>OX465596.1:436467500-446096000 GCA_950022295.1 Bromus sterilis | reverse complement strand
ACCCTGGTAGCACCAAGATGTATCAGGACCTCAAGCAGAGTTTTTGGTGGACTCGTATGAAGCGGGATGTTGCCCGTTTTGTCTCCCAGTGTGATGTGTGCAGGAGAGTGAAGGCACAGCATCAGAAGCCTGCAGGGCTACTTCAGCCAATTGAAATTCTGGAGTGGAAATGGGATCACATCGAGATGGATTTCATCACGGGTTTTCCGAGGTCTCAGAAGGGCAACAATGCTATCTTTGTTGTCATTGATAACTTGTCCAAGGTTGCTCACTTTCTGCCTGTCAAGGAGACTGTCTCAGCTAGCCAGTTGGCAGAGCTGTACACCGCAAGAATTGTTTCGTTGCACGGAATTCCCAAGCAGATAAGTTCAGATCGTGGAAGCATCTTCACATCAAACTTCTGGAAGGCCTTTCAAGAGGCATTGGGTACGAAGATCCTCTTCAGTACCGCGTATCACCCTCAGACCAGTGGGCAGGTTGAGCGTGTGAATCAAATTCTCGAGGACATGTTGAGGGCATGTGTCATCTCGTTTGGCATGAAGTGGGAGGAATGCTTGCCATATGCTGAGTTCTCGTACAACAACAGCTATCAAGCAAGTCTGCAGGCAGCACCGTTTGAAGTGTTGTATGGTCGCAAGTGCAGGACTCCGTTGAACTGGTCCGAGACAGGCGAGAGGCAGCTGTTCGGTCCAGATGTGATCCAAGAGGCTGAGGACACAGTGAAGATTGTCCGAGAGAACCTAAAGGCAGCACAGTCTAGGCAGAAGGCCTATTATGACAAGAAGCACCGTGGTGTTGATTTCAAAGTTGGTGACTTCGCATACCTCAAAGTGTCTCCACTTCGAGGCACTCACCGCTTTGGAATCAAAGGCAAGTTGGCTCCCAGATTCGTTGGTCCGTTCCGCATTCTCGAGACTCGGGGACCTCTTGCGTTCCGCCTCGAGCTTCCAGACAGTTTGGCTATGGTGCATGATGTGTTTCACCTGTCTCAGTTGAAGAAGTGTTTCAAGCAGCCAGAGCAGGCAGTGGACTTGGGCGAGATCCAGCTCAGTGCGGATCTTTCTTATTCAGAGCGTCCAGTCCGTGTTCTTGACTCGTCAGAGCGCAAGGCTCGCAACAAGACCGCCAAGTTCCTCAAGGTGCATTGGGCACATCACTCAGAGAAGGAAGCAACGTGGGAGCGTGAAGACCATCTCCGTTCTGAGTATCCCGAGCTTTTTCTTGCTTAGATCTCGGGACGAGATCCTGTGTTGGTAGGGGAGAGCTGTAACAACCCACATGTAATAAGTGCAATCACCATGTATTTTATCTTTCTCTGCTGGACTTGTAACTTGGCATGGTGGAAGTTTACATCTTTTCATGTGGTGATTCAAATTAGCATGGAGATTGGAGTCATTTTGGATTGGTTTCTTTTGCATGCAAAGTGGCTCAAGAAGGGCAGTCATGGAATTTTCCTTGCCACATGCTCACTTCACTTGACCCCAAACTTGGCCTAGCCATTTCATTTCACATGGCAAGGATTTTAAAACCCTCAGAGCATTTTTGCCACCAACAAAAACAGTAGCCCTAGTTCAAAGTGTTTTGAATTCAAAACAGGGCCACAATTTTTGTTGTTGCCAAAATTGGTCAAACCACTTTTGAAAAATCCAGAAAAATGCAAGGATTAAGAATTTCAAACTCATGGAATTTTGAACCTCTTATTTTTCTCTCAAAAACTCTTCAAAGTCCTTTTCTATTTAATTTTAAATAGAAAAGGTACTGTTTTGCTTGTGGAGATTTTTCCCTGCATGCAAAATTGATCAAATCAATTTTGTGAGGTCCAGTGAGATTCTAGGGTATTTTAAAAATTGTTGAATATATTTTTAATACCCTAGCCAGTTTCTCTCTTTCTTTTTCTTGCTCCAGCCTTTTTCTTTTTTCCAGAGGGCCTCTTCTCTCTCTCTTCTGGCTGGCAGGCCCATCCAGCTAGGGCCCAAGACCTCTCCCGCAGCCCAGCGAGGGCCTCCCAGCGAAGCAGTACGCAGGAGCCACCTGGAGCGTTGGATCCAGATCCAAGCGTCCTCCTCCGTCGTCTTTCCACGGTGGCGAGGTCCCCCCGGAGCTCCCTCTCACAGCGCCGGAGCGCATCGACGTCGACGTCGCCAGCGTGGCACGGGACGCCTCCCCCTTATAAGCTCGCCCAGATCGACGCCCCGGGAACCCTAGGTTCCATTTTCCCCATCGGGCTGCGCCGCCGCCGCCTTGTTCGTCGCCACGACCAGCGTCGGCTCCGCCTGAGCAGGCCACTCCGGTGAGCGATTCCGGCGGCTCTCCTCCGTCTTCTTGACCGTGCGCTTGGTCATGCGCGTCTGGAGCCCTTCTGATCGTCCCCGCCCTTGCAGTTGCCGCCAAACGCCGAGGAGCGCCCCGTCGACGACAAGCGCCGCCGCGGAAGCTCTTCGTCCCCGACGATGAACCGCTCCTCTTCCTCCTCTACGGCTGGGCTGGGGCGCACTACGTGACCCACAAGGTGAGCCGCGCGTGTCCCTGCCTCCGCTCTAGCTCCTGTTCGTTGCGTCGCCGATGTCCAGTAGAAGCCGGCCGCCTCCGCCGCGAGTCCCAGTTCAATTCGTCGCCGCCGTGACCCGAGCGTGTCTTGGGGTGTTGCGTGTGTGTCCAGGGCAGGTCCAGAGCACGCCTGTGCCCGCAAAGGCCTTCCTTTTTCGGGTCCTGCATCGCCTTCGTGCCGCGCCTGAAGCCTGTGGTCTGCACCCGTCGCCGTCGTCAGGTTCAGAGACCTCCCTCGTCGCCGGTGTGCTTGTTTAGCTCGGTCACCTAGGGTGTAGTGCTTGCGTGATGTGCGGGCTCGAGGAAGGACACCTTAGCCGTGCCGTGGGTGGACTGCGCGCGAGTCCAGCGTCGCCTGAAGTTCGCCGTGCCGCCGGGGTTGCTCTGACAGAGGTGGTCGCCGCCCTCTGAACCCGAGAGCCTAGCGTGGCGAGCACGAGGAGTTGCGAGGTGTGAGGGGGATGCAGAGGTAGAAGGCACGTCCAGCTTGCGATGCGAGGAAGCTGCAGTGCAAGAGATGGCCGGGATGACACGGTAGCCTCGCCGGAGTTTGTACGCGCGTCGGGTTCAGAGAAGGCCTGCCTTTGCTTCAGTTCAGGTGACAGTGGATGAACACATCACCTAGACCGCGTGCTGTATCTGGTCAGATAACGACTCGCAGCGTAGTGGTAGCGAGCGTGGAGACGAGCGTGAGGTCCAGGGTTCGAAACCCGTTCGACCCCCCCCCCCCTTTTTTTTTGATTTTAAGTGACTGGCTGACATGCGGACCCCCCCTGGTCAGTGAGCCACCCGAGTGGGCTGAGCCCAAATGCGGGCCAGAGAGCTACATGGGCCGGTTTCGCTGAATCCAGCCCATGGAGCTAACCCAGTCCTTTTTTTTTCTTTCTTTTAATTTCTTTTCTTTTTCTTTATTTCTTTTCTGTTTAAATTCAAATTTGAATTTGATTCCAAATTCAAATCTGATTTTGGTCCAGTTTTCAAACAGGGGCATCCCTTATATCAATTTGGGGTAGTTTGAGCTACTGAATACAGTAGTGATACTCATTTTTGCATCTGACCCCTTCTAAGAATTGGAGTTGTGTCATTTTGCAAATAAACCCCCTGTTGCTTTTATTTAAATTTGGAAATTGGATCAACTTGCAAATTGCCCATATCATATATGATTTTTGGGTAGTTTTGCACTAGGAGTTGCATGGTGGTACTGTTTTCATCAGTTGAACCTTTGCAAAATTCATGAGGTGCAATTTTGCACTCAGCCCCCTGAACTTCAGTTGAATTTGCAACTGCTTCTGCAAATTCAAATGGAGGCATATTATATATGTTTTTGGGGTACTGTTCTGCAAGGAGTTCAGTAGTGATGTTATCTTGTTGTGTTAAGCATTTTCTTTTAGACAAGGTGTGATCACCTGGTCCGGAAGCTCAGGTCTGTCTGTCTACAACATCTCAGCTTCAGTGCATCTGAGATGGTGCTCATCTGATCTTGTCAAGGCAGTTCCATCCTATCCTTTCTTCAGGTCAGCCTTAACATATTCATATGCTATGTGGCTGACCTTCAACAATTGTTGCACCTTCTCCAGTGTCAATTTCACCGACACTACTTCGTCTCCGGAATCATTGTTTTACCTTCATGTTATTTTAAATTCTTGCAATGCTTGTTGTTCGTGCCATGCTATCATGCTATTTACACCTAAGTTAAGGCTCAGACCAAAGCCATTACAACGTAAGTAAATTGCATATGGAAGTGATGACTTGTCGTCATCACCTTCATTTAAACTTGCCTAGACAGGGTCATATCATGTAAATAAAACTTGATCATGCCATCCTTGTTTGCGTTACTTCCGTTGCTTACTTGTGTGCCTTTTCCTGCCGGTACCTTACGTTAGCACCTGAGACCGCCGAGGAGGCTTACGTGGAGCTGTCCGACACCGAGCCCGAGGGTACCGTGAGTGCTGCTACGACTACCTTACCAGGCAAGGGGGAGATCTGTGTCATTACTTTATAACTTTCTGCTCATGCCTAGCTGTAGATCTAGAACGTTATTGCGTGATCCTATCTACATTATATGCCATGTCTAAACCCATACAGCCCTGATCCCCACATCCCAGCAACCCATTGTTCTGCTAAGTTACCGCTGCTCAGCCATTGCTTAGTATGGATAGAAAACTTGCTGCTTACCCTGTATACTTATGGTTGGGATATCATGCTATAAAAGAAGTTGGTTGATATTTATTCTTGTTAAATGATGTTAACTTATATTCGACGAAAGGTGGAAGGCTGGACTATTCCCGTCTGGTGCTTTGTTCCACTCGAGTCACCTAGGACTCGAGTTCCGGGTATTGGTTCTTTGATCGAGCGTGCCTAATCGTGTGTGGGGTTTTATGGGGCCCCCTTGTCTTACCTACCTAGCTTCGTACATTCTAGTGGTGGCCCGAGCTGATTTACATTTGCAATGTGTGCGTGCTGGTTGGATCCCCAGTTGTTTCCAAACCAAACCAGGGCCAGGAGGACATAGTTTCTTGGCTGGCCCACTTTGTCCGGCTGAGGACCCGGTCTCATAAGAGAACTAACCGGTTATCCAAACCTGCGACAGACGGTAGAGACCAATTCGAGAGCGTGGCCAGCTTTTGAGTTGGGTGTCGACTCACCGGGGGCCACCCGGAGTTGTGCGTTGTTAGTTAGAGGGACTCTGACGTTCCGGAGTTTCAGGCGCTTACCTAGCCAAGTGGAAACCGGGCGTACATGCGACGTCTATAATGGACAGTTGGTACACCCCTGCAGGGTAAATATTTTCGAAAAGCCGTGTCCGCGGTTATGGACTACTTTGAGCCTACGTCCTGTTCATAGAATAACGTCAATGTTAATTATGCTATAAAACTTGACAAACCGTGTGCGTGCCTTGGTTGTCTTTCTCCGTCCAGGGGGACCGAGAGAGAAACGAGGTTGTGTTATGTTTGCGTAAGTAGGTGGATAGCTGACTTACGACACGCTGTCAACGTAACTTCTTGGATCTCATCTTTATTCTAGTAGATCGTGTAGCCACCATATATGCTAGTACGGCTGCAAACTGTCTATATCTTTACCTTCCTTGTAGCGTTAGTTTCCGTAATGATATGTTCTCACCCCCGTTTACTTTTCCGCTTTTACCGCTTTGCCTGATCGGCCGCTGCAGTAGACTACTTCTTCGACCCCAGCACTGGACGATACTTCGTGGAGGTGCCCCTGGAGGATGACGACGAGTACGACTACTCCGACCAGTAGGATCCTTAGTTGGGCTCAGACGTTCCTGTGGGTGGATTTATGTGTAGCCCTCTCTAGGGCAATTTGGATCTTGACCGTACCCGGTCCACACTTTGCTTCCGCTTGATGTATTGGTGAGATGTACTCATGATATTGATGTAATTCTGAACAGTGGCGTTGTATGCCCTGCTCTATTATCTCTATATATGTATTTCTTTGCTTGTAGAGTTATGTTTTTATACCTGTTGTCGAGAATCCGGCAGCGACATGAGTGCGAGTGTCGTGCGCCGGTGGCGTTTGATGCGCTTCTAACTCCTACCGGACGCGAAAGCGACTGGTGAGAGTTAGTACCGCATCAGGGGCCTTACAACTTGGTATCAGAGCAGGACTGACTGTAGGACCCTTTACTGGCCGAAGTTGAGTCTAGAAACTATTTTGGTAGTTATATAGGAAAAAAAATTCGGAGAGTAGGACCTCTTTCTGTTTTCTCCTTATCCCACCCTCCCACCCCTTTTTCCGTGAGGAAGTGAAACGATGTTTTGTCTCTACAACTTATCCCCTTTCAAAAACAATCTAGGTTCTCGTTTACATGAGACTCCGATTCCTCTATAATGTTTTGCTAGCGACGAGATGTGTTGGCGTCTTTGAGACCACTGAGCCGCCACTTGGGGTTGACTGCTCTACCTCGCTTATGGCGTACCCCAGGTGAACCGTCCATACAGGATTGGCGGGCATCATATGGTAATATGGATGTGGTGTCTTTCCCCTATGGACGACCGTGATGGCGGGCCGCTCAGGGCAGATGTCTCATTGTGCAGGTTTCCAACCGCTCGTATATATATTGTTGTGTGCTCGCTAGCACATTATTATATTGGATTCGGATGTTCTTGGTTTGGGAATTCCAGTAGCACCTAGTTATCGACTTTCTGGGTTAACCTTGGTGGAATTTCAGCCTTCGGCTTTCTCATACCTCATGAGGAAGTTTTGTTGTCAATTTTGCTTTAACTCTGGTTACTTCAATGATTCGTTCATGTTCTCATAAGTGTTCCTGTATACAGGATGCCAAGAGCGAACATGCCGCCGCCAGAGAACCCTATCCTTGGGGAGGCTGTAGCTGCAGTGGCTCAGGGCACAGCTGCGATCCTTCAGATGCTGCAGAATCGGTTAAGCAAGTTAGGAGTTTTTTCGGCCTATGAGATTCAGGTGGAGTCCAGTCAAGGACGGCCTGAACTCTCTCGGGATTGACTGCAACACCTTTCGCAGAAATCACGTGGCCTAAGTAGGTCACTTCTGGTAGCTAAAATTCACACTTGGAGAACTTGGCATAAAGGCGGTGCTCTCTAAGTTTCATCAATACCAACCTAAGATGTTCTGCGTGCTCTTCTTCGTTCTTCGAGTAGATGATAATGTGATCAAGATAAACCACAACAAATTTATCTAGGTACTCCATGAAGATCGAATTCATAAGCGCGAGAATGTGGCGGGGGAATTGGTTAAACCGAAGTACATGATGGTGTACTCGTAAAGACCATAACGAGTAGTGAAAGCCGTTTTTGGAATGTCCTCGTTTCGGATTTTGATTTGATGATAGCCTAATCTCAAATCCATCTTGGAGAAGACAGAGGATCCAGCAAGTTGATCATAAAGATCATTGATCCTGGGCAGTGGGTACTTGTTCTTTATCGTCGCTAGATTTAGCGGGCGATAGTCTACGCACATCCTTTCTGTTCCATCTTTCTTCGTCACGAACAGAATGGGGCAACCCCATGGCGATGAGCTAGGGCGGATGAAGCCTTTTTCCAACGAAGCATCAAGTTGGGTTTTTAGCTCAGCTAACTCATGTGGGGCCATTCTATATGGACGTCTCGAGATTGGGGTTGTTGTCGGGGGATTGGTACCCGGGTAGGCTAACCCAAGCGGAAGCAAGCTTTCAAGACAAGGATGGACCAATTGGGCTGCAGCTGGGCCGAGCTGGACAGAGGTACGGCCGATTGCTCCAAGGCAATCGACCATACCAAATTCCAGCAGTCGGCCCAGGCGCAATCGGGCCACCCTTCCTTCACCAAAGATAATCATCCGATTAGTCCGCAGCTGGACCGAGGCCGATTCCTAGAAGGCCGATTGCCCAGAGCAATCGACCCCACCAGGAACCACCAGTCGGTCCAGGCGCAATCGGAGCAACCTACCACCCAGTCGGGGGTATGATTACGAGGTCATAAATGCCATATCCCGAGATATCTGGGTGGCAGGAAGGCCAGGTCATGTCGAGGATTTGCTGGAGATACGATGTCGACCTCCCCGCCGATTCCGCGGACAGGCCGACAAGACCGCACCCCCTAGCTCCACTGTTCACTCCTAGGTTCTACGAGGTAGCAGCATGGGCCGCCGCTCGTAGGCTCCGGGTCACCCGGAGAGGAGCAGTCGGTGGGCCCAGGCCGATTAGAGGATGACGGATGGGCCCATTCGGCGATGAAGTTACCATAGTACCCTGGACTCACACTATAAGAGCCAGGGTACCCCCTCCTGCGCGAGGGACGCCACACCTGAGATCTCATTAACTCATTCCCCCTTCAGTTCATTTACTGCCTGTAGTCACTCCTCAGGGAAGCAGGAGAGGACCTTGCCCACGGCGGCGGTGTACTCCTTCCCCTGAGAAGATAGAAGAGCAGTTATTGTGGTTCCTTCATTGATATACAAGAGACAAGCAGGAGTAGGGGTGTTATCTCTCCGGAGAGCCCCGAACCTGGGTACATCGTGGTGTCTTCACCGTGCTTGTGCCCAACCCGATTCCGGCACCATCGATATTCTCTCCCTCGTGTCTTCCCCTCACTTTAGCCATCCCCATGGCATCTGCCGTCACATATCGACGACAGTTGGCGCCCACCGTGGGGCAGACCGAGGCGTCGATTAGAGTCAAGATCCGGACGGGATTTTCCTCTGCATCCGACGGTAGCCACGCCTCCGGCCTGATTCTAAGGCGTGGGGCAATCGATTATGTAGTGGACTACTCGGCGCGGTACAGGGCTGGAGCACCCTTGCCGCCCGGAGTGTCGCTGCAAGTGGGAAGTCATCGCCTCTTCATTGGTAGCTTCCCTGAGGCGTATCCCAGAGACATCCGCATCTTCTCGTGTGCTTCAGATCCGCTCTCGACCAGGGGCTGCGTCGCAGCGCCTGGCCAAGAGGAGGGCCGACTGCACGCCGCTGTCATGATGGCGGGAGCATCCTCATCGACCAAACGTGATCCGGCAGGCGCAACAAGGAAGGCCAAGGAAGTAGCTGACGCGGCAGAGCGAATCGGCACGAGTGCGTTGCGGGATGTATTATACACACCCGTGAACAGGAATGGTGATCCGGAGCAGGTGCATACCGAGCTGGAAACAGCACGGCTCGCTCTGGCTCACAGGGCTGAGCAAGTTCTGGCAGAAGAGCGTCGGCTGGGAGCCATCACAAGGGAGTACAATGCAGCACATGCAGGACCGCGCCGGCCAATTGAGCCCGCAGTCCTGGAAGACCTGAGAAGCCGAGGAAGAGCAGTCAACCAGCAGCTATCAGGGGCTGAGCAGCCGGAGCGTCCGAGAAGGCCGGTGCAACCGGAGCAACCGGCGCAGTCGGCATTCATCCAGAGGCCAGCATATAGCACACCGGACAAGAACTTGAGAGCAGCCGAGCAGATAGCGCTCGAGCTGGAAGAATTGGAAGGAGATGAGCGGCGCGAACAGTCGCGCCGAATGCGTGAGCTGATAGCGGCCGCAAAAGAGCAGAGGCTTGTAGCAATGGGCAATCAAAATGCTGAGCCGGAGGCATCAAGAGGAACTGTGAGGCCGAATGCGGGAGCTAGCCAGCGACCGAATGCATCGCGCCAGAACAGGCATCAACCTGCGCCATCTCGGCACGACAGCAAGGTCAGAAGCAATCGGCCACCTCCAGCAGCAAGCAGAAGAATGGAAGAGCCAGCTGTTAACAGCAGGCGCCATGACATGCCGCAGCAGTCGGCGCCAAGACCAGCAATCAGCACCCGACTTGGCCCTCGCCAAATCGGCCAGAACGACGCAAGGCATCGCATTGAGCTCCTGGAGAAGGAGGCTCAGGAAGATGAAGAAGGAGAAGCTGGCCCATCCTGTTTCGGTCATCGCATTCGGACGGAGAGATTCCCCAAAGGCTTCACGTTGCCGAGAGACACTCCCAAGTACAATGGCTCGGTGAAACCGGAAGATTGGCTGTCCGATTACCTGACAGCAGTCCGCATCGCAGGAGGCAATCGGCGTGTAGCAGTCCGCTATGCACCTCTCATGCTGCAGGGCTCAGCGCGGACGTGGTTGAACAGTTTGCCCAAGGACAGTGTGAATTGCTGGGAGGATTTCACGACCGCATTCATCCACAACTTCACAAGCACGTATGAGAGGCCCAACCTCCCGCGACAGTTAGCTTTGTGTGTGCAAGGCAAGGACGAGCCCCTCCGAGATTACCTATCTCGGTGGATCAAGCTGAAGAATTCATTCGAAGGATTCCATGAGATCCAGGCCATTCAGTATTTTACTGATGGATGCCTAACTGATTCAATGTTGAAGCACAAGTTGCTCCGCAAAGACTTCACGTCGCTCACCGAGCTCATGAAGGTGGCAAATGCATTCGCTATGTCCGATTCTGCGATGCGCCCTATCCAACTCGGAGTTGGAGGTGTGATCCAGTCACCAGGGGCTCCGCAGTCGGACACAGGGAACCAAGGCCTCAGTCGGAAGGAGAGAAGAGAGAACAATCGCAACAACAACAACAACAACCAGCAGAACAACGGCAAACGCAAGGACGAACAACCCGATACTCAGTATGGCAGTCGGCAGGTGGCCGCTGTTCAGAATGAGGAGGACCCAGCGGCTGCAGGAGGCAGTCGGAAGATGAGACCAAATGTGAGACCCCCAGGGCAGATGAAGCCCAAGTACACGTTCGAGGATATGTTGGACGCACCATGCAAGTTGCACAGCACGCCTGGGAGGCCGTCTGCGCACACCACTCGGGAGTGTGACTTCGTGAGAAGGATTGCAAAGGGAGAAGCTTTACCACCACCACCACCACCACCACCCCAGAACAGAGGACCACCTCAGCAGCAGAACCAGTACCCGCAGCAGGATGCGGCTTACATGATTTTTACCAGCGACTCCACAGACAAGGTGTCAGAACCCTCTGTTAGGTAATGTGCTAGGATCAAAGTAACCTTGCATCATGTCTATATTTCAAAAAGAAATCTTGGAAATCAAATTCAAAATCAAAATGGGAGAAGGAACACCCCCGAGATGAATTAATTCAAAAGGCCAGATAAAAATATTTTCCAAAAATTCATGTTAGAGTTTTGAAAAGTCTTATAAATGAGTGTGATCACATATCAAGTGATGTGGGACCCACCCCATGCTCATAGATTTTTCAAATATTCAAACAGTACCTTGGAATTAAAGAAATACCCCTTTTTGATTTAAAATTCAAATCATTTGAATTTTAAAAATGTTGAAAGTTTATGAGTGGCTAGTTTATATTATTATGAGGCCACATAAAAGTTTTCAGCATTTAATAAAATGATTTGGTATTTTACCAAAGTCAAAACAAATATACAGAAAAACAGAAAGGAAAGATTAAACAGAAATAGGAAAAGAACTTACCTGTCGCCCAGGGGCGAGGCCCACTCACCTCAACCAGCCCAGCCCACCTGGAGGGGGTACATGCGTCTTCTTCCCCTCCAGGCAGGCAGGCACCTCGCCGGCGACCGCCGTGGGCACGACAGGCAGCTGCCTGCCTGCCCCGAGCCCTATCTCCTCGCTGGAGACGTCTGGGAGACGTCCCGATCTTTCTCCCTCCCTCTAGAACCTCCTCCTCCTCCTCCCGTGCTCGTTTCCGTCGCCACCCAAAGACTCGCCGGAACACCGCAGCGCTTCCGCGTGGCCATCGACGCCGAGGAACCCAGCCAAGCTGTCCAGTGTGTTCGCCATCCTCGACTCCGTCGACTAGCAGAAGAAGGAGCTCCAATTTGGACTAGGGGGGACGCTAGCTTCATCGGATCGTCGCCGACCGCCGGAGCTCAAGTGGATCGATTCACCGCCGCCGTAACTTCCCAGCCTCCGACGCCTGCTCCAACGTGTTCACCAGCGTCTGGTGAGCTTTTCCCCTCAAGCCACGGCTTCCTTCTCCTCCTCTATCTCGTGCTGCCATGGACGCCGGAGTACCGAGCCGCCGTGCTCATCGTCGGCGAGCAACCGTTAAGCCATTGACCCCGCTACCTTGTCCTTTGCATTCCCCGTGCTCCGTTGCTTCGAACGCACCCAACCACGCGCCATTTGGAGCTCCGTATCGAATTCGGCCTCTAGCCAGTAGCACCGCCGCCGCCAAAGCTCGACGCCGACATGCCTACAGGGCCTCCCCACCTCCCCTTTCGGTCTCAATCGACGCGCGACACCGAGAGCTTCGTCTCAGTGGTCGAAGCGCGCGATTTGGACCACGGGAGCCCTCTCCCCGTGCAGCGCCGCTGTGCTAGTGTCCACCGGCAGCTAGCCGCCGGCAAGCCTGACGTGGACGGGGTGATTAACCCCTAATCCAACCCCCTGGGTCACTTACAGGTGGGCCCAGCCCCCCCTAATCCTCTCTGTTAGATTAATCTAACAGGGTAATTAGATGAGAGGCTGACAGCCCTGGCCCACTGGTCAGTTTGACCGGGGTCAAAAACCCCCTGACGTCATGTTGATGCAATGCTGGCGCAATAAAGCTTTTCTAATTTAAATAATTCCAGAAATTCCAGAAAATACCCCAAACTTTGGAAATTCATAGAAAATTCATATTAAATCCAAATTGGACAAATAATATATGAAAAATGATCCGGAGAAAATTATCTTTCCAAATATGCAACTTTCAACTCTGTATGAGTTGGTTTTAAAATGGGACCAGTGGCATGTGTCATTTGCTTTTTTTGAAATTAATTCAAATTCAAACCAAATGATTTTGCTACTTGGACCATGGAATTATGATATACTTCAACCTTACATCAGAAGCACATCTTATACAAGTGAAGATGATTCAAAATGATCAAACCATGTCACATACAACTTGGCTAAGTTGAATTCAAATGTGGATTTTGAATTTGCATTTCAAATGCAATATACTCCACTTAAATGGAATTGCCTCACACATCAAAACTTATACTTCAAGTTTCAACATTCATTCATGTGCTTGAGCATTGCATTCATATTGATTGCTACTTCGTGCTTTGTTTGTCGAGTAGAGGTGGAACCGGAGCAGGAGGTTACCCCCTTCGTTGAAGACCCCGAACCTCGTCAGCAAGGCAAGCAAACCCCTATTGATCATGTCGATAAAATCCCACTTCCCTCTCATGTCTCGCTTATGCATTGTTTAGGATGATCACCATGCTTCGTTTCTACCGCATAGATGAACCCATTCCTTTGCATGACCTATCTTTTGTCACAGTAGTAAGCAAACCACAATCCTAGCAACTGTAGGAGTTGTTTGATATCATGTGGCCCCTGCAATGTTACTGCTTATTGCATGCTTAGTATGATACCATGTTGTGACTGTGATGTGAGTCGGGATGGGAATGATCACGTTGATGTTGGTAGAAAAGTGTTGGTGAATCGACCCTAATACAAGGTGAACGATGAGAGGCTGTGTAGGAGTACACAGTGGGTTGTCTCGTTGAACACCGCCCTAGTACGAGTTCTTGTGTGGTGATCCAAGATGAAGAGTACAACCACACATTGGGCTCACTGACCCCTCTCAACTTACTAACTCATCCCTTTCGATGTCCAGATGTCGCAATAGTTCGGAGTTCTGGTAGGTCTGTGGCCTGGTTGCTAAGTGAGAGAACGGCTCATCCGAGACCGGCTTATGCACCACGCACACATCACTTGGGTCCACTTCGGTAAACCGGCCGGGTTCACGATTGTGGTAACCAACCCAAGTAGGCGGCTTTCTCGGACTAGATCGGCTATGAGGTAACAGTTGTGGTGAGCATCATCGCCGACACTTCTTGAACGGTGTCGAGTACAAAGGCGGTAAATGATGATCATGTGTGTGTAGCGGTACACCCTTGCAAGGTTAACAAAACTATTCGAATAGCCGCGTCCGCGGTTACGGACTACTTGGAAAGCTTAGCTTGATTATTAGATAACTTGAACCGGATACTTCTAAAACACACCAAGATAAGTGTGAGTGCTATGGCGTGCTTCCTCGTGGGGAAGTCGAGGAAGCCACCATAGTGGTGTATTTGTTGGAGAAAGTAGTGGACTCGTGTACGCTTCTTACCTCAAAATCTGGTACTCGTAGTTCAGGGTTAGCCAAGTCAAAGCTGGCACTTCTGCAAGTGAACCCCACCTCCCTTTACCTTGATACATGTGCATGAGTAGTATAGCTCCTATGTAAGTCTTGCTGAGTACGACTTTGTACTCACGTTTGCTTAATCTATGTTTTAGATGATGCCGCTGACCCCGAAGGTGGCTTCTTCATCGAGCTGGACGACTGAAGACCAACTAGTCTGGTCCCAGTCAGACGACTGGTTTCCTCGTGGAGGGCTTTGTGTTTAAATAAGGCTTCTTAAGCCATTTGTTAAACTTGTCTGTACTCAGACATAATTTTCTTCCGCCTGTGTTGTAATGTTGGATCACATGTATGTGATCTCTGTGTGCACTCTATAAGAGTTATAAATAAAATGTACACTTTGTAGAGAATTGCAATGGTACCTACTGTTCATACAAGGCATGTGTGCTGCGTGTATGTTTATAACATGCATGTCTTTGTATGGGTTTTCGAGACCTTAGTTGTGTTCTGGCTGGCGGTCTTTCATACACCAAGTGGCCCTTAGATGTGCGCAGCTTGGGGCATCGCGATGCGATTGCTCGAGACTCCGTCTCGTGCACACTTTGTGGTATGATCGAGCCCGCCCTAGACCCCGACTAAGTGATCGGGCTGGAGTAAGTCTATGTAAGAGTTTTGAGATAGTCGGTAGTATGGTTGAGGCGACTTGTCTTTGAATATGGGAGTTCACCACCCATATCATTTGACTTGTGTGCGGACGATGAGGACCCATCTCAGTTGATCATCTGGCCTGGATGGGATGCCCCTCACGTACGATGCTTTCCGAGAATGTTCAGTGCTTGGCCTTGTCTGCTTAGACAAGTGGGTGCGGTTCTCGGCTCTCCATATGACTATGTCTTAACTGTACTTGCATACGCTAACCCCGGGTCCCGACAGACTTGGTATCAGAGCAGGACTGACTGTAGGACTAGTAGCCTTGGCCGAAGTTGAGTCTAGCTTGCTATAGTTATATAGTTACTCTGGGTATATAAGGGAACAACGTAAGACTTCTTTTTTCTCCTTACCCCCTTCGTTCTGAGTTCTGAGTCACCCTCATCTTATTCTCCGGGAAGATAGGACTAGGCTCTCCTCTGTCTGATTAGAACATCTCGTTGTTTGCTTCCTCATAGCCGTAGGAAAGTTGTGATCGGTTTGCTAGAGTGGTTATGCTCCCTGTTTTGTTACATCGTATGTAAGTGCTGTTTCCATGTTGTAAGAAATTGTCTTTTTCTTGCAATTACAGCCGTTATGCTGTCCGAGTCATTCCAGGTTTATCTCATAATCTGATGCATTTGCAAACTCCTTTCTGTTTCAGATGGCAGATCTTCCCCCTCGGCAGATTGTTCGTTTGACCAGGTGCCTCGGTGTGCGTGGCCATCCCGCCACGTTGATCGAGATGATGTCCTATGTGGGATATCGGTGTTACCCTGAGTACACCGTCGAGGAGCAGTTCCACGACTTCAACCAGACGCAGTTCCACTGCATTGTCCGGATCTACCCGCACCACGTTGGAGTCACCCAGCCTATCCACTTTGGACATGGCATTGGCGTTACCGAGAAAATGGCTGTGCAGGATGCTGCATACTCATGTATGACACTGCTGAGAGAGGAGCACACTTTGCTGAGAGAGACTTCTTTCCGCTATATCCCTGCTGCACTTCCAAGAGAAGAGGGATATTACACTGGACTCTCCTCAGACCACTCTGCAGAGGATCCAGCACTCCAGGTGACTGCTAGGTTTGCTAGTGACAGAGATCATGATGCACGCGCTCTCCGTTTTGAGCTCCACGCCACCCGTGTTCGTCTGTATCGAGCACTGACACTTTTGGCTCCCTTTGTGAGAGTGGGATCAGTTGAGCATGATGCGATCTATCCAGTACGGACCCAGATGCCTTCTTGAGTTGCTTGGCCCGAGATTGGAGGCATTTTTCCACCCCGTGGTCCTTTGCTTCCACCCTACACTAGACCTAGGCCCCATCCTTGCCCAAATGGATATCAGGGTCCACAAGCCTCCGTGTTTTCCGATGGTCACCTCCAGCTACCGGGATACGCGGGTAACTTTTACGAGGACTACTATGGAGATGGAGATGAGTGAGACCGCCTGTGGTCTTACTTAGTGATGATGTAGTAGTATCTTAGTATATTGTAAGCAAGGTGTCTAAGTTCCAGAGGCTTAGATAAATAATGTATAGGAAGTCAGAGTGCCTCTGAAGGATGTATCATCTTCATCACGTTTGTATTAGCTTGGTGCTTGTACTAAAACAATGTATGGTTTGTATGACAGCTTGTGAATATATGGCTTGTATGCTTTATCACCATGTTGTCAAGATGATTACTTCCTTTGCTCTGTAATCCTTCCAGTACTTCAATACCTTGTTTAGACTCTTCCAATCAACTATGTTTGACTTTGGTTTTCACCTTCAGGATGTCTCAAGGAACCCGTGGCTAGATTGGTCATAACCAAGGTCGTGGGAACAACCAGGAGGAAGACAACCTTCCACCCCCACCCACGATGGCACAAGTTCTGATGGAAGTGGAGAGGAACCGCCGAGACTCTCACCATCTGTTGGAAGTCATTGCACGCAACACCACTCAGCAGCGCAATGAGTTGGTGTCCCTGAACGACTTCATCCGACTTCATCCCCCGGTTTTCCGTTACTCCACCGAGCCCCTTGACGCCGATGACTGGCTTCGCAGCATCGAAATGAATCTCCAAGCAGGCCGTGTTGCAACTGGCGACAAGGTCAGCTATGCCTCCTATCACCTCGAAGGTGCAGCTAGTTCTTGGTGGGAGATCTTTCTGAATATGCGTCCCGATGGACCACCTGCATCTTGGGAGGAATTCTGCACGTCCTTCCGCGAGCACCACATTCCCAAAGGTCTCATGGACCGCAAGCGTGAGGAGTTCTGCAACCTCACCCAAGGCAGAAGAACAGTTGACAAGTTCAGTCGTGAGTTCAACCGACTTGCTCGTTATGCTACCGAAGAAGTCTCCACCGACTCCAAGAAACAAGAGAGGTTCCGTCGTGGCCTCAACACCGGACTTCGTCGTGAGCTCAATCTTCATGACTTTGCCACCTTCCAGGTCCTTGTCAACAAGGCCATCAAGGCCGAGGACATGAACACCCCCAACGACTTTCGCAAACACCCCAAAGATGATGGTTCATCCAGTTCTAGCTCCCAGAAGCGCAAGATCTGGATCCCCAACAGCATGTTCCGCCAGAACAACCCCCTGAGGCCATCCTATGTGACGCCTTGTCCACCCACCCAGTTCCACCCAGCTCCACCAAACAACCCAGCTCCACGCACTGTTTTCGGAGCCTGTTACAAGTGTGGTCAGGCAGGCCACTATTCTCGTGAGTGTCCCCAGAACCAGCTGCAACACCAGAATGCTCCACCACGTGCCGGAGGCAACAACAACAACAATGGTCGTGGCAAGCCACCCCAGAAGGTCTACACCGCCAAACCCGCTCCTCCCGCCACTCGTGGACGTGTGAACCAGATTGCCGCCGAAGAGACTGACGACACCACTGACGTCATTCTTGGTACGCTCCCAGTCAATTATGTTCCTACTTCCGTTCTTTTCGACCCAGGAGCATCTCATTCATTCATGTCGGAAATTTATGCACTTCGTCATGAGTTGCCCTTTGTTGAATTATCCACCCCAATGATTATTCAAACTCCAGGGTCAAGATGGCAAACTAATAGAGTAAGCCATGGTAATCAAATTGCAATTGAGGGTTTAGTATTCCTTGCTTCACTCATAGCCCTCAAGTCTTCAGACATTGATGTCATCCTTGGCATGGATTGGCTATCAAGACAGAATGCCTACCTGGATTGCAGAGGCAAATCCGTGAAACTCACCCACCCTTCAGGCAAAACGGTCAACTACACCTCACCCAGAACAAGAATCCAAGTGCATTCTTTGAATGTACTTCCCCTTCCCGAACTTGAAGATATTCCGGTGGTTCGTGACTTCCAGGATGTCTTTCCTGAAGAGCTGCCGGGCATGCCACCCGACAGATGTGTAGAGTTTATAGTGGATCTTGCCCCAGGAACCGCACCAATTTCTAGACGCCCATACAAAATGGCCCCACATGAGTTAGCTGAGCTTAAAACCCAACTGGAAGCTTTGTTGGAGAAAGGCTTCATACGCCCTAGCTCATCGCCATGGGGTTGCCCTGTTCTGTTCGTAACGAAGAAAGATGGAACAGAAAGGATGTGCGTAGACTATCGCCCGCTAAATTTAGCGACGATAAAGAACAAGTACTCACTGCCCAGGATCAATGATCTTTATGATCAACTTGCAGGATCCTCTGTCTTCTCCAAGATGGATTTGAGATTAGGTTATCATCAAATCAAAATCCGAAACGAGGACATTCCCAAAACGGCTTTTACTACTCGTTATGGTCTTTACGAGTACACCGTCATGTCCTTTGGTTTAACCAATGCCCCCGCCACTTTCTCACGCATGATGAATTCGATCTTCATGGAGTATTTGGACCAGTTCGTCATGGTTTACCTCGATGACATCCTTATATACTCGAAGAACGAAGAAGAACATGCCGAACACTTAAGGTTGGTATTGATGAAACTTAGAGAGCATCGCCTGTATGCTAAATTTTCCAAGTGTGAATTTTGGCTACCAGAAGTGACCTACTTAGGCCACGTGATTTCTGCAAAAGGCATTGCTGTGAATCCCGAGAGAGTTCAGGCCGTCCTTGACTGGACTCCACCTGAATCGGTTAAGCAAGTTAGGAGTTTTCTTGGCCTAGCCAGCTATTGCCGTCGCTTCGTCGAGAACTTTTCTAAAGTTGCAAAGCCTCTAACTGAACTCCTCAAGAAAGATAAGAAATTCTTATGGACTTCCAAGTGCGAGGAAAGCTTTCAAGAACTAAAAAGAAGATTGACTTCTGCACCCGTACTTGCACCTCCAGATACCAAAAAGGATTTCGAGATCTATTGTGACGCATCACGGCAAGGGTTAGGATGCATACTTCTGCAAGATCGACATGTGGTAGCTTATGCTTCACGCCAGTTGCGGCCACATGAAGAGAACTATCCTACCCATGACCTTGAACTCGCTGTCGTAGTTCATGCCCTAGCAACTTGGCGACATTACCTCCTTGGTAACCGTTGCGAGATCTATTCCGACCACCAAAGCCTCAAATACATTTTCACCCAGCCAGATCTTAATCTCAGGCAAAGACGCTGGATTGAGTTGATAAAAGATTACGACATAGTAATTTCTTACACCCCAGGCAAAGCCAATGTCATGGCTGATGCACTAAGTCGTAAGTCGTACTGTAACAACCTCATGTTACAGCAGTATCAACCACATCTTCATGAGGACTTTCGCAAGCTCAATCTTGAGATTGTTCCTCATGGCTATCTTTCTACCTTGGTGGCGAAACCAACTCTTGAGGATCAAATCATAGTTTCATAAAGGCGTGCACGAGGTGTTCGTCGGATCAAGGAGAACATTGCTAGCGGAGTTGCTAAATGTTTCTCCACAGATAGTAAAGGAACGGTATTCTTTGGCAATCGTTTGGTAGTACCTAAGAATAAGGAACTAAGGAAACTCATTCTCAAGGAAGCCCATGACACACCCCTCTCAATTCATCCCGGTAGCACAAAAATGTACCGAGATCTACGCCAGAGATTTTGGTGGACTAGGATGAAGAGAGACATTGCTCAATTTGTTGCCGAATGTGATGTTTGTCGTCGCATTAAGGAAGAACATCAAAGACCTGGTGGTACACTTCAACCTTTGTCTATTCCCGAGTGGAAATGGGACAAAGTCGGTATGGACTTCATCACCGGCTTTCCAAGAACCCAGAAAGGAAACAATGCCATCTTTGTTGTCATAGATAGGCTTTCCAAAGTTGCTCACTTCCTTCCAGTTCGCGGGTCTAGAACTGCTAGCCAGTTAGCAGACTTGTATATCTCTAGAATTGTATCCCTTCACGGTGTTCCTTTGGAAATCAATTCTGATCGTGGTAGCCTTTTTACCTCTAGATTTTGGGGAAGCTTTCAGAATGCTATGGGAACTCATCTCTCCTTTAGTACAGCTTTCCATCCTCAGTCTAGCGGTCAAGTCGAAAGGGTTAAGCAAATTCTTGAAGACATGCTCAGAGCTTGTGTTATCTCATTCGGAAAGAATTGGGAGAATTCTCTTCCATTTGCCGAATTTTCTTATAACAATAGTTTTCAATCTAGTCTGAACATGGCTCATTTTGAACTCCTTTATGGACGACGATGTCGAACACCACTAAACTGGTCTGAAACCGGTGAAAGACAATTCTTTGGACCGGATATGATCAAGGAAGCAGAAGAGCAAGTTCGCATTGTTCGTGATCAATTGAAAGCAGCCCAGTCTCGTCAGAAAAGCTACTATGATCGTCATCATAGGCAAGAGAGCTACAATCTGGATGAGAAGGCTTACCTTCGGGTTACTCCTCTGAAGGGAACCCAACATTTCGGTATCAAAGGCAAGTTGGCCCCACGTTACATCGGACCTTTCTGCATTATTGCTAAACGTGGAGAAGTTGCCTACCAACTTAAACTACCGCCGCACCTCTCCCGAGTACATGATGTATTCCATGTGTCCCAACTCAGGCGTTGCTTCAAGGACCCCATCCACGAAGTCGACCATGAAACGCTTGATCTCCAAGATGACCTTTCTTATCGAGAATACCCCGTTCGTATTCTTGATTCCGCAGAGCGTGTCACTCGTCGTCAGAAGATTAGGTTTCTGAAAGTGCAATGGTCACACCACTCCGAAAGAGAAGCTACGTGGGAAAGAGAAGACCGTCTCAGTGCCGAATACCCCACCTTCCTCCCGCAGACTTCTGAATCTCGGGACGAGATTCTGTTGAGTGGGGGCGAGTTGTCAGAACCCTCTGTTAGGTAATGTGCTAGGATCAAAGTAACCTTGCATCATGTCAAAATTTCAAAAATAAATCTTGGAAATCAAATTCAAAATCAAAATGGGAGAAGGAACACCCCCCAGATGAATTAATTCAAAAGGCCAGATAAAAATCTTTTCCAAAATAAAATGTTAGAGTTTTGAAAAGTCTTATAAATGAGTGTGATCACATATCAAGTGATGTGGGACCCACCCCATGCTCATAGATTTTTCAAATATTCAAACAGTACCTTGGAATTAAAGAAATACCCCTTTTTGATTTAAAATTCAAATCATTTGAATTTTAAAAATGTTGAAAGTTTATGAGTGGCTAGTTTATATTATTATGAGGCCACATAAAAGTTTTCAGCATTTAATAAAATGATTTGGTATTTTACCAAAGTCAAAACAAATATACAGAAAAACAGAAAGGAAAGATTAAACAGAAAAAGGAAAAGAACTTACCTGTCGCCCAGGGGCGAGGCCCACTCACCTCAACCGGCCCAGCCCACCTGGAGGGGGTACATGCGTCTTCTTCCCCTCCAGGCAGGCAGGCACCTCGCCGGCGACCGCCGTGGGCACGACAGGCAGCTGCCTGCCTGCCCCGAGCCCTATCTCCTCGCTGGAGACGTCTGGGAGACGTCCCGATCTTTCTCCCTCCCTCCAGAACCTCCTCCTCCTCCTCCCGTGCTCGTTTCCGTCGCCACCCGAAGACTCGCCGGAACACCGCAGCGCTTCCGCGTGGCCATCGACGCCGAGGAACCCAGCCGAGCTGTCAAGTGTGTTCGCCATCCTCGACTCCGTCGACTAGCAGAAGAAGGAGCTCCAATTTGGACTAGGGGGGACGCCAGCTTCATCGGATCGTCGCCGGCCGCCGGAGCTCAAGTGGATCGATTCGCCGCCGCCGTAACTTCCCAGCCTCCGACGCCTGCTCCAACGTGTTCACCAGCGTCTGGTGAGCTTTTCCCCTCCAGCCACGGCTTCCTTGTCCTCCTCTGTATCGTGCTGCCATGGACGCCGGAGTACCGAGCCGCCGTGCTCGTCGTCGGCGAGCAACCGTTAAGCCATTGACCCCGCTACCTTGTCCTTTGCATTCCCCATGCTCCGTTGCTTCGAACGCACCCAACCACGCGCCATTTGGAGCTCCGTATCGAATTCAGCCTCTAGCCAGTAGCGCCGCCGCCGCCAAAGCTCGACGCCGGCATGCCTACAGGGCCTCCCCACCTCCCCTTTCGGTCTCAATCGACGCGCGACACCGAGAGCTTCGTCTTAGTGGTCGAAGCGCGCGATTTGGACCACGGGAGCCCTCTCCCCGTGCAGCGCCGCCGTGTGGGTGGCCACCAACGGCTAGCCGCCGGCAAGCCTGACGTGGCCGGGGTGATTAGCCCCTAATCCAACCCCCTGGGTCACTTACAGGTGGGCCCAGCCCCCCCTAATCCTCTCTGTTAGATTAATCTAATAGGGAAATTAGATGAGAGGCTGACAGCCCTGGCCCACTGGTCAGTTTGACCGGGGTCAAAAACCCCCTGACGTCATGCTGATGCAGTGCTGGCGCAATAAAGCTTTTCTAATTTAAATAATTCCAGAAATTCCAGAAAATACCCCAAACTTTGGAAATTCATAGAAAATTCATATTAACTCCAAATTGGACAAATAATATATGAAAAATGATCAGGAGAAAATTATCTTTCCAAATATGCAACTTTCAACTCTGTTTGAATTGATTTTAAAATGGGACCAGTGGCATGTGTCATTTGCTTTATTTGAAATTAATTCAAATTCAAACCAAATGATTTTGCTACTTGGACCATGGAATTATGATATACTTCAACCTTACATCAGAAGCACATCTTATACAAGTGAAGATGATTCAAAATGATCAAACCATGTCACATACAACTTGGCTAAGTTGAATTCAAATGTGGATTTTGAATTTGCATTTCAAATGCAATATACTCCACTTAAATGGAATTGCCTCACACATCAAAACTTATACTTCAAGTTTCAACATTCATTCATGTGCTTGAGCATTGCATTCATATTGATTGCCACTTCGTGCTTCGTTTGTCGAGTAGAGGTGGAACCGGAGCAGGAGGTTACCCCCTTCGTTGAAGACCCCGAACCCGAACCTCGTCAGCAAGGCAAGCAAACCCTATTGATCATGTCGATAAAATCCCACTTCCCTCTCATGTCTCGCTTATGCATTGTTTAGGATGATCACCATGCTTCGTTTCTACCGCATAGATGAACCCATTCCTTTGCATGACCTATCTTTTGTCACAGTAGTAAGCAAACCACAATCCTAGCAACTGTAGGAGTTGTTTGATATCATGTGGCCCCTGCAATGTTACTGCTTATTGCATGCTTAGTATGATACCATGTTGTGACTGTGATGTGAGTCGGGATGGGAATGATCACGTTGATGTTGGTAGAAAAGTGTTGGTGAATCGACCCTAATACAAGGTGAACGATGAGAGGCTGTGTAGGAGTATACAGTGGGTTGTCTCATTGAACACCACCCTAGTACGAGTTCTTGTGTGGTGATCCAAGATGAAGAGTACAACCACACATTGGGCTCACTGACCCCTCTCAACTTACTAACTCATCCCTTTCGATATCCAGATGTCGCAATAGTTCGGAGTTCTGGTAGGTCTGTGGCCTGGTTGCTAAGTGAGAGAACGGCTCATCCGAGACGGGCTTATGCACCACGCACACATCACTTGGGTCCACTTCGGTAAACCGGCCGGGTTCACGATTGTGGTAACCAACCCAAGTAGGCGGCTTTCTCGGACTAGATCGGCTATGAGGTAACATTTTTGGTGAGCATCCTCGCCGACACTTCTTGAACGGTGTCGAGTACAAAGGCGGTAAATGATGATCATGTGTGTGTAGTGGTACACCCTTGCAAGGTTAACAAAACTATTCGAATAGCCGCGTTCGCGGTTATGGACTACTTGGAAAGCTTAGCTTGATTATTAGATAACTTGAACCGGATACTTCTGAAACACACCAAGATAAGTGTGAGTGCTATGGCGTGCTTCCTCGTGGGGAAGTCGAGGAAGGCACCATAGTGGTGTATTTGTTGGAGAAAGTAGTGGACTCGTGTACGCTTCTTACCTCAAAATCTGGTACTCGTAGTTCAGGGTTAGCCAAGTCAAAGCTGGCACTTCTGCAAGTGAACCCCACCTCCCTTTACCTTGATACATGTGCATGAGTAGTATAGCTCATATGTAAGTCTTGCTGAGTACGCCTTTGTACTCACGTTTGCTTAATCTATGTTTTAGATGATTCCACTGACCCCGAAGGTGGCTTCTTCATCGAGCTGGACGACTGAAGACCAACTAGTCTAGTCCCAGTCAGACGACTAGTTCCCTCGTGAAGGGCTTTGTGTTTAAATAAGGCTTCTTAAGCCATTTGTTAAACTTGTCTGTACTCAGACATAATTTGCTTCCGCTTGTGTTGTAATGTTGGATCACATGTATGTGATCTCTGTGTGCACTCTATAAGAGTTATAAATAAAATGTACACTTTGTAGAGAATTGCAATGATACCTACTATTCATACAAGGCATGTGTGCTGCGTGTATGTTATAACATGCATGTCTTTGTATGGGTTTTCGAGACCTTAGTTGTGTTCTGGCTGGCGTTCTTTCATACACCAAGTGGCCCTTAGATGTGCGCAGCTTGGGGCATCGCGATGCGATTGCTCGAGACTCCGTCTCGTGCACACTTTTTGGTATGATCGAGCCCGCCCTAGACCCCGACTAAGTGATCGGGCTGGAGTAAGTCTATGTAAGAGTTTTGAGATAGTCGGTAGTATGGTTGAGGCAACTTGTCTTTGAATATGGGAGTTCACCACCCATATCATTTGACTTGTGTGCGGACGATGAGGACCCATCTCAGTTGATCATCCGGCCTGGATGGGATGCCCCTCACGTACGATGCTTTCCGAGAATGTTCAGTGCTTGGCCTTGTCTGCTTAGACTAGTGGGTGCGGTTCTCGGCTCTCCATATGACTATGTCTTAACTATACTTGCATACGCTAACCCCGGGTCCCGACACAAGGGCAGTCGGAGAGCCCGAGCCCAAGAAGTTAATGCCACTATGCCGCCAATTCCCCAATTCATGCACTGGTCCGAGTGTCCGATATCCTGGGACAGAGCAGATCATCCCACCATTTTGCCGAATCCAGGCAACTATCCGCTGGTGGTGGACGCTCTAGTCGCAGGACCAAGATTTTCATGCAAGTTTTCTAGAGTGCTAGTTGATGGAGGAAGCACAATCAACATTCTGTACAGAGATACAATGCTCAAGCTAGGGCTCACAGAGCGGGACCTGGAGCGCAGTCGGACGACATTCCATGGGATTGTTCCTGGGCTGTCTTGCACCCCCATGGGTCGCATTCGGCTGGATGTCATATTTGGCACGGAAGAAAATTTCAGGAGAGAGCCGATTTGGTTTGAGGTGGCCGACCTCAGCAATCATTACCATGCTCTATTGGGGTTACTAGCATTTGCCAAGTTCATGATCAATGCACAGCAGACATACCTGAAGATGAAGATCCCGGGGCCAAACGGCGTCATCACAGTCACCGGAGACTTCAGTAAGTCCCTCGAGTGCACATCCGCTGGCAGCAGTTTGGCTGAATCTCTAGTGGTGGAGACGGAGAAGCGCCAGCTCAGCAAAGTCATTGCAATGGCGCAAGCACAGAGCAAGAATCCACTTCCGGTTGGCCCAGCAAAGAGAGTAGATGAGGAATCGGCTTTTCAGTCGGCCAAGGACAGCAAGAAGATCGCTCTAGATCCCTCTGACTCAACCAAGTTCATTGTAGTCGGAGCTGGACTTAGCGATAAATAGGAAAGCGAGCTCGTCGAGTTTCTCCGTGAGAATCGGGACATCTTTGCATGGTCTCCACAAGACATGCCTGGTGTTCCGAGAGAACTCGCCGAGCACAAGCTGCACATTCGGCCAGGCTCGAAGCCGGTCAAGCAACCGCTGAGACGTTTTTCTGAGGACAAGAGAAGGGAAATCGGCGAAGAGATTGCGAAGATGCAAGCGGCAGGTTTCATCATGGAAGTGTTTTACCCCGAGTGGCTGGCGAATCCAGTCCTCGTCATGAAGAAGAACAAGACTTGGCGTATGTGTATAGATTATACTTTCCTGAACAAGGCATGCCCGAAAGATCAGTTCGCTCTGCCCCGTATTGATCAAGTGATTGATTCTACGGCCGGCTGCGAGCTGTTGTCCTTTCTGGATGCTACTGCTGGATATCACCAGATCAAGTTGGCTGTAGAAGATCAGATCAAAACTGCATTCATAACACCTTTCGGGGCCTATTGTTATATCACCATGCCGTTTGGTCTGAAGAATGGAGGAGCCACTTATCAGCGCACGATTCAGAGGTGCACACATTCCCAACTCGGCAGGAATCTCCATGTGTACGTGGACGATTTGGTGGTGAAGTCGGCAAAGGGGATCACATTGCTAGATGATCTCAGAGAAACATTCGCGAATTTGAGAACTTATCAGATCAAGCTCAACCCGGAGAAGTGTGTGTTTGGAGTCCAAGCCGGCAAGCTGTTGGGGTTTCTCGTTTCCGAGAGAGGAATCGAATGCAACCCCGAGAAGATAGCCGCAATAGAGCGCATGGAGCAGCCCAAAACCCTGAAGCAAGTGCAGAAATTCACCGGTTGCCTCGCATCTCTCAGCCGATTCCTCAGTCGGCTGGGTGAAAAGGCAATCCCATTGTACCAGTTGATGAAGAAGACCGAGAAGTTCACGTGGACCCCTCAAGCAAACGAAGCATTCCGAGAACTCAAGCGCATGCTCTCCACGGCACCAATCCTGGCTGCCCCGATTGAGAAGGAGCCAATGATGTTATACATTGCGGCAACCAATCGGGTGATCAGTGCAGTCATGGTGGTGGAGCGGCCCGAGAAGGACAAGGCACAGCAAATCCAGCGCCTAGTGTACTACATCAGCGAAGTGCTCTCGGCATCCAAGCAGAACTACCCTCACTATCAGAAGATGTGCTATGGAGTGTACATGGCAGCCAAGAGATTGAAGCCGTACTTTCAAGCTCACCTGATCACAGTTGTCAGCTCGGCTCCATTAGCTGACATCATGGGAAGCAGAGATGCAACCGGAAGAGTGGCAAAATGGGAAATTGAAGTCGCCAGTCACGGCATCCAGTATGAACCTAGGACTGCAATCAAGTCGCAAGCATTGGCCGATTTCCTGGTGGACTAGGCTGAAACTCAGTACATGCCGCAGCTCCCAATGTCGGATTGCTGGCGAATGCACTTTGATGGCTCCAAGATGAAGAATGGCCTAGGGGCTGGGGTGGTACTCACTTCCCCAAGAGGAGATCAGTTGCAGTATGTGCTTCAGATTCACTTCGCAGCATCAAACAATGTCGCCGAGTATGAAGCCCTGGTGCATGGTATCAAGCTTGCCAAGGAAATCGGTATTCGGAATATTGAGTGCTTTGGTGATTCTGACCTGGTGGTACAGCAGTGCTCGGGCACCTGGGATGCAAAAGATGCTAACATGGCAAGCTATCGATTCCTAGTGCAACAGATCAGCCGATATTTTGAAGGTTGCGAGTTCCATCATGTGCCGAGAGCAAACAACGAGGCAGCAGATGCATTGTCCAAGCTAGGCTCCACAAGGCAATCAATCCCACCGGGTGTATCTCTGGAGCATATCAAGAAGCCATCTATCATTCCATCCCCAGAGTCCGAGTCCATTTTTATCTCGGAGACCGATCTTGAAGCACTAAGAAAGGCAAAAGAAGTTCAACCGGCCAAACCTGCAACCGTGAAGAAGCAGTCCAGTTCCCAGGGTGTCTCGGCAACAGCACCAGGGGTTGCCGATTGTGAGCCAGGGGCTGCAGAGGAGAAGAGGAAGAGCAAAGGGAAGCAAGCAGAGGCTGCACTCGAAGGCACAACCTCTGAAGAGCCAATGACATCAGAAATTGCCAAGTACAATGATGAAGCTTGTCGGGACCCGGGGTTAGCGTATGCAAGTACAGTTAAGACATAGTCATATGGAGAGCCGAGAACCGCACCCACTTGTCTAAGCAGACAAGGCAAAGCACTGAACATTTTCGGAAAGCATCGTACGTGAGGGGCATCCCATCCCGGCCGGATGATCAACTGAGATGGGTCCTCATCGTCCGCACACAAGTCAAATGATATGGGTGGTGAACTCCCATATTCAAAGACAAGTCGCCTCAACCATACTACCGACTATCTCAAAACTCTTACATAGACTTACTCCAGCCCGATCACTTAGTCGGGGTCTAGGGCGGGCTCGATCATACCACAAAGTGTGCACGAGACGGAGTCTCGAGAAATTGCATCGCGATGCCCCAAGCTGCGCACATCTAAGGGCCACTTGGTGTATGAAAGACCACCAGCCAGAACACAACTAAGGTCTCGAAAACCCATACAAAGACATGCATGTTATAAACATACACGCAGCACACATGCCTTGTATGAACAGTAGGTACCATTGCAATTCTCTACAAAGTGTACATTTTATTTATAACTCTTATAGAGTGCACACAGAGATCACATACATGTGATCCAACATTACAACACAGGCGGAAGCAAATTATGTCTGAGTACAGACAAGTTTAACAAATGGCTTAAGAAGCCTTATTTAAACACAAAGCCCTCCACGAGGGAACCAGTCGTCTGACTGGGTCTAGACTAGTTGGTCTTCAGTCGTCCAGCTCGATGAAGAAGCCACCTTCGGGGTCAGCGGCATCATCTAAAACATAGATTAAGCAAACGTGAGTACAAAGTCGTACTCAGCAAGACTTACATAGGAGCTATACTACTCATGCATATGTGTCAAGGTAAAGGGAGGTGGGGTTCACTTGCAGAAATGCCAGCTTTGACTTGGCTAGTCCTGAACTACGAGTACCGGACTTTGAGGTAAGAGGCGTACACGAGTCCACTACTTTCTCCAACCAATACACCACTATGGTGCCTTCCTCGACTTCCCCACGAGGAAGCACGCCATAGCACTCACACTTATCTTGGTGTGTTTTAGAAGTATCCGGTTCAAGTTGTCTAATAATCAAGCTAAGCTTTCCAAGCAGTCCATAACCGCGGACGCGGCTATTCGAATAGTTTTGTTAACCTTGCAAGGGTGTACCGCTACACACACATGATCATCATTTACCGCCTTTGATCTCGACACCATTCAAGGGGTGCCAGCGAGGATGCTCACCACAACTGTTACCTCATAGCCGATTTAGTCCGAGAAAGCCGCCTACTTGGGTTGGTTACCATAATCGTGAACCCGGCCGGTTTACCGAAGTGGGCCCAAGTGATGTGTGCGTGGTGCATAAGCCGGTCTCGGATGAGCCGTTCTCTCACTTAGCAACCAGGCCACAGACCTACCAGAACTCCGAACTATTGCGACATCTCGACATCGAAAGGGATGAGTTAGTAAGTTGAGAGGGGTCAGTGAGCCCAATGTGTGGTTGTACTCTTCATCTTGGATCACCACACAAGAACTCGTACTAGGGCGGTGTTCAACGAGACAACCCACTGTGTACTCCTACACAGCCTCTCATCGTTCACCTTGTATTAGGGTCGATTCACCAACACTTTTCTACCATCATCAACATGATCATTCCCATCCCGACTCACATCACAGTAACGACATGGTAACATACTAAGCATGCAATAAGCAGTAACATTGTAGGGGCCACATGATATCAAACAACTCCTACAGTTGCTAGGATTGTGGTTTGCTTACTACTGTGACAAAATGATAGGTCATGCAAAGGAATGGGTTCATCTATGCGGTAGAAACGAAGCATGGTGATCATCCTAAACAATGCATAAGCGAGACATGAGAGGGAAGTGGGATTTTATCGACATGATCAATGGGGGTTTGCTTGCCTTGCTGACGAGGTTCGGGTTCTGGATCTTCAGCGAAGGGGGTAGCCTCCTGCTCCGGTTCCACCTCTACTCGACAAACAAAGCACGAAATAGCAATCAATATGAATGCAATGCTCAAGCACATGAATGAATGTTGAAACTTGAAGTATACGTTTTGATGTGTGTGAGACAATTCCATTTAAGTGGAATATATTGCATTAAAAATGCAAATTCAAACTCCACATTTGAATTCAAATTAACCAAGTTGTATGTGACATAGTTTGATCATTTTGAAACAATTCCAAATGTGTATGATATGCCTCTGATGTGTGATTGAAATGTAGCATGTTACCATGGTTCAAGTTGCAAAATTATTTGATTTGAATTTGATTTAAATCCATTTAAATCAAATAGCAAATGCTACTGATCACATTTTAAATTCAACTCAAACAGAGTTGAAAGTTGCATATTTGGAAAGATAATTTTCTCCTGATCATTTTTCATATATTATTTGTCCAATTTGGAGTTAATATGAATTTTCTATGAATTTCCAAAGTTTGGGGTATTTTTTGGAATTTCTGGAATTATTTAAATTAGAAAAGCTGTATTGCGCCAGCACTGCATCAGCATGACGTAAGGGGGGTTTTGACCCCGGTCAAACTGACCAGTGGGCCAGGGCTATCAGCCTCTCATCTAATTTCCCTGTTGATTAATCTAACAGAGAGGATTAGGGGGGGCTGGGCCCACCTGTAAGTGACCCAGGGGGTTAGATTAGTGGCTAATCACCCCGGCCACGTCAGGCTTGCCGGCGGCTAGCCGCCGGTGGCCACCAGCACGGCGGCGCTGCACGGGGAGAGGGCTCCCGTGGTCCAAATCGCGCGCTTCGACCACTGAGACGAAGCTCTCAGTGTCGCGCGTCGATTGAGACCGAAAGGGGAGGTGGGGAGGCCCTGTAGGCATGCCGGCGTCGAGCTTTGGCGGCGGCGGTGCTACTGGCTAGAGGCCTAATTCGATACGGAGCTCCAAATGGCGCGTGGTTGGGTGCGTTCGAAGCAACGGAGCACGGGGAATGCAAATGACAAGGCAGCGGGGTCAATGGCTTAACGGTTGCTCGCCGACGACGAGCACGGCGGCTCGGTACTCCGGCGTCCATGGCAGCACGAGACAGAGGAGGAGAAGGAAGCCGTGGCTTGAGGGGACAAGCTAACCAGACGCTGGTGAACACGTTGGAGCAGGCGTCGGAGGCTGGGAAGTTACGGCGGCGGCGAATCGATCCACTTGAGCTCCGGCGGCCGGCGACGATCCGATGAAGCTGGCGTCACCCCTAGTCCAAATTGGAGCTCCTTCTTCTGCTAGTCGACGGAGTCGAGGATGGCGAACACACTGGACAGCTCGGCTGGGTTCCTCGGCGTCGATGGCCACGCAGAGGCGCTGCGGTGTTCCGGCGAGTCTTCGGGTGGCGACGGAAACGAGCACGGGAGGAGGAGGAGGAGGTTCTGGAGGGAGGGAGAAAGATCGGGACGTCTCCCAGACGTCTCCAGCGAGGAGATAGGGCTCGGGGCAGGCAGGCAGCTGCCTGTCGTGCCCACGGCGGTCGCCGGCGAGGTGCCTGCCTGCCTGGAGGGGAAGAAGACACATGTACCCCCTCCAGTTGGGCTGGGCCGGCTGGGGAGGTGGGCCTCGCCCCTGGGCGACAGGTAAGTTCTTTTCCTTTTTCTGTTTAATCTTTCCTTTCTGTTTTTCTGTATATTTGTTTTGACTTTGGTAAAAATACCAAATCATTTTATTAAATGCTGAAAACTTTTATGTGGCCTCATAATAATATAAACTAGCCACTCATAAACTTTCAACATTTTTAAAATTCAAGTGATTTGAATTTTAAATCAAAAAAAGGGGTATTTCTTTAATTCCAAGGCACTGTTTGAATATTTGAAAAATCTATGAGCATGGGGTGGGTCCCACATCACTTGATATGTGATCACACTCATTTATAAGACTTTTCAAAACTCTAACATGAATTTTTGGAAAAGATTTTTATCTGGCCTTTTGAATTAATTCATCTGGGGGGTGTTCCTTCTCCCATTTTGATTTTGAATTTGATTTCCAAGATTTCTTGTTGAAAATTTTGACATGATGCAAAGGCACTAGCTAACCCTAGCACATACCTAACAGAGGGTTCTAACAAAGCTCCAGCTCCAGATGAGAAGTCGGCACCAGGGGCTGCCGAATGCATGCCAGGCCCCGCAGTCGGCAGTTCAGAAGCAGAGATAGAAATGACAGACGTCCAAGTGACCGAGATCGAGGAGGGCAGTGTTCAAGAGGCCGAGATCCAAGAGGAAGTGCCACCTCAGCATGCGGCTGTAATGGTGGTCGTCAGTGCGCCGTCATGGGCACAACCGATTAGAGATTTCTTAGCAGATGGGATCCTCACACCAGATTTAGCAGAGTCCAGACAGATCAGCCGCCGATCTTGGGCATATAGAATAATCAACAATGGGCTGATGCGCAAGAGTGCAACTGGTATCCTCCAGAGGTGTGTTGAAGAGGACAGAGGCTTGGAGCTGCTCAGAGACATCCATCAAGGTGAATGTGGTCATCATGCGTCAGCAAAGGCAATCGCCAACAAAGCTTTCCGACATGGTTTCTACTGGCCAACTGCACTTGCAGCGGCTGAGAATTTGGTGAAGCACTGCAAGGGTTGTCAGCGATTCAAGGCAAAGAGTCATCAGCCAGCGTCGGCACTGAAGACCATCCCAATAGCTTGGCCGTTTGCAGTTTGGGGTTTGGATATGGTGGGACCATTCAAGAGAGCTCGGAGTGGCATGACACATCTCCTAGTGGCAGTCGACAAGTTCACCAAGTGGATTGAAGCAAGACCAATCAAAAAGTTGGATGGGCCGACTGCGGTTCGGTTTGTGGCCGACATCGTATGCAGATACGGTGTACCTAACAGCATCATCACCGACAACGGCACGAACTTTGCAAAGGGGGCGCTGGCCCGATATGCATCTCAGCAAGGCATTCGGCTCGATCTGGCATCCGTGGCACACCCACAGTCCAATGGTCAAGTCGAAAGGGCAAATGGACTAATCCTATCGGGTATCAGGCCCAGATTGGTAGAGCCACTTGAGAGGGCACCCGGAGCATGGATTGACGAACTTCCGGCAGTACTGTTCAGCTTGAGAACCACTCCAAACAGGTCGACTGGATTCACTCCTTTTTTCCTAGTGTATGGCTCAGAAGCAGTCATCCCTTCCGACATTGAGTTTGTTCACCTCGGCACGCCCTATACACAGAAGAAGAAGCAAGACTGGCAAGAGAAGACGGCATCGACCTCAAAGAAGAAGCTTGTCTGTTGGCCTTGTCTAGGTCAGCAGTCTATCAGCAGAAGTTGCGGCACTACCACAGCAAGAAGATTCGTCCTCTCGCTTTCTGAGAGGGAGACATGGTGCTACGCCGAATCCAGAAGTCAGAGGGGCGGCACAAGCTATCCTCACCTTGGGAAGGGCCATTTGTTGTCAGCAGAGCGCTCAAGAACAACTCCTATTATCTGATCGACTGCACCAAGGGCACTCGGCACAAGGACACGTCAGGAGTAGAGACGGAGCGGCCGTGGAACGCCGAGTTGTTGTGTCCGTTCTATAGTTGAGCGGCCGAAATTTATGTAAGCCATTCGGCAAACAATCAGTAAAAGTTATCATGTCTGAAAATGAGCATTCGAGTACTTCTGTATAATTTCATTCGAAGAGCTAGCCTCAATGGGCAACGCTCAGTCATACCCGAGATGTGTATAGCACACTCGGGGACTGGCCGACCGCGAGGTCAAGTAAATAAGCCATCAAGGCACGGGGACTGCAGGCTGGCCCTCAATCGAACACTTAGCTCGAGTGCAAATCACTAAAAGGTTTGTGGCATCGAGAAGGGTGGCGATTGAGGCAGTCGGTAGTACAAATCCCCGGGAAACAATTTGAAAGCGGCCACCAAGGGCAGTCGACAGGACAAAGTCACCGATTGCGCCGCAAATCAGGACATCGGACCTTGTAGCGAGCAATCGGCACCTGCTAGTGCAGAATCCTTTGCGGTAAAAATCTTGTCGTGTAAAAAATGAAAACTTATCGAACCTTGGCTGGATGTCTACTGTTGATCCGATTGCAGACCGCATGACGGCAGCAAGGTCGACACAGAAGACATTCCCAAGTGTAGCCGATAAAGGAAACCGACAAATACGCAAGGTTGATCGCACACGCAAAAGTAACAAACAAGCAATCGGATTGCATCAAAAGTAACAGGCCCAAGTCCGAATAAGGTCATTACATCCACGTCACACCCAGTAGGTGTCGACAGAATTAAAAATATGTCTTACAAACGGACAGTCGGAATACAAATTAAAGATAACATAGCTTAAGCAGTCGGAGGCACTGAGCTAGAAGATGGAGCAGACGGGTCCGATTGAGCTTCAGAAGTTGCAGCACCAGTCTGTTTAGACTTCGGAGACGTTTGAGATGAGCCGCTATCGGAGAGCTCCTCGGCCAGGCCAGAGATGGTAGAGGCAGGGAGCGGTTTCCCTCCCTGGTCGAGATACGGAGTATACTCGTAGGGAGAAAACCAATTCACCATAGTGCTAGCTAGCCGATTGACTTCGACGTAGGTCTTCTCAAGAAGGTCAGAGGCATTGTCTCGAAGGCTGTACAATTGGGAGAGCTTCACTTGAGGGTACCAAGACATCACAGTCTGAAGAGCGGTCTCCGCACCAGTCCTTCCGGCAGAATTCAGCAGAACATCGATCCGACGTGGGATAGCCTTAAGGAGAGTCCGAGTCTGCTCAGTGGTGGCATTCGGAGTGTCCCCTTGGTCAGAATCCTCTTCATCCTGAGTGTTTGCCTTACGGGTCTCGGCGGAGGATTCGGCAGCATTCTTCATCTTTTGGAGTCCGGCCTTGAGCTCAGTCGGCGACCACAGTGCTTCAACAATCTTTAGAATTCCAAGCTTGAAGGATAGGGCAATTCCCTGGATAATAGGAATGCGGGCTTGGGTGCCGATCAGATATTCATGCCGGGTCCAGACGTTATCTGCACGGTCACAGGTCCCTCCAGCGGCGATGGTATCCTCTCGGGACTTGGCGACAGCTGCATAAGCAGCCGCTTCAGATTCGGGCCAAGCTTCTGCATCAAGAAGGAATAGCATGAGTAATAAGATAAGAGAAGAAAGCAACCGGAAAGTGTACTCGGCAACAAGGAAGACTCACGGCCAAGTAGGAGGTCCATTTCGGTTAATGTATCACAGAAGCCCTTGGCTCGGCGGCGCATTCGGGTGGTCTCCTCATAGCTGCGCTTCTCCAGTTCTTCGAACTTGGCGACGAGCTCGTCATGATCTTGGCGAATGGAGTCTCGGGCAGCAATCGCTTCATCCCTCTCAGTTTGCAGAGCAACTCGGGCGGCGACGGAAGCATCCTGTTCAGCAAGAAGCCCATCACCAGTAGCTGTCACTGCGGCGATGTCGGCCAGATGTTTCTCCTCAAGAGCAGCCATTTCAGATTGGAGGCCTTGAATAGTCCGATTCAAATCTTTTTCTATCCCCTGCAGCCGAGTTACTTCTCCAGTGGCTTTGTCAAGAGCTGGACCTTGTTGGCTAAGTTCCGTAGCCAATTCAGCAATCCGGCCTTGAAGATCATCTACCATAGGAATAGAAGCTACAAGAGAGCGCGAAGATTTCAGTACCAGAGCAGTTGTCAAATGAAGAAAAGACAGCGGTGAGATAGAGGATACCTCTTAGTTTAGTGATCTCAGCCGATTGGTTATTAACCTGCAACTGGGCTTGGGCGAGGGTTCGAAGGCTGGCAGTATAAGCTTCCAGGAGTTTTTCGAAGACACCTCGTTTCTCTTCTATGACAGCCTGAGAAGAACAGCAAGACGAAGTCAGACATAAAGCAACAGTGAAAAAGATCCGAACCGATTGTGACCAATCGGCCCGAATCTCGGGGACTACACCCAGTGGGTGCGCTTGCGCGCACCCACCGGAAGAAAGTCTACCGATTGAGGAAGGCAAACGATAAAGCAAAAAGTGCTAAAGATCCGAACCGATTGTAACCAATCGGCCCGAATCTCGGGGACTACACCCACTGGGTGCGCTTGCGCGCACCCACCGGAAGAAAGTCTACCGATTGAGGAAGGCAAGTGATAAAGAAAAAAATGCTAAAGATCCGAACCGATTGTAACCAATCGGCCCGAATCTCGGGGACTACACCCAGTGGGTACGCTTGCGCGCACCCACCGGAAGAAAAATTGCCGAAGTAAAACAGAGGCACAGAAGGAAAAGTTAAGGAGTTTACCGTATGGTGAGAGGTCAGATGTTGAAGGTCCCGAGCAAGGGCTTCGGCGAATTCGTTCACCCGTCTCAGAGCGCTCGTCATGGGATCCCGAGGACGATGCGAAGCATCAGGCTCAGCGCCGACATGACGGGCGCGAGAATACTCGGCTCGGAATTGATCCACCGAGCGCATAAGAATCTCTGAGGGAGAAGAAATCGGCGGTGGCACTGAAGTGGGAAAGATGGTGAAAGCTGTAGTGGTGAGGACTGGCGGCACGGATATTGGTGAAGGACCGGACTCACCCGATTGCGGCGGCGGCGCAACCGGGCAAGTCGGAGCAGAAGTGGTAGCGACGACTGGCGGCAAAATCGTCGCAGTCGGTGGGTCAGATAGTACAGCAGGCGGAACTGTGGAGGCAACCGGCGGTGCCGACACCAAAATCGGCGATGGGGTCGTCACCACCGGCGTATCAGATGCGGTCATTGCAGCAGGGGAAGTTGCGGCAGGAGAAGCTGGGTTGGAGCGGCGCGGTGGAGACGGGGCAATCGGGTCAACCGGTTGCGTTCCTCCACCACCAGGAGCCACCCGGTCCGCTGCGTCCTTGAGAGTTGGGGAGGCAAGGGTGGAAGAAGAGGTCTTCGAAGTTGCCGCAAGACGGGCCTTCTTGGCAGCACGCTCGGCGTCCTTGGAGGAGCGATGAGCAGGTACTGCCCGCTTGTGGACGGCAGTAGCAGAGGCAGCGGGCGAGATGACGGGTCTGGCACGGACGGGAATGTCGGTGTCAACGTCATCAAGCCCAATCGGCTCCCTGAAAGAAGAAAGGGAGAAGAATCAGTAGTAGCAAAGATAGTGAAGTAGGAGGCAACCGGCGGTGCCGACACCAAAATCGGCGATGGGGTCGTCACCACTGGCGTATCAGATGCGGTCATTGCAGCAGGGGAAGTTGCGGCAGGCGAAGCTGGGTTGGAGCGGCGCGGTGGAGACGGGGCAATCGGGTCAACCGGTTGCGTTCCTCCACCACCAGGAGCCACCCGGTCCGCTGCGTCCTTGAGAGTTGGGGAGGCAAGGGTGGAAGAAGAGGTCTTCGAAGTTGCCGCAAGACGGGCCTTCTTGGCAGCACGCTCGGCGTCCTTGGAGGAGCGATGAGCGGGTACTGCCCGCTTGTGGACGGCAGCAGCAGAGGCAGCGGGCGAGATGACGGGTCTGGCACGGACGGGAATGTCGGTGTCAACGTCATCAAGCCCAATCGGCTCCCTGAAAGAAGAAAGGGAGAAGAATCAGTAGAAGCAAAGATAGTGAAGTAGGAGGCATGAAGACAAAAGTATACCCGATTGTCCTGGGTGCGCCAGTGGGCATTCGGCAGCGAAGTGGAGCGACGTTCAGCGGCGCCTGGACGGTCGGCCTCCGAGTTGTCGTCTCTTGGACTTGTTTGCCCTTGCTGGCAGTCGGCTTGGCCTTGGCAACTTGGCTAGAAGCCACACCAGAGGAGGAGCCGGCGGCCGAGGTGCGCTTGGCTGGCACCTTTGGAGGCTTGGCTCGAGGAGCTGCATCGGAACCATTACCCTTTGAGACACTATCATCATCACTCCATTCAGCCAAAAATTGCTCAAGGGAAGGGTCAGGCGTACCCCTTGAGCTGGCGGCCGAGTGTGGGTCTTCGGAGGGTTGGCGCGCTCGGCGTCATCATCATCAGCATCCATGGGGTCGGAGCATTCTCCGGAAGACTCGTCATCGTCTTCATCATCCCCACTGGACTCGGCGGAAGGAATCTCGCCGTTATACTCGAGGTCGGTGGGGTCCTCTTCCGTGCGATCAGGGGCATACACGCCAGCTTCCTGGCCGTCTTCCATGAGGTCGGACTGAATAAAGTGCTAAGAAGGAGGTATAAGCAATCAGAGCAATCGGAAGAGAAAGCAATTGGAAGATCATGTAATCGGAGCATACCACAGGCGGCTTTCGCTGGCAAATGAGATAATCAAGCCCGAAGCGGAAGGGATCAGGCAAGGCGCTAGAGGTGATGGCCTTCACTCGGGCGCAAAGGTCTTCTGTCTTCACCCGCCACGTGCAGAGCCGAGTGGGATCTCGAGGTCCCGACACGTCACAGAGGCAGTGCACTCGGCGCTGCAGGGGAAGAATCCGAGCGTGAAGCCACGCAGCTACCAAGTCGGTTGGGAGGAGTCCTTCTTGCTCCAGCTGGGTGACCCTGGCAGCCTGGGCATCGACATCGCAGTCTCCGACGCCGCGCTTCAGCGACCACTGATGCTTCTCAATCGGCCGGGCGAGAGAGAACTCGGGCAAATTGAGGAGGTCGGGGCCTTGGTCAGGGGACTTGACGTAGAAAAACGAGGTCTGCCAATTCTTGCAGGATTGGACGATCTCGGGGCTCGTGTACTTCGACTTGCCGGCTGCGACAAGGCAACTGCCGCAGTCGGTCATGTCAGTCGGGTACGTTGGCTTGCCGCCTTCGATGGCGGAGGCCACCACAGCACCTGTCCGAGCGTTGTGAGCTCGGAGGTTGAAGAAGCGCTTCCAAAGGGCGACGCTTGGAAGGCAGCCGAGGTACCCTTCACAGAGCGTCACGAACCCGGAGAGGATCATGATAAAGTTGGCTGCGAGGTGGTGAGGCTGCAGTCGGTGGAAATCGAGGAATTCGCGGAAAAAGGCGCTAGCGGGAAGGCCGAATCCACGCTCGAAGTGAGCGAGGAACACGACCCTCTCGCCGGTGCGCACGCTGGGGACGACCTCGGCCTCGTTGGGAATACGCCATTCGACTTCCGCGGGCATCTTCCGGGCGCGGACGAGGGACTCGACGGCGGCGGCGGTGGCCTGAGAGCCCTTCCAGCACCCACGGCTCGCCTGCGACACATCTCGTCGAGGCGCCATGGTCTTCGCCGGCGAGGAGCGGAGGAGAGAAAAGAGGGAGGCGGAGTACGAGAGCTGCGGAGAAGAGTGGCTGCGGTGGTGGCGGAAGCAGCGGAGAGCACGAGCCCGTGGCTGGAGCAAGCGCGAGATGCAGACGCCGGCGGCGGGGAGAATCGCGTGGAGTGGCGAGGGCGCAGAGGAGAGAAGGCTGGAGGTCGAAGGAGGTGTTTGGGAGAAGGAAGAGGCGAAGCCCCCCCCCCCCCGGTGGTTTATATGGGCGGCGGGGGAGGGGAGTGGGATGACCCTGCGGCTGTGTGGCCCGGTGTGGCCTAGGGCACAGGGAGGCCAACCGGCAGACCAGCGCAAAGGATCCCGGCGCAAGAGGCGAGGCGTGCGACGTGGGGGTCAGGCCCTGCAGTTATGTCACGTCGCGCGTGGGTCGTGGGTCCCAGCTCATTGATCACGTCGCGGGCGAATCGGAAGTAACCATTGGAGGGAAATCGGCGAAAGAGATCTTTCTCAAAAAAGTGAAGACATGAATTAAGAGAGAACCACGTCCAATCGGATGGAAATTTGGTCAACCGAGTGTGATCTCCGACTCGGCCGATGAACTCGGAATGACACACTCGAAGAGGCCACAGCAGTCGGAGAACGTCAAGGCAGAGATTGAAAAACTGCAAAGGCCCCGCGGTCAAGCGGCCGTGGGACCTTTACAGCTTTAGGGGCTACTGTCGGGGGATTGGTACCCGGGTAGGCTAACCCAAGAGGAATCAAGCTTTCAAGACAAGGATGGACCAATTGGGCTGCAGCTGGGCCGAGCTGGACAGAGGTACGGCCGATTGCTCCAAGGCAATCGACCATACCAAATGCCAGCAGTCGGCCCAGGCGCAATCGGGCCACCCTTCCTTCACCAAAGATAATCATCCGATTAGTCCGCAGCTGGACCGAGGCCGATTCCTAGAAGGCCGATTGCCCAGAGCAATCGACCCCACCAGGAACCACCAGTCGGTCCAGGCGCAATCGGAGCAACCTACCACCCAGTCGGGGGTATGATTACGAGGTCATAAATGCCATATCCCGAGATATCTGGGTGGCAGGAAGGTCAGGTCATGTCGAGGATTTGCTGGAGATACGGTGTCGACCTCCCGGCCGATTCCGCGGAAAGGCCGACAAGACTGCACCCCCTAGCTCCACTGTTCACTCCTAGGTTCTACGAGGTAGCAGCATGGGCCGCCGCTCGTAGGCTCCGGGTCACCCGGAGAGGAGCAGTCGGTGGGCCCAGGCCGATTAGAGGATGACGGATGGGCCCATTCGGCGATGAAGTTACCATAGTACCCTGGACTCACACTATAAGAGCCAGGGTACCCCCTCCTGCGCGAGGGACGCCACACCTGAGATCTCATTAACTCATTCCCCCTTCAGTTCATTTACTGCCTGTAGTCACTCCTAAGGGAAGCAGGAGAGGACCTTGCCCACGGCGGCGGTGTACTCCTTCCCCTGAGAAGATAGAAGAGCAGTTATTGTGGTTCCTTCATTGATATACAAGAGACAAGCAGGAGTAGGGGTGTTATCTCTCCGGAGAGCCCCGAACCTGGGTACATCGTGGTGTCTTCACCGTGCTTGTGCCCAACCCGATTCCGGCACCATCGATATTCTCTCCCTCGTGTCTTCCCCTCACTTTAGCCATCCCCATGGCATCTGACGTCACATATCGACGACAGTTGTGCCTGGTATAAGATCAACTATGAATTCTACACATCTGTCGGGTGGCATTCCCGGCAGCTCTTCAGGAAAGAAATCCGGGAAGTCACGAACCACCGGAATATCTTCAAGGTCAGGAAGTGGAAGCACATTCAAAGTATGCACTTGGATTCTAGAGCTGGGTGTTGTGTAGTCAATGATCTGGCCTGAAGGATGGGTGAGTTTGACTGATTTGGCTTTACAATCAAGGAAAGCATTCTGCCTTGATAACCAATCCATGCCTAGGATGACATCAATGCCTGAAGACTTGAGGGCTATAAGAGAAGCAAGGAATACTAAACCCTCAATTGCAATTTGATTGCCATGGTTACTCTATTAGTTTGCCACTTTGAACCAGGAGTTTGAATGATCATTGGAGAAAACATTTCTTCAAAGGCGAACTCATGACGAAGTGCATAACTCTCCGACATGAATGAATGAGAAGCTCCTGGATCGAAAAGAACAGAGGCGGGAATATGATTGACTGGGAGCGTACCAAGGATGACGTCGGAAGCAACAGTGGTTTCCTCAACTGAGATTTGGTTCACATATCCACTACTTGTGACTATGAGCTTTGCTGGGATGGTTTTTGTGGTGGATTTCTTTGAAGGCTTATGACTAGGTCGACGGGGTGCCACAAACACTGTAGGGCATTGTCGGAAGTAATGGCCTGTCAGACCACACGTGAAACACATCCTGCCTGAATTGCTGGGAGAAGGATTACTTGATTGCACACCATCATTCCTGGGAGGAACAATGTGTTGAATTGGATGGCATATATTGGATGGTGGCCTATGAAGAAAGTTTTGAGGTATGGCACGAGTTGGAATCCATATTCTGCGTTTCTGAGGGGCTGAACTAGAAGAAGGGGCAAGCTCAACTGCATGCTTGCGGGACTCTTCGAACACTTCATTGCCATGCTCAGCTCTGAAGGATCTGTTGACTAAATCCTCAAAGGTGGCAAATTCAAGGAGGTTGAGATCATGGCGAAGGATAGGGCTAAGTCCCTTACGGAACCTTGCCTGCTTTCTGGCATCGGTGGTGATCTCATCTTGGGCATAACGAGCAAGACGATTGAACTCTCTCACATACTCGTGAATGGACATCTCTCCTTGAGTCAGATTGCAGAACTCTTCCTTCTTGCGCTCCATTAACTCATCTAGAAGGTGGTACCCTCGAAAGGCATCACAGAACTCCTGCCAATTCGCTAGGTGACCATCAGGCTGCATCGCAACATAGTTCTCCCACCATTCAGCAGCAGCACCTTCCAGAAAGTATGCCGCGAATATAACTCGATCATCGGGAGCAACATGTGCAGTGTCAAGCTTACGCTCAATGGAACGGAGCCAATCATCAGCTTCAAGGGGCTCAGAAGAACATCGAAATACCGGTGGCTTGAGGAGGATGAAGTCCTGAATGCTCACAACCACATTGCAATGACGTGAGGTATTCTGCTCGATGAGCTCCAGAAGGCGTGTTTGGTCACGTTGATTCTTCTCAGCTTCCATCATGATTTCCGCCGTAGAAGGCGGTGGTAGAGGTTCATCATCATCTCGATTCCGAACACGGTCTCGATTCCGACGAACAGCACTACGAGTTCCACCTGACATCCTGTGTGATAAAAATCAACAATCAGAACAGGTTGTAAGATGGAATCAAAGACAAGAAGGACATGAAGAAGACGGAAAAGATTATGATGCGAAGGCAATGATCCACAGAAACTCAGAATAATTCCGGCAGCATAACGGCTACACCGGGATGAAAAATGAAACAACCTCGAAGAAATTGGACAGAACTTCTTCAAGGAACTCAACAGAACGATGAGTCTGGACGACCACAACTGTCCTACAGCTACAAGGAGGCAAACAACGAGATGTTCTAGTAAAGACATAGATCAGCCTAGTCCTATCATCCTGTAGAAAAGGTAAGGGTGACTCAGAACTCAGATCGATGAGGGTAAGGAGAAAAAGAAGCCTTACGTTGTTCCCTTCTGGGAGCTCCATGAGTGTCAAGGACAAGCCGGGGACGACAACAGCTCACTGGTTCGAGCTCCACGGTGGTCATGGCGGCTGACCTCATCGGCTCTCATGGTGGATCACGGATGGGGTAGGGATTAGAGACATGGATAGGGGGTTTTGCTCACCGTGAACCGGGGAGAAAGATGGTGCAGACGAGGGAGGCGTGGAGGTACGGGCGGCGGCGAATTCTTCGTCGAGATCCCGCGGTGGCCGGCGGCGAGATGTTGAGAATGGCCTCGTCGTTGGGGAAGATGGCTCGAATTGGAGGCACGGCTTGACGAAGACGACGGTGGGGGCTTCACTGGACACGACGGCTGGGAGGGGGCCGTTGGCCACGGCTGCGTGGACGCGCGCTCCGGCGAGCTTCTCGGAACGCACGGCAATGGCGAGGAGGAGAGGGGGAGGAAGTCCAGAGAGAGGGGGAAAAGGATGGCGTCTTCCAGGGCGTCTCCACGGCGTGCAGAAGAGGCCAGGGGAGAGCCAGGCAGGCTGGTGGCGTGGCGTCGGCGGCCACCGCGTGCTCTCGGGGTGACACCGAGCTGCTTGGGAAGAAGACAACGGGGAGGTGGGCTGGGCCGCGCTAGGTGGGCTGGGGGGAAAGAGTTGGGCCGAATGGCCACGGGGTTCCTCTGTTCCTTTTCTCCTCTCTTTTCTTTTTCTGTAATTCTGTTGTGCCTAGAAAAAATAGCTAGGCAATTTTGTAAAATGCCCAAACATTTTTATACATCCTAGGTGACCAGTAGCAGGTCACTTGTAGAGTTTGAGCATTTTTCAAATTCAATATATTTTGAATTTCAATCCAAATAGGGTTATTTTAATTTCCAAAGCCACTGTTTGAATATTTGAAAATTCCATGTGCATGGGATTGATCCCAAACCACTTTTAAAATGATCAGCAACATTTCTAGGAATTTTCCAAGCATTCAAATGATTTTTGGAAAAATATTTTTATCTGGCCATTTCTTTAAATTCTCAGGGCTTTTCTTTTCCCCATTTTTGATTTTCCTTTTGAAATTTTCATGATGCAAAAGGGTCAAACAAGCCCTAGCACTTACCCTAATTGGGGTTCTGACAACTCGCCTCCACTCAAAAGAATCTCGTCCCGAGATTCAGAAGTCGTCGGGAAGAAGGTGGGGTACTCGGCACGGAGGCGGTCTTCTCTCTCCCATGTTGCTTCTTTCTCGGAGTGATGTGACCATTGCACTTTGAGGAACTTGATCTTCTGACGACGAGTGACACGCTCTGCTGAATCAAGAATACGAATAGGGTACTCTCGATAAGAAAGGTCATCTTGGAGATCAAGCGTTTCATGGTCGACTTCGCGGATGGGGTCCTTGAAGCAACACCTAAGTTGTGACACATGGAATACATCATGTACTCGGGAAAGGTGAGGGGGTAGTTCAAGTTGGTAGGCAACTTCTCCACGTTTAGCTAGAATGCGGAAAGGTCCGATGTAACGTGGGGCCAACTTGCCTTTGATACCGAATCTTTGGGTTCCCTTCAGAGGAGTAACCCGAAGGTAAGCCTTCTCATCCAGATTGTAGCTCTCCTTTCTATGATGACGATCATAGTAGCTTTTCTGACGAGATTGAGCGGCTTTCAAACGATCACGAACAATGCGAACTTGCTCTTCTGCTTCCTTGATCATATCCGGTACAAAGAGTTGTCTTTCACCGGTTTCTGACCAGTTAAGGGGTGTTCGACATCGTCGTCCATAGAGGAGTTCAAAAGGAGCCATGTTCAGACTAGATTGAAAACTATTGTTATAAGCAAATTCGGCAAATGGAAGAGATTTCTCCCAATTCTTTCCGAAAGAGATAACACAAGCTCTGAGCATGTCTTCCAGGATTTGATTAACCCTTTCAACTTGACCGCTAGACTGAGGATGAAAAGTTGTACTAAAGGATAGATGAGTTCCCATAGCATTCTGAAAGCTTCCCCAGAATCTAGAGGTGAAAAGGCTACCACGATCAGAATTGATCACCAAAGGAACACCGTGAAGAGACACAATTCTAGAGACGTACAAGTCCGCTAACTGGCTAGCAGTTATAGACTCGCGAACGGGAAGGAAGTGAGCAACTTTGGAAAGTCTATCAATGACCACGAAGATGGCATCATTTCCTTTCTGGGTTTTTGGAAAGCCGGTGATGAAGTCCATACCGACTTTGTCCCATTTCCACTTGGAATAGGCAAAGGTTGAAGTGTACCAGCAGGTCTTTGGTGTTCTGCCTTAATGCGACGACAAACATCACATTCAGCAACAAATCGAGCAACGTCTCTCTTCATCCGGGTCCACCAAAATCTCTGGCGTAGATCTCGGTACATTTTTGTGCTACCGGGATGAATTGAGAGGGGTGTGTCATGGGCGTCTTTGAGGATGAGTTGCCTTAGATCCCTATTCTTAGGTACTACCAAACGATTTTCAAAGAATACCGTTCCTTTACTATCTGTGGAGAAACATTTAGCAACTCCGCTAGCAATGTTCTCCTTGATCCGGCGAACACCTCGTGCACGCCTCTGGGCAACTCTGATCTGAGCCTCAAGGGTTGGTTTCGCCACCAAGTTGAAAAGAGATCCATGAGGAACGATCTCAAGATTGAGTTTGCAAAATTCCTCATGAAGAAGTGGTTGATACTGTTGTAACATGAGGTTGTTACAATACGACTTACGACTTAGTGCATCTGCCATGACATTGGCCTTGCCTGGGGTGTAAGAAATCCCTAAGTCATGATCTTTTATCAACTCTATCCAGCGTCTTTGCCTGAGATTAAGATCTGGCTGGGTGAAAATATATTTGAGGCTTTGGTGGTCGGAATAAATCTCACAGCGATTACCAAGGAGGTAATGTCGCCAAGTCTTCAGGGCATGAACTATGGCAGCGAGTTCAAGATCATGGGTAGGATAGTTTTCTTCATGTGGCCGCAATTGGCGTGAAGCATAAGCTACCACATGTCGATCTTGCATAAGTATGCATCCTAACCCTTGCCGTGAAGCATCACAATAGATCTCGAAATCCCTTTTGGTCTCTGGAGGTGCAAGTATGGGTGCATAAGTCAATCTTCTTTTTAGCTCTTGAAAGCTTTCCTCGCACTTGGGGGTCCATTGGAATTTCTTATCTTTCTTGAGGAGTTCAGTAAGAGGCTTTGCAACTTTAGAAAAGTTCTCGACGAAGCGACGGCAATAGCTTGCTAAGCCAAGAAAACTTCTAACTTGCTTAACTGATTCAGGTGGAGTCCAATCAAGGACGGCCTGAACTCTCTCGGGATTGACTGCAACACCTTTCGCAGAAATCACGTGGCCTAAGTAGGTCACTTCTGGTAGCCAAAATTCACACTTGGAGAATTTAGCATACAGGCGGTGCTCTCTAAGTTTCATCAATACCAGCCTTAGGTGTTGGGCATGATCTTCTTCGTTCTTCGAGTAGATGAGAATATCATCGAGATAAACCACAACAAATTTATCTAGGTACTCCATGAAGATCGAATTCATCAAGCGTGAAAATGTGGCGGGGGCATTGGTTAAACCAAAGGACATGACGGTATACTCGTAAAGACCATAACGAGTAGTGAAAGCCGTTTTGGGAATGTCCTCATTTCGGATTTTGATTTGATGATAGCCTAATCTCAAATCCATCTTGGAGAAGACAGAGGATCCTGCAAGTTGATCATAAAGATCATTGATCCGGGCAATGGGTACTTGTTCTTTATTGTCGCTAGATTTAGCGGGCGATAGTCTACGCACATCCTTTCTGTTCCATCTTTCTTCGTTACGAACAGAACGGGGCAACCCCATGGCGATGAGCTAGGGCGGATGAAGCCTTTTGCCAACGAAGCATCAAGTTGGGTTTTTAGCTCAGCTAACTCATGTGGGGCCATTCTATATGGGCGTCTGGAAATTGGGGTCGTGCCTGGTATAAGATCAACTATGAATTCTACACACCTGTCGGGTGGCATTCCCGGCAGTTCTTCAGGAAAGACATCCGGGAAGTCACGAACCACCGGAAAGTCTTCAAGGTCTGGAAGGGGAAGCACATTCAAAGTATGCATCTGGATTCTAGAGCTGGGTGATGCGTAGTCAATGGTCTGGCCTGAAGGATGGGTGAGTTTAACTGACTTGGCTTTACAATCAAGGAAAGCATTTTGCCTTGATAACCAATCCATTCCTAGGATGACATCAATGTCCGAAGACTTGAGGGCTATAAGTGAAGCAAGGAATACTAAACCCTCAATTGCAATTTGATTGCCATGGCTTATTCTATTAGTTTGCCACTTTGAACCAGGAGTTTGAATGATCATTGGAGAAAACATTTCTTCAAAAGGAAACTCATGACGAAGTGCATAACTCTCCGACATGAATGAATGAGAAGCTCCTGGATCGAAAAGAACGGAGGCGGGGACATGATTGACTGGGAGTGTACCAAGAATGACGTCAGAAGCATCAGTGGTTTCCTCCACTGAGATTTGGTTCACACAACCACTACTAGTGGATGAAGGCTTTGCTGGAAAAGCTTTGGTGGTTGGTTTCTTTGGAGGTTTGGGTCGAGAATGACGTGGTGCCATCAAGACCTGAGGGCATTGACAATAGTAATGGCCTGGAAGACCACACTTAAAGCATACCCTGTCTGAAATGTTGGGAGTGGGATTACTTGGTTGCACACCATCATTCCGGGGTGGAATAATGTGTTGGGGTGGATGGCATATATTTGGTGATGGCCTCTGGAGAAAGTTTTGAGGTATGGCTCTGGTTGGAATCCAAATTCGGCGTTTCTGAGGGGCTGAACTTGAAGAAGGAGCAAGCTCAAGAGCATGCTTGCGGGACTCTTCGAAAATTTCATTGCCATGCTCAGCTCTGAAGGATCTGTTGACTAAATCCTCAAAGGTGGCAAATTCGATGAGGTTGAGATCATGAAGAAGGATGGGGCTAAGTCCCTTACGGAACCTTGCCTGCTTTCTGGCATCGGTGGTGATATCATCTTGGGCATACCGAGCAAGACGGTTGAACTCTCTCACATACTCATGAATGGACATCTTTCCTTGAGTGAGATTGCAGAACTCTTCCTTCTTGCGCTCCATCAACTCATCCAGAATGTGGTACCCTCGAAAGGCAACACAGAACTCTTGCCAAGTCACTAGGTGACCATCTGGCTGCATAGCAACATAGTTCTCCCACCATTGAAGAGCAGCACCTTCCAAGAAGTATACCGCAAAAATAACTCGATCATCGGGAGCAACATGTGCAGTATCAAGCTTACGCTCGATGGAACGGAGCCAATCATCAGCTTCAAGGGGCTCAGAAGAACATCGGAATACCGGTGGCTTGAGGAGGATGAAGTCCTGAATGCTCACAACCACATTACGATGACGTGAGGTATTCTGCTCGATGAGCTCCAGAAGACGTGTTTGGTCACGTTGATTCTTCTCAGCTTCCATCATGATTTCCGCCGCAGAAGGCGGTGGTAGAGGTTCATCATCATTTTGATTCCGAACACGGTCTCGATTCCGACGAACAGCACTACGAGTTCCACCTGACATCCTGTGTGATAAAAATCAACAATCAGAACAGGTTGAATGATGGATTCAAGGATAACAAGACATGATGAAGGCGGAGAGATTATAATGCGAAGGCAATGATTCATAGAAACTTGGAACAAATCCGGTAGCATAACGGCTACACCGGGATGGAAAATGAAACAACCTTGAGGAGATTGGACAGAACTTCCTCAAGGAACTCAAAACACGATGAGTTTGGACGACCACAACTGTCCTACGGCTACAAGGAGGCAAACAACGAGATGTTCTAGTCAGACATAGATGAGCCTAGTCCTATCATCCCGTAGAAAAGATAAGGGTGACCCAGAACTCAGATCGATGAGGATAAGGAGAAAAAGAAGCCTTACGTTGTTCCCTTATACCCAGAATAGCTATATAACTATAGAATGCTAGACTCGACTTCGACCAAGGGTTTCTAATCCTATAGACAGTCCTGCTCTGATACCAAGTCTGTCGGGACCCGGGGTTAGTATATGTAATTCCAGTCATGATACAATCACATGGAGAGCCGAGAACCGTACCCACTTGTCTAAGCAGACAAGGCCAAGCACAAAACGTTCTCGGTAAGCATCGAACGTGAGGGGCATCCCATTCAGGCCGGATGATCAACTGAGATGGGTCCTCAACGTCCTCTCACAAGTCTAAATGCTTATGGGTGGTGAATCCCATACTCATAGACAAGTCGCCTCAACCATGTTATTGATTGGATCCTAACTCTTACATAAACTTACTCCAGCCCGATCACTTAGTCGGGGTCTAGGGCGGGCTCGATCATACAACAAAGTGTGCACGTGACAGAGTCACGAGCAATCGCATCGCGATGCCCCAAGCTGCGCACATCTAAGGGCCACTTGGTGTATAAAAGACCGCCAGCCAGATCACAACTAAGGTCTCGAAAACCCATACTAAGACATGCATGTTATAAACATACACGCAGCACACATGCCTAGTATGAACAGCAGGTATCATCACATAACTCTGCAAAGTACTCTTTATAGATATACACATAGAGCATACAAAGATCACATGTCTGTGATCAACATTACATCATACAACGGAAGCAAATTAGGTCTAAGTACAGACAAGTTTAACAAATGGCTTAGAGAAGCCTGGTAAAACAAACATGCCCTTCCACGAGGGACCATACTGCTGTCTGGGACTATGCTAACTTAGTCAACGTCGAGCTTCAGGTTGATGACTCCATCGGGGTCCGGTTTCTTATCTAAAACATAGAATAAGCAAACGTGAGTACAAAATCGTACTCAGCAAGACTTACATCAGATCTATACTACTCATGCTCAAGTATCAAGGTAAAGGGAGGTGGGGTTTCATCATGCAGAAGTGCCAGCTTTGACTTGGCTAATCCTGAACTACGAATACCAGACTTGAGGTAAGAAGCGTACATGAGTCCACTACATCTCCAACCAATACACCACTATGGTTACTTCCTCGACTTCCCCATGAGGAGGCACACCATAGCACTCACACTTATCTTGGTGTATTTTAGAAGTATCCAGTTCGAGTTGTCTAATAATCAGGTACAGGTTCCAAGTAGTCCTTAACCGCGGACGCGGCTATTCGAATAGTTTTGTTAACCTTGCAAGGGTGTAAACTACACACACATGACCATCGGTTACCGCCATGTCTCGCCACCGTTCAAGAGGTGACAGCGAGGATGTTCACCACGACACTTCGCTCACAACCGGTCTATTCCAGGAGTCGACTATCTGAGTTTGCCTCCGCTCGAGAGCCCGGCCGGATCAACGAAACGGACTCAAACAATGTAGGTGACCGAGACGCCACCTCTGGCAGATGGTTTTCCTGCCTCACAGGTGCACCCACATATCTATATGATGCAACCATTTCCTTCGTTCTTTTTCTATGCACATGTCAAATGGAAAGCCCGAACTAATGTGACTCCTGGACGTCGACACGGATCAAGGTACTAGGCCGAGAGGGGTCAGTGAGCCCAATGTGTGGTTTTACTCTTTGTCTTGGATTACCATACAAGAACTCGATGCCTATGGCAGTGTTCAACGAGACAACCCACTGTGTACTCCTACACAGCCTCTCATCGTTCACCTTGTATTAGGGTGGATTCACCGACACAGTTTCACTTTCATCAACACCATGTTCACCATCATCCCGACTCGCATCAAAAGCAACCTCATGTAACACTAAGCATGCAATAAGCTGTAACAGTTGCAGGGGCTTCATGATATCAAACAACTCCTATGTCAGCTAGGATTGTGGTTTGCTTAATACTGTGACAAGATGATAGGTCATGCATCGGATATGGGTTCAACTATGCGGTAGAATCGATACAAAGTGATCTCCTAAACATGCATAAGCGAGACTGAGAGGGAATTGGGATTTTATAGACATGATCAATGGGGTTTGCTTGCCTTGCTGACGAGGTTCGACAACGATGTCTTCAACGAAGGGGGTGGCCTCCGGTTCCGGTTGCACGTCTATCGAACAAACAATCAAACAAGGTATAAATTTAATTGCAATGCATCAAACACATGATCAATATTGAAATGGTGATGTGCTTGGTCACAATGTGGTTACCATTCCATTTAAAAGAAGTCATATGGAAAGTCATTTGCAAATGTGCTTCAAATTTGAATTTGAATTATATCCATATGGATGTTTTGCACTGTTCACCCATTTTAAAATGGTCAAACATGAAAACAGAGCCCATATTCATAATACTTGGATTTTTCTGATATTTTTAGACATATTATTTGCTATATTTGGAGTTCATATGAATTAGTTATGAATTTCCAAAGGTTAAAGTAATTTCTGGAATTTTCTGGATTAATTTAATTCATTTCTATTTTCTGGAAAATCTTTACTGCGTCATGCTGACATCAGCATGACGTGGGGGTTGTCTGACCAGTGGGCCCCTGCTGTCAGCCTCAGGGGGGTTTAACCCGGTTTAATTAGTCTAACAGAGTCATTAGGGGGGGCTGGCCCACCAGTCAGTGACACTGGAGGGGGGGATTAACTGGTCATTAGGGCTAATGGCCGGCGGCTAACCGGCGGCAGCCACGGGCACGACAGAGTGGTCACCGGAGTGGGCTTCCGGCCACGGGATGGAACGCTGAGGGCACCGGAGTGCTCCTCGTGCTCGCCCGCTTCATCCAGAGCCCACGGGGAGGCTCGGGGGTGGCCGAAGCCTCGCCGGCGTCGTGCTTAGCGGCGGCCGTGGCTCTGTGAGGACCAAGACGGCGAAAACATGCGCGGGATGAAGCTGGCGTGCGTGTGTTGCGCTTCTGGGAGCTCCATGAGTGTCAAGGACAAGCCGGGGACGACAACAGCTCACTGGTTCGAGCTCCACGGTGTTCATGGCGGCTGACCTCATCGGCTCTCATGGTGGATCACGGATGGGGTAGGGATTAGAGACATGGATAGGGGGGTTTTGCTCACTGTGAACCGGGGAGAAAGATGGTGCAGACGAGGGAGGCGTGGAGGTACAGGCGGCGGCGAATTCTTCGTCGAGATCCCGCGGTGGCCGGCGGCGAGATGTTGAGAATGGCCTCGTCGTTGGGGAAGATGGCTCGAATTGGAGGCACGGCTTGACGAAGACGACGGTGGGGGCTTAACTGGACACGACGGCTTGCCGGGAGGGGGCCGTTGGCCACGGCTGCGTGGACACGCGCTCCGGCGAGCTTCTCGGAACGCATGGCAATGGCGAGGAGGAGAGGGGGAGGAGGTCCAGAGAGAGGGGGAAAAGGATGGCGGCTTCCAGGGCGTCTCCACGGCGTGCAGAAGAGGCCAAGGGAGAGCCAGGCAGGCTGGTGGCGTGGCGTCGGCGGCCACCGCGTGCTCTCTGGGTGACACCGAGCTTCTTGGGAAGAAGACAACGGGGAGGTGGGCTGGGCCGCGCTAGGTGGGCTGGGGGGAAAGAGTTGGGCCGAATGGCCACGGGGTTCCTCTGTTCCTTTTCTCCTCTCTTTTCTTTTTCTGTAATTTTGTTGTGCCTAGAAAAAATATCTAGGCAATTTTGTAAAATGCCCAAACATTTTTTATAAATCCTAGGTGACCAGTAGCAGGTCACTTGTAGAGTTTGAGCATTTTTGAAATTCAATATATTTTGAATTTCAATCCAAATAGGGTTATTTTAATTTCCAAAGCCACTGTTTGAATATTTGAAAATTCCATGTGCATGGGATTGATCCCAAACCACTTTTAAAATGATCAGCAACATTTCTAGGAATTTTCCAAGCATTCAAATGATTTTTGGAAAAATATTTTTATCTGGCCATTTCTTTAAATTCTCAGGGCTTTTCTTTTCCCCATTTTTGATTTTCCTTTTGAAATTTTCATGATGCAAAAGGGTCAAACAAGCCCTAGCACTTACCCTAATTGGGGTTCTGACATCAGTAGCAAACCACTTATAGAATTTGAGCATTTTTGAAATTCAATCAATTTGAATTTCAATTCAAATAGGGGTCAAATTTAATTTCCAGGGCACCTTTTGAATTTTTGAATATTCCAAGGGCATGGGAAAATACCCAAACCACTTTTGAAATGATCACCATCATTTATAGGAATTTTTCAACTATTCAAATGATTTTTGGAAAAAGATTTTTATCTGGCCATTTGAATTAATTTCTCAGGGCTTTCTGCTTCCCCATTTTTAAATTTCATTTGAATTTTTGCATGATGCAAAGGGCACAAACAAACCCTAGCACTTACCCTAGTTGGAGTTCTGACACCAAACACCTTTATTCCTTCTCTCGCACCTGACACACAACATCTTTCTTTCTTAAAAAAATACTCCACCTACAGAACATCTTTCTTCTCTCTCACTGTGCATATCGCTCCTTGAGATGGGATGGCAGCTCACGCGAGGAACAGTGCACACAGTTGTTCCACAAGTCCCATCCAAAGCATGCAGGTGTAGCTAGCTTCACTGTGCTTGTCCCACCACCCCTTAGCCTTTTCAGATAAGATGCCTACCTATTTTACCCAAAAAACTGACAACAGTTTGCCATCTACAGTCATGGCAGCACTGTGAACACGATTATAGTGTAATGGTCTATGAATCCCAACGCGAACTAGCGGGCCAGATAAGAGGACCGGGACGCCTGCGCTTTATAGAACATTTTCGATTGGTCGCCGCTGGAGAAGGAGATCAGAGGAGGCAAGGTCTGCGCGGTGGAGAGTTAAAAGCGAAGGTTGTTTGGTTGAGGCCCCCATCGCCGGGAGAGCTTCTGGGCACAGAGAGAGAGAAAGAAAACAAGGTGCGCCCTCCACCAGGACATTTGTTCGGCCCAGTCTACATTTCCACGGTGCGCCTCTGGACCGAAATCACAGAGGGTACCCCCTCTTCGTGTATAGTTTGTATAACCATGCAACATGAATCATTATTTAGAGGGCATTTCTTCACGCGTCTCTGCAAAGGTTATTTTGATGCGCTATGGAGTCGTTACATGTTGCGATTTAATCGCTTTCGCGCGAAATAACAACTATGACTGCGCGCGAACTGTGGTTGTACCTGTGGGTTGCCCATGTGGTTAGGGGTGGCGTTAGGCCCTAGGCAGAGGGGGCGATGGCCTGGGGCATGGGTGCTCATTTCTTTGTTGACTGTAGCGTTGTACATCATTGTAGATGATCATTGTAGCTTTATTGCTGGCCTGGGGTGTAGGCCAATCCTAGCTCCGCTACTGCCTTTGGCTGAACGAGTACTGTGGTTATACCTATGACTATGTGGAAACTATGGTTGCACCCTTGGCTATGTATGTGATTGTGGCTGTGTGTTGTGGATGTGGTTGTAGGATGTGCGTACAAAAGGCGACATGTGTCGATCACTAAAGGACTAAAGAAAAAACCCGAAACGCACCACTTGGCGTGTTTGAAGCGCACGCGTGACCTCTGCAAGGGGTACCCTCTAACTAGTGATTAGGCCATGCAACACTACTTGTAGTCCTTTGATTATTCCGGTGCAATAAGAGATTTGGTCAAGTTCTACAAAAATAGTTAGAGGACAGCCTTTGCAGAGGTTATCTGCATTCGCTTCGAGCGTGACAAGTGGCGTATTGTAGTGAGTGTCGGGGTTTTTTAGTCCCTCCTCGTTCAACACATATCAAGTGAAGATGAGTTTCTGATTTCTAGTTTCCCGGTCACGGGCGTAACCACAGATGCAACCACAGCCACAACGTGCAACCACATGCACAACCACAGCCATAGCGCAGCCATAACACAACCACAATGTGCAGCCATAGTCACAACCACGGACGTAGCCATAGGTACAACAACAGCCAAAGCGTGCAACCACATCCACAACCGCGAGGCGCAGCCACAACCGCAGCCACAGGCACAACCACAGCTCACGTGTAGCCATAGGCGCATTCATGAGCACAACCACAGTTCGCACACAACCACAGTCTTTTGCTTCACGGGATACACCCAAAACACGATACGTGGCGACTTCTAGATAAACCAAAAGTGACCTCTATGGGTACTCCTGAGAGGGTACCCTCTAACTAGTTGATCTCCTCTAGACACGAGTCTTCGAGTTCATTGGTCTCTTGCAAATATAACTTTTCATGTAGTATATGCTAAGGGTGTATCATAAAATGTTCAATGTTAAGGGTGTATCATAAAATGTTCAATGTGTATTTAAACGACTACTACAACCAGCATCATAGACTTTAGCTAGCAGAAGAAACACAAGAGCTGATGAGTTTTCTCAACCTATATCTATCTAGTAGTATATTCTAAAGGAGGCGTCCAGTTAAGCCGCCATTGTGTCCGAGGCTCAGGATCCCGCTCTGATCTTTCTCTATGCTGCGTTGACATTTGGGTATCGCAACAAGTTATAGCCTGAATTAGCAGAAATAATAAGGTAGTTAGGCGGCAGACTAATAATCAATAACAATATATTGACAAGATCAAGAAGACAAAACATGAAACAATATAATGTGCAAGGAACTAAGCTTTTATGCACTATCTATTATAGGATACAACCTGAACTTTGTTACAGATTAGAAACTTACTATCTTCTCTGACAATATGAAATGAGATGACTGAACTTGATTTGACTTTTTAGGTTTCCATGCAGCAAAATGTTACGAAATGGACGAACTGAATTATCTGAATCAAGAAAAAAAAATGTGGACGCAGTCGTTTCTACAAGCTATAGAGTTTAGACCATCTTGTACCATGTATACACAGACTGATAAATCCAAATGGCACTGGCACTGGCACCTACTATTCCCATTCAAGTACTTTTACTTTTCTACTACAAGACTACAACAGTTTCAGACAAATCCCAAGTCCTAACAAAACCTATCACAATATCCTTTTTACAAGCATGATCACATTAGCAGTCCACGAAAGTAAGACTCCAAATATCATGTTCACGCGCTAAACAGTATGTACACCAACATATATTCAAGACCACCAGTATATTTCCCACAAAAGAAGATCATTAGAAAGAAGATCAACAATCTAAATCGCAGAGTTTTCCAAAAAAAAAATAGACCAATAATACAGCTCATGTACATAACCTGAAAACAAGTACTTCCTCTGATCCAAATTAATTGACACACACTTAGTATAACTTTGTACTAAAGGTATACTAATTGTGCGTCCACATTTTGTTTGATTTAATTTAGTATTGTAAGAACCTAATTTTGTTTGAAGTTTATTCAACACAAATAAAATAGTCTAAATCAATGGAAATCACAATCTTCTTGAAATAAGATGAATCAACTGATTCTTAAATGTAAGTTGCATAGTTTTACTAGCTCTGAACAGAAAAAATATTACTGATGGCATATATATAGCACCACATAGATAAACTGAATTATCTAAATCGGATCTCTAGTCTGCATCTGCAACCAACACTTTCCATATCAAGGTTGAGTGTAAAATGTTACTTACGAAATTTGTTCCCCCATTAACCAACAAATCGACAAGACAACATCAGTAAACTGTTAGGACTACAACAAATCGACAATTGCCAACTCCTAACAGTTTCAGGTAACCTTTTTTCAGACTATAACGATTTAAATAAACTGTTTATCAGACCGTCAGAGTTTCAGTAAACTATTTTTCAAACACAAGCTGATTAGCACACCACTAAAACAAACCAAAAATGTGTGCCACACCAAAATGCAGCAAATAGTATCCACACCACACCAAAATGAAGCAAATAGTACATATTGTGCATAACAAATGCAGTCAAGACTACCGATTCACTTCTTGCCACCATTAATTATTATGCGATCAACGGGAACTTGTGACATGGTGAGAGGCTCTCACCAGGGGTCCCGGACAGCAGCACGATAAGCTGGAGTGTCTCGCCGCTGCGGCCGTAGGGCAGGTCGACGACGAGTGGGCTCGCTCTCCCGTAGCGGCCTGGTCGGACGCAGATGGCGATGTCGCGGCGCTGGCCGTGGATGTCCACGACGCCGACGCGGGTGGCCAGCGTGTTCCTCAGGTGGTACACGGACCTCCCCCTGGCAATGAACGTGGTCCAGCCGCGATCAGTGTAGCGCCCCTCGGGGTTCGCTCGCACGAACCGAATGTTCCACCACACCCGCGGCGCGCGCCCAAAGAGGGGGACGCGGGTCTGCAGTTGAGTCACGAAGAACCAGGAATTATTCTCGAGCAAATGAATTCAACACAAGTCACAATCGATAGGCTCAACTAACGGCACCCAGGAATCCAATTCGAGAGTTCGAGACACAAATTCGACGGTCATGGCGAACTCACCTGAGTCGGGCCTGGAATGAGAGGCGTGCGCTCTCTGGCGGGGATGGGCTCGACGATCCAGCGCATCATGGTGCTGACATTGTCGATATGTCTGGACTCGACGGTGACGCCGGTGTTCCAGCGGAAGTACTTGCCATTGGCGCGGAGGTAGAAGCCGGTGACGTCGCGGAGCAGGATGCCGCCCGCCGAACCCGCCCGGATGGGCACCCACCTGATCTCCGGCATCACCGACTGGTCGTAGTCGCGCTGCACGGCGTTGAAGCCGAGGTGGCCGGATGGCGCGGGCGCGTTCGTGGAGGCGAGGTAGCGGCCGTAGGCGGCGCTCTGGAAGAGCAGGTGTGGGCCGCCGTCGCGGTGGTCGATATGCACCGTCCACGTCGCGTTCATCGAGTGGAGGCGCCCGTTGATGCAGACGCTCACCCCGTCCTCGTCGGCGTGGAGGTAGTACGTGTCCAGCTCGAGGCTCCGCAGCCGCACGTGCTGCCTTTCAGGGAACAGGTCCATCGGTCGCGCTGGCGTTGGGCCGCTGGAAATCGGGGGATTAAGGGCGTGGGGGGCGCTGGAGATCAGGGGATAGGGGGGCCCGCTCGGACGCACAGGATGATGTCGCGGCGCTGGCCGTGGATGTCGATGACGCCGACGCGGCTGGCCAGCGCGTTTCTCAGGTAGTAGATGGACCTTCCCCTGAAATGGAGCGCCGACCAGCCGTCGTCGGCGTAGACCCCCTCGGCGCTCGCTCGCACGTAGTGGATCCGCCGCCACACCCCCGGCTTGCGCCCGAGCATGATGACGGAGAGGTCGCCTGGGACTCGGGTCTGCATGAACCATGGTTATATTTAGGAGATCAGAGAAGCAGGCAGGGTCTGCGCGGTGGAGAGTTAAAAGCGAAGGCTGTTTGGTTGAGGCCCCCATCGCCGGGAGAGCTTCTGGGCAGAGAGAGAGAGAGAAAGAAAACAAGGTGCGCCCTCCACCAGGCCATTTGTTCGGCCCAGTCTACATTTCCACGGTGCGCCTCTGGACCGAAATCACAGAGGGTACCCCCTCCGCGTGTATAGTTTGTATAACCATGCAACATGAATCATTATTTAGAGGGCATTTCTTCACGCGTCTCTGCAAAGGTTATTTTGGTGCGCAATGGAGTCGTTACATGTTGCGATTTAATCGCTTTCGCGCGAAATAACAACTATGACTGCGCGCGAACTATGGTTGTACCTGTGGGTTGCCCATGTGGTCAGGGGTGGCATTAGGCCCTAGGCAGAGGGGGCGATGGCCTGGGGCATGGGTGCTCATTGCTTTGTTGACTGTAGCGTTGTACATCATTGTAGATGATCATTGTAGCTTTATTATTGGCCTGGGGTGTAGGCCAGTCCTAGCTCCGCTACTGCCTTTGGCTGAACGAGTACTGTGGTTATACCTATGACTATGTGGAAACTATGGTTGCACCCTTGGCTATGTATGTGATTGTGGCTGTGTGTTGTGGATGTGGCTGTAGGATGTGCGTACAAAAGTCGACATGTGTCGATCACTAAAGGACTAAAGAAAAAACCCGAAACGCACCACTTGGCGTGTTTGAAGCGCACGCGTGACCTCTGCAAGGGGTACCCTCTAACTAGTGATTAGGCCATGCAACACTACTTGTAGTCCTTTGATTATTCCGGTGCAATAAGAGATTTGGTCAAGTTCTACAAAAATAGTTAGAGGACAGCCTTTGCAGAGGTTATCTGCATTCGCTTCGAGCGTGACAAGTGGCGTATTGTGGTGAGTGTCGGGGTTTTTTAGTCCCTCCTCGTTCAACACATATCAAGTGAAGATGAGTTTCTGATTTCTAGTTTCTCGGTCACGGGCGTAACCACAGATGCAACCACAGCCACAACGTGCAACCACATGCACAACCACAGCCATAGTGCAGCCATAACACAACCACAATGTGCAGACATAGTCACAACCACGGACGTAGCCATAGGTACAACAACAGCCAAAGCGTGCAACCACATCCACAACTGCGAGGCGCAGCACAACCGCAGCCACAGGCACAACCACAGCTCACGTGTAGCCATAGGCGCATCAATGAGCACAACCACAGTTCGCACACAACCACAGTCTTTTGCTTCACGGGATACACCCAAAACACGATACGTGGCGACTTCTAGATAAACCAAAAGTGACCTCTATGGGTACTCCTGAGAGGGTACCCTCTAACTAGTTGATCTCCTCTAGACACGAGTCTTCGAGTTCATTGGTCTCTTGCAAATATAACTTTTCATGCTGCTGCTATTAAGTGATCCAATGCATGCACGCCATTTGTCGCAACAAAAGTGTTTTAAGTGGTTTCTCATATGGATCATTGGTTAGAGGGTATCTCTTGCAAATGTAAATTTTCATTTTAATGATATTAAGTGATTCAATGCATGCACTCTATTTATAGAAACGAGAGAGTTTTGAGTCGTTTCTCACCGCTTGCATGAGGATGGGAGGTGGACTATTTGTTTTTTTTTCGATTCATTTTTAAAAATGATTTATCTTTCGATTTGTGCGTTCAAATTACGAAATGTTTTTACCGTTCATTTCTCCCGTCGACGTCTTTAAACCGTGCCTCCCGGCCATACTAAATTGTGCTTTGAAAAAGTACTAAACTGTAACCTCTAGTGAATCCATAGTTTTGCTTCTCGAGGAATCATAGTTTTTTTTTCTCATGGAGCCACACATTTTCTCATGCAGTCATAGATTTGTTTCTCCTACAACCATAATTTTTCTAGAGGAAACACATTTTTTTCTCTTTTTGCTCCTCGTGGAGCCACAGTTTTGATGCAATCACAGATTTGCTTCTTATGCAACCACAATTTTTTTTCTAGTGGAGCTATGGTTGTTTTTCCTTTTTTCTTTTCGTGGAACCACAAATTTGCTTCTTGTGCAGTCAAATATTTTCTTGATGTGCAACCATTGATTTACTTCTCGCGGAGCACATTTTTTCACATTTTTTCTTATCGTGAAGCCATAATTTTGCTTCCCATACATCGAGAGTTTTGTTTTTCCATTTTGCTTCTCTTGAAAGCACATTGAACATTTTTTTCAGTGGAAGAGACTTGTGGGAGCGATATTCAATGTGTATGTTAAAAATTGTTAAGGGTGTATCATAAAATGTTCAATGTGTATTTAAAAATTGTTTAGCATATATCACAAAAATATTCAATATGTATTTAAAAATTGTTAAGCGTATATCAAAAACATGTTTCAATGGTATTTAAAAATTGCTCACCTTATTTTAATTTTTTTCATTTTGTATTGGAAATGTTTGTTTAAACAATATCTAACTATTAAAAACAGTGGCTATGTTTTGGTAAAACAGACTAAAATCCAAAAAAGGCAAAAAAATGCTTGTACATGGGCTGGCCCATTGAGGTTTTCTTCTGCGGGCGTCATACAAGAGTTTCTATAAAATTTATAGCAAAGAGGAAGTGAAGATAGCTATTTTCAGATGTTCTCGACCAAAGCGTTGGGGCCTGATGATTTTCCAGCTCATTTTTTCGGCACCATTGGAATATTTGTGGTGATGAGATCACATCCTTGATTATTCGTTCGCTTGATGAAGAGGACTTCCCAGATGAAATTGATAGTATGCTCGTTATTATGATTCCTAGGATTGCTTGTCCAAAAATTGTAGGACAATTTTGACCCATAAACCTTTTTCATGTAATTTATAAAATTACTTCAAATGTTTTGTCTAACAGGTTGAAGGTAATTATCTTTGAGGTGATTTCTATGGAGTAATCGGCTTTTGTTCCTAGAGTTCTTATCACTGACAATTTTATTTCGGCGTATGAATATATGCATTATATGAAAACCCAAAGGTTGAAGGGTAGTAGATTTTATGCTCTGAAATTAGACATGATGAAAGCGTATGACAAGCTTGAGTGGTCATATCTTAAGGAGGTTATGATGAAAGTATAGCATTAGCAGGAGATTTACTGACTTAATAATGAAGTACTATGTCTTTTTAGTTTCCGTATTCGTTTTTGTAATAGTGGTACTATGAAGAGTGCAGACTTTTGGCTCCCGAGGTCCAGGGAGGACTTTATTTTAAAAAAATTCAAATATCATATTTAAATGTTTGAAAAAAATTCATGTGAATTTATATGTATTTCGCACAAGCGTGTGAAATTTCTCTTCAAAATATTATGATTTGAATGTTGTGCAAAAAAGATAAAATTGCAACCCAGCAACAAAAAAAGTTGGCCCATTATGAAAATAATATTTGTCTATTTTTTGTATGTCACGTGTGAAAAGATAATGTTTTCAAATTTTGCAAATATGTTTTATATGTGCTTATGTTCATTCACACAAAATTTCAATTTTTTTGACCAAGTGGAAAATCGAATTTTGAAAACGTGCTTCATGGAGCTCGTCCTCCATATGCAATATTCGTACTATGAATCCTTTCAGACCCTCAAGAGGAATGTGAGATGGAGACCCCTTATCCTCGTATTTATTAAGACTCGTGGAGTTGGGGCTGATGGCATTAACATTGCACCTTTGGCACCCAAATTAAATCATCTATTATTTACCAATGATTATCTCATGTTTTTTAGGCAAACATTACTAGTGCATCCATTGTCTAGATCACTTGAAGAAGTATTGTGATGACTCACGACCTAGAATGAATACTGATAAGTCTATCTAGGGTTGGTCAAATGAGAAGTGAAGAACATCTTGGAGGTGCATAGCGAGTCATTATCAGAAGAAAAAAAGTTGGCTTGCCTGCGAATGTTGGCAATTCGAAGGAGCAGTAATAGAGAAATACTTACCTGTAATGTAATTTCAATTGGTGACGCGCCAATTTCCATACATGCCACCACTATTTTCCTAAAATAGTGGTGGTGTTGGGCTAAGTTAATCGCACTTAGCAACGATAGCGCTGATCTCGTCCTCCTTGTTTGCAAGCAATTGCTTCCGTGAGTCGCGGGGGGTCTTCAGGGCCTCGTGCTGCTTCACAAGATCGTCTCTCTTGGCATCGTCGTCCTGCGCAGACGCTTGAAGGTACTTGAGCATCTCTTGATATTCTTCGAAGGTTTTCTTCAGTGTGTCGATGGCCTCCCTCAATGTCACGACAGTCAACCTGTCATCCTCGTGCTCTTTCCGACTAGCATCACAAGCATGCTTAGCCGCTTGGACCGCCTCCCAAAGAGGGACAGACTTGTCAGCAGCTATCCATATATGATTCATCAGCCAGCTAGCTAAGTGGAAAAAAAATCAAGTGCACAACATTGCTTACGAAGGGCAGACGCAAGAGCCTCCTTCGTGGGCTTTTGCTGCGCTCCCAAGCGCTGATTCAAGGTGGCCAATTAGGCACGAAGGGTCATTGAATTTTCCTTCATCTCCTACGAAAACTATATATACAAGGTAGAGCATTATTACAAATACTAGGTTCGCATACAATACACACCAAGACTTGGGGGCTACTATACCTACATTAAAGATATTCAGAACTAACATGAAGACCAGGTCCAATCGACCCCTCCGTGGCAGACAATGCCTCAGCCGTGGAGGCCAGCCACTCGGTGGCCTTTTAAACCGACCTCCTCTCATTCTCCAAAGCTGAGAGCCTTACACGCGACCTCCAGAACTGGAGACCTTCATCCTCTTGGTGCCTTGGCCTCCCAAGGAAGCCGCCTCACCCGTTGGACCCACATGAGGGGGATCCAATGATGAATAAGTACTATACTCAGTGTTCCCTGAAGGGGGAACATGCACGCCTATAGAAATTCAAGTTACGCTTTAAGATGGGCACGTCAAAAGCTACCCATGCCTAATGAAAACACCACTGCGAACTTATTCCACAGAAGCAGAATCTGAGGGCTTCGAGCCCTCCACAACTGTCTCCAATCTCGACTCTCGTGCGAAGACCTCCGAGATCAGGTTAGGGATAAACCTGATCTCAGCAACGAAGCCACTTTAAAATAGGCAAAAGTCATATGAGGCAAGTTGGATGCATAATAAATGCAAAGGAGAAGGAGCTTACTGATCATCCACCAGGAGGTTCCGCTCGCGCTTAAACCTGTTCATCATGATAGGGGTGACCTCCCCCTATCCGACGTTCGGTGCTCGGGTTGGATCATGTTGTGCCTTTGAAAGTGCATCTAATCCCCTAGGGTGGTTTTGGTAATTAAAAACAACATATAGCTCATTGAACTAGTGTCTACTTAATGTGTATTTTAGGTAAGTTCAATGTAGGACAACGGATGGACATGTGAATACACCCCTCAAGATGCTATGGATAAGATGGCCCCACTCCGAAGACTCTCCATTTCTATTTTAGTGTTCAACATCACATAGAGTCATAGGATCATGCCAATATATTAAAAAGGGGTGAGGTTTTGATGGTGATACTGTTTATCAAGTGCTTAGATCTACTTCCACTGCCTCAAACCATTTTCCGTATCCCAAGCCAAACACTCACTTTGGTGCTACCAACTCAAACCTTTCAGACTCGTCGAAATACCACATAGCGGTTAGTCCAAACCCTAATGTTTCGGTCCCACGAATATGTCAGGTTGATCCCACGATTTTCTCTTTGTATAGGCCAGTCTTCAAGTGAACTCATTTCAGAAAATATGAAATTTCATGTCAGACCAATCGAAATGCCTACTTCATTGTGGCCTCGCTGCACCGCCACCAGTTGCACGCTGGAGAGCAAGACTGGTTTATTTGACGTGTGGATACGGCAGTCCGACCGCTATACCGCCGAGATAACGTGTGATAGCCAGGGACATTGGCTCAACATGTTCGAGGCGCCTTGTCGACCGAAGCACGAGATGAACTTCCTGGACGTCCAGTCTCGGGTGAAGGCGGAGTTCATCGGTCACTATATTGAGGTCGTAACCCACAAAGAGAAGAAGGTGACCCACATAGTCCTCGATCAGGTGTGAACCCATTAGAGCGTCAAGGCGGCTATGGCGAGGTTTGTGAGTGAAAAATACGCACCTCGTTCAGACGGAGGCATAGTGGTTCTGGAAGAGGGACCACAAGCGCAAGAACAATGCTGGTGTAGGGCCTTTGGTCAAGGAGGAGGAGGCAGGAGCCTCGGTGATCAAGGTTGAGGAAGAGGAGGAGGGCGCCAACGGCAACAACATTGTCTGGGATGACCTCAAGAATGAGAGTGATGAGTGATGAGTGTGTAGTAGTCTAGTCGATCGAACTTAAGTTTGAATGTTTTTAGATTGTTGCATGTTAGAATTGTTTAATGATTGAAGTTTGCAGTGATGCAATGTGATGTTCATAAAATAGATCAGCTATTGGAGATGCACACTTTTTGATGCTCTAAAAAGAACTTTTTGGTGTTGTGAATTTTACTCCAAACAATCTTTGATGCCCTATTCTGTTAAAGAGAGAAACAATGCATGGAACTGTGTAATTGTTCACCCAGGTTGTCAAGTTTAGAACCGTGAGGGCAAAGCAGACAGGTTCCTCCTTTCAGCAGAATGACTCTACTTTAGCTAGCCGAAAGCCCGAAACACACGAGCTTCTGAGTTTCCAAGGTTATGTTCTGCATTTTGATGTTGTTATGTCCAAGGCGGCGATACTTCTGAAGAGGTGAAGTGTGAGCGAATGGGCAGGCGTCTTGCTCTGATCTTACAACGAAAGAAAACAAGGAGGTAGCTTATGTACAAAGCCTGAAAACAATGTAATGTGCAGAAACTACTTTTCATGTAGATGCAGTGATGTTGCATAAAAACTGAATTTTGTTCATAGCTTACAAATTCATTTCCTGCTCTTTGGCCAACACTCAAAATAGCACAACTGAAAACACGATCACCAGCTCACAGCACAACCAGAATCCACTGCATTTTTCATTTGTACCAAGCACATACTCTAAAAGAAATACTAGAGCACCAGCCCATTGGAAGAACCAGCTATCCTTTTCATTTATAGAAATGCATAGGAGTATAAAATAAACACATGCTCATCAAGTCACTGCAAGAACCACTAAATTTTCCATCATCCAAAAGTAATGCAGGATCATCGATTCACGTCAAGAACACCAGACTGAAATTCTTCATCCAGGAAGCAGTAGCAACCACATCCACAGAGATGAATGTCAGAACTGCAATGACTACTACAACCAGCATCACAGACTTTAGCTAGTAGAAGAAACACAAGAGCTGATGAGTTTTCTCAACCTATATCTATCTAGTAGTATATGCTAAAGGAGGCGTCCAGTTAAGCCGCCATTGTGTCCGAGGCTCAGGATCCCGCTCTGATCTTTCTCTATGATGCGTTGACATTTGGGTATCGCAGCAAGTTATAGCCTGAATTAGCAGAAATAATAAGGTAGTTAGGTGGCAGACCAATAATCAATAACAATATATTGACAAGATCAAGAAGACAAAACATGAAACAATATAATGTGCAAGGAACTAAGCTTTTATGCACTATCTATTATAGGATACAACCTGAACTTTGTTACAGATTAGAAACTTACTATCTTTTCTGCAAATATGAAATGAGATGACTGAACTTGATTTGACTTTTTAGGTTTCCAAGCAGCAAAATGTTACGAAATGGACGAACTGAATTATCTGAATCAAGAAAAAAAATGTGGACGCAGTCGTTTCTACAAGCTACAGAGTTCAGACCATCTTGTACCATGTATACACAGACTGATAAATCCAAATGGCACTGGCACTGGCACCTACTATTCCCATTCAAGTACTTTTACTTTTCTACTACAAGACTACAACAGTTTCAGACAAATCCCAAGTCCTAACAAAACCTATCACAATATCCTTTTTACAAGCATGATCACATTAGCAGTCCACGAAAGTAAGACTCCAAATATCATGTTCACGCGCTAAACAGTATGTACACCAACATATATTCAAGACCACCAGTATATTTCCCACAAAAGAAGATCATTAGAAAGAAGATCAACAATCTAAATCGCAGAGTTTTCCAAAAAAAAAATAGACCAATAATACAGCTCATGTACATAACCTGAAAACAAGTACTTCCTCCGATCCAAATTAATTGACACACACTTAGTATAACTTTGTACTAAAGGTATACTAATTGTGCGTCCACATTTTGTTTGATTTAATTTAGTATTGTAAGAACCTAATTTTGTTTGAAGTTTATTCAACACAAATAAAATAGTCTAAATCAATGGAAATCACAATCTTCTTGAAATAAGATGAATCAACTGATTCTTAAATGTAAGTTGCATAGTTTTACTAGCTCTGAACAGAAAAAATATTACTGATGGCATATATATAGCACCACATAGATAAACTGAATTATCTGAATCGGATCTCTAGTCTGCATCTGCAACCAACACTTTCCATATCAAGGTTGAGTGTAAAATGTTACTTACGAAATTTGTTCCCCCATTAACCAACAAATCGACAAGACAACATCAGTAAACTGTTAGGACTACAACAAATCGACAATTGCCAACTCCTAACAGTTTCAGGTAACCTTTTTTCAGACTATAACGATTTAAATAAGCTGTTTATCAGACCGTCAGAGTTTCAGTAAACTATTTTTCAAACACAAGCAGATTAGCACACCACTAAAACAAACCAAAAATATGTGCCACACCAAAATGCAGCAAATAGTATCCACACCACACCAAAATGAAGCAATTAGTACATATTGTGCATAACAAATGCAGTCAAGACTACCGATTCACTTCTTGCCACCATTAATTATTATGCGATCAACGGGAACTTGTGACATGGTGAGAGGCTCTCACCAGGGGTCCCGGACAGCAGCACGATAAGCTGGAGGGTCTCGCCGCTGCGGCCATAGGGCAGGTCGACGACGAGTGGGCTCGCTCTCCCGTAGCGGCCTGGTCGGACGCAGATGGCGATGTCGCGGCGCTGGCCGTGGATGTCCACGACGCCGACGCGGGTGGCCAGCGTGTTCCTCAGGTGGTACACGGACCTCCCCCTTGCAATGAACGTGGTCCAGCCGCGATCAGTGTAGCGCCCCTCGGGTTCGCTCGCACGAACCGAATGTTCCACCACACCCGCGGCGCGCGCCCGAAGAGGGGGACGCGTGTCTGCAGTTGAGTCACGAAGAACCAGGAATTATTCTCGAGCAAATGAATTCAACACAAGTCACAATCGATAGGCTCAACTAACGGCACCCAGGAATCCAATTCGAGAGTTCGAGACACAAATTCGACGGTCATGGCGAACTCACCTGAGTCGGGCCTGGAATGAGAGGCGTGCGCTCTCTGACGGGGATGGGCTCGACGATCCAGCGCATCATGGTGCTGACATTGTCAATATGTCTGGACTCGACGGTGACGCCGGTGTTCCAGCGGAAGTACTTGCCGTTGGCGCGGAGGTAGAAGCCGGTGACGTCGCGGAGCAGGATGCCGCTCGCTAAACCTGCCCGGATGGGCACCCACCTGATCTCCGGCATCACCGACTGGTCGTAGTCGCGCTGCACGGCGTTGAAGCTGAGGTGGCCGGACGGCGCGGGCGCGTTCGTGGAGGCGAGGTAGCGGCCGTAGGCGGCGCTCTGGAAGAGCAGGTGTGGGCCGCCGTCGCGGTGGTCGATATGCACCGTCCACGTCGCGTTCATCGAGTGGCGGCGCCCATTGATGCAGACGCTCACCCCGTCCTCGTCGGCGTGGAGGTAGTACGTGTCCAGCTCGAGGCTCCGCAGCCGCACGTGCTGCCTGTCGGGGAACAGGTCCATCGGTCGCGCTGGCGTTGGGCCGCTGGAGATCGGGGGGTAGGGGGGGCGCCTTGGCCGCTGCCAATTCCTGGATATATGTATATATATTTATTTTTCGAAAACGTTAAATTTATATGACTTTGATCAAATTTGTAGATAAATATAATGGTATAAATTACCAAATTAGCATCATCACAATTATCTTGAAACGTATTTTCATATTATATTTTTTAGATATCATAGATATTGACTTTTTTATAACAGAACATATACACCTTATATCCCGGAACGGAGAAGTATAAATTATGTAATAAAAAAATATAAGTCTAACATTGGTTACAAAAATATAAGTCTAGCAATGCCTTATACAAATTGTGCAATATTTTTTTGTTACAAAATACTTTTTATTATTTTTATATGATATCCAGTACAAACATAAATAACGAACTAATATTTATTAATTCTAATACACTACCATGGGGATAAACTAAAACAAAAGATAAATATGCTTGTAAGACTATAACTCATTAAAAATAAGATCTAAATAAGTATAAAAATTTAGTAAAGAAATATTGGTTCGCCCCGGGTCCAAAATTAATTTGGACCGGCCCTGGGTATTGGAACTCCGGCGACGGGGAGGAGGCTGTTGGTTGAGGCGGTTACGCTTGGGCGCCAAGGCGGGGTATTTCAAGGTTACCTCACACCGTCGCCGTACCGGGCTTTGGGCAAAAGATGGGCCTGGCCCACACGAGCGGCCTTCTCTCCGTTCCTCCGGCACAGAACGCCGCAGGGAGCGGCGGTGGCAGTGGTCAGCAGCGCCGGTCTTCCCCTTCTCCGGCGAGCCTCTCCTTCCAGGGTTCCCCAGCAAGACGGTGCGGAGCGACAGAACCGGCGGTCGGCAGCGCCGCCCCTTCCCTTCCCCAGGGAGCCTCTCCCTCGGACCCACGGAACGGCGGGCCGCGTCGCTCCCTCTCCTCGCCCGGATGCGCTGGTCACCGACAACGCGAGGCGAGGAAACGGCGGCGAGGAGCGAACAACCACCACCAGATCCAACAAAACTGCCATGGTGTGCGTGCTCTCGCGCGTGGCTTGCGGCTTGCTTCTGCTGACCTGGTGTCGTTACCCCTTGTTCGACCGAACTATCAGCTTTGCTTTGCTGCCCACTCTACTCGCGTATTGTTATTGCAACGCCAAGTGTGTGGACGTGGGCTCGTGACTGTTTGTGATTTTTTCTCTATTTCCATTTTTATTTATTTTAAAAAACTTATTTTCAATAAAGGGCATTCCATTTATATATATCAAGACAAATACAACTACACTGAGTGAATGTTCAGCTTCTGCATAACAGTTTTTTTTTGCACACAGTCAATACGTAATAGGAATTGGAAGAAAATTATTTTCTTACAGCAAAAAATAAAATTATCAACCTAAAATGGGATTTATCATTTTCAAAAACCACACCGTCACTTATGGGAAGGAAACGTGATAGTAAACATGTTGTATTTGTCCTCCAACCTCTTTAGGATAGATCAAGTACAAAATCATCGTGTATATGCATGTACAATCTGCATAAGACATGAAACATGTTTTAAAAAATACTACATCATTCCAGATAAGCCACGAAGCTCAACATGGGTTGCCGCCCCACAAAAATATGGATAGAAAATTGCTAGTGAATACTACCTCTGTCACATAATGTAAGACGTTTTTGCAAGATGACGGAGGGAGTACCTCATAGGATTCCCTGTTTTTCTTCTCTTTCGTCGAACATTGTGTGCACCTGGCTCTAATACACCCCTTTACTTAAAATGTTATATTCACCTGGCTCTGATACACCCCTTTAATTTAAATATTATGTTATAAAATATGCTAGTAAGTATTAAAGGCCGTGTTGAGCACACAATGATCTGTTCCACTTAGGTCGCCCTTGTGATGTAGAATCTTGTTGTCTTGATCCAATATAAGCACGCTACCATGCGTGGGGATGTTTTTTATCATCTTGACCGATACCTGAGCTATATACCTTTTTCTAAGGGCTCATCGGATGGTTTTGACTTTTCTATTACGATAGGTTTTGTGGGTGGGTACCCTAGACCGAGGCTATCTTCATCCCACTCATACTCACATTCGATTGATTCCGACTCAAAGCTATGGACGGATTCTCTTGTCGGGTAGGCTAAATCGGGTGGTTCTCTTGGACTTGGAATGTAGCAAGGGGAGTGTCATGTCGATCACTTCACCTACATACCAACATGTAGGTGTGAGTCTTCATGGGATATGTGTAACAACCCAAGATTTTCACCCAAATTAAAAAAACTGTTTGTTGCATTACTTTGTTGATTGCTTGTGTTGTTTGTAGTGTTTGCTTCGCCGAATTAATAATCGATGATTATATTCCCCCCCCCCTCCTTCTAATATTGGCATGCGTGTCCGGACCCGTCCACTTGGCACATGACCTCATTGCGGCATCGGGAAAGTCACCCGATCACCGTCGCGACTTCCGGCACAAGACCAACCATCACCATCGATGCGAAAACCCCCATTTATATTTAACTGAGTTAGTTTATCAGATGGGTTTGACGTCTCCGTTAGGCGTGAAACGATGTAGACAACTTGGTTACTGTGTGGCGAGTTGGTGTTTCGATTTTCGTTCGATTCTAATTTCGTTTGATAGGTGAACGATCAGATGTGCCAGACATAGTAGTCGGTATAAATCCAGGGGTATATTTATGAAACTTCATGCGGGCAGCCAACCGACCAACAATATTTCCCTCTTTTCTGCTAAGCCTAGCCCACCTGAAAATCTAGCCCAAAACTAGCCCACTTAACCCCTCTATATAAGGCAACACCCCTCCCACAAATTTTGGCAGCAAAACTAACCCAGATTAGTGTTCCCCCTAACCCATCTGCCACACCCACCTCAACTTATGTGTAAGCCCAATCCCCTCTGATCCAGATCTAGAGAAACCCTCCTGACGCCCTGATCCGTCGGATCCAGATCGGAGAGCCCAGGTCGTGCCACGTCATCAAAAGCAAGTCCTCCAATGGGGAGCTCCTCTCTCCCTAGGCTCGAGCAACCCCGCACCCTCGCTGTGGATGCACCGTGCTCCGCCGCCCAGCTGCCGCCGACGAGGCGCCGCCGCCCTCAGGTCACGGACGCACCTCCTCCTCCTCTCCTCCCATCTCTTCTCCCCCTCACCTCCTTGTTCTCTTCCTCGCAACCCGAACCGCCATGGCCATGCTTCGAGGTAGCCAGGAGATCGTGCCGCCCCGGGACCTCAGTGCCCCACCGCCGACGACCGCCCTGCCACTGTTCCCGTGACCCCTCCCTGTCGTCCTGAGGCCCCGCACCGCGCCGCCCTCCCTCCTCGTCGGTGTTCGCCATGGAGATGGCCGGCGGCGCCGCCACCAGTGCGGTCGGGATCAGGAGGATCCCGACCTGGCCGAACCGCTGCTGTTGTGTGGTTCGACGCGCCCCCACACGGCCCAGCAACCAAGCGCCCTCGAGGCCCAGAACCAGCCCAAGCGGCCCAGCTTCCCTGGCTTGGCCCGCCAGCCATCCTCCGCCCTGGGCGACCATGTCCCTATCCCTCGCCTGCGCCAACTGGGCCGTGGGCCGCTCGGTGAGGAGCCCCGCTCCCTTTTTTCTTCTGTTTTTCCCCTGCGCTGTAGTGGGCTCGGCCCAACTAAGTTTAGCGCCCCATGCGACGATTAGTTATATTGCGCCCCCTGTTTCGGCCCACCAGGGAGCACCTTTGGCCCAGTAGATCTTTTATCTATTTTTGGCTATAATAAAATGGAAGATTGTATTGCTTTTTGTCGAGGCTTATATCTTTTCGCTCGTAGCTCGGATCACAAAGTGTTGTACATGAAAGTTGCTCTGTTTTGCGTGTAGATTAATAAAATGTGATCCTTTGCCATGTTTTAACTTGTCTACATGTTGTTTACCTGCTATTTATATCGCATGCCAGTGTAAACTGTGATAGACCATAACTTTTTAGTCGTAACTCTGTTTGGGGTGTTCTTTACATGTAACTTGACTAGAATTTCATGTAGGTTATGAATATGCTGCTCTTTATTGCTAATAAAAATAATAAAATTATATTTAGGGCAGAACAGTACCAAATGCAATAATCATCGTGGGGTCCGTAATAGTTTCCATTTATAGGTTTTACCCCCCACTTAAAGTGACTAGCATAGATAGTTTACTTTATGCTTCGCCTCTTGCCATGATTGTGTGATATGCCATGCTTGAGTGAGATGTCATGTTAACAACCTTTGCTCAGGTTGTATAGCTAAACAACTTGAACCATTCTAAATGTGCGGTATCATCGTGTGTGACAGGTACTCCACTTAACCTGTTAGTAATCGCTCTCGACGATAGATGCGATACCGTGCGTTGTCTCGTGTTTTCTTATTGATGTTGATTGCTCGTGATTACTTCGTAGTAATAGATCAGGGTTTGCAAAACCAAACCTAAATCAAAACGAAACCGGGAAAAAAAACGAACCGAAATTTCGCTTTTTCCAGTTTTCGGTTTCAATTTCAGTTTCCAAATCTGAAAACCATATCAACTTCAGTTTTTTCGATTAAAACCGAACGACATTCAGTTAAACCGAAATAACCGAAACTTCCGTCACTGTGAGAAGACTGAAAAGATATACGCTGACGGTTGATCCCACCTCTTCGCCCCTCCTTTTATAGCACGCTCCATCCAGTGCGCTACTGCCCGTTAGCGAGGTGGTACTAAAAGATCGTTGTACGTGAGCGGGTGGGCACTTGCGTTGGTGGCTGGCACATGCAGACATGCTAGCTCGTTTAGCCCAGCCGCCGAAGGCTACTAGCTGGGCCTTAAACATTTCCAGCCCGCAGCGCATGGTAGAAACAGAGTTGGGGGAATAAAAAATCTGAGCTACTAGTTGATCCATTGGAAACTTTTAGAGTATTCTTGACCTTAAAAAAATTATTACTGGACATGCATGTATATATATGCTACGGTGCAAGTGCTAGTGCTACCAAATAAAAAATCAATAGTCATGTGTAGTAGTCTAGTGCCATCTAATCATTTAATCTACTTACATGAGCAGCTCTTACAAAAATAATTTAATCTTCATACACAGATCAAATCATATAATAAAAAAATTTATTTGTTGTTTCAAAATTCCTGTCAACTTCGGTTATTTTGGTTATTACCGAAACCAAACCGGAATTAAGTGGTTATTACCGAACCCGAACCGTATCTATGTATAAAACCATATAAACTGAAGTATAAAAATCGTATAAACCGAAAACCGTATAAACCGAACCGAAAAAACCAAATGCACACCCTGAGTAATAGATGCTTGCTCGTCAATTTCTTTTCCAGTGTTTCCTTATTGTGTGCTTCCGTGGGCACTCTCTGAGACGTTGCGAGTTTGCGATCGACTACACCTTCGGTTTCTTCTTCTCAATAGGTAAAGGGGAGCATATATCAGGCTTATAACTTTCAGCTCACTTGTGCCTAGGTATAGGATAGAACGATTGCTTGATCCTACCACTTCATATTCATGCCTCTCAATTAAACCCAAACATCCATGTCCTCCACATCCCAGCAAACCTTGTTCGGCTATGTTATTATTGCTCGTTGCTCAGCCACTGCTTAGTATACATGCTAGGATGCTATCAACTGTTACCCCATGTTACTCCTTGGATTGGGCCATCACACTATTAATATTATTGTGGATGATGTGATTATTATAATGTTGACTATACTCGATTCAGGCTATCCCGCCCCGATTCTTTGTTCCATTCGAGTCACCTAGGACCCGAGTTCCGGGTATTGTGTCTCTTGGTGAGCGTGCCTAAGCATGTGGGATTCTATGGGGTCCCCTCTTCTTACCTACCTACCTCCAAACAATTCTAGTGGTGGCCCAAGCCGATTTACCATTTGCAAATGTGTGTGTGCGATTTGACCGGCCTCGCAGTTTTCGAAACAACCTGGGCCAGTGGGGGCAGTGTTTCCCGTTGGTCCAACATGACTGGCCGAGGACCCGGGCTCGGTTGAGCAGATACGGATAATCCAAACCTGGAGTCATATGGTAGAGACCAAATCGAGAGCGTGGCCATCCCCTCAGCTGGATGTCGACTCACCGGGGGCCACCCGAAATTGTGCGTTGTTAATTAGAGGGATTATGACGTCCGAATCTCTCGGAACAACTATTCAATGAGTGTCTTTAACGGGCCCGACTGAGAGAACCAGCGTACATGCGGAGCTTATAATGGGCAGTTGGTACACCCCTGCAGGGTTAAATATTTTCAAGAAGCCGTGTCCACGGTTATGGACGACTTGAGACCTACTCCTTGTTCATAGCCAACAAAAACTGAGATAATCTTAATAACTTGATCAACGTGTGAGTGCCTTGACTGCTTCTTCTTTGTCGAGATGCGAAGGGGAGGACAAGGATAGGATAGGTGTTATGTTTGCGTAAGTAGCTGATAGAAGACTTGTTGGAGGCGGTTCCTCATCGAATGCTTGGTTCTCATCTTACTTTAAATAGATCAATAGCCACTTATATAATGCTAGTGCGGCTGCAACCTCACCACTACCCCCATCTTACCGTGAGAAGTTAGTTACAAGACTTGTTGATATAGCTCACCCCTTCTTTTCTATTTTACGCACGTTATGCAAACGATCTTGGACTTCAGAGGAGCTCGACGACCCTTCTTCTGGACGCCTTCGCGGAGACTCGATGACGACTAGTTAGGCGTATCCCGGCAGAGAGCCTGGACCCGTGTGGTTACTCAGACATGTATCTTCCACTGATGTATTGTATTAAGGCAATTGTATGCCGGTTGTATGAGATGTTGCATTCTTGTAGCTGTAATGTTGTGATATCATGTTGGAAATCCAGGGCATATGACATTGTCATATGTCGCGATGGGACCGATATATGCTTTGTCCCCGGATCTGAATGGAAACATCTAGATCTAGAACTGTACCGCATATCGGGCCTTACAACTTGGTATCAGAGCCTTACCGATCGTAGGATCCCTTTTCTGGCCGAAGTCGAGTCTAGACAAAAACTATTTTGTAGTTAATAAGTTAGTTATCGGAGAGTAGGAATCTTTTTACTCCTTATCCTTGCTCTGGTCAGGACAAGTGTCGTAAGTGTTTTATTCTCGCCTTATCTCCTTCAAATTCTAGGATCTCGAGGTGTGGAGTTTTGAAACTGTTACAATGCTTTGCTTGCAGCGTATTGTCTCGATTCCGATCTCATGTTTGGGAATTCCAGTAGTACCTTTAGATTTCCAACTCCGAATAACATCTTGGTCATCCGTTGACTTCATTCCTCTTGCCTAGTATCCTCACGATTTGAGTGAGAATGCTTCTCTTGATCGTCGCTTTGGACTATTGTTCTCCCTCTTGATCTCCCGATGGTTTCGTTCTCCGACGTTGCCATCTCTCTGCGGAAATATATCTCGACGGAAGTTTGATACGTCCAAAACGTATCTATAATTTCTGCTTGCTCCATGCATGTTTTGTGTGATATTGCTATGTTCTAGATACACTTTCATACACTTTTGATCATATTTGGACTAACCTATTAACTCAGTGCACCACAGTGCGAGTTCCTGTTTTCTGCTGTTTTTTCTATTTCAGTTTTCCCCCATATAAAAAGTGCTCCAAAAATTCGGGAAAAAACAGATAAAAAATCAGCGTGAAGGAACCTTTCGGAAGAAGCTGGGTGGGGCCAGAGGGCCACCACGAGGGGGCCTGGTGCCCTGGTGGCGCGCCCTAGGGCTTGGCCGCGCCAGGGGGCGCCTGGACCCCTGGTGGCCCCCCTGGCTGCCCCCTTCGCCTATATATTCTCCGTCACGGGAAACTTCCGAAGACAGAACCCTTTTTCGCGATCTCTCCTCTGTTCTGCCGCCGGCGCGCTTCCGAGATCGGGAGCACCAGAAGACCTCTTCCCGGCACCCTGCCGGAGGGAGGGCCGACCTCCGGGAGTCTCCTCTCCACCATGGATGCTTCCCGGATGTCTTCTGAGTAGTTTTCCTTGGACCATGGGTCCGTGATCAGTATCTATGTGATGTTCTCCTCCCCTCTTTGTTCTTCATGGTTTAGACCTCGTGAGCTGCCCTACATGATCGAGGAACTTTTGTAATCTTTCTGCTGTTGCTATGCTGAGTTTGATGGGATCTGATGGATCATGAGATTATGTTCAGATTGTGATTGAGTAATATATTTGGTTTTTATCTCTTATATTTTTGTTCCTAAGTAATTCTTGCATGTTCTCCGTTGCTGTTTATTTCTTTGGCCAAGTAGTAGGTAGTAACCCGAAGAGGGAACGTTATGCTCGATTGTGGGTTCATGCCCCCCGATGACACGCTTGAGTGACAGAAACATGAGTCTAGGGGATGTGTTGTTTCCACAAGGGGGAAAACAACGGTGCTTGTAACCGCGGTTGCAAGGATTGTTTACTTTACGCAAAGTGCTTTTTAATGCAGTTGTCTGTTGCTTTGGGTTTACACTTTGGGTGGGGCTCGCAACTTAATACCAGCGAGATGTTCTGGATCGATATCTCAAGGTGGATGATTAGTAGTAGATGCAGTTGGATTTCGGTCTACTTATTTTGGTGTACTGCCCGTGCTTTTGAGCTTCTTCCTTTCTTTTGTAGCATAGTTAGCATTGCGGTGCGTTCATAATCCTGTCAATTGCCCTTCTGTAATTTGTTCACCTCGCATAGCAGTTTTATCGTCTTTTGGGAGAGAGACATCACTAGTGAACATCACGTATCCTGGCCCATATCCTCATTACTGTTTCCACGCTCATTTACTTTTCTGCTTTTACTTTCAGTTGCTATCATTATCCCTTGTGTTTGATCCTTTGTGAACAACAAGACCGGAGAGATTGACAACCTCTCTGAACTTCGTTGGGAACAAAGTTATTTGTGTCTGTGTGCAGGTCCGCGTCAGTTGCGCCGCTGACACCTACTTATCATCTCTGGAGTCCTACTGGAGACAAACCTTGGTATCTTTACTGAGGGAAATTTGTTGTTGTGCTACATCACGCCTTCCACTTGGGGCTCACCAACGAAGGGCGAGAAATCACTATCATCACCTCGCACATCAAGCCAAATTTCTGGCGCCGTTGCCGGGGACTCCGAGTGCTAAGATAGGGGAGTTGCACACTACCCTTTACCTTTGTTTTTTAGTATTGTTAGTTTACCTTTCAGTTTTTATCTTTGTGTCTTTTATCAAAAATCAAAATATATATATATATAGTATGTCTAGTTCCTTACTTGCCAATCAATGTCTAACTTCTTTGAAACTAGATCTTATTGGCATGGAGGATTCACCGAGGATCAACAAGAATATTACAAGGAATACCGCTTGTCTCAAAAAGGGATACACTTATGGAGACTCATACATCAATCGTATGAGTATGCTAAAAACTTGTGCTCAATATATAATATATCTTTCTGCAGGGATGAATCTTGTTGCTTTATGAGGCACAAACACCTTTCTTTCCAATGTGAGTACAATGAGGATGAAACCTTAGCTTCTTATGCTAAGGGAAATTATGATTTTTATGATGCAGAACAAATATAAGAATTTGTTGCTTTTAAGGGTGCCTATGAAATTACTTCTTTTCTTGAAAATATTGATGACGCCCCTTACAAATCTGAGAGTCTTGCTATACTTAACTATTGTTTGGAAAATTATGATGAAAATTATTATATTACTGATCATCTTGAGAGAATCTCTCCTCCAAAGGAAGAGACTAATGTTTTGCAGGACTCTATGGAAGAAGAAATTACTGAACCTGAAAGCTCCTTGGATGAAAAAGAGGAGGAGAGTGACGAACAAGAGTAGGAAGAATGGAGCCATCCATGTCTACCTTCTAATGAGAGTAACTCTTTGATTCTTACCTTATATGAGTGTTATGAGCCTATGGATTCTTTTGAAATATCCCTTTTTGATGAAGTTGACGCCTTCTATGCTTATGGCCGTGATGCCACTATGGATGATGCTTACGGAGATGAACTTGCTATAGTTCCTCATGTTACGCATGAAATTGTTTCTATTGCACCCACACTTGATTGTCCTATTATCCTTTTGAAATCTCCAATTCATATTCCGGAGAACTATGCTCTTATCAAGGCTCAATGTGATGGGTTGCATCTATCTTATCATCCTAAAAACCGTGTTGAAAACAATACATGTGTGCTTGTAGGTCATGAACAACATGATTTATGTGATAGTTATATTCTTGATGTTGTTCATGATGCTACTGAAAATTACTTTGAGAGAGGAAAGTTTGGTTGTAGAAACTTCCATGTTACAAAAACACCTCTCTTCATGTTGAAAGTTTTGAAGTTGTTCTTGTTCTACCTTCCTATGCATGTCACTTTGTGCTTCTTTGATTTATTTTCTTACAAGATGCCTATGCATAGGAAGTGGGTTAGTCTTAAATGTGTTTCACATTTGCTTCTTGATGCTCTCTTTTGCTTCAAAATTCTTATTCTTGTGAGAGCATCTTCTATGATCTTTAAACCTAGCTAATGGCTTTAAAGAAGAGCTTTCGGGAGGCAGCCCGCAACGAATTTAGGTTTTTCTTTTTTCTTTTGTTCTGTTCTTAGTGGTCTTGATGATTGTTACTACTGTAGCAACATCATTGTATCTTTATTTTTCAAGCTTTGTGCCAAGTTTAGCCTCATACGGCAAGGGAAGTAAAAGTTGTGACATGCTGTCCAGAAAACAGATTCTGTCCTCGTGACTAGAATAATTACAGAAAAATCCCAGTTCATCTTTTTGAGCTGAACTTTTTACACAGCGTGCTCTATACAATTACGAAACTTCCGTATGTTCTGAGTTTTTTGATTTGAGTTGCAGAAGTATCCCTAAAAATTTCTTTATTACCTGCTGTTCTGTTTTTCACAGATTCTGCCACGTTTTGCCTCTCTTCACTTTTGCAAACCTTAAGCTTGCTTTTTCTTTGCAAAAACTTTTTGGCACTCTTGAGAAACAGTAGCTCTTCAAGAATATCTTTATATCCAGTGGGGAAAATTATTTTATTAAGGGTACTAACCTCTCTAATCAGCTTATGATGAGTTATGTATGAAGGGAGTTTTCAAGTGTGCGATGGGAGATGATGAAAGAAGATCCAGGAGTGTCAAGCGCTCAAGCTTGGGGATGCCCCCATGCATACCCAATAAATATTCAAGGAGGCTCAAGCGTCTAAGCTTGGGGAAGCCCTCGTGCATCCCCTTCTCCATCAACAATCATCAGTTCGTCCTTCGTCTCACTATATTTTTATCACTTCATGCGTTATGTGCTATGCTTGGAGCGTCTCGCTCTTAGGTTTTATTTTTAGTTTTGCTTGCTGGTCATAACAAGTTAGACCCCATGTTACTTTGTGTGGGAGAGAAACACGCTCCACTCCAATCTAGAACACATCATAGGATTTTTCCTGCTTATCTTTTTGCTGTTGTGTGTTCTTTATCTTTTCGTAGCTGCTGCCATGTTCAGCTTTAGTCTTAGTTTGTCTTTAGCAAGAGCCTTGGCTTTTGTTTAGTTTGTTGCTGGAACTCTCTTTAGTTTATGTTTATCTTGTTAAGAGAGTTGGTTGTTGCACTGAGTTGTGTTTTGTCATGGAAGTAGGTAATTGAGGTTGCTATTTAATTCTAGTAGTAACTTGCAATAGTTTTGAGGTATTGATGTGAGTAATGTTTGAACTTTTGGTGTCAAGAGCTCTAGCCTATTAGTGATAGGTGTCGTATTTTGGGCAATCCGTGTGTATTTTCAAAACCTACAAAAATAGTTGAGAACTCTAGCTACTAGATGGATCACTAATCTTTGGAGGGATCGAATATTAGAGCACACTCACGTACCATGAGTCGAGGATGCGCAAGGATAACCAAACCCCCATACACTCCTCCTCGGGGTACTTGTCTCTTTGTGAACCTCCTTATTAGATTGAGAGTTACCATAATAAGTGCATGAGTTCTTCGGACTAATGTAAGTATTGAAAGTTGACACTTCCACCTTCCCATATTTTGCTAGCCTCTCCCATGCCGTGCATTGCCTTCTTCTCACTCCGAGAGTTGGTGTCCACCTTCGCCGGTACATCCAAACCCTTGGCATGATACGCTCTGTCATCATAAACCTCCTTATATCTTTCCTCAAAACAGCCATCATACCTACCTATCAAGGCATTTCCATAGCCTTTCCGAGATATATTTCCATGCAACATCCACCTCTTCATGACTTGATCTTCATGTCATACATGTTTCTGCTACACTGGCAGACGCATACATTGCATACATCATGATAGTTACATCTTCTTTATGATTTTGAGTACCTTGTAAAGTGTGAAAGATCTCCTTTACCTTCTTGTAAAATAGAGTGTTTCCCTTAAGTGAGGAAAAGATCCCAAATTGGATACAATAAAAGATCCCAAAGAGGACAAATGAGAGTTAAATAGAAAGAGCCATTGAGGCCACAAAAAAATACAAAAAATAGAAAAAAAGAGAAAAAGAAATAAAAAGAGAGAAAGGGGCAACACTACTATCCTTTTGAGAGATCCACACTTGTACTCCCTTTATATCCTTGTACTCCATAGAGATGATCATTATGCATATAGCTATGTGGGGACCTTCACACTATAGAACTTGGCTTGCATATTCCAAGGATGAGCCTCCTCAAACGAGTTCTAGGTCTTCATGAGCGAGCAAGTAAGATGCCCCCCCACTAGTTCCATTGGAGAGCTTCTTAATTCGTATGTGCATCCGTTGCATGGCAATCCCTACTCCTCACATCATATCTATCATTTGGCATCTCTTGCCTATGATTGTCCTCATTGATGTGAGCCTTTCTCATCCTTTTTGTCTTCCTCCTCCGTACTCCTCTCTTTGCCATCCTAAGTGTCAACTCTCGTGCTTACGCTCATCCATTGCATGAGTGCTCAAAATATTGAAAAAGGAGTGGATCAAATTGACTTGTACCTGGCTAGTGGTCTGGGGACAAGTCAAGATAAGATCCCAGAAAAAGACCAAGTGTGAAACTTTAGTAGATTGAGTTCTCAACAAATAAATGTTTTCTCGTATTCCTTATCCCCCTTCTTTCACGCAAACACCATTTGGAGACATTCGAGTCACGTACAGCGAGAGCTCTTGCACCTAATGTTCTTTTGTTACTTGTTTCAATGCTAAAATAGACTCTTGCTTGTTATGACTTGAATTGAATCTCTAACCTTGATTGCTTTACTTTTCAAAGTTCTTATATGGTTGCTAGCATGTCACCACAGAAATTATGCTGTTATCATTTACCTACTCGAGGACGAGAAGGAATTAAGCTTGGGGATGTTGATACGTCCAAAACGTATCTATAATTTCTGCTTGCTCCATGCATGTTTTGTGTGATATTGCTATGTTCTAGATACACTTTCATACACTTTTGATCATATTTGGACTAACCTATTAACTCAGGGCACCACAGTGCTAGTTCCTGTTTTCTGCTGTTTTTCTATTTCAGTTTTCCCCCATATAAAAAGTGCTCCAAAAATTCGGGAAAAATAAGATAAAAAATCAGCGTGAAGGAACCTTCTGGAAGAACCTGAGTGGGGCTAGAGGGCCACCACCAGGGGCCCAGGCGCCCTGGTGGCGCGCCCTAGGGCTTGGCCGCGCCAGGGGGGCGCCTGGACCCCTGGTGGCCCCCCTGGCTGCCCCCTTCGCCTATATATTCTCCGTCACGGGAAACTTCCGAAGACAGAACCCTTTTTCGCGATCTCTCCTCTGTTCCGCCGCCGCCGCGCTTCCGAGATCAGGAGCACCAGAAGACCTCTTCCCGGCACCCTGCCGGAGGGAGGGCCGACCTCCGGGAGTCTCCTCTCCACCATGGATCCTTCCCGGATGTCTTCTGAGTAGTTTTCCTTGAACCATGGGTCCGTGATCAGTAGTTATGTGATGTTCTCCTCCCCTCTTTGTTCTTCATGGTTTAGACCTCGTGAGCTGCCCTACATGCTCGAGGCACTTTTGTAATCTTTCTGCTGTTGCTATGCTGAGTTTGATGGGATCGGATGGATTATGAGATTATGTTCAGATTGTGATTGAGTAATATATGGTTTTTATCTCTTATATTTTTGTTCCTAAGTAATTCTTGCATGTTCTCCGTTGCTGTTTATTGCTTTGGCCAAGTAGTAGGTAGTAACCCCAAGAGGGAATGTTATGCTCGATTGTGGGTTCATGCCCCCCGATGACACTCTTGAGTGACAGAAACATGAGTCTAGGGGATCTGTTGTTGCCACAAGGGGGAAAACAACGGTGCTTGTAACCGCGGTTGAAAGGATTGTTTACTTTACGCAAAGTGCTTTTTAATGCAGTTGTCTGTTGCTTTGGGTTTACACTTTGGGTGGGGCTCGCAACTTAATACCAGCGAGATGTTCTGGATAGATATCTCAAGGTGGATGATTAGTAGTAGATGTAGTTGGATTTCGGTCTACTTATTTTTGCGTACTGCCCGTGCTTTTGAGCCTCTTCCTTTCTTTTGTAGCATAGTTAGCATTGCGGTGCGTTCATAATCCTGTCAACTGCCCTTCTTTAATTTGTTCACCTCGCATAGCAGTTTTATCGTCTTTTGGGAGAGAGAAATCACTAGTGAACATCACGTATCCCGGCCCATATCCTCATTACTGTTTCCACGCTCATTTACTTTTCTGCTTTTACTTTCAGTTGCTATCATTATCCCTTGTGTTTGATCCTTTGTGAACAACAAGACCGGAGAGATTGACAACCTATCTGAACTTTGTGTGGAACAAAGTTATTTGTGTCTGTGTGCAGGTCCGGGTCAGTTGTGCCGCGGACACCTACTTATCATATCTGGAGTCCTACTGGAGACAAACCTTGCTATCTTTACTGAGGGAAATTTGCTGCTGTGCTACATCACGCCTTCCACTTGGGGCTCACCAACGAAGGGCGAGAAATCACTATCATCACCTCGCACATCAAAGTTCCACATCGACAAGGAGCAGAGTCCCTTGTTGGTGGTGTTGAAGATTGTCGACTCTCTTTTCTCTCCCCTCCTCTCCCCCGGATCATCCAGGATCTCGGGACGAGATCCCTTGGTGGTGGTGTATTGTAACATCCCGGGATTTTCACCCAAATTAAAAAAATTGTTTGTTGCGTTACTCTGTTGATTTCCTGTGTTGTTTGTAGTGTTTGCTTCGCCGAATTAATAATCGGTGATTATATTTCCCCCCTTCTTCTCGTATTGGCATGCGTGTCCGGACCCCGTCCACATGGCACACGACCTCGTTGCGGCATCGGGAAAGTCACCCGATCACCGTCGCAACTTCCGGCACAAGACCAACCATCACCATCGATGCGAAAACCCCCATTTATATTTAAATGGGATATTTTATCGGATGGGTTCGACGTCTCTGTTAGGCGTGAAACAATGTAGACAACTTGGTTACTGTGTGGCGGGTTGGTGTTTCGGTTTTCGTTCGATTCTAGTTTTGTTTGATAGGTGAACGATCGGATGTGCCAGACATAGTAGATGGTATAAATCCAGGGGTATATTTATGGAACGTCATGCGAATAGCCAACCGACCAACAATATTTCCCTCTTTTCTGCTAAGCCTAGCCCACCTGAAAATGTAGCCCAAAACAAGCCCACCTAACCCCACTATATAAGCCAGCACCCCTCCCACCATTTTTGGCAGCAAAACTAACCTAGATTAGGGTTTCCCCTAACCCATCCGCCACCCCCACCTCAATTTCCGTGTAAGATCAATCCCCTCTAATCCAGATCTAGAGAAACCCTCCTGACGCCCAGATCCGTCGGATCCAGATCGGAGAGCCCACGTCGTGCCACGTCATCAGAAGCATGTCCTCCAGTGGGGAGCTCCTCTCTTCCCAGGCTCGAGCGACCCCGCGCCCTCGCGGTGGATGTCCCGTGCTCCGCCGCCCAGTTGCCACCGACGAGGAGCCGCCGCCCCCAGGTCATGGCCGCACCTCCTCCTCCTCTCCTTCCATCTCTTCTACCCTCACCTCCTTGTTCTCTTCCTCGCAGCCCCGAGCCGCCATGGCCATGCTTCGAGGTAGCCAGGAGCTCGCGCCGCCCCTGGACCTCAGTGCCCCACCGCTGACGACCGCCCTGCCGCCGTTCCTGCGACCCCTTCCTGCCGTCCTGAGCCCCCACACCGCGCCGCCCTCCCTCCTCACCAGAGTTCTCCATGGAGATGGCCGGCGGCGCCGCCACCAGTGCGGTCAGGATCGGGACCTGGCCGAACCGCTGCCGCTGTGTGGGGCGGCGCCCCCCCACACGGCCCAACAACCAAGCGCCCCCGAGGCCCAGAACCAGCGTAGGCGGCCCAGCTTCCCTGGCTCGGCCCGCCAGCCATCCTCCGCCCTGGACGACCATGCCCTTATCCCTCGCCCGCGCCAACTGGGCCGTGGCCCGCTCAGTGAGGAGCCCCACTCCCCTTTTTCTTCTGTTTTTTCCCTGCACTGTGGTGGGCTCGGGCAAACTATGTTTACGCCCCATGCGACGATTAGTAGTTATATTGCACCCCCTGTTTCGGCCCACCAGAGAGCAACTTTGGCCCAGTAGATCTTTTATTTATTTTTGGCTATAATAAAATGGCAGATTCTATTTCTTTTTGTCGAGGCTTATATCTTTTCGGTCGTAGCTCGGATCACAAAGTGTTGTACATGAAAGTTTCTCAGTTTTGCGTGTAGATTAATAAAATATGCTCCTTTGCCATGTTTTAACTTGTCTATATGTTGTTTACCTGCTATTTACATCGCATGCCACTGTAAACTGTAATAGGCCGTAACTTTTCAATCGTAACTCCATTTGAGGTGTTCTTTACATGTAACTTGACTAGAATTTTGTGAAGGTTGTGAATATGCTACTCTTGCTTGCTAATAAAAATAATAAAATTATGTTTAGGTCAGAACAGTAGCAAATGCAATAATCATCATGGGGTCCGTAATAGTTGCCATGTATAGGTTTTACCCCCCACTTAAAGTGACTAGCATATATAGTTTACTTTATGCTTCACTTCTTGCCATGATTGTGTGATATGCCATGCTTGAGTGAGATGCCATGTTAACAACCTTTGCTCATGTTGTGTAGCTAAACAACTTGAACCATTCTAAATGTGCGGTATCATCGTGTCTGACCGGTACTCCACTTAACCTGTTAGTAATCACTCTCGACGACAGATGAGATACCGTGTGTTGTCTCGTGTTGTCTTCTTGATGTTGATTGCTCGTGATTGCTTCATAGTAATAGATGCTTGCTCATCGATTGCTTTTCCAGTGTTTCCTTCTTGTGTGCTTCCGTGGGCACTCTGGGAGACGTTGCGAGTTTGCGATCGACTACACCTTTGGTTTCGTCTTCTCATCAGGTAAGGGGGAGAATATATCATGCTTATAACTTTGAGCTCACTTGCGCCTAGGTATATGATAGAACGATTGCTTGATCCTACCACTTCATATTCATGCCTCTCAATTAAACCCAAACATCCATGTCCTCCACATCCCAGCAAACCTTGTTCGTCTATGTTACTATTGCTCGCTGCTCAGCCACTGCTTTCTATACATGATAGGATGCTATCAACTGTTACCCCTGTTACTCCTTGGATTGGGCTATCACACTATTTATATTATCGTGGATGATGTGATTATTATAATGTTGACTATACTCGACAAAGGATGGAATGTCCATGCTATCCCGCCCCGATGCTTTGTTCCATTCGAGTCACTTAGGACCTGAGTTCCGGGTATTGTGTCTCTTGGTGAGCCTGACTAACCGCGTGTGGGATTCTATGGCGTCCCCTCTTCTTACCTACCTAGCTCCAAACAATTCTAGTGGTGGACCAAGTTGATTTACCATTTGCAAACGTGTGTGTGCGAGTTGACCGGCCTCGCAGTTTTCGAAAAAACCTGGGCCAGTGGGGGCAGTGTTTCCCGTTGGTCCAACATGACTGGCTGAGGACCCGGGCTCAGTTGAGCAGATAGGGATTATCCAAACCTGGAGTCATACGGTAGAGACCAGATCAAGAGAGCCGGCTCCTGATCTGGATGTCGACTCACCGGGAGCCACCTGGAATTGTGCGTTGTTAGTTAGAGGGATTATGACGTCCGGATCTCTCGGAACAACTCTTCAATGAGTGTCTTTAACAGGCCCGCCTGAGAGAACCAGCGTACATGCGGAGCTTATAATGGGCAGTTGGTACACCCCTGTTGGGTTAAATCTTTTCGAGACGGTTATGGACGACTTGAGACCTACTCCTTGTTCATAGACAACAACAACTGAGATAATCTTAATAACTTGATCGACGTGTGAGTGCCTTGACTGCTTCTTCTTCGTCGGGATGCGAAGGGGAGGACAAGGATATGATAGGTGTTATGTTTGCGTAAGTAGCTGATAGCAGACTTGTTGGGGGAGATTCCTCATCGAATGCTTGGTTCTCATCTTACTTTAAATAGATCGTTAGCCACTTATATAATGCTAGTGCGGCTGCAACCTCACCACTACCCCCATATTACCGTGAGAAGTTAGTTACAAGACTTGTTGATATGCAAACGATTTTGGATTTCAGAGGAGCTTGACGACCCTTCTTCTGGACGCCTTCGCGGAGACTCAATGACGACTAGTTAGGTGGATCCCAGCGGAGAGCCTGGACCCGTGTGGTTACGGGAATGGTGTGTTTTACCTTTGCCACTAGGCATTTGATTTTAATCTGTACTCATACAAGTATATTCCGCTGATGTATTGTATTAAGGCAATTCTATGCCGATTGTGTGAGATGTTGCATCCTTGTAGCTGTAATGTTGTGATATCATGTTGGAAATCCGGAGCATATGACATTGTCATATGTCGCGGTAGGACCGATATGTGCTTCGTCCCCGGATCTGGATGGAAACATCTAGATCTGGAACAGTATCTGATGGCTTCTCGCCCTTCGTTGGTTACCCCAAGAGGAAGGTTAAGATGTAGCGCAGCAGCAAGTTTCCCTCGGTGAAAATACCAAGGTTTGTCTCCAGTAGGACTCCAGAGATGATAAGTAGGTGTCAGCGGCACAACTGACGTGGACCTGCACATAGACACAGATAACTTTGTTCCCAACGAAGTTCAGAGAGGTTGTCAATCTCTCCGGTCCTGTTGTTCACAAAGGGTAAAACACAAGGGATAATGATAGCAACTAAAAGTAAAAGCAGGAAAATAAATATAGCGTGGAAACAGTAATAAGGATATGGACCGGGATACGTGATGTTCACTAGTGATGTCTCTCTCCCAAAAGACGATAAAACTGCTATGCGAGGTAAACAAATTACAGAAGGGCAATTGACAGGATTATGAAAGCACCGCAATGCTAACTATGCTACAAAAGAAAGGAAGAGGTTCAAAAGCACAGGCAATACACCAAAATAAGTAGACCGTAATCCAACTACATCTACTACTAATCATCCACCTTGAGATATCTATCCAGAACATCTCGCTGATATTAAGTTGCGAGCCCCACCCAAAGTGTAAACCCAAAGCAACAGACAACTGCATTAAAAAGAACTTTGCGTAAAGTAAACAATCCTTGTAACCGCGGTTACAAGCACCGTTGTTTTCCCCCTTGTGGCAACAACACATCCCCTAGACTCATGTTTCTGTCACTCAAGCGTGTCATCGGGGGGCATGAACCCACAATCAAGCACAACGTTCCCTCTTGAAGTCACTACCTACTACTTGGCCAAAGCAATAAACAACAACGGAGAACATACAAGAATTACTTAGGAACAAAATATAAGAGATAAAACCCAAATATATTACTCTATCACAATCTGAACATAATCTCATAATCCATCAGATCCCATCAAACTCAGCATAGCAATAGCAGAAATATTACAAAAGTGCCTCAATCATGTAGGGCAGCTCACGAGGTCTAAACCATGAAGAACAAAGAGGGGAGGAGAACATCACATAGCTACTGATCACGGACCCATGGTCCAAGGAAAACTACTCACGAGATATCCGGGGAGCATCCATGGTGGAGAGGAGACTCCCGGAAGTCAATCCTCCCTCCGGCAGGGTGCCGGGAAGAGGTCTTCTGGTGCTCCCGATCTCGGAAGCGCGGCGGCGGCGGAATAGAGGAGAGTTTGCGAAATAGGGTTCTGTCTTCGGAGTTTCCCCGTGACGGAGAATAAATAGGCGAAGGGGGGCAGCCAGAGGTGGACCAGGGGCCCCAGGCGCCCCCCTGGCGCGGCCAGGGGTGGGGCCGCGCCGGGTGGCCGCCTGGGCCCCCTGTCTCCCCTCTGGCCCCACTCGGGCTCTTCGCGAAGCTTCCTTCACGCTGATTTTTTATCTGAATTTTCCCGAATTTTTCTGGCACTTTATGTATGGAGGAAAACTGAAATAGAAAAACAGCAGAAAACAGGAACTGGTACTGGGGTGCACTGAGTTAATAGGTTAGTCCAAATATGATCATAGCAATATCACACAAAACATGCATGGAGCAAGCAGAAATTATAGATACGTTTTGGACGTATCAACATCCCCAAGCTTAATTCCTGCTCGTCCTCGAGTAGGTAAATGATAACAACATAATTTCTGTGGTGACATGCTAGCAACCATAAAAGAACTTTGAAAAGTAAAGCAATCAAGGTTAGAGATTCAATTCAAGTCATAACATGCAAGAGTCTATATTAGCATTGAAACAAGTAACAAAAGAACATTTGGTGCAAGAGCTCTCGCTGTCTGTGACTCGAATGTCTCCAAATGGTGTTTGCATGCAAGAAAGGAGATAGGGAATTCGAGAAAAAGTATTTTTTTGTATTGAGAACTCAATCTACTAAAGTTTCACACTTGGTCTTCTTTGGAATCTTAGCTTGACTCGTCCCCAGACCACTAGCCAAGTACAAGTCAATTTGATCCACTCCTTTTTGATATTTTGAGCACTCATGCAATGGATGAGCGTAAGCACGAGAGTTGACACTTAGGATGGCAAAGAGAGAAATATGGTGGAGGAGGAAGACAAAAAGGATGAGAAAGGCTCACATCAATGAGGACAATCATAGGCAAGAGATGCCAAATGATAGATATGATGTGAGGAGTAGGGATTGCCATGCAACGAATGCACATACGAGCTAAGAAGCTCTCCAATGGAACAAGTGGGGGTGCATCTAACTTGCTCGCTCATGAAGACCTAGAGCTCGTTTGAGGAGGCTCATCCTTGGAATATGCAAGCCAAGTTCTATAGTGTGAAGGTCCCCACATAGCTATATGCATAAAGATCATCTCTATGGAGTACAAGGATATAAAGGGAGTACTAGTGTGGATCTCTCAAAAGGATAGTAGTGTTGCCCCTTTCTCTCTTTTTATTTCTTTTTCTCTTTTTTCTATTTTTTGTATTTTTTTGTGGCCTCAATGGCTCTTTCTATTCAACTCTCATTTGTCCTCTTTGGGATCTTTTATTGTGTCCACTTTGGGATATTTTCCTCACTTTAAGGGAAACACTCTATTTTACAAGAAGGTAAAGGAGATCTTTCACACTTTACAAGGTACTCAAAATCATAAATAATATGTAACTATCATGATGTATGCAATGTATGTCGCTGACAGTGTAGCAGGAACATGTATGACATGAAGATCAAGTCATGAAAAGGTGGATGTTGCATGGCAATATAACTCGGAAAGGCTATGGAAATGCCTTGATAGGTAGGTATGGTGGCTGTTTTGAGGAAAGATATAAGGAGGCTTATGATGACAGAGCGTATCATGCCAAGGGTTTGGATGTACCGGCGAAGGTGGACACCAACTCTCGGAGTGAGAAGAAGGCAATGCACGGCACGGGAGAGGCTAGCAAAATATGGGAAGGTGGAAGTGTCAACTTTCAATACTTACATTAGTCCGAAGAACTCATGCACTTATTATCGGTAACTCTCAATCTAATAAGGAGGTTCACAAAGAGACAAGTACCCCGAGGAGGAGTGTATGGGGGTTTGGTTATGCTTGCGCATCCTCGACTTATGGTACGTGAGTGTTCTCTAATATTCAACCCCTCAGAAGAGTAGTGATCCATCTAGTAGCTAGAGTTCTCAACTAGTTTTGTAGGTTTTGAAAATAAACACGGATTGCCCAAAATACGACACCTATCACTAATAGGCTAGAGCTCTTGACACCAAAAGTTCAAACATTACTCACATCAATACCTCAAAACCATTGCAACTTACTACTAAAATTAAATAGCAATCTCAATTACCTACTTTCAAGACAAGACACAACTCAGTGCAACAACCAACTCTCTTTAACAAGATAAACATGAAAACTAAAAAGAGTTCCAGAAAAAAACTAAACAAAAGCCAAGGCTCTTGCTAAAGACAAACTAAGACTAAGACTAAACATGGCAGTAGCTATGAAAAGATAAAGAACATACAACAGCAAAAAGATAAGCAGGAAAAATCCTATGATGTGTTCTAAATTTTGAAAGTGGAGCGTGTTTCTGTCCCACACAAAGTAAGACGTGATCTAACTTGTTATGAACAGCAAGCAAAGCTAAAGAAAACTAAAAATAAAACCTAAGAGCGAGACGCTCCAAGCATAGCACATAACGCATGAAGTGATAAAAATATAGTGAGAGAAAGGACGAACAGATGATTGTTGATGGAGAAGGGGATGCACGGGGGCATCCCCAAGCTTAGACGCTTGAGTCTCCTTGAATATTTATTGGGGATGCATGGGGGCATCCCCAAGCTTGAGCGCTTGACACTCCTGGATCTTCTTTCATCATCTTCCATCGCACACTTGAAAACTCCCTTCATACATAACTCATCATAAGCTGATTAGAGAGGTTAGCACCCTTAATAAAATAATTTTTCCCCACTGGATATAAAGATATTCTGGAAGATCTACTGTTTATCAAGAGTGCCGAAAGTTTTTTTCAAAGAAAAAGCAAGCTTAAGGTTTGCAAAGGTTAGGAGAGACAAAACGTGGCAGAATCTGTGAAAAACAGAACAACAGGTAGTAAAGAATTTTTTAGGGACACTTCTACAACTCAAATAAAAAAACTCAGAACATACGGAAGTTTCGTAATTGTATAGAGCACTCTGTGTAAACATTTCAGCTGAAAAAGATGAACTGGGATTTTTCTGGAATTTTTCTAGTCACGAGGATAGAATCTGTTTTCTGGACAGCTTTCACAACTTTTACTTCCCTTTCCGTATGAGGGTAAACTTGGCAAAAAGCTTGAAAAATAAAGATACAATGATGTTTCTAAAGTATTAACAAACATCAAGACACAAAAAAAGCAAAAAGAAACCTAAATTCGTTGCGGGCTGCCTCCCGAAAGCGCTTCTTTAGAGCCATTAGCTAGGCTGAAAGATTATAGAAGATGCTCTCACAAGAATAAGAATTTTGAAGCAAAAGAGAGCATCAAGAAGAAAATATGAAACACATTTAAGCCTAACCCACTTCCTATGCATAGGCATCTCATAAGAAAATAAATCGAAGAAGCACAAAGTGACATGCATAGGAAGGTGGAACAAGAACAACTTAAAAACTTTCAACAAAAAGAGAGGTGTTTTTGTAACATGGAGGTTTCTACAATCATACTTTCCTCTCTCAAAGTAATTTTCAGTAGTATCATGAACAACATCAAGAATATAACTATCACATAAATCATATTGTTCATGACCTACAAGAACACGTGTATTGTTTTAAACACGGTTTTTAGGATCATAAGATAAATGCAACCCATCACATTGAGCTTTGATAAGAGGAAAATTCTCCGGAGTTGGAGATTTCAAAAGGATAATAGGACAATCAAGTGTGGGTGCAATAGCAACAATTTCATGCTTAACATAAGGAACTATAGAGAGTTCATTTTTGTTAGCATCATCTATAGTGGCATCTTGGCCATCAACAAAGCAAGTATCAAAATTTTCAGAAAGGGATATTTCAAGTGAGTCCTCGGAATCATGGGATTCCTCCTCAAAGCAATCATTGGCCTCTTCTTGGGCAGGAAACATTTTATCTTTAAAATCCTCAATATAAGAATTGGAAGTATAATTCTCGAAGCAATAAGCAAGAACTTCAAAGTTTTCAGATTTGTAAGTAGTATCGTGATACTTTTCAATCAAAGAAGCGATCTCATAAGCACCTTTAAAAGCAACAAAATCTTCAATCTTTTCAACATCAAAGTAATCATAAACACCTTGAGCATAAGAAGATAAGATCTCATTTTCATTAAACTCACATTGGAAAGGAAGGTGTTGACGATCTATATTAGAGCAGCAAGTAAAATCATAAATGTAGCATAAACACTTAGCATAGCAATAAGAAGTTTGTATTTGGTCCCATAAGTGTTTCCCTTTCTGAGATAGGCGGTGCCGCGTGTAATGAGCATGCTCATCCAATGATTTTCCCTCAACCAAGTCGGTTGGGTTTTTAGCGCGAGCACAAATTGATCGAAGACGAGCCAAGTGAAACATGTCCATCCTTCCATATTTGGGTGGTTCAACACCCATGGTAAAGATAGCATCAGCAAGCAAGGTAACAGGTATTTTTGGTAGTTTTGATAAGGGACACAAAAGTAAAAAACTGAAAGGTAAACTAACAAGACTAAAAAACAAAGGTAAAGGGTAGTGTGCAACTCCCCTATCTTAACACTCGGAGTCCCCGGCAACGGCGCCAGAAATTCGCTTGATGGCTTCTCGCCCTTCGTTGGTTACCCAAATAGGAAGGTTAAGATGTAGCGCAGCAATAAGTTTCCCTCGGTGAAGATACCAAGGTTTGTCTCCAGTAGGACTCCAAAGATGATAAGTAGGTGTCAGCGGCGCAACTAACGTGAACCTGCACACAGACACATATAACTTTGTTCCCAACGAAGTTTAGAGAGGTTGTCAATCTCTCCGGTCTTGTTGTTCACAAAGGGTAAAACACAAGGGATAATGATAGCAACTAAAAGTAAAAGTAGGAAAATAAATATAGCGTGGAACCAGTAATAAGGATATGGACCGGGATACGTGATGTTCACTAGTGATGTCTCTCTCCCAAAAGACGATAAAACTGCTATGCGAGGTAAACAAATTACAGAAGGGCAATTGACAGGATTATGAACGCACCGCAATGCTAACTATGCTACAAAAGAAAGGAAGAGGTTCAAAAGCACGGGCAGTACGCCAAAATAAGTAGACCGTAATCCAACTGCATCTACAACTAATCATCCACCTTGAGATATCTATCCAGAACATCTCGCTGATATTAAGTTGCGAGCCCCACCCAAAGTGTAAACCCAAAGCAACAGACAACTGCATTAAAAAGAACTTTGCGTAAAGTAAACAATCCTTGTAACCGCGGTTACAAGCACCGTTGTTTTCCCCCTTGTGGCAACAGCACATTCCCTAGACTCATGTTTCTGTCACTCAAGCATGTCATCGGGGGGCATGAACCCACAATCGAGCACAACGTTCCCTCTTGGATTCACTACCTACTACTTGGCCAAAGAAATAAACAGCAACGGAGAACATGCAAGAATTACTTAGGAACAAAATATAAGAGATAAAAACCAAATATATTACTCTATCACAATCTGAACATAATCTCATAATCCATTAGATCCCATCAAACTCAACATAGCAATAGCAGAAATATTACAAAAGTGCCTCGATCATGTAGGGCAGCTCACGAGGTCTAAACCATGAAGAACAAAGAGGGGAGGAGAACATCACATAGCTACTGATCACGGACCCATGGTCCAAGGAAAACTACTCACGAGACATCCGGGGAGCATCCATGGTGGAGAGGAGACTCTCGGAGGTCAATCCTCCCTCTGGAAGGGTGCCGGGAAGAGGTCTTCTGGTGCTCCCGATCTCGGAGGCGCGGCGGCGGAACAGAGGAGAGTTTGCGAAATAGGGTTCTGTCTTCGGAGTTTCCCCGTGACGGAGAATAAATAGGCGAAGGGGGGCAGCCAGAGGTGGACCAGGGGCCCCAGGCGCCCCTCTGGACCCACTCGGGCTCTTCGCGAAGCTTCCTTCACGCTGATTGTTTTATCTGAATTTTCCCGAATTTTTCTTGCACTTTTTGTATGGGGGAAAACTGAAATAGAAAAACAGCAGAAAACAGGAACTGGCACTGGGGTGCACTGAGTTAATAGGTTAGTCCAAATATGATCAAAAGTGTATGAAAGTGTATCTAGATCATAGAAATATGAAAGCGTATCTAGATCATAGCAATATCACACAAAACATGCATGGAGCAAGCGGAAATTATAGATACGTTTTGGACATATTAGTACCGCATATCGGGCCTTACAATATGTGCTTCAATACACGACAATGAGTTCTAAATATCAAACGTGTAGTACATTGGTATTATTTTACTACCTCCATTCGCAAAATACATGATGTGGTATTAGTTCACATTTGAACTAAAACCATGTCATGTATTTCCGAACGGAGGGAGTGTCATATTTCTAAAAAATCGTTGTTATGTAGAGGTTGCGTCTGTAGTCATTATGATTGTATGGCTTGATAACACACTATTAGTCAATGAAAAACACTCTTTTTTGAAGAAAAGATCATGTGTAAACTACATGCTCCTGTGGCTAATGATTTAATTTTTATGTCCGTTCTTGATTTCTCATTGGGTGATCCCATTTATTTACAACGGGTTTGCGCTCTATATTCTTCTAATCGTTTCATCATAAGAAATGCATGACCCGTTGTCTGTTGATGATGGACATAATTAATCAATGGAAATTGAAATTGAAGAAATTAGATATGTGTTCTCCACAATTATTTGGCCTAGAACTTATGTAATTCCTGTTTCCTAGACATTATTTCACACTACAAACTAGGTGTTGTATAGACAGAACCTAATGGAGGACAGACATATCTATCATGCATATGACTTATATATTTCTTGAAATATAATTCCAACATCTAAGAAAATCGAGAAAGGCACATGTATACACTCATGCACTGCATGTTGTGCTACAAGTATGAAAGCACATTTATTTGCATCAAAGTTATTGGTAAGTAACAATAGGTACTAAGACAATATGTTATAAACACAAGGAAATAACAAAAAAATATTATGAAAATAGTAACCTCTCCTCTCTTATTCATTCATCCCCATAAAAGGTTGGATTTAAATCCACAATAGCTTCTTTCATCATCTTAAGTCTGCATAAAAAATCATAAGGACAAAAATAGATGTCATATGATTAGCCATTCTAATTAGCCAATGTTTCAAAGAAAATAATGAAAAACATGCATGTCAACACATGAAATCCAAACAATGGTCAGAATAAGAAGAAAAAACCAACTCATAATTAAAACTCAAACTATAGTATAATCATGATCAACTGCATACAAAGACATAAATGTACCTACATAGTACTGGATAAGTGATTGCTTTGTTGTGTTAGATAATCTAGGGGATTTGGGCATCCTAATTGGAAAATAATCTGATTTACAAATATATCCAGAAGGTCATTTGCAAACACCACATGAGCAATCTCATGGATTTTCTACTGAATTTGGTGGTTATGATTTAGTTTCTTTAGATGGTAGTTGATCAGAGAAACAATAGATTAGTACAAAAATAAGAAGATTAGTTGTGTGAATTACCCAACGACGATACTTTCTATTAACCTTCCAAATGAGCCATCCTGTCTTGAGCACTTCCTTGTCAAAATATATCAACCCTTTATTCCTGCAAGGACAAAACAGACACATATTAGGTTGGCAAGAAATTAGATGATATAATCAATAATTGTTATAAGTTGTTAACCAGATAATAACACGAGAACATAATTACGTACCATGCACGAGGAATGCAAGAAGTAATTATATGGCATAAGAGGCTATGAGGACCTGGTCCATAGAAATATATGCCATGTCCACTGGATACATTATTTACGTTGTATTGCACAAAGCGGTTCATCATTGGATCTTTGCAGATGACAGTTCCATCCATGACTGTAGGTAGCGCCTTGGATGAGACACTCAAAGTCCGCTCTCCGAGGAAGAGGGCACGGTCTAAAATGCTTCTTACTGTGATAAACCTTTCAATCATAATGTCCTCCAGTTTATAAATCAAAATGTGTGATAGAGAATCATCAGGATGGCCAATAAGAAGGATCTCTGAATCGCATTCCACTAGATGATAACCATGGTAGAGTTTACTTGTTGGGAATGTGGCAATCAGCTTGGGCGGCAGTGGCAATGAACCAGCATGCAAAGGAGGATCGATTTGGAAAATCAATGAACCATTAGGCATGGTACACTGCACCATGTATATCTTTCCCTTGAACGACAATGTTTTCACATTTAATGGGACATCCCAGCTCACCATGGTCCATTTTTTTATCATGGTAGGTAGCAAAGTCTAGCTTTGGTAGATTATGTAGGATAATCATGATAGTGGTGGTTCCATTATTATTGCAGACAATGGCAGGCATGCTACTTTTGATGTAGTACCACCTAAGACATCCAGGTCATTTCACCACCTGCTTGTGAAGGGTGGAGAGTGGTGGGAACTGTAGGATGTCACCAGTGAAAGGGTGGAGGAAGAGAATGGTGGTGTCTTTGTCCCTTTGCAAGAGGAGGAGGCCATCGACCGAGTCAATAATGCAATGTGTATTGAATAATGGAACCTTCACACGGACCAAGGTACCTGTGTCAAGGTTGAGGAAGTGAACATACCCTTGGAGCTTGTTGTATCCAGGGTGGAGGCCATGTCCCTCAGGCAGCATCATCCAACGGCGCGGATGGAAGCGCGGGTCAGTGATGCCATGACCACGTGGGCAAACAGTATGGTACCGCCAATGAGAGAAAACAGAACGGAAGCGGATGTAGTCCCTCAAGTTGCCATCCAAAACCCTCCAGGCTACCAAGAGAAGCAAATCCATAGGAAGTGATGACGTCCATGGAGACGTGTCATCCTTTGATATTTTCATTGGATTGTTGCGAAGCTTCTTTGTGCATCTGTCCATGGCAGAAGGCATCACTATGGTACCAAGTTGTTGATTTCCTTCAACAACTATTATCGTACCACACACCCAATCATCATCAAAATTTAGTGATTGATGTCCAAACAGAGTAGCAATCAACATATCACAAAAGTCGCGGAAAAATATTCCAACATAAATAAATTTATTCTAAATAATTACTTCATGAATATTCCAACATAAAAAATATCAAGTGTGCTAGAAGGTGTGGAAATTCCTAGTATTGGTTCGAAAACCAGTACGAGTTAAAGCAGCCGATGGACTATCCTTATATCTTTGGTGCTTAAAACTAAGGAGGTAAATATTGTATAGTTTACAAAACTGAAAATGTATTAGTTATCCTCATATTAAACCAACTTTAGCACTAATGCAGAAATATAAGCCAGTCAGATAACAATTCATGCCAGCTAGTGGGCAACCAAATACTTTGATACAACCAATTCAGAGCTTTGTCAACTATGGCAACAAATTTCATACCATTGTAATCTTTTATTTAGAAATAAACTATAAAATATAGTTAACCCTAAAATTTGTTTGAACCCTAACTTATATAAAATCTATACATACATGTACAATAGCACTTACTACCAACTATACTACTCATCGGTACCAAATACAACAAGAAAAATGCAATTAAAAACATATATTTTAATGAAAATGCTAGATCTAGGGTTTCCAAGTATCAAAGACCACCAAGCTAGAGGATTTTAGAAAAACAAACTGAGGGAGTAGGAGAGAATACCTCTAGGGATTGACGGAGTGGAGATCGACAAGTAAAGCAACTAACTTGCACGGATTTGTGAGGGGTGTAGTATATCTGAAGGGGAGGGGGATGGAGAGAGATGGGGCGGAAGGGGTTAACAGATTTCTCTCTGGGTAGGGGAAAACGCGGTTGCCGCGGGGTTTTGAGGGGAAGAGTGAACCACCCGCGTCCGCCTAAGATGCTTATCCCTTTGTTGTGTCATTAATGAAATTAATGTTAATGAGATCACTATTGTAAAGCGTACAACTCTACATTAATGACATATATGTTTATTGATTACAAGATATGCTAATAAATGGTGTGTATTCGAATAGTAAAGGCGCTTGCCTGAAGAAGGGGAAAGAATGGACGACGGTTATACTTATCAACTTTCATTAGAATTAATCATGGACTAATCGGCCACATAGTAATCCCAACACTTCCCCTCATTAATGGTTATTCTTGTGAGTAGGATGTGATGGTGTGGATCTCACACCCTCGTTGGACCCCAAGTTGAAGATAGTGATGTAGATAGTAGTAATTTTCCCTCAACGTGGAGACTTGAGGTTTATCGAACCAATAGGACTTTAGGATCTTCAAGGAGGTGTCCTCTCCTCTAGCGCTTACAAAAGACATGGACCTGCACACAAGAACACAAATACTCTCTCACCCAGTGAGGCAGGAAGGGTTGTCAATCCCCGTGTCTTGCTGTTTACGAAATGTTACACGTATAGGATAGTTTGAACAATAAAAGTAAAACAATAAAAGTAAACTAAGGAAATAAATTGCAGCAGGTATAAACTTATGATGATGATGATATGGAGCAGGGTTTCATGACATTCACTAGTGATGCATCTCTTCCAAAAGACGATAAAACTTATGTTGGGTGAAAAAATTACAGCTAAGCAATTGACAAAATTATAAACGTGTCACAATGCTAACAGAGAGTGGAAGGTTCAATCATGTAGGCATTAGGTCAAAGCAAGTAGACCTCAATCCAAAGAATCTACTACTAAATATCCACCTTGAGAAGTCTAATCCGAAACTTCTCGCTGGTATTAAGTTGTGAGCAACAACTCAAAGCAACAGGAAAAATGCTATAAACTCAATACATAATGTAAGCAATACTCACAACAAGATAGCCACAAGTACCACTGTTTTCCCCTTAGTAGCAATAGTACATTCCCCCGTCAGCATGTTTCTGTTACTCAAGTGCGACATAGGGAGGCATGAACCTACTATCTAGGATAAAGCTCCGTCTTGGAGTTATAAATCACTACTTGGCAAAAGCAATAAATTATAATGAAGAGTGTGCAAGAACAATCAAGAATACGATATAAAATCAGATCAAATATATTATTCACAATCTAAACATAATTTCATAATCCATCGGATCCCAACAAACTCAGCATAACAACATAGCAACTATAACATATATGTCTTAATCATGATAGGCAGCTCACAAGGACTAAACATTGGAGAACAATATTGGAGAAAAGACATCATCTAGGTACTGCTATGAACCCTAGGTTCAAGGTGGAACTATTCACGAATCATACAGGAGGCAGGCATGATTGATGAAGATGCCTCCGAAGATGAATCTCTCCTTCGACAGGGTGCCGGAACAGTACTATAGGGACTTCCGTTCAAGGAATCGCGGTGGCGACAGAACGGCTCTATCTTCTAGAAAAATAACTCCCTATAAGTTTTTTAGATTATCGAGGAATATATAGGCGAAAGGGGAGCACCAAGGGAGGTCTCACCTAACCAGGCGGCCAGGGGGTGCAGCCCACCCTTGGTCGCACCCTCAGGTCGCCTGGCAAGGGGTTGGATCTCCCTGGACCTCCTTCGGGCTTCTCGAGTCTTCCGATGAAATAAAATTTCAGGATTTTATTTAGGATTTTTTGATTATATTGATTTTTTAACTTTTATGTGATACATAGACAATAACAGACATAAAGTGGCACTGAGCACTAGTTTAATAGGTTAGTCCCAAATTTGCTGTAAAAATATATGAAAGTGCATCAAAACACATAGTAAAGTCATCCAAATAAGCATGGAACAAGCAAAAAATTATGGATACGTTTGAGACGTATCATCATCCCCAAACTTAATAACTGCTCATCCTCGAGTAGGTAAATGATAACAAAGATAATTTTTGTGGTAACATGTGATACGTCCCAAACGTATCTATAATTTATGCTTGTTCCATGCACTTTTATGTGACATTGCTACATGTTTTTCTACACTTTTATATCATTTTACACATATTTGGACTAACCTACTAACTCAGTGCACCCATTGCCTGTTTTTGTCTGTTGATGTCTTTAGTTGCAGTGATTTTTCCCCAATTTAAAATGCTCCAAAAATCCAGAAAAATCAGAATAAAAATCAGCGAGACGGAAGCTTCCGAAACCCCGAAGGAGGGCAAGGGGGGCCCACCTAGCGCCCAGGCGGCGCGGCCCCACCCGTGGCCGCCCCACCAAGGCGCCCGGGAGCCCCAGGTGGACCCTGGCCCCCACCTTTGGCCTATATTACCTCTTCGTCCAGGAAACCCTCGAGGAGAACCCCGCATCGCGAAATATCTCTCTGTTCCGCCGCCGCCGCGCTTCCAAAATTGGGAGCACCAGAAGACCTCTTCCCGGCACCCTTCCCGAGGGAGGATTGACCTCTTGGAGCTTCTCCACCATCATGGACGCTTCCAGGAGGTGTCGTGAGTAGTCCCCCTTGGACCATGGGTCCATGACCAGTAGCTATGTGATGTCTTCTCTCCAATATTGTTCTTCAATGTTTAGACCTTGTGAGCTGCCCTATATGATCAAGGCACGTATGTAATTTTCCTGCTGTTGCTATGCTGTGTTTGCTGGCATCCGATGGATTATGAGATTATGTTCAGATCGTGATGAGTTATATATTTGGTTTACCTTTTATATTTTGTTCTTGAGTAATTCTTGCATGTTCTCCGTTGCTTTTTATTGTTTTGGCCAAGTAGTAGATAGTAACTCCAAGAGGGAGCGTTATGCATGATTGTGGGTTCATGCCCCCTGATGTCTAGCTTGAGTGACAGAAACATGAGACTAGGGGATGTGTTGTTGCCACCAGGGAGAAAACAACGGTGCTTTTAACCGCGGTTGCAAGCATTTTTTACCTTACGCATAGATTGTAATGCAATTGTCTGTTGCTTTGAGTTTACACTTTGGGTGGGGCTCGCAACCTAATACCAGCGAGATGTTCTGGATAGATATCTCAAGGTGGATGATTAGTGAGTAGATGCAGATGTATTCCGGTCTACTTGTCTTGGCGTACTTCCCATACTTTTGAGCCTCTTACTTTCAAGTAGCATAATTAGCATTGCGGTGCGTTTATGATTCTGTCAATTGCCCAGCTGTAATTTGTTCATCTAGCTTAGCTGTTTTATCATATTTTGGGAGAGAGACATCATTAGTGAACATCATGGGACCCCGGTCCATATTTCCACCACTGTTACACCTCCACTTTATTTACTGCTTTTACTTTACGTTGCAATTATCACTACTATCTACTTTTGCGTTTGATCCTTTGTAAACGACAAGGCCGGAGGGATTGACAACCCCTCTGTACTCGTTGGGAGCAAAGTCATTTGTTTCTGTGTGCAGGTCCATGTCAACTCTCGCGTTATCAAGTAATCTCTGGCGCCGTTGGCACCTACTTGTCGATCCTTGGAGTCCTCCTGGATTCGATAAACCTTACAATTCCCGTGTAAGGGAAATTAGCCGCTATCTATATCTCTACCTTCCACTTGGGGTAATCAACGAGGAGCACTACTTCATTGCCATCAACATGCTACCAACATAATAAAGAACATAAAGTAAATCAATCAAGATGTATAAATGGAGACAAAATAATATAAAGCAAGAGTCTATATATAGCGTTGAAAGCGTTGAAACAAATATAGTAAGAACATAAAGGCAATTGAGATCTTGCTGTTCGTGACTCGAATATCTCCAATCGGTGTCCCGTGCAGAGCGAGTAAGGTTGAGAGATTAAATATACTAAATAGTGTTGTGAACTCTGTCTACTAAGTGGCTCACATGGTGTCTTTGCAATCTTATCGCGACACTTTCGAGAGCATCAGCCAGGCACAAGACTATCTGATTAACTTCTTTTCAACTTTGAGCAACTCATGCAATGCGCAAGAAAGACAAATGGCACTTAAAATGTCAAAAAGAATAATTATGGCGATAGGAAGTAAAAAAGTGAGAAAGGCTCACACCATTAAGGATAACCATTAGGCGAGAGAAATCCCTAAGGTATATATGGTGTGAGGAGTATGGATTTCCATGCAACGGATGCACATAGAGCTAAGAAGCTCTCCAATGGAACTAGTAGCTTAGATTTTTTTAATTCCCCCAACTCTGTTTCTACCATGCGTTGCGGCCTGGAAATGTTTAAGGCCCAGCTAGTAGCCTTCGGCGGCTGAGCTAAACGAGCTAGCATGTCCGCATGTGCCAGCCACCAACGCAAGTGCCCATCCGCTCACGTACAACGATCTTTTAGTACCATCTCGCTAAAAGGAAGTAGCGCACTGGATGAAGTGTGCTATAAAAGGAGGGGTGAAGAGGTGGGATCAGTCGTCAGCGTATATCTTCTCAGTCTTCTCACAGTGACGAAAGTTTCGGTTATTTCGGTTTAACTGAAAATCGTTTGGTTTAACCGAAAAAACCGAAGTTGATATGGTTTTCAGATTTGGAAACTGAAATTGAAATCGAAAACTGGAAAAACCGAAATTTCGGTTCGGCACTCCGGGGATCCAAAACGGTGATTAATAGCCCATGTAACTGTGATTAAGAGCCCATGAAACAGGCCAGAATCGGCCAAAACTGCGAGTGTTGATGACCGGCACGTAAATGCACCCTAGGGTTCGTCAATGGTGGAAATCACTCCGGGGACCCAAAACGGTGATTAATAGCCCATGAAACAGGCCAGAATCGGCCAAAACTGCGAGTGTTGATGACCGGCACGTAAATGCACCCTGGGTTCGTCAATGGTGGAAATCACTCCGGGGATCCAAAATGGTGATTAATAGCCCATGTAACTGTGATTAATAGCCCATGAAACAGGCCAGAATCGGCCAAAACTGCGAGTGTTGATGACCGGCACGTAAATGCACCCTGGGGTTCGTCAATGGTGGAAATCACTCCGGGGACCCAAAACGGTGATTAATAGCCCATGAAAATCTGATTAATAGCCCATGAAACAGGCCAGAATCGGCCAAAACTGCGAGTGTTGATGACCGGCACGTAAATGCACCCTGGGTTCGTCAATGGTGGAAATCACTCCGGGGATCCAAAACGGTGATTAATAGCCCATGTAACGGTGATTAATAGCCCATGAAACAGGCCAGAATCGGCCAAAACTGCGACTGTTGATGACCGTCACGAAAATGCACCCTGGGTTCGTCAATGGTGGAAATCACTCCGGGAACCCAAAACGGTGATTAATAGCCCATGTAAGTGTGATTAATAGCCCATGTAACGGTGATTAATAGCCCATGAAACAGGCCAGAATCGGCCAAAACTGTGAGTGTTGATGACCGGCACGTAAATGCACCCTGGGTTCGTCAATGGTGGAAATCACTCCGGGGACCCAAAACGGTGATTAATAGCCCATGTAAGTGTGATTAATAGCCCATGTAACGGTGATTAATAGCCCATGAAACAGGCCAGAATCGGCCAAAACTGCGACTGTTGATGACCGTCACGAAAATGCACCCTGGGGTTCGTCAATGGTGGAAATCACTCCGGGAACCCAAAACGGTGATTAATAGCCCATGTAAATGTGATTAATAGCCCATGTAACGGTGATTAATAGCCCATGAAACAGGCCAGAATCGGCCAAAACTGTGAGTGTTGATGACCGGCACGTAAATGCACCCTGGGTTCGTCAATGGTGGAAATCACTCCGGGGACCCAAAACGGTGATTAATAGCCCATGTAAGTGTGATTAATAGCCCATGTAACGGTGATTAATTGCCCATGAAACAGGCCAGAATCGGCCAAAACTGCGAGTGTTGATGACCGGCACGTAAATGCACCCTGGGGTTCGTCAATGGTGGAAATCACTCCGGGGACCCAAAACGGTGATTAATAGCCCATGAAAATCTGATTAATAGCCCGTGAAACAGGCCAGAATCGGCCAAAACTGCGAGTGTTGATGACCGACACGTAAATGCACCCTGGGTTCGTCAATGGTGGAAATCACTCCGAGGATCCAAAACGGTGATTAATAGCCCATGTAAATGTGATTAAGAGCCCATGAAACAGGCCAGAATCGGCCAAAACTGCGAGTGTTGATGACCAGCACGTAAATGCACCCTAGGGTTCGTCAATGGTGGAAATCACTCCGGGGACCCAAAACGGTGATTATTAGCCCATGAAACAGGCCAGAATCGGCCAAAACTGTGAGTGTTGATGACCGGCACGTAAATGCACCCTGGGTTCGTCAATGGTGGAAATCACTCCGGGGACCCAAAACGGTGATTAATAGCCCATGTAAGTGTGATTAATAGCCCATGTAACGGTGATTAATAGCCCATGAAACAGGCCAGAATCGGCCAAAACTGCGACTGTTGATGACCGTCACGAAAATGCACCCTGGGGTTCGTCAATGGTGGAAATCACTCCGGGAACCCAAAACGGTGATTAATAGCCCATGTAAATGTGATTAATAGCCCATGTAACGGTGATTAATAGCCCATGAAACAGGCCAGAATCGGCCAAAACTGTGAGTGTTGATGACCGGCACGTAAATGCACCCTGGGTTCGTCAATGGTGGAAATCACTCCGGGGACCCAAAACGGTGATTAATAGCCCATGTAAGTGTGATTAATAGCCCATGTAACGGTGATTAATTGCCCATGAAACAGGCCAGAATCGGCCAAAACTGCGAGTGTTGATGACCGGCACGTAAATGCACCCTGGGGTTCGTCAATGGTGGAAATCACTCCGGGGACCCAAAACGGTGATTAATAGCCCATGAAAATCTGATTAATAGCCCGTGAAACAGGCCAGAATCGGCCAAAACTGCGAGTGTTGATGACCGACACGTAAATGCACCCTGGGTTCGTCAATGGTGGAAATCACTCCGAGGATCCAAAACGGTGATTAATAGCCCATGTAAATGTGATTAAGAGCCCATGAAACAGGCCAGAATCGGCCAAAACTGCGAGTGTTGATGACCAGCACGTAAATGCACCCTAGGGTTCGTCAATGGTGGAAATCACTCCGGGGACCCAAAACGGTGATTATTAGCCCATGAAACAGGCCAGAATCGGCCAAAACTGTGAGTGTTGATGACCGGCACGTAAATGCACCCTGGGTTCGTCAATGGTGGAAATCACTCCGGGGATCAAAACGGTGATTAATAGCCCATGTAACTGTGATTAATAGCCCATGAAACAGGCCAGAATCGGCCAAAACTGCGACTATTGTTGACCGTCACGAAAATGCACCCTGGGGTTCGTCAATGGTGGAAATCACTCCGGGAACCCAAAACGGTGATTAATAGCCCATGTAAGTGTGATTAATAGCCCATGTAACGGTGATTAATAGCCCATGAAACAGGCCAGAATCGGCCAAAACTGTGAGTGTTGATGACCGGCACGTAAATGCACCCTGGGTTCGTCAATGGTGGAAATCACTCCGGGGACCCAAAACGGTGATTAATAGCCCATGTAAGTGTGATTAATAGCCCATGTAACGGTGATTAATTGCCCATGAAACAGGCCAGAATCGGCCAAAACTGCGAGTGTTGATGACCGGCACGTAAATGCACCCTGGGGTTCGTCAATGGTGGAAATCACTCCGGGGACCCAAAACGGTGATTAATAGCCCATGAAAATCTGATTAATAGCCCGTGAGACAGGCCATAATCGGCCAAAACTGCGAGTGTTGATGACCGACACGTAAATGCACCCTGGGTTCGTCAATGGTGGAAATCACTCCGAGGATCCAAAACGGTGATTAATAGCCCATGTAAATGTGATTAAGAGCCCATGAAACAGGCCAGAATCGGCCAAAACTGCGAGTGTTGATGACCAGCACGTAAATGCACCCTAGGGTTCGTCAATGGTGGAAATCACTCCGGGGACCCAAAACGGTGATTAATAGCCCATGTAACTGTGATTAATTGCCCATGTAACGGTGATTAATAGCCCATGAAACAGGCCAGAATCGGCCAAAACTGTGAGTGTTGATGACCGGCACGTAAATGCACCCTGGGGTTCGTCAATGGTGGAAATCACTCCGGGGACCCAAAACGGTGATTAATAGCCCATGAAAATCTGATTAATAGCCCGTGAAACAGGCCAGAATCGGCCAAAACTGCGAGTGTTGATGACCGACACGTAAATGCACCCTGGGTTCGTCAATGGTGGAAATCACTCCGAGGATCCAAAACGGTGATTAATAGCCCATGTAAATGTGATTAAGAGCCCATGAAACAGGCCAGAATCGGCCAAAACTGCGAGTGTTGATGACCAGCACGTAAATGCACCCTAGGGTTCGTCAATGGTGGAAATCACTCCGGGGACCCAAAACGGTGATTATTAGCCCATGAAACAGGCCAGAATCGGCCAAAACTGTGAGTGTTGATGACCGGCACGTAAATGCACCCTGGGTTCGTCAATGGTGGAAATCACTCCGGGGATCCAAAACGGTGATTAATAGCCCATGTAACTGTGATTAATAGCCCATGAAACAGGCCAGAATCGGCCAAAACTGCGACTGTTGATGACCGTCACGAAAATGCACCCTGGGGTTCGTCAATGGTGGAAATCACTCCGGGAACCCAAAACGGTGATTAATAGCCCATGTAAGTGTGATTAATAGCCCATGTAACGGTGATTAATAGCCCATGAAACAGGCCAGAATCGGCCAAAACTGTGAGTGTTGATGACCGGCACGTAAATGCACCCTGGGTTCGTCAATGGTGGAAATCACTCCGGGGACCCAAAACGGTGATTAATAGCCCATGTAAGTGTGATTAATAGCCCATGTAACGGTGATTAATTGCCCATGAAACAGGCCAGAATCGGCCAAAACTGCGAGTGTTGATGACCGGCACGTAAATGCACCCTGGGGTTCGTCAATGGTGGAAATCACTCCGGGGACCCAAAACGGTGATTAATAGCCCATGAAAATCTGATTAATAGCCCGTGAGACAGGCCATAATCGGCCAAAACTGCGAGTGTTGATGACCGACACGTAAATGCACCCTGGGTTCGTCAATGGTGGAAATCACTCCGAGGATCCAAAACGGTGATTAATAGCCCATGTAAATGTGATTAAGAGCCCATGAAACAGGCCAGAATCGGCCAAAACTGCGAGTGTTGATGACCAGCACGTAAATGCACCCTAGGGTTCGTCAATGGTGGAAATCACTCCGGGGACCCAAAACGGTGATTAATAGCCCATGTAACTGTGATTAATTGCCCATGTAACGGTGATTAATAGCCCATGAAACAGGCCAGAATCGGCCAAAACTGTGAGTGTTGATGACCGGCACGTAAATGCACCCTGGGGTTCGTCAATGGTGGAAATCACTCCGGGGACCCAAAACGGTGATTAATAGCCCATGAAAATCTGATTAATAGCCCGTGAAACAGGCCAGAATCGGCCAAAACTGCGAGTGTTGATGACCGACACGTAAATGCACCCTGGGTTCGTCAATGGTGGAAATCACTCCGAGGATCCAAAACGGTGATTAATAGCCCATGTAAATGTGATTAAGAGCCCATGAAACAGGCCAGAATCGGCCAAAACTGCGAGTGTTGATGACCAGCACGTAAATGCACCCTAGGGTTCGTCAATGGTGGAAATCACTCCGGGGACCCAAAACGGTGATTATTAGCCCATGAAACAGGCCAGAATCGGCCAAAACTGTGAGTGTTGATGACCGGCACGTAAATGCACCCTGGGTTCGTCAATGGTGGAAATCACTCCGGGGATCCAAAACGGTGATTAATAGCCCATGTAACTGTGATTAATAGCCCATGAAACAGGCCAGAATCGGCCAAAACTGCGACTGTTGATGACCGTCACGAAAATGCACCCTGGGGTTCGTCAATGGTGGAGATCACTCCGGGAACCCAAAACGGTGATTAATAGCCCATGTAAGTGTGATTAATATCCCATGTAACGGTGATTAATAGCCCATGAAACAGGCCAGAATCGGCCAAAACTGTGAGTGTTGATGACCGGCACGTAAATGCACCCTGGGTTCGTCAATGGTGGAAATCACTCCGGGGACCCAAAACGGTGATTAATAGCCCATGTAAGTGTGATTAATAGCCCATGTAACGGTGATTAATTGCCCATGAAACAGGCCAGAATCGGCCAAAACTGTGAGTGTTGATGACCGGCACGTAAATGCAACCTAGGTTTCGTCAACTGTGGAAATCACTCCGGGGACCCAAAACGGTGATTAATAGCCCATGAAATCGGCCAGAACCGGCCAAAACTGCGAGTGTTGATGACCGGCACGTAAATGCACCCTGGGTTCGTCAATGGTGGAAATCACTCCGGGGATCCAAAACGGTGATTAATAGCCCATGTAACGGTGATTAATAGCCCATGAAACAGGCCAGAATCGGCCAAAACTGCGACTGTTGATGACCGTCACGAAAATGCACCCTGGGGTTCGTCAATGGTGGAAATCACTCCGGGAACCCAAAACGGTGATTAATAGCCCATGTAAGTGTGATTAATAGCCCATGTAACGGTGATTAATAGCCCATGAAACAGGCCAGAATCGGCCAAAACTGTGAGTGTTGATGACCGGCACGTAAATGCACCCTGGGGTTCGTCAATGGTGGAAATCACTCCGGGGACCCAAAACGGTGATTAATAGCCCATGAAAATCTGATTAATAGCCCGTGAAACAGGCCAGAATCGGCCAAAACTGCGAGTGTTGATGACCGACACGTAAATGCACCCTGGGTTCGTCAATGGTGGAAATCACTCCGAGGATCCAAAACGGTGATTAATAGCCCATGTAAATGTGATTAAGAGCCCATGAAACAGGCCAGAATCGGCCAAAACTGCGAGTGTTGATGACCAGCACGTAAATGCACCCTAGGGTTCGTCAATGGTGGAAATCACTCCGGGGACCCAAAACGGTGATTATTAGCCCATGAAACAGGCCAGAATCGGCCAAAACTGTGAGTGTTGATGACCGGCACGTAAATGCACCCTGGGTTCGTCAATGGTGGAAATCACTCCGAGGATCCAAAACGGTGATTAATAGCCCATGTAAATGTGATTAAGAGCCCATGAAACAGGCCAGAATCGGCCAAAACTGCGAGTGTTGATGACCAGCACGTAAATGCACCCTAGGGTTCGTCAATGGTGGAAATCACTCCGGGGACCCAAAACGGTGATTATTAGCCCATGAAACAGGCCAGAATCGGCCAAAACTGTGAGTGTTGATGACCGGCACGTAAATGCACCCTGGGTTCGTCAATGGTGGAAATCACTCCGGGGATCAAAACGGTGATTAATAGCCCATGTAACTGTGATTAATAGCCCATGAAACAGGCCAGAATCGGCCAAAACTGCGACTGTTGTTGACCGTCACGAAAATGCACCCTGGGGTTCGTCAATGGTGGAAATCACTCCGGGAACCCAAAACGGTGATTAATAGCCCATGTAAGTGTGATTAATAGCCCATGTAACGGTGATTAATAGCCCATGAAACAGGCCAGAATCGGCCAAAACTGTGAGTGTTGATGACCGGCACGTAAATGCACCCTGGGTTCGTCAATGGTGGAAATCACTCCGGGGACCCAAAACGGTGATTAATAGCCCATGTAAGTGTGATTAATAGCCCATGTAACGGTGATTAATAGCCCATGAAACAGGCCAGAATCGGCCAAAACTGCGACTGTTGATGACCGTCACGAAAATGCACCCTGGGGTTCGTCAATGGTGGAAATCACTCCGGGAACCCAAAACGGTGATTAATAGCCCATGTAAATGTGATTAATAGCCCATGTAACGGTGATTAATAGCCCATGAAACAGGCCAGAATCGGCCAAAACTGTGAGTGTTGATGACCGGCACGTAAATGCACCCTGGGTTCGTCAATGGTGGAAATCACTCCGGGGACCCAAAACGGTGATTAATAGCCCATGTAAGTGTGATTAATAGCCCATGTAACGGTGATTAATTGCCCATGAAACAGGCCAGAATCGGCCAAAACTGCGAGTGTTGATGACCGGCACGTAAATGCACCCTGGGGTTCGTCAATGGTGGAAATCACTCCGGGGACCCAAAACGGTGATTAATAGCCCATGAAAATCTGATTAATTGCCCGTGAAACAGGCCAGAATCGGCCAAAACTGCGAGTGTTGATGACCGACACGTAAATGCACCCTGGGTTCGTCAATGGTGGAAATCACTCCGAGGATCCAAAACGGTGATAAATAGCCCATGTAAATGTGATTAAGAGCCCATGAAACAGGCCAGAATCGGCCAAAACTGCGAGTGTTGATGACCAGCACGTAAATGCACCCTAGGGTTCGTCAATGGTGGAAATCACTCCGGGGACCCAAAACGGTGATTATTAGCCCATGAAACAGGCCAGAATCGGCCAAAACTGTGAGTGTTGATGACCGGCACGTAAATGCACCCTGGGTTCGTCAATGGTGGAAATCACTCCGGGGATCAAAACGGTGATTAATAGCCCATGTAACTGTGATTAATAGCCCATGAAACAGGCCAGAATCGGCCAAAACTGCGACTATTGTTGACCGTCACGAAAATGCACCCTGGGGTTCGTCAATGGTGGAAATCACTCCGGGAACCCAAAACGGTGATTAATAGCCCATGTAAGTGTGATTAATAGCCCATGTAACGGTGATTAATAGCCCATGAAACAGGCCAGAATCGGCCAAAACTGTGAGTGTTGATGACCGGCACGTAAATGCACCCTGGGTTCGTCAATGGTGGAAATCACTCCGGGGACCCAAAACGGTGATTAATAGCCCATGTAAGTGTGATTAATAGCCCATGTAACGGTGATTAATTGCCCATGAAACAGGCCAGAATCGGCCAAAACTGCGAGTGTTGATGACCGGCACGTAAATGCACCCTGGGGTTCGTCAATGGTGGAAATCACTCCGGGGACCCAAAACGGTGATTAATAGCCCATGAAAATCTGATTAATAGCCCGTGAGACAGGCCATAATCGGCCAAAACTGCGAGTGTTGATGACCGACACGTAAATGCACCCTGGGTTCGTCAATGGTGGAAATCACTCCGAGGATCCAAAACGGTGATTAATAGCCCATGTAAATGTGATTAAGAGCCCATGAAACAGGCCAGAATCGGCCAAAACTGCGAGTGTTGATGACCAGCACGTAAATGCACCCTAGGGTTCGTCAATGGTGGAAATCACTCCGGGGACCCAAAACGGTGATTAATAGCCCATGTAACTGTGATTAATTGCCCATGTAACGGTGATTAATAGCCCATGAAATAGGCCAGAATCGGCCAAAACTGCGAGTGTTGATGACCGGCACGTAAATGCACCCTTGGTTCGTCAATGGTGGAAATCACTCCGGGGATCCAAAACGGTGATTAATAGCCCATGTAACTGTGATTAATTGCCCATGAAACAGGCCAGAATCGGCCAAAACTGCGAGTGTTGATGACCGGCACGTAAATGCACCCTGGGGTTCGTCAATGGTGGAAATCACTCCGGGGACCCAAAACGGTGATTAATAGCCCATGAAAATCTGATTAATAGCCCGTGAAACAGGCCAGAATCGGCCAAAAGTGCGAGTGTTGATGACCGACACGTAAATGCACCCTGGGTTCGTCAATGGTGGAAATCACTCCGAGGATCCAAAACGGTGATTAATAGCCCATGTAAATGTGATTAAGAGCCCATGAAACAGGCCAGAATCGGCCAAAACTGCGAGTGTTGATGACCAGCACGTAAATGCACCCTAGGGTTCGTCAATGGTGGAAATCACTCCGGGGACCCAAAACGGTGATTATTAGCCCATGAAACGGGCCAGAATCGGCCAAAACTGTGAGTGTTGATGACCGGCACGTAAATGCACCCTGGGTTCGTCAATGGTGGAAATCACTCCGGGGATCCAAAACGGTGATTAATAGCCCATGTAACTGTGATTAATAGCCCATGAAACAGGCCAGAATCGGCCAAAACTGCGACTGTTGATGACCGTCACGAAAATGCACCCTGGGGTTCGTCAATGGTGGAGATCACTCCGGGAACCCAAAACGGTGATTAATAGCCCATGTAAGTGTGATTAATATCCCATGTAACGGTGATTAATAGCCCATGAAACAGGCCAGAATCGGCCAAAACTGTGAGTGTTGATGACCGGCACGTAAATGCACCCTGGGTTCGTCAATGGTGGAAATCACTCCGGGGACCCAAAACGGTGATTAATAGCCCATGTAAGTGTGATTAATAGCCCATGTAACGGTGATTAATTGCCCATGAAACAGGCCAGAATCGGCCAAAACTGTGAGTGTTGATGACCGGCACGTAAATGCAACCTAGGTTTCGTCAACTGTGGAAATCACTCCGGGGACCCAAAACGGTGATTAATAGCCCATGAAATCGGCCAGAACCGGCCAAAACTGCGAGTGTTGATGACCGGCACGTAAATGCACCCTGGGTTCGTCAATGGTGGAAATCACTCCGGGGATCCAAAACGGTGATTAATAGCCCATGTAACGGTGATTAATAGCCCATGAAACAGGCCAGAATCGGCCAAAACTGCGACTGTTGATGACCGTCACGAAAATGCACCCTGGGGTTCGTCAATGGTGGAAATCACTCCGGGAACCCAAAACGGTGATTAATAGCCCATGTAAGTGTGATTAATAGCCCATGTAACGGTGATTAATAGCCCATGAAACAGGCCAGAATCGGCCAAAACTGTGAGTGTTGATGACCGGCACGTAAATGCACCCTGGGGTTCGTCAATGGTGGAAATCACTCCGGGGACCCAAAACGGTGATTAATAGCCCATGAAAATCTGATTAATAGCCCGTGAAACAGGCCAGAATCGGCCAAAACTGCGAGTGTTGATGACCGACACGTAAATGCACCCTGGGTTCGTCAATGGTGGAAATCACTCCGAGGATCCAAAACGGTGATTAATAGCCCATGTAAATGTGATTAAGAGCCCATGAAACAGGCCAGAATCGGCCAAAACTGCGAGTGTTGATGACCAGCACGTAAATGCACCCTGGGGTTCGTCAATGGTGGAAATCACTCCGGGGACCCAAAACGGTGATTATTAGCCCATGAAACAGGCCAGAATCGGCCAAAACTGTGAGTGTTGATGACCGGCACGTAAATGCACCCTGGGTTCGTCAATGGTGGAAATCACTCCGGGGATCAAAACGGTGATTAATAGCCCATGTAACTGTGATTAATAGCCCATGAAACAGGCCAGAATCGGCCAAAACTGCGACTGTTGTTGACCGTCACGAAAATGCACCCTGGGGTTCGTCAATGGTGGAAATCACTCCGGGAACCCAAAACGGTGATTAATAGCCCATGTAAGTGTGACTAATAGCCCATGTAACGGTGATTAATAGCCCATGAAACAGGCCAGAATCGGCCAAAACTGTGAGTGTTGATGACCGGCACGTAAATGCACCCTGGGTTCGTCAATGGTGGAAATCACTCCGGGGACCCAAAACGGTGATTAATAGCCCATGTAAGTGTGATTAATAGCCCATGTAACGGTGATTAATTGCCCATGAAACAGGCTAGAATCGGCCAAAACTGCGAGTGTTGATGACCGGCACGTAAATGCACCCTGGGGTTCGTCAATGGTGGAAATCACTCCGGGGACCCAAAACGGTGATTAATAGCCCATGAAAATCTGATTAATAGCCCGTGAGACAGGCCATAATCGGCCAAAACTGCGAGTGTTGATGACCGACACGTAAATGCACCCTGGGTTCGTCAATGGTGGAAATCACTCCAAGGATCCAAAACGGTGATTAATAGCCCATGTAAATGTGATTAAGAGCCCATGAAACAGGCCAGAATCGGCCAAAACTGCGAGTGTTGATGACCAGCACGTAAATGCACCCTAGGGTTCGTCAATGGTGGAAATCACTCCGGGGACCCAAAACGGTGATTATTAGCCCATGAAACAGGCCAGAATCGGCCAAAACTGTGAGTGTTGATGACCGGCACGTAAATGCACCCTGGGTTCGTCAATGGTGGAAATCACTCCGGGGATCAAAACGGTGATTAATAGCCCATGTAACTGTGATTAATAGCCCATGAAACAGGCCAGAATCGGCCAAAACTGCGACTGTTGTTGACCGTCACGAAAATGCACCCTGGGGTTCGTCAATGGTGGAAATCACTCCGGGAACCCAAAACGGTGATTAATAGCCCATGTAAGTGTGATTAATAGCCCATGTAACGGTGATTAATAGCCCATGAAACAGGCCAGAATCGGCCAAAACTGTGAGTGTTGATGACCGGCACGTAAATGCACCCTGGGTTCGTCAATGGTGGAAATCACTCCGGGGACCCAAAACGGTGATTAATAGCCCATGTAAGTGTGATTAATAGCCCATGTAACGGTGATTAATTGCCCATGAAACAGGCTAGAATCGGCCAAAACTGCGAGTGTTGATGACCGGCACGTAAATGCACCCTGGGGTTCGTCAATGGTGGAAATCACTCCGGGAACCCAAAACGGTGATTAATAGCCCATGTAAGTGTGATTAATAGCCCATGTAACGGTGATTAATAGCCCATGAAACAGGCCAGAATCGGCCAAAACTGTGAGTGTTGATGACCGGCACGTAAATGCACCCTGGGGTTCGTCAATGGTGGAAATCACTCCGGGGACCCAAAACGGTGATTAATAGCCCATGAAAATCTGATTAATAGCCCATGAGACAGGCCATAATCGGCCAAAACTGTGAGTGTTGATGACCGACACGTAAATGCACCCTGGGTTCGTCAATGGTGGAAATCACTCCGAGGATCCAAAACGGTGATTAATAGCCCATGTAAATGTGATTAAGAGCCCATGAAACAGGCCAGAATCGGCCAAAACTGCGAGTGTTGATGACCAGCACGTAAATGCACCCTAGGGTTCGTCAATGGTGGAAATCACTCCGGGGACCCAAAACGGTGATTATTAGCCCATGAAACAGGCCAGAATCGGCCAAAACTGTGAGTGTTGATGACCGGCACGTAAATGCACCCTGGGTTCGTCAATGGTGGAAATCACTCCGGGGACCCAAAACGGTGATTAATAGCCCATGAAAATCTGATTAATAGCCCGTGAAACAGGCCAGAATCGGCCAAAACTGTGAGGGTTGATGACCGGCACGTAAATGCAACCTAGGTTTCGTCAACTGTGGAAATCACTCCGGGGACCCAAAACGGTGATTAATAGCCCATGAAATCGGCCAGAACCGGCCAAAACTGCGAGTGTTGATGACCGACACGTAAATGCACCCTGGGTTCGTCAATGGTGGAAATCACTCCGGGGATCCAAAACGGTGATTAATAGCCCATGTAACGGTGATTAATAGCCCATGAAACAGGCCAGAATCGGCCAAAACTGCGACTGTTGATGACCGTCACGAAAATGCACCCTGGGGTTCGTCAATGGTGGAAACCACTCCGGGAACCCAAAACGGTGATTAATAGCCCATGTAAGTGTGATTAATAGCCCATGTAACGGTGATTAATAGCCCATGAAACAGGCCAGAATCGGCCAAAACTGTGAGTGTTGATGACCGGCACGTAAATGCACCCTGGTGTTCGTCAATGGTGGAAATCACTCCGGGGACCCAAAACGGTGATTAATAGCCCATGAAAATCTGATTAATAGCCCGTGAAACAGGCCATAATCGGCCAAAACTGCGAGTGTTGATGACCGACACGTAAATGCACCCTGGGTTCGTCAATGGTGGAAATCACTCCGAGGATCCAAAACGGTGATTAATAGCCCATGTAAATGTGATTAAGAGCCCATGAAACAGGCCAGAATCGGCCAAAACTGCGAGTGTTGATGACCAGCACGTAAATGCACCCTAGGGTTCGTCAATGGTGGAAATCACTCCGGGGACCCAAAACGGTGATTATTAGCCCATGAAACAGGCCAGAATCGGCCAAAACTGTGAGTGTTGATGACCGGCACGTAAATGCACCCTGGGTTCGTCAATGGTGGAAATCACTCAGGGGACCCAAAACGGTGATTAATAGCCCATGAAAATCTGATTAATAGCCCGTGAAAGAGGCCAGAATCGGCCAAAACTGTGAGTGTTGATGACCGGCACGTAAATGCAACCTAGGTTTCGTCAACTGTGGAAATCACTCCGGGGACCCAAAACGGTGATTAATAGCCCATGAAATCGGCCAGAACCGGCCAAAACTGCGAGTGTTGATGACCGGCACGTAAATGCACCCTGGGTTCGTCAATGGTGGAAATCACTCCGGGGATCCAAAACGGTGATTAATAGCCCATGTAACTGTGATTAATTGCCCATGAAACAGGCCAGAATCGGCCAAAACTGCGAGTGTTGATGACGGGCACGTAAATGCACCCTGGGGTTCGTCAATGGTGGAAATCACTCCGGGGACCCAAAACGGTGATTAATAGCCCATGAAAATCTGATTAATAGCCCGTGAAACAGGCCAGAATCGGCCAAAACTGCGAGTGTTGATGACCGACACGTAAATGCACCCTGGGTTCGTCAATGGTGGAAATCACTCCGAGGATCCAAAACGGTGATTAATAGCCGATGTAAATGTGATTAAGAGCCCATGAAACAGGCCAGAATCGGCCAAAACTGCGAGTGTTGATGACCAGCACGTAAATGCACCCTAGGGTTCGTCAATGGTGGAAATCACTCCGGGGACCCAAAACGGTGATTATTAGCCCATGAAACAGGCCAGAATCGGCCAAAACTGCGAGTGTTGATGACCGACACGTAAATGCACCCTGGGTTCGTCAATGGTGGAAATCACTCCGAGGATCCAAAACGGTGATTAATAGCCCATGTAAATGTGATTAAGAGCCCATGAAACAGGCCAGAATCGGCCAAAACTGCGAGTGTTGATGACCAGCACGTAAATGCACCCTAGGGTTCGTCAATGGTGGAAATCACTCCGGGGACCCAAAACGGTGATTATTAGCCCATGAAACAGGCCAGAATCGGCCAAAACTGTGAGTGTTGATGACCGGCACGTAAATGCACCCTGGGTTCGTCAATGGTGGAAATCACTCCGGGGACCCAAAACGGTGATTAATAGCCCATGAAAATCTGATTAATAGCCCGTGAAACAGGCCAGAATCGGCCAAAACTGTGAGGGTTGATGACCGGCACGTAAATGCAACCTAGGTTTCGTCAACTGTGGAAATCACTCCGGGGACCCAAAACGGTGATTAATAGCCCATGAAATCGGCCAGAACCGGCCAAAACTGCGAGTGTTGATGACCGACACGTAAATGCACCCTGGGTTCGTCAATGGTGGAAATCACTCCGGGGATCCAAAACGGTGATTAATAGCCCATGTAACGGTGATTAATAGCCCATGAAACAGGCCAGAATCGGCCAAAACTGCGACTGTTGATGACCGTCACGAAAATGCACCCTGGGGTTCGTCAATGGTGGAAACCACTCCGGGAACCCAAAACGGTGATTAATAGCCCATGTAAGTGTGATTAATAGCCCATGTAACGGTGATTAATAGCCCATGAAACAGGCCAGAATCGGCCAAAACTGTGAGTGTTGATGACCGGCACGTAAATGCACCCTGGGGTTCGTCAATGGTGGAAATCACTCCGGGGACCCAAAACGGTGATTAATAGCCCATGAAAATCTGATTAATAGCCCGTGAAACAGGCCATAATCGGCCAAAACTGCGAGTGTTGATGACCGACACGTAAATGCACCCTGGGTTCGTCAATGGTGGAAATCACTCCGAGGATCCAAAACGGTGATTAATAGCCCATGTAAATGTGATTAAGAGCCCATGAAACAGGCCAGAATCGGCCAAAACTGCGAGTGTTGATGACCAGCACGTAAATGCACCCTAGGGTTCGTCAATGGTGGAAATCACTCCGGGGACCCAAAACGGTGATTATTAGCCCATGAAACAGGCCAGAATCGGCCAAAACTGTGAGTGTTGATGACCGGCACGTAAATGCACCCTGGGTTCGTCAATGGTGGAAATCACTCAGGGGACCCAAAACGGTGATTAATAGCCCATGAAAATCTGATTAATAGCCCGTGAAAGAGGCCAGAATCGGCCAAAACTGTGAGTGTTGATGACCGGCACGTAAATGCAACCTAGGTTTCGTCAACTGTGGAAATCACTCCGGGGACCCAAAACGGTGATTAATAGCCCATGAAATCGGCCAGAACCGGCCAAAACTGCGAGTGTTGATGACCGGCACGTAAATGCACCCTGGGTTCGTCAATGGTGGAAATCACTCCGGGGATCCAAAACGGTGATTAATAGCCCATGTAACTGTGATTAATTGCCCATGAAACAGGCCAGAATCGGCCAAAACTGCGAGTGTTGATGACGGGCACGTAAATGCACCCTGGGGTTCGTCAATGGTGGAAATCACTCCGGGGACCCAAAACGGTGATTAATAGCCCATGAAAATCTGATTAATAGCCCGTGAAACAGGCCAGAATCGGCCAAAACTGCGAGTGTTGATGACCGACACGTAAATGCACCCTGGGTTCGTCAATGGTGGAAATCACTCCGAGGATCCAAAACGGTGATTAATAGCCGATGTAAATGTGATTAAGAGCCCATGAAACAGGCCAGAATCGGCCAAAACTGCGAGTGTTGATGACCAGCACGTAAATGCACCCTAGGGTTCGTCAATGGTGGAAATCACTCCGGGGACCCAAAACGGTGATTATTAGCCCATGAAACAGGCCAGAATCGGCCAAAACTGCGAGTGTTGATGACCGACACGTAAATGCACCCTGGGTTCGTCAATGGTGGAAATCACTCCGAGGATCCAAAACGGTGATTAATAGCCCATGTAAATGTGATTAAGAGCCCATGAAACAGGCCAGAATCGGCCAAAACTGCGAGTGTTGATGACCAGCACGTAAATGCACCCTAGGGTTCGTCAATGGTGGAAATCACTCCGGGGACCCAAAACGGTGATTATTAGCCCATGAAACAGGCCAGAATCGGCCAAAACTGCGAGTGTTGATGACCGGCACGTAAATGCACCCTGGGTTCGTCAATGGTGGAAATCACTCCGGGGACCCAAAACGGTGATTAATAGCCCATGAAAATCTGATTAATAGCCCGTGAAACAGGCCAGAATCGGCCAAAACTGTGAGTGTTGATGACCGGCACGTAAATGCACCCTGGGGTTCGTCAATGGTGGAAATCACTCCGGGGACCCAAAACGGTGATTAATAGCCCATGAAAATCTGATTAATAGCCCGTGAGACAGGCCATAATCGGCCAAAACTGCGAGTGTTGATGACCGACACGTAAATGCACCCTGGGTTCGTCAATGGTGGAAATCACTCCAAGGATCCAAAACGGTGATTAATAGCCCATGTAAATGTGATTAAGAGCCCATGAAACAGGCCAGAATCGGCCAAAACTGCGAGTGTTGATGACCAGCACGTAAATGCACCCTAGGGTTCGTCAATGGTGGAAATCACTCCGGGGACCCAAAACGGTGATTATTAGCCCATGAAACAGGCCAGAATCGGCCAAAACTGTGAGTGTTGATGACCGGCACGTAAATGCACCCTGGGTTCGTCAATGGTGGAAATCACTCCGGGGATCAAAACGGTGATTAATAGCCCATGTAACTGTGATTAATAGCCCATGAAACAGGCCAGAATCGGCCAAAACTGCGACTGTTGTTGACCGTCACGAAAATGCACCCTGGGGTTCGTCAATGGTGGAAATCACTCCGGGAACCCAAAACGGTGATTAATAGCCCATGTAAGTGTGATTAATAGCCCATGTAACGGTGATTAATAGCCCATGAAACAGGCCAGAATCGGCCAAAACTGTGAGTGTTGATGACCGGCACGTAAATGCACCCTGGGTTCGTCAATGGTGGAAATCACTCCGGGGACCCAAAACGGTGATTAATAGCCCATGTAAGTGTGATTAATAGCCCATGTAACGGTGATTAATTGCCCATGAAACAGGCTAGAATCGGCCAAAACTGCGAGTGTTGATGACCGGCACGTAAATGCACCCTGGGGTTCGTCAATGGTGGAAATCACTCCGGGAACCCAAAACGGTGATTAATAGCCCATGTAAGTGTGATTAATAGCCCATGTAACGGTGATTAATAGCCCATGAAACAGGCCAGAATCGGCCAAAACTGTGAGTGTTGATGACCGGCACGTAAATGCACCCTGGGGTTCGTCAATGGTGGAAATCACTCCGGGGACCCAAAACGGTGATTAATAGCCCATGAAAATCTGATTAATAGCCCATGAGACAGGCCATAATCGGCCAAAACTGTGAGTGTTGATGACCGACACGTAAATGCACCCTGGGTTCGTCAATGGTGGAAATCACTCCGAGGATCCAAAACGGTGATTAATAGCCCATGTAAATGTGATTAAGAGCCCATGAAACAGGCCAGAATCGGCCAAAACTGCGAGTGTTGATGACCAGCACGTAAATGCACCCTAGGGTTCGTCAATGGTGGAAATCACTCCGGGGACCCAAAACGGTGATTATTAGCCCATGAAACAGGCCAGAATCGGCCAAAACTGTGAGTGTTGATGACCGGCACGTAAATGCACCCTGGGTTCGTCAATGGTGGAAATCACTCCGGGGACCCAAAACGGTGATTAATAGCCCATGAAAATCTGATTAATAGCCCGTGAAACAGGCCAGAATCGGCCAAAACTGTGAGGGTTGATGACCGGCACGTAAATGCAACCTAGGTTTCGTCAACTGTGGAAATCACTCCGGGGACCCAAAACGGTGATTAATAGCCCATGAAATCGGCCAGAACCGGCCAAAACTGCGAGTGTTGATGACCGACACGTAAATGCACCCTGGGTTCGTCAATGGTGGAAATCACTCCGGGGATCCAAAACGGTGATTAATAGCCCATGTAACGGTGATTAATAGCCCATGAAACAGGCCAGAATCGGCCAAAACTGCGACTGTTGATGACCGTCACGAAAATGCACCCTGGGGTTCGTCAATGGTGGAAACCACTCCGGGAACCCAAAACGGTGATTAATAGCCCATGTAAGTGTGATTAATAGCCCATGTAACGGTGATTAATAGCCCATGAAACAGGCCAGAATCGGCCAAAACTGTGAGTGTTGATGACCGGCACGTAAATGCACCCTGGTGTTCGTCAATGGTGGAAATCACTCCGGGGACCCAAAACGGTGATTAATAGCCCATGAAAATCTGATTAATAGCCCGTGAAACAGGCCATAATCGGCCAAAACTGCGAGTGTTGATGACCGACACGTAAATGCACCCTGGGTTCGTCAATGGTGGAAATCACTCCGAGGATCCAAAACGGTGATTAATAGCCCATGTAAATGTGATTAAGAGCCCATGAAACAGGCCAGAATCGGCCAAAACTGCGAGTGTTGATGACCAGCACGTAAATGCACCCTAGGGTTCGTCAATGGTGGAAATCACTCCGGGGACCCAAAACGGTGATTATTAGCCCATGAAACAGGCCAGAATCGGCCAAAACTGTGAGTGTTGATGACCGGCACGTAAATGCACCCTGGGTTCGTCAATGGTGGAAATCACTCAGGGGACCCAAAACGGTGATTAATAGCCCATGAAAATCTGATTAATAGCCCGTGAAAGAGGCCAGAATCGGCCAAAACTGTGAGTGTTGATGACCGGCACGTAAATGCAACCTAGGTTTCGTCAACTGTGGAAATCACTCCGGGGACCCAAAACGGTGATTAATAGCCCATGAAATCGGCCAGAACCGGCCAAAACTGCGAGTGTTGATGACCGGCACGTAAATGCACCCTGGGTTCGTCAATGGTGGAAATCACTCCGGGGATCCAAAACGGTGATTAATAGCCCATGTAACTGTGATTAATTGCCCATGAAACAGGCCAGAATCGGCCAAAACTGCGAGTGTTGATGACGGGCACGTAAATGCACCCTGGGGTTCGTCAATGGTGGAAATCACTCCGGGGACCCAAAACGGTGATTAATAGCCCATGAAAATCTGATTAATAGCCCGTGAAACAGGCCAGAATCGGCCAAAACTGCGAGTGTTGATGACCGACACGTAAATGCACCCTGGGTTCGTCAATGGTGGAAATCACTCCGAGGATCCAAAACGGTGATTAATAGCCGATGTAAATGTGATTAAGAGCCCATGAAACAGGCCAGAATCGGCCAAAACTGCGAGTGTTGATGACCAGCACGTAAATGCACCCTAGGGTTCGTCAATGGTGGAAATCACTCCGGGGACCCAAAACGGTGATTATTAGCCCATGAAACAGGCCAGAATCGGCCAAAACTGCGAGTGTTGATGACCGACACGTAAATGCACCCTGGGTTCGTCAATGGTGGAAATCACTCCGAGGATCCAAAACGGTGATTAATAGCCCATGTAAATGTGATTAAGAGCCCATGAAACAGGCCAGAATCGGCCAAAACTGCGAGTGTTGATGACCAGCACGTAAATGCACCCTAGGGTTCGTCAATGGTGGAAATCACTCCGGGGACCCAAAACGGTGATTATTAGCCCATGAAACAGGCCAGAATCGGCCAAAACTGTGAGTGTTGATGACCGGCACGTAAATGCACCCTGGGTTCGTCAATGGTGGAAATCACTCCGGGGATCAAAACGGTGATTAATAGCCCATGTAACTGTGATTAATAGCCCATGAAACAGGCCAGAATCGGCCAAAACTGCGACTGTTGTTGACCGTCACGAAAATGCACACTGGGGTTCGTCAATGGTGGAAATCACTCCGGGAACCCAAAACGGTGATTAATAGCCCATGTAAGTGTGATTAATAGCCCATGTAACGGTGATTAATAGCCCATGAAACAGGCCAGAATCGGCCAAAACTGTGAGTGTTGATGACCGGCACGTAAATGCACCCTGGGTTCGTCAATGGTGGAAATCACTCCGGGGACCCAAAACGGTGATTAATAGCCCATGTAAGTGTGATTAATAGCCCATGTAACGGTGATTAATTGCCCATGAAACAGGCCAGAATCGGCCAAAACTGCGAGTGTTGATGACCGGCACGTAAATGCACCCTGGGGTTCGTCAATGGTGGAAATCACTCCGGGGACCCAAAACGGTGATTAATAGCCCATGAAAATCTGATTAATAGCCCGTGAGACAGGCCATAATCGGCCAAAACTGCGAGTGTTGATGACCGACACGTAAATGCACCCTGGGTTCGTCAATGGTGGAAATCACTCCGAGGATCCAAAACGGTGATTAATAGCCCATGTAAATGTGATTAAGAGCCCATGAAACAGGCCAGAATCGGCCAAAACTGCGAGTGTTGATGACCAGCACGTAAATGCACCCTAGGGTTCGTCAATGGTGGAAATCACTCCGGGGACCCAAAACGGTGATTATTAGCCCATGAAACAGGCCAGAATCGGCCAAAACTGTGAGTGTTGATGACCGGCACGTAAATGCACCCTGGGTTCGTCAATGGTGGAAATCACTCCGGGGATCCAAAACGGTGATTAATAGCCCATGTAACTGTGATTAATAGCCCATGAAACAGGCCAGAATCGGCCAAAACTGCGAGTGTTGATGACCGTCACGTAAATGCAACCTAGGTTTCGTCAATTGTGGAAATCACTCCGGGGACCCAAAACGGTGATTAATAGCCCATGAAATAGACCAGAATCGGCCAAAACTGCGAGTGTTGATGACCGGCACGTAAATGCACCCTTGGTTCGTCAATGGTGGAAATCACTCCGGGGATCCAAAACGGTGATTAATAGCCCATGTAACTGTGATTAATTGCCCATGAAACAGGCCAGAATCGGCCAAAACTGCGAGTGTTGATGACCGGCACGTAAATGCACCCTGGGGTTCGTCAATGGTGGAAATCACTCCGGGGACCCAAAACGGTGATTAATAGCCCATGAAAATCTGATTAATAGCCCGTGAAACAGGCCAGAATCGGCCAAAACTGCGAGTGTTGATGACCGACACGTAAATGCACCCTGGGTTCGTCAATGGTGGAAATCACTCCGAGGATCCAAAACGGTGATTAATAGCCCATGTAAATGTGATTAAGAGCCCATGAAACAGGCCAGAATCGGCCAAAACTGCGAGTGTTGATGACCAGCACGTAAATGCACCCTAGGGTTCGTCAATGGTGGAAATCACTCCGGGGACCCAAAACGGTGATTATTAGCCCATGAAACAGGCCAGAATCGGCCAAAACTGTGAGTGTTGATGACCGGCACGTAAATGCACCCTGGGTTCGTCAATGGTGGAAATCACTCCGGGGATCCAAAACGGTGATTAATAGCCCATGTAACTGTGATTAATAGCCCATGAAACAGGCCAGAATCGGCCAAAACTGCGACTGTTGATGACCGTCACGAAAATGCACCCTGGGGTTCGTCAATGGTGGAGATCACTCCGGGAACCCAAAACGGTGATTAATAGCCCATGTAAGTGTGATTAATAGCCCATGTAACGGTGATTAATAGCCCATGAAACAGGCCAGAATCGGCCAAAACTGTCAGTGTTGATGACCGGCACGTAAATGCACCCTGGGTTCGTCAATGGTGGAAATCACTCCGGGGACCCAAAACGGTGATTAATAGCCCATGTAAGTGTGATTAATAGCCCATGTAACGGTGATTAATTGCCCATGAAACAGGCCAGAATCGGCCAAAACTGTGAGTGTTGATGACCGGCACGTAAATGCAACCTAGGTTTCGTCAACTGTGGAAATCACTCCGGGGACCCAAAACGGTGATTAATAGCCCATGAAATCGGCCAGAACCGGCCAAAACTGCGAGTGTTGATGACCGGCACGTAAATGCACCCTGGGTTCGTCAATGGTGGAAATCACTCCGGGGATCCAAAACGGTGATTAATAGCCCATGTAACGGTGATTAATAGCCCATGAAACAGGCCAGAATCGGCCAAAACTGCGACTGTTGATGACCGTCACGAAAATGCACCCTGGGGTTCGTCAATGGTGGAAATCACTCCGGGAACCCAAAACGGTGATTAATAGCCCATGTAAGTGTGATTAATAGCCCATGTAACGGTGATTAATAGCCCATGAAACAGGCCAGAATCGGCCAAAACTGTGAGTGTTGATGACCGGCACGTAAATGCACCCTGGGTTCGTCAATGGTGGAAATCACTCCGGGGACCCAAAACGGTGATTAATAGCCCATGTAAGTGTGATTAATAGCCCATGTAACGGTGATTAATTGCCCATGAAACAGGCCAGAATCGGCCAAAACTGTGAGTGTTGATGACCGGCACGTAAATGCAACCTAGGTTTCGTCAACTGTGGAAATCACTCCGGGGACCCAAAACGGTGATTAATAGCCCATGAAATCGGCCAGAACCGGCCAAAACTGCGAGTGTTGATGACCGGCACGTAAATGCACCCTGGGTTCGTCAATGGTGGAAATCACTCCGGGGATCCAAAACGGTGATTAATAGCCCATGTAACTGTGATTAATAGCCCATGAAACAGGCCAGAATCGGCCAAAACTGCGAGTGTTGATGACCGTCACGTAAATGCAACCTAGGTTTCGTCAATTGTGGAAATCACTCCGGGGACCCAAAACGGTGATTAATAGCCCATGAAATAGGCCAGAATCGGCCAAAACTGCGAGTGTTGATGACCGGCACGTAAATGCACCCTGGGTTCGTCAATGGTGGAAATCACTCCGGGGATCCAAAACGGTGATTAATAGCCCATGTAACTGTGATTAATTGCCCATGAAACAGGCCAGAATCGGCCAAATCTGCGAGTGTTGATGACGGGCACGTAAATGCACCCTGGGGTTCGTCAATGGTGGAAATCACTCCGGGGACCCAAAACGGTGATTAATAGCCCATGAAAATCTGATTAATAGCCCGTGAAACAGGCCAGAATCGGCCAAAACTGCGAGTGTTGATGACCGACACGTAAATGCACCCTGGGTTCGTCAATGGTGGAAATCACTCCGAGGATCCAAAACGGTGATTAATAGCCCATGTAAATGTGATTAAGAGCCCATGAAACAGGCCAGAATCGGCCAAAACTGCGAGTGTTGATGACCAGCACGTAAATGCACCCTAGGGTTCGTCAATGGTGGAAATCACTCCGGGGACCCAAAACGGTGATTATTAGCCCATGAAACAGGCCAGAATCGGCCAAAACTGTGAGTGTTGATGACCGGCACGTAAATGCACCCTGGGTTCGTCAATGGTGGAAATCACTCCGGGGATCCAAAACGGTGATTAATAGCCCATGTAACTGTGATTAATAGCCCATGAAACAGGCCAGAATCGGCCAAAACTGCGACTGTTGATGACCGTCACGAAAATGCTCCCTGGGGTTCGTCAATGGTGGAGATCACTCCGGGAACCCAAAACGGTGATTAATAGCCCATGTAAGTGTGATTAATAGCCCATGTAACGGTGATTAATAGCCCATGAAACAGGGCAGAATCGGCCAAAACTGTGAGTGTTGATGACCGGCACGTAAATGCACCCTGGGTTCGTCAATGGTGGAAATCACTCCGGGGACCCAAAACGGTGATTAATAGCCCATGTAAGTGTGATTAATAGCCCATGTAACGGTGATTAATTGCCCATGAAACAGGCCAGAATCGGCCAAAACTGTGAGTGTTGATGACCGGCACGTAAATGCAACCTAGGTTTCGTCAACTGTGGAAATCACTCCGGGGACCCAAAACGGTGATTAATAGCCCATGAAATCGGCCAGAACCGGCCAAAACTGCGAGTGTTGATGACCGGCACGTAAATGCACCCTGGGTTCGTCAATGGTGGAAATCACTCCGGGGATCCAAAACGGTGATTAATAGCCCATGTAACGGTGATTAATAGCCCATGAAACAGGCCAGAATCGGCCAAAACTGCGACTGTTGATGACCGTCACGAAAATGCACCCTGGGGTTCGTCAATGGTGGAAATCACTCCGGGAACCCAAAACGGTGATTAATAGCCCATGTAAGTGTGATTAATAGCCCATGTAACGGTGATTAATAGCCCATGAAACAGGCCAGAATCGGCCAAAACTGTGTGTTGATGACCGGCACGTAAATGCACCCTGGGTTCGTCAATGGTGGAAATCACTCCGGGGACCCAAAACGGTGATTATTAGCCCATGAAACAGGCCAGAATCGGCAAAAACTGTGAGTGTTGATGACCGGCACGTAAATGCACCCTGGGTTCGTCAATGGTGGAAATCACTCCGGGGATCCAAAACGGTGATTAATAGCCCATGTAACTGTGATTAATAGCCCATGAAACAGGCCAGAATCGGCCAAAACTGCGACTGTTGATGACCGTCACGAAAATGCACCCTGGGGTTCGTCAATGGTGGAAATCACGCCGGGAACCCAAAACGGTGATTAATAGCCCATGTAAGTGTGATTAATAGCCCATGTAACGGTGATTAATAGCCCATGAAACAGGCCAGAATCGGCCAAAACTGTGAGTGTTGATGACCGGCACGTAAATGCACCCTGGGTTCGTCAATGGTGGAAATCACTCCGGGGACCCAAAACGGTGATTAATAGCCCATGTAAGTGTGATTAATAGCCCATGTAACGGTGATTAATTGCCCATGAAACAGGCCAGAATCGGCCAAAACTGCGAGTGTTGATGACCGTCACGTAAATGCAACCTAGGTTTCGTCAACTGTGGAAATCACTCCGGGGACCCAAAACGGTGATTAATAGCCCATGAAATCGGCCAGAACCGGCCAAAACTGCGAGTGTTGATGACCGGCACGTAAATGCACCCTGGGTTCGTCAATGGTGGAAATCACTCCGGGGATCCAAAACGGTGATTAATAGCCCATGTAACGGTGATTAATAGCCCAGGAAACAGGCCAGAATCGGCCAAAACTGCGACTGTTGATGACCGTCACGAAAATGCACCCTAGGGTTCGTCAATGGTGGAAATCACTCCGGGAACCCAAAACGGTGATTAATAGCCCATGTAAGTGTGATTAATAGCCCATGTAACGGTGATTAATAGCCCATGAAACAGGCCAGAATCGGCCAAAACTGTGAGTGTTGATGACCGGCACGTAAATGCACCCTGGGTTCGTCAATGGTGGAAATCAATCCGGGGACCCAAAACGGTGATTAATAGCCCATGAAAATCTGATTAATAGCCCGTGAAACAGGCCAGAATCGGCCAAAAGTGCGAGTGTTGATGACCGGCACGTAAATGCACCCTGGGGTTCGTCAATGGTGGAAATCACTCCGGGGACCCAAAACGGTGATTAATAGCCCATGAAAATCTGATTAATAGCCCGTGAAACAGGCCAGAATCGGCCAAAAGTGCGAGTGTTGATGACCGACACGTAAATGCACCCTGGGTTCGTCAATGGTGGAAATCACTCCGAGGATCCAAAACGGTGATTAATAGCCCATGTAAATGTGATTAAGAGCCCATGAAACAGGCCAGAATCGGCCAAAACTGCGAGTGTTGATGACCGACACGTAAATGCACCCTGGGTTCGTCAATGGTGGAAATCACTCCGAGGATCCAAAACGGTGATTAATAGCCCATGTAAATGTGATTAAGAGCCCATGAAACAGGCCAGAATCGGCCAAAACTGCGAGTGTTGATGACCGACACGTAAATGCACCCTGGGTTCGTCAATGGTGGAAATCACTCCGAGGATCCAAAACGGTGATTAATAGCCCATGTAAATGTGATTAAGAGCCCATGAAACAGGCCAGAATCGGCCAAAACTGCGAGTGTTGATGACCAGCACGTAAATGCACCCTAGGGTTCGATAATGGTGGAAATCACTCCGGGGACCCAAAACGGTGATTAATAGCCCATGAAACAGGCCAGAATCGGCCAAAACTGTGAGTGTTGATGACCGGCACGTAAATGCACCCTGGGTTCGTCAATGGTGGAAATCACTCCGGGGACCCAAAACGGTGATTAATAGCCCATGTAAGTGTGATTAATAGCCCATGTAACGGTGATTAATTGCCCATGAAACAGGCCAGAATCGGCCAAAACTGTGAGTGTTGATGACCGGCACGTAAATGCAACCTAGGTTTCGTCAACTGTGGAAATCACTCCGGGGACCCAAAACGGTGATTAATAGCCCATGAAATCGGCCAGAACCGGCCAAAACTGCGACTGTTGATGACCGTCACGAAAATGCACCCTGGGGTTCGTCAATGGTGGAAATCACTCCGGGGATCCAAAACGGTGATTAATAGCCCATGTAAATGTGATTAAGAGCCCATGAAACAGGCCAGAATCGGCCAAAACTGCGAGTGTTGATGACCGACACGTAAATGCACCCTGGGTTCGTCAATGGTGGAAATCACTCCGAGGATCCAAAACGGTGATTAATAGCCCATGTAAATGTGATTAAGAGCCCATGAAACAGGCCAGAATCGGCCAAAACTGCGAGTGTTGATGACCAGCACGTAAATGCACCCTAGGGTTCGTCAATGGTGGAAATCACTCCGGGGACCCAAAACGGTGATTATTAGCCCATGAAACAGGCCAGAATCGGCCAAAACTGTGAGTGTTGATGACCGGCACGTAAATGCACCCTGGGTTCGTCAATGGTGGAAATCACTCCGGGGATCCAAAACGGTGATTAATAGCCCATGTAACTGTGATTAATAGCCCATGAAACAGGCCAGAATCGGCCAAAACTGCGACTGTTGATGACCGTCACGAAAATGCACCCTGGGGTTCGTCAATGGTGGAAATCACGCCGGGAACCCAAAACGGTGATTAATAGCCCATGTAAGTGTGATTAATAGCCCATGTAACGGTGATTAATAGCCCATGAAACAGGCCAGAATCGGCCAAAACTGTGAGTGTTGATGACCGGCACGTAAATGCACCCTGGGTTCGTCAATGGTGGAAATCACTCCGGGGACCCAAAACAGTGATTAATAGCCCATGTAAGTGTGATTAATAGCCCATGTAACGGTGATTAATTGCCCATGAAACAGGCCAGAATCGGCCAAAACTGCGAGTGTTGATGACCGTCACGTAAATGCAACCTAGGTTTCGTCAACTGTGGAAATCACTCCGGGGACCCAAAACGGTGATTAATAGCCCATGAAATCGGCCAGAACCGGCCAAAACTGCGAGTGTTGATGACCGGCACGTAAATGCACCCTGGGTTCGTCAATGGTGGAAATCACTCCGGGGATCCAAAACGGTGATTAATAGCCCATGTAACGGTGATTAATAGCCCATGAAACAGGCCAGAATCGGCCAAAACTGCGACTGTTGATGACCGTCACGAAAATGCACCCTGGGGTTCGTCAATGGTGGAAATCACTCCGGGAACCCAAAACGGTGATTAATAGCCCATGTAAGTGTGATTAATAGCCCATGTAACGGTGATTAATAGCCCATGAAACAGGCCAGAATCGGCCAAAACTGTGAGTGTTGATGACCGGCACGTAAATGCACCCTGGGTTCGTCAATGGTGGAAATCACTCCGGGGACCCAAAACGGTGATTAATAGCCCATGTAAGTGTGATTAATAGCCCATGTAACGGTGATTAATTGCCCATGAAACAGGCCAGAATCGGCCAAAACTGCGAGTGTTGATGACCGGCACGTAAATGCACCCTGGGGTTCGTCAATGGTGGAAATCACTCCGGGGACCCAAAACGGTGATTAATAGCCCATGAAAATCTGATTAATAGCCCGTGAAACAGGCCAGAATCGGCCAAAACTACGAGTGTTGATGACCGACACGTAAATGCACCCTGGGTTCGTCAATGGTGGAAATCACTCCGAGGATCCAAAACGGTGATTAATAGCCCATGTAAATGTGATTAAGAGCCCATGAAACAGGCCAGAATCGGCCAAAACTGCGAGTGTTGATGACCAGCACGTAAATGCACCCTAGGGTTCGTCAATGGTGGAAATCACTCCGGGGACCCAAAACGGTGATTATTAGCCCATGAAACAGGCCAGAATCGGCCAAAACTGTGAGTGTTGATGACCGGCACGTAAATGCACCCTGGGTTCGTCAATGGTGGAAATCACTCCGGGGATCCAAAACGGTGATTAATAGCCCATGTAACTGTGATTAATAGCCCATGAAACAGGCCAGAATCGGCCAAAACTGCGACTGTTGATGACCGTCACGAAAATGCACCCTGGGGTTCGTCAATGGTGGAGATCACTCCGGGAACCCAAAACGGTGATTAATAGCCCATGTAAGTGTGATTAATAGCCCATGTAACGGTGATTAATAGCCCATGAAACAGGCCAGAATCGGCCAAAACTGTGAGTGTTGATGACCGGCACGTAAATGCACCCTGGGTTCGTCAATGGTGGAAATCACTCCGGGGACCCAAAACGGTGATTAATAGCCCATGTAAGTGTGATTAATAGCCCATGTAACGGTGATTAATTGCCCATGAAACAGGCCAGAATCGGCCAAAACTGTGAGTGTTGATGACCGGCACGTAAATGCAACCTAGGTTTCGTCAACTGTGGAAATCACTCCGGGGACCCAAAACGGTGATTAATAGCCCATGAAATCGGCCAGAACCGGCCAAAACTGCGAGTGTTGATGACCGGCACGTAAATGCACCCTGGGTTCGTCAATGGTGGAAATCACTCCGGGGATCCAAAACGGTGATTAATAGCCCATGTAACGGTGATTAATAGCCCATGAAACAGGCCAGAATCGGCCAAAACTGCGACTGTTGATGACCGTCACGAAAATGCACCCTGGGGTTCGTCAATGGTGGAAATCACTCCGGGAACCCAAAACGGTGATTAATAGCCCATGTAAGTGTGATTAATAGCCCATGTAACGGTGATTAATAGCCCATGAAACAGGCCAGAATCGGCCAAAACTGTGTGTTGATGACCGGCACGTAAATGCACCCTGGGTTCGTCAATGGTGGAAATCACTCCGGGGACCCAAAACGGTGATTATTAGCCCATGAAACAGGCCAGAATCGGCAAAAACTGTGAGTGTTGATGACCGGCACGTAAATGCACCCTGGGTTCGTCAATGGTGGAAATCACTCCGGGGATCCAAAACGGTGATTAATAGCCCATGTAACTGTGATTAATAGCCCATGAAACAGGCCAGAATCGGCCAAAACTGCGACTGTTGATGACCGTCACGAAAATGCACCCTGGGGTTCGTCAATGGTGGAAATCACGCCGGGAACCCAAAACGGTGATTAATAGCCCATGTAAGTGTGATTAATAGCCCATGTAACGGTGATTAATAGCCCATGAAACAGGCCAGAATCGGCCAAAACTGTGAGTGTTGATGACCGGCACGTAAATGCACCCTGGGTTCGTCAATGGTGGAAATCACTCCGGGGACCCAAAACGGTGATTAATAGCCCATGTAAGTGTGATTAATAGCCCATGTAACGGTGATTAATTGCCCATGAAACAGGCCAGAATCGGCCAAAACTGCGAGTGTTGATGACCGTCACGTAAATGCAACCTAGGTTTCGTCAACTGTGGAAATCACTCCGGGGACCCAAAACGGTGATTAATAGCCCATGAAATCGGCCAGAACCGGCCAAAACTGCGAGTGTTGATGACCGGCACGTAAATGCACCCTGGGTTCGTCAATGGTGGAAATCACTCCGGGGATCCAAAACGGTGATTAATAGCCCATGTAACGGTGATTAATAGCCCAGGAAACAGGCCAGAATCGGCCAAAACTGCGACTGTTGATGACCGTCACGAAAATGCACCCTAGGGTTCGTCAATGGTGGAAATCACTCCGGGAACCCAAAACGGTGATTAATAGCCCATGTAAGTGTGATTAATAGCCCATGTAACGGTGATTAATAGCCCATGAAACAGGCCAGAATCGGCCAAAACTGTGAGTGTTGATGACCGGCACGTAAATGCACCCTGGGTTCGTCAATGGTGGAAATCAATCCGGGGACCCAAAACGGTGATTAATAGCCCATGAAAATCTGATTAATAGCCCGTGAAACAGGCCAGAATCGGCCAAAAGTGCGAGTGTTGATGACCGGCACGTAAATGCACCCTGGGGTTCGTCAATGGTGGAAATCACTCCGGGGACCCAAAACGGTGATTAATAGCCCATGAAAATCTGATTAATAGCCCGTGAAACAGGCCAGAATCGGCCAAAAGTGCGAGTGTTGATGACCGACACGTAAATGCACCCTGGGTTCGTCAATGGTGGAAATCACTCCGAGGATCCAAAACGGTGATTAATAGCCCATGTAAATGTGATTAAGAGCCCATGAAACAGGCCAGAATCGGCCAAAACTGCGAGTGTTGATGACCGACACGTAAATGCACCCTGGGTTCGTCAATGGTGGAAATCACTCCGAGGATCCAAAACGGTGATTAATAGCCCATGTAAATGTGATTAAGAGCCCATGAAACAGGCCAGAATCGGCCAAAACTGCGAGTGTTGATGACCGACACGTAAATGCACCCTGGGTTCGTCAATGGTGGAAATCACTCCGAGGATCCAAAACGGTGATTAATAGCCCATGTAAATGTGATTAAGAGCCCATGAAACAGGCCAGAATCGGCCAAAACTGCGAGTGTTGATGACCAGCACGTAAATGCACCCTAGGGTTCGATAATGGTGGAAATCACTCCGGGGACCCAAAACGGTGATTAATAGCCCATGAAACAGGCCAGAATCGGCCAAAACTGTGAGTGTTGATGACCGGCACGTAAATGCACCCTGGGTTCGTCAATGGTGGAAATCACTCCGGGGACCCAAAACGGTGATTAATAGCCCATGTAAGTGTGATTAATAGCCCATGTAACGGTGATTAATTGCCCATGAAACAGGCCAGAATCGGCCAAAACTGTGAGTGTTGATGACCGGCACGTAAATGCAACCTAGGTTTCGTCAACTGTGGAAATCACTCCGGGGACCCAAAACGGTGATTAATAGCCCATGAAATCGGCCAGAACCGGCCAAAACTGCGACTGTTGATGACCGTCACGAAAATGCACCCTGGGGTTCGTCAATGGTGGAAATCACTCCGGGGATCCAAAACGGTGATTAATAGCCCATGTAAATGTGATTAAGAGCCCATGAAACAGGCCAGAATCGGCCAAAACTGCGAGTGTTGATGACCGACACGTAAATGCACCCTGGGTTCGTCAATGGTGGAAATCACTCCGAGGATCCAAAACGGTGATTAATAGCCCATGTAAATGTGATTAAGAGCCCATGAAACAGGCCAGAATCGGCCAAAACTGCGAGTGTTGATGACCAGCACGTAAATGCACCCTAGGGTTCGTCAATGGTGGAAATCACTCCGGGGACCCAAAACGGTGATTATTAGCCCATGAAACAGGCCAGAATCGGCCAAAACTGTGAGTGTTGATGACCGGCACGTAAATGCACCCTGGGTTCGTCAATGGTGGAAATCACTCCGGGGATCCAAAACGGTGATTAATAGCCCATGTAACTGTGATTAATAGCCCATGAAACAGGCCAGAATCGGCCAAAACTGCGACTGTTGATGACCGTCACGAAAATGCACCCTGGGGTTCGTCAATGGTGGAAATCACGCCGGGAACCCAAAACGGTGATTAATAGCCCATGTAAGTGTGATTAATAGCCCATGTAACGGTGATTAATAGCCCATGAAACAGGCCAGAATCGGCCAAAACTGTGAGTGTTGATGACCGGCACGTAAATGCACCCTGGGTTCGTCAATGGTGGAAATCACTCCGGGGACCCAAAACAGTGATTAATAGCCCATGTAAGTGTGATTAATAGCCCATGTAACGGTGATTAATTGCCCATGAAACAGGCCAGAATCGGCCAAAACTGCGAGTGTTGATGACCGTCACGTAAATGCAACCTAGGTTTCGTCAACTGTGGAAATCACTCCGGGGACCCAAAACGGTGATTAATAGCCCATGAAATCGGCCAGAACCGGCCAAAACTGCGAGTGTTGATGACCGGCACGTAAATGCACCCTGGGTTCGTCAATGGTGGAAATCACTCCGGGGATCCAAAACGGTGATTAATAGCCCATGTAACGGTGATTAATAGCCCATGAAACAGGCCAGAATCGGCCAAAACTGCGACTGTTGATGACCGTCACGAAAATGCACCCTGGGGTTCGTCAATGGTGGAAATCACTCCGGGAACCCAAAACGGTGATTAATAGCCCATGTAAGTGTGATTAATAGCCCATGTAACGGTGATTAATAGCCCATGAAACAGGCCAGAATCGGCCAAAACTGTGAGTGTTGATGACCGGCACGTAAATGCACCCTGGGTTCGTCAATGGTGGAAATCACTCCGGGGACCCAAAACGGTGATTAATAGCCCATGTAAGTGTGATTAATAGCCCATGTAACGGTGATTAATTGCCCATGAAACAGGCCAGAATCGGCCAAAACTGCGAGTGTTGATGACCGGCACGTAAATGCACCCTGGGGTTCGTCAATGGTGGAAATCACTCCGGGGACCCAAAACGGTGATTAATAGCCCATGAAAATCTGATTAATAGCCCGTGAAACAGGCCAGAATCGGCCAAAACTACGAGTGTTGATGACCGACACGTAAATGCACCCTGGGTTCGTCAATGGTGGAAATCACTCCGAGGATCCAAAACGGTGATTAATAGCCCATGTAAATGTGATTAAGAGCCCATGAAACAGGCCAGAATCGGCCAAAACTGCGAGTGTTGATGACCAGCACGTAAATGCACCCTAGGGTTCGTCAATGGTGGAAATCACTCCGGGGACCCAAAACGGTGATTATTAGCCCATGAAACAGGCCAGAATCGGCCAAAACTGTGAGTGTTGATGACCGGCACGTAAATGCACCCTGGGTTCGTCAATGGTGGAAATCACTCCGGGGATCCAAAACGGTGATTAATAGCCCATGTAACTGTGATTAATAGCCCATGAAACAGGCCAGAATCGGCCAAAACTGCGACTGTTGATGACCGTCACGAAAATGCACCCTGGGGTTCGTCAATGGTGGAGATCACTCCGGGAACCCAAAACGGTGATTAATAGCCCATGTAAGTGTGATTAATAGCCCATGTAACGGTGATTAATAGCCCATGAAACAGGCCAGAATCGGCCAAAACTGTGAGTGTTGATGACCGGCACGTAAATGCACCCTGGGTTCGTCAATGGTGGAAATCACTCCGGGGACCCAAAACGGTGATTAATAGCCCATGTAAGTGTGATTAATAGCCCATGTAACGGTGATTAATTGCCCATGAAACAGGCCAGAATCGGCCAAAACTGTGAGTGTTGATGACCGGCACGTAAATGCAACCTAGGTTTCGTCAACTGTGGAAATCACTCCGGGGACCCAAAACGGTGATTAATAGCCCATGAAATCGGCCAGAACCGGCCAAAACTGCGACTGTTGATGACCGTCACGAAAATGCACCCTGGGGTTCGTCAATGGTGGAAATCACTCCGGGAACCCAAAACGGTGATTAATAGCCCATGTAAGTGTGATTAATAGCCCATGTAACGGTGATTAATAGCCCATGAAACAGGCCAGAATCGGCCAAAACTGTGAGTGTTGATGACCGGCACGTAAATGCACCCTGGGTTCGTCAATGGTGGAAATCACTCCGGGGATCCAAAACGGTGATTAATAGCCCATGTAACTGTGATTAATAGCCCATGAAACAGGCCAGAATCGGCCAAAACTGCGACTGTTGATGACCGTCACGAAAATGCACCCTGGGGTTCGTCAATGGTGGAGATCACTCCGGGAACCCAAAACGGTGATTAATAGCCCATGTAAGTGTGATTAATAGCCCATGTAACGGTGATTAATAGCCCATGAAACAGGGCAGAATCGGCCAAAACTGTGAGTGTTGATGACCGGCACGTAAATGCACCCTGGGTTCGTCAATGGTGGAAATCACTCCGGGGACCCAAAACGGTGATTAATAGCCCATGTAAGTGTGATTAATAGCCCATGTAACGGTGATTAATTGCCCATGAAACAGGCCAGAATCGGCCAAAACTGTGAGTGTTGATGACCGGCACGTAAATGCAACCTAGGTTTCGTCAACTGTGGAAATCACTCCGGGGACCCAAAACGGTGATTAATAGCCCATGAAATCGGCCAGAACCGGCCAAAACTGCGAGTGTTGATGACCGGCACGTAAATGCACCCTGGGTTCGTCAATGGTGGAAATCACTCCGGGGATCCAAAACGGTGATTAATAGCCCATGTAACGGTGATTAATAGCCCATGAAACAGGCCAGAATCGGCCAAAACTGCGACTGTTGATGACCGTCACGAAAATGCACCCTGGGGTTCGTCAATGGTGGAAATCACTCCGGGAACCCAAAACGGTGATTAATAGCCCATGTAAGTGTGATTAATAGCCCATGTAACGGTGATTAATAGCCCATGAAATAGGCCAGAATCGGCCAAAACTGTGAGTGTTGATGACCGGCACGTAAATGCACCCTGGGTTCGTCAATGGTGGAAATCACTCCGGGGACCCAAAACGGTGATTATTAGCCCATGAAACAGGCCAGAATCGGCAAAAACTGTGAGTGTTGATGACCGGCACGTAAATGCACCCTGGGTTCGTCAATGGTGGAAATCACTCCGGGGATCCAAAACGGTGATTAATAGCCCATGTAACTGTGATTAATAGCCCATGAAACAGGCCAGAATCGGCCAAAACTGCGAGTGTTGATGACCGTCACGTAAATGCAACCTAGGTTTCGTCAATTGTGGAAATCACTCCGGGGACCCAAAACGGTGATTAATAGCCCATGAAATAGGCCAGAATCGGCCAAAACTGCGAGTGTTGATGACCGGCACGTAAATGCACCCTGGGTTCGTCAATGGTGGAAATCACTCCGGGGATCCAAAACGGTGATTAATAGCCCATGTAACTGTGATTAATTGCCCATGAAACAGGCCAGAATCGGCCAAAACTGCGAGTGTTGATGACGGGCACGTAAATGCACCCTGGGGTTCGTCAATGGTGGAAATCACTCCGGGGACCCAAAACGGTGATTAATAGCCCATGAAAATCTGATTAATAGCCCGTGAAACAGGCCAGAATCGGCCAAAACTGCGAGTGTTGATGACCGACACGTAAATGCACCCTGGGTTCGTCAATGGTGGAAATCACTCCGAGGATCCAAAACGGTGATTAATAGCCCATGTAAATGTGATTAAGAGCCCATGAAACAGGCCAGAATCGGCCAAAACTGCGAGTGTTGATGACCAGCACGTAAATGCACCCTAGGGTTCGTCAATGGTGGAAATCACTCCGGGGACCCAAAACGGTGATTATTAGCCCATGAAACAGGCCAGAATCGGCCAAAACTGTGAGTGTTGATGACCGGCACGTAAATGCACCCTGGGTTCGTCAATGGTGGAAATCACTCCGGGGATCCAAAACGGTGATTAATAGCCCATGTAACTGTGATTAATAGCCCATGAAACAGGCCAGAATCGGCCAAAACTGCGAGTGTTGATGACCGTCACGTAAATGCAACCTAGGTTTCGTCAATTGTGGAAATCACTCCGGGGACCCAAAACGGTGATTAATAGCCCATGAAATAGGCCAGAATCGGCCAAAACTGCGAGTGTTGATGACCGGCACGTAAATGCACCCTGGGTTCGTCAATGGTGGAAATCACTCCGGGGATCCAAAACGGTGATTAATAGCCCATGTAACTGTGATTAATTGCCCATGAAACAGGCCAGAATCGGCCAAAACTGCGAGTGTTGATGACCGGCACGTAAATGCACCCTAGGGTTCGTCAATGGTGGAAATCACTCGGGGACCCAAAACGGTGATTATTAGCCCATGAAACAGGCCAGAATCGGCCAAAACTGCGAGTGTTGATGACCAGCATGTAAATGCACCCTAGGGTTCGTCAAAGGTGGAAATCACTCCGGGGACCCAAAACGGTGATTATTAGCCCATGAAACAGGCCAGAATCGGCCAAAACTGTGAGTGTTGATGACCGGCACGTAAATGCACCCTGGGTTCGTCAATGGTGGAAATCACTCCGGGGATCCAAAACAGTGATTAATAGCCCATGTAACTGTGATTAAGAGCCCATGAAACAGGCCAGAATCGGCCAAAACTGCGAGTGTTGATGACCGTCACGTAAATGCAACCTAGGTTTCGTCAACTGTGGAAATCACTCCGGGGACCCAAAACGGTGATTAATAGCCCATGAAATCGGCCAGAACCGGCCAAAACTGCGAGTGTTGATGACCGGCACGTAAATGCACCCTGGGTTCGTCAATGGTGGAAATCACTCCGGGGATCCAAAACGGTGATTAATAGCCCATGTAACGGTGATTAATAGCCCATGAAACAGGCCAGAATCGGCCAAAACTGCGACTGTTGATGACCGTCACGAAAATGCACCCTGGGGTTCGTCAATGGTGGAAATCACTTCGGGAACCCAAAACGGTGATTAATAGCCCATGTAAGTGTGATTAATAGCCCATGTAACGGTGATTAATAGCCCATGAAACAGGCCAGAATCGGCCAAAACTGTGAGTGTTGATGACCGGCACGTAAATGCACCCTGGGGTTCGTCAATGGTGGAAATCACTCCGGGGACCCAAAACGGTGATTAATAGCCCATGAAAATCTGATTAATAGCCCGTGAAACAGGCCAGAATCGGCCAAAACTGCGAGTGTTGATGACCGACACGTAAATGCACCCTGGGTTCGTCAATGGTGGAAATCACTCCGAGGATCCAAAACGGTGATTAATAGCCCATGTAAATGTGATTAAGAGCCCATGAAACAGGCCAGAATCGGCCAAAACTGCGAGTGTTGATGACCAGCACGTAAATGCACCCTAGGGTTCGTCAATGGTGGAAATCACTCCGGGGACCCAAAACGGTGATTATTAGCCCATGAAACAGGCCAGAATCGGCCAAAACTGTGAGTGTTGATGACCGGCACGTAAATGCACCCTGGGTTCGTCAATGGTGGAAATCACTCCGGGGATCCAAAACGGTGATTAATAGCCCATGTAACTGTGATTAATAGCCCATGAAACAGGCCAGAATCGGCCAAAACTGCGACTGTTGATGACCGTCACGAAAATGCACCCTGGGGTTCGTCAATGGTGGAAATCACTCCGGGAACCCAAAACGGTGATTAATAGCCCATGTAAGTGTGATTAATAGCCCATGTAACGGTGATTAATAGCCCATGAAACAGGCCAGAATCGGCCAAAACTGTGAGTGTTGATGACCGGCACGTAAATGCACCCTGGGTTCGTCAATGGTGGAAATCACTCCGAGGACCCAAAACGGTGATTATTAGCCCATGAAACAGGCCAGAATCGGCAAAAACTGTGAGTGTTGATGACCGGCACGTAAATGCACCCTGGGTTCGTCAATGGTGGAAATCACTCCGGGGATCCAAAATGGTGATTAATAGCCCATGTAACTGTGATTAATAGCCCATGAAACAGGCCAGAATCGGCCAAAACTGCGAGTGTTGATGACCAGCACGTAAATGCACCCTAGGGTTCGTCAATGGTGGAAATCACTCCGGGGACCCAAAACGGTGATTATTAGCCCATGAAACAGGCCAGAATCGGCCAAAACTGTGAGTGTTGATGACCGGCACGTAAATGCACCCTGGGTTCGTCAATGGTGGAAATCACTCCGGGGATCCAAAACGGTGATTAATAGCCCATGTAACTGTGATTAATAGCCCATGAAACAGGCCAGAATCGGCCAAAACTGCGACTGTTGATGACCGTCACGAAAATGCACCCTGGGGTTCGTCAATGGTGGAAATCACGCCGGGAACCCAAAACGGTGATTAATAGCCCATGTAAGTGTGATTAATAGCCCATGTAACGGTGATTAATAGCCCATGAAACAGGCCAGAATCGGCCAAAACTGTGAGTGTTGATGACCGGCACGTAAATGCACCCTGGGTTCGTCAATGGTGGAAATCACTCCGGGGACCCAAAACAGTGATTAATAGCCCATGTAAGTGTGATTAATAGCCCATGTAACGGTGATTAATTGCCCATGAAACAGGCCAGAATCGGCCAAAACTGCGAGTGTTGATGACCGTCACGTAAATGCAACCTAGGTTTCGTCAACTGTGGAAATCACTCCGGGGACCCAAAACGGTGATTAATAGCCCATGAAATCGGCCAGAACCGGCCAAAACTGCGAGTGTTGATGACCGGCACGTAAATGCACCCTGGGTTCGTCAATGGTGGAAATCACTCCGGGGATCCAAAACGGTGATTAATAGCCCATGTAACGGTGATTAATAGCCCATGAAACAGGCCAGAATCGGCCAAAACTGCGACTGTTGATGACCGTCACGAAAATGCACCCTGGGGTTCGTCAATGGTGGAAATCACTCCGGGAACCCAAAACGGTGATTAATAGCCCATGTAAGTGTGATTAATAGCCCATGTAACGGTGATTAATAGCCCATGAAACAGGCCAGAATCGGCCAAAACTGTGAGTGTTGATGACCGGCACGTAAATGCACCCTGGGTTCGTCAATGGTGGAAATCACTCCGGGGACCCAAAACGGTGATTAATAGCCCATGTAAGTGTGATTAATAGCCCATGTAACGGTGATTAATTGCCCATGAAACAGGCCAGAATCGGCCAAAACTGCGAGTGTTGATGACCGGCACGTAAATGCACCCTGGGGTTCGTCAATGGTGGAAATCACTCCGGGGACCCAAAACGGTGATTAATAGCCCATGAAAATCTGATTAATAGCCCGTGAAACAGGCCAGAATCGGCCAAAACTACGAGTGTTGATGACCGACACGTAAATGCACCCTGGGTTCGTCAATGGTGGAAATCACTCCGAGGATCCAAAACGGTGATTAATAGCCCATGTAAATGTGATTAAGAGCCCATGAAACAGGCCAGAATCGGCCAAAACTGCGAGTGTTGATGACCAGCACGTAAATGCACCCTAGGGTTCGTCAATGGTGGAAATCACTCCGGGGACCCAAAACGGTGATTATTAGCCCATGAAACAGGCCAGAATCGGCCAAAACTGTGAGTGTTGATGACCGGCACGTAAATGCACCCTGGGTTCGTCAATGGTGGAAATCACTCCGGGGATCCAAAACGGTGATTAATAGCCCATGTAACTGTGATTAATAGCCCATGAAACAGGCCAGAATCGGCCAAAACTGCGACTGTTGATGACCGTCACGAAAATGCACCCTGGGGTTCGTCAATGGTGGAAATCACGCCGGGAACCCAAAACGGTGATTAATAGCCCATGTAAGTGTGATTAATAGCCCATGTAACGGTGATTAATAGCCCATGAAACAGGCCAGAATCGGCCAAAACTGTGAGTGTTGATGACCGGCACGTAAATGCACCCTGGGTTCGTCAATGGTGGAAATCACTCCGGGGACCCAAAACAGTGATTAATAGCCCATGTAAGTGTGATTAATAGCCCATGTAACGGTGATTAATTGCCCATGAAACAGGCCAGAATCGGCCAAAACTGTGAGTGTTGATGACCGGCACGTAAATGCACCCTGGGTTCGTCAATGGTGGAAATCACTCCGGGGACCCAAAACAGTGATTAATAGCCCATGTAAGTGTGATTAATAGCCCATGTAACGGTGATTAATTGCCCATGAAACAGGCCAGAATCGGCCAAAACTGCGAGTGTTGATGACCGTCACGTAAATGCAACCTAGGTTTCGTCAACTGTGGAAATCACTCCGGGGACCCAAAACGGTGATTAATAGCCCATGAAATCGGCCAGAACCGGCCAAAACTGCGAGTGTTGATGACCGGCACGTAAATGCACCCTGGGTTCGTCAATGGTGGAAATCACTCCGGGGATCCAAAACGGTGATTAATAGCCCATGTAACGGTGATTAATAGCCCATGAAACAGGCCAGAATCGGCCAAAACTGCGACTGTTGATGACCGTCACGAAAATGCACCCTGGGGTTCGTCAATGGTGGAAATCACTCCGGGAACCCAAAACGGTGATTAATAGCCCATGTAAGTGTGATTAATAGCCCATGTAACGGTGATTAATAGCCCATGAAACAGGCCAGAATCGGCCAAAACTGTGAGTGTTGATGACCGGCACGTAAATGCACCCTGGGTTCGTCAATGGTGGAAATCACTCCGGGGACCCAAAACGGTGATTAATAGCCCATGTAAGTGTGATTAATAGCCCATGTAACGGTGATTAATTGTCCATGAAACAGGCCAGAATCGGCCAAAACTGCGAGTGTTGATGACCGGCACGTAAATGCACCCTGGGGTTCGTCAATGGTGGAAATCACTCCGGGGACCCAAAACGGTGATTAATAGCCCATGAAAATCTGATTAATAGCCCGTGAAACAGGCCAGAATCGGCCAAAACTACGAGTGTTGATGACCGACACGTAAATGCACCCTGGGTTCGTCAATGGTGGAAATCACTCCGAGGATCCAAAACGGTGATTAATAGCCCATGTAAATGTGATTAAGAGCCCATGAAACAGGCCAGAATCGGCCAAAACTGCGAGTGTTGATGACCAGCACGTAAATGCACCCTAGGGTTCGTCAATGGTGGAAATCACTCCGGGGACCCAAAACGGTGATTATTAGCCCATGAAACAGGCCAGAATCGGCCAAAACTGTGAGTGTTGATGACCGGCACGTAAATGCACCCTGGGTTCGTCAATGGTGGAAATCACTCCGGGGATCCAAAACGGTGATTAATAGCCCATGTAACTGTGATTAATAGCCCATGAAACAGGCCAGAATCGGCCAAAACTGCGACTGTTGATGACCGTCACGAAAATGCACCCTGGGGTTCGTCAATGGTGGAAATCACGCCGGGAACCCAAAACGGTGATTAATAGCCCATGTAAGTGTGATTAATAGCCCATGTAACGGTGATTAATAGCCCATGAAACAGGCCAGAATCGGCCAAAACTGTGAGTGTTGATGACGGGCACGTAAATGCACCCTGGGGTTCGTCAATGGTGGAAATCACTCCGGGGACCCAAAACGGTGATTAATAGCCCATGAAAATCTGATTAATAGCCCGTGAAACAGGCCAGAATCGGCCAAAACTGCGAGTGTTGATGACCGACACGTAAATGCACCCTGGGTTCGTCAATGGTGGAAATCACTCCGAGGATCCAAAACGGTGATTAATAGCCCATGTAAATGTGATTAAGAGCCCATGAAACAGGCCAGAATCGGCCAAAACTGCGAGTGTTGATGACCAGCACGTAAATGCACCCTAGGGTTCGTCAATGGTGGAAATCACTCCGGGGACCCAAAACGGTGATTATTAGCCCATGAAACAGGCCAGAATCGGCCAAAACTGTGAGTGTTGATGACCGGCACGTAAATGCACCCTGGGTTCGTCAATGGTGGAAATCACTCCGGGGATCCAAAACGGTGATTAATAGCCCATGTAACTGTGATTAATAGCCCATGAAACAGGCCAGAATCGGCCAAAACTGCGACTGTTGATGACCGTCACGAAAATGCACCCTGGGGTTCGTCAATGGTGGAAATCACGCCGGGAACCCAAAACGGTGATTAATAGCCCATGTAAGTGTGATTAATAGCCCATGTAACGGTGATTAATAGCCCATGAAACAGGCCAGAATCGGCCAAAACTGTGAGTGTTGATGACCGGCACGTAAATGCACCCTGGGTTCGTCAATGGTGGAAATCACTCCGGGGACCCAAAACAGTGATTAATAGCCCATGTAAGTGTGATTAATAGCCCATGTAACGGTGATTAATTGCCCATGAAACAGGCCAGAATCGGCCAAAACTGTGAGTGTTGATGACCGGCACGTAAATGCACCCTGGGTTCGTCAATGGTGGAAATCACTCCGGGGACCCAAAACAGTGATTAATAGCCCATGTAAGTGTGATTAATAGCCCATGTAACGGTGATTAATTGCCCATGAAACAGGCCAGAATCGGCCAAAACTGCGAGTGTTGATGACCGTCACGTAAATGCAACCTAGGTTTCGTCAACTGTGGAAATCACTCCGGGGACCCAAAACGGTGATTAATAGCCCATGAAATCGGCCAGAACCGGCCAAAACTGCGAGTGTTGATGACCGGCACGTAAATGCACCCTGGGTTCGTCAATGGTGGAAATCACTCCGGGGATCCAAAACGGTGATTAATAGCCCATGTAACGGTGATTAATAGCCCATGAAACAGGCCAGAATCGGCCAAAACTGCGACTGTTGATGACCGTCACGAAAATGCACCCTGGGGTTCGTCAATGGTGGAAATCACTCCGGGAACCCAAAACGGTGATTAATAGCCCATGTAAGTGTGATTAATAGCCCATGTAACGGTGATTAATAGCCCATGAAACAGGCCAGAATCGGCCAAAACTGTGAGTGTTGATGACCGGCACGTAAATGCACCCTGGGTTCGTCAATGGTGGAAATCACTCCGGGGACCCAAAACGGTGATTAATAGCCCATGTAAGTGTGATTAATAGCCCATGTAACGGTGATTAATTGTCCATGAAACAGGCCAGAATCGGCCAAAACTGCGAGTGTTGATGACCGGCACGTAAATGCACCCTGGGGTTCGTCAATGGTGGAAATCACTCCGGGGACCCAAAACGGTGATTAATAGCCCATGAAAATCTGATTAATAGCCCGTGAAACAGGCCAGAATCGGCCAAAACTACGAGTGTTGATGACCGACACGTAAATGCACCCTGGGTTCGTCAATGGTGGAAATCACTCCGAGGATCCAAAACGGTGATTAATAGCCCATGTAAATGTGATTAAGAGCCCATGAAACAGGCCAGAATCGGCCAAAACTGCGAGTGTTGATGACCAGCACGTAAATGCACCCTAGGGTTCGTCAATGGTGGAAATCACTCCGGGGACCCAAAACGGTGATTATTAGCCCATGAAACAGGCCAGAATCGGCCAAAACTGTGAGTGTTGATGACCGGCACGTAAATGCACCCTGGGTTCGTCAATGGTGGAAATCACTCCGGGGATCCAAAACGGTGATTAATAGCCCATGTAACTGTGATTAATAGCCCATGAAACAGGCCAGAATCGGCCAAAACTGCGACTGTTGATGACCGTCACGAAAATGCACCCTGGGGTTCGTCAATGGTGGAAATCACGCCGGGAACCCAAAACGGTGATTAATAGCCCATGTAAGTGTGATTAATAGCCCATGTAACGGTGATTAATAGCCCATGAAACAGGCCAGAATCGGCCAAAACTGTGAGTGTTGATGACCGGCACGTAAATGCACCCTGGGTTCGTCAATGGTGGAAATCACTCCGGGGACCCAAAACAGTGATTAATAGCCCATGTAAGTGTGATTAATAGCCCATGTAACGGTGATTAATTGCCCATGAAACAGGCCAGAATCGGCCAAAACTGCGAGTGTTGATGACCGTCACGTAAATGCAACCTAGGTTTCGTCAACTGTGGAAATCACTCCGGGGACCCAAAACGGTGATTAATAGCCCATGAAATCGGCCAGAACCGGCCAAAACTGCGAGTGTTGATGACCGGCACGTAAATGCACCCTGGGTTCGTCAATGGTGGAAATCACTCCGGGGATCCAAAACGGTGATTAATAGCCCATGTAACGGTGATTAATAGCCCATGAAACAGGCCAGAATCGGCCAAAACTGCGACTGTTGATGACCGTCACGAAAATGCACCCTGGGGTTCGTCAATGGTGGAAATCACTCCGGGAACCCAAAACGGTGATTAATAGCCCATGTAAGTGTGATTAATAGCCCATGTAACGGTGATTAATAGCCCATGAAACAGGCCAGAATCGGCCAAAACTGTGAGTGTTGATGACCGGCACGTAAATGCACCCTGGGTTCGTCAATGGTGGAAATCACTCCGGGGACCCAAAACGGTGATTAATAGCCCATGTAAGTGTGATTAATAGCCCATGTAACGGTGATTAATTGCCCATGAAACAGGCCAGAATCGGCCAAAACTGCGAGTGTTGATGACCGGCACGTAAATGCACCCTGGGGTTCGTCAATGGTGGAAATCACTCCGGGGACCCAAAACGGTGATTAATAGCCCATGAAAATCTGATTAATAGCCCGTGAAACAGGCCAGAATCGGCCAAAACTACGAGTGTTGATGACCGACACGTAAATGCACCCTGGGTTCGTCAATGGTGGAAATCACTCCGAGGATCCAAAACGGTGATTAATAGCCCATGTAAATGTGATTAAGAGCCCATGAAACAGGCCAGAATCGGCCAAAACTGCGAGTGTTGATGACCAGCACGTAAATGCACCCTAGGGTTCGTCAATGGTGGAAATCACTCCGGGGACCCAAAACGGTGATTATTAGCCCATGAAACAGGCCAGAATCGGCCAAAACTGTGAGTGTTGATGACCGGCACGTAAATGCACCCTGGGTTCGTCAATGGTGGAAATCACTCCGGGGATCCAAAACGGTGATTAATAGCCCATGTAACTGTGATTAATAGCCCATGAAACAGGCCAGAATCGGCCAAAACTGCGACTGTTGATGACCGTCACGAAAATGCACCCTGGGGTTCGTCAATGGTGGAGATCACTCCGGGAACCCAAAACGGTGATTAATAGCCCATGTAAGTGTGATTAATAGCCCATGTAACGGTGATTAATAGCCCATGAAACAGGCCAGAATCGGCCAAAACTGTGAGTGTTGATGACCGGCACGTAAATGCACCCTGGGTTCGTCAATGGTGGAAATCACTCCGGGGACCCAAAACGGTGATTAATAGCCCATGAAATCGGCCAGAACCGGCCAAAACTGCGACTGTTGATGACCGTCACGAAAATGCACCCTGGGGTTCGTCAATGGTGGAAATCACTCCGGGAACCCAAAACGGTGATTAATAGCCCATGTAAGTGTGATTAATAGCCCATGTAACGGTGATTAATAGCCCATGAAACAGGCCAGAATCGGCCAAAACTGTGAGTGTTGATGACCGGCACGTAAATGCACCCTGGGTTCGTCAATGGTGGAAATCACTCCGGGGACCCAAAACGGTGATTAATAGCCCATGTAAGTGTGATTAATAGCCCATGTAACGGTGATTAATTGCCCATGAAACAGGCCAGAATCGGCCAAAACTGCGAGTGTTGATGACCGGCACGTAAATGCACCCTGGGGTTCGTCAATGGTGGAAATCACTCCGGGGACCCAAAACGGTGATTAATAGCCCATGAAAATCTGATTAATAGCCCGTGAAACAGGCCAGAATCGGCCAAAACTGCGAGTGTTGATGACCGACACGTAAATGCACCCTGGGTTCGTCAATGGTGGAAATCACTCCGAGGATCCAAAACGGTGATTAATAGCCCATGTAAATGTGATTAAGAGCCCATGAAACAGGCCAGAATCGGCCAAAACTGCGAGTGTTGATGACCAGCACGTAAATGCACCCTAGGGTTCGTCAATGGTGGAAATCACTCCGGGGACCCAAAACGGTGATTATTAGCCCATGAAACAGGCCAGAATCGGCCAAAACTGTGAGTGTTGATGACCGGCACGTAAATGCACCCTGGGTTCGTCAATGGTGGAAATCACTCCGGGGATCCAAAACGGTGATTAATAGCCCATGTAACTGTGATTAATAGCCCATGAAACAGGCCAGAATCGGCCAAAACTGCGACTGTTGATGACCGTCACGAAAATGCACCCTGGGGTTCGTCAATGGTGGAAATCACGCCGGGAACCCAAAACGGTGATTAATAGCCCATGTAAGTGTGATTAATAGCCCATGTAACGGTGATTAATAGCCCATGAAACAGGCCAGAATCGGCCAAAACTGTGAGTGTTGATGACCGGCACGTAAATGCACCCTGGGGTTCGTCAATGGTGGAAATCACTCCGGGGACCCAAAACGGTGATTAATAGCCCATGAAAATCTGATTAATAGCCCGTGAAACAGGCCAGAATCGGCCAAAACTGCGAGTGTTGATGACCGACACGTAAATGCACCCTGGGTTCGTCAATGGTGGAAATCACTCCGAGGATCCAAAACGGTGATTAATAGCCCATGTAAATGTGATTAAGAGCCCATGAAACAGGCCAGAATCGGCCAAAACTGCGAGTGTTGATGACCAGCACGTAAATGCACCCTAGGGTTCGTCAATGGTGGAAATCACTCCGGGGACCCAAAACGGTGATTATTAGCCCATGAAACAGGCCAGAATCGGCCAAAACTGTGAGTGTTGATGACCGGCACGTAAATGCACCCTGGGTTCGTCAATGGTGGAAATCACTCCGGGGATCCAAAACGGTGATTAATAGCCCATGTAACGGTGATTAATAGCCCATGAAACAGGCCAGAATCGGCCAAAACTGCGACTGTTGATGACCGTCACGAAAATGCACCCTGGGGTTCGTCAATGGTGGAAATCACTCCGGGAACCCAAAACGGTGATTAATAGCCCATGTAAGTGTGATTAATAGCCCATGTAACGGTGATTAATAGCCCATGAAACAGGCCAGAATCGGCCAAAACTGTGAGTGTTGATGACCGGCACGTAAATGCACCCTGGGTTCGTCAATGGTGGAAATCACTCCGGGGACCCAAAACGGTGATTATTAGCCCATGAAACAGGCCAGAATCGGCAAAAACTGTGAGTGTTGATGACCGGCACGTAAATGCACCCTGGGTTCGTCAATGGTGGAAATCACTCCGGGGATCCAAAACGGTGATTAATAGCCCATGTAACTGTGATTAATAGCCCATGAAACAGGCCAGAATCGGCCAAAACTGCGAGTGTTGATGACCGTCACGTAAATGCAACCTAGGTTTCGTCAATTGTGGAAATCACTCCGGGGACCCAAAACGGTGATTAATAGCCCATGAAATAGGCCAGAATCGGCCAAAACTGCGAGTGTTGATGACCGGCACGTAAATGCACCCTGGGTTCGTCAATGGTGGAAATCACTCCGGGGATCCAAAACGGTGATTAATAGCCCATGTAACTGTGATTAATTGCCCATGAAACAGGCCAGAATCGGCCAAAACCGCGAGTGTTGATGACGGGCACGTAAATGCACCCTGGGGTTCGTCAATGGTGGAAATCACTCCGGGGACCCAAAACGGTGATTAATAGGCCATGAAAATCTGATTAATAGCCCGTGAAACAGGCCAGAATCGGCCAAAACTGCGAGTGTTGATGACCGACACGTAAATGCACCCTGGGTTCGTCAATGGTGGAAATCACTCCGAGGATCCAAAACGGTGATTAATAGCCCATGTAAATGTGATTAAGAGCCCATGAAACAGGCCAGAATCGGCCAAAACTGCGAGTGTTGATGACCAGCACGTAAATGCACCCTAGGGTTCGTCAATGGTGGAAATCACTCCGGGGACCCAAAACGGTGATTATTAGCCCATGAAACAGGCCAGAATCGGCCAAAACTGTGAGTGTTGATGACCGGCACGTAAATGCACCCTGGGTTCGTCAATGGTGGAAATCACTCCGGGGATCCAAAACGGTGATTAATAGCCCATGTAACGGTGATTAATAGCCCATGAAACAGGCCAGAATCGGCCAAAACTGCGACTGTTGATGACCGTCACGAAAATGCACCCTGGGGTTCGTCAATGGTGGAAATCACTCCGGGAACCCAAAACGGTGATTAATAGCCCATGTAAGTGTGATTAATAGCCCATGTAACGGTGATTAATAGCCCATGAAACAGGCCAGAATCGGCCAAAACTGTGAGTGTTGATGACCGGCACGTAAATGCACCCTGGGTTCGTCAATGGTGGAAATCACTCCGGGGACCCAAAACGGTGATTATTAGCCCATGAAACAGGCCAGAATCGGCAAAAACTGTGAGTGTTGATGACCGGCACGTAAATGCACCCTGGGTTCGTCAATGGTGGAAATCACTCCGGGGATCCAAAACGGTGATTAATAGCCCATGTAACTGTGATTAATAGCCCATGAAACAGGCCAGAATCGGCCAAAACTGCGAGTGTTGATGACCGTCACGTAAATGCAACCTAGGTTTCGTCAATTGTGGAAATCACTCCGGGGACCCAAAACGGTGATTAATAGCCCATGAAATAGGCCAGAATCGGCCAAAACTGCGAGTGTTGATGACCGGCACGTAAATGCACCCTGGGTTCGTCAATGGTGGAAATCACTCCGGGGATCCAAAACGGTGATTAATAGCCCATGTAACTGTGATTAATTGCCCATGAAACAGGCCAGAATCGGCCAAAACCGCGAGTGTTGATGACGGGCACGTAAATGCACCCTGGGGTTCGTCAATGGTGGAAATCACTCCGGGGACCCAAAACGGTGATTAATAGCCCATGAAAATCTGATTAATAGCCCGTGAAACAGGCCAGAATCGGCCAAAACTGCGAGTGTTGATGACCGACACGTAAATGCACCCTGGGTTCGTCAATGGTGGAAATCACTCCGAGGATCCAAAACGGTGATTAATAGCCCATGTAAATGTGATTAAGAGCCCATGAAACAGGCCAGAATCGGCCAAAACTGCGAGTGTTGATGACCAGCACGTAAATGCACCCTAGGGTTCGTCAATGGTGGAAATCACTCCGGGGACCCAAAACGGTGATTATTAGCCCATGAAACAGGCCAGAATCGGCCAAAACTGTGAGTGTTGATGACCGGCACGTAAATGCACCCTGGGTTCGTCAATGGTGGAAATCACTCCGGGGATCCAAAACGGTGATTAATAGCCCATGTAACTGTGATTAATAGCCCATGAAACAGGCCAGAATCGGCCAAAACTGCGACTGTTGATGACCGTCACGAAAATGCACCCTGGGGTTCGTCAATGGTGGAAATCACTCCGGGAACCCAAAACGGTGATTAATAGCCCATGTAAGTGTGATTAATAGCCCATGTAACGGTGATTAATAGCCCATGAAACAGGCCAGAATCGGCCAAAACTGTGAGTGTTGATGACCGGCACGTAAATGCACCCTGGGTTCGTCAATGGTGGAAATCACTCCGGGGACCCAAAACGGTGATTATTAGCCCATGAAACAGGCCAGAATCGGCAAAAACTGTGAGTGTTGATGACCGGCACGTAAATGCACCCTGGGTTCGTCAATGGTGGAAATCACTCCGGGGATCCAAAACGGTGATTAATAGCCCATGTAACTGTGATTAATAGCCCATGAAACAGGCCAGAATCGGCCAAAACTGCGAGTGTTGATGACCGTCACGTAAATGCAACCTAGGTTTCGTCAATTGTGGAAATCACTCCGGGGACCCAAAACGGTGATTAATAGCCCATGAAATAGGCCAGAATCGGCCAAAACTGCGAGTGTTGATGACCGGCACGTAAATGCACCCTGGGTTCGTCAATGGTGGAAATCACTCCTGGGATCCAAAACGGTGATTAATAGCCCATGTAACTGTGATTAATTGCCCATGAAACAGGCCAGAATCGGCCAAAACCGCGAGTGTTGATGACGGGCACGTAAATGCACCCTGGGGTTCGTCAATGGTGGAAATCACTCCGGGGACCCAAAACGGTGATTAATAGCCCATGAAAATCTGATTAATAGCCCGTGAAACAGGCCAGAATCGGCCAAAACTGCGAGTGTTGATGACCGACACGTAAATGCACCCTGGGTTCGTCAATGGTGGAAATCACTCCGAGGATCCAAAACGGTGATTAATAGCCCATGTAAATGTGATTAAGAGCCCATGAAACAGGCCAGAATCGGCCAAAACTGCGAGTGTTGATGACCAGCACGTAAATGCACCCTAGGGTTCGTCAATGGTGGAAATCACTCCGGGGACCCAAAACGGTGATTATTAGCCCATGAAACAGGCCAGAATCGGCCAAAACTGTGAGTGTTGATGACCGGCACGTAAATGCACCCTGGGTTCGTCAATGGTGGAAATCACTCCGGGGATCCAAAACGGTGATTAATAGCCCATGTAACTGTGATTAATAGCCCATGAAACAGGCCAGAATCGGCCAAAACTGCGACTGTTGATGACCGTCACGAAAATGCACCCTGGGGTTCGTCAATGGTGGAAATCACTCCGGGAACCCAAAACGGTGATTAATAGCCCATGTAAGTGTGATTAATAGCCCATGTAACGGTGATTAATAGCCCATGAAACAGGCCAGAATCGGCCAAAACTGTGAGTGTTGATGACCGGCACGTAAATGCACCCTGGGTTCGTCAATGGTGGAAATCACTCCGGGGACCCAAAACGGTGATTAATAGCCCATGTAAGTGTGATTAATAGCCCATGTAACGGTGATTAATTGCCCATGAAACAGGCCAGAATCGGCCAAAACTGCGAGTGTTGATGACCGGCACGTAAATGCACCCTGGGGTTCGTCAATGGTGGAAATCACTCCGGGGACCCAAAACGGTGATTAATAGCCCATGAAAATCTGATTAATAGCCCGTGAAACAGGCCAGAATCGGCCAAAACTGCGAGTGTTGATGACCGACACGTAAATGCACCCTGGGTTCGTCAATGGTGGAAATCACTCCGAGGATCCAAAACGGTGATTAATAGCCCATGTAAATGTGATTAAGAGCCCATGAAACAGGCCAGAATCGGCCAAAACTGCGAGTGTTGATGACCAGCACGTAAATGCACCCTAGGGTTCGTCAATGGTGGAAATCACTCCGGGGACCCAAAACGGTGATTATTAGCCCATGAAACAGGCCAGAATCGGCCAAAACTGCGAGTGTTGATGACCAGCATGTAAATGCACCCTAGGGTTCGTCAAAGGTGGAAATCACTCCGGGGACCCAAAACGGTGATTATTAGCCCATGAAACAGGCCAGAATCGGCCAAAACTGTGAGTGTTGATGACCGGCACGTAAATGCACCCTGGGTTCGTCAATGGTGGAAATCACTCCGGGGATCCAAAACGGTGATTAATAGCCCATGTAACTGTGATTAAGAGCCCATGAAATAGGCCAGAATCGGCCAAAACTGCGAGTGTTGATGACCGTCACGTAAATGCAACCTAGGTTTCGTCAACTGTGGAAATCACTCCGGGGACCCAAAACGGTGATTAATAGCCCATGAAATCGGCCAGAACCGGCCAAAACTGCGAGTGTTGATGACCGGCACGTAAATGCACCCTGGGTTCGTCAATGGTGGAAATCACTCCGGGGATCCAAAACGGTGATTAATAGCCCATGTAACGGTGATTAATAGCCCATGAAACAGGCCAGAATCGGCCAAAACTGCGACTGTTGATGACCGTCACGAAAATGCACCCTGGGGTTCGTCAATGGTGGAAATCACTCCGGGAACCCAAAACGGTGATTAATAGCCCATGTAAGTGTGATTAATAGCCCATGTAACGGTGATTAATAGCCCATGAAACAGGCCAGAATCGGCCAAAACTGTGAGTGTTGATGACCGGCACGTAAATGCACCCTGGGTTCGTCAATAGTGGAAATCACTCCGGGGACCCAAAACGGTGATTAATAGCCCATGTAAGTGTGATTAATAGCCCATGTAACGGTGATTAATTGCCCATGAAACAGGCCAGAATCGGCCAAAACTGCGAGTGTTGATGACCGGCACGTAAATGCACCCTGGGGTTCGTCAATGGTGGAAATCACTCCGGGGACCCAAAACGGTGATTAATAGCCCATGAAAATCTGATTAATAGCCCGTGAAACAGGCCAGAATCGGCCAAAACTGCGAGTGTTGATGACCGACACGTAAATGCACCCTGGGTTCGTCAATGGTGGAAATCACTCCGAGGATCCAAAACGGTGATTAATAGCCCATGTAAATGTGATTAAGAGCCCATGAAACAGGCCAGAATCGGCCAAAACTGCGAGTGTTGATGACCAGCACGTAAATGCACCCTAGGGTTCGTCAATGGTGGAAATCACTCCGGGGACCCAAAACGGTGATTATTAGCCCATGAAACAGGCCAGAATCGGCCAAAACTGTGAGTGTTGATGACCGGCACGTAAATGCACCCTGGGTTCGTCAATGGTGGAAATCACTCCGGGGATCCAAAACGGTGATGAATAGCCCATGTAACTGTGATTAATAGCCCATGAAACAGGCCAGAATCGGCCAAAACTGCGAGTGTTGATGACCGTCACGTAAATGCAACCTAGGTTTCGTCAATTGTGGAAATCACTCCGGGGACCCAAAACGGTGATTAATAGCCCATGAAATAGGCCAGAATCGGCCAAAACTGCGAGTGTTGATGACCGGGACGTAAATGCACCCTGGGTTCGTCAATGGTGGAAATCACTCCGGGGATCCAAAACGGTGATTAATAGCCCATGTAACTGTGATTAATTGCCCATGAAACAGGCCAGAATCGGCCAAAACTGCGAGTGTTGATGACGGGCACGTAAATGCACCCTGGGGTTCGTCAATGGTGGAAATCACTCCGGGGACCCAAAACGGTGATTAATAGCCCATGAAAATCTGATTAATAGCCCGTGAAACAGGCCAGAATCGGCCAAAACTGCGAGTGTTGATGACCGACACGTAAATGCACCCTGGGTTCGTCAATGGTGGAAATCACTCCGAGGATCCAAAACGGTGATTAATAGCCCATGTAAATGTGATTAAGAGCCCATGAAACAGGCCAGAATCGGCCAAAACTGCGAGTGTTGATGACCAGCACGTAAATGCACCCTAGGGTTCGTCAATGGTGGAAATCACTCCGGGGACCCAAAACGGTGATTATTAGCCCATGAAACAGGCCAGAATCGGCCAAAACTGTGAGTGTTGATGACCGGCACGTAAATGCACCCTGGGTTCGTCAATGGTGGAAATCACTCCGGGGATCCAAAACGGTGATTAATAGCCCATGTAACTGTGATTAATAGCCCATGAAACAGGCCAGAATCGGCCAAAACTGCGACTGTTGATGACCGTCACGAAAATGCACCCTGGGGTTCGTCAATGGTGGAAATCACGCCGGGAACCCAAAACGGTGATTAATAGCCCATGTAAGTGTGATTAATAGCCCATGTAACGGTGATTAATAGCCCATGAAACAGGCCAGAATCGGCCAAAACTGTGAGTGTTGATGACCGGCACGTAAATGCACCCTGGGTTCGTCAATGGTGGAAATCACTCCGGGGACCCAAAACGGTGATTAATAGCCCATGTAAGTGTGATTAATAGCCCATGTAACGGTGATTAATTGCCCATGAAACAGGCCAGAATCGGCCAAAACTGCGAGTGTTGATGACCGGCACGTAAATGCACCCTGGGTTCGTCAATGGTGGAAATCACTCCGGGGATCCAAAACGGTGATTAATAGCCCATGTAACGGTGATTAATAGCCCATGAAACAGGCCAGAATCGGCCAAAACTGCGACTGTTGATGACCGTCACGAAAATGCACCCTGGGGTTCGTCAATAGTGGAAATCACTCCGGGAACCCAAAACGGTGATTAATAGCCCATGTAAGTGTGATTAATAGCCCATGTAACGGTGATTAATAGCCCATGAAACAGGCCAGAATCGGCCAAAACTGTGAGTGTTGATGACCGGCACGTAAATGCACCCTGGGTTCGTCAATGGTGGAAATCACTCCGGGGACCCAAAACGGTGATTAATAGCCCATGTAAGTGTGATTAATAGCCCATGTAACGGTGATTAATTGCCCATGAAACAGGCCAGAATCGGCCAAAACTGCGAGTGTTGATGACCGGCACGTAAATGCACCCTGGGGTTCGTCAATGGTGGAAATCACTCCGGGGACCCAAAACGGTGATTAATAGCCCATGAAAATCTGATTAATAGCCCGTGAAACAGGCCAGAATCGGCCAAAACTGCGAGTGTTGATGACCGACACGTAAATGCACCCTGGGTTCGTCAATGGTGGAAATCACTCCGAGGATCCAAAACGGTGATTAATAGCCCATGTAAATGTGATTAAGAGCCCATGAAACAGGCCAGAATCGGCCAAAACTGCGAGTGTTGATGACCAGCACGTAAATGCACCCTAGGGTTCGTCAATGGTGGAAATCACTCCGGGGACCCAAAACGGTGATTATTAGCCCATGAAACAGGCCAGAATCGGCCAAAACTGTGAGTGTTGATGACCGGCACGTAAATGCACCCTGGGTTCGTCAATGGTGGAAATCACTCCGGGGATCCAAAACGGTGATTAATAGCCCATGTAACTGTGATTAATAGCCCATGAAACAGGCCAGAATCGGCCAAAACTGCGACTGTTGATGACCGTCACGAAAATGCACCCTGGGGTTCGTCAATGGTGGAAATCACGCCGGGAACCCAAAACGGTGATTAATAGCCCATGTAAGTGTGATTAATAGCCCATGTAACGGTGATTAATAGCCCATGAAACAGGCCAGAATCGGCCAAAACTGTGAGTGTTGATGACCGGCACGTAAATGCACCCTGGGTTCGTCAATGGTGGAAATCACTCCGGGGACCCAAAACGGTGATTAATAGCCCATGTAAGTGTGATTAATAGCCCATGTAACGGTGATTAATTGCCCATGAAACAGGCCAGAATCGGCCAAAACTGCGAGTTTTGATGACCGTCACGTAAATGCAACCTAGGTTTCGTCAACTGTGGAAATCACTCCGGGGACCCAAAACGGTGATTAATAGCCCATGAAATCGGCCAGAACCGGCCAAAACTGCGAGTGTTGATGACCGGCACGTAAATGCACCCTGGGTTCGTCAATGGTGGAAATCACTCCGGGGATCCAAAACGGTGATTAATAGCCCATGTAACGGTGATTAATAGCCCATGAAACAGGCCAGAATCGGCCAAAACTGCGACTGTTGATGACCGTCACGAAAATGCACCCTGGGGTTTGTCAATAGTGGAAATCACTCCGGGAACCCAAAACGGTGATTAATAGCCCATGTAAGTGTGATTAATAGCCCATGTAACGGTGATTAATAGCCCATGAAACAGGCCAGAATCGGCCAAAACTGTGAGTGTTGATGACCGGCACGTAAATGCACCCTGGGTTCGTCAATGGTGGAAATCACTCCGGGGACCCAAAACGGTGATTAATAGCCCATGTAAGTGTGATTAATAGCCCATGTAACGGTGATTAATTGCCCATGAAACAGGCCAGAATCGGCCAAAACTGCGAGTGTTGATGACCGGCACATAAATGCACCCTGGGGTTCGTCAATGGTGGAAATCACTCCGGGGACCCAAAACGGTGATTAATAGCCCATGAAAATCTGATTAATAGCCCGTGAAACAGGCCAGAATCGGCCAAAACTGCGAGTGTTGATGACCGACACGTAAATGCACCCTGGGTTCGTCAATGGTGGAAATCACTCCGAGGATCCAAAACGGTGATTAATAGCCCATGTAAATGTGATTAAGAGCCCATGAAACAGGCCAGAATCGGCCAAAACTGCGAGTGTTGATGACCAGCACGTAAATGCACCCTAGGGTTCGTCAATGGTGGAAATCACTCCGGGGACCCAAAACGGTGATTATTAGCCCATGAAACAGGCCAGAATCGGCCAAAACTGTGAGTGTTGATGACCGGCACGTAAATGCACCCTGGGTTCGTCAATGGTGGAAATCACTCCGGGGATCCAAAACGGTGATTAATAGCCCATGTAACTGTGATTAATAGCCCATGAAACAGGCCAGAATCGGCCAAAACTGCGACTGTTGATGACCGTCACGAAAATGCACCCTGGGGTTCGTCAATGGTGGAAATCACGCCGGGAACCCAAAACGGTGATTAATAGCCCATGTAAGTGTGATTAATAGCCCATGTAACGGTGATTAATAGCCCATGAAACAGGCCAGAATCGGCCAAAACTGTGAGTGTTGATGACCGGCACGTAAATGCACCCTGGGTTCGTCAATGGTGGAAATCACTCCGGGGACCCAAAACGGTGATTATTAGCCCATGAAACAGGCCAGAATCGGCCAAAACTGTGAGTGTTGATGACCGGCACGTAAATGCACCCTGGGTTCGTCAATGGTGGAAATCACTCCGGGGATCCAAAACGGTGATTAATAGCCCATGTAACTGTGATTAAGAGCCCATGAAATAGGCCAGAATCGGCCAAAACTGCGAGTGTTGATGACCGTCACGTAAATGCAACCTAGGTTTCGTCAACTGTGGAAATCACTCCGGGGACCCAAAACGGTGATTAATAGCCCATGAAATCGGCCAGAACCGGCCAAAACTGCGAGTGTTGATGACCGGCACGTAAATGCACCCTGGGTTCGTCAATGGTGGAAATCACTCCGGGGATCCAAAACGGTGATTAATAGCCCATGTAACGGTGATTAATAGCCCATGAAACAGGCCAGAATCGGCCAAAACTGCGACTGTTGATGACCGTCACGAAAATGCACCCTGGGGTTCGTCAATGGTGGAAATCACTCCGGGAACCCAAAACGGTGATTAATAGCCCATGTAAGTGTGATTAATAGCCCATGTAACGGTGATTAATAGCCCATGAAACAGGCCAGAATCGGCCAAAACTGTGAGTGTTGATGACCGGCACGTAAATGCACCCTGGGTTCGTCAATGGTGGAAATCACTCCGGGGACCCAAAACGGTGATTAATAGCCCATGTAAGTGTGATTAATAGCCCATGTAACGGTGATTAATTGCCCATGAAACAGGCCAGAATCGGCCAAAACTGCGAGTGTTGATGACCGGCACGTAAATGCACCCTGGGGTTCGTCAATGGTGGAAATCACTCCGGGGACCCAAAACGGTGATTAATAGCCCATGAAAATCTGATTAATAGCCCGTGAAACAGGCCAGAATCGGCCAAAACTGCGAGTGTTGATGACCGACACGTAAATGCACCCTGGGTTCGTCAATGGTGGAAATCACTCCGAGGATCCAAAACGGTGATTAATAGCCCATGTAAATGTGATTAAGAGCCCATGAAACAGGCCAGAATCGGCCAAAACTGCGAGTGTTGATGACCAGCACGTAAATGCACCCTAGGGTTCGTCAATGGTGGAAATCACTCCGGGGACCCAAAACGGTGATTATTAGCCCATGAAACAGGCCAGAATCGGCCAAAACTGTGAGTGTTGATGACCGGCACGTAAATGCACCCTGGGTTCGTCAATGGTGGAAATCACTCCGGGGATCCAAAACGGTGATGAATAGCCCATGTAACTGTGATTAATAGCCCATGAAACAGGCCAGAATCGGCCAAAACTGCGAGTGTTGATGACCGTCACGTAAATGCAACCTAGGTTTCGTCAATTGTGGAAATCACTCCGGGGACCCAAAACGGTGATTAATAGCCCATGAAATAGGCCAGAATCGGCCAAAACTGCGAGTGTTGATGACCGGGACGTAAATGCACCCTGGGTTCGTCAATGGTGGAAATCACTCCGGGGATCCAAAACGGTGATTAATAGCCCATGTAACTGTGATTAATTGCCCATGAAACAGGCCAGAATCGGCCAAAACTGCGAGTGTTGATGACGGGCACGTAAATGCACCCTGGGGTTCGTCAATGGTGGAAATCACTCCGGGGACCCAAAACGGTGATTAATAGCCCATGAAAATCTGATTAATAGCCCGTGAAACAGGCCAGAATCGGCCAAAACTGCGAGTGTTGATGACCGACACGTAAATGCACCCTGGGTTCGTCAATGGTGGAAATCACTCCGAGGATCCAAAACGGTGATTAATAGCCCATGTAAATGTGATTAAGAGCCCATGAAACAGGCCAGAATCGGCCAAAACTGCGAGTGTTGATGACCAGCACGTAAATGCACCCTAGGGTTCGTCAATGGTGGAAATCACTCCGGGGACCCAAAACGGTGATTATTAGCCCATGAAACAGGCCAGAATCGGCCAAAACTGTGAGTGTTGATGACCGGCACGTAAATGCACCCTGGGTTCGTCAATGGTGGAAATCACTCCGGGGATCCAAAACGGTGATTAATAGCCCATGTAACTGTGATTAATAGCCCATGAAACAGGCCAGAATCGGCCAAAACTGCGACTGTTGATGACCGTCACGAAAATGCACCCTGGGGTTCGTCAATGGTGGAAATCACGCCGGGAACCCAAAACGGTGATTAATAGCCCATGTATGTGTGATTAATAGCCCATGTAACGGTGATTAATAGCCCATGAAACAGGCCAGAATCGGCCAAAACTGTGAGTGTTGATGACCGGCACGTAAATGCACCCTGGGTTCGTCAATGGTGGAAATCACTCCGGGGACCCAAAACGGTGATTAATAGCCCATGTAAGTGTGATTAATAGCCCATGTAACGGTGATTAATTGCCCATGAAACAGGCCAGAATCGGCCAAAACTGCGAGTGTTGATGACCGTCACGTAAATGCAACCTAGGTTTCGTCAACTGTGGAAATCACTCCGGGGACCCAAAACGGTGATTAATAGCCCATGAAATCGGCCAGAACCGGCCAAAACTGCGAGTGTTGATGACCGGCACGTAAATGCACCCTGGGTTCGTCAATGGTGGAAATCACTCCGGGGATCCAAAACGGTGATTAATAGCCCATGTAACGGTGATTAATAGCCCATGAAACAGGCCAGAATCGGCCAAAACTGCGACTGTTGATGACCGTCACGAAAATGCACCCTGGGGTTCGTCAATAGTGGAAATCACTCCGGGAACCCAAAACGGTGATTAATAGCCCATGTAAGTGTGATTAATAGCCCATGTAACGGTGATTAATAGCCCATGAAACAGGCCAGAATCGGCCAAAACTGTGAGTGTTGATGACCGGCACGTAAATGCACCCTGGGTTCGTCAATGGTGGAAATCACTCCGGGGACCCAAAACGGTGATTAATAGCCCATGTAAGTGTGATTAATAGCCCATGTAACGGTGATTAATTGCCCATGAAACAGGCCAGAATCGGCCAAAACTGCGAGTGTTGATGACCGGCACGTAAATGCACCCTGGGGTTCGTCAATGGTGGAAATCACTCCGGGGACCCAAAACGGTGATTAATAGCCCATGAAAATCTGATTAATAGCCCGTGAAACAGGCCAGAATCGGCCAAAACTGCGAGTGTTGATGACCGACACGTAAATGCACCCTGGGTTCGTCAATGGTGGAAATCACTCCGAGGATCCAAAACGGTGATTAATAGCCCATGTAAATGTGATTAAGAGCCCATGAAACAGGCCAGAATCGGCCAAAACTGCGAGTGTTGATGACCAGCACGTAAATGCACCCTAGGGTTCGTCAATGGTGGAAATCACTCCGGGGACCCAAAACGGTGATTATTAGCCCATGAAACAGGCCAGAATCGGCCAAAACTGCGAGTGTTGATGACCAGCATGTAAATGCACCCTAGGGTTCGTCAAAGGTGGAAATCACTCCGGGGACCCAAAACGGTGATTATTAGCCCATGAAACAGGCCAGAATCGGCCAAAACTGTGAGTGTTGATGACCGGCACGTAAATGCACCCTGGGTTCGTCAATGGTGGAAATCACTCCGGGGATCCAAAACGGTGATTAATAGCCCATGTAATTGTGATTAAGAGCCCATGAAATAGGCCAGAATCGGCCAAAACTGCGAGTGTTGATGACCGTCACGTAAATGCAACCTAGGTTTCGTCAACTGTGGAAATCACTCCGGGGACCCAAAACGGTGATTAATAGCCCATGAAATCGGCCAGAACCGGCCAAAACTGCGAGTGTTGATGACCGGCACGTAAATGCACCCTGGGTTCGTCAATGGTGGAAATCACTCCGGGGATCCAAAACGGTGATTAATAGCCCATGTAACGGTGATTAATAGCCCATGAAACAGGCCAGAATCGGCCAAAACTGCGACTGTTGATGACCGTCACGAAAATGCACCCTGGGGTTCGTCAATGGTGGAAATCACTCCGGGAACCCAAAACGGTGATTAATAGCCCATGTAAGTGTGATTAATAGCCCATGTAACGGTGATTAATAGCCCATGAAACAGGCCAGAATCGGCCAAAACTGTGAGTGTTGATGACCGGCACGTAAATGCACCCTGGGTTCGTCAATGGTGGAAATCACTCCGGGGACCCAAAACGGTGATTAATAGCCCATGTAAGTGTGATTAATAGCCCATGTAACGGTGATTAATTGCCCATGAAACAGGCCAGAATCGGCCAAAACTGCGAGTGTTGATGACCGGCACGTAAATGCACCCTGGGGTTCGTCAATGGTGGAAATCACTCCGGGGACCCAAAACGGTGATTAATAGCCCATGAAAATCTGATTAATAGCCCGTGAAACAGGCCAGAATCGGCCAAAACTGCGAGTGTTGATGACCAGCACGTAAATGCACCCTAGGGTTCGTCAATGGTGGAAATCACTCCGGGGACCCAAAAACGGTGATTATTAGCCCATGAAACAGGCCAGAATCGGCCAAAACTGTGAGTGTTGATGACCGGCACGTAAATGCACCCTGGGTTCGTCAATGGTGGAAATCACTCCGGGGATCCAAAACGGTGATGAATAGCCCATGTAACTGTGATTAATAGCCCATGAAACAGGCCAGAATCGGCCAAAACTGCGAGTGTTGATGACCGTCACGTAAATGCAACCTAGGTTTCGTCAATTGTGGAAATCACTCCGGGGACCCAAAACGGTGATTAATAGCCCATGAAATAGGCCAGAATCGGCCAAAACTGCGAGTGTTGATGACCGGCACGTAAATGCACCCTGGGTTCGTCAATGGTGGAAATCACACCGGGGATCCAAAACGGTGATTAATAGCCCATGTAACTGTGATTAATTGCCCATGAAACAGGCCAGAATCGGCCAAAACTGCGAGTGTTGATGACCGGCACGTAAATGCACCCTAGGGTTCGTCAATGGTGGAAATCACTCCGGGGACCCAAAACGGTGATTATTAGCCCATGAAACAGGCCAGAATCGGCCAAAACTGCGAGTGTTGATGACCGTCACGTAAATGCAACCTAGGTTTCGTCAACTGTGGAAATCACTCCGGGGACCCAAAACGGTGATTAATAGCCCATGAAATCGGCCAGAACCGGCCAAAACTGCGAGTGTTGATGACCGGCACGTAAATGCACCCTGGGTTCGTCAATGGTGGAAATCACTCCGGGGATCCAAAACGGTGATTAATAGCCCATGTAACGGTGATTAATAGCCCATGAAACAGGCCAGAATCGTCCAAAACTGCGACTGTTGATGACCGTCACGAAAATGCACCCTGGGGTTCGTCAATGGTGGAAATCACTCCGGGAACCCAAAACGGTGATTAATAGCCCATGTAAGTGTGATTAATAGCCCATGTAACGGTGATTAATAGCCCATGAAACAGGCCAGAATCGGCCAAAACTGTGAGTGTTGATGACCGGCACGTAAATGCACCCTGGGTTCGTCAATGGTGGAAATCACTCCGGGGACCCAAAACGGTGATTAATAGCCCATGTAAGTGTGATTAATAGCCCATGTAACGGTGATTAATTGCCCATGAAACAGGCCAGAATCGGCCAAAACTGCGAGTGTTGATGACCGGCACGTAAATGCACCCTGGGGTTCGTCAATGGTGGAAATCACTCCGGGGACCCAAAACGGTGATTAATAGCCCATGAAAATCTGATTAATAGCCCGTGAAACAGGCCAGAATCGGCCAAAACTGCGAGTGTTGATGACCGTCACGTAAATGCAACCTAGGTTTCGTCAATTGTGGAAATCACTCCGGGGACCCAAAACGGTGATTAATAGCCCATGAAATAGGCCAGAATCGGCCAAAACTGCGAGTGTTGATGACCGGCACGTAAATGCACCCTGGGTTCGTCAATGGTGGAAATCACACCGGGGATCCAAAACGGTGATTAATAGCCCATGTAACTGTGATTAATTGCCCATGAAACAGGCCAGAATCGGCCAAAACTGCGAGTGTTGATGACCGGCACGTAAATGCACCCTAGGGTTCGTCAATGGTGGAAATCACTCCGGGGACCCAAAACGGTGATTATTAGCCCATGAAACAGGCCAGAATCGGCCAAAACTGCGAGTGTTGATGACCGTCACGTAAATGCAACCTAGGTTTCGTCAACTGTGGAAATCACTCCGGGGACCCAAAACGGTGATTAATAGCCCATGAAATCGGCCAGAACCGGCCAAAACTGCGAGTGTTGATGACCGGCACGTAAATGCACCCTGGGTTTGTCAATGGTGGAAATCACTCCGGGGATCCAAAACGGTGATTAATAGCCCATGTAACGGTGATTAATAGCCCATGAAACAGGCCAGAATCGGCCAAAACTGCGACTGTTGATGACCGTCACGAAAATGCACCCTGGGGTTCGTCAATGGTGGAAATCACTCCGGGAACCCAAAACGGTGATTAATAGCCCATGTAAGTGTGATTAATAGCCCATGAAAAAGGTTAGAATCGGCCAAAACTGCGAGTGTTGATGACCGGCACGTAAATGCACCCTGGGATCGTCAATGGTGGAAATCACTCCGGGGATCCAAAACGGTGATTAATAGCCCATGAAAAAGGCCAGAATCGGCCAAAGCTGTGAGTGTTGATGACCGGCACGTAAATGCACCCTAGGGTTCGTCAATGGTGGAAATCACTCCGGGGACCCAAAACGGTGATTAATAGCCCATGAAAATCTGATTAATAGCCCGTGAAACAGGCCAGAATCGGCCAAAAGTGCGAGTGTTGATGACCGGCACGTAAATGCACCCTGGGTTCGTCAATGGTGGAAATCACTCCGAGGATCCAAAACGGTGATTAATAGCCCATGTAAATGTGATTAAGAGCCCATGAAACAGGCCAGAATCGGCCAAAACTGCGAGTGTTGATGACCGTCACGTAAATGCAACCTAGGTTTCGTCAATGGTGGAAATCACTCCGAGGATCCAAAACGGTGATTAATAGCCCATGTAAATGTGATTAAGAGCCCATGAAACAGGCCAGAATCGGCCAAAACTGCGAGTGTTGATGACCGTCACGTAAATGCACCCTAGGGTTCGTCAATTGTGGAAATCACTTCGGGGACCCAAAACGGTGATTAATAGCCCATGAAACAGGCCAGAATCGGCCAAAACTGCGAGTGTTGATGACCGTCACGTAAATGCAACCTAGGTTTCGTCAATTGTGGAAATCACTCCGGGGACCCAAAACGGTGATTAATAGCCCATGAAAAAGGCTAGAATCGGCCAAAACTGCGAGTGTTGATGACCGGCACGTAAATGCACCCTGGGTTCGTCAATGGTGGAAATCACTCCGGGGATCCAAAACGGTGATTAATAGCCCATGAAACAGGCCAGAATCGCCCAAAGCTGTGAGTGTTGATGACCGGCACGTAAATGCACCCTAGGGTTCGTCAATGGTGGAAATCACTCCGGGGACCCAAAACGGTGATTAATAGCCCATGAAAATATGATTAATAGCCCGTGAAACAGGCCAGAATCGGCCAAAAGTGCGAGTGTTGATGACCGTCACGTAAATGCAACCTAGGTTTCGTCAATGGTGGAAATCACTCCGAGGATCCAAAACGGTGATTAATTGCCCATGTAAATGTGATTAAGAGCCCATGAAACAGGCCAGAATCGGCCAAAACTGCGAGTGTTGATGACCGTCACGTAAATGCACCCTAGGGTTCGTCAATTGTGGAAATCACTTCGGGGACCCAAAACGGTGATTAATAGCCCATGAAACAGGCCAGAATCGGCCAAAACTGCGAGTGTTGATGACCGTCACGTAAATGCAACCTAGGTTTCGTCAATTGTGGAAATCACTCCGGGGACCCAAAACGGTGATTAATAGCCCATGAAAAAGGCTAGAATCGGCCAAAACTGCGAGTGTTGATGACCGGCACGTAAATGCACCCTGGGTTCGTCAATGGTGGAAATCACTCCGGGGATCCAAAACGGTGATTAATAGCCCATGAAACAGGCCAGAATCGCCCAAAGCTGTGAGTGTTGATGACCGGCACGTAAATGCACCCTAGGGTTCGTCAATGGTGGAAATCACTCCGGGGACCCAAAACGGTGATTAATAGACCATGAAAATCTGATTAATAGCCCGTGAAACAGGCCAGAATCGGCAAAAAGTGCGAGTGTTGATGACCGGCACGTAAATGCACCCTGGGTTCGTCAATGGTGGAAATCACTCCGAGGATCCAAAACGGTGATTAATAGCCCATGTAAATGTGATTAAGAGCCCATGAAACAGGCCAGAATCGGCCAAAACTGCGAGTGTAGATGACCGTCACGTAAATGCACCCTAGGGTTCGTCAATTGTGGAAATCACTTCGGGGACCCAAAACGGTGATTAATAGCCCATGAAACAGGCCAGAATCGGCCAAAACTGCGAGTGTTGATGACCGTCACGTAAATGCAACCTAGGTTTCGTCAATTGTGGAAATCACTCCGGGGACCCAAAACGGTGATTAATAGCCCATGAAAAAGGCTAGAATCGGCCAAAACTGCGAGTGTTGATGACCGGCACGTAAATGCACCCTGGGTTCGTCAATGGTGGAAATCACTCCGGGGATCCAAAACGGTGATTAATAGCCCATGAAACAGGCCAGAATCGCCCAAAGCTGTGAGTGTTGATGACCGGCACGTAAATGCACCCTAGGGTTCGTCAATGGTGGAAATCACTCCGGGGACCCAAAACGGTGATTAATAGACCATGAAAATCTGATTAATAGCCCGTGAAACAGGCCAGAATCGGCAAAAAGTGCGAGTGTTGATGACCGGCACGTAAATGCACCCTGGGTTCGTCAATGGTGGAAATCACTCCGGGGATCCAAAACGGTGATTAATAGCCCATGAAACAGGCCAGAATCGCCCAAAGCTGTGAGTGTTGATGACCGGCACGTAAATGCACCCTAGGGTTCGTCAATGGTGGAAATCACTCCGGGGACCCAAAACGGTGATTAATAGACCATGAAAATCTGATTAATAGCCCGTGAAACAGGCCAGAATCGGCAAAAAGTGCGAGTGTTGATGACCGGCACGTAAATGCACCCTGGGTTCGTCAATGGTGGAAATCACTCCGAGGATCCAAAACGGTGATTAATAGCCCATGTAAATGTGATTAAGAGCCCATGAAACAGGCCAGAATCGGCCAAAACTGCGAGTGTAGATGACCGTCACGTAAATGCACCCTAGGGTTCGTCAATTGTGGAAAGCACTTCGGGGACCCAAAACGGTGATTAATAGCCCATGAAACAGGCCAGAATCGGCCAAAACTGCGAGTGTTGATGACCGTCACGTAAATGCAACCTAGGTTTCGTCAATTGTGGAAATCACTCCGGGGACCCAAAACGGTGATTAATAGCCCATGAAAAAGGCTAGAATCGTCCAAAACTGCGAGTGTTGATGACCGGCACGTAAATGCACCCTGGGTTCGTCAATGGTGGAAATCACTCCGGGGATCCAAAACGGTGATTAATAGCCCATGAAACAGGCCAGAATCGCCCAAAGCTGTGAGTGTTGATGACCGGCACGTAAATGCACCCTAGGGTTCGTCAATGGTGGAAATCACTCCGGGGACCCAAAACGGTGATTAATAGACCATGAAAATCTGATTAATAGCCCGTGAAACAGGCCAGAATCGGCAAAAAGTGCGAGTGTTGATGACCGGCACGTAAATGCACCCTGGGTTCGTCAATGGTGGAAATCACTCCGAGGATCCAAAACGGTGATTAATAGCCCATGTAAATGTGATTAAGAGCCCATGAAACAGGCCTGAATCGGCCAAAACTGCGAGTGTTGATGACCGTCACGTAAATGCAACCTAGGTTTCGTCAATTGTGGAAATCACTCCGGGGACCCAAAACGGTGATTAATAGCCCATGAAATAGGCCAGAATCGGCCAAAACTGCGAGTGTTGATGACCGGCACGTAAATGCACCCTGGGTTCGTCAATGGTGGAAATCACACCGGGGATCCAAAACGGTGATTAATAGCCCATGTAACTGTGATTAATTGCCCATGAAACAGGCCAGAATCGGCCAAAACTGCGAGTGTTGATGACCGGCACGTAAATGCACCCTAGGGTTCGTCAATGGTGGAAATCACTCCGGGGACCCAAAACGGTGATTATTAGCCCATGAAACAGGCCAGAATCGGCCAAAACTGCGAGTGTTGATGACCGTCACGTAAATGCAACCTAGGTTTCGTCAACTGTGGAAATCACTCCGGGGACCCAAAACGGTGATTAATAGCCCATGAAATCGGCCAGAACCGGCCAAAACTGCGAGTGTTGATGACCGGCACGTAAATGCACCCTGGGTTTGTCAATGGTGGAAATCACTCCGGGGATCCAAAACGGTGATTAATAGCCCATGTAACGGTGATTAATAGCCCATGAAACAGGCCAGAATCGGCCAAAACTGCGACTGTTGATGACCGTCACGAAAATGCACCCTGGGGTTCGTCAATGGTGGAAATCACTCCGGGAACCCAAAACGGTGATTAATAGCCCATGTAAGTGTGATTAATAGCCCATGAAAAAGGTTAGAATCGGCCAAAACTGCGAGTGTTGATGACCGGCACGTAAATGCACCCTGGGATCGTCAATGGTGGAAATCACTCCGGGGATCCAAAACGGTGATTAATAGCCCATGAAAAAGGCCAGAATCGGCCAAAGCTGTGAGTGTTGATGACCGGCACGTAAATGCACCCTAGGGTTCGTCAATGGTGGAAATCACTCCGGGGACCCAAAACGGTGATTAATAGCCCATGAAAATCTGATTAATAGCCCGTGAAACAGGCCAGAATCGGCCAAAAGTGCGAGTGTTGATGACCGGCACGTAAATGCACCCTGGGTTCGTCAATGGTGGAAATCACTCCGAGGATCCAAAACGGTGATTAATAGCCCATGTAAATGTGATTAAGAGCCCATGAAACAGGCCAGAATCGGCCAAAACTGCGAGTGTTGATGACCGTCACGTAAATGCAACCTAGGTTTCGTCAATGGTGGAAATCACTCCGAGGATCCAAAACGGTGATTAATAGCCCATGTAAATGTGATTAAGAGCCCATGAAACAGGCCAGAATCGGCCAAAACTGCGAGTGTTGATGACCGTCACGTAAATGCACCCTAGGGTTCGTCAATTGTGGAAATCACTTCGGGGACCCAAAACGGTGATTAATAGCCCATGAAACAGGCCAGAATCGGCCAAAACTGCGAGTGTTGATGACCGTCACGTAAATGCAACCTAGGTTTCGTCAATTGTGGAAATCACTCCGGGGACCCAAAACGGTGATTAATAGCCCATGAAAAAGGCTAGAATCGGCCAAAACTGCGAGTGTTGATGACCGGCACGTAAATGCACCCTGGGTTCGTCAATGGTGGAAATCACTCCGGGGATCCAAAACGGTGATTAATAGCCCATGAAACAGGCCAGAATCGCCCAAAGCTGTGAGTGTTGATGACCGGCACGTAAATGCACCCTAGGGTTCGTCAATGGTGGAAATCACTCCGGGGACCCAAAACGGTGATTAATAGCCCATGAAAATCTGATTAATAGCCCGTGAAACAGGCCAGAATCGGCCAAAAGTGCGAGTGTTGATGACCGTCACGTAAATGCAACCTAGGTTTCGTCAATGGTGGAAATCACTCCGAGGATCCAAAACGGTGATTAATTGCCCATGTAAATGTGATTAAGAGCCCATGAAACAGGCCAGAATCGGCCAAAACTGCGAGTGTTGATGACCGTCACGTAAATGCACCCTAGGGTTCGTCAATTGTGGAAATCACTTCGGGGACCCAAAACGGTGATTAATAGCCCATGAAACAGGCCAGAATCGGCCAAAACTGCGAGTGTTGATGACCGTCACGTAAATGCAACCTAGGTTTCGTCAATTGTGGAAATCACTCCGGGGACCCAAAACGGTGATTAATAGCCCATGAAAAAGGCTAGAATCGGCCAAAACTGCGAGTGTTGATGACCGGCACGTAAATGCACCCTGGGTTCGTCAATGGTGGAAATCACTCCGGGGATCCAAAACGGTGATTAATAGCCCATGAAACAGGCCAGAATCGCCCAAAGCTGTGAGTGTTGATGACCGGCACGTAAATGCACCCTAGGGTTCGTCAATGGTGGAAATCACTCCGGGGACCCAAAACGGTGATTAATAGACCATGAAAATCTGATTAATAGCCCGTGAAACAGGCCAGAATCGGCAAAAAGTGCGAGTGTTGATGACCGGCACGTAAATGCACCCTGGGTTCGTCAATGGTGGAAATCACTCCGAGGATCCAAAACGGTGATTAATAGCCCATGTAAATGTGATTAAGAGCCCATGAAACAGGCCAGAATCGGCCAAAACTGCGAGTGTAGATGACCGTCACGTAAATGCACCCTAGGGTTCGTCAATTGTGGAAATCACTTCGGGGACCCAAAACGGTGATTAATAGCCCATGAAACAGGCCAGAATCGGCCAAAACTGCGAGTGTTGATGACCGTCACGTAAATGCAACCTAGGTTTCGTCAATTGTGGAAATCACTCCGGGGATCCAAAACGGTGATTATTAGCCCATGAAACAGGCCAGAATCGGCCAAAACTGCGAGTGTTGATGACCGTCACGTAAATGCAACCTAGGTTTCGTCAACTGTGGAAATCACTCCGGGGACCCAAAACGGTGATTAATAGCCCATGAAATCGGCCAGAACCGGCCAAAACTGCGAGTGTTGATGACCGGCACGTAAATGCACCCTGGGTTTGTCAATGGTGGAAATCACTCCGGGGATCCAAAACGGTGATTAATAGCCCATGTAACGGTGATTAATAGCCCATGAAACAGGCCAGAATCGGCCAAAACTGCGACTGTTGATGACCGTCACGAAAATGCACCCTGGGGTTCGTCAATGGTGGAAATCACTCCGGGAACCCAAAACGGTGATTAATAGCCCATGTAAGTGTGATTAATAGCCCATGAAAAAGGTTAGAATCGGCCAAAACTGCGAGTGTTGATGACCGGCACGTAAATGCACCCTGGGATCGTCAATGGTGGAAATCACTCCGGGGATCCAAAACGGTGATTAATAGCCCATGAAAAAGGCCAGAATCGGCCAAAGCTGTGAGTGTTGATGACCGGCACGTAAATGCACCCTAGGGTTCGTCAATGGTGGAAATCACTCCGGGGACCCAAAACGGTGATTAATAGCCCATGAAAATCTGATTAATAGCCCGTGAAACAGGCCAGAATCGGCCAAAAGTGCGAGTGTTGATGACCGGCACGTAAATGCACCCTGGGTTCGTCAATGGTGGAAATCACTCCGAGGATCCAAAACGGTGATTAATAGCCCATGTAAATGTGATTAAGAGCCCATGAAACAGGCCAGAATCGGCCAAAACTGCGAGTGTTGATGACCGTCACGTAAATGCAACCTAGGTTTCGTCAATGGTGGAAATCACTCCGAGGATCCAAAACGGTGATTAATAGCCCATGTAAATGTGATTAAGAGCCCATGAAACAGGCCAGAATCGGCCAAAACTGCGAGTGTTGATGACCGTCACGTAAATGCACCCTAGGGTTCGTCAATTGTGGAAATCACTTCGGGGACCCAAAACGGTGATTAATAGCCCATGAAACAGGCCAGAATCGGCCAAAACTGCGAGTGTTGATGACCGTCACGTAAATGCAACCTAGGTTTCGTCAATTGTGGAAATCACTCCGGGGACCCAAAACGGTGATTAATAGCCCATGAAAAAGGCTAGAATCGGCCAAAACTGCGAGTGTTGATGACCGGCACGTAAATGCACCCTGGGTTCGTCAATGGTGGAAATCACTCCGGGGATCCAAAACGGTGATTAATAGCCCATGAAACAGGCCAGAATCGCCCAAAGCTGTGAGTGTTGATGACCGGCACGTAAATGCACCCTAGGGTTCGTCAATGGTGGAAATCACTCCGGGGACCCAAAACGGTGATTAATAGCCCATGAAAATCTGATTAATAGCCCGTGAAACAGGCCAGAATCGGCCAAAAGTGCGAGTGTTGATGACCGTCACGTAAATGCAACCTAGGTTTCGTCAATGGTGGAAATCACTCCGAGGATCCAAAACGGTGATTAATTGCCCATGTAAATGTGATTAAGAGCCCATGAAACAGGCCAGAATCGGCCAAAACTGCGAGTGTTGATGACCGTCACGTAAATGCACCCTAGGGTTCGTCAATTGTGGAAATCACTTCGGGGACCCAAAACGGTGATTAATAGCCCATGAAACAGGCCAGAATCGGCCAAAACTGCGAGTGTTGATGACCGTCACGTAAATGCAACCTAGGTTTCGTCAATTGTGGAAATCACTCCGGGGATCCAAAACGGTGATTAATAGCCCATGAAACAGGCCAGAATCGCCCAAAGCTGTGAGTGTTGATGACCGGCACGTAAATGCACCCTAGGGTTCGTCAATGGTGGAAATCACTCCGGGGACCCAAAACGGTGATTAATAGACCATGAAAATCTGATTAATAGCCCGTGAAACAGGCCAGAATCGGCAAAAAGTGCGAGTGTTGATGACCGGCACGTAAATGCACCCTGGGTTCGTCAATGGTGGAAATCACTCCGGGGATCCAAAACGGTGATTAATAGCCCATGAAACAGGCCAGAATCGCCCAAAGCTGTGAGTGTTGATGACCGGCACGTAAATGCACCCTAGGGTTCGTCAATGGTGGAAATCACTCCGGGGACCCAAAACGGTGATTAATAGCCCATGAAAATCTGATTAATAGCCCGTGAAACAGGCCAGAATCGGCCAAAAGTGCGACTGTTGATGACCGTCACGTAAATGCAACCTAGGTTTCATCAATGGTGGAAATCACTCCGAGGATCCAAAACGGTGATTAATAGCCCATGTAAATGTGATTAAGAGCCCATGAAACAGGCCAGAATCGGCCAAAAGTGCGAGTGTTGATGACCGTCACGTAAATGCAACCTAGGTTTCGTCAATGGTGGAAATCACTCCGAGGATCCAAAACGGTGATTAATTGCCCATGTAAATGTGATTAAGAGCCCATGAAACAGGCCAGAATCGGCCAAAACTGCGAGTGTTGATGACCGTCACGTAAATGCACCCTAGGGTTCGTCAATTGTGGAAATCACTTCGGGGACCCAAAACGGTGATTAATAGCCCATGAAACAGGCCAGAATCGGCCAAAACTGCGAGTGTTGATGACCGTCACGTAAATGCAACCTAGGTTTCGTCAATTGTGGAAATCACTCCGGGGATCCAAAACGGTGATTAATAGCCCATGAAACAGGCCAGAATCGCCCAAAGCTGTGAGTGTTGATGACCGGCACGTAAATGCACCCTAGGGTTCGTCAATGGTGGAAATCACTCCGGGGACCCAAAACGGTGATTAATAGACCATGAAAATCTGATTAATAGCCCGTGAAACAGGCCAGAATCGGCAAAAAGTGCGAGTGTTGATGACCGGCACGTAAATGCACCCTGGGTTCGTCAATGGTGGAAATCACTCCGGGGATCCAAAACGGTGATTAATAGCCCATGAAACAGGCCAGAATCGCCCAAAGCTGTGAGTGTTGATGACCGGCACGTAAATGCACCCTAGGGTTCGTCAATGGTGGAAATCACTCCGGGGACCCAAAACGGTGATTAATAGCCCATGAAAATCTGATTAATAGCCCGTGAAACAGGCCAGAATCGGCCAAAAGTGCGACTGTTGATGACCGTCACGTAAATGCAACCTAGGTTTCGTCAATGGTGGAAATCACTCCGAGGATCCAAAACGGTGATTAATTGCCCATGTAAATGTGATTAAGAGCCCATGAAACAGGCCAGAATCGGCCAAAACTGCGAGTGTTGATGACCGTCACGTAAATGCACCCTAGGGTTCGTCAATTGTGGAAATCACTTCGGGGACCCAAAACGGTGATTAATAGCCCATGAAACAGGCCAGAATCGGCCAAAACTGCGAGTGTTGATGACCGTCACGTAAATGCAACCTAGGTGTCGTCAATTGTGGAAATCACTCCGGGGACCCAAAACGGTGATTAATAGCCCATGAAAAAGGCTAGAATCGGCCAAAACTGCGAGTGTTGATGACCGGCACGTAAATGCACCCTGGGTTCGTCAATGGTGGAAATCACTCCGGGGATCCAAAACGGTGATTAATAGCCCATGAAACAGGCCAGAATCGCCCAAAGCTGTGAGTGTTGATGACCGGCACGTAAATGCACCCTAGGGTTCGTCAATGGTGGAAATCACTCCGGGGACCCAAAACGGTGATTAATAGACCATGAAAATCTGATTAATAGCCCGTGAAACAGGCCAGAATCGGCAAAAAGTGCGAGTGTTGATGACCGGCACGTAAATGCACCCTGGGTTCGTCAATGGTGGAAATCACTCCGAGGATCCAAAACGGTGATTAATAGCCCATGTAAATGTGATTAAGAGCCCATGAAACAGGCCTGAATCGGCCAAAACTGCGAGTGTTGATGACCGTCACGTAAATGCACCCTAGGGTTCGTCAATTGTGGAAATCACTTCGGGGACCCAAAACGGTGATTAATAGCCCATGAAACAGGCCAGAATCGGCCAAAACTGCGAGTGTTGATGACCGTCACGTAAATGCAACCTAGGTTTCGTCAATTGTGGAAATCACTCCGGGGACCCAAAACGGTGATTAATAGCCCATGAAAAAGGCTAGAATCGGCCAAAACTGCGAGTGTTGATGACCGGCACGTAAATGCACCCTGGGTTCGTCAATGGTGGAAATCACTCCGGGGATCCAAAACGGTGATTAATAGCCCATGAAACAGGCCAGAATCGCCCAAAGCTGTGAGTGTTGATGACCGGCACGTAAATGCACCCTAGGGTTCGTCAATGGTGGAAATCACTCCGGGGACCCAAAACGGTGATTAATAGCCCATGAAAATCTGATTAATAGCCCGTGAAACAGGCCAGAATCGGCCAAAAGTGCGACTGTTGATGACCGTCACGTAAATGCAACCTAGGTTTCGTCAATGGTGGAAATCACTCCGAGGATCCAAAACGGTGATTAATTGCCCATGTAAATGTGATTAAGAGCCCATGAAACAGGCCAGAATCGGCCAAAACTGCGAGTGTTGATGACCGTCACGTAAATGCACCCTAGGGTTCGTCAATTGTGGAAATCACTTCGGGGACCCAAAACGGTGATTAATAGCCCATGAAACAGGCCAGAATCGGCCAAAACTGCGAGTGTTGATGACCGTCACGTAAATGCAACCTAGGTGTCGTCAATTGTGGAAATCACTCCGGGGACCCAAAACGGTGATTAATAGCCCATGAAAAAGGCTAGAATCGGCCAAAACTGCGAGTGTTGATGACCGGCACGTAAATGCACCCTGGGTTCGTCAATGGTGGAAATCACTCCGGGGATCCAAAACGGTGATTAATAGCCCATGAAACAGGCCAGAATCGCCCAAAGCTGTGAGTGTTGATGACCGGCACGTAAATGCACCCTAGGGTTCGTCAATGGTGGAAATCACTCCGGGGACCCAAAACGGTGATTAATAGCCCATGAAAATCTGATTAATAGCCCGTGAAACAGGCCAGAATCGGCCAAAAGTGCGACTGTTGATGACCGTCACGTAAATGCAACCTAGGTTTCGTCAATGGTGGAAATCACTCCGAGGATCCAAAACGGTGATTAATTGCCCATGTAAATGTGATTAAGAGCCCATGAAACAGGCCAGAATCGGCCAAAACTGCGAGTGTTGATGACCGTCACGTAAATGCACCCTAGGGTTCGTCAATTGTGGAAATCACTTCGGGGACCCAAAACGGTGATTAATAGCCCATGAAACAGGCCAGAATCGGCCAAAACTGCGAGTGTTGATGACCGTCACGTAAATGCAACCTAGGTGTCGTCAATTGTGGAAATCACTCCGGGGACCCAAAACGGTGATTAATAGCCCATGAAAAAGGCTAGAATCGGCCAAAACTGCGAGTGTTGATGACCGGCACGTAAATGCACCCTGGGTTCGTCAATGGTGGAAATCACTCCGGGGATCCAAAACGGTGATTAATAGCCCATGAAACAGGCCAGAATCGCCCAAAGCTGTGAGTGTTGATGACCGGCACGTAAATGCACCCTAGGGTTCGTCAATGGTGGAAATCACTCCGGGGACCCAAAACGGTGATTAATAGACCATGAAAATCTGATTAATAGCCCGTGAAACAGGCCAGAATCGGCAAAAAGTGCGAGTGTTGATGACCGGCACGTAAATGCACCCTGGGTTCGTCAATGGTGGAAATCACTCCGAGGATCCAAAACGGTGATTAATAGCCCATGTAAATGTGATTAAGAGCCCATGAAACAGGCCAGAATCGGCCAAAACTGCGAGTGTAGATGACCGTCACGTAAATGCACCCTAGGGTTCGTCAATTGTGGAAATCACTTCGGGGACCCAAAACGGTGATTAATAGCCCATGAAACAGGCCAGAATCGGCCAAAACTGCGAGTGTTGATGACCGTCACGTAAATGCAACCTAGGTTTCGTCAATTGTGGAAATCACTCCGGGGACCCAAAACGGTGATTAATAGCCCATGAAAAAGGCTAGAATCGGCCAAAACTGCGAGTGTTGATGACCGGCACGTAAATGCACCCTGGGTTCGTCAATGGTGGAAATCACTCCGGGGATCCAAAACGGTGATTAATAGCCCATGAAACAGGCCAAAATCGCCCAAAGCTGTGAGTGTTGATGACCGGCACGTAAATGCACCCTAGGGTTCGTCAATGGTGGAAATCACTCCGGGGACCCAAAACGGTGATTAATAGACCATGAAAATCTGATTAATAGCCCGTGAAACAGGCCAGAATCGGCAAAAAGTGCGAGTGTTGATGACCGGCACGTAAATGCACCCTGGGTTCGTCAATGGTGGAAATCACTCCGAGGATCCAAAACGGTGATTAATAGCCCATGTAAATGTGATTAAGAGCCCATGAAACAGGCCTGAATCGGCCAAAACTGCGAGTGTTGATGACCGTCACGTAAATGCACCCTAGGGTTCGTCAATTGTGGAAATCACTTCGGGGACCCAAAACGGTGATTAATAGCCCATGAAACAGGCCAGAATCGGCCAAAACTGCGAGTGTTGATGACCGTCACGTAAATGCAACCTAGGTTTCGTCAATTGTGGAAATCACTCCGGGGACCCAAAACGGTGATTAATAGCCCATGAAAAAGGCTAGAATCGGCCAAAACTGCGAGTGTTGATGACCGGCACGTAAATGCACCCTGGGTTCGTCAATGGTGGAAATCACTCCGGGGATCCAAAACGGTGATTAATAGCCCATGAAACAGGCCAGAATCGCCCAAAGCTGTGAGTGTTGATGACCGGCACGTAAATGCACCCTAGGGTTCGTCAATGGTGGAAATCACTCCGGGGACCCAAAACGGTGATTAATAGCCCATGAAAATCTGATTAATAGCCCGTGAAACAGGCCAGAATCGGCCAAAAGTGCGACTGTTGATGACCGTCACGTAAATGCAACCTAGGTTTCGTCAATGGTGGAAATCACTCCGAGGATCCAAAACGGTGATTAATTGCCCATGTAAATGTGATTAAGAGCCCATGAAACAGGCCAGAATCGGCCAAAACTGCGAGTGTTGATGACCGTCACGTAAATGCACCCTAGGGTTCGTCAATTGTGGAAATCACTTCGGGGACCCAAAACGGTGATTAATAGCCCATGAAACAGGCCAGAATCGGCCAAAACTGCGAGTGTTGATGACCGTCACGTAAATGCAACCTAGGTGTCGTCAATTGTGGAAATCACTCCGGGGACCCAAAACGGTGATTAATAGCCCATGAAAAAGGCTAGAATCGGCCAAAACTGCGAGTGTTGATGACCGGCACGTAAATGCACCCTGGGTTCGTCAATGGTGGAAATCACTCCGGGGATCCAAAACGGTGATTAATAGCCCATGAAACAGGCCAGAATCGCCCAAAGCTGTGAGTGTTGATGACCGGCACGTAAATGCACCCTAGGGTTCGTCAATGGTGGAAATCACTCCGGGGACCCAAAACGGTGATTAATAGACCATGAAAATCTGATTAATAGCCCGTGAAACAGGCCAGAATCGGCAAAAAGTGCGAGTGTTGATGACCGGCACGTAAATGCACCCTGGGTTCGTCAATGGTGGAAATCACTCCGAGGATCCAAAACGGTGATTAATAGCCCATGTAAATGTGATTAAGAGCCCATGAAACAGGCCTGAATCGGCCAAAACTGCGAGTGTTGATGACCGTCACGTAAATGCACCCTAGGGTTCGTCAATTGTGGAAATCACTTCGGGGACCCAAAACGGTGATTAATAGCCCATGAAACAGGCCAGAATCGGCCAAAACTGTGAGTGTTGATGACCGGCACGTAAATGCACCCTGGGTTCGTCAATGGTGGAAATTACTCCGGGGATCCAAAACGGTGATTAATAGCCCATGTAACTGTGATTAAGAGCCCATGAAAAAGGCTAGAATCGGCCAAAACTGCGAGTGTTGATGACCGTCACGTAAATGCAACCTAGGTTTCGTCAATTGTGGAAATCACTCCGGGGACCCAAAACGGTGATTAATAGCCCATGAAAAAGGCTAGAATCGGCCAAAACTGCGAGTGTTGATGACCGGCACGTAAATGCACCCTGGGTTCGTCAATGGTGGAAATCACTCCGGGGATCCAAAACGGTGATTAATAGCCCATGAAACAGGCCAGAATCGCCCAAAGCTGTGAGTGTTGATGACCGGCACGTAAATGCACCCTAGGGTTCGTCAATGGTGGAAATCACTCCGGGGACCCAAAACGGTGATTAATAGACCATGAAAATCTGATTAATAGCCCGTGAAACAGGCCAGAATCGGCAAAAAGTGCGAGTGTTGATGACCGGCACGTAAATGCACCCTGGGTTCGTCAATGGTGGAAATCACTCCGAGGATCCAAAACGGTGATTAATAGCCCATGTAAATGTGATTAAGAGCCCATGAAACAGGCCAGAATCGGCCAAAACTGCGAGTGTTGATGACCGTCACGTAAATGCACCCTAGGGTTCGTCAATTGTGGAAATCACTTCGGGGACCCAAAACGGTGATTAATAGCCCATGAAACAGGCCAGAATCGGCCAAAACTGTGAGTGTTGATGACCGGCACGTAAATGCACCCTGGGTTCGTCAATGGTGGAAATTACTCCGAGGATCCAAAACGGTGATTAATAACCCATGTAACTGTGATTAAGAGCCCATGAAAAAGGCTAGAATCGGCCAAAACTGCGAGTGTTGATGACCGTCACGTAAATGCAACCTAGGTTTCGTCAATTGTGGAAATCACTCCGGGGACCCAAAACGGTGATTAATAGCCCATGAAAAAGGCTAGAATCGGCCAAAACTGCGAGTGTTGATGACCGGCACGTAAATGCACCCTGGGTTCGTCAATGGTGGAAATCACTCCGGGGATCCAAAACGGTGATTAATAGCCCATGAAACAGGCCAGAATCGCCCAAAGCTGTGAGTGTTGATGACCGGCACGTAAATGCACCCTAGGGTTCGTCAATGGTGGAAATCACTCCGGGGACCCAAAACGGTGATTAATAGACCATGAAAATCTGATTAATAGCCCGTGAAACAGGCCAGAATCGGCAAAAAGTGCGAGTGTTGATGACCGGCACGTAAATGCACCCTGGGTTCGTCAATGGTGGAAATCACTCCGAGGATCCAAAACGGTGATTAATAGCCCATGTAAATGTGATTAAGAGCCCATGAAACAGGCCAGAATCGGCCAAAACTGCGAGTGTTGATGACCGTCACGTAAATGCACCCTAGGGTTCGTCAATTGTGGAAATCACTTCGGGGACCCAAAACGGTGATTAATAGCCCATGAAACAGGCCAGAATCGGCCAAAACTGTGAGTGTTGATGACCGGCACGTAAATGCACCCTGGGTTCGTCAATGGTGGAAATTACTCCGGGGATCCAAAACGGTGATTAATAGCCCATGTAACTGTGATTAAGAGCCCATGAAAAAGGCTAGAATCGGCCAAAACTGCGAGTGTTGATGACCGTCACGTAAATGCAACCTAGGTTTCGTCAATTGTGGAAATCACTCCGGGGACCCAAAACGGTGATTAATAGCCCATGAAAAAGGCTAGAATCGGCCAAAACTGCGAGTGTTGATGACCGGCACGTAAATGCACCCTGGGTTCGTCAATGGTGGAAATCACTCCGGGGATCCAAAACGGTGATTAATAGCCCATGAAACAGGCCAGAATCGGCCAAAGCTGTGAGTGTTGATGACCGGCACGTAAATGCACCCTGGGTTCGTCAATGGTGGAAATCACTCCGAGGATCCAAAACGGTGATTAATAGCCCATGTAAATGTGATTAAGAGCCCATGAAACAGGCCAGAATCGGCCAAAACTGCGAGTGTTGATGACCGGCACGTAAATGCAACCTAGGTTTCGTCAATGGTGGAAATCACTCCGAGGATCCAAAACGGTGATTAATAGCCCATGTAAATGTGATTAAGAGCCCATGAAACAGGCCAGAATCGGCCAAAACTGCGAGTGTTGATGACCGTCACGTAAATGCACCCTAGGGTTCGTCAATTGTGGAAATCACTTCGGGGACCCAAAACGGTGATTAATAGCCCATGAAACAGGCCAGAATCGGCCAAAACTGCGAGTGTTGATGACCGTCACGTAAATGCAACCTAGGTTTCGTCAATTGTGGAAATCACTCCGGGGACCCAAAACGGTGATTAATAGCCCATGTAACTGTGATTAATAGCCCATGAAACAGGCCAGAATCGGCCAAAACTGCGAGTGTTGATGACCGGCACGTAAATGCACCCTAGGGTTCATCAATGGTGGAAATCACTCCGAGGATCCAAAACGGTGATTAATAGCCCATGTAAATGTGATTAAGAGCCCATGAAACAGGCCAGAATCGGCCAAAACTGCGAGTGTTGATGACCGTCACGTAAATGCACACTAGGGTTCGTCAATTGTGGAAATCACTTCGGGGACCCAAAACGGTGATTAATAGCCCATGAAACAGGCCAGAATCTCCCAAAACTGTGAGTGTTGATGACCGGCACGTAAATGCACCCTGGGTTCGTCAATGGTGGAAATTACTCCGGGGATCCAAAACGGTGATTAATAGCCCATGTAACTGTGATTAAGAGCCCATGAAACAGGCCAGAATCGGCCAAAACTGCGAGTGTTGATGACCATCACGTAAATGCAACCTAGGTTTCGTCAATTGTGGAAATCACTCCGGGGACCCAAAACGGTGATTAATAGCCCATGAAAAAGGCTAGAATCGGCCAAAACTGTGAGTGTTGATGACCGGCACGTAAATGCACCCTGGGTTCGTCAATGGTGGAAATCACTCCGGGGATCCAAAACGGTCATTAATAGCCCATGTAACTATGATTAATAGCCCATGAATCAGGCCAGAATCGGCCAAAACTGCGAGTGTTGATGACCGGCACGTAAATGCACCCTAGGGTTCATCAATGGTGGAAATCACTCCGAGGATCCAAAACGGTGATTAATAGCCCATGTAAATGTGATTAAGAGCCCATGAAACAGGCCAGAATCGGCCAAAACTGCGAGTGTTGATGACCGTCACATAAATGCACCCTAGGGTTCGTCAATTGTGGAAATCACTTCGGGGACCCAAAACGGTGATTAATAGCCCATGAAACAGGCCAGAATCGGCCAAAACTGTGAGTGTTGATGACCGGCACGTAAATGCACCCTGGGTTCGTCAATGGTGGAAATTACTTCGGGGATCCAAAATGGTGATTAATAGCCCATGTAACTGTGATTAAGAGCCCATGAAACAGGCCAGAATCGGCCAAAACTGCGAGTGTTGATGACCGTCACGTAAATGCAACCTAGGTTTCGTCAATTGTGGAAATCACTCCGGGGACCCAAAACGGTGATTAATAGCCCATGTAAGTGTGATTAATAGCCCATGTAACGGTGATTAATAGCCCATGAAACAGGCCAGAATCGGCCAAAACTGTGAGTGTTGATGACCGGCACGTAAATGCACCCTGGGTTCGTCAATGGTGGAAATTACTCCGGGGACCGAAAACGGTGATTAATAGCCCATGTAAGTGTGATTAATAGCCCATGTAACGGTGATTAATAGCCCATGAAACAGGCCAGAATCGGCCAAAACTGCGAGTGTTGATGACCGGCACGTAAATGCACCCTGGGTTCGTCAATGGTGGAAATCACTCCGAGGATCCAAAACGGTGATTAATAGCCCATGTAAATGTGATTAAGAGCCCATGAAACAGGCCAGAATCGGCCAAGACTGCGAGTGTTGATGACCAGCACGTAAATGCACCCTAGGGTTCGTCAATGGTGGAAATCACTCCGGGGACCCAAAACGGTGATTATTAGCCCATGAAACCGGCCAGAATCGGCCAAAACTGTGAGTGTTGATGACCGGCACGTAAATGCACCCTGGGTTCGTCAATGGTGGAAATCACTCCGGGGATCCAAAACGGTGATTAATAGCCCATGTAACTGTGATTAATAGCCCATGAAACAGGCCAGAATCGGCCAAGACTGCGAGTGTTGATGACCGTCACGTAAATGCAACCTAGGTTTCGTCAATTGTGGAAATCACTCCGGGGACCCAAAACGGTGATTAATAGTGTAACGGTGATTAATAGCCCATGAAAAAGGCTAGAATCGGCCAAAACTGCGAGTGTTGATGACCGGCACGTAAATGCAACCTAGGTTTCGTTAATGGTGGAAATCACTCCGAGGATCCAAAACGGTGATTAATAGCCCATGTAAATGTGATTAAGAGCCCATGAAACAGGCCAGAATCGGCCAAAACTGCGAGTGTTGATGACCGGCACGTAAATGCACCCTGGGTTCGTCAATGGTGGAAATCACTCCGGGGATCCAAAACGGTGATTAATAGCCCATGAAACAGGCCAGAATCGGCCAAAGCTGTGAGTGTTGATGACCGGCACGTAAATGCACCCTAGGGTTCGTCAATGGTGGAAATCACTCCGGGGACCCAAAACGGTGATTAATAGACCATGAAAATCTGATTAATAGCCCGTGAAACAGGCCAGAATCGGCAAAAAGTGCGAGTGTTGATGACCGGCACGTAAATGCACCCTGGGTTCGTCAATGGTGGAAATCACTCCGAGGATCCAAAACGGTGATTAATAGCCCATGTAAATGTGATTAAGAGCCCATGAAACAGGCCAGAATCGGCCAAAACTGCGAGTGTTGATGACCGTCACGTAAATGCACCCTAGGGTTCGTCAATTGTGGAAATCACTTCGGGGACCCAAAACGGTGATTAAGAGCCCATGAAACAGGCCAGAATCGGCCAAAACTGCGAGTGTTGATGACCGTCACGTAAATGCAACCTAGGTTTCGTCAATTGTGGAAATCACTCCGGGGACCCAAAACGGTGATTAATAGCCCATGAAAAAGGCTAGAATCGGCCAAAACTGCGAGTGTTGATGACCGGCACGTAAATGCACCCTGGGTTCGTCAATGGTGGAAATCACTCCGGGGACCCAAAACGGTGATTAAGAGCCCATGAAACAGGCCAGAATCGGCCAAAACTGCGAGTGTTGATGACCGTCACGTAAATGCAACCTAGGTTTCGTCAATTGTGGAAATCACTCCGGGGACCCAAAACGGTGATTAATAGCCCATGTAAGTGTGATTAATAGCCCATGTAACGGTGATTAATAGCCCATGAAACAGGCCAGAATCGGCCAAAACTGTGAGTGTTGATGACCGGCACGTAAATGCACCCTGGGTTCGTCAATGGTGGAAATTACTCCGGGGACCGAAAACGGTGATTAATAGCCCATGTAAGTGTGATTAATAGCCCATGTAACGGTGATTAATAGCCCATGAAACAGGCCAGAATCGGCCAAAACTGCGAGTGTTGATGACCGGCACGTAAATGCACCCTGGGTTCGTCAATGGTGGAAATCACTCCGAGGATCCAAAACAGTGATTAATAGCCCATGTAAATGTGATTAAGAGCCCATGAAACAGGCCAGAATCGGCCAAGACTGCGAGTGTTGATGACCAGCACGTAAATGCACCCTAGGGTTCGTCAATGGTGGAAATCACTCCGGGGACCCAAAACGGTGATTATTAGCCCATGAAACCGGCCAGAATCGGCCAAAACTGTGAGTGTTGATGACCGGCACGTAAATGCACCCTGGGTTCGTCAATGGTGGAAATCACTCCGGGGATCCAAAACGGTGATTAATAGCCCATGTAACTGTGATTAATAGCCCATGAAACAGGCCAGAATCGGCCAAGACTGCGAGTGTTGATGACCGTCACGTAAATGCAACCTAGGTTTCGTCAATTGTGGAAATCACTCCGGGGACCCAAAACGGTGATTAATAGCCCATGAAATAGGCCAGAATCGGCCAAAACTGTGAGTGTTGATGACCGGCACGTAAATGCACCCTGGGTTCGTCAATGGTGGAAATCACTCCGGGGATCCAAAACGGTGATTAATATCCCATGAAAAAGGCCAGAATCGGCCAAAGCTGTGAGTGTTGATGACCGGCACGTAAATGCACCCTAGGGTTCGTCAATGGTGGAAGTCACTCCGGGGATCCAAAACGGTCATTAATAGCCCATGTAACTGTGATTAATAGCCCATGAAACAGGCCAGAATCGGCCAAAACTGCGAGTGTTGATGACCGGCACGTAAATGCACCCTAGGGTTCATCAATGGTGGAAATCACTCCGAGGATCCAAAACGGTGATTAATAGCCCATGTAAATGTGATTAAGAGCCCATGAAACAGGCCAGAATCGGCCAAAACTGCGAGTGTTGATGACCGTCACGTAAATGCACCCTAGGGTTCGTCAATTGTGGAAATCACTTCGGGGACCCAAAACGGTGATTAATAGCCCATGAAACAGGCCAGAATCGGCCAAAACTGCGAGTGTTGATGACCGGCACGTAAATGCACCCTAGGGTTCATCAATGGTGGAAATCACTCCGAGGATCCAAAACGGTGATTAATAGCCCATGTAAATGTGATTAAGAGCCCATGAAACAGGCCAGAATCGGCCAAAACTGCGAGTGTTGATGACCGTCACGTAAATGCACCCTAGGGTTCGTCAATTGTGGAAATCACTTCGGGGACCCAAAACGGTGATTAATAGCCCATGAAACAGGCCAGAATCGGCCAAAACTGCGAGTGTTGATGACCGGCACGTAAATGCACCCTGGGTTCGTCAATGGTGGAAATTACTCCGGGGATCCAAAACGGTGATTAATAGCCCATGTAACTGTGATTAAGAGCCCATGAAACAGGCTAGAATCGGCCAAAACTGCGAGTGTTGATGACCGTCACGTAAATGCAACCTAGGTTTCGTCAATTGTGGAAATCACTCCGGGGACCCAAAACGGTGATTAATAGCCCATGAAAAAGGCTAGAATCGGCCAAAACTGCGAGTGTTGATGACCGGCACGTAAATGCACCCTGGGTTCGTCAATGGTGGAAATCACTCCGGGGATCCAAAACGGTGATTAATAGCCCATGAAAGAGGCCAGAATCGGCCAAAGCTGTGAGTGTTGATGACCGGCACGTAAATGCACCCTAGGGTTCGTCAATGGTGGAAATCACTCCGGGGACCCAAAACGGTGATTAATAGCCCATGAAAATCTGATTAATAGCCCGTGAAACAGGCCAGAATCGGCCAAAAGTGCGAGTGTTGATGACCGGCACGTAAATGCACCCTGGGTTCGTCAATGGTGGAAATCACTCCGAGGATCCAAAACGGTGATTAATAGCCCATGTAAATGTGATTAAGAGCCCATGAAACAGGCCAGAATCGGCCAAAACTGCGAGTGTTGATGACCGTCACGTAAATGCAACCTAGGTTTCGTCAATGGTGGAAATCACTCCGAGGATCCAAAACGGTGATTAATAGCCCATGTAAATGTGATTAAGAGCCCATGAAACAGGCCAGAATCGGCCAAAACTGCGAGTGTTGATGACCGGCACGTAAATGCACCCTAGGGTTCATCAAAGGTGGAAATCACTCCGAGGATCCAAAACGGTGATTAATAGCCCATGTAAATGTGATTAAGAGCCCATGAAACAGGCCAGAATCGGCCAAAACTGCGAGTGTTGATGACCGTCACGTAAATGCACCCTAGGGTTCGTCAATTGTGGAAATCACTTCGGGGACCCAAAACGGTGATTAATAGCCCATGAAACAGGCCAGAATCGGCCAAAACTGCGAGTGTTGATGACCGGCACGTAAATGCACCCTAGGGTTCATCAATGGTGGAAATTACTCCGGGGATCCAAAACGGTGATTAATAGCCCATGAAAGAGGCCAGAATCGGCCAAAGCTGTGAGTGTTGATGACCGGCACGTAAATGCACCCTAGGGTTCGTCAATGGTGGAAATCACTCCGGGGACCCAAAACGGTGATTAATAGCCCATGAAAATCTGATTAATAGCCCGTGAAACAGGCCAGAATCGGCCAAAAGTGCGAGTGTTGATGACCGGCACGTAAATGCACCCTGGGTTCGTCAATGGTGGAAATCACTCCGAGGATCCAAAACGGTGATTAATAGCCCATGTAAATGTGATTAAGAGCCCATGAAACAGGCCAGAATCGGCCAAAACTGCGAGTGTTGATGACCGGCACGTAAATGCACCCTAGGGTTCATCAAAGGTGGAAATCACTCCGAGGATCCAAAACGGTGATTAATAGCCCATGTAAATGTGATTAAGAGCCCATGAAACAGGCCAGAATCGGCCAAAACTGCGAGTGTTGATGACCGTCACGTAAATGCACCCTAGGGTTCGTCAATTGTGGAAATCACTTCGGGGACCCAAAACGGTGATTAATAGCCCATGAAACAGGCCAGAATCGGCCAAAACTGCGAGTGTTGATGACCGGCACGTAAATGCACCCTGGGTTCGTCAATGGTGGAAATTACTCCGGGGATCCAAAACGGTGATTAATAGCCCATGTAACTGTGATTAAGAGCCCATGAAACAGGCTAGAATCGGCCAAAACTGCGAGTGTTGATGACCGTCACGTAAATGCAACCTAGGTTTCGTCAATTGTGGAAATCACTCCGGGGACCCAAAACGGTGATTAATAGCCCATGAAAAAGGCTAGAATCGGCCAAAACTGCGAGTGTTGATGACCGGCACGTAAATGCACCCTGGGTTCGTCAATGGTGGAAATCACTCCGGGGATCCAAAACGGTGATTAATAGCCCATGAAAAAGGCCAGAATCGGCCAAAGCTGTGAGTGTTGATGACCGGCACGTAAATGCACCCTAGGGTTCGTCAATGGTGGAAATCACTCCGGGGACCCAAAACGGTGATTAATAGCCCATGAAAATCTGATTAATAGCCCGTGAAACAGGCCAGAATCGGCCAAAAGTGCGAGTGTTGATGACCGGCACGTAAATGCACCCTGGGTTCGTCAATGGTGGAAATCACTCCGAGGATCCAAAACGGTGATTAATAGCCCATGTAAATGTGATTAAGAGCCCATGAAACAGGCCAGAATCGGCCAAAACTGCGAGTGTTGATGACCGTCACGTAAATGCAACCTAGGTTTCGTCAATGGTGGAAATCACTCCGAGGATCCAAAACGGTGATTAATAGCCCATGTAAATGTGATTAAGAGCCCATGAAACAGGCCAGAATCGGCCAAAACTGCGAGTGTTGATGACCGGCACGTAAATGCACCCTAGGGTTCATCAAAGGTGGAAATCACTCCGAGGATCCAAAACGGTGATTAATAGCCCATGTAAATGTGATTAAGAGCCCATGAAACAGGCCAGAATCGGCCAAAACTGCGAGTGTTGATGACCGTCACGTAAATGCACCCTAGGGTTCGTCAATTGTGGAAATCACTTCGGGGACCCAAAACGGTGATTAATAGCCCATGAAACAGGCCAGAATCGGCCAAAACTGCGAGTGTTGATGACCGGCACGTAAATGCACCCTAGGGTTCATCAATGGTGGAAATTACTCCGGGGATCCAAAACGGTGATTAATAGCCCATGAAAGAGGCCAGAATCGGCCAAAGCTGTGAGTGTTGATGACCGGCACGTAAATGCACCCTAGGGTTCGTCAATGGTGGAAATCACTCCGGGGACCCAAAACGGTGATTAATAGCCCATGAAAATCTGATTAATAGCCCGTGAAACAGGCCAGAATCGGCCAAAAGTGCGAGTGTTGATGACCGGCACGTAAATGCACCCTGGGTTCGTCAATGGTGGAAATCACTCCGAGGATCCAAAACGGTGATTAATAGCCCATGTAAATGTGATTAAGAGCCCATGAAACAGGCCAGAATCGGCCAAAACTGCGAGTGTTGATGACCGGCACGTAAATGCACCCTAGGGTTCATCAAAGGTGGAAATCACTCCGAGGATCCAAAACGGTGATTAATAGCCCATGTAAATGTGATTAAGAGCCCATGAAACAGGCCAGAATCGGCCAAAACTGCGAGTGTTGATGACCGTCACGTAAATGCACCCTAGGGTTCGTCAATTGTGGAAATCACTTCGGGGACCCAAAACGGTGATTAATAGCCCATGAAACAGGCCAGAATCGGCCAAAACTGCGAGTGTTGATGACCGGCACGTAAATGCACCCTGGGTTCGTCAATGGTGGAAATTACTCCGGGGATCCAAAACGGTGATTAATAGCCCATGTAACTGTGATTAAGAGCCCATGAAACAGGCTAGAATCGGCCAAAACTGCGAGTGTTGATGACCGTCACGTAAATGCAACCTAGGTTTCGTCAATTGTGGAAATCACTCCGGGGACCCAAAACGGTGATTAATAGCCCATGAAAAAGGCTAGAATCGGCCAAAACTGCGAGTGTTGATGACCGGCACGTAAATGCACCCTGGGTTCGTCAATGGTGGAAATCACTCCGGGGATCCAAAACGGTGATTAATAGCCCATGAAAAAGGCCAGAATCGGCCAAAGCTGTGAGTGTTGATGACCGGCACGTAAATGCACCCTAGGGTTCGTCAATGGTGGAAATCACTCCGGGGACCCAAAACGGTGATTAATAGCCCATGAAAATCTGATTAATAGCCCGTGAAACAGGCCAGAATCGGCCAAAAGTGCGAGTGTTGATGACCGGCACGTAAATGCACCCTGGGTTCGTCAATGGTGGAAATCACTCCGAGGATCCAAAACGGTGATTAATAGCCCATGTAAATGTGATTAAGAGCCCATGAAACAGGCCAGAATCGGCCAAAACTGCGAGTGTTGATGACCGTCACGTAAATGCAACCTAGGTTTCGTCAATGGTGGAAATCACTCCGAGGATCCAAAACGGTGATTAATAGCCCATGTAAATGTGATTAAGAGCCCATGAAACAGGCCAGAATCGGCCAAAACTGCGAGTGTTGATGACCGGCACGTAAATGCACCCTAGGGTTCATCAAAGGTGGAAATCACTCCGAGGATCCAAAACGGTGATTAATAGCCCATGTAAATGTGATTAAGAGCCCATGAAACAGGCCAGAATCGGCCAAAACTGCGAGTGTTGATGACCGTCACGTAAATGCACCCTAGGGTTCGTCAATTGTGGAAATCACTTCGGGGACCCAAAACGGTGATTAATAGCCCATGAAACAGGCCAGAATCGGCCAAAACTGCGAGTGTTGATGACCGGCACGTAAATGCACCCTAGGGTTCATCAATGGTGGAAATCACTCCGAGGATCCAAAACGGTGATTAATAGCCCATGTAAATGTGATTAAGAGCCCATGAAACAGGCCAGAATCGGCCAAAACTGCGAGTGTTGATGACCGTCACGTAAATGCACCCTAGGGTTCGTCAATTGTGGAAATCACTTCGGGGACCCAAAACGGTGATTAATAGCCCATGAAACAGGCCAGAATCGGCCAAAACTGCGAGTGTTGATGACCGGCACGTAAATGCACCCTGGGTTCGTCAATGGTGGAAATTACTCCGGGGATCCAAAACGGTGATTAATAGCCCATGTAACTGTGATTAAGAGCCCATGAAACAGGCCAGAATCGGCCAAAACTGCGATTGTTGATGACCGTCACGTAAATGCAACCTAGGTTTCGTCAATTGTGGAAATCACTCCGGGGACCCAAAACGGTGATTAATAGCCCATGAAAAAGGCTAGAATCGGCCAAAACTGCGAGTGTTGATGACCGGCACGTAAATGCACCCTGGGTTCGTCAATGGTGGAAATCACTCCGGGGATCCAAAACGGTGATTAATAGCCCATGAAAAAGGCCAGAATCGGCCAAAGCTGTGAGTGTTGATGACCGGCACGTAAATGCACCCTAGGGTTCGTCAATGGTGGAAGTCACTCCGGGGATCCAAAACGGTCATTAATAGCCCATGTAACTGTGATTAATAGCCCATGAAACAGGCCAGAATCGGCCAAAACTGCGAGTGTTGATGACCGGCACGTAAATGCACCCTAGGGTTCGTCAATTGTGGAAATCACTTCGGGGACCCAAAACGATGATTAATAGCCCATGAAACAGGCCAGAATCGGCCAAAACTGTGAGTGTTGATGACCGGCACGTAAATGCACCCTGGGTTCGTCAATGGTGGAAATTACTCCGGGGATCCAAAACGGTGATTAATAGCCCATGTAACTGTGATTAAGAGCCCATGAAAAAGGCTAGAATCGGCCAAAACTGCGAGTGTTGATGACCGTCACGTAAATGCAACCTAGGTTTCGTCAATTGTGGAAATCACTCCGGGGACCCAAAACGGTGATTAATAGCCCATGAAAAAGGCTAGAATCGGCCAAAACTGTGAGTGTTGATGACCGGCACGTAAATGCACCCTGGGTTCGTCAATGGTGGAAATCACTCCGGGGATCCAAAACGGTCATTAATAGCCCATGTAACTGTGATTAATAGCCCATGAAACAGGCCAGAATCGGCCAAAACTGCGAGTGTTGATGACCGGCACGTAAATGCACCCTAGGGTTCATCAATGGTGGAAATCACTCCGAGGATCCAAAACAGTGATTAATAGCCCATGTAAATGTGATTAAGAGCCCATGAAACAGGCCAGAATCGGCCAAAACTGCGAGTGTTGATGACCGTCACGTAAATGCACCCTAGGGTTCGTCAATTGTTGGAATCACTTAGGGGACCCAAAACGGTGATTAATAGCCCATGAAACAGGCCAGAATCGGCCAAAACTGTGAGTGTTGATGACCGGCACGTAAATGCACCCTGGGTTCGTCAATGGTGGAAATTACTCCGGGGATCCAAAACGGTGATTAATAGCCCATGTAACTGTGATTAAGAGCCCATGAAACAGGCCAGAATCGGCCAAAACTGCGAGTGTTGATGACCGTCACGTAAATGCAACCTAGGTTTCGTCAATTGTGGAAATCACTCCGGGGACCCAAAACGGTGATTAATAGCCCATGAAAAAGGCTAGAATCGGCCAAAACTGCGAGTGTTGATGACCGGCACGTAAATGCACCCTGGGTTCGTCAATGGTGGAAATCACTCCGGGGATCCAAAACGGTGATTAATAGCCCATGAAAAAGGCCAGAATCGGCCAAAGCTGTGAGTGTTGATGACCGGCACGTAAATGCACCCTAGGGTTCGTCAATGGTGGAAGTCACTCCGGGGATCCAAAACGGTCATTAATAGCCCATGTAACTGTGATTAATAGCCCATGAAACAGGCCAGAATCGGCCAAAACTGCGAGTGTTGATGACCGGCACGTAAATGCACCCTAGGGTTCATCAATGGTGGAAATCACTCCGAGGATCCAAAACGGTGATTAATAGCCCATGTAAATGTGATTAAGAGCCCATGAAACAGGCCAGAATCGGCCAAAACTGCGAGTGTTGATGACCGTCACGTAAATGCACCCTAGGGTTCGTCAATTGTGGAAATCACTTCGGGGACCCAAAACGGTGATTAATAGCCCATGAAACAGGCCAGAATCGGCCAAAACTGCGAGTGTTGATGACCGGCACGTAAATGCACCCTGGGTTCGTCAATGGTGGAAATTACTCCGGGGATCCAAAACGGTGATTAATAGCCCATGTAACTGTGATTAAGAGCCCATGAAACAGGCCAGAATCGGCCAAAACTGCGAATGTTGATGACCGTCACGTAAATGCAACCTAGGTTTCGTCAATTGTGGAAATCACTCCGGGGACCCAAAACGGTGATTAATAGCCCATGAAAAAGGCTAGAATCGGCCAAAACTGCGAGTGTTCATGACCGGCACGTAAATGCACCCTGGGTTCGTCAATGGTGGAAATCACTCCGGGGATCCAAAACGGTGATTAATAGCCCATGAAAAAGGCCAGAATCGGCCAAAGCTGTGAGTGTTGATGACCGGCACGTAAATGCACCCTAGGGTTCGTCAATGGTGGAAATCACTCCGGGGACCCAAAACGGTGATTAATAGCCCATGAAAAAGGCTAGAATCGGCCAAAACTGTGAGTGTTGATGACCGGCACGTAAATGCACCCTGGGTTCGTCAATGGTGGAAATCACTCCGGGGATCCAAAACGGTCATTAATAGCCCATGTAACTGTGATTAATAGCCCATGAAACAGGCCAGAATCGGCCAAAACTGCGAGTGTTGATGACCGGCACGTAAATGCACCCTAGGGTTCATCAATGGTGGAAATCACTCCGAGGATCCAAAACGGTGATTAATAGCCCATGAAACAGGCCAGAATCGGCCAAAACTGTGAGTGTTGATGACCGGCACGTAAATGCACCCTGGGTTCGTCAATGGTGGAAATTACTCCGGGGATCCAAAACGGTGATTAATAGCCCATGTAACTGTGATTAAGAGCCCATGAAACAGGCCAGAATCGGCCAAAACTGCGAGTGTTGATGACCGTCACGTAAATGCAACCTAGGTTTCGTCAATTGTGGAAATCACTCCGGGGACCCAAAACGGTGATTAATAGCCCATGAAAAAGGCTAGAATCGGCCAAAACTGCGAGTGTTGATGACCGGCACGTAAATGCACCCTGGGTTCGTCAATGGTGGAAATCACTCCGGGGATCCAAAACGGTGATTAATAGCCCATGAAAAAGGCCAGAATCGGCCAAAGCTGTGAGTGTTGATGACCGGCACGTAAATGCACCCTAGGGTTCGTCAATGGTGGAAGTCACTCCGGGGATCCAAAACGGTCATTAATAGCCCATGTAACTGTGATTAATAGCCCATGAAACAGGCCAGAATCGGCCAAAACTGCGAGTGTTGATGACCGGCACGTAAATGCACCCTAGGGTTCATCAATGGTGGAAATCACTCCGAGGATCCAAAACGGTGATTAATAGCCCATGTAAATGTGATTAAGAGCCCATGAAACAGGCCAGAATCGGCCAAAACTGCGAGTGTTGATGACCGTCACGTAAATGCACCCTAGGGTTCGTCAATTGTGGAAATCACTTCGGGGACCCAAAACGGTGATTAATAGCCCATGAAACAGGCCAGAATCGGCCAAAACTGCGAGTGTTGATGACCGGCACGTAAATGCACCCTGGGTTCGTCAATGGTGGAAATTACTCCGGGGATCCAAAACGGTGATTAATAGCCCATGTAACTGTGATTAAGAGCCCATGAAACAGGCCAGAATCGGCCAAAACTGCGAGTGTTGATGACCGTCACGTAAATGCACCCTGGGTTCGTCAATGGTGGAAATCACTCCGGGGACCCAAAACGGTGATTAATAGCCCATGAAAAAGGCTAGAATCGGCCAAAACTGCGAGTGTTCATGACCGGCACGTAAATGCACCCTGGGTTCGTCAATGGTGGAAATCACTCCGGGGATCCAAAACGGTGATTAATAGCCCATGAAAAAGGCCAGAATCGGCCAAAGCTGTGAGTGTTGATGACCGTCACGTAAATGCAACCTAGGTTTCGTCAATTGTGGAAATCACTCCGGGGACCCAAAACGGTGATTAATAGCCCATGAAAAAGGCTAGAATCGGCCAAAACTGCGAGTGTTCATGACCGGCACGTAAATGCACCCTGGGTTCGTCAATGGTGGAAATCACTCCGGGGATCCAAAACGGTGATTAATAGCCCATGAAAAAGGCCAGAATCGGCCAAAGCTGTGAGTGTTGATGACCGGCACGTAAATGCACCCTAGGGTTCGTCAATGGTGGAAATCACTCCGGGGACCCAAAACGGTGATTAATAGCCCATGAAAAAGGCTAGAATCGGCCAAAACTGTGAGTGTTGATGACCGGCACGTAAATGCACCCTGGGTTCGTCAATGGTGGAAATCACTCCGGGGATCCAAAACGGTCATTAATAGCCCATGTAACTGTGATTAATAGCCCATGAAACAGGCCAGAATCGGCCAAAACTGCGAGTGTTGATGACCGGCACGTAAATGCACCCTAGGGTTCATCAATGGTGGAAATCACTCCGAGGATCCAAAACGGTGATTAATAGCCCATGAAACAGGCCAGAATCGGCCAAAACTGTGAGTGTTGATGACCGGCACGTAAATGCACCCTGGGTTCGTCAATGGTGGAAATTACTCCGGGGATCCAAAACGGTGATTAATAGCCCATGTAACTGTGATTAAGAGCCCATGAAACAGGCCAGAATCGGCCAAAACTGCGAGTGTTGATGACCGTCACGTAAATGCAACCTAGGTTTCGTCAATTGTGGAAATCACTCCGGGGACCCAAAACGGTGATTAATAGCCCATGAAAAAGGCTAGAATCGGCCAAAACTGCGAGTGTTGATGACCGGCACGTAAATGCACCCTGGGTTCGTCAATGGTGGAAATCACTCCGGGGATCCAAAACGGTGATTAATAGCCCATGAAAAAGGCCAGAATCGGCCAAAGCTGTGAGTGTTGATGACCGGCACGTAAATGCACCCTAGGGTTCGTCAATGGTGGAAGTCACTCCGGGGATCCAAAACGGTCATTAATAGCCCATGTAACTGTGATTAATAGCCCATGAAACAGGCCAGAATCGGCCAAAACTGCGAGTGTTGATGACCGGCACGTAAATGCACCCTAGGGTTCATCAATGGTGGAAATCACTCCGAGGATCCAAAACGGTGATTAATAGCCCATGTAAATGTGATTAAGAGCCCATGAAACAGGCCAGAATCGGCCAAAACTGCGAGTGTTGATGACCGTCACGTAAATGCACCCTAGGGTTCGTCAATTGTGGAAATCACTTCGGGGACCCAAAACGGTGATTAATAGCCCATGAAACAGGCCAGAATCGGCCAAAACTGCGAGTGTTGATGACCGGCACGTAAATGCACCCTGGGTTCGTCAATGGTGGAAATTACTCCGGGGATCCAAAACGGTGATTAATAGCCCATGTAACTGTGATTAAGAGCCCATGAAACAGGCCAGAATCGGCCAAAACTGCGAGTGTTGATGACCGTCACGTAAATGCAACCTAGGTTTCGTCAATTGTGGAAATCACTCCGGGGACCCAAAACGGTGATTAATAGCCCATGAAAAAGGCTAGAATCGGCCAAAACTGCGAGTGTTCATGACCGGCACGTAAATGCACCCTGGGTTCGTCAATGGTGGAAATCACTCCGGGGATCCAAAACGGTGATTAATAGCCCATGAAAAAGGCCAGAATCGGCCAAAGCTGTGAGTGTTGATGACCGGCACGTAAATGCACCCTAGGGTTCGTCAATGGTGGAAATCACTCCGGGGACCCAAAACGGTGATTAATAGCCCATGAAAATCTGATTAATAGCCCGTGAAACAGGCCAGAATCGGCCAAAAGTGCGAGTGTTGATGACCGGCACGTAAATGCACCCTGGGTTCATCAATGGTGGAAATCACTCCGAGGATCCAAAACGGTGATTAATAGCCCATGTAAATGTGATTAAGAGCCCATGAAACAGGCCAGAATCGGCCAAAACTGCGAGTGTTGATGACCGTCACGTAAATGCAACCTAGGTTTCGTCAATGGTGGAAATCACTCCGAGGATCCAAAACGGTGATTAATAGCCCATGTAAATGTGATTAAGAACCCATGAAACAGGCCAGAATCGGCCAAAACTGCGAGTGTTGATGACCGTCATGTAAATGCACCCTAGGGTTCGTCAATTGTGGAAATCACTTCGGGGACCCAAAACGGTGATTAATAGCCCATGAAACAGGCCAGAATCGGCCAAAACTGTGAGTGTTGATGACCGGCACGTAAATGCACCCTGGGTTCGTCAATGGTGGAAATCACTCCGGGGATCCAAAACGGTCATTAATAGCCCATGTAACTGTGATTAATAGCCCATGAAACAGGCCAGAATCGGCCAAAACTGCGAGTGTTGATGACCGGCACGTAAATGCACCCTGGGTTCGTCAATGGTGGAAATCACTCCGGGGATCCAAAACGGTGATTAATAGCCCATGTAACTGTGATTAATAGCCCATGAAACAGGCCAGAATCGGCCAAAACTGTGAGTGTTGATGACCGGCACGTAAATGCACCCTGGGTTCGTCAATGGTGGAAATTACTCCGGGGATCCAAAACGGTGATTAATAGCCCATGTAACTGTGATTAAGAGCCCATGAAACAGGCCAGAATCGGCCAAAACTGCGAGTGTTGATGACCGTCACGTAAATGCACCCTAGGTTTCGTCAATTGTGGAAATCACTCCGGGGACCCAAAACGGTGATTAATAGCCCATGTAACTGTGATTAATTGCCCATGAAACAGGCCAGAATCGGCCAAAACTGCGAGTGTTGATGACCGTCACGTAAATGCACCCTAGGGTTCGTCAATTGTGGAAATCACTTCGGGGACCCAAAACGGTGATTAATAGCCCATGAAACAGGCCAGAATCGGCCAAAACTGCGAGTGTTGATGACCGGCACGTAAATGCACCCTGGGTTCGTCAATGGTGGAAATTACTCCGGGGATCCAAAACGGTGATTAATAGCCCATGTAACTGTGATTAAGAGCCCATGAAACAGGCCAGAATCGGCCAAAACTGCGAGTGTTGATGACCGTCACGTAAATGCAACCTAGGTTTCGTCAATTGTGGAAATCACTCCGGGGACCCAAAACGGTGATTAATAGCCCATGAAAAAGGCTAGAATCGGCCAAAACTGCGAGTGTTCATGACCGGCACGTAAATGCACCCTGGGTTCGTCAATGGTGGAAATCACTCCGGGGATCCAAAACGGTGATTAATAGCCCATGAAAAAGGCCAGAATCGGCCAAAGCTGTGAGTGTTGATGACCGGCACGTAAATGCACCCTAGGGTTCGTCAATGGTGGAAATCACTCCGGGGACCCAAAACGGTGATTAATAGCCCATGAAAATCTGATTAATAGCCCGTGAAACAGGCCAGAATCGGCCAAAAGTGCGAGTGTTGATGACCGGCACGTAAATGCACCCTGGGTTCATCAATGGTGGAAATCACTCCGAGGATCCAAAACGGTGATTAATAGCCCATGTAAATGTGATTAAGAGCCCATGAAACAGGCCAAAATCGGCCAAAACTGCGAGTGTTGATGACCGTCACGTAAATGCAACCTAGGTTTCGTCAATGGTGGAAATCACTCCGAGGATCCAAAACGGTGATTAATAGCCCATGTAAATGTGATTAAGAACCCATGAAACAGGCCAGAATCGGCCAAAACTGCGAGTGTTGATGACCGTCATGTAAATGCACCCTAGGGTTCGTCAATTGTGGAAATCACTTCGGGGACCCAAAACGGTGATTAATAGCCCATGAAACAGGCCAGAATCGGCCAAAACTGTGAGTGTTGATGACCGGCACGTAAATGCACCCTGGGTTCGTCAATGGTGGAAATCACTCCGGGGATCCAAAACGGTCATTAATAGCCCATGTAACTGTGATTAATAGCCCATGAAACAGGCCAGAATCGGCCAAAACTGCGAGTGTTGATGACCGGCACGTAAATGCACCCTGGGTTCGTCAATGGTGGAAATCACTCCGGGGATCCAAAACGGTGATTAATAGCCCATGTAACTGTGATTAAGAGCCCATGAAACAGGCCAGAATCGGCCAAAACTAAGAGTGTTGATGACCGTCACGTAAATGCAACCTAGGTTTCTTCAATTGTGGAAATCACTCGGGGGACCCAAAACGGTGATTAATAGCCCATGAAAAAGGCTAGAATCGGCCAAAACTGCGAGTGTTGATGACCGGCACGTAAATGCACCCTGGGTTCGTCAATGGTGGAAATCACTCCGGGGATCCAAAACGGTGATTAATAGCCCATGAAACAGGCCAGAATCGGCCAAAGCTGTGAGTGTTGATGACCGGCACGTAAATGCACCCTGGGTTCGTCAATGGTGGAAATCACTCCGAGGATCCAAAACGGTGATTAATAGCCCATGTAAATGTGATTAAGAGCCCATGAAACAGGCCAGAATCGGCCAAAACTGCGAGTGTTGATGACCGGCACGTAAATGCAACCTAGGTTTCGTCAATGGTGGAAATCACTCCGAGGATCCAAAACGGTGATTAATAGCCCATGTAAATGTGATTAAGAGCCCATGAAAAAGGCTAGAATCGGCCAAAACTGCGAGTGTTGATGACCGTCACGTAAATGCACCCTAGGGTTCGTCAATTGTGGAAATCACTTCGGGGACCCAAAACAGTGATTAATAGCCCATGAAACAGGCCAGAATCGGCCAAAACTGCGAGTGTTGATGACCGGCACGTAAATGCACCCTAGGTTCGTCAATGGTGGAAATTACTCCGGGGATCCAAAACGGTGATTAATAGCCCATGTAACTGTGATTAAGAGCCCATGAAACAGGCCAGAATCGGCCAAAACTGCGAGTGTTGATGACCGTCACGTAAATGCAACCTAGGTTTCGTCAATTGTGGAAATCACTCCGGGGACCCAAAACGGTGATTAATAGCCCATGAAAAAGGCTAGAATCGGCCAAAACTGCGAGTGTTGATGACCGGCACGTAAATGCACCCTGGGTTCGTCAATGGTGGAAATCACTCCGGGGATCCAAAACGGTGATTAATAGCCCATGAAAAAGGCCAGAATCGGCCAAAGCTGTGAGTGTTGATGACCGGCACGTAAATGCACCCTAGGGTTCGTCAATGGTGGAAGTCACTCCGGGGATCCAAAACGGTCATTAATAGCCCATGTAACTGTGATTAATAGCCCATGAAACAGGCCAGAATCGGCCAAAGCTGTGAGTGTTGATGACCGGCACGTAAATGCACCCTAGGGTTCGTCAATGGTGGAAGTCACTCCGGGGATCCAAAACGGTCATTAATAGCCCATGTAACTGTGATTAATAGCCCATGAAACAGGCCAGAATCGGCCAAAACTGCGAGTGTTGATGACCGGCACGTAAATGCACCCTAGGGTTCATCAATGGTGGAAATCACTCCGAGGATCCAAAACGGTGATTAATAGCCCATGTAAATGTGATTAAGAGCCCATGAAACAGGCCAGAATCGGCCAAAACTGCGAGTGTTGATGACCGTCACGTAAATGCACCCTAGGGTTCGTCAATTGTGGAAATCACTTCGGGGACCCAAAACGGTGATTAATAGCCCATGAAACAGGCCAGAATCGGCCAAAACTGCGAGTGTTGATGACCGGCACGTAAATGCACCCTGGGTTCGTCAATGGTGGAAATTACTCCGGGGATCCAAAACGGTGATTAATAGCCCATGTAACTGTGATTAAGAGCCCATGAAACAGGCCAGAATCGGCCAAAACTGCGAGTGTTGATGACCGTCACGTAAATGCACCCTGGGTTCGTCAATGGTGGAAATCACTCCGGGGACCCAAAACGGTGATTAATAGCCCATGAAAAAGGCTAGAATCGGCCAAAACTGCGAGTGTTCATGACCGGCACGTAAATGCACCCTGGGTTCGTCAATGGTGGAAATCACTCCGGGGATCCAAAACGGTGATTAATAGCCCATGAAAAAGGCCAGAATCGGCCAAAGCTGTGAGTGTTGATGACCGTCACGTAAATGCAACCTAGGTTTCGTCAATTGTGGAAATCACTCCGGGGACCCAAAACGGTGATTAATAGCCCATGAAAAAGGCTAGAATCGGCCAAAACTGCGAGTGTTCATGACCGGCACGTAAATGCACCCTGGGTTCGTCAATGGTGGAAATCACTCCGGGGATCCAAAACGGTGATTAATAGCCCATGAAAAAGGCCAGAATCGGCCAAAGCTGTGAGTGTTGATGACCGGCACGTAAATGCACCCTAGGGTTCGTCAATGGTGGAAATCACTCCGGGGACCCAAAACGGTGATTAATAGCCCATGAAAAAGGCTAGAATCGGCCAAAACTGTGAGTGTTGATGACCGGCACGTAAATGCACCCTGGGTTCGTCAATGGTGGAAATCACTCCGGGGATCCAAAACGGTCATTAATAGCCCATGTAACTGTGATTAATAGCCCATGAAACAGGCCAGAATCGGCCAAAACTGCGAGTGTTGATGACCGGCACGTAAATGCACCCTAGGGTTCATCAATGGTGGAAATCACTCCGAGGATCCAAAACGGTGATTAATAGCCCATGAAACAGGCCAGAATCGGCCAAAACTGTGAGTGTTGATGACCGGCACGTAAATGCACCCTGGGTTCGTCAATGGTGGAAATTACTCCGGGGATCCAAAACGGTGATTAATAGCCCATGTAACTGTGATTAAGAGCCCATGAAACAGGCCAGAATCGGCCAAAACTGCGAGTGTTGATGACCGTCACGTAAATGCAACCTAGGTTTCGTCAATTGTGGAAATCACTCCGGGGACCCAAAACGGTGATTAATAGCCCATGAAAAAGGCTAGAATCGGCCAAAACTGCGAGTGTTGATGACCGGCACGTAAATGCACCCTGGGTTCGTCAATGGTGGAAATCACTCCGGGGATCCAAAACGGTGATTAATAGCCCATGAAAAAGGCCAGAATCGGCCAAAGCTGTGAGTGTTGATGACCGGCACGTAAATGCACCCTAGGGTTCGTCAATGGTGGAAGTCACTCCGGGGATCCAAAACGGTCATTAATAGCCCATGTAACTGTGATTAATAGCCCATGAAACAGGCCAGAATCGGCCAAAACTGCGAGTGTTGATGACCGGCACGTAAATGCACCCTAGGGTTCATCAATGGTGGAAATCACTCCGAGGATCCAAAACGGTGATTAATAGCCCATGTAAATGTGATTAAGAGCCCATGAAACAGGCCAGAATCGGCCAAAACTGCGAGTGTTGATGACCGTCACGTAAATGCACCCTAGGGTTCGTCAATTGTGGAAATCACTTCGGGGACCCAAAACGGTGATTAATAGCCCATGAAACAGGCCAGAATCGGCCAAAACTGCGAGTGTTGATGACCGGCACGTAAATGCACCCTGGGTTCGTCAATGGTGGAAATTACTCCGGGGATCCAAAACGGTGATTAATAGCCCATGTAACTGTGATTAAGAGCCCATGAAACAGGCCAGAATCGGCCAAAACTGCGAGTGTTGATGACCGTCACGTAAATGCAACCTAGGTTTCGTCAATTGTGGAAATCACTCCGGGGACCCAAAACGGTGATTAATAGCCCATGAAAAAGGCTAGAATCGGCCAAAACTGCGAGTGTTCATGACCGGCACGTAAATGCACCCTGGGTTCGTCAATGGTGGAAATCACTCCGGGGATCCAAAACGGTGATTAATAGCCCATGAAAAAGGCCAGAATCGGCCAAAGCTGTGAGTGTTGATGACCGGCACGTAAATGCACCCTAGGGTTCGTCAATGGTGGAAATCACTCCGGGGACCCAAAACGGTGATTAATAGCCCATGAAAATCTGATTAATAGCCCGTGAAACAGGCCAGAATCGGCCAAAAGTGCGAGTGTTGATGACCGGCACGTAAATGCACCCTGGGTTCATCAATGGTGGAAATCACTCCGAGGATCCAAAACGGTGATTAATAGCCCATGTAAATGTGATTAAGAGCCCATGAAACAGGCCAGAATCGGCCAAAACTGCGAGTGTTGATGACCGTCACGTAAATGCAACCTAGGTTTCGTCAATGGTGGAAATCACTCCGAGGATCCAAAACGGTGATTAATAGCCCATGTAAATGTGATTAAGAACCCATGAAACAGGCCAGAATCGGCCAAAACTGCGAGTGTTGATGACCGTCATGTAAATGCACCCTAGGGTTCGTCAATTGTGGAAATCACTTCGGGGACCCAAAACGGTGATTAATAGCCCATGAAACAGGCCAGAATCGGCCAAAACTGTGAGTGTTGATGACCGGCACGTAAATGCACCCTGGGTTCGTCAATGGTGGAAATCACTCCGGGGATCCAAAACGGTCATTAATAGCCCATGTAACTGTGATTAATAGCCCATGAAACAGGCCAGAATCGGCCAAAACTGCGAGTGTTGATGACCGGCACGTAAATGCACCCTGGGTTCGTCAATGGTGGAAATCACTCCGGGGATCCAAAACGGTGATTAATAGCCCATGTAACTGTGATTAATAGCCCATGAAACAGGCCAGAATCGGCCAAAACTGTGAGTGTTGATGACCGGCACGTAAATGCACCCTGGGTTCGTCAATGGTGGAAATTACTCCGGGGATCCAAAACGGTGATTAATAGCCCATGTAACTGTGATTAAGAGCCCATGAAACAGGCCAGAATCGGCCAAAACTGCGAGTGTTGATGACCGTCACGTAAATGCAACCTAGGTTTCGTCAATTGTGGAAATCACTCCGGGGACCCAAAACGGTGATTAATAGCCCATGAAAAAGGCTAGAATCGGCCAAAACTGCGAGTGTTGATGACCGGCACGTAAATGCACCCTGGGTTCGTCAATGGTGGAAATCACTCCGGGGATCCAAAACGGTGATTAATAGCCCATGAAAAAGGCCAGAATCGGCCAAAGCTGTGAGTGTTGATGACCGGCACGTAAATGCACCCTAGGGTTCGTCAATGGTGGAAGTCACTCCGGGGATCCAAAACGGTCATTAATAGCCCATGTAACTGTGATTAATAGCCCATGAAACAGGCCAGAATCGGCCAAAACTGCGAGTGTTGATGACCGGCACGTAAATGCACCCTAGGGTTCATCAATGGTGGAAATCACTCCGAGGATCCAAAACGGTGATTAATAGCCCATGTAAATGTGATTAAGAGCCCATGAAACAGGCCAGAATCGGCCAAAACTGCGAGTGTTGATGACCGTCACGTAAATGCACCCTAGGGTTCGTCAATTGTGGAAATCACTTCGGGGACCCAAAACGGTGATTAATAGCCCATGAAACAGGCCAGAATCGGCCAAAACTGCGAGTGTTGATGACCGGCACGTAAATGCACCCTGGGTTCGTCAATGGTGGAAATTACTCCGGGGATCCAAAACGGTGATTAATAGCCCATGTAACTGTGATTAAGAGCCCATGAAACAGGCCAGAATCGGCCAAAACTGCGAGTGTTGATGACCGTCACGTAAATGCAACCTAGGTTTCGTCAATTGTGGAAATCACTCCGGGGACCCAAAACGGTGATTAATAGCCCATGAAAAAGGCTAGAATCGGCCAAAACTGCGAGTGTTCATGACCGGCACGTAAATGCACCCTGGGTTCGTCAATGGTGGAAATCACTCCGGGGATCCAAAACGGTGATTAATAGCCCATGAAAAAGGCCAGAATCGGCCAAAGCTGTGAGTGTTGATGACCGGCACGTAAATGCACCCTAGGGTTCGTCAATGGTGGAAATCACTCCGGGGACCCAAAACGGTGATTAATAGCCCATGAAAATCTGATTAATAGCCCGTGAAACAGGCCAGAATCGGCCAAAAGTGCGAGTGTTGATGACCGGCACGTAAATGCACCCTGGGTTCATCAATGGTGGAAATCACTCCGAGGATCCAAAACGGTGATTAATAGCCCATGTAAATGTGATTAAGAGCCCATGAAACAGGCCAAAATCGGCCAAAACTGCGAGTGTTGATGACCGTCACGTAAATGCAACCTAGGTTTCGTCAATGGTGGAAATCACTCCGAGGATCCAAAACGGTGATTAATAGCCCATGTAAATGTGATTAAGAACCCATGAAACAGGCCAGAATCGGCCAAAACTGCGAGTGTTGATGACCGTCAGGTAAATGCACCCTAGGGTTCGTCAATTGTGGAAATCACTTCGGGGACCCAAAACGGTGATTAATAGCCCATGAAACAGGCCAGAATCGGCCAAAACTGTGAGTGTTGATGACCGGCACGTAAATGCACCCTGGGTTCGTCAATGGTGGAAATCACTCCGGGGATCCAAAACGGTCATTAATAGCCCATGTAACTGTGATTAATAGCCCATGAAACAGGCCAGAATCGGCCAAAACTGCGAGTGTTGATGACCGGCACGTAAATGCACCCTGGGTTCGTCAATGGTGGAAATCACTCCGGGGATCCAAAACGGTGATTAATAGCCCATGTAACTGTGATTAAGAGCCCATGAAACAGGCCAGAATCGGCCAAAACTAAGAGTGTTGATGACCGTCACGTAAATGCAACCTAGGTTTCTTCAATTGTGGAAATCACTCGGGGGACCCAAAACGGTGATTAATAGCCCATGAAAAAGGCTAGAATCGGCCAAAACTGCGAGTGTTGATGACCGGCACGTAAATGCACCCTGGGTTCGTCAATGGTGGAAATCACTCCGGGGATCCAAAACGGTGATTAATAGCCCATGAAACAGGCCAGAATCGGCCAAAGCTGTGAGTGTTGATGACCGGCACGTAAATGCACCCTGGGTTCGTCAATGGTGGAAATCACTCCGAGGATCCAAAACGGTGATTAATAGCCCATGTAAATGTGATTAAGAGCCCATGAAACAGGCCAGAATCGGCCAAAACTGCGAGTGTTGATGACCGGCACGTAAATGCAACCTAGGTTTCGTCAATGGTGGAAATCACTCCGAGGATCCAAAACGGTGATTAATAGCCCATGTAAATGTGATTAAGAGCCCATGAAAAAGGCTAGAATCGGCCAAAACTGCGAGTGTTGATGACCGTCACGTAAATGCACCCTAGGGTTCGTCAATTGTGGAAATCACTTCGGGGACCCAAAACAGTGATTAATAGCCCATGAAACAGGCCAGAATCGGCCAAAACTGCGAGTGTTGATGACCGGCACGTAAATGCACCCTAGGTTCGTCAATGGTGGAAATTACTCCGGGGATCCAAAACGGTGATTAATAGCCCATGTAACTGTGATTAAGAGCCCATGAAACAGGCCAGAATCGGCCAAAACTGCGAGTGTTGATGACCGTCACGTAAATGCAACCTAGGTTTCGTCAATTGTGGAAATCACTCCGGGGACCCAAAACGGTGATTAATAGCCCATGAAAAAGGCTAGAATCGGCCAAAACTGCGAGTGTTGATGACCGGCACGTAAATGCACCCTGGGTTCGTCAATGGTGGAAATCACTCCGGGGATCCAAAACGGTGATTAATAGCCCATGAAAAAGGCCAGAATCGGCCAAAGCTGTGAGTGTTGATGACCGGCACGTAAATGCACCCTAGGGTTCGTCAATGGTGGAAGTCACTCCGGGGATCCAAAACGGTCATTAATAGCCCATGTAACTGTGATTAATAGCCCATGAAACAGGCCAGAATCGGCCAAAGCTGTGAGTGTTGATGACCGGCACGTAAATGCACCCTAGGGTTCGTCAATGGTGGAAGTCACTCCGGGGATCCAAAACGGTCATTAATAGCCCATGTAACTGTGATTAATAGCCCATGAAACAGGCCAGAATCGGCCAAAACTGCGAGTGTTGATGACCGGCACGTAAATGCACCCTAGGGTTCATCAATGGTGGAAATCACTCCGAGGATCCAAAACGGTGATTAATAGCCCATGTAAATGTGATTAAGAGCCCATGAAACAGGCCAGAATCGGCCAAAACTGCGAGTGTTGATGACCGTCACGTAAATGCACCCTAGGGTTCGTCAATTGTGGAAATCACTTCGGGGACCCAAAACGGTGATTAATAGCCCATGAAACAGGCCAGAATCGGCCAAAACTGCGAGTGTTGATGACCGGCACGTAAATGCACCCTGGGTTCGTCAATGGTGGAAATTACTCCGGGGATCCAAAACGGTGATTAATAGCCCATGTAACTGTGATTAAGAGCCCATGAAACAGGCCAGAATCGGCCAAAACTGCGAGTGTTGATGACCGTCACGTAAATGCACCCTGGGTTCGTCAATGGTGGAAATCACTCCGGGGACCCAAAACGGTGATTAATAGCCCATGAAAAAGGCTAGAATCGGCCAAAACTGCGAGTGTTCATGACCGGCACGTAAATGCACCCTGGGTTCGTCAATGGTGGAAATCACTCCGGGGATCCAAAACGGTGATTAATAGCCCATGAAAAAGGCCAGAATCGGCCAAAGCTGTGAGTGTTGATGACCGTCACGTAAATGCAACCTAGGTTTCGTCAATTGTGGAAATCACTCCGGGGACCCAAAACGGTGATTAATAGCCCATGAAAAAGGCTAGAATCGGCCAAAACTGCGAGTGTTCATGACCGGCACGTAAATGCACCCTGGGTTCGTAAATGGTGGAAATCACTCCGGGGATCCAAAACGGTGATTAATAGCCCATGAAAAAGGCCAGAATCGGCCAAAGCTGTGAGTGTTGATGACCGGCACGTAAATGCACCCTAGGGTTCGTCAATGGTGGAAATCACTCCGGGGACCCAAAACGGTGATTAATAGCCCATGAAAAAGGCTAGAATCGGCCAAAACTGTGAGTGTTGATGACCGGCACGTAAATGCACCCTGGGTTCGTCAATGGTGGAAATCACTCCGGGGATCCAAAATGGTCATTAATAGCCCATGTAACTGTGATTAATAGCCCATGAAACAGGCCAGAATCGGCCAAAACTGCGAGTGTTGATGACCGGCACGTAAATGCACCCTAGGGTTCATCAATGGTGGAAATCACTCCGAGGATCCAAAACGGTGATTAATAGCCCATGAAACAGGCCAGAATCGGCCAAAACTGTGAGTGTTGATGACCGGCACGTAAATGCACCCTGGGTTCGTCAATGGTGGAAATTACTCCGGGGATCCAAAACGGTGATTAATAGCCCATGTAACTGTGATTAAGAGCCCATGAAACAGGCCAGAATCGGCCAAAACTGCGAGTGTTGATGACCGTCACGTAAATGCAACCTAGGTTTCGTCAATTGTGGAAATCACTCCGGGGACCCAAAACGGTGATTAATAGCCCATGAAAAAGGCTAGAATCGGCCAAAACTGCGAGTGTTGATGACCGGCACGTAAATGCACCCTGGGTTCGTCAATGGTGGAAATCACTCCGGGGATCCAAAACGGTGATTAATAGCCCATGAAAAAGGCCAGAATCGGCCAAAGCTGTGAGTGTTGATGACCGGCACGTAAATGCACCCTAGGGTTCGTCAATGGTGGAAGTCACTCCGAGGATCCAAAACGGTCATTAATAGCCCATGTAACTGTGATTAATAGCCCATGAAACAGGCCAGAATCGGCCAAAACTGCGAGTGTTGATGACCGGCACGTAAATGCACCCTGGGTTCGTCAATGGTGGAAATTACTCCGGGGATCCAAAACGGTGATTAATAGCCCATGTAACTGTGATTAAGAGCCCATGAAACAGGCCAGAATCGGCCAAAACTGCGAGTGTTGATGACCGTCACGTAAATGCAACCTAGGTTTCGTCAATTGTGGAAATCACTCCGGGGACCCAAAACGGTGATTAATAGCCCATGAAAAAGGCTAGAATCGGCCAAAACTGCGAGTGTTCATGACCGGCACGTAAATGCACCCTGGGTTCGTCAATGGTGGAAATCACTCCGGGGATCCAAAACGGTGATTAATAGCCCATGAAAAAGGCCAGAATCGGCCAAAGCTGTGAGTGTTGATGACCGGCACGTAAATGCACCCTAGGGTTCGTCAATGGTGGAAATCACTCCGGGGACCCAAAACGGTGATTAATAGCCCATGAAAATCTGATTAATAGCCCGTGAAACAGGCCAGAATCGGCCAAAAGTGCGAGTGTTGATGACCGGCACGTAAATGCACCCTGGGTTCGTCAATGGTGGAAATCACTCCGAGGATCCAAAACGGTGATTAATAGCCCATGTAAATGTGATTAAGAGCCCATGAAACAGGCCAGAATCGGCCAAAACTGCGAGTGTTGATGACCGTCACGTAAATGCAACCTAGGTTTCGTCAATGGTGGAAATCACTCCGAGGATCCAAAACGGTGATTAATATCCCATGTAAATGTGATTAAGAACCCATGAAACAGGCCAGAATCGGCCAAAACTGCGAGTGTTGATGACCGTCATGTAAATGCACCCTAGGGTTCGTCAATTGTGGAAATCACTTCGGGGACCCAAAACGGTGATTAATAGCCCATGAAACAGGCCAGAATCGGCCAAAACTGTGAGTGTTGATGACCGGCACGTAAATGCACCCTGGGTTCGTCAATGGTGGAAATCACTCCGGGGATCCAAAACGGTCATTAATAGCCCATGTAACTGTGATTAATAGCCCATGAAACAGGCCAGAATCGGCCAAAACTGCGAGTGTTGATGACCGGCACGTAAATGCACCCTGGGTTCGTCAATGGTGGAAATCACTCCGGGGATCCAAAACGGTGATTAATAGCCCATGTAACTGTGATTAAGAGCCCATGAAACAGGCCAGAATCGGCCAAAACTAAGAGTGTTGATGACCGTCACGTAAATGCAACCTAGGTTTCTTCAATTGTGGAAATCACTCGGGGGACCCAAAACGGTGATTAATAGCCCATGAAAAAGGCTAGAATCGGCCAGAACTGCGAGTGTTGATGACCGTCACGTAAATGCACCCTAGGGTTCGTCAATTGTGGAAATCACTTCGGGGACCCAAAACAGTGATTAATAGCCCATGAAACAGGCCAGAATCGGCCAAAACTGCGAGTGTTGATGACCGGCACGTAAATGCACCCTAGGTTCGTCAATGGTGGAAATTACTCCGGGGATCCAAAACGGTGATTAATAGCCCATGTAACTGTGATTAAGAGCCCATGAAACAGGCCAGAATCGGCCAAAACTGCGAGTGTTGATGACCGTCACGTAAATGCAACCTAGGTTTCGTCAATTGTGGAAATCACTCCGGGGACCCAAAACGGTGATTAATAGCCCATGAAAAAGGCTAGAATCGGCCAAAACTGCGAGTGTTGATGACCGGCACGTAAATGCACCCTGGGTTCGTCAATGGTGGAAATCACTCCGGGGATCCAAAACGGTGATTAATAGCCCATGAAAAAGGCCAGAATCGGCCAAAGCTGTGAGTGTTGATGACCGGCACGTAAATGCACCCTAGGGTTCGTCAATGGTGGAAGTCACTCTGGGGATCCAAAACGGTCATTAATAGCCCATGTAACTGTGATTAATAGCCCATGAAACAGGCCAGAATCGGCCAAAACTGCGAGTGTTGATGACCGGCACGTAAATGCACCCTAGGGTTCATCAATGGTGGAAATCACTCCGAGGATCCAAAACGGTGATTAATAGCCCATGTAAATGTGATTAAGAGCCCATGAAACAGGCCAGAATCGGCCAAAACTGCGAGTGTTGATGACCGTCACGTAAATGCACCCTAGGGTTCGTCAATTGTGGAAATCACTTCGGGGACCCAAAACGGTGATTAATAGCCCATGAAACAGGCCAGAATCGGCCAAAACTGCGAGTGTTGATGACCGGCACGTAAATGCACCCTGGGTTCGTCAATGGTGTAAATTACTCCGGGGATCCAAAACGGTGATTAATAGCCCATGTAACTGTGATTAAGAGCCCATGAAACAGGCCAGAATCGGCCAAAACTGCGAGTGTTGATGACCGTCACGTAAATGCAACCTAGGTTTCGTCAATTGTGGAAATCACTCCGGGGACCCAAAACGGTGATTAATAGCCCATGAAAAAGGCTAGAATCGGCCAAAACTGCGAGTGTTCATGACCGGCACGTAAATGCACCCTGGGTTCGTCAATGGTGGAAATCACTCCGGGGATCCAAAACGGTGATTAATAGCCCATGAAAAAGGCCAGAATCGGCCAAAGCTGTGAGTGTTGATGACCGGCACGTAAATGCACCCTAGGGTTCGTCAATGGTGGAAATCACTCCGGGGACCCAAAACGGTGATTAATAGCCCATGAAAAAGGCTAGAATCGGCCAAAACTGTGAGTGTTGATGACCGGCACGTAAATGCACCCTGGGTTCGTCAATGGTGGAAATCACTCCGGGGATCCAAAACGGTCATTAATAGCCCATGTAACTGTGATTAATAGCCCATGAAACAGGCCAGAATCGGCCAAAACTGCGAGTGTTGATGACCGGCACGTAAATGCACCCTAGGGTTCATCAATGGTGGAAATCACTCCGAGGATCCAAAACGGTGATTAATAGCCCATGTAAATGTGATTAAGAGCCCATGAAACAGGCCAGAATCGGCCAAAACTGCGAGTGTTGATGACCGTCACGTAAATGCACCCTAGGGTTCGTCAATTGTGGAAATCACTTCGGGGACCCAAAACGGTGATTAATAGCCCATGAAACAGGCCAGAATCGGCCAAAACTGCGAGTGTTGATGACCGGCACGTAAATGCACCCTGGGTTCGTCAATGGTGGAAATTACTCCGGGGATCCAAAACGGTGATTAATAGCCCATGTAACTGTGATTAAGAGCCCATGAAACAGGCCAGAATCGGCCAAAACTGCGAGTGTTGATGACCGTCACGTAAATGCAACCTAGGTTTCGTCAATTGTGGAAATCACTCCGGGGACCCAAAACGGTGATTAATAGCCCATGAAAAAGGCTAGAATCGGCCAAAACTGCGAGTGTTCATGACCGGCACGTAAATGCACCCTGGGTTCGTCAATGGTGGAAATCACTCCGGGGATCCAAAACGGTGATTAATAGCCCATGAAAAAGGCCAGAATCGGCCAAAGCTGTGAGTGTTGATGACCGGCACGTAAATGCACCCTAGGGTTCGTCAATGGTGGAAATCACTCCGGGGACCCAAAACGGTGATTAATAGCCCATGAAAAAGGCTAGAATCGGCCAAAACTGTGAGTGTTGATGACCGGCACGTAAATGCACCCTGGGTTCGTCAATGGTGGAAATTACTCCGGGGATCCAAAACGGTGATTAATAGCCCATGTAACTGTGATTAAGAGCCCATGAAACAGGCCAGAATCGGCCAAAACTGCGAGTGTTGATGACCGTCACGTAAATGCAACCTAGGTTTCGTCAATTGTGGAAATCACTCCGGGGACCCAAAACGGTGATTAATAGCCCATGAAAAAGGCTAGAATCGGCCAAAACTGCGAGTGTTCATGACCGGCACGTAAATGCACCCTGGGTTCGTCAATGGTGGAAATCACTCCGGGGATCCAAAACGGTGATTAATAGCCCATGAAAAAGGCCAGAATCGGCCAAAGCTGTGAGTGTTGATGACCGGCACGTAAATGCACCCTAGGGTTCGTCAATGGTGGAAATCACTCCGGGGACCCAAAACGGTGATTAATAGCCCATGAAAAAGGCTAGAATCGGCCAAAACTGTGAGTGTTGATGACCGGCACGTAAATGCACCCTGGGTTCGTCAATGGTGGAAATCACTCCGGGGATCCAAAACGGTCATTAATAGCCCATGTAACTGTGATTAATAGCCCATGAAACAGGCCAGAATCGGCCAAAACTGCGAGTTTTGATGACCGTCACGTAAATGCACCCTAGGGTTCGTCAATTGTGGAAATCACTTCGGGGACCCAAAACGGTGATTAATAGCCCATGAAACAGGCCAGAATCGGCCAAAACTGCGAGTGTTGATGACCGGCACGTAAATGCACCCTGGGTTCGTCAATGGTGGAAATTACTCCGGGGATCCAAAACGGTGATTAATAGCCCATGTAACTGTGATTAAGAGCCCATGAAACAGGCCAGAATCGGCCAAAACTGCGAGTGTTGATGACCGTCACGTAAATGCAACCTAGGTTTCGTCAATTGTGGAAATCACTCCGGGGACCCAAAACGGTGATTAATAGCCCATGAAAAAGGCTAGAATCGGCCAAAACTGCGAGTGTTGATGACCGGCACGTAAATGCACCCTAGGGTTCATCAATGGTGGAAATCACTCCGAGGATCCAAAACGGTGATTAATAGCCCATGAAACAGGCCAGAATCGGCCAAAACTGTGAGTGTTGATGACCGGCACGTAAATGCACCCTGGGTTCGTCAATGGTGGAAATTACTCCGGGGATCCAAAACGGTGATTAATAGCCCATGTAACTGTGATTAAGAGCCCATGAAACAGGCCAGAATCGGCCAAAACTGCGAGTGTTGATGACCGTCACGTAAATGCAACCTAGGTTTCGTCAATTGTGGAAATCACTCCGGGGACCCAAAACGGTGATTAATAGCCCATGAAAAAGGCTAGAATCGGCCAAAACTGCGAGTGTTGATGACCGGCACGTAAATGCACCCTGGGTTCGTCAATGGTGGAAATCACTCCGGGGATCCAAAACGGTGATTAATAGCCCATGAAAAAGGCCAGAATCGGCCAAAGCTGTGAGTGTTGATGACCGGCACGTAAATGCACCCTAGGGTTCGTCAATGGTGGAAGTCACTCCGGGGATCCAAAACGGTCATTAATAGCCCATGTAACTGTGATTAATAGCCCATGAAACAGGCCAGAATCGGCCAAAACTGCGAGTGTTGATGACCGGCACGTAAATGCACCCTAGGGTTCATCAATGGTGGAAATCACTCCGAGGATCCAAAACGGTGATTAATAGCCCATGTAAATGTGATTAAGAGCCCATGAAACAGGCCAGAATCGGCCAAAACTGCGAGTGTTGATGACCGTCACGTAAATGCACCCTAGGGTTCGTCAATTGTGGAAATCACTTCGGGGACCCAAAACGGTGATTAATAGCCCATGAAACAGGCCAGAATCGTCCAAAACTGTGAGTGTTGATGACCGGCACGTAAATGCACCCTGGGTTCGTCAATGGTGGAAATTACTCCGGGGATCCAAAACGGTGATTAATAGCCCATGTAACTGTGATTAAGAGCCCATGAAACAGGCTAGAATCGGCCAAAACTGCGAGTGTTGATGACCGTCACGTAAATGCAACCTAGGTTTCGTCAATTGTGGAAATCACTCCGGGGACCCAAAACGGTGATTAATAGCCCATGAAAAAGGCTAGAATCGGCCAAAACTGCGAGTGTTCATGACCGGCACGTAAATGCACCCTGGGTTCGTCAATGGTGGAAATCACTCCGGGGATCCAAAACGGTGATTAATAGCCCATGAAAAAGGCCAGAATCGGCCAAAGCTGTGAGTGTTGATGACCGGCACGTAAATGCACCCTAGGGTTCGTCAATGGTGGAAATCACTCCGGGGACCCAAAACGGTGATTAATAGCCCATGAAAATCTGATTAATAGCCCGTGAAACAGGCCAGAATCGGCCAAAAGTGCGAGTGTTGATGACCGGCACGTAAATGCACCCTGGGTTCGTCAATGGTGGAAATCACTCCGAGGATCCAAAACGGTGATTAATAGCCCATGTAAATGTGATTAAGAGCCCATGAAACAGGCCAGAATCGGCCAAAACTGCGAGTGTTGATGACCGTCACGTAAATGCAACCTAGGTTTCGTCAATGGTGGAAATCACTCCGAGGATCCAAAACGGTGATTAATAGCCCATGTAAATGTGATTAAGAGCCCATGAAACAGGCCAGAATCGGCCAAAACAGCGAGTGTTGATGACCGTCACGTAAATGCACCCTAGGGTTCGTCAATTGTGGAAATCACTTCGGGGACCCAAAACGGTGATTAATAGCCCATGAAACAGGCCAGAATCGGCCAAAACTGTGAGTGTTGATGACCGGCACGTAAATGCACCCTGGGTTCGTCAATGGTGGAAATCACTCCGGGGATCCAAAATGGTCATTAATAGCCCATGTAACTGTGATTAATAGCCCATGAAACAGGCCAGAATCGGCCAAAACTGCGAGTGTTGATGACCGTCACGTAAATGCACCCTAGGTTTCGTCAATTGTGGAAATCACTCGGGGGACCCAAAACGGTGATTAATAGCCCATGAAAAAGGCTAGAATCGGCCAAAACTGCGAGTGTTGATGACCGGCACGTAAATGCACCCTAGGGTTCATCAATGGTGGAAATTACTCCGGGGATCCAAAACGGTGATTAATAGCCCATGTAACTGTGATTAAGAGCCCATGAAACAGGCCAGAATCGGCCAAAACTGCGAGTGTTGATGACCGTCACGTAAATGCAACCTAGGTTTCGTCAATTGTGGAAATCACTCCGGGGACCCAAAACGGTGATTAATAGCCCATGAAAAAGGCTAGAATCGGCCAAAACTGCGAGTGTTGATGACCGGCACGTAAATGCACCCTGGGTTCGTCAATGGTGGAAATCACTCCGGGGATCCAAAACGGTGATTAATAGCCCATGAAAAAGGCCAGAATCGGCCAAAGCTGTGAGTGTTGATGACCGGCACGTAAATGCACCCTAGGGTTCATCAATGGTGGAAGTCACTCCGGGGATCCAAAACGGTCATTAATAGCCCATGTAACTGTGAGTAATAGCCCATGAAACAGGCCAGAATCGGCCAAAACTGCGAGTGTTGATGACCGGCACGTAAATGCACCCTAGGGTTCATCAATGGTGGAAATCACTCCGAGGATCCAAAACGGTGATGAATAGCCCATGTAAATGTGATTAAGAGCCCATGAAACAGGCCAGAATCGGCCAAAACTGCGAGTGTTGATGACCGTCACGTAAATGCACCCTAGGGTTCGTCAATTGTGGAAATCACTTCGGGGACCCAAAACGGTGATTAATAGCCCATGAAACAGGCCAGAATCGGCCAAAACTGTGAGTGTTGATGACCGGCACGTAAATGCACCCTGGGTTCGTCAATGGTGGAAATTACTCCGGGGATCCAAAACGGTGATTAATAGCCCATGTAACTGTGATTAAGAGCCCATGAAACAGGCTAGAATCGGCCAAAACTGCGAGTGTTGATGACCGTCACGTAAATGCAACCTAGGTTTCGTCAATTGTGGAAATCACTCCGGGGACCCAAAACGGTGATTAATAGCCCATGAAAAAGGCTAGAATCGGCCAAAACTGCGAGTGTTCATGACCGGCACGTAAATGCACCCTGGGTTCGTCAATGGTGGAAATCACTCCGGGGATCCAAAACGGTGATTAATAGCCCATGAAAAAGGCCAGAATCGGCCAAAGCTGTGAGTGTTGATGACCGGCACGTAAATGCACCCTAGGGTTCGTCAATGGTGGAAATCACTCCGGGGACCCAAAACGGTGATTAATAGCCCATGAAAATCTGATTAATAGCCCGTGAAACAGGCCAGAATCGGCCAAAAGTGCGAGTGTTGATGACCGGCACGTAAATGCACCCTGGGTTCGTCAATGGTGGAAATCACTCCGAGGATCCAAAACGGTGATTAATAGCCCATGTAAATGTGATTAAGAGCCCATGAAACAGGCCAGAATCGGCCAAAACTGCGAGTGTTGATGACCGTCACGTAAATGCAACCTAGGTTTCGTCAATGGTGGAAATCACTCCGAGGATCCAAAACGGTGATTAATAGCCCATGTAAATGTGATTAAGAGCCCATGAAACAGGCCAGAATCGGCCAAAACAGCGAGTGTTGATGACCGTCACGTAAATGCACCCTAGGGTTCGTCAATTGTGGAAATCACTTCGGGGACCCAAAACGGTGATTAATAGCCCATGAAACAGGCCAGAATCGGCCAAAACTGTGAGTGTTGATGACCGGCACGTAAATGCACCCTGGGTTCGTCAATGGTGGAAATCACTCCGGGGATCCAAAATGGTCATTAATAGCCCATGTAACTGTGATTAATAGCCCATGAAACAGGCCAGAATCGGCCAAAACTGCGAGTGTTGATGACCGTCACGTAAATGCACCCTAGGTTTCGTCAATTGTGGAAATCACTCGGGGGACCCAAAACGGTGATTAATAGCCCATGAAAAAGGCTAGAATCGGCCAAAACTGCGAGTGTTGATGACCGGCACGTAAATGCACCCTAGGGTTCATCAATGGTGGAAATTACTCCGGGGATCCAAAACGGTGATTAATAGCCCATGTAACTGTGATTAAGAGCCCATGAAACAGGCCAGAATCGGCCAAAACTGCGAGTGTTGATGACCGTCACGTAAATGCAACCTAGGTTTCGTCAATTGTGGAAATCACTCCGGGGACCCAAAACGGTGATTAATAGCCCATGAAAAAGGCTAGAATCGGCCAAAACTGCGAGTGTTGATGACCGGCACGTAAATGCACCCTGGGTTCGTCAATGGTGGAAATCACTCCGGGGATCCAAAACGGTGATTAATAGCCCATGAAAAAGGCCAGAATCGGCCAAAGCTGTGAGTGTTGATGACCGGCACGTAAATGCACCCTAGGGTTCATCAATGGTGGAAGTCACTCCGGGGATCCAAAACGGTCATTAATAGCCCATGTAACTGTGAGTAATAGCCCATGAAACAGGCCAGAATCGGCCAAAACTGCGAGTGTTGATGACCGGCACGTAAATGCACCCTAGGGTTCATCAATGGTGGAAATCACTCCGAGGATCCCAAACGGTGATTAGTAGCCCATGTAAATGTGATTAAGAGCCCATGAAACAGGCCAGAATCGGCCAAAACTGCGAGTGTTGATGACCGTCACGTAAATGCACCCTAGGGTTCGTCAATTGTGGAAATCACTTCGGGGACCCAAAACGGTGATTAATAGCCCATGAAACAGGCCAGAATCGGCCAAAACTGTGAGTGTTGATGACCGGCACGTAAATGCACCCTGGGTTCGTCAATGGTGGAAATTACTCCGGGGATCCAAAACGGTGATTAATAGCTCTTGTAACTGTGATTAAGAGCCCATGAAACAGGCTAGAATCGGCCAAAACTGCGAGTGTTGATGACCGTCACGTAAATGCAACCTAGGTTTCGTCAATTGTGGAAATCACTCCGGGGACCCAAAACGGTGATTAATAGCCCATGAAAAAGGCTAGAATCGGCCAAAACTGCGAGTGTTCATGACCGGCACGTAAATGCACCCTGGGTTCGTCAATGGTGGAAATCACTCCGGGGATCCAAAACGGTGATTAATAGCCCATGAAAAAGGCCAGAATCGGCCAAAGCTGTGAGTGTTGATGACCGGCACGTAAATGCACCCTAGGGTTCGTCAATGGTGGAAATCACTCCGGGGACCCAAAACGGTGATTAATAGCCCATGAAAATCTGATTAATAGCCCGTGAAACAGGCCAGAATCGGCCAAAAGTGCGAGTGTTGATGACCGGCACGTAAATGCACCCTGGGTTCGTCAATGGTGGAAATCACTCCGAGGATCCAAAACGGTGATTAATAGCCCATGTAAATGTGATTAAGAGCCCATGAAACAGGCCAGAATCGGCCAAAACTGCGAGTGTTGATGACCGTCACGTAAATGCAACCTAGGTTTCGTCAATGGTGGAAATCACTCCGAGGATCCAAAACGGTGATTAATAGCCCATGTAAATGTGATTAAGAGCCCATGAAACAGGCCAGAATCGGCCAAAACAGCGAGTGTTGATGACCGTCACGTAAATGCACCCTAGGGTTCGTCAATTGTGGAAATCACTTCGGGGACCCAAAACGGTGATTAATAGCCCATGAAACAGGCCAGAATCGGCCAAAACTGTGAGTGTTGATGACCGGCACGTAAATGCACCCTGGGTTCGTCAATGGTGGAAATCACTCCGGGGATCCAAAATGGTCATTAATAGCCCATGTAACTGTGATTAATAGCCCATGAAACAGGCCAGAATCGGCCAAAACTGCGAGTGTTGATGACCGTCACGTAAATGCACCCTAGGTTTCGTCAATTGTGGAAATCACTCGGGGGACCCAAAACGGTGATTAATAGCCCATGAAAAAGGCTAGAATCGGCCAAAACTGCGAGTGTTGATGACCGGCACGTAAATGCACCCTAGGGTTCATCAATGGTGGAAATTACTCCGGGGATCCAAAACGGTGATTAATAGCCCATGTAACTGTGATTAAGAGCCCATGAAACAGGCCAGAATCGGCCAAAACTGCGAGTGTTGATGACCGTCACGTAAATGCAACCTAGGTTTCGTCAATTGTGGAAATCACTCCGGGGACCCAAAACGGTGATTAATAGCCCATGAAAAAGGCTAGAATCGGCCAAAACTGCGAGTGTTGATGACCGGCACGTAAATGCACCCTGGGTTCGTCAATGGTGGAAATCACTCCGGGGATCCAAAACGGTGATTAATAGCCCATGAAAAAGGCCAGAATCGGCCAAAGCTGTGAGTGTTGATGACCGGCACGTAAATGCACCCTAGGGTTCATCAATGGTGGAAGTCACTCCGGGGATCCAAAACGGTCATTAATAGCCCATGTAACTGTGAGTAATAGCCCATGAAACAGGCCAGAATCGGCCAAAACTGCGAGTGTTGATGACCGGCACGTAAATGCACCCTAGGGTTCATCAATGGTGGAAATCACTCCGAGGATCCAAAACGGTGATTAATAGCCCATGTAAATGTGATTAAGAGCCCATGAAACAGGCCAGAATCGGCCAAAACTGCGAGTGTTGATGACCGTCACGTAAATGCACCCTAGGGTTCGTCAATTGTGGAAATCACTTCGGGGACCCAAAACGGTGATTAATAGCCCATGAAACAGGCCAGAATCGGCCAAAACTGTGAGTGTTGATGACCGGCACGTAAATGCACCCTGGGTTCGTCAATGGTGGAAATTACTCCGGGGATCCAAAACGGTGATTAATAGCCCATGTAACTGTGATTAAGAGCCCATGAAACAGGCTAGAATCGGCCAAAACTGCGAGTGTTGATGACCGTCACGTAAATGCAACCTAGGTTTCGTCAATTGTGGAAATCACTCCGGGGACCCAAAACGGTGATTAATAGCCCATGAAAAAGGCTAGAATCGGCCAAAACTGCGAGTGTTCATGACCGGCACGTAAATGCACCCTGGGTTCGTCAATGGTGGAAATCACTCCGGGGATCCAAAACGGTGATTAATAGCCCATGAAAAAGGCCAGAATCGGCCAAAGCTGTGAGTGTTGATGACCGGCACGTAAATGCACCCTAGGGTTCGTCAATGGTGGAAATCACTCCGGGGACCCAAAACGGTGATTAATAGCCCATGAAAATCTGATTAATAGCCCGTGAAACAGGCCAGAATCGGCCAAAAGTGCGAGTGTTGATGACCGGCACGTAAATGCACCCTGGGTTCGTCAATGGTGGAAATCACTCCGAGGATCCAAAACGGTGATTAATAGCCCATGTAAATGTGATTAAGAGCCCATGAAACAGGCCAGAATCGGCCAAAACTGCGAGTGTTGATGACCGTCACGTAAATGCAACCTAGGTTTCGTCAATGGTGGAAATCACTCCGAGGATCCAAAACGGTGATTAATAGCCCATGTAAATGTGATTAAGAGCCCATGAAACAGGCCAGAATCGGCCAAAACAGCGAGTGTTGATGACCGTCACGTAAATGCACCCTAGGGTTCGTCAATTGTGGAAATCACTTCGGGGACCCAAAACGGTGATTAATAGCCCATGAAACAGGCCAGAATCGGCCAAAACTGTGAGTGTTGATGACCGGCACGTAAATGCACCCTGGGTTCGTCAATGGTGGAAATCACTCCGGGGATCCAAAATGGTCATTAATAGCCCATGTAACTGTGATTAATAGCCCATCAAACAGGCCAGAATCGGCCAAAACTGCGAGTGTTGATGACCGTCACGTAAATGCACCCTAGGTTTCGTCAATTGTGGAAATCACTCGGGGGACCCAAAACGGTGATTAATAGCCCATGAAAAAGGCTAGAATCGGCCAAAACTGCGAGTGTTGATGACCGGCACGTAAATGCACCCTAGGGTTCATCAATGGTGGAAATTACTCCGGGGATCCAAAACGGTGATTAATAGCCCATGTAACTGTGATTAAGAGCCCATGAAACAGGCCAGAATCGGCCAAAACTGCGAGTGTTGATGACCGTCACGTAAATGCAACCTAGGTTTCGTCAATTGTGGAAATCACTCCGGGGACCCAAAACGGTGATTAATAGCCCATGAAACAGGCCAGAATCGGCCAAAACTGCGAGTGTTGATGACCGGCACGTAAATGCACCCTGGGTTCGTCAATGGTGGAAATCACTCCGGGGATCCAAAACGGTGATTAATAGCCCATGAAAAAGGCCAGAATCGGCCAAAGCTGTGAGTGTTGATGACCGGCACGTAAATGCACCCTAGGGTTCGTCAATGGTGGAAGTCACTCCGGGGATCCAAAACGGTCATTAATAGCCCATGTAACTGTGATTAATAGCCCATGAAACAGGCCAGAATCGGCCAAAACTGCGAGTGTTGATGACCGGCACGTAAATGCACCCTGGGTTCGTCAATGGTGGAAATCACTCCGGGGATCCAAAACGGTGATTAATAGCCCATGAAAAAGGCCAGAATCGGCCAAAGCTGTGAGTGTTGATGACCGGCACGTAAATGCACCCTAGGGTTCATCAATGGTGGAAGTCACTCCGGGGATCCAAAACGGTCATTAATAGCCCATGTAACTGTGAGTAATAGCCCATGAAACAGGCCAGAATCGGCCAAAACTACGAGTGTTGATGACCGGCACGTAAATGCACCCTAGGGTTCATCAATGGTGGAAATCACTCCGAGGATCCAAAACGGTGATTAATAGCCCATGTAAATGTGATTAAGAGCCCATGAAACAGGCCAGAATCGGCCAAAACTGCGAGTGTTGATGACCGTCACGTAAATGCACCCTAGGGTTCGTCAATTGTGGAAATCACTTCGGGGACCCAAAACGGTGATTAATAGCCCATGAAACAGGCCAGAATCGGCCAAAACTGTGAGTGTTGATGACCGGCACGTAAATGCACCCTGGGTTCGTCAATGGTGGAAATTACTCCGGGGATCCAAAACGGTGATTAATAGCCCATGTAACTGTGATTAAGAGCCCATGAAACAGGCTAGAATCGGCCAAAACTGCGAGTGTTGATGACCGTCACGTAAATGCAACCTAGGTTTCGTCAATTGTGGAAATCACTCCGGGGACCCAAAACGGTGATTAATAGCCCATGAAAAAGGCTAGAATCGGCCAAAACTGCGAGTGTTCATGACCGGCACGTAAATGCACCCTGGGTTCGTCAATGGTGGAAATCACTCCGGGGATCCAAAACGGTGATTAATAGCCCATGAAAAAGGCCAGAATCGGCCAAAGCTGTGAGTGTTGATGACCGGCACGTAAATGCACCCTAGGGTTCATCAATGGTGGAAGTCACTCCGGGGATCCAAAACGGTCATTAATAGCCCATGTAACTGTGAGTAATAGCCCATGAAACAGGCCAGAATCGGCCAAAACTGCGAGTGTTGATGACCGGCACGTAAATGCACCCTAGGGTTCATCAATGGTGGAAATCACTCCGAGGATCCAAAACGGTGATTAATAGCCCATGTAAATGTGATTAAGAGCCCATGAAACAGGCCAGAATCGGCCAAAACTGCGAGTGTTGATGACCGTCACGTAAATGCACCCTAGGGTTCGTCAATTGTGGAAATCACTTCGGGGACCCAAAACGGTGATTAATAGCCCATGAAACAGGCCAGAATCGGCCAAAACTGCGAGTGTTGATGACCGGCACGTAAATGCACCCTGGGTTCGTCAATGGTGGAAATTACTCCGGGGATCCAAAACGGTGATTAATAGCCCATGTAACTGTGATTAAGAGCCCATGAAACAGGCTAGAATCGGCCAAAACTGCGAGTGTTGATGACCGTCACGTAAATGCAACCTAGGTTTCGTCAATTGTGGAAATCACTCCGGGGACCCAAAACGGTGATTAATAGCCCATGAAAAAGGCTAGAATCGGCCAAAACTGCGAGTGTTCATGACCGGCACGTAAATGCACCCTGGGTTCGTCAATGGTGGAAATCACTCCGGGGATCCAAAACGGTGATTAATAGCCCATGAAAAAGGCCAGAATCGGCCAAAGCTGTGAGTGTTGATGACCGGCACGTAAATGCACCCTAGGGTTCGTCAATGGTGGAAATCACTCCGGGGACCCAAAACGGTGATTAATAGCCCATGAAAATCTGATTAATAGCCCGTGAAACAGGCCAGAATCGGCCAAAAGTGCGAGTGTTGATGACCGGCACGTAAATGCACCCTGGGTTCGTCAATGGTGGAAATCACTCCGAGGATCCAAAACGGTGATTAATAGCCCATGTAAATGTGATTAAGAGCCCATGAAACAGGCCAGAATCGGCCAAAACTGCGAGTGTTGATGACCGTCACGTAAATGCAACCTAGGTTTCGTCAATGGTGGAAATCACTCCGAGGATCCAAAACGGTGATTAATAGCCCATGAAACAGGCCAGAATCGGCCAAAACTGCGAGTGTTGATGACCGGCACGTAAATGCACCCTGGGTTCGTCAATGGTGGAAATTACTCCGGGGATCCAAAACGGTGATTAATAGCCCACGTAACTGTGATTAAGAGCCCATGAAACAGGCCAGAATCGGCCAAAACTGCGAGTGTTGATGACCGTCACGTAAATGCACCCTAGGGTTCGTCAATTGTGGAAATCACTTCGGGGACCCAAAACGGTGATTAATAGCCCATGAAACAGGCCAGAATCGGCCAAAACTGCGAGTGTTGATGACCGGCACGTAAATGCACCCTGGGTTCGTCAATGGTGGAAATCACTCCGGGGATCCAAAACGGTGATTAATAGCCCATGAAAAAGGCCAGAATCGGCCAAAGCTGTGAGTGTTCATGACCGGCACGTAAATGCACCCTGGGTTCGTCAATGGTGGAAATCACTCCGGGGATCCAAAACGGTGATTAATAGCCCATGAAAAAGGCCAGAATCGGCCAAAGCTGTGAGTGTTGATGACCGGCACGTAAATGCACCCTAGGGTTCGTCAATGGTGGAAATCACTCCGGGGACCCAAAACGGTGATTAATAGCCCATGAAAATCTGATTAATAGCCCGTGAAACAGGCCAGAATCGGCCAAAAGTGCGAGTGTTGATGACCGGCACGTAAATGCACCCTGGGTTCGTCAATGGTGGAAATCACTCCGAGGATCCAAAACGGTGATTAATAGCCCATGTAAATGTGATTAAGAGCCCATGAAACAGGCCAGAATCGGCCAAAACTGCGAGTGTTGATGACCGTCACGTAAATGCAACCTAGGTTTCGTCAATGGTGGAAATCACTCCGAGGATCCAAAACGGTGATTAATAGCCCATGTAAATGTGATTAAGAGCCCATGAAACAGGCCAGAATCGGCCAAAACAGCGAGTGTTGATGACCGTCACGTAAATGCACCCTAGGGTTCGTCAATTGTGGAAATCACTTCGGGGACCCAAAACGGTGATTAATAGCCCATGAAACAGGCCAGAATCGGCCAAAACTGTGAGTGTTGATGACCGGCACGTAAATGCACCCTGGGTTCGTCAATGGTGGAAATCACTCCGGGGATCCAAAATGGTCATTAATAGCCCATGTAACTGTGATTAATAGCCCATGAAACAGGCCAGAATCGGCCAAAACTGCGAGTGTTGATGACCGGCACGTAAATGCACCCTGGGTTCGTCAATGGTGGAAATCACTCCGGGGATCCAAAATGGTGATTAATAGCCCATGTAACTGTGATTAAGAGCCCACGAAAAAGGCCAGAATCGGCCAAAACTGCGAGTGTTGATGACCGTCACGTAAATGCAACCTAGGTTTCGTCAATTGTGGAAATCACTCGGGGGACCCAAAACGGTGATTAATAGCCCATGAAAAAGGCTAGAATCAGCCAAAACTGCGGGTGTTGATGACCGGCACGTAAATGCACCCTAGGGTTCATCAATGGTGGAAATTACTCCGGGGATCCAAAACGGTGATTAATAGCCCATGTAACTGTGATTAAGAGCCCATGAAACAGGCCAGAATCGGCCAAAACTGCGAGTGTTGATGACCGTCACGTAAATGCAACCTAGGTTTCGTCAATTGTGGAAATCACTCCGGGGACCCAAAACGGTGATTAATAGCCCATGAAAAAGGCTAGAATCGGCCAAAACTGCGAGTGTTGATGACCGGCACGTAAATGCACCCTGGGTTCGTCAATGGTGGAAATCACTCCGAGGATCCAAAACGGTGATTAATAGCCCATGAAAAAGGCCAGAATCGGCCAAAGCTGTGAGTGTTGATGACCGGCACGTAAATGCACCCTAGGGTTCGTCAATGGTGGAAGTCACTCCGGGGATCCAAAACGGTCATTAATAGCCCAAGTAACTGTGATTAATAGCCCATGAAACAGGCCAGAATCGGCCAAAACTGCGAGTGTTGATGACCGGCACGTAAATGCACCCTAGGGTTCATCAATGGTGGAAATCACTCCGAGGATCCAAAACGGTGATTAATAGCCCATGTAAATGTGATTAAGAGCCCATGAAACAGGCCAGAATCGCCCAAAACTGCGAGTGTTGATGACCGTCACGTAAATGCACCCTAGGGTTCGTCAATTGTGGAAATCACTTCGGGGACCCAAAACGGTGATTAATAGCCCATGAAACAGGCCAGAATCGGCCAAAACTGCGAGTGTTGATGACCGGCACGTAAATGCACCCTGGGTTCGTCAATGGTGGAAATTACTCCGGGGATCCAAAACGGTGATTAATAGCCCATGTAACTGTGATTAAGAGCCCATGAAATAGGCTAGAATCGGCCAAAACTGCGAGTGTTCATGACCGGCACGTAAATGCACCCTGGGTTCGTCAATGGTGGAAATCACTCCGGGGATCCAAAACGGTGATTAATAGCCCATGAAAAAGGCCAGAATCGGCCAAAGCTGTGAGTGTTCATGACCGGCACGTAAATGCACCCTAGGGTTCGTCAATGGTGGAAATCACTCCGGGGACCCAAAACGGTGATTAATAGCCCATGAAAATCTGATTAATAGCCCGTGAAACAGGCCAGAATCGGCCAAAAGTGCGAGTGTTGATGACCGGCACGTAAATGCACCCTGGGTTCGTCAATGGTGGAAATCACTCCGAGGATCCAAAACGGTGATTAATAGCCCATGTAAATGTGATTAAGAGCCCATGAAACAGGCCAGAATCGGCCAAAACTGCGAGTGTTGATGACCGTCACGTAAATGCAACCTAGGTTTCGTCAATGGTGGAAATCACTCCGAGGATCCAAAACTGTGATTAATAGCCCATGAAACAGGCCAGAATCGGCCAAAACTGCGAGTGTTGATGACCGGCACGTAAATGCACCCTGGGTTCGTCAATGGTGGAAATTACTCCGGGGATCCAAAACGGTGATTAATAGCCCACGTAACTGTGATTAAGAGCCCATGAAACAGGCCAGAATCGGCCAAAACTGCGAGTGTTGATGACCGTCACGTAAATGCACCCTAGGGTTCGTCAATTGTGGAAATCACTTCGGGGACCCAAAACGGTGATTAATAGCCCATGAAACAGGCCAGAATCGGCCAAAACTGCGAGTGTTGATGACCGGCACGTAAATGCACCCTGGGTTCGTCAATGGTGGAAATTACTCCGGGGATCCAAAACGGTGATTAATAGCCCATGTAACTGTGATTAAGAGCCCATGAAATAGGCTAGAATCGGCCAAAACTGCGAGTGTTGATGACCGTCACGTAAATGCAACCTAGGTTTCGTCAATTGTGGAAATCACTCCGGGGACCCAAAACGGTGATTAATAGCCCATGAAAAAGGCTAGAATCGGCCAAAACTGCGAGTGTTCATGACCGGCACGTAAATGCACCCTGGGTTCGTCAATGGTGGAAATCACTCCGGGGATCCAAAACGGTGATTAATAGCCCATGAAAAAGGCCAGAATCGGCCAAAGCTGTGAGTGTTGATGACCGGCACGTAAATGCACCCTAGGGTTCGTCAATGGTGGAAATCACTCCGGGGACCCAAAACGGTGATTAATAGCCCATGAAAATCTGATTAATAGCCCGTGAAACAGGCCAGAATCGGCCAAAAGTGCGAGTGTTGATGACCGGCACGTAAATGCACCCTGGGTTCGTCAATGGTGGAAATCACTCCGAGGATCCAAAACGGTGATTAATAGCCCATGTAAATGTGATTAAGAGCCCATGAAACAGGCCAGAATCGGCCAAAACTGCGAGTGTTGATGACCGTCACGTAAATGCAACCTAGGTTTCGTCAATGGTGGAAATCACTCCGAGGATCCAAAACGGTGATTAATAGCCCATGAAACAGGCCAGAATCGGCCAAAACTGCGAGTGTTGATGACCGGCACGTAAATGCACCCTGGGTTCGTCAATGGTGGAAATTACTCCGGGGATCCAAAACGGTGATTAATAGCCCACGTAACTGTGATTAAGAGCCCATGAAACAGGCCAGAATCGGCCAAAACTGCGAGTGTTGATGACCGTCACGTAAATGCACCCTAGGGTTCGTCAATTGTGGAAATCACTTCGGGGACCCAAAACGGTGATTAATAGCCCATGAAACAGGCCAGAATCGGCCAAAACTGCGAGTGTTGATGACCGGCACGTAAATGCACCCTGGGTTCGTCAATGGTGGAAATTACTCCGGGGATCCAAAACGGTGATTAATAGCCCATGTAACTGTGATTAAGAGCCCATGAAATAGGCTAGAATCGGCCAAAACTGCGAGTGTTGATGACCGTCACGTAAATGCAACCTAGGTTTCGTCAATTGTGGAAATCACTCCGGGGACCCAAAACGGTGATTAATAGCCCATGAAAAAGGCTAGAATCGGCCAAAACTGCGAGTGTTCATGACCGGCACGTAAATGCACCCTGGGTTCGTCAATGGTGGAAATCACTCCGGGGATCCAAAACGGTGATTAATAGCCCATGAAAAAGGCCAGAATCGGCCAAAGCTGTGAGTGTTGATGACCGGCACGTAAATGCACCCTAGGGTTCGTCAATGGTGGAAATCACTCCGGGGACCCAAAACGGTGATTAATAGCCCATGAAAATCTGATTAATAGCCCGTGAAACAGGCCAGAATCGGCCAAAAGTGCGAGTGTTGATGACCGGCACGTAAATGCACCCTGGGTTCGTCAATGGTGGAAATCACTCCGAGGATCCAAAACGGTGATTAATAGCCCATGTAAATGTGATTAAGAGCCCATGAAACAGGCCAGAATCGGCCAAAACTGCGAGTGTTGATGACCGTCACGTAAATGCAACCTAGGTTTCGTCAATGGTGGAAATCACTCCGAGGATCCAAAACGGTGATTAATAGCCCATGAAACAGGCCAGAATCGGCCAAAACTGCGAGTGTTGATGACCGGCACGTAAGTGCACCCTGGGTTCGTCAATGGTGGAAATTACTCCGGGGATCCAAAACGGTGATTAATAGCCCACGTAACTGTGATTAAGAGCCCATGAAACAGGCCAGAATCGGCCAAAACTGCGAGTGTTGATGACCGTCACGTAAATGCAACCTAGGTTTCGTCAATTGTGGAAATCACTCCGGGGACCCAAAACGGTGATTAATAGCCCATGAAAAAGGCTAGAATCGGCCAAAACTGCGAGTGTTGATGACCGGCACGTAAATGCACCCTGGGTTCGTCAATGGTGGAAATCACTCCGGGGATCCAAAACGGTGATTAATAGCCCATGAAACAGGCCAGAATCGGCCAAAGCTGTGAGTGTTGATGACCGGCACGTAAATGCACCCTAGGGTTCGTCAATGGTGGAAATCACTCCGGGGACCCAAAACGGTGATTAATAGCCCATGAAAATCTGATTAATAGCCCGTGAAACAGGCCAGAATCGGCCAAAAGTGCGAGTGTTGATGACCGGCACGTAAATGCACCCTGGGTTCGTCAATGGTGGAAATCACTCCGAGGATCCAAAACGGTGATTAATAGCCCATGTAAATGTGATTAAGAGCCCATGAAACAGGCCAGAATCGGCCAAAACTGCGAGTGTTGATGACCGTCACGTAAATGCACCCTAGGGTTCGTCAATTGTGGAAATCACTTCGGGGACCCAAAACGGTGATTAATAGCCCATGAAACAGGCCAGAATCGGCAAAAACTGTGAGTGTTGATGACCGGCACGTAAATGCACCCTGGGTTCGTCAATGGTGGAAATCACTCCGGGGATCCAAAACGGTCATTAATAGCCCATGTAACTGTGATTAATAGCCCATGAAACAGGCAACAATCGGCCAAAACTGCGAGTGTTGATGACCGGCACGTAAATGCACCCTGGGTTCGTCAATGGTGGAAATCACTCCGGGGATCCAAAACGGTGATTAATAGCCCATGTAACTTTGATTAAGAGCCCATGAAACAGGCCAGAATCGGCCAAAACTGCGAGTGTTGATGACCGTCACGTAAATGCAACCTAGGTTTCGTCAATTGTGGAAATCACTCGGGGGACCCAAAACGGTGATTAATAGCCCATGAAAAAGGCTAGAATCGGCCAAAACTGCGAGTGTTGATGACCGGCACGTAAATGCACCCTGGGTTCGTCAATGGTGGAAATCACTCCGGGGATCCAAAACGGTGATTAATAGCCCATGAAACAGGCCAGAATCGGCCAAAGCTGTGAGTGTTGCTGACCGGCACGTAAATGCACCCTAGGGTTCGTCAATGGTGGAAATCACTCCGGGGACCCAAAACGGTGATTAATAGCCCATGAAAATCTGATTAATAGCCCGTGAAACAGGCCAGAATCGGCCTAAAGTGCGAGTGTTGATGACCGGCACGTAAATGCACCCTGGGTTCGTCAATGGTGGAAATCACTCCGAGGATCCAAAACGGTGATTAATAGCCCATGTAAATGTAATTAAGAGCCCATGAAACAGGCCAGAATCGGCCAAAACTGCGAGTCTTGATGACCGTCACGTAAATGCACCCTAGGGTTCGTCAATTGTGGAAATCACTTCGGGGACCCAAAACGGTGATTAATAGCCCATGAAACAGGCCAGAATCGGCCAAAACTGTGAGTGTTGATGACCGGCACGTAAATGCACCCTGGGTTCGTCAATGGTGGAAATCACTCCGGGGATCCAAAACGGTGATTAATAGCCCATGAAACAGGCCAGAATCGGCCAAAGCTGTGAGTGTTGATGACCGGCACGTAAATGCACCCTAGGGTTCGTCAATGGTGGAAATCACTCCGGGGACCCAAAACGGTGATTAATAGCCCATGAAAATCTGATTAATAGCCCGTGAAACAGGCCAGAATCGGCCAAAAGTGCGAGTGTTGATGACCGGCACGTAAATGCACCCTGGGTTCGTCAATGGTGGAAATCACTCCGAGGATCCAAAACGGTGATTAATAGCCCATGTAAATGTGATTAAGAGCCCATTAAACAGGCCAGAATCGGCCAAAACTGCGAGTGTTGATGACCGTCACGTAAATGCAACCTAGGTTTCGTCAATGGTGGAAATCACTCCGAGGATCGAAAACGGTGATTAATAGCCCATGTAAATGTGATTAAGAGCCCATGAAACAGGCCAGAATCGGCCAAAACTGCGAGTGTTGATGACCGTCACGTAAATGCACCCTAGGGTTCGTCAATTGTGGAAATCACTTCGGGGACCCAAAACGGTGATTAATAGCCCATGAAACAGGCCAGAATCGGCAAAAACTGTGAGTGTTGATGACCGGCACGTAAATGCACCCTGGGTTCGTCAATGGTGGAAATCACTCCGGGGATCCAAAACGGTCATTAATAGCCCATGTAACTGTGATTAATAGCCCATGAAACAGGCAACAATCGGCCAAAACTGCGAGTGTTGATGACCGGCACGTAAATGCACCCTGGGTTCGTCAATGGTGGAAATCACTCCGGGGATCCAAAACGGTGATTAATAGCCCATGTAACTTTGATTAAGAGCCCATGAAACAGGCCAGAATCGGCCAAAACTGCGAGTGTTGATGACCGTCACGTAAATGCAACCTAGGTTTCGTCAATTGTGGAAATCACTCGGGGGACCCAAAACGGTGATTAATAGCCCATGAAAAAGGCTAGAATCGGCCAAAACTGCGAGTGTTGATGACCGGCACGTAAATGCACCCTGGGTTCGTCAATGGTGGAAATCACTCCGGGGATCCAAAACGGTGATTAATAGCCCATGAAAAAGGCCAGAATCGGCCAAAGCTGTGAGTGTTGATGACCGGCACGTAAATGCACCCTAGGGTTCGTCAATGGTGGAAATCACTCCGGGGACCCAAAACGGTGATTAATAGCCCATGAAAATCTGATTAATAGCCCGTGAAACAGGCCAGAATCGGCCAAAAGTGCGAGTGTTGATGACCGGCACGTAAATGCACCCTGGGTTCGTCAATGGTGGAAATCACTCCGAGGATCCAACACGGTGATTAATAGCCCATGTAAATGTGATTAAGAGCCCATGAAACAGGCCAGAATCGGCCAAAACTGCGAGTGTTGATGACCGTCACGTAAATGCAACCTAGGTTTCGTCAATTGTGGAAATCACTCGGGGGACCCAAAACGGTGATTAATAGCCCATGAAAAAGGCTAGAATCGGCCAAAACTGCGAGTGTTGATGACCGGCACGTAAATGCACCCTGGGTTCGTCAATGGTGGAAATCACTCCGGGGATCCAAAACGGTGATTAATAGCCCATGAAAAAGGCCAGAATCGGCCAAAGCTGTGAGTGTTGATGACCGGCACGTAAATGCACCCTAGGGTTCGTCAATGGTGGAAATCACTCCGGGGACCCAAAACGGTGATTAATAGCCCATGAAAATCTGATTAATAGCCCGTGAAACAGGCCAGAATCGGCCAAAAGTGCGAGTGTTGATGACCGGCACGTAAATGCACCCTGGGTTCGTCAATGGTGGAAATCACTCCGAGGATCCAACACGGTGATTAATAGCCCATGTAAATGTGATTAAGAGCCCATGAAACAGGCCAGAATCGGCCAAAACTGCGAGTGTTGATGACCGGCACGTAAATGCACCCTGGGTTCGTCAATGGTGGAAATTACTCCGGGGATCCAAAACGGTGATTAATAGCCCACGTAACTGTGATTAAGAGCCCATGAAACAGGCCAGAATCGGCCAAAACTGCGAGTGTTGATGACCGTCACGTAAATGCAACCTAGGTTTCGTCAATTGTGGAAATCACTCCGGGGACCCAAAACGGTGATTAATAGCCCATGAAAAAGGCTAGAATCGGCCAAAACTGCGAGTGTTGATGACCGGCACGTAAATGCACCCTGGGTTCGTCAATGGTGGAAATCACTCCGGGGATCCAAAACGGTGATTAATAGCCCATGAAACAGGCCAGAATCGGCCAAAGCTGTGAGTGTTGATGACCGGCACGTAAATGCACCCTAGGGTTCGTCAATGGTGGAAATCACTCCGGGGACCCAAAACGGTGATTAATAGCCCATGAAAAAGGCTAGAATCGGCCAAAACTGCGAGTGTTGATGACCGGCACGTAAATGCACCCTGGGTTCGTCAATGGTGGAAATCACTCCGGGGATCCAAAACGGTGATTAATAGCCCATGAAACAGGCCAGAATCGGCCAAAGCTGTGAGTGTTGATGACCGGCACGTAAATGCACCCTAGGGTTCGTCAATGGTGGAAATCACTCCGGGGACCCAAAACGGTGATTAATAGCCCATGAAAAAGGCTAGAATCGGCCAAAACTGTGAGTGTTGATGACCGGCACGTAAATGCACCCTGGGTTCGTCAATGGTGGAAATCACTACGGGGATCCAAAACGGTCATTAATAGCCCACGTAACTGTGATTAAGAGCCCATGAAACAGGCCAGAATCGGCCAAAACTGCGAGTGTTGATGACCGTCACGTAAATGCAACCTAGGTTTCGTCAATTGTGGAAATCACTCCGGGGACCCAAAACGGTGATTAATAGCCCATGAAAAAGGCTAGAATCGGCCAAAACTGTGAGTGTTGATGACCGGCACGTAAATGCACCCTGGGTTCGTCAATGGTGGAAATCACTCCGGGGATCCAAAACGGTGATTAATAGCCCATGAAACAGGCCAGAATCGGCCAAAGCTGTGAGTGTTGATGACCGGCACGTAAATGCACCCTAGGGTTCGTCAATGGTGGAAATCACTCCGGGGACCCAAAACGGTGATTAATAGCCCATGAAATCTGATTAATAGCCCGTGAAACAGGCCAGAATCGGCCAAAAGTGCGAGTGTTGATGACCGGCACGTAAATGCACCCTGGGTTCGTCAATGGTGGAAATCACTCCGAGGATCCAAAACGGTGATTAATAGCCCATGTAAATGTGATTAAGAGCCCATTAAACAGGCCAGAATCGGCCAAAACTGCGAGTGTTGATGACCGTCACGTAAATGCAACCTAGGTTTCGTCAATGGTGGAAATCACTCCGAGGATCCAAAACGGTGATTAATAGCCCATGTAAATGTGATTAAGAGCCCATGAAACAGGCCAGAATCGGCCAAAACTGCGAGTGTTGATGACCGTCACGTAAATGCACCCTAGGGTTCGTCAATTGTGGAAATCACTTCGGGGACCCAAAACGGTGATTAATAGCCCATGAAACAGGCCAGAATCGGGAAAAACTGTGAGTGTTGATGACCGGCACGTAAATGCACCCTGGGTTCATCAATGGTGGAAATCACTCCGGGGATCCAAAACGGTCATTAATAGCCCATGTAACTGTGATTAATAGCCCATGAAACAGGCAACAATCGGCCAAAACTGCGAGTGTTGATGACCGGCACGTAAATGCACCCTGGGTTCGTCAATGGTGGAAATCACTCCGGGGATCCAAAACGGTGATTAATAGCCCATGTAACTTTGATTAAGAGCCCATGAAACAGGCCAGAATCGGCCAAAACTGCGAGTGTTGATGACCGTCACGTAAATGCAACCTAGGTTTCGTCAATTGTGGAAATCACTCGGGGGACCCAAAACGGTGATTAATAGCCCATGAAAAAGGCTAGAATCGGCCAAAACTGCGAGTGTTGATGACCGGCACGTAAATGCACCCTGGGTTCGTCAATGGTGGAAATCACTCCGGGGATCCAAAACGGTGATTAATAGCCCATGAAAAAGGCCAGAATCGGCCAAAGCTGTGAGTGTTGATGACCGGCACGTAAATGCACCCTAGGGTTCGTCAATGGTGGAAATCACTCCGGGGACCCAAAACGGTGATTAATAGCCCATGAAAATCTGATTAATAGCCCGTGAAACAGGCCAGAATCGGCCAAAAGTGCGAGTGTTGATGACCGGCACGTAAATGCACCCTGGGTTCGTCAATGGTGGAAATCACTCCGAGGATCCAACACGGTGATTAATAGCCCATGTAAATGTGATTAAGAGCCCATGAAACAGGCCAGAATCGGCCAAAACTGCGAGTGTTGATGACCGGCACGTAAATGCACCCTGGGTTCGTCAATGGTGGAAATTACTCCGGGGATCCAAAACGGTGATTAATAGCCCACGTAACTGTGATTAAGAGCCCATGAAACAGGCCAGAATCGGCCAAAACTGCGAGTGTTGATGACCGTCACGTAAATGCAACCTAGGTTTCGTCAATTGTGGAAATCACTCCGGGGACCCAAAACGGTGATTAATAGCCCATGAAAAAGGCTAGAATCGGCCAAAACTGCGAGTGTTGATGACCGGCACGTAAATGCACCCTGGGTTCGTCAATGGTGGAAATCACTCCGGGGATCCAAAACGGTGATTAATAGCCCATGAAACAGGCCAGAATCGGCCAAAGCTGTGAGTGTTGATGACCGGCACGTAAATGCACCCTAGGGTTCGTCAATGGTGGAAATCACTCCGGGGACCCAAAACGGTGATTAATAGCCCATGAAAAAGGCTAGAATCGGCCAAAACTGCGAGTGTTGATGACCGGCACGTAAATGCACCCTGGGTTCGTCAATGGTGGAAATCACTCCGGGGATCCAAAACGGTGATTAATAGCCCATGAAACAGGCCAGAATCGGCCAAAGCTGTGAGTGTTGATGACCGGCACGTAAATGCACCCTAGGGTTCGTCAATGGTGGAAATCACTCCGGGGACCCAAAACGGTGATTAATAGCCCATGAAAAAGGCTAGAATCGGCCAAAACTGTGAGTGTTGATGACCGGCACGTAAATGCACCCTGGGTTCGTCAATGGTGGAAATCACTACGGGGATCCAAAACGGTCATTAATAGCCCACGTAACTGTGATTAAGAGCCCATGAAACAGGCCAGAATCGGCCAAAACTGCGAGTGTTGATGACCGTCACGTAAATGCAACCTAGGTTTCGTCAATTGTGGAAATCACTCCGGGGACCCAAAACGGTGATTAATAGCCCATGAAAAAGGCTAGAATCGGCCAAAACTGTGAGTGTTGATGACCGGCACGTAAATGCACCCTGGGTTCGTCAATGGTGGAAATCACTCCGGGGATCCAAAACGGTGATTAATAGCCCATGAAACAGGCCAGAATCGGCCAAAGCTGTGAGTGTTGATGACCGGCACGTAAATGCACCCTAGGGTTCGTCAATGGTGGAAATCACTCCGGGGACCCAAAACGGTGATTAATAGCCCATGAAATCTGATTAATAGCCCGTGAAACAGGCCAGAATCGGCCAAAAGTGCGAGTGTTGATGACCGGCACGTAAATGCACCCTGGGTTCGTCAATGGTGGAAATCACTCCGAGGATCCAAAACGGTGTTTAATAGCCCATGTAAATGTGATTAAGAGCCCATTAAACAGGCCAGAATCGGCCAAAACTGCGAGTGTTGATGACCGTCACGTAAATGCAACCTAGGTTTCGTCAATGGTGGAAATCACTCCGAGGATCCAAAACGGTGATTAATAGCCCATGTAAATGTGATTAAGAGCCCATGAAACAGGCCAGAATCGGCCAAAACTGCGAGTGTTGATGACCGTCACGTAAATGCACCCTAGGGTTCGTCAATTGTGGAAATCACTTCGGGGACCCAAAACGGTGATTAATAGCCCATGAAACAGGCCAGAATCGGGAAAAACTGTGAGTGTTGATGACCGGCACGTAAATGCACCCTGGGTTCGTCAATGGTGGAAATCACTCCGGGGATCCAAAACGGTCATTAATAGCCCATGTAACTGTGATTAATAGCCCATGAAACAGGCAACAATCGGCCAAAACTGCGAGTGTTGATGACCGGCACGTAAATGCACCCTGGGTTCGTCAATGGTGGAAATCACTCCGGGGATCCAAAACGGTGATTAATAGCCCATGTAACTTTGATTAAGAGCCCATGAAACAGGCCAGAATCGGCCAAAACTGCGAGTGTTGATGACCGTCACGTAAATGCAACCTAGGTTTCGTCAATTGTGGAAATCACTCGGGGGACCCAAAACGGTGATTAATAGCCCATGAAAAAGGCTAGAATCGGCCAAAACTGCGAGTGTTGATGACCGGCACGTAAATGCACCCTGGGTTCGTCAATGGTGGAAATCACTCCGGGGATCCAAAACGGTGATTAATAGCCCATGAAAAAGGCCAGAATCGGCCAAAGCTGTGAGTGTTGATGACCGGCACGTAAATGCACCCTAGGGTTCGTCAATGGTGGAAATCACTCCGGGGACCCAAAACGGTGATTAATAGCCCATGAAAATCTGATTAATAGCCCGTGAAACAGGCCAGAATCGGCCAAAAGTGCGAGTGTTGATGACCGGCACGTAAATGCACCCTGGGTTCGTCAATGGTGGAAATCACTCCGAGGATCCAACACGGTGATTAATAGCCCATGTAAATGTGATTAAGAGCCCATGAAACAGGCCAGAATCGGCCAAAACTGCGAGTGTTGATGACCGGCACGTAAATGCACCCTGGGTTCGTCAATGGTGGAAATTACTCCGGGGATCCAAAACGGTGATTAATAGCCCACGTAACTGTGATTAAGAGCCCATGAAACAGGCCAGAATCGGCCAAAACTGCGAGTGTTGATGACCGTCACGTAAATGCAACCTAGGTTTCGTCAATTGTGGAAATCACTCCGGGGACCCAAAACGGTGATTAATAGGCCATGAAAAAGGCTAGAATCGGCCAAAACTGCGAGTGTTGATGACCGGCACGTAAATGCACCCTGGGTTCGTCAATGGTGGAAATCACTCCGGGGATCCAAAACGGTGATTAATAGCCCATGAAACAGGCCAGAATCGGCCAAAGCTGTGAGTGTTGATGACCGGCACGTAAATGCACCCTAGGGTTCGTCAATGGTGGAAATCACTCCGGGGACCCAAAACGGTGATTAATAGCCCATGAAAATCTGATTAATAGCCCGTGAAACAGGCCAGAATCGGCCAAAAGTGCGAGTGTTGATGACCGGCACGTAAATGCACCCTGGGTTCGTCAATGGTGGAAATCACTCCGAGGATCCAACACGGTGATTAATAGCCCATGTAAATGTGATTAAGAGCCCATGAAACAGGCCAGAATCGGCCAAAACTGCGAGTGTTGATGACCGGCACGTAAATGCACCCTGGGTTCGTCAATGGTGGAAATTACTCCGGGGATCCAAAACGGTGATTAATAGCCCACGTAACTGTGATTAAGAGCCCATGAAACAGGCCAGAATCGGCCAAAACTGCGAGTGTTGATGACCGTCACGTAAATGCAACCTAGGTTTCGTCAATTGTGGAAATCACTCCGGGGACCCAAAACGGTGATTAATAGCCCATGAAAAAGGCTAGAATCGGGAAAAACTGTGAGTGTTGATGACCGGCACGTAAATGCACCCTGGGTTCGTCAATGGTGGAAATCACTCCGGGGATCCAAAACGGTCATTAATAGCCCATGTAACTGTGATTAATAGCCCATGAAACAGGCAACAATCGGCCAAAACTGCGAGTGTTGATGACCGGCACGTAAATGCACCCTGGGTTCGTCAATGGTGGAAATCACTCCGGGGATCCAAAACGGTGATTAATAGCCCATGAAACAGGCCAGAATCGGCCAAAGCTGTGAGTGTTGATGACCGGCACGTAAATGCACCCTAGGGTTCGTCAATGGTGGAAATCACTCCGGGGACCCAAAACGGTGATTAATAGCCCATGAAAAAGGCTAGAATCGGCCAAAACTGCGAGTGTTGATGACCGGCACGTAAATGCACCCTGGGTTCGTCAATGGTGGAAATCACTCCGGGGATCCAAAACGGTGATTAATAGCCCATGAAACAGGCCAGAATCGGCCAAAGCTGTGAGTGTTGATGACCGGCACGTAAATGCACCCTAGGGTTCGTCAATGGTGGAAATCACTCCGGGGACCCAAAACGGTGATTAATAGCCCATGAAAAAGGCTAGAATCGGCAAAAACTGTGAGTGTTGATGACCGGCACGTAAATGCACCCTGGGTTCGTCAATGGTGGAAATCACTACGGGGATCCAAAACGGTCATTAATAGCCCATGTAACTGTGATTAATAGCCCATGAAACAGGCAACAATCGGCCAAAACTGCGAGTGTTGATGACCGGCACGTAAATGCACCCTGGGTTCGTCAATGGTGGAAATCACTCCGGGGATCCAAAACGGTGATTAATAGCCCATGTAACTTTGATTAAGAGCCCATGAAACAGGCCAGAATCGGCCAAAACTGCGAGTGTTGATGACCGTCACGTAAATGCAACCTAGGTTTCGTCAATTGTGGAAATCACTCGGGGGACCCAAAACGGTGATTAATAGCCCATGAAAAAGGCTAGAATCGGCCAAAACTGCGAGTGTTGATGACCGGCACGTAAATGCACCCTGGGTTCGTCAATGGTGGAAATCACTCCGGGGATCGAAAACGGTGATTACTAGCCCATGAAACAGGCCAGAATCGGCCAAAGCTGTGAGTGTTGCTGACCGGCACGTAAATGCACCCTAGGTTTCGTCAATGGTGGAAATCACTCCGGGGACCCAAAACGGTGATTAATAGCCCATGAAAATCTGATTAATAGCCCGTGAAACAGGCCAGAATCGGCCTAAAGTGCGAGTGTTGATGACCGGCACGTAAATGCACCCTGGGTTCGTCAATGGTGGAAATCACTCCGAGGATCCAAAACGGTGATTAATAGCCCATGTAAATGTAATTAAGAGCCCATGAAACAGGCCAGAATCGGCCAAAACTGCGAGTGTTGATGACCGTCACGTAAATGCACCCTAGGGTTCGTCAATTGTGGAAATCACTTCGGGGACCCAAAACGGTGATTAATAGCCCATGAAACAGGCCAGAATCGGCCAAAACTGTGAGTGTTGATGACCGGCACGTAAATGCACCCTGGGTTCGTCAATGGTGGAAATCACTCCGGGGATCCAAAACGGTGATTAATAGCCCATGAAACAGGCCAGAATCGGCCAAAGCTGTGAGTGTTGATGACCGGCACGTAAATGCACCCTAGGGTTCGTCAATGGTGGAAATCACTCCGGGGACCCAAAACGGTGATTAATAGCCCATGAAAATCTGATTAATAGCCCGTGAAACAGGCCAGAATCGGCCAAAAGTGCGAGTGTTGATGACCGGCACGTAAATGCACCCTGGGTTCGTCAATGGTGGAAATCACTCCGAGGATCCAAAACGGTGATTAATAGCCCATGTAAATGTGATTAAGAGCCCATGAAACAGGCCAGAATCGGCCAAAACTGCGAGTGTTGATGACCGTCACGTAAATGCAACCTAGGTTTCGTCAATGGTGGAAATCACTCCGAGGATCCAAAACGGTGATTAATAGCCCATGTAAATGTGATTAAGAGCCCATGAAACAGGCCAGAATCGGCCAAAACAGCGAGTGTTGATGACCGTCACGTAAATGCACCCTAGGGTTCGTCAATTGTGGAAATCACTTCGGGGACCCAAAACGGTGATTAATAGCCCATGAAACAGGCCAGAATCGGCCAAAACTGCGAGTGTTGATGACCGGCACGTAAATGCACCCTGGGTTCGTCAATGGTGGAAATCACTCCGGGGATCCAAAATGGTCATTAATAGCCCATGAAACAGGCCAGAATCGGCCAAAACTGCGAGTGTTGATGACCGGCACGTAAATGCACCCTGGGTTCGTCAATGGTGGAAATTACTCCGGGGATCCAAAACGGTGATTAATAGCCCACGTAACTGTGATTAAGAGCCCATGAAACAGGCCAGAATCGGCCAAAACTGCGAGTGTTGATGACCGTCACGTAAATGCAACCTAGGTTTCGTCAATTGTGGAAATCACTCCGGGGACCCAAAACGGTGATTAATAGCCCATGAAAAAGGCTAGAATCGGCCAAAACTGCGAGTGTTGATGACCGGCACGTAAATGCACCCTGGGTTCGTCAATGGTGGAAATCACTCCGGGGATCCAAAACGGTGATTAATAGCCCATGAAACAGGCCAGAATCGGCCAAAGCTGTGAGTGTTGATGACCGGCACGTAAATGCACCCTAGGGTTCGTCAATGGTGGAAATCACTCCGGGGACCCAAAACGGTGATTAATAGCCCATGAAAAAGGCTAGAATCGGCCAAAACTGCGAGTGTTGATGACCGGCACGTAAATGCACCCTGGGTTCGTCAATGGTGGAAATCACTCCGGGGATCCAAAACGGTGATTAATAGCCCATGAAACAGGCCAGAATCGGCCAAAGCTGTGAGTGTTGATGACCGGCACGTAAATGCACCCTAGGGTTCGTCAATGGTGGAAATCACTCCGGGGACCCAAAACGGTGATTAATAGCCCATGAAAAAGGCTAGAATCGGCCAAAACTGTGAGTGTTGATGACCGGCACGTAAATGCACCCTGGGTTCGTCAATGGTGGAAATCACTACGGGGATCCAAAACGGTCATTAATAGCCCACGTAACTGTGATTAAGAGCCCATGAAACAGGCCAGAATCGGCCAAAACTGCGAGTGTTGATGACCGTCACGTAAATGCAACCTAGGTTTCGTCAATTGTGGAAATCACTCCGGGGACCCAAAACGGTGATTAATAGCCCATGAAAAAGGCTAGAATCGGCCAAAACTGTGAGTGTTGATGACCGGCACGTAAATGCACCCTGGGTTCGTCAATGGTGGAAATCACTCCGGGGATCCAAAACGGTGATTAATAGCCCATGAAACAGGCCAGAATCGGCCAAAGCTGTGAGTGTTGATGACCGGCACGTAAATGCACCCTAGGGTTCGTCAATGGTGGAAATCACTCCGGGGACCCAAAACGGTGATTAATAGCCCATGAAATCTGATTAATAGCCCGTGAAACAGGCCAGAATCGGCCAAAAGTGCGAGTGTTGATGACCGGCACGTAAATGCACCCTGGGTTCGTCAATGGTGGAAATCACTCCGAGGATCCAAAACGGTGATTAATAGCCCATGTAAATGTGATTAAGAGCCCATTAAACAGGCCAGAATCGGCCAAAACTGCGAGTGTTGATGACCGTCACGTAAATGCAACCTAGGTTTCGTCAATGGTGGAAATCACTCCGAGGATCCAAAACGGTGATTAATAGCCCATGTAAATGTGATTAAGAGCCCATGAAACAGGCCAGAATCGGCCAAAACTGCGAGTGTTGATGACCGTCACGTAAATGCACCCTAGGGTTCGTCAATTGTGGAAATCACTTCGGGGACCCAAAACGGTGATTAATAGCCCATGAAACAGGCCAGAATCGGGAAAAACTGTGAGTGTTGATGACCGGCACGTAAATGCACCCTGGGTTCGTCAATGGTGGAAATCACTCCGGGGATCCAAAACGGTCATTAATAGCCCATGTAACTGTGATTAATAGCCCATGAAACAGGCAACAATCGGCCAAAACTGCGAGTGTTGATGACCGGCACGTAAATGCACCCTGGGTTCGTCAATGGTGGAAATCACTCCGGGGATCCAAAACGGTGATTAATAGCCCATGTAACTTTGATTAAGAGCCCATGAAACAGGCCAGAATCGGCCAAAACTGCGAGTGTTGATGACCGTCACGTAAATGCAACCTAGGTTTCGTCAATTGTGGAAATCACTCGGGGGACCCAAAACGGTGATTAATAGCCCATGAAAAAGGCTAGAATCGGCCAAAACTGCGAGTGTTGATGACCGGCACGTAAATGCACCCTGGGTTCGTCAATGGTGGAAATCACTCCGGGGATCCAAAACGGTGATTAATAGCCCATGAAAAAGGCCAGAATCGGCCAAAGCTGTGAGTGTTGATGACCGGCACGTAAATGCACCCTAGGGTTCGTCAATGGTGGAAATCACTCCGGGGACCCAAAACGGTGATTAATAGCCCATGAAAATCTGATTAATAGCCCGTGAAACAGGCCAGAATCGGCCAAAAGTGCGAGTGTTGATGACCGGCACGTAAATGCACCCTGGGTTCGTCAATGGTGGAAATCACTCCGAGGATCCAACACGGTGATTAATAGCCCATGTAAATGTGATTAAGAGCCCATGAAACAGGCCAGAATCGGCCAAAACTGCGAGTGTTGATGACCGGCACGTAAATGCACCCTGGGTTCGTCAATGGTGGAAATTACTCCGGGGATCCAAAACGGTGATTAATAGCCCACGTAACTGTGATTAAGAGCCCATGAAACAGGCCAGAATCGGCCAAAACTGCGAGTGTTGATGACCGTCACGTAAATGCAACCTAGGTTTCGTCAATTGTGGAAATCACTCCGGGGACCCAAAACGGTGATTAATAGCCCATGAAAAAGGCTAGAATCGGCCAAAACTGCAAGTGTTGATGACCGGCACGTAAATGCACCCTGGGTTCGTCAATGGTGGAAATCACTCCGGGGATCCAAAACGGTGATTAATAGCCCATGAAACAGGCCAGAATCGGCCAAAGCTGTGAGTGTTGATGACCGGCACGTAAATGCACCCTAGGGTTCGTCAATGGTGGAAATCACTCCGGGGACCCAAAACGGTGATTAATAGCCCATGAAAATCTGATTAATAGCCCGTGAAACAGGCCAGAATCGGCCAAAAGTGCGAGTGTTGATGACCGGCACGTAAATGCACCCTGGGTTCGTCAATGGTGGAAATCACTCCGAGGATCCAACACGGTGATTAATAGCCCATGTAAATGTGATTAAGAGCCCATGAAACAGGCCAGAATCGGCCAAAACTGCGAGTGTTGATGACCGGCACGTAAATGCACCCTGGGTTCGTCAATGGTGGAAATTACTCCGGGGATCCAAAACGGTGATTAATAGCCCACGTAACTGTGATTAAGAGCCCATGAAACAGGCCAGAATCGGCCAAAACTGCGAGTGTTGATGACCGTCACGTAAATGCAACCTAGGTTTCGTCAATTGTGGAAATCACTCCGGGGACCCAAAACGGTGATTAATAGCCCATGAAAAAGGCTAGAATCGGGAAAAACTGTGAGTGTTGATGACCGGCACGTAAATGCACCCTGGGTTCGTCAATGGTGGAAATCACTCCGGGGATCCAAAACGGTCATTAATAGCCCATGTAACTGTGATTAATAGCCCATGAAACAGGCAACAATCGGCCAAAACTGCGAGTGTTGATGACCGGCACGTAAATGCACCCTGGGTTCGTCAATGGTGGAAATCACTCCGGGGATCCAAAACGGTGATTAATAGCCCATGAAACAGGCCAGAATCGGCCAAAGCTGTGAGTGTTGATGACCGGCACGTAAATGCACCCTAGGGTTCGTCAATGGTGGAAATCACTCCGGGGACCCAAAACGGTGATTAATAGCCCATGAAAAAGGCTAGAATCGGCCAAAACTGCGAGTGTTGATGACCGGCACGTAAATGCACCCTGGGTTCGTCAATGGTGGAAATCACTCCGGGGATCCAAAACGGTGATTAATAGCCCATGAAACAGGCCAGAATCGGCCAAAGCTGTGAGTGTTGATGACCGGCACGTAAATGCACCCTAGGGTTCGTCAATGGTGGAAATCACTCCGGGGACCCAAAACGGTGATTAATAGCCCATGAAAAAGGCTAGAATCGGCAAAAACTGTGAGTGTTGATGACCGGCACGTAAATGCACCCTGGGTTCGTCAATGGTGGAAATCACTACGGGGATCCAAAACGGTCATTAATAGCCCATGTAACTGTGATTAATAGCCCATGAAACAGGCAACAATCGGCCAAAACTGCGAGTGTTGATGACCGGCACGTAAATGCACCCTGGGTTCGTCAATGGTGGAAATCACTCCGGGGATCCAAAACGGTGATTAATAGCCCATGTAACTTTGATTAAGAGCCCATGAAACAGGCCAGAATCGGCCAAAACTGCGAGTGTTGATGACCGTCACGTAAATGCAACCTAGGTTTCGTCAATTGTGGAAATCACTCGGGGGACCCAAAACGGTGATTAATAGCCCATGAAAAAGGCTAGAATCGGCCAAAACTGCGAGTGTTGATGACCGGCACGTAAATGCACCCTGGGTTCGTCAATGGTGGAAATCACTCCGGGGATCGAAAACGGTGATTACTAGCCCATGAAACAGGCCAGAATCGGCCAAAGCTGTGAGTGTTGCTGACCGGCACGTAAATGCACCCTAGGTTTCGTCAATGGTGGAAATCACTCCGGGGACCCAAAACGGTGATTAATAGCCCATGAAAATCTGATTAATAGCCCGTGAAACAGGCCAGAATCGGCCTAAAGTGCGAGTGTTGATGACCGGCACGTAAATGCACCCTGGGTTCGTCAATGGTGGAAATCACTCCGAGGATCCAAAACGGTGATTAATAGCCCATGTAAATGTAATTAAGAGCCCATGAAACAGGCCAGAATCGGCCAAAACTGCGAGTGTTGATGACCGTCACGTAAATGCACCCTAGGGTTCGTCAATTGTGGAAATCACTTCGGGGACCCAAAACGGTGATTAATAGCCCATGAAACAGGCCAGAATCGGCCAAAACTGTGAGTGTTGATGACCGGCACGTAAATGCACCCTGGGTTCGTCAATGGTGGAAATCACTCCGGGGATCCAAAACGGTGATTAATAGCCCATGAAACAGGCCAGAATCGGCCAAAGCTGTGAGTGTTGATGACCGGCACGTAAATGCACCCTAGGGTTCGTCAATGGTGGAAATCACTCCGGGGACCCAAAACGGTGATTAATAGCCCATGAAAATCTGATTAATAGCCCGTGAAACAGGCCAGAATCGGCCAAAAGTGCGAGTGTTGATGACCGGCACGTAAATGCACCCTGGGTTCGTCAATGGTGGAAATCACTCCGAGGATCCAAAACGGTGATTAATAGCCCATGTAAATGTGATTAAGAGCCCATGAAACAGGCCAGAATCGGCCAAAACTGCGAGTGTTGATGACCGTCACGTAAATGCAACCTAGGTTTCGTCAATGGTGGAAATCACTCCGAGGATCCAAAACGGTGATTAATAGCCCATGTAAATGTGATTAAGAGCCCATGAAACAGGCCAGAATCGGCCAAAACAGCGAGTGTTGATGACCGTCACGTAAATGCACCCTAGGGTTCGTCAATTGTGGAAATCACTTCGGGGACCCAAAACGGTGATTAATAGCCCATGAAACAGGCCAGAATCGGCCAAAACTGCGAGTGTTGATGACCGGCACGTAAATGCACCCTGGGTTCGTCAATGGTGGAAATCACTCCGGGGATCCAAAATGGTCATTAATAGCCCATGAAACAGGCCAGAATCGGCCAAAACTGCGAGTGTTGATGACTGGCACGTAAATGCACCCTGGGTTCGTCAATGGTGGAAATTACTCCGGGGATCCAAAACGGTGATTAATAGCCCACGTAACTGTGATTAAGAGCCCATGAAACAGGCCAGAATCGGCCAAAACTGCGAGTGTTGATGACCGTCACGTAAATGCAACCTAGGTTTCGTCAATTGTGGAAATCACTCCGGGGACCCAAAACGGTGATTAATAGCCCATGAAAAAGGCTAGAATCGGCCAAAACTGCAAGTGTTGATGACCGGCACGTAAATGCACCCTGGGTTCGTCAATGGTGGAAATCACTCCGGGGATCCAAAACGGTGATTAATAGCCCATGAAACAGGCCAGAATCGGCCAAAGCTGTGAGTGTTGATGACCGGCACGTAAATGCACCCTAGGGTTCGTCAATGGTGGAAATCACTCCGGGGACCCAAAACGGTGATTAATAGCCCATGAAAATCTGATTAATAGCCCGTGAAACAGGCCAGAATCGGCCAAAAGTGCGAGTGTTGATGACCGGCACGTAAATGCACCCTGGGTTCGTCAATGGTGGAAATCACTCCGAGGATCCAACACGGTGATTAATAGCCCATGTAAATGTGATTAAGAGCCCATGAAACAGGCCAGAATCGGCCAAAACTGCGAGTGTTGATGACCGGCACGTAAATGCACCCTGGGTTCGTCAATGGTGGAAATTACTCCGGGGATCCAAAACGGTGATTAATAGCCCACGTAACTGTGATTAAGAGCCCATGAAACAGGCCAGAATCGGCCAAAACTGCGAGTGTTGATGACCGTCACGTAAATGCAACCTAGGTTTCGTCAATTGTGGAAATCACTCCGGGGACCCAAAACGGTGATTAATAGCCCATGAAAAAGGCTAGAATCGGGAAAAACTGTGAGTGTTGATGACCGGCACGTAAATGCACCCTGGGTTCGTCAATGGTGGAAATCACTCCGGGGATCCAAAACGGTCATTAATAGCCCATGTAACTGTGATTAATAGCCCATGAAACAGGCAACAATCGGCCAAAACTGCGAGTGTTGATGACCGGCACGTAAATGCACCCTGGGTTCGTCAATGGTGGAAATCACTCCGGGGATCCAAAACGGTGATTAATAGCCCATGAAACAGGCCAGAATCGGCCAAAGCTGTGAGTGTTGATGACCGGCACGTAAATGCACCCTAGGGTTCGTCAATGGTGGAAATCACTCCGGGGACCCAAAACGGTGATTAATAGCCCATGAAAAAGGCTAGAATCGGCCAAAACTGCGAGTGTTGATGACCGGCACGTAAATGCACCCTGGGTTCGTCAATGGTGGAAATCACTCCGGGGATCCAAAACGGTGATTAATAGCCCATGAAACAGGCCAGAATCGGCCAAAGCTGTGAGTGTTGATGACCGGCACGTAAATGCACCCTAGGGTTCGTCAATGGTGGAAATCACTCCGGGGACCCAAAACGGTGATTAATAGCCCATGAAAAAGGCTAGAATCGGCAAAAACTGTGAGTGTTGATGACCGGCACGTAAATGCACCCTGGGTTCGTCAATGGTGGAAATCACTACGGGGATCCAAAACGGTCATTAATAGCCCATGTAACTGTGATTAATAGCCCATGAAACAGGCAACAATCGGCCAAAACTGCGAGTGTTGATGACCGGCACGTAAATGCACCCTGGGTTCGTCAATGGTGGAAATCACTCCGGGGATCCAAAACGGTGATTAATAGCCCATGTAACTTTGATTAAGAGCCCATGAAACAGGCCAGAATCGGCCAAAACTGCGAGTGTTGATGACCGTCACGTAAATGCAACCTAGGTTTCGTCAATTGTGGAAATCACTCGGGGGACCCAAAACGGTGATTAATAGCCCATGAAAAAGGCTAGAATCGGCCAAAACTGCGAGTGTTGATGACCGGCACGTAAATGCACCCTGGGTTCGTCAATGGTGGAAATCACTCCGGGGATCGAAAACGGTGATTACTAGCCCATGAAACAGGCCAGAATCGGCCAAAGCTGTGAGTGTTGCTGACCGGCACGTAAATGCACCCTAGGTTTCGTCAATGGTGGAAATCACTCCGGGGACCCAAAACGGTGATTAATAGCCCATGAAAATCTGATTAATAGCCCGTGAAACAGGCCAGAATCGGCCTAAAGTGCGAGTGTTGATGACCGGCACGTAAATGCACCCTGGGTTCGTCAATGGTGGAAATCACTCCGAGGATCCAAAACGGTGATTAATAGCCCATGTAAATGTAATTAAGAGCCCATGAAACAGGCCAGAATCGGCCAAAACTGCGAGTGTTGATGACCGTCACGTAAATGCACCCTAGGGTTCGTCAATTGTGGAAATCACTTCGGGGACCCAAAACGGTGATTAATAGCCCATGAAACAGGCCAGAATCGGCCAAAACTGTGAGTGTTGATGACCGGCACGTAAATGCACCCTGGGTTCGTCAATGGTGGAAATCACTCCGGGGATCCAAAACGGTGATTAATAGCCCATGAAACAGGCCAGAATCGGCCAAAGCTGTGAGTGTTGATGACCGGCACGTAAATGCACCCTAGGGTTCGTCAATGGTGGAAATCACTCCGGGGACCCAAAACGGTGATTAATAGCCCATGAAAATCTGATTAATAGCCCGTGAAACAGGCCAGAATCGGCCAAAAGTGCGAGTGTTGATGACCGGCACGTAAATGCACCCTGGGTTCGTCAATGGTGGAAATCACTCCGAGGATCCAAAACGGTGATTAATAGCCCATGTAAATGTGATTAAGAGCCCATGAAACAGGCCAGAATCGGCCAAAACTGCGAGTGTTGATGACCGTCACGTAAATGCAACCTAGGTTTCGTCAATGGTGGAAATCACTCCGAGGATCCAAAACGGTGATTAATAGCCCATGTAAATGTGATTAAGAGCCCATGAAACAGGCCAGAATCGGCCAAAACAGCGAGTGTTGATGACCGTCACGTAAATGCACCCTAGGGTTCGTCAATTGTGGAAATCACTTCGGGGACCCAAAACGGTGATTAATAGCCCATGAAACAGGCCAGAATCGGCCAAAACTGCGAGTGTTGATGACCGGCACGTAAATGCACCCTGGGTTCGTCAATGGTGGAAATCACTCCGGGGATCCAAAATGGTCATTAATAGCCCATGAAACAGGCCAGAATCGGCCAAAACTGCGAGTGTTGATGACTGGCACGTAAATGCACCCTGGGTTCGTCAATGGTGGAAATTACTCCGGGGATCCAAAACGGTGATTAATAGCCCACGTAACTGTGATTAAGAGCCCATGAAACAGGCCAGAATCGGCCAAAACTGCGAGTGTTGATGACCGTCACGTAAATGCAACCTAGGTTTCGTCAATTGTGGAAATCACTCCGGGGACCCAAAACGGTGATTAATAGCCCATGAAAAAGGCTAGAATCGGCCAAAACTGCGAGTGTTGATGACCGGCACGTAAATGCACCCTGGGTTCGTCAATGGTGGAAATCACTCCGGGGATCCAAAACGGTGATTAATAGCCCATGAAACAGGCCAGAATCGGCCAAAGCTGTGAGTGTTGATGACCGGCACGTAAATGCACCCTAGGGTTCGTCAATGGTGGAAATCACTCCGGGGACCCAAAACGGTGATTAATAGCCCATGAAAATCTGATTAATAGCCCGTGAAACAGGCCAGAATCGGCCAAAAGTGCGAGTGTTGATGACCGGCACGTAAATGCACCCTGGGTTCGTCAATGGTGGAAATCACTCCGAGGATCCAAAACGGTGATTAATAGCCCATGTAAATGTGATTAAGAGCCCATTAAACAGGCCAGAATCGGCCAAAACTGCGAGTGCTGATGACCGTCACGTAAATGCAACCTAGGTTTCGTCAATGGTGGAAATCACTCCGAGGATCCAAAACGGTGATTAATAGCCCATGTAAATGTGATTAAGAGCCCATGAAACAGGCCAGAATCGGCCAAAACTGCGAGTGTTGATGACCGTCACGTAAATGCAACCTAGGTTTCGTCAATGGTGGAAATCACTCCGAGGATCCAAAACGGTGATTAATAGCCCATGTAAATGTGATTAAGAGCCCATGAAACAGGCCAGAATCGGCCAAAACAGCGAGTGTTGATGACCGTCACGTAAATGCACCCTAGGGTTCGTCAATTGTGGAAATCACTTCGGGGACCCAAAACGGTGATTAATAGCCCATGAAACAGGCCAGAATCGGCCAAAACTGCGAGTGTTGATGACCGGCACGTAAATGCACCCTGGGTTCGTCAATGGTGGAAATCACTCCGGGGATCCAAAATGGTCATTAATAGCCCATGAAACAGGCCAGAATCGGCCAAAACTGCGAGTGTTGATGACCGGCACGTAAATGCACCCTGGGTTCGTCAATGGTGGAAATTACTCCGGGGATCCAAAACGGTGATTAATAGCCCACGTAACTGTGATTAAGAGCCCATGAAACAGGCCAGAATCGGCCAAAACTGCGAGTGTTGATGACCGTCACGTAAATGCAACCTAGGTTTCGTCAATTGTGGAAATCACTCCGGGGACCCAAAACGGTGATTAATAGCCCATGAAAAAGGCTAGAATCGGCCAAAACTGCGAGTGTTGATGACCGGCACGTAAATGCACCCTGGGTTCGTCAATGGTGGAAATCACTCCGGGGATCCAAAACGGTGATTAATAGCCCATGAAACAGGCCAGAATCGGCCAAAGCTGTGAGTGTTGATGACCGGCACGTAAATGCACCCTAGGGTTCGTCAATGGTGGAAATCACTCCGGGGACCCAAAACGGTGATTAATAGCCCATGAAAATCTGATTAATAGCCCGTGAAACAGGCCAGAATCGGCCAAAAGTGCGAGTGTTGATGACCGGCACGTAAATGCACCCTGGGTTCGTCAATGGTGGAAATCACTCCGAGGATCCAAAACGGTGATTAATAGCCCATGTAAATGTGATTAAGAGCCCATTAAACAGGCCAGAATCGGCCAAAACTGCGAGTGCTGATGACCGTCACGTAAATGCAACCTAGGTTTCGTCAATGGTGGAAATCACTCCGAGGATCCAAAACGGTGATTAATAGCCCATGTAAATGTGATTAAGAGCCCATGAAACAGGCCAGAATCGGCCAAAACTGCGAGTGTTGATGACCGTCACGTAAATGCACCCTAGGGTTCGTCAATTGTGGAAATCACTTCGGGGACCCAAAACGGTGATTAATAGCCCATGAAACAGGCCAGAATCGGCAAAAACTGTGAGTGTTGATGACCGGCACGTAAATGCACCCTGGGTTCGTCAATGGTGGAAATCACTCCGGGGATCCAAAACGGTCATTAATAGCCCATGTAACTGTGATTAATAGCCCATGAAACAGGCAACAATCGGCCAAAACTGCGAGTGTTGATGACCGGCACGTAAATGCACCCTGGGTTCGTCAATGGTGGAAATCACTCCGGGGATCCAAAACGGTGATTAATAGCCCATGTAACTTTGATTAAGAGCCCATGAAACAGGCCAGAATCGGCCAAAACTGCGAGTGTTGATGACCGTCAAGTAAATGCAACCTAGGTTTCGTCAATTGTGGAAATCACTCGGGGGACCCAAAACGGTGATTAATAGCCCATGAAAAAGGCTAGAATCGGCCAAAACTGCGAGTGTTGATGACCGGCACGTAAATGCACCCTTGGTTCGTCAATGGTGGAAATCACTCCGGGGATCCAAAACGGTGATTAATAGCCCATGAAACAGGCCAGAATCGGCCAAAGCTGTGAGTGTTGATGACCGGCACGTAAATGCACCCTAGGGTTCGTCAATGGTGGAAATCACTCCGGGGACCCAAAACGGTGATTAATAGCCCATGAAAATCTGATTAATAGCCCGTGAAACAGGCCAGAATCGGCCAAAAGTGCGAGTGTTGATGACCGGCACGTAAATGCACCCTGGGTTCGTCAATGGTGGAAATCACTCCGAGGATCCAAAACGGTGATTAATAGCCCATGTAAATGTGATTAAGAGCCCATGAAACAGGCCAGAATCGGCCAAAACTGCGAGTGTTGATGACCGGCACGTAAATGCACCCTAGGGTTCATCAATGGTGGAAATCACTCCGAGGATCCAAAACGGTGATTAATAGCCCATGTAAATGTGATTAATAGCCCATGAAACAGGCCAGAATCGGCCAAAGCTGTGAGTGTTGATGACCGTCACGTAAATGCACCCTAGGGTTCGTCAATTGTGGAAATCACTTCGGGGACCCAAAACGGTGATTAATAGCCCATGAAACAGGCCAGAATCGGCCAAAACTGCGAGTGTTGATGACCGGCACGTAAATGCACCCTGGGTTCGTCAATGGTGGAAATCACTCCGGGGATCCAAAATGGTCATTAATAGCCCATGAAACAGGCCAGAATCGGCCAAAACTGCGAGTGTTGATGACCGGCACGTAAATGCACCCTGGGTTCGTCAATGGTGGAAATTACTCCGGGGATCCAAAACGGTGATTAATAGCCCACGTAACTGTGATTAAGAGCCCATGAAACAGGCCAGAATCGGCCAAAACTGCGAGTGTTGATGACCGTCACGTAAATGCAACCTAGGTTTCGTCAATTGTGGAAATCACTCCGGGGACCCAAAACGGTGATTAATAGCCCATGAAAAAGGCTAGAATCGGCCAAAACTGCGAGTGTTGATGACCGGCACGTAAATGCACCCTGGGTTCGTCAATGGTGGAAATCACTCCGGGGATCCAAAACGGTGATTAAGAGCCCATGAAACAGGCCAGAATCGGCCAAAGCTGTGAGTGTTGATGACCGGCACGTAAATGCACCCTAGGGTTCGTCAATGGTGGAAATCACTCCGGGGACCCAAAACGGTGATTAATAGCCCATGAAAATCTGATTAATAGCCCGTGAAACAGGCCAGAATCGGCCAAAAGTGCGAGTGTTGATGACCGGCACGTAAATGCACCCTGGGTTCGTCAATGGTGGAAATCACTCCGAGGATCCAAAACGGTGATTAATAGCCCATGTAAATGTGATTAAGAGCCCATGAAACAGGCCAGAATCGGCCAAAACTGCGAGTCTTGATGACCGTCACGTAAATGCAGCCTAGGGTTCGTCAATTGTGGAAATCACTTCGGGGACCCAAAACGGTGATTAATAGCCCATGAAACAGGCCAGAATCGGCCAAAACTATGAGTGTTGATGACCGGCACGTAAATGCACCCTGGGTTCGTCAATGGTGGAAATCACTCCGGGGATCCAAAACGGTGATTAATAGCCCATGAAACAGGCCAGAATCGGCCAAAGCTGTGAGTGTTGATGACCGGCACGTAAATGCACCCTAGGGTTCGTCAATGGTGGAAATCACTCCGGGGACCCAAAACGGTGATTAATAGCCCATGAAAATCTGATTAATAGCCCGTGAAACAGGCCAGAATCGGCCAAAAGTGCGAGTGTTGATGACCGGCACGTAAATGCACCCTGGGTTCGTCAATGGTGGAAATCACTCCGAGGATCCAAAACGGTGATTAATAGCCCATGTAAATGTGATTAAGAGCCCATGAAACAGGCCAGAATCGGCCAAAACTGCGAGTGTTGATGACCGTCACGTAAATGCAACCTAGGTTTCGTCAATGGTGGAAATCACTCCGAGGATCCAAAACGGTGATTAATAGCCCATGTAAATGTGATGAAGAGCCCATGAAACAGGCCAGAATCGGCCAAAACTGCGAGTGTTGATGACCGTCACGTAAATGCACCCTAGGGTTCGTCAATTGTGGAAATCACTTCGGGGACCCAAAACGGTGATTAATAGCCCATGAAACAGGCCAGAATCGGCAAAAACTGTGAGTGTTGATGACCGGCACGTAAATGCACCCTGGGTTCGTCAATGGTGGAAATCACTCCGGGGATCCAAAACGGTCATTAATAGCCCATGTAACTGTGATTAATAGCCCATGAAACAGGCAACAATCGGCCAAAACTGCGAGTGTTGATGACCGGCACGTAAATGCACCCTGGGTTCGTCAATGGTGGAAATCACTCCGGGGATCCAAAACGGTGATTAATAGCCCATGTAACTTTGATTAAGAGCCCATGAAACAGGCCAGAATCGGCCAAAACTGCGAGTGTTGATGACCGTCAAGTAAATGCAACCTAGGTTTCGTCAATTGTGGAAATCACTCGGGGGACCCAAAACGGTGATTAATAGCCCATGAAAAAGGCTAGAATCGGCCAAAACTATGAGTGTTGATGACCGGCACGTAAATGCACCCTGGGTTCGTCAATGGTGGAAATCACTCCGGGGATCCAAAACGGTGATTAATAGCCCATGAAACAGGCCAGAATCGGCCAAAGCTGTGAGTGTTGATGACCGGCACGTAAATGCACCCTAGGGTTCGTCAATGGTGGAAATCACTCCGGGGACCCAAAACGGTGATTAATAGCCCATGAAAATCTGATTAATAGCCCGTGAAACAGGCCAGAATCGGCCAAAAGTGCGAGTGTTGATGACCGGCACGTAAATGCACCCTGGGTTCGTCAATGGTGGAAATCACTCCGAGGATCCAAAACGGTGATTAATAGCCCATGTAAATGTGATTAAGAGCCCATGAAACAGGCCAGAATCGGCCAAAACTGCGAGTCTTGATGACCGTCACGTAAATGCAGCCTAGGGTTCGTCAATTGTGGAAATCACTTCGGGGACCCAAAACGGTGATTAATAGCCCATGAAACAGGCCAGAATCGGCCAAAACTATGAGTGTTGATGACCGGCACGTAAATGCACCCTGGGTTCGTCAATGGTGGAAATCACTCCGGGGATCCAAAACGGTGATTAATAGCCCATGAAACAGGCCAGAATCGGCCAAAGCTGTGAGTGTTGATGACCGGCACGTAAATGCACCCTAGGGTTCGTCAATGGTGGAAATCACTCCGGGGACCCAAAACGGTGATTAATAGCCCATGAAAATCTGATTAATAGCCCGTGAAACAGGCCAGAATCGGCCAAAAGTGCGAGTGTTGATGACCGGCACGTAAATGCACCCTGGGTTCGTCAATGGTGGAAATCACTCCGAGGATCCAAAACGGTGATTAATAGCCCATGTAAATGTGATTAAGAGCCCATGAAACAGGCCAGAATCGGCCAAAACTGCGAGTGTTGATGACCGTCACGTAAATGCAACCTAGGTTTCGTCAATGGTGGAAATCACTCCGAGGATCCAAAACGGTGATTAATAGCCCATGTAAATGTGATGAAGAGCCCATGAAACAGGCCAGAATCGGCCAAAACTGCGAGTGTTGATGACCGTCACGTAAATGCACCCTAGGGTTCGTCAATTGTGGAAATCACTTCGGGGACCCAAAACGGTGATTAATAGCCCATGAAACAGGCCAGAATCGGCAAAAACTGTGAGTGTTGATGACCGGCACGTAAATGCACCCTGGGTTCGTCAATGGTGGAAATCACTCCGGGGATCCAAAACGGTCATTAATAGCCCATGTAACTGTGATTAATAGCCCATGAAACAGGCAACAATCGGCCAAAACTGCGAGTGTTGATGACCGGCACGTAAATGCACCCTGGGTTCGTCAATGGTGGAAATCACTTCGGGGATCCAAAACGGTGATTAATAGCCGATGTAAATGTGATTAAGAGCCCATGAAACAGGCCAGAATCGGCCAAAACTGCGAGTGTTGATGACCGTCACGTAAATGCACCCTAGGGTTCGTCAATTGTGGAAATCACTTCGGGGACCAAAAACGGTGATTAATAGCCCATGAAACAGGCTAGAATCGGCCAAAACTGTGAGTGTTGATGACCGGCACGTAAATGCACCCTGGGTTCGTCAATGGTGGAAATCACTCCGGGGATCCAAAACGGTGATTAATAGCCCATGAAACAGGCCAGAATCGGCCAAAGCTGTGAGTGTTGATGACCGGCACGTAAATGCACCCTAGGGTTCGTCAATGGTGGAAATCACTCCGGGGACCCAAAACGGTGATTAATAGCCCATGAAAATCTGATTAATAGCCCGTGAAACAGGCCAGAATCGGCCAAAAGTGCGAGTGTTGATGACCGGCACGTAAATGCACCCTGGGTTCGTCAATGGTGGAAATCACTCCGAGGATCCAAAACGGTGATTAATAGCCCATGTAAATGTGATTAAGAGCCCATGAAACAGGCCAGAATCGGCCAAAACTGCGAGTGTTGATGACCGTCACGTAAATGCAACCTAGGTTTCGTCAATGGTGGAAATCACTCCGAGGATCCAAAACGGTGATTAATAGCCCATGTAAATGTGATTAAGAGCCCATGAAACAGGCCAGAATCGGCCAAAACTGCGAGTGTTGATGACCGTCACGTAAATGCACCCTAGGGTTCGTCAATTGTGGAAATCACTTCGGGGACCAAAAACGGTGATTAATAGCCCATGAAACAGGCTAGAATCGGCCAAAACTGTGAGTGTTGATGACCGGCACGTAAATGCACCCTGGGTTCGTCAATGGTGGAAATCACTCCGGGGATCCAAAACGGTGATTAATAGCCCATGAAACAGGCCAGAATCGGCCAAAGCTGTGAGTGTTGATGACCGGCACGTAAATGCACCCTAGGGTTCGTCAATGGTGGAAATCACTCCGAGGACCCAAAACGGTGATTAATAGCCCATGAAAATCTGATTAATAGCCCGTGAAACAGGCCAGAATCGGCCAAAAGTGCGAGTGTTGATGACCGGCACGTAAATGCACCCTGGGTTCGTCAATGGTGGAAATCACTCCGAGGATCCAAAACGGTGATTAATAGCCCATGTAAATGTGATTAAGAGCCCATGAAACAGGCCAGAATCGGCCAAAACTGCGAGTCTTGATGACCGTCACGTAAATGCACCCTAGGGTTCGTCAATTGTGGAAATCACTTCGGGGACCCAAAACGGTGATTAATAGCCCATGAAACAGGCCAGAATCGGCCAAAACTGTGAGTGTTGATGACCGGCACGTAAATGCACCCTGGGTTCGTCAATGGTGGAAATTACTCCGGGGATCCAAAACGGTGATTAATAGCCCATGTAACTGTGATTAAGAGCCCATGAAACAGGCCAGAATCGGCCAAAACTGCGAGTGTTGATGACCGTCACGTAAATGCAACCTAGGTTTCGTCAATTGTGGAAATCACTCCGGGGACCCAAAACGGTGATTAATAGCCCATGAAAAAGGCTAGAATCGGCCAAAACTGCGAGTGTTGATGACCGGCACGTAAATGCACCCTAGGGTTCATAAATGGTGGAAATTACTCCGAGGATCCAAAACGGTGATTAATAGCCCATGTAAATGTGATTAAGAGCCCATGAAACAGGCCAGAATCGGCCAAAACTGCGAGTGTTGATGACCGTCACGTAAATGCACCCTAGGGTTCGTCAATTGTGGAAATCACTTCGGGGACCCAGAACGGTGATTAATAGCCCATGAAACAGGCCAGAATCGGCAAAAACTGTGAGTGTTGATGACCGGCACGTAAATGCACCCTGGGTTCGTCAATGGTGGAAATTACTCCGGGGATCCAAAACGGTGATTAATAGCCCATGTAACTGTGATTAAGAGCCCATGAAACAGGCCAGAATCGGCAAAAACTGTGAGTGTTGATGACCGTCACGTAAATGCAACCTAGGTTTCGTCAATTGTGGAAATCACTCCGGGGACCCAAAACGGTGATTAATAGCCCATGAAAAAGGCTAGAATCGGCCAAAACTGCGAGTGTTGATGACCGGCACGTAAATGCACCCTGGGTTCGTCAATGGTGGAAATCACTCCGGGGATCCAAAACGGTGATTAATAGCCCATGAAAAAGGCCAGAATCGGCCAAAGCTGTGAGTGTTGATGACCGGCACGTAAATGCACCCTAGGGTTCGTCAATGGTGGAAGTCACTCCGGGGATCCAAAACGGTCATTAATAGCCCATGTAACTGTGATTAATAGCCCATGAAATAGGCCAGAATCGGCCAAAACTGCGAGTGTTGATGACCGGCACGTAAATGCACCCTAGGGTTCATCAATGGTGGAAATCACTCCGAGGATCCAAAACGGTGATTAATAGCCCATGTAAATGTGATTAAGAGCCCATGAAACAGGCCAGAATCGGCCAAAACTGCGAGTGTTGATGACCGTCACGTAAATGCACCCTAGGGTTCGTCAATTGTGGAAATCACTTCGGGGACCCAAAACGGTGATTAATAGCCCATGAAACAGGCCAGAATCGGCCAAAACTGCGAGTGTTGATGACCGGCACGTAAATGCACCCTGGGTTCGTCAATGGTGGAAATTACTCCGGGGATCCAAAACGGTGATTAATAGCCCATGTAACTGTGATTAAGAGCCCATGAAACAGGCCAGAATCGTCCAAAACTGCGAGTGTTGATGACCGTCACGTAAATGCAACCTAGGTTTCGTCAATTGTGGAAATCACTCCGGGGACCCAAAACGGTGATTAATAGCCCATGAAAAAGGCTAGAATCGGCCAAAACTGCGAGTGTTGATGACCGGCACGTAAATGCACCCTGGGTTCGTCAATGGTGGAAATCACTCCGGGGATCCAAAACGGTGATTAATAGCCCATGAAAAAGGCCAGAATCGGCCAAAGCTGTGAGTGTTGATGACCGGCACGTAAATGCACCCTAGGGTTCGTCAATGGTGGAAATCACTCCGGGGACCCAAAACGGTGATTAATAGCCCATGAAAATCTGATTAATAGCCCGTGAATCAGGCCAGAATCGGCCAAAAGTGCGAGTGTTGATGACCGGCACGTAAATGCACCCTGGGTTCGTCAATGGTGGAAATCACTCCGAGGATCCAAAACGGTGATTAATAGCCCATGTAAATGTGATTAAGAGCCCATGAAACAGGCCAGAATCGGCCAAAACTGCGAGTGTTGATGACCGTCACGTAAATGCAACCTAGGTTTCGTCAATGGTGGAAATCACTCCGAGGATCCAAAACGGTGATTAATAGCCCATGTAAATGTGATTAAGAGCCCATGAAACAGGCCAGAATCGGCCAAAACTGCGAGTGTTGATGACCGTCACGTAAATGCACCCTAGGCTTCGTCAATTGTGGAAATCACTTCGGGGACCCAAAACGGTGATTAATAGCCCATGAAACAGGCCAGAATCGGCAAAAACTGTGAGTGTTGATGACCGGCACGTAAATGCACCCTGGGTTCGTCAATGGTGGAAATCACTCCGGGGATCCAAAACGGTCATTAATAACCCATGTAACTGTGATTAATAGCCCATGAAACAGGCAACAATCGGCCAAAACTGCGAGTGTTGATGACCGGCACGTAAATGCACCCTGGGTTCGTCAATGGTGGAAATCACTCCGGGGATCCAAAACGGTGATTAATAGCCCATGTAACTTTGATTAAGAGCCCATGAAACAGGCCAGAATCGGCCAAAACTGCGAGTGTTGATGACCGTCACGTAAATGCAACCTAGGTTTCGTCAATTGTGGAAATCACTCGGGGGACCCAAAACGGTGATTAATAGCCCATGAAAAAGGCTAGAATCGGCCAAAACTGCGAGTGTTGATGACCGGCACGTAAATGCACCCTGGGTTCGTCAATGGTGGAAATCACTCCGGGGATCCAAAACGGTGATTAATAGCCCATGAAACAGGCCAGAATCGGCCAAAGCTGTGAGTGTTGATGACCGGCACGTAAATGCACCCTAGGGTTCGTCAATGGTGGAAATCACTCCGGGGACCGAAAACGGTGATTAATAGCCCATGAAAATCTGATTAATAGCCCGTGAAACAGGCCAGAATCGGCCAAAAGTGCGAGTGTTGATGACCGGCACGTAAATGCACCCTGGGTTCGTCAATGGTGGAAATCACTCCGAGGATCCAAAACGGTGATTAATAGCCCATGTAAATGTGATTAAGAGCCCATGAAACAGGCCAGAATCGGCCAAAACTGCGAGTGTTGATGACCGTCACGTAAATGCACCCTAGGGTTCGTCAATTGTGGAAATCACTTCGGGGACCCAAAACGGTGATTAATAGCCCATGAAACAGGCCAGAATCGGCCAAAACTGTGAGTGTTGATGACCGGCACGTAAATGCACCCTGGGTTCGTCAATGGTGGAAATTACTCCGGGGATCCAAAACGGTGATTAATAGCCCATGTAACTGTGATTAAGAGCCCATGAAACAGGCCAGAATCGGCAAAACTGCGAGTGTTGATGACCGTCACGTAAATGCAACCTAGGTTTCGTCAATTGTGGAAATCACTCCGGGGACCCAAAACGGTGATTAATAGCCCATGAAAAAGGCTAGAATCGGCCAAAACTGCGAGTGTTGATGACCGGCACGTAAACGCACCCTGGGTTCGTCAATGGTGGAAATCACTCCGGGGATCCAAAACGGTGATTAATAGCCCATGAAAAAGGCCAGAATCGGCCAAAGCTGTGAGTGTTGATGACCGGCACGTAAATGCAGCCTAGGGTTCGTCAATGGTGGAAGTATCTCCGGGGATCCAAAACGGTCATTAATAGCCCATGTAACTGTGATTAATAGCCCATGAAACAGGCCAGAATCGGCCAAAACTGCGAGTGTTGATGACCGGCACGTAAATGCACCCTAGGGTTCATCAATGGTGGAAATCACTCCGAGGATCCAAAACGGTGATTAATAGCCCATGTAAATGTGATTAAGAGCCCATGAAACAGGCCAGAATCGGCCAATACTGCGAGTGTTGATGACCGTCACGTAAATGCACCCTAGGGTTCGTCAATTGTGGAAATCACTTCGGGGACCCAAAACGGTGATTAATAGCCCATGAAACAGGCCAGAATCGGCCAAAACTGCGAGTGTTGATGACCGGCACGTAAATGCACCCTGGGTTCGTCAATGGTGGAAATTACTCCGGGGATCCAAAACGGTGATTAATAGCCCATGTAACTGTGATTAAGAGCCCATGAAACAGGCCAGAATCGGCCAAAACTGCGAGTGTTGATGACCGTCACGTAAATGCAACCTAGGTTTCGTCAATTATGGAAATCACTCCGGGGACCCAAAACGGTGATTAATAGCCCATGAAAAAGGCTAGAATCGGCCAAAACTGCGAGTGTTGATGACCGGCACGTAAATGCACCCTGGGTTCGTCAATGGTGGAAATCACTCCGGGGATCCAAAACGGTGATTAATAGCCCATGAAAAAGGCCAGAATCGGCCAAAGCTGTGAGTGTTGATGACCGGCACGTAAATGCACCCTAGGGTTCGTCAATGGTGGAAATCACTCCGGGGACCCAAAACGGTGATTAATAGCCCATGAAAATCTGATTAATAGCCCGTGAAACAGGCCAGAATCGGCCAAAAGTGCGAGTGTTGATGACCGGCACGTAAATGCACCCTGGGTTCGTCAATGGTGGAAATCACTCCGAGGATCCAAAACGGTGATTAATAGCCCATGTAAATGTGATTATTAGCCCATGAAACAGGCCAGAATCGGCCAAAACTGTGAGTGTTGATGACTCGCACGTAAATGCACCCTGGGTTCATCAATGGTGGAAATCACTCCGGGGATCCAAAACGGTCATTAATAGCCCATGTAATTGTGATTAATAGCCCATGAAACAGGCCAGAATCGGCCAAAACTGCGAGTGTTGATGACCGGCACGTAAATGCACCCTGGGTTCGTCAATGGTGGAAATTACTCCGGGGATCCAAAACGGTGATTAATAACCCATGTAACTGTGATTAAGAGCCCATGAAACAGGCCAGAATCGGCCAAAGCTGCGAGTGTTGATGACCGGCACGTAAATGCACCCTAGGGTTCGTCAATGGTGGAAATCACTCCGGGGACCCAAAACGGTGATTAATAGCCCATGAAAATCTGATTAATAGCCCGTGAAACAGGCCAGAATCGGCCAAAAGTGCGAGTGTTGATGACCGGCACGTAAATGCACCCTGGGTTCGTCAATGGTGGAAATCACTCCGAGGATCCAAAACGGTGATTAATAGCCCATGTAAATGTGATTAAGAGCCCATGAAACAGGCCAGAATCGGCCAAAACTGCGAGTGTTGATGACCGTCACGTAAATGCACCCTAGGGTTCGTCAATTGTGGAAATCACTTCGGGGACCCAAAACGGTGATTAATAGCCCATGAAACAGGCCAGAATCGGCCAAAGCTGTGAGTGTTGATGACCGGCACGTAAATGCACCCTCGGTTCGTCAATGGTGGAAATCACTCCGGGGATCCAAAACGGTGATTAATAGCCCATGTAACTGTGATTAAGAGCCATGAAACAGGCCAGAATCGGCCAAAACTGCGAGTGTTCATGACCGTCACGTAAATGCAACCTAGGTTTCGTCAATTGTGGAAATCACTCCGGGGACCCAAAACGGTGATTAATAGCCCATGAAATAGGCCAGAATCGGCCAAAAGTGCGAGTGTTGATGACCGGCACGTAAATGCACCCTGGGTTCGTCAATGGTGGAAAACACTCCGGGGATCCAAAACGGTGATTAATAGCCCATGTAACTGTGATTAATTGCCCATGAAACAGGCCAGAATCGGCCAAAACTGCGAGTGTTGATGACCGGCACGTAAATGCACCCTAGGGTTCGTCAATGGTGGAAATCACTCCGGGGATCCAAAACGGTGATTAATAGCCCATGTAACTGTGATTAAGAGCCCACGAAACAGGCCAGAATCGGCCAAAACTGCGAGTGTTGATGACCGTCACGTAAATGCAACCTAGGTTACGTCAATTGTGGAAATCACTCCGGGGACCCAAAACGGTGATTAATAGCCCATGAAAAAGGCTAGAATCGGCCAAAACTGCGAGTGTTGATGACCGGCACGTAAATGCACCCTGGGTTCGTCAATGGTGGAAATCACTCCGGGGATCCAAAACGGTGATTAATAGCCCATGAAAAAGGCCAGAATCGGCCAAAGCTGTGAGTGTTGATGACCGGCACGTAAATGCACCCTAGGGTTCGTCAATTGTGGAAATCACTCCGGGGACCCAAAACGGTGATTAATAGCCCATGAAAAAGGCTAGAATCGGCCAAAACTGCGAGTGTTGATGACCGGCACGTAAACGCACCCTGGGTTCGTCAATGGTGGAAATCACTCCGGGGATCCAAAACGGTGATTAATAGCCCATGAAAAAGGCCAGAATCGGCCAAAGCTGTGAGTGTTGATGACCGGCACGTAAATGCAGCCTACGGTTCGTCAATGGTGGAAGTATCTCCGGGGATCCAAAACGGTCATTAATAGCCCATGTAACTGTGATTAATAGCCCATGAAACAGGCCAGAATCGGCCAAAACTGCGAGTGTTGATGACCGGCACGTAAATGCACCCTAGGGTTCATCAATGGTGGAAATCACTCCGAGGATCCAAAACGGTGATTAATAGCCCATGTAAATGTGATTAAGAGCCCATGAAACAGGCCAGAATCGGCCAATACTGCGAGTGTTGATGACCGTCACGTAAATGCACCCTAGGGTTCGTCAATTGTGGAAATCACTTCGGGGACCCAAAACGGTGATTAATAGCCCATGAAACAGGCCAGAATCGGCCAAAACTGCGAGTGTTGATGACCGGCACGTAAATGCACCCTGGGTTCGTCAATGGTGGAAATTACTCCGGGGATCCAAAACGGTGATTAATAGCCCATGTAACTGTGATTAAGAGCCCATGAAATAGGCCAGAATCGGCCAAAACTGCGAGTGTTGATGACCGTCACGTAAATGCAACCTAGGTTTCGTCAATTGTGGAAATCACTCGGGGGACCCAAAACGGTGATTAATAGCCCATGAAAAAGGCTAGAATCGGCCAAAACTGCGAGTGTTGATGACCGGCACGTAAATGCACCCTGGGTTCGTCAATGGTGGAAATCACTCCGGGGATCCAAAACGGTGATTAATAGCCCATGAAACAGGCCAGAATCGGCCAAAGCTGTGAGTGTTGATGACCGGCACGTAAATGCACCCTAGGGTTCGTCAATGGTGGAAATCACTCCGGGGACCGAAAACGGTGATTAATAGCCCATGAAAATCTGATTAATAGCCCGTGAAACAGGCCAGAATCGGCCAAAAGTGCGAGTGTTGATGACCGGCACGTAAATGCACCCTGGGTTCGTCAATGGTGGAAATCACTCCGAGGATCCAAAACGGTGATTAATAGCCCATGTAAATGTGATTAAGAGCCCATGAAACAGGCCAGAATCGGCCAAAACTGCGAGTGTTGATGACCGTCACGTAAATGCACCCTAGGGTTCGTCAATTGTGGAAATCACTTCGGGGACCCAAAACGGTGATTAATAGCCCATGAAACAGGCCAGAATCGGCCAAAACTGTGAGTGTTGATGACCGGCACGTAAATGCACCCTGGGTTCGTCAATGGTGGAAATTACTCCGGGGATCCAAAACGGTGATTAATAGCCCATGTAACTGTGATTAAGAGCCCATGAAACAGGCCAGAATCGGCAAAACTGCGAGTGTTGATGACCGTCACGTAAATGCAACCTAGGTTTCGTCAATTGTGGAAATCACTCCGGGGACCCAAAACGGTGATTAATAGCCCATGAAAAAGGCTAGAATCGGCCAAAACTGCGAGTGTTGATGACCGGCACGTAAACGCACCCTGGGTTCGTCAATGGTGGAAATCACTCCGGGGATCCAAAACGGTGATTAATAGCCCATGAAAAAGGCCAGAATCGGCCAAAGCTGTGAGTGTTGATGACCGGCACGTAAATGCAGCCTAGGGTTCGTCAATTGTGGAAGTATCTCCGGGGATCCAAAACGGTCATTAATAGCCCATGTAACTGTGATTAATAGCCCATGAAACAGGCCAGAATCGGCCAAAACTGCGAGTGTTGATGACCGGCACGTAAATGCACCCTAGGGTTCATCAATGGTGGAAATCACTCCGAGGATCCAAAACGGTGATTAATAGCCCATGTAAATGTGATTAAGAGCCCATGAAACAGGCCAGAATCGGACAATACTGCGAGTGTTGATGACCGTCACGTAAATGCACCCTAGGGTTCGTCAATTGTGGAAATCACTTCGGGGACCCAAAACGGTGATTAATAGCCCATGAAACAGGCCAGAATCGGCCAAAATTGCGAGTGTTGATGACCGGCACGTAAATGCACCCTGGGTTCGTCAATGGTGGAAATTACTCCGGGGATCCAAAACGGTGATTAATAGCCCATGTAACTGTGATTAAGAGCCCATGAAATAGGCCAGAATCGGCCAAAACTGCGAGTGTTGATGACCGTCACGTAAATGCAACCTAGGTTTCGTCAATTGTGGAAATCACTCGGGGGACCCAAAACGGTGATTAATAGCCCATGAAAAAGGCTAGAATCGGCCAAAACTGCGAGTGTTGATGACCGGCACGTAAATGCACCCTGGGTTCGTCAATGGTGGAAATCACTCCGGGGATCCAAAACGGTGATTAATAGCCCATGAAACAGGCCAGAATCGGCCAAAGCTGTGAGTGTTGATGACCGGCACGTAAATGCACCCTAGGGTTCGTCAATGGTGGAAATCACTCCGGGGACCGAAAACGGTGATTAATAGCCCATGAAAATCTGATTAATAGCCCGTGAAACAGGCCAGAATCGGCCAAAAGTGCGAGTGTTGATGACCGGCACGTAAATGCACCCTGGGTTCGTCAATGGTGGAAATCACTCCGAGGATCCAAAACGGTGATTAATAGCCCATGTAAATGTGATTAAGAGCCCATGAAACAGGCCAGAATCGGCCAAAACTGCGAGTGTTGATGACCGTCACGTAAATGCACCCTAGGGTTCGTCAATTGTGGAAATCACTTCGGGGACCCAAAACGGTGATTAATAGCCCATGAAACAGGCCAGAATCGGCCAAAACTGTGAGTGTTGATGACCGGCACGTAAATGCACCCTGGGTTCGTCAATGGTGGAAATTACTCCGGGGATCCAAAACGGTGATTAATAGCCCATGTAACTGTGATTAAGAGCCCATGAAACAGGCCAGAATCGGCAAAACTGCGAGTGTTGATGACCGTCACGTAAATGCAACCTAGGTTTCGTCAATTGTGGAAATCACTCCGGGGACCCAAAACGGTGATTAATAGCCCATGAAAAAGGCTAGAATCGGCCAAAACTGCGAGTGTTGATGACCGGCACGTAAACGCACCCTGGGTTCGTCAATGGTGGAAATCACTCCGGGGATCCAAAACGGTGATTAATAGCCCATGAAAAAGGCCAGAATCGGCCAAAGCTGTGAGTGTTGATGACCGGCACGTAAATGCAGCCTAGGGTTCGTCAATTGTGGAAGTATCTCCGGGGATCCAAAACGGTCATTAATAGCCCATGTAACTGTGATTAATAGCCCATGAAACAGGCCAGAATCGGCCAAAACTGCGAGTGTTGATGACCGGCACGTAAATGCACCCTAGGGTTCATCAATGGTGGAAATCACTCCGAGGATCCAAAACGGTGATTAATAGCCCATGTAAATGTGATTAAGAGCCCATGAAACAGGCCAGAATCGGACAATACTGCGAGTGTTGATGACCGTCACGTAAATGCACCCTAGGGTTCGTCAATTGTGGAAATCACTTCGGGGACCCAAAACGGTGATTAATAGCCCATGAAACAGGCCAGAATCGGCCAAAATTGCGAGTGTTGATGACCGGCACGTAAATGCACCCTGGGTTCGTCAATGGTGGAAATTACTCCGGGGATCCAAAACGGTGATTAATAGCCCATGTAACTGTGATTAAGAGCCCATGAAACAGGCCAGAATCGGCCAAAACTGCGAGTGTTGATGACCGTCACGTAAATGCAACCTAGGTTTCGTCAATTATGGAAATCACTCCGGGGACCCAAAACGGTGATTAATAGCCCATGTAAATGTGATTATTAGCCCATGAAACAGGCCAGAATCGGCCAAAACTGTGAGTGTTGATGACTCGCACGTAAATGCACCCTGGGTTCATCAATGGTGGAAATCACTCCGGGGATCCAAAACGGTCATTAATAGCCCATGTAATTGTGATTAAGAGCCCATGAAACAGGCCAGAATCGGCCAAAACTGCGAGTGTTGATGACCGTCACGTAAATGCACCCTAGGGTTCGTCAATTGTGGAAATCACTTCGGGGACCCAAAACGGTGATTAATAGCCCATGAAACAGGCCAGAATCGGCCAAAGCTGTGAGTGTTGATGACCGACACGTAAATGCACCCTCGGTTCGTCAATGGTGGAAATCACTCCGGGGATCCAAAACGGTGATTAATAGCCCATGTAACTGTGATTAAGAGCCATGAAACAGGCCAGAATCGGCCAAAACTGCGAGTGTTCATGACCGTCACGTAAATGCAACCTAGGTTTCGTCAATTGTGGAAATCACTCCGGGGACCCAAAACGGTGATTAATAGCCCATGAAATAGGCCAGAATCGGCCAAAAGTGCGAGTGTTGATGACCGGCACGTAAATGCACCCTGGGTTCGTCAATGGTGGAAATCACTCCGGGGATCCAAAACGGTGATTAATAGCCCATGTAACTGTGATTAAGAGCCCATGAAACAGGCCAGAATCGGCCAAAACTGCGAGTGTTGATGACCGGCACGTAAATGCACCCTAGGGTTCGTCAATTGTGGAAATCACTCCGGGGACCCAAAACGGTGATTAATAGCCCATGAAATAGGCCAGAATCGGCCAAAAGTGCGAGTGTTGATGACCGGCACATAAATGCACCCTGGGTTCGTCAATGGTGGAAAACACTCCGGGGATCCAAAACGGTGATTAATAGCCCATGTAACTGTGATTAATTGCCCATGAAACAGGCCAGAATCGGCCAAAACTGCGAGTGTTGATGACCGGCACGTAAATGCACCCTAGGGTTCGTCAATGGTGGAAATCACTCCGGGGATCCAAAACGGTGATTAATAGCCCATGTAACTGTGATTAAGAGCCCACGAAACAGGCCAGAATCGGCCAAAACTGCGAGTGTTGATGACCGTCACGTAAATGCAACCTAGGTTACGTCAATTGTGGAAATCACTCCGGGGACCCAAAACGGTGATTAATAGCCCATGAAAAAGGCTAGAATCGGCCAAAACTGCGAGTGTTGATGACCGGCACGTAAATGCACCCTGGGTTCGTCAATGGTGGAAATCACTCCGGGGATCCAAAACGGTGATTAATAGCCCATGAAAAAGGCCAGAATCGGCCAAAGCTGTGAGTGTTGATGACCGGCACGTAAATGCACCCTAGGGTTCGTCAATTGTGGAAATCACTCCGGGGACCCAAAACGGTGATTAATAGCCCATGAAAAAGGCTAGAATCGGCCAAAACTGCGAGTGTTGATGACCGGCACGTAAACGCACCCTGGGTTCGTCAATGGTGGAAATCACTCCGGGGATCCAAAACGGTGATTAATAGCCCATGAAAAAGGCCAGAATCGGCCAAAGCTGTGAGTGTTGATGACCGGCACGTAAATGCAGCCTACGGTTCGTCAATGGTGGAAGTATCTCCGGGGATCCAAAACGGTCATTAATAGCCCATGTAACTGTGATTAATAGCCCATGAAACAGGCCAGAATCGGCCAAAACTGCGAGTGTTGATGACCGGCACGTAAATGCACCCTAGGGTTCATCAATAGTGGAAATCACTCCGAGGATCCAAAACGGTGATTAATAGCCCATGTAAATGTGATTAAGAGCCCATGAAACAGGCCAGAATCGGCCAATACTGCGAGTGTTGATGACCGTCACGTAAATGCACCCTAGGGTTCGTCAATTGTGGAAATCACTTCGGGGACCCAAAACGGTGATTAATAGCCCATGAAACAGGCCAGAATCGGCCAAAACTGCGAGTGTTGATGACCGGCACGTAAATGCACCCTGGGTTCGTCAATGGTGGAAATTACTCCGGGGATCCAAAACGGTGATTAATAGCCCATGTAACTGTGATTAAGAGCCCATGAAACAGGCCAGAATCGGCCAAAACTGCGAGTGTTGATGACCGTCACGTAAATGCAACCTAGGTTTCGTCAATTATGGAAATCACTCCGGGGACCCAAAACGGTGATTAATAGCCCATGAAAAAGGCTAGAATCGGCCAAAACTGCGAGTGTTGATGACCGGCACGTAAATGCACCCTGGGTTCGTCAATGGTGGAAATCACTCCGGGGATCCAAAACGGTGATTAATAGCCCATGAAAAAGGCCAGAATCGGCCAAAGCTGTGAGTGTTGATGACCGGCACGTAAATGCACCCTAGGGTTCGTCAATGGTGGAAATCACTCCGGGGACCCAAAACGGTGATTAATAGCCCATGAAAATCTGATTAATAGCCCGTGAAACAGGCCAGAATCGGCCAAAAGTGCGAGTGTTGATGACCGGCACGTAAATGCACCCTGGGTTCGTCAATGGTGGAAATCACTCCGAGGATCCAAAACGGTGATTAATAGCCCATGTAAATGTGATTATTAGCCCATGAAACAGGCCAGAATCGGCCAAAACTGTGAGTGTTGATGACTCGCACGTAAATGCACCCTGGGTTCATCAATGGTGGAAATCACTCCGGGGATCCAAAACGGTCATTAATAGCCCATGTAATTGTGATTAATAGCCCATGAAACAGGCCAGAATCGGCCAAAACTGCGAGTGTTGATGACCGGCACGTAAATGCACCCTGGGTTCGTCAATGGTGGAAATTACTCCGGGGATCCAAAACGGTGATTAATAACCCATGTAACTGTGATTAAGAGCCCATGAAACAGGCCAGAATCGGCCAAAGCTGCGAGTGTTGATGACCGGCACGTAAATGCACCCTAGGGTTCGTCAATGGTGGAAATCACTCCGGGGACCCAAAACGGTGATTAATAGCCCATGAAAATCTGATTAATAGCCCGTGAAACAGGCCAGAATCGGCCAAAAGTGCGAGTGTTGATGACCGGCACGTAAATGCACCCTGGGTTCGTCAATGGTGGAAATCACTCCGAGGATCCAAAACGGTGATTAATAGCCCATGTAAATGTGATTAAGAGCCCATGAAACAGGCCAGAATCGGCCAAAACTGCGAGTGTTGATGACCGTCACGTAAATGCACCCTAGGGTTCGTCAATTGTGGAAATCACTTCGGGGACCCAAAACGGTGATTAATAGCCCATGAAACAGGCCAGAATCGGCCAAAGCTGTGAGTGTTGATGACCGGCACGTAAATGCACCCTCGGTTCGTCAATGGTGGAAATCACTCCGGGGATCCAAAACGGTGATTAATAGCCCATGTAACTGTGATTAAGAGCCATGAAACAGGCCAGAATCGGCCAAAACTGCGAGTGTTGATGACCGTCACGTAAATGCAACCTAGGTTTCGTCAATTGTGGAAATCACTCCGGGGACCCAAAACGGTGATTAATAGCCCATGAAAAAGGCTAGAATCGGCCAAAACTGCGAGTGTTGATGACAGGCACGTAAATGCACCCTGGGTTCGTCAATGGTGGAAATCACTCCGGGGATCCAAAACGGTGATTAATAGCCCATGAAATAGGCCAGAATCGGCCAAAAGTGCGAGTGTTGATGACCGGCACGTAAATGCACCCTGGGTTCGTCAATGGTGGAAAACACTCCGGGGATCCAAAACGGTGATTAATAGCCCATGTAACTGTGATTAATTGCCCATGAAACAGGCCAGAATCGGCCAAAACTGCGAGTGTTGATGACCGGCACGTAAATGCACCCTAGGGTTCGTCAATGGTGGAAATCACTCCGGGGATCCAAAACGGTGATTAATAGCCCATGTAACTGTGATTAAGAGCCCACGAAACAGGCCAGAATCGGCCAAAACTGCGAGTGTTGATGACCGTCACGTAAATGCAACCTAGGTTACGTCAATTGTGGAAATCACTCCGGGGACCCAAAACGGTGATTAATAGCCCATGAAAAAGGCTAGAATCGGCCAAAACTGCGAGTGTTGATGACCGGCACGTAAATGCACCCTGGGTTCGTCAATGGTGGAAATCACTCCGGGGATCCAAAACGGTGATTAATAGCCCATGAAAAAGGCCAGAATCGGCCAAAGCTGTGAGTGTTGATGACCGGCACGTAAATGCACCCTAGGGTTCGTCAATGGTGGAAGTATCTCCGGAGATCCAAAACGGTCATTAATAGCCCATGTAACTGTGATTAATAGCCCATGAAACAGGCCAGAATCGGCCAAAACTGCGAGTGTTGATGACCGGCACGTAAATGCACCCTAGGGTTCATCAATTGTGGAAATCACTCCGGGGATCCAAAACGGTGATTAATAGCCCATGAAACAGGCCAGAATCGGCCAAAGCTGTGAGTGTTGATGACCGGCACGTAAATGCACCCTAGGGTTCGTCAATGGTGGAAATCACTCCGGGGACCCAAAACGGTGATTAATAGCCCATGTAACTGTGATTAAGAGCCCATGAAACAGGCCAGAATCGGCCAAAACTGCGAGTGTTGATGACCGTCACGTAAATGCAACCTAGGTTTCGTCAATTGTGGAAATCACTCCGGGGACCCAAAACGGTGATTAATAGCCCATGAAAAAGGCTAGAATCGGCCAAAACTGCGAGTGTTGATGACAGGCACGTAAATGCACCCTGGGTTCGTCAATGGTGGAAATCACTCCGGGGATCCAAAACGGTGATTAATAGCCCATGAAAAAGGCCAGAATCGGCCAAAGCGTGAGTGTTGATGACCGGCACGTAAATGCACCCTAGGGTTCGTCAATGGTGGAAATCACTCCGGGGACCCAAAACGGTGATTAATAGCCCATGAAAATCTGATTAATAGCCCGTGAAACAGGCCAGAATCGGCCAAAAGTGCGAGTGTTGATGACCGGCACGTAAATGCACCCTGGGTTCGTCAATGGTGGAAATCACTCCGAGGATCCAAAACGGTGATTAATAGCCCATGTAAATGTGATTATTAGCCCATGAAACAGGCCAGAATCGGCCAAAACTGTGAGTGTTGATGACTCGCACGTAAATGCACCCTGGGTTCGTCAATGGTGGAAATCACTCCGGGGATCCAAAACGGTCATTAATAGCCCATGTAACTGTGATTAATAGCCCATGAAACAGGCCAGAATCGGCCAATACTGCGAGTGTTGATGACCGTCACGTAAATGCACCCTAGGGTTCGTCAATTGTGGAAATCACTTCGGGGACCCAAAACGGTGATTAATAGCCCATGAAACAGGCCAGAATCGGCCAAAACTGCGAGTGTTGATGACCGGCACGTAAATGCACCCTGGGTTCGTCAATGGTGGAAATTACTCCGGGGATCCAAAACGGTGATTAATAGCCCATGTAACTGTGATTAAGAGCCCATGAAACAGGCCAGAATCGGCCAAAACTGCGAGTGTTGATGACCGTCACGTAAATGCAACCTAGGTTTCGTCAATTATGGAAATCACTCCGGGGACCCAAAACGGTGATTAATAGCCCATGAAAAAGGCTAGAATCGGCCAAAACTGCGAGTGTTGATGACCGGCACGTAAATGCACCCTGGGTTCGTCAATGGTGGAAATCACTCCGGGGATCCAAAACGGTGATTAATAGCCCATGAAAAAGGCCAGAATCGGCCAAAGCTGTGAGTGTTGATGACCGGCACGTAAATGCACCCTAGGGTTCGTCAATGGTGGAAATCACTCCGGGGACCCAAAACGGTGATTAATAGCCCATGAAAATCTGATTAATAGCCCGTGAAACAGGCCAGAATCGGCCAAAAGTGCGAGTGTTGATGACCGGCACGTAAATGCACCCTGGGTTCGTCAATGGTGGAAATCACTACGAGGATCCAAAACGGTGATTAATAGCCCATGTAAATGTGATGAAGAGCCCATGAAACAGGCCAGAATCGGCCAAAACTGCGAGTGTTGATGACCGTCACGTAAATGCAACCTAGGTTACGTCAATTGTGGAAATCACTCCGGGGAACCAAAACGGTGATTAATAGCCCATGAAAAAGGCTAGAATCGGCCAAAACTGCGAGTGTTGATGACCGGCACGTAAATGCACCCTGGGTTCGTCAATGGTGGAAATCACTCCGGGGATCCAAAACGGTAATTAATAGCCCATGAAAAAGGCCAGAATCGGCCAAAGCTGTGAGTGTTGATGACCGGCACGTAAATGCACCCTAGGGTTCGTCAATGGTGGAAGTATCTCCGGGGATCCAAAACGGTCATTAATAGCCCATGTAACTGTGATTAATAGCCCATGAAACAGGCCAGAATCGGCCAAAACTGCGAGTGTTGATGACCGGCACGTAAATGCATCCTAGGTTTCGTCAATTGTGGAAATCACTCCGGGGACCCAAAACGGTGATTAATAGCCCATGAAATAGGCCAGAATCGGCCAAAAGTGCGAGTGTTGATGACCGGCACGTAAATGCACCCTGGGTTCGTCAATGGTTGAAAACACTCCGGGGATCCAAAACGGTCATTAATAGCCCATGTAACTGTGATTAATAGCCCATGAAACAGGCCAGAATCGGCCAAAACTGCGAGTGTTGATGACCGGCACGTAAATGCACCCTAGGGTTCATCAATGGTGGAAATCACTCCGAGGATCGAAAACGGTGATTAATAGCCCATGTAAATGTGATTAAGAGCCCATGAAACAGGCCAGAATCGGCCAAAACTGCGAGTGTTGATGACCGTCACGTAAATGCACCCTGGGTTCGTCAATGGTGGAAATCACTACGAGGATCCAAAACGGTGATTAATAGCCCATGTAAATGTGATGAAGAGCCCATGAAACAGGCCAGAATCGGCCAAAGCGTGAGTGTTGATGACCGGCACGTAAATGCACCCTGGGTTCGTCAATGTTGGAAATTACTCCGGGGATCCAAAAAGGTGATTAATAGCCCATGTAACTGTGATTAATAGCCCATGAAACAGGCCAGAATCGGCCAAAAGTGCGAGTGTTGATGACCGTCACGTAAATGCAACCTAGGTTACGTCAATTGTGGAAATCACTCCGGGGACCCAAAACGGTGATTAATAGCCCATGAAAAAGGCTAGAATCGGCCAAAACTGCGAGTGTTGATGACCGGCACGTAAATGCACCCTGGGTTCGTCAATGGTGGAAATCACTCCGGGGATCCAAAACGGTGATTAATAGCCCATGAAAAAGGCCAGAATCGGCCAAAGCTGTGAGTGTTGATGACCGGCACGTAAATGCACCCTAGGGTTCGTCAATGGTGGAAGTATCTCCGGAGATCCAAAACGGTCATTAATAGCCCATGTAACTGTGATTAATAGCCCATGAAACAGGCCAGAATCGGCCAAAACTGCGAGTGTTGATGACCGGCACGTAAATGCACCCTAGGGTTCATCAATTGTGGAAATCACTCCGAGGATCCAAAACGGTGATTAATAGCCCATGTAAATGTGATTAAGAGCCCATGAAACAGGCCAGAATCGGCCAAAACTGCGAGTGTTGATGACCGGCACGTAAATGCACCCTGGGTTCGTCAATGGTGGAAATTACTCCGGGGATCCAAAACGGTGATTAATAGCCCATGTAACTGTGATTAAGAGCCCATGAAACAGGCCAGAATCGGCCAAAACTGCGAGTGTTGATGACCGTCACGTAAATGCAACCTAGGTTTCGTCAATTGTGGAAATCACTCCGGGGACCCAAAACGGTGATTAATAGCCCATGAAAAAGGCTAGAATCGGCCAAAACTGCGAGTGTTGATGACAGGCACGTAAATGCACCCTGGGTTCGTCAATGGTGGAAATAACTCCGGGGATCCAAAACGGTGATTAATAGCCCATGAAAAAGGCCAGAATCGGCCAAAGCGTGAGTGTTGATGACCGGCACGTAAATGCACCCTAGGGTTCGTCAATGGTGGAAATCACTCCGGGGACCCAAAACGGTGATTAATAGCCCATGAAAATCTGATTAATAGCCCGTGAAACAGGCTAGAATCGGCCAAAAGTGCGAGTGTTGATGACCGGCACGTAAATGCACCCTGGGTTCGTCAATGGTGGAAATCACTCCGAGGATCCAAAACGGTGATTAATAGCCCATGTAAATGTGATTATTAGCCCATGAAACAGGCCAGAATCGGCCAAAACTGTGAGTGTTGATGACTCGCACGTAAATGCACCCTGGGTTCGTCAATGGTGGAAATCACTCCGGGGATCCAAAACGGTCATTAATAGCCCATGTAACTTTGATTAATAGCCCATGAAACAGGCCAGAATCGGCCAAAACTGCGAGTGTTGATGACCGGCACGTAAATGCACCCTGGGTTCGTCAATGGTGGAAATTACTCCGGGGATCCAAAACGGTGATTAATAGCCCATGTAACTGTGATTAAGAGCCCATGAAACAGGCCAGAATCGGCCAAAGCTGCGAGTGTTGATGACCGGCACGTAAATGCACCCTAGGGTTCGTCAATGGTGGAAATCACTCCGGGGACCCAAAACGGTGATTAATAGCCCATGAAAATCTGATTAATAGCCCGTGAAACAGGCCAGAATCGGCCAAAAGTGCGAGTGTTGATGACCGGCACGTAAATGCACCCTGGGTTCGTCAATGGTGGAAATCACTACGAGGATCCAAAACGGTGATTAATAGCCCATGTAAATGTGATGAAGAGCCCATGAAACAGGCCAGAATCGGCCAAAACTGCGAGTGTTGATGACCGTCACGTAAATGCAACCTAGGTTACGTCAATTGTGGAAATCACTCCGGGGAACCAAAACGGTGATTAATAGCCCATGAAAAAGGCTAGAATCGGCCAAAACTGCGAGTGTTGATGACCGGCACGTAAATGCACCCTGGGTTCGTCAATGGTGGAAATCACTCCGGGGATCCAAAACGGTAATTAATAGCCCATGAAAAAGGCCAGAATCGGCCAAAGCTGTGAGTGTTGATGACCGGCACGTAAATGCACCCTAGGGTTCGTCAATGGTGGAAGTATCTCCGGGGATCCAAAACGGTCATTAATAGCCCATGTAACTGTGATTAATAGCCCATGAAACAGGCCAGAATCGGCCAAAACTGCGAGTGTTGATGACCGGCACGTAAATGCATCCTAGGTTTCGTCAATTGTGGAAATCACTCCGGGGACCCAAAACGGTGATTAATAGCCCATGAAATAGGCCAGAATCGGCCAAAAGTGCGAGTGTTGATGACCGGCACGTAAATGCACCCTGGGTTCGTCAATGGTTGAAAACACTCCGGGGATCCAAAAAGGTGATTAATAGCCCATGTAACTGTGATTAATAGCCCATGAAACAGGCCAGAATCGGCCAAAAGTGCGAGTGTTGATGACCGTCACGTAAATGCAACCTAGGTTACGTCAATTGTGGAAATCACTCCGGGGACCCAAAACGGTGATTAATAGCCCATGAAAAAGGCTAGAATCGGCCAAAACTGCGAGTGTTGATGACCGGCACGTAAATGCACCCTGGGTTCGTCAATGGTGGAAATCACTCCGGGGATCCAAAACGGTGATTAATAGCCCATGAAAAAGGCCAGAATCGGCCAAAGCTGTGAGTGTTGATGACCGGCACGTAAATGCACCCTAGGGTTCGTCAATGGTGGAAGTATCTCCGGAGATCCAAAACGGTCATTAATAGCCCATGTAACTGTGATTAATAGCCCATGAAACAGGCCAGAATCGGCCAAAACTGCGAGTGTTGATGACCGGCACGTAAATGCACCCTAGGGTTCATCAATTGTGGAAATCACTCCGAGGATCCAAAACGGTGATTAATAGCCCATGTAAATGTGATTAAGAGCCCATGAAACAGGCCAGAATCGGCCAAAACTGCGAGTGTTGATGACCGGCACGTAAATGCACCCTGGGTTCGTCAATGGTGGAAATTACTCCGGGGATCCAAAACGGTGATTAATAGCCCATGTAACTGTGATTAAGAGCCCATGAAACAGGCCAGAATCGGCCAAAACTGCGAGTGTTGATGACCGTCACGTAAATGCAACCTAGGTTTCGTCAATTGTGGAAATCACTCCGGGGACCCAAAACGGTGATTAATAGCCCATGAAAAAGGCTAGAATCGGCCAAAACTGCGAGTGTTGATGACAGGCACGTAAATGCACCCTGGGTTCGTCAATGGTGGAAATAACTCCGGGGATCCAAAACGGTGATTAATAGCCCATGAAAAAGGCCAGAATCGGCCAAAGCGTGAGTGTTGATGACCGGCACGTAAATGCACCCTAGGGTTCGTCAATGGTGGAAATCACTCCGGGGACCCAAAACGGTGATTAATAGCCCATGAAAATCTGATTAATAGCCCGTGAAACAGGCTAGAATCGGCCAAAAGTGCGAGTGTTGATGACCGGCACGTAAATGCACCCTGGGTTCGTCAATGGTGGAAATCACTCCGAGGATCCAAAACGGTGATTAATAGCCCATGTAAATGTGATTATTAGCCCATGAAACAGGCCAGAATCGGCCAAAACTGTGAGTGTTGATGACTCGCACGTAAATGCACCCTGGGTTCGTCAATGGTGGAAATCACTCCGGGGATCCAAAACGGTCATTAATAGCCCATGTAACTTTGATTAATAGCCCATGAAACAGGCCAGAATCGGCCAAAACTGCGAGTGTTGATGACCGGCACGTAAATGCACCCTGGGTTCGTCAATGGTGGAAATTACTCCGGGGATCCAAAACGGTGATTAATAGCCCATGTAACTGTGATTAAGAGCCCATGAAACAGGCCAGAATCGGCCAAAGCTGCGAGTGTTGATGACCGGCACGTAAATGCACCCTAGGGTTCTTCAATGGTGGAAATCACTCCGGGGACCCAAAACGGTGATTAATAGCCCATGAAAATCTGATTAATAGCCCGTGAAACAGGCCAGAATCGGCCAAAAGTGCGAGTGTTGATGACCGGCACGTAAATGCACCCTGGGTTCGTCAATGGTGGAAATCACTACGAGGATCCAAAACGGTGATTAATAGCCCATGTAAATGTGATGAAGAGCCCATGAAACAGGCCAGAATCGGCCAAAACTGCGAGTGTTGATGACCGTCACGTAAATGCAACCTAGGTTACGTCAATTGTGGAAATCACTCCGGGGAACCAAAACGGTGATTAATAGCCCATGAAAAAGGCTAGAATCGGCCAAAACTGCGAGTGTTGATGACCGGCACGTAAATGCACCCTGGGTTCGTCAATGGTGGAAATCACTCCGGGGATCCAAAACGGTAATTAATAGCCCATGAAAAAGGCCAGAATCGGCCAAAGCTGTGAGTGTTGATGACCGGCACGTAAATGCACCCTAGGGTTCGTCAATGGTGGAAGTATCTCCGGGGATCCAAAACGGTCATTAATAGCCCATGTAACTGTGATTAATAGCCCATGAAACAGGCCAGAATCGGCCAAAACTGCGAGTGTTGATGACCGGCACGTAAATGCATCCTAGGTTTCGTCAATTGTGGAAATCACTCCGGGGACCCAAAACGGTGATTAATAGCCCATGAAATAGGCCAGAATCGGCCAAAAGTGCGAGTGTTGATGACCGGCACGTAAATGCACCCTGGGTTCGTCAATGGTTGAAAACACTCCGGGGATCCAAAACGGTGATTAATAGCCCATGTAACTGTGATTAATAGCCCATGAAACAGGCCAGAATCGGCCAAAACTGCGAGTGTTGATGACCGGCACGTAAATGCACCCTAGGGTTCATCAATGGTGGAAATCACTCCGAGGATCGAAAACGGTGATTAATAGCCCATGTAAATGTGATTAAGAGCCCATGAAACAGGCCAGAATCGGCCAAAACTGCGAGTGTTGATGACCGTCACGTAAATGCACCCTGGGTTCGTCAATGGTGGAAATCACTACGAGGATCCAAAACGGTGATTAATAGCCCATGTAAATGTGATGAAGAGCCCATGAAACAGGCCAGAATCGGCCAAAGCGTGAGTGTTGATGACCGGCACGTAAATGCACCCTGGGTTCGTCAATGTTGGAAATTACTCCGGGGATCCAAAAAGGTGATTAATAGCCCATGTAACTGTGATTAATAGCCCATGAAACAGGCCAGAATCGGCCAAAAGTGCGAGTGTTGATGACCGTCACGTAAATGCAACCTAGGTTACGTCAATTGTGGAAATCACTCCGGGGACCCAAAACGGTGATTAATAGCCCATGAAAAAGGCTAGAATCGGCCAAAACTGCGAGTGTTGATGACCGGCACGTAAATGCACCCTGGGTTCGTCAATGGTGGAAATCACTCCGGGGATCCAAAACGGTGATTAATAGCCCATGAAAAAGGCCAGAATCGGCCAAAGCTGTGTGTGTTGATGACCGGCACGTAAATGCACCCTAGGGTTCGGTAATGGTGGAAGTATCTCCGGGGATCCAAAACGGTCATTAATAGCCCATGTAACTGTGATTAATAGCCCATGAAACAGGCCAGAATCGGCCAAAACTGCGAGTGTTGATGACCGGCACGTAAATGCACCCTAGGGTTCATCAATGGTGGAAATCACTCCGAGGATCCAAAACGGTGATTAATAGCCCATGTAAATGTGATTAAGAGCCCATGAAACAGGCCAGAATCGGCCAAAACTGCGAGTGTTGATGACCGTCACGTAAATGCACCCTGGGTTCGTCAATGGTGGAAATCACTACGAGGATCCAAAACGGTGATTAATAGCCCATGTAAATGTGATGAAGAGCCCATGAAACAGGCCAGAATCGGCCAAAGCGTGAGTGTTGATGACCGGCACGTAAATGCACCCTGGGTTCGTCAATGTTGGAAATTACTCCGGGGATCCAAAAAGGTGATTAATAGCCCATGTAACTGTGATTAATAGCCCATGAAACAGGCCAGAATCGGCCAAAACTGCGAGTGTTGATGACCGTCACGTAAATGCACCCTAGGGTTCGTCAATGGTGGAAATCACTCCGGGGACCCAAAACGGTGATTATTAGCCCATGAAACAGGCCAGAATCGGCCAAAACTGTGAGTGTTGATGACCGGCACGTAAATGCACCCTGGGTTCGTCAATGGTGGAAATCACTCGGGGGACCCAAAACGGTGATTAATAGCCCATGAAAAAGGCTAGAATCGGCCAAAACTGCGAGTGTTGATGACCGGCACGTAAATGCACCCTGGGTTCGTCAATGGTGGAAATCACTCCGGGGATCCAAAACGGTGATTAATAGCCCATGAAAAAGGCCAGAATCGGCCAAAGCGTGAGTGTTGATGACCGGCACGTAAATGCACCCTAGGGTTCGTCAATGGTGGAAATCACTCCGGGGACCCAAAACGGTGATTAATAGCCCATGAAAATCTGATTAATAGCCCGTGAAACAGGCCAGAATCGGCCAAAAGTGCGAGTGTTGATGACCGGCACGTAAATGCACCCTGGGTTCGTCAATGGTGGAAATCACTCCGAGGATCCAAAACGGTGATTAATAGCCCATGTAAATGTGATTATTAGCCCATGAAACAGGCCAGAATCGGCCAAAACTGTGAGTGTTGATGACTCGCACGTAAATGCACCCTGGGTTCGTCAATGGTGGAAATCACTCCGGGGATCCAAAACGGTCATTAATAGCCCATGTAACTGTGATTAATAGCCCATGAAACAGGCCAGAATCGGCCAAAACTGCGAGTGTTGATGACCGGCACGTAAATGCACCCTGGGTTCGTCAATGGTGGAAATTACTCCGGGGATCCAAAACGGTGATTAATAGCCCATGTAACTGTGATTAAGAGCCCATGAAACAGGCCAGAATCGGCCAAAGCTGCGAGTGTTGATGACCGGCACGTAAATGCACCCTAGGGTTCGTCAATGGTGGAAATCACTCCGGGGACCCAAAACGGTGATTAATAGCCCATGAAAATCTGATTAATAGCCCGTGAAACAGGCCAGAATCGGCCAAAAGTGCGAGTGTTGATGACCGGCACGTAAATGCACCCTGGGTTCGTCAATGTTGGAAATTACTCCGGGGATCCAAAAAGGTGATTAATAGCCCATGTAACTGTGATTAATAGCCCATGAAACAGGCCAGAATCGGCCAAAACTGCGAGTGTTGATGACCGTCACGTAAATGCACCCTAGGGTTCGTCAATGGTGGAAATCACTCCGGGGACCCAAAACGGTGATTATTAGCCCATGAAACAGGCCAGAATCGGCCAAAACTGTGAGTGTTGATGACCGGCACGTAAATGCACCCTGGGTTCGTCAATGGTGGAAATCACTCGGGGGACCCAAAACGGTGATTAATAGCCCATGAAAAAGGCTAGAATCGGCCAAAACTGCGAGTGTTGATGACCGGCACGTAAATGCACCCTGGGTTCGTCAATGGTGGAAATCACTCCGGGGATCCAAAACGGTGATTAATAGCCCATGAAAAAGGCCAGAATCGGCCAAAGCGTGAGTGTTGATGACCGGCACGTAAATGCACCCTAGGGTTCGTCAATGGTGGAAATCACTCCGGGGACCCAAAACGGTGATTAATAGCCCATGAAAATCTGATTAATAGCCCGTGAAACAGGCCAGAATCGGCCAAAAGTGCGAGTGTTGATGACCGGCACGTAAATGCACCCTGGGTTCGTCAATGGTCGAAATCACTCCGAGGATCCAAAACGGTGATTAATAGCCCATGTAAATGTGATTATTAGCCCATGAAACAGGCCAGAATCGGCCAAAACTGTGAGTGTTGATGACTCGCACGTAAATGCACCCTGGGTTCGTCAATGGTGGAAATCACTCCGGGGATCCAAAACGGTCATTAATAGCCCATGTAACTGTGATTAATAGCCCATGAAACAGGCCAGAATCGGCCAAAACTGCGAGTGTTGATGACCGGCACGTAAATGCACCCTGGGTTCGTCAATGGTGGAAATTACTCCGGGGATCCAAAACGGTGATTAATAGCCCATGTAACTGTGATTAAGAGCCCATGAAACAGGCCAGAATCGGCCAAAGCTGCGAGTGTTGATGACCGGCACGTAAATGCACCCTAGGGTTCGTCAATGGTGGAAATCACTCCGGGGACCCAAAACGGTGATTAATAGCCCATGAAAATCTGATTAATAGCCCGTGAAACAGGCCAGAATCGGCCAAAAGTGCGAGTGTTGATGACCGGCACGTAAATGCACCCTGGGTTCGTCAATGTTGGAAATTACTCCGGGGATCCAAAAAGGTGATTAATAGCCCATGTAACTGTGATTAATAGCCCATGAAACAGGCCAGAATCGGCCAAAACTGCGAGTGTTGATGACCGTCACGTAAATGCACCCTAGGGTTCGTCAATGGTGGAAATCACTCCGGGGACCCAAAACGGTGATTATTAGCCCATGAAACAGGCCAGAATCGGCCAAAACTGTGAGTGTTGATGACCGGCACGTAAATGCACCCTGGGTTCGTCAATGGTGGAAATCACTCGGGGGACCCAAAACGGTGATTAATAGCCCATGAAAAAGGCTAGAATCGGCCAAAACTGCGAGTGTTGATGACCGGCACGTAAATGCACCCTGGGTTCGTCAATGGTGGAAATCACTCCGGGGATCCAAAACGGTGATTAATAGCCCATGAAAAAGGCCAGAATCGGCCAAAGCGTGAGTGTTGATGACCGGCACGTAAATGCACCCTAGGGTTCGTCAATGGTGGAAATCACTCCGGGGACCCAAAACGGTGATTAATAGCCCATGAAAATCTGATTAATAGCCCGTGAAACAGGCCAGAATCGGCCAAAAGTGCGAGTGTTGATGACCGGCACGTAAATGCACCCTGGGTTCGTCAATGGTCGAAATCACTCCGAGGATCCAAAACGGTGATTAATAGCCCATGTAAATGTGATTATTAGCCCATGAAACAGGCCAGAATCGGCCAAAACTGTGAGTGTTGATGACTCGCACGTAAATGCACCCTGGGTTCGTCAATGGTGGAAATCACTCCGGGGATCCAAAACGGTCATTAATAGCCCATGTAACTGTGATTAATAGCCCATGAAACAGGCCAGAATCGGCCAAAACTGCGAGTGTTGATGACCGGCACGTAAATGCACCCTGGGTTCGTCAATGGTGGAAATTACTCCGGGGATCCAAAACGGTGATTAATAGCCCATGTAACTGTGATTAAGAGCCCATGAAACAGGCCAGAATCGGCCAAAGCTGCGAGTGTTGATGACCGGCACGTAAATGCACCCTAGGGTTCGTCAATGGTGGAAATCACTCCGGGGACCCAAAACGGTGATTAATAGCCCATGAAAATCTGATTAATAGCCCGTGAAACAGGCCAGAATCGGCCAAAAGTGCGAGTGTTGATGACCGGCACGTAAATGCACCCTGGGTTCGTCAATGTTGGAAATCACTCCGGGGATCCAAAACGGTAATTAATAGCCCATGAAAAAGGCCAGAATCGGCCAAAGCTGTGAGTGTTGATGACCGGCACGTAAATGCACCCTAGGGTTCGTCAATGGTGGAAGTATCTCCGGGGATCCAAAACGGTCATTAATAGCCCATGTAACTGTGATTAATAGCCCATGAAACAGGCCAGAATCGGCCAAAACTGCGAGTGTTGATGACCGGCACGTAAATGCATCCTAGGTTTCGTCAATTGTGGAAATCACTCCGGGGACCCAAAACGGTGATTAATAGCCCATGAAATAGGCCAGAATCGGCCAAAAGTGCGAGTGTTGATGACCGGCACGTAAATGCACCCTGGGTTCGTCAATGGTTGAAAACACTCCGGGGATCCAAAACGGTGATTAATAGCCCATGTAACTGTGATTAATAGCCCATGAAACAGGCCAGAATCGGCCAAAACTGCGAGTGTTGATGACCGGCACGTAAATGCACCCTAGGGTTCATCAATGGTGGAAATCACTCCGAGGATCGAAAACGGTGATTAATAGCCCATGTAAATGTGATTAAGAGCCCATGAAACAGGCCAGAATCGGCCAAAACTGCGAGTGTTGATGACCGTCACGTAAATGCACCCTGGGTTCGTCAATGGTGGAAATCACTACGAGGATCCAAAACGGTGATTAATAGCCCATGTAAATGTGATGAAGAGCCCATGAAACAGGCCAGAATCGGCCAAAGCGTGAGTGTTGATGACCGGCACGTAAATGCACCCTGGGTTCGTCAATGTTGGAAATTACTCCGGGGATCCAAAAAGGTGATTAATAGCCCATGTAACTGTGATTAATAGCCCATGAAACAGGCCAGAATCGGCCAAAAGTGCGAGTGTTGATGACCGTCACGTAAATGCAACCTAGGTTACGTCAATTGTGGAAATCACTCCGGGGACCCAAAACGGTGATTAATAGCCCATGAAAAAGGCTAGAATCGGCCAAAACTGCGAGTGTTGATGACCGGCACGTAAATGCACCCTGGGTTCGTCAATGGTGGAAATCACTCCGGGGATCCAAAACGGTGATTAATAGCCCATGAAAAAGGCCAGAATCGGCCAAAGCTGTGTGTGTTGATGACCGGCACGTAAATGCACCCTAGGGTTCGGTAATGGTGGAAGTATCTCCGGGGATCCAAAACGGTCATTAATAGCCCATGTAACTGTGATTAATAGCCCATGAAACAGGCCAGAATCGGCCAAAACTGCGAGTGTTGATGACCGGCACGTAAATGCACCCTAGGGTTCATCAATGGTGGAAATCACTCCGAGGATCCAAAACGGTGATTAATAGCCCATGTAAATGTGATTAAGAGCCCATGAAACAGGCCAGAATCGGCCAAAACTGCGAGTGTTGATGACCGTCACGTAAATGCACCCTGGGTTCGTCAATGGTGGAAATCACTACGAGGATCCAAAACGGTGATTAATAGCCCATGTAAATGTGATGAAGAGCCCATGAAACAGGCCAGAATCGGCCAAAGCGTGAGTGTTGATGACCGGCACGTAAATGCACCCTGGGTTCGTCAATGTTGGAAATTACTCCGGGGATCCAAAAAGGTGATTAATAGCCCATGTAACTGTGATTAATAGCCCATGAAACAGGCCAGAATCGGCCAAAACTGCGAGTGTTGATGACCGTCACGTAAATGCACCCTAGGGTTCGTCAATGGTGGAAATCACTCCGGGGACCCAAAACGGTGATTATTAGCCCATGAAACAGGCCAGAATCGGCCAAAACTGTGAGTGTTGATGACCGGCACGTAAATGCACCCTGGGTTCGTCAATGGTGGAAATCACTCGGGGGACCCAAAACGGTGATTAATAGCCCATGAAAAAGGCTAGAATCGGCCAAAACTGCGAGTGTTGATGACCGGCACGTAAATGCACCCTGGGTTCGTCAATGGTGGAAATCACTCCGGGGATCCAAAACGGTGATTAATAGCCCATGAAAAAGGCCAGAATCGGCCAAAGCGTGAGTGTTGATGACCGGCACGTAAATGCACCCTAGGGTTCGTCAATGGTGGAAATCACTCCGGGGACCCAAAACGGTGATTAATAGCCCATGAAAATCTGATTAATAGCCCGTGAAACAGGCCAGAATCGGCCAAAAGTGCGAGTGTTGATGACCGGCACGTAAATGCACCCTGGGTTCGTCAATGGTCGAAATCACTCCGAGGATCCAAAACGGTGATTAATAGCCCATGTAAATGTGATTATTAGCCCATGAAACAGGCCAGAATCGGCCAAAACTGTGAGTGTTGATGACTCGCACGTAAATGCACCCTGGGTTCGTCAATGGTGGAAATCACTCCGGGGATCCAAAACGGTCATTAATAGCCCATGTAACTGTGATTAATAGCCCATGAAACAGGCCAGAATCGGCCAAAACTGCGAGTGTTGATGACCGGCACGTAAATGCACCCTGGGTTCGTCAATGGTGGAAATTACTCCGGGGATCCAAAACGGTGATTAATAGCCCATGTAACTGTGATTAAGAGCCCATGAAACAGGCCAGAATCGGCCAAAGCTGCGAGTGTTGATGACCGGCACGTAAATGCACCCTAGGGTTCGTCAATGGTGGAAATCACTCCGGGGACCCAAAACGGTGATTAATAGCCCATGAAAATCTGATTAATAGCCCGTGAAACAGGCCAGAATCGGCCAAAAGTGCGAGTGTTGATGACCGGCACGTAAATGCACCCTGGGTTCGTCAATGGTGGAAATCACTACGAGGATCCAAAACGGTGATTAATAGCCCATGTAAATGTGATGAAGAGCCCATGAAACAGGCCAGAATCGGCCAAAACTGCGAGTGTTGATGACCGTCACGTAAATGCACCCTAGGGTTCGTCAATTGTGGAAATCACTTCGGGGACCCAAAACGGTGATTAATAGCCCATGAAACAGGCCAGAATCGGCCAAAGCTGTGAGTGTTGATGACCGGCACGTAAATGCACCCTCGGTTCGTCAATGGTGGAAATCACTCCGGGGATCCAAAACGGTGATTAATAGCCCATGTAACTGTGATTAAGAGCCATGAAACAGGCCTGAATCGGCCAAAGCTGTGAGTGTTGATGACCGGCACGTAAATGCACCCTAGGGTTCGTCAATGGTGGAAATCACTCTGGGGACCCAAAACGGTGATTAATAGCCCATGAAAATCTGATTAATAGCCCGTGAAACAGGCCAGAATCGGCCAAAAGTGCGAGTGTTGATGACCGGCACGTAAATGCACCCTGGGTTCGTCAATGGTGGAAATCACTCCGAGGATCCAAAACGGTGATTAATAGCACATGTAAATGTGATTAAGAGCCCATGAAACAGGCCAGAATCGGCCAAAACTGCGAGTGTTGATGACCGTCACGTAAATGCACCCTAGGGTTCGTCAATTGTGGAAATCACTTCGGGGACCCAAAACGGTGATTAATAGCCCATGAAACAGACCAGAATCGGCCAAAGCTGTGAGTGTTGATGACCGGCACGTAAATGCACCCTCGGTTCGTCAATGGTGGAAATCACTCGGGGGATCCAAAACGGTGATTAATAGCCCATGTAACTATGATTAAGAGCCATGAAACAGGCCAGAATCGGCCAAAACTGCGAGTGTTGATGACCGTCACGTAAATGCAACCTAGGTTTCGTCAATTGTGAAATCACTCCGGGGACCCAAAACGGTGATTAATAGCCCATGAAATAGGCCAGAATCGGCCAAAAGTGCGAGTGTTGATGACCGGCACGTAAATGCACCCTGGGTTCGTCAATGGTTGAAAACACTCCGGGGATCCAAAACGGTGATTAATAGCCCATGTAACTGTGACTAATTGCCCATGAAACAGGCCAGAATCGGCCAAAACTGCGAGTGTTGATGACCGGCACGTAAATGCACCCTAGGGTTCGTCAAAGGTGGAAATCACTCCGGGGACCCAAAACGGTGATTAATAGACCATGAAACAGGCCAGAATCGGCCAAAACTGTGAGTGTTGATGACCGGCACGTAAATGCACCCTGGGTTCGTCAATGGTGGAAAACACTCCGGGGATCCAAAATGGTGATTAATAGCCCATGTAACTGTGATTAATAGCCCGTGAAACAGGCCAGAATCGGCCAAAAGTGCGAGTGTTGATGACCGGCACGTAAATGCACCCTGGGTTCGTCAATGGTGGAAATCACTCCGAGGATCCAAAACGGTGATTAATAGCACATGTAAATGTGATTAAGAGCCCATGAAACAGGCCAGAATCGGCCAAAACTGCGAGTGTTGATGACCGTCACGTAAATGCACCCTAGGGTTCGTCAATTGTGGAAATCACTTCGGGGACCCAAAACGGTGATTAATAGCCCATGAAACAGACCAGAATCGGCCAAAGCTGTGAGTGTTGATGACCGGCACGTAAATGCACCCTCGGTTCGTCAATGGTGGAAATCACTCGGGGGATCCAAAACGGTGATTAATAGCCCATGTAACTATGATTAAGAGCCATGAAACAGGCCAGAATCGGCCAAAACTGCGAGTGTTGATGACCGTCACGTAAATGCAACCTAGGTTTCGTCAATTGTGAAATCACTCCGGGGACCCAAAACGGTGATTAATAGCCCATGAAATAGGCCAGAATCGGCCAAAAGTGCGAGTGTTGATGACCGGCACGTAAATGCACCCTGGGTTCGTCAATGGTTGAAAACACTCCGGGGATCCAAAACGGTGATTAATAGCCCATGTAACTGTGACTAATTGCCCATGAAACAGGCCAGAATCGGCCAAAACTGCGAGTGTTGATGACCGGCACGTAAATGCACCCTAGGGTTCGTCAATGGTGGAAATCACTCCGGGGACCCAAAACGGTGATTAATAGACCATGAAACAGGCCAGAATCGGCCAAAACTGTGAGTGTTGATGACCGGCACGTAAATGCACCCTGGGTTCGTCAATGGTGGAAAACACTCCGGGGATCCAAAATGGTGATTAATAGCCCATGTAACGGTGATTAATAGCCCATGAAACAGGCCAGAATCGGCCAAAACTGTGAGTGTTGATGACCGGCACGTAAATGCACCCTGGGTTCGTCAATGGTGGAAATTACTCCGGGGATCCAAAACGGTGATTAATAGCCCATGTAACTGTGATTAAGAGCCCATGAAACAGGCCAGAATCGGCCAAAACTGCGAGTGTTGATGACCGTCACGTAAATGCAACCTAGGTTTCGTCAATTGTGGAAATCACTCCGGGGACCCAAAACGGTGATTAATAGCCCATGGAAAAGGCTAGAATCGGCCAAAACTGCGAGTGTTGATGACCGGCACGTAAATGCACCCTGGGTTCGTCAATGGTGGAAATCACTCCGGGGATCCAAAACGGTGATTAATAGCCCATGAAACAGGCCAGAATCGGCCAAAGCTGTGAGTGTTGATGACCGGCACGTAAATGCACCCTAGGGTTCGTCAATGGTGGAAATCACTCCGGGGACCCAAAACGGTGATTAATAGCCCATGAAAATCTGATTAATAGCCCGTGAAACAGGCCAGAATCGGCCAAAAGTGCGAGTGTTGATGACCGGCACGTAAATGCAACCTAGGTTTCGTCAATGGTGGAAATCACTCCGAGGATCCAAAACGGTGATTAATAGCCCATGTAAATGTGATTAAGAGCCCATGAAACAGGCCAGAATCGGCCAAAACTGCGAGTGTTGATGACCGTCACGTAAATGCACCCTAGGTTTCGTCAATTGTGGAAATCACTTCGGGGACCCAAAACGGTGATTAATAGCCCATGAAACAGGCCAGAATCGGCCAAAATTGCGAGTGTGGATGACTGGCACGTAAATGCACCCTAGGGTTCGTCAATGGTGGAAATCACTCCGGGGACCCAAAACGGTGATTAATAGCCCATGTAAGTGTGATTAATAGCCCATGTAACGGTGATTAATAGCCCATGAAACAGGCCAGAATCGGCCAAAACTGCGAGTGTTGATGACCGGCACGTAAATGCACCCTGGGTTCGTCAATGGTGGAAATCACTCCGGGGATCCAAAACGGTCATTAATAGCCCATGTAACTGTGATTAATAGCCCATGAAACAGGCCAGAATCGGCCAAAACTGCGAGTGTTGATGACCGGCACGTAAATGCACCCTGGGTTCGTCAATGGTGGAAATTACTCCGGGGATCCAAAACGGTGATTAATAGCCCATGTAACTGTGATTAAGAGCCCATGAAACAGGCCAGAATCGGCCAAAGCTGCGAGTGTTGATGACCGGCACGTAAATGCACCCTAGGGTTCGTCAATGGTGGAAATCACTCCGGGGACCCAAAACGGTGATTAATAGCCCATGAAAATCTGATTAATAGCCCGTGAAACAGGCCAGAATCGGCCAAAAGTGCGAGTGTTGATGACCGGCACGTAAATGCACCCTGGGTTCGTCAATGGTGGAAATCACTACGAGGATCCAAAACGGTGATTAATAGCCCATGTAAATGTGATGAAGAGCCCATGAAACAGGCCAGAATCGGCCAAAACTGCGAGTGTTGATGACCGTCACGTAAATGCACCCTAGGGTTCGTCAATTGTGGAAATCACTTCGGGGACCCAAAACGGTGATTAATAGCCCATGAAACAGGCCAGAATCGGCCAAAATTGCGAGTGTTGATGACTGGCACGTAAATGCACCCTAGGGTTCGTCAATGGTGGAAATCACTCCGGGGACCCAAAACGGTGATTAATAGCCCATGTAAGTGTGATTAATAGCCCATGTAACGGTGATTAATAGCCCATGAAACAGGCCAGAATCGGCCAAAACTGCGAGTGTTGATGACCGGCACGTAAATGCACCCTGGGTTCGTCAATGGTGGAAATCACTCCGGGGATCCAAAACGGTCATTAATAGCCCATATAACTGTGATTAATAGCCCATGAAACAGGCCAGAATCGGCCAAAACTGCGAGTGTTGATGACCGGCACGTAAATGCACCCTGGGTTCGTCAATGGTGGAAATTACTCCGGGGATCCAAAACGGTGATTAATAGCCCATGTAACTGTGATTAAGAGCCCATGAAACAGGCCAGAATCGGCCAAAGCTGCGAGTGTTGATGACCGGCACGTAAATGCACCCTAGGGTTCGTCAATGGTGGAAATCACTCCGGGGACCCAAAACGGTGATTAATAGCCCATGAAAATCTGATTAATAGCCCGTGAAACAGGCCAGAATCGGCCAAAAGTGCGAGTGTTGATGACCGGCACGTAAATGCACCCTGGGTTCGTCAATGGTGGAAATCACTACGAGGATCCAAAACGGTGATTAATAGCCCATGTAAATGTGATGAAGAGCCCATGAAACAGGCCAGAATCGGCCAAAACTGCGAGTGTTGATGACCGTCACGTAAATGCACCCTAGGGTTCGTCAATTGTGGAAATCACTTCGGGGACCCAAAACGGTGATTAATAGCCCATGAAACAGGCCAGAATCGGCCAAAGCTGTGAGTGTTGATGACCGGCACGTAAATGCACCCTCGGTTCGTCAATGGTGGAAATCACTCCGGGGATCCAAAACGGTGATTAATAGCCCATGTAACTGTGATTAAGAGCCATGAAACAGGCCAGAATCGGCCAAAACTGCGAGTGTTGATGACCGGCACGTAAATGCACCCTGGGTTCGTCAATGGTGGAAATCACTCTGAGGATCCAAAACGGTGATTAATAGCCCATGTAACTGTGATTAATTGCCCATGAAACAGGCCAGAATCGGCCAAAACTGCGAGTGTTGATGACCGTCACGTAAATGCAACCTAGGTTTCGTCAATTGTGGAAATCACTCCGGGGACCCAAAACGGTGATTAATAGCCCATGAAATAGGCAAGAATCGGCCAAAAGTGCGAGTGTTGATGACCGGCACGTAAATGCACCCTGGGTTCGTCAATGGTGGAAAACACTCCGGGGATCCAAAACGGTGATTAATAGCCCATGTAACTGTGATTAATTGCCCATGAAACAGGCCAGAATCGGCCAAAACTGCGAGTGTTGATGACCGGCACGTAAATGCACCCTAGGGTTCGTCAATGGTGGAAATCACTCCGGGGACCCAAAACGGTGATTAATAGACCATGAAACAGGCCAGAATCGGCCAAAACTGTGAGTGTTGATGACCGGCACGTAAATGCACCCTGGGTTCGTCAATGGTGGAAAACACTCCGGGGATCCAAAATGGTGATTAATAGCCCATGTAACTGTGATTAATAGCCCATGAAACAGGCCAGAATCGGCCAAAACTGTGAGTGTTGATGACCAGCACGTAAATGCACCCTAGGGTTCGTCAATGGTGGAAATCACTCCGGGGACCCAAAACGGTGATTATTAGCCCATGAAACAGGCCAGAATCGGCCAAAACTGTGAGTGTTGATGACCGGCACGTAAATGCACCCTAGGGTTCATCAATGGTGGAAATCACTCCGAGGATCCAAAACGGTGATTAATAGCCCATGTACATGTGATTAAGAGCCCATGAAACAGGCCAGAATCGGCCAAAGCTGTGAGTGTTGATGACCGTCACATAAATGCACCCTAGGGTTCGTCAATTGTGGAAATCACTTCGGGGACCCAAAACGGTGATTAATAGCCCATGAAACAGGCCAGAATCGGCCAAAACTGCGAGTGTTGATGACCGGCACGTAAATGCACCCTGGGTTCGTCAATGGTGGAAATTACTCCGGGGATCCAAAACGGTGATTAATAGCCCATGTAACTGTGATTAAGAGCCCATGAAACAGGCCAGAATCGGCCAAAACTGCGAGTGTTGATGACCGTCACGTAAATGCAACCTAGGTTTCGTCAATTGTGGAAATCACTCCGGGGACCCAAAACGGTGATTAATAGCCCATGAAAAAGGCTAGAATCGGCGAGTGTTGATGACCGTCACGTAAATGCACCCTGGGTTCGTCAATGGTGGAAATCACTCCGGGGATCCAAAACGGTGATTAATAGCCCATGAAAAAGGCCAGAATCGGCCAAAGCGTGAGTGTTGATGACCGGCACGTAAATGCACCCTAGGGTTCGTCAATGGTGGAAATCACTCCGGGGACCCAAAACGGTGATTAATAGCCCATGAAAATCTGATTAATAGCCCGTGAAACAGGCCAGAATCGGCCAAAAGTGCGAGTGTTGATGACCGGCACGTAAATGCACCCTGGGTTCGTCAATGGTGGAAATCACTCCGAGGATCCAAAACGGTGATTAATAGCCCATGTAAATGTGATTATTAGCCCATGAAACAGGCCAGAATCGGCCAAAACTGTGAGTGTTGATGACTCGCACGTAAATGCACCCTGGGTTCGTCAATGGTGGAAATCACTCCGGGGATCCAAAACGGTCATTAATAGCCCATGTAACTGTGATTAATAGCCCATGAAACAGGCCAGAATCGGCCAAAACTGCGAGTGTTGATGACCGGCACGTAAATGCACCCTGGGTTCGTCAATGGTGGAAATTACTCCGGGGATCCAAAACGGTGATTAATATCCCATGTAACTGTGATTAAGAGCCCATGAAACAGGCCAGAATCGGCCAAAATTGCGAGTGTTGATGACTGGCACATAAATGCACCCTAGGGTTCGTCAATGGTGGAAATCACTCCGGGGACCCAAAACGGTGATTAATAGCCCATGTAAGTGTGATTAATAGCCCATGTAACGGTGATTAATAGCCCATGAAACAGGCCAGAATCGGCCAAAACTGCGAGTGTTGATGACCGGCACGTAAATGCACCCTGGGTTCGTCAATGGTGGAAATCACTCCAGGGATCCAAAACGGTGATTAATAGCCCATGTAACTGTGATTAATTGCCCATGAAACAGGCCAGAATCGGCCAAAACTGCGAGTGTTGATGACCGTCACGTAAATGCAACCTAGGTTTCGTCAATTGTGGAAATCACTCCGGGGACCCAAAACGGTGATTAATAGCCCATGAAAAAGGCTAGAATCGGCCAAAACTGCGAGTGTTGATGACCGGCACGTAAATGCACCCTCGGTTCGTCAATGGTGGAAATCACTCCGGGGATCCAAAACGGTGATTAATAGCCCATGAAACAGGCCAGAATCGGCCAAAGCTGTGAGTGTTGATGACCGGCACGTAAATGCACCCTAGGGTTCGTCAATGGTGGAAATCACTCCGGGGACCCCAAACGGTGATTAATAGCCCATGAAAATCTGATTAATAGCCCGTGAAACAAGCCAGAATCGGCCAAAAGTGCGAGTGTTGATGACCGGCACGTAAATGCACCCTGGGTTCGTCAATGGTGGAAATAACTCCGAGGATCCAAAACGGTGATTAATAGCCCATGTAAATGTGATTAAGAGCCCATGAAACAGGCCAGAATCGGCCAAAACTGCGAGTGTTGATGACCGTCACGTAAATGCAACCTAGGTTTCGTCAATGGTGGAAATCACTCCGAGGATCCAAAACGGTGATTAATAGCCCATGTAAATGTGATTAAGAGCCCATGAAACAGGCCAGAATCGGCCAAAACTGCGAGTGTTGATGACCGTCACGTAAATGCACCCTAGGGTTCGTCAATTGTGGAAATCACTTCGGGGACCCAAAACGGTGATTAATAGCCCATGAAACAGGCCAGAATCGGCCAAAGCTGTGAGTGTTGATGACCGGCACGTAAATGCACCCTAGGGTTCGTCAATGGTGGAAATCACTCCGGGGACCCAAAACGGTGATTAATAGCCCATGAAAATCTGATTAATAGCCCGTGAAACAGGCCAGAATCGGCCAAAAGTGCGAGTGTTGATGACCGGCACGTAAATGCACCCTGGGTTCGGCAATGGTGGAAATAACTCCGAGGATCCAAAACGGTGATTAATAGCCCATGTAAATGTGATTAAGAGCCCATGAAACAGGCCAGAATCGGCCAAAACTGCGAGTGTTGATGACCGTCACGTAAATGCAACCTAGGTTTCGTCAATGGTGGAAATCACTCCGAGGATCCAAAACGGTGATTAATAGCCCATGTAAATGTGATTAAGAGCCCATGAAACAGGCCAGAATCGGCCAAAACTGCGAGTGTTGATGACCGTCACGTAAATGCACCCTAGGGTTCGTCAATTGTGGAAATCACTTCGGGGACCCAAAACGGTGATTAATAGCCCATGAAACAGGCCAGAATCGGCCAAAATTGCGAGTGTTGATGACTGGCACGTAAATGCACCCTAGGGTTCGTCAATGGTGGAAATCACTCCGGGGACCCAAAACGGTGATTATTAGCCCATGAAACAGGCCAGAATCGGCCAAAACTGTGAGTGTTGATGACTCGCACGTAAATGCACCCTGGGTTCGTCAATGGTGGAAATCACTCCGGGGATCCAAAACGGTCATTAATAGCCCATGTAACTGTGATTAATAGCCCATGAAACAAACCAGAATCGGCCAAAACTGCGAGTGTTGATGACCGGCACGTAAATGCACCCTGGGTTCGTCAATGGTGGAAATTACTCCGGGGATCCAAAACGGTGATTAATAGCCCATGTAACTGTGATTAAGAGCCCATGAAACAGGCCAGAATCGGCCAAAACTGCGAGTGTTGATGACCGTCACGTAAATGCAACCTAGGTTTCGTCAATTGTGGAAATCACTCCGGGGACCCAAAACGGTGATTAATAGCCCATGAAAAAGGCTAGAATCGGCTAAAACTGCGAGTGTTGATGACCGGCACGTAAATGCACCCTCGGTTCGTCAATGGTGGAAATCACTCCGGGGATCCAAAACGGTGATTAATAGCCCATGAAACAGGCCAGAATCGGCCAAAGCTGTGAGTGTTGATGACCGGCACGTAAATGCACCCTAGGGTTCGTCAATGGTGGAAATCACTCCGGGGACCCAAAACGGTGATTAATAGCCCATGAAAATCTGATTAATAGCCCGTGAAACAGGCCAGAATCGGCCAAAAGTGCGAGTGTTGATGACCGGCACGTAAATGCACCCTGGGTTCGTCAATGGTGGAAATAACTCCGAGGATCCAAAACGGTGATTAATAGCCCATGTAAATGTGATTAAGAGCCCATGAAACAGGCCAGAATCGGCCAAAACTGCGAGTGTTGATGACCGTCACGTAAATGCAACCTAGGTTTCGTCAATGGTGGAAATCACTCCGAGGATCCAAAACGGTGATTAATAGCCCATGTAAATGTGATTAAGAGCCCATGAAACAGGCCAGAATCGGCCAAAACTGCGAGTGTTGATGACCGTCACGTAAATGCACCCTAGGGTTCGTCAATTGTGGAAATCACTTCGGGGACCCAAAACGGTGATTAATAGCCCATGAAACAGGCCAGAATCGGCCAAAGCTGTGAGTGTTGATGACCGGCACGTAAATGCACCCTAGGGTTCGTCAATGGTGGAAATCACTCCGGGGACCCAAAACGGTGATTAATAGCCCATGAAAATCTGATTAATAGCCCGTGAAACAGGCCAGAATCGGCCAAAAGTGCGAGTGTTGATGACCGGCACGTAAATGCACCCTGGGTTCGTCAATGGTGGAAATAACTCCGAGGATCCAAAACGGTGATTAATAGCCCATGTAAATGTGATTAAGAGCCCATGAAACAGGCCAGAATCGGCCAAAACTGCGAGTGTTGATGACCGTCACGTAAATGCAACCTAGGTTTCGTCAATGGTGGAAATCACTCCGAGGATCCAAAACGGTGATTAATAGCCCATGTAAATGTGATTAAGAGCCCATGAAACAGGCCAGAATCGGCCAAAACTGCGAGTGTTGATGACCGTCACGTAAATGCACCCTAGGGTTCGTCAATTGTGGAAATCACTTCGGGGACCCAAAACGGTGATTAATAGCCCATGAAACAGGCCAGAATCGGCCAAAATTGCGAGTGTTGATGACTGGCACGTAAATGCACCCTAGGGTTCGTCAATGGTGGAAATCACTCCGGGGACCCAAAACGGTGATTATTAGCCCATGAAACAGGCCAGAATCGGCCAAAACTGTGAGTGTTGATGACTCGCACGTAAATGCACCCTGGGTTCGTCAATGGTGGAAATCACTCCGGGGATCCAAAACGGTCATTAATAGCCCATGTAACTGTGATTAATAGCCCATGAAACAAACCAGAATCGGCCAAAACTGCGAGTGTTGATGACCGGCACGTAAATGCACCCTGGGTTCGTCAATGGTGGAAATTACTCCGGGGATCCAAAACGGTGATTAATAGCCCATGTAACTGTGATTAAGAGCCCATGAAACAGGCCAGAATCGGCCAAAACTGCGAGTGTTGATGACCGTCACGTAAATGCAACCTAGGTTTCGTCAATTGTGGAAATCACTCCGGGGACCCAAAACGGTGATTAATAGCCCATGAAAAAGGCTAGAATCGGCCAAAACTGCGAGTGTTGATGACCGGCACGTAAATGCACCCTCGGTTCGTCAATGGTGGAAATCACTCCGGGGATCCAAAACGGTGATTAATAGCCCATGAAACAGGCCAGAATCGGCCAAAGCTGTGAGTGTTGATGACCGGCACGTAAATGCACCCTAGGGTTCGTCAATGGTGGAAATCACTCCGGGGACCCAAAACGGTGATTAATAGCCCATGAAAATCTGATTAATAGCCCGTGAAACAGGCCAGAATCGGCCAAAAGTGCGAGTGTTGATGACCGGCACGTAAATGCACCCTGGGTTCGTCAATGGTGGAAATAACTCCGAGGATCCAAAACGGTGATTAATAGCCCATGTAAATGTGATTAAGAGCCCATGAAACAGGCCAGAATCGGCCAAAACTGCGAGTGTTGATGACCGTCACGTAAATGCAACCTAGGTTTCGTCAATGGTGGAAATCACTCCGAGGATCCAAAACGGTGATTAATAGCCCATGTAAATGTGATTAAGAGCCCATGAAACAGGCCAGAATCGGCCAAAACTGCGAGTGTTGATGACCGTCACGTAAATGCACCCTAGGGTTCGTCAATTGTGGAAATCACTTCGGGGACCCAAAACGGTGATTAATAGCCCATGAAACAGGCCAGAATCGGCCAAAGCTGTGAGTGTTGATGACCGGCACGTAAATGCACCCTAGGGTTCGTCAATGGTGGAAATCACTCCGGGGACCCAAAACGGTGATTAATAGCCCATGAAAATCTGATTAATAGCCCGTGAAACAGGCCAGAATCGGCCAAAAGTGCGAGTGTTGATGACCGGCACGTAAATGCACCCTGGGTTCGTCAATGGTGGAAATAACTCCGAGGATCCAAAACGGTGATTAATAGCCCATGTAAATGTGATTAAGAGCCCATGAAACAGGCCAGAATCGGCCAAAACTGCGAGTGTTGATGACCGTCACGTAAATGCAACCTAGGTTTCGTCAATGGTGGAAATCACTCCGAGGATCCAAAACGGTGATTAATAGCCCATGTAAATGTGATTAAGAGCCCATGAAACAGGCCAGAATCGGCCAAAACTGCGAGTGTTGATGACCGTCACGTAAATGCACCCTAGGGTTCGTCAATTGTGGAAATCACTTCGGGGACCCAAAACGGTGATTAATAGCCCATGAAACAGGCCAGAATCGGCCAAAATTGCGAGTGTTGATGACTGGCACGTAAATGCACCCTAGGGTTCGTCAATGGTGGAAATCACTCCGGGGACCCAAAACGGTGATTATTAGCCCATGAAACAGGCCAGAATCGGCCAAAACTGTGAGTGTTGATGACTCGCACGTAAATGCACCCTGGGTTCGTCAATGGTGGAAATCACTCCGGGGATCCAAAACGGTCATTAATAGCCCATGTAACTGTGATTAATAGCCCATGAAACAAACCAGAATCGGCCAAAACTGCGAGTGTTGATGACCGGCACGTAAATGCACCCTGGGTTCGTCAATGGTGGAAATTACTCCGGGGATCCAAAACGGTGATTAATAGCCCATGTAACTGTGATTAAGAGCCCATGAAACAGGCCAGAATCGGCCAAAACTGCGAGTGTTGATGACCGTCACGTAAATGCAACCTAGGTTTCGTCAATTGTGGAAATCACTCCGGGGACCCAAAACGGTGATTAATAGCCCATGAAAAAGGCTAGAATCGGCCAAAACTGCGAGTGTTGATGACCGGCACGTAAATGCACCCTCGGTTCGTCAATGGTGGAAATCACTCCGGGGATCCAAAACGGTGATTAATAGCCCATGAAACAGGCCAGAATCGGCCAAAGCTGTGACTGTTGATGACCGGCACGTAAATGCACCCTAGGGTTCGTCAATGGTGGAAATCACTCCGGGGACCCAAAACGGTGATTAATAGCCCATGAAAATCTGATTAATAGCCCGTGAAACAGGCCAGAATCGGCCAAAAGTGCGAGTGTTGATGACCGGCACGTAAATGCACCCTGGGTTCGTCAATGGTGGAAATAACTCCGAGGATCCAAAACGGTGATTAATAGCCCATGTAAATGTGATTAAGAGCCCATGAAACAGGCCAGAATCGGCCAAAACTGCGAGTGTTGATGACCGTCACGTAAATGCAACCTAGGTTTCGTCAATGGTGGAAATCACTCCGAGGATCCAAAACGGTGATTAATAGCCCATGTAAATGTGATTAAGAGCCCATGAAACAGGCCAGAATCGGCCAAAACTGCGAGTGTTGATGACCGTCACGTAAATGCACCCTAGGGTTCGTCAATTGTGGAAATCACTTCGGGGACCCAAAACGGTGATTAATAGCCCATGAAACAGGCCAGAATCGGCCAAAGCTGTGAGTGTTGATGACCGGCACGTAAATGCACCCTAGGGTTCGTCAATGGTGGAAATCACTCCGGGGACCCAAAACGGTGATTAATAGCCCATGAAAATCTGATTAATAGCCCGTGAAACAGGCCAGAATCGGCCAAAAGTGCGAGTGTTGATGACCGGCACGTAAATGCACCCTGGGTTCGTCAATGGTGGAAATAACTCCGAGGATCCAAAACGGTGATTAATAGCCCATGTAAATGTGATTAAGAGCCCATGAAACAGGCCAGAATCGGCCAAAACTGCGAGTGTTGATGACCGTCACGTAAATGCAACCTAGGTTTCGTCAATGGTGGAAATCACTCCGAGGATCCAAAACGGTGATTAATAGCCCATGTAAATGTGATTAAGAGCCCATGAAACAGGCCAGAATCGGCCAAAACTGCGAGTGTTGATGACCGTCACGTAAATGCACCCTAGGGTTCGTCAATTGTGGAAATCACTTCGGGGACCCAAAACGGTGATTAATAGCCCATGAAACAGGCCAGAATCGGCCAAAATTGCGAGTGTTGATGACTGGCACGTAAATGCACCCTAGGGTTCGTCAATGGTGGAAATCACTCCGGGGACCCAAAACGGTGATTATTAGCCCATGAAACAGGCCAGAATCGGCCAAAACTGTGAGTGTTGATGACTCGCACGTAAATGCACCCTGGGTTCGTCAATGGTGGAAATCACTCCGGGGATCCAAAACGGTCATTAATAGCCCATGTAACTGTGATTAATAGCCCATGAAACAAACCAGAATCGGCCAAAACTGCGAGTGTTGATGACCGGCACGTAAATGCACCCTGGGTTCGTCAATGGTGGAAATTACTCCGGGGATCCAAAACGGTGATTAATAGCCCATGTAACTGTGATTAAGAGCCCATGAAACAGGCCAGAATCGGCCAAAACTGCGAGTGTTGATGACCGTCACGTAAATGCAACCTAGGTTTCGTCAATTGTGGAAATCACTCCGGGGACCCAAAACGGTGATTAATAGCCCATGAAAAAGGCTAGAATCGGCCAAAACTGCGAGTGTTGATGACCGGCACGTAAATGCACCCTGGGTTCGTCAATGGTGGAAATCACTCCGGGGATCCAAAACGGTGATTAATAGCCCATGAAACAGGCCAGAATCGGCCAAAGCTGTGAGTGTTGATGACCGGCACGTAAATGCACCCTAGGGTTCGTCAATGGTGGAAATCACTCCGGGGACCCAAAACGGTGATTAATAGCCCATGAAAATCTGATTAATAGCCCGTGAAACAGGCCAGAATCGGCCAAAAGTGCGAGTGTTGATGACCGGCACGTAAATGCAACCTAGGTTTCGTCAATGGTGGAAATCACTCCGAGGATCCAAAACGGTGATTAATAGCCCATGTAAATGTGATTAAGAGCCCATGAAACAGGCCAGAATCGGCCAAAACTGCGAGTGTTGATGACCGTCACGTAAATGCACCCTAGGGTTCGTCAATTTTGGAAATCACTTCGGGGACCCAAAACGGTGATTAATAGCCCATGAAACAGGCCAGAATCGGCCAAAATTGCGAGTGTTGATGACTGGCACGTAAATGCACCCTAGGGTTCGTCAATGGTGGAAATCACTCCGGGGACCCAAAACGGTGATTAATAGCCCATGTAAGTGTGATTAAGAGCCCATGTAACGGTGATTAATAGCCCATGAAACAGGCCAGAATCGGCCAAAACTGCGAGTGTTGATGACCGGCACGTAAATGCACCCTGGGTTCGTCAATGGTGGAAATCACTCCGAGGATCCAAAACGGTGATTAATAGCCCATGTAACTGTGATTAATTGCCCATGAAACAGGCCAGAATCGGCCAAAACTGCGAGTGTTGATGACCGTCACGTAAATGCAACCTAGGTTTCGTCAATTGTGGAAATCACTCCGGGGACCCAAAACGGTGATTAATAGCCCATGAAATAGGCAAGAATCGGCCAAAAGTGCGAGTGTTGATGACCGGCACGTAAATGCACCCTGGGTTCGTCAATGGTGGAAAACACTCCGGGGATCCAAAACGGTGATTAATAGCCCATGTAACTGTGATTAATTGCCCATGAAACAGGCCAGAATCGGCCAAAACTGCGAGTGTTGATGACCGGCACGTAAATGCACCCTAGGGTTCGTCAATGGTGGAAATCACTCCGGGGACCCAAAACGGTGATTAATAGACCATGAAACAGGCCAGAATCGGCCAAAACTGTGAGTGTTGATGACCGGCACGTAAATGCACCCTGGGTTCGTCAATGGTGGAAAACACTCCGGGGATCCAAAATGGTGATTAATAGCCCATGTAACTGTGATTAATAGCCCATGAAACAGGCCAGAATCGGCCAAAACTGTGAGTGTTGATGACCAGCACGTAAATGCACCCTAGGGTTCGTCAATGGTGGAAATCACTCCGGGGACCCAAAACGGTGATTATTAGCCCATGAAACAGGCCAGAATCGGCCAAAACTGTGAGTGTTGATGACCGGCACGTAAATGCACCCTAGGGTTCATCAATGGTGGAAATCACTCCGAGGATCCAAAACGGTGATTAATAGCCCATGTACATGTGATTAAGAGCCCATGAAACAGGCTAGAATCGGCCAAACCTGCGAGTGTTGATGACCGTCACGTAAATGCACCCTAGGGTTCGTCAATTGTGGAAATCACTTCGGGGACCCAAAACGGTGATTAATAGCCCATGAAACAGGCCAGAATCGGCCAAAACTGCGAGTGTTGATGACCGGCACGTAAATGCACCCTGGGTTCGTCAATGGTGGAAATTACTCCGGGGATCCAAAACGGTGATTAATAGCCCATGTAACTGTGATTAAGAGCCCATGAAACAGGCCAGAATCGGCCAAAACTGCGAGTGTTGATGACCGTCACGTAAATGCAACCTAGGTTTCGTCAATTGTGGAAATCACTCCGGGGACCCAAAACGGTGATTAATAGCCCATGAAAAAGGCTAGAATCGGCGAGTGTTGATGACCGTCACGTAAATGCACCCTGGGTTCGTCAATGGTGGAAATCACTCCGGGGATCCAAAACGGTGATTAATAGCCCATGAAAAAGGCCAGAATCGGCCAAAGCGTGAGTGTTGATGACCGGCACGTAAATGCACCCTAGGGTTCGTCAATGGTGGAAATCACTCCGGGGACCCAAAACGGTGATTAATAGCCCATGAAAATCTGATTAATAGCCCGTGAAACAGGCCAGAATCGGCCAAAAGTGCGAGTGTTGATGACCGGCACGTAAATGCACCCTGGGTTCGTCAATGGTGGAAATCACTCCGAGGATCGAAAACGGTGATTAATAGCCCATGTAAATGTGATTATTAGCCCATGAAACAGGCCAGAATCGGCCAAAACTGTGAGTGTTGATGACTCGCACGTAAATGCACCCTGGGTTCGTCAATGGTGGAAATCACTCCGGGGATCCAAAACGGTCATTAATAGCCCATGTAACTGTGATTAATAGCCCATGAAACAGGCCAGAATCGGCCAAAACTGCGAGTGTTGATGACCGGCACGTAAATGCACCCTGGGTTCGTCAATGGTGGAAATTACTCCGGGGATCCAAAACGGTGATTAATAGCCCATGTAACTGTGATTAAGAGCTCATGAAACAGGCCAGAATCGGCCAAAATTGCGAGTGTTGATGACTGGCACGTAAATGCACCCTAGGGTTCGTCAATGGTGGAAATCACTCCGGGGACCCAAAACGGTGATTAATAGCCCATGTAAGTGTGATTAATAGCCCATGTAACGGTGATTAATAGCCCATGAAACAGGCCAGAATCGGCCAAAACTGCGAGTGTTGATGACCGGCACGTAAATGCACCCTGGGTTCGTCAATGGTGGAAATCACTCCAGGGATCCAAAACGGTGATTAATAGCCCATGTAACTGTGATTAATTGCCCATGAAACAGGCCAGAATCGGCCAAAACTGCGAGTGTTGATGACCGTCACGTAAATGCAACCTAGGTTTCGTCAATTGTGGAAATCACTCCGGGGACCCAAAACGGTGATTAATAGCCCATGAAAAAGGCTAGAATCGGCCAAAACTGCGAGTGTTGATGACCGGCACGTAAATGCACCCTGGGTTCGTCAATGGTGGAAATCACTCCGGGGATCCAAAACGGTGATTAATAGCCCATGAAACAGGCCAGAATCGGCCAAAGCTGTGAGTGTTGATGACCGGCACGTAAATGCACCCTAGGGTTCGTCAATGGTGGAAATCACTCCGGGGACCCAAAACGGTGATTAATAGCCCATGAAAATCTGATTAATAGCCCGTCAAACAGGCCAGAATCGGCCAAAAGTGCGAGTGTTGATGACCGGCACGTAAATGCACCCTGGGTTCGTCAATGGTGGAAATAACTCCGAGGATCCAAAACGGTGATTAATAGCCCATGTAAATGTGATTAAGAGCCCATGAAACAGGCCAGAATCGGCCAAAACTGCGAGTGTTGATGACCGTCACGTAAATGCAACCTAGGTTTCGTCAATGGTGGAAATCACTCCGAGGATCCAAAACGGTGATTAATAGCCCATGTAAATGTGATTAAGAGCCCATGAAACAGGCCAGAATCGGCCAAAACTGCGAGTGTTGATGACCGTCACGTAAATGCACCCTAGGGTTCGTCAATTGTGGAAATCACTTCGGGGACCCAAAACGGTGATTAATAGCCCATGAAACAGGCCAGAATCGGCCAAAGCTGTGAGTGTTGATGACCGGCACGTAAATGCACCCTAGGGTTCGTCAATGGTGGAAATCACTCCGGGGACCCAAAACGGTGATTAATAGCCCATGAAAATCTGATTAATAGCCCGTGAAACAGGCCAGAATCGGCCAAAAGTGCGAGTGTTGATGACCGGCACGTAAATGCACCCTGGGTTCGTCAATGGTGGAAATAACTCCGAGGATCCAAAACGGTGATTAATAGCCCATGTAAATGTGATTAAGAGCCCATGAAACAGGCCAGAATCGGCCAAAACTGCGAGTGTTGATGACCGTCACGTAAATGCAACCTAGGTTTCGTCAATTGTGGAAATCACTCCGGGGACCCAAAACGGTGATTAATAGCCCATGAAAAAGGCTAGAATCGGCCAAAACTGCGAGTGTTGATGACCGGCACGTAAATGCACCCTGGGTTCGTCAATGGTGGAAATCACTCCGGGGATCCAAAACGGTGATTAATAGCCCATGAAACAGGCCAGAATCGGCCAAAGCTGTGAGTGTTGATGACCGGCACGTAAATGCACCCTAGGGTTCGTCAATGGTGGAAATCACTCCGGGGACCCAAAACGGTGATTAATAGCCCATGAAAATCTGATTAATAGCCCGTGAAACAGGCCAGAATCGGCCAAAAGTGCGAGTGTTGATGACCGGCACGTAAATGCAACCTAGGTTTCGTCAATGGTGGAAATCACTCCGAGGATCCAAAACGGTGATTAATAGCCCATGTAAATGTGATTAAGAGCCCATAAAACAGGCCAGAATCGGCCAAAACTGCGAGTGTTGATGACCGTCACGTAAATGCACCCTAGGGTTCGTCAATTGTGGAAATCACTTCGGGGACCCAAAACGGTGATTAATAGCCCACGAAACAGGCCAGAATCGGCCAAAATTGCGAGTGTTGATGACTGGCACGTAAATGCACCCTAGGGTTCGTCAATGGTGGAAATCACTCCGGGGACCCAAAACGGTGATTAATAGCCCATGTAAGTGTGATTAAGAGCCCATGTAACGGTGATTAATAGCCCATGAAACAGGCCAGAATCGGCCAAAACTGCGAGTGTTGATGACCGGCACGTAAATGCACCCTGGGTTCGTCAATGGTGGAAATCACTCCGAGGATCCAAAACGGTGATTAATAGCCCATGTAACGGTGATTAATAGCCCATGAAACAGGCCAGAATCGGCCAAAACTGCGAGTGTTGATGACCGGCACGTAAATGCACCCTGGGTTCGTCAATGGTGGAAATCACTCCGAGGATCCAAAACGGTGATTAATAGCCCATGTAACTGTGATTAATTGCCCATGAAACAGGCCAGAATCGGCCAAAACTGCGAGTGTTGATGACCGTCACGTAAATGCAACCTAGGTTTCGTCAATTGTGGAAATCACTCCGGGGACCCAAAACGGTGATTAATAGCCCATGAAATAGGCAAGAATCGGCCAAAAGTGCGAGTGTTGATGACCGGCACGTAAATGCACCCTGGGTTCGTCAATGGTGGAAAACACTCCGGGGATCCAAAACGGTGATTAATAGCCCATGTAACTGTGATTAATTGCCCATGAAACAGGCCAGAATCGGCCAAAACTGCGAGTGTTGATGACCGGCACGTAAATGCACCCTAGGGTTCGTCAATGGTGGAAATCACTCCGGGGACCCAAAACGGTGATTAATAGACCATGAAACAGGCCAGAATCGGCCAAAACTGTGAGTGTTGATGACCGGCACGTAAATGCACCCTGGGTTCGTCAATGGTGGAAAACACTCCGGGGATCCAAAATGGTGATTAATAGCCCATGTAACTGTGATTAATAGCCCATGAAACAGGCCAGAATCGGCCAAAACTGTGAGTGTTGATGACCAGCACGTAAATGCACCCTAGGGTTCGTCAATGGTGGAAATCACTCCGGGGACCCAAAACGGTGATTATTAGCCCATGAAACAGGCCAGAATCGGCCAAAACTGTGAGTGTTGATGACCGGCACGTAAATGCACCCTAGGGTTCATCAATGGTGGAAATCACTCCGAGGATCCAAAACGGTGATTAATAGCCCATGTACATGTGATTAAGAGCCCATGAAACAGGCCAGAATCGGCCAAACCTGCGAGTGTTGATGACCGTCACGTAAATGCACCCTAGGGTTCGTCAATTGTGGAAATCACTTCGGGGACCCAAAACGGTGATTAATAGCCCATGAAACAGGCCAGAATCGGCCAAAACTGCGAGTGTTGATGACCGGCACGTAAATGCACCCTGGTTTCGTCAATGGTGGAAATTACTCCGGGGATCCAAAACGGTGATTAATAGCCCATGTAACTGTGATTAAGAGCCCATGAAACAGGCCATAATCGGCCAAAACTGCGAGTGTTGATGACCGTCACGTAAATGCAACCTAGGTTTCGTCAATTGTGGAAATCACTCCGGGGACCCAAAACGGTGATTAATAGCCCATGAAAAAGGCTAGAATCGGCGAGTGTTGATGACCGTCACGTAAATGCACCCTGGGTTCGTCAATGGTGGAAATCACTCCGGGGATCCAAAACGGTGATTAATAGCCCATGAAAAAGGCCAGAATCGGCCAAAGCGTGAGTGTTGATGACCGGCACGTAAATGCTGAAGGGAATATGCCCGAGAGGCAATAATAAAGTGGTTATTATCTTATTCCATGTTTATGATAAATGTTTATTTTCATGCTATAATTGTGTTAACCGGAAACGTTAATACATGTGTGTTTAATAAACAGAGAAAAGGTTCCTAGTAATGCCTCTCTTTATACTAGCTTGTTGATTAACGGATGATCAAGGTTTCCTGATCATGAACATTGGATGTTGTTAATAACAAGGTCATGTCATTGGAGAATGATGTGATGAACATACACCCACAGTAGTTATAGCAATACGATCATGTCATCCAGTTTCTATTGCTGTATCAAACTTTCACGAAGTAACTCTAATCCTTAGACCATGAGATCACGTCAATCACTGACACCGGAAGAGTACTTTGATTCCATCAAACGTCACACCGTAACAGGGTGATTATAAAGGTGTCGTTGGGTACTTGGAAAGTGTTAGTTGAGGCTCGTGGATCAAGAGTGGGATTTGTCCATCCAGATGACGGAGAGATATACTCTGGGCCCTCTCGGTGATATCACATTGACATCGCTTGCAAGCACGTGACTGGCTCACGAGGATGTTATATCACGGAACGAGTAAAGAGTACTTGTCGGTAACGAGATCGAACTAGGTATGGATGATACCAAATGATCGGATCTCGGACAAGTAAAATATCGCGAGACAAAAGGAATTGGTTACGGAGTTTTGGTTCACACGATCACTAGTTCATCGTTGAGTAAGTGGGAGTCATCATGGATCTCCAGATCCCGCTGATGATTATTGATCAGAGAAGAGTCTCTGTCATGTCCATTTTATTCACGAACTGTAGGGTGACACACTTAAGGATTCGTTGACGCGTTTGAGTGGATACGGAACGCCAGAGAATATACTGGACAGCACATGGACTGTTTTGATAAAACTGCTGGAATAGTTTCGGTATATCAAAATAGTGCAAGGGGATAATTGTTAATGTGTTCATTGAATGAAGTGTTCATCAATGAAGTACTCATTGAATGAAGTGTTCATTAATTTGAGTGACATTAAACAAGATAATTAAAAGTGTTTTAATGTGATAAACTCTTGGAATTTTGAGTGGAGAATTATGGAAGTTATGGGAATAATGTGTGACCCTTTGTTTTTGTGAGTGGAGAGTCCACCCACATGATGAGGGGAGAGGTGGGGGCACCTCTTGGGGCGTGCTACCCCTTGGGGGCTGCCTCCCCCTCCTATATATAGATGGGTGGAGACCCCTCTACACATAGATTCCTCCATCTCTCATATGCCCTTTGGTTGGCATCTTCCTCCCCTTGCTAGCTGATCCAGTTTCACGAGTACGGTGCTTAGGCGAAGCCCTGCTCAAGATCTTCTCTACCACCACCACCACTATGTTGTAGTGCTGCTGGAGTTCCCGAGGATCCACTACTTCCGCTGCCCAACTGGAGCAAGGGGCGGAGGTCGTCGCTGATCCGTACGTGTGACCGATTACGGAGGCGCTGCCCGTTTGTGGCGCCCATCTTCATCACGACCTTGAGGTCGGCAAGTGATCGACTACATCACCCACGAGAATCGTTCTCGTTAAAGCTTTTTGGTCTTCGAGGGTGAGTCCTTCTCAAACCTTTACAAGTTATCTCCTAGATGTGATCTTGGCAGTTGCAATCGTAGGAAAAATTTTGTTTTCTATGCAACGAACCCTTCAGTGGTATCAGAGCCTCGTCTATGCGTAGATGCTTTGTACGGTTAGAACACATAGAGATGTGGGCGTTGATCCTCTAGTTGTTACCCTCTTTTGTGCACTTGTTCATATTGCGGCAATGTTGGATTGAAGCGGCCCTAAGCGCAGATTGCGTGTCACGCTTGACATACGGCTTGTACCGTATAAAGTGGCTTTGGGGGTGTCAGTTTCTCTAACATTAGTGATATGGAATTTGCAACGGAGGGCCCTGGAAAGGGACGAAAAGAAACAACTAGTGAATCAACGTTGTGGTTCTTGTCCGTAGGTAAGATCGGTTCTTTCCTAGGAAGCCCAAAACCACGTAAAATTTGCAAAGATAATTTAGAAGCGTCTAACTTGTTTTTGCAGGGCATGTGATGTGATATGGTCATTGTTACAAAATTGTTGTATGAAATGAGATTTATTGTAAACAACCGGCAGGAGCCATATGGTTGTGTTTTTCCTTTTTAAGGCCTGCGTGCTGTAGATATATCCATGAGATATATTGTAATGGAGAAGGACGACCATGGTGGTGGCGCCATGGACCTTGGTGCCGCGCCGGTGGCATGATGGAGATCATACCAAGACGCACAAGATGGAGATCTAATGCGAGAAGGACCATATCATATCACATTATCCATGCATGTGATGTTTATCCTTTTATGCATCTTATTTTGCTTAGTTACGATCATGATCGCTGCGGTAGCATTATAAGATGATCCCTCTCACTTAATATCAAGATAATTATATGTTCTTCCTTAGTATGCACCGTTAAGAAAGTTCGTCGTTTCGAGACACCACGTGATGATCGGGTGTGATAGACTCTACGTTCGCATACAACGGGTGTTTTCAAGCCTAGCATGTACAGACATGGCCTTGAAACACATGCAAATACTAAGGTTCTACTTGGCGAGCCTAGCATGTACAGACATGGCCTCGGAACATGGACCGAAAGGTTAAGCACGAGTCATATGGATGATATGATGAACCATATTGAGATGCTCGCCATTGCAGCTACACCGCCTCACGTGATGATCGGTCGTGGTGTAGTGAATTTGGTTCGTGTAATCACCAAAGACGACTCGAGGGATGTTGTTTTTGAGTGGGAGTTAGATGAACTCATTTTATCATGAACTAAATCAAAGTGAATTTGCATAGTTCGTTGTAGTCATTGGCATTTGTTTACTACCTTTGCGCTTAGCTATAATTGAGATAATAGAACTATAGAATTCTGGATATTTAACTTTACGGACTGGTACCGTATTGTTTGAGTGTCAATCTAAAGTTTAAAGTCTTATTGCAAACTTTAGCAAACCTTGCTTACTCCATGAAGTTTAATAATGTGTATTAAATCGAGAGTAACAATTCCAGTGTTAGTGTCTAAGTATCACACTTGCCTCCATGATCCTTGATATTCAAATGTTGTTTGTTATTATCAAGGTTATCTAGGAGCTGAAAGGATTGTTTCAGAAACTATCATGTGTGGAAGATATAGCGATATCTGAAACAATGTTTAGTTGCAATGTGATAGAGTAAAATTTAGTGAGAAACATGTTCTCATATTGTATGAGAATTTGTGAAGGTTGGAGACACTATGTGTCCTAATCTCCCAAAAAGGTTTTGGGAACTAATATTGTACTCACAGTTTGTCCCTATGAGCTATGGTAGTTTTGTCATGAAAGTTGTCATGATAGGATGAATGGAAGATGTAGGTAAAATGTTTACTACACTATAAGATTACTAAAGAATGGAATTTGGAAGAACACCAAACATTTGATGACGGTGATCTACATCAAAGTGAGAATCAAAGGGTGTTAGTATTTGACTAACACACTTTGGATTATGTGTCATATGAATGGTGCCACAAGTGATGTTGATAAATTCTTCTAAAAAGGAAAGGAATTGCTGAAAGAGGATCTGAAAAATATTTTGGCGAAAAGAAAAAGGAAAAGACTGGAAATGTCCAGCTCGGGTATATAGATGATATACATGTTATGGGTATATTCATTGCTTGTTAAACAGTGTGATTCTTGAGTATTGGATACTGATTGGTTGGTATGAAGTGTCATACGGAACAACGCAATACAAGAGTTGCAATGGCCTGAGTAACTAGCAAATGAATATGGGATGATTCTCATCAAGAACAAAATAAAGTGTTATTGTGTTTATCGTTGGAATTAAACCTAGCCTTCAAGATTTATTTGAATAATTGTTATTCTGTTCTGGTGTTATACGAACAATAGTTGTTCAAATTATCACCATATTCATAGAAGATGGATGAACTCTATAAATCTTGTTGGAGAAATCACATCCATAATAACTGATGCTAAACATGTCGCAAGACAAATGATTAGAAGATCACTTATGAGTGACACCACCGTTTGAATCATATTGGAAAGAAACACATGAAGAAACTCCATGGTGATGGAATTTTGGAGTCTTTTGATTTTGAATCAATTGACGGTTGTGAGAAATTTCTAGAGATGATTGAAACACCGTTTAAATCATATTGGAAAGATAACATGAAGAAACTCCATGTTGGTGGAATTTTGGAGTCTTTTGATTTTGAATCAACTGACGCTTGTAAGAATTTCCTAGAAATGATTGAAACTCCGTTCATAGGCCAAAGAAGGACGGACGACTAACTTATTGGACATTATACATGTTGATGTGTATAGTTCATTATGTGTAGCCGTGTGTGGTGGGTCTTATAACTTCATATACTTTAACCGAGGATTTGAGTGGATATATGTGTATATTTACTTGATAAGGAAGAAGTATGAAATGTTTGAAAATGTTCAAATAAATTTCAAGATGAAGTGAAAATCATTGTAACGAGAAAATAAGAGTTTATGATTGGATCATAAAAGAAGATTTTTGAGTTAAAAGTTTAGCAAATGCCTGAGAGTTTAGGAATCGTTCCAAAACTTGCATTTCCCGAAACACCATAGGAGTATGGAGTGTTCGAGAGATGTAATCAAACCTTGTTTGACATGGTAAGGATCAAAGGTGTTATTTATAAAATTGCCATTATATTTTAAGGATTAAGCTTTAGAGACTACCGCTTTTCACTGAAAAGAGCGCCATCGAGATCCGTTGAAATGACACCATATAAGTTATGGAATGGGATAAAACCCAATTTGTCTTTTCTTAAATTTTGGTATGCAAGGCATATGTAAAATGTTTACAACCAAAGTCGGATAAAGTGCGTCTTTGTAAGTTATCCCAAAGTAACCGTTGGGTATTCCTCCATAACACTAAAGACAAAAGTGTTTTGTGGCTAAGTGCATCAAGTTTCTTGAGAAGGAATTTTTTGCGAAAAGTTAAGTGGGAGGACACTAGAACTTCGATTAGGTTGTTGAACCTAAGCTTTAAGTGCTAAGTGGCGCAGCGCCGGAAAGTTTCCCGGAAGCGGCCGCAATGCTCTTGGCTCCCGTGTCCCAAAGGTTGTGGTCACGACGATCTAAGTTCCTATTGAACTGCGTAGTTCGGATAATCGATCAAATAGTAAGATTTGAGATTGAATCATTGTTATTTGATAATAATGGACCGACTACATGCAAAGAAGCAATGATGGGCCCTGACTCCGGCAAAATGGATAGAAGCTATAAAATCCGTGATAGTTCCATACACGAGAAACCAAGTTTCTGAACTTGGAAGACCCTCTAGATACCGTGTTTGGATCTATAAAGAAACAGACGTGGATGTTCTCACATCTATGAAATATTCGACATATCGTTAAAATGGTTTACGATTATGTTCAAAGAGTTGGCTATGACAAGATTTGATCTTTCATAACGATATTTAGTCTGGACGGATTATTGTAGCAACCACTACATATGCTAGTTTTGGTATATGGTAGTTGAACAAACAGAACAACGTTCTTCTAATAGAATGGTTACCTAAGACGTGTACAGGACACGGTCCAAAGGGTTCTGTTAATTCAAAGGATGCTAAAATAGCATGCAAATTTCAATGGTTGAAATAAGAATTCACGGAGTTGGAATCTTCATCATGATGAAATTGTTAAAACGTTTAGTTTCATCAGAGACAGTGAAGATGCTTGCTTTTGCAAGAAATTAAGTGGGAGCGCTGAGACATATTTCTAATACATTATGTAGAAGACATATTGTTGATTGGAAATGATGTATATTTTATTGACACGGGTGAAGTTTCATTGAAAATTTGATTTTAATGGAAGATTTGGGCAAAACCAGTATATTGGGCTAATATGGTCTATATAGATAGATTGAGGTGCTAATATGGTTGGGCCGAAGTACATATATGAAATATTGAATAAGTTCAATATGGAAACGACGAGAAAAGTTCTTGCCGCATGGAAAAGGTTGAAGCGAGATTCAAGTGTTTTGACACTTGATGAGTAAAATCACATGAATGATTTGATCAATCATGTACACCATGATATGTACAATTCCAAGAATGTCCTATGCTCTAAATGTTATGAGCATATACCAGAATGATTCATAAGATGATCATTGGACAATAGTAAAGATATCCTTACGTGCTTTGGAAGGACTAAGAATATATATTATGTATGTTGGACAATAGTTCATTGTAAAGTGTTACATTGATACTAGTTTTGTCGCAAGATACAATCTAAATTTATCTCAATTTTGGCGGTATGTTAAGGTGGCAAAATGTAATGGAAGAAAGTTCCATGATAGATTTGGAATAGTTCCAAATGGATTTGGATGAGTTCCAAAGTTAAGACATTGTGACGAATACTACAACGAAAGGCTAAGTATATGACTGCTCTAGCAGCAGCAAAGGAGGGCATTTGTGTCAAGAAGTTTGTTTGACAAACTAGGTGTAGTTCCAAGCGAGCTAATACTATGAAGATCTATTGTACGACAATAGATTCAACATGTTTTGAGCTCAAGGGACTAAGGTCTCACCGGAGGACCAAATTTATGCAATGCCATCTCATTGGTGAATGAGTGATGCGTAGAGACGCAAAGAAATGCAAATACACACGGACCTGAAGTGTCAGATCTGGATATTAGGTTTACCACTAGCAATGCATATGGATAACACCTGAATGCCATAGGTGTTGGATGCGCAAGTACCAAACTAGATTATTGACTCTAGTGCAAGTGGGAGACTGAAGGGAATATGCCCGAGAGGCAATAATAAAGTGGTTATTATCTTATTCCATGTTTATGATAAATGTTTATTTTCATGCTATAATTGTGTTAACCGGAAACGTTAATACATGTGTGTTTAATAAACAGAGAAAAGGTTCCTAGTAATGCCTCTCTTTATACTAGCTTGTTGATTAACGGATGATCAAGGTTTCCTGATCATGAACATTGGATGTTGTTAATAACAAGGTCATGTCATTGGAGAATGATGTGATGAACATACACCCACAGTAGTTATAGCAATACGATCATGTCATCAAGTTTCTATTGCTGTATCAAACTTTCACGAAGTAACTCTAATCCTTAGACCATGAGATCACGTCAATCACTGACACCGGAAGAGTACTTTGATTCCATCAAACGTCACACCGTAACAGGGTGATTATAAAGGTGTCGTTGGGTACTTGGAAAGTGTTAGTTGAGGCTCGTGGATCAAGAGTGGGATTTGTCCATCCAGATGACGGAGAGATATACTCTGGGCCCTCTCGGTGATATCACATTGACATCGCTTGCAAGCACGTGACTGGCTCACGAGGATGTTATATCACGGAACGAGTAAAGAGTACTTGTCGGTAACGAGATCGAACTAGGTATGGATGATACCAAATGATCGGATCTCGGACAAGTAAAATATCGCGAGACAAAAGGAATTGGTTACGGAGTTTTGGTTCACACGATCACTAGTTCATCGTTGAGTAAGTGGGAGTCATCATGGATCTCCAGATCCCGCTGATGATTATTGATCAGAGAAGAGTCTCTGTCATGTCCATTTTATTCACGAACCGTAGGGTGACACACTTAAGGATTCGTTGACGCGTTTGAGTGGATACGGAACGCCAGAGAATATACTGGACAGCACATGGACTGTTTTGATAAAACTGCTGGAATAGTTTCGGTATATCAAAATAGTGCAAGGGGATAATTGTTAATGTGTTCATTGAATGAAGTGTTCATCAATGAAGTACTCATTGAATGAAGTGTTCATTAATTTGAGTGACATTAAACAAGATAATTAAAAGTGTTTTAATGTGATAAACTCTTGGAATTTTGAGTGGAGAATTATGGAAGTTATGGGAATAATGTGTGACCCTTTGTTTTTGTGAGTGGAGAGTCCACCCACATGATGAGGGGAGAGGTGGGGGCACCTCTTGGGGCGTGCTACCCCTTGGGGGCTGCCTCCCCCTCCTATATATAGATGGGTGGAGACCCCTCTACACATAGATTCCTCCATCTCTCATATGCCCTTTGGTTGGCATCTTCCTCCCCTTGCTAGCTGATCCAGTTTCACGAGTACGGTGCTTAGGCGAAGCCCTGCTCAAGATCTTCTCTACCACCACCACCACTATGTTGTAGTGCTGCTGGAGTTCCCGAGGATCCACTACTTCCGCTGCCCAACTGGAGCAAGGGGCGGAGGTCGTCGCTGATCCGTACGTGTGACCGATTACGGAGGCGCTGCCCGTTTGTGGCGCCCATCTTCATCACGACCTTGAGGTCGGCAAGTGATCGACTACATCACCCACGAGAATCGTTCTCGTTAAAGCTTTTTGGTCTTCGAGGGTGAGTCCTTCTCAAACCGTTACAAGTTATCTCCTAGATGTGATCTTGGCAGTTGCAATCGTAGGAAAAATTTTGTTTTCTATGCAACGAACCCTTCAAATGCACCCTAGGGTTCGTCAATGGTGGAAATCACTCCGGGGACCCAAAACGGTGATTAATAGCCCATGAAAATCTGATTAATAGCCCGTGAAACAGGCCAGAATCGGCCAAAAGTGCGAGTGTTGATGACCGGCACGTAAATGCACCCTGGGTTCGTCAATGGTGGAAATAACTCCGAGGATCCAAAACGGTGATTAATAGCCCATGTAAATGTGATTAAGAGCCCATGAAACAGGCCAGAATCGGCCAAAACTGCGAGTGTTGATGACCGTCACGTAAATGCAACCTAGGTTTCGTCAATGGTGGAAATCACTCCGAGGATCCAAAACGGTGATTAATAGCCCATGTAAATGTGATTAAGAGCCCATGAAACAGGCCAGAATCGGCCAAAACTGCGAGTGTTGATGACCGTCACGTAAATGCACCCTAGGGTTCGTCAATTGTGGAAATCACTTCGGGGACCCAAAACGGTGATTAATAGCCCATGAAACAGGCCAGAATCGGCCAAAGCTGTGAGTGTTGATGACCGGCACGTAAATGCACCCTAGGGTTCGTCAATGGTGGAAATCACTCCGGGGACCCAAAACGGTGATTAATAGCCCATGAAAATCTGATTAATAGCCCGTGAAACAGGCCAGAATCGGCCAAAAGTGCGAGTGTTGATGACCGGCACGTAAATGCACCCTGGGTTCGTCAATGGTGGAAATAACTCCGAGGATCCAAAACGGTGATTAATAGCCCATGTAAATGTGATTAAGAGCCCATGAAACAGGCCAGAATCGGCCAAAACTGCGAGTGTTGATGACCGTCACGTAAATGCAACCTAGGTTTCGTCAATGGTGGAAATCACTCCGAGGATCCAAAACGGTGATTAATAGCCCATGTAAATGTGATTAAGAGCCCATGAAACAGGCCAGAATCGGCCAAAACTGCGAGTGTTGATGACCGTCACGTAAATGCACCCTAGGGTTCGTCAATTGTGGAAATCACTTCGGGGACCCAAAACGGTGATTAATAGCCCATGAAACAGGCCAGAATCGGCCAAAGCTGTGAGTGTTGATGACCGGCACGTAAATGCACCCTAGGGTTCGTCAATGGTGGAAATCACTCCGGGGACCCAAAACGGTGATTAATAGCCCATGAAAATCTGATTAATAGCCCGTGAAACAGGCCAGAATCGGCCAAAAGTGCGAGTGTTGATGACCGGCACGTAAATGCACCCTGGGTTCGTCAATGGTGGAAATAACTCCGAGGATCCAAAACGGTGATTAATAGCCCATGTAAATGTGATTAAGAGCCCATGAAACAGGCCAGAATCGGCCAAAACTGCGAGTGTTGATGACCGTCACGTAAATGCACCCTAGGGTTCGTCAATTGTGGAAATCACTTCGGGGACCCAAAACGGTGATTAATAGCCCATGAAACAGGCCAGAATCGGCCAAAATTGCGAGTGTTGATGACTGGCACGTAAATGCACCCTAGGGTTCGTCAATGGTGGAAATCACTCCGGGGACCCAAAACGGTGATTAATAGCCCATGTAAGTGTGATTAATAGCCCATGTAACGGTGATTAATAGCCCATGAAACAGGCCAGAATCGGCCAAAACTGCGAGTGTTGATGACCGGCACGTAAATGCACCCTGGGTTCGTCAATGGTGGAAATCACTCCGGGGATCCAAAACGGTGATTAATAGCCCATGTAACTGTGATTAATTGCCCATGAAACAGGCCAGAATCGGCCAAAACTGCGAGTGTTGATGACCGTCACGTAAATGCAACCTAGGTTTCGTCAATTGTGGAAATCACTCCGGGGACCCAAAACGGTGATTAATAGCCCATGAAATAGGCAAGAATCGGCCAAAAGTGCGAGTGTTGATGACCGGCACGTAAATGCACCCTGGGTTCGTCAATGGTGGAAAACACTCCGGGGATCCAAAACGGTGATTAATAGCCCATGTAACTGTGATTAATTGCCCATGAAACAGGCCAGAATCGGCCAAAACTGCGAGTGTTGATGACCGGCACGTAAATGCACCCTAGGGTTCGTCAATGGTGGAAATCACTCCGGGGACCCAAAATGGTGATTAATAGACCATGAAACAGGCCAGAATCGGCCAAAACTGTGAGTGTTGATGACCGGCACGTAAATGCACCCTGGGTTCGTCAATGGTGGAAAACACTCCGGGGATCCAAAATGGTGATTAATAGCCCATGTAACTGTGATTAATAGCCCATGAAACAGGCCAGAATCGGCCAAAACTGTGAGTGTTGATGACCAGCACGTAAATGCACCCTAGGGTTCGTCAATGGTGGAAATCACTCCGGGGACCCAAAACGGTGATTATTAGCCCATGAAACAGGCCAGAATCGGCCAAAACTGTGAGTGTTGATGACCGGCACGTAAATGCACCCTAGGGTTCATCAATGGTGGAAATCACTCCGAGGATCCAAAACGGTGATTAATAGCCCATGTAAATGTGATTAATAGCCCATGAAACAGGCCAGAATCGGCCAAACCTGCGAGTGTTGATGACCGTCACGTAAATGCACCCTAGGGTTCGTCAATTGTGGAAATCACTTCGAGGACCCAAAACGGTGATTAATAGCCCATGAAACAGGCCAGAATCGGCCAAAACTGCGAGTGTTGATGACCGGCACGTAAATGCACCCTGGCTTCGTCAATGGTGGAAATTACTCCGGGGATCCAAAACGGTGATTAATAGCCCATGTAACTGTGATTAAGAGCCCATGAAACAGGCCAGAATCGGCCAAAACTGCGAGTGTTGATGACCGTCACGTAAATGCAACCTAGGTTTCGTCAATTGTGGAAATCACTCCGGGGACCCAAAACGGTGATTAATAGCCCATGAAAAAGGCTAGAATCGGCGAAAACTGCGAGTGTTGATGACCGGCACGTAAATGCACCCTGGGTTCGTCAATGGTGGAAATCACTCCGGGGATCCAAAACGGTGATTAATAGCCCATGAAAAAGGCCAGAATCGGCGAAAGCGTGAGTGTTGATGACCGGCACGTAAATGCACCCTAGGGTTCGTCAATGGTGGAAATCACTCCGGGGACCCAAAACGGTGATTAATAGCCCATGAAAATCTGATTAATAGCCCGTGAAACAGGCCAGAATCGGCCAAAAGTGCGAGTGTTGATGACCGGCACGTAAATGCACCCTGGGTTCGTCAATGGTGGAAATCACTCCGAGGATCCAAAACGGTGATTAATAGCCCATGTAAATGTGATTATTAGCCCATGAAACAGGCCAGAATCGGCCAAAACTGTGAGTGTTGATGACTCGCACGTAAATGCACCCTGGGTTCGTCAATGGTGGAAATCACTCCGGGGATCCAAAACGGTCATTAATAGCCCATGTAACTGTGATTAATAGCCCATGAAACAGGCCAGAATCGGCCAAAACTGCGAGTGTTGATGACCGGCACGTAAATGCACCCTGGGTTCGTCAATGGTGGAAATTACTCCGGGGATCCAAAACGGTGATTAATAGCCCATGTAACTGTGATTAAGAGCCCATGAAACAGGCCAGAATCGGCCAAAGCTGCGAGTGTTGATGACCGGCACGTAAATGCACCCTAGGGTTCGTCAATGGTGGAAATCACTCCGGGGACCCAAAACGGTGATTAATAGCCCATGAAAATCTGATTAATAGCCCGTGAAACAGGCCAGAATCGGCCAAAAGTGCGAGTGTTGATGACCGGCACGTAAATGCACCCTGGGTTCGTCAATGGTGGAAATCACTACGAGGATCCAAAACGGTGATTAATAGCCCATGTAAATGTGATGAAGAGCCCATGAAACAGGACAGAATCGGCCAAAACTGCGAGTGTTGATGACCGTCACGTAAATGCACCCTAGGGTTCGTCAATTGTGGAAATCACTTCGGGGACCCAAAACGGTGATTAATAGCCCATGAAACAGGCCAGAATCGGCCAAAGCTGTGAGTGTTGATGACCGGCACGTAAATGCACCCTCGGTTCGTCAATGGTGGAAATCACTCCGGGGATCCAAAACGGTGATTAATAGCCCATGTAACTGTGATTAAGAGCCATGAAACAGGCCAGAATCGGCCAAAGTTGTGAGTGTTGATGACCGGCACGTAAATGCACCCTAGGGTTCGTCAATGGTGGAAATCACTCCGGGGACCCAAAACGGTGATTAATAGCCCATGAAAATCTGATTAATAGCCCGTGAAACAGGCCAGAATCGGCCAAAAGTGCGAGTGTTGATGACCGGCACGTAAATGCACCCTGGGTTCGTCAATGGTGGAAATCACTCCGAGGATCCAAAACGGTGATTAATAGCACATGTAAATGTGATTAAGAGCCCATGAAACAGGCCAGAATCGGCCAAAACTGCGAGTGTGGATGACCGTCACGTAAATGCACCCTAGGGTTCGTCAATTGTGGAAATCACTTCGGGGACCCAAAACGGTGATTAATAGCCCATGAAACAGGCCAGAATCGGCCAAAGCTGTGAGTGTTGATGACCGGCACGTAAATGCACCCTCGGTTCATCAATGGTGGAAATCACTCCGGGGATCCAAAATGGTGATTAATAGCCCATGTAACTATGATTAAGAGCCATGAAACAGGCCAGAATCGGCCAAAACTGCGAGTGTTGATGACCGTCACGTAAATGCAACCTAGGTTTCGTCAATTGTGGAAATCACTCCGGGGACCCAAAACGGTGATTAATAGCCCATGAAATAGGCCAGAATCGGCCAAAAGTGCGAGTGTTGATGACCGGCACGTAAATGCACCCTGGGTTCGTCAATGGTGGAAAACACTCCGGGGATCCAAAACGGTGATTAATAGCCCATGTAACTGTGATTAATTGCCCATGAAACAGGCCAGAATCGGCCAAAACTGCGAGTGTTGATGACCGTCACGTAAATGCAACCCTAGGGTTCGTCAATGGTGGAAATCACTCCGGGGACCCAAAACGGTGATTATTAGCCCATGAAACAGGCCAGAATCGGCCAAAACTGTGAGTGTTGATGACTCGCACGTAAATGCACCCTGCGTTCGTCAATGGTGGAAATCACTCCGGGGATCCAAAACGGTCATTAATAGCCCATGTAACTGTGATTAATAGCCCATGAAACAAACCAGAATCGGCCAAAACTGCGAGTGTTGATGACCGGCACGTAAATGCACCCTGGGTTCGTCAATGGTGGAAATTACTCCGGGGATCCAAAACGGTGATTAATAGCCCATGTAACTGTGATTAAGAGCCCATGAAACAGGCCAGAATCGGCCAAAGCTGTGAGTGTTGATGACCGGCACGTAAATGCACCCTAGGGTTCGTCAATGGTGGAAATCACTCCGGGTACCCAAAACGGTGATTAATAGCCCATGAAACAGGCCAGAATCGGCCAAAGCTGTGAGTGTTGATGACTCGCACGTAAATGCACCCTGGGTTCGTCAATGGTGGAAATCACTCCGGGGATCCAAAACGGTCATTAATAGCCCATGTAACTGTGATTAATAGCCCATGAAACAGGCCAGAATCGGCCAAAACTGCGAGTGTTGATGACCGGCACGTAAATGCACCCTGGGTTCGTCAATGGTGGAAATTACTCCGGGGATCCAAAACGGTGATTAATAGCCCATGTAACTGTGATTAAGAGCCCATGAAACAGGCCAGAATCGGCCAAAGCTGCGAGTGTTGATGACCGGCACGTAAATGCACCCTAGGGTTCGTCAATGGTGGAAATCACTCCGGGGACCCAAAACGGTGATTAATAGCCCATGAAAATCTGATTAATAGCCCGTGAAACAGGCCAGAATCGGCCAAAAGTGCGAGTGTTGATGACCGGCACGTAAATGCACCCTGGGTTCGTCAATGGTGGAAATCACTACGAGGATCCAAAACGGTGATTAATAGCCCATGTAAATGTGATGAAGAGCCCATGAAACAGGCCAGAATCGGCCAAAACTGCGAGTGTTGATGACCGGCACGTAAATGCACCCTAGGGTTCGTCAATGGTGGAAATCACTCCGGGGACCCAAAACGGTGATTATTAGCCCATGAAACAGGCCAGAATCGGCCAAAACTGTGAGTGTTGATGACTCGCACGTAAATGCACCCTGGGTTCGTCAATGGTGGAAATCACTCCGGGGATCCAAAACGGTCATTAATAGCCCATGTAACTGTGATTAATAGCCCATGAAACAAACCAGAATCGGCCAAAACTGCGAGTGTTGATGACCGGCACGTAAATGCACCCTGGGTTCGTCAATGGTGGAAATTACTCCGGGGATCCAAAACGGTGATTAATAGCCCATGTAACTGTGATTAAGAGCCCATGAAACAGGCCCGAATCGGCCAAAACTGCGAGTGTTGATGACCGTCACGTAAATGCACCCTAGGTTTCGTCAATTGTGGAAATCACTCCGGGGACCCAAAACGGTGATTAATAGCCCATGAAAAAGGCTAGAATCGGCCAAAACTGCGAGTGTTGATGACCGGCACGTAAATGCACCCTGGGTTCGTCAATGGTGGAAATCACTCCGGGGATCCAAAACGGTGATTAATAGCCCATGAAACAGGCCAGAATCGGCCAAAGCTGTGAGTGTTGATGACCGGCACGTAAATGCACCCTAGGGTTCGTCAATGGTGGAAATCACTCCGGGGACCCAAAACGGTGATTAATAGCCCATGAAAATCTGATTAATAGCCCGTGAAACAGGCCAGAATCGGCCAAAAGTGCGAGTGTTGATGACCGGCACGTAAATGCACCCTGGGTTCGTCAATGGTGGAAATCACTCCGAGGATCCAAAACGGTGATTAATAGCCCATGTAAATGTGATTAAGAGCCCATGAAACAGGCCAGAATCGGCCAAAACTGCGAGTGTTGATGACCGTCACGTAAATGCAACCTAGGTTTCGTCAATGGTGGAAATCACTCCGAGGATCCAAAACGGTGATTAATAGCCCATGTAAATGTGATTAAGAGCCCATGAAACAGGCCAGAATCGGCCAAAACTGCGAGTGTTGATGACCGTCACGTAAATGCACCCTAGGGTTCGTCAATTGTGGAAATCACTTCGGGGACCCAAAACGGTGATTAATAGCCCATGAAACAGGCCAGAATCGGCCAAAATTGCGAGTGTTGATGACTGGCACGTAAATGCACCCTAGGGTTCGTCAATGGTGGAAATCACTCCGGGGACCCAAAACGGTGATTAATAGCCCATGTAAGTGTGATTAATAGCCCATGTAACGGTGATTAATAGCCCATGAAACAGGCCAGAATCGGCCAAAACTGCGAGTGTTGATGACCGGCACGTAAATGCACCCTGGGTTCGTCAATGGTGGAAATCACTCCGGGGATCCAAAACGGTGATTAATAGCCCATGTAACTGTGATTAATTGCCCATGAAACAGGCCAGAATCGGCCAAAACTGCGAGTGTTGATGACCGTCACGTAAATGCAACCTAGGTTTCGTCAATTGTGGAAATCACTCCGGGGACCCAAAACGGTGATTAATAGCCCATGAAATAGGCAAGAATCGGCCAAAAGTGCGAGTGTTGATGACCGGCACGTAAATGCACCCTGGGTTCGTCAATGGTGGAAAACACTCCGGGGATCCAAAACGGTGATTAATAGCCCATGAAACAGGCCAGAATCGGCCAAAGCTGTGAGTGTTGATGACCGGCACGTAAATGCACCCTAGGGTTCGTCAATGGTGGAAATCACTCCGGGGACCCAAAACGGTGATTAATAGCCCATGAAAATCTGATTAATAGCCCGTGAAACAGGCCAGAATCGGCCAAAAGTGCGAGTGTTGATGACCGGCACGTAAATGCACCCTGGGTTCGTCAATGGTGGAAATCACTCCGAGGATCCAAAACGGTGATTAATAGCCCATGTAAATGTGATTAAGAGCCCATGAAACAGGCCAGAATCGGCCAAAACTGCGAGTGTTGATGACCGTCACGTAAATGCAACCTAGGTTTCGTCAATGGTGGAAATCACTCCGAGGATCCAAAACGGTGATTAATAGCCCATGTAAATGTGATTAAGAGCCCATGAAACAGGCCAGAATCGGCCAAAACTGCGAGTGTTGATGACCGTCACGTAAATGCACCCTAGGGTTCGTCAATTGTGGAAATCACTTCGGGGACCCAAAACGGTGATTAATAGCCCATGAAACAGGCCAGAATCGGCCAAAATTGCGAGTGTTGATGACTGGCACGTAAATGCACCCTAGGGTTCGTCAATGGTGGAAATCACTCCGGGGACCCAAAACGGTGATTAATAGCCCATGTAAGTGTGATTAATAGCCCATGTAACGGTGATTAATAGCCCATGAAACAGGCCAGAATCGGCCAAAACTGCGAGTGTTGATGACCGGCACGTAAATGCACCCTGGGTTCGTCAATGGTGGAAATCACTCCGGGGATCCAAAACGGTGATTAATAGCCCATGTAACTGTGATTAATTGCCCATGAAACAGGCCAGAATCGGCCAAAACTGCGAGTGTTGATGACCGTCACGTAAATGCAACCTAGGTTTCGTCAATTGTGGAAATCACTCCGGGGACCCAAAACGGTGATTAATAGCCCATGAAATAGGCAAGAATCGGCCAAAAGTGCGAGTGTTGATGACCGGCACGTAAATGCACCCTGGGTTCGTCAATGGTGGAAAACACTCCGGGGATCCAAAACGGTGATTAATAGCCCATGTAACTGTGATTAATTGCCCATGAAACAGGCCAGAATCGGCCAAAACTGCGAGTGTTGATGACCGGCACGTAAATGCACCCTAGGGTTCGTCAATGGTGGAAATCACTCCGGGGACCCAAAACGGTGATTAATAGACCATGAAACAGGCCAGAATCGGCCAAAACTGTGAGTGTTGATGACCGGCACGTAAATGCACCCTGGGTTCGTCAATGGTGGAAAACACTCCGGGGATCCAAAATGGTGATTAATAGCCCATGTAACTGTGATTAATAGCCCATGAAACAGGCCAGAATCGGCCAAAACTGTGAGTGTTGATGACCAGCACGTAAATGCACCCTAGGGTTCGTCAATGGTGGAAATCACTCCGGGGACCCAAAACGGTGATTATTAGCCCATGAAACAGGCCAGAATCGGCCAAAACTGCGAGTGTTGATGACCGGCACGTAAATGCACCCTAGGGTTCATCAATGGTGGAAATCACTCCGAGGATCCAAAACGGTGATTAATAGCCCATGTAAATGTGATTAATAGCCCATGAAACAGGCCAGAATCGGCCAAAACTGCGAGTGTTGATGACCGTCACGTAAATGCACCCTAGGGTTCGTCAATTGTGGAAATCACTTCGGGGACCCAAAACGGTGATTAATAGCCCATGAAACAGGCCAGAATCGGCCAAAATTGCGAGTGTTGATGACTGGCACGTAAATGCACCCTAGGGTTCGTCAATGGTGGAAATCACTCCGGGGACCCAAAACGGTGATTAATAGCCCATGTAAGTGTGATTAATAGCCCATGTAACGGTGATTAATAGCCCATGAAACAGGCCAGAATCGGCCAAAACTGCGAGTGTTGATGACCGGCACGTAAATGCACCCTGGGTTCGTCAATGGTGGAAATCACTCCGGGGATCCAAAACAGTGATTAATAGCCCATGTAACTGTGATTAATTGCCCATGAAACAGGCCAGAATCGGCCAAAACTGCGAGTGTTGATGACCGGCACGTAAATGCACCCTAGGGTTCGTCAATGGTGGAAATCACTCCGGGGACCCAAAACGGTGATTAATAGCCCATGAAACAGGCCAGAATCGGCCAAAATTGCGAGTGTTGATGACTGGCACGTAAATGCACCCTAGGTTCGTCAATGGTGGAAATCACTCCGGGGATCCAAAACGGTGATTAATAGCCCATGTAACTGTGATTAAGAGCCCATGAAACAGGCCAGAATCGGCCAAAACTGCGAGTGTTGATGACCGTCACGTAAATGCACCCTAGGGTTCGTCAATTGTGGAAATCACTTCGGGGACCCAAAACGGTGATTAATAGCCCATGAAACAGGCCAGAATCGGCCAAAACTGCGAGTGTTGATGACCGGCACGTAAATGCACCCAGGGTTCGTCAATGGTGGAAATCACTCCGGGGATCCAAAACGGTGATTAATAGCCCATGTAACTGTGATTAAGAGCCCATGAAACAGGCCAGAATCGGCCAAAACTGCGAGTGTTGATGACCTTCACGTAAATGCAACCTAGGTTTCGTCAATTGTGGAAATCACTCCGGGGACCCAAAACGGTGATTAATAGCCCATGAAATAGGCAAGAATCGGCCAAAACTGCGAGTGTTGATGACCGGCACGTAAATGCACCCTGGGTTCGTCAATGGTGGAAATCACTCCGGGGATCCAAAACGGTGATTAATAGCCCATGTAACTGTGATTAATTGCCCATGAAACAGGCCAGAATCGGCCAAAACTGCGAGTGTTGATGACCGTCACGTAAATGCAACCTAGGTTTCGTCAATTGTGGAAATCACTCCGGGGACCCAAAACGGTGATTAATAGCCCATGAAAAAGGCTAGAATCGGCCAAAACTGCGAGTGTTGATGACCGGCACGTAAATGCACCCTGGGTTCGTCAATGGTGGAAATCACTCCGGGGATCCAAAACGGTGATTGATAGCCCATGTAACTGTGATTAAGAGCCCATGAAACAGGCCAGAATCGGCCAAAGCTGTGAGTGTTGATGACCGGCACGTAAATGCACCCTAGGGTTCGTCAATGGTGGAAATCACTCCGGGGACCCAAAACGGTGATTAATAGCCCATGAAACAGGCCAGAATCTGCCAAAATTGCGAGTGTTGATGACTGGCACGTAAATGCACCCTGGGGTTCGTCAATGGTGGAAATCACTCCGGGGACCCAAAACGGTGATTAATAGCCCATGTAAGTGTGATTAATAGCCCATGTAACGGTGATTAATAGCCCATGAAACAGGCCAGAATTGCGAGTGTTGATGACCGTCACGTAAATGCAACCTAGGTTTCGTCAATTGTGGAAATCACTCCGGGGACCCAAAACGGTGATTAATAGCCCATGAAACAGGCTAGAATCGGCCAAAACTGCGAGTGTTGATGACCGGCACGTAAATGCACCCTGGGTTCGTCAATGGTGGAAATCACTCCGGGGATCCAAAACGGTGATTGATAGCCCATGTAACTGTGATTAATTGCCCATGAAATAGGCCAGAATCGGCCAAAACTGCGAGTGTTGATGACCGGCACGTAAATGCACCCTAGGGTTCGTCAATGGTGGAAATCACTCCGGGGACCCAAAACGGTGATTAATAGCCCATGAAACAGGCCAGAATCGGCCAAAATTGCGAGTGTTGATGACTGGCACGTAAATGCACCCTAGGGTTCGTCAATGGTGGAAATCACTCCGGGGACCCAAAACGGTGATTAATAGCCCATGTAAGTGTGATTAATAGCCCATGTAACGGTGATTAATAGCCCATGAAACAGGCCAGAATCGGCCAAAACTGCGAGTGTTGATGACCGGCACGTAAATGCACCCTGGGTTCGTCAATGGTGGAAATCACTCCGGGGATCCAAAACGGTGATTAATAGCCCATGTAACTGTGATTAAGAGCCCATGAAACAGGCCAGAATCGGCCAAAACTGCGAGTGTTGATGACCTTCACGTAAATGCAACCTAGGTTTCGTCAATTGTAGAAATCACTCCGGGGACCCAAAACGGTGATTAATAGCCCATGAAATAGGCAAGAATCGGCCAAAACTGCGAGTGTTGATGACCGGCACGTAAATGCACCCTGGGTTCGTCAATGGTGGAAATCACTCCGGGGATCCAAAACGGTGATTAATAGCCCATGTAACTGTGATTAATTGCCCATGAAACAGGCCAGAATCGGCCAAAACTGCGAGTGTTGATGACCGGCACGTAAATGCACCGTAGGGTTCGTCAATGGTGGAAATCACTCTGGGGACCCAAAACGGTGATTAATAGCCCATGAAACAGGCCAGAATCGGCCAAAACTGTGAGTGTTGATGACCGGCACGTAAATGCACCCTGGGTTCGTCAATGGTGGAAAACACTCCGGGGATCCAAAATGGTGATTAATAGCCCATGTAACTGTGATTAATAGCCCATGAAACAGGCCAGAATCGTCCAAAACTGCGAGTGTTGATGACCGGCACGTAAATGCACCCTAGGGTTCGTCAATGGTGGAAATCACTCCGAGGATCCAAAACGGTGATTAATAGCCCATGTAAATGTGATTAAGAGCCCATGAAACAGGCCAGAATCGGCCAAAGCTGTGAGTGTTGATGACCGGCACGTAAATGCACCCTAGGGTTCGTCAATGGTGGAAATCACTCCGGGTACCCAAAACGGTGATTAATAGCCCATGAAACAGGCCAGAATCGGCCAAAACTGTGAGTGTTGATGACCGGCACGTAAATGCACCCTGGGTTCGTCAATGGTGGAAATCACTCCGGGGATCCAAAACGGTGATTAATAGCCCATGTAACTGTGATTAATTGCCCATGAAACAGGCCAGAATCGGCCAAAACTGTGAGTGTTGATGACCGGCACGTAAATGCACCCTAGGGTTCGTCAATGGTGGAAATCACTCCGGGTACCCAAAACGGTGATTAATAGCCCATGAAACAGGCCAGAATCGGCCAAAACTGTGAGTGTTGATGACCGGCACGTAAATGCACCCTGGGTTCATCAATGGTGGAAAACACTCCGGGGATCCAAAATGGTGATTAATAGCCCATGTAACTGTGATTAATAGCCCATGAAACAGGCCAGAATCGGCCAAAACTGTGAGTGTTGATGACCGGCACGTAAATGCACCCTAGGGTTCGTCAATGGTGGAAATCACTCCGGGTACCCAAAACGGTGATTAATAGCCCATGAAACAGGCCAGAATCGGCCAAAACTGTGAGTGTTGATGACCGGCACGTAAATGCACCCTGGGTTCATCAATGGTGGAAAACACTCCGGGGATCCAAAATGGTGATTAATAGCCCATGTAACTGTGATTAATAGCCCATGAAACAGGCCAAAATCGGCCAAAGCTGTGAGTGTTGATGACCGGCACGTAAATGCACCCTAGGGTTCGTCAATGGTGGAAATCACTCCGGGGACCCAAAACGGTGATTAATAGCCCATGAAACAGGCCAGAATCTGCCAAAATTGCGAGTGTTGATGACTGGCACGTAAATGCACCCTGGGGTTCGTCAATGGTGGAAATCACTCCGGGGACCCAAAACGGTGATTAATAGCCCATGTAAGTGTGATTAATAGCCCATGTAACGGTGATTAATAGCCCATGAAACAGGCCAGAATTGCGAGTGTTGATGACCGTCACGTAAATGCAACCTAGGTTTCGTCAATTGTGGAAATCACTCCGGGGACCCAAAACGGTGATTAATAGCCCATGAAACAGGCTAGAATCGGCCAAAACTGCGAGTGTTGATGACCGGCACGTAAATGCACCCTGGGTTCGTCAATGGTGGAAATCACTCCGGGGATCCAAAACGGTGATTGATAGCCCATGTAACTGTGATTAATTGCCCATGAAATAGGCCAGAATCGGCCAAAACTGCGAGTGTTGATGACCGGCACGTAAATGCACCCTAGGGTTCGTCAATGGTGGAAATCACTCCGGGGACCCAAAACGGTGATTAATAGCCCATGAAACAGGCCAGAATCGGCCAAAATTGCGAGTGTTGATGACTGGCACGTAAATGCACCCTAGGGTTCGTCAATGGTGGAAATCACTCCGGGGACCCAAAACGGTGATTAATAGCCCATGTAAGTGTGATTAATAGCCCATGTAACGGTGATTAATAGCCCATGAAACAGGCCAGAATCGGCCAAAACTGCGAGTGTTGATGACCGGCACGTAAATGCACCCTGGGTTCGTCAATGGTGGAAATCACTCCGGGGATCCAAAACGGTGATTAATAGCCCATGTAACTGTGATTAAGAGCCCATGAAACAGGCCAGAATCGGCCAAAACTGCGAGTGTTGATGACCTTCACGTAAATGCAACCTAGGTTTCGTCAATTGTGGAAATCACTCCGGGGACCCAAAACGGTGATTAATAGCCCATGAAATAGGCAAGAATCGGCCAAAACTGCGAGTGTTGATGACCGGCACGTAAATGCACCCTGGGTTCGTCAATGGTGGAAATCACTCCGGGGATCCAAAACGGTGATTAATAGCCCATGTAACTGTGATTAATTGCCCATGAAACAGGCCAGAATCATCCAAAACTGCGAGTGTTGATGACCGGCACGTAAATGCACCGTAGGGTTCGTCAATGGTGGAAATCACTCTGGGGACCCAAAACGGTGATTAATAGCCCATGAAACAGGCCAGAATCGGCCAAAACTGTGAGTGTTGATGACCGGCACGTAAATGCACCCTGGGTTCGTCAATGGTGGAAAACACTCCGGGGATCCAAAATGGTGATTAATAGCCCATGTAACTGTGATTAATAGCCCATGAAACAGGCCAGAATCATCCAAAACTGCGAGTGTTGATGACCGGCACGTAAATGCACCCTAGGGTTCGTCAATGGTGGAAATCACTCCGAGGATCCAAAACGGTGATTAATAGCCCATGTAAATGTGATTAAGAGCCCATGAAACAGGCCAGAATCGGCCAAAGCTGTGAGTGTTGATGACCGGCATGTAAATGCACCCTAGGGTTCGTCAATGGTGGAAATCACTCCGGGTACCCAAAACGGTGATTAATAGCCCATGAAACAGGCCAGAATCGGCCAAAACTGTGAGTGTTGATGACCGGCACGTAAATGCACCCTGGGTTCGTCAATGGTGGAAATCACTCCGGGGATCCAAAACGGTGATTAATAGCCCATGTAACTGTGATTAATTGCCCATGAAACAGGCCAGAATCGGCCAAAACTGTGAGTGTTGATGACCGGCACGTAAATGCACCCTAGGGTTCGTCAATGGTGGAAATCACTCCGGGTACCCAAAACGGTGATTAATAGCCCATGAAACAGGCCAGAATCGGCCAAAACTGTGAGTGTTGATGACCGGCACGTAAATGCACCCTGGGTTCATCAATGGTGGAAAACACTCCGGGGATCCAAAATGGTGATTAATAGCCCATGTAACTGTGATTAATAGCCCATGAAACAGGCCAGAATCGGCCAAAACTGCGAGTGTTGATGACCAGCACGTAAATGCACCCTAGGGTTCGTCAATGGTGGAAATCACTCCGGGGACCCAAAACGGTGATTATTAGCCCATGAAACAGGCCAGAATCGGCCAAAACTGTGAGTGTTGATGAACGGCACGTAAATGCACCCTGGGTTCGTCAATGGTGGAAATCACTCCGGGGATCCAAAACGGTCATTAATAGCCCATGTAACTGTGATTAATAGCCCATGAAACAGGCCAAAATCGGCCAAAACTGCGAGTGTTGATGACCGGCACGTAAATGCACCCTAGGGTTCGTCAATGGTGGAAATCACTCCGAGGATCCAAAACGGTGATTAATAGCCCATGTAAATGTGATTAAGAGCCCATGAAACAGGCCAGAATCGGCCAAAGCTGTGAGTGTTGATGACCGGCACGTAAATGCACCCTAGGGTTCGTCAATGGTGGAAATCACTCCGGGTACCCAAAACGGTGATTAATAGCCCATGAAATAGGCCAGAATCGGCCAAAACTGTGAGTGTTGATGACCGGCACGTAAATGCACCCTGGGTTCGTCAATGGTGGAAAACACTCCGGGGATCCAAAATGGTGATTAATAGCCCATGTAACTGTGATTAATAGCCCATGAAACAGGCCAGAATCGGCCAAAACTGCGAGTGTTGATGACCAGCACGTAAATGCACCCTAGGGTTCGTCAATGGTGGAAATCACTCCGGGGACCCAAAACGGTGATTAATAGCCCATGAAACAGGCCAGCATCGGCCAAAATTGCGAGTGTTGATGACTGGCACGTAAATGCACCCTGGGGTTCGTCAATTGTGGAAATCACTCCGGGGACCCAAAACGGTGATTAATAGCCCATGTAAGTGTGATTAATAGCCCATGTAACGGTGATTAATAGCCCATGAAACAGGCCAGAATCGGCCAAAACTGCGAGTGTTGATGACCGGCACGTAAATGCACCCTGGGGTTCGTCAATGGTGGAAATCACTCCGGGGACCCAAAACGGTGATTAATAGCCCATGAAAATCTGATTAATAGCCCGTGAAACAGGCCAGAATCGGCCAAAACTACGAGTGTTGATGACCGTCACGTAAATGCAACCTAGGTTTCGTCAATTGTGGAAATCACTCCGGGGACCCAAAACGGTGATTAATAGCCCATGAAAAAGGCTAGAATCGGCCAAAACTGCGACTGTTGATGACCGGCACGTAAATGCACCCTGGGTTCGTCAATGGTGGAAATCACTCCGGGGATCCAAAACGGTGATTAATAGCCCATGAAACAGGCCAGAATCGGCCAAAGCTGTGAGTGTTGATGACCGGCACGTAAATGCACCCTAGGGTTCGTCAATGGTGGAAATCACTCCGGGGACCCAAAACGGTGATTAATATTCCATGAAACAGGCCAGAATCGGCCAAAACTGCGAGTGTTGATGACCGGCACGTAAATGCACCCTGGGTTCGTCAATGGTGGAAATCACTCTGGGGATCCAAAACGGTGATTAATAGCCCATGTAACTGTGATTAATTGCCCATGAAACAGGCCAGAATCGGCCAAAACTGCGAGGGTTGATGACCGTCACGTAAATGCACCCTAGGTTTCGTCAATTGTGGAAATCACTCCGGGGACCCAAAACGGTGATTAATAGCCCATGAAACAGGCCAGCATCGGCCAAAATTGCGAGTGTTGATGACTGGCACGTAAATGCACCCTGGGGTTCGTCAATGGTGGAAATCACTCCGGGGACCCAAAACGGTGATTAATAGCCCATGTAAGTGTGATTAATAGCCCATGTAACGGTGATTAATAGCCCATGAAACAGGCCAGAATCGGCCAAAACTGCGAGTGTTGATGACCGGCACGTAAATGCACCCTGGGGTTCGTCAATGGTGGAAATCACTCCGGGGACCCAAAACGGTGATTAATAGCCCATGAAAATCTGATTAATAGCCCGTGAAACAGGCCAGAATCGGCCAAAACTACGAGTGTTGATGACCGTCACGTAAATGCAACCTAGGTTTCGTCAATTGTGGAAATCACTCCGGGGACCCAAAACGGTGATTAATAGCCCATGAAAAAGGCTAGAATCGGCCAAAACTGCGACTGTTGATGACCGGCACGTAAATGCACCCTGGGTTCGTCAATGGTGGAAATCACTCCGGGGATCCAAAACGGTGATTAATAGCCCATGAAACAGGCCAGAATCGGCCAAAGCTGTGAGTGTTGATGACCGGCACGTAAATGCACCCTAGGGTTCGTCAATGGTGGAAATCACTCCGGGGACCCAAAACGGTGATTAATATTCCATGAAACAGGCCAGAATCGGCCAAAACTGCGAGTGTTGATGACCGGCACGTAAATGCACCCTGGGTTCGTCAATGGTGGAAATCACTCTGGGGATCCAAAACGGTGATTAATAGCCCATGTAACTGTGATTAATTGCCCATGAAACAGGCCAGAATCGGCCAAAACTGCGAGGGTTGATGACCGTCACGTAAATGCACCCTAGGTTTCGTCAATTGTGGAAATCACTCCGGGGACCCAAAACGGTGATTAATAGCCCATGAAACAGGCCAGCATCGGCCAAAATTGCGAGTGTTGATGACTGGCACGTAAATGCACCCTGGGGTTCGTCAATGGTGGAAATCACTCCGGGGACCCAAAACGGTGATTAATAGCCCATGTAAGTGTGATTAATAGCCCATGTAACGGTGATTAATAGCCCATGAAACAGGCCAGAATCGGCCAAAACTGCGAGTGTTGATGACCGGCACGTAAATGCACCCTGGGGTTCGTCAATGGTGGAAATCACTCCGGGGACCCAAAACGGTGATTACTAGCCCATGAAAATCTGATTAATAGCCCGTGAAACAGGCCAGAATCGGCCAAAACTACGAGTGTTGATGACCGTCACGTAAATGCAACCTAGGTTTCGTCAATTGTGGAAATCACTCCGGGGACCCAAAACGGTGATTAATAGCCCATGAAACAGGCTAGAATCGGCCAAAACTGCGAGTGTTGATGACCGGGACGTAAATGCACCCTAGGGTTCGTCAATGGTGGAAATCACTCCGGGGACCCAAAACGGTGATTATTAGCCCATGAAACAGGCCAGAATCGGCCAAAACTGTGAGTGTTGATGAACGGCACGTAAATGCACCCTGGGTTCGTCAATGGTGGAAATCACTCCGGGGATCCAAAACGGTCATTAATAGCCCATGTAACTGTGATTAATAGCCCATGAAACAGGCCAGAATCGGCCAAAACTGCGAGTGTTGATGACCGGCACGTAAATGCACCCTAGGGTTCGTCAATGGTGGAAATCACTCCGAGGATCCAAAACGGTGATTAATAGCCCATGTAAATGTGATTAAGAGCCCATGAAACAGGCCAGAATCGGCCAAAGCTGTGAGTGTTGATGACCGGCACGTAAATGCACCCTAGGGTTCGTCAATGGTGGAAATCACTCCGGGTACCCAAAACGGTGATTAATAGCCCATGAAACAGGCCAGAATCGGCCAAAACTGTGAGTGTTGATGACCGGCACGTAAATGCACCCTGGGTTCGTCAATGGTGGAAAACACTCCGGGGATCCAAAATGGTGATTAATAGCCCATGTAACTGTGATTAATAGCCCATGAAACAGGCCAGAATCGGCCAAAACTGCGAGTGTTGATGACCAGCACGTAAATGCACCCTAGGGTTCGTCAATGGTGGAAATCACTCCGGGGACCCAAAACGGTGATTATTAGCCCATGAAACAGGCCAGAATCGGCCAAAACTGTGAGTGTTGATGAACGGCACGTAAATGCACCCTGGGTTCGTCAATGGTGGAAATCACTCCGGGGATCTAAAACGGTAATTAATAGCCCATGTAACTGTGATTAATAGCCCATGAAACAGGCCAGAATCGGCCAAAACTGCGAGGGTTGATGACCGGCACGTAAATGCACCCTAGGGTTCGTCAATGGTGGAAATCACTCCGAGGATCCAAAACGGTGATTAATAGCCCATGTAAATGTGATTAAGAGCCCATGAAACAGGCCAGAATCGGCCAAAACTGCGAGTGTTGATGACCGTCACGTAAATGCACCCTAGGGTTCGTCAATTGTGGAAATCACTTCGGGGACCCAAAACGGTGATTAATAGCCCATGAAACAGGCCAGAATCGGCCAAAACTGCGAGTGTTGATGACCGACACGTAAATGCACCCTGGGTTCGTCAATGGTGGAAATTACTCCGGGGATCCAAAACGGTGATTAATAGCCCATGTAACTGTGATTAGGAGCCCATGAAACAGGCCAGAATCGGACAAAACTGCGAGTGTTGATGACCGTCACGTAAATGCAACCTAGGTTTCGTCAATTGTGGAAATCACTCCGGGGACCCAAAACGGTGATTAATAGCCCATGAAAAAGGCTAGAATCGGCCAAAACTGCGAGTGTTGATGACCGGCACGTAAATGCACCCTGGGTTCGTCAATGGTGGAAATCACTCCGGGGATCCAAAACGGTGATTAATAGCCCATGAAACAGGCCAGAATCGACCAAAGCTGTGAGTGTTGATGACCGGCACGTAAATGCACCCTAGGGTTCGTCAATGGTGGAAATCACTCCGGGGACCCAAAACGGTGATTAATAGCCCATGAAAATCTGATTAATAGCCCGTGAAACAGGCCAGAATCGGCCAAAAGTGCGAGTGTTGATGACCGGCACGTAAATGCACCCTGGGTTCGTCAATGGTGGGAATCACTCCGAGGATCCAAAACGGTGATTAATAGCCCATGTAAATGTGATTAAGAGCCCATGGAACAGGCCAGAATCGGCCAAAACTGCGAGTGTGGATGACCGTCACGTAAATGCACCCTAGGGTTCGTCAATTGTGGAAATCACTTCGGGGACCCAAAACGGTGATTAATAGCCCATGAAAAAGGCTAGAATCGGCCAAAACTGCGAGTGTTGATGACCGTCACGTAAATGCACCCTAGGGTTCGTCAATTGTGGAAATCACTTCGGGGACCCAAAACGGTGATTAATAGCCCATGAAACAGGCCAGAATCGGCCAAAACTGCGAGTGTTGATGACCGGCACGTAAATGCACCCTAGGGTTCGTCAATGGTGGAAATCACTCCGGGGACCCAAAACGGTGATTAATAGCCCATGAAACAGGCCAGAATCGGCCAAAACTGCGAGTGTTCATGACCAGCACGTAAATGCACCCTGGGTTCGTCAATGGTGGAAATCACTCCGGGGATCCAAAACGGTGATTAATAGCCCATGTAACTGTGATTAAGAGCCCATGAAACAGGCCAGAATCGGCCAAAACTGCGAGTGTTGATGACCGTCACGTAAATGCACCCTAGGTTTCGTCAATTGTGGAAATCACTCCGGGGACCCAAAACGGTGATTAATAGCCCATGAAACAGGCTAGAATCGGCCAAAACTGCGAGTGTTGACGACCAGCACGTAAATGCACCCTGGGTTCGTCAATGGTGGAAATCACTCCAGGGATCCAAAACGGTGATTAATAGCCCATGTAACTGTGATTAAGAGCCCATGAAACAGGCCAGAATCGGCCAAAACTGCGAGTGTTGATGACCGTCACGTAAATGCAACCTAGGTTTCGTCAATTGTGGAAATCACTCCGGGGACCCAAAACGGTGATTAATAGCCCATGAAAAAGGCTAGAATCGGCCAAAACTGCGACTGTTGATGACCGGCACGTAAATGCACCCTGGGTTCGTCAATGGTGGAAATCACTCCGGGGATCCAACACGGTGATTAATAGCCCATGAAACAGGCCAGAATCGGCCAAAGCTGTGAGTGTTGATGACCGGCACGTAAATGCACCCTAGGGTTTGTCAATGGTGGAAATCACTCCGGGGACCCAAAACGGTGATTAATATTCCATGAAACAGGCCAGAATCGGCCAAAACTGCGAGTGTTGATGACCGGCACGTAAATGCACCCTGGGTTCGTCAATGGTGGAAATCACTCTGGGGATCCAAAACGGTGATTAATAGCCCATGTAACTGTGATTAATTGCCCATGAAACAGGCCAGAATCGGCCAAAACTGCGAGTGTTGATGACCAGCACGTAAATGCACCCTAGGGTTCATCAATGGTGGAAATCACTCCGGGGACCCAAAACGGTGATTAATAGCCCATGAAACAGGCCAGCATCGGCCAAAATTGCGAGTGTTGATGACTGGCACGTAAATGCACCCTGGGGTTCGTCAATGGTGGAAATCACTCCACGGACCCAAAACGGTGATTAATAGCCCATGTAAGTGTGATTAATAGCCCATGTAACGGTGATTAATAGCCCATGAAAAAGGCTAGAATCGGCCAAAACTGCGAGTGTTGATGACCGGCACGTAAATGCACCCTGGGTTCGTCAATGGTGGAAATCACTCCGGGGATCCAAAACGGTGATTAATAGCCCATGAAACAGGCCAGAATCGACCAAAGCTGTGAGTGTTGATGACCGGCACGTAAATGCACCCTAGGGTTCGTCAATGGTGGAAATCACTCCGGGGACCCAAAACGGTGATTAATAGCCCATGAAAATCTGATTAATAGCCCGTGAAACAGGCCAGAATCGGCCAAAAGTGCGAGTGTTGATGACCGGCACGTAAATGCACCCTGGGTTCGTCAATGGTGGGAATCACTCCGAGGATCCAAAACGGTGATTAATAGCCCATGTAAATGTGATTAAGAGCCCATGGAACAGGCCAGAATCGGCCAAAACTGCGAGTGTGGATGACCGTCACGTAAATGCACCCTAGGGTTCGTCAATTGTGGAAATCACTTCGGGGACCCAAAACGGTGATTAATAGCCCATGAAAAAGGCTAGAATCGGCCAAAACTGCGAGTGTTGATGACCGTCACGTAAATGCACCCTAGGGTTCGTCAATTGTGGAAATCACTTCGGGGACCCAAAACGGTGATTAATAGCCCATGAAACAGGCCAGAATCGGCCAAAACTGCGAGTGTTGATGACCGGCACGTAAATGCACCCTAGGGTTCGTCAATGGTGGAAATCACTCCGGGGACCCAAAACGGTGATTAATAGCCCATGAAACAGGCCAGAATCGGCCAAAACTGCGAGTGTTCATGACCAGCACGTAAATGCACCCTGGGTTCGTCAATGGTGGAAATCACTCCGGGGATCCAAAACGGTGATTAATAGCCCATGTAACTGTGATTAAGAGCCCATGAAACAGGCCAGAATCGGCCAAAACTGCGAGTGTTGATGACCGTCACGTAAATGCACCCTAGGTTTCGTCAATTGTGGAAATCACTCCGGGGACCCAAAACGGTGATTAATAGCCCATGAAACAGGCTAGAATCGGCCAAAACTGCGAGTGTTGACGACCAGCACGTAAATGCACCCTGGGTTCGTCAATGGTGGAAATCACTCCAGGGATCCAAAACGGTGATTAATAGCCCATGTAACTGTGATTAAGAGCCCATGAAACAGGCCAGAATCGGCCAAAACTGCGAGTGTTGATGACCGTCACGTAAATGCAACCTAGGTTTCGTCAATTGTGGAAATCACTCCGGGGACCCAAAACGGTGATTAATAGCCCATGAAAAAGGCTAGAATCGGCCAAAACTGCGACTGTTGATGACCGGCACGTAAATGCACCCTGGGTTCGTCAATGGTGGAAATCACTCCGGGGATCCAACACGGTGATTAATAGCCCATGAAACAGGCCAGAATCGGCCAAAGCTGTGAGTGTTGATGACCGGCACGTAAATGCACCCTAGGGTTCGTCAATGGTGGAAATCACTCCGGGGACCCAAAACGGTGATTAATATTCCATGAAACAGGCCAGAATCGGCCAAAACTGCGAGTGTTGATTACCGGCACGTAAATGCACCCTGGGTTCGTCAATGGTGGAAATCACTCTGGGGATCCAAAACGGTGATTAATAGCCCATGTAACTGTGATTAATTGCCCATGAAACAGGCCAGAATCGGCCAAAACTGCGAGTGTTGATGACCAGCACGTAAATGCACCCTAGGGTTCATCAATGGTGGAAATCACTCCGGGGACCCAAAACGGTGATTAATAGCCCATGAAACAGGCCAGCATCGGCCAAAATTGCGAGTGTTGATGACTGGCACGTAAATGCACCCTGGGGTTCGTCAATGGTGGAAATCACTCCACGGACCCAAAACGGTGATTAATAGCCCATGTAAGTGTGATTAATAGCCCATGTAACGGTGATTAATAGCCCATGAAAAAGGCCAGAATCGGCCAAAACTGCGAGTGTTGATGACCTTCACGTAAATGCAACCTAGGTTTCGTCAATTGTGGAAATCACTCCGGGGACCCAAAACGGTGATTAATAGCCCATGAAAAAGGCTAGAATCGTCCAAAACTGCGACTGTTGATGACCGGCACGTAAATGCACCCTGGGTTCGTCAATGGTGGAAATCACTCCGGGGATCCAAAACGGTGATTAATAGCCCATGAAACAGGCCAGAATCGGCCAAAGCTGTGAGTGTTGATGACCGGCACGTAAATGCACCCTAGGGTTCGTCAATGGTGGAAATCACTCCGGGGACCCAAAACGGTGATTAATATTCCATGAAACAGGCCAGAATCGGCCAAAACTGCGAGTGTTGATGACCGGCACGTAAATGCACCCTGGGTTCGTCAATGGTGGAAATCACTCTGGGGATCCAAAACGGTGATTAATAGCCCATGTAACTGTGATTAATTGCCCATGAAACAGGCCAGAATCGGCCAAAACTGCGAGTGTTGATGACCGGCACGTAAATGCACCCTAGGGTTCATCAATGGTGGAAATCACTCCGGGGACCCAAAACGGTGATTAATAGCCAATGAAACAGGCCAGCATCGGCCAAAATTGCGAGTGTTGATGACTGGCACGTAAATGCACCCTGGGGTTCGTCAATGGTGGAAATCACTCCGGGGACCCAAAACGGTGATTAATAGCCCATGTAAGTGTGATTACTAGCCCATGAAAATCTGATTAATAGCCCGTGAAACAGGCCAGAATCGGCCAAAACTACGAGTGTTGATGACCGTCACGTAAATGCAACCTAGGTTTCGTCAATTGTGGAAATCACTCCGGGGACCCAAAACGGTGATTAATAGCCCATGAAAAAGGCTAGAATCGGCCAAAACTGCGAGTGTTGATGACCGGGACGTAAATGCACCCTGGGTTCGTCAATGGTGGAAATCACTCCGGGGATCCAAAACGGTGATTAATAGCCCATGTAACTGTGATTAATTGCCCATGAAACAGGCAAGAATCGGCCAAAACTGCGAGTGTTGATGACCGGCATGTAAATGCACCCTAGGGTTCGTCAATGGTGGAAATCACTCCGGGGCCCAAAACGGTGATTAATAGCCCATGAAACAGGCCAGAATCGGCCAAAATTGCGAGTGTTGATGACTGGCACGTAAATGCACCCTAGGGTTCGTCAATGGTGGAAATCACTTCGGGGACCCAAAACGGTGATTAATAGCCCATGTAAGTGTGATTAATAGCCCATGTAACTGTGATTAATAGCCCATGAAAAAGGCCAGAATCGGCCAAAACTGCGAGTGTTGATGACCGGCACGTAAATGCACCCTGTGGTTCGTCAATGGTGGAAATCACTCCGGGGACCCAAAACGGTGATTAATAGCCCATGAAAATCTGATTAATAGCCCGTGAAACAGGCCAGAATCGGCCAAAACTGCGAGTGTTGATGACCGTCACGTAAATGCAACCTAGGTTTCGTCAATTGTGGAAATCACTCCGGGGACCCAAAACGGTGATTAATAGCCCATGAAACAGGCTAGAATCGGCCAAAACTGCGAGTGTTGATGACCGGCACGTAAATGCACCCTGGGTTCGTCAATGGTGGAAATCACTCCGGGGATCCAAAACGGTGATTAATAGCCCATGTAACTGTGATTAATTGCCCATGAAACAGGCCAGAATCGGCCAAAACTGCGAGTGTTGATGACCGGCACGTAAATGCACCCTGGGTTCGTCAATGGTGGAAATCACTCTGGGATCCAAAACGGTGATTAATAGCCCATGTAACTGTGATTAATTGCCCATGAAACAGGCCAGAATCGGCCAAAACTGCGAGTGTTGATGACCAGCACGTAAATGCACCCTAGGGTTCATCAATGGTGGAAATCACTCCGGGGACCCAAAACGGTGATTAATAGCCCATGAAACAGGCCAGCATCGGCCAAAATTGCGAGTGTTGATGACTGGCACGTAAATGCACCCTGGGGTTCGTCAATGGTGGAAATCACTCCAGGGACCCAAAACGGTGATTAATAGCCCATGTAAGTGTGATTAATAGCCCATGTAACGGTGATTAATAGCCCATGAAAAAGGCCAGAATCGGCCAAAACTGCGAGTGTTGATGACCGGCACGTAAATGCACCCTGGGGTTCGTCAATGGTGGAAATCACTCCGGGGACCCAAAACGGTGATTAATAGCCCATGAAAATCTGATTAATAGCCCGTGAAACAGGCCAGAATCGGCCAAAACTACGAGTGTTGATGACCGTCACGTAAATGCAACCTAGGTTTCGTCAATTGTGGAAATCACTCCGGGGACCCAAAACGGTGATTAATAGCCCATGAAAAAGGCTAGAATCGGCCAAAACTGCGACTGTTGATGACCGGCACGTAAATGCACCCTAGGTTCGTCAATGGTGGAAATCACTCCGGGGATCCAAAACGGTGATTAATAGCCCATGAAACAGGCCAGAATCGGCCAAAGCTGTGAGTGTTGATGACCGGCACGTAAATGCACCCTAGGGTTCGTCAATGGTGGAAATCACTCCGGGGACCCAAAACGGTGATTAATATTCCATGAAACAGGCCAGAATCGGCCAAAACTGCGAGTGTTGATGACCGGCACGTAAATGCACCCTGTGGTTCGTCAATGGTGGAAATCACTCCGGGGACCCAAAACGGTGATTAATAGCCCATGAAAATCTGATTAATAGCCCGTGAAACAGGCCAGAATCGGCCAAAACTGCGAGTGTTGATGACCGTCACGTAAATGCAACCTAGGTTTCGTCAATTGTGGAAATCACTCCGGGGACCCAAAACGGTGATTAATAGCCCATGAAACAGGCTAGAATCGGCCAAAACTGCGAGTGTTGATGACCGGCACGTAAATGCACCCTGGGTTCGTCAATGGTGGAAATCACTCCGGGGATCCAAAACGGTGATTAATAGCCCATGTAACTGTGATTAATTGCCCATGAAACAGGCCAGAATCGGCCAAAACTGCGAGTGTTGATGACCGGCACGTAAATGCACCCTGGGTTCGTCAATGGTGGAAATCACTCTGGGATCCAAAACGGTGATTAATAGCCCATGTAACTGTGATTAATTGCCCATGAAACAGGCCAGAATCGGCCAAAACTGCGACTGTTGATGACCGGCACGTAAATGCACCCTGGGTTCGTCAATGGTGGAAATCACTCCGGGGATCCAAAACGGTGATTAATAGCCCATGAAACAGGCCAGAATCGGCCAAAGCTGTGAGTGTTGATGACCGGCACGTAAATGCACCCTAGGGTTCGTCAATGGTGGAAATCACTCCGGGGACCCAAAACGGTGATTAATATTCCATGAAACAGGCCAGAATCGGCCAAAACTGCGAGTGTTGATGACCGGCACGTAAATGCACCCTGGGTTCGTCAATGGTGGAAATCACTCTGGGGATCCAAAACGGTGATTAATAGCCCATGTAACTGTGATTAATTGCCCATGAAACAGGCCAGAATCGGCCAAAACTGCGAGTGTTGATGACCGGCACGTAAATGCACCCTGGGTTCGTCAATGGTGGAAATCACTCTGGGATCCAAAACGGTGATTAATAGCCCATGTAACTGTGATTAATTGCCCATGAAACAGGCCAGAATCGGCCAAAACTGCGACTGTTGATGACCGGCACGTAAATGCACCCTGGGTTCGTCAATGGTGGAAATCACTCCGGGGATCCAAAACGGTGATTAATAGCCCATGAAACAGGCCAGAATCGGCCAAAGCTGTGAGTGTTGATGACCGGCACGTAAATGCACCCTAGGGTTCGTCAATGGTGGAAATCACTCCGGGGACCCAAAACGGTGATTAATATTCCATGAAACAGGCCAGAATCGGCCAAAACTGCGAGTGTTGATGACCGGCACGTAAATGCACCCTGGGTTCGTCAATGGTGGAAATCACTCTGGGGATCCAAAACGGTGATTAATAGCCCATGTAACTGTGATTAATTGCCCATGAAACAGGCCAGAATCGGCCAAAACTGCGAGTGTTGATGACCGGCACGTAAATGCACCCTAGGGTTCATCAATGGTGGAAATCACTCCGGGGACCCAAAACGGTGATTAATAGCCAATGAAACAGGCCAGCATCGGCCAAAATTGCGAGTGTTGATGACTGGCACGTAAATGCACCCTGGGGTTCGTCAATGGTGGAAATCACTCCGGGGACCCAAAACGGTGATTAATAGCCCATGTAAGTGTGATTACTAGCCCATGAAAATCTGATTAATAGCCCGTGAAACAGGCCAGAATCGGCCAAAACTACGAGTGTTGATGACCGTCACGTAAATGCAACCTAGGTTTCGTCAATTGTGGAAATCACTCCGGGGACCCAAAACGGTGATTAATAGCCCATGAAAAAGGCTAGAATCGGCCAAAACTGCGAGTGTTGATGACCGGGACGTAAATGCACCCTGGGTTCGTCAATGGTGGAAATCACTCCGGGGATCCAAAACGGTGATTAATAGCCCATGTAACTGTGATTAATTGCCCATGAAACAGGCAAGAATCGGCCAAAACTGCGAGTGTTGATGACCGGCATGTAAATGCACCCTAGGGTTCGTCAATGGTGGAAATCACTCCGGGGCCCAAAACGGTGATTAATAGCCCATGAAACAGGCCAGAATCGGCCAAAATTGCGAGTGTTGATGACTGGCACGTAAATGCACCCTAGGGTTCGTCAATGGTGGAAATCACTTCGGGGACCCAAAACGGTGATTAATAGCCCATGTAAGTGTGATTAATAGCCCATGTAACTGTGATTAATAGCCCATGAAACAGGCCAGAATCGGCCAAAACTGCGAGTGTTGATGACCGGCACGTAAATGCACCCTGTGGTTCGTCAATGGTGGAAATCACTCCGGGGACCCAAAACGGTGATTAATAGCCCATGAAAATCTGATTAATAGCCCGTGAAACAGGCCAGAATCGGCCAAAACTGCGAGTGTTGATGACCGTCACGTAAATGCAACCTAGGTTTCGTCAATTGTGGAAATCACTCCGGGGACCCAAAACGGTGATTAATAGCCCATGAAACAGGCTAGAATCGGCCAAAACTGCGAGTGTTGATGACCGGCACGTAAATGCACCCTGGGTTCGTCAATGGTGGAAATCACTCCGGGGATCCAAAACGGTGATTAATAGCCCATGTAACTGTGATTAATTGCCCATGAAACAGGCCAGAATCGGCCAAAACTGCGAGTGTTGATGACCGGCACGTAAATGCACCCTGGGTTCGTCAATGGTGGAAATCACTCTGGGATCCAAAACGGTGATTAATAGCCCATGTAACTGTGATTAATTGCCCATGAAACAGGCCAGAATCGGCCAAAACTGCGAGTGTTGATGACCAGCACGTAAATGCACCCTAGGGTTCATCAATGGTGGAAATCACTCCGGGGACCCAAAACGGTGATTAATAGCCCATGAAACAGGCCAGCATCGGCCAAAATTGCGAGTGTTGATGACTGGCACGTAAATGCACCCTGGGGTTCGTCAATGGTGGAAATCACTCCAGGGACCCAAAACGGTGATTAATAGCCCATGTAAGTGTGATTAATAGCCCATGTAACGGTGATTAATAGCCCATGAAAAAGGCCAGAATCGGCCAAAACTGCGAGTGTTGATGACCGGCACGTAAATGCACCCTGGGGTTCGTCAATGGTGGAAATCACTCCGGGGACCCAAAACGGTGATTAATAGCCCATGAAAATCTGATTAATAGCCCGTGAAACAGGCCAGAATCGGCCAAAACTACGAGTGTTGATGACCGTCACGTAAATGCAACCTAGGTTTCGTCAATTGTGGAAATCACTCCGGGGACCCAAAACGGTGATTAATAGCCCATGAAAAAGGCTAGAATCGGCCAAAACTGCGACTGTTGATGACCGGCACGTAAATGCACCCTAGGTTCGTCAATGGTGGAAATCACTCCGGGGATCCAAAACGGTGATTAATAGCCCATGAAACAGGCCAGAATCGGCCAAAGCTGTGAGTGTTGATGACCGGCACGTAAATGCACCCTAGGGTTCGTCAATGGTGGAAATCACTCCGGGGACCCAAAACGGTGATTAATATTCCATGAAACAGGCCAGAATCGGCCAAAACTGCGAGTGTTGATGACCGGCACGTAAATGCACCCTGTGGTTCGTCAATGGTGGAAATCACTCCGGGGACCCAAAACGGTGATTAATAGCCCATGAAAATCTGATTAATAGCCCGTGAAACAGGCCAGAATCGGCCAAAACTGCGAGTGTTGATGACCGTCACGTAAATGCAACCTAGGTTTCGTCAATTGTGGAAATCACTCCGGGGACCCAAAACGGTGATTAATAGCCCATGAAACAGGCTAGAATCGGCCAAAACTGCGAGTGTTGATGACCGGCACGTAAATGCACCCTGGGTTCGTCAATGGTGGAAATCACTCCGGGGATCCAAAACGGTGATTAATAGCCCATGTAACTGTGATTAATTGCCCATGAAACAGGCCAGAATCGGCCAAAACTGCGAGTGTTGATGACCGGCACGTAAATGCACCCTGGGTTCGTCAATGGTGGAAATCACTCTGGGATCCAAAACGGTGATTAATAGCCCATGTAACTGTGATTAATTGCCCATGAAACAGGCCAGAATCGGCCAAAACTGCGAGTGTTGATGACCAGCACGTAAATGCACCCTAGGGTTCATCAATGGTGGAAATCACTCCGGGGACCCAAAACGGTGATTAATAGCCCATGAAACAGGCCAGCATCGGCCAAAATTGCGAGTGTTGATGACTGGCACGTAAATGCACCCTGGGGTTCGTCAATGGTGGAAATCACTCCAGGGACCCAAAACGGTGATTAATAGCCCATGTAAGTGTGATTAATAGCCCATGTAACGGTGATTAATAGCCCATGAAAAAGGCCAGAATCGGCCAAAACTGCGAGTGTTGATGACCGGCACGTAAATGCACCCTGGGGTTCGTCAATGGTGGAAATCACTCCGGGGACCCAAAACGGTGATTAATAGCCCATGAAAATCTGATTAATAGCCCGTGAAACAGGCCAGAATCGGCCAAAACTACGAGTGTTGATGACCGTCACGTAAATGCAACCTAGGTTTCGTCAATTGTGGAAATCACTCCGGGGACCCAAAACGGTGATTAATAGCCCATGAAAAAGGCTAGAATCGGCCAAAACTGCGACTGTTGATGACCGGCACGTAAATGCACCCTGGGTTCGTCAATGGTGGAAATCACTCCGGGGATCCAAAACGGTGATTAATAGCCCATGAAACAGGCCAGAATCGGCCAAAGCTGTGAGTGTTGATGACCGGCACGTAAATGCACCCTGTGGTTCGTCAATGGTGGAAATCACTCCGGGGACCCAAAACGGTGATTAATAGCCCATGAAAATCTGATTAATAGCCCGTGAAACAGGCCAGAATCGGCCAAAACTGCGAGTGTTGATGACCGTCACGTAAATGCAACCTAGGTTTCGTCAATTGTGGAAATCACTCCGGGGACCCAAAACGGTGATTAATAGCCCATGAAACAGGCTAGAATCGGCCAAAACTGCGAGTGTTGATGACCGGCACGTAAATGCACCCTGGGTTCGTCAATGGTGGAAATCACTCCGGGGATCCAAAACGGTGATTAATAGCCCATGTAACTGTGATTAATTGCCCATGAAACAGGCCAGAATCGGCCAAAACTGCGAGTGTTGATGACCGGCACGTAAATGCACCCTGGGTTCGTCAATGGTGGAAATCACTCTGGGATCCAAAACGGTGATTAATAGCCCATGTAACTGTGACTAATTGCCCATGAAACAGGCCAGAATCGGCCAAAACTGCGAGTGTTGATGACCAGCACGTAAATGCACCCTAGGGTTCATCAATGGTGGAAATCACTCCGGGGACCCAAAACGGTGATTAATAGCCCATGAAACAGGCCAGCATCGGCCAAAATTGCGAGTGTTGATGACTGGCACGTAAATGCACCCTGGGGTTCGTCAATGGTGGAAATCACTCCAGGGACCCAAAACGGTGATTAATAGCCCATGTAAGTGTGATTAATAGCCCATGTAACGGTGATTAATAGCCCATGAAAAAGGCCAGAATCGGCCAAAACTGCGAGTGTTGATGACCGGCACGTAAATGCACCCTGGGGTTCGTCAATGGTGGAAATCACTCCGGGGACCCAAAACGGTGATTAATAGCCCATGAAAATCTGATTAATAGCCCGTGAAACAGGCCAGAATCGGCCAAAACTACGAGTGTTGATGACCGTCACGTAAATGCAACCTAGGTTTCGTCAATTGTGGAAATCACTCCGGGGACCCAAAACGGTGATTAATAGCCCATGAAAAAGGCTAGAATCGGCCAAAACTGCGACTGTTGATGACCGGCACGTAAATGCACCCTGGGTTCGTCAATGGTGGAAATCACTCCGGGGATCCAAAACGGTGATTAATAGCCCATGAAACAGGCCAGAATCGGCCAAAGCTGTGAGTGTTGATGACCGGCACGTAAATGCACCCTAGGGTTCGTCAATGGTGGAAATCACTCCGGGGACCCAAAACGGTGATTAATATTCCATGAAACAGGCCAGAATCGGCCAAAACTGCGAGTGTTGATGACCGGCACGTAAATGCACCCTGTGGTTCGTCAATGGTGGAAATCACTCCGGGGACCCAAAACGGTGATTAATAGCCCATGAAAATCTGATTAATAGCCCGTGAAACAGGCCAGAATCGGCCAAAACTGCGAGTGTTGATGACCGTCACGTAAATGCAACCTAGGTTTCGTCAATTGTGGAAATCACTCCGGGGACCCAAAACGGTGATTAATAGCCCATGAAACAGGCTAGAATCGGCCAAAACTGCGAGTGTTGATGACCGGCACGTAAATGCACCCTGGGTTCGTCAATGGTGGAAATCACTCCGGGGATCCAAAACGGTGATTAATAGCCCATGTAACTGTGATTAATTGCCCATGAAACAGGCCAGAATCGGCCAAAACTGCGAGTGTTGATGACCGGCACGTAAATGCACCCTGGGTTCGTCAATGGTGGAAATCACTCTGGGATCCAAAACGGTGATTAATAGCCCATGTAACTGTGATTAATTGCCCATGAAACAGGCCAGAATCGGCCAAAACTGCGAGTGTTGATGACCAGCACGTAAATGCACCCTAGGGTTCATCAATGGTGGAAATCACTCCGGGGACCCAAAACGGTGATTAATAGCCCGTGAAACAGGCCAGCATCGGCCAAAATTGCGAGTGTTGATGACTGGCACGTAAATGCACCCTGGGGTTCGTCAATGGTGGAAATCACTCCAGGGACCCAAAACGGTGATTAATAGCCCATGTAAGTGTGATTAATAGCCCATGTAACGGTGATTAATAGCCCATGAAACAGGCCAGAATCGGCCAAAACTGCGAGTGTTGATGACCGGCACGTAAATGCACCCTGGGTTCGTCAATGGTGGAAATCACTCTGGGGATCCAAAACGGTGATTAATAGCCCATGTAACTGTGATTAATTGCCAATGAAACAGGCCAGAATCGGCCAAAACTGCGAGTGTTGATGACCGGCACGTAAATGCACCCTAGGGTTCATCAATGGTGGAAATCACTCCGGGGACCCAAAACGGTGATTAATAGCCCATGAAACAGGCCAGCATCGGCCAAAATTGCGAGTGTTGATGACTGGCACGTAAATGCACCCTGGGGTTCGTCAATGGTGGAAATCACTCCGGGGACCCAAAACGGTGATTAATAGCCCATGTAAGTGTGATTAATAGCCCATGTAACGGTGATTAATAGCCCATGAAACAGGCCAGAATCGGCCAAAACTGCGAGTGTTGATGACCGGCACGTAAATGCACCCTGGGGTTCGTCAATGGTGGAAATCACTCCGGGGACCCAAAACGGTGATTACTAGCCCATGAAAATCTGATTAATAGCCCGTGAAACAGGCCAGAATCGGCCAAAACTACGAGTGTTGATGACCGTCACGTAAATGCAACCTAGGTTTCGTCAATTGTGGAAATCACTCCGGGGACCCAAAACGGTGATTAATAGCCCATGAAACAGGCTAGAATCGGCCAAAACTGCGAGTGTTGATGACCGGGACGTAAATGCACCCTGGGTTCGTCAATGGTGGAAATCACTCCGGGGATCCAAAACGGTGATTAATAGCCCATGTAACTGTGATTAATTGCCCATGAAACAGGCCAGAATCGGCCAAAACTGCGAGTGTTGATGACCGGCATGTAAATGCACCCTAGGGTTCGTCAATGGTGGAAATCTCTCCGGGGCCCAAAACGGTGATTAATAGCCCATGAAATAGGCCAGAATCGGCCAAAATTGCGAGTGTTGATGACTGGCACGTAAATGCACCCTAGGGTTCGTCAATGGTGGAAATCACTTCGGGGACCCAAAACGGTGATTAATAGCCCATGTAAGTGTGATTAATAGCCCATGTAACGGTGATTAATAGCCCATGAAACAGGCCAGAATCGGCCAAAACTGCGAGTGTTGATGACCGGCACGTAAATGCACCCTGTGGTTCGTCAATGGTGGAAATCACTCCGGGGACCCAAAACTGTGATTAATAGCCCATGAAAATCTGATTAATAGCCCGTGAAACAGGCCAGAATCGGCCAAAACTGCGAGTGTTGATGACCGTCACGTAAATGCAACCTAGGTTTCGTCAATTGTGGAAATCACTCCGGGGACCCAAAACGGTGATTAATAGCCCATGAAACAGGCTAGAATCGGCCAAAACTGCGAGTGTTGATGACCGGCACGTAAATGCACCCTGGGTTCGTCAATGGTGGAAATCACTCCGGGGATCCAAAACGGTGATTAATAGCCCATGTAACTGTGATTAATTGCCCATGAAACAGGCCAGAATCGGCCAAAACTGCGAGTGTTGATGACCGGCACGTAAATGCACCCTGGGTTCGTCAATGGTGGAAATCACTCTGGGATCCAAAACGGTGATTAATAGCCCATGTAACTGTGATTAATTGCCCATGAAACAGGCCAGAATCGGCCAAAACTGCGAGTGTTGATGACCAGCACGTAAATGCACCCTAGGGTTCATCAATGGTGGAAATCACTCCGGGGACCCAAAACGGTGATTAATAGCCCGTGAAACAGGCCAGCATCGGCCAAAATTGCGAGTGTTGATGACTGGCACGTAAATGCACCCTGGGGTTCGTCAATGGTGGAAATCACTCCAGGGACCCAAAACGGTGATTAATAGCCCATGTAAGTGTGATTAATAGCCCATGTAACGGTGATTAATAGCCCATGAAACAGGCCAGAATCGGCCAAAACTGCGAGTGTTGATGACCGGCACGTAAATGCACCCTGGGTTCGTCAATGGTGGAAATCACTCTGGGGATCCAAAACGGTGATTAATAGCCCATGTAACTGTGATTAATTGCCCATGAAACAGGCCAGAATCGGCCAAAACTGCGAGTGTTGATGACCGGCACGTAAATGCACCCTAGGGTTCATGAATGGTGGAAATCACTCCGGGGACCCAAAACGGTGATTAATAGCCCATGAAACAGGCCAGCATCGGCCAAAATTGCGAGTGTTGATGACTGGCACGTAAATGCACCCTGGGGTTCGTCAATGGTGGAAATCACTCCGGGGACCCAAAACGGTTATTAATAGCCCATGAAACAGGCCAGAATCGGCCAAAACTGCGAGTGTTGATGACCGGCACGTAAATGCACCCTGGGGTTCGTCAATGGTGGAAATCACTCCGGGGACCCAAAACGGTGATTATTAGCCCATGAAACAGGCCAGAATCGGCCAAAATTGCGAGTGTTGATGATCGGCACGTAAATGCACCATGTGGTTCGTCAATGGTGGAAATCACTCCGGGGACCCAAAACGGTGAGTAATAGCCCATCAAAATCTGATTAATAGCCCGTGAAACAGGCCAGAATCGGCCAAAACTGCGAGTGTTGATGACCGTCACGTAAATGCAACCTAGGTTTCGTCAATTGTGGAAATCACTCCGGGGACCCAAAACGGTGATTAATAGCCCATGAAACAGACTAGAATCGGCCAAAACTGCGAGTGTTGATGACCGGCACGTAAATGCACCCTGGGTTCGTCAATGGTGGAAATCACTCCGGGGATCCAAAACGGTGATTAATAGCCCATGTAACTGTGATTAATTGCCCATGAAACAGGCCAGAATCGGCCAAAACTGCGAGTGTTGATGACCGGCACGTAAATGCACCCTGGGTTCGTCAATGGTGGAAATCACTCTGGGGATCCAAAACGGTGATTAATAGCCCATGTAACTGTGATTAATTGCCCATGAAACAGGCCAGAATCGGCCAAAACTGCGAGTGTTGATGACCGGCACGTAAATGCACCCTAGGGTTCATGAATGGTGGAAATCACTCCGGGGACCCAAAACGGTGATTAATAGCCCATGAAACAGGCCAGCATCGGCCAAAATTGCGAGTGTTGATGACTGGCACGTAAATGCACCCTGGGGTTCGTCAATGGTGGAAATCACTCCGGGGACCCAAAACGGTTATTAATAGCCCATGAAACAGGCCAGAATCGGCCAAAACTGCGAGTGTTGATGACCAGCACGTAAATGCACCCTGGGGTTCGTCAATGGTGGAAATCACTCCGGGGACCCAAAACGGTGATTATTAGCCCATGAAACAGGCCAGAATCGGCCAAAATTGCGAGTGTTGATGATCGGCACGTAAATGCACCATGTGGTTCGTCAATGGTGGAAATCACTCCGGGGACCCAAAACGGTGAGTAATAGCCCATGAAAATCTGATTAATAGCCCGTGAAACAGGCCAGAATCGGCCAAAACTGCGAGTGTTGATGACCGTCACGTAAATGCAACCTAGGTTTCGTCAATTGTGGAAATCACTCCGGGGACCCAAAACGGTGATTAATAGCCCATGAAACAGACTAGAATCGGCCAAAACTGCGAGTGTTGATGACCGGCACGTAAATGCACCCTGGGTTCGTCAATGGTGGAAATCACTCCGGGGATCCAAAACGGTGATTAATAGCCCATGTAACTGTGATTAATTGCCCATGAAACAGGCCAGAATCGGCCAAAACTGCGAGTGTTGATGACCGGCACGTAAATGCACCCTGGGTTCGTCAATGGTGGAAATCACTCGGGGATCCAAAACGGTGATTAATAGCCCATGTAACTGTGATTAAGGGCCCATGAAATAAGCCAGAATCGGCCAAAACTGTGAGTGTTGATGACCGGCACGTAAATGCACCCTGGGTTCGTCAATGGTGGAAAACACTCCGGGGATCCAAAATGGTGATTAATAGCCCATGTAACTGTGATTAATTGCCCATGAAACAGGCCAGAATCGGCCAAAACTGCGAGTGTTGATGACCGGCACGTAAATGCACCCTAGGGTTCATCAATGGTGGAAATCACTCCGGGGACCCAAAACGGTGATTAATAGCCCGTGAAACAGGCCAGCATCGGCCAAAATTGCGAGTGTTGATGACTGGCACGTAAATGCACCCTGGGGTTCGTCAATGGTGGAAATCACTCCAGGGACCCAAAACGGTGATTAATAGCCCATGTAAGTGTGATTAATAGCCCATGTAACGGTGATTAATAGCCCATGAAACAGGCCAGAATCGGCCAAAACTGCGAGTGTTGATGACCGGCACGTAAATGCACCCTGGGTTCGTCAATGGTGGAAATCACTCTGGGGATCCAAAACGGTGATTAATAGCCCATGTAACTGTGATTAATTGCCCATGAAACAGGCCAGAATCGGCCAAAACTGCGAGTGTTGATGACCGGCACGTAAATGCACCCTAGGGTTCATGAATGGTGGAAATCACTCCGGGGACCCAAAACGGTGATTAATAGCCCATGAAACAGGCCAGCATCGGCCAAAATTGCGAGTGTTGATGACTGGCACGTAAATGCACCCTGGGGTTCGTCAATGGTGGAAATCACTCCGGGGACCCAAAACGGTTATTAATAGCCCATGAAACAGGCCAGAATCGGCCAAAACTGCGAGTGTTGATGACCGGCACGTAAATGCACCCTGGGGTTCGTCAATGGTGGAAATCACTCCGGGGACCCAAAACGGTGATTATTAGCCCATGAAACAGGCCAGAATCGGCCAAAATTGCGAGTGTTGATGATCGGCACGTAAATGCACCATGTGGTTCGTCAATGGTGGAAATCACTCCGGGGACCCAAAACGGTGAGTAATAGCCCATGAAAATCTGATTAATAGCCCGTGAAACAGGCCAGAATCGGCCAAAACTGCGAGTGTTGATGACCGTCACGTAAATGCAACCTAGGTTTCGTCAATTGTGGAAATCACTCCGGGGACCCAAAACGGTGATTAATAGCCCATGAAACAGACTAGAATCGGCCAAAACTGCGAGTGTTGATGACCGGCACGTAAATGCACCCTGGGTTCGTCAATGGTGGAAATCACTCCGGGGATCCAAAACGGTGATTAATAGCCCATGTAACTGTGATTAATTGCCCATGAAACAGGCCAGAATCGGCCAAAACTGCGAGTGTTGATGACCGGCACGTAAATGCACCCTGGGTTCGTCAATGGTGGAAATCACTCTGGGGATCCAAAACGGTGATTAATAGCCCATGTAACTGTGATTAATTGCCCATGAAACAGGCCAGAATCGGCCAAAACTGCGAGTGTTGATGACCGGCACGTAAATGCACCCTAGGGTTCATGAATGGTGGAAATCACTCCGGGGACCCAAAACGGTGATTAATAGCCCATGAAACAGGCCAGCATCGGCCAAAATTGCGAGTGTTGATGACTGGCACGTAAATGCACCCTGGGGTTCGTCAATGGTGGAAATCACTCCGGGGACCCAAAACGGTTATTAATAGCCCATGAAACAGGCCAGAATCGGCCAAAACTGCGAGTGTTGATGACCAGCACGTAAATGCACCCTGGGGTTCGTCAATGGTGGAAATCACTCCGGGGACCCAAAACGGTGATTATTAGCCCATGAAACAGGCCAGAATCGGCCAAAATTGCGAGTGTTGATGATCGGCACGTAAATGCACCATGTGGTTCGTCAATGGTGGAAATCACTCCGGGGACCCAAAACGGTGAGTAATAGCCCATGAAAATCTGATTAATAGCCCGTGAAACAGGCCAGAATCGGCCAAAACTGCGAGTGTTGATGACCGTCACGTAAATGCAACCTAGGTTTCGTCAATTGTGGAAATCACTCCGGGGACCCAAAACGGTGATTAATAGCCCATGAAACAGACTAGAATCGGCCAAAACTGCGAGTGTTGATGACCGGCACGTAAATGCACCCTGGGTTCGTCAATGGTGGAAATCACTCCGGGGATCCAAAACGGTGATTAATAGCCCATGTAACTGTGATTAATTGCCCATGAAACAGGCCAGAATCGGCCAAAACTGCGAGTGTTGATGACCGGCACGTAAATGCACCCTGGGTTCGTCAATGGTGGAAATCACTCGGGGATCCAAAACGGTGATTAATAGCCCATGTAACTGTGATTAAGGGCCCATGAAATAAGCCAGAATCGGCCAAAACTGTGAGTGTTGATGACCGGCACGTAAATGCACCCTGGGTTCGTCAATGGTGGAAAACACTCCGGGGATCCAAAATGGTGATTAATAGCCCATGTAACTGTGATTAATTGCCCATGAAACAGGCCAGAATCGGCCAAAACTGCGAGTGTTGATGACCGGCACGTAAATGCACCCTAGGGTTCATCAATGGTGGAAATCACTCCGGGGACCCAAAACGGTGATTAATAGCCCGTGAAACAGGCCAGCATCGGCCAAAATTGCGAGTGTTGATGACTGGCACGTAAATGCACCCTGGGGTTCGTCAATGGTGGAAATCACTCCAGGGACCCAAAACGGTGATTAATAGCCCATGTAAGTGTGATTAATAGCCCATGTAACGGTGATTAATAGCCCATGAAACAGGCCAGAATCGGCCAAAACTGCGAGTGTTGATGACCGGCACGTAAATGCACCCTGGGTTCGTCAATGGTGGAAATCACTCTGGGGATCCAAAACGGTGATTAATAGCCCATGTAACTGTGATTAATTGCCCATGAAACAGGCCAGAATCGGCCAAAACTGCGAGTGTTGATGACCGGCACGTAAATGCACCCTAGGGTTCATGAATGGTGGAAATCACTCCGGGGACCCAAAACGGTGATTAATAGCCCATGAAACAGGCCAGCATCGGCCAAAATTGCGAGTGTTGATGACTGGCACGTAAATGCACCCTGGGGTTCGTCAATGGTGGAAATCACTCCGGGGACCCAAAACGGTTATTAATAGCCCATGAAACAGGCCAGAATCGGCCAAAACTGCGAGTGTTGATGACCGGCACGTAAATGCACCCTGGGGTTCGTCAATGGTGGAAATCACTCCGGGGACCCAAAACGGTGATTATTAGCCCATGAAACAGGCCAGAATCGGCCAAAATTGCGAGTGTTGATGATCGGCACGTAAATGCACCATGTGGTTCGTCAATGGTGGAAATCACTCCGGGGACCCAAAACGGTGAGTAATAGCCCATGAAAATCTGATTAATAGCCCGTGAAACAGGCCAGAATCGGCCAAAACTGCGAGTGTTGATGACCGTCACGTAAATGCAACCTAGGTTTCGTCAATTGTGGAAATCACTCCGGGGACCCAAAACGGTGATTAATAGCCCATGAAACAGACTAGAATCGGCCAAAACTGCGAGTGTTGATGACCGGCACGTAAATGCACCCTGGGTTCGTCAATGGTGGAAATCACTCCGGGGATCCAAAACGGTGATTAATAGCCCATGTAACTGTGATTAATTGCCCATGAAACAGGCCAGAATCGGCCAAAACTGCGAGTGTTGATGACCGGCACGTAAATGCACCCTGGGTTCGTCAATGGTGGAAATCACTCTGGGGATCCAAAACGGTGATTAATAGCCCATGTAACTGTGATTAATTGCCCATGAAACAGGCCAGAATCGGCCAAAACTGCGAGTGTTGATGACCGGCACGTAAATGCACCCTAGGGTTCATGAATGGTGGAAATCACTCCGGGGACCCAAAACGGTGATTAATAGCCCATGAAACAGGCCAGCATCGGCCAAAATTGCGAGTGTTGATGACTGGCACGTAAATGCACCCTGGGGTTCGTCAATGGTGGAAATCACTCCGGGGACCCAAAACGGTTATTAATAGCCCATGAAACAGGCCAGAATCGGCCAAAACTGCGAGTGTTGATGACCAGCACGTAAATGCACCCTGGGGTTCGTCAATGGTGGAAATCACTCCGGGGACCCAAAACGGTGATTATTAGCCCATGAAACAGGCCAGAATCGGCCAAAATTGCGAGTGTTGATGATCGGCACGTAAATGCACCATGTGGTTCGTCAATGGTGGAAATCACTCCGGGGACCCAAAACGGTGAGTAATAGCCCATGAAAATCTGATTAATAGCCCGTGAAACAGGCCAGAATCGGCCAAAACTGCGAGTGTTGATGACCGTCACGTAAATGCAACCTAGGTTTCGTCAATTGTGGAAATCACTCCGGGGACCCAAAACGGTGATTAATAGCCCATGAAACAGACTAGAATCGGCCAAAACTGCGAGTGTTGATGACCGGCACGTAAATGCACCCTGGGTTCGTCAATGGTGGAAATCACTCCGGGGATCCAAAACGGTGATTAATAGCCCATGTAACTGTGATTAATTGCCCATGAAACAGGCCAGAATCGGCCAAAACTGCGAGTGTTGATGACCGGCACGTAAATGCACCCTGGGTTCGTCAATGGTGGAAATCACTCTGGGATCCAAAACGGTGATTAATAGCCCATGTAACTGTGATTAAGGGCCCATGAAATAAGCCAGAATCGGCCAAAACTGTGAGTGTTGATGACCGGCACGTAAATGCACCCTGGGTTCGTCAATGGTGGAAAACACTCCGGGGATCCAAAATGGTGATTAATAGCCCATGTAACTGTGATTAATTGCCCATGAAACAGGCCAGAATCGGCCAAAACTGCGAGTGTTGATGACCGGCACGTAAATGCACCCTAGGGTTCATAAATGGTGGAAATCACTCCGGGGACCCAAAACGGTGATTAATAGCCCATGAAACAGGCCAGCATCGGCCAAAATTGCAAGTGTTGATGACTGGCACGTAAATGCACCCTGGGGTTCGTCAATGGTGGAAATCACTCCGGGGACACAAAACGGTGATTAATAGCCCATGTAAGTGTGATTAATAGCCCATGTAACTGTGATTAATAGCTCATGAAACAGGCCAGAATCGGCCAAAACTGCGAGTGTTGATGACCGGCACGTAAATGCACCCTGGGGTTCGTCAATGGTGGAAATCACTCCGGGGACCCAAAACGGTGATTAATAGCCCATGAAAATCTGATTAATAGCCCGTGAAATAGGCCAGAATCGGCCAAAACTACGAGTGTTGATGACCGTCACGTAAATGCAACCTAGGTTTCGTCAATTGTGGAAATCACTCCGGGGACCCAAAACGGTGATTAATAGCCCATGAAACAGGCTAGAATCGGCCAAAACTGCGAGTGTTGATGACCGGGACGTAAATGCACCCTGGGTTCGTCAATGGTGGAAATCACTCCGGGGATCCAAAACGGTGATTAATAGCCCATGTAACTGTGATTAATTGCCCATGAAACAGGCCAGAATCGGCCAAAACTGCGAGTGTTGATGACCGGCACGTAAATGCACCCTAGGGTTCGTCAATGGTGGAAATTACTCCGGGGACCCAAAACGGTGATTAATAGCCCATGAAACAGGCCAGAATCGGCCAAAATTGCGAGTGTTGATGACTGGCACGTAAATGCACCCTAGGGTTCGTCAATGGTGGAAATCACTTCGGGGACCCAAAACGGTGATTAATAGCCCATGTAAGTCTGATTAATAGCCCATGTAACGGTGATTAATAGCCCATGAAACAGGCCAGAATCGGCCAAAACTGCGAGTGTTGATGACCGGCACGTAAATGCACCCTGTGGTTCGTCAATGGTGGAAATCACTCCGGGGACCCAAAACGGTGAGTAATAGCCCATGAAAATCTGATTAATAGCCCGTGAAACAGGCCAGAATCGGCCAAAACTGCGAGTGTTGATGACCGTCACGTAAATGCAACCTAGGTTTCGTCAATTGTGGAAATCACTCCGGGGACCCAAAACGGTGATTAATAGCCCATGAAACAGGCTAGAATCGGCCAAAACTGCGAGTGTTGATGACCGGCACGTAAATGCACCCTGGGTTCGTCAATGGTGGAAATCACTCCGGGGATCCAAAACGGTGATTAATAGCCCATGTAACTGTGATTAATTGCCCATGAAACAGGCCAGAATCGGCCAAAACTGCGAGTGTTGATGACCGGCACGTAAATGCACCCTGGGGTTCGTCAATGGTGGAAATCACTCCGGGGACCCAAAACGGTGATTAATAGCCCATGAAAATCTGATTAATAGCCCGTGAAACAGGCCAGAATCGGCCAAAACTGCGAGTGTTGATGACCGGCACGTAAATGCACCCTAGGGTTCATCAATGGTGGAAATCACTCCGGGGACCCAAAACGGTGATTAATAGCCCATGAAACAGGCCAGCATCGGCCAAAATTGCAAGTGTTGATGACTGGCACGTAAATGCACCCTGGGTTTCGTCAATGGTGGAAATCACTCCGGGGACCCAAAACGGTGATTAATAGCCCATGTAAGTGTGATTAATAGCCCATGTAACTGTGATTAATAGCTCATGAAACAGGCCAGAATCGGCCAAAACTGCGAGTGTTGATGACCGTCACGTAAATGCAACCTAGGTTTCGTCAATTGTGGAAATCACTCCGGGGACCCAAAACGGTGATTAATAGCCCATGAAACAGGCTAGAATCGGCCAAAACTGCGAGTGTTGATGACCGGGACGTAAATGCACCCTGGGTTCGTCAATGGTGGAAATCACTCCGGGGATCCAAAACGGTGATTAATAGCCCATGTAACTGTGATTAATTGCCCATGAAACAGGCCAGAATCGGCCAAAACTGCGAGTGTTGATGACCGGCACGTAAATGCACCCTGGGTTCGTCAATGGTGGAAATCACTCCGGGGATCCAAAACGGTGATTAATAGCCCATGTAACTGTGATTAATTGCCCATGAAACAGGCCAGAATCGGCCAAAACTGCGAGTGTTGATGACCGGCACGTAAATGCACCCTGGGTTCGTCAATGGTGGAAATCACTCTGGGATCCAAAACGGTGATTAATAGCCCATGTAACTGTGATTAATTGCCCATGAAACAGGCCAGAATCGGCCAAAACTGCGACTGTTGATGACCGGCACGTAAATGCACCCTGGGTTCGTCAATGGTGGAAATCACTCCGGGGATCCAAAACGGTGATTAATAGCCCATGAAACAGGCCAGAATCGGCCAAAGCTGTGAGTGTTGATGACCGGCACGTAAATGCACCCTAGGGTTCGTCAATGGTGGAAATCACTCCGGGGACCCAAAACGGTGATTAATATTCCATGAAACAGGCCAGAATCGGCCAAAACTGCGAGTGTTGATGACCGGCACGTAAATGCACCCTGGGTTCGTCAATGGTGGAAATCACTCTGGGGATCCAAAACGGTGATTAATAGCCCATGTAACTGTGATTAATTGCCCATGAAACAGGCCAGAATCGGCCAAAACTGCGAGTGTTGATGACCGGCACGTAAATGCACCCTAGGGTTCATCAATGGTGGAAATCACTCCGGGGACCCAAAACGGTGATTAATAGCCAATGAAACAGGCCAGCATCGGCCAAAATTGCGAGTGTTGATGACTGGCACGTAAATGCACCCTGGGGTTCGTCAATGGTGGAAATCACTCCGGGGACCCAAAACGGTGATTAATAGCCCATGTAAGTGTGATTACTAGCCCATGAAAATCTGATTAATAGCCCGTGAAACAGGCCAGAATCGGCCAAAACTACGAGTGTTGATGACCGTCACGTAAATGCAACCTAGGTTTCGTCAATTGTGGAAATCACTCCGGGGACCCAAAACGGTGATTAATAGCCCATGAAAAAGGCTAGAATCGGCCAAAACTGCGAGTGTTGATGACCGGGACGTAAATGCACCCTGGGTTCGTCAATGGTGGAAATCACTCCGGGGATCCAAAACGGTGATTAATAGCCCATGTAACTGTGATTAATTGCCCATGAAACAGGCAAGAATCGGCCAAAACTGCGAGTGTTGATGACCGGCATGTAAATGCACCCTAGGGTTCGTCAATGGTGGAAATCACTCCGGGGCCCAAAACGGTGATTAATAGCCCATGAAACAGGCCAGAATCGGCCAAAATTGCGAGTGTTGATGACTGGCACGTAAATGCACCCTAGGGTTCGTCAATGGTGGAAATCACTTCGGGGACCCAAAACGGTGATTAATAGCCCATGTAAGTGTGATTAATAGCCCATGTAACTGTGATTAATAGCCCATGAAACAGGCCAGAATCGGCCAAAACTGCGAGTGTTGATGACCGGCACGTAAATGCACCCTGTGGTTCGTCAATGGTGGAAATCACTCCGGGGACCCAAAACGGTGATTAATAGCCCATGAAAATCTGATTAATAGCCCGTGAAACAGGCCAGAATCGGCCAAAACTGCGAGTGTTGATGACCGTCACGTAAATGCAACCTAGGTTTCGTCAATTGTGGAAATCACTCCGGGGACCCAAAACGGTGATTAATAGCCCATGAAACAGGCTAGAATCGGCCAAAACTGCGAGTGTTGATGACCGGCACGTAAATGCACCCTGGGTTCGTCAATGGTGGAAATCACTCCGGGGATCCAAAACGGTGATTAATAGCCCATGTAACTGTGATTAATTGCCCATGAAACAGGCCAGAATCGGCCAAAACTGCGAGTGTTGATGACCGGCACGTAAATGCACCCTGGGTTCGTCAATGGTGGAAATCACTCTGGGATCCAAAACGGTGATTAATAGCCCATGTAACTGTGATTAATTGCCCATGAAACAGGCCAGAATCGGCCAAAACTGCGAGTGTTGATGACCAGCACGTAAATGCACCCTAGGGTTCATCAATGGTGGAAATCACTCCGGGGACCCAAAACGGTGATTAATAGCCCATGAAACAGGCCAGCATCGGCCAAAATTGCGAGTGTTGATGACTGGCACGTAAATGCACCCTGGGGTTCGTCAATGGTGGAAATCACTCCAGGGACCAAAAACGGTGATTAATAGCCCATGTAAGTGTGATTAATAGCCCATGTAACGGTGATTAATAGCCCATGAAAAAGGCCAGAATCGGCCAAAACTGCGAGTGTTGATGACCGGCACGTAAATGCACCCTGGGGTTCGTCAATGGTGGAAATCACTCCGGGGACCCAAAACGGTGATTAATAGCCCATGAAAATCTGATTAATAGCCCGTGAAACAGGCCAGAATCGGCCAAAACTACGAGTGTTGATGACCGTCACGTAAATGCAACCTAGGTTTCGTCAATTGTGGAAATCACTCCGGGGACCCAAAACGGTGATTAATAGCCCATGAAAAAGGCTAGAATCGGCCAAAACTGCGACTGTTGATGACCGGCACGTAAATGCACCCTAGGTTCGTCAATGGTGGAAATCACTCCGGGGATCCAAAACGGTGATTAATAGCCCATGAAACAGGCCAGAATCGGCCAAAGCTGTGAGTGTTGATGACCGGCACGTAAATGCACCCTAGGGTTCGTCAATGGTGGAAATCACTCCGGGGACCCAAAACGGTGATTAATATTCCATGAAACAGGCCAGAATCGGCCAAAACTGCGAGTGTTGATGACCGGCACGTAAATGCACCCTGTGGTTCGTCAATGGTGGAAATCACTCCGGGGACCCAAAACGGTGATTAATAGCCCATGAAAATCTGATTAATAGCCCGTGAAACAGGCCAGAATCGGCCAAAACTGCGAGTGTTGATGACCGTCACGTAAATGCAACCTAGGTTTCGTCAATTGTGGAAATCACTCCGGGGACCCAAAACGGTGATTAATAGCCCATGAAACAGGCTAGAATCGGCCAAAACTGCGAGTGTTGATGACCGGCACGTAAATGCACCCTGGGTTCGTCAATGGTGGAAATCACTCCGGGGATCCAAAACGGTGATTAATAGCCCATGTAACTGTGATTAATTGCCCATGAAACAGGCCAGAATCGGCCAAAACTGCGAGTGTTGATGACCGGCACGTAAATGCACCCTGGGTTCGTCAATGGTGGAAATCACTCTGGGATCCAAAACGGTGATTAATAGCCCATGTAACTGTGATTAATTGCCCATGAAACAGGCCAGAATCGGCCAAAACTGCGAGTGTTGATGACCAGCACGTAAATGCACCCTAGGGTTCATCAATGGTGGAAATCACTCCGGGGACCCAAAACGGTGATTAATAGCCCATGAAACAGGCCAGCATCGGCCAAAATTGCGAGTGTTGATGACTGGCACGTAAATGCACCCTGGGGTTCGTCAATGGTGGAAATCACTCCAGGGACCCAAAACGGTGATTAATAGCCCATGTAAGTGTGATTAATAGCCCATGTAACGGTGATTAATAGCCCATGAAAAAGGCCAGAATCGGCCAAAACTGCGAGTGTTGATGACCGGCACGTAAATGCACCCTGGGGTTCGTCAATGGTGGAAATCACTCCGGGGACCCAAAACGGTGATTAATAGCCCATGAAAATCTGATTAATAGCCCGTGAAACAGGCCAGAATCGGCCAAAACTACGAGTGTTGATGACCGTCACGTAAATGCAACCTAGGTTTCGTCAATTGTGGAAATCACTCCGGGGACCCAAAACGGTGATTAATAGCCCATGAAAAAGGCTAGAATCGGCCAAAACTGCGACTGTTGATGACCGGCACGTAAATGCACCCTGGGTTCGTCAATGGTGGAAATCACTCCGGGGATCCAAAACGGTGATTAATAGCCCATGAAACAGGCCAGAATCGGCCAAAGCTGTGAGTGTTGATGACCGGCACGTAAATGCACCCTGTGGTTCGTCAATGGTGGAAATCACTCCGGGGACCCAAAACGGTGATTAATAGCCCATGAAAATCTGATTAATAGCCCGTGAAACAGGCCAGAATCGGCCAAAACTGCGAGTGTTGATGACCGTCACGTAAATGCAACCTAGGTTTCGTCAATTGTGGAAATCACTCCGGGGACCCAAAACGGTGATTAATAGCCCATGAAACAGGCTAGAATCGGCCAAAACTGCGAGTGTTGATGACCGGCACGTAAATGCACCCTGGGTTCGTCAATGGTGGAAATCACTCCGGGGATCCAAAACGGTGATTAATAGCCCATGTAACTGTGATTAATTGCCCATGAAACAGGCCAGAATCGGCCAAAACTGCGAGTGTTGATGACCGGCACGTAAATGCACCCTGGGTTCGTCAATGGTGGAAATCACTCTGGGATCCAAAACGGTGATTAATAGCCCATGTAACTGTGATTAATTGCCCATGAAACAGGCCAGAATCGGCCAAAACTGCGAGTGTTGATGACCAGCACGTAAATGCACCCTAGGGTTCATCAATGGTGGAAATCACTCCGGGGACCCAAAACGGTGATTAATAGCCCGTGAAACAGGCCAGCATCGGCCAAAATTGCGAGTGTTGATGACTGGCACGTAAATGCACCCTGGGGTTCGTCAATGGTGGAAATCACTCCAGGGACCCAAAACGGTGATTAATAGCCCATGTAAGTGTGATTAATAGCCCATGTAACGGTGATTAATAGCCCATGAAACAGGCCAGAATCGGCCAAAACTGCGAGTGTTGATGACCGGCACGTAAATGCACCCTGGGTTCGTCAATGGTGGAAATCACTCTGGGGATCCAAAACGGTGATTAATAGCCCATGTAACTGTGATTAATTGCCCATGAAACAGGCCAGAATCGGCCAAAACTGCGAGTGTTGATGACCGGCACGTAAATGCACCCTAGGGTTCATCAATGGTGGAAATCACTCCGGGGACCCAAAACGGTGATTAATAGCACATGAAACAGGCCAGCATCGGCCAAAATTGCGAGTGTTGATGACTGGCACGTAAATGCACCCTGGGGTTCGTCAATGGTGGAAATCACTCCGGGGACCCAAAACGGTGATTAATAGCCCATGTAAGTGTGATTAATAGCCCATGTAACGGTGATTAATAGCCCATGAAACAGGCCAGAATCGGCCAAAACTGCGAGTGTTGATGACCGGCACGTAAATGCACCCTGGGGTTCGTCAATGGTGGAAATCACTCCGGGGATCCAAAACGGTGATTAATAGCCCATGTAACTGTGATTAATTGCCCATGAAACAGGCCAGAATCGGCCAAAACTGCGAGTGTTGATGACCGGCACGTAAATGCACCCTGGGTTCGTCAATGGTGGAAATCACTCTGGGATCCAAAACGGTGATTAATAGCCCATGTAACTGTGACTAATTGCCCATGAAACAGGCCAGAATCGGCCAAAACTGCGAGTGTTGATGACCGGCACGTAAATGCACCCTGTGGTTCGTCAATGGTGGAAATCACTCCGGGGACCCAAAACGGTGATTAATAGCCCATGAAAATCTGATTAATAGCCCGTGAAACAGGCCAGAATCGGCCAAAACTGCGAGTGTTGATGACCGTCACGTAAATGCAACCTAGGTTTCGTCAATTGTGGAAATCACTCCGGGGACCCAAAACGGTGATTAATAGCCCATGAAACAGGCTAGAATCGGCCAAAACTGCGAGTGTTGATGACCGGCACGTAAATGCACCCTGGGTTCGTCAATGGTGGAAATCACTCCGGGGATCCAAAACGGTGATTAATAGCCCATGTAACTGTGATTAATTGCCCATGAAACAGGCCAGAATCGGCCAAAACTGCGAGTGTTGATGACCGGCACGTAAATGCACCCTGGGTTCGTCAATGGTGGAAATCACTCTGGGATCCAAAACGGTGATTAATAGCCCATGTAACTGTGATTAATTGCCCATGAAACAGGCCAGAATCGGCCAAAACTGCGAGTGTTGATGACCAGCACGTAAATGCACCCTAGGGTTCATCAATGGTGGAAATCACTCCGGGGACCCAAAACGGTGATTAATAGCCCATGAAACAGGCCAGCATCGGCCAAAATTGCGAGTGTTGATGACTGGCACGTAAATGCACCCTGGGGTTCGTCAATGGTGGAAATCACTCCAGGGACCCAAAACGGTGATTAATAGCCCATGTAAGTGTGATTAATAGCCCATGTAACGGTGATTAATAGCCCATGAAAAAGGCCAGAATCGGCCAAAACTGCGAGTGTTGATGACCGGCACGTAAATGCACCCTGGGGTTCGTCAATGGTGGAAATCACTCCGGGGACCCAAAACGGTGATTAATAGCCCATGAAAATCTGATTAATAGCCCGTGAAACAGGCCAGAATCGGCCAAAACTACGAGTGTTGATGACCGTCACGTAAATGCAACCTAGGTTTCGTCAATTGTGGAAATCACTCCGGGGACCCAAAACGGTGATTAATAGCCCATGAAAAAGGCTAGAATCGGCCAAAACTGCGACTGTTGATGACCGGCACGTAAATGCACCCTGGGTTCGTCAATGGTGGAAATCACTCCGGGGATCCAAAACGGTGATTAATAGCCCATGAAACAGGCCAGAATCGGCCAAAGCTGTGAGTGTTGATGACCGGCACGTAAATGCACCCTGTGGTTCGTCAATGGTGGAAATCACTCCGGGGACCCAAAACGGTGATTAATAGCCCATGAAAATCTGATTAATAGCCCGTGAAACAGGCCAGAATCGGCCAAAACTGCGAGTGTTGATGACCGTCACGTAAATGCAACCTAGGTTTCGTCAATTGTGGAAATCACTCCGGGGACCCAAAACGGTGATTAATAGCCCATGAAACAGGCTAGAATCGGCCAAAACTGCGAGTGTTGATGACCGGCACGTAAATGCACCCTGGGTTCGTCAATGGTGGAAATCACTCCGGGGATCCAAAACGGTGATTAATAGCCCATGTAACTGTGATTAATTGCCCATGAAACAGGCCAGAATCGGCCAAAACTGCGAGTGTTGATGACCGGCACGTAAATGCACCCTGGGTTCGTCAATGGTGGAAATCACTCTGGGATCCAAAACGGTGATTAATAGCCCATGTAACTGTGACTAATTGCCCATGAAACAGGCCAGAATCGGCCAAAACTGCGAGTGTTGATGACCAGCACGTAAATGCACCCTAGGGTTCATCAATGGTGGAAATCACTCCGGGGACCCAAAACGGTGATTAATAGCCCATGAAACAGGCCAGCATCGGCCAAAATTGCGAGTGTTGATGACTGGCACGTAAATGCACCCTGGGGTTCGTCAATGGTGGAAATCACTCCAGGGACCCAAAACGGTGATTAATAGCCCATGTAAGTGTGATTAATAGCCCATGTAACGGTGATTAATAGCCCATGAAAAAGGCCAGAATCGGCCAAAACTGCGAGTGTTGATGACCGGCACGTAAATGCACCCTGTGGTTCGTCAATGGTGGAAATCACTCCGGGGACCCAAAACGGTGATTAATAGCCCATGAAAATCTGATTAATAGCCCGTGAAACAGGCCAGAATCGGCCAAAACTGCGAGTGTTGATGACCGTCACGTAAATGCAACCTAGGTTTCGTCAATTGTGGAAATCACTCCGGGGACCCAAAACGGTGATTAATAGCCCATGAAACAGGCTAGAATCGGCCAAAACTGCGAGTGTTGATGACCGGCACGTAAATGCACCCTGGGTTCGTCAATGGTGGAAATCACTCCGGGGATCCAAAACGGTGATTAATAGCCCATGTAACTGTGATTAATTGCCCATGAAACAGGCCAGAATCGGCCAAAACTGCGAGTGTTGATGACCGGCACGTAAATGCACCCTGGGTTCGTCAATGGTGGAAATCACTCTGGGATCCAAAACGGTGATTAATAGCCCATGTAACTGTGATTAATTGCCCATGAAACAGGCCAGAATCGGCCAAAACTGCGAGTGTTGATGACCAGCACGTAAATGCACCCTAGGGTTCATCAATGGTGGAAATCACTCCGGGGACCCAAAACGGTGATTAATAGCCCGTGAAACAGGCCAGCATCGGCCAAAATTGCGAGTGTTGATGACTGGCACGTAAATGCACCCTGGGGTTCGTCAATGGTGGAAATCACTCCAGGGACCCAAAACGGTGATTAATAGCCCATGTAAGTGTGATTAATAGCCCATGTAACGGTGATTAATAGCCCATGAAACAGGCCAGAATCGGCCAAAACTGCGAGTGTTGATGACCGGCACGTAAATGCACCCTGGGTTCGTCAATGGTGGAAATCACTCTGGGGATCCAAAACGGTGATTAATAGCCCATGTAACTGTGATTAATTGCCCATGAAACAGGCCAGAATCGGCCAAAACTGCGAGTGTTGATGACCGGCACGTAAATGCACCCTAGGGTTCATCAATGGTGGAAATCACTCCGGGGACCCAAAACGGTGATTAATAGCACATGAAACAGGCCAGCATCGGCCAAAATTGCGAGTGTTGATGACTGGCACGTAAATGCACCCTGGGGTTCGTCAATGGTGGAAATCACTCCGGGGACCCAAAACGGTGATTAATAGCCCATGTAAGTGTGATTAATAGCCCATGTAACGGTGATTAATAGCCCATGAAACAGGCCAGAATCGGCCAAAACTGCGAGTGTTGATGACCGGCACGTAAATGCACCCTGGGGTTCGTCAATGGTGGAAATCACTCCGGGGACCCAAAACGGTGATTACTAGCCCATGAAAATCTGATTAATAGCCCGTGAAACAGGCCAGAATCGGCCAAAACTACGAGTGTTGATGACCGTCACGTAAATGCAACCTAGGTTTCGTCAATTGTGGAAATCACTCCGGGGACCCAAAACGGTGATTAATAGCCCATGAAACAGGCTAGAATCGGCCAAAACTGCGAGTGTTGATGACCGGGACGTAAATGCACCCTGGGTTCGTCAATGGTGGAAATCACTCCGGGGATCCAAAACGGTGATTAATAGCCCATGTAACTGTGATTAATTGCCCATGAAACAGGCCAGAATCGGCCAAAACTGCGAGTGTTGATGACCGGCATGTAAATGCACCCTAGGGTTCGTCAATGGTGGAAATCTCTCCGGGGCCCAAAACGGTGATTAATAGCCCATGAAATAGGCCAGAATCGGCCAAAATTGCGAGTGTTGATGACTGGCACGTAAATGCACCCTAGGGTTCGTCAATGGTGGAAATCACTTCGGGGACCCAAAACGGTGATTAATAGCCCATGTAAGTGTGATTAATAGCCCATGTAACGGTGATTAATAGCCCATGAAACAGGCCAGAATCGGCCAAAACTGCGAGTGTTGATGACCGGCACGTAAATGCAACCTAGCTTTCGTCAATTGTGGAAATCACTCCGGGGACCCAAAACGGTGATTAATAGCCCATGAAACAGGCTAGAATCGGCCAAAACTGCGAGTGTTGATGACCGGCACGTAAATGCACCCTGGGTTCGTCAATGGTGGAAATCACTCCGGGGATCCAAAACGGTGATTAATAGCCCATGTAACTGTGATTAATTGCCCATGAAACAGGCCAGAATCGGCCAAAACTGCGAGTGTTGATGACCGGCACGTAAATGCACCCTGGGTTCGTCAATGGTGGAAATCACTCTGGGATCCAAAACGGTGATTAATAGCCCATGTAACTGTGATTAATTGCCCATGAAACAGGCCAGAATCGGCCAAAACTGCGAGTGTTGATGACCAGCACGTAAATGCACCCTAGGGTTCATCAATGGTGGAAATCACTCCGGGGACCCAAAACGGTGATTAATAGCCCGTGAAACAGGCCAGCATCGGCCAAAATTGCGAGTGTTGATGACTGGCACGTAAATGCACCCTGGGGTTCGTCAATGGTGGAAATCACTCCAGGGACCCAAAACGGTGATTAATAGCCCATGTAAGTGTGATTAATAGCCCATGTAACGGTGATTAATAGCCCATGAAACAGGCCAGAATCGGCCAAAACTGCGAGTGTTGATGACCGGCACGTAAATGCACCCTGGGTTCGTCAATGGTGGAAATCACTCTGGGGATCCAAAACGGTGATTAATAGCCCATGTAACTGTGATTAATTGCCCATGAAACAGGCCAGAATCGGCCAAAACTGCGAGTGTTGATGACCGGCACGTAAATGCACCCTAGGGTTCATGAATGGTGGAAATCACTCCGGGGACCCAAAACGGTGATTAATAGCCCATGAAACAGGCCAGCATCGGCCAAAATTGCGAGTGTTGATGACTGGCACGTAAATGCACCCTGGGGTTCGTCAATGGTGGAAATCACTCCGGGGACCCAAAACGGTTATTAATAGCCCATGAAACAGGCCAGAATCGGCCAAAACTGCGAGTGTTGATGACCGGCACGTAAATGCACCCTGGGGTTCGTCAATGGTGGAAATCACTCCGGGGACCCAAAACGGTGATTATTAGCCCATGAAACAGGCCAGAATCGGCCAAAATTGCGAGTGTTGATGATCGGCACGTAAATGCACCATGTGGTTCGTCAATGGTGGAAATCACTCCGGGGACCCAAAACGGTGAGTAATAGCCCATGAAAATCTGATTAATAGCCCGTGAAACAGGCCAGAATCGGCCAAAACTGCGAGTGTTGATGACCGTCACGTAAATGCAACCTAGGTTTCGTCAATTGTGGAAATCACTCCGGGGACCCAAAACGGTGATTAATAGCCCATGAAACAGACTAGAATCGGCCAAAACTGCGAGTGTTGATGACCGGCACGTAAATGCACCCTGGGTTCGTCAATGGTGGAAATCACTCCGGGGATCCAAAACGGTGATTAATAGCCCATGTAACTGTGATTAATTGCCCATGAAACAGGCCAGAATCGGCCAAAACTGCGAGTGTTGATGACCGGCACGTAAATGCACCCTGGGTTCGTCAATGGTGGAAATCACTCTGGGGATCCAAAACGGTGATTAATAGCCCATGTAACTGTGATTAATTGCCCATGAAACAGGCCAGAATCGGCCAAAACTGCGAGTGTTGATGACCGGCACGTAAATGCACCCTAGGGTTCATGAATGGTGGAAATCACTCCGGGGACCCAAAACGGTGATTAATAGCCCATGAAACAGGCCAGCATCGGCCAAAATTGCGAGTGTTGATGACTGGCACGTAAATGCACCCTGGGGTTCGTCAATGGTGGAAATCACTCCGGGGACCCAAAACGGTTATTAATAGCCCATGAAACAGGCCAGAATCGGCCAAAACTGCGAGTGTTGATGACCAGCACGTAAATGCACCCTGGGGTTCGTCAATGGTGGAAATCACTCCGGGGACCCAAAACGGTGATTATTAGCCCATGAAACAGGCCAGAATCGGCCAAAATTGCGAGTGTTGATGATCGGCACGTAAATGCACCATGTGGTTCGTCAATGGTGGAAATCACTCCGGGGACCCAAAACGGTGAGTAATAGCCCATGAAAATCTGATTAATAGCCCGTGAAACAGGCCAGAATCGGCCAAAACTGCGAGTGTTGATGACCGTCACGTAAATGCAACCTAGGTTTCGTCAATTGTGGAAATCACTCCGGGGACCCAAAACGGTGATTAATAGCCCATGAAACAGACTAGAATCGGCCAAAACTGCGAGTGTTGATGACCGGCACGTAAATGCACCCTGGGTTCGTCAATGGTGGAAATCACTCCGGGGATCCAAAACGGTGATTAATAGCCCATGTAACTGTGATTAATTGCCCATGAAACAGGCCAGAATCGGCCAAAACTGCGAGTGTTGATGACCGGCACGTAAATGCACCCTGGGTTCGTCAATGGTGGAAATCACTCTGGGATCCAAAACGGTGATTAATAGCCCATGTAACTGTGATTAAGGGCCCATGAAACAAGCCAGAATCGGCCAAAACTGTGAGTGTTGATGACCGGCACGTAAATGCACCCTGGGTTCGTCAATGGTGGAAAACACTCCGGGGATCCAAAATGGTGATTAATAGCCCATGTAACTGTGATTAATTGCCCATGAAACAGGCCAGAATCGGCCAAAACTGCGAGTGTTGATGACCGGCACGTAAATGCACCCTAGGGTTCATAAATGGTGGAAATCACTCCGGGGACCCAAAACGGTGATTAATAGCCCATGAAACAGGCCAGCATCGGCCAAAATTGCAAGTGTTGATGACTGGCACGTAAATGCACCCTGGGGTTCGTCAATGGTGGAAATCACTCCGGGGACACAAAACGGTGATTAATAGCCCATGTAAGTGTGATTAATAGCCCATGTAACTGTGATTAATAGCTCATGAAACAGGCCAGAATCGGCCAAAACTGCGAGTGTTGATGACCGGCACGTAAATGCACCCTGGGGTTCGTCAATGGTGGAAATCACTCCGGGGACCCAAAACGGTGATTAATAGCCCATGAAAATCTGATTAATAGCCCGTGAAATAGGCCAGAATCGGCCAAAACTACGAGTGTTGATGACCGTCACGTAAATGCAACCTAGGTTTCGTCAATTGTGGAAATCACTCCGGGGACCCAAAACGGTGATTAATAGCCCATGAAACAGGCTAGAATCGGCCAAAACTGCGAGTGTTGATGACCGGGACGTAAATGCACCCTGGGTTCGTCAATGGTGGAAATCACTCCGGGGATCCAAAACGGTGATTAATAGCCCATGTAACTGTGATTAATTGCCCATGAAACAGGCCAGAATCGGCCAAAACTGCGAGTGTTGATGACCGGCACGTAAATGCACCCTAGGGTTCGTCAATGGTGGAAATTACTCCGGGGACCCAAAACGGTGATTAATAGCCCATGAAACAGGCCAGAATCGGCCAAAATTGCGAGTGTTGATGACTGGCACGTAAATGCACCCTAGGGTTCGTCAATGGTGGAAATCACTTCGGGGACCCAAAACGGTGATTAATAGCCCATGTAAGTCTGATTAATAGCCCATGTAACGGTGATTAATAGCCCATGAAACAGGCCAGAATCGGCCAAAACTGCGAGTGTTGATGACCGGCACGTAAATGCACCCTGTGGTTCGTCAATGGTGGAAATCACTCCGGGGACCCAAAACGGTGAGTAATAGCCCATGAAAATCTGATTAATAGCCCGTGAAACAGGCCAGAATCGGCCAAAACTGCGAGTGTTGATGACCGTCACGTAAATGCAACCTAGGTTTCGTCAATTGTGGAAATCACTCCGGGGACCCAAAACGGTGATTAATAGCCCATGAAACAGGCTAGAATCGGCCAAAACTGCGAGTGTTGATGACCGGCACGTAAATGCACCCTGGGTTCGTCAATGGTGGAAATCACTCCGGGGATCCAAAACGGTGATTAATAGCCCATGTAACTGTGATTAATTGCCCATGAAACAGGCCAGAATCGGCCAAAACTGCGAGTGTTGATGACCGGCACGTAAATGCACCCTGGGGTTCGTCAATGGTGGAAATCACTCCGGGGACCCAAAACGGTGATTAATAGCCCATGAAAATCTGATTAATAGCCCGTGAAACAGGCCAGAATCGGCCAAAACTGCGAGTGTTGATGACCGGCACGTAAATGCACCCTAGGGTTCATCAATGGTGGAAATCACTCCGGGGACCCAAAACGGTGATTAATAGCCCATGAAACAGGCCAGCATCGGCCAAAATTGCAAGTGTTGATGACTGGCACGTAAATGCACCCTGGGTTTCGTCAATGGTGGAAATCACTCCGGGGACCCAAAACGGTGATTAATAGCCCATGTAAGTGTGATTAATAGCCCATGTAACTGTGATTAATAGCTCATGAAACAGGCCAGAATCGGCCAAAACTGCGAGTGTTGATGACCGTCACGTAAATGCAACCTAGGTTTCGTCAATTGTGGAAATCACTCCGGGGACCCAAAACGGTGATTAATAGCCCATGAAACAGGCTAGAATCGGCCAAAACTGCGAGTGTTGATGACCGGGACGTAAATGCACCCTGGGTTCGTCAATGGTGGAAATCACTCCGGGGATCCAAAACGGTGATTAATAGCCCATGTAACTGTGATTAATTGCCCATGAAACAGGCCAGAATCGGCCAAAACTGCGAGTGTTGATGACCGGCACGTAAATGCACCCTAGGGTTCGTCAATGGTGGAAATCACTCCGGGGACCCAAAACGGTGATTAATAGCCCATGAAACAGGCCAGAATCGGCCAAAATTGCGAGTGTTGATGACTGGCACGTAAATGCACCCTAGGGTTCGTCAATGGTGGAAATCACTCCGGGGACCCAAAACGGTGATTAATAGCCCATGAAACAGGCCAGAATCGTCCAAAACTACGAGTGTTGATGACCGGCACGTAAATGCACCCTAGGGTTCGTCAATGGTGGAAATTACTCCGGGGACCCAAAACGGTGATTAATAGCCCATGAAACAGGCCAGAATCGGCCAAAATTGCGAGTGTTGATGACTGGCACGTAAATGCACCCTGGGGTTCGTCAATGGTGGAAATCACTCCGGGGACCCAAAACGGTGATTAATAGCCCATGTAAGTGTGATTCGTAGCCCATGTAACGGTGATTAATAGCCCATGAAACAGGCCAGAATCGGCCAAAACTGCGAGTGTTGATGACCGGCACGTAAATGCACCCTGGGGTTCGTCAATGGTGGAAATCACTCCGGGGACCCAAAACGGTGATTATTAGCCCATGAAACAGGCCAGAATCGGCCAAAACTGTGAGTGTTGATGACCGGCACGTAAATGCACCCTGGGTTCGTCAATGGTGGAAATCACTCCGGGGATCCAAAACGGTGATTAATAGCCATGTAACTGTGATTAATAGCCCATGAAACAGGCCAGAATCGGCCAAAACTGCGAGTGTTGATGACCGGCACGTAAATGCACCCTAGGGTTCGTCAACGGTGGAAATCACTCCGGGGACCCAAAACGGTGATTAATAGCCCATGAAACAGGCCTGAATCGGCCAAAACTGCGAGTGTTGATGACCGGCACGTAAATGCACCCTGGGGTTCGTCAATGGTGGAAATCACTCCGGGGACCCAAAACGGTGATTAATAGCCCATGAAAATCTGATTAATAGCCCGTGAAACAGGCCAGAATCGGCCAAAACTGCGAGTGTTGATGACCGTCACGTAAATGCAACCTAGGTTTCGTCAATTGTGGAAATCACTCCGGGGACCCAAAACGGTGATTAATAGCCCATGAAACAGGCTAGAATCGGCCAAAACTGCGAGTGTTGATGACCGGGACGTAAATGCACCCTAGGGTTCGTCAATGGTGGAAATCACTCCGGGGACCCAAAACGGTGATTATTAGCCCATAAAACAGGCCAGAATCGGCCAAAACTGTGAGTGTTGATGAACGGCACGTAAATGCACCCTGGGTTCATCAATGGTGGAAATCACTCCGGGGATCCAAAACGGTGATTAATAGCCCATGTAACTGTGATTAATTGCCCATGAAACAGGCCAGAATCGGCCAAAACTGCGAGTGTTGATGACCGGCACGTAAATGCACCCTAGGGTTCGTCAACGGTGGAAATCACTCCGGGGACCCAAAACGGTGATTAATAGCCCATGAAACAGGCCAGAATCGGCCAAAATTGCGAGTGTTGATGACTGGCACGTAAATGCACCCTGGGGTTCGTCAATGGTGGAAATCACTTCGGGGACCCAAAACGGTTATTAATAGCCCATGAAACAGGCCAGAATCGGCCAAAACTGCGAGTGTTGATGACCAGCACGTAAATGCACCCTGGGGTTCGTCAATGGTGGAAATCACTCCGGGGACCCAAAACGGTGATTATTAGCCCATGAAACAGGCCAGAATCGGCCAAAATTGCGAGTGTTGATGATCGGCACGTAAATGCACCATGTGGTTCGTCAATGGTGGAAATCACTCCGGGGACCCAAAACGGTGAGTAATAGCCCATGAAAATCTGATTAATAGCCCGTGAAACAGGCCAGAATCGGCCAAAACTGCGAGTGTTGATGACCGTCACGTAAATGCAACCTAGGTTTCGTCAATTGTGGAAATCACTCCGGGGACCCAAAACGGTGATTAATAGCCCATGAAACAGACTAGAATCGGCCAAAACTGCGAGTGTTGATGACCGGCACGTAAATGCACCCTGGGTTCGTCAATGGTGGAAATCACTCCGGGGATCCAAAACGGTGATTAATAGCCCATGTAACTGTGATTAATTGCCCATGAAACAGGCCAGAATCGGCCAAAACTGCGAGTGTTGATGACCGGCACGTAAATGCACCCTGGGTTCGTCAATGGTGGAAATCACTCTGGGATCCAAAACGGTGATTAATAGCCCATGTAACTGTGATTAAGGGCCCATGAAACAAGCCAGAATCGGCCAAAACTGTGAGTGTTGATGACCGGCACGTAAATGCACCCTGGGTTCGTCAATGGTGGAAAACACTCCGGGGATCCAAAATGGTGATTAATAGCCCATGTAACTGTGATTAATTGCCCATGAAACAGGCCAGAATCGGCCAAAACTGCGAGTGTTGATGACCGGCACGTAAATGCACCCTAGGGTTCATAAATGGTGGAAATCACTCCGGGGACCCAAAACGGTGATTAATAGCCCATGAAACAGGCCAGCATCGGCCAAAATTGCAAGTGTTGATGACTGGCACGTAAATGCACCCTGGGGTTCGTCAATGGTGGAAATCACTCCGGGGACACAAAACGGTGATTAATAGCCCATGTAAGTGTGATTAATAGCCCATGTAACTGTGATTAATAGCTCATGAAACAGGCCAGAATCGGCCAAAACTGCGAGTGTTGATGACCGGCACGTAAATGCACCCTGGGGTTCGTCAATGGTGGAAATCACTCCGGGGACCCAAAACGGTGATTAATAGCCCATGAAAATCTGATTAATAGCCCGTGAAATAGGCCAGAATCGGCCAAAACTACGAGTGTTGATGACCGTCACGTAAATGCAACCTAGGTTTCGTCAATTGTGGAAATCACTCCGGGGACCCAAAACGGTGATTAATAGCCCATGAAACAGGCTAGAATCGGCCAAAACTGCGAGTGTTGATGACCGGGACGTAAATGCACCCTGGGTTCGTCAATGGTGGAAATCACTCCGGGGATCCAAAACGGTGATTAATAGCCCATGTAACTGTGATTAATTGCCCATGAAACAGGCCAGAATCGGCCAAAACTGCGAGTGTTGATGACCGGCACGTAAATGCACCCTAGGGTTCGTCAATGGTGGAAATTACTCCGGGGACCCAAAACGGTGATTAATAGCCCATGAAACAGGCCAGAATCGGCCAAAATTGCGAGTGTTGATGACTGGCACGTAAATGCACCCTAGGGTTCGTCAATGGTGGAAATCACTTCGGGGACCCAAAACGGTGATTAATAGCCCATGTAAGTCTGATTAATAGCCCATGTAACGGTGATTAATAGCCCATGAAACAGGCCAGAATCGGCCAAAACTGCGAGTGTTGATGACCGGCACGTAAATGCACCCTGTGGTTCGTCAATGGTGGAAATCACTCCGGGGACCCAAAACGGTGAGTAATAGCCCATGAAAATCTGATTAATAGCCCGTGAAACAGGCCAGAATCGGCCAAAACTGCGAGTGTTGATGACCGTCACGTAAATGCAACCTAGGTTTCGTCAATTGTGGAAATCACTCCGGGGACCCAAAACGGTGATTAATAGCCCATGAAACAGGCTAGAATCGGCCAAAACTGCGAGTGTTGATGACCGGCACGTAAATGCACCCTGGGTTCGTCAATGGTGGAAATCACTCCGGGGATCCAAAACGGTGATTAATAGCCCATGTAACTGTGATTAATTGCCCATGAAACAGGCCAGAATCGGCCAAAACTGCGAGTGTTGATGACCGGCACGTAAATGCACCCTGGGGTTCGTCAATGGTGGAAATCACTCCGGGGACCCAAAACGGTGATTAATAGCCCATGAAAATCTGATTAATAGCCCGTGAAACAGGCCAGAATCGGCCAAAACTGCGAGTGTTGATGACCGGCACGTAAATGCACCCTAGGGTTCATCAATGGTGGAAATCACTCCGGGGACCCAAAACGGTGATTAATAGCCCATGAAACAGGCCAGCATCGGCCAAAATTGCAAGTGTTGATGACTGGCACGTAAATGCACCCTGGGTTTCGTCAATGGTGGAAATCACTCCGGGGACCCAAAACGGTGATTAATAGCCCATGTAAGTGTGATTAATAGCCCATGTAACTGTGATTAATAGCTCATGAAACAGGCCAGAATCGGCCAAAACTGCGAGTGTTGATGACCGTCACGTAAATGCAACCTAGGTTTCGTCAATTGTGGAAATCACTCCGGGGACCCAAAACGGTGATTAATAGCCCATGAAACAGGCTAGAATCGGCCAAAACTGCGAGTGTTGATGACCGGGACGTAAATGCACCCTGGGTTCGTCAATGGTGGAAATCACTCCGGGGATCCAAAACGGTGATTAATAGCCCATGTAACTGTGATTAATTGCCCATGAAACAGGCCAGAATCGGCCAAAACTGCGAGTGTTGATGACCGGCACGTAAATGCACCCTAGGGTTCGTCAATGGTGGAAATCACTCCGGGGACCCAAAACGGTGATTAATAGCCCATGAAACAGGCCAGAATCGGCCAAAATTGCGAGTGTTGATGACTGGCACGTAAATGCACCCTAGGGTTCGTCAATGGTGGAAATCACTCCGGGGACCCAAAACGGTGATTAATAGCCCATGAAACAGGCCAGAATCGTCCAAAACTACGAGTGTTGATGACCGGCACGTAAATGCACCCTAGGGTTCGTCAATGGTGGAAATTACTCCGGGGACCCAAAACGGTGATTAATAGCCCATGAAACAGGCCAGAATCGGCCAAAATTGCGAGTGTTGATGACTGGCACGTAAATGCACCCTGGGGTTCGTCAATGGTGGAAATCACTCCGGGGACCCAAAACGGTGATTAATAGCCCATGTAAGTGTGATTCGTAGCCCATGTAACGGTGATTAATAGCCCATGAAACAGGCCAGAATCGGCCAAAACTGCGAGTGTTGATGACCGGCACGTAAATGCACCCTGGGGTTCGTCAATGGTGGAAATCACTCCGGGGACCCAAAACGGTGATTATTAGCCCATGAAACAGGCCAGAATCGGCCAAAACTGTGAGTGTTGATGACCGGCACGTAAATGCACCCTGGGTTCGTCAATGGTGGAAATCACTCCGGGGATCCAAAACGGTGATTAATAGCCATGTAACTGTGATTAATAGCCCATGAAACAGGCCAGAATCGGCCAAAACTGCGAGTGTTGATGACCGGCACGTAAATGCACCCTAGGGTTCGTCAACGGTGGAAATCACTCCGGGGACCCAAAACGGTGATTAATAGCCCATGAAACAGGCCTGAATCGGCCAAAACTGCGAGTGTTGATGACCGGCACGTAAATGCACCCTGGGGTTCGTCAATGGTGGAAATCACTCCGGGGACCCAAAACGGTGATTAATAGCCCATGAAAATCTGATTAATAGCCCGTGAAACAGGCCAGAATCGGCCAAAACTGCGAGTGTTGATGACCGTCACGTAAATGCAACCTAGGTTTCGTCAATTGTGGAAATCACTCCGGGGACCCAAAACGGTGATTAATAGCCCATGAAACAGGCTAGAATCGGCCAAAACTGCGAGTGTTGATGACCGGGACGTAAATGCACCCTAGGGTTCGTCAATGGTGGAAATCACTCCGGGGACCCAAAACGGTGATTATTAGCCCATAAAACAGGCCAGAATCGGCCAAAACTGTGAGTGTTGATGAACGGCACGTAAATGCACCCTGGGTTCATCAATGGTGGAAATCACTCCGGGGATCCAAAACGGTGATTAATAGCCCATGTAACTGTGATTAATTGCCCATGAAACAGGCCAGAATCGGCCAAAACTGCGAGTGTTGATGACCGGCACGTAAATGCACCCTAGGGTTCGTCAACGGTGGAAATCACTCCGGGGACCCAAAACGGTGATTAATAGCCCATGAAACAGGCCAGAATCGGCCAAAATTGCGAGTGTTGATGACTGGCACGTAAATGCACCCTGGGGTTCGTCAATGGTGGAAATCACTTCGGGGACCCAAAACGGTTATTAATAGCCCATGAAACAGGCCAGAATCGGCCAAAACTGCGAGTGTTGATGACCAGCACGTAAATGCACCCTGGGGTTCGTCAATGGTGGAAATCACTCCGGGGACCCAAAACGGTGATTATTAGCCCATGAAACAGGCCAGAATCGGCCAAAATTGCGAGTGTTGATGATCGGCACGTAAATGCACCATGTGGTTCGTCAATGGTGGAAATCACTCCGGGGACCCAAAACGGTGAGTAATAGCCCATGAAAATCTGATTAATAGCCCGTGAAACAGGCCAGAATCGGCCAAAACTGCGAGTGTTGATGACCGTCACGTAAATGCAACCTAGGTTTCGTCAATTGTGGAAATCACTCCGGGGACCCAAAACGGTGATTAATAGCCCATGAAACAGACTAGAATCGGCCAAAACTGCGAGTGTTGATGACCGGCACGTAAATGCACCCTGGGTTCGTCAATGGTGGAAATCACTCCGGGGATCCAAAACGGTGATTAATAGCCCATGTAACTGTGATTAATTGCCCATGAAACAGGCCAGAATCGGCCAAAACTGCGAGTGTTGATGACCGGCACGTAAATGCACCCTGGGTTCGTCAATGGTGGAAATCACTCTGGGATCCAAAACGGTGATTAATAGCCCATGTAACTGTGATTAAGGGCCCATGAAACAAGCCAGAATCGGCCAAAACTGTGAGTGTTGATGACCGGCACGTAAATGCACCCTGGGTTCGTCAATGGTGGAAAACACTCCGGGGATCCAAAATGGTGATTAATAGCCCATGTAACTGTGATTAATTGCCCATGAAACAGGCCAGAATCGGCCAAAACTGCGAGTGTTGATGACCGGCACGTAAATGCACCCTAGGGTTCATAAATGGTGGAAATCACTCCGGGGACCCAAAACGGTGATTAATAGCCCATGAAACAGGCCAGCATCGGCCAAAATTGCAAGTGTTGATGACTGGCACGTAAATGCACCCTGGGGTTCGTCAATGGTGGAAATCACTCCGGGGACACAAAACGGTGATTAATAGCCCATGTAAGTGTGATTAATAGCCCATGTAACTGTGATTAATAGCTCATGAAACAGGCCAGAATCGGCCAAAACTGCGAGTGTTGATGACCGGCACGTAAATGCACCCTGGGGTTCGTCAATGGTGGAAATCACTCCGGGGACCCAAAACGGTGATTAATAGCCCATGAAAATCTGATTAATAGCCCGTGAAATAGGCCAGAATCGGCCAAAACTACGAGTGTTGATGACCGTCACGTAAATGCAACCTAGGTTTCGTCAATTGTGGAAATCACTCCGGGGACCCAAAACGGTGATTAATAGCCCATGAAACAGGCTAGAATCGGCCAAAACTGCGAGTGTTGATGACCGGGACGTAAATGCACCCTGGGTTCGTCAATGGTGGAAATCACTCCGGGGATCCAAAACGGTGATTAATAGCCCATGTAACTGTGATTAATTGCCCATGAAACAGGCCAGAATCGGCCAAAACTGCGAGTGTTGATGACCGGCACGTAAATGCACCCTAGGGTTCGTCAATGGTGGAAATTACTCCGGGGACCCAAAACGGTGATTAATAGCCCATGAAACAGGCCAGAATCGGCCAAAATTGCGAGTGTTGATGACTGGCACGTAAATGCACCCTAGGGTTCGTCAATGGTGGAAATCACTTCGGGGACCCAAAACGGTGATTAATAGCCCATGTAAGTCTGATTAATAGCCCATGTAACGGTGATTAATAGCCCATGAAACAGGCCAGAATCGGCCAAAACTGCGAGTGTTGATGACCGGCACGTAAATGCACCCTGTGGTTCGTCAATGGTGGAAATCACTCCGGGGACCCAAAACGGTGAGTAATAGCCCATGAAAATCTGATTAATAGCCCGTGAAACAGGCCAGAATCGGCCAAAACTGCGAGTGTTGATGACCGTCACGTAAATGCAACCTAGGTTTCGTCAATTGTGGAAATCACTCCGGGGACCCAAAACGGTGATTAATAGCCCATGAAACAGGCTAGAATCGGCCAAAACTGCGAGTGTTGATGACCGGCACGTAAATGCACCCTGGGTTCGTCAATGGTGGAAATCACTCCGGGGATCCAAAACGGTGATTAATAGCCCATGTAACTGTGATTAATTGCCCATGAAACAGGCCAGAATCGGCCAAAACTGCGAGTGTTGATGACCGGCACGTAAATGCACCCTGGGGTTCGTCAATGGTGGAAATCACTCCGGGGACCCAAAACGGTGATTAATAGCCCATGAAAATCTGATTAATAGCCCGTGAAACAGGCCAGAATCGGCCAAAACTGCGAGTGTTGATGACCGGCACGTAAATGCACCCTAGGGTTCATCAATGGTGGAAATCACTCCGGGGACCCAAAACGGTGATTAATAGCCCATGAAACAGGCCAGCATCGGCCAAAATTGCAAGTGTTGATGACTGGCACGTAAATGCACCCTGGGTTTCGTCAATGGTGGAAATCACTCCGGGGACCCAAAACGGTGATTAATAGCCCATGTAAGTGTGATTAATAGCCCATGTAACTGTGATTAATAGCTCATGAAACAGGCCAGAATCGGCCAAAACTGCGAGTGTTGATGACCGTCACGTAAATGCAACCTAGGTTTCGTCAATTGTGGAAATCACTCCGGGGACCCAAAACGGTGATTAATAGCCCATGAAACAGGCTAGAATCGGCCAAAACTGCGAGTGTTGATGACCGGGACGTAAATGCACCCTGGGTTCGTCAATGGTGGAAATCACTCCGGGGATCCAAAACGGTGATTAATAGCCCATGTAACTGTGATTAATTGCCCATGAAACAGGCCAGAATCGGCCAAAACTGCGAGTGTTGATGACCGGCACGTAAATGCACCCTAGGGTTCGTCAATGGTGGAAATCACTCCGGGGACCCAAAACGGTGATTAATAGCCCATGAAACAGGCCAGAATCGGCCAAAATTGCGAGTGTTGATGACTGGCACGTAAATGCACCCTAGGGTTCGTCAATGGTGGAAATCACTCCGGGGACCCAAAACGGTGATTAATAGCCCATGAAACAGGCCAGAATCGTCCAAAACTACGAGTGTTGATGACCGGCACGTAAATGCACCCTAGGGTTCGTCAATGGTGGAAATTACTCCGGGGACCCAAAACGGTGATTAATAGCCCATGAAACAGGCCAGAATCGGCCAAAATTGCGAGTGTTGATGACTGGCACGTAAATGCACCCTGGGGTTCGTCAATGGTGGAAATCACTCCGGGGACCCAAAACGGTGATTAATAGCCCATGTAAGTGTGATTCGTAGCCCATGTAACGGTGATTAATAGCCCATGAAACAGGCCAGAATCGGCCAAAACTGCGAGTGTTGATGACCGGCACGTAAATGCACCCTGGGGTTCGTCAATGGTGGAAATCACTCCGGGGACCCAAAACGGTGATTATTAGCCCATGAAACAGGCCAGAATCGGCCAAAACTGTGAGTGTTGATGACCGGCACGTAAATGCACCCTGGGTTCGTCAATGGTGGAAATCACTCCGGGGATCCAAAACGGTGATTAATAGCCATGTAACTGTGATTAATAGCCCATGAAACAGGCCAGAATCGGCCAAAACTGCGAGTGTTGATGACCGGCACGTAAATGCACCCTAGGGTTCGTCAACGGTGGAAATCACTCCGGGGACCCAAAACGGTGATTAATAGCCCATGAAACAGGCCTGAATCGGCCAAAACTGCGAGTGTTGATGACCGGCACGTAAATGCACCCTGGGGTTCGTCAATGGTGGAAATCACTCCGGGGACCCAAAACGGTGATTAATAGCCCATGAAAATCTGATTAATAGCCCGTGAAACAGGCCAGAATCGGCCAAAACTGCGAGTGTTGATGACCGTCACGTAAATGCAACCTAGGTTTCGTCAATTGTGGAAATCACTCCGGGGACCCAAAACGGTGATTAATAGCCCATGAAACAGGCTAGAATCGGCCAAAACTGCGAGTGTTGATGACCGGGACGTAAATGCACCCTAGGGTTCGTCAATGGTGGAAATCACTCCGGGGACCCAAAACGGTGATTATTAGCCCATAAAACAGGCCAGAATCGGCCAAAACTGTGAGTGTTGATGAACGGCACGTAAATGCACCCTGGGTTCATCAATGGTGGAAATCACTCCGGGGATCCAAAACGGTGATTAATAGCCCATGTAACTGTGATTAATTGCCCATGAAACAGGCCAGAATCGGCCAAAACTGCGAGTGTTGATGACCGGCACGTAAATGCACCCTAGGGTTCGTCAACGGTGGAAATCACTCCGGGGACCCAAAACGGTGATTAATAGCCCATGAAACAGGCCAGAATCGGCCAAAATTGCGAGTGTTGATGACTGGCACGTAAATGCACCCTAGGGTTCGTCAATGGTGGAAATCACTTCGGGGACCCAAAACGGTGATTAATAGCCCATGTAAGTGTGATTAATAGCCCATGTAACGGTGATTAATAGCCCATGAAACAGGCCAGAATCGGCCAAAACTGCGAGTGTTGATGACCGGCACGTAAATGCACCCTGGGGTTCGTCAATGGTGGATATCACTCCGGGGACCCAAAACGGTGATTAATAGCCCATGATAATCTGATTAATAGCCCGTGAAACAGGCCAGAATCGGCCAAAACTGCGAGTGTTGATGACCGTCACGTAAATGCAACCTAGGTTTCGTCAATTGTGGAAATCACTCCGGGGACCCAAAACGGTGATTAATAGCCCATGAAACAGGCTAGAATCGGCCAAAACTGCGAGTGTTGATGACCGGCACGTAAATGCACCCTGGGTTCGTCAATGGTGGAAATCACTCCGGGGATCCAAAACGGTGATTAATAGCCCATGTAACTGTGATTAATTGCCCATGAAACAGGCCAGAATCGGCCAAAACTGCGAGTGTTGATGACCGGCACGTAAATGCACCCTGGGTTCGTCAATGGTGGAAATCACTCTGGGATCCAAAACGGTGATTAATAGCCCATGTAACTGTGATTAATTGCCCATGAAACAGGCCAGAATCGGCCAAAACTGCGAGTGTTGATGACCAGCACGTAAATGCACCCTAGGGTTCATCAATGGTGGAAATCACTCCGGGGACCCAAAACGGTGATTAATAGCCCGTGAAACAGGCCAGCATCGGCCAAAATTGCGAGTGTTGATGACTGGCACGTAAATGCACCCTGGGGTTCGTCAATGGTGGAAATCACTCCAGGGACCCAAAACGGTGATTAATAGCCCATGTAAGTGTGATTAATAGCCCATGTAACGGTGATTAATAGCCCATGAAACAGGCCAGAATCGGCCAAAACTGCGAGTGTTGATGACCGGCACGTAAATGCACCCTGGGTTCGTCAATGGTGGAAATCACTCTGGGGATCCAAAACGGTGATTAATAGCCCATGTAACTGTGATTAATTGCCCATGAAACAGGCCAGAATCGGCCAAAACTGCGAGTGTTGATGACCGGCACGTAAATGCACCCTAGGGTTCATCAATGGTGGAAATCACTCCGGGGACCCAAAACGATGATTAATAGCCCATGAAACAGGCCAGCATCGGCCAAAATTGCGAGTGTTGATGACTGGCACGTAAATGCACCCTGGGGTTCGTCAATGGTGGAAATCACTCCGGGGACCCAAAACGGTGATTAATAGCCCATGTAAGTGTGATTAATAGCCCATGTAACGGTGATTAATAGCCCATGAAACAGGCCAGAATCGGCCAAAACTGCGAGTGTTGATGACCGGCACGTAAATGCACCCTGGGGTTCGTCAATGGTGGAAATCACTCCGGGGACCCAAAACGGTGATTACTAGCCCATGAAAATCTGATTAATAGCCCGTGAAACAGGCCAGAATCGGCCAAAACTACGAGTGTTGATGACCGTCACGTAAATGCAACCTAGGTTTCGTCAATTGTGGAAATCACTCCGGGGACCCAAAACGGTGATTAATAGCCCATGAAACAGGCTAGAATCGGCCAAAACTGCGAGTGTTGATGACCGGGACGTAAATGCACCCTGGGTTCGTCAATGGTGGAAATCACTCCGGGGATCCAAAACCGTGATTAATAGCCCATGTAACTGTGATTAATTGCCCATGAAACAGGCCAGAATCGGCCAAAACTGCGAGTGTTGATGACCGGCATGTAAATGCACCCTAGGGTTCGTCAATGGTGGAAATCTCTCCGGGGCCCAAAACGGTGATTAATAGCCCATGAAATAGGCCAGAATCGGCCAAAATTGCGAGTGTTGATGACTGGCACGTAAATGCACCCTAGGGTTCGTCAATGGTGGAAATCACTTCGGGGACCCAAAACGGTGATTAATAGCCCATGTAAGTGTGATTAATAGCCCATGTAACGGTGATTAATAGCCCATGAAACAGGCCAGAATCGGCCAAAACTGCGAGTGTTGATGACCGGCACGTAAATGCACCCTGTGGTTCGTCAATGGTGGAAATCACTCCGGGGACCCAAAACCGTGATTAATAGCCCATGAAAATCTGATTAATAGCCCGTGAAACAGGCCAGAATCGGCCAAAACTGCGAGTGTTGATGACCGTCACGTAAATGCAACCTAGGTTTCGTCAATTGTGGAAATCACTCCGGGGACCCAAAACGGTGATTAATAGCCCATGAAACAGGCTAGAATCGGCCAAAACTGCGAGTGTTGATGACCGGCACGTAAATGCACCCTGGGTTCGTCAATGGTGGAAATCACTCCGGGGATCCAAAACGGTGATTAATAGCCCATGTAACTGTGATTAATTGCCCATGAAACAGGCCAGAATCGGCCAAAACTGCGAGTGTTGATGACCGGCACGTAAATGCACCCTGGGTTCGTCAATGGTGGAAATCACTCTGGGATCCAAAAAGGTGATTAATAGCCCATGTAACTGTGATTAATTGCCCATGAAACAGGCCAGAATCGGCCAAAACTGCGAGTGTTGATGACCAGCACGTAAATGCACCCTAGGGTTCATCAATGGTGGAAATCACTCCGGGGACCCAAAACGGTGATTAATAGCCCGTGAAACAGGCCAGCATCGGCCAAAATTGCGAGTGTTGATGACTGGCACGTAAATGCACCCTGGGGTTCGTCAATGGTGGAAATCACTCCAGGGACCCAAAACGGTGATTAATAGCCCATGTAAGTGTGATTAATAGCCCATGTAACGGTGATTAATAGCCCATGAAACAGGCCAGAATCGGCCAAAACTGCGAGTGTTGATGACCGTCACGTAAATGCAACCTAGGTTTCGTCAATTGTGGAAATCACTCCGGGGACCCAAAACGGTGATTAATAGCCCATGAAACAGGCTAGAATCGGCCAAAACTGCGAGTGTTGATGACCGGGACGTAAATGCACCCTAGGGTTCGTCAATGGTGGAAATCACTCTGGGGATCCAAAACGGTGATTAATAGCCCATGTAACTGTGATTAATTGCCCATGAAACAGGCCAGAATCGGCCAAAACTGCGAGTGTTGATGACCGGCACGTAAATGCACCCTAGGGTTCATGAATGGTGGAAATCACTCCGGGGACCCAAAACGGTGATTAATAGCCCATGAAACAGGCCAGCATCGGCCAAAATTGCGAGTGTTGATGACTGGCACGTAAATGCACCCTGGGGTTCGTCAATGGTGGAAATCACTCCGGGGACCCAAAACGGTTATTAATAGCCCATGAAACAGGCCAGAATCGGCCAAAACTGCGAGTGTTGATGACCGGCACGTAAATGCACCCTGGGTTCGTCAATGGTGGAAATCACTCTGGGGATCCAAAACGGTGATTAATAGCCCATGTAACTGTGATTAATTGCCCATGAAACAGGCCAGAATCGGCCAAAACTGCGAGTGTTGATGACCGGCACGTAAATGCACCCTAGGGTTCATGAATGGTGGAAATCACTCCGGGGACCCAAAACGGTGATTAATAGCCCATGAAACAGGCCAGCATCGGCCAAAATTGCGAGTGTTGATGACTGGCACGTAAATGCACCCTGGGGTTCGTCAATGGTGGAAATCACTCCGGGGACCCAAAACGGTTATTAATAGCCCATGAAACAGGCCAGAATCGGCCAAAACTGCGAGTGTTGATGACCGGCACGTAAATGCACCCTGGGGTTCGTCAATGGTGGAAATCACTCCGGGGACCCAAAACGGTGATTATTAGCCCATGAAACAGGCCAGAATCGGCCAAAATTGCGAGTGTTGATGATCGGCACGTAAATGCACCATGTGGTTCGTCAATGGTGGAAATCACTCCGGGGACCCAAAACGGTGAGTAATAGCCCATGAAAATCTGATTAATAGCCCGTGAAACAGGCCAGAATCGGCCAAAACTGCGAGTGTTGATGACCGTCACGTAAATGCAACCTAGGTTTCGTCAATTGTGGAAATCACTCCGGGGACCCAAAACGGTGATTAATAGCCCATGAAACAGACTAGAATCGGCCAAAACTGCGAGTGTTGATGACCGGCACGTAAATGCACCCTGGGTTCGTCAATGGTGGAAATCACTCCGGGGATCCAAAACGGTGATTAATAGCCCATGTAACTGTGATTAATTGCCCATGAAACAGGCCAGAATCGGCCAAAACTGCGAGTGTTGATGACCGGCACGTAAATGCACCCTGGGTTCGTCAATGGTGGAAATCACTCTGGGGATCCAAAACGGTGATTAATAGCCCATGTAACTGTGATTAATTGCCCATGAAACAGGCCAGAATCGGCCAAAACTGCGAGTGTTGATGACCGGCACGTAAATGCACCCTAGGGTTCATGAATGGTGGAAATCACTCCGGGGACCCAAAACGGTGATTAATAGCCCGTGAAACAGGCCAGCATCGGCCAAAATTGCGAGTGTTGATGACTGGCACGTAAATGCACCCTGGGGTTCGTCAATGGTGGAAATCACTCCAGGGACCCAAAACGGTGATTAATAGCCCATGTAAGTGTGATTAATAGCCCATGTAACGGTGATTAATAGCCCATGAAACAGGCCAGAATCGGCCAAAACTGCGAGTGTTGATGACCGGCACGTAAATGCACCCTGGGTTCGTCAATGGTGGAAATCACTCTGGGGATCCAAAACGGTGATTAATAGCCCATGTAACTGTGATTAATTGCCCATGAAACAGGCCAGAATCGGCCAAAACTGCGAGTGTTGATGACCGGCACGTAAATGCACCCTAGGGTTCATCAATGGTGGAAATCACTCCGGGGACCCAAAACGGTGATTAATAGCCCATGAAACAGGCCAGCATCGGCCAAAATTGCGAGTGTTGATGACTGGCACGTAAATGCACCCTGGGGTTCGTCAATGGTGGAAATCACTCCGGGGACCCAAAACGGTGATTAATAGCCCATGTAAGTGTGATTAATAGCCCATGTAACGGTGATTAATAGCCCATGAAACAGGCCAGAATCGGCCAAAACTGCGAGTGTTGATGACCGGCACGTAAATGCACCCTGGGGTTCGTCAATGGTGGAAATCACTCCGGGGACCCAAAACGGTGATTACTAGCCCATGAAAATCTGATTAATAGCCCGTGAAACAGGCCAGAATCGGCCAAAACTACGAGTGTTGATGACCGTCACGTAAATGCAACCTAGGTTTCGTCAATTGTGGAAATCACTCCGGGGACCCAAAACGGTGATTAATAGCCCATGAAACAGGCTAGAATCGGCCAAAACTGCGAGTGTTGATGACCGGGACGTAAATGCACCCTGGGTTCGTCAATGGTGGAAATCACTCCGGGGATCCAAAACCGTGATTAATAGCCCATGTAACTGTGATTAATTGCCCATGAAACAGGCCAGAATCGGCCAAAACTGCGAGTGTTGATGACCGGCATGTAAATGCACCCTAGGGTTCGTCAATGGTGGAAATCTCTCCGGGGCCCAAAACGGTGATTAATAGCCCATGAAATAGGCCAGAATCGGCCAAAATTGCGAGTGTTGATGACTGGCACGTAAATGCACCCTAGGGTTCGTCAATGGTGGAAATCACTTCGGGGACCCAAAACGGTGATTAATAGCCCATGTAAGTGTGATTAATAGCCCATGTAACGGTGATTAATAGCCCATGAAACAGGCCAGAATCGGCCAAAACTGCGAGTGTTGATGACCGGCACGTAAATGCACCCTGTGGTTCGTCAATGGTGGAAATCACTCCGGGGACCCAAAACGGTGATTAATAGCCCATGAAAATCTGATTAATAGCCCGTGAAACAGGCCAGAATCGGCCAAAACTGCGAGTGTTGATGACCGTCACGTAAATGCAACCTAGGTTTCGTCAATTGTGGAAATCACTCCGGGGACCCAAAACGGTGATTAATAGCCCATGAAACAGGCTAGAATCGGCCAAAACTGCGAGTGTTGATGACCGGCACGTAAATGCACCCTGGGTTCGTCAATGGTGGAAATCACTCCGGGGATCCAAAACGGTGATTAATAGCCCATGTAACTGTGATTAATTGCCCATGAAACAGGCCAGAATCGGCCAAAACTGCGAGTGTTGATGACCGGCACGTAAATGCACCCTGGGTTCGTCAATGGTGGAAATCACTCTGGGATCCAAAAAGGTGATTAATAGCCCATGTAACTGTGATTAATTGCCCATGAAACAGGCCAGAATCGGCCAAAACTGCGAGTGTTGATGACCAGCACGTAAATGCACCCTAGGGTTCATCAATGGTGGAAATCACTCCGGGGACCCAAAACGGTGATTAATAGCCCGTGAAACAGGCCAGCATCGGCCAAAATTGCGAGTGTTGATGACTGGCACGTAAATGCACCCTGGGGTTCGTCAATGGTGGAAATCACTCCAGGGACCCAAAACGGTGATTAATAGCCCATGTAAGTGTGATTAATAGCCCATGTAACGGTGATTAATAGCCCATGAAACAGGCCAGAATCGGCCAAAACTGCGAGTGTTGATGACCGTCACGTAAATGCAACCTAGGTTTCGTCAATTGTGGAAATCACTCCGGGGACCCAAAACGGTGATTAATAGCCCATGAAACAGGCTAGAATCGGCCAAAACTGCGAGTGTTGATGACCGGGACGTAAATGCACCCTAGGGTTCGTCAATGGTGGAAATCACTCTGGGGATCCAAAACGGTGATTAATAGCCCATGTAACTGTGATTAATTGCCCATGAAACAGGCCAGAATCGGCCAAAACTGCGAGTGTTGATGACCGGCACGTAAATGCACCCTAGGGTTCATGAATGGTGGAAATCACTCCGGGGACCCAAAACGGTGATTAATAGCCCATGAAACAGGCCAGCATCGGCCAAAATTGCGAGTGTTGATGACTGGCACGTAAATGCACCCTGGGGTTCGTCAATGGTGGAAATCACTCCGGGGACCCAAAACGGTTATTAATAGCCCATGAAACAGGCCAGAATCGGCCAAAACTGCGAGTGTTGATGACCGGCACGTAAATGCACCCTGGGTTCGTCAATGGTGGAAATCACTCTGGGGATCCAAAACGGTGATTAATAGCCCATGTAACTGTGATTAATTGCCCATGAAACAGGCCAGAATCGGCCAAAACTGCGAGTGTTGATGACCGGCACGTAAATGCACCCTAGGGTTCATGAATGGTGGAAATCACTCCGGGGACCCAAAACGGTGATTAATAGCCCATGAAACAGGCCAGCATCGGCCAAAATTGCGAGTGTTGATGACTGGCACGTAAATGCACCCTGGGGTTCGTCAATGGTGGAAATCACTCCGGGGACCCAAAACGGTTATTAATAGCCCATGAAACAGGCCAGAATCGGCCAAAACTGCGAGTGTTGATGACCGGCACGTAAATGCACCCTGGGGTTCGTCAATGGTGGAAATCACTCCGGGGACCCAAAACGGTGATTATTAGCCCATGAAACAGGCCAGAATCGGCCAAAATTGCGAGTGTTGATGATCGGCACGTAAATGCACCATGTGGTTCGTCAATGGTGGAAATCACTCCGGGGACCCAAAACGGTGAGTAATAGCCCATGAAAATCTGATTAATAGCCCGTGAAACAGGCCAGAATCGGCCAAAACTGCGAGTGTTGATGACCGTCACGTAAATGCAACCTAGGTTTCGTCAATTGTGGAAATCACTCCGGGGACCCAAAACGGTGATTAATAGCCCATGAAACAGACTAGAATCGGCCAAAACTGCGAGTGTTGATGACCGGCACGTAAATGCACCCTGGGTTCGTCAATGGTGGAAATCACTCCGGGGATCCAAAACGGTGATTAATAGCCCATGTAACTGTGATTAATTGCCCATGAAACAGGCCAGAATCGGCCAAAACTGCGAGTGTTGATGACCGGCACGTAAATGCACCCTGGGTTCGTCAATGGTGGAAATCACTCTGGGGATCCAAAACGGTGATTAATAGCCCATGTAACTGTGATTAATTGCCCATGAAACAGGCCAGAATCGGCCAAAACTGCGAGTGTTGATGACCGGCACGTAAATGCACCCTAGGGTTCATGAATGGTGGAAATCACTCCGGGGACCCAAAACGGTGATTAATAGCCCATGAAACAGGCCAGCATCGGCCAAAATTGCGAGTGTTGATGACTGGCACGTAAATGCACCCTGGGGTTCGTCAATGGTGGAAATCACTCCGGGGACCCAAAACGGTTATTAATAGCCCATGAAACAGGCCAGAATCGGCCAAAACTGCGAGTGTTGATGACCGGCACGTAAATGCACCCTGGGGTTCGTCAATGGTGGAAATCACTCCGGGGACCCAAAACGGTGATTATTAGCCCATGAAACAGGCCAGAATCGGCCAAAATTGCGAGTGTTGATGATCGGCACGTAAATGCACCATGTGGTTCGTCAATGGTGGAAATCACTCCGGGGACCCAAAACGGTGAGTAATAGCCCATGAAAATCTGATTAATAGCCCGTGAAACAGGCCAGAATCGGCCAAAACTGCGAGTGTTGATGACCGTCACGTAAATGCAACCTAGGTTTCGTCAATTGTGGAAATCACTCCGGGGACCCAAAACGGTGATTAATAGCCCATGAAACAGACTAGAATCGGCCAAAACTGCGAGTGTTGATGACCGGCACGTAAATGCACCCTGGGTTCGTCAATGGTGGAAATCACTCCGGGGATCCAAAACGGTGATTAATAGCCCATGTAACTGTGATTAATTGCCCATGAAACAGGCCAGAATCGGCCAAAACTGCGAGTGTTGATGACCGGCACGTAAATGCACCCTGGGTTCGTCAATGGTGGAAATCACTCTGGGATCCAAAACGGTGATTAATAGCCCATGTAACTGTGATTAAGGGCCCATGAAACAGGCCAGAATCGGCCAAAACTGTGAGTGTTGATGACCGGCACGTAAATGCACCCTGGGTTCGTCAATGGTGGAAAACACTCCGGGGATCCAAAATGGTGATTAATAGCCCATGTAACTGTGATTAATTGCCCATGAAACAGGCCAGAATCGGCCAAAACTGCGAGTGTTGATGACCGGCACGTAAATGCACCCTAGGGTTCATAAATGGTGGAAATCACTCCGGGGACCCAAAACGGTGATTAATAGCCCATGAAACAGGCCAGCATCGGCCAAAATTGCAAGTGTTGATGACTGGCACGTAAATGCACCCTGGGGTTCGTCAATGGTGGAAATCACTCCGGGGACACAAAACGGTGATTAATAGCCCATGTAAGTGTGATTAATAGCCCATGTAACTGTGATTAATAGCTCATGAAACAGGCCAGAATCGGCCAAAACTGCGAGTGTTGATGACCGGCACGTAAATGCACCCTGGGGTTCGTCAATGGTGGAAATCACTCCGGGGACCCAAAACGGTGATTAATAGCCCATGAAAATCTGATTAATAGCCCGTGAAATAGGCCAGAATCGGCCAAAACTACGAGTGTTGATGACCGTCACGTAAATGCAACCTAGGTTTCGTCAATTGTGGAAATCACTCCGGGGACCCAAAACGGTGATTAATAGCCCATGAAACAGGCTAGAATCGGCCAAAACTGCGAGTGTTGATGACCGGGACGTAAATGCACCCTGGGTTCGTCAATGGTGGAAATCACTCCGGGGATCCAAAACGGTGATTAATAGCCCATGTAACTGTGATTAATTGCCCATGAAACAGGCCAGAATCGGCCAAAACTGCGAGTGTTGATGACCGGCACGTAAATGCACCCTAGGGTTCGTCAATGGTGGAAATTACTCCGGGGACCCAAAACGGTGATTAATAGCCCATGAAACAGGCCAGAATCGGCCAAAATTGCGAGTGTTGATGACTGGCACGTAAATGCACCCTAGGGTTCGTCAATGGTGGAAATCACTTCGGGGACCCAAAACGGTGATTAATAGCCCATGTAAGTCTGATTAATAGCCCATGTAACGGTGATTAATAGCCCATGAAACAGGCCAGAATCGGCCAAAACTGCGAGTGTTGATGACCGGCACGTAAATGCACCCTGTGGTTCGTCAATGGTGGAAATCACTCCGGGGACCCAAAACGGTGAGTAATAGCCCATGAAAATCTGATTAATAGCCCGTGAAACAGGCCAGAATCGGCCAAAACTGCGAGTGTTGATGACCGTCACGTAAATGCAACCTAGGTTTCGTCAATTGTGGAAATCACTCCGGGGACCCAAAACGGTGATTAATAGCCCATGAAACAGGCTAGAATCGGCCAAAACTGCGAGTGTTGATGACCGGCACGTAAATGCACCCTGGGTTCGTCAATGGTGGAAATCACTCCGGGGATCCAAAACGGTGATTAATAGCCCATGTAACTGTGATTAATTGCCCATGAAACAGGCCAGAATCGGCCAAAACTGCGAGTGTTGATGACCGGCACGTAAATGCACCCTGGGGTTCGTCAATGGTGGAAATCACTCCGGGGACCCAAAACGGTGATTAATAGCCCATGAAAATCTGATTAATAGCCCGTGAAACAGGCCAGAATCGGCCAAAACTGCGAGTGTTGATGACCGGCACGTAAATGCACCCTAGGGTTCATCAATGGTGGAAATCACTCCGGGGACCCAAAACGGTGATTAATAGCCCATGAAACAGGCCAGCATCGGCCAAAATTGCAAGTGTTGATGACTGGCACGTAAATGCACCCTGGGTTTCGTCAATGGTGGAAATCACTCCGGGGACCCAAAACGGTGATTAATAGCCCATGTAAGTGTGATTAATAGCCCATGTAACTGTGATTAATAGCTCATGAAACAGGCCAGAATCGGCCAAAACTGCGAGTGTTGATGACCGTCACGTAAATGCAACCTAGGTTTCGTCAATTGTGGAAATCACTCCGGGGACCCAAAACGGTGATTAATAGCCCATGAAACAGGCTAGAATCGGCCAAAACTGCGAGTGTTGATGACCGGGACGTAAATGCACCCTGGGTTCGTCAATGGTGGAAATCACTCCGGGGATCCAAAACGGTGATTAATAGCCCATGTAACTGTGATTAATTGCCCATGAAACAGGCCAGAATCGGCCAAAACTGCGAGTGTTGATGACCGGCACGTAAATGCACCCTAGGGTTCGTCAATGGTGGAAATCACTCCGGGGACCCAAAACGGTGATTAATAGCCCATGAAACAGGCCAGAATCGGCCAAAATTGCGAGTGTTGATGACTGGCACGTAAATGCACCCTAGGGTTCGTCAATGGTGGAAATCACTTCGGGGACCCAAAACGGTGATTAATAGCCCATGAAACAGGCCAGAATCGGCCAAAATTGTGATTAATAGCCCATGTAACTGTGATTAATTGCCCATGAAACAGGCCAGAATCGGCCAAAATTGCGAGTGTTGATGACCGGCACGTAAATGCACCCTAGGGTTCGTCAATGGTGGAAATTACTCCGGGGACCCAAAACGGTGATTAATAGCCCATGAAACAGGCCAGAATCGGCCAAAATTGCGAGTGTTGATGACTGGCACGTAAATGCACCCTGGGGTTCGTCAATGGTGGAAATCACTCCGGGGACCCAAAACGGTGATTAATAGCCCATGTAAGTGTGATTCGTAGCCCATGTAACGGTGATTAATAGCCCATGAAACAGGCCAGAATCGGCCAAAACTGCGAGTGTTGATGACCGGCACGTAAATGCACCCTGGGGTTCGTCAATGGTGGAAATCACTCCGGGGACCCAAAACGGTGATTATTAGCCCATGAAACAGGCCAGAATCGGCCAAAACTGTGAGTGTTGATGACCGGCACGTAAATGCACCCTGGGTTCGTCAATGGTGGAAATCACTCCGGGGATCCAAAACGGTGATTAATAGCCATGTAACTGTGATTAATAGCCCATGAAACAGGCCAGAATCGGCCAAAACTGCGAGTGTTGATGACCGGCACGTAAATGCACCCTAGGGTTCGTCAACGGTGGAAATCACTCCGGGGACCCAAAACGGTGATTAATAGCCCATGAAACAGGCCTGAATCGGCCAAAACTGCGAGTGTTGATGACCGGCACGTAAATGCACCCTGGGGTTCGTCAATGGTGGAAATCACTCCGGGGACCCAAAACGGTGATTAATAGCCCATGAAAATCTGATTAATAGCCCGTGAAACAGGCCAGAATCGGCCAAAACTGCGAGTGTTGATGACCGTCACGTAAATGCAACCTAGGTTTCGTCAATTGTGGAAATCACTCCGGGGACCCAAAACGGTGATTAATAGCCCATGAAACAGGCTAGAATCGGCCAAAACTGCGAGTGTTGATGACCGGGACGTAAATGCACCCTAGGGTTCGTCAATGGTGGAAATCACTCCGGGGACCCAAAACGGTGATTATTAGCCCATAAAACAGGCCAGAATCGGCCAAAACTGTGAGTGTTGATGAACGGCACGTAAATGCACCCTGGGTTCGTCAATGGTGGAAATCACTCCGGGGATCCAAAACGGTGATTAATAGCCCATGTAACTGTGATTAATTGCCCATGAAACAGGCCAGAATCGGCCAAAACTGCGAGTGTTGATGACCGGCACGTAAATGCACCCTAGGGTTCGTCAACGGTGGAAATCACTCCGGGGACCCAAAACGGTGATTAATAGCCCATGAAACAGGCCAGAATCGGCCAAAATTGCGAGTGTTGATGACTGGCACGTAAATGCACCCTAGGGTTCGTCAATGGTGGAAATCACTTCGGGGACCCAAAACGGTGATTAATAGCCCATGTAAGTGTGATTAATAGCCCATGTAACGGTGATTAATAGCCCATGAAACAGGCCAGAATCGGCCAAAACTGCGAGTGTTGATGACCGGCACGTAAATGCACCCTGGGGTTCGTCAATGGTGGAAATCACTCCGGGGACCCAAAACGGTGATTAATAGCCCATGATAATCTGATTAATAGCCCGTGAAACAGGCCAGAATCGTCCAAAACTACGAGTGTTGATGACCGTCACGTAAATGCAACCTAGGTTTCGTCAATTGTGGAAATCACTCCGGGGACCCAAAACGGTGATTAATAGCCCATGAAACAGGCTAGAATCGGCCAAAACTGCGAGTGTTGATGACCGGCACGTAAATGCACCCTAGGGTTCGTCAATGGTGGAAATTACTCCGGGGACCCAAAACGGTGATTAATAGCCCATGAAACAGGCCAGAATCGGCCAAAATTGCGAGTGTTGATGACTGGCACGTAAATGCACCCTAGGGTTCGTCAATGGTGGAAATCACTTCGGGGACCCAAAACGGTGATTAATAGCCCATGTAAGTGTGATTAATAGCCCATGTAACGGTGATTAATAGCCCATGAAACAGGCCAGAATCGGCCAAAACTGCGAGTGTTGATGACCGGCACGTAAATGCACCCTAGGGTTCGTCAATGGTGGAAATCACTCCGGGGACCCAAAACGGTGATTAATAGCCCATGAAACAGGCCAGAATCGGCCAAAATTGCGAGTGTTGATGACTGGCACGTAAATGCACCCTGGGGTTCGTCAATGGTGGAAATCACTCCGGGGACCCAAAACGGTGATTAATAGCCCATGTAAGTGTGATTCGTAGCCCATGTAACGGTGATTAATAGCCCATGAAACAGGCCAGAATCGGCCAAAACTGCGAGTGTTGATGACCGGCACGTAAATGCAACCTAGGTTTCGTCAATTGTGGAAATCACTCCGGGGACCCAAAACGGTGATTAATAGCCCATGTAACTGTGATTAATTGCCCATGAAACAGGCCAGAATCGGCCAAAACTGCGAGTGTTGATGACCGGCACGTAAATGCACCCTGGGGTTCGTCAATGGTGGAAATCACTCCGGGGACCCAAAACGGTGATTATTAGCCCATGAAACAGGCCAGAATCGGCCAAAACTGTGAGTGTTGATGAACGGCACGTAAATGCACCCTGGGTTCGTCAATGGTGGAAATCACTCCGGGGATCCAAAACGGTGATTAATAGCCCATGTAACTGTGATTAATTGCCCATGAAACAGGCCAGAATCGGCCAAAACTGCGAGTGTTGATGACCGGCACGTAAATGCACCCTGGGGTTCGTCAATGGTGGAAATCACTCCGGGGACCCAAAACGGTGATTAATAGCCCATGATAATCTGATTAATAGCCCGTGAAACAGGCCAGAATCGGCCAAAACTACGAGTGTTGATGACCGTCACGTAAATGCAACCTAGGTTTCGTCAATTGTGGAAATCACTCCGGGGACCCAAAACGGTGATTAATAGCCCATGAAACAGGCTAGAATCGGCCAAAACTGCGAGTGTTGATGACCGGGACGTAAATGCACCCTGGGTTCGTCAATGGTGGAAATCACTCCGGGGATCCAAAACGGTGATTAATAGCCCATGTAACTGTGATTAATTGCCCATGAAACAGGCCAGAATCGGCCAAAACTGCGAGTGTTGATGACCGGCACGTAAATGCACCCTAGGGTTCGTCAATGGTGGAAATTACTCCGGGGACCCAAAACGGTGATTAATAGCCCATGAAACAGGCCAGAATCGGCCAAAATTGCGAGTGTTGATGACTGGCACGTAAATGCACCCTAGGGTTCGTCAATGGTGGAAATCACTTCGGGGACCCAAAACGGTGATTAATAGCCCATGTAAGTGTGATTAATAGCCCATGTAACGGTGATTAATAGCCCATGAAACAGGCCAGAATCGGCCAAAACTGCGAGTGTTGATGACCGGCACGTAAATGCACCCTAGGGTTCGTCAATGGTGGAAATCACTCCGGGGACCCAAAACGGTGATTAATAGCCCATGAAACAGGCCAGAATCGGCCAAAATTGCGAGTGTTGATGACTGGCACGTAAATGCACCCTGGGGTTCGTCAATGGTGGAAATCACTCCGGGGACCCAAAACGGTGATTAATAGCCCATGTAAGTGGGATTCGTAGCCCATGTAACGGTGATTAATAGCCCATGAAACAGGCCAGAATCGGCCAAAACTGCGAGTGTTGATGACCGGCACGTAAATGCAACCTAGGTTTCCTCAATTGTGGAAATCACTCCGGGGACCCAAAACGGTGATTAATAGCCCATGAAACAGGCTAGAATCGGCCAAAACTGCGAGTGTTGATGACCGGGACGTAAATGCACCCTAGGGTTCGTCAATGGTGGAAATCACTCCGGGGACCCAAAACGGTGATTATTAGCCCATGAAACAGGCCAGAATCGGCCAAAACTGTGAGTGTTGATGAACGGCACGTAAATGCACCCTGGGTTCGTCAATGGTGGAAATCACTCCGGGGATCCAAAACGGTGATTAATAGCCCATGTAACTGTGATTAATTGCCCATGAAACAGGCCAGAATCGGCCAAAACTGCGAGTGTTGATGACCGGCACGTAAATGCACCCTGGGGTTCGTCAATGGTGGAAATCACTCCGGGGACCCAAAACGGTGATTATTAGCCCATGAAACAGGCCAGAATCGGCCAAAACTGTGAGTGTTGATGACCGGCACGTAAATGCACCCTGGGTTCGTCAATGGTGGAAATCACTTCGGGGACCCAAAACGGTGATTATTAGCCCATGAAACAGGCCGGAATCGGCCAAAACTGTGAGTGTTGATGACCGGCACGTAAATGCACCCTAGGGTTCGTCAATGGTGGAAATCACTCCGGGGACCCAAAACGGTGATTAATAGCCCATGAAACAGGCCAGAATCGGCCAAAATTGCGAGTGTTGATGACTGGCACGTAAATGCACCCTAGGGTTCGTCAATGGTGGAAATCACTTCGGGGACCCAAAACGGTGATTAATAGCCCATGTAAGTGTGATTAATAGCCCATGTAACGGTGATTAATAGCCCATGAAACAGGCCAGAATCGGCCAAAACTGCGAGTGTTGATGACCGGCACGTAAATGCACCCTAGGGTTCGTCAATGGTGGAAATCACTCCGGGGACCCAAAACGGTGATTAATAGCCCATGAAACAGGCCAGAATCGGCCAAAATTGCGAGTGTTGATGACTGGCACGTAAATGCACCCTGGGGTTCGTCAATGGTGGAAATCACTCCGGGGACCCAAAACGGTGATTAATAGCCCATGTAAGTGGGATTCGTAGCCCATGTAACGGTGATTAATAGCCCATGAAACAGGCCAGAATCGGCCAAAACTGCGAGTGTTGATGACCGGCACGTAAATGCAACCTAGGTTTCGTCAATTGTGGAAATCACTCCGGGGACCCAAAACGGTGATTAATAGCCCATGAAACAGGCTAGAATCGGCCAAAACTGCGAGTGTTGATGACCGGGACGTAAATGCACCCTAGGGTTCGTCAATGGTGGAAATCACTCCGGGGACCCAAAACGGTGATTATTAGCCCATGAAACAGGCCAGAATCGGCCAAAACTGTGAGTGTTGATGAACGGCACGTAAATGCACCCTGGGTTCGTCAATGGTGGAAATCACTCCGGGGATCCAAAACGGTGATTAATAGCCCATGTAACTGTGATTAATTGCCCATGAAACAGGCCAGAATCGGCCAAAACTGCGAGTGTTGATGACCGGCACGTAAATGCACCCTGGGGTTCGTCAATGGTGGAAATCACTCCGGGGACCCAAAACGGTGATTATTAGCCCATGAAACAGGCCAGAATCGGCCAAAACTGTGAGTGTTGATGACCGGCACGTAAATGCACCCTGGGTTCGTCAATGGTGGAAATCACTTCGGGGACCCAAAACGGTGATTATTAGCCCATGAAACAGGCCGGAATCGGCCAAAACTGTGAGTGTTGATGACCGGCACGTAAATGCACCCTAGGGTTCGTCAATGGTGGAAATCACTCCGGGGACCCAAAACGGTGATTAATAGCCCATGAAACAGGCCAGAATCGGCCAAAATTGCGAGTGTTGATGACTGGCACGTAAATGCACCCTAGGGTTCGTCAATGGTGGAAATCACTTCGGGGACCCAAAACGGTGATTAATAGCCCATGTAAGTGTGATTAATAGCCCATGTAACGGTGATTAATAGCCCATGAAACAGGCCAGAATCGGCCAAAACTGCGAGTGTTGATGACCGGCACGTAAATGCACCCTGTGGTTCGTCAATGGTGGAAATCACTCCGGGGACCCAAAACGGTGATTAATAGCCCATGTAACTGTGATTAATTGCCCATGAAACAGGCCAGAATCGGCCAAAACTGCGAGTGTTGATGACCGGCACGTAAATGCACCCTCGGGTTCGTCAATGGTGGAAATCACTCCGGGGACCCAAAACGGTGATTAATAGCCCATGATAATCTGATTAATAGCCCGTGAAACAGGCTAGAATCGGCCAAAACTGCGAGTGTTGATGACCGGAACGTAAATGCAACCTAGGTTTCGTCAATTGTGGAAATCACTCCGGGGATCCAAAACGGTGATTAATAGCCCATGTAACTGTGATTAAGAGCCCACGAAACAGGCCAGAATCGGCCAAAACTGCGAGTGTTGATGACCGTCACGTAAATGCACCCTAGGTTTCGTCAATTGTGGAAATCACTCCGGGGACCCAAAACGGTGATTAATAGCCCATGAAACAGGCTAGAATCGGCCAAAACTGCGAGTGTTGATGACCGGAACGTAAATGCAACCTAGGTTTCGTCAATTGTGGAAATCACTCCGGGGACCCAAAACGGTGATTAATAGCCCATGAAACAGGCCAGAATCGGCCAAAACTGCGAGTGTTGATGACCGGCACGTAAATGCACCCTGGGTTCGTCAATGGTGGAAATCACTCTGGGGATCCAAAACGGTGATTAATAGCCCATGTAAGTGTGATTAATAGCCCATGTAACGGTGATTAATAGCCCATGAAACAGGCCAGAATCGGCCAAAATTGCGAGTGTTGATGACTGGCACGTAAATGCACCCTGGGGTTCGTCAATGGTGGAAATCACTCCGGGGACCCAAAACGGTGATTAATAGCCCATGAAACAGGCCAGAATCGGCCAAAACTGCGAGTGTTGATGACCGGCACGTAAATGCACCCTGGGTTCGTCAATGGTGGAAATCACTCTGGGGATCCAAAACGGTGATTAATAGCCCATGTAAGTGTGATTAATAGCCCATGTAACGGTGATTAATAGCCCATGAAACAGGCCAGAATCGGCCAAAATTGCGAGTGTTGATGACCGGGACGTAAATGCACCCTAGGGTTCGTCAATGGTGGAAATCACTCCGGGGACCCAAAACGGTGATTATTAGCCCATGAAACAGGCCAGAATCGGCCAAAACTGTGAGTGTTGATGAACGGCACGTAAATGCACCCTGGGTTCGTCAATGGTGGAAATCACTCCGGGGATCCAAAACGGTGATTAATAGCCCATGTAACTGTGATTAATTGCCCATGAAACAGGCCAGAATCGGCCAAAACTGCGAGTGTTGATGACCGGCACGTAAATGCACCCTGGGGTTCGTCAATGGTGGAAATCACTCCGGGGACCCAAAACGGTGATTATTAGCCCATGAAACAGGCCAGAATCGGCCAAAACTGTGAGTGTTGATGACCGGCACGTAAATGCACCCTGGGTTCGTCAATGGTGGAAATCACTTCGGGGACCCAAAACGGTGATTATTAGCCCATGAAACAGGCCGGAATCGGCCAAAACTGTGAGTGTTGATGACCGGCACGTAAATGCACCCTAGGGTTCGTCAATGGTGGAAATCACTCCGGGGACCCAAAACGGTGATTAATAGCCCATGAAACAGGCCAGAATCGGCCAAAATTGCGAGTGTTGATGACTGGCACGTAAATGCACCCTAGGGTTCGTCAATGGTGGAAATCACTTCGGGGACCCAAAACGGTGATTAATAGCCCATGTAAGTGTGATTAATAGCCCATGTAACGGTGATTAATAGCCCATGAAACAGGCCAGAATCGGCCAAAACTGCGAGTGTTGATGACCGGCACGTAAATGCACCCTAGGGTTCGTCAATGGTGGAAATCACTCCGGGGACCCAAAACGGTGATTAATAGCCCATGAAACAGGCCAGAATCGGCCAAAATTGCGAGTGTTGATGACTGGCACGTAAATGCACCCTGGGGTTCGTCAATGGTGGAAATCACTCCGGGGACCCAAAACGGTGATTAATAGCCCATGTAAGTGGGATTCGTAGCCCATGTAACGGTGATTAATAGCCCATGAAACAGGCCAGAATCGGCCAAAACTGCGAGTGTTGATGACCGGCACGTAAATGCAACCTAGGTTTCGTCAATTGTGGAAATCACTCCGGGGACCCAAAACGGTGATTAATAGCCCATGAAACAGGCTAGAATCGGCCAAAACTGCGAGTGTTGATGACCGGGACGTAAATGCACCCTAGGGTTCGTCAATGGTGGAAATCACTCCGGGGACCCAAAACGGTGATTATTAGCCCATGAAACAGGCCAGAATCGGCCAAAACTGTGAGTGTTGATGAACGGCACGTAAATGCACCCTGGGTTCGTCAATGGTGGAAATCACTCCGGGGATCCAAAACGGTGATTAATAGCCCATGTAACTGTGATTAATTGCCCATGAAACAGGCCAGAATCGGCCAAAACTGCGAGTGTTGATGACCGGCACGTAAATGCACCCTGGGGTTCGTCAATGGTGGAAATCACTCCGGGGACCCAAAACGGTGATTATTAGCCCATGAAACAGGCCAGAATCGGCCAAAACTGTGAGTGTTGATGACCGGCACGTAAATGCACCCTGGGTTCGTCAATGGTGGAAATCACTTCGGGGACCCAAAACGGTGATTATTAGCCCATGAAACAGGCCGGAATCGGCCAAAACTGTGAGTGTTGATGACCGGCACGTAAATGCACCCTAGGGTTCGTCAATGGTGGAAATCACTCCGGGGACCCAAAACGGTGATTAATAGCCCATGAAACAGGCCAGAATCGGCCAAAATTGCGAGTGTTGATGACTGGCACGTAAATGCACCCTAGGGTTCGTCAATGGTGGAAATCACTTCGGGGACCCAAAACGGTGATTAATAGCCCATGTAAGTGTGATTAATAGCCCATGTAACGGTGATTAATAGCCCATGAAACAGGCCAGAATCGGCCAAAACTGCGAGTGTTGATGACCGGCACGTAAATGCACCCTGTGGTTCGTCAATGGTGGAAATCACTCCGGGGACCCAAAACGGTGATTAATAGCCCATGTAACTGTGATTAATTGCCCATGAAACAGGCCAGAATCGGCCAAAACTGCGAGTGTTGATGACCGGCACGTAAATGCACCCTCGGGTTCGTCAATGGTGGAAATCACTCCGGGGACCCAAAACGGTGATTAATAGCCCATGATAATCTGATTAATAGCCCGTGAAACAGGCTAGAATCGGCCAAAACTGCGAGTGTTGATGACCGGAACGTAAATGCAACCTAGGTTTCGTCAATTGTGGAAATCACTCCGGGGATCCAAAACGGTGATTAATAGCCCATGTAACTGTGATTAAGAGCCCACGAAACAGGCCAGAATCGGCCAAAACTGCGAGTGTTGATGACCGTCACGTAAATGCACCCTAGGTTTCGTCAATTGTGGAAATCACTCCGGGGACCCAAAACGGTGATTAATAGCCCATGAAACAGGCTAGAATCGGCCAAAACTGCGAGTGTTGATGACCGGAACGTAAATGCAACCTAGGTTTCGTCAATTGTGGAAATCACTCCGGGGACCCAAAACGGTGATTAATAGCCCATGAAACAGGCCAGAATCGGCCAAAACTGCGAGTGTTGATGACCGGCACGTAAATGCACCCTGGGTTCGTCAATGGTGGAAATCACTCTGGGGATCCAAAACGGTGATTAATAGCCCATGTAAGTGTGATTAATAGCCCATGTAACGGTGATTAATAGCCCATGAAACAGGCCAGAATCGGCCAAAATTGCGAGTGTTGATGACTGGCACGTAAATGCACCCTGGGGTTCGTCAATGGTGGAAATCACTCCGGGGACCCAAAACGGTGATTAATAGCCCATGAAACAGGCCAGAATCGGCCAAAATTGCGAGTGTTCATGACCGGCACGTAAATGCACCCTAGGGTTCGTCAATGGTGGAAATCACTCCGGGGATCCAAAACGGTGATTAATAGCCCATGTAACTGTGATTAAGAGCCCATGAAACAGGCCAGAATCGGCCAAAACTGCGAGTGTTGATGACCGTCACGGAAATGCACCCTAGGTTTCGTCAATTGTGGAAATCACTCCGGGGACCCAAAACGGTGATTAATAGCCCATGAAACAGGCTAGAATCGGCCAAAACTGCGAGTGTTGATGACCGGCACGTAAATGCAACCTAGGTTTCGTCAATTGTGGAAATCACTCCGGGGACCCAAAACGGTGATTAATAGCCCATAAATATTTTATTAATAGCCCGTGAAACAGGCCAGAATCGGCCAAAACTGCGAGTGTTGATGACCGTCACGTAAATGCACCCTGGGGTTCGTCAATGGTGGAAATCACTCCGGGGACCCAAAACGGTGATTAATAGCCCATGTAAGTGTGATTAATAGCCCATGTAACGGTGATTAATAGCCCATGAAACAGGCCAGAATCGGCCAAAACTGCGAGTGTTGATGACCGGCACGTAAATGCACCCTGGGTTCGTCAATGGTGGAAATCACTCCGGGGATCCAAAACGGTGATTAATAGCCCATGTAACTGTGATTAAGAGCCCATGAAACAGGCCAGAATCGGCCAAAACTGCGAGTGTTGATGACCGTCACGTAAATGCACCCTAGGGTTCGTCAATGGTGGAAATCACTCCGGGGACCCAAAACGGTGATTATTAGCCCATGAAACAGGCTAGAATCGGCCAAAACTGCGAGTGTTGATGACCGGAACGTAAATGCAACCTAGGTTTCGTCAATTGTGGAAATCACTCCGGGGACCCAAAACGGTGATTAATAGCCCATGAAACAGGCCAGAATCGGCCAAAACTGCGAGTGTTGATGACCGGCACGTAAATGCACCCTGGGTTCGTCAATGGTGGAAATCACTCTGGGGATCCAAAACGGTGATTAATAGCCCATGTAAGTGTGATTAATAGCCCATGTAACGGTGATTAATAGCCCATGAAACAGGCCAGAATCGGCCAAAACTGCGAGTGTTGATGACCGGCACGTAAATGCACCCTAGGGTTCGTCAATGGTGGAAATCACTCCGGGGACCCAAAACGGTGATTAATAGCCCATGAAACAGGCCAGAATCGGCCAAAATTGCGAGTGTTGATGACTGGCACGTAAATGCACCCTGGGGTTCGTCAATGGTGGAAATCACTCCGGGGACCCAAAACGGTGATTAATAGCCCATGAAACAGGCCAGAATCGGCCAAAATTGCGAGTGTTGATGACTGGCACGTAAATGCACCCTGGGGTTCGTCAATGGTGGAAATCACTCCGGGGACCCAAAACGGTGATTAATAGCCCATGAAACAGGCCAGAATCGGCCAAAATTGCGAGTGTTCATGACCGGCACGTAAATGCACCCTAGGGTTCGTCAATGGTGGAAATCACTCCGGGGATCCAAAACGGTGATTAATAGCCCATGTAACTGTGATTAAGAGCCCATGAAACAGGCCAGAATCGGCCAAAACTGCGAGTGTTGATGACCGTCACGGAAATGCACCCTAGGTTTCGTCAATTGTGGAAATCACTCCGGGGACCCAAAACGGTGATTAATAGCCCATGAAACAGGCTAGAATCGGCCAAAATTGCGAGTGTTGATGACCGGCACGTAAATGCAACCTAGGTTTCGTCAATTGTGGAAATCACTCCGGGGACCCAAAACGGTGATTAATAGCCCATAAATATTTTATTAATAGCCCGTGAAACAGGCCAGAATCGGCCAAAACTGCGAGTGTTGATGACCGTCACGTAAATGCACCCTAGGGTTCGTCAATGGTGGAAATCACTCCGGGGACCCAAAACGGTGATTAATAGCCCATGAAACAGGCTAGAATCGGCCAAAACTGCGAGTGTTGATGACCGGAACGTAAATGCAACCTAGGTTTCGTCAATTGTGGAAATCACTCCGGGGACCCAAAACGGTGATTAATAGCCCATGAAACAGGCCAGAATCGGCCAAAACTGCGAGTGTTGATGACCGGCACGTAAATGCACCTTGGGTTCGTCAATGGTGGAAATCACTCTGGGGATCCAAAACGGTGATTAATAGCCCATGTAAGTGTGATTAATAGCCCATGTAACGGTGATTAATAGCCCATGAAACAGGCCAGAATCGGCCAAAACTGCGAGTGTTGATGACCGGCACGTAAATGCACCCTAGGGTTCGTCAATGGTGGAAATCACTCCGGGGACCCAAAACGGTGATTAATAGCCCATGAAACAGGCCAGAATCGGCCAAAATTGCGAGTGTTGATGACTGGCACGTAAATGCACCCTGGGGTTCGTCAATGGTGGAAATCACTCCGGGGACCCAAAACGGTGATTAATAGCCCATGAAACAGGCCAGAATCGGCCAAAATTGCGAGTGTTGATGACTGGCACGTAAATGCACCCTGGGGTTCGTCAATGGTGGAAATCACTCCGGGGACCCAAAACGGTGATTAATAGCCCATGAAACAGGCCAGAATCGGCCAAAATTGCGAGTGTTCATGACCGGCACGTAAATGCACCCTAGGGTTCGTCAATGGTGGAAATCACTCCGGGGATCCAAAACGGTGATTAATAGCCCATGTAACTGTGATTAAGAGCCCATGAAACAGGCCAGAATCGGCCAAAACTGCGAGTGTTGATGACCGTCACGGAAATGCACCCTAGGTTTCGTCAATTGTGGAAATCACTCCGGGGACCCAAAACGGTGATTAATAGCCCATGAAACAGGCTAGAATCGGCCAAAACTGCGAGTGTTGATGACCGGCACGTAAATGCAACCTAGGTTTCGTCAATTGTGGAAATCACTCCGGGGACCCAAAACGGTGATTAATAGCCCATAAAATTTTTATTAATAGCCCGTGAAACAGGCCAGAATCGGCCAAAACTGCGAGTGTTGATGACCGGCACGTAAATGCAACCTAGGTTTCGTCAATTGTGGAAATCACTCCGGGGACCCAAAACGGTGATTATTAGCCCATGAAACAGGCTAGAATCGGCCAAAACTGCGAGTGTTGATGACCGTCACGTAAATGCAACCTAGGTTTCGTCAATTGTGGAAATCACTCCGGGGACCCAAAACGGTGATTAATAGCCCATGAAACAGGCCAGAATCGGCCAAAACTGCGAGTGTTGATGACCGGCACGTAAATGCACCCTGGGTTCGTCAATGGTGGAAATCACTCCGGGGATCCAAAACGGTGATTAATAGCCCATGTAACTGTGATTAAGAGCCCATGAAACAGGCCAGAATCGGCCAAAACTGCGAGTGTTGATGACCGTCACGGAAATGCACCCTAGGTTTCGTCAATTGTGGAAATCACTCCGGGGACCCAAAACGGTGATTAATAGCCCATGAAACAGGCTAGAATCGGCCAAAACTGCGAGTGTTGATGACCGGCACGTAAATGCAACCTAGGTTTCGTCAATTGTGGAAATCACTCCGGGGACCCAAAACGGTGATTAATAGCCCATAAAAATTTTATTAATAGCCCGTGAAACAGGCCAGAATCGGCCAAAACTGCGAGTGTTGATGACCGTCACGTAAATGCACCCTGGGGTTCGTCAATGGTGGAAATCACTCCGGGGACCCAAAACGGTGATTAATAGCCCATGTAAGTGTGATTAATAGCCCATGTAACGGTGATTAATAGCCCATGAAACAGGCCAGAATCGGCCAAAACTGCGAGTGTTGATGACCGGCACGTAAATGCACCCTGGGTTCGTCAATGGTGGAAATCACTCCGGGGATCCAAAACGGTGATTAATAGCCCATGTAACTGTGATTAAGAGCCCATGAAACAGGCCAGAATCGGCCAAAACTGCGAGTGTTGATGACCGTCACGTAAATGCACCCTAGGGTTCGTCAATGGTGGAAATCACTCCGGGGACCCAAAACGGTGATTATTAGCCCATGAAACAGGCTAGAATCGGCCAAAACTGCGAGTGTTGATGACCGGCACGTAAATGCACCCTGGGTTCGTCAATGGTGGAAATCACTCCGGGGATCCAAAACGGTGATTAATAGCCCATGTAACTGTGATTAAGAGCCCATGAAACAGGCCAGAATCGGCCAAAACTGCGAGTGTTGATGACCGTCACGGAAATGCACCCTAGGTTTCGTCAATTGTGGAAATCACTCCGGGGACCCAAAACGGTGATTAATAGCCCATGAAACAGGCTAGAATCGGCCAAAACTGCGAGTGTTGATGACCGGCACGTAAATGCAACCTAGGTTTCGTCAATTGTGGAAATCACTCCGGGGACCCAAAACGGTGATTAATAGCCCATAAAAATTTTATTAATAGCCCGTGAAACAGGCCAGAATCGGCCAAAACTGCGAGTGTTGATGACCGTCACGTAAATGCACCCTGGGGTTCGTCAATGGTGGAAATCACTCCGGGGACCCAAAACGGTGATTAATAGCCCATGTAAGTGTGATTAATAGCCCATGTAACGGTGATTAATAGCCCATGAAACAGGCCAGAATCGGCCAAAACTGCGAGTGTTGATGACCGTCACGTAAATGCACCCTAGGGTTCGTCAATGGTGGAAATCACTCCGGGGACCCAAAACGGTGATTAATAGCCCATGAAACAGGCTAGCATCGGCCAAAACTGCGAGTGTTGATGACCGGCACGTAAATGCAACCTAGGTTTCGTCAATTGTGGAAATCACTCCGGGGATCCAAAACGGTGATTAATAGCCCATGTAACTGTGATTAAGAGTCCACGAAACAGGCCAGAATCGGCCAAAACTGCGAGTGTTGATGACCGTCACGTAAATGCACCCTAGGTTTCGTCAATTGTGGAAATCACTCCGGGGACCCAAAACGGTGATTAATAGCCCATGAAACAGGCTAGAATCGGCCAAAACTGCGAGTGTTGATGACCGGCACGTAAATGCAACCTAGGTTTCGTCAATTGTGGAAATCACTCCGGGGACCCAAAACGGTGATTAATAGCCCATGAAACAGGCCAGAATCGGCCAAAATTGCGAGTGTTGATGACTGGCACGTAAATGCACCCTGGGGTTCGTCAATGGTGGAAATCACTCCGGGGACCCAAAACGGTGATTAATAGCCCATGTAAGTGTGATTAATAGCCCATGTAACGGTGATTAATAGCCCATGAAACAGGCCAGAATCGGCCAAAACTGCGAGTGTTGATGACCGGCACGTAAATGCACCCTGGGTTCGTCAATGGTGGAAATCACTCCGGGGATCCAAAACGGTGATTAATAGCCCATGTAACTGTGATTAAGAGCCCATGAAACAGGCTAGAATCGGCCAAAACTGCGAGTGTTGATGACCGCCACGTAAATGCACCCTAGGGTTCGTCAATGGTGGAAATCACTATGGGGATCCAAAACGGTGATTAATAGCCCATGTAACTGTGATTAAGAGCCCACGACACAGGCCAGAATCGGCCAAAACTGCGAGTGTTGATGACCGTCACGTAAATGCACCCTAGGTTTCGTCAATTGTGGAAATCACTCCGGGGACCCAAAACGGTGATTAATAGCCCATGAAACAGGCTAGAATCGGCCAAAACTGCGAGTGTTGATGACCGTCACGTAAATGCAACCTAGGTTTCGTCAATTGTGGAAATCACTCCGGGGACCCAAAACGGTGATTAATAGCCCATGAAACAGGCCAGAATCGGCCAAAACTGCGAGTGTTGATGACCGGCACGTAAATGCACCCTGGGTTCGTCAATGGTGGAAATCAGTCCGGGGACCCAAAACGGTGATTAATAGCCCATGAAACAGGCCAGAATCGGCCAAAACTGCGAGTGTTGATGACCGCCACGTAAATGCACCCTGGGTTCGTCAATGGTGGAAATCACTCCGGGGATCCAAAACGGTGATTAATAGCCCATGTAACTGTGATTAAGAGCCCATGAAACAGGCCAGAATCGGCCAAAACTGCGAGTGTTGATGACCGTCACGGAAATGCACCCTAGGTTTCGTCAATTGTGGAAATCACTCCGGGGACCCAAAACGGTGATTAATAGCCCATGAAACAGGCTAGAATCGGCCAAAACTGCGAGTGTTGATGACCGGCACGTAAATGCAACCTAGGTTTCGTCAATTGTGGAAATCACTCCGGGGACCCAAAACGGTGATTAATAGCCCATAAAAATTTTATTAATAGCCCGTGAAACAGGCCAGAATCGGCCAAAACTGCGAGTGTTGATGACCGTCACGTAAATGCACCCTGGGGTTCGTCAATGGTGGAAATCACTCCGGGGACCCAAAACGGTGATTAATAGCCCATGTAAGTGTGATTAATAGCCCATGTAACGGTGATTAATAGCCCATGAAACAGGCCAGAATCGGCCAAAACTGCGAGTGTTGATGACCGTCACGTAAATGCACCCTAGGGTTCGTCAATGGTGGAAATCACTCCGGGGACCCAAAACGGTGATTAATAGCCCATGAAACAGGCTAGCATCGGCCAAAACTGCGAGTGTTGATGACCGGCACGTAAATGCAACCTAGGTTTCGTCAATTGTGGAAATCACTCCGGGGATCCAAAACGGTGATTAATAGCCCATGTAACTGTGATTAAGAGTCCACGAAACAGGCCAGAATCGGCCAAAACTGCGAGTGTTGATGACCGTCACGTAAATGCACCCTAGGTTTCGTCAATTGTGGAAATCACTCCGGGGACCCAAAACGGTGATTAATAGCCCATGAAACAGGCTAGAATCGGCCAAAACTGCGAGTGTTGATGACCGGCACGTAAATGCAACCTAGGTTTCGTCAATTGTGGAAATCACTCCGGGGACCCAAAACGGTGATTAATAGCCCATGAAACAGGCCAGAATCGGCCAAAATTGCGAGTGTTGATGACTGGCACGTAAATGCACCCTGGGGTTCGTCAATGGTGGAAATCACTCCGGGGACCCAAAACGGTGATTAATAGCCCATGTAAGTGTGATTAATAGCCCATGTAACGGTGATTAATAGCCCATGAAACAGGCCAGAATCGGCCAAAACTGCGAGTGTTGATGACCGGCACGTAAATGCACCCTGGGTTCGTCAATGGTGGAAATCACTCCGGGGATCCAAAACGGTGATTAATAGCCCATGTAACTGTGATTAAGAGCCCATGAAACAGGCTAGAATCGGCCAAAACTGCGAGTGTTGATGACCGCCACGTAAATGCACCCTAGGGTTCGTCAATGGTGGAAATCACTATGGGGATCCAAAACGGTGATTAATAGCCCATGTAACTGTGATTAAGAGCCCACGACACAGGCCAGAATCGGCCAAAACTGCGAGTGTTGATGACCGTCACGTAAATGCACCCTAGGTTTCGTCAATTGTGGAAATCACTCCGGGGACCCAAAACGGTGATTAATAGCCCATGAAACAGGCTAGAATCGGCCAAAACTGCGAGTGTTGATGACCGTCACGTAAATGCAACCTAGGTTTCGTCAATTGTGGAAATCACTCCGGGGACCCAAAACGGTGATTAATAGCCCATGAAACAGGCCAGAATCGGCCAAAACTGCGAGTGTTGATGACCGGCACGTAAATGCACCCTGGGTTCGTCAATGGTGGAAATCAGTCCGGGGACCCAAAACGGTGATTAATAGCCCATGAAACAGGCCAGAATCGGCCAAAACTGCGAGTGTTGATGACCGCCACGTAAATGCACCCTGGGTTCGTCAATGGTGGAAATCACTCCGGGGATCCAAAACGGTGATTAATAGCCCATGTAACTGTGATTAAGAGCCCATGAAACAGGCCAGAATCGGCCAAAACTGCGAGTGTTGATGACCGTCACGGAAATGCACCCTAGGTTTCGTCAATTGTGGAAATCACTCCGGGGACCCAAAACGGTGATTAATAGCCCATGAAACAGGCTAGAATCGGCCAAAACTGCGAGTGTTGATGACCGGCACGTAAATGCAACCTAGGTTTCGTCAATTGTGGAAATCACTCCGGGGACCCAAAACGGTGATTAATAGCCCATAAAAATTTTATTAATAGCCCGTGAAACAGGCCAGAATCGGCCAAAACTGCGAGTGTTGATGACCGTCACGTAAATGCACCCTGGGGTTCGTCAATGGTGGAAATCACTCCGGGGACCCAAAACGGTGATTAATAGCCCATGTAAGTGTGATTAATAGCCCATGTAACGGTGATTAATAGCCCATGAAACAGGCCAGAATCGGCCAAAACTGCGAGTGTTGATGACCGGCACGTAAATGCACCCTGGGTTCGTCAATGGTGGAAATCACTCCGGGGATCCAAAACGGTGATTAATAGCCCATGTAACTGTGATTAAGAGCCCATGAAACAGGCCAGAATCGGCCAAAACTGCGAGTGTTGATGACCGTCACGTAAATGCACCCTAGGGTTCGTCAATGGTGGAAATCACTCCGGGGACCCAAAACGGTGATTATTAGCCCATGAAACAGGCTAGAATCGGCCAAAACTGCGAGTGTTGATGACCGCCACGTAAATGCACCCTGGGTTCGTCAATGGTGGAAATCACTCCGGGGATCCAAAACGGTGATTAATAGCCCATGTAACTGTGATTAATAGCCCATGAAACAGGCTAGAATCGGCCAAAACTGCGAGTGTTGATGACCGGCACGTAAATGCAACCTAGGTTTCGTCAATTGTGGAAATCACTCCGGGGACCCAAAACGGTGATTAATAGCCCATAAAAATTTTATTAATAGCCCGTGAAACAGGCCAGAATCGGCCAAAACTGCGAGTGTTGATGACCGTCACGTAAATGCACCCTAGGGTTCGTCAATGGTGGAAATCACTCCGGGGACCCAAAACGGTGATTATTAGCCCATGAAACAGGCTAGAATCGGCCAAAACTGCGAGTGTTGATGACCGCCACGTAAATGCACCCTGGGTTCGTCAATGGTGGAAATCACTCCGGGGATCCAAAACGGTGATTAATAGCCCATGTAACTGTGATTAAGAGCCCATGAAACAGGCCAGAATCGGCCAAAATTGCGAGTGTTGATGACCGTCACGGAAATGGACCCTAGGTTTCGTCAATTGTGGAAATCACTCCGGGGACCCAAAACGGTGATTAATAGCCCATGAAACAGGCTAGAATCGGCCAAAACTGCGAGTGTTGATGACCGGCACGTAAATGCAACCTAGGTTTCGTCAATTGTGGAAATCACTCCGGGGACCCAAAACGGTGATTAATAGCCCATAAAAATTTTATTAATAGCCCGTGAAACAGGCCAGAATCGGCCAAAACTGCGAGTGTTGATGACCGTCACGTAAATGCACCCTGGGGTTTGTCAATGGTGGAAATCACTCCGGGGACCCAAAACGGTGATTAATAGCCCATGTAAGTGTGATTAATAGCCCATGTAACGGTGATTAATAGCCCATGAAACAGGCCAGAATCGGCCAAAACTGTGAGTGTTGATGACCGGCACGTAAATGCACCCTGGGGTTCGTCAATGGTGGAAATCACTCCGGGGACCCAAAACGGTGATTAATAGCCCATGAAAATCTGATTAATAGCCCGTGAAACAGGCCAGAATCGGCCAAAACTGCGAGTGTTGATGACCGACACGTAAATGCACCCTGGGTTCGTCAATGGTGGAAATCACTCCGAGGATCCAAAACGGTGATTAATAGCCCATGTAAATGTGATTAAGAGCCCATGAAACAGGCCAGAATCGGCCAAAACTGCGAGTGTTGATGACCAGCACGTAAATGCACCCTAGGGTTCGTCAATGGTGGAAATCACTCCGGGGACCCAAAACGGTTATTAATAGCCCATGAAACAGGCTAGAATCGGCCAAAACTGCGAGTGTTGATGACCGGCACGTAAATGCAACCTAGGTTTCGTCAATTGTGGAAATCACTCCGGGGACCCAAAACGGTGATTAATAGCCCATAAAAATTTTATTAATAGCCCGTGAAACAGGCCAGAATCGGCCAAAACTGCGAGTGTTGATGACCGTCACGTAAATGCACCCTGGGGTTCGTCAATGGTGGAAATCACTCCGGGGACCCAAAACGGTGATTAATAGCCCATGTAAGTGTGATTAATAGCCCATGTAACGGTGATTAATAGCCCATGAAACAGGCCAGAATCGGCCAAAACTGCGAGTGTTGATGACCGGCACGTAAATGCACCCTGGGTTCGTCAATGGTGGAAATCACTCCGGGGATCCAAAACGGTGATTAATAGCCCATGTAACTGTGATTAAGAGCCCATGAAACAGGCCAGAATCGGCCAAAACTGCGAGTGTTGATGACCGTCACGTAAATGCACCCTAGGGTTCGTCAATGGTGGAAATCACTCCGGGGACCCAAAACGGTGATTATTAGCCCATGAAACAGGCTAGAATCGGCCAAAACTGCGAGTGTTGATGACCGCCACGTAAATGCACCCTGGGTTCGTCAATGGTGGAAATCACTCCGGGGATCCAAAACGGTGATTAATAGCCCATGTAACTGTGATTAAGAGCCCATGAAACAGGCCAGAATCGGCCAAAACTGCGAGTGTTGATGACCGTCACGGAAATGCACCCTAGGTTTCGTCAATTGTGGAAATCACTCCGGGGACCCAAAACGGTGATTAATAGCCCATGAAACAGGCTAGAATCGGCCAAAACTGCGAGTGTTGATGACCGGCACGTAAATGCAACCTAGGTTTCGTCAATTGTGGAAATCACTCCGGGGACCCAAAACGGTGATTAATAGCCCATAAAAATTTTATTAATAGCCCGTGAAACAGGCCAGAATCGGCCAAAACTGCGAGTGTTGATGACCGTCACGTAAATGCACCCTAGGGTTCGTCAATGGTGGAAATCACTCCGGGGACCCAAAACGGTGATTATTAGCCCATGAAACAGGCTAGAATCGGCCAAAACTGCGAGTGTTGATGACCGCCACGTAAATGCACCCTGGGTTCGTCAATGGTGGAAATCACTCCGGGGATCCAAAACGGTGATTAATAGCCCATGTAACTGTGATTAAGAGCCCATGAAACAGGCCAGAATCGGCCAAAACTGCGAGTGTTGATGACCGTCACGGAAATGGACCCTAGGTTTCGTCAATTGTGGAAATCACTCCGGGGACCCAAAACGGTGATTAATAGCCCATGAAACAGGCTAGAATCGGCCAAAACTGCGAGTGTTGATGACCGGCACGTAAATGCAACCTAGGTTTCGTCAATTGTGGAAATCACTCCGGGGACCCAAAACGGTGATTAATAGCCCATAAAAATTTTATTAATAGCCCGTGAAACAGGCCAGAATCGGCCAAAACTGCGAGTGTTGATGACCGTCACGTAAATGCACCCTGGGGTTTGTCAATGGTGGAAATCACTCCGGGGACCCAAAACGGTGATTAATAGCCCATGTAAGTGTGATTAATAGCCCATGTAACGGTGATTAATAGCCCATGAAACAGGCCAGAATCGGCCAAAACTGTGAGTGTTGATGACCGGCACGTAAATGCACCCTGGGGTTCGTCAATGGTGGAAATCACTCCGGGGACCCAAAACGGTGATTAATAGCCCATGAAAATCTGATTAATAGCCCGTGAAACAGGCCAGAATCGGCCAAAACTGCGAGTGTTGATGACCGACACGTAAATGCACCCTAGGGTTCGTCAATGGTGGAAATCACTCCGAGGATCCAAAACGGTGATTAATAGCCCATGTAAATGTGATTAAGAGCCCATGAAACAGGCCAGAATCGGCCAAAACTGCGAGTGTTGATGACCAGCACGTAAATGCACCCTAGGGTTCGTCAATGGTGGAAATCACTCCGGGGACCCAAAACGGTGATTATTAGCCCATGAAACAGGCCAGAATCGGCCAAAACTGCGAGTGTTGATGACCGGCACGTAAATGCACCCTAGGTTTCGTCACTTGTGGAAATCACTCCGGGGACCCAAAACGGTGATTAATAGCCCATGAAACAGGCTAGAATCGGCCAAAACTGCGAGTGTTGATGACCGGCACGTAAATGCAACCTAGGTTTCGTCAATTGTGGAAATCACTCCGGGGACCCAAAACGGTGATTAATAGCCCATGAAACAGGCCAGAATCGGCCAAAACTGCGAGTGTTGATGACCGGCACGTAAATGCACCCTGGGTTCGTCAATGGTGGAAATCACTCCGGGGATCCAAAACGGTGATTAATAGCCCATGTAACTGTGATTAAGAGCCCATGAAACAGGCCAGAATCGGCCAAAACTGCGAGTGTTGATGACCGTCACGTAAATGCACCCTAGGTTTCGTCACTTGTGGAAATCACTCCGGGGACCCAAAACGGTGATTAATAGCCCATGAAACAGGCTAGAATCGGCCAAAACTGCGAGTGTTGATGACCGGCACGTAAATGCAACCTAGGTTTCGTCAATTGTGGAAATCACTCCGGGGACCCAAAACGGTGATTAATAGCCCATGAAACAGGCCAGAATCGGCCAAAACTGCGAGTGTTGATGACCGGCACGTAAATGCACCCTGGGTTCGTCAATGGTGGAAATCACTCCGGGGATCCAAAACGGTGATTAATAGCCCATGTAACTGTGATTAAGAGCCCATGAAACAGGCCAGAATCGGCCAAAACTGCGAGTGTTGATGACCGTCACGTAAATGCACCCTAGGGTTCGTCAATGGTGGAAATCACTCCGGGGACCCAAAACGGTGATTACTAGCCCATGAAACAGGCTAGAATCGGCCAAAACTGCGAGTGTTGATGACCGCCACGGAGTGATTTCCACCATTGACGAACCCAGGGTGCATTTACGTGGCGGTCATCAACACTCGCAGTTTTGGCCGATTCTAGCCTGTTTCATGGGCTATTAATCACCGTTTTGGGTCCCCGGAGTGATTTCCACAATTGACGAAACCTAGGTTGCATTTACGTGACGGTCATCAACACTCGCAGTTTTGGCCTGTTTCATGGGCTCTTAATCACAGTTACCTGGGCTATTAATCACCGTTTTGGATCCCCGGAGTGATTTCCACCATTGACGAACCCAGGGTGCATTTACGTGCCGGTCATCAACACTCGCAGTTTTGGCCGATTCTGGCCTGTTTCATGGGCTATTAATCACCGTTACATGGGCTATTAATCACAGTTACATGGGCTATTAATCACCGTTTTGGGTCCCCGGAGTGATTTCCACCATTGACGAACCCCAGGGTGCATTTACGTGCCAGTCATCAACACTCGCAATTTTGGCCGATTCTGGCATGTTTCATGGGCTATTAATCACCGTTTTGGGTCCTCGGAGTGATTTCCACCATTGACGAACCCTAGGGTGCATTTACGTGCCGGTCATCAACACTCGCAATTTTGGCCGATTCTGGCCTGTTTCATGGGCAATTAATCACAGTTACATGGGCTATTAATCACCGTTTTGGATCCCCGGAGTGATTTCCACCATTGACGAACCCCAGGGTGCATTTACGTGCCGGTCATCAACACTCGTAGTTTTGGCCGATTCTGGCCTGTTTCATGGGCTATTAATCACCGTTACATGGGCTATTAATCACACTTACATGGGCTATTAATCACCGTTTTGGGTCCCTGGAGTGATTTCCACCATTGACGAACCCCAGGGTGCATTTACGTGCCAGTCATCAACACTCGCAATTTTGGCCGATTCTGGCCTGTTTCATGGGCTATTAATCACCGTTTTGGGTCCCCGGAGTGATTTCCACAATTGACGAAACCTAGGGTGCATTTACGTGCCGGTCATCAACACTCGCAGTTTTGGCCGATTCTGGCCTGTTTCATGGGCTCTTAATCACAGTTCCATGGGCTATTAATCACCGTTTTGGATCCCCGGAGTGATTTCCACCATTGACGAACCCGGGGTGCATTTACGTGCCGGTCATCAACACTCGCAGTTTTGGCCGATTCTGGCCTGTTTCATGGGCTATTAATCACCGTTTTGGGTCCCCGGAGTGATTTCCACAATTGACGAAACCTAGGTTGCATTTACGTGACGGTCATCAACACTCGCAGTTTTGGCCGATTCTGGCCTGTTTCATGGGCTCTTAATCACAGTTACCTGGGCTATTAATCACCGTTTTGGATCCCCGGAGTGATTTCCACCATTGACGAACCCAGGGTGCATTTACGTGCCGGTCATCAACACTCGCAGTTTTGGCCGATTCTGGCCTGTTTCATGGGCTATTAATCACCGTTTTGGGTCCCCGGAGTGATTTCCACAATTGACGAAACCTAGGTTGCATTTACGTGATGGTCATCAACACTCGCAGTTTTGGCCGATTCTAGCCTGTTTCATGGGCTAATAATCACCGTTTTGGGTCCCCGGAGTGATTTCCACAATTGACGAAACCTAGGTTGCATTTACGTGCCGGTCATCAACACTCGCAGTTTTGGCCGATTCTAGCCTGTTTCATGGGCTATTAATCACCGTTTTGGGTCCCCGGAGTGATTTCCACAATTGACGAAACCTAGGGTGCATTTACGTGACGGTCATCAACACTCGCAATTTTGGCCGATTCTGGCCTGTTTCATGGGCTCTTAATCACAGTTACATGGGCTATTAATCACCGTTTTGGATCCCCGGAGTGATTTCCACCATTGACGAACCCAGGGTGCATTTACGTGCCGGTCATCAACACTCGCAGTTTTGGCCGATTCTGGCCTGTTTCATGGGCTATTAATCACCGTTTTGGGTCCCCGGAGTGATTTCCACAATTGACGAAACCTAGGTTGCATTTACGTGACGGTCATCAACACTCGCAGTTTTGGCCGATTCTAGCCTGTTTCATGGGCTAATAATCACCGTTTTGGGTCCCCAGAGTGATTTCCACAATTGACGAAACCTAGGTTGCATTTACGTGCCGGTCATCAACACTCGCAGTTTTGGCCGATTCTAGCCTGTTTCATGGGCTATTAATCACCGTTTTGGGTCCCCGGAGTGATTTCCACAATTGACGAAACCTAGGGTGCATTTACGTGACGGTCATCAACACTCGCAGTTTTGGCCGATTCTGGCCTGTTTCATGGGCTCTTAATCACAGTTACATGGGCTATTAATCACCGTTTTGGATCCCCGGAGTGATTTCCACCATTGACGAACCCAGGGTGCATTTACGTGCCGGTCATCAACACTCGCAGTTTTGGCCGATTCTGGCCTGTTTCATGGGCTATTAATCACCGTTTTGGGTCCCCGGACTGATTTCCACCATTGACGAACCCTAGGGTGCATTTACGTGCCGGTCATCAACACTCGCAGTTTTGGCCGATTCTGGCCTGTTTCATGGGCTATTAATCACCGTTTTGGGTCCCCGGACTGATTTCCACCATTGACGAACCCAGGGTGCATTTACGTGCCGGTCATCAACACTCGCAGTTTGTGCCGATTCTGGCCTGTTTCATGGGCTATTAATCACCGTTTTGGGTCCCCGGAGTGATTTCCACAATTGACGAAACCTAGGTTGCATTTACGTGACGGTCATCAACACTCGCAGTTTTGGCCGATTCTAGCCTGTTTCATGGGCTAATAATCACCGTTTTGGGTCCCCGGAGTGATTTCCACAATTGACGAAACCTAGGTTGCATTTACGTGCCGGTCATCAACACTCGCAGTTTTGGCCGATTCTAGCCTGTTTCATGGGCTATTAATCACCGTTTTGGGTCCCCGGAGTGATTTCCACAATTGACGAAACCTAGGGTGCATTTACGTGACGGTCATCAACACTCGCAGTTTTGGCCGATTCTGGCCTGTTTCATGGGCTCTTAATCACAGTTACATGGGCTATTAATCACCGTTTTGGATCCCCGGAGTGATTTCCACCATTGACGAACCCAGGGTGCATTTACGTGCCGGTCATCAACACTCGCAGTTTTGGCCGATTCTGGCCTGTTTCATGGGCTATTAATCACCGTTTTGGGTCCCCGGACTGATTTCCACCATTGACGAACCCTAGGGTGCATTTACGTGCCGGTCATCAACACTCGCAGTTTTGGCCGATTCTGGCCTGTTTCATGGGCTATTAATCACCGTTTTGGGTCCCCGGACTGATTTCCACCATTGACGAACCCAGGGTGCATTTACGTGCCGGTCATCAACACTCGCAGTTTTGGCCGATTCTGGCCTGTTTCATGGGCTATTAATCACCGTTTTGGGTCCCCGGAGTGATTTCCACAATTGACGAAACCTAGGTTGCATTTACGTGACGGTCATCAACACTCGCAGTTTTGGCCGATTCTAGCCTGTTTCATGGGCTAATAATCACCGTTTTGGGTCCCCGGAGTGATTTCCACAATTGACGAAACCTAGGTTGCATTTACGTGCCGGTCATCAACACTCGCAGTTTTGGCCGATTCTAGCCTGTTTCATGGGCTATTAATCACCGTTTTGGGTCCCCGGAGTGATTTCCACAATTGACGAAACCTAGGGTGCATTTACGTGACGGTCATCAACACTCGCAGTTTTGGCCGATTCTGGCCTGTTTCATGGGCTCTTAATCACAGTTACATGGGCTATTAATCACCGTTTTGGATCCCCGGAGTGATTTCCACCATTGACGAACCCAGGGTGCATTTACGTGCCGGTCATCAACACTCGCAGTTTTGGCCGATTCTGGCCTGTTTCATGGGCTATTAATCACCGTTTTGGGTCCCCGGACTGATTTCCACCATTGACGAACCCTAGGGTGCATTTACGTGCCGGTCATCAACACTCGCAGTTTTGGCCGATTCTGGCCTGTTTCATGGGCTATTAATCACCGTTTTGGGTCCCCGGACTGATTTCCACCATTGACGAACCCAGGGTGCATTTACGTGCCGGTCATCAACACTCGCAGTTTGTGCCGATTCTGGCCTGTTTCATGGGCTATTAATCACCGTTTTGGGTCCCCGGAGTGATTTCCACAATTGACGAAACCTAGGTTGCATTTACGTGACGGTCATCAACACTCGCAGTTTTGGCTGATTCTAGCCTGTTTCATGGGCTAATAATCACCGTTTTGGGTCCCCGGAGTGATTTCCACAATTGACGAAACCTAGGTTGCATTTACGTGCCGGTCATCAACACTCGCAGTTTTGGCCGATTCTAGCCTGTTTCATGGGCTATTAATCACCGTTTTGGGTCCCCGGAGTGATTTCCACAATTGACGAAACCTAGGGTGCATTTACGTGACGGTCATCAACACTCGCAGTTTTGGCCGATTCTGGCCTGTTTCATGGGCTCTTAATCACAGTTACATGGGCTATTAATCACCGTTTTGGATCCCCGGAGTGATTTCCACCATTGACGAACCCAGGGTGCATTTACGTGCCGGTCATCAACACTCGCAGTTTTGGCCGATTCTGGCCTGTTTCATGGGCTATTAATCACCGTTTTGGGTCCCCGGACTGATTTCCACCATTGACGAACCCTAGGGTGCATTTACGTGCCGGTCATCAACACTCGCAGTTTTGGCCGATTCTGGCCTGTTTCATGGGCTATTAATCACCGTTTTGGGTCCCCGGACTGATTTCCACCATTGACGAACCCAGGGTGCATTTACGTGCCGGTCATCAACACTCGCAGTTTTGGCCGATTCTGGCCTGTTTCATGGGCTATTAATCACCGTTTTGGGTCCCCGGAGTGATTTCCACAATTGACGAAACCTAGGTTGCATTTACGTGACGGTCATCAACACTCGCAGTTTTGGCCGATTCTAGCCTGTTTCATGGGCTAATAATCACCGTTTTGGGTCCCCGGAGTGATTTCCACAATTGACGAAACCTAGGTTGCATTTACGTGCCGGTCATCAACACTCGCAGTTTTGGCCGATTCTAGCCTGTTTCATGGGCTATTAATCACCGTTTTGGGTCCCCGGAGTGATTTCCACAATTGACGAAACCTAGGGTGCATTTACGTGACGGTCATCAACACTCGCAGTTTTGGCCGATTCTGGCCTGTTTCATGGGCTCTTAATCACAGTTACATGGGCTATTAATCACCGTTTTGGATCCCCGGAGTGATTTCCACCATTGACGAACCCAGGGTGCATTTACGTGCCGGTCATCAACACTCGCAGTTTTGGCCGATTCTAGCCTGTTTCATGGGCTATTAATCACCGTTTTGGGTCCCCGGAGTGATTTCCACAATTGACGAAACCTAGGGTGCATTTACGTGACGGTCATCAACACTCGCAATTTTGGCCGATTCTGGCCTGTTTCATGGGCTCTTAATCACAGTTACATGGGCTATTAATCACCGTTTTGGATCCCCGGAGTGATTTCCACCATTGACGAACCCAGGGTGCATTTACGTGCCGGTCATCAACACTCGCAGTTTTGGCCGATTCTGGCCTGTTTCATGGGCTATTAATCACCGTTTTGGGTCCCCGGAGTGATTTCCACAATTGACGAAACCTAGGTTGCATTTACGTGACGGTCATCAACACTCGCAGTTTTGGCCGATTCTAGCCTGTTTCATGGGCTAATAATCACCGTTTTGGGTCCCCAGAGTGATTTCCACAATTGACGAAACCTAGGTTGCATTTACGTGCCGGTCATCAACACTCGCAGTTTTGGCCGATTCTAGCCTGTTTCATGGGCTATTAATCACCGTTTTGGGTCCCCGGAGTGATTTCCACAATTGACGAAACCTAGGGTGCATTTACGTGACGGTCATCAACACTCGCAGTTTTGGCCGATTCTGGCCTGTTTCATGGGCTCTTAATCACAGTTACATGGGCTATTAATCACCGTTTTGGATCCCCGGAGTGATTTCCACCATTGACGAACCCAGGGTGCATTTACGTGCCGGTCATCAACACTCGCAGTTTTGGCCGATTCTGGCCTGTTTCATGGGCTATTAATCACCGTTTTGGGTCCCCGGACTGATTTCCACCATTGACGAACCCTAGGGTGCATTTACGTGCCGGTCATCAACACTCGCAGTTTTGGCCGATTCTGGCCTGTTTCATGGGCTATTAATCACCGTTTTGGGTCCCCGGACTGATTTCCACCATTGACGAACCCAGGGTGCATTTACGTGCCGGTCATCAACACTCGCAGTTTGTGCCGATTCTGGCCTGTTTCATGGGCTATTAATCACCGTTTTGGGTCCCCGGAGTGATTTCCACAATTGACGAAACCTAGGTTGCATTTACGTGACGGTCATCAACACTCGCAGTTTTGGCCGATTCTAGCCTGTTTCATGGGCTAATAATCACCGTTTTGGGTCCCCGGAGTGATTTCCACAAGTGACGAAACCTAGGTTGCATTTACGTGCCGGTCATCAACACTCGCAGTTTTGGCCGATTCTAGCCTGTTTCATGGGCTATTAATCACCGTTTTGGGTCCCCGGAGTGATTTCCACAATTGACGAAACCTAGGGTGCATTTACGTGACGGTCATCAACACTCGCAGTTTTGGCCGATTCTGGCCTGTTTCATGGGCTCTTAATCACAGTTACATGGGCTATTAATCACCGTTTTGGATCCCCGGAGTGATTTCCACCATTGACGAACCCAGGGTGCATTTACGTGCCGGTCATCAACACTCGCAGTTTTGGCCGATTCTGGCCTGTTTCATGGGCTATTAATCACCGTTTTGGGTCCCCGGACTGATTTCCACCATTGACGAACCCTAGGGTGCATTTACGTGCCGGTCATCAACACTCGCAGTTTTGGCCGATTCTGGCCTGTTTCATGGGCTATTAATCACCGTTTTGGGTCCCCGGACTGATTTCCACCATTGACGAACCCAGGGTGCATTTACGTGCCGGTCATCAACACTCGCAGTTTTGGCCGATTCTGGCCTGTTTCATGGGCTATTAATCACCGTTTTGGGTCCCCGGAGTGATTTCCACAATTGACGAAACCTAGGTTGCATTTACGTGACGGTCATCAACACTCGCAGTTTTGGCCGATTCTAGCCTGTTTCATGGGCTAATAATCACCGTTTTGGGTCCCCGGAGTGATTTCCACAATTGACGAAACCTAGGTTGCATTTACGTGCCGGTCATCAACACTCGCAGTTTTGGCCGATTCTAGCCTGTTTCATGGGCTATTAATCACCGTTTTGGGTCCCCGGAGTGATTTCCACAATTGACGAAACCTAGGGTGCATTTACGTGACGGTCATCAACACTCGCAGTTTTGGCCGATTCTGGCCTGTTTCATGGGCTCTTAATCACAGTTACATGGGCTATTAATCACCGTTTTGGATCCCCGGAGTGATTTCCACCATTGACGAACCCAGGGTGCATTTACGTGCCGGTCATCAACACTCGCAGTTTTGGCCGATTCTGGCCTGTTTCATGGGCTATTAATCACCGTTTTGGGTCCCCGGACTGATTTCCACCATTGACGAACCCTAGGGTGCATTTACGTGCCGGTCATCAACACTCGCAGTTTTGGCCGATTCTGGCCTGTTTCATGGGCTATTAATCACCGTTTTGGGTCCCCGGACTGATTTCCACCATTGACGAACCCAGGGTGCATTTACGTGCCGGTCATCAACACTCGCAGTTTGTGCCGATTCTGGCCTGTTTCATGGGCTATTAATCACCGTTTTGGGTCCCCGGAGTGATTTCCACAATTGACGAAACCTAGGTTGCATTTACGTGACGGTCATCAACACTCGCAGTTTTGGCTGATTCTAGCCTGTTTCATGGGCTAATAATCACCGTTTTGGGTCCCCGGAGTGATTTCCACAATTGACGAAACCTAGGTTGCATTTACGTGCCGGTCATCAACACTCGCAGTTTTGGCCGATTCTAGCCTGTTTCATGGGCTATTAATCACCGTTTTGGGTCCCCGGAGTGATTTCCACAATTGACGAAACCTAGGGTGCATTTACGTGACGGTCATCAACACTCGCAGTTTTGGCCGATTCTGGCCTGTTTCATGGGCTCTTAATCACAGTTACATGGGCTATTAATCACCGTTTTGGATCCCCGGAGTGATTTCCACCATTGACGAACCCAGGGTGCATTTACGTGCCGGTCATCAACACTCGCAGTTTTGGCCGATTCTGGCCTGTTTCATGGGCTATTAATCACCGTTTTGGGTCCCCGGACTGATTTCCACCATTGACGAACCCTAGGGTGCATTTACGTGCCGGTCATCAACACTCGCAGTTTTGGCCGATTCTGGCCTGTTTCATGGGCTATTAATCACCGTTTTGGGTCCCCGGACTGATTTCCACCATTGACGAACCCAGGGTGCATTTACGTGCCGGTCATCAACACTCGCAGTTTTGGCCGATTCTGGCCTGTTTCATGGGCTATTAATCACCGTTTTGGGTCCCCGGAGTGATTTCCACAATTGACGAAACCTAGGTTGCATTTACGTGACGGTCATCAACACTCGCAGTTTTGGCCGATTCTAGCCTGTTTCATGGGCTAATAATCACCGTTTTGGGTCCCCGGAGTGATTTCCACAATTGACGAAACCTAGGTTGCATTTACGTGCCGGTCATCAACACTCGCAGTTTTGGCCGATTCTAGCCTGTTTCATGGGCTATTAATCACCGTTTTGGGTCCCCGGAGTGATTTCCACAATTGACGAAACCTAGGGTGCATTTACGTGACGGTCATCAACACTCGCAGTTTTGGCCGATTCTGGCCTGTTTCATGGGCTCTTAATCACAGTTACATGGGCTATTAATCACCGTTTTGGATCCCCGGAGTGATTTCCACCATTGACGAACCCAGGGTGCATTTACGTGCCGGTCATCAACACTCGCAGTTTTGGCCGATTCTGGCCTGTTTCATGGGCTAATAATCACCGTTTTGGGTCCCCGGAGTGATTTCCACCATTGACGAACCCAGGGTGCATTTACGTGCCGGTCATCAACACTCACAGTTTTGGCCGATTCTGGCCTGTTTCATGGGCTAATAATCACCGTTTTGGGTCCCCGGAGTGATTTCCACAATTGACGAAACCTAGGGTGCATTTACGTGACGGTCATCAACACTCGCAGTTTTGGCCGATTCTGGCCTGTTTCATGGGCTCTTAATCACAGTTACATGGGCTATTAATCACCGTTTTGGATCCCCGGAGTGATTTCCACCATTGACGAACCCAGGGTGCATTTACGTGCCGGTCATCCACACTCGCAGTTTTGGCCGATTCTGGCCTGTTTCATGGGCTATTAATCACCGTTTTGGGTCCCCGGACTGATTTCCACCATTGACGAACCCTAGGGTGCATTTACGTGCCGGTCATCAACACTCGCAGTTTTGGCCGATTCTGGCCTGTTTCATGGGCTATTAATCACCGTTTTGGGTCCCCGGAGTGATTTCCACAATTGACGAAACCTAGGGTGCATTTACGTGCCGGTCATCAACACTCGCAGTTTTGGCCGATTCTGGCCTGTTTCATGGGCTCTTAATCACAGTTCCATGGGCTATTAATCACCGTTTTGGATCCCCGGAGTGATTTCCACCATTGACGAACCCGGGGTGCATTTACGTGCCGGTCATCAACACTCGCAGTTTTGGCCGATTCTGGCCTGTTTCATGGGCTATTAATCACCGTTTTGGGTCCCCGGAGTGATTTCCACAATTGACGAAACCTAGGTTGCATTTACGTGACGGTCATCAACACTCGCAGTTTTGGCCGATTCTGGCCTGTTTCATGGGCTCTTAATCACAGTTACCTGGGCTATTAATCACCGTTTTGGATCCCCGGAGTGATTTCCACCATTGACGAACCCAGGGTGCATTTACGTGCCGGTCATCAACACTCGCAGTTTTGGCCGATTCTGGCCTGTTTCATGGGCTATTAATCACCGTTTTGGGTCCCCGGAGTGATTTCCACAATTGACGAAACCTAGGTTGCATTTACGTGATGGTCATCAACACTCGCAGTTTTGGCCGATTCTAGCCTGTTTCATGGGCTAATAATCACCGTTTTGGGTCCCCGGAGTGATTTCCACAATTGACGAAACCTAGGTTGCATTTACGTGCCGGTCATCAACACTCGCAGTTTTGGCCGATTCTAGCCTGTTTCATGGGCTATTAATCACCGTTTTGGGTCCCCGGAGTGATTTCCACAATTGACGAAACCTAGGGTGCATTTACGTGACGGTCATCAACACTCGCAATTTTGGCCGATTCTGGCCTGTTTCATGGGCTCTTAATCACAGTTACATGGGCTATTAATCACCGTTTTGGATCCCCGGAGTGATTTCCACCATTGACGAACCCAGGGTGCATTTACGTGCCGGTCATCAACACTCGCAGTTTTGGCCGATTCTGGCCTGTTTCATGGGCTATTAATCACCGTTTTGGGTCCCCGGAGTGATTTCCACAATTGACGAAACCTAGGTTGCATTTACGTGACGGTCATCAACACTCGCAGTTTTGGCCGATTCTAGCCTGTTTCATGGGCTAATAATCACCGTTTTGGGTCCCCGGAGTGATTTCCACAATTGACGAAACCTAGGTTGCATTTACGTGCCGGTCATCAACACTCGCAGTTTTGGCCGATTCTAGCCTGTTTCATGGGCTATTAATCACCGTTTTGGGTCCCCGGAGTGATTTCCACAATTGACGAAACCTAGGGTGCATTTACGTGACGGTCATCAACACTCGCAGTTTTGGCCGATTCTGGCCTGTTTCATGGGCTCTTAATCACAGTTACATGGGCTATTAATCACCGTTTTGGATCCCCGGAGTGATTTCCACCATTAACGAACCCAGGGTGCATTTACGTGCCGGTCATCAACACTCGCAGTTTTGGCCGATTCTGGCCTGTTTCATGGGCTATTAATCACCGTTTTGGGTCCCCGGACTGATTTCCACCATTGACGAACCCTAGGGTGCATTTACGTGCCGGTCATCAACACTCGCAGTTTTGGCCGATTCTGGCCTGTTTCATGGGCTATTAATCACCGTTTTGGGTCCCCGGACTGATTTCCACCATTGACGAACCCAGGGTGCATTTACGTGCCGGTCATCAACACTCGCAGTTTTGGCCGATTCTGGCCTGTTTCATGGGCTATTAATCACCGTTTTGGGTCCCCGGAGTGATTTCCACAATTGACGAAACCTAGGTTGCATTTACGTGACGGTCATCAACACTCGCAGTTTTGGCCGATTCTAGCCTGTTTCATGGGCTAATAATCACCGTTTTGGGTCCCCGGAGTGATTTCCACAATTGACGAAACCTAGGTTGCATTTACGTGCCGGTCATCAACACTCGCAGTTTTGGCCGATTCTAGCCTGTTTCATGGGCTATTAATCACCGTTTTGGGTCCCCGGAGTGATTTCCACAATTGACGAAACCTAGGGTGCATTTACGTGACGGTCATCAACACTCGCAGTTTTGGCCGATTCTGGCCTGTTTCATGGGCTCTTAATCACAGTTACATGGGCTATTAATCACCGTTTTGGATCCCCGGAGTGATTTCCACCATTGACGAACCCAGGGTGCATTTACGTGCCGGTCATCAACACTCGCAGTTTTGGCCGATTCTGGCCTGTTTCATGGGCTATTAATCACCGTTTTGGGTCCCCGGACTGATTTCCACCATTGACGAACCCTAGGGTGCATTTACGTGCCGGTCATCAACACTCGCAGTTTTGGCCGATTCTGGCCTGTTTCATGGGCTATTAATCACCGTTTTGGGTCCCCGGACTGATTTCCACCATTGACGAACCCAGGGTGCATTTACGTGCCGGTCATCAACACTCGCAGTTTTGGCCGATTCTGGCCTGTTTCATGGGCTATTAATCACCGTTTTGGGTCCCCGGAGTGATTTCCACAATTGACGAAACCTAGGTTGCATTTACGTGACGGTCATCAACACTCGCAGTTTTGGCCGATTCTAGCCTGTTTCATGGGCTAATAATCACCGTTTTGGGTCCCCGGAGTGATTTCCACAATTGACGAAACCTAGGTTGCATTTACGTGCCGGTCATCAACACTCGCAGTTTTGGCCGATTCTAGCCTGTTTCATGGGCTATTAATCACCGTTTTGGGTCCCCGGAGTGATTTCCACAATTGACGAAACCTAGGGTGCATTTACGTGACGGTCATCAACACTCGCAGTTTTGGCCGATTCTGGCCTGTTTCATGGGCTCTTAATCACAGTTACATGGGCTATTAATCACCGTTTTGGATCCCCGGAGTGATTTCCACCATTGACGAACCCAGGGTGCATTTACGTGCCGGTCATCAACACTCGCAGTTTTGGCCGATTCTGGCCTGTTTCATGGGCTATTAATCACCGTTTTGGGTCCCCGGACTGATTTCCACCATTGACGAACCCTAGGGTGCATTTACGTGCCGGTCATCAACACTCGCAGTTTTGGCCGATTCTGGCCTGTTTCATGGGCTATTAATCACCGTTTTGGGTCCCCGGACTGATTTCCACCATTGACGAACCCTAGGGTGCATTTACGTGCCGGTCATCAACACTCGCAGTTTTGGCCGATTCTGGCCTGTTTCATGGGCTATTAATCACCGTTTTGGGTCCCCGGACTGATTTCCACCATTGACGAACCCAGGGTGCATTTACGTGCCGGTCATCAACACTCGCAGTTTTGGCCGATTCTGGCCTGTTTCATGGGCTATTAATCACCGTTTTGGGTCCCCGGAGTGATTTCCACAATTGACGAAACCTAGGTTGCATTTACGTGACGGTCATCAACACTCGCAGTTTTGGCCGATTCTAGCCTGTTTCATGGGCTAATAATCACCGTTTTGGGTCCCCGGAGTGATTTCCACAATTGACGAAACCTAGGTTGCATTTACGTGCCGGTCATCAACACTCGCAGTTTTGGCCGATTCTAGCCTGTTTCATGGGCTATTAATCACCGTTTTGGGTCCCCGGAGTGATTTCCACAATTGACGAAACCTAGGGTGCATTTACGTGACGGTCATCAACACTCGCAGTTTTGGCCGATTCTGGCCTGTTTCATGGGCTCTTAATCACAGTTACATGGGCTATTAATCACCGTTTTGGATCCCCGGAGTGATTTCCACCATTGACGAACCCAGGGTGCATTTACGTGCCGGTCATCAACACTCGCAGTTTTGGCCGATTCTGGCCTGTTTCATGGGCTAATAATCACCGTTTTGGGTCCCCGGAGTGATTTCCACCATTGACGAACCCAGGGTGCATTTACGTGCCGGTCATCAACACTCACAGTTTTGGCCGATTCTGGCCTGTTTCATGGGCTAATAATCACCGTTTTGGGTCCCCGGAGTGATTTCCACAATTGACGAAACCTAGGGTGCATTTACGTGACGGTCATCAACACTCGCAGTTTTGGCCGATTCTGGCCTGTTTCATGGGCTCTTAATCACAGTTACATGGGCTATTAATCACCGTTTTGGATCCCCGGAGTGATTTCCACCATTGACGAACCCAGGGTGCATTTACGTGCCGGTCATCCACACTCGCAGTTTTGGCCGATTCTGGCCTGTTTCATGGGCTATTAATCACCGTTTTGGGTCCCCGGACTGATTTCCACCATTGACGAACCCTAGGGTGCATTTACGTGCCGGTCATCAACACTCGCAGTTTTGGCCGATTCTGGCCTGTTTCATGGGCTATTAATCACCGTTTTGGGTCCCCGGAGTGATTTCCACAATTGACGAAACCTAGGGTGCATTTACGTGCCGGTCATCAACACTCGCAGTTTTGGCCGATTCTGGCCTGTTTCATGGGCTCTTAATCACAGTTCCATGGGCTATTAATCACCGTTTTGGATCCCCGGAGTGATTTCCACCATTGACGAACCCGGGGTGCATTTACGTGCCGGTCATCAACACTCGCAGTTTTGGCCGATTCTGGCCTGTTTCATGGGCTATTAATCACCGTTTTGGGTCCCCGGAGTGATTTCCACAATTGACGAAACCTAGGTTGCATTTACGTGACGGTCATCAACACTCGCAGTTTTGGCCGATTCTGGCCTGTTTCATGGGCTCTTAATCACAGTTACCTGGGCTATTAATCACCGTTTTGGATCCCCGGAGTGATTTCCACCATTGACGAACCCAGGGTGCATTTACGTGCCGGTCATCAACACTCGCAGTTTTGGCCGATTCTGGCCTGTTTCATGGGCTATTAATCACCGTTTTGGGTCCCCGGAGTGATTTCCACAATTGACGAAACCTAGGTTGCATTTACGTGATGGTCATCAACACTCGCAGTTTTGGCCGATTCTAGCCTGTTTCATGGGCTAATAATCACCGTTTTGGGTCCCCGGAGTGATTTCCACAATTGACGAAACCTAGGTTGCATTTACGTGCCGGTCATCAACACTCGCAGTTTTGGCCGATTCTAGCCTGTTTCATGGGCTATTAATCACCGTTTTGGGTCCCCGGAGTGATTTCCACAATTGACGAAACCTAGGGTGCATTTACGTGACGGTCATCAACACTCGCAATTTTGGCCGATTCTGGCCTGTTTCATGGGCTCTTAATCACAGTTACATGGGCTATTAATCACCGTTTTGGATCCCCGGAGTGATTTCCACCATTGACGAACCCAGGGTGCATTTACGTGCCGGTCATCAACACTCGCAGTTTTGGCCGATTCTGGCCTGTTTCATGGGCTATTAATCACCGTTTTGGGTCCCCGGAGTGATTTCCACAATTGACGAAACCTAGGTTGCATTTACGTGACGGTCATCAACACTCGCAGTTTTGGCCGATTCTAGCCTGTTTCATGGGCTAATAATCACCGTTTTGGGTCCCCGGAGTGATTTCCACAATTGACGAAACCTAGGTTGCATTTACGTGCCGGTCATCAACACTCGCAGTTTTGGCCGATTCTAGCCTGTTTCATGGGCTATTAATCACCGTTTTGGGTCCCCGGAGTGATTTCCACAATTGACGAAACCTAGGGTGCATTTACGTGACGGTCATCAACACTCGCAGTTTTGGCCGATTCTGGCCTGTTTCATGGGCTCTTAATCACAGTTACATGGGCTATTAATCACCGTTTTGGATCCCCGGAGTGATTTCCACCATTGACGAACCCAGGGTGCATTTACGTGCCGGTCATCAACACTCGCAGTTTTGGCCGATTCTGGCCTGTTTCATGGGCTAATAATCACCGTTTTGGGTCCCCGGAGTGATTTCCACCATTGACGAACCCAGGGTGCATTTACGTGCCGGTCATCAACACTCACAGTTTTGGCCGATTCTGGCCTGTTTCATGGGCTAATAATCACCGTTTTGGGTCCCCGGAGTGATTTCCACAATTGACGAAACCTAGGGTGCATTTACGTGACGGTCATCAACACTCGCAGTTTTGGCCGATTCTGGCCTGTTTCATGGGCTCTTAATCACAGTTACATGGGCTATTAATCACCGTTTTGGATCCCCGGAGTGATTTCCACCATTGACGAACCCAGGGTGCATTTACGTGCCGGTCATCCACACTCGCAGTTTTGGCCGATTCTGGCCTGTTTCATGGGCTATTAATCACCGTTTTGGGTCCCCGGACTGATTTCCACCATTGACGAACCCTAGGGTGCATTTACGTGCCGGTCATCAACACTCGCAGTTTTGGCCGATTCTGGCCTGTTTCATGGGCTATTAATCACCGTTTTGGGTCCCCGGAGTGATTTCCACAATTGACGAAACCTAGGGTGCATTTACGTGCCGGTCATCAACACTCGCAGTTTTGGCCGATTCTGGCCTGTTTCATGGGCTCTTAATCACAGTTCCATGGGCTATTAATCACCGTTTTGGATCCCCGGAGTGATTTCCACCATTGACGAACCCGGGGTGCATTTACGTGCCGGTCATCAACACTCGCAGTTTTGGCCGATTCTGGCCTGTTTCATGGGCTATTAATCACCGTTTTGGGTCCCCGGAGTGATTTCCACAATTGACGAAACCTAGGTTGCATTTACGTGACGGTCATCAACACTCGCAGTTTTGGCCGATTCTGGCCTGTTTCATGGGCTCTTAATCACAGTTACCTGGGCTATTAATCACCGTTTTGGATCCCCGGAGTGATTTCCACCATTGACGAACCCAGGGTGCATTTACGTGCCGGTCATCAACACTCGCAGTTTTGGCCGATTCTGGCCTGTTTCATGGGCTATTAATCACCGTTTTGGGTCCCCGGAGTGATTTCCACAATTGACGAAACCTAGGTTGCATTTACGTGATGGTCATCAACACTCGCAGTTTTGGCCGATTCTAGCCTGTTTCATGGGCTAATAATCACCGTTTTGGGTCCCCGGAGTGATTTCCACAATTGACGAAACCTAGGTTGCATTTACGTGCCGGTCATCAACACTCGCAGTTTTGGCCGATTCTAGCCTGTTTCATGGGCTATTAATCACCGTTTTGGGTCCCCGGAGTGATTTCCACAATTGACGAAACCTAGGGTGCATTTACGTGACGGTCATCAACACTCGCAATTTTGGCCGATTCTGGCCTGTTTCATGGGCTCTTAATCACAGTTACATGGGCTATTAATCACCGTTTTGGATCCCCGGAGTGATTTCCACCATTGACGAACCCAGGGTGCATTTACGTGCCGGTCATCAACACTCGCAGTTTTGGCCGATTCTGGCCTGTTTCATGGGCTATTAATCACCGTTTTGGGTCCCCGGAGTGATTTCCACAATTGACGAAACCTAGGTTGCATTTACGTGACGGTCATCAACACTCGCAGTTTTGGCCGATTCTAGCCTGTTTCATGGGCTAATAATCACCGTTTTGGGTCCCCGGAGTGATTTCCACAATTGACGAAACCTAGGTTGCATTTACGTGCCGGTCATCAACACTCGCAGTTTTGGCCGATTCTAGCCTGTTTCATGGGCTATTAATCACCGTTTTGGGTCCCCGGAGTGATTTCCACAATTGACGAAACCTAGGGTGCATTTACGTGACGGTCATCAACACTCGCAGTTTTGGCCGATTCTGGCCTGTTTCATGGGCTCTTAATCACAGTTACATGGGCTATTAATCACCGTTTTGGATCCCCGGAGTGATTTCCACCATTAACGAACCCAGGGTGCATTTACGTGCCGGTCATCAACACTCGCAGTTTTGGCCGATTCTGGCCTGTTTCATGGGCTATTAATCACCGTTTTGGGTCCCCGGACTGATTTCCACCATTGACGAACCCTAGGGTGCATTTACGTGCCGGTCATCAACACTCGCAGTTTTGGCCGATTCTGGCCTGTTTCATGGGCTATTAATCACCGTTTTGGGTCCCCGGACTGATTTCCACCATTGACGAACCCAGGGTGCATTTACGTGCCGGTCATCAACACTCGCAGTTTTGGCCGATTCTGGCCTGTTTCATGGGCTATTAATCACCGTTTTGGGTCCCCGGAGTGATTTCCACAATTGACGAAACCTAGGTTGCATTTACGTGACGGTCATCAACACTCGCAGTTTTGGCCGATTCTAGCCTGTTTCATGGGCTAATAATCACCGTTTTGGGTCCCCGGAGTGATTTCCACAATTGACGAAACCTAGGTTGCATTTACGTGCCGGTCATCAACACTCGCAGTTTTGGCCGATTCTAGCCTGTTTCATGGGCTATTAATCACCGTTTTGGGTCCCCGGAGTGATTTCCACAATTGACGAAACCTAGGGTGCATTTACGTGACGGTCATCAACACTCGCAGTTTTGGCCGATTCTGGCCTGTTTCATGGGCTCTTAATCACAGTTACATGGGCTATTAATCACCGTTTTGGATCCCCGGAGTGATTTCCACCATTGACGAACCCAGGGTGCATTTACGTGCCGGTCATCAACACTCGCAGTTTTGGCCGATTCTGGCCTGTTTCATGGGCTATTAATCACCGTTTTGGGTCCCCGGACTGATTTCCACCATTGACGAACCCTAGGGTGCATTTACGTGCCGGTCATCAACACTCGCAGTTTTGGCCGATTCTGGCCTGTTTCATGGGCTATTAATCACCGTTTTGGGTCCCCGGACTGATTTCCACCATTGACGAACCCAGGGTGCATTTACGTGCCGGTCATCAACACTCGCAGTTTTGGCCGATTCTGGCCTGTTTCATGGGCTATTAATCACCGTTTTGGGTCCCCGGAGTGATTTCCACAATTGACGAAACCTAGGTTGCATTTACGTGACGGTCATCAACACTCGCAGTTTTGGCCGATTCTAGCCTGTTTCATGGGCTAATAATCACCGTTTTGGGTCCCCGGAGTGATTTCCACAATTGACGAAACCTAGGTTGCATTTACGTGCCGGTCATCAACACTCGCAGTTTTGGCCGATTCTAGCCTGTTTCATGGGCTATTAATCACCGTTTTGGGTCCCCGGAGTGATTTCCACAATTGACGAAACCTAGGGTGCATTTACGTGACGGTCATCAACACTCGCAGTTTTGGCCGATTCTGGCCTGTTTCATGGGCTCTTAATCACAGTTACATGGGCTATTAATCACCGTTTTGGATCCCCGGAGTGATTTCCACCATTGACGAACCCAGGGTGCATTTACGTGCCGGTCATCAACACTCGCAGTTTTGGCCGATTCTGGCCTGTTTCATGGGCTATTAATCACCGTTTTGGGTCCCCGGACTGATTTCCACCATTGACGAACCCTAGGGTGCATTTACGTGCCGGTCATCAACACTCGCAGTTTTGGCCGATTCTGGCCTGTTTCATGGGCTATTAATCACCGTTTTGGGTCCCCGGACTGATTTCCACCATTGACGAACCCAGGGTGCATTTACGTGCCGGTCATCAACACTCGCAGTTTTGGCCGATTCTGGCCTGTTTCATGGGCTATTAATCACCGTTTTGGGTCCCCGGAGTGATTTCCACAATTGACGAAACCTAGGTTGCATTTACGTGACGGTCATCAACACTCGCAGTTTTGGCCGATTCTAGCCTGTTTCATGGGCTAATAATCACCGTTTTGGGTCCCCGGAGTGATTTCCACAATTGACGAAACCTAGGTTGCATTTACGTGCCGGTCATCAACACTCGCAGTTTTGGCCGATTCTAGCCTGTTTCATGGGCTATTAATCACCGTTTTGGGTCCCCGGAGTGATTTCCACAATTGACGAAACCTAGGGTGCATTTACGTGACGGTCATCAACACTCGCAGTTTTGGCCGATTCTGGCCTGTTTCATGGGCTCTTAATCACAGTTACATGGGCTATTAATCACCGTTTTGGATCCCCGGAGTGATTTCCACCATTGACGAACCCAGGGTGCATTTACGTGCCGGTCATCAACACTCGCAGTTTTGGCCGATTCTGGCCTGTTTCATGGGCTATTAATCACCGTTTTGGGTCCCCGGACTGATTTCCACCATTGACGAACCCTAGGGTGCATTTACGTGCCGGTCATCAACACTCGCAGTTTTGGCCGATTCTGGCCTGTTTCATGGGCTATTAATCACCGTTTTGGGTCCCCGGACTGATTTCCACCATTGACGAACCCAGGGTGCATTTACGTGCCGGTCATCAACACTCGCAGTTTTGGCCGATTCTGGCCTGTTTCATGGGCTATTAATCACCGTTTTGGGTCCCCGGAGTGATTTCCACAATTGACGAAACCTAGGTTGCATTTACGTGACGGTCATCAACACTCGCAGTTTTGGCCGATTCTAGCCTGTTTCATGGGCTAATAATCACCGTTTTGGGTCCCCGGAGTGATTTCCACAATTGACGAAACCTAGGTTGCATTTACGTGCCGGTCATCAACACTCGCAGTTTTGGCCGATTCTAGCCTGTTTCATGGGCTATTAATCACCGTTTTGGGTCCCCGGAGTGATTTCCACAATTGACGAAACCTAGGGTGCATTTACGTGACGGTCATCAACACTCGCAGTTTTGGCCGATTCTGGCCTGTTTCATGGGCTCTTAATCACAGTTACATGGGCTATTAATCACCGTTTTGGATCCCCGGAGTGATTTCCACCATTGACGAACCTAGGGTGCATTTACGTGCCGGTCATCAACACTCGCAGTTTTGGCCGATTCTGGCCTGTTTCATGGGCTATTAATCACCGTTTTGGGTCCCCGGACTGATTTCCACCATTGACGAACCCTAGGGTGCATTTACGTGCCGGTCATCAACACTCGCAGTTTTGGCCGATTCTGGCCTGTTTCATGGGCTATTAATCACCGTTTTGGGTCCCCGGACTGATTTCCACCATTGACGAACCCAGGGTGCATTTACGTGCCGGTCATCAACACTCGCAGTTTTGGCCGATTCTGGCCTGTTTCATGGGCTATTAATCACCGTTTTGGGTCCCCGGAGTGATTTCCACAATTGACGAAACCTAGGTTGCATTTACGTGACGGTCATCAACACTCGCAGTTTTGGACGATTCTAGCCTGTTTCATGGGCTAATAATCACCGTTTTGGGTCCCCGGAGTGATTTCCACAATTGACGAAACCTAGGTTGCATTTACGTGCCGGTCATCAACACTCGCAGTTTTGGCCGATTCTAGCCTGTTTCATGGGCTATTAATCACCGTTTTGGGTCCCCGGAGTGATTTCCACAATTGACGAAACCTAGGGTGCATTTACGTGACGGTCATCAACACTCGCAGTTTTGGCCGATTCTGGCCTGTTTCATGGGCTCTTAATCACAGTTACATGGGCTATTAATCACCGTTTTGGATCCCCGGAGTGATTTCCACCATTGACGAACCCAGGGTGCATTTACGTGCCGGTCATCAACACTCGCAGTTTTGGCCGATTCTGGCCTGTTTCATGGGCTATTAATCACCGTTTTGGGTCCCCGGACTGATTTCCACCATTGACGAACCCTAGGGTGCATTTACGTGCCGGTCATCAACACTCGCAGTTTTGGCCGATTCTGGCCTGTTTCATGGGCTATTAATTACAGTTACATGGGCTATTAATCACCGTTTTGGGTCCCCGGAGTGATTTCCACAATTGAAGAAACCTAGGTTGCATTTACGTGACGGTCATCAACACTCGCAGTTTTGGCCGATTCTGGCCTGTTTCACGAGCTATTAATCAGATTTTTATGGGCTATTAATCACCGTTTTGGGTCCCCGGAGTGATTTCCACCATTGACGAACCCAGGGTGCATTTACGTGCCGGTCATCAACACTCACAGTTTTGGCCGATTCTGGCCTGTTTCATGGGCTAATAATCACCGTTTTGGGTCCCCGGAGTGATTTCCACAATTGACGAAACCTAGGGTGCATTTACGTGACGGTCATCAACACTCGCAGTTTTGGCCGATTCTGGCCTGTTTCATGGGCTCTTAATCACAGTTACATGGGCTATTAATCACCGTTTTGGATCCCCGGAGTGATTTCCACCATTGACGAACCCAGGGTGCATTTACGTGCCGGTCATCCACACTCGCAGTTTTGGCCGATTCTGGCCTGTTTCATGGGCTATTAATCACCGTTTTGGGTCCCCGGACTGATTTCCACCATTGACGAACCCTAGGGTGCATTTACGTGCCGGTCATCAACACTCGCAGTTTTGGCCGATTCTGGCCTGTTTCATGGGCTATTAATCACCGTTTTGGGTCCCCGGAGTGATTTCCACAATTGACGAAACCTAGGGTGCATTTACGTGCCGGTCATCAACACTCGCAGTTTTGGCCGATTCTGGCCTGTTTCATGGGCTCTTAATCACAGTTCCATGGGCTATTAATCACCGTTTTGGATCCCCGGAGTGATTTCCACCATTGACGAACCCGGGGTGCATTTACGTGCCGGTCATCAACACTCGCAGTTTTGGCCGATTCTGGCCTGTTTCATGGGCTATTAATCACCGTTTTGGGTCCCCGGAGTGATTTCCACCATTGACGAACCCAGGGTGCATTTACGTGCCGGTCATCAACACTCACAGTTTTGGCCGATTCTGGCCTGTTTCATGGGCTAATAATCACCGTTTTGGGTCCCCGGAGTGATTTCCACAATTGACGAAACCTAGGGTGCATTTACGTGACGGTCATCAACACTCGCAGTTTTGGCCGATTCTGGCCTGTTTCATGGGCTCTTAATCACAGTTACATGGGCTATTAATCACCGTTTTGGATCCCCGGAGTGATTTCCACCATTGACGAACCCAGGGTGCATTTACGTGCCGGTCATCCACACTCGCAGTTTTGGCCGATTCTGGCCTGTTTCATGGGCTATTAATCACCGTTTTGGGTCCCCGGACTGATTTCCACCATTGACGAACCCTAGGGTGCATTTACGTGCCGGTCATCAACACTCGCAGTTTTGGCCGATTCTGGCCTGTTTCATGGGCTATTAATCACCGTTTTGGGTCCCCGGAGTGATTTCCACAATTGACGAAACCTAGGGTGCATTTACGTGCCGGTCATCAACACTCGCAGTTTTGGCCGATTCTGGCCTGTTTCATGGGCTCTTAATCACAGTTCCATGGGCTATTAATCACCGTTTTGGATCCCCGGAGTGATTTCCACCATTGACGAACCCGGGGTGCATTTACGTGCCGGTCATCAACACTCGCAGTTTTGGCCGATTCTGGCCTGTTTCATGGGCTATTAATCACCGTTTTGGGTCCCCGGAGTGATTTCCACAATTGACGAAACCTAGGTTGCATTTACGTGACGGTCATCAACACTCGCAGTTTTGGCCGATTCTGGCCTGTTTCATGGGCTCTTAATCACAGTTACCTGGGCTATTAATCACCGTTTTGGATCCCCGGAGTGATTTCCACCATTGACGAACCCAGGGTGCATTTACGTGCCGGTCATCCACACTCGCAGTTTTGGCCGATTCTGGCCTGTTTCATGGGCTATTAATCACCGTTTTGGGTCCCCGGACTGATTTCCACCATTGACGAACCCTAGGGTGCATTTACGTGCCGGTCATCAACACTCGCAGTTTTGGCCGATTCTGGCCTGTTTCATGGGCTATTAATCACCGTTTTGGGTCCCCGGACTGATTTCCACCATTGACGAACCCAGGGTGCATTTACGTGCCGGTCATCAACACTCGCAGTTTTGGCCGATTCTGGCCTGTTTCATGGGCTATTAATCACCGTTTTGGGTCCCCGGAGTGATTTCCACAATTGACAAAACCTAGGTTGCATTTACGTGACGGTCATCAACACTCGCAGTTTTGGCCGATTCTAGCCTGTTTCATGGGCTAATAATCACCGTTTTGGGTCCCCGGAGTGATTTCCACAATTGACGAAACCTAGGTTGCATTTACGTGCCGGTCATCAACACTCGCAGTTTTGGCCGATTCTAGCCTGTTTCATGGGCTATTAATCACCGTTTTGGGTCCCCGGAGTGATTTCCACAATTGACGAAACCTAGGGTGCATTTACGTGACGGTCATCAACACTCGCAGTTTTGGCCGATTCTGGCCTGTTTCATGGGCTCTTAATCACAGTTACATGGGCTATTAATCACCGTTTTGGATCCCCGGAGTGATTTCCACCATTGACGAACCCAGGGTGCATTTACGTGCCGGTCATCAACACTCGCAGTTTTGGCCGATTCTGGCCTGTTTCATGGGCTATTAATCACCGTTTTGGGTCCCCGGACTGATTTCCACCATTGACGAACCCTAGGGTGCATTTACGTGCCGGTCATCAACACTCGCAGTTTTGGCCGATTCTGGCCTGTTTCATGGGCTATTAATCACCGTTTTGGGTCCCCGGACTGATTTCCACCATTGACGAACCCAGGGTGCATTTACGTGCCGGTCATCAACACTCGCAGTTTTGGCCGATTCTGGCCTGTTTCATGGGCTATTAATCACCGTTTTGGGTCCCCGGAGTAATTTCCACAATTGACGAAACCTAGGTTGCATTTACGTGACGGTCATCAACACTCGCAGTTTTGGCCGATTCTAGCCTGTTTCATGGGCTAATAATCACTGTTTTGGGTCCCCGGAGTGATTTCCACAATTGACGAAACCTAGGTTGCATTTACGTGCCGGTCATCAACACTCGCAGTTTTGGCCGATTCTAGCCTGTTTCATGGGCTATTAATCACCGTTTTGGGTCCCCGGAGTGATTTCCACAATTGACGAAACCTAGGGTGCATTTACGTGACGGTCATCAACACTCGCAGTTTTGGCCGATTCTGGCCTGTTTCATGGGCTCTTAATCACAGTTACATGGGCTATTAATCACCGTTTTGGATCCCCGGAGTGATTTCCACCATTGACGAACCCAGGGTGCATTTACGTGCCGGTCATCAACACTCGCAGTTTTGGCCGATTCTGGCCTGTTTCATGGGCTATTAATCACCGTTTTGGGTCCCCGGACTGATTTCCACCATTGACGAACCCTAGGGTGCATTTACGTGCCGGTCATCAACACTCGCAGTTTTGGCCGATTCTGGCCTGTTTCATGGGCTATTAATTACAGTTACATGGGCTATTAATCACCGTTTTGGGTCCCCGGAGTGATTTCCACAATTGAAGAAACCTAGGTTGCATTTACGTGACGGTCATCAACACTCGCAGTTTTGGCCGATTCTGGCCTGTTTCACGGGCTATTAATCAGATTTTTATGGGCTATTAATCACCGTTTTGGGTCCCCGGAGTGATTTCCACCATTGACGAACCCAGGGTGCATTTACGTGCCGGTCATCAACACTCACAGTTTTGGCCGATTCTGGCCTGTTTCATGGGCTAATAATCACCGTTTTGGGTCCCCGGAGTGATTTCCACAATTGACGAAACCTAGGGTGCATTTACGTGACGGTCATCAACACTCGCAGTTTTGGCCGATTCTGGCCTGTTTCATGGGCTCTTAATCACAGTTACATGGGCTATTAATCACCGTTTTGGATCCCCGGAGTGATTTCCACCATTGACGAACCCAGGGTGCATTTACGTGCCGGTCATCCACACTCGCAGTTTTGGCCGATTCTGGCCTGTTTCATGGGCTATTAATCACCGTTTTGGGTCCCCGGACTGATTTCCACCATTGACGAACCCTAGGGTGCATTTACGTGCCGGTCATCAACACTCGCAGTTTTGGCCGATTCTGGCCTGTTTCATGGGCTATTAATCACCGTTTTGGGTCCCCGGAGTGATTTCCACAATTGACGAAACCTAGGGTGCATTTACGTGCCGGTCATCAACACTCGCAGTTTTGGCCGATTCTGGCCTGTTTCATGGGCTCTTAATCACAGTTCCATGGGCTATTAATCACCGTTTTGGATCCCCGGAGTGATTTCCACCATTGACGAACCCGGGGTGCATTTACGTGCCGGTCATCAACACTCGCAGTTTTGGCCGATTCTGGCCTGTTTCATGGGCTATTAATCACCGTTTTGGGTCCCCGGAGTGATTTCCACAATTGACGAAACCTAGGTTGCATTTACGTGACGGTCATCAACACTCGCAGTTTTGGCCGATTCTGGCCTGTTTCATGGGCTCTTAATCACAGTTACCTGGGCTATTAATCACCGTTTTGGATCCCCGGAGTGATTTCCACCATTGACGAACCCAGGGTGCATTTACGTGCCGGTCATCAACACTCGCAGTTTTGGCCGATTCTGGCCTGTTTCATGGGCTATTAATCACCGTTTTGGGTCCCCGGAGTGATTTCCACAATTGACGAAACCTAGGTTGCATTTACGTGATGGTCATCAACACTCGCAGTTTTGGCCGATTCTAGCCTGTTTCATGGGCTAATAATCACCGTTTTGGGTCCCCGGAGTGATTTCCACAATTGACGAAACCTAGGTTGCATTTACGTGCCGGTCATCAACACTCGCAGTTTTGGCCGATTCTAGCCTGTTTCATGGGCTATTAATCACCGTTTTGGGTCCCCGGAGTGATTTCCACAATTGACGAAACCTAGGGTGCATTTACGTGACGGTCATCAACACTCGCAATTTTGGCCGATTCTGGCCTGTTTCATGGGCTCTTAATCACAGTTACATGGGCTATTAATCACCGTTTTGGATCCCCGGAGTGATTTCCACCATTGACGAACCCAGGGTGCATTTACGTGCCGGTCATCAACACTCGCAGTTTTGGCCGATTCTGGCCTGTTTCATGGGCTATTAATCACCGTTTTGGGTCCCCGGAGTGATTTCCACAATTGACGAAACCTAGGTTGCATTTACGTGACGGTCATCAACACTCGCAGTTTTGGCCGATTCTAGCCTGTTTCATGGGCTAATAATCACCGTTTTGGGTCCCCGGAGTGATTTCCACAATTGACGAAACCTAGGTTGCATTTACGTGCCGGTCATCAACACTCGCAGTTTTGGCCGATTCTAGCCTGTTTCATGGGCTATTAATCACCGTTTTGGGTCCCCGGAGTGATTTCCACAATTGACGAAACCTAGGGTGCATTTACGTGACGGTCATCAACACTCGCAGTTTTGGCCGATTCTGGCCTGTTTCATGGGCTCTTAATCACAGTTACATGGGCTATTAATCACCGTTTTGGATCCCCGGAGTGATTTCCACCATTGACGAACCCAGGGTGCATTTACGTGCCGGTCATCAACACTCGCAGTTTTGGCCGATTCTGGCCTGTTTCATGGGCTCTTAATCACAGTTACCTGGGCTATTAATCACCGTTTTGGATCCCCGGAGTGATTTCCACCATTGACGAACCCAGGGTGCATTTACGTGCCGGTCATCAACACTCGCAGTTTTGGCCGATTCTGGCCTGTTACATGGGCTATTAATCACCGTTTTGGGTCCCCGGAGTGATTTCCACAATTGACGAAACCTAGGTTGCATTTACGTGACGGTCATCAACACTCGCAGTTTTGGCCGATTCTGGCCTGTTTCATGGGCTCTTAATCACAGTTACCTGGGCTATTAATCACCGTTTTGGATCCCCGGAGTGATTTCCACCATTGACGAACCCAGGGTGCATTTACGTGCCGGTCATCAACACTCGCAGTTTTGGCCGATTCTGGCCTGTTTCATGGGCTATTAATCACCGTTTTGGGTCCCCGGAGTGATTTCCACAATTGACGAAACCTAGGTTGCATTTACGTGATGGTCATCAACACTCGCAGTTTTGGCCGATTCTAGCCTGTTTCATGGGCTAATAATCACCGTTTTGGGTCCCCGGAGTGATTTCCACAATTGACGAAACCTAGGTTGCATTTACGTGCCGGTCATCAACACTCGCAGTTTTGGCCGATTCTAGCCTGTTTCATGGGCTATTAATCACCGTTTTGGGTCCCCGGAGTGATTTCCACAATTGACGAAACCTAGGGTGCATTTACGTGACGGTCATCAACACTCGCAATTTTGGCCGATTCTGGCCTGTTTCATGGGCTCTTAATCACAGTTACATGGGCTATTAATCACCGTTTTGGATCCCCGGAGTGATTTCCACCATTGACGAACCCAGGGTGCATTTACGTGCCGGTCATCAACACTCGCAGTTTTGGCCGATTCTGGCCTGTTTCATGGGCTATTAATCACCGTTTTGGGTCCCCGGAGTGATTTCCACAATTGACGAAACCTAGGTTGCATTTACGTGACGGTCATCAACACTTGCAGTTTTGGCCGATTCTGGCCTGTTTCATGGGCTAATAATCACCGTTTTGGGTCCCCGGAGTGATTTCCACAATTGACGAAACCTAGGTTGCATTTACGTGCCGGTCATCAACACTCGCAGTTTTGGCCGATTCTAGCCTGTTTCATGGGCTATTAATCACCGTTTTGGGTCCCCGGAGTGATTTCCACAATTGACGAAACCTAGGGTGCATTTACGTGACGGTCATCAACACTCGCAGTTTTGGCCGATTCTGGCCTGTTTCATGGGCTCTTAATCACAGTTACATGGGCTATTAATCACCGTTTTGGATCCCCGGAGTGATTTCCACCATTGACGAACCCAGGGTGCATTTACGTGCCGGTCATCAACACTCGCAGTTTTGGCCGATTCTGGCCTGTTTCATGGGCTATTAATCACCGTTTTGGGTCCCCGGACTGATTTCCACCATTGACGAACCCTAGGGTGCATTTACGTGCCGGTCATCAACACTCGCAGTTTTGGCCGATTCTGGCCTGTTTCATGGGCTATTAATCACCGTTTTGGGTCCCCGGACTGATTTCCACCATTGACGAACCCAGGGTGCATTTACGTGCCGGTCATCAACACTCGCAGTTTTGGCCGATTCTGGCCTGTTTCATGGGCTATTAATCACCGTTTTGGGTCCCCGGAGTGATTTCCACAATTGACGAAACCTAGGTTGCATTTACGTGACGGTCATCAACACTCGCAGTTTTGGCCGATTCTAGCCTGTTTCATGGGCTAATAATCACCGTTTTGGGTCCCCGGAGTGATTTCCACAATTGACGAAACCTAGGTTGCATTTACGTGCCGGTCATCAACACTCGCAGTTTTGGCCGATTCTAGCCTGTTTCATGGGCTATTAATCACCGTTTTGGGTCCCCGGAGTGATTTCCACAATTGACGAAACCTAGGGTGCATTTACGTGACGGTCATCAACACTCGCAGTTTTGGCCGATTCTGGCCTGTTTCATGGGCTCTTAATCACAGTTACATGGGCTATTAATCACCGTTTTGGATCCCCGGAGTGATTTCCACCATTGACGAACCCAGGGTGCATTTACGTGCCGGTCATCAACACTCGCAGTTTTGGCCGATTCTGGCCTGTTTCATGGGCTATTAATCACCGTTTTGGGTCCCCGGACTGATTTCCACCATTGACGAACCCTAGGGTGCATTTACGTGCCGGTCATCAACACTCGCAGTTTTGGCCGATTCTGGCCTGTTTCATGGGCTATTAATTACAGTTACATGGGCTATTAATCACCGTTTTGGGTCCCCGGAGTGATTTCCACAATTGAAGAAACCTAGGTTGCATTTACGTGACGGTCATCAACACTCGCAGTTTTGGCCGATTCTGGCCTGTTTCACGGGCTATTAATCAGATTTTTATGGGCTATTAATCACCGTTTTGGGTCCCCGGAGTGATTTCCACCATTGACGAACCCAGGGTGCATTTACGTGCCGGTCATCAACACTCACAGTTTTGGCCGATTCTGGCCTGTTTCATGGGCTAATAATCACCGTTTTGGGTCCCCGGAGTGATTTCCACAATTGACGAAACCTAGGGTGCATTTACGTGACGGTCATCAACACTCGCAGTTTTGGCCGATTCTGGCCTGTTTCATGGGCTCTTAATCACAGTTACATGGGCTATTAATCACCGTTTTGTATCCCCGGAGTGATTTCCACCATTGACGAACCCAGGGTGCATTTACGTGCCGGTCATCAACACTCGCAGTTTTGGCCGATTCTGGCCTGTTTCATGGGCTATTAATCACCGTTTTGGGTCCCCGGAGTGATTTCCACAATTGACGAAACCTAGGTTGCATTTACGTGACGGTCATCAACACTCGCAGTTTTGGCCGATTCTAGCCTGTTTCATGGGCTAATAATCACCGTTTTGGGTCCCCGGAGTGATTTCCACAATTGACGAAACCTAGGTTGCATTTACGTGCCGGTCATCAACACTCGCAGTTTTGGCCGATTCTAGCCTGTTTCATGGGCTATTAATCACCGTTTTGGGTCCCCGGAGTGATTTCCACAATTGACGAAACCTAGGGTGCATTTACGTGACGGTCATCAACACTCGCAGTTTTGGCCGATTCTGGCCTGTTTCATGGGCTCTTAATCACAGTTACATGGGCTATTAATCACCGTTTTGGATCCCCGGAGTGATTTCCACCATTGACGAACCCAGGGTGCATTTACGTGCCGGTCATCAACACTCGCAGTTTTGGCCGATTCTGGCCTGTTTCATGGGCTATTAATCACCGTTTTGGGTCCCCGGAGTGATTTCCACAATTGACGAAACCTAGGTTGCATTTACGTGACGGTCATCAACACTCGCAGTTTTGGCCGATTCTAGCCTGTTTCATGGGCTAATAATCACCGTTTTGGGTCCCCGGAGTGATTTCCACAATTGACGAAACCTAGGTTGCATTTACGTGCCGGTCATCAACACTCGCAGTTTTGGCCGATTCTAGCCTGTTTCATGGGCTATTAATCACCGTTTTGGGTCCCCGGAGTGATTTCCACAATTGACGAAACCTAGGGTGCATTTACGTGACGGTCATCAACACTCGCAGTTTTGGCCGATTCTGGCCTGTTTCATGGGCTCTTAATCACAGTTACATGGGCTATTAATCACCGTTTTGGATCCCCGGAGTGATTTCCACCATTGACGAACCCAGGGTGCATTTACGTGCCGGTCATCAACACTCACAGTTTTGGCCGATTCTGGCCTGTTTCATGGGCTAATAATCACCGTTTTGGGTCCCCGGAGTGATTTCCACAATTGACGAAACCTAGGGTGCATTTACGTGACGGTCATCAACACTCGCAGTTTTGGCCGATTCTGGCCTGTTTCATGGGCTCTTAATCACAGTTACATGGGCTATTAATCACCGTTTTGTATCCCCGGAGTGATTTCCACCATTGACGAACCCAGGGTGCATTTACGTGCCGGTCATCAACACTCGCAGTTTTGGCCGATTCTGGCCTGTTTCATGGGCTATTAATCACCGTTTTGGGTCCCCGGAGTGATTTCCACAATTGACGAAACCTAGGTTGCATTTACGTGACGGTCATCAACACTCGCAGTTTTGGCCGATTCTAGCCTGTTTCATGGGCTAATAATCACCGTTTTGGGTCCCCGGAGTGATTTCCACAATTGACGAAACCTAGGTTGCATTTACGTGCCGGTCATCAACACTCGCAGTTTTGGCCGATTCTAGCCTGTTTCATGGGCTATTAATCACCGTTTTGGGTCCCCGGAGTGATTTCCACAATTGACGAAACCTAGGGTGCATTTACGTGACGGTCATCAACACTCGCAGTTTTGGCCGATTCTGGCCTGTTTCATGGGCTCTTAATCACAGTTACATGGGCTATTAATCACCGTTTTGGATCCCCGGAGTGATTTCCACCATTGACGAACCCAGGGTGCATTTACGTGCCGGTCATCAACACTCGCAGTTTTGGCCGATTCTGGCCTGTTTCATGGGCTATTAATCACCGTTTTGGGTCCCCGGAGTGATTTCCACAATTGACGAAACCTAGGTTGCATTTACGTGACGGTCATCAACACTCGCAGTTTTGGCCGATTCTAGCCTGTTTCATGGGCTAATAATCACCGTTTTGGGTCCCCGGAGTGATTTCCACAATTGACGAAACCTAGGTTGCATTTACGTGCCGGTCATCAACACTCGCAGTTTTGGCCGATTCTAGCCTGTTTCATGGGCTATTAATCACCGTTTTGGGTCCCCGGAGTGATTTCCACAATTGACGAAACCTAGGGTGCATTTACGTGACGGTCATCAACACTCGCAGTTTTGGCCGATTCTGGCCTGTTTCATGGGCTCTTAATCACAGTTACATGGGCTATTAATCACCGTTTTGGATCCCCGGAGTGATTTCCACCATTGACGAACCCAGGGTGCATTTACGTGCCGGTCATCAACACTCACAGTTTTGGCCGATTCTGGCCTGTTTCATGGGCTAATAATCACCGTTTTGGGTCCCCGGAGTGATTTCCACAATTGACGAAACCTAGGGTGCATTTACGTGACGGTCATCAACACTCGCAGTTTTGGCCGATTCTGGCCTGTTTCATGGGCTCTTAATCACAGTTACATGGGCTATTAATCACCGTTTTGTATCCCCGGAGTGATTTCCACCATTGACGAACCCAGGGTGCATTTACGTGCCGGTCATCAACACTCGCAGTTTTGGCCGATTCTGGCCTGTTTCATGGGCTATTAATCACCGTTTTGGGTCCCCGGAGTGATTTCCACAATTGACGAAACCTAGGTTGCATTTACGTGACGGTCATCAACACTCGCAGTTTTGGCCGATTCTAGCCTGTTTCATGGGCTAATAATCACCGTTTTGGGTCCCCGGAGTGATTTCCACAATTGACGAAACCTAGGTTGCATTTACGTGCCGGTCATCAACACTCGCAGTTTTGGCCGATTCTAGCCTGTTTCATGGGCTATTAATCACCGTTTTGGGTCCCCGGAGTGATTTCCACAATTGACGAAACCTAGGGTGCATTTACGTGACGGTCATCAACACTCGCAGTTTTGGCCGATTCTGGCCTGTTTCATGGGCTCTTAATCACAGTTACATGGGCTATTAATCACCGTTTTGGATCCCCGGAGTGATTTCCACCATTGACGAACCCAGGGTGCATTTACGTGCCGGTCATCAACACTCGCAGTTTTGGCCGATTCTGGCCTGTTTCATGGGCTATTAATCACCGTTTTGGGTCCCCGGAGTGATTTCCACCATTGACGAACCCTAGGGTGCATTTACGTGCCGGTCATCAACACTCGCAGTTTTGGCCGATTCTGGCCTGTTTCATGGGCTATTAATCACCGTTTTGGATCCCCGGAGTGATTTCCACCATTGACGAACCCAGGGTGCATTTACGTGCCGGTCATCAACACTCGCAGTTTTGGCCGATTCTGGCCTGTTTCATGGGCTATTAATCACCGTTTTGGGTCCCCGGAGTGATTTCCACCATTGACGAACCCTAGGGTGCATTTACGTGCCGGTCATCAACACTCACAGTTTTGGCCGATTCTGGCCTGTTTCATGGGCTATTAATCACCGTTTTGGATCCCCGGAGTGATTTCCACCATTGACGAACCCAGGGTGCATTTACGTGCCGGTCATCAACACTCGCAGTTTTGGCCGATTCTGGCCTGTTTCATGGGCTATTAATCACCGTTTTGGGTCCCCGGAGTGATTTCCACAATTGACGAAACCTAGGTTGCATTTACGTGACGGTCATCAACACTCGCAGTTTTGGCCGATTCTAGCCTGTTTCATGGGCTAATAATCACCGTTTTGGGTCCCCGGAGTGATTTCCACAATTGACGAAACCTAGGTTGCATTTACGTGCCGGTCATCAACACTCGCAGTTTTGGCCGATTCTAGCCTGTTTCATGGGCTATTAATCACCGTTTTGGGTCCCCGGAGTGATTTCCACAATTGACGAAACCTAGGGTGCATTTACGTGACGGTCATCAACACTCGCAGTTTTGGCCGATTCTGGCCTGTTTCATGGGCTCTTAATCACAGTTACATGGGCTATTAATCACCGTTTTGGATCCCCGGAGTGATTTCCACCATTGACGAACCCAGGGTGCATTTACGTGCCGGTCATCAACACTCGCAGTTTTGGCCGATTCTGGCCTGTTTCATGGGCTATTAATCACCGTTTTGGGTCCCCGGAGTGATTTCCACAATTGACGAAACCTAGGTTGCATTTACGTGACGGTCATCAACACTCGCAGTTTTGGCCGATTCTAGCCTGTTTCATGGGCTAATAATCACCGTTTTGGGTCCCCGGAGTGATTTCCACAATTGACGAAACCTAGGTTGCATTTACGTGCCGGTCATCAACACTCGCAGTTTTGGCCGATTCTAGCCTGTTTCATGGGCTATTAATCACCGTTTTGGGTCCCCGGAGTGATTTCCACAATTGACGAAACCTAGGGTGCATTTACGTGACGGTCATCAACACTCGCAGTTTTGGCCGATTCTGGCCTGTTTCATGGGCTCTTAATCACAGTTACATGGGCTATTAATCACCGTTTTGGATCCCCGGAGTGATTTCCACCATTGACGAACCCAGGGTGCATTTACGTGCCGGTCATCAACACTCACAGTTTTGGCCGATTCTGGCCTGTTTCATGGGCTAATAATCACCGTTTTGGGTCCCCGGAGTGATTTCCACAATTGACGAAACCTAGGGTGCATTTACGTGACGGTCATCAACACTCGCAGTTTTGGCCGATTCTGGCCTGTTTCATGGGCTCTTAATCACAGTTACATGGGCTATTAATCACCGTTTTGTATCCCCGGAGTGATTTCCACCATTGACGAACCCAGGGTGCATTTACGTGCCGGTCATCAACACTCGCAGTTTTGGCCGATTCTGGCCTGTTTCATGGGCTATTAATCACCGTTTTGGGTCCCCGGAGTGATTTCCACAATTGACGAAACCTAGGTTGCATTTACGTGACGGTCATCAACACTCGCAGTTTTGGCCGATTCTAGCCTGTTTCATGGGCTAATAATCACCGTTTTGGGTCCCCGGAGTGATTTCCACAATTGACGAAACCTAGGTTGCATTTACGTGCCGGTCATCAACACTCGCAGTTTTGGCCGATTCTAGCCTGTTTCATGGGCTATTAATCACCGTTTTGGGTCCCCGGAGTGATTTCCACAATTGACGAAACCTAGGGTGCATTTACGTGACGGTCATCAACACTCGCAGTTTTGGCCGATTCTGGCCTGTTTCATGGGCTCTTAATCACAGTTACATGGGCTATTAATCACCGTTTTGGATCCCCGGAGTGATTTCCACCATTGACGAACCCAGGGTGCATTTACGTGCCGGTCATCAACACTCGCAGTTTTGGCCGATTCTGGCCTGTTTCATGGGCTATTAATCACCGTTTTGGGTCCCCGGAGTGATTTCCACAATTGACGTAACCTAGGTTGCATTTACGTGACGGTCATCAACACTCGCAGTTTTGGCCGATTCTAGCCTGTTTCATGGGCTAATAATCACCGTTTTGGGTCCCCGGAGTGATTTCCACAATTGACGAAACCTAGGTTGCATTTACGTGCCGGTCATCAACACTCGCAGTTTTGGCCGATTCTAGCCTGTTTCATGGGCTATTAATCACCGTTTTGGGTCCCCGGAGTGATTTCCACAATTGACGAAACCTAGGGTGCATTTACGTGACGGTCATCAACACTCGCAGTTTTGGCCGATTCTGGCCTGTTTCATGGGCTCTTAATCACAGTTACATGGGCTATTAATCACCGTTTTGGATCCCCGGAGTGATTTCCACCATTGACGAACCCAGGGTGCATTTACGTGCCGGTCATCAACACTCGCAGTTTTGGCCGATTCTGGCCTGTTTCATGGGCTATTAATCACCGTTTTGGGTCCCCGGACTGATTTCCACCATTGACGAACCCTAGGGTGCATTTACGTGCCGGTCATCAACACTCGCAGTTTTGGCCGATTCTGGCCTATTTCATGGGCTATTAATCACCGTTTTGGGTCCCCGGACTGATTTCCACCATTGACGAACCCAGGGTGCATTTACGTGCCGGTCATCAACACTCGCAGTTTTGGCCGATTCTGGCCTGTTTCATGGGCTATTAATCACCGTTTTGGGTCCCCGGAGTGATTTCCACAATTGACGAAACCTAGGTTGCATTTACGTGACGGTCATCAACACTCGCAGTTTTGGCCGATTCTAGCCTGTTTCATGGGCTATTAATCACCGTTTTGGGTCCCCGGAGTGATTTCCACAATTGACGAAACCTAGGGTGCATTTACGTGACGGTCATCAACACTCGCAATTTTGGCCGATTCTGGCCTGTTTCATGGGCTCTTAATCACAGTTACATGGGCTATTAATCACCGTTTTGGATCCCCGGAGTGATTTCCACCATTGACGAACCCAGGGTGCATTTACGTGCCGGTCATCAACACTCGCAGTTTTGGCCGATTCTGGCCTGTTTCATGGGCTATTAATCACCGTTTTGGGTCCCCGGAGTGATTTCCACAATTGACGAAACCTAGGTTGCATTTACGTGACGGTCATCAACACTCGCAGTTTTGGCCGATTCTAGCCTGTTTCATGGGCTAATAATCACCGTTTTGGGTCCCCGGAGTGATTTCCACAATTGACGAAACCTAGGTTGCATTTACGTGCCGGTCATCAACACTCGCAGTTTTGGCCGATTCTAGCCTGTTTCATGGGCTATTAATCACCGTTTTGGGTCCCCGGAGTGATTTCCACAATTGACGAAACCTAGGGTGCATTTACGTGACGGTCATCAACACTCGCAGTTTTGGCCGATTCTTGCCTGTTTCATGGGCTCTTAATCACAGTTACATGGGCTATTAATCACCGTTTTGGATCCCCGGAGTGATTTCCACCATTGACGAACCCAGGGTGCATTTACGTGCCGGTCATCAACACTCGCAGTTTTGGCCGATTCTGGCCTGTTTCATGGGCTATTAATCACCGTTTTGGGTCCCCGGACTGATTTCCACCATTGACGAACCCTAGGGTGCATTTACGTGCCGGTCATCAACACTCGCAGTTTTGGCCGATTCTGGCCTGTTTCATGGGCTATTAATTACAGTTACATGGGCTATTAATCACCGTTTTGGGTCCCCGGAGTGATTTCCACAATTGAAGAAACCTAGGTTGCATTTACGTGACGGTCATCAACACTCGCAGTTTTGGCCGATTCTGGCCTGTTTCACGGGCTATTAATCAGATTTTTATGGGCTATTAATCACCGTTTTGGGTCCCCGGAGTGATTTCCACCATTGACGAACCCAGGGTGCATTTACGTGCCGGTCATCAACACTCACAGTTTTGGCCGATTCTGGCCTGTTTCATGGGCTAATAATCACCGTTTTGGGTCCCCGGAGTGATTTCCACAATTGACGAAACCTAGGGTGCATTTACGTGACGGTCATCAACACTCGCAGTTTTGGCCGATTCTGGCCTGTTTCATGGGCTCTTAATCACAGTTACATGGGCTATTAATCACCGTTTTGGATCCCCGGAGTGATTTCCACCATTGACGAACCCAGGGTGCATTTACGTGCCGGTCATCCACACTCGCAGTTTTGGCCGATTCTGGCCTGTTTCATGGGATATTAATCACCGTTTTGGGTCCCCGGACTGATTTCCACCATTGACGAACCCTAGGGTGCATTTACGTGCCGGTCATCAACACTCGCAGTTTTGGCCGATTCTGGCCTGTTTCATGGGCTATTAATCACCGTTTTGGGTCCCCGGACTGATTTCCACCATTGACGAACCCAGGGTGCATTTACATGCCGGTCATCAACACTCGCAGTTTTGGCCGATTCTGGCCTGTTTCATGGGCTATTAATCACCGTTTTGGGTCCCCGGAGTGATTTCCACAATTGACGAAACCTAGGTTGCATTTACGTGACGGTCATCAACACTCGCAGTTTTGGCCGATTCTAGCCTGTTTCATGGGCTAATAATCACCGTTTTGGGTCCCCGGAGTGATTTCCACAATTGACGAAACCTAGGTTGCATTTACGTGCCGGTCATCAACACTCGCAGTTTTGGCCGATTCTAGCCTGTTTCATGGGCTATTAATCACCGTTTTGGGTCCCCGGAGTGATTTCCACAATTGACGAAACCTAGGGTGCATTTACGTGACGGTCATCAACACTCGCAGTTTTGGCCGATTCTGGCCTGTTTCATGGGCTCTTAATCACAGTTACATGGGCTATTAATCACCGTTTTGGATCCCCGGAGTGATTTCCACCATTGACGAACCCAGGGTGCATTTACGTGCCGGTCATCAACACTCGCAGTTTTGGCCGATTCTGGCCTGTTTCATGGGCTATTAATCACCGTTTTGGGTCCCCGGACTGATTTCCACCATTGACGAACCCTAGGGTGCATTTACGTGCCGGTCATCAACACTCGCAGTTTTGGCCGATTCTGGCCTGTTTCATGGGCTATTAATTACAGTTACATGGGCTATTAATCACCGTTTTGGGTCCCCGGAGTGATTTCCACAATTGAAGAAACCTAGGTTGCATTTACGTGACGGTCATCAACACTCGCAGTTTTGGCCGATTCTGGCCTGTTTCACGGGCTATTAATCAGATTTTTATGGGCTATTAATCACCGTTTTGGGTCCCCGGAGTGATTTCCACCATTGACGAACCCAGGGTGCATTTACGTGCCGGTCATCAACACTCACAGTTTTGGCCGATTCTGGCCTGTTTCATGGGCTAATAATCACCGTTTTGGGTCCCCGGAGTGATTTCCACCATTGACGAACCCTAGGGTGCATTTACGTGACGGTCATCAACACTCGCAGTTTTGGCCGATTCTGGCCTGTTTCATGGGCTCTTAATCACAGTTACATGGGCTATTAATCACAGTTTTGTATCCCCGGAGTGATTTCCACCATTGACGAACCCAGGGTGCATTTACGTGCCGGTCATCAACACTCGCAGTTTTGGCCGATTCTGGCCTGTTTCATGGGCTATTAATCACCGTTTTGGGTCCCCGGACTGATTTCCACCATTGACGAACCCTAGGGTGCATTTACGTGCCGGTCATCAACACTCGCAGTTTTGGCCGATTCTGGCCTGTTTCATGGGCTATTAATCACCGTTTTGGGTCCCCGGACTGATTTCCACCATTGACGAACCCAGGGTGCATTTACGTGCCGGTCATCAACACTCGCAGTTTTGGCCGATTCTGGCCTGTTTCATGGGCTATTAATCACCGTTTTGGGTCCCCGGAGTGATTTCCACAATTGACGAAACCTAGGTTGCATTTACGTGACGGTCATCAACACTTGCAGTTTTGGCCGATTCTGGCCTGTTTCATGGGCTATTAATCACCGTTTTGGGTCCCCGGACTGATTTCCACCATTGACGAACCCAGGGTGCATTTACGTGCCGGTCATCAACACTCGCAGTTTTGGCCGATTCTGGCCTGTTTCATGGGCTATTAATCACCGTTTTGGGTCCCCGGAGTGATTTCCACAATTGACGAAACCTAGGGTGCATTTACGTGACGGTCATCAACACTCGCAGTTTTGGCCGATTCTGGCCTGTTTCATGGGCTCTTAATCACAGTTACATGGGCTATTAATCACCGTTTTGGATCCCCGGAGTGATTTCCACCATTGACGAACCCAGGGTGCATTTACGTGCCGGTCATCAACACTCGCAGTTTTGGCCGATTCTGGCCTGTTTCATGGGCTATTAATCACCGTTTTGGGTCCCCGGACTGATTTCCACCATTGACGAACCCTAGGGTGCATTTACGTGCCGGTCATCAACACTCGCAGTTTTGGCCGATTCTGGCCTGTTTCATGGGCTATTAATTACAGTTACATGGGCTATTAATCACCGTTTTGGGTCCCCGGAGTGATTTCCACAATTGAAGAAACCTAGGTTGCATTTACGTGACGGTCATCAACACTCGCAGTTTTGGCCGATTCTGGCCTGTTTCACGGGCTATTAATCAGATTTTTATGGGCTATTAATCACCGTTTTGGGTCCCCGGAGTGATTTCCACCATTGACGAACCCAGGGTGCATTTACGTGCCGGTCATCAACACTCACAGTTTTGGCCGATTCTGGCCTGTTTCATGGGCTAATAATCACCGTTTTGGGTCCCCGGAGTGATTTCCACCATTGACGAACCCTAGGGTGCATTTACGTGGCGGTCATCAACACTCGCAGTTTTGGCCGATTCTGGCCTGTTTCATGGGCTCTTAATCACAGTTACATGGGCTATTAATCACCGTTTTGGATCCCCGGAGTGATTTCCACCATTGACGAACCCAGGGTGCATTTACGTGCCGGTCATCAACACTCGCAGTTTTGGCCGATTCTGGCCTGTTTCATAGGCTATTAATCACCGTTTTGGGTCCCCGGAGTGATTTCCACAATTGACGAAACCTAGGTTGCATTTACGTGACGGTCATCAACACTCGCAGTTTTGGCCGATTCTAGCCTGTTTCATGGGCTAATAATCACCGTTTTGGGTCCCCGGAGTGATTTCCACAATTGACGAAACCTAGGTTGCATTTACGTGCCGGTCATCAACACTCTTAGTTTTGGCCGATTCTGGCCTGTTTCATGGGCTCTTAATCACAGTTACATGGGCTATTAATCACCGTTTTGGATCGCCGGAGTGATTTCCACCATTGACGAACCCAGGGTGCATTTACGTGCCGGTCATCAACACTCGCAGTTTTGGCCGATTCTGGCCTGTTTCATGGGCTCTTAATCACAGTTACATGGGCTATTAATCACCGTTTTGGATCCCCGGAGTGATTTCCACCATTGACGAACCCAGGGTGCATTTACGTGCCGGTCATCAACACTCGCAGTTTTGGCCGATTCTGGCCTGTTTCATGGGCTAATAATCACAGTTACATGGGCTATTAATCACCGTTTTGGATCCCCGGAGTGATTTCCACCATTGACGAACCCAGGGTGCATTTACGTGCCGGTCATCAACACTCGCAGTTTTGGCCGATTCTGGCCTGTTTCATAGGCTATTAATCACCGTTTTGGGTCCCCGGAGTGATTTCCACAATTGACGAAACCTAGGTTGCATTTACGTGACGGTCATCAACACTCGCAGTTTTGGCCGATTCTAGCCTGTTTCATGGGCTAATAATCACCGTTTTGGGTCCCCGGAGTGATTTCCACAATTGACGAAACCTAGGTTGCATTTACGTGCCGGTCATCAACACTCGCAGTTTTGGCCGATTCTAGCCTGTTTCATGGGCTATTAATCACCGTTTTGGGTCCCCGGAGTGATTTCCACAATTGACGAAACCTAGGGTGCATTTACGTGACGGTCATCAACACTCGCAGTTTTGGCCGATTCTGGCCTGTTTCATGGGCTCTTAATCACAGTTACATGGGCTATTAATCACCGTTTTGGATCCCCGGAGTGATTTCCACCATTGACGAACCCAGGGTGCATTTACGTGCCGGTCATCAACACTCGCAGTTTTGGCCGATTCTGGCCTGTTTCATGGGCTAATAATCACCGTTTTGGGTCCCCGGAGTGATTTCCACCATTGACGAACCCTAGGGTGCATTTACGTGACGGTCATCAACACTCGCAGTTTTGGCCGATTCTGGCCTGTTTCATGGGCTCTTAATCACAGTTACATGGGCTATTAATCACCGTTTTGGATCCCCGGAGTGATTTCCACCATTGACGAACCCAGGGTGCATTTACGTGCCGGTCATCAACACTCGCAGTTTTGGCCGATTCTGGCCTGTTTCATAGGCTATTAATCACCGTTTTGGGTCCCCGGAGTGATTTCCACAATTGACGAAACCTAGGTTGCATTTACGTGACGGTCATCAACACTCGCAGTTTTGGCCGATTCTAGCCTGTTTCATGGGCTAATAATCACCGTTTTGGGTCCCCGGAGTGATTTCCACAATTGACGAAACCTAGGGTGCATTTACGTGACGGTCATCAACACTCGCAGTTTTGGCCGATTCTGGCCAATTTCATGGGCTCTTAATCACAGTTACATGGGCTATTAATCACCGTTTTGGATCCCCGGAGTGATTTCCACCATTGACGAACCCAGGGTGCATTTACGTGCCGGTCATCAACACTCGCAGTTTTGGCCGATTCTGGCCTGTTTCATGGGCTATTAATCACCGTTTTGGGTCCCCGGACTGATTTCCACCATTGACGAACCCTAGGGTGCATTTACGTGCCGGTCATCAACACTCGCAGTTTTGGCCGATTCTGGCCTGTTTCATGGGCTATTAATCACCGTTTTGGGTCCCCGGACTGATTTCCACCATTGACGAACCCAGGGTGCATTTACGTGCCGGTCATCAACACTCACAGTTTTGGCCGATTCTAGCCTGTTTCATGGGATATTAATCACCGTTTTGGGTCCCCGGAGTGATTTCCACAATTGACGAAACCTAGGGTGCATTTACGTGACGGTCATCAACACTCGCAGTTTTGGCCGATTCTGGCCTGTTTCATGGGCTCTTAATCACAGTTACATGGGCTATTAATCACCGTTTTGGATCCCCGGAGTGATTTCCACCATTGACGAACCCAGGGTGCATTTACGTGCCGGTCATCAACACTCGCAGTTTTGGCCGATTCTGGCCTGTTTCATGGGCTCTTAATCACAGTTACATGGGCTATTAATCACCGTTTTGGATCCCCGGAGTGATTTCCACCATTGACGAACCCAGGGTGCATTTACGTGCCGGTCATCAACACTCGCAGTTTTGGCCGATTCTAGCCTGTTTCATGGGCTATTAATCACCGTTTTGGGTCCCCGGAGTGATTTCCACAATTGACGAAACCTAGGGTGCATTTACGTGACGGTCATCAACACTCGCAGTTTTGGCCGATTCTGGCCTGTTTCATGGGCTCTTAATCACAGTTACATGGGCTATTAATCACCGTTTTGGATCCCCGGAGTGATTTCCACCATTGACGAACCCAGGGTGCATTTACGTGCCGGTCATCAACACTCGCAGTTTTGGCCGATTCTGGCCTGTTTCATGGGCTAATAATCACCGTTTTGGGTCCCCGGAGTGATTTCCACCATTGACGAACCCTAGGGTGCATTTACGTGACGGTCATCAACACTCGCAGTTTTGGCCGATTCTGGCCTGTTTCATGGGCTCTTAATCACAGTTACATGGGCTATTAATCACCGTTTTGGATCCCCGGAGTGATTTCCACCATTGACGAACCCAGGGTGCATTTACGTGCCGGTCATCAACACTCGCAGTTTTGGCCGATTCTGGCCTGTTTCATAGGCTATTAATCACCGTTTTGGGTCCCCGGAGTGATTTCCACAATTGACGAAACCTAGGTTGCATTTACGTGACGGTCATCAACACTCGCAGTTTTGGCCGATTCTAGCCTGTTTCATGGGCTAATAATCACCGTTTTGGGTCCCCGGAGTGATTTCCACAATTGACGAAACCTAGGTTGCATTTACGTGCCGGTCATCAACACTCGCAGTTTTGGCCGATTCTAGCCTGTTTCATGGGCTATTAATCACCGTTTTGGGTCCCCGGAGTGATTTCCACAATTGACGAAACCTAGGGTGCATTTACGTGACGGTCATCAACACTCGCAGTTTTGGCCGATTCTGGCCTGTTTCATGGGCTCTTAATCACAGTTACATGGGCTATTAATCACCGTTTTGGATCCCCGGAGTGATTTCCACCATTGACGAACCCAGGGTGCATTTACGTGCCGGTCATCAACACTCGCAGTTTTGGCCGATTCTGGCCTGTTTCATGGGCTAATAATCACCGTTTTGGGTCCCCGGAGTGATTTCCACCATTGACGAACCCTAGGGTGCATTTACGTGACGGTCATCAACACTCGCAGTTTTGGCCGATTCTGGCCTGTTTCATGGGCTCTTAATCACAGTTACATGGGCTATTAATCACCGTTTTGGATCCCCGGAGTGATTTCCACCATTGACGAACCCAGGGTGCATTTACGTGCCGGTCATCAACACTCGCAGTTTTGGCCGATTCTGGCCTGTTTCATAGGCTATTAATCACCGTTTTGGGTCCCCGGAGTGATTTCCACAATTGACGAAACCTAGGTTGCATTTACGTGACGGTCATCAACACTCGCAGTTTTGGCCGATTCTAGCCTGTTTCATGGGCTAATAATCACCGTTTTGGGTCCCCGGAGTGATTTCCACAATTGACGAAACCTAGGGTGCATTTACGTGACGGTCATCAACACTCGCAGTTTTGGCCGATTCTGGCCAATTTCATGGGCTCTTAATCACAGTTACATGGGCTATTAATCACCGTTTTGGATCCCCGGAGTGATTTCCACCATTGACGAACCCAGGGTGCATTTACGTGCCGGTCATCAACACTCGCAGTTTTGGCCGATTCTGGCCTGTTTCATGGGCTATTAATCACCGTTTTGGGTCCCCGGACTGATTTCCACCATTGACGAACCCTAGGGTGCATTTACGTGCCGGTCATCAACACTCGCAGTTTTGGCCGATTCTGGCCTGTTTCATGGGCTATTAATCACCGTTTTGGGTCCCCGGACTGATTTCCACCATTGACGAACCCAGGTTGCATTTACGTGCCGGTCATCAACACTCACAGTTTTGGCCGATTCTAGCCTGTTTCATGGGATATTAATCACCGTTTTGGGTCCCCGGAGTGATTTCCACAATTGACGAAACCTAGGGTGCATTTACGTGACGGTCATCAACACTCGCAGTTTTGGCCGATTCTGGCCTGTTTCATGGGCTCTTAATCACAGTTACATGGGCTATTAATCACCGTTTTGGATCCCCGGAGTGATTTCCACCATTGACGAACCCAGGGTGCATTTACGTGCCGGTCATCAACACTCGCAGTTTTGGCCGATTCTGGCCTGTTTCATGGGCTCTTAATCACAGTTACATGGGCTATTAATCACCGTTTTGGATCCCCGGAGTGATTTCCACCATTGACGAACCCAGGGTGCATTTACGTGCCGGTCATCAACACTCGCAGTTTTGGCCGATTCTAGCCTGTTTCATGGGCTATTAATCACCGTTTTGGGTCCCCGGAGTGATTTCCACAATTGACGAAACCTAGGGTGCATTTACGTGACGGTCATCAACACTCGCAGTTTTGGCCGATTCTGGCCTGTTTCATGGGCTCTTAATCACAGTTACATGGGCTATTAATCACCGTTTTGGATCCCCGGAGTGATTTCCACCATTGACGAACCCAGGGTGCATTTACGTGCCGGTCATCAACACTCGCAGTTTTGGCCGATTCTGGCCTGTTTCATGGGCTAATAATCACCGTTTTGGGTCCCCGGAGTGATTTCCACCATTGACGAACCCTAGGGTGCATTTACGTGACGGTCATCAACACTCGCAGTTTTGGCCGATTCTGGCCTGTTTCATGGGCTCTTAATCACAGTTACATGGGCTATTAATCACCGTTTTGGATCCCCGGAGTGATTTCCACCATTCACGAACCCAGGGTGCATTTACGTGCCGGTCATCAACACTCGCAGTTTTGGCCGATTCTGGCCTGTTTCATAGGCTATTAATCACCGTTTTGGGTCCCCGGAGTGATTTCCACAATTGACGAAACCTAGGTTGCATTTACGTGACGGTCATCAACACTCGCAGTTTTGGCCGATTCTAGCCTGTTTCATGGGCTAATAATCACCGTTTTGGGTCCCCGGAGTGATTTCCACAATTGACGAAACCTAGGGTGCATTTACGTGACGGTCATCAACACTCGCAGTTTTGGCCGATTCTGGCCTGTTTCATGGGCTCTTAATCACAGTTACATGGGCTATTAATCACCGTTTTGGATCCCCGGAGTGATTTCCACCATTGACGAACCCAGGGTGCATTTACGTGCCGGTCATCAACACTCGCAGTTTTGGCCGATTCTGGCCTGTTTCATGGGCTATTAATCACCGTTTTGGGTCCCCGGACTGATTTCCACCATTGACGAACCCTAGGGTGCATTTACGTGCCGGTCATCAACACTCGCAGTTTTGGCCGATTCTGGCCTGTTTCATGGGCTATTAATCACCGTTTTGGGTCCCCGGACTGATTTCCACCATTGACGAACCCAGGGTGCATTTACGTGCCGGTCATCAACACTCACAGTTTTGGCCGATTCTAGCCTGTTTCATGGGATATTAATCACCGTTTTGGGTCCCCGGAGTGATTTCCACAATTGACGAAACCTAGGGTGCATTTACGTGACGGTCATCAACACTCGCAGTTTTGGCCGATTCTGGCCTGTTTCATGGGCTCTTAATCACAGTTACATGGGCTATTAATCACCGTTTTGGATCCCCGGAGTGATTTCCACCATTGACGAACCCAGGGTGCATTTACGTGCCGGTCATCAACACTCGCAGTTTTGGCCGATTCTGGCCTGTTTCATGGGCTCTTAATCACAGTTACATGGGCTATTAATCACCGTTTTGGATCCCCGGAGTGATTTCCACCATTGACGAACCCAGGGTGCATTTACGTGCCGGTCATCAACACTCGCAGTTTTGGCCGATTCTAGCCTGTTTCATGGGCTATTAATCACCGTTTTGGGTCCCCGGAGTGATTTCCACAATTGACGAAACCTAGGGTGCATTTACGTGACGGTCATCAACACTCGCAGTTTTGGCCGATTCTGGCCTGTTTCATGGGCTCTTAATCACAGTTACATGGGCTATTAATCACCGTTTTGGATCCCCGGAGTGATTTCCACCATTGACGAACCCAGGGTGCATTTACGTGCCGGTCATCAACACTCGCAGTTTTGGCCGATTCTGGCCTGTTTCATGGGCTAATAATCACCGTTTTGGGTCCCCGGAGTGATTTCCACCATTGACGAACCCTAGGGTGCATTTACGTGACGGTCATCAACACTCGCAGTTTTGGCCGATTCTGGCCTGTTTCATGGGCTCTTAATCACAGTTACATGGGCTATTAATCACCGTTTTGGATCCCCGGAGTGATTTCCACCATTCACGAACCCAGGGTGCATTTACGTGCCGGTCATCAACACTCGCAGTTTTGGCCGATTCTGGCCTGTTTCATAGGCTATTAATCACCGTTTTGGGTCCCCGGAGTGATTTCCACAATTGACGAAACCTAGGTTGCATTTACGTGACGGTCATCAACACTCGCAGTTTTGGCCGATTCTAGCCTGTTTCATGGGCTAATAATCACCGTTTTGGGTCCCCGGAGTGATTTCCACAATTGACGAAACCTAGGGTGCATTTACGTGACGGTCATCAACACTCGCAGTTTTGGCCGATTCTGGCCTGTTTCATGGGCTCTTAATCACAGTTACATGGGCTATTAATCACCGTTTTGGATCCCCGGAGTGATTTCCACCATTGACGAACCCAGGGTGCATTTACGTGCCGGTCATCAACACTCGCAGTTTTGGCCGATTCTGGCCTGTTTCATGGGCTATTAATCACCGTTTTGGGTCCCCGGACTGATTTCCACCATTGACGAACCCTAGGGTGCATTTACGTGCCGGTCATCAACACTCGCAGTTTTGGCCGATTCTGGCCTGTTTCATGGGCTATTAATCACCGTTTTGGGTCCCCGGACTGATTTCCACCATTGACGAACCCAGGGTGCATTTACGTGCCGGTCATCAACACTCACAGTTTTGGCCGATTCTAGCCTGTTTCATGGGATATTAATCACCGTTTTGGGTCCCCGGAGTGATTTCCACAATTGACGAAACCTAGGGTGCATTTACGTGACGGTCATCAACACTCGCAGTTTTGGCCGATTCTGGCCTGTTTCATGGGCTCTTAATCACAGTTACATGGGCTATTAATCACCGTTTTGGATCCCCGGAGTGATTTCCACCATTGACGAACCCAGGGTGCATTTACGTGCCGGTCATCAACACTCGCAGTTTTGGCCGATTCTGGCCTGTTTCATGGGCTAATAATCACAGTTACATGGGCTATTAATCACCGTTTTGGATCCCCGGAGTGATTTCCACCATTGACGAACCCAGGGTGCATTTACGTGCCGGTCATCAACACTCGCAGTTTTGGCCGATTCTAGCCTGTTTCATGGGCTATTAATCACCGTTTTGGGTCCCCGGAGTGATTTCCACAATTGACGAAACCTAGGGTGCATTTACGTGACGGTCATCAACACTCGCAGTTTTGGCCGATTCTGGCCTGTTTCATGGGCTCTTAATCACAGTTACATGGGCTATTAATCACCGTTTTGGATCCCCGGAGTGATTTCCACCATTGACGAACCCAGGGTGCATTTACGTGCCGGTCATCAACACTCGCAGTTTTGGCCGATTCTGGCCTGTTTCATGGGCTAATAATCACCGTTTTGGGTCCCCGGAGTGATTTCCACCATTGACGAACCCTAGGGTGCATTTACGTGACGGTCATCAACACTCGCAGTTTTGGCCGATTCTGGCCTGTTTCATGGGCTCTTAATCACAGTTACATGGGCTATTAATCACCGTTTTGGATCCCCGGAGTGATTTCCACCATTGACGAACCCAGGGTGCATTTACGTGCCGGTCATCAACACTCGCAGTTTTGGCCGATTCTGGCCTGTTTCATAGGCTATTAATCACCGTTTTGGGTCCCCGGAGTGATTTCCACAATTGACGAAACCTAGGTTGCATTTACGTGACGGTCATCAACACTCGCAGTTTTGGCCGATTCTAGCCTGTTTCATGGGCTAATAATCACCGTTTTGGGTCCCCGGAGTGATTTCCACAATGTACGAAACCTAGGGTGCATTTACGTGACGGTCATCAACACTCGCAGTTTTGGCCGATTCTGGCCTGTTTCATGGGCTCTTAATCACAGTTACATGGGCTATTAATCACCGTTTTGGATCCCCGGAGTGATTTCCACCATTGACGAACCCAGGGTGCATTTACGTGCCGGTCATCAACACTCGCAGTTTTGGCCGATTCTGGCCTGTTTCATGGGCTATTAATCACCGTTTTGGGTCCCCGGACTGATTTCCACCATTGACGAACCCTAGGGTGCATTTACGTGCCGGTCATCAACACTCGCAGTTTTGGCCGATTCTGGCCTGTTTCATGGGCTATTAATCACCGTTTTGGGTCCCCGGACTGATTTCCACCATTGACGAACCCAGGGTGCATTTACGTGCCGGTCATCAACACTCACAGTTTTGGCCGATTCTAGCCTGTTTCATGGGCTATTAATCACCGTTTTGGGTCCCCGGAGTGATTTCCACAATTGACGAAACCTAGGGTGCATTTACGTGACGGTCATCAACACTCGCAGTTTTGGCCGATTCTGGCCTGTTTCATGGGCTCTTAATCACAGTTACATGGGCTATTAATCACCGTTTTGGATCCCCGGAGTGATTTCTACCATTGACGAACCCAGGGTGCATTTACGTGCCGGTCATCAACACTCACAGTTTTGGCCGATTCTGGCCTGTTTCATGGGCTAATAATCACCGTTTTGGGTCCCCGGAGTGATTTCCACAATTGACGAAACCTAGGGTGCATTTACGTGACGGTCATCAACACTCGCAGTTTTGGCCGATTCTGGCCTGTTTCATGGGCTCTTAATCACAGTTACATGGGCTATTAATCACCGTTTTGGATCCCCGGAGTGATTTCCACCATTGACGAACCCAGGGTGCATTTACGTGCCGGTCATCAACACTCGCAGTTTTGGCCGATTCTGGCCTGTTTCATGGGCTATTAATCACCGTTTTGGGTCCCCGGACTGATTTCCACCATTGACGAACCCAGGGTGCATTTACGTGCCGGTCATCAACACTCACAGTTTTGGCCGATTCTAGCCTGTTTCATGGGATATTAATCACCGTTTTGGGTCCCCGGAGTGATTTCCACAATTGACGAAACCTAGGGTGCATTTACGTGACGGTCATCAACACTCGCAGTTTTGGCCGATTCTGGCCTGTTTCATGGGCTCTTAATCACAGTTACATGGGCTATTAATCACCGTTTTGGATCCCCGGAGTGATTTCCACCATTGACGAACCCAGGGTGCATTTACGTGCCGGTCATCAACACTCGCAGTTTTGGCCGATTCTGGCCTGTTTCATGGGCTATTAATCACCGTTTTGGGTCCCCGGACTGATTTCCACCATTGACGAACCCTAGGGTGCATTTACGTGCCGGTCATCAACACTCGCAGTTTTGGCCGATTCTGGCCTGTTTCATGGGCTATTAATTACAGTTACATGGGCTATTAATCACCGTTTTGGGTCCCCGGAGTGATTTCCACAATTGAAGAAACCTAGGTTGCATTTACGTGACGGTCATCAACACTCGCAGTTTTGGCCGATTCTGGCCTGTTTCACGGGCTATTAATCAGATTTTTATGGGCTATTAATCACCGTTTTGGGTCCCCGGAGTGATTTCCACCATTGACGAACCCAGGGTGCATTTACGTGCCGGTCATCAACACTCACAGTTTTGGCCGATTCTGGCCTGTTTCATGGGCTAATAATCACCGTTTTGGGTCCCCGGAGTGATTTCCACCATTGACGAACCCTAGGGTGCATTTACGTGACGGTCATCAACACTCGCAGTTTTGGCTGATTCTGGCCTGTTTCATGGGCTCTTAATCACAGTTACATGGGCTATTAATCACCGTTTTGGATCCCCGGAGTGATTTCCACCATTGACGAACCCAGGGTGCATTTACGTGCCGGTCATCAACACTCGCAGTTTTGGCCGATTCTGGCCTGTTTCATAGGCTATTAATCACCGTTTTGGGTCCCCGGAGTGATTTCCACAATTGACGAAACCTAGGGTGCATTTACGTGACGGTCATCAACACTCGCAGTTTTGGCCGATTCTGGCCTGTTTCATGGGCTCTTAATCACAGTTACATGGGCTATTAATCACCGTTTTGGATCCCCGGAGTGATTTCCACCATTGACGAACCCAGGGTGCATTTACGTGCCGGTCATCAACACTCGCAGTTTTGGCCGATTCTGGCCTGTTTCATGGGCTATTAATCACCGTTTTGGGTCCCCGGACTGATTTCCACCATTGACGAACCCTAGGGTGCATTTACGTGCCGGTCATCAACACTCGCAGTTTTGGCCGATTCTGGCCTGTTTCATGGGCTCTTAATCACAGTTACATGGGCTATTAATCACCGTTTTGGATCCCCGGAGTGATTTCCACCATTGACGAACCCAGGGTGCATTTACGTGCCGGTCATCAACACTCGCAGTTTTGGCCGATTCTGGCCTGTTTCATGGGCTATTAATCACCGTTTTGGGTCCCCGGACTGATTTCCACCATTGACGAACCCAGGGTGCATTTACGTGCCGGTCATCAACACTCACAGTTTTGGCCGATTCTAGCCTGTTTCATGGGCTATTAATCACCGTTTTGGGTCCCCGGAGTGATTTCCACAATTGACGAAACCTAGGGTGCATTTACGTGACGGTCATCAACACTCGCAGTTTTGGCCGATTCTGGCCTGTTTCATGGGCTCTTAATCACAGTTACATGGGCTATTAATCACCGTTTTGGATCCCCGGAGTGATTTCTACCATTGACGAACCCAGGGTGCATTTACGTGCCGGTCATCAACACTCACAGTTTTGGCCGATTCTGGCCTGTTTCATGGGCTAATAATCACCGTTTTGGGTCCCCGGAGTGATTTCCACAATTGACGAAACCTAGGGTGCATTTACGTGACGGTCATCAACACTCGCAGTTTTGGCCGATTCTGGCCTGTTTCATGGGCTCTTAATCACAGTTACATGGGCTATTAATCACCGTTTTGGATCCCCGGAGTGATTTCCACCATTGACGAACCCAGGGTGCATTTACGTGCCGGTCATCAACACTCGCAGTTTTGGCCGATTCTGGCCTGTTTCATGGGCTATTAATCACCGTTTTGGGTCCCCGGACTGATTTCCACCATTGACGAACCCAGGGTGCATTTACGTGCCGGTCATCAACACTCACAGTTTTGGCCGATTCTAGCCTGTTTCATGGGATATTAATCACCGTTTTGGGTCCCCGGAGTGATTTCCACAATTGACGAAACCTAGGGTGCATTTACGTGACGGTCATCAACACTCGCAGTTTTGGCCGATTCTGGCCTGTTTCATGGGCTCTTAATCACAGTTACATGGGCTATTAATCACCGTTTTGGATCCCCGGAGTGATTTCCACCATTGACGAACCCAGGGTGCATTTACGTGCCGGTCATCAACACTCGCAGTTTTGGCCGATTCTGGCCTGTTTCATGGGCTATTAATCACCGTTTTGGGTCCCCGGACTGATTTCCACCATTGACGAACCCTAGGGTGCATTTACGTGCCGGTCATCAACACTCGCAGTTTTGGCCGATTCTGGCCTGTTTCATGGGCTATTAATTACAGTTACATGGGCTATTAATCACCGTTTTGGGTCCCCGGAGTGATTTCCACAATTGAAGAAACCTAGGTTGCATTTACGTGACGGTCATCAACACTCGCAGTTTTGGCCGATTCTGGCCTGTTTCACGGGCTATTAATCAGATTTTTATGGGCTATTAATCACCGTTTTGGGTCCCCGGAGTGATTTCCACCATTGACGAACCCAGGGTGCATTTACGTGCCGGTCATCAACACTCACAGTTTTGGCCGATTCTGGCCTGTTTCATGGGCTAATAATCACCGTTTTGGGTCCCCGGAGTGATTTCCACCATTGACGAACCCTAGGGTGCATTTACGTGACGGTCATCAACACTCGCAGTTTTGGCTGATTCTGGCCTGTTTCATGGGCTCTTAATCACAGTTACATGGGCTATTAATCACCGTTTTGGATCCCCGGAGTGATTTCCACCATTGACGAACCCAGGGTGCATTTACGTGCCGGTCATCAACACTCGCAGTTTTGGCCGATTCTGGCCTGTTTCATAGGCTATTAATCACCGTTTTGGGTCCCCGGAGTGATTTCCACAATTGACGAAACCTAGGGTGCATTTACGTGACGGTCATCAACACTCGCAGTTTTGGCCGATTCTGGCCTGTTTCATGGGCTCTTAATCACAGTTACATGGGCTATTAATCACCGTTTTGGATCCCCGGAGTGATTTCCACCATTGACGAACCCAGGGTGCATTTACGTGCCGGTCATCAACACTCGCAGTTTTGGCCGATTCTGGCCTGTTTCATGGGCTATTAATCACCGTTTTGGGTCCCCGGACTGATTTCCACCATTGACGAACCCTAGGGTGCATTTACGTGCCGGTCATCAACACTCGCAGTTTTGGCCGATTCTGGCCTGTTTCATGGGCTATTAATCACCGTTTTGGGTCCCCGGACTGATTTCCACCATTGACGAACCCAGGGTGCATTTACGTGCCGGTCATCAACACTCACAGTTTTGGCCGATTCTAGCCTGTTTCATGGGATATTAATCACCGTTTTGGGTCCCCGGAGTGATTTCCACAATTGACGAAACCTAGGGTGCATTTACGTGACGGTCATCAACACTCGCAGTTTTGGCCGATTCTGGCCTGTTTCATGGGCTCTTAATCACAGTTACATGGGCTATTAATCACCGTTTTGGATCCCCGGAGTGATTTCCACCATTGACGAACCCAGGGTGCATTTACGTGCCGGTCATCAACACTCGCAGTTTTGGCCGATTCTGGCCTGTTTCATGGGCTCTTAATCACAGTTACATGGGCTATTAATCACCGTTTTGGATCCCCGGAGTGATTTCCACCATTGACGAACCCAGGGTGCATTTACGTGCCAGTCATCAACACTCGCAGTTTTGGCCGATTCTAGCCTGTTTCATGGGCTATTAATCACCGTTTTGGGTCCCCGGAGTGATTTCCACAATTGACGAAACCTAGGGTGCATTTACGTGACGGTCATCAACACTCGCAGTTTTGGCCGATTCTGGCCTGTTTCATGGGCTCTTAATCACAGTTACATGGGCTATTAATCACCGTTTTGGATCCCCGGAGTGATTTCCACCATTGACGAACCCAGGGTGCATTTACGTGCCGGTCATCAACACTCGCAGTTTTGGCCGATTCTGGCCTGTTTCATGGGCTAATAATCACCGTTTTGGGTCCCCGGAGTGATTTCCACCATTGACGAACCCTAGGGTGCATTTACGTGACGGTCATCAACACTCGCAGTTTTGGCCGATTCTGGCCTGTTTCATGGGCTCTTAATCACAGTTACATGGGCTATTAATCACCGTTTTGGATCCCCGGAGTGATTTCCACCATTGACGAACCCAGGGTGCATTTCCGTGCCGGTCATCAACACTCGCAGTTTTGGCCGATTCTGGCCTGTTTCATAGGCTATTAATCACCGTTTTGGGTCCCCGGAGTGATTTCCACAATTGACGAAACCTAGGTTGCATTTACGTGACGGTCATCAACACTCGCAGTTTTGGCTGATTCTAGCCTGTTTCATGGGCTAATAATCACCGTTTTGGGTCCCCGGAGTGATTTCCACAATGTACGAAACCTAGGGTGCATTTACGTGACGGTCATCAACACTCGCAGTTTTGGCCGATTCTGGCCTGTTTCATGGGCTCTTAATCACAGTTACATGGGCTATTAATCACCGTTTTGGATCCCCGGAGTGATTTCCACCATTGACGAACCCAGGGTGCATTTACGTGCCGGTCATCAACACTCGCAGTTTTGGCCGATTCTGGCCTGTTTCATGGGCTATTAATCACCGTTTTGGGTCCCCGGACTGATTTCCACCATTGACGAACCCTAGGGTGCATTTACGTGCCGGTCATCAACACTCGCAGTTTTGGCCGATTCTGGCCTGTTTCATGGGCTATTAATCACCGTTTTGGGTCCCCGGACTGATTTCCACCATTGACGAACCCAGGGTGCATTTACGTGCCGGTCATCAACACTCACAGTTTTGGCCGATTCTAGCCTGTTTCATGGGCTATTAATCACCGTTTTGGGTCCCCGGAGTGATTTCCACAATTGACGAAACCTAGGGTGCATTTACGTGACGGTCATCAACACTCGCAGTTTTGGCCGATTCTGGCCTGTTTCATGGGCTCTTAATCACAGTTACATGGGCTATTAATCACCGTTTTGGATCCCCGGAGTGATTTCTACCATTGACGAACCCAGGGTGCATTTACGTGCCGGTCATCAACACTCACAGTTTTGGCCGATTCTGGCCTGTTTCATGGGCTAATAATCACCGTTTTGGGTCCCCGGAGTGATTTCCACAATTGACGAAACCTAGGGTGCATTTACGTGACGGTCATCAACACTCGCAGTTTTGGCCGATTCTGGCCTGTTTCATGGGCTCTTAATCACAGTTACATGGGCTATTAATCACCGTTTTGGATCCCCGGAGTGATTTCCACCATTGACGAACCCAGGGTGCATTTACGTGCCGGTCATCAACACTCGCAGTTTTGGCCGATTCTGGCCTGTTTCATGGGCTATTAATCACCGTTTTGGGTCCCCGGACTGATTTCCACCATTGACGAACCCAGGGTGCATTTACGTGCCGGTCATCAACACTCACAGTTTTGGCCGATTCTAGCCTGTTTCATGGGATATTAATCACCGTTTTGGGTCCCCGGAGTGATTTCCACAATTGACGAAACCTAGGGTGCATTTACGTGACGGTCATCAACACTCGCAGTTTTGGCCGATTCTGGCCTGTTTCATGGGCTCTTAATCACAGTTACATGGGCTATTAATCACCGTTTTGGATCCCCGGAGTGATTTCCACCATTGACGAACCCAGGGTGCATTTACGTGCCGGTCATCAACACTCGCAGTTTTGGCCGATTCTGGCCTGTTTCATGGGCTATTAATCACCGTTTTGGGTCCCCGGACTGATTTCCACCATTGACGAACCCTAGGGTGCATTTACGTGCCGGTCATCAACACTCGCAGTTTTGGCCGATTCTGGCCTGTTTCATGGGCTATTAATTACAGTTACATGGGCTATTAATCACCGTTTTGGGTCCCCGGAGTGATTTCCACAATTGAAGAAACCTAGGTTGCATTTACGTGACGGTCATCAACACTCGCAGTTTTGGCCGATTCTGGCCTGTTTCACGGGCTATTAATCAGATTTTTATGGGCTATTAATCACCGTTTTGGGTCCCCGGAGTGATTTCCACCATTGACGAACCCAGGGTGCATTTACGTGCCGGTCATCAACACTCACAGTTTTGGCCGATTCTGGCCTGTTTCATGGGCTAATAATCACCGTTTTGGGTCCCCGGAGTGATTTCCACCATTGACGAACCCTAGGGTGCATTTACGTGACGGTCATCAACACTCGCAGTTTTGGCTGATTCTGGCCTGTTTCATGGGCTCTTAATCACAGTTACATGGGCTATTAATCACCGTTTTGGATCCCCGGAGTGATTTCCACCATTGACGAACCCAGGGTGCATTTACGTGCCGGTCATCAACACTCGCAGTTTTGGCCGATTCTGGCCTGTTGCATAGGCTATTAATCACCGTTTTGGGTCCCCGGAGTGATTTCCACAATTGACGAAACCTAGGTTGCATTTACGTGACGGTCATCAACACTCGCAGTTTTGGCCGATTCTAGCCTGTTTCATGGGCTAATAATCACCGTTTTGGGTCCCCGGAGTGATTTCCACAATTGACGAAACCTAGGTTGCATTTACGTGCCGGTCATCAACACTCGCAGTTTTGGCCGATTCTAGCCTGTTTCATGGGCTATTAATCACCGTTTTGGGTCCCCGGAGTGATTTCCACAATTGACGAAACCTAGGTTGCATTTACGTGACGGTCATCAACACTCGCAGTGTTGGCCGATTCTAGCCTGTTTCATGGGCTAATAATCACCGTTTTGGGTCCCCGGAGTGATTTCCACAATTGACGAAACCTAGGTTGCATTTACGTGCCGGTCATCAACACTCGCAGTTTTGGCCGATTCTAGCCTGTTTCATGGGCTATTAATCACCGTTTTGGGTCCCCGGAGTGATTTCCACAATTGACGAAACCTAGGGTGCATTTACGTGACGGTCATCAACACTCGCAGTTTTGGCCGATTCTGGCCTGTTTCATGGGCTCTTAATCACAGTTACATGGGCTATTAATCACCGTTTTGGATCCCCGGAGTGATTTCCACCATTGACGAACCCAGGGTGCATTTACGTGCCGGTCATCAACACTCGCAGTTTTGGCCGATTCTGGCCTGTTTCATGGGCTATTAATCACCGTTTTGGGTCCCCGGACTGATTTCCACCATTGACGAACCCTAGGGTGCATTTACGTGCCGGTCATCAACACTCGCAGTTTTGGCCGATTCTGGCCTGTTTCATGGGCTATTAATTACAGTTACATGGGCTATTAATCACCGTTTTGGGTCCCCGGAGTGATTTCCACAATTGAAGAAACCTAGGTTGCATTTACGTGACGGTCATCAACACTCGCAGTTTTGGCCGATTCTGGCCTGTTTCACGGGCTATTAATCAGATTTTTATTAGCTATTAATCACCGTTTTGGGTCCCCGGAGTGATTTCCACCATTGACGAACCCAGGGTGCATTTACGTGCCGGTCATCAACACTCACAGTTTTGGCCGATTCTGGCCTGTTTCATGGGCTCTTAATCACAGTTACATGGGCTATTAATCACCGTTTTGGATCCCCGGAGTGATTTCCACCATTGACGAACCCAGGGTGCATTTCCGTGCCGGTCATCAACACTCGCAGTTTTGGCCGATTCTGGCCTGTTTCATAGGCTATTAATCACCGTTTTGGGTCCCCGGAGTGATTTCCACAATTGACGAAACCTAGGTTGCATTTACGTGACGGTCATCAACACTCGCAGTTTTGGCTGATTCTAGCCTGTTTCATGGGCTAATAATCACCGTTTGGGGTCCCCGGAGTGATTTCCACAATGTACGAAACCTAGGGTGCATTTACGTGACGGTCATCAACACTCGCAGTTTTGGCCGATTCTGGCCTGTTTCATGGGCTCTTAATCACAGTTACATGGGCTATTAATCACCGTTTTGGATCCCCGGAGTGATTTCCACCATTGACGAACCCAGGGTGCATTTACGTGCCGGTCATCAACACTCGCAGTTTTGGCCGATTCTGGCCTGTTTCATGGGCTATTAATCACCGTTTTGGGTCCCCGGACTGATTTCCACCATTGACGAACCCTAGGGTGCATTTACGTGCCGGTCATCAACACTCGCAGTTTTGGCCGATTCTGGCCTGTTTCATGGGCTATTAATCACCGTTTTGGGTCCCCGGACTGATTTCCACCATTGACGAACCCAGGGTGCATTTACGTGCCGGTCATCAACACTCACAGTTTTGGCCGATTCTAGCCTGTTTCATGGGCTATTAATCACCGTTTTGGGTCCCCGGAGTGATTTCCACAATTGACGAAACCTAGGGTGCATTTACGTGACGGTCATCAACACTCGCAGTTTTGGCCGATTCTGGCCTGTTTCATGGGCTCTTAATCACAGTTACATGGGCTATTAATCACCGTTTTGGATCCCCGGAGTGATTTCTACCATTGACGAACCCAGGGTGCATTTACGTGCCGGTCATCAACACTCACAGTTTTGGCCGATTCTGGCCTGTTTCATGGGCTAATAATCACCGTTTTGGGTCCCCGGAGTGATTTCCACAATTGACGAAACCTAGGGTGCATTTACGTGACGGTCATCAACACTCGCAGTTTTGGCCGATTCTGGCCTGTTTCATGGGCTCTTAATCACAGTTACATGGGCTATTAATCACCGTTTTGGATCCCCGGAGTGATTTCCACCATTGACGAACCCAGGGTGCATTTACGTGCCGGTCATCAACACTCGCAGTTTTGGCCGATTCTGGCCTGTTTCATGGGCTATTAATCACCGTTTTGGGTCCCCGGACTGATTTCCACCATTGACGAACCCAGGGTGCATTTACGTGCCGGTCATCAACACTCACAGTTTTGGCCGATTCTAGCCTGTTTCATGGGATATTAATCACCGTTTTGGGTCCCCGGAGTGATTTCCACAATTGACGAAACCTAGGGTGCATTTACGTGACGGTCATCAACACTCGCAGTTTTGGCCGATTCTGGCCTGTTTCATGGGCTCTTAATCACAGTTACATGGGCTATTAATCACCGTTTTGGATCCCCGGAGTGATTTCCACCATTGACGAACCCAGGGTGCATTTACGTGCCGGTCATCAACACTCGCAGTTTTGGCCGATTCTGGCCTGTTTCATGGGCTATTAATCACCGTTTTGGGTCCCCGGACTGATTTCCACCATTGACGAACCCTAGGGTGCATTTACGTGCCGGTCATCAACACTCGCAGTTTTGGCCGATTCTGGCCTGTTTCATGGGCTATTAATTACAGTTACATGGGCTATTAATCACCGTTTTGGGTCCCCGGAGTGATTTCCACAATTGAAGAAACCTAGGTTGCATTTACGTGACGGTCATCAACACTCGCAGTTTTGGCCGATTCTGGCCTGTTTCACGGGCTATTAATCAGATTTTTATGGGCTATTAATCACCGTTTTGGGTCCCCGGAGTGATTTCCACCATTGACGAACCCAGGGTGCATTTACGTGCCGGTCATCAACACTCACAGTTTTGGCCGATTCTGGCCTGTTTCATGGGCTAATAATCACCGTTTTGGGTCCCCGGAGTGATTTCCACCATTGACGAACCCTAGGGTGCATTTACGTGACGGTCATCAACACTCGCAGTTTTGGCTGATTCTGGCCTGTTTCATGGGCTCTTAATCACAGTTACATGGGCTATTAATCACCGTTTTGGATCCCCGGAGTGATTTCCACCATTGACGAACCCAGGGTGCATTTACGTGCCGGTCATCAACACTCGCAGTTTTGGCCGATTCTGGCCTGTTGCATAGGCTATTAATCACCGTTTTGGGTCCCCGGAGTGATTTCCACAATTGACGAAACCTAGGTTGCATTTACGTGACGGTCATCAACACTCGCAGTTTTGGCCGATTCTAGCCTGTTTCATGGGCTAATAATCACCGTTTTGGGTCCCCGGAGTGATTTCCACAATTGACGAAACCTAGGTTGCATTTACGTGCCGGTCATCAACACTCGCAGTTTTGGCCGATTCTAGCCTGTTTCATGGGCTATTAATCACCGTTTTGGGTCCCCGGAGTGATTTCCACAATTGACGAAACCTAGGTTGCATTTACGTGACGGTCATCAACACTCGCAGTGTTGGCCGATTCTAGCCTGTTTCATGGGCTAATAATCACCGTTTTGGGTCCCCGGAGTGATTTCCACAATTGACGAAACCTAGGTTGCATTTACGTGCCGGTCATCAACACTCGCAGTTTTGGCCGATTCTAGCCTGTTTCATGGGCTATTAATCACCGTTTTGGGTCCCCGGAGTGATTTCCACAATTGACGAAACCTAGGGTGCATTTACGTGACGGTCATCAACACTCGCAGTTTTGGCCGATTCTGGCCTGTTTCATGGGCTCTTAATCACAGTTACATGGGCTATTAATCACCGTTTTGGATCCCCGGAGTGATTTCCACCATTGACGAACCCAGGGTGCATTTACGTGCCGGTCATCAACACTCGCAGTTTTGGCCGATTCTGGCCTGTTTCATGGGCTATTAATCACCGTTTTGGGTCCCCGGACTGATTTCCACCATTGACGAACCCTAGGGTGCATTTACGTGCCGGTCATCAACACTCGCAGTTTTGGCCGATTCTGGCCTGTTTCATGGGCTATTAATTACAGTTACATGGGCTATTAATCACCGTTTTGGGTCCCCGGAGTGATTTCCACAATTGAAGAAACCTAGGTTGCATTTACGTGACGGTCATCAACACTCGCAGTTTTGGCCGATTCTGGCCTGTTTCACGGGCTATTAATCAGATTTTTATTAGCTATTAATCACCGTTTTGGGTCCCCGGAGTGATTTCCACCATTGACGAACCCAGGGTGCATTTACGTGCCGGTCATCAACACTCACAGTTTTGGCCGATTCTGGCCTGTTTCATGGGCTAATAATCACCGTTTTGGGTCCCCGGAGTGATTTCCACCATTGACGAACCCTAGGGTGCATTTACGTGACGGTCATCAACACTCGCAGTTTTGGCCGATTCTGGCCTGTTTCATGGGCTCTTAATCACAGTTACATGGGCTATTAATCACCGTTTTGGATCCCCGGAGTGATTTCCACCATTGACGAACCTAGGGTGCATTTACGTGCCGGTCATCAACACTCGCAGTTTTGGCCGATTCTGGCCTGTTTCATAGGCTATTAATCACCGTTTTGGGTCCCCAGAGTGATTTCCACAATTGACGAAACCTAGGTTGCATTTACGTGACGGTCATCAACACTCGCAGTTTTGGCCGATTCTAGCCTGTTTCATGGGCTAATAATCACCGTTTTGGGTCCCCGGAGTGATTTCCACAATTGACGAAACCTAGGTTGCATTTACGTGCCGGTCATCAACACTCGCAGTTTTGGCCGATTCTAGCCTGTTTCATGGGCTATTAATCACCGTTTTGGGTCCCCGGAGTGATTTCCACCATTGACGAACCCTAGGGTGCATTTACGTGACGGTCATCAACACTCGCAGTTTTGGCCGATTCTGGCCTGTTTCATGGGCTCTTAATCACAGTTACATGGGCTATTAATCACCGTTTTGGATCCCCGGAGTGATTTCCACCATTGACGAACCCAGGGTGCATTTACGTGCCGGTCATCAACACTCGCAGTTTTGGCCGATTCTGGCCTGTTTCATAGGCTATTAATCACCGTTTTGGGTCCCCGGAGTGATTTCCACAATTGACGAAACCTAGGTTGCATTTACGTGACGGTCATCAACACTCGCAGTTTTGGCCGATTCTAGCCTGTTTCATGGGCTAATAATCCCCGTTTTGGGTCCCCGGAGTGATTTCCACAATTGACGAAACCTAGGTTGCATTTACGTGCCGGTCATCAACACTCGCAGTTTTGGCCGATTCTAGCCTGTTTCATGGGCTATTAATCACCGTTTTGGGTCCCCGGAGTGATTTCCACAATTGACGAAACCTAGGGTGCATTTACGTGACGGTCATCAACACTCGCAGTTTTGGCCGATTCTGGCCTGTTTCATGGGCTCTTAATCACAGTTACATGGGCTATTAATCACCGTTTTGGATCCCCGGAGTGATTTCCACCATTGACGAACCCAGGGTGCATTTACGTGCCGGTCATCAACACTCGCAGTTTTGGCCGATTCTGGCCTGTTTCATGGGCTCTTAATCACAGTTACATGGGCTATTAATCACCGTTTTGGATCCCCGGAGTGATTTCCACCATTGACGAACCCAGGGTGCATTTACGTGCCGGTCATCAACACTCGCAGTTTTGGCCGATTCTGGCCTGTTTCATGGGCTATTAATCACCGTTTTGGGTCCCCGGACTGATTTCCACCATTGACGAACCCTAGGGTGCATTTACGTGCCGGTCATCAACACTCGCAGTTTTGGCCGATTCTGGCCTGTTTCATGGGCTATTAATTACAGTTACATGGGCTATTAATCACCGTTTTGGGTCCCCGGAGTGATTTCCACAATTGAAGAAACCTAGGTTGCATTTACGTGACGGTCATCAACACTCGCAGTTTTGGCCGATTCTGGCCTGTTTCACGGGCTATTAATCAGATTTTTATTAGCTATTAATCACCGTTTTGGGTCCCCGGAGTGATTTCCACCATTGACGAACCCAGGGTGCATTTACGTGCCGGTCATCAACACTCACAGTTTTGGCCGATTCTGGCCTGTTTCATGGGCTAATAATCACCGTTTTGGGTCCCCGGAGTGATTTCCACCATTGACGAACCCTAGGGTGCATTTACGTGACGGTCATCAACACTCGCAGTTTTGGCCGATTCTGGCCTGTTTCATGGGCTCTTAATCACAGTTACATGGGCTATTAATCACCGTTTTGGATCCCCGGAGTGATTTCCACCATTGACGAACCCAGGGTGCATTTACGTGCCGGTCATCAACACTCGCAGTTTTGGCCGATTCTGGCCTGTTTCATAGGCTATTAATCACCGTTTTGGGTCCCCAGAGTGATTTCCACAATTGACGAAACCTAGGTTGCATTTACGTGACGGTCATCAACACTCACAGTTTTGGCCGATTCTGGCCTGTTTCATGGGCTAATAATCACCGTTTTGGGTCCCCGGAGTGATTTCCACCATTGACGAACCCTAGGGTGCATTTACGTGACGGTCATCAACACTCGCAGTTTTGGCCGATTCTGGCCTGTTTCATGGGCTCTTAATCACAGTTACATGGGCTATTAATCACCGTTTTGGATCCCCGGAGTGATTTCCACCATTGACGAACCCAGGGTGCATTTACGTGCCGGTCATCAACACTCGCAGTTTTGGCCGATTCTGGCCTGTTTCATAGGCTATTAATCACCGTTTTGGGTCCCCAGAGTGATTTCCACAATTGACGAAACCTAGGTTGCATTTACGTGACGGTCATCAACACTCGCAGTTTTGGCCGATTCTAGCCTGTTTCATGGGCTAATAATCACCGTTTTGGGTCCCCGGAGTGATTTCCACAATTGACGAAACCTAGGTTGCATTTACGTGCCGGTCATCAACACTCGCAGTTTTGGCCGATTCTAGCCTGTTTCATGGGCTATTAATCACCGTTTTGGGTCCCCGGAGTGATTTCCACAATTGACGAAACCTAGGGTGCATTTACGTGACGGTCATCAACACTCGCAGTTTTGGCCGATTCTGGCCTGTTTCATGGGCTCTTAATCACAGTTACATGGGCTATTAATCACCGTTTTGGATCCCCGGAGTGATTTCCACAATTGAAGAAACCTAGGTTGCATTTACGTGACGGTCATCAACACTCGCAGTTTTGGCCGATTCTGGCCTGTTTCACGGGCTATTAATCAGATTTTTATGGGCTATTAATCACCGTTTTGGATCCCCGGAGTGATTTCCACCATTGACGAACCCATGGTGCATTTACGTGCCGGTCATCAACACTCACAGTTTTGGCCGATTCTGGCCTGTTTCATGGGCTAATAATCACCGTTTTGGGTCCCCGGAGTGATTTCCACCATTGACGAACCCTAGGGTGCATTTACGTGACGGTCATCAACACTCGCAGTTTTGGCTGATTCTGGCCTGTTTCATGGGCTCTTAATCACAGTTACATGGGCTATTAATCACCGTTTTGGATCCCCGGAGTGATTTCCACCATTGACGAACCCAGGGTGCATTTACGTGCCGGTCATCAACACTCGCAGTTTTGGCCGATTCTGGCCTGTTTCATAGGCTATTAATCACCGTTTTGGGTCCCCGGAGTGATTTCCACAATTGACGAAACCTAGGTTGCATTTACGTGACGGTCATCAACACTCGCAGTTTTGGCCGATTCTAGCCTGTTTCATGGGCTAATAATCACCGTTTTGGGTCCCCGGAGTGATTTCCACAATTGACGAAACCTAGGTTGCATTTACGTGCCGGTCATCAACACTCGCAGTTTTGGCCGATTCTAGCCTGTTTCATGGGCTATTAATCACCGTTTTGGGTCCCCGGAGTGATTTCCACAATTGAAGAAACCTAGGTTGCATTTACGTGACGGTCATCAACACTCGCAGTGTTGGCCGATTCTAGCCTGTTTCATGGGCTAATAATCACCGTTTTGGGTCCCCGGAGTGATTTCCACAATTGACGAAACCTAGGTTGCATTTACGTGCCGGTCATCAACACTCGCAGTTTTGGCCGATTCTAGCCTGTTTCATGGGCTATTAATCACCGTTTTGGGTCCCCGGAGTGATTTCCACAATTGACGAAACCTAGGGTGCATTTACGTGACGGTCATCAACACTCGCAGTTTTGGCCGATTCTGGCCTGTTTCATGGGCTCTTAATCACAGTTACATGGGCTATTAATCACCGTTTTGGATCCCCGGAGTGATTTCCACCATTGACGAACCCAGGGTGCATTTACGTGCCGGTCATCAACACTCGCAGTTTTGGCCGATTCTGGCCTGTTTCATGGGCTATTAATCACCGTTTTGGGTCCCCGGACTGATTTCCACCATTGACGAACCCTAGGGTGCATTTACGTGCCGGTCATCAACACTCGCAGTTTTGGCCGATTCTGGCCTGTTTCATGGGCTATTAATTACAGTTACATGGGCTATTAATCACCGTTTTGGGTCCCCGGAGTGATTTCCACAATTGAAGAAACCTAGGTTGCATTTACGTGACGGTCATCAACACTCGCAGTTTTGGCCGATTCTGGCCTGTTTCACGGGCTATTAATCAGATTTTTATTAGCTATTAATCACCGTTTTGGGTCCCCGGAGTGATTTCCACCATTGACGAACCCAGGGTGCATTTACGTGCCGGTCATCAACACTCACAGTTTTGGCCGATTCTGGCCTGTTTCATGGGCTAATAATCACCGTTTTGGGTCCCCGGAGTGATTTCCACCATTGACGAACCCTAGGGTGCATTTACGTGACGGTCATCAACACTCGCAGTTTTGGCCGATTCTGGCCTGTTTCATGGGCTCTTAATCACAGTTACATGGGCTATTAATCACCGTTTTGGATCCCCAGAGTGATTTCCACCATTGACGAACCCAGGGTGCATTTACGTGCCGGTCATCAACACTCGCAGTTTTGGCCGATTCTGGCCTGTTTCATAGGCTATTAATCACCGTTTTGGGTCCCCAGAGTGATTTCCACAATTGACGAAACCTAGGTTGCATTTACGTGACGGTCATCAACACTCGCAGTTTTGGCCGATTCTAGCCTGTTTCATGGGCTAATAATCACCGTTTTGGGTCCCCGGAGTGATTTCCACAATTGACGAAACCTAGGTTGCATTTACGTGCCGGTCATCAACACTCGCAGTTTTGGCCGATTCTAGCCTGTTTCATGGGCTATTAATCACCGTTTTGGGTCCCCGGAGTGATTTCCACAATTGAAGAAACCTAGGGTGCATTTACGTGACGGTCATCAACACTCGCAGTTTTGGCCGATTCTGGCCTGTTTCATGGGCTCTTAATCACAGTTACATGGGCTATTAATCACCGTTTTGGATCCTCGGAGTGATTTCCACCATTGACGAACCCAGGGTGCATTTACGTGCCGGTCATCAACACTCGCAGTTTTGGCCGATTCTGGCCTGTTTCATGGGCTATTAATCACCGTTTTGGGTCCCCGGAGTGATTTCCACCATTGACGAACCCTAGGGTGCATTTACGTGCCGGTCATGAACACTCGCAGTTTTGGCCGATTCTGGCCTGTTTCATGGGCTATTAATTACAGTTACATGGGCTATTAATCACCGTTTTGGATCCCCGGAGTGATTTCCACCATTGACGAACCCAGGGTGCATTTACGTGCCGGTCATCAACACTCACAGTTTTGGCCGATTCTGGCCTGTTTCATGGGCTAATAATCACCATTTTGGGTCCCCGGAGTGATTTCCACCATTGACGAACCCCAGGGTGCATTTACGTGCCGGTCATCAACACTCGCAGTTTTGGCCGATTCTGGCCTGTTTCATGGGCTATTAATCACCGTTACATGGGCTATTAATCACACTTACATGGGCTATTAATCACCGTTTTGGGTCCCCGGAGTGATTTCCACCATTGACGAACCCCAGGGTGCATTTACGTGCCAGTCATCAACACTCGCAATTTTGGCCGATTCTGGCATGTTTCATGGGCTATTAATCACCGTTTTGGGTCCCCGGAGTGATTTCCACAATTGACGAAACCTAGGTTGCATTTACGTGACGGTCATCAACACTCGCAGTTTTGGCCGATTCTGGCCTGTTTCACGGGCTATTAATCAGATTTTTATGGGCTATTAATCACCGTTTTGGGTCCCCGGAGTGATTTCCACCATTGGCGAACCCAGGGTGCATTTACGTGCCGGTCATCAACACTCACAGTTTTGGCCGATTCTGGCCTGTTTCATGGGCTAATAATCACCGTTTTGGGTCCCCGGAGTGATTTCCACCATTGACGAACCCTAGGGTGCATTTACGTGACGGTCATCAACACTCGCAGTTTTGGCCGATTCTGGCCTGTTTCATGGGCTCTTAATCACAGTTACATGGGCTATTAATCACCGTTTTGGATCCCCGGAGTGATTTCCACCATTGACGAACCTAGGGTGCATTTACGTGCCGGTCATCAACACTCGCAGTTTTGGCCGATTCTGGCCTGTTTCATGGGCTATTAATCACCGTTACATGGGCTATTAATCACAGTTACATGGGCTATTAATCACCGTTTTGGGTCCCCGGAGTGATTTCCACCATTGACGAACCCCAGGGTGCATTTACGTGCCAGTCATCAACACTCGCAATTTTGGCCGATTCTGGCATGTTTCATGGGCTATTAATCACCGTTTTGGGTCCCCGGAGTGATTTCCACCATTGACGAACCCTAGGGTGCATTTACGTGCCGGTCATCAACACTCGCAGTTTTGGCCGATTCTGGCCTGTTTCATGGGCAATTAATCACAGTTACATGGGCTATTAATCACCGTTTTGGATCCCCGGAGTGATTTCCACCATTGACGAACCCCAGGGTGCATTTACGTGCCGGTCATCAACACTCGCAGTTTTGGCCGATTCTAGCCTGTTTCATGTGCTATTAATCACCGTTTTGGGTCCCCGGAGTGATTTCCACCATTGACGAACCCTAGGGTGCATTTACGTGACGGTCATCAACACTCGCAGTTTTGGCCGATTCTGGCCTGTTTCATGGGCTCTTAATCACAGTTACATGGGCTATTAATCACCGTTTTGGATCCCCGGAGTGATTTCCACCATTGACGAACCCAGGGTGCATTTACGTGCCGGTCATCAACACTCGCAGTTTTGGCCGATTCTGGCCTGTTTCATAGGCTATTAATCACCGTTTTGGGTCCCCGGAGTGATTTCCACAATTGACGAAACCTAGGTTGCATTTACGTGACGGTCATCAACACTCGCAGTTTTGGCCGATTCTGGCCTGTTTCATGGGCTCTTAATCACAGTTACATGGGCTATTAATCACCGTTTTGGATCCCCGGAGTGATTTCCACCATTGACGAACCCAGGGTGCATTTACGTGCCGGTCATCAACACTCGCAGTTTTGGCCGATTCTGGCCTGTTTCATGGGCTCTTAATCACAGTTACATGGGCTATTAATCACCGTTTTGGATCCCCGGAGTGATTTCCACCATTGACGAACCCAGGGTGCATTTACGTGCCGGTCATCAACACTCGCAGTTTTGGCCGATTCTGGCCTGTTTCATGGGCTATTAATCACCGTTTTGGGTCCCCGGACTGATTTCCACCATTGACGAACCCTAGGGTGCATTTACGTGCCGGTCATCAACACTCGCAGTTTTGGCCGATTCTGGCCTGTTTCATGGGCTATTAATTACAGTTACATGGGCTATTAATCACCGTTTTGGGTCCCCGGAGTGATTTCCACAATTGAAGAAACCTAGGTTGCATTTACGTGACGGTCATCAACACTCGCAGTTTTGGCCGATTCTGGCCTGTTTCACGGGCTATTAATCAGATTTTTATTAGCTATTAATCACCGTTTTGGGTCCCCGGAGTGATTTCCACCATTGACGAACCCAGGGTGCATTTACGTGCCGGTCATCAACACTCACAGTTTTGGCCGATTCTGGCCTGTTTCATGGGCTAATAATCACCGTTTTGGGTCCCCGGAGTGATTTCCACCATTGACGAACCCTAGGGTGCATTTACGTGACGGTCATCAACACTCGCAGTTTTGGCCGATTCTGGCCTGTTTCATGGGCTCTTAATCACAGTTACATGGGCTATTAATCACCGTTTTGGATCCCCGGAGTGATTTCCACCATTGACGAACCCAGGGTGCATTTACGTGCCGGTCATCAACACTCGCAGTTTTGGCCGATTCTGGCCTGTTTCATAGGCTATTAATCACCGTTTTGGGTCCCCAGAGTGATTTCCACAATTGACGAAACCTAGGTTGCATTTACGTGACGGTCATCAACACTCACAGTTTTGGCCGATTCTGGCCTGTTTCATGGGCTAATAATCACCGTTTTGGGTCCCCGGAGTGATTTCCACCATTGACGAACCCTAGGGTGCATTTACGTGACGGTCATCAACACTCGCAGTTTTGGCCGATTCTGGCCTGTTTCATGGGCTCTTAATCACAGTTACATGGGCTATTAATCACCGTTTTGGATCCCCGGAGTGATTTCCACCATTGACGAACCCAGGGTGCATTTACGTGCCGGTCATCAACACTCGCAGTTTTGGCCGATTCTGGCCTGTTTCATAGGCTATTAATCACCGTTTTGGGTCCCCAGAGTGATTTCCACAATTGACGAAACCTAGGTTGCATTTACGTGACGGTCATCAACACTCGCAGTGTTGGCCGATTCTAGCCTGTTTCATGGGCTAATAATCACCGTTTTGGGTCCCCGGAGTGATTTCCACAATTGACGAAACCTAGGTTGCATTTACGTGCCGGTCATCAACACTCGCAGTTTTGGCCGATTCTAGCCTGTTTCATGGGCTATTAATCACCGTTTTGGGTCCCCGGAGTGATTTCCACAATTGACGAAACCTAGGGTGCATTTACGTGACGGTCATCAACACTCGCAGTTTTGGCCGATTCTGGCCTGTTTCATGGGCTCTTAATCACAGTTACATGGGCTATTAATCACCGTTTTGGATCCCCGGAGTGATTTCCACAATTGAAGAAACCTAGGTTGCATTTACGTGACGGTCATCAACACTCGCAGTTTTGGCCGATTCTGGCCTGTTTCACGGGCTATTAATCAGATTTTTATGGGCTATTAATCACCGTTTTGGATCCCCGGAGTGATTTCCACCATTGACGAACCCATGGTGCATTTACGTGCCGGTCATCAACACTCACAGTTTTGGCCGATTCTGGCCTGTTTCATGGGCTAATAATCACCGTTTTGGGTCCCCGGAGTGATTTCCACCATTGACGAACCCTAGGGTGCATTTACGTGACGGTCATCAACACTCGCAGTTTTGGCTGATTCTGGCCTGTTTCATGGGCTCTTAATCACAGTTACATGGGCTATTAATCACCGTTTTGGATCCCCGGAGTGATTTCCACCATTGACGAACCCAGGGTGCATTTACGTGCCGGTCATCAACACTCGCAGTTTTGGCCGATTCTGGCCTGTTTCATAGGCTATTAATCACCGTTTTGGGTCCCCGGAGTGATTTCCACAATTGACGAAACCTAGGTTGCATTTACGTGACGGTCATCAACACTCGCAGTTTTGGCCGATTCTAGCCTGTTTCATGGGCTAATAATCACCGTTTTGGGTCCCCGGAGTGATTTCCACAATTGACGAAACCTAGGTTGCATTTACGTGCCGGTCATCAACACTCGCAGTTTTGGCCGATTCTAGCCTGTTTCATGGGCTATTAATCACCGTTTTGGGTCCCCGGAGTGATTTCCACAATTGAAGAAACCTAGGTTGCATTTACGTGACGGTCATCAACACTCGCAGTGTTGGCCGATTCTAGCCTGTTTCATGGGCTAATAATCACCGTTTTGGGTCCCCGGAGTGATTTCCACAATTGACGAAACCTAGGTTGCATTTACGTGCCGGTCATCAACACTCGCAGTTTTGGCCGATTCTAGCCTGTTTCATGGGCTATTAATCACCGTTTTGGGTCCCCGGAGTGATTTCCACAATTGACGAAACCTAGGGTGCATTTACGTGACGGTCATCAACACTCGCAGTTTTGGCCGATTCTGGCCTGTTTCATGGGCTCTTAATCACAGTTACATGGGCTATTAATCACCGTTTTGGATCCCCGGAGTGATTTCCACCATTGACGAACCCAGGGTGCATTTACGTGCCGGTCATCAACACTCGCAGTTTTGGCCGATTCTGGCCTGTTTCATGGGCTATTAATCACCGTTTTGGGTCCCCGGACTGATTTCCACCATTGACGAACCCTAGGGTGCATTTACGTGCCGGTCATCAACACTCGCAGTTTTGGCCGATTCTGGCCTGTTTCATGGGCTATTAATTACAGTTACATGGGCTATTAATCACCGTTTTGGGTCCCCGGAGTGATTTCCACAATTGAAGAAACCTAGGTTGCATTTACGTGACGGTCATCAACACTCGCAGTTTTGGCCGATTCTGGCCTGTTTCACGGGCTATTAATCAGATTTTTATTAGCTATTAATCACCGTTTTGGGTCCCCGGAGTGATTTCCACCATTGACGAACCCAGGGTGCATTTACGTGCCGGTCATCAACACTCACAGTTTTGGCCGATTCTGGCCTGTTTCATGGGCTAATAATCACCGTTTTGGGTCCCCGGAGTGATTTCCACCATTGACGAACCCTAGGGTGCATTTACGTGACGGTCATCAACACTCGCAGTTTTGGCCGATTCTGGCCTGTTTCATGGGCTCTTAATCACAGTTACATGGGCTATTAATCACCGTTTTGGATCCCCAGAGTGATTTCCACCATTGACGAACCCAGGGTGCATTTACGTGCCGGTCATCAACACTCGCAGTTTTGGCCGATTCTGGCCTGTTTCATAGGCTATTAATCACCGTTTTGGGTCCCCAGAGTGATTTCCACAATTGACGAAACCTAGGTTGCATTTACGTGACGGTCATCAACACTCGCAGTTTTGGCCGATTCTAGCCTGTTTCATGGGCTAATAATCACCGTTTTGGGTCCCCGGAGTGATTTCCACAATTGACGAAACCTAGGTTGCATTTACGTGCCGGTCATCAACACTCGCAGTTTTGGCCGATTCTAGCCTGTTTCATGGGCTATTAATCACCGTTTTGGGTCCCCGGAGTGATTTCCACAATTGAAGAAACCTAGGGTGCATTTACGTGACGGTCATCAACACTCGCAGTTTTGGCCGATTCTGGCCTGTTTCATGGGCTCTTAATCACAGTTACATGGGCTATTAATCACCGTTTTGGATCCTCGGAGTGATTTCCACCATTGACGAACCCAGGGTGCATTTACGTGCCGGTCATCAACACTCGCAGTTTTGGCCGATTCTGGCCTGTTTCATGGGCTATTAATCACCGTTTTGGGTCCCCGGAGTGATTTCCACCATTGACGAACCCTAGGGTGTATTTACGTGCCGGTCATGAACACTCGCAGTTTTGGCCGATTCTGGCCTGTTTCATGGGCTATTAATTACAGTTACATGGGCTATTAATCACCGTTTTGGATCCCCGGAGTGATTTCCACCATTGACGAACCCAGGGTGCATTTACGTGCCGGTCATGAACACTCGCAGTTTTGGCCGATTCTGGCCTGTTTCATGGGCTATTAATTACAGTTACATGGGCTATTAATCACCGTTTTGGATCCCCGGAGTGATTTCCACCATTGACGAACCCAGGGTGCATTTACGTGCCGGTCATCAACACTCACAGTTTTGGCCGATTCTGGCCTGTTTCATGGGCTAATAATCACCATTTTGGGTCCCCGGAGTGATTTCCACCATTGACGAACCCCAGGGTGCATTTACGTGCCGGTCATCAACACTCGCAGTTTTGGCCGATTCTGGCCTGTTTCATGGGCTATTAATCACCGTTACATGGGCTATTAATCACACTTACATGGGCTATTAATCACCGTTTTGGGTCCCCGGAGTGATTTCCACCATTGACGAACCCCAGGGTGCATTTACGTGCCAGTCATCAACACTCGCAATTTTGGCCGATTCTGGCATGTTTCATGGGCTATTAATCACCGTTTTGGGTCCCCGGAGTGATTTCCACAATTGACGAAACCTAGGTTGCATTTACGTGACGGTCATCAACACTCGCAGTTTTGGCCGATTCTGGCCTGTTTCACGGGCTATTAATCAGATTTTTATGGGCTATTAATCACCGTTTTGGGTCCCCGGAGTGATTTCCACCATTGGCGAACCCAGGGTGCATTTACGTGCCGGTCATCAACACTCACAGTTTTGGCCGATTCTGGCCTGTTTCATGGGCTAATAATCACCGTTTTGGGTCCCCGGAGTGATTTCCACCATTGACGAACCCTAGGGTGCATTTACGTGACGGTCATCAACACTCGCAGTTTTGGCCGATTCTAGCCTGTTTCATGGGCTAATAATCACCGTTTTGGGTCCCCGGAGTGATTTCCACAATTGACGAAACCTAGGTTGCATTTACGTGACGGTCATCAACACTCGCAGTTTTGGCCGATTCTAGCCTGTTTCATGGGCTAATAATCACCGTTTTGGGTCCCCGGAGTGATTTCCACAATTGACGAAACCTAGGTTGCATTTACGTGCCGGTCATCAACACTCGCAGTTTTGGCCGATTCTAGCCTGTTTCATGGGCTAATAATCACCGTTTTGGGTCCCCGGAGTGATTTCCACAATTGAAGAAACCTAGGGTGCATTTACGTGACGGTCATCAACACTCGCAGTTTTGGCCGATTCTGGCCTGTTTCATGGGCTCTTAATCACAGTTACATGGGCTATTAATCACCGTTTTGGATCCTCGGAGTGATTTCCACCATTGACGAACCCAGGGTGCATTTACGTGCCGGTCATCAACACTCGCAGTTTTGGCCGATTCTGGCCTGTTTCATGGGCTATTAATCACCGTTTTGGGTCCCCGGAGTGATTTCCACCATTGACGAACCCTAGGGTGCATTTACGTGCCGGTCATGAACACTCACAGTTTTGGCCGATTCTGGCCTGTTTCATGGGCTAATAATCACCGTTTTGGGTCCCCGGAGTGATTTCCACCATTGACGAACCCTAGGGTGCATTTACGTGCCGGTCATCAACACTCACAGTTTTGGCCGATTCTGGCCTGTTTCATGGGCTATTAATCACCGTTACATGGGCTATTAATCACACTTACATGGGCTATTAATCACCGTTTTGGGTCCCCGGAGTGATTTCCACCATTGACGAACCCCAGGGTGCATTTACGTGCCAGTCATCAACACTCGCAATTTTGGCCGATTCTGGCATGTTTCATGGGCTATTAATCACCGTTTTGGGTCCCCGGAGTGATTTCCACAATTGACGAAACCTAGGTTGCATTTACGTGACGGTCATCAACACTCGCAGTTTTGGCCGATTCTGGCCTGTTTCACGGGCTATTAATCAGATTTTTATGGGCTATTAATCACCGTTTTGGGTCCCCGGAGTGATTTCCACCATTGGCGAACCCAGGGTGCATTTACGTGCCGGTCATCAACACTCACAGTTTTGGCCGATTCTGGCCTGTTTCATGGGCTAATAATCACCGTTTTGGGTCCCCGGAGTGATTTCCACCATTGACGAACCCTAGGGTGCATTTACGTGACGGTCATCAACACTCGCAGTTTTGGCCGATTCTAGCCTGTTTCATGGGCTAATAATCACCGTTTTGGGTCCCCGGAGTGATTTCCACAATTGACGAAACCTAGGTTGCATTTACGTGACGGTCATCAACACTCGCAGTTTTGGCCGATTCTAGCCTGTTTCATGGGCTAATAATCACCGTTTTGGGTCCCCGGAGTGATTTCCACAATTGACGAAACCTAGGTTGCATTTACGTGCCGGTCATCAACACTCGCAGTTTTGGCCGATTCTAGCCTGTTTCATGGGCTAATAATCACCGTTTTGGGTCCCCGGAGTGATTTCCACAATTGAAGAAACCTAGGGTGCATTTACGTGACGGTCATCAACACTCGCAGTTTTGGCCGATTCTGGCCTGTTTCATGGGCTCTTAATCACAGTTACATGGGCTATTAATCACCGTTTTGGATCCTCGGAGTGATTTCCACCATTGACGAACCCAGGGTGCATTTACGTGCCGGTCATCAACACTCGCAGTTTTGGCCGATTCTGGCCTGTTTCATGGGCTATTAATCACCGTTTTGGGTCCCCGGAGTGATTTCCACCATTGACGAACCCTAGGGTGCATTTACGTGCCGGTCATGAACACTCGCAGTTTTGGCCGATTCTGGCCTGTTTCATGGGCTATTAATTACAGTTACATGGGCTATTAATCACCGTTTTGGATCCCCGGAGTGATTTCCACCATTGACGAACCCAGGGTGCATTTACGTGCCGGTCATCAACACTCACAGTTTTGGCCGATTCTGGCCTGTTTCATGGGCTAATAATCACCATTTTGGGTCCCCGGAGTGATTTCCACCATTGACGAACCCCAGGGTGCATTTACGTGCCGGTCATCAACACTCGCAGTTTTGGCCGATTCTGGCCTGTTTCATGGGCTATTAATCACCGTTACATGGGCTATTAATCACACTTACATGGGCTATTAATCACCGTTTTGGGTCCCCGGAGTGATTTCCACCATTGACGAACCCCAGGGTGCATTTACGTGCCAGTCATCAACACTCGCAATTTTGGCCGATTCTGGCATGTTTCATGGGCTATTAATCACCGTTTTGGGTTCCCGGAGTGATTTCCACCATTGACGAACCCTAGGGTGCATTTACGTGCCGGTCATCAACACTCGCAGTTTTGGCCGATTCTGGCCTGTTTCATGGGCAATTAATCACAGTTACATGGGCTATTAATCACCGTTTTGGATCCCCGGAGTGATTTCCACCATTGACGAACCCCAGGGTGCATTTACGTGCCGGTCATCAACACTCGCAGTTTTGGCCGATTCTGGCCTGTTTCATGGGCTATTAATCACCGTTACATGGGCTATTAATCACACTTACATGGGCTATTAATCACCGTTTTGGGTCCCTGGAGTGATTTCCACCATTGACGAACCCCAGGGTGCATTTACGTGCCAGTCATCAACACTCGCAATTTTGGCCGATTCTGGCCTGTTTCATGGGCTATTAATCACCGTTTTGGGTCCCCGGAGTGATTTCCACAATTGACGAAACCTAGGGTGCATTTACGTGACGGTCATCAACACTCGCAGTTTTGGCCGATTCTGGCCTGTTTCATGGGCTCTTAATCACAGTTACATGGGCTATTAATCACCGTTTTGGATCCCCGGAGTGATTTCCACCATTGACGAACCCAGGGTACATTTACGTGCCGGTCATCAACACTCGCAGTTTTGGCCGATTCTGGCCTGTTTCATGGGCTATTAATCACCGTTTTGGGTCCCCGGAGTGATTTCCACAATTGACGAAACCTAGGTTGCATTTACGTGACGGTCATCAACACTCGCAGTTTTGGCCGATTCTGGCCTGTTTCATGGGCTCTTAATCACAGTTACATGGGCTATTAATCACCGTTTTGGATCCCCGGAGTGATTTCCACCATTGACGAACCCAGGGTGCATTTACGTGCCGGTCATCAACACTCGCAGTTTTGGCCGATTCTGGCCTGTTTCATGGGCTATTAATCACCGTTTTGGGTCCCCGGAGTGATTTCCACCATTGACGAACCCTAGGGTGCATTTACGTGCCGGTCATGAACACTCGCAGTTTTGGCCGATTCTGGCCTGTTTCATGGGCTATTAATTACAGTTACATGGGCTATTAATCACCGTTTTGGATCCCCGGAGTGATTTCCACCATTGACGAACCCAGGGTGCATTTACGTGCCGGTCATCAACACTCGCAGTTTTGGCCGATTCTGGCCTGTTTCATGGGCTATTAATCACCGTTTTGGGTCCCCGGAGTGATTTCCACCATTGACGAACCCTAGGGTGCATTTACGTGCCGGTCATGAACACTCGCAGTTTTGGCCGATTCTGGCCTGTTTCATGGGCTATTAATTACAGTTACATGGGCTATTAATCACCGTTTTGGATCCCCGGAGTGATTTCCACCATTGACGAACCCAGGGTGCATTTACGTGCCGGTCATCAACACTCACAGTTTTGGCCGATTCTGGCCTGTTTCATGGGCTAATAATCACCATTTTGGGTCCCCGGAGTGATTTCCACCATTGACGAACCCCAGGGTGCATTTACGTGCCGGTCATCAACACTCGCAGTTTTGGCCGATTCTGGCCTGTTTCATGGGCTATTAATCACCGTTACATGGGCTATTAATCACACTTACATGGGCTATTAATCACCGTTTTGGGTCCCCGGAGTGATTTCCACCATTGACGAACCCCAGGGTGCATTTACGTGCCAGTCATCAACACTCGCAATTTTGGCCGATTCTGGCATGTTTCATGGGCTATTAATCACTGTTTTGGGTCCCCGGAGTGATTTCCACAATTGACGAAACCTAGGTTGCATTTACGTGACGGTCATCAACACTCGCAGTTTTGGCCGATTCTGGCCTGTTTCACGGGCTATTAATCAGATTTTTATGGGCTATTAATCACCGTTTTGGGTCCCCGGAGTGATTTCCACCATTGGCGAACCCAGGGTGCATTTACGTGCCGGTCATCAACACTCACAGTTTTGGCCGATTCTGGCCTGTTTCATGGGCTAATAATCACCGTTTTGGGTCCCCGGAGTGATTTCCACCATTGACGAACCCTAGGGTGCATTTACGTGACGGTCATCAACACTCGCAGTTTTGGCCGATTCTGGCCTGTTTCATGGGCTCTTAATCACAGTTACATGGGCTATTAATCACCGTTTTGGATCCCCGGAGTGATTTCCACCATTGACGAACCTAGGGTGCATTTACGTGCCGGTCATCAACACTCGCAGTTTTGGCCGATTCTGGCCTGTTTCATGGGCTATTAATCACCGTTACATGGGCTATTAATCACAGTTACATGGGCTATTAATCACCGTTTTGGGTCCCCGGAGTGATTTCCACCATTGACGAACCCCAGGGTGCATTTACGTGCCAGTCATCAACACTCGCAATTTTGGCCGATTCTGGCATGTTTCATGGGCTATTAATCACCGTTTTGGGTCCCCGGAGTGATTTCCACCATTGACGAACCCTAGGGTGCATTTACGTGCCGGTCATCAACACTCGCAGTTTTGGCCGATTCTGGCCTGTTTCATGGGCAATTAATCACAGTTACATGGGCTATTAATCACCGTTTTGGATCCCCGGAGTGATTTCCACCATTGACGAACCCCAGGGTGCATTTACGTGCCGGTCATCAACACTCGCGGTTTTGGCCGATTCTGGCCTGTTTCATGGGCTATTAATCACCGTTACATGGGCTATTAATCACACTTACATGGGCTATTAATCACCGTTTTGGGTCCCTGGAGTGATTTCCACCATTGACGAACCCCAGGGTGCATTTACGTGCCAGTCATCAACACTCGCAATTTTGGCCGATTCTGGCCTGTTTCATGGGCTATTAATCACCGTTTTGGGTCCCCGGAGTGATTTCCACAATTGACGAAACCTAGGGTGCATTTACGTGACGGTCATCAACACTCGCAGTTTTGGCCGATTCTGGCCTGTTTCATGGGCTCTTAATCACAGTTCCATGGGCTATTAATCACCGTTTTGGATCCCCGGAGTGATTTCCACCATTGACGAACCCAGGGTGCATTTACGTGCCGGTCATCAACACTCGCAGTTTTGGCCGATTCTGGCCTGTTTCATGGGCTATTAATCACCGTTACATGGGCTATTAATCACACTTACATGGGCTATTAATCACCGTTTTGGGTCCCCGGAGTGATTTCCACAATTGACGAAACGTAGGTTGCATTTACGTGACGGTCATCAACACTCGCAGTTTTGGCCGATTCTGGCCTGTTTCACGGGCTATTAATCAGATTTTTATGGGCTATTAATCACCGTTTTGGGTCCCCGGAGTGATTTCCACCATTGACGAACCCAGGGTGCATTTACGTGCCGGTCATCAACACTCACAGTTTTGGCCGATTCTGGCCTGTTTCATGGGCTAATAATCACCGTTTTGGGTCCCCGGAGTGATTTCCACCATTGACGAACCCTAGGGTGCATTTACGTGACGGTCATCAACACTCGCAGTTTTGGCCGATTCTGGCCTGTTTCATGGGCTCTTAATCACAGTTACATGGGCTATTAATCACCGTTTTGGATCCCCGGAGTGATTTCCACCATTGACGAACCCAGGGTGCATTTACGTGCCGGTCATCAACACTCGCAGTTTTGGCCGATTCTGGCCTGTTTCATGGGCTATTAATCACCGTTTTGGGTCCCCGGAGTGATTTCCACCATTGACGAACCCTAGGGTGCATTTACGTGCCGGTCATGAACACTCGCAGTTTTGGCCGATTCTGGCCTGTTTCATGGGCTATTAATTACAGTTACATGGGCTATTAATCACCGTTTTGGATCCCCGGAGTGATTTCCACCATTGACGAACCCAGGGTGCATTTACGTGCCGGTCATCAACACTCGCAGTTTTGGCCGATTCTGGCCTGTTTCATGGGCTATTAATCACCGTTTTGGGTCCCCGGAGTGATTTCCACCATTGACGAACCCTAGGGTGCATTTACGTGCCGGTCATGAACACTCGCAGTTTTGGCCGATTCTGGCCTGTTTCATGGGCTATTAATTACAGTTACATGGGCTATTAATCACCGTTTTGGATCCCCGGAGTGATTTCCACCATTGACGAACCCAGGGTGCATTTACGTGCCGGTCATCAACACTCACAGTTTTGGCCGATTCTGGCCTGTTTCATGGGCTAATAATCACCATTTTGGGTCCCCGGAGTGATTTCCACCATTGACGAACCCCAGGGTGCATTTACGTGCCGGTCATCAACACTCGCGGTTTTGGCCGATTCTGGCCTGTTTCATGGGCTATTAATCACCGTTACATGGGCTATTAATCACACTTACATGGGCTATTAATCACCGTTTTGGGTCCCTGGAGTGATTTCCACCATTGACGAACCCCAGGGTGCATTTACGTGCCAGTCATCAACACTCGCAATTTTGGCCGATTCTGGCCTGTTTCATGGGCTATTAATCACCGTTTTGGGTCCCCGGAGTGATTTCCACAATTGACGAAACCTAGGGTGCATTTACGTGACGGTCATCAACACTCGCAGTTTTGGCCGATTCTGGCCTGTTTCATGGGCTCTTAATCACAGTTCCATGGGCTATTAATCACCGTTTTGGATCCCCGGAGTGATTTCCACCATTGACGAACCCAGGGTGCATTTACGTGCCGGTCATCAACACTCGCAGTTTTGGCCGATTCTGGCCTGTTTCATGGGCTATTAATCACCGTTTTGGGTCCCCGGAGTGATTTCCACAATTGACGAAACCTAGGTTGCATTTACGTGACGGTCATCAACACTCGCAGTTTTGGCCGATTCTGGCCTGTTTCACGGGCTATTAATCAGATTTTTATGGGCTATTAATCACCGTTTTGGGTCCCCGGAGTGATTTCCACCATTGACGAACCCAGGGTGCATTTACGTGCCGGTCATCAACACTCACAGTTTTGGCCGATTCTGGCCTGTTTCATGGGCTAATAATCACCGTTTTGGGTCCCCGGAGTGATTTCCACCATTGACGAACCCTAGGGTGCATTTACGTGACGGTCATCAACACTCGCAGTTTTGGCCGATTCTGGCCTGTTTCATGGGCTCTTAATCACAGTTACATGGGCTATTAATCACCGTTTTGGATCCCCGGAGTGATTTCCACCATTGACGAACCCAGGGTGCATTTACGTGCCGGTCATCAACACTCGCAGTTTTGGCCGATTCTGGCCTGTTTCATGGGCTATTAATCACCGTTTTGGGTCCCCGGAGTGATTTCCACCATTGACGAACCCTAGGGTGCATTTACGTGCCGGTCATGAACACTCGCAGTTTTGGCCGATTCTGGCCTGTTTCATGGGCTATTAATTACAGTTACATGGGCTATTAATCACCGTTTTGGATCCCCGGAGTGATTTCCACCATTGACGAACCCAGGGTGCATTTACGTGCCGGTCATCAACACTCGCAGTTTTGGCCGATTCTGGCCTGTTTCATGGGCTATTAATCACCGTTTTGGGTCCCCGGAGTGATTTCCACCATTGACGAACCCTAGGGTGCATTTACGTGCCGGTCATGAACACTCGCAGTTTTGGCCGATTCTGGCCTGTTTCATGGGCTATTAATTACAGTTACATGGGCTATTAATCACCGTTTTGGATCCCCGGAGTGATTTCCACCATTGACGAACCCAGGGTGCATTTACGTGCCGGTCATCAACACTCACAGTTTTGGCCGATTCTGGCCTGTTTCATGGGCTAATAATCACCATTTTGGGTCCCCGGAGTGATTTCCACCATTGACGAACCCCAGGGTGCATTTACGTGCCGGTCATCAACACTCGCGGTTTTGGCCGATTCTGGCCTGTTTCATGGGCTATTAATCACCGTTACATGGGCTATTAATCACACTTACATGGGCTATTAATCACCGTTTTGGGTCCCTGGAGTGATTTCCACAATTGACGAACCCCAGGGTGCATTTACGTGCCAGTCATCAACACTCGCAATTTTGGCCGATTCTGGCCTGTTTCATGGGCTATTAATCACCGTTTTGGGTCCCCGGAGTGATTTCCACAATTGACGAAACCTAGGGTGCATTTACGTGACGGTCATCAACACTCGCAGTTTTGGCCGATTCTGGCCTGTTTCATGGGCTCTTAATCACAGTTCCATGGGCTATTAATCACCGTTTTGGATCCCCGGAGTGATTTCCACCATTGACGAACCCAGGGTGCATTTACGTGCCGGTCATCAACACTCGCAGTTTTGGCCGATTCTGGCCTGTTTCATGGGCTATTAATCACCGTTTTGGGTCCCCGGAGTGATTTCCACAATTGACGAAACCTAGGTTGCATTTACGTGACGGTCATCAACACTCGCAGTTTTGGCCGATTCTGGCCTGTTTCACGGGCTATTAATCAGATTTTTATGGGCTATTAATCACCGTTTTGGGTCCCCGGAGTGATTTCCACCATTGACGAACCCAGGGTGCATTTACGTGCCGGTCATCAACACTCACAGTTTTGGCCGATTCTGGCCTGTTTCATGGGCTAATAATCACCGTTTTGGGTCCCCGGAGTGATTTCCACCATTGACGAACCCTAGGGTGCATTTACGTGACGGTCATCAACACTCGCAGTTTTGGCCGATTCTGGCCTGTTTCATGGGCTCTTAATCACAGTTACATGGGCTATTAATCACCGTTTTGGATCCCCGGAGTGATTTCCACCATTGACGAACCCAGGGTGCATTTACGTGCCGGTCATCAACACTCGCAGTTTTGGCCGATTCTGGCCTGTTTCATGGGCTATTAATCACCGTTTTGGGTCCCCGGAGTGATTTCCACCATTGACGAACCCTAGGGTGCATTTACGTGCCGGTCATGAACACTCGCAGTTTTGGCCGATTCTGGCCTGTTTCATGGGCTATTAATTACAGTTACATGGGCTATTAATCACCGTTTTGGATCCCCGGAGTGATTTCCACCATTGACGAACCCAGGGTGCATTTACGTGCCGGTCATCAACACTCGCAGTTTTGGCCGATTCTGGCCTGTTTCATGGGCTATTAATCACCGTTTTGGGTCCCCGGAGTGATTTCCACCATTGACGAACCCTAGGGTGCATTTACGTGCCGGTCATGAACACTCGCAGTTTTGGCCGATTCTGGCCTGTTTCATGGGCTATTAATTACAGTTACATGGGCTATTAATCACCGTTTTGGATCCCCGGAGTGATTTCCACCATTGACGAACCCAGGGTGCATTTACGTGCCGGTCATCAACACTCACAGTTTTGGCCGATTCTGGCCTGTTTCATGGGCTAATAATCACCATTTTGGGTCCCCGGAGTGATTTCCACCATTGACGAACCCCAGGGTGCATTTACGTGCCGGTCATCAACACTCGCAGTTTTGGCCGATTCTGGCCTGTTTCATGGGCTATTAATCACCGTTACATGGGCTATTAATCACACTTACATGGGCTATTAATCACCGTTTTGGGTCCCCGGAGTGATTTCCACCATTGACGAACCCCAGGGTGCATTTACGTGCCAGTCATCAACACTCGCAATTTTGGCCGATTCTGGCATGTTTCATGGGCTATTAATCACCGTTTTGGGTCCCCGGAGTGATTTCCACAATTGACGAAACCTAGGTTGCATTTACGTGACGGTCATCAACACTCGCAGTTTTGGCCGATTCTGGCCTGTTTCACGGGCTATTAATCAGATTTTTATGGGCTATTAATCACCGTTTTGGGTCCCCGGAGTGATTTCCACCATTGGCGAACCCAGGGTGCATTTACGTGCCGGTCATCAACACTCACAGTTTTGGCCGATTCTGGCCTGTTTCATGGGCTAATAATCACCGTTTTGGGTCCCCGGAGTGATTTCCACCATTGACGAACCCTAGGGTGCATTTACGTGACGGTCATCAACACTCGCAGTTTTGGCCGATTCTGGCCTGTTTCATGGGCTCTTAATCACAGTTACATGGGCTATTAATCACCGTTTTGGATCCCCGGAGTGATTTCCACCATTGACGAACCTAGGGTGCATTTACGTGCCGGTCATCAACACTCGCAGTTTTGGCCGATTCTGGCCTGTTTCATGGGCTATTAATCACCGTTACATGGGCTATTAATCACAGTTACATGGGCTATTAATCACCGTTTTGGGTCCCCGGAGTGATTTCCACCATTGACGAACCCCAGGGTGCATTTACGTGCCAGTCATCAACACTCGCAATTTTGGCCGATTCTGGCATGTTTCATGGGCTATTAATCACCGTTTTGGGTCCCCGGAGTGATTTCCACCATTGACGAACCCTAGGGTGCATTTACGTGCCGGTCATCAACACTCGCAGTTTTGGCCGATTCTGGCCTGTTTCATGGGCAATTAATCACAGTTACATGGGCTATTAATCACCGTTTTGGATCCCCGGAGTGATTTCCACCATTGACGAACCCCAGGGTGCATTTACGTGCCGGTCATCAACACTCGCGGTTTTGGCCGATTCTGGCCTGTTTCATGGGCTATTAATCACCGTTACATGGGCTATTAATCACACTTACATGGGCTATTAATCACCGTTTTGGGTCCCTGGAGTGATTTCCACCATTGACGAACCCCAGGGTGCATTTACGTGCCAGTCATCAACACTCGCAATTTTGGCCGATTCTGGCCTGTTTCATGGGCTATTAATCACCGTTTTGGGTCCCCGGAGTGATTTCCACAATTGACGAAACCTAGGGTGCATTTACGTGACGGTCATCAACACTCGCAGTTTTGGCCGATTCTGGCCTGTTTCATGGGCTCTTAATCACAGTTCCATGGGCTATTAATCACCGTTTTGGATCCCCGGAGTGATTTCCACCATTGACGAACCCAGGGTGCATTTACGTGCCGGTCATCAACACTCGCAGTTTTGGCCGATTCTGGCCTGTTTCATGGGCTATTAATCACCGTTTTGGGTCCCCGGAGTGATTTCCACAATTGACGAAACCTAGGTTGCATTTACGTGACGGTCATCAACACTCGCAGTTTTGGCCGATTCTGGCCTGTTTCACGGGCTATTAATCAGATTTTTATGGGCTATTAATCACCGTTTTGGGTCCCCGGAGTGATTTCCACCATTGACGAACCCAGGGTGCATTTACGTGCCGGTCATCAACACTCACAGTTTTGGCCGATTCTGGCCTGTTTCATGGGCTAATAATCACCGTTTTGGGTCCCCGGAGTGATTTCCACCATTGACGAACCCTAGGGTGCATTTACGTGACGGTCATCAACACTCGCAGTTTTGGCCGATTCTGGCCTGTTTCATGGGCTCTTAATCACAGTTACATGGGCTATTAATCACCGTTTTGGATCCCCGGAGTGATTTCCACCATTGACGAACCCAGGGTGCATTTACGTGCCGGTCATCAACACTCGCAGTTTTGGCCGATTCTGGCCTGTTTCATGGGCTATTAATCACCGTTACATGGGCTATTAATCACACTTACATGGGCTATTAATCACCGTTTTGGGTCCCTGGAGTGATTTCCACCATTGACGAACCCCAGGGTGCATTTACGTGCCAGTCATCAACACTCGCAATTTTGGCCGATTCTGGCCTGTTTCATGGGCTATTAATCACCGTTTTGGGTCCCCGGAGTGATTTCCACAATTGACGAAACCTAGGGTGCATTTACGTGACGGTCATCAACACTCGCAGTTTTGGCCGATTCTGGCCTGTTTCATGGGCTATTAATCACCGTTTTGGGTCCCCGGAGTGATTTCCACAATTGACGAAACCTAGGTTGCATTTCCGTGATGGTCATCAACACTCGCAGTTTTGGCCGATTCTAGCCTGTTTCATGGGCTAATAATCACCGTTTTGGGTCCCCGGAGTGATTTCCACAATTGACGAAACCTAGGTTGCATTTACGTGCCGGTCATCAACACTCGCAGTTTTGGCCGATTCTAGCCTGTTTCATGGGCTATTAATCACCGTTTTGGGTCCCCGGAGTGATTTCCACAATTGACGAAACCTAGGGTGCATTTACGTGACGGTCATCAACACTCGCAATTTTGGCCGATTCTGGCCTGTTTCATGGGCTCTTAATCACAGTTACATGGGCTATTAATCACCGTTTTGGATCCCCGGAGTGATTTCCACCATTGACGAACCCAGGGTGCATTTACGTGCCGGTCATCAACACTCGCAGTTTTGGCCGATTCTGGCCTGTTTCATGGGCTATTAATCACCGTTTTGGGTCCCCGGAGTGATTTCCACCATTGACGAACCCTAGGGTGCATTTACGTGCCGGTCATCAACACTCGCAGTTTTGGCCGATTCTGGCCTGTTTCATGGGCTATTAATTACAGTTACATGGGCTATTAATCACCGTTTTGGGTCCCCGGAGTGATTTCCACAATTGAAGAAACCTAGGTTGCATTTACGTGACGGTCATCAACACTCGCAGTTTTGGCCGATTCTGGCCTGTTTCACGGGCTATTAATCAGATTTTTATGGGCTATTAATCACCGTTTTGGGTCCCCGGAGTGATTTCCACCATTGACGAACCCAGGGTGCATTTACGTGCCGGTCATCAACACTCACAGTTTTGGCCGATTCTGGCCTGTTTCATGGGCTAATAATCACCGTTTTGGGTCCCCGGAGTGATTTCCACCATTGACGAACCCTAGGGTGCATTTACGTGACGGTCATCAACACTCGCAGTTTTGGCCGATTCTGGCCTGTTTCATGGGCTCTTAATCACAGTTACATGGGCTATTAATCACCGTTTTGGATCCCCGGAGTGATTTCCACCATTGACGAACCCAGGGTGCATTTACGTGCCGGTCATCAACACTCGCAGTTTTGGCCGATTCTGGCCTGTTTCATGGGCTATTAATCACCGTTTTGGGTCCCCGGAGTGATTTCCACCATTGACGAACCCTAGGGTGCATTTACGTGCCGGTCATGAACACTCGCAGTTTTGGCCGATTCTGGCCTGTTTCATGGGCTATTAATTACAGTTACATGGGCTATTAATCACCGTTTTGGATCCCCGGAGTGATTTCCACCATTGACGAACCCAGGGTGCATTTACGTGCCGGTCATCAACACTCACAGTTTTGGCCGATTCTGGCCTGTTTCATGGGCTAATAATCACCATTTTGGGTCCCCGGAGTGATTTCCACCATTGACGAACCCCAGGGTGCATTTACGTGCCGGTCATCAACACTCGCAGTTTTGGCCGATTCTGGCCTGTTTCATGGGCTATTAATCACCGTTACATGGGCTATTAATCACACTTACATGGGCTATTAATCACCGTTTTGGGTCCCCGGAGTGATTTCCACCATTGACGAACCCCAGGGTGCATTTACGTGCCAGTCATCAACACTCGCAATTTTGGCCGATTCTGGCATGTTTCATGGGCTATTAATCACCATTTTGGGTCCCCGGAGTGATTTCCACAATTGACGAAACCTAGGTTGCATTTACGTGACGGTCATCAACACTCGCAGTTTTGGCCGATTCTGGCCTGTTTCACGGGCTATTAATCAGATTTTTATGGGCTATTAATCACCGTTTTGGGTCCCCGGAGTGATTTCCACCATTGGCGAACCCAGGGTGCATTTACGTGCCGGTCATCAACACTCACAGTTTTGGCCGATTCTGGCCTGTTTCATGGGCTAATAATCACCGTTTTGGGTCCCCGGAGTGATTTCCACCATTGACGAACCCTAGGGTGCATTTACGTGACGGTCATCAACACTCGCAGTTTTGGCCGATTCTGGCCTGTTTCATGGGCTCTTAATCACAGTTACATGGGCTATTAATCACCGTTTTGGATCCCCGGAGTGATTTCCACCATTGACGAACCTAGGGTGCATTTACGTGCCGGTCATCAACACTCGCAGTTTTGGCCGATTCTGGCCTGTTTCATGGGCTATTAATCACCGTTACATGGGCTATTAATCACAGTTACATGGGCTATTAATCACCGTTTTGGGTCCCCGGAGTGATTTCCACCATTGACGAACCCCAGGGTGCATTTACGTGCCAGTCATCAACACTCGCAATTTTGGCCGATTCTGGCATGTTTCATGGGCTATTAATCACCGTTTTGGGTCCCCGGAGTGATTTCCACCATTGACGAACCCTAGGGTGCATTTACGTGCCGGTCATCAACACTCGCAGTTTTGGCCGATTCTGGCCTGTTTCATGGGCAATTAATCACAGTTACATGGGCTATTAATCACCGTTTTGGATCCCCGGAGTGATTTCCACCATTGACGAACCCCAGGGTGCATTTACGTGCCGGTCATCAACACTCGCGGTTTTGGCCGATTCTGGCCTGTTTCATGGGCTATTAATCACCGTTACATGGGCTATTAATCACACTTACATGGGCTATTAATCACCGTTTTGGATCCCCGGAGTGATTTCCACCATTGACGAACCCCAGGGTGCATTTACGTGCCAGTCATCAACAGTCGCAATTTTGGCCGATTCTGGCCTGTTTCATGGGCTATTAATCACCGTTTTGGGTCCCCGGAGTGATTTCCACAATTGACGAAACCTAGGGTGCATTTACGTGCCGGTCATCAACACTCGCAGTTTTGGCCGATTCTGGCCTGTTTCATGGGCAATTAATCACAGTTACATGGGCTATTAATCACCGTTTTGGATCCCCGGAGTGATTTCCACCATTGACGAACCCCAGGGTGCATTTACGTGCCGGTCATCAACACTCGCGGTTTTGGCCGATTCTGGCCTGTTTCATGGGCTATTAATCACCGTTACATGGGCTATTAATCACACTTACATGGGCTATTAATCACCGTTTTGGATCCCCGGAGTGATTTCCACCATTGACGAACCCCAGGGTGCATTTACGTGCCAGTCATCAACAGTCGCAATTTTGGCCGATTCTGGCCTGTTTCATGGGCTATTAATCACCGTTTTCGGTCCCCGGAGTGATTTCCACCATTGACGAACCCCAGGGTGCATTTACGTGCCAGTCATCAACACTCGCAATTTTGGCCGATTCTGGCATGTTTCATGGGCTATTAATCACCGTTTTGGGTCCCCGGAGTGATTTCCACAATTGACGAAACCTAGGTTGCATTTACGTGACGGTCATCAACACTCGCAGTTTTGGCCGATTCTGGCCTCTTTCACGGGCTATTAATCAGATTTTTATGGGCTATTAATCACCGTTTTGGGTCCCCGGAGTGATTTCCACCATTGGCGAACCCAGGGTGCATTTACGTGCCGGTCATCAACACTCACAGTTTTGGCCGATTCTGGCCTGTTTCATGGGCTAATAATCACCGTTTTGGGTCCCCGGAGTGATTTCCACCATTGACGAACCCTAGGGTGCATTTACGTGACGGTCATCAACACTCGCAGTTTTGGCCGATTCTGGCCTGTTTCATGGGCTCTTAATCACAGTTACATGGGCTATTAATCACCGTTTTGGATCCCCGGAGTGATTTCCACCATTGACGAACCTAGGGTGCATTTACGTGCCGGTCATCAACACTCGCAGTTTTGGCCGATTCTGGCCTGTTTCATGGGCTATTAATCACCGTTACATGGGCTATTAATCACAGTTACATGGGCTATTAATCACCGTTTTGGGTCCCCGGAGTGATTTCCACCATTGACGAACCCCAGGGTGCATTTACGTGCCAGTCATCAACACTCGCAATTTTGGCCGATTCTGGCATGTTTCATGGGCTATTAATCACCGTTTTGGGTCCCCGGAGTGATTTCCACCATTGACGAACCCTAGGGTGCATTTACGTGCCGGTCATCAACACTCGCAGTTTTGGCCGATTCTGGCCTGTTTCATGGGCAATTAATCACAGTTACATGGGCTATTAATCACCGTTTTGGATCCCCGGAGTGATTTCCACCATTGACGAACCCCAGGGTGCATTTACGTGCCGGTCATCAACACTCGCGGTTTTGGCCGATTCTGGCCTGTTTCATGGGCTATTAATCACCGTTACATGGGCTATTAATCACACTTACATGGGCTATTAATCACCGTTTTGGGTCCCTGGAGTGATTTCCACCATTGACGAACCCCAGGGTGCATTTACGTGCCAGTCATCAACAGTCGCAATTTTGGCCGATTCTGGCCTGTTTCATGGGCTATTAATCACCGTTTTGGGTCCCCGGAGTGATTTCCACAATTGACGAAACCTAGGGTGCATTTACGTGACGGTCATCAACACTCGCAGTTTTGGCCGATTCTGGCCTGTTTCATGGGCTCTTAATCACAGTTCCATGGGCTATTAATCACCGTTTTGGATCCCCGGAGTGATTTCCACCATTGACGAACCCAGGGTGCATTTACGTGCCGGTCATCAACACTCGCAGTTTTGGCCGATTCTGGCCTGTTTCATGGGCTATTAATCACCGTTTTGGGTCCCCGGAGTGATTTCCACAATTGACGAAACCTAGGGTGCATTTACGTGACGGTCATCAACACTCGCAGTTTTGGCCGATTCTGGCCTGTTTCATGGGCTATTAATCACCGTTTTGGGTCCCCGGAGTGATTTCCACAATTGACGAAACCTAGGTTGCATTTCCGTGATGGTCATCAACACTCGCAGTTTTGGCCGATTCTAGCCTGTTTCATGGGCTAATAATCACCGTTTTGGGTCCCCGGAGTGATTTCCACAATTGACGAAACCTAGGTTGCATTTACGTGCCGGTCATCAACACTCGCAGTTTTGGCCGATTCTAGCCTGTTTCATGGGCTATTAATCACCGTTTTGGGTCCCCGGAGTGATTTCCACAATTGACGAAACCTAGGGTGCATTTACGTGACGGTCATCAACACTCGCAATTTTGGCCGATTCTGGCCTGTTTCATGGGCTCTTAATCACAGTTACATGGGCTATTAATCACCGTTTTGGATCCCCGGAGTGATTTCCACCATTGACGAACCCAGGGTGCATTTACGTGCCGGTCATCAACACTCGCAGTTTTGGCCGATTCTGGCCTGTTTCATGGGCTATTAATCACCGTTTTGGGTCCCCGGAGTGATTTCCACCATTGACGAACCCTAGGGTGCATTTACGTGCCGGTCATCAACACTCGCAGTTTTGGCCGATTCTGGCCTGTTTCATGGGCTATTAATTACAGTTACATGGGCTATTAATCACCGTTTTGGGTCCCCGGAGTGATTTCCACAATTGAAGAAACCTAGGTTGCATTTACGTGACGGTCATCAACACTCGCAGTTTTGGCCGATTCTGGCCTGTTTCACGGGCTATTAATCAGATTTTTATGGGCTATTAATCACCGTTTTGGGTCCCCGGAGTGATTTCCACCATTGACGAACCCAGGGTGCATTTACGTGCCGGTCATCAACACTCACAGTTTTGGCCGATTCTGGCCTGTTTCATGGGCTAATAATCACCGTTTTGGGTCCCCGGAGTGATTTCCACCATTGACGAACCCTAGGGTGCATTTACGTGACGGTCATCAACACTCGCAGTTTTGGCCGATTCTGGCCTGTTTCATGGGCTCTTAATCACAGTTACATGGGCTATTAATCACCGTTTTGGATCCCCGGAGTGATTTCCACCATTGACGAACCCAGGGTGCATTTACGTGCCGGTCATCAACACTCGCAGTTTTGGCCGATTCTGGCCTGTTTCATGGGCTATTAATCACCGTTTTGGGTCCCCGGAGTGATTTCCACCATTGACGAACCCTAGGGTGCATTTACGTGCCGGTCATGAACACTCGCAGTTTTGGCCGATTCTGGCCTGTTTCATGGGCTATTAATTACAGTTACATGGGCTATTAATCACCGTTTTGGATCCCCGGAGTGATTTCCACCATTGACGAACCCAGGGTGCATTTACGTGCCGGTCATCAACACTCACAGTTTTGGCCGATTCTGGCCTGTTTCATGGGCTAATAATCACCATTTTGGGTCCCCGGAGTGATTTCCACCATTGACGAACCCCAGGGTGCATTTACGTGCCGGTCATCAACACTCGCAGTTTTGGCCGATTCTGGCCTGTTTCATGGGCTATTAATCACCGTTACATGGGCTATTAATCACACTTACATGGGCTATTAATCACCGTTTTGGGTCCCCGGAGTGATTTCCACCATTGACGAACCCCAGGGTGCATTTACGTGCCAGTCATCAACACTCGCAATTTTGGCCGATTCTGGCATGTTTCATGGGCTATTAATCACCGTTTTGGGTCCCCGGAGTGATTTCCACAATTGACGAAACCTAGGTTGCATTTACGTGACGGTCATCAACACTCGCAGTTTTGGCCGATTCTGGCCTGTTTCACGGGCTATTAATCAGATTTTTATGGGCTATTAATCACCGTTTTGGGTCCCCGGAGTGATTTCCACCATTGGCGAACCCAGGGTGCATTTACGTGCCGGTCATCAACACTCACAGTTTTGGCCGATTCTGGCCTGTTTCATGGGCTAATAATCACCGTTTTGGGTCCCCGGAGTGATTTCCACCATTGACGAACCCTAGGGTGCATTTACGTGACGGTCATCAACACTCGCAGTTTTGGCCGATTCTGGCCTGTTTCATGGGCTCTTAATCACAGTTACATGGGCTATTAATCACCGTTTTGGATCCCCGGAGTGATTTCCACCATTGACGAACCTAGGGTGCATTTACGTGCCGGTCATCAACACTCGCAGTTTTGGCCGATTCTGGCCTGTTTCATGGGCTATTAATCACCGTTACATGGGCTATTAATCACAGTTACATGGGCTATTAATCACCGTTTTGGGTCCCCGGAGTGATTTCCACCATTGACGAACCCCAGGGTGCATTTACGTGCCAGTCATCAACACTCGCAATTTTGGCCGATTCTGGCATGTTTCATGGGCTATTAATCACCGTTTTGGGTCCCCGGAGTGATTTCCACCATTGACGAACCCTAGGGTGCATTTACGTGCCGGTCATCAACACTCGCAGTTTTGGCCGATTCTGGCCTGTTTCATGGGCAATTAATCACAGTTACATGGGCTATTAATCACCGTTTTGGATCCCCGGAGTGATTTCCACCATTGACGAACCCCAGGGTGCATTTACGTGCCGGTCATCAACACTCGCGGTTTTGGCCGATTCTGGCCTGTTTCATGGGCTATTAATCACCGTTACATGGGCTATTAATCACACTTACATGGGCTATTAATCACCGTTTTGGGTCCCTGGAGTGATTTCCACCATTGACGAACCCCAGGGTGCATTTACGTGCCAGTCATCAACAGTCGCAATTTTGGCCGATTCTGGCCTGTTTCATGGGCTATTAATCACCGTTTTGGGTCCCCGGAGTGATTTCCACAATTGACGAAACCTAGGGTGCATTTACGTGACGGTCATCAACACTCGCAGTTTTGGCCGATTCTGGCCTGTTTCATGGGCTCTTAATCACAGTTCCATGGGCTATTAATCACCGTTTTGGATCCCCGGAGTGATTTCCACCATTGACGAACCCAGGGTGCATTTACGTGCCGGTCATCAACACTCGCAGTTTTGGCCGATTCTGGCCTGTTTCATGGGCTATTAATCACCGTTTTGGGTCCCCGGAGTGATTTCCACAATTGACGAAACCTAGGTTGCATTTACGTGACGGTCATCAACACTCGCAGTTTTGGCCGATTCTGGCCTGTTTCACGGGCTATTAATCAGATTTTTATGGGCTATTAATCACCGTTTTGGGTCCCCGGAGTGATTTCCACCATTGACGAACCCAGGGTGCATTTACGTGCCGGTCATCAACACTCACAGTTTTGGCCGATTCTGGCCTGTTTCATGGGCTAATAATCACCGTTTTGGGTCCCCGGAGTGATTTCCACCATTGACGAACCCTAGGGTGCATTTACGTGCCGGTCATCAACACTCGCAGTTTTGGCCGATTCTGGCCTGTTTCATGGGCAATTAATCACAGTTACATGGGCTATTAATCACCGTTTTGGATCCCCGGAGTGATTTCCACCATTGACGAACCCCAGGGTGCATTTACGTGCCGGTCATCAACACTCGCGGTTTTGGCCGATTCTGGCCTGTTTCATGGGCTATTAATCACCGTTACATGGGCTATTAATCACACTTACATGGGCTATTAATCACCGTTTTGGGTCCCTGGAGTGATTTCCACCATTGACGAACCCCAGGGTGCATTTACGTGCCAGTCATCAACAGTCGCAATTTTGGCCGATTCTGGCCTGTTTCATGGGCTATTAATCACCGTTTTGGGTCCCCGGAGTGATTTCCACAATTGACGAAACCTAGGGTGCATTTACGTGACGGTCATCAACACTCGCAGTTTTGGCCGATTCTGGCCTGTTTCATGGGCTCTTAATCACAGTTCCATGGGCTATTAATCACCGTTTTGGATCCCCGGAGTGATTTCCACCATTGACGAACCCAGGGTGCATTTACGTGCCGGTCATCAACACTCGCAGTTTTGGCCGATTCTGGCCTGTTTCATGGGCTATTAATCACCGTTTTGGGTCCCCGGAGTGATTTCCACAATTGACGAAACCTAGGTTGCATTTACGTGACGGTCATCAACACTCGCAGTTTTGGCCGATTCTGGCCTGTTTCACGGGCTATTAATCAGATTTTTATGGGCTATTAATCACCGTTTTGGGTCCCCGGAGTGATTTCCACCATTGACGAACCCAGGGTGCATTTACGTGCCGGTCATCAACACTCACAGTTTTGGCCGATTCTGGCCTGTTTCATGGGCTAATAATCACCGTTTTGGGTCCCCGGAGTGATTTCCACCATTGACGAACCCTAGGGTGCATTTACGTGACGGTCATCAACACTCGCAGTTTTGGCCGATTCTGGCCTGTTTCATGGGCTCTTAATCACAGTTACATGGGCTATTAATCACCGTTTTGGATCCCCGGAGTGATTTCCACCATTGACGAACCCAGGGTGCATTTACGTGCCGGTCATCAACACTCGAAGTTTTGGCCGATTCTGGCCTGTTTCATGGGCTATTAATCACCGTTACATGGGCTATTAATCACAATTACATGGGCTATTAATCACCGTTTTGGGTCCCTGTAGTGATTTCCACCATTGACGAACCCCAGGGTGCATTTACGTGCCAGTCATCAACACTCGCAATTTTGGCCGATTCTGGCCTGTTTCATGGGCTATTAATCACCGTTTTGGGTCCCCGGAGTGATTTCCACAATTGACGAAACCTAGGGTGCATTTACGTGACGGTCATCAACACTCGCAGTTTTGGCCGATTCTGGCCTGTTTCATGGGCTATTAATCACCGTTTTGGGTCCCCGGAGTGATTTCCACAATTGACGAAACCTAGGGTGCATTTACGTGACGGTCATCAACACTCGCAGTTTTGGCCGATTCTGGCCTGTTTCATGGGCTAATAATCACCGTTTTGGGTCCCCGGAGTGATTTCCACAATTGACGAAACCTAGGTTGCATTTACGTGCCGGTCATCAACACTCGCAGTTTTGGCCGATTCTAGCCTGTTTCATGGGCTAATAATCACCGTTTTGGGTCCCCGGAGTGATTTCCACCATTGACGAACCCTAGGGTGCATTTACGTGACGGTCATCAACACTCGCAGTTTTGGCCGATTCTGGCCTGTTTCATGGGCTCTTAATCACAGTTACATGGGCTATTAATCACCGTTTTGGATCCCCGGAGTGATTTCCACCATTGACGAACCCAGGGTGCATTTACGTGCCGGTCATCAACACTCGCAGTTTTGGCCGATTCTGGCCTGTTTCATGGGCTATTAATCACCGTTACATGGGCTATTAATCACAGTTACATGGGCTATTAATCACCGTTTTGGGTCCCCGGAGTGATTTCCACCATTAACGAACCCCAGGGTGCATTTATGTGCCAGTCATCAACACTCACAATTTTGGCCGATTCTGGCATGTTTCATGGGCTATTAATCACCGTTTTGGGTCCCCGGAGTGATTTCCACCATTGACGAACCCTAGGGTGCATTTACGTGCCGGTCATCAACACTCGCAGTTTTGGCCGATTCTGGCCTGTTTCATGGGCAATTAATCACAGTTACATGGGCTATTAATCACCGTTTTGGATCCCCGGAGTGATTTCCACCATTGACGAACCCCAGGGTGCATTTACGTGCCGGTCATCAACACTCGCAGTTTTGGCCGATTCTGGCCTGTTTCATGGGCTATTAATCACCGTTACATGGGCTATTAATCACACTTACATGGGCTATTAATCACCGTTTTGGGTCCCTGGAGTGATTTCCACCATTGACGAACCCCAGGGTGCATTTACGTGCCAGTCATCAACACTCGCAATTTTGGCCGATTCTGGCCTGTTTCATGGGCTATTAATCACCGTTTTGGGTCCCCGGAGTGATTTCCACAATTGACGAAACCTAGGGTGCATTTACGTGACGGTCATCAACACTCGCAGTTTTGGCCGATTCTGGCCTGTTTCATGGGCTATTAATCACCGTTTTGGGTCCCCGGAGTGATTTCCACAATTGACGAAACCTAGGTTGCATTTCCGTGATGGTCATCAACACTCGCAGTTTTGGCCGATTCTAGCCTGTTTCATGGGCTAATAATCACCGTTTTGGGTCCCCGGAGTGATTTCCACAATTGACGAAACCTAGGTTGCATTTACGTGCCGGTCATCAACACTCGCAGTTTTGGCCGATTCTAGCCTGTTTCATGGGCTATTAATCACCGTTTTGGGTCCCCGGAGTGATTTCCACAATTGACGAAACCTAGGGTGCATTTACGTGACGGTCATCAACACTCGCAATTTTGGCCGATTCTGGCCTGTTTCATGGGCTCTTAATCACAGTTACATGGGCTATTAATCACCGTTTTGGATCCCCGGAGTGATTTCCACCAATGACGAACCCAGGGTGCATTTACGTGCCGGTCATCAACACTCGCAGTTTTGGCCGATTCTGGCCTGTTTCATGGGCTATTAATCACCGTTTTGGGTCCCCGGAGTGATTTCCACCATTGACGAACCCTAGGGTGCATTTACGTGCCGGTCATCAACACTCGCAGTTTTGGCCGATTCTGGCCTGTTTCATGGGCTATTAATTACAGTTACATGGGCTATTAATCACCGTTTTGGGTCCCCGGAGTGATTTCCACAATTGAAGAAACCTAGGTTGCATTTACGTGACGGTCATCAACACTCGCAGTTTTGGCCGATTCTGGCCTGTTTCACGGGCTATTAATCAGATTTTTATGGGCTATTAATCACCGTTTTGGGTCCCCGGAGTGATTTCCACCATTGACGAACCCAGGGTGCATTTACGTGCCGGTCATCAACACTCACAGTTTTGGCCGATTCTGGCCTGTTTCATGGGCTAATAATCACCGTTTTGGGTCCCCGGAGTGATTTCCACCATTGACGAACCCTAGGGTGCATTTACGTGACGGTCATCAACACTCGCAGTTTTGGCCGATTCTGGCCTGTTTCATGGGCTCTTAATCACAGTTACATGGGCTATTAATCACCGTTTTGGATCCCCGGAGTGATTTCCACCATTGACGAACCCAGGGTGCATTTACGTGCCGGTCATCAACACTCGCAGTTTTGGCCGATTCTGGCCTGTTTCATGGGCTATTAATCACCGTTTTGGGTCCCCGGAGTGATTTCCACAATTGACGAAACCTAGGTTGCATTTACGTGACGGTCATCAACACTCGCAGTTTTGGCCGATTCTAGCCTGTTTCATGGGCTATTAATCAGATTTTTATGGGCTATTAATCACCGTTTTGGGTCCCCGGAGTGATTTCCACCATTGACGAACCCAGGGTGCATTTACGTGCCGGTCATCAACACTCACAGTTTTGGCCGATTCTGGCCTGTTTCATGGGCTAATAATCACCGTTTTGGGTCCCCGGAGTGATTTCCACCATTGACGAACCCTAGGGTGCATTTACGTGACGGTCATCAACACTCGCAGTTTTGGCCGATTCTGGCCTGTTTCATGGGCTCTTAATCACAGTTACATGGGCTATTAATCACCGTTTTGGATCCCCGGAGTGATTTCCACCATTGACGAACCCAGGGTGCATTTACGTGCCGGTCATCAACACTCGCAGTTTTGGCCGATTCTGGCCTGTTTCATGGGCTATTAATCACCGTTTTGGGTCCCCGGAGTGATTTCCACCATTGACGAACCCTAGGGTGCATTTACGTGCCGGTCATCAACACTCGCAGTTTTGGCCGATTCTGGCCTGTTTCATGGGCTATTAATTACAGTTACATGGGCTATTAATCACCGTTTTGGGTCCCCGGAGTGATTTCCACAATTGAAGAAACCTAGGTTGCATTTACGTGACGGTCATCAACACTCGCAGTTTTGGCCGATTCTGGCCTGTTTCACGGGCTATTAATCAGATTTTTATGGGCTATTAATCACCGTTTTGGGTCCCCGGAGTGATTTCTACCATTGACGAACCCAGGGTGCATTTACGTGCCGGTCATCAACACTCACAGTTTTGGCCGATTCTGGCCTGTTTCATGGGCTAATAATCACCGTTTTGGGTCCCCGGAGTGATTTCCACCATTGACGAACCCTAGGGTGCATTTACGTGACGGTCATCAACACTCGCAGTTTTGGCCGATTCTGGCCTGTTTCATGGGCTCTTAATCACAGTTACATGGGCTATTAATCACCGTTTTGGATCCCCGGAGTGATTTCCACCATTGACGAACCCAGGGTGCATTTACGTGCCGGTCATCAACACTCGCAGTTTTGGCCGATTCTGGCCTGTTTCATGGGCTATTAATCACCGTTTTGGGTCCCCGGAGTGATTTCCACCATTGACGAACCCTAGGGTGCATTTACGTGCCGGTCATGAACACTCGCAGTTTTGGCCGATTCTGGCCTGTTTCATGGGCTATTAATTACAGTTACATGGGCTATTAATCACCGTTTTGGATCCCCGGAGTGATTTCCACCATTGACGAACCCAGGGTGCATTTACGTGCCGGTCATCAACACTCACAGTTTTGGCCGATTCTGGCCTGTTTCATGGGCTAATAATCACCATTTTGGGTCCCCGGAGTGATTTCCACCATTGACGAACCCCAGGGTGCATTTACGTGCCGGTCATCAACACTCGCAGTTTTGGCCGATTCTGGCCTGTTTCATGGGCTATTAATCACCGTTACATGGGCTATTAATCACACTTACATGGGCTATTAATCACCGTTTTGGGTCCCCGGAGTGATTTCCACCATTGACGAACCCCAGGGTGCATTTACGTGCCAGTCATCAACACTCGCAATTTTGGCCGATTCTGGCATGTTTCATGGGCTATTAATCACCGTTTTGGGTCCCCGGAGTGATTTCCACAATTGACGAAACCTAGGTTGCATTTACGTGACGGTCATCAACACTCGCAGTTTTGGCCGATTCTGGCCTGTTTCACGGGCTATTAATCAGATTTTTATGGGCTATTAATCACCGTTTTGGGTCCCCGGAGTGATTTCCACCATTGGCGAACCCAGGGTGCATTTACGTGCCGGTCATCAACACTCACAGTTTTGGCCGATTCTGGCCTGTTTCATGGGCTAATAATCACCGTTTTGGGTCCCCGGAGTGATTTCCACCATTGACGAACCCTAGGGTGCATTTACGTGCCGGTCATGAACACTCGCAGTTTTGGCCGATTCTGGCCTGTTTCATGGGCTATTAATTACAGTTACATGGGCTATTAATCACCGTTTTGGATCCCCGGAGTGATTTCCACCATTGACGAACCCAGGGTGCATTTACGTGCCGGTCATCAACACTCACAGTTTTGGCCGATTCTGGCCTGTTTCATGGGCTAATAATCACCATTTTGGGTCCCCGGAGTGATTTCCACCATTGACGAACCCCAGGGTGCATTTACGTGCCGGTCATCAACACTCGCAGTTTTGGCCGATTCTGGCCTGTTTCATGGGCTATTAATCACCGTTACATGGGCTATTAATCACACTTACATGGGCTATTAATCACCGTTTTGGGTCCCCGGAGTGATTTCCACCATTGACGAACCCCAGGGTGCATTTACGTGCCAGTCATCAACACTCGCAATTTTGGCCGATTCTGGCATGTTTCATGGGCTATTAATCACCGTTTTGGGTCCCCGGAGTGATTTCCACAATTGACGAAACCTAGGTTGCATTTACGTGACGGTCATCAACACTCGCAGTTTTGGCCGATTCTAGCCTGTTTCATGGGCTATTAATCAGATTTTTATGGGCTAATAATCACCGTTTTGGGTCCCCGGAGTGATTTCCACCATTGACGAACCCTAGGGTGCATTTACGTGACGGTCATCAACACTCGCAGTTTTGGCCGATTCTGGCCTGTTTCATGGGCTCTTAATCACAGTTACATGGGCTATTAATCACCGTTTTGGATCCCCGGAGTGATTTCCACCATTGACGAACCCAGGGTGCATTTACGTGCCGGTCATCAACACTCGCAGTTTTGGCCGATTCTGGCCTGTTTCATGGGCTATTAATCACCGTTACATGGGCTATTAATCACAGTTACATGGGCTATTAATCACCGTTTTGGGTCCCCGGAGTGATTTCCACCATTAACGAACCCCAGGGTGCATTTATGTGCCAGTCATCAACACTCACAATTTTGGCCGATTCTGGCATGTTTCATGGGCTATTAATCACCGTTTTGGGTCCCCGGAGTGATTTCCACCATTGACGAACCCTAGGGTGCATTTACGTGCCGGTCATCAACACTCGCAGTTTTGGCCGATTCTGGCCTGTTTCATGGGCAATTAATCACAGTTACATGGGCTATTAATCACCGTTTTGGATCCCCGGAGTGATTTCCACCATTGACGAACCCCAGGGTGCATTTACGTGCCGGTCATCAACACTCGCAGTTTTGGCCGATTCTGGCCTGTTTCATGGGCTATTAATCACCGTTACATGGGCTATTAATCACACTTACATGGGCTATTAATCACCGTTTTGGGTCCCTGGAGTGATTTCCACCATTGACGAACCCCAGGGTGCATTTACGTGCCAGTCATCAACACTCGCAATTTTGGCCGATTCTGGCCTGTTTCATGGGCTATTAATCACCGTTTTGGGTCCCCGGAGTGATTTCCACAATTGACGAAACCTAGGGTGCATTTACGTGACGGTCATCAACACTCGCAGTTTTGGCCGATTCTGGCCTGTTTCATGGGCTATTAATCACCGTTTTGGGTCCCCGGAGTGATTTCCACAATTGACGAAACCTAGGTTGCATTTCCGTGATGGTCATCAACACTCGCAGTTTTGGCCGATTCTAGCCTGTTTCATGGGCTAATAATCACCGTTTTGGGTCCCCGGAGTGATTTCCACAATTGACGAAACCTAGGTTGCATTTACGTGCCGGTCATCAACACTCGCAGTTTTGGCCGATTCTAGCCTGTTTCATGGGCTATTAATCACCGTTTTGGGTCCCCGGAGTGATTTCCACAATTGACGAAACCTAGGGTGCATTTACGTGACGGTCATCAACACTCGCAATTTTGGCCGATTCTGGCCTGTTTCATGGGCTCTTAATCACAGTTACATGGGCTATTAATCACCGTTTTGGATCCCCGGAGTGATTTCCACCAATGACGAACCCAGGGTGCATTTACGTGCCGGTCATCAACACTCGCAGTTTTGGCCGATTCTGGCCTGTTTCATGGGCTATTAATCACCGTTTTGGGTCCCCGGAGTGATTTCCACCATTGACGAACCCTAGGGTGCATTTACGTGCCGGTCATCAACACTCGCAGTTTTGGCCGATTCTGGCCTGTTTCATGGGCTATTAATTACAGTTACATGGGCTATTAATCACCGTTTTGGGTCCCCGGAGTGATTTCCACAATTGAAGAAACCTAGGTTGCATTTACGTGACGGTCATCAACACTCGCAGTTTTGGCCGATTCTGGCCTGTTTCACGGGCTATTAATCAGATTTTTATGGGCTATTAATCACCGTTTTGGGTCCCCGGAGTGATTTCCACCATTGACGAACCCAGGGTGCATTTACGTGCCGGTCATCAACACTCACAGTTTTGGCCGATTCTGGCCTGTTTCATGGGCTAATAATCACCGTTTTGGGTCCCCGGAGTGATTTCCACCATTGACGAACCCTAGGGTGCATTTACGTGACGGTCATCAACACTCGCAGTTTTGGCCGATTCTGGCCTGTTTCATGGGCTCTTAATCACAGTTACATGGGCTATTAATCACCGTTTTGGATCCCCGGAGTGATTTCCACCATTGACGAACCCAGGGTGCATTTACGTGCCGGTCATCAACACTCGCAGTTTTGGCCGATTCTGGCCTGTTTCATGGGCTATTAATCACCGTTTTGGGTCCCCGGAGTGATTTCCACAATTGACGAAACCTAGGTTGCATTTACGTGACGGTCATCAACACTCGCAGTTTTGGCCGATTCTAGCCTGTTTCATGGGCTATTAATCAGATTTTTATGGGCTATTAATCACCGTTTTGGGTCCCCGGAGTGATTTCCACCATTGACGAACCCAGGGTGCATTTACGTGCCGGTCATCAACACTCACAGTTTTGGCCGATTCTGGCCTGTTTCATGGGCTAATAATCACCGTTTTGGGTCCCCGGAGTGATTTCCACCATTGACGAACCCTAGGGTGCATTTACGTGACGGTCATCAACACTCGCAGTTTTGGCCGATTCTGGCCTGTTTCATGGGCTCTTAATCACAGTTACATGGGCTATTAATCACCGTTTTGGATCCCCGGAGTGATTTCCACCATTGACGAACCCAGGGTGCATTTACGTGCCGGTCATCAACACTCGCAGTTTTGGCCGATTCTGGCCTGTTTCATGGGCTATTAATCACCGTTTTGGGTCCCCGGAGTGATTTCCACCATTGACGAACCCTAGGGTGCATTTACGTGCCGGTCATCAACACTCGCAGTTTTGGCCGATTCTGGCCTGTTTCATGGGCTATTAATTACAGTTACATGGGCTATTAATCACCGTTTTGGGTCCCCGGAGTGATTTCCACAATTGAAGAAACCTAGGTTGCATTTACGTGACGGTCATCAACACTCGCAGTTTTGGCCGATTCTGGCCTGTTTCACGGGCTATTAATCAGATTTTTATGGGCTATTAATCACCGTTTTGGGTCCCCGGAGTGATTTCTACCATTGACGAACCCAGGGTGCATTTACGTGCCGGTCATCAACACTCACAGTTTTGGCCGATTCTGGCCTGTTTCATGGGCTAATAATCACCGTTTTGGGTCCCCGGAGTGATTTCCACCATTGACGAACCCTAGGGTGCATTTACGTGACGGTCATCAACACTCGCAGTTTTGGCCGATTCTGGCCTGTTTCATGGGCTCTTAATCACAGTTACATGGGCTATTAATCACCGTTTTGGATCCCCGGAGTGATTTCCACCATTGACGAACCCAGGGTGCATTTACGTGCCGGTCATCAACACTCGCAGTTTTGGCCGATTCTGGCCTGTTTCATGGGCTATTAATCACCGTTTTGGGTCCCCGGAGTGATTTCCACCATTGACGAACCCTAGGGTGCATTTACGTGCCGGTCATGAACACTCGCAGTTTTGGCCGATTCTGGCCTGTTTCATGGGCTATTAATTACAGTTACATGGGCTATTAATCACCGTTTTGGATCCCCGGAGTGATTTCCACCATTGACGAACCCAGGGTGCATTTACGTGCCGGTCATCAACACTCACAGTTTTGGCCGATTCTGGCCTGTTTCATGGGCTAATAATCACCATTTTGGGTCCCCGGAGTGATTTCCACCATTGACGAACCCCAGGGTGCATTTACGTGCCGGTCATCAACACTCGCAGTTTTGGCCGATTCTGGCCTGTTTCATGGGCTATTAATCACCGTTACATGGGCTATTAATCACACTTACATGGGCTATTAATCACCGTTTTGGGTCCCCGGAGTGATTTCCACCATTGACGAACCCCAGGGTGCATTTACGTGCCAGTCATCAACACTCGCAATTTTGGCCGATTCTGGCATGTTTCATGGGCTATTAATCACCGTTTTGGGTCCCCGGAGTGATTTCCACAATTGACGAAACCTAGGTTGCATTTACGTGACGGTCATCAACACTCGCAGTTTTGGCCGATTCTGGCCTGTTTCACGGGCTATTAATCAGATTTTTATGGGCTATTAATCACCGTTTTGGGTCCCCGGAGTGATTTCCACCATTGGCGAACCCAGGGTGCATTTACGTGCCGGTCATCAACACTCACAGTTTTGGCCGATTCTGGCCTGTTTCATGGGCTAATAATCACCGTTTTGGGTCCCCGGAGTGATTTCCACCATTGACGAACCCTAGGGTGCATTTACGTGACGGTCATCAACACTCGCAGTTTTGGCCGATTCTGGCCTGTTTCATGGGCTCTTAATCACAGTTACATGGGCTATTAATCACCGTTTTGGATCCCCGGAGTGATTTCCACCATTGACGAACCTAGGGTGCATTTACGTGCCGGTCATCAACACTCGCAGTTTTGGCCGATTCTGGCCTGTTTCATGGGCTATTAATCACCGTTACATGGGCTATTAATCACAGTTACATGGGCTATTAATCACCGTTTTGGGTCCCCGGAGTGATTTCCACCATTGACGAACCCCAGGGTGCATTTACGTGCCAGTCATCAACACTCGCAATTTTGGCCGATTCTGGCATGTTTCATGGGCTATTAATCACCGTTTTGGGTCCCCGGAGTGATTTCCACCATTGACGAACCCTAGGGTGCATTTACGTGCCGGTCATCAACACTCGCAGTTTTGGCCGATTCTGGCCTGTTTCATGGGCAATTAATCACAGTTACATGGGCTATTAATCACCGTTTTGGATCCCCGGAGTGATTTCCACCATTGACGAACCCCAGGGTGCATTTACGTGCCGGTCATCAACACTCGCGGTTTTGGCCGATTCTGGCCTGTTTCATGGGCTATTAATCACCGTTACATGGGCTATTAATCACACTTACATGGGCTATTAATCACCGTTTTGGGTCCCTGGAGTGATTTCCACCATTGACGAACCCCAGGGTGCATTTACGTGCCAGTCATCAACACTCGCAATTTTGGCCGATTCTGGCCTGTTTCATGGGCTATTAATCACCGTTTTGGGTCCCCGGAGTGATTTCCACAATTGACGAAACCTAGGGTGCATTTACGTGACGGTCATCAACACTCGCAGTTTTGGCCGATTCTGGCCTGTTTCATGGGCTCTTAATCACAGTTCCATGGGCTATTAATCACCGTTTTGGATCCCCGGAGTGATTTCCACCATTGACGAACCCAGGGTGCATTTACGTGCCGGTCATCAACACTCGCAGTTTTGGCCGATTCTGGCCTGTTTCATGGGCTATTAATCACCGTTTTGGGTCCCCGGAGTGATTTCCACAATTGACGAAACCTAGGTTGCATTTACGTGACGGTCATCAACACTCGCAGTTTTGGCCGATTCTGGCCTGTTTCACGGGCTATTAATCAGATTTTTATGGGCTATTAATCACCGTTTTGGGTCCCCGGAGTGATTTCCACCATTGACGAACCCAGGGTGCATTTACGTGCCGGTCATCAACACTCACAGTTTTGGCCGATTCTGGCCTGTTTCATGGGCTAATAATCACCGTTTTGGGTCCCCGGAGTGATTTCCACCATTGACGAACCCTAGGGTGCATTTACGTGACGGTCATCAACACTCGCAGTTTTGGCCGATTCTGGCCTGTTTCATGGGCTCTTAATCACAGTTACATGGGCTATTAATCACCGTTTTGGATCCCCGGAGTGATTTCCACCATTGACGAACCCAGGGTGCATTTACGTGCCGGTCATCAACACTCGAAGTTTTGGCCGATTCTGGCCTGTTTCATGGGCTATTAATCACCGTTACATGGGCTATTAATCACACTTACATGGGCTATTAATCACCGTTTTGGGTCCCTGGAGTGATTTCCACCATTGACGAACCCCAGGGTGCATTTACGTGCCAGTCATCAACACTCGCAATTTTGGCCGATTCTGGCCTGTTTCATGGGCTATTAATCACCGTTTTGGGTCCCCGGAGTGATTTCCACAATTGACGAAACCTAGGGTGCATTTACGTGACGGTCATCAACACTCGCAGTTTTGGCCGATTCTGGCCTGTTTCATGGGCTATTAATCACCGTTTTGGGTCCCCGGAGTGATTTCCACAATTGACGAAACCTAGGGTGCATTTACGTGACGGTCATCAACACTCGCAGTTTTGGCCGATTCTGGCCTGTTTCATGGGCTATTAATCACCGTTTTGGGTCCCCGGAGTGATTTCCACAATTGACGAAACCTAGGTTGCATTTACGTGCCGGTCATCAACACTCGCAGTTTTGGCCGATTCTAGCCTGTTTCATGGGCTAATAATCACCGTTTTGGGTCCCCGGAGTGATTTCCACCATTGACGAACCCTAGGGTGCATTTACGTGACGGTCATCAACACTCGCAGTTTTGGCCGATTCTGGCCTGTTTCATGGGCTCTTAATCACAGTTACATGGGCTATTAATCACCGTTTTGGATCCCCGGAGTGATTTCCACCATTGACGAACCCAGGGTGCATTTACGTGCCGGTCATCAACACTCGCAGTTTTGGCCGATTCTGGCCTGTTTCATGGGCTATTAATCACCGTTTTGGGTCCCCGGAGTGATTTCCACCATTGACGAACCCTAGGGTGCATTTACGTGCCGGTCATGAACACTCGCAGTTTTGGCCGATTCTGGCCTGTTTCATGGGCTATTAATTACAGTTACATGGGCTATTAATCACCGTTTTGGATCCCCGGAGTGATTTCCACCATTGACGAACCCAGGGTGCATTTACGTGCCGGTCATCAACACTCACAGTTTTGGCCGATTCTGGCCTGTTTCATGGGCTAATAATCACCATTTTGGGTCCCCGGAGTGATTTCCACCATTGACGAACCCCAGGGTGCATTTACGTGCCGGTCATCAACACTCGCAGTTTTGGCCGATTCTGGCCTGTTTCATGGGCTATTAATCACCGTTACATGGGCTATTAATCACACTTACATGGGCTATTAATCACCGTTTTGGGTCCCCGGAGTGATTTCCACCATTGACGAACCCCAGGGTGCATTTACGTGCCAGTCATCAACACTCGCAATTTTGGCCGATTCTGGCATGTTTCATGGGCTATTAATCACCGTTTTGGGTCCCCGGAGTGATTTCCACAATTGACGAAACCTAGGTTGCATTTACGTGACGGTCATCAACACTCGCAGTTTTGGCCGATTCTGGCCTGTTTCACGGGCTATTAATCAGATTTTTATGGGCTATTAATCACCGTTTTGGGTCCCCGGAGTGATTTCCACCATTGGCGAACCCAGGGTGCATTTACGTGCCGGTCATCAACACTCACAGTTTTGGCCGATTCTGGCCTGTTTCATGGGCTAATAATCACCGTTTTGGGTCCCCGGAGTGATTTCCACCATTGACGAACCCTAGGGTGCATTTACGTGACGGTCATCAACACTCGCAGTTTTGGCCGATTCTGGCCTGTTTCATGGGCTCTTAATCACAGTTACATGGGCTATTAATCACCGTTTTGGATCCCCGGAGTGATTTCCACCATTGACGAACCTAGGGTGCATTTACGTGCCGGTCATCAACACTCGCAGTTTTGGCCGATTCTGGCCTGTTTCATGGGCTATTAATCACCGTTACATGGGCTATTAATCACAGTTACATGGGCTATTAATCACCGTTTTGGGTCCCCGGAGTGATTTCCACCATTGACGAACCCCAGGGTGCATTTACGTGCCAGTCATCAACACTCGCAATTTTGGCCGATTCTGGCATGTTTCATGGGCTATTAATCACCGTTTTGGGTCCCCGGAGTGATTTCCACCATTGACGAACCCTAGGGTGCATTTACGTGCCGGTCATCAACACTCGCAGTTTTGGCCGATTCTGGCCTGTTTCATGGGCAATTAATCACAGTTACATGGGCTATTAATCACCGTTTTGGATCCCCGGAGTGATTTCCACCATTGACGAACCCCAGGGTGCATTTACGTGCCGGTCATCAACACTCGCGGTTTTGGCCGATTCTGGCCTGTTTCATGGGCTATTAATCACCGTTACATGGGCTATTAATCACACTTACATGGGCTATTAATCACCGTTTTGGGTCCCTGGAGTGATTTCCACCATTGACGAACCCCAGGGTGCATTTACGTGCCAGTCATCAACACTCGCAATTTTGGCCGATTCTGGCCTGTTTCATGGGCTATTAATCACCGTTTTGGGTCCCCGGAGTGATTTCCACAATTGACGAAACCTAGGGTGCATTTACGTGACGGTCATCAACACTCGCAGTTTTGGCCGATTCTGGCCTGTTTCATGGGCTCTTAATCACAGTTCCATGGGCTATTAATCACCGTTTTGGATCCCCGGAGTGATTTCCACCATTGACGAACCCAGGGTGCATTTACGTGCCGGTCATCAACACTCGCAGTTTTGGCCGATTCTGGCCTGTTTCATGGGCTATTAATCACCGTTTTGGGTCCCCGGAGTGATTTCCACAATTGACGAAACCTAGGTTGCATTTACGTGACGGTCATCAACACTCGCAGTTTTGGCCGATTCTGGCCTGTTTCACGGGCTATTAATCAGATTTTTATGGGCTATTAATCACCGTTTTGGGTCCCCGGAGTGATTTCCACCATTGACGAACCCAGGGTGCATTTACGTGCCGGTCATCAACACTCACAGTTTTGGCCGATTCTGGCCTGTTTCATGGGCTAATAATCACCGTTTTGGGTCCCCGGAGTGATTTCCACCATTGACGAACCCTAGGGTGCATTTACGTGACGGTCATCAACACTCGCAGTTTTGGCCGATTCTGGCCTGTTTCATGGGCTCTTAATCACAGTTACATGGGCTATTAATCACCGTTTTGGATCCCCGGAGTGATTTCCACCATTGACGAACCCAGGGTGCATTTACGTGCCGGTCATCAACACTCGAAGTTTTGGCCGATTCTGGCCTGTTTCATGGGCTATTAATCACCGTTACATGGGCTATTAATCACACTTACATGGGCTATTAATCACCGTTTTGGGTCCCTGGAGTGATTTCCACCATTGACGAACCCCAGGGTGCATTTACGTGCCAGTCATCAACACTCGCAATTTTGGCCGATTCTGGCCTGTTTCATGGGCTATTAATCACCGTTTTGGGTCCCCGGAGTGATTTCCACAATTGACGAAACCTAGGGTGCATTTACGTGACGGTCATCAACACTCGCAGTTTTGGCCGATTCTGGCCTGTTTCATGGGCTATTAATCACCGTTTTGGGTCCCCGGAGTGATTTCCACAATTGACGAAACCTAGGGTGCATTTACGTGACGGTCATCAACACTCGCAGTTTTGGCCGATTCTGGCCTGTTTCATGGGCTAATAATCACCGTTTTGGGTCCCCGGAGTGATTTCCACAATTGACGAAACCTAGGTTGCATTTACGTGCCGGTCATCAACACTCGCAGTTTTGGCCGATTCTAGCCTGTTTCATGGGCTAATAATCACCGTTTTGGGTCCCCGGAGTGATTTCCACCATTGACGAACCCTAGGGTGCATTTACGTGACGGTCATCAACACTCGCAGTTTTGGCCGATTCTGGCCTGTTTCATGGGCTCTTAATCACAGTTACATGGGCTATTAATCACCGTTTTGGATCCCCGGAGTGATTTCCACCATTGACGAACCCAGGGTGCATTTACGTGCCGGTCATCAACACTCGCAGTTTTGGCCGATTCTGGCCTGTTTCATGGGCTATTAATCACCGTTACATGGGCTATTAATCACAGTTACATGGGCTATTAATCACCGTTTTGGGTCCCCGGAGTGATTTCCACCATTAACGAACCCCAGGGTGCATTTATGTGCCAGTCATCAACACTCGCAATTTTGGCCGATTCTGGCATGTTTCATGGGCTATTAATCACCGTTTTGGGTCCCCGGAGTGATTTCCACCATTGACGAACCCTAGGGTGCATTTACGTGCCGGTCATCAACACTCGCAGTTTTGGCCGATTCTGGCCTGTTTCATGGGCAATTAATCACAGTTACATGGGCTATTAATCACCGTTTTGGATCCCCGGAGTGATTTCCACCATTGACGAACCCCAGGGTGCATTTACGTGCCGGTCATCAACACTCGCAGTTTTGGCCGATTCTGGCCTGTTTCATGGGCTATTAATCACCGTTACATGGGCTATTAATCACACTTACATGGGCTATTAATCACCGTTTTGGGTCCCTGGAGTGATTTCCACCATTGACGAACCCCAGGGTGCATTTACGTGCCAGTCATCAACACTCGCAATTTTGGCCGATTCTGGCCTGTTTCATGGGCTATTAATCACCGTTTTGGGTCCCCGGAGTGATTTCCACAATTGACGAAACCTAGGGTGCATTTACGTGACGGTCATCAACACTCGCAGTTTTGGCCGATTCTGGCCTGTTTCATGGGCTATTAATCACCGTTTTGGGTCCCCGGAGTGATTTCCACAATTGACGAAACCTAGGTTGCATTTCCGTGATGGTCATCAACACTCGCAGTTTTGGCCGATTCTAGCCTGTTTCATGGGCTAATAATCACCGTTTTGGGTCCCCGGAGTGATTTCCACAATTGACGAAACCTAGGTTGCATTTACGTGCCGGTCATCAACACTCGCAGTTTTGGCCGATTCTAGCCTGTTTCATGGGCTATTAATCACCGTTTTGGGTCCCCGGAGTGATTTCCACAATTGACAAAACCTAGGGTGCATTTACGTGACGGTCATCAACACTCGCAATTTTGGCCGATTCTGGCCTGTTTCATGGGCTCTTAATCACAGTTACATGGGCTATTAATCACCGTTTTGGATCCCCGGAGTGATTTCCACCATTGACGAACCCAGGGTGCATTTACGTGCCGGTCATCAACACTCGCAGTTTTGGCCGATTCTGGCCTGTTTCATGGGCTATTAATCACCGTTTTGGGTCCCCGGAGTGATTTCCACCATTGACGAACCCTAGGGTGCATTTACGTGCCGGTCATCAACACTCGCAGTTTTGGCCGATTCTGGCCTGTTTCATGGGCTATTAATCACCGTTTTGGGTCCCCGGAGTGATTTCCACCATTGACGAACCCTAGGGTGCATTTACGTGCCGGTCATCAACACTCGCAGTTTTGGCCGATTCTGGCCTGTTTCATGGGCTATTAATTACAGTTACATGGGCTATTAATCACCGTTTTGGGTCCCCGGAGTGATTTCCACAATTGAAGAAACCTAGGTTGCATTTACGTGACGGTCATCAACACTCGCAGTTTTGGCCGATTCTGGCCTGTTTCACGGGCTATTAATCAGATTTTTATGGGCTATTAATCACCGTTTTGGGTCCCCGGAGTGATTTCTACCATTGACGAACCCAGGGTGCATTTACGTGCCGGTCATCAACACTCACAGTTTTGGCCGATTCTGGCCTGTTTCATGGGCTAATAATCACCGTTTTGGGTCCCCGGAGTGATTTCCACCATTGACGAACCCTAGGGTGCATTTACGTGACGGTCATCAACACTCGCAGTTTTGGCCGATTCTGGCCTGTTTCATGGGCTCTTAATCACAGTTACATGGGCTATTAATCACCGTTTTGGATCCCCGGAGTGATTTCCACCATTGACGAACCCAGGGTGCATTTACGTGCCGGTCATCAACACTCGCAGTTTTGGCCGATTCTGGCCTGTTTCATGGGCTATTAATCACCGTTTTGGGTCCCCGGAGTGATTTCCACCATTGACGAACCCTAGGGTGCATTTACGTGCCGGTCATGAACACTCGCAGTTTTGGCCGATTCTGGCCTGTTTCATGGGCTATTAATTACAGTTACATGGGCTATTAATCACCGTTTTGGATCCCCGGAGTGATTTCCACCATTGACGAACCCAGGGTGCATTTACGTGCCGGTCATCAACACTCACAGTTTTGGCCGATTCTGGCCTGTTTCATGGGCTAATAATCACCATTTTGGGTCCCCGGAGTGATTTCCACCATTGACGAACCCCAGGGTGCATTTACGTGCCGGTCATCAACACTCGCAGTTTTGGCCGATTCTGGCCTGTTTCATGGGCTATTAATCACCGTTACATGGGCTATTAATCACACTTACATGGGCTATTAATCACCGTTTTGGGTCCCCGGAGTGATTTCCACCATTGACGAACCCCAGGGTGCATTTACGTGCCAGTCATCAACACTCGCAATTTTGGCCGATTCTGGCATGTTTCATGGGCTATTAATCACCGTTTTGGGTCCCCGGAGTGATTTCCACAATTGACGAAACCTAGGTTGCATTTACGTGACGGTCATCAACACTCGCAGTTTTGGCCGATTCTGGCCTGTTTCACGGGCTATTAATCAGATTTTTATGGGCTATTAATCACCGTTTTGGGTCCCCGGAGTGATTTCCACCATTGGCGAACCCAGGGTGCATTTACGTGCCGGTCATCAACACTCACAGTTTTGGCCGATTCTGGCCTGTTTCATGGGCTAATAATCACCGTTTTGGGTCCCCGGAGTGATTTCCACCATTGACGAACCCTAGGGTGCATTTACGTGACGGTCATCAACACTCGCAGTTTTGGCCGATTCTGGCCTGTTTCATGGGCTCTTAATCACAGTTACATGGGCTATTAATCACCGTTTTGGATCCCCGGAGTGATTTCCACCATTGACGAACCTAGGGTGCATTTACGTGCCGGTCATCAACACTCGCAGTTTTGGCCGATTCTGGCCTGTTTCATGGGCTATTAATCACCGTTACATGGGCTATTAATCACAGTTACATGGGCTATTAATCACCGTTTTGGGTCCCCGGAGTGATTTCCACCATTGACGAACCCCAGGGTGCATTTACGTGCCAGTCATCAACACTCGCAATTTTGGCCGATTCTGGCATGTTTCATGGGCTATTAATCACCGTTTTGGGTCCCCGGAGTGATTTCCACCATTGACGAACCCTAGGGTGCATTTACGTGCCGGTCATCAACACTCGCAGTTTTGGCCGATTCTGGCCTGTTTCATGGGCAATTAATCACAGTTACATGGGCTATTAATCACCGTTTTGGATCCCCGGAGTGATTTCCACCATTGACGAACCCCAGGGTGCATTTACGTGCCGGTCATCAACACTCGCGGTTTTGGCCGATTCTGGCCTGTTTCATGGGCTATTAATCACCGTTACATGGGCTATTAATCACACTTACATGGGCTATTAATCACCGTTTTGGGTCCCTGGAGTGATTTCCACCATTGACGAACCCCAGGGTGCATTTACGTGCCAGTCATCAACACTCGCAATTTTGGCCGATTCTGGCCTGTTTCATGGGCTATTAATCACCGTTTTGGGTCCCCGGAGTGATTTCCACAATTGACGAAACCTAGGGTGCATTTACGTGACGGTCATCAACACTCGCAGTTTTGGCCGATTCTGGCCTGTTTCATGGGCTCTTAATCACAGTTCCATGGGCTATTAATCACCGTTTTGGATCCCCGGAGTGATTTCCACCATTGACGAACCCAGGGTGCATTTACGTGCCGGTCATCAACACTCGCAGTTTTGGCCGATTCTGGCCTGTTTCATGGGCTATTAATCACCGTTTTGGGTCCCCGGAGTGATTTCCACAATTGACGAAACCTAGGTTGCATTTACGTGACGGTCATCAACACTCGCAGTTTTGGCCGATTCTGGCCTGTTTCACGGGCTATTAATCAGATTTTTATGGGCTATTAATCACCGTTTTGGGTCCCCGGAGTGATTTCCACCATTGACGAACCCAGGGTGCATTTACGTGCCGGTCATCAACACTCACAGTTTTGGCCGATTCTGGCCTGTTTCATGGGCTAATAATCACCGTTTTGGGTCCCCGGAGTGATTTCCACCATTGACGAACCCTAGGGTGCATTTACGTGACGGTCATCAACACTCGCAGTTTTGGCCGATTCTGGCCTGTTTCATGGGCTCTTAATCACAGTTACATGGGCTATTAATCACCGTTTTGGATCCCCGGAGTGATTTCCACCATTGACGAACCCAGGGTGCATTTACGTGCCGGTCATCAACACTCGAAGTTTTGGCCGATTCTGGCCTGTTTCATGGGCTATTAATCACCGTTACATGGGCTATTAATCACACTTACATGGGCTATTAATCACCGTTTTGGGTCCCTGGAGTGATTTCCACCATTGACGAACCCCAGGGTGCATTTACGTGCCAGTCATCAACACTCGCAATTTTGGCCGATTCTGGCCTGTTTCATGGGCTATTAATCACCGTTTTGGGTCCCCGGAGTGATTTCCACAATTGACGAAACCTAGGGTGCATTTACGTGACGGTCATCAACACTCGCAGTTTTGGCCGATTCTGGCCTGTTTCATGGGCTATTAATCACCGTTTTGGGTCCCCGGAGTGATTTCCACAATTGACGAAACCTAGGGTGCATTTACGTGACGGTCATCAACACTCGCAGTTTTGGCCGATTCTGGCCTGTTTCATGGGCTAATAATCACCGTTTTGGGTCCCCGGAGTGATTTCCACAATTGACGAAACCTAGGTTGCATTTACGTGCCGGTCATCAACACTCGCAGTTTTGGCCGATTCTAGCCTGTTTCATGGGCTAATAATCACCGTTTTGGGTCCCCGGAGTGATTTCCACCATTGACGAACCCTAGGGTGCATTTACGTGACGGTCATCAACACTCGCAGTTTTGGCCGATTCTGGCCTGTTTCATGGGCTCTTAATCACAGTTACATGGGCTATTAATCACCGTTTTGGATCCCCGGAGTGATTTCCACCATTGACGAACCCAGGGTGCATTTACGTGCCGGTCATCAACACTCGCAGTTTTGGCCGATTCTGGCCTGTTTCATGGGCTATTAATCACCGTTACATGGGCTATTAATCACAGTTACATGGGCTATTAATCACCGTTTTGGGTCCCCGGAGTGATTTCCACCATTAACGAACCCCAGGGTGCATTTATGTGCCAGTCATCAACACTCGCAATTTTGGCCGATTCTGGCATGTTTCATGGGCTATTAATCACCGTTTTGGGTCCCCGGAGTGATTTCCACCATTGACGAACCCTAGGGTGCATTTACGTGCCGGTCATCAACACTCGCAGTTTTGGCCGATTCTGGCCTGTTTCATGGGCAATTAATCACAGTTACATGGGCTATTAATCACCGTTTTGGATCCCCGGAGTGATTTCCACCATTGACGAACCCCAGGGTGCATTTACGTGCCGGTCATCAACACTCGCAGTTTTGGCCGATTCTGGCCTGTTTCATGGGCTATTAATCACCGTTACATGGGCTATTAATCACACTTACATGGGCTATTAATCACCGTTTTGGGTCCCTGGAGTGATTTCCACCATTGACGAACCCCAGGGTGCATTTACGTGCCAGTCATCAACACTCGCAATTTTGGCCGATTCTGGCCTGTTTCATGGGCTATTAATCACCGTTTTGGGTCCCCGGAGTGATTTCCACAATTGACGAAACCTAGGGTGCATTTACGTGACGGTCATCAACACTCGCAGTTTTGGCCGATTCTGGCCTGTTTCATGGGCTATTAATCACCGTTTTGGGTCCCCGGAGTGATTTCCACAATTGACGAAACCTAGGTTGCATTTCCGTGATGGTCATCAACACTCGCAGTTTTGGCCGATTCTAGCCTGTTTCATGGGCTAATAATCACCGTTTTGGGTCCCCGGAGTGATTTCCACAATTGACGAAACCTAGGTTGCATTTACGTGCCGGTCATCAACACTCGCAGTTTTGGCCGATTCTAGCCTGTTTCATGGGCTATTAATCACCGTTTTGGGTCCCCGGAGTGATTTCCACAATTGACAAAACCTAGGGTGCATTTACGTGACGGTCATCAACACTCGCAATTTTGGCCGATTCTGGCCTGTTTCATGGGCTCTTAATCACAGTTACATGGGCTATTAATCACCGTTTTGGATCCCCGGAGTGATTTCCACCATTGACGAACCCAGGGTGCATTTACGTGCCGGTCATCAACACTCGCAGTTTTGGCCGATTCTGGCCTGTTTCATGGGCTATTAATCACCGTTTTGGGTCCCCGGAGTGATTTCCACCATTGACGAACCCTAGGGTGCATTTACGTGCCGGTCATCAACACTCGCAGTTTTGGCCGATTCTGGCCTGTTTCATGGGCTATTAATTACAGTTACATGGGCTATTAATCACCGTTTTGGGTCCCCGGAGTGATTTCCACAATTGAAGAAACCTAGGTTGCATTTACGTGACGGTCATCAACACTCGCAGTTTTGGCCGATTCTGGCCTGTTTCACGGGCTATTAATCAGATTTTTATGGGCTATTAATCACCGTTTTGGGTCCCCGGAGTGATTTCCACCATTGACGAACCCAGGGTGCATTTACGTGCCGGTCATCAACACTCACAGTTTTGGCCGATTCTGGCCTGTTTCATGGGCTAATAATCACCGTTTTGGGTCCCCGGAGTGATTTCCACCATTGACGAACCCTAGGGTGCATTTACGTGACGGTCATCAACACTCGCAGTTTTGGCCGATTCTGGCCTGTTTCATGGGCTCTTAATCACAGTTACATGGGCTATTAATCACCGTTTTGGATCCCCGGAGTGATTTCCACCATTGACGAACCCAGGGTGCATTTACGTGCCGGTCATCAACACTCGCAGTTTTGGCCGATTCTGGCCTGTTTCATGGGCTATTAATCACCGTTTTGGGTCCCCGGAGTGATTTCCACAATTGACGAAACCTAGGTTGCATTTACGTGACGGTCATCAACACTCGCAGTTTTGGCCGATTCTAGCCTGTTTCATGGGCTATTAATCAGATTTTTATGGGCTATTAATCACCGTTTTGGGTCCCCGGAGTGATTTCCACCATTGACGAACCCAGGGTGCATTTACGTGCCGGTCATCAACACTCACAGTTTTGGCCGATTCTGGCCTGTTTCATGGGCTAATAATCACCGTTTTGGGTCCCCGGAGTGATTTCCACCATTGACGAACCCTAGGGTGCATTTACGTGACGGTCATCAACACTCGCAGTTTTGGCCGATTCTGGCCTGTTTCATGGGCTCTTAATCACAGTTACATGGGCTATTAATCACCGTTTTGGATCCCCGGAGTGATTTCCACCATTGACGAACCCAGGGTGCATTTACGTGCCGGTCATCAACACTCGCAGTTTTGGCCGATTCTGGCCTGTTTCATGGGCTATTAATCACCGTTTTGGGTCCCCGGAGTGATTTCCACCATTGACGAACCCTAGGGTGCATTTACGTGCCGGTCATCAACACTCGCAGTTTTGGCCGATTCTGGCCTGTTTCATGGGCTATTAATTACAGTTACATGGGCTATTAATCACCGTTTTGGGTCCCCGGAGTGATTTCCACAATTGAAGAAACCTAGGTTGCATTTACGTGACGGTCATCAACACTCGCAGTTTTGGCCGATTCTGGCCTGTTTCACGGGCTATTAATCAGATTTTTATGGGCTATTAATCACCGTTTTGGGTCCCCGGAGTGATTTCTACCATTGACGAACCCAGGGTGCATTTACGTGCCGGTCATCAACACTCACAGTTTTGGCCGATTCTGGCCTGTTTCATGGGCTAATAATCACCGTTTTGGGTCCCCGGAGTGATTTCCACCATTGACGAACCCTAGGGTGCATTTACGTGACGGTCATCAACACTCGCAGTTTTGGCCGATTCTGGCCTGTTTCATGGACTCTTAATCACAGTTACATGGGCTATTAATCACCGTTTTGGATCCCCGGAGTGATTTCCACCATTGACGAACCCAGGGTGCATTTACGTGCCGGTCATCAACACTCGCAGTTTTGGCCGATTCTGGCCTGTTTCATGGGCTAATAATCACCGTTTTGGGTCCCCGGAGTGATTTCCACAATTGACGAAACCTAGGTTGCATTTACGTGACGGTCATCAACACTCGCAGTTTTGGCCGATTCTAGCCTGTTTCATGGGCTATTAATCAGATTTTTATGGGCTATTAATCACCGTTTTGGGTCCCCGGAGTGATTTCCACCATTGACGAACCCAGGGTGCATTTACGTGCCGGTCATCAACACTCACAGTTTTGGCCGATTCTGGCCTGTTTCATGGGCTAATAATCACCGTTTTGGGTCCCCGGAGTGATTTCCACCATTGACGAACCCTAGGGTGCATTTACGTGACGGTCATCAACACTCGCTGTTTTGGCCGATTCTGGCCTGTTTCATGGGCTCTTAATCACAGTTACATGGGCTATTAATCACCGTTTTGGATCCCCGGAGTGATTTCCACCATTGACGACCCCTAGGGTGCATTTACGTGACGGTCATCAACACTCGCTGTTTTGGCCGATTCTGGCCTGTTTCATGGGCTCTTAATCACAGTTACATGGGCTATTAATCACCGTTTTGGATCCCCGGAGTGATTTCCACCATTGACGAACCCAGGGTGCATTTACGTGCCGGTCATCAACACTCGCAGTTTTGGCCGATTCTGGCCTGTTTCATGGGCTATTAATCACCGTTACATGGGCTATTAATCACACTTACATGGGCTATTAATCACCGTTTTGGGTCCCCGGAGTGATTTCCACCATTGACGAACCCCAGGGTGCATTTACGTGCCAGTCATCAACACTCGCAATTTTGGCCGATTCTGGCCTGTTTCATGGGCTATTAATCACCGTTTTGGGTCCCCGGAGTGATTTCCACCATTGACGAACCCAGGGTGCATTTACGTGTCGGTCATCAACACTCACAGTTTTGGCCGATTCTGGCCTGTTTCATGGGCTAATAATCACCGTTTTGGGTCCCCGGAGTGATTTCCACCATTGACGAACCCCAGGGTGCATTTACGTGCCGGTCATCAACACTCGCAGTTTTGGCCGATTCTGGCCTGTTTCATGGGCTATTAATCACCGTTACATGGGCTATTAATCACACTTACATGGGCTATTAATCACCGTTTTGGGTCCCCGGAGTGATTTCCACCATTGACGAACCCCAGGGTGCATTTACGTGCCAGTCATCAACACTCGCAATTTTGGCCGATTCTGGCCTGTTTCATGGGCTATTAATCACCGTTTTGGGTCCCCGGAGTGATTTCCACCATTGACGAACCCAGGGTGCATTTACGTGCCGGTCATCAACACTCGCAGTTTTGGCCGATTCTGGCCTGTTTCATGGGCTATTAATCACCGTTTTGGGTCCCCGGAGTGATTTCCACAATTGACGAAACCTAGGTTGCATTTACGTGACGGTCATCAACACTCGCAGTTTTGGCCGATTCTGGCCTGTTTCACGGGCTATTAATAAAATTTTTATTGGCTATTAATCACCGTTTTGGGTCCCCGGAGTGATTTCCACAATTGACGAAACCTAGGTTGCATTTACGTGCCGGTCATCAACACTCGTAGTTTTGGCCGATTCTAGCCTGTTTCATGGGCTATTAATCACCGTTTTGGGTCCCCGGAGTGATTTCCACAATTGACGAAACCTAGGGTGCATTTCCGTGACGGTCATCAACACTCGCAGTTTTGGCCGATTCTGGCCTGTTTCATGGGCTCTTAATCACAGTTACATGGGCTATTAATCACCGTTTTGGATCCCCGGAGTGATTTCCACCATTGACGAACCCAGGGTGCATTTACGTGCCGGTCATCAACACTCGCAGTTTTGGCCGATTCTGGCCTGTTTCATGGGCTATTAATCACCGTTTTGGGTCCCCGGAGTGATTTCCACAATTGACGAAACCTAGGTTGCATTTCGTGACGGTCATCAACACTCGCATTTTTGGCCGATTCTAGCCTGTTTCATGGGCTAATAATCACCGTTTTGGGTCCCCGGAGTGATTTCCACAATTGACGAAACCTAGGTTGCATTTACGTGCCGGTCATCAACACTCGCAGTTTTGGCCGATTCTAGCCTGTTTCATGGGCTATTAATCACCGTTTTGGGTCCCCGGAGTGATTTCCACAATTGACGAAACCTAGGGTGCATTTACGTGACGGTCATCAACACTCGCAGTTTTGGCCGATTCTGGCCTGTTTCGTGGGCTCTTAATCACAGTTACATGGGCTATTAATCACCGTTTTGGATCCCCGGAGTGATTTCCACCATTGACGAACCCAGGGTGCATTTACGTGGCGGTCATCAACACTCGCAGTTTTGGCCGATTCTAGCCTGTTTCATGGGCTATTAATCACCGTTTTGGGTCCCCGGAGTGATTTCCACAATTGACGAAACCTAGGGTGCATTTACGTGCCGGTCATCAACACTCGCAGTTTTGGCCGATTCTAGCCTGTTTCATGGGCTATTAATCACCGTTTTGGGTCCCCGGAGTGATTTCCACAATTGACGAAACCTAGGGTGCATTTACGTGACGGTCATCAACACTCGCAGTTTTGGCCGATTCTGGCCTGTTTCGTGGGCTCTTAATCACAGTTACATGGGCTATTAATCACCGTTTTGGATCCCCGGAGTGATTTCCACCATTGACGAACCCAGGGTGCATTTACGTGGCGGTCATCAACGCTCGCAGTTTTGGCCGATTCTAGCCTGTTTCATGGGCTATTAATCACCGTTTTGGGTCCCCGGAGTGATTTCCACAATTGACGAAACCTAGGGTGCATTTACGTGCCGATCATCAACACTCGCAGTTTTGGCCGATTCTAGCCTGTTTCATGGGCTATTAATCACCGTTTTGGGTCCCCGGAGTGATTTCCACAATTGACGAAACCTAGGGTGCATTTACGTGACGGTCATCAACACTCGCAGTTTTGGCCGATTCTGGCCTGTTTCATGGGCTCTTAATCACAGTTACATGGGCTATTAATCACCGTTTTGGATCCCCGGAGTGATTTCCACCATTGACGAACCCAGGGTGCATTTACGTGGCGGTCATCAACACTCGCAGTTTTGGCCGATTCTAGCCTGTTTCATGGGCTAATAATCACCGTTTTGGGTCCCCGGAGTGATTTCCACCATTGACGAACCCTAGGGTGCATTTACGTGGCGGTCATCAACACTCGCAGTTTTGGCCGATTCTAGCCTGTTTCATGGGCTAATAATCACCGTTTTGGGTCCCCGGAGTGATTTCCACCATTGACGAAACCTAGGGTGCATTTACGTGCCGGTCATGAAGACTCGCAATTTTGGCCGATTCTGGCCTGTTTCATATGCTATTAATCACCGTTTTGGGTCCCCGGAGTGATTTCCACCATTGACGAACCCCAGGGTGCATTTACGTGCCGGTCATCAACACTCGCAGTTTTGGCCAATTCTGGCCTGTTTCATGGGCTATTAATCACCGTTTTGGGTCCCCGGAGTGATTTCCACAATTGACGAAACCTAGGTTGCATTTACGTGCCGGTCATCAACACTCGCAGTTTTGGCCGATTCTAGCCTGTTTCATGGGCTATTAATCACCGTTTTGGGTCCCCGGAGTGATTTCCACAATTGACGAAACCTAGGGTGCATTTACGTGACGGTCATCAACACTCGCAGTTTTGGCCGATTCTGGCCTGTTTCGTGGGCTCTTAATCACAGTTACATGGGCTATTAATCACCGTTTTGGATCCCCGGAGTGATTTCCACCATTGACGAACCCAGGGTGCATTTACGTGGCGGTCATCAACGCTCGCAGTTTTGGCCGATTCTAGCCTGTTTCATGGGCTATTAATCACCGTTTTGGGTCCCCGGAGTGATTTCCACAATTGACGAAACCTAGGGTGCATTTACGTGCCGATCATCAACACTCGCAGTTTTGGCCGATTCTAGCCTGTTTCATGGGCTATTAATCACCGTTTTGGGTCCCCGGAGTGATTTCCACAATTGACGAAACCTAGGGTGCATTTACGTGACGGTCATCAACACTCGCAGTTTTGGCCGATTCTGGCCTGTTTCATGGGCTCTTAATCACAGTTACATGGGCTATTAATCACCGTTTTGGATCCCCGGAGTGATTTCCACCATTGACGAACCCAGGGTGCATTTACGTGGCGGTCATCAACACTCGCAGTTTTGGCCGATTCTAGCCTGTTTCATGGGCTAATAATCACCGTTTTGGGTCCCCGGAGTGATTTCCACCATTGACGAACCCTAGGGTGCATTTACGTGGCGGTCATCAACACTCGCAGTTTTGGCCGATTCTAGCCTGTTTCATGGGCTAATAATCACCGTTTTGGGTCCCCGGAGTGATTTCCACCATTGACGAAACCTAGGGTGCATTTACGTGCCGGTCATGAAGACTCGCAATTTTGGCCGATTCTGGCCTGTTTCATATGCTATTAATCACCGTTTTGGGTCCCCGGAGTGATTTCCACCATTGACGAACCCCAGGGTGCATTTACGTGCCAGTCATCAACACTCGCAATTTTGGCCGATTCTGGCCTGTTTCATGGGCTATTAATCACCGTTTTGGGTCCCCGGAGTGATTTCCACCATTGACGAACCCTAGGGTGCATTTACGTGTCGGTCATCAACACTCGCAGTTTTGGCCGATTCTGGCCTGTTTCATGGGCAATTAATCACAGTTACATGGGCTATTAATCACCGTTTTGGGTCCCCGGAGTGATTTCCACCATTGACGAACCCCAGGGTGCATTTACGTGCCAGTCATCAACACTCGCAATTTTGGCCGATTCTGGCCTGTTTCATGGGCTATTAATCACCGTTTTGGGTCCCCGGAGTGATTTCCACCATTGACGAACCCTAGGGTGCATTTACGTGTCGGTCATCAACACTCGCAGTTTTGGCCGATTCTGGCCTGTTTCATGGGCTATTAATCACCGTTTTGGGTCCCCGGAGTGATTTCCACAATTGACGAAACCTAGGTTGCATTTACGTGACGGTCATCAACACTCGCAGTTTTGGCCGATTCTGGCCTGTTTCACGGGCTATTAATAAAATTTTTATTGGCTATTAATCACCGTTTTGGGTCCCCGGAGTGATTTCCACAATTGACGAAACCTAGGTTGCATTTACGTGCCGGTCATCAACACTCGCAGTTTTGGCCGATTCTAGCCTGTTTCATGGGCTATTAATCACCGTTTTGGGTCCCCGGAGTGATTTCCACAATTGACGAAACCTAGGGTGCATTTCCGTGACGGTCATCAACACTCGCAGTTTAGGCCGATTCTGGCCTGTTTCATGGGCTCTTAATCACCGTTACATGGGCTATTAATCACACTTACATGGGCTATTAATCACCGTTTTGGGTCCCCGGAGTGATTTCCACCATTGACGAACCCCAGGGTGCATTTACGTGCCAGTCATCAACACTCGCAATTTTGGCCGATTCTGGCCTGTTTCATGGGCTATTAATCACCGTTTTGGGTCCCCGGAGTGATTTCCACCATTGACGAACCCAGGGTGCATTTACGTGCCGGTCATCAACACTCGCAGTTTTGGCCGATTCTGGCCTGTTTCATGGGCTATTAATCACCGTTTTGGGTCCCCGGAGTGATTTCCACAATTGACGAAACCTAGGTTGCATTTACGTGACGGTCATCAACACTCGCAGTTTTGGCCGATTCTGGCCTGTTTCACGGGCTATTAATAAAATTTTTATTGGCTATTAATCACCGTTTTGGGTCCCCGGAGTGATTTCCACAATTGACGAAACCTAGGTTGCATTTACGTGCCGGTCATCAACACTCGCAGTTTTGGCCGATTCTAGCCTGTTTCATGGGCTATTAATCACCGTTTTGGGTCCCCGGAGTGATTTCCACAATTGACGAAACCTAGGGTGCATTTCCGTGACGGTCATCAACACTCGCAGTTTAGGCCGATTCTGGCCTGTTTCATGGGCTCTTAATCACAGTTACATGGGCTATTAATCACCGTTTTGGATCCCCGGAGTGATTTCCACCATTGACGAACCCAGGGTGCATTTACGTGGCGGTCATCAACACTCGCAGTTTTGGCCGATTCTAGCCTGTTTCATGGGCTAATAATCACCGTTTTGGGTCCCCGGAGTGATTTCCACCATTGACGAACCCTAGGGTGCATTTACGTGGCGGTCATCAACACTCGCAGTTTTGGCCGATTCTAGCCTGTTTCATGGGCTAATAATCACCGTTTTGGGTCCCCGGAGTGATTTCCACCATTGACGAAACCTAGGGTGCATTTACGTGCCGGTCATGAAGACTCGCAATTTTGGCCGATTCTGGCCTGTTTCATATGCTATTAATCACCGTTTTGGGTCCCCGGAGTGATTTCCACCATTGACGAACCCCAGGGTGCATTTACGTGCCAGTCATCAACACTCGCAATTTTGGCCGATTCTGGCCTGTTTCATGGGCTATTAATCACCGTTTTGGGTCCCCGGAGTGATTTCCACCATTGACGAACCCTAGGGTGCATTTACGTGCCGGTCATCAACACTCGCAGTTTTGGCCGATTCTGGCCTGTTTCATGGGCTATTAATCACAGTTACATGGGCTATTAATCACCGTTTTGGATCCCCGGAGTGATTTCCACCATTGACGAACCCAGGGTGCATTTACGTGCCGGTCATCAACACTCACAGTTTTGGCCGATTCTGGACTGTTTCATGGGCTAATAATCACCGTTTTGGGTCCCCGGAATGATTTCCACCATTGACGAACCCCAGGGTGCATTTACGTGCCGGTCATCAACACTCGCAGTTTTGGCCGATTCTGGCCTGTTTCATGGGCTATTAATCACCGTTACATGGGCTATTAATCACACTTACATGGGCTATTAATCACCGTTTTGGGTCCCCGGAGTGATTTCCACCATTGACGAACCCCAGGGTGCATTTACGTGCCAGTCATCAACACTCGCAATTTTGGCCGATTCTGGCCTGTTTCATGGGCTATTAATCACCGTTTTGGGTCCCCGGAGTGATTTCCACCATTGACGAACCCTAGGGTGCATTTACGTGTCGGTCATCAACACTCGCAGTTTTGGCCGATTCTGGCCTGTTTCATGGGCAATTAATCACAGTTACATGGGCTATTAATCACCGTTTTGGATCCCCAGAGTGATTTCCACCATTGACGAACCCAGGGTGCATTTACGTGCCGGTCATCAACACTCGCAGTTTTGGCCGATTCTGGCCTGTTTCATGGGCTATTAATCACCGTTTTGGGTCCCCGGAGTGATTTCCACAATTGACGAAACCTAGGTTGCATTTACGTGCCGGTCATCAACACTCGCAGTTTTGGCCGATTCTAGCCTGTTTCATGGGCTATTAATCACCGTTTTGGGTCCCCGGAGTGATTTCCACAATTGACGAAACCTAGGGTGCATTTACGTGACGGTCATCAACACTCGCAGTTTTGGCCGATTCTGGCCTGTTTCGTGGGCTCTTAATCACAGTTACATGGGCTATTAATCACCGTTTTGGATCCCCGGAGTGATTTCCACCATTGACGAACCCAGGGTGCATTTACGTGGCGGTCATCAACACTCGCAGTTTTGGCCGATTCTAGCCTGTTTCATGGGCTATTAATCACCGTTTTGGGTCCCCGGAGTGATTTCCACAATTGACGAAACCTAGGGTGCATTTACGTGCCGGTCATCAACACTCGCAGTTTTGGCCGATTCTAGCCTGTTTCATGGGCTAATAATCACCGTTTTGGGTCCCCGGAGTGATTTCCACCATTGACGAACCCTAGGGTGCATTTACGTGGCGGTCATCAACACTCGCAGTTTTGGCCGATTCTAGCCTGTTTCATGGGCTAATAATCACCGTTTTGGGTCCCCGGAGTGATTTCCACCATTGACGAAACCTAGGGTGCATTTACGTGCCGGTCATGAACACTCGCAATTTTGGCCGATTCTGGCCTGTTTCATATGCTATTAATCACCGTTTTGGGTCCCCGGAGTGATTTCCACCATTGACGAACCCCAGGGTGCATTTACGTGCCGGTCATCAACACTCGCAATTTTGGCCGATTCTGGCCTGTTTCATGGGCTATTAATCACCGTTTTGGGTCCCCGGAGTGATTTCAACAATTGACGAAACCTAGGTTGCATTTACGTGTCGGTCATCAACACTCGCAGTTTTGGCCGATTCTAGCCTGTTTCATGGGCTATTAATCACCGTTTTGGGTCCCCGGAGTGATTTCCACAATTGACGAAACCTAGGGTGCATTTACGTGACGGTCATCAACACTCGCAGTTTTGGCCGATTCTGGCCTGTTTCGTGGGCTCTTAATCACAGTTACATGGGCTATTAATCACCGTTTTGGGTCCCCGGAGTGATTTCCACCATTGACGAACCCCAGGGTGCATTTACGTGCCAGTCATCAACACTCGCAATTTTGGCCGATTCTGGCCTGTTTCATGGGCTATTAATCACCGTTTTGGGTCCCCGGAGTGATTTCCACAATTGACGAAACCTAGGTTGCATTTACGTGACGGTCATCAACACTCGCAGTTTTGGCCGATTCTGGCCTGTTTCACGGGCTATTAATAAAAATTTTATGGGCTATTAATCACCGTTTTGGGTCCCCGGAGTGATTTCCACAATTGACGAAACCTAGGTTGCATTTACGTGCCGGTCATCAACACTCGCAGTTTTGGCCGATTCTAGCCTGTTTCATGGGCTAATAATCACTGTTTTGGGTCCCCGGAGTGATTTCCACCATTGACGAAACCTAGGGTGCATTTACTTGCCGGTCATGAACACTCGCAATTTTGGCCGATTCTGGCCTGTTTCATTTGCTATTAATCACCGTTTTGGGTCCCGGGAGTGATTTCCACCATTGACGAACCCCAGGGTGCATTTACGTGCCGGTCATCAACACTCGCAATTTTGGCCGATTCTGGCCTGTTTCATGGGCTATTAATCACCGTTTTGGGTCCCCGGAGTGATTTCCACCATTGACGAACCCTAGGGTGCATTTACGTGCCGGTCATCAACACTCGCAGTTTTGGCCGATTCTGGCCTGTTTCATGGGCTATTAATCACCGTTTTGGGTCCCCGGAGTGATTTCCACAATTGACGAAACCTAGGTTGCATTTACGTGTCGGTCATCAACACTCGCAGTTTTGGCCGATTCTAGCCTGTTTCATGGGCTATTAATCACCGTTTTGGGTCCCCGGAGTGATTTCCACAATTGACGAAACCTAGGGTGCATTTACGTGACGGTCATCAACACTCGCAGTTTTGGCCGATTCTGGCCTGTTTCGTGGGCTCTTAATCACAGTTACATGGGCTATTAATCACCGTTTTGGGTCCCCGGAGTGATTTCCACCATTGACGAACCCCAGGGTGCATTTACGTGCCAGTCATCAACACTCGCAATTTTGGCCGATTCTGGCCTGTTTCATGGGCTATTAATCACCGTTTTGGGTCCCCGGAGTGATTTCCACAATTGACGAAACCTAGGTTGCATTTACGTGACGGTCATCAACACTCGCAGTTTTGGCCGATTCTGGCCTGTTTCACGGGCTATTAATAAAATTTTTATGGGCTATTAATCACCGTTTTGGGTCCCCGGAGTGATTTCCACAATTGACGAAACCTAGGTTGCATTTACGTGCCGGTCATCAACACTCGCAGTTTTGGCCGATTCTGGCCTGTTTCATGGGCTATTAATCACCGTTTTGGGTCCCCGGAGTGATTTCCACAATTGACGAAACCTAGGGTGCATTTCCGTGACGGTCATCAACACTCGCAGTTTTGGCCGATTCTGGCCTGTTTCATGGGCTCTTAATCACAGTTACATGGGCTATTAATCACCGTTTTGGATCCCCGGAGTGATTTCCACCATTGACGAACCCAGGGTGCATTTACGTGTCGGTCATCAACACTCGCAGTTTTGGCCGATTCTGGCCTGTTTCATGGGCTATTAATCACCGTTTTGGGTCCCCGGAGTGATTTCCACAATTGACGAAACCTAGGTTGCATTTACGTGACGGTCATCAACACTCGCAGTTTTGGCCGATTCTAGCCTGTTTCATGGGCTAATAATCACCGTTTTGGGTCCCCGGAGTGATTTCCACAATTGACGAAACCTAGGTTGCATTTACGTGCCGGTCATCAACACTCACAGTTTTGGCCGATTCTAGCCTGTTTCATGGGCTATTAATCACCGTTTTGGATCCCCGGAGTGATTTCCACCATTGACGAACCCAGGGTGCATTTACGTGGCGGTCATCAACACTCGCAGTTTTGGCCGATTCTAGCCTGTTTCATGGGCTATTAATCACCGTTTTGGGTCCCCGGAGTGATTTCCACAATTGACGAAACCTAGGGTGCATTTACGTGCCGGTCATCAACACTCGCAGTTTTGGCCGATTCTAGCCTGTTTCATGGGCTATTAATCACCGTTTTGGGTCCCCGGAGTGATTTCCACAATTGACGAAATCTAGGGTGCATTTACGTGACGGTCATCAACACTCGCAGTTTTGGCCGATTCTGGCCTGTTTCGTGGGCTCTTAATCACAGTTACATGTAACTGTGATTAATAGCCCATGAAACAGGCCAGAATCGGCCAAAACTGCGAGCGTTGATGACCGGCACGTAAATGCACCCTAGGGTTCGTCAATGGTGGAAATCACTCCGGGGACCCAAAACGGTGATTAATAGCCCATGAAACAGGCCAGAATCGGCCAAAATTGCGAGTGTTGATGACTGGCACGTAAATGCACCCTGGGTTCGTCAATGGTGGAAATCACTCCGGGGACCCAAAACGGTGATTAATCTCCCATGTAAGTGTGATTAATAGCCCATGTAACGGTGATTAATAGCCCATCAAACAGGCCAGAATCGGCCAAAACTGCGAGTGTTGATGACCGGCACGTAAATGCACCCTGGGGTTCGTCAATGGTGGAAATCACTCCGGGGACCCAAAACGGTGATTATTAGCCCATGAAACAGGCCAGAATCGGCCAAAACTGTGAGTGTTGATGACCGGCACGTAAAGGCAACCTGGGTTCGTCAATGGTGGAAATCACTCCGGGGATCCAAAACGGTGATTAATAGCCCATGTAACTGTGATTAATAGCCCATGAAACAGGCCAGAATCGGCCAAAACTGCGAGTGTTGATGACCGGCACGTAAATGCACCCTAGGGTTCGTCAATGGTGGAAATCACTCCGGGGACCCAAAACGGTGATTAATAGCCCATGAAACAGGCCAGAATCGGCCAAAACTGTGAGTGTTGATGACCGGCACGTAAATGCACCCTGGGTTCGTCAATGGTGGAAATCACTCCGGGGATCCAAAACGGTGATTAATAGCCCATGTAACTGTGATTAATAGCCCATGAAACAGGCCAGAATCGGCCAAAACTGCGAGTGTTGATGACCGGCACGTAAATGCACCCTGGGTTCGTCAATGGTGGAAATCACTCCGGGGACCCAAAACGGTGATTAATAGCCCATGAAACAGGCCAGAATCGGCCAAAATTGCGAGTGTTGATGACTGGCACGTAAATGCACCCTGGGGTTCGTCAATGGTGGAAATCACTCCGGGGACCCAAAACGGTGATTAATCTCCCATGTAAGTGTGATTAATAGCCCATGTAACGGTGATTAATAGCCCATCAAACAGGCCAGAATCGGCCAAAACTGCGAGTGTTGATGACCGGCACGTAAATGCACCCTGGGGTTCGTCAATGGTGGAAATCACTCCGGGGACCCAAAACGGTGATTATTAGCCCATGAAACAGGCCAGAATCGGCCAAAACTGTGAGTGTTGATGACCGGCACGTAAATGCAACCTGGGTTCGTCAATGGTGGAAATCACTCCGGGGATCCAAAACGGTGATTAATAGCCCATGTAACTGTGATTAATAGCCCATGAAACAGGCCAGAATCGGCCAAAACTGCGAGTGTTGATGACCGGCACGTAAATGCACCCTAGGGTTCGTCAATGGTGGAAATCACTCCGGGGACCCAAAACGGTGATTAATAGCCCATGAAACAGGCCAGAATCGGCCAAAACTGTGAGTGTTGATGACCGGCACGTAAATGCACCCTGGGTTCGTCAATGGTGGAAATCACTCCGGGGATCCAAAACGGTGATTAATAGCCCATGTAACTGTGATTAATAGCCCATGAAACAGGCCAGAATCGGCCAAAACTGCGAGTGTTGATGACCGGCACGTAAATGCACCCTGGGGTTCGTCAATGGTGGAAATCATTCCGGGGACCCAAAACGGTGATTATTAGCCCATGAAACAGGCCAGAATCGGCCAAAACTGTGAGTGTTGATGACCGGCACGTAAATGCACCCTGGGTTCGTCAATGGTGGAAATCACTCCGGGGATCCAAAACGGTGATTAATAGCCCATGTAACTGTGATTAATAGCCCATGAAACAGGCCAGAATCGGCCAAAACTGCGAGTGTTGATGACCGGCACGTAAATGCACCCTAGGGTTCGTCAATGGTGGAAATCACTCCGGGGACCCAAAACGGTGATTAATAGCCCATGAAACAGGCCAGAATCGGCCAAAACTGTGAGTGTTGATGACCGGCACGTAAATGCACCCTGGGTTCGTCAATGGTGGAAATCACTCCGGGGATCCAAAACGGTGATTAATAGCCCATGTAACTGTGATTAATAGCCCATGAAACAGGCCAGAATCGGCCAAAACTGCGAGTGTTGATGACCGGCACGTAAATGCACCCTGGGGTTCGTCAATGGTGGAAATCATTCCGGGGACCCAAAACGGTGATTATTAGCCCATGAAACAGGCCAGAATCGGCCAAAACTGTGAGTGTTGATGACCGGCACGTAAATGCACCCTGGGTTCGTCAATGGTGGAAATCACTCCGGGGATCCAAAACGGTGATTAATAGCCCATGTAACTGTGATTAATAGCCCATGAAACAGGCCAGAATCGGCCAAAACTGCGAGTGTTGATGACCGGCACGTAAATGCACCCTAGGGTTCGTCAATGGTGGAAATCACTCCGGGGACCCAAAACGGTGATTAATAGCCCATGAAACAGGCCAGAATCGGCCAAAATTGCGAGTGTTGATGACTGGCACGTAAATGCACCCTGGGGTTCGTCAATGGTGGAAATCACTCCGGGGACCCAAAACGGTGATTAATAGCCCATGAAACAGGCCAGAATCGGCCAAAATTGCGAGTGTTCATGACCGGCACGTAAATGCACCCTAGGGTTCGTCAATGGTGGAAATCACTCCGGGGATCCAAAACGGTGATTAATAGCCCATGTAACGGTGATTAATAGCCCATGAAACAGGCCAGAATCGGCCAAACTTGCGAGTGTTGATGACCGGCACGTAAATGCACCCTGGGGTTCGTCAATGGTGGAAATCATTCCGGGGACCCAAAACGGTGATTATTAGCCCATGAAACAGGCCAGAATCGGCCAAAACTGTGAGTGTTGATGACCGGCACGTAAATGCACCCTGGGTTCGTCAATGGTGGAAATCACTCCGGGGATCCAAAACGGTGATTAATAGCCCATGTAACTGTGATTAATAGCCCATGAAACAGGCCAGAATCGGCCAAAACTGCGAGTGTTGATGACCGGCACGTAAATGCACCCTGGGGTTCGTCAATGGTGGAAATCACTCCGGGGACCCAAAACGGTGATTATTAGCCCATGAAACAGGCCAGAATCGGCCAAAACTGTGAGTGTTGATGACCGGCACGTAAATGCACCCTGGGTTCGTCAATGGTGGAAATCACTCCGGGGATCCAAAACGGTGATTAATAGCCCATGTAACTGTGATTAATAGCCCATGAAACAGGCCAAAATCGGCCAAAACTGCGAGTGTTGATGACCGGCACGTAAATGCACCCTAGGGTTCGTCAATGGTGGAAATCACTCCGGGGACCCAAAACGGTGATTAATAGCCCATGAAACAGGCCAGAATCGGCCAAAATTGCGAGTGTTGATGACTGGCACGTAAATGCACCCTGGGGTTCGTCAATGGTGGAAATCACTCCGGGGACCCAAAACGGTGATTAATAGCCCATGAAACAGGCCAGAATCGGCCAAAATTGCGAGTGTTCATGACCGGCACGTAAATGCACCCTAGGGTTCGTCAATGGTGGAAATCACTCCGGGGATCCAAAACGGTGATTAATAGCCCATGTAACTGTGATTAATAGCCCATGAAACAGGCCAGAATCGGCCAAAACTGTGAGTGTTGATGACCGGCACGTAAATGCACCCTGGGGTTCGTCAATGGTGGAAATCACTCCGGGGACCCAAAACGGTGATTATTAGCCCATGAAACAGGCCAGAATCGGCCAAAACTGTGAGTGTTGATGACCGGCACGTAAATGCACCCTGGGTTCGTCAATGGTGGAAATCACTTCGGGGATCCAAAACGGTGATTAATAGCCCATGTAACTGTGATTAATAGCCCATGAAACAGGCCAGAATCGGCCAAAACTGCGAGTGTTGATGACCGGCACGTAAATGCACCCTAGGGTTCGTCAATGGTGGAAATCACTCCGGGGACCCAAAATGGTGATTATTAGCCCATGAAACAGGCCAGAATCGGCCAAAACTGTGAGTGTTGATGACCGGCACGTAAATGCACCCTAGGGTTCGTCAATGGTGGAAATCACTCCGGGGACCCAAAACGGTGATTAATAGCCCATGAAACAGGCCAGAATCGGCCAAAATTGCGAGTGTTGATGACTGGCACGTAAATGCACCCTGGGGTTCGTCAATGGTGGAAATCACTCCGGGGACCCAAAACGGTGATTAATCTCCCATGTAAGTGTGATTAATAGCCCATGTAACGGTGATTAATAGCCCATCAAACAGGCCAGAATCGGCCAAAACTGCGAGTGTTGATGACCGGCACGTAAATGCACCCTGGGGTTCGTCAATGGTGGAAATCACTCCGGGGACCCAAAACGGTGATTATTAGCCCATGAAACAGGCCAGAATCGGCCAAAACTGTGAGTGTTGATGACCGGCACGTAAATGCAACCAGGGTTCGTCAATGGTGGAAATCACTCCGGGGATCCAAAACGGTGATTAATAGCCCATGTAACTGTGATTAATAGCCCATGAAACAGGCCAGAATCGGCCAAAACTGCGAGTGTTGATGACCGGCACGTAAATGCACCCTAGGGTTCGTCAATGGTGGAAATCACTCCGGGGACCCAAAACGGTGATTAATAGCCCATGAAACAGGCCAGAATCGGCCAAAACTGTGAGTGTTGATGACCGGCACGTAAATGCACCCTGGGTTCGTCAATGGTGGAAATCACTCCGGGGATCCAAAACGGTGATTAATAGCCCATGTAACTGTGATTAATAGCCCATGAAACGGGCCAGAATCGGCCAAAACTGCGAGTGTTGATGACCGGCACGTAAATGCACCCTGGGGTTCGTCAATGGTGGAAATCACTCCGGGGACCCAAAACGGTGATTAATAGCCCATGAAACAGGCCAGAATCGGCCAAAACTGTGAGTGTTGATGACCGGCACGTAAATGCACCCTGGGTTCGTCAATGGTGGAAATCACTCCGGGGATCCAAAACGGTGATTAATAGCCCATGTAACTGTGATTAATAGCCCATGAAACAGGCCAGAATCGGCCAAAACTGCGAGTGTTGATGACCGGCACGTAAATGCACCCTGGGGTTCGTCAATGGTGGAAATCATTCCGGGGACCCAAAACGGTGATTATTAGCCCATGAAACAGGCCAGAATCGGCCAAAATTGCGAGTGTTGATGACTGGCACGTAAATGCACCCTGGGGTTCGTCAATGGTGGAAATCACTCCGGGGACCCAAAACGGTGATTAATAGCCCATGAAACAGGCCAGAATCGGCCAAAATTGCGAGTGTTCATGACCGGCACGTAAATGCACCCTAGGGTTCGTCAATGGTGGAAATCACTCCGGGGATCCAAAACGGTGATTAATAGCCCATGTAACGGTGATTAATAGCCCATGAAACAGGCCAGAATCGGCCAAACTTGCGAGTGTTGATGACCGGCACGTAAATGCACCCTGGGGTTCGTCAATGGTGGAAATCATTCCGGGGACCCAAAACGGTGATTATTAGCCCATGAAACAGGCCAGAATCGGCCAAAACTGTGAGTGTTGATGACCGGCACGTAAATGCACCCTGGGTTCGTCAATGGTGGAAATCACTCCGGGGATCCAAAACGGTGATTAATAGCCCATGTAACTGTGATTAATAGCCCATGAAACAGGCCAGAATCGGCCAAAACTGCGAGTGTTGATGACCGGCACGTAAATGCACCCTGGGGTTCGTCAATGGTGGAAATCACTCCGGGGACCCAAAACGGTGATTATTAGCCCATGAAACAGGCCAGAATCGGCCAAAACTGTGAGTGTTGATGACCGGCACGTAAATGCACCCTGGGTTCGTCAATGGTGGAAATCACTCCGGGGATCCAAAACGGTGATTAATAGCCCATGTAACTGTGATTAATAGCCCATGAAACAGGCCAAAATCGGCCAAAACTGCGAGTGTTGATGACCGGCACGTAAATGCACCCTAGGGTTCGTCAATGGTGGAAATCACTCCGGGGACCCAAAACGGTGATTAATAGCCCATGAAACAGGCCAGAATCGGCCAAAATTGCGAGTGTTGATGACTGGCACGTAAATGCACCCTGGGGTTCGTCAATGGTGGAAATCACTCCGGGGACCCAAAACGGTGATTAATAGCCCATGAAACAGGCCAGAATCGGCCAAAATTGCGAGTGTTCATGACCGGCACGTAAATGCACCCTAGGGTTCGTCAATGGTGGAAATCACTCCGGGGATCCAAAACGGTGATTAATAGCCCATGTAACTGTGATTAATAGCCCATGAAACAGGCCAGAATCGGCCAAAACTGTGAGTGTTGATGACCGGCACGTAAATGCACCCTGGGGTTCGTCAATGGTGGAAATCACTCCGGGGACCCAAAACGGTGATTATTAGCCCATGAAACAGGCCAGAATCGGCCAAAACTGTGAGTGTTGATGACCGGCACGTAAATGCACCCTGGGTTCGTCAATGGTGGAAATCACTTCGGGGATCCAAAACGGTGATTAATAGCCCATGTAACTGTGATTAATAGCCCATGAAACAGGCCAGAATCGGCCAAAACTGCGAGTGTTGATGACCGGCACGTAAATGCACCCTAGGGTTCGTCAATGGTGGAAATCACTCCGGGGACCCAAAACGGTGATTAATAGCCCATGAAAAAGGCCAGAATCGGCCAAAATTGCGAGTGTTGATGACTGGCACGTAAATGCACCCTGGGGTTCGTCAATGGTGGAAATCACTCCGGGGACCCAAAACGGTGATTAATCTCCCATGTAAGTGTGATTAATAGCCCATGTAACGGTGATTAATAGCCCATGAAACAGGCCAGAATCGGCCAAAACTGCGAGTGTTGATGACCGGCACGTAAATGCACCCTGGGGTTCGTCAATGGTGGAAATCACTCCGGGGACCCAAAACGGTGATTATTAGCCCATGAAACAGGCCAGAATCGGCCAAAACTGTGAGTGTTGATGACCGGCACGTAAATGCAACCTGGGTTCGTCAATGGTGGAAATCACTCCGGGGATCCAAAACGGTGATTAATAGCCCATGTAACTGTGATTAATAGCCCATGAAACAGGCCAGAATCGGCCAAAACTGCGAGTGTTGATGACCGGCACGTAAATGCACCCTAGGGTTCGTCAATGGTGGAAATCACTCCGGGGACCCAAAACGGTGATTAATAGCCCATGAAACAGGCCAGAATCGGCCAAAACTGTGAGTGTTGATGACCGGCACGTAAATGCACCCTGGGTTCGTCAATGGTGGAAATCACTCCGGGGATCCAAAACGGTGATTAATAGCCCATGTAACTGTGATTAACAGCCCATGAAACAGGCCAGAATCGGCCAAAACTGCGAGTGTTGATGACCGGCACGTAAATGCACCCTGGGGTTCGTCAATGGTGGAAATCATTCCGGGGACCCAAAACGGTGATTATTAGCCCATGAAACAGGCCAGAATCGGCCAAAACTGTGAGTGTTGATGACCGGCACGTAAATGCACCCTGGGTTCGTCAATGGTGGAAATCACTCCGGGGATCCAAAACGGTGATTAATAGCCCATGTAACTGTGATTCATAGCCCATGAAACAGGCCAGAATCGGCCAAAACTGCGAGTGTTGATGACCGGCACGTAAATGCACCCTAGGGTTCGTCAATGGTGGAAATCACTCCGGGGACCCAAAACGGTGATTAATAGCCCATGAAACAGGCCAGAATCGGCCAAAATTGCGAGTGTTGATGACTGGCACGTAAATGCACCCTGGGGTTCGTCAATGGTGGAAATCACTCCGGGGACCCAAAACGGTGATTAATAGCCCATGAAACAGGCCAGAATCGGCCAAAATTGCGAGTGTTCATGACCGGCACGTAAATGCACCCTAGGGTTCGTCAATGGTGGAAATCACTCCGGGGATCCAAAACGGTGATTAATAGCCCATGTAACGGTGATTAATAGCCCATGAAACAGGCCAGAATCGGCCAAACTTGCGAGTGTTGATGACCGGCACGTAAATGCACCCTGGGGTTCGTCAATGGTGGAAATCATTCCGGGGACCCAAAACGGTGATTATTAGCCCATGAAACAGGCCAGAATCGGCCAAAACTGTGAGTGTTGATGACCGGCACGTAAATGCACCCTGGGTTCGTCAATGGTGGAAATCACTCCGGGGATCCAAAACGGTGATTAATAGCCCATGTAACTGTGATTAATAGCCCATGAAACAGGCCAGAATCGGCCAAAACTGCGAGTGTTGATGACCGGCACGTAAATGCACCCTGGGGTTCGTCAATGGTGGAAATCACTCCGGGGACCCAAAACGGTGATTATTAGCCCATGAAACAGGCCAGAATCGGCCAAAACTGTGAGTGTTGATGACCGGCACGTAAATGCACCCTGGGTTCGTCAATGGTGGAAATCACTCCGGGGATCCAAAACGGTGATTAATAGCCCATGTAACTGTGATTAATAGCCCATGAAACAGGCCAAAATCGGCCAAAACTGCGAGTGTTGATGACCGGCACGTAAATGCACCCTAGGGTTCGTCAATGGTGGAAATCACTCCGGGGACCCAAAACGGTGATTAATAGCCCATGAAACAGGCCAGAATCGGCCAAAATTGCGAGTGTTGATGACTGGCACGTAAATGCACCCTGGGGTTCGTCAATGGTGGAAATCACTCCGGGGACCCAAAACGGTGATTAATAGCCCATGAAACAGGCCAGAATCGGCCAAAATTGCGAGTGTTCATGACCGGCACGTAAATGCACCCTAGGGTTCGTCAATGGTGGAAATCACTCCGGGGATCCAAAACGGTGATTAATAGCCCATGTAACTGTGATTAATAGCCCATGAAACAGGCCAGAATCGGCCAAAACTGTGAGTGTTGATGACCGGCACGTAAATGCACCCTGGGGTTCGTCAATGGTGGAAATCACTCCGGGGAACCAAAACGGTGATTATTAGCCCATGAAACAGGCCAGAATCGGCCAAAACTGTGAGTGTTGATGACCGGCACGTAAATGCACCCTGGGTTCGTCAATGGTGGAAATCACTTCGGGGATCCAAAACGGTGATTAATAGCCCATGTAACTGTGATTAATAGCCCATGAAACAGGCCAGAATCGGCCAAAACTGCGAGTGTTGATGACCGGCACGTAAATGCACCCTAGGGTTCGTCAATGGTGGAAATCACTCCGGGGACCCAAAACGGTGATTAATAGCCCATGAAAAAGGCCAGAATCGGCCAAAATTGCGAGTGTTGATGACTGGCACGTAAATGCACCCTGGGGTTCGTCAATGGTGGAAATCACTCCGGGGACCCAAAACGGTGATTAATCTCCCATGTAAGTGTGATTAATAGCCCATGTAACGGTGATTAATAGCCCATGAAACAGGCCAGAATCGGCCAAAACTGCGAGTGTTGATGACCGGCACGTAAATGCACCCTGGGGTTCGTCAATGGTGGAAATCACTCCGGGGACCCAAAACGGTGATTATTAGCCCATGAAACAGGCCAGAATCGGCCAAAACTGTGAGTGTTGATGACCGGCACGTAAATGCAACCTGGGTTCGTCAATGGTGGAAATCACTCCGGGGATCCAAAACGGTGATTAATAGCCCATGTAACTGTGATTAATAGCCCATGAAACAGGCCAGAATCGGCCAAAACTGCGAGTGTTGATGACCGGCACGTAAATGCACCCTAGGGTTCGTCAATGGTGGAAATCACTCCGGGGACCCAAAACGGTGATTAATAGCCCATGAAACAGGCCAGAATCGGCCAAAACTGTGAGTGTTGATGACCGGCACGTAAATGCACCCTGGGTTCGTCAATGGTGGAAATCACTCCGGGGATCCAAAACGGTGATTAATAGCCCATGTAACTGTGATTAATAGCCCATGAAACAGGCCAGAATCGGCCAAAACTGCGAGTGTTGATGACCGGCACGTAAATGCACCCTAGGGTTCGTCAATGGTGGAAATCACTCCGGGGACCCAAAACGGTGATTAATAGCCCATGAAACAGGCCAGAATCGGCCAAAACTGTGAGTGTTGATGACCGGCACGTAAATGCACCCTGGGTTCGTCAATGGTGGAAATCACTCCGGGGATCCAAAACGGTGATTAATAGCCCATGTAACTGTGATTAATAGCCCATGAAACAGGCCAGAATCGGCCAAAACTGCGAGTGTTGATGACCGGCACGTAAATGCACCCTGGGGTTCGTCAATGGTGGAAATCATTCCGGGGACCCAAAACCGTGATTATTAGCCCATGAAACAGGCCAGAATCGGCCAAAACTGTGAGTGTTGATGACCGGCACGTAAATGCACCCTAGGGTTCGTCAATGGTGGAAATCACTCCGGGGATCCAAAACGGTGATTAATAGTCCATGTAACGGTGATTAATAGCCCATGAAACAGGCCAGAATCGGCCAAACTTGCGAGTGTTGATGACCGGCACGTAAATGCACCCTGGGGTTCGTCAATGGTGGAAATCATTCCGGGGACCCAAAACGGTGATTATTAGCCCATGAAACAGGCCAGAATCGGCCAAAACTGTGAGTGTTGATGACCGGCACGTAAATGCACCCTGGGTTCGTCAATGGTGGAAATCACTCCGGGGATCCAAAACGGTGATTAATAGCCCATGTAACTGTGATTAATAGCCCATGAAACAGGCCAGAATCGGCCAAAACTGCGAGTGTTGATGACCGGCACGTAAATGCACCCTAGGGTTCGTCAATGGTGGAAATCACTCCGGGGACCCAAAACGGTGATTAATAGCCCATGAAAAAGGCCAGAATCGGCCAAAATTGCGAGTGTTGATGACTGGCACGTAAATGCACCCTGGGGTTCGTCAATGGTGGAAATCACTCCGGGGACCCAAAACGGTGATTAATCTCCCATGTAAGTGTGATTAATAGCCCATGTAACGGTGATTAATAGCCCATGAAACAGGCCAGAATCGGCCAAAACTGCGAGTGTTGATGACCGGCACGTAAATGCACCCTGGGGTTCGTCAATGGTGGAAATCACTCCGGGGACCCAAAACGGTGATTATTAGCCCATGAAACAGGCCAGAATCGGCCAAAACTGTGAGTGTTGATGACCGGCACGTAAATGCAACCTGGGTTCGTCAATGGTGGAAATCACTCCGGGGATCCAAAACGGTGATTAATAGCCCATGTAACTGTGATTAATAGCCCATGAAACAGGCCAGAATCGGCCAAAACTGCGAGTGTTGATGACCGGCACGTAAATGCACCCTAGGGTTCGTCAATGGTGGAAATCACTCCGGGGACCCAAAACGGTGATTAATAGCCCATGAAACAGGCCAGAATCGGCCAAAACTGTGAGTGTTGATGACCGGCACGTAAATGCACCCTGGGTTCGTCAATGGTGGAAATCACTCCGGGGATCCAAAACGGTGATTAATAGCCCATGTAACTGTGATTAATAGCCCATGAAACAGGCCAGAATCGGCCAAAACTGCGAGTGTTGATGACCGGCACGTAAATGCACCCTAGGGTTCGTCAATGGTGGAAATCACTCCGGGGACCCAAAACGGTGATTAATAGCCCATGAAACAGGCCAGAATCGGCCAAAACTGTGAGTGTTGATGACCGGCACGTAAATGCACCCTGGGTTCGTCAATGGTGGAAATCACTCCGGGGATCCAAAACGGTGATTAATAGCCCATGTAACTGTGATTAATAGCCCATGAAACAGGCCAGAATCGGCCAAAACTGCGAGTGTTGATGACCGGCACGTAAATGCACCCTGGGGTTCGTCAATGGTGGAAATCATTCCGGGGACCCAAAACCGTGATTATTAGCCCATGAAACAGGCCAGAATCGGCCAAAACTGTGAGTGTTGATGACCGGCACGTAAATGCACCCTAGGGTTCGTCAATGGTGGAAATCACTCCGGGGATCCAAAACGGTGATTAATAGTCCATGTAACGGTGATTAATAGCCCATGAAACAGGCCAGAATCGGCCAAACTTGCGAGTGTTGATGACCGGCACGTAAATGCACCCTGGGGTTCGTCAATGGTGGAAATCATTCCGGGGACCCAAAACGGTGATTATTAGCCCATGAAACAGGCCAGAATCGGCCAAAACTGTGAGTGTTGATGACCGGCACGTAAATGCACCCTGGGTTCGTCAATGGTGGAAATCACTCCGGGGATCCAAAACGGTGATTAATAGCCCATGTAACTGTGATTAATAGCCCATGAAACAGGCCAGAATCGGCCAAAACTGCGAGTGTTGATGACCGGCACGTAAATGCACCCTGGGGTTCGTCAATGGTGGAAATCACTCCGGGGACCCAAAACGGTGATTATTAGCCCATGAAACAGGCCAGAATCGGCCAAAACTGTGAGTGTTGATGACCGGCACGTAAATGCACCCTGGGTTCGTCAATGGTGGAAATCACTCCGGGGATCCAAAACGGTGATTAATAGCCCATGTAACTGTGATTAATAGCCCATGAAACAGGCCAGAATCGGCCAAAACTGCGAGTGTTGATGACCGGCACGTAAATGCACCCTGGGGTTCGTCAATGGTGGAAATCACTCCGGGGACCCAAAACGGTGATTATTAGCCCATGAAACAGGCCAGAATCGGCCAAAACTGTGAGTGTTGATGACCGGCACGTAAATGCACCCTGGGTTCGTCAATGGTGGAAATCACTCCGGGGATCCAAAACGGTGATTAATAGCCCATGTAACTGTGATTAATAGCCCATGAAACAGGCCAAAATCGGCCAAAACTGCGAGTGTTGATGACCGGCACGTAAATGCACCCTAGGGTTCGTCAATGGTGGAAATCACTCCGGGGACCCAAAACGGTGATTAATAGCCCATGAAACAGGCCAGAATCGGCCAAAATTGCGAGTGTTGATGACTGGCACGTAAATGCACCCTGGGGTTCGTCAATGGTGGAAATCACTCCGGGGACCCAAAACGGTGATTAATAGCCCATGAAACAGGCCAGAATCGGCCAAAATTGCGAGTGTTCATGACCGGCACGTAAATGCACCCTAGGGTTCGTCAATGGTGGAAATCACTCCGGGGATCCAAAACGGTGATTAATAGCCCATGTAACTGTGATTAATAGCCCATGAAACAGGCCAGAATCGGCCAAAACTGTGAGTGTTGATGACCGGCACGTAAATGCACCCTGGGGTTCGTCAATGGTGGAAATCACTCCGGGGAACCAAAACGGTGATTATTAGCCCATGAAACAGGCCAGAATCGGCCAAAACTGTGAGTGTTGATGACCGGCACGTAAATGCACCCTGGGTTCGTCAATGGTGGAAATCACTTCGGGGATCCAAAACGGTGATTAATAGCCCATGTAACTGTGATTAATAGCCCATGAAACAGGCCAGAATCGGCCAAAACTGCGAGTGTTGATGACCGGCACGTAAATGCACCCTAGGGTTCGTCAATGGTGGAAATCACTCCGGGGACCCAAAACGGTGATTAATAGCCCATGAAAAAGGCCAGAATCGGCCAAAATTGCGAGTGTTGATGACTGGCACGTAAATGCACCCTGGGGTTCGTCAATGGTGGAAATCACTCCGGGGACCCAAAACGGTGATTAATCTCCCATGTAAGTGTGATTAATAGCCCATGTAACGGTGATTAATAGCCCATGAAACAGGCCAGAATCGGCCAAAACTGCGAGTGTTGATGACCGGCACGTAAATGCACCCTGGGGTTCGTCAATGGTGGAAATCACTCCGGGGACCCAAAACGGTGATTATTAGCCCATGAAACAGGCCAGAATCGGCCAAAACTGTGAGTGTTGATGACCGGCACGTAAATGCAACCTGGGTTCGTCAATGGTGGAAATCACTCCGGGGATCCAAAACGGTGATTAATAGCCCATGTAACTGTGATTAATAGCCCATGAAACAGGCCAGAATCGGCCAAAACTGCGAGTGTTGATGACCGGCACGTAAATGCACCCTAGGGTTCGTCAATGGTGGAAATCACTCCGGGGACCCAAAACGGTGATTAATAGCCCATGAAACAGGCCAGAATCGGCCAAAACTGTGAGTGTTGATGACCGGCACGTAAATGCACCCTGGGTTCGTCAATGGTGGAAATCACTCCGGGGATCCAAAACGGTGATTAATAGCCCATGTAACTGTGATTAATAGCCCATGAAACAGGCCAGAATCGGCCAAAACTGCGAGTGTTGATGACCGGCACGTAAATGCACCCTAGGGTTCGTCAATGGTGGAAATCACTCCGGGGACCCAAAACGGTGATTAATAGCCCATGAAACAGGCCAGAATCGGCCAAAACTGTGAGTGTTGATGACCGGCACGTAAATGCACCCTGGGTTCGTCAATGGTGGAAATCACTCCGGGGATCCAAAACGGTGATTAATAGCCCATGTAACTGTGATTAATAGCCCATGAAACAGGCCAGAATCGGCCAAAACTGCGAGTGTTGATGACCGGCACGTAAATGCACCCTGGGGTTCGTCAATGGTGGAAATCATTCCGGGGACCCAAAACGGTGATTATTAGCCCATGAAACAGGCCAGAATCGGCCAAAACTGTGAGTGTTGATGACCGGCACGTAAATGCACCCTAGGGTTCGTCAATGGTGGAAATCACTCCGGGGATCCAAAACGGTGATTAATAGCCCATGTAACGGTGATTAATAGCCCATGAAACAGGCCAGAATCGGCCAAACTTGCGAGTGTTGATGACCGGCACGTAAATGCACCCTGGGGTTCGTCAATGGTGGAAATCATTCCGGGGACCCAAAACGGTGATTATTAGCCCATGAAACAGGCCAGAATCGGCCAAAACTGTGAGTGTTGATGACCGGCACGTAAATGCACCCTGGGTTCGTCAATGGTGGAAATCACTCCGGGGATCCAAAACGGTGATTAATAGCCCATGTAACTGTGATTAATAGCCCATGAAACAGGCCAGAATCGGCCAAAACTGCGAGTGTTGATGACCGGCACGTAAATGCACCCTGGGGTTCGTCAATGGTGGAAATCACTCCGGGGACCCAAAACGGTGATTATTAGCCCATGAAACAGGCCAGAATCGGCCAAAACTGTGAGTGTTGATGACCGGCACGTAAATGCACCCTGGGTTCGTCAATGGTGGAAATCACTCCGGGGATCCAAAACGGTGATTAATAGCCCATGTAACTGTGATTAATAGCCCATGAAACAGGCCAAAATCGGCCAAAACTGCGAGTGTTGATGACCGGCACGTAAATGCACCCTAGGGTTCGTCAATGGTGGAAATCACTCCGGGGACCCAAAACGGTGATTAATAGCCCATGAAACAGGCCAGAATCGGCCAAAATTGCGAGTGTTGATGACTGGCACGTAAATGCACCCTGGGGTTCGTCAATGGTGGAAATCACTCCGGGGACCCAAAACGGTGATTAATAGCCACTGAAACAGGCCAGAATCGGCCAAAATTGCGAGTGTTCATGACCGGCACGTAAATGCACCCTAGGGTTCGTCAATGGTGGAAATCACTCCGGGGATCCAAAACGGTGATTAATAGCCCATGTAACTGTGATTAATAGCCCATGAAACAGGCCAGAATCGGCCAAAACTGTGAGTGTTGATGACCGGCACGTAAATGCACCCTGGGGTTCGTCAATGGTGGAAATCACTCCGGGGACCCAAAACGGTGATTATTAGCCCATGAAACAGGCCAGAATCGGCCAAAACTGTGAGTGTTGATGACCGGCACGTAAATGCACCCTGGGTTCGTCAATGGTGGAAATCACTTCGGGGATCCAAAACGGTGATTAATAGCCCATGTAACTGTGATTAATAGCCCATGAAACAGGCCAGAATCGGCCAAAACTGCGAGTGTTGATGACCGGCACGTAAATGCACCCTAGGGTTCGTCAATGGTGGAAATCACTCCGGGGACCCAAAACGGTGATTAATAGCCCATGAAAAAGGCCAGAATCGGCCAAAATTGCGAGTGTTGATGACTGGCACGTAAATGCACCCTGGGGTTCGTCAATGGTGGAAATCACTCCGGGGACCCAAAACGGTGATTAATCTCCCATGTAAGTGTGATTAATAGCCCATGTAACGGTGATTAATAGCCCATGAAACAGGCCAGAATCGGCCAAAACTGCGAGTGTTGATGACCGGCACGTAAATGCACCCTGGGGTTCGTCAATGGTGGAAATCACTCCGGGGACCCAAAACGGTGATTATTAGCCCATGAAACAGGCCAGAATCGGCCAAAACTGTGAGTGTTGATGACCGGCACGTAAATGCAACCTGGGTTCGTCAATGGTGGAAATCACTCCGGGGATCCAAAACGGTGATTAATAGCCCATGTAACTGTGATTAATAGCCCATGAAACAGGCCAGAATCGGCCAAAACTGCGAGTGTTGATGACCGGCACGTAAATGCACCCTAGGGTTCGTCAATGGTGGAAATCACTCCGGGGACCCAAAACGGTGATTAATAGCCCATGAAACAGGCCAGAATCGGCCAAAACTGTGAGTGTTGATGACCGGCACGTAAATGCACCCTGGGTTCGTCAATGGTGGAAATCACTCCGGGGATCCAAAACGGTGATTAATAGCCCATGTAACTGTGATTAATAGCCCATGAAACAGGCCAGAATCGGCCAAAACTGCGAGTGTTGATGACCGGCACGTAAATGCACCCTGGGGTTCGTCAATGGTGGAAATCATTCCGGGGACCCAAAACGGTGATTATTAGCCCATGAAACAGGCCAGAATCGGCCAAAACTGTGAGTGTTGATGACCGGCACGTAAATGCACCCTGGGTTCGTCAATGGTGGAAATCACTCCGGGGATCCAAAACGGTGATTAATAGCCCATGTAACTGTGATTCATAGCCCATGAAACAGGCCAGAATCGGCCAAAACTGCGAGTGTTGATGACCGGCACGTAAATGCACCCTAGGGTTCGTCAATGGTGGAAATCACTCCGGGGACCCAAAACGGTGATTAATAGCCCATGAAACAGGCCAGAATCGGCCAAAATTGCGAGTGTTGATGACTGGCACGTAAATGCACCCTGGGGTTCGTCAATGGTGGAAATCACTCCGGGGACCCAAAACGGTGATTAATAGCCCATGAAACAGGCCAGAATCGGCCAAAATTGCGAGTGTTCATGACCGGCACGTAAATGCACCCTAGGGTTCGTCAATGGTGGAAATCACTCCGGGGATCCAAAACGGAGATTAATAGCCCATGTAACGGTGATTAATAGCCCATGAAACAGGCCAGAATCGGCCAAACTTGCGAGTGTTGATGACCGGCACGTAAATGCACCCTGGGGTTCGTCAATGGTGGAAATCATTCCGGGGACCCAAAACGGTGATTATTAGCCCATGAAACAGGCCAGAATCGGCCAAAACTGTGAGTGTTGACGACCGGCACGTAAATGCACCCTGGGTTCGTCAATGGTGGAAATCACTCCGGGGATCCAAAACGGTGATTAATAGCCCATGTAACTGTGATTAATAGCCCATGAAACAGGCCAGAATCGGCCAAAACTGCGAGTGTTGATGACCGGCACGTAAATGCACCCTGGGGTTCGTCAATGGTGGAAATCGCACTCCGGGGACCCAAAACGGTGATTATTAGCCCATGAAACAGGCCAGAATCGGCCACCACTGTGAGTGTTGATGACCGGCACGTAAATGCACCCTGGGTTCGTCAATGGTGGAAATCACTCCGGGGATCCAAAACGGTGATTAATAGCCCATGTAACTGTGATTAATAGCCCATGAAACAGGCCAGAATCGGCCAAAACTGCGAGTGTTGATGACCGGCACGTAAATGCACCCTAGGGTTCGTCAATGGTGGAAATCACTCCGGGGACCCAAAACGGTGATTAATAGCCCATGAAACAGGCCAGAATCGGCCAAAATTGCGATTGTTGATGACTGGCACGTAAATGCACCCTGGGGTTCGTCAATGGTGGAAATCACTCCGGGGACCCAAAACGGTGATTAATAGCCCATGTAAGTGTGATTAATAGCCCATGTAACGGTGATTAATAGCCCATCAAACAGGCCAGAATCGGCCAAAACTGCGAGTGTTGATGACCGGCACGTAAATGCACCCTGGGGTTCGTCAATGGTGGAAATCACTCCGGGGACCCAAAACGGTGATTATTAGCCCATGAAACAGGCCAGAATCGGCCAAAACTTTGAGTGTTGATGACCGGCACGTAAATGCACCCTGGGTTCGTCAATGGTGGAAATCACTCCGGGGATCCAAAACGGTGATTAATAGCCCATGTAACTGTGATTAATAGCCCATGAAACAGGCCAGAATCGGCCAAAACTGCGAGTGTTGATGACCGGCACGTAAATGCACCCTAGGGTTCGTCAATGGTGGAAATCACTCCGGGGACCCAAAACGGTGATTAATAGCCCATGAAACAGGCCAGAATCGGCCAAAACTGTGAGTGTTGATGACCGGCACGTAAATGCACCCTGGGTTCGTCAATGGTGGAAATCACTCCGGGGACCCAAAACGGTGATTAATAGCCCATGAAACAGGCCAGAATCGGCCAAAATTGCGAGTGTTGATGACTGGCACGTAAATGCACCCTGGGGTTCGTCAATGGTGGAAATCACTCCGGGGACCCAAAACGGTGATTAATAGCCTATGTAAGTGTGATTAATAGCCCATGTAACGGTGATTAATAGCCCATCAAACAGGCCAGAATCGGCCAAAACTGCGAGTGTTGATGACCGGCACGTAAATGCACCCTGGGGTTCGTCAATGGTGGAAATCACTCCGGGGATCCAAAACGGTGATTAATAGCCCATGTAACTGTGATTAATTGCCCATGAAACAGGCCAGAATCGGCCAAAACTGCGAGTGTTGATGACCGGCACGTAAATGCACCCTAGGGTTCGTCAATGGTGGAAATCACTCCGGGGACCCAAAACGGTGATTAATAGCCCATGAAACAGGGCAGAATCGGCCAAAATTGCGAGTGTTGATGACTGGCACGTAAATGCACCCTGGGGTTCGTCAATGGTGGAAATCACTCCGGGGACCCAAAACGGTGATTAATAGCCCATGTAAGTGTGATTAATAGCCCATGTAACGGTGATTAATAGCCCATCAAACAGGCCAGAATCGGCCAAAACTGCGAGTGTTGATGACCGGCACGTAAATGCACCCTGGGGTTCGTCAATGGTGGAAATCACTCCGGGGACCCAAAACGGTGATTATTAGCCCATGAAACAGGCCAGAATCGGCCAAAACTGTGAGTGTTGATGACCGGCACGTAAATGCACCCTGGGTTCGTCAATGGTGGAAATCACTCCGGGGATCCAAAACGGTGATTAATAGCCCATGTAACTGTGATTAATAGCCCATGAAACAGGCCAGAATCGGCCAAAACTGCGAGTGTTGATGACCGGCACGTAAATGCACCCTAGGGTTCGTCAATGGTGGAAATCACTCCGGGGACCCAAAACGGTGATTAATAGCCCATGAAACAGGCCAGAATCGGCCAAAACTGTGAGTGTTGATGACCGGCACGTAAATGCACCCTGGGTTCGTCAATGGTGGAAATCACTCCGGGGACCCAAAACGGTGATTAATAGCCCATGAAACAGGCCAGAATCGGCCAAAATTGCGAGTGTTGATGACTGGCACGTAAATGCACCCTGGGGTTCGTCAATGGTGGAAATCACTCCGGGGACCCAAAACGGTGATTAATAGCCCATGTAAGTGTGATTAATAGCACATGTAACGGTGATTAATAGCCCATCAAACAGGCCAGAATCGGCCAAAATTGCGAGTGTTGATGACTGGCACGTAAATGCACCCTGGGGTTCGTCAATGGTGGAAATCACTCCGGGGACCCAAAACGGTGATTAATAGCCCATGTAAGTGTGATTAATAGCCCATGTAACGGTGATTAATAGCCCATCAAACAGGCCAGAATCGGCCAAAACTGCGAGTGTTGATGACCGGCACGTAAATGCACCCTGGGGTTCGTCAATGGTGGAAATCACTCCGGGGACCCAAAACGGTTATTATTAGCCCATGAAACAGGCCAGAATCGGCCAAAACTGTGAGTGTTGATGACCGGCACGTAAATGCACCCTGGGTTCGTCAATGGTGGAAATCACTCCGGGGACCCAAAACGGTGATTATTAGCCCATGAAACAGGCCAGAATCGGCCAAAACTGTGAGTGTTGATGACCGGCACGTAAATGCACCCTGGGTTCGTCAATGGTGGAAATCACTCCGGGGATCCAAAACGGTGATTAATAGCCCATGTAACTGTGATTAATAGCCCATGAAACAGGCCAGAATCGGGCAAAACTGCGAGTGTTGATGACCGGCACGTAAATGCACCCTAGGGTTCGTCAATGGTGGAAATCACTCCGGGGACCCAAAACGGTGATTAATAGCCCATGAAACAGGCCAGAATCGGCCAAAACTGTGAGTGTTGATGACCGGCACGTAAATGCACCATGGGTTCGTCAATGGTGGAAATCACTCCGGGGACCCAAAACGGTGATTAATAGCCCATGAAACAGGCCAGAATCGGCCAAAATTGCGAGTATTGATGACTGGCACGTAAATGCACCCTGGGGTTCGTCAATGGTGGAAATCACTCCGGGGACCCAAAACGGTGATTAATAGCCCATGTAAGTGTGATTAATAGCCCATGTAACGGTGATTACTAGCCCATCAAACAGGCCAGAATCGGCCAAAACTTTGAGTGTTGATGACCGGCACGTAAATGCACCCTGGGTTCGTCAATGGTGGAAATCACTCCGGGGATCCAAAACGGTGATTAATAGCCCATGTAACTGTGATTAATAGCCCATGAAACAGGCCAGAATCGGCCAAAACTGCGAGTGTTGATGACCGGCACGTAAATGCACCCTAGGGTTCGTCAATGGTGGAAATCACTCCGGGGACCCAAAACGGTGATTAATAGCCCATGAAACAGGCCAGAATCGGCCAAAACTGTGAGTGTTGATGACCGGCACGTAAATGCACCCTGGGTTCGTCAATGGTGGAAATCACTCCGGGGACCCAAAACGGTGATTAATAGCCCATGAAACAGGCCAGAATCGGCCAAAATTGCGAGTGTTGATGACTGGCACGTAAATGCACCCTGGGGTTCGTCAATGGTGGAAATCACTCCGGGGACCCAAAACGGTGATTAATAGCCCATGTAAGTGTGATTAATAGCCCATGTAACGGTGATTAATAGCCCATCAAACAGGCCAGAATCGGCCAAAACTGCGAGTGTTGATGACCGGCACGTAAATGCACCCTGGGGTTCGTCAATGGTGGAAATCACTCCGGGGATCCAAAACGGTGATTAATAGCCCATGTAACTGTGATTAATTGCCCATGAAACAGGCCAGAATCGGCCAAAACTGCGAGTGTTGATGACCGGCACGTAAATGCACCCTAGGGTTCGTCAATGGTGGAAATCACTCCGGGGACCCAAAACGGTGATTAATAGCCCATGAAACAGGGCAGAATCGGCCAAAATTGCGAGTGTTGATGACTGGCACGTAAATGCACCCTGGGGTTCGTCAATGGTGGAAATCACTCCGGGGACCCAAAACGGTGATTAATAGCCCATGTAAGTGTGATTAATAGCCCATGTAACGGTGATTAATAGCCCATCAAACAGGCCAGAATCGGCCAAAACTGCGAGTGTTGATGACCGGCACGTAAATGCACCCTGGGGTTCGTCAATGGTGGAAATCACTCCGGGGACCCAAAACGGTGATTATTAGCCCATGAAACAGGCCAGAATCGGCCAAAACTGTGAGTGTTGATGACCGGCACGTAAATGCACCCTGGGTTCGTCAATGGTGGAAATCACTCCGGGGATCCAAAACGGTGATTAATAGCCCATGTAACTGTGATTAATAGCCCATGAAACAGGCCAGAATCGGCCAAAACTGCGAGTGTTGATGACCGGCACGTAAATGCACCCTAGGGTTCGTCAATGGTGGAAATCACTCCGGGGACCCAAAACGGTGATTAATAGCCCATGAAACAGGCCAGAATCGGCCAAAACTGTGAGTGTTGATGACCGGCACGTAAATGCACCCTGGGTTCGTCAATGGTGGAAATCACTCCGGGGACCCAAAACGGTGATTAATAGCCCATGAAACAGGCCAGAATCGGCCAAAATTGCGAGTGTTGATGACTGGCACGTAAATGCACCCTGGGGTTCGTCAATGGTGGAAATCACTCCGGGGACCCAAAACGGTGATTAATAGCCCATGTAAGTGTGATTAATAGCACATGTAACGGTGATTAATAGCCCATCAAACAGGCCAGAATCGGCCAAAATTGCGAGTGTTGATGACTGGCACGTAAATGCACCCTGGGGTTCGTCAATGGTGGAAATCACTCCGGGGACCCAAAACGGTGATTAATAGCCCATGTAAGTGTGATTAATAGCCCATGTAACGGTGATTAATAGCCCATCAAACAGGCCAGAATCGGCCAAAACTGCGAGTGTTGATGACCGGCACGTAAATGCACCCTGGGGTTCGTCAATGGTGGAAATCACTCCGGGGACCCAAAACGGTTATTATTAGCCCATGAAACAGGCCAGAATCGGCCAAAACTGTGAGTGTTGATGACCGGCACGTAAATGCACCCTGGGTTCGTCAATGGTGGAAATCACTCCGGGGACCCAAAACGGTGATTATTAGCCCATGAAACAGGCCAGAATCGGCCAAAACTGTGAGTGTTGATGACCGGCACGTAAATGCACCCTGGGTTCGTCAATGGTGGAAATCACTCCGGGGATCCAAAACGGTGATTAATAGCCCATGTAACTGTGATTAATAGCCCATGAAACAGGCCAGAATCGGGCAAAACTGCGAGTGTTGATGACCGGCACGTAAATGCACCCTAGGGTTCGTCAATGGTGGAAATCACTCCGGGGACCCAAAACGGTGATTAATAGCCCATGAAACAGGCCAGAATCGGCCAAAACTGTGAGTGTTGATGACCGGCACGTAAATGCACCATGGGTTCGTCAATGGTGGAAATCACTCCGGGGACCCAAAACGGTGATTAATAGCCCATGAAACAGGCCAGAATCGGCCAAAATTGCGAGTATTGATGACTGGCACGTAAATGCACCCTGGGGTTCGTCAATGGTGGAAATCACTCCGGGGACCCAAAACGGTGATTAATAGCCCATGTAAGTGTGATTAATAGCCCATGTAACGGTGATTACTAGCCCATCAAACAGGCCAGAATCGGCCCAAACTGCGAGTGTTGATGACCGGCACGTAAATGCACCCTGGGGTTCGTCAATGGTGGAAATCACTCCGGGGACCCAAAACGGTGATTATTAGCCCATGAAACAGGCCAGAATCGGCCAAAACTGTGAGTGTTGATGACCGGCACGTAAATGCACCCTGGGTTCGTCAATGGTGGAAATCACTTCGGGGATCCAAAACGGTGATTAATAGCCCATGTAACGGTGATTAATAGCCCATGAAACAGGCTAGAATCGGCCAAAACTGCGAGTGTTGATGACCGGCACGTAAATGCACCCTAGGTTTCGTCAATTGTGGAAATCACTCCGGGGACCCAAAACGGTGATTAATAGCCCATGAAACAGGCTAGAATCGGCCAAAACTGCGAGTGTTGATGACCGGCACGTAAATGCACCCTGGGGTTCGTCAATGGTGGAAATCACTCCGGGGATCCAAAACGGTGATTAATAGCCCATGTAACTGTGATTAATTGCCCATGAAACAGGCCAGAATCGGCCAAAACTGCGAGTGTTGATGACCGGCACGTAAATGCACCCTAGGGTTCGTCAATGGTGGAAATCACTCCGGGGACCCAAAACGGTGATTAATAGCCCATGAAACAGGCCAGAATCGGCCAAAATTGCGAGTGTTGATGACTGGCACGTAAATGCACCCTGGGGTTCGTCAATGGTGGAAATCACTCCGGGGACCCAAAACGGTGATTAATAGCCCATGTAAGTGTGATTAATAGCCCATGTAACGGTGATTAATAGCCCATCAAACAGGCCAGAATCGGCCAAAATTGCGAGTGTTGATGACTGGCACGTAAATGCACCCTGGGGTTCGTCAATGGTGGAAATCACTCCGGGGACCCAAAACGGTGATTAATAGCCCATGTAAGTGTGATTAATAGCCCATGTAACGGTGATTAATAGCCCATCAAACAGGCCAGAATCGGCCAAAACTGCGAGTGTTGACGACCGGCACGTAAATGCACCCTGGGGTTCGTCAATGGTGGAAATCACTCCGGGGACCCAAAACGGTGATTATTAGCCCATGAAACAGGCCAGAATCGGCCAAAACTGTGAGTGTTGATGACCGGCACGTAAATGCACCCTGGGTTCGTCAATGGTGGAAATCACTTCGGGGATCCAAAACGGTGATTAATAGCCCATGTAACTGTGATTAATAGCCCATGAAACAGGCCAGAATCGGCCAAAACTGCGAGTGTTGATGACCGGCACGTAAATGCACCCTAGGGTTCGTCAATGGTGGAAATCACTCCGGGGACCCAAAACGGTGATTAATAGCCCATGAAACAGGCCAGAATCGGCCAAAACTGTGAGTGTTGATGACCGGCACGTAAATGCACCCTAGGGTTCGTCAATGGTGGAAATCACTCCGGGGACCCAAAACGGTGATTAATAGCCCATGAAACAGGCCAGAATCGGCCAAAATTGCGAGTGTTGATGACTGGCACGTAAATGCACCCTGGGGTTCGTCAATGGTGGAAATCACTCCGGGGACCCAAAACGGTGATTAATAGCCCATGTAAGTGTGATTAATAGCCCATGTAACGGTGATTAATAGCCCATCAAACAGGCCAGAATCGGCCAAAACTGCGAGTGTTGATGACCGGCACGTAAATGCACCCTGGGGTTCGTCAATGGTGGAAATCACTCCGGGGACCCAAAACGGTGATTATTAGCCCATGAAACAGGCCAGAATCGGCCAAAACTTTGAGTGTTGATGACCGGCACGTAAATGCACCCTGGGTTCGTCAATGGTGGAAATCACTCCGGGGATCCAAAACGGTGATTAATAGCCCATGTAACTGTGATTAATAGCCCATGAAACAGGCCAGAATCGGCCAAAACTGCGAGTGTTGATGACCGGCACGTAAATGCACCCTAGGGTTCGTCAATGGTGGAAATCACTCCGGGGACCCAAAACGGTGATTAATAGCCCATGAAACAGGCCAGAATCGGCCAAAACTGTGAGTGTTGATGACCGGCACGTAAATGCACCCTGGGTTCGTCAATGGTGGAAATCACTCCGGGGACCCAAAACGGTGATTAATAGCCCATGAAACAGGCCAGAATCGGCCAAAATTGCGAGTGTTGATGACTGGCACGTAAATGCACCCTGGGGTTCGTCAATGGTGGAAATCACTCCGGGGACCCAAAACGGTGATTAATAGCCCATGTAAGTGTGATTAATAGCCCATGTAACGGTGATTAATAGCCCATCAAACAGGCCAGAATCGGCCAAAACTGCGAGTGTTGATGACCGGCACGTAAATGCACCCTGGGGTTCGTCAATGGTGGAAATCACTCCGGGGATCCAAAACGGTGATTAATAGCCCATGTAACTGTGATTAATTGCCCATGAAACAGGCCAGAATCGGCCAAAACTGCGAGTGTTGATGACCGGCACGTAAATGCACCCTAGGATTCGTCAATGGTGGAAATCACTCCGGGGACCCAAAACGGTGATTAATAGCCCATGAAACAGGGCAGAATCGGCCAAAATTGCGAGTGTTGATGACTGGCACGTAAATGCACCCTGGGGTTCGTCAATGGTGGAAATCACTCCGGGGACCCAAAACGGTGATTAATAGCCCATGTAAGTGTGATTAATAGCCCATGTAACGGTGATTAATAGCCCATCAAACAGGCCAGAATCGGCCAAAATTGCGAGTGTTGATGACTGGCACGTAAATGCACCCTGGGGTTCGTCAATGGTGGAAATCACTCCGGGGACCCAAAACGGTGATTAATAGCCCATGTAAGTGTGATTAATAGCCCATGTAACGGTGATTAATAGCCCATCAAACAGGCCAGAATCGGCCAAAACTGCGAGTGTTGATGACCGGCACGTAAATGCACCCTGGGGTTCGTCAATGGTGGAAATCACTCCGGGGATCCAAAACGGTGATTAATAGCCCATGTAACTGTGATTAATTGCCCATGAAACAGGCCAGAATCGGCCAAAACTGCGAGTGTTGATGACCGGCACGTAAATGCACCCTAGGATTCGTCAATGGTGGAAATCACTCCGGGGACCCAAAACGGTGATTAATAGCCCATGAAACAGGGCAGAATCGGCCAAAATTGCGAGTGTTGATGACTGGCACGTAAATGCACCCTGGGGTTCGTCAATGGTGGAAATCACTCCGGGGACCCAAAACGGTGATTAATAGCCCATGTAAGTGTGATTAATAGCCCATGTAACGGTGATTAATAGCCCATCAAACAGGCCAGAATCGGCCAAAACTGCGAGTGTTGATGACCGGCACGTAAATGCACCCTGGGGTTCGTCAATGGTGGAAATCACTCCGGGGACCCAAAACGGTGATTATTAGCCCATGAAACAGGCCAGAATCGGCCAAAACTGTGAGTGTTGATGACCGGCACGTAAATGCACCCTGGGTTCGTCAATGGTGGAAATCACTCCGGGGATCCAAAACGGTGATTAATAGCCCATGTAACTGTGATTAATAGCCCATGAAACAGGCCAGAATCGGCCAAAACTGCGAGTGTTGATGACCGGCACGTAAATGCACCCTAGGGTTCGTCAATGGTGGAAATCACTCCGGGGACCCAAAACGGTGATTAATAGCCCATGAAACAGGCCAGAATCGGCCAAAACTGTGAGTGTTGATGACCGGCACGTAAATGCACCCTGGGTTCGTCAATGGTGGAAATCACTCCGGGGACCCAAAACGGTGATTAATAGCCCATGAAACAGGCCAGAATCGGCCAAAATTGCGAGTGTTGATGACTGGCACGTAAATGCACCCTGGGGTTCGTCAATGGTGGAAATCACTCCGGGGACCCAAAACGGTGATTAATAGCCCATGTAAGTGTGATTAATAGCACATGTAACGGTGATTAATAGCCCATCAAACAGGCCAGAATCGGCCAAAATTGCGAGTGTTGATGACTGGCACGTAAATGCACCCTGGGGTTCGTCAATGGTGGAAATCACTCCGGGGACCCAAAACGGTGATTAATAGCCCATGTAAGTGTGATTAATAGCCCATGTAACGGTGATTAATAGCCCATCAAACAGGCCAGAATCGGCCAAAACTGCGAGTGTTGATGACCGGCACGTAAATGCACCCTGGGGTTCGTCAATGGTGGAAATCACTCCGGGGACCCAAAACGGTTATTATTAGCCCATGAAACAGGCCAGAATCGGCCAAAACTGTGAGTGTTGATGACCGGCACGTAAATGCACCCTGGGTTCGTCAATGGTGGAAATCACTCCGGGGACCCAAAACGGTGATTATTAGCCCATGAAACAGGCCAGAATCGGCCAAAACTGTGAGTGTTGATGACCGGCACGTAAATGCACCCTGGGTTCGTCAATGGTGGAAATCACTCCGGGGATCCAAAACGGTGATTAATAGCCCATGTAACTGTGATTAATAGCCCATGAAACAGGCCAGAATCGGGCAAAACTGCGAGTGTTGATGACCGGCACGTAAATGCACCCTAGGGTTCGTCAATGGTGGAAATCACTCCGGGGACCCAAAACGGTGATTAATAGCCCATGAAACAGGCCAGAATCGGCCAAAACTGTGAGTGTTGATGACCGGCACGTAAATGCACCATGGGTTCGTCAATGGTGGAAATCACTCCGGGGACCCAAAACGGTGATTAATAGCCCATGAAACAGGCCAGAATCGGCCAAAATTGCGAGTATTGATGACTGGCACGTAAATGCACCCTGGGGTTCGTCAATGGTGGAAATCACTCCGGGGACCCAAAACGGTGATTAATAGCCCATGTAAGTGTGATTAATAGCCCATGTAACGGTGATTACTAGCCCATCAAACAGGCCAGAATCGGCCCAAACTGCGAGTGTTGATGACCGGCACGTAAATGCACCCTGGGGTTCGTCAATGGTGGAAATCACTCCGGGGACCCAAAACGGTGATTATTAGCCCATGAAACAGGCCAGAATCGGCCAAAACTGTGAGTGTTGATGACCGGCACGTAAATGCACCCTGGGTTCGTCAATGGTGGAAATCACTTCGGGGATCCAAAACGGTGATTAATAGCCCATGTAACGGTGATTAATAGCCCATGAAACAGGCTAGAATCGGCCAAAACTGCGAGTGTTGATGACCGGCACGTAAATGCACCCTAGGTTTCGTCAATTGTGGAAATCACTCCGGGGACCCAAAACGGTGATTAATAGCCCATGAAACAGGCTAGTATCGGCCAAAACTGCGAGTGTTGATGACCGGCACGTAAATGCACCCTGGGGTTCGTCAATGGTGGAAATCACTCCGGGGATCCAAAACGGTGATTAATAGCCCATGTAACTGTGATTAATTGCCCATGAAACAGGCCAGAATCGGCCAAAACTGCGAGTGTTGATGACCGGCACGTAAATGCACCCTAGGGTTCGTCAATGGTGGAAATCACTCCGGGGACCCAAAACGGTGATTAATAGCCCATGAAACAGGCCAGAATCGGCCAAAATTGCGAGTGTTGATGACTGGCACGTAAATGCACCCTGGGGTTCGTCAATGGTGGAAATCACTCCGGGGACCCAAAACGGTGATTAATAGCCCATGTAAGTGTGATTAATAGCCCATGTAACGGTGATTAATAGCCCATCAAACAGGCCAGAATCGGCCAAAATTGCGAGTGTTGATGACTGGCACGTAAATGCACCCTGGGGTTCGTCAATGGTGGAAATCACTCCGGGGACCCAAAACGGTGATTAATAGCCCATGTAAGTGTGATTAATAGCCCATGTAACGGTGATTAATAGCCCATCAAACAGGCCAGAATCGGCCAAAACTGCGAGTGTTAATGACCGGCACGTAAATGCACCCTGGGGTTCGTCAATGGTGGAAATCACTCCGGGGACCCAAAACGGTTATTATTAGCCCATGAAACAGGCCAGAATCGGCCAAAACTGTGAGTGTTGATGACCGGCACGTAAATGCACCCTAGGGTTCGTCAATGGTGGAAATCACTCCGGGGACCCAAAACGGTGATTAATAGCCCATGAAACAGGCCAGAATCGGCCAAAACTGCGAGTGTGGATGACCGGCACGTAAATGCACCCTGGGTTCGTCAATGGTGGAAATCACTCCGGGGATCCAAAACGGTGATTAATAGCCCATGTAACTGTGATTAAGAGCCCATGAAACAGGCCAGAATCGGCCAAAACTGCGAGTGTTGATGACCGTCACGTAAATGCACCCTAGGTTTCGTCAATTGTGGAAATCACTCCGGGGACCCAAAACGGTGATTATTAGCCCATGAAACAGGCCAGAATCGGCCAAAACTGTGAGTGTTGATGACCGGCACGTAAATGCACCCTGGGTTCGTCAATGGTGGAAATCACTCCGGGGACCCAAAACGGTGATTAATAGCCCATAAAAATCTGATTAATAGCCCGTGAAACAGGCCAGAATCGGCCAAAACTGCGAGTGTTGATGACCGTCACGTAAATGCAACCTAGGTTTCTTCAATTGTGGAAATCACTCCGGGGACCCAAAACGGTGATTAATAGCCCATGTAACTGTAATTAATAGCCCATGAAACAGGCCAGAATCGGCCAAAACTGCGAGTGTTGATGACCGGCACGTAAATGCACCCTAGGGTTCGTCAATGGTGGAAATCAGTCCGGGGACCCAAAACGGTGATTAATAGCCCATGAAACAGGCCAGAATCGGCCAAAACTGCGAGTGTTGATGACCGGCACGTAAATGCACCCTGGGTTCGTCAATGGTGGAAATCACTCCGGGGACCCAAAACGGTGATTAATAGCCCATGAAACAGGCCAGAATCGGCCAAAATTGCGAGTGTTCATGACCGGCACGTAAATGCACCCTAGGGTTCGTCAATGGTGGAAATCACTCCGGGGATCCAAAACGGTGATTAATAGCCCATGTAACGGTGATTAATAGCCCATGAAACAGGCCAGAATCGGCCAAACTTGCGAGTGTTGATGACCGGCACGTAAATGCACCCTGGGGTTCGTCAATGGTGGAAATCATTCCGGGGACCCAAAACGGTGATTATTAGCCCATGAAACAGGCCAGAATCGGCCAAAACTGTGAGTGTTGATGACCGGCACGTAAATGCACCCTGGGTTCGTCAATGGTGGAAATCACTCCGGGGATCCAAAACGGTGATTAATAGCCCATGTAACTGTGATTAATAGCCCATGAAACAGGCCAGAATCGGCCAAAACTGCGAGTGTTGATGACCGGCACGTAAATGCACCCTGGGGTTCGTCAATGGTGGAAATCACTCCGGGGACCCAAAACGGTGATTATTAGCCCATGAAACAGGCCAGAATCGGCCACCACTGTAAGTGTTGATGACCGGCACGTAAATGCACCCTGGGTTCGTCAATGGTGGAAATCACTCCGGGATCCAAAACGGTGATTAATAGCCCATGTAACTGTGATTAATAGCCCATGAAACAGGCCAGAATCGGCCAAAACTGCGAGTGTTGATGACCGGCACGTAAATGCACCCTAGGGTTCGTCAATGGTGGAAATCACTCCGGGGACCCAAAACGGTGATTAATAGCCCATGAAACAGGCCAGAATCGGCCAAAATTGCGAGTGTTGATGACTGGCACGTAAATGCACCCTGGGGTTCGTCAATGGTGGAAATCACTCCGGGGACCCAAAACGGTGATTAATAGCCCATGTAAGTGTGATTAATAGCCCATGTAACGGTGATTAATAGCCCATCAAACAGGCCAGAATCGGCCAAAACTGCGAGTGTTGATGACCGGCACGTAAATGCACCCTGGGGTTCGTCAATGGTGGAAATCACTCCGGGGACCCAAAACGGTGATTATTAGCCCATGAAACAGGCCAGAATCGGCCAAAACTGTGAGTGTTGATGACCGGCACGTAAATGCACCCTGGGTTCGTCAATGGTGGAAATCACTCCGGGGATCCAAAACGGTGATTAATAGCCCATGTAACTGTGATTAATAGCCCATGAAACAGGCCAGAATCGGCCAAAACTGCGAGTGTTGATGACCGGCACGTAAATGCACCCTAGGGTTCGTCAATGGTGGAAATCACTCCGGGGACCCAAAACGGTGATTAATAGCCCATGAAACAGGCCAGAATCGGCCAAAACTGTGAGTGTTGATGACCGGCACGTAAATGCACCCTGGGTTCGTCAATGGTGGAAATCACTCCGGGGACCCAAAACGGTGATTAATAGCCCATGAAACAGGCCAGAATCGGCCAAAATTGCGAGTGTTGATGACTGGCACGTAAATGCACCCTGGGGTTCGTCAATGGTGGAAATCACTCCGGGGACCCAAAACGGTGATTAATAGCCCATGTAAGTGTGATTAATAGCCCATGTAACGGTGATTAATAGCCCATCAAACAGGCCAGAATCGGCCAAAACTGCGAGTGTTGATGACCGGCACGTAAATGCACCCTGGGGTTCGTCAATGGTGGAAATCACTCCGGGGACCCAAAACGGTGATTATTAGCCCATGAAACAGGCCAGAATCGGCCAAAACTGTGAGTGTTGATGACCGGCACGTAAATGCACCCTGGGTTCGTCAATGGTGGAAATCACTCCGGGGATCCAAAACGGTGATTAATAGCCCATGTAACTGTGATTAATAGCCCATGAAACAGGCCAGAATCGGCCAAAACTGCGAGTGTTGATGACCGGCACGTAAATGCACCCTAGGGTTCGTCAATGGTGGAAATCACTCCGGGGACCCAAAACGGTGATTAATAGCCCATGAAACAGGCCAGAATCGGCCAAAACTGTGAGTGTTGATGACCGGCACGTAAATGCACCCTGGGTTCGTCAATGGTGGAAATCACTCCGGGGACCCAAAACGGTGATTAATAGCCCATGAAACAGGCCAGAATCGGCCAAAATTGCGAGTGTTGATGACTGGCACGTAAATGCACCCTGGGGTTCGTCAATGGTGGAAATCACTCCGGGGACCCAAAACGGTGATTAATAGCCCATGTAAGTGTGATTAATAGCCCATGTAACGGTGATTAATAGCCCATCAAACAGGCCAGAATCGGCCAAAACTGCGAGTGTTGATGACCGGCACGTAAATGCACCCTGGGGTTCGTCAATGGTGGAAATCACTCCGGGGATCCAAAACGGTGATTAATAGCCCATGTAACTGTGATTAATTGCCCATGAAACAGGCCAGAATCGGCCAAAACTGCGAGTGTTGATGACCGGCACGTAAATGCACCCTAGGGTTCGTCAATGGTGGAAATCACTCCGGGGACCCAAAACGGTGATTAATAGCCCATGAAACAGGGCAGAATCGGCCAAAATTGCGAGTGTTGATGACTGGCACGTAAATGCACCCTGGGGTTCGTCAATGGTGGAAATCACTCCGGGGACCCAAAACGGTGATTAATAGCCCATGTAAGTGTGATTAATAGCCCATGTAACGGTGATTAATAGCCCATCAAACAGGCCAGAATCGGCCAAAACTGCGAGTGTTGATGACCGGCACGTAAATGCACCCTGGGGTTCGTCAATGGTGGAAATCACTCCGGGGACCCAAAACGGTGATTATTAGCCCATGAAACAGGCCAGAATCGGCCAAAACTGTGAGTGTTGATGACCGGCACGTAAATGCACCCTGGGTTCGTCAATGGTGGAAATCACTCCGGGGACCCAAAACGGTGATTATTAGCCCATGAAACAGGCCAGAATCGGCCAAAACTGCGAGTGTTGATGACCGGCACGTAAATGCACCCTGGGTTCGTCAATGGTGGAAATCACTCCGGGGATCCAAAACGGTGATTAATAGCCCATGTAACTGTGATTAATAGCCCATGAAACAGGCCAGAATCGGCCAAAACTGCGAGTGTTGATGACCGGCACGTAAATGCACCCTGGGGTTCGTCAATGGTGGAAATCACACTCCGGGGACCCAAAACGGTGATTATTAGCCCATGAAACAGGCCAGAATCGGCCACCACTGTGAGTGTTGATGACCGGCACGTAAATGCACCCTGGGTTCGTCAATGGTGGAAATCACTCCGGGGATCCAAAACGGTGATTAATAGCCCATGTAACTGTGATTAATAGCCCATGAAACAGGCCAGAATCGGCCAAAACTGCGAGTGTTGATGACCGGCACGTAAATGCACCCTAGGGTTCGTCAATGGTGGAAATCACTCCGGGGACCCAAAACGGTGATTAATAGCCCATGAAACAGGCCAGAATCGGCCAAAATTGCGAGTGTTGATGACTGGCACGTAAATGCACCCTGGGGTTCGTCAATGGTGGAAATCACTCCGGGGACCCAAAACGGTGATTAATAGCCCATGTAAGTGTGATTAATAGCCCATGTAACGGTGATTAATAGCCCATCAAACAGGCCAGAATCGGCCAAAACTGCGAGTGTTGATGACCGGCACGTAAATGCACCCTGGGGTTCGTCAATGGTGGAAATCACTCCGGGGACCCAAAACGGTGATTAATAGCCCATGAAACAGGCCAGAATCGGCCAAAACTGCGAGTGTTGATGACCGGCACGTAAATGCACCCTAGGGTTCGTCAATGGTGGAAATCACTCCGGGGACCCAAAACGGTGATTAATAGCCCATGAAACAGGCCAGAATCGGCCAAAACTGTGAGTGTTGATGACCGGCACGTAAATGCACCCTGGGTTCGTCAATGGTGGAAATCACTCCGGGGACCCAAAACGGTGATTAATAGCCCATGAAACAGGCCAGAATCGGCCAAAATTGCGAGTGTTGATGACTGGCACGTAAATGCACCCTGGGGTTCGTCAATGGTGGAAATCACTCCGGGGACCCAAAACGGTGATTAATAGCCCATGTAAGTGTGATTAATAGCCCATGTAACGGTGATTAATAGCCCATCAAACAGGCCAGAATCGGCCAAAACTGCGAGTGTTGATGACCGGCACGTAAATGCACCCTGGGGTTCGTCAATGGTGGAAATCACTCCGGGGATCCAAAACGGTGATTAATAGCCCATGTAACTGTGATTAATTGCCCATGAAACAGGCCAGAATCGGCCAAAACTGCGAGTGTTGATGACCGGCACGTAAATGCACCCTAGGGTTCGTCAATGGTGGAAATCACTCCGGGGACCCAAAACGGTGATTAATAGCCCATGAAACAGGGCAGAATCGGCCAAAATTGCGAGTGTTGATGACTGGCACGTAAATGCACCCTGGGGTTCGTCAATGGTGGAAATCACTCCGGGGACCCAAAACGGTGATTAATAGCCCATGTAAGTGTGATTAATAGCCCATGTAACGGTGATTAATAGCCCATCAAACAGGCCAGAATCGGCCAAAACTGCGAGTGTTGATGACCGGCACGTAAATGCACCCTGGGGTTCGTCAATGGTGGAAATCACTCCGGGGACCCAAAACGGTGATTATTAGCCCATGAAACAGGCCAGAATCGGCCAAAACTGTGAGTGTTGATGACCGGCACGTAAATGCACCCTGGGTTCGTCAATGGTGGAAATCACTCCGGGGATCCAAAACGGTGATTAATAGCCCATGTAACTGTGATTAATAGCCCATGAAACAGGCCAGAATCGGCCAAAACTGCGAGTGTTGATGACCGGCACGTAAATGCACCCTAGGGTTCGTCAATGGTGGAAATCACTCCGGGGACCCAAAACGGTTTTTAATAGCCCATGAAACAGGCCAGAATCGGCCAAAACTGTGAGTGTTGATGACCGGCACGTAAATGCACCCTGGGTTCGTCAATGGTGGAAATCACTCCGGGGACCCAAAACGGTGATTAATAGCCCATGAAACAGGCCAGAATCGGCCAAAATTGCGAGTGTTGATGACTGGCACGTAAATGCACCCTGGGGTTCGTCAATGGTGGAAATCACTCCGGGGACCCAAAACGGTGATTAATAGCCCATGTAAGTGTGATTAATAGCACATGTAACGGTGATTAATAGCCCATCAAACAGGCCAGAATCGGCCAAAATTGCGAGTGTTGATGACTGGCACGTAAATGCACCCTGGGGTTCGTCAATGGTGGAAATCACTCCGGGGACCCAAAACGGTGATTAATAGCCCATGTAAGTGTGATTAATAGCCCATGTAACGGTGATTAATAGCCCATCAAACAGGCCAGAATCGGCCAAAACTGCGAGTGTTGATGACCGGCACGTAAATGCACCCTGGGGTTCGTCAATGGTGGAAATCACTCCGGGGACCCAAAACGGTTATTATTAGCCCATGAAACAGGCCAGAATCGGCCAAAACTGTGAGTGTTGATGACCGGCACGTAAATGCACCCTGGGTTCGTCAATGGTGGAAATCACTCCGGGGACCCAAAACGGTGATTATTAGCCCATGAAACAGGCCAGAATCGGCCAAAACTGTGAGTGTTGATGACCGGCACGTAAATGCACCCTGGGTTCGTCAATGGTGGAAATCACTCCGGGGATCCAAAACGGTGATTAATAGCCCATGTAACTGTGATTAATAGCCCATGAAACAGGCCAGAATCGGCCAAAACTGCGAGTGTTGATGACCGGCACGTAAATGCACCCTAGGGTTCGTCAATGGTGGAAATCACTCCGGGGACCCAAAACGGTGATTAATAGCCCATGAAACAGGCCAGAATCGGCCAAAACTGTGAGTGTTGATGACCGGCACGTAAATGCACCATGGGTTCGTCAATGGTGGAAATCACTCCGGGGACCCAAAACGGTGATTAATAGCCCATGAAACAGGCCAGAATCGGCCAAAATTGCGAGTATTGATGACTGGCACGTAAATGCACCCTGGGGTTCGTCAATGGTGGAAATCACTCCGGGGACCCAAAACGGTGATTAATAGCCCATGTAAGTGTGATTAATAGCCCATGTAACGGTGATTACTAGCCCATCAAACAGGCCAGAATCGGCCCAAACTGCGAGTGTTGATGACCGGCACGTAAATGCACCCTGGGGTTCGTCAATGGTGGAAATCACTCCGGGGACCCAAAACGGTGATTATTAGCCCATGAAACAGGCCAGAATCGGCCAAAACTGTGAGTGTTGATGACCGGCACGTAAATGCACCCTGGGTTCGTCAATGGTGGAAATCACTTCGGGGATCCAAAACGGTGATTAATAGCCCATGTAACTGTGATTAATAGCCCATGAAACAGGCCAGAATCGGCCAAAACTGCGAGTGTTGATGACCGGCACGTAAATGCACCCTAGGGTTCGTCAATGGTGGAAATCACTCCGGGGACCCAAAACGGTGATTAATAGCCCATGAAAAAGGCCAGAATCGGCCAAAATTGCGAGTGTTGATGACTGGCACGTAAATGCACCCTGGGGTTCGTCAATGGTGGAAATCACTCCGGGGACCCAAAACGGTGATTAATCTCCCATGTAAGTGTGATTAATAGCCCATGTAACGGTGATTAATAGCCCATGAAACAGGCCAGAATCGGCCAAAACTGCGAGTGTTGATGACCGGCACGTAAATGCACCCTGGGGTTCGTCAATGGTGGAAATCACTCCGGGGATCCAAAACGGTGATTAATAGCCCATGTAACTGTGATTAATTGCCCATGAAACAGGCCAGAATCGGCCAAAACTGCGAGTGTTGATGACCGGCACGTAAATGCACCCTAGGGTTCGTCAATGGTGGAAATCACTCCGGGGACCCAAAACGGTGATTAATAGCCCATGAAACAGGCCAGAATCGGCCAAAATTGCGAGTGTTGATGACTGGCACGTAAATGCACCCTGGGGTTCGTCAATGGTGGAAATCACTCCGGGGACCCAAAACGGTGATTAATAGCCCATGTAAGTGTGATTAATAGCCCATGTAACGGTGATTAATAGCCCATCAAACAGGCCAGAATCGGCCAAAATTGCGAGTGTTGATGACTGGCACGTAAATGCACCCTGGGGTTCGTCAATGGTGGAAATCACTCCGGGGACCCAAAACGGTGATTAATAGCCCATGTAAGTGTGATTAATAGCCCATGTAACGGTGATTAATAGCCCATCAAACAGGCCAGAATCGGCCAAAACTGCGAGTGTTGATGACCGGCACGTAAATGCACCCTGGGGTTCGTCAATGGTGGAAATCACTCCGGGGACCCAAAACGGTGATTATTAGCCCATGAAACAGGCCAGAATCGGCCAAAACTGTGAGTGTTGATGACCGGCACGTAAATGCACCCTGGGTTCGTCAATGGTGGAAATCACTTCGGGGATCCAAAACGGTGATTAATAGCCCATGTAACTGTGATTAATAGCCCATGAAACAGGCCAGAATCGGCCAAAACTGCGAGTGTTGATGACCGGCACGTAAATGCACCCTAGGGTTCGTCAATGGTGGAAATCACTCCGGGGACCCAAAACGGTGATTAATAGCCCATGAAACAGGCCAGAATCGGCCAAAATTGCGAGTGTTGATGACTGGCACGTAAATGCACCCTGGGGTTCGTCAATGGTGGAAATCACTCCGGGGACCCAAAACGGTGATTAATAGCCCATGAAACAGGCCAGAATCGGCCAAAATTGCGAGTGTTCATGACCGGCACGTAAATGCACCCTAGGGTTCGTCAATGGTGGAAATCACTCCGGGGATCCAAAACGGTGATTAATAGCCCATGTAACGGTGATTAATAGCCCATGAAACAGGCCAGAATCGGCCAAACTTGCGAGTGTTGATGACCGGCACGTAAATGCACCCTGGGGTTCGTCAATGGTGGAAATCATTCCGGGGACCCAAAACGGTGATTATTAGCCCATGAAACAGGCCAGAATCGGCCAAAACTGTGAGTGTTGATGACCGGCACGTAAATGCACCCTGGGTTCGTCAATGGTGGAAATCACTCCGGGGATCCAAAACGGTGATTAATAGCCCATGTAACTGTGATTAATAGCCCATGAAACAGGCCAGAATCGGCCAAAACTGCGAGTGTTGATGACCGGCACGTAAATGCACCCTGGGGTTCGTCAATGGTGGAAATCACTCCGGGGACCCAAAACGGTGATTATTAGCCCATGAAACAGGCCAGAATCGGCCACCACTGTGAGTGTTGATGACCGGCACGTAAATGCACCCTGGGTTCGTCAATGGTGGAAATCACTCCGGGATCCAAAACGGTGATTAATAGCCCATGTAACTGTGATTAATAGCCCATGAAACAGGCCAGAATCGGCCAAAACTGCGAGTGTTCATGACCGGCACGTAAATGCACCCTAGGGTTCGTCAATGGTGGAAATCACTCCGGGGACCCAAAACGGTGATTAATAGCCCATGAAACAGGCCAGAATCGGCCAAAATTGCGAGTGTTGATGACTGGCACGTAAATGCACCCTGGGGTTCGTCAATGGTGGAAATCACTCCGGGGACCCAAAACGGTGATTAATAGCCCATGTAAGTGTGATTAATAGCCCATGTAACGGTGATTAATAGCCCATCAAACAGGCCAGAATCGGCCAAAACTGCGAGTGTTGATGACCGGCACGTAAATGCACCCTGGGGTTCGTCAATGGTGGAAATCACTCCGGGGACCCAAAACGGTGATTATTAGCCCATGAAACAGGCCAGAATCGGCCAAAACTGTGAGTGTTGATGACCGGCATGTAAATGCACCCTGGGTTCGTCAATGGTGGAAATCACTCCGGGGATCCAAAACGGTGATTAATAGCCCATGTAACTGTGATTAATAGCCCATGAAACAGGCCAGAATCGGCCAAAACTGCGAGTGTTGATGACCGGCACGTAAATGCACCCTAGGGTTCGTCAATGGTGGAAATCACTCCGGGGACCCAAAACGGTGATTAATAGCCCATGAAACAGGCCAGAATCGGCCAAAACTGTGAGTGTTGATGACCGGCACGTAAATGCACCCTGGGTTCGTCAATGGTGGAAATCACTCCGGGGACCCAAAACGGTGATTAATAGCCCATGAAACAGGCCAGAATCGGCCAAAATTGCGAGTGTTGATGACTGGCACGTAAATGCACCCTGGGGTTCGTCAATGGTGGAAATCACTCCGGGGACCCAAAACGGTGATTAATAGCCCATGTAAGTGTGATTAATAGCACATGTAACGGTGATTAATAGCCCATCAAACAGGCCAGAATCGGCCAAAATTGCGAGTGTTGATGACTGGCACGTAAATGCACCCTGGGGTTCGTCAATGGTGGAAATCACTCCGGGGACCCAAAACGGTGATTAATAGCCCATGTAAGTGTGATTAATAGCCCATGTAACGGTGATTAATAGCCCATCAAACAGGCCAGAATCGGCCAAAACTGCGAGTGTTGATGACCGGCACGTAAATGCACCCTGGGGTTCGTCAATGGTGGAAATCACTCCGGGGACCCAAAACGGTTATTATTAGCCCATGAAACAGGCCAGAATCGGCCAAAACTGTGAGTGTTGATGACCGGCACGTAAATGCACCCTGGGTTCGTCAATGGTGGAAATCACTCCGGGGACCCAAAACGGTGATTATTAGCCCATGAAACAGGCCAGAATCGGCCAAAACTGTGAGTGTTGATGACCGGCACGTAAATGCACCCTGGGTTCGTCAATGGTGGAAATCACTCCGGGGATCCAAAACGGTGATTAATAGCCCATGTAACTGTGATTAATAGCCCATGAAACAGGCCAGAATCGGCCAAAACTGCGAGTGTTGATGACCGGCACGTAAATGCACCCTAGGGTTCGTCAATGGTGGAAATCACTCCGGGGACCCAAAACGGTGATTAATAGCCCATGAAACAGGCCAGAATCGGCCAAAACTGTGAGTGTTGATGACCGGCACGTAAATGCACCATGGGTTCGTCAATGGTGGAAATCACTCCGGGGACCCAAAACGGTGATTAATAGCCCATGAAACAGGCCAGAATCGGCCAAAATTGCGAGTATTGATGACTGGCACGTAAATGCACCCTGGGGTTCGTCAATGGTGGAAATCACTCCGGGGACCCAAAACGGTGATTAATAGCCCATGTAAGTGTGATTAATAGCCCATGTAACGGTGATTACTAGCCCATCAAACAGGCCAGAATCGGCCCAAACTGCGAGTGTTGATGACCGGCACGTAAATGCACCCTGGGGTTCGTCAATGGTGGAAATCACTCCGGGGACCCAAAACGGTGATTATTAGCCCATGAAACAGGCCAGAATCGGCCAAAACTGTGAGTGTTGATGACCGGCACGTAAATGCACCCTAGGGTTCGTCAATGGTGGAAATCACTCCGGGGACCCAAAACGGTGATTAATAGCCCATGAAAAAGGCCAGAATCGGCCAAAATTGCGAGTGTTGATGACTGGCACGTAAATGCACCCTGGGGTTCGTCAATGGTGGAAATCACTCCGGGGACCCAAAACGGTGATTAATCTCCCATGTAAGTGTGATTAATAGCCCATGTAACGGTGATTAATAGCCCATGAAACAGGCCAGAATCGGCCAAAACTGCGAGTGTTGATGACCGGCACGTAAATGCACCCTGGGGTTCGTCAATGGTGGAAATCACTCCGGGGATCCAAAACGGTGATTAATAGCCCATGTAACTGTGATTAATTGCCCATGAAACAGGCCAGAATCGGCCAAAACTGCGAGTGTTGATGACCGGCACGTAAATGCACCCTAGGGTTCGTCAATGGTGGAAATCACTCCGGGGACCCAAAACGGTGATTAATAGCCCATGAAACAGGCCAGAATCGGCCAAAATTGCGAGTGTTGATGACTGGCACGTAAATGCACCCTGGGGTTCGTCAATGGTGGAAATCACTCCGGGGACCCAAAACGGTGATTAATAGCCCATGAAACAGGCCAGAATCGGCCAAAATTGCGAGTGTTGATGACTGGCACGTAAATGCACCCTGGGGTTCGTCAATGGTGGAAATCACTCCGGGGACCCAAAACGGTGATTAATAGCCCATGTAAGTGTGATTAATAGCACATGTAACGGTGATTAATAGCCCATCAAACAGGCCAGAATCGGCCAAAATTGCGAGTGTTGATGACTGGCACGTAAATGCACCCTGGGGTTCGTCAATGGTGGAAATCACTCCGGGGACCCAAAACGGTGATTAATAGCCCATGTAAGTGTGATTAATAGCCCATGTAACGGTGATTAATAGCCCATCAAACAGGCCAGAATCGGCCAAAACTGCGAGTGTTGATGACCGGCACGTAAATGCACCCTGGGGTTCGTCAATGGTGGAAATCACTCCGGGGACCCAAAACGGTTATTATTAGCCCATGAAACAGGCCAGAATCGGCCAAAACTGTGAGTGTTGATGACCGGCACGTAAATGCACCCTAGGGTTCGTCAATGGTGGAAATCACTCCGGGGACCCAAAACGGTGATTAATAGCCCATGAAACAGGCCAGAATCGGCCAAAACTGTGAGTGTTGATGACCGGCACGTAAATGCACCATGGGTTCGTCAATGGTGGAAATCACTCCGGGGACCCAAAACGGTGATTAATAGCCCATGAAACAGGCCAGAATCGGCCAAAATTGCGAGTATTGATGACCGGCACGTAAATGCACCCTAGGGTTCGTCAATGGTGGAAATCACTCCGGGGACCCAAAACGGTGATTAATAGCCCATGAAACAGGCCAGAATCGGCCAAAACTGTGAGTGTTGATGACCGGCACGTAAATGCACCATGGGTTCGTCAATGGTGGAAATCACTCCGGGGACCCAAAACGGTGATTAATAGCCCATGAAACAGGCCAGAATCGGCCAAAATTGCGAGTATTGATGACTGGCACGTAAATGCACCCTGGGGTTCGTCAATGGTGGAAATCACTCCGGGGACCCAAAACGGTGATTAATAGCCCATGTAAGTGTGATTAATAGCCCATGTAACGGTGATTACTAGCCCATCAAACAGGCCAGAATCGGCCCAAACTGCGAGTGTTGATGACCGGCACGTAAATGCACCCTGGGGTTCGTCAATGGTGGAAATCACTCCGGGGACCCAAAACGGTGATTATTAGCCCATGAAACAGGCCAGAATCGGCCAAAACTGTGAGTGTTGATGACCGGCACGTAAATGCACCCTGGGTTCGTCAATGGTGGAAATCACTCCGGGGACCCAAAACGGTGATTATTAGCCCATGAAACAGGCCAGAATCGGCCAAAACTGTGAGTGTTGATGACCGGCACGTAAATGCACCCTGGGTTCGTCAATGGTGGAAATCACTCCGGGGATCCAAAACGGTGATTAATAGCCCATGTAACTGTGATTAATAGCCCATGAAACAGGCCAGAATCGGCCAAAACTGCGAGTGTTGATGACCGGCACGTAAATGCACCCTAGGGTTCGTCAATGGTGGAAATCACTCCGGGGACCCAAAACGGTGATTAATAGCCCATGAAACAGGCCAGAATCGGCCAAAACTGTGAGTGTTGATGACCGGCACGTAAATGCACCATGGGTTCGTCAATGGTGGAAATCACTCCGGGGACCCAAAACGGTGATTAATAGCCCATGAAACAGGCCAGAATCGGCCAAAATTGCGAGTATTGATGACTGGCACGTAAATGCACCCTGGGGTTCGTCAATGGTGGAAATCACTCCGGGGACCCAAAACGGTGATTAATAGCCCATGTAAGTGTGATTAATAGCCCATGTAACGGTGATTACTAGCCCATCAAACAGGCCAGAATCGGCCCAAACTGCGAGTGTTGATGACCGGCACGTAAATGCACCCTGGGGTTCGTCAATGGTGGAAATCACTCCGGGGACCCAAAACGGTGATTATTAGCCCATGAAACAGGCCAGAATCGGCCAAAACTGTGAGTGTTGATGACCGGCACGTAAATGCACCCTAGGGTTCGTCAATGGTGGAAATCACTCCGGGGACCCAAAACGGTGATTAATAGCCCATGAAAAAGGCCAGAATCGGCCAAAATTGCGAGTGTTGATGACTGGCACGTAAATGCACCCTGGGGTTCGTCAATGGTGGAAATCACTCCGGGGACCCAAAACGGTGATTAATCTCCCATGTAAGTGTGATTAATAGCCCATGTAACGGTGATTAATAGCCCATGAAACAGGCCAGAATCGGCCAAAACTGCGAGTGTTGATGACCGGCACGTAAATGCACCCTGGGGTTCGTCAATGGTGGAAATCACTCCGGGGATCCAAAACGGTGATTAATAGCCCATGTAACTGTGATTAATTGCCCATGAAACAGGCCAGAATCGGCCAAAACTGCGAGTGTTGATGACCGGCACGTAAATGCACCCTAGGGTTCGTCAATGGTGGAAATCACTCCGGGGACCCAAAACGGTGATTAATAGCCCATGAAACAGGCCAGAATCGGCCAAAATTGCGAGTGTTGATGACTGGCACGTAAATGCACCCTGGGGTTCGTCAATGGTGGAAATCACTCCGGGGACCCAAAACGGTGATTAATAGCCCATGTAAGTGTGATTAATAGCCCATGTAACGGTGATTAATAGCCCATCAAACAGGCCAGAATCGGCCAAAATTGCGAGTGTTGATGACTGGCACGTAAATGCACCCTGGGGTTCGTCAATGGTGGAAATCACTCCGGGGACCCAAAACGGTGATTAATAGCCCATGTAAGTGTGATTAATAGCCCATGTAACGGTGATTAATAGCCCATCAAACAGGCCAGAATCGGCCAAAACTGCGAGTGTTGATGACCGGCACGTAAATGCACCCTGGGGTTCGTCAATGGTGGAAATCACTCCGGGGACCCAAAACGGTGATTATTAGCCCATGAAACAGGCCAGAATCGGCCAAAACTGTGAGTGTTGATGACCGGCACGTAAATGCACCCTGGGTTCGTCAATGGTGGAAATCACTTCGGGGATCCAAAACGGTGATTAATAGCCCATGTAACTGTGATTAATAGCCCATGAAACAGGCCAGAATCGGCCAAAACTGCGAGTGTTGATGACCGGCACGTAAATGCACCCTAGGGTTCGTCAATGGTGGAAATCACTCCGGGGACCCAAAACGGTGATTAATAGCCCATGAAACAGGCCAGAATCGGCCAAAATTGCGAGTGTTGATGACTGGCACGTAAATGCACCCTGGGGTTCGTCAATGGTGGAAATCACTCCGGGGACCCAAAACGGTGATTAATAGCCCATGAAACAGGCCAGAATCGGCCAAAATTGCGAGTGTTCATGACCGGCACGTAAATGCACCCTAGGGTTCGTCAATGGTGGAAATCACTCCGGGGATCCAAAACGGTGATTAATAGCCCATGTAACGGTGATTAATAGCCCATGAAACAGGCCAGAATCGGCCAAACTTGCGAGTGTTGATGACCGGCACGTAAATGCACCCTGGGGTTCGTCAATGGTGGAAATCATTCCGGGGACCCAAAACGGTGATTATTAGCCCATGAAACAGGCCAGAATCGGCCAAAACTGTGAGTGTTGATGACCGGCACGTAAATGCACCCTGGGTTCGTCAATGGTGGAAATCACTCCGGGGATCCAAAACGGTGATTAATAGCCCATGTAACTGTGATTAATAGCCCATGAAACAGGCCAGAATCGGCCAAAACTGCGAGTGTTGATGACCGGCACGTAAATGCACCCTGGGGTTCGTCAATGGTGGAAATCACTCCGGGGACCCAAAACGGTGATTATTAGCCCATGAAACAGGCCAGAATCGGCCACCACTGTGAGTGTTGATGACCGGCACGTAAATGCACCCTGGGTTCGTCAATGGTGGAAATCACTCCGGGATCCAAAACGGTGATTAATAGCCCATGTAACTGTGATTAATAGCCCATGAAACAGGCCAGAATCGGCCAAAACTGCGAGTGTTCATGACCGGCACGTAAATGCACCCTAGGGTTCGTCAATGGTGGAAATCACTCCGGGGACCCAAAACGGTGATTAATAGCCCATGAAACAGGCCAGAATCGGCCAAAATTGCGAGTGTTGATGACTGGCACGTAAATGCACCCTGGGGTTCGTCAATGGTGGAAATCACTCCGGGGACCCAAAACGGTGATTAATAGCCCATGAAACAGGCCAGAATCGGCCAAAATTGCGAGTGTTCATGACCGGCACGTAAATGCACCCTAGGGTTCGTCAATGGTGGAAATCACTCCGGGGATCCAAAACGGTGATTAATAGCCCATGTAACGGTGATTAATAGCCCATGAAACAGGCCAGAATCGGCCAAACTTGCGAGTGTTGATGACCGGCACGTAAATGCACCCTGGGGTTCGTCAATGGTGGAAATCATTCCGGGGACCCAAAACGGTGATTATTAGCCCATGAAACAGGCCAGAATCGGCCAAAACTGTGAGTGTTGATGACCGGCACGTAAATGCACCCTGGGTTCGTCAATGGTGGAAATCACTCCGGGGATCCAAAACGGTGATTAATAGCCCATGTAACTGTGATTAATAGCCCATGAAACAGGCCAGAATCGGCCAAAACTGCGAGTGTTGATGACCGGCACGTAAATGCACCCTGGGGTTCGTCAATGGTGGAAATCACTCCGGGGACCCAAAACGGTGATTATTAGCCCATGAAACAGGCCAGAATCGGCCACCACTGTGAGTGTTGATGACCGGCACGTAAATGCACCCTGGGTTCGTCAATGGTGGAAATCACTCCGGGATCCAAAACGGTGATTAATAGCCCATGTAACTGTGATTAATAGCCCATGAAACAGGCCAGAATCGGCCAAAACTGCGAGTGTTGATGACCGGCACGTAAATGCACCCTAGGGTTCGTCAATGGTGGAAATCACTCCGGGGACCCAAAACGGTGATTAATAGCCCATGAAACAGGCCAGAATCGGCCAAAATTGCGAGTGTTGATGACTGGCACGTAAATGCACCCTGGGGTTCGTCAATGGTGGAAATCACTCCGGGGACCCAAAACGGTGATTAATAGCCCATGTAAGTGTGATTAATAGCCCATGTAACGGTGATTAATAGCCCATCAAACAGGCCAGAATCGGCCAAAACTGCGAGTGTTGATGACCGGCACGTAAATGCACCCTGGGGTTCGTCAATGGTGGAAATCACTCCGGGGACCCAAAACGGTGATTAATAGCCCATGTAACTGTGATTAATAGCCCATGAAACAGGCCAGAATCGGCCAAAACTGCGAGTGTTGATGACCGGCACGTAAATGCACCCTAGGGTTCGTCAATGGTGGAAATCACTCCGGGGACCCAAAACGGTGATTAATAGCCCATGAAACAGGCCAGAATCGGCCAAAACTGTGAGTGTTGATGACCGGCACGTAAATGCACCATGGGTTCGTCAATGGTGGAAATCACTCCGGGGACCCAAAACGGTGATTAATAGCCCATGAAACAGGCCAGAATCGGCCAAAATTGCGAGTATTGATGACTGGCACGTAAATGCACCCTGGGGTTCGTCAATGGTGGAAATCACTCCGGGGACCCAAAACGGTGATTAATAGCCCATGTAAGTGTGATTAATAGCCCATGTAACGGTGATTACTAGCCCATCAAACAGGCCAGAATCGGCCCAAACTGCGAGTGTTGATGACCGGCACGTAAATGCACCCTGGGGTTCGTCAATGGTGGAAATCACTCCGGGGACCCAAAACGGTGATTATTAGCCCATGAAACAGGCCAGAATCGGCCAAAACTGTGAGTGTTGATGACCGGCACGTAAATGCACCCTGGGTTCGTCAATGGTGGAAATCACTTCGGGGATCCAAAACGGTGATTAATAGCCCATGTAACTGTGATTAATAGCCCATGAAACAGGCCAGAATCGGCCAAAACTGCGAGTGTTGATGACCGGCACGTAAATGCACCCTAGGGTTCGTCAATGGTGGAAATCACTCCGGGGACCCAAAACGGTGATTAATAGCCCATGAAAAAGGCCAGAATCGGCCAAAATTGCGAGTGTTGATGACTGGCACGTAAATGCACCCTGGGGTTCGTCAATGGTGGAAATCACTCCGGGGACCCAAAACGGTGATTAATCTCCCATGTAAGTGTGATTAATAGCCCATGTAACGGTGATTAATAGCCCATGAAACAGGCCAGAATCGGCCAAAACTGCGAGTGTTGATGACCGGCACGTAAATGCACCCTGGGGTTCGTCAATGGTGGAAATCACTCCGGGGATCCAAAACGGTGATTAATAGCCCATGTAACTGTGATTAATTGCCCATGAAACAGGCCAGAATCGGCCAAAACTGCGAGTGTTGATGACCGGCACGTAAATGCACCCTAGGGTTCGTCAATGGTGGAAATCACTCCGGGGACCCAAAACGGTGATTAATAGCCCATGAAACAGGCCAGAATCGGCCAAAATTGCGAGTGTTGATGACTGGCACGTAAATGCACCCTGGGGTTCGTCAATGGTGGAAATCACTCCGGGGACCCAAAACGGTGATTAATAGCCCATGTAAGTGTGATTAATAGCCCATGTAACGGTGATTAATAGCCCATCAAACAGGCCAGAATCGGCCAAAATTGCGAGTGTTGATGACTGGCACGTAAATGCACCCTGGGGTTCGTCAATGGTGGAAATCACTCCGGGGACCCAAAACGGTGATTAATAGCCCATGTAAGTGTGATTAATAGCCCATGTAACGGTGATTAATAGCCCATCAAACAGGCCAGAATCGGCCAAAACTGCGAGTGTTGATGACCGGCACGTAAATGCACCCTGGGGTTCGTCAATGGTGGAAATCACTCCGGGGACCCAAAACGGTGATTATTAGCCCATGAAACAGGCCAGAATCGGCCAAAACTGTGAGTGTTGATGACCGGCACGTAAATGCACCCTGGGTTCGTCAATGGTGGAAATCACTCCGGGGATCCAAAACGGTGATTAATAGCCCATGTAACTGTGATTAATAGCCCATGAAACAGGCCAGAATCGGCCAAAACTGCGAGTGTTGATGACCGGCACGTAAATGCACCCTAGGGTTCGTCAATGGTGGAAATCACTCCGGGGACCCAAAACGGTGATTAATAGCCCATGAAACAGGCCAGAATCGGCCAAAACTGTGAGTGTTGATGACCGGCACGTAAATGCACCTTGGGTTCGTCAATGGTGGAAATCACTCCGGGGACCCAAAACGGTGATTAATAGCCCATGAAACAGGCCAGAATCGGCCAAAATTGCGAGTGTTGATGACTGGCACGTAAATGCACCCTGGGGTTCGTCAATGGTGGAAATCACTCCGGGGACCCAAAACGGTGATTAATAGCCCATGTAAGTGTGATTAATAGCCCATGTAACGGTGATTAATAGCCCATCAAACAGGCCAGAATCGGCCAAAACTGCGAGTGTTGATGACCGGCACGTAAATGCACCCTGGGGTTCGTCAATGGTGGAAATCACTCCGGGGACCCAAAACGGTGATTATTAGCCCATGAAACAGGCCAGAATCGGCCAAAACTGTGAGTGTTGATGACCGGCACGTAAATGCACCCTGGGTTCGTCAATGGTGGAAATCACTTCGGGGATCCAAAACGGTGATTAATAGCCCATGTAACTGTGATTAATAGCCCATGAAACAGGCCAGAATCGGCCAAAACTGCGAGTGTTGATGACCGGCACGTAAATGCACCCTAGGGTTCGTCAATGGTGGAAATCACTCCGGGGACCCAAAACGGTGATTAATAGCCCATGAAAAAGGCCAGAATCGGCCAAAATTGCGAGTGTTGATGACCGGCACGTAAATGCACCCTGGGGTTCGTCAATGGTGGAAATCACTCCGGGGACCCAAAACGGTGATTATTAGCCCATGAAACAGGCCAGAATCGGCCAAAACTGTGAGTGTTGATGACCGGCACGTAAATGCAACCTGGGTTCGTCAATGGTGGAAATCACTCCGGGGATCCAAAACGGTGATTAATAGCCCATGTAACTGTGATTAATAGCCCATGAAACAGGCCAGAATCGGCCAAAACAGCGAGTGTTGATGACCGGCACGTAAATGCACCCTAGGGTTCGTCAATGGTGGAAATCACTCCGGGGACCCAAAACGGTGATTAATAGCCCATGAAACAGGCCAGAATCGGCCAAAACTGTGAGTGTTGATGACCGGCACGTAAATGCACCCTGGGTTCGTCAATGGTGGAAATCACTCCGGGGACCCAAAACGGTGATTAATCTCCCATGTAAGTGTGATTAATAGCCCATGTAACGGTGATTAATAGCCCATGAAACAGGCCAGAATCGGCCAAAACTGCGAGTGTTGATGACCGGCACGTAAATGCACCCTGGGGTTCGTCAATGGTGGAAATCACTCCGGGGATCCAAAACGGTGATTAATAGCCCATGTAACTGTGATTAATTGCCCATGAAACAGGCCAGAATCGGCCAAAACTGCGAGTGTTGATGACCGGCACGTAAATGCACCCTAGGGTTCGTCAATGGTGGAAATCACTCCGGGGACCCAAAACGGTGATTAATAGCCCATGAAACAGGCCAGAATCGGCCAAAATTGCGAGTGTTGATGACTGGCACGTAAATGCACCCTGGGGTTCGTCAATGGTGGAAATCACTCCGGGGACCCAAAACGGTGATTAATAGCCCATGTAAGTGTGATTAATAGCCCATGTAACGGTGATTAATAGCCCATCAAACAGGCCAGAATCGGCCAAAATTGCGAGTGTTGATGACTGGCACGTAAATGCACCCTGGGGTTCGTCAATGGTGGAAATCACTCCGGGGACCCAAAACGGTGATTAATAGCCCATGTAAGTGTGATTAATAGCCCATGTAACGGTGATTAATAGCCCATCAAACAGGCCAGAATCGGCCAAAACTGCGAGTGTTGATGACCGGCACGTAAATGCACCCTGGGGTTCGTCAATGGTGGAAATCACTCCGGGGACCCAAAACGGTGATTATTAGCCCATGAAACAGGCCAGAATCGGCCAAAACTGTGAGTGTTGATGACCGGCACGTAAATGCACCCTGGGTTCGTCAATGGTGGAAATCACTCCGGGGATCCAAAACGGTGATTAATAGCCCATGTAACTGTGATTAATAGCCCATGAAACAGGCCAGAATCGGCCAAAACTGCGAGTGTTGATGACCGGCACGTAAATGCACCCTAGGGTTCGTCAATGGTGGAAATCACTCCGGGGACCCAAAACGGTGATTAATAGCCCATGAAACAGGCCAGAATCGGCCAAAACTGTGAGTGTTGATGACCGGCACGTAAATGCACCTTGGGTTCGTCAATGGTGGAAATCACTCCGGGGACCCAAAACGGTGATTAATAGCCCATGAAACAGGCCAGAATCGGCCAAAATTGCGAGTGTTGATGACTGGCACGTAAATGCACCCTGGGGTTCGTCAATGGTGGAAATCACTCCGGGGACCCAAAACGGTGATTAATAGCCCATGTAAGTGTGATTAATAGCCCATGTAACGGTGATTAATAGCCCATCAAACAGGCCAGAATCGGCCAAAACTGCGAGTGTTGATGACCGGCACGTAAATGCACCCTGGGGTTCGTCAATGGTGGAAATCACTCCGGGGACCCAAAACGGTGATTATTAGCCCATGAAACAGGCCAGAATCGGCCAAAACTGTGAGTGTTGATGACCGGCACGTAAATGCACCCTGGGTTCGTCAATGGTGGAAATCACTTCGGGGATCCAAAACGGTGATTAATAGCCCATGTAACTGTGATTAATAGCCCATGAAACAGGCCAGAATCGGCCAAAACTGCGAGTGTTGATGACCGGCACGTAAATGCACCCTAGGGTTCGTCAATGGTGGAAATCACTCCGGGGACCCAAAACGGTGATTAATAGCCCATGAAAAAGGCCAGAATCGGCCAAAATTGCGAGTGTTGATGACCGGCACGTAAATGCACCCTGGGGTTCGTCAATGGTGGAAATCACTCCGGGGACCCAAAACGGTGATTATTAGCCCATGAAACAGGCCAGAATCGGCCAAAACTGTGAGTGTTGATGACCGGCACGTAAATGCAACCTGGGTTCGTCAATGGTGGAAATCACTCCGGGGATCCAAAACGGTGATTAATAGCCCATGTAACTGTGATTAATAGCCCATGAAACAGGCCAGAATCGGCCAAAACAGCGAGTGTTGATGACCGGCACGTAAATGCACCCTAGGGTTCGTCAATGGTGGAAATCACTCCGGGGACCCAAAACGGTGATTAATAGCCCATGAAACAGGCCAGAATCGGCCAAAACTGTGAGTGTTGATGACCGGCACGTAAATGCACCCTGGGTTCGTCAATGGTGGAAATCACTCCGGGGATCCAAAACGGTGATTAATAGCCCATGTAACTGTGATTAATAGCCCATGAAACAGGCCAGAATCGGCCAAAACTGCGAGTGTTGATGACCGGCACGTAAATGCACCCTAGGGTTCGTCAATGGTGGAAATCACTCCGGGGACCCAAAACGGTGATTAATAGCCCATGAAACAGGCCAGAATCGGCCAAAATTGCGAGTGTTGATGACTGGCACGTAAATGCACCCTGGGGTTCGTCAATGGTGGAAATCACTCCGGGGACCCAAAACGGTGATTAATAGCCCATGAAACAGGCCAGAATCGGCCAAAATTGCGAGTGTTCATGACCGGCACGTAAATGCACCCTAGGGTTCGTCAATGGTGGAAATCACTCCGGGGATCCAAAACGGTGATTAATAGCCCATGTAACGGTGATTAATAGCCCATGAAACAGGCCAGAATCGGCCAAACTTGCGAGTGTTGATGACCGGCACGTAAATGCACCCTGGGGTTCGTCAATGGTGGAAATCATTCCGGGGACCCAAAACGGTGATTATTAGCCCATGAAACAGGCCAGAATCGGCCAAAACTGTGAGTGTTGATGACCGGCACGTAAATGCACCCTGGGTTCGTCAATGGTGGAAATCACTCCGGGGATCCAAAACGGTGATTAATAGCCCATGTAACTGTGATTAATAGCCCATGAAACAGGCCAGAATCGGCCAAAACTGCGAGTGTTGATGACCGGCACGTAAATGCACCCTGGGGTTCGTCAATGGTGGAAATCACTCCGGGGACCCAAAACGGTGATTATTAGCCCATGAAACAGGCCAGAATCGGCCACCACTGTGAGTGTTGATGACCGGCACGTAAATGCACCCTGGGTTCGTCAATGGTGGAAATCACTCCGGGATCCAAAACGGTGATTAATAGCCCATGTAACTGTGATTAATAGCCCATGAAACAGGCCAGAATCGGCCAAAACTGCGAGTGTTGATGACCGGCACGTAAATGCACCCTAGGGTTCGTCAATGGTGGAAATCACTCCGGGGACCCAAAACGGTGATTAATAGCCCATGAAACAGGCCAGAATCGGCCAAAATTGCGAGTGTTGATGACTGGCACGTAAATGCACCCTGGGGTTCGTCAATGGTGGAAATCACTCCGGGGACCCAAAACGGTGATTAATAGCCCATGTAAGTGTGATTAATAGCCCATGTAACGGTGATTAATAGCCCATCAAACAGGCCAGAATCGGCCAAAACTGCGAGTGTTGATGACCGGCACGTAAATGCACCCTGGGGTTCGTCAATGGTGGAAATCACTCCGGGGACCCAAAACGGTGATTAATAGCCCATGTAACTGTGATTAATAGCCCATGAAACAGGCCAGAATCGGCCAAAACTGCGAGTGTTGATGACCGGCACGTAAATGCACCCTAGGGTTCGTCAATGGTGGAAATCACTCCGGGGACCCAAAACGGTGATTAATAGCCCATGAAACAGGCCAGAATCGGCCAAAACTGTGAGTGTTGATGACCGGCACGTAAATGCACCATGGGTTCGTCAATGGTGGAAATCACTCCGGGGACCCAAAACGGTGATTAATAGCCCATGAAACAGGCCAGAATCGGCCAAAATTGCGAGTATTGATGACTGGCACGTAAATGCACCCTGGGGTTCGTCAATGGTGGAAATCACTCCGGGGACCCAAAACGGTGATTAATAGCCCATGTAAGTGTGATTAATAGCCCATGTAACGGTGATTACTAGCCCATCAAACAGGCCAGAATCGGCCCAAACTGCGAGTGTTGATGACCGGCACGTAAATGCACCCTGGGGTTCGTCAATGGTGGAAATCACTCCGGGGACCCAAAACGGTGATTATTAGCCCATGAAACAGGCCAGAATCGGCCAAAACTGTGAGTGTTGATGACCGGCACGTAAATGCACCCTGGGTTCGTCAATGGTGGAAATCACTTCGGGGATCCAAAACGGTGATTAATAGCCCATGTAACTGTGATTAATAGCCCATGAAACAGGCCAGAATCGGCCAAAACTGCGAGTGTTGATGACCGGCACGTAAATGCACCCTAGGGTTCGTCAATGGTGGAAATCACTCCGGGGACCCAAAACGGTGATTAATAGCCCATGAAAAAGGCCAGAATCGGCCAAAATTGCGAGTGTTGATGACTGGCACGTAAATGCACCCTGGGGTTCGTCAATGGTGGAAATCACTCCGGGGACCCAAAACGGTGATTAATCTCCCATGTAAGTGTGATTAATAGCCCATGTAACGGTGATTAATAGCCCATGAAACAGGCCAGAATCGGCCAAAACTGCGAGTGTTGATGACCGGCACGTAAATGCACCCTGGGGTTCGTCAATGGTGGAAATCACTCCGGGGATCCAAAACGGTGATTAATAGCCCATGTAACTGTGATTAATTGCCCATGAAACAGGCCAGAATCGGCCAAAACTGCGAGTGTTGATGACCGGCACGTAAATGCACCCTAGGGTTCGTCAATGGTGGAAATCACTCCGGGGACCCAAAACGGTGATTAATAGCCCATGAAACAGGCCAGAATCGGCCAAAATTGCGAGTGTTGATGACTGGCACGTAAATGCACCCTGGGGTTCGTCAATGGTGGAAATCACTCCGGGGACCCAAAACGGTGATTAATAGCCCATGTAAGTGTGATTAATAGCCCATGTAACGGTGATTAATAGCCCATCAAACAGGCCAGAATCGGCCAAAATTGCGAGTGTTGATGACTGGCACGTAAATGCACCCTGGGGTTCGTCAATGGTGGAAATCACTCCGGGGACCCAAAACGGTGATTAATAGCCCATGTAAGTGTGATTAATAGCCCATGTAACGGTGATTAATAGCCCATCAAACAGGCCAGAATCGGCCAAAACTGCGAGTGTTGATGACCGGCACGTAAATGCACCCTGGGGTTCGTCAATGGTGGAAATCACTCCGGGGACCCAAAACGGTGATTATTAGCCCATGAAACAGGCCAGAATCGGCCAAAACTGTGAGTGTTGATGACCGGCACGTAAATGCACCCTGGGTTCGTCAATGGTGGAAATCACTCCGGGGATCCAAAACGGTGATTAATAGCCCATGTAACTGTGATTAATAGCCCATGAAACAGGCCAGAATCGGCCAAAACTGCGAGTGTTGATGACCGGCACGTAAATGCACCCTAGGGTTCGTCAATGGTGGAAATCACTCCGGGGACCCAAAACGGTGATTAATAGCCCATGAAACAGGCCAGAATCGGCCAAAACTGTGAGTGTTGATGACCGGCACGTAAATGCACCTTGGGTTCGTCAATGGTGGAAATCACTCCGGGGACCCAAAACGGTGATTAATAGCCCATGAAACAGGCCAGAATCGGCCAAAATTGCGAGTGTTGATGACTGGCACGTAAATGCACCCTGGGGTTCGTCAATGGTGGAAATCACTCCGGGGACCCAAAACGGTGATTAATAGCCCATGTAAGTGTGATTAATAGCCCATGTAACGGTGATTAATAGCCCATCAAACAGGCCAGAATCGGCCAAAACTGCGAGTGTTGATGACCGGCACGTAAATGCACCCTGGGGTTCGTCAATGGTGGAAATCACTCCGGGGACCCAAAACGGTGATTATTAGCCCATGAAACAGGCCAGAATCGGCCAAAACTGTGAGTGTTGATGACCGGCACGTAAATGCACCCTGGGTTCGTCAATGGTGGAAATCACTTCGGGGATCCAAAACGGTGATTAATAGCCCATGTAACTGTGATTAATAGCCCATGAAACAGGCCAGAATCGGCCAAAACTGCGAGTGTTGATGACCGGCACGTAAATGCACCCTAGGGTTCGTCAATGGTGGAAATCACTCCGGGGACCCAAAACGGTGATTAATAGCCCATGAAAAAGGCCAGAATCGGCCAAAATTGCGAGTGTTGATGACCGGCACGTAAATGCACCCTGGGGTTCGTCAATGGTGGAAATCACTCCGGGGACCCAAAACGGTGATTATTAGCCCATGAAACAGGCCAGAATCGGCCAAAACTGTGAGTGTTGATGACCGGCACGTAAATGCAACCTGGGTTCGTCAATGGTGGAAATCACTCCGGGGATCCAAAACGGTGATTAATAGCCCATGTAACTGTGATTAATAGCCCATGAAACAGGCCAGAATCGGCCAAAACAGCGAGTGTTGATGACCGGCACGTAAATGCACCCTAGGGTTCGTCAATGGTGGAAATCACTCCGGGGACCCAAAACGGTGATTAATAGCCCATGAAACAGGCCAGAATCGGCCAAAACTGTGAGTGTTGATGACCGGCACGTAAATGCACCCTGGGTTCGTCAATGGTGGAAATCACTCCGGGGATCCAAAACGGTGATTAATAGCCCATGTAACTGTGATTAATAGCCCATGAAACAGGCCAGAATCGGCCAAAACTGCGAGTGTTGATGACCGGCACGTAAATGCACCCTAGGGTTCGTCAATGGTGGAAATCACTCCGGGGACCCAAAACGGTGATTAATAGCCCATGAAACAGGCCAGAATCGGCCAAAATTGCGAGTGTTGATGACTGGCACGTAAATGCACCCTGGGGTTCGTCAATGGTGGAAATCACTCCGGGGACCCAAAACGGTGATTAATAGCCCATGAAACAGGCCAGAATCGGCCAAAATTGCGAGTGTTCATGACCGGCACGTAAATGCACCCTAGGGTTCGTCAATGGTGGAAATCACTCCGGGGATCCAAAACGGTGATTAATAGCCCATGTAACGGTGATTAATAGCCCATGAAACAGGCCAGAATCGGCCAAACTTGCGAGTGTTGATGACCGGCACGTAAATGCACCCTGGGGTTCGTCAATGGTGGAAATCATTCCGGGGACCCAAAACGGTGATTATTAGCCCATGAAACAGGCCAGAATCGGCCAAAACTGTGAGTGTTGATGACCGGCACGTAAATGCACCCTGGGTTCGTCAATGGTGGAAATCACTCCGGGGATCCAAAACGGTGATTAATAGCCCATGTAACTGTGATTAATAGCCCATGAAACAGGCCAGAATCGGCCAAAACTGCGAGTGTTGATGACCGGCACGTAAATGCACCCTGGGGTTCGTCAATGGTGGAAATCACTCCGGGGACCCAAAACGGTGATTATTAGCCCATGAAACAGGCCAGAATCGGCCACCACTGTGAGTGTTGATGACCGGCACGTAAATGCACCCTGGGTTCGTCAATGGTGGAAATCACTCCGGGATCCAAAACGGTGATTAATAGCCCATGTAACTGTGATTAATAGCCCATGAAACAGGCCAGAATCGGCCAAAACTGCGAGTGTTGATGACCGGCACGTAAATGCACCCTAGGGTTCGTCAATGGTGGAAATCACTCCGGGGACCCAAAACGGTGATTAATAGCCCATGAAACAGGCCAGAATCGGCCAAAATTGCGAGTGTTGATGACTGGCACGTAAATGCACCCTGGGGTTCGTCAATGGTGGAAATCACTCCGGGGACCCAAAACGGTGATTAATAGCCCATGTAAGTGTGATTAATAGCCCATGTAACGGTGATTAATAGCCCATCAAACAGGCCAGAATCGGCCAAAACTGCGAGTGTTGATGACCGGCACGTAAATGCACCCTGGGGTTCGTCAATGGTGGAAATCACTCCGGGGACCCAAAACGGTGATTATTAGCCCATGAAACAGGCCAGAATCGGCCAAAACTGTGAGTGTTGATGACCGGCACGTAAATGCACCCTGGGTTCGTCAATGGTGGAAATCACTCCGGGGATCCAAAACGGTGATTAATAGCCCATGTAACTGTGATTAATAGCCCATGAAACAGGCCAGAATCGGCCAAAACTGCGAGTGTTGATGACCGGCACGTAAATGCACCCTAGGGTTCGTCAATGGTGGAAATCACTCCGGGGACCCAAAACGGTGATTAATAGCCCATGAAACAGGCCAGAATCGGCCAAAACTGTGAGTGTTGATGACCGGCACGTAAATGCACCATGGGTTCGTCAATGGTGGAAATCACTCCGGGGACCCAAAACGGTGATTAATAGCCCATGAAACAGGCCAGAATCGGCCAAAATTGCGAGTATTGATGACTGGCACGTAAATGCACCCTGGGGTTCGTCAATGGTGGAAATCACTCCGGGGACCCAAAACGGTGATTAATAGCCCATGTAAGTGTGATTAATAGCCCATGTAACGGTGATTACTAGCCCATCAAACAGGCCAGAATCGGCCCAAACTGCGAGTGTTGATGACCGGCACGTAAATGCACCCTGGGGTTCGTCAATGGTGGAAATCACTCCGGGGACCCAAAACGGTGATTATTAGCCCATGAAACAGGCCAGAATCGGCCAAAACTGTGAGTGTTGATGACCGGCACGTAAATGCACCCTGGGTTCGTCAATGGTGGAAATCACTTCGGGGATCCAAAACGGTGATTAATAGCCCATGTAACTATGATTAATAGCCCATGAAACAGGCCAGAATCGGCCAAAACTGCGAGTGTTGATGACCGGCACGTAAATGCACCCTAGGGTTCGTCAATGGTGGAAATCACTCCGGGGACCCAAAACGGTGATTAATAGCCCATGAAAAAGGCCAGAATCGGCCAAAATTGCGAGTGTTGATGACTGGCACGTAAATGCACCCTGGGGTTCGTCAATGGTGGAAATCACTCCGGGGACCCAAAACGGTGATTAATCTCCCATGTAAGTGTGATTAATAGCCCATGTAACGGTGATTAATAGCCCATGAAACAGGCCAGAATCGGCCAAAACTGCGAGTGTTGATGACCGGCACGTAAATGCACCCTGGGGTTCGTCAATGGTGGAAATCACTCCGGGGATCCAAAACGGTGATTAATAGCCCATGTAACTGTGATTAATTGCCCATGAAACAGGCCAGAATCGGCCAAAACTGCGAGTGTTGATGACCGGCACGTAAATGCACCCTAGGGTTCGTCAATGGTGGAAATCACTCCGGGGACCCAAAACGGTGATTAATAGCCCATGAAACAGGCCAGAATCGGCCAAAATTGCGAGTGTTGATGACTGGCACGTAAATGCACCCTGGGGTTCGTCAATGGTGGAAATCACTCCGGGGACCCAAAACGGTGATTAATAGCCCATGTAAGTGTGATTAATAGCCCATGTAACGGTGATTAATAGCCCATCAAACAGGCCAGAATCGGCCAAAATTGCGAGTGTTGATGACTGGCACGTAAATGCACCCTGGGGTTCGTCAATGGTGGAAATCACTCCGGGGACCCAAAACGGTGATTAATAGCCCATGTAAGTGTGATTAATAGCCCATGTAACGGTGATTAATAGCCCATCAAACAGGCCAGAATCGGCCAAAACTGCGAGTGTTGATGACCGGCACGTAAATGCACCCTGGGGTTCGTCAATGGTGGAAATCACTCCGGGGACCCAAAACGGTGATTATTAGCCCATGAAACAGGCCAGAATCGGCCAAAACTGTGAGTGTTGATGACCGGCACGTAAATGCACCCTGGGTTCGTCAATGGTGGAAATCACTCCGGGGATCCAAAACGGTGATTAATAGCCCATGTAACTGTGATTAATAGCCCATGAAACAGGCCAGAATCGGCCAAAACTGCGAGTGTTGATGACCGGCACGTAAATGCACCCTAGGGTTCGTCAATGGTGGAAATCACTCCGGGGACCCAAAACGGTGATTAATAGCCCATGAAACAGGCCAGAATCGGCCAAAACTGTGAGTGTTGATGACCGGCACGTAAATGCACCTTGGGTTCGTCAATGGTGGAAATCACTCCGGGGACCCAAAACGGTGATTAATAGCCCATGAAACAGGCCAGAATCGGCCAAAATTGCGAGTGTTGATGACTGGCACGTAAATGCACCCTGGGGTTCGTCAATGGTGGAAATCACTCCGGGGACCCAAAACGGTGATTAATAGCCCATGTAAGTGTGATTAATAGCCCATGTAACGGTGATTAATAGCCCATCAAACAGGCCAGAATCGGCCAAAACTGCGAGTGTTGATGACCGGCACGTAAATGCACCCTGGGGTTCGTCAATGGTGGAAATCACTCCGGGGACCCAAAACGGTGATTATTAGCCCATGAAACAGGCCAGAATCGGCCAAAACTGTGAGTGTTGATGACCGGCACGTAAATGCACCCTGGGTTCGTCAATGGTGGAAATCACTTCGGGGATCCAAAACGGTGATTAATAGCCCATGTAACTGTGATTAATAGCCCATGAAACAGGCCAGAATCGGCCAAAACTGCGAGTGTTGATGACCGGCACGTAAATGCACCCTAGGGTTCGTCAATGGTGGAAATCACTCCGGGGACCCAAAACGGTGATTAATAGCCCATGAAAAAGGCCAGAATCGGCCAAAATTGCGAGTGTTGATGACCGGCACGTAAATGCACCCTGGGGTTCGTCAATGGTGGAAATCACTCCGGGGACCCAAAACGGTGATTATTAGCCCATGAAACAGGCCAGAATCGGCCAAAACTGTGAGTGTTGATGACCGGCACGTAAATGCAACCTGGGTTCGTCAATGGTGGAAATCACTCCGGGGATCCAAAACGGTGATTAATAGCCCATGTAACTGTGATTAATAGCCCATGAAACAGGCCAGAATCGGCCAAAACAGCGAGTGTTGATGACCGGCACGTAAATGCACCCTAGGGTTCGTCAATGGTGGAAATCACTCCGGGGACCCAAAACGGTGATTAATAGCCCATGAAACAGGCCAGAATCGGCCAAAACTGTGAGTGTTGATGACCGGCACGTAAATGCACCCTGGGTTCGTCAATGGTGGAAATCACTCCGGGGATCCAAAACGGTGATTAATAGCCCATGTAACTGTGATTAATAGCCCATGAAACAGGCCAGAATCGGCCAAAACTGCGAGTGTTGATGACCGGCACGTAAATGCACCCTGGGGTTCGTCAATGGTGGAAATCATTCCGGGGACCCAAAACGGTGATTATTAGCCCATGAAACAGGCCAGAATCGGCCAAAACTGTGAGTGTTGATGACCGGCACGTAAATGCACCCTGGGTTCGTCAATGGTGGAAATCACTCCGGGGATCCAAAACGGTGATTAATAGCCCATGTAACTGTGATTAATAGCCCATGAAACAGGCCAGAATCGGCCAAAACTGCGAGTGTTGATGACCGGCACGTAAATGCACCCTAGGGTTCGTCAATGGTGGAAATCACTCCGGGGACCCAAAACGGTGATTAATAGCCCATGAAACAGGCCAGAATCGGCCAAAATTGCGAGTGTTGATGACTGGCACGTAAATGCACCCTGGGGTTCGTCAATGGTGGAAATCACTCCGGGGACCCAAAACGGTGATTAATAGCCCATGAAACAGGCCAGAATCGGCCAAAATTGCGAGTGTTCATGACCGGCACGTAAATGCACCCTAGGGTTCGTCAATGGTGGAAATCACTCCGGGGATCCAAAACGGTGATTAATAGCCCATGTAACGGTGATTAATAGCCCATGAAACAGGCCAGAATCGGCCAAACTTGCGAGTGTTGATGACCGGCACGTAAATGCACCCTGGGGTTCGTCAATGGTGGAAATCATTCCGGGGACCCAAAACGGTGATTATTAGCCCATGAAACAGGCCAGAATCGGCCAAAACTGTGAGTGTTGATGACCGGCACGTAAATGCACCCTGGGTTCGTCAATGGTGGAAATCACTCCGGGGATCCAAAACGGTGATTAATAGCCCATGTAACTGTGATTAATAGCCCATGAAACAGGCCAGAATCGGCCAAAACTGCGAGTGTTGATGACCGGCACGTAAATGCACCCTGGGGTTCGTCAATGGTGGAAATCACTCCGGGGACCCAAAACGGTGATTATTAGCCCATGAAACAGGCCAGAATCGGCCAAAACTGTGAGTGTTGATGACCGGCACGTAAATGCACCCTGGGTTCGTCAATGGTGGAAATCACTCCGGGGATCCAAAACGGTGATTAATAGCCCATGTAACTGTGATTAATAGCCCATGAAACAGGCCAGAATCGGCCAAAACTGCGAGTGTTGATGACCGGCACGTAAATGCACCCTAGGGTTCGTCAATGGTGGAAATCACTCCGGGGACCCAAAACGGTGATTAATAGCCCATGAAACAGGCCAGAATCGGCCAAAATTGCGAGTGTTGATGACTGGCACGTAAATGCACCCTGGGGTTCGTCAATGGTGGAAATCACTCCGGGGACCCAAAACGGTGATTAATAGCCCATGTAAGTGTGATTAATAGCCCATGTAACGGTGATTAATAGCCCATCAAACAGGCCAGAATCGGCCAAAACTGCGAGTGTTGATGACCGGCACGTAAATGCACCCTGGGGTTCGTCAATGGTGGAAATCACTCCGGGGACCCAAAACGGTGATTATTAGCCCATGAAACAGGCCAGAATCGGCCAAAACTGTGAGTGTTGATGACCGGCACGTAAATGCACCCTGGGTTCGTCAATGGTGGAAATCACTCCGGGGATCCAAAACGGTGATTAATAGCCCATGTAACTGTGATTAATAGCCCATGAAACAGGCCAGAATCGGCCAAAACTGCGAGTGTTGATGACCGGCACGTAAATGCACCCTAGGGTTCGTCAATGGTGGAAATCACTCCGGGGACCCAAAACGGTGATTAATAGCCCATGAAACAGGCCAGAATCGGCCAAAACTGTGAGTGTTGATGACCGGCACGTAAATGCACCCTGGGTTCGTCAATGGTGGAAATCACTCCGGGGACCCAAAACGGTGATTAATAGCCCATGAAACAGGCCAGAATCGGCCAAAATTGCGAGTGTTGATGACTGGCACGTAAATGCACCCTGGGGTTCGTCAATGGTGGAAATCACTCCGGGGACCCAAAACGGTGATTAATAGCCCATGTAAGTGTGATTAATAGCCCATGTAACGGTGATTAATAGCCCATCAAACAGGCCAGAATCGGCCAAAACTGCGAGTGTTGATGACCGGCACGTAAATGCACCCTGGGGTTCGTCAATGGTGGAAATCACTCCGGGGACCCAAAACGGTGATTATTAGCCCATGAAACAGGCCAGAATCGGCCAAAACTGTGAGTGTTGATGACCGGCACGTAAATGCACCCTGGGTTCGTCAATGGTGGAAATCACTTCGGGGATCCAAAACGGTGATTAATAGCCCATGTAACTGTGATTAATAGCCCATGAAACAGGCCAGAATCGGCCAAAACTGCGAGTGTTGATGACCGGCACGTAAATGCACCCTAGGGTTCGTCAATGGTGGAAATCACTCCGGGGACCCAAAACGGTGATTAATAGCCCATGAAAAAGGCCAGAATCGGCCAAAATTGCGAGTGTTGATGACTGGCACGTAAATGCACCCTGGGGTTCGTCAATGGTGGAAATCACTCCGGGGACCCAAAACGGTGATTAATAGCCCATGTAAGTGTGATTAATAGCCCATGTAACGGTGATTAATAGCCCATGAAACAGGCCAGAATCGGCCAAAACTGCGAGTGTTGATGACCGGCACGTAAATGCACCCTGGGGTTCGTCAATGGTGGAAATCACTCCGGGGACCCAAAACGGTGATTATTAGCCCATGAAACAGGCCAGAATCGGCCAAAACTGTGAGTGTTGATGACCGGCACGTAAATGCAACCTGGGTTCGTCAATGGTGGAAATCACTCCGGGGATCCAAAACGGTGATTAATAGCCCATGTAACTGTGATTAATAGCCCATGAAACAGGCCAGAATCGGCCAAAACAGCGAGTGTTGATGACCGGCACGTAAATGCACCCTAGGGTTCGTCAATGGTGGAAATCACTCCGGGGACCCAAAACGGTGATTAATAGCCCATGAAACAGGCCAGAATCGGCCAAAACTGTGAGTGTTGATGACCGGCACGTAAATGCACCCTGGGTTCGTCAATGGTGGAAATCACTCCGGGGATCCAAAACGGTGATTAATAGCCCATGTAACTGTGATTAATAGCCCATGAAACAGGCCAGAATCGGCCAAAACTGCGAGTGTTGATGACCGGCACGTAAATGCACCCTGGGGTTCGTCAATGGTGGAAATCATTCCGGGGACCCAAAACGGTGATTATTAGCCCATGAAACAGGCCAGAATCGGCCAAAACTGTGAGTGTTGATGACCGGCACGTAAATGCACCCTGGGTTCGTCAATGGTGGAAATCACTCCGGGGATCCAAAACGGTGATTAATAGCCCATGTAACTGTGATTAATAGCCCATGAAACAGGCCAGAATCGGCCAAAACTGCGAGTGTTGATGACCGGCACGTAAATGCACCCTAGGGTTCGTCAATGGTGGAAATCACTCCGGGGATCCAAAATGGTGATTAATAGCCCATGTAACTGTGATTAATAGCCCATGAAACAGGCCAGAATCGGCCAAAACTGCGAGTGTTGATGACCGGCACGTAAATGCACCCTGGGTTCGTCAATGGTGGAAATCACTCCGGGGATCCAAAACGGTGATTAATAGCCCATGTAACTGTGATTAAGAGCCGATGAAACAGGCCAGAATCAGCCAAAACTGCGAGTGTTGATGACCGGCACGTAAATGCACCCTAGGGTTCGTCAATGGTGGAAATCACTCCGGGGACCCAAAACGGTGATTAATAGCCCATGAAACAGGCCAGAATCGGCCAAAACTGTGAGTGTTGATGACCGGCACGTAAATGCACCCTGGGTTCGTCAATGGTGGAAATCACTCCGGGGACCCAAAACGGTGATTAATAGCCCATGAAACAGGCCAGAATCGGCCAAAATTGCGAGTGTTGATGACCGGCACGTAAATGCACCCTGGGGTTCGTCAATGGTGGAAATCACTCCGGGGACCCAAAACGGTGATTATTAGCCCATGAAACAGGCCAGAATCGGCCAAAACTGTGAGTGTTGATGACCGGCACGTAAATGCAACCTGGGTTCGTCAATGGTGGAAATCACTCCGGGGATCCAAAACGGTGATTAATAGCCCATGTAACTGTGATTAATAGCCCATGAAACAGGCCAGAATCGGCCAAAACAGCGAGTGTTGATGACCGGCACGTAAATGCACCCTAGGGTTCGTCAATGGTGGAAATCACTCCGGGGACCCAAAACGGTGATTAATAGCCCATGAAACAGGCCAGAATCGGCCAAAACTGTGAGTGTTGATGACCGGCACGTAAATGCACCCTGGGTTCGTCAATGGTGGAAATCACTCCGGGGATCCAAAACGGTGATTAATAGCCCATGTAACTGTGATTAATAGCCCATGAAACAGGCCAGAATCGGCCAAAACTGCGAGTGTTGATGACCGGCACGTAAATGCACCCTGGGGTTCGTCAATGGTGGAAATCATTCCGGGGACCCAAAACGGTGATTATTAGCCCATGAAACAGGCCAGAATCGGCCAAAACTGTGAGTGTTGATGACCGGCACGTAAATGCACCCTGGGTTCGTCAATGGTGGAAATCACTCCGGGGATCCAAAACGGTGATTAATAGCCCATGTAACTGTGATTAATAGCCCATGAAACAGGCCAGAATCGGCCAAAACTGCGAGTGTTGATGACCGGCACGTAAATGCACCCTAGGGTTCGTCAATGGTGGAAATCACTCCGGGGACCCAAAACGGTGATTAATAGCCCATGAAACAGGCCAGAATCGGCCAAAATTGCGAGTGTTGATGACTGGCACGTAAATGCACCCTGGGGTTCGTCAATGGTGGAAATCACTCCGGGGACCCAAAACGGTGATTAATAGCCCATGAAACAGGCCAGAATCGGCCAAAATTGCGAGTGTTCATGACCGGCACGTAAATGCACCCTAGGGTTCGTCAATGGTGGAAATCACTCCGGGGATCCAAAACGGTGATTAATAGCCCATGTAACGGTGATTAATAGCCCATGAAACAGGCCAGAATCGGCCAAACTTGCGAGTGTTGATGACCGGCACGTAAATGCACCCTGGGGTTCGTCAATGGTGGAAATCATTCCGGGGACCCAAAACGGTGATTATTAGCCCATGAAACAGGCCAGAATCGGCCAAAACTGTGAGTGTTGATGACCGGCACGTAAATGCACCCTGGGTTCGTCAATGGTGGAAATCACTCCGGGGATCCAAAACGGTGATTAATAGCCCATGTAACTGTGATTAATAGCCCATGAAACAGGCCAGAATCGGCCAAAACTGCGAGTGTTGATGACCGGCACGTAAATGCACCCTGGGGTTCGTCAATGGTGGAAATCACTCCGGGGACCCAAAACGGTGATTATTAGCCCATGAAACAGGCCAGAATCGGCCAAAACTGTGAGTGTTGATGACCGGCACGTAAATGCACCCTGGGTTCGTCAATGGTGGAAATCACTCCGGGGATCCAAAACGGTGATTAATAGCCCATGTAACTGTGATTAATAGCCCATGAAACAGGCCAGAATCGGCCAAAACTGCGAGTGTTGATGACCGGCACGTAAATGCACCCTAGGGTTCGTCAATGGTGGAAATCACTCCGGGGACCCAAAACGGTGATTAATAGCCCATGAAACAGGCCAGAATCGGCCAAAATTGCGAGTGTTGATGACTGGCACGTAAATGCACCCTGGGGTTCGTCAATGGTGGAAATCACTCCGGGGACCCAAAACGGTGATTAATAGCCCATGTAAGTGTGATTAATAGCCCATGTAACGGTGATTAATAGCCCATCAAACAGGCCAGAATCGGCCAAAACTGCGAGTGTTGATGACCGGCACGTAAATGCACCCTGGGGTTCGTCAATGGTGGAAATCACTCCGGGGACCCAAAACGGTGATTATTAGCCCATGAAACAGGCCAGAATCGGCCAAAACTGTGAGTGTTGATGACCGGCACGTAAATGCACCCTGGGTTCGTCAATGGTGGAAATCACTCCGGGGATCCAAAACGGTGATTAATAGCCCATGTAACTGTGATTAATAGCCCATGAAACAGGCCAGAATCGGCCAAAACTGCGAGTGTTGATGACCGGCACGTAAATGCACCCTAGGGTTCGTCAATGGTGGAAATCACTCCGGGGACCCAAAACGGTGATTAATAGCCCATGAAACAGGCCAGAATCGGCCAAAACTGTGAGTGTTGATGACCGGCACGTAAATGCACCCTGGGTTCGTCAATGGTGGAAATCACTCCGGGGACCCAAAACGGTGATTAATAGCCCATGAAACAGGCCAGAATCGGCCAAAATTGCGAGTGTTGATGACTGGCACGTAAATGCACCCTGGGGTTCGTCAATGGTGGAAATCACTCCGGGGACCCAAAACGGTGATTAATAGCCCATGTAAGTGTGATTAATAGCCCATGTAACGGTGATTAATAGCCCATCAAACAGGCCAGAATCGGCCAAAACTGCGAGTGTTGATGACCGGCACGTAAATGCACCCTGGGGTTCGTCAATGGTGGAAATCACTCCGGGGACCCAAAACGGTGATTATTAGCCCATGAAACAGGCCAGAATCGGCCAAAACTGTGAGTGTTGATGACCGGCACGTAAATGCACCCTGGGTTCGTCAATGGTGGAAATCACTTCGGGGATCCAAAACGGTGATTAATAGCCCATGTAACTGTGATTAATAGCCCATGAAACAGGCCAGAATCGGCCAAAACTGCGAGTGTTGATGACCGGCACGTAAATGCACCCTAGGGTTCGTCAATGGTGGAAATCACTCCGGGGACCCAAAACGGTGATTAATAGCCCATGAAAAAGGCCAGAATCGGCCAAAATTGCGAGTGTTGATGACTGGCACGTAAATGCACCCTGGGGTTCGTCAATGGTGGAAATCACTCCGGGGACCCAAAACGGTGATTAATAGCCCATGTAAGTGTGATTAATAGCCCATGTAACGGTGATTAATAGCCCATGAAACAGGCCAGAATCGGCCAAAACTGCGAGTGTTGATGACCGGCACGTAAATGCACCCTGGGGTTCGTCAATGGTGGAAATCACTCCGGGGACCCAAAACGGTGATTATTAGCCCATGAAACAGGCCAGAATCGGCCAAAACTGTGAGTGTTGATGACCGGCACGTAAATGCAACCTGGGTTCGTCAATGGTGGAAATCACTCCGGGGATCCAAAACGGTGATTAATAGCCCATGTAACTGTGATTAATAGCCCATGAAACAGGCCAGAATCGGCCAAAACAGCGAGTGTTGATGACCGGCACGTAAATGCACCCTAGGGTTCGTCAATGGTGGAAATCACTCCGGGGACCCAAAACGGTGATTAATAGCCCATGAAACAGGCCAGAATCGGCCAAAACTGTGAGTGTTGATGACCGGCACGTAAATGCACCCTGGGTTCGTCAATGGTGGAAATCACTCCGGGGATCCAAAACGGTGATTAATAGCCCATGTAACTGTGATTAATAGCCCATGAAACAGGCCAGAATCGGCCAAAACTGCGAGTGTTGATGACCGGCACGTAAATGCACCCTGGGGTTCGTCAATGGTGGAAATCATTCCGGGGACCCAAAACGGTGATTATTAGCCCATGAAACAGGCCAGAATCGGCCAAAACTGTGAGTGTTGATGACCGGCACGTAAATGCACCCTGGGTTCGTCAATGGTGGAAATCACTCCGGGGATCCAAAACGGTGATTAATAGCCCATGTAACTGTGATTAATAGCCCATGAAACAGGCCAGAATCGGCCAAAACTGCGAGTGTTGATGACCGGCACGTAAATGCACCCTAGGGTTCGTCAATGGTGGAAATCACTCCGGGGATCCAAAATGGTGATTAATAGCCCATGTAACTGTGATTAATAGCCCATGAAACAGGCCAGAATCGGCCAAAACTGCGAGTGTTGATGACCGGCACGTAAATGCACCCTGGGTTCGTCAATGGTGGAAATCACTCCGGGGATCCAAAACGGTGATTAATAGCCCATGTAACTGTGATTAAGAGCCGATGAAACAGGCCAGAATCAGCCAAAACTGCGAGTGTTGATGACCGGCACGTAAATGCACCCTAGGGTTCGTCAATGGTGGAAATCACTCCGGGGACCCAAAACGGTGATTAATAGCCCATGAAACAGGCCAGAATCGGCCAAAACTGTGAGTGTTGATGACCGGCACGTAAATGCACCCTGGGTTCGTCAATGGTGGAAATCACTCCGGGGACCCAAAACGGTGATTAATAGCCCATGAAACAGGCCAGAATCGGCCAAAACTGTGAGTGTTGATGACCGGCACGTAAATGCACCCTGGGTTCGTCAATGGTGGAAATCACTCCGGGGATCCAAAACGGTGATTAATAGCCCATGTAACTGTGATTAATAGCCCATGAAACAGGCCAGAATCGGCCAAAACTGCGAGTGTTGATGACCGGCACGTAAATGCACCCTGGGGTTCGTCAATGGTGGAAATCATTCCGGGGACCCAAAACGGTGATTATTAGCCCATGAAACAGGCCAGAATCGGCCAAAACTGTGAGTGTTGATGACCGGCACGTAAATGCACCCTGGGTTCGTCAATGGTGGAAATCACTCCGGGGATCCAAAACGGTGATTAATAGCCCATGTAACTGTGATTAATAGCCCATGAAACAGGCCAGAATCGGCCAAAACTGCGAGTGTTGATGACCGGCACGTAAATGCACCCTAGGGTTCGTCAATGGTGGAAATCACTCCGGGGATCCAAAATGGTGATTAATAGCCCATGTAACTGTGATTAATAGCCCATGAAACAGGCCAGAATCGGCCAAAACTGCGAGTGTTGATGACCGGCACGTAAATGCACCCTGGGTTCGTCAATGGTGGAAATCACTCCGGGGATCCAAAACGGTGATTAATAGCCCATGTAACTGTGATTAAGAGCCGATGAAACAGGCCAGAATCAGCCAAAACTGCGAGTGTTGATGACCGGCACGTAAATGCACCCTAGGGTTCGTCAATGGTGGAAATCACTCCGGGGACCCAAAACGGTGATTAATAGCCCATGAAACAGGCCAGAATCGGCCAAAACTGTGAGTGTTGATGACCGGCACGTAAATGCACCCTGGGTTCGTCAATGGTGGAAATCACTCCGGGGACCCAAAACGGTGATTAATAGCCCATGAAACAGGCCAGAATCGGCCAAAATTGCGAGTGTTGATGACTGGCACGTAAATGCACCCTGGGGTTCGTCAATGGTGGAAATCACTCCGGGGACCCAAAACGGTGATTAATAGCCCATGTAAGTGTGATTAATAGCCCATGTAACGGTGATTAATAGCCCATCAAACAGGCCAGAATCGGCCAAAACTGCGAGTGTTGATGACCGGCACGTAAATGCACCCTGGGGTTCGTCAATGGTGGAAATCACTCCGGGGACCCAAAACGGTGATTATTAGCCCATGAAACAGGCCAGAATCGGCCAAAACTGTGAGTGTTGATGACCGGCACGTAAATGCACCCTGGGTTCGTCAATGGTGGAAATCACTCCGGGGATCCAAAACGGTGATTAATAGCCCATGTAACTGTGATTAATAGCCCATGAAACAGGCCAGAATCGGCCAAAACTGCGAGTGTTGATGACCGGCACGTAAATGCACCCTAGGGTTCGTCAATGGTGGAAATCACTCCGGGGACCCAAAACGGTGATTAATAGCCCATGAAACAGGCCAGAATCGGCCAAAATTGCGAGTGTTGATGACCGGCACGTAAATGCACCCTGGGGTTCGTCAATGGTGGAAATCACTCCGGGGACCCAAAACGGTGATTATTAGCCCATGAAACAGGCCAGAATCGGCCAAAACTGTGAGTGTTGATGACCGGCACGTAAATGCACCCTGGGTTCGTCAATGGTGGAAATCACTTCGGGGATCCAAAACGGTGATTAATAGCCCATGTAACTGTGATTAATAGCCCATGAAACAGGCCAGAATCGGCCAAAACTGCGAGTGTTGATGACCGGCACGTAAATGCACCCTAGGGTTCGTCAATGGTGGAAATCACTCCGGGGACCCAAAACGGTGATTAATAGCCCATGAAAAAGGCCAGAATCGGCCAAAATTGCGAGTGTTGATGACTGGCACGTAAATGCACCCTGGGGTTCGTCAATGGTGGAAATCACTCCGGGGACCCAAAACGGTGATTAATAGCCCATGTAAGTGTGATTAATAGCCCATGTAACGGTGATTAATAGCCCATGAAACAGGCCAGAATCGGCCAAAACTGCGAGTGTTGATGACCGGCACGTAAATGCACCCTGGGGTTCGTCAATGGTGGAAATCACTCCGGGGACCCAAAACGGTGATTATTAGCCCATGAAACAGGCCAGAATCGGCCAAAACTGTGAGTGTTGATGACCGGCACGTAAATGCAACCTGGGTTCGTCAATGGTGGAAATCACTCCGGGGATCCAAAACGGTGATTAATAGCCCATGTAACTGTGATTAATAGCCCATGAAACAGGCCAGAATCGGCCAAAACAGCGAGTGTTGATGACCGGCACGTAAATGCACCCTAGGGTTCGTCAATGGTGGAAATCACTCCGGGGACCCAAAACGGTGATTAATAGCCCATGAAACAGGCCAGAATCGGCCAAAACTGTGAGTGTTGATGACCGGCACGTAAATGCACCCTGGGTTCGTCAATGGTGGAAATCACTCCGGGGATCCAAAACGGTGATTAATAGCCCATGTAACTGTGATTAATAGCCCATGAAACAGGCCAGAATCGGCCAAAACTGCGAGTGTTGATGACCGGCACGTAAATGCACCCTGGGGTTCGTCAATGGTGGAAATCATTCCGGGGACCCAAAACGGTGATTATTAGCCCATGAAACAGGCCAGAATCGGCCAAAACTGTGAGTGTTGATGACCGGCACGTAAATGCACCCTGGGTTCGTCAATGGTGGAAATCACTCCGGGGATCCAAAACGGTGATTAATAGCCCATGTAACTGTGATTAATAGCCCATGAAACAGGCCAGAATCGGCCAAAACTGCGAGTGTTGATGACCGGCACGTAAATGCACCCTAGGGTTCGTCAATGGTGGAAATCACTCCGGGGATCCAAAATGGTGATTAATAGCCCATGTAACTGTGATTAATAGCCCATGAAACAGGCCAGAATCGGCCAAAACTGCGAGTGTTGATGACCGGCACGTAAATGCACCCTGGGTTCGTCAATGGTGGAAATCACTCCGGGGATCCAAAACGGTGATTAATAGCCCATGTAACTGTGATTAAGAGCCGATGAAACAGGCCAGAATCAGCCAAAACTGCGAGTGTTGATGACCGGCACGTAAATGCACCCTAGGGTTCGTCAATGGTGGAAATCACTCCGGGGACCCAAAACGGTGATTAATAGCCCATGAAACAGGCCAGAATCGGCCAAAACTGTGAGTGTTGATGACCGGCACGTAAATGCACCCTGGGTTCGTCAATGGTGGAAATCACTCCGGGGACCCAAAACGGTGATTAATAGCCCATGAAACAGGCCAGAATCGGCCAAAATTGCGAGTGTTGATGACTGGCACGTAAATGCACCCTGGGGTTCGTCAATGGTGGAAATCACTCCGGGGACCCAAAACGGTGATTAATAGCCCATGTAAGTGTGATTAATAGCCCATGTAACGGTGATTAATAGCCCATCAAACAGGCCAGAATCGGCCAAAACTGCGAGTGTTGATGACCGGCACGTAAATGCACCCTGGGGTTCGTCAATGGTGGAAATCACTCCGGGGACCCAAAACGGTGATTATTAGCCCATGAAACAGGCCAGAATCGGCCAAAACTGTGAGTGTTGATGACCGGCACGTAAATGCACCCTGGGTTCGTCAATGGTGGAAATCACTCCGGGGATCCAAAACGGTGATTAATAGCCCATGTAACTGTGATTAATAGCCCATGAAACAGGCCAGAATCGGCCAAAACTGCGAGTGTTGATGACCGGCACGTAAATGCACCCTAGGGTTCGTCAATGGTGGAAATCACTCCGGGGACCCAAAACGGTGATTAATAGCCCATGAAACAGGCCAGAATCGGCCAAAACTGTGAGTGTTGATGACCGGCACGTAAATGCACCCTGGGTTCGTCAATGGTGGAAATCACTCCGGGGACCCAAAACGGTGATTAATAGCCCATGAAACAGGCCAGAATCGGCCAAAATTGCGAGTGTTGATGACTGGCACGTAAATGCACCCTGGGGTTCGTCAATGGTGGAAATCACTCCGGGGACCCAAAACGGTGATTAATAGCCCATGTAAGTGTGATTAATAGCCCATGTAACGGTGATTAATAGCCCATCAAACAGGCCAGAATCGGCCAAAACTGCGAGTGTTGATGACCGGCACGTAAATGCACCCTGGGGTTCGTCAATGGTGGAAATCACTCCGGGGACCCAAAACGGTGATTATTAGCCCATGAAACAGGCCAGAATCGGCCAAAACTGTGAGTGTTGATGACCGGCACGTAAATGCACCCTGGGTTCGTCAATGGTGGAAATCACTTCGGGGATCCAAAACGGTGATTAATAGCCCATGTAACTGTGATTAATAGCCCATGAAACAGGCCAGAATCGGCCAAAACTGCGAGTGTTGATGACCGGCACGTAAATGCACCCTAGGGTTCGTCAATGGTGGAAATCACTCCGGGGACCCAAAACGGTGATTAATAGCCCATGAAAAAGGCCAGAATCGGCCAAAATTGCGAGTGTTGATGACTGGCACGTAAATGCACCCTGGGGTTCGTCAATGGTGGAAATCACTCCGGGGACCCAAAACGGTGATTAATAGCCCATGTAAGTGTGATTAATAGCCCATGTAACGGTGATTAATAGCCCATGAAACAGGCCAGAATCGGCCAAAACTGCGAGTGTTGATGACCGGCACGTAAATGCACCCTGGGGTTCGTCAATGGTGGAAATCACTCCGGGGACCCAAAACGGTGATTATTAGCCCATGAAACAGGCCAGAATCGGCCAAAACTGTGAGTGTTGATGACCGGCACGTAAATGCAACCTGGGTTCGTCAATGGTGGAAATCACTCCGGGGATCCAAAACGGTGATTAATAGCCCATGTAACTGTGATTAATAGCCCATGAAACAGGCCAGAATCGGCCAAAACAGCGAGTGTTGATGACCGGCACGTAAATGCACCCTAGGGTTCGTCAATGGTGGAAATCACTCCGGGGACCCAAAACGGTGATTAATAGCCCATGAAACAGGCCAGAATCGGCCAAAACTGTGAGTGTTGATGACCGGCACGTAAATGCACCCTGGGTTCGTCAATGGTGGAAATCACTCCGGGGATCCAAAACGGTGATTAATAGCCCATGTAACTGTGATTAATAGCCCATGAAACAGGCCAGAATCGGCCAAAACTGCGAGTGTTGATGACCGGCACGTAAATGCACCCTGGGGTTCGTCAATGGTGGAAATCATTCCGGGGACCCAAAACGGTGATTATTAGCCCATGAAACAGGCCAGAATCGGCCAAAACTGTGAGTGTTGATGACCGGCACGTAAATGCACCCTGGGTTCGTCAATGGTGGAAATCACTCCGGGGATCCAAAACGGTGATTAATAGCCCATGTAACTGTGATTAATAGCCCATGAAACAGGCCAGAATCGGCCAAAACTGCGAGTGTTGATGACCGGCACGTAAATGCACCCTAGGGTTCGTCAATGGTGGAAATCACTCCGGGGATCCAAAATGGTGATTAATAGCCCATGTAACTGTGATTAATAGCCCATGAAACAGGCCAGAATCGGCCAAAACTGCGAGTGTTGATGACCGGCACGTAAATGCACCCTGGGTTCGTCAATGGTGGAAATCACTCCGGGGATCCAAAACGGTGATTAATAGCCCATGTAACTGTGATTAAGAGCCGATGAAACAGGCCAGAATCAGCCAAAACTGCGAGTGTTGATGACCGGCACGTAAATGCACCCTAGGGTTCGTCAATGGTGGAAATCACTCCGGGGACCCAAAACGGTGATTAATAGCCCATGAAACAGGCCAGAATCGGCCAAAACTGTGAGTGTTGATGACCGGCACGTAAATGCACCCTGGGTTCGTCAATGGTGGAAATCACTCCGGGGACCCAAAACGGTGATTAATAGCCCATGAAACAGGCCAGAATCGGCCAAAATTGCGAGTGTTGATGACTGGCACGTAAATGCACCCTGGGGTTCGTCAATGGTGGAAATCACTCCGGGGACCCAAAACGGTGATTAATAGCCCATGTAAGTGTGATTAATAGCCCATGTAACGGTGATTAATAGCCCATCAAACAGGCCAGAATCGGCCAAAACTGCGAGTGTTGATGACCGGCACGTAAATGCACCCTGGGGTTCGTCAATGGTGGAAATCACTCCGGGGACCCAAAACGGTGATTATTAGCCCATGAAACAGGCCAGAATCGGCCAAAACTGTGAGTGTTGATGACCGGCACGTAAATGCACCCTGGGTTCGTCAATGGTGGAAATCACTCCGGGGATCCAAAACGGTGATTAATAGCCCATGTAACTGTGATTAATAGCCCATGAAACAGGCCAGAATCGGCCAAAACTGCGAGTGTTGATGACCGGCACGTAAATGCACCCTAGGGTTCGTCAATGGTGGAAATCACTCCGGGGACCCAAAACGGTGATTAATAGCCCATGAAACAGGCCAGAATCGGCCAAAACTGTGAGTGTTGATGACCGGCACGTAAATGCACCCTGGGTTCGTCAATGGTGGAAATCACTCCGGGGACCCAAAACGGTGATTAATAGCCCATGAAACAGGCCAGAATCGGCCAAAATTGCGAGTGTTGATGACTGGCACGTAAATGCACCCTGGGGTTCGTCAATGGTGGAAATCACTCCGGGGACCCAAAACGGTGATTAATAGCCCATGTAAGTGTGATTAATAGCCCATGTAACGGTGATTAATAGCCCATGAAACAGGCCAGAATCGGCCAAAACTGCGAGTGTTGATGACCGGCACGTAAATGCACCCTGGGGTTCGTCAATGGTGGAAATCACTCCGGGGACCCAAAACGGTGATTATTAGCCCATGAAACAGGCCAGAATCGGCCAAAACTGTGAGTGTTGATGACCGGCACGTAAATGCACCCTGGGTTCATCAATGGTGGAAATCACTCCGGGGATCCAAAACGGTGATTAATAGCCCATGTAACTGTGATTAATAGCCCATGAAACAGGCCAGAATCGGCCAAAACTGCGAGTGTTGATTACCGGCACGTAAATGCACCCTGGGGTTCGTCAATGGTGGAAATCATTCCGGGGACCCAAAACGGTGATTATTAGCCCATGAAACAGGCCAGAATCGGCCAAAACTGTGAGTGTTGATGACCGGCACGTAAATGCACCCTGGGTTCGTCAATGGTGGAAATCACTCCGGGGATCCAAAACGGTGATTAATAGCCCATGTAACTGTGATTAATAGCCCATGAAACAGGCCAGAATCGGCCAAAATTGCGAGTGTTGATGACTGGCACGTAAATGCACCCTGGGGTTCGTCAATGGTGGAAATCACTCCGGGGACCCAAAACGGTGATTAATAGCCCATGAAACAGGCCAGAATCGGCCAAAATTGCGAGTGTTCATGACCGGCACGTAAATGCACCCTATGGTTCGTCAATGGTGGAAATCACTCCGGGGATCCAAAACGGTGATTAATAGCCCATGTAACGGTGATTAATAGCCCATGAAACAGGCCAGAATCGGCCAAACTTGCGAGTGTTGATGACCGGCACGTAAATGCACCCTGGGGTTCGTCAATGGTGGAAATCATTCCGGGGACCCAAAACGGTGATTATTAGCCCATGAAACAGGCCAGAATCGGCCAAAACTGTGAGTGTTGATGACCGGCACGTAAATGCACCCTGGGTTCGTCAATGGTGGAAATCACTCCGGGGATCCAAAACGGTGATTAATAGCCCATGTAACTGTGATTAATAGCCCATGAAACAGGCCAGAATCGGCCAAAACAGCGAGTGTTGATGACCGGCACGTAAATGCACCCTAGGGTTCGTCAATGGTGGAAATCACTCCGGGGACCCAAAACGGTGATTAATAGCCCATGAAACAGGCCAGAATCGGCCAAAACTGTGAGTGTTGATGACCGGCACGTAAATGCACCCTGGGTTCGTCAATGGTGGAAATCACTCCGGGGATCCAAAACGGTGATTAATAGCCCATGTAACTGTGATTAATAGCCCATGAAACAGGCCAGAATCGGCCAAAACTGCGAGTGTTGATGACCGGCACGTAAATGCACCCTGGGGTTCGTCAATGGTGGAAATCATTCCGGGGACCCAAAACGGTGATTATTAGCCCATGAAACAGGCCAGAATCGGCCAAAACTGTGAGTGTTGATGACCGGCACGTAAATGCACCCTGGGTTCGTCAATGGTGGAAATCACTCCGGGGATCCAAAACGGTGATTAATAGCCCATGTAACTGTGATTAATAGCCCATGAAACAGGCCAGAATCGGCCAAAACTGCGAGTGTTGATGACCGGCACGTAAATGCACCCTAGGGTTCGTCAATGGTGGAAATCACTCCGGGGATCCAAAATGGTGATTAATAGCCCATGTAACTGTGATTAATAGCCCATGAAACAGGCCAGAATCGGCCAAAACTGCGAGTGTTGATGACCGGCACGTAAATGCACCCTGGGTTCGTCAATGGTGGAAATCACTCCGGGGATCCAAAACGGTGATTAATAGCCCATGTAACTGTGATTAAGAGCCGATGAAACAGGCCAGAATCAGCCAAAACTGCGAGTGTTGATGACCGGCACGTAAATGCACCCTAGGGTTCGTCAATGGTGGAAATCACTCCGGGGACCCAAAACGGTGATTAATAGCCCATGAAACAGGCCAGAATCGGCCAAAACTGTGAGTGTTGATGACCGGCACGTAAATGCACCCTGGGTTCGTCAATGGTGGAAATCACTCCGGGGACCCAAAACGGTGATTAATAGCCCATGAAACAGGCCAGAATCGGCCAAAATTGCGAGTGTTGATGACTGGCACGTAAATGCACCCTGGGGTTCGTCAATGGTGGAAATCACTCCGGGGACCCAAAACGGTGATTAATAGCCCATGTAAGTGTGATTAATAGCCCATGTAACGGTGATTAATAGCCCATCAAACAGGCCAGAATCGGCCAAAACTGCGAGTGTTGATGACCGGCACGTAAATGCACCCTGGGGTTCGTCAATGGTGGAAATCACTCCGGGGACCCAAAACGGTGATTATTAGCCCATGAAACAGGCCAGAATCGGCCAAAACTGTGAGTGTTGATGACCGGCACGTAAATGCACCCTGGGTTCGTCAATGGTGGAAATCACTCCGGGGATCCAAAACGGTGATTAATAGCCCATGTAACTGTGATTAATAGCCCATGAAACAGGCCAGAATCGGCCAAAACTGCGAGTGTTGATGACCGGCACGTAAATGCACCCTAGGGTTCGTCAATGGTGGAAATCACTCCGGGGACCCAAAACGGTGATTAATAGCCCATGAAACAGGCCAGAATCGGCCAAAACTGTGAGTGTTGATGACCGGCACGTAAATGCACCCTGGGTTCGTCAATGGTGGAAATCACTCCGGGGACCCAAAACGGTGATTAATAGCCCATGAAACAGGCCAGAATCGGCCAAAATTGCGAGTGTTGATGACTGGCACGTAAATGCACCCTGGGGTTCGTCAATGGTGGAAATCACTCCGGGGACCCAAAACGGTGATTAATAGCCCATGTAAGTGTGATTAATAGCCCATGTAACGGTGATTAATAGCCCATGAAACAGGCCAGAATCGGCCAAAACTGCGAGTGTTGATGACCGGCACGTAAATGCACCCTGGGGTTCGTCAATGGTGGAAATCACTCCGGGGACCCAAAACGGTGATTATTAGCCCATGAAACAGGCCAGAATCGGCCAAAACTGTGAGTGTTGATGACCGGCACGTAAATGCACCCTGGGTTCATCAATGGTGGAAATCACTCCGGGGATCCAAAACGGTGATTAATAGCCCATGTAACTGTGATTAATAGCCCATGAAACAGGCCAGAATCGGCCAAAACTGCGAGTGTTGATTACCGGCACGTAAATGCACCCTGGGGTTCGTCAATGGTGGAAATCATTCCGGGGACCCAAAACGGTGATTATTAGCCCATGAAACAGGCCAGAATCGGCCAAAACTGTGAGTGTTGATGACCGGCACGTAAATGCACCCTGGGTTCGTCAATGGTGGAAATCACTCCGGGGATCCAAAACGGTGATTAATAGCCCATGTAACTGTGATTAATAGCCCATGAAACAGGCCAGAATCGGCCAAAATTGCGAGTGTTGATGACTGGCACGTAAATGCACCCTGGGGTTCGTCAATGGTGGAAATCACTCCGGGGACCCAAAACGGTGATTAATAGCCCATGAAACAGGCCAGAATCGGCCAAAATTGCGAGTGTTCATGACCGGCACGTAAATGCACCCTATGGTTCGTCAATGGTGGAAATCACTCCGGGGATCCAAAACGGTGATTAATAGCCCATGTAACGGTGATTAATAGCCCATGAAACAGGCCAGAATCGGCCAAACTTGCGAGTGTTGATGACCGGCACGTAAATGCACCCTGGGGTTCGTCAATGGTGGAAATCATTCCGGGGACCCAAAACGGTGATTATTAGCCCATGAAACAGGCCAGAATCGGCCAAAACTGTGAGTGTTGATGACCGGCACGTAAATGCACCCTGGGTTCGTCAATGGTGGAAATCACTCCGGGGATCCAAAACGGTGATTAATAGCCCATGTAACTGTGATTAATAGCCCATGAAACAGGCCAGAATCGGCCAAAACTGCGAGTGTTGATGACCGGCACGTAAATGCACCCTAGGGTTCGTCAATGGTGGAAATCACTCCGGGGACCCAAAACGGTGATTAATAGCCCATGAAACAGGCCAGAATCGGCCAAAATTGCGAGTGTTGATGACTGGCACGTAAATGCACCCTGGGGTTCGTCAATGGTGGAAATCACTCCGGGGACCCAAAACGGTGATTAATAGCCCATGAAACAGGCCAGAATCGGCCAAAATTGCGAGTGTTCATGACCGGCACGTAAATGCACCCTAGGGTTCGTCAATGGTGGAAATCACTCCGGGGATCCAAAACGGTGATTAATAGCCCATGTAACTGTGATTAAGAGCCCATGAAACAGGCCAGAATCGGCCAAAACTGCGAGTGTTGATGACCGTCACGGAAATGCACCCTAGGTTTCGTCAATTGTGGAAATCACTCCGGGGACCCAAAACGGTGATTAATAGCCCATGAAACAGGCCAGAATCGGCCAAAACTGCGAGTGTTGATGACCGGCACGTAAATGCAACCTAGGTTTCGTCAATTGTGGAAATCACTCCGGGGACCCAAAACGGTGATTAATACCATAAAATTTTTATTAATAGCCCGTGAAACAGGCCAGAATCGGCCAAAACTGCGAGTGTTGATGACCGTCACGTAAATGCAACCTAGGTTTCGTCAATTGTGGAAATCACTCAGGGGACCCAAAACGGTGATTAATAGCCCGTGAAACAGGCCAGAATCGGCCAAAACTGCGAGTGTTGATGACCGGCACGTAAATGCACCCGGGGTTCGTCAATGGTGGAAATCACTCCGGGGACCCAAAACGGTGATGAATAGCCCACGAAACAGGCCAGAATCGGCCAAAATTGCGAGTGTTGATGACTGGCACGTAAATGCACCCTGGGGTTCGTCAATGGTGGAAATCACTCCGGGGACCCAAAACGGTGATTAATAGCCCATGTAAGTGTGATTAATAGCCCATGTAACGGTGATTAATAGCCCATGAAACAGGCCAGAATCGGCCAAAACTGCGAGTGTTGATGACCGGCACGTAAATGCACCCTGGGGTTCGTCAATGGTGGAAATCACTCCGGGGACCCAAAACGGTGATTATTAGCCCATGAAACAGGCCAGAATCGGCCAAAACTGTGAGTGTTGATGACCGGCACGTAAATGCACCCTGGGTTCGTCAATGGTGGAAATCACTCCGGGGACCCAAAACGGTGATTAATAGCCCATGAAACAGGCCAGAATCGGCCAAAATTGCGAGTGTTGATGACTGGCACGTAAATGCACCCTGGGGTTCGTCAATGGTGGAAATCACTCCGGGGACCCAAAACGGTGATTAATAGCCCATGTAAGTGTGATTAATAGCCCATGTAACGGTGATTAATAGCCCATGAAACAGGCCAGAATCGGCCAAAACTGCGAGTGTTAATGACCGGCACGTAAATGCACCCTGGGTTCGTCAATGGTGGAAATCACTCCGGGGATCCAAAACGGTGATTAATAGCCCATGTAACTGTGATTAAGAGCCCATGAAACAGGCCAGAATCGGCCAAAACTGCGAGTGTTGATGACCGTCACGTAAATGCACCCTAGGGTTCGTCAATGGTGCAAATCACTCCGGGGACCCAAAACGGTGATTATTAGCCCATGAAACAGGCCAGAATCGGCCAAAACTGTGAGTGTTGATGACCGGCACGTAAATGCACCCTGGGTTCGTCAATGGTGGAAATCACTCCGGGGATCCAAAACGGTGATTAATAGCCCATGTAACTGTGATTAATAGCCCATGAAACAGGCCAGAATCGGCCAAAACTGCGAGTGTTGATGACCGGCACGTAAATGCACCCTAGGGTTCGTCAATGGTGGAAATCACTCCGGGGACCCAAAACGGTGATTAATAGCCCATGAAACAGGCCAGAATGGGCCAAAATTGCGAGTGTTGATGACTGGCACGTAAATGCACCCTGGGGTTCGTCAATGGTGGAAATCACTCCGGGGACCCAAAACGGTGATTAATAGCCCATGTAAGTGTGATTAATAGCCCATGTAACGGTGATTAATAGCCCATCAAACAGGCCAGAATCGGCCAAAACTGCGAGTGTTGATGACCGGCACGTAAATGCACCCTGGGGTTCGTCAATGGTGGAAATCACTCCGGGGACCCAAAACGGTGATTATTAGCCCATGAAACAGGCCAGAATCGGCCAAAACTGTGAGTGTTGATGACCGGCACGTAAATGCACCCTGGGTTCGTCAATGGTGGAAATCACTCCGGGGATCCAAAACGGTGATTAATAGCCCATGTAACTGTGATTAATAGCCCATGAAACAGGCCAGAATCGGCCAAAACTGCGAGTGTTGATGACCGGCACGTAAATGCACCCTAGGGTTCGTCAATGGTGGAAATCACTCCGGGGACCCAAAACGGTGATTAATAGCCCATGAAACAGGCCAGAATCGGCCAAAATTGCGAGTGTTGATGACTGGCACGTAAATGCACCCTGGGGTTCGTCAATGGTGGAAATCACTCCGGGGACCCAAAACGGTGATTAATAGCCCATGAAACAGGCCAGAATCGGCCAAAATTGCGAGTGTTCATGACCGGCACGTAAATGCACCCTAGGGTTCGTCAATGGTGGAAATCACTCCGGGGATCCAAAACGGTGATTAATAGCCCATGTAACGGTGATTAATAGCCCATGAAACAGGCCAGAATCGGCCAAACTTGCGAGTGTTGATGACCGGCACGTAAATGCACCCTGGGGTTCGTCAATGGTGGAAATCATTCCGGGGACCCAAAACGGTGATTATTAGCCCATGAAACAGGCCAGAATCGGCCAAAACTGTGAGTGTTGATGACCGGCACGTAAATGCACCCTGGGTTCGTCAATGGTGGAAATCACTCCGGGGATCCAAAACGGTGATTAATAGCCCATGTAACTGTGATTAATAGCCCATGAAACAGGCCAGAATCGGCCAAAACTGCGAGTGTTGATGACCGGCACGTAAATGCACCCTAGGGTTCGTCAATGGTGGAAATCACTCCGGGGACCCAAAACGGTGATTAATAGCCCATGAAACAGGCCAGAATCGGCCAAAATTGCGAGTGTTGATGACTGGCACGTAAATGCACCCTGGGGTTCGTCAATGGTGGAAATCACTCCGGGGACCCAAAACGGTGATTAATAGCCCATGAAACAGGCCAGAATCGGCCAAAATTGCGAGTGTTCATGACCGGCACGTAAATGCACCCTAGGGTTCGTCAATGGTGGAAATCACTCCGGGGATCCAAAACGGTGATTAATAGCCCATGTAACTGTGATTAAGAGCCCATGAAACAGGCCAGAATCGGCCAAAACTGCGAGTGTTGATGACCGTCACGGAAATGCACCCTAGGTTTCGTCAATTGTGGAAATCACTCCGGGGACCCAAAACGGTGATTAATAGCCCATGAAACAGGCTAGAATCGGCCAAAACTGCGAGTGTTGATGACCGGCACGTAAATGCAACCTAGGTTTCGTCAATTGTGGAAATCACTCCGGGGACCCAAAACGGTGATTAATACCATAAAATTTTTATTAATAGCCCGTGAAACAGGCCAGAATCGGCCAAAACTGCGAGTGTTGATGACCGTCACGTAAATGCAACCTAGGTTTCGTCAATTGTGGAAATCACTCCGGGGACCCAAAACGGTGATTAATAGCCCGTGAAACAGGCCAGAATCGGCCAAAACTGCGAGTGTTGATGACCGGCACGTAAATGCACCCGGGGTTCGTCAATGGTGGAAATCACTCCGGGGACCCAAAACGGTGATGAATAGCCCATGAAACAGGCCAGAATCGGCCAAAATTGCGAGTGTTGATGACTGGCACGTAAATGCACCCTGGGGTTCGTCAATGGTGGAAATCACTCCGGGGACCCAAAACGGTGATTAATAGCCCATGTAAGTGTGATTAATAGCCCATGTAACGGTGATTAATAGCCCATGAAACAGGCCAGAATCGGCCAAAACTGCGAGTGTTGATGACCGGCACGTAAATGCACCCTGGGGTTCGTCAATGGTGGAAATCACTCCGGGGACCCAAAACGGTGATTATTAGCCCATGAAACAGGCCAGAATCGGCCAAAACTGTGAGTGTTGATGACCGGCACGTAAATGCACCCTGGGTTCGTCAATGGTGGAAATCACTCCGGGGACCCAAAACGGTGATTAATAGCCCATGAAACAGGCCAGAATCGGCCAAAATTGCGAGTGTTGATGACTGGCACGTAAATGCACCCTGGGGTTCGTCAATGGTGGAAATCACTCCGGGGACCCAAAACGGTGATTAATAGCCCATGTAAGTGTGATTAATAGCCCATGTAACGGTGATTAATAGCCCATGAAACAGGCCAGAATCGGCCAAAACTGCGAGTGTTGATGACCGGCACGTAAATGCACCCTGGGTTCGTCAATGGTGGAAATCACTCCGGGGATCCAAAACGGTGATTAATAGCCCATGTAACTGTGATTAAGAGCCCATGAAACAGGCCAGAATCGGCCAAAACTGCGAGTGTTGATGACCGTCACGTAAATGCACCCTAGGGTTCGTCAATGGTGCAAATCACTCCGGGGACCCAAAACGGTGATTATTAGCCCATGAAACAGGCCAGAATCAGCCAAAACTGTGAGTGTTGATGACCGGCACGTAAATGCACCCTGGGTTCGTCAATGGTGGAAATCACTCCGGGGATCCAAAACGGTGATTAATAGCCCATGTAACTGTGATTAATAGCCCATGAAACAGGCCAGAATCGGCCAAAACTGCGAGTGTTGATGACCGGCACGTAAATGCACCCTAGGGTTCGTCAATGGTGGAAATCACTCCGGGGACCCAAAACGGTGATTAATAGCCCATGAAACAGGCCAGAATCGGCCAAAATTGCGAGTGTTGATGACTGGCACATAAATGCACCCTGGGGTTCGTCAATGGTGGAAATCACTCCGGGGACCCAAAACGGTGATTAATAGCCCATGTAAGTGTGATTAATAGCCCATGTAACGGTGATTAATAGCCCATCAAACAGGCCAGAATCGGCCAAAACTGCGAGTGTTGATGACCGGCACGTAAATGCACCCTGGGGTTCGTCAATGGTGGAAATCACTCCGGGGACCCAAAACGGTGATTATTAGCCCATGAAACAGGCCAGAATCGGCCAAAACTGTGAGTGTTGATGACCGGCACGTAAATGCACCCTGGGTTCGTCAATGGTGGAAATCACTCCGGGGATCCAAAACGGTGATTAATAGCCCATGTAACTGTGATTAATAGCCCATGAAACAGGCCAGAATCGGCCAAAACTGCGAGTGTTGATGACCGGCACGTAAATGCACCCTAGGGTTCGTCAATGGTGGAAATCACTCCGGGGACCCAAAACGGTGATTAATAGCCCATGAAACAGGCCAGAATCGGCCAAAATTGCGAGTGTTGATGACTGGCACGTAAATGCACCCTGGGGTTCGTCAATGGTGGAAATCACTCCGGGGACCCAAAACGGTGATTAATCTCCCATGTAAGTGTGATTAATAGCCCATGTAACGGTGATTAATAGCCCATGAAACAGGCCAGAATCGGCCAAAACTGCGAGTGTTGATGACCGGCACGTAAATGCACCCTGGGGTTCGTCAATGGTGGAAATCACTCCGGGGACCGAAAACGGTGATTATTAGCCCATGAAACAGGCCAGAATCGGCCAAAACTGTGAGTGTTGATGACCGGCACGTAAATGCAGAAATCACTCCGGGGATCCAAAACGGTGATTAATAGCCCATGTAACTGTGATTAATAGCCCATGAAACAGGCCAGAATCGGCCAAAACTGCGAGTGTTGATGACCGGCACGTAAATGCACCCTAGGGTTCGTCAATGGTGGAAATCACTCCGGGGACCCAAAACGGTGATTAATAGCCCATGAAACAGGCCAGAATCGGCCAAAACTGTGAGTGTTGATGACCGGCACGTAAATGCACCCTGGGTTCGTCAATGGTGGAAATCACTCCGGGGATCCAAAACGGTGATTAATAGCCCATGTAACTGTGATTAATAGCCCATGAAACAGGCCAGAATCGGCCAAAACTGCGAGTGTTGATGACCGGCACGTAAATGCACCCTGGGGTTCGTCAATGGTGGAAATCATTCCGGGGACCCAAAACGGTGATTATTAGCCCATGAAACAGGCCAGAATCGGCAAAAACTGTGAGTGTTGATGACCGGCACGTAAATGCACCCTCGGTTCGTCAATGGTGGAAATCACTCCGGGGATCCAAAAAGGTGATTAATAGCCCATGTAACTGTGATTAAGAGCCCATGAAACAGGCCAGAATCGGCCAAAACTGCGAGTGTTGATGACCGTCACGGAAATGCACCCTAGGTTTCGTCAATTGTGGAAATCACTCCGGGGACCCAAAACGGTGATTAATAGCCCATGAAACAGGCTAGAATCGGCCAAAACTGCGAGTGTTGATGACCGGCACGTAAATGCAACCTAGGTTTCGTCAATTGTGGAAATCACTCCGGGGACCCAAAACGGTGATTAATACCATAAAATTTTTATTAATAGCCCGTGAAACAGGCCAGAATCGGCCAAAACTGCGAGTGTTGATGACCGTCACGTAAATGCAACCTAGGTTTCGTCAATTGTGGAAATCACTCCGGGGACCCAAAACGGTGATTAATAGCCCGTGAAACAGGCCAGAATCGGCCAAAACTGCGAGTGTTGATGACCGGCACGTAAATGCACCCGGGGTTCGTCAATGGTGGAAATCACTCCGGGGACCCAAAACGGTGATGAATAGCCCATGAAACAGGCCAGAATCGGCCAAAATTGCGAGTGTTGATGACTGGCACGTAAATGCACCCTGGGGTTCGTCAATGGTGGAAATCACTCCGGGGACCCAAAACGGTGATTAATAGCCCATGTAAGTGTGATTAATAGCCCATGTAACGGTGATTAATAGCCCATGAAACAGGCCAGAATCGGCCAAAACTGCGAGTGTTGATGACCGGCACGTAAATGCACCCTGGGGTTCGTCAATGGTGGAAATCACTCCGGGGACCCAAAACGGTGATTATTAGCCCATGAAACAGGCCAGAATCGGCCAAAACTGTGAGTGTTGATGACCGGCACGTAAATGCACCCTGGGTTCGTCAATGGTGGAAATCACTCCGGGGACCCAAAACGGTGATTAATAGCCCATGAAACAGGCCAGAATCGGCCAAAATTGCGAGTGTTGATGACTGGCACGTAAATGCACCCTGGGGTTCGTCAATGGTGGAAATCACTCCGGGGACCCAAAACGGTGATTAATAGCCCATGTAAGTGTGATTAATAGCCCATGTAACGGTGATTAATAGCCCATGAAACAGGCCAGAATCGGCCAAAACTGCGAGTGTTGATGACCGGCACGTAAATGCACCCTGGGTTCGTCAATGGTGGAAATCACTCCGGGGATCCAAAACGGTGATTAATAGCCCATGTAACTGTGATTAAGAGCCCATGAAACAGGCCAGAATCGGCCAAAACTGCGAGTGTTGATGACCGTCACGTAAATGCACCCTAGGGTTCGTCAATGGTGCAAATCACTCCGGGGACCCAAAACGGTGATTATTAGCCCATGAAACAGGCCAGAATCAGCCAAAACTGTGAGTGTTGATGACCGGCACGTAAATGCACCCTGGGTTCGTCAATGGTGGAAATCACTCCGGGGATCCAAAACGGTGATTAATAGCCCATGTAACTGTGATTAATAGCCCATGAAACAGGCCAGAATCGGCCAAACTTGCGAGTGTTGATGACCGGCACGTAAATGCACCCTGGGGTTCGTCAATGGTGGAAATCATTCCGGGGACCCAAAACGGTGATTATTAGCCCATGAAACAGGCCAGAATCGGCCAAAACTGTGAGTGTTGATGACCGGCACGTAAATGCACCCTGGGTTCGTCAATGGTGGAAATCACTCCGGGGATCCAAAACGGTGATTAATAGCCCATGTAACTGTGATTAATAGCCCATGAAACAGGCCAGAATCGGCCAAAACTGCGAGTGTTGATGACCAGCACGTAAATGCACCCTAGGGTTCGTCAATGGTGGAAATCACTCCGGGGACCCAAAACGGTGATTAATAGCCCATGAAACAGGCCAGAATCGGCCAAAATTGCGAGTGTTGATGACTGGCACGTAAATGCACCCTGGGGTTCGTCAATGGTGGAAATCACTCCGGGGACCCAAAACGGTGATTAATAGCCCATGTAAGTGTGATTAATAGCCCATGTAACGGTGATTAATAGCCCATCAAACAGGCCAGAATCGGCCAAAACTGCGAGTGTTGATGACCGGCACGTAAATGCACCCTGGGGTTCGTCAATGGTGGAAATCACTCCGGGGACCCAAAACGGTGATTATTAGCCCATGAAACAGGCCAGAATCGGCCAAAACTATGAGTGTTGATGACCGGCACGTAAATGCACCCTGGGTTCGTCAATGGTGGAAATCACTCCGGGGATCCAAAACGGTGATTAATAGCCCATGTAACTGTGATTAATAGCCCATGAAACAGGCCAGAATCGGCCAAAACTGCGAGTGTTGATGACCGGCACGTAAATGCACCCTAGGGTTCGTCAATGGTGGAAATCACTCCGGGGACCCAAAACGGTGATTAATAGCCCATGAAACAGGCCAGAATCGGCCAAAATTGCGAGTGTTGATGACTGGCACGTAAATGCACCCTGGGGTTCGTCAATGGTGGAAATCACTCCGGGGACCCAAAACGGTGATTAATCTCCCATGTAAGTGTGATTAATAGCCCATGTAACGGTGATTAATAGCCCATGAAACAGGCCAGAATCGGCCAAAACTGCGAGTGTTGATGACCGGCACGTAAATGCACCCTGGGGTTCGTCAATGGTGGAAATCACTCCGGGGACCGAAAACGGTGATTATTAGCCCATGAAACAGGCCAGAATCGGCCAAAACTGTGAGTGTTGATGACCGGCACGTAAATGCACCCTGGGTTCGTCAATGGTGGAAATCACTCCGGGGATCCAAAACGGTGATTAATAGCCCATGTAACTGTGATTAATAGCCCATGAAACAGGCCAGAATCGGCCAAAACTGCGAGTGTTGATGACCGGCACGTAAATGCACCCTAGGGTTCGTCAATGGTGGAAATCACTCCGGGGACCCAAAACGGTGATTAATAGCCCATGAAACAGGCCAGAATCGGCCAAAACTGTGAGTGTTGATGACCGGCACGTAAATGCACCCTGGGTTCGTCAATGGTGGAAATCACTCCGGGGATCCAAAACGGTGATTAATAGCCCATGTAACTGTGATTAATAGCCCATGAAACAGGCCAGAATCGGCCAAAACTGCGAGTGTTGATGACCGGCACGTAAATGCACCCTGGGGTTCGTCAATGGTGGAAATCATTCCGGGGACCCAAAACGGTGATTATTAGCCCATGAAACAGGCCAGAATCGGCAAAAACTGTGAGTGTTGATGACCGGCACGTAAATGCACCCTCGGTTCGTCAATGGTGGAAATCACTCCGGGGATCCAAAACGGTGATTAATAGCCCATGTAACTGTGATTAATAGCCCATGAAACAGGCCAGAATCGGCCAAAACTGCGAGTGTTGATGACCGGCACGTAAATGCACCCTAGGGTTCGTCAATGGTGGAAATCACTCCGGGGACCCAAAACGGTGATTAATAGCCCATGAAACAGGCCAGAATCGGCCAAAATTGCGAGTGTTGATGACTGGCACGTAAATGCACCCTGGGGTTCGTCAATGGTGGAAATCACTCCGGGGACCCAAAACGGTGATTAATAGCCCATGAAACAGGCCAGAATCGGCCAAAATTGCGAGTGTTCATGACCGGCACGTAAATGCACCCTAGGGTTCGTCAATGGTGTAAATCACTCCGGGGATCCAAAACGGTGATTAATAGCCCATGTAACGGTGATTAATAGCCCATGAAACAGGCCAGAATCGGCCAAACTTGCGAGTGTTGATGACCGGCACGTAAATGCACCCTGGGGTTCGTCAATGGTGGAAATCATTCCGGGGACCCAAAACGGTGATTATTAGCCCATGAAACAGGCCAGAATCGGCCAAAACTGTGAGTGTTGATGACCGGCACGTAAATGCACCCTGGGTTCGTCAATGGTGGAAATCACTCCGGGGATCCAAAACGGTGATTAATAGCCCATGTAACTGTGATTAATAGCCCATGAAACAGGCCAGAATCGGCCAAAACTGTGAGTGTTGATGACCGGCACGTAAATGCACCCTGGGTTCGTCAATGGTGGAAATCACTCCGGGGACCCAAAACGGTGATTAATAGCCCATGAAACAGGCCAGAATCGGCCAAAATTGCGAGTGTTGATGACTGGCACGTAAATGCACCCTGGGGTTCGTCAATGGTGGAAATCACTCCGGGGACCCAAAACGGTGATTAATAGCCCATGTAAGTGTGATTAATAGCCCATGTAACGGTGATTAATAGCCCATGAAACAGGCCAGAATCGGCCAAAACTGCGAGTGTTGATGACCGGCACGTAAATGCACCCTGGGTTCGTCAATGGTGGAAATCACTCCGGGGATCCAAAACGGTGATTAATAGCCCATGTAACTGTGATTAAGAGCCCATGAAACAGGCCAGAATCGGCCAAAACTGCGAGTGTTGATGACCGTCACGTAAATGCACCCTAGGGTTCGTCAATGGTGCAAATCACTCCGGGGACCCAAAACGGTGATTATTAGCCCATGAAACAGGCCAGAATCGGCCAAAACTGTGAGTGTTGATGACCGGCACGTAAATGCACCCTGGGTTCGTCAATGGTGGAAATCACTCCGGGGATCCAAAACGGTGATTAATAGCCCATGTAACTGTGATTAATAGCCCATGAAACAGGCCAGAATCGGCCAAAACTGCGAGTGTTGATGACCGGCACGTAAATGCACCCTAGGGTTCGTCAATGGTGGAAATCACTCCGGGGACCCAAAACGGTGATTAATAGCCCATGAAACAGGCCAGAATCGGCCAAAATTGCGAGTGTTGATGACTGGCACGTAAATGCACCCTGGGGTTCGTCAATGGTGGAAATCACTCCGGGGACCCAAAACGGTGATTAATAGCCCATGAAACAGGCCAGAATCGGCCAAAATTGCGAGTGTTCATGACCGGCACGTAAATGCACCCTAGGGTTCGTCAATGGTGTAAATCACTCCGGGGATCCAAAACGGTGATTAATAGCCCATGTAACGGTGATTAATAGCCCATGAAACAGGCCAGAATCGGCCAAACTTGCGAGTGTTGATGACCGGCACGTAAATGCACCCTGGGGTTCGTCAATGGTGGAAATCATTCCGGGGACCCAAAACGGTGATTATTAGCCCATGAAACAGGCCAGAATCGGCCAAAACTGTGAGTGTTGATGACCGGCACGTAAATGCACCCTGGGTTCGTCAATGGTGGAAATCACTCCGGGGATCCAAAACGGTGATTAATAGCCCATGTAACTGTGATTAATAGCCCATGAAACAGGCCAGAATCGGCCAAAACTGTGAGTGTTGATGACCGGCACGTAAATGCACCCTGGGTTCGTCAATGGTGGAAATCACTCCGGGGACCCAAAACGGTGATTAATAGCCCATGAAACAGGCCAGAATCGGCCAAAATTGCGAGTGTTGATGACTGGCACGTAAATGCACCCTGGGGTTCGTCAATGGTGGAAATCACTCCGGGGACCCAAAACGGTGATTAATAGCCCATGTAAGTGTGATTAATAGCCCATGTAACGGTGATTAATAGCCCATGAAACAGGCCAGAATCGGCCAAAACTGCGAGTGTTGATGACCGGCACGTAAATGCACCCTGGGTTCGTCAATGGTGGAAATCACTCCGGGGATCCAAAACGGTGATTAATAGCCCATGTAACTGTGATTAAGAGCCCATGAAACAGGCCAGAATCGGCCAAAACTGCGAGTGTTGATGACCGTCACGTAAATGCACCCTAGGGTTCGTCAATGGTGCAAATCACTCCGGGGACCCAAAACGGTGATTATTAGCCCATGAAACAGGCCAGAATCGGCCAAAACTGTGAGTGTTGATGACCGGCACGTAAATGCACCCTGGGTTCGTCAATGGTGGAAATCACTCCGGGGATCCAAAACGGTGATTAATAGCCCATGTAACTGTGATTAATAGCCCATGAAACAGGCCAGAATCGGCCAAAACTGCGAGTGTTGATGACCGGCACGTAAATGCACCCTAGGGTTCGTCAATGGTGGAAATCACTCCGGGGACCCAAAACGGTGATTAATAGCCCATGAAACAGGCCAGAATCGGCCAAAATTGCGAGTGTTGATGACTGGCACGTAAATGCACCCTGGGGTTCGTCAATGGTGGAAATCACTCCGGGGACCCAAAACGGTGATTAATAGCCCATGTAAGTGTGATTAATAGCCCATGTAACGGTGATTAATAGCCCATCAAACAGGCCAGAATCGGCCAAAACTGCGAGTGTTGATGACCGGCACGTAAATGCACCCTGGGGTTCGTCAATGGTGGAAATCACTCCGGGGACCCAAAACGGTGATTATTAGCCCATGAAACAGGCCAGAATCGGCCAAAACTGTGAGTGTTGATGACCGGCACGTAAATGCACCCTGGGTTCGTCAATGGTGGAAATCACTCCGGGGATCCAAAACGGTGATTAATAGCCCATGTAACTGTGATTAATAGCCCATGAAACAGGCCAGAATCGGCCAAAACTGCGAGTGTTGATGACCGGCACGTAAATGCACCCTTGGTTCGTCAATGGTGGAAATCACTCCGGGGACCCAAAACGGTGATTAATAGCCCATGAAACAGGCCAGAATCGGCCAAAATTGCGAGTGTTGATGACTGGCACGTAAATGCACCCTGGGGTTCGTCAATGGTGGAAATCACTCCGGGGACCCAAAACGGTGATTAATCTCCCATGTAAGTGTGATTAATAGCCCATGTAACGGTGATTAATAGCCCATGAAACAGGCCAGAATCGGCCAAAACTGCGAGTGTTGATGACCGGCACGTAAATGCACCCTGGGGTTCGTCAATGGTGGAAATCACTCCGGGGACCCAAAACGGTGATTATTAGCCCATGAAACAGGCCAGAATCGGCCAAAACTGTGAGTGTTGATGACCGGCACGTAAATGCACCCTGGGTTCGTCAATGGTGGAAATCACTCCGGGGATCCAAAACGGTGATTAATAGCCCATGTAACTGTGATTAATAGCCCATGAAACAGGCCAGAATCGGCCAAAACTGCGAGTGTTGATGACCGGCACGTAAATGCACCCTAGGGTTCGTCAATGGTGGAAATCACTCCGGGGACCCAAAACGGTGATTAATAGCCCATGAAACAGGCCAGAATCGGCCAAAACTGTGAGTGTTGATGACCGGCACGTAAATGCACCCTGGGTTCGTCAATGGTGGAAATCACTCCGGGGATCCAAAACGGTGATTAATAGCCCATGTAACTGTGATTAATAGCCCATGAAACAGGCCAGAATCGGCCAAAACTGCGAGTTTTGATGACCGGCACGTAAATAAAACCTGGGGTTCGTTAATGGTGGAAATCACTCCGGGGACTCAAAACGGTGATTAATAGCCCATGAAACAGGCCAGAATCGGCCAAAACTGCGAGTGTTGATGACCGACACGTAAATACAACCTGGGGTTCGTCAATGGTGGAAATCACTCCGGGGACTCAAAACGGTGATTAATACCCCATCTAACTGTGATTAATAGCCCATGAAACAGGCCAGAATCGGCCAAAACTGCGAGTGTTGATGACCGACACGTAAATACAACCTGGGGTTCGTCAATGGTGGAAATCATTCCGGGGACCCAAAACGGTGATTATTAGCCCATGAAACAGGCCAGAATCGGCCAAAACTGTGAGTGTTGATGACCGGCACGTAAATGCACCCTGGGTTCGTCAATGGTGGAAATCACTCCGGGGATCCAAAACGGTGATTAATAGCCCATGTAACTGTGATTAATAGCCCATGAAACAGGCCAGAATCGGCCAAAACTGCGAGTGTTGATGACCGGCACGTAAATGCACCCTAGGGTTCGTCAATGGTGGAAATCACTCCGGGGACCCAAAACGGTGATTAATAGCCCATGAAACAGGCCAGAATCGGCCAAAATTGCGAGTGTTGATGACTGGCACGTAAATGCACCCTGGGGTTCGTCAATGGTGGAAATCACTCCGGGGACCCAAAACGGTGATTAATAGCCCATGAAACAGGCCAGAATCGGCCAAAATTGCGAGTGTTCATGACCGGCACGTAAATGCACCCTAGGGTTCGTCAATGGTGGAAATCACTCCGGGGATCCAAAACGGTGATTAATAGCCCATGTAACGGTGATTAATAGCCCATGAAACAGGCCAGAATCGGCCAAACTTGCGAGTGTTGATGACCGGCACGTAAATGCACCCTGGGGTTCGTCAATGGTGGAAATCATTCCGGGGACCCAAAACGGTGATTATTAGCCCATGAAACAGGCCAGAATCGGCCAAAACTGTGAGTGTTGATGACCGGCACGTAAATGCACCCTGGGTTCGTCAATGGTGGAAATCACTCCGGGGATCCAAAACGGTGATTAATAGCCCATGTAACTGTGATTAATAGCCCATGAAACAGGCCAGAATCGGCCAAAACTGCGAGTGTTGATGACCAGCACGTAAATGCACCCTAGGGTTCGTCAATGGTGGAAATCACTCCGGGGACCCAAAACGGTGATTAATAGCCCATGAAACAGGCCAGAATCGGCCAAAATTGCGAGTGTTGATGACTGGCACGTAAATGCACCCTGGGGTTCGTCAATGGTGGAAATCACTCCGGGGACCCAAAACGGTGATTAATAGCCCATGAAACAGGCCAGAATCGGCCAAAATTGCGAGTGTTCATGACCGGCACGTAAATGCACCCTAGGGTTCGTCAATGGTGGAAATCACTCCGGGGATCCAAAACGGTGATTAATAGCCCATGTAACTGTGATTAAGAGCCCATGAAACAGGCCAGAATCGGCCAAAACTGCGAGTGTTGATGACCGTCACGGAAATGCACCCTAGGTTTCGTCAATTGTGGAAATCACTCCGGGGACCCAAAACGGTGATTAATAGCCCATGAAACAGGCTAGAATCGGCCAAAACTGCGAGTGCTGATGACCGGCACGTAAATGCAACCTAGGTTTCGTCAATTGTGGAAATCACTCCGGGGACCCAAAACGGTGATTAATACCATAAAAATTTTATTAATAGCCCGTGAAACAGGCCAGAATCGGCCAAAACTGCGAGTGTTGATGACCGTCACGTAAATGCAACCTAGGTTTCGTCAATTGTGGAAATCACTCCGGGGACCCAAAACGGTGATTAATAGCCCATGAAACAGGCCAGAATCGGCCAAAACTGCGAGTGTTGATGACCGGCACGTAAATGCACCCTGGGTTCGTCAATGGTGGAAATCACTCCGGGGACCCAAAACGGTGATTAATAGCCCATGAAACAGGCCAGAATCGGCCAAAATTGCGAGTGTTGATGACTGGCACGTAAATGCACCCTGGGGTTCGTCAATGGTGGAAATCACTCCGGGGACCCAAAACGGTGATTAATAGCCCATGTAAGTGTGATTAATAGCCCATGTAACGGTGATTAATAGCCCATGAAACAGGCCAGAATCGGCCAAAATTGCGAGTGTTGATGACTGGCACGTAAATGCACCCTGGGGTTCGTCAATGGTGGAAATCACTCCGGGGACCCAAAACGGTGATTAATAGCCCATGAAACAGGCCAGAATCGGCCAAAATTGCGAGTGTTCATGACCGGCACGTAAATGCACCCTAGGGTTCGTCAATGGTGGAAATCACTCCGGGGATCCAAAACGGTGATTAATAGCCCATGTAACTGTGATTAAGAGCCCATGAAACAGGCCAGAATCGGCCAAAACTGCGAGTGTTGATGACCGTCACGGAAATGCACCCTAGGTTTCGTCAATTGTGGAAATCACTCCGGGGACCCAAAACGGTGATTAATAGCCCATGAAACAGGCTAGAATCGGCCAAAACTGCGAGTGCTGATGACCGGCACGTAAATGCAACCTAGGTTTCGTCAATTGTGGAAATCACTCCGGGGACCCAAAACGGTGATTAATACCATAAAAATTTTATTAATAGCCCGTGAAACAGGCCAGAATCGGCCAAAACTGCGAGTGTTGATGACCGTCACGTAAATGCAACCTAGGTTTCGTCAATTGTGGAAATCACTCCGGGGACCCAAAACGGTGATTAATAGCCCATGAAACAGGCCAGAATCGGCCAAAACTGCGAGTGTTGATGACCGGCACGTAAATGCACCCTGGGTTCGTCAATGGTGGAAATCACTCCGGGGACCCAAAACGGTGATTAATAGCCCATGAAACAGGCCAGAATCGGCCAAAATTGCGAGTGTTGATGACTGGCACGTAAATGCACCCTGGGGTTCGTCAATGGTGGAAATCACTCCGGGGACCCAAAACGGTGATTAATAGCCCATGTAAGTGTGATTAATAGCCCATGTAACGGTGATTAATAGCCCATGAAACAGGCCAGAATCGGCCAAAATTGCGAGTGTTGATGACTGGCACGTAAATGCACCCTGGGGTTCGTCAATGGTGGAAATCACTCCGGGGACCCAAAACGGTGATTAATAGCCCATGAAACAGGCCAGAATCGGCCAAAATTGCGAGTGTTCATGACCGGCACGTAAATGCACCCTAGGGTTCGTCAATGGTGGAAATCACTCCGGGGATCCAAAACGGTGATTAATAGCCCATGTAACTGTGATTAAGAGCCCATGAAACAGGCCAGAATCGGCCAAAACTGCGAGTGTTGATGACCGTCACGGAAATGCACCCTAGGTTTCGTCAATTGTGGAAATCACTCCGGGGACCCAAAACGGTGATTAATAGCCCATGAAACAGGCTAGAATCGGCCAAAACTGCGAGTGCTGATGACCGGCACGTAAATGCAACCTAGGTTTCGTCAATTGTGGAAATCACTCCGGGGACCCAAAACGGTGATTAATACCATAAAAATTTTATTAATAGCCCGTGAAACAGGCCAGAATCGGCCAAAACTGCGAGTGTTGATGACCGTCACGTAAATGCAACCTAGGTTTCGTCAATTGTGGAAATCACTCCGGGGACCCAAAACGGTGATTAATAGCCCATGAAACAGGCCAGAATCGGCCAAAACTGCGAGTGTTGATGACCGGCACGTAAATGCACCCTGGGTTCGTCAATGGTGGAAATCACTCCGGGGACCCAAAACGGTGATTAATAGCCCATGAAACAGGCCAGAATCGGCCAAAATTGCGAGTGTTGATGACTGGCACGTAAATGCACCCTGGGGTTCGTCAATGGTGGAAATCACTCCGGGGACCCAAAACGGTGATTAATAGCCCATGTAAGTGTGATTAATAGCCCATGTAACGGTGATTAATAGCCCATGAAACAGGCCAGAATCGGCCAAAACTGCGAGTGTTGATGACCGGCACGTAAATGCACCCTGGGGTTCGTCAATGGTGGAAATCACTCCGGGGACCCAAAACGGTGATTATTAGCCCATGAAACAGGCCAGAATCGGCCAAAACTGTGAGTGTTGATGACCGGCATGTAAATGCACCCTGGGTTCGTCAATGGTGGAAATCACTCCGGGGACCCAAAACGGTGATTAATAGCCCATGAAACAGGCCAGAATCGGCCAAAATTGCGAGTGTTGATGACTGGCACGTAAATGCACCCTGGGGTTCGTCAATGGTGGAAATCACTCCGGGGACCCAAAACGGTGATTAATAGCCCATGAAACAGGCAAATCGGCCAAAATTGCGAGTGTTGATGACTGGCACGTAAATGCACCCTGGGGTTCGTCAATGGTGGAAATCACTCCGGGGACCCAAAACGGTGATTAATAGCCCATGTAAGTGTGATTAATAGCCCATGTAACGGTGATTAATAGCCCATCAAACAGGCCAGAATCGGCCAAAACTGCGAGTGTTGATGACCGGCACGTAAATGCACCCTGGGGTTCGTCAATGGTGGAAATCACTCCGGGGACCCAAAACGGTGATTATTAGCCCATGAAACAGGCCAGAATCGGCCAAAACTGTGAGTGTTGATGACCGGCACGTAAATGCACCCTGGGTTCGTCAATGGTGGAAATCACTCCGGGGATCCAAAACGGTGATTAATAGCCCATGTAACTGTGATTAATAGCCCATGAAACATGCCAGAATCGGCCAAAACTGCGAGTGTTGATGACCGGCACGTAAATGCACCCTAGGGTTCGTCAATGGTGGAAATCACTCCGGGGACCCAAAACGGTGATTAATCTCCCATGTAAGTGTGATTAATAGCCCATGTAACGGTGATTAATAGCCCATCAAACAGGCCAGAATCGGCCAAAATTGCGAGTGTTGATGACCGGCACGTAAATGCACCCTGGGGTTCGTCAATAGTGGAAATCACTCCGGGGACCCAAAACGGTGATTATTAGCCCATGAAACAGGCCAGAATCGGCCAAAACTGTGAGTGTTGATGACCGGCACGTAAATGCACCCTGGGTTCGTCAATGGTGGAAATCACTCCGGGGATCCAAAACGGTGATTAATAGCCCATGTAACTGTGATTAATAGCCCATGAAACAGGCCAGAATCGGCCAAAACTGCGAGTGTTGATGACCGGCACGTAAATGCACCCTAGGGTTCGTCAATGGTGGAAATCACTCCGGGGACCCAAAACGGTGATTAATAGCCCATGAAACAGGCCAGAATCGGCCAAAATTGCGAGTGTTGATGACTGGCACGTAAATGCACCCTGGGGTTCGTCAATGGTGGAAATCACTCCGGGGACCCAAAACGGTGATTAATCTCCCATGTAAGTGTGATTAATAGCCCATGTAACGGTGATTAATAGCCCATGAAACAGGCCAGAATCGGCCAAAACTGCGAGTGTTGATGACCGGCACGTAAATGCACCCTGGGGTTCGTCAATAGTGGAAATCACTCCGGGGACCCAAAACGGTGATTATTAGCCCATGAAACAGGCCAGAATCGGCCAAAACTGTGAGTGTTGATGACCGGCACGTAAATGCACCCTGGGTTCGTCAATGGTGGAAATCACTCCGGGGATCCAAAACGGTGATTAATAGCCCATGTAACTGTGATTAATAGCCCATGAAACAGGCCAGAATCGGCCAAAACTGCGAGTGTTGATGACCGGCACGTAAATGCACCCTAGGGTTCGTCAATGGTGGAAATCACTCCGGGGACCCAAAACGGTGATTAATAGCCCATGAAACAGGCCAGAATCGGCCAAAATTGCGAGTGTTGATGACTGGCACGTAAATGCACCCTGGGGTTCGTCAATGGTGGAAATCACTCCGGGGACCCAAAACGGTGATTAATCTCCCATGTAAGTGTGATTAATAGCCCATGTAACGGTGATTAATAGCCCATGAAACAGGCCAGAATCGGCCAAAACTGCGAGTGTTGATGACCGGCACGTAAATGCACCCTGGGGTTCGTCAATAGTGGAAATCACTCCGGGGACCCAAAACGGTGATTATTAGCCCATGAAACAGGCCAGAATCGGCCAAAACTGTGAGTGTTGATGACCGGCACGTAAATGCACCCTGGGTTCGTCAATGGTGGAAATCACTCCGGGGATCCAAAACGGTGATTAATAGCCCATGTAACTGTGATTAATAGCCCATGAAACAGGCCAGAATCGGCCAAAACTGCGAGTGTTGATGACCAGCACGTAAATGCACCCTAGGGTTCGTCAATGGTGGAAATCACTCCGGGGACCCAAAACGGTGATTATTAGCCCATGAAACAGGCCAGAATCGGCCAAAACTGTGAGTGTTGATGACCGGCACGTAAATGCACCCTAGGGTTCGTCAATGGTGGAAATCACTCCGGGGACCCAAAACGGTGATTAATAGCCCATGAAACAGGCCAGAATCGGCCAAAATTGCGAGTGTTGATGACTGGCACGTAAATGCACCCTGGGGTTCGTCAATGGTGGAAATCACTCCGGGGACCCAAAACGGTGATTAATCTCCCATGTAAGTGTGATTAATAGCCCATGTAACGGTGATTAATAGCCCATGAAACAGGCCAGAATCGGCCAAAACTGCGAGTGTTGATGACCGGCACGTAAATGCACCCTGGGGTTCGTCAATGGTGGAAATCACTCCGGGGACCCAAAACGGTGATTATTAGCCCATGAAACAGGCCAGAATCGGCCAAAACTGTGAGTGTTGATGACCGGCACGTAAATGCACCCTGGGTTCGTCAATGGTGGAAATCACTCCGGGGATCCAAAACGGTGATTAATAGCCCATGTAACTGTGATTAATAGCCCATGAAACAGGCCAGAATCGGCCAAAACTGCGAGTGTTGATGACCGGCACGTAAATGCACCCTAGGGTTCGTCAATGGTGGAAATCACTCCGGGGACCCAAAACGGTGATTAATAGCCCATGAAACAGGCCAGAATCGGCCAAAACTGTGAGTGTTGATGACCGGCACGTAAATGCACCCTGGGTTCGTCAATGGTGGAAATCATTCCGGGGATCCAAAACGGTGATTAATAGCCCATGTAACTGTGATTAATAGCCCATGAAACAGGCCAGAATCGGCCAAAACTGCGAGTGTTGATCACCGGCACGTAAATGCACCCTGGGTTCGTCAATGGTGGAAATCACTCCGGGGACCCAAAACGGTGATTAATAGCCCATGAAACAGGCCAGAATCGGCCAAAATTGCGAGTGTTGATGACTGGCACGTAAATGCACCCTGGGGTTCGTCAATGGTGGAAATCACTCCGGGGACCCAAAACGGTGATTAATAGCCCATGTAAGTGTGATTAATAGCCCATGTAACGGTGATTAATAGCCCATGAAACAGGCCAGAATCGGCCAAAACTGCGAGTGTTGATGACCGGCACGTAAATGCACCCTGGGGTTCGTCAATGGTGGAAATCACTCCGGGGACCCAAAACGGTGATTATTAGCCCATGAAACAGGCCAGAATCGGCCAAAACTGTGAGTGTTGATGACCGGCATGTAAATGCACCCTGGGTTCGTCAATGGTGGAAATCACTCCGGGGACCCAAAACGGTGATTAATAGCCCATGAAACAGGCCAGAATCGGCCAAAATTGCGAGTGTTGATGACTGGCACGTAAATGCACCCTGGGGTTCGTCAATGGTGGAAATCACTCCGGGGACCCAAAACGGTGATTAATAGCCCATGAAACAGGCAAATCGGCCAAAATTGCGAGTGTTGATGACTGGCACGTAAATGCACCCTGGGGTTCGTCAATGGTGGAAATCACTCCGGGGACCCAAAACGGTGATTAATAGCCCATGTAAGTGTGATTAATAGCCCATGTAACGGTGATTAATAGCCCATCAAACAGGCCAGAATCGGCCAAAACTGCGAGTGTTGATGACCGGCACGTAAATGCACCCTGGGGTTCGTCAATGGTGGAAATCACTCCGGGGACCCAAAACGGTGATTATTAGCCCATGAAACAGGCCAGAATCGGCCAAAACTGTGAGTGTTGATGACCGGCACGTAAATGCACCCTGGGTTCGTCAATGGTGGAAATCACTCCGGGGATCCAAAACGGTGATTAATAGCCCATGTAACTGTGATTAATAGCCCATGAAACATGCCAGAATCGGCCAAAACTGCGAGTGTTGATGACCGGCACGTAAATGCACCCTAGGGTTCGTCAATGGTGGAAATCACTCCGGGGACCCAAAACGGTGATTAATCTCCCATGTAAGTGTGATTAATAGCCCATGTAACGGTGATTAATAGCCCATCAAACAGGCCAGAATCGGCCAAAATTGCGAGTGTTGATGACCGGCACGTAAATGCACCCTGGGGTTCGTCAATAGTGGAAATCACTCCGGGGACCCAAAACGGTGATTATTAGCCCATGAAACAGGCCAGAATCGGCCAAAACTGTGAGTGTTGATGACCGGCACGTAAATGCACCCTGGGTTCGTCAATGGTGGAAATCACTCCGGGGATCCAAAACGGTGATTAATAGCCCATGTAACTGTGATTAATAGCCCATGAAACAGGCCAGAATCGGCCAAAACTGCGAGTGTTGATGACCGGCACGTAAATGCACCCTAGGGTTCGTCAATGGTGGAAATCACTCCGGGGACCCAAAACGGTGATTAATAGCCCATGAAACAGGCCAGAATCGGCCAAAATTGCGAGTGTTGATGACTGGCACGTAAATGCACCCTGGGGTTCGTCAATGGTGGAAATCACTCCGGGGACCCAAAACGGTGATTAATCTCCCATGTAAGTGTGATTAATAGCCCATGTAACGGTGATTAATAGCCCATGAAACAGGCCAGAATCGGCCAAAACTGCGAGTGTTGATGACCGGCACGTAAATGCACCCTGGGGTTCGTCAATAGTGGAAATCACTCCGGGGACCCAAAACGGTGATTATTAGCCCATGAAACAGGCCAGAATCGGCCAAAACTGTGAGTGTTGATGACCGGCACGTAAATGCACCCTGGGTTCGTCAATGGTGGAAATCACTCCGGGGATCCAAAACGGTGATTAATAGCCCATGTAACTGTGATTAATAGCCCATGAAACAGGCCAGAATCGGCCAAAACTGCGAGTGTTGATGACCGGCACGTAAATGCACCCTAGGGTTCGTCAATGGTGGAAATCACTCCGGGGACCCAAAACGGTGATTAATAGCCCATGAAACAGGCCAGAATCGGCCAAAATTGCGAGTGTTGATGACTGGCACGTAAATGCACCCTGGGGTTCGTCAATGGTGGAAATCACTCCGGGGACCCAAAACGGTGATTAATCTCCCATGTAAGTGTGATTAATAGCCCATGTAACGGTGATTAATAGCCCATGAAACAGGCCAGAATCGGCCAAAACTGCGAGTGTTGATGACCGGCACGTAAATGCACCCTGGGGTTCGTCAATAGTGGAAATCACTCCGGGGACCCAAAACGGTGATTATTAGCCCATGAAACAGGCCAGAATCGGCCAAAACTGTGAGTGTTGATGACCGGCACGTAAATGCACCCTGGGTTCGTCAATGGTGGAAATCACTCCGGGGATCCAAAACGGTGATTAATAGCCCATGTAACTGTGATTAATAGCCCATGAAACAGGCCAGAATCGGCCAAAACTGCGAGTGTTGATGACCAGCACGTAAATGCACCCTAGGGTTCGTCAATGGTGGAAATCACTCCGGGGACCCAAAACGGTGATTATTAGCCCATGAAACAGGCCAGAATCGGCCAAAACTGTGAGTGTTGATGACCGGCACGTAAATGCACCCTAGGGTTCGTCAATGGTGGAAATCACTCCGGGGACCCAAAACGGTGATTAATAGCCCATGAAACAGGCCAGAATCGGCCAAAATTGCGAGTGTTGATGACTGGCACGTAAATGCACCCTGGGGTTCGTCAATGGTGGAAATCACTCCGGGGACCCAAAACGGTGATTAATCTCCCATGTAAGTGTGATTAATAGCCCATGTAACGGTGATTAATAGCCCATGAAACAGGCCAGAATCGGCCAAAACTGCGAGTGTTGATGACCGGCACGTAAATGCACCCTGGGGTTCGTCAATGGTGGAAATCACTCCGGGGACCCAAAACGGTGATTATTAGCCCATGAAACAGGCCAGAATCGGCCAAAACTGTGAGTGTTGATGACCGGCACGTAAATGCACCCTGGGTTCGTCAATGGTGGAAATCACTCCGGGGATCCAAAACGGTGATTAATAGCCCATGTAACTGTGATTAATAGCCCATGAAACAGGCCAGAATCGGCCAAAACTGCGAGTGTTGATGACCGGCACGTAAATGCACCCTAGGGTTCGTCAATGGTGGAAATCACTCCGGGGACCCAAAACGGTGATTAATAGCCCATGAAACAGGCCAGAATCGGCCAAAACTGTGAGTGTTGATGACCGGCACGTAAATGCACCCTGGGTTCGTCAATGGTGGAAATCATTCCGGGGATCCAAAACGGTGATTAATAGCCCATGTAACTGTGATTAATAGCCCATGAAACAGGCCAGAATCGGCCAAAACTGCGAGTGTTGATCACCGGCACGTAAATGCACCCTGGGTTCGTCAATGGTGGAAATCACTCCGGGGACCCAAAACGGTGATTAATAGCCCATGAAACAGGCCAGAATCGGCCAAAATTGCGAGTGTTGATGACTGGCACGTAAATGCACCCTGGGGTTCGTCAATGGTGGAAATCACTCCGGGGACCCAAAACGGTGATTAATAGCCCATGTAAGTGTGATTAATAGCCCATGTAACGGTGATTAATAGCCCATGAAACAGGCCAGAATCGGCCAAAACTGCGAGTGTTGATGACCGGCACGTAAATGCACCCTGGGGTTCGTCAATGGTGGAAATCACTCCGGGGACCCAAAACGGTGATTATTAGCCCATGAAACAGGCCAGAATCGGCCAAAACTGTGAGTGTTGATGACCGGCATGTAAATGCACCCTGGGTTCGTCAATGGTGGAAATCACTCCGGGGACCCAAAACGGTGATTAATAGCCCATGAAACAGGCCAGAATCGGCCAAAATTGCGAGTGTTGATGACTGGCACGTAAATGCACCCTGGGGTTCGTCAATGGTGGAAATCACTCCGGGGACCCAAAACGGTGATTAATAGCCCATGAAACAGGCAAATCGGCCAAAATTGCGAGTGTTGATGACTGGCACGTAAATGCACCCTGGGGTTCGTCAATGGTGGAAATCACTCCGGGGACCCAAAACGGTGATTAATAGCCCATGTAAGTGTGATTAATAGCCCATGTAACGGTGATTAATAGCCCATCAAACAGGCCAGAATCGGCCAAAACTGCGAGTGTTGATGACCGGCACGTAAATGCACCCTGGGGTTCGTCAATGGTGGAAATCACTCCGGGGACCCAAAACGGTGATTATTAGCCCATGAAACAGGCCAGAATCGGCCAAAACTGTGAGTGTTGATGACCGGCACGTAAATGCACCCTGGGTTCGTCAATGGTGGAAATCACTCTGGGGATCCAAAACGGTGATTAATAGCCCATGTAACTGTGATTAATAGCCCATGAAACATGCCAGAATCGGCCAAAACTGCGAGTGTTGATGACCGGCACGTAAATGCACCCTAGGGTTCGTCAATGGTGGAAATCACTCCGGGGACCCAAAACGGTGATTAATCTCCCATGTAAGTGTGATTAATAGCCCATGTAACGGTGATTAATAGCCCATCAAACAGGCCAGAATCGGCCAAAATTGCGAGTGTTGATGACCGGCACGTAAATGCACCCTGGGGTTCGTCAATAGTGGAAATCACTCCGGGGACCCAAAACGGTGATTATTAGCCCATGAAACAGGCCAGAATCGGCCAAAACTGTGAGTGTTGATGACCGGCACGTAAATGCACCCTGGGTTCGTCAATGGTGGAAATCACTCCGGGGATCCAAAACGGTGATTAATAGCCCATGTAACTGTGATTAATAGCCCATGAAACAGGCCAGAATCGGCCAAAACTGCGAGTGTTGATGACCGGCACGTAAATGCACCCTAGGGTTCGTCAATGGTGGAAATCACTCCGGGGACCCAAAACGGTGATTAATAGCCCATGAAACAGGCCAGAATCGGCCAAAATTGCGAGTGTTGATGACTGGCACGTAAATGCACCCTGGGGTTCGTCAATGGTGGAAATCACTCCGGGGACCCAAAACGGTGATTAATCTCCCATGTAAGTGTGATTAATAGCCCATGTAACGGTGATTAATAGCCCATGAAACAGGCCAGAATCGGCCAAAACTGCGAGTGTTGATGACCGGCACGTAAATGCACCCTGGGGTTCGTCAATAGTGGAAATCACTCCGGGGACCCAAAACGGTGATTATTAGCCCATGAAACAGGCCAGAATCGGCCAAAACTGTGAGTGTTGATGACCGGCACGTAAATGCACCCTGGGTTCGTCAATGGTGGAAATCACTCCGGGGATCCAAAACGGTGATTAATAGCCCATGTAACTGTGATTAATAGCCCATGAAACAGGCCAGAATCGGCCAAAACTGCGAGTGTTGATGACCGGCACGTAAATGCACCCTAGGGTTCGTCAATGGTGGAAATCACTCCGGGGACCCAAAACGGTGATTAATAGCCCATGAAACAGGCCAGAATCGGCCAAAATTGCGAGTGTTGATGACTGGCACGTAAATGCACCCTGGGGTTCGTCAATGGTGGAAATCACTCCGGGGACCCAAAACGGTGATTAATCTCCCATGTAAGTGTGATTAATAGCCCATGTAACGGTGATTAATAGCCCATGAAACAGGCCAGAATCGGCCAAAACTGCGAGTGTTGATGACCGGCACGTAAATGCACCCTGGGGTTCGTCAATAGTGGAAATCACTCCGGGGACCCAAAACGGTGATTATTAGCCCATGAAACAGGCCAGAATCGGCCAAAACTGTGAGTGTTGATGACCGGCACGTAAATGCACCCTGGGTTCGTCAATGGTGGAAATCACTCCGGGGATCCAAAACGGTGATTAATAGCCCATGTAACTGTGATTAATAGCCCATGAAACAGGCCAGAATCGGCCAAAACTGCGAGTGTTGATGACCAGCACGTAAATGCACCCTAGGGTTCGTCAATGGTGGAAATCACTCCGGGGACCCAAAACGGTGATTATTAGCCCATGAAACAGGCCAGAATCGGCCAAAACTGTGAGTGTTGATGACCGGCACGTAAATGCACCCTAGGGTTCGTCAATGGTGGAAATCACTCCGGGGACCCAAAACGGTGATTAATAGCCCATGAAACAGGCCAGAATCGGCCAAAATTGCGAGTGTTGATGACTGGCACGTAAATGCACCCTGGGGTTCGTCAATGGTGGAAATCACTCCGGGGACCCAAAACGGTGATTAATCTCCCATGTAAGTGTGATTAATAGCCCATGTAACGGTGATTAATAGCCCATGAAACAGGCCAGAATCGGCCAAAACTGCGAGTGTTGATGACCGGCACGTAAATGCACCCTGGGGTTCGTCAATGGTGGAAATCACTCCGGGGACCCAAAACGGTGATTATTAGCCCATGAAACAGGCCAGAATCGGCCAAAACTGTGAGTGTTGATGACCGGCACGTAAATGCACCCTGGGTTCGTCAATGGTGGAAATCACTCCGGGGATCCAAAACGGTGATTAATAGCCCATGTAACTGTGATTAATAGCCCATGAAACAGGCCAGAATCGGCCAAAACTGCGAGTGTTGATGACCGGCACGTAAATGCACCCTAGGGTTCGTCAATGGTGGAAATCACTCCGGGGACCCAAAACGGTGATTAATAGCCCATGAAACAGGCCAGAATCGGCCAAAACTGTGAGTGTTGATGACCGGCACGTAAATGCACCCTGGGTTCGTCAATGGTGGAAATCATTCCGGGGATCCAAAACGGTGATTAATAGCCCATGTAACTGTGATTAATAGCCCATGAAACAGGCCAGAATCGGCCAAAACTGCGAGTGTTGATGACCGGCACGTAAATGCACCCTGGGGTTCGTCAATGGTGGAAATCATTCCGGGGACCCAAAACGGTGATTATTAGCCCATGAAACAGGCCAGAATCGGCCAAAACTGTGAGTGTTGATGACCGGCACGTAAATGCACCCTGGGTTCTTCAATGGTGGAAATCACTCCGGGGATCCAAAACGGTGATTAATAGCCCATGTAACTGTGATTAATAGCCCATGAAACAGGCCAGAATCGGCCAAAACTGCGAGTGTTGATGACCGGCACGTAAATGCACCCTAGGGTTCGTCAATGGTGGAAATCACTCCGGGGACCCAAAACGGTGATTAATAGCCCATGAAACAGGCCAGAATCGGCCAAAATTGCGAGTGTTGATGACTGGCACGTAAATGCACCCTGGGGTTCGTCAATGGTGGAAATCACTCCGGGGACCCAAAACGGTGATTAATAGCCCATGAAACAGGCCAGAATCGGCCAAAATTGCGAGTGTTCATGACCGGCACGTAAATGCACCCTAGGGTTCGTCAATGGTGGAAATCACTCCGGGGATCCAAAACGGTGATTAATAGCCCATGTAACGGTGATTAATAGCCCATGAAACAGGCCAGAATCGGCCAAACTTGCGAGTGTTGATGACCGGCACGTAAATGCACCCTGGGGTTCGTCAATGGTGGAAATCATTCCGGGGACCCAAAACGGTGATTATTAGCCCATGAAACAGGCCAGAATCGGCCAAAACTGTGAGTGTTGATGACCGGCACGTAAATGCACCCTGGGTTCGTCAATGGTGGAAATCACTCCGGGGATCCAAAACGGTGATTAATAGCCCATGTAACTGTGATTAATAGCCCATGAAACAGGCCAGAATCGGCCAAAACTGCGAGTGTTGATGACCAGCACGTAAATGCACCCTAGGGTTCGTCAATGGTGGAAATCACTCCGGGGACCCAAAACGTTGATTAATAGCCCATGAAACAGGCCAGAATCGGCCAAAATTGCGAGTGTTGATGACTGGCACGTAAATGCACCCTGGGGTTCGTCAATGGTGGACATCACTCCGGGGACCCAAAACGGTGATTAATAGCCCATGAAACAGGCCAGAATCGGCCAAAATTGCGAGTGTTCATGACCGGCACGTAAATGCACCCTAGGGTTCGTCAATGGTGGAAATCACTCCGGGGATCCAAAACGGTGATTAATAGCCCATGTAACTGTGATTAAGAGCCCATGAAACAGGCCAGAATCGGCCAAAACTGCGAGTGTTGATGACCGTCACGGAAATGCACCCTAGGTTTCGTCAATTGTGGAAATCACTCCGGGGACCCAAAACGGTGATTAATAGCCCATGAAACAGGCTAGAATCGGCCAAAACTGCGAGTGTTGATGACCGGCACGTAAATGCAACCTAGGTTTCGTCAATTGTGGAAATCACTCCGGGGACCCAAAACGGTGATTAATACCATAAAATTTTTATTAATAGCCCGTGAAACAGGCCAGAATCGGCCAAAACTGCGAGTGTTGATGACCGTCACGTAAATGCAACCTAGGTTTCGTCAATTGTGGAAATCACTATGGGGACCCAAAACGGTGATTAATAGCCCATGAAACAGGCCAGAATCGGCCAAAACTGCGAGTGTTGATGACCGGCACGTAAATGCACCCTGGGTTCGTCAATGGTGGAAATCACTCCGGGGACCCAAAACGGTGATTAATAGCCCATGAAACAGGCCAGAATCGGCCAAAATTGCGAGTGTTGATGACTGGCACGTAAATGCACCCTGGGGTTCGTCAATGGTGGAAATCACTCCGGGGACCCAAAACGGTGATTAATAGCCCATGTAAGTGTGATTAATAGCCCATGTAACGGTGATTAATAGCCCATGAAACAGGCCAGAATCGGCCAAAACTGCGAGTGTTGATGACCGGCACGTAAATGCACCCTGGGGTTCGTCAATGGTGGAAATCACTCCGGGGACCCAAAACGGTGATTATTAGCCCATGAAACAGGCCAGAATCGGCCAAAACTGTGAGTGTTGATGACCGGCATGTAAATGCACCCTGGGTTCGTCAATGGTGGAAATCACTCCGGGGACCCAAAACGGTGATTAATAGCCCATGAAACAGGCCAGAATCGGCCAAAATTGCGAGTGTTGATGACTGGCACGTAAATGCACCCTGGGGTTCGTCAATGGTGGAAATCACTCCGGGGACCCAAAACGGTGATTAATAGCCCATGAAACAGGCCAGAATCGGCCAAAATTGCGAGTGTTCATGACCGGCACGTAAATGCACCCTAGGGTTCGTCAATGGTGGAAATCACTCCGGGGATCCAAAACGGTGATTAATAGCCCATGTAACGGTGATTAATAGCCCATGAAACAGGCCAGAATCGGCCAAACTTGCGAGTGTTGATGACCGGCACGTAAATGCACCCTGGGGTTCGTCAATGGTGGAAATCATTCCGGGGACCCAAAACGGTGATTATTAGCCCATGAAACAGGCCAGAATCGGCCAAAACTGTGAGTGTTGATGACCGGCACGTAAATGCACCCTGGGTTCGTCAATGGTGGAAATCACTCCGGGGATCCAAAACGGTGATTAATAGCCCATGTAACTGTGATTAATAGCCCATGAAACAGGCCAGAATCGGCCAAAACTGCGAGTGTTGATGACCAGCACGTAAATGCACCCTAGGGTTCGTCAATGGTGGAAATCACTCCGGGGACCCAAAACGGTGATTAATAGCCCATGAAACAGGCCAGAATCGGCCAAAATTGCGAGTGTTGATGACTGGCACGTAAATGCACCCTGGGGTTCGTCAATGGTGGACATCACTCCGGGGACCCAAAACGGTGATTAATAGCCCATGAAACAGGCCAGAATCGGCCAAAATTGCGAGTGTTCATGACCGGCACGTAAATGCACCCTAGGGTTCGTCAATGGTGGAAATCACTCCGGGGATCCAAAACGGTGATTAATAGCCCATGTAACTGTGATTAAGAGCCCATGAAACAGGCCAGAATCGGCCAAAACTGCGAGTGTTGATGACCGTCACGGAAATGCACCCTAGGTTTCGTCAATTGTGGAAATCACTCCGGGGACCCAAAACGGTGATTAATAGCCCATGAAACAGGCTAGAATCGGCCAAAACTGCGAGTGTTGATGACCGGCACGTAAATGCAACCTAGGTTTCGTCAATTGTGGAAATCACTCCGGGGACCCAAAACGGTGATTAATACCATAAAATTTTATTAATAGCCCGTGAAACAGGCCAGAATCGGCCAAAACTGCGAGTGTTGATGACCGTCACGTAAATGCAACCTAGGTTTCGTCAATTGTGGAAATCACTACGGGGACCCAAAACGGTGATTAATAGCCCATGAAACAGGCCAGAATCGGCCAAAACTGCGAGTGTTGATGACCGGCACGTAAATGCACCCTGGGTTCGTCAATGGTGGAAATCACTCCGGGGACCCAAAACGGTGATTAATAGCCCATGAAACAGGCCAGAATCGGCCAAAATTGCGAGTGTTGATGACTGGCACGTAAATGCACCCTGGGGTTCGTCAATGGTGGAAATCACTCCGGGGACCCAAAACGGTGATTAATAGCCCATGTAAGTGTGATTAATAGCCCATGTAACGGTGATTAATAGCCCATGAAACAGGCCAGAATCGGCCAAAACTGCGAGTGTTGATGACCGGCACGTAAATGCACCCTGGGGTTCGTCAATGGTGGAAATCACTCCGGGGACCCAAAACGGTGATTATTAGCCCATGAAACAGGCCAGAATCGGCCAAAACTGTGAGTGTTGATGACCGGCATGTAAATGCACCCTGGGTTCGTCAATGGTGGAAATCACTCCGGGGACCCAAAACGGTGATTAATAGCCCATGAAACAGGCCAGAATCGGCCAAAATTGCGAGTGTTGATGACTGGCACGTAAATGCACCCTAGGGTTCGTCAATGGTGGAAATCACTCCGGGGACCCAAAACGGTGATTAATAGCCCATGTAAGTGTGATTAATAGCCCATGTAACGGTGATTAATAGCCCATGAAACAGGCCAGAATCGGCCAAAACTGCGAGTGTTGATGACCGGCACGTAAATGCACCCTAGGGTTCGTCAATGGTGGAAATCACTCCGGGGACCCAAAACGGTGATTAATAGCCCATGAAACAGGCCAGAATCGGCCAAAATTGCGAGTGTTGATGACTGGCACGTAAATGCACCCTGGGGTTCGTCAATGGTGGAAATCACTCCGGGGACCCAAAACGGTGATTAATCTCCCATGTAAGTGTGATTAATAGCCCATGTAACGGTGATTAATAGCCCATGAAACAGGCCAGAATCGGCCAAAACTGCGAGTGTTGATGACCGGCACGTAAATGCACTCTGGGGTTCGTCAATGGTGGAAATCACTCCGGGGACCCAAAACGGTGATTATTAGCCCATGAAACAGGCCAGAATCGGCCAAAACTGTGAGTGTTGATGACCGGCACGTAAATGCACCCTGGGTTCGTCAATGGTGGAAATCACTCCGGGGATCCAAAACGGTGATTAATAGCCCATGTAACTGTGATTAATAGCCCATGAAACAGGCCAGAATCGGCCAAAACTGCGAGTGTTGATGACCGGCACGTAAATGCACCCTAGGGTTCGTCAATGGTGGAAATCACTCCGGGGACCCAAAACGGTGATTAATAGCCCATGAAACAGGCCAGAATCGGCCAAAACTGTGAGTGTTGATGACCGGCACGTAAATGCACCCTGTGTTCGTCAATGGTGGAAATCACTCCGGGGATCCAAAACGGTGATTAATAGCCCATGTAACTGTGATTAATAGCCCATGAAACAGGCCAGAATCGGCCAAAATTGCGAGTGTTGATGACTGGCACGTAAATGCACCCTGGGGTTCGTCAATGGTGGACATCACTCCGGGGACCCAAAACGGTGATTAATAGCCCATGAAACAGGCCAGAATCGGCCAAAATTGCGAGTGTTCATGACCGGCACGTAAATGCACCCTAGGGTTCGTCAATGGTGGAAATCACTCCGGGGATCCAAAACGGTGATTAATAGCCCATGTAACTGTGATTAAGAGCCCATGAAACAGGCCAGAATCGGCCAAAACTGCGAGTGTTGATGACCGTCACGGAAATGCACCCTAGGTTTCGTCAATTGTGGAAATCACTCCGGGGACCCAAAACGGTGATTAATAGCCCATGAAACAGGCTAGAATCGGCCAAAACTGCGAGTGTTGATGACCGGCACGTAAATGCAACCTAGGTTTCGTCAATTGTGGAAATCACTCCGGGGACCCAAAACGGTGATTAATACCATAAAATTTTATTAATAGCCCGTGAAACAGGCCAGAATCGGCCAAAACTGCGAGTGTTGATGACCGTCACGTAAATGCAACCTAGGTTTCGTCAATTGTGGAAATCACTACGGGGACCCAAAACGGTGATTAATAGCCCATGAAACAGGCCAGAATCGGCCAAAACTGCGAGTGTTGATGACCGGCACGTAAATGCACCCTGGGTTCGTCAATGGTGGAAATCACTCCGGGGACCCAAAACGGTGATTAATAGCCCATGAAACAGGCCAGAATCGGCCAAAATTGCGAGTGTTGATGACTGGCACGTAAATGCACCCTGGGGTTCGTCAATGGTGGAAATCACTCCGGGGACCCAAAACGGTGATTAATAGCCCATGTAAGTGTGATTAATAGCCCATGTAACGGTGATTAATAGCCCATGAAACAGGCCAGAATCGGCCAAAACTGCGAGTGTTGATGACCGGCACGTAAATGCACCCTGGGGTTCGTCAATGGTGGAAATCACTCCGGGGACCCAAAACGGTGATTATTAGCCCATGAAACAGGCCAGAATCGGCCAAAACTGTGAGTGTTGATGACCGGCATGTAAATGCACCCTGGGTTCGTCAATGGTGGAAATCACTCCGGGGACCCAAAACGGTGATTAATAGCCCATGAAACAGGCCAGAATCGGCCAAAATTGCGAGTGTTGATGACTGGCACGTAAATGCACCCTAGGGTTCGTCAATGGTGGAAATCACTCCGGGGACCCAAAACGGTGATTAATAGCCCATGTAAGTGTGATTAATAGCCCATGTAACGGTGATTAATAGCCCATGAAACAGGCCAGAATCGGCCAAAACTGCGAGTGTTGATGACCGGCACGTAAATGCACCCTGGGGTTCGTCAATGGTGGAAATCACTCCGGGGACCCAAAACGGTGATTATTAGCCCATGAAACAGGCCAGAATCGGCCAAAACTGTGAGTGTTGATGACCGGCATGTAAATGCACCCTGGGTTCGTCAATGGTGGAAATCACTCCGGGGACCCAAAACGGTGATTAATAGCCCATGAAACAGGCCAGAATCGGCCAAAACTGCGAGTGTTGATGACCGGCACGTAAATGCACCCTAGGGTTCGTCAATGGTGGAAATCACTCCGGGGACCCAAAACGGTGATTAATAGCCCATGAAACAGGCCAGAATCGGCCAAAACTGTGAGTGTTGATGACCGGCACGTAAATGCACCCTGTGTTCGTCAATGGTGGAAATCACTCCGGGGATCCAAAACGGTGATTAATAGCCCATGTAACTGTGATTAATAGCCCATGAAACAGGCCAGAATCGGCCAAAACTGCGAGTGTTGATGACCGGCACGTAAATGCACCCTGGGGTTCGTCAATGGTGGAAATCATTCCGGGGACCCAAAACGGTGATTATTAGCCCATGAAACAGGCCAGAATCGGCCAAAACTGTGAGTGTTGATGACCGGCACGTAAATGCACCCTGGGTTCGTCAATGGTGGAAATCACTCCGGGGATCCAAAACGGTGATTAATAGCCCATGTAACTGTGATTAATAGCCCATGAAACAGGCCAGAATCGGCCAAAACTGCGAGTGTTGATGACCGGCACGTAAATGCACCCTAGGGTTCGTCAATGGTGGAAATCACTCCGGGGACCCAAAACGGTGATTAATAGCCCATGAAACAGGCCAGAATCGGCCAAAATTGCGAGTGTTGATGACTGGCACGTAAATGCACCCTGGGGTTCGTCAATGGTGGAAATCACTCCGGGGACCCAAAACGGTGATTAATAGCCCATGAAACAGGCCAGAATCGGCCAAAATTGCGAGTGTTCATGACCGGCACGTAAATGCACCCTAGGGTTCGTCAATGGTGGAAATCACTTCGGGGATCCAAAACGGTGATTAATAGCCCATGTAACGGTGATTAATAGCCCATGAAACAGGCCAGAATCGGCCAAACTTGCGAGTGTTGATGACCGGCACGTAAATGCACCCTGGGGTTCGTCAATGGTGGAAATCATTCCGGGGACCCAAAACGGTGATTATTAGCCCATGAAACAGGCCAGAATCGGCCAAAACTGTGAGTGTTGATGACCGGCACGTAAATGCACCCTGGGTTCGTCAATGGTGGAAATCACTCCGGGGATCCAAAACGGTTATTAATACCATAAAATTTTATTAATAGCCCGTGAAACAGGCCAGAATCGGCCAAAACTGCGAGTGTTGATGACCGTCACGTAAATGCAACCTAGGTTTCGTCAATTGTGGAAATCACTACGGGGACCCAAAACGGTGATTAATAGCCCATGAAACAGGCCAGAATCGGCCAAAACTGCGAGTGTTGATGACCGGCACGTAAATGCACCCTGGGTTCGTCAATGGTGGAAATCACTCCGGGGACCCAAAACGGTGATTAATAGCCCATGAAACAGGCCAGAATCGGCCAAAATTGCGAGTGTTGATGACTGGCACGTAAATGCACCCTGGGGTTCGTCAATGGTGGAAATCACTCCGGGGACCCAAAACGGTGATTAATAGCCCATGTAAGTGTGATTAATAGCCCATGTAACGGTGATTAATAGCCCATGAAACAGGCCAGAATCGGCCAAAACTGCGAGTGTTGATGACCGGCACGTAAATGCACCCTGGGGTTCGTCAATGGTGGAAATCACTCCGGGGACCCAAAACGGTGATTATTAGCCCATGAAACAGGCCAGAATCGGCCAAAACTGTGAGTGTTGATGACCGGCATGTAAATGCACCCTGGGTTCGTCAATGGTGGAAATCACTCCGGGGACCCAAAACGGTGATTAATAGCCCATGAAACAGGCCAGAATCGGCCAAAATTGCGAGTGTTGATGACTGGCACGTAAATGCACCCTAGGGTTCGTCAATGGTGGAAATCACTCCGGGGACCCAAAACGGTGATTAATAGCCCATGTAAGTGTGATTAATAGCCCATGTAACGGTGATTAATAGCCCATGAAACAGGCCAGAATCGGCCAAAACTGCGAGTGTTGATGACCGGCACGTAAATGCACCCTAGGGTTCGTCAATGGTGGAAATCACTCCGGGGACCCAAAACGGTGATTAATAGCCCATGAAACAGGCCAGAATCGGCCAAAATTGCGAGTGTTGATGACTGGCACGTAAATGCACCCTGGGGTTCGTCAATGGTGGAAATCACTCCGGGGACCCAAAACGGTGATTAATCTCCCATGTAAGTGTGATTAATAGCCCATGTAACGGTGATTAATAGCCCATGAAACAGGCCAGAATCGGCCAAAACTGCGAGTGTTGATGACCGGCACGTAAATGCACCCTGGGGTTCGTCAATGGTGGAAATCACTCCGGGGACCCAAAACGGTGATTATTAGCCCATGAAACAGGCCAGAATCGGCCAAAACTGTGAGTGTTGATGACCGGCACGTAAATGCACCCTGGGTTCGTCAATGGTGGAAATCACTCCGGGGATCCAAAACGGTGATTAATAGCCCATGTAACTGTGATTAATAGCCCATGAAACAGGCCAGAATCGGCCAAAACTGCGAGTGTTGATGACCGGCACGTAAATGCACCCTAGGGTTCGTCAATGGTGGAAATCACTCCGGGGACCCAAAACGGTGATTAATAGCCCATGAAACAGGCCAGAATCGGCCAAAACTGTGAGTGTTGATGACCGGCACGTAAATGCACCCTGTGTTCGTCAATGGTGGAAATCACTCCGGGGATCCAAAACGGTGATTAATAGCCCATGTAACTGTGATTAATAGCCCATGAAACAGGCCAGAATCGGCCAAAACTGCGAGTGTTGATGACCGGCACGTAAATGCACCCTGGGGTTCGTCAATGGTGGAAATCATTCCGGGGACCCAAAACGGTGATTATTAGCCCATGAAACAGGCCAGAATCGGCCAAAACTGTGAGTGTTGATGACCGGCACGTAAATGCACCCTGGGTTCGTCAATGGTGGAAATCACTCCGGGGATCCAAAACGGTGATTAATAGCCCATGTAACTGTGATTAATAGCCCATGAAACAGGCCAGAATCGGCCAAAACTGCGAGTGTTGATGACCGGCACGTAAATGCACCCTAGGGTTCGTCAATGGTGGAAATCACTCCGGGGACCCAAAACGGTGATTAATAGCCCATGAAACAGGCCAGAATCGGCCAAAATTGCGAGTGTTGATGACTGGCACGTAAATGCACCCTGGGGTTCGTCAATGGTGGAAATCACTCCGGGGACCCAAAACGGTGATTAATAGCCCATGAAACAGGCCAGAATCGGCCAAAATTGCGAGTGTTCATGACCGGCACGTAAATGCACCCTAGGGTTCGTCAATGGTGGAAATCACTTCGGGGATCCAAAACGGTGATTAATAGCCCATGTAACGGTGATTAATAGCCCATGAAACAGGCCAGAATCGGCCAAACTTGCGAGTGTTGATGACCGGCACGTAAATGCACCCTGGGGTTCGTCAATGGTGGAAATCATTCCGGGGACCCAAAACGGTGATTATTAGCCCATGAAACAGGCCAGAATCGGCCAAAACTGTGAGTGTTGATGACCGGCACGTAAATGCACCCTGGGTTCGTCAATGGTGGAAATCACTCCGGGGATCCAAAACGGTTATTAATAGCCCATGTAACTGTGATTAATAGCCCATGAAACAGGCCAGAATCGGCCAAAACTGCGAGTGTTGATGACCAGCACGTAAATGCACCCTAGGGTTCGTCAATGGTGGAAATCACTCCGGGGACCCAAAACGGTGATTAATAGCCCATGAAACAGGCCAGAATCGGCCAAAACTGCGAGTGTTGATGACCGGCACGTAAATGCACCCTGGGTTCGTCAATGGTGGAAATCACTCCGGGGACCCAAAACGGTGATTAATAGCCCATGAAACAGGCCAGAATCGGCCAAAATTGCGAGTGTTGATGACTGGCACGTAAATGCACCCTGGGGTTCGTCAATGGTGGAAATCACTCCGGGGACCCAAAACGGTGATTAATAGCCCATGTAAGTGTGATTAATAGCCCATGTAACGGTGATTAATAGCCCATGAAACAGGCCAGAATCGGCCAAAACTGCGAGTGTTGATGACCGGCACGTAAATGCACCCTGGGGTTCTTTAATGGTGGAAATCACTCCGGGGACCCAAAACGGTGATTAATAGCCCATGAAATAGGCCAGAATCGGCCAAAATTGCGAGTGTTCATGACCGGGACGTAAATGCACCCTAGGGTTCGTCAATGGTGGATATCACTCCGGGGATCCAAAACGGTGATTAATAGCCCATGTAACGGTGATTAATAGCCCATGAAACAGGCCAGAATCGGCCAAACTTGCGAGTGTTGATGACCGGCACGTAAATGCACCCTGGGGTTCGTCAATGGTGGAAATCATTCCGGGGACCCAAAACGGTGATTATTAGCCCATGAAACAGGCCAGAATCGGCCAAAACTGTGAGTGTTGATGACCGGCACGTAAATGCACCCTGGGTTCGTCAATGGTGGAAATCACTCCGGGGATCCAAAACGGTGATTAATAGCCCATGTAACTGTGATTAATAGCCCATGAAACAGGCCAGAATCGGCCAAAACTGTGAGTGTTGATGACCAGCACGTAAATGCACCCTAGGGTTCGTCAATGGTGGAAATCACTCCGGGGACCCAAAACGGTGATTAATAGCCCATGAAACAGGCCAGAATCGGCCAAAATTGCGAGTGTTGATGACTGGCACGTAAATGCACCCTGGGGTTCGTCAATGGTGGAAATCACTCCGGGGACCCAAAACGGTGATTAATAGCCCATGAAACAGGCCAGAATCGGCCAAAATTGCGAGTGTTCATGACCGGCACGTAAATGCACCCTAGGGTTCGTCAATGGTGGAAATCACTCCGGGGATCCAAAACGGTGATTAATAGCCCATGTAACTGTGATTAAGAGCCCATGAAACAGGCCAGAATCGGCCAAAACTGCGAGTGTTGATGACCGTCACGGAAATGCACCCTAGGTTTCGTCAATTGTGGAAATCACTCCGGGGACCCAAAACGGTGATTAATAGCCCATGAAACAGGCTAGAATCGGCCAAAACTGCGAGTGTTGATGACCGGCACGTAAATGCAACCTAGGTTTCGTCAATTGTGGAAATCACTCCGGGGACCCAAAACGGTGATTAATACCATAAAATTTTTATTAATAGCCCGTGAAACAGGCCAGAATCGGCCAAAACTGCGAGTGTTGATGACCGTCACGTAAATGCAACCTAGGTTTCGTCAATTGTGGAAATCACTCCGGGGACCCAAAACGGTGATTAATAGCCCATGAAACAGGCCAGAATCGGCCAAAACTGCGAGTGTTGATGACCGGCACGTAAATGCACCCTGGGTTCGTCAATGGTGGAAATCACTCCGGGGACCCAAAACGGTGATTAATAGCCCATGAAACAGGCCAGAATCGGCCAAAATTGCGAGTGTTGATGACTGGCACGTAAATGCACCCTCGGGTTCGTCAATGGTGGAAATCACTCCGGGGACCCAAAACGGTGATTAATAGCCCATGTAAGTGTGATTAATAGCCCATGTAACGGTGATTAATAGCCCATGAAACAGGCCAGAATCGGCCAAAACTGCGAGTGTTGATGACCGGCACGTAAATGCACCCTGGGGTTCGTCAATGGTGGAAATCACTCCGGGGACCCAAAACGGTGATTATTAGCCCATGAAACAGGCCAGAATCGGCCAAAACTGTGAGTGTTGATGACCGGCATGTAAATGCACCCTGGGTTCGTCAATGGTGGAAATCACTCCGGGGACCCAAAACGGTGATTAATAGCCCATGAAACAGGCCAGAATCGGCCAAAATTGCGAGTGTTGATGACTGGCACGTAAATGCACCCTGGGGTTCGTCAATGGTGGAAATCACTCCGGGGACCCAAAACAGTGATTAATAGCCCATGTAAGTGTGATTAATAGCCCATGTAACGGTGATTAATAGCCCATGAAACAGGCCAGAATCGGCCAAAACTGCGAGTGTTGATGACCGGCACGTAAATGCACCCTGGGTTCGTCAATGGTGGAAATCACTCCGGGGATCCAAAACGGTGATTAATAGCCCATGTAACTGTGATTAAGAGCCCATGAAACAGGCCAGAATCGGCCAAAACTGCGAGTGTTGATGACCGTCACGTAAATGCACCCTAGGGTTCATCAATGGTGGAAATCACTTCGGGGACCCAAAACGGTGATTATTAGCCCATGAAACAGGCCAGAATCGGCCAAAACTGTGAGTGTTGATGACCGGCACGTAAATGCACCCTGGGTTCGTCAATGGTGGAAATCACTCCGGGGATCCAAAACGGTGATTAATAGCCCATGTAACTGTGATTAATAGCCCATGAAATAGGCCAGAATCGGCCAAAACTGCGAGTGTTGATGACCGGCACGTAAATGCACCCTAGGGTTCGTCAATGGTGGAAATCACTCCGGGGACCCAAAACGGTGATTAATAGCCCATGAAACAGGCCAGAATCGGCCAAAATTGCGAGTGTTGATGACTGGCACGTAAATGCACCCTGGGGTTCGTCAATGGTGGAAATCACTCCGGGGACCCAAAACGGTGATTAATAGCCCATGTAAGTGTGATTAATAGCCCATGTAACGGTGATTAATAGCCCATCAAACAGGCCAGAATCGGCCAAAACTGCGAGTGTTGATGACCGGCACGTAAATGCACCCTGGGGTTCGTCAATGGTGGAAATCACTCCGGGGACCCAAAACGGTGATTATTAGCCCATGAAACAGGCCAGAATCGGCCAAAACTGTGAGTGTTGATGACCGGCACGTAAATGCACCCTGGGTTCGTCAATGGTGGAAATCACTCCGGGGATCCAAAACGGTGATTAATAGCCCATGTAACTGTGATTAATAGCCCATGAAACATGCCAGAATCGGCCAAAACTGCGAGTGTTGATGACCGGCACGTAAATGCACCCTAGGGTTCGTCAATGGTGGAAATCACTCCGGGGACCCAAAACGGTGATTAATAGCCCATGAAACAGGCCAGAATCGGCCAAAATTGCGAGTGTTGATGACTGGCACGTAAATGCACCCTGGGGTTCGTCAATGGTGGAAATCACTCCGGGGACCCAAAACGGTGATTAATAGCCCATGTAAGTGTGATTAATAGCCCATGTAACGGTGATTAATAGCCCATGAAACAGGCTAGAATCGGCCAAAACTGCGAGTGTTGATGACCGGCACGTAAATGCACCCTGGGGTTCGTCAATGGTGGAAATCACTCCGGGGACCCAAAACGGTGATTATTAGCCCATGAAACAGGCCAGAATCGGCCAAAACTGTGAGTGTTGATGACCGGCACGTAAATGCACCCTGGGTTCGTCAATGGTGGAAATCACTCCGGGGACCCAAAACGGTGATTAATAGCCCATGAAACAGGCCAGAATCGGCCAAAATTGCGAGTGTTGATGACTGGCACGTAAATGCACCCTGGGGTTCGTCAATGGTGGAAATCACTCCGGGGACCCAAAACGGTGATTAATAGCCCATGTAAGTGTGATTAATAGCCCATGTAACGGTGATTAATAGCCCATGAAACAGGCCAGAATCGGCCAAAACTGCGAGTGTTGATGACCGGCACGTAAATGCACCCTGGGTTCGTCAATGGTGGAAATCACTCCGGGGATCCAAAACGGTGATTAATAGCCCATGTAACTGTGATTAAGAGCCCATGAAACAGGCCAGAATCGGCCAAAACTGCGAGTGTTGATGACCGTCACGTAAATGCACCCTAGGGTTCGTCAATGGTGGAAATCACTCCGGGGACCCAAAACGGTGATTATTAGCCCATGAAACAGGCCAGAATCGGCCAAAACTGTGAGTGTTGATGACCGGCACGTAAATGCACCCTGGGTTCGTCAATGGTGGAAATCACTCCGGGGATCCAAAACGGTGATTAATAGCCCATGTAACTGTGATTAATAGCCCATGAAACAGGCCAGAATCGGCCAAAACTGCGAGTGTTGATGACCGGCACGTAAATGCACCCTAGGGTTCGTCAATGGTGGAAATCACTCCGGGGACCCAAAACGGTGATTAATAGCCCATGAAACAGGCCAGAATCGGCCAAAATTGCGAGTGTTGATGACTGGCACGTAAATGCACCCTGGGGTTCGTCAATGGTGGAAATCACTCCGGGGACCCAAAACGGTGATTAATAGCCCATGTAAGTGTGATTAATAGCCCATGTAACGGTGATTAATAGCCCATCAAACAGGCCAGAATCGGCCAAAACTTCGAGTGTTGATGACCGGCACGTAAATGCACCCTGGGGTTCGTCAATGGTGGAAATCACTCCGGGGACCCAAAACGGTGATTATTAGCCCATGAAACAGGCCAGAATCGGCCAAAACTGTGAGTGTTGATGACCGGCACGTAAATGCACCCTGGGTTCGTCAATGGTGGAAATCACTCCGGGGATCCAAAACGGTGATTAATAGCCCATGTAACTGTGATTAATAGCCCATGAAACAGGCCAGAATCGGCCAAAACTGCGAGTGTTGATGACCGGCACGTAAATGCACCCTAGGGTTCGTCAATGGTGGAAATCACTCCGGGGACCCAAAACGGTGATTAATAGCCCATGAAACAGGCCAGAATCGGCCAAAATTGCGAGTGTTGATGACTGGCACGTAAATGCACCCTGGGGTTCGTCAATGGTGGAAATCACTCCGGGGACCCAAAACGGTGATTAATAGCCCATGTAAGTGTGATTAATAGCCCATGTAACGGTGATTAATAGCCCATCAAACAGGCCAGAATCGGCCAAAACTGCGAGTGTTGATGACCGGCACGTAAATGCACCCTGGGGTTCGTCAATGGTGGAAATCACTCCGGGGACCCAAAACGGTGATTATTAGCCCATGAAACAGGCCAGAATCGGCCAAAACTGTGAGTGTTGATGACCGGCACGTAAATGCACCCTGGGTTCGTCAATGGTGGAAATCACTCCGGGGATCCAAAACGGTGATTAATAGCCCATGTAACTGTGATTAATAGCCCATGAAACAGGCCAGAATCGGCCAAAACTGCGAGTGTTGATGACCGGCACGTAAATGCACCCTGGGTTCGTCAATGGTGGAAATCACTCCGGGGACCCAAAACGGTGATTAATAGCCCATGAAACAGGCCAGAATCGGCCAAAATTGCGAGTGTTGATGACTGGCACGTAAATGCACCCTAGGGTTCGTCAATGGTGGAAATCACTCCGGGGACCCAAAACGGTGATTAATAGCCCATGTAAGTGTGATTAATAGCCCATGTAACGGTGATTAATAGCCCATGAAACAGGCCAGAATCGGCCAAAACTGCGAGTGTTGATGACCGGCACGTAAATGCACCCTGGGGTTCGTCAATGGTGGAAATCACTCCGGGGACCCAAAACGGTGATTATTAGCCCATGAAACAGGCCAGAATCGGCCAAAACTGTGAGTGTTGATGACCGGCACGTAAATGCACCCTGGGTTCGTCAATGGTGGAAATCACTCCGGGGACCCAAAACGGTGATTAATAGCCCATGAAACAGGCCAGAATCGGCCAAAATTGCGAGTGTTGATGACTGGCACGTAAATGCACCCTGGGGTTCGTCTATGGTGGAAATCACTCCGGGGACCCAAAACGGTGATTAATAGCCCATGTAAGTGTGATTAATAGCCCATGTAACGGTGATTAATAGCCCATGAAACAGGCCAGAATCGGCCAAAACTGCGAGTGTTGATGACCGGCACGTAAATGCACCCTGGGTTCGTCAATGGTGGAAATCACTCCGGGGATCCAAAACGGTGATTAATAGCCCATGTAACTGTGATTAAGAGCCCATGAAACAGGCCAGAATCGGCCAAAACTGCGAGTGTTGATGACCGTCACGTAAATGCACCCTAGGGTTCGTCAATGGTGGAAATCACTCCGGGGACCCAAAACGGTGATTATTAGCCCATGAAACAGGCCAGAATCGGCCAAAACTGTGAGTGTTGATGACCGGCACGTAAATGCACCCTGGGTTCGTCAATGGTGGAAATCACTCCGGGGATCCAAAACGGTGATTAATAGCCCATGTAACTGTGATTAATAGCCCATGAAACAGGCCAGAATCGGCCAAAACTGCGAGTGTTGATGACCGGCATGTAAATGCACCCTAGGGTTCGTCAATGGTGGAAATCACTCCGGGGACCCAAAACGGTGATTAATAGCCCATGAAACAGGCCAGAATCGGCCAAAATTGCGAGTGTTGATGACCGGCACGTAAATGCACCCTGGGGTTCGTCAATGGTGGAAATCACTCCGGGGACCCAAAACGGTAATTATTAGCCCATGAAACAGGCCAGAATCGGCCAAAACTGTGAGTGTTGATGACCGGCACGTAAATGCACCCTAGGGTTCGTCAGTGGTGGAAATCACTCCGGGGACCCAAAACGGTGATTAATAGCCCATGAAACAGGCCAGAATCGGCCAAAATTGCGAGTGTTGATGACTGGCACGTAAATGCACCCTGGGGTTCGTCAATGGTGGAAATCACTCCGGGGACCCAAAACGGTGATTAATAGCCCATGTAAGTGTGATTAATAGCCCATGTAACGGTGATTAATAGCCCATCAAACAGGCCAGAATCGGCCAAAACTGCGAGTGTTGATGACCGGCACGTAAATGCACCCTGGGGTTCGTCAATGGTGGAAATCACTCCGGGGACCCAAAACGGTGATTATTAGCCCATGAAACAGGCCAGAATCGGCCAAAACTGTGAGTGTTGATGACCGGCACGTAAATGCACCCTGGGTTCGTCAATGGTGGAAATCACTCCGGGGACCCAAAACGGTGATTATTAGCCCATGAAACAGGCCAGAATCGGCCAAAACTGTGAGTGTTGATGACCGGCACGTAAATGCACCCTAGGGTTCGTCAATGGTGGAAATCACTCCGGGGACCCAAAACGGTGATTAATAGCCCATGAAACAGGCCAGAATCGGCCAAAATTGCGAGTGTTGATGACTGGCACGTAAATGCACCCTGGGGTTCGTCAATGGTGGAAATCACTCCGGGGACCCAAAACGGTGATTAATAGCCCATGTAAGTGTGATTAATAGCCCATGTAACGGTGATTAATAGCCCATCAAACAGGCCAGAATCGGCCAAAACTGCGAGTGTTGATGACCGGCACGTAAATGCACCCTGGGGTTCGTCAATGGTGGAAATCACTCCGGGGACCCAAAACGGTGATTATTAGCCCATGAAACAGGCCAGAATCGGCCAAAACTGTGAGTGTTGATGACCGGCACGTAAATGCACCCTGGGTTCGTCAATGGTGGAAATCACTCCGGGGATCCAAAACGGTGATTAATAGCCCATGTAACTGTGATTAATAGCCCATGAAACAGGCCAGAATCGGCCAAAACTGCGAGTGTTGATGACCGGCACGTAAATGCACCCTGGGTTCGTCAATGGTGGAAATCACTCCGGGGACCCAAAACGGTGATTAATAGCCCATGAAACAGGCCAGAATCGGCCAAAATTGCGAGTGTTGATGACTGGCACGTAAATGCACCCTAGGGTTCGTCAATGGTGGAAATCACTCCGGGGACCCAAAACGGTGATTAATAGCCCATGTAAGTGTGATTAATAGCCCATGTAACGGTGATTAATAGCCCATGAAACAGGCCAGAATCGGCCAAAACTGCGAGTGTTGATGACCGGCACGTAAATGCACCCTGGGGTTCGTCAATGGTGGAAATCACTCCGGGGACCCAAAACGGTGATTATTAGCCCATGAAACAGGCCAGAATCGGCCAAAACTGTGAGTGTTGATGACCGGCACGTAAATGCACCCTGGGTTCGTCAATGGTGGAAATCACTCCGGGGACCCAAAACGGTGATTAATAGCCCATGAAACAGGCCAGAATCGGCCAAAATTGCGAGTGTTGATGACTGGCACGTAAATGCACCCTGGGGTTCGTCTATGGTGGAAATCACTCCGGGGACCCAAAACGGTGATTAATAGCCCATGTAAGTGTGATTAATAGCCCATGTAACGGTGATTAATAGCCCATGAAACAGGCCAGAATCGGCCAAAACTGCGAGTGTTGATGACCGGCACGTAAATGCACCCTGGGTTCGTCAATGGTGGAAATCACTCCGGGGATCCAAAACGGTGATTAATAGCCCATGTAACTGTGATTAAGAGCCCATGAAACAGGCCAGAATCGGCCAAAACTGCGAGTGTTGATGACCGTCACGTAAATGCACCCTAGGGTTCGTCAATGGTGGAAATCACTCCGGGGACCCAAAACGGTGATTATTAGCCCATGAAACAGGCCAGAATCGGCCAAAACTGTGAGTGTTGATGACCGGCACGTAAATGCACCCTGGGTTCGTCAATGGTGGAAATCACTCCGGGGATCCAAAACGGTGATTAATAGCCCATGTAACTGTGATTAATAGCCCATGAAACAGGCCAGAATCGGCCAAAACTGCGAGTGTTGATGACCGGCATGTAAATGCACCCTAGGGTTCGTCAATGGTGGAAATCACTCCGGGGACCCAAAACGGTGATTAATAGCCCATGAAACAGGCCAGAATCGGCCAAAATTGCGAGTGTTGATGACCGGCACGTAAATGCACCCTGGGGTTCGTCAATGGTGGAAATCACTCCGGGGACCCAAAACGGTAATTATTAGCCCATGAAACAGGCCAGAATCGGCCAAAACTGTGAGTGTTGATGACCGGCACGTAAATGCACCCTAGGGTTCGTCAGTGGTGGAAATCACTCCGGGGACCCAAAACGGTGATTAATAGCCCATGAAACAGGCCAGAATCGGCCAAAATTGCGAGTGTTGATGACTGGCACGTAAATGCACCCTGGGGTTCGTCAATGGTGGAAATCACTCCGGGGACCCAAAACGGTGATTAATAGCCCATGTAAGTGTGATTAATAGCCCATGTAACGGTGATTAATAGCCCATCAAACAGGCCAGAATCGGCCAAAACTGCGAGTGTTGATGACCGGCACGTAAATGCACCCTGGGGTTCGTCAATGGTGGAAATCACTCCGGGGACCCAAAACGGTGATTATTAGCCCATGAAACAGGCCAGAATCGGCCAAAACTGTGAGTGTTGATGACCGGCACGTAAATGCACCCTGGGTTCGTCAATGGTGGAAATCACTCCGGGGATCCAAAACGGTGATTAATAGCCCATGTAACTGTGATTAATAGCCCATGAAACAGGCCAGAATCGGCCAAAACTGCGAGTGTTGATGACCGGCACGTAAATGCACCCTGGGTTCGTCAATGGTGGAAATCACTCCGGGGACCCAAAACGGTGATTAATAGCCCATGAAACAGGCCAGAATCGGCCAAAATTGCGAGTGTTGATGACTGGCACGTAAATGCACCCTAGGGTTCGTCAATGGTGGAAATCACTCCGGGGACCCAAAACGGTGATTAATAGCCCATGTAAGTGTGATTAATAGCCCATGTAACGGTGATTAATAGCCCATGAAACAGGCCAGAATCGGCCAAAACTGCGAGTGTTGATGACCGGCACGTAAATGCACCCTGGGGTTCGTCAATGGTGGAAATCACTCCGGGGACCCAAAACGGTGATTATTAGCCCATGAAACAGGCCAGAATCGGCCAAAACTGTGAGTGTTGATGACCGGCACGTAAATGCACCCTGGGTTCGTCAATGGTGGAAATCACTCCGGGGATCCAAAACGGTGATTAATAGCCCATGTAACTGTGATTAATAGCCCATGAAACAGGCCAGAATCGGCCAAAACTGCGAGTGTTGATGACCGGCACGTAAATGCACCCTAGGGTTCGTCAATGGTGGAAATCACTCCGGGGACCCAAAACGGTGATTAATAGCCCATGAAACAGGCCAGAATCGGCCAAAATTGCGAGTGTTGATGACTGGCACGTAAATGCACCCTAGGGTTCGTCAATGGTGGAAATCACTCCGGGGACCCAAAACGGTGATTAATAGCCCATGTAAGTGTGATTAATAGCCCATGTAACGGTGATTAATAGCCCATCAAACAGGCCAGAATCGGCCAAAACTGCGAGTGTTGATGACCGGCACGTAAATGCACCCTGGGGTTCGTCAATGGTGGAAATCACTCCGGGGACCCAAAACGGTGATTATTAGGCCATGAAACAGGCCAGAATCGGCCAAAACTGTGAGTGTTGATGACCGGCACGTAAATGCACCCTGGGTTCGTCAATGGTGGAAATCACTCCGGGGATCCAAAACGGTGATTAATAGCCCATGTAACTGTGATTAATAGCCCATGAAACAGGCCAGAATCGGCCAAAACTGCGAGTGTTGATGACCGGCACGTAAATGCACCCTGGGTTCGTCAATGGTGGAAATCACTCCGGGGACCCAAAACGGTGATTAATAGCCCATGAAACAGGCCAGAATCGGCCAAAATTGCGAGTGTTGATGACTGGCACGTAAATGCACCCTAGGGTTCGTCAATGGTGGAAATCACTCCGGGGACCCAAAACGGTGATTAATAGCCCATGTAAGTGTGATTAATAGCCCATGTAACGGTGATTAATAGCCCATCAAACAGGCCAGAATCGGCCAAAACTGCGAGTGTTGATGACCGGCACGTAAATGCACCCTGGGGTTCGTCAATGGTGGAAATCACTCCGGGGACCCAAAACGGTGATTATTAGCCCATGAAACAGGCCAGAATCGGCCAAAACTGTGAGCGTTGATGACCGGCACGTAAATGCACCCTGGGTTCGTCAATGGTGGAAATCACTCCGGGGATCCAAAACGGTGATTAATAGCCCATGTAACTGTGATTAAGAGCCCATGAAACAGGCCAGAATCGGCCAAAACTGCGAGTGTTGATGACCGTCACGTAAATGCACCCTAGGGTTCGTCAATGGTGGAAATCACTCCGGGGACCCAAAACGGTGATTATTAGCCCATGAAACAGGCCAGAATCGGCCAAAACTGTGAGTGTTGATGACCGGCACGTAAATGCACCCTGGGTTCGTCAATGGTGGAAATCACTCCGGGGATCCAAAACGGTGATTAATAGCCCATGTAACTGTGATTAATAGCCCATGAAACAGGCCAGAATCGGCCAAAACTGCGAGTGTTGATGACCGGCATGTAAATGCACCCTAGGGTTCGTCAATGGTGGAAATCACTCCGGGGACCCAAAACGGTGATTAATAGCCCATGAAACAGGCCAGAATCGGCCAAAATTGCGAGTGTTGATGACCGGCACGTAAATGCACCCTGGGGTTCGTCAATGGTGGAAATCACTCCGGGGACCCAAAACGGTAATTATTAGCCCATGAAACAGGCCAGAATCGGCCAAAACTGTGAGTGTTGATGACCGGCACGTAAATGCACCCTAGGGTTCGTCAGTGGTGGAAATCACTCCGGGGACCCAAAACGGTGATTAATAGCCCATGAAACAGGCCAGAATCGGCCAAAATTGCGAGTGTTGATGACTGGCACGTAAATGCACCCTGGGGTTCGTCAATGGTGGAAATCACTCCGGGGACCCAAAACGGTGATTAATAGCCCATGTAAGTGTGATTAATAGCCCATGTAACGGTGATTAATAGCCCATCAAACAGGCCAGAATCGGCCAAAACTGCGAGTGTTGATGACCGGCACGTAAATGCACCCTGGGGTTCGTCAATGGTGGAAATCACTCCGGGGACCCAAAACGGTGATTATTAGCCCATGAAACAGGCCAGAATCGGCCAAAACTGTGAGTGTTGATGACCGGCACGTAAATGCACCCTGGGTTCGTCAATGGTGGAAATCACTCCGGGGATCCAAAACGGTGATTAATAGCCCATGTTACTGTGATTAATAGCCCATGAAACAGGCCAGAATCGGCCAAAACTGCGAGTGTTGATGACCGGCACGTAAATGCACCCTGGGTTCGTCAATGGTGGAAATCACTCCGGGGACCCAAAACGGTGATTAATAGCCCATGAAACAGGCCAGAATCGGCCAAAATTGCGAGTGTTGATGACTGGCACGTAAATGCACCCTAGGGTTCGTCAATGGTGGAAATCACTCCGGGGACCCAAAACGGTGATTAATAGCCCATGTAAGTGTGATTAATAGCCCATGTAACGGTGATTAATAGCCCATGAAACAGGCCAGAATCGGCCAAAACTGCGAGTGTTGATGACCGGCACGTAAATGCACCCTGGGGTTCGTCAATGGTGGAAATCACTCCGGGGACCCAAAACGGTGATTATTAGCCCATGAAACAGGCCAGAATCGGCCAAAACTGTGAGTGTTGATGACCGGCACGTAAATGCACCCTGGGTTCGTCAATGGTGGAAATCACTCCGGGGATCCAAAACGGTGATTAATAGCCCATGTAACTGTGATTAATAGCCCATGAAACAGGCCAGAATCGGCCAAAACTGCGAGTGTTGATGACCGGCACGTAAATGCACCCTAGGGTTCGTCAATGGTGGAAATCACTCCGGGGACCCAAAACGGTGATTAATAGCCCATGAAACAGGCCAGAATCGGCCAAAATTGCGAGTGTTGATGACTGGCACGTAAATGCACCCTAGGGTTCGTCAATGGTGGAAATCACTCCGGGGACCCAAAACGGTGATTAATAGCCCATGTAAGTGTGATTAATAGCCCATGTAACGGTGATTAATAGCCCATCAAACAGGCCAGAATCGGCCAAAACTGCGAGTGTTGATGACCGGCACGTAAATGCACCCTGGGGTTCGTCAATGGTGGAAATCACTCCGGGGACCCAAAACGGTGATTATTAGGCCATGAAACAGGCCAGAATCGGCCAAAACTGTGAGTGTTGATGACCGGCACGTAAATGCACCCTGGGTTCGTCAATGGTGGAAATCACTCCGGGGATCCAAAACGGTGATTAATAGCCCATGTAACTGTGATTAATAGCCCATGAAACAGGCCAGAATCGGCCAAAACTGCGAGTGTTGATGACCGGCACGTAAATGCACCCTGGGTTCGTCAATGGTGGAAATCACTCCGGGGACCCAAAACGGTGATTAATAGCCCATGAAACAGGCCAGAATCGGCCAAAATTGCGAGTGTTGATGACTGGCACGTAAATGCACCCTAGGGTTCGTCAATGGTGGAAATCACTCCGGGGACCCAAAACGGTGATTAATAGCCCATGTAAGTGTGATTAATAGCCCATGTAACGGTGATTAATAGCCCATGAAACAGGCCAGAATCGGCCAAAACTGCGAGTGTTGATGACCGGCACGTAAATGCACCCTGGGGTTCGTCAATGGTGGAAATCACTCCGGGGACCCAAAACGGTGATTATTAGCCCATGAAACAGGCCAGAATCGGCCAAAACTGTGAGTGTTGATGACCGGCACGTAAATGCACCCTGGGTTCGTCAATGGTGGAAATCACTCCGGGGACCCAAAACGGTGATTAATAGCCCATGAAACAGGCCAGAATCGGCCAAAATTGCGAGTGTTGATGACTGGCACGTAAATGCACCCTAGGGTTCGTCAATGGTGGAAATCACTCCGGGGACCCAAAACGGTGATTAATAGCCCATGTAAGTGTGATTAATAGCCCATGTAACGGTGATTAATAGCCCATGAAACAGGCCAGAATCGGCCAAAACTGCGAGTGTTGATGACCGGCACGTAAATGCACCCTGGGGTTCGTCAATGGTGGAAATCACTCCGGGGACCCAAAACGGTGATTATTAGCCCATGAAACAGGCCAGAATCGGCCAAAACTGTGAGTGTTGATGACCGGCACGTAAATGCACCCTGGGGTTCGTCAATGGTGGAAATCACTCCGGGGACCCAAAACGGTGATTATTAGCCCATGAAACAGGCCAGAATCGGCCAAAACTGTGAGTGTTGATGACCGGCACGTAAATGCACCCTGGGTTCGTCAATGGTGGAAATCACTCCGGGGATCCAAAACGGTGATTAATAGCCCATGTAACTGTGATTAAGAGCCCATGAAACAGGCCAGAATCGGCCAAAACTGCGAGTGTTGATGACCGTCACGTAAATGCACCCTAGGGTTCGTCAATGGTGGAAATCACTCCGGGGACCCAAAACGGTGATTATTAGCCCATGAAACAGGCCAGAATCGGCCAAAACTGTGAGTGTTGATGACCGGCACGTAAATGCACCCTGGGTTCGTCAATGGTGGAAATCACTCCGGGGATCCAAAACGGTGATTAATAGCCCATGTAACTGTGATTAATAGCCCATGAAACAGGCCAGAATCGGCCAAAACTGCGAGTGTTGATGACCGGCATGTAAATGCACCCTAGGGTTCGTCAATGGTGGAAATCACTCCGGGGACCCAAAACGGTGATTAATAGCCCATGAAACAGGCCAGAATCGGCCAAAATTGCGAGTGTTGATGACCGGCACGTAAATGCACCCTGGGGTTCGTCAATGGTGGAAATCACTCCGGGGATCCAAAACGGTGATTAATAGCCCATGTAACTGTGATTAATAGCCCATGAAACAGGCCAGAATCGGCCAAAATTGCGAGTGTTGATGACTGGCACGTAAATGCACCCTAGGGTTCGTCAATGGTGGAAATCACTCCGGGGACCCAAAACGGTGATTAATAGCCCATGTAAGTGTGATTAATAGCCCATGTAACGGTGATTAATAGCCCATCAAACAGGCCAGAATCGGCCAAAACTGTGAGTGTTGATGACCGGCACGTAAATGCACCCTGGGGTTCGTCAATGGTGGAAATCACTCCGGGGACCCAAAACGGTGATTATTAGCCCATGAAACAGGCCAGAATCGGCCAAAACTGTGAGTGTTGATGACCGGCACGTAAATGCACCCTGGGTTCGTCAATGGTGGAAATCACTCCGGGGATCCAAAACGGTGATTAATAGCCCATGTAACTGTGATTAATAGCCCATGAAACAGGCCAGAATCGGCCAAAACTGCGAGTGTTGATGACCGGCACGTAAATGCACCCTGGGGTTCGTCAATGGTGGAAATCACTCCGGGGACCCAAAACGGTGATTATTAGCCCATGAAACAGGCCAGAATCGGCCAAAACTGTGAGTGTTGATGACCGGCACGTAAATGCACCCTGGGGTTCGTCAATGGTGGAAATCACTCCGGGGACCCAAAACGGTGATTATTAGCCCATGAAACAGGCCAGAATCGGCCAAAACTGTGAGTGTTGATGACCGGCACGTAAATGCACCCTGGGTTCGTCAATGGTGGAAATCACTCCGGGGATCCAAAACGGTGATTAATAGCCCATGTAACTGTGATTAAGAGCCCATGAAACAGGCCAGAATCGGCCAAAACTGCGAGTGTTGATGACCGTCACGTAAATGCACCCTAGGGTTCGTCAATGGTGGAAATCACTCCGGGGACCCAAAACGGTGATTATTAGCCCATGAAACAGGCCAGAATCGGCCAAAACTGTGAGTGTTGATGACCGGCACGTAAATGCACCCTGGGTTCGTCAATGGTGGAAATCACTCCGGGGATCCAAAACGGTGATTAATAGCCCATGTAACTGTGATTAATAGCCCATGAAACAGGCCAGAATCGGCCAAAACTGCGAGTGTTGATGACCGGCATGTAAATGCACCCTAGGGTTCGTCAATGGTGGAAATCACTCCGGGGACCCAAAACGGTGATTAATAGCCCATGAAACAGGCCAGAATCGGCCAAAATTGCGAGTGTTGATGACCGGCACGTAAATGCACCCTGGGGTTCGTCAATGGTGGAAATCACTCCGGGGATCCAAAACGGTGATTAATAGCCCATGTAACTGTGATTAATAGCCCATGAAACAGGCCAGAATCGGCCAAAATTGCGAGTGTTGATGACTGGCACGTAAATGCACCCTAGGGTTCGTCAATGGTGGAAATCACTCCGGGGACCCAAAACGGTGATTAATAGCCCATGTAAGTGTGATTAATAGCCCATGTAACGGTGATTAATAGCCCATCAAACAGGCCAGAATCGGCCAAAACTGTGAGTGTTGATGACCGGCACGTAAATGCACCCTGGGGTTCGTCAATGGTGGAAATCACTCCGGGGACCCAAAACGGTGATTATTAGCCCATGAAACAGGCCAGAATCGGCCAAAACTGTGAGTGTTGATGACCGGCACGTAAATGCACCCTGGGTTCGTCAATGGTGGAAATCACTCCGGGGATCCAAAACGGTGATTAATAGCCCATGTAACTGTGATTAATAGCCCATGAAACAGGCCAGAATCGGCCAAAACTGCGAGTGTTGATGACCGGCACGTAAATGCACCCTGGGTTCGTCAATGGTGGAAATCACTCCGGGGACCCAAAACGGTGATTAATAGCCCATGAAACAGGCCAGAATCGGCCAAAATTGCGAGTGTTGATGACTGGCACGTAAATGCACCCTAGGGTTCGTCAATGGTGGAAATCACTCCGGGGACCCAAAACGGTGATTAATAGCCCATGTAAGTGTGATTAATAGCCCATGTAACGGTGATTAATAGCCCATGAAACAGGCCAGAATCGGCCAAAACTGCGAGTGTTGATGACCGGCACGTAAATGCACCCTGGGGTTCGTCAATGGTGGAAATCACTCCGGGGACCCAAAACGGTGATTATTAGCCCATGAAACAGGCCAGAATCGGCCAAAACTGTGAGTGTTGATGACCGGCACGTAAATGCACCCTGGGTTCGTCAATGGTGGAAATCACTCCGGGGACCCAAAACGGTGATTAATAGCCCATGAAACAGGCCAGAATCGGCCAAAATTGCGAGTGTTGATGACTGGCACGTAAATGCACCCTAGGGTTCGTCAATGGTGGAAATCACTCCGGGGACCCAAAACGGTGATTAATAGCCCATGTAAGTGTGATTAATAGCCCATGTAACGGTGATTAATAGCCCATGAAACAGGCCAGAATCGGCCAAAACTGCGAGTGTTGATGACCGGCACGTAAATGCACCCTGGGGTTCGTCAATGGTGGAAATCACTCCGGGGACCCAAAACGGTGATTATTAGCCCATGAAACAGGCCAGAATCGGCCAAAACTGTGAGTGTTGATGACCGGCACGTAAATGCACCCTGGGTTCGTCAATGGTGGAAATCACTCCGGGGATCCAAAACGGTGATTAATAGCCCATGTAACTGTGATTAAGAGCCCATGAAACAGGCCAGAATCGGCCAAAACTGCGAGTGTTGATGACCGTCACGTAAATGCACCCTAGGGTTCGTCAATGGTGGAAATCACTCCGGGGACCCAAAACGGTGATTATTAGCCCATGAAACAGGCCAGAATCGGCCAAAACTGTGAGTGTTGATGACCGGCACGTAAATGCACCCTGGGTTCGTCAATGGTGGAAATCACTCCGGGGATCCAAAACGGTGATTAATAGCCCATGTAACTGTGATTAATAGCCCATGAAACAGGCCAGAATCGGCCAAAACTGCGAGTGTTGATGACCGGCACGTAAATGCACCCTAGGGTTCGTCAATGGTGGAAATCACTCCGGGGACCCAAAACGGTGATTAATAGCCCATGAAACAGGCCAGAATCGGCCAAAATTGCGAGTGTTGATGACTGGCACGTAAATGCACCCTGGGGTTCGTCAATGGTGGAAATCACTCCGGGGACCCAAAACGGTGATTAATAGCCCATGTAAGTGTGATTAATAGCCCATGTAACGGTGATTAATAGCCCATCAAACAGGCCAGAATCGGCCAAAACTGCGAGTGTTGATGACCGGCACGTAAATGCACCCTGGGGTTCGTCAATGGTGGAAATCACTCCGGGGACCCAAAACGGTGATTATTAGCCCATGAAACAGGCCAGAATCGGCCAAAACTGTGAGTGTTGATGACCGGCACGTAAATGCACCCTGGGGTTCGTCAATGGTGGAAATCACTCCGGGGACCCAAAACGGTGATTATTAGCCCATGAAACAGGCCAGAATCGGCCAAAACTGTGAGTGTTGATGACCGGCACGTAAATGCACCCTGGGTTCGTCAATGGTGGAAATCACTCCGGGGACCCAAAACGGTGATTAATAGCCCATGAAACAGGCCAGAATCGGCCAAAATTGCGAGTGTTGATGACTGGCACGTAAATGCACCCTAGGGTTCGTCAATGGTGGAAATCACTCCGGGGACCCAAAACGGTGATTAATAGCCCATGTAAGTGTGATTAATAGCCCATGTAACGGTGATTAATAGCCCATGAAACAGGCCAGAATCGGCCAAAACTGCGAGTGTTGATGACCGGCACGTAAATGCACCCTGGGGTTCGTCAATGGTGGAAATCACTCCGGGGACCCAAAACGGTGATTATTAGCCCATGAAACAGGCCAGAATCGGCCAAAACTGTGAGTGTTGATGACCGGCACGTAAATGCACCCTGGGTTCGTCAATGGTGGAAATCACTCCGGGGATCCAAAACGGTGATTAATAGCCCATGTAACTGTGATTAAGAGCCCATGAAACAGGCCAGAATCGGCCAAAACTGCGAGTGTTGATGACCGTCACGTAAATGCACCCTAGGGTTCGTCAATGGTGGAAATCACTCCGGGGACCCAAAACGGTGATTATTAGCCCATGAAACAGGCCAGAATCGGCCAAAACTGTGAGTGTTGATGACCGGCACGTAAATGCACCCTGGGTTCGTCAATGGTGGAAATCACTCCGGGGATCCAAAACGGTGATTAATAGCCCATGTAACTGTGATTAATAGCCCATGAAACAGGCCAGAATCGGCCAAAACTGCGAGTGTTGATGACCGGCACGTAAATGCACCCTAGGGTTCGTCAATGGTGGAAATCACTCCGGGGACCCAAAACGGTGATTAATAGCCCATGAAACAGGCCAGAATCGGCCAAATTTGCGAGTGTTGATGACTGGCACGTAAATGCACCCTGGGGTTCGTCAATGGTGGAAATCACTCCGGGGACCCAAAACGGTGATTAATAGCCCATGTAAGTGTGATTAATAGCCCATGTAACGGTGATTAATAGCCCATCAAACAGGCCAGAATCGGCCAAAACTGCGAGTGTTGATGACCGGCACGTAAATGCACCCTGGGGTTCGTCAATGGTGGAAATCACTCCGGGGACCCAAAACGGTGATTATTAGCCCATGAAACAGGCCAGAATCGGCCAAAACTGTGAGTGTTGATGACCGGCACGTAAATGCACCCTGGGTTCGTCAATGGTGGAAATCACTCCGGGGATCCAAAACGGTGATTAATAGCCCATGTAACTGTGATTAATAGCCCATGAAACAGGCCAGAATCGGCCAAAACTGCGAGTGTTGATGACCGGCACGTAAATGCACCCTGGGTTCGTCAATGGTGGAAATCACTCCGGGGACCCAAAACGGTGATTAATCGCCCATGAAACAGGCCAGAATCGGCCAAAATTGCGAGTGTTGATGACTGGCACGTAAATGCACCCTAGGGTTCGTCAATGGTGGAAATCACTCCGGGGACCCAAAACGGTGATTAATAGCCCATGTAAGTGTGATTAATAGCCCATGTAACGGTGATTAATAGCCCATGAAACAGGCCAGAATCGGCCAAAACTGCGAGTGTTGATGACCGGCACGTAAATGCACCCTGGGGTTCGTCAATGGTGGAAATCACTCCGGGGACCCAAAACGGTGATTATTAGCCCATGAAACAGGCCAGAATCGGCCAAAACTGTGAGTGTTGATGACCGGCACGTAAATGCACCCTGGGTTCGTCAATGGTGGAAATCACTCCGGGGACCCAAAACGGTGATTAATAGCCCATGAAACAGGCCAGAATCGGCCAAAATTGCGAGTGTTGATGACTGGCACGTAAATGCACCCTGGGGTTCGTCAATGGTGGAAATCACTCCGGGGACCCAAAACGGTGATTAATAGCCCATGTAAGTGTGATTAATAGCCCATGTAACGGTGATTAATAGCCCATGAAACAGGCCAGAATCGGCCAAAACTGCGAGTGTTGATGACCGGCACGTAAATGCACCCTGGGTTCGTCAATGGTGGAAATCACTCCGGGGATCCAAAACGGTGATTAATAGCCCATGTAACTGTGATTAAGAGCCCATGAAACAGGCCAGAATCGGCCAAAACTGCGAGTGTTGATGACCGTCACGTAAATGCACCCTAGGGTTCGTCAATGGTGGAAATCACTCCGGGGACCCAAAACGGTGATTATTAGCCCATGAAACAGGCCAGAATCGGCCAAAACTGTGAGTGTTGATGACCGGCACGTAAATGCACCCTGGGTTCGTCAATGGTGGAAATCACTCCGGGGATCCAAAACGGTGATTAATAGCCCATGTAACTGTGATTAATAGCCCATGAAACAGGCCAGAATCGGCCAAAACTGCGAGTGTTGATGACCGGCACGTAAATGCACCCTAGGGTTCGTCAATGGTGGAAATCACTCCGGGGACCCAAAACGGTGATTAATAGCCCATGAAACAGGCCAGAATCGGCCAAAATTGCGAGTGTTGATGACTGGCACGTAAATGCACCCTGGGGTTCGTCAATGGTGGAAATCATTCCGGGGACCCAAAACGGTGATTATTAGCCCATGAAACAGGCCAGAATCGGCCAAAACTGTGAGTGTTGATGACCGGCACGTAAATGCACCCTGGGTTCGTCAATGGTGGAAATCACTCCGGGGATCCAAAACGGTGATTAATAGCCCATGTAACTGTGATTAATAGCCCATGAAACAGGCCAGAATCGGCCAAAACTGCGAGTGTTGATGACCGGCATGTAAATGCACCCTAGGGTTCGTCAATGGTGGAAATCACTCCGGGGACCCAAAACGGTGATTAATAGCCCATGAAACAGGCCAGAATCGGCCAAAATTGCGAGTGTTGATGACCGGCACGTAAATGCACCCTGGGGTTCGTCAATGGTGGAAATCACTCCGGGGACCCAAAACGGTAATTATTAGCCCATGAAACAGGCCAGAATCGGCCAAAACTGTGAGTGTTGATGACCGGCACGTAAATGCACCCTAGGGTTCGTCAGTGGTGGAAATCACTCCGGGGACCCAAAACGGTGATTAATAGCCCATGAAACAGGCCAGAATCGGCCAAAATTGCGAGTGTTGATGACTGGCACGTAAATGCACCCTGGGGTTCGTCAATGGTGGAAATCACTCCGGGGACCCAAAACGGTGATTAATAGCCCATGTAAGTGTGATTAATAGCCCATGTAACGGTGATTAATAGCCCATCAAACAGGCCAGAATCGGCCAAAACTGCGAGTGTTGATGACCGGCACGTAAATGCACCCTGGGGTTCGTCAATGGTGGAAATCACTCCGGGGACCCAAAACGGTGATTATTAGCCCATGTAACTGTGATTAAGAGCCCATGAAATAGGCCAGAATCGGCCAAAACTGCGAGTGTTGATGACCGTCACGTAAATGCACCCTAGGGTTCGTCAATGGTGGAAATCACTCCGGGGACCCAAAACGGTGATTATTAGCCCATGAAACAGGCCAGAATCGGCCAAAACTGTGAGTGTTGATGACCGGCACGTAAATGCACCCTGGGTTCGTCAATGGTGGAAATCACTCCGGGGATCCAAAACGGTGATTAATAGCCCATGTAACTGTGATTAATAGCCCATGAAACAGGCCAGAATCGGCCAAAACTGCGAGTGTTGATGACCGGCATGTAAATGCACCCTAGGGTTCGTCAATGGTGGAAATCACTCCGGGGACCCAAAACGGTGATTAATAGCCCATGAAACAGGCCAGAATCGGCCAAAATTGCGAGTGTTGATGACCGGCACGTAAATGCACCCTGGGGTTCGTCAATGGTGGAAATCACTCCGGGGACCCAAAACGGTAATTATTAGCCCATGAAACAGGCCAGAATCGGCCAAAACTGTGAGTGTTGATGACCGGCACGTAAATGCACCCTAGGGTTCGTCAGTGGTGGAAATCACTCCGGGGATCCAAAACGGTGATTAATAGCCCATGAAACAGGCCAGAATCGGCCAAAATTGCGAGTGTTGATGACTGGCACGTAAATGCACCCTGGGGTTCGTCAATGGTGGAAATCACTCCGGGGACCCAAAACGGTGATTAATAGCCCATGTAAGTGTGATTAATAGCCCATGTAACGGTGATTAATAGCCCATCAAACAGGCCAGAATCGGCCAAAACTGCGAGTGTTGATGACCGGCACGTAAATGCACCCTGGGGTTCGTCAATGGTGGAAATCACTCCGGGGACCCAAAACGGTGATTATTAGCCCATGAAACAGGCCAGAATCGGCCAAAACTGTGAGTGTTGATGACCGGCACGTAAATGCACCCTGGGCTCGTCAATGGTGGAAATCACTCCGGGGATCCAAAACGGTGATTAATAGCCCATGTAACTGTGATTAATAGCCCATGAAACAGGCCAGAATCGGCCAAAACTGCGAGTGTTGATGACCGGCACGTAAATGCACCCTAGGGTTCGTCAATGGTGGAAATCACTCCGGGGATCCAAAACGGTGATTAATAGCCCATGAAACAGGCCAGAATCGGCCAAAATTGCGAGTGTTGATGACTGGCACGTAAATGCACCCTGGGGTTCGTCAATGGTGGAAATCACTCCGGGGACCCAAAACGGTGATTAATCTCCCATGTAAGTGTGATTAATAGCCCATGTAACGGTGATTAATAGCCCATGAAACAGGCCAGAATCGGCCAAAACTGCGAGTGTTGATGACCGGCACGTAAATGCACCCTGGGGTTCGTCAATGGTGGAAATCACTCCGGGGACCCAAAACGGTGATTATTAGCCCATGAAACAGGCCAGAATCGGCCAAAACTGTGAGTGTTGATGACCGGCACGTAAATGCACCCTGGGTTCGTCAATGGTGGAAATCACTCCGGGGATCCAAAACGGTGATTAATAGCCCATGTAACTGTGATTAATAGCCCATGAAACAGGCCAGAATCGGCCAAAACTGCGAGTGTTGATGACCGGCACGTAAATGCACCCTAGGGTTCGTCAATGGTGGAAATCACTCCGGGGACCCAAAACGGTGATTAATAGCCCATGAAACAGGCCAGAATCGGCCAAAACTGTGAGTGTTGATGACCGGCACGTAAATGCACCCTGGGTTCGTCAATGGTGGAAATCACTCCGGGGATCCAAAACGGTGATTAATAGCCCATGTAACTGTGATTAATAGCCCATGAAACAGGCCAGAATCGGCCAAAACTGCGAGTGTTGATGACCGGCACGTAAATGCACCCTGGGGTTCGTCAATGGTGGAAATCATTCCGGGGACCCAAAACGGTGATTATTAGCCCATGAAACAGGCCAGAATCGGCCAAAACTGTGAGTGTTGATGACCGGCACGTAAATGCACCCTGGGTTCGTCAATGGTGGAAATCACTCCGGGGATCCAAAACGGTGATTAATAGCCCATGTAACTGTGATTAATAGCCCATGAAACAGGCCAGAATCGGCCAAAACTGCGAGTGTTGATGACCGGCACGTAAATGCACCCTAGGGTTCGTCAATGGTGGAAATCACTCCGGGGACCCAAAACGGTGATTAATAGCCCATGAAACAGGCCAGAATCGGCCAAAATTGCGAGTGTTGATGACTGGCACGTAAATGCACCCTGGGGTTCGTCAATGGTGGAACTCACTCCGGGGACCCAAAACGGTGATTAATAGCCCATGAAACAGGCCAGAATCGGCCAAAATTGCGAGTGTTCATGACCGGCACGTAAATGCACCCTAGGGTTCGTCAATGGTGGAAATCACTCCGGGGATCCAAAACGGTGATTAATAGCCCATGTAACGGTGATTAATAGCCCATGAAACAGGCCAGAATCGGCCAAACTTGCGAGTGTTGATGACCGGCACGTAAATGCACCCTGGGGTTCGTCAATGGTGGAAATCATTCCGGGGACCCAAAACGGTGATTATTAGCCCATGAAACAGGCCAGAATCGGCCAAAACTGTGAGTGTTGATGACCGGCACGTAAATGCACCCTGGGTTCGTCAATGGTGGAAATCACTCCGGGGATCCAAAACGGTGATTAATAGCCCATGTAACTGTGATTAATAGCCCATGAAACAGGCCAGAATCGGCCAAAACTGCGAGTGTTGATGACCGGCACGTAAATGCACCCTAGGGTTCGTCAATGGTGGAAATCACTCCGGGGACCCAAAACGGTGATTAATAGCCCATGAAACAGGCCAGAATCGGCCAAAATTGCGAGTGTTGATGACTGGCACGTAAATGCACCCTGGGGTTCGTCAATGGTGGAAATCATTCCGGGGACCCAAAACGGTGATTATTAGCCCATGAAACAGGCCAGAATCGGCCAAAACTGTGAGTGTTGATGACCGGCACGTAAATGCACCCTGGGTTCGTCAATGGTGGAAATCACTCCGGGGATCCAAAACGGTGATTAATAGCCCATGTAACTGTGATTAATAGCCCATGAAACAGGCCAGAATCGGCCAAAACTGCGAGTGTTGATGACCGGCACGTAAATGCACCCTAGGGTTCGTCAATGGTGGAAATCACTCCGGGGACCCAAAACGGTGATTAATAGCCCTTGAAACAGGCCAGAATCGGCCAAAATTGCGAGTGTTGATGACTGGCACGTAAATGCACCCTGGGGTTCGTCAATGGTGGAAATCATTCCGGGGACCCAAAACGGTGATTATTAGCCCATGAAACAGGCCAGAATCGGCCAAAACTGTGAGTGTTGATGACCGGCACGTAAATGCACCCTGGGTTCGTCAATGGTGGAAATCACTCCGGGGATCCAAAACGGTGATTAATAGCCCATGTAACTGTGATTAATAGCCCATGAATCAGGCCAGAATCGGCCAAAACTGCGAGTGTTGATGACCGGCACGTAAATGCACCCTAGGGTTCGTCAATGGTGGAAATCACACCGGGGACCCAAAACGGTGATTAATAGCCCATGAAACAGGCCAGAATCGGCCAAAATTGCGAGTGTTGATGACCGGCACGTAAATGCACCCTGGGGTTCGTCAATGGTGGAAATCATTCCGGGGACCCAAAACGGTGATTATTAGCCCATGAAACAGGCCAGAATCGGCCAAAACTGTGAGTGTTGATGACCGGCACGTAAATGCACCCTGGGTTCGTCAATGGTGGAAATCACTCCGGGGATCCAAAACGGTGATTAATAGCCCATGTAACTGTGATTAATAGCCCATGAAACAGGCCAGAATCGGCCAAAACTGCGAGTGTTGATGACCGGCACGTAAATGCACCCTAGGGTTCGTCAATGGTGGAAATCACTCCGGGGACCCAAAACGGTGATTAATAGCCCATGAAACAGGCCAGAATCGGCCAAAATTGCGAGTGTTGATGACTGGCACGTAAATGCACCCTGGGGTTCGTCAATGGTGGAAATCACTCCGGGGACCCAAAACGGTGATTAATAGCCCATGAAACAGGCCAGAATCGGCCAAAATTGCGAGTGTTCATGACCGGCACGTAAATGCACCCTAGGGTTCGTCAATGGTGGAAATCACTCCGGGGATCCAAAACGGTGATTAATAGCCCATGTAACGGTGATTAATAGCCCATGAAACAGGCCAGAATCGGCCAAACTTGCGAGTGTTGATGACCGGCACGTAAATGCACCCTGGGGTTCGTCAATGGTGGAAATCATTCCGGGGACCCAAAACGGTGATTATTAGCCCATGAAACAGGCCAGAATCGGCCAAAACTGTGAGTGTTGATGACCGGCACGTAAATGCACCCTGGGTTCGTCAATGGTGGAAATCACTCCGGGGATCCAAAACGGTGATTAATAGCCCATGTAACTGTGATTAATAGCCCATGAAACAGGCCAGAATCGGCCAAAACTGCGAGTGTTGATGACCGGCACGTAAATGCACCCTAGGGTTCGTCAATGGTGGAAATCACTCCGGGGACCCAAAACGGTGATTAATAGCCCATGAAACAGGCCAGAATCGGCCAAAATTGCGAGTGTTGATGACTGGCACGTAAATGCACCCTGGGGTTCGTCAATGGTGGAAATCATTCCGGGGACCCAAAACGGTGATTATTAGCCCATGAAACAGGCCAGAATCGGCCAAAACTGTGAGTGTTGATGACCGGCACGTAAATGCACCCTGGGTTCGTCAATGGTGGAAATCACTCCGGGGATCCAAAACGGTGATTAATAGCCCATGTAACTGTGATTAATAGCCCATGAAACAGGCCAGAATCGGCCAAAACTGCGAGTGTTGATGACCGGCACGTAAATGCACCCTAGGGTTCGTCAATGGTGGAAATCACTCCGGGGACCCAAAACGGTGATTAATAGCCCTTGAAACAGGCCAGAATCGGCCAAAATTGCGAGTGTTGATGACTGGCACGTAAATGCACCCTGGGGTTCGTCAATGGTGGAAATCATTCCGGGGACCCAAAACGGTGATTATTAGCCCATGAAACAGGCCAGAATCGGCCAAAACTGTGAGTGTTGATGACCGGCACGTAAATGCACCCTGGGTTCGTCAATGGTGGAAATCACTCCGGGGATCCAAAACGGTGATTAATAGCCCATGTAACTGTGATTAATAGCCCATGAATCAGGCCAGAATCGGCCAAAACTGCGAGTGTTGATGACCGGCACGTAAATGCACCCTAGGGTTCGTCAATGGTGGAAATCACTCCGGGGACCCAAAACGGTGATTAATAGCCCATGAAACAGGCCAGAATCGGCCAAAATTGCGAGTGTTGATGACCGGCACGTAAATGCACCCTGGGGTTCGTCAATGGTGGAAATCATTCCGGGGACCCAAAACGGTGATTATTAGCCCATGAAACAGGCCAGAATCGGCCAAAACTGTGAGTGTTGATGACCGGCACGTAAATGCACCCTGGGTTCGTCAATGGTGGAAATCACTCCGGGGATCCAAAACGGTGATTAATAGCCCATGTAACTGTGATTAATAGCCCATGAAACAGGCCAGAATCGGCCAAAACTGCGAGTGTTGATGACCGGCACGTAAATGCACCCTAGGGTTCGTCAATGGTGGAAATCACTCCGGGGACCCAAAACGGTGATTAATAGCCCATGAAACAGGCCAGAATCGGCCAAAATTGCGAGTGTTGATGACTGGCACGTAAATGCACCCTGGGGTTCGTCAATGGTGGAAATCACTCCGGGGACCCAAAACGGTGATTAATAGCCCATGAAACAGGCCAGAATCGGCCAAAATTGCGAGTGTTCATGACCGGCACGTAAATGCACCCTAGGGTTCGTCAATGGTGGAAATCACTCCGGGGATCCAAAACGGTGATTAATAGCCCATGTAACGGTGATTAATAGCCCATGAAACAGGCCAGAATCGGCCAAACTTGTGAGTGTTGATGACCGGCACGTAAATGCACCCTAGGGTTCGTCAATGGTGGAAATCATTCCGGGGACCCAAAACGGTGATTATTAGCCCATGAAACAGGCCAGAATCGGCCAAAACTGTGAGTGTTGATGACCGGCACGTAAATGCACCCTGGGTTCGTCAATGGTGGAAATCACTCCGGGGATCCAAAACGGTGATTAATAGCCCATGTAACTGTGATTAATAGCCCATGAAACAGGCCAGAATCGGCCAAAACTGCGAGTGTTGATGACCGGCACGTAAATGCACCCTAGGGTTCGTCAATGGTGGAAATCACTCCGGGGACCCAAAACGGTGATTAATAGCCCATGAAACAGGCCAGAATCGGCCAAAATTGCGAGTGTTGATGACTGGCACGTAAATGCACCCTGGGGTTCGTCAATGGTGGAAATCACTCCGGGGACCCAAAACGGTGATTAATAGCCCATGAAACAGGCCAGAATCGGCCAAAATTGCGAGTGTTCATGACCGGCACGTAAATGCACCCTAGGGTTCGTCAATGGTGGAAATCACTCCGGGGATCCAAAACGGTGATTAATAGCCCATGTAACTGTGATTAAGAGCCCATGAAACAGGCCAGAATCGGCCAAAACTGCGAGTGTTGATGACCGTCACGGAAATGCACCCTAGGTTTCGTCAATTGTGGAAATCACTCCGGGGACCCAAAACGGTGATTAATAGCCCATGAAACAGGCTAGAATCGGCCAAAACTGCGAGTGTTGATGATCGGCACGTAAATGCAACCTAGGTTTCGTCAATTGTGGAAATCACTCCGGGGACCCAAAACGGTGATTAATACCATAAAAATTTTATTAATAGCCCGTGAAACAGGCCAGAATCGGCCAAAACTGCGAGTGTTGATGACCGTCACGTAAATGCAACCTAGGTTTCGTCAATTGTGGAAATCACTCCGGGGACCCAAAACGGTGATTAATAGCCCATGAAACAGGCCAGAATCGGCCAAAACTGCGAGTGTTGATGACCGGCACGTAAATGCACCCTGGGGTTCGTCAATGGTGGAAATCATTCCGGGGACCCAAAACGGTGATTATTAGCCCATGAAACAGGCCAGAATCGGCCAAAACTGTGAGTGTTGATGACCGGCACGTAAATGCACCCTGGGTTCGTCAATGGTGGAAATCACTCCGGGGATCCAAAACGGTGATTAATAGCCCATGTAACTGTGATTAATAGCCCATGAAACAGGCCAGAATCGGCCAAAACTGCGAGTGTTGATGACCGGCACGTAAATGCACCCTAGGGTTCGTCAATGGTGGAAATCACTCCGGGGACCCAAAACGGTGATTAATAGCCCATGAAACAGGCCAGAATCGGCCAAAATTGCGAGTGTTGATGACTGGCACGTAAATGCACCCTGGGGTTCGTCAATGGTGGAAATCACTCCGGGGACCCAAAACGGTGATTAATAGCCCATGAAACAGGCCAGAATCGGCCAAAATTGCGAGTGTTCATGACCGGCACGTAAATGCACCCTAGGGTTCGTCAATGGTGGAAATCACTCCGGGGATCCACAACGGTGATTAATATCCCATGTAACTGTGATTAAGAGCCCATGAAACAGGCCAGAATCGGCCAAAACTGCGAGTGTTGATGACCGTCACGGAAATGCACCCTAGGTTTCGTCAATTGTGGAAATCACTCCGGGGACCCAAAACGGTGATTAATAGCCCATGAAACAGGCTAGAATCGGCCAAAACTGCGAGTGTTGATGACCGGCACGTAAATGCAACCTAGGTTTCGTCAATTGTGGAAATCACTCCGGGGACCCAAAACGGTGATTAATACCATAAAATTTTTATTAATAGCCCGTGAAACAGGCCAGAATCGGCCAAAACTGCGAGTGTTGATGACCGTCACGTAAATGCAACCTAGGTTTCGTCAATTGTGGAAATCACTCCGGGGACCCAAAATGGTGATTAATAGCCCATGAAACAGGCCAGAATCGGCCAAAACTGCGAGTGTTGATGACCGGCACGTAAATGCACCCTGGGTTCGTCAATGGTGGAAATCACTCCGGGGACCCAAAACGGTGATTAATAGCCCATGAAACAGGCCAGAATCGGCCAAAATTGTGAGTGTTGATGAATGGCACGTAAATGCACCCTGGGGTTCGTCAATGGTGGAAATCACTCCGGGGACCCAAAACGGTGATTAATAGCCCATGAAACAGGCCAGAATCGGCCAAAACTGCGAGTGTTGATGATCGGGACGTAAATGCAACCTAGGTTTCGTCAATTGTGGAAATCACTCCGGGGACCCAAAACGGTGATTAATACCATAAAAATTTTATTAATAGCCCGTGAAACAGGCCAGAATCGGCCAAAACTGCGAGTGTTGATGACCGTCACGTAAATGCAACCTAGGTTTCGTCAATTGTGGAAATCACTCCGGGGACCCAAAACGGTGATTAATAGCCCATGAAACAGGCCAGAATCGGCCAAAACTGCGAGTGTTGATGACCGGCACGTAAATGCACCCTGGGGTTCGTCAATGGTGGAAATCATTCCGGGGACCCAAAACGGTGATTATTAGCCCATGAAACAGGCCAGAATCGGCCAAAACTGTGAGTGTTGATGACCGGCACGTAAATGCACCCTGGGTTCATCAATGGTGGAAATCACTCCGGGGATCCAAAACGGTGATTAATAGCCCATGTAACTGTGATTAATAGCCCATGAAACAGGCCAGAATCGGCCAAAACTGCGAGTGTTGATGACCGGCACGTAAATGCACCCTAGGGTTCGTCAATGGTGGAAATCACTCCGGGGACCCAAAACGGTGATTAATAGCCAATGAAACAGGCCAGAATCGGCCAAAATTGCGAGTGTTGATGACTGGCACGTAAATGCACCCTGGGGTTCGTCAATGGTGGAAATCACTCCGGGGACCCAAAACGGTGATTAATAGCCCATGAAACAGGCCAGAATCGGCCAAAATTGCGAGTGTTCATGACCGGCACGTAAATGCACCCTAGGGTTCGTCAATGGTGGAAATCACTCCGGGGATCCACAACGGTGATTAATATCCCATGTAACTGTGATTAAGAGCCCATGAAACAGGCCAGAATCGGCCAAAACTGCGAGTGTTGATGACCGTCACGGAAATGCACCCTAGGTTTCGTCAATTGTGGAAATCACTCCGGGGACCCAAAACGGTGATTAATAGCCCATGAAACAGGCTAGAATCGGCCAAAACTGCGAGTGTTGATGACCGGCACGTAAATGCAACCTAGGTTTCGTCAATTGTGGAAATCACTCCGGGGACCCAAAACGGTGATTAATACCATAAATTTTTTATTAATAGCCCGTGAAACAGGCCAGAATCGGCCAAAACTGCGAGTGTTGATGACCGTCACGTAAATGCAACCTAGGTTTCGTCAATTGTGGAAATCACTCCGGGGACCCAAAATGGTGATTAATAGCCCATGAAACAGGCCAGAATCGGCCAAAACTGCGAGTGTTGATGACCGGCACGTAAATGCACCCTGGGTTCGTCAATGGTGGAAATCACTCCGGGGACCCAAAACGGTGATTAATAGCCCATGAAACAGGCCAGAATCGGCCAAAATTGTGAGTGTTGATGACTGGCACGTAAATGCACCCTAGGGTTCGTCAATGGTGGAAATCACTCCGGGGACCCAAAACGGTGATTAATAGCCCATGAAACAGGCCAGAATCGGCCAAAACTGCGAGTGTTGATGATCGGGACGTAAATGCAACCTAGGTTTCGTCAATTGTGGAAATCACTCCGGGGACCCAAAACGGTGATTAATACCATAAAAATTTTATTAATAGCCCGTGAAACAGGCCAGAATCGGCCAAAACTGCGAGTGTTGATGACCGTCACGTAAATGCAACCTAGGTTTCGTCAATTGTGGAAATCACTCCGGGGACCCAAAACGGTGATTAATAGCCCATGAAACAGGCCAGAATCGGCCAAAACTGCGAGTGTTGATGACCGGCACGTAAATGCACCCTGGGGTTCGTCAATGGTGGAAATCATTCCGGGGACCCAAAACGGTGATTATTAGCCCATGAAACAGGCCAGAATCGGCCAAAACTGTGAGTGTTGATGACCGGCACGTAAATGCACCCTGGGTTCATCAATGGTGGAAATCACTCCGGGGATCCAAAACGGTGATTAATAGCCCATGTAACTGTGATTAATAGCCCATGAAACAGGCCAGAATCGGCCAAAACTGCGAGTGTTGATGACCGGCACGTAAATGCACCCTAGGGTTCGTCAATGGTGGAAATCACTCCGGGGACCCAAAACGGTGATTAATAGCCAATGAAACAGGCCAGAATCGGCCAAAATTGCGAGTGTTGATGACTGGCACGTAAATGCACCCTGGGGTTCGTCAATGGTGGAAATCACTCCGGGGACCCAAAACGGTGATTAATAGCCCATGAAACAGGCCAGAATCGGCCAAAATTGCGAGTGTTCATGACCGGCACGTAAATGCACCCTAGGGTTCGTCAATGGTGGAAATCACTCCGGGGATCCACAACGGTGATTAATATCCCATGTAACTGTGATTAATAGCCCATGAAACAGGCCAGAATCGGCCAAAACTGCGAGTGTTGATGACCGTCACGGAAATGCACCCTAGGTTTCGTCAATTGTGGAAATCACTCCGGGGACCCAAAACGGTGATTAATAGCCCATGAAACAGGCTAGAATCGGCCAAAACTGCGAGTGTTGATGACCGGCACGTAAATGCAACCTAGGTTTCGTCAATTGTGGAAATCACTCCGGGGACCCAAAACGGTGATTAATACCATAAAATTTTTATTAATAGCCCGTGAAACAGGCCAGAATCGGCCAAAACTGCGAGTGTTGATGACCGTCACGTAAATGCAACCTAGGTTTCGTCAATTGTGGAAATCACTCCGGGGACCCAAAATGGTGATTAATAGCCCATGAAACAGGCCAGAATCGGCCAAAACTGCGAGTGTTGATGACCGGCACGTAAATGCACCCTGGGTTCGTCAATGGTGGAAATCACTCCGGGGACCCAAAACGGTGATTAATAGCCCATGAAACAGGCCAGAATCGGCCAAAATTGTGAGTGTTGATGAATGGCACGTAAATGCACCCTGGGGTTCGTCAATGGTGGAAATCACTCCGGGGACCCAAAACGGTGATTAATAGCCCATGAAACAGGCCAGAATCGGCCAAAACTGCGAGTGTTGATGATCGGGACGTAAATGCAACCTAGGTTTCGTCAATTGTGGAAATCACTCCGGGGACCCAAAACGGTGATTAATACCATAAAAATTTTATTAATAGCCCGTGAAACAGGCCAGAATCGGCCAAAACTGCGAGTGTTGATGACCGTCACGTAAATGCAACCTAGGTTTCGTCAATTGTGGAAATCACTCCGGGGACCCAAAACGGTGATTAATAGCCCATGAAACAGGCCAGAATCGGCCAAAACTGCGAGTGTTGATGACCGGCACGTAAATGCACCCTGGGGTTCGTCAATGGTGGAAATCATTCCGGGGACCCAAAACGGTGATTATTAGCCCATGAAACAGGCCAGAATCGGCCAAAACTGTGAGTGTTGATGACCGGCACGTAAATGCACCCTGGGTTCGTCAATGGTGGAAATCACTCCGGGGATCCAAAACGGTGATTAATAGCCCATGTAACTGTGATTAATAGCCCATGAAACAGGCCAGAATCGGCCAAAACTGCGAGTGTTGATGACCGGCACGTAAATGCACCCTAGGGTTCGTCAATGGTGGAAATCACTCCGGGGACCCAAAACGGTGATTAATAGCCAATGAAACAGGCCAGAATCGGCCAAAATTGCGAGTGTTGATGACTGGCACGTAAATGCACCCTGGGGTTCGTCAATGGTGGAAATCACTCCGGGGACCCAAAACGGTGATTAATAGCCCATGAAACAGGCCAGAATCGGCCAAAATTGCGAGTGTTCATGACCGGCACGTAAATGCACCCTAGGGTTCGTCAATGGTGGAAATCACTCCGGGGATCCACAACGGTGATTAATATCCCATGTAACTGTGATTAAGAGCCCATGAAACAGGCCAGAATCGGCCAAAACTGCGAGTGTTGATGACCGTCACGGAAATGCACCCTAGGTTTCGTCAATTGTGGAAATCACTCCGGGGACCCAAAACGGTGATTAATAGCCCATGAAACAGGCTAGAATCGGCCAAAACTGCGAGTGTTGATGACCGGCACGTAAATGCAACCTAGGTTTCGTCAATTGTGGAAATCACTCCGGGGACCCAAAACGGTGATTAATACCATAAAATTTTTATTAATAGCCCGTGAAACAGGCCAGAATCGGCCAAAACTGCGAGTGTTGATGACCGTCACGTAAATGCAACCTAGGTTTCGTCAATTGTGGAAATCACTCCGGGGACCCAAAATGGTGATTAATAGCCCATGAAACAGGCCAGAATCGGCCAAAACTGCGAGTGTTGATGACCGGCACGTAAATGCACCCTGGGTTCGTCAATGGTGGAAATCACTCCGGGGACCCAAAACGGTGATTAATAGCCCATGAAACAGGCCAGAATCGGCCAAAATTGTGAGTGTTGATGAATGGCACGTAAATGCACCCTGGGGTTCGTCAATGGTGGAAATCACTCCGGGGACCCAAAACGGTGATTAATAGCCCATGAAACAGGCCAGAATCGGCCAAAACTGCGAGTGTTGATGATCGGGACGTAAATGCAACCTAGGTTTCGTCAATTGTGGAAATCACTCCGGGGACCCAAAACGGTGATTAATACCATAAAAATTTTATTAATAGCCCGTGAAACAGGCCAGAATCGGCCAAAACTGCGAGTGTTGATGACCGTCACGTAAATGCAACCTAGGTTTCGTCAATTGTGGAAATCACTCCGGGGACCCAAAACGGTGATTAATAGCCCATGAAACAGGCCAGAATCGGCCAAAACTGCGAGTGTTGATGACCGGCACGTAAATGCACCCTGGGGTTCGTCAATGGTGGAAATCATTCCGGGGACCCAAAACGGTGATTATTAGCCCATGAAACAGGCCAGAATCGGCCAAAACTGTGAGTGTTGATGACCGGCACGTAAATGCACCCTGGGTTCGTCAATGGTGGAAATCACTCCGGGGATCCAAAACGGTGATTAATAGCCCATGTAACTGTGATTAATAGCCCATGAAACAGGCCAGAATCGGCCAAAACTGCGAGTGTTGATGACCGGCACGTAAATGCACCCTAGGGTTCGTCAATGGTGGAAATCACTCCGGGGACCCAAAACGGTGATTAATAGCCAATGAAACAGGCCAGAATCGGCCAAAATTGCGAGTGTTGATGACTGGCACGTAAATGCACCCTGGGGTTCGTCAATGGTGGAAATCACTCCGGGGACCCAAAACGGTGATTAATAGCCCATGAAACAGGCCAGAATCGGCCAAAATTGCGAGTGTTCATGACCGGCACGTAAATGCACCCTAGGGTTCGTCAATGGTGGAAATCACTCCGGGGATCCACAACGGTGATTAATATCCCATGTAACTGTGATTAAGAGCCCATGAAACAGGCCAGAATCGGCCAAAACTGCGAGTGTTGATGACCGTCACGGAAATGCACCCTAGGTTTCGTCAATTGTGGAAATCACTCCGGGGACCCAAAACGGTGATTAATAGCCCATGAAACAGGCTAGAATCGGCCAAAACTGCGAGTGTTGATGACCGGCACGTAAATGCAACCTAGGTTTCGTCAATTGTGGAAATCACTCCGGGGACCCAAAACGGTGATTAATACCATAAATTTTTTATTAATAGCCCGTGAAACAGGCCAGAATCGGCCAAAACTGCGAGTGTTGATGACCGTCACGTAAATGCAACCTAGGTTTCGTCAATTGTGGAAATCACTCCGGGGACCCAAAATGGTGATTAATAGCCCATGAAACAGGCCAGAATCGGCCAAAACTGCGAGTGTTGATGACCGGCACGTAAATGCACCCTGGGTTCGTCAATGGTGGAAATCACTCCGGGGACCCAAAACGGTGATTAATAGCCCATGAAACAGGCCAGAATCGGCCAAAATTGTGAGTGTTGATGACTGGCACGTAAATGCACCCTAGGGTTCGTCAATGGTGGAAATCACTCCGGGGACCCAAAACGGTGATTAATAGCCCATGTAAGTGTGATTAATAGCCCATGTAACGGTGATTAATAGCCCATGAAACAGGCCAGAATCGGCCAAAACTGCGAGTGTTGATGACCGGCACGTAAATGCACCCTAGGGTTCGTCAATGGTGGAAATCACTCCGGGGACCCAAAACGGTGATTATTAGCCCATGAAACAGGCCAGAATCGGCCAAAACTGTGAGTGTTGATGACCGGCACGTAAATGCACCCTAGGGTTCGTCAATGGTGGAAATCACTCCGGGGACCCAAAACGGTGATTAATAGCCCATGAAACAGGCCAGAATCGGCCAAAATTGCGAGTGTTGATGACTGGCACATAAATGCACCCTGGGGTTCGTCAATGGTGGAAATCACTCCGGGGACCCATAACGGTGATTAATAGCCCATGAAACAGGCCAGAATCGGCCAAAATTGCGAGTGTTCATGACCGGCACGTAAATGCACCCTAGGGTTCGTCAATGGTGGAAATCACTCCGGGGATCCACAACGGTGATTAATATCCCATGTAACTGTGATTAAGAGCCCATGAAACAGGCCAGAATCGGCCAAAACTGCGAGTGTTGATGACCGTCACGGAAATGCACCCTAGGTTTCGTCAATTGTGGAAATCACTCCGGGGACCCAAAACGGTGATTAATAGCCCATGAAACAGGCTAGAATCGGCCAAAACTGCGAGTGTTGATGACCGGCACGTAAATGCAACCTAGGTTTCGTCAATTGTGGAAATCACTCCGGGGACCCAAAACGGTGATTAATACCATAAATTTTTTATTAATAGCCCGTGAAACAGGCCAGAATCGGCCAAAACTGCGAGTGTTGATGACCGTCACGTAAATGCAACCTAGGTTTCGTCAATTGTGGAAATCACTCCGGGGACCCAAAATGGTGATTAATAGCCCATGAAACAGGCCAGAATCGGCCAAAACTGCGAGTGTTGATGACCGGCACGTAAATGCACCCTGGGTTCGTCAATGGTGGAAATCACTCCGGGGACCCAAAACGGTGATTAATAGCCCATGAAACAGGCCAGAATCGGCCAAAATTGTGAGTGTTGATGACTGGCACGTAAATGCACCCTGGGGTTCGTCAATGGTGGAAATCACTCCGGGGACCCAAAACGGTGATTAATAGCCCATGAAACAGGCCAGAATCGGCCAAAACTGCGAGTGTTGATGATCGGGACGTAAATGCAACCTAGGTTTCGTCAATTGTGGAAATCACTCCGGGGACCCAAAACGGTGATTAATACCATAAAAATTTTATTAATAGCCCGTGAAACAGGCCAGAATCGGCCAAAACTGCGAGTGTTGATGACCGTCACGTAAATGCAACCTAGGTTTCGTCAATTGTGGAAATCACTCCGGGGACCCAAAACGGTGATTAATAGCCCTTGTAAGTGTGATTAATAGCCCATGTAACGGTGATTAATAGCCCATCAAACAGGCCAGAATCGGCCAAAACTGCGAGTGTTGATGACCGGCACGTAAATGCACCCTGGGGTTCGTCAATGGTGGAAATCATTCCGGGGACCCAAAACGGTGATTATTAGCCCATGAAACAGGCCAGAATCGGCCAAAACTGTGAGTGTTGATGACCGGCACGTAAATGCACCCTGGCTTCGTCAATGGTGGAAATCACTCCGGGGATCCAAAACGGTGATTAATAGCCCATGTAACTGTGATTAATAGCCCATGAAACAGGCCAGAATCGGCCAAAACTGCGAGTGTTGATGACCGGCACGTAAATGCACCCTAGGGTTCGTCAATGGTGGAAATCACTCCGGGGACCCAAAACGGTGATTAATAGCCAATGAAACAGGCCAGAATCGGCCAAAATTGCGAGTGTTGATGACTGGCACGTAAATGCACCCTGGGGTTCGTCAATGGTGGAAATCACTCCGGGGACCCAAAACGGTGATTAATAGCCCATGAAACAGGCCAGAATCGGCCAAAATTGCGAGTGTTCATGACCGGCACGTAAATGCACCCTAGGGTTCGTCAATGGTGGAAATCACTCCGGGGATCCACAACGGTGATTAATATCCCATGTAACTGTGATTAAGAGCCCATGAAACAGGCCAGAATCGGCCAAAACTGCGAGTGTTGATGACCGTCACGGAAATGCACCCTAGGTTTCGTCAATTGTGGAAATCACTCCGGGGACCCAAAACGGTGATTAATAGCCCATGAAACAGGCTAGAATCGGCCAAAACTGCGAGTGTTGATGACCGGCACGTAAATGCAACCTAGGTTTCGTCAATTGTGGAAATCACTCCGGGGACCCAAAACGGTGATTAATACCATAAATTTTTTATTAATAGCCCGTGAAACAGGCCAGAATCGGCCAAAACTGCGAGTGTTGATGACCGTCACGTAAATGCAACCTAGGTTTCGTCAATTGTGGAAATCACTCCGGGGACCCAAAACGGTGATTAATAGCCCATGAAACAGGCCAGAATCGGCCAAAATTGTGAGTGTTGATGACTGGCACGTAAATGCAACCTAGGTTTCGTCAATTGTGGAAATCACTCCGGGGACCCAAAACGGTGATTAATACCATAAATTTTTTATTAATAGCCCGTGAAACAGGCCAGAATCGGCCAAAACTGCGAGTGTTGATGACCGTCACGTAAATGCAACCTAGGTTTCGTCAATTGTGGAAATCACTCCGGGGACCCAAAATGGTGATTTATAGCCCATGAAACAGGCCAGAATCGGCCAAAACTGCGAGTGTTGATGACCGGTACGTAAATGCACCCTGGGTTCGTCAATGGTGGAAATCACTCCGGGGACCCAAAACGGTGATTAATAGCCCATGAAACAGGCCAGAATCGGCCAAAATTGTGAGTGTTGATGACTGGCACGTAAATGCACCCTGGGGTTCGTCAATGGTGGAAATCACTCCGGGGACCCAAAACGGTGATTAATAGCCCATGTAAGTGTGATTAATAGCCCATGTAACGGTGATTAATAGCCCATGAAACAGGCCAGAATCGGCCAAAACTGCGAGTGTTGATGACCGGCACGTAAATGCACCCTGGGGTTCGTCAATGGTCGAAATCACTCCGGGGACCCAAAACGGTGATTATTAGCCCATGAAACAGGCCAGAATCGGCCAAAACTGTGAGTGTTGATGACCGGCACGTAAATGCACCCTGGGTTCGTCAATGGTGGAAATCACTCCGGGGACCCAAAACGGTGATTAATAGCCCATGAAACAGGCCAGAATCGGCCAAAATTGCGAGTGTTGATGACTGGCACGTAAATGCACCATGGGGTTCGTCAATGGTGGAAATCACTCCGGGGACCCAAAACGGTGATTAATAGCCCATGTAAGTGTGATTAATAGCCCATGTAACGGTGATTAATAGCCCATGAAACAGGCCTGAATCGGCCAAAACTGCGAGTGTTGATGACCGGCACGTAAATGCACCCTGGGTTCGTCAATGGTGGAAATCACTCCGGGGATCCAAAACGGTGATTAATAGCCCATGTAACTGTGATTAAGAGCCCATGAAACAGGCCAGAATCGGCCAAAACTGCGAGTGTTGATGACCGTCACGTAAATGCACCCTAGGGTTCGTCAATGGTGGAAATCACTCCGGGGACCCAAAACGGTGATTATTAGCCCATGAAACAGGCCAGAATCGGCCAAAACTGTGAGTGTTGATGACCGGCACGTAAATGCACCCTGGGTTCGTCAATGGTGGAAATCACTCCGGGGATCCAAAACGGTGATTAATAGCCCATGTAACTGTGATTAATAGCCCATGAAACAGGCCAGAATCGGCCAAAACTACGAGTGTTGATGACCGGCACGTAAATGCACCCTAGGGTTCGTCAATGGTGGAAATCACTCCGGGGACCCAAAACGGTGATTAATAGCCCATGAAACAGGCCAGAATCGGCCAAAATTGCGAGTGTTGATGACTGGCACGTAAATGCACCCTGGGGTTCGTCAATGGTGGAAATCACTCCGGGGACCCAAAACGGTGATTAATAGCCCTTGTAAGTGTGATTAATAGCCCATGTAACGGTGATTAATAGCCCATCAAACAGGCCAGAATCGGCCAAAACTGCGAGTGTTGATGACCGGCACGTAAATGCACCCTGGGGTTCGTCAATGGTGGAAATCACTCCGGGGACCCAAAACGGTGATTATTAGCCCATGAAACAGGCCAGAATCGGCCAAAACTGTGAGTGTTGATGACCGGCACGTAAATGCACCCTGGGTTCGTCAATGGTGGAAATCACTCCGGGGATCCAAAACGGTGATTAATAGCCCATGTAACTGTGATTAATAGCCCATGAAACAGGCCAGAATCGGCCAAAATTGCGAGTGTTGATGACTGGCACGTAAATGCACCCTGGGGTTCGTCAATGGTGGAAATCACTCCGGGGACCCAAAACGGTGATTAATCTCCCATGTAAGTGTGATTAATAGCCCATGTAACGGTGATTAATAGCCCATGAAACAGGCCAGAATCGGCCAAAACTGCGAGTGTTGATGACCGGCACGTAAATGCACCCTGGGGTTCGTCAATGGTGGAAATCACTCCGGGGACCCAAAACGGTGATTATTAGCCCATGAAACAGGCCAGAATCGGCCAAAACTGTGAGTGTTGATGACCGGCACGTAAATGCACCCTGGGTTCGTCAATGGTGGAAATCACTCCGGGGATCCAAAACGGTGATTAATAGCCCATGTAACTGTGATTAATAGCCCATGAAACAGGCCAGAATCGGCCAAAACTGCGAGTGTTGATGACCGGCACGTAAATGCACCCTGGGTTCGTCAATGGTGGAAATCACTCCGGGGACCCAAAACGGTGATTAATAGCCCATGAAACAGGCCAGAATCGGCCAAAATTGCGAGTGTTGATGACTGGCACGTAAATGCACCCTGGGGTTCGTCAATGGTGGAAATCACTCCGTGGACCCAAAACGGTGATTAATAGCCCATGTAAGTGTGATTAATAGCCCATGTAACGGTGATTAATAGCCCATGAAACAGGCCAGAATCGGCCAAAACTGCGAGTGTTGATGACCGGCACGTAAATGCACCCTGGGGTTCGTCAATGGTGGAAATCACTCCGGGGACCCAAAACGGTGATTAATAGCCCATGAAAATCTGATTAATAGCCCATGAAACAGGCCAGAATCGGCCAAAACTGCGAGTGTTGATGACCGGCACGTAAATGCACCCTGGGTTCGTCAATAGTGGAAATCACTCCGGGGATCCAAAACGGTGATTAATAGCCCATGTAAATGTGATTAAGAGCCCATGAAACAGGCCAGAATCGGCCAAAACTGCGAGTGTTGATGACCGGCACGTAAATGCACCCTAGGGTTCGTCAATGGTGGAAATCACTCCGGGGACCCAAAACGGTGATTAATAGCCCATGAAACAGGCCAGAATTGGCCAAAACTGCGAGTGTTGATGACAAGCACGTAAATGCACCCTAGGGTTCGTCAATGGTGGAAATCACTCCAGGGACCCAAAACGGTGATTAATAGCCCATGAAACAGGCCAGAATCGGCCAAAACTGCGAGTGTTGATGACCGGCACGTAAATGCACCCTGGGTTCGTCAATGGTGCAAATCACTCCGGGGATCCAAAACGGTGATAATAGCCCATGTAACTGTGATTAAGAGCCCGTGAAACAGGCCAGAATCGGCCAAAACTGCGAGTGTTGATGACCGGCACGTAAATGCACCCTGGGGTTCGTCAATGGTGGAAATCACTCCGGGGACCCAAAACGGTGATTAATCTCCCATGTAAGTGTGATTAATAGCCCATGTAACGGTGATTAATAGCCCATGAAACAGGCCAGAATCGGCCAAAACTGCGAGTGTTGATGACCGGCACGTAAATGCACCCTGGGGTTCGTCAATGGTGGAAATCACTCCGGGGACCCAAAACGGTGATTATTAGCCCATGAAACAGGCCAGAATCGGCCAAAACTGTGAGTGTTGATGACCGGCACGTAAATGCACCCTGGGTTCGTCAATGGTGGAAATCACTCCGGGGATCCAAAACGGTGATTAATAGCCCATGTAACTGTGATTAATAGCCCATGAAACAGGCCAGAATCGGCCAAAACTGCGAGTGTTGATGACCGGCACGTAAATGCACCCTGGGTTCGTCAATGGTGGAAATCACTCCGGGGACCCAAAACGGTGATTAATAGCCCATGAAACAGGCCAGAATCGGCCAAAATTGCGAGTGTTGATGACTGGCACGTAAATGCACCCTGGGGTTCGTCAATGGTGGAAATCACTCCGTGGACCCAAAACGGTGATTAATAGCCCATGTAAGTGTGATTAATAGCCCATGTAACGGTGATTAATAGCCCATGAAACAGGCCAGAATCGGCCAAAACTGCGAGTGTTGATGACCGGCACGTAAATGCACCCTGGGGTTCGTCAATGGTGGAAATCACTCCGGGGACCCAAAACGGTGATTAATAGCCCATGAAAATCTGATTAATAGCCCATGAAACAGGCCAGAATCGGCCAAAACTGCGAGTGTTGATGACCGGCACGTAAATGCACCCTGGGTTCGTCAATAGTGGAAATCACTCCGGGGATCCAAAACGGTGATTAATAGCCCATGTAAATGTGATTAAGAGCCCATGAAACAGGCCAGAATCGGCCAAAACTGCGAGTGTTGATGACCGGCACGTAAATGCACCCTAGGGTTCGTCAATGGTGGAAATCACTCCGGGGACCCAAAACGGTGATTAATAGCCCATGAAACAGGCCAGAATTGGCCAAAACTGCGAGTGTTGATGACAAGCACGTAAATGCACCCTAGGGTTCGTCAATGGTGGAAATCACTCCAGGGACCCAAAACGGTGATTAATAGCCCATGAAACAGGCCAGAATCGGCCAAAACTGCGAGTGTTGATGACCGGCACGTAAATGCACCCTGGGTTCGTCAATGGTGCAAATCACTCCGGGGATCCAAAACGGTGATAATAGCCCATGTAACTGTGATTAAGAGCCCGTGAAACAGGCCAGAATCGGCCAAAACTGCGAGTGTTGATGACCGGCACGTAAATGCACCCTGGGGTTCGTCAATGGTGGAAATCACTCCGGGGACCCAAAACGGTGATTAATAGCCCATGAAACAGGCTAGAATCGGCCAAAACTGCGAGTGTTGATGACCGGCACGTAAATGCACCCTGGGTTCGTCAATGGTGGAAATCACTCCGGGGACCCAAAACGGTGATTAATAGCCCATGTAAGTGTGATTAATAGCCCATGTAACGGTGATTAATAGCCCATGAAACAGGCCAGAATCGGCCAAAACTGCGAGTGTTGATGACCGGCACGTAAATGCACCCTGGGTTCGTCAATAGTGGAAATCACTCCGGGGATCCAAAACGGTGATTAATAGCCCATGTAAATGTGATTAAGAGCCCATGAAACAGGCCAGAATCGGACAAAACTGCGAGTGTTGATGACCGTCACGTAAATGCACCCTAGGGTTCGTCAATTGTGGAAATCACTCCGGGGACCCAAAACGGTGATTAATAGCCCATGAAACAGGCCAGAATCGGCCAAAACTGCGAGTGTTGATGACCGGCACGTAAATGCACCCTGGGTTCGTCAATGGTGGAAATCACTCTGGGGATCCAAAACGGTGATTAATAGCCCATGTAAATGTGATTAAGAGCCCATGAAACAGGCCAGAATCGGCCAAAACTGCGAATGTTGATGACCGTCACGTAAATGCACCATAGGGTTCGTCAATTGTGGAAATCACTCCGGGGACCCAAAACGGTGATTAATAGCCCATGAAACAGGCCAGAATTGGCCAAAACTGCGAGTGTTGATGACCAGCACGTAAATGCACCCTAGGGTTCGTCAATGGTGGAAATCACTCCAGGGACCCAAAACGGTGATTAATAGCCCATGAAACAGGCCAGAATCGGCCAAAACTGCGAGTGTTGATGACCGGCACGTAAATGCACCCTGGGTTCGTCAATGGTGCAAATCACTCCGGGGATCCAAAACGGTGATAATAGCCCATGTAACTGTGATTAAGAGCCCGTGAAACAGGCCAGAATCGGCCAAAACTGCGAGTGTTGATGACCGGCACGTAAATGCACCCTAGGGTTCGTCAATGGTGGAAATCACTCCGGGGACCCAAAACGGTGATTAATAGCCCATGAAACAGGCCAGAATTGGCCAAAACTGCGAGTGTTGATGACAAGCACGTAAATGCACCCTAGGGTTCGTCAATGGTGGAAATCACTCCAGGGACCCAAAACGGTGATTAATAGCCCATGAAACAGGCCAGAATCGGCCAAAACTGCGAGTGTTGATGACCGGCACGTAAATGCACCCTGGGTTCGTCAATGGTGCAAATCACTCCGGGGATCCAAAACGGTGATAATAGCCCATGTAACTGTGATTAAGAGCCCGTGAAACAGGCCAGAATCGGCCAAAACTGCGAGTGTTGATGACCGGCACGTAAATGCACCCTGGGGTTCGTCAATGGTGGAAATCACTCCGGGGACCCAAAACGGTGATTAATCTCCCATGTAAGTGTGATTAATAGCCCATGTAACGGTGATTAATAGCCCATGAAACAGGCCAGAATCGGCCAAAACTGCGAGTGTTGATGACCGGCACGTAAATGCACCCTGGGGTTCGTCAATGGTGGAAATCACTCCGGGGACCCAAAACGGTGATTATTAGCCCATGAAACAGGCCAGAATCGGCCAAAACTGTGAGTGTTGATGACCGGCACGTAAATGCACCCTGGGTTCGTCAATGGTGGAAATCACTCCGGGGATCCAAAACGGTGATTAATAGCCCATGTAACTGTGATTAATAGCCCATGAAACAGGCCAGAATCGGCCAAAACTGCGAGTGTTGATGACCGGCACGTAAATGCACCCTGGGTTCGTCAATGGTGGAAATCACTCCGGGGACCCAAAACGGTGATTAATAGCCCATGAAACAGGCCAGAATCGGCCAAAATTGCGAGTGTTGATGACTGGCACGTAAATGCACCCTGGGGTTCGTCAATGGTGGAAATCACTCCGTGGACCCAAAACGGTGATTAATAGCCCATGTAAGTGTGATTAATAGCCCATGTAACGGTGATTAATAGCCCATGAAACAGGCCAGAATCGGCCAAAACTGCGAGTGTTGATGACCGGCACGTAAATGCACCCTGGGGTTCGTCAATGGTGGAAATCACTCCGGGGACCCAAAACGGTGATTAATAGCCCATGAAAATCTGATTAATAGCCCATGAAACAGGCCAGAATCGGCCAAAACTGCGAGTGTTGATGACCGGCACGTAAATGCACCCTGGGTTCGTCAATAGTGGAAATCACTCCGGGGATCCAAAACGGTGATTAATAGCCCATGTAAATGTGATTAAGAGCCCATGAAACAGGCCAGAATCGGCCAAAACTGCGAGTGTTGATGACCGGCACGTAAATGCACCCTAGGGTTCGTCAATGGTGGAAATCACTCCGGGGACCCAAAACGGTGATTAATAGCCCATGAAACAGGCCAGAATTGGCCAAAACTGCGAGTGTTGATGACAAGCACGTAAATGCACCCTAGGGTTCGTCAATGGTGGAAATCACTCCAGGGACCCAAAACGGTGATTAATAGCCCATGAAACAGGCCAGAATCGGCCAAAACTGCGAGTGTTGATGACCGGCACGTAAATGCACCCTGGGTTCGTCAATGGTGCAAATCACTCCGGGGATCCAAAACGGTGATAATAGCCCATGTAACTGTGATTAAGAGCCCGTGAAACAGGCCAGAATCGGCCAAAACTGCGAGTGTTGATGACCGGCACGTAAATGCACCCTGGGGTTCGTCAATGGTGGAAATCACTCCGGGGACCCAAAACGGTGATTAATAGCCCATGAAACAGGCTAGAATCGGCCAAAACTGCGAGTGTTGATGACCGGCACGTAAATGCACCCTGGGTTCGTCAATGGTGGAAATCACTCCGGGGACCCAAAACGGTGATTAATAGCCCATGTAAGTGTGATTAATAGCCCATGTAACGGTGATTAATAGCCCATGAAACAGGCCAGAATCGGCCAAAACTGCGAGTGTTGATGACCGGCACGTAAATGCACCCTGGGTTCGTCAATAGTGGAAATCACTCCGGGGATCCAAAACGGTGATTAATAGCCCATGTAAATGTGATTAAGAGCCCATGAAACAGGCCAGAATCGGACAAAACTGCGAGTGTTGATGACCGTCACGTAAATGCACCCTAGGGTTCGTCAATTGTGGAAATCACTCCGGGGACCCAAAACGGTGATTAATAGCCCATGAAACAGGCCAGAATCGGCCAAAACTGCGAGTGTTGATGACCGGCACGTAAATGCACCCTGGGTTCGTCAATGGTGGAAATCACTCTGGGGATCCAAAACGGTGATTAATAGCCCATGTAAATGTGATTAAGAGCCCATGAAACAGGCCAGAATCGGCCAAAACTGCGAATGTTGATGACCGTCACGTAAATGCACCATAGGGTTCGTCAATTGTGGAAATCACTCCGGGGACCCAAAACGGTGATTAATAGCCCATGAAACAGGCCAGAATTGGCCAAAACTGCGAGTGTTGATGACCAGCACGTAAATGCACCCTAGGGTTCGTCAATGGTGGAAATCACTCCAGGGACCCAAAACGGTGATTAATAGCCCATGAAACAGGCCAGAATCGGCCAAAACTGCGAGTGTTGATGACCGGCACGTAAATGCACCCTGGGTTCGTCAATGGTGCAAATCACTCCGGGGATCCAAAACGGTGATAATAGCCCATGTAACTGTGATTAAGAGCCCGTGAAACAGGCCAGAATCGGCCAAAACTGCGAGTGTTGATGACCGGCACGTAAATGCACCCTGGGGTTCGTCAATGGTGGAAATCACTCCGGGGACCCAAAACGGTGATTAATAGCCCATGAAACAGGCTAGAATCGGCCAAAACTGCGAGTGTTGATGACCGGCACGTAAATGCACCCTGGGTTCGTCAATGGTGGAAATCACTCCGGGGACCCAAAACGGTGATTAATAGCCCATGTAAGTGTGATTAATAGCCCATGTAACGGTGATTAATAGCCCATGAAACAGGCCAGAATCGGCCAAAACTGCGAGTGTTGATGACCGGCACGTAAATGCACCCTGGGTTCGTCAATAGTGGAAATCACTCCGGGGAGCCCATGTAACGGTGATTAATAGCCCATGAAACAGGCCAGAATCGGACAAAACTGCGAGTGTTGATGACCGTCACGTAAATGCACCCTAGGGTTCGTCAATGGTGGAAATCACTCCGGGGACCCAAAACGGTGATTATTAGCCCATGAAACAGGCCAGAATCGGCCAAAACTGTGAGTGTTGATGACCGGCACGTAAATGCACCCTGGGTTCGTCAATGGTGGAAATCACTCCGGGGATCCAAAACGGTGATTAATAGCCCATGTAACTGTGATTAATAGCCCATGAAACAGGCCAGAATCGGCCAAAACTACGAGTGTTGATGACCGGCACGTAAATGCACCCTAGGGTTCGTCAATGGTGGAAATCACTCCGGGGACCCAAAACGGTGATTAATAGCCCATGAAACAGGCCAGAATCGGCCAAAATTGCGAGTGTTGATGACTGGCACGTAAATGCACCCTGGGGTTCGTCAATGGTGGAAATCACTCCGGGGACCCAAAACGGTGATTAATAGCCCTTGTAAGTGTGATTAATAGCCCATGTAACGGTGATTAATAGCCCATCAAACAGGCCAGAATCGGCCAAAACTGCGAGTGTTGATGACCGGCACGTAAATGCACCCTGGGGTTCGTCAATGGTGGAAATCACTCCGGGGACCCAAAACGGTGATTATTAGCCCATGAAACAGGCCAGAATCGGCCAAAACTGTGAGTGTTGATGACCGGCACGTAAATGCACCCTGGGTTCGTCAATGGTGGAAATCACTCCGGGGATCCAAAACGGTGATTAATAGCCCATGTAACTGTGATTAATAGCCCATGAAACAGGCCAGAATCGGCCAAAACTGCGAGTGTTGATGACCGGCACGTAAATGCACCCTAGGGTTCGTCAATGGTGGAAATCACTCCGGGGACCCAAAACGGTGATTAATAGCCCATGAAACAGGCCAGAATCGGCCAAAATTGCGAGTGTTGATGACTGGCACGTAAATGCACCCTGGGGTTCGTCAATGGTGGAAATCACTCCGGGGACCCAAAACGGTGATTAATCTCCCATGTAAGTGTGATTAATAGCCCATGTAACGGTGATTAATAGCCCATGAAACAGGCCAGAATCGGCCAAAACTGCGAGTGTTGATGACCGGCACGTAAATGCACCCTGGGGTTCGTCAATGGTGGAAATCACTCCGGGGACCCAAAACGGTGATTATTAGCCCATGAAACAGGCCAGAATCGGCCAAAACTGTGAGTGTTGATGACCGGCACGTAAATGCACCCTGGGTTCGTCAATGGTGGAAATCACTCCGGGGATCCAAAACGGTGATTAATAGCCCATGTAACTGTGATTAATAGCCCATGAAACAGGCCAGAATCGGCCAAAACTGCGAGTGTTGATGACCGGCACGTAAATGCACCCTGGGTTCGTCAATGGTGGAAATCACTCCGGGGACCCAAAACGGTGATTAATAGCCCATGAAACAGGCCAGAATCGGCCAAAATTGCGAGTGTTGATGACTGGCACGTAAATGCACCCTGGGGTTCGTCAATGGTGGAAATCACTCCGTGGACCCAAAACGGTGATTAATAGCCCATGTAAGTGTGATTAATAGCCCATGTAACGGTGATTAATAGCCCATGAAACAGGCCAGAATCGGCCAAAACTGCGAGTGTTGATGACCGGCACGTAAATGCACCCTGGGGTTCGTCAATGGTGGAAATCACTCCGGGGACCCAAAACGGTGATTAATAGCCCATGAAAATCTGATTAATAGCCCATGAAACAGGCCAGAATCGGCCAAAACTGCGAGTGTTGATGACCGGCACGTAAATGCACCCTGGGTTCGTCAATAGTGGAAATCACTCCGGGGATCCAAAACGGTGATTAATAGCCCATGTAAATGTGATTAAGAGCCCATGAAACAGGCCAGAATCGGCCAAAACTGCGAGTGTTGATGACCGGCACGTAAATGCACCCTAGGGTTCGTCAATGGTGGAAATCACTCCGGGGACCCAAAACGGTGATTAATAGCCCATGAAACAGGCCAGAATTGGCCAAAACTGCGAGTGTTGATGACCAGCACGTAAATGCACCCTAGGGTTCGTCAATGGTGGAAATCACTCCAGGGACCCAAAACGGTGATTAATAGCCCATGAAACAGGCCAGAATCGGCCAAAACTGCGAGTGTTGATGACCGGCACGTAAATGCACCCTGGGTTCGTCAATGGTGCAAATCACTCCGGGGATCCAAAACGGTGATAATAGCCCATGTAACTGTGATTAAGAGCCCGTGAAACAGGCCAGAATCGGCCAAAACTGCGAGTGTTGATGACCGGCACGTAAATGCACCCTGGGGTTCGTCAATGGTGGAAATCACTCCGGGGACCCAAAACGGTGATTAATAGCCCATGAAACAGGCTAGAATCGGCCAAAACTGCGAGTGTTGATGACCGGCACGTAAATGCACCCTGGGTTCGTCAATGGTGGAAATCACTCCGGGGACCCAAAACGGTGATTAATAGCCCATGTAAGTGTGATTAATAGCCCATGTAACGGTGATTAATAGCCCATGAAACAGGCCAGAATCGGCCAAAACTGCGAGTGTTGATGACCGGCACGTAAATGCACCCTGGGTTCGTCAATAGTGGAAATCACTCCGGGGATCCAAAACGGTGATTAATAGCCCATGTAAATGTGATTAAGAGCCCATGAAACAGGCCAGAATCGGACAAAACTGCGAGTGTTGATGACCGTCACGTAAATGCACCCTAGGGTTCGTCAATTGTGGAAATCACTCCGGGGACCCAAAACGGTGATTAATAGCCCATGAAACAGGCCAGAATCGGCCAAAACTGCGAGTGTTGATGACCGGCACGTAAATGCACCCTGGGTTCGTCAATGGTGGAAATCACTCTGGGGATCCAAAACGGTGATTAATAGCCCATGTAAATGTGATTAAGAGCCCATGAAACAGGCCAGAATCGGCCAAAACTGCGAATGTTGATGACCGTCACGTAAATGCACCATAGGGTTCGTCAATTGTGGAAATCACTCCGGGGACCCAAAACGGTGATTAATAGCCCATGAAACAGGCCAGAATTGGCCAAAACTGCGAGTGTTGATGACCAGCACGTAAATGCACCCTAGGGTTCGTCAATGGTGGAAATCACTCCAGGGACCCAAAACGGTGATTAATAGCCCATGAAACAGGCCAGAATCGGCCAAAACTGCGAGTGTTGATGACCGGCACGTAAATGCACCCTGGGTTCGTCAATGGTGCAAATCACTCCGGGGATCCAAAACGGTGATAATAGCCCATGTAACTGTGATTAAGAGCCCGTGAAACAGGCCAGAATCGGCCAAAACTGCGAGTGTTGATGACCGGCACGTAAATGCACCCTGGGGTTCGTCAATGGTGGAAATCACTCCGGGGACCCAAAACGGTGATTAATAGCCCATGAAACAGGCTAGAATCGGCCAAAACTGCGAGTGTTGATGACCGGCACGTAAATGCACCCTGGGTTCGTCAATGGTGGAAATCACTCCGGGGACCCAAAACGGTGATTAATAGCCCATGTAAGTGTGATTAATAGCCCATGTAACGGTGATTAATAGCCCATGAAACAGGCCAGAATCGGCCAAAACTGCGAGTGTTGATGACCGGCACGTAAATGCACCCTGGGTTCGTCAATAGTGGAAATCACTCCGGGGAGCCCATGTAACGGTGATTAATAGCCCATGAAACAGGCCAGAATCGGACAAAACTGCGAGTGTTGATGACCGTCACGTAAATGCACCCTAGGGTTCGTCAATTGTGGAAATCACTCCGGGGACCCAAAACGGTGATTAATAGCCCATGAAACAGGCCAGAATCGGCCAAAACTGCGAGTGTTGATGACCGGCACGTAAATGCACCCTGGGTTCGTCAATGGTGGAAATCACTCTGGGGATCCAAAACGGTGATTAATAGCCCATGTAAATGTGATTAAGAGCCCATGAAACAGGCCAGAATCGGCCAAAACTGCGAATGTTGATGACGTCACGTAAATGCACCATAGGGTTCGTCAATTGTGGAAATCACTCCGGGGACCCAAAACGGTGATTAAGAGCCCGTGAAACAGGCCAGAATCGGCCAAAACTGCGAGTGTTGATGACCGGCACGTAAATGCACCCTGGGTTCGTCAATGGTGGAAATCACTCCGGGGATCCAAAACGGTGATTAATAGCCCATGTAACTGTGATTAAGAGCCCGTGAAACAGGCCAGAATCGGCCAAAACTGCGAGTGTTGATGACCGGCACGTAAATGCACCCTGGGTTCGTCAATGGTGGAAATCACTCCGGGGACCCAAAACGGTGATTAATAGCCCATGTAAGTGTGATTAATAGCCCATGTAACGGTGATTAATAGCCCATGAAACAGGCCAGAATCGGCCAAAACTGCGAGTGTTGATGACCGGCACGTAAATGCACCCTGGGTTCGTCAATGGTGCAAATCACTCCGGGGATCCAAAACGGTGATAATAGCCCATGTAACTGTGATTAAAAGCCCGTGAAACAGGCCAGAATCGGCCAAAACTGCGAGTGTTGATGACCGGCACGTAAATGCACCCTGGGGTTCGTCAATGGTGGAAATCACTCCGGGGACCCAAAACGGTGATTAATAGCCCATGAAACAGGCTAGAATCGGCCAAAACTGCGAGTGTTGATGACCGGCACGTAAATGCACCCTGGGTTCGTCAATGGTGGAAATCACTCCGGGGACCCAAAACGGTGATTAATAGCCCATGTAAGTGTGATTAATAGCCCATGTAACGGTGATTAATAGCCCATGAAACAGGCCAGAATCGGCCAAAACTGCGAGTGTTGATGACCGGCACGTAAATGCACCCTGGGTTCGTCAATAGTGGAAATCACTCCGGGGATCCAAAACGGTGATTAATAGCCCATGTAAATGTGATTAAGAGCCCATGAAACTGGCCAGAATCGGACAAAACTGCGAGTGTTGATGACCGTCACGTAAATGCACCCTAGGGTTCGTCAATTGTGGAAATCACTCCGGGGACCCAAAACGGTGATTAATAGCCCATGAAACAGGCCAGAATCGGCCAAAACTGCGAGTGTTGATGACCGGCACGTAAATGCACCCTGGGGTTCGTCAATGGTGGAAATCACTCCGGGGACCCAAAACGGTGATTAATAGCCCATGAAAATCTGATTAATAGCCCATGAAACAGGCCAAAATCGGCCAAAACTGCGAGTGTTGATGACCGGCACGTAAATGCACCCTGGGTTCGTCAATAGTGGAAATCACTCCGGGGATCCAAAACGGTGATTAATAGCCCATGTAAATGTGATTAAGAGCCCATGAAACAGGCCAGAATCGGCCAAAACTGCGAGTGTTGATGACCGGCACGTAAATGCACCCTAGGGTTCGTCAATGGTGGAAATCACTCCGGGGATCCAAAACGGTGATTAATAGCCCATGAAACAGGCCAGAATCGGCCAAAACTGCGAGTGTTGATGACCGGCACGTAAATGCACCCTAGGGTTCGTCAATGGTGGAAATCACTCCGGGGACCCAAAACGGTGATTAATAGCCCATGAAACAGGCCAGAATCGGCCAAAACTGCGAGTGTTGATGAACGGCACGTAAATGCACCCTGGGGTTCGTCAATGGTGGAAATCACTCCGGGGACCCAAAACGGTGATTAATAGCCCATGAAAATCTGATTAATAGCCCATGAAACAGGCCAGAATCGGCCAAAACTGCGAGTGTTGATGACCGGCACGTAAATGCACCCTGGGTTCGTCAATAGTGGAAATCACTCCGGGGATCCAAAACGGTGATTAATAGCCCATGTAAATGTGATTAAGAGCCCATGAAACTGGCCAGAATCGGACAAAACTGCGAGTGTTGATGACCGTCACGTAAATGCACCCTAGGGTTCGTCAATTGTGGAAATCACTCCGGGGACCCAAAACGGTGATTAATAGCCCATGAAACAGGCCAGAATCGGCCAAAACTGCGAGTGTTGATGACCGGCACGTAAATGCACCCTGGGTTCGTCAATGGTGGAAATCACTCCGGGGACCCAAAACGGTGATTAATAGCCCATGTAAGTGTGATTAATAGCCCATCTAACGGTGATTAATAGCCCATGAAACAGGCCAGAATCGGCCAAAACTGCGAGTGTTGATGACCGGCACGTAAATGCACCCTAGGGTTCGTCAATGGTGGAAATCACTCCGGGGACCCAAAACGGTGATTAATAGCCCATGAAAATCTGATTAATAGCCCATGAAACAGGCCAGAATCGGCCAAAACTGCGAGCGTTGATGACCGCCACGTAAATGCACCCTGGGTTCGTCAATAGTGGAAATCACTCCGGGGATCCAAAACGGTGATTAATAGCCCATGAAACAGGCCAGAATCGGCCAAAACTGCGAGTGTTGATGACCGGCACGTAAATGCACCCTAGGGTTCGTCAATGGTGGAAATCACTCCGGGGACCCAAAACGGTGATTAATAGCCCATGAAACAGGCCAGAATTGGCCAAAACTGCGAGTGTTGATGACCGGCACGTAAATGCACCCTGGGTTCGTCAATGGTGGAAATCACTCCGGGGATCCAAAACGGTGATTAATAGCCCATGTAACTGTGATTAATTGCCCATGAAACAGGCCAGAATCGGCCAAAACTGCGAGTGTTGATGAACGGCACGTAAATGCACCCTGGGGTTCGTCAATGGTGGAAATCACTCCGGGGACCCAAAACGGTGATTAATAGCCCATGAAACAGGCCAGAATTGGCCAAAACTGCGAGTGTTGATGACCAGCACGTAAATGCACCCTAGGGTTCGTCAATGGTGGAAATCACTCCAGGGACCCAAAACGGTGATTAATAGCCCATGAAACAGGCCAAAATCGGCCAAAACTGCGAGTGTTGATGACCGGCACGTAAATGCACCCTGGGTTCGTCAATGGTGGAAATCACTCCGGGGATCCAAAACGGTGATTAATAGCCCATGTAACTGTGATTAATTGCCCATGAAACAGGCCAGAATCGGCCAAAACTGCGAGTGTTGATGAACGGCACGTAAATGCACCCTGGGGTTCGTCAATGGTGGAAATCACTCCGGGGACCCAAAACGGTGATTAATAGCCCATGAAACAGGCCAGAATTGGCCAAAACTGCGAGTGTTGATGACCAGCACGTAAATGCACCCTAGGGTTCGTCAATGGTGGAAATCACTCCAGGGACCCAAAACGGTGATTAATAGCCCATGAAACAGGCCAAAATCGGCCAAAACTGCGAGTGTTGATGACCGGCACGTAAATGCACCCTGGGTTCGTCAATGGTGGAAATCACTCCGGGGATCCAAAACGGTGATTAATAGCCCATGTAACTGTGATTAATTGCCCATGAAACAGGCCAGAATCGGCCAAAACTGCGAGTGTTGATGACCGGCACGTAAATGCACCCTGGGGTTCGTCAATGGTGGAAATCACTCCGGGGACCCAAAACGGTGATTAATAGCCCATGAAACAGGCCAGAATTGGCCAAAACTGCGAGTGTTGATGACCGGCACGTAAATGCACCCTGGGTTCGTCAATGGTGGAAATCATTCCGGGGACCCAAAACGGTGATTATTAGCCCATGAAACAGGCCAGAATCGGCCAAAACTGTGAGTGTTGATGACCGGCACGTAAATGCACCCTGGGGTTCGTCAATGGTGGAAATCACTCCGGGGACCCAAAACGGTGATTAATAGCCCATGAAACAGGCTAGAATCGGCCAAAACTGCGAGTGTTGATGACCGGCACGTAAATGCACCCTGGGTTCGTCAATGGTGGAAATCACTCCGGGGATCCAAAACGGTGATTAATAGCCCATGTAACTGTGATTAATTGCCCATGAAACAGGCCAGAATCGGCCAAAACTGCGAGTGTTGATGAACGGCACGTAAATGCACCCTGGGGTTCGTCAATGGTGGAAATCACTCCGGAGACCCAAAACGGTGATTAATAGCCCATGAAACAGGCCAGAATTGGCCAAAACTGCGAGTGTTGATGACCAGCACGTAAATGCACCCTAGGGTTCGTCAATGGTGGAAATCACTCCGGGGACCCAAAACGGTGATTAATAGCCCATGAAACAGGCCAGAATTGGCCAAAACTGCGAGTGTTGATGACCGGCACGTAAATGCACCCTGGGGTTCGTCAATGGTGGAAATCACTCCGGGGACCCAAAACGGTGATTAATAGCCCATGAAACAGGCTAGAATCGGCCAAAACTGCGAGTGTTGATGACCGGCACGTAAATGCACCCTGGGTTCGTCAATGGTGGAAATCACTCCGGGGATCCAAAACGGTGATTAATAGCCCATGTAACTGTGATTAATTGCCCATGAAACAGGCCAGAATCGGCCAAAACTGCGAGTGTTGATGAACGGCACGTAAATGCACGCTGGGGTTCGTCAATGGTGGAAATCACTCCGGGGACCCAAAACGGTGATTAATAGCCCATGAAACAGGCCAGAATTGGCCAAAACTGCGAGTGTTGATGACCAGCACGTAAATGCACCCTAGGGTTCGTCAATGGTGGAAATCACTCCAGGGACCCAAAACGGTGATTAATAGCCCATGAAACAGGCCAAAATCGGCCAAAACTGCGAGTGTTGATGACCGGCACGTAAATGCACCCTGGGTTCGTCAATGGTGGAAATCACTCCGGGGATCCAAAACGGTGATTAATAGCCCATGTAACTGTGATTAATTGCCCATGAAACAGGCCAGAATCGGCCAAAACTGCGAGTGTTGATGACCGGCACGTAAATGCACCCTGGGGTTCGTCAATGGTGGAAATCACTCCGGGGACCCAAAACGGTGATTAATAGCCCATGAAACAGGCCAGAATTGGCCAAAACTGCGAGTGTTGATGACCGGCACGTAAATGCACCCTGGGTTCGTCAATGGTGGAAATCATTCCGGGGACCCAAAACGGTGATTATTAGCCCATGAAACAGGCCAGAATCGGCCAAAACTGTGAGTGTTGATGACCGGCACGTAAATGCACCCTGGGTTCGTCAATGGTGGAAATCACTCCGGGGACCCAAAACGGTGATTAATAGCCCATGTAAGTGTGATTAATAGCCCATGTAACGGTGATTAATAGCCCATGAAACAGGCCAGAATCGGCCAAAACTGCGAGTGTTGATGACCGGCACGTAAATGCACCCTGGGTTCGTCAATAGTGGAAATCACTCCGGGGATCCAAAACGGTGATTAATAGCCCATGTAAATGTGATTAAGAGCCCATGAAACTGGCCAGAATCGGACAAAACTGCGAGTGTTGATGACCGTCACGTAAATGCACCCTAGGGTTCGTCAATTGTGGAAATCACTCCGGGGACCCAAAACGGTGATTAATAGCCCATGAAACAGGCCAGAATCGGCCAAAACTGCGAGTGTTGATGACCGGCACGTAAATGCACCCTGGGGTTCGTCAATGGTGGAAATCACTCCGGGGACCCAAAACGGTGATTAATAGCCCATGAAAATCTGATTAATAGCCCATGAAACAGGCCAGAATCGGCCAAAACTGCGAGTGTTGATGACCGGCACGTAAATGCACCCTGGGTTCGTCAATAGTGGAAATCACTCCGGGGATCCAAAACGGTGATTAATAGCCCATGTAAATGTGATTAAGAGCCCATGAAACAGGCCAGAATCGGCCAAAACTGCGAGTGTTGATGACCGGCACGTAAATGCACCCTAGGGTTCGTCAATGGTGGAAATCACTCCGGGGATCCAAAACGGTGATTAATAGCCCATGAAACAGGCCAGAATCGGCCAAAACTGCGAGTGTTGATGACCGGCACGTAAATGCACCCTAGGGTTCGTCAATGGTGGAAATCACTCCGGGGACCCAAAACGGTGATTAATAGCCCATGAAACAGGCCAGAATCGGCCAAAACTGCGAGTGTTGATGACCGGCACGTAAATGCACCCTGGGTTCGTCAATGGTGGAAATCACTCCGGGGATCCAAAACGGTGATTAATAGCCCATGTAACTGTGATTAATTGCCCATGAAACAGGCCAGAATCGGCCAAAACTGCGAGTGTTGATGAACGGCACGTAAATGCACCCTGGGGTTCGTCAATGGTGGAAATCACTCCGGGGACCCAAAACGGTGATTAATAGCCCATGAAAATCTGATTAATAGCCCATGAAACAGGCCAGAATCGGCCAAAACTGCGAGTGTTGATGACCGGCACGTAAATGCACCCTGGGTTCGTCAATAGTGGAAATCACTCCGGGGATCCAAAACGGTGATTAATAGCCCATGTAAATGTGATTAAGAGCCCATGAAACTGGCCAGAATCGGACAAAACTGCGAGTGTTGATGACCGTCACGTAAATGCACCCTAGGGTTCGTCAATTGTGGAAATCACTCCGGGGACCCAAAACGGTGATTAATAGCCCATGAAACAGGCCAGAATCGGCCAAAACTGCGAGTGTTGATGACCGGCACGTAAATGCACCCTGGGTTCGTCAATGGTGGAAATCACTCCGGGGACCCAAAACGGTGATTAATAGCCCATGTAAGTGTGATTAATAGCCCATCTAACGGTGATTAATAGCCCATGAAACAGGCCAGAATCGGCCAAAACTGCGAGTGTTGATGACCGGCACGTAAATGCACCCTGGGTTCGTCAATAGTGGAAATCACTCCGGGGATCCAAAACGGTGATTAATAGCCCATGTAAATGTGATTAAGAGCCCATGAAACTGGCCAGAATCGGACAAAACTGCGAGTGTTGATGACCGTCACGTAAATGCACCCTAGGTTTCGTCAATTGTGGAAATCACTCCGGGGACCCAAAACGGTGATTAATAGCCCATGAAACAGGCCAGAATCGGCCAAAACTGCGAGTGTTGATGACCGGCACGTAAATGCACCCTAGGGTTCGTCAATGGTGGAAATCACTCCGGGGACCCAAAACGGTGATTAATAGCCCATGAAACAGGCCAGAATCGGCCAAAACTGCGAGTGTTGATGACCGGCACGTAAATGCACCCTGGGTTCGTCAATGGTGGAAATCACTCCGGGGATCCAAAACGGTGATTAATAGCCCATGTAACTGTGATTAATTGCCCATGAAACAGGCCAGAATCGGCCAAAACTGCGAGTGTTGATGAACGGCACGTAAATGCACCCTGGGGTTCGTCAATGGTGGAAATCACTCCGGGGACCCAAAACGGTGATTAATAGCCCATGAAAATCTGATTAATAGCCCATGAAACAGGCCAGAATCGGCCAAAACTGCGAGTGTTGATGACCGGCACGTAAATGCACCCTGGGTTCGTCAATAGTGGAAATCACTCCGGGGATCCAAAACGGTGATTAATAGCCCATGTAAATGTGATTAAGAGCCCATGAAACTGGCCAGAATCGGACAAAACTGCGAGTGTTGATGACCGTCACGTAAATGCACCCTAGGGTTCGTCAATTGTGGAAATCACTCCGGGGACCCAAAACGGTGATTAATAGCCCATGAAACAGGCCAGAATCGGCCAAAACTGCGAGTGTTGATGACCGGCACGTAAATGCACCCTGGGGTTCGTCAATGGTGGAAATCACTCCGGGGACCCAAAACGGTGATTAATAGCCCATGAAAATCTGATTAATAGCCCATGAAACAGGCCAGAATCGGCCAAAACTGCGAGTGTTGATGACCGGCACGTAAATGCACCCTGGGTTCGTCAATAGTGGAAATCACTCCGGGGATCCAAAACGGTGATTAATAGCCCATGTAAATGTGATTAAGAGCCCATGAAACAGGCCAGAATCGGCCAAAACTGCGAGTGTTGATGACCGGCACGTAAATGCACCCTAGGGTTCGTCAATGGTGGAAATCACTCCGGGGATCCAAAACGGTGATTAATAGCCCATGAAACAGGCCAGAATCGGCCAAAACTGCGAGTGTTGATGACCGGCACGTAAATGCACCCTAGGGTTCGTCAATGGTGGAAATCACTCCGGGGACCCAAAACGGTGATTAATAGCCCATGAAACAGGCCAGAATCGGCCAAAACTGCGAGTGTTGATGACCGGCACGTAAATGCACCCTGGGTTCGTCAATGGTGGAAATCACTCCGGGGATCCAAAACGGTGATTAATAGCCCATGTAACTGTGATTAATTGCCCATGAAACAGGCCAGAATCGGCCAAAACTGCGAGTGTTGATGAACGGCACGTAAATGCACCCTGGGGTTCGTCAATGGTGGAAATCACTCCGGGGACCCAAAACGGTGATTAATAGCCCATGAAAATCTGATTAATAGCCCATGAAACAGGCCAGAATCGGCCAAAACTGCGAGTGTTGATGACCGGCACGTAAATGCACCCTGGGTTCGTCAATAGTGGAAATCACTCCGGGGATCCAAAACGGTGATTAATAGCCCATGTAAATGTGATTAAGAGCCCATGAAACTGGCCAGAATCGGACAAAACTGCGAGTGTTGATGACCGTCACGTAAATGCACCCTAGGGTTCGTCAATTGTGGAAATCACTCCGGGGACCCAAAACGGTGATTAATAGCCCATGAAACAGGCCAGAATCGGCCAAAACTGCGAGTGTTGATGACCGGCACGTAAATGCACCCTGGGTTCTTCAATGGTGGAAATCACTCCGGGGACCCAAAACGGTGATTAATAGCCCATGTAAGTGTGATTAATAGCCCATCTAACGGTGATTAATAGCCCATGAAACAGGCCAGAATCGGCCAAAACTGCGAGTGTTGATGACCGGCACGTAAATGCACCCTAGGGTTCGTCAATGGTGGAAATCACTCCGGGGACCCAAAACGGTGATTAATAGCCCATGAAAATATGATTAATAGCCCATGAAACAGGCCAGAATCGGCCAAAACTGCGAGCGTTGATGACCGCCACGTAAATGCACCCTGGGTTCGTCAATAGTGGAAATCACTCCGGGGATCCAAAACGGTGATTAATAGCCCATGAAACAGGCCAGAATCGGCCAAAACTGCGAGTGTTGATGACCGGCACGTAAATGCACCCTAGGGTTCGTCAATGGTGGAAATCACTCCGGGGACCCAAAACGGTGATTAATAGCCCATGAAACAGGCCAGAATTGGCCAAAACTGCGAGTGTTGATGACCGGCACGTAAATGCACCCTGGGTTCGTCAATGGTGGAAATCACTCCGGGGATCCAAAACGGTGATTAATAGCCCATGTAACTGTGATTAATTGCCCATGAAACAGGCCAGAATCGGCCAAAACTGCGAGTGTTGATGAACGGCACGTAAATGCACCCTGGGGTTCGTCAATGGTGGAAATCACTCCGGGGACCCAAAACGGTGATTAATAGCCCATGAAACAGGCCAGAATTGGCCAAAACTGCGAGTGTTGATGACCAGCACGTAAATGCACCCTAGGGTTCGTCAATGGTGGAAATCACTCCAGGGACCCAAAACGGTGATTAATAGCCCATGAAACAGGCCAAAATCGGCCAAAACTGCGAGTGTTGATGACCGGCACGTAAATGCACCCTGGGTTCGTCAATGGTGGAAATCACTCCGGGGATCCAAAACGGTGATTAATAGCCCATGTAACTGTGATTAATTGCCCATGAAACAGGCCAGAATCGGCCAAAACTGCGAGTGTTGATGACCGGCACGTAAATGCACCCTGGGGTTCGTCAATGGTGGAAATCACTCCGGGGACCCATAACGGTGATTAATAGCCCATGAAACAGGCCAGAATTGGCCAAAACTGCGAGTGTTGATGACCGGCACGTAAATGCACCCTGGGTTCGTCAATGGTGCAAATCACTCCGGGGATCCAAAACGGTGATAATAGCCCATGTAACTGTGATTAAGAGCCCGTGAAACAGGCCAGAATCGGCCAAAACTGCGAGTGTTGATGACCCGCACGTAAATGCACCCTGGGGTTCGTCAATGGTGGAAATCACTCCGGGGACCCAAAACGGTGATTAATAGCCCATGAAACAGGCTAGAATCGGCCAAAACTGCGAGTGTTGATGACCGGCACGTAAATGCACCCTGGGTTCGTCAATGGTGGAAATCACTCCGGGGACCCAAAACGGTGATTAATAGCCCATGTAAGTGTGATTAATAGCCCATGTAACGGTGATTAATAGCCCATGAAACAGGCCAGAATCGGCCAAAACTGCGAGTGTTGATGACCGGCACGTAAATGCACCCTGGGTTCGTCAATAGGGGAAATCACTCCGGGGATCCAAAACGGTGATTAATAGCCCATGTAAATGTGATTAAGAGCCCATGAAACTGGCCAGAATCGGACAAAACTGCGAGTGTTGATGACCGTCACGTAAATGCACCCTAGGGTTCGTCAATTGTGGAAATCACTCCGGGGACCCAAAACGGTGATTAATAGCCCATGAAACAGGCCAGAATCGGCCAAAACTGCGAGTGTTGATGACCGGCACGTAAATGCACCCTAGGGTTCGTCAATGGTGGAAATCACTCCGGGGACCCAAAACGGTGATTAATAGCCCATGTAACTGTGATTAATTGCCCATGAAACAGGCCAGAATCGGCCAAAACTGCGAGTGTTGATGAACGGCACGTAAATGCACCCTGGGGTTCGTCAATGGTGGAAATCACTCCGGGGACCCAAAACGGTGATTAATAGCCCATGAAAATCTGATTAATAGCCCATGAAACAGGCCAGAATCGGCCAAAACTGCGAGTGTTGATGACCGGCACGTAAATGCACCCTGGGTTCGTCAATAGTGGAAATCACTCCGGAGATCCAAAACGGTGATTAATAGCCCATGTAAATGTGATTAAGAGCCCATGAAACTGGCCAGAATCGGACAAAACTGCGAGTGTTGATGACCGTCACGTAAATGCACCCTAGGGTTCGTCAATTGTGGAAATCACTCCGGGGACCCAAAACGGTGATTAATAGCCCATGAAACAGGCCAGAATCGGCCAAAACTGCGAGTGTTGATGACCGGCACGTAAATGCACCCTGGGTTCGTCAATGGTGGAAATCACTCCGGGGACCCAAAACGGTGATTAATAGCCCATGTAAGTGTGATTAATAGCCCATCTAACGGTGATTAATAGCCCATGAAACAGGCCAGAATCGGCCAAAACTGCGAGTGTTGATGACCGGCACGTAAATGCACCCTAGGGTTCGTCAATGGTGGAAATCACTCCGGGGACCCAAAACGGTGATTAATAGCCCATGAAACAGGCCAGAATCGGCCAAAACTGCGAGTGTTGATGACCGGCACGTAAATGCACCCTGGGTTCGTCAATGGTGGAAATCACTCCGGGGATCCAAAACGGTGATTAATAGCCCATGTAACTGTGATTAATTGCCCATGAAACAGGCCAGAATCGGCCAAAACTGCGAGTGTTGATGAACGGCACGTAAATGCACCCTGGGGTTCGTCAATGGTGGAAATCACTCCGGGGACCCAAAACGGTGATTAATAGCCCATGAAACAGGCCAGAATTGGCCAAAACTGCGAGTGTTGATGACCAGCACGTAAATGCACCCTAGGGTTCGTCAATGGTGGAAATCACTCCAGGGACCCAAAACGGTGATTAATAGCCCATGAAACAGGCCAAAATCGGCCAAAACTACGTGTGTTGATGACCGGCACGTAAATGCACCCTGGGGTTCGTCAATGGTGGAAATCACTCCGGGGACCCAAAACGGTGATTAATAGCCCATGAAATCGGCCAGAACCGGCCAAAACTGCGAGTGTTGATGACCGGCACGTAAATGCACCCTGGGTTCGTCAATGGTGGAAATCACTCCGGGGATCCAAAACGGTGATTAATAGCCCATGTAACTGTGATTAATTGCCCATGAAACAGGCCAGAATCGGCCAAAACTGCGAGTGTTGATGAACGGCACGTAAATGCACCCTGGGGTTCGTCAATGGTGGAAATCACTCCGGGGACCCAAAACGGTGATTAATAGCCCATGAAACAGGCCAGAATTGGCCAAAACTGCGAGTGTTGATGACCAGCACGTAAATGCACCCTAGGGTTCGTCAATGGTGGAAATCACTCCAGGGACCCAAAACGGTGATTAATAGCCCATGAAACAGGCCAAAATCGGCCAAAACTGCGAGTGTTGATGACCGGCACGTAAATGCACCCTGGGTTCGTCAATGGTGGAAATCACTCCGGGGATCCAAAACGGTGATTAATAGCCCATGTAACTGTGATTAATAGCCCATGAAACAGGCCAGAATCGGCCAAAACTGCGAGTGTTGATGACCGGCACGTAAATGCACCCTGGGGTTCGTCAATGGTGGAAATCACTCCGGGGACCCAAAACGGTGATTAATAGCCCATGAAACAGGCCAGAATTGGCCAAAACTGCGAGTGTTGATGACCGGCACGTAAATGCACCCTGGGTTCGTCAATGGTGGAAATCATTCCGGGGACCCAAAACGGTGATTATTAGCCCATGAAACAGGCCAGAATCGGCCAAAACTGTGAGTGTTGATGACCGTCACGTAAATGCACCCTGGGTTCGTCAATGGTGGAAATCACTCCGGGGACCCAAAACGGTGATTAATAGCCCATGAAACAGGCCAGAATCGGCCAAAACTGCGAGTGTTGATGACCGGCACGTAAATGCACCCTGGGTTCGTCAATGGTGGAAATCACTCCGGGGACCCAAAACGGTGATTAATAGCCCATGAAACAGGCCAGAATCGGCCAAAACTGCGAGTGTTGATGACCGGCACGTAAATGCACCCTGGGTTCGTCAATGGTGGAAATCACTCCGGGGATCCAAAACGGTGATTAATAGCCCATGTAACTGTGATTAATTGCCCATGAAACAGGCCAGAATCGGCCAAAACTGCGAGTGTTGATGAACGGCACGTAAATGCACCCTGGGGTTCGTCAATGGTGGAAATCACTCCGGGGACCCAAAACGGTGATTAATAGCCCATGAAACAGGCCAGAATTGGCCAAAACTGCGAGTGTTGATGACCAGCACGTAAATGCACCCTAGGGTTCGTCAATGGTGGAAATCACTCCAGGGACCCAAAACGGTGATTAATAGCCCATGAAACAGGCCAAAATCGGCCAAAACTGCGAGTGTTGATGACCGGCACGTAAATGCACCCTGGGTTCGTCAATGGTGGAAATCACTCCGGGGATCCAAAACGGTGATTAATAGCCCATGTAACTGTGATTAATAGCCCATGAAACAGGCCAGAATCGGCCAAAACTGCGAGTGTTGATGACCGGCACGTAAATGCACCCTGGGGTTCGTCAATGGTGGAAATCACTCCGGGGACCCAAAACGGTGATTAATAGCCCATGAAACAGGCCAGAATTGGCCAAAACTGCGAGTGTTGATGACCGGCACGTAAATGCACCCTGGGTTCGTCAATGGTGGAAATCATTCCGGGGACCCAAAACGGTGATTATTAGCCCATGAAACAGGCCAGAATCGGCCAAAACTGTGAGTGTTGATGACCGTCACGTAAATGCACCCTGGGTTCGTCAATGGTGGAAATCACTCCGGGGACCCAAAACGGTGATTAATAGCCCATGAAACAGGCCAGAATCGGCCAAAACTGCGAGTGTTGATGACCGGCACGTAAATGCACCCTGGGTTCGTCAATGGTGGAAATCACTCCGGGGATCCAAAACGGTGATTAATAGCCCATGTAACTGTGATTAAGAGCCCGTGAAACAGGCCAGAATCGGCCAAAACTGCGAGTGTTGATGACCGGCACGTAAATGCACCCTGGGGTTCGTCAATGGTGGAAATCACTCCGGGGACCCAAAACGGTGATTAATAGCCCATGAAACAGGCCAGAATTGGCCAAAACTGCGAGTGTTGATGACCGGCACGTAAATGCACCCTGGGTTCGTCAATGGTGGAAATCATTCCGGGGACCCAAAACGGTGATTATTAGCCCATGAAACAGGCCAGAATCGGCCAAAACTGTGAGTGTTGATGACCGTCACGTAAATGCACCCTGGGTTCGTCAATGGTGGAAATCACTCCGGGGACCCAAAACGGTGATTAATAGCCCATGAAACAGGCCAGAATCGGCCAAAACTGCGAGTGTTGATGACCGGCACGTAAATGCACCCTGGGTTCGTCAATGGTGGAAATCACTCCGGGGATCCAAAACGGTGATTAATAGCCCATGTAACTGTGATTAATTGCCCATGAAACAGGCCAGAATCGGCCAAAACTGCGAGTGTTGATGAACGGCACGTAAATGCACCCTGGGGTTCGTCAATGGTGGAAATCACTCCGGGGACCCAAAACGGTGATTAATAGCCCATGTAACTGTGATTAATTGCCCATGAAACAGGCCAGAATCGGCCAAAACTGCGAGTGTTGATGAACGGCACGTAAATGCACCCTGGGGTTCGTCAATGGTGGAAATCACTCCGGGGACCCAAAACGGTGATTAATAGCCCATGAAACAGGCCAGAATCGGCCAAAACTGCGAGTGTTGATGACCGGCACGTAAATGCACCCTAGGGTTCGTCAATGGTGGAAATCACTCCGGGGACCCAAAACGGTGATTAATAGCCCATGAACAGGCCAGAATTGGCCAAAACTGCGAGTGTTGATGACCGGCACGTAAATGCACCCTAGGGTTCGTCAATGGTGGAAATCACTCCGGGGACCCAAAACGGTGATTAATAGCCCATGAAACAGGCCAGAATTGGCCAAAACTGCGAGTGTTGATGACCGGCACGTAAATGCACCCTGGGTTCGTCAATGGTGGAAATCATTCCGGGGACCCAAAACGGTGATTATTAGCCCATGAAACAGGCCAGAATCGGCCAAAACTGTGAGTGTTGATGACCGTCACGTAAATGCACCCTGGGTTCGTCAATGGTGGAAATCACTCCGGGGACCCAAAACGGTGATTAATAGCCCATGAAACAGGCCAGAATCGGCCAAAACTGCGAGTGTTGATGACCGGCACGTAAATGCACCCTGGGTTCGTCAATGGTGGAAATCACTCCGGGGATCCAAAACGGTGATTAATAGCCCATGTAACTGTGATTAAGAGCCCGTGAAACAGGCCAGAATCGGCCAAAACTGCGAGTGTTGATGACCGGCACGTAAATGCACCCTGGGGTTCGTCAATGGTGGAAATCACTCCGGGGACCCAAAACGGTGATTAATAGCCCATGAAACAGGCCAGAATTGGCCAAAACTGCGAGTGTTGATGACCGGCACGTAAATGCACCCTGGGTTCGTCAATGGTGGAAATCATTCCGGGGACCCAAAACGGTGATTATTAGCCCATGAAACAGGCCAGAATCGGCCAAAACTGTGAGTGTTGATGACCGTCACGTAAATGCACCCTGGGTTCGTCAATGGTGGAAATCACTCCGGGGACCCAAAACGGTGATTAATAGCCCATGAAACAGGCCAGAATCGGCCAAAACTGCGAGTGTTGATGACCGGCACGTAAATGCACCCTGGGTTCGTCAATGGTGGAAATCACTCCGGGGACCCAAAACGGTGATTAATAGCCCATGAAACAGGCCAGAATCGGCCAAAACTGCGAGTGTTGATGACCGGCACGTAAATGCACCCTGGGTTCGTCAATGGTGGAAATCACTCCGGGGATCCAAAACGGTGATTAATAGCCCATGTAACTGTGATTAATTGCCCATGAAACAGGCCAGAATCGGCCAAAACTGCGAGTGTTGATGAACGGCACGTAAATGCACCCTGGGGTTCGTCAATGGTGGAAATCACTCCGGGGACCCAAAACGGTGATTAATAGCCCATGAAACAGGCCAGAATCGGCCAAAACTGCGAGTGTTGATGACCGGCACGTAAATGCACCCTGGGTTCGTCAATGGTGGAAATCACTCCGGGGATCCAAAACGGTGATTAATAGCCCATGTAACTGTGATTAATAGCCCATGAAACAGGCCAGAATCGGCCAAAACTGCGAGTGTTGATGACCGGCACGTAAATGCACCCTGGGGTTCGTCAATGGTGGAAATCACTCCGGGGACCCAAAACGGTGATTAATAGCCCATGAAACAGGCCAGAATTGGCCAAAACTGCGAGTGTTGATGACCGGCACGTAAATGCACCCTGGGTTCGTCAATGGTGGAAATCATTCCGGGGACCCAAAACGGTGATTATTAGCCCATGAAACAGGCCAGAATCGGCCAAAACTGTGAGTGTTGATGACCGTCACGTAAATGCACCCTGGGTTCGTCAATGGTGGAAATCACTCCGGGGACCCAAAACGGTGATTAATAGCCCATGAAACAGGCCAGAATCGGCCAAAACTGCGAGTGTTGATGACCGGCACGTAAATGCACCCTGGGTTCGTCAATGGTGGAAATCACTCCGGGGATCCAAAACGGTGATTAATAGCCCATGTAACTGTGATTAAGAGCCCGTGAAACAGGCCAGAATCGGCCAAAACTGCGAGTGTTGATGACCGGCACGTAAATGCACCCTGGGGTTCGTCAATGGTGGAAATCACTCCGGGGACCCAAAACGGTGATTAATAGCCCATGAAACAGGCCAGAATTGGCCAAAACTGCGAGTGTTGATGACCGGCACGTAAATGCACCCTGGGTTCGTCAATGGTGGAAATCATTCCGGGGACCCAAAACGGTGATTATTAGCCCATGAAACAGGCCAGAATCGGCCAAAACTGTGAGTGTTGATGACCGTCACGTAAATGCACCCTGGGTTCGTCAATGGTGGAAATCACTCCGGGGACCCAAAACGGTGATTAATAGCCCATGAAACAGGCCAGAATCGGCCAAAACTGCGAGTGTTGATGACCGGCACGTAAATGCACCCTGGGTTCGTCAATGGTGGAAATCACTCCGGGGACCCAAAACGGTGATTAATAGCCCATGAAACAGGCCAGAATCGGCCAAAACTGCGAGTGTTGATGACCGGCACGTAAATGCACCCTGGGTTCGTCAATGGTGGAAATCACTCCGGGGATCCAAAACGGTGATTAATAGCCCATGTAACTGTGATTAATTGCCCATGAAACAGGCCAGAATCGGCCAAAACTGCGAGTGTTGATGAACGGCACGTAAATGCACCCTGGGGTTCGTCAATGGTGGAAATCACTCCGGGGACCCAAAACGGTGATTAATAGCCCATGAAACAGGCCAGAATCGGCCAAAACTGCGAGTGTTGATGACCGGCACGTAAATGCACCCTGGGTTCGTCAATGGTGGAAATCACTCCGGGGATCCAAAACGGTGATTAATAGCCCATGTAACTGTGATTAATAGCCCATGAAACAGGCCAGAATCGGCCAAAACTGCGAGTGTTGATGACCGGCACGTAAATGCACCCTGGGGTTCGTCAATGGTGGAAATCACTCCGGGGACCCAAAACGGTGATTAATAGCCCATGAAACAGGCCAGAATTGGCCAAAACTGCGAGTGTTGATGACCGGCACGTAAATGCACCCTGGGTTCGTCAATGGTGGAAATCATTCCGGGGACCCAAAACGGTGATTATTAGCCCATGAAACAGGCCAGAATCGGCCAAAACTGTGAGTGTTGATGACCGTCACGTAAATGCACCCTGGGTTCGTCAATGGTGGAAATCACTCCGGGGACCCAAAACGGTGATTAATAGCCCATGAAACAGGCCAGAATCGGCCAAAACTGCGAGTGTTGATGACCGGCACGTAAATGCACCCTGGGTTCGTCAATGGTGGAAATCACTCCGGGGATCCAAAACGGTGATTAATAGCCCATGTAACTGTGATTAAGAGCCCGTGAAACAGGCCAGAATCGGCCAAAACTGCGAGTGTTGATGACCGGCACGTAAATGCACCCTGGGGTTCGTCAATGGTGGAAATCACTCCGGGGACCCAAAACGGTGATTAATAGCCCATGAAACAGGCCAGAATTGGCCAAAACTGCGAGTGTTGATGACCGGCACGTAAATGCACCCTGGGTTCGTCAATGGTGGAAATCATTCCGGGGACCCAAAACGGTGATTATTAGCCCATGAAACAGGCCAGAATCGGCCAAAACTGTGAGTGTTGATGACCGTCACGTAAATGCACCCTGGGTTCGTCAATGGTGGAAATCACTCCGGGGACCCAAAACGGTGATTAATAGCCCATGAAACAGGCCAGAATCGGCCAAAACTGCGAGTGTTGATGACCGGCACGTAAATGCACCCTGGGTTCGTCAATGGTGGAAATCACTCCGGGGACCCAAAACGGTGATTAATAGCCCATGAAACAGGCCAGAATCGGCCAAAACTGCGAGTGTTGATGACCGGCACGTAAATGCACCCTGGGTTCGTCAATGGTGGAAATCACTCCGGGGATCCAAAACGGTGATTAATAGCCCATGTAACTGTGATTAATTGCCCATGAAACAGGCCAGAATCGGCCAAAACTGCGAGTGTTGATGAACGGCACGTAAATGCACCCTGGGGTTCGTCAATGGTGGAAATCACTCCGGGGACCCAAAACGGTGATTAATAGCCCATGAAACAGGCCAGAATTGGCCAAAACTGCGAGTGTTGATGACCAGCACGTAAATGCACCCTAGGGTTCGTCAATGGTGGAAATCACTCCAGGGACCCAAAACGGTGATTAATAGCCCATGAAACAGGCCAAAATCGGCCAAAACTGCGAGTGTTGATGACCGGCACGTAAATGCACCCTGGGTTCGTCAATGGTGGAAATCACTCCGGGGATCCAAAACGGTGATTAATAGCCCATGTAACTGTGATTAAGAGCCCGTGAAACAGGCCAGAATCGGCCAAAACTGCGAGTGTTGATGACCGGCACGTAAATGCACCCTGGGGTTCGTCAATGGTGGAAATCACTCCGGGGACCCAAAACGGTGATTAATAGCCCATGAAACAGGCCAGAATTGGCCAAAACTGCGAGTGTTGATGACCGGCACGTAAATGCACCCTGGGTTCGTCAATGGTGGAAATCATTCCGGGGACCCAAAACGGTGATTATTAGCCCATGAAACAGGCCAGAATCGGCCAAAACTGTGAGTGTTGATGACCGTCACGTAAATGCACCCTGGGTTCGTCAATGGTGGAAATCACTCCGGGGACCCAAAACGGTGATTAATAGCCCATGAAACAGGCCAGAATCGGCCAAAACTGCGAGTGTTGATGACCGGCACGTGAATGCACCCTGGGTTCGTCAATGGTGGAAATCACTCCGGGGATCCAAAACGGTGATTAATAGCCCATGTAACTGTGATTAAGAGCCCGTGAAACAGGCCAGAATCGGCCAAAACTGCGAGTGTTGATGACCGGCACGTAAATGCACCCTGGGTTCGTCAATGGTGGAAATCACTCCGGGGACCCAAAACGGTGATTAATAGCCCATGTAAGTGTGATTAATAGCCCATGTAACGGTGATTAATAGCCCATGAAACAGGCCAGAATCGGCCAAAACTGCGAGTGTTGATGACCGGCACGTAAATGCACCCTGGGTTCGTCAATGGTGCAAATCACTCCGGGGATCCAAAACGGTGATAATAGCCCATGTAACTGTGATTAAGAGCCCGTGAAACAGGCCAGAATCGGCCAAAACTGCGAGTGTTGATGACCCGCACGTAAATGCACCCTGGGGTTCGTCAATGGTGGAAATCACTCCGGGGACCCAAAACGGTGATTAATAGCCCATGAAACAGGCTAGAATCGGCCAAAACTGCGAGTGTTGATGACCGGCACGTAAATGCACCCTGGGTTCGTCAATGGTGGAAATCACTCCGGGGACCCAAAACGGTGATTAATAGCCCATGTAAGTGTGATTAATAGCCCATGTAACGGTGATTAATAGCCCATGAAACAGGCCAGAATCGGCCAAAACTGCGAGTGTTGATGACCGGCACGTAAATGCACCCTGGGTTCGTCAATAGGGGAAATCACTCCGGGGATCCAAAACGGTGATTAATAGCCCATGTAAATGTGATTAAGAGCCCATGAAACTGGCCAGAATCGGACAAAACTGCGAGTGTTGATGACCGTCACGTAAATGCACCCTAGGGTTCGTCAATTGTGGAAATCACTCCGGGGACCCAAAACGGTGATTAATAGCCCATGAAACAGGCCAGAATCGGCCAAAACTGCGAGTGTTGATGACCGGCACGTAAATGCACCCTAGGGTTCGTCAATGGTGGAAATCACTCCGGGGACCCAAAACGGTGATTAATAGCCCATGTAACTGTGATTAATTGCCCATGAAACAGGCCAGAATCGGCCAAAACTGCGAGTGTTGATGAACGGCACGTAAATGCACCCTGGGGTTCGTCAATGGTGGAAATCACTCCGGGGACCCAAAACGGTGATTAATAGCCCATGAAAATCTGATTAATAGCCCATGAAACAGGCCAGAATCGGCCAAAACTGCGAGTGTTGATGACCGGCACGTAAATGCACCCTGGGTTCGTCAATAGTGGAAATCACTCCGGGGATCCAAAACGGTGATTAATAGCCCATGTAAATGTGATTAAGAGCCCATGAAACTGGCCAGAATCGGACAAAACTGCGAGTGTTGATGACCGTCACGTAAATGCACCCTAGGGTTCGTCAATTGTGGAAATCACTCCGGGGACCCAAAACGGTGATTAATAGCCCATGAAACAGGCCAGAATCGGCCAAAACTGCGAGTGTTGATGACCGGCACGTAAATGCACCCTGGGTTCGTCAATGGTGGAAATCACTCCGGGGACCCAAAACGGTGATTAATAGCCCATGTAAGTGTGATTAATAGCCCATCTAACGGTGATTAATAGCCCATGAAACAGGCCAGAATCGGCCAAAACTGCGAGTGTTGATGACCGGCACGTAAATGCACCCTAGGGTTCGTCAATGGTGGAAATCACTCCGGGGACCCAAAACGGTGATTAATAGCCCATGAAAATCTGATTAATAGCCCATGAAACAGGCCAGAATCGGCCAAAACTGCGAGCGTTGATGACCGCCACGTAAATGCACCCTGGGTTCGTCAATAGTGGAAATCACTCCGGGGATCCAAAACGGTGATTAATAGCCCATGTAAGTGTGATTAATAGCCCATGTAACGGTGATTAATAGCCCATGAAACAGGCCAGAATCGGACAAAACTGCGAGTGTTGATGACCGGCACGTAAATGCACCCTGGGGTTCGTCAATGGTGGAAATCACTCCGGGGACCCAAAACGGTGATTAATAGCCCATGAAACAGGCTAGAATCGGCCAAAACTGCGAGTGTTGATGACCGGCACGTAAATGCACCCTGGGTTCGTCAATGGTGGAAATCACTCCGGGGACCCAAAACGGTGATTAATAGCCCATGTAAGTGTGATTAATAGCCCATGTAACGGTGATTATTAGCCCATGAAACAGGCCAGAATCGGCCAAAACTGTGAGTGTTGATGACCGGCACGTAAATGCACCCTGGGTTCGTCAATGGTGGAAATCACTCCGGGGATCCAAAACGGTGATTAATAGCCCATGTAACTGTGATTAATAGCCCATGAAACAGGCCAGAATCGGCCAAAACTGCGAGTGTTGATGACCGGCACGTAAATGCACCCTAGGGTTCGTCAATGGTGGAAATCACTCCGGGGACCCAAAACGGTGATTAATAGCCCATGAAACAGGCCAGAATCGGCCAAAACTGCGAGTGTTGATGACCGGCACGTAAATGCACCCTGGGTTCGTCAATGGTGGAAATCACTCCGGGGATCCAAAACGGTGATTAATAGCCCATGTAACTGTGATTAATTGCCCATGAAACAGGCCAGAATCGGCCAAAACTGCGAGTGTTGATGAACGGCACGTAAATGCACCCTGGGGTTCGTCAATGGTGGAAATCACTCCGGGGACCCAAAACGGTGATTAATAGCCCATGTAACTGTGATTAATTGCCCATGAAACAGGCCAGAATCGGCCAAAACTGCGAGTGTTGATGAACGGCACGTAAATGCACCCTGGGGTTCGTCAATGGTGGAAATCACTCCGGGGACCCAAAACGGTGATTAATAGCCCATGAAACAGGCCAGAATTGGCCAAAACTGCGAGTGTTGATGACCAGCACGTAAATGCACCCTAGGGTTCGTCAATGGTGGAAATCACTCCAGGGACCCAAAACGGTGATTAATAGCCCATGAAACAGGCCAAAATCGGCCAAAACTGCGAGTGTTGATGACCGGCACGTAAATGCACCCTGGGTTCGTCAATGGTGGAAATCACTCCGGGGATCCAAAACGGTGATTAATAGCCCATGTAACTGTGATTAATAGCCCATGAAACAGGCCAGAATCGGCCAAAACTGCGAGTGTTGATGACCGGCACGTAAATGCACCCTGGGGTTCGTCAATGGTGGAAATCACTCCGGGGACCCAAAACGGTGATTAATAGCCCATGAAACAGGCCAGAATCGGCCAAAACTGTGAGTGTTGATGACCGTCACGTAAATGCACCCTGGGTTCGTCAATGGTGGAAATCACTCCGGGGACCCAAAACGGTGATTAATAGCCCATGAAACAGGCCAGAATCGGCCAAAACTGCGAGTGTTGATGACCGGCACGTAAATGCACCCTGGGTTCGTCAATGGTGGAAATCACTCCGGGGACCCAAAACGGTGATTAATAGCCCATGTAAGTGTGATTAATAGCCCATGTAACGGTGATTAATAGCCCATGAAACAGGCCAGAATCGGCCAAAACTGCGAGTGTTGATGACCGGCACGTAAATGCACCCTGGGTTCGTCAATAGTGGAAATCACTCCGGGGATCCAAAACGGTGATTAATAGCCCATGTAAATGTGATTAAGAGCCCATGAAACTGGCCAGAATCGGACAAAACTGCGAGTGTTGATGACCGGCACGTAAATGCACCCTGGGGTTCGTCAATGGTGGAAATCACTCCGGGGATCCAAAACGGTGATTAATAGCCCATGTAACTGTGATTAATAGCCCATGTAACGGTGATTAATAGCCCATGAAACAGGCCAGAATCGGCCAAAACTGTGAGTGTTGATGACCGGCACGTAAATGCACCCTGGGTTCGTCAATGGTGGAAATCACTCTGGGGATCCAAAACGGTGATTAATAGCCCATGTAAATGTGATTAAGAGCCCATGAAACAGGCCAGAATCGGCCAAAACTGCGAATGTTGATGACCGTCACGTAAATGCACCCTAGGGTTCGTCAATTGTGGAAATCACTCCGGGGACCCAAAACGGTGATTAATAGCCCATGAAACAGGCCAGAATTGGCCAAAACTGCGAGTGTTGATGACCGGCACGTAAATGCACCCTGGGTTCGTCAATGGTGGAAATCACTCCGGGGATCCAAAACGGTGATTAATAGCCCATGTAACTGTGATTAAGAGCCCATGAAACAGGCCAGAATCGGCCAAAACTGCGAGTGTTGATGACCGGCACGTAAATGCACCCTAGGGTTCGTCAATGGTGGAAATCACTCCGGGGACCCAAAACGGTGATTAATAGCCCATGAACAGGCCAGAATTGGCCAAAACTGCGAGTGTTGATGACCAGCACGTAAATGCACCCTAGGGTTCGTCAATGGTGGAAATCACTCCAGGGACCCAAAACGGTGATTAATAGCCCATGAAACAGGCCAGAATCGGCCAAAACTGCGAGTGTTGATGACCGGCACGTAAATGCACCCTGGGTTCGTCAATGGTGGAAATCACTCCGGGGATCCAAAACGGTGATTAATAGCCCATGTAACTGTGCTTAAGAGCCCGTGAAACAGGCCAGAATCGGCCAAAACTGCGAGTGTTGATGACCGGCACGTAAATGCACCCTGGGGTTTGTCAATGGTGGAAATCACTCCGGGGACCCAAAACGGTGATTAACAGCCCATGAAAATCTGATTAATAGCCCATGAAACAGGCCAGAATCGGCCAAAACTGCGAGTGTTGATGACCGGCACGTAAATGCACCCTGGGTTCGTCAATGGTGGAAATCACTCCGGGGACCCAAAACGGTGATTAATAGCCCATGTAAGTGTGATTAATAGCCCATGTAACGGTGATTAATAGCCCATGAAACAGGCCAGAATCGGCCAAAACTGCGAGTGTTGATGACCGGCACGTAAATGCACCCTGGGTTCGTCAATAGTGGAAATCACTCCGGGGATCCAAAACGGTGATTAATAGCCCATGTAAATGTGATTAAGAGCCCATGAAACTGGCCAGAATCGGACAAAACTGCGAGTGTTGATGACCGGCACGTAAATGCACCCTGGGGTTCGTCAATGGTGGAAATCACTCCGGGGATCCAAAACGGTGATTAATAGCCCATGTAACTGTGATTAATAGCCCATGTAACGGTGATTAATAGCCCATGAAACAGGCCAGAATCGGCCAAAACTGTGAGTGTTGATGACCGGCACGTAAATGCACCCTGGGTTCGTCAATAGTGGAAATCACTCCGGGGATCCAAAACGGTGATTAATAGCCCATGTAAATGTGATTAAGAGCCCATGAAACTGGCCAGAATCGGACAAAACTGCGAGTGTTGATGACCGTCACGTAAATGCACCCTAGGGTTCGTCAATTGTGGAAATCACTCCGGGGACCCAAAACGGTGATTAATAGCCCATGAAACAGGCCAGAATCGGCCAAAACTGCGAGTGTTGATGACCGGCACGTAAATGCACCCTGGGTTCGTCAATGGTGGAAATCACTCCGGGGACCCAAAACGGTGATTAATAGCCCATGTAAGTGTGATTAATAGCCCATGTAACGGTGATTAATAGCCCATGAAACAGGCCAGAATCGGCCAAAACTGCGAGTGTTGATGACCGGCACGTAAATGCACCCTAGGGTTCGTCAATGGTGGAAATCACTCCGGGGACCCAAAACGGTGATTAATAGCCCATGAAAATCTGATTAATAGCCCATGAAACAGGCCAGAATCGGCCAAAACTGCGAGTGTTGATGACCGGCACGTAAATGCACCCTAGGGTTCGTCAATGGTGGAAATCACTCCGGGGACCCAAAACGGTGATTAATAGCCCATGAAACAGGCCAGAATTGGCCAAAACTGCGAGTGTTGATGACCAGCACGTAAATGCACCCTGGGTTCGTCAATGGTGGAAATCACTCCAGGGACCCAAAACGGTGATTAATAGCCCATGAAACAGGCCAGAATCGGCCAAAACTGCGAGTGTTGATGACCGGCACGTAAATGCACCCTGGGTTCGTCAATGGTGGAAATCACTCCGGGGATCCAAAACGGTGATTAATAGCCCATGTAACTGTGATTAAGAGCCCATGAAACAGGCCAGAATCGGCCAAAACTGCGAGTGTTGATGACCGGCACGTAAATGCACCCTAGGGTTCGTCAATGGTGGAAATCACTCCGGGGACCCAAAACGGTGATTAATAGCCCATGAAACAGGCCAGAATTGGCAAAAAATGCGAGTGTTGATGACCAGCACGTAAATGCACCCTAGGGTTCGTCAATGGTGGAAATCACTCCAGGGACCCAAAACGGTGATTAATAGCCCATGAAACAGGCCAGAATCGGCCAAAACTGCGAGTGTTGATGACCGGCACGTAAATGCACCCTGGGTTCGTCAATGGTGGAAATCACTCCGGGGATCCAAAACGGTGATTAATAGCCCATGTAACTGTGCTTAAGAGCCCGTGAAACAGGCCAGAATCGGCCAAAACTGCGAGTGTTGATGACCGGCACGTAAATGCACCCTGGGGTTCGTCAATGGTGGAAATCACTCCGGGGACCCAAAACGGTGATTAATAGCCCATGTAAGTGTGATTAATAGCCCATGTAACGGTGATTAATAGCCCATGAAACAGGCCAGAATCGGCCAAAACTGCGAGTGTTGATGACCGGCACGTAAATGCACCCTGGGTTCGTCAATAGTGGAAATCACTCCGGGGATCCAAAACGGTGATTAATAGCCCATGTAAATGTGATTAAGAGCCCATGAAACTGGCCAGAATCGGACAAAACTGCGAGTGTTGATGACCGGCACGTAAATGCACCCTGGGGTTCGTCAATGGTGGAAATCACTCCGGGGATCCAAAACGGTGATTAATAGCCCATGTAACTGTGATTAATAGCCCATGTAACGGTGATTAATAGCCCATGAAACAGGCCAGAATCGGCCAAAACTATGAGTGTTGATGACCGGCACGTAAATGCACCCTGGGTTCGTCAATAGTGGAAATCACTCCGGGGATCCAAAACGGTGATTAATAGCCCATGTAAATGTGATTAAGAGCCCATGAAACTGGCCAGAATCGGACAAAACTGCGAGTGTTGATGACCGTCACGTAAATGCACCCTAGGGTTCGTCAATTGTGGAAATCACTCCGGGGACCCAAAACGGTGATTAATAGCCCATGAAACAGGCCAGAATCGGCCAAAACTGCGAGTGTTGATGACCGGCACGTAAATGCACCCTGGGTTCGTCAATGGTGGAAATCACTCCGGGGACCCAAAACGGTGATTAATAGCCCATGTAAGTGTGATTAATAGCCCATGTAACGGTGATTAATAGCCCATGAAACAGGCCAGAATCGGCCAAAACTGCGAGTGTTGATGACCGGCACGTAAATGCACCCTAGGGTTCGTCAATGGTGGAAATCACTCCGGGGACCCAAAACGGTGATTAATAGCCCATGAAAATCTGATTAATAGCCCATGAAACAGGCCAGAATCGGCCAAAACTGCGAGTGTTGATGACCGGCACGTAAATGCACCCTAGGGTTCGTCAATGGTGGAAATCACTCCGGGGACCCAAAACGGTGATTAATAGCCCATGAAACAGGCCAGAATTGGCCAAAACTGCGAGTGTTGATGACCAGCACGTAAATGCACCCTGGGTTCGTCAATGGTGGAAATCACTCCAGGGACCCAAAACGGTGATTAATAGCCCATGAAACAGGCCAGAATCGGCCAAAACTGCGAGTGTTGATGACCGGCACGTAAATGCACCCTGGGTTCGTCAATGGTGGAAATCACTCCGGGGATCCAAAACGGTGATTAATAGCCCATGTAACTGTGATTAAGAGCCCATGAAACAGGCCAGAATCGGCCAAAACTGCGAGTGTTGATGACCGGCACGTAAATGCACCCTAGGGTTCGTCAATGGTGGAAATCACTCCGGGGACCCAAAACGGTGATTAATAGCCCATGAAACAGGCCAGAATTGGCAAAAACTGCGAGTGTTGATGACCAGCACGTAAATGCACCCTAGGGTTCGTCAATGGTGGAAATCACTCCAGGGACCCAAAACGGTGATTAATAGCCCATGAAACAGGCCAGAATCGGCCAAAACTGCGAGTGTTGATGACCGGCACGTAAATGCACCCTGGGTTCGTCAATGGTGGAAATCACTCCGGGGATCCAAAACGGTGATTAATAGCCCATGTAACTGTGCTTAAGAGCCCGTGAAACAGGCCAGAATCGGCCAAAACTGCGAGTGTTGATGACCGGCACGTAAATGCACCCTGGGGTTCGTCAATGGTGGAAATCACTCCGGGGACCCAAAACGGTGATTAATAGCCCATGAAAATCTGATTAATAGCCCATGAAACTGGCCAGAATCGGCCAAAACTGCGAGTGTTGATGACCGGCACGTAAATGCACCCTGGGTTCGTCAATGGTGGAAATCACTCCGGGGACCCAAAACGGTGATTAATAGCCCATGTAAGTGTGATTAATAGCCCATGTAACGGTGATTAATAGCCCATGAAACAGGCCAGAATCGGCCAAAACTGCGAGTGTTGATGACCGGCACGTAAATGCACCCTGGGTTCGTCAATGGTGGAAATCACTCTGGGGATCCAAAACGGTGATTAATAGCCCATGTAAATGTGATTAAGAGCCCATGAAACAGGCCAGAATCGGCCAAAACTGCGAATGTTGATGACCGTCACGTAAATGCACCCTAGGGTTCGTCAATTGTGGAAATCACTCCGGGGACCCAAAACGGTGATTAATAGCCCATGAAACAGGCCAGAATTGGCCAAAACTGCGAGTGTTGATGACCGGCACGTAAATGCACCCTGGGTTCGTCAATGGTGGAAATCACTCCGGGGATCCAAAACGGTGATTAATAGCCCATGTAACTGTGATTAAGAGCCCATGAAACAGGCCAGAATCGGCCAAAACTGCGAGTGTTGATGACCGGCACGTAAATGCACCCTAGGGTTCGTCAATGGTGGAAATCACTCCGGGGACCCAAAACGGTGATTAATAGCCCATGAACAGGCCAGAATTGGCCAAAACTGCGAGTGTTGATGACCAGCACGTAAATGCACCCTAGGGTTCGTCAATGGTGGAAATCACTCCAGGGACCCAAAACGGTGATTAATAGCCCATGAAACAGGCCAGAATCGGCCAAAACTGCGAGTGTTGATGACCGGCACGTAAATGCACCCTGGGTTCGTCAATGGTGGAAATCACTCCGGGGATCCAAAACGGTGATTAATAGCCCATGTAACTGTGCTTAAGAGCCCGTGAAACAGGCCAGAATCGGCCAAAACTGCGAGTGTTGATGACCGGCACGTAAATGCACCCTGGGGTTTGTCAATGGTGGAAATCACTCCGGGGACCCAAAACGGTGATTAATAGCCCATGAAAATCTGATTAATAGCCCATGAAACAGGCCAGAATCGGCCAAAACTGCGAGTGTTGATGACCGGCACGTAAATGCACCCTGGGTTCGTCAATGGTGGAAATCACTCCGGGGACCCAAAACGGTGATTAATAGCCCTTGTAAATGTGATTAAGAGCCCATGAAACAGGCCAGAATCGGACAAAACTGCGAGTGTTGATGACCGTCACGTAAATGCACCCTAGGGTTCGTCAATTGTGGAAATCACTCCGGGGACCCAAAACGGTGATTAATAGCCCATGAAACAGGCCAGAATCGGCCAAAACTGCGAGTGTTGATGACCGGCACGTAAATGCACCCTGGGTTCGTCAATTGTGGAAATCACTCCGGGGACCCAAAACGGTGATTAATAGCCCATGAAAATCTGATTAATAGCCCATGAAACAGGCCAGAATCGGCCAAAACTGCGAGTGTTGATGACCGGCACGTAAATGCACCCTGGGTTCGTCAATGGTGGAAATCACTCCGGGGACCCAAAACGGTGATTAATAGCCCATGTAAGTGTGATTAATAGCCCATGTAACGGTGATTAATAGCCCATGAAACAGGCCAGAATCGGCCAAAACTGCGAGTGTTGATGACCGGCACGTAAATGCACCCTGGGTTCGTCAATAGTGGAAATCACTCCGGGGATCCAAAACGGTGATTAATAGCCCATGTAAATGTGATTAAGAGCCCATGAAACTGGCCAGAATCGGACAAAACTGCGAGTGTTGATGACCGTCACGTAAATGCACCCTGGGTTCGTCAATGGTGGAAATCACTCCGGGGACCCAAAACGGTGATTAATAGCCCATGTAAGTGTGATTAATAGCCCATGTAACGGTGATTAATAGCCCATGAAACAGGCCAGAATCGGCCAAAACTGCGAGTGTTGATGACCGGCACGTAAATGCACCCTAGGGTTCGTCAATGGTGGAAATCACTCCGGGGACCCAAAACGGTGATTAATAGCCCATGAAAATCTGATTAATAGCCCATGAAACAGGCCAGAATCGGCCAAAACTGCGAGTGTTGATGACCGGCACGTAAATGCACCCTAGGGTTCGTCAATGGTGGAAATCACTCCGGGGACCCAAAACGGTGATTAATAGCCCATGAAACAGGCCAGAATTGGCCAAAACTGCGAGTGTTGATGACCAGCACGTAAATGCACCCTGGGTTCGTCAATGGTGGAAATCACTCCAGGGACCCAAAACGGTGATTAATAGCCCATGAAACAGGCCAGAATCGGCCAAAACTGCGAGTGTTGATGACCGGCACGTAAATGCACCCTGGGTTCGTCAATGGTGGAAATCACTCCGGGGATCCAAAACGGTGATTAATAGCCCATGTAACTGTGATTAAGAGCCCATGAAACAGGCCAGAATCGGCCAAAACTGCGAGTGTTGATGACCAGCACGTAAATGCACCCTAGGGTTCGTCAATGGTGGAAATCACTCCAGGGACCCAAAACGGTGATTAATAGCCCATGAAACAGGCCAGAATCGGCCAAAACTGCGAGTGTTGATGACCGGCACGTAAATGCACCCTGGGTTCGTCAATGGTGGAAATCACTCCGGGGATCCAAAACGGTGATTAATAGCCCATGTAACTGTGCTTAAGAGCCCGTGAAACAGGCCAGAATCGGCCAAAACTGCGAGTGTTGATGACCGGCACGTAAATGCACCCTGGGGTTTGTCAATGGTGGAAATCACTCCGGGGACCCAAAACGGTGATTAATAGCCCATGAAAATCTGATTAATAGCCCATGAAACAGGCCAGAATCGGCCAAAACTGCGAGTGTTGATGACCGGCACGTAAATGCACCCTGGGTTCGTCAATGGTGGAAATCACTCCGGGGATCCAAAACGGTGATTAATAGCCCATGTAACTGTGCTTAAGAGCCCGTGAAACAGGCCAGAATCGGCCAAAACTGCGAGTGTTGATGACCGGCACGTAAATGCACCCTGGGGTTCGTCAATGGTGGAAATCACTCCGGGGACCCAAAACGGTGATTAATAGCCCATGAAAATCTGATTAATAGCCCATGAAACTGGCCAGAATCGGCCAAAACTGCGAGTGTTGATGACCGGCACGTAAATGCACCCTGGGTTCGTCAATGGTGGAAATCACTCCGGGGACCCAAAACGGTGATTAATAGCCCATGTAAGTGTGATTAATAGCCCATGTAACGGTGATTAATAGCCCATGAAACAGGCCAGAATCGGCCAAAACTGCGAGTGTTGATGACCGGCACGTAAATGCACCCTGGGTTCGTCAATAGTGGAAATCACTCCGGGGATCCAAAACGGTGATTAATAGCCCATGTAAATGTGATTAAGAGCCCATGAAACTGGCCAGAATCGGACAAAACTGCGAGTGTTGATGACCGTCACGTAAATGCACCCTAGGGTTCGTCAATTGTGGAAATCACTCCGGGGACCCAAAACGGTGATTAATAGCCCATGAAAATGTGATTAAGAGCCCATGAAACAGGCCAGAATCGGCCAAAACTGCGAGTGTTGATGACCGGCACGTAAATGCACCCTGGGTTCGTCAATAGTGGAAATCACTCCGGGGATCCAAAACGGTGATTAATAGCCCTTGTAAATGTGATTAAGAGCCCATGAAACAGGCCAGAATCGGACAAAACTGCGAGTGTTGATGACCGTCACGTAAATGCACCCTAGGGTTCGTCAATTGTGGAAATCACTCCGGGGACCCAAAACAGTGATTAATAGCCCATGAAACAGGCCAGAATCGGCCAAAACTGCGAGTGTTGATGACCGGCACGTAAATGCACCCTAGGGTTCGTCAATGGTGGAAATCACTCCGGGGACCCAAAACGGTGATTAATAGCCCATGAAACAGGCCAGAATAGGCCAAAACTGCGAGTGTTGATGACCGGCACGTAAATGCACCCTGGGTTCGTCAATGGTGGAAATCACTCCGGGGATCCAAAACGGTGATTAATAGCCCATGTAACTGTGATTAAGGGCCCGTGAAACAGGCCAGAATCGGCCAAAACTGCGAGTGTTGATGACCGGCACGTAAATGCACCCTAGGGTTCGTCAATGGTGGAAATCACTCCGGGGACCCAAAACGGTGATTAATAGCCCATGAAACAGGCCAGAATTGGCCAAAACTGCGAGTGTTGATGACCAGCACGTAAATGCAACCTAGGGTTCGTCAATGGTGGAAATCACTCCAGGGACCCAAAACGGTGATTAATAGCCCATGAAACAGGCCAGAATCGGCCAAAACTGCGAGTGTTGATGACCGGCACGTAAATGCACCCTGGGTTCGTCAATGGTGGAAATCACTCCGGGGATCCAAAACGGTGATTAATAGCCCATGTAACTGTGCTTAAGAGCCCGTGAAACAGGCCAGAATCGGCCAAAACTGCGAGTGTTGATGACCGGCACGTAAATGCACCCTGGGGTTCGTCAATGGTGGAAATCACTCCGGGGACCCAAAACGGTGATTAATAGCCCATGAAAATCTGATTAATAGCCCATGAAACAGGCCAGAATCGGCCAAAACTGCGAGTGTTGATGACCGGCACGTAAATGCACCCTGGGTTCGTCAATGGTGGAAATCACTCCGGGGACCCAAAACGGTGATTAATAGCCCATGTAAGTGTGATTAATAGCCCATGTAACGGTGATTAATAGCCCATGAAACAGGCCAGAATCGGCCAAAACTGCGAGTGTTGATGACCGGCACGTAAATGCACCCTGGGTTCGTCAATAGTGGAAATCACTCCGGGGATCCAAAACGGTGATTAATAGCCCATGTAAATGTGATTAAGAGCCCATGAAACTGGCCAGAATCGGACAAAACTGCGAGTGTTGATGACCGTCACGTAAATGCACCCTAGGGTTCGTCAATTGTGGAAATCACTCCGGGGACCCAAAACGGTGATTAATAGCCCATGAAACAGGCCAGAATCGGCCAAAACTGCGAGTGTTGATGACCGGCACGTAAATGCACCCTGGGTTCGTCAATGGTGGAAATCACTCCGGGGACCCAAAACGGTGATTAATAGCCCATGTAAGTGTGATTAATAGCCCATGTAACGGTGATTAATAGCCCATGAAACAGGCCAGAATCGGCCAAAACTGCGAGTGTTGATGACCGGCACGTAAATGCACCCTAGGGTTCGTCAATGGTGGAAATCACTCCGGGGACCCAAAACGGTGATTAATAGCCCATGAAAATCTGATTAATAGCCCATGAAACAGGCCAGAATCGGCCAAAACTGCGAGTGTTGATGACCGGCACGTAAATGCACCCTAGGGTTCGTCAATGGTGGAAATCACTCCGGGGACCCAAAACGGTGATTAATAGCCCATGAAACAGGCCAGAATTGGCCAAAACTGCGAGTGTTGATGACCAGCACGTAAATGCACCCTGGGTTCGTCAATGGTGGAAATCACTCTGGGGATCCAAAACGGTGATTAATAGCCCATGTAAATGTGATTAAGAGCCCATGAAACAGGCCAGAATCGGCCAAAACTGCGAGTGTTGATGTTGATTTCCGGCACGGAAATGCACCCTGAGGTTCGTCAATGGTGGAAATCACTCCGGGGACCCAAAACGGTGATTAATAGCCCATGAAACAGGCCAGAATCGGCCAAAACTGCAAGTGTTGATGACCGGCACGTAAATGCACCCTGGGGTTTGTCAATGGTGGAAATCACTCCAAGGACCCAAAACGGTGATTAATAGCCCATGTATCGGTGATTAATAGCCCATGAAACAGGCCAGAATCAGCCAAAAGTGTGAGGGCTGATGACCGGCACGTAAATGCACCCTGGGGTTCGTCAATGGTGGAAATCACTCCGGGGACCCAAAACGGTGATTAATAGCCCATGAAACAGGCCAGAATCGGCCAAAACTGCGAGTTTTGATGACCGGCACGTAAATGCACCCTGGGGTTAGTCAATGGTGGAAATCAATCCGGGGACCCAAAACGGTGATTAATAGCCCATGAAATAGGCCAGAAGCGGCCAAAAGTGCGAGGGCTGATGACCGTCACGTAAATGCACCCTGGGTTCGTCAATGGTAGAAATCACTCCAGGGACCCAAAACGGTGATTAATAGCCCATATAACTGTGATTAATAGCCCATGAAACAGGCAAGAATCGACCGGCACGTAAATGCACCCTGGGTTCGTCAATGGTGGAAATCACTCCGGGGACCCAAAACGGTGATTAATAGCCCATGAAACAGGCCATAATCGGCCAAAACTGCGAGTGTTGATGACCGGCACGTAAATGCACCCTGGGGTTCATCAATGGTGATAATCACTCTGGGGACCCAAAACGGTGATTAATAGCCCATGAAACAGGCCAGAATCGGCCAAAACTGCGAGTGTTGATGACCGGCACGTAAATGCACCCTGGGGTTCGTCAATGGTGGAAATCACTCCGGGGACCCAAAACGGTGATTAATAGTCCATGTAACGGTGATTAATAGCCCATGAAACAGGCCAGAATCGGCCAAAAGTGCGAGGGCTGATGACCACGTAAATGCACCCTGGGGTTCGTCAATGGTGGAAATCACTCCAGGTACCCAAAACGGTGATTAATAGCCCATATAACTGTGATTAATAGCCCATGAAACAGGCAAGAATCGGCCAAAACTGCGAGTGTTGATGACCGGCACATAAATGCACCCTGGGTTCGTCAATGGTGGAAATCACTCCGGGGACCCAAAACGGTGATTAATAGCCCATGTAAGTGTGATTAATAGCCCATGTAACGGTGATTAATAGCCCATGAAACAGGCCAGAATCGGCCAAAACTGCGAGTGTTGATGACCGGCACGTAAATGCACCCTGGGGTTCGTCAATGGTGGAAATCACTCCGGGGACCCAAAACGGTGATTAATAGCCCATGAAAATCTGATTAATAGCCCATGAAACAGGCCAGAATCGGCCAAAACTGCGAGTGTTGATGACCGGCACGTAAATGCACCCTGGGTTCGTCAATAGTGGAAATCACTCCGGGGATCCAAAACGGTGATTAATAGCCCATGTAAATGTGATTAAGAGCCCATGAAACAGGCCAGAATCGGACAAAACTGCGAGTGTTGATGACCGTCACGTAAATGCACCCTAGGGTTCGTCAATTGTGGAAATCACTCCGGGGACCCAAAACGGTGATTAATAGCCCATGAAACAGGCCAGAATCGGCCAAAACTGCGAGTGTTGATGACCGGCACATAAATGCACCCTGGGTTCGTCAATGGTGGAAATCACTCCGGGGACCCAAAACGGTGATTAATAGCCCATGTAAGTGTGATTAATAGCCCATGTAACGGTGATTAATAGCCCATGAAACAGGCCAGAATCGGCCAAAACTGCGAGTGTTGATGACCGGCACGTAAATGCACCCTGGGGTTCGTCAATGGTGGAAATCACTCCGGGGACCCAAAACGGTGATTAATAGCCCATGAAAATCTGATTAATAGCCCATGAAACAGGCCAGAATCGGCCAAAACTGCGAGTGTTGATGACCGGCACGTAAATGCACCCTGGGTTCGTCAATAGTGGAAATCACTCCGGGGATCCAAAACGGTGATTAATAGCCCATGTAAATGTGATTAAGAGCCCATGAAACAGGCCAGAATCGGACAAAACTGCGAGTGTTGATGACCGTCACGTAAATGCACCCTAGGGTTCGTCAATTGTGGAAATCACTCCGGGGACCCAAAACGGTGATTAATAGCCCATGAAACAGGCCAGAATCGGCCAAAACTGCGAGTGTTGATGACCGGCACGTAAATGCACCCTAGGGTTCGTCAATGGTGGAAATCACTCCGGGGACCCAAAACGGTGATTAATAGCCCATGAAACAGGCCAGAATTGGCCAAAACTGCGAGTGTTGATGACCAGCACGTAAATGCACCCTAGGGTTCGTCAATGGTGGAAATCACTCCAGGGACCCAAAACGGTGATTAATAGCCCATGAAACAGGCCAGAATCGGCCAAAACTGCGAGTGTTGATGACCGGCACGTAAATGCACCCTGGGTTCGTCAATGGTGGAAATCACTCCGGGGATCCAAAACGGTGATTAATAGCCCATGTAACTGTGCTTAAGAGCCCGTGAAACAGGCCAGAATCGGCCAAAACTGCGAGTGTTGATGACCGGCACGTAAATGCACCCTGGGGTTCGTCAATGGTGGAAATCACTCCGGGGACCCAAAACGGTGATTAATAGCCCATGAAAATCTGATTAATAGCCCATGAAACAGGCCAGAATCGGCCAAAACTGCGAGTGTTGATGACCGGCACGTAAATGCACCCTGGGTTCGTCAATGGTGGAAATCACTCCGGGGACCCAAAACGGTGATTAATAGCCCATGTAAGTGTGATTAATAGCCCATGTAACGGTGATTAATAGCCCATGAAACAGGCCAGAATCGGCCAAAACTGCGAGTGTTGATGACCGGCACGTAAATGCACCCTGGGTTCGTCAATAGTGGAAATCACTCCGGGGATCCAAAACGGTGATTAATAGCCCATGTAAATGTGATTAAGAGCCCATGAAACTGGCCAGAATCGGACAAAACTGCGAGTGTTGATGACCGGCACGTAAATGCACCCTGGGGTTCGTCAATGGTGGAAATCACTCCGGGGACCCAAAACGGTGATTAATAGCCCATGAAAATCTGATTAATAGCCCATGAAACAGGCCAGAATCGGCCAAAACTGCGAGTGTTGATGACCGGCACGTAAATGCACCCTAGGGTTCGTCAATGGTGGAAATCACTCCGGGGACCCAAAACGGTGATTAATAGCCCATGAAAGAGGCCAGAATTGGCCAAAACTGCGAGTGTTGATGACCAGCACGTAAATGCACCCTGGGTTCGTCAATGGTGGAAATCACTCTGGGGATCCAAAACGGTGATTAATAGCCCATGTAAATGTGATTAAGAGCCCGTGAAACAGGCCAGAATCGGCCAAAACTGCGAGTGTTGATGTTGATTTCCGGCACGGAAATGCACCCTGAGGTTCGTCAATGGTGGAAATCACTCCGGGGACCCAAAACGGTGATTAATAGCCCATGAAACAGGCCAGAATCGGCCAAAACTGCAAGTGTTGATGACCGGCACGTAAATGCACCCTGGGGTTTGTCAATGGTGGAAATCACTCCAAGGACCCAAAACGGTGATTAATAGCCCATGTATCGGTGATTAATAGCCCATGAAACAGGCCAGAATCAGCCAAAAGTGTGAGGGCTGATGACCGGCACGTAAATGCACCCTGGGGTTCGTCAATGGTGGAAATCACTCCGGGGACCCAAAACGGTGATTAATAGCCCATGAAACAGGCCAGAATCGGCCAAAACTGCGAGTTTTGATGACCGGCACGTAAATGCACCCTGGGGTTAGTCAATGGTGGAAATCAATCCGGGGACCCAAAACGGTGATTAATAGCCCATGAAATAGGCCAGAAGCGGCCAAAAGTGCGAGGGCTGATGACCGTCACGTAAATGCACCCTGGGTTCGTCAATGGTAGAAATCACTCCAGGGACCCAAAACGGTGATTAATAGCCCATATAACTGTGATTAATAGCCCATGAAACAGGCAAGAATCGACCGGCACGTAAATGCACCCTGGGTTCGTGAATGGTGGAAATCACTCCGGGGACCCAAAACGGTGATTAATAGCCCATGAAACAGGCCATAATCGGCCAAAACTGCGAGTGTTGATGACCGGCACGTAAATGCACCCTGGGGTTCATCAATGGTGATAATCACTCTGGGGACCCAAAACGGTGATTAATAGCCCATGAAACAGGCCAGAATCGGCCAAAACTGCGAGTGTTGATGACCGGCACGTAAATGCACCCTGGGGTTCGTCAATGGTGGAAATCACTCCGGGGACCCAAAACGGTGATTAATAGTCCATGTAACGGTGATTAATAGCCCATGAAACAGGCCAGAATCGGCCAAAAGTGCGAGGGCTGATGACCACGTAAATGCACCCTGGGGTTCGTCAATGGTGGAAATCACTCCAGGTACCCAAAACGGTGATTAATAGCCCATATAACTGTGATTAATAGCCCATGAAACAGGCAAGAATCGGCCAAAACTGCGAGTGTTGATGACCGGCACGTAAATGCACCCTGGGGTTCGTCAATGGTGGAAATCACTCCGGGGACCCAAAACGGTGATTAATAGCCCATGAAAATCTGATTAATAGCCCATGAAACAGGCCAGAATCGGCCAAAACTGCGAGTGTTGATGACCGGCACGTAAATGCACCCTAGGGTTCGTCAATGGTGGAAATCACTCCGGGGACCCAAAACGGTGATTAATAGCCCATGAAACAGGCCAGAATTGGCCAAAACTGCGAGTGTTGATGACCAGCACGTAAATGCACCCTGGGTTCGTCAATGGTGGAAATCACTCTGGGGATCCAAAACGGTGATTAATAGCCCATGTAAATGTGATTAAGAGCCCATGAAACAGGCCAGAATCGGCCAAAACTGCGAGTGTTGATGTTGATTTCCGGCACGGAAATGCACCCTGAGGTTCGTCAATGGTGGAAATCACTCCGGGGACCCAAAACGGTGATTAATAGCCCATGAAACAGGCCAGAATCGGCCAAAACTGCAAGTGTTGATGACCGGCACGTAAATGCACCCTGGGGTTTGTCAATGGTGGAAATCACTCCAAGGACCCAAAACGGTGATTAATAGCCCATGTATCGGTGATTAATAGCCCATGAAACAGGCCAGAATCAGCCAAAAGTGTGAGGGCTGATGACCGGCACGTAAATGCACCCTGGGGTTCGTCAATGGTGGAAATCACTCCGGGGACCCAAAACGGTGATTAATAGCCCATGAAACAGGCCAGAATCGGCCAAAACTGCGAGTTTTGATGACCGGCACGTAAATGCACCCTGGGGTTAGTCAATGGTGGAAATCAATCCGGGGACCCAAAACGGTGATTAATAGCCCATGAAATAGGCCAGAAGCGGCCAAAAGTGCGAGGGCTGATGACCGTCACGTAAATGCACCCTGGGTTCGTCAATGGTAGAAATCACTCCAGGGACCCAAAACGGTGATTAATAGCCCATATAACTGTGATTAATAGCCCATGAAACAGGCAAGAATCGACCGGCACGTAAATGCACCCTGGGTTCGTCAATGGTGGAAATCACTCCGGGGACCCAAAACGGTGATTAATAGCCCATGAAACAGGCCATAATCGGCCAAAACTGCGAGTGTTGATGACCGGCACGTAAATGCACCCTGGGGTTCATCAATGGTGATAATCACTCTGGGGACCCAAAACGGTGATTAATAGCCCATGAAACAGGCCAGAATCGGCCAAAACTGCGAGTGTTGATGACCGGCACGTAAATGCACCCTGGGGTTCGTCAATGGTGGAAATCACTCCGGGGACCCAAAACGGTGATTAATAGTCCATGTAACGGTGATTAATAGCCCATGAAACAGGCCAGAATCGGCCAAAAGTGCGAGGGCTGATGACCACGTAAATGCACCCTGGGGTTCGTCAATGGTGGAAATCACTCCAGGTACCCAAAACGGTGATTAATAGCCCATATAACTGTGATTAATAGCCCATGAAACAGGCAAGAATCGGCCAAAACTGCGAGTGTTGATGACCGGCACATAAATGCACCCTGGGGTTCGTCAATTGTGGAAATCACTCCGGGGACCCAAAACGGTGATTAATAGCCCATGAAACAGGCCAGAATCGGCCAAAACTGCGTGTGTTCATGACCGGCACGTAAATGCACCCTGGGGTTCGTCAATGGTGGAAATCACTCCGGGGACCCAAAACGGTGATTAAGAGCCCATGTAACGGTGATTAATAGCCCATGAAACAGGCAAGAATCGACCGGCGCGTAAATGCAACCTGAGGTTCGTCAATGGTGGAAATCACTCCGGGGACCCAAAACGGTGATTAGTAGCCCATGAAACAGGCCAGAATCGGCCAAAACTGCAAGTGTTGATGACCGGCACGTCAATGCACCCTGGGGTTTGTCAATGGTGGAAATCACTCCGGGGACCCAAAACGGTGATTAATAGCTCTTGTATCGGTGATTAATAGCCCATGAAACAGGCCAGAATCAGCCAAAAGTGTGAGGGCTGATGACCGTCACGGAAATGCACCCTAGGGTTCGTCAATGGTGGAAATCACTCCGGGGATCCAAAAGGTGATTAATAGCCCATGAAACAGGCCAAAAGCGGCCAAAAGTGCGAGGGCTGATGACCGTCACGTAAATGCACCCTAGGGTTCGTTAATGGTGGAAATCACTCCAGGGACCCAAAACGGTGATTAATAACCCATATAACTGTGATGAATAGCCCATGAAACAGGCAAGAATCGGCCAGAACTGCGAGTGTTGATGACCGCACGTAAATGCACCCTGGGTTCGTCAATGGTGGAAATCACTCCAGGGACCCAAAACGGTGATTAATAGCCCATATAACTGTGATTAATAGCCCATGAAACTGGCAAGAATCGGCAAAAACTGCGAGTGTTGATGACCGGCACGTAAATGCCATCTGAGGTTCGTCAATGGTGGAAATCACTCCGGGGACCCAAAACGGTGATTAATAGCCCATGAAACAGGCAAGAATCGGCAAAAACTGCGAGTGTTGATGACCGGCACATAAATGCACCCTGGGGTTCGTTAATGGTGGAAATCACTCCGGGGACCCAAAACGGTGATTAATAGCCCATGTAACGGTGATTAATAGCCCATGAAACAGGCCAGAAGAGGCCAAAAGTGCGAGTGTTGATGACCGGCACGTAACTGCACCCTGGGGTTCATTAATTGTGATAATCACTCGGGGGACCCAAAACGGTGATTAATAGCCCATGTAACGGTGATTAATAGCCCATGAAACAGGACAGAATCGGCCAAAAGTGCGAGTGTTGATGTTGATTTCCGGCACGTAAATGCACCCTGAGGTTCGTCAATGGTGGAAATCACTCCGGGGACCCAAAACGGTGATTAATAGCCCATGAAATAGGCCAGAAGCGGCCAAAAGTGCGAGGGCTGATGACCGTCACGTAAATGCACCCTGGGTTCGTCAATGGTAGAAATCACTCCAGGGACCCAAAACGGTGATTAATAGCCCATATAACTGTGATTAATAGCCCATGAAACAGGCAAGAATCGACCGGCGCGTAAATGCAACCTGAGGTTCGTCAATGGTGGAAATCACTCCGGGGACCCAAAACGGTGATTAGTAGCCCATGAAACAGGCCAGAATCGGCCAAAACTGCGAGTGTTGATGACCGGCACGTAAATGCACCCTGGGTTCGTCAATGGTGGAAATCACTCCGGGGACCCAAAACGGTGATTAATAGCCCATGAAAATCTGATTAATAGCCCATGAAACAGGCCAGAATCGGCCAAAACTGCGAGTGTTGATGACCGGCACGTAAATGCACCCTGGGTTCGTCAATGGTGGAAATCACTCCGGGGACCCAAAACGGTGATTAATAGCCCATGTAAGTGTGATTAATAGCCCATGTAACGGTGATTAATAGCCCATGAAACAGGCCAGAATCGGCCAAAACTGCGAGTGTTGATGACCGGCACGTAAATGCACCCTGGGTTCGTCAATAGTGGAAATCACTCCGGGGATCCAAAACGGTGATTAATAGCCCATGTAAATGTGATTAAGAGCCCATGAAACTGGCCAGAATCGGACAAAACTGCGAGTGTTGATGACCGGCACGTAAATGCACCCTGGGGTTCGTCAATGGTGGAAATCACTCCGGGGACCCAAAACGGTGATTAATAGCCCATGAAAATCTGATTAATAGCCCATGAAACAGGCCAGAATTGGCCAAAACTGCGAGTGTTGATGACCAACACGTAAATGCACCCTGGGTTCGTCAATGGTGGAAATCACTCTGGGGATCCAAAACGGTGATTAATAGCCCATGTAAATGTGATTAAGAGCCCATGAAACAGGCCAGAATCGGCCAAAACTGCGAGTGTTGATGTTGATTTCTGGCACGGAAATGCACCCTGAGGTTCGTCAATGGTGGAAATCACTCCGGGGACCCAAAACGGTGATTAATAGCCCATGAAACAGGCCAGAATCGGCCAAAACTGCAAGTGTTGATGACCGGCACGTAAATGCACCCTGGGGTTTGTCAATGGTGGAAATCACTCCAAGGACCCAAAACGGTGATTAATAGCCCATGAAACAGGCCAGAATCAGCCAAAAGTGTGAGGGCTGATGACCGGCACGTAAATGCACCCTGGGGTTCGTCAATGGTGGAAATCACTCCGGGGACCCAAAACGGTGATTAATAGCCCATGAAACAGGCCAGAATCGGCCAAAACTGCGAGTATTGATGACCGGCACGTAAATGCACCCTGGGGTTAGTCAATGGTGGAAATCAATCCGGGGACCCAAAACGGTGATTAATAGCCCATGAAATAGGCCAGAAGCGGCCAAAAGTGCGAGGGCTGATGACCGTCACGTAAATGCACCCTGGGTTCGTCAATGGTAGAAATCACTCCAGGGACCCAAAACGGTGATTAATAGCCCATATAACTGTGATTAATAGCCCATGAAACAGGCAAGAATCGACCGGCACGTAAATGCACCCTGGGTTCGTCAATGGTGGAAATCACTCCGGGGACCCAAAACGGTGATTAATAGCCCATGAAACAGGCCATAATCGGCCAAAACTGCGAGTGTTGATGACCGGCACGTAAATGCACCCTGGGGTTCATCAATGGTGATAATCACTCTGGGGACCCAAAACGGTGATTAATAGCCCATGAAACAGGCCAGAATCGGCCAAAACTGCGAGTGTTGATGACCGACACGTAAATGCACCCTGGGGTTCGTCAATGGTGGAAATCACTCCGGGGACCCAAAACGGTGATTAATAGTCCATGTAACGGTGATTAATAGCCCATGAAACAGGCCAGAATCGGCCAAAAGTGCGAGGGCTGATGACCACGTAAATGCACCCTGGGGTTCGTCAATGGTGGAAATCACTCCAGGTACCCAAAACGGTGATTAATAGCCCATATAACTGTGATTAATAGCCCATGAAACAGGCAAGAATCGGCCAAAACTGCGAGTGTTGATGACCGGCACATAACTGCACCCTGGGGTTCGTCAATTGTGGAAATCACTCCGGGGACCCAAAACGGTGATTAATAGCCCATGAAACAGGCCAGAATCGGCCAAAACTGCGTGTGTTCATGACCGGCACGTAAATGCACCCTGGGGTTCGTCAATGGTGGAAATCACTCCGGGGACCCAAAACGGTGATTAAGAGCCCATGTAACGGTGATTAATAGCCCATGAAACAGGCAAGAATCGACCGGCGCGTAAATGCAACCTGAGGTTCGTCAATGGTGGAAATCACTCCGGGGACCCAAAACGGTGATTAGTAGCCCATGAAACAGGCCAGAATCGGCCAAAACTGCAAGTGTTGATGACCGGCACGTCAATGCACCCTGGGGTTTGTCAATGGTGGAAATCACTCCGGGGACCCAAAACGGTGATTAATAGCTCTTGTATCGGTGATTAATAGCCCATGAAACAGGCCAGAATCAGCCAAAAGTGTGAGGGCTGATGACCGTCACGGAAATGCACCCTAGGGTTCGTCAATGGTGGAAATCACTCCGGGGACCCAAAAGGTGATTAATAGCCCATGAAACAGGCCAAAAGCGGCCAAAAGTGCGAGGGCTGATGACCGTCACGTAAATGCACCCTAGGGTTCGTTAATGGTGGAAATCACTCCAGGGACCCAAAACGGTGATTAATAACCCATATAACTGTGATGAATAGCCCATGAAACAGGCAAGAATCGGCCAGAACTGCGAGTGTTGATGACCGCACGTAAATGCACCCTGGGTTCGTCAATGGTGGAAATCACTCCAGGGACCCAAAACGGTGATTAATAGCCCATATAACTGTGATTAATAGCCCATGAAACTGGCAAGAATCGGCAAAAACTGCGAGTGTTGATGACCGGCACGTAAATGCCATCTGAGGTTCGTCAATGGTGGAAATCACTCCGGGGACCCAAAACTGTGATTAATAGCCCATGAAACAGGCAAGAATCGGCAAAAACTGCGAGTGTTGATGACCCGCACGTAAATGCACCCTGGGGTTCGTTAATGGTGGAAATCACTCCGGGGACCCAAAACGGTGATTAATAGCCCATGTAACGGTGATTAATAGCCCATGAAACAGGCCAGAAGAGGCCAAAAGTGCGAGTGTTGATGACCGGCACGTAAATGCACCCTGGGGTTCATTAATTGTGATAATCACTCGGGGGACCCAAAACGGTGATTAATAGCCCATGTAACGGTGATTAATAGCCCATGAAACAGGACATAATCGGCCAAAAGTGCGAGTGTTGATGTTGATTTCCGGCACGTAAATGCACCCTGAGGTTCGTCAATGGTGGAAATCACTCCGGGGACCCAAAACGGTGATTAATTGCCCATGAAATAGGCCAGAAGCGGCCAAAAGTGCGAGGGCTGATGACCGTCACGTAAATGCACCCTGGGTTCGTCAATGGTAGAAATCACTCCAGGGACCCAAAACGGTGATTAATAGCCCATATAACTGTGATTAATAGCCCATGAAACAGGCAAGAATCGACCGGCGCGTAAATGCAACCTGAGGTTCGTCAATGGTGGAAATCACTCCGGGGACCCAAAACGGTGATTAGTAGCCCATGAAACAGGCCAAAATCGGCCAAAACTGCGAGTGTTGATGACCGGCACGTAAATGCACCCTGGGGTTCATCAATGGTGATAATCACTCTGGGGACCCAAAACGGTGATTAATAGCCCATGAAACAGGCCAGAATCGGCCAAAAGTGCGAGGGCTGATGACCACGTAAATGCACCCTGGGGTTCGTCAATGGTGGAAATCACTCCAGGGACCCAAAACGGTGATTAATAGCCCATATAACTGTGATTAATAGCCCATGAAACAGGCAAGAATCGGCCAAAACTGCGAGTGTTGATGACCGGCACGTAAATGCACCCTGGGGTTCGTCAATTGTGGAAATCACTCCGGGGACCCAAAACGGTGATTAATAGCCCATGAAACAGGCCAGAATCGGCCAAAACTGCGTGTGTTGATGACCGGCACGTAAATGCACCCTGGGGTTCGTCAATGGTGGAAATCACTCCGGGGACCCAAAACGGTGATTAATAGCCCATGTAACGGTGATTAATAGCCCATGAAACAGGCAAGAATCGACCGGCGCGTAAATGCAACCTGAGGTTCGTCAATGGTGGAAATCACTCCGGGGACCCAAAACGGTGATTAGTAGCCCATGAAACAGGCCAGAATCGGCCAAAACTGCAAGTGTTGATGACCGGCACGTCAATGCACCCTGGGGTTTGTCAATGGTGGAAATCACTCCGGGGACCCAAAACGGTGATTAATAGCCCATGTATCGGTGATTAATAGCCCATGAAACAGGCCAGAATCAGCCAAAAGTGCGAGGGCTGATGACCCTCACGGAAATGCACCCTAGGGTTCGTCAATGGTGGAAATCACTCCGGGGACCCAAAAGGTGATTAATAGCCCATGAAACAGGCCAAAAGCGGCCAAAAGTGCGAGGGCTGATGACCGTCACGTAAATGCACCCTAGGGTTCGTTAATGGTGGAAATCACTCCAGGGACCCAAAACGGTGATTAATAACCCATATAACTGTGATGAATAGCCCATGAAACAGGCAAGAATCGGCCAGAACTGCGAGTGTTGATGACCGCACGTAAATGCACCCTGGGTTCGTCAATGGTGGAAATCACTCCAGGGACCCAAAACGGTGATTAATAGCCCATATAACTGTGATTAATAGCCCATGAAACTGGCAAGAATCGGCAAAAACTGCGAGTGTTGATGACCGGCACGTAAATGCCATCTGAGGTTCGTCAATGGTGGAAATCACTCCGGGGACCCAAAACTGTGATTAATAGCCCATGAAACAGGCAAGAATCGGCAAAAACTGCGAGTGTTGATGACCCGCACGTAAATGCACCCTGGGGTTCGTTAATGGTGGAAATCACTCCGGGGACCCAAAACGGTGATTAATAGCCCATGTAACGGTGATTAATAGCCCATGAAACAGGCCAGAAGAGGCCAAAAGTGCGAGTGTTGATGACCGGCACGTAAATGCACCCTGGGGTTCATTAATTGTGATAATCACTCGGGGGACCCAAAACGGTGATTAATAGCCCATGTAACGGTGATTAATAGCCCATGAAACAGGACATAATCGGCCAAAAGTGCGAGTGTTGATGTTGATTTCCGGCACGTAAATGCACCCTGAGGTTCGTCAATGGTGGAAATCACTCCGGGGACCCAAAACGGTGATTAATTGCCCATGAAATAGGCCAGAAGCGGCCAAAAGTGCGAGGGCTGATGACCGTCACGTAAATGCACCCTGGGTTCGTCAATGGTAGAAATCACTCCAGGGACCCAAAACGGTGATTAATAGCCCATATAACTGTGATTAATAGCCCATGAAACAGGCAAGAATCGACCGGCGCGTAAATGCAACCTGAGGTTCGTCAATGGTGGAAATCACTCCGGGGACCCAAAACGGTGATTAGTAGCCCATGAAACAGGCCAAAATCGGCCAAAACTGCGAGTGTTGATGACCGGCACGTAAATGCACCCTGGGGTTCATCAATGGTGATAATCACTCTGGGGACCCAAAACGGTGATTAATAGCCCATGAAACAGGCCAGAATCGGCCAAAAGTGCGAGGGCTGATGACCACGTAAATGCACCCTGGGGTTCGTCAATGGTGGAAATCACTCCAGGGACCCAAAACGGTGATTAATAGCCCATATAACTGTGATTAATAGCCCATGAAACAGGCAAGAATCGGCCAAAACTGCGAGTGTTGATGACCGGCACGTAAATGCACCCTGGGGTTCGTCAATTGTGGAAATCACTCCGGGGACCCAAAACGGTGATTAATAGCCCATGAAACAGGCCAGAATCGGCCAAAACTGCGTGTGTTGATGACCGGCACGTAAATGCACCCTGGGGTTCGTCAATGGTGGAAATCACTCCGGGGACCCAAAACGGTGATTAATAGCCCATGTAACGGTGATTAATAGCCCATGAAACAGGCAAGAATCGACCGGCGCGTAAATGCAACCTGAGGTTCGTCAATGGTGGAAATCACTCCGGGGACCCAAAACGGTGATTAGTAGCCCATGAAACAGGCCAGAATCGGCCAAAACTGCAAGTGTTGATGACCGGCACGTCAATGCACCCTGGGGTTTGTCAATGGTGGAAATCACTCCGGGGACCCAAAACGGTGATTAATAGCCCATGTATCGGTGATTAATAGCCCATGAAACAGGCCAGAATCAGCCAAAAGTGCGAGGGCTGATGACCCTCACGGAAATGCACCCTAGGGTTCGTCAATGGTGGAAATCACTCCGGGGACCCAAAAGGTGATTAATAGCCCATGAAACAGGCCAAAAGCGGCCAAAAGTGCGAGGGCTGATGACCGTCACCTAAATGCACCCTAGGGTTCGTTAATGGTGGAAATCACTCCAGGGACCCAAAACGGTGATTAATAACCCATATAACTGTGATTAATAGCCCATGAAACAGGCAAGAATCGGCCAAAACTGCGAGTGTTGATGACCGGCACGTAAATGCACCCTGGGGTTCGTCAATGGTGGAAATCACTCCAGGGACCCAAAACTGTGATTAATAGCCCATATAACTGTGATTAATAGCCCATGAAACAGGCAAGAATCGGCAAAAACTGCGAGTGTTGATGACCGGCACGTAAATGCCATCTCAGGTTCGTCAATGGTGGAAATCACTCCGGGGACCCAAAACTGTGATTAATAGCCCATGAAACAGGCAAGAATCGGCAAAAACTGCGAGTGTTGATGACCAGCACGTAAATGCACCCTGGGGTTCGTTAATGGTGGAAATCACTCCGGGGACCCAAAACGGTGATTAATAGCCCATGTAACGGTGATTAATAGCCCATGAAACAGGCCAGAAGAGGCCAAAAGTGCGAGTGTTGATGACCGGCACGTAAATGCACCCTGGGGTTCATTAATTGTGATAATCACTCGGGGGACCCAAAACGGTGATTAATAGCCCATGTAACGGTGATTAATAGCCCATGAAACAGGACAGAATCGGCCAAAAGTGCGAGTGTTGATGTTGATTTCCGGCACGTAAATGCACCCTGAGGTTCGTCAATGGTGGAAATCACTCCGGGGACCCAAAACGGTGATTAATTGCCCATGAAATAGGCCAGAAGCGGCCAAAAGTGCGAGGGTTGATGACCGTCACGTAAATGCACCCTGGGTTCGTCAATGGTAGAAATCACTCCAGGGACCCAAAACGGTGATTAATAGCCCATATAACTGTGATTAATAGCCCATGAAACAGGCAAGAATCGACCGGCGCGTAAATGCAACCTGAGGTTCGTCAATGGTGGAAATCACTCCGGGGACCCAAAACGGTGATTAGTAGCCCATGAAACAGGCCAAAATCGGCCAAAACTGCGAGTGTTGATGACCGGCACGTAAATGCACCCTGGGTTCGTCAATGGTGGAAATCACTCCGGGGACCCAAAACGGTGATTAATAGCCCATGAAACAGGCCATAATCGGCCAAAACTGCGAGTGTTGATGACCGGCACGTAAATGCACCCTGGGGTCAATGGTGGAAATCACTCCGTGGACCCAAAACGGTGATTAATAGCCCATGAAATAGGCCAGAATCAGCCAAAAGTGCGAGGGCTGATGACCGTCACGTAAATGCACCCTGGGGTTCGTCAATGGTGGAAATCACTCCAGGGACCCAAAATGGTGATTAATAGCCCATGAAACAGGCCAGAATCGGCCAAAACTGCGTGTGTTGATGACCGGCACGTAAATGCACCCTGGGGTTCGTCAATGGTGGAAATCACTCCGGGGACCCAAAACGGTGATTAATAGCCCATGTAACGGTGATTAATAGCCCATGAAACAGGCAAGAATCGACCGGCGCGTAAATGCAACCTGAGGTTCGTCAATGGTGGAAATCACTCCGGGGACCCAAAACGGTGATTAGTACCCCATGAAACAGGCCAGAATCGGCCAAAACTGCAAGTGTTGATGACCGGCACGTCAATGCACCCTGGGGTTTGTCAATGGTGGAAATCACTCCGGGGACCCAAAACGGTGATTAATAGCCCATGTATCGGTGATTAATAGCCCATGAAACAGGCCAGAATCAGCCAAAAGTGTGAGGGCTGATGACCGTCACGGAAATGCACCCTAGGGTTCGTCAATGGTGGAAATCACTCCGGGGACCCAAAAGGTGATTAATAGCCCATGAAACAGGCCAAAAGCGGCCAAAAGTGCGAGGGCTGATGACCGTCACCTAAATGCACCCTAGGGTTCGTTAATGGTGGAAATCACTCCAGGGACCCAAAACGGTGATTAATAACCCATATAACTGTGATTAATAGCCCATGAAACAGGCAAGAATCGGCCAAAACTGCGAGTGTTGATGACCGGCACGTAAATGCACCCTGGGGTTCGTCAATGGTGGAAATCACTCCAGGGACCCAAAACGGTGATTAATAGCCCATATAACTGTGATTAATAGCCCATGAAACAGGCAAGAATCGGCAAAAACTGCGAGTGTTGATGACCGGCACGTAAATGCCATCTGAGGTTCGTCAATGGTGGAAATCACTCCGGGGACCCAAAACGGTGATTAATAGCCCATGAAACAGGCAAGAATCGGCAAAAACTGCGAGTGTTGATGACCGGCACGTAAATGCACCCTGGGGTTCGTTAATGGTGGAAATCACTCCGGGGACCCAAAACGGTGATTAATAGCCCATGTAACGGTGATTAATAGCCCATGAAACAGGCCAGAAGAGGCCAAAAGTGCGAGTGTTGATGACCGGCACGTAAATGCACCCTGGGGTTCATTAATTGTGATAATCACTCGGGGGACCCAAAACGGTGATTAATAGCCCATGTAACGGTGATTAATAGCCCATGAAACAGGACAGAATCGGCCAAAAGTGCGAGTGTTGATGTTGATTTCCGGCACGTAAATGCACCCTGAGGTTCGTCAATGGTGGAAATCACTCCGGGGACCCAAAACGGTGATTAATAGCCCATGAAATAGGCCAGAAGCGGCCAAAAGTGCGAGGGCTGATGACCGTCACGTAAATGCACCCTGGGTTCGTCAATGGTAGAAATCACTCCAGGGACCCAAAACGGTGATTAATAGCCCATATAACTGTGATTAATAGCCCATGAAACAGGCAAGAATCGACCGGCGCGTAAATGCAACCTGAGGTTCGTCAATGGTGGAAATCACTCCGGGGACCCAAAACGGTGATTAGTAGCCCATGAAACAGGCCAGAATCGGCCAAAACTGCGAGTGTTGATGACCGGCACGTAAATGCACCCTGGGTTCGTCAATGGTGGAAATCACTCTGGGGACCCAAAACGGTGATTAATAGCCCATGAAACAGGCCATAATCGGCCAAAACTGCGAGTGTTGATGACCGGCACGTAAATGCACCCTGGGGTTCATCAATGGTGATAATCACTCTGGGGACCCAAAACGGTGATTAATAGCCCATGAAACAGGCCAGAATCGGCCAAAAGTGCGAGGGCTGATGACCACGTAAATGCACCCTGGGGTTCGTCAATGGTGGAAATCACTCCAGGGACCCAAAACGGTGATTAATAGCCCATATAACTGTGATTAATAGCCCATGAAACAGGCAAGAATCGGCCAAAACTGCGAGTGTTGATGACCGGCACGTAAATGCACCCTGGGGTTCGTCAATTGTGGAAATCACTCCGGGGACCCAAAACGGTGATTAATAGCCCATGAAACAGGCCAGAATCGGCCAAAACTGCGTGTGTTGATGACCGGCACGTAAATGCACCCTGGGGTTCGTCAATGGTGGAAATCACTCCGGGGACCCAAAACGGTGATTAATAGCCCATGTAACGGTGATTAATAGCCCATGAAACAGGCAAGAATCGACCGGCGCGTAAATGCAACCTGAGGTTCGTCAATGGTGGAAATCACTCCGGGGACCCAAAACGGTGATTAGTAGCCCATGAAACAGGCCAAAATCGGCCAAAACTGCGAGTGTTGATGACCGGCACGTAAATGCACCCTGGGTTCGTCAATGGTGGAAATCACTCCGGGGACCCAAAACGGTGATTAATAGCCCATGAAACAGGCCATAATCGGCCAAAACTGCGAGTGTTGATGACCGGCACGTAAATGCACCCTGGGGTCAATGGTGGAAATCACTCCGTGGACCCAAAACGGTGATTAATAGCCCATGAAATAGGCCAGAATCAGCCAAAAGTGCGAGGGCTGATGACCGTCACGTAAATGCACCCTGGGGTTCGTCAATGGTGGAAATCACTCCAGGGACCCAAAATGGTGATTAATAGCCCATGAAACAGGCCAGAATCGGCCAAAACTGCGTGTGTTGATGACCGGCACGTAAATGCACCCTGGGGTTCGTCAATGGTGGAAATCACTCCGGGGACCCAAAACGGTGATTAATAGCCCATGTAACGGTGATTAATAGCCCATGAAACAGGCAAGAATCGACCGGCGCGTAAATGCAACCTGAGGTTCGTCAATGGTGGAAATCACTCCGGGGACCCAAAACGGTGATTAGTACCCCATGAAACAGGCCAGAATCGGCCAAAACTGCAAGTGTTGATGACCGGCACGTCAATGCACCCTGGGGTTTGTCAATGGTGGAAATCACTCCGGGGACCCAAAACGGTGATTAATAGCCCATGTATCGGTGATTAATAGCCCATGAAACAGGCCAGAATCAGCCAAAAGTGTGAGGGCTGATGACCGTCACGGAAATGCACCCTAGGGTTCGTCAATGGTGGAAATCACTCCGGGGACCCAAAAGGTGATTAATAGCCCATGAAACAGGCCAAAAGCGGCCAAAAGTGCGAGGGCTGATGACCGTCACCTAAATGCACCCTAGGGTTCGTTAATGGTGGAAATCACTCCAGGGACCCAAAACGGTGATTAATAACCCATATAACTGTGATTAATAGCCCATGAAACAGGCAAGAATCGGCCAAAACTGCGAGTGTTGATGACCGGCACGTAAATGCACCCTGGGGTTCGTCAATGGTGGAAATCACTCCAGGGACCCAAAACGGTGATTAATAGCCCATATAACTGTGATTAATAGCCCATGAAACAGGCAAGAATCGGCAAAAACTGCGAGTGTTGATGACCGGCACGTAAATGCCATCTGAGGTTCGTCAATGGTGGAAATCACTCCGGGGACCCAAAACGGTGATTAATAGCCCATGAAACAGGCAAGAATCGGCAAAAACTGCGAGTGTTGATGACCGGCACGTAAATGCACCCTGGGGTTCGTTAATGGTGGAAATCACTCCGGGGACCCAAAACGGTGATTAATAGCCCATGTAACGGTGATTAATAGCCCATGAAACAGGCCAGAAGAGGCCAAAAGTGCGAGTGTTGATGACCGGCACGTAAATGCACCCTGGGGTTCATTAATTGTGATAATCACTCGGGGGACCCAAAACGGTGATTAATAGCCCATGTAACGGTGATTAATAGCCCATGAAACAGGACAGAATCGGCCAAAAGTGCGAGTGTTGATGTTGATTTCCGGCACGTAAATGCACCCTGAGGTTCGTCAATGGTGGAAATCACTCCGGGGACCCAAAACGGTGATTAATAGCCCATGAAATAGGCCAGAAGCGGCCAAAAGTGCGAGGGCTGATGACCGTCACGTAAATGCACCCTGGGTTCGTCAATGGTAGAAATCACTCCAGGGACCCAAAACGGTGATTAATAGCCCATATAACTGTGATTAATAGCCCATGAAACAGGCAAGAATCGACCGGCGCGTAAATGCAACCTGAGGTTCGTCAATGGTGGAAATCACTCCGGGGACCCAAAACGGTGATTAGTAGCCCATGAAACAGGCCAGAATCGGCCAAAACTGCGAGTGTTGATGACCGGCACGTAAATGCACCCTGGGTTCGTCAATGGTGGAAATCACTCTGGGGACCCAAAACGGTGATTAATAGCCCATGAAACAGGCCATAATCGGCCAAAACTGCGAGTGTTGATGACCGGCACGTAAATGCACCCTGGGGTTCATCAATGGTGATAATCACTCTGGGGACCCAAAACGGTGATTAATAGCCCATGAAACAGGCCAGAATCGGCCAAAAGTGCGAGGGCTGATGACCACGTAAATGCACCCTGGGGTTCGTCAATGGTGGAAATCACTCCAGGGACCCAAAACGGTGATTAATAGCCCATATAACTGTGATTAATAGCCCATGAAACAGGCAAGAATCGGCCAAAACTGCGAGTGTTGATGACCGGCACGTAAATGCACCCTGGGGTTCGTCAATTGTGGAAATCACTCCGGGGACCCAAAACGGTGATTAATAGCCCATGAAACAGGCCAGAATCGGCCAAAACTGCGTGTGTTGATGACCGGCACGTAAATGCACCCTGGGGTTCGTCAATGGTGGAAATCACTCCGGGGACCCAAAACGGTGATTAATAGCCCATGTAACGGTGATTAATAGCCCATGAAACAGGCAAGAATCGACCGGCGCGTAAATGCAACCTGAGGTTCGTCAATGGTGGAAATCACTCCGGGGACCCAAAACGGTGATTAGTAGCCCATGAAACAGGCCAAAATCGGCCAAAACTGCGAGTGTTGATGACCGGCACGTAAATGCACCCTGGGTTCGTCAATGGTGGAAATCACTCCGGGGACCCAAAACGGTGATTAATAGCCCATGAAACAGGCCATAATCGGCCAAAACTGCGAGTGTTGATGACCGGCACGTAAATGCACCCTGGGGTCAATGGTGGAAATCACTCCGTGGACCCAAAACGGTGATTAATAGCCCATGAAATAGGCCAGAATCAGCCAAAAGTGCGAGGGCTGATGACCGTCACGTAAATGCACCCTGGGGTTCGTCAATGGTGGAAATCACTCCAGGGACCCAAAATGGTGATTAATAGCCCATGAAACAGGCCAGAATCGGCCAAAACTGCGTGTGTTGATGACCGGCACGTAAATGCACCCTGGGGTTCGTCAATGGTGGAAATCACTCCGGGGACCCAAAACGGTGATTAATAGCCCATGTAACGGTGATTAATAGCCCATGAAACAGGCAAGAATCGACCGGCGCGTAAATGCAACCTGAGGTTCGTCAATGGTGGAAATCACTCCGGGGACCCAAAACGGTGATTAGTACCCCATGAAACAGGCCAGAATCGGCCAAAACTGCAAGTGTTGATGACCGGCACGTCAATGCACCCTGGGGTTTGTCAATGGTGGAAATCACTCCGGGGACCCAAAACGGTGATTAATAGCCCATGTATCGGTGATTAATAGCCCATGAAACAGGCCAGAATCAGCCAAAAGTGTGAGGGCTGATGACCGTCACGGAAATGCACCCTAGGGTTCGTCAATGGTGGAAATCACTCCGGGGACCCAAAAGGTGATTAATAGCCCATGAAACAGGCCAAAAGCGGCCAAAAGTGCGAGGGCTGATGACCGTCACCTAAATGCACCCTAGGGTTCGTTAATGGTGGAAATCACTCCAGGGACCCAAAACGGTGATTAATAACCCATATAACTGTGATTAATAGCCCATGAAACAGGCAAGAATCGGCCAAAACTGCGAGTGTTGATGACCGGCACGTAAATGCACCCTGGGGTTCGTCAATGGTGGAAATCACTCCAGGGACCCAAAACGGTGATTAATAGCCCATATAACTGTGATTAATAGCCCATGAAACAGGCAAGAATCGGCAAAAACTGCGAGTGTTGATGACCGGCACGTAAATGCCATCTGAGGTTCGTCAATGGTGGAAATCACTCCGGGGACCCAAAACGGTGATTAATAGCCCATGAAACAGGCAAGAATCGGCAAAAACTGCGAGTGTTGATGACCGGCACGTAAATGCACCCTGGGGTTCGTTAATGGTGGAAATCACTCCGGGGACCCAAAACGGTGATTAATAGCCCATGTAACGGTGATTAATAGCCCATGAAACAGGCCAGAAGAGGCCAAAAGTGCGAGTGTTGATGACCGGCACGTAAATGCACCCTGGGGTTCATTAATTGTGATAATCACTCGGGGGACCCAAAACGGTGATTAATAGCCCATGTAACGGTGATTAATAGCCCATGAAACAGGACAGAATCGGCCAAAAGTGCGAGTGTTGATGTTGATTTCCGGCACGTAAATGCACCCTGAGGTTCGTCAATGGTGGAAATCACTCCGGGGACCCAAAACGGTGATTAATAGCCCATGAAATAGGCCAGAAGCGGCCAAAAGTGCGAGGGCTGATGACCGTCACGTAAATGCACCCTGGGTTCGTCAATGGTAGAAATCACTCCAGGGACCCAAAACGGTGATTAATAGCCCATATAACTGTGATTAATAGCCCATGAAACAGGCAAGAATCGACCGGCGCGTAAATGCAACCTGAGGTTCGTCAATGGTGGAAATCACTCCGGGGACCCAAAACGGTGATTAGTAGCCCATGAAACAGGCCAGAATCGGCCAAAACTGCGAGTGTTGATGACCGGCACGTAAATGCACCCTGGGTTCGTCAATGGTGGAAATCACTCTGGGGACCCAAAACGGTGATTAATAGCCCATGAAACAGGCCATAATCGGCCAAAACTGCGAGTGTTGATGACCGGCACGTAAATGCACCCTGGGGTTCATCAATGGTGATAATCACTCTGGGGACCCAAAACGGTGATTAATAGCCCATGAAACAGGCCAGAATCGGCCAAAAGTGCGAGGGCTGATGACCACGTAAATGCACCCTGGGGTTCGTCAATGGTGGAAATCACTCCAGGGACCCAAAACGGTGATTAATAGCCCATATAACTGTGATTAATAGCCCATGAAACAGGCAAGAATCGGCCAAAACTGCGAGTGTTGATGACCGGCACGTAAATGCACCCTGGGGTTCGTCAATTGTGGAAATCACTCCGGGGACCCAAAACGGTGATTAATAGCCCATGAAACAGGCCAGAATCGGCCAAAACTGCGTGTGTTGATGACCGGCACGTAAATGCACCCTGGGGTTCGTCAATGGTGGAAATCACTCCGGGGACCCAAAACGGTGATTAATAGCCCATGTAACGGTGATTAATAGCCCATGAAACAGGCAAGAATCGACCGGCGCGTAAATGCAACCTGAGGTTCGTCAATGGTGGAAATCACTCCGGGGACCCAAAACGGTGATTAGTAGCCCATGAAACAGGCCAGAATCGGCCAAAACTGCAAGTGTTGATGACCGGCACGTCAATGCACCCTGGGGTTTGTCAATGGTGGAAATCACTCCGGGGACCCAAAACGGTGATTAATAGCCCATGTATCGGTGATTAATAGCCCATGAAACAGGCCAGAATCAGCCAAAAGTGCGAGGGCTGATGACCGTCACGGAAATGCACCCTAGGGTTCGTCAATGGTGGAAATCACTCCGGGGACCCAAAAGGTGATTAATAGCCCATGAAACAGGCCAAAAGCGGCCAAAAGTGCGAGGGCTGATGACCGTCACCTAAATGCACCCTAGGGTTCGTTAATGGTGGAAATCACTCCAGGGACCCAAAACGGTGATTAATAACCCATATAACTGTGATTAATAGCCCATGAAACAGGCAAGAATCGGCCAAAACTGCGAGTGTTGATGACCGGCACGTAAATGCACCCTGGGGTTCGTCAATGGTGGAAATCACTCCAGGGACCCAAAACTGTGATTAATAGCCCATATAACTGTGATTAATAGCCCATGAAACAGGCAAGAATCGGCAAAAACTGCGAGTGTTGATGACCGGCACGTAAATGCCATCTCAGGTTCGTCAATGGTGGAAATCACTCCGGGGACCCAAAACTGTGATTAATAGCCCATGAAACAGGCAAGAATCGGCAAAAACTGCGAGTGTTGATGACCAGCACGTAAATGCACCCTGGGGTTCGTTAATGGTGGAAATCACTCCGGGGACCCAAAACGGTGATTAATAGCCCATGTAACGGTGATTAATAGCCCATGAAACAGGCCAGAAGAGGCCAAAAGTGCGAGTGTTGATGACCGGCACGTAAATGCACCCTGGGGTTCATTAATTGTGATAATCACTCGGGGGACCCAAAACGGTGATTAATAGCCCATGTAACGGTGATTAATAGCCCATGAAACAGGACAGAATCGGCCAAAAGTGCGAGTGTTGATGTTGATTTCCGGCACGTAAATGCACCCTGAGGTTCGTCAATGGTGGAAATCACTCCGGGGACCCAAAACGGTGATTAATTGCCCATGAAATAGGCCAGAAGCGGCCAAAAGTGCGAGGGCTGATGACCGTCACGTAAATGCACCCTGGGTTCGTCAATGGTAGAAATCATTCCAGGGACCCAAAACGGTGATTAATAGCCCATATAACTGTGATTAATAGCCCATGAAACAGGCAAGAATCGACCGGCGCGTAAATGCAACCTGAGGTTCGTCAATGGTGGAAATCACTCCGGGGACCCAAAACGGTGATTAGTAGCCCATGAAACAGGCCAAAATCGGCCAAAACTGCGAGTGTTGATGACCGGCACGTAAATGCACCCTGGGTTCGTCAATGGTGGAAATCACTCCGGGGACCCAAAACGGTGATTAATAGCCCATGAAACAGGCCATAATCGGCCAAAACTGCGAGTGTTGATGACCGGCACGTAAATGCACCCTGGGGTCAATGGTGGAAATCACTCCGTGGACCCAAAACGGTGATTAATAGCCCATGAAATAGGCCAGAATCAGCCAAAAGTGCGAGGGCTGATGACCGTCACGTAAATGCACCCTGGGGTTCGTCAATGGTGGAAATCACTCCAGGGACCCAAAATGGTGATTAATAGCCCATGAAACAGGCCAGAATCGGCCAAAACTGCGTGTGTTGATGACCGGCACGTAAATGCACCCTGGGGTTCGTCAATGGTGGAAATCACTCCGGGGACCCAAAACGGTGATTAATAGCCCATGTAACGGTGATTAATAGCCCATGAAACAGGCAAGAATCGACCGGCGCGTAAATGCAACCTGAGGTTCGTCAATGGTGGAAATCACTCCGGGGACCCAAAACGGTGATTAGTACCCCATGAAACAGGCCAGAATCGGCCAAAACTGCAAGTGTTGATGACCGGCACGTCAATGCACCCTGGGGTTTGTCAATGGTGGAAATCACTCCGGGGACCCAAAACGGTGATTAATAGCCCATGTATCGGTGATTAATAGCCCATGAAACAGGCCAGAATCAGCCAAAAGTGTGAGGGCTGATGACCGTCACGGAAATGCACCCTAGGGTTCGTCAATGGTGGAAATCACTCCGGGGACCCAAAAGGTGATTAATAGCCCATGAAACAGGCCAAAAGCGGCCAAAAGTGCGAGGGCTGATGACCGTCACCTAAATGCACCCTAGGGTTCGTTAATGGTGGAAATCACTCCAGGGACCCAAAACGGTGATTAATAACCCATATAACTGTGATTAATAGCCCATGAAACAGGCAAGAATCGGCCAAAACTGCGAGTGTTGATGACCGGCACGTAAATGCACCCTGGGGTTCGTCAATGGTGGAAATCACTCCAGGGACCCAAAACGGTGATTAATAGCCCATATAACTGTGATTAATAGCCCATGAAACAGGCAAGAATCGGCAAAAACTGCGAGTGTTGATGACCGGCACGTAAATGCCATCTGAGGTTCGTCAATGGTGGAAATCACTCCGGGGACCCAAAACGGTGATTAATAGCCCATGAAACAGGCAAGAATCGGCAAAAACTGCGAGTGTTGATGACCGGCACGTAAATGCACCCTGGGGTTCGTTAATGGTGGAAATCACTCCGGGGACCCAAAACGGTGATTAATAGCCCATGTAACGGTGATTAATAGCCCATGAAACAGGCCAGAAGAGGCCAAAAGTGCGAGTGTTGATGACCGGCACGTAAATGCACCCTGGGGTTCATTAATTGTGATAATCACTCGGGGGACCCAAAACGGTGATTAATAGCCCATGTAACGGTGATTAATAGCCCATGAAACAGGACAGAATCGGCCAAAAGTGCGAGTGTTGATGTTGATTTCCGGCACGTCAATGCACCCTGAGGTTCGTCAATGGTGGAAATCACTCCGGGGACCCAAAACGGTGATTAATAGCCCATGAAATAGGCCAGAAGCGGCCAAAAGTGCGAGGGCTGATAACCGTCACGTAAATGCACCGTGGGTTCGTCAATGGTAGAAATCACTCCAGGGACCCAAAACGGTGATTAATAGCCCATATAACTGTGATTAATAGCCCATGAAACAGGCAAGAATCGACCGGCGCGTAAATGCAACCTGAGGTTCGTCAATGGTGGAAATCACTCCGGGGACCCAAAACGGTGATTAGTAGCCCATGAAACAGGCCAGAATCGGCCAAAACTGCGAGTGTTGATGATCGGCACGTAAATGCACCCTGGGTTCGTCAATGGTGGAAATCACTCCGGGGACCCAAAACGGTGATTAATAGCCCATGAAACAGGCCATAATCGGCCAAAACTGCGAGTGTTGATGACCGGCACGTAAATGCACCCTGGGGTTCATCAATGGTGATAATCACTCTGGGGACCCAAAACGGTGATTAATAGCCCATGAAACAGGCCAGAATCGGCCAAAAGTGCGAGGGCTGATGACCACGTAAATGCACCCTTTGGTTCGTCAATGGTGGAAATCACTCCAGGGACCCAAAACGGTGGTTAATAGCCCATATAACTGTGATTAATAGCCCATGAAACAGGCAAGAATCGGCCAAAACTGCGAGTGTTGATGACCGGCACGTAAATGCACCCTGGGGTTCGTCAATTGTGGAAATCACTCCGGGGACCCAAAACGGTGATTAATAGCCCATGAAACAGGCCAGAATCGGCCAAAACTACGTGTGTTGATGACCGGCACGTAAATGCACCCTAGGGTTCGTCAATGGTGGAAATCACTCCGGGGACCCAAAACGGTGATTAATAGCCCATGTAACGGTGATTAATAGCCCATGAAACAGGCAAGAATCGACCGGCGCGTAAATGCAACCTGAGGTTCGTCAATGGTGGAAATCACTCCGGGGACCCAAAACGGTGATTAGTACCCCATGAAACAGGCCAGAATCGGCCAAAACTGCAAGTGTTGATGACCGGCACGTCAATGCACCCTGGGGTTTGTCAATGGTGGAAATCACTCCGGGGACCCAAAACGGTGATTAATAGCCCATGTATCGGTGATTAATAGCCCATGAAACAGGCCAGAATCAGCCAAAAGTGTGAGGGCTGATGACCGTCACGGAAATGCACCCTAGGGTTCGTCAATGGTGGAAATCACTCCGGGGACCCAAAAGGTGATTAATAGCCCATGAAACAGGCCAAAAGCGGCCAAAAGTGCGAGGGCTGATGACCGTCACCTAAATGCACCCTAGGGTTCGTTAATGGTGGAAATCACTCCAGGGACCCAAAACGGTGATTAATAACCCATATAACTGTGATTAATAGCCCATGAAACAGGCAAGAATCGGCCAAAACTGCGAGTGTTGATGACCGGCACGTAAATGCACCCTGGGGTTCGTCAATGGTGGAAATCACTCCAGGGACCCAAAACTGTGATTAATAGCCCATATAACTGTGATTAATAGCCCATGAAACAGGCAAGAATCGGCAAAAACTGCGAGTGTTGATGACCGGCACGTAAATGCCATCTGAGGTTCGTCAATGGTGGAAATCACTCCTGGGACCCAAAAGGTGATTAATAGCCCATGAAACAGGCCAAAAGCGGCCAAAAGTGCGAGGGCTGATGACCGTCACCTAAATGCACCCTAGGGTTCGTTAATGGTGGAAATCACTCCAGGGACCCAAAACGGTGATTAATAACCCATATAACTGTGATTAATAGCCCATGAAACAGGCAAGAATCGGCAAAAACTGCGAGTGTTGATGACCGGCACGTAAATGCCATCTGAGGTTCGTCAATGGTGGAAATCACTCCGGGGACCCAAAACGGTGATTAATAGCCCATGAAACAGGCAAGAATCGGCAAAAACTGCGAGTGTTGATGACCGGCACGTAAATGCACCCTGGGGTTCGTTAATGGTGGAAATCACTCCGGGGACCCAAAACGGTGATTAATAGCCCATGTAACGGTGATTAATAGCCCATGAAACAGGCCAGAAGAGGCCAAAAGTGCGAGTGTTGATGACCGGCACGTAAATGCACCCTGGGGTTCATTAATTGTGATAATCACTCGGGGGACCCAAAACGGTGATTAATAGCCCATGTAACGGTGATTAATAGCCCATGAAACAGGACAGAATCGGCCAAAAGTGCGAGTGTTGATGTTGATTTCCGGCACGTCAATGCACCCTGAGGTTCGTCAATGGTGGAAATCACTCCGGGGACCCAAAACGGTGATTAATAGCCCATGAAATAGGCCAGAAGCGGCCAAAAGTGCGAGGGCTGATAACCGTCACGTAAATGCACCGTGGGTTCGTCAATGGTAGAAATCACTCCAGGGACCCAAAACGGTGATTAATAGCCCATATAACTGTGATTAATAGCCCATGAAACAGGCAAGAATCGACCGGCGCGTAAATGCAACCTGAGGTTCGTCAATGGTGGAAATCACTCCGGGGACCCAAAACGGTGATTAGTAGCCCATGAAACAGGCCAGAATCGGCCAAAACTGCGAGTGTTGATGATCGGCACGTAAATGCACCCTGGGTTCGTCAATGGTGGAAATCACTCCGGGGACCCAAAACGGTGATTAATAGCCCATGAAACAGGCCATAATCGGCCAAAACTGCGAGTGTTGATGACCGGCACGTAAATGCACCCTGGGGTTCATCAATGGTGATAATCACTCTGGGGACCCAAAACGGTGATTAATAGCCCATGAAACAGGCCAGAATCGGCCAAAAGTGCGAGGGCTGATGACCACGTAAATGCACCCTTTGGTTCGTCAATGGTGGAAATCACTCCAGGGACCCAAAACGGTGGTTAATAGCCCATATAACTGTGATTAATAGCCCATGAAACAGGCAAGAATCGGCCAAAACTGCGAGTGTTGATGACCGGCACGTAAATGCACCCTGGGGTTCGTCAATTGTGGAAATCACTCCGGGGACCCAAAACGGTGATTAATAGCCCATGAAACAGGCCAGAATCGGCCAAAACTACGTGTGTTGATGACCGGCACGTAAATGCACCCTGGGGTTCGTCAATGGTGGAAATCACTCCGGGGACCCAAAACGGTGATTAATAGCCCATGTAACGGTGATTAATAGCCCATGAAACAGGCAAGAATCGACCGGCGCGTAAATGCAACCTGAGGTTCGTCAATGGTGGAAATCACTCCGGGGACCCAAAACGGTGATTAGTACCCCATGAAACAGGCCAGAATCGGCCAAAACTGCAAGTGTTGATGACCGGCACGTCAATGCACCCTGGGGTTTGTCAATGGTGGAAATCACTCCGGGGACCCAAAACGGTGATTAATAGCCCATGTATCGGTGATTAATAGCCCATGAAACAGGCCAGAATCAGCCAAAAGTGTGAGGGCTGATGACCGTCACGGAAATGCACCCTAGGGTTCGTCAATGGTGGAAATCACTCCGGGGACCCAAAAGGTGATTAATAGCCCATGAAACAGGCCAAAAGCGGCCAAAAGTGCGAGGGCTGATGACCGTCACCTAAATGCACCCTAGGGTTCGTTAATGGTGGAAATCACTCCAGGGACCCAAAACGGTGATTAATAACCCATATAACTGTGATTAATAGCCCATGAAACAGGCAAGAATCGGCCAAAACTGCGAGTGTTGATGACCGGCACGTAAATGCACCCTGGGGTTCGTCAATGGTGGAAATCACTCCAGGGACCCAAAACTGTGATTAATAGCCCATATAACTGTGATTAATAGCCCATGAAACAGGCAAGAATCGGCAAAAACTGCGAGTGTTGATGACCGGCACGTAAATGCCATCTGAGGTTCGTCAATGGTGGAAATCACTCCTGGGACCCAAAAGGTGATTAATAGCCCATGAAACAGGCCAAAAGCGGCCAAAAGTGCGAGGGCTGATGACCGTCACCTAAATGCACCCTAGGGTTCGTTAATGGTGGAAATCACTCCAGGGACCCAAAACGGTGATTAATAACCCATATAACTGTGATTAATAGCCCATGAAACAGGCAAGAATCGGCCAAAACTGCGAGTGTTGATGACCGGCACGTAAATGCACCCTGGGGTTCGTCAATGGTGGAAATCACTCCAGGGACCCAAAACAGTGATTAATAGCCCATATAACTGTGATTAATAGCCCATGAAACAGGCAAGAATCGGCAAAAACTGCGAGTGTTGATGACCGGCACATAAATGCCATCTGAGGTTCGTCAATGGTGGAAATCACTCCGGGGACCCAAAACGGTGATTAATAGCCCATGAAACAGGCCAGAATCGGCCAAAAGTGCGAGGGCTGATGACCACGTAAATGCACCCTGGGGTTCGTCAATGGTGGAAATCACTCCAGGGACCCAAAACGGTGATTAATAGCCCATATAACTGTGATTAATAGCCCATGAAACAGGCAAGAATCGGCCAAAACTGCGAGTGTTGATGACCGGCACGTAAATGCACCCTGGGGTTCGTCAATTGTGGAAATCACTCCGGGGACCCAAAACGGTGATTAATAGCCCATGAAACAGGCCAGAATCGGCCAAAACTGCGTGTGTTGATGACCGGCACGTAAATGCAGCCTGGGGTTCATCAATGGTGATAATCACTCCGGGGACCCAAAACGGTGATTAATAGCCCATGTATCGGTGATTAATAGCCCATGAAACAGGACAAAATCGGCCAAAAGTGCGAGTGTTGATGTTGATTTCCGGCACGTAAATGCACCCTGAGGTTCGTCAATGGTGGAAATCACTCCGGTGACCCAAAACGGTGATTAATAGCCCATGAAACAGGCCAGAATCGGCCAAAACTGCAACTATTGATGACCGGCACGTCAATGCACCCTGGGGTTTGTCAATGGTGGAAATCACTCCGGGGACCCAAAACGGTGATTAATAGCCCATGTATCGGTGATTAATAGCCCATGAAACAGGCCAAAATCAGCCAAAAGTGTGAGGGCTGATGACCGTCACGTAAATGCACCCTAGGGTTCGTCAATGGTGGAAATCACTCCGGGGACCCAAAAGGTGATTAATAGCCCATGAAACAGGCCAAAAGCGGCCAAAAGTGCGAGGGCTGATGACCGTCACCTAAATGCACCCTAGGGTTCGTTAATGGTGGAAATCACTCCAGGGACCCAAAACGGTGATTAATAACCCATATAACTGTGATTAATAGCCCATGAAACAGGCAAGAGTCGGCAAAAACTGCGAGTGTTGATGACCGGCACGTAATGCACCCTGGGGTTCGTCAATGGTGGAAATCACTCCGGGGACCCAAAACGGTGATTAATAGCCCATGAAACAGGCCAGAATCGGCCAAAACTGCGTGTGTTGATGACCGGCACGTAAATGCACCCTGGGGTTCGTCAATGGTGGAAATCACTCCGGGGACCCAAAACGGTGATTAATAGCCCATGTAATGGTGATTAATAGCCCATGAAACAATCCAGAATCAGCCAAAAGTGCGAGGGCTGATGATCGTCACGTAAATGCACCCTGGGGTTCGTCAATGGTGGAAATCCCTCCGGGGACCCAAAACGGTGATTAATAGCCATGAAATAGGCCAGAAGCGGCCAAAAGTGCGAGGGCTGATGACCGTCACGTAAATGCACCCTGGGGTTCGTCAATGGTGGAAATCACTCCAGGGACCCAAAACGGTGATTAATAGCCCATATAACTGTGATTAATAGCCCATGAAACAGGAAAGAATCGACCGGCGCGTAAATGCAACCTGAGGTTCGACAATGGTGGAAATCACTCCGGGGACCCAAAACGGTGATTAATAGCCCATGAAACAGGCCATAATCGGCCAAAACTGCGAGTGTTGATGACCGGCACGTAAATGCACCCTGGGGTTCATCAATGGTGATAATCACTCCGGGGACCCAAAACGGTGATTAATAGCCCATGAAACAGGCCAGAATAGGCCAAAACTGCGAGTGTTGATGACCAGCACGTAAATGCACCCTGGGGTTCGTCAATGGTGGAAATCACTCCGTGGACCCAAAACGGTGATTAATAGCCCATGAAACAGGCCAGAATCAGCGAAAAGTGCGAGGGCTGATGACCGCCACGTAAATGCACCCTGGGGTTCGTCAATGGTGGAAATCACTCCGGGGACCCAAAACGGTGATTAATAGCCCATGTAACGGTGATTAATAGCCCATGAAACAGGCCAGAAGCGGCCAAAAGTGCGAGTGTTGACGATCGGCACGTAAATGCACCCTGGGGTTCGCCAATGGTGGATATCACTCCGGGGACCCAAAACGCTGATTAATAGCCCATGTAACGGTGATTAATAGCCCATGAAACAGGCCAGAAGCGGCCAAAAGTGCGAGGGCTGATGACCGTCACGTAAATGCACCCTGGGGTTCGTCAATGGTGGAAATCACTCCAGGGACCCAAAACGGGGATTAATAGCCCATATAACTGTGATTAATAGCCCATGAAACAGGCTAGAATCGGCCAAAACTGCGAGTGTTGATGACCGGCATGTAAATGCACCCTGGGGTTCGTCAATGGTGGAAATCACTCCGGGGACCCAAAACGGTGATTATTAGCCCATGTAACGGTGATTAATAGCCCATGAAACAGGCCAGAAGCGGCCAAAAGTGCGAGTGTTGAGGACCGGCACGTAAATGCACCCTGGGGTTTATCAATGGTGATAATCACTCCGGGGACCCAAAACGGTGATTAATAGCCCATGAAACAGGCCAGAATCGGCCAAAAGTGTGAGGGCTGATGACCGTCACGTAAATGCACCCTGGGGTTCGTCAATGGTGGAAATCACTCCAGGGACCCAAAACGGTGATTAATAACCCATATAACTGTGATTAATAGCCCATGAAACAGGCAAGAATCGGCCAAAACTGCGAGTGTTGATGACCGGCACGTAAATGCACCCTGGGGTTCGTCAATGGTGGAAATCACTCCAGGGACCCAAAACTGTGATTAATAGCCCATATAACTGTGATTAATAGCCCATGAAACAGGCAAGAATCGGCAAAAACTGCGAGTGTTGATGACCGGCACGTAAATGCCATCTGAGGTTCGTCAATGGTGGAAATCACTCCTGGGACCCAAAAGGTGATTAATAGCCCATGAAACAGGCCAAAAGCGGCAAAAGTGCGAGGGCTGATGACCGTCACCTAAATGCACCCTAGGGTTCGTTAATGGTGGAAATCACTCCAGGGACCCAAAACGGTGATTAATAACCCATATAACTGTGATTAATAGCCCATGAAACAGGCAAGAATCGGCCAAAACTGCGAGTGTTGATGACCGGCACGTAAATGCACCCTGGGGTACGTCAATGGTGGAAATCACTCCAGGGACCCAAAACAGTGATTAATAGCCCATATAACTGTGATTAATAGCCCATGAAACAGGCAAGAATCGGCAAAAACTGCGAGTGTTGATGACCGGCACATAAATGCCATCTGAGGTTCGTCAATGGTGGAAATCACTCCGGGGACCCAAAACGGTGATTAATAGCCCATGAAACAGGCCAGAATCGGCCAAAAGTGCGAGGGCTGATGACCACGTAAATGCACCCTGGGGTTCGTCAATGGTGGAAATCACTCCAGGGACCCAAAACGGTGATTAATAGCCCATATAACTGTGATTAATAGCCCATGAAACAGGCAAGAATCGGCTAAAACTGCGAGTGTTGATGACCGGCACGTAAATGCACCCTGGGGTTCGTCAATTGTGGAAATCACTCCGGGGACCCAAAACGGTGATTAATAGCCCATGAAACAGGCCAGAATCGGCCAAAACTGCGTGTGTTGATGACCGGCACGTAAATGCAGCCTGGGGTTCATCAATGGTGATAATCACTCCGGGGACCCAAAACGGTGATTAATAGCCCATGTATCGGTGATTAATAGCCCATGAAACAGGACAAAATCGGCCAAAAGTGCGAGTGTTGATGTTGATTTCCGGCACGTAAATGCACCCTGAGGTTCGTCAATGGTGGAAATCACTCCGGTGACCCAAAACGGTGATTAATAGCCCATGAAACAGGCCAGAATCGGCCAAAACTGCAACTATTGATGACCGGCACGTCAATGCACCCTGGGGTTTGTCAATGGTGGAAATCACTCCGGGGACCCAAAACGGTGATTAATAGCCCATGTATCGGTGATTAATAGCCCATGAAACAGGCCAAAATCAGCCAAAAGTGTGAGGGCTGATGACCGTCACGTAAATGCACCCTAGGGTTCGTCAATGGTGGAAATCACTCCGGGGACCCAAAAGGTGATTAATAGCCCATGAAACAGGCCAAAAGCGGCCAAAAGTGCGAGGGCTGATGACCGTCACCTAAATGCACCCTAGGGTTCGTTAATGGTGGAAATCACTCCAGGGACCCAAAACGGTGATTAATAACCCATATAACTGTGATTAATAGCCCATGAAACAGGCAAGAGTCGGCAAAAACTGCGAGTGTTGATGACCGGCACGTAATGCACCCTAGGGTTCGTCAATGGTGGAAATCACTCCGGGGACCCAAAACGGTGATTAATAGCCCATGAAACAGGCCAGAATCGGCCAAAACTGCGTGTGTTGATGACCGGCACGTAAATGCACCCTGGGGTTCGTCAATGGTGGAAATCACTCCGGGGACCCAAAACGGTGATTAATAGCCCATGTAACGGTGATTAATAGCCCATGAAACAATCCAGAATCAGCCAAAAGTGCGAGGGCTGATGACCGTCACGTAAATGCACCCTGGGGTTCGTCAATGGTGGAAATCCCTCCGGGGACCCAACACGGTGATTAATAGCCATGAAATAGGCCAGAAGCGGCCAAAAGTGCGAGGGCTGATGACCGTCACGTAAATGCACCCTGGGGCTCGTCAATGGTGGAAATCACTCCAGGGACCCAAAACGGTGATTAATAGCCCATATAACTGTGATTAATAGCCCATGAAACAGGAAAGAATCGACCGGCGCGTAAATGCAACCTGAGGTTCGACAATGGTGGAAATCACTCCGGGGACCCAAAACGGTGATTAATAGCCCATGAAACAGGCCATAATCGGCCAAAACTGCGAGTGTTGATGACCGGCACGTAAATGCACCCTGGGGTTCATCAATGGTGATAATCACTCCGGGGACCCAAAACGGTGATTAATAGCCCATGAAACAGGCCAGAATCGGCCAAAACTGCGAGTGTTGATGACCAGCACGTAAATGCACCCTGGGGTTCGTCAATGGTGGAAATCACTCCGTGGACCCAAAACGGTGATTAATAGCCCATGAAACAGGCCAGAATCAGCCAAAAGTGCGAGGGCTGATGACCGCCACGTAAATGCACCCTGGGGTTCGTCAATGGTGGAAATCACTCCGGGGACCCAAAACGGTGATTAATAGCCCATGTAACGGTGATTAATAGCCCATGAAACAGGCCAGAAGCGGCCAAAAGTGCGAGTGTTGACGATCGGCACGTAAATGCACCCTGGGGTTCGCCAATGGTGGATATCACTCCGGGGACCCAAAACGCTGATTAATAGCCCATGTAACGGTGATTAATAGCCCATGAAACAGGCCAGAAGCGGCCAAAAGTGCGAGGGCTGATGACCGTCACGTAAATGCACCCTGGGGTTCGTCAATGGTGGAAATCACTCCAGGGACCCAAAACGGGGATTAATAGCCCATATAACTGTGATTAATAGCCCATGAAACAGGCTAGAATCGGCCAAAACTGCGAGTGTTGATGACCGGCATGTAAATGCACCCTGGGGTTCGTCAATGGTGGAAATCACTCCGGGGACCCAAAACGGTGATTATTAGCCCATGTAACGGTGATTAATAGCCCATGAAACAGGCCAGAAGCGGCCAAAAGTGCGAGTGTTGAGGACCGGCACGTAAATGCACCCTGGGGTTTATCAATGGTGATAATCACTCCGGGGACCCAAAACGGTGATTAATAGCCCATGAAACAGGCCAGAATCGGCCAAAAGTGTGAGGGCTGATGACCGTCACGTAAATGCACCCTGGGGTTCGTCAATGGTGGAAATCACTCCAGGGACCCAAAACGGTGATTAATAGCCCATATAACTGTGATTAATAGCCCATGAAACAGGCAAGAATCGGCAAAAACTGCGAGTGTTGATGACCGGCACGTAAATGCCACCTGAGGTTCGTCAATGGTGGAAATCACTCCGGGAACCCAAAACGGTGATTAATAGCCCATGAAACAGGCAAGAATCGGCAAAAACTGCGAGTGTTGATGACCGGCACGTAAATGCAACCTGAGGTTCGTCAATGGTGAAAATCACTCCGGGGACCCAAAACGGTGATTAATAGCCCATGAAAGAGGCCAGAATCGGCCAAAACAGCGAGTGTTGATGACTGGCACGTAAATGCACCCTGGGGTTCGTCAATGGTGGAAACCACTCCGGGGACCCAAAACGGTGATTAATAGCCCATGTAACGGTGATTAATAGCCCATGAAACAGGCCAGAAGCGGCCAAAAGTGCGAGAGTTGATGACCGGCATGTAAATGCACCCTGGGGTTCATCAATGGTGATAATCACTCCGGGGACCCAAAACGGTGATTAATAGCCCATGTAAAGGTGATTAATAGCCCATGAAACAGGACAGAATCGGCCAAAAGTGCGAGTGTTGATGTTGATTTTCGGCACGTAAATGCACCCTGAGGTTCGTCAATGGTGGAAATCACTCCGGGGACCCAAAACGGTGATTAATAGGCCATGAAACAGGCCAGAAGCGGCCAAAACTTCGAGTGTTGATGACCGGCACGTAAATGCACCCTGGGGTTTGTCAATGGTGGAAATCACTTCGGGGACCCAAAACGGTGATTAATAGCCCATGTATCGGTGATTAATAGCCCATGAAACAGGCCAGAATCAGCCAAAAGTGTGAGGGCTGATGACCGTCACGTAAATGCACCCTAGGGTTCGTCAATGGTGGAAATTACTCCGGGGACCCAAAACGGTGATTAATAGCCCATATAACTGTGATAAATAGCCCATGAAACAGGCAAGAATCGGCCAAAACTGCGAGTGTTGATGACCGGCACGTAAATGCACCCTGGGGTTCGTCAATGGTGGAAATCACTCCGGGGACCCAAAACGGTGATTAATAGCCCATGAAACAGGCCAGAATCGGCCAAAACTGCGTGTGTTGATGACCGGCACGTGAATGCACCCTGGGGTTTGTCAATGGTGGAAATCACTCCGGGGACCCAAAACGGTGATTAATAGCCCATGTAACGGTGATTAATAGCCCATGAAACAGGCCAGAATCAGCCAAAAGTGCGAGGGCTGATGACCGTCACGTAAATGCACCCTGGGGTTCGTCAATGGTGGAAATCACTCCGGGGACCCAAAACGGTGATTAATAGCCCATGAAACAGGCCAGAAGCGGCCAAAAGTGCGAGGGCTGATGACCGTCACGTAAATGCACCCTGGGGTTCGTCAATGGTGGCAATCACTCCAGGGACCCAAAAAGGTGATTATTAGCCCATATAACTGTGATTAATAGCCCATGAAACAGGCAAGAATCGACCGGCGCGTAAATGCAACCTGAGGATCGTCAATGGTGGAAATCACTCCGGGGACCCAAAACGGTGATTAGTAGCCCATGAAACAGGCCAGAATCGGCCAAAACTGCGAGTGTTGATGACCGGCACGAAAATGCACCCTGGGGTTCATCAATGGTGATAATCACTCCGGGGACCCAAAACGGGGATTAATAGCCCATATAACTGTGATTAATAGCCCATGAAACAGGCGAGAATCGGCCAAAACTGCGAGTGTGGATGACCGGCACGTAAATGCACCCTGGGGTTCGTCAATGGTGGAAATCAATCCGGGGACCCAGAACGGTGATTAATAGCCCATGTAACGGTGATTAATAGCCCATGAAACAGGCCAAAAGCGGCCAAAAGTGCGAGTGTTGATGACCGACACGTAGATGCACCCTGGGGTTCGTCAATGGTGGAAATCACTCCGGGGACCCAAAACGGTGATTAATAGCCCATGTATCGGTGATTAATAGCCCATGAAACAGGCCAGAATCAGCCAAAAGTGCGAGGGCTGATGACCGTCACGTAAATGCACCCTAGGATAGCCTATGAAACAGGCAAGAATCGACCGGCGCGTAAATGCAACCTGAGGTTCGTCAATGGTGGAAATCACTCCGGGGACCCAAAACGGTGATTAGTAGCCCATGAAACAGGCCAGAATCGGCCAAAACTGCAAGTGTTGATGACCGGCACGTCAATGCACCCTGGGGTTTGTCAATGGTGGAAATCACTCCGGGGACCCAAAACGGTGATTAATAGCCCATGTATCGGTGATTAATAGCCCATGAAACAGGCCAGAATCAGCCAAAAGTGTGAGGGCTGATGACCGTCACGGAAATGCACCCTAGGGTTCGTCAATGGTGGAAATCACTCCGGGGACCCAAAAGGTGATTAATAGCCCATGAAACAGGCCAAAAGCGGCCAAAAGTGCGAGGGCTGATGACCGTCACCTAAATGCACCCTAGGGTTCGTTAATGGTGGAAATCACTCCAGGGACCCAAAACGGTGATTAATAACCCATATAACTGTGATTAATAGCCCATGAAACAGGCAAGAATCGGCCAAAACTGCGAGTGTTGATGACCGGCACGTAAATGCACCCTGGGGTTCGTCAATGGTGGAAATCACTCCAGGGACCCAAAACGGTGATTAATAGCCCATATAACTGTGATTAATAGCCCATGAAACAGGCAAGAATCGGCAAAAACTGCGAGTGTTGATGACCGGCACGTAAATGCCATCTGAGGTTCGTCAATGGTGGAAATCACTCCGGGGACCCAAAACGGTGATTAATAGCCCATGAAACAGGCAAGAATCGGCAAAAACTGCGAGTGTTGATGACCGGCACGTAAATGCACCCTGGGGTTCGTTAATGGTGGAAATCACTCCGGGGACCCAAAACGGTGATTAGTAGCCCATGTAACGGTGATTAATAGCCCATGAAACAGGCCAGAAGAGGCCAAAAGTGCGAGTGTTGATGACCGGCACGTAAATGCACCCTGGGGTTCATTAATTGTGATAATCACTCGGGGGACCCAAAACGGTGATTAATAGCCCATGTAACGGTGATTAATAGCCCATGAAACAGGACAGAATCGGCCAAAAGTGCGAGTGTTGATGTTGATTTCCGGCACGTAAATGCACCCTGAGGTTCGTCAATGGTGGAAATCACTCCGGGGACCCAAAACGGTGATTAATAGCCCATGAAATAGGCCAGAAGCGGCCAAAAGTGCGAGGGCTGATAACCGTCACGTAAATGCACCGTGGGTTCGTCAATGGTAGAAATCACTCCAGGGACCCAAAACGGTGATTAATAGCCCATATAACTGTGATTAATAGCCCATGAAACAGGCAAGAATCGACCGGCGCGTAAATGCAACCTGAGGTTCGTCAATGGTGGAAATCACTCCGGGGACCCAAAACGGTGATTAGTAGCCCATGAAACAGGCCAGAATCGGCCAAAACTGCGAGTGTTGATGATCGGCACGTAAATGCACCCTGGGTTCGTCAATGGTGGAAATCACTCCGGGGACCCAAAACGGTGATTAATAGCCCATGAAACAGGCCATAATCGGCCAAAACTGCGAGTGTTGATGACCGGCACGTAAATGCACCCTGGGGTTCATCAATGGTGATAATCACTCTGGGGACCCAAAACGGTGATTAATAGCCCATGAAACAGGCCAGAATCGGCCAAAAGTGCGAGGGCTGATGACCACGTAAATGCACCCTTTGGTTCGTCAATGGTGGAAATCACTCCAGGGACCCAAAACGGTGGTTAATAGCCCATATAACTGTGATTAATAGCCCATGAAACAGGCAAGAATCGGCCAAAACTGCGAGTGTTGATGACCGGCACGTAAATGCACCCTGGGGTTCGTCAATTGTGGAAATCACTCCGGGGACCCAAAACGGTGATTAATAGCCCATGAAACAGGCCAGAATCGGCCAAAACTACGTGTGTTGATGACCGGCACGTAAATGCACCCTGGGGTTCGTCAATGGTGGAAATCACTCCGGGGACCCAAAACGGTGATTAATAGCCCATGTAACGGTGATTAATAGCCCATGAAACAGGCAAGAATCGACCGGCGCGTAAATGCAACCTGAGGTTCGTCAATGGTGGAAATCACTCCGGGGACCCAAAACGGTGATTAGTACCCCATGAAACAGGCCAGAATCGGCCAAAACTGCAAGTGTTGATGACCGGCACGTCAATGCACCCTGGGGTTTGTCAATGGTGGAAATCACTCCGGGGACCCAAAACGGTGATTAATAGCCCATGTATCGGTGATTAATAGCCCATGAAACAGGCCAGAATCAGCCAAAAGTGTGAGGGCTGATGACCGTCACGGAAATGCACCCTAGGGTTCGTCAATGGTGGAAATCACTCCGGGGACCCAAAAGGTGATTAATAGCCCATGAAACAGGCCAAAAGCGGCCAAAAGTGCGAGGGCTGATGACCGTCACCTAAATGCACCCTAGGGTTCGTTAATGGTGGAAATCACTCCAGGGACCCAAAACGGTGATTAATAACCCATATAACTGTGATTAATAGCCCATGAAACAGGCAAGAATCGGCCAAAACTGCGAGTGTTGATGACCGGCACGTAAATGCACCCTGGGGTTCGTCAATGGTGGAAATCACTCCAGGGACCCAAAACTGTGATTAATAGCCCATATAACTGTGATTAATAGCCCATGAAACAGGCAAGAATCGGCAAAAACTGCGAGTGTTGATGACCGGCACGTAAATGCCATCTGAGGTTCGTCAATGGTGGAAATCACTCCTGGGACCCAAAAGGTGATTAATAGCCCATGAAACAGGCCAAAAGCGGCCAAAAGTGCGAGGGCTGATGACCGTCACCTAAATGCACCCTAGGGTTCGTTAATGGTGGAAATCACTCCAGGGACCCAAAACGGTGATTAATAACCCATATAACTGTGATTAATAGCCCATGAAACAGGCAAGAATCGGCCAAAACTGCGAGTGTTGATGACCGGCACGTAAATGCACCCTGGGGTTCGTCAATGGTGGAAATCACTCCAGGGACCCAAAACAGTGATTAATAGCCCATATAACTGTGATTAATAGCCCATGAAACAGGCAAGAATCGGCAAAAACTGCGAGTGTTGATGACCGGCACATAAATGCCATCTGAGGTTCGTCAATGGTGGAAATCACTCCGGGGACCCAAAACGGTGATTAATAGCCCATGAAACAGGCCAGAATCGGCCAAAAGTGCGAGGGCTGATGACCACGTAAATGCACCCTGGGGTTCGTCAATGGTGGAAATCACTCCAGGGACCCAAAACGATGATTAATAGCCCATATAACTGTGATTAATAGCCCATGAAACAGGCAAGAATCGGCCAAAACTGCGAGTGTTGATGACCGGCACGTAAATGCACCCTGGGGTTCGTCAATTGTGGAAATCACTCCGGGGACCCAAAACGGTGATTAATAGCCCATGAAACAGGCCAGAATCGGCCAAAACTGCGTGTGTTGATGACCGGCACGTAAATGCAGCCTGGGGTTCATCAATGGTGATAATCACTCCGGGGACCCAAAACGGTGATTAATAGCCCATGTATCGGTGATTAATAGCCCATGAAACAGGACAAAATCGGCCAAAAGTGCGAGTGTTGATGTTGATTTCCGGCACGTAAATGCACCCTGAGGTTCGTCAATGGTGGAAATCACTCCGGTGACCCAAAACGGTGATTAATAGCCCATGAAACAGGCCAGAATCGGCCAAAACTGCAACTGTTGATGACCGGCACGTCAATGCACCCTGGGGTTTGTCAATGGTGGAAATCACTCCGGGGACCCAAAACGGTGATTAATAGCCCATGTATCGGTGATTAATAGCCCATGAAACAGGCCAAAATCAGCCAAAAGTGTGAGGGCTGATGACCGTCACGTAAATGCACCCTAGGGTTCGTCAATGGTGGAAATCACTCCGGGGACCCAAAAGGTGATTATTAGCCCATGAAACAGGCCAAAAGCGGCCAAAAGTGCGAGGGCTGATGACCGTCACCTAAATGCACCCTAGGGTTCGTTAATGGTGGAAATCACTCCAGGGACCCAAAACGGTGATTAATAACCCATATAACTGTGATTAATAGCCCATGAAACAGGCAAGAGTCGGCAAAAACTGCGAGTGTTGATGACCGGCACGTAATGCACCCTGGGGTTCGTCAATGGTGGAAATCACTCCGGGGACCCAAAACGGTGATTAATAGCCCATGAAACAGGCCAGAATCGGCCAAAAGTGCGAGGGCTGATGACCACGTAAATGCACCCTGGGGTTCGTCAATGGTGGAAATCACTCCAGGGACCCAAAACGGTGATTAATAGCCCATATAACTGTGATTAATAGCCCATGAAACAGGCAAGAATCGGCCAAAACTGCGAGTGTTGATGACCGGCACGTAAATGCACCCTGGGGTTCGTCAATTGTGGAAATCACTCCGGGGACCCAAAACGGTGATTAATAGCCCATGAAACAGGCCAGAATCGGCCAAAACTGCGTGTGTTGATGACCGGCACGTAAATGCAGCCTGGGGTTCATCAATGGTGATAATCACTCCGGGGACCCAAAACGGTGATTAATAGCCCATGTATCGGTGATTAATAGCCCATGAAACAGGACAAAATCGGCCAAAAGTGCGAGTGTTGATGTTGATTTCCGGCACGTAAATGCACCCTGAGGTTCGTCAATGGTGGAAATCACTCCGGTGACCCAAAACGGTGATTAATAGCCCATGAAACAGGCCAGAATCGGCCAAAACTGCAACTGTTGATGACCGGCACGTCAATGCACCCTGGGGTTTGTCAATGGTGGAAATCACTCCGGGGACCCAAAACGGTGATTAATAGCCCATGTATCGGTGATTAATAGCCCATGAAACAGGCCAAAATCAGCCAAAAGTGTGAGGGCTGATGACCGTCACGTAAATGCACCCTAGGGTTCGTCAATGGTGGAAATCACTCCGGGGACCCAAAAGGTGATTATTAGCCCATGAAACAGGCCAAAAGCGGCCAAAAGTGCGAGGGCTGATGACCGTCACCTAAATGCACCCTAGGGTTCGTTAATGGTGGAAATCACTCCAGGGACCCAAAACGGTGATTAATAACCCATATAACTGTGATTAATAGCCCATGAAACAGGCAAGAGTCGGCAAAAACTGCGAGTGTTGATGACCGGCACGTAATGCACCCTGGGGTTCGTCAATGGTGGAAATCACTCCGGGGACCCAAAACGGTGATTAATAGCCCATGAAACAGGCCAGAATCGGCCAAAACTGCGTGTGTTGATGACCGGCACGTAAATGCACCCTGGGGTTCGTCAATGGTGGAAATCACTCCGGGGACCCAAAACGGTGATTAATAGCCCATGTAACGGTGATTAATAGCCCATGAAACAATCCAGAATCAGCCAAAAGTGCGAGGGCTGATGACCGTCACGTAAATGCACCCTGGGGTTCGTCAATGGTGGAAATCCCTCCGGGGACCCAAAACGGTGATTAATAGCCATGAAATAGGCCAGAAGCGGCCAAAAGTGCGAGGGCTGATGACCGTCACGTAAATGCACCCTGGGGTTCGTCAATGGTGGAAATCACTCCAGGGACCCAAAACGGTGATTAATAGCCCATATAACTGTGATTAATAGCCCATGAAACAGGAAAGAATCGACCGGCGCGTAAATGCAACCTGAGGTTCGACAATGGTGGAAATCACTCCGGGGACCCAAAACGGTGATTAATAGCCCATGAAACAGGCCATAATCGGCCAAAACTGCGAGTGTTGATGACCGGCACGTAAATGCACCCTGGGGTTCATCAATGGTGATAATCACTCCGGGGACCCAAAACGGTGATTAATAGCCCATGAAACAGGCCAGAATCGGCCAAAACTGCGAGTGTTGATGACCAGCACGTAAATGCACCCTGGGGTTCGTCAATGGTGGAAATCACTCCGTGGACCCAAAACGGTGATTAATAGCCAATGAAACAGGCCAGAATCAGCCAAAAGTGCGAGGGCTGATGACCGCCACGTAAATGCACCCTGGGGTTCGTCAATGGTGGAAATCACTCCGGGGACCCAAAACGGTGATTAATAGCCCATGTAACGGTGATTAATAGCCCATGAAACAGGCCAGAAGCGGCCAAAAGTGCGAGTGTTGACGATCGGCACGTAAATGCACCCTGGGGTTCGCCAATGGTGGATATCACTCCGGGGACCCAAAACGCTGATTAATAGCCCATGTAACGGTGATTAATAGCCCATGAAACAGGCCAGAAGCGGCCAAAAGTGCGAGGGCTGATGACCGTCACGTAAATGCACCCTGGGGTTCGTCAATGGTGGAAATCACTCCAGGGACCCAAAACGGGGATTAATAGCCCATATAACTGTGATTAATAGCCCATGAAACAGGCTAGAATCGGCCAAAACTGCGAGTGTTGATGACCGGCATGTAAATGCACCCTGGGGTTCGTCAATGGTGGAAATCACTCCGGGGACCCAAAACGGTGATTATTAGCCCATGTAACGGTGATTAATAGCCCATGAAACAGGCCAGAAGCGGCCAAAAGTGCGAGTGTTGAGGACCGGCACGTAAATGCACCCTGGGGTTTATCAATGGTGATAATCACTCCGGGGACCCAAAACGGTGATTAATAGCCCATGAAACAGGCCAGAATCGGCCAAAAGTGTGAGGGCTGATGACCGTCACGTAAATGCACCCTGGGGTTCGTCAATGGTGGAAATCACTCCAGGGACCCAAAACGGTGATTAATAGCCCATATAACTGTGATTAATAGCCCATGAAACAGGCAAGAATCGGCAAAAACTGCGAGTGTTGATGACCGGCACGTAAATGCCACCTGAGGTTCGTCAATGGTGGAAATCACTCCGGGAACCCAAAACGGTGATTAATAGCCCATGAAACAGGCAAGAATCGGCAAAAACTGCGAGTGTTGATGACCGGCACGTAAATGCAACCTGAGGTTCGTCAATGGTGAAAATCACTCCGGGGACCCAAAACGGTGATTAATAGCCCATGAAAGAGGCCAGAATCGGCCAAAACAGCGAGTGTTGATGACTGGCACGTAAATGCACCCTGGGGTTCTTCAATGGTGGAAACCACTCCGGGGACCCAAAACGGTGATTAATAGCCCATGTAACGGTGATTAATAGCCCATGAAACAGGCCAGAAGCGGCCAAAAGTGCGAGAGTTGATGACCGGCATGTAAATGCACCCTGGGGTTCATCAATGGTGATAATCACTCCGGGGACCCAAAACGGTGATTAATAGCCCATGTAAAGGTGATTAATAGCCCATGAAACAGGACAGAATCGGCCAAAAGTGCGAGTGTTGATGTTGATTTTCGGCACGTAAATGCACCCTGAGGTTCGTCAATGGTGGAAATCACTCCGGGGACCCAAAACGGTGATTAATAGGCCATGAAACAGGCCAGAAGCGGCCAAAACTTCGAGTGTTGATGACCGGCACGTAAATGCACCCTGGGGTTTGTCAATGGTGGAAATCACTTCGGGGACCCAAAACGGTGATTAATAGCCCATGTATCGGTGATTAATAGCCCATGAAACAGGCCAGAATCAGCCAAAAGTGTGAGGGCTGATGACCGTCACGTAAATGCTCCCTAGGGTTCGTCAATGGTGGAAATTACTCCGGGGACCCAAAACGGTGATTAATAGCCCATATAACTGTGATAAATAGCCCATGAAACAGGCAAGAATCGGCCAAAACTGCGAGTGTTGATGACCGGCACGTAAATGCACCCTGGGGTTCGTCAATGGTGGAAATCACTCCGGGGACCCAAAACGGTGATTAATAGCCCATGAAACAGGCCAGAATCGGCCAAAACTGCGTGTGTTGATGACCGGCACGTGAATGCACCCTGGGGTTTGTCAATGGTGGAAATCACTCCGGGGACCCAAAACGGTGATTAATAGCCCATGTAACGGTGATTAATAGCCCATGAAACAGGCCAGAATCAGCCAAAAGTGCGAGGGCTGATGACCGTCACGTAAATGCACCCTGGGGTTCGTCAATGGTGGAAATCACTCCGGGGACCCAAAACGGTGATTAATAGCCCATGAAACAGGCCAGAAGCGGCCAAAAGTGCGAGGGCTGATGACCGTCACGTAAATGCACCCTGGGGTTCGTCAATGGTGGCAATCACTCCAGGGACCCAAAAAGGTGATTATTAGCCCATATAACTGTGATTAATAGCCCATGAAACAGGCAAGAATCGACCGGCGCGTAAATGCAACCTGAGGATCGTCAATGGTGGAAATCACTCCGGGGACCCAAAACGGTGATTAGTAGCCCATGAAACAGGCCAGAATCGGCCAAAACTGCGAGTGTTGATGACCGGCACGAAAATGCACCCTGGGGTTCATCAATGGTGATAATCACTCCGGGGACCCAAAACGGGGATTAATAGCCCATATAACTGTGATTAATAGCCCATGAAACAGGCGAGAATCGGCCAAAACTGCGAGTGTGGATGACCGGCACGTAAATGCACCCTGGGGTTCGTCAATGGTGGAAATCAATCCGGGGACCCAGAACGGTGATTAATAGCCCATGTAACGGTGATTAATAGCCCATGAAACAGGCCAGAAGCGGCCAAAAGTGCGAGTGTTGATGACCGACACGTAGATGCACCCTGGGGTTCGTCAATGGTGGAAATCACTCCGGGGACCCAAAACGGTGATTAATAGCCCATGTATCGGTGATTAATAGCCCATGAAACAGGCCAGAATCAGCCAAAAGTGCGAGGGCTGATGACCGTCACGTAAATGCACCCTAGGATAGCCTATGAAACCGGCCAGAATCGGCCAAAAGTGTGAGGGCTGATGACCGTCACGTAAATGCACCATGGGGTTCGTCAATGGTGGAAATCACTCCAGGGACCCAAAACGGTGATTAATAGCCCATATAACTATGATTAATAGCCCATGAAACAGGCAAGAATCGACCGGCGCGTAAATTCAACCTGAGGTTCGTCAATTGTGGAAATCACTCCGGGGACCCAAAACGGTGATTAGTAGCCCATGAAACAGGCCAGAATCAGCCAAAACTGCGAGTGTTGATGACCGGCACGTAAATGCACCCTGGGGTTCATCAATGGTGGAAATCACTCCGTGGACCCAAAACGGTGATTAATAGCCCATGAAACAGGCCTGAATCAACCAAAAGTGCGAGGGCTGATGACCGTCACGTAAATGCACCCTGGCGTTCATCAATGGTGATAATCACTCCGGGGACCCAAAACGGTGATTAATAGCCCATGTAACGGTGATTAATAGCCCATGAAACAGGACAGAATCGACCAAAAGTGCGAGTGTTGATGTTGATTTCCGGCACGTAAATGCACCCTGAGGTTCGTCAATGGTGGAAATCACTCCGGGCACCCAAAACGGAGATTAATAGCCCATGAAACAGGCCAGAATCGGCCAAAACTGCGAGTGTTGATGACCGGCACGTAAATGCACCCTGGGGTTCGTCAATGGTGGAAATCACTCCAGGGACCCAAAACGGTGATTAATAGCCCATGAAACAGGCCAGAATCGGCCAAAACTACGTGTGTTGATGACCGGCACGTAAATGCACCCTGGGGTTCTACAATGGTGGAAATCACTCCGGGGACCCAAAACGGTGATTAATAGCCCATATAACTGTGATTAATAGCCCATGAAACAGGCCAGAATCGGCCAAAACTGCGAGTGTTGATGACCGGCACGTAAATGCACCCTGGGGTTCGTCAATTGTGGAAATCACTCCGGGGACCCAAAACGGTGATTAATAGCCCATGAAACAGGCCAGAATGGGCCAAAACTGCGTGTGTTGATGACCGGCACGTAAATGCAGCCTGGGGTTCATCAATGGTGATAATCACTCCGGGGACCCAAAACGGTGATTAATAGCCCATGTATCGGTGATTAATAGCCCATGAAACAGGACAAAATCGCCAAAAGTGCGAGTGTTGATGTTGATTTCCGGCACGTAAATGCACCCTGAGGTTCGTCAATGGTGGAAATCACTCCGGTGACCCAAAACGGTGATTAATAGCCCATGAAACAGGCCAGAATCGGCCAAAACTGCAACTGTTGATGACCGGCACGTCAATGCACCCTGGGGTTTGTCAATGGTGGAAATCACTCCGGGGACCCAAAACGGTGATTAATAGCCCATGTATCGGTGATTAATAGCCCATGAAACAGGCCAGAATCAGCCAAAAGTGTGAGGGCTGATGACCGTCACGTAAATGCACCCTAGGGTTCGTCAATGGTGGAAATCACTCCGGGGACCCAAAAGGTGATTAATAGCCCATGAAACAGGCCAAAAGCGGCCAAAAGTGCGAGGGCTGATGACCGTCACCTAAATGCACCCTAGGGTTCGTTAATGGTGGAAATCACTCCAGGGACCCAAAACGGTGATTAATAACCCATATAACTGTGATTAATAGCCCATGAAACAGGCAAGAGTCGGCAAAAACTGCGAGTGTTGATGACCGGCACGTAATGCACCCTGGGGTTCGTCAATGGGGAAATCACTCCGGGGACCCAAAACGGTGATTAATAGCCCATGAAACAGGCCAGAATCGGCCAAAACTGCGTGTGTTGATGACCGGCACGTAAATGCACCCTGGGGTTCGTCAATGGTGGAAATCACTCCGGGGACCCAAAACGGTGATTAATAGCCCATGTAACGGTGATTAATAGCCCATGAAACAATCCAGAATCAGCCAAAAGTGCGAGGGCTGATGACCGTCACGTAAATGCACCCTGGGGTTCGTCAATGGTGGAAATCCCTCCGGGGACCCAAAACGGTGCTTAATAGCCATGAAATAGGCCAGAAGCGGCCAAAAGTGCGAGGGCTGATGACCGTCACGTAAATGCACCCTGGGGTTCGTCAATGGTGGAAATCACTCCAGGGACCCAAAACGGTGATTAATAGCCCATATAACTGTGATTAATAGCCCATGAAACAGGAAAGAATCGACCGGCGCGTAAATGCAACCTGAGGTTCGACAATGGTGGAAATCACTCCGGGGACCCAAAACGGTGATTAATAGCCCATGAAACAGGCCATAATCGGCCAAAACTGCGAGTGTTGATGACCGGCACGTAAATGCACCCTGGGGTTCATCAATGGTGATAATCACTCCGGGGACCCAAAACGGTGATTAATAGCCCATGAAACAGGCCAGAATCGGCCAAAACTGCGAGTGTTGATGACCAGCACGTAAATGCACCCTGGGGTTCGTCAATGGTGGAAATCACTCCGTGGACCCAAAACGGTGATTAATAGCCCATGAAACAGGCCAGAATCAGCCAAAAGTGCGAGGGCTGATGACCGGCACGTAAATGCACCCTAGGGTTCGTCAATGGTGGAAATCAATCCGGGGACCCAGAACGGTGATTAATAGCCCATGTAACGGTGATTAATAGCCCATGAAACAGGCCAGAAGCGGCCAAAAGTGCGAGTGTTGATGACCGACACGTAGATGCACCCTGGGGTTCGTCAATGGTGGAAATCACTCCGGGGACCCAAAACGGTGATTAATAGCCCATGTATCGGTGATTAATAGCCCATGAAACAGGCCAGAATCAGCCAAAAGTGCGAGGGCTGATGACCGTCACGTAAATGCACCCTAGGATAGCCTATGAAACAGGCCAGAATCGGCCAAAAGTGTGAGGGCTGATGACCGTCACGTAAATGCACCATGGGGTTCGTCAATGGTGGAAATCACTCCAGGGACCCAAAACGGTGATTAATAGCCCATATAACTATGATTAATAGCCCATGAAACAGGCAAGAATCGACCGGCGCGTAAATTCAACCTGAGGTTCGTCAATTGTGGAAATCACTCCGGGGACCCAAAACGGTGATTAGTAGCCCATGAAACAGGCCAGAATCAGCCAAAACTGCGAGTGTTGATGACCGGCACGTAAATGCACCCTGGGGTTCATCAATGGTGGAAATCACTCCGTGGACCCAAAACGGTGATTAATAGCCCATGAAACAGGCCTGAATCAACCAAAAGTGCGAGGGCTGATGACCGTCACGTAAATGCACCCTGGCGTTCATCAATGGTGATAATCACTCCGGGGACCCAAAACGGTGATTAATAGCCCATGTAACGGTGATTAATAGCCCATGAAACAGGACAGAATCGACCAAAAGTGCGAGTGTTGATGTTGATTTCCGGCACGTAAATGCACCCTGAGGTTCGTCAATGGTGGAAATCACTCCGGGCACCCAAAACGGTGATTAATAGCCCATGAAACAGGCCAGAATCGGCCAAAACTGCGAGTGTTGATGACCGGCACGTAAATGCACCCTGGGGTTCGTCAATGGTGGAAATCACTCCAGGGACCCAAAACGGTGATTAATAGCCCATGAAACAGGCCAGAATCAGCCAAAACTACGTGTGTTGATGACCGGCACGTAAATGCACCCTGGGGTTCGTCAATGGTGGAAATCACTCCGGGGACCCAAAACGGTGATTAATAGCCCATATAACTGTGATTAATAGCCCATGAAACAGGCAAGAATCGGCCAAAACTGCGAGTGTTGATGACCGGCACGTAAATGCACCCTGGGGTTCGTCAATTGTGGAAATCACTCCGGGGACCCAAAACGGTGATTAATAGCCCATGAAACAGGCCAGAATCGGCCAAAACTGCGTGTGTTGATGACCGGCACGTAAATGCAGCCTGGGGTTCATCAATGGTGATAATCACTCCGGGGACCCAAAACGGTGATTAATAGCCCATGTATCGGTGATTAATAGCCCATGAAACAGGACAAAATCGCCAAAAGTGCGAGTGTTGATGTTGATTTCCGGCACGTAAATGCACCCTGAGGTTCGTCAATGGTGGAAATCACTCCGGTGACCCAAAACGGTGATTAATAGCCCATGAAACAGGCCAGAATCGGCCAAAACTGCAACTGTTGATGACCGGCACGTCAATGCACCCTGGGGTTTGTCAATGGTGGAAATCACTCCGGGGACCCAAAACGGTGATTAATAGCCCATGTATCGGTGATTAATAGCCCATGAAACAGGCCAGAATCAGCCAAAAGTGTGAGGGCTGATGACCGTCACGTAAATGCACCCTAGGGTTCGTCAATGGTGGAAATCACTCCGGGGACCCAAAAGGTGATTAATAGCCCATGAAACAGGCCAAAAGCGGCCAAAAGTGCGAGGGCTGATGACCGTCACCTAAATGCACCCTAGGGTTCGTTAATGGTGGAAATCACTCCAGGGACCCAAAACGGTGATTAATAACCCATATAACTGTGATTAATAGCCCATGAAACAGGCAAGAGTCGGCAAAAACTGCGAGTGTTGATGACCGGCACGTAATGCACCCTGGGGTTCGTCAATGGTGGAAATCACTCCGGGGACCCAAAACGGTGATTAATAGCCCATGAAACAGGCCAGAATCGGCCAAAACAGCGTGTGTTGATGACCGGCACGTAAATGCACCCTGGGGTTCGTCAATGGTGGAAATCACTCCGGGGACCCAAAACGGTGATTAATAGCCCATGTAACGGTGATTAATAGCCCATGAAACAATCCAGAATCAGCCAAAAGTGCGAGGGCTGATGACCGTCACGTAAATGCATCCTGGGGTTCGTCAATGGTGGAAATCCCTCCGGGGACCCAAAACGGTGATTAATAGCCATGAAATAGGCCAGAAGCGGCCAAAAGTGCGAGGGCTGATGACCGTCACGTAAATGCACCCTGGGGTTCGTCAATGGTGGAAATCACTCCAGGGACCCAAAACGGTGATTAATAGCCCATATAACTGTGATTAATAGCCCATGAAACAGGAAAGAATCGACCGGCGCGTAAATGCAACCTGAGGTTCGACAATGGTGGAAATCACTCCGGGGACCCAAAACGGTGATTAATAGCCCATGAAACAGGCCATAATCGGCCAAAACTGCGAGTGTTGATGACCGGCACGTAAATGCACCCTGGGGTTCATCAATGGTGATAATCACTCCGGGGACCCAAAACGGTGATTAATAGCCCATGAAACAGGCCAGAATCGGCCAAAACTGCGAGTGTTGATGACCAGCACGTAAATGCACCCTGGGGTTCGTCAATGGTGGAAATCACTCCGTGGACCCAAAACGGTGATTAATAGCCCATGAAACAGGCCAGAATCAGCCAAAAGTGCGAGGGCTGATGACCGGCACGTAAATGCACCCTGGGGTTCGTCAATGGTGGAAATCAATCCGGGGACCCAGAACGGTGATTAATAGCCCATGTAACGGTGATTAATAGCCCATGAAACAGGCCAGAAGCGGCCAAAAGTGCGAGTGTTGATGACCGACACGTAGATGCACCCTGGGGTTCGTCAATGGTGGAAATCACTCCGGGGACCCAAAACGGTGATTAATAGCCCATGTATCGGTGATTAATAGCCCATGAAACAGGCCAGAATCAGCCAAAAGTGCGAGGGCTGATGACCGTCACGTAAATGCACCCTAGGATAGCCTATGAAATAGGCCAGAATCGGCCAAAAGTGTGAGGGCTGATGACCGTCACGTAAATGCACCATGGGGTTCGTCAATGGTGGAAATCACTCCAGGGACCCAAAACGGTGATTAATAGCCCATATAACTATGATTAATAGCCCATGAAACAGGCAAGAATCGACCGGCGCGTAAATTCAACCTGAGGTTCGTCAATTGTGGAAATCACTCCGGGGACCCAAAACGGTGATTAGTAGCCCATGAAACAGGCCAGAATCAGCCAAAACTGCGAGTGTTGATGACCGGCACGTAAATGCACCCTGGGGTTCATCAATGGTGATAATCACTCCGGGGACCCAAAACGGTGATTAATAGCCCATGAAACAGGCCAGAATCGGCCAAAACTGCGAGTGTTGATGACCAGCACGTAAATGCACCCTGGGGTTCGTCAATGGTGGAAATCACTCCGTGGACCCAAAACGGTGATTAATAGCCCATGAAACAGGCCAGAATCAGCCAAAAGTGCGAGGGCTGATGACCGGCACGTAAATGCACCCTGGGGTTCGTCAATGGTGGAAATCAATCCGGGGACCCAGAACGGTGATTAATAGCCCATGTAACGGTGATTAATAGCCCATGAAACAGGCCAGAAGCGGCCAAAAGTGCGAGTGTTGATGACCGACACGTAGATGCACCCTGGGGTTCGTCAATGGTGGAAATCACTCCGGGGACCCAAAACGGTGATTAATAGCCCATGTATCGGTGATTAATAGCCCATGAAACAGGCCAGAATCAGCAAAAAGTGCGAGGGCTGATGACCGTCACGTAAATGCACCCTAGGATAGCCTATGAAACAGGCCAGAATCGGCCAAAAGTGTGAGGGCTGATGACCGTCACGTAAATGCACCATGGGGTTCGTCAATGGTGGAAATCACTCCAGGGACCCAAAACGGTGATTAATAGCCCATATAACTATGATTAATAGCCCATGAAACAGGCAAGAATCGACCGGCGCGTAAATTCAACCTGAGGTTCGTCAATTGTGGAAATCACTCCGGGGACCCAAAACGGTGATTAGTAGCCCATGAAACAGGCCAGAATCAGCCAAAACTGCGAGTGTTGATGACCGGCACGTAAATGCACCCTGGGGTTCATCAATGGTGGAAATCACTCCGTGGACCCAAAACGGTGATTAATAGCCCATGAAACAGGCCTGAATCAACCAAAAGTGCGAGGGCTGATGACCGTCACGTAAATGCACCCTGGCGTTCATCAATGGTGATAATCACTCCGGGGACCCAAAACGGTGATTAATAGCCCATGTAACGGTGATTAATAGCCCATGAAACAGGACAGAATCGACCAAAAGTGCGAGTGTTGATGTTGATTTCCGGCACGTAAATGCACCCTGAGGTTCGTCAATGGTGGAAATCACTCCGGGCACCCAAAACGGTGATTAATAGCCCATGAAACAGGCCAGAATCGGCCAAAACTGCGAGTGTTGATGACCGGCACGTAAATGCACCCTGGGGTTCGTCAATGGTGGAAATCACTCCAGGGACCCAAAACGGTGATTAATAGCCCATGAAACAGGCCAGAATCAGCCAAAACTACGTGTGTTGATGACCGGCACGTAAATGCACCCTGGGGTTCGTCAATGGTGGAAATCACTCCGGGGACCCAAAACGGTGATTAATAGCCCATATAACTGTGATTAATAGCCCATGAAACAGGCAAGAATCGGCCAAAACTGCGAGTGTTGATGACCGGCACGTAAATGCACCCTGGGGTTCGTCAATTGTGGAAATCACTCCGGGGACCCAAAACGGTGATTAATAGCCCATGAAACAGGCCAGAATCGGCCAAAACTGCGTGTGTTGATGACCGGCACGTAAATGCAGCCTGGGGTTCATCAATGGTGATAATCACTCCGGGGACCCAAAACGGTGATTAATAGCCCATGTATCGGTGATTAATAGCCCATGAAACAGGACAAAATCGCCAAAAGTGCGAGTGTTGATGTTGATTTCCGGCACGTAAATGCACCCTGAGGTTCGTCAATGGTGGAAATCACTCCGGTGACCCAAAACGGTGATTAATAGCCCATGAAACAGGCCAGAATCGGCCAAAACTGCAACTGTTGATGACCGGCACGTCAATGTACCCTGGGGTTTGTCAATGGTGGAAATCACTCCGGGGACCCAAAACGGTGATTAATAGCCCATGTATCGGTGATTAATAGCCCATGAAACAGGCCAGAATCAGCCAAAAGTGTGAGGGCTGATGACCGTCACGTAAATGCACCCTAGGGTTCGTCAATGGTGGAAATCACTCCGGGGACCCAAAAGGTGATTAATAGCCCATGAAACAGGCCAAAAGCGGCCAAAAGTGCGAGGGCTGATGACCGTCACCTAAATGCACCCTAGGGTTCGTTAATGGTGGAAATCACTCCAGGGACCCAAAACGGTGATTAATAACCCATATAACTGTGATTAATAGCCCATGAAACAGGCAAGAGTCGGCAAAAACTGCGAGTGTTGATGACCGGCACGTAATGCACCCTGGGGTTCGTCAATGGTGGAAATCACTCCGGGGACCCAAAACGGTGATTAATAGCCCATGAAACAGGCCAGAATCGGCCAAAACTGCGTGTGTTGATGACCGGCACGTAAATGCACCCTGGGGTTCGTCAATGGTGGAAATCACTCCGGGGACCCAAAACGGTGATTAATAGCCCATGTAACGGTGATTAATAGCCCATGAAACAATCCAGAATCAGCCAAAAGTGCGAGGGCTGATGACCGTCACGTAAATGCACCCTGGGGTTCGTCAATGGTGGAAATCCCTCCGGGGACCCAAAACGGTGATTAATAGCCATGAAATAGGCCAGAAGCGGCCAAAAGTGCGAGGGCTGATGACCGTCACGTAAATGCACCCTGGGGTTCGTCAATGGTGGAAATCACTCCAGGGACCCAAAACGGTGATTAATAGCCCATATAACTGTGATTAATAGCCCATGAAACAGGAAAGAATCGACCGGCGCGTAAATGCAACCTGAGGTTCGACAATGGTGGAAATCACTCCGGGGACCCAAAACGGTGATTAATAGCCCATGAAACAGGCCATAATCGGCCAAAACTGCGAGTGTTGATGACCGGCACGTAAATGCACCCTGGGGTTCATCAATGGTGATAATCACTCCGGGGACCCAAAACGGTGATTAATAGCCCATGAAACAGGCCAGAATCGGCCAAAACTGCGAGTGTTGATGACCAGCACGTAAATGCACCCTGGGGTTCGTCAATGGTGGAAATCACTCCGTGGACCCAAAACGGTGATTAATAGCCCATGAAACAGGCCAGAATCAGCCAAAAGTGCGAGGGCTGATGACCGGCACGTAAATGCACCCTGGGGTTCGTCAATGGTGGAAATCAATCCGGGGACCCAGAACGGTGATTAATAGCCCATGTAACGGTGATGAATAGCCCATGAAACAGGCCAGAAGCGGCCAAAAGTGCGAGTGTTGATGACCGACACGTAGATGCACCCTGGGGTTCGTCAATGGTGGAAATCACTCCGGGGACCCAAAACGGTGATTAATAGCCCATGTATCGGTGATTAATAGCCCATGAAACAGGCCAGAATCAGCCAAAAGTGCGAGGGCTGAAGACCGTCACGTAAATGCACCCTAGGATAGCCTATGAAACAGGCCAGAATCGGCCAAAAGTGTGAGGGCTGATGACCGTCACGTAAATGCACCATGGGGTTCGTCAATGGTGGAAATCACTCCAGGGACCCAAAACGGTGATTAATAGCCCATATAACTATGATTAATAGCCCATGAAACAGGCAAGAATCGACCGGCGCGTAAATTCAACCTGAGGTTCGTCAATTGTGGAAATCACTCCGGGGACCCAAAACGGTGATTAGTAGCCCATGAAACAGGCCAGAATCGGCCAAAACTGCGAGTGTTGATGACCAGCACGTAAATGCACCCTGGGGTTCGTCAATGGTGGAAATCACTCCGTGGACCCAAAACGGTGATTAATAGCCCATGAAACAGGCCAGAATCAGCCAAAAGTGCGAGGGCTGATGACCGCCACGTAAATGCACCCTGGGGTTCGTCAATGGTGGAAATCACTCCGGGGACCCAAAACGGTGATTAATAGCCCATGTAACGGTGATTAATAGCCCATGAAACAGGCCAGAAGCGGCCAAAAGTGCGAGTGTTGACGATCGGCACGTAAATGCACCCTGGGGTTCGCCAATGGTGGATATCACTCCGGGGACCCAAAACGCTGATTAATAGCCCATGTAACGGTGATTAATAGCCCATGAAACAGGCCAGAAGCGGCCAAAAGTGCGAGGGCTGATGACCGTCACGTAAATGCACCCTGGGGTTCGTCAATGGTGGAAATCACTCCAGGGACCCAAAACGGGGATTAATAGCCCATATAACTGTGATTAATAGCCCATGAAACAGGCTAGAATCGGCCAAAACTGCGAGTGTTGATGACCGGCATGTAAATGCACCCTGGGGTTCGTCAATGGTGGAAATCACTCCGGGGACCCAAAACGGTGATTATTAGCCCATGTAACGGTGATTAATAGCCCATGAAACAGGCCAGAAGCGGCCAAAAGTGCGAGTGTTGAGGACCGGGACGTAAATGCACCCTGGGGTTTATCAATGGTGATAATCACTCCGGGGACCCAAAACGGTGATTAATAGCCCATGAAACAGGCCAGAATCGGCCAAAAGTGTGAGGGCTGATGACCGTCACGTAAATGCACCCTGGGGTTCGTCAATGGTGGAAATCACTCCAGGGACCCAAAACGGTGATTAATAGCCCATATAACTGTGATTAATAGCCCATGAAACAGGCAAGAATCGGCAAAAACTGCGAGTGTTGATGACCGGCACGTAAATGCCACCTGAGGTTCGTCAATGGTGGAAATCACTCCGGGAACCCAAAACGGTGATTAATAGCCCATGAAACAGGCAAGAATCGGCAAAAACTGCGAGTGTTGATGACCGGCACGTAAATGCAACCTGAGGTTCGTCAATGGTGAAAATCACTCCGGGGACCCAAAACGGTGATTAATAGCCCATGAAAGAGGCCAGAATCGGCCAAAACAGCGAGTGTTGATGACTGGCACGTAAATGCACCCTGGGGTTCGTCAATGGTGGAAACCACTCCGGGGACCCAAAACGGTGATTAATAGCCCATGTAACGGTGATTAATAGCCCATGAAACAGGCCAGAAGCGGCCAAAAGTGCGAGAGTTGATGACCGGCATGTAAATGCACCCTGGGGTTCATCAATGGTGATAATCACTCCGGGGACCCAAAACGGTGATTAATAGCCCATGTAAAGGTGATTAATAGCCCATGAAACAGGACAGAATCGGCCAAAAGTGCGAGTGTTGATGTTGATTTTCGGCACGTAAATGCACCCTGAGGTTCGTCAATGGTGGAAATCACTCCGGGGACCCAAAACGGTGATTAATAGGCCATGAAACAGGCCAGAAGCGGCCAAAACTTCGAGTGTTGATGACCGGCACGTAAATGCACCCTGGGGTTTGTCAATGGTGGAAATCACTTCGGGGACCCAAAACGGTGATTAATAGCCCATGTATCGGTGATTAATAGCCCATGAAACAGGCCAGAATCAGCCAAAAGTGTGAGGGCTGATGACCGTCACGTAAATGCTCCCTAGGGTTCGTCAATGGTGGAAATTACTCCGGGGACCCAAAACGGTGATTAATAGCCCATATAACTGTGATAAATAGCCCATGAAACAGGCAAGAATCGGCCAAAACTGCGAGTGTTGATGACCGGCACGTAAATGCACCCTGGGGTTCGTCAATGGTGGAAATCACTCCGGGGACCCAAAACGGTGATTAATAGCCCATGAAACAGGCCAGAATCGGCCAAAACTGCGTGTGTTGATGACCGGCACGTGAATGCACCCTGGGGTTTGTCAATGGTGGAAATCACTCCGGGGACCCAAAACGGTGATGAATAGCCCATGTAACGGTGATTAATAGCCCATGAAACAGGCCAGAATCAGCCAAAAGTGCGAGGGCTGATGACCGTCACGTAAATGCACCCTGGGGTTCGTCAATGGTGGAAATCACTCCGGGGACCCAAAACGGTGATTAATAGCCCATGAAACAGGCCAGAAGCGGCCAAAAGTGCGAGGGCTGATGACCGTCACGTAAATGCACCCTGGGGTTCGTCAATGGTGGCAATCACTCCAGGGACCCAAAAAGGTGATTATTAGCCCATATAACTGTGATTAATAGCCCATGAAACAGGCAAGAATCGACCGGCGCGTAAATGCAACCTGAGGATCGTCAATGGTGGAAATCACTCCGGGGACCCAAAACGGTGATTAGTAGCCCATGAAACAGGCCAGAATCGGCCAAAACTGCGAGTGTTGATGACCGGCACGAAAATGCACCCTGGGGTTCATCAATGGTGATAATCACTCCGGGGACCCAAAACGGGGATTAATAGCCCATATAACTGTGATTAATAGCCCATGAAACAGGCGAGAATCGGCCAAAACTGCGAGTGTGGATGACCGGCACGTAAATGCACCCTGGGGTTCGTCAATGGTGGAAATCAATCCGGGGACCCAGAACGGTGATTAATAGCCCATGTAACGGTGATTAATAGCCCATGAAACAGGCCAGAAGCGGCCAAAAGTGCGAGTGTTGATGACCGACACGTAGATGCACCCTGGGGTTCGTCAATGGTGGAAATCACTCCGGGGACCCAAAACGGTGATTAATAGCCCATGTATCGGTGATTAATAGCCCATGAAACAGGCCAGAATCAGCCAAAAGTGCGAGGGCTGATGACCGTCACGTAAATGCACCCTAGGATAGCCTATGAAACAGGCCAGAATCGGCCAAAAGTGTGAGGGCTGATGACCGTCACGTAAATGCACCATGGGGTTCGTCAATGGTGGAAATCACTCCAGGGACCCAAAACGGGGATTAATAGCCCATGTAACGGTGATTAATAGCCCATATAACTATGATTAATAGCCCATGAAACAGGCAAGAATCGACCGGCGCGTAAATTCAACCTGAGGTTCGTCAATTGTGGAAATCACTCCGGGGACCCAAAACGGTGATTAGTAGCCCATGAAACAGGCCAGAATCAGCCAAAACTGCGAGTGTTGATGACCGGCACGTAAATGCACCCTGGGGTTCATCAATGGTGGAAATCACTCCGTGGACCCAAAACGGTGATTAATAGCCCATGAAACAGGCCTGAATCAACCAAAAGTGCGAGGGCTGATGACCGTCACGTAAATGCACCCTGGCGTTCATCAATGGTGATAATCACTCCGGGGACCCAAAACGGTGATTAATAGCCCATGTAACGGTGATTAATAGCCCATGAAACAGGACAGAATCAGCCAAAAGTGCGAGTGTTGATGTTGATGACCGGCACGTAAATGCACCCTGGGGTTCGTCAATGGTGGAAATCACTCCAGGGACCCAAAACGGTGATTAATAGCCCATGAAACAGGCCAGAATCGGCCAAAACTGCGAGTGTTGATGACCGGCACGTAAATGCACCCTGGGGTTCATCAATGGTGGAAATCACTCCGGGGACCCAAAACGGTGATTAATAGCCCATGTATCGGTGATTAATAGCACATGAAACAGGACAGAATCAGCCAAAAGTGCGAGGGCTGATGACCGTCACGTAAATGCACCCTAGGATTCGTCAATGGTGGAAATCACTCCGGGGACCCAAAACGGTGATTAATAGCCCATGAAACAGGCCAAAAGCGGCCAAAAGTGCGAGGGCTGATGACCGCCACCTAAATGCACCCTAGGGTTCGTCAATGGTGGAAATCACTCCAGGGACCCAAAACGGTTATTAATAGCCCATATAACTGTGATTAATAGCCATGAAACAGCCAAGAATCGGAAAAAACTGCGAGTGTTGATGACCGGCACGTAAATGTACCCTGGGGTTCGTCAATGGTGGAAATCACTCCGGGGACCCAAAACGGTGATTAATAGCCCATGAAACAGGCCAGAATCGGCCAAAACTGCGTGTGTTGATGACCGGCACGTAAATGCACCCTGGGGTTCGTCAATGGTGAAAATCACTCCGAGGACCCAAAACGGTGATTAATAGCCCATCTAACGGTGATTAATAGCCCATGTAACGGTGATTAATATCCCATGAAACAGGCCAGAATCAGCCAAAAGTGCGAGGGGTGATGACCGTCACGTAAATGCACCCTAGGGTTCGTTAATGGTGGAAATCACTCCGGGGACCCAAAACGGTGATTAATAGCCCATGAAACAGGCCAGAAGCGGCCAAAAGTGCGAGGGCTGATGACCGTCACGTAAATGCACCCTGGGTTTCGTCAATGGTGGAAATCACTCCAGGGACCCAAAACGGGGATTAATAGCCCATATAACTGTGATTAATAGCCCATGAAACAGGCGAGAATCGGCCAAAACTGCGAGTGTGGATGACCGGCACGTAAATGCACCCTGGGGTTCGTCAATGGTGGAAATCACTCCGGGGACCCAGAACGGTGATTAATAGCCCATGTAACGGTGATTAATAGCCCATGAAACAGGCCAGAAGCGGCCAAAAGTGCGAGTGTTGATGACCGGCACGTAAATGCACCCTGGGGTTCATCAATGTTGATAATCACTCCGGGGACCAAAACAGTGATTAATAGCCCATGAAACAGGCGAGAATCGGCCAAAACTGCGAGTGTTGATGACCGGCACGTAGATGCACCCTGGGGTTCGTCAATGGTGGAAATCACTCCGGGGACCCAAAACGGTGATTAATAGCCCATGAAACAGGCCAGAATCAGCCAAAAGTGCGAGGGCTGATGACCGTCACGTAAATGCACCCTAGGATAGCCCATGAAACAGGCCAGAATCGGCCAAAAGTGTGAGGGCTGATGACCGTCACGTAAATGCACCCTGGGGTTCGTCAATGGTGGAAATCACTCCAGGGACCCAAAACGGTGATTAATAGCCCATATAACTACGATTAATAGCCCATGAAACAGGCAAGAATCGACCGGCGCGTAAATGCAACCTAAGGTTCGTCAATGGTGGAAATCACTCCGGGGACCCAAAACGGTGATTAATAGCCCATGAAACAGGCCAGAATCGGCCAAAACTGCGAGTGTTGATGACCGGCACGTAAATGCACCCTGGGGTTCGTCAATGGTGGAAATCACTCCGTGGACCCAAAACGGTGATTAATAGCCCATGAAACATGCCAGAATCAACCAAAAGTGCGAGGGCTGATGACCGTCACGTAAATGCACCCTGGGGTTCATCAATGGTGATAATCACTCCGGGGACCCAAAACGGTGATTAATAGCCCATGTAACGGTGATTAATAGCCCATGAAACAGGACAGAATCAGCCAAAAGTGCGAGTGTTGATGTTGATTTCCGGCACGTAAATGCACCCTGAGGTTCGTCAATGGTGGAAATCACTCCGGGGACCCAAAACGGTGATTAATAGCCCATGAAACAGGCCAGAATCGGCCAAAACTACGAGTGTTGATGACCGGCACGTAAATGCACCCTGGGTTCGTCAATGGTTGAAATCACTCTGGGATCCAAAACGGTGATTAATAGCCCATGTAAATGTGATTAAGAGCCCATGAAACAGGCCAGAATCGGCCAAAACTGCGAATGTTGATGACCGTCACGTAAATGCACCCTAGGGTTCGTCAATTGTGGAAATCACTCCGGGGACCACAAACGGTGATTAATAGCCCATGAAACAGGCCAGAATCGGCCAAAACTGCGAGTGTTGATGACCGGCACGTAAATGCACCCTGGGTTCGTCAATGGTGGAAATCACTTCGGGGATCCAAAACGGTGATTAATAGCCCATGTAACTGTGATTAATTTCCCATGAAACAGGCCAGAATCGGCCAAAACTGCGAGTGTTGATGACCGGCACGTAAATGCACCTTGGGTTCGTCAATGGTGGAAATCACTCTGGGGATCCAAAACGGTGATTAATGGCCCATGTAACTGTGATTAAGAGCCCATGAAACAGGCCAGAATCGGCCAAAACAGCGAGTGTTGATGACCAGCACGTAAATGCACCCCAGGGTTCGTCAATGGTGGAAATCACTCCGGGGTCCCAAAACGGTGATTAATAGCCCATGTATCGGTGATTAATAGCCATGAAACAGGCCAGAATCAGCCAAAAGTGCGAGGGCTGATGACCGTCACGTAAATGCACCCTAGGATAGCCTATGAAACAGGACAGAATGGGCCAAAAGTGTGAGGGCTGATGACCGTCACGTAAATGCACCCTGGTGTTCGTCAATGGTGGAAATCACTCCAGGGACCCAAAACGGTGATTAATAGCCCATATAACTATGATTAATAGCCCATGAAACAGGCAAGAATCGACCGGCGCGTAAATGCAACCTGAGGTTCGTCAATGGTGGAAATCACTCCGGGGACCCAAAACGGTGATTACTAGCCCATGAAACAGGCCAGAATCAGCCAAAACTGCGAGTGTTGATGACCGGCACGTAAATGCACCCTGGGGTTCGTCAATGGTGGAAATCACTCCGTGGACCGAAAACGGTGATTAATAGCCCATGAAACAGGCCAGAATCAACCAAAAATGCGAGGGCTGATGACCGTCACGTAAATGCACCCTGGGGTTCATCAATGGTGATAATCACTTAGGGGTCCCAAAACGGTGATTAATACCCATGTAACGGTGATTAATAGCCCATGAAACAGGACAGAATCGGCCAAAAGTGCGAGTGTTGATGTTGATTTCCGGCACGTAAATGCACCCTGAGGTTCGTCAATGGTGGAAATCACTCCGGGGACCCAAAACGGTGATTAATAGCCCATGAAACAGGCCAGAATCGGCCAAAACTGCGAGTGTTGATGACCGGCACGTAAATGCACCCTGGGGTTCATCAATGGTGATAATCACTCCAGGGACCCAAAACGGTGATTAATAGCCCATGAAACAGGCCAGAATCGGCCAAAACAGCGAGTGTTGATGACCGGCACGTAAATGCACCCTGGGGTTCATCAATGGTGGAAATCACTCCGGGGACCCAAAACGGTGATTAATAGCCCATGTATCGGTGATTAATAGCACATGAAACAGGCCAGAATCAGCCAAAAGTGCGAGGGCTGATGACCGTCATGTAAATGCACCCTAGGGTTCGTCAATGGTGGAAATCACTCCGGGGACCCAAAACGGTGATTAATAGCCCATGAAACAGGCCAAAAGCGGCCAAAAGTGCGAGGCCTGATGACCGCCACCTAAATGCACCCTAGGGTTCGTCAATGGTGGAAATCACTCCAGGGACCCAAAACGGTTATTAATAGCCCATATAACTGTGATTAATAGCCCATGAAACAGGCCAGAATCGGCCAAAACTGCGTGTGTTGATGACCGGCACGTAAATGCACCCTGGGGTTCGTCAATGGTGAAAATCATTCCGAGGACCCAAAACGGTGATTAATAGCCCATGTAACGGTGATTAATAGCCCATGAAACAGGCCAGAATCAGCCAAAAGTGCGAGGGATGATGACCGTCACGTAAATGCACCCTAGGGTTCGTCAATGGTGGAAATCACTCCGGGGACCCAAAACGGTGATTAATAGCCCATGAAACAGGCCAGAAGCGGCCAAAAGTGCGAGGGCTGATGACCGTCACGTAAATGCACCCTGGGGTTCGTCAATGGTGGAAATCACTCCAGGGACCCAAAACGGGGATTAATAGCCCATATAACTGTGATTAATAGCCCATGAAACAGGCGAGAATCGGCCAAAACTGCGAGTGTGGATGACCGGCACGTAAATGCACCCTGGGGTTCGTCAATGGTGGAAATCACTCCAGCGACCCAAAACGGTGATTAATAGCCCATGAAAGAGGCCAGAATTGGCCAAAATAGCGAGTGTTGATGACCGGCACGTAAATGCACCCTGGGGTTCGTCAATGGTGGAAATCACTCCGGGGACCCAAAACGGTGATTAATAGCCCATGTAACGGTGATTAATAGCCCATGAAACAGACCAGAATCGGCCAAAAGTGCGAGGGCTGATGACCGTCACGTAAATGCACCCTGGGGTTCGTCAATGGTGGAAATCACTCCAGGGACCCAAAACGGTGAATAATAGCCCATATAACTGTGACTAATAGCCCACGAAACAGGCAAGAATTGGCCAAAACTACGAGTGTTGATGACCGTCACGAAAATGCACCCTGAGGTTCGTCAATGGTGGAAATCACTCCGGGGACCCAAAACGGTGATTAATAGCCCATGAAACAGGCCAGAATCGGCCAAAACTGCGAGTGTTGATGACCGGCACGTAAATGCACCCTGGGGTTCATCAATGGTGATAATCACTCCGGGGACCCACAACGGTGATTAATAGCCCATGAAACAGGCCAGAATCGGCCAAAAGTGCGAGGGCTGATGACCGTCACGTAAATGCACCCTGGGGTTCGTCAATGGTGGAAATCACTCCAGGGACCCAAAACGGTGATTAATAGCCCATATAACTGTGATTAATAGCCCACGAAACAGGCAAGAATTGGCCAAAACTACGAGTGTTGATGACCGTCACGAAAATGCACCCTGAGGTTCGTCAATGGTGGAAATCACTCCGGGGACCCAAAACGGTGATTAATAGCCCATGAAACAGGCCAGAATCGGCCAAAACTGCGAGTGTTGATGACCGGCACGTAAATGCACCCTGGGGTTCGTTAGGGTGCATTTACGTGCCGGTCATCAACACTCGCAGTTTTGGCCGATTCTGACCTGTTTCATGTGCTATTAATTACCGATACATGGGTTATTAATCACCGTATTGGGTCCCCGGAGTGATTTCCACCATTGATGAACCCCAGGGTGCATTTACGTGCCGGTCATCAACACTCGCAGTTTTGGCCGATTCTGGCCTGTTTCATGGGCTATTAATCGCCGTTTTGGGTCCCCGGAGTGATTATCACCATTGATGAACCCCAGGGTGCATTTACGTGCCGGTCATCAACACTCGCAGTTTTGGCCGATTCTGGCCTGTTTCATGGGCTACTAATCACCTATTTGGGTCCCCGGAGTGATTTCCACCATTGACGAACCTGAGGTTGCATTTACGCGCCAGTCGATTCTTGCCTGTTTCATGGGCTATTAATCGTAGTTATATGGGCTATTAATCACCGTTTTGGGTCCCTGGAGTGATTTCCACCATTGACGAACCCCAGGGTGCATTTACGTGACGGTCATCAGCCCTCACACTTTTGGCCGATTCTGGCCTGTTTCATGGGCTATTAATCACAGTTATATGGGCTATTAATAACCGTTTTGGGTCCCTGCAGTGATTTCCACCATTGACGAACCCTAGGGTGCATTTAGGTGGCGGTCATCAGCCCTCGCACTTTTGGCCGCTTTTGGCCTGTTTCATGGGCTATTAATCACCATTTTGGGTCCCCGGAGTGATTTCCACCATTGACGAACCCCAGGGTGCATCTACGTGCCGGTCATCAACACTCGCAGTTTTGGCCGATTCTCGACTGTTTCATGGGCTATTAATCACTGTTTTGGGTCCCCGGAGTGATTATCACCATTGATGAACCCCAGGGTGCATTTACGTGCCGGTCATCAACACTCGCACTTTTGGCCGCTTCTGGCCTGTTTCATGGGCTACTAATCACCGTTACATGGGCTATTAATCACCGTTCTGGGTCCCCGGAGTGATTTCCACCATTGACGAACCCCAGGGTGCATTTACGTGACGGTCATCAGCCCTCGCACTTTTGGCCGATTCTGGCCTGTTTCATGGGCTATTAATCACCGTTACATGGGCTATTAATCACCATTTTGGGTCCCCGGAGTGATTATAACCATTGACGAACCCCAGGGTGCATTTACGTGACGGTCATCAGCCCTCGCACTTTTGGCCGCTTCTGGTCTGTTTCATGGGCTATTAATCACCGTTATATGGGCTATTAATCACCGTTTTGGATCCCCGGAGTGATTTCCACCACTGACGAACCCCAGGGTGCATTTACGTGCCGGTCATCAACACTCGCTGTTTTGGCCGATTCTGGCCTCTTTCATGGGCTATTAATCACCGTTTTGGGTCCCCGGAGTGATTTTCACCATTGACGAACCTCAGGTTGCATTTACGTGCCGGTCATCAGCACTCGCGGTTTTGGCCGATTCTTACCTGTTTCATGGGCTATTAGTCACAGTTATATGGGCTATTAATCACCGTTTTGGGTTCCGGTGAGTGATTTCCACCATTGACGAACCCTAGGGTGCATTTACGTGACGGTCATTAGCCCTCGCACTTTTGGCTGATTCTGGCCTGTTTCATGGGCTACTAATCACCGTTACATGGGCTACTAATCACCGTTTTGGGTCCCCGGAGTGATTTCGACCATTGACGAACCCTAGGGTGCATTTACGTGCCGGTCATTAACAGTCGTAGTTTTGGCCGATTCTGGCCTGTTTCATGGGCTATTAATCACCGTTTTGGGTCCCCGGAGTGATTTCCACCATTAACGAACCTCAGGTAGCCTGTTTCATGGGCTATTAATCACAGTTATATGGGCTATTAATCACCGTTTTGGGTCCCTGGAGTGATTTCCACCATTGACGAACCCCAGGGTGCATTTACGTGCCGGTCATCAGCCCTCGCACTTTTGGCCGATTCTGGCCTGTTTCATGGGCTATTAATCACCGTTTTGGGTCCCCGGAGTGATTATCACCATTGATGAACCCCAGGGTGCATTTACGTGCCGGTCATCAACAATCGCAGTTTTGGCCGACTCTGGCCTGTTTCATGGGCTATTAATTACCGTTTTGGGTCCCCGGAGTCATTATCACCATTGATGAACCTAGGGTGCATTTACGTGCCGGTCATCAACACTCGCAGTTTTGGCCGATTCTGGCCTGTTTCATGGGCTATTAATCACCGTTTTGGGTCCCCGGAGTGATTATCACCATTGACGAACCTCAGGATACATTTTCGTGACGGTCATCAACACTCGCAGTTTTGGCTGGTTCTGGCCTGTTTCATGGGCTTTTAATCACCGTTTTGGGTTCCGGTGAGTGATTTCCACCATTGACGAACCCTAGGGTGCATTTACGTGACGGTCATTAGCCCTCGCACTTTTGGCTTATTCTGGCCTGTTTCATGGGCTACTAATCACCGTTACATGGGCTACTAATCACCGTTTTGGGTCCCCGGAGTGATTTCCACCATTGACGAACCCTAGGGTGCATTTACGTGCCGGTCATTAACAGTCGTAGTTTTGGCCGATTCTGGCCTGTTTCATGGGCTATTAATCACCGTTTTGGGTCCCCGGAGTGATTTCCACCATTGACGAACCTCAGGGTGCATTTTCGTGACGGTCATCAACACTCGTAGTTTTGGCCGATTCTTGCCTGTTTCGTGGGCTATTAGTCACAGTTATATGGGCTATTATTCACCGTTTTGGGTCCCTGGAGTGATTTCCACCATTGACGAACCCCAGGGTGCATTTACGTGACGGTCATCAGCCCTCGCACTTTTGGCCGATTCTGGCCTGTTTCATGGGCTATTAATCACCGTTACATGGGCTATTAATCACCATTTTGGGTCCCCGGAGTGATTATAACCATTGACGAACCCCAGGGTGCATTTACGTGACGGTCATCAGCCCTCGCACTTTTGGCCGCTTCTGGTCTGTTTCATGGGCTATTAATCACCGTTACATGGGCTATTAATCACCGTTTTGGGTCCCCGGAGTGATTTCCACCATTGACGAACCCCAGGGTGCATTTACGTGCCGGTCATCAACACTCGCTGTTTTGGCCGATTCTGGCCTCTTTCATGGGCTATTGATCACCGTTTTGGGCCCCGGAGTGATTTTCACCATTGACGAACCTCAGGTTGCATTTACGTGCCGGTCATCAACACTCGCGGTTTTGGCCGATTCTTACCTGTTTCATGGGCTATTAGTCACAGTTATATGGGCTATTAATCACCGTTTTGGGTTCCGGTGAGTGATTTCCACCATTGACGAACCCTAGGGTGCATTTACGTGACGGTCATTAGCCCTCGCACTTTTGGCTGATTCTGGCCTGTTTCATGGGCTACTAATCACCGTTACATGGGCTACTAATCACCGTTTTGGGTCCCCGGAGTGATTTCGACCATTGACGAACCCTAGGGTGCATTTACGTGCCGGTCATCAACACTCGCTGTTTTGGCCGATTCTGGCCTGTTTCATGGGCTATTAATCACCGTTTTGGGTCCCCGGAGTGATTTTCACCATTGACGAACCTCAGGTTGCATTTACGTGCCGGTCATCAACACTCGCGGTTTTGGCCGATTCTTACCTGTTTCATGGGCTATTAGTCACAGTTATATGGGCTATTAATCAACGTTTTGGGTTCCGGTGAGTGATTTCCACCATTGACGAACCCTAGGGTGCATTTACGTGACGGTCATTAGCCCTCGCACTTTTGGCTGATTTTGGGTCCCCGGAGTGATTATCACCATTGATGAACCCCAGGGTGCATTTACGTGCCGGTCATCAACACTCGCAGTTTTGGCCGATTCTGGCCTGTTTCATGGGCTATTAATCGCCGTTTTGGGTCCCCGGAGTGATTTCCACCATTGACGAACCTCAGGGTGCATTTTCGTGACGGTCATCAACACTCGTAGTTTTGGCCGATTCTTGCCTGTTTCGTGGGCTATTAGTCACAGTTATATGGGCTATTATTCACCGTTTTGGGTCCCTGGAGTGATTTCCACCATTGACGAACCCCAGGGTGCATTTACGTGACGGTCATCAGCCCTCGCACTTTTGGCCGATTCTGGCCTGTTTCATGGGCTATTAATCACCGTTACATGGGCTATTAATCACCATTTTGGGTCCCCGGAGTGATTATAACCATTGACGAACCCCAGGGTGCATTTACGGGACGGTCATTAGCCCTCGCACTTTTGGCCGCTTCTGGTCTGTTTCATGGGCTATTAATCACCGTTACATGGGCTATTAATCACCGTTTTGGGTCCCCGGAGTGATTTCCACCATTGACGAACCCCAGGGTGCATTTACGTGCCGGTCATCAACACTCGCTGTTTTGGCCGATTCTGGCCTCTTTCATGGGCTATTAATCACCGTTTTGGGTCCCCGGAGTGATTTTCACCATTGACGAACCTCATGTTGCATTTACGTGCCGGTCATCAACACTCGCGGTTTTGGCCGATTCTTACCTGTTTCATGGGCTATTAGTCACAGTTATATGGGCTATTAATCAACGTTTTGGGTTCCGGTGAGTGATTTCCACCATTGACGAACCCTAGGGTGCATTTACGTGACGGTCATTAGCCCTCGCACTTTTGGCTGATTCTGGCCTGTTTCATGGGCTACTAATCACCGTTACATGGGCTACTAATCACCGTTTTGGGTCCCCGGAGTGATTTCGACCATTGACGAACCCTAGGGTGCATTTACGTGCCGGTCATTAACAGTCGTAGTTTTGGCCGATTCTGGCCTGTTTCATGGGCTATTAATCACCATTTTGGGTCCCCGGAGTGATTATAACCATTGACGAACCCCAGGGTGCATTTACGTGACGGTCATCAGCCCTCGCACTTTTGGCCGCTTCTGGTCTGTTTCATGGGCTATTAATCACCGTTACATGGGCTATTAATCACCGTTTTGGGTCCCCGGAGTGATTTCCACCATTGACGAACCCAGGGTGCATTTACGTGCCGGTCATCAACACTCGCTGTTTTGGCCGATTCTGGCCTCTTTCATGGGCTATTAATCACCGTTTTGGGTCCCCGGAGTGATTTTCACCATTGACGAACCTCAGGTTGCATTTACGTGCCGGTCATCAACACTCGCGGTTTTGGCCGATTCTTACCTGTTTCATGGGCTATTAGTCACAGTTATATGGGCTATTAATCAACGTTTTGGGTTCCGGTGAGTGATTTCCACCATTGACGAACCCTAGGGTGCATTTACGTGACGGTCATTAGCCCTCGCACTTTTGGCTGATTCTGGCCTGATTCATGGGCTATTAATCACCGTTACATGGGCTATTAATCACCGTTTTGGGTCCCCGGAGTGATTTCCACCATTGACGAACCCCAGGGTGCATTTACGTGCCGGTCATCAACACTCGCTGTTTTGGCCGATTCTGGCCTCTTTCATGGGCTATTAATCACCGTTTTGGGTCCCCGGAGTGATTTTCACCATTGACGAACCTCAGGTTGCATTTACGTGCCGGTCATCAACACTCGCGGTTTTGGCCGATTCTTACCTGTTTCATGGGCTATTAGTCACAGTTATATGCGCTATTAATCAACGTTTTGGGTTCCGGTGAGTGATTTCCACCATTGACGAACCCTAGGGTGCATTTACGTGACGGTCATTAGCCCTCGCACTTTTGGCTGATTTTGGGTCCCCGGAGTGATTATCACCATTGATGAACCCCAGGGTGCATTTACGTGCCGGTCATCAACACTCGCAGTTTTGGCCGATTCTGGCCTGTTTCATGGGCTATTAATAGCCGTTTTGGGTCCCCGGAGTGATTTCCACCATTGACGAACCTCAGGGTGCATTTTCGTGACGGTCATCAACACTCGTAGTTTTGGCCGATTCTTGCCTGTTTCGTGGGCTATTAGTCACAGTTATATGGGCTATTATTCACCGTTTTGGGTCCCTGGAGTGATTTCCACCATTGACGAACCCCAGGGTGCATTTACGTGACGGTCATCAGCCCTCGCACTTTTGGCCGATTCTGGCCTGTTTCATGGGCTATTAATCACCGTTACATGGGCTATTAATCACTATTTTGGGTCCCCGGAGTGATTATAACCATTGACGAACCCCAGGGTGCATTTACGTGACGGTCATCAGCCCTCGCACTTTTGGCCGCTTCTGGTCTGTTTCATGGGCTATTAATCACCGTTACATGGGCTATTAATCACCGTTTTGGGTCCCCGGAGTGATTTCCACCATTGACGAACCCCAGGGTGCATTTACGTGCCGGTCATCAACACTCGCTGTTTTGGCCGATTCTGGCCTCTTTCATGGGCTATTAATCACCGTTTTGGGTCCCCGGAGTGATTTTCACCATTGACGAACCTCAGGTTGCATTTACGTGCCGGTCATCAACACTCGCAGTTTTGGCTGGTTCTGGCCTGTTTCATGGGCTTTTAATCACCGTTTTGGGTTCCGGTGAGTGATTTCCACCATTGACGAACCCTAGGGTGCATTTACGTGACGGTCATTAGCCCTCGCACTTTTGGCTGATTCTGGCCTATTTCATGGGCTACTAATCACCGTTTCATGGGCTACTAATCACCGTTTTGGGTCCCCGGAGTGATTTCCACCATTAACGAACCTCAGGTGGCATTTACGTGCCGGTCATCAACACTCGCAGTTTTTGCCGATTCTTGCCTGTTTCATGGGCTATTAATCACAGTTATATGGGCTATTAATCACCGTTTTGGGTCCCTGGAGTGATTTCCACCATTGACGAACCCCAGGGTGCATTTACCTGACGGTCATCAGCCCTCGCACTTTTGGCCGATTCTGGCCTGTTTCATGGGCTATTAATCACCGTTTTGGGTCCCCGGAGTGATTTTCACCATTGACGAACCTCAGGTTGCATTTACGTGCCGGTCATCAACACTCGCGGTTTTGGCCGATTCTTACCTGTTTCATGGGCTATTAGTCACAGTTATATGGGCTATTAATCAACGTTTTGGGTTCCGGTGAGTGATTTCCACCATTGACGAACCCTAGGGTGCAGTTACGTGACGGTCATTAGCCCTCGCACTTTTGGCTGATTTTGGGTCCCCGGAGTGATTATCACCATTGATGAACCCCAGGGTGCATTTACGTGCCGGTCATCAACACTCGCAGTTTTGGCCGATTCTGGCCTGTTTCATGGGCTATTAATCGCCGTTTTGGGTCCCCGGAGTGATTTCCACCATTGACGAACCTCAGGGTGCATTTTCGTGACGGTCATCAACACTCGTAGTTTTGGCCGATTCTTGCCTGTTTCGTGGGCTATTAGTCACAGTTATATGGGCTATTATTCACCGTTTTGGGTCCCTGGAGTGATTTCCACCATTGACGAACCCCAGGGTGCATTTACGTGACGGTCATCAGCCCTCGCACTTTTGGCCGATTCTGGCCTGTTTCATGGGCTATTAATCACCGTTACATGGGCTATTAATCACCATTTTGGGTCCCCGGAGTGATTATAACCATTGACGAACCCCAGGGTGCATTTACGTGACGGTCATTAGCCCTCGCACTTTTGGCCGCTTCTGGTCTGTTTCATGGGCTATTAATCACCGTTGCATGGGCTATTAATCACCGTTTTGGGTCCCCGGAGTGATTTCCACCATTGACGAACCCCAGGGTGCATTTACGTGCCGGTCATCAACACTCGCTGTTTTGGCCGATTCTGGCCTCTTTCATGGGCTATTAATCACCGTTTTGGGTCCCCGGAGTGATTTTTACCATTGACGAACCTCAGGTTGCATTTACGTGCCGGTCATCAACACTCGCGGTTTTGGCCGATTCTTACCTGTTTCATGGGCTATTAGTCACAGTTATATGGGCTATTAATCAACGTTTTGGGTTTCGGTGAGTGATTTCCACCATTGACGAACCCTAGGGTGCATTTACGTGACGGTCATTAGCCCTCGCACTTTTGGCTGATTCTGGCCTGTTTCATGGGCGATTAATCACCGTTACATGGGCTATTAATCACCGTTTTGGGTCCCCGGAGTGATTTCCACCATTGACGAACCCCAGGGTGCATTTACGTGCCGGTCATCAACACTCGCTGTTTTGGCCGATTCTGGCCTCTTTCATGGGCTATTAGTCACCGTTTTGGGTCCCCGGAGTGATTTTCACCATTGACGAACCTCAGGTTGCATTTACGTGTCGGTCATCAACACTCGCGGTTTTGGCCGATTCTTACCTGTTTCATGGGCTATTAGTCACAGTTATATGGGCTATTAATCAACGTTTTGGGTTCCGGTGAGTGATTTCCACCATTGACGAACCCTAGGGTGCATTTACGTGACGGTCATTAGCCCTCGCACTTTTGGCTGATTCTGGCCTGTTTCATGGGCTACTAATCACCGTTACATGGGCTACTAATCACCGTTTTGGGTCCCCGGAGGTATTTCGACCATTGACGAACCCTAGGGTGCATTTACGTGCCGGTCATTAACAGTCGTAGTTTTGGCCGATTCTGGCCTGTTTCATGGGCTATTAATCACCATTTTGGGTCCCCGGAGTGATTATAACCATTGACGAACCCCAGGGTGCATTTACGTGACGGTCATCAGCCCTCGCACTTTTGGCCGCTTCTGGTCTGTTTCATGGGCTATTAATCACCGTTACATGGGCTATTAATCACCGTTTTGGGTCCCCGGAGTGATTTCCACCATTGACGAACCCCAGGGTGCATTTACGTGCCGGTCATCAACACTCGCAGTTTTGGCTGGTTCTGGCCTGTTTCATGGGCTTTTAATCACCGTTTTGGGTTCCGGTGAGTGATTTCCACCATTGACGAACCCTAGGGTGCATTTACGTGACGGTCATTAGCCCTCGCACTTTTGGCTGATTCTGGCCTATTTCATGGGCTACTAATCACCGTTTCATGGGCTACTAATCACCGTTTTGGGTCCCCGGAGTGATTTCCACCATTGACGAACCTCAGGTGGCATTTACGTGCCGGTCATCAACACTCGCAGTTTTTGCCGATTCTTGCCTGTTTCATGGGCTATTAATCACAGTTATATGGGCTATTAATCACCGTTTTGGGTCCCTGGAGTGATTTCCACCATTGACGAACCCCAGGGTGCATTTACCTGACGGTCATCAGCCCTCGCACTTTTGGCCGATTCTGGCCTGTTTCATGGGCTATTAATCACCGTTTTGGGTCCCCGGAGTGATTTTCACCATTGACGAACCTCAGGTTGCATTTACGTGCCGGTCATCAACACTCGCGGTTTTGGCCGATTCTTACCTGTTTCATGGGCTATTAGTCACAGTTATATGGGCTATTAATCAACGTTTTGGGTTCCGGTGAGTGATTTCCACCATTGACGAACCCTAGGGTGCAGTTACGTGACGGTCATTAGCCCTCGCACTTTTGGCTGATTTTGGGTCCCCGGAGTGATTATCACCATTGATGAACCCCAGGGTGCATTTACGTGCCGGTCATCAACACTCGCAGTTTTGGCCGATTCTGGCCTGTTTCATGGGCTATTAATCGCCGTTTTGGGTCCCCGGAGTGATTTCCACCATTGACGAACCTCAGGGTGCATTTTCGTGACGGTCATCAACACTCGTAGTTTTGGCCGATTCTTGCCTGTTTCGTGGGCTATTAGTCACAGTTATATGGGCTATTATTCACCGTTTTGGGTCCCTGGAGTGATTTCCACCATTGACGAACCCCAGGGTGCATTTACGTGACGGTCATCAGCCCTCGCACTTTTGGCCGATTCTGGCCTGTTTCATGGGCTATTAATCACCGTTACATGGGCTATTAATCACCATTTTGGGTCCCCGGAGTGATTATAACCATTGACGAACCCCAGGGTGCATTTACGTGACGGTCATTAGCCCTCGCACTTTTGGCCGCTTCTGGTCTGTTTCATGGGCTATTAATCACCGTTGCATGGGCTATTAATCACCGTTTTGGGTCCCCGGAGTGATTTCCACCATTGACGAACCCCAGGGTGCATTTACGTGCCGGTCATCAACACTCGCTGTTTTGGCCGATTCTGGCCTCTTTCATGGGCTATTAATCACCGTTTTGGGTCCCCGGAGTGATTTTTACCATTGACGAACCTCAGGTTGCATTTACGTGCCGGTCATCAACACTCGCGGTTTTGGCCGATTCTTACCTGTTTCATGGGCTATTAGTCACAGTTATATGGGCTATTAATCAACGTTTTGGGTTTCGGTGAGTGATTTCCACCATTGACGAACCCTAGGGTGCATTTACGTGACGGTCATTAGCCCTCGCACTTTTGGCTGATTCTGGCCTGTTTCATGGGCTATTAATCACCGTTACATGGGCTATTAATCACCGTTTTGGGTCCCCGGAGTGATTTCCACCATTGACGAACCCCAGGGTGCATTTACGTGCCGGTCATCAACACTCGCTGTTTTGGCCGATTCTGGCCTCTTTCATGGGCTATTAGTCACCGTTTTGGGTCCCCGGAGTGATTTTCACCATTGACGAACCTCAGGTTGCATTTACGTGTCGGTCATCAACACTCGCGGTTTTGGCCGATTCTTACCTGTTTCATGGGCTATTAGTCACAGTTATATGGGCTATTAATCAACGTTTTGGGTTCCGGTGAGTGATTTCCACCATTGACGAACCCTAGGGTGCATTTACGTGACGGTCATTAGCCCTCGCACTTTTGGCTGATTCTGGCCTGTTTCATGGGCTACTAATCACCGTTACATGGGCTACTAATCACCGTTTTGGGTCCCCGGAGGTATTTCGACCATTGACGAACCCTAGGGTGCATTTACGTGCCGGTCATTAACAGTCGTAGTTTTGGCCGATTCTGGCCTGTTTCATGGGCTATTAATCACCATTTTGGGTCCCCGGAGTGATTATAACCATTGACGAACCCCAGGGTGCATTTACGTGACGGTCATCAGCCCTCGCACTTTTGGCCGCTTCTGGTCTGTTTCATGGGCTATTAATCACCGTTACATGGGCTATTAATCACCGTTTTGGGTCCCCGGAGTGATTTCCACCATTGACGAACCCCAGGGTGCATTTACGTGCCGGTCATCAACACTCGCAGTTTTGGCTGGTTCTGGCCTGTTTCATGGGCTTTTAATCACCGTTTTGGGTTCCGGTGAGTGATTTCCACCATTGACGAACCCTAGGGTGCATTTACGTGACGGTCATTAGCCCTCGCACTTTTGGCTGATTCTGGCCTATTTCATGGGCTACTAATCACCGTTTCATGGGCTACTAATCACCGTTTTGGGTCCCCGGAGTGATTTCCACCATTGACGAACCTCAGGTGGCATTTACGTGCCGGTCATCAACACTCGCAGTTTTTGCCGATTCTTGCCTGTTTCATGGGCTATTAATCACAGTTATATGGGCTATTAATCACCGTTTTGGGTCCCTGGAGTGATTTCCACCATTGACGAACCCCAGGGTGCATTTACCTGACGGTCATCAGCCCTCGCACTTTTGGCCGATTCTGGCCTGTTTCATGGGCTATTAATCACCGTTTTGGGTCCCCGGAGTGATTTTCACCATTGACGAACCTCAGGTTGCATTTACGTGCCGGTCATCAACACTCGCGGTTTTGGCCGATTCTTACCTGTTTCATGGGCTATTAGTCACAGTTATATGGGCTATTAATCAACGTTTTGGGTTCCGGTGAGTGATTTCCACCATTGACGAACCCTAGGGTGCAGTTACGTGACGGTCATTAGCCCTCGCACTTTTGGCTGATTTTGGGTCCCCGGAGTGATTATCACCATTGATGAACCCCAGGGTGCATTTACGTGCCGGTCATCAACACTCGCAGTTTTGGCCGATTCTGGCCTGTTTCATGGGCTATTAATCGCCGTTTTGGGTCCCCGGAGTGATTTCCACCATTGACGAACCTCAGGGTGCATTTTCGTGACGGTCATCAACACTCGTAGTTTTGGCCGATTCTTGCCTGTTTCGTGGGCTATTAGTCACAGTTATATGGGCTATTATTCACCGTTTTGGGTCCCTGGAGTGATTTCCACCATTGACGAACCCCAGGGTGCATTTACGTGACGGTCATCAGCCCTCGCACTTTTGGCCGATTCTGGCCTGTTTCATGGGCTATTAATCACCGTTACATGGGCTATTAATCACCATTTTGGGTCCCCGGAGTGATTATAACCATTGACGAACCCCAGGGTGCATTTACGTGACGGTCATTAGCCCTCGCACTTTTGGCCGCTTCTGGTCTGTTTCATGGGCTATTAATCACCGTTGCATGGGCTATTAATCACCGTTTTGGGTCCCCGGAGTGATTTCCACCATTGACGAACCCCAGGGTGCATTTACGTGCCGGTCATCAACACTCGCTGTTTTGGCCGATTCTGGCCTCTTTCATGGGCTATTAATCACCGTTTTGGGTCCCCGGAGTGATTTTTACCATTGACGAACCTCAGGTTGCATTTACGTGCCGGTCATCAACACTCGCGGTTTTGGCCGATTCTTACCTGTTTCATGGGCTATTAGTCACAGTTATATGGGCTATTAATCAACGTTTTGGGTTTCGGTGAGTGATTTCCACCATTGACGAACCCTAGGGTGCATTTACGTGACGGTCATTAGCCCTCGCACTTTTGGCTGATTCTGGCCTGTTTCATGGGCTATTAATCACCGTTACATGGGCTATTAATCACCGTTTTGGGTCCCCGGAGTGATTTCCACCATTGACGAACCCCAGGGTGCATTTACGTGCCGGTCATCAACACTCGCTGTTTTGGCCGATTCTGGCCTCTTTCATGGGCTATTAGTCACCGTTTTGGGTCCCCGGAGTGATTTTCACCATTGACGAACCTCAGGTTGCATTTACGTGTCGGTCATCAACACTCGCGGTTTTGGCCGATTCTTACCTGTTTCATGGGCTATTAGTCACAGTTATATGGGCTATTAATCAACGTTTTGGGTTCCGGTGAGTGATTTCCACCATTGACGAACCCTAGGGTGCATTTACGTGACGGTCATTAGCCCTCGCACTTTTGGCTGATTCTGGCCTGTTTCATGGGCTACTAATCACCGTTACATGGGCTACTAATCACCGTTTTGGGTCCCCGGAGGTATTTCGACCATTGACGAACCCTAGGGTGCATTTACGTGCCGGTCATTAACAGTCGTAGTTTTGGCCGATTCTGGCCTGTTTCATGGGCTATTAATCACCATTTTGGGTCCCCGGAGTGATTATAACCATTGACGAACCCCAGGGTGCATTTACGTGACGGTCATCAGCCCTCGCACTTTTGGCCGCTTCTGGTCTGTTTCATGGGCTATTAATCACCGTTACATGGGCTATTAATCACCGTTTTGGGTCCCCGGAGTGATTTCCACCATTGACGAACCCCAGGGTGCATTTACGTGCCGGTCATCAACACTCGCTGTTTTGGCCGATTCTGGCCTCTTTCATGGGCTATTAATCACCGTTTTGGGTCCCCGGAGTGATTTTCACCATTGACGAACCTCAGGTTGCATTTACGTGCCGGTCATCAACACTCGCAGTTTTGGCGGATTGTGGCCTGTTTCATGGGCTATTAATCACCGTTTTGGGTCCCCGGAGTGATTATCACCATTGACGAACCCCAGGGTGCATTTACGTGACGGTCATCAGCCCTCGCACTTTTGGCCGCTTCTGGTCTGTTTCATGGGCTATTAATCACCGTTACATGAGCTATTAATCACCGTTTTGGGTCCCCGGAGTGATTTCCACCATTGACGAACCCCAGGGTGCATTTACGTGCCGGTCATATAACACTCGCTGTTTTGGCCGATTCTGGCCTCTTTCATGGGCTATTAATCACCGTTTTGGGTCCCCGGAGTGATTTTCACCATTGACGAACCTCAGGTTGCATTTATGTGCCGGTCATCAACACTCGCGGTTTTGGCCGATTCTTACCTGTTTCATGGGCTATTAGTCACAGTTATATCGGCTATTAATCAACGTTTTGGGTTCCGGTGAGTGATTTCCACCATTGACGAACCCTAGGGTGCATTTCCGTGACGGTCATTAGCCCTCGCACTTTTTGCTGATTCTGGCCTGTTTCATGGGCTACTAATCACCGTTACATGGGCTACTAATCACCGTTTTGGGTCCCCGGAGTGATTTCGACCATTGACGAACCCTAGGGTGCATTTACGTGCCGGTCATTAACAGTCGTAGTTTTGGCCGATTCTGGCCTGTTTCATGGGCTATTAATCACCATTTTGGGTCCCCGGAGTGATTATAACCATTGACGAACCCTAGGGTGCATTTACGTGACGGTCATCAGCCCTCGCACTTTTGGCCGCTTCTGGTCTGTTTCATGGGCTATTAATCACCGTTACATGGGCTATTAATCACCGTTTTGGGTCCCCGGAGTGATTTCCACCATTGACGAACCCCAGGGTGCATTTATGTGCCGGTCATCAACACTCGCAGTTTTGGCTGGTTCTGGCCTGTTTCATGGGCTTTTAATCACCGTTTTGGGTTCCGGTGAGTGATTTCCACCATTGACGAACCCTAGGGTGCATTTACGTGACGGTCATTAGCCCTCGCACTTTTGGCTGATTCTGGCCTGTTTCATGGGCTACTAATCACCGTTTCATGGGCTACTAATCACCGTTTTGGGTCCCCGGAGTGATTTCCACCATTGACGAACCTCAGGTGGCATTTACGTGCCGGTCATCAACACTCGCAGTTTTTGCCGATTCTTGCCTGTTTCATGGGCTATTAATCACAGTTATATGGGCTATTAATCACTGTTTTGGGTCCCTGGAGTGATTTCCACCATTGACGAACCCCAGGGTGCATTTACGTGACGGTCATCAGCCCTCGCACTTTTGGCCGATTCTGGCCTGTTTCATGGGCTATTAATCACCGTTTTGGGTCCCCGGAGTGATTATCACCATTGATGAACCCCAGGGTGCATTTACGTGTCGGTCATCAACACTCGTAGTTTTGGCCGATTCTGGCCTGTTTCATGGGCTATTAATCGCCGTTTTGGGTCCCCGGAGTGATTTCCACCATTGACGAACCTCAGGGTGCATTTTCGTGACGGTCATCAACACTCGTAGTTTTGGCCGATTCTTGCCTGTTTCGTGGGCTATTAGTCACAGTTATATGGGCTATTATTCACCGTTTTGGGTCCCTGGAGTGATTTCCACCATTGACGAACCCCAGGGTGCATTTACGTGACGGTCATCAGCCCTCGCACTTTTGGCCGATTCTGGCCTGTTTCATGGGCTATTAATCACCGTTACATGGGCTATTAATCACCATTTTGGGTCCCCGGAGTGATTATAACCATTGACGAACCCCAGGGTGCATTTACGTGACGGTCATTAGCCCTCGCACTTTTGGCCGCTTCTGGTCTGTTTCATGGGCTATTAATCACCGTTACATGGGCTATTAATCACCGTTTTGGGTCCCCGGAGTGATTTCCACCATTGACGAACCCCAGGGTGCATTTACGTGCCGGTCATCAACACTCGCTGTTTTGGCCGATTCTGGCCTCTTTCATGGGCTATTAATCACCGTTTTGGGTCCCCGGAGTGATTTTCACCATTGACGAACTTCAGGTTGCATTTACGTGCCAGTCATCAACACTCGCAGTTTTGGCCGATTCTGGCCTGTTTCATGGGCTATTAATCACCGTTTTGGGTCCCCGGAGTGATTATCACTATTGATGAACCCCAGGGTGCATTTACGTGCTGGTCATCAACACTCGCAGTTTTGGCCGATTCTGGCCTATTTCATTGGCTATTAATCACCGTTTTGGGTCCCCGGAGTGATTATCACCATTGACGAACCTCAGGATACATTTTCGTGACGGTCATCAACACTCGCAGTTTTGGCCGATTCTTACCTGTTTCATGGGCTATTAGTCACAGTTCTATGGGCTATTAATCACCGTTTTGGGTCCCTGGAGTGATTTCCACCATTAACGAACCCCAGGGTGCATTTACGTGACGGTTATCAGCCCTCGCACTTTTGGCCAATTCTGGCCTGTTTCATGGGCTATTAATCACCGTTACATGGGCTATTAATCACCGTTTTGGGTCCCCGGAGTGATTATCACCATTGACGAACCCCAGGGTGCATTTACCTGCAGGTCATCAACACTCGCAGTTTTGGCTGGTTCTGACCTGTTTCATGGGCTTTTAATCACCGTTTTGGGTTCCGGTGAGTGATTTCCACCATTGACGAACCCTAGGGTGCATTTACGTGACGGTCATTAGCCCTCGCACTTTTGGCTGATTCTGGCCTGTTTCATGGGCTACTAATCACCGTTTCATGGGCTACTAATCACCGTTTTGGGTCCCCGGAGTGATTTCCACCATTGACGAACCCTAGGGTGCATTTACGTGCCGGTCATTAACAGTCGTAGTTTTGGCCGATTCTGGCCTGTTTCATGGGCTATTAATCACCGTTTTGGGTCCCCGGAGTGATTTCCACCATTGACGAACCTCAGGTGGCATTTACGTGCCGGTCATCAACACTCGCAGTTTTTGCCGATTCTTGCCTGTTTCATGGACTATTAATCACAGTTATATGGGCTATTAATCACTGTTTTGGGTCCCTGGAGTGATTTCCACCATTGACGAACCCCAGGGTGCATTTACGTGACGGTCATCAGCCCTCGCACTTTTGGCCGATTCTGGCCTGTTTCATGGGCTATTAATCACCGTTTTGGGTCCCCGGAGTGATTATCACCATTGATGAACCCCAGGGTGCATTTACGTGTCGGTCATCAACACTCGTAGTTTTGGCCGATTCTGGCCTGTTTCATGGGCTATTAATCGCCGTTTTGGGTCCCCGGAGTGATTTCCACCATTGACGAACCTCAGGGTGCATTTACGTGCCGGTCATCAACACTCACAGTTTTGGCCGATTCTGGCCTGTTTCATGGGCTATTAATCGCCGTTTTGGGTCCCCGGAGTGATTTCCACCATTGACGAACCTCAGGGTGCATTTTCGTGACGGTCATCAACACTCGTAGTTTTGGCCGATTCTTGCCTGTTTCGTGGGCTATTAGTCACAGTTATATGGGCTATTATTCACCGTTTTGGGTCCCTGGAGTGATTTCCACCATTGACGAACCCCAGGGTGCATTTACGTGACGGTCATCAGCCCTCGCACTTTTGGCCGATTCTGGCCTGTTTCATGGGCTATTAATCACCGTTACATGGGCTATTAATCACCATTTTGGGTCCCCGGAGTGATTATAACCATTGACGAACCCCAGGGTGCATTTACGTGACGGTCATCAGCCCTCACACTTTTGGCCGCTTCTGGTCTGTTTCATGGGCTATTAATCACCGTTACATGGGCTATTAATCACCGTTTTGGGTCCCCGGAGTGATTTCCACCATTGACGAACCCCAGGGTGCATTTACGTGCCGGTCATCAACACTCGCTGTTTTGGCCGATTCTGGCCTCTTTCATGGGCTATTAATCACCGTTTTGGGTCCCCGGAGTGATTTTCACCATTGACGAACTTCAGGTTGCATTTACGTGCCAGTCATCAACACTCGCAGTTTTGGCCGATTCTGGCCTGTTTCATGGGCTATTAATCACCGTTTTGGGTCCCCGGAGTGATTATCACTATTGATGAACCCCAGGGTGCATTTACGTGCTGGTCATCAACACTCGCAGTTTTGGCCGATTCTGGCCTATTTCATTGGCTATTAATCACCGTTTTGGGTCCCCGGAGTGATTATCACCATTGACGAACCTCATGATACATTTTCGTGACGGTCATCAACACTCGCAGTTTTGGCCGATTCTTACCTGTTTCATGGGCTATTAGTCACAGTTCTATGGGCTATTAATCACCGTTTTGGGTCCCTGGAGTGATTTCCACCATTAACGAACCCAAGGGTGCATTTACGTGACGGTTATCAGCCCTCGCACTTTTGGCCAATTCTGGCCTGTTTCATGGGCTATTAATCACCGTTACATGGGCTATTAATCACCGTTTTGGGTCCCCGGAGTGATTATCACCATTGACGAACCCCAGGGTGCATTTACCTGCAGGTCATCAACACTCGCAGTTTTGGCTGGTTCTGACCTGTTTCATGGGCTTTTAATCACCGTTTTGGGTTCCGGTGAGTGATTTCCACCATTGACGAACCCTAGGGTGCATTTACGTGACGGTCATTAGCCCTCGCACTTTTGGCTGATTCTGGCCTGTTTCATGGGCTACTAATCACCGTTTCATGGGCTACTAATCACCGTTTTGGGTCCCCGGAGTGATTTCCACCATTGACGAACCCTAGGGTGCATTTACGTGCCGGTCATTAACAGTCGTAGTTTTGGCCGATTCTGGCCTGTTTCATGGGCTATTAATCACCGTTTTGGGTCCCCGGAGTGATTTCCACCATTGACGAACCTCAGGTGGCATTTACGTGCCGGTCATCAACACTCGCAGTTTTTGCCGATTCTTGCCTGTTTCATGGACTATTAATCACAGTTATATGGGCTATTAATCACTGTTTTGGGTCCCTGGAGTGATTTCCACCATTGACGAACCCCAGGGTGCATTTACGTGACGGTCATCAGCCCTCGCACTTTTGGCCGATTCTGGCCTCTTTCATGGGCTATTAATCACCGTTTTGGGTCCCCGGAGTGATTATCACCATTGATGAACCCCAGGGTGCATTTACGTGTCGGTCATCAACACTCGTAGTTTTGGCCGATTCTGGCCTGTTTCATGGGCTATTAATCGCCGTTTTGGGTCCCCGGAGTGATTTCCACCATTGACGAACCTCAGGGTGCATTTTCGTGACGGTCATCAACACTCGTAGTTTTGGCCGATTCTTGCCTGTTTCGTGGGCTATTAGTCACAGTTATATGGGCTATTATTCACCGTTTTGGGTCCCTGGAGTGATTTCCACCATTGACGAACCCCAGGGTGCATTTACGTGACGGTCATCAGCCCTCGCACTTTTGGCCGATTCTGGCCTGTTTCATGGGCTATTAATCACCGTTACATGGGCTATTAATCACCATTTTGGGTCCCCGGAGTGATTATAACCATTGACGAACCCCAGGGTGCATTTACGTGACGGTCATTAGCCCTCGCACTTTTGGCCGCTTCTGGTCTGTTTCATGGGCTATTAATCACCGTTACATGGGCTATTAATCACCGTTTTGGGTCCCCGGAGTGATTTCCACCATTGACGAACCCCAGGGTGCATTTACGTGCCGGTCATCAACACTCGCTGTTTTGGCCGATTCTGGCCTCTTTCATGGGCTATTAATCACCGTTTTGGGTCCCCGGAGTGATTTTCACCATTGACGAACTTCAGGTTGCATTTACGTGCCAGTCATCAACACTCGCAGTTTTGGCCGATTCTGGCCTGTTTCATGGGCTATTAATCACCGTTTTGGGTCCCCGGAGTGATTATCACTATTGATGAACCCCAGGGTGCATTTACGTGCTGGTCATCAACACTCGCAGTTTTGGCCGATTCTGGCCTATTTCATTGGCTATTAATCACCGTTTTGGGTCCCCGGAGTGATTATCACCATTGACGAACCTCAGGATACATTTTCGTGACGGTCATCAACACTCGCAGTTTTGGCCGATTCTTACCTGTTTCATGGGCTATTAGTCACAGTTCTATGGGCTATTAATCACCGTTTTGGGTCCCTGGAGTGATTTCCACCATTAACGAACCCCAGGGTGCATTTACGTGACGGTTATCAGCCCTCGCACTTTTGGCCAATTCTGGCCTGTTTCATGGGCTATTAATCACCGTTACATGGGCTATTAATCACCGTTTTGGGTCCCCGGAGTGATTATCACCATTGACGAACCCCAGGGTGCATTTACCTGCAGGTCATCAACACTCGCAGTTTTGGCTGGTTCTGACCTGTTTCATGGGCTTTTAATCACCGTTTTGGGTTCCGGTGAGTGATTTCCACCATTGACGAACCCTAGGGTGCATTTACGTGACGGTCATTAGCCCTCGCACTTTTGGCTGATTCTGGCCTGTTTCATGGGCTACTAATCACCGTTTCATGGGCTACTAATCACCGTTTTGGGTCCCCGGAGTGATTTCCACCATTGACGAACCCTAGGGTGCATTTACGTGCCGGTCATTAACAGTCGTAGTTTTGGCCGATTCTGGCCTGTTTCATGGGCTATTAATCACCGTTTTGGGTCCCCGGAGTGATTTCCACCATTGACGAACCTCAGGTGGCATTTACGTGCCGGTCATCAACACTCGCAGTTTTTGCCGATTCTTGCCTGTTTCATGGACTATTAATCACAGTTATATGGGCTATTAATCACTGTTTTGGGTCCCTGGAGTGATTTCCACCATTGACGAACCCCAGGGTGCATTTACGTGACGGTCATCAGCCCTCGCACTTTTGGCCGATTCTGGCCTGTTTCATGGGCTATTAATCACCGTTTTGGGTCCCCGGAGTGATTATCACCATTGATGAACCCCAGGGTGCATTTACGTGTCGGTCATCAACACTCGTAGTTTTGGCCGATTCTGGCCTGTTTCATGGGCTATTAATCGCCGTTTTGGGTCCCCGGAGTGATTTCCACCATTGACGAACCTCAGGGTGCATTTTCGTGACGGTCATCAACACTCGTAGTTTTGGCCGATTCTTGCCTGTTTCGTGGGCTATTAGTCACAGTTATATGGGCTATTATTCACCGTTTTGGGTCCCTGGAGTGATTTCCACCATTGACGAACCCCAGGGTGCATTTACGTGACGGTCATCAGCCCTCGCACTTTTGGCCGATTCTGGCCTGTTTCATGGGCTATTAATCACCGTTACATGGGCTATTAATCACCATTTTGGGTCCCCGGAGTGATTATAACCATTGACGAACCCCAGGGTGCATTTACGTGACGGTCATCAGCCCTCGCACTTTTGGCCGCTTCTGGTCTGTTTCATGGGCTATTAATCACCGTTACATGGGCTATTAATCACCGTTTTGGGTCCCCGGAGTGATTTCCACCATTGACGAACCCCAGGGTGCATTTACGTGCCGGTCATCAACACTCGCTGTTTTGGCCGATTCTGGCCTCTTTCATGGGCTATTAATCACCGTTTTGGGTCCCCGGAGTGATTTTCACCATTGACGAACTTCAGGTTGCATTTACGTGCCAGTCATCAACAGTCGCAGTTTTGGGTCCCCGGAGTGATTTCCACCATTGACGAACCCCAGGGTGCATTTACGTGCCGGTCATCAACACTCGCTGTTTTGGCCGATTCTGGCCTCTTTCATGGGCTATTAATCACCGTTTTGGGTCCCCGGAGTGATTTTCACCATTGACGAACTTCAGGTTGCATTTACGTGCCAGTCATCAACAGTCGCAGTTTTGGCCGATTCTGGCCTGTTTCATGGGCTATTAATCACCGTTTTGGGTCCCCGGAGTGATTATCACTATTGATGAACCCCAGGGTGCATTTACGTGCTGGTCATCAACACTCGCAGTTTTGGCCGATTCTGGCCTATTTCATTGGTTATTAATCACCGTTTTGGGTCCCCGGAGTGATTATCACCATTGACGAACCTCAGGATACATTTTCGTGACGGTCATCAACACTCGCAGTTTTGGCCGATTCTTACCTGTTTCATGGGCTATTAGTCACAGTTCTATGGGCTATTAATCACCGTTTTGGGTCCCTGGAGTGATTTCCACCATTAACGAACCCCAGGGTGCATTTACGTGACGGTTATCAGCCCTCGCACTTTTGGCCAATTCTGGCCTGTTTCATGGGCTATTAATCACCGTTACATGGGCTATTAATCACCGTTTTGGGTCCCCGGAGTGATTATCACCATTGACGAACCCCAGGGTGCATTTACCTGCAGGTCATCAACACTCGCAGTTTTGGCTGGTTCTGACCTGTTTCATGGGCTTTTAATCACCGTTTTGGGTTCCGGTGAGTGATTTCCACCATTGACGAACCCTAGGGTGCATTTACGTGACGGTCATTAGCCCTCGCACTTTTGGCTGATTCTGGCCTGTTTCATGGGCTACTAATCACCGTTTCATGGGCTACTAATCACCGTTTTGGGTCCCCGGAGTGATTTCCACCATTGACGAACCCTAGGGTGCATTTACGTGCTGGTCATTAACAGTCGTAGTTTTGGCCGATTCTGGCCTGTTTCATGGGCTATTAATCACCGTTTTGGGTCCCCGGAGTGATTTCCACCATTGACGAACCTCAGGTGGCATTTACGTGCCGGTCATCAACACTCGCAGTTTTTGCCGATTCTTGCCTGTTTCGCGGACTATTAATCACAGTTATATGGGCTATTAATCACCGTTTTGGGTCCCTGGAGTGATTTCCACCATTGACGAACCCCAGGGTGCATTTACGTGACGGTCATCAGCCCTCGCACTTTTGGCCGATTCTGGCCTGTTTCATGGGCTATTAATCACCGTTTTGGGTCCTCGCAGTGATTATCACCATTGATGAACCCCAGGGTGCATTTACGTGCCGGTCATCAACACTCGCAGTTTTGGCCGATTCTGGCCTGTTTCATGGGCTATTAATCGCCGTTTTGGGTCCCCGGAGTGATTTCCACCATTGACGAACCTCAGGGTGCATTTTCGTGACGGTCATCAACACTCGTAGTTTTGGCCGATTCTTGCCTGTTTCATGGGCTATTAATCGCCGTTTTGGGTCCCCGGAGTGATTTCCACCATTGACGAACCTCAGGGTGCATTTTCGTGACGGTCATCAACACTCGTAGTTTTGGCCGATTCTTGCCTGTTTCGTGGGCTATTAGTCACAGTTATATGGGCTATTATTCACCGTTTTGGGTCCCTGGAGTGATTTCCACCATTGACGAACCCCAGGGTGCATTTACGTGACGGTCATCAGCCCTCGCACTTTTGGCCGATTCTGGCCTGTTTCATGGGCTATTAATCACCGTTACATGGGCTATTAATCACCATTTTGGGTCCCCGGAGTGATTATAACCATTGACGAACCCCAGGGTGCATTTACGTGACGGTCATCAGCCCTCACACTTTTGGCCGCTTCTGGTCTGTTTCATGGGCTATTAATCACCGTTACATGGGCTATTAATCACCGTTTTGGGTCCCCGGAGTGATTTCCACCATTGACGAACCCCAGGGTGCATTTACGTGCCGGTCATCAACACTCGCTGTTTTGGCCGATTCTGGCCTCTTTCATGGGCTATTAATCACCGTTTTGGGTCCCCGGAGTGATTTTCACCATTGACGAACTTCAGGTTGCATTTACGTGCCAGTCATCAACACTCGCAGTTTTGGCCGATTCTGGCCTGTTTCATGGGCTATTAATCACCGTTTTGGGTCCCCGGAGTGATTATCACTATTGATGAACCCCAGGGTGCATTTACGTGCTGGTCATCAACACTCGCAGTTTTGGCCGATTCTGGCCTATTTCATTGGCTATTAATCACCGTTTTGGGTCCCCGGAGTGATTATCACCATTGACGAACCTCATGATACATTTTCGTGACGGTCATCAACACTCGCAGTTTTGGCCGATTCTTACCTGTTTCATGGGCTATTAGTCACAGTTCTATGGGCTATTAATCACCGTTTTGGGTCCCTGGAGTGATTTCCACCATTAACGAACCCCAGGGTGCATTTACGTGACGGTTATCAGCCCTCGCACTTTTGGCCAATTCTGGCCTGTTTCATGGGCTATTAATCACCGTTACATGGGCTATTAATCACCGTTTTGGGTCCCCGGAGTGATTATCACCATTGACGAACCCCAGGGTGCATTTACCTGCAGGTCATCAACACTCGCAGTTTTGGCTGGTTCTGACCTGTTTCATGGGCTTTTAATCACCGTTTTGGGTTCCGGTGAGTGATTTCCACCATTGACGAACCCTAGGGTGCATTTACGTGACGGTCATTAGCCCTCGCACTTTTGGCTGATTCTGGCCTGTTTCATGGGCTACTAATCACCGTTTCATGGGCTACTAATCACCGTTTTGGGTCCCCGGAGTGATTTCCACCATTGACGAACCCTAGGGTGCATTTACGTGCCGGTCATTAACAGTCGTAGTTTTGGCCGATTCTGGCCTGTTTCATGGGCTATTAATCACCGTTTTGGGTCCCCGGAGTGATTTCCACCATTGACGAACCTCAGGTGGCATTTACGTGCCGGTCATCAACACTCGCAGTTTTTGCCGATTCTTGCCTGTTTCATGGACTATTAATCACAGTTATATGGGCTATTAATCACTGTTTTGGGTCCCTGGAGTGATTTCCACCATTGACGAACCCCAGGGTGCATTTACGTGACGGTCATCAGCCCTCGCACTTTTGGCCGATTCTGGCCTCTTTCATGGGCTATTAATCACCGTTTTGGGTCCCCGGAGTGATTATCACCATTGATGAACCCCAGGGTGCATTTACGTGTCGGTCATCAACACTCGTAGTTTTGGCCGATTCTGGCCTGTTTCATGGGCTATTAATCGCCGTTTTGGGTCCCCGGAGTGATTTCCACCATTGACGAACCTCAGGGTGCATTTTCGTGACGGTCATCAACACTCGTAGTTTTGGCCGATTCTTGCCTGTTTCGTGGGCTATTAGTCACAGTTATATGGGCTATTATTCACCGTTTTGGGTCCCTGGAGTGATTTCCACCATTGACGAACCCCAGGGTGCATTTACGTGACGGTCATCAGCCCTCGCACTTTTGGCCGATTCTGGCCTGTTTCATGGGCTATTAATCACCGTTACATGGGCTATTAATCACCATTTTGGGTCCCCGGAGTGATTATAACCATTGACGAACCCCAGGGTGCATTTACGTGACGGTCATTAGCCCTCGCACTTTTGGCCGCTTCTGGTCTGTTTCATGGGCTATTAATCACCGTTACATGGGCTATTAATCACCGTTTTGGGTCCCCGGAGTGATTTCCACCATTGACGAACCCCAGGGTGCATTTACGTGCCGGTCATCAACACTCGCTGTTTTGGCCGATTCTGGCCTCTTTCATGGGCTATTAATCACCGTTTTGGGTCCCCGGAGTGATTTTCACCATTGACGAACTTCAGGTTGCATTTACGTGCCAGTCATCAACACTCGCAGTTTTGGCCGATTCTGGCCTGTTTCATGGGCTATTAATCACCGTTTTGGGTCCCCGGAGTGATTATCACTATTGATGAACCCCAGGGTGCATTTACGTGCTGGTCATCAACACTCGCAGTTTTGGCCGATTCTGGCCTATTTCATTGGCTATTAATCACCGTTTTGGGTCCCCGGAGTGATTATCACCATTGACGAACCTCATGATACATTTTCGTGACGGTCATCAACACTCGCAGTTTTGGCCGATTCTTACCTGTTTCATGGGCTATTAGTCACAGTTCTATGGGCTATTAATCACCGTTTTGGGTCCCTGGAGTGATTTCCACCATTAACGAACCCCAGGGTGCATTTACGTGACGGTTATCAGCCCTCGCACTTTTGGCCAATTCTGGCCTGTTTCATGGGCTATTAATCACCGTTACATGGGCTATTAATCACCGTTTTGGGTCCCCGGAGTGATTATCACCATTGACGAACCCCAGGGTGCATTTACCTGCAGGTCATCAACACTCGCAGTTTTGGCTGGTTCTGACCTGTTTCATGGGCTTTTAATCACCGTTTTGGGTTCCGGTGAGTGATTTCCACCATTGACGAACCCTAGGGTGCATTTACGTGACGGTCATTAGCCCTCGCACTTTTGGCTGATTCTGGCCTGTTTCATGGGCTACTAATCACCGTTTCATGGGCTACTAATCACCGTTTTGGGTCCCCGGAGTGATTTCCACCATTGACGAACCCTAGGGTGCATTTACGTGCCGGTCATTAACAGTCGTAGTTTTGGCCGATTCTGGCCTGTTTCATGGGCTATTAATCACCGTTTTGGGTCCCCGGAGTGATTTCCACCATTGACGAACCTCAGGTGGCATTTACGTGCCGGTCATCAACACTCGCAGTTTTTGCCGATTCTTGCCTGTTTCATGGACTATTAATCACAGTTATATGGGCTATTAATCACTGTTTTGGGTCCCTGGAGTGATTTCCACCATTGACGAACCCCAGGGTGCATTTACGTGACGGTCATCAGCCCTCGCACTTTTGGCCGATTCTGGCCTCTTTCATGGGCTATTAATCACCGTTTTGGGTCCCCGGAGTGATTATCACCATTGATGAACCCCAGGGTGCATTTACGTGTCGGTCATCAACACTCGTAGTTTTGGCCGATTCTGGCCTGTTTCATGGGCTATTAATCGCCGTTTTGGGTCCCCGGAGTGATTTCCACCATTGACGAACCTCAGGGTGCATTTTCGTGACGGTCATCAACACTCGTAGTTTTGGCCGATTCTTGCCTGTTTCGTGGGCTATTAGTCACAGTTATATGGGCTATTATTCACCGTTTTGGGTCCCTGGAGTGATTTCCACCATTGACGAACCCCAGGGTGCATTTACGTGACGGTCATCAGCCCTCGCACTTTTGGCCGATTCTGGCCTGTTTCATGGGCTATTAATCACCGTTACATGGGCTATTAATCACCATTTTGGGTCCCCGGAGTGATTATAACCATTGACGAACCCCAGGGTGCATTTACGTGACGGTCATTAGCCCTCGCACTTTTGGCCGCTTCTGGTCTGTTTCATGGGCTATTAATCACCGTTACATGGGCTATTAATCACCGTTTTGGGTCCCCGGAGTGATTTCCACCATTGACGAACCCCAGGGTGCATTTACGTGCCGGTCATCAACACTCGCTGTTTTGGCCGATTCTGGCCTCTTTCATGGGCTATTAATCACCGTTTTGGGTCCCCGGAGTGATTTTCACCATTGACGAACTTCAGGTTGCATTTACGTGCCAGTCATCAACACTCGCAGTTTTGGCCGATTCTGGCCTGTTTCATGGGCTATTAATCACCGTTTTGGGTCCCCGGAGTGATTATCACTATTGATGAACCCCAGGGTGCATTTACGTGCTGGTCATCAACACTCGCAGTTTTGGCCGATTCTGGCCTATTTCATTGGCTATTAATCACCGTTTTGGGTCCCCGGAGTGATTATCACCATTGACGAACCTCAGGATACATTTTCGTGACGGTCATCAACACTCGCAGTTTTGGCCGATTCTTACCTGTTTCATGGGCTATTAGTCACAGTTCTATGGGCTATTAATCACCGTTTTGGGTCCCTGGAGTGATTTCCACCATTAACGAACCCCAGGGTGCATTTACGTGACGGTTATCAGCCCTCGCACTTTTGGCCAATTCTGGCCTGTTTCATGGGCTATTAATCACCGTTACATGGGCTATTAATCACCGTTTTGGGTCCCCGGAGTGATTATCACCATTGACGAACCCCAGGGTGCATTTACCTGCAGGTCATCAACACTCGCAGTTTTGGCTGGTTCTGACCTGTTTCATGGGCTTTTAATCACCGTTTTGGGTTCCGGTGAGTGATTTCCACCATTGACGAACCCTAGGGTGCATTTACGTGACGGTCATTAGCCCTCGCACTTTTGGCTGATTCTGGCCTGTTTCATGGGCTACTAATCACCGTTTCATGGGCTACTAATCACCGTTTTGGGTCCCCGGAGTGATTTCCACCATTGACGAACCCTAGGGTGCATTTACGTGCCGGTCATTAACAGTCGTAGTTTTGGCCGATTCTGGCCTGTTTCATGGGCTATTAATCACCGTTTTGGGTCCCCGGAGTGATTTCCACCATTGACGAACCTCAGGTGGCATTTACGTGCCGGTCATCAACACTCGCAGTTTTTGCCGATTCTTGCCTGTTTCATGGACTATTAATCACAGTTATATGGGCTATTAATCACTGTTTTGGGTCCCTGGAGTGATTTCCACCATTGACGAACCCCAGGGTGCATTTACGTGACGGTCATCAGCCCTCGCACTTTTGGCCGATTCTGGCCTGTTTCATGGGCTATTAATCACCGTTTTGGGTCCCCGGAGTGATTATCACCATTGATGAACCCCAGGGTGCATTTACGTGTCGGTCATCAACACTCGTAGTTTTGGCCGATTCTGGCCTGTTTCATGGGCTATTAATCGCCGTTTTGGGTCCCCGGAGTGATTTCCACCATTGACGAACCTCAGGGTGCATTTTCGTGACGGTCATCAACACTCGTAGTTTTGGCCGATTCTTGCCTGTTTCGTGGGCTATTAGTCACAGTTATATGGGCTATTATTCACCGTTTTGGGTCCCTGGAGTGATTTCCACCATTGACGAACCCCAGGGTGCATTTACGTGACGGTCATCAGCCCTCGCACTTTTGGCCGATTCTGGCCTGTTTCATGGGCTATTAATCACCGTTACATGGGCTATTAATCACCATTTTGGGTCCCCGGAGTGATTATAACCATTGACGAACCCCAGGGTGCATTTACGTGACGGTCATTAGCCCTCGCACTTTTGGCCGCTTCTGGTCTGTTTCATGGGCTATTAATCACCGTTACATGGGCTATTAATCACCGTTTTGGGTCCCCGGAGTGATTTCCACCATTGACGAACCCCAGGGTGCATTTACGTGCCGGTCATCAACACTCGCTGTTTTGGCCGATTCTGGCCTCTTTCATGGGCTATTAATCACCGTTTTGGGTCCCCGGAGTGATTTTCACCATTGACGAACTTCAGGTTGCATTTACGTGCCAGTCATCAACACTCGCAGTTTTGGCCGATTCTGGCCTGTTTCATGGGCTATTAATCACCGTTTTGGGTCCCCGGAGTGATTATCACTATTGATGAACCCCAGGGTGCATTTACGTGCTGGTCATCAACACTCGCAGTTTTGGCCGATTCTGGCCTATTTCATTGGCTATTAATCACCGTTTTGGGTCCCCGGAGTGATTATCACCATTGACGAACCTCAGGATACATTTTCGTGACGGTCATCAACACTCGCAGTTTTGGCCGATTCTTACCTGTTTCATGGGCTATTAGTCACAGTTCTATGGGCTATTAATCACCGTTTTGGGTCCCTGGAGTGATTTCCACCATTAACGAACCCCAGGGTGCATTTACGTGACGGTTATCAGCCCTCGCACTTTTGGCCAATTCTGGCCTGTTTCATGGGCTATTAATCACCGTTACATGGGCTATTAATCACCGTTTTGGGTCCCCGGAGTGATTATCACCATTGACGAACCCCAGGGTGCATTTACCTGCAGGTCATCAACACTCGCAGTTTTGGCTGGTTCTGACCTGTTTCATGGGCTTTTAATCACCGTTTTGGGTTCCGTTGAGTGATTTCCACCATTGACGAACCCTAGGGTGCATTTACGTGACGGTCATTAGCCCTCGCACTTTTGGCTGATTCTGGCCTGTTTCATGGGCTACTAATCACCGTTTCATGGGCTACTAATCACCGTTTTGGGTCCCCGGAGTGATTTCCACCATTGACGAACCCTAGGGTGCATTTACGTGCCGGTCATTAACAGTCGTAGTTTTGGCCGATTCTGGCCTGTTTCATGGGCTATTAATCACCGTTTTGGGTCCCCGGAGTGATTTCCACCATTGACGAACCTCAGGTGGCATTTACGTGCCGGTCATCAACACTCGCAGTTTTTGCCGATTCTTGCCTGTTTCATGGACTATTAATCACAGTTATATGGGCTATTAATCACTGTTTTGGGTCCCTGGAGTGATTTCCACCATTGACGAACCCCAGGGTGCATTTACGTGACGGTCATCAGCCCTCGCACTTTTGGCCGATTCTGGCCTGTTTCATGGGCTATTAATCACCGTTTTGGGTCCCCGGAGTGATTATCACCATTGATGAACCCCAGGGTGCATTTACGTGTCGGTCATCAACACTCGTAGTTTTGGCCGATTCTGGCCTGTTTCATGGGCTATTAATCGCCGTTTTGGGTCCCCGGAGTGATTTCCACCATTGACGAACCTCAGGGTGCATTTTCGTGACGGTCATCAACACTCGTAGTTTTGGCCGATTCTTGCCTGTTTCGTGGGCTATTAGTCACAGTTATATGGGCTATTATTCACCGTTTTGGGTCCCTGGAGTGATTTCCACCATTGACGAACCCCAGGGTGCATTTACGTGACGGTCATCAGCCCTCGCACTTTTGGCCGATTCTGGCCTGTTTCATGGGCTATTAATCACCGTTACATGGGCTATTAATCACCATTTTGGGTCCCCGGAGTGATTATAACCATTGACGAACCCCAGGGTGCATTTACGTGACGGTCATCAGCCCTCGCACTTTTGGCCGCTTCTGGTCTGTTTCATGGGCTATTAATCACCGTTACATGGGCTATTAATCACCGTTTTGGGTCCCCGGAGTGATTTCCACCATTGACGAACCCCAGGGTGCATTTACGTGCCGGTCATCAACACTCGCTGTTTTGGCCGATTCTGGCCTCTTTCATGGGCTATTAATCACCGTTTTGGGTCCCCGGAGTGATTTTCACCATTGACGAACTTCAGGTTGCATTTACGTGCCAGTCATCAACACTCGCAGTTTTGGCCGATTCTGGCCTGTTTCATGGGCTATTAATCACCGTTTTGGGTCCCCGGAGTGATTATCACTATTGATGAACCCCAGGGTGCATTTACGTGCTGGTCATCAACACTCGCAGTTTTGGCCGATTCTGGCCTATTTCATTGGTTATTAATCACCGTTTTGGGTCCCCGGAGTGATTATCACCATTGACGAACCTCAGGATACATTTTCGTGACGGTCATCAACACTCGCAGTTTTGGCCGATTCTTACCTGTTTCATGGGCTATTAGTCACAGTTCTATGGGCTATTAATCACCGTTTTGGGTCCCTGGAGTGATTTCCACCATTAACGAACCCCAGGGTGCATTTACGTGACGGTTATCAGCCCTCGCACTTTTGGCCAATTCTAGCCTGTTTCATGGGCTATTAATCACCGTTACATGGGCTATTAATCACCGTTTTGGGTCCCCGGAGTGATTATCACCATTGACGAACCCCAGGGTGCATTTACCTGCAGGTCATCAACACTCGCAGTTTTGGCTGGTTCTGACCTGTTTCATGGGCTTTTAATCACCGTTTTGGGTTCCGGTGAGTGATTTCCACCATTGACGAACCCTAGGGTGCATTTACGTGACGGTCATTAGCCCTCGCACTTTTGGCTGATTCTGGCCTGTTTCATGGGCTACTAATCACCGTTTCATGGGCTACTAATCACCGTTTTGGGTCCCCGGAGTGATTTCCACCATTGACGAACCCTAGGGTGCATTTACGTGCCGGTCATTAACAGTCGTAGTTTTGGCCGATTCTGGCCTGTTTCATGGGCTATTAATCACCGTTTTGGGTCCCCGGAGTGATTTCCACCATTGACGAACCTCAGGTGGCATTTACGTGCCGGTCATCAACACTCGCAGTTTTTGCCGATTCTTGCCTGTTTCATGGACTATTAATCACAGTTATATGGGCTATTAATCACCGTTTTGGGTCCCTGGAGTGATTTCCACCATTGACGAACCCCAGGGTGCATTTACGTGACGGTCATCAGCCCTCGCACTTTTGGCCGATTCTGGCCTGTTTCATGGGCTATTAATCACCGTTTTGGGTCCCCGGAGTGATTATCACCATTGATGAACCCCAGGGTGCATTTACGTGCCGGTCATCAACACTCGCAGTTTTGGCCGATTCTGGCCTGTTTCATGGGCTATTAATCGCCGTTTTGGGTCCCCGGAGTGATTTCCACCATTGACGAACCTCAGGGTGCATTTTCGTGACGGTCATCAACACTCGTAGTTTTGGCCGATTCTTGCCTGTTTCGTGGGCTATTAGTCATAGTTATATGGGCTATTATTCACCGTTTTGGGTCCCTGGAGTGATTTCCACCATTGACGAACCCCAGGGTGCATTTACGTGACGGTCATCAGCCCTCGCACTTTTGGCCGATTCTGGCCTGTTTCATGGGCTATTAATCACCGTTACATGGGCTATTAATCACCGTTACATGGGCTATTAATCACCATTTTGGGTCCCCGGAGTGATTATAACCATTGACGAACCCCAGGGTGCATTTACGTGACGGTCATCAGCCCTCGCACTTTTGGCCGCTTCTGGTCTGTTTCATGGGCTATTAATCACCGTTACATGGGCTATTAATCACCGTTTTTGGTCCCCGGAGTGATTTCCACCATTGACGAACCCCAGGGTGCATTTACGTGCCGGTCATCAACACTCGCTGTTTTGGCCGATTCTGGCCTCTTTCATGGGCTATTAATCACCGTTTTGGGTCCCCGGAGTGATTTTCACCATTGACGAACCTCAGGTTGCATTTACGTGCCGGTCATCAACACTCGCAGTTTTGGCCGATTCTGGCCTGTTTCATGGGCTATTAATCACCGTTTTGGGTCCCCGGAGTGATTATCACTATTGATGAACCCCAGGGTGCATTTACGTGCTGGTCATCAACACTCACAGTTTTTGCCGATTCTGGCCTGTTTCATGGGCTATTAATCACCGTTTTGGGTCCCCGGAGTGATTTCCACCATTGACGAACCTCAGGATACATTTTCGTGACGGTCATCAACACTCGCAGTTTTGGCCGATTCTTACCGGTTTCATGGGCTATTAGTCACAGTTATATGGGCTATTAATCACCGTTTTGGGTCCCTGGAGATATTTCCACCATTGACGAACCCCAGGGTGCATTTACGTGACGGTCATCAGCCCTCGCACTTTTGGCCGATTCTGGCCTGTTTCATGGGCTATTAATCACCGTTACATGGGCTATTAATCACTGTTTTGGGTCCCCGGAGTGATTATCACCATTGACGAACCCCAGGGTGCATTTACCTGCCGGTCATCAACACTCGCAGTTTTGGCTGATTCTGGCGTGTTTCATGGGCTTTTAATCACCGTTTTGGGTTCCGGTGAGTGATTTCCACCATTGACGAACCCGAGGGTGCATTTACGTGACGGTCATTAGCCCTCGCACTTTTGGCTGATTCTGGCCTGTTTCATGGGCTAGTAATCACCGTTACATGGGCTACTAATCACCGTTTTGGGTCCCCGGAGTGATTTCCACCATTGACGAACCCTAGGGTGCATTTAGGTGTTGGTCATTAACAGTCGTAGTTTTGGCCGATTCTGGCCTGTTTCATGGGCTATTAATCACCCTTTTGGGTCCCCGGAGTGATTTCCACCATTGACGAACCTCAGGTGGCATTTACGTGCCGGTCATCAACACTCGCAGTTTTTGCCGATTCTTGCTTGTTTCATGGGCTATTAATCACAGTTATATGGGCTATTAATCACCGTTTTGGGTCAGTGGAGTGATTTCCACCATTGACGAACCCCAGGGTGCATTTACGTGACGGTCATCAGCCCTCGCACTTTTGGCCGATTCTGGCCTGTTTCATGGGCTATTAATCACCGTTTTGGGTCCCCGGAGTGATTATCACCATTGATGTACCCCAGGGTGCATTTACGTGCCGGTCATCAACACTCGCAGTTTTGGCCGATTCTGGCCTGTTTCATGGGCTATTAATCGCCGTTTTGGGTCCCCGGAGTGATTTCCACCATTGACGAACCTCAGGGTGCATTTTCGTGACGGTCATCAACACTCGTAGTTTTGGCCGATTCTTGCCTGTTTCGTGGGCTATTAGTCATAGTTATATGGGCTATTATTCACCGTTTTGGGTCCCTGGAGTGATTTCCACCATTGACGAACCCCAGGGTGCATTTACGTGACGGTCATCAGCCCTCGCACTTTTGGCCGATTCTGGCCTGTTTCATGGGCTATTAATCACCGTTACATGGGCTATTAATCACCGTTTTGGGTCCCCGGAGTGATTATCACCATTGACGAACCCCAGGGTGCATTTACCTGCAGGTCATCAACACTCGCAGTTTTGGCTGGTTCTGACCTGTTTCATGGGCTTTTAATCACCGTTTTGGGTTCCGGTGAGTGATTTCCACCATTGACGAACCCTAGGGTGCATTTACGTGACGGTCATTAGCCCTCGCACTTTTGGCTGATTCTGGCCTGTTTCATGGGCTACTAATCACCGTTTCATGGGCTACTAATCACCGTTTTGGGTCCCCGGAGTGATTTCCACCATTGACGAACCCTAGGGTGCATTTACGTGCCGGTCATTAACAGTCGTAGTTTTGGCCGATTCTGGCCTGTTTCATGGGCTATTAATCACCGTTTTGGGTCCCCGGAGTGATTTCCACCATTGACGAACCTCAGGTGGCATTTACGTGCCGGTCATCAACACTCGCAGTTTTTGCCGATTCTTGCCTGTTTCATGGACTATTAATCACAGTTATATGGGCTATTAATCACCGTTTTGGGTCCCTGGAGTAATTTCCACCATTGACGAACCCCAGGGTGCATTTACGTGACGGTCATCAGCCCTCGCACTTTTGGCCGATTCTGGCCTGTTTCATGGGCTATTAATCACCGTTTTGGGTCCCCGGAGTGATTATCACCATTGATGAACCCCAGGGTGCATTTACGTGCCGGTCATCAACACTCGCAGTTTTGGCCGATTCTGGCCTGTTTCATGGGCTATTAATCGCCGTTTTGGGTCCCCGGAGTGATTTCCACCATTGACGAACCTCAGGGTGCATTTTCGTGACGGTCATCAACACTCGTAGTTTTGGCCGATTCTTGCCTGTTTCGTGGGCTATTAGTCATAGTTATATGGGCTATTATTCACCGTTTTGGGTCCCTGGAGTGATTTCCACCATTGACGAACCCCAGGGTGCATTTATGTGACGGTCATCAGCCCTCGCACTTTTGGCCGATTCTGGCCTGTTTCATGGGCTATTAATCACCGTTACATGGGCTATTAATCACCGTTACATAGGCTATTAATCACCATTTTGGGTCCCCGGAGTGATTATAACCATTGACGAACCCCAGGGTGCATTTACGTGACGGTCATCAGCCCTCGCACTTTTGGCCGCTTCTGGTCTGTTTCATGGGCTATTAATCACCGTTACATGGGCTATTAATCACCGTTTTTGGTCCCCGGAGTGATTTCCACCATTGACGAACCCCAGGGTGCATTTACGTGCCGGTCATCAACACTCGCTGTTTTGGCCGATTCTGGCCTCTTTCATGGGCTATTAATCACCGTTTTGGGTCCCCGGAGTGATTATCACTATTGATGAACCCCAGGGTGCATTTACGTGCTGGTCATCAACACTCACAGTTTTTGCCGATTCTGGCCTGTTTCATGGGCTATTAATCACCGTTTTGGGTCCCCGGAGTGATTTCCACCATTGACGAACCTCAGGATACATTTTCGTGACGGTCATCAACACTCGCAGTTTTGGCCGATTCTTACCGGTTTCATGGGCTATTAGTCACAGTTATATGGGCTATTAATCACCGTTTTGGGTCCCTGGAGATATTTCCACCATTGACGAACCCCAGGGTGCATTTACGTGACGGTCATCAGCCCTCGCACTTTTGGCCGATTCTGGCCTGTTTCATGGGCTATTAATCACCGTTACATGGGCTATTAATCACTGTTTTGGGTCCCCGGAGTGATTATCACCATTGACGAACCCCAGGGTGCATTTACCTGCCGGTCATCAACACTCGCAGTTTTGGCTGATTCTGGCCTGTTTCATGGGCTTTTAATCACCGTTTTGGGTTCCGGTGAGTGATTTCCACCATTGACGAACCCTAGGGTGCATTTACGTGACGGTCATTAGCCCTCGCACTTTTGGCTGATTCTGGCCTGTTTCATGGGCTACTAATCACCGTTACATGGGCTACTAATCACCGTTTTGGGTCCCCGGAGTGATTTCCACCATTGACGAACCCTAGGGTGCATTTACGTGTCGGTCATTAACAGTCGTAGTTTTGGCCGATTCTGGCCTGTTTCATGGGCTATTAATCACCCTTTTGGGTCCCCGGAGTGATTTCCACCATTGACGAACCTCAGGTGGCATTTACGTGCCGGTCATCAACACTCGCAGTTTTTGCCGATTCTTGCTTGTTTCATGGGCTATTAATCACAGTTATATGGGCTATTAATCACCGTTTTGGGTCCCTGGAGTGATTTCCACCATTGACGAACCCCAGGGTGCATTTACGTGACGGTCATCAGCCCTCGCACTTTTGGCCGATTCTGGCCTGTTTCATGGGCTATTAATCACCGTTTTGGGTCCCCGGAGTGATTATCACCATTGATGAACCCCAGGGTGCATTTACGTGCCGGTCATCAACACTCGCAGTTTTGGCCGATTCTGGCCTGTTTCATGGGCTATTAATCGCCGTTTTGGGTCCCCGGAGTGATTTCCACCATTGACGAACCTCAGGGTGCATTTTCGTGACGGTCATCAACACTCGTAGTTTTGGCCGATTCTTGCCTGTTTCGTGGGCTATTAGTCATAGTTATATGGGCTATTATTCACCGTTTTGGGTCCCTGGAGTGATTTCCACCATTGACGAACCCCAGGGTGCATTTACGTGACGGTCATCAGCCCTCGCACTTTTGGCCGATTCTGGCCTGTTTCATGGGCTATTAATCACCGTTAAATGGGCTATTAATCACCATTTTGGGTCCCCGGAGTGATTATAACCATTGACGAACCCCAGGGTGCATTTACGTGACGGTCATCAGCCCTCGCACTTTTGGCCGCTTCTGGTCTGTTTCATGGGCTATTAATCACCGTTACATGGGCTATTAATCACCGTTTTTGGTCCCCGGAGTGATTTCCACCATTGACGAACCCCAGGGTGCATTTACGTGCCGGTCATCAACACTCGCTGTTTTGGCCGATTCTGGCCTCTTTCATGGGCTATTAATCACCGTTTTGGGTCCCCGGAGTGATTTTCACCATTGACGAACCTCAGGTTGCATTTACGTGCCGGTCATCAACACTCGCAGTTTTGGCCGATTCTGGCCTCTTTCATGGGCTATTAATCACCGTTTTGGGTCCCCGGAGTGATTATCACTATTGATGAACCCCAGGGTGCATTTACGTGCTGGTCATCAACACTCACAGTTTTTGCCGATTCTGGCCTGTTTCATGGGCTATTAATCACCGTTTTGGGTCCCCGGAGTGATTTCCACCATTGACGAACCTCAGGATACATTTTCGTGACGGTCATCAACACTCGCAGTTTTGGCCGATTCTTACCGGTTTCATGGGCTATTAGTCACAGTTATATGGGCTATTAATCACCGTTTTGGGTCCCTGGAGATATTTCCACCATTGACGAACCCCAGGGTGCATTTACGTGACGGTCATCAGCCCTCGCACTTTTGGCCGATTCTGGCCTGTTTCATGGGCTATTAATCACCGTTACATGGGCTATTAATCACTGTTTTGGGTCCCCGGAGTGATTATCACCATTGACGAACCCCAGGGTGCATTTACCTGCCGGTCATCAACACTCGCAGTTTTGGCTGATTCTGGCCTGTTTCATGGGCTTTTAATCACCGTTTTGGGTTCCGGTGAGTGATTTCCACCATTGACGAACCCGAGGGTGCATTTACGTGACGGTCATTAGCCCTCGCACTTTTGGCTGATTCTGGCCTGTTTCATGGGCTACTAATCACCGTTACATGGGCTACTAATCACCGTTTTGGGTCCCCGGAGTGATTTGCACCATTGACGAACCCTAGGGTGCATTTACGTGTCGGTCATTAACAGTCGTAGTTTTGGCCGATTCTGGCCTGTTTCATGGGCTATTAATCACCCTTTTGGGTCCCCGGAGTGATTTCCACCATTGACGAACCTCAGGTGGCATTTACGTGCCGGTCATCAACACTCGCAGTTTTTGCCGATTCTTGCTTGTTTCATGGGCTATTAATCACAGTTATATGGGCTATTAATCACCGTTTTGGGTCCCTGGAGTGATTTCCACCATTGACGAACCCCAGGGTGCATTTACGTGACGGTCATCAGCCCTCGCACTTTTGGCCGATTCTGGCCTGTTTCATGGGGTATTAATCACCGTTACATGGGCTATTAATCACCATTTTGGGTCCCCGGAGTGATTATAACCATTGACGAACCCCAGGGTGCATTTACGTGACGGTCATCAGCCCTCGCACTTTTGGCCGCTTCTGGTCTGTTTCATGGGCTATTAATCACCGTTACATGGGCTATTAATCACCGTTTTTGGTCCCCGGAGTGATTTCCACCATTGACGAACCCCAGGGTGCATCTACGTGCCGGTCATCAACACTCGCTGTTTTGGCCGATTCTGGCCTCTTTCATGGGCTATTAATCACCGTTTTGGGTCCCCGGAGTGATTTTCACCATTGACGAACCTCAGGTTGCATTTACGTGCCGGTCATCAACACTCGCAGTTTTGGCCGATTCTGGCCTGTTTCATGGGCTATTAATCACCGTTTTGGGTCCCCGGAGTGATTATGACTATTGATGAACCCCAGGGTGCATTTACGTGCTGGTCATCAACAATCACAGTTTTTGCCGATTCTGGCCTGTTTCATGGGCTATTAATCACCGTTTTGGGTCCCCGGAGTGATTTCCACCATTTACAAACCTCAGGATACATTTTCGTGACGGTCATCAACACTCGCAGTTTTGGCCGATTCTTACCTGTTTCATGGGCTATTAGTCACAGTTATATGGGCTATTAATCACCGTTTTGGGTCCCTGGAGATATTTCCACCATTGACGAACCCCAGGGTGCATTTACGTGACGGTCATCAGCCCTCGCACTTTTGGCCGATTCTGGCCTGTTTCATGGGCTATTAATCACCATTACATGGGCTATTAATCACCGTTTTGGGTCCCCGGAGTGATTATCACCATTGACGAACCCCAGGGTGCATTTACCTGCCGGTCATCAACACTCGCAGTTTTGGCTGATTCTGGCCTGTTTCATGGGCTTTTAATCACCGTTTTGGGTTCCGGTGAGTGATTTCCACCATTGACGAACCCTAGGGTGCATTTACGTGACGGTCATTAGCCCTCGCACTTTTGGCTGATTCTGGCCTGTTTCATGGGCTACTAATCACCGTTACATGGGCTACTAATCACCGTTTTGGGTCCCCGGAGTGATTTCCACCATTGACGAACCCTAGGGTGCATTTACGTGTCGGTCATTAACAGTCGTAGTTTTGGCCGATTCTGGCCTGTTTCATGGGCTATTAATCACCCTTTTGGGTCCCCGGAGTGATTTCCACCATTGACGAACCTCAGGTGGCATTTACGTGCCGGTCATCAACACTCGCAGTTTTTGCCGATTCTTGCTTGTTTCATGGGCTATTAATCACAGTTATATGGGCTATTAATCACCGTTTTGGGTCCCTGGAGTGATTTCCACCATTGACGAACCCCAGGGTGCATTTACGTGACGGTCATCAGCCCTCGCACTTTTGGCCGATTCTGGCCTGTTTCATGGGGTATTAATCACCGTTACATGGGCTATTAATCACCATTTTGGGTCCCCGGAGTGATTATAACCATTGACGAACCCCAGGGTGCATTTACGTGACGGTCATCAGCCCTCGCACTTTTGGCCGCTTCTGGTCTGTTTCATGGGCTATTAATCACCGTTACATGGGCTATTAATCACCGTTTTTGGTCCCCGGAGTGATTTCCACCATTGACGAACCCCAGGGTGCATCTACGTGCCGGTCATCAACACTCGCTGTTTTGGCCGATTCTGGCCTCTTTCATGGGCTATTAATCACCGTTTTGGGTCCCCGGAGTGATTTTCACCATTGACGAACCTCAGGTTGCATTTACGTGCCGGTCATCAACACTCGCAGTTTTGGCCGATTCTGGCCTGTTTCATGGGCTATTAATCACCGTTTTGGGTCCCCGGAGTGATTATGACTATTGATGAACCCCAGGGTGCATTTACGTGCTGGTCATCAACAATCACAGTTTTTGCCGATTCTGGCCTGTTTCATGGGCTATTAATCACCGTTTTGGGTCCCCGGAGTGATTTCCACCATTTACAAACCTTAGGATACATTTTCGTGACGGTCATCAACACTCGCAGTTTTGGCCGATTCTTACCTGTTTCATGGGCTATTAGTCACAGTTATATGGGCTATTAATCACCGTTTTGGGTCCCTGGAGATATTTCCACCATTGACGAACCCCAGGGTGCATTTACGTGACGGTCATCAGCCCTCGCACTTTTGGCCGATTCTGGCCTGTTTCATGGGCTATTAATCACCATTACATGGGCTATTAATCACCGTTTTGGGTCCCCGGAGTGATTATCACCATTGACGAACCCCAGGGTGCATTTATCTGCCGGTCATCAACACTCGCAGTTTTGGCTGATTCTGGCCAGTTTCATGGGCTTTTAATCACCGTTTTGGGTTCCGGTGAGTGATTTCCACCATTGACGAACCCTAGGGTGCATTTACGTGACGGTCATTAGCCCTCGCACTTTTGGCTGATTCTGGCCTGTTTCATGGGCTACTAATCACCGTTACATGGGCTACTAATCACCGTTTTGGGTCCCCGGAGTGATTTCCACCATTGACGAACCCTAGGGTGCATTTACGTGTCGGTCATTAACAGTCGTAGTTTTGGCCGATTCTGGCCTGTTTCATGGGCTATTAATCACCCTTTTGGGTCCCCGGAGTGATTTCCACCATTGACGAACCTCAGGTGGCATTTACGTGCCGGTCATCAACACTCGCAGTTTTTGCCGATTCTTGCTTGTTTCATGGGCTATTAATCACAGTTATATGGGCTATTAATCACCGTTTTGGGTCCCTGGAGTGATTTCCACCATTGACGAACCCCAGGGTGCATTTACGTGACGGTCATCAGCCCTCGCACTTTTGGCCGATTCTGGCCTGTTTCATGGGGTATTAATCACCGTTACATGGGCTATTAATCACCATTTTGGGTCCCCGGAGTGATTATAACCATTGACGAACCCCAGGGTGCATTTACGTGACGGTCATCAGCCCTCGCACTTTTGGCCGCTTCTGGTCTGTTTCATGGGCTATTAATCACCGTTACATGGGCTATTAATCACCGTTTTTGGTCCCCGGAGTGATTTCCACCATTGACGAACCCCAGGGTGCATCTACGTGCCGGTCATCAACACTCGCTGTTTTGGCCGATTCTGGCCTCTTTCATGGGCTATTAATCACCGTTTTGGGTCCCCGGAGTGATTTTCACCATTGACGAACCTCAGGTTGCATTTACGTGCCGGTCATCAACACTCGCAGTTTTGGCCGATTCTGGCCTGTTTCATGGGCTATTAATCACCGTTTTGGGTCCCCGGAGTGATTATGACTATTGATGAACCCCAGGGTGCATTTACGTGCTGGTCATCAACAATCACAGTTTTTGCCGATTCTGGCCTGTTTCATGGGCTATTAATCACCGTTTTGGGTCCCCGGAGTGATTTCCACCATTTACAAACCTTAGGATACATTTTCGTGACGGTCATCAACACTCGCAGTTTTGGCCGATTCTTACCTGTTTCATGGGCTATTAGTCACAGTTATATGGGCTATTAATCACCGTTTTGGGTCCCTGGAGATATTTCCACCATTGACGAACCCCAGGGTGCATTTACGTGACGGTCATCAGCCCTCGCACTTTTGGCCGATTCTGGCCTGTTTCATGGGCTATTAATCACCATTACATGGGCTATTAATCACCGTTTTGGGTCCCCGGAGTGATTATCACCATTGACGAACCCCAGGGTGCATTTATCTGCCGGTCATCAACACTCGCAGTTTTGGCTGATTCTGGCCAGTTTCATGGGCTTTTAATCACCGTTTTGGGTTCCGGTGAGTGATTTCCACCATTGACGAACCCTAGGGTGCATTTACGTGACGGTCATTAGCCCTCGCACTTTTGGCTGATTCTGGCCTGTTTCATGGGCTACTAATCACCGTTACATGGGCTACTAATCACCGTTTTGGGTCCCCGGAGTGATTTCCACCATTGACGAACCCTAGGGTGCATTTACGTGTCGGTCATTAACAGTCGTAGTTTTGGCCGATTCTGGCCTGTTTCATGGGCTATTAATCACCCTTTTGGGTCCCCGGAGTGATTTCCACCATTGACGAACCTCAGGTGGCATTTACGTGCCGGTCATCAACACTCGCAGTTTTTGCCGATTCTTGCTTGTTTCATGGGCTATTAATCACAGTTATATGGGCTATTAATCACCGTTTTGGGTCCCTGGAGTGATTTCCACCATTGACGAACCCCAGGGTGCATTTACGTGACGGTCATCAGCCCTCGCACTTTTGGCCGATTCTGGCCTGTTTCATGGGGTATTAATCACCGTTACATGGGCTATTAATCACCATTTTGGGTCCCCGGAGTGATTATAACCATTGACGAACCCCAGGGTGCATTTACGTGACGGTCATCAGCCCTCGCACTTTTGGCCGCTTCTGGTCTGTTTCATGGGCTATTAATCACCGTTACATGGGCTATTAATCACCGTTTTTGGTCCCCGGAGTGATTTCCACCATTGACGAACCCCAGGGTGCATCTACGTGCCGGTCATCAACACTCGCTGTTTTGGCCGATTCTGGCCTCTTTCATGGGCTATTAATCACCGTTTTGGGTCCCCGGAGTGATTTTCACCATTGACGAACCTCAGGTTGCATTTACGTGCCGGTCATCAACACTCGCAGTTTTGGCCGATTCTGGCCTGTTTCATGGGCTATTAATCACCGTTTTGGGTCCCCGGAGTGATTATCACTATTGATGAACCCCAGGGTGCATTTACGTGCTGGTCATCAACAATCACAGTTTTTGCCGATTCTGGCCTGTTTCATGGGCTATTAATCACCGTTTTGGGTCCCCGGAGTGATTTCCACCATTTACAAACCTCAGGATACATTTTCGTGACGGTCATCAACACTCGCAGTTTTGGCCGATTCTTACCTGTTTCATGGGCTATTAGTCACAGTTATATGGGCTATTAATCACCGTTTTGGGTCCCTGGAGATATTTCCACCATTGACGAACCCCAGGGTGCATTTACGTGACGGTCATCAGCCCTCGCACTTTTGGCCGATTCTGGCCTGTTTCATGGGCTATTAATCACCATTACATGGGCTATTAATCACCGTTTTGGGTCCCCGGAGTGATTATCACCATTGACGAACCCCAGGGTGCATTTATCTGCCGGTCATCAACACTCGCAGTTTTGGCTGATTCTGGCCAGTTTCATGGGCTTTTAATCACCGTTTTGGGTTCCGGTGAGTGATTTCCACCATTGACGAACCCTAGGGTGCATTTACGTGACGGTCATTAGCCCTCGCACTTTTGGCTGATTCTGGCCTGTTTCATGGGCTACTAATCACCGTTACATGGGCTACTAATCACCGTTTTGGGTCCCCGGAGTGATTTCCACCATTGACGAACCCTAGGGTGCATTTACGTGTCGGTCATTAACAGTCGTAGTTTTGGCCGATTCTGGCCTGTTTCATGGGCTATTAATCACCCTTTTGGGTCCCCGGAGTGATTTCCACCATTGACGAACCTCAGGTGGCATTTACGTGCCGGTCATCAACACTCGCAGTTTTTGCCGATTCTTGCTTGTTTCATGGGCTATTAATCACAGTTATATGGGCTATTAATCACCGTTTTGGGTCCCTGGAGTGATTTCCACCATTGACGAACCCCAGGGTGCATTTACGTGACGGTCATCAGCCCTCGCACTTTTGGCCGATTCTGGCCTGTTTCATGGGGTATTAATCACCGTTACATGGGCTATTAATCACCATTTTGGGTCCCCGGAGTGATTATAACCATTGACGAACCCCAGGGTGCATTTACGTGACGGTCATCAGCCCTCGCACTTTTGGCCGCTTCTGGTCTGTTTCATGGGCTATTAATCACCGTTACATGGGCTATTAATCACCGTTTTTGGTCCCCGGAGTGATTTCCACCATTGACGAACCCCAGGGTGCATCTACGTGCCGGTCATCAACACTCGCTGTTTTGGCCGATTCTGGCCTCTTTCATGGGCTATTAATCACCGTTTTGGGTCCCCGGAGTGATTTTCACCATTGACGAACCTCAGGTTGCATTTACGTGCCGGTCATCAACACTCGCAGTTTTGGCCGATTCTGGCCTGTTTCATGGGCTATTAATCACCGTTTTGGGTCCCCGGAGTGATTATCACTATTGATGAACCCCAGGGTGCATTTACGTGCTGGTCATCAACAATCACAGTTTTTGCCGATTCTGGCCTGTTTCATGGGCTATTAATCACCGTTTTGGGTCCCCGGAGTGATTTCCACCATTTACAAACCTCAGGATACATTTTCGTGACGGTCATCAACACTCGCAGTTTTGGCCGATTCTTACCTGTTTCATGGGCTATTAGTCACAGTTATATGGGCTATTAATCACCGTTTTGGGTCCCTGGAGATATTTCCACCATTGACGAACCCCAGGGTGCATTTACGTGACGGTCATCAGCCCTCGCACTTTTGGCCGATTCTGGCCTGTTTCATGGGCTATTAATCACCATTACATGGGCTATTAATCACCGTTTTGGGTCCCCGGAGTGATTATCACCATTGACGAACCCCAGGGTGCATTTATCTGCCGGTCATCAACACTCGCAGTTTTGGCTGATTCTGGCCTGTGTCATGGGCTTTTAATCACCGTTTTGGGTTCCGGTGAGTGATTTCCACCATTGACGAACCCTAGGGTGCATTTACGTGACGGTCATTAGCCCTCGCACTTTTGGCTGATTCTGGCCTGTTTCATGGGCTACTAATCACCGTTACATGGGCTACTAATCACCGTTTTGGGTCCCCGGAGTGATTTCCACCATTGACGAACCCTAGGGTGCATTTACGTGTCGGTCATTAACAGTCGTAGTTTTGGCCGATTCTGGCCTGTTTCATGGGCTATTAATCACCCTTTTGGGTCCCCGGAGTGATTTCCACCATTGACGAACCTCAGGTGGCATTTACGTGCCGGTCATCAACACTCGCAGTTTTTGCCGATTCTTGCTTGTTTCATGGGCTATTAATCACAGTTATATGGGCTATTAATCACCGTTTTGGGTCCCTGGAGTGATTTCCACCATTGACGAACCCCAGGGTGCATTTACGTGACGGTCATCAGCCCTCGCACTTTTGGCCGATTCTGGCCTGTTTCATGGGCTATTAATCACCGTTTTGGGTCCCCGGAGTGATTATCACTATTGGTGAACCCCAGGGTGCATTTACGTGCCGGTCATCAACACTCGCAGTTTTGGCCGATTCTGGCCTGTTTCATGGGCTATTAATCACCGTTTTGGGTCCCCGGAGTGATTTCCACCATTGACGAACCTCAGGATACATTTTCGTGACGGTCATCAACACTCGCGGTTTTGGCCGATTCTTACCTGTTTCATGGGCTATTAGTCACAGTTATATGGGCTATTAATCACCGTTTTGGGTTCCGGTGAGTGATTTCCACCATTGACGAACCCTAGGGTGCATTTACGTGACGGTCATTAGCCCTCGCACTTTTGGCTGATTCTGGCCTGTTTCATGGGCTACTAATCACCGTTACATGGGCTACTAATCACCGTTTTGGGTCCCCGGAGTGATTTCGACCATTGACGAACCCTAGGGTGCATTTACGTGCCGGTCATTAACAGTCGTAGTTTTGGCCGATTCTTGCCTGTTTCATGGGCTATTAATCACAGTTATATGGGCTATTAATCACCGTTTTGGGTCCCTGGAGTGATTTCCACCATTGACGAAACCCAGGGTGCATTTACGTGACGGTCATCAGCCCTCGCACTTTTGGCCGATTCTGGCCTGTTTCATGGGCTATTAATCACCGTTTTGGGTCCCCGGAGTGATTATCACCATTGATGAACCCCAGGGTGCATTTACGTGCCGGTCATCAACAATCGCAGTTTTAGCCGATTCTGGCCTGTTTCATGGGCTATTAATCACCGTTTTGGGTCCCCGGAGTGATTATCACCATTGACGAACCTCAGGATACATTTTCGTGACGGTCATCAACACTCGCACTTTTGGCCAATTCTGGCATGTTTCATGGGCTATTAATCACCGTTACATGGGCTATTAATCACTGTTTTGGGTCCACGGAGTGATTATCACCATTGACGAACCCCAGGGTGCATTTACCTGCCAGTCATCAACACTCGCAGTTTTGGCTGGTTCTGGCCTGTTTCATGGGCTTTTAATCACCGTTTTGGGTTCCGGTGAGTGATTTCCACCATTGACGAACCCTAGGGTGCATTTACGTGACGGTCATTAGCCCTCGCACTTTTGGCTGATTCTGGCCTGTTTCATGGGCTACTAATCACCGTTACATGGGCTACTAATCACCGTTTTGGGTCCCCGGAGTGATTTCCACCATTGACGAACCCTAGGGTGCATTTACGTGCCGGTCATTAACAGTCGTAGTTTTGGCCGATTCTGGCCTGTTTCATGGGCTATTAATCACCGTTTTGGGTCCCCGGAGTGATTTCCACCATTGACGAACCTCAGGTGGCATTTACGTGCCGGTCATCAGCCCTCGCACTTTTGGCCGATTCTGGCCTGTTTCATGGGCTATTAATCACCGTTTTGGGTCCCCGGAGTGGTTTCCACCATTGACGAACCTCAGGATACATTTTCGTGACGGTCATCAACACTCGCAGTTTTGGCCGATTCTTACCTGTTTCATGGGCTATTAGTCACAGTTATATGGGCTATTAATCACCGTTTTGGGTTCGGGTGAGTGATTTCCACCATTGACGAACCCTAGGGTGCATTTACGTGGCGGTCATTAGCCCTCGCACTTTTGGCTGATTCTGGCCTGTTTCATGGGCTACTAATCACCGTTTTGGGTCCCCGGAGTGATTTCGACCATTGAGGAACCCTAGGGTGCATTTACATGCCGGTCATTAACAGTCAAAGTTCTGGCCGATTCTGGCCTGTTTCATGGGCTATTAATCACCGTTTTGGGTCCCCGGAGTGATTTCCACCATTGACGAACCTCAGGTGGCATTTACGTGCCGGTCATCAACACTCACAGTTTTTGCCGATTCTTGCCTGTTTCATGGGCTATTAATCACAGATATATGGGCTATTAATCACCGTTTTGGGTCCCTGGAGTGATTTCCACCATTGACAAACCCAAGGGTGCATTTACGTGACGGTCATCAGCCCTCGCACTTTTGGCCGATTCTGGCCTGTTTCATGGGCTATTAATCACCGTTTTGGGTCCCCGGAGTGATTATCACCATTGATGAACCCCAGGGTGCATTTACGTGCCGGTCATCAACACTCGTAGTTTTGGCCGATTCTGGCCTGTTTCATGGGCTATTAATCACCATTTTGGGTCCCCGGAGTGATTATCACTATTGATGAACCCCAGGGTGCATTTACGTGCTGGTCATCAACACTCGCAGTTTTGGCCGATTCTGGCCTGTTTCATGGGCTATTAATCACCGTTTTGGGTCCCCGGAGTGATTATCACCATTGATGAACCCCAGGGTGCATTTACGTGCCGGTCATCAACACTCGCAGTTTTGGCCGATTCTGGCCTGTTTCATGGGCTATTAATCACCGTTTTGGGTCCCCGGAGTGATTTCCACCATTGACGAACCTCAGGGTGCATTTTCGTGATGGTCATCAACACTCGTAGTTTTGGCCGATTCTTGCCTGTTTCATGGGCTATTAGTCACAGTTATGTGGGCTATTATTCACCGTTTTGGGTCCCTGGAGTGATTTCCACCATTGACGAACCCCAGGGTGCATTTACGTGACGGTCATCAGCCCTCACACTTTTGGCCGATTCTGGCCTGTTTCATGGGCTATTAATCACAGTTACATGGGCTATTAATCACCATTTTGGGTCCCCGGAGTGATTATAACCATTGACGAACCCCAGGGTGCATTTACGTGACGGTCATCAGCCCTCGCACTTTTGGCCGCTTCTGGTCTGTTTCATGGGCTATTAATCACCGTTACATGGGCTATTAATCACCGTTTTGGGTCCCCGGAGTGATTTCCACCATTGACGAACCCCAGGGTGCATTTACGTGCTGGTCATCAACACTCGCTGTTTTGGCCGATTCTGGCCTCTTTCATGGGCTATTAATCACCGTTTTGGGTCCCCGGAGTGATTTTCACCATTGACGAACCCCAGGGTGCATTTACGTGCTGGTCATCAACACTCGCAGTTTTGGCCGATTCTGGCCTGTTTCATGGGCTATTAATCACCATTTTGGGTCCCCGGAGTGATTATCACTATTGATGAACCCCAGGGTGCATTTACGTGCTGGTCATCAACACTCGCAGTTTTGGCCGATTCTGGCCTGTTTCATGGGCTATTAATCACCGTTTTGGGTCCCCGGAGTTATTATCACCATTGGTGAACCCCAGTGTGCATTTGCGTGCCGGTCATCAACAGTCGCAGTTTTGGCCGATTCTGGCCTGTTTCATGGGCTATTAATCACCGTTTTGGGTCCACGGAGTGATTATCACTATTGGTGAACCCCAGGGTGCATTTACGTGCCGGTCATCAACACTAGCAGTTTTGGCCGATTCTGGCCTGTTTCATGGGCTATTAATCACCGTTTTGGGTCCCCGGAGTGATTTCCACCATTGACGAACCCTAGGGTGCATTTACGTGCCGGTCATTAACAGTCGTAGTTTTGGCCGATTCTGGCCTGTTTCATGGGCTATTAATCACTGTTTTGGGTCCCCGGAGTGATTTCCACCATTGACGAACCTCAGGTGGCATTTACGTGACGGTCATCAACACTCGCAGTTTTTGCCGATTCTGGCCTGTTTCATGGGCTATTAATCACCGTTTTGGGTCCACGGAGTGATTATCACTATTGGTGAACCCCAGGGTGCATTTACGTGCCGGTCATCAACACTCGCAGTTTTGGCCGATTCTGGCCTGTTTCATGGGCTATTAATCACCGTTTTGGGTCCCCGGAGTGATTTCCACCATTGACGAACCCTAGGGTGCATTTACGTGCCGGTCATTAACAGTCGTAGTTTTGGCCGATTCTGGCCTGTTTCATGGGCTATTAATTACTGTTTTGTGTCCCCGGAGTGATTTCCACCATTGACGAACCTCAGGTGGCATTTACGTGACGGTCATCAACACTCGCAGTTTTTGCCGATTCTTGCCTGTTTCATGGGCTATTAATCACAGTTATATGGGCTATTAATCACCGTTTTGGGTCCCTGGAGTGATTTCCACCATTGACGAACCCCAGGGTGCATTTACGTGACGGTCATCAGCCCTCGCACTTTTGGCCGATTCTGGCCTGTTTCATGGGCTATTAATCACCGTTTTGGGTCCCCGGAGTGATTATCACCATTGATGAACCCCAGGGTGCATTTACGTGCCGGTCATCAACACTCGCAGTTTTGGCCGATTCTGGCCTGTTTCATGGGCTATTAATCACCGTTTTGGGTCCCCGGAGTGATTATCACCATTGATGAACCTAGGGTGCATTTACGTGCCGGTCATCAACACTCGCACTTTTGGCCGATTCTGGCCTGTTTCATGGGCTATTAATCACCGTTTTGGGTCCCCGGAGTGATTATCACCATTGACGAACCCCAGGGTGCATTTACCTCCCGGTCATCAACACTCGCAGTTTTGGCTGGTTCTGGCCTGTTTCATGGGCTTTTAATCACCGTTTTGGGTTCCGGTGAGTGATTTCCACCATTGACGAACCCTACGGTGCATTTACGTGACGGTCATTAGCCCTCGCACTTTTGGCTGATTCTGGCCTGTTTCATGGGCTACTAATCACCGTTACATGGGCTACTAATCACCGTTTTGGGTCCCCGGAGTGATTTCCACCATTGACGAACCCTAGGGTGCATTTACGTGCCGGTCATTAACAGTCGTAGTTTTGGCCGATTCTGGCCTGTTTCATGGGCTATTAATAACCGTTTTGGGTCCCCGGAGTGATTTCCACCATTGACGAACCTCAGGTGGCATTTACGTGCCGGTCATCAACACTCGCAGTTTTGGCCGATTCTGGCATGTTTCATGGGCTATTAATCACCGTTTTGGGTCCCCGGAGTGATTTCCACCATTGACGAACCCTAGGGTGCATTTACGTGCCGGTCATTAACAGTCGTAGTTTTGGCCGATTCTGGCCTGTTTCATGGGCTATTAATCACCGTTTTGGGTCCCCGGAGTTATTATCACCATTGGTGAACCCAAGTGTGCATTTGCGTGCCGGTCATCAACACTCGCAGTTTTGGCCGATTCTGGCCTGTTTCATGGGCTATTAATCACCGTTTTGGGTCCACGGAGTGATTATCACTATTGGTGAACCCCAGGGTGCATTTACGTGCCGGTCATCAACACTCGCAGTTTTGGCCGATTCTGGCCTGTTTCATGGGCTATTAATCACCGTTTTGGGTCCCCGGAGTGATTTCCACCATTGACGAACCCTAGGGTGCATTTACGTGCCGGTCATTAACAGTCGTAGTTTTGGCCGATTCTGGCCTGTTTCATGTGCTATTAATCACTGTTTTGGGTCCCCGGAGTGATTTCCACCATTGACGAACCTCAGGTGGCATTTACGTGACGGTCATCAACACTCGCAGTTTTTGCCGATTCTTGCCTGTTTCATGGGCTATTAATCACAGTTATATGGGCTATTAATCACCGTTTTGGGTCCCTGGAGTGATTTCCACCATTGACGAACCCCAGGGTGCATTTACGTGACGGTCATCAGCCCTCGCACTTTTGGCCGATTCTGGCCTGTTTCATGGGCTATTAATCACCGTTTTGGGTCCCCGGAGTGATTATCACCATTGATGAACCTAGGGTGCATTTACGTGCCGGTCATCAACACTCGCACTTTTGGCCGATTCTGGCCTGTTTCATGGGCTATTAATCACCGTTTTGGGTCCCCGGAGTGATTATCACCATTGACGAACCCCAGGGTGCATTTACCTGCCGGTCATCAACACTCGCAGTTTTGGCTGGTTCTGGCCTGTTTCATGGGCTTTTAATCACCGTTTTGGGTTCCGGTGAGTGATTTCCACCATTGACGAACCCTACGGTGCATTTACGTGACGGTCATTAGCCCTCGCACTTTTGGCTGATTCTGGCCTGTTTCATGGGCTACTAATCACCGTTACATGGGCTACTAATCACCGTTTTGGGTCCCCGGAGTGATTTCCACCATTGACGAACCCTAGGGTGCATTTACGTGCCGGTCATTAAAAGTCGTAGTTTTGGCCGATTCTGGCCTGTTTCATGGGCTATTAATAACCGTTTTGGGTCCCCGGAGTGATTTCCACCATTGACGAACCTCAGGTGGCATTTACGTGCCGGTCATCAACACTCGCAGTTTTGGCCGATTCTGGCCTGTTTCATGGGCTATTAATCACCGTTTTGGGTCCCCGGAGTGATTTCCACCATTGACGAACCCTAGGGTGCATTTACGTGCCGGTCATTAACAGTCGTAGTTTTGGCCGATTCTGGCCTGTTTCATGGGCTATTAATCACTGTTTTGGGTCCCCGGAGTGATTTCCACCATTGACGAACCTCAGGTGGCATTTACGTGACGGTCATCAACACTCGCAGTTTTTGCCGATTCTGGCCTGTTTCATGGGCTATTAATCACCGTTTTGGGTCCACGGAGTGATTATCACTATTGGTGAACCCCAGGGTGCATTTACGTGCCGGTCATCAACACTCGCAGTTTTGGCCGATTCTGGCCTGTTTCATGGGCTATTAATCACCGTTTTGGGTCCCCGGAGTGATTTCCACCATTGACGAACCCTAGGGTGCATTTACGTGCCGGTCATTAACAGTCGTAGTTTTGGCCGATTCTGGCCTGTTTCATGGGCTATTAATCACTGTTTTGGGTCCCCGGAGTGATTTCCACCATTGACGAACCTCAGGTGGCATTTACGTGACGGTCATCAACACTCGCAGTTTTTGCCGATTCTTGCCTGTTTCATGGGCTATTAATCACAGTTATATGGGCTATTAATCACCGTTTTGGGTCCCTGGAGTGATTTCCACCATTGACGAACCCCAGGGTGCATTTACGTGACGGTCATCAGCCCTCGCACTTTTGGCCTATTCTGGCCTGTTTCATGGGCTATTAATCACCGTTTGGGTCCCCGGAGTGATTATCACCATTGATGAACCCCAGGGTGCATTTACGTGCCGGTCATCAACAGTCGCAGTTTTGGCCGATTCTGGCCTGTTTCATGGGCTATAATTATATGAGACCAAAAAGAAGAAATGACACGAGGGTTCTATTATAGATAAAGAGTAAAGAAGAAGAAAATAGAAAGAAGAAGAAAAATATGATGTGGAAAAAAAGACAGGAATTGTGTACAATAGCATTGTACAACAATTGAATTTAGAAAAGGGATGTAGCGCAGCTTGGTAGCGCGTTTGTTTTGGGTACAAAATGTCACAGGTTCAAATCCTGTCATCCCTACCTATTACTTCTTTCTTCTTTATAGGCAGTAGCGACGAGATCAATTAAAGTAAAGTGGATATAGATAATCACCGTTTTGGGTCCCCGGAGTGATTATCACCATTGATGAACCTAGGGTGCATTTACGTGCCGGTCATCAACACTCGCACTTTTGGCCGATTCTGGCCTGTTTCATGGGCTATTAATCACCGTTTTGGGTCCCCGGAGTGATTATCACCATTGACGAACCCCAGGGTGCATTTACCTGCCGGTCATCAACACTCGCAGTTTTGGCTGGTTTTGGCCTGTTTGATGGGCTTTTAATCACCGTTTTGGGTTCCGGTGAGTGATTTCCACCATTGACGAACCCTACGGTGCATTTACGTGACGGTCATTAGCCCTCGCACTTTTGGCTGATTCTGGCCTGTTTCATGGGCTACTAATCACCGTTACATGGGCTACTAATCACCGTTTTGGGTCCCCGGAGTGATTTCCACCATTGACGAACCCTAGGGTGCATTTACGTGCCGGTCATTAACAGTCGTAGTTTTGGCCGATTCTGGCCTGTTTCATGGGCTATTAATAACCGTTTTGGGTCCCCGGAGTGATTTCCACCATTGACGAACCTCAGGTGGCATTTACGTGCCGGTCATCAACACTCGCAGTTTTGGCCGATTCTGGCCTGTTTCATGGGCTATTAATCACCGTTTTGGGTCCCCGGAGTGATTTCCACCATTGACGAACCCTAGGGTGCATTTACGTGCCGGTCATTAACAGTCGTAGTTTTGGCCGATTCTGGCCTGTTTCATGGGCTATTAATCACTGTTTTGGGTCCCCGGAGTGATTTCCACCATTGACGAACCTCAGGTGGCATTTACGTGACGGTCATCAACACTCGCAGTTTTTGCCGATTCTGGCCTGTTTCATGGGCTATTAATCACCGTTTTGGGTCCACGGAGTGATTATCACTATTGGTGAACCCCAGGGTGCATTTACGTGCCGGTCATCAACACTCGCAGTTTTGGCCGATTCTGGCCTGTTTCATGGGCTATTAATCACCGTTTTGGGTCCCCGGAGTGATTTCCACCATTGACGAACCCTAGGGTGCATTTACGTGCCGGTCATTAACAGTCGTAGTTTTGGCCGATTCTGGCCTGTTTCATGGGCTATTAATCACTGTTTTGGGTCCCCGGAGTGATTTCCACCATTGACGAACCTCAGGTGGCATTTACGTGACGGTCATCAACACTCGCAGTTTTTGCCGATTCTTGCCTGTTTCATGGGCTATTAATCACAGTTATATGGGCTATTAATCACCGTTTTGGGTCCCTGGAGTGATTTCCACCATTGACGAACCCCAGGGTGCATTTACGTGACGGTCATCAGCCCTCGCACTTTTGGCCTATTCTGGCCTGTTTCATGGGCTATTAATCACCGTTTGGGTCCCCGGAGTGATTATCACCATTGATGAACCCCAGGGTGCATTTACGTGCCGGTCATCAACAGTCGCAGTTTTGGCCGATTCTGGCCTGTTTCATGGGCTATAATTATATGAGACCAAAAAGAAGAAATGACACGAGGGTTCTATTATAGATAAAGAGTAAAGAAGAAGAAAATAGAAAGAAGAAGAAAAATATGATGTGGAAAAAAAGACAGGAATTGTGTACAATAGCATTGTACAACAATTGAATTTAGAAAAGGGATGTAGCGCAGCTTGGTAGCGCGTTTGTTTTGGGTACAAAATGTCACAGGTTCAAATCCTGTCATCCCTACCTATTACTTCTTTCTTCTTTATAGGCAGTAGCGACGAGATCAATTAAAGTAAAGTGGATATAGATAATCACCGTTTTGGGTCCCCGGAGTGATTATCACCATTGATGAACCTAGGGTGCATTTACGTGCCGGTCATCAACACTCGCACTTTTGGCCGATTCTGGCCTGTTTCATGGGCTATTAATCACCGTTTTGGGTCCCCGGAGTGATTATCACCATTGACGAACCCCAGGGTGCATTTACCTGCCGGTCATCAACACTCGCAGTTTTGGCTGGTTCTGGCCTGTTTCATGGGCTTTTAATCACCGTTTTGGGTTCCGGTGAGTGATTTCCACCATTGACGAACCCTACGGTGCATTTACGTGACGGTCATTAGCCCTCGCACTTTTGGCTGATTCTGGCCTGTTTCATGGGCTACTAATCACCGTTACATGGGCTACTAATCACCGTTTTGGGTCCCCGGAGTGATTTCCACCATTGACGAACCCTAGGGTGCATTTACGTGCCGGTCATTAACAGTCGTAGTTTTGGCCGATTCTGGCCTGTTTCATGGGCTATTAATAACCGTTTTGGGTCCCCGGAGTGATTTCCACCATTGACGAACCTCAGGTGGCATTTACGTGCCGGTCATCAACACTCGCAGTTTTGGCCGATTCTGGCCTGTTTCATGGGCTATTAATCACCGTTTTGGGTCCCCGGAGTGATTTCCACCATTGACGAACCCTAGGGTGCATTTACGTGCCGGTCATTAACAGTCGTAGTTTTGGCCGATTCTGGCCTGTTTCATGGGCTATTAATCACTGTTTTGGGTCCCCGGAGTGATTTCCACCATTGACGAACCTCAGGTGGCATTTACGTGACGGTCATCAACACTCGCAGTTTTTGCCGATTCTGGCCTGTTTCATGGGCTATTAATCACCGTTTTGGGTCCACGGAGTGATTATCACTATTGGTGAACCCCAGGGTGCATTTACGTGCCGGTCATCAACACTCGCAGTTTTGGCCGATTCTGGCCTGTTTCATGGGCTATTAATCACCGTTTTGGGTCCCCGGAGTGATTTCCACCATTGACGAACCCTAGGGTGCATTTACGTGCCGGTCATTAACAGTCGTAGTTTTGGCCGATTCTGGCCTGTTTCATGGGCTATTAATCACTGTTTTGGGTCCCCGGAGTGATTTCCACCATTGACGAACCTCAGGTGGCATTTACGTGACGGTCATCAACACTCGCAGTTTTTGCCGATTCTTGCCTGTTTCATGGGCTATTAATCACAGTTATATGGGCTATTAATCACCGTTTTGGGTCCCTGGAGTGATTTCCACCATTGACGAACCCCAGGGTGCATTTACGTGACGGTCATCAGCCCTCGCACTTTTGGCCTATTCTGGCCTGTTTCATGGGCTATTAATCACCGTTTGGGTCCCCGGAGTGATTATCACCATTGATGAACCCCAGGGTGCATTTACGTGCCGGTCATCAACAGTCGCAGTTTTGGCCGATTCTGGCCTGTTTCATGGGCTATAATTATATGAGACCAAAAAGAAGAAATGACACGAGGGTTCTATTATAGATAAAGAGTAAAGAAGAAGAAAATAGAAAGAAGAAGAAAAATATGATGTGGAAAAAAAGACAGGAATTGTGTACAATAGCATTGTACAACAATTGAATTTAGAAAAGGGATGTAGCGCAGCTTGGTAGCGCGTTTGTTTTGGGTACAAAATGTCACAGGTTCAAATCCTGTCATCCCTACCTATTACTTCTTTCTTCTTTATAGGCAGTAGCGACGAGATCAATTAAAGTAAAGTGGATATAGATAATCACCGTTTTGGGTCCCCGGAGTGATTATCACCATTGATGAACCTAGGGTGCATTTACGTGCCGGTCATCAACACTCGCACTTTAGGCCGATTCTGGCCTGTTTCATGGGCTTTTAATCACCGTTTTGGGTTCCGGTGAGTGATTTCCACCATTGACGAACCCTACGGTGCATTTACGTGACGGTCATTAGCCCTCCCACTTTTGGCTGATTCTGGCCTGTTTCATGGGCTACTAATCACCGTTACATGGGCTACTAATCACCGTTTTGGGTCCCCGGAGTGATTTCCACCATTGACGAACCCTAGGGTGCATTTACGTGCCGGTCATTAACAGTCGTAGTTTTGGCCGATTCTGGCCTGTTTCATGGGCTATTAATAACCGTTTTGGGTCCCCGGAGTGATTTCCACCATTGACGAACCTCAGGTGGCATTTACGTGCCGGTCATCAACACTCGCAGTTTATGCCGATTCTTGCCTGTTTCATGGGCTATTAATCACAGTTATATGGGCTATTAATCACCGTTTTGGGTCCCTGGAGTGATTTCCACCATTGACGAACCCCAGGGTGCATTTACGTGACGGTCATCAGCCCTCGCACTTTTGGCCGATTCTGGCCTGTTTCATGGGCTATGAATCACCGTTACATGGGCTATTAATCACCATTTTGGGTCCCCGGAGTGATTATAACCATTGACGAACCCCAGGGTGCATTTACGTGACGGTCATCAGCCCTCGCACTTTTGGCCGCTTCTGGTCTGTTTCATGGGCTATTAATCACCGTTACATGGGCTATTAATCACCGTTTTGGGTCCCCGGAGTGATTTCCACCATTGACGATCCCCAGGGTGCATTTACGTGCCGGTCATCAACACTCGCTGTTTTGCCCGATTCTGGCCTCTTTCATGGGCTATTAATCACCGTTTTGGGTCCCCGGAGTGATTTTCACCATTGACGAACCTCAGGTTGCATTTACGTTCCGCTCATCAACACTCGCAGTTTTGGCCGATTCTGGCATGTTTCATGGGCTATTAATCACCGTTTTGGGTCCCCGGAGTGATTTCCACCATTGACGAACCCTAGGGTGCATTTACGTGCCGGTCATTAACAGTCGTAGTTTTGGCCGATTCTGGCCTGTTTCATGGGCTATTAATCACCGTTTTGGGTCCCCGGAGTGATTTCCACCATTGACGAACCTCAGGTGGCATTTACGTGCCGGTCATCAACACTCGCTGTTTTGGCCGATTCTGGCCTCTTTCATGGGCTATTAATCACCGTTTTGGGTCCCCGGAGTGATTTTCACCATTGACGAACCCCAGGGTGCATTTACGTGACTGTCATCAGCCCTCGCACTTTTGGCCGATTCTGGCCTGTTTCATGGGCTATTAATCACCGTTTTGGGTCCCCGGAGTGATTATCACCATTGATGAACCCCAGGGTGCATTTACGTGCCGGTCAACAACACTCGCAGTTTTGGCCGATTCTGGCCTGTTTCATGGCTATTAATCACCGTTTTGGGTCCCCGGAGTGATTATCACCATTGATGAACCTAGGGTGCATTTACATGCCGGTCATCAACACTCGCACTTTTGGCCGATTCTGGCCTGTTTCATGGGCTATTAATCACCGTTTTGGGTCCCCAGAGTGATTTCCACCATTGACGAACCTCAGGATACATTTTCGTGACGGTCATCAACACTCGCAGTTTTGGCCGATTCTTACCTGTTTCATGGGCTATTAGTCACAGTTATATGGGCTATTAATCACCGTTTTGGGTTCCGGTGAGTGATTTCCACCATTGACGAACCCTAGGGTGCATTTACGTGACGGTCATTAGCCCTCGCACTTTTGGCTGATTCTGTTCTGTTTCATGGGCTACTAATCACCGTTACATGGGCTACTAATCACCGTTTTGGGTCCCCGGAGTGATTTCGACCATTGACGAACCCTAGGGTGCATTTACGTGCCGGTCATTAACAGTCGTAGTTTTGGCCGATTCTGGCCTGTTTCATGGGCTATTAATCACCGTTTTGGGTCCCCGGAGTGATTTCCACCATTGACGAACCTCAGGTGGCATTTACGTGCCGGTCATCAACACTCGCAGTTTTTGCCGATTCTTGCCTGTTTCATGGGCTATTAATCACAGTTATATGGGCTATTAATCACCGTTTTGGGTCCCTGGAGTGATTTCCACCATTGACGAACCCCAGGGTGCATTTACGTGACGGTCATCAGCCCTCGCACTTTTGGCCGATTCTGGCCTGTTTCATGGGCTATGAATCACCGTTACATGGGCTATTAATCACCATTTTGGGTCCCCAGAGTGATTATAACCATTGACGAACCCCAGGGTGCATTTACGTGACGGTCATCATCCCTCGCACTTTTGGCCGCTTCTGGTCTGTTTCATGGGCTATTAATCACCGTTACATGGGCTATTAATCACCGTTTTGGGTCCCCGGAGTGATTTCCACCATTGACGAACCCCAGGGTGCATTTACGTGCCGGTCATCAACACTCGCTGTTTTGGCCGATTCTGGCCTCTTTCATGGGCTATTAATCACCGTTTTGGGTCCCCGGAGTGATTATCACCATTGATGAACCCCAGGGTGCATTTACGTGCCGGTCAACAACACTCGCAGTTTTGGCCGATTCTGGCCTGTTTCATGGCTATTAATCACCGTTTTGGGTCCCCGGTGTGATTATCACCATTGATGAACCTAGGGTGCATTTACGTGCCGGTCATCAACACTCGCACTTTTGGCCGATTCTGGCCTGTTTCATGGGCTACTAATCACCGTTACATGGGCTACTAATCACCGTTTTGGGTCCCCGGAGTGATTTCCACCATTGACGAACCCTAGGGTGCATTTACGTGCCGGTCATTAACAGTCGTAGTTTTGGCCGATTCTGGCCTGTTTCATGGGCTATTAATCACCGTTTTGGGTCCCCTGAGTGATTTCCACCATTGACGAACCTCAGGTGGCATTTACGTGCCGGTCATCAACACTCGCTGTTTTGGCCGATTCTGGCCTCTTTCATGGGCTATTAATCACCGTTTTGGGTCCCCGGAGTGATTTTCACCATTGACGAACCCCAGGGTGCATTTACGTGCTGGTCATCAACACTCGCAGTTTTGGCCGATTCTGGCCTGTTTCATGGGCTATTAATCACCGTTTTGGGTCCCCGGAGTGATTTCCACCATTGACGAACCTCAGGTGGCATTTACGTGCCGGTCATCAACACTCGCAGTTTTTGCCGATTCTTGCCTGTTTCATGGGCTATTAATCACAGTTATATGGGCTATTAATCACCGTTTTGGGTCCCTGGAGTGATTTCCACCATTGACGAACCCCAGGGTGCATTTACGTGACGGTCATCAGCCCTCGCACTTTTGGCCGATTCTGGCCTGTTTCATGGGCTATTAATCACCGTTTGGGTCCCCGGAGTGATTATCACCATTGATGAACCCCAGGGTGCATTTACGTGCCGGTCATCAACAGTCGCAGTTTTGGCCGATTCTGGCCTGTTTCATGGGCTATAATTATATGAGACCAAAAAGAAGAAATGACACGAGGGTTCTATTATAGATGTAAGAGTAAAGAAGAAGAAAATAGAAAGAAGAAGAAAATTATGATGTGGAAAAAAAGACAGGAATTGTGTACAATAGCATTGTACAACAATTGAATTTAGAAAAGGGATGTAGCGCAGCTTGGTAGCGCGTTTGTTTTGGGTACAAAATGTCACAGGTTCAAATCCTGTCATCCCTACCTAATACTTCTTTCTTCTTTATAGGCAGTAGCGACGAGATTAATTAAAGTAAAGTGGATATAGATAATCACCGTTTTGGGTCCCCGGAGTGATTATCACCATTGATGAACCTAGGGTGCATTTACGTGCCGGTCATCAACACTCGCACTTTTGGCCGATTCTGGCCTGTTTCATGGGCTATTAATCACCGTTTTGGGTCCCCGGAGTGATTATCACCATTGACGAACCCCAGGGTGCATTTACCTGCCGGTCATCAACACTCGCAGTTTTGGCTGGTTCTGGCCTGTTTCATGGGCTTTTAATCACCGTTTTGGGTTCCGGTGAGTGATTTCCACCATTGACGAACCCTACGGTGCATTTACGTGACGGTCATTAGCCCTCGCACTTTTGGCTGATTCTGGCCTGTTTCATGGGCTACTAATCACCGTTACATGGGCTACTAATCACCGTTTTGGGTCCCCGGAGTGATTTCCACCATTGACGAACCCTAGGGTGCATTTACGTGCCGGTCATTAACAGTCGTAGTTTTGGCCGATTCTGGCCTGTTTCATGGGCTATTAATCACCGTTTTGGGTCCCCGGAGTGATTTCCACCATTGACGAACCTCAGGTGGCATTTACGTACCGGTCATCAACACTCGCAGTTTTTGCCGATTCTTGCCTGTTTCATGGGCTATTAATCACAGTTATATGGGCTATTAATCACCGTTTTGGGTCCCTGGAGTGATTTCCACCATTGACGAACCCCAGGGTGCATTTACGTGACGGTCATCAGCCCTCGCACTTTTGGCCGATTCTGGCCTGTTTCATGGGCTATGAATCACCGTTACATGGGCTATTAATCACCATTTTGGGTCCCCGGAGTGATTATAACCATTCACGAACTCCAGGGTGCATTTACGTGACGGTCATCAGCCCTCGCACTTTTGGCCGCTTCTGGTCTGTTTCATGGGCTATTAATCACCGTTACATGGGCTATTAATCACCGTTTTGGGTCCCCGGAGTGATTTCCACCATTGACGAACCCCAGGGTGCATTTACGTGCCGGTCATCAACACTCGCTGTTTTGGCCGATTCTGGCCTCTTTCATGGGCTATTAATCACCGTTTTGGGTCCCCGGAGTGATTTTCACCATTGACGAACCTCAGGTTGCATTTACGATCCGGTCATCAACACTCGCAGTTTTGGCCGATTCTGGCATGTTTCATGGGCTATTAATCACCGTTTTGGGTCCCCGGAGTGATTATCACCATTGACGAACCCCAGGGTGCATTTACCTGCCGGTCATCAACACTCGCAGTTTTGGCTGGTTCTGGCCTGTTTCATGGGCTTTTAATCACCGTTTTGGGTTCCGGTGAGTGATTTCCACCATTGACGAACCTCAGGTGGCATTTACGTGCCGGTCATCAACACTCGCTGTTTTGGCCGATTCTGGCCTCTTTCATGGGCTATTAATCACCGTTTTGGGTCCCCGGAGTGATTTTCACCATTGACGAACCCCAGGGTGCATTTACGTGACGGTCATCAGCCCTCGCACTTTTGGCCGATTCTGGCCTGTTTCATGGGCTATTAATCACCGTTTTGGGTCCCCGGAGTGATTATCACCATTGATGAACCCCAGGGTGCATTTACGTGCCGGTCAACAACACTCGCAGTTTTGGCCGATTCTGGCCTGTTTCATGGCTATTAATCACCGTTTTGGGTCCCCGGAGTGATTATCACCATTGATGAACCTAGGGTGCATTTACGTGCCGGTCATCAACACTCGCACTTTTGGCCGATTCTGGCCTGTTTCATGGGCTATTAATCACCGTTTTGGGTCCCCGGAGTGATTATCACGATTGACGAACCTCAGGATACATTTTCGTGACGGTCATCAACACTCGCAGTTTTGGCCGATTCTTACCTGTTTCATGGGCTATTAGTCACAGTTATATGGGCTATTAATCACCGTTTTGGGTTCCGGTGAGTGATTTCCACCATTGACGAACCCTAGGGTGCATTTACGTGACGGGCATTAGCCCTCGCACTTTTGGCTGATTCTGTTCTGTTTCATGGGCTACTAATCACCGTTACATGGGCTACTAATCACCGTTTTGGGTCCCCGGAGTGATTTCGACCATTGACGAACCCTAGGGTGCATTTACGTGCCGGTCATTAACAGTCGTAGTTTTGGCCGATTCTGGCCTGTTTCATGGGCTATTAATCACCGTTTTGGGTCCCCGGAGTGATTTCCACCATTGACGAACCTCAGGTGGCATTTACGTGCCGGTCATCAACACTCGAAGTTTTTGCCGATTCTTGCCTGTTTCATGGGCTATTAATCACAGTTATATGGGCTATTAATCACCGTTTTGGGTCCCTGGAGTGATTTCCACCATTGACGAACCCCAGGGTGCATTTACGTGACGGTCATCAGCCCTCGCACTTTTGGCCGATTCTGGCCTGTTTCATGGGCTATGAATCACCGTTACATGGGCTATTAATCACCATTTTGGGTCCCCGGAGTGATTATAACCATTGACGAACCCCAGGGTGCATTTACGTGACGGTCATCATCCCTCGCACTTTTGGCCGCTTCTGGTCTGTTTCATGGGCTATTAATCACCGTTACATGGGCTATTAATCACCGTTTTGGGTCCCCGGAGTGATTTCCACCATTGACGAACCCCAGGGTGCATTTACGTGCCGGTCATCAACACTCGCAGTTTTGGCCGATTCTGGCCTGTTTCATGGGCTATTAATCACCGTTTTGGGTCCCCCGAGTGATTATCACCATTGATGAACCCCAGGGTGCATTTACATGCCGGTCATCAACACTCGCAGTTTTGGCCGATTCTGGCCTGTTTCATGGGCTATTAATCACCGTTTTGGGTCCCCGGAGTGATTATCACCATTGATGAACCCCAGGGTGCATTTACGTGCCGGTCATCAACACTCGCAGTTTTGGCCGATTCTGGCCTCTTTCATGGGCTATTAATCACCGTTTTGGGTCCCCGGAGTGATTATCACCATTGATGAACCCCAGGGTGCATTTACGTGCCGGTCAACAACACTCGCAGTTTTGGCCGATTCTGGCCTGTTTCATGGCTATTAATCACCGTTTTGGGTCCCCGGTGTGATTATCACCATTGATGAACCTAGGGTGCATTTACGTGCCGGTCATCAACACTCGCACTTTTGGCCGATTCTGGCCTGTTTCATGGGCTACTAATCACCGTTACATGGGCTACTAATCACCGTTTTGGGTCCCCGGAGTGATTTCCACCATTGACGAACCCTAGGGTGCATTTACGTGCCGGTCATTAACAGTCGTAGTTTTGGCCGATTCTGGCCTGTTTCATGGGCTATTAATCACCGTTTTGGGTCCCCTGAGTGATTTCCACCATTGACGAACCTCAGGTGGCATTTACGTGCCGGTCATCAACACTCGCTGTTTTGGCCGATTCTGGCCTCTTTCATGGGCTATTAATCACCGTTTTGGGTCCCCGGAGTGATTTTCACCATTGACGAACCCCAGGGTGCATTTACGTGCTGGTCATCAACACTCGCAGTTTTGGCCGATTCTGGCCTGTTTCATGGGCTATTAATCACCGTTTTGGGTCCCCGGAGTGATTTCCACCATTGACGAACCTCAGGTGGCATTTACGTGCCGGTCATCAGCCCTCGCACTTTTGGCCGATTCTGGCCTGTTTCATGGGCTATTAATCACCGTTTGGGTCCCCGGAGTGATTATCACCATTGATGAACCCCAGGGTGCATTTACGTGCCGGTCATCAACAGTCGCAGTTTTGGCCGATTCTGGCCTGTTTCATGGGCTATAATTATATGAGACCAAAAAGAAGAAATGACACGAGGGTTCTATTATAGATAGAGTAAGAGTAAAGAAGAAGAAAATAGAAAGAAGAAGAAAATTATGATGTGGAAAAAAAGACAGGAATTGTGTACAATAGCATTGTACAACAATTGAATTTAGAAAAGGGATGTAGCGCAGCTTGGTAGCGCGTTTGTTTTGGGTACAAAATGTCACAGGTTCAAATCCTGTCATCCCTACCTATTACTTCTTTCTTCTTTATAGGCAGTAGCGACGAGATCAATTAAAGTAAAGTGGATATAGATAATCACCGTTTTGGGTCCCCGGAGTGATTATCACCATTGATGAACCTAGGGTGCATTTACGTGCCGGTCATCAACACTCGCACTTTTGGCCGATTCTGGCCTGTTTCATGGGCTATTAATCACCGTTTTGGGTCCCCGGAGTGATTATCACCATTGACGAACCCCAGGGTGCATTTACCTGCCGGTCATCAACACTCGCAGTTTTGGCTGGTTCTGGCCTGTTTCATGGGCTTTTAATCACCGTTTTGGGTTCCGGTGAGTGATTTCCACCATTGACGAACCCTACGGTGCATTTACGTGACGGTCATTAGCCCTCGCACTTTTGGCTGATTCTGGCCTGTTTCATGGGCTACTAATCACCGTTACATGGGCTACTAATCACCGTTTTGGGTCCCCGGAGTGATTTCCACCATTGACGAACCCTAGGGTGCATTTACGTGCCGGTCATTAACAGTCGTAGTTTTGGCCGATTCTGGCCTGTTTCATGGGCTATTAATCACCGTTTTGGGTCCCCGGAGTGATTTCCACCATTGCCGAACCTCAGGTGGCATTTACGTACCGGTCATCAACACTCGCAGTTTTTGCCGATTCTTGCCTGTTTCATGGGCTATTAATCACAGTTATATGGGCTATTAATCACCGTTTTGGGTCCCTGGAGTGATTTCCACCATTGACGAACCCCAGGGTGCATTTACGTGACGGTCATCAGCCCTCGCACTTTTGGCCGATTCTGGCCTGTTTCATGGGCTATGAATCACCGTTACATGGGCTATTAATCACCATTTTGGGTCCCCGGAGTGATTATAACCATTCACGAACTCCAGGGTGCATTTACGTGACGGTCATCAGCCCTCGCACTTTTGGCCGCTTCTGGTCTGTTTCATGGGCTATTAATCACCGTTACATGGGCTATTAATCACCGTTTTGGGTCCCCGGAGTGATTTCCACCATTGACGAACCCCAGGGTGCATTTACGTGCCGGTCATCAACACTCGCTGTTTTGGCCGATTCTGGCCTCTTTCATGGGCTATTAATCACCGTTTTGGGTCCCCGGAGTGATTTTCACCATTGACGAACCTCAGGTTGCATTTACGTTCCGGTCATCAACACTCGCAGTTTTGGCCGATTCTGGCATGTTTCATGGGCTAATAATCACCGTTTTGGGTCCCCGGAGTGATTTCCACCATTGACGAACCCTAGGGTGCATTTACGTGCCGGTCATTAACAGTCGTAGTTTTGGCCGATTCTGGCCTGTTTCATGGGCTATTAATCACCGTTTTGGGTCCCCGGAGTGATTTCCACCATTGACGAACCTCAGGTGGCATTTACGTGCCGGTCATCAACACTCGCTGTTTTGGACGATTCTGGCCTCTTTCATGGGCTATTAATCACCGTTTTGGGTCCCCGGAGTGATTTTCACCATTGACGAACCCCAGGGTGCATTTACGTGACGGTCATCAGCCCTCGCACTTTTGGCCGATTCTGGCCTGTTTCATGGGCTATTAATCACCGTTTTGTGTCCCCGGAGTGATTATCACCATTGATGAACCCCAGGGTGCATTTACGTGCCGGTCAACAACACTCGCAGTTTTGGCCGATTCTGGCCTGTTTCATGGCTATTAATCACCGTTTTGGGTCCCCGGAGTGATTATCACCATTGATGAACCTAGGGTGCATTTACGTGCCGGTCATCAACACTCGCACTTTTGGCCGATTCTGGCCTGTTTCATGGGCTATTAATCACCGTTTTGGGTTCCGGTGAGTGATTTCCACCATTGACGAACCTCAGGTGGCATTTACGTGCCGGTCATCAACACTCGCTGTTTTGGCCGATTCTTACCTGTTTCATGGGCTATTAGTCACAGTTATATGGGCTATTAATCACCGTTTTGGGTCCCTGGAGTGATTTTCACCATTAACGAACCCCAGGGGGCATTTACGTGACGGTTATCAGCCCTCGCACTTTTGGCCAATTCTGGCCTGTTTCATGGGCTATTAATCACCGTTACATGGGCTATTAATCACCGTTTTGGGTCCCCGGAGTGATTATCACCATTGACGAACCCCAGGGTGCATTTACCTGCCGGTCATCAACACTCGCAGTTTTGGCTGGTTCTGGCCTGTTTCATGGGCTTTTAATCACCGTTTTGGGTTCCGGTGAGTGATTTCCACCATTGACGAACCTCAGGTGGCATTTACGTGCCGGTCATCAACACTCGCTGTTTTGGCCGATTCTGGCCTCTTTCATGGGCTATTAATCACCGTTTTGGGTCCCCGGAGTGATTTTCACCATTGACGAACCCCAGGGTGCATTTACGTGACGGTCATCAGCCCTCGCACTTTTGGCCGATTCTGGTCTGTTTCATGGGCTATTAATCACCGTTTTGGGTCCCCGGAGTGATTATCACCATTGATGAACCCCAGGGTGCATTTACGTGCCGGTCAACAACACTCGCAGTTTTGGCCGATTCTGGCCTGTTTCATGGCTATTAATCACCGTTTTGGGTCCCCGGAGTGATTATCACCATTGATGAACCTAGGGTGCATTTACGTGCCGGTCATCAACACTCGCACTTTTGGCCGATTCTGGCCTGTTTCATGGGCTATTAATCACCGTTTTGGGTCCCCGGAGTGATTATCACGATTGACGAACCTCAGGATACATTTTCGTGACGGTCATCAACACTCGCAGTTTTGGCCGATTCTTACCTGTTTCATGGGCTATTAGTCACAGTTATATGGGCTATTAATCACCGTTTTGGGTTCCGGTGAGTGATTTCCACCATTGACGAACCCTAGGGTGCATTTACGTGACGGTCATTAGCCCTCGCACTTTTGGCTGATTCTGTTCTGTTTCATGGGCTACTAATCACCGTTACATGGGCTACTAATCACCGTTTTGGGTCCCCGGAGTGATTTCGACCATTGACGAACCCTAGGGTGCATTTACGTGCCGGTCATTAACAGTCGTAGTTTTGGCCGATTCTGGCCTGTTTCATGGGCTATTAATCACCGTTTTGGGTCCCCGGAGTGATTTCCACCATTGACGAACCTCAGGTGGCATTTACGTGCCGGTCATCAACACTCGCAGTTTTTGCCGATTCTTGCCTGTTTCATGGGCTATTAATCACAGTTATATGGGCTATTAATCACCGTTTTGGGTCCCTGGAGTGATTTCCACCATTGACGAACCCCAGGGTGCATTTACGTGACGGTCATCAGCCCTCGCACTTTTGGCCGATTCTGGCCTGTTTCATGGGCTATGAATCACCGTTACATGGGCTATTAATCACCATTTTGGGTCCCCGGAGTGATTATAACCATTGACGAACCCCAGGGTGCATTTACGTGACGGTCATCATCCCTCGCACTTTTGGCCGCTTCTGGTCTGTTTCATGGGCTATTAATCACCGTTACATGGGCTATTAATCACCGTTTTGGGTCCCCGGAGTGATATCCACCATTGACGAACCCCAGGGTGCATTTACGTGCCGGTCATCAACACTCGCTGTTTTGGCCGATTCTGGCCTCTTTCATGGGCTATTAATCACCGTTTTGGGTCCCCGGAGTGATTATCACCATTGATGAACCCCAGGGTGCATTTACGTGCCGGTCAACAACACTCGCAGTTTAGGCCGATTCTGGCCTGTTTCATGGCTATTAATCACCGTTTTGGGTCCCCGGTGTGATTATCACCATTGATGAACCTAGGGTGCATTTACGTGCCGGTCATCAACACTCGCACTTTTGGCCGATTCTGGCCTGTTTCATGGGCTACTAATCACCGTTACATGGGCTACTAATCACCGTTTTGGGTCCCCGGAGTGATTTCCACCATTGACGAACCCTAGGGTGCATTTACGTGCCGGTCATTAACAGTCGTAGTTTTGGCCGATTCTGGCCTGTTTCATGGGCTATTAATCACCGTTTTGGGTCCCCTGAGTGATTTCCACCATTGACGAACCTCAGGTGGCATTTACGTGCCGGTCATCAACACTCGCTGTTTTGGCCGATTCTGGCCTCTTTCATGGGCTATTAATCACCGTTTTGGGTCCCCGGAGTGATTTTCACCATTGACGAACCCCAGGGTGCATTTACGTGCTGGTCATCAACACTCGCAGTTTTGGCCGATTCTGGCCTGTTTCATGGGCTATTAATCACCGTTTTGGGTCCCCGGAGTGATTTCCACCATTGACGAACCTCAGGTGGCATTTACGTGCCGGTCATCAACACTCGCAGTTTTTGCCGATTCTTGCCTGTTTCATGGGCTATTAATCACAGTTATATGGGCTATTAATCACCGTTTTGGGTCCCTGGAGTGATTTCCACCATTGACGAACCCCAGGGTGCATTTACGAGACGGTCATCAGCCCTCGCACTTTTGGCCGATTCTGGCCTGTTTCATGGGCTATTAATCACCGTTTGGGTCCCCGGAGTGATTATCACCATTGATGAACCCCAGGGTGCATTTACGTGCCGGTCATCAACAGTCGCAGTTTTGGCCGATTCTGGCCTGTTTCATGGGCTATAATTATATGAGACCAAAAAGAAGAAATGACACGAGGGTTCTATTATAGATAGAGTAAGAGTAAAGAAGAAGAAAATAGAAAGAAGAAGAAAATTATGATGTGGAAAAAAAGACAGGAATTGTGTACAATTGCATTGTACAACAATTGAATTTAGAAAAGGGATGTAGCGCAGCTTGGTAGCGCGTTTGTTTTGGGTACAAAATGTCACAGGTTCAAATCCTGTCATCCCTACCTATTACTTCTTTCTTCTTTATAGGCAGTAGCGACGAGATCAATTAAAGTAAAGTGGATATAGATAATCACCGTTTTGGGTCCCCGGAGTGATTATCACCATTGATGAACCTAGGGTGCATTTACGTGCCGGTCATCAACACTCGCACTTTTGGCCGATTCTGGCCTGTTTCATGGGCTATTAATCACCGTTTTGGGTCCCCGGAGTGATTATCACCATTGACGAACCCCAGGGTGCATTTACCTGCCGGTCATCAACACTCGCAGTTTTGGCTGGTTCTGGCCTGTTTCATGGGCTTTTAATCACCGTTTTGGGTTCCGGTGAGTGATTTCCACTATTGACGAACCCTACGGTGCATTTACGTGACGGTCATTAGCCCTCGCACTTTTGGCTGATTCTGGCCTGTTTCATGGGCTACTAATCACCGTTACATGGGCTACTAATCACCGTTTTGGGTCCCCGGAGTGATTTCCACCATTGACGAACCCTAGGGTGCATTTACGTGCCGGTCATTAACAGTCGTAGTTTTGGCCGATTCTGGCCTGTTTCATGGGCTATTAATCACCGTTTTGGGTCCCCGGAGTGATTTCCACCATTGACGAACCTCAGGTGGCATTTACGTACCGGTCATCAACACTCGCAGTTTTTGCCGATTCTTGCCTGTTTCATGGGCTATTAATCACAGTTATATGGGCTATTAATCACCGTTTTGGGTCCCTGGAGTGATTTCCACCATTGACGAACCCCAGGGTGCATTTACGTGACGGTCATCAGCCCTCGCACTTTTGGCCGATTCTGGCCTGTTTCATGGGCTATGAATTACCGTTACATGGGCTATTAATCACCATTTTGGGTCCCCGGAGTGATTATAACCATTCACGAACCCCAGGGTGCATTTACGTGACGGTCATCAGCCCTCGCACTTTTGGCCGCTTCTGGTCTGTTTCATGGGCTATTAATCACCGTTTTGGGTCCCCGGAGTGATTTCCACCATTGACGAACCCTAGGGTGCATTTACGTGCCGGTCATTAACAGTCGTAGTTTTGGCCGATTCTGGCCTGTTTCATGGGCTATTAATCACCGTTTTGGGTCCCCGGAGTGATTTCCACCATTGACGAACCTCAGGTGGCATTTACGTGCCGGTCATCAACACTCGCTGTTTTGGACGATTCTGGCCTCTTTCATGGGCTATTAATCACCGTTTTGGGTCCCCGGAGTGATTTTCACCATTGACGAACCCCAGGGTGCATTTACGTGACGGTCATCAGCCCTCGCACTTTTGGCCGATTCTGGCCTGTTTCATGGGCTATTAATCACCGTTTTGTGTCCCCGGAGTGATTATCACCATTGATGAACCCCAGGGTGCATTTACGTGCCGGTCAACAACACTCGCAGTTTTGGCCGATTCTGGCCTGTTTCATGGCTATTAATCACCGTTTTGGGTCCCCGGAGTGATTATCACCATTGATGAACCTAGGGTGCATTTACGTGCCGGTCATCAACACTCGCACTTTTGGCCGATTCTGGCCTGTTTCATGGGCTATTAATCACCGTTTTGGGTCCCCGGAGTGATTATCACCATTGACGAACCTCAGGATACATTTTCGTGACGGTCATCAACACTCGCAGTTTTGGCCGATTCTTACCTGTTTCATGGGCTATTAGTCACAGTTATATGGGCTATTAATCACCGTTTTGGGTCCCTGGAGTGATTTTCACCATTAACGAACCCCAGGGGGCATTTACGTGACGGTTATCAGCCCTCGCACTTTTGGCCAATTCTGGCCTGTTTCATGGGCTATTAATCACCGTTACATGGGCTATTAATCACCGTTTTGGGTCCCCGGAGTGATTATCACCATTGACGAACCCCAGGGTGCATTTACCTGCCGGTCATCAACACTCGCAGTTTTGGCTGGTTCTGGCCTGTTTCATGGGCTTTTAATCACTGTTTTGGGTTCCGGTGAGTGATTTCCACCATTGACGAACCCCAGGGTGCATTTACGTGCCGGTCATCAACACTCGCTGTTTTAGCCGATTCTGGCCTCTTTCATGGGCTATTAATCACCGTTTTGGGTCCCCGGAGTGATTATCACCATTGATGAACCCCAGGGTGCATTTACGTGCCGGTCAACAACACTCGCAGTTTTGGCCTATTCTGGCCTGTTTCATGGCTATTAATCACCGTTTTGGGTCCCCGGTGTGATTATCACCATTGATGAACCTAGGGTGCATTTACGTGCCGGTCATCAACACTCGCACTTTTGGCCGATTCTGGCCTGTTTCATGGGCTACTAATCACCGTTACATGGGCTACTAATCACCGTTTTGGGTCCCCGGAGTGATTTCCACCATTGACGAACCCTAGGGTGCATTTACGTGCCGGTCATTAACAGTCGTAGTTTTGGCCGATTCTGGCCTGTTTCATGGGCTATTAATCACCGTTTTGGGTCCCCTGAGTGATTTCCACCATTGACGAACCTCAGGTGGCATTTACGTGCCGGTCATCAACACTCGCTGTTTTGGCCGATTCTGGCCTCTTTCATGGGCTATTAATCACCGTTTTGGGTCCCCGGAGTGATTTTCACCATTGACGAACCCTAGGGTGCATTTACGTGCTGGTCATCAACACTCGCAGTTTTGGCCGATTCTGGCCTGTTTCATGGGCTATTAATCACCGTTTTGGGTCCCCGGAGTGATTTCCACCATTGACGAACCTCAGGTGGCATTTACGTGCCGGTCATCAACACTCGCAGTTTTTGCCGATTCTTGCCTGTTTCATGGGCTATTAATCACAGTTATATGGGCTATTAATCACCGTTTTGGGTCCCTGGAGTGATTTCCACCATTGACGAACCCCAGGGTGCATTTACGTGACGGTCATCAGCCCTCGCACTTTTGGCCGATTCTGGCCTGTTTCATGGGCTATTAATCACCGTTTGGGTCCCCGGAGTGATTATCACCATTGATGAACCCCAGGGTGCATTTACGTGCCGGTCATCAACAGTCGCAGTTTTGGCCGATTCTGGCCTGTTTCATGGGCTATAATTATATGAGACCAAAAAGAAGAAATGACACGAGGGTTCTATTATAGATAGAGTAAGAGTAAAGAAGAAGAAAATAGAAAGAAGAAGAAAATTATGATGTGGAAAAAAAGACAGGAATTGTGTACATATAGCATTGTACAACAATTGAATTTAGAAAAGGGATGTAGCGCAGCTTGGTAGCGCGTTTGTTTTGGGTACAAAATGTCACAGGTTCAAATCCTGTCATCCCTACCTATTACTTCTTTCTTCTTTATAGGCAGTAGCGACGAGATCAATTAAAGTAAAGTGGATATAGATAATCACCGTTTTGGGTCCCCGGAGTGATTATCACCATTGATGAACCTAGGGTGCATTTACGTGCCGGTCATCAACACTCGCACTTTTGGCCGATTCTGGCCTGTTTCATGGGCTATTAATCACCGTTTTGGGTCCCCGGAGTGATTATCACCATTGACGAACCCCAGGGTGCATTTACCTGCCGGTCATCAACACTCGCAGTTTTGGCTGGTTCTGGCCTGTTTCATGGGCTTTTAATCACCGTTTTGGGTTCCGGTGAGTGATTTCCACCATTGACGAACCCTACGGTGCATTTACGTGACGGTCATTAGCCCTCGCACTTTTGGCTGATTCTGGCCTGTTTCATGGGCTACTAATCACCGTTACATGGGCTACTAATCACCGTTTTGGGTCCCCGGAGTGATTTCCACCATTGACGAACCCTAGGGTGCATTTACGTGCCGGTCATTAACAGTCGTAGTTTTGGCCGATTCTGGCCTGTTTCATGGGCTATTAATCACCGTTTTGGGTCCCCGGAGTGATTTCCACCATTGACGAACCTCAGGTGGCATTTACGTACCGGTCATCAACACTCGCAGTTTCTGCCGATTCTTGCCTGTTTCATGGGCTATTAATCACAGTTATATGGGCTATTAATCACCGTTTTGGGTCCCTGGAGTGATTTCCACCATTGACGAACCCCAGGGTGCATTTACGTGACGGTCATCAGCCCTCGCACTTTTGGCCGCTTCTGGTCTGTTTCATGGGCTATTAATCACCGTTACATGGGCTATTAATCACCGTTTTGGGTCCCCGGAGTGATTTCCACCATTGACGAACCCCAGGGTGCATTTACGTGCCGGTCATCAACACTCGCTGTTTTGGCCGATTCTGGCCTCTTTCATGGGCTATTAATCACCGTTTTGAGTCCCCGGAGTGATTTTCACCATTGACGAACCTCAGGTTGCATTTACGTTCCGGTCATCAACACTCGCAGTTTTGGCCGATTCTGGCATGTTTCATGGGCTATTAATCACCGTTTTGGGTCCCCGGAGTGATTTCCACCATTGACGAACCCTAGGGTGCATTTACGTGCCGGTCATTAACAGTCGTAGTTTTGGCCGATTCTGGCCTGTTTCATGGGCTATTAATCACCGTTTTGGGTCCCCGGAGTGATTTCCACCATTGACGAACCTCAGGTGGCATTTACGTGCCGGTCATCAACACTCGCTGTTTTGGACGATTCTGGCCTCTTTCATGGGCTATTAATCACCGTTTTGGGTCCCTGGAGTGATTTTCACCATTGACGAACCCCAGGGTGCATTTACGTGACGGTCATCAGCCCTCGCACTTTTGGCCGATTCTGGCCTGTTTCATGGGCTATTAATCACCGTTTTGTGTCCCCGGAGTGATTATCACCATTGATGAACCCCAGGGTGCATTTACGTGCCGGTCAACAACACTCGCAGTTTTGGCCGATTCTGGCCTGTTTCATGGCTATTAATCACCGTTTTGGGTCCCCGGAGTGATTATCACCATTGATGAACCTAGGGTGCATTTACGTGCCGGTCATCAACACTCGCACTTTTGGCCGATTCTGGCCTGTTTCATGGGCTATTAATCACCGTTTTGGGTCCCCGGAGTGATTATCACCATTGACGAACCTCAGGATACATTTTCGTGACGGTCATCAACACTCGCAGTTTTGGCCGATTCTTACCTGTTTCATGGGCTATTAGTCACAGTTATATGGGCTATTAATCACCGTTTTGGGTCCCTGGAGTGATTTTCACCATTAACGAACCCCAGGGGGCATTTACGTGACGGTTATCAGCCCTCGCACTTTTGGCCAATTCTGGCCTGTTTCATGGGCTATTAATCACCGTTACATGGGCTATTAATCACCGTTTTGGGTCCCCGGAGTGATTATCACCATTGACGAACCCCAGGGTGCATTTACCTGCCGGTCATCAACACTCGCAGTTTTGGCTGGTTCTGGCCTGTTTCATGGGCTATTAATCACCGTTTGGGTCCCCGGAGTGATTATCACCATTGATGAACCCCAGGGTGCATTTACGTGCCGGTCATCAACAGTCGCAGTTTTGGCCGATTCTGGCCTGTTTCATGGGCTATAATTATATGAGACCAAAAAGAAGAAATGACACGAGGGTTCTATTATAGATAGAGTAAGAGTAAAGAAGAAGAAAATAGAAAGAAGAAGAAAATTATGATGTGGAAAAAAAGACAGGAATTGTGTACATATAGCATTGTACAACAATTGAATTTAGAAAAGGGATGTAGCGCAGCTTGGTAGCGCGTTTGTTTTGGGTACAAAATGTCACAGGTTCAAATCCTGTCATCCCTACCTATTACTTCTTTCTTCTTTATAGGCAGTAGCGACGAGATCAATTAAAGTAAAGTGGATATAGATAATCACCGTTTTGGGTCCCCGGAGTGATTATCACCATTGATGAACCTAGGGTGCATTTACGTGCCGGTCATCAACACTCGCACTTTTGGCCGATTCTGGCCTGTTTCATGGGCTATTAATCACCGTTTTGGGTCCCCGGAGTGATTATCACCATTGACGAACCCCAGGGTGCATTTACCTGCCGGTCATCAACACTCGCAGTTTTGGCTGGTTCTGGCCTGTTTCATGGGCTTTTAATCACCGTTTTGGGTTCCGGTGAGTGATTTCCACCATTGACGAACCCTACGGTGCATTTACGTGACGGTCATTAGCCCTCGCACTTTTGGCTGATTCTGGCCTGTTTCATGGGCTACTAATCACCGTTACATGGGCTACTAATCACCGTTTTGGGTCCCCGGAGTGATTTCCACCATTGACGAACCCTAGGGTGCATTTACGTGCCGGTCATTAACAGTCGTAGTTTTGGCCGATTCTGGCCTGTTTCATGGGCTATTAATCACCGTTTTGGGTCCCCGGAGTGATTTCCACCATTGACGAACCTCAGGTGGCATTTACGTACCGGTCATCAACACTCGCAGTTTCTGCCGATTCTTGCCTGTTTCATGGGCTATTAATCACAGTTATATGGGCTATTAATCACCGTTTTGGGTCCCTGGAGTGATTTCCACCATTGACGAACCCCAGGGTGCATTTACATGACGGTCATCAGCCCTCGCACTTTTGGCCGCTTCTGGTCTGTTTCATGGGCTATTAATCACCGTTACATGGGCTATTAATCACCGTTTTGGGTCCCCGGAGTGATTTCCACCATTGACGAACCCCAGGGTGCATTTACGTGCCGGTCATCAACACTCGCTGTTTTGGCCGATTCTGGCCTCTTTCATGGGCTATTAATCACCGTTTTGAGTCCCCGGAGTGATTTTCACCATTGACGAACCTCAGGTTGCATTTACGTTCCGGTCATCAACACTCGCAGTTTTGGCCGATTCTGGCATGTTTCATGGGCTATTAATCACCGTTTTGGGTCCCCGGAGTGATTTCCACCATTGACGAACCCTAGGGTGCATTTACGTGCCGGTCATTAACAGTCGTAGTTTTGGCCGATTCTGGCCTGTTTCATGGGCTATTAATCACCGTTTTGGGTCCCCGGAGTGATTTCCACCATTGACGAACCTCAGGTGGCATTTACGTGCCGGTCATCAACACTCGCTGTTTTGGACGATTCTGGCCTCTTTCATGGGCTATTAATCACCGTTTTGGGTCCCTGGAGTGATTTTCACCATTGACGAACCCCAGGGTGCATTTACGTGACGGTCATCAGCCCTCGCACTTTTGGCCGATTCTGGCCTGTTTCATGGGCTATTAATCACCGTTTTGTGTCCCCGGAGTGATTATCACCATTGATGAACCCCAGGGTGCATTTACGTGCCGGTCAACAACACTCGCAGTTTTGGCCGATTCTGGCCTGTTTCATGGCTATTAATCACCGTTTTGGGTCCCCGGAGTGATTATCACCATTGATGAACCTAGGGTGCATTTACGTGCCGGTCATCAACACTCGCACTTTTGGCCGATTCTGGCCTGTTTCATGGGCTATTAATCACCGTTTTGCGTCCCCGGAGTGATTATCACCATTGACGAACCTCAGGATACATTTTCGTGACGGTCATCAACACTCGCAGTTTTGGCCGATTCTTACCTGTTTCATGGGCTATTAGTCACAGTTATATGGGCTATTAATCACCGTTTTGGGTCCCTGGAGTGATTTTCACCATTAACGAACCCCAGGGGGCATTTACGTGATGTTTATCAGCCCTCGCACTTTTGGCCAATTCTGGCCTGTTTCATGGGCTATTAATCACCGTTACATGGGCTATTAATCACCGTTTTGGGTCCCCAGAGTGATTATCACCATTGACGAACCCCAGGGTGCATCTACCTGCCGGTCATCAACACTCGCAGTTTTGGCTGGTTCTGGCCTGTTTCATGGGCTTTTAATCACCGTTTTGGGTTCCGGTGAGTGATTTCCACCATTGACGAACCCTACGGTGCATTTACGTGACGGTCATTAGCCCTCGCACTTTTGGCTGATTCTGGCCTGTTTCATGGGCTACTAATCACCGTTACATGGGCTACTAATCACCGTTTTGGGTCCCCGGAGTGATTTCCACCATTGACGAACCCTAGGGTGCATTTACGTGCCGCTCATTAACAGTCGTAGTTTTGGCCGATTCTGGCCTGTCTCATGGGCTATTAATCACCGTTTTGGGTCCCCGGAGTGATTTCCACCATTGACGAACCTCAGGTGGCATTTACGTGCCGGTCATCAACTCTCGCAGTTTTTGCCGATTCTTGCCTGTTTCATGGGCTATTAATCACAGTTATATGGGCTATTAATCACAGTTATATGGGCTATTAATCACCGTTTTGGGTCCCTGGAGTGATTTCCACCATTGACGAACCCCAGGGTGCATTTACGTGACGGTCATCAACACTCGCAGTTTTGGCCGATTCTGGCCTGTTTCATGGGCTAGTAATCACCGTTTTGGGTCCCCGGAGTGATTATCACCATTGGTGAACCCAGGGTGCATTTACGTGCCGGTCATCAACACTCGCAGTTTTGGCCGATTCTGGCCTGTTTCATGGGCTATTAATCACCGTTTTGGGTCCCCGGAGTGATTTCCACCATTGACGAACCTCAGGATACATTTTCGTGACGGTCATCATCACTCGCAGTTTTGGCCGATTCTGGCCAGTTTCATGGCTATTAATCACCGTTTTGGGTCCCCGGAGTGATTATCACCATTGATGAACCTAGGGTGCATTTACGTGCCGGTCATCAACACTCGCACTTTTGACCGATTCTGGCCTGTTTCATGGGCTATTAATCACCGTTTTGGGTCCCCGGAGTGATTTCCACCATTGACGAACCTCAGGATACATTTTCGTGACGGTCATCAACACTCGCAGTTTTGGCCGATTCTTACCTGTTTCATGGGCTATTAGTCACAGTTATATGGGCTATTAATCACCGTTTTGGGTTCCGGTGAGTGATTTCCACCATTGACGAACCCTAGGGTGCATTTACGTGACGGTCATTAGCCCTCGCACTTTTGGCTGATTCTGGCCTGTTTCATGGGCTACTAATCACCGTTACATGGGCTACTAATCACCGTTTTGGGTCCCCGGAGTGATTTCGACCATTGACGAACCCTAGGGTGCATTTACGTGTCGGTCATTAACAGTCGTAGTTTTGGCCGATTCTGGCCTGTTTCATGGGCTCTTAATCACTGCTTTGGGTCCCCGGAGTGATTTCCACCATTGACGAACCTCAGGTGGCATTTACGTGCCGGTCATCAACACTCGCAGTTTTGGCCGATTCTGGCCTGTTTCATGGGCTATTAATCACCGTTTTGGGTCCCCGGAGTGATTTCCACCATTGACGAACCTCAGGATACATTTTCGTGACGGTCATCATCACTCGCAGTTTTGGCCGATTCTGGCCAGTTTCATGGCTATTAATCACCGTTTTGGGTCCCCGGAGTGATTATCACCATTGATGAACCTAGGGTGCATTTACGTGCCGGTCATCAACACTCGCACTTTTGACCGATTCTGGCCTGTTTCATGGGCTATTAATCACCGTTTTGGGTCCCCGGAGTGATTTCCACCATTGACGAACCTCAGGATACATTTTCGTGACGGTCATCAACACTCGCAGTTTTGGCCGATTCTTACCTGTTTCATGGGCTATTAGTCACAGTTATATGGGCTATTAATCACCGTTTTGGGTTCCGGTGAGTGATTTCCACCATTGACGAACCCTAGGGTGCATTTACGTGACGGTCATTAGCCCTCGCACTTTTGGCTGATTCTGGCCTGTTTCATGGGCTACTAATCACCGTTACATGGGCTACTAATCACCGTTTTGGGTCCCCGGAGTGATTTCGACCATTGACGAACCCTAGGGTGCATTTACGTGCCGGTCATTAACAGTCGTAGTTTTGGCCGATTCTGGCCTGTTTCATGGGCTATTAATCACTGCTTTGGGTCCCCGGAGTGATTTCCACCATTGACGAACCTCAGGTGGCATTTACGTGCCGGTCATCAACACTCGCAGTTTTGGCCGATTCTGGCCTGTTTCATGGGCTATTAATCACCGTTTTGGGTCCCCGGAGTGATTTCCACCATTGACGAACCTCAGGATACATTTTCGTGACGGTCATCAACACTCGCAGTTTTGGCCGATTCTGGCCAGTTTCATGGCTATTAATCACCGTTTTGGGTCCCCGGAGTGATTATCACCATTGATGAACCTAGGGTGCATTTACGTGCCGGTCATCAACACTCGCACTTTTGACCGATTCTGGCCTGTTTCATGGGCTATTAATCACCGTTTTGGGTCCCCGGAGTGATTTCCACCATTGACGAACCTTAGGATACATTTTCGTGACGGTCATCAACACTCGCAGTTTTGGCCGATTCTTACCTGTTTCATGGGCTATTAGTCACAGTTATATGGGCTATTAATCACCGTTTTGGGTTCCGGTGAGTGATTTCCACCATTGACGAACCCTAGGGTGCATTTACGTGACGGTCATTAGCCCTCGCACTTTTGGCTGATTCTGGCCTGTTTCATGGGCTACTAATCACCGTTACATGGGCTACTAATCACCGTTTTGGGTCCCCGGAGTGATTTCGACCATTGACGAACCCTAGGGTGCATTTACGTGCCGGTCATTAACAGTCGTAGTTTTGGCCGATTCTGGCCTGTTTCATGGGCTATTAATCACTGTTTTGGGTCCCCGGAGTGATTTCCACCATTGACGAACCTCAGGTGGCATTTACGTGCCGGTCATCAACACTCGCAGTTTTGGCCGATTCTTTCCTGTTTCATGGGCTATTAATCACAGTTATATGGGCTATTAATCACCGTTTTGGGTCCCTGGAGTGATTTCCACCATTGACGAACCCCAGGGTGCATTTACGTGACGGTCATCAGCCCTCGCACTTTTGGCCGATTCTGGCCTGTTTCATGGGCTATTAATCACCGTTTTGGGTCCCCGGAGTGATTATCACCATTGATGAACCCCAGGGTGCATTTACGTGTCGGTCATCAACACTCGCAGTTTTGGCCGATTCTGGCCTGTTTCATGGGCTATTAATCACCGTTTTGGGTCCCCGGAGTGATTTCCACCATTGACGAACCTCAGGGTGCATTTTCGTGATGGTCATCAACACTCGTAGTTTTGTCCGATTCTTGCCTGTTTCATGGGCTATTAGTCACAGTTATATGGGCTATTATTCACCGTTTTGGGTCCCTGGAGTGATTTCCACCATTGACGAACCTCAGGATACATTTTCGTGACGGTCATCAACACTCGCAGTTTTGGCCGATTCTTACCTGTTTCATGGGCTATTAGTCACAGTTATATGGGCTATTAATCACCGTTTTGGGTCCCTGGAGTGATTTTCACCATTAACGAACCCCAGGGGGCATTTACGTGACGGTTATCAGCCCTCGCACTTTTGGCCAATTCTGGCCTGTTTCATGGGCTATTAATCACCGTTACATGGGCTATTAATCACCGTTTTGGGTCCCCGGAGTGATTATCACCATTGACGAACCCCAGGGTGCATTTACCTGCCGGTCATCAACACTCGCAGTTTTGGCTGGTTCTGGCCTGTTTCATGGGCTTTTAATCACCGTTTTGGGTTCCGGTGAGTGATTTCCACCATTGACGAACCTCAGGTGGCATTTACGTGCCGGTCATCAACACTCGCTGTTTTGGCCGATTCTGGTCTCTTTCATGGGCTATTAATCACCGTTTTGGGTCCCCGGAGTGATTTTCACCATTGACGAACCCCAGGGTGCATTTACGTGACGGTCATCAGCCCTCGCACTTTTGGCCGATTCTGGCCTGTTTCATGGGCTATTAATCACCGTTTTGGGTCCCCGGAGTGATTATCACCATTGATGAACCCCAGGGTGCATTTACGTGCCGGTCAACAACACTCGCAGTTTTGGCCGATTCTGGCCTGTTTCATGGCTATTAATCACCGTTTTGGGTCCCCGGAGTGATTATCACCATTGATGAACCTAGGGTGCATTTACGTGCCGGTCATCAACACTCGCACTTTTGGCCGATTCTGGCCTGTTTCATGGGCTATTAATCACCGTTTTGGGTCCCCGGAGTGATTATCACCATTGACGAACCTCAGGATACATTTTCGTGACGGTCATCAACACTCGCAGTTTTGGCCGATTCTTACCTGTTTCATGGGCTATTAGTCACAGTTATATGGGCTATTAATCACCGTTTTGGGTCCCTGGAGTGATTTTCACCATTAACGAACCCCAGGGGGCATTTACGTGACGGTTATCAGCCCTCGCACTTTTGGCCAATTCTGGCCTGTTTCATGGGCTATTAATCACCGTTACATGGGCTATTAATCACCGTTTTGGGTCCCCGGAGTGATTATCACCATTGACGAACCCCAGGGTGCATTTACCTGCCGGTCATCAACACTCGCAGTTTTGGCTGGTTCTGGCCTGTTTCATGGGCTTTTAATCACCGTTTTGGGTTCCGGTGAGTGATTTCCACCATTGACGAACCCTACGGTGCATTTACGTGACGGTCATTAGCCCTCGCACTTTTGGCTGATTCTGGCCTGTTTCATGGGCTACTAATCACCGTTACATGGGCTACTAATCACCGTTTTGGGTCCCCGGAGTGATTTCCACCATTGACGAACCCTAGGGTGCATTTACGTGCCGCTCATTAACAGTCGTAGTTTTGGCCGATTCTGGCCTGTTTCATGGGCTATTAATCACCGTTTTGGGTCCCCGGAGTGATTTCCACCATTGACGAACCTCAGGTGGCATTTACGTGCCGGTCATCAACTCTCGCAGTTTTTGCCGATTCTTGCCTGTTTCATGGGCCATTAATCACAGTTATATGGGCTATTAATCACAGTTATATGGGCTATTAATCACCGTTTTGGGTCCCTGGAGTGATTTCCACCATTGACCAACCCCAGGGTGCATTTACGTGACGGTCATCAACACTCGCAGTTTTGGCCGATTCTGGCCTGTTTCATGGGCTATTAATCACCGTTTTGGGTCCCCGGAGTGATTTCCACCATTGACGAACCTCAGGATACATTTTCGTGACGGTCATCAACACTCGCAGTTTTGGCCGATTCTGGCCAGTTTCATGGCTATTAATCACCGTTTTGGGTCCCCGGAGTGATTATCACCATTGATGAACCTAGGGTGCATTTACGTGCCGGTCATCAACACTCGCACTTTTGACCGATTCTGGCCTGTTTCATGGGCTATTAATCACCGTTTTGGGTCCCCGGAGTGATTTCCACCATTGACGAACCTCAGGATACATTTTCGTGACGGTCATCAACACTCGCAGTTTTGGCCGATTCTTACCTGTTTCATGGGCTATTAGTCACAGTTATATGGGCTATTAATCACCGTTTTGGGTTCCGGTGAGTGATTTCCACCATTGACGAACCCTAGGGTGCATTTACGTGACGGTCATTAGCCCTCGCACTTTTGGCTGATTCTGGCCTGTTTCATGGGCTACTAATCACCGTTACATGGGCTACTAATCACCGTTTTGGGTCCCCGGAGTGATTTCGACCATTGACGAACCCTAGGGTGCATTTACGTGCCGGTCATTAACAGTCGTAGTTTTGGCCGATTCTGGCCTGTTTCATGGGCTATTAATCACTGTTTTGGGTCCCCGGAGTGATTTCCACCATTGACGAACCTCAGGTGGCATTTACGTGCCGGTCATCAACACTCGCAGTTTTGGCCGATTCTGGCCTGTTTCATGGGCTATTAATCACCGTTTTGGGTCCCCGGAGTGATTTCCACCATTGACGAACCTCAGGATACATTTTCGTGACGGTCATCAACACTCGCAGTTTTGGCCGATTCTGGCCAGTTTCATGGCTATTAATCACCGTTTTGGGTCCCCGGAGTGATTATCACCATTGATGAACCTAGGGTGCATTTACGTGCCGGTCATCAACACTCGCACTTTTGACCGATTCTGGCCTGTTTCATGGGCTATTAATCACCGTTTTGGGTCCCCGGAGTGATTTCCACCATTGACGAACCTCAGGATACATTTTCGTGACGGTCATCAACACTCGCAGTTTTGGCCGATTCTTACCTGTTTCATGGGCTATTAGTCACAGTTATATGGGCTATTAATCACCGTTTTGGGTTCCGGTGAGTGATTTCCACCATTGACGAACCCTAGGGTGCATTTACGTGACGGTCATTAGCCCTCGCACTTTTGGCTGATTCTGGCCTGTTTCATGGGCTACTAATCACCGTTACATGGGCTACTAATCACCGTTTTGGGTCCCCGGAGTGATTTCGACCATTGACGAACCCTAGGGTGCATTTACGTGCCGGTCATTAACAGTCGTAGTTTTGGCCGATTCTGGCCTGTTTCATGGGCTATTAATCACTGTTTTGGGTCCCCGGAGTGATTTCCACCATTGACGAACCTCAGGTGGCATTTACGTGCCGGTCATCAACACTCGCAGTTTTGGCCGATTCTGGCCTGTTTCATGGGCTATTAATCACCGTTTTGGGTCCCCGGAGTGATTTCCACCATTGACGAACCTCAGGATACATTTTCGTGACGGTCATCAACACTCGCAGTTTTGGCCGATTCTGGCCAGTTTCATGGCTATTAATCACCGTTTTGGGTCCCCGGAGTGATTATCACCATTGATGAACCTAGGGTGCATTTACGTGCCGGTCATCAACACTCGCACTTTTGACCGATTCTGGCCTGTTTCATGGGCTATTAATCACCGTTTTGGGTCCCCGGAGTGATTTCCACCATTGACGAACCTCAGGATACATTTTCGTGACGGTCATCAACACTCGCAGTTTTGGCCGATTCTTACCTGTTTCATGGGCTATTAGTCACAGTTATATGGGCTATTAATCACCGTTTTGGGTTCCGGTGAGTGATTTCCACCATTGACGAACCCTAGGGTGCATTTACGTGACGGTCATTAGCCCTCGCACTTTTGGCTGATTCTGGCCTGTTTCATGGGCTACTAATCACCGTTACATGGGCTACTAATCACCGTTTTGGGTCCCCGGAGTGATTTCGACCATTGACGAACCCTAGGGTGCATTTACGTGCCGGTCATTAACAGTCGTAGTTTTGGCCGATTCTGGCCTGTTTCATGGGCTATTAATCACTGTTTTGGGTCCCCGGAGTGATTTCCACCATTGACGAACCTCAGGTGGCATTTACGTGCCGGTCATCAACACTCGCAGTTTTGGCCGATTCTGGCCTGTTTCATGGGCTATTAATCACCGTTTTGGGTCCCCGGAGTGATTTCCACCATTGACGAACCTCAGGATACATTTTCGTGACGGTCATCAACACTCGCAGTTTTGGCCGATTCTGGCCAGTTTCATGGCTATTAATCACCGTTTTGGGTCCCCGGAGTGATTATCACCATTGATGAACCTAGGGTGCATTTACGTGCCGGTCATCAACACTCGCACTTTTGACCGATTCTGGCCTGTTTCATGGGCTATTAATCACCGTTTTGGGTCCCCGGAGTGATTTCCACCATTGACGAACCTCAGGATACATTTTCGTGACGGTCATCAACACTCGCAGTTTTGGCCGATTCTTACCTGTTTCATGGGCTATTAGTCACAGTTATATGGGCTATTAATCACCGTTTTGGGTTCCGGTGAGTGATTTCCACCATTGACGAACCCTAGGGTGCATTTACGTGACGGTCATTAGCCCTCGCACTTTTGGCTGATTCTGGCCTGTTTCATGGGCTACTAATCACCGTTACATGGGCTACTAATCACCGTTTTGGGTCCCCGGAGTGATTTCGACCATTGACGAACCCTAGGGTGCATTTACGTGCCGGTCATTAACAGTCGTAGTTTTGGCCGATTCTGGCCTGTTTCATGGGCTATTAATCACTGTTTTGGGTCCCCGGAGTGATTTCCACCATTGACGAACCTCAGGTGGCATTTACGTGCCGGTCATCAACACTCGCAGTTTTGGCCGATTCTGGCCTGTTTCATGGGCTATTAATCACCGTTTTGGGTCCCCGGAGTGATTTCCACCATTGACGAACCTCAGGATACATTTTCGTGACGGTCATCAACACTCGCAGTTTTGGCCGATTCTGGCCAGTTTCATGGCTATTAATCACCGTTTTGGGTTCCCGGAGTGATTATCACCATTGATGAACCTAGGGTGCATTTACGTGCCGGTCATCAACACTCGCACTTTTGACCGATTCTGGCCTGTTTCATGGGCTATTAATCACCGTTTTGGGTCCCCGGAGTGATTTCCACCATTGACGAACCTCAGGATACATTTTCGTGACGGTCATCAACACTCGCAGTTTTGGCCGATTCTTACCTGTTTCATGGGCTATTAGTCACAGTTATATGGGCTATTAATCACCGTTTTGGGTTCCGGTGAGTGATTTCCACCATTGACGAACCCTAGGGTGCATTTACGTGACGGTCATTAGCCCTCGCACTTTTGGCTGATTCTGGCCTGTTTCATGGGCTACTAATCACCGTTACATGGGCTACTAATCACCGTTTTGGGTCCCCGGAGTGATTTCGACCATTGACGAACCCTAGGGTGCATTTACGTGCCGGTCATTAACAGTCGTAGTTTTGGCCGATTCTGGCCTGTTTCATGGGCTATTAATCACTGTTTTGGGTCCCCGGAGTGATTTCCACCATTGACGAACCTCAGGTGGCATTTACGTGCCGGTCATCAACACTCGCAGTTTTGGCCGATTCTTTCCTGTTTCATGGGCTATTAATCACCGTTTTGGGTTCCGGTGAGTGATTTCCACCATTGACGAACCTCAGGTGGCATTTACGTGCCGGTCATCAACACTCGCAGTTTTGGCCGATTCTGGCCTGTTTGATGGGCTATTAATCACCGTTTTGGGTCCCCGGAGTGATTTCCACCATTGACGAACCTCAGGATACATTTTCGTGACGGTCATCAACACTCGCAGTTTTGGCCGATTCTGGCCAGTTTCATGGCTATTAATCACCGTTTTGGGTCCCCGGAGTGATTATCACCATTGATGAACCTAGGGTGCATTTACGTGCCGGTCATCAACACTCGCACTTTTGACCGATTCTGGCCTGTTTCATGGGCTATTAATCACCGTTTTGGGTCCCCGGAGTGATTTCCACCATTGACGAACCTCAGGATACATTTTCGTGACGGTCATCAACACTCGCAGTTTTGGCCGATTCTTACCTGTTTCATGGGCTATTAGTCACAGTTATATGGGCTATTAATCACCGTTTTGGGTTCCGGTGAGTGATTTCCACCATTGACGAACCCTAGGGTGCATTTACGTGACGGTCATTAGCCCTCGCACTTTTGGCTGATTCTGGCCTGTTTCATGGGCTACTAATCACCGTTACATGGGCTACTAATCACCGTTTTGGGTCCCCGGAGTGATTTCGACCATTGACGAACCCTAGGGTGCATTTACGTGCCGGTCATTAACAGTCGTAGTTTTGGCCGATTCTGGCCTGTTTCATGGGCTATTAATCACTGTTTTGGGTCCCCGGAGTGATTTCCACCATTGACGAACCTCAGGTGGCATTTACGTGCCGGTCATCAACACTCGCAGTTTTGGCCGATTCTTTCCTGTTTCATGGGCTATTAATCACAGTTATATGGGCTATTAATCACCGTTTTGGGTCCCTGGAGTGATTTCCACCATTGACGAACCCCAGGGTGCATTTACGTGACGGTCATCAACACTCGCAGTTTTGGCCGATTCTGGCCTGTTTCATGGGCTAGTAATCACCGTTTTGGGTCCCCGGAGTGATTATCACCATTGGTGAACCCAGGGTGCATTTACGTGCCGGTCATCAACACTCGCAGTTTTGGCCGATTCTGGCCTGTTTCATGGGCTATTAATCACCGTTTTGGGTCCCCAGAGTGATTTCCACCATTGACGAACCTCAGGATACATTTTCGTGACGGTCATCAACACTCGCCGTTTTGGCCGATTCTTGCCTGTTTCATGGGCTATTAGTCACAGTTATATGGGCTATTATTCACCGTTTTGGGTCCCTGGAGTGATTTCCACCATTGACGAACCCCAGGGTGCATTTACGTGACGGTCATCAGCCCTCGCACTTTTGGCCGATTCTGGCCTGTTTCATGGGCTATTAATCACCGTTTTGGGTCCCCGGAGTGATTATCACCATTGATGAACCCCAGGGTGCATTTACGTGTCGGTCATCAACACTCGCAGTTTTGGCCGATTCTGGCCTGTTTCATGGGCTATTAATCACCGTTTTGGGTCCCCGGAGTGATTTCCACCATTGACGAACCTCAGGGTGCATTTTCGTGATGGTCATCAACACTCGTAGTTTTGGCCGATTCTTGCCTGTTTCATGGGCTATTAGTCACAGTTATATGGGCTATTATTCACCGTTTTGGGTCCCTGGAGTGATTTCCACCATTGACGAACCTCAGGATACATTTTCGTGACGGTCATCAACACTCGCAGTTTTGGCCGATTCTTACCTGTTTCATGGGCTATTAGTCACAGTTATATGGGCTATTAATCACCGTTTTGGGTCCCTGGAGTGATTTTCACCATTAACGAACCCCAGGGGGCATTTACGTGACGGTTATCAGCCCTCGCACTTTTGGCCAATTCTGGCCTGTTTCATGGGCTATTAATCACCGTTACATGGGCTATTAATCACCGTTTTGGGTCCCCGGAGTGATTATCACCATTGACGAACCCCAGGGTGCATTTACCTGCCGGTCATCAACACTCGCAGTTTTGGCTGGTTCTGGCCTGTTTCATGGGCTTTTAATCACCGTTTTGGGTTCCGGTGAGTGATTTCCACCATTGACGAACCTCAGGTGGCATTTACGTGCCGGTCATCAACACTCGCAGTTTTGGCCGATTCTGGCCTGTTTCATGGGCTATTAGTCACAGTTATATGGGCTATTAATCACCGTTTTGGGTTCCGGTGAGTGATTTCCACCATTGACGAACCCTAGGGTGCATTTACGTGACGGTCTTTAGCCCTCGCACTTTTGGCTGATTCTGGCCTGTTTCATGAGCTACTACTCACCGTTACATGGGCTACTAATCACCGTTTTGGGTCCCCGGAGTGATTTCGACCATTGACGAACCCTAGGGTGCATTTACGTGCCGGTCATTAACAGTCGTAGTTTTGGCCGATTCTGGCCTGTTTCATGGGCTATTAATCACTGTTTTGGGTCCCCGGAGTGATTTCCACCATTGACGAACCTCAGGTGGCATTTACGTGCCGGTCATCAACACTCGCAGTTTTGGCCGATTCTTTCCTGTTTCATGGGCTATTAATCACAGTTATATGGGCTATTAATCACCGTTTTGGGTCCCTGGAGTGATTTCCACCATTGACGAACCCCAGGGTGCATTTACGTGACGGTCATCAACACTCGCAGTTTTGGCCGATTCTGGCCTGTTTCATGGGCTAGTAATCACCGTTTTGGGTCCCCGGAGTGATTATCACCATTGGTGAACCCAGGGTGCATTTACGTGCCGGTCATCAACACTCGCAGTTTTGGCCGATTCTGGCCTGTTTCATGGGCTATTAATCACCGTTTTGGGTCCCCAGAGTGATTTCCACCATTGACGAACCTCAGGATACATTTTCGTGACGGTCATCAACACTCGCAGTTTTGGCCGATTCTTGCCTGTTTCATGGGCTATTAGTCACAGTTATATGGGCTATTATTCACCGTTTTGGGTCCCTGGAGTGATTTCCACCATTGACGAACCCCAGGGTGCATTTACGTGACGGTCATCAGCCCTCGCACTTTTGGCCGATTCTGGCCTGTTTCATGGGCTATTAATCACCGTTTTGGGTCCCCGGAGTGATTATCACCATTGATGAACCCCAGGGTGCATTTACGTGTCGGTCATCAACACTCGCAGTTTTGGCCGATTCTGGCCTGTTTCATGGGCTATTAATCACCGTTTTGGGTCCCCGGAGTGATTATCACCATTGGTGAACCCAGGGTGCATTTACGTGCCGGTCATCAACACTCGCAGTTTTGGCCGATTCTGGCCTGTTTCATGGGCTATTAATCACCGTTTTGGGTCCCCAGAGTGATTTCCACCATTGACGAACCTCAGGATACATTTTCGTGACGGTCATCAACACTCGCAGTTTTGGCCGATTCTTGCCTGTTTCATGGGCTATTAGTCACAGTTATATGGGCTATTATTCACCGTTTTGGGTCCCTGGAGTGATTTCCACCATTGACGAACCCCAGGGTGCATTTACGTGACGGTCATCAGCCCTCGCACTTTTGGCCGATTCTGGCCTGTTTCATGGGCTATTAATCACCGTTTTGGGTCCCCGGAGTGATTTCGACCATTGACGAACCCTAGGGTGCATTTACGTGCCGGTCATTAACAGTCGTAGTTTTGGCCGATTCTGGCCTGTTTCATGGGCTATTAATCACTGTTTTGGGTCCCCGGAGTGATTTCCACCATTGACGAACCTCAGGTGGCATTTACGTGCCGGTCATCAACACTCGCAGTTTTGGCCGATTCTGGCCTGTTTCATGGCTATTAATCACCGTTTTGGGTCCCCGGAGTGATTATCACCATTGATGAACCTAGGGTGCATTTACGTGCCGGTCATCAACACTCGCAGTTTTGGCCGATTCTGGCCTGTTTCATGGGCTATTAATCACCGTTTTGGGTCCCCGGAGTGATTTCCACCATTGACGAACCTCAGGATACATTTTCGTGACGGTCATCAACACTCGCAGTTTTGGCCGATTCTGGCCAGTTTCATGGCTATTAATCACCGTTTTGGGTCCCCGGAGTGATTATCACCATTGATGAACCTAGGGTGCATTTACGTGCCGGTCATCAACACTCGCACTTTTGACCGATTCTGGCCTGTTTCATGGGCTATTAATCACCGTTTTGGGTCCCCGGAGTGATTTCCACCATTGACGAACCTCAGGATACATTTTCGTGACGGTCATCAACACTCGCAGTTTTGGCCGATTCTTACCTGTTTCATGGGCTATTAGTCACAGTTATATGGGCTATTAATCACCGTTTTGGGTTCCGGTGAGTGATTTCCACCATTGACGAACCCTAGGGTGCATTTACGTGACGGTCTTTAGCCCTCGCACTTTTGGCTGATTCTGGCCTGTTTCATGAGCTACTAATCACCGTTACATGGGCTACTAATCACCGTTTTGGGTCCCCGGAGTGATTTCGACCATTGACGAACCCTAGGGTGCATTTACGTGCCGGTCATTAACAGTCGTAGTTTTGGCCGATTCTGGCCTGTTTCATGGGCTATTAATCACTGTTTTGGGTCCCCGGAGTGATTTCCACCATTGACGAACCTCAGGTGGCATTTACGTGCCGGTCATCAACACTCGCAGTTTTGGCCGATTCTTTCCTGTTTCATGGGCTTCTAATCACCGTTTTGGGTTCCGGTGAGTGATTTCCACCATTGACGAACCTCAGGTGGCATTTACGTGCCGGTCATCAACACTCGCTGTTTTGGCCGATTCTGGCCTCGTTCATGGGCTATTAATCACCGTTTTGGGTCCCCGGAGTGATTTTCACCATTGACGAACCCCAGGGTGCATTTACGTGACGGTCATCAGCCCTCGCACTTTTGGCCGATTCTGGCCTGTTTCATGGGCTATTAATCACCGTTTTGGGTCCCCGGAGTGATTATCACCATTGATGAACCCCAGGGTGCATTTACGTGCCGGTCAACAACACTCGCAGTTTTGGCCGATTCTGGCCTGTTTCATGGCTATTAATCACCGTTTTGGGTCCCCGGAGTGATTATCACCATTGATGAACCTAGGGTGCATTTACGTGCCGGTCATCAACACTCGCACTTTTGGCCGATTCTGGCCTGTTTCATGGGCTATTAATCACCGTTTTGGGTCCCCGGAGTGATTATCACCATTGACGAACCTCAGGATACATTTTCGTGACGGTCATCAACACTCGCAGTTTTGGCCGATTCTTACCTGTTTCATGGGCTATTAGTCACAGTTATATGGGCTATTAATCACCGTTTTGGGTCCCTGGAGTGATTTTCACCATTAACGAACCCCAGGGGGCATTTACGTGACGGTTATCAGCCCTCGCACTTTTGGCCAATTCTGGCCTGTTTCATGGGCTATTAATCACCGTTACATGGGCTATTAATCACCGTTTTGGGTCCCCGGAGTGATTATCACCATTGACGAACCCCAGGGTGCATTTACCTGCCGGTCATCAACACTCGCAGTTTTGGCTGGTTCTGGCCTGTTTCATGGGCTTTTAATCACCGTTTTGGGTTCCGGTGAGTGATTTCCACCATTGACGAACCCTACGGTGCATTTACGTGACGGTCATTAGCCCTCGCACTTTTGGCTGATTCTGGCCTGTTTCATGGGCTACTAATCACCGTTACATGGGCTACTAATCACCGTTTTGGGTCCCCGGAGTGATTTCCACCATTGACGAACCCTAGGGTGCATTTACGTGCCGCTCATTAACAGTTGTAGTTTTGGCCGATTCTGGCCTGTTTCATGGGCTATTAATCACCGTTTTGGGTCCCCGGAGTGATTTCCACCATTGACGAACCTCAGGTGGCATTTACGTGCCGGTCATCAACTCTCGCAGTTTTTGCCGATTCTTGCCTGTTTCATGGGCTATTAATCACAGTTATATGGGCTATTAATCACAGTTATATGGGCTATTAAAAACCGTTTTGGGTCCCTGGAGTGATTTCCACCATTGACCAACCCCAGGGTGCATTTACGTGACGGTCATCAACACTCGCAGTTTTGGCCGATTCTGGCCTGTTTCATGGGCTAGTAATCACCGTTTTGGGTCCCCGGAGTGATTATCACCATTGGTGAACCCAGGGTGCATTTACGTGCCGGTCATCAACACTCGCAGTTTTGGCCGATTCTGGCCTGTTTCATGGGCTATTAATCACCGTTTTGGGTCCCCGGAGTGATTTCCACCATTGACGAACCTCAGGATACATTTTCGTGACGGTCATCAACACTCGCAGTTTTGGCCGATTCTTACCTGTTTCATGGGCTATTAGTCACAGTTATATGGGCTATTAATCACCGTTTTGGGTTCCGGTGAGTGATTTCCACCATTGACGAACCCTAGGGTGCATTTATGTGACGGTCATTAGCCCTCGCACTTTTGGCTGATTCTGGTCTGTTTCATGGGCTACTAATCACCGTTACATGGGCTACTAATCACCGTTTTGGGTCCCCGGAGTGATTTCGACCATTGACGAACCCTAGGGTGCATTTACGTGCCGGTCATTAACAGTCGTAGTTTTGGCCGATTCTGGCCTGTTTCATGGGCTATTAACCACCGTTTTGGGTCCCCGGAGTGATTTCCACCATTGACGAACCTCAGGTGGCATTTACGTACCGGTCATCAACACTCGCAGTTTTTGCCGATTCTTGCCTGTTTCATGGGCTATTAATCACAGTTATATGGGCTATTAATCACCGTTTTGGGTCCCTGGAGTGATTTCCACCATTGACGAACCCCAGGGTGCATTTACGTGACGCTCATCAGCCCTCGCACTTTTGGCCGATTCTGGCCTGTTTCATGGGCTATGAATCACCGTTACATGGGCTATTAATCACCATTTTGGGTCCCCGGAGTTATTATAACCATTCACGAACCCCAGGGTGCATTTACGTGACGGTCATCAGCCCTCGCACTTTTGGCCGCTTCTGGTCTGTTTCATGGGCTATTAATCACCGTTACATGGGCTATTAATCACCGTTTTGGGTCCCCGAAGTGATTTCCACCATTGACGAACCCCAGGGTGCATTTACGTGCAGGTCATCAACACTCGCTGTTTTGGCCGATTCTGGCCTCTTTCATGGGCTATTAATCACCGTTTTGGGTCCCCGGAGTGATTTTCACCATTGACGAACCTCAGGTTGCATTTACGTTCCGGTCATCAACACTCGCAGTTTTGGCCGATTCTGGCATGTTTCATGGGCTATTAATCACCGTTTTGGGTCCCCGGAGTGATTTCCACCATTGACGAACCCTAGGGTGCATTTACGTGCCGGTCATTAACAGTCGTAGTTTTGGCCGATTCTGGCCTGTTTCATGGGCTATTAATCACCGTTTTGGGTCCCCGGAGTGATTTCCACCATTGACGAACCTCAGGTGGCATTTACGTGCCGGTCATCAACACTCGCTGTTTTGGACGATTCTGGCCTCTTTCATGGGCTATTAATCACCGTTTTGGGTCCCCGGAGTGATTTTCACCATTGACGAACCCCAGGGTGCATTTACGTGACGGTCATCAGCCCTCGCACTTTTGGCCGATTCTGGCCTGTTTCATGGGCTATTAATCACCGTTTTGTGTCCCCGGAGTGATTATCACCATTGATGAACCCCAGGGTGCATTTACGTGCCGGTCAACAACACTCGCAGTTTTGGCCGATTCTGGCCTGTTTCATGGCTATTAATCACCGTTTTGGGTCCCCGGAGTGATTCTGGCCTGTTTCATGGGCTATTAGTCACAGTTATATGGGCTATTAATCACCGTTTTGGGTTCCGGTGAGTGATTTCCACCATTGACGAACCCTAGGGTGCATTTACGTGACGGTCTTTAGCCCTCGCACTTTTGGCTGATTCTGGCCTGTTTCATGAGCTACTACTCACCGTTACATGGGCTACTAATCACCGTTTTGGGTCCCCGGAGTGATTTCGACCATTGACGAACCCTAGGGTGCATTTACGTGCCGGTCATTAACAGTCGTAGTTTTGGCCGATTCTGGCCTGTTTCATGGGCTATTAATCACTGTTTTGGGTCCCCGGAGTGATTTCCACCATTGACGAACCTCAGGTGGCATTTACGTGCCGGTCATCAACACTCGCAGTTTTGGCCGATTCTTTCCTGTTTCATGGGCTATTAATCACAGTTATATGGGCTATTAATCACCGTTTTGGGTCCCTGGAGTGATTTCCACCATTGACGAACCCCAGGGTGCATTTACGTGACGGTCATCAACACTCGCAGTTTTGGCCGATTCTGGCCTGTTTCATGGGCTAGTAATCACCGTTTTGGGTCCCCGGAGTGATTATCACCATTGGTGAACCCAGGGTGCATTTACGTGCCGGTCATCAACACTCGCAGTTTTGGCCGATTCTGGCCTGTTTCATGGGCTATTAATCACCGTTTTGGGTCCCCAGAGTGATTTCCACCATTGACGAACCTCAGGATACATTTTCGTGACGGTCATCAACACTCGCAGTTTTGGCCGATTCTTGCCTGTTTCATGGGCTATTAGTCACAGTTATATGGGCTATTATTCACCGTTTTGGGTCCCTGGAGTGATTTCCACCATTGACGAACCCCAGGGTGCATTTACGTGACGGTCATCAGCCCTCGCACTTTTGGCCGATTCTGGCCTGTTTCATGGGCTATTAATCACCGTTTTGGGTCCCCGGAGTGATTATCACCATTGATGAACCCCAGGGTGCATTTACGTGTCGGTCATCAACACTCGCAGTTTTGGCCGATTCTGGCCTGTTTCATGGGCTATTAATCACCGTTTTGGGTCCCCGGAGTGATTATCACCATTGGTGAACCCAGGGTGCATTTACGTGCCGGTCATCAACACTCGCAGTTTTGGCCGATTCTGGCCTGTTTCATGGGCTATTAATCACCGTTTTGGGTCCCCAGAGTGATTTCCACCATTGACGAACCTCAGGATACATTTTCGTGACGGTCATCAACACTCGCAGTTTTGGCCGATTCTTGCCTGTTTCATGGGCTATTAGTCACAGTTATATGGGCTATTATTCACCGTTTTGGGTCCCTGGAGTGATTTCCACCATTGACGAACCCCAGGGTGCATTTACGTGACGGTCATCAGCCCTCGCACTTTTGGCCGATTCTGGCCTGTTTCATGGGCTATTAATCACCGTTTTGGGTCCCCGGAGTGATTTCGACCATTGACGAACCCTAGGGTGCATTTACGTGCCGGTCATTAACAGTCGTAGTTTTGGCCGATTCTGGCCTGTTTCATGGGCTATTAATCACTGTTTTGGGTCCCCGGAGTGATTTCCACCATTGACGAACCTCAGGTGGCATTTACGTGCCGGTCATCAACACTCGCAGTTTTGGCCGATTCTGGCCTGTTTCATGGCTATTAATCACCGTTTTGGGTCCCCGGAGTGATTATCACCATTGATGAACCTAGGGTGCATTTACGTGCCGGTCATCAACACTCGCAGTTTTGGCCGATTCTGGCCTGTTTCATGGGCTATTAATCACCGTTTTGGGTCCCCGGAGTGATTTCCACCATTGACGAACCTCAGGATACATTTTCGTGACGGTCATCAACACTCGCAGTTTTGGCTGATTCTGGCCAGTTTCATGGCTATTAATCACCGTTTTGGGTCCCCGGAGTGATTATCACCATTGATGAACCTAGGGTGCATTTACGTGCCGGTCATCAACACTCGCACTTTTGACCGATTCTGGCCTGTTTCATGGGCTATTAATCACCGTTTTGGGTCCCCGGAGTGATTTCCACCATTGACGAACCTCAGGATACATTTTCGTGACGGTCATCAACACTCGCAGTTTTGGCCGATTCTTACCTGTTTCATGGGCTATTAGTCACAGTTATATGGGCTATTAATCACCGTTTTGGGTTCCGGTGAGTGATTTCCACCATTGACGAACCCTAGGGTGCATTTACGTGACGGTCTTTAGCCCTCGCACTTTTGGCTGATTCTGGCCTGTTTCATGAGCTACTAATCACCGTTACATGGGCTACTAATCACCGTTTTGGGTCCCCGGAGTGATTTCGACCATTGACGAACCCTAGGGTGCATTTACGTGCCGGTCATTAACAGTCGTAGTTTTGGCCGATTCTGGCCTGTTTCATGGGCTATTAATCACTGTTTTGGGTCCCCGGAGTGATTTCCACCATTGACGAACCTCAGGTGGCATTTACGTGCCGGTCATCAACACTCGCAGTTTTGGCCGATTCTTTCCTGTTTCATGGGCTTCTAATCACCGTTTTGGGTTCCGGTGAGTGATTTCCACCATTGACGAACCTCAGGTGGCATTTACGTGCCGGTCATCAACACTCGCTGTTTTGGCCGATTCTGGCCTCTTTCATGGGCTATTAATCACCGTTTTGGGTCCCCGGAGTGATTTTCACCATTGACGAACCCCAGGGTGCATTTACGTGACGGTCATCAGCCCTCGCACTTTTGGCCGATTCTGGCCTGTTTCATGGGCTATTAATCACCGTTTTGGGTCCCCGGAGTGATTATCACCATTGATGAACCCCAGGGTGCATTTACGTGCCGGTCAACAACACTCGCAGTTTTGGCCGATTCTGGCCTGTTTCATGGCTATTAATCACCGTTTTGGGTCCCCGGAGTGATTATCACCATTGATGAACCTAGGGTGCATTTACGTGCCGGTCATCAACACTCGCACTTTTGGCCGATTCTGGCCTGTTTCATGGGCTATTAATCACCGTTTTGGGTCCCCGGAGTGATTATCACCATTGACGAACCTCAGGATACATTTTCGTGACGGTCATCAACACTCGCAGTTTTGGCCGATTCTTACCTGTTTCATGGGCTATTAGTCACAGTTATATGGGCTATTAATCACCGTTTTGGGTCCCTGGAGTGATTTTCACCATTAACGAACCCCAGGGGGCATTTACGTGACGGTTATCAGCCCTCGCACTTTTGGCCAATTCTGGCCTGTTTCATGGGCTATTAATCACCGTTACATGGGCTATTAATCACCGTTTTGGGTCCCCGGAGTGATTATCACCATTGACGAACCCCAGGGTGCATTTACCTGCCGGTCATCAACACTCGCAGTTTTGGCTGGTTCTGGCCTGTTTCATGGGCTTTTAATCACCGTTTTGGGTTCCGGTGAGTGATTTCCACCATTGACGAACCCTACGGTGCATTTACGTGACGGTCATTAGCCCTCGCACTTTTGGCTGATTCTGGCCTGTTTCATGGGCTACTAATCACCGTTACATGGGCTACTAATCACCGTTTTGGGTCCCCGGAGTGATTTCCACCATTGACGAACCCTAGGGTGCATTTACGTGCCGCTCATTAACAGTTGTAGTTTTGGCCGATTCTGGCCTGTTTCATGGGCTATTAATCACCGTTTTGGGTCCCCGGAGTGATTTCCACCATTGACGAACCTCAGGTGGCATTTACGTGCCGGTCATCAACTCTCGCAGTTTTTGCCGATTCTTGCCTGTTTCATGGGCTATTAATCACAGTTATATGGGCTATTAATCACAGTTATATGGGCTATTAAAAACCGTTTTGGGTCCCTGGAGTGATTTCCACCATTGACCAACCCCAGGGTGCATTTACGTGACGGTCATCAACACTCGCAGTTTTGGCCGATTCTGGCCTGTTTCATGGGCTAGTAATCACCGTTTTGGGTCCCCGGAGTGATTATCACCATTGGTGAACCCAGGGTGCATTTACGTGCCGGTCATCAACACTCGCAGTTTTGGCCGATTCTGGCCTGTTTCATGGGCTATTAATCACCGTTTTGGGTCCCCGGAGTGATTTCCACCATTGACGAACCTCAGGATACATTTTCGTGACGGTCATCAACACTCGCAGTTTTGGCCGATTCTTACCTGTTTCATGGGCTATTAGTCACAGTTATATGGGCTATTAATCACCGTTTTGGGTTCCGGTGAGTGATTTCCACCATTGACGAACCCTAGGGTGCATTTATGTGACGGTCATTAGCCCTCGCACTTTTGGCTGATTCTGGTCTGTTTCATGGGCTACTAATCACCGTTACATGGGCTACTAATCACCGTTTTGGGTCCCCGGAGTGATTTCGACCATTGACGAACCCTAGGGTGCATTTACATGCCGGTCATTAACAGTCGTAGTTTTGGCCGATTCTGGCCTGTTTCATGGGCTATTAACCACCGTTTTGGGTCCCCGGAGTGATTTCCACCATTGACGAACCTCAGGTGGCATTTACGTACCGGTCATCAACACTCGCAGTTTTTGCCGATTCTTGCCTGTTTCATGGGCTATTAATCACAGTTATATGGGCTATTAATCACCGTTTTGGGTCCCTGGAGTGATTTCCACCATTGACGAACCCCAGGGTGCATTTACGTGACGCTCATCAGCCCTCGCACTTTTGGCCGATTCTGGCCTGTTTCATGGGCTATGAATCACCGTTACATGGGCTATTAATCACCATTTTGGGTCCCCGGAGTTATTATAACCATTCACGAACCCCAGGGTGCATTTACGTGACGGTCATCAGCCCTCGCACTTTTGGCCGCTTCTGGTCTGTTTCATGGGCTATTAATCACCGTTACATGGGCTATTAATCACCGTTTTGGGTCCCCGAAGTGATTTCCACCATTGACGAACCCCAGGGTGCATTTACGTGCAGGTCATCAACACTCGCTGTTTTGGCCGATTCTGGCCTCTTTCATGGGCTATTAATCACCGTTTTGGGTCCCCGGAGTGATTTTCACCATTGACGAACCTCAGGTTGCATTTACGTTCCGGTCATCAACACTCGCAGTTTTGGCCGATTCTGGCATGTTTCATGGGCTATTAATCACCGTTTTGGGTCCCCGGAGTGATTTCCACCATTGACGAACCCTAGGGTGCATTTACGTGCCGGTCATTAACAGTCGTAGTTTTGGCCGATTCTGGCCTGTTTCATGGGCTATTAATCACCGTTTTGGGTCCCCGGAGTGATTTCCACCATTGACGAACCTCAGGTGGCATTTACGTGCCGGTCATCAACACTCGCTGTTTTGGACGATTCTGGCCTCTTTCATGGGCTATTAATCACCGTTTTGGGTCCCCGGAGTGATTTTCACCATTGACGAACCCCAGGGTGCATTTACGTGACGGTCATCAGCCCTCGCACTTTTGGCCGATTCTGGCCTGTTTCATGGGCTATTAATCACCGTTTTGTGTCCCCGGAGTGATTATCACCATTGATGAACCCCAGGGTGCATTTACGTGCCGGTCAACAACACTCGCAGTTTTGGCCGATTCTGGCCTGTTTCATGGCTATTAATCACCGTTTTGGGTCCCCGGAGTGATTCTGGCCTGTTTCATGGGCTATTAGTCACAGTTATATGGGCTATTAATCACCGTTTTGGGTTCCGGTGAGTGATTTCCACCATTGACGAACCCTAGGGTGCATTTACGTGACGGTCTTTAGCCCTCGCACTTTTGGCTGATTCTGGCCTGTTTCATGAGCTACTACTCACCGTTACATGGGCTACTAATCACCGTTTTGGGTCCCCGGAGTGATTTCGACCATTGACGAACCCTAGGGTGCATTTACGTGCCGGTCATTAACAGTCGTAGTTTTGGCCGATTCTGGCCTGTTTCATGGGCTATTAATCACTGTTTTGGGTCCCCGGAGTGATTTCCACCATTGACGAACCTCAGGTGGCATTTACGTGCCGGTCATCAACACTCGCAGTTTTGGCCGATTCTTTCCTGTTTCATGGGCTATTAATCACAGTTATATGGGCTATTAATCACCGTTTTGGGTCCCTGGAGTGATTTCCACCATTGACGAACCCCAGGGTGCATTTACGTGACGGTCATCAACACTCGCAGTTTTGGGTTCCGGTGAGTGATTTCCACCATTGACGAACCCTACGGTGCATTTACGTGACGGTCATTAGCCCTCGCACTTTTGGCTGATTCTGGCCTGTTTCATGGGCTACTAATCACCGTTACATGGGCTACTAATCACCGTTTTGGGTCCCCGGAGTGATTTCCACCATTGACGAACCCTAGGGTGCATTGACGTGCCGGTCATTAACAGTCGTAGTTTTGGCCGATTCTGGCCTGTTTCATGGGCTATTAATCACCGTTTTGGGTCCCCGGAGTGATTTCCACCATTGACGAACCTCAGGTGGCATTTACGTGCCGGTCATCAACACTCGCTGTTTTGGCCGATTCTGGCCTCTTTCATGGGCTATTAATCACCGTTTTGGGTCCCCGGAGTGATTATCACCATTGATGAACCTAGGGTGCATTTACGTGCTGGTCATCAACACTCGCAGTTTTGGCCGATTCTGGCCTGTTTCATGGGCTATTAATCACCGTTTTGGGTCCCCGGAGTGATTATCACCATTGGTGAACCCCAGTGTGCATTTGCGTGCCGGTCATCAACACTCGCAGTTTTGGCCGATTCTGGCCTGTTTCATGGGCTATTAATCACCGTTTTGGGTCCACGGAGTGATTATCACTATTGGTGAACCCCAGGGTGCAATAACGTGCCGGTCATCAACACTCGCAGTTTTGGCCGATTCTGGCCTGTTTCATGGGCTATTAATCACCGTTTTGGGTCCCCGGAGTGATTTCCACCATTGACGAACCCTAGGGTGCATTTACGTGCCGGTCATTAACAGTCGTAGTTTTGGCCGATTCTGGCCTGTTTCATGGGCTATTAATCACCGTTTTGGGTCCCCGGAGTGATTTCCACCATTGACGAACCTCAGGTGGCATTTACGTGCCGGTCATCAGCCCTCGCACTTTTGGCCGATTCTGGCCTGTTTCATGGGCTATTAATCACCGTTTTGGGTCCCCGGAGTTATTATCACCATTGATGAACCCAGGGTGCATTTACGTGCCGGTCAACAACACTCGCAGTTTTGGCCGATTCTGGCCTGTTTCATGGGCTATTAATCACCGTTTTGGGTCCCCGGAGTGATTATCACCATTGATGAACCTAGGGTGCATTTACGTGCCGGTCATCAACACTCGCACTTTTGGCCGATTCTGCCTGTTTCATGGGCTATTAATCACCGTTTTGGGTCCCCGGAGTGATTATCACCATTGACGAACCTCAGGATACATTTTCGTGACGGTCATCAACACTCGCAGTTTTGGCCGATTCTTACCTGTTTCATGGGCTATTAGTCACAGTTATATGGGCTATTAATCACAGTTTTGGGTCCCTGGAGTGATTTTCACCATTAACGAACCCCAGGGTGCATTTACGTGACGGTTATCAGCCCTCGCACTTTTGGCCAATTCTGGCCTGTTTCATGGGCTATTAATCACCGTTACATGGGCTATTAATCACCGTTTTGGGTCCCCGGAGTGATTATCACCATTGACGAACCCCAGGGTGCATTTACCTGCCGGTCATCAACACTCGCAGTTTTGGCTGGTTCTGGCCTGTTTCATGGGCTTTTAATCACCGTTTTGGGTTCCGATGAGTGATTTCCACCATTGACGAACCCTACGGTGCATTTACGTGACGGTCATTAGCCCTCGCACTTTTGGCTGATTCTGGCCTGTTTCATGGGCTACTAATCACCGTTACATGGGCTACTAATCACCGTTTTGGGTCCCTGGAGTGATTTCCACCATTGACGAACCCTAGGGTGCATTTACGTGCCGCTCATTAACAGTCGTAGTTTAGGCCGATTCTGGCCTGTTTCATGGGCTATTAATCACCGTTTTGGGTCCCCGGAGTGATTTCCACCATTGACGAACCTCAGGATACATTTTCGTGACGGTCATCAACACTCGCAGTTTTGGCCGATTCTTACCTGTTTCATGGACTATTAATCACCGTTTTGGGTCCCCGGAGTGATTTTCACCATTGACGAACCTCAGGTTGCATTTATGTGCCGGTCATCAACACTCGCAGTTTTGGCCGATTCTGGCCTGTTTCATGGGCTATTAATCACCGTTTTGGGTCCCCGGAGTGATTTCCACCATTGACGAACCCCAGGGTGCATTTACGTGCTGGTCATCAACAATCGCTGTTTTGGCCTATTCTGGCCTCTTTCATGGGCTATTAATCACCGTTTTGGGTCCCCGGAGTGATTATCACTATTGATGAACCCCAGGGTGCATTTACGTGCTGGTCATCAACACTCGCAGTTTTGGCCGATTCTGGCCTGTTTCATGGGCTATTAATCACCGTTTTGGGTCCCCGGAGTGATTATCACCATTGGTGAACCCCAGGATGCATTTACGTGCCGGTCATCAACACTCGCAGTTTTGGCCGATTCTGGCCTGTTTCATGGGCTATTAATCACCGTTTTGGGTCCCCGGAGTGATTTCCACCATTGACGAACCTCAGGATACATTTTCGTGACGGTCATCAACACTCGCAGTTTTGGCCGATTCTTACCTGTTTCATGGACTATTAATCACCGTTTTGGGTCCCCGGAGTGATTTTCACCATTGACGAACCTCAGGTTGCATTTACGTGCCGGTCATCAACACTCGCAGTTTTGGCCGATTCTGGCCTGTTTCATGAGCTATTAATCACCGTTTTGGGTCCCCGGAGTGATTATCACCATTGGTGAACCCCAGGGTGCATTTACGTGCCGGTCATCAACACTCGCAGTTTTGGCCGATTCTGGCCTGTTTCATGGGCTATTAATCACCGTTTTGGGTCCCCGGAGTGATTATTACTATTGGTGAACCCCAGGGTGCATTTACGTGCCGGTCATCAACACTCGCAGTTTTGGCCGATTCTGGCCTGTTTCATGGGCTATTAATCACCGTTTTGGGTCCCGGAGTGATTTCCACCATTGACGAACCTCAGGATACATTTTCGTGACGGTCATCAACACTCGCAGTTTTGGCCGATTCTTACCTGTTTCATGGGCTATTAGTCACAGTTATATGGGCTATTAATCACCGTTTTGGGTCCCTGGAGTGATTTTCACCATTGACGAACCCCAGGGTGCATTTACGTGACGGTCATCAGCCCTCGCACTTTTGGCCGATTCTGGCCTGTTTCATGGGCTATTAATCACCGTTTTGGGTCCCCGGAGTGATTATCACCATTGACGAACCCCAGGGTGCATTTACCTGCCGGTCATCAACACTCGCAGTTTTGGCTGATTCTGGCCTGTTTCATGGGCTATTAATCACCGTTTTGGGTCCCCGGAGTGATTTCCACCATTGACGAACCCCAGGGTGCATTTACGTGCTGGTCATCAACACTCGCTGTTTTGGCCGATTCTGGCCTCTTTCATGGGCTATTAATCACCGTTTTGGGTCCCCGGAGTGATTTTCACCATTGACGAACCTCAGGTTGCATTTACGTGCCGGTCATCAACACTCGCAGTTTTGGCCGATTCTGGCCTGTTTCATGGGCTATTAATCACCGTTTTGGGTCCCCGGAGTGATTTTCACCATTGACGAACCTCAGGTTGCATTTACGTGCCGGTCATCAACACTCGTAGTTTTGGCCGATTCTGGCCTGTTTCATGGGCTATTAATCACCGTTTTGGGTCCCCGGAGTGATTATCACTATTGATGAACCCCAGGATGCATTTACGTGCCGGTCATCAACACTCGCAGTTTTGGCCGATTCTGGCCTGTTTCATGGGCTATTAATCACCGTTTTGGGTCCCCGGAGTGATTTCCACTATTGACGAACCTCAGGGTGCATTTTCGTGACGGTCATCAACACTCGTAGTTTTGGCCAATTCTTGCCTGTTTCATGGGCTATTAGTCACTGTTATATGGGCTATTATTCACCGTTTTGGGTCCCTGGAGTGATTTCCACCATTGACGAACCCCAGGGTGCATTTACGTGACGGTCATCAGCCCTCGCAGTTTTGGCCGATTCTGGCCTGTTTCATGGGCTATTAATCACCGTTTTGGGTCCCCGGAGTGATTATCACTATTGATGAACCCCAGGGTGCATTTACGTGCCGGTCATCAACACTCGCAGTTTTGGCCAATTCTGGCTTGTTTCATGGGCTCTTAATCACCGTTTTGGGTCCCCGGAGTGATTATCACTATTGGTGAACCCCAGGGTGCATTTACGTGCCGGTCATCAACACTCGCAGTTTTGGCCGATTCTGGCCTGTTTCATGGGCTATTAATCACCGTTTTGGGTCCCCGGAGTGATTATCACTATTGATGAACCCCAGGATGCATTTACGTGCCGGTCATCAACACTCGCAGTTTTGGCCGATTCTGGCCTGTTTCATGGGCTATTAATCACCGTTTTGGGTCCCCGGAGTGATTTCCACTATTGACGAACCTCAAGGTGCATTTTCGTGACGGTCATCAACACTCGTAGTTTTGGCCAATTCTTGCCTGTTTCATGGGCTATTAGTCACTGTTATATGGGCTATTATTCACCGTTTTGGGTCCCTGGAGTGATTTCCACCATTGACGAACCCCAGGGTGCATTTACGTGACGGTCATCAGCCCTCGCAGTTTTGGCCGATTCTGGCCTGTTTCATGGGCTATTAATCACCGTTTTGGGTCCCCGGAGTGATTATCATCATTGATGAACCCCAGGGTGCATTTACGTGCCGGTCATCAACACTCGCAGTTTTGGCCGATTCTGGCCTGTTTCATGGGCTATTAATCACCGTTTTGGGTCCCCGGAGTGATTATCACTATTGATGAACCCCAGGGTGCATTTACGTGCCGGTCATCAACACTCGCAGTTTTGGCCGATTCTGGACTGTTTCATGGGCTATTAATCACCGTTTTGGGTCCCCGGAGTGATTATCACCATTGATGAACCCCAGGGTGCATTTACGTGCCGGTCATCAACACTCGCAGTTTTGGCTGATTCTGGCCTGTTTCATGGGCTATTAATCACCGTTTTGGGTCCCCGGAGTGATTTTCACCATTGACGAACCTCAGGTTGCATTTACGTGCCGGTCATCAACACTCGCAGTTTTGGCCGATTCTGGCCTGTTTCATGGGCTATTAATCACCGTTTTGGGTCCCCGGAGTGATTATCACCATTGATGAACCCAGGGTGCATTTACGTGCCGGTCATCAACACTCGCAGTTTTGGCTGATTCTGGCCTGTTTCATGGGCTATTAATCACCGTTTTGGGTCCCCGGAGTGATTTTCACCATTGACGAACCTCAGGTTGCATTTACGTGCCGGTCATCAACACTCGCAGTTTTGGCCGATTCTGGCCTGTTTCATGGGCTATTAATCACCGTTTTGGGTCCCCGGAGTGATTATCACTATTGATGAACCCCAGGGTGCATTTACGTGCCGGTCATCAACACTCGCAGTTTTGGCCGATTCTGGCCTGTTTCATGGGCTATTAATCACCGTTTTGGGTCCCCGGAGTGATTATCACCATTGATGAACCCCAGGGTGCATTTACGTGCCGGTCATCAACACTCGCAGTTTTGGCTGATTCTGGCCTGTTTCATGGGCTATTAATCACCGTTTTGGGTCCCCGGAGTGATTTTCACCATTGACGAACCTCAGGTTGCATTTACGTGCCGGTCATCAACACTCGCAGTTTTGGCCGATTCTGGCCTGTTTCATGGGCTATTAATCACCGTTTTGGGTCCCCGGAGTGATTATCACCATTGATGAACCCCAGGGTGCATTTACGTGCTGGTCATCAACACTCGCTGTTTTGGCCGATTCTGGCCTCTTTCATGGGCTATTAATCACCGTTTTGGGTCCCCGGAGTGATTTTCACCATTGACGAACCTCAGGTTGCATTTACGTGCCGGTCATCAACACTCGCAGTTTTGGCCGATTCTGGCCTGTTTCATGGGCTATTAATCACCGTTTTGGGTCCCCGGAGTGATTATGACCATTGACGAACCCCAGGGTGCATTTACCTGCCGGTCATCAACACTCGCAGTTTTGGCTGATTCTAGCCTGTTTCATGGGCTATTAATCACCGTTTTGGGTCCCCGGAGTGATTATCACTATTGATGAACCCAGGGTGCATTTACGTGCCGGTCATCAACACTCGCAGTTTTGGCCGATTCTGGCCTGTTTCATGGGCTATTAATCACCGTTTTGGGTCCCCGGAGTGATTTCCACCATTGATGAACCTCAGGGTGCATTTTCGTGACGGTCATCAACACTCGCAGTTTTGGCCGATTCTGGCCTGTTTCATGGGCTATTAATCACCGTTTTGGGTCCCCGGAGTGATTATCACCATTGACGAACCCCAGGGTGCATTTACCTGCCGGTCATCAACACTCGCAGTTTTGGCCGATTCTGGCCTGTTTCATGGGCTATTAATCACCGTTTTGGGTCCCCGGAGTGATTATCACTATTGATGAACCCCAGGATGCATTTACGTGCCGGTCATCAACACTCGCAGTTTTGGCCGATTCTGGCCTGTTTCATGGGCTATTAATCACCGTTTTGGGTCCCCGGAGTGATTTCCACTATTGACGAACCTCAGGGTGCATTTTCGTGACGGTCATCAACACTCGCACTTTTGGCCGATTCTGGCCTGTTTCATGGGCTATTAATCACCGTTTTGGGTCCCCGGAGTGATTATCATCATTGATGAACCCCAGGGTGCATTTACGTGCCGGTCATCAACACTCGCAGTTTTGGCCGATTCTGGCCTGTTTCATGGGCTATTAATCACCGTTTTGGGTCCCCGGAGTGATTATCACTATTGATGAACCCCAGGGTGCATTTACGTGCCGGTCATCAACACTCGCAGTTTTGGCCAATTCTGGCTTGTTTCATGGGCTCTTAATCACCGTTTTGGGTCCCCGGAGTGATTATCACTATTGGTGAACCCCAGGGTGCATTTACGTGCCGGTCATCAACACTCGCAGTTTTGGCCGATTCTGGCCTGTTTCATGGGCTATTAATCACCGTTTTGGGTCCCCGGAGTGATTATCACTATTGATGAACCCCAAGATGCATTTACGTGCCGGTCATCAACACTCGCAGTTTTGGCCGATTCTGGCCTGTTTAATGGGCTATTAATCACCGTTTTGGGTCCCCGGAGTGATTTCCACTATTGACGAACCTCAGGGTGCATTTTCGTGACGGTCATCAACACTCGCACTTTTGGCCGATTCTGGCCTGTTTCATGGGCTATTAATCACCGTTTTGGGTTCCCGGAGTGATTATCATCATTGATGAACCCCAGGGTGCATTTACGTGCCGGTCATCAACACTCGCAGTTTTGGCCGATTCTGGCCTGTTTCATGGGCTATTAATCACCGTTTTGGGTCCCCGGAGTGATTATCACTATTGATGAACCCCAGGGTGCATTTACGTGCCGGTCATCAACACTCGCAGTTTTGGCCAATTCTGGCTTGTTTCATGGGCTCTTAATCACCGTTTTGGGTCCCCGGAGTGATTATCACTATTGGTGAACCCCAGGGTGCATTTACGTGCCGGTCATCAACACTCGCAGTTTTGGCCGATTCTGGCCTGTTTCATGGGCTATTAATCACCGTTTTGGGTCCCCGGAGTGATTATCACTATTGATGAACCCCAGGATGCATTTACGTGCCGGTCATCAACACTCGCAGTTTTGGCCGATTCTGGCCTGTTTCATGGGCTATTAATCACCGTTTTGGGTCCCCGGAGTGATTTCCACTATTGACGAACCTCAGGGTGCATTTTCGTGACGGTCATCAACACTCGTAGTTTTGGCCAATTCTTGCCTGTTTCATGGGCTATTAGTCACTGTTATATGGGCTATTATTCACCGTTTTGGGTCCCTGGAGTGATTTCCACCATTGACGAACCCCAGGGTGCATTTACGTGACGGTCATCAGCCCTCGCACTTTTGGCCGATTCTGGCCTGTTTCATGGGCTATTAATCACCGTTTTGGGTCCCCGAAGTGATTATCATCATTGATGAACCCCAGGGTGCATTTACGTGCCGGTCATCAACACTCGCAGTTTTGGCCGATTCTGGCCTGTTTCATGGGCTATTAATCACCGTTTTGGGTCCCCGGAGTGATTATCACTATTGATGAACCCCAGGGTGCATTTACGTGCCGGTCATCAACACTCGCAGTTTTGGCCGATTCTGGACTATTTCATGGGCTATTAATCACCGTTTTGGGTCCCCGGAGTGATTATCACCATTGATGAACCCCAGGGTGCATTTACGTGCCGGTCATCAACACTCGCAGTTTTGGCTGATTCTGGCCTGTTTCATGGGCTATTAATCACCGTTTTGGGTCCCCGGAGTGATTATCACCATTGATGAACCCCAGGGTGCATTTACGTGCCGGTCATCAACACTCGCAGTTTTGGCCGATTCTGGACTGTTTCATGGGCTATTAATCACCGTTTTGGGTCCCCGGAGTGATTATCACCATTGACGAACCCCAGGGTGCATTTACGTGCCGGTCATCAACACTCGCAGTTTTGGCTGATTCTGGCCTGTTTCATGGGCTATTAATCACCGTTTTGGGTCCCCGGACTGATTTCCACTATTGACGAACCTCAGGGTGCATTTTCGTGACGGTCATCAACACTCGTAGTTATGGCCGATTCTTGCCTGTTTCATGGGCTATTAGTCACTGTTATATGGGCTATTAATCACCGTTTTGGGTCCCCGGAGTGACTTTCACCATTGACGAACCTCAGGTTGCATTTACGTGCCGGTCATCAACACTCGCAGTTTTGGCCAATTCTGGCCTGTTTCATGGGCTATTAATCACCGTTTTGGGTCCCCGGAGTGATTATCACTATTGATGAACCCCAGGGTGCATTTACGTGCCGGTCATCAACACTCGCAGTTTTGGCCAATTCTGGCCTGTTTCATGGGCTATTAATCACCGTTTTGGGTCCCCGGAGTGATTATCACTATTGATGAACCCCAGGATGCATTTACGTGCCGGTCATCAACACTCGCAGTTTTGGCCGATTCTGGCCTGTTTCATGGGCTATTAATCACCGTTTTGGGTCCCCGGAGTGATTTCCACTATTGACGAACCTCAGGGTGCATTTTCGTGACGGTCATCAACACTCGTAGTTTTGGCCAATTCTTGCCTGTTTCATGGGCTATTAGTCACTGTTATATGGGCTATTATTCACCGTTTTGGGTCCCTGGAGTGATTTCCACCATTGACGAACCCCAGGGTGCATTTACGTGACGGTCATCAGCCCTCGCAGTTTTGGCCGATTCTGGCCTGTTTCATGGGCTATTAATCACCGTTTTGGGTCCCCGGAGTGATTATCATCATTGATGAACCCCAGGGTGCATTTACGTGCCGGTCATCAACACTCGCAGTTTTGGCCGATTCTGGCCTGTTTCATGGGCTATTAATCACCGTTTTGGGTCCCCGGAGTGATTATCACTATTGATGAACCCCAGGGTGCATTTACGTGCCGGTCATCAACACTCGCAGTTTTGGCCGATTCTGGACTGTTTCATGGGCTATTAATCACCGTTTTGGGTCCCCGGAGTGATTATCACCATTGATGAACCCCAGGGTGCATTTACGTGCCGGTCATCAACACTCGCAGTTTTGGCTGATTCTGGCCTGTTTCATGGGCTATTAATCACCGTTTTGGGTCCCCGGAGTGATTTTCACCATTGACGAACCTCAGGTTGCATTTACGTGCCGGTCATCAACACTCGCAGTTTTGGCCGATTCTGGCCTGTTTCATGGGCTATTAATCACCGTTTTGGGTCCCCGGAGTGATTATCACCATTGATGAACCCCAGGGTGCATTTACGTGCCGGTCATCAACACTCGCAGTTTTGGCTGATTCTGGCCTGTTTCATGGGCTATTAATCACCGTTTTGGGTCCCCGGAGTGATTTTCACCATTGACGAACCTCAGGTTGCATTTACGTGCCGGTCATCAACACTCGCAGTTTTGGCCGATTCTGGCCTGTTTCATGGGCTATTAATCACCGTTTTGGGTCCCCGGAGTGATTATCACTATTGATGAACCCCAGGGTGCATTTACGTGCCGGTCATCAACACTCGCAGTTTTGGCCGATTCTGGCCTGTTTCATGGGCTATTAATCACCGTTTTGGGTCCCCGGAGTGATTATCACCATTGATGAACCCCAGGGTGCATTTACGTGCCGGTCATCAACACTCGCAGTTTTGGCCGATTCTGGCCTGTTTCATGGGCTATTAATCACCGTTTTGGGTCCCCGGAGTGATTATCACCATTGACGAACCCCAGGGTGCATTTACCTGCCGGTCATCAACACTCGCAGTTTTGGCTGATTCTAGCCTGTTTCATGGGCTATTAATCACCGTTTTGGGTCCCCGGAGTGATTATCACTATTGATGAACCCAGGGTGCATTTACGTGCCGGTCATCAACACTCGCAGTTTTGGCCGATTCTGGCCTGTTTCATGGGCTATTAATCACCGTTTTGGGTCCCCGGAGTGATTTCCACCATTGATGAACCTCAGGGTGCATTTTCGTGACGGTCATCAACACTCGCAGTTTTGGCCGATTCTGGCCTGTTTCATGGGCTATTAATCACCGTTTTGGGTCCCCGGAGTGATTATCACCATTGACGAACCCCAGGGTGCATTTACCTGCCGGTCATCAACACTCGCAGTTTTGGCCGATTCTGGCCTGTTTCATGGGCTATTAATCACCGTTTTGGGTCCCCGGAGTGATTATCACTATTGATGAACCCCAGGATGCATTTACGTGCCGGTCATCAACACTCGCAGTTTTGGCCGATTCTGGCCTGTTTCATGGGCTATTAATCACCGTTTTGGGTCCCCGGAGTGATTTCCACTATTGACGAACCTCAGGGTGCATTTTCGTGACGGTCATCAACACTCGCACTTTTGGCCGATTCTGGCCTGTTTCATGGGCTATTAATCACCGTTTTGGGTCCCCGGAGTGATTATCATCATTGATGAACCCCAGGGTGCATTTACGTGCCGGTCATCAACACTCGCAGTTTTGGCCGATTCTGGCCTGTTTCATGGGCTATTAATCACCGTTTTGGGTCCCCGGAGTGATTATCACTATTGATGAACCCCAGGGTGCATTTACGTGCCGGTCATCAACACTCGTACTTTTGGCCGCTTCTGGTCTGTTTCATGGGCTATTAATCACCGTTACATGGGCTATTAATCACCGTTTTGGGTCCCCGGAGTGATTTCCACCATTGACGAACCTCAGGGTGCATTTTCGTGACGGTCATCAACACTCGTAGTTTTGGCCGATTCTTACCTGTTTCATGGGCTATTAGTCACAGTTATATGGGCTATTATTCACCGTTTTGGGTCCCTGGAGTGATTTCCACCATTGACGAACCCCAGGGTGCATTTACGTGACGGTCATCAGCCCTCGCAGTTTTGGCCGATTCTTACCTGTTTCATGGGCTATTAGTCACAGTTATATGGGCTATTATTTACCGTTTTGGGTCCCTGGAGTGATTTCCACCATTGACGAACCCCAGGGTGCATTTACGTGACGGTCATCAGCCCTCGCACTTTTGGCCGATTCTGGCCTGTTTCATGGGCTGTTAATCACCGTTACATGGGCTATTAATCACCATTTAGGGTCCCCGGAGTGATTATAACCATTGACGAACCCCAGGGTGCATTTACGTGACGGTCATCAGCCCTCGCACTTTTGGCCGCTTCTGGTCTGTTTCATGGGCTATTAATCACCGTTTTGGGTCTCCGGAGTGATTTCCACCATTGATGAACCCTAGGGTGCATTTACGTGACGGTCATTAGCCCTCGATCTGTGGCTGATTCTGGCCTTTTTCATGGGCTTTTAATCACCGTTTTGGGTCCCCGGAGTGATTTCCACCATTGACGAACCCTAGGGTGCATTTACGTGACGGTCATTAGCCCTCGCACTTTTGGCTGATTCTGGCCTGTTTCATGGGCTACTAATCACCGTTACATGGGCTACTAATCACCGGTTTGGGTCCCTGGAGTGATTTCCACCATTGACGAACCCTAGGGTGCATTTACGTGACGGTCATCAGCCCTCGCACTTTTCGCCGATTCTGGCCTGTTTCATGGGCTATTAATCACCGTTACATGGGCTATTAATCACCATTTTGGGTCCCCGGAGTGATTATAACCATTGACGAACCCCAGGGTGCATTTACGTGACGGTCATCAGCCCTCGCACTTTTGGCCGCTTCTGGTCTGTTTCATGGGCTATTAATCACCGTTACATGGGCTATTAATCACCATTTTGGGTTCCCGGAGTGATTTCACCATTGACGAACCCCAGGGTGCATTTACGTGCCGGTCATCAACACTCGCTGTTTTGGCCGATTCTGGCCTCTTTCATGGGCTATTAATCACCGTTTTGGGTCCCCGGAGTGATTTTCACCATTGACGAACCTCAGGTTGCATTTACGTGCCGGTCATCAACACTCGCACTTTTGGCCGATTCTGGCCTGTTTCATGGGCTATTAATCACCGTTTTGGGTCCCCGGAGTGATTATCACTATTGATGAACCCCAGGGTGCATTTACGTGCCGGTCATCAACACTCGTAGTTTTGGCCGATTCTTGCCTGTTTCATGGGCTATTAGTCACAGTTATAAGGGCTATTATTTACCCTTTTGGGTCCCTGGAGTGATTTCCACCATTGACGAACCCCAGGGTGCATTTACGTGACGGTCATCAGCCCTCGCACTTTTGGCCGATTCTGGCCTGTTTTATGGGCTATTAATCACCGTTACATGGGCTATTACTCACCATTTTGGGTCCCCGGAGTGATTATAACCATTGACGAACCCCAGGGTGCATTTACGTGACGGTCATCAGCCCTCGCAGTTTTGGCCGCTTCTGGTCTGTTTCATGGGCTATTAATCACCGTTTTGGGTCTCCGAAGTGATTTCCACCATTGACGAACCGCAGGGTGCATTTACGTGCCGGTCATCAACACTCGCTGTTTTGGCCGATTCTGGCCTCTTTCATGGGCTATTAATCACCGTTTTGGGTCCCCCGAGTGATTATCACCATTGATGAACCCCAGGGTGCATTTACGTGCCGGTCATCAATACTCGCAGTTTTGGCCGATTCTGGCCTGTTTCATGGGCTATTAATCACCGTTTTGGGTCCCCGGAGTGATTATCACCATTGATGAACCCCAGGGTGCATTTACGTGCCGGTCATCAACACTCGCTGTTTTGGCCGATTCTGGCCTGTTTCATGGGCTATTAATCACCGTTTTGGGTCTCCGGAGTGATTTCCACCATTGACGAACCCCAGGGTGCATTTACGTGCCGGTCATCAACACTCGTTGTTTTGGCCGATTCTGGCCTCTTTCATGGGCTATTAATCACCGTTTTGGGTCCCCGGAGTGATTTTCACCATTGACGAACCTCAGGTTGCATTTACGTGCCGGTCATCAGCCCTCGCACTTTTGGCCGATTCTTGCCTGTTTCATGGGCTATTAATCACCGTTTTGGGTCCCCGGAGTGATTTTCACCATTGACGAACCTCAGGTTGCATTTACGTGCCGGTCATCAGCCCTCGCACTTTTGGCCGTTTCTGGTCTGTTTCATGGGCTATTAATCACCGTTTTGGGTCCCCGGAGTGATTTCCACTATTGACGAACCTCAGGGTGCATTTACGTGCCGGTCATCAACACTCGCAGTTTTGGCTGATTCTGGCCTGTTTCATGGGCTATTAATCACCGTTTTGGGTCCCCGGAGTGATTATCACTATTGATGAACCCAGGGTGCATTTACGTGCCGGTCATCAACACTCGCAGTTTTGGCCGATTCTGGCCTGTTTCATGGGCTATTAATCACCGTTTTGGGTCCCCGGAGTGATTATCACCATTGATGAACCCCAGGGTGCATTTACGTTCCGGTCATCAATACTCGCAGTTTTGGCCGATTCTGGCCTGTTTCATGGGCTATTAATCACCGTTTTGGGTCCCCGGAGTGATTATCACTATTGATGAACCCCAGGATGCATTTACGTGCCGGTCATCAACACTCGCAGTTTTGGCTGATTCTGGCCTGTTTCATGGGCTATTAATCACCGTTTTGGGTCCCCGGACTGATTTCCACTATTGACGAACCTCAGGGTGCATTTTCGTGACGGTCATCAACACTCGTAGTTTTGGCCGATTCTTGCCTGTTTCATGGGCTATTAGTCACTGTTATATGGGCTATTAATCACCGTTTTGGGTCCCCGGAGTGACTTTCACCATTGACGAACCTCAGATTGCATTTACGTGCCGGTCATCAACACTCGCAGTTTTGGCCGATTCTGGCCTGTTTCATGGGCTATTAATCACCGTTTTGGGTCCCCGGAGTGATTATCACTATTGATGAACCCCAGGGTGCATTTACGTGCCGGTCATCAACACTCGCAGTTTTGGCCAATTCTGGCCTGTTTCATGGGCTATTAATCACCGTTTTGGGTCCCCGGAGTGATTATCACTATTGATGAACCCCAGGGTGCATTTACGTGCCGGTCATCAACACTCGCAGTTTTGGCCAATTCTGGCCTGTTTCATGGGCTATTAATCACCGTTTTGGGTCCCCGGAGTGATTATCACTAATGATGAACCCCAGGGTGCATTTACGTGCCGGTCATCAACACTCGCAGTTTTGGCCGATTCTGGCCTGTTTCATGGGCTATTAATCACCGTTTTGGGTCCCCGGAGTGATTATCACCATTGATGAACCCCATGGTGCATTTACGTGCCGGTCATCAACACTCGCAGTTTTGGCCGATTCTGGCCTGTTTCATGGGCTATTAATCACCTTTTTGGGTCCCCGGAGTGATTATCACTATTGATGAACCCTAGGGTGCATTTACGTGCCGGTCATCAACACTCGCAGTTTTGGCCGATTCTGGCCTGTTTCATGGGCTATTAATCACCGTTTTGGGTCCCCGGAGTGATTATCACCATTGACGAACCCCAGGGTGCATTTACCTGCCGGTCATCAACACACGCAGTTTTGGCTGATTCTGGCCTGTTTCATGGGCTATTAATCACCATTTTGGGTCCCCGGAGTGATTATCACCATTGACGAACCCCAGGGTGCATTTACCTGCCGGTCATCAGCCCTCGCACTTTTGGCCGCTTCTGGTCTGTTTCATGGGCTATTAATCACCGTTACATGGGCTATTAATCACCGTTTTGGGTCCCCGGAGTGATTTCCACCATTGACGAACCTCAGGGTGCATTTTCGTGACGGTCATCAACACTCGTAGTTTTGGCCGATTCTTACCTGTTTCATGGGCTATTAGTCACAGTTATATGGGCTATTATTCACCGTTTTGGGTCCCTGGAGTGATTTCCACCATTGACGAACCCCAGGGTGCATTTACGTGACGGTCATCAGCCCTCGCAGTTTTGGCCGATTCTTACCTGTTTCATGGGCTATTAGTCACAGTTATATGGGCTATTATTTACCGTTTTGGGTCCCTGGAGTGATTTCCACCATTGACGAACCCCAGGGTGCATTTACGTGACGGTCATCAGCCCTCGCACTTTTGGCCGATTCTGGCCTGTTTCATGGGCTGTTAATCACCGTTACATGGGCTATTAATCACCATTTAGGGTCCCCGGAGTGATTATAACCATTGACGAACCCCAGGGTGCATTTACGTGACGGTCATCAGCCCTCGCACTTTTGGCCGCTTCTGGTCTGTTTCATGGGCTATTAATCACCGTTTTGGGTCTCCGGAGTGATTTCCACCATTGATGAACCCTAGGGTGCATTTACGTGACGGTCATTAGCCCTCGATCTGTGGCTGATTCTGGCCTTTTTCATGGGCTTTTAATCACCGTTTTGGGTCCCCGGAGTGATTTCCACCATTGACGAACCCTAGGGTGCATTTACGTGACGGTCATTAGCCCTCGCACTTTTGGCTGATTCTGGCCTGTTTCATGGGCTACTAATCACCGTTACATGGGCTACTAATCACCGGTTTGGGTCCCTGGAGTGATTTCCACCATTGACGAACCCTAGGGTGCATTTACGTGACGGTCATCAGCCCTCGCACTTTTCGCCGATTCTGGCCTGTTTCATGGGCTATTAATCACCGTTACATGGGCTATTAATCACCATTTTGGGTCCCCGGAGTGATTATAACCATTGACGAACCCCAGGGTGCATTTACGTGACGGTCATCAGCCCTCGCACTTTTGGCCGCTTCTGGTCTGTTTCATGGGCTATTAATCACCGTTACATGGGCTATTAATCACCATTTTGGGTTCCCGGAGTGATTTCACCATTGACGAACCCCAGGGTGCATTTACGTGCCGGTCATCAACACTCGCTGTTTTGGCCGATTCTGGCCTCTTTCATGGGCTATTAATCACCGTTTTGGGTCCCCGGAGTGATTTTCACCATTGACGAACCTCAGGTTGCATTTACGTGCCGGTCATCAACACTCGCACTTTTGGCCGATTCTGGCCTGTTTCATGGGCTATTAATCACCGTTTTGGGTCCCCGGAGTGATTATCACTATTGATGAACCCCAGGGTGCATTTACGTGCCGGTCATCAACACTCGTAGTTTTGGCCGATTCTTGCCTGTTTCATGGGCTATTAGTCACAGTTATAAGGGCTATTATTTACCCTTTTGGGTCCCTGGAGTGATTTCCACCATTGACGAACCCCAGGGTGCATTTACGTGACGGTCATCAGCCCTCGCACTTTTGGCCGATTCTGGCCTGTTTTATGGGCTATTAATCACCGTTACATGGGCTATTACTCACCATTTTGGGTCCCCGGAGTGATTATAACCATTGACGAACCCCAGGGTGCATTTACGTGACGGTCATCAGCCCTCGCAGTTTTGGCCGCTTCTGGTCTGTTTCATGGGCTATTAATCACCGTTTTGGGTCTCCGAAGTGATTTCCACCATTGACGAACCGCAGGGTGCATTTACGTGCCGGTCATCAACACTCGCTGTTTTGGCCGATTCTGGCCTCTTTCATGGGCTATTAATCACCGTTTTGGGTCCCCCGAGTGATTATCACCATTGATGAACCCCAGGGTGCATTTACGTGCCGGTCATCAATACTCGCAGTTTTGGCCGATTCTGGCCTGTTTCATGGGCTATTAATCACCGTTTTGGGTCCCCGGAGTGATTATCACCATTGATGAACCCCAGGGTGCATTTACGTGCCGGTCATCAACACTCGCAGTTTTGGCCGATTCTGGCCTGTTTCATGGGCTATTAATCACCGTTTTGGGTCTCCGGAGTGATTTCCACCATTGACGAACCCCAGGGTGCATTTACGTGCCGGTCATCAACACTCGTTGTTTTGGCCGATTCTGGCCTCTTTCATGGGCTATTAATCACCGTTTTGGGTCCCCGGAGTGATTTTCACCATTGACGAACCTCAGGTTGCATTTACGTGCCGGTCATCAGCCCTTGCACTTTTGGCCGATTCTTGCCTGTTTCATGGGCTATTAATCACCGTTTTGGGTCCCCGGAGTGATTTTCACCATTGACGAACCTCAGGTTGCATTTACGTGCCGGTCATCAGCCCTCGCACTTTTGGCCGTTTCTGGTCTGTTTCATGGGCTATTAATCACCGTTTTGGGTCCCCGGAGTGATTTCCACTATTGACGAACCTCAGGGTGCATTTACGTGCCGGTCATCAACACTCGCAGTTTTTGCCGATTCTGGCCTGTTTCATGGGCTATTAATCACCGTTTTGGGTCCCCGGAGTGATTATCACCATTGATGAACCCCAGGGTGCATTTACGTGCCGGTCATCAACACTCGCAGTTTTGGCCGATTCTGGCCTGTTTCATGGGCTATTAATCACCGTTTTGGGTCCCCGGAGTGATTATCACCATTGATGAACCCCAGGGTGCATTTACGTTCCGGTCATCAATACTCGCAGTTTTGGCCGATTCTGGCCTGTTTCATGGGCTATTAATCACCGTTTTGGGTCCCCGGAGTGATTATCACTATTGATGAACCCCAGGATGCATTTACGTGCCGGTCATCAACACTCGCAGTTTTGGCTGATTCTGGCCTGTTTCATGGGCTATTAATCACCGTTTTGGGTCCCCGGACTGATTTCCACTATTGACGAACCTCAGGGTGCATTTTCGTGACGGTCATCAACACTCGTAGTTTTGGCCGATTCTTGCCTGTTTCATGGGCTATTAGTCACTGTTATATGGGCTATTAATCACCGTTTTGGGTCCCCGGAGTGACTTTCACCATTGACGAACCTCAGGTTGCATTTACGTGCCGGTCATCAACACTCGCAGTTTTGGCCGATTCTGGCCTGTTTCATGGGCTATTAATCACCGTTTTGGGTCCCCGGAGTGATTATCACTATTGATGAACCCCAGGGTGCATTTACGTGCCGGTCATCAACACTCGCAGTTTTGGCCGATTCTGGCCTGTTTCATGGGCTATTAATCACCGTTTTGGGTCTCCGGAGTGATTTCCACCATTGACGAACCCCAGGGTGCATTTACGTGCCGGTCATCAACACTCGTTGTTTTGGCCGATTCTGGCCTCTTTCATGGGCTATTAATCACCGTTTTGGGTCCCCGGAGTGATTTTCACCATTGACGAACCTCAGGTTGCATTTACGTGCCGGTCATCAGCCCTTGCACTTTTGGCCGATTCTTGCCTGTTTCATGGGCTATTAATCACCGTTTTGGGTCCCCGGAGTGATTTTCACCATTGACGAACCTCAGGTTGCATTTACGTGCCGGTCATCAGCCCTCGCACTTTTGGCCGTTTCTGGTCTGTTTCATGGGCTATTAATCACCGTTTTGGGTCCCCGGAGTGATTTCCACTATTGACGAACCTCAGGGTGCATTTACGTGCCGGTCATCAACACTCGCAGTTTTTGCCGATTCTGGCCTGTTTCATGGGCTATTAATCACCGTTTTGGGTCCCCGGAGTGATTATCACCATTGATGAACCCCAGGGTGCATTTACGTGCCGGTCATCAACACTCGCAGTTTTGGCCGATTCTGGCCTGTTTCATGGGCTATTAATCACCGTTTTGGGTCCCCGGAGTGATTATCACCATTGATGAACCCCAGGGTGCATTTACGTTCCGGTCATCAATACTCGCAGTTTTGGCCGATTCTGGCCTGTTTCATGGGCTATTAATCACCGTTTTGGGTCCCCGGAGTGATTATCACTATTGATGAACCCCAGGATGCATTTACGTGCCGGTCATCAACACTCGCAGTTTTGGCTGATTCTGGCCTGTTTCATGGGCTATTAATCACCGTTTTGGGTCCCCGGACTGATTTCCACTATTGACGAACCTCAGGGTGCATTTTCGTGACGGTCATCAACACTCGTAGTTTTGGCCGATTCTTGCCTGTTTCATGGGCTATTAGTCACTGTTATATGGGCTATTAATCACCGTTTTGGGTCCCCGGAGTGACTTTCACCATTGACGAACCTCAGGTTGCATTTACGTGCCGGTCATCAACACTCGCAGTTTTGGCCGATTCTGGCCTGTTTCATGGGCTATTAATCACCGTTTTGGGTCCCCGGAGTGATTATCACTATTGATGAACCCCAGGGTGCATTTACGTGCCGGTCATCAACACTCGCAGTTTTGGCCAATTCTGGCCTGTTTCATGGGCTATTAATCACCGTTTTGGGTCCCCGGAGTGATTATCACTATTGATGAACCCCAGGGTGCATTTACGTGCCGGTCATCAACACTCGCAGTTTTGGCCAATTCTGGCCTGTTTCATGGGCTATTAATCACCGTTTTGGGTCCCCGGAGTGATTATCACTAATGATGAACCCCAGGGTGCATTTACGTGCCGGTCATCAACACTCGCAGTTTTGGCCGATTCTGGCCTGTTTCATGGGCTATTAATCACCGTTTTGGGTCCCCGGAGTGATTATCACCATTGATGAACCCCAGGGTGCATTTACGTGCCGGTCATCAACACTCGCAGTTTTGGCCGATTCTGGCCTGTTTCATGGGCTATTAATCACCTTTTTGGGTCCCCGGAGTGATTATCACTATTGATGAACCCCAGGGTGCATTTACGTGCCGGTCATCAACACTCGCAGTTTTGGCCGATTCTGGCCTGTTTCATGGGCTATTAATCACCGTTTTGGGTCCCCGGAGTGATTATCACCATTGACGAACCCCAGGGTGCATTTACCTGCCGGTCATCAACACACGCAGTTTTGGCTGATTCTGGCCTGTTTCATGGGCTATTAATCACCGTTTTGGGTCCCCGGAGTGATTATCACCATTGACGAACCCCAGGGTGCATTTACGTTCCGGTCATCAATACTCGCGGTTTTGGCCGATTCTGGCCTGTTTCATGGGCTATTAATCACCGTTTTGGGTCCCCGGAGTGATTATCACTATTGATGAACCCCAGGATGCATTTACGTGCCGGTCATCAACACTCGCAGTTTTGGCTGATTCTGGCCTGTTTCATGGGCTATTAATCACCGTTTTGGGTCCCCGGACTGATTTCCACTATTGACGAACCTCAGGGTGCATTTTCGTGACGGTCATCAACACTCGTAGTTTTGGCCGATTCTTGCCTGTTTCATGGGCTATTAGTCACTGTTATATGGGCTATTAATCACCGTTTTGGGTCCCCGGAGTGACTTTCACCATTGACGAACCTCAGGTTGCATTTACGTGCCGGTCATCAACACTCGCAGTTTTTGCCGATTCTGGCCTGTTTCATGGGCTATTAATCACCGTTTTGGGTCCCCGGAGTGATTATCACCATTGATGAACCCCAGGGTGCATTTACGTGCCGGTCATCAACACTCGCAGTTTTGGCCGATTCTGGCCTGTTTCATGGGCTATTAATCACCGTTTTGGGTCCCCGGAGTGATTATCACCATTGATGAACCCCAGGGTGCATTTACGTTCCGGTCATCAATACTCGCAGTTTTGGCCGATTCTGGCCTGTTTCATGGGCTATTAATCACCGTTTTGGGTCCCCGGAGTGATTATCACTATTGATGAACCCCAGGATGCATTTACGTGCCGGTCATCAACACTCGCAGTTTTGGCTGATTCTGGCCTGTTTCATGGGCTATTAATCACCGTTTTGGGTCCCCGGACTGATTTCCACTATTGACGAACCTCAGGGTGCATTTTCGTGACGGTCATCAACACTCGTAGTTTTGGCCGATTCTTGCCTGTTTCATGGGCTATTAGTCACTGTTATATGGGCTATTAATCACCGTTTTGGGTCCCCGGAGTGACTTTCACCATTGACGAACCTCAGGTTGCATTTACGTGCCGGTCATCAACACTCGCAGTTTTGGCCGATTCTGGCCTGTTTCATGGGCTATTAATCACCGTTTTGGGTCCCCGGAGTGATTATCACTATTGATGAACCCCAGGGTGCATTTACGTGCCGGTCATCAACACTCGCAGTTTTGGCCAATTCTGGCCTGTTTCATGGGCTATTAATCACCGTTTTGGGTCCCCGGAGTGATTATCACTATTGATGAACCCCAGGGTGCATTTACGTGCCGGTCATCAACACTCGCAGTTTTGGCCAATTCTGGCCTGTTTCATGGGCTATTAATCACCGTTTTGGGTCCCCGGAGTGATTATCACTAATGATGAACCCCAGGGTGCATTTACGTGCCGGTCATCAACACTCGCAGTTTTGGCCGATTCTGGCCTGTTTCATGGGCTATTAATCACCGTTTTGGGTCCCCGGAGTGATTATCACCATTGATGAACCCCAGGGTGCATTTACGTGCCGGTCATCAACACTCGCAGTTTTGGCCGATTCTGGCCTGTTTCATGGGCTATTAATCACCTTTTTGGGTCCCCGGAGTGATTATCACTATTGATGAACCCCAGGGTGCATTTACGTGCCGGTCATCAACACTCGCAGTTTTGGCCGATTCTGGCCTGTTTCATGGGCTATTAATCACCGTTTTGGGTCCCCGGAGTGATTATCACCATTGACGAACCCCAGGGTGCATTTACCTGCCGGTCATCAACACACGCAGTTTTGGCTGATTCTGGCCTGTTTCATGGGCTATTAATCACCGTTTTGGGTCCCCGGAGTGATTATCACCATTGACGAACCCCAGGGTGCATTTACGTTCCGGTCATCAATACTCGCAGTTTTGGCCGATTCTGGCCTGTTTCATGGGCTATTAATCACCGTTTTGGGTCCCCGGAGTGATTATCACTATTGATGAACCCCAGGATGCATTTACGTGCCGGTCATCAACACTCGCAGTTTTGGCTGATTCTGGCCTGTTTCATGGGCTATTAATCACCGTTTTGGGTCCCCGGACTGATTTCCACTATTGACGAACCTCAGGGTGCATTTTCGTGACGGTCATCAACACTCGTAGTTTTGGCCGATTCTTGCCTGTTTCATGGGCTATTAGTCACTGTTATATGGGCTATTAATCACCGTTTTGGGTCCCCGGAGTGACTTTCACCATTGACGAACCTCAGGTTGCATTTACGTGCCGGTCATCAACACTCGCAGTTTTGGCCGATTCTGGCCTGTTTCATGGGCTATTAATCACCGTTTTGGGTCCCCGGAGTGATTATCACTATTGATGAACCCCAGGGTGCATTTACGTGCCGGTCATCAACACTCGCAGTTTTGGCCAATTCTGGCCTGTTTCATGGGCTATTAATCACCGTTTTGGGTCCCCGGAGTGATTATCACTATTGATGAACCCCAGGGTGCATTTACGTGCCGGTCATCAACACTCGCAGTTTTGGCCAATTCTGGCCTGTTTCATGGGCTATTAATCACCGTTTTGGGTCCCCGGAGTGATTATCACTAATGATGAACCCCAGGGTGCATTTACGTGCCGGTCATCAACACTCGCAGTTTTGGCCGATTCTGGCCTGTTTCATGGGCTATTAATCACCGTTTTGGGTCCCCGGAGTGATTATCACCATTGATGAACCCCATGGTGCATTTACGTGCCGGTCATCAACACTCGCAGTTTTGGCCGATTCTGGCCTGTTTCATGGGCTATTAATCACCTTTTTGGGTCCCCGGAGTGATTATCACTATTGATGAACCCCAGGGTGCATTTACGTGCCGGTCATCAACACTCGCAGTTTTGGCCGATTCTGGCCTGTTTCATGGGCTATTAATCACCTTTTTGGGTCCCCGGAGTGATTATCACTATTGATGAACCCCAGGGTGCATTTACGTGCCGGTCATCAACACTCGCAGTTTTGGCCGATTCTGGCCTGTTTCATGGGCTATTAATCACCGTTTTGGGTCCCCGGAGTGATTATCACCATTGACGAACCCCAGGGTGCATTTACCTGCCGGTCATCAACACACGCAGTTTTGGCTGATTCTGGCCTGTTTCATGGGCTATTAATCACCATTTTGGGTCCCCGGAGTGATTATCACCATTGACGAACCCCAGGGTGCATTTACCTGCCGGTCATCAACACTCGCAGTTTTGGCTGATTCTGGCCTGTTTCATGGGCTATTAATCACCGTTTTGGGTCCCCGGAGTGATTATCACTATTGATGAACCCCAGGGTGCATTTACGTGCCGGTCATCAACACTCGCAGTTTTGGCCGATTCTGGCCTGTTTCATGGGCTATTAATCACCGTTTTGGGTCCCCGGAGTGATTTCCACCATTGATGAACCTCAGGTTGCATTTACGTGACGGTCATCAACACTCGTAGTTTTGGCCGATTCTTGCCTGTTTCATGGGCTATTAGTCACAGTTATATGGGCTATTATTCACCGTTTTGGGTCCCTGGAGTGATTTCCACCATTGACGAACCCCAGGGTGCATTTACGTGACGGTCATCAGCCCTCGCACTTTTGGCCGATTCTGGCCTGTTTCATGGGCTATTAATCACCGTTACATGGGCTATTAATCACCATTTTGGGTCCCCGGAGTGATTATAACCGTTGACGAACCCCAGGGTGCATTTATGTGACGGTCATCAGCCCTCGCACTTTTGGCCGCTTCTGGTCTGTTTCATGGGCTATTAATCACCGTTACATGGGCTATTAATCACCGTTTTGGGTCCCCGGAGTGATTTCCACCATTGACGAACCTCAGGGTGCATTTTCGTGACGGTCATCAACACTCGTAGTTTTGGCCGATTCTTACCTGTTTCATGGGCTATTAGTCACAGTTATATGGGCTATTATTCACCGTTTTGGGTCCCTGGAGTGATTTCCACCATTGACGAACCCCAGGGTGCATTTACGTGACGGTCATCAGCCCTCGCAGTTTTGGCCGATTCTTACCTGTTTCATGGGCTATTAGTCACAGTTATATGGGCTATTATTTACCGTTTTGGGTCCCTGGAGTGATTTCCACCATTGACGAACCCCAGGGTGCATTTACGTGACGGTCATCAGCCCTCGCACTTTTGGCCGATTCTGGCCTGTTTCATGGGCTGTTAATCACCGTTACATGGGCTATTAATCACCATTTAGGGTCCCCGGAGTGATTATAACCATTGACGAACCCCAGGGTGCATTTACGTGACGGTCATCAGCCCTCGCACTTTTGGCCGCTTCTGGTCTGTTTCATGGGCTATTAATCACCGTTTTGGGTCTCCGGAGTGATTTCCACCATTGATGAACCCTAGGGTGCATTTACGTGACGGTCATTAGCCCTCGATCTGTGGCTGATTCTGGCCTTTTTCATGGGCTTTTAATCACCGTTTTGGGTCCCCGGAGTGATTTCCACCATTGACGAACCCTAGGGTGCATTTACGTGACGGTCATTAGCCCTCGCACTTTTGGCTGATTCTGGCCTGTTTCATGGGCTACTAATCACCGTTACATGGGCTACTAATCACCGGTTTGGGTCCCTGGAGTGATTTCCACCATTGACGAACCCTAGGGTGCATTTACGTGACGGTCATCAGCCCTCGCACTTTTCGCCGATTCTGGCCTGTTTCATGGGCTATTAATCACCGTTACATGGGCTATTAATCACCATTTTGGGTCCCCGGAGTGATTATAACCATTGACGAACCCCAGGGTGCATTTACGTGACGGTCATCAGCCCTCGCACTTTTGGCCGCTTCTGGTCTGTTTCATGGGCTATTAATCACCGTTACATGGGCTATTAATCACCATTTTGGGTTCCCGGAGTGATTTCACCATTGACGAACCCCAGGGTGCATTTACGTGCCGGTCATCAACACTCGCTGTTTTGGCCGATTCTGGCCTCTTTCATGGGCTATTAATCACCGTTTTGGGTCCCCGGAGTGATTTTCACCATTGACGAACCTCAGGTTGCATTTACGTGCCGGTCATCAACACTCGCACTTTTGGCCGATTCTGGCCTGTTTCATGGGCTATTAATCACCGTTTTGGGTCCCCGGAGTGATTATCACTATTGATGAACCCCAGGGTGCATTTACGTGCCGGTCATCAACACTCGTAGTTTTGGCCGATTCTTGCCTGTTTCATGGGCTATTAGTCACAGTTATAAGGGCTATTATTTACCCTTTTGGGTCCCTGGAGTGATTTCCACCATTGACGAACCCCAGGGTGCATTTACGTGACGGTCATCAGCCCTCGCACTTTTGGCCGATTCTGGCCTGTTTTATGGGCTATTAATCACCGTTACATGGGCTATTACTCACCATTTTGGGTCCCCGGAGTGATTATAACCATTGACGAACCCCAGGGTGCATTTACGTGACGGTCATCAGCCCTCGCAGTTTTGGCCGCTTCTGGTCTGTTTCATGGGCTATTAATCACCGTTTTGGGTCTCCGAAGTGATTTCCACCATTGACGAACCGCAGGGTGCATTTACGTGCCGGTCATCAACACTCGCTGTTTTGGCCGATTCTGGCCTCTTTCATCGGCTATTAATCACCGTTTTGGGTCCCCCGAGTGATTATCACCATTGATGAACCCCAGGGTGCATTTACGTGCCGGTCATCAATACTCGCAGTTTTGGCCGATTCTGGCCTGTTTCATGGGCTATTAATCACCGTTTTGGGTCCCCGGAGTGATTATCACCATTGATGAACCCCAGGGTGCATTTACGTGCCGGTCATCAACACTCGCAGTTTTGGCCGATTCTGGCCTGTTTCATGGGCTATTAATCACCGTTTTGGGTCTCCGGAGTGATTTCCACCATTGACGAACCCCAGGGTGCATTTACGTGCCGGTCATCAACACTCGTTGTTTTGGCCGATTCTGGCCTCTTTCATGGGCTATTAATCACCGTTTTGGGTCCTCGGAGTGATTTTCACCATTGACGAACCTCAGGTTGCATTTACGTGCCGGTCATCAGCCCTCGCACTTTTGGCCGATTCTGGCCTGTTTCATGGGCTATTAATCACCGTTTTGGGTCCCCGGAGTGATTTTCACCATTGACGAACCTCAGGTTGCATTTACGTGCCGGTCATCAGCCCTCGCACTTTTGGCCGTTTCTGGTCTGTTTCATGGGCTATTAATCACCGTTTTGGGTCCCCGGAGTGATTTCCACTATTGACGAACCTCAGGGTGCATTTACGTGCCGGTCATCAACACTCGCAGTTTTTGCCGATTCTGGCCTGTTTCATGGGCTATTAATCACCGTTTTGGGTCCCCGGAGTGATTATCACCATTGATGAACCCCAGGGTGCATTTACGTGCCGGTCATCAACACTCGCAGTTTTGGCCGATTCTGGCCTGTTTCATGGGCTATTAATCACCGTTTTGGGTCCCCGGAGTGATTATCACCATTGATGAACCCCAGGGTGCATTTACGTTCCGGTCATCAATACTCGCAGTTTTGGCCGATTCTGGCCTGTTTCATGGGCTATTAATCACCATTTTGGGTCCCCGGAGTGATTATCACTATTGATGAACCCCAGGATGCATTTACGTGCCGGTCATCAACACTCGCAGTTTTGGCTGATTCTGGCCTGTTTCATGGGCTATTAATCACCGTTTTGGGTCCCCGGACTGATTTCCACTATTGACGAACCTCAGGGTGCATTTTCGTGACGGTCATCAACACTCGTAGTTTTGGCCGATTCTTGCCTGTTTCATGGGCTATTAGTCACTGTTATATGGGCTATTAATCACCGTTTTGGGTCCCCGGAGTGACTTTCACCATTGACGAACCTCAGGTTGCATTTACGTGCCGGTCATCAACACTCGCAGTTTTGGCCAATTCTGGCCTGTTTCATGGGCTATTAATCACCGTTTTGGGTCCCCGGAGTGATTATCACTATTGATGAACCCCAGGGTGCATTTACGTGCCGGTCATCAACACTCGCAGTTCTGGCCAATTCTGGCCTGTTTCATGGGCTATTAATCACCGTTTTGGGTCCCCGGAGTGATTATCACTAATGATGAACCCCAGGGTGCATTTACGTGCCGGTCATCAACACTCGCAGTTTTGGCCGATTCTGGCCTGTTTCATGGGCTATTAATCACCGTTTTGAGTCCCCGGAGTGATTATCACCATTGATGAACCCCAGGGTGCATTTACGTGCCGGTCATCAAGACTCGCAGTTTTGGCCGATTCTGGCCTGTTTCATGGGCTATTAATCACCGTTTTGGGTCCCCGGAGTGATTATCACCATTGACGAACCCCAGGGTGCATTTACCTGCCGGTCATCAACACACGCAGTTTTGGCTGATTCTGGCCTGTTTCACTGGCTATTAATCACCATTTTGGGTCCCCGGAGTGATTATCACCATTGACGAACCCCAGGGTGCATTTACCTGCCGGTCATCAACACTCGCAGTTTTGGCTGATTCTGGCCTGTTTCATGGGCTATTAATCACCGTTTTGGGTCCCCGGAGTGATTATCACTATTGATGAACCCCAGGGTGCATTTACGTGCCGGTCATCAACACTCGCAGTTTTGGCCGATTCTGGCCTGTTTCATGGGCTATTAATCACCGTTTTGGGTCCCCGGAGTGATTTCCACCATTGATGAACCTCAGGGTGCATTTTCGTGACGGTCATCAACACTCGTAGTTTTGGCCGATTCTTGCCTGTTTCATGGGCTATTAGTCACAGTTATATGGGCTATTATTCACCGTTTTGGGTCCCTGGAGTGATTTCCACCATTGACGAACCCCAGGGTGCATTTACGTGACGGTCATCAGCCCTCGCACTTTTGGCCGATTCTGGCCTGTTTCATGGGCTATTAATCACCGTTACATGGGCTATTAATCACCATTTTGGGTCCCCGGAGTGATTATAACCGTTGACGAACCCCAGGGTGCATTTATGTGACGGTCATCAGCCCTCGCACTTTTGGCCGCTTCTGGTCTGTTTCATGGGCTATTAATCACCGTTACATGGGCTATTAATCACCGTTTTGGGTCCCCGGAGTGATTTCCACCATTGACGAACCTCAGGGTGCATTTTTGTGACGGTCATCAACACTCGTAGTTTTGGCCGATTCTGGCCTGTTTCATGGGCTATTAATCACCGTTTTGGGTCCCCGGAGTGATTATCACCATTGATGAACCCCAGGGTGCATTTACGTTCCGGTCATCAATACTCGCAGTTTTGGCCGATTCTGGCCTGTTTCATGGGCTATTAATCACCGTTTTGGGTCCCCGGAGTGATTATCACTATTGATGAACCCCAGGATGCATTTACGTGCCGGTCATCAACACTCGCAGTTTTGGCTGATTCTGGCCTGTTTCATGGGCTATTAATCACCGTTTTGGGTCCCCGGACTGATTTCCACTATTGACGAACCTCAGGGTGCATTTTCGTGACGGTCATCAACACTCGTAGTTTTGGCCAATTCTTTCCTGTTTCATGGGCTATTAGTCACTGTTATATGGGCTATTAATCACCGTTTTGGGTCCCCGGAGTGACTTTCACCATTGACGAACCACAGGTTGCATTTACGTGCCGGTCATCAACACTCGCAGTTTGGCCGATTCTGGCCTGTTTCATGGGCTATTAATCACCGTTTTGGGTCCCCGGAGTGATTATCACTATTGATGAACCCCAGGGTGCATTTACGTGCCGGTCATCAACACTCGCAGTTTTGGCCAATTCTGGCCTGTTTCATGGGCTATTAATCACCGTTTTGGGTCCCCGGAGTGATTATCACTATTGATGAACCCCAGGGTGCATTTACGTGCCGGTCATCAACACTCGCAGTTTTGGCCGATTCTGGCCTGTTTCATGGGCTATTAATCACCGTTTTGGGTCCCCGGAGTGATTATCACCATTGATGAACCCCAGGGTGCATTTACGTGCCGGTCATCAACACTCGCAGTTTTGGCCGATTCTGGCCTGTTTCATGGGCTATTAATCACCGTTTTGGGTCCCCGGAGTGATTTCCACCATTGACGAACCCTAGGGTGCATTTACGTGCCGGTCATCAACACTCACAGCTTTGGCCGATTCTGGCCTGTTTCATGGGCTATTAATCACCGTTTTGGGTCCCCGGAGTGATTATCACTATTGATGAACCCCAGGGTGCATTTACGTGCCGGTCATCAACACTCGCAGTTTTGGCCGATTCTGGCCTGTTTCATGGGCTATTAATCACCGTTTTGGGTCCCCGGAGTGATTATCACCATTGACGAACCCCAGGGTGCATTTACCTGCCGGTCATCAACACACGCAGTTTTGGCTGATTCTGGCCTGTTTCATGGGCTATTAATCACCATTTTGGGTCCCCGGAGTGATTATCACCATTGACGAATCCCAGGGTGCATTTACCTGCCGGTCATCAACACTCGCAGTTTTGGCCGATTCTGGCCTGTTTCATGGGCTATTAATCACCGTTTTGGGTCCCCGGAGTGATTCTCACTATTGATGAACCCCAGGGTGCATTTACGTGCCGGTCATCAATACTCGCAGTTTTGGCCGATTCTGGCCTGTTTCATGGGCTATTAATCACCGTTTTGGGTCCCCGGAGTGATTTCCACCATTGATGAACCTCAGGGTGCATTTTCGTGACGGTCATCAACACTCGTAGTTTTGGCCGATTCTTGCCTGTTTCATGGGCTATTAGTCACAGTTATATGGGCTATTATTCACCGTTTTGGGTCCCTGGAGTGATTTCCACCATTGACGAACCCCAGGGTGCATTTACGTGACGGTCATCAGCCCTCGCACTTTTGGCCGATTCTGGCCTGTTTCATGGGCTGTTAATCACCGTTACATGGGCTATTAATCACCATTTTGGGTCCCCGGAGTGATTATAACCATTGACGAACCCCAGGGTGCATTTACGTGACGGTCATCAGCCCTCGCACTTTTGGCCGCTTCTGGTCTGTTTCATGGGCTATTAATCACCGTTTTGGGTCTCCGGAGTGATTTCCACCATTGATGAACCCTAGGGTGCATTTACGTGACGGTAATTAGCCCTCGATCTTTGGCTGATTCTGGCCTTTTTCATGGGCTTTTAATCACCGTTTTGGGTCCCCGGAGTGATTTCCACCATTGACGAACCCTAGGGTGCATTTACGTGACGGTCATTAGCCCTCGCACTTTTGGCTGATTCTGGCCTGTTTCATGGGCTACTAATCACCGTTACATGGGCTACTAATCACCGGTTTAGGTCCCCGGAGTGATTTCCACCATTGACGAACACTAGGGTGCATTTACGTGACGGTCATCAGCCCTCGCACTTTTCGCCGATTCTGGCCTGTTTCATGGGCTATTAATCACCGTTACATGGGCTATTAATCACCATTTTGGGTCCCCGGAGTGATTATAACCGTTGACGAACCCCAGGGTGCATTTATGTGACGGTCATCAGCCCTCGCACTTTTGGCCGCTTCTGGTCTGTTTCATGGGCTATTAATCACCGTTACATGGGCTATTAATCACCGTTTTGGGTCCCCGGAGTGATTTCCACGATTGACGAACCTCAGGGTGCATTTTTGTGACGGTCATCAACACTCGTAGTTTTGGCCGATTCTGGCCTGTTTCATGGGCTATTAATCACCGTTTTGGGTCCCCGGAGTGATTATCACCATTGATGAACCCCAGGGTGCATTTACGTTCCGGTCATCAATACTCGCAGTTTTGGCCGATTCTGGCCTGTTTCATGGGCTATTAATCACCGTTTTGGGTCCCCGGAGTGATTATCACTATTGATGAACCCCAGGATGCATTTACGTGCCGGTCATCAACACTCGCAGTTTTGGCTGATTCTGGCCTGTTTCATGGGCTATTAATCGCCGTTTTGGGTCCCCGGACTGATTTCCACTATTGACGAACCTCAGGGTGCATTTTCGTGACGGTCATCAACACTCGTAGTTTTGGCCAATTCTTTCCTGTTTCATGGGCTATTAGTCACTGTTATATGGGCTATTAATCACCGTTTTGGGTCCCCGGAGTGACTTTCACCATTGACGAACCACAGGTTGCATTTACGTGCCGGTCATCAACACTCGCAGTTTGGCCGATTCTGGCCTGTTTCATGGGCTATTAATCACCGTTTTGGGTCCCCGGAGTGATTATCACTATTGATGAACCCCAGGGTGCATTTACGTGCCGGTCATCAACACTCGCAGTTTTGGCCAATTCTGGCCTGTTTCATGGGCTATTAATCACCGTTTTGGGTCCCCGGAGTGATTATCACTATTGATGAACCCCAGGGTGCATTTACGTGCCGGTCATCAACACTCGCAGTTTTGGCCGATTCTGGCCTGTTTCATGGGCTATTAATCACCGTTTTGGGTCCCCGGAGTGATTATCACCATTGATGAACCCCAGGGTGCATTTACGTGCCGGTCATCAACACTCGCAGTTTTGGCCGATTCTGGCCTGTTTCATGGGCTATTAATCACCGTTTTGGGTCCCCGGAGTGATTTCCACCATTGACGAACCCTAGGGTGCATTTACGTGCCGGTCATCAACACTCACAGCTTTGGCCGATTCTGGCCTGTTTCATGGGCTATTAATCACTGTTTTGGGTCCCCGGAGTGATTATCACTATTGATGAACCCCAGGGTGCATTTACGTGCCGGTCATCAACACTCGCAGTTTTGGCCGATTCTGGCCTGTTTCATGGGCTATTAATCACCGTTTTGGGTCCCCGGAGTGATTATCACCATTGACGAACCCCAGGGTGCATTTACCTGCCGGTCATCAACACACGCAGTTTTGGCTGATTCTGGCCTGTTTCATGGGCTATTAATCACCATTTTGGGTCCCCGGAGTGATTATCACCATTGACGAATCCCAGGGTGCATTTACCTGCCGGTCATCAACACTCGCAGTTTTGGCCGATTCTGGCCTGTTTCATGGGCTATTAATCACCGTTTTGGGTCCCCGGAGTGATTCTCACTATTGATGAACCCCAGGGTGCATTTACGTGCCGGTCATCAATACTCGCAGTTTTGGCCGATTCTGGCCTGTTTCATGGGCTATTAATCACCGTTTTGGGTCCCCGGAGTGATTTCCACCATTGATGAACCTCAGGGTGCATTTTCGTGACGGTCATCAACACTCGTAGTTTTGGCCGATTCTTGCCTGTTTCATGGGCTATTAGTCACAGTTATATGGGCTATTATTCACCGTTTTGGGTCCCTGGAGTGATTTCCACCATTGACGAACCCCAGGGTGCATTTACGTGACGGTCATCAGCCCTCGCACTTTTGGCCGATTCTGGCCTGTTTCATGGGCTGTTAATCACCGTTACATGGGCTATTAATCACCATTTTGGGTCCCCGGAGTGATTATAACCATTGACGAACCCCAGGGTGCATTTACGTGACGGTCATCAGCCCTCGCACTTTTGGCCGCTTCTGGTCTGTTTCATGGGCTATTAATCACCGTTTTGGGTCTCCGGAGTGATTTCCACCATTGATGAACCCTAGGGTGCATTTACGTGACGGTAATTAGCCCTCGATCTTTGGCTGATTCTGGCCTTTTTCATGGGCTTTTAATCACCGTTTTGGGTCCCCGGAGTGATTTCCACCATTGACGAACCCTAGGGTGCATTTACGTGACGGTCATTAGCCCTCGCACTTTTGGCTGATTCTGGCCTGTTTCATGGGCTACTAATCACCGTTACATGGGCTACTAATCACCGGTTTAGGTCCCCGGAGTGATTTCCACCATTGACGAACACTAGGGTGCATTTACGTGACGGTCATCAGCCCTCGCACTTTTCGCCGATTCTGGCCTGTTTCATGGGCTATTAATCACCGTTACATGGGCTATTAATCACCATTTTGGGTCCCCGGAGTGATTATAACCATTGACGAACCCCAGGGTGCATTTACGTGACGGTCATCAGCCCTCGCACTTTTGGCCGCTTCTGGTCTGTTTCATGGGCTATTAATCACCGTTACATGGGCTATTAATCACCATTTTGGGTTCCCGGAGTGATTTCACCATTGACGAACCCCAGGGTGCATTTACGTGCCGGTCATCAACACTCGCTGTTTTGGCCGATTCTGGCCTCTTTCATGGGCTATTAATCACCGTTTTGGGTCCCCGGAGTGATTTTCACCATTGACGAACCTCAGGTTGCATTTACGTGCCGGTCATCAACACTCGCACTTTTGGCCGATTCTGGCCTGTTTCATGGGCTATTAATCACCGTTTTGGGTCCCCGGAGTGATTATCACTATTGATGAACCCCAGGGTGCATTTACGTGCCGTTCATCAACACTCGCAGTTTTTGCCGATTCTGGCCTGTTTCATGGGCTATTAGTCACAGTTATAAGGGCTATTATTTACCTTTTCGGTCCTTGGAGTGATTTCCACCATTGACGAACCCCAGGGTGCATTTACGTGACGGTCATCAGCCCTCGCACTTTTGGCCGATTCTGGCCTGTTTTATGGGCTATTAATCACCGTTACATGGGCTATTAATCACCATTTTGGGTCCCCGGAGTGATTATAACCATTGACGAACCCCAGGGTGCATTTACGTGACGGTCATCAGCCCTCGCAGTTTTGGCCGCTTCTGGTCTGTTTCATGGGCTATTAATCACCGTTTTGGGTCTCCGAAGTGATTTCCACCATTGACGAACCGCAGGGTGCATTTACGTGCCGGTCATCAACACTCGCTGTTTTGGCCGATTCTGGCCTCTTTCATGGGCTATTAATCACCGTTTTGGATCCCCGGAGTGATTTTCACCATTGACGAACCTCAGGTTGCATTTACGTGCCGGTCATCAACACTCGCAGTTTTGGCCGATTCTGGCCTGTTTCATGGGCTATTAATCACCGTGTTGGGTCCCCGGAGTGATTTCCACCATTGACGAACCTCAGGATACATTTTCGTGAAGGTCATCAACACTCGCAGTTTTGGCCGATTCTTACCTGTTTCATGGGCTATTAGTCACAGTTATATGGCTATTAATCACCGTTTTGGGTCCCTGGAGTGATTTCCACCATTGACGAACCCGAGGGTGCATTTACGTGACGGTCGTCAGCCCTCGCACTTTTGGCCGATTCTGGCCTGTTTCATGGGCTATTAATCACCGTTACATGGGCTATTAATCACCGTTTTGGGTCCCCGGAGTGATTATCACCATTGACGAACCCCAGGGTGCATTTACCTGCCGGTCATCAACACTCGCAGTTTTGGCTGATTCTGGCCTGTTTCATGGGCTTTTAATCACCGTTTTGGGTCCCCGGAGTGATTTCCACCATTGACGAAGCCTAGGGTGCATTTACGTGACGGTCATTAGCCCTCGCACTTTTGGCTGATTCTGGCCTGTTTCATGGGCTACTAATCACCGTTACATGGGCTACTAATCACCGTTTTGGGTCCCCGGAGTGATTTCCACCATTGACGAACCCTAGGGTGCATTTACGTGACGGTCATCAGCCCTCGCACTTTTAGCCGATTCTGGCCTGTTTCATGGGCTATTAATCACCGTTACATGGGCTATTAATCACCATTTTGGGTCCCCGGATTGATTATAACCATTGACGAACCCCAGGGTGCATTTACGTGACGGTCATCAGCCCTCGCACTTTTGGCCGCTTCTGGTCTGTTTCATGGGCTATTAATCACCGTTACATGGGCTATTAATCACCGTTTTGGGTCTCCGGAGTGATTTCCACCATTGACGAACCCCAGGGTGCATTTACGTGCCGGTCATCAACACTCGTTGTTTTGGCCGATTCTGGCCTCTTTCATGGGCTATTAATCACCGTTTTGGGTCCCCGGAGTGATTTTCACCATTGACGAACCTCAGGTTGCATTTACGTGCCGGTCATCAACACTCACAGTTTTGGCGGATTCTGGCCTGTTTCATGGGCTATTAATCACCGTTTTGGGTCCCCGGAGTGATTATCACTATTGATGAACCCCAGGGTGCATTTACGTGCCGGTCATCAACACTCGCAGTTTTTGCCGATTCTGGCCTGTTTCATGGGCTATTAATCACCGTTTTGGGTCCCCGGAGTGATTTCCACCATTGACGAACTTCAGGATACATTTTCGTGACGGTCATCAACACTCGCAGTTTTGGCCGATTCTTACCTGTTTCATGGGCTATTAGTCACAGTTATATGGGCTATTAATCACCGTTTTGGGTCCCTGGAGTGATTTCCACCATTGACGAACCCCAGGGTGCATTTACGTGACGGTCATCAGCCCTCGCACTTTTGGCCGATTCTGGCCTGTTTCATGGGCTATTAATCACCGTTACATGGGCTATTAATCACCATTTTGGGTCCCCGGAGTGATTATAACCATTGACGAACCCCAGGGTGCATTTACCTGCCGGTCATCAACACTCGCAGTTTTGGCTGATTCTGGCCTGTTTCATGGGCTTTTAATCACCGTTTTGGGTCCCCGGAGTGATTTCCACCATTGACGAACCCTAGGGTGCATTTACGTGACGGTCATTATGTAACAGCCCAGTTTTCACAAAAATTAAAAAATTTATTTTCGGTGTGAATTGTTTGTTTGTCTGAGTTATTTGAAGTGTTTGCTTCACTGAAATAATAATCGGTGAATATTCTCCCCCTTATTCTCGTATCGGATGTGTGACCGACCCTTTTCCCCAATGGCACACGACTCTGCGACACCGGGATTTCACCCGAGCACCGTCGCTACCGGCACAGGACCAGCCATCGCCACCGGAACGAAAACCCCGTTTATTTAATAAACGGATTATTTTTATAACGCACCGGAAAATGTTGTCGGAATGTCACCGCAGTGAGGTACGATCGACGGGCTTGACGCGCTGAGCGCGTGGTTCGAGATTTCGTCGGAATCGGAGTCCGTATGCACCTCCGGCGGTCACGACCGTGATCGCCGGATGCGCGAGAGGGGTACCGGAGGTCATCGGTGGTATTTTCGTCATCCTGCCACCTAGCCTGCCCTATATAATGACCCCTCACCTCCCCCCTTGGAAATTAGGGTTTCCCTAAGCAATTTTCGCAGCCACCCCCCTCCAAAATACCAGGTTTTACCCCCAAAACCCCCTCCACCGAAACCCTAATCTCAGCCCCCGATCTGGACCATCAGATCCAGATCTGAGGGCTCAGATCACGCCCCTGCTCCACCAACCTCCAGCCCCAGGCGCCCGGGCCCCGCAGGGCCGCCGCCGGGCCCGCCAGGCCCATCCGGGCTGCCGCCTCACCCGAGCTCCTCCCCGTGCAGCCATGGAGGCCGCCGCCTCCGGCCAGACCGCCGCCGCCGGCTTACCTCCTCCCGCGCCCTCTTCCTTCTCTTCCTCCCTCTCACCACCTCCCTCGCCCCTTCGCAGGTCCGCCACCGGAGATCGAGGCGCCGCCGCGCCATGGTCAGGGGCCTCGAGCTCGCGGCCGCCATGGAGCTCGGAGCCGCCGCCGCTAGGGAGCTCCGCCCCGCTCCACCTCACCGTCCCGGCCGGATCCGCGCGCTGCCTGCGCCCCTCCTCTGCCCCCTCGCCTAGCGCCGCTCGCCGCCGGTGGCCGGCGTGCCACCAGGCAGCAGCCGCCGCCGCTCGTGGCTCGGGAGGTGCCCGAGCTGGAACCGCTCGGTCCGCCTGCTGGGCTGGATGCGCCCCAGCGGCCTACTCGCCCCTCCAGCCGCGGCCCAGCTGGCCTCTCCACCGCAGTTGGGCCGAGCCCAGTGGTGAGGCCCGGCTCCCTTTTTTTTTCTTCTGTTGTTTTTCCATTTTTTCAGATTTTGCTAAGTCTGGAAAATATTGCTGCTGATTCAATTTTGCAATGCGATTTCCCGTTAATCCGTAGCTCCGATCGCGTTGCGCCCAAAAGACGAACTGCTTAGAATTGCGTGTACTTTAATCCGTCTTTTGTGAGTTAATTGTTTTGAGGTTGTTTAGATATAGTTTTTGCTGTTCAAACAGGGCATCAGGCCGTTAATTGCAATTATCGGAATTGAGTGATTCCAATTGCATTTTGTTTGGCATCATGTCTACTTTCATCCCATGTATTACTATGTCATGTTGCTACACTTTTGGATATAGATTTTCCCTGTTTATACAGCAGGTGTGCGTAAATTGTTTTGCTTGTATCTTTTTAACCGTAACTCCGTTTGGGGTGTTCTTTATATGTAACTTGATTAGTTTTTCGTGTTATTTGTGTTTATGGTGTTGTTTGCTGTTGTTGACCAACCTAAAATATGGTTTAGGACAGAACAGTACCAAATCTTTTAACCATCGTGCGGCACATAGTGTTATGCCATGTTTAGGTTGTGCCCCACTTTAATTGACTAGCATAGATAGTTTACTTTGTGCTTCACCTTTTGACATGTTTGTGTGCTATGCCATGCTTGCTTGATTTTCCATGCTAATAACCGTTGTTTGATCACCTCTAGCTAAATAACTTGAACCACCATAAACGTGCGGTATTCGTCGTGTGTGACGAGTACTCCACTTAAATCGTTAGTACCCGCTCTCGATGGTAGGTGCGATGTCTCGTGTTGCTTCTTGTTGATGCTTGCTCTTGTATTGCTCCGTAGTAATAGTGGTGCACCGTTGATTGCTTTCCAGTGTTTATCGCCTTGTGTGCTCCCGCGGGTACCTCTCGGAGACGATGCGAGCGTGCGATCGACTGCACCTTCGGAACCCGACTTATCAACAGGCAAGGACTTGCATTACTTATGATCCATTCTATTTCAACCAGCGGTTTGCATGCTAGTATAGGTTAGGTTCGATGTTTGATCCCACCACATGTTTACAGCCCTTTCAAACCGATACAGCCATGTCCCTTCCCAGCAAACCTCGTACTGCTATGTTACTATTGCTCGTTGCTCAGCCCCTGCTTAGTATGCATGCTTAGGATGCTACGATGTTACCCTGTTACTCTTTGGGTTGGGATATCACATGATCATTATTATATTATTGTTGATGATATGATTATTATTATAATGTTGACTATAATCGACGAAGAATGGAAGGTCTAGGCTATCCCGCCCCGACGCTTTGTTCCATTCGAGTCACCTAGGATCCGAGTTCCGGGTATTGGTTTTAAGACTGAGCGTGCCTAACCGCGTGTGGGATTTTATGGGGTCCCCTCTTCTTACCTATCTAGCTTCAAACATTTCTAGTGGTGGCCCAAGCTGATTTACCATTTGAAACCGTGTGTGTGCTGGTCAGCTGCCAGTTGTTTTCAAACCAACCCGGACCAGTGAGGACATAGTTCCCTTGTTGGCCCACCTTGTCCGGCTGAGGACCCGGTTATCCCAATGTGTGATGAACCGTCTATCCAAACCCGAGACAGACGGTAGAGACCAGATCGAGAGAGCGGTCGGCTCCTGAGATGGATGTCGACTCACCGGGGGCCACCCGGATTTGTTCGTTGTTAGTTAGAGGGACCTGTCGTTTCGGATCTCTTGGAACTAAATCATAAAATGGTTGCCTATAATGGGTAGCAACTGAGAGTGATGGACGTGCGTGCGGAGCCTCGTAATGGGCAGTTGGTACACCCCTGCAGGGTTAAATCTTTTCGAGAAGCCGTGTCCACGGTTATGGACGACTTGAGACCTACGTCTTGTTCATAGACAACAACAACTGAGATAATATTAATATAACTTGATCAACGTGTGCGTGTGCCTTGATTGCTTCTTCTTCGTCGGGATGCGAAGAGGAGGACAAGGATAGGATAGGTGTTATGTTTGCGACAGTAGTCGATAGCAAGACTTGTTGGAGGCGATTCCTCATCGAATGCTTGGCTTCTTATCTTACTCTCTAGATCGTTAGCCACTTCATAAATGCTAGTGCGGCAGCAACCTCACCACTTACCCCTTACTTACCGTAAACTACTAGTTGTCCTAGAATGACGAGTGATGAAGTCCTTGCTGGGTCAGATGAAAACTACAGTTGGATGCTGAGTACCTCTGTACTCATGATACTACCCCCAAACTCTTTTCAGGGTTCTGATCGACAACAGGTATGGTGATCGACGTTTCACGTGGAGGCTCGACGACGACTGGTTAGGCGGATCCCGGCGGAGGGCCTGGACCCGTGTGGTTATGGGATCGATGCTTTTCTCTTTGCCAGTAGGCATTTGTTTGTAGTCTGTACTCAGACATGTATCTTCCGCTGTTGTATTATATTTAAGGCAGTCGTATGCCGATTGTATGAGATGTTGTATCCTTGTATCTGTAATGTTGTGATATCATGTTGGAAATCCGGGGCATATGGCTTTGTCATACGTCGCGGTGGGTCCGATATGTGCTTCGTCCTCGGGTTCGGGCGGAAACGTCCGAATCTGAAACAGTACCGCATATCGGGCCTTACACATTAGCCCTCGCACTTTTGGCTGATTCTGGCCTGTTTCATGGGCTACTAATCACCGTTACATGGGCTACTAATCACCGTTTTGGGTCCCCGGAGTGATTCCCACCATTGACGAACCCTAGGGTGCATTTACGTGCCGGTCATCAACACTCGCAGTTTTGGCCGATTCTGGCCTGTTTCATGGGCTATTAATCACCGTTTTGGATCCCCGGAGTGATTTCCACCATTGACGAACCTCAGGGTGTATTTTCGTGACGGTCATCAACACTCGTAGTTTTGGCCGATTCTTGCCTGTTTCATGGGCTATTAGTCACAGTTATATGGGCTATTATTCACCGTTTTGGGTCCCTGGAGTGATTTCCACCATTGACGAACCCCAGGGTGCATTTACGTGACGGTCATGAGCCCTCGCACTTTTGGTCGATTCTGGCCTGTTTCATGAGCTATTAATTACCGTTACATGGGCTATTAATCACCATTTTGGGTCCCCGGAGTGATTTTAACCATTGACGAACCCCAGGGTGCATTTACGTGACGGTCATCAGCCCTCGCACTTTTGGCCGCTTCTGGTCTGTTTCATGGGCTATTAATCACCGTTTTGGGTCTCCGGAGTGATTTCCACCATTGACGAACCCCAGGGTGCATTTACGTGCCGGTCATCAACACTCGCTGTTTTGGCCGATTCTGGCCTCTTTCATGGGCTATTAATCACCGTTTTGGGTCCCCGGAATGATTTTCACCATTGACGAACCTCAGGTTGCATTTACGTGCCGGTCATCAACACTCGCAGTTTTGGCCGATTCTGGCCTGTTTCATGGGCTATTAATCACCGTTTTGGGTCCCCGGAGTGATTATCACTATTGATGAACCCCAGGGTGCATTTACGTGCCGGTCATCAACACTCGCAGTTTTTGCCGATTCTGGCCTGTTTCATGGGCTATTAATCACCGTTTTGGGTCCCCGGAGTGATTTCCACCATTGACGAACCTCAGGATACATTTTCGTGACGGTCATCAACACTCGCAGTTTTGGCCGATTCTTACCTGTTTCATGGGCTATTAGTCACAGTTATTTGGGCTATTAATCACCGTTTTGGGTCCCTGGAGTGATTTCCACCATTGACGAACCCGAGGGTGCATTTACGTGACGGTCATCAGCCCTCGCACTTTTGGCCGATTCTGGCCTGTTTCATGGGCTAATAATCACCGTTACATGGGCTATTAATCAACGTTTTGGGTGTCCGGAGTGGTTATCACCATTGACGAACCCCAGGGTGCATTTACCTGCCGGTCATCAACACTCGCAGTTTTGGCTGATTCTGGCCTGTTTCATGGGCTTTCAATCACCGTTTTGGGTCCCCGGAGTGATTTCCACCATTGACGAACCCTAGGGTGCATTTACGTGACGGTCATTAGCCCTCGCACTTTTGGCTGATTCTGGCCTGTTTCATGGGCTACTAATCACCGTTACATGGGCTACTAATCACCGTTTTGGGTCCCCGGAGTGATTTCCACCATTGACGAACCCTAGGGTGCATTTACGTGACGGTCATCAGCCCTCGCACTTTTAGCCGATTCTGGCCTGTTTCATGGGTTATTAATCACCGTTACATGGGCTATTAATCACCATTTTGGGTCCCCGGAGTGATTATAACCATTGACGAACCCCAGGGTGCATTTACGTGACGGTCATCAGCCCTCGCACTTTTGGCCGCTTCTGGTCTGTTTCATGGGCTATTAATCACCGTTACATGGGCTATTAATCACCGTTTTGGGTCTCCGGAGTGATTTCCACCATTGACGAACCCCAGGGTGCATTTACGTGCCGGTCATCAACACTCGTTGTTTTGGCCGATTCTGGCCTCTTTCATGGGCTATTAATCACCGTTTTGGGTCCCCGGAGTGATTTTCACCATTGACGAACCTCAGGTTGCATTTACGTGCCGGTCATCAACACTCGCAGTTTTGGCCGATTCTGGCCTGTTTCATGGGCTATTAATCACCGTTTTGGGTCCCCGGAGTGATTATCACTATTGATGAACCCCAGGGTGCATTTACGTGCCGGTCATCAACACTCGCAGTTTTTGCCGATTCTGGCATGTTTCATGGGCTATTAATCACCGTTTTGGGTCTCCGAAGTGATTTCCACCATTGACGAACCGCAGGGTGCATTTACGTGCCGGTCATCAACACTCGTTGTTTTGGCCGATTCTGGCCTCTTTCATGGGCTATTAATCACCGTTTTGGGTCCCCGGAGTGATTTCCACCATTGACGAACCTCAGGGTGTATTTTCGTGACGGTCATCAACACTCGTAGTTTTGGCCGATTCTTGCCTGTTTCATGGGCTATTAGTCACAGTTATATGGGCTATTATTCACCGTTTTGGGTCCCTGGAGTGATTTCCACCATTGACGAACCCCAGGGTGCATTTACGTGACGGTCATCAGCCCTCGCACTTTTGGTCGATTCTGGCCTGTTTCATGGGCTATTAATTACCGTTACATGGGCTATTAATCACCATTTTGGGTCCCCGGAGTGATTTTAACCATTGACGAACCCCAGGGTGCATTTACGTGACGGTCATCAGCCCTCGCACTTTTGGCCGCTTCTGGTCTGTTTCATGGGCTATTAATCACCGTTTTGGGTCTCCGGAGTGATTTCCACCATTGACGAACCCCAGGGTGCATTTACGTGCCGGTCATCAACACTCGTTGTTTTGGCCGATTCTGGCCTCTTTCATGGGCTATTAATCACCGTTTTGGGTCCCCGGAGTGATTTTCACCATTGACGAACCTCAGGTTGCATTTACGTGCCGGTCATCAACACTCGCAGTTTTGGCCGATTCTGGCCTGTTTCATGGGCTATTAATCACCGTGTTGGGTCCCCGGAGTGATTATCACTATTGATGAACCCCAGGGTGCATTTACGTGCCGGTCATCAACACTCGCAGTTTTTGCCGATTCTGGCCTGTTTCATGGGCTATTAATCACCGTTTTGGGTCCCCGGAGTGATTTCCACCATTGACGAACCTCAGGATACATTTTCGTGACGGCCATCAACACTTGTAGTTTTGGCCGATTCTTGCCTGTTTCATGGGCTATTAGTCACTGTTATATGGGCTATTATTCACCGTTTTGGGTCCCTGGAGTGATTTCCACCATTGACGAACCCTAGGGTGCATTTACGTGACGGTCATCAGCCCTCGCACTTTTGGCCGATTCTGGCCTGTTTCATGGGCTATTAGTCACAGTTATATGGGCTATTAATCACCGTTTTGGGTCCCCGGAGTGATTTCCACCATTGACGAACCCTAGGGTGCATTTACGTGACGGTCATTAGCCCTCGCACTTTTGGCTGATTCTGGCCTGTTTCATGGGCTACTAATCACCGTTACATGGGCTACTAATCACCGTTTTGGGTCCCCGGAGTGATTTCCACCATTGACGAACCCTAGGGTGCATTTACGTGACGGTTATCAGCCCTCGCACTTTTGGCCGATTCTGGCCTGTTTCATGGGCTATTAATCACCGTTACATGGGCTATTAATCACCATTTTGGGTGCCCGGAGTGATTATAACCATTGACGAACCCCAGCGTGTATTTACGTGACGGTCATCAGCCCTCGCACTTTTGGCCGCTTCTGGTCTGTTTCATGGGCTATTAATCACCGTTACATGGGCTATTAATCACCGTTTTGGGTCTCCGGAGTGATTTCCACCATTGACGAACCCCAGGGTGCATTTAAGTGCCGGTCATCAACACTCGTTGTTTTGGCCAATTCTGGCCTCTTTCATGGGCTATTAATCACCGTTTTGGGTCCCCGGAGTGATTTTCACCATTGACGAACCTCAGGTTGCATTTACGTGCCGGTCATCAACACTCGCAGTTTTGGCCGATTCTGGCCTGTTTCATGGGCTATTAATCACCGTTTTGGTTCCCCGGAGTGATTATCACTATTGATGAACCCCAGGGTGCATTTACGTGAGGGTCATCAACACTCACAGTTTTTGCCGATTCTGGCCTGTTTCATGGGCTAATAATCACCGTTTTGGGTCCCCGGAGTGATTTCCACCATTGACGAAACTCAGGATACATTTTCGTGACGGTAATCAACACTCGCAGTTTTGGCCGATTCTTACCTGTTTCATGGGCTATTAGTCACAGTTATATGGGCTATTAATCACCGTTTTGGGTCCCTGGAGTGATTTCCACCATTGACGAACCCCAGGGTGCATTTACGTGACGGTCATCAGCCCTCGCACTTTTGGCCGATTCTGGCCTGTTTCATGGGCTATTAATCACCGTTACATGGGCTATTAATCACCGTTTTGGGTCCCCGGAGTGATTATCACCATTGACGAACCCCAGGGTGCATTTACCTGCCGGTCATCAACACTCGCAGTTTTGGCGGATTCTGGCCTGTTTCATGGGCTTTTAATCACCGTTTTGGGTCCCCGGAGTGATTTCCACCATTGACGAACCCTAGGGTGCATTTACGTGACGGTCATTAGCCCTCGCACTTTTGGCTGATTCTGGCCTGTTTCATGGGCTACTAATCACCGTTACATGGGCTACTAATCACCGTTTTGGGTCCCCGGAGTGATTTCCACCATTGACGAACCCTAGGGTGCATTTACGTGACGGTCATCAGCCCTCGCACTTTTAGCCGATTCTGGCCTGTTTCATGGGTTATTAATCACCGTTACATGGGCTATTAATCACCATTTTGGGTCCCCGGAGTGATTATAACCATTGACGAACCCCAGGGTGCATTTACGTGACGGTCATCAGCCCTCGCACTTTTGGCCGCTTCTGGTCTGTTTCATGGGTTATTAATCACCGTTACATGGGCTATTAATCACCGTTTTGGGTCTCCGGAGTGATTTCCACCATTGACGAACCCCAGGGTGCATTTACGTGCCGGTCATCAACACTCGTTGTTTTGGCCGATTCTGGCCTCTTTCATGGGCTATTAATCACCGTTTTGGGTCCCCGGAGTGATTTTCACCATTGACGAACCTCAGGTTGCATTTACGTGCCGGTCATCAACACTCGCAGTTTTGGCCGATTCTGGCCTGTTTCATGGGCTATTAATCACCGTTTTGGGTCCCCGGAGTGATTATCACTATTGATGAACCCCAGGGTGCATTTACGTGAGGGTCATCAACACTCACAGTTTTTGCCGATTCTGGCCTGTTTCATGGGCTAATAATCACCGTTTTGGGTCCCCGGAGTGATTTCCACCATTGACGAAACTCAGGATACATTTTCGTGACGGTAATCAACACTCGCAGTTTTGGCCGATTCTTACCTGTTTCATGGGCTATTAGTCACAGTTATATGGGCTATTAATCACCGTTTTGGGTCCCTGGAGTGATTTCCACCATTGACGAACCCCAGGGTGCATTTACGTGACGGTCATCAGCCCTCGCACTTTTGGCCGATTCTGGCCTGTTTCATGGGCTATTAATCACCGTTACATGGGCTATTAATCACCGTTTTGGGTCCCCGGAGTGATTATCACCATTGACGAACCCCAGGGTGCATTTACCTGCCGGTCATCAACACTCGCAGTTTTGGCGGATTCTGGCCTGTTTCATGGGCTTTTAATCACCGTTTTGGGTCCCCGGAGTGATTTCCACCATTGACGAACCCTAGGGTGCATTTACGTGACGGTCATTAGCCCTCGCACTTTTGGCTGATTCTGGCCTGTTTCATGGGCTACTAATCACCGTTACATGGGCTACTAATCACCGTTTTGGGTCCCCGGAGTGATTTCCACCATTGACGAACCCTAGGGTGCATTTACGTGACGGTCATCAGCCCTCGCACTTTTAGCCGATTCTGGCCTGTTTCATGGGTTATTAATCACCGTTACATGGGCTATTAATCACCATTTTGGGTCCCCGGAGTGATTATAACCATTGACGAACCCCAGGGTGCATTTACGTGACGGTCATCAGCCCTCGCACTTTTGGCCGCTTCTGGTCTGTTTCATGGGTTATTAATCACCGTTACATGGGCTATTAATCACCGTTTTGGGTCTCCGGAGTGATTTCCACCATTGACGAACCCCAGGGTGCATTTACGTGCCGGTCATCAACACTCGTTGTTTTGGCCGATTCTGGCCTCTTTCATGGGCTATTAATCACCGTTTTGGGTCCCCGGAGTGATTTTCACCATTGACGAACCTCAGGTTGCATTTACGTGCCGGTCATCAACACTCGCAGTTTTGGCCGATTCTGGCCTGTTTCATGGGCTATTAATCACCGTTTTGGGTCCCCGGAGTGATTATCACTATTGATGAACCCCAGGGTGCATTTACGTGCCGGTCATCAACACTCGCAGTTTTTGCCGATTCTGGCATGTTTCATGGGCTATTAATCACCGTTTTGGGTCCCCGGAGTGATTTCCACCATTGACGAACCTCAGGATACATTTTCGTGACGGTCATCAACACTCGCAGTTTTGGCCGATTCTTACCTGTTTCATGGGCTATTAGTCACAGTTATATGGGCTATTAATCACCGTTTTGGGTCCCTGGAGTGATTTCCACCATTGACGAACCCCAGGGTGCATTTACGTGACGGTCATCAGCCCTCGCACTTTTGGCCGATTCTGGCCTGTTTCATGGGCTATTAATCACCGTTACATGGGCTATTAATCACCGTTTTGGGTCCCCGGAGTGATTATCACCATTGACGAACCCCAGGGTGCATTTACCTACCGGTCATCAACACTCGCAGTTTTGGCCGATTCTGGCCTGTTTCATGGGCTATTAATCACCGTTTTGGGTCCCCGGAGTGATTTTCACCATTGACGAACCTCAGGTTGCATTTACGTGCCGGTCATCAACACTCGCAGTTTTTGCCGATTCTGGCCTGTTTCATGGGCTATTAATCACCGTTTTGGGTCCCCGGAGTGATTTCCACCATTGACGAACCTCAGGATACATTTTCGTGACGGTCATCAACACTCGCAGTTTTGGCCGATTCTTACCTGTTTCATGGGCTATTAGTAACAGTTATATGGGCTATTAATCACCGTTTTGGGTCCCTGGAGTGATTTCCACCATTGACGAACCCGAGGGTGCATTTACGTGACGGTCATCAGCCCTCGCACTTTTGGCCGATTCTGGCCTGTTTCATGGGCTAATAATCACCGTTACATGGGCTATTAATCAACGTTTTGGGTGTCCGGAGTGGTTATCACCATTGACGAACCCCAGGGTGCATTTACCTGCCGGTCATCAACACTCGCAGTTTTGGCTGATTCTGGCCTGTTTCATGGGCTTTAAATCACCGTTTTGGGTCCCCGGAGTGATTTCCACCATTGACGAACCCTAGGGTGCATTTACGTGACGGTCATTAGCCCTCGCACTTTTGGCTGATTCTGGCCTGTTTCATGGGCTACTAATCACCGTTACATGGGCTACTAATCACCGTTTTGGGTCCCCGGAGTGATTTCCACCATTGACGAACCCTAGGGTGCATTTACGTGACGGTCATCAGCCCTCGCACTTTTAGCCGATTCTGGCCTGTTTCATGGGTTATTAATCACCGTTACATGGGCTATTAATCACCATTTTGGGTCCCCGGAGTGATTATAACCATTGACGAACCCCAGGGTGCATTTACGTGACGGTCATCAGCCCTCGCACTTTTGGCCGCTTCTGGTCTGTTTCATGGGCTATTAATCACCGTTACATGGGCTATTAATCACCGTTTTGGGTCTCCGGAGTGATTTCCACCATTGACGAACCCCAGGGTGCATTTACGTGCCGGTCATCAACACTCGTTGTTTTGGCCGATTCTGGCCTCTTTCATGGGCTATTAATCACCGTTTTGGGTCCCCGGAGTGATTTTCACCATTGACGAACCTCAGGTTGCATTTACGTGCCGGTCATCAACACTCGCAGTTTTGGCCGATTCTGGCCTGTTTCATGGGCTATTAATCACCGTGTTGGGTCCCCGGAGTGATTATCACTATTGATGAACCCCAGGGTGCATTTACGTGCCGGTCATCAACACTCGCAGTTTTTGCCGATTCTGGCCTGTTTCATGGGCTATTAATCACCGTTTTGGGTCCCCGGAGTGATTTCCACCATTGACGAACCTCAGGATACATTTTCGTGACGGCCATCAACACTTGTAGTTTTGGCCGATTCTTGCCTGTTTCATGGGCTATTAGTCACTGTTATATGGGCTATTATTCACCGTTTTGGGTCCCTGGAGTGATTTCCACCATTGACGAACCCTAGGGTGCATTTACGTGACGGTCATCAGCCCTCGCACTTTTGGCCGATTCTGGCCTGTTTCATGGGCTATTAGTCACAGTTATATGGGCTATTAATCACCGTTTTGGGTCCCCGGAGTGATTTCCACCATTGACGAACCCTAGGGTGCATTTACGTGACGGTCATTAGCCCTCGCACTTTTGGCTGATTCTGGCCTGTTTCATGGGCTACTAATCACCGTTACATGGGCTACTAATCACCGTTTTGGGTCCCCGGAGTGATTTCCACCATTGACGAACCCTAGGGTGCATTTACGTGACGGTTATCAGCCCTCGCACTTTTGGCCGATTCTGGCCTGTTTCATGGGCTATTAATCACCGTTACATGGGCTATTAATCACCGTTTTGGGTCCCCGGAGTGATTATCACCATTGACGAACCCCAGGGTGCATTTACCTACCGGTCATCAACACTCGCAGTTTTGGCCGATTCTGGCCTGTTTCATGGGCTATTAATCACCGTTTTGGGTCCCCGGAGTGATTTTCACCATTGACGAACCTCAGGTTGCATTTACGTGCCGGTCATCAACACTCGCAGTTTTTGCCGATTCTGGCCTGTTTCATGGGCTATTAATCACCGTTTTGGGTCCCCGGAGTGATTATCACTATTGATGAACCCCAGGATGCATTTACGTGCCGGTCATCAACACTCGCAGTTTTGGCTGATTCTGGCCTGTTTCATGGGCTATTAATCACCGTTTTGGGTCCCCGGACTGATTTCCACTATTGACGAACCTCAGGGTGCATTTTCGTGACGGTCATCAACACTCGTAGTTTTGGCCAATTCTTTCCTGTTTCATGGGCTATTAGTCACTGTTATATGGGCTATTAATCACCGTTTTGGGTCCCCGGAGTGACTTTCACCATTGACGAACCACAGGTTGCATTTACGTGCCGGTCATCAACACTCGCAGTTTGGCCGATTCTGGCCTGTTTCATGGGCTATTAATCACCGTGTTGGGTCCCCGGAGTGATTATCACTATTGATGAACCCCAGGGTGCATTTACGTGCCGGTCATCAACACTCGCAGTTTTTGCCGATTCTGGCCTGTTTCATGGGCTATTAATCACCGTTTTGGGTCCCCGGAGTGATTTCCACCATTGACGAACCTCAGGATACATTTTCGTGACGGCCATCAACACTTGTAGTTTTGGCCGATTCTTGCCTGTTTCATGGGCTATTAGTCACTGTTATATGGGCTATTATTCACCGTTTTGGGTCCCTGGAGTGATTTCCACCATTGACGAACCCTAGGGTGCATTTACGTGACGGTCATCAGCCCTCGCACTTTTGGCCGATTCTGGCCTGTTTCATGGGCTATTAGTCACAGTTATATGGGCTATTAATCACCGTTTTGGGTCCCCGGAGTGATTTCCACCATTGACGAACCCTAGGGTGCATTTACGTGACGGTCATTAGCCCTCGCACTTTTGGCTGATTCTGGCCTGTTTCATGGGCTACTAATCACCGTTACATGGGCTACTAATCACCGTTTTGGGTCCCCGGAGTGATTTCCACCATTGACGAACCCTAGGGTGCATTTACGTGACGGTTATCAGCCCTCGCACTTTTGGCCGATTCTGGCCTGTTTCATGGGTTATTAATCACCGTTACATGGGCTATTAATCACCGTTTTGGGTCCCCGGAGTGATTATCACCATTGACGAACCCCAGGGTGCATTTACCTACCGGTCATCAACACTCGCAGTTTTGGCCGATTCTGGCCTGTTTCATGGGCTATTAATCACCGTTTTGGGTCCCCGGAGTGATTTTCACCATTGACGAACCTCAGGTTGCATTTACGTGCCGGTCATCAACACTCGCAGTTTTTGCCGATTCTGGCCTGTTTCATGGGCTATTAATCACCGTTTTGGGTCCCCGGAGTGATTTCCACCATTGACGAACCTCAGGATACATTTTCGTGACGGTCATCAACACTCGCAGTTTTGGCCGATTCTTACCTGTTTCATGGGCTATTAGTCACAGTTATATGGGCTATTAATCACCGTTTTGGGTCCCTGGAGTGATTTCCACCATTGACGAACCCGAGGGTGCATTTACGTGACGGTCATCAGCCCTCGCACTTTTGGCCGATTCTGGCCTGTTTCATGGGCTAATAATCACCGTTACATGGGCTATTAATCAACGTTTTGGGTGTCCGGAGTGGTTATCACCATTGACGAACCCCAGGGTGCATTTACCTGCCGGTCATCAACACTCGCAGTTTTGGCTGATTCTGGCCTGTTTCATGGGCTTTAAATCACCGTTTTGGGTCCCCGGAGTGATTTCCACCATTGACGAACCCTAGGGTGCATTTACGTGACGGTCATTAGCCCTCGCACTTTTGGCTGATTCTGGCCTGTTTCATGGGCTACTAATCACCGTTACATGGGCTACTAATCACCGTTTTGGGTCCCCGGAGTGATTTCCACCATTGACGAACCCTAGGGTGCATTTACGTGACGGTCATCAGCCCTCGCACTTTTAGCCGATTCTGGCCTGTTTCATGGGTTATTAATCACCGTTACATGGGCTATTAATCACCATTTTGGGTCCCCGGAGTGATTATAACCATTGACGAACCCCAGGGTGCATTTACGTGACGGTCATCAGCCCTCGCACTTTTGGCCGCTTCTGGTCTGTTTCATGGGCTATTAATCACCGTTACATGGGCTATTAATCACCGTTTTGGGTCTCCGGAGTGATTTCCACCATTGACGAACCCCAGGGTGCATTTACGTGCCGGTCATCAACACTCGTTGTTTTGGCCGATTCTGGCCTCTTTCATGGGCTATTAATCACCGTTTTGGGTCCCCGGAGTGATTTTCACCATTGACGAACCTCAGGTTGCATTTATGTGCCGGTCATCAACACTCGCAGTTTTGGCCGATTCTGGCCTGGTTCATGGGCTATTAATCACCGTTTTGGGTCCCCGGAGTGATTATCACTATTGATGAACCCCAGGGTGCATTTACGTGCCGGTCATCAACACTCGCAGTTTTTGCCGATTCTGGCATGTTTCATGGGCTATTAATCACCGTTTTGGGTCCCCGGAGTGATTTCCACCATTGACGAACCTCAGGATACATTTTCGTGACGGTCATCAACACTCGCAGTTTTGGCCGATTCTTACCTCTTTCATGGGCTATTAGTCACAGTTATATGGGCTATTAATCACCGTTTTGGGTCCCTGGAGTGATTTCCACCATTGACGAACCCCAGGGTGCATTTACGTGACGGTCATCAGCCCTCGCACTTTTGGCCGATTCTGGCCTGTTTCATGGGCTATTAATCACCGTTACATGGGCTATTAATCACCGTTTTGGGTCCCCGGAGTGATTATCACCAATGACGAACCCCAGGGTGCATTTACCTACCGGTCATCAACACTCGCAGTTTTGGCTGATTCTGGCCTGTTTCATGGGCTTTTAATCACCGTTTTGGGTCCCCGGAGTGATTTCCACCATTGACGAACCCTAGGGTGCATTTACGTGACGGTCATTAGCCCTCGCACTTTTGGCTGATTCTGGCCTGTTTCATGGGCTACTAATCACCGTTACATGGGCTACTAATCACCGTTTTGGGTCCCCGGAGTGATTTCCACCATTGACGAACCCTAGGGTGCATTTACGTGACGGTTATCAGCCCTCGCACTTTTGGCTGATTCTGGCCTGTTTCATGGGCTATTAATCACCGTTACATGGGCTATTAATCACCATTTTGGGTGCCCGGAGTGATTATAACCATTGACGAACCCCAGCGTGTATTTACGTGACGGTCATCAGCCCTCGCACTTTTGGCCGCTTCTGGTCTGTTTCATGGGCTATTAATCACCGTTACATGGGCTATTAATCACCGCTTTGGGTCTCCGGAGTGATTTCCACCATTGACGAACCCCAGGGTGCATTTACGTGCCGGTCATCAACACTCGTTGTTTTGGCCGATTCTGGCCTCTTTCATGGGCTATTAATCACCGTTTTGGGTCCCCGGAGTGATTTTCACCATTGACGAACCTCAGGTTGCATTTACGTGCCGGTCATCAACACTCGCAGTTTTGGCCGATTCTGGCCTGTTTCATGGGCTATTAATCACCGTTTTGGGTCCCCGGAGTGATTATCACTATTGATGAACCCCAGGGTGCATTTACGTGCCGGTCATCAACACTCACAGTTTTTGCCGATTCTGGCCTGTTTCATGGGCTAATAATCACCGTTTTGGGTCCCCGGAGTGATTTCCACCATTGACGAACCTCAGGATACATTTTCGTGACGGTCATCAACACTCGCAGTTTTGGCCGATTCTTACCTGTTTCATGGGCTATTAGTCACAGTTATATGGGCTATTAATCACCGTTTTGGGTCCCTGGAGTGATTTCCACCATTGACGAACCCGAGGGTGCATTTACGTGACGGTCATCAGCCCTCGCACTTTTGGCCGATTCTGGCCTGTTTCATGGGCTATTAATCACCGTTACATGGGCTATTAATCACCGTTTTGGGTCCCCGGAGTGATTATCACCATTGACGAACCCCAGGGTGCATTTACCTGCCGGTCATCAACACTCGCAGTTTTGGCGGATTCTGGCCTGTTTCATGGGCTTTTAATCACCGTTTTGGGTCCCCGGAGTGATTTCCACCATTGACGAACCCTAGGGTGCATTTACGTGACGGTCATTAGCCCTCGCACTTTTGGCTGATTCTGGCCTGTTTCATGGGCTACTAATCACCGTTACATGGGCTACTAATCACCGTTTTGGGTCCCCGGAGTGATTTCCACCATTGACGAACCCTAGGGTGCATTTACGTGACGGTCATCAGCCCTCGCACTTTTAGCCGATTCTGGCCTGTTTCATGGGTTATTAATCACCGTTACATGGGCTATTAATCACCATTTTGGGTCCCCGGAGTGATTATAACCATTGACGAACCCCAGGGTGCATTTACGTGACGGTCATCAGCCCTCGCACTTTTGGCCGCTTCTGGTCTGTTTCATGGGTTATTAATCACCGTTACATGGGCTATTAATCACCGTTTTGGGTCTCCGGAGTGATTTCCACCATTGACGAACCCCAGGGTGCATTTACGTGCCGGTCATCAACACTCGTTGTTTTGGCCGATTCTGGCCTCTTTCATGGGCTATTAATCACCGTTTTGGGTCCCCGGAGTGATTTTCACCATTGACGAACCTCAGGTTGCATTTACGTGCCGGTCATCAACACTCGCAGTTTTGGCCGATTCTGGCCTGTTTCATGGGCTATTAATCACCGTTTTGGGTCCCCGGAGTGATTTTCACCATTGACGAACCTCAGGTTGCATTTACGTGCCGGTCATCAACACTCGCAGTTTTGGCCGATTCTGGCCTGTTTCATGGGCTATTAATCACCGTTTTGGGTCCCCGGAGTGATTATCACTATTGATGAACCCCAGGGTGCATTTACGTGCCGGTCATCAACACTCGCAGTTTTTGCCGATTCTGGCATGTTTCATGGGCTATTAATCACCGTTTTGGGTCCCCGGAGTGATTTCCACCATTGACGAACCTCAGAATACATTTTCGTGACGGTCATCAACACTCGCAGTTTTGGCCGATTCTTACCTGTTTCATGGGCTATTAGTCACAGTTATATGGGCTATTAATCACCGTTTTGGGTCCCTGGAGTGATTTCCACCATTGACGAACCCCAGGGTGCATTTACGTGACGGTCATCAGCCCTCGCACTTTTGGCCGATTCTGGCCTGTTTCATGGGCTATTAATCACCGTTACATGGGCTATTAATCACCGTTTTGGGTCCCCGGAGTGATTATCACCATTGACGAACCTCAGGTTGCATTTACGTGCCGGTCATCAACACTCGCAGTTTTGGCCGATTCTGGCCTGTTTCATGGGCTATTAATCACCGTTTTGGGTCCCCGGAGTGATTATCACTATTGATGAACCCCAGGGTGCATTTACGTGCCGGTCATCAACACTCGCAGTTTTTGCCGATTCTGGCATGTTTCATGGGCTATTAATCACCGTTTTGGGTCCCCGGAGTGATTTCCACCATTGACGAACCTCAGGATACATTTTCGTGACGGTCATCAACACTCGCAGTTTTGGCCGATTCTTACCTGTTTCATGGGCTATTAGTCACAGTTATATGGGCTATTAATCACCGTTTTGGGTCCCTGGAGTGATTTCCACCATTGACGAACCCGAGGGTGCATTTACGTGACGGTCATCAGCCCTCGCAATTTTGGCCGATTCTGGCCTGTTTCATGGGCTAATAATCACCGTTACATGGGCTATTAATCAACGTTTTGGGTGTCCGGAGTGGTTATCACCATTGACGAACCCCAGGGTGCATTTACCTGCCGGTCATCAACACTCGCAGTTTTGGCTGATTCTGGCCTGTTTCATGGGCTTTCAATCACCGTTTTGGGTCCCCGGAGTGATTTCCACCATTGACGAACCCTAGGGTGCATTTACGTGACGGTCATTAGCCCTCGCACTTTTGGCTGATTCTGGCCTGTTTCATGGGCTAATAATCACCGTTACATGGGCTACTAATCACCGTTTTGGGTCCCCGGAGTGATTTCCACCATTGACGAACCCTAGGGTGCATTTACGTGATGGTCATCAGCCCTCGCACTTTTAGCCGATTCTGGCCTGTTTCATGGGTTATTAATCACCGTTACATGGGCTATTAATCACCATTTTGGGTCCCCGGAGTGATTATAACCATTGACGAACCCCAGGGTGCATTTACGTGACGGTCATCAGCCCTCGCACTTTTGGCCGCTTCTGGTCTGTTTCATGGGCTATTAATCACCGTTACATGGGCTATTAATCACCGTTTTGGGTGTCCAGAGTGATTTCCACCATTGACGAACCCCAGGGTGCATTTACGTGCCGGTCATCAACACTCGTTGTTTTGGCCGATTCTGGCCTCTTTCATGGGCTATTAATCACCGTTTTGGGTCCCCGGAGTGATTTTCACCATTGACGAACCTCAGGTTGCATTTACGTGCCGGTCATCAACACTCGCAGTTTTGGCCGATTCTGGCCTGTTTCATGGGCTATTAATCACCGTTTTGGGTCCCCGGAGTGATTATCACTATTGATGAACCCCAGGGTGCATTTACGTGCCGGTCATCAACACTCGCAGTTTTTGCCGATTCTGGCATGTTTCATGGGCTATTAATCACCGTTTTGGGTCCCCGGAGTGATTTCCACCATTGACGAACCTCAGAATACATTTTCGTGACGGTCATCAACACTCGCAGTTTTGGCCGATTCTTACCTGTTTCATGGGCTATTAGTCACAGTTATATGGGCTATTAATCACCGTTTTGGGTCCCTGGAGTGATTTCCACCATTGACGAACCCCAGGGTGCATTTACGTGACGGTCATCAGCCCTCGCACTTTTGGCCGATTCTGGCCTGTTTCATGGGCTATTAATCACCGTTACATGGGCTATTAATCACCGTTTTGGGTCCCCGGAGTGATTATCACCATTGACGAACCCCAGGGTGCATTTACCTGCCGGTCATCAACACTCGCAGTTTTGGCTGATTCTGGCCTGTTTCATGGGCTTTTAATCACCGTTTTGGGTCCCCGAAGTGATTTCCACCATTGACGAACCCTAGGGTGCATTTACGTGACGGTCATTAGCCCTCGCACTTTTGGCTGATTCTGGCCTGTTTCATGGGCTACTAATCACCGTTACATGGGCTACTAATCACCGTTTTGGGTCCCCGGAGTGATTTCCACCATTGACGAACCCTAGGGTGCATTTACGTGACGGTTATCAGCCCTCGCACTTTTGGCCGATTCTGGCCTGTTTCATGGGCTATTAATCACCGTTACATGGGCTATTAATCACCATTTTGGGTGCCCGGAGTGATTATAACCATTGACGAACCCCAGCGTGTATTTACGTGACGGTCATCAGCCCTCGCACTTTTGGCCGCTTCTGGTCTGTTTCATGGGCTATTAATCACCGTTACATGGGCTATTAATCACCGTTTTGGGTCTCCGGAGTGATTTCCACCATTGACGAACCCCAGGGTGCATTTACGTGTCGGTCAGCAACACTCGTTGTTTTGGCCGATTCTGGCCTCTTTCATGGGCTATTAATCACCGTTTTGGGTCCCCGGAGTGATTTTCACCATTGACGAACCTCAGGTTGCATTTACGTGCCGGTCATCAACACTCGCAGTTTTGGCCGATTCTGGCCTGTTTCATGGGCTATTAATCACCGTTTTGGGTCCCCGGAGTGATTATCACTATTGATGAACCCCAGGGTGCATTTACGTGCCGGTCATCAACACTCACAGTTTTTGCCGATTCTGGCCTGTTTCATGGGCTAATAATCACCGTTTTGGGTCCCCGGAGTGATTTCCACCATTGACGAACCTCAGGATACATTTTCGTGACGGTCATCAACACTCGCAGTTTTGGCCGATTCTTACCTGTTTCATGGGCTATTAGTCACAGTTATATGGGCTATTAATCACCGTTTTGGGTCCCTGGAGTGATTTCCACCATTGACGAACCCCAGGGTGCATTTACGTGACGGTCATCAGCCCTCGCACTTTTGGCCGATTCTGGCCTGTTTCATGGGCTATTAATCACCGTTACATGGGCTATTAATCACCGTTTTGGGTCCCCGGAGTGATTATCACCATTGACGAACCCCAGGGTGCATTTACCTGCCGGTCATCAACACTCGCAGTTTTGGATGATTCTGGCCTGTTTCATGGGCTTTTAATCACCGTTTTGGGTCCCCGGAGTGATTTCCACCATTGACGAACCCTAGGGTGCATTTACGTGACGGTCATTAGCCCTCGCACTTTTGGCTGATTCTGGCCTGTTTCATGGGCTACTAATCACCGTTACATGGGCTACTAATCACCGTTTTGGGTCCCCGGAGTGATTTCCACCATTGACGAACCCTAGGGTGCATTTACGTGACGGTTATCAGCCCTCGCACTTTTGGCCGATTCTGGCCTGTTTCATGGGCTATTAATCACCGTTACATGGGCTATTAATCACCATTTTGGGTCCCCGGAGTGATTTCCACCATTGACGAACCCTAGGGTGCATTTACGTGACGGTCATTAGCCCTCGCACTTTTGGCTGATTCTGGCCTGTTTCATGGGCTACTAATCACCGTTACATGGGCTACTAATCACCGTTTTGGGTCCCCGGAGTGATTTCCACCATTGACGAACCCTAGGGTGCATTTACGTGACGGTTATCAGCCCTCGCACTTTTGGCCGATTCTGGCCTGTTTCATGGGCTATTAATCACCGTTACATGGGCTATTAATCACCATTTTGGGTGCCCGGAGTGATTATAACCATTGACGAACCCCAGCGTGTATTTACGTGACGGTCATCAGCCCTCGCACTTTTGGCCGCTTCTGGTCTGTTTCATGGGCTATTAATCACCGTTACATGGGCTATTAATCACCGTTTTGGGTCTCCGGAGTGATTTCCACCATTGACGAACCCCAGGGTGCATTTACGTGCCGGTCATCAACACTCGTTGTTTTGGCCGATTCTGGCCTCTTTCATGGGCTATTAATCACCGTTTTGGGTCCCCGGAGTGATTTTCACCATTGACGAACCTCAGGTTGCATTTACGTGCCGGTCATCAACACTCGCAGTTTTGGCCGATTCTGGCCTGTTTCATGGGCTATTAATCACCGTTACATGGGCTATTCATCACCGTTTTGGGTCCCCGGAGTGATTTCCACCATTGACGAACCCTAGGGTGCATTTACGTGCCGGTCATCAACACACGCAGTTTTAGCCGATTCTGGCCTGTTTCATGGGCTATTAATCACCGTTTTGGGTCCCCAGAGTGATTTCCACCATTGACGAACCTCAGGTTGCATTTACGTGCCGGTCATCAACAGTCGCAGTTTTGGCCGATTCTGGCTTGTTTAATGGGCTATTAATCACAGTTATATGGTGTCACAACCCTAGTTTTGGTATGTGTTTTTATTATTAGAATTTTTGCATCATGTTTAAATTCTTGGTTTAAGAATTGGGGATTTGGAAAAGCCTCAAAAATAATTTAAGAAAAAGGCCAGATAAAAAGTTTTTCCAAAATTCCTCCAAACAATTTTGAAAAATCCTATAAATGAGTATGATCATTTAAAAATGATTTGGAGTCAAACCCATGCTCCTGGATTTTTCAAATATTCAAACAGAGGCTTGGAAATTAAATTTAAATGATATTTGAATTGAAATTCAAATGTTTTGAATTTCAAAAATCTTCAAAACTTGGGAGTGACCAGTACTAGGTCACATATGTCCAAGATAAAAATTTGGAGAATTTTAAAATTGCTTTGATATTTTTATAGAGCAACACAAATTTAACAGAAAGCATAAAAAGAAAAATAAAAGAGAAAGGCCGAAGCCACTTACCTGGCCCACCTGGCCCAGCAGAGGAGGCCCAGCCCAAAAGGGCAGGGTCGTCTTCCTCCACTGGCCAGGCAGGCAGGCAGGACACCGGCGAGCCCGGCATGGCCGCCAGCGAGCTGCCTGCTTCCCCCTCGTCCCTATCTACTCGCCGAGGAGCCCCTCGAAGCTTCCCTTCCATTCCCCCCCTCTGGAATCCTCTTCCCCGTCTCCTCCGTGCGATCCCATGAAGAAGAGAGAGCCGCCGTCGCCGCCGTGTGCGCGCAGCCGTGGCCACCGTGCCGCTCCCTCCGCACCGAGCTGTCCAGTGAACGCAGCGCCGTCGTCTTCGTCACCGGAGCCGTCCAATTGAAGCCGAGAGGCCCTCAAGGCCACGCCATCGTCGTCGTTCTCAACCATGGCCGCCGACACGTCGCCTTCGAATTCGTCACCGCCGTAGCTCCTTCGACTCCGGCGACCACTCCAGCACAACCAGGGTGAGCCGCGGTTCGTTTTTCCCCATCCCGCGACCGTCCCCGTGCCCCGGTGCCCTCTTTCCCTCTTCGGCCGAGCGGCGCCGCCGTAGAGCTCGTCCCCGCCGTGGCCTCCGGCCCCCTCCCGTGCGCGCGATGCCTCCCCTGGGTGCGCACTTGCAAGGGGCACGCTCTGGTGCCCTTGCCGTGGCCTCCCGTGGCCGGAGCCACCCGCTCCAGTGAGCGCCGCCGTGCGGTTTGGCCACCGGCGGCTAACCGCCGGCGGCTGAGTTAATTAGGGGCTAACCCCCTGGTTAGCTAGCCCCAAGTCACTGACGGGTGGGACCCACCCCCCACTAATCCCCTGTTTAAGCTTAACCAAAACGGGATTAAACCCAGAGTGTATGACAGTGGGCCCGGCATGTCAGTTGACCAGTCAGCGCCCAGTGATGTCATCATGATGTCATGCCTGCGCAATTAATGCCTTTTCTGTTTATGAGAAATTCCAGAAAATGCTTAAATCTTTGAAATTCAATAACTTTTTATCCCTAACTCCAAATCAAATAATTTATATATGAAAAATCATCAGAAAAATGCAAGGATTCCAAATATCATACTTTCATGGATGAAAAACACATCTATGATGATGAACCAGTAGCATTTAGCTATATGGCTTATTTGGAATAATTCAAATTAAATGTTTAAATCATTTCAAATTAAATCTTTGCAATGCCAACCTTAACACATGAACATCAGAGGCATATCATACACATGACCACATGGTTTATCATATCCAAACAATAGTAAATGTAACTTTGGCTAAATTGAACCACATTTGGAGTTTGAATTTGAATTCCTTTTTCAAATCAACTTCAATTAAATTGTTGCAAATTGAACATAGATCACATCAGTACCATGCCATGTTTCATTCTTGAATGTGCATTGCAATGTGATGTTTATACTTTGTTGTCTCGGTGTTTGCTTCTTCTTGATAGATCCATCGACGGACGTAGTCCCTGTGTTCTCTGAAGAGTGGCACCCCCGAGTCTCGACAATAAGGCAAGCATACCCCTTTGATCATATCTATAAAAACCCAGTTTCCCTCTTGTTCTCTTATGCATGATTAGGTGATTCACATGTTACCGTTCTACCGCTAGATGAACCCATCCTTTGCATGACCTTTCATTGCTACCACAGTATTAAGCAAACCTCAACCTAGCAGATACCAGATTGTTTGTGCTCATCATGTGGCCCTTCATCCATGATATGCTATGCCATGCTAGAGTTGTTTGCAATAAATTTGATCCATCTGGGTGATGTATCGGGATGGTAGTGAACACATGCAACAAGGTGGTAACGTGTTGATGAAGTCACCCTAAAATAGGTGAACAATGAGAGGCTGTGTAGGAGTACACAGTGGGTTGTCTCATTTACACTGCCCTAGGCCCCGAGTTCTTGTGTTGTGATCCAAGACACAGATTACTACCACATGTTGGGCTCATTGACCCCTCTCGACCTATTAACTCACCCCGACTAAGGTCCAGGATTCGCATGGGTTAACTTTATTCTATTTGCTTTCCTAACGTAGCACCGTTTTAGGCAAGCGCAGCACCATCCGTCGAGGCGGGCTTGTCGGACCGTCCATACATCATCTGGATCCTGAACGGAAGCCCCGGCCGGATTCCCGATTGGGGTACAACTCAGATAGGCGATTCCCTGAACTAGAGTTGGAGCCGTGAGGTAAGTGTCGTGGTACTATCCTCGCCGACACCGCTTGAAGGTGACGAGTTCTAGGCGATAAGTGGTAGCTACGTATGTGAAAAAGTACACCCCTGCAGGGTTAATGAACTATTCGAATAGCCGTGTCCGCGGTTATGGACTACTTGGAGATCTTTACTTGATTATTAGACAACTCAAATGGATACTCTAAAAATCTCAAGATAAGTGTGAGTGCTTTGGATTGCTTCCTCGTGGGGAAGTCGAGGAAGGATCCATGGTTGTGTATTGAAGTGGTGGTCGAGATTAGATGGACTCGTGTGCGCCTCTTATCTCAACTCTATGTAGTCGTAGTACAAGATAGCCAAGTCAAAGCTTTCTGCATTACAACCCCACTTGCCTTTACCTTGATATCTGAGCATGAGTAGTATAGTTCTGACGTAAGTCTTGCTGAGTACGACTTTGTACTCACGTTTGCTTATTCTATGTTTTAGAGACGAGACCACTGACCCTAATGGTGGCCTCCTCCTTCAAGCTCGACATCGACAAAGTTATGTAGTCCCAGATAGCAACCTGGTCCCTCTGGAGGGTCGTTGTGTTTTCTTAAAGGCTTCTTAAGCCATTTGTTAACCTTGTCTTTACTAAGACATAATTTGCTTCCGTTTTTGTATGATGTAATGTTGGATCACAGTGATGTGATCTCTGTTTGTAACACTACTATATCTGCTCTATTTAGTAGATGCAATAAAGCTATAAGTTTGTAGAGTTTATGTTGTGTTACCTGCTGTTATACACTTGGCATGCATGCTGCGTGCATGTTTATATCGTGCATGTCATGTGTGGGGTTCGATACCTTAGTTGTGTTCTCGCCGGCGGTCTTTTATACACCAAGTGGCCCTTAGATGTGTGCAGCTTGGGGCATCGCGATGCGATTGCTCGTGACCCTGTCACGTGGCACACTTTGTGGTATGATTGAGCCCGCCCGAGACCCCGACTAAGAGATCGGGCTGGAGTCTATTTATGTAAGTGTTAGGATTCAATCGATAATATGGTTGAGGCGACTTGTCTATGAGTATGGGATTTCACCACCCATAATCATTTAGACTTGTGAGCGGGCGATGAGGACCCATCACAGTTGATCATCCGGCCTGGATGGGATGCCCCCTCACGTTCGAGCTTTCCGAGAGTGTCTTGTACTTGGCCTTGTCTGCTTAGACAAGTGGGTATGGCTCTCGGCTCTTCATATGATTGAATTGTGACTGGAATTACATATGCAATCCCCGGGTCCCGACAGACTTGGTATCAGAGCAGGACTGCCTGTAGGATTAGTAAACCTTGGCCGAAGTCGAGTCTAGCATTCTATAGTTATGTAGTTACTTTGGGTATAAGGGAACAACGTAAGGCTTCATTTTTCTCCTTACCCTCATCAATCTGAGTTCTGAGTCACCCTCATCTTTTCTACGGGAAGATAGGACTAGGCTCTTCTATGTCTATACTAGAACATCTCGTTGTTTGACTCTCCCTAGCTGTAGGATTGTTTTGGTTGTCTAGAGTCACCATTGCTTCAAGCCTTTTGAGAAGGTTCTGATCATTCTTGCAGGTTGATTCCTCTTTTCACCCCGGTACAGCCGTTATGTTGTCCGATTTGTTCCGTGTTTCCAGTGATTCCAATGCTTTTGCATTACATTCTTGCCCGCTCTTAAATTATGTCATCCTTGCTTTGATTCCATCATAAATCCTACTCTAATTGTTGATTTTTATCACACAGAATGTCAGGTGGGACCAGACGTGTTGAATCTGGTCACGGTAATCGAAGTGGTGATGATGATCCTCCTTCACCGCCTTCTGCAGCGGAAATCATGATGGAGGCTGAGCGAAATCGACGTGATCAAACACGCCTTTTGCAGCTCATTGAGAAGAATACTTCTCTCCAGCGAGATGCGGTAACATCCATCCAGGATTTTATCCTTTTGAACCCGCCGGTTTTTCGATGTTCATCTGAGCCCCTTGATGCCGATGATTGGCTCCGATCCATCGAGCGTAAGCTTGAGACGGCGCATGTTTCTCCAGACGATCGTGTGATGTTCGCGGCATATTTTCTGGAAGGTGCTGCTGGTGAATGGTGGGAAAGTTTTGTTGCAATGCAGCCTGATGGTCACGTAGTGACTTGGCAGGAGTTCCGTGATGCCTTCCAAGGGTACCACATTTTGGATGAGCTGATGGAAAGAAAAAGGGAAGAGTTATGTACCCTATCTCAAGGAAATATGACTGTTCATCAGTACAGGACTGAGTTCAACCGACTTTCTTGTTATGCCCCTGAGAAGATATCAACCGATGCCAAGAAGCAAGCAAGGTTCCGCAAGGGACTTAGCCCTGTCCTTCGTCATGATCTCAATCTTCTTGAATTCGTCAACTTCGAGGATTTGGTCAATAGATCATTCAGAGCTGAGCATGGAAATGAGGTCTTTGAAGAGTCTCGCAAGCGTGATCGTGATATTGCTTCCTCTTCTAGTTTGGGTTCTCAGAAACGTCGATTTTGGATCCCAACTAGTGCCATTCCTTCGCACTTGATTCCAAGACCATCTCCACAAAGCAAGAAAACCCAGAAAGGTAGTAGAGAGCTTGCCATATAAACTCCACAACCTAACAACCGTTTGTGCTACAAGTGTGGTAATCCTGGCCACATTGCACGACAGTGTTCATTGCAAGAGAATGTTCCTCCTCGTCCAAAACCTAAAGCCAAAGCTAAGCCATCAAAGCCTTCCAAAGCTAAGTCCGCTATTGTTGAATACGGATGTGTGAACCATGCCACCATCAAAGAAGCCCAAGAGGATACGAAGGTTGTACTCGGTACACTTCCTGTCAACTCCAACCCTACTTCTGTTCTATTTGATTCTGGAGCTTCTCATTCCTTTTTGTCTGAAAAGTTCGCACTCCTGCATGATATATCATTTGAGGAACTGCCTAATCCTGTCATGATCAAAACTCCAGGATCCACATGGCGTACCAGTAGGGTAAGTCATGACAATGAAATTGCTGTTGAGGATGTTGTATTCCTTGCTTCTTTCATATCCCTCAAATCTTCTGATATCGATATCATCTTAGGTATGGATTGGTTGTCCAAACACCGTGCCAAGATTGATTGTGCCACTAGGTCAGTCCAACTCACTCATCCTTCCGGCAAGATAGTCCATTTCACATCTCAAGGTTCAGAAACCCAGCTGTATTCGTTGAATGAACATCCCCTTCCTAACCTTGAAGATATTCCGATAGTTTGTGACTTTCCGGATGTCTTTCCAGAAGAGCTGCCGGGAATGCCACCCGACAGGTCTGTGGAATTCATAGTGGATCTTATACCAGGCACAGCCCCAATTTCCAGACGCCCATATAGGATGGCCCCACATGAGTTAGCTGAGCTAAAAACCCAACTTGATGCTTCGTTGGCGAAAGGCTTCATCCGCCCTAGCTCATCGCCATGGGGTTGCCCCATTCTGTTCATAACGAAGAAAGATGGAACAGAAAGGATGTGCGTAGACTATCGCCCGCTAAATCTAGCGACGATAAAGAACAAATACCCACTGCCCAGGATCAATGATCTTTATGATCAACTTGCTGGATCCTCTGTCTTCTCCAAGATGGATTTGAGATTAGGTTATCATCAAATCAGAATCAGAAACGAGGACATTCCCAAGACGGCTTTCACTACTCGTCATGGTCTTTATGAGTACACCGTCATGTCCTTCGGTTTAACCAATGCCCCAGCCACATTCTCGCGCTTGATGAATTCGATCTTCATGGAGTACTTAGATAAATTTGTGGTGGTTTATCTTGATGATATTCTCATCTACTCTAAGAACGAAGAAGAGCACGCAGAACATCTTAGGTTGGCATTGATGAAACTTAGAGAGCATCGCCTTTATGCCAAGTTCTCCAAGTGTGAATTTTGGCTACCAGAGGTGACCTACTTAGGCCACGTGATTTCTGAAAAAGGTGTTGCAGTCAATCCCGAGAGAGTTCAGGCCGTCCTTGACTGGACTCCACCTGAATCGGTTAAACAAGTTAGGAGTTTTCTCGGCTTAGCAAGCTATTGTCGCCGCTTCGTTGAGAACTTCTCCAAAGTTGCAAAGCCTCTTACTGAACTCCTCAAGAAAGATAAGAAATTCCTATGGACTCCCAAGTGCGAGGAAAGCTTTCAAGAGCTAAAAAGAAGATTGACTTCTGCACCCGTACTTGCACCTCCAGACACCAAAAGGGATTTTGAAATCTATTTTGATGCTTCACGGCAAGGGTTAGGAGGTATACTTATGCAAGATCGACATGTGGTAGCTTATGCTTCACGCCAGTTGCGGCCACATGAAGAAAACTATCCTACCCATGATCTTGAACTCGCTGCCGTAGTTCATGCCCTGAAGACTTGGCGACATTACCTCCTTGGTAATCGTTGTGAAATCTATACCGATCACCAACGCCTCAAATACATATTCACCCAGCCAGATCTTAATCTCAGGCAAAGACGCTGGATAGAGTTGATAAAAGATTACGACTTGAGTATCTCTTATACCCCAGGCAAAGCCAATGTCATGGCTGATGCACTAAGTCGTAAGTCGTATTGTAACAACCTCATGTTACAACAGTATCAACCAATTCTCTGTGAGGAATTTCGAAAGATGAATCTCGAGATTGTTCCTCATGGATTCCTTTCCACCTTGATTGTGAAACCAACCCTTGAGGATCAAATCAAAACTGTTCAACAACGTGCTCGAGGTATCCGACATATCAAGCAGAACATTGCTAGCAGTAAGGCAAAATGTTTTACCCTAGACAATGAAGGTACTGCGTACTTCGAGAATAGGATGGTAGTTCCGAAGAATAGGAATCTAAGGCAGCAAATCCTTAAGGAAGCCCAGGACACCCCTCTCTCGATTCATCCTGGTAGTACTAAGATGTATCAAGATCTACGCCAGAGATTTTTGTGGACTAGGATGAAGCGAGAAATCGCTCAATTTGTTGCTGAGTGCGATGTTTGTCGTCGTGTGAAAGCAGAGCATCAAAGACCTGCTGGTACTCTTCAACCTTTAGCCATTCCTGAGTGGAAATGGGATAAAGTCAGTATGGATTTCATCACTGGCTGTCCAAAGTCTCAGAAGGGTAACAATGCCATCTTCGTGGTCATTGACCGTCTTTCCAAAGTTGCTCATTTCCTTCCTGTTCGCGAGAGTATAACTGCTAGCCAGTTAGCGGATTTATATGTCTCCCGGATCGTTTCTCTCCATGGTGTTCCTTTGGAAATCAATTCAGACCGTGGAAGTCTTTTCACCTCCAGATTTTTGGAAAGTTTTCAAAATGCTATGGGAACCCATCTCTCCTTTAGCACCGCCTTTCATCCCCAGTCAAGTGGTCAAGTAGAAAGAGTCAATCAAATTCTCGAAGACATGCTCAGAGCCTGTGTTATCTCATTCGGAAAGAGCTGGGAGAAATCTCTTCCATTCGCCGAGTTTGCTTATAACAACAGCTTCCAATCTAGCCTGGGCATGGCACCCTTTGAATTTCTCAATGGACGAAAATGTCGAACCCCATTAAACTGGTCAGAAACCGGTGAAAGACAATTCTTTGGACCGGATATGATCCAGGAAGCAGAAGAGAAGGTTCGCATTGTTCGTGAGCAATTGAAAACAGCCCAGTCTCGTCAGAAAAGCTATTATGATCGTCATCATAGGCCAGAGAGCTACGAGCTGGACGAGAAGGCGTACCTCCGGGTTACTCCTCTGAAGGGAACCCAACGTTTCGGTATCAAAGGCAAGTTGGCCCCACGTTACATAGGCCCCTTTCGCATTCTAGCTAAACGTGGAGAAGTTGCCTACCAACTTGAACTACCGCCACATCTTTCTCAGGTTCACGATGTCTTCCACGTATCTCAACTCAGGCGTTGCTTCAAGGACCCCATCCGCGAAGTAGACCACGAAACGCTTGATCTCCAAGAAAACCTGTCGTATCGAGAGTATCCCGTCCATATCCTCGATGAAGCTGAGCGCACCACCAGACGTCAGAAGATCAAGTTCCTTAAAGTGCAGTGGTCCAACCATTCTGAGAAGGAAGCCACCTGGGAACGAGAAGACCGTCTCCGTGTCGAGTACCCCACCCTCTTCCCGACTACTTCTGAATCTCGGGACGAGATTCTTTTGAGTGGGGGCGAGTTGTCACAACCCTAGTTTTGGTATGTGTTTTTATTATTAGAATTTTTGCATCATGTTTAAATTCTTGGTTTAAGAATTGGGGATTTGGAAAAGCCTCAAAAATAATTTAAGAAAAAGGCCAGATAAAAAGTTTTTCCAAAATTCCTCCAAACAATTTTGAAAAATCCTATAAATGAGTATGATCATTTTAAAAATGATTTGGAGTCAAACCCATGCTCCTGGATTTTTCAAATATTCAAACAGGGGCTTGGAAATTAAATTTAAATGCTATTTGAATTGAAATTCAAATGTTTTGAATTTCAAAAATCTTCAAAACTTGGGAGTAACTTGTACTAGGTCACATATGTCCAAGATAAAAATTTGGAGATTTTTAAAATTGCTTTGATATTTTTTTCAGAGCAAAACAAATTTAATAGAAAGCATAAAAAGAAAAATAAAAGAGAAAGGCCGAAGCCACTTACCTGGCCCACCTGGCCCAGCAGAGGAGGCCCAGCCCAAAAGGGCAGGGTCGTCTTCCTCCACTGGCCAGGCAGGCAGGCAGGACGCCGGCGAGCCCGTCATGGCCGCCAGCGAGCTGCCTGCTTCCCCCTCGTCCCTATCTACTCGCCGAGGAGCCCCTCGAAGCTTCCCTTCCATTCCCCCCCTCTGGAATCCTCTTCCCCGTCTCCTCCGTGCGATCCCGCGAAGAACAGAGAGCCGCCGTCGCCGCCGTGTGCGCGCAGCCGTGGCCACCGTGCCCCTCCCTCCGCACCGAGCTGTCCAGTGAACGCAGTGCCGTCGTCTTCGTCACCGGAGCCGTCCAATTGAAGCCGAGAGGCCCTCAAGGCCACGCCATCATCGTCGTTCTCAACCACGGCCGCCGACACGCCGCCGTCGAATTCGTCACCGCCGTAGCTCCTTCGACTCCAGCGACCACTCCAGCACAACCAGGGTGAGCCGCGGTTCGTTTTCCCCCATCCCGCGACCGTCCCCGTGCCCCGGTGCCCTCTTTCCCTCTTCGGCCGAGCGGCGCCGCCGTAGAGCTCGTCCCCGCCGTGGCCTCCGGCCCCCTCCGGTGCGCGCGATGCCTCCCCTAGGTGCGCACGTGCAAGGAGCACGCTCTGGTGCCCTTGCCGTGGCCTCCCGTGGCCGGAGCCACCCGCTCCAGTGAGCGCTGCCGTGCGGTTTGGCCACCGGCGGCTAACCGCCGGCCGGCTGAGTTAATTAGGGGTTAACCCCCTGGTTAGCTAGCCCCAAGTCACTGACGGGTGGGACCCACCCCCCACTAATCCCCTGTTTAAGCTTAACCAAAACGGGATTAAACCCAGAGTGTATGACAGTGGGCCCGGCATGTCAGTTGACCAGTCAGCGCCCAGTGATGTCATCATGATGTCATGCCTGTGCAATTAATGCCTTTTCTGTTTATGAGAAATTCCAGAAAATGCTTAAATCTTTGAAATTCAATAACTTTTTATCCCTAACTCCAAATCAAATAATTTATATATGAAAAATCATCAGAAAAATGCAAGGATTCCAAATATCATACTTTCATGGATGAAAAACACATCTATGATGATGAACCAGTAGCATTTAGCTATATGGCTTATTTGGAATAATTCAAATTAAATGTTTAAATCATTTCAAATTAAATCTTTGCAATGCCAACCTTAACACATGAACATCAGAGGCATATCATACACATGACCACATGGTTTATCATATCCAAACAATAGTAAATGTAACTTTGGCTAAATTGAACCACATTTGGAGTTTGAATTTGAATTCCTTTTTCAAATCAACTTCAATTAAAATTGTTGCAAATTGAACATAGATCACATCAGTACCATGCCATGTTTCATTCTTGAATGTGCATTGCAATGTGATGTTTATACTTTGTTGTCTCGGTGTTTGCTTCTTCTCGATAGATCCATCGACGGACGTAGTCCCTGTGTTCTCCGAAGAGTGGCACCCCCGAGTCTCAACAATAAGGCAAGCATACCCCTTTGATCATATCTATAAAAACCCAGTTTCCCTCTTGTTCTCTTATGCATGATTAGGTGATTCACATGTTACCGTTCTACCGCTAGATGAACCCATCCTTTGCATGACCTATCATTGCTACCACAGTATTAAGCAAACCTCAACCTAGCAGATACCAGATTGTTTGTGCTCATCATGTGGCCCTTCATCCATGACATGCTATGCCATGCTAGAGTTGTTTGCAATAAAGTTGATCCATCTGGGTGATGTATCGGGATGGTAGTGAACACATGCAACAAGGTGGTAACGTGTTGATGAAGTCACCCTAAAATAGGTGAACAATGAGAGGCTATGTAGGAGTACACAGTGGGTTGTCTCATTTACACTGCCCTAGGCCCCGAGTTCTTGTGTTGTGATCCAAGACACACATTACTACCACATGTTGGGCTCATTGACCCCTCTCGACCTATTAACTCACCCCGACTAAGGTCCAGGATTCGCATGGGTTAACTTTATTCTATTTGCTTTCCTAACGTAGCACGGTTTTAGGCAAGCCAGCACCATCCGTCGAGGTGGGCTTGTCGGACCGTCCATACATCGTCTGGATCCTGAACGGAAACCCCGGCCGGATTCCTGATTGGGGTACAACTCAGATAGGCGATTCCCTGGACTAGAGTTGGAGCCGTGAGGTAAGTGTCGTGGTACTATCCTCGCCGACACCGCTTGAAGGTGACGAGTTCTAGGCGATAAGTGGTAGCTACGTATGTGAAAAAGTACACCCCTGCAGAGTTAATGAACTATTCGAATAGCCGTGTCCGCGGTTATGGACTACTTGGAGATCTTTACTTGATTATTAGACAACTCAAATGGATACTCTAAAAATCTCAAGATAAGTGTGAGTGCTTTGGATTGCTTCCTCGTGGGGAAGTCGAGGAAGGATCCATGGTTGTGTATTGAAGTGGTGGTCGAGATTAGATGGACTCGTGTGCGCCTCTTATCTCAACTCTATGTAGTCGTAGTACAAGATAGCCAAGTCAAAGCTTTCTGCATTACAACCCCACTTGCCTTTACCTTGATATCTGAACATGAGTAGTATAGTTCTGACGTAAGTCTTGCTGAGTACGACTTTGTACTCACGTTTGCTTATTCTATGTTTTAGAGACGAGACCACTGACCCTAATGGTGGCCTCCTCCTTCAAGCTCGACATCGACAAAGTTATGTAGTCCCAGACAGCAACCTGGTCCCTCTGGAGGGTCGTTGTGTTTTCTTAAAGGCTTCTTAAGCCATTTGTTAACCTTGTCTTTACTAAGACATAATTTGCTTCCGTTGTTGTATGATGTAATGTTGGATCACAGTGATGTGATCTCTGTTTGTAACACTACTATATCTGCTCTGTTTAGTAGATGCAATAAAGCTATAAGTTTGTAGAGTTTATGTTGTGTTACCTGCTGTTATACACTTGGCATGCATGCTGCGTGCATGTTTATATTGTGCATGTCATGTGTGGGGTTCGATACCTTAGTTGTGTTCTCGCCGGCGGTCTTTTATACACCAAGTGGCCCTTAGATGTGCGCAGCTTGGGGCATCGCGATGCGATTGCTCGTGACCCTGTCACGTGGCACACTTTGTGGTATGATTGAGCCCGCCCGAGACCCCGACTAAGAGATCGGGCTAGAGTCTGTTTATGTAAGTGTTAGGATTCAATCGATAATATGGTTGAGGCGACTTGTGTATGAGTATGGGATTTCACCACCCATAATCATTTAGACTTGTGAGCGGGCGATGAGGACCCATCACAGTTGATCATCCGGCCTGGATGGGATGCCCCCTCACGTTCGAGCTTTCCGAGAGTGTCTTGTACTTGGCCTTGTCTGCTTAGACAAGTGGGTATGGCTCTCGGCTCTTCATATGATTGAATTGTGACTGGAATTACATATGCAAACCCCGGGTCCCGACAGACTTGGTATCAGACTTGGTATCACTGTTTTGGGTCCCTGGAGTGATTTCCACCATTGACGAACCCCAGGGTGCATTTACGTGACGGTCATCAGCCCTCGCACTTTTGGCCGATTCTGGCCTGTTTCATGGGCTATTAATCACCGTTACATGCGCTATTAATCACCGTTTTGGGTCCCCGGAGTGATTATCACCATTGGCGAACCCCAGGGTGCATTTACCTGCCGGTCATCAACACTCGCAGTTTTGGCTGATTCTGGCCTGTTTCATGGGCTATTAATCACCAATTTGGGTCCCCGGAGTGATTTCCACCATTGACGAACCCTAGGGTGCATTTACGTGACGGTCATCAGCCCTCGCACTTTTGGCTGATTCTGGCCTGTTTCATGGGCTACTAATCACCGTTACATGGGCTATTAATCACCGTTTTGGGTCCCCGTAGTGATTTCCACCATTGACGAACCCCAGGGTGCATTTACGTGCCGGTCATCAACACTCGCAGTTTTGGCCGATTCTGGCCTGTTTCATGGGCTATTAATCACCGTTTTGGGTCCCCGGAGTGATTTCCACCATCTACGAACCTTAGGTTGCATTTACGTGCCGGTCATCAACACTCGCAGTTTTGGCCGATTCTGGCCTGTTTCATTGGCTATTAATCACCGTTTTGGGTCCCCGGAGTGATTTCCACCATTGACGAACCCGAGGGTGCATTTACGTGCCGGTCATCAACACTCGCAGTTTTGGCCGATTCTGGCCTGTTTCATGGGCTATTAATCACCGTTTTGGGTCCCCGGAGTGATTTCCACCATTGACGAACCTCAGGTTGCATTTACGTGCCGGTCATCAACACTCGCAGTTTTGGCCGATTCTGGCCTGTTTCATGGGCTATTAATCACCGTTACATGGGCTATTAATCACCGTTTTGGGTCCCCGGAGTGATTTCCACCATTGACGAACCCCAGGGTGCATTTACGTGCCGGTCATCAACGTTTTGGCCGATTCTGGCCTGTTTCATGGGCTATTAATCACCGTTTTGGGTCCCCGGAGTGATTTCCACCATTGACGAACCTCAGGTTGCATTTACGTGCCGGGCATCAACACTCGAACTTTTGGCTGATTCTGCCTGTTTCATGGGCTATTAATCACCGTTACATGGGCTATTAATCACAGTTATATGGGCTATTAATCACCGTTTTGGATCCCCGGAGTGATTTCCACCATTGACGAACCCTAGGGTGCATTTGTGTGACGGTCATCAGCCCTCGCACTTTTGGCCGATTCTGTCCTGTTTCATGGGCTATTAATCACCGTTACATGGGCTATTAATCACCGTTTTGGGTCCCCGGAGTGATTTTCACCATTGACGAACCACAGGGTGCATTTACGTGCCGGTCATCAACACTCGCAGTTTTGGCCGATTTTGGCCTCTTTCATGGGCTATTAATCACCGTTTTGGGTCCCCGGAGTGATTTCCACCATTGACGAACCTCAGGTTGCATTTACGTGCCGGTCATCAACACTCGCAGTTTTGGCCGATTCTGGCCTGTTTCATGGGCTACTAATCACCGTTTTGGGTCCCCGGAGTGATTATCACTATTGATGAACCCCAGGGTGCATTTACGTGCCGGTCATCAACACTCGCAGTTTTGGCCGATTCTGGCCTGTTTCATGGGCTATTAATCACCGTTTTGGGTCCCCGGAGTGATTTCCAACATTGACGAACCTCAGGGTGCATTTTCGTGACGGTCATCAACACTCGCAGTTTTGGCCGATTCTTGCCTGTTTCATGGGCTATTAGTTACAGTTATATGGGCTATTAATCACCGTTTTGGGTCCCTGGAGTGATTTCCACCATTGACGAACCCCAGGGTGCATTTACGTGACGGTCATCAGCCCTCGCACTTTTGGCCGATTCTGGCCTGTTTCATGGGCTATTAATCACCGTTACATGGGCTATTAATCACCGTTTTGGGTCCCCGGAGTGATTATCACCATTGATGAACCCAGGGTGCATTTACCTGCCAGTCATCAACACTCGCAGTTTTGGCTGATTCTGGCCTGTTTCATGGGCTATTAATCACCGTTTTGGGTCCCCGGAGTGATTTCCACCATTGACGAACCCTAGGGTGCATTTACGTGACGGTCATCAGCCCTCGCACTTTTGGCTGATTCTGGCCTGTTTCATGGGCTACTAATCACCGTTATATGGGTTATTAATCACCGTTTTGGGTTCCCGGAGTGATTTCCACCATTGACGAACCCGAGGGTGCATTTACGTGCCGGTCATCAACACTCGCAATTTTGGCCGATTCTGGCCTGTTTCATGGGCTATTAATCACCATTTTGGGTCCCCGGAGTAATTTCCACCATTGACGAACCCCAGGGTACATTTACGTGACCGTCATCAACACTCGCAGTTTTGGCCGATTCTGGCCTGTTTCATGGTCTATTAATCACCGTTTTGGGTCCCCGGAGTGATTTCCACCATTGGCGAACCCCAGGTTGCATTTACGTGCCGGTCATCAACACTCGTAGTTTTGGACGATTCTGGCCTGTTTCATGGGCTATTCATCACAGTTACATGGGCTATTAATCAACGTTTTGAGTCCCCGGAGTGATTTCCACCATTGACGAACCCCAGGGTGCATTTACGTGACGGTCATCAACACTCGCAGTTTTGGCCGATTCTGGCTTGTTTCATGGGTTGTTAATCAGCGTTACATGGGCTGTTAATCACCATTTTGGGTCCCCGGAGTGATTTCCACCATTGATGAACCCCAGGGTGCACTTACGTGTCGGTCATCAATACTCATAGTTTTGGTTGATTCTGGCATGTTTCATGGGCTATTACTCACAGTTACATGGGCTATTAGTCACCGTTTTGGGTCCCCGGAGTGATTTCCACCATTGAAGAACCCCAGGGTGCATTTACGTGCCGGTCATCAACACTCGCAGTTTTGGACGATTCTGGCATGTTTCATGGGCTATTAATCACAGTTACATGGGCTATTAATCACCGTTTTGGGTCCCCGGAGTGATTTCCACCATTGATGAACCCCAGGGTGCATTTACGTGCCGGTCATTAACACTCACAGTTTAGGTCGATTCTGGCATGTTTCATGGGCTATTAGTCACAGTTACATGGGCTATTACTCACCGTTTTGGGTCCCCGGAGTGATTTCCACCATTGTAGAACCCCAGGGTGCATTTCCGTGCCGGTCATCAACACTCGCAGTTTTGGACGAGTCTGTCATGTTTCATGGGCTATTAATCACAGTTACATGGCTTATCAATCACGTTTTGGGTCCCCGAAGTGATTTCCACCATTGATGAACCCCAGGGTGCATTTACGTGTCGGTCATCAACACTCGCAGTTTTGGACGATTCTGGCCTGTTTCATGGGCTATTAATCACAGTTACATGGGTTATTATTCACGTGTTGGGTCCCCGGAGTAATTTCCACCATTGACGAACCCAGGGTGCATTTACGTGACGGTCATCAACACTCACAGTTTAGGTCGATTCTGGCATGTTTCATGGGCTATTAGTCACAGTTACATGGGCTATTAGTCACCGTTTTGGGTCCCCGGAGTGATTTCCACCATTGTAGAACCCCAGGGTGCATTTACGTGCCGGTCATCAACACTCGCAGTTTTGGACGATTCTGTCATGTTTCATGGGCTATTAATCACAGTTACATGGGTTATCAATCACGTTTTGGGTCCCCGGAGTGATTTCCACCAGTGATGAACCCGAGGGTGCATTTACGTGTCGGTCATCAACACTCGGAGTTTTGGACGATTCTGGCCTGTTTCATGGGCTATTAATCATAGTTACATGGGTTATTAATCACGTGTTGGGTCCCCGGAGTAATTTCCACCATTGACGAACCCAGGGTGCATTTACGTGACGGTCATCAACACTCGCAGTTTTGGCCGATTCTGGCATGTTTCATGGGCTATTAATCACTGTTACATGGGCTATTAATCACCGTTTTGGGTCCCCGGAGTGATTTCCACCATTGATGAACCCAGGGTGCATTTACGTGCCGGTCATCAACACTCACAGTTTTAGACGATTCTGGCTTGTTTCATGGGCTGCTAATCACCGTTACATGGGCTATTAATCTCCGTTTTGGGTCCCCGGATTGATTTCCACCATTGACGAATCCAGGGTGCATTTATGTGCCGGTCATCAACACTCGCAGTTTTGGCCGATTCTTGCCTGTTTCATGGGCTATTAATCATAGTTACATGGGTTATTAATCACGTGTTGGGTCCCCGGAGTGATTTCCACCATTGTAGAACCCCAGGGTGCATTTACGTGCCGGTCATCAACACTCGCAGTTTTGGACGATTCTGTCATGTTTCATGGGCTATTAATCACAGTTACATGGGTTATCAATCACGTTTTGGGTCCCCGGAGTGATTTCCACCAGTGATGAACCCGAGGGTGCATTTACGTGTCGGTCATCAACACTCGGAGTTTTGGACGATTCTGGCCTGTTTCATGGGCTATTAATCATAGTTACATGGGTTATTAATCACGTGTTGGGTCCCCGGAGTAATTTCCACCATTGACGAACCCAGGGTGCATTTACGTGACGGTCATCAACACTCGCAGTTTTGGACGATTCTGGCCTGTTTCATGGGCTATTAATCACAGTTACATGGGTTATTATTCACGTGTTGGGTCCCCGGAGTAATTTCCACCATTGACGAACCCAGGGTGCATTTACGTGACGGTCATCAACACTCACAGTTTAGGTCGATTCTGGCATGTTTCATGGGCTATTAGTCACAGTTACATGGGCTATTAGTCACCGTTTTGGGTCCCCGGAGTGATTTCCACCATTGTAGAACCCCAGGGTGCATTTACGTGACGGTCATCAACACTCGCAGTTTTGGCCGATTCTGGCCTGTTTCATGGGCTATTAAACACAGTTACTTGGGCTATTAATCACCGTTTTGGGTCCCCGGAGTGATTTCCACCATTGACGAACCCCAGGGTGCATTGACGTGCCGGTCATCAACACTCACAGTTTTGGTCGATTCTGGCATGTTTCATGGGCAATTACTCACAGTTACATGGGCTATTAGTCACCATTTTGGGACCCCGGAGTGATTTCCACCATTGATGAACCCCAGGGTGCATTTACGTGCCGGTCATCAACACTCGCAGTTTTGGACGATTCTGGCATGTTTCATGGGCTATTAATCACTGTTACATGGGCTATTAATCACCGTTTTGGGTCCCCGGAGTGATTTCCACCATTGATGAACCCAGGGTGCATTTACGTGCCGGTCATCAACACTCACAGTTTTGGACGATTCTGGCTTGTTTCATGGGCTGCTAATCACCGTTACATGGGCTATTAATCTCCGTTTTGGGTCCCCGGATTGATTTCCACCATTGACGAATCCAGGGTGCATTTATGTGCCGGTCATCAACACTCGCAGTTTTGGCCGATTCTTGCCTGTTTCATGGGCTATTAATCACAGTTACATGGGTTATTAATCACGTGTTGGGTCCCCGGAGTGATTTTCACCATTGACGAACCCCAGGGTGCATTTACGTGTCGGTCTTCAACACTCGCAGTTTTGGACGATTCTGGCATTTTTCATGGGCTATTACTCACAGTTACATGGGCTATTAATCACCGTTTTGGGTCCCCGGAGTGATTTCCACCATTGACTAACCCAGGGTGCATTTACGTGACGGTCATCAACACTCGCAGTTTTGGCCGATTCTGGCCTGTTTCATGGGCTATTAAACACAGTTACTTGGGCTATTAATCACCGTTTTGGGTCCCCGGAGTGATTTCCACCATTGACGAACCCCAGGGTGCATTTACGTGCCGGTCATCAACACTCACAGTTTTGGTCGATTCTGGCATGTTTCATGGGCTATTACTCACAGTTACATGGGCTATTAGTCACCGTTTTGGGTCCCCGGAGTGATTTCCACCATTGATGATCCCCAGGGTGCATTTACGTGCCGGTCATCAACACTCGCAGTTTAGGTCGATTCTGGCATGTTTCATTGGCTATTAATCACACTTACATGGGCTATTAATCACCGTTTTGGGTCCCCGGAGTGATTTCCACCATTGATGAACCCAGGGTCCATTTACGTGTCGGTCATCAACACTCACAGTTTTGGACGATTCTGGCTTGTTTCATGGGCTGTTAATCACCGTTACATGGGCTATTAATCTCTGTTTTGGGTCCCCGGATTGATTTCCACCATTGACGAACCCAGGGTGCATTTATGTGCCGGTCATCAACACTCACAGTTTTGGACGATTCTGGCTTGTTTCATGGGCTGTTACTCACAGTTACATGGGCTATTAGTCACCGTTTTGGGTCCCGGAGTGATTTCCACCATTGAGGAACCCCAGGGTGCATTTACGTGCCGGTCATCAACACTCGCAGTTTTGGACGATTCTGGCATGTTTCATGGGCTATTAATCACAGTTACATGGGTTATCAATCACGTTTTGGGTCCCCGGAGTGATTTCCACCATTGATGAACCCCAGGGTGCATTTACGTGTCGGTCATCAACACTCGCAGTTCTGGACGATTATGGCCTGTTTCATGGGCTATTAATCACAGTTACATGGGCTATTAATCACCGTTTTGGGTCCCCGGAGTGATTTCCACCATTGACGAACCCCAGGGTGCATTTACGTGACGGTCATCAACACTCACAGTTTTGGACGATTCTGGCTTGTTTCATGGGCTGTTAATCACCGTTACATGGGCTATTAATCTCCGTTTTGGGTCCCCGGAGTAATTTCCACCATTGACGAACCCAGGGTGCATTTACGTGGCGGTCATCAACACTCGCAATTTCGGCCGATTCTGGCTGTTTCATGGGCTATTAATCACCGTTTTGGGTCCTTGGAGTGATTTCCACCATAGGACGATTCTGGCATGTTTCATGGGCTATTAGTCACATTTACATGGGTTATTAATCACGTTTTGGGTCCCCGGACTGATTTCCACTATTGACGAACCCCAGGGTGCATTTACGTGCCGGTCATCAACACTCGTTGTTTTGGACGATTCTGGCCTGTTTCATGGGCTATTCATCACAGTTACATGGGCTATTAATCAACGTTTTGAGTCCCCGGAGTGATTTCCACCATTGACGAACCCCAGGGTGCATTTACGTGACGGTCATCAACACTCGCAGTTTTGGACGATTCTGGCTTGTTTCATGGGTTGTTAATCAGCGTTACATGGGCTGTTAATCACCGTTTTGGGTCCCCGGAGTGATTTCCACCATTGACGAACCCCAGGGTGCACTTACGTGTCGGTCATCAATACTCACAGTTTTGGTTGATTCTGGCATGTTTCATGGGCTATTACTCACAGTTACATGGGCTATTAGTCACCGTTTTGGGTCCCCGGAGTGATTTCCACCATTGAAGAACCCCAGGGTGCATTTACGTGCCGGTCATCAACACTCACAGTTTTGGACGATTCTGGCTTGTTTCATGGGCTGTTAATCACCGTTACATGGGCTATTAATCTCCGTTTTGGGTCCCCAGATTGATTTCCACCATTGACGAACCCAGGGTGCATTTATGTGCCGGTCATCAACACTCGCAGTTTTGGCCGATTCTTGCCTGTTTCATGGGCTATTAATCACAGTTACATGGGTTATTAATCACGTGTTGGGTCCCCGGAGTGATTTTCACCATTGACGAACCCCAGGGTGCATTTACGTGTCGGTCTTCAACACTCGCAGTTTTGGACGATTCTGGCATGTTTCATGGGCTATTACTCACAGTTACATGGGTTATCAATCACGTTTTGGGTCCCCGGAGTGATTTCCACCATTGATGAACCCCAGGGTGCATTTACGTGTCGGTCATCAACACTCGCAGTTTTGGACGATTATGGCCTGTTTCATGGGCTATTAATCACAGTTACATGGGCTATTAATCACCGTTTTGGGTCCCCGGAGTGATTTCCACCATTGATGAACCCCAGGGTGCATATACGTGCCGGTCATCAACACTCGCAGTTTTGGACGATTCTGGCCTGTTTCATTGGCAATTAATCACACTTACATGGGCTATTAATCACCGTTTTGGGTCCCCGGAGTAATTTGCACCATGGACGAACCCACGGTGCATTTACGTGGCGGTCATCAACACTCGCAGTTTTGGCCGATTCTGGCTGTTTCATGGGCTATTAATCACCGTTACATGGGCTATTAATCACCGTTTTGGGTCCTTGGAGTGATTTCCACCATAGGACGATTCTGGCATGTTTCATGGGCTATTAGTCACATTTACATGGGTTATTAATCACGTTTTGGGTCCCCGGAGTGATTTCCACCATTGACGAACCCCAGGGTGCATTTACGTGCCGGTCATCAACACTCGTTGTTTTGGACGATTCTGGCCTGTTTCATGGGCTATTCATCACAGTTACATGGGCTATTAATCACCGTTTTGGGTCCCCGGAGTGATTTCCACCATTGATGAACCCAGGGTGCATTTACGTGCCGGTCATCAACACTCACAGTTTTGGACGATTCTGGCTTGTTTCATGGGCTGCTAATCACCGTTACATGGGCTATTAATCTCCGTTTTGGGTCCCCGGATTGATTTCCACCATTGACGAATCCAGGGTGCATTTATGTGCCGGTCATCAACACTCGCAGTTTTGGCCGATTCTTGCCTGTTTCATGGGCTATTAATCACAGTTACATGGGTTATTAATCACGTGTTGGGTCCCCGGAGTGATTTTCACCATTGACGAACCCCAGGGTGCATTTACGTGTCGGTCTTCAACACTCGCAGTTTTGGACGATTCTGGCATTTTTCATGGGCTATTACTCACAGTTACATGGGCTATTAATCACCGTTTTGGGTCCCCGGAGTGATTTCCACCATTGACTAACCCAGGGTGCATTTACGTGACGGTCATCAACACTCGCAGTTTTGGCCGATTCTGGCCTGTTTCATGGGCTATTAAACACAGTTACTTGGGCTATTAATCACCGTTTTGGGTCCCCGGAGTGATTTCCACCATTGACGAACCCCATGGTGCATTTACGTGCCGGTCATCAACACTCACAGTTTTGGTCGATTCTGGCATGTTTCATGGCCTATTACTCACAGTTACATGGGCTATTAGTCACCGTTTTGGGTCCCCGAAGTGATTTCCACCATTGATGAACCCCAGGGTGCATTTACGTGCCGGTCATCAACACTCGCAGTTTAGGTCGATTCTGGCATGTTTCATTGGCTATTAATCACACTTACATGGGCTATTAATCACCGTTTTGGGTCCCCGGAGTGATTTCCACCATTGATGAACCCAGGGTGCATTTACGTGCCGGTCATCAACACTCACAGTTTTGGACGATTCTGGCTTGTTTCATGGGCTGTTAATCACCGTTACATGGGCTATTAATCTCCGTTTTGGGTCCCCTGATTGATTTCCACCATTGACGAACCCAGGGTGCATTTATGTGCCGGTCATCAACACTCGCAGTTTTGGCCGATTCTTGCCTGTTTCATGGGCTATTAATCACAATTACATGGGTTATTAATCACGTGTTGGGTCCCCGGAGTGATTTTCACCATTGACGAACCCCAGGGTGCATTTACGTGTCGGTCTTCAACACTCGCAGTTTTGGACGATTCTGGCATGTTTCATGGGCTATTATTCACAGTTACATGGGCTATTAGTCACCGTTTTGGGTCCCCGGAGTGATTTCCACCATTGATGAACCCCAGGGTGCATTTACGTGCCGGTCATCAACACTCGCAGTTTTGGACGATTCTGGCATGTTTCATGGGCTATTAATCACAGTTACATGGGTTATCAATCACGTTTTGGGTCCCCGGAGTGATTTCCACCATTGATGAACCCTAGGGTGCATTTACGTGTCGGTCATTAACACTCGCAGTTTTGGACGATTATGGCCTGTTTCATGGGCTATTAATCACAGTTACATGGGCTATTAATCACCGTTTTGGGTCCCCGGAGTGATTTCCACCATTGACGAACCCCAGGGTGCATTTACGTGACGGTCATCAACACTCACAGTTTTGGACGATTCTGGCTTGTTTCATGGGCTGTTAATCACCGTTACATGGGCTATTAATCTCCGTTTTGGGTCCCTGGAGTAATTTCCACCATTGACGAACCCAGGGTGCATTTACGTGGCGGTCATCAACACTCGCAGTTTTGGACGATTCTGGCTGTTTCATGGGCTATTAATCACCGTTTTGGGTCCTTGGAGTGATTTCCACCATAGGACGATTCTGGCATGTTTCATGGGCTATTAGTCACATTTACATGGGTTATTAATCACGTTTTGGGTCCCCGGACTGATTTCCACTATTGACGAACCCCAGGGTGCATTTACGTGCCGGTCATCAACACTCGTTGTTTTGGACGATTCTGGCCTGTTTCATGGGCTATTCATCACAGTTACATGGGCTATTAATCAACGTTTTGAGTCCCCGGAGTGATTTCCACCATTGACGAACCCCAGGGTGCATTTACGTGACGGTCATCAACACTCGCAGTTTTGGACGATTCTGGCTTGTTTCATGGGTTGTTAATCAGCGTTACATGGGCTGTTAATCACCGTTTTGGGTCCCCGGAGTGATTTCCACCATTGACGAACCCCAGGGTGCACTTACGTGTCGGTCATCAATACTCACAGTTTTGGTTTATTCTGGCATGTTTCATGGGCTATTACTCACAGTTACATGGGCTATTAGTCACCGTTTTGGGTCCCCGGAGTGATTTCCACCATTGAAGAACCCCAGGGTGCATTTACGTGCCGGTCATCAACACTCACAGTTTTGGACAATTCTGGCTTGTTTCATGGGCTGTTAATCACCGTTACATGGGCTATTAATCTCCGTTTTGGGTCCCCGGATTGATTTCCACCATTGACGAACCCAGGGTGCATTTATGTGCCGGTCATCAACACTCGCAGTTTTGGCCGATTCTTGCCGGTTTCATGGGCTATTAATCACAGTTACATGGGTTATTAATCACGTGTTGGGTCCCCGGAGTGATTTTCACCATTGACGAACCCCAGGGTGCATTTACGTGTCGGTCTTCAACACTCGCAGTTTTGGACGATTCTGGCATGTTTCATGGGCTATTACTCACAGTTACATGGGTTATCAATCACGTTTTGGGTCCCCGGAGTGATTTCCACCATTGATGAACCCCAGGGTGCATTTACGTGTCGGTCATCAACACTCGCAGTTTTGGACGATTATGGCCTGTTTCATGGGCTATTAATCACAGTTACATGGGCTATTAATCACCGTTTTGGGTCCCCGGAGTGATTTCCACCATTGATGAACCCCAGGGTGCATATACGTGCCGGTCATCAACACTCGCAGTTTTGGACGATTCTGGCCTGTTTCATTGGCAATTAATCACACTTACATGGGCTATTAATCACCGTTTTGGGTCCCCGGAGTAATTTCCACCATGGACGAACCCACGGTGCATTTACGTGGCGGTCATCAACACTCGCAGTTTTGGCCGATTCTGGCTGTTTCATGGGCTATTAATCACCGTTACATGGGCTATTAATCACCGTTTTGGGTCCTTGGAGTGATTTCCACCATAGGACGATTCTGGCATGTTTCATGGGCTATTAGTCACATTTACATGGGTTATTAATCACGTTTTGGGTCCCCGGAGTGATTTCCACCATTGACGAACCCCAGGGTGCATTTACGTGCCGGTCATCAACACTCGTTGTTTTGGACGATTCTGGCCTGTTTCATGGGCAATTCATCACAGTTACATGGGCTATTAATCACCGTTTTGGGTCCCCGGAGTGATTTCCACCATTGATGAACCCAGGGTGCATTTACGTGCCGGTCATCAACACTCACAGTTTTGGACGATTCTGGCTTGTTTCATGGGCTGCTAATCACCGTTACATGGGCTATTAATCTCCGTTTTGGGTCCCCGGATTGATTTCCACCATTGACGAATCCAGGGTGCATTTATGTGCCGGTCATCAACACTCGCAGTTTTGGCCGATTCTTGCCTGTTTCATGGGCTATTAATCACAGTTACATGGGTTATTAATCACGTGTTGGGTCCCCGGAGTGATTTTCACCATTGACGAACCCCAGGGTGCATTTACGTGTCGGTCTTCAACACTCGCAGTTTTGGACGATTCTGGCATTTTTCATGGGCTATTACTCACAGTTACATGGGCTATTAATCACCGTTTTGGGTCCCCGGAGTGATTTCCACCATTGACTAACCCAGGGTGCATTTACGTGACGGTCATCAACACTCGCAGTTTTGGCCGATTCTGGCCTGTTTCATGGGCTATTAAACACAGTTACTTGGGCTATTAATCACCGTTTTGGGTCCCCGGAGTGATTTCCACCATTGACGAACCCCATGGTGCATTTACGTGCCGGTCATCAACACTCACAGTTTTGGTCGATTCTGGCATGTTTCATGGCCTATTACTCACAGTTACATGGGCTATTAGTCACCGTTTTGGGTCCCCGAAGTGATTTCCACCATTGATGAACCCCAGGGTGCATTTACGTGCCGGTCATCAACACTCGCAGTTTAGGTCGATTCTGGCATGTTTCATTGGCTATTAATCACACTTACATGGGCTATTAATCACCGTTTTGGGTCCCCGGAGTGATTTCCACCATTGATGAACCCAGGGTGCATTTACGTGCCGGTCATCAACACTCACAGTTTTGGACGATTCTGGCTTGTTTCATGGGCTGTTAATCACCGTTACATGGGCTATTAATCTCCGTTTTGGGTCCCCTGATTGATTTCCACCATTGACGAACCCAGGGTGCATTTATGTGCCGGTCATCAACACTCGCAGTTTTGGCCGATTCTTGCCTGTTTCATGGGCTATTAATCACAATTACATGGGTTATTAATCACGTGTTGGGTCCCCGGAGTGATTTTCACCATTGACGAACCCCAGGGTGCATTTACGTGTCGGTCTTCAACACTCGCAGTTTTGGACGATTCTGGCATGTTTCATGGGCTATTATTCACAGTTACATGGGCTATTAGTCACCGTTTTGGGTCCCCGGAGTGATTTCCACCATTGATGAACCCCAGGGTGCATTTACGTGCCGGTCATCAACACTCGCAGTTTTGGACGATTCTGGCATGTTTCATGGGCTATTAATCACAGTTACATGGGTTATCAATCACGTTTTGGGTCCCCGGAGTGATTTCCACCATTGATGAACCCTAGGGTGCATTTACGTGTCGGTCATTAACACTCGCAGTTTTGGACGATTATGGCCTGTTTCATGGGCTATTAATCACAGTTACATGGGCTATTAATCACCGTTTTGGGTCCCCGGAGTGATTTCCACCATTGACGAACCCCAGGGTGCATTTACGTGACGGTCATCAACACTCACAGTTTTGGACGATTCTGGCTTGTTTCATGGGCTGTTAATCACCGTTACATGGGCTATTAATCTCCGTTTTGGGTCCCTGGAGTAATTTCCACCATTGACGAACCCAGGGTGCATTTACGTGGCGGTCATCAACACTCGCAGTTTTGGACGATTCTGGCTGTTTCATGGGCTATTAATCACCGTTTTGGGTCCTTGGAGTGATTTCCACCATAGGACGATTCTGGCATGTTTCATGGGCTATTAGTCACATTTACATGGGTTATTAATCACGTTTTGGGTCCCCGGACTGATTTCCACTATTGACGAACCCCAGGGTGCATTTACGTGCCGGTCATCAACACTCGTTGTTTTGGACGATTCTGGCCTGTTTCATGGGCTATTCATCACAGTTACATGGGCTATTAATCAACGTTTTGAGTCCCCGGAGTGATTTCCACCATTGACGAACCCCAGGGTGCATTTACGTGACGGTCATCAACACTCGCAGTTTTGGACGATTCTGGCTTGTTTCATGGGTTGTTAATCAGCGTTACATGGGCTGTTAATCACCGTTTTGGGTCCCCGGAGTGATTTCCACCATTGACGAACCCCAGGGTGCACTTACGTGTCGGTCATCAATACTCACAGTTTTGGTTTATTCTGGCATGTTTCATGGGCTATTACTCACAGTTACATGGGCTATTAGTCACCGTTTTGGGTCCCCGGAGTGATTTCCACCATTGAAGAACCCCAGGGTGCATTTACGTGCCGGTCATCAACACTCACAGTTTTGGACAATTCTGGCTTGTTTCATGGGCTGTTAATCACCGTTACATGGGCTATTAATCTCCGTTTTGGGTCCCGGGATTGATTTCCACCATTGACGAACCCAGGGTGCATTTATGTGCCGGTCATCAACACTCGCAGTTTTGGCCGATTCTTGCCGGTTTCATGGGCTATTAATCACAGTTACATGGGTTATTAATCACGTGTTGGGTCCCCGGAGTGATTTTCACCATTGACGAACCCCAGGGTGCATTTACGTGTCGGTCTTCAACACTCGCAGTTTTGGACGATTCTGACATGTTTCATGGGCTATTACTCACAGTTACATGGGTTATCAATCACGTTTTGGGTCCCCGGAGTGATTTCCACCATTGATGAACCCCAGGGTGCATTTACGTGTCGGTCATCAACACTCGCAGTTTTGGACGATTATGGCCTGTTTCATGGGCTATTAATCACAGATACATGGGCTATTAATCACCGTTTTGGGTCCCCGGAGTGATTTCCACCATTGATGAACCCCAGGGTGCATATACGTGCCGGTCATCAACACTCGCAGTTTTGGACGATTCTGGCCTGTTTCATTGGCAATTAATCACACTTACATGGGCTATTAATCACCGTTTTGGGTCCCCGGAGTAATTTCCACCATGGACGAACCCACGGTGCATTTACGTGGCGGTCATCAACACTCGCAGTTTTTGCCGATTCTGGCTGTTTCATGGGCTATTAATCACCGTTACATGGGCTATTAATCACCGTTTTGGGTCCTTGGAGTGATTTCCACCATAGGACGATTCTGGCATGTTTCATGGGCTATTAGTCACATTTACATGGGTTATTAATCACGTTTTGGGTCCCCGGAGTGATTTCCACCATTGACGAACCCCAGGGTGCATTTACGTGCCGGTCATCAACACTCGTTGTTTTGGACGATTCTGGCCTGTTTCATGGGCAATTCATCACAGTTACATGGGCTATTAATCACCGTTTTGGGTCCCCGGAGTGATTTCCACCATTGATGAACCCAGGGTGCATTTACGTGCCGGTCATCAACACTCACAGTTTTGGACGATTCTGGCTTGTTTCATGGGCTGCTAATCACCGTTACATGGGCTATTAATCTCCATTTTGGGTCCCCGGATTGATTTCCACCATTGACGAATCCAGGGTGCATTTATGTGCCGGTCATCAACACTCGCAGTTTTGGCCGATTCTTGCCTGTTTCATGGGCTATTAATCACAGTTACATGGGTTATTAATCACGTGTTGGGTCCCCGGAGTGATTTTCACCATTGACGAACCCCAGGGTGCATTTACGTGTCGGTCTTCAACACTCGCAGTTTTGGACGATTCTGGCATTTTTCATGGGCTATTACTCACAGTTACATGGGCTATTAATCACCGTTTTGGGTCCCCGGAGTGATTTCCACCATTGACTAACCCAGGGTGCATTTACGTGACGGTCATCAACACTCGCAGTTTTGGCCGATTCTGGCCTGTTTCATGGGCTATTAAACACAGTTACTTGGGCTATTAATCACCGTTTTGGGTCCCCGGAGTGATTTCCACCATTGACGAACCCCATGGTGCATTTACGTGCCGGTCATCAACACTCACAGTTTTGGTCGATTCTGGCATGTTTCATGGCCTATTACTCACAGTTACATGGGCTATTAGTCACCGTTTTGGGTCCCCGAAGTGATTTCCACCATTGATGAACCCCAGGGTGCATTTACGTGCCGGTCATCAACACTCGCAGTTTAGGTCGATTCTGGCATGTTTCATTGGCTATTAATCACACTTACATGGGCTATTAATCACCGTTTTGGGTCCCCGGAGTGATTTCCACCATTGATGAACCCAGGGTGCATTTACGTGCCGGTCATCAACACTCACAGTTTTGGACGATTCTGGCTTGTTTCATGGGCTGTTAATCACCGTTACATGGGCTATTAATCTCCGTTTTGGGTCCCCTGATTGATTTCCACCATTGACGAACCCAGGGTGCATTTATGTGCCGGTCATCAACACTCGCAGTTTTGGCCGATTCTTGCCTGTTTCATGGGCTATTAATCACAATTACATGGGTTATTAATCACGTGTTGGGTCCCCGGAGTGATTTTCACCATTGACGAACCCCAGGGTGCATTTACGTGTCGGTCTTCAACACTCGCAGTTTTGGACGATTCTGGCATGTTTCATGGGCTATTATTCACAGTTACATGGGCTATTAGTCACCGTTTTGGGTCCCCGGAGTGATTTCCACCATTGATGAACCCCAGGGTGCATTTACGTGCCGGTCATCAACACTCGCAGTTTTGGACGATTCTGGCATGTTTCATGGGCTATTAATCACAGTTACATGGGTTATCAATCACGTTTTGGGTCCCCGGAGTGATTTCCACCATTGATGAACCCTAGGGTGCATTTACGTGTCGGTCATTAACACTCGCAGTTTTGGACGATTATGGCCTGTTTCATGGGCTATTAATCACAGTTACATGGGCTATTAATCACCGTTTTGGGTCCCCGGAGTGATTTCCACCATTGACGAACCCCAGGGTGCATTTACGTGACGGTCATCAACACTCACAGTTTTGGACGATTCTGGCTTGTTTCATGGGCTGTTAATCACCGTTACATGGGCTATTAATCTCCGTTTTGGGTCCCTGGAGTAATTTCCACCATTGACGAACCCAGGGTGCATTTACGTGGCGGTCATCAACACTCGCAGTTTTGGACGATTCTGGCTGTTTCATGGGCTATTAATCACCGTTTTGGGTCCTTGGAGTGATTTCCACCATAGGACGATTCTGGCATGTTTCATGGGCTATTAGTCACATTTACATGGGTTATTAATCACGTTTTGGGTCCCCGGACTGATTTCCACTATTGACGAACCCCAGGGTGCATTTACGTGCCGGTCATCAACACTCGTTGTTTTGGACGATTCTGGCCTGTTTCATGGGCTATTCATCACAGTTACATGGGCTATTAATCAACGTTTTGAGTCCCCGGAGTGATTTCCACCATTGACGAACCCCAGGGTGCATTTACGTGACGGTCATCAACACTCGCAGTTTTGGACGATTCTGGCTTGTTTCATGGGTTGTTAATCAGCGTTACATGGGCTGTTAATCACCGTTTTGGGTCCCCGGAGTGATTTCCACCATTGACGAACCCCAGGGTGCACTTACGTGTCGGTCATCAATACTCACAGTTTTGGTTTATTCTGGCATGTTTCATGGGCTATTACTCACAGTTACATGGGCTATTAGTCACCGTTTTGGGTCCCCGGAGTGATTTCCACCATTGAAGAACCCCAGGGTGCATTTACGTGCCGGTCATCAACACTCACAGTTTTGGACAATTCTGGCTTGTTTCATGGGCTGTTAATCACCGTTACATGGGCTATTAATCTCCGTTTTGGGTCCCCTGATTGATTTCCACCATTGACGAACCCAGGGTGCATTTATGTGCCGGTCATCAACACTCGCAGTTTTGGCCGATTCTTGCCTGTTTCATGGGCTATTAATCACAATTACATGGGTTATTAATCACGTGTTGGGTCCCCGGAGTGATTTTCACCATTGACGAACCCCAGGGTGCATTTACGTGTCGGTCTTCAACACTCGCAGTTTTGGACGATTCTGGCATGTTTCATGGGCTATTAATCACCGTTTTGGGTCCCCGGAGTGATTTCCACCATTGACGGACCCCAAGGTGCATTTACGTGCCGGTCATCAACACTCACAGTTTTGTTCGATTCTGGCATGTTTCATCGGCTACTCCTCACGGTTACATGGGCTATTAGTCACCGTTTTGGGTCCCCGGAGTGATTTCCACCATTGATGAACCCCAGGGTGCATTTACGTGCCGGTCATCAACACTCGCAGTTTTGGACGATTCTGGCATGTTTGATGGGCTATTAATCACAGTTACATGGGCTATTAATCACCGTTTTGGGTTCCCGGAGTGATTTCCACCATTGATGAACCCTAGGGTGCATTTACGTGCCGGTCATCAACACTCACAGTTTTGGTCGATTCTGGCATGTTTCATGGGCTATTAGTCACAGTTACATGGGCTATTAGTCACCGTTTTGGGTCCCCGAAGTGATTTCCACCATTGAAGAACCCAGGGTGCATTTACGTGCCGGTCATCAACACTCGCACTTTTGGACGATTCTGGCATGTTTCATGGGCTATTAATCACAGTTACATGGGTTATCAATCACGTTTTGGGTCCTCGGAGTGATTTCCACCATTGATGAACCCCAGGGTGCATTTACGTGCCAGTCATCTACACCCGCAGTTTTGGACGATTCTGGCCTATTTCATGGGCTATTAATCACAGTTACATGGGCTATTAATCACCGTTTTGGGTCCCCGGAGTGATTTCCACCATTGACGAACCCTAGGTGCATTTACGTGGCGGTCATCAACACTCGCAGTTTTGGCCGATTCTGGCTGTTTCATGGGCTATTAATCACCGTTACATGGGCTATTAATCACCGTTTTAGGTCCTTGGAGTGATTTCCACCATAGGACGATTCTGGCATGTTTCATGGGCTATTAGTCACATTTACATGGGTTATTAATCACGTTTTGGGTCCCCGGAGTGATTTCCACCATTGACGAACCCCAGGGTGCATTTACGTGCCGGTCATCAACACTCGTAGTATTGGACGATTCTGGCCTGTTTCATGGGCTATTAATCACAGTTACATGGGCTATTAATCAACGTTTTGAGTCCCCGGAGTGATTTCCACCATTGACGAACCCCAGGGTGCATTTACGTGACGGTCATCAACACTCGCAGTTTTGGACGATTCTGGCTTGTTTCATGGGCTGTTAATCAGCGTTACATGGGCTGTTAATCACCGTTTTGGGTCCCCGGAGTGATTTCCACCATTGACGAACCCCAGGGTGCATTTATGTGCCGGTCATCAACACTCGCAGTTTTGGACGATTCTGGCCTGTTTCATTGGCTATTAATCACACTTACATGGGCTATTAATCTCCGTTTTGGGTCCCCGGAGTAATTTCCACCATTGACGAACCCAGGGTGCATTTACGTGGCGGCCATAAACACTCGCAGTTTTGGCCAATTCTGGCTGTTTCATGGGCTATTAATCACCGTTACATGGGCTATTAATCACCGTTTTGGGTCCTTGGAGTGATTTCTACCATAGGACGATTCTGGCATGTTTCATGGGCTATTAGTCACCGTTACATGGGTTATTAATCACGTTTTGGGTCCCCGGAGTGATTTCCACCATTGACGAACCCCAGGGTGCATTTACGTGCCGGTCATCAACACTCGTAGTTTTGGACGATTCTGGCCTATTTCATGGGCTATTAATCACAGTTGCATGGGCTATTAATCAACGTTTTGAGTCCCCGGAGTGATTTCCACCATTGACGAACCCCAGGGTGCATTTACGTGACGGTCATCAACACTCGCCGTTTTGGACGATTCTGGCTTGTTTCATGGGCTGTTAATCACCGTTACATGGGCTATTAATCACCGTTTTGGGTCCCCGGATTGATTTCCACCATTGACGAACCCCAGGGTGCATTTATGTGCCGGTCATCAACACTCGCAGTTTTGGCCGATTCTGGCCTGTTTCATTGGCTATTAATCACACTTACATGGGCTATTAATCACCGTTTTGGGTCCCCGGAGTAATTTCCACCATTGATGAACCCAGGGTGGATTTACGTGACGGTCATCAACACTCGCAGTTTTGGCCGATTCTGGCCTGTTTCATGGGCTATTAATCACCGTTTTGGGTCCCCGGAGTGATTTCCACCATTGACGAACCCCAAGGTGCATTTAGGTGCCGGTCATCAACACTCACAGTTTTGTTCGATTCTGGCATGTTTCATCGGCTACTCCTCACGGTTACATGGGCTATTAGTCACCGTTTTGGGTCCCCGGAGTGATTTCCACCATTGATGAACCCCAGGGTGCATTTACGTGCCGGTCATCAACACTCGCAGTTTCGGACGATTCTGGCATGTTTGATGGGCTATTAATCACAGTTACATAGGCTATTAATCACCGTTTTGGGTCCCCGGAGTGATTTCCACCATTGATGAACCCTAGGGTGCATTTACGTGCCGGTCATCAACACTCACAGTTTTGGTCGATTCTGGCATGTTTCATGGGCTATTAGTCACAGTTACATGGGCTATTAGTCACCGTTTTGGGTCCCCGAAGTGATTTCCACCATTGAAGAACCCAGGGTGCATTTACGTGCCGGTCATCAACACTCGCACTTTTGGACGATTCTGGCATGTTTCATGGGCTATTAATCACAGTTACATGGGTTATCAATCACGTTTTGGGTCCTCGGAGTGATTTCCACCATTGATGAACCCCAGGGTGCATTTACGTGCCAGTCATCTACACCCGCAGTTTTGGACGATTCTGGCCTATTTCATGGGCTATTAATCACAGTTACATGGGCTATTAATCACCGTTTTGGGTCCCCGGAGTGATTTCCACCATTGACGAACCCCAGGGTGCATTTACGTGGCGGTCATCAACACTCGCAGTTTTGGCCGATTCTGGCTGTTTCATGGGCTATTAATCACCGTTACATGGGCTATTAATCACCGGTTTAGGTCCTTGGAGTGATTTCCACCATAGGACGATTCTGGCATGTTTCATGGGCTATTAGTCACATTTACATGGGTTATTAATCACGTTTTGGGTCCCCGGAGTGATTTCCACCATTGACGAACCCCAGGGTGCATTTACGTGCCGGTCATCAACACTCGTAGTTTTGGACGATTCTGGCCTGTTTCATGGGCTATTAATCACAGTTACATGGGCTATTAATCAACGTTTTGAGTCCCCGGAGTGATTTCCACCATTGACGAACCCCAGGGTGCATTTACGTGACGGTCATCAACACTCGCAGTTTTGGACGATTCTGGCTTGTTTCATGGGCTGTTAATCAGCGTTACATGGGCTGTTAATCACCGTTTTGGGTCCCCGGAGTGATTTCCACCATTGACGAACCCCAGGGTGCATTTATGTGCCGGTCATCAACACTCGCAGTTTTGGACGATTCTGGCCTGTTTCATTGGCTATTAATCACACTTACATGGGCTATTAATCTCCGTTTTGGGTCCCCGGAGTAATTTCCACCATTGACGAACCCAGGGTGCATTTACGTGGCGGCCATAAACACTCGCAGTTTTGGCCAATTCTGGCTGTTTCATGGGCTATTAATCACCGTTACATGGGCTATTAATCACCGTTTTGGGTCCTTGGAGTGATTTCTACCATAGGACGATTCTGGCATGTTTCATGGGCTATTAGTCACCGTTACATGGGTTATTAATCACGTTTTGGGTCCCCGGAGTGATTTCCACCATTGACGAACCCCAGGGTGCATTTACGTGCCGGTCATCAACACTCGTAGTTTTGGACGATTCTGGCCTATTTCATGGGCTATTAATCACAGTTGCATGGGCTATTAATCAATGTTTTGAGTCCCCGGAGTGATTTCCACCATTGACGAACCCCAGGGTGCATTTACGTGACGGTCATCAACACTCGCAGTTTTGGACGATTCTGGCTTGTTTCATGGGCTGTTAATCAGCGTTACATGGGCTGTTAATCACCGTTTTGGGTCCCCGGATTGATTTCCACAATTGACGAACCCCAGGGTGCATTTATGTGTCGGTCATCAACACTCGCAGTTTTGGCCGATTCTGGCATGTTTCATGGGCTATTAATCACCGTTACATGGGTTATTAATCACGTGTCGGGTCCCCGGAGTGATTTTCCACCATTGACGAACCCTAGGGTGCATTTACGTGTCGGCCATCAACACTCGCAGTTTTGGCCGATTCTGGCCTGTTTCATGGGCTATTAATTTTGGGACCCGGGGTTAGCGTATGCAAGTCCAGTTAAGGCATAGTCATATGGAGAGCCGAGAACCGTACCCACTTGTCTAAGCAGACAAGGCCAAGCACAGAACGTTCTCGGAAAGCATCGTACGTGAGGGGCATCCCATCCAGGTCGGATGATCAACTGAGATGGGTCCTCATCGTCAGCACACAAGTCTAATGATATGGGTGGTGAACTCCCATATTCAAAGACAAGTCGCCTCAACCATACTATCGACTATCTCATAACTCTTACATAGACTTACTCCAGCCCGATCACTTAGTCGGGGTCTAGGGCGGGATCGATCATACCACAAAGTGTGCACGAGACAGAGTCTCGAACAATCGCATCGCGTTGCCCCAAGCTTCGCACATCTAAGGGCCACTTGGTGTATGAAAGACCGCCAGCCAGAACACAACTGAGGTCTCGAAAACCCATACAAAGACATGCATGTTATAAACATACATGCAGCACACATGCCTTTTATGAACAGTAGGTACCATTGCAATTCTCTACAAAGTGTACATTTTATTTATAACTCTTATAGAGTACAAACAGAGATCACATACATGTGATCCAACATTACAACACAGAGCGGAAGCAAATTATGTCTGAGTACAGACAAGTTTAACAAATGGCTTAAGAAGCCTTATTTAAACACAAAGCCCTCCACGAGGGAACCAGTCGTCTGACTGGGACTAGACTAGTTAACTTCAGTCGTCCAGCTCGATGAAGAAGTCACCTTCGGGGTCTGTGGCGTCATCTAAAACATAGATTAAGCAAATGTGAGTACAAAGTCGTACTCAGCAAGACTTACATAGGAGCTATACTACTCATGCACATGTATCAAGGTAAAGGGGGGTGGGGTTCACTTGCAGAAATGCCAGCTTTGACTTGGCTAGTCCTGAACTACGAGTACCAGACTTTGAGGTAAGAAGCGTACACGAGTCCACTACTTTCACCAACCAATACACCACTATGGTGCCTTCCTCGACTTCCCCACGAGGAAGCACGCCATAGCACTCACACTTATCTTGGTGTGTTTTAGAAGTATCCGGTTCAAGTTGTCTAATAATCAAGCTAAGCTTTCCAAGCAGTCCATAACCGCGGACGCGGCTATTCGAATAGTTTTGTTAACCTTGCAAGGGTGTACCGCTACACACACATGACCATCATTTACCGCCTTTGATCTCGACACCATTCAAGGGGTGCCAGCGAGGATGCTCGCCACAACTGTTACCTCATAGCCGATATAGTCCGAGAAAGCCGCCTACTTGGGTTGGTTACCACAATCGTGAACCCGGCCGGTTTACCGAAGTGGACCCAAGTGATGTGTGCGTGGTGCATAAGCCGGTTTCGGATGAGCCGTTCTCTCACTTAGCATCCAGGCCACAGACCTACCAGAACTCCGAACTATTGCGACATCTGGACATCGAAAGGGATGAGTTAGTAAGTTGAGAGGGGTCAGTGAGCCCAATGTGTGGTTGTACTCTTCATCTTGGATCACCACACAAGAACTCGTACTAGGGCGGTGTTCAACGAGACAACCCACTATGTACTCCTACACAGCCTCTCATCGTTCACCTTGTATTAGGGTCGATTCACCAACACTTTTCTACCATCATCAACATGATCATTCCCATCCCGACTCACATCACAGTAACAACATGGTATCATACTAAGCATGCAATAAGCAATAACATTGCAGGGGCCACATGATATCAAACAACTCCTACAGTTGCTAGGATTGTGGTTTGCTTACTACTGTGACAAAATGATAGGTCATGCAAAGGAATGGGTTCATCTATGCGGTAGAAACGAAGCATGGTGATCATCCTAAACAATGCATAAGCGAGACATGAGAGGGAAGTGGGATTTTATCGACATGATCAATGGGGGTTTTCTTGCCTTGCTGACGAGGTTCGGGTTCGGGGTCTTCAACGTAGGGGGTGACCTCTTGCTTTGGTTCCACCTCTACTCAACAAACAAAGCACGAAGTAGCAATCAATATGAATGCAATGCTCAAGCACATGATTGAATGTTGAAACTTGAAGTATAAGTTTTGATGTGTGAGGCAATTCCATTTAAGTGGAGTATATTGCATTTGAAAATGCAAATTCAAACTCCACATTTGAATTCAAATTAACCAAGTTGTATATGACATAGTTTGAACATTTTGAATTATCTTCAATTGTATAAGATATGCCTCTGATGTGTGGTTGAATTATAATATAAATCCATGGTCCAAGTTGCAAGATCATTTGATTTGAATTTGAATTAAATTCAAATAAACCAAATGACATATGCTACTGGTCCCATTTTAAAATCAACTCAAACAGAGTTGAAAGTTGCATATTTGGAAAGATAATTTTCTCCTGATCATTTTTCATATATTATTTGTCCAATTTGGAGTTAATATGAATTTTCTATGAATTTCCAAAGTTTGGGGTATTTTCTGGAATTTCTGGAATTATTTAAATCACTTTGCTTTTCTGGAAATTCATTTAAATCAATTATTGCATCAACATGTGGTCATGCTGACGTGGGGGGGGGGGTCTGACTGGTGGGCCAGGGGTGTCAGTGTCACATGGGTTTAATTGAAACGGTTTAAACTTAACCAGGGGGTTAAGTGCCTGGGGGCCCCACCTGTCATCGACTTTGGGGGTCATTAGGAGGGTGATTAGCCGGGGCTTAGCCTGACAGGCCGGCGGCTAACCGGCGGCGACCACAGTGGACGGCGGCGTCCGCGGGGACGGCGTTCCCGTGGTCCAAATCGAGCGCAGCTTCTACCAGATCGAAGCCCTCGTCAACGCGCGTCGATTGGGACCGTTCGGAGAGGCTGGGGTGCTCTGTACGCTCGCCGGCGACGAGCTTTGCGGCAACAGGGGCACGGCCGCGAGGTGGAAAACGCTACAAGGCGCCATTTGAAGCGGGGCTGGGATCAAATGAAGCAGCAGTGCTTGGGGTTTGCGAAAGACATGACCGTGGGGTTCTGGGGTCCACGGTTTTGCGGCGAGGAACTTCCCGGCGGCGAGGTGCCCCGGCTTCCATGGCAAAAGGCGGTACGGGCCAAGGGGGCAACCATGGAATAGATGGGGTGAAGCAGAAGCTCACCACGGTTGCAGTGGAGGCGGTGGTGTGGTCGGAGGAGCTTTGTGGCCGGAGTAATTTGCGACGGCGATCTGCGGCTCCGACGAGGTCTCGATGAAGCTGGCGTCGTCTGCTGAGGCGCTCGGGCTCGATTGAAAGAGGGGAACGGCGAAGACGTCTGCTGTGGTTCTTCTGGACACGGTGGCACGGCTCGGAGACGACGGTGGCTGCGTGGACTCGGCGGCGTGCTCCACGGCGGTCCTCGGGCGGTGATGGAATCGAGCGTAGGAGGAGGGGAAAGAAGCTCTGGAGATGGGGAATGGATCGGGACGGTCGAGGGGAGTCTCCAGGCGCGACTAGACGATTCGGGAGGCGCCAGGCAGGCAGACAGGTGCTCGCCGGCGTCGGCATGCGCTCCAGCGAGCTGCTTGCCGCGCCGGGGAAGAAGACAAACGGGGGGGGCAGCGGGCTGGGCTGGCTTGCTGGGCCGCGGGCGACAAGTTGGGCCAGAAGCGAGGTAAGTCCTTTCTGTTTTTTTTAATTCTGTTTAATCTTCCTTTCTTTTTCTGTATTTTTGTTTTGGCTCTGATAAAAATATCAAACCATTTTATTAAATGCTGAAAACTTTTATGTGGCCTCATAATAATATAGACTAGCCACTCATAAACTTTCAACATTTTTAAAATTCAAATGATTTGAATTTTAAATCAAAAGGGGTATTTCTTTAATTCCAAGGTACTGTTTGAATATTTGAAAAATCTATGAGCATGGGGTGGGTCCCACATCACTTGATATGTGATCACACTCATTTATAAGACTTTTCAAAACTCTAACATGAATTTTTGGAAAAGATTTTTATCTGGCCTTTTGAATTAATTCATCTGGGGGGTGTTCCTTCTCCCATTTTGATTTTGAATTTGATTTCCAAGATTTCTTTTTGAAAATTTGACATGATGCAAGGTTACTTTGATCCTAGCACATTACCTAACAGAGGGTTCTGAGAACTCGCCCCCACTCAACAGAATCTCGTCCCGAGATTCAGAAGTCTGCGGAAGGAAGGAGGGGTACTCGGCACTGAGACGGTCTTCTCTTTCCCACGTAGCTTCTCTTTCGGAGTGGTGTGACCATTGCACTTTCAGAAACCTAATCTTCCGACGACGAGTGACACGCTCTGCGGAATCAAGAATACGAACGAGGTATTCTCGATAAGAAAGGTCATCTTGGAGATCAAGCGTTTCATGGTCGACTTCGCGGATGGGGTCCTTGAAGCAACGCCTGAGTTAGGACACATGGAATACATCATGTACTCGGGAGAGGTGCGGAGGTAGTTCAAGTTGGTAGGCAACTTCTCCACGTTTAGCAACAATGCGGAAAAGTCCGATGTAACGTGGGGCCAACTTGCCTTTGATACCGAAACGTTGGGTTCCCTTCAGAGGAGTAACCCGAAGGTAAGCCTTCTCATCCAGATTGTAGCTCTCTTGCCTATGATGACGATCATAGTAGCTTTTCTGACGAGACTGGGCGGCTTTCAATTGATCACGAACAATGCGAACTTGCTCTTCTGCTTCCTTGATCATATCCGGTCCAAAGAATTGTCTTTCACCGGTTTCAGACCAGTTTAGTGGTGTTCGACATCGTCGTCCATAAAGGAGTTCAAAAGGAGCCATGTTCAGACTAGATTGAAAACTATTGTTATAAGAAAATTCGGCAAATGGAAGAGAATTCTCCCAATTCTTTCCGAATGAAATAACACAAGCTCTGAGCATGTCTTCAAGAATTTGGTTAACCCTTTCGACTTGACCGCTAGACTGAGGATGGAAAGCTGTACTAAAGGAGAGATGAGTTCCCATAGCATTCTGAAAGCTTCCCCAAAATCTAGAGGTAAAAAGGCTACCACGATCAGAATTGATTTCCAAAGGAACACCATGAAGTGATACAATTCTAGAGATGTACAAGTCCGCTAACTGGCTAGCAGTTATAGACTCGCGAACCGGAAGGAAGTGAGCAACTTTGGAAAGCCTATCTATGACAACAAAGATGGCATTGTTTCCTTTCTGGGTTCTTGGAAAGCCGGTGATGAAGTCCATACCGACTTTGTCCCATTTCCACTCGGGAATAGACAAAGGTTGAAGTGTACCAGCAGGTCTTTGATGTTCTGCCTTAATGCGACGACAAACATCACATTCGGCAACAAATTGAGCAATGTCTCTCTTCATCCTAGTCCACCAAAATCTCTGGCGTAGATCTCGGTACAATTTTGTGCTACCGGGATGAATTGAGAGGGGTGTGTCATGGGCTTCCTTGAGGATGAGTTGCCTTAGTTCCCTATTCTTAGGTACTACCAATCGATTTCCAAAGAAAACCGTTCCCTTGCTATCTGTGGAGAAACATTTAGCAACTCCGCTAGCAATGTTCTCCTTGATCCGGCGAACACCTCGTGCACGCCTTTGGGCAACTATAATTTGATCCTCAAGAGTTGGTTTCGCCACCAAGGTAGAAAGATAGCCATGAGGAATAATCTCAAGATTGAGCTTGCGAAAGTCCTCATGAAGAAGTGGTTGATACTGCTGTAACATGAGGTTGTTACAGTACGACTTACGACTTAGTGCATCAGACATGACATTGGCTTTGCCTGGGGTGTAACAAATTACTACGTCGTAATCTTTTATCAACTCAATCCAGCGTCTTTGCCTGAGATTAAGATCTGGCTGGGTGAAAATATATTTGAGGCTTTGGTGGTCGGAATAGATCTCGCAACGGTTACCAAGGAGGTAATGTCGCCAAGTTGTTAGGGCATGAACTACGGCAGCGAGTTCAAGGTCATGGGTAGGATAGTTCTCTTCATGTGGCCGCAACTGGCGTGAAGCATAAGCTACCACATGTCGATCTTGCAGAAGTATGCATCCTAACCCTTGCCGTGATGCGTCACAATAGATCTCGAAATCCTTTTTGGTGTCTGGAGGTGCAAGTACGGGTGTAGAAGTCAATCTTATTTTTAGCTCTTGAAAGCTCTCCTCGCACTTGGGAGTCCATAGGAATTTCTTATCTTTCTTGAGGAGTTCAGTTAAAGGCTTTGCAACTTTAGAAAAGTTCTCGACGAAGCGACGGCAATAGCTGGCTAGGCCAAGAAAACTCCTAACTTGCTTAACCGATTCAGGTGGAGTCCAGTCAAGGACGGCCTGAACTCTCTTGGGATTCACAGCAATGCCTTTTGCAGAAATCACGTGGCCTAAGTAGGTCACTTCTGGTAGCCAAAATTCACACTTGGAGAATTTAGCATACAGGCGATGCTCTCTAAGTTTCATCAATACCAGCCTTAAGTGTTCGGCATGTTCTTCTTCGTTCTTCGAGTATATAAGGATGTCATCGAGGTAAACCACGACGAACTGGTCCAAATACTCCATGAAGATCGAGTTCATCATGCGTGAGAAAGTGGCGGGGGCATTGGTTAAACCAAAGGACATGACGGTGTACTCGTAAAGACCATAACGAGTAGTAAAAGCCATTTTGGGAATGTCCTCGTTTCGGATTTTGATTTGATGATAACCTAATCTCAAATCCATCTTTGAGAAGACAGAGGATCCGGCAAGTTGATCATAAAGATCATTGATCCTGGGCAATGGGTACTTGTTCTTTATCGTCGCTAAATTTAGCGGGCCATAGTCTACGCACATCCTTTCTGTTCCATCTTTCTTCGTTACGAACAGAACAGGGCAACCCCAAAGCGATGAGCTAGGGCGGATGAAGCCTTTCTCCAACAAAACTTCCAGTTGGGTTTTAAGCTCAGCTAACTCACGTGGGGCCATTTTGTATGGGCGTCTAGAAATTGGTGCGGTTCCTGGGGCAAGATCCACTATAAACTCTACACATCTGTCGGATGGCATGCCCGGCAGCTCTTCAGGAAAGACATCCGGGAAGTCACGAACCACCGGAATATCTTCAAGTTCAGGAAGGGGAAGTACATTCAAAGAATGCACTTGGGTTCTTGTTCTGGGTGAAGTGTAGTTGACGGTTTGGCCTGAAGGGTGGGTGAGTTTCACGGATTTGCCTTTGCAATCCAGGTAGGCATTCTGTCTTGATAGCCAATCCATGCCAAGGATGACATCAATGTCTGAAGACTTGAGGGCTATGAGTGAAGCAAGGAATACTAAACCCTCAATTGCAATCTGATTACCATGGCTTACTCTATTAGTTTGCCATCTTGACCCTGGAGTTTGAATAATCATTGGGGTGGACAATTCAACAAAGGGCAACTCATGACGAAGTGCATAACTTTCCGACATGAATGAATGAGATGCTCCTGGGTCGAAAAGAACGGAAGTAGGAACAAAATTGACTGAGAGCGTACCAAGAATGACGTCAGTGGTGTCGTCAGTCTCTTCGGCGGCAATCTGGTTCACACGTCCACGAGTGGCGGGAGGAGGGGGTTTGGCGGTGTAGACCTTCTGGGGTGGCTTGCCACGGCCATTGTTGTTGTTGTTGACTCCGGCACGTGGTGGAGCATTCTGGTGTTGGAGCTGGTTCTGGGGACACTCACGAGAATAGTGGCCTGCCTGACCACACTTGTAACAGGCTCCGAAAACAGTTCGTGGAGCTGGGTTGTTTGGTGGAGCTGGGTGGAACTGGGTGGGTGGACGAGGCATCACATAGGATGGCCTCGGGGGGTTGTTCTGGCGGAACATGCTGTTTGGGATCCAGATCTTGCGCTTCTGGGAGCCAGAACTTGATGAACTGTCATCTTTGGGGTGTTTGCGAAAGTCGTTGGGGGTGTTCATGTCCTCTGCCTTGATGGCCTTGTTGACAAGGACCTGGAAGGTGGCAAAGTCATGAAGGTTGAGCTCACGACGAAGTCCAGTGTTGAGGCCACGACGGAACCTCTCTTGTTTCTTGGAGTCGGTGGAAACTTCTTCGGTAGCGTAACGAGCAAGTCGGTTGAACTCACGACTAAACTCATCAACGGTCCTTCTGCCTTGGGTGAGGTTACAGAACTCCTCACGCTTGCGGTCCATGAGACCTTTGGGAATGTGGTGCTCGCGGAAGGACGTGCAGAATTCCTCCCAAGATGCAGGTGGTCCATCGGGACGCATATTCAGAAAGTTCTCCCACCAAGAACTAGCTGCACCTTCAAGGTGATAGGTGGCATAGCTGACCTTGTCGCCAGTTGCAACACGGCCTGCTTGGAGCTTCCTTTCGATGCTGCGAAGCCAGTCATCGGCGTCAAGGGGCTCGGTAGAGTAACGGAAAACCGGGGGATGAAGTCGGATGAAGTCGTTCAGGGACACCAACTCATTGCGCTGCTGAGTGGTGTTGCGTGCAATGACTTCCAGCAGGTGGTGAGAGTCACGGAGGTTCCTCTCCACTTCCATCAGAACTTGTGCCATCGTGGGTGGGGGTGGAAGGTTGCCTTCCTCCTGGTCATTCCCACGACCTTGGTTACGACCAACCTGGCCACGGGTTCCTTGAGACATCCTGAAGGTGAAAACCAAAGTCAAACAGAGTTGATTGGAAGAGTCTAACAAGGTATTGAAGTACTGGAAGGATTACAGAGCAAAGGAAGTAATCATCTTGACAACATGGTGATAAAGCATACAAGCCATATATTCACAAGCTGTCATACAAACCGTACATCGTTTTAGTACAAGCATCAAGCTAATACAAACGTGATGAAGATGATACATCCTTCAGAGGCACTCTGACTTCCTATACATTATTTATCTAAGCCTCTGGAACTTAGACACCTTGCTTACAATATACTAAGATACTACTACATCTTCACTAAGTAAGACCACAGGCGGACTCACTCATCTCCATCTCCATTGTAGTCCTCGTAAAAGTTACCCGCGTATCCCGGTAGCTGGAGGTGACCATCGGAAAACACGGAGGCTTGTGGACCCTGATATCCATTTGGGCAAGGATGGGGCCTAGGTCCAGTGTAGGGTGGAAGCAAAGGACCACGGGGTGGAAAAATTCCTCCAATCTCGGGCCAAGCAACTCGAGAAGGCATCTGGGTCCTTACTGGATAGATCGCATCATGCTCAACTGATCCCACTCTCACAAAGGGAGCCAAAAGTGTCGGTGCTCGATACAGACGAACACGGGTGGCGTGGAGCTCAAAACGGAGAGCGCGTGCATCACGATCTCGGTCACTAGCAAACCTAGCAGTCACCTGGAGTGCTGGATCCTCTGCAGAGTGATCTGAGTAGAGTCCGGTGTAATATCCCTCTTCTCCTGGAAGTGCAGCAGGGATATAGCGGAAAGAAGTCTCTCTCAACAAAGTGTGCTCCTCTCTCAGTAGTGTCATACATGAGTATGCAACATCCTGCACAGCCATGTTCTCGGTAACGCCAATGCCATGTCCAAAGTGGATAGGCTGAGTGACTCCAACGCGGTGCGGATAGAACCGGACAATGCATTGGAACTGCGTCTGGTTGAAGTCGTGAAACTGCTCCTCGATGGTGTACTCAGGGTACCACCGATATCCCACATAGGACATCATCTCGATCAACGTGGCAGGATGGCCACGCACACCGTGGCACCTGGTCAAACGAACAATCTGCCGAGGGGGAAGATCTGCCATCTGAAACAGAAAGGAGTTTGCAAATGCATCAGATTATGAGATAAACCTGGAATGACTCGGACAGCATAACGGCTGTAATTGCAAGAAAAAGACAATTTGTTACAACATAGAAACAGCACTTACATACGATGTAATAAAACAGGGAGCATAACCACTCTAGCAAACCGATCACAACTTTCCTACGGCTATGAGGAAGCAAACAACGAGATGTTCTAATCAGACAGAGGAGAGCCTAGTCCTATCTTCCCGTAGAATAAGATGAGGGTGACTCAGAACTCAGAACGAAGGGGGTAAGGAGAAAAAAGAAGCCTTACATTATTCCCTTATATACCCAGAGTAACTATATAACTATAGCAAGCTAGACTCGACTTCGGCCAAGGCTACTAGTCCTACAGTCAGTCCTGCTCTGATACCAAGTCTGTCGGGACCCGGGGTTAGCGTATGCAAGTCCAGTTAAGGCATAGTCATATGGAGAACCGTACCCACTTGTCTAAGCAGACAAGGCCAAGCACAGAACGTTCTCGGAAAGCATCGTATGTGAGGGGCATCCCATCCAGGCCGGACGATCAACTGAGATGGGTCCTCATCGTCCGCACACAAGTCTAATGATATGGGTGGTGAACTCCCATATTCAAAGACAAGTTGCCTCAACCATACTATCGACTATCTCATAACTCTTACATAGACTTACTCCAGCCCGATCACTTAGTCGGGGTCTAGGGCGGGCTCGATCATACCACAAAGTGTGCACGAGACAGAGTCTCGAACAATCGCATCGCGATGCCCCAAGCTGCGCACATCTAAGGGCCACGAGGTGTATGAAAGACCGCCAGCCAGAACACAACTAAGGTCTCGAAAACCCATACAAAGACATGCATGTTATAAACATACACGCAGCACACATGCCTTGTATGAACAGTAGGTACCATTGCAATTCTCTACAAAGTGTACATTTTATTTATAACTCTTATCGAGTACAAACAGAGATCACATACATGTGATCCAACATTACAACACAGAGCGGAAGCAAATTATGTCTGAGTACAGACAAGTTTAACAAATGGCTTAAGAAGCCTTATTTAAACACAAAGCCCTCCACGAGGGAACCAGTCGTCTAACTGGGACTAGACTAGTTAACTTCAGTCGTCCAGCTCGATGAAGAAGCCACCTTCGGGGTCAGTGGCGTCATCTAAAACATAGATTAAGCAAATGTGAGTACAAAGTCGTACTAAGCAAGCTTACATAGGAGCTATACTACTCATGCACATGTATCAAGGTAAAGGGGGGTGGGCTTCACTTGCAGAAATGCCAGCTTTGACTTGGCTAGTCCTGAACTACGAGTACCAGACTTTGAGGTAAGAAGCGTACACGAGTCCACTACTTTCACCAACCAATACACCACTATGGTGCCTTCCTCGACTTCCCCACGAGGAAGCACGCCATAGCACTCACACTTATCTTGGTGTGTTTTAGAAGTATCCGGTTCAAGTTGTCTAATAATCAAGCTAAGCTTTCCAAGCAGTCCATAACCGCGGACGCGGCTATTCGAATAGTTTTGTTAACCTTGCAAGGGTGTACCGCTACACACACATGACCATCATTTACCGCATTTGATCTCGACACCATTCAAGGGGTGCCAGCGAGGATGCTCACCACCACTGTTACCTCATAGCCGATCTAGTCCGAGAAAGCCGCCTACTTGGGTTGGTTACCACAATCGTGAACCCGACCGGTTTACCGAAGTGGACCCAAGTGATGTGTGCGTGGTGCATAAGCCGGTCTCGGATGAGCCGTTGTCTCACTTAGCATCCAGGCCACAGACCTACCAGAACTCCGAACTATTGCGACATCTGGACATCGAAAGGGATGAGTTAGTAAGTTGAGAGGGGTCAGTGAGCCCAATGTGTGGTTGTACTCTTCATCTTGGATCACCACACAAGAACTCGTACTAGGGCGGTGTTCAACGAGACAACCCACTGTGTACTCCTACACAGCCTCTCATCGTTCACCTTGTATTAGGGTCGATTCACCAACACTTTTCTACCATCATCAACATGATCATTCCCATCCCGACTCACATCACAGTAACAACATGGTATCATACTAAGAATGCAATAAGCAGTAACATTGCAGGGGCCACATGATATCAAACAACTCCTACAGTTGCTAGGATTGTGGTTTGCTTACTACTGTGACAAAATGATAGGTCATGCAAAGGAATGGGTTCATCTATGCGGTAGAAACGAAGCATGGTGATCATCCTAAACAATGCATAAGCGAGACATGAGAGGGAAGTGGGATTTTATCGACATGATCAATGGGGGTTTTCTTGCCTTGCTGACGAGGTTCGGGTTCGGGGTCTTCAACGTAGGGGGTGACCTCTTGCTTTGGTTCCACCTCTACTCAACAAACAAAGCACGAAGTAGCAATCAATATGAATGCAATGCTCAAGCACATGATTGAATGTTGAAACTTGAAGTATAAGTTTTGATGTGTGAGGCAATTCCATTTAAGTGGAGTATATTGCATTTGAAAATGCAAATTCAAACTCCACATTTGAATTCAAATTAACCAAGTTGTATATGCCATAGTTTGAACATTTTGAATTATCTTCAATTGTATAAGATATGCCTCTGATGTGTGGTTGAATTATAATATAAATCCAATGTCCAAGTTGCAAGATCATTTGATTTGAATTTGAATTAAATTCGAATAAACCAAATGACATATGTTATTGGTCCCATTTTAAATCAACTCAAACAGAGTTGAAAGTTTCATATTTGGAAAGATAATTTTCTCCTGATCATTTTTCATATATTATTTGTCCAATTTGGAGTTAATATGAATTTCCAACGTTTGGGGTATTTTCTGGAATTTCTGGAATTATTTAAATCACTTTGCTTTTCTGTAAATTCATTTAAACCAATTATTGCATCAGCATGTGGTCATGCTGACGTGGGGGGGGGGTCTGACTGGTGGGCCAGGGGTGTCAGTGTCACATGGGTTTAATTAAAACGGTTTAAACTTAACCAGGGGGTTAAGTGCCTGGGGGCCCCACCTGTCATCGACTTTGGGGGTCATTAGGAGGGTGATTAGCCGGGGCTTAGCCTGACAGGCCGGCAGCTAACCGGCGGCGACCACAGTGGACGGCCGCGTCCGCGGGGACGGCGTTCCCGTGGTCCAAATCGAGCGCAGCTTCTACCAGATCGAAGCCCTCGTCAACGCGCGTCGATTGGGACCGTTCGGAGAGACTGGGGTGCTCTGTACGCTCGCCGGCGACGAGCTTTGTGGCAATAGGGGCACGGCCGCGAGGTGGAAAACGCTACAAGGCGCCATTTGAAGCGGGGCTGGGATCAAATGAAGCAGCAGTGCTTGGGGTTTGCGAAAGACATGACCGTGGGGTTCTGGGGTCCACGGTTTTGCGGCGAGGAACTTCCCGGCGGCGAGGTGCCCCGGCTTCCATGGCAAAATGCGGTACGGGCCAAGGGGGCAACCATGGAATAGATGGGGTGAAGCAGAAGCTCACCACGGTTGCAGTGGAGGCGGTGGTGTGGTCGGAGGAGCTCTGTGGCCGGAGTAATTTGCGACGGCGATCTGCGGCTCCGACGGGGTCTCGATGAAGCTGGCGTCGTCTCCTGAGGCGCTCGGGCTCGATTGAAAGAGGGGAACGGCGAAGACGTCTGCTGTGGTTCTTCTGGACACGGTGGCACGGCTCGGAGACGACGGTGGCTGCGTGGACTCGGCGGCGTGCTCCACGGCGGTCCTCGGGCGGTGATGGAATCGAGCGTAGGAGGAGGGGAAAGAAGCTCTGGAGATGGGGAATGGATCGGGACGGTCGAGGGGAGTCTCCAGGCGCGACTAGACGATTCGGGAGGCGCCAGGCAGGCAGACAGGTGCTCGCCGGCGTCGGCATGCGCTCCAGCGAGCTGCTTGCCGCGCCGGGGAAGAAGACAAACGGGGGGGGCAGCGGGCTGGGCTGGCTTGCTGGGCCGCGGGCGACAAGTTGGGCCAGAAGCGAGGTAAGTCCTTTCTGTTTTTTTAATTCTGTTTAATCTTTCCTTTCTTTTTCTGTATTTTTGTTTTGGCTCTGATAAAAATATCAAACCATTTTATTAAATGCTGAAAACTTTTATGTGGCCTCATAATAATATAGACTAGCCACTCATAAACTTTCAACATTTTTAAAATTCAAATGATTTGAATTTTAAATCAAAAGGGGTATTTCTTTAATTCCAAGGTACTGTTTGAATATTTGAAAAATCTATGAGCATGGGGTGGGTCCCACATCACTTGATATGTGATCACACTCATTTATAAGACTTTTCAAAACTCTAACATGAATTTTTGGAAAAGATTTTTATCTGGCCTTTTGAATTTATTCATCTGGGGGGTGTTCCTTCTCCCATTTTGATTTTGAATTTGATTTCCAAGATTTCTTTTTGAAAATTTGACATGATGCAAGGTTACTTTGATCCTAGCACATTACCTAACAGAGGGTTCTGACAACTAATCACAGTTACATGGGCTATTAATCACCGTTTTGGGTCCCCAGAGTGATTTACACGATTGACGAACCCTAGGGTGCATTTACGTGCCGGTCATCAACACTCACAGTTTTGGTCGATTCTGGCATGTTTCATGGGCTATTAATCACCATTTTGGGTCCTCGGAGTGATTTCCACCATTGAGGAAGCCCAGGGTGCATTTACGTGCCGGTCATCAACACGTGCCGGTCCTCTGGGCAGTCTGGTTCTACAGCATCTGTAGGATCGCAGCTGTGCCGTGAGCCACTGCGGCTACAGCCTCCCCAAGGATAGGGTTCTCTGGCGGCGGCATGTTCGCTCTTGGCATCCTGTATACAGGAACACTTATGAGAACATGGTTGAAACATTGATGTAACCAGAAGATAAAGCAATATTGACAACAAAACTTTCTCACGAGGTATGAGAAAGCCGAAGGCTGAAATTCCATCAAGGTTAACCCGGAAAGTCGAAAGCTAGGTGCTACTGGAATCCCCAAACCAAGATCATCCGAATCCAAGATAATAATCTGCTAGCGAGCACACAACAATATATACGAGCGGTTGGAAACCTGAACAATGAGACATCTGCCCTGACCGGCCCGCCATCACGGTCGTCCATATGGGAAAAGACACCACATCCGTATTACCATAGGATGCCCGCCAATCCTGTATGGACGTTTCACCTGGGGTACGCCGTAAGCGAGGTAGAGCAGTCAACCCCAAATGGCGGCTCAGTGGTCTCAAAGACGCCAACACATCTCGTCGCTAGCAAAAAATTATAGAGGAATCGGAGCCTCATGTAAACGAGAACCTAGATTGTTTTTTGAAAGGGGATAAGTTGCAGAGAAAAACAACGTTTCACTTCCTCACAGAAAAGGGGTGGGAGGGTGGGGTAAGAAGAAAAAGAAACAGTTCCTACTCTCCGATTTTTCCTTAGTATCTACAAAATAGTTTCTAGACTCAACTTCGGCCAGTAAGGGGTCCAACAGTCAGTCCTGCTCTGATACCAAGTTTTAAGGCCCCCGATGCGGTGCTAACTCGAGTTAGTCGCCTTCGCGTCCCGCTCAAGTTAGTAGCGCATAAAGAGCCACCGACTCACGACACTCACACTCGTGTCGCTGCCGGATTCTCAACAACAAGTATAAGAACAAGAACTTTAACTAAGACATAAAAATTTATAGTCCAAGGCATACATCGCCGTTGGATAAATTATTATATCATATCAGAGGTCCGTGGACCCAACAGTACATCATGCGACAAGCGGAAGACAAACACGACCGAGTACGGTCAAAATCCAAATTGCCCTAGAGAGGGCTGCACATAAAGGGTCCACCCACGAATCGTCGAAGCCCAACTGTAGGATCTACTGAACGAGGTCGAACTCATCGTCATCCTCCGGAGGCACCTCCACGAAGTATCATCCAGAGCTCGGGTCAAGGAAGTACTCCACTGCAGCGGCTGATCGGGCAAAACAGTAAAAGCACAAAAGTAAACAGGGGTGAGATTATATCATTACAGGATAACTGACTTCCTACGGTAAGACAAAGTAAAGGTAGAGGTTGCAGCCGCACTAGCATATATGGTGGCTATCGTTCTACTAGAGTAGGGGTAATATCCAAGAATAGCACGTGACATCGTGTCGTAAGTCTGCTATCCACCTACTTACGTCAAACATAACACAACCTGGATCTTCTCTCGGGCCCCCTGGACGAAGAAAAGCAACCAAGGCACTCACACGGTAGGCAAGTTTTAATTAAGATTCAATTTGATGTTATTCTATGAACAAGGAGTAGGTCTCAAGTCGTCCATAACCGCGGACACGGCTTTTCGAAAAGATTTAAACCTGCAGGGGTGTACCAACTTCCCATCATAGGCTTCGCATGTACGCCCGGTTTCCATTTGGCTAGGTAAGCGCCTGAAACTCTGGCACGTCAGAGTCCCTCTAACTAACAGCGCACAATTCCGGGTGGCCCCCGGGGAGTCGACATCCAATCCAAAAGCTGGCCACGCTCTCAGATCGGCCTCTTCCGTATCAACAGGGTTTGGGTTACCGGCTAAACCTCACATGAGGGTCGGGCCCTCGCCGGTCAAAGGTGGGCCAGCCAAGGCACAAGTCCTCCTGGCCCAAGGTGGTTTGTAAACAACTGGGGTACCACCAGCACACACACATGCAAAAGTAAATCAGCTCGGGCCACCACTAGAACTGTATGAAGCTAGGTAGGTAAGACAAGGGGACCCCATAGAATCCCACACACGATTAGGCACGCTCGTCAAGAAACACAATACCCGGAACCCGGGACCTAGGTGACTCAAATGGAACAAAACACCTGGCGGGAACAGCCTGGTCTCCCATCTTTTTTCAAGTATAAATTTATCATCATAATTATAATAAATATCAACCAACTTCTTTAAATAACATGATATCCCAAACCATAGCAATAGGGTAAGCAGCAAGTTTTCCTACTCATACTAAGCAATGGCTGAGCAGCGATAAACTAGCAATACAAAGTTTTGCTGGGATGTGGGGATCGTGGTTGTTTGGTTTTTGAAGGTGGCTTACTCAAAGTGGATAGGATCAAACAAACGTTCTAGGCCACAGCTAAGCAGGTAGGCAGAAAGGTATCAAGTAATGGTATGAATCTTCCCCTTGCCTGGGTAATCGGTCGTCGAAGCAGACGCAGCGGGGTCCTCGGGCTCGGTGTCGGAAATCTCCACGTAAGTCTCCTCGGCGGTCTTAGGTGCTAACGTAAGGTACCGGCAAGGAAAAGGCACACAAGTAAGTAACGGGTACAATGCACAGGCAAGGATGATATGAGCAAGTTTAATTTGACATGTTGTGACCCTATCTAGTCAATTTAAATGAAGGTGGTGACGACACGTCAACGACTTCATATGCAATTTATTTACGTGAAGATGGCTTTGGTCCTAGCCTTACTTTGGGTGTAAGTAGCATGTCAATAGGGCATGAACAACAAATGCATACAACATAAATAAAACAACGTGAAAAGTAATCATCGATTCCGGAGACGGAGTAGTGTCGGTGAACTTGACACAAGGAAGGTGCAACAATAGTTGGAAACCAGCCACTTGCATATGACAATATGTTAGGGGCTGACTTTGAAGAAAGATGATTGAAGATGACATGAAAACAAACTTGCAAAGAACAGATGATCAACATTTCAAAATGCACTGAAATTGACATGATGCAAGCAGAAAGGACAGATTGCTTCTGGATCAGGTGGTCACACCTTGTTCACATGAGTTGCACAAAACTTCATGGGAACATCACCATTGCATTCCTTGCAGAAAACTACCCCAAAACCATATATAATATGGTACCAGTTGAGTTTGCAAACACAGTTGCAGTTTCAGCTGGGGTTCAGGGGGCTGAGTGTAAAAGTTACACTACATGCATTTGGAAAAAGGTTCACATGGCTAAACCATTATCAGCATGCAACTCCTGGTGAAAAACTACCCAAGATTCATATATGGCATGGCCAATTTGATTTTGGATAAAACTTGATCAGAAGAAAGGGAAAGGAGGGGGTTTATTGCAAAATTGCCACACCTCAATTATTAGAGGAGGCAAAATGCAAAACAGACCTCACCATGAAGATCAGTGAGTCAAGCTACCCCAAAATGATATATGGCATGCCCTCAAATTGAAATTGAAGTTCAAGGCAGATTTGAATTCGAACACAAATTCAAATTTGAATTGAACAGAAAAGAAAAGAAACAAAAGGAAAAAAGAAAAGAGAAAAAAAACACATGCCACATGGGCTGTCTCGGACTCCAGGGCCCAACTGGCTGGAGCCTTGCGTGGGGGGGGGGGCTGGCTGGGCCAGCCCACCAGCGCTTGCTGGCCTGGCAGCCGCTGAGACGCGGGTCCGGGGTGTCAGCCTCCTGGACACCACGAAATAGAAAAGAAAAAGGGGGGAGGACCCAGGGATCGAACCCAGGTCTCCCAGGTGCAAGCAGCTCTCCCTCGCCACTGCACTGCGAGTCGGTTTCTGAAACAACAGGGGCGCCAGCTAACTTAACCCTGCTGCAAGCGTGGTCTGCACTGAACTTCGACAGACACCAGATCTGACAGTGCGCGGAGCGAAACGGCGACGAGCCTCTCCTCGGCTACGCTACACCGGCGACTTACAGCACGTAAAGGGTACACCCAGGTATTCATTCCTGCACTGGGACGCACCGGAGACGCGACAACAACGACATGCGCTTCACCGGAAAACCACGGCGGCCACGGTCTACAGGCGAAACTTCAGAACCGCGCAAATGAAAAGGGGCGCCAAGCTCCCTCCTTTGAGGCAACTGGCGTGCTCTGGGCGCGGCCACTCTACGCCCGCACACGTCCAGACCTCGCCGGGGTCACGGAGTTCACCGGCGACGCAGTAAGCCGTGCCACGGCGGACGGCATCGCGGGCACACACTGCGCGGCTATGCTACACGTTCTACGGGACGGCGGGGATGGTGGCGCTCACCTAGGGGTCTCGACGAGGAGGAAGAACGAGCCGAAGAGGAGGAAGAATGCGTGGTCGTCGCCAGAGCCGAAGAGGACCGAGGCGGGTCTCGACGTCGAGGGGGCGCTCTGCTTCACCTCGCTCGATCCTGCAAGGGGGAATCGACGAGGTTTAGCACGGGGTTTTGCAGAGCGCAGACGAGGGTTGAAGACGAGGACGGCGGCGAATTGAGCTTCTCACCGGTGTCATGGCGGGAACAGGGGAAGGAGGAGGTCGTTCCAGAGGCGGCGGCAAGCAGAAGGGAAGGGGGGAATGGAACTAGGGTTCCTGGTGGGATCCCTAGGCGCTCTTATAAAGGAGGGGGAAGCCTCCCGCGGGCTCCGGGGCTCCACCGGCCGCCGTGGCGCCGGCTGTGAGAGGGGAAAAGGGAAAAGGGGCGCCTCCACGGTGGAAAGGTGAGGAAGAAGGGGCGTACCCCTTCGCCATGGGCCAGGCCGAGGGGAAAACGGGCCCAGGTGGGCTGGGATGAAGGAAAAAGGAGAGAAAAACCAAAAGAAAACCCCCTCTTGGCCCGTTTCTCCATTTAATAAAATAGAATAAGCCTCAGGGCTATTTCTGGATTAAATACAAGTAAAAAAATACATAAAAATATGTATAATTAACCTTGCATTATTCCTCAATTTGCACAAATGGTTTGGGCAATTTTTGCAACAACAAAATTGTGAGCTCATTTTGAATTCAAAATCACTTTGAACTAGAGCCCATATTTTTTATGATGGCAAAAATAATTTGAGGATTTTAAAACCCTTGCCATAACAAAAGAAATGGCTAGGCCAAGTTTGGGGTCAAGGAGAGCAAGCATGCAACAAAGAAAAATCCTCCAACACCCTTCTTGAACGACTTTGAAATCAAACTCAACCAAGCCAGATGGGCTCCAATCCCAATGCAAATTTTAAATCACCACATGAAATCATAATCTTTAGCATCATGCCAAGTTACAAGGTCAACAGACAAAGTAGAATCTCATGGTGTTTCCTATTTATTGCACATGGGCTGTTACAATTTCCACCATTGACGAACCCCAGGGTGCATTTACGTGCCGGTCATCAACACTCACAGTTTTGGTCGATTCTGGCATGTTTCATGGGCTATTAGTCACAGTTACATGCGCTATTAGTCACCGTTTTGGGTCCCCGGAGTGATTTCCACCATTGACGAACCCCAGGGTGCATTTACGTGCCGGTCATCAACACTCGCAGTTTTGGACGATTCTGGCATGTTTCATGGGCTATTAATCACAGTTACATGGGTTATTAATCACGTTTTGGGTCCCCGAAGTGATTTCCACCATTGACGAACCCCAGGGTGCATTTACGTGTCGGTCATCAACACTCGCAGTTTTGGACGATTCTGGCCTGTTTCATGGGCTATTAATCACATATACATGGGCTATTAATCACCGTTTTGGGTCCCCGGAGTGATTCCCACCATTGACGAACCCTAGGGTGCATTTACGTGACGGAAATCAACACTCGCAGTTTTGGACGATTCTGGCTTGTATCATGGGCTGTTAATCACCGTTACATGGGCTATTAATCACCGTTTTGGGTCCTCGGATTGATTTCCACCATTGACGAACCCCAGGGTGCATTTATGTGTCGGTCATCAACACTCACAGTTTTGGCCGATTCTGGCCTGTTTCATGGGCTATTAATCACAGTTACATGGGTTATTAATCACGTGTTGGCTCCCCGGAGTGATTTCCACCATTGACGAGCCCCAGGGTGCATCTACGTGTCGGTCATCAACACTCGCAGTTTTGGACGATTCTGGGCTGTTTCATGGGCTATTAATCACAGTTACATGGGCTATTAATCACTGTTTTGGGTCCTCGGAGTGATTTCCACCATTGACGAACCCCAAGTGCATTTACGTGATGGCCATAAACACTCGCAGTTTTGGACGATTCTGGCTTGTTTCATGGGCTGTTAATCACCGTTACATGGGCTATTAATCACCGTTTTGGGTCCCTGGAGTGATTTCCACCATTGACGAACCCAAGGTGCATTTATGTGCCGGTCATCAACACTCGCAGTTTTGGCCGATTCTGGCCTATTTCATTGGCTATTAATCACACTTAAATGGGCTATTAATCACCATTTTGGGTCCCCGGAGTAATTTCCACCATTGACGAACCCCAGGGTTCATTTACGTGACGGTCATCAACACTCGCAGTTTTGGCCGATTCTGGCCTGTTTCATGGGCTATTAATCACCGTTTTGGGTCCTTGGAGTGATTTCCACCATTGACGAACCCTAGGTTGCATTTACATGTCGGTCATCAACAATCGCAGTTTTGGCCGATTCTGGCCTGTTTCATGGGCTATTAATCACAGTTACATGTGCTATTAATCACCGTTTTGGGTCCCCGGAGTGATTTCCACCATTGACGAACCCCAGGGTGCATTTACGTGTCGGTCATCAACACTCGCAGTTTTGGACGATTCTGGCCTATTTCATGGGCTATTAGTCACAGTTACATGGGCTATTCATCACCGTTTTGGGTCCCTACAGTGATTTCCACTATTGACCAACCCGAGGGTGCATTTACGTGCCGGTCATCAACACTCGCAGTTTTGGCCGATTCTGGCATGTTTCATGGGCTATTAATCACCGTTACATGGGTTATTAATCACGTGTTGGGTCCCCGGAGTGATTTCCACCATTGACGAAGCCCAGGGTGCATTTATGTGCCGGTCATCAACACTCGTAGTTTTGGCCGATTCTGGCCTGTTTCATGGGCTATTAATCACAGTTACATGAGCTATTAATCACCATTTTGGGTCCCCGGAATGATTTCCACCATTTAAGAACCCCAGGGTGCATTTACGTGTCGGTCATCAACACTCACAGTTTTGGTCGATTCTGGCATGTTTCATGGGCTATTAGTCACAGTTACATGGGCTATTAGTCACCGTTTTGGGTCCCCGGAGTGATTTCCACCATTGACGAACCCCAGGGTGCATTTACGTGCCGGTCATCAACACTCGCAGTTTTGGCCGAATCTCGCCTGTTTCATGGGCTATTAATCACCGTTACATGGGTTTTTAATCACGTGTTGGGTCCCCGGAGTGATTTCCACCATTGACGAACCCTAGGGTGCATTTACGTGTCGGTCATCAACACTCGCAGTTTTGGACGATTCTGGGCTGTTTCATGGGCTATTAATCACAGTTACATGGGCTATTAATCACCGTTTTGGCTCCTCAGAGTGATTTCCACCATTGACGAACCCCAAGTGCATTTACGTGAAGGCCATAAACACTCGCAGTTTTGGACGATTCTGGCTTGTTTCATGGGCTGTTAATCACCGTTACAAGGGCTATTAATCACCGTTTTGGGTCCCTGGAGTGATTTCCACCATTGATGAACCGAGGGTGCATTTATGTGCCGGTCATCAACACTCGCAGTTTTGGCCAATTCTGGCATGTTTCATTGGCTATTAATCACACTTACATGGGCTATTAATCACCATTTTGGGTCCCGGGAGTAATTTCCACCATTGACGAACCCCAGGGTTCATTTACGTGACGGTCATCAACACTCGCAGTTTTGGCCGATTCTCGCCTGTTTCATGGGCTATTAATCACCGTTATATGGGCTATTAATCACCGTTTTGGGTCCTTGGAGTGATTTCCACCATTGACGAACCCTAGGTTGCATTTACATGTCGGTCATCAACACTCGCAGTTTTGGAAGATTCTGGCCTATTTCATTGGCTATTAGTCACGGTTACATGGGCTATTAATCACCGTTTTGGTCCCTGCAGTGATTTCCATTGTTGACCAACCCGAGGGTGCATTTACGTGCCGGTCATCAACACTCGCAGTTTTGGCCGATTCTGGCATGTTTCATGGGCTATTAATCACCGTTACATGGGTTATTAATCACGTGTTGGGTCCCCGGAGTGATTTCCACCATTGACGAAGCCCAGGGTGCATTTACGTGCCGGTCATCAACACTCACAGTTTTGGTCGATTCTGGCATGTTTCATGGGCTATTAGTCACAGTTAGATGGGCTATTAGTCACCGTTTTGGGTCCCCGGAGTGATTTCCACCATTGACGAACCCCAGAGTGCATTTACGTGCCGGTCATCAACACTCGCAGTTTTGGACGATTCTGGCCTGTTTCATGGGCTATTAATCACAGTTACATTGGTTATTAATCACGTGCTGGGTCCCCGGAGTGATTTCCACCATTGACGAACCCCAGGGTGCATTTACGTGTCGGACATCAACACTCGCAGTTTTGGACGATTCTGGCCTGTTTCATGGGCTATTAATCACAGTTACATTGGTTATTAATCACGTGTTGGGTCCCCGGAGTGATTTCCACCATTGACGAACCCCAGGGTGCATTTACGTGTCGGACATCAACACTCGCAGTTTTGGACGATTCTGGCCTGTTTCATGGGCTATTAATCACAGTTACATGGGCTATTAATCACCGTTTTGGGTCCTCGGAGTGATTTCCACCATTGACGAACCCCAAGTGCATTTACGTGACGGCCATAAACACTCGCAGTTTTGGACGATTCTGGCTTGTTTCATGGGCTGTTAATCACCGTTACATGGGCTATTAATCACCGTTTTGGTTCCCTGGAGTGATTTCCACCATTGACGAACCCAGGGTGCATATATGTGTCGGTCATCAACACTCGCGGTTTTTTCCGATTCTGTCATGTTTCATGGGCTATTAATCACAGTTCCATGGGTTATTAATACCGTTTTGGGTCCCCGGAGTGATTTCCACCATTGATGAACCCCAGGGTGCATTTACGTGCCGGTCATCAACAGTCGCGGTTTTTTCCGATTCTGTCATGTTTCATGGGCTATTAATCACAGTTACATGGGTTATTAATCACCGTTTTGGGTCATGTAATCACAGTTACATGGGTTATTAATCACCGTTACATGGTCGATTCTGTCATGTTTCATGGGCTATTCATCACAGTTACATGGGTTATTAATACCGTTTTGGGTCCCCGTAGTGATTTCCACCATTGACGAACCGCAGAGTGCATTTATGTGTCGGTCATCAACACTCACAGTTTTGGCCGATTCTCGCCTGTTTCATGCTCTATTAATCACAGTTACATGGGCTATTAATCACCGTTTTGGGTCCCCGGAGTGATTTCCACCATTGACGAACCCCAGGGTGCATTTACGTGTTGGTCATCAACACTCACAGTTTTGGTCGATTCTGGCATGTTTCATGGGCTATTAGTCACAGTTAGATGGGCTATTAGTCACCGTTTTGGGTCCCCGGAGTGATTTCCACCATTGACGAACCCCAGGGTGCATTTACGTGCCGGTCATCAACACTCGCAGTTTTGGACGATTCTGGCTTATTTCATGGGTTGTTAATCACCGTTACATGGGCTATTAATCACCGTTTTGGGTCCCTGGAGTGATTTCCACCATTGACGAACCCAGGGTGCATTTATGTGCCGGTCATCAACACTCGCAGTTTTGGCCGATTCTGGCCTATTTCATTGGCTATTAATCACACTTACATGGGCTATTAATCACCATTTTGGGTCCCCGGAGTAATTTCCACCATTGACGAACCCCAGGGTACATTTACGTGACGGTCATCAACACTCGCAGTTTTGGCCGATTCTGGACTGTTTCATGGGCTATTAATCACCGTTTTGGGTCCTTGGAGTGATTTCCACCATTGACGAACCCTAGGTTGCATTTACGTGCCGGTCATCAACACTCGCAGTTTTGGCCGATTCTGGCCTGTTTCATGGCCTATTAATCACAGTTACATGGGCTATTAATCACCGTTTTGGGTCCCCGGAGTGATTTCCACCATTGACGAACCCAGGGTGCATATATGTGTCGGTCATCAACACTCGCGATTTTTCCGATTCTGTCATGTTTCATGGGCTATTAATCACAGTTACATGGGTTATTAATACCGTTTTGGGTCCCCGGAGTGATTTCCACCATTGACGAACCCCAGGGTGCATTTACGTGCCGGTCATCAACAGTCGCGGTTTTTTCCGATTCTGTCATGTTTCATGGGCTATTAATCACAGTTACATGGGTTATTAATCACCGTTTTGGGTCCCCGGAGTGATTTCCACCATAGATGAACCCCAGGGTGCATTTACGTGCCGGTCATCAACACTCGCGGTTTTTTCCGATTCTGTCATGTTTCATGGGCTATTAATCACAGTTACATGGGTTATTAATACCGTTTTGGGTCCCCGTAGTGATTTCCACCATTGACGAACCCCAGGGTGCATTTACGTGTCGGTCATCAACACTCGCAGTTTTGGCCGATTCTGGCCTGTTTCATGGGCTATTAATCACAGTTACATGGGTTATTAATCACGTGTTGGGTCCCCGGAGTGATTTCCACCATTGACGAACCCCAGGGTGCATTTACGTGTCGGTCATCAACACTCGCAGTTTTTGACGTTTCTGGGCTGTTTCATGGGCTATTAATCACAGTTACATGGGCTATTAATCACCGTTTTGGGTCCTCGGAGTGATTTCCACCATTGACGAACCCCAAGTGCATTTACGTGACGGCCATAAACACTCGCAGTTTTGGACGATTCTGGCTTGCTTCATGGGCTGTTAATCACCGTTACATGGGCTATTAATCACCGTTTTGGTTCCCTGGAGTGATTTCCACCATTGACGAACCCAGGGTGCATATATGTGCCGGTCATCAACACTTTTGGCCGATTCTGGCCGTTTTCATTGGCTATTAGTCACGGTTACATGGGCTATTAATCACCGTTTTGGTCCCTGCAGTGATTTCCATTGTTGACCAACCCGAGGGTGCATTTACGTGCCGGTCATCAACACTCGCAGTTTTGGCCGATTCTGGCATGTTTCATGGGCTATTAATCACCGTTACATGGGTTATTAATCACGTGTTGGGTCCCCGGAGTGATTTCCACCATTGACGAAGCCCAGGGTGCATTTACGTGCCGGTCATCAACACTCACAGTTTTGGTCGATTCTGGCATGTTTCATGGGCTATTAGTCACAGTTAGATGGGCTATTAGTCACCGTTTTGGGTCCCCGGAGTGATTTCCACCATTGACGAACCCCAGAGTGCATTTACGTGCCGGTCATCAACACTCGCAGTTTTGGACGATTCTGGCCTGTTTCATGGGCTATTAATCACAGTTACATTGGTTATTAATCACGTGCTGGGTCCCCGGAGTGATTTCCACCATTGACGAACCCCAGGGTGCATTTACGTGTCGGACATCAACACTCGCAGTTTTGGACGATTCTGGCCTGTTTCATGGGCTATTAATCACAGTTACATTGGTTATTAATCACGTGTTGGGTCCCCGGAGTGATTTCCACCATTGACGAACCCCAGGGTGCATTTACGTGTCGGACATCAACACTCGCAGTTTTGGACGATTCTGGCCTGTTTCATGGGCTATTAATCACAGTTACATGGGCTATTAATCACCGTTTTGGGTCCTCGGAGTGATTTCCACCATTGACGAACCCCAAGTGCATTTACGTGACGGCCATAAACACTCGCAGTTTTGGACGATTCTGGCTTGTTTCATGGGCTGTTAATCACCGTTACATGGGCTATTAATCACCGTTTTGGTTCCCTGGAGTGATTTCCACCATTGACGAACCCAGGGTGCATATATGTGTCGGTCATCAACACTCGCGGTTTTTTCCGATTCTGTCATGTTTCATGGGCTATTAATCACAGTTCCATGGGTTATTAATACCGTTTTGGGTCCCCGGAGTGATTTCCACCATTGATGAACCCCAGGGTGCATTTACGTGCCGGTCATCAACAGTCGCGGTTTTTTCCGATTCTGTCATGTTTCATGGGCTATTAATCACAGTTACATGGGTTATTAATCACCGTTTTGGGTCATGTAATCACAGTTACATGGGTTATTAATCACCGTTACATGGTCGATTCTGTCATGTTTCATGGGCTATTCATCACAGTTACATGGGTTATTAATACCGTTTTGGGTCCCCGTAGTGATTTCCACCATTGACGAACCGCAGAGTGCATTTATGTGTCGGTCATCAACACTCACAGTTTTGGCCGATTCTCGCCTGTTTCATGCTCTATTAATCACAGTTACATGGGCTATTAATCACCGTTTTGGGTCCCCGGAGTGATTTCCACCATTGACGAACCCCAGGGTGCATTTACGTGTTGGTCATCAACACTCACAGTTTTGGTCGATTCTGGCATGTTTCATGGGCTATTAGTCACAGTTAGATGGGCTATTAGTCACCGTTTTGGGTCCCCGGAGTGATTTCCACCATTGACGAACCCCAGGGTGCATTTACGTGCCGGTCATCAACACTCGCAGTTTTGGACGATTCTGGCTTATTTCATGGGTTGTTAATCACCGTTACATGGGCTATTAATCACCGTTTTGGGTCCCTGGAGTGATTTCCACCATTGACGAACCCAGGGTGCATTTATGTGCCGGTCATCAACACTCGCAGTTTTGGCCGATTCTGGCCTATTTCATTGGCTATTAATCACACTTACATGGGCTATTAATCACCATTTTGGGTCCCCGGAGTAATTTCCACCATTGACGAACCCCAGGGTACATTTACGTGACGGTCATCAACACTCGCAGTTTTGGCCGATTCTGGACTGTTTCATGGGCTATTAATCACCGTTTTGGGTCCTTGGAGTGATTTCCACCATTGACGAACCCTAGGTTGCATTTACGTGCCGGTCATCAACACTCGCAGTTTTGGCCGATTCTGGCCTGTTTCATGGCCTATTAATCACAGTTACATGGGCTATTAATCACCGTTTTGGGTCCCCGGAGTGATTTCCACCATTGACGAACCCAGGGTGCATATATGTGTCGGTCATCAACACTCGCGATTTTTCCGATTCTGTCATGTTTCATGGGCTATTAATCACAGTTACATGGGTTATTAATACCGTTTTGGGTCCCCGGAGTGATTTCCACCATTGACGAACCCCAGGGTGCATTTACGTGCCGGTCATCAACAGTCGCGGTTTTTTCCGATTCTGTCATGTTTCATGGGCTATTAATCACAGTTACATGGGTTATTAATCACCGTTTTGGGTCCCCGGAGTGATTTCCACCATAGATGAACCCCAGGGTGCATTTACGTGCCGGTCATCAACACTCGCGGTTTTTTCCGATTCTGTCATGTTTCATGGGCTATTAATCACAGTTACATGGGTTATTAATACCGTTTTGGGTCCCCGTAGTGATTTCCACCATTGACGAACCCCAGGGTGCATTTACGTGTCGGTCATCAACACTCGCAGTTTTGGCCGATTCTGGCCTGTTTCATGGGCTATTAATCACAGTTACATGGGTTATTAATCACGTGTTGGGTCCCCGGAGTGATTTCCACCATTGACGAACCCCAGGGTGCATTTACGTGTCGGTCATCAACACTCGCAGTTTTTGACGTTTCTGGGCTGTTTCATGGGCTATTAATCACAGTTACATGGGCTATTAATCACCGTTTTGGGTCCTCGGAGTGATTTCCACCATTGACGAACCCCAAGTGCATTTACGTGACGGCCATAAACACTCGCAGTTTTGGACGATTCTGGCTTGCTTCATGGGCTGTTAATCACCGTTACATGGGCTATTAATCACCGTTTTGGTTCCCTGGAGTGATTTCCACCATTGACGAACCCAGGGTGCATATATGTGCCGGTCATCAACACTTTTGGCCGATTCTGGCCGTTTTCATTGGCTATTAGTCACGGTTACATGGGCTATTAATCACCGTTTTGGTCCCTGCAGTGATTTCCATTGTTGACCAACCCGAGGGTGCATTTACGTGCCGGTCATCAACACTCGCAGTTTTGGCCGATTCTGGCATGTTTCATGGGCTATTAATCACCGTTACATGGGTTATTAATCACGTGTTGGGTCCCCGGAGTGATTTCCACCATTGACGAAGCCCAGGGTGCATTTACGTGCCGGTCATCAACACTCACAGTTTTGGTCGATTCTGGCATGTTTCATGGGCTATTAGTCACAGTTAGATGGGCTATTAGTCACCGTTTTGGGTCCCCGGAGTGATTTCCACCATTGACGAACCCCAGAGTGCATTTACGTGCCGGTCATCAACACTCGCAGTTTTGGACGATTCTGGCCTGTTTCATGGGCTATTAATCACAGTTACATTGGTTATTAATCACGTGCTGGGTCCCCGGAGTGATTTCCACCATTGACGAACCCCAGGGTGCATTTACGTGTCGGACATCAACACTCGCAGTTTTGGACGATTCTGGCCTGTTTCATGGGCTATTAATCACAGTTACATTGGTTATTAATCACGTGTTGGGTCCCCGGAGTGATTTCCACCATTGACGAACCCCAGGGTGCATTTACGTGTCGGACATCAACACTCGCAGTTTTGGACGATTCTGGCCTGTTTCATGGGCTATTAATCACAGTTACATGGGCTATTAATCACCGTTTTGGGTCCTCGGAGTGATTTCCACCATTGACGAACCCCAAGTGCATTTACGTGACGGCCATAAACACTCGCAGTTTTGGACGATTCTGGCTTGTTTCATGGGCTGTTAATCACCGTTACATGGGCTATTAATCACCGTTTTGGTTCCCTGGAGTGATTTCCACCATTGACGAACCCAGGGTGCATATATGTGTCGGTCATCAACACTCGCGGTTTTTTCCGATTCTGTCATGTTTCATGGGCTATTAATCACAGTTCCATGGGTTATTAATACCGTTTTGGGTCCCCGGAGTGATTTCCACCATTGATGAACCCCAGGGTGCATTTACGTGCCGGTCATCAACAGTCGCGGTTTTTTCCGATTCTGTCATGTTTCATGGGCTATTAATCACAGTTACATGGGTTATTAATCACCGTTTTGGGTCATGTAATCACAGTTACATGGGTTATTAATCACCGTTACATGGTCGATTCTGTCATGTTTCATGGGCTATTCATCACAGTTACATGGGTTATTAATACCGTTTTGGGTCCCCGTAGTGATTTCCACCATTGACGAACCGCAGAGTGCATTTATGTGTCGGTCATCAACACTCACAGTTTTGGCCGATTCTCGCCTGTTTCATGCTCTATTAATCACAGTTACATGGGCTATTAATCACCGTTTTGGGTCCCCGGAGTGATTTCCACCATTGACGAACCCCAGGGTGCATTTACGTGTTGGTCATCAACACTCACAGTTTTGGTCGATTCTGGCATGTTTCATGGGCTATTAGTCACAGTTAGATGGGCTATTAGTCACCGTTTTGGGTCCCCGGAGTGATTTCCACCATTGACGAACCCCAGGGTGCATTTACGTGCCGGTCATCAACACTCGCAGTTTTGGACGATTCTGGCTTATTTCATGGGTTGTTAATCACCGTTACATGGGCTATTAATCACCGTTTTGGGTCCCTGGAGTGATTTCCACCATTGACGAACCCAGGGTGCATTTATGTGCCGGTCATCAACACTCGCAGTTTTGGCCGATTCTGGCCTATTTCATTGGCTATTAATCACACTTACATGGGCTATTAATCACCATTTTGGGTCCCCGGAGTAATTTCCACCATTGACGAACCCCAGGGTACATTTACGTGACGGTCATCAACACTCGCAGTTTTGGCCGATTCTGGACTGTTTCATGGGCTATTAATCACCGTTTTGGGTCCTTGGAGTGATTTCCACCATTGACGAACCCTAGGTTGCATTTACGTGCCGGTCATCAACACTCGCAGTTTTGGCCGATTCTGGCCTGTTTCATGGCCTATTAATCACAGTTACATGGGCTATTAATCACCGTTTTGGGTCCCCGGAGTGATTTCCACCATTGACGAACCCAGGGTGCATATATGTGTCGGTCATCAACACTCGCGATTTTTCCGATTCTGTCATGTTTCATGGGCTATTAATCACAGTTACATGGGTTATTAATACCGTTTTGGGTCCCCGGAGTGATTTCCACCATTGACGAACCCCAGGGTGCATTTACGTGCCGGTCATCAACAGTCGCGGTTTTTTCCGATTCTGTCATGTTTCATGGGCTATTAATCACAGTTACATGGGTTATTAATCACCGTTTTGGGTCCCCGGAGTGATTTCCACCATAGATGAACCCCAGGGTGCATTTACGTGCCGGTCATCAACACTCGCGGTTTTTTCCGATTCTGTCATGTTTCATGGGCTATTAATCACAGTTACATGGGTTATTAATACCGTTTTGGGTCCCCGTAGTGATTTCCACCATTGACGAACCCCAGGGTGCATTTACGTGTCGGTCATCAACACTCGCAGTTTTGGCCGATTCTGGCCTGTTTCATGGGCTATTAATCACAGTTACATGGGTTATTAATCACGTGTTGGGTCCCCGGAGTGATTTCCACCATTGACGAACCCCAGGGTGCATTTACGTGTCGGTCATCAACACTCGCAGTTTTTGACGTTTCTGGGCTGTTTCATGGGCTATTAATCACAGTTACATGGGCTATTAATCACCGTTTTGGGTCCTCGGAGTGATTTCCACCATTGACGAACCCCAAGTGCATTTACGTGACGGCCATAAACACTCGCAGTTTTGGACGATTCTGGCTTGCTTCATGGGCTGTTAATCACCGTTACATGGGCTATTAATCACCGTTTTGGTTCCCTGGAGTGATTTCCACCATTGACGAACCCAGGGTGCATATATGTGCCGGTCATCAACACTTTTGGCCGATTCTGGCCGTTTTCATTGGCTATTAGTCACGGTTACATGGGCTATTAATCACCGTTTTGGTCCCTGCAGTGATTTCCATTGTTGACCAACCCGAGGGTGCATTTACGTGCCGGTCATCAACACTCGCAGTTTTGGCCGATTCTGGCATGTTTCATGGGCTATTAATCACCGTTACATGGGTTATTAATCACGTGTTGGGTCCCCGGAGTGATTTCCACCATTGACGAAGCCCAGGGTGCATTTACGTGCCGGTCATCAACACTCACAGTTTTGGTCGATTCTGGCATGTTTCATGGGCTATTAGTCACAGTTAGATGGGCTATTAGTCACCGTTTTGGGTCCCCGGAGTGATTTCCACCATTGACGAACCCCAGAGTGCATTTACGTGCCGGTCATCAACACTCGCAGTTTTGGACGATTCTGGCCTGTTTCATGGGCTATTAATCACAGTTACATTGGTTATTAATCACGTGCTGGGTCCCCGGAGTGATTTCCACCATTGACGAACCCCAGGGTGCATTTACGTGTCGGACATCAACACTCGCAGTTTTGGACGATTCTGGCCTGTTTCATGGGCTATTAATCACAGTTACATTGGTTATTAATCACGTGTTGGGTCCCCGGAGTGATTTCCACCATTGACGAACCCCAGGGTGCATTTACGTGTCGGACATCAACACTCGCAGTTTTGGACGATTCTGGCCTGTTTCATGGGCTATTAATCACAGTTACATGGGCTATTAATCACCGTTTTGGGTCCTCGGAGTGATTTCCACCATTGACGAACCCCAAGTGCATTTACGTGACGGCCATAAACACTCGCAGTTTTGGACGATTCTGGCTTGTTTCATGGGCTGTTAATCACCGTTACATGGGCTATTAATCACCGTTTTGGTTCCCTGGAGTGATTTCCACCATTGACGAACCCAGGGTGCATATATGTGTCGGTCATCAACACTCGCGGTTTTTTCCGATTCTGTCATGTTTCATGGGCTATTAATCACAGTTCCATGGGTTATTAATACCGTTTTGGGTCCCCGGAGTGATTTCCACCATTGATGAACCCCAGGGTGCATTTACGTGCCGGTCATCAACAGTCGCGGTTTTTTCCGATTCTGTCATGTTTCATGGGCTATTAATCACAGTTACATGGGTTATTAATCACCGTTTTGGGTCATGTAATCACAGTTACATGGGTTATTAATCACCGTTACATGGTCGATTCTGTCATGTTTCATGGGCTATTCATCACAGTTACATGGGTTATTAATACCGTTTTGGGTCCCCGTAGTGATTTCCACCATTGACGAACCGCAGAGTGCATTTATGTGTCGGTCATCAACACTCACAGTTTTGGCCGATTCTCGCCTGTTTCATGCTCTATTAATCACAGTTACATGGGCTATTAATCACCGTTTTGGGTCCCCGGAGTGATTTCCACCATTGACGAACCCCAGGGTGCATTTACGTGTTGGTCATCAACACTCACAGTTTTGGTCGATTCTGGCATGTTTCATGGGCTATTAGTCACAGTTAGATGGGCTATTAGTCACCGTTTTGGGTCCCCGGAGTGATTTCCACCATTGACGAACCCCAGGGTGCATTTACGTGCCGGTCATCAACACTCGCAGTTTTGGACGATTCTGGCTTATTTCATGGGTTGTTAATCACCGTTACATGGGCTATTAATCACCGTTTTGGGTCCCTGGAGTGATTTCCACCATTGACGAACCCAGGGTGCATTTATGTGCCGGTCATCAACACTCGCAGTTTTGGCCGATTCTGGCCTATTTCATTGGCTATTAATCACACTTACATGGGCTATTAATCACCATTTTGGGTCCCCGGAGTAATTTCCACCATTGACGAACCCCAGGGTACATTTACGTGACGGTCATCAACACTCGCAGTTTTGGCCGATTCTGGACTGTTTCATGGGCTATTAATCACCGTTTTGGGTCCTTGGAGTGATTTCCACCATTGACGAACCCTAGGTTGCATTTACGTGCCGGTCATCAACACTCGCAGTTTTGGCCGATTCTGGCCTGTTTCATGGCCTATTAATCACAGTTACATGGGCTATTAATCACCGTTTTGGGTCCCCGGAGTGATTTCCACCATTGACGAACCCAGGGTGCATATATGTGTCGGTCATCAACACTCGCGATTTTTCCGATTCTGTCATGTTTCATGGGCTATTAATCACAGTTACATGGGTTATTAATACCGTTTTGGGTCCCCGGAGTGATTTCCACCATTGACGAACCCCAGGGTGCATTTACGTGCCGGTCATCAACAGTCGCGGTTTTTTCCGATTCTGTCATGTTTCATGGGCTATTAATCACAGTTACATGGGTTATTAATCACCGTTTTGGGTCCCCGGAGTGATTTCCACCATAGATGAACCCCAGGGTGCATTTACGTGCCGGTCATCAACACTCGCGGTTTTTTCCGATTCTGTCATGTTTCATGGGCTATTAATCACAGTTACATGGGTTATTAATACCGTTTTGGGTCCCCGTAGTGATTTCCACCATTGACGAACCCCAGGGTGCATTTACGTGTCGGTCATCAACACTCGCAGTTTTGGCCGATTCTGGCCTGTTTCATGGGCTATTAATCACAGTTACATGGGTTATTAATCACGTGTTGGGTCCCCGGAGTGATTTCCACCATTGACGAACCCCAGGGTGCATTTACGTGTCGGTCATCAACACTCGCAGTTTTTGACGTTTCTGGGCTGTTTCATGGGCTATTAATCACAGTTACATGGGCTATTAATCACCGTTTTGGGTCCTCGGAGTGATTTCCACCATTGACGAACCCCAAGTGCATTTACGTGACGGCCATAAACACTCGCAGTTTTGGACGATTCTGGCTTGCTTCATGGGCTGTTAATCACCGTTACATGGGCTATTAATCACCGTTTTGGTTCCCTGGAGTGATTTCCACCATTGACGAACCCAGGGTGCATATATGTGCCGGTCATCAACACTTTTGGCCGATTCTGGCCGTTTTCATTGGCTATTAATCACACTTACATGGGCTATTAATCACCATTTTGGGTCCCCGGAGTAATTTCCACCATTGACGAACCCCAGGGTTCATTTACGTGACGGTCATCAACACTCGCAGTTTTGGCCGATTCTCGCCTGTTTCATGGGCTAGTAATCACCGTTACATGGGTTTTTAATCACCGTTTTGGGTCCTTGGAGTGATTTCCACCATTGACGAACCCTAGGTTGCATTTACATGTCGGTCATCAACACTCGCAGTTTTGGCCGATTCTGGCATGATTCATGGGCTATTAATCACCGTTACATGGGTTATTAATCACGTGTGGGGTCCCCAGAGTGATTTCCACCATTGATGAAGCCCAGGGTGCATTTACGTGCCGGTCATCAACAATCGCAGTTTTGGCCGATTCTGGCCTGTTTCATGGGCTATTAATCACAGTTACATGTGCTATTAATCACCGTTTTGGGTCCCCGGAGTGATTTCCACCATTGACGAACCCCAGGGTGCATTTACGTGTCGGTCATCAACACTCACAGTTTTGGTCGATTCTGGCATATTTCATTGGCTATTAATCACCGTTACATGGGCTATTAGTCACCGTTTTGGGTCCCCGGCGTGATTTCCACCATTGACGAACCCCAGGGTGCATTTACGTGCCGGTCATCAACACTCGCAGTTTTGGACGATTCTGGCATGTTTCATGTGCTATTAATCACAGTTACATGGGTTATTAATGACGTTTTGGGTCCCCGGAGTGATTTCCACCATTGAGGAACCCCAGGGTGCATTTACGTGTCGGTCATCAACACTCGCAGTTTTGGCCGATTCTGGCCTGTTTCATGGGCTATTGATCACAGTTACATGGGCTATTAATCACCGTTTTGGGTTCCCGGAGTGATTTCCACCATTGACGAACCCCAGGGTGCATTTACGTGTCGGTCATCAACACTCACAGTTTTGGTCGATTCTGGCATGTTTCATGGGCTATTAGTCACAGTTAGATGGGCTATTAGTCACCGTTTTGGGTCCCCGGAGTGATTTCCACCATTGACGAACCCCAGAGTGCATTTACGTGCCGGTCATCAACACTCGCAGTTTTGGACGATTCTGGCCTGTTTCATGGGCTATTAATCACAGTTACATGGGTTATTAATCACGTGTTGGGTCCCCGGAGTGATTTCCACCATTGACGAACCCCAGGGTGCATTTACGTGTCGGTCATCAACACTCGCAGTTTTGGACGATTCTGGGCTGTTTCATGGGCTATAAATCACAGTTACATGGGCTATTAATCACCATTTTGGGTCCTCGGAGTGATTTCCACCATTGACGAACCCCAAGTGCATTTACGTGACGGCCATAAACACTCGCAGTTTTGGACGATTCTGGCTTGTTTCATGGGTTGTTAATCACCGTTACATGGGCTATTAATCACCGTTTTGGTTCCCTGGAGTGATTTCCACCATTGACGAACCCAGGGTGCATATATGTGTCGGTCATCAACACTCGCGATTTTTCCGATTCTGTCATGTTTCATGGGCTATTAATCACAGTTACATGGGTTATTAATACCGTTTTGGGTCCCCGGAGTGATTTCCACCATTGATGAACCCCAGGGTGCATTTACGTGCCAGTCATCAACAGTCGCGGTTTTTTCCGATTCTGTCATGTTTCATGGGCTATTAATCACAGTTACATGGGTTATTAATCACCGTTTTGGGTCATGTAATCACAGTTACATGGGTTATTAATCACCGTTACATGGTCGATTCTGTCATGTTTCATGGGCTATTAATCACAGTTACATGGGTTATTAATACCGTTTTGGGTCCCCGTAGTGATTTCCACCATTGACGAACCGCAGAGTGCATTTATGTGTCGGTCATCAACACTCACAGTTTTGGCCGATTCTCGCCTGTTTCAGGGGCTATTAATCACAGTTACATGGGTTATTAATCACGTGTTGGCTCCCCGGAGTGATTTCCACCATTGACGAGCCCAGGGTGCATTTACGTGTCGGTCATCAACACTCGCAGTTTTGGACGATTCTGGGCTGTTTCATGGGCTATTAATCACAGTTACATGGGCTATGAATCACTGTTTTGGGTCCTCGGAGTGATTTCCACCATTGACGAACCCCAAGTGCATTTACGTGACGGCCATAAACACTCGCAGTTTTGGACGATTCTGGCTTGTTTCATGGGTTGTTAATCACCGTTACATGGGCTATTAATCACCGTTTTGGGTCCCTGGAGTGATTTCCACCATTGACGAACCCAGGGTGCATTTATGTGCCGGTCATCAACACTCGCAGTTTTGGCCGATTCTGGCCTATTTCATTGGCTATTAATCACACTTACATGGGCTATTAATCACCATTTTGGGTCCCCGGAGTAATTTCCACCATTGACGAACCCCAGGGTACATTTACGTGACGGTCATCAACACTCGCAGTTTTGGCCGATTCTGGACTGTTTCATGGGCTATTAATCACCGTTTTGGGTCCTTGGAGTGATTTCCACCATTGACGAACCCTAGGTTGCATTTACGTGCCGGTCATCAATACTCGCAGTTTTGGCCGATTCTGGCCTGTTTCATGGGCTATTAATCACAGTTACATGGGCTATTAATCACCGTTTTGGGTCCTCGGAGTGATTTCCACCATTGACGAAGCCCAGGGTGCATTTACGTGCCGGTCATCAACACTCGCAGTTTTGGCCGATTCTGGCCTGTTTCATGGGCTATTAATCACAGCTACATGGGCTATTAATCACCGTTTTGGGTCCCCGGAGTGATTTCCACCATTGACGGACCCCAGGGTGCATTTACGTGTTGGTCATCAACACTCACAGTTTTGGTCGATTCTGGCATGTTTCATGGGCTATTAGTCACAGTTAGATGGGCTATTAGTCACCGTTTTGGGTCCCCGGAGTGATTTCCACCATTGATGAACCCCAGGGTGCATTTACGTGCCGGTCATCAACACTCGCGGTTTTTTCCGATTCTGTCATGTTTCATGGGCTATTAATCACAGTTACATGGGTTATTAATACCGTTTTGGGTCCCCGTAGTGATTTCCACCATTGACGAACCCCAGGGTGCATTTACGTGTCGGTCATCAACACTCGCAGTTTTGGCCGATTCTGGCCTGTTTCATGGGCTATTAATCACAGTTACATGGGTTATTAATCACGTGTTGGGTCCCCGGAGTGATTTCCACCATTGACGAACCCCAGGGTGCATTTACGTGTCGGTCATCAACACTCGCAGTTTTTGACGTTTCTGGGCTGTTTCATGGGCTATTAATCACAGTTACATGGGCTATTAATCACCGTTTTGGGTCCTCGGAGTGATTTCCACCATTGACGAACCCCAAGTGCATTTACGTGACGGCCATAAACACTCGCAGTTTTGGACGATTCTGGCTTGCTTCATCGGCTGTTAATCACCGTTACATGGGCTATTAATCACCGTTTTGGTTCCCTGGAGTGATTTCCACCATTGACGAACCCAGGGTGCATATATGTGCCGGTCATCAACACTTTTGGCCGATTCTGGCCGTTTTCATTGGCTATTAATCACACTTACATGGGCTATTAATCACCATTTTGGGTCCCCGGAGTAATTTCCACCATTGACGAACCCCAGGGTTCATTTACGTGACGGTCATCAACACTCGCAGTTTTGGCCGATTCTCGCCTGTTTCATGGGCTAGTAATCACCGTTACATGGGTTTTTAATCACCGTTTTGGGTCCTTGGAGTGATTTCCACCATTGACGAACCCTAGGTTGCATTTACATGTCGGTCATCAACACTCGCAGTTTTGGCCGATTCTGGCATGATTCATGGGCTATTAATCACCGTTACATGGGTTATTAATCACGTGTGGGGTCCCCAGAGTGATTTCCACCATTGACGAAGCCCAGGGTGCATTTACGTGCCGGTCATCAACAATCGCAGTTTTGGCCGATTCTGGCCTGTTTCATGGGCTATTAATCACAGTTACATGTGCTATTAATCACCGTTTTGGGTCCCCGGAGTGATTTCCACCATTGACGAACCCCAGGGTGCATTTACGTGTCGGTCATCAACACTCACAGTTTTGGTCGATTCTGGCATATTTCATTGGCTATTAATCACCGTTACATGGGCTATTAGTCACCGTTTTGGGTCCCCGGCGTGATTTCCACCATTGACGAACCCCAGGGTGCATTTACGTGCCGGTCATCAACACTCGTAGTTTTGGACGATTCTGGCATGTTTCATGGGCTATTAATCACAGTTACATGGGTTATTAATCACGTTTTGGGTCCCCGGAGTGATTTCCACCATTGAGGAACCCCAGGGTGCATTTACGTGTCGGTCATCAACACTCGCAGTTTTGGCCGATTCTGGCCTGTTTCATGGGCTATTGATCACAGTTACATGGGCTATTAATCACCGTTTTGGGTTCCCGGAGTGATTTCCACCATTGACGAAGCCCAGGGTGCATTTACGTGCCGGTCATCAACACTCGCAGTTTTGGCCGATTCTGGCCTGTTTCATGGGCTATTAATCACAGTTACATGGGCTATTAATCACCGTTTTGGGTCCCCGGAGTGATTTCCACCATTGACGAACCCCAGGGTGCATTTACGTGTTGGTCATCAACACTCACAGTTTTGGTCGATTCTGGCATGTTTCATGGGCTATTAGTCACAGTTAGATGGGCTATTAGTCACCGTTTTGGGTCCCCGGAGTGATTTCCACCATCGATGAACCCCAGGGTGCATTTACGTGCCGGTCATCAACACTCGCGGTTTTTTCCGATTCTGTCATGTTTCATGGGCTATTAATCACAGTTACATGGGTTATTAATACCGTTTTGGGTCCCCGTAGTGATTTCCACCATTGACGAACCCCAGGGTGCATTTACGTGTCGGTCATCAACACTCGCAGTTTTGGCCGATTCTGGCCTGTTTCATGGGCTATTAATCACAGTTACATGGGTTATTAATCACGTGTTGGGTCCCCGGAGTGATTTCCACCATTGACGAACCCCAGGGTGCATTTACGTGTCGGTCATCAACACTCGTAGTTTTGGACGATTCTGGGCTGTTTCATGGGCTATTAATCACAGTTACATGGGCTATTAATCACCGTTTTGGGTCCTCGGAGTGATTTCCACCATTGACGAACCCCAAGTGCATTTACGTGACGGCCATAAACACTCGCAGTTTTGGACGATTCTGGCTTGTTTCATGGGCTGTTAATCACCGTTACATGGGCTATTAATCACCGTTTTGGTTCCCTGGAGTGATTTCCACCATTGACGAACCCAGGGTGCATATATGTGCCGGTCATCAACACTTTTGGCCGATTCTGGCCGTTTTCATTGGCTATTAATCACACTTACATGGGCTATTAATCACCATTTTGGGTCCCCGGAGTAATTTCCACCATTGACGAACCCCAGGGTTCATTTACGTGACGGTCATCAACACTCGCAGTTTTGGACGATTCTGGCCTATTTCATGGGCTATTAGTCACAGTTACATGGGCTATTAATCACCTTTTTGGTCCCTGCAGTGATTTCCACTATTGACCAACCCGAGGGTGCATTTACGTGCCGGTCATCAACACTCGCAGTTTTGGCCGATTCTGGCATGTTTCATGGACTATTAATCACCGCTACATGGGTTATTAATCACGTGTTGGGTCCCCGGAGTGATTTCCACCATTGACGAAGCCCAGGGTGCATTTACATGCCGGTCATCAACACTCGCAGTTTTGGACGATTCTGGCATGTTTCATGGGCTATTAATCACAGTTACATGGGTTATTAATCACGTTTTGGGTCCCCGGAGTGATTTCCAGCATTGAGGAACCCCAGGGTGCATTTACGTGTCGGTCATCAACACTCGCAGTTTTGGCCGATTCTGGCCTGTTTCATGGGCTATTGATCACAGTTACATGGGCTATTAATCACCGTTTTGGGTTCCCGGAGTGATTTCCACCATTGACGAAGCCCAGGGTGCATTTACGTGCCGGTCATCAACACTCGCAGTTTTGGCCGATTCTGGCCTGTTTCATGGGCTATTAATCACAGTTACATGGGCTATTAATCACCGTTTTGGGTCCCCGGAGTGATTTCCACCATTGACGAACCCCAGGGTGCATTTACGTGTTGGTCATCAACACTCACAGTTTTGGTCGATTCTGGCATGTTTCATGGGCTATTAGTCACAGTTAGATGGGCTATTAGTCACCGTTTTGGGTCCCCGGAGTGATTTCCACCATTGATGAACCCCAGGGTGCATTTACGTGCCGGTCATCAACACTCGCGGTTTTTTCCGATTCTGTCATGTTTCATGGGCTATTAATCACAGTTACATGGGTTATTAATACCGTTTTGGGTCCCCGTAGTGATTTCCACCATTGACGAACCCCAGGGTGCATTTACGTGTCGGTCATCAACACTCGCAGTTTTGGCCGATTCTGGCCTGTTTCATGGGCTATTAATCACAGTTACATGGGTTATTAATCACGTGTTGGGTCCCCGGAGTGATTTCCACCATTGACGAACCCCAGGGTGCATTTACGTGTCGGTCATCAACACTCGTAGTTTTGGACGATTCTGGGCTGTTTCATGGGCTATTAATCACAGTTACATGGGCTATTAATCACCGTTTTGGGTCCTCGGAGTGATTTCCACCATTGACGAACCCCAAGTGCATTTACGTGACGGCCATAAACACTCGCAGTTTTGGACGATTCTGGCTTGTTTCATGGGCTGTTAATCACCGTTACATGGGCTATTAATCACCGTTTTGGTTCCCTGGAGTGATTTCCACCATTGACGAACCCAGGGTGCATATATGTGCCGGTCATCAACACTTTTGGCCGATTCTGGCCGTTTTCATTGGCTATTAATCACACTTACATGGGCTATTAATCACCATTTTGGGTCCCCGGAGTAATTTCCACCATTGACGAACCCCAGGGTTCATTTACGTGACGGTCATCAAGACTCGCAGTTTTGGACGATTCTGGCCTATTTCATGGGCTACTAGTCACAGTTACATGGGCTATTAATCACCTTTTTGGTCCCTGCAGTGATTTCCACTATTGACCAACCCGAGGGTGCATTTACGTGCCGGTCATCAACACTCGCAGTTTTGGCCGATTCTGGCATGTTTCATGGACTATTAATCACCGCTACATGGGTTATTAATCACGTGTTGGGTCCCCGGAGTGATTTCCACCATTGACGAAGCCCAGGGTGCATTTACATGCCGGTCATCAACACTCGCAGTTTTGGCCGATTCTGGCCTGTTTCATGGGCTATTAATCACAGTTACATGGGCTATTAATCACCGTTTTGGGTCCTCGGAGTGATTTCCACCATTGACGAAGCCCAGGCTGCATTTACATGCCGGTCATCAACACTCGCAGTTTTGGCCGATTCTGGCCTGTTTCATGGGCTATTAATCACAGTTACATGGGCTATTAATCACCGTTTTGGGTCCCCGGAGTGATTTCCACAATTGACGAACCCAGGGTGCATATATGTGCCGGTCATCAACACTCACAGTTTTGGTCGATTCTGGCATATTTCATTGGCTATTAATCACCGTTACATGGGCTATTAGTCACCGTTTTGGGTCCCCGGCGTGATTTCCACCATTGACGAACCCAGGGTGCATTTACGTGACGGTCATCAACACTCGCAGTTCTGGCCGATTCTGGCCTGTTTCATGGGCTATTAATCACAGTTACATGGGCTATTAATCACCGTTTTGGGTCCTCGGAGTGATTTCCACCATTGACGAACCCCAAGTGCATTTACGTGACGGCCATAAACACTCGCAGTTTTGGACGATTCTGGCTTGTTTCATGGGCTGTTAATCACCGTTACATGGGCTATTAATCACCGTTTTGGTTCCCTGGAGTGATTTCCACAATTGACGAACCCAGGGTGCATATATGTGCCGGTCATCAACACTCGCAGTTTTGGCCAATTCTGGCCTGTTTCATTGGCTATTAATCACCGTTACATGGGCTATTAGTCACCGTTTTGGGTCCCCGGCGTGATTTCCACCATTGACGAACCCAGGGTGCATTTACGTGACGGTCATCAACACTCGCAGTTCTGGCCGATTCTGGCCTGTTTCATGGGCTATTAATCACAGTTACATGGGCTATTAATCACCGTTTTGGGTCCTCGGAGTGATTTCCACCATTGACGAACCCCAAGTGCATTTACGTGACGGCCATAAACACTCGCAGTTTTGGCCGATTCTGGCCTGTTTCATGGGCTATTAATCACAGTTACATGGGCTATTAATCACCGTTTTGGGTCCCCGGAGTGATTTCCACAATTGACGAACCCAGGGTGCATATATGTGCCGGTCATCAACACTCACAGTTTTGGTCGATTCTGGCATATTTCATTGGCTATTAATCACCGTTACATGGGCTATTAGTCACCGTTTTGGGTCCCCGGCGTGATTTCCACCATTGACGAACCCAGGGTGCATTTACGTGACGGTCATCAACACTCGCAGTTCTGGCCGATTCTGGCCTGTTTCATGGGCTATTAATCACAGTTACATGGGCTATTAATCACCGTTTTGGGTCCTCGGAGTGATTTCCACCATTGACGAACCCCAAGTGCATTTACGTGACGGCCATAAACACTCGCAGTTTTGGACGATTCTGGCTTGTTTCATGGGCTGTTAATCACCGTTACATGGGCTATTAATCACCGTTTTGGTTCCCTGGAGTGATTTCCACAATTGACGAACCCAGGGTGCATATATGTGCCGGTCATCAACACTCACAGTTTTGGTCGATTCTGGCATATTTCATTGGCTATTAATCACCGTTACATGGGCTATTAGTCACCGTTTTGGGTCCCCGGCGTGATTTCCACCATTGACGAACCCAGGGTGCATTTACGTGACGGTCATCAACACTCGCAGTTCTGGCCGATTCTGGCCTGTTTCATGGGCTATTAATCACAGTTACATGGGCTATTAATCACCGTTTTGGGTCCTCGGAGTGATTTCCACCATTGACGAACCCCAAGTGCATTTACGTGACGGCCATAAACACTCGCAGTTTTGGACGATTCTGGCTTGTTTCATGGGCTGTTAATCACCGTTACATGGGCTATTAATCACCTTTTTGGTCCCTGCAGTGATTTCCACTATTGACCAACCCGAGGGTGCATTTACGTGCCGGTCATCAACACTCGCAGTTTTGGCCGATTCTGGCATGTTTCATGGACTATTAATCACCGTTACATGGGTTATTAATCACGTGTTGGGTCCCCGGAGTGATTTCCACCATTGACGAAGCCCAGGGTGCATTTACATGCCGGTCATCAACACTCGCAGTTTTGGCCGATTCTGGCCTGTTTCATGGGCTATTAATCACAGTTACATGGGCTATTAATCACCGTTTTGGGTCCCTGGAGTGATTTCCACCATTGACAAACCCAGGGTGCATTTATGTGCTGGTCATCAACACTCGCAGTTTTGGACGATTCTGGCCTGTTTCATTGGCTATTAATCACCGTTACATGGGCTATTAATCACCATTTTGGGTCCCCGGAGTAATTTCCACCATTGACGAACCCCAGGGTTCATTTACGTGACGGTCATCAACACTTGCAGTTTTGGCCGATTCTCGCCTGTTTCATGGGCTATTAATCACCGTTACATGGGCTATTAATCACCGTTACATGGGCTATGAATCACCGTTTTGGGTCCCTGGAGTGATTTCCACCATTGACAAACCCAGGGTGCATTTATGTGCTGGTCATCAACACTCGCAGTTTTGGCCAATTCTGGCCTGTTTCATTGGCTATTAATCACACTTACATGGGCTATTAATCACCATTTTGGGTCCCCGGAGTAATTTCCACCATTGACGAACCCCAGGGTTCATTTACGTGACGGTCATCAACACTTGCAGTTTTGGCCGATTCTCGCCTGTTTCATGGGCTATTAATCACCGTTACATGGGCTATTAATCACCGTTTTGGGTCCTTGGAGTGATTTCCACCATTGACGAACCCTAGGTTGCATTTACATGTCGGTCATCAACACTCGCAGTTTTGGACGATTCTGGCCTATTTCATGGGCTATTAGTCACAGTTACATGGGCTATTAATCACCTTTTTGGTCCCTGCAGTGATTTCCACTATTGACCAACCCGAGGGTGCATTTACGTGCCGGTCATCAACACTCGCAGTTTTGGCCGATTCTGGCATGTTTCATGGACTATTAATCACCGTTACATGTGTTATTAATCACGTGTTGGGTCCCCGGAGTGATTTCCACCATTGACGAAGCCCAGGGTGCATTTACATGCCGGTCATCAACACTTGCAGTTTTGGCCGATTCTGGCCTGTTTCATGGGCTATTAATCACAGTTACATGGGCTATTAATCACCGTTTTGGTTCCCTGGAGTGATTTCCACAATTGACGAACCCAGGGTGCATATATGTGCCGGTCATCAACACTTTTGGCCGATTCTGGCCTGTTTCATTGGCTATTAATCACACTTACATGGGCTATTAATCACCATTTTGGGTCCCCGGAGTAATTTCCACCATTGACGAACCCCAGGGTTCATTTACGTGACGGTCATCAACACTCGCAGTTTTGGCCGATTCTCGCCTGTTTCATGGGCTAGTATTCACCGTTACATGGGTTTTTAATCACCGTTTTGGGTCCTTGGAGTGATTTCCACCATTGACGAACCCTAGGTTGCATTTACATGTCGGTCATCAACACTCGCACTTTTGGCCGATTCTGGCATGATTCATGGGCTATTAATCACCGTTACATGGGTTATTAATCACGTGTGGGGTCCCCGGAGTAATTTCCACCATTGACGAACCCCAGGGTTCATTTACATGACGGTCATCAACACTCGCAGTTTTGGCCGATTCTGGCCTGTTTCATGGGCTATTAATCACAGTTACATGGGCTATTAATCACCGTTTTGGGTCCTCGGAGTGATTTCCACCATTGACGAACCCCAAGTGCATTTACGTGACGGCCATAAACACTCGCAGTTTTGGACGATTCTGGCTTGTTTCATGGGCTGTTAATCACCGTTACATGGGCTATTAATCACCTTTTTGGTCCCTGCAGTGATTTCCACTATTGACCAACCCGAGGGTGCATTTACGTGCCGGTCATCAACACTCGCAGTTTTGGCCGATTCTGGCATGTTTCATGGACTATTAATCACCGTTACATGGGTTATTAATCACGTGTTGGGTCCCCGGAGTGATTTCCACCATTGACGAAGCCCAGGGTGCATTTACATGCCGGTCATCAACACTCGCAGTTTTGGCCGATTCTGGCCTGTTTCATGGGCTATTAATCACAGTTACATGGGCTATTAATCACCGTTTTGGGTCCTCGGAGTGATTTCCACCATTGACGAACCCCAAGTGCATTTACGTGACGGCCATAAACACTCGCAGTTTTGGACGATTCTGGCTTGTTTCATGGGCTGTTAATCACCGTTACATGGGCTATTAATCACCGTTTTGGGTCCCTGGAGTGATTTCCACCATTGACGAACCCAGGGTGTATTTATGTGCCGGTCATCAACACTCGCAGTTTTGGACGATTCTGGCCAATTTCATTGGCTATTAATCACACTTAGATGGGCTATTAATCACCATTTTGGGTCCCCGGAGTAATTTCCACCATTGAGGAACCCCAGGGTTCATTTACATGACGGTCATCAACACTCGCAGTTTTGGCCGATTCTCGCCTGTTTCATGGGCTATTAATCACAGTTACATGGGCTGTTAATCACCGTTTTGGGTCCTCGGAGTGATTTCCACCATTGACGAACCCCAAGTGCATTTACGTGACGGCCATAAACACTCGCAGTTTTGGACGATTCTGGCTTGTTTCATGGGCTTTTAATCACCGTTACATGGGCTATGAATCACCGTTTTGGGTCCCTGGAGTGATTTCCACCATTGACAAACCCAGGGTGCATTTATGTGCTGGTCATCAACACTCGCAGTTTTGGCCAATTCTGGCCTGTTTCATTGGCTATTAATCACACTTACATGGGCTATTAATCACCATTTTGGGTCCCCGGAGTAATTTCCACCATTGACGAACCCCAGGGTTCATTTACGTGACGGTCATCAACACTTGCAGTTTTGGCCGATTCTCGCCTGTTTCATGGGCTATTAATCACCGTTACATGGGCTATTAATCACCGTTTTGGGTCCTTGGAGTGATTTCCACCATTGACGAACCCTAGGTTGCATTTACATGTCGGTCATCAACACTCGCAGTTTTGGACGATTCTGGCCTATTTCATGGGCTATTAGTCACAGTTACATGGGCTATTAATCACCTTTTTGGTCCCTGTAGTGATTTCCACTATTGACCAACCCGAGGGTGCATTTACGTGCCGGTCATCAACACTCGCAGTTTTGGCCGATTCTGGCATGTTTCATGGACTATTAATCACCGTTACATGTGTTATTAATCACGTGTTGGGTCCCCGGAGTGATTTCCACCATTGACGAAGCCCAGGGTGCATTTACATGCCGGTCATCAACACTTGCAGTTTTGGCCGATTCTGGCCTGTTTCATGGGCTATTAATCACAGTTACATGGGCTATTAATCACCGTTTTGGTTCCCTGGAGTGATTTCCACAATTGACGAACCCAGGGTGCATATATGTGCCGGTCATCAACACTTTTGGCCGATTCTGGCCTGTTTCATTGGCTATTAATCACACTTACATGGGCTATTAATCACCATTTTGGGTCCCCGGAGTAATTTCCACCATTGACGAACCCCAGGGTTCATTTACGTGACGGTCATCAACACTCGCAGTTTTGGCCGATTCTCGCCTGTTTCATGGGCTAGTATTCACCGTTACATGGGTTTTTAATCACCGTTTTGGGTCCTTGGAGTGATTTCCACCATTGACGAACCCTAGGTTGCATTTACATGTCGGTCATCAACACTCGCACTTTTGGCCGATTCTGGCATGATTCATGGGCTATTAATCACCGTTACATGGGTTATTAATCACGTGTGGGGTCCCCGGAGTAATTTCCACCATTGACGAACCCCAGGGTTCATTTACATGACGGTCATCAACACTCGCAGTTTTGGCCGATTCTGGCCTGTTTCATGGGCTATTAATCACAGTTACATGGGCTATTAATCACCGTTTTGGGTCCTCGGAGTGATTTCCACCATTGACGAACCCCAAGTGCATTTACGTGACGGCCATAAACACTCGCAGTTTTGGACGATTCTGGCTTGTTTCATGGGCTGTTAATCACCGTTACATGGGCTATTAATCACCTTTTTGGTCCCTGCAGTGATTTCCACTATTGACCAACCCGAGGGTGCATTTACGTGCCGGTCATCAACACTCGCAGTTTTGGCCGATTCTGGCATGTTTCATGGACTATTAATCACCGTTACATGGGTTATTAATCACGTGTTGGGTCCCCGGAGTGATTTCCACCATTGACGAAGCCCAGGGTGCATTTACATGCCGGTCATCAACACTCGCAGTTTTGGCCGATTCTGGCCTGTTTCATGGGCTATTAATCACAGTTACATGGGCTATTAATCACCGTTTTGGGTCCTCGGAGTGATTTCCACCATTGACGAACCCCAAGTGCATTTACGTGACGGCCATAAACACTCGCAGTTTTGGACGATTCTGGCTTGTTTCATGGGCTGTTAATCACCGTTACATGGGCTATTAATAACCGTTTTGGGTCCCTGGAGTGATTTCCACCATTGACGAACCCAGGGTGTATTTATGTGCCGGTCATCAACACTCGCAGTTTTGGACGATTCTGGCCAATTTCATTGGCTATTAATCACACTTAGATGGGCTATTAATCACCATTTTGGGTCCCCGGAGTAATTTCCACCATTGAGGAACCCCAGGGTTCATTTACATGACGGTCATCAACACTCGCAGTTTTGGCCGATTCTCGCCTGTTTCATGGGCTATTAATCACAGTTACATGGGCTGTTAATCACCGTTTTGGGTCCTCGGAGTGATTTCCACCATTGACGAACCCCAAGTGCATTTACGTGACGGCCATAAACACTCGCAGTTTTGGACGATTCTGGCTTGTTTCATGGGCTTTTAATCACCGTTACATGGGCTATGAATCACCGTTTTGGGTCCCTGGAGTGATTTCCACCATTGACAAACCCAGGGTGCATTTATGTGCTGGTCATCAACACTCGCAGTTTTGGCCAATTCTGGCCTGTTTCATTGGCTATTAATCACACTTACATGGGCTATTAATCACCATTTTGGGTCCCCGGAGTAATTTCCACCATTGACGAACCCCAGGGTTCATTTACGTGACGGTCATCAACACTTGCAGTTTTGGCCGATTCTCGCCTGTTTCATGGGCTATTAATCACCGTTACATGGGCTATTAATCACCGTTTTGGGTCCTTGGAGTGATTTCCACCATTGACGAACCCTAGGTTGCATTTACATGTCGGTCATCAACACTCGCAGTTTTGGACGATTCTGGCCTATTTCATGGGCTATTAGTCACAGTTACATGGGCTATTAATCACCTTTTTGGTCCCTGTAGTGATTTCCACTATTGACCAACCCGAGGGTGCATTTACGTGCCGGTCATCAACACTCGCAGTTTTGGCCGATTCTGGCATGTTTCATGGACTATTAATCACCGTTACATGTGTTATTAATCACGTGTTGGGTCCCCGGAGTGATTTCCACCATTGACGAAGCCCAGGGTGCATTTACATGCCGGTCATCAACACTTGCAGTTTTGGCCGATTCTGGCCTGTTTCATGGGCTATTAATCACAGTTACATGGGCTATTAATCACCGTTTTGGTTCCCTGGAGTGATTTCCACAATTGACGAACCCAGGGTGCATATATGTGCCGGTCATCAACACTTTTGGCCGATTCTGGCCTGTTTCATTGGCTATTAATCACACTTACATGGGCTATTAATCACCATTTTGGGTCCCCGGAGTAATTTCCACCATTGACGAACCCCAGGGTTCATTTACGTGACGGTCATCAACACTCGCAGTTTTGGCCGATTCTCGCCTGTTTCATGGGCTAGTATTCACCGTTACATGGGTTTTTAATCACCGTTTTGGGTCCTTGGAGTGATTTCCACCATTGACGAACCCTAGGTTGCATTTACATGTCGGTCATCAACACTCGCACTTTTGGCCGATTCTGGCATGATTCATGGGCTATTAATCACCGTTACATGGGTTATTAATCACGTGTGGGGTCCCCGGAGTAATTTCCACCATTGACGAACCCCAGGGTTCATTTACATGACGGTCATCAACACTCGCAGTTTTGGCCGATTCTGGCCTGTTTCATGGGCTATTAATCACAGTTACATGGGCTATTAATCACCGTTTTGGGTCCTCGGAGTGATTTCCACCATTGACGAACCCCAAGTGCATTTACGTGACGGCCATAAACACTCGCAGTTTTGGACGATTCTGGCTTGTTTCATGGGCTGTTAATCACCGTTACATGGGCTATTAATCACCTTTTTGGTCCCTGCAGTGATTTCCACTATTGACCAACCCGAGGGTGCATTTACGTGCCGGTCATCAACACTCGCAGTTTTGGCCGATTCTGGCATGTTTCATGGACTATTAATCACCGTTACATGGGTTATTAATCACGTGTTGGGTCCCCGGCGTGATTTCCACCATTGACGAAGCCCAGGGTGCATTTACATGCCGGTCATCAACACTCGCAGTTTTGGCCGATTCTGGCCTGTTTCATGGGCTATTAATCACAGTTACATGGGCTATTAATCACCGTTTTGGGTCCTCGGAGTGATTTCCACCATTGACGAACCCCAAGTGCATTTACGTGACGGCCATAAACACTCGCAGTTTTGGACGATTCTGGCTTGTTTCATGGGCTGTTAATCACCGTTACATGGGCTATTAATCACCGTTTTGGTTCCCTGGAGTGATTTCCACAATTGACGAACCCAGGGTGCATATATGTGCCGGTCATCAACACTCACAGTTTTGGTCGATTCTGGCATATTTCATTGGCTATTAATCACCGTTACATGGGCTATTAGTCACCGTTTTGGGTCCCCGGCGTGATTTCCACCATTGACGAACCCAGGGTGCATTTACGTGACGGTCATCAACACTCGCAGTTCTGGCCGATTCTGGCCTGTTTCATGGGCTATTAATCACAGTTACATGGGCTATTAATCACCGTTTTGGGTCCTCGGAGTGATTTCCACCATTGACGAACCCCAAGTGCATTTACGTGACGGCCATAAACACTCGCAGTTTTGGACGATTCTGGCTTGTTTCATGGGCTGTTAATCACCGTTACATGGGCTATTAATCACCTTTTTGGTCCCTGCAGTGATTTCCACTATTGACCAACCCGAGGGTGCATTTACGTGCCGGTCATCAACACTCGCAGTTTTGGCCGATTCTGGCATGTTTCATGGACTATTAATCACCGTTACATGGGTTATTAATCACGTGTTGGGTCCCCGGAGTGATTTCCACCATTGACGAAGCCCAGGGTGCATTTACATGCCGGTCATCAACACTCGCAGTTTTGGCCGATTCTGGCCTGTTTCATGGGCTATTAATCACAGTTACATGGGCTATTAATCACCGTTTTGGGTCCTCGGAGTGATTTCCACCATTGACGAACCCCAAGTGCATTTACGTGACGGCCATAAACACTCGCAGTTTTGGACGATTCTGGCTTGTTTCATGGGCTGTTAATCACCGTTACATGGGCTATTAATCACCGTTTTGGTTCCCTGGAGTGATTTCCACAATTGACGAACCCAGGGTGCATATATGTGCCGGTCATCAACACTCACAGTTTTGGTCGATTCTGGCATATTTCATTGGCTATTAATCACCGTTACATGGGCTATTAGTCACCGTTTTGGGTCCCCGGCGTGATTTCCACCATTGACGAACCCAGGGTGCATTTACGTGACGGTCATCAACACTCGCAGTTCTGGCCGATTCTGGCCTGTTTCATGGGCTATTAATCACAGTTACATGGGCTATTAATCACCGTTTTGGGTCCTCGGAGTGATTTCCACCATTGACGAACCCCAAGTGCATTTACGTGACGGCCATAAACACTCGCAGTTTTGGACGATTCTGGCTTGTTTCATGGGCTGTTAATCACCGTTACATGGGCTATTAATCACCTTTTTGGTCCCTGCAGTGATTTCCACTATTGACCAACCCGAGGGTGCATTTACGTGCCGGTCATCAACACTCGCAGTTTTGGCCGATTCTGGCATGTTTCATGGACTATTAATCACCGTTACATGGGTTATTAATCACGTGTTGGGTCCCCGGAGTGATTTCCACCATTGACGAAGCCCAGGGTGCATTTACATGCCGGTCATCAACACTCGCAGTTTTGGCCGATTCTGGCCTGTTTCATGGGCTATTAATCACAGTTACATGGGCTATTAATCACCGTTTTGGGTCCTCGGAGTGATTTCCACCATTGACGAACCCCAAGTGCATTTACGTGACGGCCATAAACACTCGCAGTTTTGGACGATTCTGGCTTGTTTCATGGGCTGTTAATCACCGTTACATGGGCTATTAATCACCGTTTTGGTTCCCTGGAGTGATTTCCACAATTGACGAACCCAGGGTGCATATATGTGCCGGTCATCAACACTTTTGGCCGATTCTGGCCTGTTTCATTGGCTATTAATCACACTTACATGGGCTATTAATCACCATTTTGGGTCCCCGGAGTAATTTCCACCATTGACGAACCCCAGGGTTCATTTACGTGACGGTCATCAACACTCGCAGTTTTGGCCGATTCTCGCCTGTTTCATGGGCTAGTATTCACCGTTACATGGGTTTTTAATCACCGTTTTGGGTCCTTGGAGTGATTTCCACCATTGACGAACCCTAGGTTGCATTTACATGTCGGTCATCAACACTCGCAGTTTTGGCCGATTCTGGCATGCTTCATGGGCTATTAATCACCGTTACATGGGTTATTAATCACGTGTGGGGTCCCCAGAGTGATTTCCACCATTGACGAAGCCCAGGGTGCATTTACGTGCCGGTCATCAACAATCGCAGATTTGGCCGATTCTGGCCTGTTTCATGGGCTATTAATCACAGTTACATGGGCTATTAATCACCGTTTTGGGTCCCCGGAGTAATTTCCACCATTGACGAACCCCAGGGTGCATTTACGTGTCGGTCATCAACACTCACAGTTTTGGTCGATTCTGGCATATTTCATTGGCTATTAATCACCGTTACATGGGCTATTAGTCACCGTTTTGGGTCCCCGGCGTGATTTCCACCATTGACGAACCCTAGGGTGCATTTACGTGCCGGTCATCAACACTCGCAGTTTTGGACGATTCTGGCATGTTTCATGGGCTATTAATCACAGTTACATGGGTTATTAATCACGTTTTGGGTTCCCGGAGTGATTTCCACCATTGACGAACCCCAGGGTGCATTTACGTGTCGGTCATCAACACTCGCAGTTTTGGCCGATTCTGGCCTGTTTCATGGGCTATTGATCACAGTTACATGGGTTATTAATCACGTGTTGGGTCCCCGGAGTGATTTCCACCATTGACGAGCCCAGGGTGCATTTACGTGTCGGTCATCAACACTCGCAGTTTTGGTCGATTCTAGCCTGTTTCATGGGCTATTAATCACAGTTACATGGCTATTAATCACCGTTTTGGGTCCCCGGAGTGATTTCCACCATTGACGAACCCCAGGGTGCATTTACGTGTCGGTCATGAACACTCACAGTTTTGGTCGATTCTGGCATATTTCCTGGGCTATTAGTCACAGTTACATGGGCTATTAGTCACCGTTTTGGGTCCCCGGAGTGATTTCCACCATTGACGAACCCCAGGGTGCATTTACGTGCCGGTCATCAACACTCACAGTTTTGGTCGATTCTGGCATGTTTCATGGGCTATTAATCATAGTTACATGGGTTATTAATCACGTTTTGGGTCCCCGGAGTGATTTCCACCATTGACGAACCCCAAGTGCATTTACGTGTCGGTCATCAACACTCGCAGTTTTGGCCGATTCTGGCCTGTTTCATGGGCTATTAATCACAGTTACATGGGTTATTAATCACGTGTTGGGTCCCCGGAGTGAGTTTCACCATTGACGAACCCCAGGGTGCATACATGTGCCGGTCATCAACACTTTTGGCCGATTCTGGCCTGTTTCATTGGCTATTAATCACACTTACATGGGCTATTAATCACCATTTTGGGTCCCCGGAGTAATTTCCACCATTGACGAACCCCAGGGTTCATTTACGTGACGGTCAGCAACACTCGCAGTTTTGGCCGATTCTCGCCTGTTTCATGGGCTAGTAATCACCGTTACATGGGTTTTTAATCACCGTTTTGGGTCCTTGGAGTGATTTCCACCATTGACGAACCCTAGGTTGCATTTACATGTCGGTCATCAACACTCGCAGTTTTGGCCGATTCTGCCATGTTTCATGGACTATTAATCACCGTTACATGGGTTATTAATCACGTGTTGGGTCCCCGGAGTGATTTCCACCATTGACGAAGCCCAGGCTGCATTTACATGCCGGTCATCAACACTCGCAGTTTTGGCCGATTCTGGCCTGTTTCATGGGCTATTAATCACAGTTACATGGGCTATTAATCACCGTTTTGGGTCCCCGGAGTGATTTCCACAATTGACGAACCCAGGGTGCATATATGTGCCGGTCATCAACACTCACAGTTTTGGTCGATTCTGGCATATTTCATTGGCTATTAATCACCGTTACATGGGCTATTAGTCACCGTTTTGGGTCCCCGGCGTGATTTCCACCATTGACGAACCCAGGGTGCATTTACGTGACGGTCATCAACACTCGCAGTTCTGGCCGATTCTGGCCTGTTTCATGGGCTATTAATCACAGTTACATGGGCTATTAATCACCGTTTTGGGTCCTCGGAGTGATTTCCACCATTGACGAACCCCAAGTGCATTTACGTGACGGCCATAAACACTCGCAGTTTTGGACGATTCTGGCTTGTTTCATGGGCTGTTAATCACCGTTACATGGGCTATTAATCACCGTTTTGGTTCCCTGGAGTGATTTCCACAATTGACGAACCCAGGGTGCATATATGTGCCGGTCATCAACACTCACAGTTTTGGTCGATTCTGGCATATTTCATTGGCTATTAATCACCGTTACATGGGCTATTAGTCACCGTTTTGGGTCCCCGGCGTGATTTCCACCATTGACGAACCCAGGGTGCATTTACGTGACGGTCATCAACACTCGCAGTTCTGGCCGATTCTGGCCTGTTTCATGGGCTATTAATCACAGTTACATGGGCTATTAATCACCGTTTTGGGTCCTCGGAGTGATTTCCACCATTGACGAACCCCAAGTGCATTTACGTGACGGCCATAAACACTCGCAGTTTTGGACGATTCTGGCTTGTTTCATGGGCTGTTAATCACCGTTACATGGGCTATTAATCACCTTTTTGGTCCCTGCAGTGATTTCCACTATTGACCAACCCGAGGGTGCATTTACGTGCCGGTCATCAACACTCGCAGTTTTGGCCGATTCTGGCATGTTTCATGGACTATTAATCACCGTTACATGGGTTATTAATCACGTGTTGGGTCCCCGGAGTGATTTCCACCATTGACGAAGCCCAGGGTGCATTTACATGCCGGTCATCAACACTCGCAGTTTTGGCCGATTCTGGCCTGTTTCATGGGCTATTAATCACAGTTACATGGGCTATTAATCACCGTTTTGGGTCCTCGGAGTGATTTCCACCATTGACGAACCCCAAGTGCATTTACGTGACGGCCATAAACACTCGCAGTTTTGGACGATTCTGGCTTGTTTCATGGGCTGTTAATCACCGTTACATGGGCTATTAATCACCGTTTTGGTTCCCTGGAGTGATTTCCACAATTGACGAACCCAGGGTGCATATATGTGCCGGTCATCAACACTTTTGGCCGATTCTGGCCTGTTTCATTGGCTATTAATCACACTTACATGGGCTATTAATCACCATTTTGGGTCCCCGGAGTAATTTCCACCATTGACGAACCCCAGGGTTCATTTACGTGACGGTCATCAACACTCGCAGTTTTGGCCGATTCTCGCCTGTTTCATGGGCTAGTATTCACCGTTACATGGGTTTTTAATCACCGTTTTGGGTCCTTGGAGTGATTTCCACCATTGACGAACCCTAGGTTGCATTTACATGTCGGTCATCAACACTCGCAGTTTTGGCCGATTCTGGCATGCTTCATGGGCTATTAATCACCGTTACATGGGTTATTAATCACGTGTGGGGTCCCCAGAGTGATTTCCACCATTGACGAAGCCCAGGGTGCATTTACGTGCCGGTCATCAACAATCGCAGATTTGGCCGATTCTGGCCTGTTTCATGGGCTATTAATCACAGTTACATGGGCTATTAATCACCGTTTTGGGTCCCCGGAGTAATTTCCACCATTGACGAACCCCAGGGTGCATTTACGTGCCGGTCATCAACACTCGCAGTTTTGGTCGATTCTGGCATATTTCATTGGCTATTAATCACCGTTACATGGGCTATTAGTCACCGTTTTGGGTCCCCGGCGTGATTTCCACCATTGACGAACCCTAGGGTGCATTTACGTGCCGGTCATCAACACTCGCAGTTTTGGACGATTCTGGCATGTTTCATGGGCTATTAATCACAGTTACATGGGTTATTAATCACGTTTTGGGTCCTCGGAGTGATTTCCACCATTGACGAACCCCAAGTGCATTTACGTGACGGCCATAAACACTCGCAGTTTTGGACGATTCTGGCTTGTTTCATGGGCTGTTAATCACCGTTACATGGGCTATTAATCACCGTTTTGGTTCCCTGGAGTGATTTCCACAATTGACGAACCCAGGGTGCATATATGTGCCGGTCATCAACACTCACAGTTTTGGTCGATTCTGGCATATTTCATTGGCTATTAATCACAGTTACATGGGCTATTAATCACCGTTTTGGGTCCCCGGAGTGATTTCCACAATTGACGAACCCAGGGTGCATATATGTGCCGGTCATCAACACTCACAGTTTTGGTCGATTCTGGCATATTTCATTGGCTATTAATCACCGTTACATGGGCTATTAGTCACCGTTTTGGGTCCCCGGCGTGATTTCCACCATTGACGAACCCAGGGTGCATTTACGTGACGGTCATCAACACTCGCAGTTCTGGCCGATTCTGGCCTGTTTCATGGGCTATTAATCACAGTTACATGGGCTATTAATCACCGTTTTGGGTCCTCGGAGTGATTTCCACCATTGACGAACCCCAAGTGCATTTACGTGACGGCCATAAACACTCGCAGTTTTGGACGATTCTGGCTTGTTTCATGGGCTGTTAATCACCGTTACATGGGCTATTAATCACCGTTTTGGTTCCCTGGAGTGATTTCCACAATTGACGAACCCAGGGTGCATATATGTGCCGGTCATCAACACTCACAGTTTTGGTCGATTCTGGCATATTTCATTGGCTATTAATCACCGTTACATGGGCTATTAGTCACCGTTTTGGGTCCCCGGCGTGATTTCCACCATTGACGAACCCAGGGTGCATTTACGTGACGGTCATCAACACTCGCAGTTCTGGCCGATTCTGGCCTGTTTCATGGGCTATTAATCACAGTTACATGGGCTATTAATCACCGTTTTGGGTCCTCGGAGTGATTTCCACCATTGACGAACCCCAAGTGCATTTACGTGACGGCCATAAACACTCGCAGTTTTGGACGATTCTGGCTTGTTTCATGGGCTGTTAATCACCGTTACATGGGCTATTAATCACCTTTTTGGTCCCTGCAGTGATTTCCACTATTGACCAACCCGAGGGTGCATTTACGTGCCGGTCATCAACACTCGCAGTTTTGGCCGATTCTGGCATGTTTCATGGACTATTAATCACCGTTACATGGGTTATTAATCACGTGTTGGGTCCCCGGAGTGATTTCCACCATTGACGAAGCCCAGGGTGCATTTACATGCCGGTCATCAACACTCGCAGTTTTGGCCGATTCTGGCCTGTTTCATGGGCTATTAATCACAGTTACATGGGCTATTAATCACCGTTTTGGGTCCTCGGAGTGATTTCCACCATTGACGAACCCCAAGTGCATTTACGTGACGGCCATAAACACTCGCAGTTTTGGACGATTCTGGCTTGTTTCATGGGCTGTTAATCACCGTTACATGGGCTATTAATCACCGTTTTGGTTCCCTGGAGTGATTTCCACAATTGACGAACCCAGGGTGCATATATGTGCCGGTCATCAACACTTTTGGCCGATTCTGGCCTGTTTCATTGGCTATTAATCACACTTACATGGGCTATTAATCACCATTTTGGGTCCCCGGAGTAATTTCCACCATTGACGAACCCCAGGGTTCATTTACGTGACGGTCATCAACACTCGCAGTTTTGGCCGATTCTCGCCTGTTTCATGGGCTAGTATTCACCGTTACATGGGTTTTTAATCACCGTTTTGGGTCCTTGGAGTGATTTCCACCATTGACGAACCCTAGGTTGCATTTACATGTCGGTCATCAACACTCGCAGTTTTGGCCGATTCTGGCATGCTTCATGGGCTATTAATCACCGTTACATGGGTTATTAATCACGTGTGGGGTCCCCAGAGTGATTTCCACCATTGACGAAGCCCAGGGTGCATTTACGTGCCGGTCATCAACAATCGCAGATTTGGCCGATTCTGGCCTGTTTCATGGGCTATTAATCACAGTTACATGGGCTATTAATCACCGTTTTGGGTCCCCGGAGTAATTTCCACCATTGACGAACCCCAGGGTGCATTTACGTGTCGGTCATCAACACTCACAGTTTTGGTCGATTCTGGCATATTTCATTGGCTATTAATCACCGTTACATGGGCTATTAGTCACCGTTTTGGGTCCCCGGCGTGATTTCCACCATTGACGAACCCTAGGGTGCATTTACGTGCCGGTCATCAACACTCGCAGTTTTGGACGATTCTGGCATGTTTCATGGGCTATTAATCACAGTTACATGGGTTTTTAATCACCGTTTTGGGTCCTTGGAGTGATTTCCACCATTGACGAACCCTAGGTTGCATTTACATGTCGGTCATCAACACTCGCAGTTTTGGCCGATTCTGCCATGTTTCATGGACTATTAATCACCGTTACATGGGTTATTAATCACGTGTTGGGTCCCCGGAGTGATTTCCACCATTGACGAAGCCCAGGCTGCATTTACATGCCGGTCATCAACACTCGCAGTTTTGGCCGATTCTGGCCTGTTTCATGGGCTATTAATCACAGTTACATGGGCTATTAATCACCGTTTTGGGTCCCCGGAGTGATTTCCACAATTGACGAACCCAGGGTGCATATATGTGCCGGTCATCAACACTCACAGTTTTGGTCGATTCTGGCATATTTCATTGGCTATTAATCACCGTTACATGGGCTATTAGTCACCGTTTTGGGTCCCCGGCGTGATTTCCACCATTGACGAACCCAGGGTGCATTTACGTGACGGTCATCAACACTCGCAGTTTTGGACGATTCTGGCCTGTTTCATGGGCTATTAATCACAGTTACATGGGCTATTAATCACCGTTTTGGGTCCTCGGAGTGATTTCCACCATTGACGAACCCCAGGGTGCATTTACGTGTCGGTCATCAACACTCGCAGTTTTGGACGATTCTGGCTTATTTCATGGGTTGTTAATCACCGTTACATGGGCTATTAATCACCGTTTTGGGTCCCTGGAGTGATTTCCACCATTGACGAACCCAGGGTGCATTTACGTGACGGTCATCAACACTCGCAGTTCTGGCCGATTCTGGCCTGTTTCATGGGCTATTAATCACCATTACATGGGCTATTAATCACCGTTTTGGGTCCTTGGAGTGATTTCCACCATTGGCGAACCCTTGGTTGCATTTACGTGCCGGTCATCAACACTCACAGTTTTGGTCGATTCTGGCATGTTTCATGGGCTATTAATCACAGTTACATGGGTTATTAATCACGTTTTGGGTCCCCGTAGTGATTTCCACCATTGACGAACCCCAGGGTGCATTTACGTGTCGGTCATCAACACTCGCAGTTTTGGACAATTCTGGCCTGTTTCATGGGCTATTAATCACAGTTACATGGGTTATTAATCACGTGTTGGGTCCCCGGAGTGATTTCCACCATTGACGAACCCCAGGGTGCATTTACGTGTCGGTCATCAACACTCGCAGTTTTGGACGATTCTGGCATGTTTCATGGGCTATTAATCATAGTTACATGGGTTATTAATCACGTTTTGGGTCCCCGGAGTGATTTCCACCATTGACGAACCCCAAGTGCATTTACGTGTCGGTCATCAACACTCGCAGTTTTGGCCGATTCTGGCCTGTTTCATGGGCTATTAATCACAGTTACATGGGTTATTAATCACGTGTTGGCTCCCCGGAGTGATTTTCACCATTGACGAACCCCAGGGTGCATTTACGTGTCGGTTATCAACACTCGCAGTTTTGGACGATTGTGGGTTGTGTCATGGGCTATTAATCACAGTTACATGGGCTATTAATCACCGTTTTGGGTCCTCGGAGTGATTTCCACCATTGACGAACCCCAAGTGCATTTACGTGACGGCCATAAACACTCGCAGTTTTGGACGATTCTGGCTTGTTTCATGGGCTGTTAATCACCGTTACATGGGCTATTAATCACCGTTTTGGGTCCCTGGAGTGATTTCCACCATTGACGAACCCAGGGTGCATTTACGTGACGGTCATCAACACTCGCAGTTCTGGCCGATTCTGGCCTGTTTCATGGGCTATTAATCACCGTTACATGGGCTATTAATCACCGTTTTGGGTCCTTGGAGTGATTTCCACCATTGGCGAACCCTTGGTTGCATTTACGTGCCGGTCATCAACACTCACAGTTTTGGTCGATTCTGGCATGTTTCATGGGCTATTAATCACAGTTACATGGGTTATTAATCACGTTTTGGGTCCCCGTAGTGATTTCCACCATTGACGAACCCCAGGGTGCATTTACGTGTCGGTCATCAACACTCGCAGTTTTGAACAATTCTGGCCTGTTTCATGGGCTATTAATCACAGTTACATGGGTTATTAATCACGTGTTGGGTCCCCGGAGTGATTTCCACCATTGACGAACCCCAGGGTGCATTTACGTGTCGGTCATCAACACTCGCAGTTTTGGACGATTCTGGCATGTTTCATGGGCTATTAATCATAGTTACATGGGTTATTAATCACGTTTTGGGTCCCCGGAGTGATTTCCACCATTGACGAACCCCAAGTGCATTTACGTGTCGGTCATCAACACTCGCAGTTTTGGCCGATTCTGGCCTGTTTCATGGGCTATTAATCACAGTTACATGGGTTATTAATCACGTGTTGGGTTCCCGGAGTGATTTCCACCATTGACGAACCCCAGGATGCATTTACGTGTCGGTCATCAACACTCGCAGTTTTGGACGATTCTGGCATGTTTCATGGGCTATTAATCATAGTTACATGGGTTATTAATCACGTTTTGGGTCCCCGGAGTGATTTCCACCATTGACGAACCCCAAGTGCATTTACGTGTCGGTCATCAACACTCGCAGTTTTGGCCGATTCTGGCCTGTTTCATGGGCTATTAATCACAGTTACATGGGTTATTAATCACGTGTTGGCTCCCCGGAGTGATTTTCACCATTGACGAACCCCAGGGTGCATTTACGTGTCGGTCATCAACACTCGCAGTTTTGGACGATTCTGGATTGTGTCATGGGCTATTAATCACAGTTACATGGGCTATTAATCACCGTTTTGGATCCTCGGAGTGATTTCCACCATTGACGAACCCCAAGTGCATTTACGTGACGGCCATAAACACTCGCAGTTTTGGACGATTCTGGCTTGTTTCATGGGCTATTAATCACCGTTACATGGGCTATTAATCACCGTTTTGGGTCCCCGGAGTGATTTCCACCATTGACGAACCCTAGGTTGCATTTACGTGTCGGTCATCAACACTCGCAGTTTTGGCCGATTCTGGCCTGTTTCATGGGCTATTAATCACAGTTACATGGGGTATTAATCACTGTTTTGGGTCCCAGGAGTGATTTTCACCATTGACGAACCCGAGGGTGCATTTCCGTGACGGTCATCAACACTCGCAGTTTTGGCCGATTCTGGCCTGTTTCATGGACTATTAATCACCGTTACATGGGCTATTAATCACCGTTTTGGGTCCTTGGAGTGATTTCCACCATTGACGAACCCAGGGTGCATTTACGTGTCGGTCATCAACACTCGCAGTTCTGGCCGATTCTGGCCTGTTTCATGGGCTATTAATCACAGTTACATGGGTTATTAATCACGTGTTGGGTCCCCGGAGTGATTTGCACCATTGACGAACCCCAGGGTGCATTTACGTGTCGGTCATCAACACTCGCAGTTTTGGACGATTCTGGGCTGTTTCATGGGCTATTAATCACAGTTACATGGGCTATTAATCACCGTTTTGGGTCCTCGGAGTGATTTCCACCATTAACGAACCCCAAGTGCATTTACGTGACGGCCATAAACACTCGCAGTTTTGGACGATTCTGGCTTGTTTCATGGGCTGTTAATCACCGTTACATGGGTTATTAATCACCGTTTTGGGTCCCTAGAGGGATTTCCACCATTGACGAACCCAGGGTGCATTTCCGTGACGGTCATCAACACTCGCAGTTTTAGCCGATTCTGGCCTGTTTCATGGGCTATTAATCACCGTTACAAGGGCTATTAATCACCGTTTTGGGTCCTTGGAGTGATTTCCACCATTGGCGAACCCTAGGTTGCATTTACGTGCCGGTCATCAACACTCACAGTTTTGGTCGATTCTGGCATGTTTCATGGGCTATTAATTACAGTTACATGGGTTATTAATCACGTTTTGGGTCCCCGGAGTGATTTCCGCCATTGACGAACCCCAGGGTGCATTTACGTGTCGGTCATCAACACTCGTAGTTTTGGCCGATTCTGGCCTGTTTCATGGGCTATTAATCACAGTTACATGGGTTATTAATCACGTGTTGGGTTCCCGGAGTGATTTCCACCATTGACGAACCCCAGGATGCATTTACGTGTCGGTCATCAACACTCGCAGTTTTGGACGATTCTGGGTTGTTTCATGGGCTATTAATCACAGTTAGATGGGCTATTAATCACCGTTTTGGGTCCTCGGAGTGATTTCCACCATTGATGAACCCCAAGTGCATTTACGTGACGGCCATAAACACTGGCAGTTTTGGACGATTCTGGCTTGTTTCATGGGCTATTAATCACCGTTACATGGGCTATTAATCACCGTTTTGGGTCCCCGGAGTGATTTCCACCATTGACGAACCCTAGGTTGCATTTACGTGTCGGTCATCAACACTCGCAGTTTTGGCCGATTCTGGCCTGTTTCACGGGCTATTAATCACAGTTACATGGGGTATTAATCACCGTTTTGGGTCCTCGGAGTGATTTCCACCATTGACGAACCCCAAGTGCATTTACGTGACGGCCATAAACACTCGCAGTTTTGGACGATTCTGGCTTGTTTCATGGGTTGTTAATCACCGTTACATGGGCTATTAATCACCTTTTTGGTCCCTGCAGTGATTTCCACTATTGACCAACCCGAGGGTGCATTTACGTACCGGTCATCAACACTCGCAGTTTTGGCCGATTCTGGCATGTTTCATGGACTATTAATCACCGTTACATGGGTTATTAATCACGTGTTGGGACCCCGGAGTGATTTCCACCATTGACGAAGCCCAGGGTGCATTTACATGCCGGTCATCAACACTCGCAGTTTTGGCCGATTCTGGCCTGTTTCATGGGCTATTAATCACAGTTACATGGGCTATTAATCACCGTTTTGGGTCCTCGGAGTGATTTCCACCATTGACGAACCCCAAGTGCATTTACGTGACGGCCATAAACACTCGCAGTTTTGGACGATTCTGGCTTGTTTCATGGGCTGTTAATCACAGTTACATGGGCTATTAATAACCGTTTTGGTTCCCTGGAGTGATTTCCACCATTGACGAACCCAGGGTGCATATATGTGCCGGTCATCAACACTTTTGGCCGATTCTGGCCTGTTTCATTGGCTATTAATCACACTTACATGGGCTATTAATCACCATTTTGGGTCCCCGGAGTAATTTCCACCATTGACGAACCCCAGGGTTCATTTACGTGACGGTCATCAACACTCGCAGTTTTGGCCGATTCTCGCCTGTTTCATGGGCTAGTAATCACCGTTACATGGGTTTTTAATCACCGTTTTGGGTCCTTGGAGTGATTTCCACCATTGACGAACCCTAGGTTGCATTTACATGTCGGTCATCAACACTCGCAGTTTTGGCCGATTCTGGCATGTTTCATGGACTATTAATCACCGTTACATGGGTTATTAATCACGTGTTGGGTCCCCGGAGTGATTTCCACTATTGACGAAGCCCAGGGTGCATTTACATGCCGGTCATCAACACTCGCAGTTTTGGCCGATTCTGGCCTGTTTCATGGGCTATTAATCACAGTTACATGGGTTATTAATCACGTGTTGGGTTCCCGGAGTGATTTCCACCATTGACGAACCCCAGGATGCATTTACGTGTCGGTCATCAACACTCGCAGTTTTGGACGATTCTGGGTTGTTTCATGGGCTATTAATCACAGTTAGATGGGCTATTAATCACCGTTTTGGGTCCTCGGAGTGATTTCCACCATTGATGAACCCCAAGTGCATTTACGTGACGGCCATAAACACTGGCAGTTTTGGACGATTCTGGCTTGTTTCATGGGCTATTAATCACCGTTACATGGGCTATTAATCACCGTTTTGGGTCCCCGGAGTGATTTCCACCATTGACGAACCCTAGGTTGCATTTACGTGTCGGTCATCAACACTCGCAGTTTTGGCCGATTCTGGCCTGTTTCATGGGCTATTAATCACAGTTACATGGGGTATTAATCACTGTTTTGGGTCCCAGGAGTGATTTTCACCATTGACGAACCCCAGGGTGCATTTCCGTGACGGTCATCAACACTCGCAGTTTTGGCCGATTCTGGCCTGTTTCATGGACTATTAATCACCGTTACATGGGCTATTAATCACCGTTTTGGGTACTTGGAGTGATTTCCACCATTGACGAACCCAGGGTGCATTTACGTGACGGTCATCAACACTCGCAGTTCTGGCCGATTCTGGCCTGTTTCATGGGCTATTAATCACCGTTACATGGGCTATTAATCACCGTTTTGGGTCCTTGGAGTGATTTCCACCATTGGCGAACCCTTGGTTGCATTTACGTGCCGGTCATCAACACTCACAGTTTTGGTCGATTCTGGCATGTTTCATGGGCTATTAATCACAGTTACATGGGTTATTAATCACGTTTTGGGTCCCCGTAGTGATTTCCACCATTGACGAACCCCAGGGTGCATTTACGTGTCGGTCATCAACACTCGCAGTTTTGAACAATTCTGGCCTGTTTCATGGGCTATTAATCACAGTTACATGGGTTATTAATCACGTGTTGGGTCCCCGGAGTGATTTCCACCATTGACGAACCCCAGGGTGCATTTACGTGTCGGTCATCAACACTCGCAGTTTTGGACGATTCTGGCATGTTTCATGGGCTATTAATCATAGTTACATGGGTTATTAATCACGTTTTGGGTCCCCGGAGTGATTTCCACCATTGACGAACCCCAAGTGCATTTACGTGTTGGTCATCAACACTCGCAGTTTTGGCCGATTCTGGCCTGTTTCATGGGCTATTAATCACAGTTACATGGGTTATTAATCACGTGTTGGCTCCCCGGAGTGATTTTCACCATTGACGAACCCCAGGGTGCATTTACGTGTCGGTCATCAACACTCGCAGTTTTGGACGATTCTGGATTGTGTCATGGGCTATTAATCACAGTTACATGGGCTATTAATCACCGTTTTGGATCCTCGGAGTGATTTCCACCATTGACGAACCCCAAGTGCATTTACGTGACGGCCATAAACACTCGCAGTTTTGGACGATTCTGGCTTGTTTCATGGGCTATTAATCACCGTTACATGGGCTATTAATCACCGTTTTGGGTCCCCGGAGTGATTTCCACCATTGACGAACCCTAGGTTGCATTTACGTGTCGGTCATCAACACTCGCAGTTTTGGCCGATTCTGGCCTGTTTCATGGGCTATTAATCACAGTTACATGGGGTATTAATCACTGTTTTGGGTCCCAGGAGTGATTTTCACCATTGACGAACCCGAGGGTGCATTTCCGTGACGGTCATCAACACTCGCAGTTTTGGCCGATTCTGGCCTGTTTCATGGACTATTAATCACCGTTACATGGGCTATTAATCACCGTTTTGGGTCCTTGGAGTGATTTCCACCATTGACGAACCCAGGGTGCATTTACGTGTCGGTCATCAACACTCGCAGTTCTGGCCGATTCTGGCCTGTTTCATGGGCTATTAATCACAGTTACATGGGTTATTAATCACGTGTTGGGTCCCCGGAGTGATTTGCACCATTGACGAACCCTAGGGTGCATTTACGTGTCGGTCATCAACACTCGCAGTTTTGGACGATTCTGGGCTGTTTCATGGGCTATTAATCACAGTTACATGGGCTATTAATCACCGTTTTGGGTCCTCGGAGTGATTTCCACCATTAACGAACCCCAAGTGCATTTACGTGACGGCCATAAACACTCGCAGTTTTGGACGATTCTGGCTTGTTTCATGGGCTGTTAATCACCGTTACATGGGTTATTAATCACCGTTTTGGGTCCCTAGAGGGATTTCCACCATTGACGAACCCAGGGTGCATTTCCGTGACGGTCATCAACACTCGCAGTTTTAGCCGATTCTGGCCTGTTTCATGGGCTATTAATCACCGTTACAAGGGCTATTAATCACCGTTTTGGGTCCTTGGAGTGATTTCCACCATTGGCGAACCCTAGGTTGCATTTACGTGCCGGTCATCAACACTCACAGTTTTGGTCGATTCTGGCATGTTTCATGGGCTATTAATTACAGTTACATGGGTTATTAATCACGTTTTGGGTCCCCGGAGTGATTTCCGCCATTGACGAACCCCAGGGTGCATTTACGTGTCGGTCATCAACACTCGTAGTTTTGGCCGATTCTGGCCTGTTTCATGGGCTATTAATCACAGTTACATGGGTTATTAATCACGTGTTGGGTTCCCGGAGTGATTTCCACCATTGACGAACCCCAGGATGCATTTACGTGTCGGTCATCAACACTCGCAGTTTTGGACGATTCTGGGTTGTTTCATGGGCTATTAATCACAGTTAGATGGGCTATTAATCACCGTTTTGGGTCCTCGGAGTGATTTCCACCATTGATGAACCCCAAGTGCATTTACGTGACGGCCATAAACACTGGCAGTTTTGGACGATTCTGGCTTGTTTCATGGGCTATTAATCACCGTTACATGGGCTATTAATCACCGTTTTGGGTCCCCGGAGTGATTTCCACCATTGACGAACCCTAGGTTGCATTTACGTGTCGGTCATCAACACTCGCAGTTTTGGCCGATTCTGGCCTGTTTCATGGGCTATTAATCACAGTTACATGGGGTATTAATCACCGTTTTGGGTCCTCGGAGTGATTTCCACCATTGACGAACCCCAAGTGCATTTACGTGACGGCCATAAACACTCGCAGTTTTGGACGATTCTGGCTTGTTTCATGGGTTGTTAATCACCGTTACATGGGCTATTAATCACCTTTTTGGTCCCTGCAGTGATTTCCACTATTGACCAACCCGAGGGTGCATTTACGTACCGGTCATCAACACTCGCAGTTTTGGCCGATTCTGGCATGTTTCATGGACTATTAATCACCGTTACATGGGTTATTAATCACGTGTTGGGACCCCGGAGTGATTTCCACCATTGACGAAGCCCAGGGTGCATTTACATGCCGGTCATCAACACTCGCAGTTTTGGCCGATTCTGGCCTGTTTCATGGGCTATTAATCACAGTTACATGGGCTATTAATCACCGTTTTGGGTCCTCGGAGTGATTTCCACCATTGACGAACCCCAAGTGCATTTACGTGACGGCCATAAACACTCGCAGTTTTGGACGATTCTGGCTTGTTTCATGGGCTGTTAATCACAGTTACATGGGCTATTAATAACCGTTTTGGTTCCCTGGAGTGATTTCCACCATTGACGAACCCAGGGTGCATATATGTGCCGGTCATCAAAACTTTTGGCCGATTCTGGCCTGTTTCATTGGCTATTAATCACACTTACATGGGCTATTAATCACCATTTTGGGTCCCCGGAGTAATTTCCACCATTGACGAACCCCAGGGTTCATTTACGTGACGGTCATCAACACTCGCAGTTTTGGCCGATTCTCGCCTGTTTCATGGGCTAGTAATCACCGTTACATGGGTTTTTAATCACCGTTTTGGGTCCTTGGAGTGATTTCCACCATTGACGAACCCTAGGTTGCATTTACATGTCGGTCATCAACACTCGCAGTTTTGGCCGATTCTGGCATGTTTCATGGACTATTAATCACCGTTACATGGGTTATTAATCACGTGTTGGGTCCCCGGAGTGATTTCCACTATTGACGAAGCCCAGGGTGCATTTACATGCCGGTCATCAACACTCGCAGTTTTGGCCGATTCTGGCCTGTTTCATGGGCTATTAATCACAGTTACATGGGTTATTAATCACGTGTTGGGTTCCCGGAGTGATTTCCACCATTGACGAACCCCAGGATGCATTTACGTGTCGGTCATCAACACTCGCAGTTTTGGACGATTCTGGGTTGTTTCATGGGCTATTAATCACAGTTAGATGGGCTATTAATCACCGTTTTGGGTCCTCGGAGTGATTTCCACCATTGATGAACCCCAAGTGCATTTACGTGACGGCCATAAACACTGGCAGTTTTGGACGATTCTGGCTTGTTTCATGGGCTATTAATCACCGTTACATGGGCTATTAATCACCGTTTTGGGTCCCCGGAGTGATTTCCACCATTGACGAACCCTAGGTTGCATTTACGTGTCGGTCATCAACACTCGCAGTTTTGGCCGATTCTGGCCTGTTTCATGGGCTATTAATCACAGTTACATGGGGTATTAATCACTGTTTTGGGTCCCAGGAGTGATTTTCACCATTGACGAACCCCAGGGTGCATTTCCGTGACGGTCATCAACACTCGCAGTTTTGGCCGATTCTGGCCTGTTTCATGGACTATTAATCACCGTTACATGGGCTATTAATCACCGTTTTGGGTACTTGGAGTGATTTCCACCATTGGCGAACCCTAGGTTGCATTTACGTGCCGGTCATCAACACTCACAGTTTTGGTCGATTCTGGCATGTTTCATGGGCTATTAATTACAGTTACATGGGTTATTAATCACGTTTTGGGTCCCCGGAGTGATTTCCGCCATTGACGAACCCCAGGGTGCATTTACGTGTCGGTCATCAACACTCGCAGTTTTGGCCGATTCTGGCCTGTTTCATGGGCTATTAATCACAATTACATGGGTTATTAATCACGTGTTGGGTCCCCGGAGTGATTTCCACCATTGACGAACCCCAGGGTGCATTTACGTGTCGGTCATCAACACTCGCAGTTTCGGACGATTCTGGGTTGTTTCATGGGCTATTAATCACAGTTACATGGGCTATTAATCACCGTTTTGGGTCCTTGGAGTGATTTCCACCATTGGCGAACCCTTGGTTGCATTTACGTGCCGGTCATTAACACTCACAGTTTTGGTCGATTCTGGCATGTTTCATGGGCTATTAATCACAGTTACATGGGTTATTAATCACGTTTTGGGTCCCCGGAGTGATTTCCACCATTGATGAACCCCAGGGTGCATTTACGTGTCGATCATCAACACTCGCAGTTTTGGACGATTCTGGCCTGTTTCATGGGCTATTAATCACAGTTACATGGGTTATTAATCACGTGTTGGGTCCCCGGAGTGATTTGCACCATTGACGAACCCCAGGGTGCATTTACGTGTCGGTCATCAACACTCGCAGTTTTGGACGATTCTGGGCTGTTTCATGGGCTATTAATCACAGTTACATGGGCTATTAATCACCGTTTTGGGTCCTCGGAGTGATTTCCACCATTGACGAACCCCAAGTGCATTTACGTGACGGCCATAAACACTCGCAGTTTTGGACGATTCTGGCTTGTTTCATGGGCTATTAATCACCGTTACATGGGCTATTAATCACCGTTTTGGGTCCCCGGAGTGATTTCCACCATTGACGAACCCTAGGGTGCATTTACGTGACGGTCATCAGCCCTCGCACTTTTTGCCGATTCTGGTCTGTTTCATGGGCTATTAATCACAGTTACATGGGTTATTAATCACGTTTTGCGTCCCCGGAGTGATTTCCACCATTAACGAACCCCAGGGTGCATTTACGTGCCGGTCATCAACACTTCGATACCGTTTCGAGAACATTTTTACGACGCCCAATAAAATAATCCGTTTATTAAAGAAACGAGGTTTTCGTTGCGATGGCGATGGTTGGTCTTGTGCCGGAAGTCGCGACGATGCTCGAGTGAAACCTGGTGTCGCAAAAGGTCATGTGCCATGCTGGAAAGGGTCGGTTACGCATGCCGGTACGAGAAGGAGGGGGAAATATAATCACCAATTAATAAATTAGCGAAACAAATACTACAAACAATTTTAACAATCAACAAAATAAAGCAACAAACAATTTTTTTAATTTGGGTGAAAATCCCGGGCTGTTACACATCGACCGGGCGCCCTTTGGACGCCGCTAGAGGCGTCGCGTCTGGGTCGTAGTTGCCGTCCTTGGTCTTGGCGAGCTATAGGTGGCACTCCTTTCATTCCGCGCACAAATCGGTTCAGGTGAAGACGTGCAGAAACTTGAATTCGGCGTTGTTGTTGTCCTGCCGAAACATGCCAAGCATGCACACAAGCTGCACACGGCGAGTTCACGACGAGGTCACGGCGAGTCCGCGGCGAGGAAAGGTCGAGGCGAGGGCATAGCTTTTGGTCGTTGTTTGCGCCGCTCTCGGGCATAGCTAGAACCTCTTCTTGAATGATGTGCCACTTGTTGCATGCCGCCTAGATGGTCGACCAATGCATGGCCATGGCTTTCGCGCCACGCTCCATGTAGGTGCCGGCGAAATCAGGATTGACTAGCTTGCACTCATCGAACGCTGATGGTACTGAAGTAGTGCTCCTCGTTGGTTACCCTGTCAGAACCCCAACTAGGGTAAGTGCTAGGGTTGTTTGATCCCTTTGCATCATGCAAAAATTTCAAAAGAAAATTCAAAAATGGGGAAAAGAAAAGCCCTGAGAAATTATTTCAAATGGCCAGATAAAAATCTTTTTCCAAAAATCATTTGAATGTTTGGAAAATTCCTAGAAATGATGGTGATCATTTTAAAAGTGGTTTGGGTTCATTTCCATGCCCATGGAATATTCAAAAATTCAAAAGGTGCCCTGGAAATTAAATTTGACCCTATTTGAATTGAAATTCAAAATATATTGAATTTCAAAAATGTCCAAATTCTATATGTGGCTAGCTACTGGTCACCTAGGACTTATAAAAATGTTTGGGCATTTTTATAAAATGTTTTGGTATTTTTACCAGAGCAAAACAGAAGACAGAAAATAGAAAAAAAGAAAAAGAATAGGGCCAAAGGCCACTTACCTGGCCCAGCTAGCCAGCCCAGCCCGCCAGGGGCACATGCGTCTTCAACCCCTGGCCAGGCAGGCAGGCTGCTCGCCGGCGGCCACGGCATGGGCGCCAGGCAGCTGCCTGGCTGCCTCCTGCCTCTTTAGCGGCGCCGTGGCGGCCCTGGGCACCTCCCCTGCTTTTCCCCCTCGCTTGGATCCTCCTCCCCTTCGTCCCCGGCGATCCCCACGAAGAACCGAAGCACGGCGAGTTCATCGTCGAAGTTCCCCGCGGCCACCGGCCTTCCCACGACGCACCCAGGTGCCCAAGACGCTACTCGTCTACGCCCTCGTCACCTCGAGCGCTCAATTCGAGCCCAGGAGCTCTGTGGGTGACGCCGGCGTCGAAAACTTCCGCCGCGGCCGAAGTCCTCCGGCGACGAATTGCCACCGTCACGCAGCATCTCCGACGCCATCGACTCCTCTTCCGCGTTCCTGGTGAGCCGGTGGTGCTCCCCATCTATCTCCTTTTCCTCCCCGCGTCTCCTACGCCAAGCTCCACCGGAGCAGTGGGCGGCCGCCGCGTCCCGTTGCTCAAACGGCGTGCTCCCGGCACCCCCGTGCCTTCCCTTGGCATCCCTGTGATGCGCACGAGCACGGGGGCAGTTTGGCGCCTCTCCCGTGCCAAGCCGAGGCCGGAGAGCCTCTCTCCAGTGGGAACCGTCGCCTCCAGAGGTCGCCGCCAGCCGTATTCCGGCGAGGCCGACGTGGCCTGTAATTAGGGGGGCTAATCCCCGTGTTAGTTCACCCTTGGGTCACTGACTGGTGGGCCCTGCCCCCCCCCTAAGCTAAGTTGATTTTAAATTAACAGGGGTTAACCCCCACTGAGAATGACAGAGAGGCCCCACCAGTCAGACCCCCCCCACGTCATGCTGATGTCAGCATGACGCAGTAAACCAATTTCCAGAGATTTAAAATAATCCAGAAATTCCAGAAATTCATTTAAACTTTGAAAAATCATAGAAAATTCAAATCAACTCCAAATTAAACATATAATATATGAAAAATTATCAGAAAAATGCAAGGATTAAGAATATGCAATTTGTTTTTATGTTTGACCATTTTAAAAAGGGGAAACGGTATCAAATGTGCATATGGCTTAATTTGAATTCAAATTTGAAGTTTGAATTTGCAATTCTTTTGCAATACACTTCAATTAAATGGAATTGTCAACACATCAGTACCATGTACATCATGTTTACACAACTTATCATGTGCTTGAGCATTGCAATTATAATTATTCCTTGATTGCTTTGTTTGCTCGATAGACGTGCAACCGGAACCGGAGGCCACCCCCTTCGTTGAAGACACCGTGTGTGTGAACCTCGTCAGCAAGGCAAGCAAACCCCATTGATCATGTCTATAAAATCCCAATTCCCTCTCAGTCTCGCTTATGCATGTTTAGGAGATCACCTTGTATCGATTCTACCGCATAGTTGAACCCATATCCTTTGCATGACCTATCATCTTGTCACAGTAGTAAGCAAACCACAATCCTAGCTGACATAGGAGTTGTTTGATATCATGTGGCCCCTGCAACTGTTACAGCTTATTGAATGCTTAGTGTTACAGTGAGGTTGCTTTTGATGTGAGTCGGGATGATAGTGAACATGGTGTTGATGAAAGTGAAACTGTGTCGGTGAATCCACCCTAATACAAGGTGAACGATGAGAGGCTGTGTAGGAGTACACAGTGGGTTGTCTCGTTGAACACCGCCTTAAGCACCGAGTTCTTGTATGGTAATCCAAGACAAAGAGTACAACCACACATTGGGCTCACTGACCCCTCTCGGCCTAGTACCTTGATCCGTGTCGACGTCCAAGAGTCACATTAGTTCAGGCTTTCCATTTGACATGTGCATAGAAAAAGAACGAAGGAACTGGTTGCATCATATAGATATGTGGGTGCACCTGTGAGGCAGGAAAACCATCTGCCAGAGGTGGCGTCTCGGTCACTTACATTGTTTGAGTCCGTTTCGTTGATCCGGATGGGCTCTCGAGCGGAGGCAAACTCAGATAGTCGACTCCTGGAATAGACCGGTTGTGAGCGAAGTGTCGTGGTGAACATCCTCGCTGTCACCTCTTGAACGGTGGCGAGACCTGGCGGTAACCGATGGTCATGTGTGTGTAGTTTACACCCTTGCAAGGTTAACAAAACTATTCGAATAGTCGCATCCGCGGTTAAGGACTACTTGGAACCTGTACCTGATTATTAGACAACTTGAACTGGATACTTCTAAAATACACCAAGACAAGTGTGAGTGCTATGGCGTGCTTTCTCGTGGGGAAGTCGAGAAAGGCACCATAGTGGTGTATTTGGTTGGAGATGTAGTGGACTCGTGTACGCTTCTTACCTCAAGTCTGGTAATCGTAGTTCAGGACTAGCCAAGTCAAAGCTGGCACTTCTGCATGATGAAACCCCACCTCCTTTACCTTGATACTTGAGCATGAGTAGTGTAGTTCTGATGTAAGTCTTGCTGAGTACGACTTTGTACTCACGTTTGCTTATTCTATGTTTTAGATGAGAACTCGGACCCCGATGGAGTCACCGACCTGAAGCTCGAGGTTGACTAAGTTAGCATAGTCCCAGACAGCAGTCTGGTCCCTCGTGGAAGGGCATGTATGTTTACAAGGCTTCTCTAAGCCATTTGTTAAACTTGTCTGTACTCAGACCTAATTTGCTTCCGTGGTATGATGTAATGTTGATCACAGACATGTGATCTTTGTATGATCTATGTGTATATCAATAAAGAGTACTTTGTAGAGTTATGTGATGATACCTGCTGTTCATACTAGGCATGTGTGCTGCGTGTATGTTTATAACATGCATGTCTTAGTATGGGTTTTCGAGACCTTAGTTGTGATCTGGCTGGCGGTCTTTTATACACCAAGTGGCCCTTAGATGTGCGCAGCTTGGGGCATCGCGATGCGATTGTTCGTGACTCTGTCACGTGCACACTTTGTTGTATGATCGAGCCCGCCCTAGACCCCGACTAAGTGATCGGGCTGGAGTAAGTCTATGTAAGAGTTAGGATCTAATCGATAACATGGTTGAGGCGACTTGTCTATGAGTATGGGGTTCACCACCCATAAGCATTTAGACTTGTGAGCGGACGTTGAGGACCCATCTCAGTTGATCATCCGGCCTGGATGGGATGCCCCTAACGTTTGATGCTTTCCGAGAGCGTTCTGTGCTTGGCCTTGTCTGCTTAGACAAGTGGGTACGGCTCTCGGCTCTCCATGTGATTGTATCGTGACTGGAATTACATGCGCTAACCCCGGGTCCCGACATACCCCAAGTGGAAGGTTGAGATGTAGCCTAGCAGCAAATTTCCTTCGCTGAAGATACCAAGGTTTAATCGACCAATAGGACTCCGAAGATCGACAAGAAGGTGGTAAAATGAGCAAGGCGTCGTTTGAGATAAGTTACTCACTTGACGTAGACCTGCACACAAAAACAAATAACTTTGATTTAAACGAGTCAAAGAGGTTGTCAGTCTCTCCGGTCTTGTTGTTTACAAAGGATCAAACGCAAGGTGGAAATAGTGATGGTAATTGCAACTGAAAGAAATAAAGCAGTAAAAGGGTTGAGGTGTAAACAATGGTGAAAATATGGACTGGGGTCCCATGATGTTCACTAGTGATGTCTCTCTCCCAAAAGACGATAAAACAACTAAGCTGAGTGAACAAATTATAGCCGGGAAATTGACAGAATTATAAACGCACCGCAATGTTAATTATGCTACAAGAAAGTTAGAGGCTCAAAAGTATGATCAGTACGCCAAAACAAGTATGTCGTTTATCCATCAACATCTACTTACTAATCATCCATCTTGAGATATCTATCCAGAACATCTCGGTGGTATTAAGTTGCGAGCCCCACCCAAAGTGTAAACCCAAACCCTAGACCTTAAACCCTAAACCCTAAACCCTTAGAGCCAACCTATTATTATGAGTAATTTTTAGGTTTTAGATGACATGGCATCTAGGCAACAACCGGGTACACTATTAACCATGCTCTTATTCCAAAATTTGTCTTTTGCCCTTGCCCATGAGTAAAGACCAGATTGGCCCTCCCACACCCCATTTGACCAACTCCCCCGTTTCCCCCAACCCATCGCTCTCTCCCACCACACATCACATCCAGATCCCCGACAACGACGATAGCGGTGATAGTGGCTCCCGTCAGTGCACTCATCTCCGGGACGCCCCGTTGATCCTCGATGGCGGAGGCGGCCATATCCGGTAGGTCCTCACTCTCTCCCCCGGCTCGCCTTTCCCCAAGAGCAGCAAGGGTCGACGACCTAGGGTTACGGCTATGACCTGTGTGCTCGTGCGCCGTCGGACCCGCGTCGTGGCGCAGCAGCAGCCTCTTGCCCCCCACGTGCATCGTACATTTGCTGCTACTGCTGTTGCTCCTGCTGAATCTGATGTTTTCTGTGCAGATGACACCCATGCTTGTTGTCACTTGATGATTTTGTATCTGTAAGAGATTCAACCCTAAGAGAATGATGGACTTCATCAGTCTTAACACTGCCAAGGCCAGTAGTTTCATCGAGATCATTGACCTCCAACAAGGACAGTTCGCTGACCAAGAATCCCATGCCCAAAATGCGCATGCGGCAGGAGTAGCAACAGATAGCCTCTAGGCCAAGGCTGAAGAAGCCCCCAAATACAGATGGGGTGGTGCCTCCGCCATCTCAGCATCACCCGCGAGACACGCTAAACCTAGCGCCAAATCAACCGAGCCTTCTGTTCGTGTAGCCTATACCAACTTGACAAGGTTAAACACTGACATGTTTTTCTCTGTGTTCTGAATAATATCCATGGTAGATCAACTATCCTTCTAAAACATCTTAAAACTCTACTTTTAGTGCTAATTTCCAATTTCCCAAAATTTCAGGGAAAGCAAAAGGAAGCTCGTGGAACTGATGCAACAATGGTTTGAGTGGCAAGCTAGAAACCGACGCGCCTTGACGGTTCTGTTCCTTATAACTATGACTTTTGATGTGATGGTAGTTCTGCATCAACTTTATCTATATAGAAATGTTGAACACAAGATTTCTGTTTCTTGCTAATGGCAGGTTGAGGAGATGGACCTCTCGGATGACAACGCGGTCGTGGTTACAAAACCTGGTGTTTCAGCTGAAATAGTCAAGGGCAGTGGGCCTGAGGCTGCCCTTGTTTGTGCTTCAGGAACGAGCAGTGCCTTTATCGACCAAAGCCGTATCCTCTAAAACATGAGTATTTATTTATTCCTCCTTATCTTCAACTGTATTGACAACTAAAGAGTGCCGGAATTACAGACATGTATCGTCGTTATTACAAATCAGATCATTGCTAGATGTTTTTATTCCTTGATATTGCGTGTTCAGCCACAAGAGGAGTTAAAAAGCCCGGTCAGTAGGCTTGGGCATAAAAACCGACCAACCAAAAAGGAACCGAAACCGAAGCCGAATAAACCAAATTCTTGGTTTTTTTATCGTGTACAAAAAAATTCGGTTAGGGCTCGTTTGATTCATAGGAATTTCATAGGATTCCTGTAGGATTTTTCCCTATGTTACTTATTTGATTCATAGGAATTGTTCCTATAGGAATTGTTCCTATAGGAATTGTTCCCATAGAAATTTTTGTACTACTTCCTATAGGAATCCTAACATTCACTCCAACCTCTTTCTACAATTCCTTTGATGAAATCAAACAAACTTTGGTGTAAGCAAAATTCTATAGGATTGGAGTGGGCATACCATCATATACTTTTTCTATTCCTATGAATCAAACAACCCTTAGCTGGGCTGCTAACTGTATCAAATTCGGTCGGTTCGGAAGTATCTTTTTCTCGGTTAACCGAATTAACCGAAGTAGCCCACGGCCCACCCACCTGAGAGGCTGAGACGGTGAGATGCAGGCCTATCCACGTCCACGTCCCCACGCACTCACCGTCTCACCCACCGCTCAAAAAAAAAAACTCACCGTCTCACCCCGCACCGAATCCATCTCCTAACCTAAGCCTGGCCCTGCCCATCAGCCGCCGCCGGCCGCCGCATCTGAGGTTGAGACGCCGCCGTAGCCGTGCCGCCTAGTCGTGCCTCCCGACGCCGACGTTGCCGTGACCCCTGACGCCGTTGTTGCCGTGCCCCCCGACGCCACCGCCACCATCTGTCCATCTGAGAGGCTGAGACCCGACGCCGCCGTCGTCCGTCGCCGTGCAGCATAGCGGCACACAGACGCATTACTTCCAGGTCGCTCCGTTCATTCTCCCTTGCTGGATCCCTTGTTTCTAGCTGCCATGGGACTCGGAGCAGAGCAACTCTGCTTCGTTTTTCATAATGTTCAGGAATTCATTCACTCAATAGCATCGCATACTTGGATTTTGGATCAGAGCTATGTCCAGTGTCCAGTGTCCACCCTGCATATCTGGCCTTGGATCCTTGCACACGTACAGACTTTGTTACAATTCCCAGTTTCATTACTTTTGTTAAGCCGCACGCCCAATGCTTTGATTGATAGAGAAATCTAGAAACTGCCTAAATTCTAGGTGCATCTTGAATGCCTGAAAGTGCATTTTCTGTACATTATACATTGTTCGGTTAAAACCGAAAACCAAAATCGGTTAACCGAAACTTCGGTTAGCTGAATTTTAATGCCAAATTCGGTTTCCACATCTTCAAACCGAATTCATAAAAAAAAACGAACAGCAGAATCAACCGAGCCTTCTGTCAACCTAGTCTACAACAATTTGACAAGGTCAACACGAGATGCTTTTTCTTCTTCTTTCTTCCGAACAATATCCATGGCAGCACATTGCATTTGTTAATCAATTTATTCTTCCGAAGCAGCTTAAAATTCTAGTCTTGAGTGCTGATTTTTATTTTTCCCGATATTCCAGAGAAAGCAAAAGAGAGCTCATGGAAATGATGCAACAATGGTCTGAGTGGCAAGCTAGAAAGCAACCCAATTCAAAGGTACTGCTGGTCCTTACAACTATGACTTCTTCTGGTACCGCAGTTTCACATCGTCTTATTATCTGTATCTGTATGTCATCAGCTCTCTGGCTATATGCTTTAAACTAGAGATTATGAAGAAAACAGGCATGGCAGAATTACTTTTGGTTCTCTATATCTTCCATGTTCCCTCAGTAGAGCACCCTTGGGTAGTTAGCTGCTTTTGATGTTTTGCTGCCATCGTTATTCTTCACTGACAAAATATAGTTATTGCCTTGGCCAATATAAGATGACGATAATGACTTGTGGAGAGTAGGACTGACATCTATATAAAAATGCTCAACTTCAGATTCCCCTCCCTTGATTTTTATTGTTTACTTTGATTGTGAAAATGGCAGGAATCCACGGAGAAGGGCGAGGTGGCACTGCAGCAGCTGCGGCGCGCCGACCCATCCGTATACCTCTCCCCGTCCACTGACCTCGCCGCCGCCGCCCGGGCGGCTCTGAAGCATTTCCACTCGTCGCTCGCTGTTGTCTCCCCCGTGCACCCGCCTCCGATGCCCAACCTCCTTGCTGGCCCCAACTTCGACGCCGAGCAGATTTGGTCCCAGAGCGAGCTGCTCTCCCGGCCCCTCCTCCCACACCTCCACCGCCAGCTCCGCCGCCTCGAGCACCAACCGCCTGCGCAGCCGTCGGCTCCTCCTCCGACGTCCAAGCCTGCTGAATCCGAGGAGGATCCGTCAGACAAGGAGGAGGATGGAGAGGGTGACGAATCAGAGGAGTTGAACGAGGATGACCTGGAGGACACGGATGAGGAGTTGGAATCGGGGGAGGAGGAGGAGGAAGGAACGGGGGAACTGAAGGCGAAGGCAGGGAATGAGGTGGAGGATGAGTTCCTGAAGATAAAGGAGCTGGAAGAGTTTCTGGAGGAAGGCGAGGAGCAGGAGTACGGTCGGGGTTCCAAGGGAGGAGAGAAGAAGAAGGCAAGTGTGAACTGGATGGAGGACGAGAGTGATGAGGAGGGCGTTGATGAAGATGATGGCGATTTGGATGTAAGGATTTTGTACTCACACACTCTCTTTTGCATGGAATCATTTTTAGCTCTGATAGAATCAAGATATAGAATCATAATTAATTCAGCAAGGGAAGCCTAAATTTCTTCTGGATGTGCAATATAAATGACTTAACAACTAGAGCTTCTTCAGGAAATGCATTGCACGAATATGTTTATAGCTACTGCGTGAACCAATGTGCTCCTTTTGTAAGTTATAGTGTTAGATATCACATCTTTATTGATCAATCACATTAATCCAAATTCCTTTCTTTAACTTGAGTGGTGACGCTATTAATTGTAGTTGGAAGATTTTGAGTCTGGTGATGAAGAGGATGCAGAGAAATCCGGCGGAGATATAAGGTAAGCATTTCGTGCTAGTCTCAAGTATGCGAGTGTGGTGATTGTCAAAATGCAAACCAATTTGTATTATGTGCTCCTATATCTGTTAAATTGTGCTATGACACAGTGCCAATCATGTGAAGATATGACAATCCCTAGCCATGTAGGATTTTAAAATTGCTTGAACAATGGTTCACGACTCTTTTCCAATTTTTAATACATAACAAATAAATTCATCTATGGAAAAGTAAAAAAGGGTGGATAATTGGGAATCCCTTGTACATGATCTCTTTGGACGCTTTAGAAGATTCACTGTTAATATACAAGATACCACTACACCAGATTTTCCTTTCTTTAGGTGAATAGAAGGGAAGGGAGTTACTTCCTTTCATTGATCTTAGTGAAGAAATTAAATCTTAATACTTGTGTGGAGATGGACATATTAGAAAAGTAAATATTGAAAAAGGCCCCATTTATACATAATTCGTTGATAAATTGATGAGAGGAAAGAAACTGCGCTATGGAAAATAGATGTACTATACAGAAGCTCTGCCACCTGTACTGGGGAAGTGGAGATATGAAATAGTTATATAGAACCACCTGTGTGGGGTTGTGGCGAAACAAGTTTGCACGAAAAATCATGATTTTGCATCCAACCTAGCAAAGAAATTAACCAATGAAATAGTAAGATTTCATATAGAACAACTTTACCAAGATAGAGAAAATGCTATATCCAATTGTCAACCACCTTCATGAGGATTCAACGAAAAATAATAATTCAACAACAACAACAGCAAAGCCCTTCAGTCCCAAACAAGTTGGGCTAGGCTAGAGTTGAAACCCATAAGATATCGAAACCAACTCATGGTTCTGGCACGTGGATAGCTAGCTTCCATGCACCCCTGTCCAGATCTAAATCTTTCGTGATATCCCAATCCTTGAAATCTCTCTTCATGGACTCCTCCCATGTCAAGTTTCGTCTCCCCCGACCTCTCTTGACATTATCAGCACGCCTTAACCACCGGCTATGCACTGGCTCTTCAGGAGGCCTGCACTAAATATGCCCAAACCATCTCAGATGATGTTGGACAAGCTTCTCTTCAATTGGTGCCACCCCAACTCTCACGTATATCATCATTCTGTCTTGATTCTTCCTTGTGTGGCCACATGTCCATCTCAACATGCGCATCTCTGCTACACCTAGTTGTTGGACATGTCCCCTTTTACTTGGCCAACATTCATCGCCGTACAACATCGTAGGCCGAATTGTTGTTCTATAGAACCTACCTTTTAGCTTTTGTGACACTTTCTTATCAAAGAGAACGCCAGAAGCTTGACGCCACTTCAGCCATCCATCTTTGATTCGATGGCTCACATCTTCATCAATATCACCATCCTTTTGCAACAATGACCCGAAATATCAAAAGGTGTCCTTCTGAGGTACCACATGCTCATCAAGGCTAACTTCCTCTTCCTCATGCCTAGTAGTACTGAAAAAGTACCTCATGTACTCAGTTTTAGTTCTACCAAGCCTAAAACCTTTTGATTCTAAAGTCTGTTTCCATAGCTATTAACCCCCGTTTGACTATTGTTGACTAGCACCACATCATCCGCAAAGAGCATACACCATGAGATGTCCCCTTGTATATCCCTTATGACCTCATCCATCACCATAGCGAAAATATAAGGGCTCAAAGCTGACCCTGGTGCAGTCCTTATTTAATTGGGGAGTCATTAGTGTCACCATCAGTTTGTTCGCACACTTGTCATTGTACATGTCCTTGATGAGGGTAATGTACTTTGTTGGTACTTTGTGTTTCTCCAACGCCGATCACATGACATTCCGCGGTATCTTATCGTAGGCCTTCTCCAAGTCAATGAACATCATATGCATGTCCTTTTGCTCCTTGTATCTCTCCATAAGTCGTTGTACCAAGAAAATGACTTCCATGGTCGACCTCCTAAGACATGAAACCAAATTGATTTTTGGTCATGCTTGTCATTCTTCTTAAGCGGTGCTCAAGGACTCTCTACCATGGCTTCATTGTATGGCTAATCAGCTTAATCCCATGGTAATTATTAAAACTCTGAACATCCCCTTTGTTCTTGAAGATTGGTACTAATATATTTGGCCTCCATCTTCAGGCATCTTGTTTGACCGAAAATGAGGTTGAAAAGCTTGGTTAGCCATACTATTGCTATGTCTCCAAGGCCTCTCCACACCTCAATGGGGATACAATCAGAGCCCATCGCCTTGCCTCCTTTCATCCTTTTTAAAATCTCCCTGACCTTGGCCTCCTGCATTTGCTGCACAAAACATCTCATCATATCATCTAAGGAGTCGTCCAACTCAATGCTAGAGCTCCCATTCTCCCCAACAGCTTGTCGAAGTACTCTCGCCATGTATGCTTGATCTCCTCGACCAGCATAGGCGCTGATAGCATTAAGAACTAAGTCCCAACGACCAGCATGCCTACTCCATTTCTGTTTGTAGTTGTCCCCATGTACCATAGCTTGAAGCCGGTATCCTCTACCTCCTTCGCCTTCTGTACCTTCCACTTGGTTTCTTGGATGCATAGGATATCAACACCGCTCCTCACCGCTGCATTCACTAACTTCCGTAACTTACCTGTCAGGGAACCTATGTTTCAACTACCTATGCGGATATCAACGGAAAAGTTTTCACAGAATTTTTTTGTCACTTCTGCGTACCGTAGCAAGTTGATTTTATCAGAGAGAAAACTGAGTAGTACTGTACAACTTATTTGCTGGTGCAAATGCCCCTGTTGGAAGGTTGTAAGCACCCATCTTTCGTACTGCATGCATCAGAGTCCTTTCCTACCTCACCTACATTTACCCAATAAAACCTCTACAATCTAGACATGTTTCTTAATACCGAGCACATGTGCTCCCTTTTTATCTGTTAAAAAAAGGTGTGTTTTGAAGCTTCAGAAAATTCAAAACTAATCTCACATGTTCATGTCAGAGCACATTATTTATCTTCAATGTTTTGTGAAGATACCACTTGATTTGTGATCTGCAGTAAAACGACAAGAACGAGGGGGGCAAAAAAACAATTTTATCTGCTCTATTTTTTTGTCGCATGGGCCACAGAAATGAAGCAAGTTTCCTCCCATCCTTCCATATGTTTCAAAAAAGTTCACACCTACATTATGATTGATTGTTCTTTGCACTTGCAAAGTCATAATAATCAATCATTGATGCGTGTGAATTTTCTTGAAACATTTTGAAGCTTGGGAAATAAAAGAAAATGTAAATTCAAACTTGAAGTTGTTCCTACAATCTTCCTTAGGTTGTAGAATATTCTTATATCATGCATTTTGGTTATCATGAATTCGGTGTTGTGCTTTAACCAGCTAAATGCGTCTTTTCAGGTATGAGGATTTTTTTGTGGAAAACCGTACTCAGCAAGTCAAGAAGAGAAATGGTTCGACAAAGAAAGTCCACTTCAAGGATGAATTACGTGAAATGGAAGTAGATGACATTGAGAACAACGATGTAAATGATGGTCCAGTATCAGAGGTACTCATTTCAGTTGAAATAAGAAATCCACATATACTTGTTTTTGTTTATCAACATGCTTTTCCTTGTATGCAGGACGAACAAGTTTTTTCAACTCATGAGAAGGAACGCCTGAAGATGCGTGTCAAAATAGAGCTAATGGAGAAAGCTAGTCTTGAACCCAGTAAATGGATCATGAAGGGAGAGGTAGCTGATAGCATGTTTTGTAAATGAGACATATTCCTGACTTATAACATTTTGCTAGTAATAGTTAATTACCATTGCATTGTTTTTTTATGAGTCATTTTTGTAGGTCACCGCTTCCAGCAGGCCCAAAAATAGTGCCCTGGAAGTGGATCTTGATTTTGAACATAATGTAAGACCTGCCCCAGTAATCACGGAGGAAGTCACAGCTTCTCTTGAGGAGATGATAAAGAAAAGAATTGCGGAGGTAATATGTTTTTGGATATGTCACTATGTTCGTAACTGGGTCAACGGTAGTATACCAGAAAACAGTAGATAGAAATTGTGAGGAGTTCTTTAGTTATTTCGTTTAGTAGCTGTGGCTCTGCTAGTAATATTGAGATAGCTTCTCTTGTTTCCTGACAGGGTCATTTTGATGATATTGAAATGCCTTCAACCTTGCCATCTAAAGTTCCAAAGCAGCAAAAGGAGATGGTATGTTTTTTATCCTGTGCAATAGCTGTAATTTTTTCATGAAAATAATAAGATAATTGTGTGATTCACCATTATCATTATATTTCAACAGGATGAAAACAAGAGCAAGAAGAGTCTTGCTGACATTTATGAGGTCTGTGTTATCTGATTTCGCTCTTTATTTTTAATCAAATGAGTTGGCAGATAGGATGAGTTTGATTATAGTCCATCTAGTAACTGATTCTTTTCCTCTTCCAGGACGAGTTTAAGGAAAAAACTGGCCTTGCACCTGCCACACTTTCTATTTCCGGAGAACTGAAGAAAGAGGTGAGCAATCAATTTTACTACCTGTGGGAAGTTGGATTTACCTATCATGATTATAGTTTTATTCTCCTACCGATCTTAATTTCTGTGCAACATCCAAGGTTTTAAATAGCGTGCTATAAAAAATAGCGTGACCATTCTCCAGAAGCTACAGAAGATATAGCGGGATATAGCGAAGTTACATTTAAAATAGCGTGATGAAAAAAAATAGCGAGAACAATTCTAATACTGATGCTCAGTGATGGTGTATTGCCACGAGATGGATTGGAAGTTTTCTGTTGCAATTTTCGGTGGTAGAAACACGCTTCATTTTGTAATAAATGAGAAGAAATGGATTACTTTCATCACTATCTATGTTTCATTAAGCATGCATTTGCGCAGTAGGCACACTTGATGTCTTGATACTTTAATGTTGTCAAATTTTTTGAAGTGTCCCTACTACATTTGCGAACCTGATTTTATGCTTTTATTTCTTGCAATCATACCGTTGGTGCTACATGCATATGTTTTTTTGTCTTTATGATGATGTCACACTATCACGGGCTGGCTGCATGATATTTTGTCCTATCCAGTGATACTTACAAATAATGACTTTCTATTTTAACTCAGGCAATTGATTTATTTAAGAGGATATGCTTGAAGTTGGATGCACTATCTCATTTCCACTTTTCCCCAAAGCCGGTATTTGATAGTTCTCTATAGACAACATTGTGTAAAGTTTGCAATTTTTGGTATGAAGGGAGTGCTGTCTTTTTCAGGTTATTGAGGATACGTCTATACAAGCAAATGTACCTGCTCTAGCAATGGAAGAGGTACCACAATCATTCCCTTTTCGTGAAGTTGCTCTTTTTGAGTATTTCATGTAATGACTTCTATGCTTTTTGCAGGTTGCACCTGTAGCTGTTTCAGATGCTGCAATGCTTGCTCCTGAAGAAGTTTTTGAAGGAAAAGGCGATATTAAAGAAGATGCAGAGCTTACACAAGCTGAGCGCAAAAGAAAAAGAGCTACCAAGAAAAGGAGATATGCAGGTATTTTTTATTAGAGCTTTTGAGGCTTCACTCGCCCCAACAGCTTTTTGAAAATCCTTAAGAAACAACGAATCATGCTCTCTACACTTTATCACCGCAGTAGTTCATGGTTTCATGTATATTGGAAGATTCCGAATAATGCAATCTCACACATGGACAGCTACATGACAAAATCTGCTAACTTGCCATGCAGAATCACACAAGGAGAGGCCAGCCAAGCTGCCGAAAGAAAACCAAAATTCTATGTAGGAAGCTGCTGCGTACATGCATGCTATTGCAAACCTTCTGAGTCGGAGGGAGGTGCTCTATTTTTGTTGCTAGTGTAATAACTTTGTTTTGTAATCTGATGCCCGGCCTACAATTGTTAGGCTATTTTTTGGGGTTCATGCAGTCATTTCTGTTTAGAATTTAGTGTGTGTGTGTGGCTAGGATAGCAGTGGATGAAAGAAATGCAAGTAAATCGCCAGGTACATTGGCTCAATCCCTAAAACATAACAGAATTACATTGGCCCAATGCATCGTTGTTAGGGGTGCTTTCGGTATTCCTTGTCATTGTTGCCTCCCACCCCCTCGCCTCTTTCGGATGCGTTTGGATGGTGGGTTATCCCATCTTGGGACAGAGATAGCCGTTTTTTTAAGGATATCCGTCGTTTGGTTTATGGAGGAGGGATATGGATGACCGGATTCCTGGAATATTCCCTCAAAATGGGGATACCCACGTCCGCGAAAAATCTGGTGGACATGCGTATCCAGTCGGGTTCCCGGCCACGACCTCCTCCCCTTCCCCCACTCCTCGGCCGCGACCTCCTTCCTTTCTCCCACTCCGGTCGGGATCCTGGCCACCCTCGCCCTCCTCTCCGCCCGTTCCCGGCCACCCTCGCCCTCCTCTCCGCCTGTGGACGCTGCACGTTCGCGAGCCGACGCCGCCGGTGCCAGCCATCCCGCTGGATCGAAGGAGGCAGACAGGGGAGGGAGGCGAAGGAATCGGCGAGGCGCGGGGCGGCCAGGTGCGGCCAGGCGTGTCGAGGAGGACGAGGGAGGGAGGCGAAGGAGGACGAGCACGGCGCGACCAGGTCCAGGCGGAGGAGGACGAGGGAGGGAGGCGAGGCGGCGCGAACGACGGGGCCGGCCAGGCCCGACGAGGAGCAGCGACGCAGCCTACGGATGAGGGAGGTGCAGAAGGCCGGCGAGGAGCGGCGGCGCGGCTGACGCAGGAGGGAGGCGAAGGTGGCACCAGGATATCTTCAACCCACTTTTTGCATTCTATTTAGCTAAATAAAAAATCGGCTATCCCTAGCAGGGTGGATAGGGATACCCACATCCATAAAATCCATCCGCTCAACCAAACGCACCTGAACGTGTCCTACCAGTACAATATTGTTAGTTTGCAAAAGCTTTACTTTGCTCTTACATTTGGCCGAACGAGTGTGTTTGAAAAGGTAAACAATATGTAATCTAAACAATATTGTTTGCCCTAGCGGGTATCCAGACCACGAACCCATCGGGCCACTGTCCCGGCAAGGCTTATCCACATCTCCTTTCTAGAGACGATGATACAAGATCTGAAGGCAGGTGCTTGAGAATCACTACTCCCGCATGACCTGCAGGCCTTTTTCACTGCGTGACGTGTGGCGCCCTCGAAATCCAGGTAATATCAAAGCACCACACTATAAATAAAATAATATAAGTTGTATAATACAAGCCAGGGCCACGAGGGTTCGAATACAACAGTTTGAGGTACACAAGTTAACGGAAACAATAATATCTGAGTACAGACACAAATATACATAATCTTCCTTAAGAAGGCTAGCACAAAAAGAGATAACTCGATCGAAAAGGCACATGCCTCCTGCCTGGGAACCTCCAAACTACTCTTGGTTGTCGGGGATCTTCACGATGCGGTGGTCTCCATCGGGGATCTCTTGCTCCTGGACTCTAGCGTATGATTGCAGCAACCGGGTATATAGGGAAAACAAAAATAGAAAGGCAAGTGTGAGTATCTAACATACTCAGCGGGACTTACACCAAGACGTTCTAAGAATTTATGCATTGGTATCAAATTGAAAGGGGATGCTATATAGTGGACTGAATTACAGGAATATCAGGGTAAGGGGGAAGCCTAGCCTATCGAAGACTATCATCTTCAAGCGATCTTGCAGCATCAGAAGAGAATATCCAACAGTTTAATATTATGCATATAATATCAATGCAGCATAAGTTGATGCAGCATAGAATAATAATAAGTTGCAAATATTAACAATGCACCGAGATCCTTTCCCGACTTCCCTACGAGGAAGAAATCCCGGGAACAACAATTTAATATAGTACGTGTAATAGTTCGTAATTGTATAGGATCCGGATAAAACACCATGCGTCCTGTTACCGTGGACATGGCTATTCGAATAGATTTATTCCCTACAGGGATGCACTACTGTTACCCTATACGCTCGGATATCCCCGCTCACGCACACCTTGTTAGGGAATGCCCCGCCGGGGCCATTCGACACGACGTAGTCCTACCTAGGCTCATCAGAGAGGTCCCCGCCGGTCTACATCCTAAGCACTCGGGGGTCTTGGGCCATCGCCCCTCGCACTCCGGGTCATTGTGAGAAGGGTAGATCCAAGCAACTCTTCCAGGATGCCAATCCGACCGTGCCACAATGTGGAACTGGATGTCTTTCAGAGCTTTTGATAGAATGTACGCCACGGAGGAGCACATACTCATTATCCCGCGTGGAGGTAGTGCGTATAGGCACACAACCAACTCAGATTCTGACACCCGATCCATTAGGCGTTTTATTATCATCTCGCGGAGACGACCGTTATCGCCGCTCCGAATGGTTAACTCGTGGACAACGGTAACAATCCAAATTTCATAAAAAATAAAAAATTTGTTTTCGGTGTGAATTGTTTGATTGTTTGATTTGTTTGCGGTGTTTGCATCCCCGATTTATCGATCGGCGATTATTATTTTCCCTTTTATCTCGTACCGGACGGAGACCGACCCTTGTCACCCTGACACTCGACCTTTGCGACACCGGGTTTCACCCGATCACCGCCGCGAAAACCCGCACGAGACAAGCCGTAGCCAACGGAACGAAAAAACCCGTTTAATAATTAAACAAGTTATTTTTATAGCGCGCTAGAAAGTGTCCTCGAAACGGTTCCAGCGCGAGGTGAACGCCGTCGGCTCGACGCGCTGATCGCGCAGTTCGAAGTTTTACCCGAATCGGAGGTCCTGCGGACCCCCGGCGGTCAGAAACGTAAACACCGCGCGCGCGAGAGAAAAACCGGGAATGTTTTTGCAAACTGCCAGCCACCTGGGCTATATAAAGACCACCACTCCCCCACCCCTTTCTAGGGTTTCCCTAGTCCAAAATTGTGGCCACCCCCTCAAAATCCCCTCCAAATTCTGCCCCAAGTCCTCCCAATCCCGAAACCCTAATCCCAGGCAATTTCTGGCCCTCAGATCGCAGATCGTCCAGGAGGTGCCACGTAGCCCCTTCCCTGTTCCAGCCAGCCCTAGGGCCCCCCGGGCCCCGCAGGGCCTGATCCAGCCGCCGCGGGCCGATCTGGACCGAGCGCCGCCGCCCGAGCCGGCCATCTCCACCTCTCGCCGGAAGCCGAAGCCGCCTCGCCACCAGAGAGCTCCTCCACGCCGCGGCCTCCATCTCCTCTTCCCCCTAGCGCCTCCTTCTCCTCTCCCTTCCCCCACGCGCACGCCTCCCATCGCTGCCGTGCGAACTCCATCAAGTCCCTCTCCGTGGAGGGGGGGCGTCGTCGTCGACCACAACGCCAAAGCCCTGGCGCTCCGGGGGTTCTACTCCAACCTGCTCGGCCGCCCCCGGCCGGTCTAGTGGCGCTTCGACCTGGGGGCCCTCTATGCGTCCTCCCCGACCGTGGACGCCGCGCCGCTCACCGATGATACGTCCAAAACGTATCGATAATTTCTGCTTGCTCCATGCATGTTTTGTGTGATATTGCTATGATCTAGATACACTTTCATACATTTTTGATCATATTTGGACTAACCTATTAACTCAGTGCACCCCAGTGCCAGTTCCTGTTTTCTGCTGTTTTTCTATTTCAGTTTTCCCCCATATAAAAAGTGCCAGAAAAATTCGGGAAAATTCAGATAAAAAATCAGCGTGACGGAAGCTTCGAGAAAAGCCCGGGAGGGCCCAGAGGGGCCCAGGCGGCCACCCGGCGCGGCCCCACCCCTGGCCGCGCCAGGGGGGGCGCCTGGGGCCCCTGGCTCACCTCTGGCTGCCCCCCTTCGCCTATTTATCCACCGTCACGGGAAAACTCCAGAACGAGAACCCTATTCCGCGAACTCGCCTCTGTTCTGCCGCCGCCGCGCTTCCAAGATCGGGAGCACCAGAAGACCTCTTCCCGGCACCCTGCCGGAGGGAGGATTGACCTCCGGGAGTCTCCTCTCCACCATGGATGCTCCCCGGATGTCTCGTGAGTAGTTTTCCTTGGACCATGGGTCCGTGATCAGTAGCTATGTGATGTTCTCCTCCCCTCTTTGATCTTCATTGTTTAGACCTCGTGAGCTGCCCTACATGATCGAGGCACCTTTGTAATATTTCTGCTATTGCTATGTTGAGTTTGATCGGATCTGATGGATTATGAGATTATGTTCAGATTGTGATAGAGTAATATATTTGGTTTTTATCTCTTGTATTTTTGTTCCTATGTAATTCTTGCATGCTCTCCGTTGTTGTTTATTGCTTTGGCCAAGTAGTAGGTAGTGAATCCAAGAGGGAGCGTTGTGCTAGATTGTGGGTTCATGCCTCCCCGATGACATGCTTGAGTGACAGAAACATGAGTCTAGGGGATGTGTTGTTGCCACAAGGGGGAAAACAACGGTGCTTGTAACCGCGGTTACAAGGATTGTTTACTTTACGCAAAGTTCTTTTTAATGCAGTTGCCTGTTGCTTTGGGTTTACACTTTGGGTGGGGCTCGCAACTTAATACCAGCGAGATGTTCTGGATAGATATCTCAAGGTGGATGATTAGTAGTAGATGCAGATGGATTTTGGTCTACTTACTTTGGCGTACTGCCCGTGCTTTTGAACCTCTTCCTTTCTTTTGTAGCATAGCTAGCATTGCGGTGCGTTCATAATCCTGTCAATTGCCTTTCTGTAATTTGTTTACCTCGCATAGCATTTTTTATCGTCTTTTGGGAGAGAGACATCACTAGCGAACATCACGTATCCTGGTCCATATCCTCATTATTGTTTCCAAGCCTTATTTACTTTTGCGCATTTACTTTCAAGTTGCTATCATTATCCCCTTGCCTTTTATCATTTGTGAACAACAAGACCGGAGAGATTGACAACCTCTCTGAACTTCGTTGGGAGCAAAGTTATCTGTGTCTGTGTGCAGGTCCGCGTCAGGGGCGCCGCTGACACCTACTTATCATCTCTGGAGTCCTACTGGAGAAAAACCTTGGTATCTTTACTGAGGGAAAACTCGCTGTTGTACCGCATCACGCCTTCCACTTGGGGCCTACCAACGAAGGGCGAGAAGTTGTCATCAAGGGTAATTTCTGGCGCCGTTGCCGGGGACTCCAAGTGTTAAGATAGGGGAGTTGCACACTACCCTTTACCTTTGCTTTTCAGTCTTGTTAGTTTACCTTTCAGTTTTTATCTTTGTGTCTTTTATCAAAAATACCAAAAATACCTGCCACACTTGCTGCTACTATGGGTTCCACTGAAAACACCAAGTTGTGTGACTTGACTAGTCACAACAACCAAGACTTTATCTGCACTCCCATTGCCACACCTGCCACTTCAGCTACCTCTTATGAAATTAAACCTGCTTTGCTAAATCTTGTTATGAGAGATCAATTCTCTGGTGCTGGAGATGATGCTGCTTTACACTTGAATAATTTTGTTGAATTATGTGATATGCAAAAGTATAAAGAAGTAGAAGGTGATGTTGTTAAGCTCAAGCTCTTTCATTTCTCTTTAAGGGGAGATGCTAAAATCTGGTTTCAATCTTTGCCTAGAAATAGCATAGATTCTTGGGATAAGTGCAAAGATGCTTTTATAGGGAAGTACTACCCTCCTGCTAAGATTATCCAATTGAGGAGTAATATTATGAATTTTAAGCAATTGGATAATGAACACGTTGCCCAAGCTTGGGAACGAATGAAATCTCTTGTTAAGAAATGCCCTACACATGGTTTGACTACTTGGATGGTTATCCAGACTTTTTATGCAGGCTTGAACTTTACCTCGCGGAACCTGTTAGATTCGGCCGCGGGAGGAACCTTTATGTCAATTACACTTGGTGTTGCCACGAAGCTTCTCGATGAAATGATGACCAATTATTCCCAATGGCACACCGAGCGCGCTCCAACAGGTAGGAAGGTAAACTCTGTTGAGGAAATTATCTCCCTCAATGAAAAAGTTGACTTAATTATGTCTCTACTTACCAAGCAACCCTCTATTGATCCTCATGATGTTCCTTTAAATTCTTTGGTTGCTCAAGAACAAGTAGATGTGAACTTTATTGCTAGAAACAACTTCAACAACAATGCTTATAGGGGAAATTTTGCTAGCAATCCTAGACCGTTCCCATCTAATTATGGGAACAACAACACTTATCCTAGCAACAAGAACCCCTCTTCTGAATTAGAAAGCATGCTTAGAGACTTTATCACTACCCAAAAAGCCTTCAACAAAAATGTAGAGGAAAAATTAGCTAAAATAGATAATCTATTTTTGAAGGTAGAAAGCTTAGCCCTTTATATTGAGATGCTCAAAATTAGAACCTCCCCCCTTGAGGAGAATAAAGCCACTCCTATTAATGCTATCCAGTTGCAAATCAATGAAAACATTAGGATGATGGCTAAACTTAAAGAAAGATGGGCTAGGGAAAAAGAGGAAGAGGATAGAATTAAGAGCCTTCCTACACACCACACAGTTGCCACTATCCAAATTGTTGAGGAAACCCAAACTATTAGCACCCAATGCACTCCTAGTCCCGTTGGACCTATTAATGGTGATGCTAATACCTCAACCGTAGAAAAAGAAACTCCTATGAACATAGAGGGTTTCAAACAAGTGAGCCTAGATGACACTACTACCACCTTTGATAGTAGTGATATTGATTTTGATAGTTGTACCCTCTCAGAAGTTTTTAGCTTGTTACACAAAATGTCTAGAGACCCCCACACTAGCACACTTAATCTTGCCTTCACGGAGCATATCACAAATGCTCTTATCAAAGCTAGGGAGGAGAAGCTTAGAGTAGAAGCCTCCATACCTAGGAAGCTAGAGGATGGTTGGGACCCTATGATCAAAATTAAATTGAATAACTTCTCTTGCTATGCTTTATGTGATGTTGGAGCTAGTACCTCTGTTATGCCCAAAAGAATATTTGATATGTTTGAATTGAAGCCTCTTGAGCCTTGTTCTTTTGGTGTTCGTCTTTTTGATTCTTCCATAAAGAAACCTTTGGGGAAGATCAACGATGTTCTTATCATTGTCAATGACAACTATGTTCCCGTTGATTTTATTGTTATGGATATAGAGTGTGAACCTTTATGTCCAATTATTTTGGGACGTCCTTTTCTTCGCACCGTTGGTGCGGTTATTGACATGAAAGAGGGGAATATAAAATTCCAATTCCCATTCAAAAAGGGGATGGAACACTTCCCTAGAAAGAAAATCAAGTTACCTTTTGAGTCCGTTACATGGGCTAGTTATTCTCTTTCTCTTGATAAAACTTGATTCTTCTTTTTGCATCATGCCTAGCTAATGGCTTTAAAGAAGCGCTTTCGGGAGGCAGCCCGCAACAAATTTAGGTTTTTCTTTTTGCTTTTGTTGTGTCTTGATGGTTGTTACTTCTATAGCAACATCATTGTATCTTTATTTTTCAACTTTGTGCCAAGTTATAGCCTCTTACGGCAAGTGAAGTAAAAGTTGTGACATGCTGTCCAGAAAACAGATTCTTTCCTCGTGAGCAGAAAAATCCCAGTTCATCTTTTTGAGCTGAATTGTTTACACAATATGCTCTATACAATTACGAAACTTTCGTATGTTCTGAGTTTTTTTATTTGAGTTGTAGAAGTGCCCCTAAATAAATCTTTACTATCTGTTGTTCTGTTTTTCACAAATTCTGCCACGTTTTTGTCTCTCCTTACTTTTGCAAACCTTAAGCTTGCTTTTTCTTTGCAAAAACTTTTTGGCACTCTTGAGAAACAGTAGCTCTTCAAGTTTATCTTTATATCCAGTGGAGAATTTTTTTTATTTATTAAGGGTACTAACCTCTCTAATCAGCTTATGATGAGTTATGTATGAAGGGAGTTTTCAAGTGTGCGTTGGAAGATGATGAAAGAAGATCCAGGAGTGTCAAGCGCTCAAGCTTGGGGATGCCCCCATGCATCCCCAATAAATATTCAAGGAGACTCAAGCGTCTAAGCTTGGGGATGCCCCCGTGCATCCCCTTCTCCATCAACAATCATCAGTTCGTCCTTCGTCTCACTATATTTTTATCACTTCATGTGTTATGTGCTATGCTTGGAGCGTCTCGCCCTTAGGTTTTGTTTTTTGTTTTCTTTAGCTTTGCTTGCTGTTCATAACAAGTTAGATCCTTTCTTACTTTGTGTGGGAGAGAAACACGCTCCACTTTCAAAATCTAGAACACATCATAGGATTTTTCCTGCCTATCTTTTTGCTGTTGTGTGTTCTTTATCTTTTCATAGCTACTGCCATGTTTAATTTTAGTCTTAGTTTGTCTTTAACAAGAGCCTTGGCTTCTGTTTAGTTTGTTGCTGCAACTCTTTTTAGTTTTCATGTTTATCTTGTTAAGAGAGTTGGTTGTTGCACTGAGTTGTGTCTTGTCTTGAAAGTAGGTAATTAAGGTTGCTATTTAATTTTAGTAGTAGCTTGCAATAGTTTTGAGGCATTGTTGTGAGTAATGTTTGGACTTTTGGTGTCAAGAGCTCTTGCCTATTAGTGATAGGTGTCGTATTTTGGGCAATCAATGTTTATTTTCAAAACCTACAAAACTAGTTGAGAACTCTAGCTACTAGATGGATCACTACTCTTCTGAGGGGTCGAATATTAGAGTACACTCACGTACCATGAGTCGAGGATGCGGAAGGATAACCAAACCCCCATACACTCCTCCTCGGGGTACTTGTCTCTTTGTGAACCTCCTTATTAGATTGAGAGTTACCGATAATAAGTGCATGAGTTCTTCGGACTAATGTAAGTATTGAGAGTTGACACTTCCACCTTCCCATATTTTGCTAGCCTTTCCCGTGCCGTGCATTGCCTTCTTCTCACTCCGAGAGTTGGTGTCCACCTTCGCCTGTACATCCAAACCCTTGGCATGATATGCTCTGTCATCATAAGCCTCCCTTTATCCTTCCTCAAAACAACAACCATACCTACCTATCAAGGCATTTCCATAGCCTTTCCGAGTTACATTGCCATGCAACTTCCACCTCTTCATGACTTGATTTTCATGTCATACATGTTCCTGCTACACTGGCGGCGACATACATTGCATATATCATGATAGCTACATCTTCTTTATGCTTTTGAGTACCTTGTAAAGTGTGAAAGATCTCCTTTACCTTCTTGTAAAATATAGTGTTGCCCTTAAGTGAGGAAAAGATCCCAAAGTGGACACATTAAAAGATCCCAAAGAGGACAAATGAGAGTTAAATAGAAAGAGCCATTGAGGCCACAAAAAAAATAGAAAAAATAGAAAAAAAGAGAAAAAAGAAATAAAAAGAGAGAAAGGGGCAACACTACTATCCTTTTGAGAGATCCACACTAGTACTCCCTTTATATCCTTGTACTCCATAGAGATGATCTTTTTGCATATAGTTTAGAGAGCTTCCTAGCTCGTATGTGCATCTGTTGCATGGCAATCCCTACTCCTTGTTGGGATACGGGGCAGAAAACACAAATTTTTCACACCTACGGTACCCGAACCCAAGATCTATGCTATGGCGATGTAAAGTAACGGAGGGAATCGGTGTTCATACCTTTGAAGACCGAAAGCGGGAAACGTTCTTACGAACGTGGTTGGCGTAGACTCAGAACTACGACCTCCCTGTCGTGTAGAAGACCACCACCGGCGAGGATGACTCCCGGTAGACCTCCAGCGATGAAGCAGCACCACAGGTGTAATGCCTCGAAGAGATTATACACGTACGGCACAATCGATGTTCCTCCCGGGCTCCGAACCAGACGAGCAGCGGAAAGAAGACGGCTACGGATCCCGACTCCGGCAGAGCGACGGCCTGCCTTATGGTGGAGAACTCCAATCCTGGTGCAGACTCCAAACAAGGGGAGTCCACTTCCGGAAATGGAGAAGGAAGAAGAAGGAGATCAATTGTTGTATGGAAAAAGGGGGGTCTACCCCTCTATATAAAGGCCAAGGAGGGGTGTGAACCCTCTTCCCTCCCCCATGTGGGACTAAACCCCCAAGGGGGGGAGGGCGCCGGCCAAGGGGGGGTTGGGGCCCACCCCTTGGCGCCAAGCCCAAGGGGGGGAACCCCCTCCTCCCCTAATGGGCCTCTAAGGCCCATATAGCCATTTTTCCATTATTTTAATTATTTAATAAGTTTTAAATATTTAATTCAGATAATTAAATAATAAAAAACATTATTAAAACAATTAAACTTTATTTTGAACTATTCAAAATGTCCGGAAACCATTTCGTTCTCCTCCGGAACTATTCCGGTGATTTCTCCTATTTCACCGATTGATCCCGTAACTGTCCTATGCATCGATTGCCCTTAAGTGTAACACCCTAACGGTCCGGGAAACAGCAGACATGGTCGAGACTCTTCTCATTGACCAATGACTAGTCAGTTGGACCTGGTTACAATCCTTGACAGCCCCTGCGCTTCCATCGAATGAGCTTCGATCGCTTTTGGAAACCGTTAACGATACGACGTAATCCCTTTGTTCTGCGGTACCTTGTTTGTCCGAGGTTTGATCGTCGGTATCCCACATACCGTCTTCACATCTCGTTCACGACAAACAACTTCTCTCGTCCATGATCATTGCATCTCTTGTGACCTAGTCACGTCCTTGCAAGGGGTTGATGCAATATCACCGAGTGGGCCCAGAGTACCTGTCCTGTCATAAGGACTGACAAATCCCGCTTTGATCTATTAACATACTCATCAACCATCTATTTCGGAATACCCAAAGTGCACCGTTATAGCCAGCATATTTCAGTCAGGCGGTGGGATACAAATCAAAGTCTCCTCATAGATCGTGATTACGTATGATCATTACGGTCTAAGGACTAAGGCATACGTTACAAAGTCATAGCAACGCTGAACTATGTGACTCGATCACATTGCATTACTTTAGGTGGGTGTCTGTCCATCACATCATTCCCCTAATGATATGACCTCATTTTCAATGGACTTAAGTGTCGCCATGATCAGGAAAGCTTGATCAATCAATTGCCCAATGAGATAGTTTACCCGAGTTAAACTACGGACCATGTTTTATACTACACCTGTATTAGTATTTCCAAGTAATACAGTTATAGCACAGTATAAAACGTATTATGAACAAAACGGATATGTGACAAATATCTTTATTAATTTGTCTCTAGGGCACATATCCAACACTCCTCACATCATATCTATCATTTGGCATCTCTTGCCTATGATTGTCCTCATTGATGTGTACCTGGCTAGTGGTCTGGGGATGAGTCAAGATAAGATTCCAAAGAGGACCAAGTGTGAAACTTTAGTAGATTGAGTTCTCAACACAAAAATACATTTTTCTCGTATTACCTATCCTCCTTTCTTGCACGCAAACACCATTTGGAGACATTCGAGTCACGGACAGCGAGAGCTCTTGCACCTTTTGTTCTTTTGTTACTTGTTTCAATGCTAATATAGACTCTTGCCTGTTATGACTTGAATTGAATCTCTAACCTTGATTGCTTTACTTTTCAAAGTTCTTTTATGGTTGCTAGCATGTCACCACAGAAATTATGCTTGTTATCATTTACCTACTCGAGGACGAGCAGGAATTAAGCTTGGGGATGTTGATACGTCCAAAACATATCGATAATTTCTGCTTGCTCCATGCATGTTTTGTGTGATATTGCTATGATCTAGATACAGTTTCATACATTTTTTATCATATTTGGACTAACCTATTAACTCAGTGCACCCCAGTGCCAGTTCCTGTTTTCTGCTGTTTTTATATTTCACTTTTCCCCCATATAAAAAGTGCCAGAAAAATTCGGGAAAATTCAGATAAAAAATCAGCGTGACGGAAGCTTCGAGAAAAGCCCGGGAGGGGCCAGAGGGGGGCCAGGGGGCCCAGGCGGCCACCCGGCGCGGCCCCACCCCTGGCCGCGCCAGGGGGCGCCTGGGGCCCCTGGCCCACCTCTAGTTGCCCTCCTTCGCCTATTTATCCCCCGTCACGGGAAAACTCCAGAACGAGAACCCTATTCCGCGAACTCGCCTCTGTTCCTCTGCCGCCACGCTTCCAAGATCGGGAGCACCAGAAGACCTCTTCCCGGCACCCTGCCGGAGGGAGGATTGACCTCCGGGAGTCTCCTCTCCACCATGGATGCTCCCCGGATGTCTCGTGAGTAGTTTTCCTTGGACCATGGGTCCGTGATCAGTAGCTATGTGATGTTCTCCTCCCCTCTTTGATCTTCATTGTTTAGACCTCGTGAGCTGCCCTACATGATCGAGGCACCTTTGTAATATTTCTGCTATTGCTATGTTGAGTTTGATCGGATCTGACGGATTATGAGATTATGTTCAGATTGTGATAGAGTAATATATTTGGTTTTTATCTCTTGTATTTTTGTTCCTATGTAATTCTTGCATGCTCTCCGTTGTTGTTTATTGCTTTGGCCAAGTAGTAGGTAGTGAATCCAAGAGGGAGCGTTGTGCTAGATTGTGGGTTCATGCCTCCCCGATGACATGCTTGAGTGACAGAAACATGAGTCTAGGGGATGTGCTATTGCCACAAGGGGGAAAACAACGGTGCTTGTAACCGCGGTTACAAGGATTGTTTACTTTACGCAAAGTTCTTTTTAATGCAGTTGTCTGTTGCTTTGGGTTTACACTTTGGGTGGGGCTCACAACTTAATACCAGCGAGATGTTCCGGATAGATATCTCAAGGTGGATGATTAGTAGTAGATGCAGATGGATTTCGGTCTACTTATTTTGGCGTACTGCCCGTGCTTTTGAACCTGTTCCTTTCTTTTGTAGCATAGTTAGCATTGCGGTGCGTTCATAATCCTGTCAATTGCCTTTTTGTAATTTGTTTACCTCGCATAGCATTTTTATCGTCTTTTGGGAGAGAGACATCACTAGTGAACATCACGTATCCCGGTCCATATCCTCATTATTGTTTCCAAGCCTTATTTACTTTTCCGTATTTACTTTCAAGTTGCTATCATTATCCCCTTGCTTTTTATCTTTTTTGAACAACAAGACCGGAGAGATTGACAACCTCTCTGAACTTCGTTGGGAGCAAAGTTATCTGTGTCTGTGTGCAGGTCCGCGTCAGGGGCGCCGCTGACACCTACTTATCATCTCTGGAGTCCTACTGGAGACAAACCTTGGTATCTTGACTGAGGGAAAACTCGCTGCTGTACCGCATCACGCCTTCCACTTGGGGCCTACCAACGAAAGGCGAGAAGTTGTCATCAACCGCCTCCTTCGATCGGGCGGAAATCCTTGCGGATATTCGCAAGCTCGGCCGCTCCAGTGCCCCCGGCCCCGACGGCCTTGGCCCCTCCTTCTACCACGCGGCTTGACCCGCAATTGCTGATGACATGCAAGGCCTCTTCGACGGTGTTCACTCGGGCGCGGTCACCCTCGACGGCATCAACCGGTCCTACATCGCCCTCCTCCCCAAGCGTGAGGGCGTTCTGGCTGCCGGGGATTTCCGCCCCATCTCGCTGCAAAACTGCGACGTCAAGATCCTCTGCCGCGGCCTCACCTCCCTCCTCCAACTTCAGATCAACAGGCTGGTGGATGAGGACCAGTCAGGCTTCCTCTCTGGCCGGAGCATCTCGGAAAACTTCATCAATGCCGCCGAGCTCATCCAGTCCTGCGATGCGCGCAAGGCCTCTACCCTCGTCTTCAAGCTGGACTTCGCCAAAGCCTTCGACTCGGTGGATTGGGGCAGCTTGCGGGCCATCATGGCGGTCCGTGGGTTTCCCCCTCTCTGGTGCGACTGGATGGACCTCATCTTCCGCTCCTCCCGGTCTGCTATCCTCCTCAACGGCGTCCCCGGGCGGTGGTTTTAAGTGCGGCGCGGCCTCAGGCAGGGCGACCCCCTATCTCCGTACCTCTTCCTCCTCGTCGCCGACGTCCTCCAGCAGATGATTCGCTCCGACTGCACCCTGCGCGATCCCATCGTCCCGGACGCCCCTGTCGTGGTTCTTTAGTACGCTGACGACACGCTTATTGTCATGAAGGTGTGCATTGTGGGGACGGCCCATCTGCATCATCCTCGACATGTTCGCGGACGCCACCGGCCTCGCCATCAACTTTGCCAAGAGCACCCTGGTTCCTATGCACGTCGACGCCTCCGCTCTCAGCGTCATGGTTGCCTCCATGCAGTGTGCCGTTGGGGGGTTTCCCCAAACATACCTCAAGCTCCCCCTCTCCCACTGCAAGCTGTGATTCGACGACTTCGCCCCAATGATCGCGAAGATTGACATCTACCTCTCCGGTTAGCGCGCTCTCCTCTTGTTGCCGACGGGACGACTCGTGTTGATCAACTCCGTGATCGAAGCCATTCCCGCCTACACCATGGCGGCCATGCGGCTCCCGCCAAAGGTGATTCAGGCTGTGGACGGGCTTCTCCGTGCCTTCCTCTGGAACACCGCTGACCGGGCCTCCGGCGCTCAATGCCTCGTCTCCTGGGATCGGGTCTGCCGGCCTCGCTCCGAAGGCGGCCTCGGAGTGCGGGACCATGCCACCCAGAACAGTTGCCTCCTGCTCAAGATGGTCCACCGCCTCCACGCTACGCCGCCTTCCCGCTGGGCTGCCTGGGTTTGGGGCGAGCTGAACCACCGCTCCCCTCTCACCGTGGGCGCCTCGTCCCTCGTGGTGACCACTGGCGTGTGGTCGAGGGGCTCCTCCCTGATACGTCCAAAACGTATCTATAATTTCTGCTTGCTCCATGCATGTTTTGTGTGATATTGCTATGATCTAGATACACTTTCATACACTTTTGATCATATTTGGACTAACCTATTAACTCAGTGCACCCCAGTGCCAGTTCCTGTTTTCTGCTGTTTTTCTATTTCAGTTTTCCCCCATATAAAAAGTGCCAGAAAAATTCCGGGAAAAATATAGGAAAAATCAGCGTACAGGAAGCTTCGCGAAGAGCCCGAGTGGGGCCAGAGGGGAGCCAGGGGTGGCCCAGGCGGCCACCCCCTGGGCCGCGCCAGGGGGGCGCCTGGGGCCCCTGGTCCACCTCTGGCTGCCCCCCTTCGCCTATATATATTCTCCGTCACGGGAAACTTCCGAAGACAGAACCCTTTTTCGTGATCTCTCCTCTGTTCCGCCGCCGCCGCGCTTCCGAGATCGGGAGCACCAGAATACCTCTTCCCAGCACCCTGCCGGAGGGAGGGCCGACCTCCAGGAGTCTCCTCTCCACCATGGATGCTCCCCGGATGTCTCATGAGTAGTTTTCCTTGGACCATGGGTCCATGATCAGTAGCTATGTGATGTTCTCCTCCCCTCTTTGTTCTTCATGGTTTAGACCTCGTGAGCTGCCCTACATGATCGAGGCACTTTTGTAATCTTTCTGCTGTTGCTATGCTGAGTTTGATGGGATCTGATGGATTATGAGATTATGTTCAGATTGTGATTGAGTAATATATTTGGTTCTTAACTCTTATATTTTTGTTCCTAAGTAATTCTTGCATGTTCTCCGTTGCTGTTTATTGCTTTGGCCAAGTAGTAGGTAGTAACTCCAAGAGGGAACGTTTTGCTCGATTGTGGGTTCATGCCCCCCGATGACACGCTTGAGTGATAGAAACATGAGTCTAGGGGATGTGCTTTTGCCACAAGGGGGAAAACAACGGTGCTTGTAACCGCGGTTGCAAGGATTGTTTACTTTACGCAAAGTGCTTTTTAATGCAGTTGTCTGTTGCTTTGGGTTTACACTTTGGGTGGGGCTCGGAACTTAATACCAGCGAGATTTTCTGGATAGATATCTCAAGGTGGATGATTAGTAGTAGATGTAGTTGGATTTCGGTCTACTTATTTTGGTGTACTGCCCGTGCTTTTGAGCCTCTTCCTTTCTTTTGTAGCATAGTTAGCATTGCGGTGCGTTCATAATCCTGTCAATTGGCCTTCTGTAATTTGTTTACCTCGCATAGCAGTTTTATCGTCTTTTGGGAGAGAGACATCACTAGTGAACATCACGTATCCCGGTCCATATCCTCATTACTGTTTCCACGCTCATTTACTTTTCTGCTTTTACTTTCAGTTGCTATCATTATCCCTTGTGTTTGATCCTTTGTGAACAACAAGACCGGAGAGATTGACAACCTCTCTGAACTTCATTGGGAACAAAGTTATCTGTGTCTGTGTGCAGGTCCGCGTCAGTTGCGCCGCTGACACCTACTTATCATCTCTGGAGTCCTACTGGAGACAAACCTTGGTATCTTTACTGAGGGAAATTTGTTGCTGTGCTACATCACGCCTTCCACTTGGGGCTCACCAACGAAGGGCGAGAAGACTACACCCGTCAACTCTCGCGCCATCAAGCAAATTTCTGGCGCCGTTGCCGGGGACTCCGAGTGCTAAGATAGGGGAGTTGCACACTACCCTTTACCTTTGTTTTTTAGTCTTGTTAGTTTACCTTTCAGTTTTTATCTTTGAGTCTTATATCAAAAATACCAAAAATACCTGTTACCTTGCTTGTTGATGCTATCGTTACCATGGGTGTTGAACCACCCAAATATGGTAGGATGGACATGTTTTACTTGGCTCGTCTTCAATAAATTTGTGCTCGCGCTAAAAACCCAACCGACTTGGTTGAGGGAAAATCATTGGATGAGCATGCTCATTATACGCGGCACCGCCTATCTGAGAAAGGGAAAAACTTATGGGACAAAATACAAACTTCTTATTGCTATGCCGAGTGTTTATGCCACATTTATGATTTTACTTGCTGCTCTAATATAGAGCGTAAACAGCTTCCTTTCCAATGTGAGTTTAATGAAAATAAGATCCTATCTTCTTATACCAAAGGTGTTTATGATTACTTTGATGTTGAAAAGATTGAAGAGTTTGTTGCTTTTAAAGGTACTTATGAGATTGCTTCTTTGATTGAAAAGTATTACGATACTATTCATAAGTCTGAAAACTTTGTTGTTCTTACTTATTGCTTTGAGAATTATACTTCCAATGCTTATATTGAGGATTTTAAAAATAGAATGATTGCTGCCCAAGAAGAGGCTAATGATTTCTATGAAGAGGAATCTTATGATTCCGAGGACTCACTTGATACTTCCCTTTCTGATGATTTTGATACTTGCTTTGTTGATGGCCATGATGCCACTATGGATGATGCCTACGAGGATGAACTTGTAGTTCCTTATGTTAAGCATAAAATTATTGTTGTTGCACCCACACTTGATTGCCCTATTATCCTTTTGAAATCTCCAACTATTCCGGAGAATTTTGCTCTTATCAAGGCTCAATGTGATGGGTTGCATCTATCTTATCATCCTAAAAACCGTGTTGAAAACAATACACGTGTGCTTGTAGGTAATGAACAACATGATTTATGTGATAGTTATATTCTTGATGTTGTTCATGATGCTACTGAAAATTACTTTGAGAGAGGAAAGTTTGGTTGTAGAAACTTCCATGTTACAAAAACACCTCTCTTCATGTTGAAAGTTTTGAAGTTGTTCTTGTTCTACCTTCCTATGCATGTCACTTTGTGCTTCTTTGATTTATTTTCTTACAAGATGCCTATGCATATGCAGTGGGTTAGGCTTAAATGTGTTTCATATTTGCTTCTTGATACTCTCTTTTGCTTCAATTCTTATTCTCTTGTGAGCATCTTTCATAATCTTTAAGCCTAACTAATGGCTCTAAAGAAGCGCTTTCGGGAGGCAGCCCGCAACGAATTTAGGTTTATATTTTTGCTTTTGTTGTGTCTTGATGTTTTTTACTACTGTAGAAACATCATTGTATCTTTATTTTTCAGCTTTGTTCCAAGTTATAGCCTCTTATGATAAGGGAAGCAAAAGTTGTGACGTGCTGTCCAGAAAACAGATTCTGTCCCTTGACAGAAAAATTTGAATCAAATCACCAGATCATATTTTTCATCTGAATTTTTTTGACAGCGTGTTCTATAAAATTGTGAAACTTCCGTATGTTCTGAGTTTTTTTATTTGAGTTGCAGAAGTTCCCCTAAAAAATTCTTTACTACCTGCTGTTCTGTTTTTCACAGATTCTGCCACGTTTTGTCTCTCCTAACTTTTGCAAACCTCAAGCTTGCTTTTTCTTTGCAAAAACTTTTTGGAACTCTTGCGAAACAGTAGCTCTTCAAGAATATCTTTATATCCAGTGGGGAAAAATTATTTTATTAAGGATACTAACCTCTCTAATCAGCTTATGATGAGTTATGTATGAAGGGAGTTTTCAAGTGTGCGATGGAAGATGATGAAAGAAGATCCAGGAGTGTCAAGCGCTCAAGCTTGGGGATGCCCCCATGCATCCCCAATAAATATTCAAGGAGACTCAAGCGTCTAAGCTTGGGGATGCCCCCGTGCATCCCCTTCTCCATCAACAATCATCAGTTCGTCCTTCGTCTCACTATATTTTTATCACTTCATGCGTTATGTGCTATGCTTGGAGCGTCTCGCTCTTAGGTTTTATTTTTAGTTTTATTTAGCTTTGCTTGTTGTTCATAACAAGTTAGATCCCGTCTTACTTTGTGTGGGAGAGAAACACGCTCCACTTTCAAAATCTAGAACACATCATAGGATTTTTCCTGCTTATCTTTTTGCTGTTGTGTGTTCTTTATCTTTTCGTAGCTGCTGTCATGTTTAGTCTTAGTCTTAGTTTGTCTTTAGCAAGAGCCTTGGCTTTTGTTTAGTTTGTTGCTGGAACTCTTTTTAGTTTTCATGTTTATCTTGTTAAATAGAGTTGGTTGTTGCACTGAGTTGTGTCTTGTCTTGAAAGTAGGTAATTGAGGTTACTATTTAATTCTAGTAGTAACTTGCAATAGTTTTGAGGTATTGTTGTGAGTAATGTTTGAAATTTTGGTGTCAAGAGCTCTAGCCTATTAGTGATAGGTGTCGTATTTTGGGCAATCCGTGTGTATTTTCAAAACCTACAAAACTAGTTGAGAACTCTAGCTACTAGATGGATCACTAATCTTTGGAGGGATCGAATATTAGAGAACACTCACGTACCATGAGTCGAGGATGCGCAAGGATAACCAAACCCCCATACACTCCTCCTTGGGGTACTTGTCTCTTTGTGAACCTCCTTTTCAGATTGAGAGTTACCGATAATAAGTGCATGAGTTCTTCGGACTAATGTAAGTATTGAAAGTTGACACTTCCACCTTATCATATTTTGCTAGCCTCTCCCGTGCCGTGCATTGCCTTCTTCTCACTCTGAGAGTTGGTGTCCACCTTCGCCGGTACATCCAAACCCTTGGCATGATACGCTATGTCATCATAAACCTCCTTATATCTTTACTCAAAACAGCCATCATACCTACCTATCAAGGCATTTCCATAGTCTTTCCGAGATATATTGCCATGCAACATCCACCTCTTCATGACTTGATCTTCATGTCATACATGTTTCTGCTACACTGGCAGCGACATACATTGCATACATCATGATAGTTACATCTTCTTTATGATTTTGAGTACCTTGTAAAGTGTGAAAGATCTCCTTTACCTTCTTGTAAAATAGAGTGTTGCCCTTAAGTGAGGAAAAGATCCCAAAGTGGACACAATAAAAGATCCCAAAGAGGAAAAATGAGAGTTAAATAGAAAGAGCCATTGAGGCCACAAAAAAAATGTTCTGTATTGCGGCTAGGGTTGCCGCAACCTATAATTTATATGCGGCTGGGGTAGGGCAATGTGGGACTAGATGCCCACGTTCGAGTCGATAACGGCCCACAATTGATGTCTCAGATCGTTTCGTAATTAATGCATTAATTAGTTATTCCTGACTAGCAAAAATTAAGCGTACTCATGACATAGGTGTGAGCTCGGCTCGAATCAATTCACATGACGCGGTAGAGATGGAGTGCGCGGGAGCTTCCACTCTTCATTTGCTCCAATAAGCATAAAGAAGAGCTTTCCTTATAAAAAGATGCAAAACTTCCTTCAATTCCGGGATTAGTAGCGGAGCTAGAATACACCCAAGACCCAGGCAATATGCATAGCTACAATAATTTATAGGATGCTACAGTGTACTTTTGCTACAGTTAGCGAAGAAAAACATAGTCAAGGCCATGTCTGGCTGGGCCTGGCTTCGGCACTGTCTGACTAGGATGGTACTAAACTTCCCATCACTCTTCGACCATATCATGTTATATTCACATGACCCTTTAAAGATTTTTTTAAATTGTTTAGTGAACCTAAGACTCATCCCTTATTTCAAAATGAAGTTTAATTTTAGACAAATATTATATGCAACACAATAGGATCATATGGACACACAGGAAAAGAAGGAATTAGATGTTGTGCCCGCATATATATATATATATTAACACATGGATATGTATGTTGCTGGTATGCAAAATAAATTTAACTATTGATTAAGTAACCACGGTGGATAGCGGCTGCATGAAACGAAAACCAAGAATTATTGATTATCGATCAAAATTCAAAATCGCTGGTCGCCGTGGTCACATGCAATTGTAGGTACGGTGATCGAGCTCAGGCTTTGTAGCCACCGGCAGCGGCGGCAGGGGTGGCGGGAGTGGCGGTTGCTGCAGCAGCGGCGGTGGGAGTGGAGGTTGCTGCTCCAGCGGTTGCTCCGGCACCGGCTGTGATAGTGGCGGTGACGCTGACAGAGGCGGAGGCGCCCTTGGCGGCGACGGCCATGGCGGCGATGGTCTTGGTGAGAGCGGCCTGGAAGACGGCGAACTTGACCTCGGGGGCCACGGCAACGGTGGCAGCGTAGGCCTTCTTGACACCAGCCTCGAGGGCAGGAACGAACTTGTAACCCTGGTAGGCGCCACCGGTGGTCTCCTTGATGGCCTTGTTAAAAGCGGTGTCGAAGACGGTAAACTTGTCGTTGGCCGGGGCGGCGTCAGCGGCGGTGGCGGCGGTCCGGAAGGCGGCGTCGATCTGGTCGATGGCCTTGAGCTCGCCGGCGGGGATGGCACCCTTGACCTCCTCAGCGGCGGGCTTGACGGCGTGGACCTCGAGCGTGCCCGCGATGATGCGGAAAGACTCGGCGAGGATGGCGATGAAGGCGTCGTACTTGGCCTCGGGGGTGGCGCCCTGGGCGGAGTCGTAGGCGAGCTTGTGGGCGAGGCCGATCCGGGCGGTGAAGCTGGCCATGGCGCTGTTAGCGGCGCCCTGGCCCATGACGCTCGCGAAGGCCCTGTCAGCGTCTGGGTTGAATGTGGCCTCGAACTTGGCGTACTTGTCCGCCGGGGGCACCACGGCGGCAGCGTCCACGGCCACCTTGAAGGCGTCGTTCACCTTCTCCATCAGCTTCTGCTCCTCGGTGGTGGCCTTGGGCTGTGGGGTGGCCGAGGCCGGGGCGGAGGGGGTGGCCGGCGCGTAGCCGGCTTCGGCGGCGTAGGAGACGACTGGCCCGGCCACCAGGGCCATGGCCAGGAAGAGCACCATTTGATGCACTGCCATTGTTGATTGGTTGGTACGTAGAAGGAGGAAAGGAGAGGGGAGATTGTGGCGAGGATGAAGGAGGTGGCTCTCTCTAGAGTATATATAGTAGGTGGGATGGAGGAGGGTGAGAGGCCAAGAGAGATTTACGCGTCAAAAATAGCGATCACCCTTTCATCCACTCCTTTTTGAGATCAATTAATTACAATCACTAAATCTTTTTTTTTGCGGGGTGATCGTTAACTCTCTCTTGTCATAACAGTTTGTTTGACCTCGTGGGGTAATAACCTTCCAATCCCAAAACCAGTATTTCTTTCGTTCCATAATTTTATCATGATTTTAGTTTAAAATTGAACGAAAGGAGTACTACATGGGATCTAAAAATTATTCATTTTTCTGTGCATATCCATTTGTAAAAAGTGTGATCGGTGATAATGATGCTACTACCTTCGATCTATATTAATGACCACACACTTAATACAACTTTATACTAGACTTGTACTAAGTGTGTGTCCATTAATATGGGTCGGAGGGAGTAACTTTTTTTTATTGCAACGGGCATGCAACAGAGGCGAACTTGTTTACTACTGATAACTTCTTTCTAACTTGGAGATTTGTTTTTTGAGGGGGGTTTCTAACTTTGAGAAAGAAGGAAGCCCCGGCCCCTGGGTCTGGTGCTTGTCCGGCCCGGCCCACTAAATAGAAGGAAGGGCCTGACCCCGATCACTTCATTTGAGCCCGCCCCGAATTCAGTCCATCCTCTCTCTCTCTCTCTCTCAGGTTGAAGGTCAATGTCAATGTCGGCGCAGGCGTGGACGAGGACGAGGACGAGGTTGAAGCTCCTCCTCCGCTTTCCCCTGCTCAGCAGATCCGCCGCTCAGGATGCCCGGTAAGCAAGAAACCGTCTCCAGGTTTTTCTTCCTACTTCCCCGCACTCAGCAGGCTCACTACTCTGTTCGATTTCAGCTCCTACTCCACCGGAGAGATCGGGATAGGTGGCAGGAGCAAGAAGAGATCTGTGGCCCGGAAGGTAGTGACCATCGGGGCAATCAGCCTGGCCGGGGGAGTGGCCCTGAGTGCCATCAACGACCTCGCCATCTTCCACGGATGCACCAGGTCTGCCTCTGCATCTGCTCTGCCCCCTCTCTAGAATCAATTCAACTTACTCAAAATCATGCAACACTTGGTGAGTTTCTTTCTTTCTTTCTTTCTAACTGGTAGCTAGATTCATTTGCCACTAGACTCTGCTACCTTCTTAATACTACCAACTAATCTTCTTGTATGTATGTATGTATGTATGTATGTATGTATGTATATGCCCCTGTACTACCAACTAGTGTATGCATGTTTAGATCTTTTTTTCTGTTGGAAAAAATAAATATGCAGAGCACCATAAATTAAATTATATATATGTCTTGTTTAATCTTTCTTTCATGGTTTCTCTTGTATGATGATGGTATGCACCACATTCCAGGAAGGCGATCGAGAAGGCTACCGAGAACCGAGAGGTCGTACAAGTGATCGGGGTTCCTATAGCCAGAGGGCCATGGTACGATGCATCTGTCGTTTTGGGTCATCGGCGCAGATCCGTGTCCTGCACGTTCCCTGTGACCGGGCCGCGGGGTTCAGGAGTGTTTCAGATCGAGGCAATCCGGAATGGAGGTCAGTGATCAGCTTAGTTGCTCCTGGATCTCCTTCCTTCAGTAGTCTTCTTCTTCTATGTATCCTGTTGATGTCTGATTTGTCTTGTCTTGTGCATGATGAAGAGGATGGCGTGCTTTCGTTTCTGCGGCACCACGATTGGGAGATACTGGCCATGGATGCTCGTCTGGAACTGGAAGCACCTTCAGCAAGTTCAGATGACGGCGATCAGCAGCAACCTAAACCTGTTGTGATGAACCTAAACCTGATGAGCAGCGCTGCTCATGACGACAACGAGTGTAAGACTAGTAGTAGTACTGGTGGGGAAATCAGTTGAGAAGCAGAGCATTTTTTTTCTTCTTTTCCTTTCTTGGCGTTGCGACAAGAGGAGTTTCACAAGAAAGAATATAGGAATTTGGTCTGATGGTGGAGGGGAAATGAGTTGAGAAGCAGCAGAGTTGAGCCTCCTTATCTTTTATTGTCATTGTGAATAATTGAGCGTCACTTCAGTTGTACAATGAGGAAAATCTTGAAACAAGAAGCAAAGCTAGGGAAAGAAATGTGCTGACTAAAATTAGGAGGGAAGGGGAGGGAGGAGCATGCATGCAGTTGGTGCTAGGACAGCCAGCCAGGCAAACCATTAACCCTACGTTTGTTTAGCCGGCCTGGGTGGCATGGATTCCGCCTGGCCGGCCAATGATGATCCATCGCCTCGCTCGCCGTCGTCGTCGTCTGGATTGGGGTCGGATCGAATTGAATTGAGCCGAATTGAATGCTTGGGCAAATTCTTTCTATGTATCGTTAGGTAGTAGAATAGAATTTGCTCAAGCATTCACCACCTAGCTAGGAAGGAAGGAAGGAAGGATGGGCATCTTGTGTTGCTTCCAGTCCGGCGCCGACAAACTCCCGGATCATTGTGGTGGTGGTGGTGGTGGTGCTGGTCCGGCAACGAAGAAGCCACCTCCCCGAGATGCTCCCACTGTCCGTCCTCCTAATCTGCTGCGACGAGATTATGATCGTCGTGAGGAGGACGGTGCCGGCAGCAGCAACAACAACAGCAACCTGACCACCCTCGTCGATGAGATCGTTGCAGAATCAGGTACGCACGCAAATCTTCATCTATCTGTCCATCCATCCATGTACGGAAATGTATCTGAATGATGAATAAATGCAGTGACGTACCAACACAACCAGCGGGTGGCTGACGAGATCCTGGGGATGAACAAGGAGGAGACACAGACAGTGACGGCACGAGCATTCACATACGGCGAGCTTTGGGAGGCCAGTGGCGGATTCCGGGTGGATTCGATGCTAGGCGAGGGCGGTTTTGGACCGGTGTACCGCGGTCGGCTGAGGGACGGGACAGAGGTGGCGGTGAAGCAACTGGACCGCAACGGGTTGCAGGGGACGAGAGAGTTTTTGGTGGAGGTGTTGATGTTGAGCCTCCTCAAGCACCCCCACCTTGTCACCCTCATCGGGTACTGCGCTGATGCTGAACACCGGATGCTGGTGTACGAGTTCATGCCCCATGGCTCCCTGGAAGACCACCTGCTGGACCTGCCGCCGTCCTCGCCGGGGCTCGACTGGGCCACACGCATGCGCGTCGCCCAGGGTGCTGCCCGGGGGCTTGAGTACCTCCACAACCACGATGCAGGACCTCCCGTCATCTACCGTGACTTCAAGGCCTCAAACATCCTCCTCGACGCTTGCTTTCGTGCTCATCTCTCAGACTTTGGCCTCGCCAGGGTCGGCCCCGTTGGTGACAAGACCCATGTGTCCACCAGGGTCATGGGCACCTACGGCTACTGCGCCCCAGAGTACGCGCTCACTGGAAAGCTCACCACCATGTCAGACGTATATAGCTTCGGTGTAGTCTTCCTGGAGATCATCACAGGGAGAAGGGTCATCGACACGTCCAGGCCGCATGATGAGCAAAACCTTGTGCAGTGGGCGGTTCCGCGCTTCAAAAGCAAGAAGCGGTTCAGGGAGATGGCTGACCCACTCCTTGGTGGCGCCTACCCGACCAAGGGCCTCTACCAAGCGCTCGCCATCTCCGCTATGTGCCTCCAGGAGGACGCCACAATGCGCCCCTCTATCGCCGACGTTGTCACCGCGCTCGACTACCTCACGGGTTCCCCTCCTCCCCCTCAACCTCAACCTCAACAAGACCTCACTGGTTCCCCTCCTCCCCCTCAACCTCAACAAGACCTCACTGGTTCCCCTCCTCCCCCTCAACCTCAACCTCAACCTCAACAAGACCTCACTGGTTCCCCTCCCCCTCAACCACAAGAGTCACAGTCAGAGTCAGAGTCGCCACCACCCAAGGACGATGCTGCAATCGTCTAACTAGTAGTTGTAACCAGGAGCGTGCATATGTATGTATGTAACCAACATGTGTATATGCAAAGCATCTTCTTATTTCATCGATTATTCTACACTACCGTGCTCGTATTTAGCTGCGTACAACAATGACACAAAAGGGAAGTTGTGAGCCTCCTTATTCGAGGTTCAATGTTCAAAGGAAATATTACAAGATGAAAAACTAGTTGATCTTTCTATAACTTCCCTAATGTGCTCCGTAAGGAGCAAAAGAGCCCATCAAAATTTTGTCCACCACCAAATGGACCCTCAATGAAATACTATCAGATCTGCAAAGCCGAAAAAACATAAGGTACACATCATGCCAATGATGGACATTGTGCCATTGCGCATTCAAATTGACAGCCCTTACACACTGACAATGTACAACTTCGAGATTTGACAACAAATTTCTGTCACCAACGGTTCAAAACAATAGCAAACATCAAAACACATATGCAACAAACAAACTCTAGATTGTCAGCAGATTCAGGTTTTTTTGTCCTAAATATCAGACCAAAATGCACAAATCACAAGGTCAAAGACAAAAATTGCAGCAAAACCGGTTGATAAAACTCATCATGCAACAAAGCCACCGCAAAAAGGTTGATGATATTCAAAGGTTTCTGCATGTAGCACCACCACCATCGATTCATATAGACAAAAAGCTTAGCTTGCTCTCAAGCTGCTCCTGAAAGAGTGCTTCATCCGACCGACCGACCGACCTAATCAGCAAATCTTCCCTCCGGACTCGAAAACCGTAAATCCGGATCAATCTAGCTAATATTCCTCCCCAAAAGAAAAAAAAGGCCTCCTCCCACTCACTACTTTACTTCTGGTGCGGAACATCTGACAGGGAGCTGAGGTCGCTCATGGATGGCAACCCAAAATCAGCCTTTCCTGCCGCCACGGCCCGCTGGCTGGGGTTGCCTAGAGTCAGCTTCTGCTGGTACGTGTGGTTGTAGATCTGGAGGGCCTGCGCAATCATTGCCCCCGGATTGCCTGCGTCGCTGGGAAGAAGCATCGTGTTTGTCTGCATTTTGAAACAACACTAGCATCAGTACCATGTTTTTATATCTACTACGTATTAAGGTAGCAACAACAAACACCAAGAATCATACTTATAATTATTAAGATTCAACTCACATTTTTAGCCAGTTCACTGAATGCCCTGATGTACTGTTCAGCAATCCTCAAGCTGGCAGCCTGTATATAAATTTAAAGCAGCAATGTTGATGTGTTGTTAAATCTGACTTGGAAGGAACAACAACTATTCCATCAAGATGATTTTACAAGAAAAATGTGATACCTCTGTGCTGCCTTCAGTTTTAAACGACTCGGACACCATTCTGATACCTTTAGCAGTTGCTTCTGACCTGGCAAGAATCGCTTCAGCTTCACCTGGTATCCACATTGAAAAACACCATAAGCAAAACAGAGGGTAACAACTACAATATGCATCCAAGAAACTAATAGTACTATAGTCGGAATAGCTCTTCAAGTATATGGTCTAACAATGCGAACAGTAGAGCTAAATATCTGTGCTAAAATACTTGATGTTTCCTGAAATTCATAATCGGTCTCCTTGAATGAATGAGGAAAAATACATGCAATCAGATGCTGGCAGAAAGATAATAAGAAAAGTACATAATGTGGTATTATCCACTACTTCTAATCCTAAGAACAGTTGAGGAATCACAGGACATGCAATAAAAATTCCAAATATTTGACATTTTAATGAAATGATACTCCCTCCGATCCATAATAAGTGTCGCTCATTTTGTACTAAGCTAGTGGATCGGAGGGAGTAGAATGTATGGTTTCAGAAACTAAGGTCACAATGCTGGATAGCAAAAGACAGGGACCTGATTTCCTCAAATCAGGTATGTAGTGGCATACAAGTAATAGTGGTATTTTCACATGGATAAGAATAGTATTATGCTATACATATACATATGCTTCCGGAAACTAAGAGAGGAACCGGATTTCCCCAAACAATTTATGTATCAGCATACAATAAGTGTGGTATTCTGACAAGCCGAGCAAGCAAGATATTTCAGATTCTACAGAACAGGATAATAATACAAAGCCAAACAGATGGTCACGTACCCTTTGCTCTATTTGCATTTTCCATCATGGCACCTGACAGAAGAAAAGAAAACACAACATGGGAGTTAAATATGTAGTTTATTGTTCCAAACATGGTGAAAGAGCTCAGAGTTTGGTCTGATGAAATCTAACACTATATGGGCAACACCAGTCAGGTAGCAGGATTTAATTTACAACTTAATCTAGCACATGTGCGAAACCAGAGCATTTGTCAACATCAGGTAGCAGGATTTAATAAACAACTTAAATCTAGCACACAGGCTAGCAAGCAGGATTGAATGTGCAACTTATCATCAGATAAGAATAGAAGGTTGTTAAACTGAAGAAGAGCAGTTTCAATCAAATTAAAAAAAAAGCTACCTGACATCAGTCAGGTACCAGGATTTAATTTGCATCTTACATCTAGTACTAGTATATGGGCTGAACTTGCGCACTTGTCAACATCAGTCAGGTAGCAGGGTTCAGTTCGCAACATATATCACACAAAAACAGACTGTTCTTAAACTGAAGAGCAGATTTGCCAATAGGAGTTTGGTGTGATGAATGCTACCAATGTCTACTTGGCAACATCAGTATGGTAGCAGGATTCTCGTCTAGCACCAATATATGGACCGAACCAGAACGCTTGGCAACATCAGTCAGGTAACAGGTTTTGTTAATGTGCAACTTACATCTAGCACTAGCATATATGGGCTGAACAAGAGCACTTATCAACAACAGTATGGCAGCAGGATTCAATGTGCAACTTATCATGTGAAAAATAATAGAGGGTTGTCAAGCGAAGTGCAGTTTCAAGATTTAATTTGCAACTAGCATCTATTCCCTCCGATCGTAAATATAAGACGTTTTTGTACTTCAATTTGAATTGAAAAAACGTCATATATTTAGGGACAGAGGTAGTAACAATATATGGTTATACCTTCTGACTCAAGGATCTGAGCACGTTTCTTGCGCTCAGCTGCAGCCTGCATCTCCATGGCTTTCTTGACTCCTTCTGGAGGAGTTATGTCCCCTGGATAGATAGAGGTGAAGGTGAACAAACAGTTTGTACTTGTTAGTAATGTGATTTGGATACTTGTGGTAGTTGTTGAAGGAAGGAAATAAAAGAAGCCTACTGATTTCGTAGCGAAGACACTTCAAACCCCAAGTTTCTGCTGCCTCATTGATTGACTTCTGTAGTTGGGGAAACAAAACAAAACGAATCAAATCACTAAATCATGTTGTTGGTCAGCGCATCATTACAATCCAAGCATATATAATAAATGTGAAGAGAATAAAAATATTTTTTCATCATCCCATCTAAGTTATGTCCACCTAGACACTGAAAGCACCACCCACCCAGATGAGATGACAGACACTAGAGAGCAGAGCAGCCCCAACAGTATACAGCACTAACCCAACAGATGCAAAATTCCTTGCTAGCAAGCATGAATGCAGATGAAAAATCTAAACACACTAACAATAACTAGAAGGTTAGGTTAGGTTGCGAACCACAATGTTAAAGTTGAGCGTGTCCCTCTCCTCGAAGGTCTTGTCAAGGGTAATCTTGCCAAGCTCACTCCTCATGGTTGTTTGCGCAAGCTGGATGACTGCATAGATGGGGTTCTCCACGCCGTATGAGGCCTTGTATGGGTCCTCGATCTGCACACATTCGAGACGAGATTTTTTATGAGATTCAGTTCAAGAAATCAACAGATCCTGATAATAATTAGGAGAAGAAGAAGAATCGAGACCTTGACGTATAGCACTCCTCCGATCTGTATGGAGACGTTGTCCTTGGTGATGGCCGAGTTGTCTGGGATGGGGATGGCCTCCTCCTTGAGCGAGTGCACGTAGGCGATGCGGTCGACGCCGGGCATCAGGAGGTGGATCCCAGACGGCAGCGTCTTGAGGTACTTGCCGAACCGCTCCACCACGAACGCCTTCTTCTCGGGGACGATGCTCAGCCCCAGGTTTGCCGGCGGCGACGGCGGGTCGTAGAACGCCGCGTCCCCTCCGCCCCGGTACCACCGCTGCTGCGCCCCGCCGAGTCCTCCTAGAAGCGGCAGCGCTTGGCTGGCAGCCGTCGTCCTCGGGAGGCCGGCGGTGGAGCGGAGGAGGAGGGCGGGGGCGGCGCGCCGCGCCAGCGTCCGGGTCGCCGTCGACATCGCCATTGCTCGCAGTCGCCGATTTTCTTCGAGAAGAAGAAAGAAAGGGGAAAGGAAATGGATGGATTATTATTCGACGACCGCTGCCGATTTACTTATTTAAAAGGGAAGGGGAGGGATTGTTTTCATTTCCTTGCAAGAAAAGAAAGAAACAAGACGGACGGGTGGATGGATGGAGATCCGACGGACACCGTTTTTCTAGGGGTTATTCTTCTTCTTACTTCCCTTGCAAGAAAGAAACAAGACCAACTTGCAACAACTCTTGTCATAGGGTTGGTTTTACCCCAGGTTTTTTCCCTCCCGCCCTTTCTCCATCTGTCGTTTCTTGAAGAAAAAAAATCCCTATGCTTCGTTACACTATCTTTACTTGGGTCTAAGAGGACTGCCGGATAGGATTAGAACAATTCAATACGATGGTTTATCTAACTCAAAAGAGTATCAAGCTTGATATTACCTTTATAGTTGGAGTTAATTATGGTTGTTATTTGGTTGTGCTCCGGGGCGAAGTTAAATTCAGACCAGAAGACGCATACAAAAGTGGACCGCTATTTTTTTATTGTGGATTCGATTATGGCATCATTTGTGTTGCCCAGTCTTTTTCCTGAGTCGTTGACTGTGTATTGAAGCTCGACTCCCTTCTTAAGGGTCGCTCTTAGTTGAGCAACCACAGGTGGATCGTTGAGCTGTTCCGCGAGGGAGATCGTTGCGTGTAGGCAACGTGCGAGGGTTTGAGTAACAAATGGTTGTTTTGGCGTGGGTAACTGTGCTCATGTCTCGTGGCTTAGAGCTGCAAGGTTGGCGAGGGTTCATGAGCTAGGTCACTGCTGCTTGGTGGTCATCTCCATTGTTTCTACCAACGAAGTGTCGAGCTGATGTTGCAACTGTTGTTGGGGATGTACCAAGAGCACCGCCATTTGCATGGCCTCTGTTGTTTGGGAGGCCGGGTCTTCTCCTGTTATTAGGGTCGAGAGGTTGGCGAGTTGTTCGTCTGTCAGGACAAAGTCTGGTGTAGTTGATATGGGGTTGCCATTCTCGTCCACTTGCCACTGGGTTTTGTTGGTTGTGACTGCAGCTGCAACCTCCCTTGTTGCCACGGCTCCCGAGTTCCTTGGTGGCGGATCGACTTGATTCATCATGAATACTTGATGAAGGTTGTTGTCGTCCTTCTCATAGGATCTCAGATATGTTTATGTGGATGATGAAGAGAAACCAACGTAGCCATCAATACCTCTTTCTGAGAGGTCGGTTCGTTTGCTGCTAGTGTGGTTATCTCTGCCATTGTTGTAAGGGGAGTCTTTTGTGTTGTTTAGCTTGAGGTTGTTGTTGACCTTTAAGGATGATGTATCATAGGACTCAGAGGTTGTGTCGTCATCGAAATTTCTCTTGGCAAAGATACCAAGGTTGAGTTCCACCAGTAGGACTCCAAGGTCGACAAGTAGGTGGTCAAACGAGCAAGGCATCATTTGAAGATAATTACTTACTTGACCTGGACGTGCACACAGATACAAATAACTTTTCTCCCAACGTGTACAGAGAGGTTGTCAATCTCTCCGGCCTTGTCGTTTACAAAGAATAAAACGCAAGAGGATAATGATAGTGGTGATAGCAACTGAAAGTGAAAGCTGGAAGTAAAGTGGAGGTGTAAACAGTGGTGGAAATATGGATCAGGGTCCCATGATGTTCACTAGTGATGTCTCTCTCCCAAAATACGATAAATTAGTTAAACTGGGTAAACAAATTACATCTGGGCAATTGGCAGAATTATAAACGTGTCGCAATGCTAATTATTCTGCAAGAAAGTTAGAGGCTCAAAAGCATGGGCAGTACGCCAAAAAATAGACCGAAATCCATCTGCATGTACTCACTAATCATCCACCTTGAGATATCTATCTAGAATATCTCGCTGGTATTAAGTTGCCAATCCCATCCAAAGTGTAAACTCAAAGCAACAACCAACTACATTAACAAACTTTGCGCAAGGTAAACAATCCTTACAACCGCGGTTACAAGCACCGTTGTTTTCTCCCTCATGGCAACAACACATCCCCTAGTCTCATGTTTCTGTCACTCAAGCTAGACATCGGGGCGCATGAACCCACAATCAAGCATAAATGCTCCCTCTTGGAGTTACTATCTACTACTTGGCCAAAGCAATAAAAAGCAACGGAGAACATGCAAGAATTACTCAAGAACAAAATATAAAAGGAGAACCAAATATATAACTCATCACAATCTGAACATAATCTCATAATCCATTGGATCCCAGCAAACTCAGCGTAGCAACAACAGAAAAAATTTCATAGATGCCTTGATCATGTAGGGCAGCTCACAAGGGCTAAGAATTGAAGCACAAGATTGAATAGAATACATCACATAGCTACTGTTCATGGACCCATGGTCCAAGGGGGACTACTCACGGCACATCCGGGAAGCGTCCATGGTGGTGGAGAAGCTCTCGGAGGTCAATCCTCTCTCCGGCAGGGTGCCGGGAAGAGGTCTTCTGGTACTCACGATTTTGGAAGCGCGGCGGCGGCGGAACAAAGAGGAAAATCGCGACGTGGGGCTCTCTTTGAGGGTTTTCGAGACAATGGGTAAAAATAGGCCGAAGGGGGCACCAGGGGGGTGTCCCCTCCCCCCAGGCGCCCTGGTGGCACGGCCAGGAGGGGGCTCGCGCCACCTGGCTGCCTACGAGGGGGTGGCCCCCATATGGCCCATCTTCGGTGATCCGGAAGCTTCTTCTGCGTTGGTTTTTATCTGTTTTTCTTGGAATTTTTAGAGCTCTGTAAATATGGGCAACAACCTGCAACTTACAGACATCAGCAGACAGAAACTGTCATTGGATGCACTAAGTTAGTCCAAATATGTGTAAAAAGATATAAAAATGTAGCAAAACACATAGCAAAGTCACCTAAAGGAGCATGGAACAAGAAGAAATTATAAATACGTTTGGGACGTATCAGCTCTGCACATCCATTTTAGAGAATGTGGTCGGTGATGACGTTGTTACTTTTTTTTTGCAACTGGCTATGAAAAAGCTACTACTAACCCTTCATTGTTGCTACAATCAAAATCAATGAAGTATGATTAGCGATGACCGGTTGCGAATTTTGTTTCAATCGATTGAATAAATGCTACCGCCAGTGATCAAATTTGCTATCACAAATTGATGATAAATATGATACGCAACAATCTTTGTCATGATTTTATGCTGCAACGGTACAAAAATATAAGAAAAATACACAAAATAATTTTTTGCCGCATCTGTGTACCACGAAAGTTGCAAATGTCTCTCAAAAAGCTACATCGGTACGAGTTATTTTTTCTAGTTTTTTACGAATGAGTACGCATCAATCATGGCCGTTGAATGGTAGCGATCAAACGACTCCCGTAGGACCGGTCAGGCCAGTCCACCAGCCTCCAAAAGTGAAGTCCTTTTTATTTATTTTGCATTTTAGTAAATCATCATTGAAAAAAACACTTGTCTCTCAGAATTGAGGAAAATCAGATTATTTATGTGTGAGGATTAGGTGGAGTGAGTGTGGTTATATATTTTTAGAATGTTTCCTTTCCTTTTATTTTCTTTTGAGAATGTTCCCTGCCCTCCTTCGTTGTCTTTTTTGAGAAATTCCTTCCTTGTTTTTTTAGGCAAATTCCTTCCTTCCTTGTAAGGGGGGAGGAGGAGAGGGGGGATTTTTTTTTTTGAGAAAAAGGAGAGGGGGAGTGGGTGTGGGGCTGAACTTAGATGGACCGAGTTGGGCCTTCGTTTAGTGGGCCGTTGGCAGTATTGGCCCAGGGGGAAGTTATCTCATCTTCTCCAAGGCAGAGCAGAGCAGAGAGATTCCTCCCCCTCCCTTCCTTCCCCCTCTCCGTCGACGGCGACGGCGATGGCGTCCGCGTCGTCGGCGGTGTCGCTCCGCCTCCTGCGCCGCCCCCTCGGTTTACCCGCACTTCGCCCCGCCCGCCGCCTCCTCTGCGTTGCCTCCTCCCCCGTGGCACTGACCACCAACGGCGACTCCTCCTCCTCCTCCTCCTTTCCTGCCGCTCAATCAGCAACGGTGGTGGACGTAAACCCTCCGCGCGGCACCCGGGACTTTGCCCCGGAGGATATGCGGCTCCGCAGCTGGCTGTTCGAAAACTTCAGGGAGGTGTCACGCTCCATGGCGTTCGAGGAGGTGGACTTCCCGGTGCTGGAGTCAGAGGCGCTCTTCATCCGCAAGGCCGGCGAGGAGATCACGCAGCAGCTCTACAACTTCGAGGACAAGGGCGGCCGCCGCGTCGTGCTCCGCCCCGAGATCACGCCGTCCCTCGCGCGCCTCGTCATCAAGCAAGGGTGCTTACTATCTTTCTTCTTGCTTCTTTCTATCTTGTTCCATTCCATTGATTGATTTTGACCAACCTAGCAACTACCTACCAATCTCACTTCACTCAACCAAGAAATTGATTCAATGACATCCATCCATCCATCCATCCATCTAGTAAGTACCCAACATCCTGACTGACGGACTGATTCATTGTAGAAAGTCAGTGTCCCTACCACTGAAATGGTTCACCATAGGACAATGCTGGCGATACGAGCGCATGACAAGAGGAAGGCGCCGAGAGCATTACCAGTGGAACATGGACATCTTTGGTATCCCCAAAGTCAGGGTATGTATCCATCTCTGTGTGTCCCCTCATTCATCTGATTCACCTGTCTTGGAATATGATGATTCACAAGCACTTCTGACTTCAACAAAATTCTAATTCAGGCTGAGGCTGAGCTCATTCAAGCCATAGTTCTCTTGTTCGAGCGCCTCGGGATCACCTCTTCAGATGTGGGCATCAGATTGTCCAGCAGAAAGGTAACCACCTAAATCCACCCTCTAATTATCCATATACAGACCGCAAGGGTTTGGTCCCTTCCACTCGAGGATGACTACCGCATATATGTCCCTCCCTGCATTGACTCAACTTATTAGCATCAACCAATCTCCGTTTCTCCAGGTTCTTCAGGCCGTGCTGAATATGTACTCCGTACCAGACAACTTGTTTACCCAAGTTTGTGTTATTGTTGACAAGGTACCTCGAAATCCTGCTTCCACCTTCCGACCATTGTCGTGTAATCATGCTTTCATGCCCATCATACTTTATTTCAAGCCTAACTGTATCTATCGACCCATGCCATTCCGCATTCATCAAAACAATGAGTAATAATAGTGTCATTTGGAAGTTTGCTTCTAACTGCTTTTGTTGGTATGCTACCGTTTAATTAACTTCATCTTCACCTCTTTGCACTGCTCATTAAAAAACATAAAGTATATCTACACACTTTCTCCTTACCTATATGCTATCCAGCTTCAGACCTAGGATAGTAAGTTCTCTGAAAGAAACAAGATGTTGATTTTTTTTTTGAACATGTGTGCAGTTTACCCTTGTCTGCGTGCTCTGTGTAGAGATCTAGGAAAATAGGACATGATCAGCCAACTGACTGTTGCTTGTATGACTCAGTACTTGGTAGCTAATATATACCACATGGGCCAATTTCCTCATGCTTGTTTCTCAATTTGAGATTAAAATCCCTTCTCATCCAATCCTCTGTATTGTAAATAACCAGTAAAATAGTCATTACAAAACGACAATCCTGTTATCCACTGATTGGAAAGTTAAGCATACCATAATTATTTCTGTTTTGCATATTCACTCTGTTCATGACTACTAGATAAATTTGCATGAACTATGTAATTGTTTATTTAATACATCATGGATTTATATTATTATGCAGTTAGGGAAACTGAGTAGGGAAGAAATTGAGAAGGAATTGATTTCAACTGGGCTGTCATCTGAAGCTGTACAGGGTATCATTGAAGTGCTCTCTCTTAAGTCACTCACCAAACTTGAAGGTCTGCTACTGGCTTTAGCATTCGACATGTTGTTATACTGTTGTGCTGTACTGTGGTATCTTTCTGTTGAAATTCTTTTTCACTCATGTTATATCTTGATATTCCCATACAGAGGTGCTAGGCTCTGGCGTTGAAGCCGTTGCTGATCTGAAGAAGCTCTTCTCATTTGCTGAGCAATATGGTTATGCTGATTGGATTTGTTTTGATGCATCTGTTGTCCGTGGCCTTGCATACTACACAGGGATTGTTTTTGAGGTCCTGATCATGTGGTTTTCCATCTTTTCTTATTTTTGGTTACCAACTCTTGTTTCACGCCGAACTCTCGTGATCCATGTTTTCAGGCTTTTGATAAAAAAGGTGAACTGAGAGCGATTTGTGGTGGGGGGAGGTATGACAGGCTACTGTCAACATTTGGAAGTGAAGATGTACCGGCCTGTGGCTTTGGATTTGGAGATGCTGTTATAGTGGAGGTATGCTAATATTCCCCCCCTTTCTCTGGTTCCTTTTTTCCCATGTCGAGCGAAGAAAGCTGCTGATGTCAAGTAAAAAAAAGTAACAACAGAAAATTCAGAAGCTCACCAATGCACAAGTCACAGGGATTTATTAAGTTGAGTAGGAGATAAGCTGTGTAGTGCCGAGAAGATAAATTCATGTGGAAAGGGTCATTGTCATTATGAAAGTCACAAGGTTCAAGTGGTGCTAACGCTAACACTGCACTTTACATATTTTGTGGCAGCTGCTGAAAGAGAAGGGTCTTTTGCCTGACCTGTCGCGTCAAATAGATGACATTGTGTTCCCATTGGACGAGGAGCTTGAAGAGCCCGCATCTAGTGTCGCATCCTCTCTGCGGAAGAAGGGCAGATCCGTAGACCTTGTAGAAGACAAGCGCCTGAAATGGTATTATTTCTATCTTTTTGGGAGAGGAATGTCATTATTAATTTGTGTATAAACACTATGTTGATTTATGTTGTTAATTGATTATTACTCTGCTGCAGGGTGTTCAAACATGCGGAGAGGATAAACGCTAGCAGGCTGATCTTGGTTGGGAAATCGGAGTGGGAGCGAGGCATGGTTCGTGTGAAGATACTGTCGACCAGAGAAGAATTTGAGGTCAAGGCTGGCGAATTACAGTAGCTGTTAGCCGATCCGATCGATCTGAAGGTTTCACTTGTCCCCTTTCTTCTCTGTCGACCATGATATTCAACGCTGTAAGTTTTGCCGTTCACGTACGTACGTCGTGTATACAAACAAACAAACAAATGGCTCGGAATGCTATTATTGCCATCTTATTTCGGATCATTCATTTATCTTGAAAAGGAAATTGTAGGTTTTGCCATTGACCAACATGTATAGAAAATGCCTTTAATTTAGCTTGCTGCCTGGGAATCTGACTGAAGCTGGTTATTCTTGGTTGTGTACATACATGATGCTATTCGCAAAACAAAACAAAAAGTGTACATACATGATGCAAAACTGAAATTATTAAGATACAACTATGCATGTATTGGTCCTGGAAAACAAGAGCAAAGCTGATAGATGGCTATCTTATGGGCAGCTAGGCAGGTATGATTTCATTGGGTGCCGATGTAGCCGAATCCGACGACGAAGGCGGCGGCGGACTGCATGAGGAGGTAGACATAGAAGTGGTCGCGGCCGAAGATGATGTCGTAGACGGCGCAGTAAAGCAGGCAGAGCCCCAGCACCATCTCCGGCGCCAGGAAGCCGCTATTGCTTTTGCTGCTCTTCTTCTTCTTGTTGGTGCTGGCCATGGTGGTGGTGGTGGTCGTCGCAGCAGCAGCACCACCGAGCTTCTCGGTGACGACCCACTCGTTTGCGCGGCTGGCCTCGAGGAGTCCGATGAGGGTGGCCTTGGAGCGGTGCATGGACATGACGTTCTCGAAGAGGATCCAGAAGACGAGCAGGTGCCATGACCTGGGCGTGCACACGGCGTTGAGCAGGGTGATGACGGCGGGGACGTACATGGCGACGTACTTGGGGAGGCGGACCTCGCCGGGGCCGAGGAGCACGCACGCGGGGATGACGACGCAGTAGAAGAGGAAGGTGACGAGGTGCGCCACTACCTTCCTGACGAAGAAGAAGGCGTAGAGCACGTGGAGCTTCTTCCACGCCGACACCTGACTGCTCGTCAGGATCTCCCAGAACATCTTCCTCATCAGGTTGGCCGGCCCGCACGACCACCGGTGCTGCTGGTACCGGTAGGCGGTGAAGCTGGCCGGCAGCTCGTTGCGCACCTGCACGTCGCCAGTGTAGACGAACCTCCACCCCTTCATGGAAGCCCTGACGGCCAGGTCCATGTCCTCCACGGTGGTGCGGTCCTTCCACCCCCCGGCGTCGGCCAGGGCGTGCACCCGCCACACCCCGGCGGTGCCGTTGAAGCCGAAGAAGGCGTGGCAGGCGGAGCCGACCTCCTGCTCGACGGAGAAGTGGTAGTCGAGAGACATCTCCTGGACGCGCGTGAGGATGCACTCGTCGGCGTTGACGAAGCGCCACCGCGCCTGCACCAGCGCGACGCCGGGGTCGGAGAGGAGAACGGGCACGGTGCGGCGGAGGAAGTCGGCGTCGGGCTGGAAGTCGGCGTCGAAGACGGCCACGAAGGCGCAGTCCTTTGCGTAGTGCTTTTTGAGGCCTTCACGCATGGCGCCTGCCTTGTACCCGCTCCGGTTGCTCCGGTTCTCGTACCGGATGTGCACCCCCTTGCCGGACCATCGCCGGCACTCGGATTCGACCAGTGCGCGGATGCCGGCGTCCGTCGAGTCGTCCAGCACCTGGATCACCAGCTTCTCCGCCGGCCACCACAGCCCGCACGCCGCGCCGATAGAAAGATGGTACACCTGTCGTGTAGCATTTTTGGGTTAGTAATCAGTCACCGTGCACCGTCCGTCCCTATTGTCTTAACAAAAGTAAGTAGACAGCGCATGGTTGCAAACTCAACAAAAGTACTCAGTAGTAGACAGAAGAAGATTTTGGGTGCTGCTGACTGGAAAGGCAACAAACAGACAAACAAAGGTTGACGTCTAGTGTAACATAACATAACATAACATAACATAACAAACAGACAAACAAAGGAGGAGAGTGCAACAATTACAGTTGTAGTTGTGGATGCAGCAGCATATGTAGTGTAGAGATCTTTTGCATGATTGAAGACAACAAAAACATGGAGGCAGCTGAGCTAGAGCAGTGCATGGATTGGATATGAATATGAATTATGATGCATCATGCATGCGTGCAGTAAGTTAGTGCTACCAAGCAGAGTGAGAGTGGTCATGCATATCATATCATCCTACCTAGTCCTAGATGAAGATGATGGTACCTGCTTCTCGTTGAACATGGGGATCTGCACCAGCACCATGGGCAGGTCTTGTGCTTCCAGGTCGTCGACGTCACTATACTGCTTTTCCTCCTTGTTCCTCCTTGGGTTGCGGTTGCGGCGGTGGCGGCGGCGGTTGAGCCAGAGCACGGCAACCACAATCCCCATGTAGAGGCGCTCGGCGAAGAGCATCAGGGACATGGCGGCGCAGAGGTAGACGGCCAGCTGCAGCAGCGGCACCAGCACCGCGTGCCGCACCACCGACCACACCATCGTCACCCCCTTCATCCTTCCTCCCTCCCTCCAAGAGAGATTAAACTTCTTGTCCTAATTAGTTGAGTTGGATCATGGAGAGATTTTGGCTAAACTGATCACTTTTGTTGTTGGTACATATATACTGTAGAAGAAGATTAGTGGAGGGTAATTATATAGAAATTTGGGGTCCGGGCAGGCAGGCTAGATCCCAAAGGGGAAGGTTATAAACTTGGCCATCGATCTGGCGATGACACGAACACAGTTGAGTTCCAGTAGTACAACATATATACAGAAGAGAATACCACTGTGTATATACATACATATGACAGAAAGCTGACTGGTGAATATATGTTAGGTAGGCCAGTACAAACAAATTAAAGTAAACTGACTGGTGAAGAAACAAACAAAGGTAAGTTACCCAGCTGGTTGGCTGTTTATCATTCACATATATACAACAACAACAACAACAACAACAAAAGGGGGGAGAAAGACAAATTAAACCGAATTTGTATGTTGGTTTGGTATTCATCCATCCTTTTCTTGTTTTCTGTTTCGCATTTATGCATATGAGCACAACACGGCAGCTTTGCTAGCCAAGGGCAAGAGGGTATATGCTGTATACCAGCTACTAGTAATTAAGCACATGGATTGATTAATAAAACCGCGTGCTGCATCCATCCATGGGATTTGGATGGGTTAATTCCATACAGATACGAAAATTTATTTGCATGATTTATATGGGATTTGGGACAGGGGGGTGGAGCTAGCTAGTAGCTAACATTAATTATATATTAATTCACATGCATACAAAAAAGGAAAGAAACAGCTACTACCTCTACCCAAAAATAAGACGTTTTTGTGGTCTAAATTGAACTGCAAAAACGTTTTATATTTAGGGACGGAGAGAGTAGCTGATATTTGCCTGATTTCTACGCGCATTGCCAATCTTCTAACTCTTTTGTAATAACTATAAATATGTCGTACGCGTTCATGTACAACGTATTAATTGCCTCTTGTATCTTGTCTTGGAACCAAAATATCCAACCGTACAGTACGCCACTCCATCTCTACCGAATTTCAATTTCATTTACAAGACCAAGCCTCACACCATTTTTTTTAAATAATTACCAAGCCTCACAACTGAAATTGAAATTGAAATTGGGTAGAGATGGGGGGAGTGGTGGTCGGTCGGTCCTCTTGTTCTCTAACGTCTTCACTCATCCATCATCAGCCGGGCTTCACTTTACGGCCAACCCAACTAACAATGCAGCCCAATGCGTTGGTTCGGTACCCAACTAAAAATTAACTAAAAAGAAAAAATACCATCAAAAGAAAAAACATGTTGTCCTAACCTTCCAATCGCGAGTTGGTTCGGTACTATCGAGTAATCATGCATGGTCTTTTGTATGAGACTGGACATTATTGATGGACACCAATGCGGCAACATGTAAAAATATCACTACATCGCAGTGATTAATCAAACATCTTTCCTCACCAGGACACCACATACCGCATGGACGCGATACAGACAAAAAAAGCAATACAACCACAATGAGCAACACAATCATAATTAAATGCATGCCCAATCCCCGTGTCGCCAGGGCCGCCACCGCCGTGGGACAACCTCCTCCGCCCGCCACCGCTACGCTGCCGCCGGAGGGCTGGCTGACGAAGCCGCGCCGCGCCCCGGGATGGTGGCGTCGGAGTGGCCTCGTCCGTTCCACGCGCCGCCCAACCCCGCTGGCCCGACGGTGGAGCGGCGTGCGTAGGCCGCGGCCAAGAGCGCCCTCCCTCGCAGCAACCCCTCCCCTCGCCGACGGGGCAGCCCAGCCTGCTGCTGGTGCTGCTGCTGGATGAGATCGGGCATGGGCGCTGCGGCCGGTTGCGGGGGCGCCCTGCCGGCCTCGTGCATGTCATCCCCTCCCTCCGATGACCTTGATGATGAAAGGAAAACCAGAGAGGTGGCGCGGATATGGTGGGGCACTGCCTGCAGCCGGCTAATCTGGCGCTTGGCGTCCAGATCGATCATGCTCGCAACGTTGGGACCCGATGCCTCGACCTCTCCTTCGCGTCGATCTGAGATGTTGGATCCGGCCAGAACCGACTGTGGTCACCTGGATGTGACCTCTAGTTACGCTGGCGATCTAGTGCTTGGCAATGGTTTACCCTCCTGCTGGGAGTGGCTTCGCGGCTTCGGGGCCTGCGAGGCTGAAGAATAATGGCGGTGTTCCTAGGGTTACTCTTGCGCCATGCCGAAGAACTGTCACACGCATGTTCTCTTTGATCTGGCCAGAGTGTCGGGTTTCAGAAGGCTCCGCTAGCGATCTCCAACTGGCTAATGCCTAGAGACTGCTGGATCGGGTGGTATTCGGTCGTGCCGAAGGAAATGACGCGAAGCTCTGATCTGTTGCTATCATGGGAAAATCCATGATAAAGTCAGAGGAAGAATGCCATAAAAGTTGTGATAGAAGGACTGTCAATGGTGTTCGGAGCCTTTGCGATATAATATAGTCCGGATATAATTGGTATCTTTTCAATATTAATATATTCTCCTTTTCCAAAAAAATGCATGCCCAACCTAGATGAATCATGTCTTATGCGGAGACGTCAAGTCATGACTGCTGCTGGCAGGTGATGCACTGTAGTTCTGACGGAGGTGGCATGTTTAGCCCATAGTTTAAAAAACTGGACCGGCGACTCAAGCGGCGAGGGCTTCGGTTCGCGGTTCACTGGTTAGACACTGGTTCGCCCAGTTCAATTGCTAGTTTTTGATAAATAGAATAATTTTTTTTTATAATAATCTCTTAAAAATAGTAATGTATTTAAAACATAGTGTGCAATGGTAACAAAAACCAGCGTCCGGCCGGATGGCTAGCGCAGTACGCGTGGGCGCACGAGGTTCAGGGTTTGATTCCCGTCCAATGCAATATATTTTTCTCTCGCCTAATTAATTCAGCGGTCGGACCGGTGGCCCGGTTTTCCTAAAAACTGTCGGTTCGACCTTGGTTTGGATGGTTTTTTCCGGTTCGTCAACGCGGGCGGTTCCGTGCGTTTAACAGATCGGTGGAGGCTTTGGTTCCGTGTTTTTTCCGATTCAACCGACTGTTCGGTTTTTTCAACTATGGTTTAGCCTGTTGTTATTAGATCGAAGAGGGTGCGATAGTAGCGGAAGGCAGGTGGTATGGGACGTCTTTGTCTTTCGTTTTATCCAAAGGTATCCAGCTATCGAGTGCCGGTAGACGGATAAGGGCGAATGTAGATGACTTAAATGACGAGTTTATGCAATCCGGTAGAAACACACAAGATCTCTGATCGCAATATATCGTAGCGTGCACGCGTCGTTTCCTTGCTGAACGTGGTGGATTGAAGCTTTGCTTTTGGGATGAGAATCCAGAGTTCAACCTTGTGGTGGACTCGCTATCATCGACGCACGTGCGACGATTAGTTCCTGCAAGGTGTAGCCTAGGAATTATATATTTTTTGTTTTTGATGTGTTTTGTATCATAGAGGTAGTGGCTATCTGGATGAGTTACTGCCGCGAGGTATGTGGCATTTGGGTCTATTTTCCGTTTTATTTCTGGGTCGAAATTGTTCGGCTGTTGGATTCTACAATTTTAATAATATATGTCTGTATGCATCATTCTCATGCAGAGGCCAGGGCTATCCTCCTTTAAAAAAAAGATGAATCACACAACGAGCCAGCCATAATAGACAAGCCTATTTGGTAAACCATGGGCAGGAAAATGAGAGTTTGTACAAGGTAGATTATGGACGGGTCGTGAAAAATAAAATTTACTCTCATTTTCTTACTTTATATATGATGGAAATTAGTCTAAGATGAAATCGTCCCCGCGAATTAACATGGCTCTTATGAAAAACCCCAGTTCCCATTCCCCTTTCCGCTTAAGCTCTCATTCCGTCTAAACAATTAAGTAGAATTTTAGTTTGCTTATCCAGTTACCCTTCAACTATCATTGAATTGGGATTGTGCCAGATTTATCTTGATGGGCACTTTCACTTGTTAGGATGTACTCCCACTGTTTTTTTTAATTTACTTCTTAGATCCATATTAATAGACATAAGTTTTTCTAGATACACATGCATCTAGTCTAAATACTTAATAAACACATACGTATCTAGACAAAGTTGAGTCCATTAATATGGATCGGAGGTAATATAAGATTTAACTGAAATCAAACCTCGTAAATTTTTACCACTTTTATAGAAAGAAATATCAACATCTATAATACGAAACTAACATCATTAGGCTATGTACAGTGCTAGGTGCTTATGCACCGGTGCTTAAATAAAATGAGTGCTGTTGCATCTCATGAAAGAATTGTGACGCAATGGAAAGTGCTTCAGGTAGGTGCTTAGTTGGCTTAAATCTGTAGCGTCCGTAAGAGAAAGGAAACAATTATCTCTCCTAAGCACTGCCTGGCACCGGTGCCAAAACTTGCTTTCACCTCATTTTCTAAGCACCTGCGTAAGCATCTAATCATTAAAAAACCGAAACTTTTTTCCTAGGCATCGGTGAAAGCACCCCCATTGTACAGGGCCTTAGATGCATCATTAAATTAATTTACATATTGTATCACTTTAATATTGTAGGTGTTTAATCTTTTAAATATAAATTTAATCAAATTTTATAATGTTAGACTAAATTAAAAAAATTATGTCAAATAAAAAGATATGAATAAAGTAGTGTACCACTCCCTTCGTATGTTTTAGGCCCTTCCCAGTGCTCCAGTCTGGACCGGTGCTAAGCTATCCACGTGAGCAGAAATCTGACATGGCAAGTTAATTAATGTGGAGAAAGGCTTGTATAGTATCCTCACAAGGACACGGTACCAAGCGCTGGTACCTAGGCAAAATTGATTCTCTGTGCCAAACTGCACAACCACCTCTTCACTTTAGTACGTACCACAAAGTAGCTACAGAGTTTCTATAGTATAAAGATCCCAAAATTAATTTAATAAAGCAAACTTAGCTACAACAAGAAGCTAAGCAAAACTACGGAGTATGTGCAAGTTGAAAGGGACATGGCCGTGCATCGTACAGTAGGAACAATCAATCACATAATAATTCTCATTAATCACGCATACGCTCCAATTGGCATCCCCGTACCTCTCCTATTTATGCCAGCTTAATTGCGTGCCTGGTTAACAAAAGAGTACGTACTACGATACCTGGTGATTCATCATTCATAGGTGGTGAACGCGTAAGCTTGGGTGGAAAGGAGAAAAAAAGGGAGCAATGTCTTAGGGCATCTTCAAAGGCGCGATTTATTTGGGGTTTTTTTATCCGCTCACGGTCCGTTTGGATCGACGCAGATCAAAATCACGGCTTAATGGGGTGTCGCATATGAACAAGTGTCTTTTTTTGTCTACGGCGACCCATTTCCGGCCTAAATCTGTGTCCGATTTAGGTTTGAGCAGACGCGAGGTGGACACACGCAGTGTCTTCTACTGACCCGTCAGTCTACGTCCAGAGTAAATCCTCCACGCCACAGCTCACCTGGTTTAGTCTCACCTCGTCGGCTGAAGGATGACCGGACATCAGCTGACATGGACTAAATGTAGTCATAGCAAAACTAGTAAAAGACGTAGATGGAGAATTCATCCTTAAGGGATACTTTGTGCGTTCAAGCAAGTGTATTCCTTCACCTGCTTTGAATAGGACAAGCTCCTCCTCAGAAGGATACCTCCGTCGATGTCTTATAATGGCTTAGTTACACTTTTTGATTTATATATCAATTACATTTATAATTTATACACGCACAAATACATATAAATGACTTTGCTATATATTTTAAAAACTAAAATTATAGCAAAGTTGAACGTCAACTAATATTTTAAAATATCAATATTTATTCGTAAATATTTTTAGTGTTCACAATTTTTTTAGTTTGAGACTTTTATAAAAAAAACTAAATATATTCTAAATTTCATGAATATTTTTTTAAATATCATAGTTTCGGGATGAAATAAAAGCTTCCAAGGGCCTCACAAAATAACCATCGGCTAACATCAAGGACGAAACGTGTAGAAATATGGCAATCATGCATCGAACAATTCCACTCTTTTCATATAACAAGTACAGAGTGATGCATGTCATGAATAGGTACGCTGGGTTTCGATCCGTCCATCTGTCAGTGATCAGTGACGCTGCTAGTAGCTTGTGTTTTGACGACCGATCCATCCATCGATGGATCTAAAAGAAGACTCGAGGATCGTCATGCACAGTAGCTCCTAGGATGGGATCGACCATTCCATTCGATCCATCTATCTATCTATCTATCATTTCACGGTAATACTACTACTTTTTTTTTTGCGAAAAAAACTTCCGATCTATTCATCTTCAATCATGGTAGTACAACGAATACCAAAAATAATAAAAATTACATTTAGATTCGTAGACCACCTAGCGACGACTACAAGCACTGAAGCGAGCCGAAGGCGCGCCGCCGTCATCGCCCCTCCCTCGCCGGAGCTGGGCAAAACTTATTGTAGTAGACAGTCGGGAAGTCGTCGTGCTAAGACCCCGTAGGACCAACACACCAGAACAGCAACCGTCGCCGTTGAAGAGTAGAGTAGATCGGAAGGATCAAACCTGAAGACACACAAACGCAAACGAACTACGACGAGCTCCGAGCAAATCCACCATTGATAAATCTGCCGAAGACACACCTCCACACGCCCACCGATGATGCTAGACACACCACCGGGATGGGGATAGGCGGGGAGACCTTTATTTCATCTTCAGAAATCCGCCACCATCTCATCTTTCTGAGCAAGAAACAAACCCTAACAAAATTTAAAAGAAACATCTAAAACGATGCCCTCCCACCGACACCAACCGAGATCTACCGCGTCACCATGGCCCTAAGGCCACGGAGACGAGGCGGATCAGCAGTAGCCCGGCGGGAGGCGGGAGGAGGCGGCGGCAGGCGAAGGGAACTGGCGGCGGCGGCTGCGCGTGCGCGTGCGCTATTGGTAATACTACTACTTCACATACAGGGACGTGCTAGCAAGCTAGGAGTACTTGCTTAATTAAAATATGGGACACTGCTAAAGACCATCCATCCACACATGAATGTTAGTACTTGCAACGTCAGCAAGCACGCAATGGGAGTTGTCGTGCCAAAGGTTGTACGTACTACTGTATAGCTATAGCTAAAGGCTCCCAATACTTCTTCCCCAGCATTGGAAAGACATAACCGAATAATATATGCATACCATGTCACAAACCTTTAATTACGTATACAAGGATTACTATAAAGATCTTGGCTGATTTTGTCATTACTTTTGATTGTTCGTGTATTAATTAGTTGAATTTAGAATGTGTGGATTCCTGTTTTTATCATCTACACTTTGACATTTTTAGCGTAAATTATCCCATCTTCTGTTTCTCTGTACCACCCTATTCAGTGAATATTTTTACCTCATTCAGCAAAAATTTCTATAGCTTTTACCCTATTTAGCATATATCACGCGAGTCGTCGGGCGCCGACTTTGAAGCGCTACATTCATTTCTGCAGTGGTTGTGTCCTTTATGCAAACAAGGTAGCGGTGGACGGTGAGGAGGCGGGTACGGCCTGACGGTTGATTTAGCCTTGCGGAGTGTGTCCTCCTTGACCCACCCGGAGAAATCTGAAACCCTCTTCTAGAACTCCATCTCGATGCATTTCTCTTCGGTCTCACTGGGGAACGGTCCACGTGGAGCGGTTGATCGACATTGCTGAGGGGGGGGGGGGCGAGTCTGGTGGCGAATGATAATGTTTGGGGCTAAAGTGGACATGGTGAATGGAAATATGCATGGACGAAGTGTTTGTTTTTTCTAAAATTATTCGCTCATTTTGCTTTAAGCACCATTCATTTATCAGGATGATCCCATTCAATATGAATGCGTTTGGTAGACTGCTTACAACCCAACCAGGCCCTGAGGAGATGAAATCGGCTTTTTTTGTTGCCTGCACACACTGTTGGTCCTGCATACCATGAAACTAAAAGCACCTCAGGGGTCAGGCCCGCTGGAGAATACTGAATCGTCAGTTTCCAGCTAACTAGGCCGAGTGGAGCGCAAGTGGGTGGCGGGTCTCCTCACACGCGCTGAGCCACGCTCGGAAACCGGCATTGTTTCCAGACGCCTCGTCATAACTTCCCCTCACCGCCCCGCTCCTTATCCTCTCTTCCCCACTCATCGTGGGAAAAAAGTTGGTTTCTAGGATGATACTCCCCGTCCCGCACCTACCCCGGTAGGGTTCCTCCCCTGCCGGCCCCGCGAGGCGATGGGGAGGACGACTCCGGCTGCTCCGCCCTCACCTCCCCTCTCCCTTCTCTCCTCCCTCGCCATCGCTCGGGGGCACGGCTGGGCAAAGACCGGTTGGCGGTGGCGATGGCGGGGATCTCTCGTCCTCCCACTGGGTGGCGGCCGGCTCGGGATGGAGCTTAGCGCGGCGTTGGGGCGCAACGGCGCTGCGGCCTCCTAGCGTTGGCCAGCATCGGGGCAGGGTGCCTGTGGCGGGCGGCGCGGTGGGGGCGGCAGACTAGTGGTGGCGGCCGACGGGAGCGTCTTCTTCGACGCTGCGTTAGATCCGCCCCGGCGCTGCGGGTCATGGGCGGCCTCCCCTCGCATGGGTTCGTGGCGGTGGGGGGCGGCACGGCAGGCGGTGGATGCAGATGGTCTTCGTCCAGTCGGGCCCTTGCGGCTGGACGGCGGCGTTCGACACGGTTGGCTCTCCGGCGAGCAACCTTGGTGGTGGGCGGCGGTCTCCGGGGTTCTCTGGCCGGTGGCCAAACCTATGTTGGTGGCCTTGCGCGGAGATTCTTAGATCGTAGCGGTGGGGTTGTGGAGAGCTTGGTGGGAGGGATGGGCGGCTCCGACACTAGAGTAGCCCGTCACCGACACGGGGTGTGCCGGTCGTGGATGCGTCCGCTCCCCCTCCTCGCCACTCCCTGTCCATTTGAGTGTGACGGCAGCTCCGGGATCATGGTCTTCACTGGGTCAGGGATCATGGTCTTCCGCTCCTCCAGCGTAGATCTCATGATCACATCGATGCCTTCCTAGCGCATCTGTAGGATGTTGTTGAAGTTCGAGCATACCTTCATGGTGTTCTTGAACTTGGTGACGTAACCTTGTGAGACCCCATGAAAGAAAGCCCTCCATCATATGCCCCATGAGAAAGGGTTGGGATTGGAGGTCATGACAATGGAAGAGGGCTAGTGGAAGGAAAGGTGGTATAGGGATAAGTGAGTGGGTTGTGGGTAAGTAGTGCATCGAGGTGCTTATTTATGTTGCAGATGAGGGAGTGGTTCTTATTAAGTGGTAATCAACCATTGACCTTCTTGTTTTTCAATTATGCAGATCGATAAGGGCAAGGAGGAGGTGGTGCCCATGTACGAGGGCAAGGAGGAAGTTTCGTTGACGGCCGACGAGGTGACGGAGGTCATGGCGGTCACTTCCTCAATCCTAGTGAAAAAGTGACTACATATTTAGTGTGGGCGGCAGTGTTACAAACGACATCGCCGTTGACCGGGCTATGCGTGTGAGGAAGAAGCTAGGCTGAAACCCCCTCTCGCGTGAGCGGTTGCCGATGAAGGCCGCTTTATAACTGACATTCACCAACCTTTAAATATGGAAACTCGCATGCTTGATTTGAAGAGCGTTCCATAATTTATGCATGCCAAGGGGCGTATAAGGATTTTACTAGAGCTGACTAGTGAAAATCTCCATATCAATGATTATACGTAATACTGATTACTCCGCTAGAGTTGCTCATAGGATGATTAATTAAGTAAGCAAGGATATTTGGAATTACTACTACTCCCTCCGATCCATAATAAGTGTCGCTCATTTTGTACTAAGCAAGTACAAACTTTGTACTAAGTGGACGACACTTATTATGGATCGGAGGGAGTACAAGTTTACAACCAACACTTATAGCACAGCAGCAGCAGCTCCAGCACCACATATGAAACAAAAACAAACAAAAAATAGAGTACTAATCAACAAGCATTGGCCATGCCTCTCTTATATATGAGGTGGACGGGGCCACATGCAAGCAAGCAAGCAAATCAGCACAATTGTTTTGCATGCATGCGTGGCTTATGCCATTAACTAATAAAGGAACCTAGTTCCTTCCATCTGAGTTGGTGCAGCACCGGCACAGTCGCCGTAGAAGAAGAAGCCGCTCGGCGAAATCATCTGATGATGCTCATAGGCCATCATATCATTCCCAGATGCTGCTGATGGTGGTGACAGCAGGATGTTGTTGGTGTCTTCCTCCTGCTGCTGAAACTGCAAGCCACCAAACATGAAGCTCTGCTGCAGGCCAACTGTGCTGCTGTTGGTGAGCTCGTCGACGGGAGACATGTACTGCTGTTGGCCTAGAGACGTAGAGCCAGTGGTGTGGTGATGGTGGTGGTGCTTCTCAAGGTTGAGTGGTGGCGGAGGAGCACTTGAGCTGTAGTGGGCGGCGGCGATGAGTAGCTTCTTCTTGAGCTTGGTGTTCCAGTAGTTCTTGACGTCGTTGTCGGTCCTCCCGGGAAGCTGCGCCGCGATGATGGACCACCGGCTGCCGATGGTCGCGTACAAGGCGCAGATCACCCGGTCCTCCTCGTCGGAGAAGTCGCCGTGCTTGATGTTTGGGCGGAGGTAGTTGAGCCAGCGGAGGCGGCAGCTCTTGCCACACCGCTTCAGACCTGAATTATGTAAGTACAGTAGATCAAAGGCATCAGTGGACAGAAACGCACACGGAATGGACAACAAACATACATACATACCGGCTTTGGTGGGGAGCGCGATCCAGTTGCCGCCGGTGCCATGGGTGTGGATGTAGTCCTTGAGCTTCCTGTCCTCCTCGGGCGACCATGGCCCTTTCTTCACGTTCCCCTTGTCGCAGCACGGGGCTCGCCCCATCTCTTTCTTCTTCTTCTTCTTCTTCTTCTTCTTCTTCCACCCACTGCCTAGTTTACGCAATCGAATGTAGAGGCAAGTAGTGAGTTTGGAGGAAGCAGCTACCCTAGTCCAGGTTGGACATACATATATATATATTGTAAGGTGGCAAGCAAGTCAAAACGAAGAAGCAGGACGAGAGGCATGGCTCTACATTTGTCTACTACTTTCTCTCTTACCGTGCTCTAGCTCTACTCTCACTCACTCTCTCATGGCAATGGCAGTGATGACAGTGACATCCATCTCTCTATATACTATTGAACTGTCTGTCATCCATCGTTTCATGTCGTCTATCAATCTCACACAAGCACACGGACACGGCACAAACAACTAGCCCACACACCTCACCATGCATCATCCCTGGCTCGTTGTACTTTTCCAGCCCCTTCCTTTTTGGTGCATCTTGTCCCTCACCTGCACACACATGCACTCTCTTTCTCTCCCATTACTATCAGTAATAACTAGCTCTAGTACGTACTATACTAAAAAAAGGCGCTCCATCAGTTAAGGACAATTAAGCTAGAGTATAAATTAAGGATATCTCCAAAGGAGATCCTTAAAGATTCGGTATATGTTTAAATCATAGGCTTGATTTCATTTTTTTATCGATTTTTGCCATCCAATAAAATCCCTTTTATGTTCACGGACCTGTCCGGATGTCCCAACTCCGGTATATTGATACATTTGGGATAGGTTTGGAAGTGTTTGCACATAACATCTTCAATCATGTATCACTTTTTTACATCTCTCTTCCAATTATTTTTTCCTTTTGGTTCGCCTAACCCATCTTTGTTGCCTGAATTTAATGTTTATGATTGAATGAATCACTTTTGTATCGTTTCTATGGATGCGCGCGGATGCAGTTTACGGAGAAAGAGTATGTAGCACAGTATGTCCTTTTAAGGTTCAACATTAAAAGATGCTTTGAGGTGATGATTGATTAGCATGAAACTCGGTAAGTAAGACAAATCGATGCTTTTCGCTGCATACATAAACTAAATAAATTAACTGATCCATCAATCATGTTATAATATTTATATCTCTTATAAAGTAAAACTGCACTAAGATTCATTTATGGTGTTTATCTCAATATGTAAGCTATCTACATCATCCACTATTATAGTCAAACATCTGTTCATATCATCCACTAACAAAATCTCACTAAGATGCATTTACGGTGTTTATCTCAACATGCAAACTTTTCAGTCATGCAATTGTACACGTCATAAAATTTTAGTCATCAAATATCAAGTTTTTTGACTATTTTGATAAACCGAATCTTGCATGTTTCCATACAAAAAACTTCATATTGCATATATATTTAACTCCTTTTGTTTAAAAAATAATATGCTTAAAATGATTTTTGCCACAACACGCAGGGTGTATCCACACCATTTTATCTATCAACCAACCAATTGTCTTCATCATCTGCACTAACCATTTATGAATAATAGTCTATCTATCTACATACATGGTATACACATAATCTATTTTTAGCCATTCAACCATTATCCACATCACCATGATATCATGTATTCGTTTAGCCATCATATAATCACTTTAGTCATCAAATAAACAATAATTTCGTGTCAATTAAATTTAGAAACTTGTATTTTGCATTTTTATAGACAATTTTTAATTTCATGCATCTTATACCACTTGTAGATTTTATATAGAGATTTTCGCTGTAACACGTGGGGTATTCTTTTAGTTATAGCTAATAATAGAGCAAGTGAGATCGAAACAGAGAGAACATGACAGATTCAATTAGTCTAATTAACTAACTAGCTATTATTGATTACCATGTCGACTTGCATGATTCGATTATTTTCTATCCACCCTGCATGGATATGTGTATATACTTCCTTTATTTAAAAAAATAAGTAACGTGATTTTATTTCAAGAGTTCACACACATTCTGAAGCCAATCACTGAAGTGAATAGGATCCCATACTATTCATTTCACAGAATCTTAACGACATGCCATTTTCTATCCTTAATTAATACTTCTTCCGATCCATAATAAATGTCGTTCATCTAATACAAAGTTTGTAGTAACTTAATACAAAATGAACGGCACTTATTATGAATCGGAGGGAGTAATTCATTGGTTGGCATACATATCGCCTCCCAGATTAACAGGTTAGTTTTACTAGCTAGCTAGTATACAGCTCCAATAGAATTGGTACAGTTATATGCATAAGCTGTCATTAACTCATTGTCCATAGTAATCAAGCAATGGGTCGATCTCTCTCCCTCAACCTGTTGATGAATACTACTTTCGTCGTTTTAGATTGGATGATTTTTATTTATCCACTTATATATTTAAACATACACATAAATAAAAATCATCTAATTTAAAATGAAGAAAGTAGTATATATAGAAGGAGCAAGAGAACGCACCTAAGTTTGTTCCAAAGTTAGTCAATTTTATAGATAGGTAGATTCCTGAAGCTAGCTACTGACTTTGTCACGTACAACTAGCGAATTCATAATAAACATAATTAGGTAGCTAGCTAGCCATGAACACTATATCGGATGTTGCAACATATATTCCTTTCGTTCAAAAATAATTGTTTTAACTTTAGTATAATTAAAAAATTATATTAAAATTAAAACATTTATTTTAGAACGAAGGAAGTAGTTAGGCATCGTTCATGCGAATACAAACCCAAAGTACTGTCGTCATGATTTGTACGTATTTGTATACCCCACAAAACTTTTTTTTGACAAATCAACTTATGCACATATAGGTAGAATTTGGCCGGCCGGCCGTGCGACAGACAGTGTACGTAAAAGTGTGAATGTGTAGCATGTAAAGTTGATGAAAATAATAAGTACGTACCTTGTGATGAAGGTAAACACAAAAAGCAAAGTACATAGAGAACAAATGTACGAGGAGAGTTAAGGGACAAAGACTTGTGTAGGCATGCACGTACTAGTACTTTCCAGTGACAATTACTAGTACGTAGGAGTACCACGTACACGTACTGCCCGAATTAATGATTATCATAATACAAATATCACTACAACACACATGCATGTCAGCTTGTGCATTCAGTTTTTTCGGTTCGGTTTATACGGTTTTGATCAGTTTATGTGGTTTTTATACTTCGGTTTATACGGTTTTATACATAGATACGGTTCGATTTCGGTAATAACCACTTGTTATCGGTTCGGTTTCGGTAATAACCAAAATAACCAAAGTTGACGCGATTTTAAAGTTTCAAGCAATACATTTATGAGAAAATTTCTTATTTGACCTGTTTTTAAAATCTGCTTCCTTTTATGGTCCTAAATTTTTCTTTATTCTTGTTTTGACATCTAAATTTCATTTTGTTTCCTTTATGACATTTTTGTCAGTTTTAGCCATAAAATGTTATGTGTGATATGAAAATTCTATTTTGCCCTTGCATTAGCAAGCTGAAAAAAATACCAATGCTAGAGAGACATTCGTTATCCTTAACCGAAGAGACAAACCGGCAGCGGTATGACCGGTGGCGGCAGGAAATCAAGCAGCGGCGGCTGCCGAGCAAAGGTAGGGGATTCCTAGATCCCATGCTGTGGAGGAGGGTGACGCGGAGATAGCTGCCCAAGCGGCGACAACAACCACCGAGAAGCGTCAACAAGGGCTGAGACGGGCGGGACAGGCGAGACGGGCGTGACGGGAGCGACGGCCAACGAGGAGACCGACAACGCCGCGCCGAGGCCAATGACGCTGAGGACTCCGAGACACCACAAGATGCGCGACCGTTGTTTCTCCCTCCTGGTGGCTGCCTGGCTCTCCCTCCTGCTATGTTCCCGAGCGCGGCACCTGGCTAGGGTTGCGACTCACATGTCCTGTGTGTGACTTGAAGTTGGGTTGGCTGCCTGCCTGGTGGATGATGGCTAGGTGGGCTGGGCGCCTGGACAGGCTTTGAGCCTTTCACCCCTAAAAAACAAAAACTTGGGTTGTTCTCGGTTTTATTCGGTTAACAGATTTATTTCGGTTTAAAACCTAAAAACCCGAATTCAATACGGTTTGCTATTTTAAAAACTAAAATTGAAACCTAAAACTGAAAAACCTAAATTTAGATTTTAATTCGGTTTTTTCGATTCGGTTTTCGGTTTCGATTCGGTTTTGCACAGGGTGACAAACACCTTCTATCACTCTTTTCTTTACAACAAGAAAGAAAACCCAACACACACGTGTCCACAGGCCAGGAGCCTTTGGTGTTGTTTGTTGACGAGTCCAACAACAAAAATCACGAGGATTCTGGAAGGAAGCAGAAGCCCAGCACGACACCTGTCTTCTTCTTCTTCTTCTTCTTGTTTCCCGGCGGAATCACCTCACCGGCCGGCGTCATCCATCTCTCGGTGGGTCTGTGCCATCATCAATCAATCAGCAAGCCATGGTGTCCGACGCCAGCAAGAAGAAGGCCGCGCAAAAGAAGGCGGCCGCCGCCGCAAAGAGGGGGGCCAAGGTGCCCGCCTCCTCGGCCTCCTCCACCTCCTCCAAGACGGGGGCCAAGGCCGCAGCCGATGCCCTCGCTGCCGTCCAGCTCTCCGATCGCACCTGCACCGCCGTCCTCACCTCCCACCCGCTCTCTCGCGACATCCACGTGCGTCACTCAGATCCCCTTCCCCTTCATCTATCTATGCAATTATTACTATTATCCTTGTTACCAGTTCAGCTAGCTAGATTCATCTTCATCTATCTATCTGCAACGGCATGTTTCGTGATCTGCCCCAAGTAGAAGTAGATTGCTTTGATCCACAACAAAACTCGCTTTTTTAGCCTATCTGTAAAACAGGGGAACACAACTAGAGTACTAATCTACTGTACTACTAGTTGAACTATGTTCTATTGCATGCATTCATTATTTAATTCTCCACTTGCAGACGATTATATAATACTCCCAATCATACTTATGCACATGGAGTAGCACAGTATTAAAATATGAAATTTTGGTAAAGCTTATAGCATGCAGCCGACTAATTGACATGGGTTATATTAATTGCTTCATGTCTTATGATGAATTAGTACTATGACTATCTACTACCGTCAGATGGTGAAATACTATACTATGCACACACCCTTCATGTTTGGTTTATAACACCACACCCTTTTTGTTATCGCCGAATCATATGGCTTATAAAATGCTGCTCACTGCCCACAACCTTCATTCTCTGCAATATGCCTGCTACATGTCTTCCAATAATGGTACAAGATATAATGATCTATGGAATAACTAGGTTTTCTGTGTTGAATGCCACCTGCAGATAGAGTCTCTCACTTTAACGTTCCACGGCCACGATCTACTTGTAGACACGGAGCTGGAGCTTAACTATGGCAGGTTAGTACAGTATGCCATGATCATCACACTCTTCCCAGGCTTCCTCTCTGATCTTATTTAATGTGTTTATTCGATCTCAGGCGCTATGGTTTGCTTGGTTTGAATGGATGTGGAAAGTCCTGCCTTCTTAAAGCAATAGGGTGCAGGGAGCTCCCTATCCCTGAACACATGGATATATACCACCTCAGCCATGAAATCGAGGCTTCAGACATGTCTGCACTTGGAGCAGTCATTAGTTGTGATGAAGAAAGGGTCAAGCTGGAAAAGGAAGCTGAAATTCTGGCCGCTCAAGTATTTTTTTTTGAACAATCAAAATAAATCAAATTTGTTATTATCATCTTGTCCATTCAACTTATACTTATGTGCTCCAACTGGCTGATTTCTGAATATGTTCTGACGAATATCCTTGCTGCAAATTTAGGATGATGGCGGCGGTGCAGCTTTGGAGCGCGTATATGAGCGGTTAGAAGCAATTGATGCATCAACTGCTGAAAAGCGTGCTGCTGAGATCTTGTTTGGCTTAGGCTTTAACAAGCAGATGCAGGCCAAGAAAACTAGGGATTTCTCTGGCGGTTGGCGCATGAGAATTGCTCTGGCAAGAGCTCTCTTCATGAATCCAACCATCCTTTTGCTTGATGAGCCTACCAATCATCTCGGTGAGTTTTTCTCTAACCCATGCTACAAAAAGTAAAGTTGGGTCTGGTGCTTTGTGTTTCTTGAGTACCAAATCACATGTTTTTCAGCAAGCTTTGCAAGAAGTAAAGTGGGTCTGGTACTTTGTGTTTCTTTAGTATCCAATACCATATGTTTTCAGTAAGCTTTACTGTGACCGACTTTAGGAGGTACATATTTATCAATCGTTTTAGAATGTAGAAATGGGACACCTTTCTTTGGTGCACCATGTCTTAGTCCAATGCTTTTTCTACGATCTGAGTGTCAATGAAAGCAGGGCCGGGCCAGTAAAATCAGGGGCCCTATGCCAAACCCGAAAATGGGGCCCTATCTCACTAGTAAAAATAAACTAACGAATAATCATAATGCATATAATATACAATGTAATGTCTTGCATAACAATCAGATATATAAAAAATTGTCCCTTCAACTCTGGGTTGCATAATGTTTATTTAAACATCATTCTTTAAGTATATTCTTTGAAATGAAACCTTCAATGTTATCTTCAGAAGTAAATCTTCTTCAACACTTCACTCTCAAGTCCTGTTGTGGTCAAATCATTGAGTTTTTTTTGTGCAAATAAATAAATGAATTAATTAAAAATTATGCATCAATGTATGACAATTAGACGAACTGCTAACTCTCCTACTCACCTAGATTCACCGGTTGAACTATTATACTTTGATTTTTGACAGACGATGCAAGAATCGATCTACAATGATCCCTACAAAAATTAATTAAAAATTAGAAACGGAAGGGGGGCAGCCCCGTGCATGTAGCTCCCGCTTGCGCAGGGTCCGGGGAAGGGTCCGACCACTTTGGGTCTATTGTACGCACGAAGGATTCATCATTAGCAGCGTCAAACTACTTGTACCTGTATGGCTGTACGCCTGTACTGTGTCTCTGCCGTGACCCGTGTGGCCGATGGGCGAAGGATGCAGCCGCCGCCGCCAAGTTCAGGTTCAGGGCTGTGCCGCTTCGCCTGTCGTTGTAGCCTCGACCTGGCGATTGTAACTCTCCTGACAATTTGTTTCCGATCTGATCGACCCCTCTGGCCTGGCGGTTCGTTTCCGCTATCGATCCAGACGAGGGCCTTTTCCTTCCTTCGATCGAGGCAGAAGCAGCCGCCAACGCGGCAGCGCGCACAACAGGGCCTTCCCTTTCCATTGTGTGTGAGGAGATCAGCCAGATGGGCAGCGCGCAGCGGCCACCGTCCCACCCAGTGGGATGAAGCCATGAAGGCGGAGGCCCAACGCCAGGGAAGCACTATTTACACAGTGTACTTTTTTTGGGGGGCCTTCGAATTTATGGGCCCTGTGCGATCCGCACAGTTGGCACATGCATGGGCCTGGGCCTGAATGAAAGCATGCCCCTTTTATGCTTTTTTGAAGGCTAAGTCACATCAATTTGAGCATATTTTTTTGGATATCAGTTTCTTTTTGGGAAAAAGTTCACATTGGTTTAATAGGTGGACCTGTGGAGGCGGCACACCCCTAGGGGAAGAACAGCCAAAAATACTAGGTTGGCTGAGTAGGATGGTTATCTCAGTTTAGAAAGATAACATGTTCAATATAGGGTCATATACTCATATCTTCAATACAATGCTTAGACTGAATTGCTAGGTGATTTCCCTATTTAAAGGGTTATTATATAAATGAGATTAAGCAAACTGAACAATGAAGGATGATAATTCAGAGCGAACGTTCGCTCTGGAGCATGGCAAGCGCGAACGTTTTTATGGCAACTGCAGTACAAACGCATGGCAACTCACTGCATTTTTTGTTTTTTTATGGCAATCGCGTGCCAGATTTGTCATGCGTTTGTATTGCAGTTGCCATGTAAATCGTTCGCTCTTGCCATGTCCTGGAGCGAACGTTCGCTCCCTATAATTACCCACAAGGAATCCCATAGCCAAATGTTTTCTTAATGCCTTCAGATTTCCCAGTTCAAAGGCTCTGCCATGGCTTCCTTTGTTCTGAACTGAGACATGTTTGAGTTGACACTGACTGAAATATACTATAGTGCCTGATAAACAGTTTCATTATTTTTATCATGTTTAGGAAGTCTGTAAACAGCATGATTACTGCTTAGCTGCCATGTTTTTCTGAAAAAAATGGGATATGTTTGATTGAGGTTGACTGAGTTATAGTACCCGGTAAATGATATCTCAAGGGAAAAAAGATTTCAGTTTTGAACATATTTGTTTGGGTATCAGCTTTTCTAAGAAAGCTCGCCCGTATTCTTTTTCAATCATATGTGTTTTGAGTGTAAATGGTTTTTTTTCTTTCGAAAAATACCTTCAAAGGCTCTGTTTCCTTCTTTAACCAAGAACAGTAGGTCTGCTGGTCTGCTTCCCTTGCTGTAGAAATGCCTGGCTGTAGGAGCAGCTATACTGGAGAGACTGTGTTGGTCTGTGTACCACATATATCACCATGAACATAGGTTGTTGCAGGTTTTGACTATACTTGTCTTGACACATTTGGGTTTTAATTCCTGATTTTGTCTGAAAAGCATTCCACATATATCAGCATGAAAATTGGTATATATATAGTACCCAGTAAGAGATTTCAGTAAAAAAATTACAATGTTTAGGAACGTTTGTCAAAATAGCATGATTACTGCTTTAGCTGCTATGTGCCTGTTTTCTCTGAAAAAATTACACATATTTTGAGTTGACTACCCAGTAAAAATGATTTGTGAAGTCAAATAAATAAATATGCTTTTGTGAACCAATAATAATAGTATTGCTTGCGATTTCTTTGGAAACGCTTGCAGATCTTGAGGCGTGCGTGTGGCTGGAAGAAACACTGAAGAAATTTGACCGTATACTTGTTGTGATATCCCACTCGCAAGACTTTCTGAATGGAGTGTGCACGAACATCATCCACATGCAGAACAGGAAGCTTAAGCTGTACACTGGGAACTTCGACCAGTACGTGCAAACGCGGTCTGAGCTGGAGGAGAACCAAATGAAGCAGTACAGGTGGGAGCAGGACCAGATTGCGTCGATGAAGGAGTATATCGCGCGTTTCGGGCACGGGTCCGCCAAGCTGGCACGGCAGGCTCAGAGCAAGGAGAAGACGCTGGCCAAGATGGAGCGCGGCGGTCTGACGGAGAAGGTGGCGAGGGACAGGATCCTGACGTTCCGGTTCGCGAACGTGGGCAAGCTCCCGCCACCGGTGCTGCAGTTTGTGGAGGTGACATTTGGGTACACGCCGGAGAACCTGATCTACAAGAAGCTGGACTTTGGGGTGGACCTGGACTCACGTGTGGCACTGGTGGGGCCCAACGGGGCGGGGAAGAGCACACTGCTGAAGCTGATGACGGGGGAGCTGGTGCCGCTGGACGGGATGGTTCGGCGGCACAACCACCTGCGGATCGCGCAGTTCCACCAGCACCTGGCGGAGAAGCTGGACCTGGACCTGTCGGCGCTGCAGTACATGCTGAACGAGTACCCGGGCAACGAGGAGGAGCGGATGCGGGCGGCCATCGGGCGGTTCGGCTTGTCGGGTAAGGCGCAGGTGATGCCGATGCGGAACCTGTCGGACGGGCAGCGGAGCCGGGTGATCTTCGCGTGGCTGGCGTGGCGGGAGCCGCAGATGCTGCTTCTGGACGAGCCAACGAACCACCTGGACATCGAGACAATCGACTCGCTGGCGGAGGCGCTGAATGAGTGGGACGGCGGGCTGGTGCTGGTGAGCCACGACTTCCGGCTGATTAACCAGGTGGCGCAGGAGATCTGGGTGTGCGAGAATCAGGCGGTGACACGGTGGGAGGGCGACATCATGGAGTTCAAGGAGCACCTGAAGAGCAAGTCGGGCGGCATGTCGGAGGAGTGATTTTGAGCTTCTGCTGAAGCTGCGGCACACGATAATTCTAGCTAGATACATACCTACTCCCTCCGTAAAGAAATATAAGAGGGAGTATCTATCTATCTATCGATGTGTGGAAAGAAGAGGTAATAAATGTTTTCTTTGCTGCTGCTGGGTGAGAGAAGAGAGATTGTTGTTTATTTTTGTTGCTGCTGCTGCAGAAAGAAAAGTGTGCACATGACGTATGATGCTCCTGCTGATAGATAACCTGAAGGCCGCCTGCCTGGCCTTCAGGTTATGTATGTATGTGAGGCGAGGGAGAGGGAGCACCAAACAGATGCGTGTTATGATGATTATCTATTGTCAAGTTACTGTTTGTTATGTTACCTAAACTAAACGAGTAATTTTTGTTCTTGTTGCATCTCTTTGTTTTAAGTATCTTTGTATATTCGTATTGCTGTGGCATGTTACTTACTTATGCGCTTCTGCTGATATCCAACATTTGCTGTTATGTGTGGTATTTCTATTTGCCGGTGTTTTTTTTTAAGTAATTTGCAGGTGTTGACCGACGAAAGATCCAACTTGTGCACGGAGACTATGGAGCACATGTGCACAGATCCACAAGATGATACTACCTCTATAAATTTATACTCCGTATAGGATGAGTAAGGATTTTTAGAGCTTGAGCTTCATAAAACCATAAAAAAACCGTCTTCTATTCTGATACAGAAGGACATGGCCGTGATGGGTCTTTAAAACCCACCCACGTACGTCAAATAGCCACGTGGATATGTGGGTCCATAGATAAGACTGGACAAGTGGGATTTCTCCCGCTCAAGTAGTTGGAGTCGCGGAAACATTTCGAAGATTGTTTAACTATGATCTTTTAAATGTTTTAAAAAACCCGAGGTAGTTTCGTTCACTTCGGATGATAACTCGGCCGATGAAGGATATTGTTCAGAAAAGGCTTTATTGAATCAATTTTAAGATTGATGATTGAAGACAATGTGCATCTCGAATTCTCCGTGGCCGTTGTCAGCCACCATTAGCCAGATGCATTGCCACCCACCGTCCGAACCATCATGACACTATCAAATTGTTAGGCTCTTGGGCATTGGTCGTTCCCGGTGACTTTAGTTTCACCTCAGTTACAGAAGAAGGTTAGAACCATCGTGTAAAGGTGTGTTCGGTGCGCACTAGCTACGTTCGAATGTGAGCCGTAGGTATGAAGCTATACCTAGGGCACTAAAAATTGGATCAGAGATAGTCACCATACCCACCCGAGGAGCTTCTCAAGGCGATGGAATGTTAGGCTCCTGGTCATTGAGTGTCGCAAGTAACTTTAGTCCCACCTTGATTGCGGAAGGAGGCTAGTCTATAAGGGAGAAGATCATCCTCCCTCCAGGCTAGTCATTTAAGATGTGGTGGGCTCTTTGTTTGTAATGGTGTGTCCGATGTACATTGAAATATTCAAACGTGGGCCATATGTGTGGTTGTATAGGACTCGTCCTTGGGGGGATTTCTCGAATGACCGTAGTGGGGAATTCTATCGTACTCCGTGTAGCTATGGTCGTTGATCCTGCGAACCCTACCCAAAGGTTTAGACCGGATTGTAGGAAGTAGGTTAGATAATTTTTGTATTTCCATGAGAAGAAATACGGCACACACGCTTCCCTATAGTAAGTTGTAGGCATATCAGGTGTAACAAATACTTATTAATAAGGAATGACTTCTAAAGGGGGGTATTTTACGGGTCAGGCCTTTCTTTGACCTAATAACTAGTATCGCCTCCCCGCCCAGCTCTATCAGCATGCCCTTCTTTTGTAATACTTAAGAAGGTCTCTCATGGCCAAATTCTTAATAAATCCTTCTCTACCATTGAATTTGGCCTTTAGGGTCTACCCAACGGCTTTTATGAGGAAGGCAGCACAAAGGAGGCTCGAGGGCTTGTTAAGGAAGGCGTCTAGGACCGTTGAAGGGCGGGAATGAAAGGTGTTTTATGGTCTCCCTTCACCTTAGGGTGCTTAGGGGTGCCACTATGAAACAAGTGAATGAAAGGTCTCTTTGTGTTAGATGATCTTTACCCTCCCCATTATGAGGGCTCTGTTTTATTGGGGAGCGTTGAAGCTTGCTTTTTTTCCATAATCTTCTATTGCATGTTAGCACATCCGTTTTCTTGCTAGACTGTAAATCAAGGGGCACTGCCCTTGAGATCCTTTAGTGGTTCGAATCCACATTTGAGCGTCCTTTTTCCGGTGTGCCGCTCCGCAAGCAAGGAGCGCGGTGAGGAGAGCGAGAGAATGAAGTGGGCTTTGGTGATGTCAAAATTTGTATCTATTTATATCTATTTAGAGATCAGTCCGCTAGTTTCTTTGATTCCACTCAATGTTATTTTTCCATTTTCTTTCAATGGTTCGACCTATCCAAAAAAATAGACGGGCTACGAATGTGGTTCCAATTCCTTCGGTGATGCCAAAAGTCGTTTTGATATACAATTTTATCTGATTCCTGTTCTATTTATTATCCCTGATCCGTAAGACACCTTTCTTTTCCTTGGGCACTACCTCCTAACAAGATTGATCTATTTGAATCTTGAACCATGATGACCTTCTATTGATTTTGACGATTGGTTCTCTCTATGAATTGAAAAGGGGTGCTTCGGATTGGGGGTAACCACTTTCGAAAGGGAAAAGGGGGGGAAGGACATAGGAAATAGAGTGCCTACAAAAAATCAATCAATTCATCATGGTACAGAATAAAAATGGCGCACAGACCATACTCGAGCTTCGGATCTACCTCCCCAACAACAAGGAGTATGCATACGTGCTTTGATGAGAACACCGACCTAGGACACAACTCCGACCGAATGTTTTTTACCTAGTTGAATAATGGAATTCTATGATCAATTGTTTAAACTGCCCTGGATTCATTCCTTTTATTTCCATAACATCCCATTTATTTTCATATGTTTAGAGACACTTTCTAGGAGACTAACACTGTTGGAAATATGCCATAGAGGCAAGTAATAAAGTATGTTTATTAGCATATTTTATTAGTTCATAATAAGTTTTATACTATGCTGTAACTGTATTAAACGAAAACATTAATACACAGGTAGTATACAAACGACCAGGTCCCTAGTTAGCTCTAGTATACTAGTTCATTGTGCAATTATGATCAAGGTTTCCTGATCATGGAGATACATAAGTCCAATAGGGTAACCATAAAGGTGCATCTTGGGTATTTCGAAGTAGATGTGTTGAGGAGTATGAAATAGATTAGAACGGGATTTGTCCATCCAAGTGACGGATAGGTACTCTGAGCCCACTCGATGATATAGCATTATAAAGTTTGCAAACGTGTGACTAGGTCACAAGGTTGTAATATCAAAGACGAGTAAATATGTTTGCCGGAGACGAGGATGCACTAGGTATAGGATATCGACAATCAATCCTTGGACAAAAAAGTATCGTGTGACAAAGGGATTAGGATTCAACGTTAACGGTTCAAATGATGAAGTTAATTCGATGGAAGCACAAGGCCCATCAAGGATTGTAACCAGGTCCCACATGATGCTCATTGGTCAGAGAGTGTATCAATCATGTTTGTTGTTATCCTGAACCGTAGGGTGTCACACTTAAGGGTATTCGACGCATTAAGGATAGATTCGGGATCATTGGTGAAATAAGAGAGAACACCGGAATTGTTCCGGTGGAGGCCAGAAATGGTTCTAGAGATTTTGAATTGCTCAAAATACTGTTTAAATATATTTTAGTATTTAATTACAAAATGTAATAAAAAAATCTGATTTCAATAATTAAAAATGAATTAAAAAAATCATATGGGCTTCATAGGGCCCATTAGGGGAGGAGGGAGTCCCCCCTTGGGCCATGCGCCAAGGGAGGGGCCCACTCCCCCCTTGGCCGGTGCACCTCCCCCCCCTAGTGGGATTAGTCCCACATCGGGGAGGGAGGGAGGTTCACACTCTCCTTAGCCTATACAAGAATAGAAGCGTGTGTAGACATCACCTACTCTCGAGCATAACGCTCCCTCTTGGAGTTATAAATCACTACTTGGCCAAAGCAAAAAATTATGACGGAGAGCATGCAAGAACACTCAAGAACACAATATAAAGGAGATCATTATATTTCTTCTACAATCTGAACATAATCTCAAAATCCATCGGATCCCGGTAAGCACAACATAACAACATAACAGTTACAACAACAACATAGATGCTTTGATTAACGAAGATGAAGAACAAGGGCTAATTAGTGAAGCACAAGATTGGAGAGATCATCATCTAGCTACTTGCATGGACCCTAGGTCCAAGGTGGAACTACTGACACATCATCCAGGAGGCAGGCATGGTTGATGAAGAAGTCTTCAGGGATGATTGCCCTCTCCGGCAGGGTGTCGGGATAGAGCAGCAGGGGATCCCGATCTAGAAATCGCAGTGGCGGCGGAATGACGAAAGGTACTGAAATAAAAAAAAACTCTGCTTCGAGGATTTTCGGGTTTCAGTGGATATATAGGAGAAAGAGGGGAACCAGGGGTGGCCCACCCCCAGGCGACTAGGGGTGCGGCCCAGCCTTGGGGAGCCTGGCTAGGGAGTGGCCCCTTCTGGTCCCTCTTCGATGTTTTCGGTGCCTTATGGAATATTAGAATTTCTGGAATTTTCTGAGCATGTCGATGTTTTACCTTTTTCTGTGATGCACATACAATAACAGACAAAAACTGGCATTGAATAATGGGTTCATAGGTTAGTTCCCAAAAATATTATAAAAGCTATGAAAGTGAAGCAAAAACATATAGCAATGTTAACAAACAAGAATGGAACAAGCCCAAATTATGTATGTGTTTGGGACGTATCACTGCCGTGAATAAAGGTGGTGGTCCTCGTGCTCTGCTCGCATTACGGCAACGGTCGGCATGATCGACCCTCCTTGATTTAGTCATCGATGGGTTTCAGAGCTGCTAACGAAGATCTAGATCGTACAATATCTGATCGTGTGCGTCCATCTCATCCTACGAGGTTCTGAGGGTGCAGCGTGAAGCTTTGAAATTTGTTGATACCATGGGATATGTTGGCCTCTCGATTTCCTAGGAGTAGACAACCATGGAGAAGATCATGGTGGCTGAGATCGGAGGATCAGTTAGTCGAATGGGGCCTTGGTAGTGATGGAGTCAACAAGGTGTTTGAGAACTCTCAAAAGTAGCACTGATAAGTGGGGGCGAAAGCACTACAGTATTTCATTTTTTATGGTGATCTTCGGGTGGCGAGTCAGGACTTTCAGAGTGAAAACCTAAGGTCTAAGGATGCACACAGCCAAAAGATAAAACAAAAAAGAAAGGAAAAAAACAAATGTCCCACCATAACTATCAACCTCTTTCATTGGTAGCACACTAACTACCACTAAATACAACATCCCAAAAACATAATATGTCTCCAAAAGCAATGCCTTAAAGAAAGGAATAGTGCACAACCTTCATTGGTTGTGCCTGACAATGGCCTTGTTGAAGGAATTTTTTGAGAGTTCGGATTTCCTCCAGGGTGAAAACCTAAAATCTTGAATCAAGCAACGATGGTGCTTGCATCACATTGAACATTGCAAACGAAGGTTCATGCATTGCAGAGCAAAGCAACGTACAAAATCTAAAACTAAATTACCCACTACAATAAATAAGAACAACTAAATCTAGAATTAGGTAACCTCTTGACCGCCGTGCGCGCCAACGATTGATGATCGATCATCTAGTTCTTTTTGAAGTTGGAAGCTGGATATCTTGCGACATCTTGTTTGTGCAGAGGCTGGGTGTAATTGATATCATCGTGATATTAATATATTTGAATAAGGAGACTAACACGTGCATTAGCACGAGCACCTTCCATGCAATCAAAGAGAACAACAAATAGCAGTACATCTTTTTGCTAGGAAGAATTAGCTACATAACCTTTTTCTAGAAAGAAAATGACACGCAAAAAAGGATGATGGTTAAGACACCAAATTAGAAGAGGACAACCTAGGTATGAAGTTCTTGTGTTATTAATATATTCATGTTTATTTGGATTTTGGAGGATCCATGATCAGCAACATCATCCATGATCAATAGCAACCTGGTTATTAATACATTCTCTGTTTCATATCTACTCCACAGAATTACTAGAACATGTTTATTTGGAGGACCCACACACACACAAAAGCCCTCTCAATTCCAGACCCAAAACATAAAGAAATAAAGAAACAATGCGACAAGTTAACCGACAAATTAGAGTTTCATTATTCATCTGTCATCCGGCCTTTGCAGCCTCCCAACAAACACCATTCACTCTCCATATATATATAATAACAATAACCAAAGCAGGGCAGGGCAGTGCAAGGGCAGGGAAGAACTGCTGCATATATGAAGATATATGCCTACCTCTCAGGACTCAGGAACCACCGGAACAGCCGAGCCCTTTGACTTCGCCACCAACTCCGCGAGAGAGGGGCAGCTCCGTGGCCGCGAATGGATTTTGTCGCTCAGGGACCGCCTCCACTTCCTAGCCGTGTTTCTCTTGCCACCAGGGGTAGCAGCAGCAGAAGAGCGCGCCGTGTCAGGAACATATGTAGTAGTATCAACCTTCGACAGGCTTCGCAGAGACTCTAGATGTTTTCTTGGCGTGCTGCGGTTGCTCGGACATTTGCTTAAGCCGGTGTGCACCATGATGCCGTCGTCGCTCAGGTAACCATTCTCCATACTGTCACGCATGGCCAGGTCATCATATTCCTCATCAGACCTGTTGCAGTCCTCGTCGACAGACCCTTCCATCTGCAAACCAAACACCCGCAGATGTGTTTAGCAATTGACTCCAACACTTTGTCAAGCATTTTTTGACCAAAAAGAAAGAAAAAAAATACTTTGTTAAGAATGAAGTAACTCAAAATGAAGGTGATAAATAGACTGCCACGCCTCACCTCATCATGGTTTTCCCCGTGATCTTCTTCACTTAGGTCCTCATCACTCCCTGAACTAGGTGGAACATCAGCTTCTTCATCGTCGTCGTCATCACTGCCAGATGCTGCTGCTGACTCTTTAATCTAGGAGTCCCCAATTAAGATAAACAAAAAAAACAGCAATTAATATAAAAAAAACAGTTCAGCAGTACACCCTGTTTATTTTGATCTAACAAATTTAATGGTGTTTCTCTGTTGTTCACTGACAGACAGTTGCGCGAAAAAGCTACAGATAGATAATACCAAGTAAAATTGCTTACCTCTTTATGATGCCCATCGGCCTTCTTAGGGGAGCCGCCGGAGGAAGATGCAACATGGCTGCTGCTGCTGCCTTCATTGCCATTCATCCATGAGTCATCGACGCTTCCAGCTTGACTTGTGCAGCCTGTGTCTGTAGGCCAGGCACTTATTCCAAAGGAGCCAAACTGGAGATTCACTGACTCCGCCCTTCCAATATTCAGAGGCCCATATATAGGGTTTCCTAGTAGAGATTGCTTGTTTCCATCTTCAGAGCAGCATTTCCCATCTCCATCACCCGATTCAACCGGCCAAGCCTTGGAAACGGATCCATCCACATTAACGATGGCCATGAGCTTCCTTGAAGATCCTAGGCGTTGGATTAATTTGAACATCCCCTTGGAACTCATTGAGTTGGCAACACATTGGTTTTTGTACTCTTCATTTACAGTTGCTGCAGTATTTGTGTCAGGGTTATACAACTGTTCTCCAGTAGCTCGCCTGCGTAGGCAGCTAAAGACAGTGGCATGGATGGAAGCCACGCTCCGGTCAACGTTGGTATTGTTCACCTTGGGAACTAGGTATTTGTCAGCTCGGCTACAGAGGTACTCTTGGATGGTTCTAATGTTGTTGATGTATTTGACATACTTATTTTTGGTTGGATCAAGTGTCATGTACTTTGCACGTACAGCAAACCTCTCGGTGTGCTTGCCCTCATTGGATATGTAGATCATGAAAGGAATTATTGATGGATGTTTCTTCATTAAGCCCATCTGAAATATTGGAATTATTTGATAGCTTCATACAAAAACAACAGGTGATGCTGAATCCGAACAGATGGATCATGAACTTATAATTTCACTTTGACTGGAAAAGAAACTGAATAAAGACTGTTTTCGGCATAAATGGAGACAGAAACCTCAAGGGCAAGAATAGAAGGAAAATGTACGTACAAGGGAAACAATATTACTAGTATGTTTTCAGTAGCACGTACCACAAAATTAAGGCTCAAGTGAACACCCTCAACAACGACGGATTCTTTGCGATCTTCCCACGCGGTGATAAGCCTATCCAGACTGTCGATGACCATCTCACTCTGTGCCTTATAACCTTCGATAGCCATTTGTTTCTTCCCAATCAGTCTTCCGTCAACTTTCTCTCCGCTGCCCTCATAATCCATGCCTGAGCTCGACACGCCCGAGCGTTTCTTTGCTTTCCGCCTGGCTTTAGCTTCGGAAACAGCTACGGGGTCGAGGCATTCACCTGCATGATAAGTGGATGCCCAGAGAAGGGGGTTTTCTTTCTCGTCAACAAAGCTCCGCATCATGTGACGAATGGAATCTGTGGAAACTACAGTGGTGATCCCTAACCTGCTCCCCTGTCGATACAGACATTAGAATGCTTACAATTTTGAAACGAGAAAGGATAAAACTAGGGTGATACTCTGGTTCTTTCTGAAGAAATAGTTTAGTGTTTCTGCTTGGTCGTAGGCCAGATCAGTTATATACCAGCTAGCTGAACAGAAATTTATTTAATTCTTGGTAGCCTACAACTTGCTATCTAAATCAATAAGGGATGCTGCAAATTTATCTCTACAGTTTGTTGTCTAGCTCTGATAATATCTAATCACATAAGCTAGCTGGTCTAATTAAGAATGATTGCAGCAGCAGCAGATACACTAATAAGAATGCAAAAAGAAGAAGAAGAAAAGTAATGTGTGTACCAGCAAAGTAGAAAGAGTAGACTTGCCGCAACCACTGGTTCCACATAGAAGAACCGTGACAGACTCCTTTCTTTCACGAATCCTATGGAGAGATAAATAAAGGAATAACATCAGGTTCCATTGAAGGTTGGTTGGTTCCCCTGAGTGACATATGTGTGGAAATTCAGGTTATCTTTTTTCCTTTGAAGGTTGGTCCCCCTGAATGCTCATAATCAATGTATTTAAGCATGGAATAGGAACTACTCAGAAGAACCTGAGTAGTTCTCTTGGTGATGATGATATTGTGTATTGTTTTCTGAAAGTGCCCAGGCCAAATTGACATGTTAAAAATGGAATTTGCGATTGTTGGTGCTGAAAAAAAAAAGGAAGTGCAGATGAAGAAGAAGCGAAAGAAGAGGATGGACCTGCAGGCTAGGGTGAGGTGGTTCCTCTGGTTTGGAGCGAGGTATTTGTAGAGGGCGAGGGCCTGGCACACCAGCTGCAGGAACAGGTCCCTGGGGATGAGCACCGTCGTCCGCCGCTTGTACAGCTCGAACTGGAACTGCCGGGGGCTCGTGGCGGCGTCAGGGAGCTCGTACCGCTTCACCCCTTTGCCGGGGCCAGGGCCGCCGCCGCCGGACATGGCCATGAGCATCTCCATCTCCGCCGGGTCCCCGCGGACCACATCGAACACCCGCCGGCTAATCTTTGAGAGAGAATCCAAATCAAAATCAGATGGAGCGGAGCGGAATGGAATGGAATCGAATCGAATCGAAGAAGGCGGGATTGAAGAACAAGACCTCGAATGCGTGCCTTGGCTTGCATCCCATAAGCTGGAGCGTGCTGTGCAGGACGGATCGCGTGTAGCGGAAGGAGGAACCATTGTCATCGACGACCACAATGTAGAGGAGCTTGGCGTGACCAGCCATGGCGACGGAGGTGGCGGCCGGGTGCGAGAGGGGAAAAGGCACGGTCTTTGATGATCTATCTGCCCGGTCTGGTCGTCTCTTCTCTCTCCCGTGGATGGATTGTTTCTTTGTTGGTCGTCGATCCGTTGGGGACACGACACCGCCCAAAAACACAAAACAAATTGGCTTCACCTGCTCTTCAAAAGAGAATTCCCCACTTGCTGCTTTCAAACATTGTTAAGAGTAAATGACATTTTGTAGCATTCAAATTCAAAAGTGATACAAGATGCCCTATTTTAAATAGCTTTCGTTGATATCACTTTACATTTTTATTAAAGGTGGTTTTGCAATTTTATGATGAATATAATCGAAGAGACGGGTTCCCTCGTTCGACGTAGATGTTGAATGGGTGAAATACAACGGGTGTTTTTTTTATGGTGTGGTGTATCAAAGATGAATCATCTGCGGGCAAGACGAACGTTAGGTCGGACTAAAAACCAAAGTTCGGGCGTTGCGGCAAAGTCTTCTTGCTGCACAAGAAGCCCCTTCTTTTAGTACCGTCTTCATCTTGTAAGTCGCACCAAAGACTTCTAGTTTGACTGGGCTCTAGGTTGGTTCAAATCGGTAACCTTAGACACTCCGCTCCTATAAAAGCGAGGCCAAAACAGATCAGGGCAAGTTGACATCAAATCACGGTCCCAATAGTACTAGATCCACCACATTGTAACCCACTCTCGTGAGACGTTTATTTATTGTAATCAATCAAAAGAAATCAGAAGTAAGGTAATTATCACACCAAAATTTTCGCACCTCGAGATTTTCTTTCATGGGATTGAGCTCCCATCTTTACCTTTCTATGTTCTTGAATTTTCTTTGGATCTTGGGCACGTGTATTAGTAACTCGCAAAGCCTTGCTCCTCAAACCCAAAGATACTCCTCAAGCTATCCTAGTCGCCAATAAATACTTTTCTCGGGGTTTGGCTACTAAAACTCTAATCTCAGTAATCAAGGCATTAAACAATAAATCCTACCATTACAAGGAACCCCATTTTCCTTTTATCCTTTGACTCTACAAAAGTTTCCAAACCCTCTCATATGTCTATGAACCTCATATATATATATTCCTTGCAATATTCTGCAATAATATCGATAATGGAATAATATTCTACAATAATATCGTATTGTCCGGGATGAAGATCTCATACTGCTTCTATATAACACTACCGTACTGCTTGTTCGTAAAGACGGTATTGCTTTTTCATACCCGTGTAGTATTTCACTCTAAGTTTTTAACCCACTAATCAAAATTGCGCAAATGATATACCGCTCGAAAGCTACAGAAAATTCTCAACTTTTTGTATTGTAACTTTCTTCAGAAATTTTGGTTTTTTTATTATCAATTTTGAAAAACGGAAATCATCATAAGCTGATTAAAGAGTGTTTGAACAAAATTATTTAACCATTTGTCGGAATGGAGCAAAAGATATACTATTGGAAAACTACTGGAATTTCCAAACCTTTTAGAGTTTTAAGTTTCTTCAAATTTTGATCAATTTTTGAACACTTTTGAAAATACTAAAATTCGGGTCTGTTAACAGAGAGAGAAGTTCATCCGTGGTCACTGAATTTGAGACCGAACAAAGTGATGTGTTCTCAATTTTGAATCAGTGATCAAAATAAATTTTCAAAACAAGTTTAGTGGTCGCTGATGAATTTTAGCCCTGCTAGCAGATACATAAACGGTCAAAAGGTTAAACAATATGCCACGTAGAAAAATACATAATCAAAACGTATGGCGGTGACAACCAGTGTTTACTGATACAACTATAATGACCATATCTCGGGTATTTTTTTTGAAACGGTGGCAAAAGCTTTGCCACATCCATTAATTAAGAGAGAATAAGAGTTGCTCGGTTAATTAGGGAAAACCGAGCGAAAACCCTCACATCCGCTGAGCGGCACCCTAGGAAACTCCACACGACGCACTATAAAAAGTGCCACAGCGAGACCGCACGCAGGCGTCATCACCCCCACATAACCCCAAGAAGCGTTGTCATCAACCCTAAACCCTGCGACCAAATAGCGCAGCTCCGACTCTGGTAGAGAGCTCCGAAGGACAAAAGCTAGGCACGGTAGACGTCACGGAAGATCACCGAAAGGTTCACCAGCAGCCAGTCATCGTATACCACAGGGCCCCGCCACCGCAGCTTCGACTTCACAGCAGCAAAAATGAACCGAGGCAATCTCGCGGACACGCCGGAGAAGAGCCGACTAACACAACCATAGCCACGTCGCCTTCATCACTCCCACCGCCATCGTTGCCACAGAAGTGTGGACACCTCCACCACCATCCACGGGTCCCTCTTGCCGATGCCGGGCACCGAAACAAAGCCCTCAAGAGGGTAAACGACGCTGAAGCGCCGTCGTCGTCTGACCCAAAAGGTCAAGGGTTTCCCCTGGAGGGCCAAGAGACCGGATCCGCGCAGAGAGGTGCGGCAGCAAAACAACAATGCCTCCAAGAAGTTCAACGACGGTCACGGCCGCCGCCATCGCTGGTCACGGCACAAGGCCGAGACAGGGTTTTCACCCTCACTCCCACACCACCTCAGCTGCACATCCACCCTCACCAGCGCAGACAAGCCCGCCAACCACCACCTCCACTGCGGAGACCACCGCTAACCCTTCCGTCACACGGCCAACACCGAAGCAGGACCACCGGACGCAGCACGAACCAACACGCCGGCAAGGCCTGAAGGAGCACCGCCCGAAGCCACGAACCACCACGGTCCCTGACCGTAGCCCAGGCGGGCAGTCGATGACAGCGGGAGCATCGCGTGGCCTGCACGCCTCCTCCTTCCGGCGCCTTGCCAGATCCGGACACTGCCAAGCCCAACACCGCCGGAGACCGCCCATCCGACCCCGAATCCAGGCGTGGCAGCCAGATCCGACGAGTCGCAGCTTCCAGATCCACGCGCTCCGCCCCGCGCGCCCTGCACCGCCGCACCGACCAACGCCATGGCCAGTGCCCTTGTCGCGCCAACGCGCTCGCCGCGGCTCCACCGCCGCACCGACCAACGCCCTGGCCCGCGCCCCTGTCGCGCCAGCGCACTGGCCGCGGTCGTGCCGCCTAGGCCGCGCCAGGCCTGCGCGCCCCCCGGCCTCAGCGCACCCTTCACTGCGTCGCCCGCCGCCCAGCTTCGCGCCGCCACGCGTGCCCGCATCGCTCCCCGCCGAGCTGGAACGGCCCGCGCCGCCTTGCCTCGAGCAGGAGGAGGAAGAAGACCCCGCCGCCGTCGAGGCACAAGGGCTTTGCCCGGCGACCTCTGCCGGCGGCGGCGAGGGGAGGAGAGGGCTGGGGAGGCCCCGCTGGCGGCGGCTAGGGTTGCTCCCGAGCCGCCCGCGGGAGCGACACGGGAGCTGGGCGAGTGCGGAGGTGCATTTCCACATCTTATCTCGGGTATTTCAAGTACGTACACCAAAGTGAATTTCGGTCTCAACTTCAGTGACGGCGGGTGAATTTCTCTCATTAACATATGATCATGGATATTTTTTTCAACCTTAAAATGGTGCAAATGATATGGAGTTGGATAGGTACTGAAATTTCTCGTGTTTTTCGTGTATTCAGGTTTTTCCAATTTTGTATATTTTTTGAGCAATTTTTAAAATACCAAAATTCATTCAAAATAGACGGACAATAATTTTAGAGTAATTTTTAACCACTTGTTCGTTTGACGCAAATTATATACCATTAGAAAGGTATTGAAATTGTAAAAAATCATGTTTTAAGAAATTCTGCATCATTTTTGAATAGTTTTGAAAATAAGAAAATGCAGATCTATTAAAATTTGATCACAAACTTTTTCTGAACCTCGAAATGTTGCAAAATACTGAAATTTCACATGGCATAGGTAAGGTACTGAAATTTAGCAACTTTTTCGTGTTTTAACTTTTTTTCAATTCTTCACGATTTTTGAACAATATTCAAAATACCAAGATTTTCCTGTCCAAGAAAACAGAGTATTGTACTTGTGTGAAATACTCCCTCCGTCCCATAATTATTGTCATGTGTATGAGTTTTGTGCTACTGAATAATAAAAAAGTTCCTATACTACTCAAAATTAGTAAATTGTATTGCTCGTTTTTTTATAGAACTCAACCTCCCTCGACATGCAACATGTATTTTCTGTGGAATATGATTTTCGTACTTCCCAGAATGACGATCTGGTACCGCATCTGTATAACGCTACTGTATTGCTTTTTTTGTAAACACGATACTGCTTTTTCGTACCTCTGTAGTGATTCGCTTGTAGATTCTAAATCATTAATCAGAATTGCGCAAATAATATACCATTGAAAAGCTAGAGAAAATACTCAACTTTTACGTATTCTAACTTTCTTCAAAATTTTGGATTTTTTATTATGAATTTTGAAAAAAAAATCATCATAAGCTGATTGAAAAGTGTTTTGAACGAATTTATTTAACCACTTGTTGGAATGGAGCAAATGATATATCGTTATAAAGGTATTGAAATTTCCAAATTTTTTTGGGTTTTAAGTTTTTCAAAGTCTGCACTATTTTTGAATAGTTTTGAAAACATTAAAATTAAAATTTATTAAAAGATGATAACGGATAGCTTTTGAACCTCGAAATGGTGCAAATGATATGACTTGGAAAGGTACTGAAATTTCCTAACTTTCTCATGTTTTAACCCAATTCTTCATAGTTTTTTAACAGTATTCAAAATATCAAGATTTTTTATAGCTCAAGAAAACTGAGTGAGGTATTTTGACTTCCAGGCTCCATGGAGCCCGGTTTTTTGAAAAATTCAAGATTCAAATTTTCCAATGTTAAAAAAATCTGAAAAAAATTATGCAAGTATGTAAGGATGTAATGTAAATGTGTGTAAAATTTCATGATGAAATATCTGGAATTGCGGACTGTGTAAAAAAGACAAATTCATGGCCTGAGAGGATGAATAGTATCATGTGTTAACAACCTCCAGATTTGTTATTTTTGCGCATCCCTCATTTCAATGTATTTCGTCCTGAAAATTTACACACTTGTGAGTTATACCTTCATGTATATTTATATTTTTTTCAAAAAAAATTGAAACATAGAAATATGAATTTTGACGAATTTTTGAGTTTAAATTTAAAGGGAGCTAGTGAGGCCGAGCTCCAAAAGGCATTTCCGAAGAAAACTGAATATTATACTTCTATTGAATATGAGTTTCGTACTACCCGGTAATAAAAAGGTTTTTGTACTGCTCAAAATGAATAAATTGTACCCATCAACAGTTTTCATAGAACTCAACTCTGCTCGACATTTATCTTTGTACTTCTGTGGAATATGAGTTACGTATTGCTTGACAATAGAAAAGTTTTGTACTGCCCAAAATACATAAATTTTACCGCCCCTAATTTCTTTATATATAACTTAACTTCTCTCTGAACTGTATCTTGTACTTGTGGAATATAATTTTCGTACTGCCCGATAATAATAATAAAATATACTGCTCAAAATGATTAAATTGTACTGTCCGAAAGGAATCAATGGTATTGCGCAGAGTGATTTCGTGGTACTGCAAAGCAATAAAAAGGTAATATACCGCTTTTTAAATTTGTAATATATATTGCTTTATATATATATATATATATGTCACGTGCTACTCATGATATCACTCTTGTATTTCTTTCTATGAGGTTATTGTTCTATCTATTTCATACTAGTTTTATACTCGAAGAAGTACTCTCTCCATTCCTAAATATAAGTCTTTGTGAAGATTTCAATATAAACTATATACAAAGCAAAATAAGAGCATCTCCAGCCGTTCGGCCCCTAGGGCCGTTTTGCTTTCGGTTTTATCGCCACTTGGGGGTGCGCCGTCGAAAGTTTCGGTCTGGGGCCAATTTGTTTCTCAGTCGTGTACCCATTGGTCGGGCGAGTAAAAAAAATCGAATGCCAAAACTTAACGAAATTTATCAATTTGAGCGAAATATGGGCGAATTCATATATATTTGGGCTAACTATAGACGAATTCATAAATCACGGTGGTGGAGTCGCCGTCGTCGCCGGCGGCTCGTGCCGAAGGCACGATGCTGCTTCTGTATCTTGTGCCGAGGAGGTCCTCATCTCCATTCGGCGGCTCACCCTCAGCGGCGCCGGAAGAGCACAAGGCCAAGGAGGTCCCTATCTCCATCAGCGCGGCAACCAGGACACGGCAGGGTTGCTGCCGCCGGCGTGCGAGTAGGACGCTTAAAAAAGAGGGGAATTGCCTTGTGAAGAACAAACAGAGGAAGAATGAGAGGAACAAAGAACATGTCTTCTTTTGTTTCTCCCTTACAAGGCAGTTCCTTTTTTTGAGCTCATCCTCGCGTTCTTGGGCGAGAAACTTAGGCGAGAGAGGGAGTGCAAGGCGAGAGCGAGAGAGAGCTGTGCGGAGAACGGCGATGAGGGTGGCCTTTTATAGCGGCGAGATGGCGGGAGGGTGGACGCGCGGCGCGAAAGGACGGGAACACGCGGCGGCGGTGACCATTAGTGCACCACGTGGGCGATTGGATTGCTCGGCAGGAGCATTGATTCGCCTAGAAAGGCTGACCAGCAGCAGGTCTGATTCGCGCGGCAAAGCCGAGGCGAATAGATGATCGACGAAGCGGTGATGTCGTTGACTCGGCGGGTCCACTAGCGTCTTCACACCATTTTCTTTCGCTCGGCGCCCCTAGGCGACCCCATCACGCTTGGTTCAGCTTGGGTTCGTCGGATCCAATTTTAACCCAATCCGACGAAAATTGAGTTTCTGAGAGCGCGACTGGGCGAAAAATCGCATCCGGCGATAATATCGCCCCTTTGGGGGCCTGTTGAAAACATGGCTGGAGATACCCTAAATGTATCTACACTCTAAACCATGTCTATGTATATTAAAAAAATTAAAAGACTTGCGCATTCAGTGAAATGGGCAGCACTGGGGTAAAGAGGTGGCCTACCTGTCACACTCACTCATACGGAGAGTACCTCTTATCTTCTTCTCCACCCAAACCTCCTATTTGCTTGCTTGCTTGCGCCGTTAGTTATTTTTGATCGTACGGTCACCCACCCATCATCATGTGCAGGTCCAGCTCGGACGCTCTGCCCTCCGCCACCGCTCCTTCTCCTTCCTCCCGCCGCCGCCGATCCCCTTCCACCACCACCTCCTCCTCCTCCGCGGCCACCTCGTCCGGACCCCGCCACACCACCACCACAAACGCCTCCACCTCCTCCACCTCCTCGAGGTCGAGCCGCTCGAGCCTGGCGGCGGCGCGCGCGTCGCTGCCGGACCAGCCGGTCCTCTACACCTTCCAGGAGCTGGCGGCCGCCACCAACAACTTCCTCTCCAAGCGCGGCGCCTCCGACGCCTTCTGGCGCTGCTCCCTCCGCTCCCGCTCCGCCGCGCTCTTCCAGCTCCGGCCCCACCCGCTCCCGCTCACGCCCGCCGCCGCCTCCGTAGCCCTGTCCCGCGTCGCCCGCTTCCACCACGCCAGTCTCGCCCGCCTCCTCGGCGCCTGCCCCGCCGGAGCCCACGTCTACCTCGCCTACGCCCTCCCGCCCGGCGCCTGCACCCTCGCCGCCTGCCTCTCCTCCTCCTCCTCTTCCCGCTCCGGCCCCGGCAGAAACACCAACGACGTCCTCCGCACCTGGCTCTCACGCGTGCAGGTCGCCGTCGACGTCGCGCAGGGGCTGGAGTACACGCACGCGCACGCCGACGCCGCACACGGCCGGGTCTCGCCGTCGTCCGTCCTCCTCGCGCCAGACGCACACGGCAAGGGCGTGCGCGCCGTGCTCACCCACTTTGGCGCGGCCCACTTCGCGGCGCCCGACGCCGACGCCGACGCCGACCAGGAGCCATCCAAGGCCGGAGACGTGCGCGCGTTCGGGGCGCTGCTGCTGGGGCTGCTGGCGGGGGAGGCGGCGGAGAGCCGGTATCGGTTCGACCGGGCGACCAAGGAGTTCGCGCGGGTGTCGGTGGTGGACGCGGCGGCGGAGGCGGTGCGGAGCGGGCGCGTAAGGACCTGGGTGGACCGGCGGCTCGGCGACTCGTTCCCAGTGGCGGCCGCAGAGAGGCTGCTGGAGGTGGGGCTGCGGTGCGCCGCCGCCGATGAGATGGAGGAGCCTGACATGGCGTGGGTTGCCGGCAAGGTGTCCCGGGTGTACGTGGAGTCGCGGGCGTGGGAGCGCACGCTGCAGCCGCAGTCCGACGACCTTTCCTCCGTCGCCCTCGCGCCCAGATAGTTTCTACTCTCTCTGAAATCAAATACCCTAGATTCTTGTTGCATTTGAGCTGACAATTTGAAAAGTAAATTCGATTTTGTAAGGATCCTTCAAATTCTCTTGTAATTTGAGAAATATAAGAGGAAGATTCTTCCTCCGATTGCGAGTAAACAAATTTGCTTTCATTAATTTGTACTATGTAATTTAGGGTTGAGACCAAATGAAAATAAACAGTCATGACATTGGTCAATTATTTTCTACAGTCAATCTTCAATAGTTTGTTTCCAAGTGCTTACCGATGATATTCAGCCACAGCTAAGTAGTGATGTAATTATATATGTCAACAACAACGACAACACCGCAGATATTCAAGTACAAAATTGAGGTCTTTCTTTCTTCAAACTACGCACACATGTTCCCTTCCAATCACCTCCTGTTGCTGCTGTAGTAGTGCCTGTCATGCCTCTCCCTATCCCTCTCCCTCTCCCTCTCCCTCGATCCCCCGGACACCGAGTGCTGCCTGCTTGAATACGCCGCCGCATGAGGGGTCCAGGGACTCTCATCATAACCAGAGGAGCTTCTTCTTCCGGCACCAGGGGTCGTCGCCTGTCCATAGTCGTATGAATGATACCTTGATGACGAGTAATGCTCGACGCCTGGCGGGGCAGGAGGGCCTCTATCTCTCAGAGAATCTGACGATGAGTGGTGACGGCCTGAGGAAGACTGAAGCGGAGGTGGAGGAGCACTGCCCCAGAGCCAGGGGTCACCGTTCTCTGGAACGGGCGCATTTATTCCAGGGAACTCCACCGTCATCCTCTTGCGAGGCGGAGATGGTTCCCCGTGCTCCGGAAGCTCTCCCTCCTCATGCTGCTCTGGCTTGGCCTCCCCGTCCCCAAATATGGTGATGCCAGATGGTTTGTCTTCGTCTTCCACCTCATCTACAAAATCACAATCGCTTTCAGTTAGCCCACACACAAGGCTGAACTATTGGGAAGGCTAAATGCAAAAAAGGGTGCCTTGCTGCTTACCTAGGTAACCTGGAGGATAACCCAATTCACGCATCCTGTGCAGCCATGGCGGCGGGTCATTTTCCTGCATGGATTGTGATACTCTCAGCAAAATAAACTTTTGGAAGTTAACATAAATTAGTTGTGGCAGTGTTGTTATGGTTCCTAAGCGACAAGAGCATCTACGGATCACAAAACAGGACTAATGCTCTAGCAATGAATCCCTCCCTTGACCCAACTATTTTATGGTGAGAACATCAAATGCGATTGGCAGATTACAAAAAGGGTTTGAAACTTCATTTCAAGAATTTGTACAGAATGTAACTAGTCATGGTTGATTGAATCGAAAGAAGGGTACTAAAAATGATTCAATTCTATACGACAATCAGACAACAAAAACAGTTGGATTAACACATGTTGCTGTTTGTTTATCTATGCTACTAAAAATCAAAAGGAAAAGAATCTGTACCGGAAGCTGTTCAAGGTATGATGGCTGACATATTGAATACAATCAAGTACTAATAGTTTCCAGCTCATGTATGCACATATTTACAGATCTTTTACTCAAGCTAACAGTCAAAGCTAAGAGATAGGTCCTTCCATCTCCCAGTCCAACTAAAGATTGACATATCCCAAGAATGAAAAATCGATATATCCTAATCATGAAAAAGGAAAACAAACAAGAAGACCAAACAAAACCAAGATGAATCAAGCTTTCACTGGGAAAAAAAGGAAATTCATCCCTTACCCTGAGCCCCAAGCATTCTCTAGTCTCAGATCCCAGGACTCCTGCCTTCAGATCATCAAATTTCCCTGGAGTTTTCTGGTAGTACCGATTTTGTCCGCGGCTAACATTAGATAGGTTCCTTTTCAAGTTGTGCTGCTTGCGGGCATTGCCAATTGCAACATGGTCACGAGGCTTTGGGCAGTCCTTCAGAGCATGACTATACGAGCCACAGTTGAAACAGCGGGAATCTTCCTTATCTTTCTTGCTGCCAGAGAAATAAGACAAGTCATGTCGCAGATCCACGTAAAGGTATAATAAATACTATAATTAGACATAAGCTATATATGAGAAAGATCATCAGAAGAAGACAAGAAACGCCAAATGGATGTAACTACGAGAAAGATGGTCAGACAAAGAAATTCAAACAGAAGCCTATGCCTTAAGAGAGAATGAATTGTGTTTTTTAAGTTTGAAGTTACTTTAGTTACTGTATAATATGCAGAGAAGAGAAAACTAATTATATCTTCAATACAAGCATACCAGCTTCAATCATATGTTCATATTGTCAGAATATAGTGGTATCAAAAGAATGATTATTCGCAGATTGCATTTGATGATCAAGATACGCCATATGAACAAATCAAATTGCTGGTCTTTATACATCATTAAGTTACGATATATTGGTGTCACACAGAAACTAGTAATCTAGCTCTGTTGCTTACCCACAATATTTAGGAATAAAGGCGATAGAAATTTTGCAGTCATGCCAAATACAATGGCACTCACAAATGGCATCATTCTTGTTATACCAGCTAATGCAAGATCATAAAAGATAAAATAAACATGACCGGTGAGTATATGGACAGAAGTATTAACTACCTTTCAGCATTTGATGAATCACCCATAGGAGTTGAACCCAATGTAAATTCTCGATCGTACAGCGGCACCGCACCATCATCCACAGAAGCATTTTCTCGTGCTTGGCTATCCACCCAGAATGACTTTTCAATAAGAAAAACAAAAGGTAGAATTATTAGATTCTAAATAACTTAATCCACAAGTCAGATCTCAACTCAAACTCAAGACGTACCAAATATTATTGAGACCTAAGATCTTACGTGCACTACCAGATTTCCGTGTTCATGTACTGTCACATACATCTATCCTGCTATGCTATGCCTTCCTAAGTGGACACACATGTTTGCTGCCTTGGACATGGCAGACGGACGCAGGGCCCAGGCCCATGACTGTAACATCAAATATATTTAGATATAGTATCCAGTGTCTAATATTCTGTCAAATCAAATGGTCTATGAATATTAATATATGTCAATCAATTAACTAGGAAAATTCTTGGTTATTCCTTTTTACCAAAATGGTCTCCCTTCTACCAATATGGGCTAGAACAACCAAACCTGGAATATGCTCTTACCACTACAGGCATGCAAGAGAAATTCCTGGAGTGTAGTATTAAAGGGGATATCAAAAGTAACAACCAAATGAAGCAACTATCAATGATGTGCTATCTAACTAGTGTAATCAGAACTCTCAATGGAATGATCATCCTCATCCGGAAATGAGCGGTTTGCTTCTTGTGCTGGCTTTAGCTGCAAAGGTGCTGCTATATCTTGCCGCACATAACAGGTGTACATTGCAAGTAGCGGAAATGCCAGTTTGGGGGAAATAAAATAATCTAATTCTAGCATGGCAGCATGCATTCAATCATCCGATGTGCATTTTAGTGAACGAATTTAATATAAAACGCGACCAAAGCTCTATAACAGTAATCCCATGCAGGTTAAGCTTCAGACTGAGCTTAGAAGGGATAAAAATGGCATTACTTATACATACCACAGCACAAGATCTCTCTGAACCAACATGTAATGCTGGATAATAAGTCTCTTCACCACAGTCCAAGACTTCTTCCACAGATTCCTGGTATTATCAAGAAAGGGAATTTTGTGTTCAGTATTTTCATATCGATAACAGTACTATTCTAGTTATAGTAGTAACCTATTAAAATTTACCCTCCACAAGTCATTATTTTCTTCTATTGACCAAGGCAATAATTATATTTTAGCAGTGAAGTAATAACTATAGCACCAAAAACACCAAAACCAACTAACTACCCAAGGGTGCTCTACTGAGGGAACATGAAAGATGTATATTAGAAGAAAACCAAACTAAACTAATTCTGCCATGCCCTTTTTCTTCTCAATATCTGATTCACATATCCTATACATGTAAATGGTTCTCATTTAAAGCACAATCATATAATTCATATTATAAATATGACGCAAAACTACTGTACCGTCGTATTATTTTGCTTTCTAGCTTGCCACTCAGACCATTGCTGCATCAGTTCCATGAGCTTCCTTTTGCTTTCCCTGGAATATTGGGAAAAATAAAAGTTAGCACTCAAGCTAGAGTTTATTGATTAACAAATGCAATTATGCTGCCATAGATATTATTCAAAACAAAGAGAAAAAACAGCTCGTGTTTAACCTTGTCAAGTTGTTGTAGACTACACGGACAGAAGGCTCGCTTGATTCCGCCCGGGCTCTTTTAACTCCTCTTGTGGCTGAAGATGCAATATCAAGGAACAAAAACATCTAGTAACGATCTGACTGGTAATAACTGTAATCCTGGCACCGCATTCGATGTCAACACAGTTGAAGGTATAAGATGTTAATAAAGGACGAACAAAGTTACTCGGGTGGGAGGATACAGCTTTCATCGACAAAGGCGCTGCTTGGTCTCGAAGCATGAACCAGGGCAGCAGGCTCAGACCCATTGCCCCTGGCTATTCCAACTGAAAAATCGTGTTTCATAACAACGACAGCGTTGTCGTCCGAGAGGTCCATGTCCTCAACCTGTCCTTCTTCAAGATCGATGATCTCATCAGAAGCGGCCTTTGTGCCGTCCTCCTGTGGCTGACGCTGAGATGGCGGAGGCTCCGCTCCATTCACATTTGGGGCTTCTTGGGACTTGGTCTGGAGGTTATCTGCTGCTGCCTCTTTGGCGCCGGTTTCTTCGCAAGCGACCTGTCCATCTTCGAGGTTGATGATCTCGAATGAACTACTAGCCTTGCTAGTGCCACTGACACTGCCTTGTGGTTGGTGCTGGAATGCCAGAGGCTCCAGTGGTTGATTCAAATTGACGGCTTGGTCTGTTGCATCGACTTGGCCTTCCTCGAGATCTATGATGTCGTCAGCGGCGCCAGGCCCGTGGTTGCGGGGGCCGCCATCGCCGATACTGATGAAATCCATGATTTTATTTTTGTAGGGCTACAGATTCAGAATCTGGTTGAGCATGATGCCTTGAATCAGTCGAAATTGGCCTGACCAGGAGTGAAGAAATTGTGGGAATCTACAAACTAAACTGGATCTGGGGAAATAAGCATCCATACCATAGCATACCTGGGACGGACGGACGGACGGACGGACGGAAGAGGAAGCCGAGATAAGAGAGATTGCGGACGGGCCAACGGCGGTGCTGGGGGTTAGGAGGGGGTGGTGGACGTCCCCCTTCCTCTTCCTCCTCCTCCTCCTCCTCCTCCTCTATTCCGCGGCGACGGCGTGAGAGATGCAGGCGGCGGCGGGGAGCTCTCTGTCTATCTACAGCAACAGTAAGTAGTACAGTACTAGTAGTGGTCTAGGGCAACCGGTTGGTATTCCTTCCGTTCGGTCGGTCAAGGGCTCAAGGCGTGGTGTGGGTAGGCCGAATTCGAAAAGGTTTGGACCAAAACCCAAGCTTCTTTTTGATTCAAAACAACTAGCTGGGTGGAGGCAATTGTACTTAGTAGTTTAGTGAATGGTTGCTTTTAGTTGCTGCTAGAAAGTTCAATATATAGCAATTAGAGAAGGGGACGATACACATCCTGCATTTTCTACACCCATGTAGTCCGCCTGCTGATTTTGTTCCTTTGCAGAAATTGTTGGTCTGAACTGCCATTGGAATGACCAATAATATCGTTACATATAAGATAAGACATCTACCGAAATGTTCTTAAGAACCCAGTTAAGTTGTATAAACTGTATTGCAGCACACCTCTCGTGGGGTGGCATATATATAGGTACAATGCTTGACCATCAAGGAAGATCCCTAATTGAATCAGTACAAATGGGTAGGAGATCGTATCCTATACAAACTACCATATGCTGTACAAAAGGTATGCGTTAACATCCCCCCTCAGTTTGTGCGTCGTATGGCAAGAGGCACAAGCTGGACCGAAACTCAGAGAAGAGCTGCGAAGAGAGACCTTTTGTCATAATGTCGGCATACTGATGCGTAGATGGCACATGAAGAACTCGTACTTCGCCAAGGGAGACTTTCTCACGGACAAAGTGAAAATGTCGATCTCGATGTGTTTAGTACGGCGATGCTGCACGGGGTTGGAGGCCATGTAAACGGAGCTCACATTATCACAGAAGACAATGGCGGCAGTCGAGAGTGGACGATGAAGTTCACTGAGTAGCTGATGAATCCAACAACACTCGGCGACCACATGAGCAACAACACGGTATTCCGCCTCGGCGCTAGAGCGGGACACTGTAGTCTGCCGTTTGGAGGACCAAGAGACCAGATTATCGTCGAGATAAACACAATATCCAGAAGTCGAACGACGGGTGTCTAGGCAACCAGCCCAGTCGGCGTCAGAGTATGCACTGAGAGATGTCGATGAAGAGCTCGAGATGTGAAGACTGAGATCAAGAGTGCCTTTGATGTACCGAAGGATTCGCCTGACCAGATGCATGTGCGGCTCGCGAGGTGCATGCATGTGCATACACGCCTGCTGAATAGCGTGGGCAATATCCAGGCACGTCAGAGTCAAGTACTGAATAGCTCCAGCATGGCTACGGTACTCGGTCGGATCAGCAAGGAGAGGACCATCAAGGGCTGAGAGCTTCCACCTGACATCAATAGGGGTAGCGGACGGGTTGAAGTCTGCCATGCCTACACGGTTAAGAATATCCAAAGCATACTGTCGTTGCGAGAGGACCATGCCGAAGGCGTTCCGAGTGACAGAGATGCCGAGGAAGAATGACAGTTCGCCGAGGTCAGTCATGGCGAACTCAGAGGAGAGTTGCGCGGTGAGGCGTCGAAGGAGCTGATCTGTCAAGGCAGTAATGAGAATGTCATCCACATAGGGAAGAGTGTATGCGGGGTCAGAGCCACTCTTGTAGATGAATAAGGAGACATCGAACTTATCAGCCACAAACCCCAATCTGTGTGCAAAATGAGCAAACCGTTGGTACCAAGCGCGGGGAGCCTGCTTGAGACCGTAGAGAGATTTGTGAAGGCGGCACACATGATCGGGATGACGAGCGTCGATGAAGACGGGTGGTTGCTGGCAATAAACCTCCTCATCAAGATTGCCATGAAGGAAAGCATTCTTGACGTCAAGCTGGTGAACTGGCCATGCCCGGGAGACGGCAAGGCTGAACAATGCGGATGGTAGCCGGCTTCACCACAGGGCTGAAAGTCTCTCCGAAATCAATACCCTGCTGCTAAGAATAACCACAGTCGGCGGCTATCAGTCAGAGCCAAACATTCGTCAGAGTGAAACTTGTGCTTGAAGATCCACTTCCCTGACCGATAGCCGCTGATCGGAGCAACTAGCCGATAGCCACTGAACGGTAGCCACTTACTGATAGCCCCTGACCGATAGCCGCTGATCGGTAGCAACTAGTCGATAGCCACTGACCGATAGTCGCTGATCGGTAGCAACTAGCCGATAGCCATTGACCGATAGCCGCTGACCGGTAGCCACTGACTGATAGCCCCTGACTGATAGCCTGATCGATAGCCGCTGATCGATAGTCACTGACCGATAGCCGCTGACCGGTAGCCACTGATCGATAGCCACTAACCGATAGTCACTGACCGATAGCAACTTACCGATAGCCGCTGACCGATAGCGTTGACCATAGTCGCTGACTGGTAGCGCTAACCATAGTCGCTGACCGGTAGCCTCTGACTGATAGCCGCTGACCGGTAGCCACTGACCGATAGTCCCTGACGATAGCCGCTGACCGGTAGTCGCTGACAGATAGCCACTGACCGATAGATAGCCGCTGACCGGTAGCCGCTGAATGATAGCAACTTACCGATAGCGCTGACCATAGTCGCTGACCGGTAGCCACTGACCGATAGTCACTGACCGATAGCCGCTGACGGTAGCCGCTGATCGATAGTCCCTGACTGATAGCCGCTGACCGATAGCCGCTGACAGATAGCCACTGACCGATAGTCATTGACCAATAGCCACTGACCGGTAGCCGCTGACGATAGTCCCTGACTAATAGTCCCTGACTGATAGCCGCTGACCGATAGTCGCTGACCGATAGTCCCTCACCGATAGCCACTGACTAATAGTCACTGACTGATAGCCACTGACCGATAGTCCCTGACCGGTAGCCTTTGACGATAGTCCCTGACTGATAGGCACTGACCGATAACCACTTACCGGTAGCAACTGGCCGATAGCCACTGACCGATAGTCAGCGACCGATAGCCCCTGACTGATAGCCCTGACCGATAGTCACTGACCGATAACCGCTGACCGGTAGCCATTGACCGATAGCCACTGACCGATAGTCACTGACCGGTAGCCTCTTACCGATAGTCCCTGACCGATAGCCACTGACATAGTCCCTGACTGATAGCCACTGACTAATAGTCCCTGACCGATAGCCACTGATTGTAACAGCACAGTTTTCACAAAAAATAAAATTTTGTTTTCGGTGTGAATTGTTTGATTGTCTGATTTGTTTGCGGTGTTTGCATCCCTGATTTATCGATCGGCGATTATTTTTCCCCCTCTTATCTCGTATCGGACCGAGACCGACCCTTGCCACCCTGACACTCGACCTTTGCGACACCGGGTTTCACCCGATCACCGTCGCAAAACCCGCACGAGACCAGCCATCGCCACCGGAACGAAAACCCCGTTTATTTAATAAACGGATTATTTTATTGGGGCGCCGAAAAATGTTGTCGGAATGTCACCGCAGTGAAGTTTCGTCCGAATCGGAGTCCGTACGGAGTCTCGGCGGTCACGAACGCGATCACCGGACGCGCGAGAGAGGTACCGAGGGCGTTTGCGTCAACTGGCCAGCCAACCTGCCTATATAAAGACCACCAACCTCCCACACCCAATTAGGGTTTCCCTAAGTGAAATTTGCAGCCACCCCCCTCCACTTTGCTCAAAATTTCCCCCCAAATCCCTCTCTCACCGAAACCCTAGCCTCTGCCCTCGATCTGGACCGTTAGATCCAGATCGGAGGGTTCCCAACACCCCCACGTAGCCTCCCACCAACCTCCACTCCGTTTCGGGCCCCGTAGGGCCCAACCGCCGCCGCCGCGGGCCGAACCGGGCCGCGCCGCCCGCTGCGCTCGTTGGAGCCGCCGCCGCCTCACTGAGCTCCTCCGGCCGGCCGCCGCACCCCGGCGCGCGCCCGCCGGCGAGCACATCGCCGCCGCGCCTCTCTTCTCCCGCGCCAGCCTCCTCCCCTCCTTCCTCTCGTTCTCACCTCTCTTCTCCCGCGCCAGCCTCCTCCCCTCGTTCCTCTCGTTCTCACCTCTCTCCTCTCTCGTTTCCAACAGGAATCCGCCGCCGCCATCTCCATGACCGGCCGGCCTCAAGCTCGCGCCGCCGCGTCGCCCCGGCCCCTCTCGCGACGAAGCCGCACCTCCCCTGCACGCCGGCGCCGCCCTCACGCGCCTCCGGAACCCCCCCTCGCCCAGCGCTGCCCTACGCCCCTCGCCGGAGCCTGCCTGCTCGCCGGCAAGGCCGCCACGAGTGTTGATGTGGGACACGTAAACGCACCCCAACGATCGCCAATCGTGATAATCACTTCGGTACCGCAAAGCGGTGAGCAAAAGCCCATGAAACGGTATGGAATCGACCAAAACTGAGAGTCTTGATGACAGACACGTAGACGCACCTTGGGGTTCAGAAACCATGGAAATCGCTCCAAGACCCCAAAACGTAGAGTCATAGTTCATGAAACGAGCCAGAGTCGGACAAAACTGTGATTGTGATGACCGATACGTAAACGCACCTCAGGGTTCGTCAATCATGGAAATCACTCTGGGACCCCAAAACGTCCTTAATAGCCCATGAAACGGGCCAAAATCGGCCAATACTGTGAGTAGTGATGACCGACACATAAACACACCTCGGGATTCCAAAATCGTGGAAATCACTCCGGGACACTAAAACGGTGAGCAATAGCCCATGAAACGGGCCAAAATTGGCCAAAACTGTAAGTACTAATGACCGACACGTAAACGCACCTCTGTGTTCTTCAATCATTGAAATCACATTGAGACCCCAAAATGGTGAGCAATAGCCCATGAAACAGGCCAAAATTGGCCAAACGGCTAGTGTTGATGACCAAGTGGAAACCATTCCAGCACCCAAATTGGTGAGTAATAGCCCATGAAACGGGCCCGAATTGACCAAAAGTGCGAGTAGTAATGACCGACATGTATATGAACCTCGGGGTTAATCAATCGTGGAAATCAGTACGGGACCCCAAAACGGTGAGTAATATCCCTTGAACGGGACAGAATCGGCCAAAACCGGGAGTAGGGATGACCAACACTTAAACGGACATCGAGGTTATTTAATAATGGAAGTCGTTTCGAAACTCAAAAACACTGAGTAATTGTCCATGAAACGGGCCAAAATATGTCAAACGACGAGTGTTGATGACCGAGTGCAAATCGCGCTAATACCCAAAATAGTGAGCAATAGTCCACGAAAACGCACCTCAGGGATTGTCAATCGTGGCAATCACCCCGGGACCCCAAACAATGAATAATAATAGCCCATGAAATGGGCCAGAATCGGCCAAAACTTCGAGTCGTGATGACCGACACGTAAACACACCTTGGGGTTCTTCAATCGTGGAAATCGCTTTGGTACCCCCAAAAAGATGACCAGTCTCGTGAAACGGGCCAAAATCGGCCAAAACTTTGAATACTGATGACGAAAACGTAAACGCACCTCGGGGTTCTTCAACCATGGAAATCGCTTCGAGCCCCCAAAACGGTGAGCAATAGCCCATGAAACGGGCCAAAATCAGTCAAACGTCGAGTGTTGATGACCGAGTGGAAATCGCTCCAACACCCAAAATGGTGAGTAATAGTCCATGAAACGGGCCAGAATCAGGGAAAATGACAAGTGTGCATTACCAAGTGGAATTTGCTCCAGCGCCCAATATGGTCAGTAATAGTCCACAAAACGGGCCTGAATATGCCACAATCAGGAGTTCTGAAGGCCGACACGTAAACGCACCTTAGGCTTCTTCAATCGCGGAAATCGCTCTGAGACCCAAAGCTATGAGCAATAGCCCGTCAAACGGGCCAAAATCGGCCAAAGCGGTCAGTGTTGATGTGGGACACGTAAACGCACCCCAACGATCGACAATCGTGGAAATCACTTCGGTACCGCAAAACAGTGAGCAAAAGCCCATGAAACGGTCTGGAATCGACCAAAACTACGAGTGTTGATGACCGACACGTAAATGCACCTTGGCTTCAGAAACCATGGAAATCGCTCTGACACCTCAAAACGTAGAGTAATATTTCATGAAACGGGCCAGAATCGGACAAAACTGTGATTGTGAAGACCGACATGTAAACGCACCTCAGGGTTCATCACTCATGGAAATCACTCCGGGACCCCAAAACGTCATGAATAGCCCACGAAACAGGACAAAATCGGCCAATACTGCGAGTAGTGATGACCGACACGTAAACGCACCTCGGGATTCCTCAATCGTGGAAATCACTCCGGGACACTAAAACGGCGAGCAATAGTCCACGAAACGGGCCAAAATTGGGCAAAACCATAAGTACTGATGACCAACACGTAAACGCACCTCGGTGTTCTTGAAGCATTGAAATCTCTCTGAAACACCAAAACGGTGAGCAATAGCCCACGAAACAGGACAAGATTGGCCAAACGGCTAGTGTTGATGACCGAGTGGAAACCGCTCCAGCACCCAAATTGATGAGTAATAGCCCATGAAACGGGACCGAGTCGGCCAAAACTGCGAGTAGTGATGACCGAGATGTATAGGAACCTCGGGGTTAATCAATCATGGAAATCAGTCCAAGACCCCAAAACAGTGAGTAATATCCCTTGAAACGGGACAGAATTGGCCAAAACCGGGAGTAGTTATTGTTGTGTAACGTAGTAGAATTCAAAAATTTCGTGCCTACGTAACAAGAACCCAAGATCATCCAAGATAGATCACATACAAGGTTTAGGTTTTCATGCTCACCAACGGTTGCAGCGGAAGAAGAGTTGGTGAAGCAACGTTGACGTAGTGGAAGTAGTCGAAGAAGATCTCCCACGAACAATCCCTCGAACAGATCTCCGAGAAGAAGATGGTCCTCGAAGCAAGATCAAAGCTATGATCTCTCCACCGGTATCCACACGTCCGGCACAGCAATCCGGCAGCGCTCCGCCGTCCAGAGAAGAACGCTTCCGAGAAAACTAGAGAGAGAAAACCCTAGCGAGTTCCGATCTAGATTAGAATCTAAACCGGGGTCTAAAAGTGGAGCAACTAGATACTAGGGAGAGCCAGGGGACGCCGGAGACTTGTGTGTCTCTTCACCCCACCCTTGGCTCACCTTATATAGGTGGCCAAGGGGCCTAGGGCGCAGCTCAAGGAGGTTTGGGAGTCCAACTTGGACTCCCAAGCCTTCCAAAGCTTCCCACACCTTCCCACCGGAAACCTTCCATAATGGTATTTGGAAATCCCATCTGGAGGATCTCCCACCCCTTTTTGGTGCGCCCCCACCACCTGGCCGGCCAGGGCAGCCTAGGTGGCTTGACCCCCAAGGCCAGGGGCGCAGGGCAGTGGGTGGTACTGCCCGGAACCTTCCGGAACCTTCTAGAAGCTTCCAGGACCTTCCGGGACCTACCGGGACCGTTTCGGGACATTCCGGACACTTCTGGAGCACTTCCAATACCTTCCGGAACCTCTAACGAATGTTCCGGAGCCATCTAAATGGGTTTCGGAGCCATCCGGGCAAAGGTTATTATGTCCGGTGAACACAACATATTGTTTAAGCTGTCCACCGATCACCGAAACTATTCCGGTTGATTGTAAACTTTCCCATTACCATTTTCATATGAACTAAAGTTATCTGAAACAATTCCAAAGTATCTTAGCCATATTATTTGCTATTTACTTGCTTCCACTAAACCTTCAATCATTCTAACATTCTAACAGATTACTGTACTTTAAGTGTGTGACCCAATAGGTTCGGTATTATGTGGACATGACTTGGAACGCTTTCCAGACTTATAGTCATTTGTCAATAATCAACAGCGGAGCCATGGACACCCATGTTGACTCCCACACATACACGAAAAGACTTCGAGTGAACCTTTATGTTTATCGTATACTATTCCCTTTGCTTCGCGATATATGACAAAGTTAGAGGAGAGAAGTTTTGGCACCCATGTGAAACAACCCTTTTTGATCACAAGCCATTAGTTATCCTCATTGCTCGTTTGTCTTCATTCCTCGTTACGTATACCGGTATCTCCGTGATCAAATCACAAAGTGTCTGGCCAGACGAGAATAGATACCGTTATACCGAGTGGGCCCTGAGTCTATATCTCTTCATCGTGAAGGAGCAAATCCCATTCTTGAACTATCACTGTTACTAGACACACTGTCCAATGTACCCAGAACTTATTTTACTACTTCCCATTTACGGGAAGATTCATCTAAGAACCAAAGCACATCTTCTTGTGTGAAGTGACTTGACATTCTCATGGTCTAAGGAACTATGTATATAACAACATTTTATGATATGACTTATAACGTTTGTTTTACGATGAGTTCTCTAAGTATATCATTTAACACTGGGGTCGGTTCAACATCATTGTTCTGCTAACAATATGCTCTCATTGCTATTGACATCCTTGTTACAAGAACAATGTCCATGATTAAGAAAACATAATCATCAATAAGCACATGGGCTGGTCTTAGAGGCAAAACCAGGAACTCTTGTTGTTTACATTTCCACACATGCATATGAGTTTTCTTCTGAATCTCACAGTCAAGATCATTGCAATTATAGCACAGAAATATAAACATTAATTATGAACATGAATATATAAATAATAACACACTTTATTATTGCCTCTAGGGCATATATCCAACAGTTATGACCGACACATAAACGCACATCGGGGTTATTCAATCATGGAAATCGCTTCGAAACCAAAAACGATGAGTAATTGTCCATGAAACGGGCTTGAATCGGAGAAAACGGCGAGTGTTAATGACCGTGTGGAAATCGCTCCAACACCCAAAATGGTGAGTAATTTTCCACGAAACGGTCCAGAATCATTAGAAACTACGACTGTTTATCACCGACACGTAAACACACCTTAGGGTTCTTTAGTCGTGGAAACCACTCCGAGACCCAAAACTATGAGCAATAGCCCATCAAACGGGCCAAAATCGGACAAAGCGGTCAGTGTTGATGCGCGACACGTAAACACACCCCAATGATCGCCAATCGTGGAAATCACTTCGGTACCCCAAAGTGGTGAGCAAAAGCCAATGAAATGGTCCGGAATCGACCAAAACTGCGAGTCTTGATGACTGACACGTAAACACACCTTGGGGTTCAGAAACCATGGAAATCGCTCCGAGACACCAAAATGGAGAGTAATAGTTCATGAAACGGGCTCGAATCGGATAAAACGGTGAGTGTTAATGACCGTGTGGAAATCTCTCCAACACCCAAAATTGTGATTAATTGTCCACGAAATGGGCCATAATCATTGGAAACTACTAGTGTTGATCACCGACACGTAAACAAACCTCAGGGTTCTTTAGTCGTGGAAACCACTCCGAGACCCAAAACTATGAGCAATAGCCCATCAAACAGGCCAAAATCGGCCAAAGCGATCAGTGTTGATGTGGGACACGTAAACCCACCCCAACGATTGCCAATCGTGGAAATCACTTCGGTACCACAAAGCGGTGAGAAAAATCCCATGAAACGGTCCGAAATCGACCAAAACTACGAGTCTTGATGACCGACACGTAGAAGCACCTTGGGGTTCAGAAACCATGAAAATCGCTCCGACACCACAAAACGTAGAGTAATAGTTCATGAAACGGGCCATAATCGGACAAAACTGTGATTGTGATGACCGACACGTAAACGCACCTCAGGGTTCGTCAATCACGGAAATCACTCCGGGACCCCAAAACGTCCTTAAAAGTCCATGTAACGGGCCAAAATCGGCCAATACTGCGAGTAGTGATGACCGACACATAAACGCACCTCGGGATTCCTCAATCGTGGAAATCACTCCGGGACACTAAAACGGTGAGCAATAGCCCATGAAACGGGCCAAAATTGGCCAAAACCGTAAGTACTGATGACCGACACATAAACGCACCTCTGTGCTCTTCAATCATTGAAATCGCTTTGAGACCCCAAAACGGCGAGCAATAACCTACTAAACAGGCCAAAATTGGCCAAACGGCTAGTGTTGATGAGCGAGTGCAAACCGCTCCAGCACCCAAATTGGTGAGTAATAACCCATGAAACGGGTCCGAATCGACCAAAACTGCGAGTATTAATGGCCGACATGTATATGAACCTCGGGGTTAATCAATCGAGGAAATCGGTACGGGACCCCAAAACGGTGAGTAATATCCCTTGAAACGGGACAGGATCGGCCAAAACTGGGAGTAGGGATGACCAACACTTACACAGACATCGACGTTATTCAATCATGGAAGTCGCTTCGAAAATAAAAAACACTGAGTAATTGTCCATGAAACGGGATTGAATCGGATAAAACGGTGAGTGTTGACGAACGTATGGAAATCACTCCAATACCCAAAATGGTGAGTAATTGTCCACGAAACGGGCCAGAATCATAGGAAACTACGGGTGTTGATCACCGACACGTAAACGCACCTCAGGGTTCTTTAGTCGTGGAAACCACTCCGAGACCCAAAACTATGAGCAATACCCCATCAAACGGGCCAAAATTGGCAAAAACGATTAGTGTTGATGCGCGACACGTAAACGCACCCTAATGTTCGCCAATCGTGGAAATCACTTCGGTACCCCAAAGAGGTGAGCAAAAGCCAATGAAACGGTCCGGAATCGACCGAAACTGTGAATCTTGATGATCGACTCGTAAACGCACCTTGGGGTTCAGAAACCACGGAAATCGCTCCGAGACCCCAAAACGGAGAGTAGTAGTTCATGAAACGGGCTAGAATCGGACAAAACTGTGATTGTGATGACCAACACGTAAACGGATCTCAGGGTTCGTCAATCATGGAAATCACCCCGGGACCCCAAAACCTCATTAATAGCCCATGAAACGGGCCAAAATCGGCCAATATTGCGAATAGTGATGACCCACACATAAACGCACCTCGGGGTTCTTCAATCATGGAAATCGCTTTGGGCCCCCAAAACGGTGAGCAATAGCGCATGAAACGGCCCAAAATCTGTCAAACGACGAGTGTTGATGACCGAGTGCAAATCGCTCTAACACCCAACAATAGTCCACGAAAACGCACCTCAGGGATTGTCAATCGTAGAAATCACCCCGGGACCCAAAACAATGAGTAATAATAGCCCATGAAATGGGCCAGAATTGGCCAAAACTTCGAGTCGTGATGACCGACACGTAAACACACCTTGAGGTTCTTCAATCGTGGGAAATCGCTTTGGGACCCCCAAATAGATGACCCGTCTCGTGAAACGGGCCAGAATCAGCCAAAACTTCGAGTAGTGATGACCGACACGTAAACGGACATCGGGGTTCTTCAACCATGGAAATTGCTTCGAGGCCCCAAAACGGTGAGCAATAGCCCATGAAACGGGCAAAAATCAGTCAAATGTCGAGTGTTGATGACCAAGTGGAAATCGCTCCAACACCCAAAATGGTGAGTAATAGTCCACGAAACGGGCCAGAATAAGGGAAAATGACGAGTGTGCATGACCGAGTGGAATTTGCTCCAGCGCCCAAAATGGTCAGTAATAGTCCACTAAACAAGCCCGAATATGCCAAAATCACGAGTAGTGATGACCGACACGTAAACGCACCTTAGGGTTCTTCAATCGCGGAAATCGTTCCGAGACCCAAAACTATGAGAAATAGCCCATCAAACGGTCCAAAATCGGCCAAAGCGGTCAGTGTTGATGTCGGACACGTAAACGCACCGCAATTCACTTCGGTACCGCAAAGCGGTGAGAAAAAGCCCATGAAACGGTCCGGAATCGACCAAAACTACGAGTCTCGATGACCGACACGTAAACGCACCTTGGGGTTCAGAAACCATGGAAATTGCTCTGACACCTCAAAACGTAGAATAATAGTTCATGAAACAGGCCAGAATCGGACAAAACTGTGAATGTGATGACCGACATGTAAACACACCTCAGGGTTCTTCAATCATGGAAATCACTCCGGGACCCGAAAATGTCATGAATAGCCCACGAAACAAGCCAAAATCGGCCAATACTGCGAGTAGTGATGACCGACACGTAAACGTACCTCGGGATTCCTCAGTCGTGGAAATCACTCCGGGACACTAAAACGGTGAGCAATAGTCCATGAAACGGGCCAAAATTGGCCAAAACCATAAGTACCGATGACCGACACGTAAACGCACCTCGGTGTTCTTGAAGGATTGAAATTGCTCTGAAACCCCAAAACGGTGAGCAATAGCCCACGAAACAGGCCAAAATTGGCCAAACGGCTAGTGTTGATGACCAAGTGGAAACCGCTCTAGCGCCCAAAATGGTGAGTAATAGCCCATGAAACGGGCCCGAATCATTGGAAACTACGGGTGTTGATCACCGACACGTAAACGCACCTCAGGGTTCTTTAGTCGTGGAGACCTCTCCGAGACCCAAAACTATGAGCAATAGCCCATCAAACGGGCCAAAATTGGCCAAAACGATTAGTGTTGATGCGCGACACGTAAACGCACCCTAATGTTCGCCAATCGTGGAAATCACTTTGGTACCCCAAAGCGGTGAGCAAAAGCCAATGAAACGGTCCGGAATCGACCGAAACTGTGAATCTTGATGATCGACTCGTAAACGCACCTTGGGGTTCAGAACCAGGGAAATCGCTCCGAGACCCCAAAACGGAGAGTAGTAGTTCATGAAACGGGCTAGAATCGGACAAAACTGTGATTGCGATGACGAACACGTAAACGCATCTCAGGGTTCGTCAATCATGGAAATCACTCCAGGACCCCAAAACCTCATTAATAGCCCATGAAACTGGCCAAAATCGGCCAATACTGCGAGTAGTGACGACCCACACGTAAACGCACCTCGGGGTTCTTCAATCATGGAAATCGCTTCGAGCCCCCAAAACGGTGAGCAATAGCCCATGAAACGGTTGAAAATCTGTCAAACGACGAGTGTTGATGACCGAGTGCAAATCGCTCTAACACCTAAAATGGTGAGCAATAGTCCACGAAAACGCACCTCAGGGATTGTCAATCGTAGAAATCACCTCGGGGTTTTTCAACCATTAAAATTGCTCCGAGCCCCGACAATGGTGAGCAATCGCGCCAACACCCAATATGGTGAGTAATAGTCCACGAAACGGGCAAGAATCAGGGAAAATGACGAGTGTGCATGACCGAGTGGAATTTGCTACAACGCCCAAAATGGTCAGTAATAGTCCACGAAACAGGCCCGAATATGCCACAATCACGAGTAGTGATGACCGCCACGTAAACGCACCTTAGGGTTCTTCAATCGCGGGAATCGTTCTGAGACCCAAAACTATGAGCAATAGCCCATCAAACGGTCCAAAATCGGCCAAAGCGGTCAGTGTTGATGTGGGACACGTAAACGCACCCCAATTCACTTCGGTACCGCAAAGCGGTGAGCAAAAGCCCATGAAACGGTTCGGAATCGACCAAAACTACGAGTCTTGATGACCGACACTTAAACGCACCTTGGGTTCAGAAACCATGGAAATTGCTCTGACACCTCAAAACGTAGAATAATAGTTCATGAAACGGGCCAGAATCGGACAAAACTGTGAATGTGATGACCGACATGTAAGCGCACCTCAGGGTTCTCCAATCATGGAAATCACTCCAGGACCCCAAAACGTCATGAATAGCCCACGAAACAGGCCAAAATCGGCCAATACTGCGAGTAGTGATGACTGACACGTAAATGCACCTCAAGATTCCTGAATCATGGAAATCACTCTGGGATACTAAAATGATGAGTGTTAATGACCGTGTGGAAATCGCTCCAACACCCAAAAGGGTGAGTAATTGTCCACGAAACGGGCCAGAATCATTGGAAACTACGAGTGTTGATCACCGACACGTAAACGCACCTCAGGGTTCTTCAGTCGTGGAAACCAATCCGAGACCCAAAACTATGAGCAATAGCCCATCAAACGGGTCAAAATCGGCCAAAGCAGTCAGTGTTGATGTGGGACACGTAAGCGCACCCCAACGATCGCCAATCGTGGAAATCACTTCGGTACCGCAAAGCGGTGAGGAAAAGCCCATGAAACGGTCCGGAATCGACCAAAACTATGAGTCTTGATGACCGACACGTAAACACACCTTGGGGTTTAGAAACCATGGAAATCGCTCTGGCACCTCAAAAGGTAGAGTAATAGTTCATGAAACGGGCCAAAATCGGACAAAATTGTGAATGTGATGACCGACACGAAACGCACCTCAGGGTTCGTCAATCATGGAAATCACTCCCGGACCCCAAAACGTCATGAATAGGCCACGAAACAGGCCAAAATCGGCCAATACTGCGAGTAGTGATGACCGACACGTAAACGCACCTCGGGATTCCTCAATCGTGGAAATCACTCCGGGACACTAAAACGGTGAGCAATAGTCCATGAAACAGGCCAAAATTGTCCAAAACCATAAGTACTGATGACCGACACGTAAACGCACCTCGGTGTTCTTGAAGTATTGAAATCCCTTTGAAACCCCAAAACGGTGAGCAATAGCCCACGAAACAGGCCAAAATTGTCCAAACGGCTAGTGTTGATGACCAAGTGGAAACCTCTCCAGCGCCCAAAATGGTGAGTAATAGCCCATGAAACGGGCCCGAATCGGCCAAAACTGTGAATAGTGATGACCTACACGTATATGAACCTCGGGGTTAATCAATCGCGGAAATCAGTCCGGGACCCCTAAACGGTGAGTAATATCCCTTGAAACGGGCTAGAATCGGCCAAAACCGGGAGTAGGGATGACCGACACATATACGCACATCGGGATTATTCAATCAAGGAAATCGCTTCGAAACCCAAAAACGCTGAGTAATTGTCCATGAAACGGGCTTGAATCGGATAAAACAGTGAGTGTTGATGACAGTGTGGAAATCGCTCCAACACCCAAAATGGTGGGTAATTGACCACGAAACGGGCAAGAATAGTTGGAAACTACGAGTGTTAATCACCGACACGGAAACACATCTCAGGGATCGTCAATCGTTGAAACCACTCCGGGACCCCAAAACGGAGAGTAATAGTTCGTGAAACGGGATAGAATCAGACTAAACTGTAATTGTGATGACTAACACGTAAACGCATCTCAGGGTTCGTCAATCATGGAAATCACTCCGACACCCCAAAACCTCTTTAATATCCCATGAAACGGGCCAAAATCGGCCAATACTGCGAGTAGTGATGACCACCACGTAAATGCACCTCGGGGTTCTTCAATCATGGAAATCGCTCTGAGCCCCCAAAACGATGAGCAATAGCCCATGAAACGGGCCAAAATCTGTCAAAGGACGAGTATTGATGACCGAGTGAAAATCGCTCTAACACCCAAAATGGTGAGCAATAGTCCACGAAAACGCACCTCAGGGATTGTCAATCATGGAAATCACCCCGGGACCCAAAACAATGAGTAATAATAGCCCATTAAATGGGCCAGAATCGGCCAAAACTTCGAGTCGTTATGACCCACACGTAAGCACACCTTGGGGTTCTTCAATCTTGGAAATCGCTTTGGGACCCCAAAAAATATGACCACTCTCATGAAACGGGCCAGAATCTGCCAGTACTTCGAGTAGTGATGACCGACACGTAAACGCACCTCGGGGTTCTTCAACCATGGAAATCGCTCCGAGCCCCCAAATTAGTGAGCAATAGACCATGAAACGAGCCAAAATCAGTCAAACGACGAGTGTTGATGACCGAGTGGAAATCGCTCCAACACCCAGGTGAGTAATAGTCCACGAAACGGGTCAGAATAAGGGAAAACGACGAGTGTGCATGACCGACTTGAAATTGATCCAACGCCTAAAATGGTCAGTAATAGTCCACGAAACAGGCCAGAATCGTCCACAACCGCGAGTAGTGATGACCGACACGTAAACACACCTCAGGGTTCTTCAATCGTGGAAATCGCTCTGAGACCCAAAACTAATAGTAATAGCCCATCAAACGGGCCAAAATCGGCCAAAACAGTCAATGTTGATGTGGGACACGTAAACGCACCCCAACGATTGCCAATCATGGAAATCACTTCGGTACCGCAAAGAGGTGAGCAAAAGCCCATGAAACGGTCCGGAATCGACCAAAACTGCGAGTCTTGATGACCGACACGTAGACACCTTGGGGTTCAGAAACCATGGAAATCGCTCCTACCCCAAAACGTAGAGTCATAGTTCAAGATACGGGCCAGAGTCGGACAAAACTGTGATTGTTTTGACCGACACGTAAACGCACCTCAGGGTTCGTCAATCATGGAAATCACTTCGGGACCCCAAAACGTCCTTAATAGCCCATGAAACAGGCCAAAATCGGCCAATAATGCGAGTAGTCATGACCGACACGTAAACGCACCTCGGGTTTCCTCAATCATGGAAATCACTCCGGGACACTAAAACGGTGAGCAATAGCCCATGAAACGGGCCAAAATTGGCCAAAACCGTAAGTACTGATGACCGACACGTAAACGCACCTATGTGTTCTTCAATCATTGAAATCGCTTTGTATAAGGCCCGATATGCGGTACTGTTCCAGATCTAGATGTTTCCATCCAGATCCGGGGACGAAGCACATATCGGTCCCACCGCGACATATGACAAAGCCATATGCCCCGGATTTCCAACATGATATCACAACATTACAGATACAGGATACAACATCTCATACAATCGGCATGCAACTGCCTCAAATACAATACAACAGCGGAAGATACATGTCTGAGTACAGACTACAAACAAATGCCTAGTGGCAAAGAGAAAAACATCGATCCCATAACCACACGGGTCCAGGCCCTCCGCCGGGATCCGCCTAACTAGTCGTCGTCGAGTCTCCACGTGAAACGTCGATCACCATACCTGTTGTCGATCAAGAACCCTGAAAAGAGTTTGGGGGTAGTATCATGAGTACAGTAGTACTCATCATCCAACTGTAGTGGTCACCTGAGCCAGCAAGGACTTCATCACTCGTCATTCTAGGACAACTAGTAGTTTACGGTAAGGAAGGGGTAAGTGGTGAGGTTGCTGCCGCACTAGCATTTATGAAGTGACTACCGATCTAGAGAGTAAGATAAGAAGCCAAGCATTCGATGAGGAATCGCCTCCAAAAGTCTTGCTATCAACTACTTACGCAAGCATAACACCTATCCTACCCTTGTCCTCCTCTTCGCATCCCGACGAAGAAGAAGCAGTCAAGGCACACACACACGTTGATCAAGTTATATTAAGATTATCTCAGTTGTTGTTGTCTATGAACAAGGAGTAGGTCTCAAGTCGTCCATAACCGTGGACACGGCTTGTCGAAAAGATTTAACCCTGCAGGGGTGTACCAACTGCCCATTACAAGGCTCCGCACGCACGCCCATCTCTCTCAGTTGCTACCCATGATAGGCAACCATTTTATGATTTAGTCCCAAGAGATCCGGAACGACAGGTCCCTCTAACTAACAACAAACAAATCCGGGTGGCCCCCGGTGAGTCGACATCCAACTCAAAAGCCGTCCGCGCTATCGAGTCGGCCTCTACCGTCTGGACGAGGTCGGGTTAGCTACCCAAACAGATGTGGGCAGCCCCCTAGCTTCCAGGTGTGGACCAAAAAAGGAACTAAGTCTCCGCTGTCCCGAGTTGTTTGAAAACTTGCGAGGTCGACACTCGCACACACACGTTTGCAAAAGGTAAAACCAGCTTGGGCCACCACTAGAAATGTTTGAAGCTAGATAGGTAAGAAGAGGGGACCCCATAAAATCCCACACGCGGTTAGGCACGCTCAGTCTTAAAACCAATACCCGGAACTCGGATCCTAGGTGACTCGAATGGAACAAAGCGTCGGGGCGGGATAGCCTAGACCTTCCATCCTTCGTCGAATATAGTCAACATTTATAATAATCATATCATCAACAACAATAATAATAATGTGAGATCCCAAACCCAAGGAGTAACAGGGTAACATCGTAGCACCTAAGCATGCATACTAAGCAAGGGCTGAGCAACGAGCAATAGTAACATAGCAGTACATGGTTTGCTAGGAGGGGACATGGCTGTATCGGTTTGAAAGAGGCTGTAAACATGTGGTAGGATCAAACATCGAACCTAACCTAGACTAGCCTCCAAACCGCTGGTTGAAATAGAATGGATCATAAGTAATGTATAGTCCTTGCCTGTTGATAAGTCGGGTTCCGAAGGTGTAGCCGATCGCAAGCTCGCATCGTCTCCGAGAGGTACCCGCGGAAGCACACAAGACGGCAAACACTGGAAAGCAATCAACGGTGCACCACTATTACTACGGAGCAATACAAGATCAAAGAGACAACACAAGGCACGGCAACGCGATACGGATCTATCGTCGAGAACGGTTACTAACAGTTTAAGTGGGGTATCGGTCACACACGACGAATACCGCACATTTACGGAGGTTCAAGTTGCTTAGCTACAGGTGATCAACCAACGGTTGTTAACATGGCAACTCAAGCAAGCATGACATAGCACACAAACATGGCAAGAGGTGAAGCATAAGATAAACTATCTATGCTAGTCAATTTAAGTGAGGCACAACCTACACATGGCATAACACTAAGTGCCGCACGACAATTAAAGGATTTGGTACTGTTCTGCCCTAAACCATATTTTAGGTTGGTTAACAACAGAAAAAAATAGCATAAACACAAAGTACACGAAAAACTAATCAAGTTACATATAAAGAACACCCCAAACGGAGTTACGGTTAAAAAGATATAAGCAAAACAAGTTACGGGCACAAACTGCCAACATCGGGAAGCACACTTTAGAGCAATGCATAAACAGGATGATCAATGTAAACATGCTCACAAATGACTTGCAATTAAAGTAGACATGACATGGAAGGCATGGCAAAAGGAGTCATGCAAAAAGACATCATAGATCAAAAGATATTAAGCAAACAACATGACATCAGTAACAGACTTAGTGAAAAACTGAGGTGGCTGTCAACAACAGCAGCATAGCAACTTTGGAGCTAAATATCTATATGACCAGAAAGCATATCATGGAAATGCAATACATGGGATGAAATTAGACATGATGCTTAACAATATGCAATTGGAATCACTCAAATCCGATAAACGGTCGCGACACACTCGTCGACCGAAGTTGCAACAAAATAACCGTTTTCAGCACAGCAGCACAATAACATCAGGATCACCACTTTGGAGCAAGATTTAATACAGATAAAGCACCCAAACATGGCAAGCTAAAGCATGGAATTGAAGTACACATGATGTTTAACACATAGGATAAAGAATCAATGCAAAAGGCCTCATGGATTTGTTACAATCATCATGCAAAGTTGCTACAAAATAATAACAGCAGCACATAATAGCAATTTGTAGCAGTTTAACGGCCTGATGCCCTGTTCAGCACACAATTACACAATCAAGATGAGCTCAAATGCAAATGCTCACAAAAGATGAATTAAAGTACACGCAATTCTGAGCAACTTTCATTTTTGGCGCATCGCGATCCGAGCTATGGTTCAACGGGAAATCGCATCGCGAAATTGAATCAACACACAGTTTTCAGGGACTTGGGCTGGCCGCTGGGAGCAGGTGGGCCGCTGGCCGAAGCAGCAGACGGGGGCACGGGCTCCTCCCGAGCCATGGAGGGGTGCGGCGGCGGCGCTTGCCCGGTGGCGCACCGGCCACCGGCGACGAGAGGCACCGGAGGAGGCTGGAGGCGAGGAGATCGGGCGCGGAAGGCCGGATCTGGCCGCCGACGTGGTTCCCAGGGGCGGCACGGCGCGGATCCAGGGGGGCTCCGAGCTCGAGCTTCAAGGCCATGGCGGCCGGGCTCCTGCTGCTGCATCACAGAGAGAGAGAGAGGATGAGAGGGAGAAGGCGGAAAGAGAGGGGAGGGAGAGGAAGGCCGCGGGAGGAGGAGGGGAGCCGGCGGGGAGGCTCCGGCGGCCGTGGCCTGCTGGCCGGAGGCGAGAGGCGGCGGTGAGGTGCCTCCACGGGCATGGCACGGGAGAGGAGAGAGGCTACGTGACGCGATCCGGTGCGTCCGATCGCGGATCGAACGGTCCGAAAAAATCTGGGATCGGGGAGGCAAACTGGGCAAAGTGGAGGGGGGTGGCTGCAAATTTTGGCTAGGGAAACCCTAGAAATGGGTGGGAGTGTGGTGGTCTTTATATAGCATGGGTGGCTGGCAGTTTGCAAAAACATCCCCGGTTTTTCTCTCTCGCGCGCGGTGCTCACGTTACTGACTGCCGGGGATCCGCAGTACCTCTGATTCGGGTAAAACTTCGAACTGCGCGATCAGTGCGTCGAGCCGGAGGCGTTCACCTCGCGCTGGAACCGTTCCGAAAACACTTTCCGGCGCGCTATAAAAATATCCCGTTTAGTTATTAAACGGGGTTTTTCGTTCCGTTGGCTGCGGCTGGTCTCGTGCGGTTTTCGCGACGGGGATCGGGCGAAACCCGGTGTCGCAAAGGTCGAGTGTCAGGGTGGCAAGGGTCAGTCTCCGTCCGGTACGAGATAAGAGGGGGGAAAATAATCGCCGATCGATAAATCGGGGATGCAAACACCGCAAACAAATCAGACGATCAAACAATTCACACCGAAAACAAAAATTTTCATTTTTGTGAAAACTGGGCTGTTACACTTTGAGACCGCAAAACGGTGAGAAATAGCCCACGAAATAGGCCAAGTTGGACATACGACAAGTGTTGATGAGCGAGTGGAAACCGCTCTAGCACCCAAATTGGTGAGTAATAGCCCATGAAACGGGCCCGAATCGACCAAAACTACGAGTAGTAATGAGCGACATGTGTATGAACCTCGGGGTTAATCAATCGTGGAAATCAGTACGGGACCCCAAAACGGAGAGTAATATCCCTTGAAACGGGACAGAATCGGCCAAAACCGGGGGTAGGGATGACCGACACTTAATCGGACATCGACGTTATTCAATCATGGAAGTCGCTTCGAAACTCAAAAACACTGAATAATTATCCATGAAACGGGATTGAATCGGATAAAACGGTGAGTGGTGACGACCGTGTGGAGATCGCTCCAACACCCAAAATGGTGAGTAACTGTCCACGAAACGGGCCAGAATCATTGGAAACTACGGGTGTTGATCACCGACACGTAAGCGCACCTCAGGGTTCTTTAGTCGTGGATACCACTCCGAGACCCAAAACTATGAACAATAGCCCATCAAACGGGCCAAAATTGGCCAAAACGATTAGTGTTGATGCCTGACACGTAAACGCACCCTAATGTTCGCCAATCGTGGAAATCACTTCGGTACCCCAAAGCGGTGAGCAAAAGCCAATGAAACGGTCCGGAATCGACCGAAACTTTGAGTCTTGATGATCAACTCGTAAACGCACCTTGGGGTTCAGAAACCATGGAATTCGCTCCGAGACCCCAAGAGTAGTAGTTCATGAAACGGGTTAGAATCGGAAAAAACTGTGATTGTGATGACCAACACGTAAACGCATCTCAGGGTTCGTCAATCATGGAAATCACTCCGGGACCCCAAAACCTCATTAATAGCCCATGAAACGGGCCAAAATCGGCCAATACTGCGAGTATTGATGACCCACATGTAAACGCAACTTGGGGTTCTTCAATCATGGAAATCGCTTCGAGCCCTCAAAACGGTGAGCAATAGCCCATGAAACGGGCCAAAATCTGTCAAACGACGAGTGTTAATGACCGAGTGCAAATCGCTCTAACACCCAAAATGGTGAGCAATAGTCCAAGAAAACGCACCTCAGTGATTGTCAATCGTGGAAATCACCCCGGGAGCCAAAACAATGAGTACTAATAGCCCAAGAAATGGGCCAGAATCGGCCAAAACTTCGAGTCGTGATGACCGACACATAAACACACCTTGGGGTTCTTCAATCGTGGAAATAACTTTGGGACACCCAAAAAGACGACCAATCTCGTGAAACGGGCCATAATCGGCCAAAACTTCGAGTAGTGATGATTGAGACATCGACGCACCTCGGGGTTCTTTAACCATTGAAATCTCTCCGAGCCCCCAAAATGGTGAGCAATAGCCCATGAAACGGGCCAAAATTAGTCAAACGTCGAGTGTTGATGACCGAGTGGAAATCGCTCCAACACCCAAAATGGCGCGTAATAGTCCACGAAACGTGCCAGAATCAGGGTAAATGACGAGTGTACATGCCCAAGTGGAATTCACTCCAGCGCCCAAAATGATCAGTAATAGTCCACGAAACGGGCCCGAATATGCCACAACCCCGAGTAGTGATGACCGACACGTAAACACACCTTAGGGTTCTTCAATCGCGGAAATCGCTCCGAGACCCAAAACTATGAGCAATAGCCCATCAAACAGGCTAAAATCGGCCAAAACGGCCAGTGTTGATGTGGAACACGTAAACGCACCCCAACGATGGCCAATCGTGGAAATCACTTCGTTACCGCAAAGCGGTGAGCAAAAGCCCATGAAACGGTCCGGAATCGACCAAAACTACGAGTCTTGATGATCGACACATAAACGCACCTTGGGGTTCAGAAACCATGGAAATCGCTCTGAGACCTCAAAACATAGAGTAATAGTTCGTCAAACGGGCCAGAATCAGAAAAAACTGTGATTGTGATGACCGACACGTAAACTCACCTCAGGGTATGTCAATCATGGAAATCACTCCGGGACCCCAAAACGTCATGAATAGCCCACGAAACAGGCCAAATCGGCCAATACTGCGAGTAGTGATGACCAACACGTAAACGCACCTCGGGATTTGTCAATCGTGGAAATCACTCTGGGACACTAAAACGGTGAGCAATAGTCCAGGAAACGGACCAAAATTGGCCAAAATCATAAGTACTGATGACCGATATGTAAACGCACCTCGGTGTTCTTCAATCATTGAAATCGCTCTGAGATCCAAAAACGGTGAGCAATAGCCCATGAAATAGGCCAAATCTATCCAAACGGCTAGTGTTGATGACCGAGTGGAAACCGCTCCAGCACCCAAATTGATGAGTAATAGCCCATGAAACGGGCCCGAATCAGCCAAAACTGTGAGTAGTGATGACCGAGTGGAATTCGCTCAAGCGCCCAAAATGGTCAGTAATAGTCCACGAAACGGGCCCGAATATTCCACAACCGCGAGTAGTGATGACCGACACGTAAACACACCTTAGGGTTCTTCAATCGCGGAAATCGGTCCGAGACCCAAAACTATGAGCAATAGCCCATCAAACAGGCCAAAATCGGCCAAAACGGTCAGTGTTGATGTGGGACACGTAAACGCACCCCAACGATTGCCAATCGTGGAAATCACTTCGTTAACGCAAAGTGGTGAGCAAAAGCCCATGAAACAGTCCGAAATCGACCAAAACTATGAGTCTTGATGATCGACACATAAACGCACCTTGGGGTTCAGAAACAATGGAAATCGCTCTAAGACCTCAAAACATAGAGTAATGGTTCATCAAACGGGCCAGAATCGGACAAAACTGTGATTGTGATGACCGACACGTAAATGCACCTCAGGGTTCGTCAATCATGGAAATCACTCCGGGACCCCAAAACGTCATGAATAGCCCACGAAACAGGCCAAATCGGCCAATACTGCGAGTAGTGATGACCGGCACGTAAACGCACCTCGGGAATTGTCAATCGTGGAAATCACTCTGGGACACTAAAACGGTGAGCAATAGTCCAGGAAACGGACCAAAATTGGCAAAAATCATAAGTACTGATGACCGACATGTAAACGCACCTCGGTGTTCTTCAATCATTGAAATCGCTCTGAGACCCCAAAACGGTGAGCAATAGCCCATGAAATGGGCCAAAATTATCCAAACGGCTAGTGTTGATGACCGAGTGGAAACCGCTCCAGCACCCAAATTGATGAGTAATAGCCCATGAAACGGGCCCGAATCAGCCAAAACTGTGAGTGGTGATGACCGAGTGGAATTCGCTCAAGCGCCCAAAATGGTAAGTAATAGTCCATGAAACGGGCCCGAATATGCCACAACCGCAAGTAGTGATGACCGACACGTAAACACACCTTAGGGTTCTTCAATCGCGGAAATCGCTCTGAGACCCAAAACTATGAGCAAAAGCCCATCAAACAGGCCAAAATCGGCCAAAACGGTCAGTGTTGATGTGGGACACGTAAACGCACCCCAACGATTGCCAATCGTGGAAATCACTTGGTTACCGCAAAGTGGTGAGAAAAAGCCCATGCAACAGTCCGGAATCGACCAAAACTACGAGTCTTGATGACCGACACATAAACGCACCTTGGGGTTCAAAAACCATGGAAATCGCTCTGAGACCTCGAAACGTAGAGTAATAGTTCATCAAACGGTCCAGAATCGGACAAAACTGTGATTGTGATGACCGACACGTAAACGCGTCTCAGGGTTCGTCAATCCTGGAAATCACTCCGGGGCCCCCAAAACGTCATGAATAACCCATGAAACAAGCCAAAATCGGCCAATACTGCGAGTAGTGATGACCGACACGTAAACGCACCTTGGGATTCCTCAATCGTGCAAAACACTCTGGGACACTAAAACGGTGAGCAATAGTCCAAGAAACGGACCAAAATTGGCCAAAACCATAAGTACTGATGACCGACATGTAAACACACCTCGGTGTTCTTCAATCATTGAAATCACTCTGAGACCCCAAAACGATGAGCAATAGCCCACGAAATAGGCCAAAATTAGCCAAACGTCTAGTGTTGATGAACGAGTGGAAACCGCTCTAGCACCCAAATTGATGAGTAATAGCCCATGAAACGGGCCCGAATCGCCAAACCTGCAAGTAGTGATGACCGACATGTATATGAACCTCGGGGTTAATCAATCAAGGAAATCAGTCCGGGAACCTAAAACGGTGAGTAATATCCCTTGAAACGGGACAGAATCGGCCAAAACCGGGAGTAGGGATGACCGACACATAAACGCACATCAGGGTTATTCAATCATTGAAGTCACTTCGAAACTCAAAAACACTGAGTAATTGTCCATGAAACGGGATTGAATCGGATAAAACGGCGAGTGTTGATGACCGTGTGGAAATCGCTCCAACACCCAAAATGGTGAGTAATTGTCCACGAAATGGGCCGGAATCATTGGAAACTACGAGTGTTAATCACCGACACGTAAACGCACCTCAGGGTTCTTTAGTCGTGGAAACCACTCCGAGACCCAAAACTGTGAGCATTAGCCCAACAAACGGGCCAAAATTGGCCAAAGCGGTTAGTGTTGATGCGCGACACGTAAACACATCCTAATGTTCGCCAATCGTGGAAATCACTTCGGTACACCAAAGCGGCGAGCAAAAGCCAATGAAACGGTCCGGAATCGACCAAAACAGCGAGTCTTGTTGACCGACTCGTAAACACACCTTGGGGTTCAGAAACAATGGAAATCACTCCGAGACCCCAAAACAGAGAGTAATAGTTCATGGAACGGGTACAATCGGACAAAACTGAGATTGTGATGACCAACACGTAAACGCATCTCAGGGTTAGTCAATCATGGAAATCACTCCAGGACCCCGAAACCTCATTAGTAGCCCATGAAACGGGCCAAAATCGGCTAATACTGTGAGTAGTGATGACCGACACGTAAACGCACCTTGAGGTTCTGCAATCATGGAAATCGCTCCGAGCCCCCAAAACGGTGAGCAATAGCCCATGAAACGGGCCAAAATCTTTCAAACGACGAGTGTTGATGACCGAGTGCAAATCGCTCTAACACCCAAAATGGTGAGCAATAGTCCATGAAAACGCACCTCATGGATTGTCAATCGTGGAAATCACCCCAGGACCCAAAACAATGAGTAATAATAGCCCATGAAATGGGCCAGAATCGGCCAAAACTTTGAGTCGTGATGACCGACACGTAAACACACCTTGGGGTTCTTCAATCGTGGAAATCGCTTTGGGACCCCCAAAAAAGATGACCAGTCTCGTGAAACGGTCCAGAATAGGCCAAAACGTCGAGTAGTGATGACTGACATGTAAAAGAACCTCAGCGTTCTTCAACCATGGAAATCGCTCAGAGCCCCAAAAATAGTGAGCAATAGCCCATGAAATGGGCCAAAATCAGTCAAACCACGAGTGTGGATGACTGAGTGGAAATCGCTCCAACACCCAGGTGAGTGTCCACGAAACGGGCCAGAATCATGGAAAACGACGAGTGTGCATGACCGAGTGGAAATCGCTCCAGCGCCCAAAATGGTCAGTAATAGTCCACGAAATAGGCCAGAATCGGCCACCACCGCGAGTAGTGATGACCGACATGTAAACACACCTCAGGGTTCTTCAATCGTGGAAATCGCTCTGAGACCCAAAACTATGAGCAATAGCCCATCAAACAGGCCAAAATTGGCCAAACGGTCAGTGTTGATGTGGGACATGTAAACGCACCCCAACGATCGCCAATCGTGGAAATCACTTCCATACCGCAAAGCAGTGAGCAAAAGCCCATGAAACGGTCCGAAATCGACAAAAACTGCGAGTCTTGATGACCGACACGTAGACGCACCTTGGGGGTTCAGAAACCATGGAAATCGCTCAGAAACCCCAAAACGTAGAGTAATAGTTCATGAAACGGGCCAGAGTCGGACAAAACAGTGATTGTGATGACCGACACGTAAACGCACCTCAGGGTTCGTCAATCATGGAAATCACTCCGGGACCCCAAAACGTCCTTAATAGCCCATAAAACGGGCCAAAATCGACCAAAGCGGCCAGTGTTGATGTGGGACACGTAAACGCACCCCAACAATCTCCAATGGTGGAATTCACTTCGGTACCGCAAAGCGGTGAGCAAAAGCCCTTGAAACGGTCCGGAATCGACCAAAACTACGAGTCTTGATGGCCGACACGTAAACGCACCTTGGTGTTCAGAAACCATGGAAATTGCTCTAGAACCTCAAAACGTAGAATAATATTTCATGAAACGAGCCAGAATCGGACAAAACTGTGAATGTGATGAACGACATGTAAACGCACCTCAGCGTTGGTCAATCATAGAAATCACTCCGGGACCCCAAAACGTCATGAATAGCCCATGAAATAGGCCAAAATCTGCCAATACAGCGAGTAGTGATGACCGACACGTAAACGCACCTCGGTGTTCTTGAAGCATTGAAATCGCTCTCAAACCCCAAAACGGTGAGCAATAGCCCACGAAACAGGCCAAAATTGGCCAAACGGCTAGTGTTGATGACCGAGTGGAAACCGCTCCAACACCCAAATTGATGAGAAATAGCCCATGAAACGGGCCCGAATTGGCCAAAACTGCTAGTGATGACCGACATGTATATGAACCTCGGGGTTAATCAATCATAGAAATCAGTCCGGGACCCCAAAACGGTGAGTAATATCCCTTGAAACGGGACAGAATCAGCCAAAACCGAGAGTAGGGATGACCGACACATAAACGCACATCGGGGTTATTCAATCATGGAAATCGCTTCGAAACCAAAAATGCTGAGTAATTGTCCATGAAACGGGCTCGAATCGGATAAAATGGTGAGTGTTAATGACCGTGTGGAAATCGCTCCAACACCCAAAATGGTGAGTAATTGTCCACGAAATGGGCCAGAATCATTGGAAACTACGAGTGTTGATCACTGACAAGTAAACACACCTCAGGGTTCTTCAGTCGTGGAAACCACTCCGAGACCCAAAACTATGAGCAATAGCCCATCAAACGGGCCAAAATCAGACAAAGCAGTCAGTGTTGATGCGTAACACATAAACGCACCCCAACGATCGCCAATCGTGGAAATCACTTCGTACCCCAAAGCGGTGAGCAAAAGCCAATGAAACGGTCCGGAATCGACCAAAACTGCGAGTCTTAAAGACCGACACGTAAACGCACCTTGGGGTTGGAAATCGCTCCAACGCCAAAAAGGGTGAGTAAGTTTCCATGAAACGGGCCAGAATCATTGGAAACTACGAGTGTTGACAACCGACACGTAAACGCACCTCAGGGTTCTTCAGTCGTGGAAACCACTCCGAGACCCAAAACTATGAGCAATAGCCCATCAAACGGGCCAAAATCGGCCAAAGTAGTCAGTGTTGATGTGGGACACGTAAGCGCTCCCCAACGATCGCCAATCGTGGAAATCACTTCGGTACTGCAAAGCGGTGAGCAAAAGCCCATGAAATGGTCCGGAATCGACCAAAACTACGAGACTTGATGACCGACACGTAAACACACCTCGGGGTTCAGAAACCATGGAAATCGCTCTGACACCTAAAAACGTAGAGTAATAGTTCATGAAACGAGCCAGAATAAGACAGAACTGTGAATGTAATGACCGACACGTAAACGCACCTCAGGGTTCGTCAATCATGGAAATCAATCTGGGACCCCAAAACATCATGAATAGCCCACGAAACAAGCTAATATCGGCCAGTACTGCGAGTAGTGATGACCGACATGTAAATGCACCTCAAGATTCCTCAATCGTGGAAATCACTCCGGGACATTAAAATGGTGGGCAATAGCCCATGAAACGGGCCAAAATTGGCCAAAACTATAAGTACTGATGACCGACACGTAAACGCACCTCGGTATTCTCTAATCATTGAAATCGTTGTTAGACCCCAAACGTGAGCAATAGCCCACAAAATAGGCCAAAATTAGCCAAACGGCTAGTGTTGATGACCAAGTGGAAACCGCTCCAGCGCCCAAAATGGTGAGTAATAGCCCATGAAACGGGCCCGAATCGGCCAAAACTGCGAATAGTGATGACCTACACGTATATGAACCTCAGGGTTAATCAATCGTGGAAATCAGTTCGGGACCCCTAAACGGTGAGTAATATCCCTTGAAACGGGCCAGAATCGGCCAAAACCGGTAGTAGGGATGACCGACACATATACGCACATCGGGGTTATTCAATCATGGAAATCGCTTCGAAACCCAAAAACGCTGAGTAATTATCCATAAAACGGGCTTGAATCGGATAAAACGGCGAGTGTTGATGACCGTGTGGAAATCGCTACAACACCCAAAATGGTGGGTAATTGTCCACGAAACGGGCCAGAATAGTTGGAAACTACGAGTGTTGATCACCGACACAGAAACACATCTCAGGGATCGTCAATCGTTGAAACCACTCCGGGACCCCAAAACGTCCTTAATAGCCCATTAAACGGGCCAAAACTGCGAGTAGTGATGACCGACACGTAAATGCACCTCGGGGTTCTTCCACCATGGAAATCGCTCCGAGCCCCCAAAATAGTGAGCAATAGCCCATGAAACGGGCCAAAATCAGTCAAGCGAGGAGTGTTGATGACCAAGTGGAAATCGCTCCAATACCCAGGTGAATAATAGTCCACGAAACGGGCCAGAATCCGGGAAAACGACGAGTGTGGATGACCGAGTATAAATCGATCCAACGCCAAAAATTGTCAGTAATAGTCCACGAAACAAGCCAAAATCGGCCACAACCGCGAGTAGTGATGACCGGCACGTAAACACACCTCAAGGTTATTCAATCGTGGAAATCGCTCTGAGACCCAAAACTATGAGCAATAGCCCATCGAACGGGCCAAAATCGGCCAAAACGGTCAGTGTTGATGTGGGACACGTAAACGCACCCCAACGAACGCCAATCGTGGAAATCACTTCGGTACCGCAAAGCGGTGAGCAAAAGCCCATGAAACGGTCCGGAATCGACCAAACTTACGAGTCTTGATGAACGACACGTAAACGCGCCTTAGGGTTCAGAAACCATGGAAATCGCTCTGACACCTCAAAACGTAGAGTAATAGTTCATGAAACGAGCCAGAATCAGACAAAACTGTGAATGTAATGACCGACACGTAAACACAACTCAGGGTTCATCAATCATGGAAATCACTATGGGACCCCAAAACATCATGAATAGCCCACGAAACAGGCTAATATCGGCCAATACTGCGAGTAGTGATGACGGACACGTAAATGCACCTCGAGATTCCTCAAACGTGGAAATCACTCCGGGACACTAAAATGGTGGGCAATAGCCCATGAAACGGGCCAAAATCTTTCAAACGACGAGTGTTGATGACCGAGTGCAAATCGCTCTAATACCCAAAATGGTGAGCCATAGTCCACGAAAACGCACCTCAGGGATTGTCAATCGTGGAAATCACCCCGGGACACAAAACAATGAGTAATAATAGCCCATGAAATGGGCCAGAGTCAGCCAAAACTTTGAGTCGTGATGACCGACACGTAAACACACCTTGGGGTTCTTCAATCGTGGAAATCGCTTTGGGACCCCCAAAAAGATGACCAGTCTCGTGAAACGGGCCAGAATAGGCCAAAACGTCGAGTAGTGATGACTGACACGTAAACGCACCTCGGCATTCTTCAACCATGGAAATCGCTCAGAGCCCCCAAAATAGTGAGCAATAGCCCATGAAAAGGGCTAAAATCAGTCAAACCACGAGTGTGGATGACCGAGTGGAAATCGCTCCAACACCCAGGTGAGTGTCCACGAAACGGGCCAGAATCATGGAAAACGACGAGTGTGCATGACCGAGTGGAAATCACTCCAGCGCCCAAAATGGTCAGTAATAGTCCACGAAACAGGCCAGAATCGGCCACAACCGCGAGTAGTGATGACCGACACGTAAACACACCTCAGGGTTCTTCAATCGTGGAAATCGCTCTGAGACCCAAAACTATGAGCAATAGCCCATCAAACGGGCCAAAATCGGCCAAACGGTCAGTGGTGATGTGGGACGTGTAAACGCACCCCAACGATCGCCAATCGTGGAAATCACTTCCATACCGCAAAGCAGTGAGCAAAAGCCCATGAAACGGTCCGGAATCGACAAAAACTGCGAGTCTTGATGACCGACACGTAGACGCACCTTGGGGTTCAGAAACAATGGAAATCGCTCTGAGACCCGAAAACGTAGAGTAATAGTTCATGAAACGGGCCAGAGTCGGACAAAACAGTGATTGAGATGACCGACACGTAAACGCACCTCAGGGTTCGTCAATCATGGAAATCACTCCGGGACCCCAAAACGCCTTAATAGCCCATAAATCGGGCCAAAATCGGCCAATACTGCAAGTAGTGATGACCGACACATAAACGCATCTCGGGATTACTCAATCGTGGAAGTCACTCCGGGACACTAAAACGTTGAGCAATAGCCCATGAAACGGGCAAAAATTGGCCAAAACCGTAAGTACTGATGACCGACACGTAAACGCATCTGTGTGTTCTTCAATCATTGAAATCGCTTTGAGACCTCAAAACGGTGAGCAATAGCCCACGAAACAGGCCAAAATTGGCCAAACGGCTAGTGTTGATGACCGAGTGGAAACCGCTCCAGCACCCAAATTGATGAGAAATAGCCCATGAAACGGGCCCGAATTGTCCAAAACTGCGAGTACTGATGACCGACATGTATATGAACCTCGGGGTTAATCAATCATAGAAATCAGTCCGGGACCCCAAAACGGTGAGTAGTATCCCTTGAAACGGGACAGAATCAGCCAAAACCGAGAGTAGGGATGACCGACACATAAACGCACATCGGGGTTATTCAATCATGGAAATCGCTTCGAAACCAAAAATGCTGAGTAATTGTCCATGAAACGGGCTCGAATTGGATAAAACGGTGAGTGTTAATGACCGTGTAGAAATCGCTCCAACACCCAAAATGGTGAGTAATTGTCCACGAAACGGGCCAGAATAATTGGAAACTACGAGTGTTGATCACCGACAAGTAAACGCACGTCAGGGTTCTTCAGTCGTGGAAACCACTCCGAGACCCAAAACTATGAGCAATAGCCCATCAAACGGGCCAAAATCAGACAAAGCGGTCAGTGTTCATGCGCGACACGTAAACGCACTCCAACGATCGCCAATCGTGGAAATCACTTCGGTACCCCAAAGCGGTGAGCAAAAGCCAATGAAACGGTCCGTAATCGACCAAAACTGCGAGTCTTGATGACCGACACGTAAACGCACCTTGGGGTTCAGAAACCATGGAAATCGCTCCGAGACCCAAAAACGGAGAGTAATAGTTCATGAAACGGGCTCGAATCGGATAAAACGGTGAGTGTTAATGACCGTGTGGAAATCGCTCCAACGCCCAAAAGGGTGAGTAATTGTCCACGAAACGGGCCAGAATCATTGGAAACTACGAGGGTTGATCACCGACACGTAAACGCACCTCAGGGTTCTTCAGTCGTGGAAACCACTCCGAGACCCAAAACTATGCACTAGTGCAAAATAGGTCATTAGAACCGGTTCTAGGGTGCCTTGAAACCGGTTCTAAAGGCTCAGTGCTAAAGGGTAAAGCCTTTAGAACCGGTTCCCCACGAACCGGTTCTAAACCAGCTGCAGCCAGGCCACGTGGTTGCACGGCAGCGCGAGGGCTTGAGCACCTTTAGCACCGGTTGGTAACATAAACCGGTCCTAAAGGTTTCGTGGTTTAAGGGTTTATTTGTTATTTTCTTTTGGGTTTAATAGTTTTGTTTTTGGGTTATTAAGTAAAGGTTCTCCGCAATCTTATTATTTAAGGAAGATGATCAATATATGAATATATCAAGCGGTTTCTGCGTCATACACTTACAAGATGTGTATCTCGGTACATATGCTTCACAACATCTCATACACACAGACAATATAGTCTAAATATATCGATCACATCTCATATATATAGGACAATATATAATTTAACTTCAATAAGAACAAGTACGAAAGCCATTATATCCAACACAAAGATTTTTCCTAGTTTAACTTCGATAACCTAATTTGTTCAGATTCACTACTACTAAATATATATAGGACATAATTCTTCGAATTCACTCCTACTAAATATATAGGACCTAATCAAACACGCGAAGGTAAAAAGAAATAAACCAAAAAGGGCATCCATATTCTCCACGATAGAAGATAGAGAACAACATGTCTCCAGGTTTTGGCTTCTTCTGGACCACTATCTTCAACCATGCTTTGATTTTGACACAACCATCTGATCCACTTTCGGTGTAGTAATCATGTTGGAAAGGTTCTGTCAAGGCCGTGCACAAACAATTGTAACTTCGCCTTTAAATCCCAGCATCCATTTAGGCGTACAAGTTTGCGGTATCTTCTGTTGAAGAACATACATATTAGTAGCATAGTTAGCAATGAGTATAATTAATCAAATGTTTTTTTGAAGAAGATATAGGCTACTGAGAGAGAATGATAAAAATCATACCAGGCTAGGCCATTTAAGCATATAGTCCTCCAACTTAAGGACAAATGGCACATATGCTCCAAAAGGACGGCCAGCCCTTAAATAGTTCGCATACGAAGGTACCAATTTAATAACTTCGATAAATGCATGTTGTTCACTCTTACTTGGGTCGAAGCCATTGTTATAGAAGGTACAATCAAAAATATCTTGTACTTATTCCGTGGCAAGAACATAAGCTGGCAATTATAAATGAGTTGTCAAACATTTGGAGCAAAGAAAAATAAGTTGTAGAAGTAACAAAATTGTTGTTTAACAAACTCACATGAACATCGAACTGGAATCATGTCGCCTAGTTCCATCGAAATTTTATCATCACGAAAAACATTTGATCCTCGACGGCGGCGTCCAAGATCGAATGCTATTTTCATATTATCATGAAATGCATATGTCTTTCATAATGCATCCCATTTTGAACCACCAAAGAATGTGGCATTTGGTTGATTAAAGATCTTAACCTTAAGAACGAAATGTTTCGTCTTAATGTTAACTTCTTTACCAATAGTTTCATCGAAATCTTGAATATTGATCTTGTCACAAACGTGGCGTCTTGCAAAGCAAGGGATGCAATAGTTGAATTAGAAAAATAATAATACGTTATAAACATAAACTTAAGTCATGCATGCATGCACCATAACAAGAACATGCCGTGCAAGTTACATACCGTAACATTTTGGAACCAGGACCTAAGCGTGATGAATAAGTATGTGTCTGCTTCATCAAACACGGGATCGTTGCATCGACTCGAGTCGTCTTGACAAATCTCGCACTTGGGATGAGACATACTATGTGTTCATAATTATAAAATTAATTCAAAGTAATAAAAATATAATGAAAATTATAAAAATATAACATGAGAAGTAATACAAATTGTGCCTCATTGGTAACAAAATAGATCAAGAATGTCTGTTCTATCAATTTTTGGTTTAACAAAAAAAATCCTCCACTTTCTTTTTACTTGTGTTCTCTGAAAACATACAAACTTGTGGAACCCTAATTTGCACCATCAAATTCTCTCTAAAGCCACGACCAATTTCACTTCAAAGAACAAAGCACCATCTAACTATCTCTCTGTTTTGGCAATACGCAAAATAATCCTAGCAATTTCAACAATTTCAACACCAATAATCCTAGAAATAATCAACACCAACTTCACTTCAAAAAATCACATGGCGGCATAGATTATTGCACACAACCTATCAATTGCACATGGCAATCCTAAGATTCCTGAGCAGAATATGAACATAGAGGAGGAGGGGAGGGGGGAGTGGGAGGGGTCACCGGACGCGCTGGACGGCGGCGATGGCTTGAACGGCGGGGGCGGGGGCGGCTTGAACGGTGCGGGCGGGGGCGGCTCCGGTGGCGGCCGTCGGCGAGGAGAGTGGGCGGCTCCTGACAGCGTTGAGGGCGACGGCGAGGCAGCACATCAGCCTGGCGGCATGGTTCGATCTGAAGCGGTGGGCGGAACTGACGCTAAGTGGTTGTATATATATAGCATGGACTTTTAGCACCGGTTTGTAGCAGCAACCGGTGCTAATGGACCTTTAGAACCGGTTTCAGCCACAAACCGGTTCTAAAGGTCACCAATTTCATCCATTTTCGGCCAAAAATACGCGCGGGAAGGGGAGGGACCTTTAGCAGCGGTTCGTGGTTGAAACCGGTTCTAAACATTTATTTTTTAGTACCACCTCGCTAACCGAAGACGAGTTCGATCGGTTTATAAGCACGGGTCAGTGTGGACTTATCGTAGCATAGCAAGTTTAATAAAGGTTGTCCACGAGTGATTCATCTATACGCTGTATACTGTAAAGGCAATTTCTGTTGAACCTTGATTGGTCGGCAGATTTCTAGATTTTCCAACCAATCAGGGCTTAACTGAAATTGTCCTTTATGGTGTACAGAGTGTGGAGTAATCTTCCGTTTACATCCTATAATGAAATTGTTATACTTTTTTCCATTTGCTATTTTTATATTTGTTTTTATATTTTAACTAGCTATTAGAATAGTTGGAGTTTTTATATTTGCTATACTTTATATTTTGACACCAGATTTATATTTGTTTTTATATTTTGACTAGCTATTAGAATAGTTGGAGTTTTTTAATAAATCTTTTTATTTTAGGTTAAAACATAATTATAAATATTCTGTTAATGGCAGTGGTTTTCAAATTTAAATAGTTTCAAGTTGAATTCTTTTGAAATACTAGTTTGTGAAATACTTTAAAATAGTCAAAACATCATTAAATGCATGAAAAATAGCGAATGAAGTCAGAAAGGGTTGAAATTTTAGTATGTGGCTTTGAATGGTGCACATTGAATGCAAAAAAAGTCTTGAATTGAAATAAGTATAGAAAATTGAAATGTCTTTGTAACATATGAGTTTTCGTTTGAAACCCTTATACTTTGAAAGAGATGGTCCAGTTTGTACACGAAGTGCATCCAGTTTTTGCCGTAATCCTCTCAACTTTTTCACACATGTTATGTGGGTCAAATTATGATACCTTGCCAAGTTTCAACCTTTTCTGAGTTTAGTTGTAGTGCTTTCCAAATTCAAGGTCATTTAGCTCAAAATAAATCATTAAATGCATGAAAAATAGCAAATGAAGTCAGAAAGGCTTGAAATTTTAGTATGTGGCTTTGAATGGTGCATATTGAATGCAAAAAAAGTCTTGAGTGGAAATAAGTTTAGAAAAATGAAATGTCTTTGTAACAGATGAGTTTTCGTTTGAAACCCTTATACTTTGAAAGAGAGGGTCCAGTTTGTACACGAAGTGCATCCAGTTTTTGCCGTAATCCTCTCAACTTTTGCACACATGTTATGTGGGTCAAATGATGATACCTCGCCAAGTTTCAACCTTTTCTGAGTTCAATTGTAGCGCTCTCCAAATTCAAGGTCATTTAGCTCAAAATAAATCATTAAATGCATGAAAAATAGCAAATGAAGTCAGAAAGGGTTGAAATTTTAGTATGTGGCTTTGAATGGTGCATATTGAATGCAAAAAAAGGCTTGAGTTGAAATAAGTTTAGAAAAATGAAATGTCTTTGTAACAGATGAGTTTTCGTTTGAAATCCTTATACTTTGAAAGAGATGGTCCAGTTTGTACACGAAGTGCATCCAGTTTTTGTCGTAATCCTCTCAACTTTTGCACACATGTTATGTGGGTCCAATGATAATACCTTGCCAAGTTTCAACCTTTTCTGAGTTCAGTTGTAGTGCTTTCCAAATTCAAGGTCATTTAGCTCAAAATAAATCATTAAATGCATGAAAAATAGCAAATGAAGTCGGAAAGGGTTGAAATTTTAGTATGTGGCTTTGAATGGTGCATATTGAATGCAAAAAAATGTCTTGAGTTGAAATAAGTTTAGAAAAATGAAATGTCTTTGTAACAGATGAGTTCTCGTTTGAAACCCTTATACTTTGAAAGAGATGGTCCTGTTTGTACACGAAGTGCATCCAGTTTTTGTCGTAATCCTCTCAACTTTTGCACACATGTTATGTGGGTCAAATGATGATACCTTGACAAGTTTCAACCTTTTCTGAGTTCAGTTGTAATGCTTTCCAAATTCAAGGTCATTTAGCTCAAAATAAATCATTAAATGCATGAAAAATAGCAAATGAAGTCAGAAAGGGTTGAAATTTTAGTATGTGGCTTTGAATGGTGCATATTGAATGCAAAAAAAGTCTTGAGTTGAAATAAGTTTAGAAAAATGAAATGTCTTTGTAACAGATGAGTTCTCGTTTGAAACCCTTATACTTTGAAAGAGATGGTCCAGTTTGTACACGAAGTTCATCTAGTTTTTGCCGTAATCCTCTCAACTTTTGCACACATGTTATGTGGGTCAAATGATGATACCTTGCCAAGTTTCAACCTTTTCTGGGGCATATGTCCTGGTTCCAACCAAGAACCGGGACCAATGCACCTCGCTCCTGGCCCACAAGTATTAGTTTCGGTTTGTGGCTCGACCCGGGACTAAAGTCACGCCCACAAGAATTAGTCCAATTTCAGGGTCATTTAGCTCAAAATAAATCATTAAATGCATGAAAAAGAGCAAATGGTGGTGGCGACGCGGCAACCTTAAAACATTCAACAAATTTAACATCTCAAACCTAGAACATAAAAAAACTACTCCTCCTCGTCGTCGGAGAAATCGTCTTCGGTGTCGGAGCTGATGTCATCCTCCAGCGCTATCCAGCGGGGGTCACCGAGGGGCCATTTGGCGGAGCCTCTCGTCAGTTCCTCCTTCGCCATCGCCTTGGCCGCCCGCCGCTCCTCCCGCCATTCATGACGCTCCTGTCGCCGCTCCGCGCTCTCGGCCGCCAGCCTCGTCCAGTGTTCCGCCTCCTCCGAGGCTTCACGGGGATGGTCGCGTACCAATCATGCACGTCACGCTGGTCCTGCTCCGAGGTGAGGCCGAGCACCTCTCATCGACGATGGAGGCGGTGGTCCTCTTCAGTGAGGAGGAGCGGTGAATCTGCCATGTCCTCCGCCTCTTCCAAGCTGCGACAGTGGCGGTTATTCATCTGTGCGGGCGGGCGGCCGAGCCTCCACGCCGCAACGTCGTACGCGCGGGCGGCTAAATATGCATGCCAGAACCTGCCGAGACACACACGCTCGTTGTTGGCGCAAGTGATCACCGCCATGAATGTGTCGTCCGAGCGCTCCCGGACGCCGTGGTAGCTTGGTCGGCGGCAGCGAGGCGGCATGGTGGCGGTGGCACGGAAGGGGAAAGAGTGCATGAGAAAAGAACTAGTGGCGACTGGCATTGCGTGGAGTCCTCTTCCACGCGCTTTTAACCATACACGATTTTGAATCCAACCAACCAGGAAGAAGCACACGGATCGCGTGTTTCTTTCAAGCGCTTGTGAGTCGTTGGATCAGGCTTCTGAGCCGTTGGATCCAACCAATCAGGAAGAAGCACACGGATCGCGTGTTTCTTTCAAATGAAGTCAGAAAGGTCTTTAGCACCGGTTTCAACCACAAACCGGTACTTCAAGCGCTTTGTTTCTTTCAGCTCACCTCGACCAATCAAGAAGAAGCACACGGATCGCGTTTTTCTTTCAAGCGCTTTGTGATCGTTGGATCAGGCTTGTCAGCCGTTGGATCAGGCTTGTCGTTGCCTATATATAGCCCACCTCTCGGACATGTTCGACACTCATTTCATCGGCCGAATACAAATCATTCGGATTCGCCTGGTTGCGGTCTGACGGTGCTTTTGATATGCGGGCACTCACGAGAGCCACACCATCGGGCTGTAACCAGGCGAAACCGTGTGTTTTGTTGATCTTATATATATGTAGTTATAAATCTTTCACTTCATCGACCAAATACAAACCATTCGGATTCGCCTGCATACGTTCGACGGTGCATTTGATATGCTTGCACTCTAGAGCCACCGTCGGGCTGTATGCAGGCGAAATCGTATGTTTTGTTGATCTTACATATATCTAGCTAGAAATCTTTCACTTCATATCTACCAAATACAAATCATTTAGATTCCATGCATACGTCCGACGGTGCATTTGAGAGCCACTTTATTTGATTGAAAAAAAAGGATAGCAATTTCATTATAGGATGTCAACGGAAGATTACTCCACACCCTGTATACCATAAAGGACAATTTCAGTTAAGCCCTGATTGGTTGGCAAATCTAAAAATCTGCCGATCAATCAAGGTTCAACGGAAATTGCCTTTACAGTATACAGCGTATAGATGAATCACTCATGGACAACCTTTATTAAACTTGCTATGCTACGATAAGTCCACACTGGCCCGTGCTTATAAACCTGCCACCACATCTTTAGAACCGGTTGGTAGTACAAGCCGGTTCTAAAGGGGCGCTGGAAGTAGTGCTCAGAAGATAATGCTGGAAGTAGTGCTGAGAAGAGTTTGTCCGAGAGCAACAATTTGAAAGCTATGATCACTGCAAGCTCAAAAGGCAGTTTCATTAATATTTCTCAAATGACTGCCTAGACACACAATGATGGAATCTTTTAAAAAACGAGTAAATCAGGTTCTTAACAAGGCTCGTGATAATGCTGGAAGTAGTGCTCAGAAGAGTTTGTCCGAGAGCAACAATTTGAAAGCTATGATCAGTGCAGGCTCAAAAGGCAGTTTCATTAATATTTCGCAAATGACTGCCTGGACGCACAATGATGGAATCTTTTAACAAGGCTCGTGATAATGCTGGAAGTAGTGCTCAGAAGAGTTTGTCCGAGAGCAACAATTTGAAATCTATGATCACTGCAGGCTCAAAAGGCAGTTTCATTAATATTTCACAAATGACTGCCTGGATGCACAATGATGGAATGTTTTAACAAGGCTCGTGATAATGCTGGAAGTAGTGCTCAGAAGAGTTTGTCCGAGAGCAACAATTTGAAACCCTTGATGGTCCAGTTTGTACACGAAGTGCATCCAGTTTTTGTCGTAGCACTCTCAACAGTTTTAGCAAGTTCAACTGATGTAGCCCTCTTAAAAAAATACCTGCTTGTAATACCTATTGAGAGGGCTACGACAAAAACTAAAATAAAAAAGTATAGCAATTTCATTATAGGATGTCAATGGAAGATTACTCCACACCCTGTACACTGTAAAGGCAATTTTCGGTTAGCCCCTGATTAGTGGGAAAATCTAGCTACTCTGCAGACAAGAGAGCTCCAGCTGAAATGCCCATATTAGATGTCGCAATCTCATATGGGGTTTCAGCTAGACCCCGCCTCGTCGGCAAATCTAGCAAATCTGCCCACCAATCAAGGTTCAACCGAAATTTGAACTACAGTATACAAGATATAGTTAAATCCCTCATGGACAACCTTTATTGAAATTGTTATGCTATGATAAGTCCACTCTAACCCGTGCTTATAAACCTGTCGAACTCCTCTTCGGTTAGCGAGGTGGTACTAAACTTAGTGAACCTTTAGAACCGGTTCTAGGTACCAACCGGTTCTAATGCTGCTAGGTGGCCCGCATGCCGAACGGCAACCTTCCACCACATCTTTAGAACCGGTTGGTAGTACAAAGTGGTTCTAAAGGGGCGCTGGCAGGGCACCGCTGGGTTGGGGCCCCACCACACGAGCCGGTTCTAAAGCCCGGAGCCACGAACCGGTTCTATTGGGCCAGTAGAACCGGTTCGTGTTAGAACCATGACCTTGGCTCATATCCAAAGGCATGTTTTGTACTAGTGATGAGCAATAGCCCATCAAACGGGCCAAAATAGGCCAAAGCAGTCAGTGTTGATGTGGGACACGTAAGCGCTCCCCAACGATCGCCAATCGTGGAAATCACTTCGGTACTGCAAAGCAGTGAGCAAAAGCCCATGTAATGGTCCGGAATCGACCAAAACTACGAGTCTTGATGACCGACACGTAAACGCGCCTTGGAGTTCAGAAACCATGGAAATCGCTCTGACACCTAAAAACGTAGAGTAATAGTTCATGAAACGAGCCAGAATAAGACAAAACTGTGAATGTATTGACCGACACGTAAACGCACCTCAGGGTTCGTCAATCATGGAAATCACTCTGGGACCCCAAAACATCATGAATAGCCCACGAAACAGGCTAATATCGGCCAATACTACGAGTAGTGATGACCGACACGTAAATGCACTTCGAGATTCCTCAATCGTGGAGATCACTCCGGAACACTAAAATGGTGGGCAATAGCCCATGAAACGGGCCAAAATTGGCCAAAACTATAAGTATTGATGACCGACACGTAAACGCACCTCGGTATTCTTCAATCATTGAAATCGCTCTCAGACCCCAAACGTGAGCAATAGCCCACGAAATAGGCCAAAATTAGCCAAACGGCTAGTGTTGATGACCAAGTGGAAACCGCTCCAGCGCCCAAAATGGTGAGTAATAGCCCATGAAACGGGCCCGAATCGGCCAAAACTGCGAATAGTGATGACCTACACGTATATGAACCTCGGGGTTAATCAATCACGAAAATCAGTTCGGGACCCCTAAACGGTGAGTAATATCCCTTGAAACGGGCCAGAATCGGCCAAAACCGGGAGTAGGGATGACCGACACATATACGCACATCGGGGTTATTCAATCATTGAAATCGCTTCGAAACCCAAAAACGCTGAGTAGTTATCCATAAAACGGGCTTGAATCGGATAAAACGGTGAGTGTTGATGACCGTGTGGAAATCGCGACAACACCCAAAATGATGGGTAATTGTCCACGAAACGGGCCAGAATAGTTGGAAACTACGAGTGTTGATCACCGACACAGAAACACATCTCAGGGATCGTCAATCGTTGAAACCACTCTGGGACCCCAAAACGTCCTTAATAGCCCATGAAACGGCAAAAACTTCGAGTAGTGAAGACTGACACGTAAATGCACCTCGGGGTTCTTCAACCATGGAAATCGCTCGAAGTCCCCAAAATAGTGAGCAATAGCCCATTAAACAGGCCAAAATCAGTCAAAACGACGAGTGTTGATGACCAAGTGGAAATCGCTCTAATACCCAGGTGAGTAATAGTCCACGAAACGGACCAGAATCCGGGAAAACGACGAGTGTGCATGAACGAGTATAAATCGATCCAACGCCAAAAATGGTCAGTAATAGTCCACGAAACAAGCCAAAATCGGTCACAACCGCGAGTAGTGATGACAGACACGTAAACACACCTCAAGGTTCTTCAATCGTGGAAATCGCTCTGAGACCCAAAACTATGAGTAATAGCCCATCAAACGGGCCAAAACGGTCAGTGTTGATGTGGGACACGTAAACGCACCCCGAACGATCGCCAATCGTGGAAATCACTTCGGTACCACAAAGCGGTGAGCAAAAGCCCATGAAACGGTCCGGAATCGACCAAAACTACAAGTCTTGATGACCGACACGTAAACGCGCCTTAGGGTTCAGAAACCATGGAAATCGCTCTGACACCTCAAAACGTAGAGTAATAGTTCATGAAACGAGCCAGAATCAGACAAAAATGTGAATGTAATGACCGACACGTAAACACACCTCAGGGTTCTTCAATCATGGAAATCACTCTGGGACCCCAAAACATCATGAATAGCCCACGAAACAGGCTAATATCGGCCAATACTGCGAGTAGTGATGACCGACTCGTAAATGCACCTCGAGATTCCTCAATCGTGGAAATCACTCCGGGACACTAAAATGGTGGGCAATAGCCCATGAAACGGGCCAAAATTGGCCAAAACTATAAGTACTGATGACCGACACGTAAACGCACCTCGGTATTCTTCAATCATTGAAATTGCTCTGAGACCCAAAAAGGTGAGCAATAGAACACGAAATAGGCCAAAATTAGCCAAACGCCTAGTGTTGATGACCAAGTGGAAACCGCTCCAGCGCCCAAAATGGTGAGTAATAGCCCATGAAACGGGCCCGAATCGGCCAAAACTGCAAATAGTGATGACCTACACGTATATGAACCTCGGGGTTAATCAATCGCGGAAATCAGTCCGGGACCCCTAAACGGTGAATAATATCCCTTGAAACGGGCCAGAATCGGCCAAAACCGGGAGTAGGGATGACCGACACATATACGCACATCGGGGTTATTCAATCATGGAAATCGCTTCGAAACCCAAAAACGCTGAGTAGTTATCCATGAAACGGGCTTGAATCGGATAAAACGGTGAGTGTTGATGACCGTGTGGAAATCGCTACAACACCCAAAAAGGTGGGTAATTGTCCACGAAACGGGCCAGAATAGTTGGAAACTACGAGTGTTGATCACCGACACAGAAACACATCTCAGGGATCGTCAATCGTTGAAACCACTCTGGGACCCCAAAACGTCCTTAATAGCCCATGAAACGGGCAAAAACTTCGAGTAGTGATGACCGACACGTAAATGCACCTCGGGGTTCTTCAACCATGGAAATCGCTCCGAGTCCCCAAAATAGTGAGGAATAGCCCATGAAACGGGCCAAAATCAGTCAAAACGACGAGTGTTGATGACCAAGTGGAAATCGCTCCAATACCCAGGTGAGTAATAGTCCACGAAACGGGCCAGAATCAGGGAAAATGACGAGTGTGCATGACCGAGTAGAAATCGCTCCAGCGCCCAAAACGTTCAGTAATAGTCCACGAAAAATGCCAGAATCGGCCACAACCACGAGTAGTGATGACCAACACGTAAACACACCTCCGGGTTCTTCAATCGTGGAAATCGCTCTGAGACTCAAAACTATGAGCAATACCCATCAAACGGGCCAAAATCGGCAAAAACGGTCAGTGTTGATGTGGGACACGTAAACGGACCCCAACGATCGTCAATCGTGAAAATCACTTCGGTACTGCAAAGCGGTGAGCAAAATCCCATGAAACGGTCCGGAATCGACCAAAACTGCGAGTCTTGATGACCGACACGTAAACGCACCTTGGGGTTCAGAAACAATGGAAATCGCTCCGAGACCCCAAAACGTAGAGTAATAGTTCATGAAACGGACCAGAGTCGGACAAAACTGTGATTGTGATGACCGACACGTAAACGCACCTCAGGGTTCTTCAATCATGGAAATCAATCCGGGACCCCAAAACGTCCTTAATAGTTCATGAAACGTGCCAAAATCGGCCAATACTGCGAGTAGTGATGACCGACACGTAAACGCACCTCGGGATTCCTCAATCGTGGAAATCAGTCCGGGACACTAAAACGGTGAGCCATAGCCCGTGAAACGGGCCAAAATTGGCCAAAACCGTAAGTACTGATGACCGACACGTAAACGCACTTTTGTGTTCTTCAATCATTGAAATCGCATTGAGACACCAAAATGGTGACCAATAGCCCATGAAACAGGCCAAAATTGGTGTCAGAACCCCAAATTTAGGTTTGTGCTTTTCCAAGCTTGCATTTTTGCATCTTGAAAAAAATTGCAAAAGAAAAGGAATTGGGGAAAAGAAAAGCCCTAAATGAATTTTATAAAAAGGCCAGAAATAAATCTTTTTCCGAAATTCTTTTGAATGTATTGAAAATTCCTAAAAATGAGTGGAATCATTTTAAAAGTGATTTGGGATTAATCCCATGCTCATAGATTTTTCAATAATCCAAAAGGTGGCTTGGAAATTAAATAAATTGCTTATTTGAATTGAAATTCAAATAAATTGAATTTCAAAAATTCCCAAAACTTGGGGTTGACTTCTATATAGTCACCTAGGTTTTATAAAAATGTTTGGGGATTTTTATAAATGCCCTAGTTATTTATTTTAATTGGGCAAACAGACAACAGAAAAGAAAAATAAAAAGAAAAACAACAGAGAGCTTACCTCCCGCCTAGGCGCCGGCCCACTTGGCCCAGCCCACCAAGGGCAGGGGCGTCTTCTTCCCTGGACAGCGGCGCACGCCTCTGCGTGGCGTGCATGGCGTAGCACGCCGGCCACCTCCTGCTTCGCCGTGGCAGCCCCCTGGCCCCTAACCCCCTCCGCGTGGACGACCCGAAGCCCCCCATTCCTTCCCCCCCCCCCCCTCACGCTGGCCTTCTTCTCTCTCTCCTTCGGCGAATCTCGCGCGACCCGAGCCCCAGCCGGAACGGCCGCCGTGCGCCGCCGTAGCCACTGTGACCCAGAGCTTGCGCCACCTTGTCCAACAACTCCGCAGCCGTCTACTTCGTCGGACTACGGCCTCCATTCGAACCAGGACGCCTTCCAGCCGTCGCCCGCTTCTCCAACTCTCCATCGGCCTTCGTGCAACTCCGGCGAGCAATTCGCCAGCTCCGGAGCTCCTACGCCTTCGCCGACGTTTGCGTCTGCACCAAGGTGAGCAGGGGTCCAATTACCCCCTCCTTCCATGTCTCCCCGTGGCTCCCTTCGCTGTCTCCGTCGAGACAGTGGGCAGCCGCCGCCCCCCGTAGAAGTAGCCATGGCCTGGAGCCTCCCCCTCGAACCCCTCCTAGCCCAGACGACGCGCAGCGTCGCGAGCAACCTGTCCGTGCCCCCAGCCTCCTCCCCCGTGGCCTAAATCGCCACCCCGGCAAGAGCGCCGCCGTGGCAGAGCCACCGGCGTTTAGCCGCCGGTCGGTTAAACTTAAACCGACCCCTAACCCCCCCCCACGTCACCGACAGGTGGGCCCGGGGCCCCCTCTAATTAACCCGTGGTTAATTTAAACCGGGTTTTAACCCCACTGTCACTGACAAAGGGACCCCACACGTCAGCCCCCCCACCTTGCGTCATGCTGACGTCCTAGTGACGCAATAAACAGAAAACATTTAAAAGAAATAAAGAAATTCAGTAAATTCCAGAAAATGGCTGAAACTTTGAATAAATAGAAAATTCATTTTAACTCCAAATTTAACATATAATATATGAAAAATGATCAGGAGAAAATCCTCTATCCAAATATCCAACTTTCAGCTATGTTGGAGTTGATCTTAAAAAGGGATCAGTAGCTTTTGCTATTTGATTTAATTGGATTTAATTCAAAATCAATTCAATTGCTATTCCAACTTCAAACTTTGAAATGCACCACACATCACTTGTACTTCAGAAGCTTTTCACACATATGATCTTTTGGATTACAAAGTACCAACTTTAGCAAATGCAAGTTGAACTAAATTGAATAAACATTTGGAGTTTGAATTTGAATTTACTTTTCAAATCAACTTCAATTAAAATGTGGCAATTCAAACATAGGTCACATCAGCACACTGCCATGCTTTGTTTTGCATATTGAATGTGCATTGTATTATTTTGATTGTGCTTTACTTCCAGTGCTTCGGTGATTGCATCTTCTCGGTAGAGTTGATCTCGGAGGCAAGCAGCCCCCTCTTTGATCATGTCTATAAAATCCCAGTTCCCTCTCATTCTCGCAAATGCATGTTTAGGATGTCACCATGATACGTTCTACCGCTAGTTGAACCCATTCCTTTGCATGACCTATCATTTTGTCACAGTAGTAAGCAAACCACAATCCTAGCAGATGTAGGAGTTGGTTGATATCATGTGGCCCCTGCAACTGTTACAGCTTATTGCATGCTTAGAGTTGTTACCTGAGGCTACTTTGATGTGAGTCGGGATGGTAGTGATCATGTGAATGATGGTGGTAACGTGTTGGTGAATCTACCCTAAACAAAGGTGAACGATGAGAGGCTGTGTAGGAGTACACAGTGGGTTGTCTCGTTGAACACTGCCTTAGGCCCGAGTTCTTGTGTTGTTATCCAAGACCAAGAGTGCGACCACACATTGGGCTCACTGACCCCTCTCGGCCTAGTACCTCACCCCGGACCTGTCCAAGAGTCGCAAGTAGTTCACCCTTTAACGATCTCAAGCAGGTGGAACCAAGGTAAGTGGTTGGCGTAGGTTGTGGGCACGTTGAATCAAGTGATCATGATCGAGTTGAGCTTGATGGCGGTCACACAACATTTGAGTCCGCATCGGAACAATCGGCCGGATTCCGATTGTGGTCCCAACTCAAATAGGCGACTCCCTAGGACTAGAGATGGTGCCGTGAATGAAGTGTCGTGGCAGCATCCTCGCCGGTACTCATTTGAAGGGTCCATCCCCAGGCGGTAAATGATGAGGCGTGTGTGTAGCAGTACACCCCTGCAGGGTTAATGAACTATTCGAATAGCCGTGTCCGCGGTTATGGAGTACTTGGAGACCTTTACTTGATCATAGATAACTTGAACCGGATACTTCTAAAACACACCAAGATAAGTGTGAGTGCTATGGCGTGCTTCCTCGTGGGGAAGTCGAGGAAGGCACCATAGTGGAGTATTGGTTGGAGACTGTTACTTGGACTCGTGTACGTTCTTACCTCTCTCTGGTACTCGTAGTTCAGGATTAGCCAAGTCAAAGCTGGCATTTCTGCAAGTGAAACCCCACCTCCCTTTGCCTTGATACATGTGCATGAGTAGTATAGTTCCTATGTAAGTCTTGCTGAGTACGACTTTGTACTCACGTTTGCTTATTCTATGTTTTAGAGACGAGACCACTGATCCTGATGGTGGCCTCTACCTCGAGCTCGACGTGGACCAATGTCGTATAGTTCCAGGCAGCAGCCTGTGCCCTCTGGAGGGTCGTTGTACTTTTCTTTCAGGCTTCTTAAGCCATTTGTTAAACTTGTCTTTACTAAGACATAATTTGCTTCCGTTGATGTTTGATGTAATGTTGGATCACATTCATGTGATCTCTGCTTGTAATACAACTACTATGTCTGCTCTGTTTAGAAGAAGTTATAAAGACTATGAGTTTGTAGAGTTCATGTTGTGATTACCTGCTGTTTACACTGGACATGTATGCTGCGTGTATGATTATAACATGCATGTCTTAGTGTGGGGTTCGATAGCTTAGTTGTGTTCTTGCCGGCGGTCTTTTATACACCAAGTGGCCCTTAGATGTGCGCAGCTTGGGGCATCGCGATGCGATTTCTCATGACTCTGTCACGTGGCACACTTTTTTTTATGATCGAGCCCGCCCGAGATCCCGACTAAGTGATCGGGCTGGAGTAAGTCTATGTAAGGGTTATGATTCAATCGATAACATGGTTGAGGCGACTTGTCTGTGAATATGGGATTCACGACCCATATCATTAGACTTGTGTGCGGACGATGAGGATCCATCTCAGTTGATCATACGGCCTGAATGGGATGCCCCTCACGTTCGATGCTTACCGAGAGTGATCTGTGCTTGGCCTTGTCTGCTTAGACAAGTGGGTACGGCTCTCGGCTCTCCATGTGATTGTATTAAGACTGGAATTACATATGCTAACCCCGGGTCCCGACAATTGGACAAACAGCTAGTGTTGATGACCGAGTGGAAACCGCTCCAGGACCCAAATTGGTGAGTAATTGTCCATGAAACGGGCTCGAATCGGATAAAACGGTGAGTGTTAATGACCGTGTGGAAATCGCTCCAACACCCAAAATGGTGAGTAATTGTCCACGAAACGGGCCAGAATCATTGGAAACTACGAGTGTTGATCACGGACAAGTAAACGCACCTCAGGGTTCTTCAGTCGGGGAAACCACTCCGAGACCCAAAACTATGAGCAATAGCCCATCAAACGGGCTAAAATCGGCCAAAACGGTCAGTGTTGATGTGGGACACGTAAACGCACCCCAACAATCGCCAATCGTGGAAATGACTTCGGTACCGCAAAGCGGTGAGCAAAAGCCCATGAAACGGTCCGGAATAGACCAAAACTATGAGTCTTGATGACCGACACGTAAACGCACCTTGGGGTTCAGAAACCATGGAAATCGCTTTTACACCTCAAAACGTAGAGTAATGGTTCATGAAACGGGCCAGAATCGGACAAAACTGTGATTGTGATGACCGACACGTAAACACACCTCAGGATTCGTCAATCATGGAAATCACTATGGGACCCCAAAACATCATGAATAGCCCACGAAACAGGCGAAAATCGGCCAATACTGCGAGTAGTGATGACACGTAAATGCACCTCGAGATTCCTCAATCGTGGAAATCACTCCGGGACACTAAAATGGTGAGCAATAGCCCACGAAATGGGCCAAAATTGGCAAACCATAAGTACTGATGACCGACACGTAAATGCACCTCGGTATTATTCAATCATTGAAATCGCTCTGAGACCCCAAAGGGTGAGCAATAGCCCACGAAATAGGCAAAAATTAGCCAAACGGCTAGTGTTGATGACCAAGTGGAAACCGCTCCAGCGCCAAACTGGTGAGTAATAGCCCATGAAACGGGCCCGAATCGGCCAAAACTGCGAGTAGTGATGTAAGGCCCGATATGCGGTACTGTTCCAGATTTAGATGTTTCCATCCAGATCCGGGGATGAAGCACATATCGGTCCCACCGCGACATATGACATAGCCATATGCCCCGGATTTCCAACATGATATCACAACATTACAGATAAAAGGATACAACATCTCATACAATCGGCATACAACTGCCTTAATACAATACAATAGCGGAAGATACATGTCTGACTACAGACTACAATCAAATGCCTACTGGCAAAGAGAAAAACATCGATTCCCATAACCACACGGGTCCAGGCCCTCCGCCGGGATCCGCCTAACTAGTCGTCGTCGAGTCTCCACGTGAAACGTCGATCACCATACCTGTTGTCGATCAAGAACCCTGAAAAGAGTTTGGGGGTAGTATCATGAGTACAGAGGTACTCAGCATCCAACTGTAGTGGTCATCTGACCCAGCAAGGACTTCATCACTCGTCATTCTAGGACAACTAGTAGTTTACGGTAAGGAAGGGGTAAGTGGTGAGGTTGCTGCCGCACTAGCATTTATGAAGTGGCTAACAATCTAGAGAGTAAGATAAGAAGCCAAGCATTCGATGAGGAATCGCCTCCAACAAGTCTTGCTATCAAGTACTACGCAAACATAACACCTATCCTATCCTTGTCCTCCTCTTCGCATCCCGACGAAGAAGAAGCAGTCAAGGCACACACACACGTTGATCAGGTTATATTAAGATTATCTCAGTTGTTGTTGTCTATGAACAAGGAGTAGGTCTCAAGTCGTCCATAACCGTGGACACGGCTTCTCGAAAATATTTATCCCTGCAGGGGTGTACCAACTGCCCATTACAAGGCTCCGCACGCACGCCCATCTCTCTCAGTTGCTACCCATCACAGGCAACCATTTTATGATTTAGTTCCAAGAGATCCGAAACGACAGGTCCCTCTAACTAACAACGAACAAATCCGGGTGGCCCCCGGTGAGACGACATCCAGCTCAGGAGCCGGCCGCGCTCTCGATCTGGTCTCTACCGTATGACTCCAGGTTTGGATTTCCGGTTAATCACACATGGGACACCGGGTCCTCAGCCGGTCATGATGGGCCAGCAAGGGAACTATGTCCTCACTGGTCCGGGTTGGTTTAAAAACTACTGGCGTACGACCAGCACACACACGGTATCAAATGGTAAAATCAGCTTGGGCCACCACTAGAAATGCTTGAAGCTAGGTAGGTAAGAAAAGGGGACCCCATAAAATCCCACACGCGGTTAGGCACGCTCAGTCTTAAAACCAATACCCGGAACTAGGGTCCTAGGTGACTTGAATGGAACAAAGCGTCGGGGCGGGATAGCCTAGACCTTCCATCCTTCGTCGAATATAGTCAACCTTATAATAATCATATCTTCAACAACAATATAATAAGGTGATATCCCAAACCAAGGAGTAACAGGGTAACATTGTAGCATCCTAAGCATGCATACTAAGCAGGGGCTGAGCAACGAGCAAAAGTAACATAGCAGTACAAGGTTTGCTGGGAGGGGACATGGTTGTATCGGTTTGAAAGAGGCTGTAAACATGTGGTAGGATCAAACATCGAACCTAACCTATACTAGCATGCAAACCACTGGTTGAAATAGAATGGATCGTAAGTAATGTATAGTCCTTGCCTGTTGATAAGTCGGGTTCCGAAGGTGTAGTGGATCGCAAGCTCGCATCGTCTCCGAGAGGTACCCGCGGAAGCACACAAGAGGGTAAACACTAGAAAGCAATCAACGAGAGAGCATCTATTACTACAAGGAAAACACGAGCAATCATCAACAAGAAGCAACACGAGACATCGCACCTACCGTCGAGAGCGGTTACTAACAATTTAAGTGGAGTACTCGTCACACACGACGATACCGCACGTTTACGGTGGTTCAAGTTGTTTAGCTACAGGTGATCAACCAACGGTTGTTAACATGGCAACTCAAGCAAGCATGGCATAGCACACAAACAGGTCAAGAGGTGAAGCACAAAGTAGACTACCTATGCTAGTCAATTTAAGTGAGGCATAACCTAAACATGGCATAACACTAAGTGCCGCACGATGATTAAAACATTTGGTACTGTTCTGTCCTAAACCATATTTTAGGTGGGTTAACAGCAGCAAACAATAGCATAAACACAAAGTACACGAAAAACTAATCAAGTTACATATAAATAACACCCCAAACGAAGTTACGGTTAAAAAGATACAAGCAAAACAAGTTACGGCACAAACTGGCAACATCATGAAGCACACTTGTCAGAACCCTCTGTTAGGTAATGTGCTAGGATCAAAGTAACCTTGCATCATGTCAAAATTTCAAAAATAAATCTTGGAAATCAAATTCAAAATCCATTTGGGAGAAGGAACACCCCCAGATGAATTAATTCAAAAGGCCAGATAAAAATCTTTTCCAAAAATTAATGTTAGATTTTTGAAAAGTCTTATAAATGAGTGTGATCACATATCAAGTGATGTGGGACCCATCCCATGCTCATAGATTTTTCAAATATTCAAACAGTACCTTGGAATTAAAGAAATACCCCTTTTTGATTTAAAATTCAAATCATTTGAATTTTAAAAATATTGAAAGTTTATGAGTGGCTAGTCTATATTATTATGAGGCCACATAAAAGTTTTCAGCATTTAATAAAATGATTTGGTATTTTTACCAAAGTCAAAACAAATATACAGAAAAACAGAAAGGAAAGATTAAACAGAAAAAGGAAAAGGACTTACCTCACGCCAGGGGGCGAGGCCCACCTCTCCAGCCGGCCCAGCCCACCAGGGGAACTCCCCTGTCGTCTTCCCCAGGCACGAGCACACAGTTGCGTGCCCGGCATGCCGTGGCCGTCGCGGTGGAGGCTCCTCAGCGACTCCCCTGCCTCATTCTCACCGCCCGCGTGTCCTGGAGAAGCCCAGGCCTCTTTCCCCTCCTTCCTCGCCCTCCAGTTCATCCTCCCCGCGAAGAACAGCGACGCCACCGTAGCCTAGCCGGAGCGCAGCCGTGCGGACTCACGGCCATTGACGACGAGAGGCCAAGCCAAGGTGTCCAGGGAGTTCGTCGTCGTCGTCTTCGTCGACCTGCGAAAGGAATCGGAGCCGGACGCCTCCACGAACTCGCTAGCGTCATCGTCTTCATCGCCGGCCGCCGCGGATCGACTTCAAATTCCGACAACTCCAGCGCCTCCCCGAGCAAGCGACCACTCCAGTTAGATTCAGGGTGAGCTTGCGAACGAAACCCCTCCTTTTCCCCCCTGGATTGCTCACTCTAGCCGTTTTCGCCATGGTTGCCGAAGCCTGTCGCCGCCATGGATGAGCTCGAGGTCGCCCCTGTGCCCCTTCGACTCAGCCAGAGCGCGCGTTTGGCTCCTGAGCATGCCAGCGTTTGAACGTGCGCGAGATCAGTCCGAACCAGGCACCGTAACGTCGACTACGACCTCGCCGTGGTTCTGCTTCCGCCGGAGTCGTCGCCGTCGTCGCTCCCGACCTCCCCTTGAACCCCTGATGCTTCCAGAAGACGCGGAAGACGACGCTGCATCCAGTGGTGAACTCCCCGTGGCTTCCCATGGCCCTAGCAGGTTCCGGCGAGTCGCCGCCGTGGCTCCAGTCGCCGGCGTCAAGCCGCCGGTGGATTAGCCACTAATCACCCAGTTAGTGACCCCCTGGGTCACTGACCAGTGGGCCCAGTGGCTTAATTAAGCCACTGGATTAATTTAACCCACGGGTTAAGTTAACCCAGCCACTGACAGGGTGGCCCCACCTGTCAGCCCCCCCTGACGTCAGCACTGCGCAATAAATCATTTAAATGAATTTCCAGAGATTATTTGAATTAAAAGAATTCCAGAAAATCCAGAAAATACCCCAAACTTTGGAAATTCATAGAAAATTCATATTAACTCCAAATTGGACAAATAATATATGAAAAATGAATAGGAGAAAATTATCTTTCCAAATATGCAACTTTCAACTCTGTTTGAGTTGAATTTAAAATGTGATAAGTAGCTTTTGCTATTTGATTTAAATGGATTTAAATCAAATTCAAATCAAATAATTTTGCAACTTGAACCATGGCAACATGCTACATTTCAATCACACATCAGAGGCATATCTTATACATTTGAAGATAATTCAAAATGATCAAACTATGTCACATACAACTTGGTTAATTTGAATTCAAATGTGGAGTTCGAATTTGCATTTTAAATGCAATATATTCCACTTAAATGGAATTGTCTCACACACATCAAAACTTATACTTCAAGTTTCAACATTCATTCATGTGCATGAGCATTGCATTCATATTGATTGCTACTTCATGCTTTGTTTGTCGAGTAGAGGTGGAACCGGAGCAGGAGGCTGCCCCCTTCGTTGAAGACCCAGAACCCGAACCTCGTCAGCAAGGCAAGCAAACCCCCATTGATCATGTCGATAAAATCCCACTTCCCTCTCATGTCTCGCTTATGCATTGTTTAGGATGATCACCATTATTCGTTTCTACCGCATAGATGAACCCATTCCTTTGCATGACCTATCATTTTGTCATAGTAGTAAGCAAACCACAATCCTAGCAAATGTAGGAGTTGTTTGATATCATGTGGCCCCTGCAAATGTTATCGCTTATTGCATGCTTAGTATGATACCATGTTGTTACTGTGATGTGAGTCGGGATGGGAATGATCATGTTGATGTTGGTAGAAAAGTGTTGGTGAATCGACCCTAATACAAGGTGAACGATGAGAGGCTGTGTAGGAGTACACGGTGGGTTGTCTCGTTGAACACCGCCCTAGTACGAGTTCTTGTGTGGTGATCCAAGATGAAGAGTACAACCACACATTGGGCTCACTGACCCCTCTCAACTTACTAACTCATCCCTTTCGATGTCCAGATGTCGCAATAGTTCGGAGTTCTGGTAGGTCTCTGGCCTGGATGCTAAGTGAGAGAACGGCTCATCCGAGACCGGCTTATGCACCACGCACACATCACTTGGGTCCACTTCGGTAAACCGGCCGGGTTCACGATTGTGGTAACCAACCCAAGTAGGCGGCTTTCTCGGGCTAGATCGGCTATGAGGTAACAGTTGTGGTGAGCATCCTCGCTGGCACCCCTTGAATGGTGTCGAGATCAAAGGCGGTAAATGATGATCATGTGTCTGTAGTGGTACACCCCTGCAGGGTTAACAAAACTATTCGAATAGCCGCGTCCGCGGTTATGGACTTCTTGGAAAGCTTAGCTTGATTATTAGACAACTTGAACTGGATACTTCTAAAACACACCAAGATAAGTGTGAGTGCTATGGCGTGCTTTCTCGTGGGGAAGTCGAGGAAGGCACCATAGTGGTGTAATTGGTTGAAGAGATGTAGTGGACTCGTGTACGCTTCTTACCTCAAGTCTGGTACTCGTAGTTCAGGACTAGCCAAGTCAAAGCTGGCACTTCTGCAAGTGAACCCCACCTCCCTTTACCTTGATACATGTGCATGAGTAGTATAGCTCCTATGTAAGTCTTGCTGAGTACGACTTTGTACTCACGTTTGCTTAATCTATGTTTTAGATGATGCCACTGACCCCGAAGGTGGCTTCTTCATCGAGCTGGACGACTGAAGACCAACTAGTCTAGTCCCAGTCAGACGACTGGTTTCCCTCGTGGGTGGCTTGTGTTTAAATAAGGCTTCTTAAGCCATTTGTTAAACTTGTCTGTACTCAAACATAATTTGCTTCCGTTTGTGTTGTAATGTTGGATCACATGTTTGTGATCTCTTTTTGCACTCTATAAGAGTTATCAATAAAATTGTATACTTTGTAGAGAATTGCAATGGTACCTGCTGTTCATACAAGGCATGTGTGTTGCGTGTATGTTTATAACATGCATGTCTTTGTATGGGTTTTCGAGACCTTAGTTGTGTTCTGGCTGGCGGTCTTTCATACACCAAGTGGCCCTTAGATGTGCGCAGCTTGGGGCATCGCGATGCGATTGTTCGAGACTCCGTCTCGTGCACACTTTGTGGTATGATCGAGCCCGCCCTAGACCCCGACTAAGTGATCGGGCTGGAGTAAGTCTATGTAAGAGTTTTGATATAGTTGATAGTATGGTTGAGGCGACTTGTCTTTGAATATGGGAGTTCACCACCCATATCATTAGACTTGTGTGCGGACGATGAGGATCCATCTCAGTTGATCATCCGGCCTGGATGGGATGCCCCTCACGTATGATGCTTTCCGAGAACGTCCTGTGCTTGGCCTTGTCTCCTTAGACAAGTGGGTACGGTTCTCGGCTCTCCATATGACTATGTCTTAGCTGTACTTGCATACGCTAACCCCGGGTCCCGACAGACTTGGTATCAGAGCAGGACTGACTGTAGGACTAGTAGCCTTGGCCGAAGTTGAGTCTAGCTTGCTATAGTTATATAGTTACTCTGGGTATATAAGGGAACAACGTAAGGCTTGTTTTTTCTCCTTACCCCCTTCGTTCTGAGTTCTGAGTCACCCTCATCTTATTCTACGGGAAGATAGGACTAGGCTCTTCTCTGTCTGATTAGAACATCTCGTTGTTTGCTTCCTTATAGCCGTAGGAAAGTTGTGATCGGTTTGTTAGAGTGGTTTTGCTCCCTGTTTTACTACATCGTATGTAAGTGTTGTTTCCATGTTGTAAGAAATTGTCTTTTTCTTGCAATTACAGCCGTTATGCTGTCCGAGTCATTCCAGGTTTATCTCATAATCTGACGCATTTGCAAACTCCTTTCTGTTTCAGATGGCAGATCTTCCCCCTTGGCAGATTGTTCGTTTGACCAGGTGCCTCAGTGTGTGTGGCCATCCCGCCACATTGATCGAGATGATGTCCTATGTGGGATATCGATGGTACCCTGAGTACACCATCGAGGAGCAGTTTCACGACTTCAACCAGACGCAGTTCCACTGCATTGTCCGGATATATCCGCACCACGTTGGAGTCACTCAGCCTATCCACTTTGGACATGGCATTGGTGTTACCGAGAACATGGCTGTGCAGGATGCTGCATACTCATGTATGACACTGCTGAGAGAGGAGCACACTTTGCTGAGAGAGACTTCTTTCCGCTATATCCCTGCTGCACTTCCAGGAGAAGAGGGATATTACACCGGACTCTACTCAGACCACTCTGCAGAGGATCCAGCACTCCAGGTGACTGCTAGGTTTGCTAGTGACAGAGATCGTGATGCACGCGCTCTCCGTTTCGAGCTCCACGCCACCCGTGTTCGTCTGTATCGAGCACTGACACTTTTGGCTCCCTTTGTGAGAGTCGGATCAGTTGAGCATGATGCGATCTATCCAGTGAGGACCCAGATGCCTTCTCGAGTTGCTTGGCCCGAGATTGGAGGAATTTTTCCACCCCGTGGTCCCTTGCTTCCACCCTACACTGGACCTAGGCCCCATCCTTGCCCAAATGGATATCAGGGTCCACAAGCCTCCGTGTTTTCCGATGGTCACCTCCAGCTACCGGGATACGCGGGTAACTTTTACGAGGACTACTATGGAGATGGAGATGAGTGAGACCGCCTGTGGTCTTACTTAGTGATGATGTAGTAGTATCGTAGTATATTGTATGCAAGGTGTCTAAGTTCCAGAGGCTTAGATAAATAATGTATAGGAAGTCAGAGTGCCTCTGAAGGATGTATCATCTTCATCACGTTTGTATTAGCTTGGTGCTTGTACTAAAACGATGTATGGTTTGTATGACAGCTTGTGAATATATGGCTTGTATGCTTTATCACCATGTTGTCAAGATGATTACTTCCTTTGCTCTGTAATCCTTCCAGTACTTCAATACCTTGTTAGACTCTCCAAATCAACTCTGTTTGACTTTGGTTTTCACCTTCAGGATGTCTCAAGGAACCCGTGGCCAGGTTGGTCGTAACCAAGGTCGTGGGAATGACCAAGAGGAAGGAAACCTTCCACCCCACCCACGATGGCACAAGTTCTGATGGAAGTTGATAGGAACCGCCGTGACTCTCACCACCTGCTGGAAGTCATCGCACGCAACACCACTCAGCAGCGCAATGAGCTGGTGTCCTTGAACGACTTCATCCGGCTTCATCCCCCGGTTTTCAGTTACTCCACCGAGCCCCTTGACGCCGATGACTGGCTTCGCAACATCGAAAGGAAGCTCCAAGCAGGCCGTGTTGCAACTGGTGACAAGGTCAGCTATGCCACCTATCACCTCGAAGGTGCAGCTAGTTCTTGGTGGGAGAACTTTCTGAATATGTGTCCCGATGGACCACCTGCATCTTGGGAGGAATTCTGCACGTCCTTCCGCGAGCACCACATTCCCAAAGGTCTCATGGACCGCAAGCGTGAGGAGTTCTGCAACCTCACTCAAGGCAGAAGGACCGTTGATGTGTTTAGTCGTGAGTTCAACCGACTGGCTCATTATGCTACCGAAGAAGTCTCCACCGACTCCAAGAAACAAGAGAGGTTCCGTCGTGGCCTCAACACTGGACTCCGTCGTGAGCTCAACCTTCATGACTTTGCCACCTTCCAGGTCCTTGTCAACAAGGCCATCAAGGCAGAGGACATGAACACCCCCAACGACTTTCGCAAACACCCTAGAGATGACAGTTCATCCAGTTCTGGCTCCCAGAAGCGCAAGATCTGGATCCCAAACAGCATGTTCCGCCAGAACAACCCACCGAGGCCATCCTATGTGGCGCCTCGTCCACCAACCCAGTTCCACCCAGCTCCACCAAACAACCCAGCTCCACGAACTGTTTTCGGAGCCTGTTACAAGTGTGGTCAGGCAGGCCACTATTCTCGCGAGTGTCCCCAGAACCAGCTCCAACACCAGAATGCTCCACCACGTGCCGGAGGCAACAACAGCAACAATGGTCGTGGCAAGCCACCCCAGAAGGTCTACACCGCCAAAACCGCTCCTCCCGCCACTCGTGGACGTGTGAACCAAATCGCCGCCGAAGAGACTGACGACACCACTGACGTCATTCTTGGTACGCTCCCAGTCAATTTTGTTCCTACTTCCGTTCTTTTCGACCCAGGAGCATCTCATTCATTCATGTCGGAAAGTTATGCACTTCGTCATGAGTTACCCTTTGTTGAATTGTCCACCCCTGTAACGCCCCGGCCACAGCCACCGGTTCCCGGCGTACGCCTGGCGGGATCTAGACTGTCCCCACAGACCAACACTAGTCTTTCCTGCGCACTTTGTCCTCACTCGTGCGCACCCGGGAACAACTTCCCGGTCGGTCACCCATCCTCAAATCGCTCCAAGCCAAGCACGCTTAACTTTGGAGTTCTTTGGATCTGGGCTCCCGGAAAAGAAGGTGCACCTTGTTGATATGAGTAGTCTTTCATTCCTACTAAGCCAGGATGTCACATACACCCCCACTCAAAGGAACCGATGTCCTCATCGGCCCACAGGAACGTTCCCTCTTGGCACACGTCTGTGCGTCCAGTGCCGACACATGTCCCACATGTTCGCGCACTGACCCACACACGCCCGTATAACCGCAAGGGTCGGCTCTGATACCATTTGTAACGCCCCGGCCAGACCCACCGGTTCCCGGCGTACTCCTGGCGGGATCTAGACTGTCCCCACAGACCAACACTAGTCTTTCCTGCGCACTTTGTACTCACTCGTGCGCACCTGGGAGCTACTTCCCAGTCGGTCACCCATCCTCAAATCGCTCCAAGCCAAGCACGCTTAACTTTGGAGTTCTTTGGATCTGGGCTCCCGGAAAAGAAGGTGCACCTTGTTGATATGAGTAGTCTTTCATTCCTACTAAGCCAGGATGTCACAACCCCAATGATTATTCAAACTCCAGGGTCAAGATGGCAAACTAATAGAGTGAGCCATGGTAATCAAATTGCAATTGAGGGTTTAGTATTCCTTGCTTCACTCATAGCCCTCAAGTCTTCAGACATCGATGTCATCCTTGGCATGGATTGGCTATCAAGACAGAATGCCTACCTGGATTGCAGAGGCAAATCCGTGAAACTCACCCACCCTTCAGGCCAAACAGTCAACTACACCTCACCCAGAACAAGAACCCAAGTGCATTCTTTGAATGTACTTCCCCTTCCCGAACTTGAAGATATTCCGGTGGTTCGTGACTTCCCGGATGTCTTTCCTGAAGAGCTGCCGGGCATGCCACCCGGCAGATGTGTAGAGTTTATAGTGGATCCTGCCCCAGGAACCGCACCAATTTCTAGACGCCCATACAAAATGGCCCCACGTGAGTTAGCTGAGCTTAAAACCCAACTGGAAGCTTTGTTGGAGAAAGGCTTCATCCGCCCTAGCTCATCGCCATGGGGTTGCCCCGTTCTGTTCGTAACGAAGAAAGATGGAACAGAAAGGATGTGCGTAGACTATCGCCCGCTAAATTTAGCGACGATAAAGAACAAGTACCCACTGCCCAGGATCAATGATCTTTATGATCAACTTGCAGGATCCTCCGTCTTCTCAAAGATGGATTTGAGATTAGGTTATCATCAAATCAAGATCCGAAACGAGGACATTCCCAAAACGGCTTTTACTACTCGTTATGGTCTTTACGAGTACACCGTCATGTCCTTTGGTTTAACCAATGCCCCCGCCACTTTCTCACGCATGATGAACTCGATCTTCATGGAGTATTTGGACCAGTTCGTCGTGGTTTACCTCGATGACATCCTTATATACTCGAAGAACGAAGAAGAACATGCCAAACACTTAAGGCTGGTATTGATGAAACTTAGAGAGCATCGCCTGTATGCTAAATTCTCCAAGTGTGAATTTTGGCTACCAGAAGTGACCTACTTAGGCCACGTGATTTCTGCAAAAGGCATTGTTGTGAATCCCGAGAGAGTTCAGGCCGTCCTTGACTGGACTCCACCTGAATCGGTTAAGCAAGTTAGAAGTTTTCTTGGCCTAGCCAGCTATTGCCGTCGCTTCGTTGAGAACTTTTCTAAAGTTGCAAAGCCTCTAACTGAACTCCTCAAGAAAGATAAGAAATTTCTATGGACTCCCAAGTGCGAGGAAAGCTTTCAAGAGCTAAAAAGAAGATTGACTTCTGCACCCGTACTTGCACCTCCAGACACCAAAAGGGATTTCGAAATCTATTGTGACGCATCACGGCAAGGGTTAGGATGCATACTTCTGCAAGATCGACATGTGGTAGCTTATGCTTCACGCCAGTTGCGGCCACATGAAGAGAACTATCCTACCCATGACCTTGAACTCGCTGCCGTAGTTCATGCCCTAACAACTTGGCGACATTACCTCCTTGGTAATCGTTGCGAGATCTATTCCGACCACCAAAGCCTCAAATATATTTTCACCCAGCCAGATCTTAATCTCAGGCAAAGACGCTGGATTGAGTTGATAAAAGATTACGACGTAGTAATTTCTTACACCCCAGGCAAAGCCAATGTCATGGCTGATGCACTAAGTCGTAAGTCGTATTGTAACAACCTCATGTTACAACAGTATCAACCACTTCTTCATGAGGACTTTCGCAAGCTCAACCTTGAAATTGTTCCTCATGGCTATCTTTCTACCTTGGTGGCGAAACCAACTCTTGAGGATCAAATCATAGTTGCCCAAAGGCGTGCACGAGGTGTTCGCCGGATCAAGGAGAACATTGCTAGCGGAGTTGCTAAATGTTTCTCCACAGATAGCAAAGGAACGGTATTCTTTGAAAATCGTTTGGTAGTACCTAAGAATAGGGAACTAAGGCAACTCATCCTCAAAGAAGCCCATGACACACCCCTCTCAATTCATCCCGGTAGCACAAAAATGTACCGAGATCTGCGCCAGAGATTTTGGTGGACTAGGATGAAGAGAGACATTGCTCAATTTGTTGCCGAATGTGATGTTTGTCGTCGCATTAAGGCAGAACATCAAAGACCTGCTGGTACACTGCAACCTTTGTCTATTCCCGAGTGGAAATGGGACAAAGTCGGTATGGACTTCATCACCGGCTTTCCAAAAACCCAGAAAGGAAACAATGCCATCTTCGTTGTCATAGATAGGCTTTCCAAAGTTGCTCACTTCCTTCCGGTTCGCGATTCTATAACTGCTAGCCAGTTAGCGGACTTGTACATCTCTAGAATTGTGTCACTTCACGGTGTTCCTTTGGAAATCAATTCTGATCGCGGTAGCCTTTTCACCTCTAGATTTTGGGGAAGCTTTAAGAATGCTATGGGAACTCATCTCTCCTTTAGTACAGCTTTCCATCCTCAGTCTAGCGGTCAAGTCGAAAGGGTTAACCAAATTCTTGAAGACATGCTCAGAGCTTGTGTTATCTCATTCGGAAAGAATTGGGAGAAGTCTCTTCCATTTGCCGAATTTGCTTATAACAATAGTTTTCAATCTAGTCTGAACATGGCTCCTTTTGAACTCCTTTATGGACAACGATGTCGAACACCACTAAACTGGTCAGAGACCGGTGAAAGACAATTCTTTGGACCGGACATGATCAAGGAAGCAGAAGAGCAAGTTCGCATTGTTCGTGATCAATTGAAAGCAGCCCAGTCTCGTCAGAAGAGCTACTATGATCGTCATCATAGGCAAGAGAGCTACAATCTGGATGAGAAGGCTTACCTTCGGGTTACACCTCTGAACGGAACCCAACGTTTCGGTATCAAAGGCAAGTTGGCCCCATGTTACATCGGACCTTTCCGCATTATTGCTAACATGGAGAAGTTGCCTACCAACTTGAACTACCCCCGCACCTTTCCCGAGTACATGATGTATTCCAGGTGTCCCAACTCAGGCGTTGCTTCAAGGACCCCATCCGCGAAGTCGACCATGAAACGCTTGATCTCCAAGATGACCTTTCTTATCGAGAATACCCCGTTCGTATTCTTGATTCCGCAGAGCGTGTCACTCGTCATCAGAAGATTAGGTTTCTGAAAGTGCAATGGTCACACCACTCTAAAAGAGAAGCTACGTGGGAAAGAGAAGACCGTCTCAGTGCCGAGTACCCCACCTTCCTCCCGCAGACTTCTGAATCTCGGGACGAGATTATGTTGAGTGGGGGCGAGTTGTCAGAACCCTCTATTAGGTAAAGTGCTAGGATCAATTTCACTTTGCATTCATGAAAGAAATCAAAGGAAATTCATTTTCAAAATCAAAATGGGAGAAGGAACAACCCCCAGATGAATTAATTCCAAAGGCCAGATAAAAATCTTTTCCAAAAATTCATGTTAGATTTTTGAAAAATCTTATAAATGAGTGTGATCACATATCAAGTGATGTGGGACCCACCCCATGCTCATAGATTTTTCAAATAATCAAACAGTGCCTTGTAATTAATGAAATACCCCTATTTGATTTAAAATTCAAATCAGTTGAATTTTAAAAATGTTGAAACTTTATAAGTGGCTAGTCTATATTATTATGAAGCCATATAAAAAATTTCAGCATTTAATAACATGTTTAGCTATTTTATTTAGCTAAACAAAACAAATGTCAGAAAAGAAAAATAGAAAAGAAAGCAGAATCCTTACCTGGCGCCTAGGCGGAGCCGACCCACCCAGCCCAGCCGGCCCACAGGGGCAGCGGGGTCTTCTTCCCCGTCCCGCGCCTCCAAGCTGCTCGGTGGAATGCCACAGAGTCAGCCGGGGACGACACGTCGTCGTCGAAGACCTTCCAGGCCGCCCCGTGCCCTCTTCTCGCGTCCTGGAGACGTCTCGCAGCCGCCCCAGTTCATTCCCCCCCTCCTCGTCGTCTTCCCCTTCCTCTCTCGCCCGATTCATCGCCGCCCGAGAAGAACGCCGGAGCGTCGTCGAGCCCCAGCGTAGCCATCGACGCCGAGAAGCCCCCGGAGCCTGTCCATCGTCTTCCTCGTCGTCGTCTTCATCGACCTGCAGAAGAAGGCGAGCCCGGAGCCCTCCTAGCCAGCGAATTCGAGCTCGAGCCGCCGCCGAAGCCGAAAGAGAACGCCGTTGATTCCGTCGCCATTGAGCCACCCCAGCCATCGCCACCACCTCTACTGAGTTCCTGGTGAGCTCACGACTGAAACCCCTAATTTTCCCACTTCGATTGCTTCCTCTAGCCATGGCCGCCATGGGAGCCGAAGCTCCTCGCCGCCGGGATCCATGGCGACGACCAACCGTTACGCCTTCGAGCTCGCCATGTTGTCCATTACGTTCCCCGTGCTCCACCTCTTCGAACCAGCCCAACCCCGCTTCAATCCGTGCCTTGTAGCGATTTCCCGATCACGGCCGTAGCTAGGTCGCCACAGAACTTGACGCCGGCGAGCGTACAGTGCACCCCAGCACTTGGGATCAGTCCCATTCGACGCGTGCGAGTGAGGGCTTCAAGATGGTGGCCTCGGCGCTCCATTTCGTCGACGGAATCGTCCTCCCCGTGCAGAGCCGCCGCGGCTCCAGTCACCGGCGTTTAGCCGCCGGCGGGTTAGCCAACCCCCCCCCCCCCCCCCCCCCCCCGTTAATCACCCTCCTAACCCACCCCTGGGTCACTGACCAGTGGGCCCAGTGGCTTAATTAAGCCACTGGATTAACTTAACCCCACGGTTTAAATCATCCATCCACTGACAGGTGGGCCCCTTGTCAGCCCCCCCCCCTGACGTCAGCACTGACGCAATAAATCATTTTAATGAATTTCCAGAGATTATTTGAATTAAAGAATTCCAGAAATTCCAGAAAATACCCCAAACTTTGGAAATTCATAAAAAATTCATATTAACTCCAAATTGGACAAATAATATATGAAAAATGATCAGGAGAAAATTATCTTTCCAAATATGCAACTTTCAACTCTGTTTGAGTTGATTTTAAAATGGGACCAGTAGCATATGTCATTTGAATTATTTGGAATTAATTCAAATTCAATTCAAATGATTTTGCAACTTGGACCATGGAATTATGCTACAATTCAACCACACATCAGAGGCATATCATACACATTTGAAGATGATTCAAAATGATCAAACAATGTCACATGCAACTTGGTTAATTTGAATTCAAATGTGGAGTTTGAATTTGCAATTCAATTTGCAATATACTCCATTTAAATGGAATTGCCTTACACCTCAAAGCATATACATCAAGATTCAAACTTCCATCATGTGTTTGTGCATTGTATTTACTTTGCTACTTTGCTTGTTGTTTGTCGAGTAGAGGTGGAACCGGAGCAGGAGGTTGCCCCCTTCGTTGAAGACCCAGAACCCGAACCTCGTCAGCAAGGCAAGCAAACCCCCATTGATCATGTCGATAAAATCCCACTTCCCTCTCATGTCTCGCTTATGCATTGTTTAGGATGATCACCATGATTCGTTTCTACCGCATAGATGAACCCATTCCTTTGCATGACCTATCATTTTGTCATAGTAGTAAGAAAACCACAATCCTAGCAAATGTAGGAGTTGTTTGATATCATGTGGCCCCTGCAAATGTTATCGCTTATTGCATGCTTAGTATGATACCATGTTGTTACTGTGATGTGAGTCGGGATGGGAATGATCATGTTGATGTTGGTAGAAAAGTGTTGGTGAATCGACCCTAATACAAGGTGAACGATGAGAGGCTGTGTAGGAGTACACGGTGGGTTGTCTCGTTGAACACCGCCCTAGTACGAGTTCTTGTGTGGTGATCCAAGATGAAGAGTACAACCACACATTGGGCTCACTGACCCCTCTCAACTTACTAACTCATCCCTTTCGATGTCCAGATGTCGCAATAGTTCGGAGTTCTGGTAGGTCTCTGGCCTGGATGCTAAGTGAGAGAACGGCTCATCCGAGACCGGCTTATGCACCACGCACACATCACTTGGGTCCACTTCGGTAAACCGGCCGGGTTCACGATTGTGGTAACCAACCCAAGTAGGCGGCTTTCTCGGGCTAGATCGGCTATGAGGTAACAGTTGTGGTGAGCATCCTCGCTGGCACCCCTTGAATGGTGTCGAGATCAAAGGCGGTAAATGATGATCATGTGTGTGTAGTGGTACACCCCTGCAGGGTTAACAAAACTATTCGAATAGCCGTGTCCGCGGTTATGGACTGCTTGGAAAGCTTAGCTTGATTATTAGACAACTTGAACTGGATACTTCTAAAACACACCAAGATAAGTGTGAGTGCTATGGCGTGCTTTCTCGTGGGGAAGTCGAGGAAGGCACCATAGTGGTGTAATTGGTTGAAGAGATGTAGTGGACTCGTGTACGCTTCTTACCTCAAGTCTGGTACTCGTAGTTCAGGACTAGCCAAGTCAAAGCTGGCACTTCTGCAAGTGAACCCCACCTCCCTTTACCTTGATACATGTGCATGAGTAGTATAGCTCCTATGTAAGTCTTGCTGAGTACGACTTTGTACTCACGTTTGCTTAATCTATGTTTTAGATGATGCCACTGACCCCGAAGGTGGCTTCTTCATCGAGCTGGACGACTGAAGACCAACTAGTCTAGTCCCAGTCAGACGACTGGTTTCCCTCGTGGATGGCTTGTGTTTAAATAAGGCTTCTTAAGCCATTTGTTAAACTTGTCTGTACTCAAACATAATTTGCTTCCGTTTGTGTTGTAATGTTGGATCACATGTTTGTGATCTCTTTTTGCACTCTATAAGAGTTATCAATAAAATTGTATACTTTGTAGAGAATTGCAATGGTACCTGCTGTTCATACAAGGCATGTGTGTTGCGTATATGTTTATAACATGCATGTCTTTGTATGGGTTTTCGAGACCTTAGTTGTATTCTGGCTGGCGGTCTTTCATACACCAAGTGGCCCTTAGATGTGCGCAGCTTGGGGCATCGCGATGCGATTGTTCGAGACTCCGTCTCGTGCACACTTTGTGGTATGATCGAGCCCGCCCTAGACCCCGACTAAGTGATCGGGCTGGAGTAAATCTATGTAAGAGTTTTGATATAGTTGATAGTATGGTTGAGGCGACTTGTCTTTGAATATGGGAGTTCACCACCCATATCATTAGACTTGTGTGCGGACGATGAGGACCCATCTCCGTTGATCATCCGGCCTGGATGGGATGCCCCTCACGTACGATGCTTTCCGAGAACGTTTTGTGCTTGGCCTTGTCTGCTTAGACAAGTGGGTACGGTTCTCGGCTCTCCATATGACTATGTCTTAGATGTACTTGCATACGCTAACCCCGGGTCCCGACAATGAATCCGTTTGGCAAGCAGAACACCAACCATAGCACATGGCCCGTGTTTGTATGGATGTACTACATTCCCCCGTGGAAGTGCATGATGACAATGTACATACACATGAGCATTCTGATTCAAGGGCCGAAACAGTTGGGAAATAATATTAATCTATATCTCGAGCTATTGAAAGAGGAGCTAGAAATGTTATGGAAATCACCAGTCAAGACATGGGACGCTTTCGAAAAAGAATATTTCTATATGAAAGTCGCGGTACTGACGACGGTGCACGATTATCTCGGTTACGGATATGTATCAGGCCAGGTGTGCCATGGATATTGCGGATGCACGAGGTGCATGGATGATACAACGTCTCAGCAGCTAACGAAATATGGTGGGTCTGTGAAAATCGTGTACATGGGGCATCGAAGATGGCTCGAGAAGAATGACCCGTGAAGAAACCATGGAGATCTATTCAATGGTGAGACTGAGCATCGAGGACCTCCACGTAAGAGGAGCGGCGCCGAAATTGATGAGTTGTTGAAAAACTGGAAAGAGTGCCCCGCGCCTGGAAAGATGAAAAACCCGGAGCCGCTGCTGAAGGTATGGAAAACAAGGTCTGTTTTCTGGGACTTGGAGTACTGGCCCAAACTCGATACACCTCATTGTCTTGATCAAATGCATATCACGAAGAATGTTCTCGAGAGTTTGCTTGGCACACTGATGAACATGCCGGAGAAGACCAAGGATGGGCCGAAGGCAAGAAGAGACTTGGAAGATTTGGAAATAAGGGCAGATCTCCACATGCCCCGTAAAACGGCCGAGATAGAGACGGAGACAGAGGCGGGGGACAGCAGGCGGGGCAAAAAAGTAAAGAAGAAGGAAGAGAAATATTTCCCCCCTTCTTGCTTCACCTTCATAACGAAGGAGATCGATCAATTTTTCAAGTGTCTTACCGGAATAAAAGTTAGTTCCGGTTCCAGACCCAATAGGAACCAAGGTCCGACCAAATGATTCAAACATATACAAAGCTAAACTGATAAAATTAGTGAATTTTATGATAGCGTGAAAACGCGAAGATATGCAAGATACAAACGTGCCTGAAACGTCAGATCCGTAGATGAAGTCTATACCACAATTGAAGCATGCATTACACCGGTATGCCATAGGTGTAAAATTCTCAAGCACTGATAATATTATTGACTCTAGTGCAAGTGGGAGACTGTTGGAAATATGCCCTAGAGGCAATAATAAAATGTTATTATATATATATATATATATTTCCACGTTCGTAATTAATGTTTATATTTCTGTGCTATAATTGCAATGACCCTGACTATGAGATTCAGAAGAAAACTCACTTGCATGTGTGGAAATGTAAACACCAAGAGTTCCTGGTTTAGCCTCTAAGACCAGCTCATGTGCTAACTGATGATTACGTTTTCTTAATCATGGACATTGTTCTTGTAACAAGGATGTCAGTAGCAATGGGAACATATTGTTAGCAGAACAATGATGTTGAACCGACCCCAGTATTGAATGATATACTTAGAGATCACATCGTAACTACGTTATAAGTCATATCATGAAATGTTTTCATATACGTAATTCCTTAGACCATGAGAGTATCGAGTTGCTTCACACAGGAAGACATGCTTTGGTTCTTAGATGAATCCTCCCGTAAATGGGAAGTAGTAAAATAAGTTCTGGGTATGTCAGATGGTGTGGCTAGTGACTGTGATAGTTCAAGAATGGGATTTGCTCCTTCACGATGAAGAAGATATTCACTTCGGGCCCACTCGGTATGACGGTATCCATTATAGTCTGGCCAGACGCATTGTGATTCAGTCACGGGGATACCGGAATACGATAACGAGAAAAGGGACAAACGAGCAAAGAGGATAACGAGTGGCTTGTGTTCAAAAGTTGTTACACATGGGTGCCAAACTTCTCTCCTCTAACTTTGTCATATATCGCGAAGCAAAGGGAATGGTACATGACTAAACATAATGGTTCACTCGAAGTTTCTTCGTGTATGTGCGGGAGTCAACATGGGTGTCCATGACTCCGCTGTTGATTATTGGCTATTGACAAAAGGCTGTTGACCTATGTCCGGAAGATGTTCTGAGTCATGTCCGCATTATACCGAACCTATTGGGTCACACACTTAACGAGCAGTAGTCTGTTAGAATACTAGTATGGTAGAAGGTTTAGTGGAAGCAAAGCAGAATAGTTCATACGGGTACCGGAAGTAGTTCCGGAGATTTATGGAATTGTTCATAAGGGCACCAGAAGTAGTTCTGGGTATTTAAGGTTATGTCCGAATCACTCTGGAGTAGTCCCAGGTGGTTCCGGAACATATGAGAATGGTACTGGGGAAGTCCTGGATCAACCGGAATAGTTTTCGGATAATCGCTGGGCGTCCCGACAACCTTCGCGGTCATCCGGTGGCTTAAACTGTAACTCGGATGGTCTTGGAAACTATCCGGATGGCTCCGGAACGTCCGAGAACGGTCTCGGAAGGTCCTGGAAGTGCTCCAGAAGTGTCCGGAATGTCCCGAAACGGTCCCGGTATGTCCCGGAAGGTCCTGGAAGCTTCTAGAAGGTCATGGAAGGTTCCAGAAGGTTCCGGGCAGTACCACCCACTCCCCTGCGCCCCTAGCCTTGGGGGGCAAGCCACCTAGGCTGCCCTGGCCGGCCAAGGGGTGGGGGGCGCACCAAGGGGAAGGAATCCCCCTCCAGGTGGAAAGTCCAACTCTCCAATATGACAGGTTTCCGGTGGGAAGGTTTGGGAGGTTTGGGAGTCCAAGTTGGACTCCCCACCCCCCTTATTGCGCCCCAAGGGCCTCTTGGCCACCTATATAATGTGGGGGAGGGGTGGGGGGCGCAGCACAACTTGTCCCCAAGGCCTATGCGCCACCCTCCGTCCTCTAAACCTCGTTGCTCCACTTTTAGACCCCGGTTTAGACGCTGTTCTAGATCGGAATCCGTTAGGGTTTTCTCCCTCTAGTTTTCTCGGTGGCGTTCATCTCTGTACGGCGGAGCGCTGCTGGATTGCTGCTACGGGATGTGTGGATACTAATGGAGGGGTCGTACCTTCGACCCTTCTTCGAGGAGCTTGTTCATGGGACTTGTCCGTGGGACTAGATCGCGGGACTTGTTCGTGGGATTGATCAAGGGACTGTTCGTGGGAGAACTTGCGAGATCTAATTCCACTACGTCCACGAGCTTCACCAACTCTACTTCCGCTACATTGGTTGGTGAGCCATGACCTAAAACCTTGTATGCAATCTTCTTGGATGATCTTGGGTTCTTGATTCGTAGGCCGAATTTTTTTGTTTTCTACTACGTTTCCCAACATACATTACCTATGAAAGATCGTACTCCATGGAAATGGAAAAGTCACAACGAGGGCCTAAATTATTCGGAAACGAACAAAAAACGAAAGAAACTAATCACTAAGAAACGTCCTCGACGCTGAGAAACTAAATGTGTGTTGTAATCTATATATGTATCTATTTTGTATACTTGCACTTTAACCGCGTTATCGATCGGTCAAATTATATATTGCCGCTGTTAAATATACATTATATACATTGTATCGGTCGTTGTTCGGGAAAAAAATTAAAAAGGAAATGAAAAGAGGGAAAAAATGCCAGAAATATCAGTAGCGGGCCAGGTCAGCGCGCGCTACTGCTAAGGTTTAGCAGTAGCGGGCCCTGTCAGAGCGGGCTACTGCTAAACTTAAGTGGGTCACCTCTAAGTTTTAGCAGTAGCGCGCGCTGACAGGGCCCGCTACTGCTAAGTGTCACTTAAACCGGTCGGGCGGGTTCTTCTTTTCATTCCCCTCTATCTCTCCCTCTCGAACTTCTCCCCGGCCGCCGTCGTCGTCGCCGCGCCTCCCCGCCCTCGTCGCCGCGCCTCCCCGCCCTCGTCGCCTCGCCTCCCCGGTATGCCTGCAGGCCTCTATTATGTTTGTGCTGCCTGTGGATGCTTCACAATTCATCTGACGCTGTTGAGTGAAGTGGTGCTTGTTCATGGTCTAGTTTTCGTATATTCATGAGCTGCAATGTGTAAGAATTCGATCGAGTATGTGCAAAATGGCTACTGACTGCATGCTTGTGTTGATGATGCACAAATTAACCATGTCGAATTGCTCTGCTTTTGAAAGATTAGCAAAGTGCATGTTCTTCTCTGCTTTATTTTAGTATTTGTTAAGTGGTGTCTTCGGTACCGCAAAGCGGTGAGCAAAAGCCCATGAAACGGTCCAGAATCGACCAAAACTGCGAGTCTTGATGACCGACACGTAGACGCACCTTGGGGTTCAGAAACCATGGAAATCGCTCCGAGACCCCAAAACGTAGATTAATAGTTCATGAAACGGGCAAGAGTCGGACAAAACTGTGATTGTGATGACCGACACGTAAACGCAGCTCAGGGTTCGTCAATCGTGGAAATCACTCCGGGACCCCAAAACATCCTTAATAGCCCATGAAACGGGCCAAAATCGGAATATACTACGAGTAGTGATGACCGACACGTAAACGCACCTCGGGATTCCTCAATCGTGAAAATCAGTCCGGGACACTAAAACGGTGAGCAATAGCCCATGAAGCAGGCCAAAATTGGCCAAACCCGTAAGTACTGATGACCGACACGTAAACGCACCTCTGTGTTCTTCAATCATTGAAATCGCTTTGAGACCCCAAAATGGTGAGCAATAGCCCATGAAACAAGCCAAAATTGGCCAAACGGCTAGTGTTGATGACTGAGTGGAAACCGCTCCAGGACCCAAATTGGAGAGTAATAGCTCATGAAACGGGACCGAATCGATCAAAACTGCGAGTAGTAATGACCGACATGTATATGAACCTCGGGGTTAATCAATCGTGGAAATTAGTACGGGACCCCAAAACGGTGAGTAATATCCCTTGAAACGGGAAAGAATCGTCCAAAACCGGGAGTAGGGATGACCAACAGTTAAACGGACATCGAGGTTATTCAATCATGGAAGTCGCTTTGAAACTCAAAAACACTGAGTAATTGTCCATGAAACAGGATTGAATTGGATAAAACGGTGAGTGTTGATGAGCGTGTGGAAATCGCTCCAACACCCAAAATGGTGAGTACTTGTCCACGAATCGGGCCAGAATCATTGGAAACTACGAGTGTTGATCACCGACACGTAAACGCACCTCGGGGTTCTTTATTCGTGGAAACCACTCCGAGACCCAAAACTATGAGCAATAGCCCATCAAACGGGCCAAAATTGGCCAAAGCGGTTAGTGTTGATGCGCGGCACGTTAAACCACCCTAATGTTCGGCAATTGTGGAAATCACTTCGGTACCCCAACGCGGTGAGCAAATGCCAATGAAACGGTCCGGAATCGACCAAAACCGTGAGTCTTGATGACCGACTCGTAAACCCACCCTGGGGTTCAGAAACCATGGAAATCGCTCCGAGACCCCCAAAACGAAGCGTAATAGTTCATGAGACGGGCTAGAATCGCACAAAACTGTGATTGTGATGACCAACACGTAAACGCGTCTCAGGGCTCGTCAATTATGGAAATCACTCTGGGACCCCAAAACCTCATTTATAGCCCATGAAACGGGCCAAAATCGGCCAATACTACGAGTAGTGATGACCGACACGTAAACGCACCTCGGGGTTCTTCAATCATGGAAATCGCTCCGAGCCCCAAATTGGTGAGCAATAACACATGAAACGGGCCAAAATCTTTCAAACGACGAGTGTTGATGACCGAGTGCAAATCGATCTAACACCCAAAATGGTGAGCAATAGTCCACGAAAACGCACCTCAGGGATTATCAATCGTGGAAATCACCCCGGGAACCAAAACAATGAGTAATAATAGCCCATGAAATGGGCCAGAATCGGCCAAAACTTCGAGTCGTGATGACCAACACATAAACACACCTTGGGGTTCTTCAATCGTGGAAATCGCTTTGGGACCCCCAAAAAGATGACCAATCTTGGGAAACGGGCCAGAATCGTCCAAAACTTCGAGTAGTGATGACCGACACGTAAACGCACCTCGGGGATCTTCAACCATGGAAATCGCTCTGAGCCCCCAAAATGGTGAGCAATAGCCCATGAAACGGGCCAAAATCAGTCAAACATCGAGTGTTGATGACCGAGTGGAAATCGCTCCAACACCCAAAATGGTGAGTAATAGTCCACGAAACGAGCTAAAATCAGGGAAAATGACGAGTGTGCATGACCGAGTGGAATTTGCTCCAGCGCCCAAAATGGTTTGCAATAGTCCACGAAACGGGCCCGAATATGCCACAACCACGAGTAGTGATGAACGACACGTAAACGCACCTGAGGGTTCTTCATTCACGGAAATCGCTCTGAGACCCAAAACTATGAGCAATAGCCCATCAAACGAGCCAAAAACGGCCAAAGCGGTCAGTGTTGATTTTGGACACGTAAACGCACCCAACGATCGCCAATCGTGGAAATCACTTCAGTGCCGCAAAGCGGTGAGCAAAATCCCATGAAACGGTCCGGAATCGACCAAAACTACGAGTCTTGATGACCGACATGTAAATGCACCTTGGGGTTCAGAAACCATGGAAATCGCTCTGACACCTCAAAACGTAGAGTAATAGTTCATGAAACGGACCAGAATCGGACAAAGCTGTGATTTGCACCTCAGGGTTCGTCAATCATGGAAATCACTCTGGGACCCCAAAACGTCATGAATAGCCCACGAAACAGGCCAAAACCGGCCAATATTGCGAGTAGTGATAACTGACACGTAAAGGCACCTCGGGATTCCTCAATCGTGGAAATCACTCCGGGACACTAAAACGGTGAGCTATAGTCCATGAAACGGGCCAAAATTGGCCAAAACCATAAGTACTGATGACCGAAACGTAAACGCACCTCGGTGTTCTTGAAGCATTGAAATCGCTCTGAAACTCCAAAACGGTGAGCAATAGCCCACGAAACAGGCCAAAATTGGCCAAACGGCTAGTGTTGATGACCGATTAGAAACCGCTTCAGCACCCAAATTGATGAGTAATAGCCCATGAAACGGGCCCGAATCGGCCAAAACTGTGAGTAGTGATGACCGACATGTATATGAACCTCGAGGTTAATAAATCATGGAAATCAGTCCGGGACCCCAAAACGGTGAGTAATATCCCTTGAAACGGTCCGGAATCGACCAAAACTACGAGTCTTGGTGACCGACACGTAAACGCACCTTGGGGTTCAGAAACCATGGAAATCGCTCTGACACCATAAAACGTAGAGTAATAGTTCATGAAACGGGCCAGAATTGAACAAAACTGTGATTGTGATGACCGACACGTAAACGCACCTCAGGGTTCGTCAATCATGGAAACCACTCCACGACCCCAAAACGTCATGAATAGCCCACGAAACAGGCTAAAATCGGCCAATACTGCGAGTAGTGATGACCGACACGTAAATTCACCTCGAGATTCCTCAATCGTGGAATCACTCTAGGACACTAAAATGGTGAGCAATAGCCCATGAAACGGGCCAAAATTGACCAAAACCATAAGTACTGATGACCGACACGTAAACGCACCTCGGTATTCTTCAATCATTGAAATCGCTCTGAGACCCCAAAAGGTGAGCAATAGCCCACGAAATAGGCCAAAATTAGCCAAACGGCTAGTGTTGATGACCAAGTGGAAACCGCTCCAGCGCCCAAAATGGTGAGTAATAGCCCATGAAACGGGCCCGAATCGGCCAAAACTGCGAGTAGTGATGACCTACACGTATATGAACCTCGGGGTTAATCAATCGTGGAAATCGGTCCGGGACCCCTAAACGGTGAGTAATATCCCTTGAAACGGGTCAGAATCGGCCAAAACCGGGAGTAGGGATGACCGACACATATACGCACATCAAGGTTATTCAATCATGGAAATCGCTTCGAAACCCAAAAACGCTGAGTAATTGTCCACGAAACGGGCCAGAATAGTTGGAAACAACGAGTGTTGATCACCGACACGGAAACACATCTCAGGGATCGTCAATCGCTGAAACCACTCTCGGACCCCAAAACGGCGAGCAATGAAATAGGCCAAAATCATCCAAAACGGCGAGCGTTCATGTCCAACACTTAAACGCACCTCGGGGTTCTTCAATCATGGAAATCGCTCTGAGACCCCAAAACGGTTAGCAAAGGCCCACGAAACAAGCCAAAATCGGCCAAATGGCGAGTGTTGATGACCAGGTGGAAATCGCTCGAACACTCAAAATGGTGAGTAATAGGCCAAGGAACGGGCCAGAATCATTCAAAACTGCGAGTGTTGATTACCGACACGTAAACGCACCTCAGGGATTTTCAATCGTGGAAATCACTCCGGGACCCAAAAAAGTGAGTAATAATAGCCCATTAAACGGGCCAGAATCGGCCAAAACTTTGAGTCGTGATGAACGACACGCAAACACACCTTGGGGTTCTTCAATCGTGGAAATCGCTTTCGGACCGCAAAAAGATGAGCAGGCTCATGAAACGAGTCAGAATCGACCAAAACTTCGAGTAGTGATGACCGACACGTAAACGCACTTCGGGTTCTTCAATCATGGAAATCGCTCCGAGCCCCCAAAACGGTGAGCAATAGCCCATGAAACGGGTCAGGATCGGCCAAAACTTTGAGTCGTGATAAACGAAACGCAAACACACCTTGGGGTTCTTCAATCGTGGAAATCGCTTTGTGACCTTAAAAAGATGAGCAGGCTCATGACACTGCTACATATAATTGACCATGGGAAAACACAGGTTTAGGAAGATACACACGTACTCTTGAGAGTGTTTGTCATAAATAACAAAGCCGAACGACGCAAAGTGAATGGCCATTGAGTACTTGGGGCGCTGAGGATAATCCTAGGAATACAAAATTACTGACCTTTATGACTGCCGGTGATGACTTTACCTTCAAATAGTCTTTCTCCAATTCTGGTAACCAATAAACGTGTTCCCTTGCAGAGACCCAACGATTGATTCATATTTCTTCAAGAGTATAATAGGTACTCCAACTTTAAGAGCTATCTCATGTTCTGGGAAATTATTAATCGTTATAGAATGCAAAAACTTCAAGAACAAAAGATCAGCATCACACACATGATCAGTACCGCAGCTGAAAAAAGATTTAGAACTTTCGGTAACTCGTTTGAAAACAGCATCATTGATATCGTCCAGACAGGCATTAGTTGGAATAAAATGGCAGGTCGCGCCAAATAATTAGCATCCAATAATTGAAGAAGAATGAATCATTGATGAAGTCAATAGCAGTTGAGATATTATCCGATGAAGATAACAAAATCAAATCTTATGGTGTATGAACTGAAGTCAAAGAAGAACCAACAGAATTTCTCATGGCTGCATGTTCATGAAGTTGACCGTAAACGCGTCGATTTCCAACATCCTGAACCCAGTTTGCAAAATCAGTCCAACTCGTCTCGCAGTTCTGAGCAGGGATCAGGTTGAAAGAGATGCATGTTTACATTTAGCTTCAACGCTTTCACATATTTCCATAAAGGGAACATGAGCAAAGATGCTCATATAATATCATTCCCGGCTCCTTCAACAACTGGTAATATTTGTCTGAAATCCCCGCCAAGAACAATGACTTTTCTGCCAAATGAAAGGGCAGCCCTTATAGAATCACTTGCTGATAGCACATCCTTAAAAGTGCTATCAACAGATTCAAAACAATGACGATGAATCATTGGAGCTTCATCCCATTGGATTAAACTTGCTTTTTCAGTTTTATCCAATCTATGATAATATAAACCATAAGAATCGGACAATATATTAATTTTAATCCAACCTATGATAATATAAACCATAAGAATCCAAAACATATATTTATTTCAAATATGGTACGAAGTTAGTGCTACTGCACTCTTTGAGGATGTCTCTTGTCCCAAATATTTGAAAAGGTATACAAAAGGCATAGATGGCAGGAAATATCTATGTTCAGGCTGGGCAAAATTATAACCCTTAATATTTGTAGTCCCTGTAAGGCATGTATACCAAGAATTGCGAGTCGATGAGTCGACTGGTCGTTCTGGGCCAGCGACTCATAGACTAGTCAAGACTAGTCTCGACTCAGCAAGACTCATGTTTAATTTAAATACATAATTTAGGATATAAGGCTGGGGACAGGGGGAAAACCTAGGAAATTCCATCCGATGGCCAAGGCCTTCCTCTTGTCCATGAACCAGCATCCCATACAGCCTACAAAAGATTGACATCAATGATCAATAATCAATCACATTTTCATTGAAACCACTACTCTAGCAGTCCATCGGTCCATCCCAACAATCAAATATCATACATAGCAATAGCAATAAGCCAAGAACAAGGCAGAAAATAGTTCAAACTGAAATTGAACAAACACAACAGATCCAACATTAAGTTACATCAACCAGGTCCAAATGCAAGTAAATAAGTTGCAGATTTCGAAAACAACACATCATCAAGCAATCATTCCTCAAGAACCATGTTATCAATCTGAAACTCGACGTCTTGAGCTTGATCATTTTTTGCAGCATCATTGTTATCATCATCTTCACTCTCCATGCCTTTGTCAAGTTCTGCCGCTTCCAGTTCAGCCCTTAACTCTTCATCATGCACAACCAGCCTTGTTCTTGAGTGGTTCCTAGTGTAGGTGAGATAAGGGCCAATGGGTCGTGCAACAACCTCGCCAAGATCACCACGGGCTCTCCTAGGAAAGTTGCGACCTTCTAGACTAGTTGAGGCACCCATGGCTTCATCCACTTGAGACCAAAGTAGTGGTGTGTCACCGTCCATGAATTGAGCTTGATCTTCATGGACCATTTCAGCATTGATATCAACCCACTCATTATCCCATTGAAACTCCTCTAGGACAAGTGGGTTCGACTTCTTTGCTTTGGAGCCTTGCTCACGCAGATTTTGAAACCTAGCATCCATTTTCCGGTTGTAGGAGACATATGATAGCTTGTTCATCCTCTTGTACTCAAGTCGGTTTCTCCCTTTGGTATGGATCTGCAAGGTGCAAGCACACAAATATGTGAGAAACTGAGAACTGAGAAGTGGCTGAAAGCCTGAAACCTGGACTAATCTAACCAGCCAATGAGCCAACTAGTAGCTACTTACCTTAGCAAAGACACTCCAATTGCGCTCGCAGCCAGATGTTGAACAACATAGACTAATAATTCGCTTTGCAAGAGATTGGAGGTCAAAAGCAAGGCCACCATATGCACCCCACCAAAGAACTACAAAATCAGCAAGTTGAGCATGAAAGATAGGCACAAAAAAAGAAACATAGAGTGAAAAAAAGAAACATTAAGAAGAATCACTAGGACTCTTTTTCCCACGGTCTCTAATTTCCATTGGCTTGGAGAAACAATCACCTTCTGAACGCTCACAGTCATCAGCCTCACTACTTATAGTATCTTGTAGCTCAGGATCAGTAACCATCTTCCATAGCACATCATTGAACATTGAACGAAGCCGGCTGGCTTGTCTTTTGTTGGTATCTCTAATGGCAAAGAATTTATTTGGGTTCAAGAACAATGCATCCCCATGTAGCTTTTGTTCCATCTGATTATTCCACCTCCTATCAATAATTGACACCACTTGATCTAGGAGGTCTTGCTTATGTGCCAAAGCTTCTTTTATGTGTATCTTCGCACAATCCATGGCTGCCCACATTTTGGCCATAGCTGGAGTCTCATCACCATCAGAAATCCTCAAAGCTTTGAGAAGTGGTTGTGAAGCTCTCATACAAAGCTCCACTGATTTCCAAAATGACACAGATATGATAGTTGCTTCAGCTGTCTTCCCTAATTCGTTGATCTTTAATTTGTTTGCATACCATTCTTTGCTAACAAAGAGGGCTTTCAGTGTTTGCCTTTGTGTCCACATGCTGGCCAAAGTAAGGAATGATGTAGCAAAACAAGTTGCTCCAGGCCTCACAATATCTTTGTTACCATTCAGACTTCTCATTAAATCTAGAATCTTTCCATGGGCATAAATAAATCTGGTTGTCCGCTTGGCTTTAGCAATGCAGATGCCGAACTATTTGATCTTCCCAACATCCTCTAGCATAAGATCCAAACAGTGTGCAGCACATTGTGTCCAATACAGTGTAGGATACTTCTCCATTAGAAGTCTATCGGCTGCCTTGTAGTTAGATCCATTGTCACTTACTACTTGGACTACCAATTCAGGGACAATTGCATCAATTTGTTCACTTAACAACTGAGCTACCAGGTTTGCATTAACTGTTTCAGCAGAAACATTAGTTGTCCCTAAGAAAAAGGTGCCTGCTGAACTATTAACTAGAAAGTTCAAGAGGTGATGGCCACTCATGTCAGTCCAGCCATCAGACATGAGTGAGCAACCATATTCTTCCCATGCAGCTTCATGTTTGCCTCTCAAACTGTCAGTCTTGACCTTGGCCTTCTCAAGCAATGGTACTCTCAAACTCCGATAAGTAGGTGAGATATAACCAGAACCATACTGCCCTATAGATTCCATTAGGATCTCCCAACTCCTTGAGTTGACAACATTGAGTGGAAGACAATTCTCATAGAAAAAGTCAGCTACATGATCATCAACAATCGCTTTTTGCTCCTTTGTCTTCTTGATGAATTGCTTCATTGTTAATTGCGCAGCCTTTGACATGTGTCTGTCAGCAACCACCTCTTCTGGAGTCTTTCTAATCTCATCTGCAATGGACTTTCCTTGCTTCTTTGCTGCCGTGTTTGCTACATGAGAAGTCCCATCTGAGTTCCTTTTCCTAGAATTATTGGTGTTGGTGTTGGAGCAGTTGGAAGCTCTTGAACTTGTTGCACCACGTGCACCTGCATGGACGTCTCCTGCACCAATCTCTTCAGCATCTTGTTCACTCCCTTGTTCAGCTTCGCCTTCACCTCCCTCGATATTTTTGAACTTGTATGTGTGAGTTTTCATGTACTCATGCATCTCTTTTTGAATTGCAGGGGTTGTTTTGGGGCACATAGTGACCAATGTAAACCCCCCAGCAAGATGCTTCTTCATCCTGTTAGGCCCAGAACCAATTTGTTTGCCACACAGATTACATTGCAGCTGCAATCTGTCCTTAAGATCATACCAAAATACATATTTCCATGCCGGATCTTTGGTCCTCCTTGGCCTCCTGTTAGGATCTTTGAATGGATCGTAGTCTACAACAGCTTCAGCTTCAGCTTGAGCTGACCGAATGACTTGGGATATCTCTAGCTGGGTCATGTTGCTTCCTATGAATGACATGGTGAATAGATCATATAAGTTAAGTTATTTTTCTAATCGATCCCTAAACCCCTGAGCAAGCATTGGAGCAGATCAGAGGAAAAGGGAAGCAAATAATTTGTTACTTACCTGCAGCAGCCGTGGAGGAGATCAGACCAGCAGCTACTGCTATGGAGGAGAGCAGACCAGCAGCAGCCGTGGAGGAGAGGAGAGCAGACCAGCAGCAGCCATGGAGGAGAGGAGAGCAGACCAGCAGCAGCCATGGAGGAGAGAAGAGCAGACCAGCAGCAGCTGCCGGCGGAGGAGGAGCTCGTGGTGGAGGTGGCCGGTGCCGGCGCCGCCCAGCCAGGTTCTTAGAGGCGGCGGCCAGGGGAAAGGGTCGAGCGGGGGCGGTCTCGATCTAGGTTTCACGGCCAAACTGGGGGTTAAAAGGGGAGGAGAGGAAAAACTGGAAAAAACTGACTTGTGGGGTCTTTTTTTTGGGTCGGCCGACTCAAAAACAGAGACTAGTCGAGACTAGTCAAGACTAGTCGAGCGACTCGATCGACTAGTCGTTCGACTCGAAATCCATGATGTATACACACAATTTTGAACTTAGAGAATTGCTGGGTAGACAAAAATAAGTCTAAAATAATATTTGCATTCTTCCTAAGGCATGTACCTCAAAATGGACACACAAGTCTGAACTTAGTGAAGTGCTGGATTTTTTTGGGTGCTCTGAACTTTGTGTAGATAAACTAAATTAATGTGATCAAATTTCTGAATGCAATGTGTATATATTATAATATATCTTAGGATTGTATTTTCCATAAAAAATGACCGAAAGGAAACCAGATAATCATGAAAATATACTAAGAATGTGTGGACTGGCATCAGTTCAACGGGATGTACATAGCAAAGTGAGGAAATAGTACATCATAGTAGAACCAATGCAGAGACTGCAATTTGATGTTCAATTCGAATACTCAAGTACTGGAGGTACATACCTGCAACACGAACACTATCTTCCCCAATAATATCAGAAGAAACCAGTGTCACATACAATAGCAATTGTCGTAGTCACAACATCCATCAAAACAATCCGCCCAGCGGAGAAAGAAGGAGGACCTCTCAAAGAAGAAATCAAAACAGAGGAAGAAGGTGCAACAAAAACAGGTGTTCCCCTAGATTCATTGTGAGCACACAATTGAACATTAAAACTGACAGGTAAAGGAGCAGACACCAATTCAGAGGAAGTCGCATGGAGACAGATGCGATGTACGTCTACTGTGACGAATTAAACGATAAAGGCACTGTGTTTCAGCTGGATGTAGAGACTCCCTGGAATCAAAAGAATAAATGAAAGCAAGGTAAATATCTTAAGAAAACAATAACTGAGCGATCACTACTGCAAATAGATGATAAAGAAGCACATATTATCTGATTGTTGCTACACACCGGCAGGCAATGAAGCTGACTTCAACATCGGCAAGACGCCAGGTGGAAGAACCACGGTCTGACCATAAAGCACTCCAGCGGAACGCACATAATCATTAAGGGGTTGTTTGGATAGAGCGATTATAGAGAACTAGATTTGCATAAACGTGATTTCGGTTGTAATGACCTAAAAACACGTTTGGGTCACCTAACTAAATCGTGGATAAGTCTAACCGAGTTTTACAGAACCTCAAAAACCCAGCTTTTAGAAAAACGAATAATAGTCATTTTTCTAAAAACGCGTTATACATATACCGTCGCATGTAGGCTGGTGGCCGTGAATGGGAGGACTCGCACTTCGCAGGCGCGGGCGGCATTGTTTTTAAGGCGTTTTGAAGGGGAGGGGGCGCTCTGACGCATAGGCAACACCTAGGCGGGCGCTTAGGCGCCTAAAGCGCCCATTTTTTTTGAAGCGGAGGGGGGCGCTTTGACGCCTTGAAAACCATGGCGGGCGGTAAGAAGCAGAGCTATTGCTTCGCGGCGGCGGCGATCCTTGCACGGCTGATGAGCTCGGTGTATGGCACGACGGAGGCTTCGCTCGCCGCCCGCAACCGGTGGATGCATCTCGCCAGCTGCTTCCTCCGGGCAACTGAGAGTCCGAGACGACCTCCTCTTCACCGGAGAGACCCGGGAAGGAGAGCACGCACACCAGTCTCTGAGGTCCCGCTTCATCATACATTCTTTGTCAGCCGATGAGCTCTGTGATTCGCGCGACCAAGGCGGCGCTCCACGACGCCCGTCGGCACCCCCAGAGGGGCATGACGACCGCCACTCCTCCGGCGCGACGCAAAGGCAGGAGGACGCAAAAGACTTGCATGGTGGCGCCGTGGCGGACACCAGTCTCAAAGCTGTCAGTTCGCATCGCGTCCTTACGCTAGCTCGATTTCTTGTACGACTGAGAATACAACGCCACCAGTGGTGAACCCGCCGATGCCTACAAGGGCAGCGTGCATGCACGTCATGAATTAGAGAATTGCCATCAATTGGAGACGCCGAAAGCATGCAGGAGGGGACTAGCAAAGGGAACCATGGCATGTGGAAGGTGCGGGAGGCGTAAACATGTTTTCCTTCTTTTTCATCCAAACAAGGTATAGCGTAGACTCATCTTAACAGAAAAACTAACAAAAACCAGTTTTCCTAAAAATCCTCTGAAAACCAGTTTTCCGCAATCTCACGTCTAATTCTTCGTATCCAAACAACCACTAAGGGTAGATAGAAGATTAAAAGAAAACCCAGAGGGTCTTACCATACCAGGAAGCTGAACTCTTAAGATATAGGTAGAACGCAAAAGCGGAGCAACCGGTATCGTCGGATCACCAACCACACCTAATTCCACAAAACGGACAATGAATCATGCCTTGGAAATCTCAAGCATCTTTTTTTGAACTTTGAGACGCTACCAATCAGTAGACAGTAGGGCTTATTATTTGTGTTTCGTAGGAAGCCAAACATGAGAAGAACTACAGGCGGTGCCATCTTGAGTTGTTCTTACTCATATCTAATTAGGTACGGAATGCTTATGACTGATTATGGTGATATGCAATATGACACTATGAATGAACAAAATGCTGAATTAATAAAAAAATGTTGTGCTGCTGTCTCAAAAGGTTGTCGGTCTTGCAGTGTAGTTGAAAATATGTTGCTGTATCCGAGCTCGCTGCTGACAGGAATCAATGCCAATTCATATCTGTTGCTGTATCCGAGCTCGCTGCTGACAGGAATCAATGCCAATTCATAGGAAAAGTAGAGGAATGTACCTGCGTAGAAAAAGATGGAGTGGTCGCGCTGGAGAACCGGTCGAGGAGGGAGATGTCCGTGAGGCAGAGGAAGACGCAGTCAGCCCTGAGCGACGCAAAAGAATGCAAAGGCGAGATGGGTGAGGGCTGAGCGGAGGAGCACGACCTCGCCGACCGGTGACTGGAGGTCGAAGATGGGCGGGGCGGAGCGGTCTAACCGGTGGCCGGCTGCAGATCGGGGATAGGCAGGACGGAGCATCCGAGGAGATGATCGGTGAGGGCCGAGCAGAGGAGCGGCTGGTGAGGTGATGTACAGAGCGGGGCAGCCGAGGAGGCGATCAGTGAGGGCCGAGCAAAGGAGCGCCACGACCTCGCCGGTGGCCGGCGACCGGCTGTAGGACAGGAGTGGGCGGCGCGGGGGCGGGAAGGCTGAGGAAGCGGTCGATGTGGATGGAGCAGTCCAAAGCAATACAACGCCTCCTGGAGCCCTCGACTCGGGAAAAATACAGGGGCAGAAAAAAAAACAATAGTGCGTGTCGCTTGATGAAACAACTGGTCAAACACGTATGTGTCGCGCGATGAAAACAATCGCTTAAGCAGCAAACGAACACAAACCATCGTAGCTTAGTAGATTTAATTTATAGATATATTCACAATTATTACCAAGGCTCACAACAAACAACTGTCATCAGCGGCAAATGCAACCCCTCTCAAGAACGCGCAGAAAAATAATGCATCCAGACGAGAGAAAAAAAAACATAAATAGTGCAGGAACGAGAGTCGATTTGGCCTTAGATTAGCATTTTGGCACACTGATCCTTGCCATCGATAACACGAGTAACATTTACTCCATACGCACAATTGTTACCAAGGCTCACACCAAACGATGTTATCAACGGCAAATGCAACCCCCTTCAACAACATCCCCTCCCAATAATGCAAAAAGAAAAAACTGCATCCAGAAAAAAAAATCACAAGTACTGGAGGTACGAAAGTTGATTTGACCTTAGTTTTGCATTTTGGCACATTCATCTTTGTCATTGCTAACGCGAGTAACACTTCATACGTGAGTAATTCAAACCTGAGCCCAGACTCGTTCGCTTCTGCACAAGAAACTCTTCAAAAGACATGCGAAAAAGAAACTTAAAAAATTAAGATTTATGGTGAAATACGCTTAGGGGCTAGATGTTCGTGTAAAATTTGAGCATTTTTGGACATCTAGAAAGCTTGCGACAAAAAAGACAAATTCAATCCAAAATAGTGCATGAACAGGAGCGTTTAAAGAAACTGCAAATTTGTCTTTTTTTGCCATGAGCTTCCTAGATGTTCGAACTTCTTCAAAATTGACACGAACATCGCGCAAGCATCTTCCGTCATAAAAACATAGATTTTTTTAGCCTTTTCCATATTTTGTCTCATACGCACAATTATTACTGAGGCTCACACCAAACGCTATCATGAGCGGCGAATGCATCCCATCTCAAAAACACATAGAAAAAGCATGCATCCAAACGAGAAGAAAAACACGAATTGTAGATATATGAAAGTCTATTTGGCCTTAGATTAGCATTTTGACACAATAATCCTTGGCATCGATAACACAAGTAACACTTAATGAGCACAATTGTTACCGAGACTCAAACCAAAAGATGTCATCAACGGAGAATGCACCCCCCCCCCCCCCACATCCCCTCCCAATAACACACAAAAAAACTACATCTAGAGACAAATACACGAATTGTGGAGGTATGGAAGTCAATTTGGCCTCAGATTAGCATTTCGGCACATTCATCCATGGTAACACAAGTAAGACTTACTCCGTACGCACAACTGTTACCAAGGCTCACACCAAACACTGTCATCATCAGCGAATGCATCCCCTCTCAAAAACGCAAAGAACATGGATCCAAGAAGAAAAATCATGAATTGTAGAGGTAAGAAATCTAATTTGGCCTCAGATTAGCATTTTGGCACATTGATCCTTGCCATCGATAACACGAGTAACACTTACTCCATACGCACAATTGTTACCAAGGCTCACACCATCAACGGAGAATGCACCCCCCCCCCCCCCCCACACACACACACACATCCCCTCCCAATAACACACAAAAAAACTACATCTACAGACAAATACACGAATTGTGGAGGTATGGAAGTCAATTTGGCCTCAGATTAGCATTTCGGCACATTCATCCTTGCCATGGTAACACAAGTAACACTTACTCCGTACGCACAACTGTTACCAAGGCTCACACCAAACACTGTCATCATCAGCGAATGCATCCCCTCTCAAAAACGCAAAGAACATGGATCCAAGAAGAAAAATCACGAATTGTAGAGGTAAGAAATCTAATTTGGCCTCAGATTAGCATTTTGGCACATTGATCCTTGCCATCGATAACACGAGTAACACGTACTCCATACGCACAATTGTTACCAAGGCTCACACCAAACGATGTCATCAACGGCAAATGCAAGCCCCCTCAACAACATCCCCTCCTAATAACGCAAAAAAAAACTGCACCCAGAAGAAAAATAACAAACACTCGAAGTACAAAAGTTGATTTGGCCTCAGATTGGCATTTGGGCACATTGATCTTTGCCATCGCTAACAGGAGTAACACTTACTCCATGCGCACAATTGGTACCGAGCCTCACACCATACGCGAATGCATCCCCTCTCAAAAAACACAAAGAAAAAAGCATGCATCCAGACGAGAAGAAAAACACGAAATGTAGAGGTACGAGAGTCGATTTGGCCTTAGTTTCGCATTTTGGCACACTGATCCTTGTCATCGATAACTCGATTAACTCATGTAACACTTATTCCATACGCACAATTGTTAACAAGGCTCACACCAAACGATGTCATCAAGAGCGAATGCACCCCCTCCTCTCAACAACATTCCCTCCCGATAAACAAAAAAACTGCATCCAGAAGAAAAAAACACAAATTGTGGAGGCATGAAAGTTGATTTGCCCTCAGATTAGCATTTTGGCACATTGATCCTTGCCATCGGTAACATGAGTAACACTTACTCCATACGCACAATTGTTACCAAGGCTCACACCAAAGACTGCCATCATCAGCGAATGCATCCCCTCTCAAAAACGCAAAGAAAAAAGAATGAGGAGAAAAATCATGAATTGAAGAGGTACGAGAGTCTGATTTGGCCTCAGATTAGCATTTTGGCACATCGATCCTTGCCACCGATAACACGAGTAAAACTTACCTCCATACGCACAATGGTTACCAAGGCTCACACCAAACGATGTCATCAAGAGCGAATGCACCCCCTCCTCTCAACAACATTCCCTCCCGATAAACAAAAAAACTGCATCCAGAAGAAAAAAACACAAATTGTGGAGGCATGAAAGTTGATTTGGCCTCAGATTAGCATTTTGGCACATTGATCCTTGCCATCGGTAACACGAGTAACACTTACTCCATACGCACAATTGTTACCAAGGCTCACACCAAAGACTTTCATCATCAGCGAATGCATCCCCTCTCAAAAACGCAAAGAAAAAAGAATGAGGAGAAAAATCATGAATTGAAGAGGTACGAGGGTCTGATTTGGCCTCAGATTAGCATTTTGGCACATCGATCTTTGCCACCGATAACACGAGTAACACTTACCTCCATACGCACAATTGTTACCAAGGCTCACACCAAACGATTTCAACAAACGCGAATGCACCCCCCCCCCCCATCCTCTTAACAACATCCCCTCCCAATAACGCAAAAAAAACTGCACGCGGAAGAAAAATCACAAATTGTGGAGGTACCAAAGTTGATTTGGCCTCAGATTAGCATTTTGGCACATTGATCCTTACCATCAGTAACACGAGTAACACTTACTCCATATGCACAATTGTTACCGAGGCTCACACCAAACGCTGTCATCGATGGCGAATGCATCCCCTCTAAAAACGCGAAGAAAAAGCATGCATCCAGAGGAGAGGAAAAAACACGAATTATAGAGAGTCGATTTGGCCTCGGATTAGCATTTTGGCACATTGATCCTTGCAATCGATAACACAAGTAACACTTACTACATGCGCACAATTGTTACCTAGGCTCACACCAAACAATGTCATCAACGGCGAATGCATCCCCTCTCAATATAACACAGAAAAAGTATGCATCCAGACTAGAAGGAAAATCACGAATTGTACAAGACAGGAGAGAAAGAACCAAGATTGTATCTGAATTCCTCTTGTGGCTGAACACGCAATATCAAGGAACAAAAACATCTAGCAACGATCTGATTTGTAATAATGACGATACATGTCTGTAATCCTGGGTCCTGGCACTCTTTAGTTGTCAATACAGTTGAAGATTGAAGATGGAGATAAGGAGGAATAAATAAATTACTCATGTGTCAGAGGATACAGATATGGCCGATAAAGGCACTGCTCATTCCTGAAGCATGAACAAGGGCAGCCTCAGGCCCACTGCCCTTGCCTATTTCAGCTGAAACACCATGTTTTGTAACCACGAGCGCGTTGTCATCCGAGAGGTCCATATCCTCTCAACCTGCCATTAGCAAGAAAGGGGAATTTTGTGTTCAGCAATTCTATAAATATAAAGCTGATGCAAAACTACCATAACAGCAAAAGCCATAGTTATAAGGAACAGAACCGTAAACCCTAAACCGTCGAGGCGTGTTGGTTTCTAGCTTGCCACTCAGACTATTGTTGCATCAATTGGATGAGATTCCATTTGCTTTCCCTGGAATTTTGGGAAATTGGAAATTAGCACTAAAAGTAGAGTTTTAAGATGTTTCAGAAGGATAGTTGATCTGCCATGGATATTATTCAGAACAAAGAGAAAAACATATCAGTGTTTAACCATGTCAAGTCGGTGTAGGCTACACGGACAGAAGGCTCGGTTGATTCCCACGGCGCTAGGTTTAGCGTGTCTCGCAGCTGATGCTGAGATGGCGGAAGCACCACCCACCCCATTTGTATCTGGGGGCTTCTTCAGCCTTGGCCTGGAGGTTATCTGCTGCTGCTGCTGCCCCCTGCGCATCTTGGGCAAGAGATTCTTGGCAAGCGACCTGTCCTTGTTGGAGGTCAATGATCTCGACGGAAATACTGGCCTTGGCAGTGCTAAGACTGATGAAGTCCATCATTCTCTTAGGGTTGAATCTCTCACAGATACAGAATCATCAAGTCACAGCAAGCATGGGTGTCAGTCATCTGCAGCGAAAACATCAGATTCAGCGGGAGCAACGGCAGTAGAAGCAAGTGCACGACGCACGCGGGGGCAAGAGGCAGCGGCGGCGCCACGACGCGGGTCCGGTGGCGCACGAGCACGCGGGTCGTAGCCGTAACCCTAGGTCGCCGGCCGTTGCTGCTCTTGGGGAAAGGCGAGCCTGGGGAGAGAGAGAGGACCTACCGGATATGGCCGTCGAGGATCACCGGGGCGTCCCGGAGATGACTGCGCCTCCGCCACCGCCGCCGCTGTCGGGGATCTGGATGTGATGTGCGGTGGGCGAGAGCGGGTTGGGATGGGAGGAAACGGGCGAGCTGGTCAAATGGGGTGTGGGAGGGCCAATCTGGTCTTTTTACTCTTGGGCAAGGGCAAAAAACAATTTTCAGAATAAGGTGTGACAAATTATCAAATAATAGAAATAGTAAAAAATAAGATGACATGTATCTCATTTCTTATATAAAAAACATGAAATCTTATTCATATAATAAGATCTTTTTCGTTGGATCTATATATTATTCTATATATCGATAAGGGGCAAAATTACTATTCGGTGCAATTTTGATAAAATTTCTATAAGGAGGGAAAATTTGTCAAAGTAAAAAGTAATAAGTGGCGAAATTTTCAGATTCTCCTACGAGTTTGGCGACCCGTGTAAGCGCACCCCAAGAATCCTTATGCATTTAAATCGCCTCGGGGTCCAAAAACAATGAACATTAGTCAACTAGTCGAGCTCGAATCAGCTAAAATTTCAAATTTGTGCGACCTCCCTATAAGTCCATCCGGGGTTCCACAAACGAGGAAATCTTCGTGAAGCATATCTGGATTGATCAAAACTCTGCCTTTTGGTGACCGTTTGTAAGAGCATCACAGGGTACCTCAAACATAAAAAAACGCATCAAGATCCCAAAACAATGAGCGAGTTTTGTAAGCCTTTGTACCTCAAACATCGCCCAAACCCTTTTGTAAGCCCATGAATCAGTCTTGAATTGGTCAAAACTGCGAGTTTTGATGACCTTTGTGCAAGTGCGCTCCGAGGTTGCTCAAACATGTAAATCGCCCCAAGATCCCAATACTGTGAGCAATAGCCCATGAATCGGGATCAAATCAATCAAAACAACAAGTTTTGGCGACCCCCTATAAGGAGATCTTTCTGAGACTCCAAAATGGGGAGCAATAACCCATAAAAGGGCCCGAGTTAACTATAACAACAAGTTTTTGCGACCTCTTGTAAGCGCACCTCGGGGTTCCTCAACTATGTAGAACTATCCAAAACCTCAAAATGATGAGTAATAGCCCATGGATCAAGCTCGAACCGACCAAAACTATGAGTTTGGGTGACCTTTCTGTAACGTACATGCGGATCCACAATTGAGGAAATTTTCCCAAGACTCCAAAAGTGATGAGCAATAGCCCATGAATCGGCTCGGAGTCGGCCAAATCTATTAGTTTCGTGATCTCCCTCTAAGTGCACCTCAAGGTTGCTCAAACATTTAAATCCTTCTGAGACCTAAAAACGATGACCAGTAGCCCGTGAATCAAACTAGAATTGACCAAAACTATGAGTTTTAGCGACCAGGTGAAGTGGGCCCATAGTGGCATTTAAATTTCATCTTCGAAGAAATGTTTTTTCAAAAGCTCATTTTCCGCTAGAGAAACAAGATCTTTTACATCCCACAAGTTAAGGCCCAAAAGGTTGTCACGCCTAGCCATAAAACACAACATTTTTTGCTTCTTATCATGAATAATTACTAAACAGTAAAACAGAGTCACCTACGATCCAGCACAAAGTTTTCGCATCGCGAACCGCTGGATCCACTTAGTAACGGACCAAATCAATCTATCATCCCACCGAGCGCCACATGTCATATCCTAATCCATTCAGCGCACATGTTGGGCTGCTGCTCCACAAGCCAAGCTAGGGATCACCTCATATGACGGGCCGACAAGTGACCAAAATCTCATGTATCCTAGCTATGGGATTTTTCCACCAATTATGTGGGTACTCCACCCTCGACAGGGAAAAAATATATGTCGACCTCCTTAGTCCCTCACGATGCGCGGAGATGCCACAATAGACTCAACGCTGGCGGTGGGCACAATGTCCATCATACATTCCGCTCCCGCTCCTCTGGCCCACGTCATTTCTTCAGTTTGTTCTTATGCCTTATAAGTTGATTTCTTTATCCTACTGCAAAAAAATTGACCGATCTCCTCATCCACCATTTGTTGTGTATTGAGATAGTTTTTTGTAAACCTACATTTGGATTATCCCTTTTTCTCCTTGCAGTGTGTTCAAATAAATATGTTTCATTGCGTATTCATTCTCCTTGTGTTTGTGTTAGTGTTGGATATGTGCCCTAGAGGCAAAATTAATAAAGATATTTGTCACATATCTGTTTTTTCATAATACGTTATATATTGTGCTAGAACTGTATTAAACGGAAACATTAATACACGTGTGATATATAACAACCTGGTCCCTAGTTAAACTCAGGCATACTAGCTCATTGGGCAATTGATGATCAAGGTTTCCTGATCATGAGAACATAATAGTCTATTGACAATTAGGTCATATCATTAGGAGAATGATGTGATGGACACACACCCACCTTAAAGCATTGCAGTGTGATCAAGTCACATAAGTTCAGCATTGCGATGACTTAATAACATAGTGACTGAATCCTTAGACCGTGATGATCATACATAATTGCTATCTATTAGGATGCTTTGAGTGCATTAACCGTTACACTTAAACATGGTAACTGAAAAGGTGTATCTTGGGTATTCCGAAGTAGATATGTTGAGGAGTATGAAATAGATCAGAGCGGGATTTGTCAATCCGAGTGACGGATAGGTACTCTGGGCCCACTCGGTGGTGTTGCATCAATAGCTTGCAAGCAAGTGACTGGGTCACAAGAGATGTAATATCCACAGACGAGTAAACATGTTATGTCGGAGACGAGGAAGAACTAGATATTGGATACCGACGATCATACCTCGGACTAACATAGTACCGAAGAACAAAGGGATCAAGTCATATTGTTAACGGTTCAACAACGATGAAGTTTATTCGATGGAAGCGTAGGGGCACATCAAGGATTGTAACCAGATCCCACATGATGGTCATTGGTCAGAGAGTGTCTCGATCATGTCTACTGTTTCCCGGAACGTAGGGTGTCACACTTAAGGGCAATCGATGCATTAAGGATTAATTCGGGATCATCGGTGAAAAGAGAGAAAACACCGGAAATGTACCGGGAGGTGCCGGAAGCTATTCCGGATATTTTGAAAGGTTCAAAATAATATATATTGATGTTTAAATATGTTTTATTATTTAATTGACAGAATTAAATATTAAAAATGATTTAAATATTAATTAAAAGGAGAAAAAGGCATATGGGCCTTAAAAGGCCCACGAGGGGAAGGGGGAGCCTCCCCCCTTGGGCTAGGCGCTAAGGGAGGGGACCATCCCCCCCATGGCCGGTGCATTCCCCCCCCACCTTGTGGGGTTTAGTCCCACATGGGGAGGGGAGGAGAGTTCCCCCCTCCTTGGCCTATAAAAGGAGGGGTGGGGGTGCCTTTTCTCAACACACAACCTTGAGTTATTTCTCTCTCTTTCTCCGACCTAGAGCGGACTCCCCTTGTTTGGAGTTTGCACCTGGTTGGGTGTTTCACCATCATCCGGACGCCGTCGCGCTGCCGGAATCGAGATCCGGATCAGTCTTCTTTCCGCTGCTCTTCTGGTTCGGAGCCCGGAGGGACGTCGGTTGCACCGTACGTGTGTAATCCCGCGAGGCACTACACGTGTGGTGCTACTTCATCGTCGGAGGTTCTTCAACACGACATGGAGGTCGTAGGATCAGAGTCTACGCCAACCACGTTCGAGGAATGTTTCCCTCTTTCGGTCTTCAAAGGTATGAACACCGATTCCTTCCGTTACATACATCAACATAGCATAGATCTTGGGTTCGGGACTCGTAGGTAGGAAATTTTTTGTTTTCTACGCCGATCTCCAACAGTTAGGTCCCACTAATGTGATTCTTGTGCCCCTTGCCTTCACCCTATTACTGTATTATGCTTGTAGTTGTCTCTTAACCAGTGCCAATTTTTTTAACAAGTTCTATTCTGCTTCTTTTACCTATAGTACCGTACATCAACCCACAAACCAGAACATATCTACTAATGACTGTTGATTTTGTATTCCCAGTTGTTTCTCACTATATGTCTCCAACATATCTTTTCTTTCAATAATAGGGGGTACAATTTTTTTAATTTCAAGTTGGATAAAATTACATCATTGACTACACGCAGTAATGGAAAATATGGGGTTCAGGTATCTTTGCTCCCTTGATAAAGGTAGAAAGGGCAGAATCGTCTTTTCACAATAATAGCTGCCGGCTTACACGCGTTCATCTCGTCTGCGTACGTTCCCTCCCACACATACGCCTACGTGACCGCTTAACTGGGCTAGCCCACTATCGCGTGTGAAACAAAAACAGATACAGTAAAAATTAAATTGAACTGTGAGGGTTCAAACAATCAAACACTGTACGTCACACTTATGCGTGGATGAACATGATGAACTAATAAGGTTCAGTGATTAGTAATGGAACGCAGACTAGTGGAATTATGACCATAGAACTACTTTTTTTATTCATTTTTATTTACTTTTCCTTTTTTTCCTTTTTGTTTTGTTATAATAATGCTTGCCCTTTTAAAATATTTTCTGATTTTTTTAAAATCAAATTTTATTCATAAGACACAAATATTTATATATTTAATATTTTTGTTGGAATATGTACGTGCAGAACCTCACACTCAATCATGAGGGATCTTATCTCATCCCATGCACTTTAATTTTTGACTTCAAAAAAGGAAGACAATCACCGCATGCATAGAATTAGGATCCCATTAATTACCTAACAATCACGCATGCAGTTAAACCACCGTGCCTAATTAAGCACGCGAGATGCGATCGTGATGGCTGTGTACGGCGGACTACTTATATTTTATAAAAGGACCATCTTACCCTTTAGCATGAAGGGGTACGAACATATCTCATCCGTTGATTTGTGTAGGGGGGTGTACCGAAGAAGAAGGCAATTACTACACAGTAAAACAGAGTCACATACGAGCCACCACAGAGTTTTCGCGTCGTCAACCGTCGGATCCACTTAGTAACGAACCAGATCAATCTATCATCCCATCGAGCGCCACATGTCACATCTCGATCCATTTAGCACATATGTTGGGTTGCTGCTCCACAAGCCAAGCTAGGGATCACCTCATATGACGGGCCGATCAGTGACCAAAATCTCATGTATCCTATCACTACTAGGAAAAAGCTTATAGGTAGAGGCTTAACAGTAGTGACTTAAAAAAAGAGGCGCTACTGCTAATTAGCAGTAGCACCTGCTTCCGGGACACGTTACTGTTAAGCCTATAGCAATAGCGCCCCTCAAGGGGGGGCGCTACTTGTAAATGTGGTCCCCACCAAATTCAGCTGACAAGTTGTAGTAGTAGCGCCTGGCACAGACGCCCGCTACCACTACCACCATAGTAGTAGCGCCCTCTCATGTCGCGCGCTACTGCTAAAGTGGACCCAACGGTCCGCACATAGCAACAACGTGTCTCCAGGAGGGCGCTGCTGCTATGGTTGTTAAGTAGCGAACCGCACGCCCCCGCCCGCCCCCTTCCACCCTCACTCACTCTCTATCACTCACCGCGTCGCCGCCCCACTACTTCCCTGTCGCCCGACCCTCCGCCCCGACCCGCTGCTTCCGGCCTTGCACTAGGTTCGATTCCTTGCTCCCCCTTCGATTCCCTTCATTGATTTTAGATAGATAGATAGATGGATTGATAGATAGATGGATTGATAGATAGATGGATAGATGAATAGATAGATAGATGGATAGATAGATAGATGAATAGATTGATATATAGATGATTTTAGATAGATAAATGATTTTAAGAGAGATATTGGTTTAATGTTAGCACAATTTGGGCAAGTCGTAGAATCTGTTCTTAATGATGTTGTGAGTCGTAGTTAAATGCTAGCACAATTTAGGCAAGATGTAGAATCTGTTCTTAATGATGTTTTGTTTGAGCTAATTGTTAATGAGGAGAACTAGTTTGGGTTGATAAATATTTTTGAAGAGGACATGCCTCAAGTTTTTTTTTTGTTATCGTGTGATGCAAGGACAAACATTATCCCCTTTCTGCCAAAATGTTGATTAATTTCCGTTTCGTTTGAGAAATGGGGCACTCCCATGTTAAGAAAATTAGCAAAGATCATGCCCAATTTTTCCGTGAATTCGTGCATAACCTTTGCTATTTTTATTGACCTAGAAGGTGCCCGATTCTCAACCGAAATGAAAATAATTTGTTCTGGCATCAAATTTATTTTCATCATTACTTTTGCTATTTTTTTGAATGCCGATGATTGAAACCGTTTTGTATTTTAATAAAACTTTGTATATTATATAAGTTCTCGGCGACGATGCCGACCCGCATCCCCATCGTCTCCGCGGTGGAGAGCACCTGCTTGATAGGAAGGGCAATGTCCGAGGTTGGGCTCCCACGGGCTGACACTGGGAGGTGGTCTCTGGGGCGCGCCGCTTGGTGAGGAATCCGGGTCATGTCGTCGACCCAAAGCTTCTTTGGTGGCGGTCAAGTGGGCCACAAAGGTGTAGAGGGAGGCGGCCCACGAGGCGGTGGTACGCCGACGTGTGAGGGAGGAGGACGAGCACGTCCGTCGGTACATGCTCGCGTTGGACGCCAGGTTCTCGAATACCTGGCAGATTCTTCAGGGACCTCATCCGGCTTATTTTCTTTGCTTCCAAATGTTGTCAACTCATTTATAATTGTCAGCTTATGTTCTTGCCACCAAAAAAGTATGAAATATTTTTGATAATACCTTTGATGGCTTCGACCTAAGTAAGAATGAACAAAATACATTTATCGAAGTTCTCAAATTGTTACCTTCGTATGCGGACTATTTTAAGGCTGATCGTCCTTTTGGACCATACGTGCCATTTGTCCTTACGTTGGAGGACTATATTTATTGTCAAAAAGGGCATTTTTATTAAGTATACCCCATTGCTAACTATGTTACTAATATGTATGTTCTTCAACAGAGGATACCGCAAACTTGTACGCCTAGATGGATGCAGATATCGAAAGGCAAAGTCCAAATTGTTTGTGTACGACCATGGACAGAACCTTTCACAAATGATTACTACATTGAAAGTGGATCAGATGGCTGTGTCAAAATCAAAGCATGGTTGAAGATACAGGTCCAGAAGAAATCACAACCTGAAGACAAGTTGTTCTCTATTTTCTATGTTGGAGAATATGGACGTTATTTTTGGTTTTATTTCCTTTCACCTTCGCGTGTTGATTAGGTCCTGTATATATTTAGTAGTAGTGAATTCGAACAATTAGGTTATCGAAGTTAAACTAGGAAAAATCTTTGTGTTGGATATTATGGCTTTCGTACTTGTTGTTATTGAAATTAAAGTAGGAAAAAACTCTGTGTTGGATATTATGATCACGTGATAATATATATGAGATGATCAATTTAGACTATTGATACTTTCAAAAAGAAAAATTTAGACTATTGTATGTGTATGAGATATTGAGGTGTGTATGTCTATAAATTGATGATACTATTATGTGCATTATACTATAAAAACTGTACAAACAAATAAGAGAAAATAGGCAGAAATATATTTTTTTGAAAAATATCACTAGTAGCGCCTGACAGAGGCAGGCGCTGCCGCTATAGCTATTAGTAGCGGCTCCTCCAAGAGGTGCTACTGCTAACCCTACATAGCAGTAGCGATTGTCCGTGCGCGCTGCTGCTACAAGTTAGTTGTAGCGTGCTATCAGTAATGCACCCGGGGACGTTACTGATGAGCCAAAAGGGGGCGCTACTACTAGCCTTTCTCCTAGTAGTGTATCTATGGGATTTTCCACTAATTATGTGGGTACTCCACCCTCGACAGGGAAAAATATATGCCGACCTCCTCGGTACAATGATGCGCTCAGATTTCCCAATAGACGCTGGCCGTGCACACTGTCCATCATACATTCCGCTCCTGCTCCTTTGGCCCACGTCATTTGTTCAGGTTGTTCTTATGCTTTATAAGTTGATTTCTTTATCTTACCGTAAATTTTTTTGATCGATCTTCTCATCCACCGTTTGTTGTGTATTGAGATAGGTTTTTGTAAACCTACGTTTGGATTGTCCCTTTTTCTCCTTGCAGTGCGTTCACATAAATATGTTCCATTGAGTACTTCTTTTCCTTGCATTTATATATGTTAGTCCCACTAAAGGGATTCTTGTGCCCCTTGCCTTCACCCTATTATTGTATTATGCTTGCAGCTGTCTCTTAACACTGAATCCAGTGCCAAAAAATTGTTTGAACAAGTTCCATTATGCTTCTTTTACCTATAGTACCGTACATCAACCTACCTCGTCCGCCTCCAAAAAATTGTGTAAGAAGTTGTAATTACATGTATTCCAGAGCCTCAGTTATTGACTATGTGTATACATTTTAGTGTATTGGTTGCACTATCTTTATATGTGTAATACAATATTCTTTTCGTTTTAAAATAACTATCTTAGACTTAATATTATAACTTTATATTATAAATAGTATAAAGTTGAAACAATTATTTTGGAACGGAGAAAGTACCGTTGAAGCTTCAAGCTGTATGTAGTACGGCAATGTATATTCTGTACTCTAAATTTCTTCTCTTAACTTGACTATCAAATATATGTATGGTCTAAAAAAGGACAGGGTGTTGTTCCGAAGCATCCGGTGAGCCTCCCAGCCATGCATGCATGCATGGCCAACTTGCTGCACAGCAACCAAACCAAACCACCCCCGCCTTGCATGGACATGACCGACCGTCCGTCTTCAACGGTGGCTTCACGCCCGTTACGGTGGTGAAGCTCCGGCCGGCCGCTTTTCCCCCCCGGCCCAAACAATCATCGATCCCCTTCCCTTCCAGGAGAGAGGAGAACGAAGCCTCCTCTCTTCTTCTCCCTCCTCACCATTGCCGCCGGCCGTGATTGCATCATGGCGGCCGCCCCAGGCCGACGCCTACTACTCTTGCTGCTCGCCGTCCTCCTCTTCACAACATCATTAGAGGCCCAAAAGTTCAAGCCGACGGACTCCATTCTGGTCAACTGCGGGTCGGACAAGGACGGCCAGGACGTGGACGGCAGGAAATGGACCACCGACAAGGACAGCAAGTGGCTCGCCGACGGCGGCAAGTCGTCCATCATGGCCACCGCCGACGTGCAGGACCCGTCGCTCCCCGGCCCGGTGCCCTACATGTCGGCGCGGGTCTTCACCAAGGAGACGGCCTACACCTTCCCTGTCGCCGACGCGGACCGGCATTGGGTGCGCCTCCACTTTTACCCGGCGGCGTACCACGACCTCCCCGCCGACCACTTCTTCTTCTCCGTCTCCACCTCCACCGGCGTCACGCTGCTCCGCAACTTCAGCGTCTACGTCACCGCCAAGGCGCTCACCCAGGCCTACATCGTGCGGGAGTTCACCCTCCCGCCCTCCACCACCGGCTCGCTCTCTCTCACCTTCACGCCCACCGCCATGAACAACGCCTCCTACGCCTTCGTCAACGGCATCGAGATCATTTCCATGCCCAGCTTCTTTGCCGACCCGGCCCCTCTCGTGGGCATGGAAGACCAGTCCCTCGACGCCAGCGCAGGGAACATGCAGACCATGTACCGGCTCAACGTCGGCGGCTCCTACGTCACCCCCAACAACGACTCGGGCCTGTCCCGCGAGTGGTTCGACGACACGCCCTACGTCTACGGCGCCGCCGCCGGCGTCACCTTCGAGGCCAACGACTCGGTGCCGATAAAGTATCCGAGCCCCGACGCGGAGTTGGCGGCGCCGGTGGCCGTCTACGACACCGTCCGCTCCATGGGGCCCGACGGCAACGTGAACAAGAACAACAACCTGACATGGGTGTTGGAGGTGGACGGCAACTTCACCTACCTCGTCCGCCTCCACTTCTGCTCGCTCATCGCCGACAAGATCAACCAGGTCGTCTTCACCATCTTCCTCAACAACAAGACGGCCACCACCACCGGCAGCGCCGACATCATCGCCTGGGCCAAGGACAAGGCGCCGTCCGAGACCGGGCAGGGCGTGCCTGTCTTCAAGGACTACGCCGTGTTCATGGCGCCCGGCGGCGACAACATCCTGTGGCTGGCGCTGCACCCGGACACCGCGTCCAAGTCGCAGTTCACCAACTCCTTCCTCAACGGCATGGAGGTGTTCAAGATGAGCGACGCCTCGGGAAACCTGGCCGGACCAAACCCCGACCCTTCTCGGATGCTGGAGGAGGCGGAGATGGGGGGCGTGGACGGGCAGTTCAGGGAGAAGCCGAGCAACGTGGGTGCGCTGATCGGCGGGGCGGCGGGCGGCGCTGCGGCGTTCGGGCTGGTGGCGGCCGTGTGCTTCGTGGCGTACCAGACCAAGAAGAAGAAGGAGCTGAGCAACAGCCGGTCTCACTCCTCCTCTGGGTGGCTGCCGGTGTACGGCGCCGGCAACTCGCAGACGAGCGTGAGCAAGTCGTCGGGTGGGAGGAGCGCGGCGGCGCTGCTGAACCCCAACATCACGGCCATGTGCCGACACTTTTCATTCCAGGTCTTGTTCGTCTTTAGTTGGTTTGTTTCTTGTCCATTTGAATGAATGAATGAAGGAAACCCCTAAACCCTAATAAATAAATAAAAGAAAACCCTAGCTAGCTAGATCCTAAACCCTAGTTGGGCTTGGGCGGCAGGAGATCAAGTCTGCTACCAAGGGGTTCGACGAGTCTCTGGTGATCGGGGTTGGCGGGTTCGGCAAGGTGTACCGTGGGGTGGTGGACGGGGACACCAAGGTGGCCATCAAGCGGAGCAACCCGTCGTCGGAGCAGGGGGTGCTGGAGTTCCAGACGGAGATCGAGATGCTGTCCAAGCTGCGGCACAAGCACCTGGTGTCTTTGATAGGTTGCTGCGAGGACGCCGGCGAGATGATCCTGGTGTACGACTACATGGCGCACGGCACGCTCCGGGAGCACCTGTACAAGAGCAACAAGCCGCCGCTGTCGTGGAAGCAGCGCCTGGAGATCGTGATCGGCGCCGCTCGAGGGCTCCACTACCTCCACACGGGGGCCAAGTACACCATCATCCACCGCGACGTCAAGACCACCAACATCTTGGTGGACGACAAGTGGGTGGCCAAGGTGTCCGACTTCGGGCTGTCCAAAACGGGGCCCACGGTGCAGAACCAGACGCACGTGAGCACCATGGTCAAGGGCAGCTTCGGGTACCTGGACCCGGAGTACTTCCGGCGGCAGAAGCTGACGGAGAAGTCGGACGTCTACTCCTTCGGGGTGGTGCTGTTCGAGGTGCTGTGCGCGCGGCCGGCGCTCAACCCGGGCCTCCCCAGGGAGCAGGTCAGCCTGGCGGACCACGCTCTGAGCTGCCAGCGCAAGGGAACCCTGCATGAGATCGTGGACCCCTTGCTCGCCGACAAGATCGCCCCCGACTGCCTCAAGAAGTTCGCCGAGACGGCGGAGAAGTGCCTGGCGGACCAGGGCGTGGACCGTCCCTCCATGGGCGACGTGCTGTGGAACCTCGAGTTCGCGCTGCAGATGCAGGATACGTTCGAGAACGGAGGCAAGCCCGAAGGGAAGGAGGACGACTACAGCAGCAGCTTCACCATCCCTCAGCCGTCCATGGAGGAGAGCCTGGCGGCCAACGCGGCGGCGCTCTCGCTCATCAGCGAGGACATGGACGAGGAGGACATCGCCAACAGCGTCATCTTCTCCCAGATCGCGCACCCAACAGGACGATGATCCATCCACCTTCACCTTCACCTTCACCTTCACCATGTACTGTACTCCTACTGTACTGTACTGTAGTAAACAAACATGTCTGCCTGCCTGGAATGCATGCATGTGTTGTACAAACGGATCGACGACAGAGATAATTAATCCATCGGGGGTGGAGAGAGACTGTACCAGCTGCTGTACACTATATTGTGTATGTATGTATATTTTCCAATTAGTGTAAAACAAGAAAGAAAACCTGTAATACAGAATCGAGTGCTCTTCCATTGTTTGTGCTGTGGTGGTGGCCAACGGGTGATCAGAACGCGAATGGAAATATGATAAACCAGTTAAGAGATTTCGCCCCAAGGCTACCCGTGTGGTCCAAGAAAACATAAACAATCTAGTTCATGAGTGTTAAGATATACGTACTATGTGTATATGTCTTCTTGGTAGTTTACTTGTACACCAAGGGTTGTAATCTTTTGGCTCCTATATATATACATGACATGCCACCCTATTGGGGTGTGCAATCTTTCAACATGATATCATATCTCCCACGTTCTTAACCCTAAACCCTAGCCGCGCGCCCTTTCCCCTCTCCACCGCCGCCCCCCTCCCATCTACCTCTCGCGGCCGCCGCCCGCGTCCCCCCTTCTCCCTCGGCGTCACCACTAGGGCTCACTTCCACTCACCATGGCCGACTTCTCCGGCCGCTTCGACTCCTCGCGGTCCGGGAGTACCAACCCCTTCGTCGGCCCCGACGTCGCCGTCATCCGCGATGTGCCCATCCTCGAGCGCGTGTCAGTGAAGCTCTCCCACACCGCGGACAACTTCTTCGCCTGGAAGACGTACTTTGGCCTCATCTTCCGCGAGTACGATCTTCTCGATCACGTCAACGGCACCAACGATCTCTTCGCTACGCCTCACGACCCTGACTGGAGCACCATCATCCCCTGGTTCTAACAGACCATCTCCGCCGACATCTTCCACACCGTCGTCCGCGAGGGCGACACCGCGCACGCCGTGTGGAAGAAAATCACCGTTCTCTTCACCGACAACAAGATCCAGCGCGTCACCTTCCTCCAGCAGGAGTTTTTTGGTCTTCACCAGAACGATCTCTCCGTCGACGAATTTTGCTTGCGCCTCAAGACCCTCTCCGATGAGCTGCACGACTTGGAGTTCCCCATCTCCGACTTGCTCCTCCTCCCCACGCTCACCGCCGGTCTCGGGGAGGACCTCAACAACGTCGCCTCCAACCTCACACTGCTCACCACGCCGTCCTTCGAGCAAGTGATGGCTTCTCGCCCTTCGTTGGTTACCCCAAGCGAAAGGTTTGAGATGTAGTGCAGCAGCAGTTTTCCCTCGGTGAAGATACCAAGGTTTGTCTTCAGCAGGACTCCAGAAATGATAAGTAGGTGTCAGCGGCGCAACTGACGCGGACCTGCACACAGACACATATAACTTTTTTCCCAACGAAGTTCAGAGAGGTTGTCAATCTCTCCGGTCTTGTTGTTTACAAAGGATGAAACGCAAGGGATAATGATAGCAAATAAAAGCAGTAAAGTAAATATAGCGTGGAAACAGTGATAAGGATATGGACCTGGATACGTGATGTTCGCTAGTGATGTCTCTCTCCCAAAAGACGATAAAATTGCTATGCTAGGTAAACAAATTACAGAAAGGCAATTGACAGGATTATGAACGCACCGCAATGTTAACTATGCTACAAAAGAAAGGAAGAGGTTCAAAAGCACGGGCAGTACGCCAAAATAAGTAGACCGAAATCCATCTGCATCTACTACTAATCATCCACCTTGAGATATCTATCCAGAACATCTCGTTGGTATTAAGTTGCGAGCCCCACCCAAAGTGTAAACCCAAAGCAACAGACAACTGCATTAAAAAGAACTTTGCGTAAAGTAAACAATCCTTGTAACCGAGGTTACAAGCACCGTTGTTTTCGCCCTTGTGGCAACAACACATCCCCTAGACTCATGTTTCTTTCACTCAAGCATGTCACCGGGGAGGCATGAACCCACAATCTAGCATAACGTTCCCTCTTGGAGTCACTACCTACTACTTGGCCAAAGCAATAAACAACAACGAAGAACATGCAAGAATTACTTAGGAACAAAAATATAAGAGATGAAAACCAAATATATTACTCTATCACAATCTGAACATAATCTCATAATCCATCAGATCCTATCAAACTCAACATAGCAATATCAGAAATATTACAAAGGTGCCTCGATCATGTAGGGAAGCTCACGAGGTCTAAACAATGAAGATCAAAGAGGGGAGGAGAACATCACATATCTACGGATCACGGACCCATGGTCCAAGGAAAACTACTCACGAGACATCCGGGGAGCATCCATGGTGGAGAGGAGACTCCCGGAGGTCAATCCTCCCACCGGCAGGGTGCCGGGAAGAGGTCTTCTGGTTCTCCCGATCTAGGAAGGGCGGCGGCGGCGGAACAGAGGCGAGTTCGCGGAATAGGGTTCTCGTTCTGGAGTTTTCCCGTGACGGGGGATAAATAGGCGAAGGGGGGCAGCCAGAGGTGGACCAGGGGCCCCAGGCGCCCCGCTGGCGCGGCCAGGGGTGGGGCCGCGCCGGGTGGCCGCCTGGGCCCCCTGGCTCCCCTCTGGCCCCTCCCGGGCTCTTCTCGAAGCTTCCTGTACGCTGATTTTTCCTGTATTTTCCCCGGAATTTTTCTGGCACTTTTGATATGGGGGAAAACTGAAATAGAAAAACAACAGAAAACAGGAACTGGCACTGGGGTGCACTGAGTTAATAGGTTAGTCCAAATATGATCAAAAGTGTATGAAAGTGTATCTAGATCATAGCAATATCACACAAAACATGCATGGAGCAAGCAGAAATTATAGATACGTTTTGGACGTATCAGCAAGCCGTCGCCTATCTTCGGCTCGAGGAACGGCGGCTTAAGCACTTGCGGGCATGCGCGGTCTAGACCGCCTTCGTCGCCGGCCTCTCCCGCGGAGCCCCCGCCCCTCCAGCGCCGCCTCCTGCTCACCAGCCACATCCGCCGGCCCCTGCGCCCGCCGTTCATGGTGGGAACAGCGGCAACAGCGGCCGCCAGCGCCGTAAGGTCCGTGGCGGCAACGGCGGCAACATCGGCGGCCAACGCCACGGCGCGCCCGCCCTGGCTCCTCCTCAAAGAAATTATAAAGAATCTATATATTCATGAGCATATTATTTGCTTCTCTATTATAGTGTTGAAACTTAGTGAAAGGAAAATCACTTGCAAAAAAACACTAGTCATCAAAAACTACCGCCTTCGCTTTGACATAACGTCCTTCATTCTTCATGGTCATCGACCTCCACATTTTCATAATTAATAACCAGTCAGTTGTAGCCCGCCTTTTTCGAAAGTGATAAGCCAAATATAAGCACCAAAGCTTCAACCATCATCTCTCTCTCTCCTTAGTTTATTCTTTATATTTGCTTCATGACGACACTCTTCCTGCAAATTGAACTCATCATACTAGCGCTTCCAAGATATCTTATCCCTGCACCCTCCAGTGGCTGCAACTCGGGTGAAGGAGAGGGAGAGCGATGATGCTTCTAGAATGTGGTGGGGAGTGCAACTGGAATACCCTAGTCGCCTCACCTTAGATCGGGATGTGAGAAACCCTAAACCCTAGGTTTCCCATAAAATCATGTTTCTCCATGTTGGGCTGAACAAAACACCTTATCCGCACACTCTGTGAAAAGGCTTGGCCATATGAGGTCCGTTCCAGGGGGACCAAACCGAACCGATCAAACCATTTGGGTCAAGTCCCTCTACCGGGTCCCCATCAGATTTGCAAAGTGAATCAGTCGTACTGTGCGACTAACATCTGTGGTATAGAGATGTACCAGCTCGATTATGTCCACGTTGGGTTGGCATGGGTTGATCCCATGAAGCCCGACCATGCTCAAACTATATGGCACAACATAAGAGGTTAGCCCATCTAGCACCGCACGAAGCGGAAGCGATGGAAACCCTAATTAATCACCTAGTCGCATCCCCCAACCCGAGCTCCATATCCGTGACGAGCGAACCCACCATTGACAATGGATCCAACTTGTTGCCTCCCATCAACGCTCCTGATGGAGGGGAAGACAAGCTTGACCCACCTATCCCACATCGCCATCGATGGTCGTTATCCCCCTCCCATGGTGGGCACCGATGACAAGAAGCGCAAGCCCTGCCCTCTCGAAGCTAGGCACTCTGTTTACTTTGCGTGAAACATTGGTCCATGTGTCAATTCTTACTAAAGATAACCTTATCAAGAGGAATTGGCATGGTATTTCATAATCCGTACATATTTAAATGAAAAAAAAATCTCTCACGAACCATTCATCCGAGCTGTCCAATTCATGTGAGCAATAAGAGGGCACATCCCAACGGGACAAACTCAGCGTAAAAATAGCTGTTGAGTAGTGTAGTAATTAGCGGGGGTGGGTATTTGGAGCCGTTTCTTTTTCTTTCCCAGTTAATTAGTTGATTGAAATGTGACGTTGCGTTGCGTTGCGTTTTTTCCTAATTACGAGAGCCTGCCTAATTATAGGGAGGGGAGGGGAGGGGAGCCTTCTTCATCTATCTATCTTCATATGCGATGCGCCTCATTCCAATCTCTCTCTCATTCTAATTGGAGACGATCTCTCGTAAGAAATGCCAAGAAGCACGGACCGCCACGCAATGCTGGGCTGCTTCCCCACCGGCGCCCGGAGGCCCAAGTCCCCGCCGCCGGGGTACGAGGACGGCTCCACGTCCACCACCTCTGCGGGCACGGGCTCGCCGCCATCGTCCGCGTCCACCTCGTCCTCCCCGGCGTTCCTCGACGATGCCGACGACGCGGACGCCCAGGCCGACGCCGGCGGCCTGTCCACCGCCATCGCGTCCCGCCGGCTCTTCCTCGCACCACCCGGCCGATCCAACTCCATCGTCGACTCCGCCCCCTCGCCGCAGCGCGCCTCGGCGGGCAACAATAACGCATTCCGCGGCGCAGACGAGGAGGCGGTGCGGAGCGTAACGCTGTCGACGGACGCTCCCCGGGCGGAGTTCCTCAAGTCCATGGTGGAGATGGCGGGCGCGCTGGGGCTGGACCCGCGCCGCGCCGCCGACCGAGCGCGCATGCACGACCTACTTTTATGGTACGTCGCCGTCAACGACAGCGGCGCGCTCAGGGATATCCTCGCCGCATTCACCGACCTCCTCTGCCTCCTCAACACCAATGATCACGCCACTGCCACCGACGACGCATAGGCATAGGTAGAATCATATCATCTAGAAGGAATGACGAAGGGAAGAAGGATTAGAAAGCTTCTCGTCAGGGTTGGTCGTCGTTAAGTGTTGTAATTGCATACTGTTTTTCCAGTTAGACAAGTGTTTACAAGATTTTTTTTGGAAAAAGGAGGTTTTACCCCCATCAAAATGATGCATGCAGCCACTTTATTAAGCATATTAAATATGTTCGATACAATTTAAAAAATCACAAGATAACATGGTCACAACTGGCACAAATAAAAATAGAAGCATATGCACCTATCCTATTATTGAACCATCATCCAAATCGGCTGTAGGTATCCCGTGCTATCATCTCCCAATCGCGCAGTATTCAGTAATGACCACATACAGATCAACACTACGAGAATTTCTAAATTAAAATTAATCTAATCTATGAAATTGATCTAATCTAATCTAAAGAACCGATCTTGATCATTTTGATCGATCGGATGCCGCGCCCCGAGGAGAAGAGATTAATCTCCCCAAGGGCGGCGCACTACGGAAGTGGTGGAGGCCTTAGGATCGGCGTCGCGAGACTGACCGCTCTAATACCATGTAGAAATTTTGTGGTAGGCTGAATATTGTGGCGTGTTTTGATGTATTGATCCAACCCTCACACGAGGTATATATAAGAGTACAATAGAGGGATAGAGACTTGGAGTAGAGGGCAAGTCATACATGATTTAAACCTATTCTATCTCTAACTGAAACATATTTGTATCCTAACATTCCCCCTCAGTCATAGCGGGAGTGGAGCGACCGATTGCGATTGAATTTGATGTCTTGTGCTTATGTCTTCTTCTCTGCTGCGCCATCATCAACTACGTCTCTAATGGCTGATGGTTCGACACCTAGGGCGGTGACTGCGTCCCCCTCTGGTGCCTTCCCTCTATTCCCTCCCGCAGTCAAAACGGGAGTGTCGTGGACACAAGTGACGAGACGGACGTTGTTGACTGGAGTTGTTACTGATGAGTAGCTGTAGACGTAGCCTGATGTCGATGTCGAGGTAGCCGATCATGCCGTAGCCGTGGTCGAGGTACTCCTAAAGATTAAGGTGTTCATGTGGTTGAAGGCGGCGAACCGATTCGCCGGTTGGTTCCCGGCGACGATGCAGTCCTCGAGGGCGGCCACGACTGAGGGGGAATGTGATAATATCTATGGTCCATGGTTGAGTAATGACCTCCCTATCCGTATGAACAAACCACATGAACACCCTAAACGGTTGCACCTAGTAATCAAAAGCTCCTTGGCCACCGCATTGTTGAGTAATGACCACATATGGATCAATCCCGATGCCTTGAAGATAACCTGCAATAAATTTATGGTACTCAACCTGTTAAATATAATATCATTTCGACATAACCAAAGAGCCCAAATTAATGCACACACTCCAATTCGAATATGCGCCGCCGTTTTGGACTCTACCCCACTTTAACAATCTAAAAAAAATGATCTACGTTGTGAGGTGGATCACAGAAGGTAAGCTCCCTAACCATTATATTTTTGCCTTCAACCAAGAATTCATCACCCCACGGGCTTGTCTCCACTAAGACACTAAGGACGACATTGTTTGAGAGCACATGGCTAGCGGTCATTACTCGGTGGCCTCCTCTTATCATGTAGAGTAGTAGAGTACAATTTTTGGAGACCATAGACACCACCATGAAGAAAAGGGTTGATGACGGTGATCCGCGTTCACCTCGTTCCAGTGCTTGTAATCATTCGTAGATGGTCTATAAAAACCGATGTATTTTTATTACTTCTGATGTTGTTTGTACAGGAATTGTATTTATGATCTATGAATGAATCAAAAGTTTTTTTCTTCTAAAAAAGGGTATACATACATAATAAATAAGGAATAATAATAATAATAAAATGAATACCTAGCCGTAGACCAAACAGCCGGGAGGTGGTCAACACAGGGAGGCTCGGTCGGTGTTGCATCAGAATTCGTAAACTGTTGCAATAGTAATATTTTAACTAATCATATTAGCTATAGAGAGTGTGGATACGAAATGACGAGTTAAGCGGCGCCCTGCACATTGACACGACTCCGTCAATCAGATTAATTAGATGATGAATTAGCGTGCGTGCGTGCATGCCTCGCGCCAATACTATAATCGTTTATATGCCTGCATGCCAACAAATATCCCAAATGAAGACTGGTCAGTCACTATCATAATTATATCGCGATTGATGCCATAAAAATACTCATAAACAACTCCGGTCTCCAGTAGGCCCCAGTACTCCGTATATCCTCTTGATGGGACCCACCTCGATCGATCAAGTGGGTATCTCAAAAGCTATTTTTTAAAACACACGCGGCATCTATCTGAGAGCAAGTACAATAAGGTACAGTTAGCAGGCTGTAACCATTAAAATATTATATTTGATGTAAGGTGGAGGAGAAAGAAGAGAAGCAGGCTACAGATTAGTAGCCAGCTGCAACACGTGCTCCTAAGCACTTTGTGAGATAGACATGTGAGCCATGTATCAATAAAATAGTATATATTTATATTTAATCATTGTACTAGTTGGCTATAAGATTGGCTATAGATGACATGGCATCTCCTTATAGCCAACAACCGGCTATACTATTAACCATGCTCTGATGACATTGTTACGGAAACCGATCAACCAATCTTAATCGCATTTACATGACAACTGTTATGTTCACGGGAAGAAGAAAGGTAGCGACTGTTGGCACACACGTGGTAGTTGAAACAAAAAGCTATATCAAGTTGCCATGTGCTATAATATGACTGCATGTATCGATTGATGCAAAGGCCGGGGCTTTTTCTACTTTTCAAATTAAAAATATACTGCAATTATCATCCGCGTTTACATCAGTTGTCATCAAAGCAGTTAATGAAAAAATTAGATAAAGTGAATAAAAACCGAGAGAGTATTTGGGGGGGCCTAAATTTCAACGGTTCAATCTTCAATCAATGGAACTTATTGCTCAAAAGTCAAAACAGGTCATGTCGGTGAGTGTTACGCATGCATGCCTGTCAGCATGAGAAACAAACTGAAGAACGTTTCAGTTATTATTCTCTTCCTTGCAATGGCAGTATTAATTTGACCAAGAACGCCGTAAGACATACACATACGTGTAGCTAGACCATGTGGATTTGACTTAGCTAGCTAGCCGTCCTGTTTTTGATCTATTGAATCCGAATGGAGCGAAGAAAGAAAAGAGATGCACTAGGCTGACAGAACTCTACTCAACTCAACAATGGACTTTACAATGGGTGTATCACAATCAAAGTTACTAAATAATATTGGTTGGATACTATTTCCATTGCCTGGAATCTTAATGCAAGTGTGAATTGAAAGGATTACTTACTTGCCCAAATGAAAGCAACAATGAGTGTCAGCAGCCCAAGCATGACCAAGAACACTGTCCTCCTTTTGACAACATACACTCTTCGATCCAAATAAATGTTATAATTTTATATGTAGTATAATTTTTTTATATCCGGAAGTCAGGTCCATTCACAACATGAAATTATTTTGGAGCAACTCTAGCGGATGCGTTATTCCACCATCGGCCTGTATATTTACGGGTTTTTTTGGCGGACGGACGTTATTACTCGCCCGTAAAAGTTATGCAGACGGCGCGCCAACAATCGCATTGGCCGCTATATCTACGGCTCGGTCGACGCTTTAGGGTTCTTGTCTCTCATTCATTCCTCTCGCCACCGCCACAATTTATTTTCTCTGCCGCGTAGAGTAGCCCACTCCGACGTGCAATTAAAAGTCGCTTGGTGTGAGAGGCGGTCCCGGTCGTGGAAGAAAAGGCGTCGGTCGCGGTGGCCATCCCACTCGCTCCACCCTGCTGGCGATGTTGTTCTTCCACAGCGGAAACGAGGCCCTAGACGAACCTTGGACGTGGTTCCTCCAGCTCGTCCGTTACCTCACGTCGTACACCATCGCACTTTGCATCACCGATGATGTTCGCCGCACCGTCATCCGCTGATAAGATGGCACAGTCGAACGCCTCGCCGAGGCCCATGGGACATACGACTTCGCCATAGCAGAGTACACAGTGACGTCGGCGTGCGCTCGCTTCCAGCCCAGCCCTTGAGGAGCCGCAATGAGAGGCCTATCTAGCGCCCCGGTGACCTCCAATGATCAAGTATTAGGTTTTTTTATCCGGTTTTTAGTAGCTCCGGCGATGTTCCGACCTTGTTTGTATCGCAAAAAACTTTAAATTTCTAATATGTATATATGTCGTATGATTTAGCATATCTGTTCTATCGCGTGCAATTTGATGTGCCATGTATCATTTACGCCAACCCGCAAATGGAAAATAACGATTCAACATTTGTTGTATCTCATAGAGTTGCTCTTAGTGGCATTCAGGCCCAAATCGGGTTATGCTTATAACGGCTAACTCGTATAAATAGCGCGCGAGAGAGAGCCTGAAAGGTTGGCGTGGATTTGGTGACTTTGGCCAAGATGTAAAGAGGGGATACTGGATAGTATTGAGTGGAGGGCTTGTCTCCTCACATTGTAGCCTGAGATTCATTTGAAACTCAAATTCGGTGAGCTACTTCTCTCCATAGATCGTAGTAGCTCACAGTTGGTATCGGAGGCATGGAGTCCTGAAGATTCCTAGGCACTACCACGGTACTCGGTTGCATGATCGGCCAGTACTAACTACTTGCTGGCTGCTGCTACTGCCATCTATACGTAGATATGGATCGAAATGTCGTGTGCAGCATAGCCACAAAGGTGAAGTGATGCGAGGGAAATAAAGCATGGATTAGATTGGATTGATTCTTCTACCTATAGTTGCTGCTACTGTTGAGTTAGGCTAATCCATCCACATCCAGGAATGGAATTGGCCGACAGATCCACGCCATCAGCTTCAACTTGCACTACTGCCTCTCTCCCTCCCTCCCTTCCTAGCTAGCTAGCTAGCTCAATCAACGACCAATCATCCATCCTTCCTAGCTATATATCTAGCATATATGCAGCAGGTTAATCACAACATCTACAATTAAACCTAGCAAATGTAACCCCCAAATGTCCATGAACGCCTTTGTGAATACTGACCGGTCACTCTTCAAATGTAACCTAGCATTCACTACTGTCTTTCCGATTATCAGATTCTTAAATCTATGCTATCTCATGCAACGTTAGCAATAATAGTTAAAAAGAAATCTAGATCATTATAAGAGAGTTCATACATGCTATCGGAATATCAAAAATGACATGTTCTACTAGTACTGGGATTGTTAGCCACCATGTAAGAGTGTAAGATAGATGCAGAGTAGAGTTGTGACTCCAAAAATTGATCGGGAAGAAAAGTCACTTATTCCAAAAGTCAGACCCGGAAATAATGCTAGACCGATGGTTCTTCAGTCAATCGATCTAGTGTCGCCGGCTGGATGGAGCGAAGAAATATATACAGATACCGAATTCTATGTGCAGTGGCGGTGGTGGACTTTTCGAGCGATTCAGCATGGATCATACGTACGTACTATTCCCTCCGATCCATAATAAGTATCGCTCGGAGGAAGTAGTTAACTAAATAAGTACTATCTCTGTATCAAAATAAAAGATGTTTTTATAGGCTAGTTTAACTAACCTAGAAAAGGTCTTATATTTTGACCACGGAGGGAGTAGTAATCTGGACTTCGGTAGTCTGAATTCAAAAGATTGAAAGGGACAGAGGTAGGCTGAATGCATGCACGCAGATGCAGTGCTTTCACTGCTGTAAGTTGGAAAAAATATTTGACATGATGCAGTCACTCGGTCTCAGTCATGTAACTACAACTACTAATCGGACATTCAGAACATGAATGAATTAATCACCAATTAAGTAGCCGGCCTGAGAAAATATGTACTAGTTGTTTGCTGTTGCTGCTGCAAAGACCAGCAACTATCGATCAAGTCCTACTGTACAATCCAGACAGCCAGACGCGTACTTAACTTGCCATATATAGGTGGATCCAAATGTTTCTTTTTTGGAACAGAGGCGGATGCAAATGTGATGTGCACGTGCAACCACAACCACAAGGGAGGGGTCTAGCCGGGAAAGTGATAATCCACAGATGCAACATGCATGGATTGGGGACTGGATTGATTCTGCTAGCCTACTTGCTGATTAAGAGGGGGTCACCAGCGCCTACTTGCACTGCATCCATCTACCAATAGTACTTTCTGCTCCCCTCCTGTCCTGCATCAATCAACCAATTAATCTTCTAAGACCTCCCGTAATGGAGTATCATAAGGTTAGTATCATGCATATAATATTAATGTATGATCTCTACAATGCATAGTATCATAGCTTAGTATTATAAATAGTATTATTTATTGTCATGCAAGACACAAACTAGTTATCATTTATTATGATACAGATACTCAACCCTCTCTTTCTTCATTTAATTCTATGCCACATCATTCAATTTGCTTAGGTGGCATGCATGATACTAGCTATGATATTCTTATTGCGGGAGGTCTAAACACCTTGTTCACAGAATCTTTGCTGGTAATTAAAAGATGGGTCTGGCTGGTTCTTGTTGGATCTGGCGCCTCGTGCTGGTAGTCTTGGCAAGGTGGGGTTGGATCTCGGTGCTTCTTCGTCGACGGGCAGGTTCCATGGTGACGATGGCTGGTGGGCTTGAGGGTTGATGTGTAAACGCGGTAGTGTTGGGAGTTCCATTGAAGACCTTATCTTGGCTTTCTGCCATGACTGTGTATGGTGACGGTCGCGGACGTCGTTGACCTACCTGAAGGCATTATTGTTGCCGCACCCCTTCCGCATGGATACGATCATCCTTGCAACTCCAACGAAAATTCTTGATTTTGTGTGATCGGACGTTGACGACGCATCGGTGTCGTATATCTCCTCAGGGGCTTTGTCTTTGGAGTTGAGCATCGGGGGTGGGCGATGACGTGGGGCGTGGCTCGACTTTCACCAGGCCACCCCCATTGGAGAGAGTGAGCGTCCATGGAAGGAAAAATATATGCCATATCGACTTGGGATAACTTTTTGGATAAACTCAGGCCAATACTACGTAATAGTGTACTTCAAATTCTTAACTCTTCTCTCATGAAATTCACTACATCCATTTCGGTGGTGTTTGGATACGAGTTTGGCACACAATTGGAAATCCGCTTCATCTCTAATCGAATAAGGCAATGAATAAGAACCAGAGTCTTCATACGAAAAGAACAAATAATGAGATAACAATTGGGAGCAAAGATCTACGTACTCTATGCCATCATGAAATGTACATTAGGATAAGAAAATATAACTTACGTACGAGTGGCATGCATGGTTTGCTAATTTTGCATTGCTGTATAATTAAATTAGTGTAAATATAATTTATGATTGACATGCATAATATGCCATGGCTGCATGATTTAAAAAACTAGAAATATACCCAACGCGTTGCAGCGTGTGTTTTTTTAAACCACATTATATAAATAAAATGTATGATACATTAAGTTATCGAATTGAACCTACAAAATTCAATTTGTCATAGTCGATATACTAAATTTATTCGACACGAAAAAGTTTGTATTAAAAATTGTTAGCGTGGACAATACAATAATAAAAATATTGGATTTTGCATAAAGAGATTAATAAGTAGAGATAACATGGATATTTGATTGACTAAGAGAATGAACGGTGTGACTAGCTTGCATGTGAAGATAGAGAATTTAAATAGCCCTATAGTGGAGATGACATGAACAATTGATTGGCTAAAAAAATGGATGATGTGGATAGCTTGCATGTTGAGATAGACAACTTAAATGACCCTAGGTGGGGTTTTGCTTTATAAGAGATATAGATTAGGCACTGGCTACTGAGTTAGGCCATCTGCAACGCGGACCCTTAAACATTGCGCATCCGTTTAGACTGGGTTGTTCAGATCAGTTCCGTCATCCAACTTGCGGGTTGGTCCGCCTGTCCTTTTTGCCGCAAATCTGACCCAGACCAACGAAACCTTTGCGGGAGTTTGGACACTAGAAACTCCCACTTTTGACAACTTGACCCGATCACAGAGTCCTCCGCACTAGAAATCCTTCCCTCATGCAAAGAGGTTGCCGCACATTAACGCAGGTCGCTGGCATTGGATGCCGATCGAGCGCATGCCCGACCAGCCACTATCAACGCGACCGATCACAGGAGGGACGTACATCTCTTCATCCGAAGGCGCCGATCTCCGCGCCCATCGATCCGAGCTCTAGGCTCTTGTTTGATAGGGGGCACTTCACCGATCGAGCAACATCGATTGCGGACATCAGCTCTTCTCAAAAAGCCCCTTGCAGCGGCAATCTAGTCAAACATTACGGGTAGCACATCTACTCATCAGATGGACTACATGACGACTTACTATGACGTGCAAAAGTCTTGCTACAATAAAGGGATGGTGGCAGGGCCAGGCCGGCAAAATCAGGGACCCTGTGCCAAACTTAAAATGGTGCCCTATCTCATTAGAAAAAAGTACTAACGAATAATTATAATGCATATAAATATACAATGTAATGTCTTACATAACAGTCGGATATATGAAAAATCATACCTATTCAACTCCCAACACAAGGTATAACCTACATTATACTATAAAGAAAATTTGGGGCCCTGTGTAGGCCGCACACTTGGCACATGTATGCCCGGGCCTGGATGGCGGAACATGAATGTCGGCCATCGCATCATACTTCGGTCTCACTCTGTAAACGGCCGTGGACGAGTGCTGTTGTAGTTTTAGAAATATCTTAAACTGCAGGTGGATTGATGCATCTAGGATTAAACAATGTTGGGGATATCACTTATCGAGAATTTATCGATTGACCTAAGATAAGGAGTAAATCGATCGGTTTATCGATATATCGACCGATTTATCGGCATATCGATCAATTTATCTTATCGGTCAGACATGGGTAAACGATAAATCGAACGATTTATCAAAATATCGAAAGTGGGATATTGTGTTTATTTTAAAAAATAGTGTTGAAGATACCCTTATGGCTATTTTAAAATATAGTAAAGTATAAACCGTCAAACGCACGCTAAAAACGCCATGGACCAAACAGGCGGGACGTGGTCAACACAGAGATGTTGTATGGATTTGTGTGTGCTAGTGAAATGGCCGTGTCGGTGGGTGGTGCATTGTAATCCGTAAACTGTTGCAGTCCATCATCCTACATGTATTATCTAATCATATTGCTGCAGAAAAACTAGTGACCGAGTGTGGGTACGTAGTGACCAGTTAAGCGGCGCCCCGCCCTGCAGCTGACACGACCGCTTCCAAACTGTGCCACCTATATTCATTCATATGCATGTCAACAACATGGAATGGTCAAGCACTATATTTGATCGATTGATTGATCGGTACCTAAAATCCTTTCACGATCTGCATCTTGGAGTCTAGCTGCAACAATCCTTCTTCTGACCGCTGTACCGACTCGCCGTCAAATCCGCTGGCCAAAGGGCGGCTCAGTCTGTTGTAGACGCGTATGGTACCTAGTCGGCGTCTCCAGTTCTCTAAAACCTGCAAGTCAAGACGCCAAATTAAATGCCTTAATGCTCCTGCAACACGACACACCCTTCAACGACTTCATCCTAAGTGGTGAGTTCCCCGGCGATGAAGAAGCTGGCCGTGATGGGAGGCATCGATGCGACGATGACGATGGACGAAGACCTGATCGCGTTGTTATTTTTCATCTCAGGGTTTAATTTTTAATCATCAAGCCCCTATCTGTTATTTCGCCCTTTTTTTAAGAACTTTCCTGTAAGATGTACCACCGCTGAAGATTAATGCAGTTTAGGGCTTTGAGACCCTTCTTTTGTTAAAAACTTGGACGTCTCCCAGGTCATTGGTACGTAGCCTCACCGTCGCTACCGTTTGGGTCCCATTCAAAGGTCTGTGCTAGATGGTGTGGAATCGCTATGTTTGATTCGTTGAAAGGCCACACTCTCGTGTAGAGCCGCTGCCACATGGACCAATCTACGTGGCGGCTGTGCGCTTTTGTGGTCAGTCGTTTCCCTACCTCATTTTTTGGACATTTATAATTGCGACACATGTGGTAGGAATGTATAGCAAGTTCTAACCTTTTTATGGCGAGTTTAGTTATGATGGTGGTAATTTCAATTATAGACGTAGATGACTTTTGCTTCAAATTTTTTTTTCATATGGTAATTTTAGCTTTAATAAATGTTAGCCCGGGGTTGCTTCATGCCACACGTGTAGCAGTTATCTTTTTTGCTTTTCATTTATTGGATGATGTCCTGGTGTGATTTAGATTATGTATGGATGCGAAACATTTGTAGCCGACCAATCGGCTGAACCTGAGCCGGGCCAGATCTGGTGGCAACCCTCACCGACCCTCCATTGATTAAGGAAGTGCATAAGAAGCTTCCATGAGGCCGAACCATCAAATCACATCAAATAATATTACCTCCGCATTTATACAGTAAAAAGTAAATTCTTGCTACCACATTTTTAACTGTAAAAAATTCGAAATCCCACATGTTAAACCCTTTTTCTATTCTAAAAATATCAACGTAAAACAGAACACCAATATTTACAATGGATAAATGCGGAGGAACACCAACCTATTTTTGTTTTGAGGAAGAAAGACAAAGCTATTATTAGTTTTAAAATAGATAGATGGATAGCCACCCCACAGGTCTCATTCGTCCAAGATGTACAACCCCATGGTGCGAGAAATAGATAGATGTTACTATTAAGAATTTCGTGGTGGCCGGCCACATGCAAGCCACAGAGCGGGTGCAACTTCGAAGGTTCCATTACAATATATGCGATTCTTCAGGGTGGTAACCCGCAATGCAGTTTTGACAAGTGGAATTATCCAATTAATCCATTTCAAACAAAATTTATTGAAAATATTAGCAATTTAGCATATGATTTAATCCACGAAATAGGCAAACAATCCATGGCAATAACGAAACAGATCAAAGTAGCCATGTGATCTACTAAAACAGTAGACAAACATATCACATCTAACATGAACACTACGGACAGAACATGTAGCATGATGTGACGCCCCAAAAATCAGACCGTGTATAGTAATCATACACACAGGGTACACGACTAAGATTAGGGTGCCACGGTGATAATATCACAGCACAACACTAAACACAAAAGGATAAACAAATATATTACAATAGAGGGGGTCACACGGACCCGAATATATAAGTCATACAAGCCATAATAACTGAGTACAGTCATAGTTAGTCAAGTTTTGCCTTAAGAAGGCTAGCACAAATCACATCAGAGATACAGAACGAAAAGGCGAGGCCTCCTGCCTGGGATCCACAGTACTACTCCTGGTCAACGGGGAACTCGACGTCGTAGTAGGCGCCTCCGGGGTACTCCTGCTCCTAGGCTTCAACGTCGGCTGCAGCGGCCGATCAGGCAAAACAATAAAGAAAATAAAACAGATGAGTATCTAGTATACCCGCGAGTCTTACGTCCGCTACTAAGCATTATGCATGGTCTCAACGGAATGAAGAGGCTGTATATAGTGGACTGAAGACAGAAATTCAGAGCAAGGGTAAGAAGCTAGGCCTATCGAAGACTAGCATCTTCCGACGATGTCTTGCAGCATGAGGTAAGAATCAGCCAACAGTTTAGGTAAAACATAAAGTAACAATGAAGCAGAAGTTGCTGCAACATTGTATAATAATAAGTTGTAATAATTAGCAATGCCTCCGAGTTCACCTCCTCGACATCCCCGCGAGGAAGAAAACCCGGAACCATACAGTTTAATAATAATAGTTTCTAGTGGTAAGATCCAGCTTCAGCATAAAGCGTCCTTTTACCGTGGACACGGCTATCGATAGATCAATCTTCCCTGCAGGGGTGCACTTGTGTTACGCTACACGCACGGATCTCCAGGGTGGCGGGAACCTTGTTAGGGAACGCTCCACCGAGGCTATCCGACACTTCATAGCCCATCTTTCAAACTCAACAGAGAGGCCATCCGCCGGTCTAAATCCTAAGTACGCCGGGCCTTGGACCCCAACCCGAACGTACTCCTGCACGGTGCGTGGCTGGCCGGTGAAGTTGAAGCAAATCCAAATAAGACATCACCGCGCGAGCAAATAAGACAACACCACTTCCCAGCAATCAGCCCGCAGTACTGCTGACGTCTGAAGAGTCCTCGGACGACACTAAGAAGCGGAGGAGCCCATAACTCGTAGTTCCCACGGGTAGGTAGTGCGTACATGGCATATAGCCAACTCAAGACATTCACTGAACCATTTAGCATTTTTATTAACCTGCGTGACAACCGTTATCGTTGCCTCGACTTAACCGACCCGCGGACAACGACAGCAGCCAGGACCACCAGTACATCGGTGTCTGCCCCGTCGTCCCACCAAGTCACTGCGGTTACCAACAAGGTGAACCGTCTCCTTACCTTGTCTCGCGTGTGCTCCGGGAGGAGCTCGACTTTCGTGGGTTGGTAACTCTCGCGGCCAACGAACGGGGGCCAAGCACACCGGTACACTGGTCGTACCCTCCCTGTCGTCCCGTCGCAATACCTCTCGCGGGCACCGTTGGGTCGCCCGACTTCTCACCTGAAGGACAATCGCCGTTCAGGACCCTATGGCGGCAAGACAAAGTCAGCCTCGAGTGGAGTACAAGGATTACTCCTCGATAGCTCACACTTGAGGTGACTAGGCATAACCCAGATAGGGGCCTTAGACGGTGTCTGCATTGAACCGTACCTGTGCACTATAATATTTGTATCCGCGTTCACTCCCCTGAGTGATCACGGCCCTCTATCTAATCCTAGCTAACAATGCGCAGGGTCCACTGCTGAATAATGCATAATAGTAATAATAGGCAGCATAGGATAAAGCAAGGCACATCAAGGGGCGACAAAATCAGGTTATGCAGTTGAATAGGATTGTAATCGTAGCAGCAGCAGTAACAATGCCTAGTGCAAGAAATGTACGGAAAGATAGGCGATATCTGGGGAAGAGAATGGCTGTGCTTGCCTGCAAGCTCGGTAGTAGTAGGGTCGTCTTTTGTGTATCCGTGTTAGTTGAACCATTCCGGACAACTTTTGTGTTCAGAATAAATTCATCCGGGCACTCTAACAGTACCGAACAATTTATCGGACAGTCGGCCCGGAGGGGAATGTTCGATGTTTGTCGTGTTAGAGGGGGGTGGTAGACATACGGATAGCTTATTCGTATTCGTTATATTTTTCTGATCAACTTTCATGTATAAAGTTTTTGAATCCGAGTTACGGTTTAAAAGTTATTGAATTTCAAAGTTTAAATCAATTTAAATGATTTTCTGGATTTCTTTTATTATTTATTAAACATTATCCAAAACATTATCCACAACATTATCCAGAACAGTGCTGACATGTGGGACCCACATGTCAGCCTCTGTTATTTATAAATCCTTTAATTAAATTAGAAATTGCCTCTGGACCCACATGTCAGTGACTGATTAACTTAACTAAACAGTTTTAATTAAGTTATTATTAAATTTTAAATTTAATCAAGGAGGGCCCGCATGTCAGTGACTGGGGCTGCCCAGTCAGCATAGTTGACTGGTCAACCCAGTCAACTGGACCACGGGGGCCCACTGGCAGCGACCCAGGGGGTTGCCCCAAGGGTGCCACGTCAGGGGGCACCGGCGGCTAGCCGCCGGCGTGCCCAGCACGGCGGAGGCCATGGGAGGGCGACGGAATTGGGTTAGGGGGCACCGTTCGCCTCGGGGCTTGGTGCATTCGAACCGGAAGACGACGGCGAGTGCACTGGTGGTGGTGGTGTCGCCGGAGGTGGCCGGAGTCGTCGACGGCGTAGAGTTTGGCGGCGGGTGCCCTCGGACGTCGACGGCGATGTGGTTTTTCTAACGCGGGGTGGGGCGGGCGTAAGCGCGTTCGGTCCAGGGGAGCAAGGGGAACGTGAGGGCACGCTTGGCGTGCCAAACGCGCGTACTGGACCGCGGCTGTGCGATGCACGGCGGCGTCGGAGCTCGGCTCCAATGGCGCGGGAGGCTACAGCGAACGGGAGGGGGAACGGGGCGTTGCCGGTGGTAGGGGTGCTCACCAGGAACGTGTTGAGGCTGGCAGTGAGCTCGACGGAGGTGCGAGGTGGCCGGAATCGACGTCGAGGTCGCGGCGGCCGGAGCGGGGAACGATGACGCGGGCGAGGCGAGGGAGTGCTCCCGGCTTGAATTAGTCGCAGTAGTCGACGTAGTCGACGACGGCGCACCCGGTGGACACGGCGGCGAGGGCTAGGGCGCTTACCGGCCGCGAGTGGGCGCGGTCATGGCGACGGCGAGCTCGGGCGGATCTTCCCTGGCGATGGCGAGAGGAGGGGGAGGGGAATGGGGAAGCGGGGTTGTCCAGGGGGTCGACCCGTGTGTGCTTATCGCGTCCGCGGCGGAAGGGAGCAGGTGGAGGGCGGGGCCGGGCTGGCAGCGGCGTGGCCACGGCGGGCGCCGTACGGGGCAGGTGGGGGGGTGGTTGGAGGAAGAAGACAAGGTGGGGGGTTGGGCTGGGCTGCGGTGGGCCTCGCACTGGGCGGGGTTTCGTCTTTGTTTCATTTTGTTTTCTTTTCTGTTTGCTCACATTCTTTTCTGTAATTGATTTATTAGCTCTAGCATTTTTGTAAAATATTATTGGTGATTGTAAATTAGATTCATATATTACTGAGGTGCCACAAAAAGTTTTGCAGCAAAATAAATTCATTGGATATTTATTTTAAATATAAAATGCCCAAAGTAGGGGTTTTAACCTACTGTTTGAATTGTTTAGAATTTTCTGCAACTTCAAAAATTACCAAAGTTGGTCCAACATGATTATAATGATTTTAGGCAATTTACAAAAATAGTTCCATGATTTTTGGAACAACTTTATTTGAACACTTTTGTTTTATTTTTCATTCAAAGAAATTTCAACTAGGGTTTGGCTTGTTTGATGAGCAAGGTGCATTTGGCTTTGGGATTTGATCCCAAGGGCTCAAGTACATGGTGCATGGGGTGTTGATCAACCACAGCAAGGTTTGATCATGAGCATTACAAATTTTATCAGGTACAAGGGAGATCAAACAGTGATAATCCAACAGTGATGAGCAACAGTGATGATGATTACTGTTACAACAACTGAGGGTGTTACAAATCTCCCCCACTACAAGAATTCTCGTCCCGAGAATTTAAGTGGTAGCGAGGAAAAGATCGGGGTATTCATCGCGAAGGCGATCTTCGCGTTGCCACGTGGTTTCATCTTCAGAATGATTCGACCACTGAACCTTGAGGAACTTGACGGTCTTGTTGCGGGTTCGCCGCTCAGACTGATCGAGAATGCGGCTCGGATGTTCTCGATAAGTCAAGTCTTGTTGCAACTCGATCATATCATGCTCCACTTCGCGGATAGGATCCTTGAAGCAGCGACGGAGTTGCGACACGTGGAAGACATCGTGGACTTGGGAGAGGTTCGGCGGCAATTCCAGCCGGTATGCCACGGGTCCACTCCTGGAAAGAATACGGAACGGACCAATGTAGCGAGGAGCCAACTTGCCCTTGATACCGAAGCGATGAGTGCCCCTCATGGGAGTGACACGGAGGTAAGCGTATTCACCAGGTTGATACTCCATTTCACGGTGTTTACGGTCATAGTTGCTCTTTTGACGAGACTGTGCAGCCTTGAGATTTTCTTGCACAACGCGAACTTGTTCTTCAGCTTCTTGGACAAGATCCGGTCCGAATAGGGTCGTTCCCCAGTTCCTGACCAATTCAGGGGGGTTCGACATTTACGTCCATATAGAACTTCGAAGGGGGCCATCTTCAAGCTAGCCTGATAGCTATTGTTGTACGAGAATTCCGCGTATGGGAGGGCATCCTCCCATTTCATGCCGAAAGAAAGGACACAAGCGCCAAGCATGTCTTCCAGCACTTGATTGACTCGTTCAACTTGGCCTTGCGACTGGGGGTGATAAGCGGTGCTGAGATTCAGACGAGTCCCGAAGGCTTCCATGAAACTATTCCAGTATCGTGAGGTGAAAATGCTGCCACGGTCTGAACTGATCTCCAACGGAATACCGTGGAGTGACACAATTCGACAGATATACAAGTGTGCCAATTGACTAGCAGTGATAGTCTCCTTGACCGGCAGGAAGTGTGCAATCTTGGAGAATCGGTCGATGACGACAAAGATGGCATCGTTACCTTTCTGTGACTTAGGAAAACCGGTGACGAAGTCCATTTCGACTTTGTCCCACTTCCAATCAGGAGGAGGGAGTGGTCGCAACCAACCAGCGGGTTTCTGATGTCCGGCCTTGACGCGACTGCAAACGTCACATTGGGAAACATAGCGAGCGATATCTTGCTTCATGTAAGGCCACCAGTATCGTTGACGAAGGTCTTTATACATCTTGGTACTGCCAGGGTGGATTGACAAGGTAGAGTTATGGGCTTCTTCCATGATATCCGGACCACAGTTAATGAGGACCGGGCTCACAGGAACTACTAAGCGGCCCTTGAAGTACACAGTATCACCATCATTAGCATCAATGGTAAAAGAGGAGGGCTTTCCTTCGGCGATGTCCTGCTTGATCTTCACAATGTCCGGGGCCAGAGATTGTCTACTCTTGATGAGGGCGTCGAGTTTTGACTCGAGAACCAGGTTATTGACGTAACCTTGAGGAACAATCTCGAGATTCAACTTGCGAAACTCTTCATACAGAAGTGGTTGCTGCACCTGAACCTCAAGTTCAGAACAGTAAGCTTTGCGACTCAAGGCATCGGCCATCACATTAGCCTTGCCCGGGGTATACGAAATATCCATGTTGAAGTCGGCTATTGTCTCAAGCCATCGTTGTTGACGAAGATTCAGGTCTGGCTGAGTAAACAGGTACTTCAGACTTTGGTGGTCGGTGTAGACCTCGCAACGATTACCGACGAGGTAATGTCGCCACAGCTTCAATGCATAAATTACTGCTGCCAATTCGAGATCATGTGTTGGGTATTTGTCTTCGTGAGTACGCAACTGACGAGAGCCATAAGCAATCACCTTGCGCTCTTGCAATAGGACACAGCCTAATCCTTGACGAGACGCGTCGCAATATATCACGAAGTCCTTCTGAGTATCAGGGGGAGCGAGCACCGGGGGAGAAGTTAGCTTGTCCTTGAGTGCTTGAAAACTTTCTTGACATTTATCCGTCCACTCAAACTTGACGCCTTTGTGAAGCAGATTAGTCAGAGGCCTGGCAATCTTGGAAAAATTCTCGACGAAACGGCGGAAATAACTAGCGAGCCCGAGAAAACTGCGGACTTGCTTGACGGTCTTGGGAGGAGTCCAAACAAGTATAGCCTGGATACGTTCTGGGGTGACGGCAATGCCATCCTTGGAAATCACATGTCCAAGGTAGGTTACTTCGGGAAGCCAGAACTCACACTTAGAAAACTTAGCGTAGAGTTTGTGTTCTCGAAGCTTCTCCAGTATAAGACGAAGATGTTCAACATGTTCTTCCTCATTCTTGGAATATATCAATATATCATCCAGATAAACCACGACGAACTGGTCGAGGTACTCCATGAAAATATAATTCATCAATCTGGAGAAGGTGGCTGGAGCATTGGTTAAGCCAAAGGACATGACGGTGTACTCGTATGAACCATAGCGAGTAATGAAGGCAGTCTTCGGAATGTCCTCATCACGGACTCGGATTTGGTGATAACCCAACCTCAAGTCGAGTTTAGAAAACACCTTGGATCCGGCAAGTTGATCATACAGATCGTTGATCTGGGGAAGTGGGTATTTGTTCTGGATGGTGGCTTGGTTAATGGGCCGATAATCTTGGACCAATCGGTTTGTCCCATCGCTCTTCTTGACAAAGAGCGAAGGTGCTCCCCAAGCTGAGGAACTGGGGCGAATGAATCCTTTCTGAAGTGCCTTGTCGATTTCCTCCTTAAGTTCAAGGAGTTCATGTGGCGGCATCTTGTAAGGACGCTTGGCAATAGGAACAGTGCCTGGCTTCAAGTCGATGACGAATTCAACTTCTCTGATCGGGGGTATTCCCGGCAGTTCTTCTGGGAAGACGTCGGAAAAATCTCGAACGACCGAAACGTTCTCGATGCCTTCGAGGGGGGCGGCATTCAAAGCATTTATCAAGAATATCTGTGTTTCAGCATTACGGTTAACTCGGGTGGTGTGGTTAACAATCTCGCCGGAGGGGTGAAAAAGTTGGACAGACTTGGTGCAACAATAAAGTGCGGCATCGTGAAATTTCAACCAGTCCATTCCCAGAATGAGGTCTATGGTGGAAGACTTCAGAACGATGGGGGAAGCAAGGAATTCAATCCCTTGAATTTCAACAATGGTTCCGGGCACTATCTTGGTAGTTTGACATTGGCCTATCGGGGTGCGGACAACCATCGGTGGGTTCATCTTTTCTAGTGTAAAGTTATGCGACAATGCAAATGCTTCCGACAAGAATGAATGTGATGCTCCTGTATCGAATAAAATAGTAGCAGGTACGGAATTAACGAGAAGGGTACCCATCACGGTAGCGGGTTGTTGCTGAGCTTCTTCAACATTGACGTGGTTAGCATGTCCACGAGCATAAGCGGCAGACCCAGTATTATAGTTGGGGGTCCTGTTGTTGCCACGACCATTTCCACGGCCAGCGGGGTGAATTACCAGTTGCTTCTGTTTCTGGGGGCACTCCCTGGAAAAATGCCCCGGTTGGCGGTACGTGAAGCATAATCCATCCTGAGGACGGAGGGGTGTAGCATTGGGTGGTGCAGGCAGAGCTCTTGGCAACTTCGGCGGCGGAGGCAGACGGGGTGCAGCATAAGACGGCCTTGGAGCAGGGACAGCTGAATGAGTCACACTGGTAGGGAGCCAGATGCGACGCTTCTGCGTTGCGCCCGAAGATGAGCCAACGTCACGGTAACGCTTCAGAGAGTTCTTGTGCTCCATCTGGGCAGTCTCGACGGTGATAGCCTTGTTCACCATGGTGGCGAAGTTGGCGAAATCATGAACGGCAAGAGCGAGCCTGAGTTCTGGGTTGAGACCACGACGGAGCTTCTGCTGCCTACGAGCATCAGTGGTGATCTCTCCTTCCGCATAGCGAGAGAGGTTGAGGAACTCGCGCTGATAGGCTTCAACAGTCATGTCGCCCTGAGTGAGGTTACGGAATTCTTCCGCCTTACGATCCATGATCCCCTGAGGAATGTAGCGGGCGCGGAAGGCAGACTGAAATTCATCCCAAGTGATGACTTCTTCAACTGGCAGGGAACGCTTGTGGGTGCTCCACCACTGAGCAGCGGCGCCTTTCAGATGATAAGACGCAAAGTTCACATAGTCGGCTGGATCGACATTAGCAGACTCCAGCTCGTGAGTGATGTCGCGAAGCCAGTCATCAGCATCCAGCGGCTGAACAGTGTTGCGGAACATAGTGGGGTTGAGGCGGGTGAAGTCGTGCAGAGTCACGGTGGCATGCTGATGGTGGTGCCCATTCTGATTCGGCTGGGGGAATTGAGCCATGATATTCTGCATGAACTGACGATTCATCTCGAACTGTTGCATCATCGCGGCCATGTAATCCGGCGGCGGAGGTGGGTCGTTGGCAGCACGACCACGACCACGACCTCCACGACCAGCCATCCTGCTAGAATTTAACAGGGGTATTTCAGCGATGAAAATTTAACGAGATACCGGAATCAAGCCTGAAGTAAAACGACAACGAAAAGGAGGCGCAGATATGTAAAGTAGTCATATAAGACATACACATCCGCACACAGAATCAATCGAAAATCGGGCAGCGTAACGTCGTAGAAATTAAGGAAAAAGGACTCTCTAGGCGGCGCGCAGACCGCGGTAAGGATTACACGACGCGACATAGATTCCACTATGTCAATCACGCCGCAAGAAAACTGTTGGCCATAGGAGTTGATGCCAGAGAACGCGCGGCCTGCCCAGAATGAGAATGGGATTCGCGGTCTGGGATCTGGCGTACGACGCCTGCAACACGACTCAATCAATGGGGGATGCACCAGAAAAACGCCGGGTGGAATCAAGAGAACGTGATCCTAATGTCAGATTTTATAAAACTTACCAGCAAGGATAAGAGAGCAGATTCCCAGAGCATAGGTAAGGAGAAAAGGATCCTAATACCATAGATATCACACGTAGTGACATCGATGTGGGCCCGTAAGCCAAATGTTAAGTTAGCAAAATAGTTTTCCAAAGTCTAGACTCAACTTCGACCAGGTAGTGGTGGGGTGGCTTCCTACAGGCAGTCGGCTCTGGTACCAACTTGTGACGCCCCCAAAATCAGACTGTGTACAGTAATCATACACACAGGGTACACGACTAAGATTAGGGTGCCACGGTGATAATATCACAGCACAACACTAAACACAAAAGGATAAACAAATATATTACAATAGAGGGGGTCACGCGGACCCGAATATATAAGTCATACAAGCCATAATAACTGAGTACAGTCATAGTTAGTCAAGTTTTGCCTTAAGAAGGCTAGCACAAATCACATCAGAGATACAGAACGAAAAGGCGAGGCCTCCTGCCTGGGATCCACAGTATTACTCCTGGTCAACGGGGAACTCGACGTCGTAGTAGGCGCCTCCGGGGTACTCCTGCTCCTGGGCTCCAACGTCGGCTGCAGCGGCCGATCAGGCAAAACAATAAAGAAAATAAAGCAGGTGAGTATCTAGTATACCCGCGAGTCTTACGTCCGCTACTAAGCATTATGCATGGTATCAACGGAATGAAGAGGCTGTATATAGTGTACTGAAGACAGAAATTCAGAGCAAGGGTAAGAAGCTAGGCCTATCGAAGACTAGCATCTTCCAACGATGTCTTGCAGCATGAGGTAAGAATCACCCAACAGTTTAGGTAAAACATAAAGTAACAATGAAGCAGAAGTTGCTGCAACATTGTATAATAATAAGTTGTAATAATTAGCAATGCCTCCGAGTTCACCTCCTCGACATCCCCGCGAGGAAGAAAACCCGGAACCATACAGTTTAATAATAGTAGTTTCTAGTGGTAAGATCCAGCTTCAGCATAAAGCGTCCTGTTACCGTGGACACGGCTATCGATAGATCAATCTTCCCTGCAGGGGTGCACTTGTGTTACGCTACACGCACGGATCTCCAGGGTGGCGGGAACCTTGTTAGGGAACGCTCCACCGAGGCTATCCGACACTTCATAGCCCATCTTTCAAACTCAACAGAGAGGCCATCCGCCGGTCTAAATCCTAAGTACGCCGGGCCTTGGACCCCAACCCGAACGTACTCCTTCACGGTGTGTGGCTGGCCGGTGAAGTTGAAGCAAATCCAAATAAGACATCACCGCGCAAGCAAATAAGACAACACCACTTCCCGGCAATCAGCCCGCAGTACTGCTGACGTCTGAAGAGTCCTCGGACGACACTAAGAAGCGGAGGAGCCCATAACTCGTAGTTCCCACGGGTAGGTAGTGCATACATGGCATATAGCCAACTCAAGACATTCACTGAACCATTTAGCATTTTTATTAACCTGCGTGACAACCGTTATCGTTGCCTCGACTTAACCGACCCGCGGACAACGACAGCAGCCAGGACCACCAGTACATCGGTGTCTGCCCCGTCGTCCCACCAAGTCACTGCGGTTACCAACAAGGTGAACCGTCTCCTTACCTTGTCTCGCGTGTGCTCCGGGAGGAGCTCGACTTTCGTGGGTTGGTAACTCTCGCGGCCAACGAACAGGGGCCAAGCACACCGGTACACTGGTCATACCCTCCCTGTCGTCCCGTCGCAATACCTCTCGCGGGCACCGTTGGGTCGCCCGACTTCTCACCTGAAGGATAATCGCCGTTCAGGACCCTATGGCGGCAAGACAAAGTCAGCCTCGAGTGGAGTACAAGGATTACTCCTCGATAGCTCACACTTGAGGTGACTAGGCATAACCCAGATAGGGGCCTTAGACGGTGTCTGCATTGAACCGTACCTGTGCACTATAATATTTGTATCCGCGTTCACTCCCCTGAGTGATCACGGCCCTCTATCTAATCCTAGCTAACAATGCGCAGGGTCCACTGCTGAATAATGCATAATAGTAATAATAGGCAGCATAGGATAAAGGAAGGCACATCAAGGGGCGACAAAATCAGGTTATGCAGTTGAATAGGATTGTAATCGTAGCAGCAGCAGTAACAATGCCTAGTGCAAGAAATGTACGGAAAGATAGGCGATATCTGGGGAAGAGAATGGCTGTGCTTGCCTGCAAGCTCGGTAGTAGTAGGGTCGTCTTTTGTGTATCCGTGTTAGTTGAACCATTCCGGACAACTTTTGTGTTCGGAATAAATTCTTCCGGGCACTCTAACAATACCCGACAATTTATCGGACAGTCGGCCCGGAGGGGAATGTTCGATGTTTGTCGTGTTAGAGGGGGGTGGTAGACATACGGATAGCGTATTCGTATTCGTTATATTTTTCTGATCAACTTTCATGTATAAAGTTTTTGAATCCGAGTTACGGTTTAAAAGTTATTGAATTTCAAAGTTTAAATCAATTTAAATGATTTTCTGGATTTCTTTTATTATTTATTAAACATTATCCAAAACATTATCCACAACATTATCCAGAACAGTGCTGACATGTGGGACCCACATGTCAGCCTCTGTTATTTATAAATCCTTTAATTAAATTAGAAATTGCCTCTGGACCCACATGTCAGTGACTGATTAACTTAACTAAACAGTTTTAATTAAGTTATTATTAAATTTTAAATTTAATCAAGGAGGGCCCGCATGTCAGTGACTGGGGCTGCCCAGTCAGCATAGTTGACTGGTCAACCCAGTCAACTGGACCACGGGGGCCCACTGGCAGCGACCCAGGGGGTTGCCCCAAGGGTGCCACGTCAGGGGGCACCGGCGGCTAGCCGCCGGCGTGCCCAGCACGGCGGAGGCCATGGGAGGGCGACGGAATTGGGTTAGGGGGCACCGTTCGCCTCGGGGCTTGGTGCATTCGAACCGGAAGACGACAGCGAGTGCACTGGTGGTGGTGGTGTCGCCGGAGGTGGCCGGAGTCGTCGACGGCGTAGAGTTTGGCGGCGGGTGCCCTCGGACGTCGACGGCGATGTGGTTTTTCTAACGCGGGGTGGGGCGGGCGTAAGCGCGTTCGGTCCAGGGGAGCAAGGGGAACGTGAGGGCACGCTTGGCGTGCCAAACGCGCGTACTGGACCGCGGCTGTGCGATGCACGGCGGCGTCGGAGCTCGGCTCCAATGGCGCGGGAGGCTACAGCGAACGGGAGGGGGAACGGGGCGTTGCTGGTGGTAGGGGTGCTCACCAGGAACGTGTTGAGGCTGGCAGTGAGCTCGACGGAGGTGCGAGGTGGCCGGAATCGACGTCGAGGTCGCGGCGGCCGGAGCTGGGAACGATGACGCGGGCGAGGCGAGGGAGTGCTCCCGGCTTGAATTAGTCGCAGTAGTCGACGACGGCGCACCCGGTGGACACGGCGGCGAGGGCTAGGGCGCTTACCGGCCGCGAGTGGGCGCGGTCATGGCGACGGCGAGCTCGGGCGGATCTTGCTTGGCGATGGCGAGAGGAGGGGGAGGGGAATGGGGAAGCGGGGTTGTCCAGGGGGTCGACCCGGGTGTGCTTATCGCGTCCGCGGCGGAAGGGAGCAGGTGGAGGGCGGGGCCGGGCTGGCAGCGGCGTGGCCACGGCGGGCGCCGTACGGGGCAGGTGGGGGGGTGGTTGGAGGAAGAAGACAAGGTGGGGGGTTGGGCTGGGCTGCGGTGGGCCTCGCACTGGGCGGGGTTTAGTCTTTGTTTCATTTTGTTTTCTTTTCTGTTTGCTCACATTCTTTTCTGTAATTGATTTATTAGCTCTAGCATTTTTGTAAAATATTATTGGTGATTGTAAATTAGATTTATATATTACTGAGGTGCCACAAAAAGTTTTGCAGCAAAATAAATTCATTGGATATTTATTTTAAATATAAAATGCCCAAAGTAGGGGTTTTAACCTACTGTTTGAATTGTTTAGAATTTTCTGCAACTTCAAAAATTACCAAAGTTGGTCCAACATGATTATAATGATTTTAGGCAATTTACAAAAATAGTTCCATGATTTTTGGAACAACTTTATTTGAACACTTTTGTTTAATTTTTCATTCAAAGAAATTTCAACTAGGGTTTGGCTTGTTTGATGAGCAAGGTGCATTTGACTTTGGGATTTGATCCCAAGGGCTCAAGTACATGGTGCATGGGGTGTTGATCAACCACAGCAAGGTTTGATCATAAGCATCACAAAGTTTATCAGGTACAAGGAAGATCAAACAGTGATAATCCAACAGTGATGAGCAACAGTGATGATGATTACTGTTACAGCAACTGAGGGTGTTACACATGATCTCAAACAAAGAGGAACAAATCATGTACGGTGCAGCGGGTGTGGAGCCGCTGACGTTGGTGTCGCCCATGTCGTTGATGGAGAGGCTGTCAACGTCTGAGAAGAAGTCGTTGTTGGAGAAGTAGTCGTCGTCGCTGCCAGCAGTCGCGCGAGTCGCGTTCCCCAAAAACCTGATCGCCCCTCTCCCGTACAGAATCATGAGAGGCGGAGTTTCGGAGGCCTGCTGTCCCTTCTTGCGGTGCACGCCGGAAGAAGGGATAGAGAAGACTTGAGCGGTGGCGCAATGATCTGGAACGAGGAGGAGGAACCATATGGCGATGCGGCCAGGGTAGGGTTTGCCCTATTTATATAGACGCAGCGGGACGGGCCGAGGTGGAAGTAGAGCCCACGAAAACGGTGCACCAATTAAGCATAATTAACGCGTTCGTTAATTATAATTAATGGCTCATTTAATTTTTTTCCCGAGCTGCAAAAATATAAGCCTACACAAAGCTTTGTCCTCGGCTCGGCTCATTCCCGAAACACGGCGCGCGCGCGCGTCGTGACGAGGCGAGGAGGAGGAGCGCGCGTGTAACACTTCTCTTCTTAAGCTCTTACAAGTGCTAGTGGAGCTCATCTTATAAACAAGTGTGGCTCTCCCTCCACAAGTGAGGTAGTACTAAACTTTCCATCACGTGTTATGTATGAATGGGCCAAGAGAATTTCAGATTTTATAAAGTGCTTTGGGCCAAAAGCCCACTCAAACAACTAGATAAAATCCAACAAAATTCACCGTCTACTTTGATTATATGGTAGACTAGATTATGATCTTGTGAGCAGAGCCACAAAACAAGTCAATTACTCAAAAAGTCAGACCAGAAATAACGCATGCGCGCTATAAGAACATTCACCGTTTACTTTGAAAGTAAGTCAGAATTCAAATTTTTTATTTGAAAGGGACAAACAATCGGAAGTATGCTGAATAGTACAAGTTCGATCAACCCCCATTTAAGGTGTGGAGTGGCCGATTGTGAACAAAAAATCAGCATTCGAGGGAGGTAGATGAGCAAGCAAAGCAGGCGATGATACCTTTTGCCGGTGCACAGACAATCTGAATTTGGATTGATTAAAGTTACGCGAACGAATGAAATGGAATTGGCCGACCCAACCCGAGATGGATCATCGCGCGCCTACTTGGCTACTTGCTATGCATCCATCTCACCAACAGTACTCATGTTCCTATCAACAAGAACGTATTACCTCCGATCCATATTAATGTACTCAACTTTGTCTAGATACACATGCATCTAGTCTAAATACTTAACTAGATACATACGAATCTAGACAAAGTTGAGTACATTAATATGGATCGGAGGGAGTACTGATTTTGTTGTTGTTACAAATTGGTTTTATTATAGGACGATGGGAGTACCAAGTATGAAGTTTAACTAGTTTCTTTTTTTATGGAAAACATTAGGATTTTGCTGTGTATCATTATTGATGTTTTGTCATAAGGGTGCAAAGTATGTGCATTAAAGAAAAAGAGGGATATACAGAGAGCAAAAGCTCATAAGATAAAAGGACAAGAGAAAAAAAAATACATCAAGTAATAGCTCAAGACTAAAAAAGCACAAAAGAAGAGGCAAACTGTACAAATTACATGAATTTATTGGCCCAATTATTAAATTGAAGTTTAACTAGTCGATCAAGTAAATAGAGATAGAGAAGTTGGCTACAAGAGTCGTTGTTTTCCTCAAACAACTCTTTTTCCCCAAAAAAAACACAATTTTATTAACTTATAATGAACATTAAAGGATACAAAATATATTGAGCCATTGATCATAAGATGAGAGAAGACGCTACCACTGAAATCCCACCTTGGAGATGATTCAACAATCCCACACTCCATTGCTAGTGTTTGTCAGTGATAAATGTAATACCGGCGCTACAACCAAGCGCTACCTTGGCCTACTCGTAGTCGAAAAGCATCATCCTCTCTATAGCTTGCGTCTTTTGTGGACTTGAGGAGACACTGGATCATATTTTCTTTGGTTGCACCCACACAAGCGATTTGGGTTACGGATGCTGCCCTTTGGTGGTCTAGTTGTGTCCTCCATCGAAGCGCTTTGTGCTGGCTCCGCTTTGCCCTCTGTTATCGCAGGTGTGGTACAATGGGGCATTTGGAAGAGCAGAAACAACATGATTGTTGGCCCTCGACGTTTGCGGCTCGCAACATTGCTGATGACATCCTCCTTGGACGCTTGGTGTTAAAATAAATTCGCAGCGCGTAGTAGATCATCCGAGGCAGGGGCGGAGACAAGGGGGGCTAGCAGGGGCTAGACCCCTGCCAATCTCTCGCCCCCCTCAACAATTTGTAGTGCATAGTAGTATAGGGTATACTAAAACTGTAGATGCACTAATTGGCCGGAGTTAATTACATTATTAGCCCATATACTAACTGTACTACAATAGGAGCCCAATAGCCCATGTGAAATGCCGCATGTTGTTGTGTACGCCTGGCCTAGTTGTATCGCTGGTTTAAGCTGTACTTGATCGATCAGAGATCTTTTCGAAAAGAAAACTTGCTTGTCGGACTATGTTGGAATTCGGTCCTCAGGATCGCTCACAAAAAATACGACGAACACGCGGACACAAAACTTTTATGGCCAAGGGCACATATCGTGCCCTGCTCTTTATTTTTACTGTAGTTTCCACACGATGTTACAAACAAAAGAGCCCTATGCTCGTGTATATATACACAACCAGCCCTCAACCGAGCCAACCTAGCTAATACAAATCCTATTCGGACACTAAGCCTAACCGGACTAGTACTTACCAAACCTACGCACTAGCTACCACGGTACATGTTTGAACCGGACTACTACACACCGTAGCAACTAGTACTACTACTAGATGTTGCTACACTTTCCATATTAAAACATAACTCAAGATTACACTAACATTCATCCCCTAATCTTGATTCTCCGTCTTCCGTGCTTCTTTTGATCTTGATTTATTGATGATTCATCCCTTATCAACTCATCTGCTCGCCTCACGACAAGTTAAATTGGCTCTTCCCAGTTTTTACTTGGCGAATTTACGGATCAAACCAAATATGCCTTGGACTACCCAGCCTCGCTAGTAACCTCGTGAAATACATCACCCGGTGAACTACACCATCCACCCTAGTGAGATACATGCCGACCTCCCGTGAACTACACCATCCACTCCGGCCTCATGTAGAGACATGGCTTCATTGAAGAGACTCACCTTCACTGGTTTACCGCCCCCGCATACTTGAACTTGACCCTCTCGTCGAGACAGATAGTTGACTTGGGCACGCTTCATCTTCAATGAATCCTTAGAAAGACAAGCACTTGGACATCACGACGACGACTCACAGACACGAAGACGACCAACCGTGCGAACTCGCACAACTCCTTGACTCAAACTTCGTGGACGACGATCTTGACGGCTTTCCAGCACCGCACCTCGGCACCACCGCTTCCATCAACGATCATCTTCCATCGTCTTGTAGACGACAACCTTCCGTCTTCCTCATTGTCGCTCCGCCGAGCGACGGTCCATTGATCCTCCTCCTCGCTGCATCACCCAGCGATTTCATGGCCCGCTTCTCCTCTTGTCGCCGCACCTCCTAGCAACTAGATTGCCCGCCCCGAGGCGCTAGTCGGGCGCCACCCCAGGGCAAGCGCGGCTTCGGATCGACCTTGCTCTAGATACCAATGTTGTAATTTGGTCCTCAGGATCGCTCACATAAAATACGACGAACACGCGCACACAAAACTTTTATGGCCAAGGGCACATATCGTGCCTTGCTCTTTATTTTTACTGTATTTTCCACACGATGTTACAAACAAAAGAGCTCTATGCTCGTGTATATATACACAACCAGTCCTCAACCGAGCCAACCTAGCTAATACTAATCCTAGTCGGACACTAAGCCTAACCGGACTAGTACTTACCAAACCTACACACTAGCTACCAATGTACATGTTTGAACCGGACTACTACACACTGTAGCAACTAGTACTACTACTAGATGTTGCTACACTTTCCATATTAAAACATAACTCAAGATTACACTAACAGACTAGCTATTTCTATTCGACATTAGGACTTTCTTCATCCCTGCCGGCGGCATGTCTCTGTGGCTCTGGCGCTCGTCCTTAATCGTTGTCGTGGACTGCCGGTGCCACTCGTCAGCTGCTGCTTCCGATTGATTGCTCACCACGACGCCCACAACCCTACACGTCGCTGGTCCGGCCGTCGCCTTGAATTGCAGATTTGCCGTGAGAAGAAAAGATCAAAACAAGGTAACAGAATACAACAATTTACTAGTAGGTATCAGTTTTTATAAATTATATACTTAGTGGTAGATTAGTGTTGTATATAAAATAATGAATAATCTATTACTCTTTTTTTTTTGTCTATATACAGTAGTTAAAGATGAAGAGGAAGGCACCAACAACTAGGGGGTAACTTCTTTTTTTAAACCGATTGGGTTGATTTCAAGCTCCAACATTACTAGTGATGAAAATGTGAATCCATCAGATAAACAGCCTATTGAAGATAACAATGCCACTGATATTCCTATGGATGATCAAGAGGTTGCATCATTAGAAGAAGTTGCAAAAAAAGGTAGAATTGGAAGCACAAAATATGGTAGGGTCTTCGGTAAGTGTCTGCTCATAGAACTGAGTTTAAGCTAATAGATATGTAACTTAATTTTATATTTCCAAATAACTTTTATGCTTTGTCTTCAATGTTATTATGAGACTTAATACGTCGTAATACTTCATCTATTTTACGATCGTTTATTTTCTCGCCCCCCTCATGCTCAAATCCTGGCTCCGCCCCTGATCCGAGGATCAAGCAATCACACGAGGCACGACACCAAGATTTGTTAACGAAGTTCACCGAACATCGGTTACATCTCCGGGGCCTGACTATGGGCACTCCTCCCTATGACACCGCTATAATACCGCACTTCGGCCACCGGGCGTCGGCACACGCCGCCGGCTCCCCTGCGTGCCTGTGCTATTATATTGGCATAAGTTACAACCGTGGGGTGCCCCTCATTATATGAGAGCCCAAGGATACAACGTGTCCGACTCCAACACTACACGTATCCTACCCACACTACAACACCAAGTCCAATGTAACCTAACTCGTACACAATATTCGACACAAACTCAACAAACTTCACCTTGGCGAATATTCTCCACCACCTTGAATTTGTCCATGCGTCAAACTTCCATGTACTCCAGACTTGAGTTGTCTTCTTCGTAGCTTACCGAGAGCTACTCGACGAGTCTATCGCAGACCCGCCGCCTCCGTGAGATCCTTCCGCTATTCCTGCAACTCCAGTCTCCGTGACTCCACCTGCAATAGTGCTCCCTTGCAACCTGTAAAGATGCAAAGCCGTCCTCTCTCCAATCATCACGATCACCTCATCTTCCATGATCTTCAAGGTCTTTTTATCCCGATCACAACGGAATTCCATACCACCATCATGAAGAACTCCAAGCGAAATTAGATTCTTTCTTAGCCCCGGCATATGCCTGACTCCCCGAAGCATCCGCTCAACTCCGTCAAACATCTTGATTTTGATGTCACCTACTCTAGCAACACGATAACTTGTGTCATCGCCCACATAGGCTGAACCAAACACACCAGACTTGTACGAAGAGAACCATTCCCTGTCGGGTGTCGCACGAAAAGAGCTAGCTGAATCCAACATCCACGCTTCACTTTTGGTTGACCGTTTGTCTGATACTATGAGAACATCACCACTGTCGTCTGAGTCATCACTACGAGCTGCCACGTTAGCACTAGACTCACCATCCAGATCTTGTTCGACGAATTCTCATCCATCACATGATAAATATATATCAACATCCATCTTAACTGACTTAGCTTCCTGCAACGCCTTCAAGCATCCACGTTGTGCCAACTAATCTTTCACTCGTGTCTGTCATAACCCAAAACTTTTCAGTTTCGCTGAACTTCTCCACCTTAAATCTGGTACCCGTTGGCACCATGATTCTTCGTATAACTGACACTGCAAAGAATTATTATATGAACTTCTCTTCACGTGATACCCAAGTACTTTTGTACTAGTAGAAAATTTCAACAAAAAATGCTTTTGGCCTTCACATGTAGTTGCTCCCGTGCACACATCTGATGCTAGCTTTGCCTTCAAACTGGCCGGCCTGCCCAATGTACGCGCACGTATCAACTGAAATAAAACCGCCGACTTGATCTACTGCTGCTGCCTCGGTGTCCTTTGCCTGCTGCTGATAGCTCACACCTCGAACAGTCCGTCTCAGACACGATAGAGCTGCAGGTTTCTTTTATTTCCAAATAAATCTCGCATACGAATCCGCCTGAATCCCTGCGCGCCTCGGCTCGACGGCCATTGTCTTCCTTGCTCGCGCGCAACGCGCCAACTCTCGGCGCTCCTTCTACGATCGCCCAATCGATTTACGATCGCCGCACGTTTAATCTGCGCACATGTACATCGATCTTCAACCTTACTCATTATACCATTTATTAGAATAAATCTGCAGTGCGTAGTAGATCATCCGAGGATCAAGCAATTACACGAGGCACGACACCGAGATTTGTTAACGAAGTTCACCAAACATCGGGTACATCTTCGGGGCCCGACTATGGACGCTCCTCCCCATGACACCGCTACAATACCGCGCTTCGGCCACCCGGATGTCGGCACACGCCGCCGGCTCCCTTGCGTGCATGTGCTATTATGTTGGCATAAGTTACAACCGTGGGGTGCCCCTCATTATATGAGAGCCCAAGGATACAACGTGTCCGACTCCAACACTACACGTATCCTACCCACACTACAACACCAAGTCCAATGTAACCTAACTCGTACACAATATTCGACACAAACTCAACACTTGGGATGCTTCCATTCAATTTTGTAAATCGATCCTTGAGGCGAGGGTACGGAAGTTGGCCGTCCTAATTTATGCAAAAGTGGCACCAATACAAAATAAAAAAATAAAAAACGTTATAGAACAACCGGACAGGTAGGCGTGGTCAACACAGAGTGTATCAGGTACTGAATGAATCAAGCAAGCAAGCAATCATCCTAGCATATATACTCAGTTTATGTGGTCTAATCAGTGTGGAAAAGAAGTGTAACCCTAGCTTAGCTAAGCCAGTAGTCGATGGAGTGTGGTGTGAATATGTAGGAGTATGCAGTGACCAGTTAAGCGGCAGACGCGATCGTGTCAAAATTTCCTTTTATTTTTATTTTTGTTGAACCAACGAACGAACGAGAATGCCAGCTCGATGCATGGTAGTCAAGCTTGTTGCGTACGTGCATGCCCCGCGCGCGCCAATATTATACTCCACTGTATATAGATAGATAGTTATTTGAACGGTCAATCTCTCTCTCTCTTTCTCTCTCATTATCAACGAACGAATAAAAAACTCCAGGCAACACCAACAGAGGAAAGTGCATAAGAAGCTTCCACAAGGCCGGCCGGAAGATCATATCTAACCCAACCCTTAGCTGTGTATTGCTTGATTCACAGATCAAAATCTATCTTTTTTAATAAACAAATAAATCAAACCAAACCATTTTACTTTTGCATTTTAATGCCATTTTAAAACCTTTCCTCCCTTTCCTAAGAAAAAAGTCCCTATGTGAAATTATCTCATTTGAGTAACTTTTAGAATAACGAACGAATTATCTTACTATGTTTCTTGGATGTTGTATTTGGTGGTGATTGGTGGGCTACTGTCGAGAGAAATTGATCGCTATGGCGGAACTTTTTTTTCTTTTTTTTTTCTTTGACTGTGTGCATCCTGCATGTTTTGCGACATATTGTAGATGCAGAGACTGAGTGTAATTGTTATCTTCACGATATTCCCTTTTTTGAAAAATATACATATGAATTCAATGATATGTTTTTGATAACGTATAACACACATTGAGTTGGTCAAATCAATGATCAAACGGAGGAAGTACTACTACTACTACTGCTTTGTATTTTAACTAATGGCAAATCAGAATGACCTTTCATTATTAATTGTCAAAGAAAAAGAAGGACCTTCCATTAAGCCACAAAATGAAAAGATTGCAAGCGAATCGTTGAGGCCAAAGCACACAAACGAGGTTGCGCCGCCACCCGCCAATTGCAACAATGGAGGAATGAAAGCTCCGTACCGTCGTGCCTCAAGGATCGTCGTGTGGATGGATTTAGTAGAGCTATTTCCTTTCCATTTTTAGGTATTGTTATTAGTTGTAAGAAAGAATAATTTGTACTCAACGGATGAATAGATAGCTACTAGTGCATATATGTCTCATTCGTCCAAGAAGTAGTGCCCAGAAATAATTGAGTGGTGTGGTGTGGCCACATGCAAGCCACAGGTACGTGCAATTGCATGTGAAATTGTGAACCCGGCCATAGATCGATCGATAGATAGATACAGTAGTATCTCTTGAGTATAAGTTTTTTTTAGAGGAATCTGTTGAGTACGTATGGTGATGAGGGGAGTGCGTGCACGCTCGATCGATTGACTATTGAATAGATACATCCACCTGCACAATAATTGATCGTATAGACCCATGTATGTAGAGTACAATATTTATACTCTACTTGTTCTGCCACGCACGATTTTTTTTGTTTTTGACGTGGTATAAAGTAGGAACAGAGAGAGAGGCAGATGCATATATACATACATACATATAAAAGCGGTTGGCCGTTGCCGCTTCCCTCCCTGACTGACTGCCGGGCCATGCACCAACCAGAAACGAAAAAGAAGGAAGCTGGTGCTGGAATGGAATGGAAAACTGGGACTGATCGATCGAGTGATGGGTCCATGGATGGATACTATTTGCAATTAACTCTCAAGCACAAGACCAGAAAATGGATGGAGCTAAACTAGTAGCAATGAGGAAGCAGCATCGGCGGCGTGTTGGTGAGTGCGGATTGGTCATCAAAGTGCCCCATCATCATGTTCATGTTGGATGACTCGTCGGACACCCGGAGCAGCTCCTCCAGGTAGTCGGCGCCAAGGTCCTCAAGCTCCACCACGCCTGCCTGCGTCGTAGGCACCGGTACAGCGGCCGCCTCCTGCTGTGGGTTCATCATCCTGCTGGTGCTGGTGCTGGGCGCGGCGGCGGACGCCAAGGTCCTCTTGACCTTGTTGGGGGAGCGCTTGCGGATGGAGTGTCGGCGCTTGAGCGCGAGCACCGGGGATCCGCCCGTGGCTCCGAGCGCGAGGGTGCGTAGCGACTCCTGGACTGTGTGGATGGGGTAGTTGAGCACGGCGGCGGCGCCGCGCACGGAGAAGGCGGCCTGGTCGTAGGCCATGGCGGCGGCCTCGGGGGTGTTGAAGGTGCCAAGCCACACCCTGGCGCCCTTGCGGGTGGAGTCTCTGATCTCGGCGGCGAACTTACCCCATGGACGCTTGCGCACGCCGATGAGGCCCTTGGTCGTCGTCGTCGGGGTCGGGGTGTTTGGATTGGTGTTGGTGGCGCGACGCTTGCTGGGGCTTTGTTGTGCTGCTCCGGAAGTGGTGGTGGTGGTGGTGGGCATCCTCGTGTGGTCAGAGGAGGATGAGCATGAAGAGGAGGAGGTTGATGAGGACGGCTCCATGTCCATGTCCATGTCCATGTCCATGTGGAAGTGGGAAGAGGTGTCGAGTTGGAGGAGGAGGGTGTTGAGGAGGTGCATGTCGTCGGTGTCGAAGGCCGCCGACGGTGAGCTGTGGTAATAATCTGTTGTTGTGGAGGTTGTTGCTGAAGCTAATTGAGCTTGAGGTTCATTTGTCGGTGTGGGTGTGCTGCTGCTGGTGGCACCGAAATGGATGAATTGCTGCTCCATTTGAATTGGATGACTGACGATGGAGCAAAGCAAAGCAAGCGAGCGAGGAGGAAGAAGAAGCTGGCTGATAAACTGGACTGTTGGGCGAGTCTGAATGAGCGAGCCTCCTTCCGACCTCATAAGCTTTTATAAGAGTGCACCACCTCATATGCCATTTTGACTAGTCTTCTCTCTCTTTAACATCGCATCGCGGCTGACCAGGGAGGGAAGAAGAGGTCCCACTCCATCCAAGGACTTTTTAATTATTCAGAAACTTATTATATTCACAAATAGTATAAGGTGAGTGGGACCCAGTAGGATCGGCCATATGTATAATAGTGGATCTACAATCTACATACACATACGGTGTATAGAAAAAAAAACAGCACGTGACAGGGACCCCTCAAAATGCTGAAGTAGGGCGGCTGGATACGACAAGCAACCATGACGTCACCCACCCCTCATCCATCCATCCTCTGCTCCACAAACAAAAATGCTGTGGTCATCCCTTACCACCACATCGCCCAAGAGATACCACCTGCACCCCCACACCAAGATCCACCTATCCTATGCATAGATAAACGACCAAATTATACTCATTTTTATTCATTTTATTCCGAATTCTTACCATCTTTGTTTCATTATAATAAATATTTGGCTATACCCTAATTAATCTTAAACATACAGTAGTAGTACATGAGATGAGCGAGTGATCTACACTAGTAGAGTATAAATAATAAACAAACTCATCCCCGGGTAGATTGCTCGCTAGATCTCCGGGTGGGTGTATACTTTCCTAACACCTGCCTGCCCTCCGCAGGTGCATGCATCTCATCTCTACCTCCCTCGTACCATACCCCACTACCTAGCTACCACTAAACCGTTATTAACTTCATCTCCTACCTAGCTAGCTGTTTATATGTATGTATGCGGGTTGACATCCTCGATCTGTTGGAATGATAGCACAGTTACAGTGGATGCCATGTAGGATCGGAATCCACCCGATCGACGATGACGGTAACATTACCACTATTACAACACAGAATCTCAACCCATATGTATGCAATGTAAGAATGCATGCATCAACTTTTTTCATACTCAATATATATTTTTATAATTAATTTTTTCAAGAATAAATCGATAAAATGGACATTAAAGTACCTAATTGAATAAATCATAGACATATAGATTAGGGACTTACTACCAAGTGTATTGGTTATTCAAAGTCACGCACCTGCTTGATCTCGGCGTAGTCAATCACAGCAGATAGTAGTGTTCCTTTGGGCGCCAGCGGCACTGTCCTAACACTCACCCGAGAATAGGTGAAAAAAGGTCTTTTCGTCGCACAACACTGCACCCAATCTGATTAGGAGTTTTAAGATGGAGGGATAGAGTAGACGCATGTGAACTCATCATACCGTGCACGACCACCTATCACCCCTGCTCATATGTGGCACTGACAATCAAAGGACCTAAACCATGTTGGTTTCGATCGCACCCGATCAAGACGCGTTACATGGGATCGAGATGGTGACCCTCTCCCCTTAGGGCTAATTTGGTACGACCGAATTAAAACCGGGGCAGCCAACCCCAGTCCAAGGGAATTTTTTAATAGAGGGTTGTTTGTTGTTGAAGAAGACGAGTGGGAAATGTCGGAGTGTTATTGGTCGTTGAAAGAGAGGAGGCGTGGATTTTCTTCCCGATCCTTCGATGCGGGGATTGATCTCCCAGGAAACGAGAGGTATTAGATAAAATTTTCAAAGGCTAACCTGCCCCGTTGGCTTCCAATCCATGATGGGGATCCCTCTCTGGGGAACAACCAAACGAGGCCTTAGCGTTAAGGTATCCCTCTACCCAGTGGTCCGAGAACAGTAATGAATGTTTGTTGCAATACACATTAAGAAAATCTACAATTTTTGTCTTTCCATATTTTTTAGGTGTATTTAAGGTATAGAGCTGATATAAGTTGCCTTTCGTATTTATTTATTTTAAATGTATTTAAGAAACAACCGAGCTAATGCAATTAATTCAGCAACGGCGTACCAACAGATTAATCCCAGATTGCTCGCTAGATCCCCAGATGCCACTTTCGTAGATGCTGCCAATTATGCACCCACACACACACTTTGGGGATCCAGGTGCATGCATATGCATATATGCATCTGCACGCATTGCCCCACTACCACTACTAAACGTTAATTTCACCTCCTATTCTAAAATGTGCCACTACATGTCCTTTAGGCAAGCTACCTACTAGAGTAGTAGTCTTGTTCTAAACAAATGTCCCCCATCTTATTCTAAGCAAGCCTGTTTATGCGTAGGCTGTTTGATTCCACATACCCTTTTCCCCAAATCTAATGAACGACATCCAATGATCATCACGGGTTCGAATGCAGGCCTGGATTTTGAGCTATATATATATTATCTGGAACAAACAAAACACATAGTTGTTGATCGTGGCTTCTGTCATTTTAGAATTTCCATACCATGTTACCTAATAAAAGGGAAGATGATAAGGTTTTATTAGAAAATATTATAGGGTTTTGTACTAGGAAGATGAGAGAGGATTCAGGAGGAAGAGCTGGAAGGGTGGATGCTGGCGCACGCGACAAGCAACCAAAAATTATGCATTTTTTTATTATAAAATATGAATTTTATTGGCATAAAATAGAGCGTCAAGAGAATACAAAATAGAATGACCATATATTTGACCTAAGCATAGCTAGGATGCACACAATCCACACTAACGCATGCACACCCAAAAGCGCAAGCAAATAGATACGTCATATAAGACCAATGGTATGCGCAAGCGAGTTAAAAAGGAAAGATAAAACCAAAGCGATCATAAAAATTAATTTCATCATGCTCTAATGATAATTAAATTTACATCTACGCAACCAAACTTACTTTTTTTCATATCAGTTTTTCACAGGGGTACACACGTAGTACTCCTCCGATTCATAATAAATGCCGCTCATTTTATACTAAGCTAGTATATGTTTTATAGTAAATAAGTAACATTTATTATCAATTAGAGTGCTACTATTTTTGATGAAAAAGGAAATACATGTATTATACAACAATCTTAGGTAGCCTAGCTAATAATTTAATCTGACTATTCTACACTAACATGCAATTATTAGCCAGATATCCAGGCTCTGTCAACTGCCCCAAAAGGTGGTGTGTGGGTGCTGGCATTGGCATCATACACACACACATAACCGGCCAGCCAGTATGTGAGAGGCATGCATATATAATACTCCCATATACTGTTAGTGTTGCTGATTATCCTCCCTGGCTAGATACCTTGTTTTTTGAATTTTCTGGCTAGATAGCTTGTTGACAATATTGCAACTTGCTTCTAGCTTAGCAACCAGTAGCAGGAATTGATGGACCAACCGGCCGGTTTGCCTTTAGGGTGTTGGCCACCTTTTCATGCTATAGTACTATGATGTGGACCGGCTGGCCTAAAGTTTTGCAACGATATTTCCGTATTGTATATATGAAGCAGCATGCACTCCCCATCCATCCTAAGATAGCTTATTGTTTCTCAAAAATTTCCAACTTGGAATGAAGACATGTAATTAATAGTTATCTAGCTATCTGGAGTCGCGTGGCCGATGACTTTCGGTAAAAATCCTTACGGTACAATATCATGTGAGAATCAAGGTGACGCATGGTTTTATATATCTGGGGTTAATTTTTCGACTCTTCTGCGCGCGAGTATGTCAACGATCATGCGAACCGAAGAGTCTCGCAACTCGCTGTCCGGAGTAAGAACACCACTGGATGTAAGCGTGAAAGCATATTTGTCTTGATGCAGTATCGATCAGTATATGTATAACTAAGATAAGATAGCCTGGTAAAAAAAGATGTTGAGGTTCATGTGTGTCCTCTCCTCAGTCCTCCTCGTCAGCGATCAGTTGTGTGCGCGCGGGTTCGAGGAAGCAGCAGCAGGCAGCATCAGGTGTGATGTCTGCTTGCATCTGCATGGCGTTGATAGCTCGATCGCTGAAATTAAAGTTGCAGTGATGAGAGCTATAGGAAGGAAGGAAGGAAGGTGGAGCGTTGCTTCCTTGGCTCGGGAGCAGCCATGCAGCATATCTGCATATGCATGCACAGGTACACCTGGTGATCGATATGAGACGATGGAGGGGGAGGGAGAGTTGCTCATTCACCACGCTGACCAATCCAAGGAAAATGTGTGGCGACAGAGCACATCAAGTGAGTGTGACACAAGCAGTCAGTGAGTGAGCCAGTGGCGTTAAAGCTAGCTTCTCTTATTATTATGTGGAACCGTTCGTTCGTTGTCGACCCGATCCATCCGCATCCATCGTCCAAAATAAGAAAAAAGAAAAGCTTGTTTTTTTTATGAGGAAGAAGAATATGGATGCTTCGATCTACAGGTGCAGTGCACTACTTATTGTCGCCTGACGACGACGTGCCGGCGGCCATCCAATCCAAAAAATGCTGTGGCCCATAACTGATTAACTCTAAAAATGGAAATTCTTTAGTAGCCAGATAAATTCATTGCCACTCACACAAAATCATACAACCTTCAATGCCGAGTGTGTGTATATGTAACATAAACTAGTACTCCTATATGGTATTATCTCTCTAAAGTTGGCTATTAAATTCTCTACATCGGGATTTGTAAGTCGGTATGGATTTTTAGATCTTAAATTGAACTAACAAATATGTGTAATATGCCATAAAAAATATGTTGAAGAATGTCACTCCACAATGAATCTAATGATATATTTTTAGCATATAACACATGTTATATTCTTATGATGCTTCCCCAGTGAGAGATCTAAGTGTAATATGATCGTTCTTGTGGCGGTGGCGGCAGACATCCATCTTCACGGTGGTCATAAAGACAACAAACAACACATGGAATCATGGATAAACAGGTCCTCGTCGAAGGGTAAGGGGCTAAGAAGATCTACAAGAGCTGCAACCAAAGCGGTTGGATACGTGGTTCATGCCACCTGCCATGCGCAGGAGGGTACATGCTCCTTCAACTTGGGGGAGCCACCGCGGGCATGGAGGTGCCCGGAACAGAACCATACATTGGATGGGAGGAGCCCCTGAGGGGGGGGGGTGGCAGTCCAGAGTTGCAAGAGCCCCGCTGGACCATCGGGGATGGCGTAGACCGTTAAGAGATGCGTTGGTCGAGTGCATGCGTTGCTAGAGGAACCCTGACGGGTCACTGGAGAGAGCACCGATCTTGACACCCCCTATCCATCTGGTTTAATGGATAGTGAGCTCCTCGTCGAACTTCAGCGCGGGGGCATCCCCATCAGTGGGGTATGGTTATGATTCGAAGTTGATGCCATAATCAGACATGGTGGCGCCATACGACATGGATGGGACCAGAGTGGAGGGAAGGGGAGATGACAAGGATGGGAGCAGAGCGGGTATAGGGATGTAAGGTTTGGTCCACGTTGGGATGAGTGCGGGTATTGTGGGATCAGGATGGGCCATTGCGAACCAGTTCGATGCGGTGTATGCTTTTAAAAGACCCTATGTACGCCTTACTTATGGGACGGATATAGCGATGCCGAAAATCCCAAACATATGAACTAAGTATAGGGGTTCAATTGGGCGACAATTTTTGTTCGGGCCATGTACGGCATGTTCTCTGAAAGTGCAATATATCGACCAGAGGGGGGGTGAATGGGAGATTTTCAATTTTGCTACCAGATTTTGATTTTCTTCAGGACTGAAGCAATCATGAGGCTGAAGAAGTAACCAAAATCATGAAGAAGTAAAACTTCACAGAATGTAATCATTAGGGCAGCACATCATAACGCAACAGAAATAAATCAATTCAGATAAGCAGAAATGCTTCAGATGCATAGTATGAAGACTAATAGCAGAGGGAGAGCTGAAGCACAAGCAGTCAACATAGATACTGAAGACATAATACTGAGGCTCAAGAGATTGAAGAGATATCACGAGAGATTGAAGACAATGGTTTGGTAGACCAGTTCAAGTTGCTGTGACAACTCTACGTCTGGTTGGAGAGGCTGAGATTCAACTCAGAAGACATAGTCTTCACCTTGTTCTCCTTGAACTAAAGTCCTCAGACTCCGTCCAATAACTCAGGTGAGTCTTCAAGGTAGACTCCCGAAACCTTTACAGACTCAGTCACTCCGGGAAGTCACAATTGCATCTTGACTTCCTCAGACTGAAGACTTCTACACCGGCTGGAAGATCACAGTCTTCAAGAGTAAAAAGCTTCGGATCACTCGAACCGACTTCCTCAGAAATGCTCAACTACTCAGGTTGGTGGTTTTCCTCACATAGGTTCTTCAGTTTCCTCAGAGGTGGGTTGCTCTAAAATGACAAGTGTCAGTTTTTCTCTCGGAACAGCCAACCCACGAATGGGGCTGGGGGTGGCTATTTATAGCCGCGGAGCAACCCGAGGTGAAAGGACATAAATGCCCATGCATGCAATTACTCTCATGCCCTCGGAAATGACCGTTGATAGACAAGTTCTAGCCTCTCACCACGAAACACGTGGCACGGTCAAAGTATTCTCTCTCCAAACTCCTCAACCGAAGTTAGTTACCTCAGTGTCCTGAAGAACAACGTCTCAGACACATGAGGACCGAGCTTCTACTGCAGGAGATCTCACTCTCTTCAGGAGAACTGCACTCGCAGTCTCCAGACTCCTCAACCGAAGACAAATTCCTCAGTGTCCTGAAGAACAACGTCTCAGACACCCGAGGAACTGAACTTCTACTGCAGGAGATTTCCTCAGGGTTTTTCTTCAGGATTCCTAACTGAGCACTTCCTCAGACCTTCGGAACTCGTTTTCTTCAACCCCTCCAACAGTGCGGTGTTTTCCTATGACTCAATAAGTATAAAAAGTCTTAGCGAAGGCTACGCTTCAACTTCGTCTTCAGCGCGAACTTCCTCAGGATCGTCTTCAGCTTCAGCTTCAACCGAACGCTTCAGGATCCTACTTCCTCAGGATTTCGCGCAACTTCATTCTTCAGGAAACACACCGATTTCTCCAATGTTCCTCAACATTTTGGGGGGGTCGACATTGGTGGTTAAACACCTCATCAGGGGCTGTTCTCCTGTGTATACTCACAAACACATCAGTCCCTTAACCGTTTTGTCATCAAACTCCAAAACCTCAAGGGGAGGGCACTTGATGCACTTACATTCTCCTAGACATATAGTTGGGTAGAGGAGCCGGTTGAATACCCTCTAAACACTTCGACTTTTCATTTTCAAAGCTCCGAACTATTTCTAGCTTTGCTATACCTCCACCTTTGAAAGCGACACGTATGATTTCAATAAGATTACTTGTTTTCGACGGGACACATCCCCTTTTGTCAAAAATAGCACCATTGTGGGCGTGTGGCACATATTGGCAAATATCCAAAGGATTAGCCATGGGCTCATGTAAAGTCTAGGAGTCTAGTCCCCGTCATGTGCCATACCTAGCCAGTTCCCGGGCATATATACAGTGCTAAAATATTTACTTAAAAAGTTGCATAGTTGAATGAAATTTTATATAACTAGAGCGGTGTTTCGGTTCCTTGGAGGCTGGAGCACTCAAACCGTTGTTGAAGAACAAATTGGAAAGAAAAAAAATAAACATGAAAAATGTTCAACTTTTAGTCTTCAAATATGTTTTCTATTTGTATTTGTATGTATCTTTTGTTTCGTGGAAAATGTAAATGTAGGTATATAAATGTGCCTAGGTAGCCAGATACGTTGAACATCCATAGGCCTGATGCATATATCCAAGAATGAGTCAAATACTAAATTGACCAACTACTTGCCACAGATCAAGGGTGAACAGTCGAGAAGGAATAAGGAATATTGTGTTGACGGCCGCCTTGAATTTTGGAAATAGTATCTCTCTTGCTTTCTTTTAGATGTGATGTTCAATTCGCAAAGTTGAGAGCAGCCCCTTGGTCTTGGATCAACTTTAAACAGTAGTGTACTCATCATTTTGCGGGCGCAGACCAATGAACTTGCTAGCTTGGTGTTGGTTTTGAATAACGTACACTGAGGAGGATAGATATGTCCGTGACTAGTCTATATGTTGTTGGCAACACTTTTTCTTTTGTGTCAGATATAGTATATGCGCAAGGTTATATATGATGTGGCAACCCCGCAGAAAAAAAGGATATATATGATGATTGATGCGGCAAAGTTTGTCATGAACCTGAGAGGCAGGGCAAGGTTTCACTATCTCTTGTGCTTGCATATTGCATGAATGTTTTGTTGGTATAGATCACTACTAGAAGCTAGAAAGCATTGATGCATGGATCCTAGGAGTAGGAGGTGGAGGAAGGTTCGTGAGAATGAAGAAGCAGGTGGCGGAGTGAAGGGTCCAGGTGCAAGGTATCTGTCCTGCTCAGGCCGGCACCATGGCCATGCACATCAATCCAAAAATTCAACGCCCCCACAAAAGAGGAGACGAATTTTTAAGCTAGCTACTAGTGGCTAACCCATGCAACTGTAGCTCGAAAGTGTTGGCCCTTTATTCCTCGTGCTCTCATCACTGCCCTGCCCAGCAGATATCTATCTGCATATATATATATATATTTTACTTATTATGGATCGAAGGGAATAGTTATTCATTCATTCATTTATTTACGAGGATATGAGATCTATCGGTGTGGTGGTAGTGCCTGTTTTTCTCCTCACGATCTCAGCTTGTCATATTTTGCTGCCTGCACCCATCTCAGCATCTCTTTCCTCCCTCCTTCCTTCTTAATTTCCATGATACGAATCCATTCCAGGCCTACTCATCATCATCTCATTTCTTCAGTTTTCATACTCATCCATCCATCCCTTATACTATGCTATGTCATTACTAGCTAGCAACTTGTTGTGAGGGTTAATTTATATATGCCGCCTTCTCTTTTAGTACCTACGGTTCTGGTCCAAACATGAATTAATTTTATATGTTCACCAGTCAATATTATGTACCACATACAATGCCCATTCAAGTTAAGCAATACAGTACATACAATGTTGTAACAGTATGGGAGGTCAACTCGACGCACCTAGGGAAGCTTCTATGTATTCTTATGTTAAAATAATGTTGGTCAAACGGATATTGACCAGGGAACTGTTCTTCAACCTGCTACTTCTTCTCCCTTCCAGCTGCCCGATTTGGTGTTGGTCAAATAGATGCAGACTTTGAACTGGCCAGAGACGTAGCTATTGCTAGTCGTCTGGGCAAAGCAAAACTTAAATGGGTAGTAGTAGTAGTATTGCGTCTGCTGCTGCCCGATTGACCAACCTCTCTATCTCCGTATCTCTGTATACGTACGTAGATCAATTCAGATTCTCATGTATACGTATTCTCTGACCCACTTCTAAAATTCCAAGCACTACCTTTTCTTTGTCTTTGTTTCATCTACGTTGACAGCTGAATCTGTTTCCGTTTCCAGCACCAGGCAGGAAGCTCACTTCATTTCTTTAAGCTCAAACTGTCGCTAACACTTACCCCTTGAATGTTATTATTATATTATGTTAATCTGCTTATCCATCTTTCTTAACTACTGTAATGTAATAGCTCACTCACTATGTCTATGTACTCCAGCTTGTTCATCCAAAAAGCTACTTAGTATCAACAATCAATGAGATCGATGCGGCACCCCAGAAGGTTCCTAATAAAATACACTATGCTTTAAAGTCTTTATGAATAATAATGCAGTGTCAGCTACGTCCATCACTGTGATTCATCCAAAAGTATAGACTGCCTAAAATAAACTCTGCCTGCATAGCATATTCTGCAATAAGTGATAGACAAATACGATATCAGCCTTTATTACAACTTTCTTCCTACTCCCTCCGTCCCATAATGGGACGTAGAATTATGGGACGGAGGGAGTACTTAATACGTACCAAGCACAATATAACTACATGCATACCCGTTGCCTAGCGTAAACTCGCACAAACAAATGTCTTTTGAATATCGGAGTCATGAAGTTTTACTGTCTACAAAATAACACACGACACGCCACAAGACACTTGTACCTAGACGCCCGACTCACTCCACGGAGGGAACCCTAGACGATGTCCTCCGTCTTCTTCCCTCCCCACCTACTCATCTCCTTACGCCATAACGAACCAAGTTGATCAGAAGACAAAATGAAAATTATGGATCAAATATTTCCTTACGGAATTAATTAGGAGCATTTTTCAAGAAGGGAAAGAATTAAGGGTTTTTATTATGGAAATGCCTAACGGAGCTTGTTTTTATTTAAAAAAATCATATTTTAAAGTTACAAAAAAAATCACAAAAATTACACATGAACCTAGGGATATATATTACATCTCTGTAAAGTTTCATAACGAAATACACTTGCTAGAAGCTTCACACACACAAAAATGTATTTCTAGCACATGTACTATTCACTATTAAAGTTCATCAAAATTTTTACGTAGTTCACACCAAAGTATATTTCATAATAAAAATTTACACGACTGTAGTATACGTCTCTATGTCCAGGTCTATTGTTTTTTGAAATATTAATGTTTTTTGTTTTCAAAAAGAGATCGAGATCTAAAAACCTCTCTCATTTTATTACAAATATAATAAAATATCAAGATCTAGATTTTTTAGGGGTAATTAAGATTTTTTTGTTTGAGGAACTTGCTAAGCTTTATTGATCTCTCTGCACATATAAAGCAATTACATCCGGATCATGAGGGTTTATGTGCCACACGTGGTGCCCTCTCTCTAAACCTAGGGAAAACCTGGCAAGGTTATGGGAATCAAAATTTGACAATCTACTTTCAGAAACAAAATCACACTTAAGAAAACTACTACTACGATAACGTATTTCCTTGATGACTGAAGAATTATCTCCTCCTTCAGCTGCTTGTACTTCTGAAGTTACCACCTTGCAATCACTCGAAATGATCACCAGCCGTTGATAAAGATCATCAGCCAGACATTGGCCTTCTATGATTGCAATAGTTTCCAAGACTTTTGGTCTAGCAAACCCGACAAGACAACAGATGATGAGCCAAGAAAGAATTGTGAGTGCAAGACATTAGGGGTAATTAAGATCTAGATGGGTTAGGATGTGTTAGTGCAACTTCACCAGAATATTGTGGGCTCTCTCTCACCTGCGAGGCCGGCTACGGCTCAATGGGCCTTACACAAAGGGTTTTTTATGTACCCAACCCGCACCACAAAAGGCCTCTATATACTTACATGGACCCGGAAACTGCCAACGAAAACTGGATTTCATTTCCTTCAAAAATAAAAGAAGAAAAGAATGCCAGGCTTCATGCCAAAAATTCGGAGAACAAATTGTGGTGTGTATGTATAAATGCTCACGAATAAAATTCTTTTTAAAAATTACACAGATCATCTACAATAATTTTCTAGATCACAATAAACCTGATGGCGTGTTGGTTTCTATCAAGTGCTTTTTTCAAAGTCAACTTTATAAAGGAGGACATTTTGCTTCTTATGATGAATGGAATTTGACGCTTCATGCATCACTACCACCCCCTCTATAATATATATATAGTTTTAATGAAATAAGTTCGTTCCGATAAATCACAGGGTTAACCACTTTATTGAGCCTGCTCATAAAACCTTTTAAACGATTTTAAAGCTCACATTCAATAGGCAAATGGGACTAAATTTCTGAATTTTCTTAGAATCTTTTAACTTAGGTATCAAATTGATAAATACCTTAATTGAGCCTATAAATGTCAATATCTCCCCTATGGATATCACTAAGTATAGCTTTAATATCCTATTTTACTAAAACTTGCAGCGTAAGATCGATAGTCATTTCCCTCACACCAATCCTACTCTGTTATGCGGTATAAGACACTCATCAGTTTTAAGATTTAAGTCTATGAAATGATAATCAATAAGAGATGCTATAACAATTTAACGTCACAAAATCAAGATATCTCTTAGAGATTGTATTGTTCATCAAACTTTGACTTTTCAAACGTGTAAGCGCCTTATGGTAAGAACACCGACAACTCAAGAAATTTGGGGGTGTTGACCTTTTGATGCGACTAACGGAAGGCTATTCTAGTCATTCCACTCGCACCCATCCTACTCCGGTGAATAGTGTAAGGCACATAATGATGCTAACTTCAAGCAACTTTGACAAATGGTCATCAATAACAAATGAGGCATTACTTGTAGATCGCAAAACAAAATTTCTCTTAGGCTCAATTGATCATCAAAATTCGAGTTTCCGGTAAGAAAATTTCTCACATATGAGTGTTAAACATTTTGGTAACGATTTACCAGTAATATTTATGAAAATTGTTTCATTGATGCTTGATCTAATGGAAATTTGTAACAAAGCAAACAATGGTTCCTCTCATGTATGAGCTGAGTTCTTGGCATGGGCACAAATCTCGTATTCATGATGAACAGAGAAATAATAGAGAGTGCTTATACAGTAATGGTATGTAGCCTAGCTAATGATTCAATCTGACTATTCTACACACCTATATGCAATTATTAGCCACAGATCCAGGCTTTCTCAACTAGCCAGTTCTTTTTTTCAATCAAATACACTTGATTGGTGAGAGTAAAGACAGGCAAGGAAGAGAAAAAAAATGATCCGGAGTGGACTGCACCCTGGCCGGCTCGTCGGACACCCGGAGCAGCTCCTCTAGGTAGTCGGCGCCAAGGTCCTCCAGTTCCACCACGCCTGCCGTAGTAGGCACCGGGACAGCGGCTGCCTCCTGCTGTGGCTTCATCATCCTGCTGGTGCTCTTGACCTTGTTGGGGGAGCGCTTGCGGATGGAGTGGCGGCGCTTGAGTGCCAGGATGGGTGAGCCTCCGGTGGCGCCGAGCTCGAGCGTGCGGAGGGACTCCTGGACTCGGTGGACGGGATAGTTGAGCACGGCGGCGGCACCGCGCACGGAGAAGGCGGCCTGGTCGTAGGCCATGGCGGCAGCCTCGGGGGTGTTGAAGGTGCCAAGCCACACCCTGGCGCCCTTGCGGGTGGAGTCTCTGATCTCGGCGGCGAACTTGCCCCATGGACGCTTGCGGACGCCGATGAGGCCCTTGGTCGTCGCTTGGCTATTGGGAATGGGATTATTGGGGGCGCGACGCTTGCTTGTTGTTCTTGGTGGGGCAGCCGTGGTGGGCATCCCCTGCTGGTCCAATGACGAGCATGAAGAGGAGGATGGCTCCATCTCCAGCTCAAGGTCAAGGTCCAAGTCCAAGGAGTAGTAATGGTGGGCGGCAGGCATGTTGTCATCTATGTGGAGGAGGAGGGTGTTGAGGAGATGCATGTCGTCCATGTCCAAGGCCCACGGTGAGCTCTGGTGGTAGTCGGATGCAAAGGTTGCTGATGTTGTTGTGTTGGAGGAGCAGAGTGCAGCTTGAGCTTGAGCTTGTTGGGGAGGAGGAGGAGGAGAGTGTTGGTGTTGGAGCAGAGTGGTGCTGCAACCCAAGTGGATAAATTGCTGCTCCATCTCCATGGCCATGGCCATGGGGTTGATCGCAGGAGAAGCAAGCTAGAAGAAGGTGTTTGTGAGGTGTGGACAAAGCAAAGTCTGAATGAGCCAGGGCATCTCTCATCTCGGCTTTTATAAGCATGCACCATTTTGACTAGTCTTCATACACTCTCAAAAATAGCTGACCATCTTTAGGGCCCCACTCCATCCAAATACGGTGAATTTACTAATTGCGGGTCCCTCCCATCTATATATTGTTGTATAGGTTGGGCTGATGTGGTAACGCACGTGACAGGGACCCCCCAAAATGCTGAAGTAGGGCGGCTGGGTACGACAAGCAACCATGACATCATCCCCATCTCATCCTCTGCACTCTGCTTCATTCACAAATGTTGTGGTCATCCCTTGGAACATCTACAACAGGATTTCACAAATCCGAGCCTTCATATGTTCGTATGTGCGATTGCGCCGATTGGCCTTGCTGGATACCGTAGCAACATTGTGGCGTGCAACACCGCCTCGATTTGCATTTGCCGCAATCCACACCCTTCATCTTGCGCGGTGGGCACGTCGCGCCATGACATCCCCATCGGCCCTGTTGTACGTGCAGACTTTCGACTTCGCACACCAACGGAGCGGTTACCCCTCATGGCGTGCAAACGCCAGACAGATCGAACCTCCTCCACTAAGGTAGCAGTGGCCTTCGCATGGGATCCGAGCGCCATTGGGGCGAATGCTATAGATTGCCGGTAGATCAAGCCCGGCATCTTTCAGATGTTCTCCTCCCTTGCGTGGCGGGGCACAATGGAAACGTTCATCTCCTCCTTGGACCCGACAGGGATGAGGTCTTAATCTGCAGATCGGGTGACAGAGGACTTAAATTTGTTGCCCGCCATATCGAAGAAGGTCGAAAAGCCCCGGAGTGGACCACGAAGATGAAGTGGAGCGAAAATGAGTGGAGGAAAGTGGCTATGATTTCGTCTAGGAAGTGTTTGTGATTATATTTATATGGGATCGGTGGGCCAGATTCGAGTTGACGGACGTGTCCGAGCGCTTCCATATTCACCCTATATATAGACTAGGTATAGAGGATGCCGCTCACCCCGAATGTTTGAGCCGAATTTGAATTCTTCAATTAGATGGCGAGCGTTTGGAATGTTGTACGTGCTCTTACAACATCGGAGATGGTACCTGCATGCATAGAAGATCCCTACCTAGGTGAGATTACAGTGGAAGATTTTTATCATCCGGGCTCTTTCTCTTTCTTTATTTGATTAATATAGTATGCAGTGACGATATCCACGTGGACGCGCTCCATCGAGGAAGCTACGTGCAGGCCCCACCAACAACAACATCTTGTATATTTTCTGGCGGCAAATAATAAATACCAGTATACACACTAGTGCTCTTTTCAGTAAGTATAACCATAACTAGCTAAGCTAGGCACCCACTTGCTCCTTCATTCATTCACAAATCCAATCTAATTAACCTAAACAACCTATAATACTCTTAACAACATAATACTCTCTGTCCTAAACAAATCCATCCCAGATTGCTTGCTAGATTCGCGGCCATCTTATTCTTATCTTTTTCATTTTTGTTTGTAACCTAAACTTGCATTGGGATCCATCCATCCAGGTGCATGCACCCATGCATGCAGTACCAGTACTTGGCTGTACTAAACATTACTATAAGTATATTTTGTGGAGGTACGTACATGTTCGTTCATTCATTATACATGAACTCCACTAATTAAATGTCTTCTGGGTCGTAGCCTTCTAAATGAGGGTTATTCAAAGAAGAAAAGGGCAATTCATTCATTCGTAAAGTCACTTCAATTATTCATTTCTAGTATTAGCATCAATGCCTCAGACAAAATAGTTACATTCTCAGAAAACAAAAATCAACGCATAAGCATCCCAACTTCTCCTCAACCCACTTTTCCACATCTTTGCAAAGGTTGCACTACCTTCTAGTCAAAGAGAGCAATTTAGAATCGCCGGTGCGTGATTTTAGGCCATTGATATTACTTCAAATTTTAACCAAACATATGTGAACAAGCTGCATAAGACTAATATTCATTTCACTTGCGCCAATCCTTCTCCGTTCTGCGGTGTAAGGCGCACATCAGTTTTTAGATATAAGTTTGACAAATGACCATCAATAGGAAATGCTATATCAGTTCGACGTCATGAAATCATGATTTCTCGTAGATTAAGTTGTTCATCAAATTTGGAATTTTTCAACACGTGAGCACTCACTCACACTAAGAACACCGTCAACCCAAGAAATTTAGGGGTGTTAACCATTTGAGGGGACTACCGAAAGCCTATTCTAGTCATTTTCGCCGAACCCATACTAGTCTGTTATACAATGTAAGGCCTATAATGATGTTGACTTCAAGCAACATTGACAATTGACCAATTTTCTCTAATATCCATTTGTTTATGGAAATTGTTTCCTCGATATTTGATCTAATTTTAAATTTACAAAAAATCAAATAATGCTTCCTCTGAAGTATAAGATGTTGCCATGGGTACAGATCTAGTATTAATGATGAACAAATAAATACATGTTCTTAAACAGTAATGTGATGAGGCCTAATGATTCATACTGACTATTCTACACACCTAGATGCAATTATTAGCCACAGATCCAGGCTCTCTCAACTGCCCAAAAATTAAAGGTGATGCGCATGGGCTGGCATTTGGGATCCAACATACATATATAACCGGCTGGCCAGTATGCAAGAGGCCAGATATATAATACTCCTAAATACTGTTAGTGCTATATTGATTATCTTCCCTGGCTAGTTGACAATATTGCAACTTGTTTGCTAGATACTAGTAGTAGGAATGGAGGGTCGGTTCGCCTTTTGGGTGGTCACTACCTTTTCATGCTATAGTACTATGATGTGGACGTGCTAAAAGTTTTGAAATGATATTTCAATTTAATAAAGCACGCTCGATCGATCCATCCTAGATAACTTATTGTATAAAAAATTTCATTGGAATGAAGGGCATTGTTTTATCTATTTACTATTATCTAGTGTAGCTCTCCCGAGTCTCGTGGCCGAGGACTTTCGGTGAAATTCCTTACGACACAAAATCACCTAGGGATCAAGATGACGCGCAACTTTGTAAGAACACCACTGGACACAACCTTTCCTTGCTAGAGTATATGCACAAAAATAAATTCATATACTTTCGAAATGCATACTAATTTAGATACTCCCTCCGTTCTAAATTAGATGACTTTTATTTGTCTACATGTCTAGCTATATATACATGTGAACAAATAAAAGTCATTTAATTTGAATCGGAGGGAGTAGTATGTTTTGATGTAAGTATTAGTTTGCTAAAACTATCCATATTATGGAACTGAAGTAGTAGTAGTAAATAATTAAGATGTGGTGAGTAGATGCATATGCATGCATGTGTGTGTGTGTGTCCTGATCAGCCATCACTCTGTGCGGGTTCGAGGAAGCAGCATCAGGTAGCATCACGTGTGATGTTTTTGTTGCATCTACGTACTAGCTACCTGAAATTAAAATTGAAGTGATGAGAGCTCGGTAGGAAGGTGGAGCGATGCTTCGGGCGGGATCAGCCATGCAGCATATTCTTGCACAAACACCCCTATACTATACACATTTACTTCTTCACAAATCACAACAGCTAAACCACACAGTAGTCTGAAGAACTATTCAGGTTCGATCAATTTCAATCACCGGAGGAAATGACGGAGTCATCGGAGGGAAAAAAGAAGGAGCCGCCCGCGGTTGGCAGCGGTTGTGGGACGGCAGGACGGCGGCGGGTGGATTGCGCAGATCTCGCCGGAGGTTGAAGATGCAATCTGAGACGTACAATTGGTATCCAACCGTTCCAACGGTTGTTAGTAAATTGATGGACTTAGAAAAAGAAACAGACCCCTGAGGTGTAACCACTTCCTTAATTACTTCTTACTACTGAAGAAACGGACTGCAACGGGGTAGAGGACACAAGTGAGTGCGACACAAGCAGAAATTGAAGCAGTCAGTGAGTGACGTTAAAGCTTCTCGCTCATGTCATGTGGAACCGTTCGATGTCGACCCGATACATCCGCATCCATCGTCCAAAACAAGAAAAATAAAACAGCTTTCCATTGCTTTGGTTTCTGATGAGGAATAAAAATTTGGATGGATGCATCTACAGGTGCAGTGCACTAGATATTGTCGTCTGACCACGACGTGCCGGCGTCCATCCAACCTATCATGCCATGGAGAAAATTATCCTAGAAATGGAAATAAATTCCATCACAAAAAAACAGTTAGTACAATTTCTTGATGTAAATAAACCACCTTTTTTGAGTTGATTAAACCGCCTTTTTAAGCAGGATAGTTGTACCAATTTCATTTCATTTATTATAAAATAATGGTTTTATATATTGTACTTTACAAATATGCACATAATCCCTATGTCACAATATGCTCAAACAATACAATGATCTCTGTTGCTTCAGCTCCGCCCCGCCCCTCCATGATCGCTGCCACCAAGGATCGTGTCGTCCGTAGCTGGGTTCGTTCGCTGGTCTCGTGGATCGGCTACTCTGGAGTTTTTTTTCCTAATCCATTGATATGAGTTTTTTTTTCTTTCATAACAGTCGCCTTTGATCGGCGTACTTTTTTGGTTGTCCGATATAAGGATTTGCGTCGTTCAACATCATCGTTGATCCACCATGCCTCTACTCCGAATCCGGCGTGACCATCGGCCTCTTCATCGGCATGGCGGGCCACGCGCCATGCGCCGGGCCGCAACTGGAGTTGTCTGCGCGGCCACTTTGTTGCCTTCATGTGATGCGGCGGCCCGCCAGGGCTGCCTTTCGCGCCTCTACTCTCTTGCCATCATGTGACTTTCATCGTCGCGCTACTCCAAACGGGACTCCTTCACCAGCCCACCACCTACCTGGATGCCTTCACGGATGGCGCCGCATTGGCGACGTCGGCATTCCCTGTCGGTCGTCTCCTGTGCTGGCCGCTCGGGCCTCCATCGCGGTTGTTTGGCCTCCCGCTTGGGCGCCGGTGCTGCGCATCGTCCGCACCGGCCGCCACCGCCTCCTTCTACTCGACTTACTCCGTCGTTCGTACCTTCGTCCATACCGTCAAGAACCTCCCCCACCTCACGGTCGATCGGATTGATCATCCGCCCACCCGTGATCTGCCCCATCCGCGTTGCGCTGTCACCCGCGCAGTTGTTTGTGTGTGCCTCTGCAAGATCCCGTAAAGATTGCCCGAGTATGGACGGAGCCTATCCACCGATCGAGCAACGGGTGGCTGTAGTGCCGCCCCTTCGGGCCGCAGCGCTGCCTCCCCATGGTTCTCCCGGTGGTTGCCTCGACTTGAGCGTAGCCGTCGCGTCGTCCCTACGGGCCGTATCGCAGCAGTATGAGGTCCACGCCGCCGCCCCGAGGTCGTCCCAGCGGTTGCCCGACACGCACGTTGCGTTGCGTCGCCCCTTCGGGACGTAGTGCTGCAACACATGGTTAACACCGCCGCCCCGAGGTCTTCCCCCGTCGCCCCATGCTCGCGCGCCGCCGCTGCGTTGTCCCTGTGGGGATGTATGTCGGCTCCACCTTTAGATTCTTCTCCAGTCTCACTGTCTGCATCTCTACGTTGTGACTACATTCAGTAGTAATGTTATATTTGGAAATACTTGACAGAATATAATTTTATTCTACCTTATATTTCTATATATATGTTCATAAGGTTCGAAAAATACAACGATTCCATCAATCACTCTCTATACTTCTACGGCACGGGCATCAAGTCCCGGTGGGTAGCGCTGGGGGTGTAGGGAGGCCCCCGTACCCCTTTTCGTTAGATCTGTGGTGATCCTTCAGGGTTGTTCAAGGTGCACGAACGGATACAATGCCCATTTTAGAGGTTGATGTTGAAGATGCCGTAACTCCACGAAAGACAAATGGAGTATCATTCCCAGGTGCACACCGGCCATTGATGAACACACGTTTTGCAAATATTTGCATTTAAATTAAGTCAGGTCGATCGAGGTTTACTATTGTGTGCGTCAGTGCATGGGAGGGCTATATATGAACGTTGAACTTGCAAGGGTGGCGTGATATATACGATGCGTCCTAGAAGGAGTCAAGGAGTAGATTGACCAACTGCTCATACGTACGTGCTACATGAAGAAGCTGCCACGGGAGCTCAGTCCAAGACGAATAAGGAATAATGCCTTTGAAGGCTGCGTTGATAGAATTTGGAAATAGTCCATGCATCTCTTGGTTCTTTTTGGCTGTGCCGCCATTGGTCTTCGGTCTTTAAACAGTAGTGGTAGTATTCATTTCCACAAGTCGCACTTGACAATTAAGAAGGGTTGCGTTTTCAAATTCAAAATGTCATGGTCTCTTTTTCATGGAGGTTTATGATACGATGCATGCATGATATATCTGATTTCAAGAGTAAGAGCAACTCTAGCAGAACCGCTAAAATTTTGTATTGCAAAAATAATACGGCCCTTTACGTAAAATGTTTTTTTTACGTTTTTACGATACGATTTTTGTTCAGATAAAACAGATACACCAAAATTTACAAACCAGTCCCTAAAAATAAGATATATATTGCAATCGGGTCCGTTCGCCCAGCCCAGCTCTGATCGCCGTCGTCCGCCCCCGCGCCCTGGCCATGGCCGCCCGCCGCGTCGGAGCTGTGGTCATGGCTGGCCACCCGGTGGCATGGACGTTGGCCGTGGCTGCCCCGCTGTGGCTCGATGTGGTTACGCCCGACCGCCGCCGTGGCCGCACTCAGTCGCCGTCCAGCTGTTGTCACCTCGTTCCGGCGGGAGGCGCAAAAAATGTTCCGTGAAGCAAACCATTTTTAGACTCCTCACAAAAATATAGCGAAAACTGTAAATGAGTCCATAAAATACCCTATATACGAGATGTATGGTTTGTTTTAGTGCTCCTTGCAAAAAAAATGTCGGCTGGAAAATTAGAGCGCATCTGTTTTGGCATTTTTTGACAAACCGGTGTATCAAACTGACAGTAATTTTGCAATACATGGGATATAGCGGTTTTGCTGGAGTTTCTCTAAGAAAGTTTTGTTTTCTTCTCTTTGGCCGTTTGTTTTTGTATGCACTGAAGAGGAGTATCCAACTCCACCACACGTAACGCACACAGTTCTTAATGCATGGATACATAGATGTTCTTCTTCTAGATCAGGGCATGAAACAGAGAAATAATTCATGGAACGTTCGATCGAGGAAGGTTCGAGGCTGGTGGTAGTAGACAATGTTGGTGCCGGAGAACGGGGGCTGCAGGGGGGTCAGGTGCAAGGTATCTGCCCTGCTCCGGCCACCACCATGCAGATGCACATCAATCGAATTCAATTTCGACGCCCCCACAAAAAGAGGAGACAATTTTTAAGCTATCTTCCTTGATCCTTCCGTGCTTCCTAGTGGCTGATCCATGCGACTGTAGCTCGAAAGTGTCGGCTCATGGCGATTCTCCTGCTTCTGCTCTCATCACTGGCCAGACAGATATTTATTTATTCATAATTACAAATCAAAGCTACGTACATTTATGAATTCTTATTCATAGTTCCTAGCCAACTGTGGAGTATATATGCCGCCTTCTCTTTTCATTCCTGGCCCAAATAAGAATTGCAGTCTCAGTGATGATGTCTCTTGTTAATTTCAACTGTTCTGTCAATATAACAATGTCGTTCAGTTAAGCAATACTAGAACAAAATCTTCTTACGTAATGCAAGTTGTTAGTACTTCCAAATTGCATGATTCGTATCTATCTGCATGTAAGAAAATCTTCTTCTTACTAACATAATAATGCAGCCGGGGGGTCAACTGAATTGGCCAGTAATAAGGATTAAGGAATCACGTAGGGAAGCTTCATCATTTCATTTCCATCCATATCTTATACAGTATATCATTACTACAAGCTAGTTGTGGTGCAGCCTTGTCTTTTCTAGCTTTTCCGGTAGTATTCACAAGCAGTCTCAATGCTTTCTCGATCTTCTGAATAATACGGTCTGTTCATCGGTCAAACATAGCAATGTTGATTCAGTTAAGCAACATGATATGATGCCTCTGCTTAACTTGATCTGTTTATTCAAAGTAATAAAGTCAGGTTACATAAATGCAGTTAGATCGGTACTTGGTCCACGAATGATTCGCTTCTATCGTCATTATGAATCAACAGCCAAGAATCTAGCTAGTTGATCCGCAAACGGCGAGTCCGATAAAGTTAATGTATGAGAGGAATATAATCATGCAGTGAAGCTTCTTCTTCATTCCTTCAACCTTCTCCGTTCCGTTATGCATGGATGGAGAGAAAGACAAGTCCAGCTCTATTTATGTTAAATTAATTTTGGTCAATCAGGGGTTGACCAGGGACCTGTTCTTCAACCTGCTAATTCTATTCCTGCCAGCCGCTAGCTTCTTAACCTGGTGTTGGTCCTCAGATGCCGACTTTGAAATGGCAAAGCTTATATTTAGACATGACAATTTTTTTCAAATCGTCTAGTATTGCGTCTGCGTATAGTGAAAGCGTAGAGATTGACCAATATCCCGTATGTAGAGTAGATCGATTCAGCTTCTCATGTACTCTACGTATACTCAGACCCACTTGTAAAATTCCAAGCACTACCTTTTCTTTGTCTTCATGTACGTTGACAGCTGAATCAGTATCCGTTTCCGCACCAGGCAGGAAGCTCACTTCATTTTTTAAGCTCAAACTGTCGCTAACACTTACTCCCCAAATGTTATTATATCATGTTAATCTGCTTATCCATCTTTCTTAACTACTGTAATGTAATACTCCCTCCGTTTCAAAATAACTGTCGTAGCTTTAGTACAATTTTGTACTAGAGCTAGTACAAAATTGAGTCAGTTATTTTGAAACGGAGGGAGTAGCTCACTATCTATGTAACTAGCTTGTTCATCCAAAAAGCTACTTAGTATCAACAATCAATCAATCAATGAGATCGAGGCGGCACCCCGGAAGGTTCCTAAATAAACTACTCTCTCCGTTCCAAAATATATGTCTCAATTTTATACTAGAGCTAGTATAAAATTGTACTCCCTCCGATCCATAATAAGTGTCGCTCATTTTGTACTAAGCTAGTACAAACTTTGTACTAGATGAGCGACACTTATTATGGATCGAAGGGGTATTAAGGTTAAGACAATTATTTTGAAACGAAGAAAGTAGTAGTATTCTACTTCAACACACACACTGTATATATATATGCTTTGCACTGTCTCTATGAATCAGTGCGCTACTACCAACAGGCTGATCTATATCAAGACAAATTAGCCGTGCCTACACAAAGTAAACACGTACACAACATCTACTGAAATTTGGAGCCACGAAGCTTTAACAGCAACAAAATCAACATAGACATGAACGATTCACAAACGAATAATCTGATAAAAATGTGTTTTGGTCATCCATCGCTGGTAAAATAAATTTCCTACTAAATCTTCTCAACTATCATCGCAGCATATGCCGTGCCAAATGCAACAATTAATGGACCTCTACTGAATAGATAGTAAATCCCCCAATTGCTCGGAGACTAGATAGAAAAAGGTAATGTTGTTTATGAACTTATATTTTTTTGACTTAATTTGTTTGAGAGATATGTTCTTTTTTGTTCTCTTAACTGCTTGCTCCAACAATGAGTAATTTTTCAACGAGCTTAGTTAAAAAATCACTTAAGACGAAAAAGTTATTTGAATATGATTTAATTTGTTTATTGTAGTAACAACAGGTCTAGTGTTTCATTACAAATTAAAATACTATACTCCCTCCGTTCCATAATAGATGACTTCTAAATAGATGAATCTAGACTACATTTAGTTTAAGATACATCTATTTGCAAGTCATCTAATATGATATGGAACGGAGGGAGTACAATTTTAAGATTTACGTCTGCAATTTTAAAAGGGAAGTGATTGTGGCCGGCCGACCGGCCGAAGCTTCGGCCGGTCGGGCCAAGCCCACTAACCCCAACTATTCCCGCTTTTTTTATGTATGACTCATCGTAAATGTTATAACCGTAGTATTAAAATGGTACTATCTATACTACTATCATACTAAAATGCTACTACGTTGATCTATGTTATTTTTTCGCTAAACGATTGTATCTAGATGTATTTTAGTGCTAAGCACATCTATTTGATAGCATGCAAAGGAATATCTGGAGAATATATGGGGTTCTTTTGTTAAACATAATGTTGCAACCATTTAACCCGTTGTCTATTTTCTATACTACCGTTGAGAGTTTTTGCTACAACAAAAAATGTTAAAGTGATTAGCGGCGACGGGTTACGATTTTTTGTTGCAACCGTTATTTAAAAAGCTACCACCGGCGATTAACTTTGCTATCACCAATTGATGGTCATATTATTGTTGCAATGATGCTAAAAATTGAAAAAAAATACACACAAATATATAAAATATTTTTTGTTGTAATCAGTATTTATTTTTGCTACAACCGTGCTGCATTTTGCTGCATGGGACCGACCGCGCACAGCAGTGGCCATTTTGAAATGCAAATTAGCCGCAGAAACAGGCCTGCTTCAGCCTGATAGCAGCAGCCGCCGCCTGCTGGTGAGTATTGGCCCAGACCCATTTATCCTCCTCTCCCACAACGGCGGTGGCGCGTCATTGTTTAGCGAGATGAGATAACAATGAAGGCGAGCGATACACTGGACCGGCGGCACAGGCCATAAGCCAACAGCTTATTGCTATGTTTTTTACCTTTTACGTTTCCTTAATTTTGTTTAAACTTCCAGAATATTCTAAATATATATAACTAAAAATTTACACAAGCATTTAAAATATTAATAAGAAACTATAAAAATGTTAGATATGTATAGAAAAATATTTCTTATGGATACGAAAATTATATACAAAAAATATAATAATTTACATAACAATTAATTATGTATTACCAAAATGATAATCAAGCACTTGAAAAATGTTAGTTATAAATTGATAAACATGTATACACCAAGTGCTTCTCATTTGTAAGAAAAATTTATATGCTATGAAAAATTTATACAAATGATATACAATTTGTATGAAAAATGTTGATTATGGGTTAAAAAATGATAATTGTATACAAAGAATGGTTAATCATGTATATTAAAAATGTTGAGCATGTATTTAGAAATTATTGATCTTGTTTTAAAAATATCAAATGTGATTGAAAAATGTTGATAATGTTTAGATAATATGTTGATCATGCAATTTAAAATATGAAACATGTATTAAAAATGTTAGTCCTATATTAAAATTTATCGATCATGTATTGTAAAAACATTGAATGTGTATGAAGAGATGTTAAACATATATACGAAAAATGCAGAAAAAGGATAAGCCAATAAACAAAAAAAAATAGAAAACAGAAAAAAAAACCATGATTAAAATTAAGAAAAAAAATCTAAGAAAACCGAACAGAAAATAGCACACAAAAAACATGCCCAAAAACATGAAAATAAAAAAACAGAGGAAAAAATCACACCATCCGTAGATCAGTGGGTGCATTATTATTATTGTTTTTATCTCGAATGTCCTCTATTTGGTCTCAATAGGACAAGTTTTGGCCTGATATATGGTTTATCAATTTTGGATGTTATTAATTACAAAAAAGTGCCAAGCCTCATTTAAATTATATGTATTCACCTTCTTATTGGATCGAGTCGTATTTCATATGTAATTTCATAAGAAAAATGTGAAAAATCTTATTAGGCCACTTGTACTAATGTTAGATGTAGTTAAAATTTCTAAATCAATAAATTTGATATTGTAACTTAATTGACCATTTTAGGCATATATAATTGGTCCATTCCAACTACAAAAATGTTTATATTCCTTCCATGCCACTCCCATCTATGAGTATCCACTAAAGTGGAATTGGAAGTAAGGCACTATTAAATAATTTCCTTTCATGGGGTGATCGGAATGCCTATTATATATGTGATTCTCACTCCAATTAAATAGTTGACTATGCGCTAATCCAATTTAAGACATGATGGGTAGCTAAACGGGATCAAAACCATTCTTAAATGTGGAGTTTGTTGGAATGTGTGGTAGTTGCATTTTTGGCTTCATTAAACTTTTATAGTAATTGCATTCGATCACTTGCGCCTCATCCTTGCCATGCCATGTCGGTGCATTCATGAACATGTTGAACCCTTACATAGTAATAAGTGTGCAACCTTTGCTTGCTTTGTAGCGTTGTTTTTTATGGATCTTTTTGATACACATCTTAAAGCTTTTTTTGTTTGTTATCTTCATATATCATGTACATTGAGCCAAATAAATATTCATTATGCACCATTTCTAGTTTATAGTCTTTTATTGTGATCATTGCCTTATTTCCTTACAATTAGTCTTATTTACTTTCTTTGTTTCTAGTCGATTTGTGGATCAACCTAGTACCGAGCACAATGAAAAGGCCAAACATGTTCAACACAGGTGATTTGCAGTATCCAACTTGGCCATTTTAGGAGTGTCAAGATAAAAAAATGTTCTAAAGTGCCCCAAATGAAGATCCAATGGTACTGTTGCATCCAAATCGACAACATGAATCTACGAGCCTGAGAACGTTAAATTTCGAGTTCATTTGACAAAATAGCGATTGTTCTACTGATACAGTATGACCAAGAATTGAAAAGAGCGCACGATACGAGCTTGGCGTTCGTACTGCCATCCGTACCGTGCCTAATACCATGAAAAATTGTCTTTATAGATAGGAGTATTCACATATTCCATCCACGTTTGTTTCCACGATATTCTTGTTCAGTATGGAAGGGGTTGTTGGATGGATTTGGCTCATCAAGGGAGCCACCCCCACTCGCGGGAGAACACATCTGACTTGATCAATTTTGCGTCTTTTTTTAACGAGAAAACTTTCGATTTATTCATCTTGAAACATGATAGTGCAGCTCTGCATTCGAATTCTTCTTCAGTCTCATCGTCTGCGTCACTATGTTATGACTATGGGGGGTGTTGAGTATCATATCTGTTTAGGAAATATGAGATAACATAGAATTCTATTCTACCTTACCTTATACTTCAAGTAGATCATTGTATTTCTCTCTCTCTCTCTCTCTCTCTCTCTATATATATATATATATATATATATATATATATATGCTTACCTGGTTGTGACGCTCTCAAAATCGGACCGTGTACAGTAATCATACATGCAAGGTACATGATCGAGATCAGGGACTCACGATAAGATATCACAACACAACTCTAGAAATAAAAATAATAAAAGATGTTTAATACAAACCAGGGGCCACGAGGGCTCGAATACAACAGCTCAAAATACAGAAGTCAACAGAAGCAATAGTATCTGAGTACAGACACAAGGTACACATGATTTTCCTTAAGAAGACTAGCACAAAAACAACAACGATCGAAAAGGCGCAAGCCTCTTGCCTAGGAACCACCAAACTACTCCTAGTCAACGGGGAACTCGACGTCGTAGTAGAAGCCTCCGTGGTACTCCTGCTCCTAGGTGCCAGTGTCTGATTGCAACAATCCGGGTATATAAAACAAAGATAGAAAATAAAGAGGGGGTGAGTATCTAGCATAACCGCGAGTCTTACGTCCGGCTACTAAGCATTTACACTAGTAGAAAACAGGGCTTTGGTTGAGGCCTCTCCAGCCCATTAGTCTCGGTTCTGCCACGAACCGGGACCCATGGTGGTCATACGTTCCGGTTCGTGCGCCCAGGGGGGCGGTCGGGCCTCGTGGGACATTGGTCCCGGTTCGTCTGGGGGCATATGTCCCGGTTCCAGACAAGAACCGGAACCAATGGTCCTCGCTCCAGGCCCACAACCACTAGTCCCGGTTTGTGGCTCAACCCGGGACGAAAGGCTACCGGTTCCAGCCACAAACCGGGACTAACGATTTGGCTATATATACCCCTCGCCGGCGAGCAGAGCACTCCACTGGTCACTGGTGCTCTGTTTTTTCGAGGAGTGCAAGGGGAGGGCGTTCTGGTGCTCTAGCTCACCTCCAATGCACATGATGTGTTCGATGAAATGCCCGAGCCACACTACTTAATCTTTCTCCTCTCCAAACTCGACCTCCAAGCTTTGTTTTCCTCAAGATTTGTCTAGGTTTAGCGATTTATAACGTCTCGTACCCGTCTTCACCACCGTCGATCGCCCACGCCAATCTCGTCGCCGGCACCACCGTGGTGAGCCTCTTGTTCTTATTTTCTTTCTAAAAGAAAATAATTCTTACTTTTATGAATAGATATATACTTGTCTAATTTTCTTATTGCTTTTTATTATATAGTGCGATGGTTATGCTACCTGCACATGTCGTCCCTCGTCCTGTCTATGATTCGGATGTGGTATATAATATTTTTTATAACTATTTGGTTCATTTTTGTTTATGACAATTATGCCGACCAACGTGACATATTTATTTATCTAGGAGGTAGTTGAACCGGAAATTCCTACCGACCCTATTGTCGAGAGGTTAAACTTAGTTGAAGAAGAAAACTATAACTTGAAGGGAAAAATAAAAAGAATTGAGGAGGAGAAGATGCTATTGGAGTTGCATGTTGCGGATGTCATCAATGATAACAAGATCAAGATGGATGCAATGCGCTTGAAGATTAGAAAGATTAGAAAATATGCAATTGATACCGAGACTTGGTATCATTATGCCGTTGGTTCAATTGTTACCTTCGTTGCGATTATGATCGCATTTGTTGTTGCATTGAAATGGTTTACATAGTTTCATTGTATGCCTTAGTTAGATGCTCTGGAGAGTTGTATGTGTTGTTCAATGAGAACTATATATGTACTTTGGTTTTACTGTTATGATGAACTTCTATTAATTTGGTCACTTATCTATTCATGATGTTCTATATATAATGGTTTTTGACACACTTAATTATATATAATGCACGCAGATGAACCGGCAATGGATGTACGGTGACAGACACACCTGCCAGTACATTAAGGGCGTGCATGAGTTTCTCGAACTGGCTGAGGAAAACAAGCAGAATGGTTTTATGTGTTGTCCATGCCCTACATGTGGGAATACGAAGTCTTACTCTGACCGGCAAACCATTCACGCCCACCTGCTTTATAAGGGATTCATGCCACACTATAATGTTTGGACCAAGCACGGAGAAATATGGGTTATGATGGAAGACGGCGAAGAAGAATAGTACGATGACAACTATGTGCCCCCTGAATACGGTGATGTTGCAACGGGGGAAGCGGACGATGTGCCCGATGTAGATCAAGAGGAACCAGACGATGTGCCCGATGATGATCTCTGCCGGGTCATTGTTGATGCAAGGACACAGTGTGAAAGTGAAAAGGAGAAGCTGAAGTTCGATCACATGTTAGAGGATCACAAAAAAGGGTTGTACCCCAATTGTGAAGAGGGCATCACAAAGCTCGGTACCGTACTGGAATTTTTGCAGTGGAAGGCAGACAATGCTGTGCCTGACAAAGGATTTGAGCAGGTACTGAAAATGTTTAAGAAGAATATTCCAAAGGATAACGAATTACCCGACACTACGTATGCAGCAAAGAAGGTCGTATGCCCTCTAGGATTGGAGGTGCAGAAGATACATGCATGCCCTAATGACTGCATCCTCTACCGCGGTGCGTACGAGGATTTGAACGCGTGCCCGGTATGCGGTGCATTGCGGTATAAGATCAGACGAGATGACCCTGGTGATGTTGAAGGCGAGCCCCCCAGGAAGAGGGTTCCTGCCAAGGTGATGTGGTATGCTCCTATAATACTACGGTTGAAACGTCTGTTCAGAAATGAAGAGCATGCCAAGTTGATGCAATGGCACAGAGAGGACCATAAGAAAGACGGGAATTTTTGACACCCCGCTGATGGTTCACAATGGAGAAAAATTGAGAGAAAGTACCGGGCTGAGTTTGGAGGTGACCCAAGGAACGTATGGTTTGGTTTAAGCGCGGATGGCATTAATCCTTTCGGGGAGAAGAGGAGCAATCACAACACCTGGCCCGTGACTCTATGTATGTATAACCTTCCTCCTTGGAAGTGCATGAAGCGGAAGTTCATTATGATGCCAGTTCTCATCCAAGGCCCTAAGCAACCCGGCAACGACATTGATGTGTACCTGATGGCGGAGAAGTTAATAGGTTTAGTTGGGTTGCCTTCCCTGTTAACCGCGCCAATAAACGATTCTTGATAACCCACAAGTCTAGGGGATCAATTGTAGCTTTTCGATAAATAAGAGTATCGATCCCACGAGGAGCAGAAGGTGTTGATAAGTGACACTGGATAAGGAAAGGGCTGCAAACACTCAAAGGTAAATATTTAGGGGGTTTTGGTTTAAGCAACAGAAAAGTAAAAGACAGGCAAAGTAAACAGGGTAACTGAGGAGTAGCAAGTGGCCCAATCCTTTCACAAGGATAAGCCTAGGAACTGAACTTATAAAAGCTAAAGCGTTCTCGAGAAAACACGGGAGAGATAGTCAAGTCACTTTCACCATACTCCGCCAAGTAATATGTATCGTGTTGATAAGTGTCGGTGGGTGGATCAATGCTAGTACACCTTCTAGACTAAGATAAGTGTACTCTTATGATTACACACCTTGCAAGCATCCGCAGATACAAGGTAGTAATTAAGGCATAAGCCTAACCACAGCATTACGATCAAGGATCCATAACTCCCTTGTGCGAAAGTCTGTGAACTGGGGTTCAGGTTTCTGTCACTCCGGCAACCCACCATAAGCATCCTTTGTGCACAATGTATTCCTCTAGGCCCATGAAAGGTGGAGTGTTATGTGTTCGACTCACATAACACCACTAGAGAAATAACAACACAACTTAAGTATCAAACAACACATAATACTTCAACATCATATGACTACTAACAACTAGACTTCTCCCATGTTCTCAAGAACTAAAGTAACTACTCACAAGACATAAAAGAGATCATGATCAGAGGTGATAGATGGGTGGTAAACAATCTGGACACAATGATATTTCTCCAACAAAACTCAATAGCATTCACCACAAAATAGTAATCAACACCAACAGAGTAGAGAGGATAGATAGTACGGATTACAAGACAAGTTGCAATTGTGAGATGAGATGGGATGGAGATGGAGATGGTGCTGATGTTGGGGATGATGTTGATGATGATCTCGATGATGCCCGTGACGATGATGATGATGGCGACGATCTCCCCTTCCGGGAGGTGATCTCCCCGGCGGAATCTGCCCGCCGGAGATGGCTTTTATCCTCTGTAGGTTTCCGCCCCGTGGCAGCGGCGAAACACGGAAACGACTCTTCTTTAGGGGTTTCCACCCCAGGGGGCTTATATAGGCGAAAGGGGGCACCGAGGGGGGCCACCAGGCACCCAGGAGGGTGCCTGGCACAGCCAGGAGGGGGGCCGCGCCAGGCACCCTTCTGGCTGCCTGGTGGGTCCCCTCACCTCCTCCTTCGGTGATCCCCGGTCAATCTTCATAAAAATTCTCCCCGTAAAATTTCATCGGATTTGGACTTGATCTGATTAAGCAACTTGGTATCCACTTTTTACCGCTGAATTCTGGTTCTGCTGCTTTGGCACCGGAAAGTTTTAAAGTGTGTAAAATAATCCAAAACAACATAAGAACAATACTTTAAAGTGGAATATATCAATAAATAGGGTGAAATCACAATATAAAATAGTGATGCTTTTTGGACGTATCAGTACCTAAGGCCATTAGTTGAATAACTTTTACAGCTGTGGAATGCAAACGATGTACGTGTGTGGGATGAACACAAAAAGGAGGAATTTGACCTGCATGCATTGCTTTTTGTAACCATCAATGATTGGCCTGCTCTCAGTAACCTTTCAGGACAGACAAACAAGTGATACCACGCATGCACGCACTGTTTAGCTGGCACCGAAAGTATATACCTGGACAACTGCAGGAAGAATGTGTACATGGGGCATCGTCGATTTCTTCCGACCAACCATCAATGTCGTAAGAAAGGCAAGCATTTCAAAGGCGAGGCAGCTCACCGCAAGAAGCCCTCCATGCGTACCGGTGATCACGTACTTGCTATGGTCAATGATTTACACGTAATATTTGGAAAGGATCCCGGTGGAGTCCGAATGACGATGAGGGACGCGCACCCATGTGGAAGAAGAAATCTATATTTTGGGACCTACCCTATTGGAAAGACCTAGAGGTCCGCTCTTCGATCGACGTGATGCACGTGACGAAGAACCTTTGCATGAACCTGCTAGGCTTCTTGGGCATGTATGGGAAGACAAAAGATACACCGGAGGCACGGGAGGACCTGCAAAGTTTGCACGAAAAATACGGCGTGCCTCCAATGCAGTATGAAGGTCCTGCCAGCTACGCTCTTACCAAAGAAGAGAAGGAAATCTTCTTTGAATGGCTGTTCAGTATGAAGGTCCCTTCTGGCTTCTCGTCGAATATAAAGGGAATAATTAATATGGCTGAGAAAAAGTTTCAGAACCTAAAGTCTCATGACTGCCACGTGATTATGACGCAACTGCTTCCGGTTGCATTGAGGGGGCTACTACCGGAAAACGTTCGATTAGCCATTGTGAAGCTATGTGCATTCCTCAATGCAATCTCTCAGAAGGTGATCGATCCAGAAATCCTACCAAGGCTAAGGACTGATGTGGCGCAATGTCTTGTCAGTTTCGAGCTGATTTTCCCACCATCCTTCTTCAATATCATGACGCACGTCCTTGTTCATTAGTCGACGAGATTTTCATTCTGGGCCCTGTATTTCTACACAACATGTTTCCCTTTGAAAGGTTCATGGGAGTCCTAAAGAAATATGTCTGTAACCGCGCTAGGACAGAAGGAAGCATTTCCATGGGCCATCAAACAGAGGATGTCATTGGGTTTTGTGTCGACTTCATTCCTGGCCTTAAGAAGATTGGTCTCCCTCAATCGCGGTATGAGGGGAGACTGACTGGAAAAGGCACGCTTGGAAAGGGATCAATAATATGTAGGGACGGGCATTCTTGGTCTAAATCACACTACACAATTCTACAGAACTCTACCTTGGTGGCCCCGTATGTCGATGAACACATGAACAGTCTTCGTTCCACACACCCGGAGCAGTCTGACAACTCGATTACACGTGAACACATCAGGACTTTCGGAAGTTGGTTGGAATCACGTCTCCGAGGTGACAACACTGTTTCTGATGAGCTGTACTCGTTTTCCAGGAAACCATCTTCGACTGTATTAACTTACAAAGGATACGAGATAAATGAGAATACATTTTACACGACCGACCAAGATCAAAAGAGCACCAACCAAAACAGTGGTGTCCGATTTGATGCAGCAACCAAGAGCGGAAAGGACACATATTATGGTTACATAGTAGACATATGGGAACTTGACTACGGAGATAATTTTAAGGTCCCTTTGTTTAAGTGCAAATGGGTCAATATGTCAGGGGTACAGGTAGACCCACAGTACCGAATGACAACAGTGGATCTGAACAATCTTGGGTACCGAGACGAACCATTCGTCCTAGACAATGATGTGGCGTAGATTTTCTATGTGAAGGACATGTCTACCAAACCGAGAAAAAGAAAAGATAAGAAAGCGAATACGTCATACGATGAGCCAAAGCTCCACATAGTTCTTTCAGGAAAAAATACATCCTAGGATTGGAGGGCAAGACGGATAAGTCTAAAGATTATGAAAAGTTTCATGAAATTCCTCCCTTCAAAGTCAAGGCTGATCCAAGCATCTTGTTAAGAGATGAAGACTATCCATGGTTATGGCGCAATAAGCAAAGCACACAAGTGAAGAAAAAGTGAATGATGCTTATTGAAAATTCATGTAATGGTGCATATTGTAATGTCTTTGTAACATATTAGTTTTCGTCTGAAACCCTTGTACTTTGAAAGAGATGGTCCGGTTTGTACACGAAGTGCATCCAGTTTTTGCCGTAATCCACTCAACTTTTTCACACATGTTATGTGGGTCAAATGATGATAACATGCCAAGTTTAAACATTTTCTGAGTTCAGTTGTAGTGCTTTCTAATTTCAAGGTCATTTAGCTCAAAATAAATCATTAAATGCATGAAAAATAGCAAATGAAGTCAGAAAGGGTTGAAATTTTAGTATGTGGCTTTGAATGGTGCATATTGAATACAAAAAAAGTCTTGGGTTGAAATAAGTTTAGAAAAATGAAATGTCTTTGTAACAGATGAGTTTTCGTCTGAAACCCTTGTACTTTGAAAGAGATGGTCCAGTTTGTACACGAAGTGCATCCAGTTTTAGTCGTAATCCTCTCAACTTTTGCGCACATGTTATGTGGGTCAAATGATGATACCATGCCAAGTTTCAACATTTTCTGAGTTCAGTTGTAGTGCTTTCTAATTTCAAGGTCATTTAGCTCAAAATAAATCATTAAATGCATGAAAAATAGCAAATGAAGTCAGGAAGGGTTGAAATTTTAGTATGTCGCTTTGAATGGTGCATATTGAATGCAAAAAAAGTCTTGGCTTGAAATAATTTTATAAAAATGAAATGTCTTTGTAACAGATGAGTTTTCGTCTGAAACCCTTGTACTTTGAAAGAGATGGTCCAGTTTGTACACGAAGTGCATCCAATTTTTGCCGTAATCCTCTCAACTTTTGCACACATGTTATGTGGGTCAAATTATGATACCATGCCAAGTTTCAACCTTTTCTGAGTTCAGTTGTAGTGCTTTCTATTTTCAAGGTCATTTAGCTCAAAATAAATCATTAAATGCATGAAAAATAGCAAACGAAGTCAGAAAGGGTTGAAATTTTAGTATGTGGATTTGAATGATGCATATTGAATGAAAAAAGTCTTGGGTTGAAATAAGTTTAGAAACTGAAATGTCTTTGTAACAGATGAGTTTTCGTTTAAAAACCTTGTACTTTGAAAGAGATGGTCCAGTTTGTACACGAAGTGCATCCAGTTTTTGCCGTAATCCTCTCAACTTTTGCAGACATGTTATGTGTGTCAAATGACGATACCATGCCAAGTTTCAACCTTTTCTGAGTTCAGTTGTAGTGATTTCTAATTTCAAGGTCATTTAGCTCAAAATAAATCATTAAATGCATGAAAAATAGCAAATGAAGTAAGAAAGGGTTGAAATTTTAGTATGTGGCTTTAACTGGTGCATATTGAATGCAAAAAAAGTCTTGGGTTGAAATAAGTTTAGAAAAATGAAATGTCTTTGTAACAGATAAGTTTCGTCTGAAACCCTTGTACTTTGAAAGAGATGGTCCAGTTTGTACACGAAGTGCATCCAATTTTTGCCGTAATCCTCTCACCTTTTGCACACATGTTATATGGGTCAAATGATGATACCATGCCAAGTTTCAACCTTTTCTGAGTTCAGTTGTAGTGCTTTCTAATTTCAAGGTCATTTAGCTCAAAATAAATCATTAAATGCATGAAAAATAGCACATGAAGTCAGAAAGGGTTGAAATTTTAGTATGTGGCTTTGAATGGTGCATATTGAATGAAAAAAAGTCTTGGGTTGAAATAAGTTTAGAAAAATGAAATGTCTTTGTAACAGATGAGTTAACAATATTAAACGACACACTTTTAACCGTACGGATTCGCCTGCATACGTTCGACGGTGCATTGGATATGCTTGCACTCATAAGCCACCGTCGGGTTGTATGCAGGGGGAACCATGTGTTTTGTTTGATTGGAAATCAAAAACAAAAAAGTATAGAAATTTCATTATGGAACGTCAACAGAAGAATACTCCATATCCTGTACTCTGTTATGGCGAATTTCAGACGGTCCTCATCTGGTTGACAGATTCGGCAAGTCTACCGACCAGGCGTGGACCGTCTGAAATACCCGTACGGGATTTTCGTCCCGTACGGGTTCTCAGACGGGCCACGCCTCGTGGGCACATCTGGCAAATCTGCTAACCATCCGAGGTCCGTCCGAATTCCCCCCGGATAGAGTACAGGATACAGATGAATTTCTCCGTGTACGGCCTTTAGTGAACTTGGTATGCTACGATAAGTCCACGCGGACCTGTGCTTATAAAAAGGTCTAACTCCACTTCGGCTAGCGAGGTGGTACTAATTTTAGTGGTTAGGGACTAAACATCTTACCGCACCGCGGCGCAAGACCTTTAGTTCCGGTTGGTGCTACGAACCGGTACCAATGGGCTCTTTTTCCCGCCCTTTCGGCTGCTGAAAAAGTAGCATTGGTCCCGGTTCGTGACATCAACCGATACGAATGCACACCTTTATTACCGGTTGGTGCCACGAACCGGTACCAATGGGTTCTTTTTCCCGCCGTTTTGGCTGCTGAAAAAGTAGCATTGGTCCTGGTTCTTGGCATCAACCGGTACGAATGCACACCTTTAGTACCGGTTGAGGCCACCAACCGGGACCAATGCTCTGGCTATATAATCCCCCGCCTTCGAGCCCGTCGTTCCCATCTCGCCATTTGCAGGCTAGCAGCTCAAGACGACGCCTACGCCGACACCGACGCTGTCAGGCTGCCGGATTTCGCCCCCGCCGTCGCCGACGACTTCGCCGCTCCGTTCCTCCATCGACGCCGCCGCCCCGTTTCCTCCACCGTCGCCGCCGCCGCCCGGCCCGCCTGGCCGGCCCCTTTCTCTCCATCGACGCCGCCGCCCCCACATTCCTCCACGATGTCGGCCGCGCCCCGCTCCTCGATCTACGTCGCCGACGCCTCTCGCCCACTGGTGAGTCGAGATCTTGCCGTCGGCCCGCTAGCTAGTATAGATTAATTAATATAGGTTAATAAATAGATGATAGATATAGATAGATAGATAGAGCAGTAGAATCTGTGTAAAATCGATAGATAAATAGATAGATAGATATATATATATATATATAATTAAATATAGATATATATAGCTAATAATAAATATATATATATATATATAATTGATAGAGTAGAATCTGTGTATAATAGATATAGATAGATAGCTAGATAGATAGCTAGCTAGATAGATAGATAGATAGATATATAATTTGTAAGACAAAAATACTTTGTAAGACAAAAATTTATTTAATAGATAGATAGATGTGTATAATACTTTGTATAATAGATATAGATAGTTAGCTAGTATATAGATAGATAGACCGTTTTGACGTATTCGCTAAGTATTTTTGTCTTATTTTGTTAATTTGTTAGTTATCTACTATAAATTTTTCACTCGTTCATGTTAATAAATTTTTGCATATATTAAGTTCTTGGCAACGATGCCTGGCCCGCATCCCCGTCGTCGCCGCGTCAGAGAGCACCCGTTTGATGGGATGAGCGATGTTCGGGACTGGGCTCCCCCGTGCTGGCACTCGGAGGTGATCTCCGAGGCGCGCCGCTTAGTGAGGAATCCGGGTCCTGTCGTCGACCCGGATCTTATTTGGTGGCGGTCGCGTGGGCCACAGTCGGTGCGGAGACAGCCGGCCCCCGAGTGGATTGTGCGCCGACGTGTCAGGGAGGAGGACGAGCACGTCCGTCGCTACTTGGTGGCGTTGGACGCCGGGTCATGGAGGACCTGGAAGGTTTTTCAGGGATCTCATCCGAGATACGAGTTCGTGGTGGTTCCTTCTCTTTGGGTGGCCACCTTCCACCGCACCCGACGTTGTTTACTGTATTAGTCATGTTGTTTACCGTTGTATTACTTATGAGACACTATGCAACCTTGTTTTAAAATATTATTGCTGCATTTTTATTCGAGTTCATAATTTTGTGTGTGTATTAACTTTGAACCAACCGGGACCTATTCTCTTGGTATATAATCCCCGCCTTCCAGTCGTCGCTCCCATCTCGCCATTTGGATCAAGACGACGCCGACGACGACACCGAACTAATCTTTTGAATTATATATGAACACAGAAAATGGCTGACGATGAACAACTCGTCCAGTGCCCCTATTGTGATGATAACTCGGGTCGGTGCGACAGCAGGTATCCAAAGTTGGATGGGGATGAAGAAAGATATTTCTCCCTCACGCTTAGGCATGACTTCTTAAAAATAACGTTATATATATACAACTTCTGCGTCGACATCATCCTTTTTATTTAATCATGCTTCACACTTAAATTTTTGTTTTGACGTGTAATTTTTTTATAATCAACTAGCGCATCCCATGCTATGCAAGACGACAAGTATGTGACTTTGTTAAATTCAATGATTGGCAAGAGAATGAAACAAAGGAAGTCAAACTAAAGACGACGAAACATGGTATAACTTTGAGGATTGATGTTACTAATAAATGTTGGTGCACTTATTTTGCTTGTCCAAATTGGCATGCATTGTGCAAGGCATATGCATTACAAGAGGGTATGCAAATAACATTTGATCTTGGACCTCGCCGAGATGTATTTAAAAATAAGGATATTTGGATGCTAGTGGACGACAAGAAGCTGGTTCTATCTCAACGTGAGTTTCTTAACCAAATTTTACTTGTTTCCTTTCCTTATTTCTTTGCTTCCCAAGTTGACAACTTTGTTATAATTGTCAGTTTATCTCTATGCTCCGATGGATGTACGCAAGATATTTGATAATGCTTTCTATAATGGTGGGGTTGAGGAGCTAACCATGGATGAATAAGATGAGTACATCTCCTTGCTTGAAGATGTAACTGGCTTTGCAAGCAAATCTTATACTCCATATGTTCCATTTGTTCTCGAGTTGTTGCCGGTATATGTATCAAACTATATCATGGTGAGATTTTTTACTGTTCTGTCACTACTTCATCATTTTCAAAAATCTTTGGACCTAAGATTAAATATACCGCATTACTAAGTATTTTACTCATATGTTTTCAACAGAAAATCCCGAAAAAATGTGTGCCTAGATGGATGCCTTCTAGAGGCGAGCTTACAGTTGTGGCTTACAGTTGTGGATGCCGGAGGCCATGGGAAGAACTCTTCAAGACTGACTACTCCACTGAAAGTGAACGTGATGGTGGCTCCTTAAGAATAAAAAATTGGAAACGGATAGTGATTCCGAAGAATATAAAAGATTGGGACAAGGTTTTCTCCATATTACATTATGGAAATGAAGGTGTCTTTTGGTTTTTTTATATTTACCCTTGTGAGGATGAGCAGTTTCATAGGTGATATATATGAGGAGTTGAGGTATAATATTGTGGAAATGGAACTTTGTGTTTGATATTAGCGAAGTTAAACTAGCAAAGGACCTTTGTGTGTTGGATATTAATTATGATCATGATGATATATATGAGATGAATCCTTTCTCTCCTAGATGGTGATAAGAGAGTACACAACTCTTTTTATTAGCTAGATAAAACAATATATGAAACCCCTAAATTAACCCCTGCAAAACCCCCTAAACCCCCCACCATTTCAAAAAAAAAACTACCCGTCCCGGTTGGTGGCACCAACCGGGACAAAAGGCCCTCCCGCCTGGACAAGCCACATCGGCCACGTGGAGGCCCATCTATCCCGGTTCGTGGCCCAACCGGGACTAAATATTTTGGCATTAGTAACGACCCTTTAGTCCCGGTTCCGGAACCGGGACAAATGGGTCTTTTTCTACTAGTGTTACACATTTGTATCAAATGTAAAGGGGAGGCTATATAATGGACTGAACTGCAGAAAACCAGAATAAAGATGAGAAGTTAGGCCTATCGAAGACTAGCATCTTCCGATGATTCTTGAAGCACAAGAAGAGATAGCAAACAGTTATATATAAAACATACAGTAACAATGCAACAGAAGTTGCTGCAGCATTGTATAATAGTAAGTTGTATTAATTAACAATCATCAATGCTTCAGAGAATCCTTCCTCGATTTCCTTGCAAGGAAGAAAACCCGGAACCAATCTGTTTAGTAGTAGTTTGTAGTAGTAGAGTCTGGCTTCAGCATAAAGCGTCATGTTATCGTGGACACGTCTATTCAAATAGATTATCTTCCCTGCAGGGGCTGCACTACTATTACCCTACACGCTCGGATCTCCAGGGTGGAGTACACCTTGTTAGGGAACACCCCATCGAGGCTATCCGACACGACGTAGTCCTACCTAGGCTTAGCAGAGAGGGCATCTGGCGGTCTAAATCCTAAGTACGCAGGGACTTTGGACCCTTGCCTTGACGCACTCCTGCATATTGCGTGGTTGGCCGGTGAAGCAAACCCACCTCGCACTACCGCAGTAGGCGGTCCAATCCCGGCGCAGGACGCGGTACTGCTCACGTATGAAAAAGTTTTCGATAGAATGTACGCCGCGGAGGGCCCACACCGTAATCCCACGTGGAGGTAGCACGTATAGGGCACGTCGACCCACTCAAGTCATCCACCTAACCCATTTAAGAATTTTATTATTAGCTCGCAGGCAACCATTATCGTTGCCCGACTAGTAACACAACAGACAACAAACAGCAGTCAGGACCACCAGTGCATTGGGGCCTGCCCTGTCGTCCCATCAAAGCTCTGCGGTTACCTACAATGTGAACCGTCTCCTTACCTTATCTCGCCTGTCCTCTTGGAAGAGATCGACTTTCGTGGTTTAGTAACTCTCATGGACAACGATCAGGGTCCAATCCCACCAGTACGTCGGTGAACCCTCCTTGTCATCCCGTCACAATACCACTGGCGGGCACCGTGGGGTAACCGACTTCTTACCTTTAAGTACCACCGTGGTTCAGAACCCTAGGGCGACACTATATAGTCGGCAACGAGTGGAGTACGAGGATTACTCCTCGATGGCTCACAATTGAGGTGGCTCGGTAGAGCCGTGATAGGGGCCTTTGGCGGGGTCTGCTCTATACCGTACATGTGGCAGTTATATATATATTTTGTGTCCGCGTTCACTCCCCAGAGTGATCACGACCCGCTATCTAATCCTAGTTGACTAACAATGCTCAGGGTCAACTGCTGAATATAATATATATAATTAATAGGCAACATAGGATAAAGGAAGGTATATCAAGGGGCGACAATGACAGACTATGCAATTGAATATGTAAGCAACGTAGCAGCAGCAACAATGCCTAGTGCAATAAATAGATAGGCGATATCTGGGTAAGGAGAATGGCTCTGCTTGCCTGGAAGCTCGGTAGCAAGGGCAGAGTTGACGACGTAGTAGTCGTACTCAGCAACGGTGTCATCGGCGGCATCAGTGGGGTCTACCGGAGAATAAGGTGGGAGAAACAGTAAATATAAAGCAATCATATGCAAAAAAATGCATGGCATGACAGATGCAATGTTATCGGTGTTCTATCGCAGTATAAAGTGTTATGCTCAAAGCGGGAATTCATCCAGGGATTAAAATAGCAACATTATCCAAAACATTATCTAAAACAGTACCATTGATGTCAGCCACTGTAATTTTATAAATTCATTTTATTTATTTAAACGTGGCATGAGCCCACATGTCATACACAGTACTGATTAATAGTCCATTTTATTTAATAACTTACAATTGGGGCCCAGCTGTCATCCTAACAAAGACTAAGTAACAGTTATTTTATCTAAATAATAGCTAGGGCCCACCTTTCATAGACAGTGAGGTTCATCTAATAGTTTTCTCATTTGTTTTAAATCCCAGGTTAAATAATAGGGGGGTTGGCCCACTGTCAGTGGCACATAAGTGCCTAATTAAGTCCTTGACAGTGGTGGCCCACCTGGCGGCGACACAGGACATCGCCGGCGAGGCAGAGCTCGCCGAAGCTTGGTCGTGCGCTGCGTACATGCGTCCGTTTCCAACGCCGTTTGATGATACACATTCAGTGCGACAAGCCGCGTCCAACCCAACAAGCAGAACGAGACGAGGTCGCCGGAGCTGAGCTCTACGTCGACAATGGCGGCGGCGGTTGTACGGGTCAGACGGGGAGCTCGGTTCCCGTGAGATTTCAGGCGTTCATCTGGGTCAAATTGAACCTACGTTCTACCGTGAGCATGCTAGTGCAATCGGCGCGGCCAGAGTGGCACAAGGGAACGGCTACGACCATCCACGGCGGCGTCCAAAGCAAGCTAAAAGGGGGGAATCCATCGGAGCTTATCGAGCGTAGACGAGCAGTTGGGGACGGTGGGTATGCTCACCGTGAGCAAGCCGAGGGTGGCAGTGGGCTCGATGGCGGGCGGAAATGGTGTCTTCTACAACCCCACCGGCGTCGAGGAAGAAGACGAGGCGATGCCGCGTGCTGTGGTGGCTCCCGACGACGACTGCTTGTACTGGAAGACGAAGTCGACGGAGGCGAGGCTCGTAGACGTGTTGGTTGGGGCTGGGGAGGACGGTGGCCGCGCGGGTTCGCTACGACGCGTCCATGGCGGCTCGGGCGTGAGGTGGAAGACGACGAGGGCGAGGGGGAAATGAGCTGGGCCTCGATCTAGGGCTACAGGGGGTGCGGGGTGTCGTTCTTATCCATGGAGGGGGCACTGTAGCGACGGGGACGAACGGGTTCGACGAGGACGAGAGGGCTCGGTCGCTTTGCCATGGCGACCGTGAGATGAACAGGAAGAAGAGGAGAGGGGAGTGGGTTGGGCCGGCAGAGTGTTGCCCTAGGCGTTATTTAGCATTTTTATATTTTTTGTTTTCTTTTCTCTTCTGTTTGTATTTGTTTTTGTTGCTCTAGCATTTTTGTAAAAAAATGCAACTTGCTCTAATATTATTGTTGCACCATACTGAAGTGCCAAAATTTTTTTAGGCCATAACAAAAATCATTTAGGAATTGTTTTGAATATGCAATTGACTAAAGGGGACTTTTGGCCGCTGTTTTGATTTGTTTGGTTTATTTAATAGCTTAATAAATCCCTACATCCATATGGGCATGATCCACTGATTAGTTGGCATTTTACAAAATTGATGGCATAATTTTTGGACAAAGTTTTATTTGCCACTTTGTTTTCAATATCAACCAAAAAGGTTTTGGATATGATCTGTCTCAACGATAATCAAGGCATGGTTAATCACAAGGATCAGTCATTAACAAAAGTAATTACTGTAGCATAACATTGGGTGTTACACGAGTGCGAATTTCTGGAGGCCGAGCTACACGTAGCCCTCTATTTTGAAAAAATTGTAAAACATATTTAAAAGTTCTAAAAAAATCCGAAAAAAAATCTATGGAAACTTATATGTATTCCGTATGAACATGTCATTTTTGGCTTGAAAATATTGTGATATGAAGTCTGCACAAAAAAGAAAATTCAGCCCAAAACAACAACGAAAAGGCCCATTTAAAATCAAATATTTGTCTTGTTTTCATACGCCACATGTGAAAGCATAATGGTATGAAAATTTGCACATATGTCATATACATGTGTATATATATTCATAATTTTTTTAATGCTTTTTGAATAATATAAAATATATTTTATGACTTATTCAAACTAAAGGGCTGCGTGTAGCTCGGTCTACGTTAGCATTATCCGGGTGTTACACTAGCTATACTAGATCACCTAGCGATGATTACAAGAACTGAAGTGAACCAAAGACGCCATTTATCATATCCACAAATGCTTAATAATACGAATTTTCTGTATCCGACTATATAAGTGGTAATTCCAATTCCATACCGTAGATACGACTTACGGACAGTAGCTACTAGGTGCGTGGACGAGAGAAGAGTCAAGAAGTACTGGCAGTAGCTGTCCCGCTGACGTAAATGATGACCTAGCTAGGTCGTAGAAAATGCTAAACCAAACCAAATCGCAAACCACCTGACCCTGACCTGGCGGTATATTATACTCCAACCAACATGCACACGTTTTCTACGAGCGTGCGTGTAACATGTATGAAGCCTAAAAAAAAGACGACATGCATGCACCATACCCGGGCCGAGCTGTGCCCTACGTACCGGTAGCATCAATCAATCAATTTTTTATAATGATACTTTATCTGTAAACTAATATGAAACGTTTTAGATCCTTATTTTATTTTAATTATCTAAAACATCTTGTATTTATAAACGAAAGCAGTACTCTACTGTCAACAAAATTATTTCTTATAATGTACTCTTAACCAAAAAATCCTGATAATTCTTTACCAGTTTAGTGTTTACACTTTGAAAAATATAGTACTACTATAGTATTCCCTTCGTTTTGTAATTTAAGATCATGTAGAAACCTACAAAATGATCTTATATTACGGAACCGGAGGGAGTACCACTACACCAAACTGCTTAGTTGCCGACATACGCTATGCCGACGGCCACTGACAGCATATGATCGTCGGGACCGCTTTCATCAGCATAGATCGAACCATCATCGGCATACAAAAACCTGTCGGCAACCAACCTATGCCGACGACTTTTCTCCGGCCGTCGGCATCGTAATGCCCTTGTCAAACAAAATTCAACGGTAGCTGCCGGCAAGCCCCGTCGGACATGTGTCAGCATCTAAAAGCTTCTGGTCAAAACGATGTTGATGGATTTGCCATCGGCATAGATGCATAAAAAAATAAAAAAGGTCTGCACACGGCCCCGCCACCGTACAGTGTGCACATCCGTCAATTTTTTTACATAGCCCTGCCGTACAGCCTGGAGCCATCGCGCCGTGGCCATGGCCGACCGCTCTAGTGCCGCACCGCCATGGTCGCCGGAGTGCCTGGCCGTGGTCGTGGCCGCCCGTCGAGGTCGCTAGTGCGCCCGTCGTGGTGGCCCGTGCGCCCGACCGTCGTCGCCCCGCCGTGGTCGTGGCCGTCCGTCGAGGTCGCCGATGCGCCCGTCGGGGTCGCCCCGCCATGGCCGTGGACGCGGGTGCGCTCTCGTGGTGGTCCGTGCGCCCGACGGTTGCTGCCCGTCAGGGTCGCCCCGCCATGGCCGTGGACGCGGGTGCGCTCTCGTGGTGGTCCGTGCGCCCGACGGTTGCTGCCCGTCGTGGTCGCCGGCGAGCCCTCGTGGTGGCTCGTGCGCCCGGTCGTCGTTGCCCGCCGTGGCCACCATGTGCTCGCGTGGACACCGTGGCTGCCGTGGCGAGCCGTGGTGGTCGCTGGTGGCCGCAGTGACAAGGGGAAGCAGAGCGGCGCGACCTGTGTGTGATGGAGGAGGAGAGGAGGAAGGCCGCAGAGGTTGGGAGGCAGCGCGAGATGGGGACGGCGGGCCGGTGGGAGGTGCGATCGGCGGGAGGCGGGAACGGCGGGCTGGCGGGAGGTCCGACTGGATGGAGGCAGGGCGACGGGCCAGCGGGGGTGGTGGACGCGATGGAGAAGGAGAGGAGAGTGGGGGGATCCGGGGTGGGGGCGTGGCACGATGGAGGAGGAGAGGAGAGGATAATGCGTGGTGGGGTTGGCTACCCCTGCCACGTCACTGATCCATGGGAGGGGAGATAGACCAATAGGATGTTTGCAAAAAAACGTGTTTGTTTGTTCTATTTATTTGATTAAAATAGCTATGCTAAAATTTAGTAAATAAATTCAATTTTTTTGTACACCTTCTACTAATCATAAGCTAATACCACGTTGAATTTTATAATGTTTGGACCTTGTTTGCATTTTCAAAAAAATGAAAAATCGATAAACTCATTGTGCCTATTGTTGTTCAAAACATTTTCAAAAGGAAAATGGTTTTCTGTAAAAATAATTGGAAAACCTATTTTGCAAAAGTGTGCATATTGAAATGGTCAACAAATTTGTCAAAGGAACTTTTCATTTTCGTTGCATGAAAAATCCGTTTTCCATTTTCCGAGTGTCAAAAGTAGGGTTGTTTTGTGAAGAAACTACCAAATATTTCTTGTGAATTTGAACCTATATATTAAAAAAAATACTAAACCATATTTTATTAATAATTCATCAAAGGTTTCCATGTAAAATGATTTTTATTAACCTCTTCTGGAAAAGAAAATTTTCCGCAGATTCATCTGGAACGGGGTCAAATTTGAACTACATGTGCTTGATAGTTTGCTCTTTAATTTTTCAAAAACTCATTTTAGGTACACAAGTAGTCATTCAATCAGAGATCCACCAACAGTTTTGCAAGATTCCACCCCTAGCTATCACCGGTCATGCCTCCCTCCTCCGTTTTGACCGCATTTTGAAACCCGCTTAAATAATTAAAAAAAATGTAAAACCTTCGCGTTGGATCCTAATTTATGTCCTAGTAACCATAAAAAACAACAAACTTGGAATAATGCAAATATTTTAGAAAAGTCTTCTTAAAATGAGCTATCGAGTATGAAAATTCATGGCTTTCAAGCCAAATGACCGATGTTAGTGCTAGTTTCAAAGCATAGTTTTCCCAACTGATCGTGTGCATATTGTAATGGGCAACAAGTTTGCCAAAGGAAGTTTTTATTTTCGTTGCACGAAAAATCCATTTTTCATTTTGTGTGTGTCGAAAGTAGGGTTATTTTGTGAAGAAGCTACCAAATATTTGGTGTGAATTTCAACCAATATATTTTTCAAAAATACTATACCATATTTGATTAACAATTGACCAAAGGTTTCCATGTAAAACGATTTTTATAAACCTGTTTTGAAGATTCAGTTGGAACGAGGTCAAATTTGAACTACATGTGCTTGATAGTTTGCTCTTTAATTTTTCAAAAAATCATTTATAGGTGCACAAGTAGTCATTTAATTAGAGAGCCACCAAGATTTCTGCAAGATTCCACCCCTAGCTATCACCGGTCATGCCCCCTCACTACACCACGGGCAGAATCTAAGGGCGCCCCAACTGCCGGGATAGGCCACTATAGACGGCAATTGGACTGCCGGCAACCGTTCTTTGCCGGCAGGCCGGCCTGTCCGGAATAACCCTGTCGGGAAAAGTCTTTCCCGGCAGGCAAATCTTCCCCGGCAGTTCTATTGCCCCGTTTTACCTATCATTCCCGACAGGCCACCAGCTTGCTTAGATAACTTTTGCCGGCAGTTGGACTGCTCTGGCACTTTCTGAGGCTTCCCTCTACCACTTACACAGGAGGTTTTTTCCATTTCAAATTTAAAATTCAAACTTAAACAAATCACGCACACACAAAATACTTCATTGAAAGTATCACAGACAAGATACTTCATTGCAAGTCATAACTTGTTCATACATAGGCATAATAGATAGCATCACACAGAAGTTCATCATGATCGAGATGACTTCATCCTACAAGTACTTCATCCAGTGCACAAGTACTACACCTACCTAACAAAATGACCTACAAGTACTTCATCCAGTGTACAAGTACTTCACCTACCTAACAAGATGAACAATGCATTTGTTTCTAAAATAATGATCGTCACCCACACCCAACAACACCTCTTGGCCGTGCCCTCGCAGCGCCTTGCCCGCAACTCCTCCTTGTCGCGCTCCTGATTGCGTCGTACCTGCAACACAATCATATTAATTACCAAAGAAAATCTGCATTAGAAAATATTAGGTTGCCAACGAAGCAATAAGGATTCATGGGTACTAAGTAATCCATCAAAAGTAGTTCCCATACCAATCATGTTTTAAAATTGGAACTTTAGATTAGCCACGTAAAGTACACATATGCAAAGGACAAAAAATGCTGGAAATAACCACACAAATCATCTACTACCTCCGATCCGGAGTTGTACTAAGTGTGTGCCCATTAATATGGGTCGGAGGGAGTACTAAAAATAACCACACAAACCAGCTACTGAAAGTAACCACACAAATGAGCTACTTCTGCGGACAATGCTACGGACAATGCTGCCGCCAATGGATATCATAAACAAGACCTCACACAAAGAGCTAGCCAAGATATTAGAATTCAGAACATGATTCCTGATAGAAAAATAACAGGAGACGAGATGATAAATGGAGTTTAAGCTAGTATATAAATTAGGATCGACTACTCTGTTGTTTTTAGGAACAGAAACAACTGCTCTGGAGTACTTAGCAGCTAAGGAGTAAACCACAAATAGACTGCATACAGAGAGAGCTAAAGCCGCAAGATTTCTGTAACATGCAGGCAGTGTCGAAGACGAGTTGTGCCAGGTGCTTACCAGTGCAAAACACATTCAGTATCAAGAACATAATGAACTCATCCTCAAATGCAGATGCATAGTGATGTGCAGTGACAACAGTGACAACCACTGAAATTGTAACAGTACCAACCTGAATTTCACTTGATACTGTGGGGAATCCTCAAGTCTAGTGACTTCTTCTTTTTTTAAAGTAAATCCATTGACTTCTCATCCTTCTTGAAACAAGCAAACCTCTTGTTATTTTGGGAAATGTCAAGACCATCGCCCAAGCTCCCTACAGGATCAAAAATAATTAAACCAAGAACAAAATGCTCACAATGCATACCCATGCATTTAAAAACAAAATAAATTCTGAAGTACAATAGAGAAGTGATCAACATATCACTTCACTGAATCAAAGATGAAAACAAACAACAATAGCAACATATTTTCACAAGTCAAATGGCATAAAGAGTTGTTTATAACTTTATCTTTATCATCTTAAGATGATTCTACAGCTAACAAGGTCATACAACACAAAGGAGGCACCTCGGTACAGTTTTGGACACGATCTGCCATTCAACTTTGGACAAGTACAGCTTGAGTTCTAGACCACCAAAAGTATTGATCTTAGATAATTTGGAAATCTTAAGAAAATTACTACAACTCTTCTATTATCACCAAGACATGATTTGAGGTGTAACTAAGCTGAAAAGCATCATCATTTAGAACTGTACAGATTAAATGCAAAACATGACAGAGCATTTGTTAATTCCATAACTCCTAAACTGGCAAGCGTATGTTCATGAAATTTTAACACAAGCAAGATAAGAAAGTTAGCTACAGGTTTTGTATTGACCACATTCACAGAAATATCATTTGCACCACCAAAATAATTTCATAACAAATACTGCACGTGCAAGCCAAACAACAGAGGCATATCTATATGCATTTATTATCTATATTGTTAACATCTAACATATTGTTGCTATGTATGCTGCTCCATGCAACTCCAAGTCATAAACAAGCAATCATATTACTTAGCACAATTTATTAGAGATAAAGCATATGTGATTCTTGATTGAAGTGAGATGGAATCAGTGGCACCAGAGAGAACAGAGGAGAGGAATACCTATGCATGAGTAAGAGCTGTGGAGAGAATGAGCGCCGGGGTGTAGGCCGATGGACTCGCTGGGCTGGAGATGTTCTCCCCCGCTGGAGCTGCGTGTAAAAATTTACAGTGAGGCTAAAAAGAAAAGAAAACGCATAACTGTAGTGAAGCAAATCAATCGGAGGTATGGAAGGCACACATGTCATTCTTTCTCTTGCAATTAAACAATTACAAAGAATGCACAACTGAAAAAATATAAGCTTATTCTATGTCCAAAGTTTCACTAAATATTTACTAAATCTGAATGAACAAAAACAAAACAGAGAATCCCCGGAACACAAAATTGAAAGAAAAAAAATGCTTTAGAGATAGTTGTACTGGTGCTCACTCATCGAATACACAATATATGTTCTCCTTCTTCTGAACCTGATGCTTCCAACAATGCACTAATCGGAGAGCTATTCACTAAAACTGACTTCTCAAGTTTCATAAATAGGATACATTTCTCGGTCTCAAGTCTCATCTAAATAGCATGGATGGCAAAAAGAGAGAGAGGTTTCGAACGGCCAGGGAGCGGCTACCTGCTTAACAGAGATGGGTGAGGTGAGCTTCACAGACGATCTCCCTCACATCACCCCTCCATCTCCGCCTGACGGCAGCGCAGCCACCGCGGCTCCGACTCCTCGACCCTGGCCAGCACCTCTCATAGGAGCTCCTAGGGCAGCTCTGCCCAACGGCAGCCCAGCCGCGCGGCCTCCTCCGGCGCCACGGTAGCCATCAGCAGGACGCGCGCCCAAAATAAATTTCGACGCCAGGAGATGGCATCCACCTCGAATTTCATCCGACCGCTGTCCTGCTGAACCCTAGCACCACGGGATCGAAGGGGACTCGGGGACGAGACGAGGAGGTGATGAGGAGATCCTTTCCGGCGGCTTGGATCCGGGGACGGGACGAGGAGCTGATGGATCCGGTACAGGTACGGGATGACGGAGCGGTGTCTGTGGGGAGGCCGCAGTGCAGTGGGGAGGGAGGAGAGGAGATGGGGGGCTCTGACGACGGATGGGATTTAGGCACCGACGGCGGGTGGGATTTGGGCGCTGACGGCGAAGGGGGTTTGGGCACCCACGACGGAGGGGATTTGGGAGCCGACGGCGGAGGGGATTTGGGCGCGGTGGCCGTGGCCCGTGGGGAGGCGGTGGGGCGGCGGGAAGGGGGAGATGGGGAGCATGGCGATAGATTAGGGATTTGAGACGGAGGGGCGCGGCGAGATATTGGGGATATTCCCTCCTCGGGCATGTTTCTTCCCTCCGTTTTTTCATCTCCGCGCGCTTATTTTCGGGTCCAACGCTAAATATATGTGCTGGCAATTGACTGCCGGTATGTTATAACCTATGCCGGCAGTTAGTTTGCCACCAACATTATATACCGGCAGGCAACTTATAACGACAGCCTAACTGCCGGGATAGGTCAACTTTTGCCGGCAGAGCTCTACCGGCATATTCTGCCCGTGGTGTAGTGCCTCCCCCGTTTTGACAGCATTTTGAAACCCGCTTAAACAATTCGAAAAAAATTCAAAAAATTGTAAACCTTCGGGTTGCATCCTAATTTATGTCCTAGTAACCATACAAAACAACAGACTTGGAATAATGCAAATATTTTAGAAAAGTCTTCTCAAAATGAGTTATCGAGTGTGAAGATTCTTGTCTTTCAAGCCAAATGACCGATGTTAGTGCTAGTTTCAAAGGATATTTTTCTCAAATGATCTCATTTAGTGCAAAAGTGTGCATATTGTAATGGGCAACAAGTTTGTTAAAGGAAGTTTTCATTTTCGTTGCATGAAAATTCCATTTTTTATTTTCTGAGTGTCGAAAGTAGGGTTGTTTTGTGAAGAAGCTACAAAAAATTTGGTGTGAATTTGAACCAATATATTTTTCAAAAATAATATACCATACTTTATTAACAATTGAACAAATATTTCCATGTAGAATGATTTTTATAAACCTTATTCTGAAAAATACAAATTTTCGCAGATCCAGCTGGAACGTGGTCTAATTTTAACTACATGTGCTTGCTAGTTTGCTCTTTATTTTTCCAAAAAATCATTTCTAGGTACACAAGTAGTCATTTGATAAGAGATCTATCAAGAGTTTTGCAAGATTCCACCGGTACCTATCACCGGTCATGCGTAAGATTGCCTCGCGGTGTGCTCGTTTCGACGTAAACACTAAATGCTTTGTCTATTATTTAATCTATGTAAATTTGAAAATATAGTATGGAAACATAATCCTAGCAAGATTCTAATCCAAAAAAATTTAAAATTTATCAAAATCAATGCAAGTATGAATTAATTATGATTTTCATAAATTATAAGGACATATTTGCAAAAGTACAATATGCCACATTTTTAACATATCCAAAAACAGAAACAAAGTGGATAATCATAATCTATGGAAAATTCTACCCCAAATTGATATATAATTTGCATATGTTCAAATTTAGATAACTCAAAATGAATATTTAGAAACATTTAATTAAAATAATAATAATAAAATGTTGCCGACGATAAAGCCGTCGGCATAGCTCCAACACCGTTAGTTGGCCGGCAGCCCACGTGCCACTATACCGACGGCCAAAGATATGCCGATGGCCACCGTCGGCATAGCTGCAGCTAAGCCAACGACTTTTCTTTGCCGAGGGTAAAATAAAATTCGTCAGCTTAGCTTCAGCTATGCCGAGGGTGGCCGTCGGCATATCTTTGACCGTCGGCAACTACATATTTTGGGTAGTGTACAGTGTACTTAACAATAAGTAACTATTTAAGGAAGAGCAACCCATATGCACGCACGTACTCATATTTTTATGCATCTTCGACCAAGCTAGCTTGTACTCAATATTGTGACACATGCTGACATGCATGTATGTACATTAATTTTGTCACCTTGCCTAGACCCATTTGTGCCGTCAGTTTGGATACGTTCATTAGTACTCCTAATCCAGTGCTCCTGATCCTACTACTTAATAATAATACTAGTTCATCTTTAATTGACACACACGAACTACAACTTTAATATAAAGTTATACTAAGTGTGCGTTAATTAATTTAGATCGAAAGGGGTACTAGTAATAGATTTCGCCCTCCTAGTTCAGCTTTGGGGTCGTTCACCTTTGGTTGGCCAACATGCATGCAAGGCCATGCATTCATGCATGTACCTAAGAAATGGATGAATGGTGATGCGTTGCCAACCCCGTGCTCCTGACTAGAATTGATGAGGCCATGCATGCATGCACAAGAGAGTGGTATGGTCGTCGCTACCGACTTTCAACAGGCATCCTGTATCGATCTGTTGAAAAGAAGAGAAAAATTATTAGTGTTACTCCGACTAGTTAAAGTTGGAATATAATCGATTGAATTTGGCGAATGTGCGGCGGAGGCGACAATAATAATGGTCGGTTCAGGGACAAGCTAACACCAAAAGTGCTTGATAGCTAGCTAAATCAGATGCCTTTTTACGTACTAGTTGCTTTAGTAAACTAATTAAAGATAGCCACTTGCTAGCTAGTGATGGATTAATTATGGATCCAACGAACTGCGATTAGTTGAAAGCTGCTTGTATGCATGCATGGGTCCCAAACAAAATTTAGTTGAGTAGCAATTTAAGTGAGCTGGGATGCATATGCATGCATGTATGTCATGGATGAGACAGCAAGAGGAGGAGGTTGGCATTGACGGGGTCGCTTGGAGCTAACCGACCGATCGGATCGATTTATTCAAGCAGGGGTCAGTCGTCAAGTCAAACCATAACTGGTGGTGTGCTCTACTCTACTAGTCAGCGCGTGCGTGCATGCATGGATGCAATGCAACCTCACTCGATCACCTCATCACCTGCAGGTGAATTTGTGAGGTTGGGCATCCAGGTGCCTTCTTCCCATCACCGCCTCCACCTCACTGTCTACGTAGCCGTAGGTACTACCAAGCACCAACCAACCTTAATTATCTTCATTCTCTCCTCTGTATTACTATCCATCTCTTAATTGGTTTGTCTCCTTCTCTTCCTATGTACTATACGTTGTACAAACAAATAAATAAATAATATATGGACGGATATTTAATTAAGTTAAATCTAATAACTAATGCATACAGAATTACCTTTTCTGGAATATTTTGTAATGGCCAAAAAAGCACAACGCAAACCACGTACTCAAACAGGCGTTAAGAGGAGTCAAGTGATATGCAAACCACGTACTCAAACATGCGTCAAAAGATATGCCCAAGAGCGGAAAACAAATCGATACAAGCAAGACGTCTCAAAGAAGAGGAGTCAAGTGCTAGGAGACGCAGAGAGCTGCTAGCCGACCAACTGAAGACCAACCAACATGTCGTCTAGTCGGTCTCCATCATGTCGCCTACATAGCAAGTGCCACTGCTGCAAAAATGTCGAGAATTTGAACAAAAAGTTGCAATCATGCCATAAGAAGGCCTGAGCGATAACCATCTGGTTCATAGGGTCCAAGCCATCGTGATGAACACGAAAGAGCTAGGTGCCTTCTCGTACCAGTACGTTGAGCATGACTTAAGGCCAGTTCTTTTTGGCGATTCTCCCAGAATCGCTCCTTTTCCCAGCTTCTTCCAGAACCGCTCCCTCCTCCACTCCATATCTTTTTGACAATCCTATCTAGTTAAGGTCTAATTAGGTAGGATTGTAAAAAAAAATTGAAGTAACGATTCTGAGAGAAGCTGCGGAGGGGGCGATTCTTCCAGAATTGGAGAATCGCTCAGAATCGCCGAAGAGAACTGGCCTTTAAACTACCCTGGAAGTTTTTGAAGAGCCGCATGCATATGTTATTCTATTGATCATATGCGTAGAATAACTTAATATTATTTTAATAAATAATCAGACTTGATTGATTAAGTAAAAACAATACATCATGTTGAGCTGGAAGAAGCCCAACAAATTAAAGAACAAGAAAACATAAAAAAGAAAAGTAGAAAATCGCACCGAAGCAAACAGAAGCCTTTTTAGGTATTTACGACAACTCACAAACAATTTACTATAATCTACCAGGTTATCAGAGAAAAAAAAACATGGAGAATTATACACAAATTTTACAGTCCCTGCATGTACATATGTTTTATTCTAGGTGTGTGTAATTGAATAAGTGTTCTCTATGTACCAAATAGCAGATCTGAAGATTGTTAATTATAGAAAGAAATTAAATTTGGTATGCATGTAATCATATGAAACTAATGGACAAGGTGAGACTTGGTTTAGGAGGTAGGCAGACGTATGCCTTTACGCTACCCTGATGCATCCATTCGTTGGAATGGTTTGGATTCCGCACGTGCCGGGCCCACCTCCAAATCCCTTTCCCACCCTTTTTAAACCCTCCCGCCTTCTCTTCCAACCCTCCAACCTCATCACCATTCCATTTCCATACAGTTCTTAGCCGTTACTTGACTTGATCACACTTCCGCCAAGCTTCACTTAGCTACTTGAGAGAGATCATGGAGGGTGGAGGCGGCGAGCCAACCAAGTACCGCGGGGTGCGCCGCAGGACGTGGGGCAAGTTCGCGGCCGAGATCCGGGACTCGAGCCGGCACGGCGTGCGCGTGTGGCTCGGCACCTTCGACACCGCCGAAGAGGCCGCTGCCGCCTACGACCGCTCCGCCTACTCCATGCGCGGCCGGAACGCCGTGCTCAACTTCCCCGACAAGGCGCACGTCTACGAGGCCGAGATCAGGCGCCAGGGCCAGGGTTCGTCATCCTCGTCGGCGGCCAGGCAGAACCAGAACCAGCAGCAGGTGATCGAGTTCGAGTACCTGGACGACGACGTGTTGCAGGAGATGCTCCACGACCACGACAAATCCAACAACTGGTAGATCTACGACTAGCTATATCGAATCGATATTATGCATGGATACCATGCTTATGCATTCTGGCCATATATATACTATATCGATCCATTTTGCAATCAATAATCCAATCGGTGATGGGTTTTCAGTCTCAAAATGACTCAATCGTAATGCTTATATTTTTTAGTACGCTTAATTACTGATTTGTACCATACATATATGCATAGTCTGTCTAAAACATCATCAACATGCTGCAACTGCAAAAGTATCTTACTGGTTGGCGTTGGCGAGATTCATCGTTTGGAAAAAAATCAAATCAAATCGCTTGCTAGCTTGCTGGTCACACGTACTGACGTACTGTGGATTAACCGGTCTGGTCGGAGGCCGGGATGGATCCTACCCGGAAGCTTCGTTAGTTAGGGCTGCTGAGAGTGAGAGATCCATGGAATGGAAGGAATCAATATCTGTCATCGATCGCCGCCGGCGCCCAGAGAAAGTGCAGGTGCGTTCGGCTAGCTGGAGCCACAGTCTAAGTCTTGGTACAACAGTCTACCATCCGGAATGCACCCCATATATATCCATCAGGATGGATTCAGGCCGGGGCTGCAATGTATCGGTGCAACCAAGAACCTTCTCGGAATCTCCCTGCACTCCATTTGTCCGGCCGTCACCAACACACACAATTAATACACTTGTGCTGCTAGATAAGGATTTAGGTGTTCAAATTTCTCATTTCAAATACATATATATATAATATCGGTCGGGGGATCCCATCTCCGCAACCACCGTTCCCATCAATCTGCCTCATGTATCACCGCCGTCCTCTGTGCGGATTGTCCTCGAGCGAGGATATGGTGGTGGCTGGGGGCGTTGGTGCCGGTGCGCCAGCCTTGCTGCTTCTGGGGTATGAAGATCCACGAGATCGGTGACAAGTCGTACGTTGAGGATGTGACGATCGAGCTCACCGCCGTCCAGGAGCGCGCGCTTCCAAGTTCCAACTATGGCTAGTTGGCGCTAGCTCTACCTTCAGAAATGGCGGTGGCCATGGGGCAGCGCAACATGATTGGTGTACGCGCGATCTATAATACGAGTCGAGCATTCTTCGGCAATGCACTAGTGGACAGACCCCCATATTGTCCCGGTTCATAAGGGCCTTTGGTCCGGACACAGAGCAATTGATCCCGAGCTCATATGAGCTCGGGTGAACAGTAAAATCGAAAAAAATATAAAAAAATCTGAAATTTTTTGTGGCGAACATTTGACAAATTTTTAACATGCTTGCAAAATTTCATCACAAAATAACATCCGTGGAATACACAGAAAAAAAAAACAAAATCGATGCTCCAAAAATGTTATTTTTTACAGCATTTTGGAGTTCTGATTTTGTTTTTTTTGTTGTGTATTCCACGGATGTTATTTTGTCATGAAACTTTGCAAGCATATTAAAAATTTGTCAAATGTTCACCACAAAAAATTTCAGAATTTTTTGAAATTTTTTTATATTTGTTTCTATTTTACTGTTCACCCGAGCTCATATCACTTGAGCACTTTTGCTTTGGTCCCGGTTTCACACCCGGGACCAATAACTCGGGACTAATGATGGTCCCGGTTGGCCCACGAACCGGGACCGAAGAGGCTCCACGTGGTCAGGCGCGCAGCGAGAGGGGAGGGGTCATCGGTCCCGGTTGATAGGAAGAACCGGGACCGAAGAGGGGTCATCGGTCCCGGTTGATAGGAAGAACCGGGACCGAAGAGGCTCCATTTTCTGATTTTTTCCATTTATTTATTTATTTTCTTATTTATTATTTATTACTTATTTTATTATTTATTATTTATTATTCTTAATCTAAGATTATTATGGTTAATCTCAAATCAAATTGACCTTCCTGGTCAAACTTTCCCAAGGGTCACCCATCCTCACACTACTCCAGTCCCAACACGCTTAACTTCTGAGTTCCATTCAACACCTACCCCAACTCGCTTAACAGACACTTGTTGAGATATGTATCATATCAATCCTATTAAACTTTGTTGATGTCTATGTTGTGATGAAATTTTAAAAAAATTTGAAACTTCCCGATCGGTTACCTATTATATTTTAAATGTTTTTAAATTATTTAAAAAAAATATTTCTTTTTAATTATGAACACACATTTTTCATTTTCGGAGTGACAAAAATGTGGTTTTTTGTGAAGATTCTACCAAATATTTGATGTAAACTTGAACCACTTTATTTTTGTAAAATACTGGACCATATTTTATTTACAATTGACCAAAGTTTCCATGTAATATGGTTTTTATATACCTCTTCTGAAAAAGACAAATTTCCGCAGATTCAGCTGGAACGGGGTCAAATTTGAACTACATGTGCTTGATAGTTTGCTCTTTATTTTTTGAAAAAATCATTTCTAGATACACAAGTAGTCATTTCATCAGGGATCCACCAAGACTTTTGTAAGATTCCACCCCTATCTATTACCGGTCATGCCCTCCGTTTTGACTACTTTTTGAAATCGACAAAAATAATTCAAAAAAAATAAAAAATTGTAAAACCTTCGCGTTGCATCCTAATTTATGTCTTAGTAACCATACAAAACAAAAAACTTGGAATAAAGCAAATATCTTACAAAAGTCTTTTCAAAATAAGCTATCGAGTATGAAGATTCATGATTTTCAAGCCAAATGACCGATGTTACAGCTAGTTTGAAAGGATAGTTTTCCCAAATGATCTCATATTTTGCACATGTGTGTATATTATACTAGCCAACAAGTTTGCCAAAGGAAGTTTTTATTTTCTTTGCACGAAAAATCCATTTTTCATTTTCGGAGTGACAAAAATGTGGTTTTTTTGTGAAGATTCTACCAAATATTTGATGTCAACTTGAACCACTTTATTTTTGTAAAATACTGGACCATATTTTATTTACAATTGACCAAAGTTTCCATGTAATATGGTTTTTATATACCTCTTCTGAAAAAGACAAATTTCCGCATATTCAACTGGAACGGGGTCAAATTTGAACTAGATGTGCTTGATAGTTTGCTCTTTATTTTTTGAAAAAATCATTTCTAGATACACAAGTAGTCATTTCATCAGGGATCCACCAAGACTTTTGTAAGATTCCACCCCTATCTATTACCGGTCATGCCCTCCGTTTTGACTACTTTTTGAAATGGACAAAAATAATTCAAAATAAATAAATAAATTGTAAAACCTTCGCGTTGCATCCTAATTTATGTCTTAGTAACCATAAAAAACAACAAACTTGGAATAAAGCAAATATCTTATAAAAGTCTTTTCAAAATGAGCTATCGAGTATGGAGATTCATGATTTTCAAGCCAAATGACCAATGTTACAGCTAGTTTGAAATGATAGTTTTCCCAAATGATCTCATATTTTGCACATGTGTGTATATTATACTAGCAACAAGTTTGCCAAAGGAAGTTTTTATTTTCTTTGCACGAAAAATCCATTTTCCATTTTCCGAGTGACAAAAGTAGGGGTTTTTTGTGAAGGATCTACCAAATATTTGATGTCAACTTGAACCACTTTATTTTTGTAAAATATTAGACCATGTGTTATTTACAATTGACCAAAGTTTTCATGTAATATGGTTTTTATATACCTATTCTGAAAAAGACAAATTTCCGCAGATTTAGGTGGAACGGGGTCAAATTTGAACTAAATGTGCTTGATAGTTTGCTCTTTATTTTTTGAAAAAATCATTTCTAGATACACAACTAGTCATTTCATCAGGGATCCACCAAGACTTTTGTAAGATTCCACCCCTATCTATTACCGGTCATGCCCTCCGTTTTGACTACTTTTTGAAATCGACAAAAATAATTCACAAAAAATAAAAAATTTGTAAAACCTTCGCATTGCATCCTCATTTATGTCTTAGTAACCATACAAAACAACAAACTTGGAATAAAGCAAATATCTTATAAAAGTCTTTTCAAAATGAGCTATCGAGTATGAAGATTCATGACTTTCAAGCCAAATGACCGATGTTACAGCTAGTTTGAAAGGATAGTTTTCCCAAATGATCTCATATTTTGCACATGTGTGTATATTATACTAGCCAACAAGTTTGCCAAAGGAAGTTTTTATTTTCTTTGCACGAAAAATCCATTTTCCATTTTCCGAGTGACAAAAGTAGGGGTTTTTTGTGAAGTATCTACCAAATATTTGATGTCAACTTGAACCACTTTATTTTTGTAAAATATTAGACCATGTGTTATTTACAATTGACCAAAGTTTTCATGTAATATGGTTTTTATATACCTATTCTGAAAAAGACAAATTTCCGCAGATTTAGGTGGAACGGGGTCAAATTTGAACTAAATGTGCTTGATAGTTTGCTCTTTATTTTTTGAAAAAATCATTTCTAGATACACAACTAGTCATTTCATCAGGGATCCACCAAGACTTTTGTAAGATTTCACCCCTATCTATTACCGGTCATGCCCTCCGTTTTGACTACTTTTTGAAATCGACAAAAATAATTCAAAAAAAATAAAAAAATTGTAAAACCTTTGCGTTGCATCCTAATTTATGTCTTAGTAACCATACAAAACAACAAACTTGGAATAAAGCAAATATCTTATAAAAGTCTTTTCAAAATGAGCTATCGAGTATGAAGATTCATGATTTTCAAGCCAAATGACCGATGTTACAGCTAGTTTGAAAGGATAGTTTTCCCAAATGATCTCATATTTTGCACATGTGTGTATATTATACTAGCCAACAAGTTTGCCAAAGAAAGTTTTTATTTTCTTTGCACGAAAAATCCATTTTCCATTTTCCGAGTGACAAAAGTAGGGGTTTTTTGTGAAGGATGTACCAAATATTTGATGTCAACTTGAACCACTTTATTTTTGTAAAATATTAGACCATGTGTTATTTACAATTGACCAAAGTTTCCATGTAATATGGTTTTTATATACCTATTCTGAAAAAGACAAATTTCCGCAGATTCAGCTTGAACGGGGTCAAATTTGAACTACATGTGCTTGATAGTTTGCTCTTTATTTTTTGAAAAAATCATTTCTAGATACAAAATTAGTCATTTCATCAGGGATCCACCAAGACTTTTGTAAGATTCCACCCCTATCTATTACCGGTCATGCCCTCCGTTTTGACCACTTTTTGAAATCGACAAAAATAATTCAGAAAAAATAAAAAAATTGTAAAACCAACGGTCCCGGTTTTTGCGACAAACCGGGACCAATGCCTCGCCAGAGCATTGGTCCCGGTTGTTGGCACAAACCGGGACCATTGTAAAACCAACGGTCCCGGTTTTTGCCACAAACCGGGACCAATGCCTCACCAGAGCATTGGTCCCGGTTGGTGGCAAAAACCGAGACCGTTGCCCCAGTTGAACCGGGACCAATGCCATATCCAGACGAACCGGAACCGTTGCCCGGCATCGGTCCCGGTTCTGTAATGAACCGGAAGCGATGCCTCTTTTAGGCTGGACGAAAGGGGGGTCTGTCTACTAGTGATGTTGATTTTGAGAGATGTTGGTGCTTCCCCTTCCCCCTAGTGGCAATGTCCACGGTGGCCGGCTACCGTATGTGCTTACAAAGTCGATCATCACGTACACCTCCTTGTCGATGAAAATGTGAGATCCTAGTGAAAGAAAATTCTGCATTACTGAAACACCAAGGTTTGATCCCTCGTAGACTCAGGTATAACCACCATACAACTGCATGTTGATTGTCAGATTACAAGCAACTTAAATGTACCAATTCATGAGTTTTATATTAGCATACATAGATACTGAAATTATTTCGTGTAACTTTGAACACCCATTAATTATTAATGAAATCTTGCGAGAATAGGTGTGTGCCGAGTAAATAACAAAAAAAACTAGTAGCACAATTGATGCTAGATCATGAAAAAACTATCACATTTCAAACTTTTTCTAATACCTACGGAATCTTTGTAACACGTACGTTTGCCAAAAACACTGTCGACCGAATGGCTAGGCTATAACCAGGCTTATGACAGGTCGGGTCCACATCTAAAAACATCGTTTGTTTGACTGCTTGCTTGACCGTTAACTGACATGTGGGATCCACATTCAGTGTCTTCTCCTTCTTCTCTCCATTTCCTACCTTATAGTATATCTTTGTCTCTTCACGGGGACTTGCCCGGCGACAGCAAGCCCAGTCCTCCTCGCCCAGCAGACCCAGGGGCGTCCCCTCCTGACTACTCGCGCCGCCACGGCTGGCCAACTATCGGAGCACAGCCCCGCCGGCTTCTCTCCATCTGACCAAAGCATGGTCCTCCCAAGCAGCGGGGCGGTTGGCGGCGACCACACAGGAAGCGCAGAGGCGGGTGGCGACCCCAGGTGGCGCGGCGTTGGGCGGCGACCATACAGGAAGCACGGAGGCGGGCGGTGGGTGGTGACCCCAGGCGGCGCGGCGATGGACGGCCATAACACATACTCTACAATGCAACATCAATCGGCGACCCCAGGGGATGCAGCGGTGGGTGACGACCCCACATGCAGCGCAACATCGGGCGGCGTCCACACAGGAAGCGCGGAGGCGGGCGGTGACCCCAGGCGGCACGGCGATGGGCGGCGATCCCACATGAAGCGCAACAGCGGGCGGCAAACACACAAGAAGCGCGGAGGCGGGCGATGACTCCAGGCAGCGTGGCGATGGGCGACGACCTCACATGCAGCGCAACATCGGGTGGCGACCCCAGTCGGTGGGGCGGTGGGCGGCAACCCCACATGCAGCGCAACGACGGATCGCAACCACACAGGAAGCGCGGAGGCGATTAGTGACCCCAGGCGGCGCGGCGGTGGGCGGCGACCCCACATGCAGCGCAACATCGGGCGGCAACCCAAGGCGCAGAGCGGCAGTGGACGACGACCCTAGGCAGCGCGGCCATGGCGACATGGCCGGAGAGGGAGGCGGCAACATGATGGATCCCACATGTCAGTTAACGGTGAAGCAAACGGTCAAACAATTGGTGCTTTTAGGTGTGGGCCTGACCTGTTATAAACTTGCTTATAGGCTCATAGCCTAACTATTCGGTCACCAGTTCTTTTCTTTTTTTTTGAATTTTCAACGGGGGGAGAGAACTCCCTCACCTGAATTTGCATTCATTTTCCTATAAGGCTTTGCAGACTATTGCAAGATAGGTTCAAGCGAACCAGAAGTACAGGGGGCACGGAGAGAAGAAATAAAGAGAAAACTCTACACAACACAGAACACACTTAACATGGGGAACAAAAAGGGAAAACACAACACAACGCTACAAAAAGCACCGCGTGGAGAGACGAACGACATCAGCCAGCCGAGACCAAAGCAAGACACTGCAACCGACGGCGTAGTCGAAAGGCACCGCGTATCCGAGACTGCACAACGCCGCGACACCACCTGCGTTGGGGGTGCAGTCGAAGGGGCAAGCGAGACCGAGACGACGCTCCGTCACCTATGTGCAACAGCATAGTCGAAGGGCATCGCCAAGCAGACAAATTGACGGCACTGCATGGTCGACGCAATCGAAAGGCACCAGACAACCGAGACTGCACAACGCCGCGACACCATCTGGGAGGAAGAAACGTACAAAGCCCCACACGTTAATCTAATGCCCATTGTCTCCACCCCGTAGGAACTACGAGATCACCCCAAGGACGCCTTCGGGGGCGCAGTCGAAAGGTTACCCGGGGCCGAGACGACGCCACAACACCTCTTGTACCACCAACGAGACTGCTAAGCACCGCTAAGCCGAGACTCACCAGGAGAGCACACGAGCACGACATACACGGCCGTCAACCCCAGAAATGGCCGCACCACCAACCGCACCACCACCACTATCCAACCTGCAAAGGCCCGTCGATTGGTCCCTACTCCAAGATGACGCCCACAAGAGGGGTACGACGCGAGGCGCCGCCATCATCCGATCCGCGAGCACGAATCTAAGGTTTCCCTTGGAGCAAGGGACGGAAAAGAGGATAGTGCATTACCACGGCAACGCCTTCAAGAAGATAAGCGACGCCGTCGAGCGCCGCCGCCGCCGGCACCGGCCATAGCCGATGACAAACTTTCGCATGGCATCAACATACTCCCTCCTCCCATACCAGACGACACGACGGAGCAGCAACAATAGTTTGCCCTTGAACAAAGGCCGCCACCCAACGCAGAGCCTTCAGATCAGAGGGTCGGGCAAACCACCAGCAAGCCGCCCGCCACAGACGCCGATGAGGCTGACCCAGCACGCCGCCGCCCAACCGCACAAGGCCACCCCGGATCCGCCGCCCCCCTCCCACAAGAACGACCCCGCACAGGGCCAAGGAGGGGCACGAGACAGGAGCACGGGAGCCCCCGGCCAGGCAGAGGCCCAGCAACCAGCAACCCCCTGCGCCGCCACCCAGCCAAGCCACCCGAGTGGCCGCCGCCAGCAGCCCCCGCACCAGATCCGCGAGCAGGGAGGCCCGATCTGCGAGGGGGGCGCCCAATCTGCGGGGGAGAGCCCCGCCGCCACCTTCCTGGGGGCACGCGTGGCTTAGCCCGCGGCCCCTCCGGCGGCGGCGAGGCAGGGGAGGGGGGAGGGTGCCGGCGACGGGGAGAAGTAAGTCGCCCCCGAGTCGCCCTGCGGAGGAGGCGACGCGGGAGGGCTCCAGTTCTTTTTTTACAAACGTGTTTCAAAGATTTCGTGGGTATCAAAAAATTTTGAAATGTGATAATTTTTTCGTAATCTCGATCCGTTTCTGATAGTTTTTTTTACTATTTACTCTATCAGTGCCCTAGGAGGCTCATAGTCGTCGGTGACCGATCTGGATTCAATTACCTAAAGCAAGGTGGCAGCGTTGCATCTTGTATGCATGCATGGGGTCGTTGAGATTCGGCCGGTCAACATATGCATGCAAGACCACGCATATGAATTTCGCAAAAAAAAAAAAGACCACGCATATGTGCATGCATGCGTCTGGTCTCCGAAATGGATGGATCTATGGCCGAAGTCAGTACAGTACTACTAGTACTCGCTTCATTTTCTTTTTACTCCTTGTATAATTTTTTTTAAAGTTAAACTCTATAAATTTTGGTCACATTTATATTAAAAATTATCAACATCAACAATATTAAAGTTATACAATAGGAAATTTTATTTCATGATACTTCTAATGATATGGTTTTATATTATGAATGCTAGTAATAGTTTTTGTTATAAAGTTCACAAATTTTACAAAGTTTAACTTCATACGAATCTTATATGCACAATAAAGGGAAATAAAGCAAGTACGTACTACGTGATATATATGCGTGACTGATCGATGCGTTGTCACAATGTCACCACCACCCCCCGTGATCCTGGGAATGAGCCTTGCACTTGCCCCAGGACAAGTGTGGTATGATTGTCTCTACTGACTTTCAACAAACGGCCTCTATCTATTGAAAAGAAAACACAAAATAATAGTACTAATTAAGGCGGGAATATGCGGCGGAGACGACCTACTCCAACGCATCATCATGAAGGCTCATTCGACATGCGACGTCTGCCACCCCTATCTCCAAATGAACTATCTATTGTTCTCCAATATGTCCATGATACCTTAATCATTGCTCAAACCTTCGAGGCCGAAGCTACTCAGCTTCGCAATATCCTGGATGATTTCGCTTTGGCTACCAAACTACACCTAAACTTCAACAAAACAACCTTTGTCCCACTCCACACTCACCCGCACTTGGCTACCCTCGTGGCCAACATGTTTGAATGCTCCATATCCTCATTTCCCCAGACCTACATAGGCATGCCGCTCTGTCACAAAATACTCCCATCCTCCGCCTTCGAACCCATCGTCCTTAGCTTCCTCAAATACTACCTCACGGGATGGGTGGCCAAGCTTCTCTCTCGCAGGGCTCGCCTAACGCTCCTGACATCGACCCTCGACCCCCTAGCCACGTACTACATGTTCGTGTTTCGCACATCACCGAAGGTATCCTTAAAAAGCTCAACACCATTCTTCGATCCTTCTTCTGGACGGCTGAGGAGAAATGCTCGGGTGCCAACTTTCTCATTGCTTGAAAGGATGTATGTCTTCCTAAAGAGGTAGGGCCGGGCCTCAGCATAAAAAACACTCAAGTCCAAAACAACTACCTCCTCATGAAATTTGCCGCCAAACGCCTTCAAAGAACGAACACCCCCTGGATCAACTGGTTCAACCGGCAATACTCCCTAGATCCCACCCCCGACCAAACGCTAACTCCTTCCTCTGGAACATTTTCCATGACCAACTCCCCTCCCTCAGGAACATCACCTTCGTCCTCACCACTAAATGTAAACTCAACATTATTTTGGCTAGACACCTGACTTTTAAGCCAACCACTCGCATCGGACTTCCCCCATCTCATCTCCCACTCCATAGCCCCCATGCCCTGGTTTTTCACATTATGCAGAATGACTAACTAACGACCCTGTGAGATCGCCTAACCCTGGCTGCCGTCTCGGAGTTGGATGTTGTCATAATGTTGTTGCAGGATGTTATGTTCAGTGATGCTCTGGATGATCGTTACCTCACCCACGGCTCAACTTTCTCCTCCAGGGTGATGTTGCCTAACTTACCGTTAATTTTGTTGTCATAATGTTATCTTTGACTTCTCCATATGGATTTACCGATTTCGTGATCCTCACTGTAAATAGGTTGTCATGTTATGGTGGAACTACTTCTCATCTCGAGCTTTGCTCTGATGTAATCCTATGTGATGGTTATGCTATCAGGCCTTTTAAAGTAATGTATTCAGGTAGGGAGCCCCCCTCGCCTGCCCGATGATTGGTAAAAAAAATGATCGGTTGAGGTCCAAGTTAACACCAGGATTTATTCAAGTTCGGTAGTCAAGTCAAATATTAGATGGTTTTTTTAACGTATTTGTCGGATGATACTTCGGCTTTACATTTGTACCGTGAACAATATGTCTTTCAATTTTTTAACATACCGGTATCTATTTCACCGCACTAATTTTTGTACTGCATATCTGATTTACGGTAATTCGTATATGTGTTTTACCAACTGAAACTTCAGGGTACGTATGTGCTAGAAATGCTCTTGCGAGGTTATGATCAAGCAACTTGTGCGTACGTATATACACGAGACCCAGCTAGCACGGACGTACGTACGTAGGCGTGACTAGCTATGTGTGTGGATGAGACACAAGAAATTAAAAGAAAAAGCTACGTACGTGGATGAGAGGAGAGTCAAGCAAGAACCAGTCGCACTCCCGCTGACGTAAATGATGAGCTAGCTAGCAAACCAAATCGCAAGCCACTTGGCCTGGCTAACCTAACCTGCACGTAGACGTAGTACGTAGAAAAAAAATATGGTTGCAAACGTTTTTTACGTGTGTATGACTTGTAGTAGTTTACACACTTTTTTGCCGATTAAGACGACATGCATGCACCGTACGTACCCCGGCCCGGTTTGGTAAACGCACACGACACGTAGTACTAGCATCAATCAATATCTTATAATAATGTACTACTAATCAAATGATCCTAATACTAATACTCCAAAAAATATTAACAATAACTAGCTGAGGAAGATAGAGTAGGACATATGCGTGCGAATATTTGTATGCTCTAGCTAGCTAGAATGACCATTACACACATGCATGTACTACGTACGTACACTTTGCCCAGAGATCGACATGCACCGCACCCCTAGCTAGTCAACTGTGGCCGCCAGTTTGGTAAACTTTCATCAATAATGCCTACTCCTCCGTTCCAAAATAACTGTCTCAACTTTGTACTAGCTCTAGTATAAAATTGTACTAAGCCTACGACAGTTATTTTGGAACGGAAGGAATACTAATCAACATGCTTCTAATAATACTAATAAATACTCCAGAAATACTGTAACGATACTATATACTCCGTACTATAGCTAGCTAGCTGAGTAAGAACAGCCATGTAGTACTCCGTATGCGTGCATGTCTGCTCTCACGTGCGCATATTTGTATGCATCTTCTAGATAGTTCTAGATAGGGGGTATGCATGTACTACGTACCTTCATTCTCTTACGTACCTAGCCAGCTAGACTCTCTTTTATTACTAATATTTGTAAATTGTAATTGCTATCACTTAGCATCAGCTTGACTACTTCTCAGATGCACTAGCTGCAGCTACCTAAATGCACCACTTTACCAAATCCTAATTAAGCCAGCTAGGGGGTAAGATCGATCGAGCTACTTTAGATCTTCACTGAGATTGTGCTAGCTTTATGTACTATGGACTGTTGATTCCTTCTTCAAATACTACGTATCTATCAGGTTGACTTGTGGGAAAATTAACTTCTGTACAAAATCAAGGATATTAATTTACTAGTACTTCCCAAGGTTTTCTTTTAGATATGATGTTGGAGTAATTCACCAATTGAGATGAATAAACTAATTTAGTTTAAAAGGATCAGTTAAGATGCACATCATGAGTGCAAATGCACATCATATTATTTCTCAAGTTAATATATTTAAGAAATAAAAAAATCCTACTAGAATAAAAAATCTTAAGTAAAAATTTAGCTGGAGAGTAATTAATTATGCCAAAATAACCAACAATAATAATAAGAGCTTACAAATGTGTCATCGATTAAGGGGCTATTTTTGAACTTCCAATGTATAGGTATAAATATATATTTAATATTTCAAATATCTAAATCCAAAATTATATATTAAACAAATAGGAGCTTATGTCTGTGTGTACTGTGTGTATGTGATAGTACTATGGACAATTAATATGTTCTTGAAATATCGATCAGGTTGGCTTGCGGAAAATCATCTTTTGTACAAGGTCCACAAACGTACGTAAGCAGCCATCAATTGGAAAAAATTAAATTGATAATTATAAAATATTACTTTGACAAGCTATTTTAGGATGATAATGGAGTTATTACGATTGAGATGAATAAAATAATTCATTTTAAGATGTTCGTTTAACATGCATATCTTGAGTGCAAATACATAAACTTTTTTACAAAAGAAAAACATTTCTCAAGTAAAAATAAAGTTGGAGAGTAATTAATTAATAATGTGACAATAATGAACATTAAGAACTTATAAATGCGTGAGTAATTAAAGGAATATTTTTAACCATCAAATGTAAATTTATAAAACAAGAGTTAAACCTTCGATAAAGGTATCTATTTGAGAACAACATAGACGGATCCATGCACGTGCGTGAACCATCACACACTCACCCGTCATCTACACAAACTAAAAAATTGATTCACAGGGCTTCAAGATTGACAAAGTCATCACATACACCTCGTTATCAATGAAAATTTGAGATCCCGATGAAAGAAAAATTTGCATTACAAAAAAACCAAAGTTCAGAAGCACCAAACATCTCTTAGGCATGACTATGGGCGCTTCTTCCCATGACATCATTACAATACCGCACCATGATCGCCCGGGTGTCGGTACATGTCGCCGACTTTCGTTGCGTGCATGTGCTATTATGTTGTTATAGGTTACATGATCTATCTATCCTCGCATTATACGACACAACTCCTATCCCATCTACACACGGTTTGAATCCATATCCAACTCTAATCTATCATGTACAAATAAATTTGTTACAATTCAAACAAGGAGCAACCTAAATGTACCAATTCGTGAGGTTTATATTAGCATAGATAGATACTGATATTATTTGTTGCAATTTTGAACACCCATTAATTAATGAAATATTGTGTATTGAGGATAGGTGCGTGCGTGCTTGATGGTGGCAGCCGAGGATCATAGTCGTGATCGATGGATCTGGATTAATTATATGAAGCAATGCGGCAGCGTTGCATCTTGCATATGCATGCATGGGGCAATTGAGATTAGGGCTGGTCAACATATGCATGCAAGATGATGCATATATGCATGCATGCGTCTGGGAGATGGATGGATCTTAATATGCCTATGGAGGTGCAAGATGGCCGAAATGAGTACCAGGTGATATATGCTTGACTTGGGTGCCTCCTGATACGTTGCCAAGTGCCAACGACCCCGGTGCTCCTGGCCGGGAACGATCATTCCTTCCTTCCTTCCTTGCACAAGATGGAGTGGCATGGTCGTCTCTACTGACTTTCAACAGGCAGCCTCTATCTATCTATCTTTCCAAAAGAAAGCAAAAGATAATAATACTAGTTAAAGTGGGAATAAAGTATAATCTATTGAATTTGGCGAATGTGCGGCGGAGACGACAATAATAAATAATGGTCGGTTGAAGGCCAAGCTAACACCAGGATTAATTTGGTAGCTGCTCTACCTCTATGGATGGAGTATATATAAAAAAGTACTTGATAGCTAGCTAGATGAGATGCTGTTTTGGTTGCTTAGTAAACTAAAGCCAAAAGTTGCTATCTAGCTAGTGATAGATCGATGAATGGATTAATTAAGAAATGAACTCAATAGGTGGAAGGAAGTGCGATTAGTAGTATAGAAAGCTAGCTGCTTGCTTGTAAACATAAATTAGTACGTAGGTAGGAAAAATAGACACGGGTGGAGAGCCAGAGGATGCATGTATGTCATGTCATGTCATGGATCACACAGAGGAAGGGAAGAGGTTGGCGTTGACGAGGTCGCCGCCACTACCACCAATTGCTTGCCCTATGGATCGAGTTATAAGTTGTCAAGGTCAGTCGTCAAGTCAGACCATAACTGATGGTGTACTCTACTAGTCAGCGCGTGGATGGAAACATCCTCACATCTGGCCTCATCACCTGCATGGCATTCATGCAGGTGAACTGGTGAGGATGGACAGGTGCCTTCTTCCCATCACCTTCCACCTCACTATCTATGTAGTAGTACCAGTCTTAATTGCCTTCATTATCCTCTCCTCCCCTCTGCATTACTACTATCCTCACCTTCCCTCCTTCCTCCGGTGATTGGTTAAAAAAACTTGAAGCCAGTAGAATAGAACATTTATAGCCCGTTTATATAGTATTTTTACCTGTGTGGAGGAATGAAACATAAAAAAAGTAGAAAGAATTAGTTTTTAGGGCGTCTTTAACGTTGACCCTTAAAACTCTCCCATCTGTTCAGATTGGAATGAGCTCCTCTGGCTGGCCTCGCATAGCCACCACATGGCGCACGGGGAACTCATCGCCCCCAAGGAAAGCGGTGGACGTCGGGGAAGAGGGTGTGACCAAGCGCCCTACAACGGCCAAGGACGAGCTGAAGACCTCCGCCTTTGACTACTACCTTTATCGCCTGTCCAAGAAGTGAGCGCGGGGACCTTCCCAACACCCTTCGGCGAGTAGTAGTGGGTTTTTATTTCCGTATTTTGTAGCTCCGGGGTAGTTTGATGTATCACCGGAGACCTATGGTTCGAATATGTAAATATATGTCATTTAATTAACACATCTATTCTGCTGCGCACAATTTGGTATCGCGCTTCCCATTTGCGGTGAGCTGCATATCCATTATGCAGTACGATATTTTAACACGTCTACTAGAGTTTCTCTTAGGTAGTAACATCACATTTGAAAACAAGTTTACTTATGTGGCATATAGTTAATGAGGAACCAAGTGCTTGTGGTAACTTAGCTATTTACTGTAATGCCAGACATGTCAAAATAAAATGAGTCTATAGACTAATAAACAAGATCTTGCATGATACCATACATATGTTACTTTCCACTATGAAGATAGTAACATATGCATGTCATGTTACTAGTCTAAATTACTCCCCACTATGACCAATCTTATTTTATAGCTCGCCTCTACACATGCTCCTAGAAAAATGCAATAAATTTAAAGAAAGAGAAAGAGATAAGATGGCTAAAAGTAGTACTCTTATAGCCAACATTATTGTATGAGTGATTATAAATGATAGATATACATGACATGACAACTTTATAGAGCCGACAACTGGCTATATTATTAACCATGCTCTTAATACATTTGCCCTGTTCCCCACCTATTTAGGTCGTGTATACGATCAAGCCACCTCATACTAACCAACACAATAGGACCAAGATTTAAGTGAAATCTAAAATGCATTGCATTCACAATAACACTTTTTTGGAATGCTTGTAATAGAAAAGCACAAACCAAAACCTTGCATTTTGAGTTAATGGTTCATATTAGGATTAACAAAACAAAGTATACCGCAACAACATACAAGCGTAGCCATGATGAAAGATACACCCCCAAACCAAAAGATAAACCCATGAAACCACCGTATCATGTTTAACTTTTTGCATATTGATGTTCCTCCCCTTTGCTTGGAGAAGCAAAAAAAAGGACAATATGCATGAGTTAAACTCTCTTGAAATAGACTTTTTTGTTTTGCTTTATAAATAAAGCACCAACCACGTCCATACAACTAGGAATTCAAGTACGAGGAAGAGAAATAAGAGGTATGATGGGGCAACAAGACGAGATATGCAAGAAAGCAAAACATAAATTGATACAAAGTCGCATCAGAGAAAATGAGTCAACTGCTAGGAGACACAATAAGATATTGGCCGACCACCTGAAGACCAACGATGATGCCTCCTAGCCAGCCTCTATCCCTTCTACATAGTAGGTGCCATTGCTGCAAAAATGCTAAATTTTCTAACACCAACAAAAAGAGATGCCTCTTCCTACCAGTAGGGTGAGTTAACTACCCTCAAAATTTCTGAAGAGCCATGCATATGTTATTATATGATCATATGTGCGGAATAATTTAATCTTTTTGAACCAATGATCAAACTTTATGGATTAAGTAAAAATAATATTCCAAGGAAAAACAAAACAAAAAAACCAACAAAGAACATAAAAGGAAAAACTTAAAACACACACCAAAGCAATCGTAAGTTGTTGTCACAATATCTACGTGCTAAATCCGTAAAACTTTCCATAATAATTTACAATCTTATATTTGCAACAACTCACATATACAATTTATAATGTACCACGTTTTCGGGTAGACTATGAAGGATTATACACGAATTTTACATTCATGTACTTATGTGTGCTTATAAGTGCGTGTTATTGAATAATTGGTCTCTACATGCTGCTACATACTGCCAAATAGCACATCTGGAGATTGTTAACTTTGGTATGCATGCATGCATGCATGTAAGCATAAACATTTGAATTGCATACGACATGGTATTTTAAAAATGGACAAGGTTAGAGTGGTGAGGATGGGAGTAGGCAGACGTAGAGAGGACGTATGCCTTTACGCTACCTTTGGAATGGTTTGGATTCCGCACGTGCCGGGCCCACCCCCAAGAAATCCCTTTCCCACCCTTTTTAAACCCTCCTCCTTCTCCTTCAACCTCACCATCCCCTCACTTTCCCTTGTTCACTTGAAGCTTCATCCCGACCAGCTTCACCCTAGCTTCATGCATTAGGGTTTAGTAACTTTCCTAGTATATATCTTCACTTCCAGCTTCCTCACTTCATTACCAGTAAGCAGTAACTTGCTAGCTACCAGAGAGTAGAGATCATGGAGGGAGGAGAGGGATCCGGTGGCGGCGGTGAGCCGACCAAGTACCGCGGGGTGCGACGCAGGCCGTGGGGCAAGTACGCGGCGGAGATCAGGGACTCGAGCAGGCACGGCGTTCGCGTGTGGCTTGGCACCTTCGACACCGCCGAGGAAGCCGCCGCGGCATACGACCGCTCCGCCTACTCCATGCGCGGCCGGAACGCCGTGCTCAACTTCCCCGACCAGGCGCACGTCTACGAGGCAGAGACGAGGCGCCAGGGCGGCGGTCCTTCTTCCTCTTCTAGGCAGCAGAATCAGCAGCAGGGGCGGCAGGTGATCGAGTTCGAGTACCTTGACGACGACGTGCTGCAGGGGATGCTCCACGACCACGACAAATCCAACAAGTAGACCCATCGACCGGGCGACATCGACTTGAATTGCATGCAAACCTACGTATGCATTAATTCCGCCCATATACAAGCTAGGTACGTACGTGTGTACGTACGTATATGATATGTGTACGAGAGCGTGTGTGCTAGCTAGCTAGCTCATCGCCTCATCCAAGATCCATGAAGATCGTACATGGTGCACTCACTATGATGCATGCATGAGGATGTCATCCATCTATCGACCCTCTACCATATATATATTTGATCGGTCGATCGACTTGCACTAAATAAATAAATAATCCGGATGATATATTGGTTTTCTCTACTATATCAAATGACTCGATCGATCGAGCCCAATGCATGCTTACATTTTCAGTATGCAAGCTTCATTAATTCGTGTCATACTAAAAATATACTCCAATCCAATTCCAATGTATATATGCATACGATCGATCCTCGTACTACTTGTTGGTGAGATTCAATGTACGCATTAATCAAATCACCTGGTAGCTTGCAAGTCACACGTATCTACTGGATTACCGGCCCGATCGGAGATCCTACCTACCAGAGTACCTGGAAGCTTCCTTCATATTCATATGTGCATGCACAGCACTCCACGTAGGTAGGTATAGGGCTGCTAACATCTTGAGCAGATATGAGAGATCGACGGAAGGAAGGAATCAATATGTGTCATTGGTCGATCGCCGCCGGCCTGGCCGAGAGAAAGTAATATGTGTACGGCTGGCTAGCTGGAGCCACAGTCTAAGTCTGCTTCAACAGTGGACCCTCGATCCAGAATGCACCGTCACCACCAGCAGGATTCAGCGCAGGGGCTGCGATGGAGTTATCGGTGCAACCATGAACCTTCTCCGAACCTTCTCCGAATGCTTTCATTACTGCCGCCCTCACCACCAGGGTTCACCAACAAATATGTACACAACACACCTCTTCTATCTGCTACAATCATATTACATAAGGAGAACAATCTCATCTGTGATTGCACAAACTCAATCTCCTAGTAGTTACATTAATTACTCGGACCATTCAGTCCTTTTTTTAGACTAAAAGCTAAGGCCCGACTTTATAAATAAAGCCACAACGACAATAGATTCACAAAGTACAGAAAACATAGGGGAAGCACACCAAGGAGTTCACGATACAGACGGCAAACGGGCAGCCCGGGAATGGCACACATGCAACCAAACCTACAAACCAAAAGCTAGGGGAAGATGCAAACAGAAAATCACGAAGGAGCGGAGAGACATCTGGCAGAATCCCAAACATGCGCGATGATAGCCTCCAAGTTGTCACGATCTGTCTCCTTAATCGCTAACTTCCGCACCTGCAACAGAGCAATAATAACATAAAGACAGTGAACCGGCTTATTCGAGAATTTATGTTCGATGGTGAACTTATTTCTGGTTGTCCATAGCACCCAGGCAATGGCCGCCCAGCAAATCCAGTACAAACGCTTGACTGAACCAGATAGCGATCTGGAGATCGAGAAGATTTCCACAGACGAGGATGGGTCCCAAGATACATTGAACCACCCCCGAACGCAGGCCCAAAAAAGTTTGGCGAGGGAGCAGGAGAACAAGATATGGTTAGTGTCCTCTCTAAGGTCTCAAAAGGCGCACAAAGCGTGCCCAGTCCCGTTGCGCTTAAGAATCCGGTCCGACGCTGGAAGCTTGCCTCTGGCCGCCTGCCAGAGAAACATTTTGATCTTGGGAGGGATACGCGCACGCCAGAAGGGCGCTAGACGAGAAACCGAAAAAAGGGCACACAGGTTAGAGTAGAGCGACTTAACCAAAAAAAAAATGCCAGAAACAGAGAGAGTCCGGATCACCTCGTCGTTAGTGTCTGAGAGTGTAGGGAACACTCCAACAAGTTGATGCCAATGTTCCAACTCTGCAGCAGAAAGTACATGGCGAAACTGGAGGTCCCAACCTATCCGGCCGAGCTCCGAGATGGATATAGAAGGATTGGCCGAGTAGGAGAAAAGGTGGGGAAGGTCAACCGAGAGGGCCCAGTGCCAGTCTAATGATCAAGCCAGAATCGCGTCGATGCCCCCATTGCCCACCTCAAACCTCACATGGTCATGGAAAGTGTCCTTAACCTTTTGAAGGCCACAAAAAAACTAAGAACCACCCTTAAAGACTGACAAAAGTGGAGAGGAGGAAGGGAAGTATTTAGCTTTCAGAATCCGGAACCACAGAGCGCCCGGATCCGCCCTCAAGATCTTCCACCACCACTTAGCCATAAGGCAAGTATTCATAACCGAGGTGTCGGTGATGCCCAAGCCACCCTTGACTTTAGGCCTTCAAATAACCGCGCACTTGACCATCCTATATATTTCTTTTTGTTGTCCGAAGAGTTCCAGAAGAATTACTGCGGTGCTTGTCGAAGCTGTCATGCACTGACTTGGGGAGGATATAGAAGGCCATAGTGTAGGTGGGGAGGGAAGAGAGACACGAATTAATCAAGCACAATTAAGCCGCCTGCGAATGATATCTCCCTTGGACTCGCTTGCCCAGTTTGAAAGACAGAGGATCGAGAGCGGCGGCCTTCACGTACAAGCCAGAGATGGGGATACCCAAGTAAGAGAGAGGGAAACTGCCTAATGAACAATTCATAAGGTCCGTGAAGCACGAAGCTTCGAGATGGTCACAAACAAAGGCAAATATATAGCTCACTTTTGAGGAAATTAAGCTTTAAGCCCGAGAGAAGTTTGAGGCAAAGGAGCAGAAATTTTACATTAGTAAGACATAGGTCATTGGTCTCAAGAAGAATAATGGTATCGTTAGTGATGAGGGGATACCCCCATGACTCCTCAGCATGAGGGTACCTGGTGCGTGTCCAGACATGAAGGCCCACTAGAAGCTTCGGCTGGCCCAAGACCAACCCACCAGAAGCACCGACGAATGCGCCTACGTGGAGTCCAAGGAGGTTTGGAGTCCAAGGCGTGCCCGCCAAGACTAGCTAGATTAGGCCAATTCCTCTGTAAACCTAGACAAATTCCTTGCGACCTAGCCTAGTATATAAAGGCTGGGAGAGGGGACGTCTAGGACATCCAATCTCGCATAGCTCCACCCTGGGCAAGAGCACGCTCGCCGAGACCTCCACTGTAATCGCCTCCACCATATAATACATCAAGCAGGAAGTAGGGGTTTTAACAATCAAGGGACCTGAATCTTGGTAAATCCTTGTCTCCTGTTAGCCGACGAGCATTGCCAACATGCAGTCCTCTCTATACGATCTAAACCCAGGGTTCCTAACCATAGGATTTGCCAAGGCCAATCCTCGTCAGTTAGCGTACTATAAATGAGAGACACCCGAGGGGATAAGGTTACAAGCCATAAGGGAGATATGATGGGCCGCCAGCCACGCGGTCCAAAATACGGGAAAGTGCATCCGCCACAATGTTAAACAATAAAGGCGAGATAGGATCACCCTGGCGAAGCCCACGCTCATTCTTTAAGGAAGCACTTGTAGTACCATTGACCTTAACCACAGTGTGCCCGCCACACACAATCTGCATGATCCAATGGACATACGCGCCCGCGAAACCTCAAGCTAGCCAGATCAAACGAAGGAAATCCCAACTAACAGAGTCATAAGACTTTTCAAAGTTCAATTTGAGGAGAATGGCTTTGGAATTGCAGGTTTGAAGTTCACGGGCCAACTCATGTAACTAAGCAATGCCATCGAGAATGAATCTACCCCTGTTGAAAGCAGTATAAGATTGGGAGATAGTGTGGTTGGCATTGGGGGCCAGCCTACCAGCGAAGGCCTTCGGAGGGAACTTAGAAACATTGTTGACCAAAGCTATGGGGCGAAACCGCGAAAGAGGCGAATCGAATCCGCCCCCGGAGCTTTGGGGAGAAGCGAGAGGACCGCATAGTTACGCCTAGATATGTCCATCGTCCCCAAACAGAAGCCAGTAAGGGTCGCTGATAGAAGCGGCATCAGAAAATGCCCGAATTTCCGGAAGAAAGCAACAGAGAATACATCCAGACCGGGCGCATAATTGATCTTGGAGGAGAAAACAACGATCTGGATCTCCTCCTCGAGGAGAGGAAGCATGAGATCACGATTGTCAGCTAGCGACAAGCACTGCGATGGCTCCCATAGAGAAGGAGAAATAACTATGGGGGGCACAAGGTGTCTAGAGTACAAGTCCTTATAGAAATTCACAATATGACCCAAAATGACCGCCTGGTCAGAGGAGATTGAACCATCAATACGTAGACGAGAGATCTCACATCTGCGCCGCCTAGCATTGGCAATAGTCATAAAATAAGCTGTGGGGCGATCCTCTTTAAGCACCCAGGAGGTGCGGCCACCATTCTGTCTTAGCTACAACATAAACTAAACACCAAAAACAAAAATTATGCACCTGCTGCTTACCAAAATTAAAGTTAATTAGTGATTTATACTACTATGTGTGCCGTTGTGCCAACATGTATCTATGCACTTGTTTTTTATATGTGTCAAGCAGATGGTCTCCAGAAAGTTTCGAGAAAACAGTCACACAAATGTCGATTGTTTTATTTAGCTAGGCTCCTTTTTCTAGTTTCGGTGTTCAAATTACTCATTTCAAATATGACAAAAACATTGACAGGGGATGGATCAGAATTTCACACCAATAATGCGGGACCTAGTACATTAATGGGAAAACTCCATTTGAAAACTGAAATGGCAAGATGCATATGAGCATCTATCGACGAGGAGTCAATGGAGCAACTCATCACGCAATAACTTGTCGGATGGTAAGCGGAGGTGTTTTCTGCTTATCGAGACACTATTGCATGTGGACTTCATCTTCATAATGATGTAGAGGATGTGAGTCAACCTCCTTTTTGAAAAATAATTTTGGCTTCGTCAAAGTTGTGTTTACATTTTGGGCAGTATCGAGAGAAAAGCTACCCATGAGCATGTGTACAAGTAAGAGCCTTGTCTCTACAACCATCATCATAAACAAATTCCTCGTTCACCACACCATGAATGGGGAGACTAGAGCATCGGAGAATAAGAAGCTACCTACTGCCTTCATCTTGATGCATGAGGCATGCACGTAGTTCTAGGTCATTGATTCAACTAAATAAAAATATAATATATGTCATTAAAGGCATAACATTGAATTGATATGTGAATGTAGTTTTTTAATATATAGTTTTATTACATATAATACATATATATTTAATTACATAGATGACCTAGAACTAGGCACATGCCCTATGTGCCGAGACGGATGAAGTGCAAGGGGAAGCTCAAATGTGCTCCTAGGTGAAGTAGAAGCAAAGCCTGTTGAAAATTGGATGCATTTATTTCACGCTCTAACTCAAAGGGTACAGTGGCAACAATTTGACTGTAGAAGAATGTGGTTTAACTTTGAACTGCAGTGAAGTGCTACCTTTAGCACTTGATCTTCACTTAAATCATGTGCATGTGGTGGAAAATCGTTTGACCATAATAAAGGGTATCAACTCATGCCCCCTTCATCCATATAGTGCAATTCTGAAGGAGATTGCGAAAATAAGGGGCACTTTCCTAGAGTAGATTCTGACATGAAGTAAGTAAATCAAATTTTGAAGCTTCTTATATTTGGAAACCATTTGTTGTCAATATAGCTCTTCCCAACCATTGAGCCATGCTTGATCAGGAGACTAGATTATCGGAGAATAAGAAGCTACCTACTCCCCATCTTGATGCATAAGGCATGCAGATAGTTCTAGGTCGTTGATTTTACTATTTTAAAATATAATATATGTCACCAAAAGCATAACATAAATATATTTTTATTACATATAATACATATTTATCTAGTTAAATTGATGACCTAGAACTAGGCCCATGCCCTATTCATCGAGACGGAGGAAGTGCAAGGCGAAGCTCAAATGTGCTCCTAGGTGAAGTCGAAGTAAAGCCTATTGGAAATAAACTTGGATGCATATATTTCACGCTCAAACTCAAAAGGGTATAGTGGAAAAATTTGACTATAGAAGCATGGGGTTTAACTATGAACTGCAGTGAAGTGCTACCTTTAGCTCTTATGTTCACTTAAAACATGTGATGTCGTGGCAAATTGTTTGACGGTAGTGAAGGGTATCAACTCTTGCCCCCTCCACCCATATAGTGCAATTCTGAAGAAGATTGCAAAAGGAAGGGGCACTTTCCTAGAATAGATAGTTCCGACATGAAGTAAGTAAATAAAATTCCGAAGCTTTTTATCTTTGGAAACTTTTTGTTGTCATTGTTGTTTTCCAGGTACATTTACACCGGTTGCAAACAACATGTGAAACGATTAATGAAAAAACTCATTGCACAATATTTTAATCATATACATTATGCTTTTATATTTTCATGCACATTTTCTATGACCAATGCTATATACGGAGCATGCATGATTCAACTTTGATATCACAAAGCACACGTTCGTTGTTTGTTGATTGTTTAACCCACGTGAAATGAAATCCATAATCAATCATGTAAAACCTCATAAGAAGTAGTTCAAAAGATTCTAGAAAAATCCTTATACGCACCTCCTAGACTCTAGGTCATTCTATTTAATTAAATCTAAATAGGAATATACACTCTAAAGTAGCTAATTTTGTTAAAGATGCACCTAACATAGACAATCATACCTTACAAACACTAAAAACCTTATTTGTTAGACAATATGATTTAGATCACATTGTGAAGACATTTAATTATATAAAAATAGAACATAAGATACATATATACGCTATTATTATCTTTGCCACAATTAATATCATGATGCACCCAAATTTATCCTTTTTAATTATTTTTCTTAAATCTAGACATTGAGTTAATCAATAATTATAAAATACTATTTCAATTGGATACAATTTAAATTGAAAAATAGTGGAACTGTGTTGCGACAATATACTTATAATTGTATCCTAATATTTTAGCATTATGTAATCAAATATGTTAAGTGTAATACAAAACTATACTTGAAAAAAACAATTGTCACGGTTTTATTTGCCAATACTAGTTAATGGAAATAAATTTTTTGAAATGAGTGAAACTAATTAATAGAAATAGTTGAATTTTGTTTTATTGAATTGTGAGAAATAATTTTCTGAAATGAGTGCAACTAGTTAATGGAAATAATTGAAATAATTTTTTGAAATTAGTTGATTTTCAATTTCTGATTTTGATGAAATTAGTTTTTCAAAATGAGCTAAACATGTTTCTAAATGAGTGAAATGAGTGTTTTGAAATGAGGTGAAATTAGCGTTTTCAATATATTTCATACTCACTATCTTTTAGAAATGAATTGAATATATTTTTTGAAATTTTAATTATTTTTTTGAATTGGTTGAAATCTATTATTATATATTAATGGAATTATTTATTTCAAATCAGTGAAATAAATCCTAAAATTCAGTGAAAAATGTTTTTTTACTTTAAAAAAATATGCAGGATCGGTCTTTTTTTAAAGATCTCATCCCATGAATTCAAATATGTAAAAAGTTTTAAAATAAAAATATGGTTTAAAGTTATTCATTATTTAAAATAGCGTAAGAGAAATACAATTCAAGTGTGTAGAAGGAATCTTGTGTGTCAACCTCCTCTTTTTCTCTTAACTGACAATAAGTTGTTGAACTGGACCAAGTTAGTGTGTATTCATAATGTATATTGCTGGTAACTATTGAAAACATTTTATACCACATGCAATGCATTAATCTTGACGCGTCCCGCAACCCGTAAATTTTCCACTTTCAAGCATAGGGCCTTCACGAGCTTCCATCTAATAAGCCGCATAGACATTACCGGCCCAACCATCAAGACCAAGCTTTGGATACTTGCTCTACAGATTAAAATTATCTAAAAAAAATGCTCTACAGATTAAAAAGGTAATTTCATCTTGTAGTAGAAAACATAATTTTTTTTCTAAATAAATAGATTACTTAAAAAGTGAAAGCGAATCTTGATTTATCTGCCAAGCCTTGAAAAGAATTCTTTTATGAGGGCAAACAAACTAGTATAAAAAATGGTAGTGTCTTGATCTAGACAATGTTTATAGAGATTTCGATCTATCAAGACAACATTTTGTTGTTGTGGGAATCAAGACAACAGTTTGGTAAAAAAAATCCTTAATTTTAGTTTATTCCATAATATGAAATTACAATCAAAGAGTATAATGAAAGAAGCAGTGACGTCTCTTTGTGTCACACAAACTAATGGTAGATAGAGTAATTGTGTGTTAGAGACCTGTATTAACTAGCAAACGGAAATTTGAGGTGTGTGTCACTTTCAGGACCCAGGTACTCTTAACGATCTTGAGAATTTGGTTGCTGACTTCCCTCATGATGCCGTACGTTTGCATACATCGCACATGAACATAGTCTCAATTCGATGAAAATCTAGCGCATATGAAAATCCCATTTCAAATTTTGACACAGTAGCACAACTTCACAAGATCAAGCCAACACACACACGGGCGATGCCAGTCAGATGCTCCTCTTGTGGTCCACGTCGAGGAGCTCGGCGAAGCAGGAGGCGAAAGCTTCCATGGCGTCGGGGGGCAGCACGACGCCGACCTCGACGCCGCCCAGACCGTCAGGGCCCTCCGCCAGCGACACCGTGCCGGGGGTCTTCTCGATAGACACCATGTCCACCCTGCAAGGCTTCCCCCACCCGAAGTCGGCGCCGTCGTACACGCCGTGCCTCGGCGACCCGCCCACCGACATGGGCCGCTGCGGCAGCACCGACATCACCTGCCCCAGCCACCCCTCCGCGCCCTCCAGCACGCCCCGCTCCATCTCCCTTATCGCCGACCCGATGGCCGCCGCGGCCGCCGCCACGCCCGTGTCCCTCGCCATCAGGTCCGCCGTGGCCGCCTCCACGAAGCACGGCCGCAGGCAGTTGCCGAAGTACTCGGCGGGCAGCGGCGGCGTCAGCCTCGACCGGCACTCGGCCGAGAACAGCATGTGGCTGCGCGGCGCGCCTTCGATGCCCGCGGACCGGCTACGCAGCAGGCACACCCACGCCAGTGCCGACGCCGCCACGAACGAGGACACGTGCGGCGCGCCATGCGCCGCGGCCGCGTCCTTGATGGCGTCGATCTGGGCGCGCGTCAGCTCCAAGGACGCGATCACCGGAGACGGTGGAGGTGGACCCTGCGCTTGCGGAGGCGGAGGTGGTGGAGGGCCGGCCGCGAAGCGGCTCATCCCGGCGAGCGTCTTGCCGAGCAGGTCGTTGGGGTCGGCGATGAGGGAGCGGTCGAGCACGGGCGGCGGCGGCACCTGATCAGCACCGTCTAGGGGGGCGCCGAGTCGGCACGCGGCGGCCCAGGTCCGGACGAAAAGCGTGGCGGAGGCGTCGTCGCAGGCAGCATGGTGGACGGACACGCCGACGCAAACCCCGCGGCCGGGGAACGCGGTGGCCTGCACGGCGGCGAGCGCGAAAGCCCCGTCCTTTCCGGGCGGGGGCAGCGCGGGCACGAGCGGGCGCATCAGGCGGAGGTCCCGCGGGCCGGCGGCGACGAGGCGGTCGAAGTCGTCCGGGGCCGTGGACTCGGCGAGGACGAGGGCGAGCGCGTCGCCGCCGGCGCTGGAGTAGGAGAGGCGGCGCGCGGCGGGGCTGAGGGTGCCGGCGAGCGGGGGAAAGCGGGCGAGCGCGTGCGGCAGGGAGGCGGCGAGGAGCGGGAGCGCGGCGGAGGGGTGGGCGTGGGGGTAGAAGAAGAGGCGCTGGACGGGGCCGGTGAAGAGCCAGGCGGCGTCGAAGAAGGTGATGGGGAGGTCCGTGGAGGGCGTGGGCGGCGCTGGGGCCACGCGGAGCCGCTCCAGCACGCGCACTCCCGCTTCCGCCATGGATTTTGCTCTTCCTGCTTGCTCTCGGTTGGGTGGATCTGATTCTGATCTAGCTCTTGCTCTGCCACTATGCTCTGTTCTAGTAGCTGTTTGCTGGGTTTGGGGCTCTGAGTGACAGGTAGGGTAGGCTTGGCACTAATCTACAGTAGCTTTAGTTTGTTAATTATGCACTCATGGAGTGAAAAGACCCATGGCTTTGCTGGCCTGCTCTGCTTTTGAAGCGGCTGCTTAATGAGGAGGAAATTGCACAAACCACTATTTATTAATGTTTCTTTTGCATAAAACATTCACTTTTAGGTTTTGTTTCACGACTATTGGTGTAATATGCTGCATCAAGGTTAATAAGGTATTTACTTTTATTAACCTGATTGCTAACAAGTGGATCCCGCTTGTAAATGCCTAACCGGCCAAATTAGCCACTTGGTTAAGACCAAAGAAAAAAAATGTAAGATGTCAAGGCCCGTGTCGAGGCTCGTGAGCTCGCTAGTTTCTTAGGCCTAGTTTATTTCAACAGAACAGAGCCAGACTATCTCGTCTCATTCATCTAACTCGAGCGGACCTATCCCGACCTCGCCAGAAATATATCATGTTTGTTTAATAAATATAAGATAACGTAGGGTTTATTCTACCTTGCATTGTACTTCAAAAAAATCATGTCCTCCTATACATAAGCCCAAGAAGATCAAGCAATACAACCAATTGTTCCACCAATGCCTCTCTATTATCTACTACATGATAAAAACCTAATCTTGATCTAAACCCTAGCCCATGTCGGCGTTTACCCCTTCCCCCCCCCCCCTCCGATCTTATCAATCTCCATGGTCGCGACCGAGAGTTGTGCCGCCCGTACATAGGGTTCATCTGTCGATCCTGTTCATCGGCTACCCTAGGTAGTCTTTTTCTTGATCCTTGATAAGGTTCTCCTCTCTCTCTCTCTATCCGGTCATCTTTGATCAGCGTGTTCTATTAGTTTTCTGATCTAAAATCAATTTGGGTCGCCCACCATCGTCGTCGATCCTCGAGAACCTCTACTCTGTTGCCGGCACGATTACCAACGTCTTCTTCGGCATGATCGACAAGATGCTCGAGTCAAACGAGAGCGATGAGATGGTTTGACTCTGTTATGTTTGAATTAACCAGGATAAAAAAAATAGCGAGCCCAAGAGCCACAACACGGACCCTGGCATCTTAGATTTTTTTTTCTTTGGTCTTAAGCAAGTGACTGATGTGGCCAATTTTATTATCTACAAGGGCATTTACATGTAGGACCCACTTGTCAGCAATCAGTTTAACAAAGGTAAATACCATATTAGACCTACCTGCATCTGATTACCCCAATAGTTGGTGTTTTGCGAAACAAATACCTAAAGTTGGCTTTTTACGCAACGACAACACCAGTAGGTGGTGGTTTGTGAAATTTCCTCGCTTACTTAGTCTCAGATTGATGATATCCACTTAAGGGTTTGTTTGGTTTTGGTTCAGCGTGGAATATCCATCAGTCGATACACTGTCTTCCACTTCAATCCATGGGGCATGGAAGAATCACCTTTGTAACACCCTCAGTTGCTGTAACAGTAATCATCATCACTGTTGATAATCACTGTTGGATTATCACTGTTTGATCTCCCTTGTACCTGATAAAACTTTGTGATGCTCATGATCAAACACCCCATGCACCATGTACTTGAGCCCTTGGGATCAAATCCCAAAGCCAAATGCACCTTGCTCATCTAACAAACCAAACCCTAGTTGAAACTACTTTAAATAAAAAATAAAACAAAAGGGCTCAAATAAAGTTGTTCCAAAAATCATGGAATTATTTTTGTAAATTGCCTAAAATCATTATAATCATGTTGGACCAACTTTGGTAATTTTTGGAGTTATAGAAAATTCCAAACAATTCAAACAGTAGGTTAAAACCCCTACTTTGGGCATTTAATAATTAAAAGAAATACCTAATGATTTTATTATACTACAAAAAAATTTGTGGCACCTCAGTAATATGTAACACTAATTTCCAAACACCAAAAACATTTTACAAAATGGGGAGGCAGTTATTTTTGTTGCAACAAAGATCTACAGAATACCAAAAAGAAAAGAAAATGGGAAAGGCTAAAACCCGCCCAGGGCGAGGCCCACTCCCCCTTGTCTTCTTCCTCCCTCACCTGCTCCCACCTGCCCGTACGGCGCCGGACGTGGGCACGACGCTGGCGAGCTGGCCCCGCTTCCACCTGCTCCCTGCCGCCGCGGTCGCGATAAGGAAGCCCCCGCGCACCCCCTGGACACCCCCGCACCTCCATTCCCCTCCTCCTCCTCTCTCACGCTTCGGGGAAAGTTTCCCGAGCGCCGCCGTCGCCATGGCCGTGAGCTCACGCGACCAGTGAGCTCGCGTCGCCACCCCCGCCGTGTCCAGCGTGTCCCTCGTCGTCGTCCTCGTCTCCGAGCGCAAGGAATCGAGGCGGGAGCCTCCACCCCGAGCACACGGTCACCTTCCCCAACTCCGTCCGCCGCGACATCGCAGAGGAAATCCGGCGCCACCACGACGTGCCCGAGCCCGCTGCCAACCCCGACGCGTTCGTGGTGAGCACCCTCACCACCCCCAACCGCCCGATGAGTCCCGATAACGCCGTAGCCTTTTTCCCCCTTGAGCTCGCTCCGGCCGCCGTGGTTCGCCGTCGTAGCCGTCGGCCTGGTCCGTCCCAGCTCACGCAAATGACACCCGCGTGCTCCCCATGGACCATAGGGTCGACCCCACCCCGTAGAGCAATCGATTCCCTCGCCTGTACCAAAATGCCATGGGAGCCCGAGAACCCCCCTCCGCCATTGTTGAGCTCGAGCTCGTAAGCGTCCACCCCAAGCCACCGCACCGCCACCAAACTCCTCCCCGTGGTCGTCCGCGTCGAATGGTACCCGCCACGCCCCCTCCCGTGCCCGCTTTTGTCGTCGACCACTTCACCCGTGCGACGTCGCCGCCTGACCTCGTCGCCGGCACATTTTCCGGCCACCCCCGACGTCGCCACCACCTGGAATCGACGCAGCGTTGTCCTCCCGTTCGAATGCATCAAACCCCGCAACGAATGGTGCCCCTAGCCCGTTTCCGACGCCCCTCCCGTGGCCTCCGCCGTGCTGGGCTCGCCGGCGACTCGCCGCCGGCAGCCTCCGACGTGGCACACCTGGGGGTAACCCCTGGGTCACTGCCAGTGGCCCCCTTGGTCCCAGTTGACTAGGTTGACCAGTCAACCGTGCTGACTGGGCAACTCCAGTCACTGACAGGTGGGTCCCCCTGTAAAATAATTAACTTAATGATTTAGATTAATCCAATAATTAAAATTGAGTCACTGACATGTGGGTCCAGGGGCATTTTCTGATGTAATTAAATGTTTTATAAATAACAGAGGCTGACATGTGGGTCCCACATGTCAGCACTGTTCTGGATAATGTTGTGGATAATGTTTTGGATAATGTTTAATAAATAATAAAAGAAATTCAGAAAATCATTAATTTGATTTAAACTTTGAAATTCAATAACTTTTAAACCGTAACTCGGATTCAAAAACTTTATACATGAAAATTGATTAGAAAAATATAACGAATACGAATACGCTATTCGTATGTCTACCACACCCCTCTAACACAACGAACATCGAACCTTCCCCCTTCGGACCGTCTGTCCGATAAATTGTCCGGTACTGTTAGAGTGCCCGGATGAATTTATTCCGAACACGAAAGTTGTCCGGAATGATTCCAATAGCACGGATACACCCCCCCTTATGTTGTTCCGGTAACCACGACACCTCTGGCTTGATCCTTCCCCCTCCGGACACCCTGTCCGGTAATCACCCAGAGCCGGTAGTTCATCCCCAGATGAATTCCCGCTCCGAGCAACGTGCATTGCACTGCGTTAGAATACCGTTAACATTTCATCTATCATGTCATGCATCTGTTTGTATATGCTTACTGTGTATTTACTGTTTCTTCCCCCCTTAATCTTCGGTAGACCCCGCTGCTGCCGTCGACTACACCGCTGCTGAGTACGACTACGTCGTCGACGACCCTACTACTACCGTCGAGCTTGCAGGCAAGCAGAGCCATTCTCTTCCCCAGATATCGCCTATCTTTCCGTACATTTCTTGCACTAGGCATTGTTACTGCTGCTGCTACGATTACAATCCTATTCCACTGCATAGCCTGATTTTGTCGCCCCTTGATGTGCCTTCCTTTATCCTATGCTGCCTATTATTATTATTATGCATTATTCAGCAGTGAGCCCTGCGCATTGTTAGCTAGGATTAGGTGGAGGGTCGTGATCACTCAGGGGAGTGAACGCGGATACAAATATTATAAGTGCACAGGTACGGTACAATGCAGACACCGTCTAAGGCCCCTATCTGGGTTATGTCTAGTCACCTCAAGTGTGAGCTATCAAGGAGTAATCCTTGTACTCCACTCGAGGCTGACTTTGTCTTACCGCCATAGGGTCCTGTAAACGGTTGTCCTTCAGGTAAGAAGTCGGGCGACCCAACGGTGCCCGCGAGAGGTATTGCGACGGAACGACAGGGAGGGTACGACCAGTGTACCGGTGTGCTTGGCCCCTGATCGTTGGCCGCGAGAGTTACCAACCCACGGAAGTCGAGTTTCTCCAGGAGCACACGCGAGACAAGGTAAGGAGACGGTTCACCTTGTTGGTAACCGCAGTGACTTGGTGGGACGACAGGGCAGGCACCGATGTACTGGTGGTCCTGGCTGCTTTCGTTGTCCACGGGTCAGTTAAGTCGAGGCAACGATAACGGTTGCCACGCAGGTTAATTAAAATGCTAAATGGTTCAGTGAATGTCTTGAGTTGGCTATATGCCATATACGCACTACCTACCCGTGGGAACTACGAGTTATGGGCTCCTCCGTTTCTTAGTGTCGTCCGAGGACTCTTCAGACGTCAGCAGTACCGCGGGCTGATTGCCGGGAAGTGGTGTTGTCTTATTTGCCGCGGCAGTGTGATTTGTATTTGCCTTGATTTAACTTCACCGGCCAGTCACGCACCGTGCAGGAGTATGTTTGGGTTGGGGTCCAAGGCCCGGCGTACTTAGGATTTAGACCGGCGGATGACCTCTCTGTTGAGTTTGAAAGATGGGCTATGAAGTGTCGGATAGCCTCGGTGGAGCGTTCCCTAACAAGGTTCCCGCCACCCTGGAGATTCGCGCGTGTAGCGTAACACAAGTGCACCCCTGCAGGGAAGATTAATCTATTCGAATAGCCGTGTCCACGGTAACAGGACGCTTTATGCTGAAGCTGGATCTTACCACTAGAAACTATTATTATTAAACTGTATGGTTCCGGGTTTTCTTCCTCGCGGGGATGCCGAGGAGGTGAACTCGGAGGCATTGTTAATTATTACAACTTATTATTATTCAATGTTGCAGCAACTTCTGCTTCATTGTTACTTTATGCTTTATATAAACTGTTGGCTGATTCTTACCTCATGCTGCAAGACATCGACGGAAGATGCTAGTCTTCGATAGGCCTAGCTTCTTAACCTTGCTCTGTATTTCTATCTTTCAGTCCACTATATACAGCCTCTTCATTCCGTTGATACAATGCATAATGCTTAGTAGCGGACGTAAGACTCGCGGGTATACTAGATACTCACCTGCTTTATTTCCTTTACTGTTTTGCCTGATCGGCCGCTGCAGCCGACGTTGGAGCTCAGGAGCAGGAGTACCCCGGAGGCGCCTACTACGATGTCGAGTTCCCCGTTGACCAGGAGTAGTTCTGTGGATCCCAGGCAGGAGGCCTCGCCTTTTCGTTCTGTATCTCTGATGTGATTTGTGTTAGCCTTCTTAAGGCAAAACTTGACTAACTATGTCTGTACTCAGATATTATGTCTTGTATGACTTATATATTCAGGTCCGCGTGACCCCCTCTATTGTAATATATTTGTTTATCCTTTTGTGTTTAGTGTTGTGCTGTGATATTATCACCGTGGCACCCTAATCTCAGTCGTGTACCCTGTGTGTATGATTACTGTACACGGTCTGATTTTGGGGGCGTCACAACCTTGTAGGCATGGAATAAAATCACGTCCAAATATTGAGAATTGTAAGAGGAATTAAGTTAGATCAATTGAATCCACGGGTGGATTAGTTCCACTTATGGGTTGAATTAGTTATAACCAAACAAAGCCTAACGACGCATTGGGTAAAACGGGATAAAACCTTGCTAGTAAACCCCGGTTGAGGCAATTTTTGGGACACATGAGATTCCCTTCCTTCACAATTTTTTTTCCTCTGTTGATCACTGAAGAAGACGAGGAGTGGACTTTCGTTCTGATCCCTGAATGTGTGGATCAATCTCCTAGGGAAACGAGAGCGGTCGGGCTTGAGAGACCCCAAAGAACCTAAGAACGAGTCACTTTTTCTAGCCCTATATTTTGACCAGGATTCCTCTAAGGAACAACCAAACGAGGCCCAAATTCGGGTTCCATCCTGTGGTCTGCTAATAAGCTGCTCCACGATAACATGATATTGTTATTGGGATCGAGGTAGTGCAAGAGACGTTCGTGCTCTCTCATGAGGAGCGGGAAGGTTTATTCCTTCACGATCTTATCACACAATAGGAGGTGTGGCGGTGATCCCAACTGATAGGGCATATTTCCCCTTGATTGGTTTTAGTGATTGATGACAACACGGTTGCGGTTTAACCGTGTGCCTTGATTATTTCAGATATTTTAAGCCATGGCACAAGACGGCTATCATCCCCTCGATTGACAGAACATGAAGACGGAGTTTTTCTTTCGGATTCTTTTTGGTGATTGGGTCGTAGGAAATCCGTAATATTAAGAGGGGATCCGTACTATTAAGAGGTGATTGAGTCGTAGGAAATCCGTACTATTAAGAGGTGATTGAGTCGTAGGAAATCCGTACGGTAGTACCGCACCCAGCGCGGTAGTACCGCGGTACGGTAGTACGGCACCTAGTATTGTATCCACTACTGCAAACCTTCTGAGTCGAGCGGTAGTGGGCACAGCAATAGGTTGCGGTACTACGGTAGCGCGGTAGTACCGCGGTACGGTAGTATGGCACCTAGTACCGTATCCACTACCGCAAACCTTCTGAGTCGAGCGGTAGTGGGCACGGCACTAGGCTGCGGTGGTACCGCGGTACGGTAGTACGACACCTAGTACCGTATCCACTGCCGCAAACCTTCTGAGTCGAGCGGTAGTGGGCACGGCACTAGGCTGCGGTAGTACGGTAGCGCGGTAGTACCGCACCATCTGCGGTAGTACCGCACGATCTGCGGTACTATGGTAGCGTGGTAGTACCGCACCATCTGCGGTACTACAGCGCCCCGTGCGGTACTACCGCAGTCTCGAGGAGAGTCAAAACCGAAGGGGTACGGGGAGGTTGTCCCCATACCCATTCAGTTTCCCCCTTTCTCCTCTCTCGCAGCAGCAGGGCTCACCCGAGGCGCCCTCCCCGGAGTGCCGCATCCGTGCTCCCCTTCCATGTTCTCCTCCGGTGGGATCGATCCCCACCTCCCCCGTGTGCCATGGATTCCGATATTGCCCCGTTCTTCCCCCTTGTTGGCTCGTGTTCTTGAGCTTTGCGGTTAGGGCAATGCATGTAGATCCATTAGGTTTTTGGCTATTCCTAGGCACTTTGAGGACATGGAAGGATTGCTAGATAGGAATAGAGTAGATTTGTTGGTGTGGTTTTGATTTGTGGAGGCACGGTAGTACCGGATCTCTGATCCGTGGTCTCAGCTGTCAGCGCGGTACTACCGCAGTGCTGCTGCGGTACTACCGCTCGCGCGGTACTACCGCTCGCGCGGTACTACCGCAGTACGCCACGGTACTACCGTGGCACGGTAGTACCACCCTCACCACGGTACTACTGTACCTCCAGAACCTGAAACCATGATCACCTTCTCTGCTCTGTTTTCCCTCTCCTGTACTTTTGCATCTCATCTGTTTCTGTTCTTTTGTGTCTGTTTGTTTTGGGTTTGTTCGGGTGGTGGCTCTCGTATGCACTTGAAGCGCAAGGCTCCTGTCTCTGGCAAAGCACCGTCTAACTCGACGAAGAAGACAACTCACCGAGAGAAGCCGAAGGTGAAGCCAGTGTTCGAGCTCCCGCTGCCTAAGTACAGGGACTACCGCAGGATCAATCCATACAGCAAGCCTCGTGATCCATCCTTGATGAAGACCAGGTTCTGGAACAAGCAGCAGCGCGATGTCTTCCACATGCTCACATCTGACAGAAAGAACAAGTATGTGCCCAATGTGAAGTCCGTCAGTCTGGCATACATGGAGAAACATATGGACTACTTTGCCGATGCTCTTGCTCTGGTGAATCAGTTTGGGATCCGTCACATCATTTCCTTCAAGAAAGCTTTTGACGCAGATCTCGTGGTTCAGTTCTTCGCCACAGTCTACTTCCATCCAGATGTTGATAGGACCATCACCTGGATGTGTGATGATGATGTTCTCTCCTGAAAGTGGCAGGTGTTCATGGATCTCCTACAGGTCCCTTACACCACTCCAGATGAGGCGGTGGGGCTGCGTCCTCACACCTCTACTCCTGCTAAGAAGAAGGGTGAGTTGGCTCCCTATCAAACTTCCGTTGTCTACCATGATGCGAAGGGCAACGAGAAGAGCAAGTTGATGCTCACCCCGTTTCTGGATATTATGCACCGGATTCTCCGGAACTCTCTGTTCCCTCGGGTTGGCGACCTGGACAAGGTTCATAGCTACTTGGTCAACATGATTCTTCTCTGCCAGGAGTACAAGGGCACGTTGATGACTCTGGATATCTGCTCGATCATGTATGAGGAGCTCCACACTGCGGTCATGGAGCGCAAGGTCCCTATCTATGGGCCTTACCTTCAGCTGTTGTGTGAGAAGGTCTGGAGCGACACTTTTGAGGATCCTCTTCGGTTGGTTCATCTTACCAGGCATGAGGTGGTGTAGCTGCGGATCAAGGCAAACTGGGCCGGTGGTGAGGCTGCTGCTCAGGGCTCCCCAGTTGCTTCTGATGAGGAGATGGCCAATGAGGAGGCTGGAGCGGGTGACAGCGTCCGTCGCACTCGCTCTGGTGCGAGCTTTGGTGGCAGTGGGAGGTCTTCCTCCCAGGACTTGGAGCAGTCGGGTTTGGCTGCTAAGCTCACTCGCAAGGTGAAGAAGTTGTTCTGCATGCAATCTCATATGCAGCACAAGATGTATCTGGCTCACAAGAGGGAAAAGGAAAACCGCCAGCGTTAGAAGGAGTTCTATAGGCACATGGGCATGGAAGTGCAGTCCGGATCTGAGGGACGCATCACGGATGAGGAGGAATGGATCTACAAGTTCAGCATGTGGGAGATTGATGAGGACACCGCTGACACGTCTGCTTCTGCTCCACCGCCAGCGGCTGATGATACTGTTGAGGAGTCAGAGGCGGGGTCTTCTGATGAGGATGATGATGATGATGGCGAGTATCAGGAGGAGGAGGAGTAGTCCACCACCTTGGGGCGCTACGTCACTCTCTGCCTTTTTGGCGTCTCGATGCAAAAGGGGGAGAGAGTTTAGGACCTCGATTTGCTTCTTCTAGGGTTTGGGGAGTCACAAGTGTGTTTCTGTGTTGCTGTTTCCTTCACTTGTGAACTCCGTGTGTTTGCTTTCGTTGTTTGTTTGTCTTGTGAGACCTTCGTGAAGTATGGTGTGAGACATACGCTACCCTTTGCTTAAAGTACTTTATATGTTGCTTGTGCTAATCTTTATTTTCTCGCTCATATTTTTGTTGTTGGTAGCTTGTGTGGCATGGTTGGTAAAATATAGGGGGAGTGTCCATCCTAATGTGTGCACCATGTATTCCAAAGGCTCATCTCAATGGGTGCACACATCTAGAGGGAGCTAGCCTATATTTTGTAGCTCCATGTCACATGTTTCATTCCCTATTATCTTATATTGTGCAAATCGTGTGTTGTCATCAATACACCAAAAAGGGGGACATTGATAGGGCATATTCCCCTAGATTGGTTTTAGTGATTGATGACAACACGGTTGCGGATTAACCGTGTGCCTTGAGTATTTTAGATATTTTAAGCCATGGCACAAGACGGCTATCATCCCCTCGGTTGACGGAACGTGAAGACAGAGTTTTTCTTTCGGATTCTTTTTGGTGATTGAGTCATAGGAAATCCGTACTATTAAGAGGGGATCCGCGGTGATATGATGGGTGGAATCAACACACTACACTTTTCTCTGCACCCACATATATCTTCTTTGCATCCTCGGAGGTGTTAGTATAGGAGGCTTAACCTGCCTGGATCTGCTGGGGCGGTAGTACCGCAGGGAGCGCGGTAGTACCGATCGTACGGTAGTACCGCACCCAGCGCGGTAGTACCGCGGTACGGTAGTACGACACCTAGTACCGTATCCACTACCGCAAACCTTCTGAGTCGAGCGGTAGTGGGCACGGCACTAGGCTACGGTACTACGGTAGCGCGGTAGTACCGCGGTACGGTAGTACGGCACCTCGTACCGTATCCACTACCGCAAACCTTTTGAGTCGAGCGGTAGTGGGCACGGCACTAGGCTGCGGTACTACAGTAGTGCGGTAGTACCGCACCCAGCGCGGTAGTACGACACCTAGTACCTTATCCACTACCGCAAACCTTCTGAGTCGAGCGGTAGTGGGCACGGCACTAGGCTGCGGTACTACGGTAGCGCGGTAGTACCGCACCATCTGCGGTAGTACCGCACCACGGTAGTACCGCTCTGAGAGCGGTAGTACCGTGGTTGGTGGGGGTCCAACGACTGTTTAATGCGCCCCCTATAAAAGGGGGTCTTCTTCCCCAAGGAGACTTACCTCATTTATTGCTGCTCCTCTATTGACGCCCAAAGCTCCATTCTTGCCCGATCTCCCTCCCTAGCCATCAAAACTTGTTGATTCTCTAGGGATTGGAAGAGGAGGCCCCGATCTAGACTTCCACCAAAGGATATTTGATTCCCCCATTAATCCCTTGTGGATCTTGTTACTCTTGGGTGCGTTGGTGCCCTAGACGGAAGAGGTTACCTCGGAGCCACATTCCATTGTGGTGAAGCTCCGTGGTTTGTTGGGAGCCTCCAATTGAGTTGTGGAGATTGCCCCAACCTTGTATTGTAAAGGTTCGGTTGCCACCTTCAAGGCCACCGCGTAGTGGATCGCGGCATCTTGCATTGGTAAGAGCGTGAGGAGAATAGGGTGGCCCTCGTTGGCCTTCGTGTGAGCATTGTGCTCCGCACCCTCTCCAAACGGAGACGTACTTCTCGAGAGAGAAGGAACTCCGGTAACATATCCTTGTCTCCGTGTTCCCTCTACCTTTACTCTTGCAAGTTATTTTCATTGCTTATATCTTGCTTGCTTTCTTGTTGTAGTTGTTAAGTTGTCATATAGGTTCTCATCTAGTTGCATATCTAGACAACTTACTTTTCTTGTTGAGCCTAAAATTATTAAGAAGTCATAAAAATTGTTAGTCGCCTATTCACCCCCCCTCTAGTCGACATTCCGATCCTTTCACCAACCAAATCAATCGAAAGAATATGTTCCGAGTCACGAAGGTCGACTCCTCCTTTACCTCGTCTTTGACGCGACACTCGATTTGGATGCCACATGTGCGAGGTGGAAAGGGTTGATCCTCCTTGATGTTGTGGAGAGGCGATGCCGGCTATGATCTAAGATGATACGAGCAAGGAGGCGGGGTGTGTGTATGAGAGATGCATTCTGGCCGTCGTTGGAGCCCTCTTTTAGAAGCGGTGGCGAGGGATATTTTTATTTAAATTGGGTGGCCGTGTGATCTACGCATAGAGCCACCTTGACCAGCGATAAGTCTTTCACTTGTAACTTGTCGTATGCTCTTTTGTTTTTTCTGCTCTTTGGTGACTTGTGGTTGTGTGCATCTTAGCTATGCAGAGGTCAGGTGTACTTGCTTAAACCTTTTGAGTAATAAAGCCCTTTATCCAAAAAAGATACCCCTTATAGTGCATGGCTGTCTGCGGACATGATATGGGGGTCGGAAGATCCACTGAGGTCTCCTTCCACCCATCATCTTGCTCTTCGCACAACTAATTTTGAAGACTTCCATCCCCATGGCACTGTGGCCGTGATCATCACAATGATAATGGAAAGAGCGTGCAACCTTGTATCTGCCGATAGAAGGATCAAGGCCAAAGCCAAGGGGAAGGCAGGTGGGATATCACATCATGTTGCGCTGGCTCTCGGGCAGTGCAATTGCATCTCTTATGGCAAGGCTGAAGACATAGACATTGGTGTCGGTGGGAAGCAACACCAAGCCGTCGCAATGCACCATTGGGGACACGAACCTGAACTCGCCACCCAGGAAGTGCCTTTCATAAAGGAGCATTGCAGTTGAACCTGCATTCTCACTTGTACTGCTACAGTGCTACTCATCCTCCTCCTACATGAGGGTCTTTGTTGTTGTAATGGTAAAGACTAAAGACCAGTGGTAGAAGCGGATGTTGGTGGAGATGGTGATGTAAGGTTGGTCCTGTTGGAGAAAAATAGGTGACGACGGAAGAAGGGTCGCGACGATGTCTAATTAAGTTTGGAGCAGTGGAAGTGGGCGCAGACAAAGAGAGGATTGGAGATGTACCAGTTTGAACATGATGCCTCATTTGTTTGAGAGGGATTTGGGAGGTTTTAGGGGGAGGGGATTTGGGAGGATTTGGTGAATCCCCCTCTTCCACCCAATCCTTACAAATCCCCTTGAATCCACAAAACCCCTTCATCCACAATCCCTTCCATACAAATTTGTTGTTTGGTAGAGAGGGTTTGCATATTGAGATAAAATTTATAAAACAACTAAAAATGCAATCTTTGTAAGTAAAAAACATCATATCAACTAAATATTTAATTGTCAATGTGTTGTACCTCAAATATCTAAGTATCTCACAAAGAACAGAGACCTAAACTGAATCCTAAATTCAGACTTGCAGCAGCTGGGTTTATTCAACAAATACTAGTCCTAATAGATGTGACCATAAGAGCTAAGATAGCAAAAGCTACACAAATTCTTGTGCTGGTAGTTGAACAAGTTTTAATCTGTTGCACATCTATGATTTATCCAGAATTCTTTGAAACACACATACTCCCTGAATTGAAGATACTCTGAAACAATAAAACTGACATGGTCTAGATACTGATATTTACAACTGAAGATATCTATATTTTTGGAGCATCTATAAATACCATACTTCTCCCATCCCAATTAACAACTCGCAGCTCAAGCATCTAGTTCTACACACAGAGCCTGAGCATCTACTTGCTATCATCTCCTCTCCTCTCAAAACCACAATCAGCAGCTACCAGATGGCTCGCTTCGCCATGGTCGCTGCCATCCTCACACTCCTCACCGTCGCCGCCACAGCGCAGGGCCCCATGCCAAGCGCCCAGGAGGCGACCGCGCTGGCTGGCTGGCGCACTGTCGCTGGCTGGTGCACTGGTCCCACCTCCACCGCCGGAGAAGATGAGGCGGTGGATTCGTCGGGCAGCAAGGGGCACGGAGGTGGAGAGCGGTGTGGAGATGTTGGCGGAGATGGCGGCATCCGAGATGGCGCAGAAGGTTGTGGCCTCGGCGGACGCCTTGGCGTCGGGACGAGTAGGCCTCGGTGGCGACAACAGAGTCTCTCGTCTCATTCCCTGCCTATGCCCTCGAGGCTGGGAAAACATGTGGTTCAGAGAGGCTTGGAGAGAGTTCAGGGGGATTGGGCTAACGAAGCAATCCGAAACAAATGGGCCAACATGGATTCAAGCGGTTTTTGGACCTCGCGGGGTTAATCCGCTCGAAACCCTTTCGATCCACGCAAAACAAACGAGGCCTGGGGTATTTCACCCAGAAATGTTTCCTTCACGGACACAGTCTCCCTCCCTCCTTGCCGATCGATCTGTTTATGAATAGAGATGACCTCATCTGCCGTCTCGTACTACTTACTGCTCGGTTGATATTTCTCGCCTGAATTACACTGTGCTCACCTTGATCCCCAAAACTAAAGGGGCAGATTCCGTTAAGCTCTTCAAGACGATTGCTCTTATCAATAATATTGCAAAATTCCCGGCTAAAGGCTTTGCCACTCGTTTGGCTCCTGTGGCGCACTGTGTGATCAATCCCTCTCAATCGGCGTTTATCAAGGGCCGCTTCATCTTGGATGGTATCCTCTCGCTTCACGAGATCATCTCTGGCCTCAAACGCTCTCGCGCGAATGCGGTTATTCTTAAACTCGATTTCGAAAAAGCGTACGATTCAGTTAGCTGGTCCTTTTTTAGGTATGTTCTTATTGCTAAAGGCTTTGATGGTGGGTATGTGCATAGGATTATGCGCTTGGTGTGCGGTGGGCACACTGCGGTTTCGGTGAATGGGGTGGTTGGCCCCTTTTTCGCCAATGGGCGTGGTCTTAGACAAGGTGACCCCATCTCCCCCCTGCTCTTCAATTTAGTGGCGGATGCCTTCTCGAAGATCCTTAACCGCGCTGCTGCGGCTGGCCACATCATGTCGGTGGGCTGCCAGCTGATCCCTAATGGCATCTCCCACCTACAGTATGCTGATGATACCATCATTTTGGTTGAGAACGATGACCTCTGCATCTCTAATCTTAAGTTCATTCTTCTGTGCTTTGAACTTCTCTCGGGTCTTAAAATTAATTTCTCTACAATTGAAGTTCTCGTACTTGGAGGTGACGCGTTGGAAGAAGCCAGAGTGGCGGCTCTTCTCAATTGTCAATTGGGTTCCTTCCCCTTCAAGTACCTGGGCATTCCGATCTCTCCCGACCCCATCTCTGCCAAGGATCTGGCCCCCATTCCCCTTAAGTTTGGCAATCGGGTGATGCCGTGGCGCAGCAGGCACCATTCCCAGGCAACCAAAGTGTGCTTGATCAATGCCTGTCTCTCGTCCCTTCCCACGTATACTATGGGCTTCTACCTTATGCCGGGTGTCACGCACAGGGCCTTGGATAAACACCGTGGTAACTTTTTTTGGAACGCGTCGGATAACAAGCGCAAATATCGCCTTGTCAGGTGGAACATCATTTGTAAACCTAAGGACATGGGTGGGCTCGGGATTTTAGACACTAAAGTGATGACTACTTGCCTGATCGTGAAGTGGTGGTGGAAAATTCTCACGGTTCCTCCTGATACGTTGTGGCGCAGGATTCTTCAGGCTCGCTACTTTCCTAATTCCTCCCCTCTGTTTTCCTCTGCTGTTGGCGGCTCCCAATTTTGGCGACAACTTATTAAGGTCAAGGAGACCTTTCGGGAGTATGTATCCTTCAAGGTTGGGAATGGCCGCTCGGTTCGCTTCTGGCTCGATCTGTGGTCACCGGCTGGGCGTATGCAGGACCTTTTTCCGACTCTATTCACTTTCTGCCCCAAGCCTGATATCTCTATCTCGGAGCTTGCGGCTGCTGGGTGGAATGTTGGATTCCGTCAGGCCTTGTCCCCTGGGGAGCTTGGAGATTGGCAGCGCCTCATTGACCTTCTCCTGGTCCTCTCGGAACAAGACGATCAGCCCTCTTGGTCTCTGACTGCCTCTGGTCGGTTTTCTGTCAAATCCCTTTACCGCAAGCTGGTTGGTGGCCGTCGGGTCACTCGCTTCTCGGTCCTCTGGAAAGCGAAGCTTCCGCCCAAAATCAAAATCTTTATGTGGCAAGCCTTTAGGGGACAACTTCCTTCCTCCGATCAGCTTCATAAGAGGAATGATTCGATTGCGGTCGAATGCGCGCTTTGTAATGAGCAGGAATCCTCCTACCACATTTTTTTCAATGTCACCTGGCTCGCTTTGCGTGGAGTTGCCTCCGGTCGTGGATGGGCAATCAGTGGAACCCCTCCTCCTTTCGGGATGTTCGTTTGATGCTTCGATCGTGTTCGGGGCGGTTTCGTAGGGTATTTTGGCCGATCTTTTCGGCCATCTATTGGGTTTTGTGGACCACCCGCAATAAGTTCACCATTGAACATGTCTTCCCGAAACACCCTGTTAATTGTCTTTATAACCTGCTCGCCCTGTTGCAGCTGTGGAAGTGTCTGATTAAGGAGGAGGAGGTGTGCGACTTGGAGGCAGCGATGGACAAGATCAAAGCTACTGCGTCTTCCCTTTCGGCTATGCTGCGCCACCATGGCTCGTGAGCCCCTGCACTGTCCGGCTGCTTCCTTGCGCTTAGTTTCGGCTATTTTGGGTTTTGTCTGTTTGTTAACCTTCGGTTCCATGGTTGTGGCCTGCGTACCGGTTATCTGAGACTCTCCCTTTTATGTTGTTGGTTGTTATGATATTCTGCCGTGTGGCTTTATTTATAAAGTCGCCCCCCCTGCCTTTTCTTTAGAAAAACAAAACAAAGGAAGATCTATCTATAATCCGTCATCTTCTCATGTTCCATACGTGGTACATATATACTGATCAAATATTCTCATCTCACGGCAAGCACGTACGTCGTGTTCGGTCACATCGTTGACGGCTACGGCGCCACCGCTCAGAGCCGTCTTCATCGAGGACTGCGGCCAGATCGCCGCGACGACCAGTGTTAATTCAGCCATTTTTTTGCGGGTAGTCGTGAGTGTAAATGTAATTGACTGGATGAATAAATCTACAGATCCAATTCCAAGCTGTATTATACACGTTACCAAGTGCTTGAGTTTCAGAGATTCTATATATCCTATGTGTCTAACCTGGAAGAATTATCCATCATGTAACTTTGAAAATCATAATAAACTTTATTCAGATGATCCAAACATTGGAAAACAAACTAGGGCCACTAAAATTTTTGTTGAAAAATGCTCGGTGGTTCAAGTATCAATAAATTGACATGAATCTGTCACCGGTTCTTAATTAGGTTGCAGTATATGTTTTTTAGGTTGAACAATGATTGAGTAGTACTCTTGCAGGAGGTATACTCAGGAGATTAACTTTTTATGATTCAACAGACAAAAGACCATCATAAGAACATTCTAAGCAAATAGAAACATCATTAATATAAGACGACTTTGTCTCTGAATCTTTCTTATCACCTTGGGCCTGAGAGAAACTTTGGATGATCCATCGAAGACGGTGGGCATGATCCTCCCAAGTCATGTAAGCTGGGCTTAGGAGGATCAGTAACCGGAACAAGGCTTTCCGTGTAAGAAACTAGGTCGAACCAGCATTTGTTTTTGCATGCATGCCCCAAGGTCTCTTCTTCATTCAAGGCCACGTGAGGTTGCAAGCAGTAGGCCCGGCCGGAGTTGACAATCATATAGTACTAAAAGTACCTCTGCAGCGTAGGACACTGGACTATATATAAAGGCTTGAGAGATAGAAAGCGCGTGCGACCTTGTGTTTTCCGGTGGAAGGATCAAGGCCGAAGCCAACCGGCGGAAGTCGGTCATGTTGCGGCGGCTCTCTGGCAGCGTGACGGCATCTCTTGTGGCCGGGTTGACGACGTAGACAATGGTGTCGGTGGGGAGCAACACGAGGCCGTCGCAATGGGTATAAGGTTGGTCCGTTTGGAGATAAATGTGAGGGCCGGGCGATGAGGAAGGAAGACGGGCCACGGTGGCGCTGTCGGTATTGGGCGCCGACCAAGATTGGGTCGGAGAGGAAGCTTGAACCTGGCGAGGGATTTGACGGGCAGCCGGATGAGGATCTCCTCCAGCAACAGCTCTTTCTCTTTCTCTTCCTGCTCCCAGCTGAGCCTGATCGAGTTGCCCATGGCTCGTACGTCCAGGTCCAGCAAGATGTGTCTCTAGCTAGTTTATTATGCACAGGCCGGCGATGGATGGACGAATTGCAACCAACACCTAGGAGGATCGCCTCTAAGTTGTTAGGTGGTCTTTTGGGAAAAGAAGAAAATAAACAGTTGAGAGATTTCATGTTACGGAAACAGCTAGACTAGAATAAGCAGTTTACATAATGAAAACAAAAAAAGAAACCCAGCATCCTAGGATCCTATCCCACCATATATGCGACGGAAAGCTATCCTTATCATTGCGGCGGCGAAGAGATGGCCGGAGATGGCGGCGTTCCAGGCCTTGCTCACCCGCCTGAAACTCACTAGGGATTCCAACGGCAGCCGGATCAGGATCTCCCACACCATCTCTTCCGGCAACGAATCCACCTCTTCCTCCTTCTCCTTCTCCTCCTCCTCCTCTGTGGTGGTGCCAACGTCATCATCGACCGCCGTCGCCGTCTTCTTGCTTGAGTCGTCCATGATGACCGCCGTCGCCTTCTTCTTGCTTGAGCCGTCTATGGACGGAGCCATGCTGACCATCTCTAGCTAGCTAGCTATTCTCTTCGTTCTTTCGAAAATAGCTGTCACAACTTTGTACTAGTTTTAATTTTTTTTATTAAGGATAGTAACTTCGAAAATAACTCAACTTTGTAGTACAGAGTTGTATTAAGACTAAAACATTTATTTTGAAACCAAGGAGGGAGGTAGTTCCAATCTGCTGCTGCAGCGCACGTAACGGAATATACAAGGGGTAGGGTAGGGTGCGTGCTCTCCCTTCTTCATCTCCGTCTATGAATAGGATTCCGGCCCGGCCTCTTGCAATTTCACAATTATCTATCTCTTGTTCTCTTTCCACTACTCTACGTACCTAGATCAACTCTAGCATAGACTGCAACTTAGCTCACAAACTATTTTTTCTTGTTTTTCTTTTCTGAACCGTCCGATGTCATGATTTGAGTTTGTGTATGTTTCAACCTATAAATAAATCATCAGCATCTCTATAAGGCTCGAAACTCGGTTTCTCAAATAAAAATAAAAATAAAAATAAAGGCAGAGCTAGTGTTCCTACACAGCTACTACTTGCTTCCATAACACCCAACTGTAGCATATGCATATCAAATCATGAATTCAATTGCCAAGATATAATCTGGCTTGAAAAGTCCAGGAAGCTTGACATTTTCCAAGAGGATGAAACTAGTATCACTCCCGCTACAGACAGGAATTACTGGCTAGTATAACACCCATTAAAAGTTTTCAAGAAAAAGAAAAAACTACTACAATCACTTCTGCAAACGCAAATCGTGATCAGAGGAAATTTTACATTTTCAAACTACTGTATGAATGAATCATCAAGTGGAAATTACTGTTTCTCAAAAAGGAAGAGTAAAAACATAGCCCCTACACAACTGTTGTTTCCCATAACACCCATCAAACATATGAAAGCATGAATGTAATTGCCAAACAATAATCTAGACTGTAACTTTATTCATTCTCTGTGGTTCTTTGACAATCTAAAATTATCAATATTTTAAAGAAATCAAAATGATATTACTGTGTTCACAATGTCAAAAATACATGTATAATAATGTAACCAAGAACAGTACAGTAAGTAGAGACACAAAGAACCCCTCTCCCTGATTTATTTGTTTGTTGGAAGCAAAATGTGGTGTGCAATGAATAATAATACAACACAGAAAGAAGAAGAATAAATACAAGAACAGCAACAAGTCCGAACCAATCGCACCTGTGATAACTGATTCTGTAAAGTATGGACGGGGACGGAGTATGGAGGCGGCGCTCTAGGCGAGCTTCTGCAGCTCATCGGTGAAGACGGCGGCGTGCGGCTCCTCGACGCACTGGAGCACGAGGCGGATGCCCTGCTTGGGCTTGGGCGGCTTGAGGTAGACTACGGAGGGCACGATGTTGACATCGTCGTTCAAGGTGAAGACGTAGGTGGTCTCTAGTCTGTCGCGGCAGCGTTTTAGTGCAATTCCCTGCCGCGGCAGGGAAGGGCACCAAAACCCTGCCGCGGCACAACCCTTTTGCACCGGTTCGTATATTACGAACCGGTGCAAAAGGTCCTTCGTCGGGCGCTCCACAAAGGGCCATGTGGTGCCCCCTTTAGCACCGGTTCGTAACTGAACCGGTGCAAATGGGGGGGGGCTTTTGCACCGGATTGTTTGCACCAGTTCACAATCCGGTGCATATGGCCAATATGAACCGGTGCAAAAGGCCTTGTTTCTACTAGTGGTAAACCAGCGACTCGTCAGGCCTGCACGTATTCACCAATATTTAATTGTGTATACGTACCCTTAATTAGGCACCAACTTTTTTTTGCACAAAGAAAGGGTCTAGAAGACCCCAGAGAACCTCAAATATCATAAGTGGTGGGTACAGATTTACAAGCAGGCCCTTTTACATCAATCGCCCTAAAGAACCAGATATTTGAAGATAAGGCCTGCCATCTTACAGAAAACACCCTAGGACTAAAAATGAAAACGCAATTGAGTCCCTGGGCGTCACCACCACGAGTCGCCGGCGTCCTCCAAGCGTTGCCGCCGAGAAACAGAGCGCAGATGCCCGAACGCCCAAGTCCAGCGAAGATCCGTCGCTGCTAGACGCCTTGGAGCCACCGGGGACGCACCACTTGGCAGCAACAACGCCCCGAGCTCCAGCAAGAAGGACGATGCAGGGCCTCCAGATCGGTGGTTGTTGATTCGAGGCTGCCATGCCGGCCATGGATAGCAGAGGCAAGAAGGCCTCTAGCTGTGAAGCTCCAGACGAAGCAGAACCACCACCACCGCCACTCCGTCGATCTGCAAAGGACCTATCATCAAGGATCTCTCCACCTTCTCCACCACCATGGTGGCCAGGAGGAGCAAGATCCAGGACGGATCTGAACAGATCGAGAGAGAAAGAAGAGAGGATTATTGCAGAGAGGATTATTGCAGAGAAAAAAAGAAGCCTTACGTTATTCCCTTATATACCCAGAGTAACTATATAACTATAGCAAGCTAGACTCAACTTCGGCCAAGGCTACTAGTCCTACAGTCAGTCCTGCTCTGATACCAAGTCTGTCGGGACCCGGGGTTAGCGTATGCAAGTCCAGCTAAGACATAGTCATATGGAGAGCCGAGAACCGTACCCACTTGTCTAAGCAGACAAGGCCAAGCACAGAACGTTCTCGGAAAGCATCGTACGTGAGGGGCATCCCATCCAGGCCGGATGATCAACTGAGATGGGTCCTCATCGTCCGCACACAAGTCTAATGATATGGGTGGTGAACTCCCATATTCAAAGACAAGTCGCCTCAACCATACTAACGACTATCTCATAACTCTTACATAGACTTACTCCAGCCCAATCACTTAGTCGGGGTCTAGGGCGGGCTCGATCATACCACAAAGTGTGCACGAGACAGAGTCTCGAACAATCGCATCGCGATGCCCCAAGCTGCGCACATCTAAGGGCCACTTGGTGTATGAAAGACCGCCAGCCAGAACACAACTAAGGTCTCGAAAACCCATACAAAGACATGCATGTTATAAACATACACGCAGCACACATGCCTTGTATGAACAGTAGGTATCATTGCAATTCTCTACAAAGTATACATTTTTATTTATAACTCTTATAGAGTGCAAACAGAGATCACAAACATGTGATCCAACATTACAACACAAACGGAAGCAAATTATGTCTGAGTACAGACAAGTTTAACAAATGGCTTAAGAAGCCTTATTTAAACACAAGCCCTCCACGAGGGAACCAGTCGTCTGACTGGGACTAGACTAGCTTGATCTTCAGTCGTCCAGCTCGATGAAGAAGCCACCTTCGGGGTCGGTGGTATCATCTAAAACATAGATTAAGCAAACGTGAGTACAAAGTCGTACTCAACAAGACTTACATAGGAGCTATACTACTCATGCACATGTATCAAGGTAAAGGGAGGTGGGGTTTCACTTGCAGAAATGCCAGCTTTGACTTGGCTAATCCTGAACTACGAGTACCAGACTTGAGGTAAGAAGCGTACATGAGTCCACTACTTTCTCCAACCAATTACACCACTATGGTGCCTTCCTCGACTTCCCCACGAGAAAGCACGCCATAGCACTCACACTTGTCTTGGTGTGTTTTAGAAGTATCCAGTTCAAGTTATCTAATAATCAAGCTAAGCTTTCCAAGCAATCCATAACCGCGGACGCGGCTATTCGAATAGTTTTGTTAACCCTGCAGGGGTGTACCGCTACACACACATGATCATCATTTACCGCCTTTGATCTCGACACCATTCAAGGGGTGCCAGCGAGGATGCTCACCACAACTGTTACCTCATAGCCTATCTAGTCCGAGAAAGCCGCCTACTTGGGTTGGCTACCACTATCGTTAACCCGACCGGTTTACCGAAGTGGACCCAAATGATGTGTGCGTGGTGCATAAGCCGGTCTCGGATGAGCCGTTCTCTCGCTTAGCATCCAGGCCACAAGCCTACCAGAACTCCGAACTATTGCGACATCTGGACATCGAAAGGGATGAGTCAGTAAGTTGAGAGGGGTCAGTGAGCCCAATGTGTGGTTGTACTCTTCATCTTGGATCACCACACAAGAACTCGGACTTAGGGCGGTGTTTAACGAGACAACCCACCGTGTACTCCTACACAGCCTCTCATCGTTCACCTTGTATTAGGGTCGATTCACCAACACTTTTCTACCATCATCAACATGATCACTACCATCCCGACTCACATCACAGTAACAACATGGTATCATACTAAGCATGCAATAAGCGATAATCATTTGCAGGGGCCACATGATATCAACCAACTCCTACATTTGCTAGGATTGTGGTTTGCTTATTACTGTGACAAAATGATAGGTCATGCAAAGGAATGGGTTCATCTATGCGGTAGAAACGAATCATGGTGATCATCCTAAACAATGCATAAGCGAGACATGAGAGGGAAGTGGGATTTTATCGACATGATCAATGGGGGTTTGCTTGCCTTGCTAACGAGGTTCGGGTTCTGGGTCTTCAACGAAGGGGGCAGCCTCCTGCTCCGGTTCCACCTCTACTCGACAAACAACAAACAAGATAACAAAGTAAATACAATGCACAATCACATGATGGAAGGTTGAAACTTGATGTACATGCTTTGATGTGTGAAGCAATTCCATTTAAATGGAGTATATTGCAAATTGAATTGCAAATTCAAACTCCAATTTGAATTCAAACTTAACCAAGTACATGTGACATTGTTTGATCATTTTGAACCTTTTGGAAATGTGTATGATATGCCTCTGAAGTGTGGTTGAATTGCAGTATAATTCCATGGTCCAAGTTGCAAAAGCATTTGAATTGAATTTGAATTAATTTCAAATAAACCAAATGACATATGCTACTGGTCCCATTTTAAAATCAACTCAAACATAGTTGAAAGTTGCATTTCTGGATAGCTTATTTTCTCCTGATCATTTTTCATATATTATTTGTCCAATTTGGAGTTAATATGAATTTTCTATGAATTTCCAAAGTTTGGGGTATTTTCTGGAATTTCTGGAATTCTTTAATTCAATTTGATTTTCTGGAAATTCATTTAATCAATTTATTGCACCAGGCTGACGTCAGGGGGGGGGGGGGGCTGACAAGGGGGTCCCACCTGTCAGTGGCTGGTTGATTCAATCCGTTGGGTTAAATTAATCCAGTGGCTTAATTAAGCCACTGGGCCCACTGGTCAGTGACCTAGGGGGTCATTAGGGGGGTGATTAAACCCGAAGCTCAGCCTGACAGGCCGGCGGCTAAACGCCGGCGACCAGAACCGCGGCGGCGCTCTGCGTTCTCCCTCTCCTGGCCACCATTTGCCACGCCGAGACCACAGGGACGTAGCCCATGCGCTCGCACGTCACCTGGTGCACGCGGTTGACCTTGGGGTGACCAAATCGACGACGGCGACGACCTTCCGCGGCGGCCGTGGTACGGGCTCGGGGTGGATCTCGCTGCAGAGCACCATTGGAGCCACCGTTAGGCGCGTTCGAAGCAGCAGATCATGGCGGAGGTGATGGACAAGACGGCGAAGACGATTGCCTAACAGGTGCTCACCGACGACGACCGTGGCGGCTCGGTACTCCGGCGACCATGGAAATCGGTGACAGAGGAAGCAATCGAGACGGGGAGGTTAGGGGTTTTGATCCCGAGCTCACCAGGAACTCAACGGAGGTGGTGGCGATGGCTGGGGTGGCTCGTCGGCGATGTAATCGACGAAGTTGCGCGGCGGCCGTAGATGAAGACGACGACGCGATTCGGCAGCTCCAGGGGGTTTCAGCTCCTCCTATTCCGCTCGAAGACGAAGAAGACTGCGGTGAAGACGATGGACAGGATCCGGGGGCTTCTCGGCGTCGATGGCTACACGGGGGCTCGACGGTGCTCCGACGTTCTTCTCGGGCGTCGACGAAACGGGCGAGAGAGGAGGGGGAGGTGGTTCTGGAGGGAGGGGAGTGGAGCGGTGCGTCTCCAGGACGAGGAGATACGGCTTGGGAAGGCCTGGAAGCTCGAAGGCGTCGAGGTGGCGCCCAGCCCGCGCTCTGCCCTCCAGTGAGCTGCTTGGCAGCGCGGGGAAGAAGATGACAAGGGGTGTCGTGGGTTGGGCCGGCTGAGGTAAGCGGGCCTTCGCCCAAAGGCGTCTGGTAAGCTTCCTTCTTCTTTTTCTTATTTCCTTTTTCTGTTTTCTTCTGACATTTGTTCTGTTTAGCTAAATAAAATAGCTAAACATTTTATTAAATGCTGAAAACTTTTATATGGCCTCATAATAATATAGACTAGCCACTTATAAAGTTTCAACATTTTTAAAATTCAAATAATTTGAATCTTAACTCAAATAGGGTTATTTGATTAATTCCAAGGCACTGTTTGAATATTTGAAAAATCTATGAGTATGGGATGGGTCCCACATCACTTGATATGTGATCACACTCATTTATAAGACTTTTCAAAAATCTAACATGAATTTTTGAAGAAGATTTTTATCTGGCCTTTTGAATTAATTCATCTGGGGGGTTCCTTCTCCCATTTTGCTTTTGAATTGATTTCAAAGGTTTCTTTTGAAATTTTAACATGATGCAAGAGTACTGGCTAACCCTAGCACATTACCTAACAGAGGGTTCTGACAGAGAATCTCCAGCCGCGCCCCCAAGAGGCCCCCAAGACGGCGAAATTAGCGCCATGGGGAGAAAATTCCCCCAGCCGCGCCCCCAAGGGCCCAAATAGCGTCGGATTGGGCCAAAACTGAGTCCGGCGATGCCAACCCAAACCCAGCGCGCTGGGGGGCGCTTGGGGTCGCCGGATGAAAGGAAAGCGCGCGAACGGAAGGAAAGCGCGCGCGATTTCGCGCGAACCTCGCAAGCGCCCCACCTGTCGGCGTGTGAACACGCGTCGTCGTCATCCTCCCGCCTCGGCTTCCCCGCACCTGCCACTGCCGCAGAGAATCAATGCGGCGCCGGTGACGAGTCCAATCGCCGCAGAGCGCATCAATGCGGCGCGTCGAGAAACCCAACGGTTCGTCGACCGCGCCGCCGCGTGTCCCGCCGTCTCTTCGCGTTCCTCGCCCGCTATAAAAGGGAGGGCTCGCCGGGGCGCCCTCGCCGCGCATTCTCGAGCTTTCTCTTCCTCGCCTCTTCTCTCTCTCTCTCCTCCAGCAGTTCTCTCTTCCTCGAGCTCCCTCCTCCTACATGGCCGATGACAACGTCCCCGATAACCTGGCGCGCAACGGCTTCCAGAGCCAAAACCTGTCGCAGATGGAGGCCCTCCTCCTCGCGCAGGTAGGCTATCCGTGCCCACCGGACACCATACCACCCCACGGGTGGGTACTGTCCTCCGGTGGGGTGCCGGTGCCGCCAGTGCCGCTGGTGGGCTCGGGCAGGTTCCGCTTGGAGGTGGAAGCTGCCCGGGCCTCGATGACGGCGGCCGAGCACGCCGACCCCGACAACGCCGCCAACAACACGGTGGGCTGGGAGGCGTACTTCGTCGCCCGGCGGAACGCGGCCATCGCCTCCACCAACGGCCTGGCGCCGGTGAGCGCCCGCAACAACCGCAACGGGCGCATCCGCTGGTGGAGCGCGCCGGGCCGCAACCTCAACTTCGTCATGCGCTACATCGACAACGGCAACGCGCCGCGGCTCGAGTACCCGGCCATGGGGTACGGTGCGGAGGTCCGGCGGTCCTACGGCCGCACCACCTCGACGCCGCTGTGGGCGACGCTGTCGCGCGACGACGGCGGGTCCTCCACCTCCTCCGGCGGCCGCTCCCACTCGTCGGAGCCGGCGTACTCGTCGGAGCCGGCGTACTCGCCGGATCAGTTCTTCACCCCGGTGAAAACCGAGGTGAAGATGGAGGTGAAGAAGGAGCCAACCCCGGCTCCTTCCGCCGCCTCAGCAGCGGCGTGCGCATCGGCGGCCAACCGTCGCAGCCTAAGCGTCGCGGAGGCTTCCTCGGCCTCGCTAAGAACAAGGCCGTCGCCCCCCCTCCTCCTCCTCCTCCCCCGGCCGCCGATGACGACCCCGACCTCGCCTGGTCCAAGAAGGACTACATCGCGGAGCAGCTCCGCCTCCAGCAGGAGGAGCTCGACCGTGCGGAGGACGCGAGGCGCTCGGAACTGGCTCGCCGCGAGGCGGAGGCCAAGAAGAAGAGGGCCGACGCCGAGGGCGGCAGCAGCAGCCGCAAGAAGTGGACTCCTCCGCGGCCACCGTACATCGCGGTGAGGCGCAGCGCGAAATCTTCGACGGTCTCACCGTCCTTGAAGTCGAGCGCCTCGTACTCGCGGCGCACCTGCTGTTCCTTGGCCTTGCGCGCTCGGGCGCAGCCGAGCCGCATCACCTTGAGGGCGTCCCACGCCTCGTTCGCCGTCTTCTTTGATCCTAGCGCGACACGGTACTCCGATGGTACCGCCTTGAGGATCCCTTCCATGACGAGCTTGTCGTCCTCCTCGTCGGTGGTGCCGATGCTCACGGCCTCCCAGAGCCCGCGCGCCTTCAGCATCACCATCATCAGCACCTCCCACTCAGCGTAGTTCGTACGCGTGAGCATGGGGAACTGTGCGCCGCCGATGTCGCGGATCGTCTTCTTCACCACGTAAGTCGCCACGCGACGTGGTGACAAAGAGACGTCCTGGCGGCAGGCAGAGTGGTGGCCTCGCCCTCCACGGCCGCGGCCTCGCCCGCCATCGCGCCCGCGCTGCTACTCCGCCATCCTCCGGTGTCCCTACGCCCCTACCATGGCTCTGATACCAATTGTTGGCAATGGAGCAGCCCAGCTGCAACACTACCGAGTTCTCTGCTCTCTCAACACAGCCCAGAACAGAGGGGAGGAAGGAAGAAGAAGAAGAACACACGTGAGTTCAGTCACACACACGCCTAAACTGCATTTCACTGCTGCCTTCTACTCCTTTTGTAGAGGCCAAAGTCAACTCTAGGTACAATTTCTACTCACTACTTCTACCAACTACTTGTACCTCTACTAGTACACCTACTAGGCTATATACATGACTATACCTGGGCATGCTTGCCCTTTACAATCGAGTGCCTGCTGCCTTATACGGCTGGACAGGGCACTAGAGGAGTTCTACCAACTCCATTGACGTTTCACTACGCCAAAACGGTTAGTTGCCGACGGCAAAAGCCGTCGGCATAGCCCAAAAAACCCTCGGCATAGGCTATGCCGACGGTGGCCGTCGGCATACAGCCGTCGGGGTCTCTTTCATCGGCAAAGCTCAAACCACCGTTGGCATAGATACTGCCGTCGGCAACTTAGCTAAGCCGACGGCTTTTATCTGACCGTCGGCATCGTTATCCCCTCGGCAAAAAAATTAGACGGCCGTCCATCCGACTCCGTTTGGACACGTGTCATCACCTAAGCAGTCCTGGGCAAAGCTATGCCGACGGCTTTGCCCTCGGCATAGATGTTTAGAAAAAATATAAAAAAATCCAGCGTGTCCACCGTCGTGGACGTCGAGGCAGTGAACGCCGGGTCCGTGGCCGCCGTGGACGTGGCTAGAGAGGTCGGGGCCATGGCCGCCATGGACGTCGCCGCTGTGCCCGGCACTGATGTAGCTGCTGGCCCGGCGCAGCGTCTGCGCATGCAACCGGTGGTCGCCCCGCGCGCCCGACTGTGGTGGCCCAGCTTGGTCGCCCCCCGGCCGAGGTGGCCCGCCGTGGACGGAGACGAGGCCAGGGCGCGGCCCGGCGCAGCCACGGCGCGGCCCGGCGCAGGATCGACGCAGCCAGACGGACGCAGCCAAGGCCTGGGTGGCCGCCGGGGTGGAGGTGACACGGCGGGGTCGCCGGGGTGGAGGGGCCGCCGTGGGGTCGCCGGGTCGTTGGCGTGGAGGAGCATCCGCGGGTCGCGGGGCCGTCGGGTCACCGCCGTGTGGACGGGACGCGGCGGGATGGCCGCTGGGTGGAGGGGACGCCGCAGGGTCGCCAAGGTGGAGTGGACGCCGCGGGGCCGCCGTCGAGGTGGAGGGGACGCCGCGGGGTCGCCGTGTCGCCGTCGTGTGGAGGGGACGCCGCAAGGTCGGCGTTTCGCCGCCGTGTGGAGGGGACACGCCGGGGTGGCCGCCGGGGTGCAGGGGAGGCAGCGGGGTCGCCAGCGGTGGTGGCAGCTCCGGTGCGTACGAGAGAGAGAGAGAGGCGCGCGTACAGGAGAGAGATGGAGAGAGAGAGGAGTGTGCGGTTGAGAGAGACGTGGGGAGAGAGATAAGAAGATAAGGATAAAGAAGAGATATGGATGGATGGATGGCTGCCACGTCACTGATCCATGCCCCTCTCTTTCAACCAATTAGATTCTAGGGATTTTTGTGTTTCTTTTTATGCCTTTTTTCTTCTGTTTTATATATATATATATGTCTATATATTTATTCTTATATGTGTATTAGAATTCAATATTGCCACCTTTTTCAAAGTTTTCCGAAGAAAGTTTTCTTTTTTTTACAGGGAAAATCCATTTTTTATTTTTCGAGTGCCAAAAGTAGGGTATTTTCTTGAAGAACCAACCAAATATTTGGTGTGAAATTGAACCACTTCATTTTTGCCAACGATCTCATATTTTGCATATGTGTGTATATTTTAATGGCCAACAAGCTTGCCAAAGGAAGTTTTCATTTTCGTTGCACGAAAAATTCATTTTTCATTTTCTGAGTGCCGAAAGTAGGGTCTTTTTGTGAAGGATCTACCAAATATTTGATGTAAACTTGAACCAATACATTTTTGTAATATACTAGACCATATTTTATTAACAATTGACCAAAATTTCCATGTAAACTGTTTCTTGTACACCTGTGCTGAAAAAGACAAATTGCCGCCGATTCAGCTGGAACGGGGTGAAATTTGAACTACAGGTGCTTGATAGTTTGCTATTTATTTTTTTCGAAAAATAATTTCTAGGTGCACAAGTACTCATTTAATCAAAGATCTACTAAGAGGTTTGCAAGATTCCACCCCTAGTTATCACCGGACATGCCCCCCTCTCCCGTTTTGACCGCATTTTGAAATCGGTGCTTAAACAATTCAAAAAAAATAAAAAAAATGTAAAACCTTCGCGTTGCATCCTAATTTATGTCCTAGTACTCATACAAGCCAACAAACTTAGAATAATGCAAATCTATTAAAAAGTCTTCTCAAAATGGGCTATCGAGTATGAAGGTTCATGGCTTTCAAGCCAAATGCCCGATGTTAGTGCTAATTTGAAAGGATAGTTTTACCAAAACGATCTCATATTTTGCATATGTGTGTATATTTGAATGGCCAACAAGCTTTCCAAAGGAAGTTTTCATTTTCGTTGCACGAAAAATTCATTTTTTCATTTTCTGAGTGCCGAAAGTAGGGTCTTTTTGTGAAGGATCTACCAAATATATGATGTAAACTTGAACCAATACATTTTTGTAATATACTAGACCATATTTTATTAACAATTGACCAAAATTTGCATGTAAACTGTTTCTTGTACACCTGTGCTGAAAAAGACAAATTGCCGCCGATTCAGTTGGAACGGGGTGAAATTTGAACTACAAGTGCTTGATAGTTTGCTATTTATTTTTAAAAAAAATCATTTCTAGGTGCACAAGTACTCATTTAATTAGAGATCTACTAAGAGGTTTGCAAGATTCCACCCCTAGCTATCACCGGACATGCCCCCCTCTCCCGTTTTGACCGCATTTTGAAATCGGTGCTTAAACAATTCAAAAAAAATCAAAAAATGTAAAACCTTCGCGTTGCATCCTAATTTATGTCCTAGTAACCATACAAGCCAACAAACTTGGAATAATGCAAATCTATTAAAAAAGTCTTCTCAAAATGGGCTATCGAGTATGAAGGTTCATGGCTTTCAAGCCAAATGCCCGATGTTAGTGCTAATTTGAAAGGATAGTTTTACCAAAACGATCTCATATTTTGCATATGTGAGTATATTTGAATGGCCAACAAGCTTGCCAAAGGAAGTTTTCATTTTCGTTGCACGAAAAATTCATTTTTCATTTTCTGAGTGCCGAAAGTAGGGTCTTTTTGTGAAGGATCTACCAAATATTTGATGTAAACTTGAACCAATAAATTTTTGTAATATACTAGACCATATTTTATTAACAATTGACCAAAATTTCCATGTAAACTGTTTTTGTACTCCTGTGCTGAAAAAGACAAATTGCCGCCGATTCAGTTGGAACGGGGTGAAATTTGAACTACAAGTGCTTGATAGTTTGCTATTTATTTTTTCAAAAAATAATTTCTAGGTGCACAAGTACTCATTTAATCAGAGATCTACTAAGAGGTTTGCAAGATTCCACCCCTAGCTATCACTGGACATGCCCCCCCTCTCCCGTTTTGACCGCATTTTGAAATCGGTGCTTAAACAATTCAAAAAAAATCAAAAAATTGTAAAACCTTCGCGTTGCATCCTAATTTATGTCCTAGTAACCATACAAGCCAACAAACTTGGAATAATGCAATCTATTAAAAAATTCTTCTCAAAATGGGCTATCGAGTATGAAGGTTCATGGCTTTCAAGCCAAATTCCCGATGTTAGTGCTAATTTGAAAGGATAGTTTTACCAAAAGGATCTCATATTTTGCATATGTGTGTATATTTGAATGGCCAACAAGCTTTCCAAAGGAAGTTTTCATTTTCGTTGCACGAAAAATTCATTTTTTCATTTTCTGAGTGCCGAAAGTAGGGTCTTTTTGTGAAGGATCTACCAAATATTTGATGTAAACTTGAACCAATACATTTTTGTAATATACTAGACCATATTTTATTAACAATTGACCAAAATTTGCATGTAAACTGTTTCTTGTACACCTGTGCTGAAAAAGACAAATTGCCGCCGATTCAGTTGGAACGGGGTGAAATTTGAACTACAAGTGCTTGATAGTTTGCTATTTATTTTTTTCAAAAAATAATTTCTAGGTGCACAAGTACTCATTTAATCAGAGATCTACTAAGAGGTTTGCAAGATTCCACCCCTAGCTATCACCGGTCATGCCTAAGATTGCCTCGCGTTGTGCTCGTTTCGACGTAAACACCAACTTCTTATTCTATTATTTTAATCTATGTAAATTTGAAAATATAGTATGCCAACAGAACCCTTGCAAGATTCTGATCCATAAACATATAAAATTTGTCAAAATCCATGCATGTATGAATTACTTGTGATTTTCATAAACTATAAGGACCTATTTGAAAAAGTACATTATTTTGCATTTTTAACATATCCAAATACAAAAACAAAGTGTATATTCATAATCTATGGAAAATTATACACGAAATTGATATATAATTTGCATATGTTAAAATTTAGATAAATAAAATTGAATATTGAAAAAAACATTTAATTAAAATAATAACCGTCGGCATAGCTCCAACGCCGTTAGCCGGCCGGTATCTCATGTGCCACGTGGCACATATGCCGACGGCTGTGGCCCTGGTTGCCGACGGCCGAAGCTATGCCGACGGCCACCGTCGGCATAGATGGAGATATGCCTACGGCTTTTCTTTGCCGACGGAAAAATAAAAGTCGTCGGCATACCTCCATCTATGCCGACGGTGGCCGTCGGCATAGCTTCGGCCGTTGGCAATTAGCGATTTTGGCGTAGTGTTTGCTAATGAGGGGATCAAGCAGGAGCTCAACAATTACTCAACAAGTACAAGTCCTGTCTTTGAGCAACATCAGTTACCTGCTTCAAAGACAAGAAAAAAAATGATTCAATTATATGTAGTATGAGAATTCTAAATTTTAACCTTTCTTATCACGTTGCATAGTAGCACTTGAAGATTTCTTTTGGACGCTTTGTGTTTGAGTAGCGTTGCATTTCACAATCTGTAGTAAACAGTTGTCACAGGAGAGGTGGTTAAACAAAGGAGCTCACAGTAAAGTAGATCATAGACAATATAAGCAAGGTAGCATTTTCACGTCCAGTTTTGAAGTTCACCAACATGATGGTTACCATTACAAGTACTCTAACAAGATACAGTGCAAGTCCAGATTTACTACCTACCAATTTACACAGCTAATGGTTTATGCCATACATAATTCTTGGAAACTTGGTATGATGGCAGCTAAAAAATCATGCACATTGAACACATGTAATTTTTCTAGAAACATCATAAACCCATAACGTATGCGACAATGAACTAAGCCATTCTGAACATACAAACTTTTATAATATATAGCATTCCTGGCATTACTAATACAATGAGGTCCTCACTGGCTCCATTTATCTCAAGTTAGAAAAGAAGGTCAATCTTTCAAAATTAACATATTTGATGATGTAACATAGTTTTATACTCCCTCAATTCCAATTTGTAGTTCACTTTGGCTTTTCTAGATACATTGATTTTGAATCTAGAAAAGTCAAAGTGAACTACAATTTGAAACGGAGGGAGTATCAAAATATGGAGACAATGACAACATGTTTTTAAGATACACAGATGTTCCATGATTATGTAAATAGTTCTCAACTCCTTAAGCTCAAATTTACATGTAGTAAGATCACAATTGAGAACAATCTATTAAAACACTTACTCTCAATGTTGCTTTAGCAGATACTTTCTGACCAAATGAGATGTGATTAGTTTTGAGCTGCTGAAATTTCGAACCTAGCAAACAGTAAGAAATTAGGAAACATTATTCAACAATACAGTGTAAGCATTGCTATGTAAAAGAGGATCATCAAGGCCAAAATTCAGAAGGCATGTGCTGATTTACAGACCACATAGTCCAAGGTCAAAATTTCCTTTTCTTTAGATAATAGGTCAAAATTTCCCTAACTCGGTGCTTAAATCAAGTAACGCTCAATTAAGAGTTGGAAGCTTTTTGCCCCACTTGTAAATGTCCATGGACCTAAATGTACAATTATCAAGTTTTACATTTTACTCTACATGAACTCAATGACTGTCTCATAGAAAGCAAAAGTGTGGTATATAAAAAGGTTATTTACACATGAACTTAACGATCATCTCATAAAAAGGGAAGTGTGCTATCATAGATTATCCATGACACATCTGAATCGACTCTGCATTTGATTCTGTTTTCATGGCTAGGGTAGAGAGCAAAAAGCGAGACTTATAGGAACTAGGATACCAGTCAAATTAAAATGCTTCGTATACTACATCAAATACTGACACCACCGCTACAATATTAAAAAGTAGCAGATCATAAAGCTTTTTGAATGTGGCTACCTACTAAATGAGACAGGGGAGAGAACAAATGTTCAGAGCATGCCAGCAAGGTTTTAGGGTGGCAAGAGGAGAGACCTCCTTCCAGAAGTCTAGGTAAATAAGGCCCTAGAAGATACCATACAGATATCTAATTCCATTAAAAACTTAAAAGAAATAAAACCTTAATGTTGCCAACTCTTAGAATGAATACCATATTGGTACCATATAAAACAGAGAAATTAGCATATAAAATCACACTACCAGTGTACCAGGGCAGCTGGCGCAGATGCGCAGCCAGAACCAGCACGGCAACACATCGCATGGGAATCAATGTGTCTCACAGGGATGCACTGACAGGAACTTGCCATGTGCACACAGGGAAGAAGCAAAAGGCAGAAGGAACTTTGGCCTCTCCCTCTTTTTCTCTTGCTTCCCTATCCCTTTTCTCTCCCTATCCATTTCGTGTGCGGAAGGCAGGATGACTGCAGGTGAGTTATTTTTTTCTTCCCTTTCGTGTGCACAAGACTGCTCCTTTCTCGCAAATACAGCGAATGCCCGCAGCCTCCTTGCCGATGCCCAGACACAAGAAAGGATGGCAAGGCAGATACCAGCCTCCTTTGATAATTTGCCACTCTTTACATTGTAATTGATCTGTTGCAACTTTTTACATTGGCCTTTGATTTTTTGCCCTATGTCAGATGGCCCCATATATAATGACTAAAATGCCCATGCTCCCAGCCTCCCACCACGCTCGCCCCGGGCCTGCGCTCGCCGCCGGAGCGCGGTCGTCCGCCCTTCGCCGTCCTTGCTGCCGGCGAGCTCCGGGCGAGCCCTCCCCCGCCCCCCACCCGCGCGCTCCCGTCCTCCTCCTCCTTCCTCCTTCCTCTTTCCTTCTTCTTCTTCTCTCCCTCCTCACGCCTCTCTCTCTCTCTCTGCAGGTCACGGCCGCCATGGCCATGGTCGCCTTGGACCTCGCCTCCGGTGACCGTCGCCGCCCAGCCCCGGCCTTCCTTTGTCGCTCCGGCGGACACAGCCTCCCTCCCCCGGCGACGGCTCGCACTGGCTCCTCTCTCCCGCGCCGGCCACGGCCCCTCCTCCACGCGTCGGCGGCCAGCCGGCCACGGCCTCCCTCCTCCCACGCCGGCGGCCACATCCTCCCTCCCCCAGCGACGGACCGCCCCAGCCTTCCTTCGTCGCACCGGCCACGACCCGGCTCCCTCCCCCGCGACGGCCACGCCCTCCCCCTCATGGTGCCTGCCACGGCACCTCTCCCACAACCAACATCAACCGGTTGGAGAATTTTCACAAAGGGTAGTTTCGTCCACTGTTTTATGTGTATATTATGTGAATCATTAGCAAGTATTGTTTTTGTGTGAAAAAGTGGCAAAAGATCAAAGTCTAATGTAAAAAGTGGCAACTGATCAATTACAATATAAGGAGTGGCAAATTGTCAAAGCGTAAAGTAATTGGTGGCAAAAAATCAAATGCCCCTAGTATGTAAGCCTAGCTCTCGCCTAGGCAACACCTCTAAAACCATGGTTCAGAGACATCTAATACTTTTGACACAGCCCATAAGGTTAACTTTTGGTAGAGGTTTATTGATCTCATGATCTGTTCTGCTTCTAGACGTATACTGACAAATCTACTTGTTTTCACCTGCCAAAACTTTGTTATTATGTTTCTGGTTCAGCTAATCATTCCATTTCCAATTGTGGTTCAAAATCCAGAATCTCTTGATGTGTCATGACAAACAGACAAAACTCAGATTATAAATTAAAAGAATAGAAAAACATAGGGGATCCTGAATCCAATAATTACCTCCAAATCTCGTAGTTGAAGTGCCATAGATTGCAGCAGCTCCTGGTAATGAGCATGTGCCAAGTAGCGTCATTTCAGATGGAACTTAATGCCTACAAAGAAATCAGGACCCATGAAAAATGAAACACCACACTAAGTCACTGAATGCTTCAAAATGGAATATGCATCACTGCCTCACTCTGCCTATTGCAGTTCATAATACATTAAACCTTTTTATTTGTATTCGCTATCCAAAGACAGGATAGTGGAACAGGATGATATCATGTTATCATATCATAACATATAAAAAGTACAATATAAGCACATAATTGTTTTCTTTCACTTGTCAGCTATCCACAACACAGCTTTTCCTCCCACACGGAGGAAAAGCGATCCCCCACAGACAGATCTCCGCCGCCGGCCCGTGGTTGCGTTGCGGGGATGAGGAGGTCCACGGCTCTCATGGTGTCGGCGCTGCTGCTGCTGCTGGCGGTGGCGGTGGCGTTCACGACGGCCGTACCGCACGATGAGGTGGAGACCCGCAGGATGTTCAGGGACTGGATGGCCAGGTTCGAGAAGACCTACAGCTCCATCGACGAGGAGGAGCACCGGTACGCGGTGTTCAAGGAAAACCTCCACGCCGCCGCTGCCGCTGCCGCTGCCGAGGCCGAGGATGGCGTCCACTTGGGCCTCAACGTCTTCGGTGACCTCACCCACGAGGAGCTCCGCGTATTGCACACCGGGTGCACGCACGGGGACGCCGGCTACAAGTACTCCCTCCTCTACTGGATAAATCTACTTCTTTTGGGGCCTCCATCTGGCCATCGATGTTAAGCAGGTATGTATTTCCTTGGGGCTAAAGGGAAAGTGTACTTGTTTTTTTACTGCATATAATACATACAGTACTGTACACATCATTTGCAACTTGCATCTAGTATATATTACTCTTCTTCTTCTTCTTCAACCAATCAAGGAAAATTTATTTGGTCAACTACAATAGTTTCAGTATCCATATCAACATGAAGTAGATGATGCATGTGGTTTCAGGATCCGTATCAAGAAAGTAGATGATGTTTGGGCTTCGTTTGCCATCATGAAACAATTATGAGGAGATCCCTTTATAGAAGAATCCTCTGAATCTTCTGAATCTGATTAGCCTTCATTCTTACTGTATGGTAACTGGGACAACTTCAATTCCTAAGAACCTGTTGTGTGACTTGGTCACTTACAAAATTTATGTATATATTCTCACTCATCCGTTACTTTTTACTACCAGTTAGGTGCGCCGGTGGTCACCGCAGAACTGAAATAGAGATGGAGGGATCACACTCCTGGAGAGAGATGAAGCGCGTGTGGATCTGAATATGGCACATCTAATTGTTGCTTATGTAATAAAATTTGAGATGAAAATATGTATTTCTACAAGGAAGTGAGAAAGATAGTTCGTCAGCTGTGCTGTGTTTTCGCCTTACGGCCATCGCACCCCTTATTCCGTTGGAGTTTGGAGCCCTCCCAGGCGCGCTATGTCGCCCCTATTTCGCGACCGATCGATTCGATCCGGCGGCCAGCGACCGCACATATTCGCAAAAAAAACCTTTATTTTCACGCTATTTCGTTTCGGGTCCAGCGAAGTCCCTCCTGTTGCAGTAAACGTGTTCAATTTTTTCGTGTTTCAAAATTTTCCTCTGCCAAGAAGACGAAATTCCGATTTCGGCGCTCTTTTGCATTTAACTGCCCGTCGGCGCTTTTGCGGAAGGACCCACCCACTTTTGTTTTTTGAGTACGGTTTTTATGTGACTTGGAGTTTTTTAAAGCTCCGATGAAATAGCAGCAGGACTGAATGAGACACAAGGTATGTGCACTGTTTGTGATTATGCATGCTGCTGCCTTCAACATTTTAATAATTGATTTTCTATTTTCTTTATTGATGTAGGTTATACATGGCATTTTGTTGCCTGCCAAAGTCATTAACTTACCTCCATAAATTCGCAATAGATTCATTTGGGAGGGATAAGTATCACCTCCATAGAATCAATTGCTCCAGCAAAAGAAGAGTTAAGTTAAATTGATTCTATCTATTGCAAATTTTATTGGCATATAGTAGCAATTGATTTGCTGGATTTTTAATAGATAGTTGTAGGGTTAAAGAGATGCTTTATCACTATTTCTGATCCAAGTACAGGTACAAATACTTGAATTGCTGCACCTGAAGAACCAATTGAAGCTACAACTGCTGAACCTAAAGACTCTTCTCGGTCACAAGTCTACGACATAATGGCAGTTTCATTCTCTATCGCTGAAAGAGTGCACTGAATGTTTTCTAGGAAAGAGACCTAGGATTCATACTGTAAAGTTGACCTTCACCTTGATTTACATATGGTACTTTCTTTGTCACACTGAATTTACAATGGCCCCTTGATTCTCACCTCTTCTCTTTACCTACAGGTGACAGTTGGATGTCCATGGATACCCTTTAGTTCAAAAAAATGAACTAGGAATTCATTTTGCCCCACCAAAATTCGAATTCCTAGTTTATTTGCTAAACTCCATGGATTTCCAACTTCCACTTGTATCTTTACCTCTCTTATTACAGATGCAAACGGGTTTTGGTAATGAGCTGAGTGAGAACTTGCTAACTCACACACTTTTTACAGGTTTGTTTCACTGCTTTTATTTCTGAAGTGATGCAAGGAGGTTTAACTAATGAGTGGGAACTTACTAGATCGCTCTTAGAGGTTTGCTTTGCTTTTTTTTTCTGAGGTCAGTCGTCTTTGCTTTAAAAAATGCTTGAACGGTTCAAGTATTTTTTTAGACATCTACAGGCGGGCTCAATTGTAGAAATAATAAAGCATAGAACACATGATCATTGATCCTCTCGCTATTCCTTGGTTAGGTTCAGTTTTTTTTACATGTATATATCTTCCTATTGGTTGGTTGCAGGAAGTGTCTTTAGTAAAAGTAGAGATAGGATAAATCACTACAAACATAGTGTTGCATTCCTGCTATATCTTTTGTGTTCAAATTAGTAATAGGTATGTACAGAATAATATGTCCTTTTGTATCTGAACACTGCTGCTTTATCTACTTCCAAATTGAGTTGCCTTGTCTAGCAGAGATGCCAGTCAGTACTACTTTGTTAATTCCTAATCAAATGACATGGGCCTTCTATACATCTCTTTATGCCACTGCGTTTTACTAATTGAACCTGCCATGGCTTGTGCATTGATCTATATTCTTCTATAATTATAATATTCAAACAACCATATAGCTGTACAGAAATATACATGTGTTTACAACATGCTGATTCTTTAAAAAAACGATTTGCAATGAGCATATACAGGTCTCAGATCTTGGAGAATTTTCTAACGGTTACATGTATTTTGCAGGTCAATTTTGCAAACGGCATCACACCATTGTTAGAGCTAGATGTGCTGCCATCAGCTCATCACTGTCTGCAATGCAAGGTGCAGTGTCACCACTTATTTCTTGACATTCACATATGTATATATAATATATTTTTAAGGATATGAGATCATTTATAGGTTTAGTTTCCTCTACTCCCACTTATTTCCAAGTATGGTGCTCCGGTCCTTTTTTCCAAAGTGAAACAAACTGTATGTACACAGCTATTGCTACCTTACATTTCTAAAAAATAATAATTTTTTACTGCATCTTTATGGTGCTCCGGTCCTTTTTCCAAAGTGAAACAAACTGTATGTTTCCAAACCAAATAGTCGTTTCACTTCTATTTTCATGTTACGATTTTAGTACTTACAGCTTAACTAACATTATTAAATTACCAGAAATACGGGTACCTAGAGATCAGAGGCACCCACAGTCTCTTACTAGCATCTGATAGGAGTGCTTCCTGTAGGAGATGGCGCACAAAATTTTGGTGATAGTTCTGGTATGTCAATATTTTAATGTGAATATTCTTGCAATATTAATTGGAGACATATGCTGTTAAAGCTCCTCGTATGCTTAACTCTTTGGCATTTGCATCGGAGATGTATTTTACAAAAACACATCTAATATTCTAATTACTATTTGTATTTGCAGGTAGTGTTAACAACCAGGGAAATGAGATCCAGGTTTCTTCAGTTCCATAAGTTGTTACATAATTACAACTGTGTTATTGTTATGATATTAGTATAGGTCTGCCTGCTATTGTTATTGCTCTTTTTGTTGAAACCATCTTAGAAAAAGAAACTGATGACTGGCATGGTTCATTCTGTTTCCCATGATAGATCATGTCCCCATGACATTGATAGGATTGTTATATATCATAGGGAATGGCAACAACCAAACTAAAATAAATATTCAATATTCCTCAATTACATATTTTTGTATGCCCTTTCAGTACCTCATAGAATTGTCAGATTGTTTTCTCAGTTTTCTTATCACTTTTGGGTGCAATGACAGCGCCTCACAGTTCACGTGATACTTTTTGTTGATCCTTGTTCGATTATAAATGGAATGTTACCCTGTAAAATAACACTATTATTTAGCCTAATTCTGAGCTGAAAAGGCCAATGTAGTTCTGATGGCCTCTACTATTCTCTACCAGTGTTGATCTGCCATGCAAGTGGTACCTGTGGGAAGCAGAATAACTGCCGTGAATCCAAGAGTAGCGACAACTTGTTTTCTGTCATTGATGATTCCCTACCGCTCATTGTAAAACTCGAATATGGCTTCCAGTCGTATGTTTTTTCTGGTTCGTATTTTCCAAAAGATATTTAACGGCAACTGTACTTTATGTAATGAAACCACAAAAGACAGAATTTGTAATGGAATTGAAAACAAACGTGATCTTTGGAGGAGAGTTGGCATTCCATTTTTTCCTTCTCTAGCCTTGCTGATATACAATGTGCTTCAAAGTTCCTTGGTGGTTGCTCTGCGTCTATAACCATAGTTAGAAAATTAGATAGAGCACTGCAATTCACCTCTATAATTAGTGGAAGAGCCTTGTTCTTTCCTTAGCTGCATATGTTGCCTTTTCATAGTCGATTGATTTTACCAGCCCATATATGACTTTCCCATACAGGACTGAGTTACACTTCTAGAGACCTCAGAAAATCATCCCATAACATGTTCTCATTTTTTTCCGGTTGCTTGATATTGATACATTTGTTTATGTTTATTATATAAAAGATATAGATGTGTAAACATAATGACCATTATTGCAATGGAATTTATGGCTAAACATACTACTTTACGCTACGCTCTAAAAAGCATCATCCATTACAAATAATGTAATTCTACTACAGCTTATATTTGGGTAACTCTTCTAAACCTTTCCTTGTTTAGATCTATGCAATTTGTTCAGCCCCTTTTTTTGTGACCAGGTGGTCTCACTGGTACTCAGGTTTGCAATGCACTTTCCTGAGCTGCAGGCATCAAATCGCATCACTGCAATTTGTTCAGCCAGAGATGCTTCAGGAGGCTGCAAAAACAAGAGTAACTAGTATATTAAACTAATTTCTCATTTGTCAGATGCGTAGCATTTGTCCAGCACCGCATGTAGCCACTCAGGTGGTTCTCTCCTTTTCATGTAACTGAGATTGTGAAAAGTCATTGTTTAAAATTATCTGCTGAGAACTTGCAATTCTGTTGAAACCTGAACTTCATCTCTGCAGGATAATGTTTGAGCTAAGTTAAGGATGATGGTCGTGGACCGGCTAACACGAAAAAAATTTACACTGCTACGACATAAAAAAAGCTAAGTTAAGGAGCCCCTTTTATCCTTCAACTCTCGTCAGTCATCTTTTTAACTTTTGGGCCCTATTTTCCATGTTCAGAAATGGCTTGAAAAGCATGGGCCTTTTGAGGCAGTTGTGGATGCTGCCAATGTTGGCCTGTTTAGCCACAGACATCTTTCTTTGAGTAAGGCATGTATATTGTGCTACATCTTTCTTCTATATTCCTATTTTTTTTTCTTTCTTCTATATTCCTATTTTTTTTCTTTCTTCTAATTGTGAAAAAAATTCTCATGCTTATTTTTCACTTATCCTTGTTTAACTGGACAGGTTAATGCTGTTGCTGATGCAAGAAGGCAAAGGTAAAGAAAATGGCCTTTGATAATTTTACATAACAAGCATCTCAAATGGAGAGTGCATGAAAAAACCTGGTCATCTTAAGTTGGTAGAAAAGTGGAAGCAAGCAAATTCAATATATGCAACCCCTATTGGCTCAAACGATGATTGGTAATATTTTGGATGACTCTTTGCAGCAAATATCCCTCTGCATATTGAATTAATCATTTTATGAAATTGGGTTAAGGTCACCAATTTGTACCGTTGGTTCAAGTAGAATAGTAGATCACCTAACATCTCTTAAACTGATGCCATCTTTATACCTATATACAAGTAATCCCCACTATCCCAGTTAATATCGTTTAGTCTTTAATCCAGCTTTGTCTCATCATTGATCATCTTCAGATTTCAGTCTAGTATAGCACTAACATTAGATGAAGACTTTTATGTGTTCGGTGACCAAAAATGTACAGTTTAGAATTACTAGTTCAAACCGCTTGGTACCATCAAACAAGTTCGGTGGCCCAGTGGAATTTACAAAATTAATTCCAAAAGTATCAATTTATGTTTTTCAGAAAAAAAAAACTCAGTTTTGAGTTCTATAGGTGTATATAAGAGAAAAAACTTATCTGTTATCAACTTGATAGATCACTTATATTCATTATCTGTGCGATTGTGCCTGCAGAATGGTTTTAGCTACTTGCTGTCATCATCACCTTTGCTTGGCCTATTATTGCTGTCCATAAATTATTCCTGGTTGCATGCTGACCTGCTGCAGTATATAATATTTCGGCCATGTAGTTCAGGTACTGGCTGTATGCTGATGCAAATGCTTGATCATTACCAATGATGAAATGAGAGACCACACATTTCAGATTTTGGAAAGGGATTTCTTCCCCAAGTGGAAGGAAAGGCATCAGGTGGGATCATGTATTTTACAAAAGAGAAGTTTCTTTGCTATATTGTACCACAACATTGTCTTACACTGTTGGAACTGATCTTGTGTGGATAAAAAGCTAATATTTTAGGCAAAATGAATCATTTTCATGAAGGAATTTTCCACGTGCCATGGATTCATACACCACTAAGAAATTAGAAAGCTATCATATCATATCTTAGTTCTATATGTTTGACAGAATATTTAGACACAGTAGGTACAATTAGCATGAGATTTTGAGGACAAAAGTAAACAGAGCAGTAGCACACTAGCACCTACTAATATTTTGCAGGCACTATGTTATTCATGAATCATTGTTTGACTAACACAAACACGTATCATGAAATGACTTTCCCTTTGCTCAATAAGCCTATATCTCATTGCATTTCACCGCAGAATTTATTCACAGTAGTGTTTTCACTAACAGGTACACTTTACTATTGAAGACAGCTGCATCACATTTCAAATGCCACCTCCATACTCATTTGTAATTCAGGTCTGAGTTTAAGATGAAATATTATCAGTTGTGGAATAGATCCATTCAAATATTCTTTTGACACAGTTGACTGAAAACTAAGAAAAATTTAGGTGCTTAATTATTAGTATTTGAATATGTTCCATGGATTGAGTTAGTTATAAGCTTATAACTCAACAGATTATATGAACTCGGATAGTGAGACATTTAAAATGAACATTGTGAATGATAAAAGGTCTTGTTAACCGGTGCTTTGAGATATCAAAGTTTCTATTGAGGTCCATAAGTCTTGTGTCATTTATGTGGAGAGGTATTTGTGATTGTTCCATCATTTCTCTTTGGAATTCAGGAATCTGATAAAGGTCACCCCGCCCGTTTAATTTGGCTCAGCACTGCCCCTGCACGATTTATCTCGACCAAATCGAGCTCAATCCTAACCACACAAATTAATGGAGCACCTGCATGCATGCTGTCGCTTAACCGAATCCCAGCGACCATTTCGAGGTAGCTTGTCTCCTACAAATCAAATTCGTGCTCGTGGAGTCGTGGTGATCTATCTTCCGCACCACGCCTTTCCTCTTTCGTTGCCGCGTTTCTGTTAGTGAATGATCAACTGAATGTACTCCTAATAACTGAGCACACTTAGTAGTGCAACGAGATCTCTTTGCCTTGCGAGGTAAAACTTGATGAGGCGATCTGGGTACAAAGTTGAGGCTCACCGGTTAATTAATCAATCGCTCAAAAAATTACGGTTAACTTGCTTGCTAGATCGAACTACATGCACTTAATTTTTAGGGAAGAAGGATCGCAATAATATAAATTTAATATAATGCTGCTGTCATGGTATTCTGACTTGGCCTGAACCTGCACCTTCTGAAACATGAGCCGGCGATTGCTGAATCCAAGGCCAGCGTCAATGACCAGTATTCAGCTGGATCCTGCTATGACACCCTCTTCCAGGGGGCGATCATCTCAGGTTCCTGGAAGCTTAACTGGAAATCCTGGGCGCTTTGTGACCAAGCTACTGAGACCATGAGCCATCTCACAGGATGCTCCTTCTCCAGGACGATTTGGTTTGAGGTTCTGTCGTGGATCCGATCCACCTCAGGCCCTCCCATGGCTGAAGGTAACTTCGCGGAGTGGTGGTCGCTGGTGGTGCGGACCGCCCCTCGCCAGCTGCGCAAGGGCACTTCGTCCGTTATCATGCTTACAGCATGGTGGATCTGGAAACACCGGAACGCGGAGGTCTTCGACAACGCACTGCCTTCGGTGACATCCTTGTTCAACGACATCGTGGCCGAGACGCGGCTATGGGCGGACGCGGGAGCCCGGGGTGTGCGCCAACTACTCACCTAGTCTAGGCTTTTCCTTTTCTTGGGTCGAGTTGTACGGCGTGTTGTGTCCGTTCTCGGACTTGTACATAAACTCTTCTTTTCTCTACCAATGCATCAAAACGCAAAGTTTCGCGAAAAAAGACCAGCGTCAATGACAAGAAGCCCTACTCTCTGGTCTATTGGCTTAGTTGGTGTGATGCATGAACGGCCCAATGATCATCTTTGCATTTCTATTTCGAGTAACGGGCAGTTCTCTTCTCTATGTATTGCTTGGTCACGAAGAACACTGAACTGGGATCTGAACGTTGAAACTGTGCCATTGGGCGTCGACGGCGAGCTTGAGGCGAGTGTCGAGAGCACCCTACTTATCCCCGAGCCTGAATTCTATACCAGTCATCCTGCCAATCCCTGCACACGGTAGTCGTTCGCATGCACGATGGGTGGCACATGAGCGCCCACAAACATATCATGGCATACCGGAATGTATTGCATTGATGTGCACAAAAGGGTAAACTACCGACCGTCTGATCAAGATATTTCTTTTAACCTAAAACCGCCACCTGGGATACACAATTTGTTTAAAGGGTGGTTGCAAGGGTTAAATATATAGAAAGTGTTTGCAAAGCATGGCTGGCGTTTTAGTAATATAATTGCCCTTTAGTTGTTTCCTTTTGAGAACTTTTTTGTCTTCATGGCTTAGAACTTTATCTTCATTTTTTCCTAGATCAATGTTTGAACGCTTGCAATAATGAACAGCCATATGCATCGGTCGATGCAGAAGCTGGAATATCAATATATTCCTTTTTTCTAAAAAATAGACGCACCGAAATGCATTACGGTGGTGCGTACGTAGTATATCATCGATCATGCGTGTCCCTTCTGGAAGTAGCTTTTGGCGGACAAAGTCATTTTGCCTTCATGTATACAACAACAATAACAACATAGCCTTTTGTCCCAAGTAAGTTGGGGTAGGCTAGAGATGAAACCCAAAAAAAACCATGAAAGGCGAAACAGGAAAAACACACACACGCACACTCGCGCCCACACGCGCGCGCACACACACATGAAGAATGAAGGGTAAACACAGGGAGAAACAGAGGTCACGGTTCAGGCACATTGATTGCTAGTCTCCAAGCACTCCTATCCATAGCTAACTCCTTAGGGATGTTCCACTCTTTAAGGTCTCTTTTAACCGCCTCATCCCAAGTCAGTTTAGGTCGACCTCTACCTCTCTTTACGTTATCGACCCGCTCTAGAACCCCACTACGCACCGACGCCTCAGGAGGTCTCCTTTGGACATGACCAAACCATCTTAACCGATGCTGAATCAATTTTTCCTCAATCGGTGCCACTCCAACCTTATCTCGAATATCTTCGTTGGGGACTCTATCCCTTCTTGTGTGCCCATAGAGCCAACGCAACATACGCATCTCCTCCACACTCAGTTGCTGGACATGTCGTCTTTTTGTAGGCCAACATTCGGCGCCGTACAACATCGCTGGGCGAATCGCCATCCTATAGAACTTGCCTTTTAGCTTTTGGGGCACCCTTTTGTCACTTAGGACGCCAGAAGCTTGGCGCCATTTCAACCAACCGGCTGAAATCCTATGCCTAACGTCTTCATCAATGTTGCCATCCTTCTTTAGCATCGATCCTAGATACCGAAAGGTCTCCTTCTTGGACACCACTTGCCCATCAAGGCTAACATCTCCAATCTCATGTCCAGTCGCGCTGAAATCGCACCTCATGTACTCGGTCTTGGTCCTACTAATTCTGAAACCTTTTGACTCCAGCGAGTCCCTCCACAACTCAAGCTTCCTGATAACCCCTGCTCTAGTCTCGTCAACTAGCACTACATCATCAGCAAAGAGTATACACCACGAAATAACATCTTGTATGTCCCTTGTGACCTCATCCATCACCAAAGCAAAAAATATAAGGGCTCAATGCAGACCCCTGATGTAGTCCTATTTTAATTGGGAAGTCACTGGTGTCGCCATCACATGTTCGGACAACCGTCCTCGCATCCTTGTACATATCATTGATGAGGGTAATGTACTTAGTTGGGACTTTGTGCTTCTCCAAGGCCCACCACATGACATTCCTTGGTACTTTGTCATACGCCTTCTCAAGGTCAATAAAGACCATGTGCAAGTCCTTCTTCTGCTCCCTATATCTCTCCATTAATTGTCGTATTAAGTAAATCGCCTCTATAGTCGATCTTCCAGGCATGAACCCAAACTGGTTTTGGGTCACACTTGTCACTTTCCTGAGGCGGTGCTCAATAACCCTCTCCCAGAGCTTCATCGTATGGCTCATCAGCTTAATCCCCCGGTAGTTAGTACAACTCTGAACATCTTCCTTGTTCTTGAAGATCGGTACTAATATACTTCTCCTCCATTCATCAAGCATCTTGTTTGACTGAAAAATAAGGCTAAAAAGCTTAGCTAACCATACTACTGCTCTAGCACCAAGACATCTCCACACCTCAATGGGGATACCATCCGGACCCATCGCTTTACCTCCCTTCATTCTCTTCAAAGCCTCCCCAATCTCCGCCTCCTGAATTCTCCTCACAAAACGTCTATTGGCATCGTCAAATGAGTCGTCCAACTCCACGGTAGGACTCTCATCCTCCCCATTAAACAACTTGTCGAAGTACTCTCGCCATCTATCCTTGATCTCCTCATCCTTCACCATAAGACGATCTGTCCCATCCTTAATGAATTTGATTTGGTTGATGTCCCTTGTCTTCCTCTCACGGATCCTAGCCAGCCGATAAATGTCCTTCTCCCCTTCCTTCGTGCCTAGCCGCTGATAAAGGTCATCGTACGTCTGGCCCTTGGCTACACTCACAGCTCGCTTTGCAGCTCTCTTCGCTATTTTATAGCTCTCGATGTTGGCTGCACTCTTGTCGAGGTGGAGGCGCTTGAAACACCCTTTCTTCTCCTTAATAGCCCTTTGCACCTCATCACTCCACCACCAGGTGTCTTTCGCTTCTTGCTTGCCTCCCTTACTCACGCCAAACACTTCTGCAGCCACCTTTCGAACATATGTTGCCATCTTTAGCCACATGTCATCTGCATCTTCTCCTCCTTCCCATGGCCCCTCGCCTAGCATCCTGTCCTTGAACGTTTGCGCCGCTTCCCCTCTAAGCTTCCACCACTTCGTTCTCGCGATCTTGGCACGTTTGTCCCTGTGGACCTGTACCCGAAAGCGAAAAATCGCCACCACAAGCTTGTGCTGAGAGACAACACACTCCCCAGGAAACACCTTACAATCTAAGCAAGCGCTTCTCTCCTCCCTCCTTGCAAGGATAAAGTCGATCTGGCTCGAGTGGTGACCACTCTGAAAGGTCACTAGATGGGGTTCCCTCTTTCTAAAAAGGGTATTTGCTATCAACAGGTCGTAGGCCACCGCGAAGTTCAAAACATCCTCTCCCTCTTGATTCCTACTACCATACTCAAACCCCCCATGCACTCGCTCAAACCCTACATTCGCCGCGCCCACATGGCCATTGAGGTCTCCTCCAATGATGAGTTTCTTCTTGGTCGGCACGGTACTAACCATGCTGTCCAAATCTTCCCAAAACTGCATCTTGATGCTCTCACTAAGACCTACCTGAGGGGCATAGGCACTGATCACATTCAAAGCCAAATCTTCAACTATCAGCCGAACAAGGATAATCCGGTCGCCTTGCCTCCTAACATCTACGACTCCATCCTTAAGGCTCTTGTCGATCAAGATGCCTACACCATTCCTGCCCGAAGTTGCCCCTGTGTATCAAAGCTTGAAGCCAGTATCCTCCACCTCCTTCGCCTTCTGACCTTTCCATTTAGTCTCCTGAACGCATAGAATATTTACACGCCTCATAATTGCTACGTCGACTAGCTCTCGTAACTTACCTGTTAGGGACCCTACGTTCCAACTACGTACACGAAACCTAGTTGGCTCGGCTAGCTTCCTTGTCCTTCGCACCCGTCGAGGGAAGTGCAAAGACCCGCTTGCTCATTTTTCACTACACCCGGGCGCCGATGTAACGCGCCACTAAGGAAGTGACGACCCGGTCCTTGCTCACTTGACACCGTGACCAGACCACGACACGGCACGTCACCAAGGGGGAGAGGACCCGGCCCTTGCCCATTTAACACCATACCCGGGTTTCGATATGGCGCGTCGCTAGGTGGGTTACTCCCCAACGAATCTCTCATAGGTTCCATCTCCATAGAACGGCTAAGTACGAGGTTGGTTCGCCACGCCTAACACCCGCCCTCCTCCTTTGCCAGGGCTTGGGACCTGCTATGTTGAGGCGACTAGGCTGAGAGCTAGTCTTTCAGTCAACACAGGCGGAGTTTTTGCCTTCATGTATAGTAAGATATTAATACAGACGCACATGATCTATCGTGACAGGATTAATTATAATTGCCTAATCTTTGAGTTAAGCACGTGTACTAAATACTAATTGATCACATGCATGCGAGTTGTAACCACCGTCATGTTCCGCGTTCATGTCCTTTTGGTTGTTACTTGGGTACACCATGAGGCCAAGTAACGATGCATGCATGATGACGGGGTCTCGTGTACGTGTCCACAGAATGACAAACTAATTAAATCTACTGGATAGCTAACGTACGGATTGGAGTAACTTTGGGTCTTGAGGAACTTGATTCATCACCTGACCCTCAGCTCAAAACCTACCTCGCATGCATGCATTATTGGGTTTGTTTGCACGATCGAACACGCGAGCCCATGCATTTGGCTCAGCACTGCACGAACATGCTGCCGATTGATTTATCTACTCCCTCCGATTTATAATAAATGTCGTAGATTTTATACTAAGTTAATACAAACTTTATACTAGATAAGCGACACTTATTATGAATCAAGGTAGTAGCAGTTAGGCCACCCCAAATCGAACGTACTCGATTGCAACCACATAAATTAATGGAGCCGAGCCTCTCCACGGAAGGACCGATATATTCCCTGCCCGATCGAGCACCTGCATGCTGTCGCTTAACCGAGCTTAGAGCAGGTACAATAGCACACAGTCAGCTGGCTATAAGCCGTTTCACGTCAGAAAAATCCTAGCTGGCAGGATGATTAATAAGAAGAGAGAAGCAAGCGAGCGCTTCATCAGTCGCCGGGCTGTACGCAGTATCCAAGAAAATTTCGCCCGCATGCAGCCTTGTGCGAGCGCTAAGCAGGCTCCATACTCCCACGCTCTCTCTCTTTGCACGCGAATATTATATCTGCAGAATCAGTGTTATAGCCAGCTTAAAGTCAGTTTATTGTGTGGGTAAGCTATACGGATGACGTGGAGGCGGCTTATAGCCAGCAGCGGGTTGTGTTATTAACCATGCTCTTAGAGCTTACCCTCGCCGCCGTTTCGAGGTACAAATCAAATATATTCGTGCTCGTGGTGATCTCGCCTTCCACGCCTTTAATTTCCTCTTTGGTTGCCGCGTTCCCATTCAATTTGGCTCAGCACTGCCCCGGCCCGATTTATCTTGCAGTTACGCCCCCCCAACCAAATGGAGCTCGTAACCACTCAAATGGAGCCGAATCCCACGAAATAATCGATTCCCTAGCCTGCCTGCCCAATCGAGCTAGCACCTACAAGAAAGCCTAGTGCTCGGCGCTTCCTCACCACGCCTTAATTTCCCTCTTTCAACATTGCCGCGTTTCTGTGAATGATCAACTGTGACCGGGAGGGAGCTTTCGCTGTAGTATATATCCTTGGACGCTACCGCCTCTGAAAATTCTAATAACTGAGCACCAAGTGCAAGACGAGCGTGCATGTATAAATAGGGCCATAGGGGTGCCAACCGAGGTTAACCCCAAGACCCTGGCGATTTCACTTTCCGAGCAGCAGATTGTCGCAACGGGTGCACAAACGACGGGTGGGGCAGGTCTGCCCTTACGTACGCCACAAGGAACGGAGGACTGGCGCCGGAGTCTGCCTATCCCTCCCTACAAGGGAAGGCCAGAAGGTCGTCAGCCCCCTGATCCCGATCGACGGACACATTTTAGTGCCATCAAATTCTGAGCTGCCGTGGCCCATCAACCGGTCGTCGTGACTGTGGCATGGATGCTAGCGGGGACGCCTTCAAGATGCATGTACGACGGAGGTGTCTTCCGCGGACCTTGCGACAACAACGGCGGTGGCCACCAGATGACGGCGGTGGGCTACTCCTACAACCTGGACACCCTCGAGACCTATTGGATTCTGAAGAATTAACTCCTCGGGTCGTAACTGGGGAGAGAAGGGATGTATATATGAGGCTGTTGAGCATAGGCGGAGCTATGTGTAAGTCGGGGGGGGGGGGGGGGGGCGCCGCCCTCCAGCCCAAGAAAAAATTGCAAAAAATCAGTGCATTTTAGCCCATTTTGCTTCAAAATAAGTTATATTTGGCCCATTTGCCCCCCAGCAGTGGCCCAACATGACTCAATAGCCCATTTGCCCCCCCCCCTCCCACACACATTTTCAGCCCAAGATCCGCCACTGCTGTTGAGAGAGATCAACAGCACGGGTCCCGGTCTCTGCGGCATTCATAAGAATGCATTTTACCCATGGCGGCGCGATTAGCAAGAGAGGTGTGGTTGTGTTTCTGTATGAAAATCATCATGGGTGGTCTCCTTGTGCTGTACTGTGCCTGTCAATGAAATGAAAAGGAGATTCAATAAAACTGATGCTTAACTCGTGCTTTGCTTTGTGTTGTGTATGAGACGGCTAAAACCGCTGGCTAAATTTGAACTTGAAAGCTGTTGGTATGACGAATTAATCCCTAGTCTGAAACTGTGTGCTTTTACCAAAATTCATCGATGCAAGCCAATGGAGCTAGCTACGAGCCCAAACCCCATATAACAATTGTTGACCTACATGTCATCTTTCCACAATCTTTTGGGGCTCGCAAATGGGGTCGGGTTCAAGAATTCGCCTCCGCGCTGACCCAAAAAACTGCTTCAGCAGGATACCTGTGTCCTTCAGCTGCTTGTGCTGCCGCTCAATCCCGCCCGCATGCCACGGACCGGTAAGTTGCACCGTAGCATGCATGCAAGCGCTAGTTTGGCGAGTTAGAAGATGCAGATTGGTTTGCTAAAAAGAAAAAGAGATTGCTTTTGGAGGTTATGGTCTCTTTTTTTTTTTGAACAAGGCCGGTTGTTATGGTCTCTTGATGTACGTACTACAAGAATACTCCGTCCAATCAGTTGTTACCACCTAGTTCCTGAAAAGTTATGCTCTGCTTGCGTACGTAATCAATTTTCTCCTCGATCGCCTCATAATTATCCGCTGGGAGCTCCGACGACGGGGAGGAGCTCCGATCGACCAGGAGGAGCTCGTCGAGGTCGGCGGGTCAGGGCGGCTTGGTTGTTGATGCAAAAGACGGACGTGCCCCGGAGTGCTTGCGTGCCAGTCAATCTGACCTGTTGATTCACAAGGAAAAATTATTAGATAACATAATTAGATTGGCTTGAGAACCGATGAGTCTTCAGAGCGGCCTGATTGGGGCCGATGGCCAACAGTAGCGCATCGGCGGGTTTGCGCAGCCCAAGAAGTGGAGGCAAACCGACCTTCAATTGGCGGAATCAGCCGATATTGTCATTGATATGTTAGCGCTGCTGGCAACCTCGGCAGGATGCCTTGTCGGCAACAGAAGGCCAAGATGGACGCGACTGAAGTGGCATCATCCAATCGGACGCAAGCATCTCGCCAATTTCTCAACGAATTTGCTCATTAGGGGTGAAGAGAGTGATTGGAGGTGGAAGTTCATGTTGTTGAAACAAGAAGAGAGAGAGAGAGAGTCTCCATGATTAAAAGGAAGAGGACTTGGTGATCCTAAACGCCAACACTTGTAGAATGGACAGCAAGGTATTCTACCGCGACATGATCTTTTGCAATAAATTGCTATTCGAAGGGAGGAGGCATCGGCGTCAGCAATTGTATCCGCGATGACATTGACATCGGGCACTGTGTATACGACTATGACAGCGACAACAACTTCCGCGCCGACGCCATGATAAGGGATGAGTTCGAGCCGCCGGCGTTTTTGCCGGACATAGTTTGGAGGGCGTGATGCTCTTACCAAGTAGTACATGCAAGGATACGAATATTATATTTTAGAATTAGGGGGTATCAGAGTAAATTAACGATTTTAGTCCTGGCAAAACAGACCAGATGGTTACTTCCACTTGAATGTTTTTTTATCGTCGACCAGGATGGTAGTTGCCCTCGGTCGTCCGTGGCGCGCTCCCGTGTTCGAGCCCCAGTCTCTGCAATTTAACGCCTATAGCTCCCTCTACCTTAATATAAATAACGTAGGGGTCCTTCTCTACTGATACACCTTTTAAGGTTAGAGCATCTTCAGCCGCGCCCCCAAGACGCCTTTTTCTTCGCCGGGCGGACGAATTTCGCCCAGCCGCGCCCCAAAGAGTCCATATAGCGCCGGATTGGACCAAAAATGGATCCGGCGATCCCAACCCAAACCCAGCGCCCTAGAGGTCTCTTGGGGGCGCCGGATGAAACGAAAAGACGCGTGGGGCCGCTCTGTCGGTGAGATAGGCCTCCCCCCCCCCCCCGCCGTTTTCTCCCCCTTCCCCCGCCATTTGCTCCATCTCCCGCCATTTCCCCCAGATCTCCCCATGGCGCCGAAGAAAAAATACGAGGCCCCTCGCCGCGTCGAGGGCGCACCTGCTCCGCCGCCCAAGGCCGGAGGGCTTTACGGACGGCGAGTGGCTCGCCGACCAAACGCGGCGTTCTGTGTCGACGACCGAGCGCCGCAACCGCCTCTTCACCCAGCAATCCAGGGAGCTCCAGGAAGCCGCGGCGAAGAAGCTAGAGGAGACGGAAGCCGCCGCGGCGGCGGCGAAGCGTGAGCTCCAGGAGACACTCGCGCAGGCGGTGGCGGCCAAGGTGGCAATTGCGGCCGCGGCGGCTCTTCGCTCCGGCGGGGTAATGTTCCCTCTCCAAACTCAGCAGAGCGTCACCTCCCACGCCGACAACTTCTCGCCTTCCACGCCGTCGGCTTGGGCGGCGTCGCCTGACCACAGCGGCTTCAACCCCAACCTTGCCTTCCCCCACATCCCGCTGCCACGGACTACCTCGGCGTCCTGCTCGCCGGTCTACTCGCCGGCCTACGCGACCATAGCTGCCCCGTCCTTGTTGCGCCGAGAGTCCATCCCGTTCAGCACGGAGATGGAGGGCATCATCGCCGCGGGGTCCGAGGCTCACGTCGTCGTCGGTTCGGAGGCGTTCTTCGCCGAGGACTTCGCCCAACATGCCGACGAGGAGACGCAAGACTTTGAGGTGGACGTCGAAGAAGAGACCCAGACGCCGGAGGGCTTGGCCGGCAAAGGGAAGAAGAAGAGGAAGAGCGGCGAGCCGTCCTTGAGCCGCTACAAGTGGACGGTCAAGGAGGACGAGTGCCTCGCCGAGGCATGGTAGATGGTGAGCATGGACCCCATCACCGGCTCCAACCAAAACGGCGACACGTACTGGATGAGGATCCAGGCGGCTTTCGACGACCGCAAGATGGTCGACCCCAAATTCAACACCACCTACATGGATCGCGGGGCGAAGGCCATGGCAAACCATTGGACGGCGATCCAGACGGCGTGCAACAAGTGGTACGGTGTTCAAGAGGAGGTGAACGCTCGGCCGGAAAGCGGCGCCAGCGCCGATCAGAAGGTATGATCTCGACGCGAACTCGCCGCACTCTCGCCTATACTGACATGTCTTTTTCAGTACACGCGCATGTTCAGGATGTATCGAGATGACACCGGCACGGAATTCAAGTTCATCCACGTCTTCACGCTGATCGAGACATGCGACAAATGGGCGGAATGTCGCACGATGCTCGCCAAGACCAAAAACGGCGTCTACGACCCAGACGCGCCGGCGCCGGCAGCGTCCGAAGGGCGTCCCGCCGAGGGCAACAAGAAGGCCAAGGCGGCGAAGGCTGCGGCGCCGGCTGCCGAGCGGCTACAGTTGGCCATCGAGAAATGCATCGTTGATGCCGCAAGCAACGCCGCTATCCAGAGAGGAGTCTTCCAGGGCGAGGTGGGCGGAACTGTTGGGCAAGCAGGACGCCAAGCTCGACCTCCTGAGGAACACCGCCGCCGCCAAGAAGAGGAACACCGATCTCGCCTTCCTTTCGACAATGCCGACGATGGATTTGGGATCGGTGGACGCGCAGATGAGGGCCTGGCTTGTCTCCGAGCGCGACAAGATCTTGCCCCAGATCGCGCCGCCCGTTGTCACGCTCCCGCGCTCCCCGCAGACCCGCTTGCGCTGGACGTGCCTACCTCGCCCAAGAGCATGCCGTCGACCCCCGACACGCCGTCCACGCCGATTGAGACATTCGGCGAGCCGCTGGCTTCTGCGGTCGACCTGGACGGCCCCTTTGAGGGCTGCTGGCCAGCCGGCCTACTTTTTTGTTTCCTGCGTAGATCACGCCGCTTGTGGCACGTTTGATCGCCGAACCATGGCATGTTGATCGCCGAACTATGCTGTTTTTTGAAGCGGGAAGAAAACTATTTGAACTTGTGTGTGCGTCGCCGTTTTTCTTGGGTCCGCGCTTGGGGGCGCAGCTGGGGGGAACCTCGCCCCAAGAGCTATTGCCGCCCGAGCGCCCCCCAAGGGGCGCTAAAAATAGCGCCGAAAGTCGTCTTGGGGGGCCGAACGGCTGGAGATGCTCTTAGCTCACAAACTATTTTTTCTTGTTTTTGTTTTCTGAACCGTCCGATGTCATGATTTGAGTTTGTGTATCTTTCAACCTATAAATGAATCATCAGCATCTCTATAAGGCTCGAAACTCGGTTTCTCAAATAAAAATAAAAATAAAAATAAAGGCAGAGCTAGAGTTCCTACACAGCTACTACTTGCTTCCATAACACCCAACTGTAGCATATGCATATCAAATCATGAATTCAATTGCCAAGATATAATCTGGCTTGAAAAGTCCAGGCAGCTTGACATTTTCCAAGAGGATGAAAATAGTATCACTCCCGCTACAGACAGGAATTACTGACTAGTATAACACCCATCAAAAGTTTTCAAGAAAAAGAAAAAACTACTACAATCACTTCTGCAAACGCAAATCGTGATCAGAGGAGGTTTTACATTTTCAAACTACTGTATGAATGAATCATCAAGTGGAAATTACTGTTTCTCAAAAAGGAAGAGTAAAAACATAGCCCCGACACAACTGCTGTTTCCCATAACACCCATCAAACATATGAAAGCATGAATGTAATTGCCAAACCATAATCTAGACTGTAACTTTATTCATTCTCTGTGGTTCTTTGACAATCTAAAATTATCAATATTTTAAAGAAATCAAAATGATATTACTGTGTTCACAATGTCAAAAATACATGTATAATAATGTAACCAAGAACAGTACAGTAAGTAGAGACACAAAGAACCCCTCTCCCTGATTTATTTGTTTGTTGGAAGCAAAATGTGGTGTGCAATGAATAATAATACAACACAGAAAGAAGAAGAATAAATACAACAACAGCAACAAGTCCCAACCAATCGCACCTGTGATAACTGATTCTGTAAAGTATGGACGGGGACGGAGTATGGAGGCGGCGCTCTAGGCGAGCTTCTGCAGCTCATCGGTGAAGACGGCGGCGTGCGGCTCCTCGACGCACTGGAGCACGAGGCGGATGCCCTGCTTGGGCTTGGGCGGCTTGAGGTAGACTACGGAGGGCACGATGTTGACATCGTCGTTCAAGGTGAAGACGTAGGTGGGCTCACCGAAGCCGTAGTCGACGTCGTTGAACCCGACGTGGCTCCAGTCGGTGACCACGAGCGTGCCGTAGTCCAGCGACACGTTGTAGTGGCTGTCCTTGGCGCCGCCGCCCAGCCAGTCCAGGAACCGCGCCGACAGCGCGTCCTTGGCCTCCCGGATCGCCGTCACGATCTCCACCAGCGACGCATCGGCGACGTCCTTGCTGGCCCTGGCGAGGCCGCCCGGGTACACGCAGTTGCCGTAGTAGCCGTCCGGCGAGGGAAGCGAGCCGCCGAGCAGGTGGCGCGTGCCGGCCGCGAAGCCCAGGCGCACCTCGGCGTCGGGCGCGGACCCGATGGCGGCCGCGCGGCACTTGAAGATGATGGCGGTGACCACGTCGAAGGTGGAGCATTTCTGGGCTGTCTCGGATGCCACCTGGTCCTTGACGCGCTTGATGCTGTCGAGCGAGATCTCGACGGTGGACTTGACGAAGTTGAAGGCGGTGAAGGACGGCGGCGGGCCGAGCGGCGGCTTGGGCGGGTTGGGGATGGCGTCGCGGGACCAGATGGGCTTGAGCGACGGCTCCGGGAGCCCCCGCGCCATCTCGCCGACGGCTGTGAGGAACTGCGCCGCGCCCTGGCCGTCAAACACCAGGTGGCTGAAGCAGATGCCGACGGCGTACCCGCCGCAGGTGAACTTGGTGATCTGCTTGGAAAGAAAAGATGTCAAATTTTGAGCTCAGGAGGAGTGTGATTCAGCTCTATACATACTACGTTGCTGGATCTGGATCGGGATCCGGAGGAGATGAGATGGTGAATGGGATTGACCTGCGCGAGAAGGATCTGGTCTTCGAGCTTGTGGTCGGCGGGTGGGCGGGGGATGAGGTCGGCCTTGGGGATGGCGAGCGGGCGGTCCTCGAGGGCGTTGACGTCGGCGAGGGAGCAGCTGGCGGCGGCCTCTACGAACCAGACGCCCTCGGCGGTGCAGTCGACGACGGGCTCGCCGGGGGACGGCTCGGCGATGCGGCCGGCCACCGGGTAGTAGGGCACGAGCGCCCTGGCGAAGCCCTGTCGCATGGCGGCCACCTGGTCGTCGACGGAGGAGGAAGAGTCGGAGGACTGGAAGACCTGTATGAAGTCGACCATGACGCGGACGGCGGCGGTCTTGTCGATGGAGGAGAGCGGGAGCGTGCCTCCCGGGGTCGGCCCCGCCGGGGGGACGAGCGCCGGCGGCGACTTGGTGACGGTGGGCGCGGGCGCGGCCATGGTGACGCTCGCTGTGGATCTCGTGGGTGGGTGGGGTTGGTGGATCCCCCGTTGGTTGCTTGCTTTGGCTTGAAGAAGCGAGTGAATGAATGAATGGAGGTTGAGAGGTTAGTTGCCGCGCACCAACGACCTCAATCAAACCAAACCAAAGTGTTGACTTTATTGAAAAGAAACAAGATGTGCATATACTTGTGGAGGAGATTTGCAAATAAGAAATCAAATGTACTTAGAGCAACTTCAACATCACCCATCCAAAAAAAAGAACCAACTTCTCCCTCCATACAGTGAATGGGCTGGCGCTGGGCTACAGCCAGATGGCCCATTATGGAACACACAGTTGGTGATGTGCAGAGTTGCAGGCCCTGTTCAAAGTCAAAAGGTGTAGATGACTCACCAGTCAAGACAACAAATCTGTCTGACACCTGTCCTCCTCGTTTTGGCCGGAGTGTCGGATTCCGGAAGGCTCCGTCGGCAATCTCTCACTAGCGTTTATGCCTAGGGATTGCTGGATCGGGTGGTATTCGGTCGTGCCGAAAAAATCAGCGCGAAGCTCCACTCTGTTGCCCTCATGGGCAAATCCATGGTGAAGTTAGAGGAAGAATGTCATGAAAGCTGTGATCGGAGGACTGGCAATGGTGTTCGAAGTCTTTGCGTTGATGAGGAACTGGCTCGGAGTTTCACGAATCGTGGCAGCGGTATGTAAGAGGGGGCGACAACACATGTGACGTTTAAAGTCCTACTTTTCAGGATGAAAATCCAAGTTCTAGCCTTAATTGGTTGTGCCTGGCAATGATCTTGCTGAAGACATTGTTTTGAGAGCTGGGACTATCTTCAGGGTGAAAACCCAAGGTCTGACCTTAATTGGTTGTGTCTGGCACTGATTCCTTGTTGAAGGTGTTGTTTTTGAAGATTTTGACATCAAGTGTTGGTTTGGTGGTGGTTGTGCTGCTGCTGCAAGGATTGTAACTCTGTAACGGGACTTTTCTTTTTATTTCTTCTCTTTTTTATTTTGGTTGGCTGAGTGCATCTGTACTGCCTTTTGGGCATTGCGCAGGTGCAGAGGTCGGGTGTAATTGGTATCTTTTCGATATTAATATATTCTCCTTTTCCAAAAAAAGTCACTAGTTGAGTCACTCGTGTGCACTTCGAGCACGCCAAATGTCATGTTCTGATGCGTTTCATAATTTTTTTTCTTAACCCTTTCGCGTTCAACACGTGGCGCCTTTCGAGCGCACAGCCGCAACCACAACCACACGTGCAGCCACTGTCACAGACGCAGTCTGAGCCATAGCCCCAGTCATAGCTCGTGCCACAGCCACAACTCGAGCCACAGCCTCAGCCATAGACGTAGCAACAAGTTCAGCCACAGATACATCCACAGTTGTTTCTTCGCGTGGAACACAGTTAAAACGCGACACATGGCGGCTTTGGAGCACGCCAAAATAACCTCCGCAAAAGCGCGCGGGAGGATGTCCGTTAAGTAGTAATTCTCGGATGACTCCAATGCGTTCGTTAAAGCTGGGAAGCGAGTCTGTACACAACTTACCGGAGGCACCCGATGTAATAGAGGAACTCCACAATTTAAGCTTCGTGAAGTTGGACTTCGCTCGCTGCACGAATTTGCACTACGTGAAAGTGATGCCCCGGCTTCGTGAAGTTGCCTTGTCGGAGCCGACAGAGCGTCGAGCTGGAGATCTTCCTAACGGGGCGTTCTATATCGGTGGTGTGATGGTGCAGGGTTTCGGCGACAATGTGTGATGATGGACACGTGAAGGGAGGTGGCGTCGATGGCAGATCTGGCAAGGCCAATGCGTCAGTTCTGTTCTGAAGATGGACCGGTGGAGGACGAGGACGACGGCGACGACCTTTGCAGCGTGTGCATGCGGTGCTCGCTACGAATGTGTCGGACCGGTATGTGACCCAGATCCATTATTGGCTTGGTTGAGGCATCCGACTTTAGATGTAGGACTTTGGTGTGAGGTCTGGGCATGCAACCCCGACTATCTCCACTCCTTCATCAAGGGGATAGGGGTAGCGATATTTGTTGTCAAGATGGTGGATTCAGACTTATTGATGTACTCCCTCCGTTCCTTGAAGTAAGGTGTATAGTTTTCTCGCACGAATATTAACGCAGGGGTTTAAAGAGCATATTTGGTTGTGGTTGAACTAAAAAGCCCCTAGAAGAATTCGTGGGAGTAGAGAGGAAAAAAGGAAGGTGAGAAAATCCCTCATTCCAGATCAGTTATTGAGCCTAATTAATCTCCTTCAAAAAAAAACTTGTCAATTTCTCACAGTTTCCATTTATGGCCAGTGCATGCAGCGCTTCAAATCATATGAATACAAGGCAATAAATCTGCGGGATTGAAGCTGTTAGCCCATGATCATTCCTTTCCTTTTCTTCAGCTCACGTTTGGCAGCTAATTAAAAGAAAAAACAAATGATGGAGGGGTAGTATTGGAAACAAACTCCCTCACACCCTATATTATGAAAGTTATTTTAAAAAACTTTACACCTTACATCAAGGAATGAAGGGAGTATTATTTTGTAAGGTTTGATGAATGATCAATAAAATAATCGTATCCATCATACTGATGCAGAGGCCGAGGATCATCCCTCTTTTTCCAAAAGAAAAAACAGGGGTGGAAACTGAACAAGAGATAATTGTGAGAGTTCAAAGTGGGAGAGAAAACACAATTCAAGGAGTAGGTGATAAGCACGTACGTACGCCCAAGATATTCGTAATCTCAAACTGTAAGCGTTTTTTTTTCTCTTGCGGGGAAAACTGCAAGCGTGTTACGGGATAAGCCAAGATGATCGATATCTCGTGTCCTATTCATATACTACCACGTTACTTAGACGAACGGAGACCGTACGTGTCCGGGAAGCTAGCAAAGATGAATCCTAACCTAACCCAAACAAACAAACTACTAGAGTAGAGATCAATCTGTACGTACGAACGTGTCCGGATTGCACTTGATCCATCGTCTTTGCATTACATAACTACTGGAGTAGTACAGATCGATCGAAACTCAGGGTCAGCTGGGACTGGGAGCAGCAAGAGAAAGAGGGAGGAGACCACCATGGTCTTCCCTCCCGAGCTGTTGCTGGAGGAGATAGTTTGGGAGATCCTCATCCGGCTCCCCGTCAAATCCCTCACCAGGTTCAAGCTTGTGAGCAAGGCCTGGCACTCCATCGTCTCCGATCCAGTATTCGTCCGCCATCATCTCTGCTGCTCCCAACACCGACACCGCCATTCTTTCCTCATCGCCCCGCACATTTATCTCAAAACGGACCAACCTTACACCAACATCTCCACCAACATCCGCCTCTACCACTGCTCCTTCTTACAACAACAACAACAACAACAACAACAACAACAACAACAACAACAACAGAGATCCTCAATTGGCAGGAGGTTGAGGAGCAATAGAAACACTGAAAGCGCGAGTTCAACGGCGACGCTCCTTTACCAAAGGCGCTTCCCGGCAGGCGACTTCAAGGCCGTTTCCCGAATGGCCCACTGCGACGGCCTGGTGTTGCTCCCCACCAACACCATTGTCTACGTCATCAACCCGGCCACAAGAGACGTCGTCGCGCTGCCAGAGAGCCGCCGCAACATGAAGGACTACCTCAATTGCCTTTCGGTTGGTTTCGGCCTTGATCCTTGCACCGGCAAATACAAGGTCGCACGCTCTTTCTACCGCCACCACGACGATTATGGACACATCCGCATGGGCATGGAGGTCTTCACAATTAACAGTGGACAAGAAGAGTGGAGAGAGACTTTAGTGGACCCACCCGCTCTCATCCCGTGTCCGGAAACCGCCACATGCTGCAAGGGGTTCCTATTCTACTTCATCGATAAGGCCGACGATCCACGGGCACTGATCCGTTTCAGCCTTCAACACGAAACATTTGGTTTCACTCCGTTTCTAGGCACCTTGTACCCTCAAGTAAAAGACAAGGATATTATCCTCCATGAGCTTCACGGGGAACTATGCGCCACTTTGTTTGACGAGTGCTTGCAACGCATAGTGATCTGCATGACAAGAGATGTCCTGGATCCCAAATGGAGCTTATGCTACACATTCAATCTCTCAAAATTTTATAGTCCAATGTCCTGCACTGCAGAGGTACTTTTCGTATATGATCGTCAACTCCGCAGGTACTGCTTGCAACCTCGCGTGGCCTTCAAAAAAGATGACATGTTTGGTATTGATGACCTAAAGTTTTTGGGTCCAACGAAGAATTTACCCAGGGGCACGCATGGAAAAACAAATGCTGGTTCGACCTAGTTTCTTACACGGAAAGCCTTGTTCGGGTTACTCCTCCTCCTAAGCCGAGCTGGCGTGCCTTGGGAGGATCTTCTTGAATGGATCATTCAAAGTATCTCTCGAACAAAAGGGGACCAAGAAGAAGATGAAGAGGTGAGAGATTCATCATCTGAACATATTGATGCTGGAACCACTCAGCATTTTCAATAAAATCTGTAATGATGCTAGTTTCTTTTTCAAAGATTGGATGGGCTAGTAGTTTATTCTATCTTTATGTTACATCATGCATGGATACTTTTTCGAGGCTAGACATACAGGAGAGAATCTCTGAAACTCAAGCACTTTATATAAAAGACTACCCATAGTGGAAGTAACATCAGTGGTAACATCACACATATCTATGCAAAATAAATGATGTGGCAAATAGTTAATAAGGAAAAAGAGTGATGTGGTAACTTAGGTAGTTACTTGCTCTTGGAGTAACATCACACATATCAAGATAATATGAGTCTACAACATAATAAATGAAGTTATTAGTTGATGTTACTCCCCACTATATAAGTAGTAACATAGACTAATAATATATGGATGTTACTAATTGATGTTACTCCTCACTATGGATAGTCTAAGACTACTCATAGTGGGAGTAACATCACTAGTAACATCACACTTATCTATGCAAAATAGATGATGTGGCAAGTAGTTAATGAGGAAAGAAAGGGATGTGGTAACTTAGGTAGTTACTTGATCTTTGAGTAACATCACATATACCAATACAGTATGAATTTACAACACAATAAATGAAGTGTTGTATGACACCACATCTATGTTACTCCCTACTATAGAGGTAGTAACATAGACTAGTAACAACGCGATGTTACTAGTCGAAGTTACTCCCCACTATGGCTAGTCTAATAATATGCACAATACATCTTCGAATTGGAATCAGATATGTAGATCTATTCATTCAGTCAATTAACGAAGAAAGCACACCTAAACAAACTACTAGAGTAGTAGCTAGTAAAACGAACATCATACATCTTGTCGTTGATAGCGTGCTACGTGCAGGTGAGGTTCTAATGGGTGTAGGGGACGAGGCACCAGTCGGTGAGCCCGGCCAGCCGATGCCGACGTCTGGACCGACCACACCCTGCAGTGCAGCGTGATGGAGTATGACGTCTTCTAACTGCGCCCCGCTGACAGAGATCCAGTGACATGGTCATGGCATGTCACCGGTGAACTGTACCGTAACATGCGGCCATGCATCAGCCCTTTAAACGTTATTCAACGGTCAACAATCATTCACAATAAAATATTGTTGCTTATCTCACTAGTAAATCTGCTACTGTTTGTTATTTGTACGTAAATGGAGGCATGACCTTATATAAAACGAAGGCATGACTATATAAAAAACGGAGGCACTTCCTCATACAAAACGAAGGCACGACCTCATATAAAACAGAGGCACGACTTTCTTATAAAACGGAGGCACCCACTGCCTCCGCGCGCTGGTACGGCGAGGCCTCGTCTCCTCCTCCGCTTGGACGGCTTCCCGTCAATTACCACCAGCGGCAAATCCGTCATCGGGACACCACCTCCTCCTCCTCCTCCGTAAGAACCCTACCGTTGAGGTCAAGGTCGAGGTTGGGGAGCGGGAGCGCGCCATCGTCTGTTGGTGATGTGGTCGGCCTCGCGCTTCCACTGGGGATTGGGAAAAATTTCCCTTTCCGGCGCCTGCCACGGAACACAAAAAAATGTGCAACAAGGATGTACCACCCATTGCCATAAGCAACAAAAAGGCCAGGTGAAGACCAAATAGAACCATTGGCCCAACTACCAGAACCATCCGCACTTGTTCTCAGAATCGAACGGTGACCTGAAGAACTCGTACACACCATTCTTAAACCAATCTTCGCCATAGTACTGGCGATTGAACATGGTTGTGGAGAGAAGCCAGACGATGCTTATGAACTCACCGCCACCGTTGAGCTGCCTGGCGTGGGAACCCGTGTGCAGTGGTGCCCCGCGTAGCACAACATCTCCACCCACACCCCAAGTACCACCCGCTGCACCTCCTTGGCTTCCACTTCCACCTCTAGCAGCATTGCCGCAATCTCCGCCGCACGGGCTAAGGCAGGTGGAGGTGAGCGTCCCGGACGCAGCAGCTTGCTTCTTTTGTCCAGCGACTCCACTTCTTGCATTATTCTCTTCACCTCCTCTGGGTTATCCCTTGAACCCTCAACCTTCAACCTTATTTTTTCCAGTTCCACACTTATTATGTCCAACATCATACTACTACTTCCGTTGACCAGTTCCTCTCTTGATATATCTAGCCCCTCCCTTATTATGTCCAACTTCCCCCTTACTCTGTCCAGCTCGTCCCCATCCCTTCTTCTGTTGGTGTCCACATCCCACATTCTTCTTATGTTGTCTAGCTTCGCTCTTTTGCTGATGATTTTCACGTTGGAAAAATCAAGCCCCGCATTATATGCTGCCTCATTATTGGCATACAATCCAGGACGAACAGGGCTAGGAAGCATGTAGGGGCGCTCCACAAGAAGAAATACCATGTAGTTACACACTGCCTCCATTGCCTCAACTACACAACCTTGCTCTTCCCCGTGAGACGACGGCCTTGACATGAAAATTTTGGTGGCAAAGTACCAATATATGATTTTCTCATCAAAATCAATGCCAGCACGTGAGGTCGGGTCCTCGAACAAACCGTGCCATGTATTCAGTGTGCACTGCCCACTATAACTCATCAAGATATCCTCATTGCCTTTACATGCCTCCACCATTCTGCATACCTCTTCCAACACCAACTTCTTAGTACCATCTGAAATCACAGGCAAGGAGTGGTGCAGCTTCTGCCACACATCTTGGAATCCCAAGCAATGCGCAAACATACAAGGTTCACTGCCATGTGATGAGTTCAACAAGTAAGGTTGTCCAATGGAACCTGACCATCTTCTATTTCTTTCTGCAGCCTTGACACACCGCCTGATAGACACGACTATGTTGCAAAGCCGATGCCATCCTCTAGCACGCAACAATGCGCATGTCCATGTTGACCCTATTGCCTTCAACGATGATGTCATCTCTAGGAACACAGCCCCACATATTAAAATATATGTGACGATAGCGTCAACTATGTTGAAGTCATTTTTCCCAATGCTTGATTGAAATAAGAAGAAAGCAATGACGGTGGAAACCAATGAAATGGCACGGATGAAGCATCCATACCATGTGAAGACCACCGATGCCTTGGTGTATAAGAAATCATACATCAAAGAGAGTTGCATCTCAACCAAATCGTACATTTGGCCCTTGTTATCGAATAGCTCTACGACTTTGCTCTGGAATGTGGATGGCCAGAACTTATAGTCCACCAACTGAGCCATGCAAATGGGGAGAAGGTCATGAGCTCCCCGGAGAACCTCTTCAGGATCCAACTTCTCCCCTTTCCCCCATCGCCCAAACTCTTGCTTTTTAGCCTCACTCAACTTCCTGTTGTCGATGAAGTTACTCAAGTTGTCCAGGCTGGAGGACTTGAGTGCCCATACTCTCTCCGCATACTTGAGAATACCAGTTACAAATATCAGTGCGGCGGCTGTGACCAAGGTCCAACTGCCAGCAACATACTTGTAGATAACGAAAGCCACTCCCATCGTCTGCGCAACAAAAGAGAGCAGGTGGCGCGGCCAAAGCTGGTTGTCTTCTATGGAGTAGGCAGTGATGTTATCCTGGCCACCGAGATGCACCAGCAAGAACGGCGCCCAGAATGCCATGAGTTGTTGGTGCCCGTGGGACTTGCCACAAAAGGACATGTGACCAAGGATGTATACTGCTACGTAGTCTGCCAGAAGGTATGCTAGCCAGAGGAGGGTCCTTGGGATGATGGAGATGTTCCGCCGTCGCATCCTAGAAAATATGAGAAGGAACACTTGCATCATGAAGCTAACAAGAACTAGGATTTGGAGCCCCCAACCGTTCCATAGGCGCACCACTCCAGCCATTAGTGATAACCGAATGCACCTGAGGATCATCATATTACAAGAAAATTTGTTGAAGTACATACATATATTTCCTTTAAAAGAAGTAAACGATCAAACCAGGAAGACAATATAAGAACCAACACGACAGTCGAGTTAAAATAGTAAATAACTTGCCCATGTACATGATACACTAATGAAATTTACATGCATATATGATTTTCTACCAAATCAATGTGTGTAGATTTGATTAATAATGATTCTATCCCGAACTCACCTTATATTTGTAATATCAAAGTACTCTTAAAGATTAAGGTCTTCGTGTGGTTTGTTCACAAGGAGGTCATTCTAACTAAGGCCAACTTGGCAAAGCATAGTTGGATAGGTAGTAAATGATGTTGTTTTTGTGATCATGATTAATCGATTCAACATCTTTTTCTCAATTTTCCACTAGTCAGGTTATTGTGGCATACAATAAGCGTGTCCTTTAATATTTGTCCTCCAATTAATTTAACTAGCATGTTTAGTTCTTGGTTGAATATGATTGAGCCTAAGACATAGGCATGTATTCGAGTCGGTGTATGTGCATTATTTTGAACCATTTGAAACTATTGGAATGATGTACAATATTTAATCTAAGAACATTACCAATTTTTTACAAGTCATCATCAAGGCGTGGTCCTGGATTCGTATTTGGTCAGTCAACAGTGAGGAGGTCAGGAATCATTTGAATATTGGATGCAACTGATGAAAGACGGTTTCACGAGATATCTACATCGGTTTGGACGACAGCCTGTATTACTAATCTATAATACTATAATAGATCATCCCCATTATCTTATCTATCTCAACATGCAAGCATGCCACCTCATCAAAGGTCCACCACAACATGCATGAGAACAAGTTCTTCATTATTAGTTGATCTCATGCACACATCCATTTAATGACACATGCAACCTCCCTCAACATGCATGGATTTTTCTCCTATTATATTACATCACTCTTAAGATGCATACATGTCACATCATCAAAGACTCACCACAATATGCATGAGAACAAGTTCTTCGTTATTAGTTGATCTCATGCATACATCAATATAATGACACATGCCAACTCACTCAACATGCATGTTTTTTTTTTCATTATATTACATTACTTATATTTAATAAATATTTTTAACTACACAATAATAAAATACAATACATAAAATGTATTTTTATACATTAGTTTATATACTATTAATTCAACTATTCATGTTTCATACAATCAATCATTCAAAATATATTGTAACTGATTCTCGCAGCAACGTGAAGGGTATCATCTAGTAATCTTAACGGTTTAGGCCTGGCTGTTGTGCATGCATACGTGAGGCGTGTGTATGCCGTTTGTGTGGCCGAGTCGTTGCACAGAGTATATGTAGTTTAGAGTTGTAGTTTCCGCGTGTTGAGTATGCTAGCCGTGGAGAGAGCTCATCTGGGAGCTATACGAGCTCATTTGGTAGTCTAGCGCGTGTGCGTGCGTACTTCCGTATGTATTTTTTTCTATTTTAAACATAATTGTCTTAGCCTTAGTATAATTTTAAACTAGAGCTAGTACAAAGTTGAGACAGTTATTTTCGAATAGAGGGAGTATATGTGAGTTGTTAAGAGAAATAAAGTCAAGATATAGACGTTTGAGCACCGCGACGTCGTCACCGAAAATATTTTTGGTGTCTCCTTCGTCTACCTCTGTTCGGTGTTTGTGTCGCCAGGAGGTTGCTTGGCGTGTATCGCTGAGGAGGGCTAGTTTGTCGTAAAAGTTTGTAAATATGATAGGTGTTTAGTCATCTTTTTTTATTTATTGTCGGTTGTGGTTGTTTTTCTTCTCCTTCGCGAGAATGAATGTGTGTGAACTTTGTATCTCTTGGCTCAAACTTGATACCTTGGCTATTAAAATGGTTGTGTGCATCAATTGTTGCAAAGAGGTTGGAGATATGCCTCCTTTTCCAAAGAAAAATACGATTTTCTAGCATGATGGCCACTAGGGAAAATTTTTAGAACTAATTAACTAGTGGAAAAATATGGGACTGGTCAATCGATCAGTTGCTGATGCACATAGTCCCTGGTTTCTAACTTTCTATATCTACAGCGTCGTAGCCACAAATTATAAGTTTTCCTATATGCACCACATATATTCCAGAGCAACAATATACCTAATCATGTGACTCACTTGTGCTGACTGATGATCTTGGCTAGTAAATTTTCCTAGAATGCTTCATCCAAATGTGTTGTGTAATTCTATATATGTAAGGATCGCCCTCGGCCTCTATGTTTGTAGATGCACAAAATACTCTACTGGTATATATGTTGCAGCATATTTTTGATATAAGATAAAGGTACTGTAACACAATTTGCTCTTTTGTAGAGCATATAGTTTGCAATAGAGGATGATATTATAAACGTGTAAGAGAGAGATTCACCTTAACGTAACGGAAGACAGGACGACCAGACCGAGGCTTAATTACTCGCACGTAGCAGGCAAACAGAGAAGGAGCAATATTTAATTTGGAGGCACTATATGATTGATAAGCCTCCCTGGATCTGCTCAAGGATCTGCTCCCTTGCCCAGTCGATAAGCCTCCCTGGATTATTCCACTTTTGCTTTTGTTGCTGCAGAACCTTAGAAAGTTAACCCGTCCTGCTCCAAGCAAGGTATGGTTAACTCCTTTTGGTTTCCAACGAGAAGGAAGGTATAATGGTATCCACTACATTGGTCCAATATATGGAGTGAGCCGTTTGAAGCTCACGCTCCATGGAACCCTTTCCTGGAAAATAGATTTAAAAATCAAATTTCAAAGCTTTAAAGACTCTTTTAAAAATCACATATAGACAACAATGTATTTTACATTTTTGTAAAGTTCCATGGTATAACCACACAATGGGTTTTAATAGTGAATAGCGTGTGTGCTTAATAAAAGTCCACGAATCAGTTTTTTTGTATGTACCTCTTATCATGAAAAAGCATACACGTGCATAATATATCCATACCATTTGTACCTATAGATTTGCTTTCCAGAATTTTTGAAACTTTAAAAATGAATTTACATTATTTTTCCAAATCTGGTTTGATGGAGCTCGTGCACCAAAAGGTCCAAATGGAAAATACCTATATGATCGATACCACTATATGTGTTTTGGAGCCTGGCCTCCATGGTGCCTTTTTTTTCAAGATTTTAAAAAATTAAATTGAAAATTCCAAAAAATTGTGAAAAAAACTCTAACGGCCCAGATTGCTGCGTACCTCTTCGCTAATTTTTTTAACTCGTATCGATGTAGCTTTTTTACATGCCGTTTGCAGCTTTTCTGGTACACATATGCAACAAAAATTTATTATGTGTATTTTTTAAAGTTTTTTTACCGTTGCAAAAAATAACAAAAATTGTTGCGTACCATATTACCATCCATTTGTGGCCGCAACTTTGATCGTCGGTGGTTGCTTTTTTAATAACGGTTGCAGAAAAATTTACGACCCATCATCACCGATCACACTTCATCATTTTTTGTTGTAGCAAAAATCAATGGCCAGTGGTAGCTTTTCTCGACGCCCGTTGCAACAAAAAAAATAGCACCATCATCGCCGGTCATACACTTTAAAATGGATGTACATAACACTAAAATATACTCCCTCCGTTCCTAGATATAGGGCGTATAATTTTTGGCACGAAAATTAAAGAACACACGTAGAGAAAAAATTACACCGAATTTGAAAGCGATTATTCATAGGTAATTGATGTGAGCAAATAGAGGGATTTGCAAGAAAACATGATCAATTTTTTTAAAAAATTATTTAAACGAGTGATGTAACACAATACATCCTATATTTTAGATTTTTTTCTCAAAAAACTATACGCCCTATATCTACGAACGGAGGGTGTATCTAGATACATCTGTTTTAGCGATAAGTAATATAAATGAGCATAATAGCATTTTTATATCATGCTATCAAATGAATGTGTTTAGCACTAAAATACATGTAGATACATCCGTTTTGCAAAAAGCACTATCATTTTAGTATAATAATTATACATATGGTAGCATTATAATATCATAATTGCAGCATATTCATGCATTAGATGTAACAAAAAAATTGCAGCATATTCATGCATTAGATGTAACAAAAATCGCGCAGAGTGAAGTCTATCGGCCTTTGCAGCTAATCACGTGGAGTCTGGCCGACCGGTTCGGCTGGTAGGGATCGTTTCCCATTGCATAACTACTACTCCCTCCATTCCACAATGTAGTGCGCCCACGGTTATCGAGATTCAAGTTTGACCATAAATTAGACCAACGAGACCAACTACGAAGAGAGCAAAAATTATACCAGTGAATTTGTATTCGAAAGAAGTTTTCGATGATATAATTTTTATTCCCGTCATAGTTGGTCTCGTTGATCTAATTTATGGTCAAAATTAAATCTCGATAACCGCGGGCGCACTACATTGTGGAATGGAGGGAGTACCGATCAATCGATATCCAGTATCTTGCTCATCAATGGAAAATTCAGTCTTAGCTGGGAGCAGGAAGAGAAAGAGGAAGATGACCATCGTCGTCTTCCCCCCTGAGCTGTTGCTGGAGGAGGTGGTGTGGGAGATCCTGATCCGGCTACCCATGAAATCAATCCCTCACCAGGTTCAAGATGGTGAGCAAGGCTTGGCACGCCATCCTCTCCGACCCAATCTTCGTCGGCGCCCACCCCCGCTGCTCCCAACAACGTCGCCTGTCTTCCTTCATCATTGCCTCTCCAAACAGACCAACCTTACCGCGACATCTCCACCCAACCTCCGTTTCTACCACTCGTCTTTGGCCCTGTTTGTATACTCTAACTCGGTTAGAGGTTAGAGTTAGATTCTAACTCTAGTCTAACCCAAAACTAACTCTAACCAAAGAGGTGTTTGGATGGTGGGATTAGATTGAAAATAAATGTATTATTTCAATCAGCTAAGACTGAATTTTGTATGGTGAAGATTGTGGGAAAAGTTACTTTTTCTGGGCCCCACCCAACTCTAACCCAAATAAGCACCTCTTGGGTGGGTTAAAATTTTTGAATGAATTAGATGCATCTAACCAACTCTAATCTTCCTATTTGAATGCTTTGAGATTAGTTTGATACAATCTAACCAACTCTAACTCTAACCTATGAATCCAAACAGGGCTAAAGCTCCACATTTTGGAGGAGGTTGAGGAGTTACCGGAACCGGAACCGCATCGCTACTTTACCAAAGTCACTTCCCGGCAGGCGAGTTTAGGGTTATTTCCCGAATGGCCCATTGCGACGGCCTCGTGTTGCTCCCCAGTCCCCACCAACACCATTGTCTACGTCATAAACCCGGCCACAAGAGACGCCGTCCGCGCAAAAGCCTTCAATTGCCAGTGACATACACTATTTGTAGAGGACAAAAGCCACTCACACCGTCCGCGCAACAAAAGAGACCGGAGCCGGCTGTCCTCTGTGGAGTAGCAGAATTCCATGAGACATGAAGGAGGGATGTTAATAATGGACGCTACTCGCTGGCGATTAATTCGGCTCGGCTAAACGACAAAGTGGTCCTCCCACACCCGCCAGACAGAAAAGGTCTTCCTTTGCTTGCTGTGTATCTACACGGATTAGCTAGGTCTCCTATTCATATATATATACAAATCCAAGTGGAGGAGGGAGACCGTACGTGTCCGTCAAGGAAACGACGTCTCCCAAGCTGACTACTACTACTACTAAGTACTGTACGTACGTGTTCCTTCCTTCCGATTCATCCATCGCCCACCCACACACATAAGTGAACAAACAATCCAATGCCGTGTATTGCATAATTTTTAGATTAAGCAATCATCTTAGTTTAAACTAAGTGAACAAACAATCCAGTGCCGTGTGTTGCTGGAGGAGATGGTGTGGGAGATGTTAGTTCGGCTGCCGGTGAAATCCCTCGTGAGGTTCAAGCTAGTGAGCAAGGCGTGGCACGCCATCATCTCCGACCCTCTCTTCGTCCGCGCCCACCTGCACTGCTCCAAGCACAGGCACCGCCGCAACCCTTCTTCCGTCCTCATTGCCCCACGTACGTGTTTCTCTCGAGCCGGATGGATGATCCTACCGGTATCATCAGCACCAACATCCGTTTCTACCATTGGTCCTTACCATTACAACAACAATTTAGGAGGAAGACGAGGAGTAGTTGTACTAGGGAAGGTGCAACCCTCCTTTACGTACAAGAGGCACTTCCCGGCTGGCGAGTTTGGGTTCGTGTCCCGGATGGCGCACTGCGACGGCTTGGTGTTGCTCCCCACCGACACCAATGTCTACGTCTTCAATCCTGCCATAAGAGACGCTATTGCACTACCCGAGAGCCGCCGCAACGTGACGCAACATCCCACATGCCTTCCCGTTGGCCTTGGCCTTGATCCTTCTACCGGAAGATACAAGGTTGCGCGCTCTTTCTATCGTCGTTGTGATGGTTATGGCCACGTCGCCATGGGGATGGAGGTATTCAACATAAGTTGTGTCCATGACCAAGATGATGGGTGGAAAGAGACCTTGGTGGATCTACCTGCCCCTGTCTCATGTCCGCATACCGCCATACACTGCAAGGGGTATCTATTCTACTTCATCGATAAGGTCAACCATCCATGCCCCCCGCAAGCATTACTCCATTTCAACCTTCAACACGAAACGTTTGGTTTCACTCCGCTCCTTGATACCATGTACCCTCAAGTTGAAGATGAAAACATTATTATCCATGAGCTACAAGGGGAACTATGCGCCACTTTCTTTGCCGAGTGCTTGCAGCGTGTACTGATCTGGATGACAAGAGATGTTCTGGATCCAACATGGAGCTTATACCACATAATCAATGTCTCAAGCCTTTGTTATCCGATGGCATCCCTTGGTAACAATACCGGGGTCCTTCTAGTATATAATGGTTGCATTTACCGTTACTACTTGCAATCTAGCACCACCTTCAAAGAAGATGATATATTTGATATCCTTGACCTAAGGTTCCTTGGGCCCAATGAAGAAGACGCCATGGGGTATGCATGGAAAAATATATATTGCTTCGACCGAGTTTCTTACACGGAAAGCCTTCTTTCGGTTAATGCTACTAAGCCGATCATTCATGCCTTGGGAGCATCATGCCCACCATTTTCAATGGATCGTCCTATGTTTATCTCGGGGGAAATATGAAGAAGCATGAAGATTCAGACAAATTTGTTTTGATGTTGTTTCTATTTCCTTAGAAACTCTCATAGAACCTCCATACATTTACTTTATAGGAGTGATTTAGGCTTCATATTGTATTTTTCCTGTGTTGTACGTCTAGTTTCTAGAGGAATGTGATGCTAATTTGTTTTTTTCAAAGCTTTTGAGCTGCCTAGTCGTATATGTAGTTTCCAATATCTCCAAGAAGTAGGAAGGTTGCTTTCACCAAAATGAAGCCTTTTTTTTTGCGGGCAATATTGAGAGCTTTATTCAGATAAAAGCATTCCTAGCACAGTCAGCCAATAGGCTGGTGACTAGGAAGCTAGGGGTTTCGTCCAGCCAACTATCCGTCACATTCAAAGTGCAAGCACGCTTAGCACAAAGATGAGCCGGGTAGTTAGCTGTTCTCATTACATGCTGAATATCGAAAAAAGTAAAGTCACTAGCTAGCTCTCCTATTTCAACTAGAATAGGTGCCACAACCGAACGAGAGTTGTGACGAGTGTTCCAGAGATTCACCATCTCTAGGCAGTCCACTTCCATAACCACATGCGTGAAACCTCGAAGCCTTGCAAAGCGAACGCCATCACGGAGGGAGTGAGCTTCAGCAATCAACGGGTCTGTGATCCCTTGGTAGGGTTTACACCACGCACCCAACAAGGCTGCCGCAGACCGAGCGACACCTCCGCCACCTCCCCGTCCACTGCAAGGATCCAGTCCCCCATCTGTGTTTATCTTGATGACTCCATCATCTGGCGGTCTCCAACCATGGCCTGGGAGCACACTCATAGACTTGTGAGGTAAGTCTAATATCGCCAGTTGCTCCCGGACCCGACGAACAGCGGTGGAGGGGTCCTTTGATTCCTCCTCATGCTTCACCCGGTTCCTCGAGTGCCATATTGACCACATGATAGTGATAATTTTCGCCCTTGCATCCGAGGTGAACCGGTCATCACATAGAATATCCCACGCCCAAGAAACAGGGTGTAATCTTGGCAAACGTATATCAAACAACTTTTCTGCTTCCACCCAAAACCGCTCGGCATGTGAGCAGTGGATCAACGCATGCTTGAGATCCTCCACCATTGCCTCACATACTTTACAGCGTGCCAAGTTGGCAATATGCCTCCTCACCAGAGTTTGTTCATCGGGAAGGATTCCATGCAAAACCCGCCACCAAAACACCCTGACCTTCGGTATGACCTTGAGTTTCCAAAGCGACTTCCACATCTGTTCTTCAGTCATTGAGGTACCGATAACCGCCCCTTCCTCTATAGCTGCTCGCTCGTTGTGAGTCACTAGAGCGCGGTATGCCGATTTAACAGAATAGTTTCCATTGCTTTCGAACGCCCAAGCCAAGTAGTCATCTCCTCCACCAAATCTGATAGGAATGTTCAAGATAGCTTCCGCATCAGGTGCTACGAAGATCTGACGGAATAGACCCTGATTCCAAGTCCAGTTATCTATATCAATCAATTCCGATACATGTTCTATTGCACAGTCCGGTGGCCTCAACAATGGTTTCATTGAAATAGTGCTGGGAATCCACTTGTCCATCCATACTGTGACAGAGCTGCCATCACCTATCCTCTTGATCAGCCCTTTTTCCAGTGCCCTGCGGCCTGCAATGATAGATCTCCATGTTCTTGAGGCTGATCTTGGAACTGTGGCCTGCATAAAATCACACTCCGGAAAGTATCTCCCCTTGAGAACCCGAGCGCATAAACCATCAGGCATAGTCAGGAACCTCCAGCCATGCTTTCCTAGCAAGGCGAGGTTAAAGAGATGGGGGTCCCTGAAGCCCATCCCCCCTTTGCACTTGGGTTTTGTGAGTTGTTTCCACGAGACTCAATGCATAGCTTGCTTGTCCAGAGAGCTACTCCAAAAAAATTTGGCCATAGGTGAGGTCAAACTCTTGCAAACTTTCTTGGTCAATAAAAAAGTACTCATAGCATATGTTGGTATGGCTTGAACTACATACTTGAGAAGAATCTCCCGTCCAGCACATGCTAGCAATTTTTCTGACCATCCCTGCATCTTCCCCTTTGCTTTATCACCAATATGGTCAAAAGTCCCACTAGTGATCCTCCCCACAGCAGTTGGAAGACCCAGATATTTCTCATTGAAAGCCTCTACCCGAATGTTCAGAAGAGCTTTCATAGTTTCCCGAGTTGGCATCGGTGTGTTAGTACTAAAATAAATAGCACTTTTCTCCCGGTTAACACGCTGTCCAGATGCTAGTCCGTAAATTTCCAGAATTTCATTTAATCTGATGGCAGCTTGGTCCTCAGCAGCAACAAAAATAAAACTGTCATCAGCAAACAGAAGGTGGCTCACCCAAGGCGATTTGTAGCTCACCCGAATGCCTTTATCGACATACCCCACATCATAAAATTTTAACAAAGAAGAGAAACCTTCAGCGCAAAAAAGAAATAAATATGGTGACAAGGGATCTCCCTGGCGCAGTCCCCTTGATGGCGTGAAGTAGGGTAGAAGTTCTCCGTTCATACGGACCGAGAAGCGAACCGAACTTACACACTTCATAATGAGCCTGGAAATATCAATATGGAACCCCAATCTCAGAAGAATAGCTTCCAAATAATGCCACTCCACTCGATCGTAAGCTTTCATCATATCAAGCTTGACTGCACACGCATAGTTCTTTCCTTTTTTCCTCCTTTTCATCGTGTGCACACTTTCATAAGCCACTAGAACGTTATCCGTGATAAGCCGTCCTGGGACAAAGGCGCTTTGCTCCTCACTGATGATCGCATCCATATCTTCCCGAATTCGGTTGGTAACAGCCTTGGCTGCAATTTTGTATAGAACCGGGCACAAGGATATGGGTCGATATTGGGTGATGCTCTGTGGATGCCTTACCTTGGGTATCAATGTGATGGAAGTATCATTTAGACCCGCTGGTAATTCCCCCCCATGCAAGAAATCTAGCACAGCATTCGTAATATCGTCTCTGAGTACATCCCAATGCCGCTGGTAAAACCCTGCCGTAAAACCATCCACTCCTGGCGCCTTTGAAGGTGCCATTTGGAATAGCGCCTGCCGAATTTCTTCAGCTGTATACGGTTTCAGGAAGTTCATATTCATGGCTTCCGTAACCTTAATCGGAACATGCTGTAACAGGTAACTAGCATCCGAAAAACCTTGGGAAGAATAAAGTTGTTGATAGAAATTATGAACCTCAATTTTATCCTCCATTTCAGTGGTACACATAGACCCATCCGCTCTACGAAGATTGGAAATTCTGTTAATGCGTCGTCTCTGAGCTGCTTGAGCATGGTAATAAGCCGAGTTGCGGTCACCCTCCCTTAGCCATGGCACACACGAACGTTGTCTGATCCACACCTCCTCCTGGTGCGGAGCCTCACGAAGTTGTTTCATCACAGATTTCTCCTCGTCAGACGGGCCCCTTCCCATAGAGGAGCAACGTACTTTTTCCATTTTCCTCTGGAGTTGCCTAACCTTGCGTGTTAGGCACCCAAATTCCTTGGAGCCCCAAGGTCCCAACACTTGCTGGAGCAGCTGTAGTTTCTCAGCCACTCCTTGCATACCCGAGCCCGTGTTATTAGCTCTCCAAGTATTCACGACCAGCTGATCATAATCGACATGCGTCTGCCACACCTGCTCATATCGGAACTGTTTGGGAGCCCTAGGACTGAACGCACCATCCCTTAATTCCGCTACAACAAACACATGATCCGATTCCACTGATGGCAGATGGCGCACTCGGATATGTTGATATAATTGCCGGAAGGATTCATTTGCAAAACCACGGTCAAGTCTAGCCTTGACGTTGGACTCACCAGGTTGTCTGTTATCCCATGTGAATGCTGATCCGACCAGCCAAGATCCTGGAAGGAAACCTCATCCACAACTTCTCTAAAAGCTCTCATTTGACTCTCTGGCCTTGGCGACCTGCTGAAATGCTCATTACCAAAGAGACACTCATTGAAATCTCCCATACACAGCCATGCTAGGTGGGGAATGGCATGCAATGTACGGAGAAATCTCCAGCTGTGTTTTCTGTCCTCAACTCTAGGCGCTCCGTAGAACCCCGTGAACCTCCACGCAGCAGAATGACGATCCATCCTCTGCACCAAAACATCAATGTGGTATGTACTGTAGCTTTTCAACTCCACTGATACATCCTTGGACCAGAAAAAACCGATGCCACCACTCAGCCCGGTGCTATCCACAGCAAAACTTCCAACAAAACCCAAAGTATTCTTCAGACTCTCTACTCTCTTGGCATTGATTTTAGTTTCCATGACAAAGAGTAAAGCGGGCCCTTCCAGCTTCACTATACTGCGAAGCTCTCGAACTGCCTCAGGGTTCCCAAGCCCCCGGCAGTTCCAACTAAGACAACTCATTGTCCCTGGCAGGGCTGTTGAGCAGCCTCTGCCGAATTCGTTGGTGTGGGTTTTTTCTTCTTCGGGTCCCGAGTAAACTCATCTCCCTCAACTTCATTACTAGTTGAGGCTGCATTGTTGGTATCAGCCCCTATGTCTTCATAGGTCAGCAACAATGTTTTAGCCACAGTTTTATACACCAGGTTCGGCGCCTCTTTGCGCTTCGACTTAGTCTTCTTCTTTACCGGTGAATTAACCTCCTCCCCAGCCTCCTTGCGGTTGCTGGAATTAGCAGACTTGCCATTGCCCGAACCACCCTCCTTGGATGAGTTAGTACTAGCAGCCGCTGGTTTCCAGTCCTCCTGCGCCCTCAACTTAGGTCCAAACGGGAGCTCCCCATTCGCATCTCTCGAGCCCGGTGTAGGACAGAACAAATCCGAGTGTCCAAGGCGGCCACAGGAGAAGCAGAAGTATGGAATATGTTCATATTGAATGTCATACATATCTACTTTCTTCCTTCTGGCCGAGTCAATAAGAATCCACCTTCTCAGAGGCTTATCCACTTGCAGAGAAACCCTAGCTCGTAGGAAGCCTCCGACATGATCAAACGAAACCGATTCTGCCTGTTTATCGATCTGTTTCGCTATCGGGTTCCACCAGAATTCATCCCTCAGATTATAGGGTAAGTTCATAACCCTAGCCCAAACCTTCAGCTTATCAAACTTGAGTTCGTCTGGCCTCATGCAATCCTCAAAGATCTCCAGGATCACCGCATTTTTGCTCACATGCCATGGGGATCCGTTGCTTATCCAATCCCTATCTCTTTCATTCTCAAACTCAGCCACAAACATGTTCACACCAACTGATCTGAACTTTAGACCTCTAGGGTTTCCCCACGCCGGCCTGAGGGCACTGGCTATGGTCTGGATATGAAATTGATTCCTGTAAAGCACCTTGCCTGCCAACAGCCACTTCACCGGACCATCCCGAACCCGATCGTCGAGGACCAACGGAGTTGCCTCTTCTTCCGAGATGTCCAGTTTCCCGAGCGCCTCCTCCAGCCTAGCCCTCGCCGCGCCAGATGATTCCGCGCCACACTCCGCCGGACCGCCTGCCGTGGCCCCCGATGCCATCGCCGCACCCGCCAGTGCAGTCTCTCTCGCCCCGTCGATGAGATCGCCGGGCGCCGTCAGGTCCACTCCGCAAACCCTAATCGCCTCTCGCGCCGCCAGAGACAATAGGGTTACGTGGGAAAAACCCTAGTCATGTGAAAGTCAACTACCAAAATGAAGGCTTTATTGTACAAATTTAGCATGTTTAAAGGATAGCCAAGAATAAATACAATAGAAGATTATCAAGTTGTGGCCTAGTGCCGATCTAGGTACAATATATTTCTTCCCTGGAACTCAAGAAAAAATGGTGATGAGATAGACCCCGGTGACTCCGAACATATAAATCATCGCGACCCTTCTTCCCCTCATCGTCTGCCATATATCCCTAGGAACCATTCCACCCTACCTCATTCTCTTCTAGCCAAACATCAGGATGGAGTCATTCCATTCCCAATGAATGGAAAGTTCAATGACATTCCACTTGGTTTTGAAACCAAACACACCCTTAAGCGCGTTAAGTCGCGTCTCTCCGGCAATGGATGCACGCGTGGAAAAGTCGACATCCCGATGTAGTATCTCTTCAACATTGAACGGCATGAAATTTTTGGGAACTGACTCGCACGCAGAGAGGTTTTTTGGGGCGAAGAGGTTTAGGGTGGGACATGGGTGTCACGCGAACGTGACGGCGGTCCATATTCCCGCACAACCCTCTCCCGATATTCATTTAATTTATGGTAAAAGGGACAAGTGGACCGGTACACAAATGGATACAGCTCCGCGTTGGATGGTAAAACATGTTCTCGCCGTCCGACCTGAAAGGAGTAGAATGGAATATTTGAGGGTCGGCGTTGGCGATGCCCTTAAAAGAGCTCCTATCTAAGGAAAGTAAACTAAGGAAAGAACCTATCTTAAAAGAGCTCAAATGAACTTGTGGTGACATGGTGTATCTAATCTTGAGCTCAAATGCACCCTATAAACACTAAATTCTGAAGAAAAAAAGTAAAAAAAATACGGAATTGCTAAAACACATGTACATGAGGAATAAGGATGTCACATATACTTATTGGACCGTCCGATCTCGAGCGACCTTTATTTTTCGCGCTGGCGTGATGGGCAATGCGAACTTGTTTGTTGGGCTGGCTGTAGACGCGCGAGACGGTGTCGTTTTGGGCTTTTCTTTCTTTTTCGTTGTTTTTGTTACTGCTGTGGTGTGGCTGGCTGGCAGAGAAGACGGATCGGCGGGGATAAAGGCCCAGTTCATATAGAGTGCGCGAATAGCCACTCACGCAGAAGCTCACTCGCGAGTCACATTGTGTTATTTTCAATTTCTTTTTATATTTACTTTTTACTTTTTATACTATTATTAGATTTAAATTTATGATTTAAAAAATTACATTTTAGAAAAAATATATATTATTTTCTCATTTCTACTTATTTTTTATTTTTTCTTTTTCTTATCAATTTTTTAGAAACATAGTTGCAATTTAGTCATTGACTCGCAACTTTTTTTTTGCCAACCCAGTTACACGATTATCGACTTATAACTAGATTTTTTTTTGCTAACCTATTTGCAAGTCACTCATCGACTCGCAATTGAATTGTACTGCAAAATATCAGTTGCAAGTCGTTCATTGACTCGCAACTGGACTTCTTTTGTCAACCCAATTATAAATCACACATCGATTGCAAAAGTTTTTTTTTACAAAACCTAGTTGCAAGTCACGTATCGATTCGTGACTGGGCATTTTGTGAACCCAGTTGCAAGTCCACCGTCGACTTGCAAGTAGACCAATTTTTTTCCGTTCAAATTACACCTCCACCACCAATTTTCAACAAGGCCTGACTTTTTTCCTCAGTTGCAGCTCCACCAATGAGTCGCAAATGGATACTTAGAAAAAGGATACAATTTTTTTTCTCAGTTGCAAATCCACCAATGAGTCGCAACTGAGTTCGACTTTTTTTTCTTAGTTGCAAGTCCACCAACGAGTCGCAACTTGGTTTCATTTTTTTTCTCAGTTGCATGTCCACCAACGACTCGCAACTGGTTTTGATTTTCTTTTTCAGTTGCATGTACACCAACGAGTCGCAATTGGGTTCGATTATTTTTTCTCAGTTGCAAGTCCACCAACGAGTCTCAACTGGGTCCGTATTTTTTTTCAGTTGCATGTCTACCAACTGGGTTTGAATTATTTTTCACAGTTGCAAGTCTATCAACGAGTCGCAAGTGGGTTTGATTTTTTTTTCAGTTGCATGTCCACCCCTGACTCGCAACTGCGGGATGAGTTGATTGTATTTTTCCAACACCGAGTTGCAAGTCGACTATCGACTCGCAACTGGGTTTGACTTGATATTTTTTCCATCATCCAATTGCAAGTCGACCAACAACTCGCAACTTGGTCTGACTTGTTTTAATTTTTCAACACCTCAGTTGCGAGTCGATCATCGACTCTTAACTGAGGATGACTTGTTGCCTTTTTCTCTCAAAACCCCAATTGCGAATCGACCAACGACTCGCAATTGGGGGATGACTTGTCGCTATTTTCACCACACACCTCAGTTGCGAGTCCACCACCGACTCGCAACTGGGGGATAACTTACTTGTATTTTTCCAAAACCCAGTTACAAGTCAACCACCGACTCGCATCCGGATTTAACTTAATGTTTTTTTTTCCATCACCCAGTTACGAGTTGACCATCAACTCGCAACTGGGTCTGAGTTGTTTTATTTTTTCGACACCTCAGTTGCGAGTCGACCACCGACTCGCAACTGGGGATGACTTGTTGCCTCTTTCTCCCCAAACCCCAATTGCGAGTCGACCAAAGACTCGCAACTGGGGAATGACTTGTCGCTATTTTCTCCCCATGCCCTAGTTGCGAGTAGACCACCGACTCACAACTGGGGGATAAATTGTCGTTATTTTCTCCACACACCATAGTTGTCAGTCGACCGCCGACTCGCAACTGGGCTTGACTTGTTTTTTTTTCAACACCCAGTTGTGAGTCCACCACCGACTCGCAATTGTGGATGACTTGTTTTTTCTAACACCCAGTTGCGAGTCCACCATCGACTCGTATACGGGGATGACTTGTTTCTCTCCCCACACCCTAGTTGCGAGTCCACTACCGACTCGTAATCGGGGATGACATGTGTTGGGAGAGACGGGGGCGTGCAGCTTAAGACATTAAGTGCACTCACTAATTTATTGGTGCAGCTTAAGGTATTGGTGTATGCTTTATTTTTCCTTTTATTTTAAAAAATGATAAATATGGTTTTGGTAAATGTTTTTATAAATTTGTAAACGATATTTTTTGTCAATACATGGCGTCGATGCATGTTTGTTATCGCGAGTTGGGTTGTGTTATTTTCATATCTTTGTTTTTTCCATTTTCCTTATCATTTTTTCTATTTGATTGATTTTAAATTATGTTTGTTTATTTCATGATTTTCTAAAAAAAATGTTTTATTATCTCCTTTTACAATTTTCTTTTTTTATTATTTCTTTTTTCTATTTTGCAAAACCTAGTTGCAAATCGTACATTGACTCGTAAATCTATTTTCTGTCTGAATCCAACTGCAACTATTTTTTGTCAACCCAATTGCATGTCGCTCATCAACTCACAACTGAATTTTATTTCTCACAACAGTTGCAAGTGGGTTGTCGACTGGACTTTTTTTTCCAATCCAGTTGTAACTCGCCTATTGACTTGCATTTCGGCTTTTTTTGTCAATCCAGTTACATGTCGCACACCGGCTCGCAACTACATTTTTTTTGAAAACCCAGTACAAGTCGCTCATCGATTAGTAAATATATTTATTTATTGCAAAACCTAGTTGCAAGCCACCATTGACTCGCAATTAGGCTTGATTTTATTATTATTTCAGTTGCAAATCCACAACCGACTCGCAACTTGATCGAATTTTTTTCTCTCTGTTGCACCAGACTTTTTTTGCTCCAGTTTCAAGTTAACCATCAACTTGCAACTGGGTTCGGGTTTTTTTCACTCAGTTGCAAGCACACCACTCACTTGCAACTGTTCTGATTTTTTTGTTTTGTACCAGTTACAAGTTCACCATACACTTCAAAAACTCAATTGCAAGTTGCCTATCGAGTCGTAACTCGTCTTTTTTGTCAACCCAGTTGCATGGCGCAGATCGACTCGCAACTAGATTTATTTTTTGTAAACCCTAGTTGCAAGTCACCCGCCGACTCGCAACTAGACCTGACTTTTCCCATCCCAATTGGAAAATCGAAAACCGACTAAAACTTGGTTCACCTTTTTTTCTTTGTTGCACCGTAGACATTTTCTTGGTCCAGTTGCAAGTCAACCATCAACTTGCAACCGAGCTCGATTTGTTTTCCATTCATTTTCAAACACACCATTGCCTTGCAACTGGTTTGATTTTTTTTTCTTGTACCAGTTGCAAGTTCACCATCCACTTGCAACTGGGCCTGACCTTTCTTTGCCGCCCTAGTTGCAAGTTCACCAATGAGTCGCAACTGGGTTCGATTTTTTTTCAAGTCCATCAATGAGTCACAAATGGGTTTGGTTTTTTTGTTCAGTTGCATGTCCACCAACGAGTTGCAACTGAGTTTGACTATTTTTTTCTCAGTTGCAAGTCCACCAATGAGTCGCAACTGGGTTCGTCTTTTTTTCAGTTGCATGTCCACCAACGAGTCGCAACTGAGTCCCATTTTTTTTTTCTCAGTTGCAAGTTCACCAATGAGTCGCAACTGGTTTTTTTCTCAGTTGCTAGTCCATCAACGAGTCGCAACTGGGTTCAACTTTTTTTCTCAGTTGCAAGTACACCAACGAGTCGCAACTAGGTCTGACTTTTTTTTGTCAGTTGCATGTCCACTAACGAGTCGCAACTGGGTCCGTCATTTTTTTCAGTTGCATGTCCACCAAGGAGTTGCAATTTTTTTCTCAGTTGCAAGTTCAACAATGAGTCGCAACTGTGTCCGAAATTTTCGCAGTTGCAAGTCCACCAAGGAGTCACAACTGGGTTCGAATTTTTTCTCAGTAGAAATTCCACCAACGAGTCGCAACTGGGTCCATTTTTTTCTCAGTTTCAAGTCTACCAACGAGTGGCAATTGAGTCCGATTTTTTGTATCTTAGTTGCAAGTCCACAACGAGTCGCAACTGGGCTCGACTTTTTTTCTCAGTTGCAAGTCCACCAACGAGTCGCAACTGGGTCCGATATTTTCCTCAGTTGCAAATCTAGCAACGAGTCGCAACTGGGCTCGACTTTTTTTCTCAGTTGCAAGTCCATCAACGATTCATAACTGTGTCCGATTTTTTTCTCAGTTGCAAATCTAGCAACGAGTCGCAACTGGGTCTGACTTTTTTTCTCAGTTGCAAGTGTACCAACGAGTCGAAGTTGGGTCCGACTTTTTTTTCTCAGTTGCAAGTCCAGCAACGAATCGCAATTGGGTTCAATTTATTTTCTCAGTTGCATGTCTAGCAACGAGTCGCAAATGGATTCGATTTTTTTTTCTCAGTTACAAGTCCATCAACGAGTCGCAACTGGGTCCGGCTTTTTTTAAGTTGCAAGTCCACCAACAAGTCGCAACTAGGTCCGACTTTTTTTCTCAGTTGCAAGTCCACCAACGAGTCGCAACTCGGTCCACTTTTTTTCTTAGTTGGAAGTTCACCAATGAGTCCCAACTGGGACCGACTTTTAAAACTAACAAACGAGGGAAGGTGTGACAAGGGTCTCGCGGGACATAATTATGTCACCTGTAGATGCGCCCTAGTCGTTTCCATATTTTATATTTCTTCATACACATTCTTTTAAATACGACATTAATGTTTTTTCATACTTGATAAACATTTTTTTAATAGATGATAAAAAAATACAGATTGTGTATTTTTTTTCTATATACTTTTTAAATACATGACCAACAAATTTTTTATATATGGTTTAAATAATTCTTAGCGCAAGATTATCAATTTTAAATACATTATAAAAAAATCCATATATAATTAATTTTTTTTAAATACAGGATCAACATTTTTTCAAAAATATTTTCATATATTTTATAATTTTGGCGTATATACGATAAACAAATTTCATACACGTTTAATATTTTTCAAATGCCTGATTAACATTGATTAAATAACATATTGAGTTGTTTCATACATAACGTAATTTGTATATACATATTTTTTTAATATATTTATTTATTATTATTTTTAAGTACAAATAAAAAAATAAAAATAAAAAAATAACGTAAACTACACAAAAAACGTAGATGTGGCCTCCGGCAAACTTGGGCCGGCCCATTACACGCCTGAACAATGGGGCGAATTATAGTTTTTCAGACTGCTTATCGGGCTGCTTTTTTTCTGTGCGAAAAACAAAAAAAAACTGGACAAACAAATAATTAAATTTCGTTTTGTTGGGCTAATTTTTGATAAAATCATAGTACATGTGACATAACTATGTCACATGTACATGTGTTTTAGACAGACCCAAAAAAATAATATTTTTTCTGGATTAACATCAACAAATGTTCTAACATTCTAAAAAATTCATCTTAAAAAGACATTTTTGGAGACTTGTACACAAAAAACCAAGACTTAAAAAGATCACATTTTGGAACCATTGTTTTTGTGCACACACCTCTACGGATGTATTTTCGTTGTGAAATTTTGCTAAATGTTAGAATATTTGTTGATGTTCATCCATAAATAAATTCAGATTTTTTTTGAATTTGCTGTTCATGCGTTCATTAAAGTTGGGATCATACTAGGACTTTCCACTTGTGTGCTCTTTGTTGCAGAGTCATTATTATTCCTCAGATGAGTTCATACCTAATCCTGAACTGCGGTAGTGTCTCGGACGAGTTGACACTCAGCCTAGCATATTTGACTGATGAAACCATGCAACACATTAACTCAGAGCACTTTAAACAAAGCCACAAACAAACAACCCTTGTTGGCCTTGCATTGCATTGCACGTAACAAGAGAGGGAAAAATCAAGTCAAAGAAAGAGCATCCAAGAAATACATATGAAAGCATAGACATTTGTTTGTTTGTTTGTTTGTTTGCTCAAAAACGTACGTACTCAGTATATACAAATACATGAACTGAAGAATGAAACCAAACAATTGAATCTTGTTTCTTTGCGTCAATCACCACCAGGGGCAGGGGCAGGGGCAGAGGCAGAGGAAAAACCCTCCCGTTGAGCTTGAGGAGGGGGAGAGTTTTGTTCCACCAGGATGTTGGTGAGGCGCAAATCCAAATCCCTCTTGCTCACAGTCACAGTCTCATCATCCTCGCCGGCCTCGTGCTTCCGCAGACGATTCTTAAACCAATTAGCAAAAAAAATGTAACAAAAACGTACCCAGTACCATAAGCAATAACAAGGGAATACGAACGTCCAACATAAACAATCGCGCAGCTTCCAGAACCATCCCCACTTGTTGTACCCAGAATGGAATTGGAATCGGAATGGTGGCGTGAAGAACTCGCGCACGCCCTTGTGAAACCAATCATTGTCATAGTAGTGGCGATTGAACATGGCCGTGGACACAAGCCAGACGATGGTAATGAACTCACCGCCACTGTTGAGCTGCCTGGCGTGGGAATCCCGTGTGCAGTGGTGTCCCGCATAGCACAACATCTCCACCCACACCCCAAGTACCACCTCCAGTTTTTGTTTGTCCCGTGCTTCCAGCTCTAGCAGAATTGCGGCAATCTCCGCCGCACGGGATAAGGTGGGTGGAGGCGAGTGTTCCATCAAACTCAAACGCCGCCTTTTGCTTCTATCATACAACTCGTCTATTATTCTATGCAGCTCCTCCCCCCTTGAACTGTTGTTGTCAACCTCCGACTTTATACTATTGTTAAGATCCTCATTTTCTTGTGATAAAACATTCCATTGGCCGATCAACTCCTCATTTTTTTGTGATAAAACACTCCATTGGCCGACCAAGGTCTCCTTCCTTATTATTTCTAGCTCCTCTCTTATTATGTCCAACTTCTCCATTACTACTCTTTCCAGGTCCAGCTCATGCTCATCCCCGTCAGCCCTTCTTCTGTCGTTGGTGTCCAACAAATCCAACATTCTTCTTCTATTGTCTAGTTTTGCCTTTCTCATCATGTGTTCCACTGCATAAAAACTAAGCCCCGCATATGTTGCTTCACAATTGGTATACAATCCAGGACGAACAGGGCTAGGCAGCATGTACGGCTGCTCAACAAGGAGGAACATCATGTAGTTACACATTGTCATGATTGCCTCAACAACACTTTCATCTTGCTCTGCCACAGTCACACTAGACCACCTTGCCAAGAACATCTTGGTGGCAAAGTACCAAGAAACGATTTTGTCATCAAAATCAATGCCTGCGCGTGAGGTCGGGTCCTCGAACAAACCTTGCCAACGATTCAACGCGCACTGCCCGCTATAACTCCTCAAGATATCTTCATTGCCTTTACACGCATCCACCATTCTGCGTACCTCTTCCAACACCGACTTCTTAGTACCATCTGAAATGACAGGCATGGAGTGGTGAATCTTCTTCCACAAATCTTGGCATCCCAAGCAGCACGCTGACACATAAGCTCCACTTCCATGAGACGAGTTCAACACTTCGGGTTGTCCAATGGAACCTGACCATCTTCTATTTCTTTCTGCAGCCTTGACACACCGCCTAACATATACGACTGTGCTGTGAAGCCGATCCCATCTTCTAGCATGTAACAATGCACATGTCCATGTTGAACCCATTGCCTTCAAGAATGATGTCATCTCTAGGAGGACAGCCCCAGATATTAAGATGTATGTGACAATAGCATCAACTCTGTTGAAATTATTTTTTCCAACGCTTAATTGAAATAGGAAGAAAGCAGTGACGGTGGAAACTAATGAAATGGCACGGATGAAGCATCCATACCATGTGAAGACCACCGGTGACTTGGTATATAAGAAGTCATGCATCAAGGAGAGTTGCATCTCAACCAAATCAAACATTTGGCCATTCTTATCGAATACCTCTGTGAGTTGGCTCTGGAATATGGATGGCCAGAACTTATAATCCACAAACTGAGCCATGCAAATGGGGAGAAGGTCATGAGCTCCCTGCAGAACCTCCTCGGGATCCAACTTATCCCCTTGCCCCCTCTGTGTGAATGCTTCTTGTCTAGCCCCAGTCAACTTTCTTTTGTCGATGAACTTACTCATGTTGTACAGGCTGGAGGACTTGAGCGCCCATACTCTCTCCCCATACTTGAGAATACCACTTACAAATATCAGTGCTGCGGCTGTAACCAATGTCCAACTGCCAGCGACATACTTGTAGAGGACATAAGCCACTCCCACCGTCTGCGCGACAAAAGAGAGCAGGTGGCGTGGCCAGAGCTGGCTGTCCTCTATGGAGTAGGCGGTGATGTTATCCTGACCACCGAGATGCACCAGCAAGAAGGGCGCCCAGAATGCCATGAGTTGTTGGTGCCCATGGGAGTAGCCATAGAAGGACATGTGGCCGAGGATGTATACCGCTATGTAGTCTGCCAGCAGGTATGCTAGCCAGAGGAGAGTCCTTGGGATGATGGAGATGTTCCGCCGTCGCATCCTAGCGAACATGAGGAGGAACATTTGCATCATGAAGCTAACAAGCACTAGGATTTGGAGCCCCCAACCGTTCCATAGGTGCACCAGTCCAGCCATTAGTGATCACTGAACGCACATGAGGATCATCATATTACAAACAAATTAGTTCAAGTACATACATATATTTCCTTTACAAGAAGTAAACAATCAACCAAGGCCGGAGACAATATAACAACCAACATGACAGTCGGATTAAAATAGTAGTAAACTTGCCCATAAACATGCTATACTAATGGAATGTACATGCATATTCGATGTTTTACCATGATGTCCGCCAGGGAATTTATTCAGAACTAATTAACTAGTGGAAAAATATGGTACCACTTAATCAATTGTTGATGCACATAGTCCTTGGTTTCTAAGTTTTCTATATCTACATCGTCTAGATGTAGCCACAATTTATAAGTTTTCCTATTTTTTGGAAAAGGCGGATGATCCCCGGCCTCTGCATCATATCGATGCATGCGGCCATTTTATTAATTATTTCGCAAGACCTTATAAAGTAATACAGTACATCAATAAGTCTGAAGCCACCATCTTGACAATAGATATCGCTACCACTATCCTCTTGATCAAGTGGTGTAGATTATCGGGGTCGCATACCAAACAACATCTAAAACCGGAGGCCCAACCAAGCCACATTAATTGCTAAGTTTTCCTATATCTACCACATATATTCCAGAGCAACAATATACATAATCATGTGACTCACTTGTGCTGACTGATGATCTTTGCTACTAAATTTTCCTACAATGCTTCACCGAAAATGTGTTGTGCAATTCTATATATGTAAGGATCACCCCACGGCCTCTATATTTGTAGATGCTCCAAATACTCTACTGGTATATTGAAGCAAATTATTGATATAAGATAAAGGTAACATAATTTGCTCTTTCGGAGAGCATATAATTTGCAGTAGAGGCAGATCTTATAAACGTGTAAGAGAGAGATTCACCTTAATGTAACGGAAGACAAGACGACCAGACCGATCGAAGCTTACTCGCACGTAGCAGGCATACAGAGAGAAGGAGCAATATTTAATTTCGAGGCAACATATGATTGATATAAGCCAACTGGGGATCAAATCAATGCATGAAAGGCTGCTGAGAGGATCTGGTACCTTGCTTGCCCAGTCGATAAGCCTCCCTATAACTTTGCTTTCGCTGCTGAAGAACCTGAGAAAGACAACCCATCCTGCTCGAAGCAAGGTATGGTTAACTCTTTTTGGTTTCCAACAAGAAGGAACGTATAATGGTATCCACTTTATTGGTCCAACATATGGAGTGGGCTGTTTGAAGCTCACGCCCATTGGACTTTTCCAGAATTTTTTTTTTGAAGCTTCAAAAATATCTGTTAAAAATCACATATACACAGACATTTGTGTAAAGTTCCATGATATAATACATTTTTATTTAAAAATCCGTGATATAATACATTAACATAATGGATTTTAATAGTGAACAGTGCCTGCACTAAAAAAATATCCATGGATTAGTTTTTTGTGTGTGTACCTCTTACCTTAAAGTATTTCACCATGAAAAAATATACACGTGCATAATATATCCATACGTACCTATAGATTTTCTTTCCAGAATTTTTGAACTTAAAAAATTGAACTTATATTATTTTTCCAAAATCAGGTTCTAAGAAGCTCTGCAGAGGCTGGGGGTATCCTCCTTTTCAAAAAATAATAATATTCTATGGGCTTTATTTTGGCGCGTGAGGGCGCGCTAAATATGGGCTCATTTGGCGCGTGCGGGCGAAAAAATGGTGCTAAACATGGGCTCATTTTTCTCTGTGAGGTAGGCATGACAAAGATACATTATTTTTGTGCGTTCAGGGCTGCCGCACAGGAATACAAGTCATTTTTCAAAATATCGGACGATAAGCCGATTTATCCCTTGATTTATCGCTTATCGGGTGTCACTGATAAGGTAAACGCTTATCGTTCATGTTTATCGTTTCGGTCGATTTATCGGTCCGACAAGCGATTTATCGGCCGATATTCCGATTTTTCAATGCTAAAACATGAGATTATTGATATCCATCTTTAAAAATTTCAGTATTATTGAGAATAATATATATATGTATATAGTTGGAGCTAGCTCGGGTGCAAAAATTCAAGTTAATATTTCTTTCCAATATTTTTATGTGTATAATATAGCATATTTTACATTATTTTGATTAGGAAATCCCGAGATTTAAAAGAAACTTGCCGATAAATGGTCGACCGATAAAATCGATAAATCGGCTGATAAGCCAATTTATCTCTTATCGTGGGTCGACCGATACGGTAACGAGAAGCGATATCCCGAACATTATACAACACATATACCTGTGCGTTTGCGCGGGCCCGACAGGAAAAAACATGACGCACAAAAATATTCCAGTTTCTGGTAGTGTATGCACAAAAAGACTTAGGTAGAATAAATACACATGCAAATATATAATACAATGGGGCAGTCTTAGTTCTCAACTATGCACAAAGACAAGATTTAGGTAAAAAAAATACACGTACAAATCTATATCTATATCTATATCTATACCTAATAACAAAGGGAGGTGGCTTTCTTAGGCCGCTTTTATATTTTTGCAAAAAACTCCTTCTCTTTTCTATGAATTAACCCGCAGTCCTACATATCAGGCGAAAAAAAAGAAAAAAACGATTCGCACATTATGTTCCGCACGCAGGCGTCCGTCCCCTCCTCTCGCTCGCTCGCCTCTGGCCCAAGAAGAAAGATGAGCCCAACGAAGCAAGCTGAGGTTCCAGAAAATGCTGCACAACGAAGCCGGCCCATTAAGCATAAAAAATATGTTTATGCTTGCAGTTACAAAAATATTGGAGCAATTTTCAAAAAAAAATATTAATGGCATGCAAAATAGTTTGTCAATCACTTTTCAGAAATAAATAATTTTTCACGATATTGTGAAAAACAAATATGGGGTGTTAAAAAAATGTTCATAAACCATTAAAAATGTTAATTGTATAGAAAAACATGTACATAAAAAATATTATCACGTTTAGAGAAAATGTTCATAATATTTGAAAAAATGAAAAAATATGATCACGTAATTTTTTAATGTTTCAGACTATTCGCAAAAATGTGTGCCACATTCTTCTAAAGTACTACCTCTATTTTAGCCTACCAAAATATCATATATTTCTAAACGGATCGAGTATTATATAATATATAAAGATGTTCAGATAATTTCTCTAAAAATGTTTCCAATCCAGAATAATGTAAGTGACATTTATAAAAATATCACGTTTCAAATCATATATAGGATGTAAAAAAAATTCACCGAGTTAAATAAAATATTTTGTATCATCAACAAATTCTTTTAACGTGCGTTTGAAAAATGTTTAACATGTATTCAAGAAAATATGGAAAAACACCTATTTGAAAAAAGGACCGCACTAATTGATGAGCATTCCATTTTTTAGCTATAGATGATAAGGACTTTTTGTATTTTAAAAAATGCTCATAAATTATTGTGGTCCTATATATTAAGTTTTCTGGATCAGTTATGACTATTGAGTCTAATAGGTTGAATCAAACTGATGTTTTTTATGAAACCTATAGATTATGTTTTTGGTACACGTTTTAAAATATTTGAAATTTTATAAAACATATTATAATTTAATTATTAAATATATTTTTGTAAAAAATATTGTTTAGAATAAAAACTATGAAAAAATAATGAAAGATCCAAACATGAGTGTTATTTATTTTTATTAATTTATTTCCTTCAAAATATACTAGAGAGACGGTATAAAACGAAAAAAACATTTATTGGAGTGAGTGAAGACACCACCCTTATCTAAACCTAAAACAATGATAGCAACTAGATCTGTACATTCATAAAAAATAATTATCGCATAGAAAATTAAAATGCAAGGGAATTCATAATTTGGTTTTCTATAAAAAATTGCTTTTAAATCGTGAGACTTAGTGCATTAAAAATTATATTTAGTTGTGATTGATCGGACGAAGTGTTTAATTTTTTAAATTTATCAAAAATTTCCAACGCCTCCTACTATTATTTTAAGAGTATTTTAAATTTTAGGAAATTTCATAAAGTGAAACTCTCTCTCATCTTAATAGATCTTTGATTTGAAAATTTAATTGCACTCATGCTTAAATAATTCATATTTAAAGTGTTGACATCCCAAATCTTGAAAAATTATAATGGGACATATTTCTAAAGCTTTGAAGAACATTTACATTAGTACACATTTTTTTTCAAATACATTTAATATTATTTTCAGAGGTTCTAAATTCTTCTTAAATGCGTGTGTTTTCGATTTTCATTGATTTTGTTTTTAGATCATCGTGTTTCGATTGACCAAGGCGCATTGCTATTAGGTTGATTTATCATGGTCATTGTCGAAGAGTACGAAAAGGAGGATAAGCGACAACACAGATGGGACACAATGGTTGAACAATATTTATTAGCTAGGGGCATACAAAAAATAATTCCCGTTGCAACGCACGAGCATGTTTCCTAGTATATACTCAAACAGAGATGACGAGACCGAAGCGCCGCCGAATCGTGGCGCGGCCCATCCGGAAGGAACTCCCTCCCACCCCACCACACGCTCGCTCGATCCTTCCCCCACAGCCGCCGCTGGTATGGCGAGGCGTCGTCTCCTCCTCCGGCGATAACCTGACCGGCCGCTTGGACGGATTCCCGTCAATCACCAGCAGCGGCAGAGCCGTGAGCGGGGGCGGGGAGGGGACACCACACCACCTACTCCTCCGCAAGAACCTAGCTGGAGTAGAGGAGGGCGAGCGCGCGGCACGTTTTATTGCCCCAGGCAACGATGGAGACAGGTCCCATGCCGTTGCCTGGGACGGCCTGGGGCTTGCCGTATTCCTAGCTCCACCACTGTCCCCAGGATGTTCCGCCGGCGATTGGGCATCCTTTTCATTTTTTTTACAAGCATCACCGAACTCCATAAGCAGCAAACAGGAGGGAATATGAACACCAAACAGAACCATACGCACAGCTGCCGGAACCATCCACGCTTGTTCTCATAATGGAATGGTGACCTGTAGAACTCTTTCACTCCCTTCTGAAACCATTCATTGTCATAATACTTGCGATTGAACATGACTGTGGACAGAAGCCAGACGACGGTAATGAACTCACCGCCACTGTTGAGTTGCCTGGCGTGGGAATCCCTGCTGCAGTGGTGTCCCGCATAGCACAACATCTCCACCCACACCCCAAGTACCACCCGCAACACCTCCTTCTCATCCATACCATGTGCTTCCAGCTCTACCGAAATATCCGCCGCACGGGCTAAGGCGGGTGGAGGTGAGCGTGTCGAGCGCAGATCTTTGCTTCTTTCGTCCAGATCCTTCAAACTTTTCATTATTTTCTTTAGCTCCTCCGGGTTCTCCCTTGAACCCTCAACCTCCAATCTTATTTTTTCAAGCTTCTCACTTCTTCTGTCGGCCAGCTCCTGCGACACCCTTCTGCCGACCATCTCCTCCCTCGCTATGTCCAGCTCCTCCCTTATTATGTCCAACTTCCCTGTGACTCTGTCCAGCTCGTCCCCAGCCCTTCTTGTATCCACATCCCACATTATTCTTTTGTTGTCTAGCTTCGCCCTTTTGTTGATGTATTGCATGTCAGAAACATCAAGCCCCGCATATGCTGCTTCACTATTGTCATACAATCCGGGGCGAACAGGGCTAGGCAGCATGTAGGGGCGCTCAACAAGGAGAAATATCATGTAGTTACACACTGCCATGATTGCCTCAACAACACAACCTTGCTCTTCCCCGTGAGACAACCTTGACAAGAATGTTTTGGTGCCAAAGTACCAAGAAACGATTTTTTCATCAAAATCAATGCCAGCGCGTCAGGCCGGGTCTTCAAAGAAACCTTGCCATGGATTCAGCGCACACTGGCCACTATAACTCCTCAAGATATCCCCATTGCCTTTACATGCCTCCACCATTCTGCATATCTCTTCCAACACCGATTTCTTAGTACCATCTGAAATGACAAGCAAAGAGTGGTGCATCTTCTTCCACAAATCTTGGTATCCCAAGCACTGCGCAGACACACAAGCTCCACAGCCATGGGATGAGTTCAACAACTCAGGTTGTCCAATGGAACCTGGCCATTTTCTATTTCTTTCTGCAGCCTTGACATGCCGCCTGACATATATGACTATGTTGTGAAGCCGAAACCATCTTCTAGCACGCAAGATTGCACATGTCCATGTTGACCCCATTGCCTTCAACAACGATGTCGTCTCTACGAGGATAGCCCCGGATATTAAGATGTATGTGACAATAGTATCAACACTGGTGAAGTCATTTTTTCCCATGCTTAATTGAAATAGGACGAAAGCAGTGACGGTGGCAACTAATGAAATTGCACAGATGAAGCATCCATACCATGTGAAGACCACCGGTGACTTTGTATATAAGAAGTCATACATCAAGGAGAGCTGCATCTCAACCAAATCAAACATTTGTCCCTTCTTGTCGAATACCTCTGTGACTTTGCTCTGAAATGTGGATGGCCAAAACTTATAATCCACAAACTGAGCCATGCAAATGGGGAGAAGTTCATGAGCTCCCTGCAGAACCTCTTCAGGATCCAACTTCTCCCCTTGCCCCCACTGTGCAAACTCTTGTTGTTTAGCATCACCCAACTTCCTGTTGTCAATGAACTTACTCAAGTTGTCCAGGGTGGAGGACTTGAGTGCCCATACTCTCTCCCCATACTTGAGAATACCACTTACAAATATCAGTGCTGCGGCTGTGACCAAGGTCCAATTGCCAGCAACATACTTGTAGATGACATAAGCCACTCCCACCGTCTGGGCAACAAAAGAGAGCAGGTGGCGCGGCCAGAGCTGGTTGTCCTCAATAGAGTAGGCGGTGATGTTATCCTGGCCACCGAGATGCACCAGCAGGAACGGTGCCCAGAATGCCATGAGTTGTTGGTGCCCATAGGACGTGCCACAGAAGGACATGTGGCCGAGGATGTATACCGCTATGTAGTCTGCCAGCAGGTATGCTAGCCAGAGAAGAGTCCTCGGGATAATGGAGATGTTTCGCCGTCGCATCCTAGCGAACATGAGAAGGAACACTTGCAGCATGAAACTAACAAGTACTAGGATTTGGAGCCCCCAACCGTTCCATAGGCGCACCATTCCAGCCATTAGTGATCCCTGAATGCACATGAGGATCAATATATTACAAGCAAGTTAGTTGAAGTGCATACATATATTTCCTTAAAAGAAGTAAACAATCAACCAAGGAGACAATATAACAACCAACATAGCAGTCGGATTAAAATAGTAAACTTGCCCACAAACATCACTAGTAGAAAATCGCTCATCAGTACCGGTTCGGGAGGGCCTTTAGTACCGGTTTCCTAACCGGTACTAAAGGCCCGGTACTAAAGCCCCCCCCCCTTTGGTACCGGTTCCTTGCGAACCGGTATTAAAGGGGCCTCCACGTGGGCCTCCGGGAGTGCGCAGGCCAAAGGAGCTTTGGTACCGGTTTGCAATGCGAACCGGTACCAAAGGTTGATTCAGGGTTTAGGGTTTTTAGGGGTTTAGGGGTATCGGATATCGCGTCGATGCTTAGAGAGGGGTTTAGGGGTATCGGACCGTTTCATATCGCGTCGATGCGCCTGCTACGCGTTTGGGTTTAGGTAGTACATGAAGATAAAAGGTGATGCATAGCAACTTGGTGCATATATAATTGCGATCGCAAATTAAGTAGTATATACGTATGCATGAAGATTGATCTTCATGCATATATAGTAGTGGTACTCTCCGAGGCATACTATCTATTACATGTAGAATAGTGGTACTCGATCTCCGAGTCAAACTATATGTTACATGTACATCATTCATAGTGGTACTCTCCGAATGGCGGTATGACTTCACGAAGGAAAAATCCCGCCAATTCATCGCCAATTGCTTTGAACCGTTCCTCGATTGAGATCTTGTCCCGCTTTCTTGCCAACTGTAAAAGAATGAGATACAAATGAATACATGAGCTATGTGTGTGTATATATATATCAAATCACAATCAAACAATTATTACTGAAACTAAGCACAACTTATATATGATAACAAAATAAATTTGTGAATATTGTTTTCGTACCTCTTTATTCATTTCATTATTTGTTCTCTCGCTGACAATTTTATGGATGTTCTCGCAAACGTAGTATCCACATAGATCAGTTTCCTGTGGTTGTTGCGGGGATTTCTGTACAAGAATATAATTCAATTAAACAATAATCAAGTATGATAAAGGTGTGTGGACCTAGGTAGTACTACTTACTTTGTTCAAACGCCATGTCAGCTTCGGTTTCCATTCATGGGACTTATCTTCCTTGATGAACGTTTCCCATACGCTGCCCGACAAAAGAAAAAAGTTATCAATAAGTTGATATTAGGAAATTAACGAAAAAAACTGATATGAATTAAAATTACTCTTTGAGCATAAGAAAAGCCGTCTTGTATTCTATAGCCTCTTTTTTAAGCGAGTCCAAGACTTCAACTTTTCCTTCGTACATATCGATAACGATAAGAATATAGTGGAACCTGCGCACGTTTAAATATGCAGTGCCATATATATAAGTCATAAGTTAAAATTTGAACATCTCGTGAGAAAAAGAGAAATGTCTTATAAGACAGTAACACTCACTTGAAGTTGTAAGGCCAAAGTATTATCTTTTTGTCACGTTGTCGCTTCAAAAACCTTAGCAAAGTCTCCGGTGTATCCCTGTTAAAGATGGGATCATCTATGGTTACTTCATGCATTGTATCCGGGTCAATGAACCCAATGTGCTTGATTTCATTTCTTTTGCATTCGAGCATCTTCGATCTGCATAATATAGCGCACAAAAGATTATAATTTGCAGACAAAGAACGAGCTGAGCTAAAGACTTCTCAAATTACATAAATAAATCACTTACAGACAATAGCAACTGATGATAGATTTGTCGAGGGCCCGGAGATTGTATAACTGGAAAAGTTCTTTGAAGTCAACGCTCACAGTGTATTCTTGGAAGTAGTGCTCTTCCTTAACTCCAACCATGATACACTGCATCCCTTTCTTTATGGAATTACTGTACCACGTATGCAAATTACGCATACTTGTTGGTAGCTTCCTGAGATTCTCGACCAAATCTTTCCCTTCAACATATTGATATGCTCCTTCATGTAAGGGGTGCTCGATGGATTGTCGAGAACTTTCAACGGCCTTCTCGTCAAACACCATGAGAGGGGGGACCGATTGGACGGGTTGTTGTCCGAGCTGGTGCACTTGTTGTTTCCCTTTTTTCGCTGTGACACCCGATTGAGTGGGTTTTTTAGCCCTCATCATCTCGTCATACGACTTTTGTATAGAACGCCTATAGTCAGATGGCGGCGATGGTACAGGGTCATATAGATTCTCAACAGTACGCACAACTTTCACCGGATCTAGAGTCTTCTTAAAAGGGATCTCTGGCACTTTCTTAGCAAAAAAGGATTTCAGCTCGGACTTAGAGGTTTCCGTGTTTTCCTCGATAGTTTTTTCCCAAGGTAACTTCTCAATAGGAAGCAGTGGTTTCTCCTTTCTAGGTCTCTTCCTAGGCGGTGTACCGTTCCGCTTAAAGGACGCTGTCTTACGCGGAGGATCTCGAGATGGCGGACTCACGCTGGGGTCCCTCTCAGGTAGATGTGGACTTTGCTGCTCATGTGGACTGCTACCAGGAGGAGTCGATGGCCTTTGCTGCTCATGTGGACCGCTACGAAGAGGAGTCGGTGGCCTTTCCTTCTCAGGTGGACTGCGAGGAGTTTGTGGCCTTTGCAAAAGGACGATGTGTTTCTTGGGCCATAGGGTGAAACCGTGCTTGACATCGGCCATTGTCTTCTCATCGTCACCTATAGGAAAATCAAGCTCCAATGTTTCGTAACCCGAAACAACTTCATCCACCCCGACACGAACACAGCCAGGTGGAATGGGCATATGATGGTGCGTTGCTCCATCTTCATTAGGGTAAACATAGCCGAACGCCACCTTAACGGACACGTTCCTGAATAACATGTGTAGCTCGCAATCTGTCTTCTCCGTGACATAATCCACGGGGTAGCTTCCTCCACATCCGTCAAGATGCGAGGAACCCACACTGCTTCTTCGCTGAGATGGGGCGGCATCGACATGAGGATCATCATGAGGCTCCCTCTGATTTTTCTCAAGTGCCTCCACCTTATTTATCAATTCCGTTAACCTGTCTGACTCCTTCTTCTTCTTTCGCGAATGGCTTCTATAAGTGTCAGCGCACTCCGGCCACGCTTCCTTCTTGTTGAGACCTGGGCGAGCTCGAACCCGTCCAACGTGTTCAGGATTTCCCAAAGCGAGTGTCAGCTCGTCATTCTCTCTATCGGGAATGTACTCTCCCTTTCTGAACTTTTCAATTTCATCTATAAGCTTCTTCGTGACTGCTTCAATTTTGCTCTTCCATTTCCCCCGCGCAACGATCTTCCCTGTCATTGGGTCCAACCCTGCCCCATGCGCGAACAACCAGAGCCTGGACCGGTCGGGCCAGTCCCATGTCTGTGGAGTGATTCCTGCACCCACCAGTTTATCTTCAAACGCTCTCCACTTCGGAATGGCAGTCTTGTAGCCACCTGACCCCAAATGATGGAAAAATTCCTTCTTTGAAGCATTTTTCTTATTTGTGACCGATCGGGACACATGAGTAGACGATTGCTTATACCTCTTAAATGCGGGCCAGTGATCTTTTATCTTCACTAGATTATCATTGAATACTGGATCTTCATCCTTATATTTCTCCCATAACTTTTTCTTCCATGTCTGGAATAGCATGGCCATCTTCTTGAGAGTCCATTCCTTCAGTTTCTTCTTCTGGCCTTCCGTCATGTCTTCCGGTAGGCTGAAGCGTGTCAGTAGATTGTCGAAAAGAAAAAAATTTAACGCGTCGTTGACATAACTAGCTTCAGTCCCCGCGTTCTTCGGCTTATGCCACTCTTGAATGCTGATCGGTACATGGTCCCTAACAAGAACTCCAGCTTGATTTATAAATTTGCGGCAGTGCTCTTTCGGATGCACCGGTTCACCGTTATCATCAAATGCGATGAGGGCTAACCTACCCTCGCTCTTTAGCAATTGCGTCGGGCCTCGTTTTGTTTTAACAGACTTGCTCGATATTGATCCAGAAGGCTAAAAGAAAAATGATTCTCTAATAAGTGCAACACAAATAAATGAATGCATCTACTGATGAACATAGACTTGATACATAAATATACACCTCGCCAGAGTTTGTTATGGACACTTCATTCTCTCTTCAAATCTCTTCAGACTCAACGCCCTCACCGACATCGTTCAGAAACTGTGTGAGCTCAAAGTCATCTCCATCGGGTTCCGGCCCACGGGCACTCTCAAATATCATTCTCTGCACGGCTTCTTCTTGATCCTCATTTCGGACGAAGGTGTTGTCCTCCATAGCTCAATGTCACTACAAAATTAAGAAAACAATGTAATACTTATTGATAAATAATAAATAAAGAATATATAATTTATGTAACACTTGTTCCTTTTTTTCCTATGAATTTTATTTTAACATTTTTAATTATCATTTTTTTTACAAAACAAACATGCTCTAAATTATTCTTTATTTGCCAATTTCTAAGAGATTAAATTGATTTATACCATTTTTTTAATCTGTTTAATCCTTGGAATAAATTCAGAGATGAATATTATTATTTTGACTTATGAAATGTAATACTTATTGATAAATAATAAATAAAGAATATATAATTTATGTAACACTTGTTCCTTTTTTCCTATGAATTTTATTTTAACATTTTTAATTATCATTTTTTTTACAAAACAAACATGCTCTAAATTATTCTTTATTTGCCAATTTATAAGGGATTAAATTGATTTATACCATTTTTTTAATCTGTTTAATCCTTGGAATAAATTCAGAGATGAATATTATTATTTTGACTTATGAAATGTAATACTTATTGATAAATAATAAATAAAGAATATATAATTTATGTAACACTTGTTCCTTTTTTCCTATGAATTTTATTTTAACATTTTTAATTTTCATTTTTTTTACAAAACAAACATGCTCTAAATTATTCTTTATTTGCCAATTTCTAAGAGATTAAATTGATTTATACCATTTTTTTAATCTGTTTAATCCTTGAAATAAATTCAGAGATGAATATTATTATTTTGACTTATGAAATGTAATACTTATTGATAAATAATAAATAAAGAATATATAATTTATGTAACACTTGTTCCTTTTTTCCTATGAATTTTATTTTAACATTTTTAATTATCATTTTTTTTACAAAACAAACATGCTCTAAATTATTCTTTATTTGCCAATTTATAAGGGATTAAATTGATTTATACCATTTTTTTAATCTGTTTAATCCTTGGAATAAATTCAGAGATGAATATTATTATTTTGACTTATGAAATGTAATACTTATTGATAAATAATAAATAAAGAATATATAATTTATGTAACACTTGTTCCTTTTTTCCTATGAATTTTATTTTAACATTTTTAATTTTCATTTTTTTTACAAAACAAACATGCTCTAAATTATTCTTTATTTGGCAATTTCTAAGGGATTAAATTGATTTATACCATTTTTTTAATCTGTTTAATCCTTGGAATAAATTCAGAGATGAATATTATTATTTTGACTTATGAAATGTAATACTTATTGATAAATAATAAATAAAGAATATATAATTTATGTAACACTTGTTCCTTTTTTCCTATGAATTTTATTTTAACATTTTTAATTTTCATTTTTTTTACAAAACAAACATGCTCTAAATTACAGAAGCCACGGTTTGTGCCTCCCTTCTATCATCTAGTATTACTGAACATGGGCAACACCCACTGTATAAACTTAAAAGAAACACAATATTGGTACAAACAATTACTGTGTAAACTTAAAATTTACAGAAATATGCAATCAATTAATTAACTAACCAAATCTGAAACTCTAAAAACAGCATTAGTTTACATCAAGTGCATAAACATGTTTCTATATTTATAGCAGTAAAAGAACATATTTTTCAGCAGCATACATCAGTAAATAAGACACATTGTTCAAAATCTGAAAACAGCAGCAGCATACATCAAGTGAACAAACAGGAGCCCTAGCAGCAGCAGCCCCATGGCCGCAGCAGCAGCAGCAGCCCGAGCAGGAGCCGGAGGAGCCCAACAGCAGCAGCAGCAGGAGCCGGAGGGAAGTACAGGGGCGAGGGAGGCGGGCCGGGATGCTCACCAGCACGGCGCGCGACGGGCGTCCACGGGAGGGAGGGCGGCGGCGGTGAGCTTGCAACGGCGACGGGCGTCCACGGGAGGCGGCGGCGGCGATCTTCTCCTCGGGGGTGGGGGGCAGCGCGCGCAGAATTGGGGAAGAATGTGAGAAGATAGTGCCCGCGCGGGGTTATTTGGGGAGGGAAAGGACCTTTGGTACCGGTTCCAACGACAAACCGGTACCAAAGGTCTTTGGTACCGGTTGTTGCGGCGAACCGGTACCAAAGGTCAGCCCTGGCGCCACCCCACCTGGCCGAAAACCTTTCGTACCGGAAAGAAAAATAAAAAGAAAAAGGGCCTTTCGTACCGGTTCCTATTTCTTTCTCTTTTTCTTTTTCTTTTCTTTTCTGTTTCTTTTTCTATTTATTTCTCTTTTCTATTTTTTTTCTATTTCTATTTCTTTTTTTTCTGTTTCTTTCTCTTTTCTATTTCTTTTTTTCTCTTTCTATTTCTTTTTTTTCTATTTCTTACTCTTTTCTATTTCTATATCTTTTTTTTCTGTTTCTTTCTTTTTTCTATTTATTTTTCTTTTATTTTCTATTTCTTTCTCTTTTTCTTTTCTATTTTTTTTTCTATTTCTGTTTCCTTTCTATTTCTTTTTTTATGTTTCTTTCTCTTTTCTATTTCTTTTTCTTTTATTTTCTGTTTCTTTCTCTTTCTCTTTTCTATTTCTGCCTAGAACATAGCTCAAGTGAAAATTAAGATACAACGACGCGGCAAACTGAAAACATTAAACAAACTTAACATCTCAAACCTAGAACATAAAAAACTACTCCTCCTCGTCGTCGGAGAAATCGTCTTCGGTGTCGGAGCTGATGTCATCCTCCAGCGCTATCCAGCGGGGGTCACCGAGGGGCCAGTTGGCGGAGCCTCTCGCCAGTTCCTCCTCCGCCATCGCCTTGGCCGCCCGTCGCTCCTCCCGCCATTCATGACGCTCCTGTCGCCGCTCCGCGCTCTCGGCCGCCAGCCTCGTCCAGTGTTCCGCCTCCTCCGAGGCTTCACGGGGATGGATCGCGTACCAATCCTGCACGGCACGCTGGTCCTGCTCCGAGGTGAGGCCGAGCACCGCTCGTCGACGATGGAGGCGGTGGTCCTCTTCAGTGAGGAGGAGCGGCGGATCTGCAATGTCCTCTGCCTCTTCCAAGCTGCGACAGTGGCGGTTATTCATCTCCGCGCGCGGGCGGCCGAGCCTCCACGCCGCAACGTCGTACGCGCGGGCGGCTAAATATGCATGCCAGAACCTGCCGAGACACACACGCTCGTTGTTGGCGCAAGTGATCACCGCCATGAATGTGCCGTCCGAGCGCTCGCGGACGCCGTGGTAGCTTGGTCGGCGGCGGCGAGGCGGCATGGTGGCGGTGGCGCGGAAGGGGAAAGAACTAGTGCCGACTGGCGTTGCGTGGAGTCCTCTTCCACGCGCTTTTAACCGTACACGATTTTGAATCCAACCAATCAGGAAGAAGCACACGGATCGCGTGTTTCTTTCAAGCGCTTGTGAGTCGTTGGATCAGGCTTCTGAGCCGTTGGATCCGACCAATCAGGAAGAAGCACACGGAATAAAATTTTATTACGATTGAACTCGAATTAAAGTACATAGCTCAAGTGAAAATTAAGATACACATGGCTAGATTCGAATGTTGGAGTCGCCGATGTCGCGGTGATTTCCATATCTTACATACAGTAGTATCATTACACAAAAGTGATTTCCAAAGTTATGATCCCTATCTAGCTAGTTTTCTTCGTGTGTTTCCCTTTCTTCGGATTGCGACGCAACCATGGACAATCTTCATTATTTAAGATGATGCTTGGGTCAGTTTTTACCTTGAAGGGTGGAATATCATCAAACTTATTATAATCTTCTGACATGTCTGTCTTGTCCTCTACTCCCACGATGTTTCTTTTTCCTGAAAGAACTATGTGGCGCTTTGGCTCATCGTATAATGTGTACTCTTGCCTTTCTTTTCTTTTTTTCGGTTTGGTAGACATGTCCTTCACATAAAAAACCTGAGCCACTTCACTGGCTAGGACGAATGGTTCGGTGTCGTACCCTAGATTCTTGAGATCCACTGTATTCATTCCGTACTGCGGGTCTACCTGTACCCCGTCTTTCAGGTTGAACCATTTGCACCGGAACAAAGGGACCTTGAAATTAGGTCCATAGTCAAGTTCCCATATCTCCTCTATGTACCCATAATATGTGACCTTCTTCCCGTTGCCCTCTGCTGCATCAAAGCGGACACCACTGTTTTGGTTGGTGCTCTTTTTATCTTGGGCGAACGTGTAAAATGTATTCCCATTAATCTCGTACCCTTGAAAAGTCGATATAGTCGAAGATGGTTGCTTGGCCAACAAGTATAATTGTTCTTCATCAGTGACATTCATTAGACGATTTTGCAACCAACCGCCGAAAGTCTTCATGTGTTCTCCATCAATCCAATCTTCACGTTGCTCCGGGTATTCGGAGCGTAAGATATCCTTGTGTTCCACTATGTACGGAGCCACCAAGATAGAATTATGTAGAACTGTGTAGTGTGCTTGAGTGAAAGAATGTCCGTCCATACACGTTGTTGCTTTCTTCCCTAGCGTGCCTTTTCCACCCAGTCTCCCCTCATAGCGCGATTCAGGAACACCGATCGGCTTAAGGTCAGGAATAAAGTCAACACAAAACTCAATGACCTCCTCTGTTCCATATCCCTTGGAGATGCTTCCTTCTGGCCTAGCACGGTTATGAACGTACTTCTTTAAGACTCCCATGAATCTCTCAAAGGGAAACATGTTGTGTAGAAATAAAGGACCGAGAATGCTAATCTCTTCGACCAGGTGAACTAGGAGATGTGTCATAATATTGAAGAAGGATGGTGGGAACACCAACTCGAAGCTGACTAGATATTGCACCACATCCTTCTGTAAATTTTGTAGAGTTAGTGGATTGATCACCTTCTGAGAAATTGCATTGAGGAACGCACATAGCTTGACAATGGGTACTCGAACATTTTCCGGCAGAAGCCCCCTCAATGCAACCGGAAGTAATTGTGTCATAATCACGTGGCAGTCATGAGACTTTAGGTTTTGAAACTTTTTCTCTGACATGTTTATTATCCCTTTTATATTCGACGAGAAGCCAGACGGAACCTTGATGCTACTCAGTACTTCAAAAAAGATCTCCTTCTCTTCTTTGGTAAGAGCGTAGCTGGCAGGACCTTGATACTTCTCTGGATTCAGGTTGTTTCCTTCGTGGATACTTTGCTGGTCTTGCCGTGCATCCGGTGTATCTTTTGTCTTCCCATACACGCCCAAGAAGTTTAGCAGGTTCACGCAAAGATTTTTCGTCACGTGCATCACGTCGATTGCCGAGTGAACCTCTAGGAATTTCCAGTAGGGTAGCTCCCAGAATATAGACTTCTTCTTCCACATGGGTACGTGTCCGTCAACATCATGCGGAACAGATTGTCCGCCAGGACCCTTTCCAAAGATCACTTTTAAATCCTTGACCATATCATATATAACATCCCTAGTAGGGCGGGTAGGCTTCGTTCGGTTATCTGCCTCACCTCTGAAATGCTTTCCTCTCTTTCTTACGTGATGTTGTTTTGGAAGAAATCGACGATGCCCCAGGTACACATTCTTGTTTCCCAAATATATACTGTCAGTCTCACCTAAACAGTGTGTGCATGCATTGTATCCCTTGTTTGACTGCCCTGAAATGTTACTAAGAGCAGGCCAATCATTGATGGTTACAAAAAGCAAGGCATGCAGGTCAAATTCCTCCTTTTTGTGCTCATCCCACACACGTACACCTTCTTCATGCCACAACTGTAAAAGTTCTTCAACCAATGGCCTCAGGTACACATCAATGTCGTTGCCTGGTTGCCTCGGGCCTTGGATGAGCACTGGCATCATAATGAACTTCCGCTTCATGCACACCCAAGGAGGAAGGTTATAGATACATAGAGTCACTAGCCAGGTGCTATGACTGGAGCTCTGCTCCCCGAAAGGATTAAAGCCATCTGTACTTAGACCAAGTTTTAAGTTCCTTGCGTCATCTGAAAATGACTTGAACTTTCTGTCGCGGTCCTCTTTGTGACATCGCAACAACTCGGCATGCTCTTTGTTTTGGAACAAACGTTTGAACCGTGGTATTATAGGAGCATACCACATCACCTTCGCAGGAACCCTCTTCCTGGGGGTGGACTCGCCCTCAACATCGCCAGGGTCATCTCGCCTGATCTTATACCTCAGTGCACCACATACCGGGCATGCATTCAAATTCTCGTACTCCTTGCGGTAGAGGATGCAGTCATTGATGCATGCATGTATCTTCTGCACCTCTAATCCTAGAGGGCAGACAACCTTCTTTGCTTCGTACGTACTAGAGGGCAATACGTTCTCCCCTGGAAGCATCTTCTTTATTATTTTCAGCAACTTTTCAAATCCCTTGTCAGTAGTACCATTCTCTGCCTTCCATTGCAGCAATTCCAGCGTGGTACCCAGCTTTTTCTGGCCATCTTCGCAATTTGGGTACAACAGTTTGTTGTGATCCTCTAGCATTTTCTCCAACTTCAACCTCTCCTTTTCACTTTCGCAGTTTATCTTCGCATCAAGAATGGCCCGACCCAAATCGTCATCGGGGTCATCAAAAATCGGGTCATCAAAAATGGGCTCTTCTTCAGCTTCGTCTTCCCCCATTCTACTATCACCGTCTTCAGTGAAAATAGGATAGTTGTCACTATCCTCTTCTTCTTCGTTGTCTTCCAATATAACCCCCCTTTCTCCGTGCTTGGTCCAACAATTATAGCTGGGCATGAAACCGTTCTCCAGCAGGTGGACGTGAATGGTCTTTGAGGTAGAGTAATCCTTCATATTCTTACAGGAACTACATGGACAATAGATGAAACCATTCGTCCGTTTGTTTGCCTCAGCCACGCTGAGAAAATAATGCATGCCTTTAATGAAGTCGGGATGGCACCGGTCACCGTACATCCATTGCCGACTCATCTGCATTATATATGTATATCAAAAATCATTAATTAGACAACATCATAGATATATCAAAATCATTATATATGTATATATGTATATCAAAAATCATCAATGAAGGATGAATCGGGTGGGCATGGGACAGGGATGAATCGGGTGGGCATGAGCTAAATTAGTACCGGTTCTCCACATGAACCGATACCACAGCCCTGGCCCCACCCGGGTCTGAATCCCACCAATCAGGAAGAATCGGGTAGGCATGGGACAGGGATGAATCGGGTGGGCATGAGTTAAATTAGTACCGGTTCTCCACATGAACCGGTACCACAGCCCTGGCCCCACCCGGGTCTGAATCCCACCAATCAGGAAGAAGTACACGGATCGCGTGTTTCTTTTAAGCGCTTGTGAGCCGTTTGATTCGGCTTGTGAGTCGTTGGATCTGGGAACCGGCCTGTACACTTGGTGCTAGCAACCAGGGCTAAAGAGGCACACGACTCCTATATATATCCCACCTCTCGGACACTTGGTGTGTACGAATACAAATCATTCGGATTGGCCTGCATACGCCCAACGGTGCATTTGATGTGCGGGCACTCACGAGCCACAGTTGGGCTGTATGCAGGCGAAACCGTGTGTTTTGTTAATATATCTAGAAATCCTTCAGTTCATCGACCAAATACAAATCATTCGGATTGGCCTGCATACGTCCAACGGTGCATTTGATGTGCGGGCACTCACGAGCCACAGTTGGGCTGTATGCAGGCGAAACCGTGTGTTTTGTTGATATATCTAGAAATCCTTCAGTTCATCGACCAAATACAAATCATTCGGATTGGCCTGCATACGCCCAACGGTGCATTTGATGTGCGGGCACTCACGAGCCACAGTTGGGTTGTATGCAGGCGAAACCGTGTGTTTTGTTGATATATCTAGAAATCCTTCAGTTCATCGAGACTTTTTGTGTCTTCAAAATGAACCATTCAAAGCCACATCATCAATTTTCAACCCTGTCTGACTTCATCTGTCTTCATTTTTTATTCGCTTGTGTCATTTGCTTATTGCGCCGTAACCATCAATTTTCAACCCTTTCTGATTTTATAAAAAAGAAAGGGGCTCACCGAGGTGGTACGGTGTCGGCTAGGGGACGACGCTGACGATCGACAACGGTGAGGACGGGGATGATACCAAAACCTACAAAACATAATATAGTTTCAGCTCAAATTTCAAATAAATAAAATAAAATCCCAAACTTAGCTAGGCATTTCATCGAACACCTTGCTAGCACTAGAAAAATAATACGAGTTAACTAGCAAAGAGACGAGCTAAATTAGGAACGCCGGAAGAAAGGATGATATTGCTAACCCTTGGATAGATAGATGTCGTTAATCTTGTTAAAATGGTGGACAAAAAATGAAGATTGGTTGAGTGTGAGAGGTGCAAAATGTTTACAAATGTGTGAGAGGGAGGTAGAAATGAAGGATGAATCGGGTTAATTGGGTGCATGGGACAGGGTATGTGATATGGTTAATTAGTACCGGTTCTACACTTGAACCGGTACCAAAGGACCCCCCCACCGTCTGGAAAACCTTTAGTACCGGTTCCTAACTAGAACCGGTACTAAAGCTCCGGACGAACCGGTACGACAGCTCCTCGCCCGCCTGGACGCCCAAACCGGTACGAAAGCCCCCTTTAGTATCGGTTCGTAATGAAACCGGTACTAAAGGCTTAGACGGATGCCCCGTTTTCTACTAGTGCATGCTATACTAATGGGATATATTTTTTTTGGATAAAATAGGGCACTCCTCCTATACTATTGGGATGTACATGCATATACGATTTTCTAGCAGGATGTCCGCCAGGGAATTAATTTAGAACTAATTAACTAGTACAAAAATACGGTACCTCTTAATCAGTTGCTGATGCACATAGTCCCTGGTTTCCAAGTTTTTCTATATCTACAGCGTCCTCCAGATGTAGCCATAATTTATAAGTTTTCCTATATCTACCACGTATATTCCAGAGCAACAATATACCTAATCATGTGACTCACTTGTGCTGACTGATGATCTTGGCTAGCTAGTAAAGTTTCCTACAATGCTTCACCGAAAAAGTGTTGTGCAATTCTATATATGTAAGGATCAACCCCAGCCTCTATATTTGTAGATGCACCAAATACTCTACTGGTATGTTGAAACATATTTTTGATATAATAAGATAAAGGTACTGTAACACAATTTGCTCTTTTGTAGAGCATATAATTTGTAGTAGAGGCAGATCTTATAAACGTGTAAGAGAGAGATTCACCTTAACTTAACGGAAGACAAGACGACCAGACCAGGCTTAATTACTCTCGCGTAGCAGGCAAACAGAGAAGGAGCAATATTCAATTTGGAGGCTATGATTGATAAGCAACCTGGTCATCCGGGGCAATGCATGAAAGGCTGCTTAGAGGATCTGGTACCTTGCTTGCCCAGTCGATAAGCCTCCCTATAACTTTGCTTTTTTTTTGCTGCAGAACCTTAGAAAGAACACTCATCCTACTCGAAGCAAGGTATGGTTAACTCTTTTTGGCTTACAACAAGAAGGAAGGTATAATGGTATCCACTATATTGGTTCAATATTTTTTTTCAATGAAGGGATTTATAACTCAAAAGGATTGGTCCAATATATAGAGTGAGCCGTTTGAAGCTCACGCTCCATGGAGGCCTTTTCCTGGAAAATAAATTTGAAAATCAAAATTCGAAGCTTTAAAGACTCTTTTTAAAATCAGATATACACAACAATTTATTCTACATTTGTGTAAAGTTCAATGATATAATCACATAATGGATTTTAATAGTGAACAACGCCTGTGCTAAACAAAAATCAACGAATTAGTTTTTTGTATGTACCACTTATCATGAAAAAGTATACACGTGCATAATATACCCATACGTACCTATAGATTTGCTTTCCAGAATTTTTTTAACTTATAAATAAATTTATATTATTTTTAAAAAATCTGGTTCGATGGAAACACAAGCAAAAAAAAGCTACAAAATGGAAAATACCTATATGATTGCCACTATATGTGTTTTGGAGCTTGGCCTCCATGGTGCCCTTTTATGTGAAGATTTAAACAAAATTAAATTCAAAGGTCCAAAGGGTCATCTTTTGTTTGGCAGAGTTTATTTGCAGGCATCCAAACTTCAAAAAAAGGTTGTATTTGGACAGTTGGGGATGGAACAAAGATCAAAATCTGGGAGGATTGTTGGATTAATCACTAATAGAGGAAATATGGTGATTACATATATGTAAGTGAACTGATAGACCCTCATACTGCTTTGTGGGATGAACAACTGGTTAGGGACTCCTTTTGGCACCTTGATGCAGAACGTATATTGTAGATACCGTTACGGCAACATGCACAACAGCACAAGATGATTTCGTGTCCTGGCAGCTAACAAGGAATATATGGTATCTTCATTGTTCGTTCAGCCTACTACAGGGAGTGGGAAGATCAATATAGCAAAAAATTCAACAATGACCAGTCATGCCAAAAGTGCTCAAGTGATCCCGAGCTCATATGAGCTCGGGTGAACAGTAAAATACAAAAAAATACAAAAAATAATCAAAAAATTCTGAAATTTTTTGTGCTGAACATTTGACAAATTTTTAATATGCTTGCAAAATTTCATCACAAAATAACATCCGTGGAATACACAGCAAAAAAAACAAAATCAGAACTCCAAAATGCTGTAAAAAATAACATTTTTGGAGCATCGATTTTGTTTTTTTTTCTGTGTATTCCACGGATGTTATTTTGTGATGAAATTTTTCAAGCATGTTAAAAATTTGTCAAATGTTCGCCACAAAAAATTTCAGATTTTTTTGAATTTTTTTTGATTTTACTGTTCACCCGAGCTCATATGAGCTCGGGATCAATTGCTCTGTGTCCCAACATGCCAAAAGTGCTCAAGTGATCCAACCCTAAACCCCAGTCATGCTCTACATAACATTCGATATGATATGGGGTCTAAGACTACCGGGCAAGATTAAAATATTTATCTGGAGATGCATGCATGATGCAATTCCATTCTTATGTACATTGGCAAGCATGCATATATCTACTACGATGCAGTGTCCGATATGAAAGCAAGGTCCGAAGGACAGCAGACATGCTTTGGTTCTGTGCAGCCGTGTGAGGGAAACCTGGAGATATTTAGGTCTGCATAAAATGATAGAAGGGGCATTGATTGCGTACCAGGCGGGACCGCAGGAGCAAACATCATTGAGTTTATTTTGTGTGAACCAAAATTCAAAGTGTGTTTCATCGATGATGTCAAAATAACTGAAATCTTTGGGACAACCTGCTTGTATCTTTGGTGGCAGCGAAGAGAACTAGTTAAAGGAGAGGAAGTTCATAAGCCAGTACAAACATATGCTATGTCTATTCGAGCCCTATCGTTAAACTATGCCCGATCGATCAGACGGGAAGCAAAGATTGCACAGAGGGAGAACACCTTTGCATGATTTTCAACTCTTACACATGGATGCATCTTTCTCTGTTGAGAACAATTGTGGGGCTTCTGGAGCGGTTGTTAGAGACCACCGTACTTCTTGTCAAATTCTACAGGTGTCAGACGTAGTCGTGGCTGAATCTGAAGCTATGAGACAAGGTTTATTGCTTTGCTGCAGTTTGGCGTGCTCAAAACTGTTCGTTTTTTGGAAAAGGAGAATATATTAATATTAAAAAAATACCAATTACTTTCGGCCTCTCCAACAACGCAATGTCCAAAAGGCGGTACAGATGCACTCAACCAATCAAAACAAAAAGAGAGAAGAAGTAAAGAGAAAATTCCCGCCACAGAGTTATAGTCCTTGCAGCAACAACACAAGCACCACGAAACTAACACCTGATGTTCAATTCTTCAAAAGCAATGCCTTCAAGAATCCTTGATGAATGATAGCAGTGTTGTTACAATCAGATAGCAGTGTTGTTGTTGAGGCTCTGAAGATGAATGAACGGCAATCGTTGATGATTGCCGGGCCCTTTAGAAGGAATTCAGTCACGTTCAGTTGGAACACTGCATGAAAGAGTCTAATGGAGCGGCCCATGAGCTAGCTAGATAGATATGGTAGGAGTAAGCCACCTTGTGTGTGGTTGGAGGTTCCACCTGAATTTATCATAAACCTTTTAATTTTTTTATGTAAGTTTGATTTGATCTAATAAAGCTAGCAAGTTGAAAGAAAAAAAATCAAATCATGCAGAGCTGAAAATCACACGTACGTGTACAACTAACAGGCAAGCAACTACGTTGATGGATGAACACGCAGCTGTAGTGCGCGATCAATATAATCTTTTCCGGCATGCACCTGGCTACTCGGCGAAACTTGATGTATTGATGCAGGACTCGTGTTGTCTTTACTTTGCTTTATTTATGGATAATGATAACGCCCATACGTTCGGTTGGGTCTCTCCTGCCCGAACGACCTCTCTCCCTCGTTCGATCATCTGTACTAATCACTGCGCGCGGCTGATGACGTTAGGAAATTAATTTAGTTCGGTCCGCGCGTACGTCCAAACGGCTGGATTGCCATACAAATTAGTGCAGCTTTTAGACTTTTCAAACTTTAAAAAGATTTATCTCTCAAATAAAAGATCCGTTCAAAATTTCGTTTGTACCATTAAATCCGTCGCGACGAGATCTTCGAAACAAGACCCATATTGGCATGTTTCGACAACTTTTTTTCCACAAAAAATTGCCATGCTATTTACACTGAAATTGCCATGCAGTTTGTACTAAAATTGCAATGATTTGTTTCATCTGTTTTTTCGCTAGATTTAAAGTTATCATTTTTTTTCCAGATACTTTTCACTCATCGGCGAGCACCCCGGAGAGCTGCGTAGAGTAGATATCCGTCGGTCGCGAGGGGTGTGTGGGGGGAGGGGGGGGGGTTAACGACCAGTGTACCCCGGGAAGATATCCGACGGTCAAGAGGGGGTGGGGTAATGGTGCGTGGTATGATGGGTTCTTGGGATACATATGCGTCGGGGGATTCTCCGGCGCACCTCAACTGCGACGGCGAGGGATGAGAATGTGGTTGGGGCTGAAGCAGTTGTCGGTGTTGTGGTGTTACGGTGACGGCGAATCTACCATTCGACGACGACAATTTGTAGTAATGCATCGAGGATCCTAGAAAGCTGTAACGACGACTCGTGAACCCCAAGAAGATATCTGACGTTGCGAGGGGGGGTTGATGCGCGACAACTCTTATTTGTAGTACATGGCAATTCTTATTTTGTTTGACATGGCATTTTTTAGTAAAACATGGCAAAATCGCCATGGTTCCAATGCTGCAGTAGATTTTCAACCCAATAGGTTGGGATACATGGCAATTTCTATTTGCAAGACATGGTAAATTTTATGCATAGGACATGGCAATTCTTATTCATCAGACATGGCAATTCTTATTCGTAGGACATGGCAATTCTTATTCATCAGACATGTCAATTCTTATTCGTAGGACATGGCAATTCTTATTCATGAGACATGGCAATTCTTATTCTTCGGACATGTCAATTCTTATTTGTAGGACATCCAATTCTTATTCATCAGACATGACAATTATTACTAGTAGGACACGACAATTTTTATTCATTGGACATGGCAATTTTTACTAGTAGGACACGGCAATTTTTATTCATTGAACATGAAAATTCTTATTCATAGGACATGACAATTCTTATTCGTAGGACATGGCAATCCTTATTCATATGACATGGCAATTATTAGTAGTAGGACATGACAATTCTTATTGGTAAGACATGGCAATTCTTAGTAGTAGGACATGGCAATTCTTAGTAGTGGGACATGACATTTTTTGTTTGTACGACATGGCAATTCTTGTTTGTAGGACATGACAATTTCTTTTTCGTTTGAGAATGTATTTCTTTTTTTTTGTGAGATGGCAAATCTTGTTTGTCGGATATGGCATTTTTTTACGTGACATAGCATTCGTTATATATGGGACATGGTAATTCTTATTTGTACGACACGATAATTCTTATATTGCGGAACACAAGCATGGCAAATTTGCCATCGAGAATGGAGGCGGCAGCGGCAGCGAGCTACAATTATGGAGGCGGCGACGGTGACGAGATACGACGACGACGACAACGGCAAGTTGCAACGATAACGGCGAGCTACGGTGATGACGTCGGCTAGAAGCTACGGCGACAGTGTCGAGCTACGACGATGACGACGACGATGGCGGCGAGCTGCGGAGACAACGACGAAAGCGACAAGTCGCGCGAGTTGCAGCGAGTTACGACAGCGACGAGCTACATCGATGACAACGATGGTGGTGGCGAGTGACAACGATGGCAAGCTACGACGATAACGGCGACGACAGCGGTGGCAAGCGACGGGGACGACGGCGGCGGCAAGCGACGGCGACAACGGCGGCAAGCTACGGTGATAACGGCGAGACAGCGACGACGACGACGGCTGCAAGCGACGACGAGCGACGGAAAGCGACAGCGACGAGGGCTTTACACAGCCAGGACTAGCTAGTACGTAGGAGATATCCTACTCTATCTGGGTTACAAGTTGGAATATATAGTACTGGAACAACCACTGACTGGTACACATTCGTGTTTAATTCTACTTACGTAATAGGCACGGTCGGCCCATCCGTCTCCCACCACTCGCTCGCTCGATCCTTCACGCACTGCCGCCGCTTGGACGGCTTCCGGTCAATCGGTAGAGCTGTGACCTCCTCTTCCTGCCAAGAGGAAAGAGCCCTCCCGCTGAGCTCCAGGACCAGGAGGGGGCGCGTTTTGTTCCAAATCCAAATCCCTCTTACTCCCAGTCCCAGTCTCATCCTTGCCGGCGCCTTCATCGTGCTTCCGCAGGTGATTCTTAAACCAATTAGCAAAAAAAGTGCAACAAAAACATACGCAGAACCATAAGCAAAGACAAGGGAATATGAACGTCCAACATAAACATCCGCCCAGCTTCCATAACAATCCACGCTTGTACTCAGAACGGAATGATGACCTGAAGAACTCTTTCACTCCCTTCTTAAACCAATCATTTTCATAATACTGGCGATTGAACATGTCTGTAGGCAAAAGCCAGACGACGGTAATAAACTCACCGTCACTGTTGATCAGCAGCCTGTCATGGAAATAAACATGTCTGTGTCCACCACTAGTGCAGTGGTGTCCCGCATAGCACAACATCTCCACCCACACCCCAAGCAGTACCACCTCCAGTTTGTGTTTGTCCAGTGCTTCCAGCTCTAGCAGCATTGCGGCAATCTCAGCCCCACGGGATAAGGCAGGTGGAGGTGAGTGTGAGTGTTCCATCAAACTCAAACGCAGCTTTTTGCTTCTTTTGTCCAGCTCCTCCAACATTTTTATCATTCTATTCACCTCCTCTGGGTTCACCCTTGAACCGTCAACCTCCGACCTTACTTTATTAAGATCCTGTCTTGTGCCGACCAGCTCCTCCTTTTTTTCTGTTCCCCAGACAGTAGTGCTTTGGCCGACCAGCTCCTCCCCTATTATTTCCAGCTCCTCCCTTATTATGTCCAACTTATCCTCCGTTACTCTTTTCAGGTCCAGCTCCTCACCCCCAGCCCTTCTTGTGTTCAGATCCCACATTCTTCTTCTATTGTCTAGTTTTGCCTTTCTAATGATGTCTTCCACTTCAGAAAACCTAAGCCCCGCATGTGTTGCTTCACAATTGGTATACAATCCGGGACGAACAGGGCTAGGCAGCATGTACGGGTGCTCAACAAGGAGAAACATCATGTAGTTAGACATTGACATGATTGCCTCAACAACACTTTTTTGCTCTTCCACAATAGATGACATTGACAAAAGAAATTTTGTGCCAAAGTACCAAGAAACGATTTTGCCATCGAAATCAATGCCAGCGCGTGAGGTCGGGTCCTTGAAGAAACCTTGCCAACGTTTCAATGCGCACTGGCCGCTATAACTCCTCAAGATACTTTCACTGCCTGTACATGCAACCACCATTCTGCGTACCTCTTCCAACACCGACTTCTTAGTACCATCTGAAATGACAGGCAAGGAGTGGTGCAGCTTCTTCCACAAATCTTGGCATCCCAAGCACTGCACGGACAAACAAGATCCACTTCCATGGGGTGAGTTTAACACTTCAGGTTGTCCAATGGAACCGGACCATCTTCTATTTCTTTCTGTAGCCTTGACACGCCGCCGGACATATACGACTATGTTGTAAAGCCGATGCCATCTTCTAGCACGCAAGATTGCACATGTCCATGTTGACCCCATTGCCTTCAACGATGATATCATCTCTAGGAACACAGCCCCAGATATTAAGATGTATGTGACAATAGCATCAACTCTGTTGAAATCATTTTTTCCAATGCTTAATTGAAATAGGAAGAAAGCAGTGACGGTGGCAACAAATGAAATGGCACGGGTGAAGCATCCATACCATGTGAAGACCACCGGTGACTTGGTATATAAGAAGTCATACATCAAGGAGAGTTGCATCTCAACCAAATCAAACATTTGGCCCTTCTTGTCGAATACCTCTGTGACTTTGCTCTGAAATGTGGATGGCCAGAACTTATAATCCGCAAACTGAGCCATGCAAATGGGGAGAAGTTCGTGAGCTCCCTGCAGAACCTCTTCAGGATCCAACTTATAATCCAAAAACTGAGCACTGAAAATGGGGTCATGAAATCCCCACCGTGCAATTACTTCTCTTCTAGCCGCAGCCAACTTCATGTTGTCGATGAACTTACTCATGTTGTCCAAACTGGAGGACTTGAGCGCCCATACTCTCTCCCCATACTTGAGAACACCGCTTACAAATATCAGTGCCGCGACTGTAACCAATGTCCAACTGCCAGCGACATACTTGTAGAGGACATAAGCCACTCCCACTGTCTGCGCAACAAAAGAGAGCAAGTGACGCGGCCAGAGCTGGTTGTCTTCTATGGAGTAGGCAGTAATGTTATCCTGGCCACCGAGATGCACCAGCAAGAACGGCGCCCAGAAAGCCATGATTTGTTGGTGCCCATTGGACTTGCCATAGAACGACATGTGGCCGAGGATGTATACCGCTATGTAGTCTGCCAGCAGGTATGCTAACCAGAGAAGAGTCCTTGGAATGATGGAGATGTTTCGCCGTCGCATCCTTGCAAACATGAGCAGGAACACTTGCAACATGAAACTAACAAGCACTAGGATTTGGAGCCCCCAACCGTTCCATAGCCGCACCATTCCAGCCATTAGTGATCCCTGAATGCACATGAGGATCATCATATTACAAGCAAATCAGTTGAAATGCATACATATATTTCCTTTAAAAGACGTAAACAAACAACCAAGGAGACAATATAACAACCAACATGGCAGTCGGGTTAAAATAGTAAACTTCCCCATGTACATGATATACTAATGGGATGTACATGCATATACGATTTTCTACCAGGATGGCCGCCAGGGAATTTATTTATAACTAATTAACTAGTGCAAAAATATGGTACCTGTTAGGGCATGAATTATGGGCCACGCTGGACACCTGCCCCGGCATGCCACATCGGCCTGACAGTCCAACTTGGCAAAAAGGTGTAGCTTGCAGAGCCAAGCGTGATCTTACAGAAGAGCCGGGTTCTTCCCTGACAAAAGCGTTGAGGCAACTACTGAGGCAAGCGTTGGATAGCACCGCTGCTTCATTTGACAGGACCAGAACACCCAACGGTAGAAAGAAAAGGCTGCCAGACCTGAGAAGTTAAGCACTGCCTCCATTGGATGAAAGTGAAATTGAACGGTGGCTTTAATTAATTTTATCTAGGTGAAGTGCTGGGGCGACCGAATGGTACTGCCCCCATAGCTCATGCCCTTAATCAGTTGCTGATGCACGTGAAAAAGTATACACATGCATAATATATCCATTCGTACCTGTAGAATTGCTTTCCAGAATTTTTTTATTTAAAAAATTAACTTAAATTATTTTTCCAGAATCAGGTTCTAGGAAGCTCTGCAGAGGCTGGGCGCAATAGCGGCGGCAGAACTAAGTGAAGTTCCAGACAGCTTTGCTACACTGTAGCGTTTTGCTACAGTATTTTGTACAGTACACGAAGGAAATTGATGTCACGACCCCAGGCAGCGGCCTGGGCTGGCTGAGGGTATCCTCCTTTTAAAAAAAAAAATCTATAAAGCTCGAGCAACAAAAGATCCAAAATGGAGAATACCTATATGGTGGATACCACTATAAACATTTTGAAACTCTCGGCCTTCACAGTGCCCTGTCAAGAAAATAGGAACGTACTTTCAGAAGAAAAAAAAGGAACGTGGTCAACACAAGAACGCAAGGGCCACGCTAGACAAAAAAGAGCAAGAAAAAAAAAATCAAACGGTCCAGCAGAAAAACGGAGACTAAACACAGGACGCCTGATGCGAAAAAACAAATCGGCATCAAGATTTACGATAAGATCTAATGGATCAGAACTTAGATGAGAGATTGTTAAATCTCATCTAGATGAGGTTTAGCAAAACATAGGAGTAGGAGCTGGATTAAGAAGTGTGGTGGAGCTGAATTAGTACCTTGAATCCAAGAGAGAGAGAGATCTTCAGTAGTGGAGGAAAAGCTAGCTCTCCCTGGCTCGCTCCGTGTGAGAAGTGAGAAGTGAGGAGCCGATGCAGATCCAGCGAGGGACATACACTACTATATGGCACGCAAGTCAGTGGATGTCTGGGGGGTGAACTGAATCTGGCTCCTCACTGTCCAGTGGTGGTGGTGGTGGTGGGATGCACATGGGAGCAAGCCGACGGACCAGTGGATGGGAGGCGAGGAAAATTTTACAAATTTGATTTTTATTTGAATTTAAAACACAAAATAAACTCAAAATTTGAAAAAAATATAAAATGACACTTTTTATGGCGCTCGCCTACAAGGCGCCATGCCAGACACCATGGCGTCCTACCTAAAGGCGCCATGACAGGCACCATGGCACCCTGACTAAAGGCGCCATACACCCGTCCACGTCGGACCTGCAGCAATAGCCTTATTCGAGAGGCTTGAATCACTAAACAACGATGTCCGATGATCACGGCCAAATGCATTCATAAATGTTTTTTGCTTCCTTAGCCGTCAACCCATCCTCATCAATTTCTTCGTCCGACCCTTCGTCCTCGGAGTCAAGCGCGTAAGACCGCACGTATGGGATGCCATGATCCATGTTCTCTTCATAGCAATTTGCCTCCACATCTCCAATATCATGATTACGAAGATAATGTTCCATTTCATAACTCTCGCCCTCGTGACCCTCAAACTCATCATCGGCGGCCTCATCACCATCGTCCTCAGCACCATCCGCCTGTGCCTCATCACCATCGGCCTCATCATATTGGTTATTCAAAGCTGGGCTCAAAGGTTGTGTCAAAGGAGGTTGGCTCATTCTTGTGTCATACACTTCAGACTCCGGGTTGACACGTGGCTCATTATGTTGAACCGGGCTACTAGCATCACTTGTGGATGGTTGCCAATTCAAATCAATGTGCACTCGATCACCAACCTTCTTTATGTCAAATAACTCAAGAGATTTGTCTTGTGAGGCCAATGCAATATTCTTACACTAGTGTGGGATGTAGCTATCCAAACGGTTTTTGACCCCTATCGCCTACGGGAATCGGAACCGTCGCCTTGCCTTCGATTGCGATGGGGGGGCCTATTCCAAACGATATCCAAAAACCGTTGCTTATGGACTAGTCCGCGCAGACGCACATGATAAATCGAACGTTTGTATTCAGTATATTATCCCAAACACTTTACATATAGCACACGTTTGTGTAGCTCGCACCTAAACAAACATTTGTGCACGAATGTTCGGGTGGTTTAAGAATGAAATCTCAAACGTTGTTTTCGGTCGAACTGTGTGTGTTGTATGCTGAACATTACAAACGATTGACTTCGAAGGAGCGCAAGAATGGGAACTATGGGCGCGAGTTCGTAAAATGCGAGAGCGGGCCGGAGGGGCAGGTTAGACCTGAGTTCTTCTCGCATCCTTTGTCTCTAATTTCATATCTGTCAGATTTGGGATTTAGTGTTCATGATTTCGTTTTCAGATCGTGAAGAAATGCCACCATTTCAAGTGGATGGATGCTGATACGTCCCAAACCTATCTATAATTTATGTTTGCTCCATGCATGTTTTAGGTGATATTGTTATGCTTTTGGTACATTTTCATACACTTTTGATTATATTTAGACTAACATATTAACTCAGTGCACCCCACTGCCAGTTTATGTTTTCTGTTGTTTAGTCTTCAAGATAGGGGAGTTGCACACTATCTTTTTCCTTTGCTTTTTAGTCTTGTTAGTTTACCTTTCAGTTCTTGCTTTAGTATCTTTTATCAAAATTCAAAAAAAATTAGTTACCTTGTTTTTAGTAGTCCTTCTTGTTTAGTTAAGCATGTCAGGACTTGGTGCTTTGTGCGAATCGGAAGTTCTAGATTTCCATCAAAGGGATGGAGAGAATATGAAGAAGGTATGGGACAGAATTTCTGAAGCACATAGTAGAATTATGCCTTGGATACCTATAAAAATTGTGCTTAGAAATTTTTACTATGGCCTTTTTAAGTGGCGTAAACACTCTCTTGATATTATATAGCTGAAGGAGACTTTTTAGAGTGTGATGAAGCTAGAGCTCCTTATATTTTGCATGATCTATCTAGTTATTTTGTTTATGATCATAATTTTGATACTGTTATAGATAGACTTGATACTATTGAAAAGAGGATGGATGCTCTAGACTTGAGAAAGGTAGAGGAACTTAAGACCAACAACAAAGAAATGTTGGAGACAGATGATGATTGGAAGCCTTTTGTTAGAACTAGCATCTCTAACCAAGACTTCTTTGTTTTTTGTGATCTTGAATCCATGGTTTCTACAATGCAAAAATAGTTTACGATTCTTTGAAACTAAACATGGATAATTTGTCATCTTATCATGAACAGGCTAATGGATATGTTTCTGAGATCCAGGAAAAGTAAAAAAGTCTAAGTTACATTCCTTAAAAGGGTTGCAACGGTGGATTTCTTCATCATGGAGCCAAACCAAAGTAACATCGTGCTTGGAAGGGACTTCCTCCGACCTATGAAAGGCTTCATTGATATTGGTAAGGGGCACATACACTTACGTGGTAAAGCGAAAGGTAAGTACCTCTTCCCTAGGAAAAAGAAGAATGAACTTGTTGAAAATCAATTTGAAGGTTTTTATGACTCCAATGATCTCGGGGACCTTTGATTCTTCTTTTTCCTTCTTCCCTAGCTTAAAGGCGTAAAAGAAAGCGCTTGTTGGGAGGCAACCAAAGATGTTTTTACTTCTATTTTTAGCGGTCTTAATGATTGTTAATACTGTAGCAGCATCATTGTATCTTTATTTTCAAGCTTTGTGCCAAGTTTAGCCTCCGATTGCAAGAAAGTTCAAAAGTTGTGACATGGTGTCTAGAAAACAGATTCTGTCCTTGGATGTTATCTGAAGTTTATTTGACAGCATGCTCCATACAATTGGATTTCGAGCGTCCGTTCTGAGTTTTTTTATTTACTATCTGCTGGTCTGTTTTTCACATATTCTGCCACGTTTTGCCTTTTCTCACTTTTGCAAGTCTTGTGTTAGCTTTTTCTTTGTAAAAACTTTTTGGCAATCTTGATAAACACTAGCCCTTCAAGAAAATATTTATTTCCAGTAGAGGCAAATTATTTTATTAAGGGTACTAACCTCTCTAATCATCTTATGATGAGTTATGTATGAAGAGAGTTTGCAAGTGTGCGAGAGAAGATGATGAAAGAAGATCCTGGAGTGTCAAACGCTCAAGCTTAGGAATTCCCCCATGCATCCCCAATAAATATCCAAGGAGACTCAAGCGTCTAAGCTTGGGGATGGCCCCGTGCATTGCCTTCTCCATCAACAATCATTACTTCGTCCTTCGTCTCACTATATTTTTATCACTTCATGCGTTGTGTGCTATGCTTGGAGCGTCTCGCTCTTTAGTTTTCCTTTTAGTTTTCTTTATCTTTGTTTGTTGTTCATAAAAAGTTAGAACCCAGCTTTCTTTGTGTGGGAGAGAAACACGCTCCGCTTCAAAGTAGAACACATCATAGGATTTTCATGCTTATCTTTTTTTTGTTGTGTGTTCTTTGACTTTTCATAGCTACTGTCATGTTTAGCTCTAAGTTTTCGTGTTTATCTTTTTCAAGAGTTTTAGTTTAGTTTGTTGCTAGAACTCTCTTTAGTTTTCATGTTTATCTTGTTAAGAGAGTTGGTTTTTACACTGAGTTGTGTCTTGACTTTAAGTAGGTAATTGAGGTTGCTATTTAATTTTAGTAGTAACTTGCAATAGTTTTGAGGTATTGTTGTGAGTAATGTTTAAATTTTGGTGTCAAGAGCTCTAGCCTATTAGTGATAGGTGTTGTATTTTGGGCAATCTGTGTTTATTTTCAAAAACTACAAAAACTAGTTGAGAACTCTAGCTACTAGATGGATCACTAATCTTTGGAGGGATCGGATATTAGAGTACACTCAGGTACCATGAGTCGAGAATGTCCAAGGATAACCAAACCCCCATACACTCCTCATCGGGGTACTTGTCTCTTTGTGAACGTCCTTATTAGATTGAGAGTTGCCGATAATAAGTGCATGAGTTCTTCGGACTATTGTAAGTATTGAAAGTTGACACTTTCACCTCCTCATATATGCTAGCCTCTTCGGTACCGCGCATTGCCCTCTTCTCACTCCGAGAGTTGGCGTCCACCTCGTCCTTGCATCCAAACCCTTGTCATGATATGCTCTGTCATCATAAACCTCCTTATATCTTTCCTCAAAACAGCCATCATACCTACCTATCAAGGCATTTCCATAGCCTTTCCGAGATATATTGTCATGCAAAATCCACCTTCTCATGACTTGATCTTCATGTCATACATGTTCCTGCTACACTGGCAGAGGCATACATTTGTACACATCATGATAGTTATATCTTCTTTATGTTGAATACCTTGTAAAGTGTGAAAGATCTTCTATACTTCTTCTAAAATAGAGTGTTGCTCTTAAGTGAGTAAAATATCCCAAAGAGGACAAATTTAAAAGATCCCAAAGAGGACAAATGAGAGTTAAATAGAAAGAGTCATTGAGGCCACAAAAAAATAATACAAAAAATATAAAAAAGAGAAAAAAAGAAAATAAAAAAGAGAGAAGGGAGCAACACTACTATTCCTTTTAAAAGATCCACATTCGTACTCCCTCTTATACCTTGTACTCCATAAAGATGATCATATATGCATATAGCTATGTGGGGACCTTCACACTATAAGAACTTGGCTTATATATTCCAATGATGAGCCTCCTCAAACGAGCTCTACGTCTTTTTGAGCGAGCAAGTTGGATGCATCCCCCACTAGTTCCATTGGAGAGCTTTTCTTAGCTCATACGTGCATCTGTTGCATGGCAATCCCTACTCCTCACATCATATCTATCATTTGGCCTTCCCGCCTATGATTTTCCTCATTGATGTGAGCCTTTCACACCTTTTTTGTCTTCCTCCTCCACCATATATCTCTCTTTGCCATCCTAAGTGTCAACTCTCGTGCTTACGCGTATCCATTGTATGATTGCTGAAAATATCGAAAGCGAGTGGATCAAATTGACTTGTACCTGGCTAGTGGTCTAGGGACAAGTCAAGATAAGATTCCAAAGAAGACTAAGTGTGAAACAATAGTAGATTAAGTTCCAGAAATGCATATGTACATGTACAAGCGGGTACATGTGATATCATGTCCGCACAATGCTAAAAGATTGCTTTGCGATCCGTAAAAACTGTGCTAGAAACATTGCATTTTTATACAAAAACCAATGCAATGTACCTAATTCTTAAGGAAAAATATTTATTTTTCCAGTGAATTGAACCATGCATTTTCAAATCATATAGGAACCAATACGTAATAGCATATTAGTCATATGTTTTTTATGCTCTTATGTTTTTAGAATTCTACAAACAATGAAGCAATTTGAAGTTCCATTTCATATATGTTGGTAGAAAATTATGGTATGTATTCAAATAACTACATCTTATGGAAGCTATAATAAAAACAAACGCATAGTGCAAAACATTTAAAAAAATGGTAGCAATCTCAAACAACAACGCATGGATAAGATATCACATGTACTCGCTTACATATGTACAAAATCCGCACTCGATTAAGTTCTCAACAAATAAATATTTTTTCTCGTATTCCCATCTCCCACTTCTTGCACGCAAACACCATCTGGAGACATTCGAGTCACGGACAATGAGAGCTCTTGCACCTTAATGTTCTTATGATGCTTGCTTCAATGCTAATATAGACTCTTGTTTGTTATGACTTGAATTAAATTACATTATATGATTGTTAGCATGTCACCACAGAAATTATGCTTGTTATCATTTACTTACTCGAGGACGAGCAGGAATTAAGCTTGGGGATGTTGATACGTCTCAAATGTATCTATAATTTCTGCTTGCTCCATGCATGTTTTGTGTGATATTGTTATGTTTTAGATACATTTTCATACACTTTTCATCATATTTGGACTAACCTATTAACTCAGTGCACACCAGTGCCAGTTCTTGTTTTCTGTTGTTTTTCTATTTCAGGTTTTCCTCATATTAAAAATTCTCCAAGAGTTTTGGGAAAATCCAATAAAAATCAGCGCTTTGGAAGCTTCCAGCGTTCCGAAGGGGGGCCTGAGGGGACCCACCAGGGCCCCAGGCGCCCTCCCGGCGCGGCCAGAAGTGCGCCTGGACCCCTAGTGGGCCCTCTGGTTGCCCCCCTTCGCCTATTTATTCTACGTCCTCCGAAACCCTCAAGGACAGAACCCCTTTTCACGAACTCGCCTCTGTTCTGCCGCCACCGAGCTTCCAAGATCGGTAGCGCCAGAAGACCTCTTCCCGGCACCCTGCCAGAGGGAGGATTGACCTCCGAGAGTTTATCCACCATCATGGACGCTTCCCGGATGATCCTTGAGTAGTCCACCTTGGACCATGGGTCCATGATCAGTTTCTATGTGATGTTCTCCTCCCCTCTTTGTTCATCATGGATCGGACCTTGTGAGCTGCCCTACATGATCAAGGCACATATGTAATTCTTTATGTTGTTGCTATGCTGAGTTTGTTGGGATCTGATAGATTATGAGATTATGTTCAGATTGTGATTGAGTAATATGTTTGGTTCTTATCTTTTATATTTTTGTTCTTGAGTAATTCTTGCATGTTCTTCGTTAATGTTTATTGCTTTGGCCAAATAGTAGGTAGTGACTCCAAGAGGGAGCGTTATGCTTGATTGTGGGTTCATGCCCCCTGCTAACTAGCTTGAGTGACAGAAGCATGACTCTATGGGATGTGTTGTTGCCAAAGGGGGAAAACAACGGTGCTTGTAACCGCGGTTGCAAGGATTGTTTACTTTACGCGAATTTCTTTTAATGCAGTTGTCTTGCTTTGGGTTTACACTTTGGGTGGGGCTCGCAACTTAATACCAGCGAGATGTTCTGGATAGATATCTCAAGGTGGATCATTAGTGGTATATGCAGATAAATTTCAGTCTACTTATTTTGGCGTACCGCCCATGCTTTTGAGCCTCTTCCTTTCTTTGTAGCATAGTTAGCATTGATTTGCGCCCGCAATCCTGCCAATTGCCCAGCTGTGATTTGTTTACCTCGCATAGCAGTTTTATCGTCTTTTGGGAAAGAGACATCACTAGTAAACATCATGGGACCCCGGTCCATATTTTCACCACTGTTACACACTCAATTTACTTCATGTTTTACTTTCTAGCCGCAATTATCACTATCTATTATCTGTTGTGTTTGGTCCTTTGTAAACGGCAAGGCCGGAAAGATTGACAACCTCTCTAAACTTCGTTGGGAGCAAAGTTATTTATATTTGTGTGCAGTTCAAGGTAAAGTAAGCAACCAGAGGTTGTGAACGGCGCCTTTGTTCACTTTACCACCTACTTGTCGACCTTGGAGTCCTACTGGTCGATCTCAACCCTGGTATCTTTGTCAAGGGAAATATGCCGCTACGCTACATCTCAACCTTCCACTTGGGGTAACCAACGAAGGGCGAGAAGTATTTCCTCTTTAGCAATCAAGCCTCTATACATTGCACGAGCTGTCTCTTACACAAAAAAGACTAGCATCGCCTCTAACCTTAGAGGTTGCCTCCAACATCTAGTTAATCAATCTGGTCCCACTTTTCAGCCTTAAAAGGGCATATTAAAGTATAAGAGATGGATGGTCGGTTGGATAATATGGTGTTGATTAAATATATTTAATATTTTCTTCGTTCCACCTTAGAGGCGTTGTGATATTCTCATCTGAGATAGAGGCAAACTATGTGGGGCCTACCTTAGAGGCAAGGTTGCCTCTATAAACTGGTGATGCTCTTAGCATGGAGGCGACTCCAACGCTTCACCAAGTCACACCATAAAATTGATGGAATCACATGGGTATTCATCTCTTTCTTGCTGGAAAAAAGAGAAAACTCTCATTTTCACATGAAAGAGGTGAGTGGACTCAAATTCTTGTCATTCCACCTCTAATCAAACAAATGGATGGAACCAACCCATGCAATTCTTGTTCTCTCCAACCGAACACAAGAATGGAACCAACCCATGATTCAAACGCTACCTCTAAGGCTCAAACGCTGCCTCTATACACTGTAAGCATCCGCCTCTAACATTTCAAAGCTTGGCGTCATCGCTAGTCTAGGAGGCTGCCTCCATGGGACCGCGTCAACAAAACCTTTAATCAATGTGTTGTTTATTCCGTTGTGGGACCGTATGTGCTTTTTTTTGCTTCCCCACAGGCTAGTATAAGCTACCCCGCAAAAAAAAGGTAGTATAACCCGTGTACAATGTATTCTTATTTTTAGAAGGCATCCCAAAACACATTATTTTTAGTTAGTTTTGTTAGTTTTCCCCACATCAACTAGCCGTGTCTAAACTTGGGACTACCAAAATACAAATGTAACAATCCATTAGTATAATGTTACAAGTCTAATCTCGTCGTCATGTCACGTTAGTTTTTCTGGTAGTTTGCTTTATTCATTAGATAAGCACGACTGTGACTTGTACGAGTCGTGCATGCATTTTCATGGGCATGAGATACACACATTTGCATCAGGATGATTCCTTTAGATTAGCATGCATATAATAGTGAATAACGAGATATAAGAGGAAGAAAAGTCGGGCTCCCATTTCCAACATATAACACACATAACTTAGATAAATAAAGAAAATGGATACACGTTCTTACTTATAATAAACCCTATAATAAAGGGTGACATAGACACCTAACTCACACTACACATAGATAGGGTAGGGCAACACCGCCATGTCTTCACCGTCGTCTTCACCGCCGGCGTCACCGTCTTCACTCCTCCACCTCCCGTCCGTTCTCTCCGAGGTAGTACGGGAGGTTGTGCATGCGGTCGGGAGTGGGGAAGATGCTCTCGAAGTCGGTGAAGATGTTGTAGGTGGTGAATGCGATGAACTCGCACCCACACCAAAACACCTTGCCGATCAGTAGGTAGTAGGCATCAAACCTGTTGGTGAAGTGGGCGACGAGCCCTATCGCTAGAGATTGGTTGTTGAGACAATGTTCCTCGAGGCGGAACATGGCCGGCGAGCCATGTGGGAGGTGGGAAAAGCCCGCACGAAGGAACCCCCCGGCAAGCTCACGAGCACCCCTTCAGCGTGAGAACGCCCACACGCGTAGTGAGTGATCCACGACGACGAAGGCGGGGTACCGCATTTCCGGCACAGTGGGCAGCAGGACAAACGTTGGCCCGTTGAACTGCATCGTCTTCGCATCGCTGCGTGTTTGCTTTGTCTTTTGGGGAAGAAGAGAAGGGGGGGCGCAGATGGATGTGTAGAAGGAAGAAGCAACCTAGGGCAGTTTAAATAGGCGGGGGAGAGGAAGAGGAGAGGTTCAATGAAGGGACGGCGTTGTGACTAGAATGCATCCGTGAATCAATGCCACCGTGCGAAACGACACAACAACTGAATCGAGGGTGCGTGACTCGATGCGTCAACCGACTGCGTGCAACTGAATCGAGTGTGCACGTCTGCCTGCAACGCGTGAAACGACACCTGCGAAGCGAATGTATCAAGCGGCAACCGTGCGTGAAGCAATGCGTGCGTGCCGACGTGCATGCATGCGAGCAGGTCAATGCATGCATAGCAGGCTTCATCGATGCCAAAGTCGGGCATGCATAAAAGGTTGTCCAGCGCAACGTCTTCCATAGCAAGCCTATTTTAATTTTATTAAAGGGCTAGTCCTACGGCCCAACCAGCAAAGCCACATAGTTACAGCCAATGGAGTTCAATGTTCCCAAAAAAACAGAGACCAACGTGGCCCCACTCCTCAGAGTTAACGGTCAAGACGGCAAACGTCTGCTAAGAGTAATTGTGAGAGTATCAACTAAGGAAGTGAGAAAAAGTAAGCATAAGTTTAAAGTGTGAGGAAAACTGAGCACAACTAAAAAATCAGAGGCACTAAATTAAATATGCCTTCTTGTTATATCACATTGATCCTTGCGGTACTTGGCACGACGACTTCACGGATGTCTAGTACAAGTGTACAACATTGTTTTGCATGATACTGTAGTGAGGAATGGGTGATGATGGAGGCATGCATTCGGCACACTAGTAATTGTAGTCATTACTAAGTAATCTATGTATGTAGTTGTAACTTTTGTTATTTTTAAAGGTCTTTATAATGCTATTGCGTATTAAAAAATGCAAAAAGGAAATTATACTTTAAATTCTATGGATCTAATTCGGATAGGTACTCACTCATTCTACTCCTATATTTGTGCTGCCACCTAATTAAACCTACTCCTAATGAATGTAATTCCTTCCATCCTAAGTAATTCTAGAAATAGAGGATATATGGCATGACAATATGTACTCTATCGGGAGGGAAAATACCAGAAAAGAAGGAGACTTTAATTTGGAGGGATCCAATTCGGATATTGGCCTTGCTATGTCCCAGTCGACTCAGTCGATGCTATATCCGTGAGATTTTATATTAAGATTGATGCAAAACTTTTTTTTTGATTTTTTTTCTCTTGCATGTTATGTTATATGACTGAGACTTTGTTAAATCTCGGTCGACTGAAGAAAGACTTGGAGTCTTCTGGTTAGCGCAACAGGTGGTGCGCTAGGCAGCCCAAGTTCGAATCTCACCTTCTCCTATATATTAGTAGTGTCTAGTGTCTTCTAGACACTCTATCATTTTTTTTAAATCTCAATCGACTGAGACCTAGTCACACCCTTCAGATATCTACTCATTCATTCATTCTACTCCTTAATTTGGAGTACATATATGCATACCAAGTAATTAAAGCTACTCCTAATGTTTGCAATCCCTTGGATCCTAAGTAATTCTAGAAACAAAGATGATCGAGGTATATATGATGACTCAGGAAGGAAGGAAAAATACAAGAAAAAGAAGAGACTAGAAACGCATTGAATCCAGCAAAGCAAAAGTTAGTTTTCCTAAAATCAAATTAATTGTGGAGTAATGCAATTTCTTCATTGCTAAGATATGTTTGTGATGTAAGCAAGCAGCCAAGACCATCCATCCCCTTCTTCTTTCTTCTTGAGTGAGATCAGAAAAGAAAAAAAAAGATAGGCCCACTTTCCAGTCAAACACGGCAGGCAGGCACCCGCGTCCAGCCCGAGCCGCCCCGCGTACTGCTTCCTCCTATTTATGCCGTCGCCACCGTCCACCGTCGACGCCCAACATCATCGCCTCGCCGGAGAACACCACCAAGACCAAATATGGGCTCGCGGTACGAGGTGGAGGTCACCGTCGGCTCCGCCCGGGACCTCAAGAACGTCAACTGGCGCAACGGCGACCTCAAGCCATACGCCGTGCTCTGGATCGACGCCGGCGCCCGCTGCTCCACCCGGGTCGACCTCGACGGCGCCGGCGAGAACCCGTCCTGGTCCTGGGATGAGAAGGTCGTCGTCCCGCTCCCGCCCGCCAGCCGCCTCGAGGACGCCGTGCTCTACATCGATGTCGTCCACGCCAACGCTGCCGACGGCGTCAAGCCGCTCGTCGGCTCCGCGCGCCTCCCGCTCCGCGACGTCATCGACCACGCCGGCGTCGGCGGCAAGCTGTCCAAGAGCCTGAAGCTGAAGCGGCCCTCTGGAAGGCCCCACGGGAAGCTCGACGTCCGCGTCGCCGTCAGGGAGCCGTCCAGGTACTACGACCCCAACCCTGGTGCCTCTGCCTACCCGGCTCCGGCCGGCTACGGCTCCTCCCAGCCCGCCGGGCCCTACGGCGGCGGCTCCTCCCGCGATGCCTATGGTGGTGGGTACGGCGGTGGCGCTGGCGCGTACGGCGCCGCGGCTGGAGCCCCTGGAGGATACGGCGCGTACGCCGCGGCGGCGCCTCCGTCAGGGTACCCGGGGTACGGCTCTACCGCGCCGCCTCCCCAGGCAGCAGCACCGTACGGCGCCGCACCGCCGACTCAGGGAGCAGGGTACGGGTCCTCTGTTCCGGCTTACGGCGCGGGTCAGGCAGGGTACGGATCCTCCGCTCCGGCGTACGGCACTACGGGGGTGGCCCTGGACCAGAGCGGCGGGAAGAAGAAGAAGGGGATGGGCATGGGCGCGGGATTGGCCGTGGGCGCGGCGGCGGGCGTCCTGGGCGGGCTGGCGCTGGCCGGCGGGGCGAGCTACGTGGAGGACAAGATCGAGGACGGCGTGGCGGAGCGGGTGGAGGAGGACATGTACGGCGGCGGAGGGTACGACTACTGCGGCGACGACGATTACTAGCCTAGCCAAGTGATGAAAGTTTTAGTTTCCGTGTTCATGGCGAGAGTTGAAGAAAATTAAGATTGTCCCTAATTTATTTTAATCTGCAAATGCATGTTAAACTCAATAAACTTTTTCCAATCTTAGTATCGATCAGAGCGATATTTTCCGGTCTACATTCCTACAACTTGCAACGGCGGCTGAAATGGTTTGTCTTTTCGTGCAACTGATAATGACAGTTTTTTTTTTCGAGGGGAACTGATAATGAGAGTGATAAAGACTTTTGTGGAGGCCGACATACCGGTGGTTGGCACACTTACTTGCTCATAGGCTGACTTGTTGGGCCCAATTGACACTAGTACAACAATTAGTACTATCTCCTCCGTCCTCCCTTCCAAAATTATTTTGACATGGCCTTAATTCATACATGAACTAAAGTCATGTGAAATAATTTGAAACGGAAACAGTAGAACTTTTCAGTTATAAAAAAGTGTACAGTAGTACTGCTTTTGTTTAAGTCGGATTAGGGTTGAATTAACCAGCTGCACTACTTGTTAAGCTCGTGCTCGTTAACATTAAGCTTAACGAACAAAAACCTTTATTCGGCTTGGCTCGTTAAGCTCGTGAGTGTTTGCGGACGCTCGTTAATAGATATAATGTGCTATGATTTATTTTATAAGAGTATGAGTATGCGCTCGTTAACAGACCATAATGGGCACATCAGCCACATCGAAACCGGCCCACCTGGCCCATTCGAACCTCATATATATTTGTACACATCCACTACTCAGACCAACCCTAGCCACTCTCCGTTAAAGTTCACTCCGCCCCCGAATTTCCTTCTTGACGATCTTTGGCCTTCTCCGGCATGGCGGGTAGAGGATCCTAGTCCTTCCCTATCCGATTTGTGGACTGGGACCTCATCCTAGTCGGGCCCGATGAGATAATGGTTTACCACGTCGTCGCCTCACAACAACCGCAACCTAGGTGGAGGCTTATGCCGCGACACTGCTACGGATGGCCGCTCGTGGTTGGAGGTGTCCGACAAGAAAGAGTAGGACATGGAAAATGGTGGCGAGGTTCGACCGACCGCCTGAGAAGGGAAAGCTCCACGGGTGGGAGGACTAGGTGTAATCGAATGTTGAATTGATAATTTTTGTGATGTACATGGAGTTTATTTAAATTATGTGATATTTCAATAAATTTTGTTTTAGTTTATCCAAATATGCCCAATTTTGATCCGGTAAAGGTTGAATCGTTGGCTCTTGTATGAGTGCATGTAGGCTAGTTCGAATCAGTCTACGGACGAATACCATGTTCATTTTAGAGGTTGATGTTGGAGATGCCCTAATATCGTGCACATGTTGTCTAGTGTGGTTAATTCCAGGTGACCTTGCTAGGAGGTTAATTCCTAATGTGTGATCAAGCAGATATATTTCCTTTTAGAAGATCATTAAGTAGAGTTGATATATGTGAGATGGATGGGCTTTGTTGACTCTGTTTGGTGCGCAGGTGATATGTGGGAACAAGTTGATCTAGGTAGATTAATATTGGTGTTGAGTTAGGCATCCGCTGGCATCAAATATATAGAGCTATATAGTCTATACTGGTAGTTTCTTAATTATGTAGCATTATTTAACTCATATAGCAGTCATCGCTAGATCTCAAGAATGTTTGTGCGTTTTGTTTGGCGCCCCTAACTCAAGGACAGTGAAATATTATCTGTAGTATATGTGGCGGTGTGGGCTTTTGAAGTTGAACTCAAGTCAAAAAGAAGCCCGGGGCAAAAACATTGACTTGGTCATGCATGACTAGGTCCGCACACTCGGCCATTAGCTAGAACGGGTCAACAGATGGATGGATCAACTGCACTGTACATACGAAAAAAGCTCAAAATAAATAAATTTTATTATGGTGAAAATGGCTTAGGGGCTAGAGGTTCGTGTAAAGTTTGAGATTTTTTAGACATCTAGAGAGCTTGTGATAAAAAAAGATAAATTTAATCCGCAATTGCATGAACAGTGGCTTTAAAAAAACTGCATATTTGTCTTTTTTGTCGTGAGCACTTTAGATGTTCGAATTTCTTCAAAATTTGCACGAACATCTCGCACGTAATCATCTTCCACCACAAAAAATTTGGAATTCTTTGATATTTTTTATACTTTTTTATCTATTTTTCGTTTCCACGGATGTAGATGCACCCGGTCACCGAATCGACGCTTCCACCAAGTTAGTTGTTTAATACGGATACAGGTGCAATGTATCGTTCGGTACTTAAACGGGTTCCAAGGCCCATTTATATTAATATTTTTCTTTTGTAAAAGATTATATTACATTATAAAAATGTTGTAAATATAATTATGCAGGACCCATTTAGCATTATTTTAACAAACATAAAAGATTATATTGCCTTACGGTTTTTATTTTAATTTTAATAAAATATTATATTACCTCAATTAAATTAATAAATGCCTCAAACATATTATAAACTACAAGAATACCCCACGGATTACAACGGAAATCTCTATAAGAACTTTAATATAAATTTGAAGGATATAAGATGCATGTAAATAAAAATGAATGACATGAACAAATGATTAACTACAATAGTGATTGATGTGGATATCTTGTATGTTGAGATAGATACCATAAATGCATGGGATTTTGTTAGTGGATGGCATGGACAAATGATGATTGGTTACAATAGTGAATGATGTGGATAGCTTGCATATTGACATAGACATTATAAATTCATCTTAGTGGGGTTTTGCTTTATAAGAGATACTAGAAGAATACCCCGCTCGTTGCAGCGGAAATCTCTAAAAAACCTCTACAATATAAATTCAAAGAGTATAAGATACATGTAAATAAAAGTGGATCATATGAAAAAAATGATTGACTATAATAGTGGATGGTGTGCATAGATTGCATGTTGAGAACTTGAGATAGATACTACAAATGCATTTAAGTGGAGTTTTGTTAGTGGATGACATGGAGAAATGATTGGCTACCATAGTGTGTGATGTGGATAGCTTGAATGTTGAGATAGACACCATAAATGTATCTTAGTGGGGTTTTGTCTTATAAGAGATACTAGAAGAATACCCCGCGCGTTGCAGCGGAAAGTTTTATAAGAACTCTACAATGTAAATTGGAAGGGTATAAAATTCATGTAAATGAAAGTGGATGACATTGATAAATTATTGAATACAATAATGAGTGTTGTGGATAGCTTGCATGTTGAGATAGATACCAATGCATGTTAGTTGAATTTGTTAGTGGATATCATCGTGAAATGATTGGATACAATAGTGGGTGATGTGGATAGCTTGCATGTTGAGATAGATATCCCCAAATGCACATTAGTTGAGTTTTGTTAGTGGATGACATGGACAAATGATTGGATACAATAGTGGGTGATGTGGATAGCTTGCATGTTGAGATAGACACATCAAATGTATCTTAGTGGGTTTTGTCTTATAAGAAATATAGATAGATAGATATAATCTTGCAGGTGACATTAAGCCTTGTATTTTTTTAATTTTTTTAAAGATTATATTGCCTCAATTAATTTATTAAATAAAAACACATAATAACACCTTCATTTTATAAGCTTTGTCAATTGAATTTTATTTCAATTATGAAATGTGGTAATTGAGAAAAAAAACATTTTCCAATAATATTATAAAAGTATTGATTATATTTAGTTGAATGTAGTATTTCAATAAATATGTAAAAAAATGTGTAAATTTTCTATTTAATAATTTAATTATATGGATTTTCTTCATCTTCTTCTTGGCGTCCGATGTCGGCTTTCGAGCCAGCTTGCCTCCTATAGGTGTGGCGGGAGGGGTGCGTGCCGTTGCCAACGACGCGGTGGCCACCATGGACACCGTTGGAGGCGGAGTTTGGACCCGATGGTTCTTTGTCATTCCTAAGTTTTTTTCAGCACTAGCGATGGTGCGTGGGTGGTTTCCGACGGTGAAAACCGGCGCGTCTTGGCTATGCATTCCGGCCGGTTCAGAGATCATCGATGGCGGCGGCGGGTGGTGGCGACAATGGGGACGGGAGGGGGAGAATGAGTTTTACTTAGCCGCCGAGAGATGGAGTATATTTAAAGAAATTTTGGAGATAAGGAGTTGAAGTAGAAATTATACTTTCCTAACGTTTTTAAGGGACCGGCTAGATGCGCCGTAAGCAAGGGAGTTAACGTATTGAGGATTCGGTTAGAAATGCCCTTATGAGCACATTAGAGAGACATGCATAGTAGAGTGGATGCTTGAGGTATGCATGCATGCGTCAGTGTCGTCATGGTGCACGAGGGTGCGCTCTTGGCTTCACCTTTGCCAATTGATTGACTGGATCAAAGTCTATGGCGATGGCGATGACGATGACATCGTGACGGAGAAGATAACGCGTTCCCTCCACCTTCTCTGTTTCCCCTTCAATTCTTGTGCGATATATGCGATGTGGAGGCAGGAAGGCAGCTACTTTACTCATCATCAGCTGCTCCTGCACATCTTCCTCCTCCGGCCGGCCTCCTTCTTCCTTCTTGCCATGCATGCATCATACTAACCTGATTACACTAGCTCCTGCCTAGTTAGTTGGTTCCGAGTTCGACCACAGACAAAATATATAGATAGATAGATAGATAGACAGGAAGCAGGATGCAGGCAGAGGCAGGGGACGCCGGAAGCAGCGTGCACACGGTGAACGCGGCCGCGGTCGTCATTGCACGGAGCAGCACCGGCCTTCGCCCCCACCACCATCTCCACCAACACCTCCACAACCATTACTACGACCACTCCGCCGTTACGGTACGTCGTCCTGCTTGGTTCCATCCCTCTTTTCATCAAGAGAGGAACAAGATGGATGGATGCTTTGTTAACAAGTGTGCATTAGCAAAATAGCGTTTCCACGGAGATTACAAGCATATCGTCAGCCAGCCTCACTCCATATTCCGGAGTACGTACGATTGTGTGTTGGCTTCGCTTAATCGCTTAGATTAGCCGCCCGCACGTGCTAAAACTATACTAGTTGTTTGTTGGTGGTATGTGTGATGTGTCTATCCATCAATCCACACTTTACTTTGACATTTCCATTCTATCTTCCTCTTCTTTGGCGCCAAAAGTCACTCACTCTAACCTCCACCACTCAAATAGGGCTAGTGTGCCAAACACCCACACACATACAGAGCATTCTTGTGTCAGAAAATTAAACAGGGGTTTGTTTGTACTACAATAGTTTCTTTCTGCCACGTGGTTGATTTCTGAAATGTGACACCTGCCATTGCGTGTCCTACCCTCCTCCCTCCTGTGTCCCTCCCGTGAAGGCTAACCCTAGCCACCGCCATCGAGGTCCCCCTCTCCCTCCTCCCTCACCGCCTCAACACGGTGCGGTTGGGCGAAACCCGATCGACGCCGGCGCAGGTGGGGAGCCTTCCTCCCCTCTTGCGAGAGGCTCGGCACGGTTCGGCTCCCTCGAGCCGAGGTGATGCACTGGGTAGCAGGCGCGATACGCAGCAACGTCTCAGTGTTGGTCAGCGTCGAGCGTCATGGTGGCGGTGTGAAGGACGCTGCAGTGGTGCTCATTGGGTTCAGGGACGGCAGCCTTGCAGCTGCGGACATGGCCAAACCTGGATCCGGGTGGGGTTGGCCGAGAGCGGCCCATGTCACGGGCGGCTGCCCCTACCGTGGCCTCCGACTGGTGAGGGTTGTGACACGATGTCGGTGGCCGACCTCCCCCTCCCGTGCTCGTTCGTTTGGCACGACAGGTGGTGGCGGTGTAGGTAGCCGCTAACCGACAGTGGCACGGACGAACCGATGAGGGAGGTAGCAGACTTCCCGATCGGGCCGATGATGAAATCTGGGGGGTCCAGATGGGTCATGGCGGTGGCCCTAATCCTCAATGGCGCGGTGAGGCTGCCGACTACCGATGAGCCTTCTCTGTTCTGGTACGGTCGGCAGGTCCTCCGTCCTTACGTTGGGGCCGTTTCATCGAACGACAACGTCCTTTAGCCGTGGTATAGTTGCGGGGTGGTCTTTCCTCGGAGCGGCGGCCTCGGTGGTGGGAGTTGCGGTGCTTGTTGGCGAGGCACGTGACTCGGGTGCGGACCGGTTGCCATGGGTGTGCCGGTGGCATGGTGGTTGGTATGTCGTCGATCGATGGTGTTCCAGCGGTGGAGAGTCCTTCCCGAGGAGTAATCTCTCATCGGCGTCAGTCGGGCTAACGGCAGTGGCATCTGTGGACGTCCTCCCCTTCCTGAAGGGGTTATCGCGGCTACTGTCTCCCCCTTTGATTGTGCCAGATGTAAACCCCGATCCTTGGGACAATGCGGTGGCGGTGCGTCGGTACCGTTTCCTTTTTGGAGGTGTCATTTTGGTGACCATGGATCATGGAGTGTGGTTTCTTGGCTATCAGTTTACCTATTATATTGTGTGTGTTATATCGTGGTATCACATTGTATCTGGATCTTTACGATGGTTGCAAAGTAAGTAGGACGGAATCCTTTTGGGGTTAATTTGACACCTCAACATTTGATTGCAATTTCTACCCTGTGTTTGGCTCGATTTTTTTAACCGTCAGGTGACCGACGGGATCGAGGTGAGCGATAAGATGTGGTGATTCCTCTGTTTTGTTGTGCAGAAAAAACGGTGGTGGACGCGGCTGACGGCGACGCTCTGCTTCCCGCCGCACGGCCACGGCCACCCACGCCGCATCATCGCCGCCGACGACGGAGACACGCCGCCACACCCAACCGTCGCGGCGCACACCACCGCATCAGCGTCGGCGTACGTCCACCAGGCGCCGCCGGCGCAGCCCGTCTTCGCCTTCGCCGCGCCGCCCTCGTCGCCCGCCTCCTCCCTCTTCCAGTCGGAGGCGCCTTCACCGGTGCTCCTCGACCTCCACGGCACCGCCGGCAGCTCGCCCAGCATGTTCGCAGTGGGCCCGTACGCGCACGGGCCGCAGCAGCTGGTGTCGCCGCCGGTGCTCTACTCCGCGCTCACCACCGAGCCGTCCACCGCGCCCCGCACGCCCCCGGCCACCACCGGGCCATCCTCCCCCGAGGTCCCCTTCGCCCGCGTCCTCACCTCCACCACCCCGTCGTCCGCCGGCGGCGAGGACAGGCTGTTATTCCACCACGCCGCGAACAAGCTGAGGCAGGGGAGCCCCACACCACTCGTCTCGCCGGAACCGGGCTCCCCTTCCTCCTGCTCGTCGCCGAGGCTGTTCCGGAAGCTGCAGCGGCGCAACGAGGGGGGCTCGCTTCTGGACGGGCACATCCCCGTTGCAACAACAGATGGCGGCGCCAGAGACCAAGACGATGATGAGGAGGAGGTGCCCAGTGCTAGTAGCGCCGGGGAGTTCGTGTTCGGAAATGCGCCGGAGGAGGACATGGACGCCAAGAATTGGCATTTCTTCCCCCACGGCCACGGCTAAGATGTGAGCCAAGCAATCTCTCAACTTTTTTGAAAACATCCGGCTCACTTCAGTTCAGCTCTCAAGTTCATCCGGCTGACCAACTACTACAATTAGGAAGCTATCCTAACAGTGACAGTGTAGTTCATCAGCAATCATTCAGCAAAATGTATGTACACAAGCTAAGATTTGCGGGACATTTACAGTGAAAAGAAGCTTACTAATGTTGTTGGCGATCCCTCTACTTACCTACTACTACTCTGTTTCTAATTGTGGTTCATCCATTTTCCATCCACCTCTCGTCTTCTCCCAATGTTTAAATTCTCGATTCGTTCAATTGGATTGCAAGTCTAATTTTCATATGAATCACATTGTTTACAACTAGAACCTCATGCTTACACATCTTTGTTTTTCCAAAATCAGTTACAAATTAGCCAACATTGTTCATTTTGGGAGAAGCTAACTTTTTTTATGAAAATGCCACCGCCAGCCCTTCTTTCTCCCACTCCTTTGCTTCGCTGTCGCCGGAGGGGACGCAGTCCAAGCCGTGCGTCACCGAGGGATGGTGGTGGCGGGGCTCTATGCCTCTGATCTCCTGCCACGATTCGTGGAACTTCGACGGGGGGGTGCGGCTTGCCCCGATATGCGGCGGTGCAAGGGTCGGCGGTGGCGTCTCGTCGTGGTCGATCCACGACGCCCCAGTCTTGGGAGGACGTGGTGGGGTTGGCTGGTAGCGGGGGTGCAAGGACGGCGCGCCTTTGGTCACGGCAGAGCAGTATGCGGGATGTCGCGGTGCTGGCGCAGCGGGCTGTCCACCGGCGACGCGGCGCGCTCAGTGGCGTGTTGGTGGCTCGCTGCTAGGGGCATGGCTGGGCGGGATGGAGTGTGGATGTGGGAGGTTCTCGGTGTCGCATCAGTGCATCAATCCGTTGCTACTTTGTGTTGCTGGTGCCCGCCGGGAGACAAGGGTGGTTGTGCGGTGTGCCTGCTCGCCTCGACTCGGCCCGACACTGGCAAGTACAGTGTGGGACGGTTGGATCCGACTGGATTTTCCGTGCTCTAGGCGATGTAGATCTGGTCTTGAGCGGTCAAGCGGCAGCGCACGTGGAGTGCGTAAGTGCCCCTGATGTTTGGTTGCATCCCGAAACCATGGTGGTTCCTAGCTTCGGGCAGCGCCGCGTTGCTCCTTGTCAGCATGGTGCTTCGCAGGGCACAACGGTTGGCGCTACGTCTGGTGGCCCTACGCTCGGTCGATCATTGGTGTATCTGCGCCTGGAGCTGCAGTTTTCCCCGTCGAACGTCTCCGTGAGGTACGGTTGGTTTCGTGATGGTGGTGGTGGTGGACTTCGGTTGTCGTTTTGTTGTACGGATGTGGCCAAACTCCGGGTGCAAACCCTGCATCGACTAAGTTGATGTCGACGGCAGCGACATCTATGGACGTCATTTTCCTCTGTGAAGGTGCCGTCGTGGAGCTCAAGCACCTACAACTCATTGTTTTGTGGTTTTCGGGTGAAAACCTGAGATCAGACTTGCCAGATCAGATGACGGTGTTGTGTCCTACACAACACCCCCTCCTTGGAGGCGTCATCTTGGAGACCCGTAAAACGGTTATCGTTGTTGCGTCCTACTGAGGCCGGTGTGTTAGGTGGATGGTGTTGGTGGTGCGACTGTTTTGCATCGCGTTTCGTGGTGGTGCACCCTTCGTGGGTGGATCCCTATGTGAACTCTCGTGGCTGTTATCTTAAGTGATTGAAGCCTTCACAAACGTGGATGTATGATATCATAAACTATCGGAACTACGGGTCGAAAATCTTCTATATCAACCTTGTTTGCAATCTCTTTACTTTACCTCTTAATTTCTTGCATGTGCTTGTCTTTACTTTCCGCAATGTTGACAATGGAAACCTATGTGGGTTTATGGTATTGCACTGTTGACCATGAGATAGGTAGGAAGATTTTTTTTTGTTTGTTTTTTCTTTTCTTGTATTCTTCTTTGCTTTATTTTTTCACATTTTAATTCATGAATTTTAGTAAAAGTTTGAACATTTTATAAAAACTATAAACATTTATTAGAATTCATGCACATTTGTTTGAGGTCATGAATATTCTTAGAGTTCTCGAAGATTTTTAAAGTACATGAACATGTTTTAAAAATTATTAAATCTGCGAATATTTTCTAAAATTCATGCATTTCAATACACAACATGTTTTAAAATCCAAGATTTGTGAAAGTATGTTATTTTTCCGCATTTAATGAATTTCTTCAAATAAAATATAGGATTGAAACTTTTTAGAGCTAGTGTTGTTGATGCTTGGTACAACAAGTATTAATTTTAGATAGATATATGTAAAAATTCATTGCATATTCCTCACGCCAAAAGATATCTAAAAATTAATTGCAGATTCTTCACGTCAAAGTCACAAAGGCGCCATCATCAGATTACATGAAGTTGGAAGATCAGGTAACATGCATAATTTAATGAATCCAAGATTTTTGATAGTACGTTAATTTTCTACATTTAATGAACTTCTTAAAATAAAAAATAGTTTGTCTAGGGCACATCTAGATGTGCTCTAAGTTAGAGCACATCTAAGTCCTACACCAATAATTTTATATAGAGATTCGTGTAAGTATTTATTTTTCTTTTTATTTTTCTTTCTAGTTAGATTGAACTACTTAGATGTGCACTACTTAGAGCACATCTAGATGTGCCCTAGCAAATTTGAATAATTTTTTTTGCAGAGCTAGTATTCTTCATGTCAAACTCGCAACCCATCAATTATGGTTCTTTGAGCACAATTTGTGTGTGTCTTCTTTTTAGTAAGCATATCACTCATATTACAATGGTGCCAATCAATCATGGATGGTAATTGTGGGCGTGTTGGTGCAGGGCAGGTGGCTTGGGCTTTGGCTTTGGCTTGGGTCCCGGCGGCGAGGGCATGCGGCCGCAGTTGATGATGCAGCCAACGGTCTTGAGGTCGCAGCCGGTGATGCAGATGGGCAGCTCCGGGCACGCTACCACGCACCGGATCATGCACCCGAATGCGCAGCTCATCACCGACGTGAAGCACCCCATCATGCACTCCATCTTCCCCTCCACCTCCATTATTGGCTGCTCCGTCGTCGTCGTCATCGATGCCACCACCTCTGCATGGACGCCGCCGAGGATGTCGGTGAGGCCAGCCAGGGCGACCAGGGCGATGAGGAGGGCCGCAGAGCTGCTGGTGGTAGCCATCCTCTTGCTAGCTAGCTAGCTGCTCTTGTCTTGTGGTGTAATGATCGGACGTTTTGTGTTGTGTGATCGATCGAGCTCTTCACTCATAAGATACTACTAGTTTATATATGTAGGGATATATGGGTTTAGCGTATCAAGCTCGACTTGTACTTTTTGTGTGTTCCTTCTATTGCTGCTTTTCCACACACTCATACACACACCACATGTACAGTACAGGTGATGATTATATAACGTAGAGTATAATATGTGGATGCATGAAATATGTGTGAACCAAGAAATGTGTAGCAAATGTCGAACGTTTGCTTGTTAGACAATATATATTAGTGTGTTTTTTCTTACTTTTTTTACTACTATCTGGAGAAGGCACCATTCAAGCCTCTATGTTAAGTCTGATCATATCTGAAATATGTTTGCCCGATTATCCTGAGATCAGTCCGCAACCGTTGGATGATGGTGATGTTCCTTAGTCTCTCGATCCCACAAGCACGCCTCTTGGTCATGTCCAAGTCATTCTTTGAACAATTAAAGAAAATCATTCTTCCAATTCCCTTGGAAAAGAAGGAAAAAAAAGGATCTTCTCCTCCATATGTATCTAGCGGCGATGAGTTTCATCGCAGCAAAATAGCCATTGCAACTATAAAAAAACCCGTCTCTACCTTTTCTTATCGGGGGACTTCCTAAACAACTCTTTCTTCACAGGCCGACCAGAGGCCGTCCTAACTATTGGAGATTCAAGTTTAAAGCTTGCATCTATAATTTCCCACTGATTTGACTTGCGGAGAAGTTTCCAAACTGTAAGAGATATGCCATCACACTGAAAGCTAAGAAACTGTTGATCATTTTTGGTTGAAAGGCAAAAAAATCATATTTGCTGCATACACTTTATATGTTGAGTAACTAACTACAAAGATAATTGATTGCATGGTAAATGTTGCATCAATCGACTTTTGTTTATCTGTCACTATATCCGTTTGTAGAAAACCTTATTTGGTTTCTTGGGTCTACCATATTTTTATAGGATAGTTATGCCACACACACACACACGTTTTCTTTTTGTTTCATGAAATGGTAAAGGTGGTACTTTCAATATAAGCAGGGGAAACATTATTTACCTTTTCATGAATCGTATGCCCTTGGGTGAGTGCATCCACTCGTTTCACACCCTCCCGGACGATGGAAAATAGTCACATCGAGGTTCAAGTCCTGAACACCCCATGGTGCTCACCAGTTCTCCCAAATAAAAATACCACATATGCTAGTGCATATTGGTCAAGTTTTTTAATGGCACATCCAGTGAAAATACACATATCTAAAAAAATTATGAATCGAAGATTGTCTCGATGTTTTGTTATAACCGTGCAATATGGAATTCAACACCTCGTGAATCAAGATTGTCAAGAGGGTTAGCCTAGGTTTTTTAGATGGAGGAAAGAGATGTTGGGGTTGGAAGGAGGTGTTGCGGGGTGGAGCACGAAAGAGGGGGGGGGCATATGTGCTTCGTGTGGTAGAGAGCCCGGTTTACGATCGATGCAACGGATTTTTCTATCGGAAAAGCGACCCATAGGACAACAAGTTTGAATTCATTCTAGAATTACATATAGACATATATAAAATTTCATTGCTGGTACTAGATACATGTGAAACTCACAACGCATATATCATCGGTTTACATGAAGTTGGAAGATCAACCTAACTGGTCGGTCTAGCTTAATTGCATAACACAATTACACAGCTATTATATGGGTCATGGATGGAGCAGTATCCATATATCTGGCCGGGGTACCTAGCTCCATGACATATGCATGTGTCTTGTTCTTTTAATAAGTTATATAAAAGGAGAGCGTACACAATAATATATAGTGGTATGTATCATGCATGGTGATTGTGGGCGTGTAGGAGGTGCATGGCAGGTGGCTTGGGTGGCGCGGGTGGTTTGGGTGGAGCCGGCGGGCCGGGTGTGAGGCCGCATTTGATCATGCCCATGATGTAGTTGGTGTCGCAGGTGACGAAGCAGAGAGGCATGTCCATGGGGGGCTTGCTCATGCACCCTATTACGCAGCTCAGCACCGCCGTCACGCACCCCATCAGGCACTCCATCATCCCCTCCACCTCCCGCCGCGTCATCGGATGCGTCCTTGCCGCCGGCACCCAGGCTTCCGCGCCGTGAAAGAGCCTCAGCTGGGCACCTGTGGCGGCCTGCAGGTCGGCCAGGACGACGAGGGCCACGAGGAGGAGGCCAGCGGCGGCGCTCCTGGTGGTAGCCATGCCGGGCGCTGATGCTCGATGGATGGGTTTGTGTAGTGAGACGATCGATGTTCACTGGTAAGACGAAGGTTTATATAGGGCTGGGTTTAGTGTGGCGTGCCTCACTCTCACTCTCACTCGACTCTTGCATTTTGTGTGTGTTGTATGTATTGTTGCTGCTCACACAAGCGCACACGCGATACGGGTGATGAATAACGACGTATGGATGCATTAAATATGCGTGAACCAACAAATACTCTATTTAATTAGAAAATCATTTATGTTTGTTGAACAATATCAATGGATAATTCTTGTCATCTCTTATCGTCTCATCAATATAGGCTTCTCACACAAGTGCACACTCTATTCAATTCCCGCCGCAAAGCGCGGGGAATCATTTAGTTGTCCTAGGACGTGATATCCAACCCGTTGTCAGTTGCGACTATACAAAAGTTGCCCCTTTCCTCTCCATTATATCTCCATGTCGTGCAGATTGTGCACCACACCAGACCACCTATGTTTGCCTCATCACCAGTATATTCCAAGGCAGGGATAACACACTATAAAATGGGGAGGATCATGCATGCTCGCTAAACAATTATAAAATGCATAAGTTAAAGATTTGAACAAAAAAGAAAAAAAGAATGCCAACCCACACCCTAGAATTGGTGTGGGTTGATGTATTTTGGAAGGACCGTTATTTAAATTAATATATAATACTGTAGAACATTTTGTTCTATAGTCATGCCTTCTAAAAAACTAGAGAGAGAGATAAGTGTATTTGAAGGCAAATCACCCCTTTTCACCTCGCACGTTCTAGAATTTTCTATTTTATTATTTATTATTAAAGTATATATATATTAAAAAATATTTTTGAGTATATTCATCGGACCCATGTCTTATAAATTTAAATAGATGCAGACATGTATAAATATATAATATGGTACACCTAAGTTGTGCAAAATATTCCTAAGTGAATGTGAAACTAATATCTTTGATGCTTGCCAACGTTTAAATGAAATTTAATCAATAAAATGTTTAAATATATGATTTATTCATAATTAATTAAAAAATTGTCCAAATTTATAATTGATATATATTTTGTGTTATTGAAGAGACAAAATTATTTAATAAAAGTTATTAAACTAATTTTATGATTTTTAGCGAGAATTATAAATAAGTAAAGATGTTTAATATAAATTTTATACACCCAAATAAGGTTAAGAAAACATGTTATAACTAATTTTGTAATCAAAATTTTTACGTTATTTAATTTTTAAAATATCTATCACCTAATTTTAAAATAATTATAACATTTACTCTGTTTCACTACGTAAGTCGTCACTTTGACCAATAACATATTATCTCGGCGGTTGCGGCCGTGGCTAGAACCAGCACAGGCGTCGTAGCCGCAATAGCATCTCCCGCCACTTATTCTCCCCCGGCCTGCTGCTGCTCGGCGTATTGGCGGGCCATCATTGCTTGCCGGACCACTTCTTTAGCACTCGGTGAGTAGGCGATGCTAGTGCTGGCAAGAAAGCACCAAGCCCCTGTAGCAACTACGTTGGTAGGTCAACGGGTTGTGCTGCGGAGGAGCATCGGTGTGGCTATCGTTGGCTCAAGGTGGCAATAGCTATAATGTCGTTGGCGGGGAGTTCAGTGAAGGAAATGGGGATAAAACTGGGGATAAAATCGGTGTCATTAGGGTTTCTAGCGCAATAAGATAGACCGAGTCACTAAACGAAGCGTGGGAAAGGGTACACCGACGGTAGTATTAGGTCGTTGAATAAGCGATGCGTACCCACGGGTAAAAAATCGACAACACAGATTCAAGCAAATTTGGACGCTTCAGCCGAAACTAGACTCATCCCGCCCAGTACGCACTGGGGCTAAGGGTTTGTGTTTAGTCACTTCAATCAATAGAGATTGTTAGTAAGTGGCGGTTGTGCTTATATATTTGTTTGCGTTTGTTGCAATTAAACACACACATACTCACTATTTACTTAAAAGTTCATCGTAAACCATTGGAATAACAAAACATATGTGAATGATTTATTTATCTTAAATAGTTAAATTTGCAAAAGCTTTTGCAAATTATTATATACAGTTTCAATAACTGAATTGTATGTGATAGATCTAACAATGCACACGGGTCGCTAGAACGAACTGTGTGTACACTATCGTATACAAGTTGTTTAGAAAAAGTGTGTGCAATAAATCGTCCATTGCACACGATTCATTATCCTACACAAGATTGTATTTTTGGAGCGTATGCGATGAATTCATCAGCGACGATATTTAACAATCGTGTGCGACAGTGGATGCTTATTAATCGTATTATGCATTATTTTTTGTATCGCGATCTTCATTAAACCAATAGGTAAATATTAGTTTACTAAATAATATTTTGTAGTGGGAAATGACATCTATTTAAATTTGAATATTCGATGGTTCTCCAAAAACATATTTGCATATCAGCGCATGGGGGAGTCTTGCCGTCGTCTCTGAGAGTGTTTTGAACTTTTGATGCAGAAGGTGACACTAATTGTATTGTCGGTTTATGCAAAGATATGTTATTTTTATTAACGTGGCTAGGTAGATTGTACACGATACATCGTATAAATTATAATACTCATCATGTATTACATGTGTGAGTCACTGTTAGCAATTAAATTAATATGATAATTATACCGTCCAGAGGTCTTCGTCAAGGTGATCCTTTGTCGCCGTTCCTCTTCTTATTTGTTGCTGATGCCTTATCTGCTTTGGTGAAGAAGGCAATATCGGAGGACGGCTTGCAACCGGTGCGGATCTGTCGTAATGCACCAGCTATTTCTCACCTTCTGTTTGCGGATGATTCTTTGCTATTTTTTCGGGCTACTGGACAGCAGGCGGCCATTGTAAAGGGTTTGTTGAACACTTATGCACTGTCGACGGGACAGTTGATCAATCCGGCTAAGTGTTCCATCCTTTTCTCTAACCACTGTTCAGTTCCAGTGATGACAGAGGTGAAAAATATTTTGCAAGTTACTCAGGAGGTGTTTGAGCCCAAATATCTTGGCCTCCCTGTTCCGGAAGGGAGGATGCATAAAGGCCGCTTTGAATCTGTCATGGAAAGCATACGAAAAGTATTAGTAGACTGGAGTGAGCAATTCATGTCCTCGGGAAACAAAGAGATCCTCATCAAATCTGTTGCCCAAGCGATTCCTACATATGTGATGAGTGTCTTTCGGTTACCTCTTCGGTTTGTGATGAGATGACAAAACTAATGAGGCAATACTGGTGGGGTGTTCAGAAGGGAAAGCGCAAGATGGCTTGGTTGAGTTGGGATAAAATGATTTTGCCAAAGTCCAAAGGAGGTATGGGCTTTAGAGATATGCGTGCTTTCAACCAGGCCTTGCTTGCTAAACAAGCTTGGAGGTTGATTGAAAATCCAGATAGTTTGGTTGCAGGTTTGCTGCGAGCAAAATATTTTCCCCATGGAAATTTAATCGACATTGTCTTCACTGGTAATGCTTCTGCGGTATGGCGAGGAATTGAATATGGGCTGGAGCTGGTTAAAAAAGGTGTTATTTGGCGTGTGGGCAATGGCACTGCGATTCGGACATGGCGCGATCCTTGGATCCCTAGAGGTCCTTCATACAAACCTGTTTCGCAAAGGAGGAATTCAAGGCTGAGCCGCGTCTCGGATTTTCTCAATGAGGATGGTGGTTGGAATCTGAACCTGCTTATGAATCATTTCTTACCTATGGACGTGCATGAAATTGTCAAGATCCGTACATCACCTCGTCAGCGGGAGGATTTCTTAGCATGGCAGCCCGATAAGTTTGGCAGGTTCACTGTCAAGAGTGCATACCATCTAGCTATGCAAGAGCATGAGTCAGAATTTGCTCCAGCAGCGTCTAGTTCGCAGCCAACAGGGGAGAGATCGATTTGGAACTTGGTGTGGAAGGCCCGGGTGCCGCAAAAGATGAAAATTACAGCATGGCGGATGGCGACTGGCTCACTCCCTACTGCTGCAAATCTTCATCATCGAAACGTGGGTACCTCTGTAACTTGTCCGTGCTGTGGGAAGGAGGTTGAAACAATTTTTCATGCTGTTATTTTATGTGAGCAAGCAAGGTCGATGTGGGAGAGCATGAGACGGGTGTGGCCGATTCCCGGGACGGCGGCGCTGCAGTAGGTTGGCGAGGATTGGTTGCTTCATATCCTGTCACAGTGCACGCCAAGCACAAGGGACATGGTGCTTATGCTAATATGGAGAATCTGGCATGAACGCAATGATGTGAGACATGGAAAAGATAAGGTTCCCACTGAGATTTCTTCCAAGTTTCTGCAAAGCTATTACTCATCCATTGTCCAAGCAAAGCAATACTCGGTGGAGGAGATTGTCAAAGGGAAGATGCCGGCGGTGATTCTTGATCCCGGGGATGTTTTCCGTTCGAGGTGTATGCCGGAGCCCGGTCCGTCTTGGGTTCCTCCACCTTCGGGGAAGCTGGTGTTATCTGTCGATGGTTCCTTTAATCCCGTGGATGGAACGACAGGGGCTGGTATGGTTTTAAGAGATGATAAGGGCAAGGTTCTACTCGCGGCGTACAGAGGTCTCTTTCATTGCAACGATGCGCTAGAAGCGGAATTACATGCAATCATGGAAGGTATGAAGCTTGCAAAAGAACATACAAACCTACTTGTCATGGTACAGTCGGATTCTTCGACGGCCCTCCTCTCATTATCCTCCGATGCACTGGCTTACTCTCCGTATGCTCACATTGTCGCGGAGATTCAAGGTCTCATGGTGGCTCGGGAGTTTATTCCCTCAAAGATTCATAGGCTTAAAAATAGAGTAGCAGATCGCCTGGCAAATCATGGTCGTTCAGAGTGTAGCAGTGTGTGTTTGCTACACAGAGGACCCCCTTGTACCGCTGAGCTTTTGTCAGCTGACTATAACTCTGTGCTAATGGAATAAACTCCCTCTTTTATCGCAAAAAAATATGATAATTATATATACCATATATTATTATTTTTCCTTTTCATTTTCCATTTGTTTTGTCATAGAGATAAGCTAAATTTCAAAATAGACTATTTTGCTCTATAGAAAAATGATGATGGGCCGGAAGAACGCTAAATAATAATGCCCACACACACACACAACACAAAGCTGCCTCCTGGCCCGGACCACAGCCCAACCAGATCTCGCCGCCGTCCCATCCGTCGCCGTCGCCGTCGCCGCCGCATCGGCCCGAGCCGACCGCCGCTCCTCTCCTCCTCTTGCGCCCACGCCCACGCCGCCGTCATCCTCCTCCTCCTCACGCTGCTCCGCCTCTCCCTCTCCGCGGGTTCTTGGAGATGAAGAGGCTCAATGGCGGAGTCCCCGTGGAGTTTGATGGGTACAACAGCTCTTCCTCTTCCTCAATGTTAAGAAGAGGATCGACGAGGTGCTCAGGTGATTCATTTTTCAGACACAACGTGTTCTATATATATCATGTCTGAACAAGTACAAGATTCAGTTCAGTCAGTATCATTCTGAGGGGAATTTTGGTGACCAGCTCGCTATTCAGTGTTGCAGTGTCGCAGTGTAGCCAAGAGTACTTGCTCGCTCTTTTGATTAGTTTCTTAGCACCGGTCAATCAGTCACTGCTTTTTTTTTGCGATAAAATCAGTCACTGGTAATTACGCATAAGGATTAAGGAATGATTGTATTAATTCACATTTTTTTGGCTATTTAGTTCATTTCACGACTTTGTGATTTTCCATTGCATTTTAACATATGGTAGCTATAGTGGTCCAAGATTTATGACTTTATCATCTGCGTAGGTGTTCTCGGCATGTATTCCGATTTATTTCAACATGCACAGAAGTAGAATCATGTTGGCATCACTTTCAGGGAAAATTTGGGCAACTATCAATGCACACTCTTTCTTTGTGCTGCTAAAAGTACATTTTCCATCCAACCAGTTAATTTCTTAGCAGTACTGACGACAGCTGCACATTTCCTGTAAGGAAATATTGTAATAATTTCAAATTATCATGTCCTTTTGGCTATTTAGTTCCTTCATGACTTTGTGTCTCTCCAGCACATTTCAACATATGACTGGTACACAATTTATAGCCTTATCATCATCTACATGGGTGTTCTGTGCAGCTACTCTCAAGTGGGGCACATAAGTACAGTTGTGACTTCTGAATCCTGTTTTCTATTACATGCAGCGTGCCATGTATTATGGATCTCCCTAGGAGCATTTGGTGAACTTAATTATTGCTTGACGAAACTACCATATTGCTTGACGAAACTACCATATTGCTTGGACATCGAGCTTATCTGACATATATTTAGTTACTTATCCTCAAGGGAACATTTATATATCTAGCTCAGCTGCAACTTCCGACAGAGATCTTCCAGCATGTGAGGGTCTAACAAAACAAGGAAATAAAGCTTGAACAATATTGCTCACAAGGTATTATGGCAGATAGGCATCAGGTCGATTAGACGTGCTGCTTAGTTGACATTCCATTCAGCCAAAAGACAAATTAAACTGAAGTTTACTAATGCTCAGTACTAATTAATGCCGGACTGCGACCTATCCTCGCTGCTGGACCTCACCCGGATGGAGGACGGCACTGAACTAGGGAGGCAGGTGTATGTTGTCGGAAAGGGGATCAACATGCCATTGCTGTGCTGGAGAAGAAGCTCAAGGCAAAGTGCAGCAACCTACATCACCTGAATGAGTTTCAGGAGGAAAAAACACCAACAAGTGGTAATTGGAGATGAAGAGGCTCGATGATGGAGTCCCCGTGGAGTTTGATGAAGAGGGATCGACGAGGTGCTCAGGTGATTAATTTTTTTGATGTTCTATATATTATGTCTGAATTTTCCTGTCAGTTTCACATCTAGACGATTCAATCAATAACACTTTGAGGGAGATTTTGGTAACTATCAAATCAATGTATATCTCAGTGTTGCAGTGTAGCAAAGCGTACTTGCTCCGCGCATTTGATTAGTTTCTTAGCACCGGTCACTGCTCATTCCGCGTATGGAGGAATTGTTGTAGTAATTCACATTATCACATCCTTTTGGCTATCTAGTTCATCTCATGACTTTGTGTTCCTTCAGTGTATTTCAACATATGGTAGCTATGAGTGGTCCAAGGTTTATAGCTTTATCATCTGTGTACGTGTTCTCGGCATCTTTCCGATTTATTACAACATGCACAGAAGTAGAATCATGCCGGCATCACTTTCAAGGAAAATTCTGGCGACTATCAATGCACACTGTTTGTTGCTGCTAAGAGTACATTTTTCATTCAATCAATTAATTTCTTAGCAGTACTGACAGCTGCCCACATTTCCTCCTGTAAGGAAATATTGTACTAATTTCAAATTATCATGTCCTGTTGGCTATTTAGTTCTTTCGTGACTTTTTATTTCTCCAGCACATTTCAATATATGACTGTTGACTGGTACACAATTTATAGGTGTTCTGTGTAGCTACTCTCAAGTTGCGCACATAAGTCCAGTTGTGACTTCTGAGTCCAGTTGTCTACTACATGCAGCAGGCTATGGATTACAGGTCTCCCTAGGAGCATTTGGTGAGTTTATTTGCTTAATGAAACAACCATATTGTTTGGATGTAGAGCTTACCAGAAATATGTTTAGTTAATTACCCTCAAAGAGAACCTTTATATATCTAGCTCAGCTGCAACTGTCAACAGAGATCTTCCAGTATGTGAGTGTCTAACAAAACAAGGAAATAAAGCTTGGACGATGTTACTGATGAGGTATTATGGCAGAAGATTGGCATCAGGTCGATCAGACGTGCTGCTGAGTTGACATTCCATTCAGCCAAAAGATAGATAAAGTGAGCAATAATTCTGCCCTTTCTAGGAATCCTGAAAAGGGTTATATCAACCAAATCCAGCAAGTACCTGTCCACTGAGCTGCTATTTATGTAGCAATAATTCTGCTCAAGAACATCATGATGTGAAGTTTGTCATCTAAGTTGTTCATGTCTGCCAGAGTGGTTAGCACATGATAGCTTTGCTAGAGTGGACCAGGGATAAATACAAGATACTGGCAGGTAACAGTTAAGTTTTTTATTACGACAGACAATAGGGTAGGAGATTGGTAGTAGTACTTCTCCAGGAATCGCTCATGTCTTCCAGATAACGTCAACTCTTTTTGTGCTAAATCTAGGATATATACCTCAGCTCTATGCATCCAAACCTAGGATATCACATTCAAGGAAAATTCTGGCAACTAAGAATGCACTGTTTCCCATTTAGTTCTTAACATTCAGTAAATTAATTTCTTAGCATTACTGACAGCTGCCCACATTTCCTCCTGTAAGGAAATATCGTACTAATTTCAAATTATCATGTCCTTCTGGCTATTTAGTTCTTACGTGACTTTGTGTTTCTCCAGCACATTTCAACATATGACTGGTACAAGTTTCATAGCTTTCTTATCATCTGCATAGGTGTTCTATGCAGCTACTCTTAAGTGGCGCACATAAGTACAATCGTGACTTCTGAGCCCTGTTTTATATACATCCAGCTTTCTATGGATTACGGATCTCCCTAGGAGCATTTGGTGAAGTTAATTATTGCTTGGACATTCAACTTATCTGAAATATATTGTTTAGATACTTACCCTCAAGGGAACATTTGTATATTTAGCTGCAACTTTCAACAGAGACCTTCGGCTTCCATCATGTGAGGGTCTAACAAAACAAGGAAATAAGTCTTGGAGCCTTGGACGACATTGTTGATGAGGTATTATGGCAGACAGGCATTTGGTTGATTACACGTGCTTCTTAGTTGACATTCCATTCAGCCAAAAGCTAAAGAGTGGGTAACCAACAATATTTCTGGCCTTTCTAGGAATCCTGAAAAGGGTTATATAGCAAGTACTTGTGACTGAGCTGCTATTTATTTAGCAATAATTCTGCTCACGAACATGATGATGTAAAGTTTGTCATCTAAGTTGTCCATGTCTGCCAGAGTGGTTAGCACCTGATAGATAGCTTTGCAGGAATGCTAGGACCAGAGATATAGGCAGGTAGTAACAGTTTAGCTTTCTACTAGTACTAGTACAGAACATAGGGTAGGAGATTGGTATAGTACTTTTCTAGGAGTTTCTCATTTGTCCCTGATAATGTTGAGCCTTTTTTCTACTAAATCTAGGATATATATATACCTTGAAAATTTAAACTGAACTTTAGTAATGGTCAGTATCAAAATAGTTTTGTTACTTGTATCAGTCTAGTCTGCGCATCCAAATTTCTCCTCTCCTTGAAAATTCATCTTCCTTAACTTCAGTGATGCTGTGTATGAAAGGAATTTTATTATCTGTATCTCATCACTTCCAGATCAGGGGAATCGAAGAGGGCATGAGCCAACAAGAGGCGCTCCACTGCAAGCATGGGGGTATGTGGAAAAGGCTGGAGATGCAAAGGCAAAGCAAAGCAAAGCTCCCAGGAAAGGAGAAAGGTGGCTGTTGCATGGAGTAAAAGTAAAACCAAGGAACCAAATCTCACTCACTCACTCCCACGTACTGGCACAACAAGTCCAACTGTACTCTGCCCAGCCTACATGTGCCCCATGTGCCCAGCAACAACACCAAACAACTACTCCTTTCCCGTATCTCTTTCATTCATTCTTACACAACACTCCTCTGCCTCTCCTCCCTCCTCATGTACAAAAGGGATCCGATTCTCTCTTCTGAATGAATCCAGACACACAGAGGCAAGACGAAGCAGAGCAATACCTGATAGTGAGTGATAATCTTCCATCCACAAGCAGAAGCAGCAGCAGGTGATATATGTCGGAGGATCCACGGGGAGCGATGGAGGGGAGGGCGAGGCGGCGCGCCAGCCCGCCCAGGATACGCACCAAGGCTGTCAGGGTGGAGCCGGAGCCGCCGCCGGTGACCAAGAGGCATGAGCTGGGGACGAGGGTGGCGGTGGTGTACTACCTGTGCCGCAACCACCACCTGGAGCACCCGCACTTCATGGAGGTGCCACTTGCCTCCCCACAAGGCCTCTACCTTCGAGGTTCGTAAGCTCTGCAACTGGCAACTGATTGGTATTGTTGTAGGATGACGATGCCTTACTGTAATTGCAATTTGTTCAGATGTGATTGGGCGGCTGGATGCCCTGAGAGGGAAGGGCATGGCAGCCAAGTATTCCTGGTCCTGCAAAAGGTGCCTACATACATACATACATACCCATCGATGGAATTGTTGTCGATCTTGTGACGCATCTGTATTTATACGGCGGTGATGCAATGCAGGAGCTACAAGACAGGGTTTGTGTGGCACGACCTGTCTGTGGATGATCTGCTGCTGCCCACGCAAGGCACTGAGTACGTCCTCAAGGGCTCCGAGCTCCCATTCGATCAGTCAAAGCCACCGCTGCCAGTTCCAGGTTGGTATCTATGAGTTCCACGAACCATGAGGATCAACTGTAATTTGTTCCTTCCTGAATCGCTGCTTATTCAGATACTACTGTTTCAGATCATCAGCTGAATAACTGTACAAACAGTGCGAAGGCTCAGCCCTGCAAGTCGCCTCGTTCTCCTGGATCGTCGTCAAAGCAAGGGCGGGCTTCAACATCTCCGTCTTCTACTCCTGCCGCTTATCCTGCGGTTCCAGTCATCAAAGAGGCAGTACCTCCGCCACCAACAACAACAACTCATGCTACTCTTGTTCCAGCCATGAAAGATGTCGCGGTGCCACCGCCACTTCCCCAGCCACCATTACTGCCGTCATCACCGTCTGCCTCCACCATCGGGGATGACGAGCAATGCAGGTTGCCACCACGTTCAGGGTCCTCGAGCAACTCGTCCCCCAACAAAAGCATGGCTTCTTCCTCAGGCACAAGCTCACCCAGACCCACCAAACCCGCAGCAGCAGCAGCAGGGAGCGACGCAGCCACACAAACAGATGATAAAGCGAGGTGGGACGATGTGAAGCTGCAACTCAGAGAGGACGCAGCAACAGCATCATCGTCATCCCTGGAAAGGCCAGAGCTCGCCGTGGACGAGTCCCGTTCCATGCATCCGCCTGCAGGGGAGCTCCAGCCTCGTAGCAGGAGGAGCGGGACATTGCACTCTCTGATACAGGCGGAGGCGGCCGGCAGAAGGAGGTGCCTTCCTCTGCCGGAGGAGGACAACAGGGCCACTGCTGCTGCTGCTGCTGCCACCACGGGCGGCTCCGCCAGCGGCAGGCTGAAGCCTGCCAACCTGCTGATGCGGCTCATGGCGTGCGGGCCGAGCCACCCAGGCTTCGGATTGGTGCAAACCTCATCGTACAAGCCACAGCGGTTTGCGCAGCTCGAGTACGTGTCGTCTCCGGAGCTGTGCCCACTCGCCGCACTCAAGCCTGGAACAGCCACTGCCAGAACTTCAGAGACAGAGAATTGCAGTGGCTGCCTGCTGGATGGTGCAATTAAACGCTCTTCTTCGTCTCGCAGTCACCAGAATGGGTACGTAATGTCACCGGGACATGATCATTTGTCTCCACATAGTATTCATGCCTACCTGCATTTTTTTTCCTGCACTCGTTGTGAATCGACACTGAAGCTCACAACGCAATTGCAGAGAAGAAGAAGGGTGGACGAAAGGGGCTAATAACTTGTCCAGGAGCGCGAGCAAGAGGACGAGCGATCCGTCGTCGGGGAGGACGGCCTGTTTGAAGGCGGTGTCGTTCCGAGATGAATAAAGGCGGCGATGAAGATGGAAGAAAGGTATAGAAGGTTTGCGCGAGTTCATATTTGAGGAAATAATCATGAACTGGTATCACAGGCAGACCAGCTTATGAATGAGTTGCTCTGAGAAACCTAGTACTGCTACCTTTGTTTTTTGGGGCGACAGTGGTATGGAATTTTGCGGGGGATTCCCTTTTTCTTCAATTTGATTTTGTGTTTCAGCTGTCGATTTAGTGTTGAGGAGGAAATAATAATCGCATGTCTTTGATTGACTGTGGGTTATGTACAGTTGGTTGTGACAGAATGCAATGCAGTAAGTTTGTTGTGGTGATGATAATGAGTATGACAATGCTGTGAAAACAGAGTGCATGGGGGTAGTGGTAAGACTAATTAAGAGAAGTTTGCTTTGAGAGGAAGGAAAGCAAGGCAAGTTAGTTAGTAACTGCTGGTGGCTAATGAGTGGTTTACTGTGGTGTATGTATCCACAGAGTAGGAGTGGTAGATGAGATTCAGATCTTGACAGCTACCATCACTGGGTCACTGTATTAGAGAGAGGAGCAGGAGGCAGTACTCTCACTCTCACTCTGCTCTACAGGTGTCTTTTGCTTGTTTTCTCATTCATCGATCCTGGTTTATGTGCTCTTTTGAATCTTCTACTTTGCAATATGCAAATCATCATGGCTAATTGTTGCTGGGACAAACAAAATAAACCTGAATTGTGGGTTCCAGACTAGAATGGATAAAATAAAATAAATCTGGCTGGGTGTTGTATCATGTCCCAACATCAACATAATATGATGATGATGATGATGATGACGAAACAAAACGTGAGAAGATGACGTAGCAGGGCGGTATGTGTAATTCGGATTTGATGGCCACACAGAGAGAGAGAGAGAATGCCATGGATGGAGGGAGGGACATGGATGCATCCAGCTGACGACGACGCTCCAGACAATGACCTGCATCTTTTTTTACTTTATTTTGTATGTATAGAAGATGTAAATGTACAAGGAGGACATGGATTGGATTGATACCAAATGGACGGACGGACGGTGGGTGGATGGATCATGGGTACCAATTGGTGGTACAATTAGTAATTACAAATCACCGCAGACAGCGATGTGAATTTCGATTACTACTAGTGGTGGTAATTTTGGATTTAAGAAATGCCTTCCACCCACACCGTAAAAAGCAGTAGTAGCACAAATCGCGGCAGACAGCGATGTGAATCTTGCTACGATGGAGATGTTTGGAGCTCATTTTTCTTCTTCAACCCAACTATTTTTTTTAAATGGATCATGGATGGAAGGCTCCTCATCTCCTTTACTACTAGAGTACATCATCTCTTCTTGACGAACTTGTGGTCATGGGTGTGGCACGTGTTTGAATCTTGGCAAAAAACCTTCCGTTCCGTTAGAGTACACGTCACTCTCTCTCTCACACACACACTTGTGAAAACTTACTGTATTTTCCGCACCGCTTCCCCCCAAAGACAGTATTTTCGCCCGAGGAAACCGCAAAAGCTGAATTTACGCTTGTGGTAATTTTCAAGCGGGCGAAGCTGAAAACAAACAAAACATTTTGTAAAAAGTGCGGGATAAGATTTATGGATTCTCGAGGCAAAATTTCAGACTACAGTGTCCCACCATAGCATCACGGCGTTCAGCCGTCGACTCCACTGCCACCAGTGGTGAAGATCGAGAACCGTTCCCACGACTTACACCGGCATTTGTACCCGCCGACTACGAGGAGGATGCCGCGTACAAAGCAAGCCTCGGGGAGTGTGTGTGTGAAGAGGGCACGTTGTGGCCGGGGCTCACTGATATAGCCATGACTTTGGTGCAACCCGAGCCGCCGTCTACTCGCCCGGCTCCATCGCGGCCCCCGTCGCCACCTCTCCGACAGTGGTACAAGCACCGCCGCCCGTCAACGACCATGGCATCCAAGTATGCAACATTATCCGCGATCTTGCGGGGGCGCGGTGGACCTTCGACGCGGCTCCCTCCGCATTGTCCCCCCCCACCACCACTGTAGCAGGGGCTACCGACCTATTTGCCCTTTGTTCGCCCGAGGAAACCGTAGAAGTTGAATTTGCGCTTGCGGTAATTTTCGAGCGAGCGAAGCGGAAAACGAACAAAACATTTTGCCAAAAATGCGGGATATGATTTATGGGTTCTCGAGGCAAAATTACAGTGTCCCACCACAGCATCACGGCCTCCAGTCGTCGACCCCACGGCCACCAGTGGTGAAGAACGAGAACTGGTCCCAGTAACCGCTGGCACCGGCATTTGTGTCTGCCGACTACAAGGAGGATGCCGCGTACAAAGCGACCCTCGGGGAGTCGGTGCGTGAAGAGGGCACATTGTGGCCGGGGCTCACAGATCATCGCCATGACTTCGATGCAACCCGAGCCGCCGTCTACTCGCCCGCCTCCACCACGGCCCCCGACGCCACCTCCTCGACCGTGGTATGAGTGCCGCCGCCCGTCAACGACCACGACATCCAAGTCTGCGAGGTTATCCGCGACATTACAGGGACGCGGTGGACCTTCGGCGTGGCTCCCTCTGCCTTGTTGTCGTCACTGCCCCCACTGTAGCAGGGCTATCGAACTAGCAGGGTATCGTGGGCGCTCCCTCTTTCACCGATCTCTCTGATGAAGACGAAGGCGACGTCGACAACGAGTAAGGACTGGGAAGAGGACTGCCGGCGAGGAAGTAGCCTACTACGGCGTGCTTTTTTTAATGTTTAATTAAGTTTATATGAACTTTCTTGAATTATTTTTGAAAAAAAGATTTGCATCTCCACACCACCGTTGGGCGTTCCGCGGCCCAAATGGACATGTCACAGGCATTGGATCCGTCGGTACGACCGAACCAGGTCAAAAGTGAACTAAATATGAATCCGTTTAGATCTCGCCTTTGGAGTTGCCTTCATATTGTGAATCTTTTAAAAAAGAGTTAATTGGATTTATGCCGTTGTAACTTTCACCAATTAGAAAAATGCTATTACAAAAATTGAACTTGGAGATATGTCACTAAAACTTCTTAATACCTTTATCTATATCAGTATGATCATTACCGAACAGTATACATTCAGTTATGCTCTCATACGTACACAACTCATATATAGATAGACAGGTAAAAAAAAAGAGGAACACGCATGACTTGGTCGACTCAACGCCCGCATCCAAGAAGCATGAACCACTCTGCCGTTGCGCCATCTCTCCCGCACGGACGAACCCTAGCGAAAGCGGGGGCCACCGGAGTTGATCACGGCTGGACGCCCACGTACGACTTCGCGGTTGCAGGTACTAGTTATGTGAACTACGATGCTCTAGAACCTATTATGTGAAGTATTCAATCGTGCTTGTGAGTTGCTATATGAACTATTCCGCTGGTAATCTATGATAATTTGTTATAAGATGTTGCCGTTTTTTTTGTAATTGGTGTCAAAGTTTATGGATACTAGATGATACCCCGCGCCTTGCTGCGGGAATTGATCGCTCTATATTTCAACAAAATTTAATAATATAATTTTAAATTTTTAGATTAATAAAAAATGAACCAAAAATTTGAAAACACATGCAATTTATTATATTTGATTATGTTTAGTTATTTTTTTTAATATATGTATAATAAGAGAATGAAAAATATTTTTCCATGCATAGTCGTATGTTGAGGTGGGCTTTATCTCATCCGTAATTGTGTGATGATATGACATGCTTGTATGTTGACATAAATAAGTTAGTGGGAATCATGGGAATTGGTTGTCTTATATTTCAACAAAAAGTTAATTACGTGAATTTAAATATTTAGATTAATAACAAATGAACAAAAAAATTGAAAACACATACAACTTACTATATTTGATTGTGTATATTTACAAAAATTTTAATATAATTGTAATAAGGTCATGAGAAATATTTATCCATGCATGCATGGTTGCATGTGGTGGTGAGTCTTGTTTCATGCATGGTTGCATGTTGAGGTGGACCTTATCCTAATCATAATTGTGTGGTGATGTGGCTTGCTTGCATGTTGAGATAGATAAGATAGTGGGGATCAACTATTATAGTATTATTATAGCATGGTTGCATGTTGAGGTGGACCTTATCCTAATCATAATTGTGTGGTGATGTGACATGCTTGCATGTTGAGATAGATAAGATAGTGGGGATCAACTATTATAGTATTATAGATAACAAAAGCACCCCAGTTTAAGGGCCCATATGTGCCCAGAAAGAGCTCATGTTAGGATAGTATACTCATATTAGTTTTTTATTTTCTGCAAGTTTCTGAACAACACTTAAAATGTCAGTTTAGAGGTCCATATGTGGAAATGGCTCATATTATAACAGTAGACTCGTATTAGTATTTATTTTCATTACCTTTTCAGAATTTTCTAAGAAGTTCAATTTTTTCAGTGAAAATTAATTTTTAAATCCATTGGCATCCAAAAAAGCCCAAATCCTTCCGAAAGTTGAAAACATGGGTATTATGGTCAAGTACTATAGTACACACTGAAGGCAAAAGTGCTCAAGTGATCCCGAGCTCATATGAGCTCGGGTGAAGAGTAAAATCGAAAAAAATACGAAAAAAATTCAAAAAAATCTGAAAAAAATATGGTGAACATTTGGCAAATTTTTAATATGCTTGCAAAATTTCATCACAAAATAACATCCGTGGAATACACAGAAAAAAAACAAAATCAGAACTCCAAAATGCTGTAAAAACAACATTTTTGGAGCATCGATTTTGTTTTTTTTGCTGTGTATTCCACGGATGTTATTTTGTGATGAAATTTTGCAAGCATGTTAAAAATTTGTCAAATGTTCACCACAAAAAAATTCAGATTTTTTTGACTTTTTTTTTTATTTTTTTCGGTTTTACTGTTCACCCAAGCTCATATGAGCTCAGGATCAATTGCTCTGTGTCCGAACTGAAGGTCATGTATACATATTCATCATCATCAATAAGCCCTAGCTAAAGCTTAACGAGACATGCATGATAGCTTGGCGTCCGGCCGCGCGTATACTAAATATTAATATGTCCTTAATTAAATTTAAAAATTTAACTTAATTGAATACAATTAGTATGTAAAAATTTACAAAAATAATTATTTCAAATTTATATATGAAATCAGAAGGTGATGCGACATCAAACATCTTGTTCTAGTTTAATTTATCGTGGTACAAGTAGTAGTACTAGTGGTAAATTTAAGAAATGCCACTACCATCATAAAAAACAAAGAAGTAGAAATCACGACGGACAACGATGGAGGGGTTGGGTTGGGAAGACTGCACTGCATCTGCATGGTTGAATTTTCAGCCTAATTAAAAAGGAGAAATAAGAGAACTCGTCATCTGCTTTTCATCTTTTCTTGACTTGTGGTATGGGTGTGGCAGGTGCTTTGCTATACACGGTGCACATTCGAGCGCATGTCACTCTCACTTGTGGAAAGTATATATCGAATCCAATTGGTTTCATATCAATATTTGCCAATGCCAAAAGTTTAATAGCTCTATTAAAGTTTTCAATTTTTGGCACCTTTTGATTTTGCCAAATGTTGACTTGTGAAATATTGGCAATGCCAAATGTTGGCACCACACCATTTAGGCTCATTGTCCACTAATCTTCGACGTAGGTTTCATTCGAGTTTCAATCTTCGACGTGGTTTTAATTTTAGTATAACTTTTTCCACCGCTCCAAGTCTACATACATCTACATCTCAACAAATCTTTGATAACCAATTTTTGACGAAGGGAGTACTAAAATTAATATAAAGTTGAGATATTTATTTTGCGGTAGAGAAAGTACTTAGGGACGTTGATGGCCATACAATATGAGTTGCTTGTGCTGTTTCAGCAGGTAGCCAGCTGCTGTCGTGTCTCCTCCTTTATCTCTTAATTGTTTTGCATCTGTTCTGTATCTTTTGTCTAACAAAAAACTGGTTGATAGAACCCGGCTGTTAGCAGCCTGTATGTGTATGTAATTTATGGATGCATGCGATGGCACCAATAACACCGAACAGTAAGTTATTAGTTGTGTTGTTTTAGTTGTAGCCGGTGTGGTGTCTCCTCCTTGGTTTTTTATTCATCATGTTTCTCCGCCCTTTAATTTGTTTAAACAAAAATGAACCCATTCTTTGGACTCTTTCAATGAAAAAGAAAACAATTGTATTCTTTGTATCCTTCATCCTTGCAATGAAAAGACAACAAAATGCTTGCATGGTTAATTGTTGTTGGTTCAAAAAAACTGGTTGTTGTTTCCATGACAAATAAATAAAACATGTCTTTGGCTGCGCTGAGCTGGTACGTGTATGTAGCTCATGGATGGTACCCCAAAAAACAAGCTAAATTAAACATCATGACGAAATGAGTGACAAAACATAACATATAAAGATGACGTAGTAACGAAACATGTGAGTTTGGGATTTGATCGCCACACCCATATATACCCTTGGAGCAATCGATCAATGATGACGTGTGGTGTGTATGTGCCAAAGACGAGTAAAGATCCTTTGTAGTATTATACGATAGTGCAGTGTCGATGACATGCGGGGTCGGATTCAAACATCATCAATCGTATGGTACGGCGTGTTACCATAGAGAGTCCCAATCCGATAGAATTGGATGGATACCAAATGGACGGTCCAATTGTGTTGTTTGTACCAAGTGGATGGATGTGTACGGGTGGAGCTCCTTTTTCTTCTATTGTTTTTTTTTCTTCTATTGTTGTTTTATACTAGGCGTGATGCGTGGTACTCTCTGATCTACTAGTGGTAAATTTAAGAAATGCCACCACCACCATAAAAAGCAGCAGGATCCCATATATAAATCAAGGCAGACAGCGATGTGGATCTTGTAGTTGCCTGATTTTTTTCACTTTGCTTGTGCTTGACTTGTTGTTGTGTGGCACGTGTGTTTGATTTGTTACCGGAGACAAAGCTTGGCCATCGCTTGCTTTGCTTCGCCATACACGGACAGTACACATCCCACTACCAGTACATGTCACTCTCACTCGTGGAAAATTGTTGTCCATACAGCACCAACCAACACTATTCTTCTTCCATGTGGCTCTCAAGTATTGAAACGTCAATCTCCTTCCCTTCCTCCTAGGATGGGGTGCAGGACACACGCACACCGTTTTTCTCTTCTTTTTCAATCCTAGACACAGATTTTCCAGCCAACATTTGTTGTCCACCATATGGATTGGGGAGATATCAATTTCACACATAAATGGTGATTCTTTTTGTTGATAGTTCAGGGATATCAAAATACTAAATAAATTGAATATAAAAATACACTTCATGGTGATTTTTGGATTTTATCAAATGAAACTTTTAGTCGAGACCTCAAAAGATACTTTCTTAAAGTAAGAGTCGAGGTTTATCTTTGTTGGCTGCTCGAATCCCGTCGTGTTGGCGTCGTGGGTACCAGGCACGACATCGGTGGATTGCCGAAGTCGTTGGTGGCGAGCTCATCGGAGAGTGGGTCACACTCATCATCCTCTTGGGCCAAGCACTCCATCTCGTGATCATAAAAAATCTCACGAAACCTTCATCAACTTGACGTTGATGGCTAGTCGGGCGGGCACCTTCGCATCGATGCATCCCGCCGCCTAGTTCCCTCACCCTCCTCCTTTGATTCGTCCGCCATCGGCTCAAGCTCTCCCGCCTCACTCCCATCCTCCTCTCACGAGTTGCATCGCCTCCCATTCATTGTCAGAGTTGTCGTCCGACGATGATAATTCCATTGTGCCATGGTGATTTGAGCTGTTGCAGTGACAATATTTTGAGGCAAGATTCGACGTGATTTGAAGAAGAAGAAAATGAGGGCGGTTTCGATAGAATTAGTGTTTGGGTGGGGTGTCGGTGAGAATTTATGGACTTTTATTAGTGAAAGAAGAGGATTTTTTTCAAGGAGAAATCGTGTGGCTCTTTCAATTATGGTGCAAAAATGAATCGTTTGAAAGTTAAATAATCAAAATTTGAGGAGTTATATGGCTTCGGCTAGATGCGGTTTAACTCCTCAAAGAATCACAATTTTAAGAGAGATGCCAATTTGAGAGTTCGACTAGAGATGCTTTTAGATACTGATTTTACAGGTTTGATATTTTTTAAAAACCTAATTCGAAGGGAGTATATGGTTGCAAGAGCTTTGTATTTTGAGTATGAAAGTAATGTAAAGCTTTCCTAAGTCCTAGGATAACCTAATGATGTGTTGGATGGTGCTGGTTTTACATGTGACCTCTGTATGTATCTAGGCTCTAATTGGCACCATACGTTCATTTTGGTTCTACTATACAAAGGGGATAGATAATATCCTCCGTCTCCCGGTACCGTATCTTTGCCATCAAAATATGCCAAGAGCCTCCCTGGGAGGAAGAGGAAGAGGAATCCACTCCCCAAGATTCCTCGTCCCTTCCCCCCCCCCCCCCCCCCCCCCTTTCCTCTTCACTTCCGGCCGCCACCAAGATTCCGCCCCCAATCCCGCCGCCGCCCCGTACTACTACTAGTGAGTACTGAGAGTTCCCCTTTCTTTCCGGCCGGATAGAGAGCAACCAACATACCAAAGATTGGATTTTTGCTATCGGGGGACAACAACAAACAGAGCGAGAGAGAGGGAGAGAGGGATGGGGATCCCCAGCCCGAGCGACGAGGTGGTGCAAATCCGGCACGCGGACCTGCCCGGCGAGCCCACCGTGGTCACCATCAGCTGCCCCGACAAGACCGGCCTGGGCTGCGACCTCTGCCGCCTCGTCCTCCTCTTCGGCCTCAACGTCCTCAAGGGCGACATGAGCACCGACGGCCGATGGTGCTACATCGTGCTCTGGGTCGCGCCCCGCCCCGACCGCCCCATGCCCTGGCCCCTCCTCAAGGACCGCCTCGCCGGCCTCTGCCCCGTCCCCGCCCCTTTCGGCGTCGACAGCGCATACCTCGCCGCCGCCGGCCTACAGGACGACGGCCTCGCACCCGCCGCCGCCCCCCAGGTCTTCCTCCTCAAGTTCTGCTGCTACGACCGGATGGGCCTCCTCCACGGTACATACATACACACTCCTGCTGCTTGCTTGCTTGCTAGATTAAAATCCGTATGTGTCTGCTTCAGATTATTACTCCGTATGTGTGTTCCTCCACGAACGAATCGCCTAATTGGTTAACTCAATTTCCCCGCAGCTAGGTACTACCTATGTCGATGTCCATGCCGTTTTACAAGAATTGTTTTCGCTATTGACTCTCTATGTCGATACTGCTATAAGTATTACTGACTGAAGAAGAAAACATACATGTACTACTCAGGATGTGTTTTTTTCCTCTGCGACTCGCCTGATCGGATAGCCGACCCTCCGGGTTACATTGACTATTGACTGCCTGCCTAACTGACTCACTGACTGACTGACTTTCTTCTATGGTTTGGTTTCTTGTGAGACTATCATTGGTATCATGTTAGACCGACCGCTCACAGACGCAAGCGGAGTAATTCGTGTGTTCATTTACTCTGATGTAATCGATGTGTGTTCTTGTCGGTCAACTTCATTTTGCACTAACATTGTTTCACACCTCCAATCTTGTGATGAGATAATTGTAAGAATTCAGAATGTTTAGTCCTCACTTGTAGGTCTCCATGGGCATGTTTTAGAAATGTTTTTCTAGTGAAACAGCATGACAGGGTTCAAATGTGTAAAAAAAAAATTGTTGTCTAATCTAGACCTGCTTGCTGGGAATTCTCTGATTTGCAGACGTGACGTGCGTGCTGTGCGATTTGGAACTCACAATTAGGAGGGTTAAGGTCTCCACCACACCCGACGGCAGAGTGATGGACCTTTTCTTCATCACAGATGCTAGGTACATTTCTAACCTCATAAATCTTTTTTGGTGCCTCGTATAGGTTCTTCTATTTGTCAATCCCATCAGAAATTATTTGTTCTAACCTATTTTCAACTGCTGGTTAAACAGTGTATATTTTTCAAGGGGTATGGTGCTGTCTTAGGACATGCACAATTTTCCTTGTGATACTATGATGAGAGTATATGATCCTCTATAACTCGTCATGTTTTTTCAGTTTATCAACCTATCTTCAGTTGTGTAGTTTATGTTTAGCAAGGTCTATCATTTGAAACACAGGATTTTTTTGGTTTATGCTTAGTAATTACGGTCCATCATTTCAAATATAAGTATTGCATACCTTTGTTAAACTAGTAAATGAACGAAAGACCTTGCGCACATGATTTCAGGGAGCTTCTACACACAAAGAGCAGAAGGGAAGAGGTCTATGAAAAGCTGCAGACCATCTTAGGCGACTCCGTGACGACTTGTGAAATAGAATCCGCGACAGAGGACATGTCTTCTTGCCTCCAAGCTTCAGCATTGTTATCGCCTCTTGTCCTGGAGCAGATGTTCAGTGTAGATGTCATAGAGGAGCAATCAATCTGCTCGAGGTCCGACAGTAGCTTGTCGGTCACGATGGACAACTCCCTCAGCCCCGTGCACACCCTGATTCAGATCCAGTGCGGCGACCACAAGGGCCTCCTGTACGACATCATGAGGACACTGAAGGACTGCAACATCCAGGTAACAAGAGTATATGGAAGCAGTTTTTCCTTTCAGATTTCCTATATTGAGTAGGGAGAGCTGTTTGCTGTCAGCTTTCATACGGCCGGTTCTATGCGGGTCAGAAGGGCCGGTGCGAGGTGGATCTATTCGCGGTGCAGTCAGATGGGAATAAGATCCTCGACCAGCAGAAACAGAGAAGCATGTGCTCACGCCTGAGGATGGAGCTACTGCGGCCGCTCCGCGTGGCGCTGGTGAACCGGGGTCCTGACGCTGAGCTACTGGTAGCGAACCCAGTCGAGCTGTCCGGGAAGGGTAGGCCGCTGGTATTCTACGACATCACGCTCGCGCTCAAGAATCTCCATAGACGAATCTTCTTGGTAATGAAATCCTGTCTCCCGCTAGTGTTCATTCCTATGTGACAACTACGCACGACGCTCCTATCTATTGTCCATTAACATAACCAAACTTCTCCTTAATGAATGGTTTGTAGGCCGAGATTGGGAGGCATGTGGTGGACGACAGGGAGTGGGAGGTGTACCGGGTGCACCTGGGCGAGGGCGGCGACGAGCTCTCATGCTCGGTGAGGAGCAAGATAGTCGACGGCGTCACCAACATGCTCATGGGCTGGGACTGACTCACTGGTCTTGGCATGCATGCATCTTCCTTAACAAACACCCTGCAAGAGACCAGACCAGTTTACTTAATTTGTGTTGTGTACAGTAGGCATCGACTCGTTGTACATAATAGAGAGATGTTGATGCTCTGCTGCTGCTGTAAATTAAGTTGTTGGCTTACTGGCTAGTTCATTATTAGGTCAGGTCATACGCAGACTTGTGTTGTTTGGTCTGAAATTGTAGTAGTGTGTCTGTCTGTGCCTAACTGCTTAGATAGACGATCGCGTAACAGCAAACTAGTCTGAAATATCAGTGGCCCTGTTTGGTTCGGCTGCGGATTTCTGAAAATCTGCTGTGGAAAATCGGAAGCACCTCCCGGGCAGATTTCGATTTTCCGCAGCAGATTTTTAGAAATCGTTCTAAGGTTCGCTCTTTGGTCGTTCGTACGTTTATTTTTTGGCTGTGCTTTGGTGGAATCCGGCAGCAAAAACCGTTTGTTTTGGTGAAATCCTGTTTGGTTTGGTCGTGAATTTCCGAAATTTGATTGAGAAAGCTGAACCAAACAAGGCCTAATGCCTTGGCGCTCAACACACTAGGGTAAAGGAAGAAGTGGATTCGTTTTCCAGTTAAGAGGGGCTCTGCCCCCAATTTCATTTCACTTGGCAACAACTTTGCTCCTCTGGTCAAAGCGGTTGTTCAACAACTACCGTTTTTTTGCTATGGTGATGTTCAAATATTCCAAAAAAGATATGACAGGAAATTACTGATAAGATCTCAAACTTTTGGTGGGGAGATTCAGGCAAACAGGGAAAAAGAATGCATTGGTGAGCATGGTAAAAAATGTGTATATTCTAACTAAAATAAAATGAATCATGCTTTCAACCTTGCTATGCTAGCAAAACAGAGTTGGAGATTTAGTTACTAAACCAGATTCTTTGTGTGCTCGTGTGCTACACATGAAGTGGTATCCTAGTGGTGATTTACTTAAGGTTGGGTCAAATAAGGGTGCATCTTATACATGACAAAGCATTGTTGCTGATTTACACACCTCCATAAGAGGAAATGTTTGAGGAGTTGGTTGTGGAAAGTGACATAGATTGTTGAAAATCACTGATGAATTAATTGACCCTTACACAGTTCAATGCGATGAAGTACTTATTACGGATAATTCCTTGAGTATTGATGCAGAAAGAACACTGTGCATCCCTTTGAGAGTTCACATGAATAGAGGATGACATGGCAATCTTATCGACCTTTCTATTTCTCTGTACGTTCAGCTTACTATGTTGAATGGTAGCACCAATATGGAGTAAATACAAGAAGAGTGGATGGACTAGGATTATCTGGTAAAAACTCTTTGTGGGATATTGTTTGGAAATTACAAGGACTCAACCAACACCATGTATTATTTAGTGTCCACCCCATCATTCGCAGCAAGTTGAAACAACACACTACCAGCTTGTACCTGTTGTAGAGCCAAACCTGTTGATTCAGCCATCAGCTTCTAAAACTTGCAGAACACCTCTCTACTTTAGAAGCCTCCAACTTGCTTCTCAATGTTGTAACTGTATAAAAAAATGCTTCCAACATTAACCAACAATGCTACATAGGTTGGCAGAAAATAATACAACAGAAATTGTGTGGCATTTTGTAAATTGAAAGAAAGTTGGAAATTACTTGCACCCTAGCGGTGGCTTCGTCACCCCATTGATGAAACCGGCGTTGTCTTCATGGGCTAGCATCAATTTTTGACACAACTCAAATTTTTGCACAAAAGTACAAATTGATTCACCAACACAGCCACTCGCACCACCCGGTTAATTATGCCCGTGAATGGGAAGAATTTCTGCTTGAAGTACACAAGTGCCCAGGTGTTTCTTACCAGCCAAACCATAGAATTGCACCACTTGCTGCTAGGTGGTCTCAAAAACTCCTCAATAGTGTGTTGTCTAGTTGAAAAAATGGTAAAACTCACCAGCAAAAGGTATGTGCTTAGCCAACAGTTACTCTAGATTGGTTTTTGCAACCCGTAGCGCATGCCACTTACAACACCTATGGCCTATGGGGTGTGTTTGGGAAAACATCCGAGATGGCTGATGACATCGTCTGGTTTTGATCACCAATTATACTCAATGGGTGCTCATTATTCATTACCAACAACTACGGTTATTAGACCCATTTAAAAGTCGCTATCTTCTCGGTAGCAAAGCACAACACAAGCACACAGTGTGTGTGTGTGTGTTTATCCCAATAAGCGATGCAAATGGTATATTGTAATTACTTGTACAAAATATTGTGTCAAAAAAGATACAATCCTTGTACTTTTTATACAACACCCTTGTCCTTCCATCAACCCAGAAGAGCACCCTTACAGCCCCATTGTCATCCACTTTTTTGAAAAGAAAAAGTTTGGGCTCTCGAGTTTCCTTCTTTTGAAGTAGTCAACGATAAGATCCAAGTCTTATTGTGATAGGCCATGTCGCAGCTCTGCCCTCGCATTTATCACATCTCTCTTCACATAGGGAAAGCTCCTCGGATTGCAGCATCGTGCATGCCCAAGTAGACCCATCACAATAGTTGTCGAGATGTTCTGGTAATTTAGAGAGACCAGGTACTGATAGTCCTGCTCCAGCATCTTCCTATTCGAGTTGAAGTATCTTCGATGATTCATTTGCAACATCATTGGATCGTGTGCTCAACCACCAAAATAGTTACAATCCAAGAACCATCTTTTAGTATAATACCTATGCGCGCTTTGCAATCACATCGTTGCAACCTATTTCTATTCCTATTATCACTCATGTCCATAGATACACCCGCCTGTTTACTTGCAGATTTTTGTTGAGCAATAACACTTAAGTTAGTAGCATCATATTGGCTTGTTGTAACATCGTTAGACATGCTTCAACCAATATTCTATGCAGCAATTTTTTGAGAATGTATATATTCGCAAACCCACTCGATAAGTTGTAACAGCCCAGTTTTCACAACAATTAAAATTTTTGTTTTCGGTGTGAATTGTTTGATTGTATGATTTGTTTGCGGTGTTTGCATCCCCGATTTATCGATCGGCGATTATTTTCCCCCCTCTTATCTCGTATCGGACGGAGACCGGACCCTTGCCACCCTGACACTCGACATTTGCGACACCGGTCTTCACCCGATCACCGTCGCGATAACCGCACGAGACCAGCCGCAGCCAACGGAACAAAAACCCCGTTTAATAATTAAACGAGTTATTTTTATACCGCGCCGGAAAGTGTTTTCGGAACGGTTCCAGCGCGAGGTGAACACCTCCGGCTCGACTCGCTGATCGCGCAGTTTGAAGTTTTACCCGAATCGGAGGTACTGTGGACCCCCGGCGGTCAGAAACGTGAGCACCACGCGCGCGAGAGAAAAACCGGGGATGTTTTTGCAAACCGCCAGCCACCTGGGCTATATAAAGACCACCACACTCCCACCCATTTCTAGGGTTTCCCTAGCCACAATTTGCAGCCACCCCCCTCCACTTTGCCCAGTTTTGCCTCCCAGATCCCAGATTTTTCGGGCCGTTCGATCCCGCGATCGGACGCACCGGAGTGCGCCCTGACCATTCTCTCTCCTCTCTCCTCCTAGCCAGCCCGTGGAGCTCCTCCGTTCGCCGCCGCCTCCCTGCGCCTTCGCGGCGCCCCCGCGGCGCCTCCTCTCCCCCGCGGCGCCTCCGCCGCCTCCCACCCCCGCGGCGCCTCCTCTCCCTCCTTCTCCTTCTCCTCTCCCTCTCCCTAAGCCTCTTCTTCTCCCGTGCCCCTAACCCCTGCCTCTTCCTCCCGCAGATCAGCCGCCATGGCCATGGCCACTTGGAGCCGAGCTCCGCCGCCATGGAGCCACCCCGCCCGAACCGCAGGCCGGCGCAGCCCTCCCGGCCGGAACCTCCCCTGCCTCGCCCTGGAGCCTTCCGCCCCGCTGCCCCTCGTCGCCGGTGGCCGGCGCGCCACCGGGACAGCCGCCGCCGCCCGCCCTGGTCGTGCTCGGGAGGAGCCCGAGCCGGCTCCCTCCAGCGGCCGAGCTGGGCCGGCCTGGCAGCCCAGCAAACCCCCAGCCCAAGCAGGCCAGATCCACCTCTCCCAGGCCGAGATGGGCCCCGAGGCCCATGGTGAGCTTTTGGGCCCGACCTTTTTTTTCTCTTTTGCTAAGTCTGAAACTTTTTGCTGCTGATTCGTTTTTGCACCGTTAATAACGCTTAAACCGTAGCTCCGATGAACGTGCCCCCAAAACGAAAGTTGCTCAGTTTTGCGTGTTCTAGTATTCGTATGTAGAAAGTTTTTCCGTTTGAGCTCATCTTGATTTTGTAATTCTTTGCTAAAGTGGGCATCAGGCCGTTAAACTGCTACTTTTTCCTGTTAAGTGTTGCTGTTATATTTTATTGCAACTTTGCATGATGATTGTGACTCATCCATGAGGCCTATTGCCTTGATTCTTTCTCCTATGTGTTAAGCATCATGTGTACTTCATTTCCATGCTTTAACTTGTCATGTTTGGGTACTTTAGCTATATTAAATCTTTCTCCAAAGTGGTGATCCTGATGTTAATGTGCTGCTGTTGCTGAAACTGTTATTTTATTGCAACTTCGGGTGACGATTGCTTCGCAACCGTTTATCGAAATTGAGTGATTCCAATTGCATATTGTTAAGCATCATGTCTACTTTCATTAAATGTATTGCATTTCCATGATATGATTGCTGGTCATATAGTTGTTTAGCTCCAAAGTTGCTATGCTGCTGTTGTTGACAGCCACCTCTTATTTTCACTAAGTCTGTTACATTGCGATGTCATGTTGTTTGCTTAATATCTTTTGATCCATGATGCCTATTTGCATGATTCTTTTTAGCATGTCTTCCTTGTCATGTCTAGTTTAATTTCATATCTTTTGTGAGCATGTTTACATTGATTATCCTGTTTATGCATTGCTCTAAAGTGTGCTTCCTGATGTTGATAGTTTGTGACCGTAACTTGTTTTGTTTGTATCTTTTTAACCGTAACTCCGTTTGGAGTGTGCCTTATATGTAACTTGATTAGTTTTTCGTGTACTTTGTGTTTATGCTATTGTTTGCTGTTGTTAACCAACCTAAAATATGGTTTAGGACAGAACAGTACCAAATCCTTTAATTGTTGTGCCGCACTTAGTGTTTTGCCATGTTTAGGTTGTGCCTCACTTAAATTGACTAGCATAGATAGTTTACTTTGTGCTTCACCTCTTGCCATGTTTGTGTGCTATGCCATGTTTGCTTGAGTTGCCATGTTAATAACCGTTGGTTGATCACCTGTAGCTAAGCAACTTGAACCCTTGTAAATGTGTGGTATCGTCGTGTGTGTCGAGTACTCCACTTAAATTGTTAGTAACCGCTCTCGACGGTAGGTGCGATGTCTCATGTTGCCTTCTTGTTGATGCTTGCTCGTGTTTGCCTCGTAGTAATAGATGTCTTGTTGATGTTGTTTGCTTAATATCTTTTGATCTATGATGCCTATTTGCATGATTCTTTTTGCCATGCCTTCCCTGTCATGTCTACTTTAAATTCATATCATTTGTGAGCATGTTTGCATTGATTAACCTGTTTATGCATTGCTCTAAAGTGTGCTTTGTGATGTTGGCAGTTTGTGCCCGTAACTTGTTTTGCTTATATCTTTTTAACCGTAACTCCGTTTGAGGTGTTCTTTATATGTAACTTGATTAGTTTTTCGTGTACTTTGTGTTTATGCTATTGTTTTATGTTGTTAACCAACCTAAAATATGGTTTAGGACAGAACAGTACCAAATCTTTTAATCATCGTGCGGCACTTAGTGTTATGCCATGTTTAGGTTGTGCCTCACTTAAATTGACTAGCATAGATAGTTTACTTTGTGCTTCACCTCTTGACATGTTAGTGTGATATGCCATGCTTGCTTGAGTTGCCATGTTAACAACTTTGTTGATCACCTGTAGCTGAACAACTTGAACCACCGTAAATGTGCGGTATTCGTCGGGGTGTGTGACCGATACCCCACTTAAACCGCTAGTAACCGTTCTCGACGATAGATCCGTATCGCGTTTCCGTGTCGTCTAATGTCTTCTTGATCTTGTGTTGCCCCGTAGTAATAGAGTGCTTGCTCGTTGATTGCTTTCCAGTGTTTATCGTCTTGTGTGCTTCCGCGGGTACCTCTCGGAGACGATGCGAGCTTGCGATCCACTACACCTTCGGAACCCGACTTTTCAACAGGCAAGGACTATACATTACTTATGATCCATTCTATTTCAACCAGCGGTTTGCATGCTAGTCTAGGTTAGGCTCGATGTTTGATCCTACCACATGTTTACAGCCTCTTTCAAACCGATACAGCCATGTCCCCTCCCAGCAAATCTTGTTTTGCTATGTTACTTTTGCTCGTTGCTCAGCCCCTGCTTAGTATGCATGCTTAGGATGCTACGATGTTACCCTGTTACTCCTGGGTTTGGGATATCACATTATTATATTGTTATGGATGATATGATTATTATAAATGTTGACTATATTCGACGAAGGATGGAAGGTCTAGGCTATCCCGCCCCGACGCTTTGTTCCATTCGAATCACCTAGGATCCGAGTTCCGGGTATTGGTTTTAAGACTGAGCGTGCCTAACCGCGTGTGGGATTTTATGGTGTCCCCTCTTCTTACCTATCTAGCTTCAAACATTTCTAGTGGTGGCCCAAGCTGGTTTTACCTTTTGCAAAACGTGTGTGTGCGAGTGTCGACCTCGCAGATTTTCAAACAACTCGGGCCAGCGGAGACAGAGTTCCTTTGTTGGTCCAAACCTGGAAGCTCGAGGGCTATCCACAGTGTTGGTTTAGTTACCCCGACCTCGTCCATACGGTAGAGGATGACTCAAGAGCGCGGCCGGCTTTTGAGTTGGATGTCGACTCACCGGGGGCCACCCGGATTTGTGCGTTGTTAGTTAGAGGGACCTGTCGTTCCGGATCTCTTGGGACTAAATCATAAAATGGTTGCCTATCATGGGTAGCAACTGAGAGAGATGGGCGTGCGTGCGAAGCCTTGTAATGGGCAGTTGGTACACCCCTGCAGGGTTAAATCTTTTCGAGAAGTCGTGTCCACGGTTATGGACGACTTGAGACCTACTCCTTGTTCATAGACAACAACAACTGATGATAATTTTAATATAACTTGATCAACGTGTGTGTGTGCCTTGACTGCTTCTTCTTCGTCGGGATGCGAAGAGGAGGACAAGGATAGGATAGGTGTTATGTTTGCGTATGTAGGTGGATAGCAGACTTGTTGGAGGCGATTCCTCATCGAATGCTTGGCTTCTTACCTTACTCTCTAGATCGTTAGCCACTTCAAAGATGCTAGTGCGGCAGCAACCTCACCACTTACCCATTCCTTACCGTAAACTACTAGTTGTCCTAGAATGACGAGTGATGAAGTCCTTGCTGGGTCAGATGACCACTACAGTTGGATGCTGAGTACTTCTGTACTCATGATACTACCCCCAAACTCTTTTCAGGTTTCTTGATCCACAACAGGTATGGTGATCGACGTTTCCCGTGGAGACTCGACGACGACTAGTTAGGCGTATCCCGGCGGAGGGCCTGGACCCGTGTGGTTATGGGGATCGATGTTTTCTCTTTGCCAGTAGGCATTTGCTTGTAGTCTGTACTCAGACATGTACCTTCCGCTGTTGTATTGTATTTGAGGCAGTTGTATGCCGATTGTATGAGATGTTGTATCTGTAATGTTGTGATATCATGTTGGAAATCCGGGGCATATGTCGCGGTGGGACCGATATGTGCTTCGTCCCCGGATCTGGATGGAAACATCTAGATCTGGAACAGTACCGCATATCGGGCCTTACATAAGTACTCTCTCATCGCTGTCCTATGGGTCTTTGAGGTCACAATCCGAGTGCCAAAACCTATCATGTTTGCATAGTCATTGTACACTCACTGCACTTCAACAACACTATCAAAAAGCATGCCGATGAAAGGAATCATCAGCTGGATGGTACATCCTCATCAGGTTCCTGAACAAGTTTTTCATCATCTTCAGTGGGTCTGTTTCGAGTATCATGATCAAGGTTTTGTGCATTATGCAAATTGTTTTGCTGCATGTTATCTTCACTATCATTAGTTTCTGGAGCGAGGCTCATTCAAATAAAAGAAACTATGAAATTCTTGTGTATCATAGTTTTGCTCCCTTTGATAAACAAAAAATTGATGCCTCTAGAGCACCATCCAACAAACAAAATAGATCCCCCAATTCCTTCTCCACTATAAATTGTCTTTCAACATAACTAACAATCATAATTTAAACAAAAATCATCAACGTGTTTGAAACAACTTTAGGTTTTTCCAACAACATCAACAAACAAGTATAGTTTGCTCCATTTTATATATTTTTAGCTTCATCTACATCAATCAACAATGTTGCATCAACAAATATGTATGCCCACTCTATCAAGTCCTTTTACACCAATGTTTTTTTATGCTATGTTCAAGCCTAATTGAATTTATATTTGTTGTAACATAGAACCAAAAAAATCACCTTTTTTGCTTACCAAGAACATATCAATTTCGAAGGGATCAGTATAGTTAGACAAGCAAAATTCATGAATCATCTATTGTAACAATTAAAAACAGACCATCAACACATATTTTATAGCTTGTAACATTTCTTTTTAGAGCATATTTAGAGGTGATCCAGTGGTTCCAAAAAGATTAAAACCAAACAAAATTTATACGAGGCATGTAATATCCTCTGTTTTCTCACAATTATTCCGACATTTTTATAAGATGCTACATAATTTTGATGTTTTTCTTGCAACTCATAAATAGGGTTTTATTTTTTGTCACAATGCCAAATTCAAAGCATGTTACCAGATTTAGTCAAGAATCCAAAATCAAACACATGTAAAAGAGGGTTAGGAGGAGGTTTATCCATGATCTAAACTTGAACTATTGAAGCAATTTTTTTAGAAAAGCTAAGGTTTCAATGAGATGTATGTGATCGAATTCATCCCTCTCCAGTCGTGTTGCATCCACGAATACAACTGTTAGGGTTCCTGTAGCTAGTGTGGCTGATTGGGTTGCAGCAAGTTTGCAACACTATCGACGACGAGAGAATTCGTAGGGAAATGACGAGGAACACCACAGGAATTTGATGATGCATCTGCACTCAATGCCGACTTTGTTGGTTTAAAATGTCGCCACACATGAACATGGTTGCAACAATTTAGGAGGCAGTCAATGTGTTGGGGTGAGGTTGTTGCCGACTAGGCGACCGACCGGTGAAGAAATTCGGCGAATCGGTTGGTAGGAGCTATCGTTGTCGCAGCTCGACCCTTTGCGTGGGTTAGCGGGATGAAATCGAGCGTTGCGACCAAAATATTAGTCATATGCTTCGCTGAATACTCTTCGGCATAGATCCCAATGCAGATGAGATTGCACGGTTGTGATGATTTCGCAAGCTCATCAATGGGCTGCGTCGCCGTTTTTTCTTCACCTCTTTTGTTGTCCCCAGCTGATTTCGTATGGTTTATTTTTATTTTTATGATATTTTTATTCTATAAACCAAAGAAATTTAAGTGCCTTTATCATTGAAAAAATTAGTTAGTCCTACTCTTTTCAATTCAAATTAAACAACTTTTATTTGTTTGGTTTTTTGGTCTTTTCAATTCAGATATATATATATCGGAGGGAGTATCTAGATATGTTGGTGACATACGCAGTAGATGAGAATGAAGTTGCATGCAACTCCCAAGGGCCAAAGGCGGTAGGCGGTAGGCGGCTGGCAGTGTAACATTCTAGACACATGCAGAGAGTTTACCTGCCACGTAGGTCGCCGGTGTCTCGGACGCGTGTCCCCAGTCAAAGAGAGAGAGAGAGAGAAGTCATTTCAGGCAGCCAGCCAAACATTTGATTTGAATCGCTCTCGCGCGCGCTCGCTCGCTCGCTAGAATGAAGCCGCCATGGATCCCCGTGCTTGCTTCAGCTCACTTCAGACAGATCGAGAGACTCTTGAGAGTTTACCACGTCGCCGTACGTACGTGTCACCTCCACCGTGCATGCAACCGTGTTACTGTGGAGTTTACCTTACCACGTCGCCGGCCGCGTGTCCGACCGCAATACCACGTGTCCCTCCCCTCCTCCTCCCTCCATAAATTAACCTGCCTCACGGGGACGGACCTCACTCACTCACTCACACTTGTCACTTCACTCGAGCTCTCCACACTAGTTAGCTAGCCAAGCCAAGGAGGAAGAAGCAGCAAGCAAGAAGATGGCTCCCAAGCGCCGGGGCCGCAAGGTGGTCAGCTCCGTCGTCAAGACCAGGGTGGTCGAGGAGACCGTAGAGGTCGCCACCGCCATCCTCCCCGACGAGGTCGTCGACGTCTCCCGCTCCCGCGACGTCCACGTCCAGGTCCTCACCACCCCCGACGCCAAGAAGCAGCCCAAGAGGGGCGCCGCCAAGTCGCCAGTGGTGGTGCCGGTCTCACCGTCACCGCAGGGGCAGGCGGCGTCGCTGCAGAGCCAGGAGACGCAGGAGGAGCCCTACATTTACAAGGACGAGACCAAGAAGAGGTCGCAAGAGGACGGCGCATCGCCGGAGGGCCCCGAGACGCCCAAGCAGAAGAAGGCCAGGGTGGACAAGGCGAGGAAGAAGCCGGCCGCAGCAGGGAAAGGCCGCCGCCGCCGGGGCCGGGGCAGCAGTAGCAAGGTGGACATGGGTTACAAGGTGTACGTGTACCGGGTGCTGAAGCAGGTGCACCCGGACCTGGGCGCGTCGGGGAAGACGATGCAGGTGCTGGACATGATGATGGCCGACATGTTCGACCGCCTCGCCACGGAGGCGTCGCGTCTGGCGCAGTACGCGGGGCGCGCCACCCTCACCTCCCGCGACGTGCAGAACGCCGTGCGCCTCGTCATCCCCGGCGACCTCGCCAAGCACGCCATCTCCGAGGGCACCAAGGCAGTCACCATGTACATGCAGCCCTGAAGATCCATTACTCCATGGATTAGGATTGTAGTGTAGCAGCGGCGGGCGGTGTGCTAGTTAATTAGTAGTCTGCTCTTAGTAGTTTAGTTGGCTGGCGATCTCTGCTTTTGGTACTGTACTACGTACTTAGTGTTTAATTAGGAGGTTGGTGGAAGTAGCTTACCTGGTTCTGGTTTTAATGTTAGTTTCTGATGATGATGGATCCAACGAGATATGGTTATGTGTGTTTTATCCATGTACCAGCAAATGAGAGGTTCACTTCACTTAATCCATCTCTCTCTCTCTCTCTGGGTTAATTCATAAAGTGGACCTGGTTAAAAACAAAACAAAACAAAAAGACTTTTGAGTTCCACTGTCAAATGGTAACGAGCAAAAAAAATCAAAAAAATAGCAGCATCCCTTGTTTTCCACAATCACAGCATCTGGGTTCCAGACATCATCTGCTTATATCAAATCATTACAATCTCAATTCCTCTCAGCCTGCCCATCATTTCATTATCTTTATGAAGCTCCATAGGCCATAGCCACCGCGCGCCTAGAGAATTTGCAGCGCCTTGTTCCAACACACTCTAGTTGTATGCTCTGTTTTGTAAATTTGCCCAATAAGCATAACTGTGGTGAGGGCTGCCTGGTGGTCGGCGCGTGTGGCTGACTGTTTGGCATCGGCCGTTGTAACGGTTTTCGCTCGGTTTCTCGATAATTAACCGATCAACTCTCTTCTTGCTTAATGAATTCGAGATCCTTTGGGCCGACTTAAAAAAATAAGCATAATTGTATCCTCTGTTTCGTAAACTTGTCCAATAAGCCATTCTGTATCCTCTGCCTTTCGTTCCAGTTGAGCATTTTCAAAACCTTTCCCTGCGCAATAACCTGTCGCTGTGCCTTTCCCTGCTAGTGTATAAGATAAAATTGTTGTAGATTACTGAAACAAACCACATAATTAACCATATCAATGCACCTCAAGACTAAAGAGATTTCACAGCTCAAAGGAAAGGACTTCATTATTGATCAGGTATAGTTCATGAATCTGGGATGTAGGATTTTGTGCTCCCAGGCGCATATGCATCTGAATGAACAATGAATGTCAAAAAAATATTTAAGTTTAAAATTTAAAATATTATGTTTTTTCTCTATAAGAAACATTGTTGAAAGTTTTACACGCGTTCTAAGTTTTGCATTGTTGAAAAACATCCGATTTTCAACTCCCCACCGGCACCAATGACATCATGGATATTTCAATCAAATAAATTAGCCGTACTACTGCCAAGTGGGCCTACAAGGCCAGCCTCTGCTCGGGTGTTCTCTCTCTCGGCTTCCAACCAAGTTTTCGTGGATTCTCAAAAAAATAGCTCTCCTCATCAATACCTTGCTCCAAATGAACAAACAAATCATTTGAGACGCCATTGCAAGTTGCACGAATGAATGAAAATTTGTTAAGATCGATAGATTCTCATGGACATACTCGATCACTCACTCAGACTAGGAAATTCTATTCAGATCAACACGCATATATGCATGATACATTCTTCTTGATTCCATATTCTTCATTCATACGCACACACAACGAAATTAAAAGAAACAAATTCAAATCTCCATGCCCTCCTTCCTTGATCACATGCATGCTTCCAAAACACACACATAATATCCATGGCCACGGCAACAGGAATCGATCATCCTCGCCGTCGGCGGCTAGTAGTCATCGTCGCCGCCGTAGATGTCCTCCTCCACCCGCTCGGTCACGCGGTCCTCGATCTTGTGCTCCACGTAGCTCGCCCCGCCGGCCAGCGCAAGCCCACCCAGCACCCCCGCCGCCGCGCCCACTGCCAGGCCGCCGCCCATGCCCATCCCCTTCTTCTTCTTCCCGCCGCTCTGGTCCAGCGCCACGCCCGTCGTGCCGTACGCCGGAGCGGAGGATCCGTACCATGCCTGACCCGTTGGCTGCGCGGGGCCGTTAGCCGGTGGAGCCGAGCCGTACGCGGCTGGCTGTGGAAGTGGCGGTGCAACGGAGCCGTACGGTAATGCAGCCGGAGGAGGAGGTGCGGTGGAGCCGTAGGCCGGGTACCCCGCCGGAGGCGCCGCCACGCCGTATCCTCCAGCAGCTCCAGCCGCGGCGCCATACCCACCGTGACCGTAGGGGCCAGCGGGCTGGTTGGAGCCGTATCCGGCCGGCGCGGGGTACCCACCGGGGTTGGGGTCGTAGTACCTGGACGGCTCCCTGACGGCGACGCGGACGTCGAGCTTCCCCTGTGGCCGTCCGGAGGGCCGCTTCAGCTTCAGGCTCCTGGACACCTTGTTGCCGCCGATGCCGGCGTGGTCGATGACGTCGCGGAGCGGGAGGCGCGCGGAGCCGACGAGCGGCTTGACGCCGTCGGCGGCGTTGGCGTGGACGACGTCGATGTAGAGCACGGCGTCTTGGAGGCGGCTGGCGGGCGGGAGCGGGACGACGACCTTCTCGTCCCAGGACCAGGAGGGGTTGTCGCCGGCGCCGTCGAGGTCGACGCGGGTGGAGCAGCGGGCGCCGGCGTCGATCCAGAGCACGGCGTAGGGCTTGAGGTCGCCGTTGCGCCAGTTGACATTCTTCAGGTCCCGGGCGGAGCCGACGGTGACCTCCACCTCGTACTGCGAGCCCATCTTGTTGTTGTTGCTGGTGGTGGTGGTTGTCCGGCGGCGATGGAGGTGATGATGTTGGGTGGGTCGTGGAAGCCGGTGGACGACGGTGGCAACGGCATAAATACCCGACGAGAGCGCATCCACCTGAGCTGCCGTGTGTGACTGAGACGTGGGCCCAGACTCTTGTATTTTTCCTTCCCAACAAAGCACACAGTCATGACATATATCTCCTATCTCTTCTTCTTCTAGAAATACTTAGGATCCAAGGGATTGCAAACATTAGGAGTAGCTTTAATTAGGTGTACAAACAATTAAGGAGTAGAATGAATGAATAAATGAGAAGATATCCGAATTGGATCCTCACCAAAATTAAAGTGTTCTTTTATTTTTGCAAAAGAATTGATATGCAATGGCAGCATAGAGATTCTAAAAGCAACAAAAGTTACAACCAAATACATATAGTAGAAGATTTAACGACGGTTACAACCACAATTTATACAGTGTACAACGCACGACCTCTGTAGTACCATGTCGCGACGACCTCAAATGACTGCACAAGGCATGTTTGACTGAGAGAGATGATGTGGGCCTGGAATTTTGTATTTTTCCTTTCCGATAGAGTACACAGTCATTGCATATATCCTATCTTTATTTCTGGAAATATTTAGGATCAAAGGGATTGCAAACATTAGAAGTAGCTTTAATTATGTGCCATGCACAAATTAAGGAGTAGAGTGAATGGATGAATGAATAGATATCCGAATTCAGTCAATAACAATTAAAGTGCGGATTCTTTATTTTTAGAAATACTTAGGATCGAAGAGATTGCAAACATTATAAGTAGCATTAATTAGGTATCATGCACAAATTAAGGAGTAGAGTGAATGATGAATGAGTAGATATCCGAATTCATTCCATAACAATTAAAGTGCAGATTTTTTATGCATATCCTATCTATATCTTTTATAAAGCAAAACCCCACTAAGATGTATTTATGGTGTCTATCTCAACATGCAAGTTATTCCCATCACTCACTATTGTAGCCAATCATTTGTCTATATCATCCATTAACAAAACTCCACTAAGATGCATTTATATCTATCTCAACATGCAAGCTATCCACATCACACAGTATTGTAGCCAATCATTTGTCCATGTCATCCAATTTCATTTACATGCATCTTATACCTTTCAATTTACATTGTAGATTTTATAGAGATTTCCACTGCAACGCGCGGGACATTCTTCTAGTATACCTAAATAGTTAATCTGTAATACTTTTATTATCTTAACATGTACACATGCCACATCATCAAAGGTCCACCACAATACAAGGTGGCCAGGTGGAGGAAGGCGACCACGGCGGCGGCGACGACGAGGCTGTAGGAGAGGTGGATCAGGTCGGTGTAGAACGGCCAGCTGCGCCCGATGCATAGGAGGAAGAGGAACGCATACGCGCAGACGGTGACGACGACGATCCGCCGATGCGTGCCAGCAGCGCGACGGGGATCGACGTTGTGGAAGCCAGCAGCGCCACGGCGCCCATGAGCTGCGTGCGGACTGCGGAGGCCGGGGTTCAGCTGCCTGAAGGGCTCCAGCCAGGTGGAAGGCATCGTCATCTTCATCCTCGTGTCGACGGCGGCCATGATGAACCCCTAAACCCTAAATTAAACCTCCTCTCACGGTCGATGGATTGGTCAATACAAGAAGTCTTGCCCGGCCAAATCATATGGAACTCGAGTCAGATTTATAAGGTTTCCCGGCCTCGCTGTCGTTGGATGAAGCGCACGGATCTTGATGTTAGCAGGTTTTCCATGCCACAAAAATCTTGCGTTCACTCATCACAGACCACGCGCGAACCTCCCATGCAAGTGACTCGCCGCTCATGGCTCCCTCCCTTCCCTGCCGGAAGAAAATCTTATACGACCCGGGTCGTACGCCGTCTGATGGTGAGATCCTCTCCAGCAAAGACTTACATCGGAGGTGTACCATCGGGGTGTACGCCTCCAATGGTGAGACCCTCTCCAGCGAAGACTTACCATCGGGGCGTACGACCCGGGTCGCATAAGAATTTTTATTCGGTGTGTGCCTTCTTCTTCACAAGGAGGATCACGCCAGGGTCTTTTAGGCCCCGTTTGGATGGCCGTTTCCTGCAAAATACACCTGTAAAAATTATACGAACCTTCATTGGTTGTTTTCTTTCCGGCTGGAAAGTGTACTGTCACCCACCAAATACACCTGTAAATAATACAGGTCTGTAATAATTACAACGTTCCCAAGCGCGGCCTTAGGGTGCAGACCCACCCAACCATGTACAACCTAGAGCATGGAGTTTTAGGGTTTCGTCGGCATAGCGTTTGAAGTACAGATCGATCTGGGTTAGATGACGAACATGGCGGGATTCAGCCAGCGGCAGGGCCGGTGTGAACCGGTCGAGGATTTACTGGGAAGACTGCATCTCCAAGGGAAAAAGCCGAAGAGGGGGGTAATTTTGTGTGGGAAAAGGAAGTGACCGAGCCACCGCCAACAGTGAAGTGGCTCGCTATAGCAAGAGTGCATACGACCCTTGTGCATTTTAGAGCTATAGAAAATTTTCTGCATGATCCTTGAGAATCTATGGCTAGTATTTCTAGCTCTTGTAGAATGAAACAAAGCTCTAAAATAGGGTGCTACATTTTCCCGATAATTTTCTGCATGATCCTTGTACGATCCTTTGTTTCATTCTACTAGTAATTAATTTGCATTCAGAAAATCAGACAATAAAATTTTCATTACCAAAAGCAAATTAAGAAGAAGAAAAAACACAAGCTTAATCTAATTACCATCTTCATATTATCATGAGCAACTAGAAGCTATATATGATGATGTACTGAACATTCAGTAAAGAAGAAGAAGAAGAAGAAAAAGAAGATGGTTGGATCGATCAAACTCAAGCTGAGATGGGCCTGAGAGGCACGGCCTTGGCCTTGAGCGGCCGCCTCATGACGACGGTGAACTCGAGCTTCTCGGTGAGATCCACCTCGTCGCCGGCGGCTTCCCGCCACTGGAACTCCCTCACCAGGTTGGCCACGAAGTACTCGAGGTGCAGCAGCGCCAGCGCCATGGCCGGGCACACCCTCCTGCCGGCGCCGAACGGCATCATCTTGATCTCCTTGCTCCCCGTGAGGTCCACGTCCTCCCCCTCGCCGCCCGGCATGAACCGCTCCGGCCGGAACTCGGACGGCGCCGTCCAGATCCCCGCGTCCAGCCCGATGTCGCCCACCGCGAAGTTGACCGGCGTGCCCGCCGGGACCCGGTACCCGTCCAGCGTGGTCTCCTCCGCCGCGGCGTGCGGAAGCACGTAGTGGCCCGGCGGGTGCCGCCGCAGCCCCTCCAGCACCACAGCCTTGAGGTACGGCATCCCCTGCAGGTCCTCCTCCCGCAGCTCGCCCTCGGCGTCGACGGCGGCGGCGGAGACCTCGTCCCTCAGCCTGTCCTGCATGGCCGGGTTCTTGACCAGGTTGGCGAGTATCCACTGCAGCGCGGTGGCCGTGGTGTCGGTCCCGGCGCTGAGGAACTCGGAGCAGAGGCTGACGATCTCGCCGTCGGTGAGCCCCCTCCCTCCGTCCTCCGGGATGGCAAGCCTCACCAGGGAGTCCACGTAGCAGTCGCCGCCGGAGCCGGAGGAGGAGGAGGACTGGTCCCTCCTGGCGCGGATGAGCGGGACGAAGAGCTCCTCCTGGCGTCGGCGCAGCGAGACGAGCTTGCGCCAGCGGCGGCGGAAGACGAGCTTGGTGAGCGGGGGCAGGAAGGAGAAGACCTGGAAGCTGAGGAAGTTGGCGAGGAGGTCGCGCTGGAGGGCCTCGATGTCCCTGACGCGGGCGTCGCCGAGGCCGAGGCCGAGGTCGCCGCCGAAGCACATGTAGACGAGGAGGCAGAACATGGCGTACTGGAAGGGCTCCATGACGGCGACGGGGACCGCGCCGTCGCGGCCGGCGGAGCGGACGCGGGAGAGGAGGACGCGGAGCACCCAGCGGCGCGCGGGCGCGAAGGCGCGGAGGCGGGCCGGGTTGAGCACGCCGGTGGCGAGGGTGCGGCGGAGGGCGCGCCAGGTGGGGCCGTAGGGCGCGGAGCTGACGTTGCGGCCGCCGCTGGTGAGGACGGCGGCGGCGGGGGCGGTGGCGCGCGGGCGGGAGGCGAAGGCGGCGCCGCGCTGGACGAGGGCGCGGTGTGCCGGGCCTCGCGCGGCGACGAAGATCATGGGGCGCGCCCAGCCCAGCGGCGCGAAGGAGAAGACGGGGCCGTATGCGCGCGCGAGGCGGCGGAGCACGGGCTCCAGGTCGAAGTCGCGGCGTGCCAGGTGGAGCAGCGGGCCGAGGACCGGCAGGGTGGCCGGGCCTGGAGGAAGACGCGGTGGCGGCACGGCGGCTGAGTGGGAGTGGGAGTGGGAATGGGAGTTGGAATGGGAGCGTGCCCGGAGCAGGAGGGAGCTGAGGAGGCAGAGCATGGTGGTGAGGGAGTAGAAGAGCAGGTCCTCCATGGTGTGGCGGCGGAATGGAATGGTCGCTAGGATTCCGGTGAAGATATATGCCTCATTTGTACCGTGACCGGCCGTGAGAGAGAAGGAAGAATGTTCGGTTGGGAAGTTGGTTGCAATTGCAATGGATGGAAGATACGCGGCTGAACAAGCGTGCATGCGAAAAGTAATCCATGCAGCAGCGGGCAGGTGGTGTGTGTTAATGGCATGAACACACAAGCTACTAATAATCTCCTATCTAGTTTTACTCCTGCTGCTGCTAAGAGCATCTCCTGCGTCTAAATTTATTATATAGTTAGAAAATAAAAAAACTACTAGGTCGCCGCTGTTCGCCTCCACCTGCGGCACCGTCGGCGCCGCTCGCCGCCGTCCCTTCACAGGTACTCGAGGCGCGGCTCGTTGCCGTCCTGGACGTGGTAGAGGACATTGAGGAGCGTGCGCTCCTCGGGGCTCCACCACAACATCGGGCCGAGGCGGTTCATCGGGCCCAACACCGTTCCAGCCCTTCGGTGGAGGCGAGCGCCTGGTTGCGACGCTCCTCGAAGTGCGCCGTCCAGCGGGCAACGTTGTCCGCCGCGTTCGCTGGGTCAGCGAGCTCGGCCTCCGTCATTGTGACGCGGACGGCGAGGACTTCCTATCGAACTGCGCCCCTTGAGGCAGCGGCGGCACCGGCACGCCGGCGACACTTAGCGCCCAGCCGGGTGGTGTCCGCATGTCCGGCGGGCAGGGTCAGTTCCCCTGGGACAGGAGGATCGCCTCAGCGCGGGTGAGGACGCGGCGGTTGCCGTTCATGTCCACGGCGAGCCCGCTTTATATAGCAGCGGGGGGAGGGGGGGTGCATGCGGCGGGGACACGCGGCGGCGATTGGACTACTCCGCGGCGTTTGATTCCCACTGCAACGGCGATTGGACTGGACTCTGGCGCCGCATTGATTCCCCTGCGGTGGCGTCAGGAGCGAGGAAGACGAGGCGAGAGGATGAGCACGCCGCGTGGGAAAGACGCCGACAGGCGGGGCCGTGGGGAGGACGCGCGCGGAAGATTCTCGAGTTCGCGTGCTTTCCTTTCATCCGGCGACCCCAGCGCGCCAGGTTTGGCTTGGGATCGTCGGACTCAATTTTGACCCAATCCGGCGCTATTTGGGCCTTTGGGGGCACGGCTGGACGATTTTTCTCCATCCGGCGCTATTTGGGCCCTTGGGGGCACGACTGGGCCGCCACCGATACGATCTCCTGTTTCGCCACTAGATCTACAACACCTCCTTCAAATCTTATCTCCACGACCTCGCCCAACGTCGACCTGCGCTCAGTCGCACACTCGCGCATGGCCGTCTCAACCAAAACCGGAGTTGTGCGAGATTGAACCTCCTGGCGAGCCTGAGATTCGTGATGTCTCTGGTCCCGCTTTTGCCGCTCGTGCTGGGAGTCGGATGCGAGAATGGAAACATGGCATGAGAGCATATGTCGAATCTTGATTGGCAGAGCATCTGGTGTATTTCTCCTCCAACGCGTTCACCGTCGGGTAGGCCTTGCCGTCGGTCATTTCACCGCCGCCATCGACACGACGTCGTGCGACTGTGAGAAGTACATCTGCGAGGTGGGTGGCGTCGTGTGCCGTGAACCACAAATCGCGCTCCTTCGGCTGACCGAAGCACGCCGGCGCCGGCGGGGATGCTCCTCGAGCATCACCGATCGCCAATGAGCAGACAGATCAAAAGAGGGCTAAATTAATCTTAGAAACCGGGTATGAACCACGGGTTAGAGTTAAAACTGTTTGGAACCATAACTATTCAGCACCATACCTGCTTGTACCAAATCGTTCGGTACACAAAACCAAACTTTAACTAAACTGTTTTCGGAATCACTCGTTAACACCCGAACTAAACAAACCTGCGCAGAGAAACCGACCCAACGCACCCGGTTTTGGAAAAACTATTATCAGGTTTTAACTCACTCCTTCAACATATTGATTGGTATCTTTTACACTTAGCAAAATTAATTAGATAGCTACAATGCTAATTTTAGAACATGTCGAATATTAATATTTATTTTTGCGTGACAACTGACAATCATAATGTCTATCATCACAACACATGAATGTGATAAATTTAATTTGAATTCCCCATCCCAAGATTGAAGTTATGGTAGGACTTTTTTAATTTAGGTTTAGACATTGTGTTGCAAAGACCACTCATTTAATTGAATTCGTTAGACATGATTAAAATAAAATTCAAAATTATTAATAAATTTATCTAATTTATATGAATATGCGAAAATAGGGTCCCCTCCCGCTTTGTATTACAAAGCAACCACCACCGATACAATCAAAGATAGGTGCTGGGGCGGAAACAACACAGGCACGCCCAAAAGAAAATATAAAAGAAACAAATGCAGACAGCGGTGGATCGACAAAAAACAAAGAAGAATCGCGACCATAACGCCCACCGAAACTTCCACTAAGCTCCGACTCCGAAGCGCCGGTACCACGCAACACCTTCAAGAAGGGACGTGACGATGACGACGCTGCTGCACGGGTTTCCCCCGGTACGCGACGAGGAGAGAGGAAGGATGCACCCAACGCCCTTCAGGAAGGTTCAGCGTCACCCACGGGCGGAACCGCGTCAGGGTCGGCCAAGCCGACTGGGATTTCTCCCGATTCCAACCCTCTCCCCGAGCGCTCCGGAGCACTCCACCAAACTGTCCACCACCCTGCGCTAACACGGTCTCGAATCTTCCATGTTGTCTCACCACAACACCGCGAAATGGGACCTGCATATCAAAGGGGAGAAGCCGGGACTCGAAGAGGCAGCACCGTCTGCACGCGGGAGGGTTCAACCTCCACCGACACCGCGGGATCCGACCGGACGCAACAGCGGGAGCATACCGGACCCGTCAGCCACAGGTCCGGCCAGGCCCTCCATGCCCGTAAAGCTCCCGCCGTCGCGCTGCAGAAGGCATGCCGCCGGCGTCGCCACTCCCAGTCCGAGCCGCTTCTCCACTTCATCGCGCCGGAGACAGCACAGCCATGCCGGAGCTGACCCGCTAGGACCTAGATGGGGCCCTAAGGGCCCAGATCTGGGCCGGGGTCGCGCCGCCGGCCACCAAGCATCGCCAGGCCGCCCCGCCGCCAAGGGGCGACACCACCACCGCGCGAACCGCCAGCCCCCGCCGCCAGGCCGCCGGACCGCCGCCAGCCGAGCCACACCCGCCGCCGACCCCCTGCCCCGGGAAAGGGGACGCGCGCGGGGGAAAGGAAGGCCCGCCGCCGCCGAAACCGCCCGGCCAGACCGGGGGCACCCTCCGGCGGCGGCAGGGGAGAGGGGATGTAGGGAGGGGGCGAGGGGAGGAGGTGGGGGAGCCGCCCCGGCCGCCGCCCGGGGAGGCGGAGTCGGGGGAGGCTCTGTCTTATCGGATCTGAAGAGAGGAGTGGTTCAATTTATATGAATATATAGCGTATTAATACATGTTCATGCCATTTTAGTATTTATAATTATCATTGAAGAGCTCTAGAGTATACACGCGTAACAAAAATAATCTAATGTTTATTTTATAATTGGAGTGTATGATTATCTATCTTAACCAATTGCATTACTAACTATTAAATATTGTGTGGCTTCGAGGAACTCCAAATGGGTAGTCTACTCAACATGTGTGGAAGAACTCGAGGCATATGTGGACTACACCTACATTGTGATTGGTTCACCAAAATTTGAAATGAGCAATGAGGGTTGAGGTGCGTTGAGATTAAAATTCACTGTTTGGTTAGAAGGAACGTGACTTTTTTTAAACAAAGAAGGGTCCCGAAAACCCAGACTGCATTAATCATCAGCAGTTGTATATCTTACACAAAAGCCCTTGAGAAAGCGTAAAATAACAGATAGGGACTAGTTTACAAAGAGAACCCTGAAACGAGAAATGAAAACGCAATCAGGTCCTCGACCACGGTCGTCATCACGTCGAAGCTACCTGTCACGGCCAGCCTCTTCACCGTCGGGGAGCTTGCCACTTGATATGAAGACGCCGAAGAATGCCGAGTTGCAGGAGCTTAAGGGACTCCAATTTGGCGCCATGGGCTGGAGGTTAGTGAGCTGGGGATGCTGGCTAGCTGTCGAGCACGTCTGCACCATGAGTGGCCGCCCTTCGGCCTGAGGATTCGACGACAAGTTGGCACAGCACCAATGGATCTTCGCCGCCAAGATGAAGCTCAAGAAAAAGTTTTTCGCAGCTAGTCCCTAGGGCGTAGATCGAGCACGAACCTCACACACCCTGCGTCCTCTTCCACCTCCATGGAGCAAGAAGAGAAAGATCCGCAAGAATCGCCATGGACCCACCTTCATCAGGATAGGAAAGCTTATTGGGGGAGCTCCAATGCCCCTCCTCCATCTGCGCCGCTCGCCACGAGCGCTGGAGAACAGAGAGGAGACACCAGATCTTGTGGCCGCTTGGAAGGCACGGGAACAACTCCACGAGGAAAGGGAAATACAAGAAATTAAACCTAGCTACACGCGAACACCACCTCCCCCCTACTCCACTACGACTGATGGTGTCGCGAAGGGAGCATGAGTGAGGGGCCGCAGACTGCAACGACCGTTGGGGTAGACAAAGGAAGGTGGAGGAAGAGGAGAGCGGAGCGGGTGGGTGGGTGGAGCTAGGGGCTTTTTTTTACCAGATGATCCAAGGACACAACACCTCAAACTATTCGACGTGTGAGCTGCCAGGAATGTGACTTTAAGTGGGCTATCAACCCTAAGTCTATGTAATTGTGGTCGTGCTCCTTTTCGAGAGCCTTGCATCCGCACACATACAAACGGTAACAACACTTCATCTCACTCATAATTTTCACCATCTACCATAAATTCAATTTTTTCATAGTACAAACCCCTTCTGAACCATCGGCATCGCGCATGGCTAACGTGAGAGCATGCATGCGAGAACCTGCATCCGACAAGAGAGAGTAAGGTTCTTGAGGATGGTCCATCTCTAATGCGTACAACCACCATAGGTTGACCATGATCCGTCGCCTACTTTATTTTCGGTGTGTCGCTAAGTCATCTCTACCATCATCGACGATGATAATTGTGCTACAATACACTTTCCCTGCTGACACCTGCATATATGTGAATTATATACCTTCACATTAGCTTTTGCATTAGATTCATATGTGATGAATATGATAGATACATGTCCAATAATCCTTGATGTGACTAGAATGAGTAGCTATTTCTCATGAGGTAGAAATAGGATGGAAATTGCCTGATCAGGGTGGGTGGGGCCCACCTGCGCATTGGCTGGCACACTGACTGCATTGTGTTGTTGTTGCATACTAGGAGTAGAAGAGAGTGGACTCCGCCCGCCGCCGTCTGCTTCATTCCTTCCTTCTTCTTCTTCTCCGCCGGCGCCGGCCGGCCCCCTTCCTCTCCGGGCGCGTGAGATCGATCGATCGATCGATTTTTTATCCATCCGTTCGTCGGAGATCGGAGAAGATGCTGCCGTGGATCTTCAGCCGGAAGGGCGCGTCGGGCTTTTCTTGGGCCTCCACCGCCGACCAGGTCACCGCCGGCATCTCCGCATCAGGACTCACCGCAATTGTCACCGGTATCTACCCGCCTTCTTCCCCCTTCTTCACCGCTCACCGGTTCCATCTGATTCTGTGAATCGGTTGTCATTTGGCAGGGGCGTCCAGCGGCATCGGCGCGGAGACGGCGCGGGTGCTGGCGGCGCGCGGGGCTCACGTCGTCATGGCCGCCCGGAACCTCTTCGTCGCAGAGACCGTGCGCCAGGCCGTCCTGTCCGAGTGCCCCTCCGCCGCCGTCGACCTCATGGAGCTCGACCTCTCCTCCCTGGCCTCCGTCCGCAAGTTCGCCGCCGACTTCGCCGCCAGGGGCCTCCCGCTCCACATCCTCATGTAAGGAAGACCCACTCCTCGCTTCTACCAGTTATACTAGTTACTACTGCTCCCAATCATGCAGCGCACTTGATAGTTGAGGTTCAGTTAGGGGTTGTTAATGAAGACCATTCTGGTTCAGGTTCAGGTATGCCATTTCTGAGGACCATTCAGGTTCAGTTAGGGGCTATTGGCCATTAAGTTCTCAACATCTGCATCATGGGTAGTACAGCAGCTAGATGGCTTAGCAGTTTGGTAGTTTTAACAGGTTTCAATCAACACTGGTAGGGTTTAATTCTGGGTTTTGTTCTTCAACTTGGGCTATTATAACAACATGTTAGTTCGAATAAATGCTGCAACCAGTAGTTCAGTGTAGCAAAGTTCCACATGGTGGATTAAATATTCGCAGATTTTCAAATTTTACGGAGGCTATAGGCATGGGGAATTTCATGGAGGGGTAATCTGTTTGTTACAATTCACTCTAGAGTATGGTTATTACAGTGGAAGTGACCTGGACAGAAGACCCTGGAGTATGGTTATTAGTGAAGTATCTGCGCAGATATGACGCTTCTTGCACCACACCACTTGATCCAGGATAAAAGAGTGTGGTACTGGTTGTACCTTTCTTCAGCAATCTGACCCAGTGTATTTTTCATTCAAGAACTGATATCGTGTATTCAAGTCTAGTATCTTTCATGCTTGCTGGCTTGCATGTTTGCTCAAGTGTACTACTACAACAGATCATCATGTTCCCTAATTACATGATATCCTCTGGCAGCAACAACGCAGGGGTAATGGCGACTCCTTTTTCCCTCTCTAAGGATGGCATCGAGATGCAATTTGCAACTAACCACGTCGGTATGATTACCAACTCCCATGCACTACTTGACTAGCTGATGAGCCCAGCTACATACCCTGATATACAACGCTTCATTTCAACGATAGTGTTTTCAATTTTATTCCAGTGGCATTCCCCAGGTAGCGAAATCGACTTTGTACGCCTTAATATAAGCTTAAATGTTCCCTTAATTTCTCAACCCTGGTGTGCTGCTGCTGCCTAGCCCTTGTGAACTCTGAACCCTATGATCACCAAACAAATAAATATTTGCTGCCAGTCCTGGAACAGTACAAAACCTGCAAATTATCTCAGCAGACAGTTGCAAGCTTGTAATTTCCACTTCTCCTAACCCTCCTAGTTTGTTTCTGCGTCACCTGACTGTCATGTCATAATATTCAGGGCATTTTCTTTTGACACATCTCCTGCTGGAGACGATGAAAAAGACCTCCCGGGAATCAAACGTGGAAGGAAGAATTGTTAACGTTTCATCAGAGGGGCATAGGTTTGCATACAAGGAAGGCATCCGTTTTGCCAAGCTAAATGATGAGGAAGAGTATGTAGTTGCCGTGCAGTTATTGTGTTTTCCCCTGCCGTTTACTTTATTTCAAGGCAAATGAGTCACTTAATGTTTCAATCTTGTGTTGTGCAGGTATAGCACCATTGCAGCATATGGACAGTCAAAGCTTGCAAACATTTTGCATGCTAATGAACTTGCCAGGAGATTTAAGGTAGGCATCGGTCTGTTCAGATATTGTGGTTGTGGCATTGTATCATCTCTTGGTTCATATTAGTTCGAGTTTGTTAGGTCTAGCGTGCTCTGTGTCCGTGTTTGTTTCAACACCAACAGGAGTCTTGTGCTAGCAAGCACCATCAGTTGCATATTCAGGAGTTTTGCAGCTACACCTTAAAATCACAGAGACCATTTACTGAAATAAAAGAAAGTTGAGCTGTAGTTGGTCTTCATGACATGATTTCATTTGTTTCACTGTTTTATCTGGGTCTGAAGTTGTTGGAGAAGAATCTGCATCCAATCCCGTAATTGGCTAGTGAAGTGCCATATTTTTGTAACTGTTTTCCCTTAACTGGTTTTGTCTGTTTTCAGTTCTTTATCTATATGTTATATATTGAAATTATTTAGCCCAGATATGTCAGATCATGATTCATGATGCAGTATTTTTTCCTAACAGGAGGAGGGTGTTAACATGACAGCGAATTCTCTCCATCCTGGATCTATCATCACGAACCTTCTTCGCCACCACAGCATCATAGATGGTAAAACATACTTGGCAGAAGATATTATATTATGCAGTGCTCCTGCTTTCATACAAGAAACCGCGTTTCTTCTTGCCTTGAATAACTCATGGCGCTTGCGGCGAAAACACAATAAATGTTAACAGTGAGACAGAAATGGCAGACAGCAAACAGAATGATGCAAATAACCTCAAGCTGTGAAACTAAATGATATTTGTTGGTTGAAATCAGATCTCCATGGTCAAGTGCTGGTTGTGAAATTGTAGCTTGACTGATATAATCATTTTGTTGCTGTATGTAGCTCTCCACCGGACGCTTGGTAAATTGGTGCTGAAGAACGCTAAGCAGGTACACTTTTGCACTATGTTCAGTGTTGAGGAGGGTACTATATTCGTTTTACAACATTACAGAGAGTCCATCATGTTAAAATAAAATAAAATAAAATAAAAGGCAGTAAATGTAGCATTCCATGTTAGGATACGGCCTTGTGAACCATTGATTGTGTTGCTATGCTGCCGTGTCACCAGCTTGGACCCTGTGGCCGGAAAGGTGGTCTTAACTTGACAGGAAATGGTTTATGGATTCCTATTTCAGGACGCACACACTTGATATACATATTTTGATTTTGTCAGTCTTGTCTCCTGACCTGCGCCTGCACTTGGTCTGCTTCAGGCCAGCCGCTGTACTTAGATTTATAGTTGACTAGAGTAATATAGAGATCCAGATGTCACTGTGAGTAGTCATCATTTGTTAAGGGGGGCTGTCTTGAAAAATCGTTTTGGCAGTCTAAGCTTCGCTAGCGCTGATGCACAAGGTGATTTGAACTGATTTAGTTTTGGATTTGGGACAGGGGGCTGCGACGCAGTGCTACGTGGCGCTGCACCCGGATGCGAAAGGGGTGTCGGGCAAGTACTGGAGCGACAGCAACCTGTACGAGCCAAGCGAGAAGGCCAAGGATGCGGAGCTGGGGAAGAAGCTGTGGGACTACACCCTGGACCTCGTCGCCTGATGGATACTAGATGCTACTCTCTGATATGAGATGAATGTAATGTATAACAAACCACCTTACCGGGTGAGACTAGTCTTAGTAGTGAAACACAGAGAGGGATATGGATAGAGAGAAAGAGAGAGTGAATTTTGTTGATGTCTGAATTCCATCCGATTCAGGCGGAGGAAGTGAGTTTTGTGTTATATGCACCGACCATCCAGAAAAATAGATGGTCTGCGACTGCGAGTACAACGTCTTACACTCCTGACATTAATTTACCCAAATGCTTGGCACCCGCAATACACCAAAGATCAGCCTTCTTCTTGATGATGGTGAGAAGGATTGGAGGTGGTGCCGGAATGACTCAAGAAGAGAGCATAGTAAGGGAAGCCATGGCCTTCCGCTAAGGGCGATGCGACTCCAACGTACCAACCCACCAAGCTTTGTTGGGAGGAATGGTGCTCCATGATGAAGGGTCAACGAGGTGGAGATGGATCCACCATTTAATCATGCCCGGAAGCATAATGTAGAAGCATCACTTGAAGAAGAGACGATCAACGGATTCGGCCTCCTCTTGCAAAGCGGACACATGCCACAATTAGGTCACCCCTTTTTCCAATCTATCGACGGTCAAAACCAGATTTTGCATGACCAACCACGCGAAGAATAGGACTTTAGGAGGCGGGCCAAATCTTCCACACCTTCAACTCTATGCATGAAGTAGCGAGGCCAAGAAATTGCGCTTTATAAGCGAAGAATGTTGAATAGTGTCCGCTAGCCGTATGCTTACATGTGATGTCGTCGTCCTCCATGCCCATAATGAGATGGACCTCACGCAAGTTCAATCAAAGATAGATGATTTACAGTATGCGCTCAATAGTCCAATTTTTGAGGAACTTGATTTTGGAGAGTCATGCTCCCTCATTCATGGCTTCGTCCACCTTGCATTTCTTTCTAGTGGACACATCTTAAATCAATGGTGCAATCTCCCTAGGCCACACCCCATTAAGCCAAGTAGAGCCCCTAAATGTGCCCTCTCCTCGCTGCCAATGGTGATAGTGGAAGAAGCGTAGAACAAGTCGAGATCTGCATCATCACAAGGGTCTCTCATATCCACCCAAATTTATTGGACTCTTTCCATTCAAGCCAAATTCATCATAATCGAAGGGCACCGACAAACTTGAAGAGTTTGAGGATCCTAGGGCCGGCAATGGCTAGGGGCAACAAATGATATCCTAGTTAATCTTGCATTGTGCGTTGGTGGTTTTGTCTGTTCCGAACCATAGAAAAACCCTTCAATCTTGTTGATGCCATGAAGCACACTCGGAGGAGGGATGAGCAGGGTGATGTGGTAGATTTCTGTTTTCCCCGACGAATATGGTAGATTTCTTGGGAGGTTAGCTAAGATTTGACAAGTTCACCACGTTCACACCCATGGTAGTGACATTCCTATCATCCCAAGGAACAAGCCTTTTAGCGATCTTATCTTCAATGAATTGGAAGTCGGCACATTTAAGTTGCCACACCGAAAGAGGAAGGCCAAAATACTTGATTGGAAATGATGCAGGGTGGCCGGAAGGTTCTCAAGAATAGCATCCAAGATCTTTTTACTGCAATGGATGGGGACAACAGAATTCTTGTTGAAATTTGTGGATAGCCAAGAAAGTACACATGATTGAATCAAAAGAGTGGAGTTGAAATCTTACATCGTTGAATGCAAATATTTATTCGTGCCAGCTTAAATATTTTTATTCATGGCGCAAGAGTGTGATTCTTAAAAAGACTCAAATCAATTCAACCTCCATAGCTAATTTGCCATGAAAAACTCATGATCAAAATCCGACTCATTATATTGGGATATATATAGATACCAAAAACAACACATATATCTTCCATGTGTCATGAGACTAGCTAGCTGGGTAGGGAGTACCATACATACATATATAACAACGTTCATCAATCAATGGACGCTCTTAATATAATCAAATAACCAAAAATCAAGAATGAAGCTACCTAATTAACCAAGGCCCTTTGGGAAATTGCAATCCTTTATAATTCTCCTGGATGGCCGGTTTGGACGATATAAATTAGTTATCTCGATTGACAATGATGATTACGTAGTAATCCTCCTGGATTGGAGGAAGGTCTTGTGCTTCCCCTCGGCGGAGGCGAGGTAGTCGAGGAAGGTGGTGAGGTCGGTGTTCAAATATCGTCGTGGGGTGCCATCGGCGAGAAGCTCTGGCGCCGGGCCGATTACCCGCTCTGATGGAAGGCTGTGCAGCGATGCCACCGAGATTCGTGATCGGGTCGAGTTCACCCGCACCCGGTGAAGCACACTCTTATACCGCCCATTGCTGAATATCTGCACCACAGACATATTTACGAAACATAATATATCAAATCATCAAGCAATGGAAATTAATATAATCGTATGCATGTCGAGGGCATGACAGAGCGCAAATATAACTGTATGATTCATTGTATCGAATACAAATGCATTATTTGGCTGGCAAGAATGCTTTATCTTAATCAATAAATTAATCACGAGGAGATGCACACCTTTGCTTAATGCACAAAAAGATAAATAAGCATTGGCTTGTGTTGGTTTGCTTACAGAAAGCAAAAGTGGAGCACATATGCATATTTATATAGTGGAGTGCATGCATGAACTTATCAAGTGATATGATGGAACAAAGTCAAAAGGCTTGCTATAATATATTGCTACTCTACAACCGTTTATATATGTATAGATTCTAAACTATGTTATCATGCATGCATGCTTAGGTATCGTGGCTAGCTTCTTGGAACTGAAACCTTTAATTTTGTCAACGGGGCGCGTCGTCTACCTGCTGTCCTGCTTGACTTTTGGAGCTATGAAACCTTTCATACTCCTGCTATCATGTATCTGTGCCCATCATGGATCGTTGGGAGCTATCTAGCAATCCAATCAATCTAGTAGCTAGCTAGCTACACATTTGTTAATTAGTTTGCAGGAACACAGGCCGTTCTGAGTTGCCTTGATTTGATTGCTCAACTAAGTATATCTTTATTTAGACTGGCCCCAATGGGGAGTAACTTAGCAGTAACATAGAGTCCAACTCAGCATTTTTGCTTATGTGGCAATGAGTTATTGAGGAGAGAGATGGTTGTAGTAACTTAGCTAGTTACTAGCTCTTTGAGTAACATCACACATACCAAGACAATATAAGTCTAAAATCTAATAAATAAAGTCTTATATGACACTACATATATGTTACTACCCATTGTGGAGGTAGTAACATAGACTCGAAATCCGTGTATGTTACTAGTCTAAGTTACTCCTCATTGTGACCAGCCTTATATGTCGGTGAAAACAGCCGTCATTTCGCCAGTTCTACTATATTTTGCTACAACTACTATTTATACGCATTCCCAAATGTTTCATTGTTGGATTTTTTTTACAACTAGCTCTCTAACTAGAAACACACATATAGATATATGGTATAGTCTTTTATAGTTTATATGGCTCGAGAGATATGTACCTCAAGGTGATCGCCGACATTGACGATGAGTGCACCGGGCAGTGGGTCGACGAGGAGCCAATCGTCATCGCCCTGGCAGACCTCAAGGCCGTTGACCTGATCTTGGAGAAGAAGGGTGAGGAACCCATAGTCGGAGTGCGGCGGCATCCCTAGCGTGAGCTCTGGCTCCGGGCACGCCGGGAAGCAGTTGACCATCATCATCTGTGTCCCGCCGTCGAGCTCCTCGAGCACGCCCTCACCGGTGATCCCCATCGCCTCCAACGCCGCCTCCATCAACTCCCGAAACAGCCCCTGGTTCGCGCGGGCGTACGACGACATCACCTCCCTGCAACAACAGAGTGCCACGTGTCAGTGTTAGAGGGATGCTGGTAGAAAGTGAAAGTGAAAGTTAAATACTGGTACTGCTAGGAGGAGGAGGAGGAGGAGGCATGGATGATTGGCAGGGGCGACAAAGTGAATATGTAGGAGGTGAGTGGTGGATCTTCCTGGGGATTTGATTCGTCTCTATCTATTCCTATTCCTGCCCCGCCGCCGGCCGATCAGCCGGAAAAAAGTTGTTTGTTTTGTGGCCTCGTGTCGCCCCCTGGCGACTGGGACTGTGACACGTACTACCACGACCACGATGCAGCAATTATTTCTGCTGTATTTGGATTTTGTTGCGTCAGCAGCAGACAAGCACATATGTATGTGGGTGTCCACTTCACCCCCAATCTTTCACTAGTGTACCACGGTGAGATGAGATTGCTGAGGATTGAGATTGCCTTGTTTTTTAGTAATTCCCTAAAAGGAATAAAAGCAGTGCATTGCTTTTACTGCTTTGTAAATACACTACTCCCTCCGTAAACTAATACAAGATGTTTTAGATCGCCCTAGTTTAGTGATCTAAAACATCTTATATTAGTTTACAGAGGGAGTACTTGTTTACGTACTAAACTAGTCATGGTTACCTTGTTAACTTTTGTTGTAATCTCAGGAGGATCCCCTGTAATTCCCTATGTGCATGCACCTTGCTACCTACACCACTACAAAATACTCCCTCCGTTAACTAATATAAAATGTTTTAAATCGTTACTTTAGTTATCTAAAACATCTTACATTAATTTACAGAGGGAGTACTAAGCACTAGAATAACATTGCTGCGAATGAGCTTAGTTCGGATGATTAGGTTTTTTATGGGGAAACCAGCCAAACAGGATTTAGGTCTTGGTGTGTGTGTGTGTGTGTTTTGCATTTATTTTAGGATTTTTGCTGATTTCTGTTAAACGAAAGAAGATATTTCCCCGACTGCGAAGCCTCTATGACGTTTTCGTTAATTTTAAGATGTTGTATCAGTTTAGTATCTCAGAGAAATACATAGAATATATGTGCGTGCATACGTTTATAGGGGTGAGTGTATGTACATGTTGTGAGCACATGTGACTGCTTTGTGTTATAAAAAATAACATTACCATGCCAAAGCAAGTGACTTTCACAGCCACAGAAGTTAATTACTAGTACTAGAGTGAGTATTAAGGCAGTGCAATGTCCAATTAGAGTAGAGCAGTAAAATAGGTATATGCAGACCATACATAGAGCGACAGATGATATGTTCAACCACATCACATGATCATATATATATAAAAAAATACTTATATGGTATTGGAGTGACCGATCGATGAACTTAACTCTCCAGTAAACCAACGTTTCAACCAAAGGTGATTAGCGACAGCTTACTGCTACACTAATTAAGTAGCACTGTCATGTCTTCCTAAAAAATAGTGGAAGTGACATGGACTTGGAACAATAGTAGAACGTAGTAGTACCTGAGGTCGATTGGGTGGTGGGGCCATGATGGGACGACGTCGTCGAGCTTGGCCGGGTTACAGAGCAGCTTGAGGAAGTCGCGCCAGCAGAGCACGCCGTCGTTGAGCTGGTTGAAGCTGGTGCCGTAGCGCACCGCCGCCCGGATGTCCGGCGACATGTGCCTCGCCCGCTCCTCGTACGGCAGCGCGAAGAAGCGCGCCGCCACGTCCAGCATCGCCGCCGCCCGGTCGTCGAAGCCGTGGTTCACCGCCTGGAAGAAGCCCAGGTCCCGGCACGCGGCGTCGAGCCTCGTGAGCTCATCGGCGCGCTCGGAAGGGACCGGGGAGCGGAGGCGGGACATGTCGATGACCGGGATGCCGCGCGCGGCCGCCGGGGCCGGGCGGTCGGCGGGCGGGAGGATGTACTGCGACGGGAGGGACGTGACGCCGCGCTCCAGCAGGTGCCTCACGCCCTTGTTCAGCTCCTCTGACGAGGAAGACGCCGGTGGCTGCTTGAAGGTGGTGGTGGTGGGCTTGAGCTGTTGTTGGTGCTGTGGTTGGCTGGCATGGCTGCTGCTGCTGCTCTCGGCGGCAGCGGCGAGGATCGCCATTAGCAAGCAAGCAAGTAATCAATCCAGACCAAGGAGATCGAAGATGGGTTCAGTAGCAAGAAGGGCACTGGTTGATTAGTTTGGAAAGTACGGCCTGAGGATGAATTCGATGGAGATGAGAAGGGAGGCCAGGGTATTTATAGGCCGGACTGGAGGAAGAAGAAGAAGCAGAGGAGAGGAGGTGCTCACTGCTCTGCTTTGCATTGCTGCGTTGACGTTGACCCACCTTGCCAGGCACAACTTGCGCTGATCTGTCTGTCCACGTCGGACTACCAGACGCCCCTCCATCTGCCACGTGGACCAACACCTGACCTCTCTCTCCATCTCCTTCCTCTAGTCTAGCAAAAACATGTCAACTTTCAAAGTGTCATTTTTTTTCTTGGTATCCAGTTTCCTCCCCGCCCGCAAATTTTGATTTCCTTTTTCAAGAGTTCATACATGTACCATGCCAGGAGAAGTACGTATATACTGCCTTCTTTTCTCTTTACTCCGCGTATAAAATTTGCGTCGAATCAAAATTTGTAAAGTTTGATCAAATTTATCCTTAAAAAATGTTAACATCTACATTACCAAATATAAAAAATACGAAACTACATTTCGTAATAAATCTAATGATATTGCTTTGGTATTGTGAATGTTCATACTTTTTCTTATAACCTACACGCATATTTGAAACTTCCACTTTATGGAAGATTTGTTGTGCTTCATGCTTATTTGTAATTTCATGGCTTATTTGTGGCTACCTTTTTGTCATATGGCAATATTTTTCACAAAATCGAGCAGTAGCTAGATTTTGGATCAAAGGTCCATGAACAAACTGCATTTTTCTTCTTTCTTCTGATTATGCTCGTTGTTAATCTAGTTGATTATACAAATTGATTTGAAAATGATAACTCATTGCATTCCTATTTACGAATTAGCGACAATTATCTTTACTTCCGAAAGGCATTAATGGTGCTTCCCGCTGGGCCTAGATTCAGCCGGCTCAAACCTCGAGGACGCTGCATCGCCACCGCTTGATCCACATGTAATAACCATGTTGCTTCTTCCGTCGTAGGAGAGGAAGCGCCTACTGATTCCTCCATCTAGCGCCGCTTGTGCCATGCTATGGCACCCATAGCGCCCACCAAACCTCGGTACGACTTCCCTTGATCATCGAGAGAGCTTTGTCGTCGTTGTCGACCCACTGTCCACTAGAGTCGATAGCATCCTCTGATAGTATCGATGTTACCACAATAGAAGGGGCTAAAGTGGCGGTAGGGTTTTGCCACCCGATTCACACCAAGGATCAAAGTGGGTGTGGATTTTGTTCCCCTCAACTTCTTGTGCTCCATACTATATATGCACTTAGCATGTATGAGATATGGACATTAGCATACTATAATCTAAGCGATATGTCGAGCTTACATACGATCAATAAGAAACAACCACCGGTAGTGAAAAGAAAAGTTCTATGCTATGATATATGCTCATACCAAGTGGTAAACTTGGTTAGCTATCAAAAAACAATTGTAATCAATGATATATACTCACCATCTCTCCTCTACCACAATCTTGAGCTCAGATTTTTGTTCACACATAGTGTCTACTACGAGATGTATCAATCTGTGACTAGCTTGTGTTTTCAAAGGTAGTGAAATTCCATATGGAGCATCAAACGCGGCAATGATTGAGGAGCAAAATAAATTGGTCCCGATCAGACAAAGGAGGGTGACACAAACCACACAAGATCTTCAATGGATCCCTATATGGGTGAGCTTCATCGGACCGAGAAGGAACCAAGAACAAAAACATATCACGATAGCATCCCCTTTATAGGGTGGCATCGATAACCTAGAAAAAAGTGAGGCCCAAGGTTTGGCCTAGTTTGAACCTTCATACGCCCATCGTTTATGCCAAACAACATCACTTGACCAAGGAAAGGACATGAAGATTTATTCATCGCCACCAATGGCGCCACCGCCTCACCACCGCCATCTAAACACTTAGACTCTACCCTAACTACAACTATGCCAAGCATACAACCCATACTCAGTCCCCGGGTTCCTTTGTAGCAATAGAATCATCTCCTTTGTAGGGTGTTGTCGATCACCTAGAAGAAAAATAGACAAAAAGGGGGCCTAAGATCTAACATGCTCTTCTTTGATGCCAAACAACATTGCGGGAATGAGGAAAGAATGGGAATATCTTATTCTCGCCATCAATGGCATTATCACCTCGGCACCGTCAGTCATACACTTTGACTTTACACTAACCATAACAACCTTAGCGACGCCAGAAGGCACCTGAAGGTGACGGCAAACGGCGGCAATGGAGCCTTAGGAGGCAACCCTAGTTTTATTTCTCGGGAGTTGGAGTAGATTCACATGATCTTAAAAAACAAATTTAAAGCATTTGTCACTAAATAAAAATACCCTAAATGTGATATACATTAACATCGATGAATATCTAAGTGACATGTCAGGCTTACGTACGACTAAGACTGGCATGATATATAGATAGTGATATTGCGATATATACCCGGGCATGATCCCATCTCCACCACAACCTAGCTTGAGTTGAGTTGAGATTTTTATTCACACACAAAGAGAGATAGTGTCTATAGTATGAGGAGTTGTGTCAATCTGTGACTTGTGTTTGCAAAGGTAGCCAGCAACAAACAGGTCATGCAGCGCATCTGCTGCATGCTGCGTGTGATGAAATGAAATGAAATTCCATTTCCATCTAGGGCATCGGATGCGGCCGGCAATGATTGAGGATTGGTCCCGGTCGACCGTCCGATTGTTTTCCAGATTCCTCATTCTGGCTGGGCCGCCGGTTTAGTGCGTGTGCCTGCGCAGCGCCACACACGTACGCCCGGATCGTTCAATCGACAGACAGGATCCATGCAAAGATCTTTGCTACAATCCTTTCTTCTTTCTTTCCTTCTTTCTTGTTCTTGTTTTACAGCTAGCTCTACCTGCTTTTGCTTGTTCCATGGATGGATGGATGGATCACTTTGATATATCCATCCATCGTCTATCTCATCTCCTATCTCCTAGCTAGGGAGGTATATATTTGTGTCCTCGCTTTTGTGCCGACATTTTCCAAGCATTATATATGTTATTCTCTGGTAAACATATTTTTCTATCACTTCCTAAGTAAATTGATACGGATTGTGCGGTCATTATTATTGTCACATACTATATTTTGAATTCGACCGCTAACCAATAGTTACACAAAGTTGTGAGAATCATCGGTAAAGTGAAAATTGCACCATTGGATTCGCCGTGATTTTATTTTTATGTTTGTGATGTGGAATCTCATAATCTTTTGTTAGCATGCAAATATGAAAGGCCAAAGATGCATATTGGAGGTCATGTCAGTTGTCTAAACATTATCTTTAACTAAATAACGGGAGTATTAGGTAATCAATGTGCTCCACCTAGGTACGAGAGAGCCGATGAATCATTTGGAATTAACTACAGTTGAAACGGATGTATCTAGACGTATTTCAATGCTAAATACATTTGTTCCAGCGATAATTAATATGAAACGGAGATACCGTTGAAAATGCCACATTCGAGGTCTTTTGGAGACGTTGGCATGGGCGAGATATCTGTGTGGGTCAACAAAATCCTACACGACATGACAATGATGAAGAGACCACCTATACAACGACAATCGATATGTGATCACATTATGTAGTATATATGTAGCTTATGCTTACCTATGATCTAGAGTAGCACTAGCTAGCTTGGCATCGATCCAATATACATATGCATGCACACGTTGAAAAGAATTAGAGACGATGCCAATTGAATTCAGCTGGCACGCATGACAAGAAAGAAAGGGGGAAAGGCGCCTGCCGGCAAAACTAATCTTCTTTCTTTTCTATTTCTGGTCATGTAAATATATGCGCTGTCCTAGAGCAAACATGAAAGGCGCTTTCCATCAGGTTTTATAGCATTTCTAGCTTAGGGCTTGTGTTGATACCTAGCTAGATTTTAGTATATCGATCAGTTTTGACTAAACGTGTGTATAGTTGTAACCAGTAGCGAAGGTAGAGGATGGACCGGGTCGGTTCTGGCCCGTCCTAAGAGCATCTTCAACAGTTGCCCAAAAACGGTTATGTCTCAAAAAATAGATAATAAAGCAACAAAAACGCAGCTCCAACAACTGCCTAAAAACGTGATACCAAAAAGAAAAAAATGTGGGCACTGCCCAAAAAATCACGAAATCTGCCCAATGCATAGGGCACATATGCGGCTGCCCAAAAAACTTACATCACCTCCCGCAGCCTCTCCCGCAAAAAATGAAAAATAAGCGAATCTTACTTTTACAAAAAGGGGGGAAAGAGGTTTTTAGAAAAACAGTAATTAATTAGATGTTTTTCTATACACTACGTAAAGCACCATATATCTTGATGTTGTTCTTTTTTTTGCGGGGACCTTGGGACTATTCTCTCATCTAAACACGATCGTACACATACCTATTCGTAACAGAACTATTAGAAAAAACTGATTTTATAAGGAATCCTACAAACACAAATTTTGTTAAAACTAGCTAGGTGCCGATCACTGAACTAAGACTATTTAATTAACATGGCTCCCTTGCATAGAGCTTATGCAAATGCAATGAACGGCATCTGAAACCCTATCTACTGTTAATTAACTCTTTCAATTATACTAATATTGTTTGACTAATTAACATGCATGAACACAAGTTAACAAAGATTAGCTAAAAGGCTCCTTGGTTCGTTCGTGGCCATGCAATGAAGGGTATCCGAAACCCTAGCTATCTATCAATTTATCTAGCTTAAGTAGCAAGCGGGATGCCTAAAGATTATACAATTTTCAATGACGCGCGCGGCCGAGTGGTACATAAACATAAATTATAGTTTGTGTGTCCAAGGCATCTGTTAATTAGCATAGTTTTTTTTTGTTACAGATGCCTGTTAATTACAACTAATGACGTAGACTCGCACTGTCACACACATACACACATACGCACTGCAGTAGAATAGGTTTGAGATTGACAAGGTCATCAAACCTAGCTAGTGCTTGATGATCTCTTGTGTGGGACATGCATTCTGTGTGTTAAACAACATCTAGAGAACATATTGCATATATAGAAATAGAATGAAGTCTGAGTCGGGTGGTAACTTCTCATACTTAGTAATTTCTGTGTTGTAAACTCTAGGTGTGTATATCTTCTTGTGAGAGGGGAGACTTTTTCAAAGGTCTTAAGTCAAATACGCATGCATGCATGCATACTTTTCTTGATTCGAGAATACAGGAAGGAAAGTATGGTGGGTGATGAATGAATGAATGTTCCAACAAGAAAAGAGTTAGTTAGCTGCATGCAGTGGAAACGCATGCACTATACTCTAAGTCTCTAATCGATCTCTATGCACAAGAAGAAGTAGTTAAGCTGGTCATTTGCAGTCCATCCATTCTTGCATTGCACTGCATGCATGCCAAGGGAGTCAACGTTTCTTATGATTAACACTAGTCCTGCTCTACTTGTTTGGTCAAGTCAGCAATCTAGAGGCCGGAATTGACCAATTAATCAAGTGGCATGCATGCAGTCAAAGTCGCGAGTAGCTAGAATGGAGGAGCACGAGGCAGCTACTTTACTTACGTCCATCCATATATACTTGCATGCATTCCACTTCAGATACATGATATGTATATATACCATGGACTTCAACTATACCTACGTACGTATGCCTACGTACGTTACCGCTGACATGCATGCATGGCATTACGTACGTACGTACGTACATCAGTTTGGTTTGGTGCAAATCTTTTTCATCCATCTGGAAGAGAGAAAAATACGTAATTCAGATGATAGTACGTACCTTAAGAAACTATTTCAGATTGTGGACAGAGACATAATGGAATTACATTGGAAGAATATGCTGAGAGCAATGTTTCCCCTTCAACTAAATTTATCATCCTTGTACAAGTAAATTGTCGTAAATAAGCCTTCACAAACGCCACCCTTTAGAGCATCTCCAGCCGTTCGCCCCCCCCCCCCCCCCCCCCACCCACGTTTTGCGGCACTATTTTAGCGCGCTTGGGGGCGCTTGGGCGGCGAAAACGTCTTGGGGCGAGTTTCCCCCCAAGGCGACCCCCAAGACTGGCGGGGCCGGCTCAGATTCAGTCCAAATTCGACCCAAAAATGACGCAAATTATTTTTTTGACACAGATTCAGCACAAACATGGAAATATAGGCGCAGTTCGGCGCAAATTCGGCATACAACATGATATTACACATAGTTCGGCACAAATACAAAAAAACAGATCAAACTAGACATTGCCTTTGCGCATCCATAGATGATCCACTAGATCTTCCTGCAGTTGACGATGCACGTGCGGGTCTCGGATCTCCTGGCGCATGTTAAGATAGACTGTCCAATCTGATGGTATCTGGTGATCAACAACTGCAAGAGGCCCCTGGTTGATATATGGTTCAGAGTCATACACTGGCTCCGCTTTCTCTCTCTCAATGATCATGTTGTGCAAGATGACACAACAATTCATCACCTCCCACATTTGATCTTTCGACCAAGTCTGAGCGGGGTACCGGACAACAGCAAATCGATACTGTAGTACCCCAAATGCCCGCTCGACATCCTTCCTACAAGCCTCCTGGCATTTGGCAAAATGGGCGTGCTTCCCCCCTGACACAGGGTTTGAGATAGTCTTCACAAATAACGGCCATCTTGGATAGATGTCGTCTGCCAGATAGTATCCCTTGTTGTACTGGTGCCCATTGACCTCGAAGTTCACCGGAGGAGCATGACCTTCGACAAGCCTGGCAAAGATATTTGAACACTGCAGGACGTTGATGTCATTGTGTGTTCCTGGCATGCCAAAGAAAGAGTGCCAAATCCAGAGATCATGTGTAGCAACCGCCTCAAGTACCACACTGCAGTGACCTTTTGCACCCTTGTACATCCCCTGCCAAGCAAATGGACAGTTCTTCCATTCCCAATGCATGCAGTCGATGCTTCCAAGCATCCCAGGAAATCCTCTTGCTTCATTCTCTGCTAGGATTCGAGCAGTGTCTTCTGCATCGGGTGCTCGCAAGTAATGTTTTCCAAAGCAGCCAACTACTGCTCTGCAAAATCTGTAGAAACAATCAAGGGCGGTGGACTCGGCCATGCGTGCATAGTCGTCCTGTTCATCACCAGGAGTTCCGTATGCAAGCATCCTCATGGCCGTTGTGCACTTCTGAAGTGAGGAGAACCCAACTGTGCCGGTGCAATCTTTCTTGCAAACGAAGTAGCTGTCGTACTCTCGAAGTGAATTGACAATGCGAAGAAAGAGCTTTCGGCCCATGCGGTACCGGCGCCGGAATGTCTTCTCGCCGTGCAGGGGAACATCGGCAAAGTATTCGGAGTAGAGCAAACAGTAGCCCTCTGAATGGCCCCTCTCCTTTCCCTTCCGGCGACCCATCTTGGAACCTCCTCGGTGCGGCTCCTTGTTGGCACCGAACAGGTCGGCCAAGGCGGCGAGCATCATGAGGTGCTCGTCGTCCTGGGCGTCGGCGTTCGCCTCTTCCTCCATCAACGCGGCGAAGAGTGCCTCGTCGTCGGAGTCCATCTCGGGGACGCAATTCTTCGAACAGGTGGGGCGCGAGGTGGGCGATTCTGCGCCGGCGTTCTCGGCTTGGCGTTCCTCGCCGGCCAAACGCCGGTGAACTAGGGGCGGCCTTGGAAGAGGAGAGGCGTGGGAGAAGCAGTGGCGTGTTTTGGGCGGTAGAAACGGCTATCTAGCGGCGGCACGGCGGCCGGCGACGGCAAGGGCGGTGGGGAGAGGTGGGGGAGAGAAGTCCCTTTTTGGGTCGGCTTGGCCTGCCAGTGGGCCAGGAAGAGGATTTCGTTTCGTCCGGCGCCCCCAAGCGACCCCCAGTGCGCTGGGTTCGGGTTGGGTTCGCCGGACTCAAAATCGACCCTATCCGGCGCTAATTGGGGTCTTGGGGGCGCGACTGGGCGAAATACGTCCGTCCGGCGCTACTTTCGCCGTCTTGGGGGCCTCTTGGGGGCGCGGCTGGAGATGCTCTTACACCACAAGAACGCTTCCATGCCCATAAATTAAGGGTGAATACACATTTTGCTTACTTGATTGCTTTTATTAGTTGGTCAAGGCTTGAGTGGCAGGGCTAGAGAAGAGAGCATGGACACTTACACAGACAGAAACATGCTTTTCCCTCAAAAAATAAAATCAAATTTCAGTGCTTTGTTCTGCCTCCGCTGCCTTGCAATTATTCATCTTTTCCTCTAGTATATGGAGTTCCCGGCCTAAATGAAAATGGATGATCATGATGGTCATACAAAACAATACGTGCCATTTTGCAAACTGGGATTTAACATGTATGATTATGATCTATATATGCCATGGATTGATTCGTAGATGGCCGTAAATTTTGCCACGAACATAAACTCTTCATTTTAAGTATGGCACACATAATCTCTGCTTTGCTGTGGGAGGACAATATTTCTCCTTTTTTTCAGAAAGGGATTACCAGTGGCTGTTTTTGTGGACATCTATCTTGTCATCGTCTCGGGTTTTTTCTTTCTACCCACAATGTCATTGCAATCTTTAGTTTTGGAACTCTATCCCTGTCTTTTTTTTTTGCAGGGTGAACTCTGTCCCTGTCTGTGGCTGTCCCAAAAAGAGTGTTCCAGCGAGCTGATATGACCAGTTGAGCAGTTTCAGTTTTTCTTCAACCAAAAACCATTTACAATGACACCAAAGGATACAACATTACACCACAGCTCCAAAACCAAGCAAACAACACAGCTAAAAGCTAAAACCCCATTATTCCTACACAACCGTCCTCCCCTCACTGTCCTGGCCGGAGCTGCTCATCGTCTCCACCGCTGCTGGGGCGAGACGGCGCCAGGACAAGCGGAGGACCTAGCTTCGGCAGCTGAGGTACGCTATTCGACCGGGTCACATCACCCGGGGCCGGGGCTCGCCCCAATATTCCCCGGCCAGGGTGAGGGGGAGCTCCCGGAGGCAACCGGACGGTCATCCCGTAGCCGAACCCCGAAGGGACGATCATAAAGGGCCACCATGGCTCCTGCGCAGACCGCGCGGCAATAGACTGGGCAGCAGTGGCAGTGGCGCGCCGATGCTGCACAACAGGAGGCGTGATGACATTGGCAGGAGGAGCAGCGCGAGGCGTACCATCAGCATGGCGCGGCGCCACAGCACGCTTTGTCCTCTGTTGTCGGACCCCCTCCGGGCTAAGTTTCCGCTTGCCACCTCTCAGACGAGGCCTGCTAACCAGATCATCAGGATTCAGGCGCCCGAACAGGCGGGCCTTCAGCTTCGACACATCAATGCGACCCTTCATGAAATCTGTCAGGTCCGAAGCGCAATCGACAAGGCATCTGCAGATCTTCTGCATCTGCGCCTTCCCTACCGCCCTTGCAAAATTCTGCGACTGGTCCAAGAAGTCTTCAACCTAGATGATGACAAGAACCAGAGAAATAGTAACGCACATGATGAGCCTGGCATTATGTTACCTATCAGTAGTGCTAGTCGATCTACAGGATACCTACACTTAGATTACCGACTCCTTTCTTCCATGTCTTGGAGATCCACGATGCTTCGAAATTGCTAGCGCAGAGCCCGTGCTCCCATAAACTCTCCACTGAGAGTAGCTGCAGGACGAGAAGCCAAACTTGTCATTTATTAGTACACATTATCAGCTAGGTCGATGTCAGGCGATATAATGTTGGATTCTAAATTAATTCTTAAGGTATTGTATAAATATGAACATAACTCACACAGCAAAAATGAATAGAAAGTGCATGTTAATTAAAATTGCTGACCTTACTCATTAATGTTACAAAAAGTTCAGCTACAGATTCTTTATTTGTGCTCCCAAACCCCTTAAAGTGCAAGATGTTCTTCTCGACACTTGAACAATCTGACCCATCTGCAAGGGCCAAAAACAAGATAATTATCCCATCATCATTTCTGGGTAATACAGTAGCAGAAGAAACGGTAATAAAACAAACCTTTTAATAAGGCAGAGAACGCGGGCAATATTGGAGGACGACGGGTCTGCGCTGCACATTGTAAAAGTAGTAAGAAGATTCAACTACTAATTAGACAAACAAATCAAAGAAGGATTAAGCCTAGACTACGGAGCTACTAGCTAGTCACTACCACAGCCTAAACTGGAGACTGAAGCTTAATTTACTTTTATGTAAAAATAGAACCTAACATCAATACGTTATTGTTACCTGCAAATGGAAAGCAACCAAGGAAATGATTGACATTGAGTTCATTGTCTGTGCTGTTGGGCTATTCACATCATGTATCTTAGCCCAGATTTTAACCTGCAGAACAAACAAAACATCATGTATCACATTGCTTCAGAACAACAACCAAACATTGGTATGTCACACCTAGGAGAAAAGGATCAAATGAAGACAAAGAAAATTACATTACCAGGTAACTTAGTATCTGAAACCTTTCATCAAGTGAAGAAACAAATTTGAAGACCATCGATCTTGTCATGCCATCTTTGTTTTCAACCGTAATATCACACTCGATGCCAGTTCCCCGATCAATAACATTCACAATAGGTACCCTAGCACCTACAACTGGTAAAACTCCACAGTAAATTCCGTCCCCTGAAATTCAGAATATAAGAAACTAATTACTTTTCCTTTCCTTTATCTAATTGACAAAACTCTGAAGGTACTGCCCAATTGGTGGTCTTTCATAAGATAGCATGGTACGGCCACACAGTTAGCAAAACAAGTTATCTCGTCAAGCCCCAAATATGATAAGCTTTACATGCAAAGAATGTGCTTTTATAACAACTGTCACAATGTCCTTTTGGTTTTTTTTATCCCTTTTATGAGATTCTGAAGTCATTTGAACATAGTCAATATAAACATTCTACAGTATTTTCATTAACCACACTGAATCAATGAACGAAAAAAATAGACTAGCGAGCTTGTGAAAATGTTTAGCTCAAGGAAAGGAAATAGTTACTTTGAAGAGAGTACAGAGCTTTGGCGAATTTCCTGATGACTTTCATCTTTTTCTTGCGAGGATACTGATCCTCGATCTCGGCACTAAAGTTGACAGAGAGATCGATGTCACTTTTAGGAGTAAATAAATCCATTGTGAATGACCCAAATGCTTGCACAACTGGAAACCCATTGTCGTTACCTGCAATGATTTGTTAAGAGGGGATGTCAAATCAGCATGCATGCAAGAGACAGATGCTCAAGAAATAATCAGAACATCACTTGTTGACCGTATCAATATCAATGTTGGTCTCTTTTCTGCAAGAAGTCCATCAGGTTATTCAGTGACTACATCAGCAAGAAAGTCAACTTACATCATCTCTTACCAAAGATTCTAGTTGCCATCTTGTTGAAGACATCAACCAAGGCGTTCCGCTGCTCGTAGTCGACGGGCTTGGGGCGCAGCACGGCATACACCTCGAGGAGCAAATCGTTGAGAGCTGGAAGGAGGCCAGGATCAACCGACATGGCGGCCAGAAGCTGCTCCTCGTTCTGCTCCGCATGGCTGCGTAAATCTGTGCAGGAACAGGCAAGAAACATCGGCAACGACGACGACGACATGTGGAATTAAACCATAGAAATACCGCAAGATCTTTCCGGTTCCATCCCCAAAATCAGAAGGCTCCTCACCGCACATGGAAATGTGAGGGGGGCGCAGAGAACGTGCTGCTATAAATCAAGTAAAATGCAGAGAAATAGCTAGCAAGCTGCTGCTGCTTCCTCCCCACTGTCACTCCTCCTAGTATCATCATCAACTAGTAAATCTTGCATCATCTTAACTAAGGAATGAATGATAAAACGTTGAACTGAACTTTGGGCAGGAGTGCCATTAGTTAAGACAGATTGGTGGGAGAGAAAGAATAATGACCATGGAAAAGCAGGAAAGCAACATTGGCGAAAATGGTCCCATAGCCTCGTGTTTCGATATCGGGCATGAGCAGTGGGTTTCCTGATGCTGCTGGAACTCGACTCCCCCTGTTCCCCTCTCTCTCAAAACTATGACGTTTATATTTCCGTTTCTTGAAATGGAAAGGGGCGAGGCCCGGTTCTAAAAAAAAACATTGGCGAAAATGACCATGGAATATCGCAAAATCTTTGATGTTCCACTCCCAAACTCAAGACAGGCATAGGGAGAAAACTCAGTCGGAGTTTTTGCATCCGCACATGGCAATGAGAGGGGAACACAGAGAATGTACTGGCTATGAAGTAAAATTCAGAGAAATATCTATAGCTGTTGATTCCTCCCCACTGTCACTCTCCTTCTTAGTATCATCCATCACTAGTAAATTAGTTAAAACAGAAGAGATTGGTGGCAGAAAACGAAGAGATAGAAGGAAGGGAAAAGAAGGTACCTTGTGAATCCCAGACGGTGGAAGATTCCTCGTCGGTGTCGCCGGACCTGCAGAGCAGCCGCAGACGCATCAGAGATCTATCCAATCTAATTCTTCTAATCTACGGGGGAGGGGGGGGTGCGGGAATACGAACCCGTCGGAGTCGGAGTCAGGGCCGGAGCCGGAGCCGAAGGTCTCTTCGGAGGCGTCGGAGAATGGCGGCGGCGGCGGCGGCGGCGACGGAGCCGAAGCGGCGGCAGGAGTCGCCATGGCTCGCCACTCGTGTGCTGCTGGCTGGAAGTGAAGCTGCTGCTGCTGCTGCCCGTCAGTCACCGAGGGGTGGGGCCCGCTTGGCAGAAACAGAGGCAGGAGGAGTTATTAGCCTTGAGGAGGTGTCCAACAAACTCTTCAAATCGGAGTCTGTCTCATAAGATTGATTCCTGTAAATCTGAAACTGCTATATTTGTAAACCGCTGTTACATCTCTAACGGCTATGTTTTTTTTAAACGGCTATCTTTTCTTTTCTACCATCGCATTTGCATGGCCGACCATGCAACGGATGAGAAAAATAGAGTCACCAATTTTTGAAGAGAGCCGAGCTGAGTTTCGGGTGCTAAATTGGTTTTTAAAAACATTGAACACCTTGATTTGTTTATAAGCCAATTTAAGATGATTTTCTTATGTGAAAGTACGATTTTTCTTGTGTATTGGTTTAATAATGGAAGAGAAAAAAATTGAGTGAAAAGTGGCAAAAAAAAGACCGTATCGGTCTACCAACTCCCCCTTTAGGAGTGGAGATGAGTGTTTACCAAATAAAATCTTGCATGCGATTTTCTCTCAAAATTAAATAAATATTTCCCATGATTTATCTGCCCAATAAATTCTAGGATTTTATTTGACAAGCATTTATTGGTTACCAAAAATCACGATTCTATTTGGTTAGTCAAACAAGGAAGGCACTAGGAATCAGACTAGTTTGTTGCCGTTGGATCATAGCCTGATGGACCGTTGGATGTACTAGTACTGAGTTATTTTGGAATTAAGTTTGTTAGATATAGAAGCACGTAACTTGAGGTAACTAATTTCAGATATTTAGGAAACTGATCAAGCAATTTTAGGTAACAAACTAGGAAAAGTATTATGTGGCACAAAGACTTTCTAAATCACAATTTATTTCCTTACGAGGCACTCCATGTTTTCAATAGTTCTGTAAAATTGCATCGAGTGCAACATTTCCTTACGAACTACTTTATGCTTCCAATATTCCTTAAAATTGCATCGAGTGCAAATAAATTGTGCTTCGATCAAGTAAAAGATTGTGTTGCTAGTTAGCAGTTGCCGACTAAATTTTTGCTTCCGGTTGAAAAAAAAATCCATGCTGAATGAAACTTTGCTTTCATGCATGTGGACTGCAATTAAATTTGATTACATGTTGTACAGAATTAAGTTCCATTTTGACTGGAAATAAATTTTCTTTCAAGTCGACATGGAAACAAAAATTGCTTCATATGTTCATGTTACATACTTCTGACAGTTTTCAAATGTGCTACCTTCATATTAGCATGATACATATCCGTTCGCTTATAAAAAATCTCTGATACATATTGTATCTTTTCATTTTCATTGATTCCTTCATGTGATTGGATGCTTCCTTCATGTAATTGGATGTTTCCTTCACGTGCTTCGATTATTTATGTGTTCCAAGCAGATTTATTCACCATTAAAACACTACATTGGTTTGAAATCCGTAAAATAAAACACGGCGTCCAAGCACAGTTCAAATACCACCAAGCCGATGGTCACCATACTTTTCTTTTGGGATGTTTGTCGTGATTCCTCGAGATGGTAGTTGTGCTTCCATTTGATGGTGGATGTGCGTCCTTTTCAATTGCAGTCGTGCTTCCTTCCAAAGCTGGTCGTGCTTCCTACCTGAAGCTAGTCGTGCTTCCATCCTAAAGCTTTACATAATTTCAACAAAACTCATTAAATGAGAGCATCACATCCAAAGTAAAAAATAAAATCAAAGATGAGATGAATAGAACCCTAGTTCGGTGAGTACATATCAGAGGACGATGCCTGAGATCCATATGCAGCTTTCATGGACTGGCGAGGGAACGGGGCGACGATGGAGATTATGTGGTCGATGGTGAGAGGAAGGTTCAGCGGAGCGGACGGGACGGGACATCGTACTGGGGTGGATCGGGGTGGTGAAGGAGGTTGTCGTCGCGGTGAGCGAGCTCGTCGGTTCTCGGGGATGAGCTCGCCCATGGGGTGCGAGACGGAATGGGTTGGAGGATCAGCCGAGATTTACTCGTATCAAACGTGATGAGGTTGTTGGGGCTGGGTAGCAGGCGAGATTTACTCAAAGTGGATGAATTTATATGGTTAATTGGTGGGGTCAGAAAATCGTTGCACCGTGGGATTGAAGAAGAATCAACGTGGCTTGACCCGTCTGATAAAAGTTTCGTGCCAGACTAATGATAAGAAGCGTTTACCGTCAATAAAAGGTGGGAGAGTTAAGGAAGTTTTAAAGAAAATTGGTGGATGAAACCAGAGATATGAGGAAACAAAACTGAGATGTGAGGGGAGAGGAGGGGTGAGCGGCCTACAAACTTACAATCCTCATTTTTTCTGCAATAGAGATAATCCAGGTTATATTTGGCTCGCAGGATTGAAAACTGCACATAAATAGAAATGGAGCGCCATGACATTTTGAATCTTACAGAGGAACTACGGTCATGAAAATTTATACATAACACAAAACTTTCCTGTATTTTTAGTGCATATTACACCTGCCACAAAACACAAAGGAAAATTGCAATCAGGGACCATATATACCACCACCTGGAAGAAGATTAGGTGCATATTGTGGTTGTCACAGAAGAACAAAAAAAGGAAAATTTTCTTCGAAATTGAGTGCCAAGTAGAACATAGAAAATCATCCATATGGTTTCCAAATTCCACAAAGCAAACAAGTGAATAGATCCTCCTGTGAAATACCTTCCACTTCAAGAACAAAAAAGGTTGAATTGTGATTCCACCTCTTATTATTGAGTCGTACAAAATCCAAACGATGAATCTTTCATGACAATGCACGGGCGTTCTTCTCATCAAAATATGTTTCATTTCATCTCAGCACAATTATTAGGATGGTGTTATGTAACGCATCATTGTTTGGAAATCTCATCAGGTCAACTTTGTTTGTGAGAAGAAGAAACTCATGAATAAATCAGTGAAGACCCACCCAAGAAGACATATACTTACACTAGATCAGGGAAAAGGAAGAAAAAGAACTGACACATTGGTGAGACCAAGGATTATGTATACACACACACACCAACCAACCCAATCCAACCAATACCACCAATGTGTCAAAAAAAATTGAACAATCATCATCATCATCATCATCACATCACAGTCCGGGTTATATCTGTTGTCATGCTGCAAAAGAAAGCTCCCATCGCCTTTCTTCTTCCTTTCCTCCTTGTATATTCATTCTACCATCTAGTTACATGATGAAGTAAGCTCGGATCACCTCAATTATGGGTGCGCGGCACAGCGGACACTTCCCTCCGCTTCGTACCAACTCGTTCGCGCATTTCGAGCACGTGCACATGTGCCCACATCTGTGCCACCAAGAGAAAATCATGCTCAGCACTACTGAATAATTAGCAATCATATGTTTCAACACAACAGCTTTCATCTAATAATAATGGATAGGAAACCAACCTGTACAGAAGAGAGTCGATCGGAGTATCACAGCATACACAACAAGTGCCTTTCCTCACATTCATCCATTTTGATCCATCGTCGATAGTTTCTTTGCTTTCATCTGAGATACCAAATACATCATTTAAGGTATAATCGTCGTACAAGTAGGAAAGAAGGCGCAACGCGAAGCACCATCAACATCACAATTTAAATGCTAAACGAATGTTAATTTTAACAAAAAAATGGGTTTTGTTAATGGCTACCAGAATTTTTTCTAAAGGTGAGAAGAACAGACCGAGGATGCCCAGGCTATGTCTTCCTTTCTAAATTAGCAAGTGAACCACCAGAGTTTATGTCGAAAACAGGAGTTACTAACCTCGCTCCCCGATGAAGCGGTTCAAGGCTGCAGAAACTTCCTGCCTCACAGAACGCTGCAACTCGAGCTGCATATCCATGCAAGCTTCCAACATCCTTTGCATATGACCCATGCCTTGCTGAAGTCTAGCCATATCGGCCCTTAAATCATTAATAGCCTCCCATTCCTGGAGAAGCAAACGCAAAGAAACGTGAGCCTTTAGCTATATATAGCCTATAAAACTTCCCTAAAAAACTCATAAATTATCCCACTAAAAGTTATGACAAAGGGAAGTTATTGTAAATCTAATTATGTATAACAAAATAGTCCAAGTTAACGCGAACGAGAACCAAGCAGTGCTCGGTTGGCTAGAGCGCACGCCCGTGTTCGAGGCACGGCCTCCACAGGTGCCTCACTTCTACCTAAACAACGTACAGTTAAGGGAGGGCACATAGCCTTTTAACCACATTTTTTAATTCCAACTAATTAAAAAGTTCAAATTAATACAAACGAGCACCGAGCAGAAACCGGTTGGCTAGAACGCACTCCTGTGAGGTTGCCCACCCACGTTCCAGGGACGGCCTCCGCAGGTGCAACACTTATACCTAAACGACATACAGTTAAGGTAAGGGAGGGAATCCCCCCCCCCCTTTAACCATATTTTTTAATGCAAACTAAAAAGCTAATCAAAGTGTACAGTAACAATGTCAAAGAGAATAGCTCACATAACCGAACAATTTATGTTTTAACCGTGTCTCTTTAATGCAAACAAATTTAAATGTGAATAAAACTGAGTGTAGTAAGAGTGTCAAAGAGAATATCTCACAATATCTGAACGATTTATGTTCTGTCTCATCCAGTTGTTATGATGCAACTCCGTATGCCAAAGTGGTTGACGAGGGGGCATAGGTGGAGGTGGAATCACTAAACGAGGCCTAACATTAGCATCACGAAGAAGTTCCTGTTCCTCGTCGTCATCTCCATGCTGCCCTTGACCTTGCTCTGGGGAGTCAGGGGCTGCTGCTGCCGCAGGCGTTCCTTCCAGATTCAAAGAGAGAGGACCACGACCTTGCCGTTCAACGTATGACCGGATAAGCCGGTCTAGGTTTTCACGGAAAGCGCTATCAAGAAGATTAGAAACGCTCCTTCTGCAGAATTATTGAACAATGTATCAGCATTAATTTAGACTACATACATACTGAGTAATAAATTTCTTTTGGTGCTAAGTTACTCTTAGTGCAAGAAAGAAAGAAAAACCTGCTTAGAAGTTCCCTTAGTTCTGTGCTGTACACATTATCATCATCACCAGGGGTAAATGTATTAGCTCTTCTGATAAACACAGATTCCTGGTCAACCGGTTGCTCCGAATGATCGTCATGCCAGTTATGTGCACTCCCATTGGACTCATCATCATCGTGCCACACTTCATTTACTTCTGGAAAATGATCATCACTTGGCCACTCGTCATGTGCCCCTGTGGGATCAGCATTACCCACCTCGTTCCACTCTCCACTCGCTTCTGGGAGATGATTTTCTTCAAACTCTTCAGGGAGATGGTTACTGTCATGCTGCTCTTCATGTGCTTCAGGAAGGTTATTATTATCACTAATTGTTGACTCGTCACTTGTTTCCGGAAGATACGACGCCTCTTGATGATCTCCAGCCTCTGTTATCCTCTCATCAGATGACGATGAACTGCTGTCCGCATTTTCAAGCCAGTTTCTTTCGGATCCCTCACCAGTAGTAATAATAGAGTGGGAAAATCGATCCCAGTCTCTTCTTCTATCCACCTCCAAATCTTCCTGCCAACCCTCCTCCTGACTATGAGGCTCGGACAAGCCTTCAGCAATACTAGGAGCATTGCTTCCATAATCTGATGCTGTTGCTGTAGCTCCAATTCGCTGAAGATCAACATTATCATTTGCATGTTGACGTGTGTCCTGAGCGTCTTCCGAAGCAGCATGGCTTGATTCAGAACGGTCATTGGTGGAGAGCTCAACGGTTTGAGCTGAAGATGAATCAGATCGGCTAGCAGCTTGACCACGTACGAGATTCTCCAATCTGAAGTGAAACCCTTCTCTAGTTATTATTTAGTACAGTAAAACATTATGCAAGTACATAACAACTGCAACAGCTAAATTGATCCTGAGTCGAAGATTAGTAGTAGATTACAACCTTTCACTTCAGATAAAGGTAAAAAATTACACACCATATTTAGAGTGTATCTTCAGGTAACTCTTGCAACATGAACCAGGCCAAAAATAAATTTTGCGAGTTTAGTGAGTAAATGCTTCCTAACATCCGACTGCTCTGTTATTGGAACCTTATCATTCATTCGGGCAACATATAATCATAATTACTCCAACCATGATATGTCGATTGAGACAAATATCAGCAAAGTGTGGTGCAAATGATCAAACTGTAGCAAAATCAGCATCTGTACTAACTAGTGAGACTCCATTAGATGGACGTCCTCCAACCATTATGCAAGTATATAACAACTGCAACGGCTGAACTGGTCCCTAACTCGCGCGTAAGATTACAGCATTTCACTTGACAAAGGGAATAATTACACACTTCATTTTAGGTTATATCTTCAGGCAACCATTTCAGCATGAACCAGGACAAAAATAAAATTTTGTGAGTTTAGCGAGTAAACGCTGCCTGCTTAACATCATGGATTGCTCCTTTATTGGAAGGTTATCATTAATCCGTGTGCATCATACAAGCATCATTACTCGGACCATCATACGTTGATTGAGACCAATATCAGCAAAACGCAGTGCAAATGATCAAACTGTAGCGATATCAGCATCAGTACAACTAACTAGTGAGAATCATGCATGGGCACTCCATACATAAGATGGACCTCCTCCAACCAAAGCAACAGAATGTTCCGACAATGACCCAATAGTCCAATAATTTCGCTTGCATAAATAAGTTTCCAGGAAAATAAATGGAATGCCATTATCCACTAAGCATAAGCAGCACCATTAGCAGCAACGGTGGATAAAGAAAGGAGCTTGGTGCGTACAGACCTCAGGCCCGAGACGGGGTGGCGCTGCCGCAGCTGGCCGAGCTCCCTCGCGGCCACCGACGGCCGCCTCCTCTCCTCCTCCGGCAATCCGCCGTTGCGCAGAAACCTCCCCCGGAGCAGCGCCTATGGTAACAGCAAGCAAACGGGGTCATTAATCTAATGGAACAGTGGCTGGCTTCTTGGGAGGAAGGGAGGCGGGTGAGGTGACGCACGTGGATTCGGTTGCGGTGGGGAAAGCCGGAGACGGCGCGGCGGAGGGAGAGGCGCTGGAGCTCGGCGTGGCGGTCGGCGGCGAGGCGCATGACGAGCTCGAGCCTGGCCTGGCGGCCGCGGATCCGGGGGCCGGAGCCTGCGGCGGGGGAAGGAGGCGGATGCGGCGGGTCGCCGTCGCCCTGGTCGCGGTCGCGCGCGGCTTCCATCTGGACCCAGTCCCGGACGAGGCGCACCCGCTGGCGCTCGATCTCGCCGAGCCACCAGCCGGCGTCGGCGGCTGTGCCCGGGATCCGCTCGGGCCGGTCGTCGCTCCAGCGGCGCGCGGCGCGGCGCACGGCCTCTCCGTCGGCGCTGTCGGCGCCCGGGGAGCTCTCCCTGCTCCCGCTGGATCCACCCCAGTCGCTCTCGCTCCGGGACTCAGACGGCTCCCTGCGGACGCGGCGGCGCGGCGGGGTCACCGGCGGGGTGTCGGCCATCGCCGGCCGCGGCGAGGCATTCTAATGGGGGTTGGGTTGGGTTTGGTCGGAGGGGACGGAGGCAGGCAGCAGCAACGGAGGTGGAGTCGAAGCAAGTCAAGGTTTGCTAAAGACAGGATTTTTTTCTTTCCTTTCATTTTCCATTTCCTTTTCTGTTTTCTTCCTGTGGAGTAATGGCTCAAGAAATGGAGGGATGTGGAGGGAAACCTAAATTATTGCAAAATGGATTAATGCTTCCCTTTTCTACTGAAAATGAAAATGCATTATTATTATTTTTGGTTGTCCCTAGTCCGCATTGACACCTTCATAGACAAAAAGATTGCAGGGAAGGAACTAATTGCTCGATTAGTTGGTGGTTAGGCAAGCACTATATTGCCCCATACAAAAATACCTCTCACCATAAGAAAACACTTGAAATATGCCAGCGCGGCTGAGTCTCATCATCATAAAAAGAGGAAAATATGTCGTGTTCATAAACCTCGCGGGACGATTCCATTATCTCGCGTGTATAGGGGTGGGCCGAGGGCTAGTCAAGAAAGAAGATATATTTAACTGAATTTTGTATTTATAATAATGTAATCTTTAAAAAAAACTTCATTGTTAGTGCACCTATCCAAACTATTGCTCCTTTATTGTAGAATAGTTTTTTAGGAAAAATAATTTAACATTTTTTTTGCCAAATCCTTTTATTTTTCACATGTGTTGATGATATCCTCCTATAATGGCATGTTCGATAGTCGCTCGCGGCCGCAAAAAACACTTAATACCCGCTCTCAGCTCCAGCAGTCAGTTTCTCTCGTAAAAACTAGGAGCCAAGAATCTATTGGGTACACTAGCTCCTGGCAAAGAGGCCATGACGACGCGGAAAATTGGCAATAGTTCCATTAAGATGGAGCAAGGGACCGATAGTACCAGAGAGGAGTGATCACGGGTAATTTCCCAGGGTTGAGCCCTCATGATCAAAGATAAAATCCAACTTCCTTCTTATTTTTCATTGATGATGGGGAACACCTCACGAGAGGGGGTTGCATGTTTAATACTATCAAGACAATGGATATGAGTCGAGATGCCTAAATCTATCTCCAGTCTCGCCTTATATGGGGGGACAAAGCCTAGAGTTACAAGGGTGAATCAACCTTCAGATTGATTGAACTAGGGGTCCTCAATATGGATACCAAGTTGATGAAGCTTATGAAAGGATGCTTCTTCGTACAGAGCCAGGATCCCTACCGAGTTCTACACCATAGGTCGACAGGCAAGTAGAATATTCATCATGTCCCCGTATGGTCTACCCTCAGTACAACACACCGCCAGGCCACACAACCTATGTGGGCGGGAAGACAGAGAAGTCAAACAACCCAATGCTCGGGTGGTCGGGGATGGAGGCAGTCGAGAGGGAGCACGACGAAGAAGGAAGAGTCGAGGAGGATACCAACAAGGTGGATGACCTCGACAGCAGTCGACGTGGTCGACAACGACTGCGTACAAAGGCGAGTGGCATGGGTAAAGGCGATTCAAGTTGGGGGAAGACGAGTTGTGGGGTGGGGAGGGCTACCGCCGGCGGACGAAGCGCACGACATCGTCTCATGTGACTATGGCAGCTAAGGTTGGGGCTGTGAAGACTGGAGAGGAACGAAAAAGATGAGTCGAGGGGAGTCATAGACACACAGAGAGATGTGCGATGAGGTGGTTGGGTAGGCTCGATCGAAGCAATATGTGAGTCGAACTTCGGGGTTGCTTCCTCTATGCCAACTCCAACTTCTCATTTTTTTTAGAGCTTGCTTTTTTCAACTCCGCAACTCCTTCAAATCTGCATGTAGCGATTCACCAGTAAAGCCGAGAGTTGGATCATTCACACTAGCTCCGAGTTGATGGAATCGGGAGCCAGCTAACAAGCAAATAAACCCTAAAATGCCACTTACCATAATTTTCTTTATCAAAATAAGCACACACGTCCAAGTTCCGCTATCCCGGAAGGGGAAAATATGTCGTGTTCATAGGCCTTGCGGCCAGCTCCAACTATCTAGCGATAACGGGTCAAAATTCAAAGCATCCACATGCAAATGAACGTTTGGTCATTCGATATATAACAACATAAAATATTTCTTAATATGTTATTAATATTACACCAATTCTCAATCTTGTTAGACTTTTCTTTGCAAACTGCATCTATGTCGCCGGTGAGCAAGATTTCTTCTTGCGGGAAAAGGACAAGTATAGTGAAAGTACTATATACAACAGTTGCAAATATTATTTCTCCTCATGTACACCAATTATTTGACCTAGTTTTCTCCCAACTTTGCTTATTCAACTGTTTTCGTATATAGATGGTGGTGGTGTAGGCAAGCAGTCGCTGGTTTGAGACTGACCTCTAGTTGTAGTTGGAGCTCCAACGAACAAAAGAGACTAGTTTTAACAATGATTGATCGGAGAGACTCGACACAAACTGGGTATTTTCTTTTCTTTTTTCCTTTCCCGTTTCTTTTCTTTGCATGGAAGAATCATTCAAGAAATGCAAATCTAGCGGAGAAAATAAAAATATTGCAAAATGAACTGTTGTTCAAATGAATTAAACATTTTGTGTTGTGTCTCCACTTGTCCACGTTGACATCTTCATAAATAAGATTGCAAGGAAGAAGAAACTAGTTAGTTAGTTGGTTAGCCAAAGTGCCAAACACGTCATGACTCCCTATAAGAAAACTGCAAAAACTTGGGAGTATATCCCCGGAGGGAGAAAATATCATGGACGCATGGATCTTACCTCCTTTTAATTTCAAAACTTTGCATATTCAACTGTTTTCTTAGATCTTGGTGATGTCGGCAAACAATAACTGGTTTGAGATCGACCTCTTAATGAAGGAAAAAAAAGGACAATTTTAACTAATGAAAAAGTCAGCGTTTTCCTTCCTTCGTACCGGAATATAGGTTGTTGTTGTAGCTTCTTCGTGTAACTCTTTTCAACTACCTATATTTTGATACAGAGGGAGTGCATGCACCAATATGCTTTAAACATTGCAAAAAATAGAAGTCATTGTCATGTGATATAGCAGTCATACATGACATGCGAAATGATAATAACAACAACAACAACAAATATCACAAAATAACAAAAAACACTTTGTTCTCTCAAAAATGCTTTTGTAATAACAGTACTACTCCCTCTGCTCCATAATTCTTATCGAGTTTAAGTTCAAATTTGAACTAAAACCATGACAAGAATTATGGAATGGAGGAAGTACATGAATAAGACAGTGACTGCATCCCCTCTCCCCTCAAAAGCAATCTGAAAACACGGTTAACCCATCGCTTTCATCAGGAAAACAGAAAACCATGTGGAATTTCTTTAGTTGGTGCAAAAGCTGAAACAGGGAAGTAGCTTGGAGTCTTGGACTTGTCCAGAAACAAACAGGTGCTAAGCTGGGATTTGGTGCAAGGTGTGGCATTAATTCCCTTCGTGCAGCAGCCGCTTTCAGCTTCAGAGAATTCTTTGGCTCCAAGTCTAGCATCTTGACTTCACAACAAAAATTTAGCCCGGTGTAAACATCAGGTGCAGCACTTCAGCGTGCTCTTCACTCTTTCCGCAGCCTGAACATAAAATGCAGCTACATCTCTTGCTAAAAACGAGAGTTTTTCTTAGGGTATCTCTCACTCTGGTTTACTTCTTGTACACCAAAAAGACAGACATCAGCAAAATCAGCTACTTATCGTATAGCAGCGCATAGTATCGGCCGTCCGTGGCTTATTCGAGGATCCTCTCTCCGGTCGAAAAGACATTCCACACCACTGTCCCTACTATGTACAGCACAACGGCCACCTGGAACACGCTATCCCAGGAGCCTGCAAGTGATACATATGTAGCAGGAAGTTAGTATATGAAAGAGTTGAATATTCTGTGTGGCGACAGGGTTTCACCTTTCTGAAGGATGTAGCCAGTGGCAGCAGTACCAAAAACTCCTGCAAGCACGCCGGCGGTGTTCGACAGCCCAAGAAGCACCCCCTGCAATTTCGTGGGACACTGTCTAGTCAGACGCGTTCTTCGCAGCGCAAGCCCAAGCAAGCAACTAATACTAGCAAATAATTTCTTATCTGAAGAACTAGTGAACATAAGAATAGTGACAATTCACACGAGGACATTACCGCGTAACGCGGTCCTATATCCTGGTGGTTTGAGTACAGCCCAGACTGGGAAAAAGCATCACTCCCCTAGCAAAAAGATGGACAGAAATATCAGCAAGTGGTTATACATATAGCTAAATATTTACTTGTGTATCAGAAGTGCAAACCTGACTGCACGCCATACACAGCACGGCCATGGCTGGTGTGCGGACTTTGCTCAGCAGTGTCAAGAACAAGGCCGGTCCAAGAAAACCGATAGATTGCATGATCTACACGGAAACAGGTTGCCAAGTATGTCAACTATGCGCAGACCAAACTTTTGCCCACAAAAGAAAATACACACAAACATAGGAAATAACAAGGTAGTACTAAAAATGAACTTACCTTGCGAACGTTTGTTATCGAAACCCCTTTCGCAACGAGAGTGTCAGCTATCCAGCCACCAATGTTTGCAAACACAGCCATTGTAAGCCACGGCAAGACACACAGAAGCCCGGACTCAGTAAGATTGAACTTCAGGACCTGGACAAAATCATACGGTGAGTAGCATGACATGTTGCCCTTGTCTGATAGGAGCAATGATGAGTGCCGAACATTTTCCGCTATTAAATTACCTGGTTGTAGTATGTGGGCATCCACGTTAGGAGAATGAATGTTCCCCAGTTATGGCAGAAATGGGATATTATGAGAGCCCATACTGGAGCCTTCGACAGGATTAACTTCCATGGTATGGACTCAACAGGCTCCTTTATGGTATTACCGCCTAGTATGTGCCTCTTTTCATCTTCTGTTATTTCCGGATCTTCACTTGGAGAGCTGCGTGCCTAATTAAGAACAGAGACAGCAGTGAGCTGAATAACAAGGATGAGCATCTCCGAAAGAACGTCAATAAATAAACTCTGTGCAAAGCAAGTGCTTATGACATATACGAGTGTACTGAGAAATAGCACCGCACGGCATAAGGTGAGAAAGTAGTGCAAAACACCGGTATATCTTACTTTGAGTTGCCACAGTGCAAACCAGATGCTTCCCAGAGACCCAAATCCATAGAAAACAGAAGGCCAACCGAATCTGCTTATCAGGAAAGGTGAGAAGGCCAGGCCGGTGACTGAACCAAGGTACATTCCGCTGTACACTAATGCGAGAGATCTGCTCCTCTCTGATACCGGGATCCATTTGGAGAGGATGTTGTTCATAGCTGGCATGGCAACACCCTGTTAAAGCATAGATATAAGAAAAATAAGCCGAAAGGAACGACCTCAGAAATTCACAATGTAGTGCCTGCAACAAGAGACTTGATTTCTTAGCAGTGTCTGTGCTACCAACAATTTCAAGAAGCTGGTATATATGTGAAGTTCCACCAAAGTATTGGATGATCCATACCATTTTAAGGCTTTTTTTTGTATATATGCATCTGATGAATAGCATAAAGTAATGCAGAGTGGAAGTAGAAGACATCGACCTCGCCTATCCCCATGAAAGCACGCACGACGAGCAGGCACGGAAGGCCGAGCTTGGCAGCAAATGGTGTGAGAATTGTCGCAATCGACCACCATACAACCCCGAATCCAAGCACCACCTTGCCACCAAAACGGTCAGCCCAAATGCCTCCAAGAATCTGCAACACAAATTAGCAAAAATCAAGTGTCTATTTTTCAATACAAACTGGATATGAAGGACTGTCGAAAAAACAAAATATCCGGATACAGTTAACTGAAACTAAAATCAAGAATCCACGACTGCAGACAGAGGTGCACGTGTGCTAAGAAACAAATGCAGAGAGAATTGTGTACCGACAAATATAGCAATGTACCTGAGTGAGAAGGTAGCCCCAAAAGAAAGAAGACTGAATGAGGCCAACGGTCGCGGGGCTCCAGCCGAACTCCGCTGACATGGGAAGGATGGCGATGCTCATGTTGACCTGGCAGAATGCAATTCAGTTAGCAAACCATCACTACTCAAACAACAACTACCAACAAAAAAGGCTCAATGACCATTGCTGTGAGCAGATACGTTTAGGCAGATGTAACAAAGGGACTCACGCGGTCCATGTTGCAGAGGAGGAATGAGAAGAAGCAGAGGACGACGATGATCCAGCGCTTAGGCAGCTGCTGCCACCACGGCTGTGCGTCCCCGACCAGGACGGCGGCGGCATCGGCGGGGACGTCCGGGTTCAGTGGCGCCCCAGTCATTTCGTACTGCTCGGCCCTGCAGTCGGCGCGCTTCCTGACCGGCACCTTGTACTCTGGCTGCAGCACGCCCGTCGCACTGTCCGGGCCGGTGACGGTGAGGTTCTTGGGCTTGTGCCATCCGTTTGTCACAGGGTCGGAGGACAGGAAGCACTCGACCTTGGATAGGACCCTCCTTCTCACTTGGCCTGCATTGTTGCAGAGGCTCATGGTAGAAGAGTTGAGCTGGGGCTGCGTTGCAGCAGCGCTCCTGGCGGCATGCCGGATGTTTATGTCTCCGGGGAGTGGAGAGCACGCCCACCTGATCATCTTGTCATGCTGCTGCTTTCCTGTATATGTAACAGCAGGAAATAAATATTGTGAACTGAAAACAAGACACACACACACACACACACAGAGGTAACTTAGTGGCACACACCACACCAGAAGTGCATTGATTTATTTATTTTGTGTTGGCAGGGTGGCAGGTGTTGAGGCGGAGCGACCGATGGAACGCTCTACTCCTAGATACACAGTACACTAGTGTTAACTGAATTGATTGTTGGATCTAACTGCTGCTGTTACGGTAGTAGTACTAATCAAAATTCATTGCCTGGCTGCTTGCCTGCTGGTTCCGAACACCTATAATTATCTATTGGAGCTATCTCCATTCATCCACCGACCTATTCATTCGGTGAAGAAGCTGTCAATCTACTCTGTATAATTAAGTAGGACAGTGGTTTGTTGTTGCATAATAATCTACTACAAGAAAGTAAGTGTCTTGATTCATTTCCCCTAACCAAGAAAGACATAAAGAAAGAAACGAAGAAGGGAATGAGTCAAGAATTTGGCGTGTGTGAGGGGAATTACCTGTTGCAGAGGAGGAGGAGGAGAGCGGCGAGGCGAAGGTCCTGCTGGAGGAGAGCATCGCCCCCATAGCCATGGCCTCCCCCTGCCTGCCCGCGTCCACTCCAGAGAGGCAGCTTAGCTTAGCTGAGGGAAGCAGGAGGAGGAGGAATTTCAGCTGTCAGGAGAAGAAGCCATGGATGGAGCGGGGTGATAGCTAGGGAGGGAGAAGGAAGGAAGGAGAGGTGGACGTGCGGATAAGCAGTCTCTCACTCACCGCTCCAACCTCAAAAGCACGAAGACCCCACCACTGGTCAGCTGAGGTAAAATCTCCGGCACCGGCACCGGCACGGACGGCGAGGCTTCCTCCACGTCCCACGCTCTCACATCCGTCCCATCTGCTCTGGATCCGACCGTACATATACAGAAAGTTGTGCGTGTCCCGTTCTGCATCACGGAGCGACGAGTGAGACCACTTGGATCTCGTTTGTTGTTAGCTACTACTCCTACACCCAGTATCTATCTCACAGGAGTCAGATTACCTGGGGTGGAGAGAGAGCATATTCCTAATCCTAAGAGTTCCTCCCATCACACTCTTTCAGGCGACGAGGTCCAGGGTGTAGTCCCACAGCTTCTTCCCCAGCTCCGCGTCCTTGCCCTTCTCGCTCGCCTCCTACAGGTTGCTGCCGCTCCAGTACCTCCCCTTCGCAGCCCCCTGTTCCAAATCAATTCAAATCAAATCACCCTGTGCATCAGTGCTAGCTAAGCCATACTGGATGCCGAAATGAGGAGATGATGATGATGACTTTCAACATACCCCAAGTTAACAACTCATGACTCACTCACACTGAGATCTGGATCTCTACAACCAATATACTACTACTAGTAGTCAACAAGCCTGCAGAGAGAGTACATACTAAACTACAAATCTAAGTTTAGCAGACCAAGCCAAGGTGCAGGTGAGGAGGTCCCTCAACCTAGGAGGCCAAGGCTGACAAAATTCATAATAAGTGTCACTCATTTAGTACTAAATGAACAACATTTATTATGAGTTGGAGGGAGTACTATGTATCCCGAATTTTATTTTAGGTGCAGGTCAAAATCAGGCCTGCTCAACGAAAACAGGTTGGAAGAGATGGGAGGGTCGTTTCCTAGCCAGTTTTCATAGTTCCGGGTTGAATATTGGACAAATGGAAGAGTTCAGGGTTGTAGTAGGGACTTCTCTCTACAGCCAATAACTAGAATGCCGCTCGTAGTACTACTCATCTTGCACAGACCGTACCATGCTAAACTTATTATCGTGCAGCAGACCAATCACGGTGCAGGTAATGCGTGCATCTCTAACCTAGGAGGATTGTTGTATTTCCGTTATGGAAAGGGCTTTAGCCCGGTTTTAAAAATCAAACTCTGCAAATATTTATTTTTTGGAGCAATCAAACTCTGCAACTCTAGTGTGTGTGTGCTCCGAAACTCTGGGACAACCCAATGCTACGTTTTCTGCCTTATCTTTTTGACTTTTCCCATTCTTTCCCTCTATCATCAAGGCGTCTCCATAATACTGTAAAATAGACACATAAAACACCATCAAGATTGACCACTGCACAAAAATTGTACTACCTGTTTAGCATTTTTCAGCACCAATTTACCCAGCGTCCGGTGGAGAACTGCATATATACAAAAATGATTAATCAGTTGTCATTATTTCAAAACATAACATCGCGATCTAACTTAAATCCAGAGGCCAAGAGTATATCACTTAGTTTCACAGCTAGTGGTTATTCCCATCATTTGATTCAAGTCTGTCTGACTCTTTAACATTTATCGCGTGTTCCTTTTTTGGTGCCAAAAGTGCCATGAGTTATCCAAAACAAGGATGAAAAATGAATCCACATGATTTCTTTTGTGAAAGCAGGAGCACTGCATAATATCTACTGCCAAGTATGTTTACCATCTATGATGCTGTGGTGGCGAAGAAGGTTTGTGATGATAGATCCAGGATGCAGAGAATTCGCAGTGATGTTAACACCCTCTTCCTGTTAGATAAAACACTGCATCATGAATCATGATCTGACATATCTGGACTCAAACATTTCGATATATAACATATAGATAAAGAACTGAGAACAGACAAAACCAGTTAAGGGTGAACAGTTTACAAAAATCTGTCACTTCACAACGGGCTTGGATGCAGATTGTTCTCCAACAACTTCAGACCCAGATAAACGGTGAAACGAATGAAATCATGTGGAACTACAACTCAGTTTTTTTTTATTTCAGCAAATGGTGCGATTTTAGAGTCTAAAATATGTAACTGATCGTGCTAGCTAGCACAAGACTCCTGGTGTTGGAACAAACACCGACACAGAGCACACTGGACCTAATAAACTCGAAATAATATGAACTAAGACATTGTGCAATGCCACGACCACAAAATCTGAACAGAACAAGGCATACCTTAAATCTCCTGGCCAGTTCATTAGCGTGTAAAATGTTTGCAAGCTTCGACTGCCCATATGCCGCAATGGTGCTATACCTGCACATTGATTGAAACAACAAGTGACTCATTTGTCTTCAAATAAAGTAAACGGCAGGGGAAAACACAATAACTACACGGCAATTACATACTCTTCCTCATCATTTGGCTTGGCAAAACGGACGACTTCCTTGTATGCAAACCTGTGCCCCTCTGACGAAACATTAACAATTCTTCCTTCCACATTTGATTCACGAGAGGTCTTTTTCATTGTGTCCAGAAGAAGATGTGTCAGAAGAAAATGCCCTGGATATTATGACATGACAGTCAGGTGACGCAGAAACAAACTAGGAGGGTTAGGAGAAGTGGAAATTACAAGCTTGCAACTGTCTGCTGAGATAATTTGCAGGTTTTGTACTGTTCCAGGATTGGCAGCAGAATTTTTTTTATGGTGATCATAGGGTTCAGAGTAAAGAAAGGCTAGCACACCAATGTTGATACGTCAAGGGGCCATTCAAACTTATATTCAGGCGTACAAAGTCGATCTCACTACCTGGGGAATGTCACTGGAATAAAATTGGCAACACTATTGTTGAAATGAAGCGTCCTATATTAGGGTATGTAGCTGGGTTCATCAGCTAGTCGAGTAGTACATGTCAGTTGGTAATCATACCGACATGGTTAGTTGCAAACTGCATCTCGATGCCATCCTTTGAGAGGGAGAAAGGTGTCGCCATTACTCGCGCATTGTTGCTGCCAGAGAAAGCATCATGCAATCAGGGAATGCCGTGAGGTATCAATTAAGTACATGTGATAAAATGTTCAATCATGAAAAGTACTAGACTTAAATACGTGAGTCTTGCGAAGGAACTGGCATAGCTATGCAAGTACGTCGCCAGCATGACTAACTCATGCGGCTGTTATGATTCCTACAGACTCAGCACTTATAGATCCATGAAATGAAACTGTCCATTCCTATAACATGGTCCAAACTAGCAGCTGCCCTGGAAACCTGAATTAAATCAGTACACGATGCCATGATAATGTCCTGAAGCTAACTGCATACAACCAGCTAGTTTCTTTCACTGAAAACTGAAAATTCACAACATTGTTGCATTGCAGTAGTTGTACTGGCAGATAATTGTGGTTGAATATAGGTGAAATGGCATTAAATCTAGCAGCACAACTTGTAACTGATCATATGACCAAGCTCGTCCTGTGTGTGTATGATAAGTAGCAGTGCCTGATGGGGATTAGAAGGAGCGGGTAGGCAACTGGCAGTGAGATTATAAACCAGTTACTTACACCTCCCAAGGAATTCTCCTTGCCGTAAGCCTCTGTAAAATTTGGAAATCTGGGAGGCTGTCCATGAGTTCAGGGGATAATCACCACAATGTCTTTCTTGCACCCAGTGGAACTTTGCTACACTGAGCTACTAGTGGCAGCATTTACTCCAACAGATATGTTGTTATAGTTCAAGTGGAAGCACAAAACCCAGAATTAAATCCGCTCAATGTTGACTGAAATCTGCTGTATGCCATTTCAGTGAGGTTCAGAATTTAATGGCCGACAGCCCCCAACTGAATCTGAACCTGAATGGTAGCTGAACCTGAACTAATGATTGGGAGTAGTAGTAATGTGGTAGTAGAAGCGAGAAGTGGTAGAAGCGAGGAGTGGGTCTTCCTTAGAGCATGGTTAATAATAGAGCCTGCTGCTGGCTATATATCACTGCCATGTCATATAAAGCCTGCATAAAAGCCTACTAGTACAATAGATTGACTGTAAAGTAGCTATTACATTTAATGTTTGCATGTAAAGGAAGGCAAAGCAACGCATGTAATTGGTGTGGAGAAGGAAAAACTGTTGCATGCAGTCACTTTTCTCGTTGCTCGTGTTAGAGCAAGTACAATAGAGCTGACTGGGCGGGCTATAAGGAATAAAATAGTATATTGTTGCTTAGTTGGAAGAGAGAGAAGAGGAGAGAGAAGAGAAGCGGGCTACTAATTAGTAGCCAGCTGCAACACGTGCTCCTAGGCACTTTGTGAGATAAACATGTGGGTCATATATTGCTAAAGTAGTATTCCTTATAGCCTTCTTATTGTACTTGTTGACTATAAGGTTAGCTATAGATGACATGGCATCTCCTTATAGCCAGCAGCTGGCTATACTATTAACCATGCTCTTATAGCCGGGCGCTTGCTCAAGAGCCGGCTTCTTTCTTTTTCCTTCATTCTCTCTCTTCCAGCTATGATTTTGATGACATGGAGCTGCTTATAGCCAGCTGACTAGGACTATTGTACTTGCTCTTACATGAGGATGTGGAGCGAGAGGCCCATGGCGGCGAAGTCGGCGGCGAACTTGCGGACGGAGGCGAGGGAGGAGAGGTCGAGCTCCATGAGGTCGACGGCGGCGGAGGGGCACTCGGACAGGACCGCCTGGCGCACGGTCTCAGCGGCGGAGAGGTTCCGGGCGGCCATGACGACGTGAGCCCCGTGCGCCGCCAGCATCCGCGCCGTCTCCGCGCCGATGCCGCTGGACGCCCCTGCCAAGTGACAACCGATTCACAGAATCAGATGGAACCGGTGAGCGGTGAAGAAGGGGGAAGAAGTCGGGTAGATACCGGTGACTATTGCGGTGAGTCCTGATGCGGAGATGCCGGCGGTGACCTGGTCGGCGGTGGAGGCCCAGGAGAAGCCCGACGCGCCCTTCCGGCTGAAGATCCACGGCAGCATCTTCCACGAACGAATGGACGGATCAAATTCAAATTCAAATCACGGAGAGGCAGAGGATTCGGCCGGCGCCGGCGGAGAAGAAGAAGGAAGCGGCGGCGGGCGGAGTCCACTCTCTTCTATGCGACGACACAATTCGGTTTGCCAATGTTCATGTGGGCCCCACCCTGGTCAGGCAATTTCCATCCTATTTCTACCCTTGGGAAAAGAAGCTGCAAATTTTACTCACATGAAAAATTAGACACTAGCATAGTTTCTCCAAATTATATGAAGCTAATGTGAAGAAAGTCGGTACATACATATCGGTCAAAAAGTTTAGCACATTTGTCATCACCCGCACTCCATCGGCGCGACCCAAACGAACAGCGATTTGGTCCGTCATTTATCCGTTTGAGTCGGCACGGCGGATCAAATGTCCGCGAATTGTCTGTTCAGGTCACTAGGAAGAACGGAAATTTATGGAAGACTTTATATCTTGGCAATCGAAGAAGAGTGGAAATTTTACAGTGCAATCGGCGTATCACGTTCTTTGGGATTACCAATACGGACGAAAGTTGAGGCGAACGAATCCAACAGATACCTCAAATGCTAGCCCGGTATGGAATTTTTTTTGGAAACTTCCCTTGCCGGCAAAAGTCAAAATCCACTGCTGGAGATCGTTGTTGGGAGCAATACCATGTCTCGGGTGCTCGCAAACAGATATATGTCTATAGGTAGCCAATGCCCGGTTTGTGCGGTACACTGTGAGAGTATTAACCATGCCTTCTTGCTTTGTTCGCGAGCACATGTGATATGGAAGTGTCTGGGATTGGAGGATACAGTGCGCCGGATGGCTGGGAATGATCAGCAGGAGGTCTCGATTCTGCACGAACTTCTCTGCTCCAAGCCTTCTGTTAATGTACAAGTTTATGAGATCAAACAACGGGCGCTTGTAGCAGTGGGGGTATGGTACATCTGGTGGAAGCGGCGTCAGCTTACCCACGGTGAGCAAGTTATGTCGTCGGCGAAACCAGCACATGCAATAATGGCCATTGCCATGAACTTCACTAGAGCCACTACTAGGATAATGGTCATACAAGAATGACGATTACCAGCGCGGAGCAAATGGCACGCGCTGCAGGTAAACAATAACAACGCGGGCCAGTTGAGCGCGCTGCAGCTTCCTAGCAATTAGCAGTGCGATAGGCCTCAACCCGCGCTGCAAGTATGTGGGGACACATGTGATGCCCTTGTCTAGCAAATGTAAAAGCGTGTGGCAGCGATGCCGCGCTACAGATGTCTAGGACATCTGCAGCGCATGTATCCAGCCCCACGCTGTTAATGTGGGTAGCAACCGGCCAGTTATTTTGGGCCCACATATCAGCAGCGCGGGTCAGTGTCCCGTGTTGTAGAAGATCTGCCCATCTACAGCGCACCCGCCGCTACCCGCGCTGCAGATAATGTGCTATAGCACTGCATCTGGATCTAACTAATCCCACTTCACTCACCCGCCCCGTGCCCTCTTCTCCTCGCCCTCTCCTCGCTGTCACCGTCGCCCGCCGCCCTCTCCTCCCCGTCGCCCGCCCGTGCCCGAGCCCTCCTCGTCGTCGTCGTTGTCGTCGCCCTCGCCCGCCCTCACCCGCCCGCGCCCTCGTCGGCCACCCCTTGTGCGGTGAGTTGCTCCCTCCCCCCTTCCTCAATTAGAATTGCAAAAATAGGATTTTTGTTGAGGCAATTTGGTGAATGTAGTGACATATGCTAGAATCATTTTCCTACTTTTAGCAATGACATGAGGCAATTAGGATTTTTGGTTAGCATATTGAGGTAATTAGGATTTTTGTTCCTAGAATCGCTTAAGTGTCCAATCTAAATATGAAGCATTATTTCTCCTTTTTTAGAATGCAGATGATTTAAATATATTGTGACACTATGTGACATCAGGGAAAGTGTGAAGCGAACCCTTGTGATATGTACAAGTATGGAACTTGTGCATCCTATTTGGGTTCGCTGCCACATTCCCCTGGAATCGCTTATGTGTCCAATCTAAATATGAGGCACTATTTCTACTTTTTTAGAATGCCGATGATTTAAATATATCGTGTCACTATGTGACATCGGGGAGAGTGTGAAGCGAACCCTTATGATATATACAAGTACGGAACTTGTGCATCCTATTTGGGTTCGCTGTCACACTCTCTCTGGAATCGCTTATGTGTCCAATCTAAATATGAGGCACTATTTCTCCTTTTTTAGAATGTCGATGATTCAAATATGAGACACTTTTGTCTTATTTTGTTAATTTGTTAGTTAGTATAAATGTTTCACTCGTTCATTGTAATAAAACTTTGTATACTAAATAAGTTCTCGGCAACGATGCCTGGCTCGCATCCCCGTCACCGTGGCGGAGAGCACCTACTTGATGGGATGCACAATGTCCGAGACTGGGCTCCCCCGGGCTGGCACTGGGAGGTGGTTTCCGAGGCGCGCCGCTTGGTGAGGATTCCGGGTCCTGTCGTCAACCCGGAGCTTCTTTGGTGGCGGTCACGTGGGCCACAAATGATGCAGAGGGAGCCAGCCCCGAGGAGGTGGTACGTCGTCGGGTCAGGGAGGAGGACAAGCACGTCCGTCGCTACTCGGTTGCGTTGGACGCCGGGTTCTCCACGACAATACCTGGCAGATTCTTCACGGCTCTCACTCGAGCTATGTTCCTGTGGCGGTTCCTTATCTTTGGGTGTTTACCGCCCGCGGCTTGGCTCCAGGTCATCGTCGAGTTTGATTTTTCGAGATGTAGTAGTGAATTTTCTATATGTTGTAGTCGAGATGTACTAATGATATTATTGTTGCATTGACTGGATTATTCGAGATATATTAGTGATATTATATGATAAAATTTTATTGTTGCATTTTATTTGAGTTCGTCTATTTTTCCTTTTTTTTAAATGCCGATGATTAAAACCGTTGTCTGTGTTCCTTTTTAAAAATAATTAAAATCGTTGTGACACCATGTGACTGCAGGGTTGGTCGAGTGAGCCTTGTGATATGCACAAGTAAGGAACTTGTGCATCTTACTTGGCTCGCTTGCTCGTATATGGCCTAATTTTTGAATTATGAACACAAAAAATGGCTGACGACGATAGAATCCCCGAGTGCGACTATTGTGGCAATGACTCGGGTCAGTGCGACAAGTTTCCAGAGTTGGATGGGGAGAAAGAAAGATACTTCTCCATCACGCTTAGGGAGGGCTTCGAATTTCAAACGGTATGCAACTTTTGCGACATCTTCTTATTTAAGCATGCTTCACTTACTTTTTGTTTTGATGTGTATTTTTTTATAATCAACTAGCACATTCCTTGCTACGCAAGACCTTACGTCTACGACTTTTTCAAAATCGATGAGTGGCGTGAAAATGCCAAAAAAAGATATGTTCCATTTGTTGTCAAGTTGTTTCGAGGACATGTAAAAGATAATATCATGGTAAGATTTTTTACTATTCTATCACACTAGTCCATTTTCAGAAATCTTTTGACATAACATTAAGTATAATGTATTACTAAGTATTTTACTCGTATGTTTTTAACAGAGAATCCCGGCAGCATGTACGCTTAAGTGGATGCCTCCTCAAGGCGAGCTTACAGTTGTTTCTGCACTGGCATGGGATGTCCTCTTCAGCACTGACTACTCCACTGAAGCTGGAGATGATGGTTGCGTAAGAATAAGAGGATGAAAAAGGATAGTGAATCGGATGAACATCAAACAAGCAGACAAGTTGTTCTCCATATTACATAATGGAATGCGGGGTGTCTATTGTTTTTTTTCATTTCACCTTGTGGTGGTGATCCGTAGGTTAGTTCGTAGTTGTTGTTAAACATTATGTTGTTGGATATTAGCCGGCCAACCACCCCGCGGTGGCGTTGGTGGCGTCGGCGGCCTCGGCGGGAGCAGCCCGGTTGGGTCGCACTGGAAGGTTCAGTGCGTCCCCACGAGATGGCAGATGATCTCGCGCACGCAGGCCTCCTCGTGGTTAGTTGGCGGCGACGGAGGCTGATACTCGTACCAAGGAGCTGGCGCCGATGGAGGTGGCGGTGGAGGCGAAGGCGGCGGTGCCGGTGCCGGTGAAGCATCGCCCTGGACGAGCAGTTCCATCCCGGGCCACATTGCGCGCTCGATTTCTTCAATGGCCCGCTAGAGGGCCTCATCCTCGCCGTACTCCGACGGGACGTACGACGGTGGAGAAGGGTCCCTCTCGGGCTTGAGGACGACCGGATGGGGCACCGCGTCGCGGATCTGCTAGCTACCGCTGCGGCTCTGGGTACGCGACGGCGGTGGGCGGGAGCGTTGGTAAGGCGGCAACTCCTCCAATGGATGGCTCCGGTGGCCGTGGTGGCGGATAGAAGGAGCATACGCGGCCGCCTCGTCGGTCGATGGCACCGGCACCCTCACGTTGCTGAGGTGCCACTCACCGGGGAGTTTGACGTCGCCAAATGGCACTGGCTCGCCCTTTGCCGGTACCAAATGGCAGCGTTGATGTCGATGAGGACGCGATTGCGCTCGCGGCGACGACTACCAGAGCCGCTGGCCTCATGGTTGTGCCACATGGGGGGTCGACGTGCTAGGGAACGAGGGAGCGGTGGTGAGTAAAGTGGGGACCGGTGGGGGTGGCTGATCCTATTAAATGAGGTCGGTCCACGCCTCGTGTGGAAGTCAAACCGACCCGTGTGGTTGCCAGGCGGCCCCTCGGCGGACAAGAAGCTTTCCACGCGGACGGTCTGCCTCCTGTCCGCGGGAACCTAAATTGGCCTCAATTTTGGGTCTGGTTTAGGTCGCGGTGGTCCGAAATGCGGACAAAAGTGGACCTTTTCTATTTTTTGCGTCACCCGTTGGATTGTATTTTTTGACTTTCTGAGACAAATGATCCAAAAGCGGACATTTAGATCGCGCCGTTGGAATTGTTCTCAGTGCACACAGGTTAAGTAGGCGAGAATAGGTATATGAATAATTAGAAGGAAGCAGGCGACGGATCGCAGTCAATCTGTGGTGGTTGGCTGACATGCACGATCCTCGAGAACCTTGCTCTCACAAGCATCTTTTTAGAATACAGTGCGACATAGATGCTCACATACATGAGCATACACTTATCCCTATGTACGCACTATGTACGCACACACATACACTTTATCCCTTGCTTGGGCGAAGCAGGACCGGGAGAGACAGGAGCTCGAACGGCAGCACCGGGAGCTCGAGTACCTTGAGGCGCAGCAACAACAGGCCGGTGGGAGGCGGCAGCGGCGTGCAGCGGCATCGGGCAAACTCGCCGCCCGTGGCCAGCAGCGTCATCGTTTTCGACAGCGACGACGAGAAAAATGAGGCGCCGCTCAGCGTGAGGAGGAGGAAGCCGACGCCCGGCGGGTGCAGCAGCAGCAGCAAAAACCGGCTTGGGGACCGCACAATTGGAGATGCTCTAACGCTAAAATTACATAGTACACTGCTTTTCCACCCCACACACGCACACACACAGAGGCACGCAGCGGTGAATCGCGTGTGGCCAACCCTCCTCCACTCCCTTCCTCCTCAGTGAGCCCAAGCCCATCCAGATCGTAAATCCCTCCCTCCCTCCGCCGCCGCCACCCCATATGCCGCCCTTCCGGGGCTGGACGGATCTGCCGCCGGAGCTCCTCTGCCGCATCGCCGACGCCCTCGACCACCTCAAATGCTACTCCAGCGCGCGCGGCGTCTGCACGGCCTGGCGCCGCGCGCTCCCCCCGCCCGCGCCCTCCCTGCTCCTCCTCCTCTACGACCACGCCACCACCCGCCGCTCCAACGCCGCCGCCGCCTCCCTCCTGGCGCGCAGATCCTTCAGCCTCCGCGCCTTGCCCTCGGGATTCTCCTGCCCCGCCGCCTCGCCCCCCTCCTTCGAGCTCACCCCATTGCCCCCCGCCCCGGTCAGGACCTGCCTCGGCTGCGGAGGCGGCGGCTGGCTCGTCCTCTCCGTCTTGCTCTACCACGACCAGAACCTGCTCACCCTCTTCCACCCCGTCACCGCCGCCGAGATCCTCCTGCCGCCGCTCATCCACGACACTCGCCTGCTCTCCAAATTCGTATTGGCGCCCAACCCCGCCACCGACGACTTCGCCGTCGCCGCCATCTGCGGCGTTGACAGGCTCGCCTACGTCACCGCCGGGGCCAAGAGGTGGGCCGTCCTCGACCCCGTCCGCCTCGCCTGCGGAGACCAGCTCACCGACCTCCTCTACAATGGAAATGGCACCGTCTACTGCCTCACTCGCCTTGGGGACGTCCACCTGCTCCACCTGCCCGAGCGCCGCCGCAGGGAACCCGTGGTCTTCGAGGACCGGACATCTGATCTTGTAAAGCGTAACAGGCGCATCATCCGAATGCACGGCGCCGGACCGGATCTAAACGCCCCAGCCACCGTGAAGCCATTGCTGGCCAGCAACCTTCCATTCAACGCCGCCACCAGTTTCGCCCCGCCGTACAACACCGTCTCGGCTTTCACCAGTGCCAAGAACCTGGTATTCTGCAATGGCAACTTGTACCAGATCTGGAGGAATGCCAGCTGCACCGTCAAACTGAAGCTCCCAAGAGGCGGTCACCGCCGTGTAGCAGAGGATGAAATCTTTGTTCTGAGGTATGATCCCTTGCGTCGGCCATGTTGGGATGCTGTGGACAACTTGGGAGGATACTCGGTGTTTGTCGGGAAGAACAATGCGGTGTCGATGCATGCCCAAGGTGTTCCGGGACTCAAGGGTAACTGTGTCTACTGGATAGGCGGGAGAGGTAGGGATCAGGGCATGGTCTTTGACATCGAAACCGGGAGGTCTACACCTTGCCTTCCCCGTGCTGCTGGTGTCGTTCGGGGGCCTCAACAAAGAAGCACAATCTGCTGGTACTTTCTGAGCGACATAGTGATTAACTTATGCAATACAAAGAAAAGTGGAGCTTATTGGACCCGGGCAAGGGCAAGGGCTCACCGCGCACAATACATGGAGCAGTGAGCACCACTAGCCTGGAAGTGATGTTTATCATGCTGTTGACAAGCCCGACGGTCGAGCGAGGAGGATGAAGCCAAGCCAGCCACTTTTCAACCAAGCAACAACAGAACTGAGAGAAGGATTACTTTTATAGTCAATGTGCAACAATAGTCGAAGCTTCATAAGCTGCCAACGGTGAGGGCAAAAGATGGTGAGAAGAACAGAAGATTTGTGAATCTGTGTTTGACATTATCAGTGTCTTAAGAAGAGTAGAAAAATACATAATAAGTACTATATGGTATGTTGCTTGTTGGTTCAGTTTGCAACTTTCTATGCTTTTGATGACGTATTATGTTCAGTGAAGTAATCTGTTCTTTAAATTCCTTCTTGTTTCAACAATCCAGTAGCTAGTTAGGTAGGAGAATTTGCTATAAACTTCGAGCTTCTCTGAATTTTGGTAGCTACTGTAGTTTGGTACGTAGGAGAGTTTGTTATAATCTGCAAGCTTGGTGATTTGACCCGGGGGCAAACCTTGGTGCAAGTCATTGCCTTTGCTCGCTGATAGTGCCTGGTGTTAGCGGCCCACCTTCCCGTTCAATTTCTAATCAGTAGAGGGGTGAGCGGCGGCCTATGAGCAGCAGTTTGTTGGCTCGACGGGTGGTGGTTTGCGTGTAGGTGGAAGGATGTGGTGCTGGCGAAGCATTGTGTGTTCCATTTTTTATTTCATACCGAAATTCAGTTGTTTTGGTCATAGCTAAGCAGTAAACTACATGCTTAATACTGACATTACAAATTTGATGCTGTAGTAGACTTTGTTCTGGTCCAAATTTGATTGTAATATAATCAATTTTGTCAGAGATAATAGGCTATGTGAAGTCAAAGTGTGCTATCTGGATCATTCAAATTTGTGCTTGGGCTAGCTTAAGTATCTATGGTCTTGTGGTCTGTGCTTTCACTAAAAGATGAACATGGTGGTCAGATGATTTGCCTGGAATTATTGGATTCAATTTTTGAGGTCCTAGTTAGATAAAAGGATCATCCTGTGAAAGTTCTGACGATGAAATTACTGCCACAGTGGATTCTGCCACGTGTAAACTACAAGCCTATTACTCCGGTTGTAATATGTTATTGCGCTATTTTTTGTATGTGTTATTTTTACACAGGTTCTTTCATGTACAGTTTACCTTTGCCCTGACATAGTAGATGCCAATTTCTAGATATTGCTTATATAATTCGTTTTTTACAAGACATCTTTTTTTGGATCAATAAACATATTCACACTTACTGTAGGATAACTAAAAGCCAGATATTTTGTGTCATATGATCGTGCATTGATCCTGAAAGGATTAATTCCGCTAACCATACTTAATGTTGCGGTAGGACTGTCTAAAACTCAAATGCATGGCGCTACTGAAAATGGCACAGTACATACAAAACCTGGGCATGCTCATGCGAGGGTGATGCTCACTTCTTTGGGACCGAAAGAATAACTCCGATTTAGGCAACGTCTATGTGAGTGCAAACTCAGTGACTCTGGATGAAAACATAAACATTTCGGTGGGTCCAAGTTGTCTAAGAGGCTTATGATATAGTGGAATATGGAAATTTTAATGATGCTTTTGGAGTTTTGACTTTAAGCACTTGAGCAAATAACTCATTTTCATTAACCTCGTCCCCTTTTGATAGTATTGACATTCCTATGGACTCAATGTGATCTTGGATCATTAAATAGAAAACTGAGTCTTAAGGCTTAACCAACACGATGCCCTTAGCATTATGAGGGATCCAAGTTGTATAAAAGGCGTATGATGTAGTGAAATGTGGGAATTTGAATGGTGCTGTTGGAGTTCGACTTTAAGCACTTCAGCAAAACAGACCAAAATCGGCAAAAACTACGAGTGTTGATGATCAACACGTAAACGCACCCTGAGGCGTTAACCGTGGAAATCGGCCAAAATGGTGAGGAATAACCCATGAAACGGGCCAGAATCAGCCAAAACTATGAGTGTTGATGACCAAGACGTAAACACACCATTGGGTTCGTCAATCGTGGAAATATCTTCGAGACTCTAAAACGGTGAGCAATAAGCCATAAAACGGGCCAGAATCAGCCAAAACTATGAGTTTTGATACGTAAGAGCACTCGGGGTTCAGCCACCATGAAAATCGCACCATGACCCCGAAACGGTTAGTAATGGTCCATGAGACGGCCCAGAATCAGCCAAAACTCGAGTGTTGATTATCGACACGTAAATGCATCCCCGGGATCATCGATCGAAATTGCACCGAGACCCCAAAACATAGAGCAATAGTCCAGAATCGACCAGAATCGACCAAAACTTGGATTTGTATAGACCGATACGTAAACGCACCCTTGGGACCGTCAATTGTGGAAATCGCTCTGGAGCCCTAAAATAGTGAGCAATATATTCCATGAAACGGACCTAGATCGGACAAAACTATGATTGTTGATGACCGATACATAAGCTCACCCCGGGGTTCATAATTCGTGAAAATTATTGGGGACACAAAAACAACGAGGAATAGCCCATGTAATGGGCAAGAATCAGCCAAACTATGAGTGTTGATGATCCACACGTAAACGCACCTCGGGATAAAAGACCATGAAAATTGCTCCAGGACCCCCAAACGGTGAGTAATAGTCCAAGAATAGGGTCAGAATCGACCAAAACTAGGATTGTTGATGATCGGCACGTCAACGTACCCTAGGGATCGTTAATCTTGGAAGTCGCAGCAGGACCCCAAAATTGTGAGCAATAGCCCATGAAGCGACCCATAATCAGACAAAAAATAGATCATTAATCGTGGAAATCGCTCTAGAACCCCAAAACAGTGAGCAATATAGTCCATGAAATGGGTCAGGATCGGATAAAAACTATGATTGTTGATGACCGGCCTATAAGTGCACACGAGGTTCATTAATCTTGGAAATTGCTTCAGGACACAAAAGCGGTGAAGAATAGCTCCTAAAACAGGAAAAAATGGAAAAAAACTGTGAGTGTTGATGACCGGCACGTAAACGCACACTTGGGATTGTCAACCGTGGAAATCGGCAAAAACTGTGAGAATAGCCAATAAAACGGGCTAGAAGCGGTCAAAACTGCGAGTGTTGACGACCAACACGTAAACACAACATTGGTTCGTCAATCGTGGAAATCGCTCTGAGACCCAAAAACGGTGACCAATAGCCGATGAAACGGGTCAAAATCAGCCAAAACCGTGAGTAGTGACGACCGACATGTAAACGCACATCAGGGCTCTTCAATCATGAAAATCTCTTTGATACCCAAATACGGTGACCTTTTCCTTTTCCAGAGCTTTGAGACCACATCAGGGTTCTTCGCTTTTATAGAGCTCTTCCTTTTACCTAATGCCGGTTATCGACAACTCTTGCTATCCAATCCTGACCCAATGTACTCCATACTAAGGGGTATCACGCATACCCATACCCATCACCAACTTGTAAGGTGTTCCCTAGTGAACTGAATTTCTAGGAACATCAATAGAAAAATGATTGTGCACTCTAATTTGGTAGAGAAATATATTACAACATTGTTTAGTCCAAGAAACGGGCCAGAATCGGCCAAAACTGTGATTCTTGATGACCGACACGTAAACACACTACTGGGGTCTTCAATCGTGGAAATCGCTCCGATACCCCAAAAGGGTGAGTAATAGTCCACGAAACGGGAAAGAATCGGTCAGAATTACGATTCTTGATGAATGACACGTATACCCACTGTTGGGGTCGTCAATCATGGAAATTTCTCCGATACCTCCAAAACGCTGAGTAATAGTCCACGAAACTGGCCTAAATCAGCCAAAACTGCGATTCTTGATGACCGACATGTATATCCACTGTTGGGGTCGTCAATCGTGGAAATTGCTTCGGTACCCCCAAAACGGTCAGTAATAGTCCACGAAACGGGACAGAATCAGCCAAAACTGCGATTCTTGATGACTGACACGTATACGCACTGCTGAGGTCGTCAATCGTGGAAATCTCTTTGGTACCCCAGAACGGTGAGTAAATAGGCCACGAAATGGGACAAAATCGGCCAAAACTGCGATTATTGATGACCAACACGTAAACGAATGTTGGGGTCGTCAATCGTGGAAATCACTCTGGTACCCCAAAGAAGTGAGTAATAGTCCACGAAACGGGCCAGAATCGGCCAAAACTGTGATTCTGGATGACCGACACGTATACGCACTGCTGGGGTCGTCTATCGTGGAAATCGCTCCGGTACCCCCAAAACGGTGAGTAATAGTTCCCGAGACGGGTCAAAATCAACCAGAACTACGTTTCTTGATAACTGACATGTATACGCACTGTTGGAGTCGTCAATCGTGGAAATCGCTCTGTTACCCCAAAACGGTGAGTAATAGTCCATGAAATGGGTCAGAATCGGTCAAAACTGCGATTATTAATGAACGACACATAAACGCACTACTAGGGTTGTCAATCGTGGAAATCATACCAGTACCCTAAAACGGTAAGTACTAGTCCACGAAACGGGACAAAATTGGCCAAAACTACGATTCTTTATGACCGACACGTCTACACACTGTTGGGGTCGACAATCGTCAAAATTGCTTCGGTACCCAAAAACGGTGCGTAAGTAGTCCACAAACGGGACATAATTGGCCAAAACTATGATTCTTCATGAACGGCACGTATAAGCACTGCTGGGGCCTTCAATCGTGCAAATCGCTCCGGTACCATAAAACAGTGAGTAATAGTCCACGAAACGGGCCAAAAATGCGATTCTTGATGATCGACACGTATACGCACTGTTGGGGTCGTCAATTGTGGGAATCGCTCTAGTACCCCAAAACGGTGAGTAAATAGTCCATGAAAAGGGACAAAATCGGCCAAAACGTTGATTCTTGATGACCGACATGTATACGCACTGTTGGGGTCGTCAATCGCGAAAATTGCTCCGGTACCCCAAAACGGTGAGTAATAGTCCACGAAACGGGCCAGAATCGGCCAAAACTGCGATTCCTGATGACCAACACGTATACGCCTTGATGGGGTCGTCAATTGTAGGTATTGCTCCGGTACCCCAAAACGGTGAGTAATAGTCCACGAAACGGCCCAGAATCGACCGAAACTGCGATTGTTGATGACCGGCTCGTAAACACACTATCCGGTTTATCAAGGAAATTGCTCCGATACCCCAAAACAACGAGTAATAGTGCACGAAACGGGCCAGAATCGGCCAAAACTGCAATTCTTGATGACCGACACGTACACAAACTATTGGGGTCATCAATCGTGGAAATCGCTCCGGTACCCCTAAACAGTTAGTAATAGTCCATGAAACAGGACATAATCGACCAAAACTGCTATTATTGATGTCCGACGCGTATACGCACTGCTGTGGTCGTCAATCGTGGAAATCGCTCCGGTACCCAAAAACGGTGAGTAATACTCCATGAAACGGGCCAGAATAGGACAAAACTGGGGTCGTCAATCGTGGAAATCAATTTGATACCCTGAAACAGTTAGTAATACTCCACGAAATGGGACACCCCAAAACGGTGTGTAATAGTCCACGAAACGGGCCAGAGTCGGCCTGAACTGCAATTCTTGATGACTGGTATACCCACTGTTGGGGTCATCAATCGTGGAAATTGCTCTCGTACCCCAAAACGCTTAGTAATAGTCCACGAAATGGGACATAATTGGCCAAAACTGCAATTCTTGATGACCGACATGTATACGCACTACTGGGGTCGTCAATCGTGGAAATCGCTCCGGTACCCCAAAACGATGATTAAATAGTCCACGAAAAGGGATAGAATTGGCCAAAACTGCGATTCTTGATTAACGACACATAAACGCGCAGCTGGGCTCATGAAACGTGGAAATTTCTCCGGTACCCCGAAATGGCCTGTAATAGTCCGCGAAACGGGCTAGAATCGTCCAAAACTACGATTCTTGATGACCGATACGTATACGCACTGCAGGGGTAGTCAATCTTGGAAATCGCTCTGATTCCATAAAACAGACAGTAATAGTCCACGAAACGGTACAGAATCGGCCATAACTGCGATTCTTGATGACCGACACGTAAACGCACTTCAGGGGTCGTCAATCCTGGAAATCGCTCTGATACCCTAAAACGGTTAGTAATGGTCCACGAAACGGGACATAATCGACCAATACTGCGATTCTTGATGACCGACATTTAAACGCACTATTGGTGTCGTCAATCGTGGAAATTGCACCGGTACCCTAAAACGGTGAGTAATAGTCCATGAAACAGGCTAGAATCGGTAAGAAATGCGATTGTTGATGACCGACACGTAAGCGCACTGCTGGGGTCTTCAATCGTGGAAAGCGCTCCTGTACCCAGAAACGGTGAGTAATAGTCCACAAAAAGAGACATAATCGGCCAGATGTACGATTCTTGATGACCGACACGTATACCCACTGTTGGGTTCATCAATCGTGAAATTGCTCCGGAACCCCAAAACGGTGAGTAATAGTCCACGAAACGGGCCAGAATCGGCCAAAACTGCGATTGTTGATGACCGGCACGTAAACACACTGTTTGGTTTATCAATCGTGGAAATTGCTCCGATACCCCAAAACAACGAGTAATAGTGCACGAACGGGCCAGAATCGTGGAAATTGCTCTGGTACCCCAAAACAACGAGTAATAGTCTATCCTGGAATTTGCTCCGGTACCCCCAAACAGTGAGTAACAGCGAGTAATAGTGCACGAAATGGGCCAGAATCATTGGCCGATTCTTGATGACCGATAGGTAAACGCACTACTAGGTTCGTCAATCGTAGAAATCGCTCTGCTACCCCCAAAACAGTGAGTAATAGTCCACGAAACGGTCCAGAATCATCCAAAACCGCGATTGTTGATGACCAACACGTAAACACTCTGCTGGGTTCATCGATCATGGAAATTGCTCCGGTACCCAAAAACAGTGAGTATTGGTCCACGAAACGGGCCAGAATCGGCCAAAACTCGATTCTTGATGACCGACACGTAAACGCACTATCGGGTCATCAATCATTGAAATAGCACCGGGACCCCCAAAACGATGAGTAATAGTTCTCGAAACAAGCCAGAATTGGCCAAAACTTCGATTCTTAATGACCGACACGTAAACGCACTCCTAGGGTCATTAATCATGGAAATCGCTCCAGTACTCCAAAACAGTGAGTAATTGTCCACGAAACGGGCTAGGATCGGCCTGAAATGCGATTGTTGATGACCGACAAGTAAACGAAATGCTGGGGGTCTTCAATCGTGGAAATCGCTCGTGTACCCCAAAACGGTGAGTAATAGTCCACGAAACGGGACATAATCGGCCAGAATTACGATTCCTGATGACCGACACGTAAATGCACTGTTGGAGTCGTCAATCGTGGAAATAGCTTCGGTACCCCAAAACGGTGAGTAATAGTCCACAAAACGAGCCAGAATCGGCCAAAACTGTGATTCTTCATGACCGACACGTATACGCACTAGTGCGGTCCTCAATCGTGGAAATCGCCGCAGTACCTCAAAACGGCGAGTAATAGTCCACGAAACGGGATAGAATCAGGCAAAACTGTGGTTCTTGATGACCGACATGTAAACGCACTACTTGGGTCGTCAATCGTGGAAATTGCTCCGGTACCCCAAAACGGTGTGTAACAGTCCACGAAACGGGCCAGAATCGGCCGAAACTGCGATTCTTGATGGCCGACACATAAACGCACTATAGGGGTACTTAACCGTGGAAATCGCTCCGATACCATAAAACAGTCAGTAATAGACCATTAAACGGAACAAAATTTGACAAAACTGCGAGTCTTAATGACTGACACGTAAACGCAATGCAGGGGTCGTCAATCATGGAAATCACTCCGATACCCTAAAACGGTCAGTAATAGTCCACGAAATGAGACAAAATCGGCCAAAACTGCGATTGTTGATGACCGACACGTAAACGCACTATTGGGGTCGTCAATCGTAGAAATTGCTCCAGTACCCGAAAACGGTGAGTAATAGTCCACGAAACGGGATAGAATCGGCCAGAAATGCGATTGTAGATGACCGGCACGTAAACGCACTGCTGGGTTCTTCAATCATGGAAATCGCTCATGTACCCCAAAACGGTGAGTAATTGTCCACGAAACGGGACATAATCGACAAGATGTATGATTCTTGATGACCGACACGTATATCCACTGTTGGGGTCGTCAATCATGGAATTTGCTCCGGTACCCCAAAACGGTGAGTAATAGTCCACGAAACGGGACAAAATCGGACAAACTGCGATTCTTGATGACTGACACATATACCCACTGTTGGGGTCATCAATCGTGGAAATTGCTCTGGTACCCCAAAATGCTTAGTACTAGTCCAAGATATGTGACAAAATTGGCAAAAACTGTGATTCTTGATGACCGACACGTATACGCATTGCTGGGGTCTGGGTCATCAATCGTGGAAATCCCTCCGGTACCCCAAAATAGTGATTAAATAGTCCACAAAATGGACATAATCAGCCAAAAGTGTGATTCTTAATGAACGACATGTATACGTACTGTTGGGGTGTTCAATCGTGTAAATCACTCCGGTAACCGAAAACGGTGAGTAATAGCCCACAAAATGAGCCAGAATCGGCCAAAACTGTGATTCTTGATGGCCGACGCGTATATGCACTACTAGGGTCGTCAATCCTGGAAATCGCTTCGGTGCCCCAAAACGGTGAGTAGTAGTCCACGAAACGGGCCAAAATGGACCAAAACTGTGATTCTTGATGACCGACACGTAAATGCACAGTTGGGGTCGTCAATCGTGGAAATCGCTCCGGTACACCAAAACGGTGAGTTATAGTCCACGAAATGGGCAAGAATTGATGACCGACATGTATATGCACGGGTGGGGTTGTCTATCATGCAAATCGCTCTACTACCCCAAAACGGTGACTAATAGTCCCCGAATCGGGCCAAAATCATGGAAATCGCCTATACGCACTACGGGGGTCGTCAATCGTGGAAATCGCTTCGGTGCCCCAAACAGTGAGTAATAGTCCACAAAACGAGCCAGAATCGGCAAAAATTGCGATTATTGATGACAGACATGTATATGCACTGGTGGGGTTGTCTATCATGGAAATCGCTACGGTACCCCAAGACGGTGACTAATAGTCCCCAAATCGGACGAAAATCGGCCATAACTGTGATCATTGATGACCGACACGTATACACACTATTGGGGTCATCAAACATGGAAATCACATCGGTACCCCAAAACGGTGAGTAATAGTCCACGAAACGGGCAAGAATCGGCCAAAACGGTGAGTAATATAGTCCACGAAACGGGACCGAATCGACCAAAACTGTGATTCTTGATGACCGACACGTATACGCACTACCGGGGTCGTCGATCGTGGAAATCGCTCCGGTACCCCAGAACGGTGAATAAATAGTCCATGAAACGGGACAGAATCGGCCAAAACTGTGATTCTTGATGACCGACACATATACGCACTGTTGGGGTCGTCAATCGCGAAAATTGCTCTGGTACCCCAAGACGGTGAGTAATAGTCCACGAAATGGGCCAGAATCAGCCAAAACCGCGATTGTTGATGACCGACACGTAAACAAACTGCTGGGTTCATCAATCGTGGAAATTGCTTCGGGACCCCAAAACGGTGAGTAATAGTCCACGAAACGGGCCAGAATCGACCAACACTATGATTGTTGATGACCGACAAATATACGCACTACTGGGTTCGTCAATCATGGAAATCGCTCTGGTACCCCAAAACAGTGAGTAATAGTCCACGAAACCGGCCAGAATCGGCCAAAACTGCGATTCTTGATGGCCGACACGTATGTGCACTAATGCGATTGTCAATCGTGGAAATCGCTCCATTACCCAAAACGGTGATTAAATAGTCCACGAAAAGGGACATGTCGGCCAAAACTGCGAGTCTTGATGACTGACACGTATACGCACTGCAGGGGTAGTCAATCTTGGAAATCGCTCCGATACCCATAAAACGGTCAGTAACAGTCCACGAAACGGGACATAATCGGCCAAAACTGCGATTCTTGATGACCGACACGTAAACGCACTGCAGGGGTCGTCAATCGTGGAAATCGCTTTGATAACCTAAAACGGTGAGTAATGGTCCACGAAACGGGACATAATCGACCAATACTGCGATTCTTGATGACCGACATATAAACGCATTATTGGGGTCGTCAATCGTGGAAATTGCATCGGTACCCTAAAAGGATGAGTAATAGTCCATGAAACGGGCTAGAATCGATATGAAATGCAATTGTTGATGACTGACAAGTAAACACACTGCTGGGGTCTTCAATCGTGGAAAGCGCTCCTGTACCCAGAAAAGGTGAGTAATAGTCCACGAAAAGAGACATAATCGGCCAGATGTACGATTCTTGATGACCGACACGTATACCCACTGTTGGGGTCATCCATCGTGGAAATTGCTCCAGAACCCCAAAACGGTGAGTAATAGTCCACGAAACGGGCCAGAATCGGCCAAAAGTGCGATTCTTGATGACCGATAGGTAAACGCACTACTGGATTCGTCAATCGTGGAAATTGCTTTGGTACCCCAAATACAGTGAGTAATAGTCCTCGAAACATGCCAGAATCGGCCAACACTACGATTGCTGATGGCCGACACGTATACGTACTACTAGGTTCGTCAATCGTGGAAATCGCTCTGGTACCCCAAAATAGTGAGTAATAGTCCACGAAATAGGCCAGAATCATCCAAAACCGCGATTGTTGATGACCAACACGTAAACACTCTGTTAGGTTCATTAATCATGGAAATTGCTCCGGTAACCCATAACAGTGAGTAGTAGTCAACGAAACGGGCTAGAATCGGCCTGAAATGCGATTGTTGATGACCGACACGTAAACGCAATGCTGGGGGTCTTCAATCGTGGAAATCTCTCCGGTACCCCAAAACGGTGTGTAACAGTCCACGAAACGGGCCAGAATCGGTCAAAACTGCGATTCTTGATGGCCGGCAGATAAACGCACTATAGAGGTACTCAACCGTGGAAATCGCTCCGATACCATAAAACAGTCAGTAATAGACCATTAAACGAGTCAAAATTGGACAAAACTGCGTGTCTTAATGACTGACACGTAAACGTAATGCAGGGGTCGTCAATTGTGGAATTCGCTCCGATACCCTAAAACGGTCAGTAATAGTCCACAAAATGAGACAAAATCGACCAAAGCTTTGATTCTTGAAGACCGACACGTAAACACACTATTGGGGTCGTCAATCGTGGAAATTGCTCCGGTACCCGAATACGGTGAGTAATAGTCCACGAAACGGGATAGAATCGGCCAGAAATGCGATTGTAGAAGACCGACACGTAAACGCACTGCTGGGGTCTTGACTCGTGGAAATCGCTCATGTACCCCAAAACGGTGAGTAAATGTCCACGAAACGGGACATAATCGTCCAGATGTACGATTCTTAATGACCGACACGTATATCCACTGTTGGGGTCTTCAATCATGGAAATTGTGCCGGTACCCCAAAACGGTGAGTAATAGTCCACGAAACTAGCCAAAATCGGCTAAAACTGCGATTCTTGATGACTGACACATATACCCACTGTTGGGGTCATCAATCGTGGAAATTGCTCTGGTACCCCAAAACGCTTAGTAATAGTCCAAGATATGTGAATTTTTTTCCCAAAACTGCGATTCTTGATGACCGACACGTATACGCACTGCTGGGGTCTGGGTCATCAATCCTGGAAATCGCTCCGGTACCCCAAAATAGTGATTAAATAGTCGACAAAAGGGACATAATCGGCCAAAACTATGATTCTTAATGAACGAAATGTATACGTACTGTTGGGGTGTTTAATCTTGTAAATCACTCCGGTAACCCAAAACGGTGAGTAATAGCCCACAAAATGAGCCAGAATTGGCCAAAACTGCAATTCTTGATGGTCGACGCGTATACGCTCTAATGGGGTCGTCAATCGTGGAAATCGCTTCGGTGCCCCAAAACGGTGAGTAGTAGTCCACGAAACGGGCCAAAATCGACCAAAACTGTGATTCTTGATGACCGACACGTAAATGCACAGCTGGGGTCGTCAATCGTGGAAATCGCTCCGGTACCCCAAAACGGTGAGTTATAGTCCACGAAATGGGCTAGAATTGATGACCGACATGTATACGCACTGGTGGGGTCGTCTATCATGCAAATCGTTCTTCTACCCCAAAACGGTTACTAATAGTCCCCGAATCGGGCCAAAATCGTGGAAATCGCCTATATGCACTACTGGGGTCGTCAATCGTGGAAATCGCTTCGGTGCCCCCAAACAATGCGTAATAGTCCAAAAAACGAGTCAGAATCGGCCAAAACTATGATTATTGATGACCGACATGTATACGCACTGGTGGGGTCGTCTACCATGGAAATCGCTACGGTACCCCAAAACGGTGACTAATAGTCCCCGAATCGGACCAAAATCGGCCATAACTGTGATCATTGATGACCAACACGTATACACACTGTTGGGGTCATCAAACATGGAAATCACATCGGTACCCCAAAACGGTGAGTAATAGTCCACGAAACGGGCAAGAATCGGCGAAAAAGGTGAGTAATATAGTCCACGAAACGGGACCGAATTGACCAAAACTATGATTCTTGATGACCGACACATATACGCACTACCTGGGTCATCGATCGTGGAAATCACTCTGGTACCCCAAAACGGTGAATAAATAGTCCATGAAACGGGACATAATCGGCCAAAACTGTGATTCTTGATGACCAACACGTATACACACTGTTGGGGTCGCCAATCGCGGAAATTGCTCTGGTACCCCAAGACGGTGAGTAATAGTCCACGAAATGGGCCAGAATCGACCAACACTATGATTGTTGATGACCGACAAATATACGCACTACTGGGTTCATCAATCATGGAAATCGCTATGGTACCGCAAAACAGTGAGTAATAGTCCACGAAACCGGCCAGAATCGGCCAAAACTGCGATTCTTGATGGCCGACACGTATGTCCACTAATGGGATTGTCAATCGTGGAAATCGCTCCGTTACCCAAAACGGTGATTAAATAGTCCACGAAAAGGGACATGTTAGCCAAAACTGCGAGTCTTGATGACCGACACGTATACGCACTACAGGGGTAGTCAATCTTGCAAATCTCTCTGATACCCATAAAACGGTCAGTAATAGTCCACGAAACGGGATAAAATCGGCCAAAACTGCGATTCTTGATGACCGACACGTAAACGCACTGCAGGGTTCGTCAATCATGGAAATCGCTTTGATACCCTAAAACGGTGAGTAATGGTCCACGACACGGGACATAATCGGCCAATACTGCGATTCTTGATGACCGACATAAAAACGCACTATTGGGGTCGTCAATCGTGGACATTGCACCGGTACCCTAAAACGGTGAGTAATAGTCCATGAAACGGGCTAGAATCGGTTAGAAATGCAATTGTTGATGACTGACACGTAAACACACTACTGGGGTCTTCAATCGTGGAAAGCGCTCATGTACCCAGAAACGGTGAGTAATATTCCACGAAAAGAGACATAATCGGCCAGATGTACGATTCTTGATGACCGACACGTATACCCACTGTTGGGGTCATCAATCATGGAAATTGCTCCGGAACCCCAAAACGGCGAGTAATAGTCCACGAAACGGGCCAGAATCGGCCAAAAGTGCGATTCTTGATGACCGATAGGTAAATGCACTACTGGTTTCGTCAATCGTGGAAATCGCTCTGGTACCCCAAAACAGTGAGTAATAGTCCACAAAACGTGCCAGAATCGTCCAACACTATGATTGGTGATGACCGACACGTATACCCACTACTAGGTTCGTCAATCGTGGAAATCGCTCGGGTACCCCAAAACAGTGATTAATAGTCCACAAAACGGGCCAGAATCATCCAAAACCGCGATTGTTGATGACCAACACGTAAACTCTCTGTTGGGTTCATCAATCATGGAAATTGCTCCGGTAACCCATAACAGTGAGTAGTAGTCAACGAAACGGGCAAGAATCGGCCTGAAATGCGATTGTTGATGACCGACACGTAAACGCAATGCTGGGGGTCTTCAATCGTTGAAATCGCTCCTGTACCCCAAGACGGTGAGTAATAGTCCACGAAACGGGACATAATCGGCCAAAATTACGATTCTTGATGACCGACACGTAAACGCACTGTTGGAGTCGTCAATCGTGGAAATAGCTCCGGTACCCCAAAACAGTGAGTAATAGTCCACAAAACAAACCAGAATCTTCCAAACTGCGATTCTTCATGACCGACACGTATATGCACTGGTGGGGTCGTCAATCGTGGCAATCGCTGCAGTACCTCAAAACGGCGAGTAATAATCCACGAAACGGGTTAGAATCGGGAAAAACTATGATTTTTGATGACCGGCATGTAAACACACTTCCGGGGTCGTCAATCGTGGACATTGCTCCGGTACCCCAAAACAGTGTATAATAGTCCACGAAACGGCCAGAATCGGCCAAAACTGCGATTCTTGATGGCTGACACATAAACGCACTATTGGGGAAATTGCTCTGATACAATAAAAAGTCAGAAATAGACCATTAAACGCGACAAAGTTGGACAAAACTACGATTCTTATTGACTGACACGTAAACGTACAACAGGGGTCATCAATCGTGGAAATCGCTCTGATACCCTAAAACGGTTAGTAATAGTCCACGTAACAAGACATTATCGGCCAAAACTGCGATTCTTGATGACCGACACGTAAACGCACTATTAGGGTCATCAATCATCGAAATTGCTCCGGTACCCTAAAATGGTGAGTAATAGTCCAAGAAACGGGATAGAATCGGCCAGAAATGTGATTGTAGATGACCGACACATAAACGCACTGCTGGGGTCTACAATCGTGGAAATCGCTCCTGTACCCCAAAACGGTGAGTAATTGTCCACGAAACGGGACATAATCTGCCAGATGTACGGTTCTTGATGACCGAAACTTATATCCACTTTTGGGGTCGTCTATCATAGAAATTGCTCCGCTACCCCAAAACGGTGAGTAGTAGTGCACGAAACATGCCTGAATCGGCCAAAATTGTGATTCTTGATGACTGACACATATACCCACTGTTGGGGTCGTCAACCGTGGAAATTGCTCTGGTACCCCAAAACGCTTAGTAATAGTCCAAGAAATGTGACAAAATTGGCCAAAACTGCGATTCTTGATGACCGACACATTTACGCACTGCTGGGGTCTGGGTCGTCAATCGTGGAAATCGCTCGGGTACCCCCAAAATGGTGATTAAATAGTCCACGAAAAGGGACATAATCGGCCAAAAATGTGATTCTTAATGAACGACATGTATACGTACTGTTGGGGTGTTCAACCGTGTAAATCGCTTTGGTAACCCAAAACGGTGAGTAATAGCCCACAAAACGAGCCAGAATCGGCCAAAACTACGATTCTTGATGGCCTACGCATATACGCAGTATTGGGGTCGTCAATCGTGGAAATCGCTTCGGTGCCCCGAAACGGTGAGTAATAGTCCACGAAACGGGTCAGAATCAGCCAAAACTGTGATTCTTGATGACCGACTCGTAAACGCACTGCTGGGTCGTCAATCGTGGAAATCGCTTCGGTACCCAAAACGGTGAGTTATATTCTACGAAATGGGCTAAAATTGGCCAGAAATGCGATTGTTGATGACCGAGACGTAAACGCACTGCTGGGGTCTTCAATCGTGGAAATCACTCTTGTACCACAAAAAGGTGAGTAATAGTCCAAAAACGGGTCAGAATCGGCCAGAATTAGGATTCTTGATGCCACTGTTGGAGTTGTCAATCATGGAAATCGCTGCGGTACCCCCAAAACAGTGAGTAATAGTCCACAAAACGAGCCAGAATCGACCAAAACTACGATTATTGATGTCCGACACGTATACGCACTGTGTGGTAGTCTATCATGGAAATCACTATATTACCCAAAACGGTGACTAATAGTCCCCGAATCGGGCCAAAATCGTCCATAACTGTGATTATTGATGACCGACACGTATACACACTGTTGGGGTCGTCAATCATGGAAATCGCTTCGGTACCCCAAAACAGTGAGTAATAGTCCACGAAACGGACAAGAATCGGCCAAAACTGCGATTATTGATGAACGACACGTAAACGCACAACTAGGGTCGTCAATCGTGGAAATCGCTCTGGTACCCTAAAACGGCTAGTAATAGTCCACAAAACGGGACAAAATCGGTCAAAACTGTGATTCTTGAATCGAGGAAATCGTTCTGCTACCCCAAAACGGTGAGTAATAGTGTATGAAACGGGCCAGAATCGGCCAAAACTGTGATTCTTTATGACCGACACGTAAACCCACTACTAGGGTCGTCAATCGTGGAAATCGCTCTGGTACCCCAAAACGGTTAGTAATAGTACACAAAACGGGCCAGAACCGGCAAAACTGTGATTATTGATGACCGACACGTATACGCACTAGTGGTGTCGTCTATCGTGGAAATCTCTGCGGTACCCCAAAACGTGACCAATAGTCACCGTAGCGGGCCAAAATCGGCCACAACTGCGATTATATATGACCGACACGTATACACACTGTTGGGTTCGTCAATCGTGGAAATCGCTCTCGTACCCGAAACGGTTAGTAATAGTCCATGAAATGGGACAAAATCGGCCAAAACTGCGATTATTTATGAACGGCACGTAAACGCACTACTAGGGTCGTCAATCGTGAAAATCGCTCTGGTACCTTAAAACGGTTAGTAATAGTGTACGAAGCAGGACATAATCGGCCAAAACTGCAATTCGTGATGACCGACACGTATACGCACTACAGGGGTCGTCAATCGTGGAAATAGCTTCGTTAACCCAAATCAGTGAGTAAATAGTCCATGAAACGGGACAAAATCGGCAAAAACCGTGATTCTTCATGACCGACACGTATACGCACTGTTGGGGTCGTCAATCGTCCAAATCACTGCCTACCCCAGAACGGTGAGTAATAGTCCACGAAACGGGATTGAATCGGCCAAAACTGCTATTCTTGATGACCGACACATTTACGCACCGTTGGGGTCGTCGATTATGGAAATTGCTCCGGTACCCCCAAATCGGTGAGTAATAGTCCATGAAACGTCCCGGAATCGACCAAAACTGCGATTGTTGATGGCTGACATGTAAACGCATTGTTGGGGTCGTCAGTTGCGGAAATCGCTCTGATACCCAAATTAGTGGGTAATAGTCCACGAGACGGGCCAAAATCGGCTAGAACTGTGATTCTTTGTGACCGACACGTAAACGCACTACTAGGGCCGTCAATCGTGGAAATCACTTCGGTACCCCAAAACGGTTAGTAATAGTCGACGAAACGGGACATAATCGGCCAACACTGGGATTCTTGATGACCGACACGTATACGCACTGATGGGCCCGTCAATCGTGGAAATTGCTCTGGTGACACATAAAGGCACTATTGGGGTCGTCACTTGTACGACCAGATATGCGGTACTGTTCCACATCTAGATGTTTCCATCCAGATCCGGGGACGAAGCACATATCGGTCCCACCGCGACATTCGACGAAGTCATATGCCCCGGATTTCCAACATGATATCACAACATTACAGATACAAGGATACAACATCTCATACAATCGGCATACAACTGCCTAAAATACAATACAACAGCGGAAGATATATGTCTGGGTACAGATTACAATCAAATGCCTACTGGCAAAGAGCAAAACATCGATCCTATAACCACACGGGTCCAGGCCCTCCGCCGGGATCCACCTAACTAGTCGTCGTCGAGTCTCCACGTGAAACGTCGATCACCATACCTGTTGTCGATCAAGAACCCTGAAAAGAGTTTGGGGGTAGTATCATGAGTACAGAAGTACTCAGCATCTAACTGTAGTGGTCATCTGACCCAGCAAGGACTTCATCACTCGTCATTCTAGGACAACTAGTAGTTTACGGTAAGGAAGGGGTAAGTGGTGAGGTTGCTGCCGCACTAGCATTTATGAAGTAGCTAACGATCTAGAGAGTAAGATAAGAAGCCAAGCATTCGATGAGGAAATCGCCTCCAACAAGTCTTGCTATCAACTACTTACGCAATCATAACACCTATCCTATCCTTGTCCTCCTCTTCGCATCCCGACGAAGAAGAAGCAGTCAAGGCACACACACACACATGTTGATCAAGTTATATTAAGATTATCTCAGTTGTTGTTGTCTATGAACAAGGAGTAGGTCTCAACTCGTCCATAACCGTGGACACGGCTTCTCGAAAAGATTTAACCCTGCAGGGGTGTACCAACTGTCCATTACGAGGCTCCGCACGCACGTCCATCACTCTCAGTTGCTACCCATCAAGGGCAACCATTTTATGATTTAGTTCCAAGAGATCCGAAACGACAGGTCCCTCTAGCTAACGACGAACAAATCCGGGTGGCCCCCGGTGAGTCGACATCCATCTCAGGAGCCGGCCGCTCTCTCGATCTGGTCTCTACCGTCTGTCGCAGGTTTGGATAGCCGGTTAATCACACATGGGAAACCGGGTCCTCAGCCGGACAAAGTGGGCCAGCAAGGGAACTAAGTCCTCACTGGTCCGGGTTGGTTTGTAAACAACTGGAAGCTGACCAACACACACACGGTTTCAAATGGTAAATCAGCTTGGGCCACCACTAGAAATGTCTGAAGCTAGGTAGGTAAGAAAAGGGGACCCCATAAAATCCCACACGCGGTTAGGCACGCTCAGTCTTAAAACCAATACCCTGAACTCGGGTCCTAGGTGACTCGAATGGAACAAAGCGTCGGGGCGGGATAGCCTAGACCTTCCATCCTTCGTCGAATATAGTCAACATTATAATAATCATATCACCAACAACAATATAATAATGTGATATCCCAAAACCAAGGAGTAACAGGGTAACATCGTAGCATCCTAAGCATGCATACTAAGCAGGGGCTGAGCAACGAGCAATAGTAACATAGCAGTGCAAGGTTTGTTGGGAAGGGACATGGCTGTATCGGTTTGAAAGAGTCGGTAAACATGTGGTAGGATCAAACATCGTACCTAACCTATACTAGCATGCAAACCACTGGTTGAAATAGAATGGATCATAAGTAATGTATAGTCCTTGCCTGTTGATAAGTCGGGTTCCGAAGGTGTAGTTGATCGCAAGCTCGCATCGTCTCCGAGAGGTACCCGCGGAAGCACACAAGACGGTAAACACTGGAAAGAAATCAACGAGCAACCATCTATTACTACGAGGAAAACACGAGAAAGCATCAACAAGAAGGCAACACGAGACATCGCACCTACCGTTGAGAGCGGTTACTAACAGGTTAAGTGGAGTACTCGTCACACACGACGATACCGCACATTTACGGTGGTTCAAGTTGTTTAGCTACAGGTGATCAATCAACGGGTATTAACACGGCAACTCAAGCAAGCATGGAATAGCACACAAACATGTCAAGAGGTGAAGCACAAAGTAAACTATCTATGCTAGTCAATTTAAGTGAGGCACAACCTAAACATGGCATACACTAAGTACCACACGATGATTAAAAGATTTGGTACTGTTCTGTCCTAAACCATATTTTAGATTGGTTGACAACAGCAAAAAATAGCATAAACACAAAGTACACGAAAAACTAGTCAAGTTACATATAAAGAACACCCCAAACGGAGTTACGGTTAAAAAGATACAAGCAAAACAAGTTACGGGCACAAACTGCCAACATCATGAAGCACACTTTAGAGCAACGTATAAGCAGGATAATCAATGCAAACATGCTCACAAAAGATATGTAATTAAAGTAGACATGACATGTAAGGCATGGAAAAAAGAATAATGCAAAAAGGCATCATAGATCAAAAGATATTAAGCAAACAACATGGCATCGCAAAGTAACAGTGTATAATAGTCCACGAAACGGCCAGAATCGGCCAAAACTGCGATTCTTGATGGCTGACACATAAACGCACTATTGGGGAAATTGCTCTGATACAATAAAAAGTCAGAAATAGACCATTAAACGCGACAAAGTTGGACAAAACTACGATTCTTATTGACTGACACGTAAACGTACAACAGGGGTCATCAATCGTGGAAATCGCTCTGATACCCTAAAACGGTTAGTAATAGTCCACGTAACAAGACATTATCGGCCAAAACTGCGATTCTTGATGACCGACACGTAAACGCACTATTAGGGTCATCAATCATCGAAATTGCTCCGGTACCCTAAAATGGTGAGTAATAGTCCAAGAAACGGGATAGAATCGGCCAGAAATGTGATTGTAGATGACCGACACATAAACGCACTGCTGGGGTCTACAATCGTGGAAATCGCTCCTGTACCCCAAAACGGTGAGTAATTGTCCACGAAACGGGACATAATCTGCCAGATGTACGGTTCTTGATGACCGAAACGTATATCCACTTTTGGGGTCGTCTATCATAGAAATTGCTCCGCTACCCCAAAACGGTGAGTAGTAGTGCACGAAACATGCCTGAATCGGCCAAAATTGTGATTCTTGATGACTGACACATATACCCACTGTTGGGGTCGTCAACCGTGGAAATTGCTCTGGTACCCCAAAACGCTTAGTAATAGTCCAAGAAATGTGACAAAATTGGCCAAAACTGCGATTCTTGATGACCGACACATTTACGCACTGCTGGGGTCTGGGTCGTCAATCGTGGAAATCGCTCGGGTACCCCCAAAATGGTGATTAAATAGTCCACGAAAAGGGACATAATCGGCCAAAAATGTGATTCTTAATGAACGACATGTATACGTACTGTTGGGGTGTTCAACCGTGTAAATCGCTTTGGTAACCCAAAACGGTGAGTAATAGCCCACAAAACGAGCCAGAATCGGCCAAAACTACGATTCTTGATGGCCTACGCATATACGCAGTATTGGGGTCGTCAATCGTGGAAATCGCTTCGGTGCCCCGAAACGGTGAGTAATAGTCCACGAAACGGGTCAGAATCAGCCAAAACTGTGATTCTTGATGACCGACTCGTAAACGCACTGCTGGGTCGTCAATCGTGGAAATCGCTTCGGTACCCAAAACGGTGAGTTATATTCTACGAAATGGGCTAAAATTGGCCAGAAATGCGATTGTTGATGACCGAGACGTAAACGCACTGCTGGGGTCTTCAATCGTGGAAATCACTCTTGTACCACAAAAAGGTGAGTAATAGTCCAAAAACGGGTCAGAATCGGCCAGAATTAGGATTCTTGATGCCACTGTTGGAGTTGTCAATCATGGAAATCGCTGCGGTACCCCCAAAACAGTGAGTAATAGTCCACAAAACGAGCCAGAATCGACCAAAACTATGATTATTGATGTCCGACACGTATACGCACTGTGTGGTAGTCTATCATGGAAATCACTATATTACCCAAAACGGTGACTAATAGTCCCCGAATCGGGCCAAAATCGTCCATAACTGTGATTATTGATGACCGACACGTATACACACTGTTGGGGTCGTCAATCATGGAAATCGCTTCGGTACCCCAAAACAGTGAGTAATAGTCCACGAAACGGACAAGAATCGGCCAAAACTGCGATTATTGATGAACGACACGTAAACGCACAACTAGGGTCGTCAATCGTGGAAATCGCTCTGGTACCCTAAAACGGCTAGTAATAGTCCACAAAACGGGACAAAATCGGTCAAAACTGTGATTCTTGAATCGAGGAAATCGTTCTGCTACCCCAAAACGGTGAGTAATAGTGTATGAAACGGGTCAGAATCGGCCAAAACTGTGATTCTTTATGACCGACACGTAAACCCACTACTAGGGTCGTCAATCGTGGAAATCGCTCTGGTACCCCAAAACGGTTAGTAATAGTACACAAAACGGGCCAGAACCGGCAAAACTGTGATTATTGATGACCGACACGTATACGCACTAGTGGTGTCGTCTATCGTGGAAATCTCTGCGGTACCCCAAAACGTGACCAATAGTCACCGTAGCGGGCCAAAATCGGCCACAACTGCGATTATATATGACCGACACGTATACACACTGTTGGGTTCGTCAATCGTGGAAATCGCTCTCGTACCCGAAACGGTTAGTAATAGTCCATGAAATGGGACAAAATCGGCCAAAACTGCGATTATTTATGAACGGCACGTAAACGCACTACTAGGGTCGTCAATCGTGAAAATCGCTCTGGTACCTTAAAACGGTTAGTAATAGTGTACGAAGCAGGACATAATCGGCCAAAACTGCAATTCTTGATGACCGACACGTATACGCACTACAAGGGTCGTCAATCGTGGAAATAGCTTCGTTAACCCAAATCAGTGAGTAAATAGTCCATGAAACGGGACAAAATCGGCAAAAACCGTGATTCTTCATGACCGACACGTATACACACTATTGGGGTCGTCAATCGTCCAAATCACTGCCTACCCCAGAACGGTGAGTAATAGTCCACGAAACGGGATTGAATCGGCCAAAACTGCTATTCTTGATGACCGACACATTTACGCACCGTTGGGGTCGTCGATTATGGAAATTGCTCCGGTACCCCCAAATCGGTGAGTAATAGTCCATGAAACGTCCCGGAATCGACCAAAACTGCGATTGTTGATGGCTGACATGTAAACGCATTGTTGGGGTCGTCAGTTGCGGAAATCGCTCTGATACCCAAATTAGTGGGTAATAGTCCACGAGACGGGCCAAAATCGGCTAGAACTGTGATTCTTTGTGACCGACACGTAAACGCACTACTAGGGCCGTCAATCGTGGAAATCACTTCGGTACCCCAAAACGGTTAGTAATAGTCGACGAAACGGGACATAATCGGCCAACACTGGGATTCTTGATGACCGACACGTATACGCACTGATGGGCCCGTCAATCGTGGAAATTGCTCTGGTGACACGTAAAGGCACTATTGGGGTCGTCACTTGTACGACCCGATATGCGGTACTGTTCCACATCTAGATGTTTCCATCCAGATCCGGGGACGAAGCACATATCGGTCCCACCGCGACATTCGACGAAGTCATATGCCCCGGATTTCCAACATGATATCACAACATTACAGATACAAGGATACAACATCTCATACAATCGGCATACAACTGCCTCAAATACAATACAACAGCGGAAGATATATGTCTGGGTACAGATTACAATCAAATGCCTACTGGCAAAGAGCAAAACATCGATCCTATAACCACACGGGTCCAGGCCCTCCGCCGGGATCCACCTAACTAGTCGTCGTCGAGTCTCCACGTGAAACGTCGATCACCATACCTGTTGTCGATCAAGAACCCTGAAAAGAGTTTGGGGGTAGTATCATGAGTACAGAAGTACTCAGCATCTAACTGTAGTGGTCATCTGACCCAGCAAGGACTTCATCACTCGTCATTCTAGGACAACTAGTAGTTTACGGTAAGGAAGGGGTAAGTGGTGAGGTTGCTGCCGCACTAGCATTTATGAAGTAGCTAACGATCTAGAGAGTAAGATAAGAAGCCAAGCATTCGATGAGGAAATCGCCTCCAACAAGTCTTGCTATCAACTACTTACGCAATCATAACACCTATCCTATCCTTGTCCTCCTCTTCGCATCCCGACGAAGAAGAAGCAGTCAAGGCACACACACACACATGTTGATCAAGTTATATTAAGATTATCTCAGTTGTTGTTGTCTATGAACAAGGAGTAGGTCTCAACTCGTCCATAACCGTGGACACGGCTTCTCGAAAAGATTTAACCCTGCAGGGGTGTACCAACTGTCCATTACGAGGCTCCGCACGCACGTCCATCACTCTCAGTTGCTACCCATCAAGGGCAACCATTTTATGATTTAGTTCCAAGAGATCCGAAACGACAGGTCCCTCTAGCTAACGACGAACAAATCCGGGTGGCCCCCGGTGAGTCGACATCCATCTCAGGAGCCGGCCGCTCTCTCGATCTGGTCTCTACCGTCTGTCGCAGGTTTGGATAGCCGGTTAATCACACATGGGAAACCGGGTCCTCAGCTGGACAAAGTGGGCCAGCAAGGGAACTAAGTCCTCACTGGTCCGGGTTGGTTTGTAAACAACTGGAAGCTGACCAACACACACACGGTTTCAAATGGTAAATCAGCTTGGGCCACCACTAGAAATGTCTGAAGCTAGGTAGGTAAGAAAAGGGGACCCCATAAAATCCCACACGCGGTTAGGCACGCTCAGTCTTAAAACCAATACCCTGAACTCGGGTCCTAGGTGACTCGAATGGAACAAAGCGTCGGGGCGGGATAGCCTAGACCTTCCATCCTTCGTCGAATATAGTCAACATTATAATAATCATATCACCAACAACAATATAATAATGTGATATCCCAAAACCAAGGAGTAACAGGGTAACATCGTAGCATCCTAAGCATGCATACTAAGCAGGGGCTGAGCAACGAGCAATAGTAACATAGCAGTGCAAGGTTTGTTGGGAAGGGACATGGCTGTATCGGTTTGAAAGAGTCGGTAAACATGTGGTAGGATCAAACATCGTACCTAACCTATACTAGCATGCAAACCACTGGTTGAAATAGAATGGATCATAAGTAATGTATAGTCCTTGCCTGTTGATAAGTCGGGTTCCGAAGGTGTAGTTGATCGCAAGCTCGCATCGTCTCCGAGAGGTACCCGCGGAAGCACACAAGACGGTAAACACTGGAAAGCAATCAACGAGCAACCATCTATTACTACGAGGAAAACACGAGCAAGCATCAACAAGAAGGCAACACGAGACATCGCACCTACCGTTGAGAGCGGTTACTAACAGGTTAAGTGGAGTACTCGTCACACACGACGATACCGCACATTTACGGTGGTTCAAGTTGTTTAGCTACAGGTGATCAATCAACGGGTATTAACACGGCAACTCAAGCAAGCATGGAATAGCACACAAACATGTCAAGAGGTGAAGCACAAAGTAAACTATCTATGCTAGTCAATTTAAGTGAGGCACAACCTAAACATGGCATACACTAAGTACCACACGATGATTAAAAGATTTGGTACTGTTCTGTCCTAAACCATATTTTAGATTGGTTGACAACAGCAAACAATAGCATAAACACAAAGTACACGAAAAACTAGTCAAGTTACATATAAAGAACACCCCAAACGGAGTTACGGTTAAAAAGATACAAGCAAAACAAGTTACGGGCACAAACTGCCAACATCATGAAGCACACTTTAGAGCAACGTATAAGCAGGATAATCAATGCAAACATGCTCACAAAAGATATGTAATTAAAGTAGACATGACATGTAAGGCATGGAAAAAAGAATAATGCAAAAAGGCATCATAGATCAAAAGATATTAAGCAAACAACATGGCATCGCAAAGTAACAGACTTAGTGAAAATCAGAGGTGGCTGTCAAAAACAGCAGCATAGCAACTTTGGAGCTCAATAACTATATGACTAGCAAGGATATCATGGCAATGCAATACATGGGATGAAAGTAGACATGATGCTTAACAATATGCAATCGGAATCACTCAATTCCGATAAACGGTCGCGACACACTCGTCGACCGAAGTTGCAACAAAATAACAGTGTCAACAACAGCAGCACAATAACATCAGGATCACCATTTTGGAGCAAGATTTAATATAGCTAAAGCACCCAAACATGACAAGTTAAAGCATGGAAATGAAGTACACATGATGCTTAACACATAGGAAAAAGAATCAATGCAGTAGGCCTCATGGTTGTGTCACAAACATCATGCAAAGTTGCAATAAAATAATAACAACAACACTTAACAGGAAATAATAGCAATTTAACGGCCTGATGCCCACTTTAGCACACAATTACACAATCAAGATGAGCTCAAATGCAAATGCTCACAAAAGATGAAATGAAGTACACGCAATTCTGAGCAACTTTCGTTTGGGGGGCACGTTCATCGGAGCTACGGATTGAGCGCAATTATCATCGCAAAACAGCAACAGCAGCAGTACTGAACATGGACTTAGAAAAAAAAGCAGTAGGGAAAAAATAAAAAAATAAAAAGGCTGCCTGGCCTCACCCATGGGCTTGGCCTATCTCGGCCTGGCTGGGCTCGGGGTCTTGGGCCGGTGGAGGGAGGCGCCCGGCTGGGCCTGGGGCGTGGCAGGCCGGCCCATGCCACAGCGGCGGTTGGAGGCGCAGGATCGGGAGGCCTCCCGTTCCCGACCCCGGCGAGGCAGGCGGCGCGACGGCCGGCCACCGGAGAAGGGCGCGCGCGGAGGGGGTCCAGGAGCGGAGGGGGCGGCCGGATTCGGGAGCTAGGGAGGCCGGGTGGCGCTGGTGAGCTCCCCGGGCAGCAAGGTCAAGCGGCGAGCTCCTTCCATGGCTCGGCGGGCGCGGGTGGTGCTCCGGGCGGCCTGCAGCAGGGGAGAAGGGAAGGTCAGGGCGAAGGGGAAAGAGGGAAAGGGGGGCGCGACGCTATGAGGGGAGAGGAGGCGCCGCCGGAGGCGCGCGGCGGCGGCGGCAGCGGCCGTGAGCCCACGGCTGGAGGCGGCGGCGCAACGGGCTAGAGGAGAGAGGAGATGGGATAGGTGCTGACGTGGCGCCTTCGGAGCCCTCCGATCGCCCGATCGGACGGCCGAAATCAGTTGGGACTAGGTTTGGACGAAAATGGGGTATTTTTGGGTCAGATCTGGACAAAGTGGAGGGGTGGCTGCAGTTTTGTGGCTAGGGAAACCCTAGAGATGGGTGGGAGTGTGGTGGTCTTTATATAGCCCCGGTGGCTGGCAGTTTGCAAAAACATCCCCGGTTTTTCTCTCGCGCGCGCGGTGCTCACGTTTCTGACCGCCGGGGGTCCGCAGGACCTCCGATTCGGGTAAAACTTCAAACTGCATGATCAGTGCGTCGAGCCGGAGGCGTTCACCTCGCGCTGGAACCGTTCCGAGAACACTTTCCGGCGCGCTATGAAAATATCCCGTTTAATTATTAAACGGGGTTTTTCGTTCCGTTGGTTGCGGCTGGTCTCGTGCGGTTTTCGGGACGGTGATCGGGTGAAACCCGGTGTCGCAAAGGTTGAGTGTCAGGGTGGCAAGGCTCGGTCTCCGTCCGATACGAGATAAGAGAGGGGGAAAATAATCGCTGATCGATAAATCGGGGATACAAACACCGAAAACAAATCAGACAATCAATCAATTCACACCGAAAATAATTTCTTTTATTTTGTGAAATCTGGGCTGTTACATCACTCTTGTAAATCGCTCTGGTGCCAAAAAACGGTGAGTAATAATCCACGAAACGGGCCAGAATAAGCCACGTATACGCACTGCTAGGGTCGTCAAACGTGGAAATCGCTTTGGTACGCCAAAACGGACAGTAATAGTCCACGAAACGGGCCAGAATAGGGGAAAACTGCGATAGTTGATGACCGACACGTATACACACTGCTTGGGTCGTCAATCGTTGTAATGTTTCCGGTACCCCAGGACGGTGAGTAATAGTCCACATAACGGGCCAGAATTGGCCAAAACTGCGATTCGTTATGACCGACACCTATACGCACTGCTTGGGTCATCAATCGTGGAAATCGCTCCGATACCCCAAAGCGGTGAGTAATAGTCCACGAAACGTGCCAGAATTGGAAAAAACCGTGATTGTTGATAACCTACACGTAAACGAATAGGTGGGGTCGTATATCGTGGAAATCGTTCTGGTACTTCAAAACGGCGAGTAATAGTCCACGGAATGGGCCATAATCGGCCAAACTTGCGATTGTTGATGACCGACACTTAAACGCACTTCTAGGGTCGTTAATCGTGGAAATCACTCGGTTACCCCAAAACGGTGAGTAATAGTCCACAAAATGGGCCAGAATCGACCAAGACTACGGTTCTTGATGACCGATACGTATACGCACTACTTGGGTCGTCAATGATGGAAATGGCTCCGGTACCCCCAAACAGTGAGTAATAGTCCACAAAACGGCCCATAATCGGCCAAAATTGTGATTCATTATGACTGACACGTAAACACATTATTGATGTCGTCAATCGTGGAAATCACTTCGGTACCCCTAACGGTTTCTAATATTCCACAAAACGGGACCGAATCGACCAAAGCAGTGTTTCTTGATGACCGACACGTATACGCACTGCTGGGGTCGTCAATCGTGGAAATCACTCCGGTACCCCAAAACGGCGAGTAATAGTACAAGAAACGGGCCATAATCGACCAAACTACGATTCTTGATGACAGACACGTATACCCACTGTTGGGGTCGCCAATCGTGGGAATCTCTCCGATACCCTAAAACAGTCAGTAATACTCCACGGAACGAGACATAATCGGCCAAAACTGTGATTCTTGATGACCGACACGTATAGCCACTGTTGCGGTCGTCAATCGGGGAATTTGCTTTGGTACCCAAAAACAGTGAGTAATAGTCCACGAAACAGGCCATAATCGGCCAAAACTGCGATTCTTGGTGACAGACACATATACGCACAACCGGGCTCGTCGATCGTGGTAATCTCTATGGTACCCCAAAACGGTGAATAAATAGCCATGAAACGGGACAAAATCGTCCAAAAATGTGATTCTTGATGACCGACATGCATACGCACTGCTGGGCTCGCCAATCATGGAAATTACTCCGGTACCCCAAATCGATGAGTAATAGTCCACGGAACGGGCCAGAATCGGCCAAAACTGCGACTGTTGATGACTGACACATAAACACACTGTTGGGTTAATCAATCGTGGAAATTGCTCTGGTACCCCAAAACGGTGAGTACTAGTCCACCAAACGAGCCAGAATCGGCCAAAACCGCAATTCTTGATGACCGAAACGTAAACGCACTGCTAGGTTCGTTAATCGTGGAAATCGCCCTGGTACCCCAAAACAGTGAGTAATAGTCCACGAAACAGGCCATAATCGGCCAAAACTGCGATTCTTGGTGACCGACACGTATACGCACAACCGGGCTCGTCGATCGTGGTAATCTCTATGGTACCCCAAAACGGTGAATAAATAGCCATGAAACGGGACAAAATCGGCCAAAAATGTGATTCTTGATGACCGACATGTATACGCACTGCTGGGCTCGCCAATCATGGAAATTACTCCGGTACCCCAAATTGGTGAGTAATAGTCCACGGAACGGGCCAGAATCGGCCAAAACTGCGACTGTTGATGACTGACACATAAACACACTGTTGGGTTCATCAATCGTGGAAATTGCTCTGGTACCCCAAAACGGTGAGTACTAGTCCACCAAACGAGCCAGAATCGGCCAAAACCGCAATTCTTGATGACCGACACGTAAACGCACTGCTAGGGTCGTTAATCGTGGAAATCGCTCTGGTACCCCAAAACAGTGAGTAATAGTCCACGAAACAGGCCATAATCGGCCAAAACTGCGATTCTTGGTGACCGACACGTATACGCACAACCGGGCTCGTCGATCGTGGTAATCTCTATGGTACCCCAAAACGGTGAATAAAAAGCCATGAAACGGGACAAAATCGGCCAAAAATGTGATTCTTGATGACCGACATGTATACGCACTTCTGGGCTCGCCAATCATGGAAATTACTCCGGTACCCCAAATCGGTGAGTAGTAGTCAACGAAACGGGCAAGAATCGGCCTGAAATGCGATTGTTGATGACCGACACGTAAACACAATGCTGGGGGTCTTCAATCGTTGAAATCACTCCTGTACCCCAAAACGGTGAGTAATAGTCCACGAAACGGGACATAATCGGCCAAAATTACGATTCTTGACGACCGACACGTAAACGCACTGTTGGAGTCGTCAATCGTGGAAATAGCTCCGGTACCCCAAAACGGTGAGTAATAGTCCACAAAACAAACCAGAATCGGCCAAAACTACGATTCTTCATGACCGACACGTATACGCACTGGTGGGGTCGTCAATCGTGGCAATCGCTGCAGTACCTCAAAACGGTGAGTAATAATCCACGCAACGGGTTAGAATCGAGAAAAACTGTGATTTTTAATGACCAGCATGTAAACACACTACCGGGGTCGTCAATGGTGGAAATTGCTCCGGTACCCCAAAACGGCGTGTAATAGTCCACGAAACGGGCCAGAATCGGCCAAAACTGCGATTCTTGATGGCTGACACATAAACGCACTACTGGGGAAATCGCTCTGATACAATAAAAAGTCAGAAATAGACCATTAAACGGGACAAAATTGGACAAAACTGCGATTCTTATTGACTGGCACGTAAACGTACTGCAGGGGTCGTCAATCGTGGAAATCGCTTTGATACCCTAAAACGGTCAGTAATAGTCCACGAAACAAGACATTATCGGCCAAAACTGCGATTCTTGATGACCGACACGTAAACGCACTATTAGGGTCGTCAATCGTCGAAATTGCTCCCGTACCCTAAAACGGTGAGTAATAGTCCACGAAACGGGATAGAATCGGGTAGAAATGCGACAGTAGATGACCGACACATAAACACACTGCTGGGGTCTACAATCGTGGAAATCGCTCCTGTACCCCAAAATGGTGAGTAATTGTCCATGAAACGGGACATAATCTGCCAGATGTAAGATTCTTGATGACCGACACGTATATCCACTTTTGGGGTCGTCTATCATGGAAATTGCTCCGCTACCCCAGAACGGTGAGTAATAGTCCACGAAACATGCCAGAATCGGCCAAAATTGTGATTCTTGATGACTGACACATATACCCACTGTTGGGGTCGTCAACCGTGGAAATTGCTTTGGTACCCCAAAACGCTTAGTAATAGTCCAAGAAATGTGACAAAATTGGTCAAAACTGCGATTCTTGATGACCGACACATTTACGCACTGCTGGGGTCTGGGTCGTCAATCGTGGAAATCGCCCCGGTACCCCAAAATGGTGATTAAATAGTCCATGAAAAGGGACATAATCGGCCAAAACTGTGATTCTTAATGAACGACATGTATACATACTATTGGGGTGTTCAACCGTGTAAATCGCTCTGTTAACCCAAAACGGTGAGTAATAGCCCACAAAACGAGACAAAATCGGCCAAAACTGCGATTGTTGATGGCCAACGCGTATACGCAGTATTGGGGTCATCAATCGTGGAAATCGCTTCGGTGCCCCCAAACGGTGAGTAATAGTCCACGAAACGGGTCAGAATCAGCCAAAACTGTGATTCTTGATGAGCAACTCGTAAACGCACTTCTGGGTCGTCAATCGTGGAAATCGCTTCGGTACCCAAAAACGGTGAGTTATATTCCACGAAATGGGTTAAAATTGGCCAGAAATGCGATTGTTGATGACCGAGACGTAAACGCACTGCTGGGGTCTTCAATCGTGGAAATCACTCCTGTACCACAAAAAGGTGAGTAATAGTCCAAGAAACGGGTCAGAATCGGCCAGAATTAGGATTCTTGATGCCACTGTTGGAGTCGTCAATCATGGAAATCGCTGCGGTACCCCAAAACAGTGAGTAATAGTCCACAAAACGAGACAGAATCGGCCAAAACTGCGATTATTGATGATCGACACGTATACGCACTGGTGTGGTCGTCTATCATGGAAATCACTATACTACCCCAAAACGGTGACTAATAGTCCCCGAATTGGGCCAAAATCGGCCATAACTGTGATTATTGATGACCGACACGTATACACACTTTTGGGGTCGTCAATCATGGAAATCGCTTCGGTACCCCAAAACAGTGAGTAATAGTCCACGAAACGGACAAGAATCGTCCAAAACTGAGATTATTGATGAACGACACGTAAACGCACTGCTAGGGTCGTCAATCGTGGAAATCGCTCTGATACCCTAAAACGGCTCGTAGTAGTCCACAAAACGGGACAAAATCGGCCAAAACTGTGATTCTTGAATCGTGGAAATCGCTCTGCTACCCCAAAACGGTGAGTAATAGTGTATGAAACGGGCCAGAATCGTCCAAAACTGTGATTCTTTATGACTGACACGTAAACGCACTACTAGGGTCGTCAATCGTGGAAATCTCTCTGGTACCCCAAAACGGTTAGTAATAGCACACAAAACGAGCCAGAACCGGCAAAACTGTGATTATTGATGACCGACACGTATACGCACTAGTGGGGTCGTCTATCGTGGAAATCTCTGCGGTACCCCAAAACGTGACCAATAGTCACTGTAGCGGGCCAAAATCGGCCAGAACTGCGATTATTGACGACCGACACGTATACACACTGTTGGGTTCGTCAATCGTGGAAATCGCTCTCGTACCCCAAACGGTTAGTAATAGTCCATGAAACGGGACATGATCGGCCAAAATTGCGATTATTTATGAACGGCACGTAAACGCACTACTAGGGTCGTCAATCGTGAAAATCGCTCTGGTACCGTAAAACGGTTAGTAATACTGTACGAAGCAGGACATAATCGGCCAAAACTGCAATTCTTGATGACCGACACGTATACGCACTACATGGGTCGTCAATCGTGGAAATAGCTTCGGTAACCCAAAACAGTGAGTAAATAGTCCATGAAACGGGACAAAATCGGCAAAAACCGTGATTCTTCATGACCGACACGTATACGCACTGTTGGGGTCGTCAATCGTCCAAATCACTGCCTACCCCAAAACGGTGAGTAATAGTCCATGAAACGGGATAGAATCGGCCAAAATTGCTATTCTTGATGACCGACACAGTTACGCACTGTTGGGGTCGTCGATTATGGAAATCGCTCCGGTACCCCCAAACCGGTGAGTAATAGTCCACGAAACGGCCCGGAATCGGCCAAAACTGCGATTGTTGATGGCTGACACGTAAACACATTGTTGGGGTCGTCAGTTGCGGAAATCGCTCTGATACCTAAATTAGTGGGTAATAGTCCACGAGACGGGCCAAAATCGGCTAGAACTGTGATTCTTTGTGACCGACACGTAAACGCACTACTAGGGCCGTCAATCGTGGAAATCGCTTCGGTACCCCAAAACGGTTAGTAATAGTCGACGAAACTGGACATAGTCGACCAACACTGGGATTCTTGCTGACCGACACGTATACGCACTGATGGGCCCGTCAATCGTGGAAATTGCTCTGGTGACACGTAAAGGCACTATTGGGGCCGTCACTCTTGCAAATCGCTCTGGTGCCCCAAAACGGTGAGAAATAATCAACGAAACGGGCCAGAATAAGCCAAAACATTGGTTCTTGATGACCGACACGTATACGCACTGCTAGGGTCGTCAATCATGGAAATCGCTCTGGCACCCAAAACGGACAGTAATAGTCCACGAAACGGGCCAGAATAGGGCAAAACTGCGATAGTTGATGACCGACACGTATACACACTGCTTGGGTCGTCAATCGTTGTAATCGCCCCGGTACCCCAGGACGGTGAGTAATAGTCCATATAACGGGCCAGAATTGGCCAAAACTGTGATTCGTTATGACCGATACCTATACGCACTGCTTGGGTCATCAATCGTGAAAATCGCTCCGATACCCCAGAGCGGTGAGTAATAGTCGACGAAACGTGCCAGAATTGGAAAAAACCGTGATTGTTGATGACCTACACGTAACCGAATAGTTGGGGTCATATATCGTGGAAATCGTTCTGGTACCTCAAAACGGCGAGTAATAGTCCACGGAATGGGCCATAATCGGCCAAACTTGCGATTGTTGATGACCGACACTTAAACGCACTTCTAGGGTCGTTAATCGTGGAAATCACTCGGTTACCCCAAAACGGTGAGTAATAGTCCACAAAACAAGCCAGAATCGACCAAGACTACGGTTCTTGATGACCGACACGTATACGCACTACTTGGGTCGTCAATGATGGAAATGGCTCCGGTACCCCCAAACAGTGAGTAATAGTCCACAAAACGGCCCAGAATCGTCCAAATTTGTGATTCGTTATGATTGAGACGTAAACGCATTGTTGATGTCGTCAATCGTGGAAATCACTTCGGTACCCCTAACGGTTAGTAATATTCCACGAAATGAGACCGAATCGACCAAAACTGTGTTTCTTGATGACCGACACATATACACACTGCTAGGGTCGTCAAGCGTGGAAATCGCTCCGGTACCCCAAAACGGTGAGTAATAGTACACGAAACGGGCCAGAATCGACCAAACTACGATTCTTGATGACAGACACGTAAACACACTGTTGGGGTCGCCAATCGTGGAAATCTCTCCGATACCCTAAAACGGCCAGTAATACTCCACGGAACGAGACATAATCGGCCAAAACTGTGATTCTTGATGATCGACACGTATAGCCATTGTTGCGGTCGTCAATCGAGGAAATCACTTTGGTACCCAAAAACAGTGAGTAATAGTCCACGAAACAGGCCATAATCGGCCAAAACTGCGATTCTTGGTGACCGACACGTATACGCACTACCGGGCTCGTTGATCGTGGTAATCTCTATGGTACCCCAAAACGGTGAATAAATAGCCATGAAACGGGACAAAATCGGCCAAAAATGTGATTCTTGATGACCGACATGTATACTCACTTCTGGGCTCGCCAATCGTGGAAATTACTCCAGTACCCCAAATCGGTAAGTAATAGTCCACGGAACGGGCCAGAATCGGCCAAAACTGTGACTGTTGATGACTGACACATAAACACACTGTTGGGTTCATCAATCGTGGAAATTGCTCTAGTACCCCAAAACGGTGAGTACTAGTCCACCAAACGAGGCAGAATCGGCCAAAACCGTGATTCTTGATGACCGACACGTATACACACTGTTGGGCTCGTCAATCGTGGAAATCTCTTTGATACCCTAAAACGGTCAGTAATAGTCCAAGGAACGGGACATAATCGGCCAAAACTGCGATTCTTGATGACCGATAGGTAGACTACTAGGTTCGTCAATCGTGGAAATCGCTCTGGTACCCCAAAACAGTGAGTAATAGTCCACGAAACGGGCCAGAATCATCCAAAACCGCGATTATTGATGACCAACACATATACTCTCTGTTGGGTTCATCAATCATGGAAGTTGCTCCGGTAACCCATAACAGTGAGTAGTAGTCAACGAAACGGGCAAGAATCGTCCTGAAATGCGATTGTTGATGACCGACACGTAAACACAATGCTGGAGGTCTTCTATCGTTGAAATCGCTCCTGTACCTCAAAACGGTGAGTAATAGTCCACGAAACAGGACATAATCGGCCAAAATTACGATTCTTGATGACCGACACGTAAACGCACTGTTGGAGTCGTCAATCATGGAAATAGCTCCGGTACCCCAAAACGGTGAGTAATAGTCCACAAAACAAACCAGAATCGGCCAAAACTGCGATTCTTCATGACTGACACGTATACGCTATGGTGGCGTCGTCAATCGTGGCAATCGCTGCAGTACCTCAAAACAGTGAGTAATAATCCACGAAACGGGTTACAATCGGGAAAAACTGTGATTTTTGATGACCGGCATGTAAACACACTACCGGGGTCGTCAATCGTGGAAATTGCTCCGGTACCCCAAAACGGTGTGTAATAGTCCACGAAACGGGCCAGAATCGGCCAAAACTGCGATTCTTGATGGCTGACATATAAACGCACTATTGGGGAAATCGCTCTGATACAATAAAAAGTCAAAAATAGACCATTAAACGGGACAAAATTGGACAACACTGCGATTCTTATTGACTGACACGTAAACGTACTGCAGGGGTCGTCGATCGTGGAAATCGCTCTGATACCATAAAATGGTCAGTAATAGTCCACGAAACAAGACATTATCGTCCAAAACTGCAATTCTTGATGACCGACACGTAAACGGACTATTAGGGTCGTCAATCGTCGAAATTGCTCTGGTACCCTAAAACGGTGACTAATAGTCCACAAAGCGGGATAAAATCAGACAGAAATGCGATTGTAGATGACCGACACATAAACGCACTGCTGGGGTCTACAATTGTGCAAATCTCTCGCGTACCCCAAAACGGTGAGTAATTGTCCACGAAACGGGACATAATCTGCCAGATGTAAGACTCTTGATGACCAACACGTATATCCACTGTTGGGGTCGTCTCTCATGGAATTGCTCCGCTACCCCAAAACGGTGAGCAATAGTCCACGAAATATGCCGGAATCGGCCAAAATTGTGATTCTTGATGACTGATACATATACCCACTGTTGGGGTCGTCAACCGTGGAAATTGATCTGGTACCCCAAAACGCTTAGTAATAGTCCAAGAAATGTGACAAAATTGGCCAAAACTGCGATTCTTGATGACCGACCCATTTACGCACTGCTGGGGTCTGGGTCGTCAATCGTGGAAATCGCTCCGGTACCCCAAAACGGGACATAATCGGACAAAACTGTGATTCTTGATGACCGACACGTATAGCCACTATTGCGGTCGTCAATCGGGGAAATCGCTTTGGTACCCAAAAACAGTGAGTAATAGTCCACGAAACAGGCCATAATCGGCCAAAACTACGATTCTTGGTGATCGACACGTATACGCACTACCGGGCTCGTCGATAGTGGTACTCTCTATGGTACCCCAAAACGGTGAATAAATAGACATGAAATGGGACAAAATCGGCCAAAAATGTGATTCTTGATGACCGACATGTATACGCACTGCTGGGCTCGTCAATCGTGGAAATTACTCTGGTACGCCAAATCGGTGAGTAATAGTCTATGTAATGGGCCAGAATCGGCCAAAACTGTGACTGTTGGTGACTGACACATAAACACATTGTTGGGTTCATCAATCATGGAAATTGCTCTGGTACCCCAAAACGGTGAGTACTAGTCCACCAAACGAGCCAGAATCGGCCAAAACCGCGATTCTTGATGGCCGACACGTAAACACACTGTTGGGCTCGTCAATCGTGGAAATCTCTCTGATACCCTAAAATGGCCAGTAATAGTCCACGGAACGGGACACAATCGGCCAAAACTGCGATTCTTGATGACCGATAGGTAAACGCACTACTTGGTTCGTCAATCGTGGAAATCGCTCTGGTACCCCAAAACAGTGAGTAATAGTCCATGAAACGGGCCCTCGTTGATTACCCCAAGTGCAGGGTTAGATATATAGTGCAGCGACAAGTTTTCCCTTGGCAAAGATACCAAGGTTTGTCTCCCGTAGGACTCCGAAGGATACAAGAAGGTGGTGAAGTAAACAATGGCGCCGAGGTTGCTGGCTTCACCTGGACCTGCACACAGATACAAATAACTTGGCTCCCAACGAGTACAGAGGAGTTGCCAATTCCTCCGGCCTTGCCGTTTACAAAGGATCAACGCAAGAGATAATAATAGTGGCTACTGAAAGTAAAGACTGAAAGTAAACTAAGGGTGTAAACAGTGATGTGAAGATGGACCGGGGTCACGTGATTTTCACTAGTGATGTCTCTCTCCCAAAAGACGATAAAAGTGCTAGCGAGGTAAACAAATCATAGTTGGGCAATTGACAGGATTATGAAGGCACCACAATGCTAACTATGCTGCAACGAAAGGAAGGGCTCAAAAGCAATGGGCAGTACGCCAAGGTAAGTAGACCGAAATCCATCTGCATCTACTACGAATCATCCACCTTGAGATATCTATCCAGAACATCTCGCTGATATTAAGTTGTGAATCCCACCCAAAGTGTAAACTCAAAGCAACAGACAATTGCATTAAAAGAACTTTGCGTAAAGTAAACAATCCTTGCACCCGCAGTTACAAGCACCGTTGTTTTATCCCTGGTGGCAACAACACATCCCCTAGTCTCATGTTTCTGTCACTCAAGCTAGACATCAAGGGGCTGAACCCACAATCGAGCATAACGCTCTCTCTTGGAGTTGCACATAAAATACTTGGCCAAAGCAAATACTGCAATGGAGAACATGCAAGAATTTACTCAAGAACAAAATATAAAAGAGAAGAACCAAATATATTACTCATCACAATCTAAACATAGTCTCATAATCCATCAGATCCCAACAAACTCAGCATAGCAACAACAGAAATTACATAGATGCCTCGATCATGTGAAGCAGCTCACGAGGACTCGAAAGTGGAAGCACAAAGAGGGGAGAGATAGATTGTTGGATATGTGCCCTAGAGACAAATTAATAAAGATATTTGTCACATATACGTTTTGTTCATAATACGTTTTATACTGTGCTATAACTGTATTACTTGGAAATACTAATACAGGTGTAGTATAAAACATGGTCCGTAGTTTAACTCGGGAAAACTATCTCATTGGGCAATTGATTGATCAAGCTTTCCTGATCATGGTGACACTTAAGTCCATTGACAATGAGGTCATATCATTAGGGGAATGATGTGATGGACGTAAACCCACCTAAAGTAATGCAATGTGATCGAGTCACATAGTTCAGCTTTGCTATGACTTTGTAACGTATGGCTTAGTCCTTAGACCGCAATGATCATACATAATTGTCATCTATGAGGAGACTTTGATTTGTATCCCACCGCCTGACTGAAATATGCTGGCTATAACGGTGCACTTTGGGTATTCCGAAATAGATGGTTGATGAGTATGTGAATAGATCAGAGCGGGATTTGTCAGTCCTTGTGACAGGACAGGTACTCTGGGCCCACTCGGTGATATTGCATCAACAGCTTGCAAGCAGGTGACTAGGTCACAAGAGATGCAATGATCATGGACGAGTAAACTTGTTTGTTGTGAACGAGATGTGAACACGGTATGTGGGATACCGACGATCAAACCTCGGACAAACAAAGTACCGCAGCACAAAGGGATTACGTCGTATCGTTAACGGTTTCCAAAAGCGATCGAAGTTCATTCGATGGAAGCGCAGGGGCTGTCAAGGATTGTAACCAGGTCCAACTGACTAGTCATTGGTCAATGAGAAGAGTCTCGACCATGTCTGCTGTTTCCCGGACCGTTAGGGTGTCACACTTAAGGGGCAATCGATGCTGGGACAGTTTCGGGATCATCGGTGAAATAGGAGAAAGCACCGGAATAGTTCCGGGAGAGAACGGAAGTTGTTCCGGATATTTTGAAAGGTTCAAAATAATGTTTAATTATATTTAATAATGTTTTAGTATTTAATTATCTGAATTAAATATTAAAATATATTTAAATTAATTAATTAAATGGGAAAAAGGCAAATGGGCCCCTTAGGGCCCATTAGGGGAAGGAGGGAGCCTCCCCCCTTGGCCCATGGCGCCAAGGGAGGGGTCCACCCTCCATATGGCGCACCCCCTCCCCTCCCCTTTGGTTTAGTACCACATGGGAAGTTGAGGGAGGGTGGCAACCCCCCTTGGCCTATATAAGGAGGGGTAGACCCCCCTTTTTCCATCATCTCATTGAGTTCTCTCTCTCTTTCTCCATTTCTGGAAGTGGGCTCCCCTTGTTAGGAGTCTGCACCAGGATTGGAGTTCTCCACCATAAGGCAGGCCGTCGCTCTGCCGGAGTCGGGATCCGAATCCGTCTTCTTTCCGCTGCTCGCCTGGTTCGGAGCCCGGAGGGAACATCGGTTGCACTGTACGTGTGTAATCTCTTCGAGGCACTACACCTGTGGTGCTACTTCGTCGCTGGAGGATTACCGGGAGTCATCCTCGCCGGTGGTGGTCTTCTACACGACAGGGAGGTCGTAGTTCTGAGTCTACGCCAACCACGTTCGCAAGAACGTTTCCCTCTTTCGGTCTTCAAAGGTATGAACACCGATTCCCTCCGTTACATTACATCGCCATAGCATAGATCTTGGGTTCGGGTACCGTAGGTATGAAAAATTTGTGTTTTCTGCCCCGTATCCCAACAGTGGTATCATGAGCTAGCTATGCGTAGATGTATTGTACGGGTAGAACACATCTAGGATGTGGGCATCGAATCTTCATTCGTTACCCTCCCACGTGTACTCATTTAGCATTGCGGCAATGTTTGATGAAGCGGCCCCCGACCGACCTTACGCGTTTACGCGAGACTGGTTCCACGCTTGACATATGGCTTGTACCATATAAAGTGGCTGGGGGGGTGTCTGTCTCTCTGCATTAGCGATGCGAAGATGTTTGCAATGGAGGGCCCCGACAGGGGTGTAATAGATACGATTGGGGATCGGTGTTGTGGCATGTTTTCGTAGGATAGAAATCGGTTCTCTCTCTCGAAACCCCTAGCAGCCACGTAAAACTTGCATAAGCTAAAGTAGAAAGGCGTTTGACTTTGCTTTGCATGAAGGGGGATCATAGCTTGTATGATTTAAAGTTTTACATCCTGTTTTGCTAATATGCTTGATATAACGACGGTAGCATGATAGGATGATCTCTCACTAAAACCAACACAGTGTCCTTCCCTAGTGAGCACCACCTGGAAAGTTCTACATTATGGAGGCATCACGTGTCACACGGGTGTCAAACATTTTTTCGTTCACAAGAGGTGGGTGTAGCAAGCCTGGCATATGTATATGATATGGCCTTGCATGACACAGCAATAAATCACATAGGGTGTGATGGCGAGCCTGGCATATGTATATGATATGGCCTCGGGACACAAGAGACCGAAAGGTCGAGCATGAGTCACATAGATGATGTGATTGGCATGATGGCCTACCTTGAACACATACTGATGGCCGTGATGATCGGGGGAGGTATGGTGTTCTAAGGATCGTGTAATCACTTAGCAAAATTGAGAGATGTTTTCCTAAGTGGGAGTTTTAGAATTAATTGTAATTGAACTCCACATTATGAACAAAAGTCTAAATATGTATCTTTGTGAATCAACCTTGTAGATGACAGCACCACGCCCCTCGTTCAACTTAGGATCATTCCTAGAGAAAGATAAACTGAAAACTAATGGGTCAAACTTCACCCCCTGGTTCCGCACCCTGAGGATTCTCCTCGTTCCCCTCAAAATGTCCTACGTACTTGAGACTGCATTAGGAGATGCACCAGCAACTACTGCTACTCCGGCTGAGAAGAAAGTCTATCTCATTAAGTCGGATGATTCCTCCCTTGTCAAGAAGGGTATGCTCCATGCCATGGAGGCTGAACTGCAGAAACGGTTCGAGAGCTTCAGTGCTTATGAGATAATCACTGACCTCAAGACCGTCTTTGCACCTCAAGCCAAGGTTGAGAGAAATGAAGTTTGTGAAGCTTTCTTCTCTGCAAAGATGGAAGAGCACACTAGCATGACTGAGCACGTAGTCAAAATGTCTGACTACGTTCAACGCCTAAATGATCTAGAATTTAAGATTCCAGATGAAGTGGCGGTTGATAGGGTGTTGCGGTCGCTACCCCCTAGCTATGAGAGTTTTGTGTTGAAGTACAACATGCAAGGAATGGTTGAGACCCTTTCTGAATTGTTCACAATACTCAAAATTGCTGAGATGGAAATCAAGAAGGAGCACAACTGCACCAAGTACCTAGAAGATAAGAAGGCCGGCAAGGTTGCCGGAAGAGACATGGATATATGTGATATACATGTTATTGATGTTTTCCTGACAAGTGCTCGGAGCAACGTCTGGATATTTGATACCGGATCAGTTGCTCACATCTGCAACTCCCAGGAGGGGATGCAGAATAAACGACTCTTGAGGAAGGATGAAGTGACGATGCGCGTTGGGAACGGTGCCAAGGTTGAAGTAATGTCAATTGGCACGCTTCGTCTTAGTCTCTCTTCGGGATTGATTCTTGTCTTGAATAATTTCTATTATGTACCCGCGTTGAGTATGAACATTGTGAGTGGCTCTTGATTGATGCGAGACCAGTATTCTTTTAAATCCGAAACAACTGGTTGTTCGATTTATAAGAATAATGTCTTCTATGTTCATGCACCGGTGCGTAATGGTTTATTCTTAATGGATCTCGAATATAATGACTCCCACATCAATAACGTAGAGGCCAAAAGATTAAAGCCTAGTAACGAAGAACACATGACGATGTGGCATTGTCGACTTGGTCATATTGGTGTAAAGCGCATGGAGGAACTCCATAAAGATGGACTTCTGGAGTCATTGGATTTTGGATCCCTTGACACATGTGAACCATGCCTAATGGGCAAAATGACAAGGACTCCATTCAATGGGACAATGGAGCGCGCGGAGGACTTATTAGGGATCATACATACTGATGTATGCGGACCAATGAATGTCACCGCACGCAATGGTTTTCGTTACTTCGTGACCTTCACGGATGACTTTAGTAGATACGGGTATATCTATTTAATGAAACACAAGTCTGAAACCTTTGAAAAGTTCAAGGAATTTCAGAGTGAGGTCGAGAATCAACTCGGGAAGAAAATCAAGCACCTTCGATCTGATCGAGGAGGCGAGTATTTAAGTCACGAGTTTGGCACTCATCTGAAGACTTGTGGTATTGTACCACAACTTACGCCAGCTGGAACACCTCAGCGAAACGGTGTGTCCGAGCGACGTAATCGAACACTATTGGATAGTGTACGGTCAATGATGTCTCATACCGACTTACCTACATCATTCTGGGGGTATGCATTAGAAACTGCCGCTTACGTTCTTAATAGGGTACCATCCAAATCCGTAGAGACAACGCCAATTGAGAAATGGTGTGGTAAGAAGCCAAAGTTGTCTCACCTGAAGATTTGGGGTTGTGAGGCTTATGTTAGGAAACTTCAGCCTGACAAACTCGAATCTAAGGCGGAGAAATGCATCTTTGTAGGATATCCAAAGGAAACTGTTGGATACACCTTCTACAACCAATCTGAGAGCAAAACGTTTGTCGCTAAGACTGGACACTTTCTTGAGAAAGAGTTTCTCTCGAAAGAATTGAGTGGGAGGAAAATAGACCTCGATGAAGTGACTGACCAATCACTCCAAATGGAAGAACCGGCAACAGAAATTGTTCTGGAACCTTCTTCCACAGTGGGAGATGAAGAGAATGGCCAGGAAGACATTCATAACGATCATGACATACATGATGATCATGATGAGAATGAAGAGGAACCTATTTTGCCCCGTAGGTCATCAAGAGTCCGTCAACCTACCGAGTTTTACGGACAGCTTGTGAATGCAATCTTGGCTGATGAGTCAGATGAACCTACGAGTTACAAAGAAGCAATGGAGGGACCCGAGTCCGAGAAATGGCTGGAAGCCATGAAATCCGAAATAGACTCCATGTACACCAACAAAGTTTGGACTTTGGTGGATATTCCCGAGGACCGCAAGGCCGTCGAGAATAAATGGATTTTCAAGAAAAAGACTGACGCAGACGGAAACGTATCTGTCTACAAAGCTCGACTTGTCGCGAAGGGGTTCCGACAAATTCAATGAGTTGACTACGAGGAGACGTTCTCTCCTGTAGCGATGATAAAGTCTATTCGGATCCTACTAGCAATAGCTGCCTATCATGATTACGAGATATGGCAGATGGATGTGAAAACTGCGTTCCTTAATGGCAACATTGAGGAAGAGTTGTATATGATGCAACCAGAGGGGTTTATCGATCCAAGGAATGCTGGTAAGGTGTGCAAGCTTCAACGGTCCATCTATGGGTTGAAGCAAGCATCTCGGAGCTGGCATCTTCGATTTGATGAGGTCATTAAAGCTTTTGGATTTGTCCAAAACGTCGAAGAGTTCTGCGTCTATAAGAAACTGAGTGGGAGCTCTGTAGCATTCCTTGTGTTATATGTGGATGACATATTACTAATAGGGAACGATAAGAAATTCTTAGAGGGAGTAAAGGAATATCTGAATGGACAATTTTCCATGAAGGACCTAGGTGAAGCTGCATACATATTGGGGATTAAGATCTATAGAGATAGACCTAATCGATGGTTGGCCTTGAGTCAGAACACTTATATTGACAAGATATTGAAAAGGTTCAGTATTGATAACTCCAAGAGAGGCCTCTTGCCAGTTATAAAAGGTGTCAAATTAAGCGTGACTCAATGCCCAACCACAGCAAAAGAGAAGGAGGAAATGTCCTCAAAGCCCTATGCCTCAGCCATAGGTTCTCTCATGTATGCTATGTTATGTACCAGACCGGATTTAGCGCTGGCCATTAGTATGACTAATCGCTACCAGAGTAACCCGGGAATGGCTCACTGGACAGCAGTAAAGAACATCCTTAAGTACTTGAGAAGAACCAAGGATCTCTTTCTCGTTTATGGAGGAGTTGATGAGGAGCTCACCGTAAAGGGTTACGTTGACGCAAACCTCGGCTCAGATCTAGATGACTCGAAATCCCAGACGGGATATGTTTTCATGTTGAACGGTGGCGCGATTAGCTGGAGGAGCGGCAAACAGTCAGTCGTCGCTCAATCTTCATTGGAGTCGGAGTATATTGCCGCTTGCGAAGCGTCAAACGAGGCGCTGTGGCTGAAGAAGTTCGTGATCGAGCTTGGCGTCTTTCCCAGTTGCACTGACCCCGTGGGGATTTTCTGCGACAACACGGGTGCCATTGCTAACGCGAAGGAGCCAAGAACTCACTCTACAACCAAGCACATCCTCCGAAAGTTCCATGTGACGCGAGACTACGTCAGGGATGGACATACTAGGATTCACAAGATACATACAGATCTGAACGCAGCAGACCCGATGACTAAACCTCTTCCACAGGGCAAGTTTGAAGAACACCGAGAGACCATTGGTGTTAGATACATACCTGATGTAAACTAGTGTAATTTGTACTCTAGTGCAAGTGGGAGACTGTTGGATATGTGCCCTAGAGACAAATTAATAAAGATATTTGTCACATATCCGTTTTGTTCATAATACGTTTTATACTGTGCTATAACTGTATTACTTGGAAATACTAATACAGGTGTAGTATAAAACATGGTCCGTAGTTTAACTCGGGAAAACTATCTCATTGGGCAATTGATTGATCAAGCTTTCCTGATCATGGTGACACTTAAGTCCATTGACAATGAGGTCATATCATTAGGGGAATGATGTGATGGACGTACACCCACCTAAAGTAATGCAATGTGATCGAGTCACATTGTTCAGCTTTGCTATGACTTTGTAACGTATGGCTTAGTCCTTAGACCGCAATGATCATACATAATTGTCATCTATGAGGAGACTTTGATTTGTATCCCACCGCCTGACTGAAATATGCTGGCTATAACGGTGCACTTTGGGTATTCCGAAATAGATGGTTGATGAGTATGTGAATAGATCAGAGCGGGATTTGTCAGTCCTTGTGACAGGACAGGTACTCTGGGCCCACTCGGTGATATTGCATCAACAGCTTGCAAGCAGGTGACTAGGTCACAAGAGATGCAATGATCATGGACGAGTAAACTTGTTTGTTGTGAACGAGATGTGAACACGGTATGTGGGATACCGACGATCAAACCTCGGACAAACAAAGTACCGCAGCACAAAGGGATTACGTCGTATCGTTAACGGTTTCCAAAAGCGATCGAAGTTCATTCGATGGAAGCGCAGGGGCTGTCAAGGATTGTAACCAGGTCCAACTGACTAGTCATTGGTCAATGAGAAGAGTCTCGACCATGTCTGCTGTTTCCCGGACCGTTAGGGTGTCACACTTAAGGGGCAATCGATGCTGGGACAGTTTCGGGATCATCGGTGAAATAGGAGAAAGCACCGGAATAGTTCCGGGAGAGAACGGAAGTTGTTCCGGATATTTTGAAAGGTTCAAAATAATGTTTAATTATATTTAATAATGTTTTAGTATTTAATTATCTGAATTAAATATTAAAATATATTTAAATTAATTAATTAAATGGGAAAAAGGCAAATGGGCCCCTTAGGGCCCCTTAGGGGAAGGAGGGAGCCTCCCCCCTTGGCCCATGGCGCCAAGGGAGGGGCCCACCCTCCATATGGCGCACCCCCCTCCCCTCCCCTTTGGTTTAGTACCACATGGGAAGTTGAGGGAGGGTGGCAACCCCCCTTGGCCTATATAAGGAGGGGTAGACCCCCCTTTTTCCATCATCTCATTGAGTTCTCTCTCTCTTTCTCCATTTCTGGAAGTGGGCTCCCCTTGTTAGGAGTCTGCACCAGGATTGGAGTTCTCCACCATAAGGCAGGCTGTCGCTCTGCCGGAGTCGGGATCCGAATCCGTCTTCTTTCCGCTGCTCGCCTGGTTCGGAGCCCGGAGGGAACATCGGTTGCACTGTACGTGTGTAATCTCTTCGAGGCACTACACCTGTGGTGCTACTTCGTCGCTGGAGGATTACCGGGAGTCATCCTTGCCGGTGGTGGTCTTCTACACGACAGGGAGGTCGTAGTTCTGAGTCTACGCCAACCACGTTCGCAAGAACGTTTCCCTCTTTCGGTCTTCAAAGGTATGAACACCGATTCCCTCCGTTACATTACATCGCCATAGCATAGATCTTGGGTTCGGGTACCGTAGGTATGAAAAATTTGTGTTTTCTGCCCCGTATCCCAACATAGATCACATAGCTACTGGTCACGGACCCATGGTCCAAGGGAAAGTACTCAAGGTACATACGGGAGGCGTCCATGGCTATGGATGGTCTCCCGGAGGGGGTAGCTTCTTCCGGTAGGGTGCCGGAGCAGCTTCTCCAGGTAGCCCCGATCTTGAAACGGCGGCGGCGGCGGAATAGAGGAGAGATCGCGAAAGAGGATTCCGTATTAGGGGTTTCCACCACGAGGGGTAAATATAGGCGAAGGGGGCATCGAGGGGACCCACCAGGCAGCCAGGAGGCCTCTTGGCGCGGCCTAGGGTGGGGCTGCGCCAGGGACCCTCCTGGCCTCCTGGTGGTGTCCCCCCTTCACTGCTTTGGTGTTTCCGGAAGCTTCCGCGACGCTGAATTTTTATCTGATTTTCCTGGATTTTTTGGAGCACTTTTAATGGCCGGAAAACTTGAAATACAAAAACAGCAGAAAACAACAACTGGCAGCTGGGTGCACTGGGTTAATAGATTAGTCCAAATATGCTCAAAAGTGTATGAAAGTTTAAGCAAAACATGGCAAAGTCACACAAAACATGCATGGAGCAAGCAGAAATTATAGATACGTTTGGGACGTATCAGCAGGCGGGTAGTACTTTCCAATAAAAGCATCTTTGCACTTCTCCCAAGAATCTATGCTATTCCTAGGCAAAGATTGAAACCAGATTTTAGCTCCTTCCCTCAAAGAGAAAGGGAAAAGCTTAAGCTTAACAATATCACCTTCTACTTCTTTATACTTTTGCATATCACATAGCTCATCAAAATTATTGAAGTGTTAAGCAGCATCATCTCCAGCACTAGAGAATTGATCTCTCATAACAAGGTTTAGCAAGGCAGGCTTAATTTCATAAGAGGTAGCTGAAGTGGCAGATTTGGCAATAGGAGTGCAGATAAAGTCATTGTTGTTGTGACTAGTGAAGTCACACAACTCGGTGTTTTCAGTGGAACCCATAGCAGCAGCAAGTGATTTTTTGTGATTTTCGATATAGGACACAAAGATAAAAACTGAAAGGTAAACTAACAAGACTAAAAAGCAAAGGTAAAAGATAGTGTGCAACTCCCCTATGTTGGCACTCGGAGTCCCCAGCAACGACGCCAAAAATTTTGTTGATGCGCGGGAGATGATAATGGCTTCTCGCCCTTCGTTGGTTACCCCAACTGGAAGGTGAGATGTAGGATAGCAGCAAATTTCCCTCAGTGAAGATACTGAGGTTTATGTCTCTAGTAGGACTCCGATAACTACAAGTAGGTGGTGAAGCGAGCAACGCGCTGTTAGAGATATTGCTCCCTTAACCTGGACCTGCACACGACACAAATAACTTTGCTCCCAACAAAGTTCAGAGAGGTTTTCAATCTCTCCGGTATTGTTGTTTACAAAGGATCAAACACAAGGGATAACGATAATGGTGATAGCAGCTAAAAAGTAAAAGCAGGAAATAAATTAGCGTGTAAACAGTGATGAGAATATGGACTGGGGTCCCGAGATGTTCACTAGTGATGTCTCTCTCCCAAAAGACGATAAAACTGCTATGCGAGGTAAACAAATCACAGCTGGGAAATTGACAGGATTAAAAACGCACCACAATGCTAACTATGCTACAAAGCAAGGACGAGGCTCAAAAGCATGGGTGGTACGCCAAAATAAGAAGATTGAAATCCAACAAATTCTACTACTAATCATCCACCTTGAGATGCCTATCCAGAACACCTCGCTGGTATTAAGTTGCGAGCCCCACCCAAAGTGTAAACCCAAAGCAACCGACAACTTCATTAAAAGAAATTTGCGTAAAGTAAACAATCCTTGCAATCGCGGTTACAAGCACCGTTGTTTTCCCCCTTGTGGCAACAGCACATCCCCCAGACTCATATTTCTGTCACTCAAGCTAGTAATTAGGGGGCATGAACCCACAATCGAGCAAGACGTTCCATCTTGGAGTCACTACCTACTACTTGGCCAAAGCAATAAACAGCAACGGAAAACATGCAAGAATTACTGAAGAACATAAATATAAAAGATAAGAACCAAATATATTACTATATCACAAACTAAACATAGTCTCATAATCCATCAGATCCCAGCAAACTCAGCATAGCAACAACAGAAAATTACATATGTGCCTCGATCATGTAGGGCAGGTCACGAGTTCTAATCCGTGAAGAACAAAGAGGGGAGGAGAACATCACATAGCTACTGATCACAGACCCATGGTCCAAGGTAGACTACTCACGGATCATCCGGGAAGCGTCCATGGTGGAGGAGAAGCTCCCGGAAGTCAATCCTCCCTCCGGCAGGGTGCCGGGAAGAGGTCTGCTGGCGCTCCCAATCTTGGAAGCGCGGCGGCGGCGGAACAGAGGCGAGATCGCGAAAAAAGGTTCTGTCTTCGGAGGTTTCCCGTCACGGAGAATATATAGGTGAAGGGGGCAGCCAAGGGGGCCACGAGGGGTCCAAACGCCCCCCTGGCGCGGCCAGGCCCTAGGCCGCGCCAGGTGGCCGCCTGGTGGTGGACCTATGGCCCCACCAAGGTGCTTCCAGAAGGTTTCTTCACGCTGATTTTTTATCTGATTTGCCCCAAATTTTTGGAGCACTTTTAATATGGGGGAAACCTGAAATAGAAAAACTTCAGAAAACAGGAACTGGCACTGTGGTGCACTGAGTTAATAAGTTAGTCGAAATATGATCAAAAGTGTATGAAAGTGTATCTAGATCATAGCAATATCACACAAAACATGCATGGAGCAAGCAGAAATTATAGATACGTTTGGTACGTATCAGTGGCCCCCTGGCTTCCCCCTTCGCCTATATTTATCTCCCATCGCGGAAATTCTGGAGACATAACCCTTTTTCGCGATCTCGCCTCTGTTCCGCCGCCGCCGCGCTTCCAAGATCGGGAGCGCCAACAGACCTCTTCCCGGCACCACGTCGGAGGGAGGATTGACCTCCGGGTGCTTATCCACCACCATGTACGCCCCCTATATGATCCGTGAGTAGTCCACCTTTGACCATGGGTCCATGATTAGTAGCTATGTGATGTTCTCCTCCCATCTTTGTTCTTCATGAATTATACCTTGTGATCTGCCCTACATGATCAAGGAACATATGTAATTCTGTATGCTGTTGCTATGTTGAGTTTGCTGGGATCTCATGGATTATGAGACTATGTTCAGATTGTGATTGGGTAATATATTTGGTTCCTATCTTTTATATTTTAGTTCTTGAGTAATTCTTGCATGTTCTCCGTTTCTGTTTATTGCTTTGGCAAAGTAGTAGGTAGTGACTCCAAGAGGGAGCGTTATGCTTGATTGTGGGTTCATGCCCCCTGATGACTAGCTTGAGTGACAAAAACATGAGTCTAGGGGATGTGTTGCCACATGGGGGAAAACAACGGCTCTTGTAACCGCGGTTGCAAGGATTGTTTACTTTACGCAAAGTTCTTTTAATGCAGTTGTCTGTTGCTTTGGGTTTACACTTTGGGTGGGGCTTGCAACTTAATACCAGCGAGATGTTCTAGATAGATATCTCAAGGTGGATGATAAGTAGTAAATGCAGATGGATTTCGGTCTACTTATTTTGGCATACCACCCATGCTTTTGAGCCTCTTCCTTTCTTTGTAGCATAGTTAGCGTTAGTTTTCCCCTGTAATCTTGTCATTTGCCCAGCTGTTATTTATTTACCTCGCATAGCAGTTTTATCGTCTTTTGGGAGAGAGACATCACTAGTGAACATCATGGGACCCCGATCCATATTTCCATCACTGTTACGTACTCAATTTATTTCCTGCTTTTACTTTTCAGTAGCTATCACTATCTATTATCTGTTGCGTTGATCCTTTGTAAACAGCAAGGCCGAAGAGATTGACACCTCTCTGTACTCGTTGGGAGCAAAGTTATTTGTTGTGTGTGCAGGTCCAGGTGAAGTAAGCAATCTTAGATTGTGAACGGCGCCATTGTTCACGTCACCACCTACTTGTCGACCTTGGAGTCCTATGTGAGACACTCAACCTTGGTATCTTTGCCAAGGGAAATCTTGCTGCTACACTACATCAAACCTTCCAGTTGGGATAACCAACGAGGAGTTAGCATCAATAGTCCATGAAACGGGACAAAATCGGCCAAAACTGTGATTCTTGATGAACAACACGTATACGCGCTGCTGGGGTCTTCAATCGTCCGAATTGCTCCGTACCCCAAAACGGTGAGTAATAGTCCACGAAACGGGACAAAATCGGCCAAAACTGCTATTCTTGATGACCGACACGTTTAAGCACTGTTGGGGTCGTCAATCATGGAAATCGCACCGGTACCCGCAAACCGGTGAGTGATAGACCATGAAACGGGCCAGAATCGGCCAAAACTGTGATTATTGATGGCTAACACGTAAACGCATTGTTGGGGTCGTCAGTTGCGGAAATCGCTCTGATACCCAAATTAGTGGGTAATAGTCCACGAGACGGGCCAAAATCGGCCAGAACTGCGATTCTTTGTGACAGACACGTAAACGCACTAATAGGGTCGTCAATCGTGGAAATCGCTTCGGTACCCCAAAACGGTTAGTAATAGTCTAAGAAACGGGACATAATCGACCAAAACTGCGATTCTTGATGACCGGCACGTATACGCACTGATGGCGCCTTCAATCGTGGAAATCGCTCCAGTGACATTTAAAGGCACTACTGGGGTCGCCAATCCTGTAAATCGCTCAGGTGCCCCAAAACAGTGAGTAATAGTCCACGAAACGGGCCAGAATCGGCCAAAACTTTGATTCTTGATGACCGACACGTATACGCACTACTAGGGTCGTCAATCGTGGAAATCGCTGCGATATCCGAAAGCGGTGAGAAATGGTCCACGAAACGGGCCAAAATCGGCAAAAACCACGATTGGTGATGACCGACACGTAAACAAATTGTTGGGGTCATATATGGTGGAAATCGTTCTGGTACCTCAAACGGCGAGTAATAATCCACGAAATGGGACATAATCGGCCAAAATTGCGATTGTTGATGACCGACAGGTAAACGCACTGCTAGGGTCGTCATTCATGGAAATCACTCGGGCACCCCAAAACGGTGAGTAATAGTCCACAAAACGGGCAAGAATCGGCCAAAACTACGATTCTTGATGACCGACACGTATACGCACTACTTGGGTCGTCAATGATGGAAATGGTTCCGGTACCCCCAAACAGTGAGTAATAGTCCACAAAACGGGCCAGAATCGGCCAAAACTGTGATTCTTGATGACCGACACGTCTACATACTGCTTGGGTCGTCAATCGTGGAAATCGGTTCGGTACCCCAAAACAGGCCTGAATCGGCCAAACCAGCGATTCGTTTATGACCGACACGTAAACACATTCTTGGTGTCGTCAATCGTGGAAATCACTCCGGTACCCCTAACAGTTTGTAATAGTCCACAAAACGGGACCGAATCGACCAAAACTATGATTCTTGATGACCGACACATATGCGCACTGGTGGGGTCTTTAATCGTGGAAATCGCTCTAATACCCCCAAAACGGTGAGTACTAGTACACGAAACGGGCCAGAATCGACCAAAACTACGATTCTTGATGACCGACACGTAAACGCACTGTTGGGGTCGTCAATCGTGGAACTCGCTCCGATACCCTAAAATGGTCAGTAATAGTCCACGGAACGGGACATAATCGGCCAAAACTGTGAATCTTTATGACCGACACGTATAGCCATTGTTGTGGTCGTCAATCGAGGAAATCACTTTGGTAACCCAAAACAGTGAGTAATAGTCCACGAAACGGGCAAGAATCGGCCAAAACTGCGATTCTTGATGACCGACATGTATACACACTGTTGGGGTCGTTAATCGCGGAAATTGCTCCGGTACCCCAACACGGTGAGTAATAGTTCACGAAACGGGCCAGAATCGGCCAAAACTGCGATTCTTGATGACCGACACGTATACGCCCTGCTGGGCTCGTAAATCGGGGATGTTGCTCCGGTACCCCAAAACGGTGAGTAATAGTCCACGGAACGGGCCAGAATCGGCCAAAACTTTGACTGTTGATGACTGACACATAAACACACTGTTGGGTTTATCAATCGTGGAAATTGCTCTGGTACCCCAAAACGGTGAGTACTAGTCCACCAAACGAGCCAGAATCGGTCAAAACCGAGATTCTTAATGACCGACACGTAAACACACTTCTAGGGTCGTTAATCGTGGAAATCTCTCCCGGACCCCAACACGGTGAATAATAGTCCACCAAACGAGCCAGAATCAGCCAAAACTGCGATTCTTGATGACCGATAGGTAAACGCACTACAGGGTTCGTCAATCGTGGAAATCGCTCTGGTACCCCAAAACAATGAGTTAATAGTCCACGAAACGGGCCAGAATCGGCCAACACTACGATTGTTAATCACTGACACATATACGCACTTGTAGGATCGTCAATCGTGGATCGCTCTCGTAGCCCAAAACAGTGAGTAATAGTCCACGAGAAGGGCCAAAATCGGCCAAAACTGCGATTCTTGATGGCCGACACGTAGGCGCACTGATGGGGCTGTCAATCGTGGAAATCGCTTCGTTACCCATAACGGTGATTAAAGAGTCCACGAAAAGGGACATAATCGGCCAAAACTGCGATTCTTGATGACCGCCATGTATACGTACTTCTTGGGTCTTCAATCGTGGAAATCGTTCCGACAACCCAAAACGGTGAGTAATAGTCCACAAAACGAGCCAGATTCGTCCAAATTGCGATTCTTGATGACTGAAATATATACCCACTGTTGGGATCGTCAATCGTGGAAATTGCTCTGGTGCCCCAAAATGCTTAGTAATAGTCCACGGAATGGGACATAATCGGCCAATACTGCGATTCTTGATGACCGACACGTATACGCACTGCTAGGGTCATCAATCGTGGAAATCACTCCGGTACCCCAAAACGGTGATTAAATAGTCCACGAAAAGGGACAAAAGCTGCCAAAACTTTGATTCTTGATGCACGACATCTATACGTACTGCTGGGGTCTTCAATCATGGAAATCGCTCCGGTAACCCAAAACGGCGATTAATAGTCCACAAAACGAGCCAGAATCGGCCAAAACTGCGATTCTTGATGACCGACACGTATACACACTAATAGGGTCCCAAATCATGGAAATCGCTTCGGTACCCCAAAATGGTGAGTAATAGTCCACGAAAAGGGATAGAATCGACCAAAACTATGATTATTGGTGGCCGACATTTATAGAACTGCTAGGGTCGTCAATCATGGAAATTGCTCTGGTACCCCCAAAACGGTGTGTAATAGTCCACGAAACGGGCCAGAATCGGCCTAAACTGTGGTTCTTGATGACCGACATATAAACACACTACCGAGGTTGTCAATCGTGGAAATCGCTCAGGTACCCTAATACAGCGAGTAATAGTCCGTGAAACGGGCCAGAATCGGCCAAAACTGCGATTGTTGATGGCCGACACATAAACGCACTGCTAGGGTCGTCAATCAGAGAAATCGCTCTGGTACCCCAAAATAGTGAGTAATAGTCCACGAAAGGGGCCAGAATCGGCCTGAACTGCGATTGTTGATGACCGACGCGTATACGCACTACTGGGTCGTCAATCGTGGAAATCGCTCTGGTAACCCAAAACGGTGAGTAATATAGTCCACGAAATTGGACCGAATCGACAAAACTATGATTCTTGATGACCGACACGTATACGTACTGTTGGGGTCGTTAATCATGGAAATCGCTCCGGTACCCCAGAACGGTGAATAAATAGTCCATGAAACGGGACAGAATCGGCCAAAACTGTGATTCTTGATGACTGACACGCATACGCACTGCTGGGGTCGTCAATCGCGGAAATTACTCCGTTACCCCAACACGGTGAGTATTAGTCCACGAAACGGGCCGGAATTAGCCAAAACTGCGATTCTTGATGACCGACACGTATACGCGCTGCTGGGTTCATCAAAACGGTGAGTAATAGTCCACGAAACGAGCCAGAATCGGCCAAAACTGCGATTGTCATGACCGACACGTAAATAAACAGATTGGTTCATCAATCACGGAAATTTCTCTGGTGCCCAAAAACGGTGAGTACTAGTCCACGAAACGGGCCCGAATCGGCCAAATCTGCGATCCTTGATGATTGACACGTAAACGAACTCTGGGTGGTCAATTGTGGAAATCTTCCGGGACCCCAAAACAACAAGTAATAGTCCACGAAATGAGCCAGAATCGGCCAAAACAGCGATTCTTGATGACCGACACGTAAACGCACTGTTGGGGTCATCAATCGTGGAAATCGCTCCGGTACCTCAAAATGTTAAGTAATAGTCCACGAAACGAGGTAGAATCGGCGAAAACTACGATTCTTGATAACCGACACGTAAACGCACTGTTGAGCTCGTCGATCGTGGAAATCGCTACGATACCCTAAAACAGTCAGTAATAGTCCACGAAACGGGATAAAATCTGCCAAAACTACGATACTTGATGACCGACACGTATAGCCACTGTTGGGGTCGTCAATCGTGGAAATTACTCCGGTACCCCAAAACACTTAGTAATAGTCCACGAAATGGGACAGAATCGGCCAAAACTGCTATTGTTGATGACCGACACGTATACGCACTGCTAGGGTCGTCAATCGTGGAAATCGCTCCGGTACCCCCAAAACGGCGATTAAATAGTACACGAAAAGGGACAGAATCGGACAAAACTTTGATTCTTGATGAACAACATGTATACGTACTGCTGGGGTCTTCAATCGTGGAAATTGCTCCAGTAACCCAAAATGGTGAGTAATAGTCCACAAAACGAACTAGAATCGGAAAAACTGCGATTCTTGATGACCGACACGTATGCGCACTGCTGGGGTCGTCGATCGTGGAAATCGCCCCGGTACCCCAAAACGGGGAATAAATAGTCCATGAAATGGGATACAATCTGCCAAAAATATGATTCTTGATGACTGATGGCTTCTCGCCCTTCGTTGGTTACCCCAAGTGGAAGTTTTGAGATGTAGTGCAGCAGCAGTTATCCCTCGGTGAAGATACCAAGGTTTGTCTCCAGTAGGACTCCAGAGATGATAAGTAGGTGTTAGCGGCGCAAATGACGCGGACCTGCACACAGACACAGATAACTTTGTTCCCAACGAAGTTCAGAGAGGTTGTCAATCTCTCCGGTCTTGTTGTTCACAAAGGATAAAACGCAAGAGATAATGATAGCAAGTAAAAGAAGTAAAGTAAATATAGCTTGGAAACAGTAATGAGGATATGGACAGGGATACGTGATGTTCACTAGTGATGTCTCTCTCCCAAAATACGATAAAACTGCTATGCGAGGTAAACAAATTACAGAAGGGAAATTGACAGGATTATGAATGCACCGCAATGCTAACTATGCTACAAAAGAAAGGAAGAGGCTCAAAAGCACGGGAAGTACGCCAAAATAAGTAGACCGAAATCCATCTGCATCTACTACTAATCATCCACCTTGAGATATCTATCCAGAACTTCTCGCTGGTATTAAGTTGCGAGCCCGACCCAAAGTGTAAACCCAAAGCAACAGACAACTGCATTAAAAAGAACTTTGCGTAAAGTAAACAATCCTTGTAACCGCGGTTACAAGCACCGTTGTTTTCCCCCTTGTGGCAATAGCACATCCCCTAGACTCATGTTTCTGTCACTCAAGCATGTCATCGGGGGGCATGAACCCACAATCTAGCACAACGTTCCCTCTTGAAGTCACTACCTACTACTTGGCCAAAGAAATAAACATCAACGGAGAACATGCAAAAATTACTTAGGAACAAAAATATAAGAGATAAAAACCAAATATATTACTCTATCACAATCTGAACATAATCTCATAATCCATCAGATCCCTCCAAACTCAGCATAGCAATAGCAGAAATATTACAAAGGTGCCTCGATCATGTAGGGCAGCTCAGGAGGTCTAAACAATGAAGATCAAAGAGGGGAGGAGAACATCACATAGCTACTAATCACGGACCCATGGTCCAAGGAAAACTACTCACGAGAGATCCGGGGAGCATCCATGGTGGAGAGGAGACTCCCAGAGGTCAATCCTCCCTCCGGCAGGGTGCCGGGAAGAGGTCTTCTGATGCTCCCGATCTCGGAAGCGCGGCGGCGGCGGAACAGAGGCGAGTTTGCGGAATAGGGTTCTTCTCCTGGAGTTTTCCCGTGACGGAGAATAAATAGGCGAAGGGGGGCAGCCAGAGGTGGACCAGGGGCCCCAGGCGCCCCCCTGGCGCGGCCAGGGGTGGGGCCGCGCCGGGTGGCCGCCTGGGCCCCCCTGGCTCCCCTCTGGCCCCACCAGGGCTCTTCACGAAGCTTCCTTCACGCTGATTTTTTATCTGAATTTTCTCGAATTTTTCTGGCACTTTTTATATGGGGGAAAACTGAAATAGAAAAACAGCAGAAAACAGGAACTGGCACTAGGGTGCACTAAGTTAATAGGTTAGTCCAATTATGATAAAAAAATGTATGAAAGTGTATCTAGATCATAGCAATATCACACAAAACATGCATGGAGCAAGCAGAAATTATTGATACGTTTTGGACGTATCAATGAACGACTGCCGAGACCCGGAATATGCATATGTAATTCCAGTCACAACTCAATCTTATGGAGAGCCGAGAGCCAACCCACTTGTCTAAGTAGACAAGGCCAAGTACAAGACACTCTCGGAAAGCTCGAACGTGAGGCACATCCCATCCAGGCCTGGATGATCAACTGATATGGGTCCTCATCATCCGCTCACAAGTCTAAATGCTTATGGGTGGTGAAATCCCATACTCATAGACAAGTCGCCTCAACCATATTATCGATTGAATCATAACACTTACACATAAATAGACTCCAGCCTGATCACTTAGTCGGGGTCTCGGGCGAGCTCGATCGTACAACAAAGTGTGCCACATGACCGAGTCACGAGCAATTGCATCGCGATGCCCCAAGCTGCGCACATCTCAGGGCCACTTGGTGTAAGAAAGACATGCACGTTATAACGATACACGCATCATACATGTCTAGTGTAAATAGAAGGGACTCATCACATGAACTCTACAAAGTATACATCTTTATTGACTTACATATAGAATACTCAAAGAGATCACATGACTGTGATCCAACATTACATAAAACAACAGAAGCAACTTAGGTCTGAGTACAGACAAGTTTAACAAATGGCTTAGAGAAGCCTTGTTTAAACATACATAGCCCTCCACAAGGGACCAGACTGCTGTCTGGAACTATACTAGCTTAGTCAACGTCGAGATCCTCGAAGAAGCCTCCATCGGGGTCAGGGGATTTCATCTAAAACATAAAATAAGCAAACGTGAGTACAAAGACGTACTCATCAAGACTTACATCAGAACTATACTACTCATGCTCAAGTTTCAAGGTAAAGGGAGGTGGGGTTTCAATGCAGAAATGCCAGCTTTGACTTGGCTACGATTACCAGAAAGAGGTAAGAAATGTACTCGAGTCCATCTATCCAAGTCTCCCAAACAATACACCACTATGGATCCTTCCTCGAATTCCCACGAGAAAGAAAACCATAGCACTCACACTTATCGTGGCAAGTTTTAGAGTATCCGTTGAAGTTGTCTAATAATCAAGCATAAGTCTCCAAGTAGTCCATTACCGCGGAGGCGGATATTCGAATAGTTTTGTTAACCCTGCAGGGGTGTAAACTACACACACATGACCACCAGTTACCACCAAGTACTCGTCACCATTCAAGGGGTGCCGGCGAGGATGTTCACCACGACACTTCGCTCACAACCGGTCTATTCCAAGAGTCGACTATCTGAGGTAGATCCCGCTCGAGAGTCCGACTGGATCAACGATACGGACTCAGACAATGTAGGAAACCGAGACGCCATCCGAGCAGATGGTTTCACTGTCTCACAGATCCACCCACATATCTATATGATGCAACCTTTCATCCATTCTTTTCTATGCATATGCCAAATGGAAAGCCCAAACTAATGTGACTCCTGGACGTCAACACAGATTGAGGTACTAGGCGGAGAGGGGTCAATGAGCTCAATGTGTGGTTGTACTCTTTGTCTTGGATTACCATACAAGAACTCGGGCTAAGGCGGTGTTCAACGAGACAACCCACTGGGGACTCCTACACAACCTGTCATCGTTCACCTTGTTTAGGTCAAGTTCACCAACATGTAACACCAGCATCAACATGATCACTACCATCCCGACTCACAACAAAGTAACCTCTTTGTAACACTTAAGCAGCAATAAGCAGTAACAGTTGCACGGGCCACATGATCAACAAACAACTCCTAAATCTGCTAGGATTGTGGTTTTCTTACTACTGTGACAAAATGATATGTCATGCAAAGGAATGGGTTCAACTATGCGGTAGAAACACATCAGGATAAACTCCTAAAAAATGCATAAGCGAGAATGAGAGGGAAATGGGATTTTATAGACATGATCAATGGTTTTTTTTGCCTTGCTGACGATACACAGTTTATCAATCTTCTGCTTCACGGATGACCTCCGTCTCGGAAACGCTGTTATCGATAGCAATCATCAACGGAGGGGGACAACATCGAAAGTAAAAGGCACAAGCACATGATAAGGTTGTGACATGATGTATATATCACTGATGTGTTGAAGATTCAAGATAAATTAAGTGTATTGCAATTGAATTACAAATTCAAACTTCAAATTTGAATTCAAATTATGCTATATGCACATTTGCTTCTGTTCACCCATTTTAAAATGGTCAAACATGAAAACAAATTTCATATTCATAAACCTTGCATTTTTCTGATAATTTTTCATATATTATTTTTTAATTTGGAGTTAGGATGAATTTTCTATCAATTTCCAAAGTTTATATCCTTTTCTGGATTTTTCTGGATTTCTTTTTAAATTGAAAAAGATTATTGTGTCATGATGGCATCGGCATGACGTGGGGGGTTATGACATGTGGGCTAGGGCTGTCATTGACAGTGGCGGTTAATCCCCTACTTAAAATAAACCGTGGTTTAATTAGGGGGCCCTGGGCCCACCAGTCATTGACCTGGGGGGTGATTAGGCACGGGATTAGGGCTAACCGGCCGGCGGCTTGGCGCCGGTGGCTCGGCCACGGCGGCGCCTCGCCGGACTTGTGTTACTGGCCACGGGAGGGGCAACGGAGGGCACGGGCAGGTGCCTTGTGCTCGTGTGCATCACCTAGCGCACACGGGGGGCCTCGGGGGGCAACAGGGCCACGCCGGCATCGAGCCCATGGCGGCGAGCTCTCGGCCGTGGAGAGGATTAGCGAAGGCGTGCTTGGGGAGGAGAAAGGGGAGATGGATTCGAACCGGGGGATCACCAGGAACACGACGGTGGTCACGGTACGGTCGGGGAGGAGCTGGCCGGGGCGGAATCGCTCGCTGGAGTTACGTGTGGCCGGCGGTGATGACGATGAAGAAGGCGACATTCTCGGGGGGTCCTCGGCTCGATTAGCAATGCAGGGCAACGAAGACGTGGGTGGTGGTGACGGTGGACAACACGGCGAGGTGAGGGGTGCAAGGTGGTCGTGCTTGCGCACGACGGCGGCGACGTCGGGTTCTCTGGCGGCGAAGAAATCACGAGAGGGAGAGGTGGAAAGTGAGCCAGAGGATGGGGAAGTGGTGCGGGGTGAGCTGGGCATCTCCGTGGCGAGCAGAGGAGAGGCAGGGGAGGCCTAGGTGGCCTCGAACGTTGCCGGCGTCGCGGTGGCGTCGGCCGAGCGCTCCCAGCTCGCCACCGAGGTGCTTGAGGAAGTCGACAAGTTGGCGTGGGCTGGGCTGGGCCGGCCTAGAGGCAAGGGGTAAGATGGGCTTCTTTTTCCTTTATTGCTCTCTTTTTCTTTTATTTTCTTCTAACATTTGTTTACTCTGTTAAAACTAAATACCAGAGTATTTTATAAAATCCCCAAAAGTTTATCTTGGACTTAGGTGACATAGGGCTAGCCACTCCGAAGTTTTGAGAATTTTTGAAATTCAAATAATTTGGGGTACTCTAAAACGGTGAGTAATAGTCCACGAGACGGGATTGAATCGACCAGAAATGCGATTGTAGATGACCGACACGTAAACGCACTGCTGGGGTCTTCAGTCGTGGAAATCTCTCATGTACCCCAAAACGGTGAGTAATTGTCCACGAGAAGGGACATAATCGGCCATATTTACGATTCGTGATGACCGACACGTATATCCACTGTTGGGGTCGTCAATCCTGGAAATTTCTCTGGTACCCCAAAACAGTGAGTAATAGTCCACGAAACTGGCCAAAACTGTGATTCTTGATGACTGACACATATACCCACTGCCGGGGTCGTCAATCGGGGAAATTGCTCTGGTACCGCAAAATGCTTAGTAATAGTCCATGAAATGAGACAAAATTGTCCAAAACTGCGATTCTTGATGACCGACACGTATATGCACTGTTAGGGTCGTCAATTGTGGAAATCGCTCCGGTACCCCAAAATGATGAGTTATAGTTTACGAAACGGGCTAGAATTGGCCAGAAATGTGATTGTTGATGACCGACACGTAAACGCACTGCTGGGGTCTTCAATCGTGGAAATCGCTCTTGTACACCAAAACGGTGAGTAATAGTCCACGGAACGGGCCAGAATCGGCCAGAATTAGGATTCTTGATGCCACTGTTGGAGTCGTCAATCGTGGAAATCGCTCTGGTACCCCCAAAACAGTGGGTAATAGTCCACAAAACGAGCCAGACTCGGTCAAAACTGCGATTATTGATGACCGACACGTATACACACTGGTGGGTCATCTATCATGAAAATCCATGCGGTACCCCAAAACGGTGACTAATAGTCCCCGAATCGGGCCAAAATCGACATAACTGTGATTATTGATGACCAACATGTATACATACTGTTGGGGTCGTCAATCATGGAAATCGCTTTGGTACCCCAAAAATAGTGAGCAATAGTCCACGAAACCGGCCATAATCGACCAAAACTGCGATTATTTATGAATGACGCATAAACGCACTCCTAGGGTCGTCAATCGTGGAAATCGCTCTCTTGCCCTAAAACGGCTAGTAATAGTCCACAAATCGGGACAAACTCTTCCAAAACTGCGATTATTGAATCATGGAAATCGTTCTGCTACCCCAAAACGGTGAGTAATAGTCTATGAAACCGGCCAGAATTGGCCAAAAGTGCGATTGTTTATGATCGACACGTAAACGCACTACTAGGGTCGCCAATCGTGGAAATCGCTCTGGTACCCCAAAACGGTTAGTAGTAGTTCACGAAACGGGCCAGAACCGGAAAAACTATGATTATTGATGACCGACACGTATACGCACTGGTGGGGTCGTTAATCGTGGAAATCGCTCCGGTGACATGTACTACTAGGGTCCTCAATCATGTAAATCGCTGTGGTGCCCCATAATGGTGACTAATGGTCCACGAAATGGGCCAGAATCGGCAAAAACTTTGATTCTTGATGATCGACACGTATACGCATTGCTAGGGTCGTCAATCGTGGAAATCGCTCTGGTACCCCAAAACAGTGAGTAATTGTCCACGAAACGGGCCAGAATCGGGCAAAGCTGCGATAGTTGATGACCGACACGTATACGCACTGCTTGGGTCATCAATCATTGTAATCGCTTCGGTACCCCAAGACGGTGAGTAATAGTCCACAAAACAGGCCAGGATTGGCCAAAACTGCTATTCGTTATGACTGACACGTATACACACTGCTTGGGTCGTCAATCGTGGAAATCGTTCCGATACCCCAAAGCGGTGAGTAATAGTCCACGAAACGGGCCAGAATCGTCAAAAACCGCGATTGTTGATGACCGACACGTAAACGAATTGTTGGGATCGTATATCATGGAAATCGTTCCGGTACGTCAAAACAGTGAGTAATAGTCCACGAAATGGGCTATAATCGGACAAACTTTCGATTGTTGATGACCGACATGTTGGGAATGTACCCTAGAGGCAAATAAATATTTTTTATTGGCATATTCCATAAGTTCATAATAAGTTTTTTATTGTGCTATAATTGTATTAAGCGGAAACATTAATACACGTGTGGTATAGCACAACCAGGTCCCTAGTTAACTCTAGTATACTAGTCCATTGGGTAATTGATGATAAAGGTTTCCTGATCATGAGTAAATAAGCTATTGACAATGGACTCGTATCACTGGGTGAATGATATGATGAACACACACCCACCAGAAGTGTTTCAATGTGATCCAGTCACATAGTTCAACATTGCGATAACTATAACGTAGTGACCAGATCCTTTGACCGTAATGATCATACGTAACTAGTATCTATGAGGATGCCTTGATTTGCTACCCACCGCCTGACTGAAATATGCTGGCCATAAAGGTGTACGTCAGCTATTCCGAATAGATACGTTAATGAGTATGCAAATATATCAAAGTGGTATTTGTCCATCCGAGTGACGGATAGGTACTCTGGGCCCACTCGGTGGTATTGCATCATAAAGTTTGCAAACATGTAGGCCACGGGGTTGCAATATCACGGGAACGAGTAAACTTGTTTGTCGGTAACGACGATGAACTAGGTATAATGGATACCGACGATCAAACCTAGGACAAGCAAAGTACCGCAGGACAAAGGGATAATGCTCAACGTTAAACGGATCCAACATCGATGAAGTTTCATTCGATTGAAGCGCAGTGGCCATCTTGGATTGTAACCAAGTCTGATCGATGGTCATTTATCAAGAGAGTGTCTTGATCATGTCTGTTGTTTCCTGGACCGTAGGGTGTCAAACTTAAGGGTATTCGACACATTAAGGATAGATTCGGGATCACCGGCGAAATAAGAGAGAACACCGGAATTGTTTCCGATTGAGGCTAGAAATTGTTCAGGGAATTTTGAAAGTTTCAAAATTTTATTTAATAATGTCTAAATATTTTTTATTATCTAATTATCTGAATTAAATATTAAAATATAATTAAATATAATTAATAAGGGAAGAAAAGGCACATGGGCCTAAAAAGGCCCATTAGGGGAAGGAGGAGCCTCCCCCTTGGGCCATGCACCAAGGGAGGGCCCTACTCCCCCTTGGGCCGGCGCAGCACTCCCCTTGGTGGGATTAATCCCACCTCGGGGAGGGATGGAGGTTGCCCCCTCCTTGGCCTATATAAGGAGGGGTAGGGTGCCCTTTTCTTCACAAGATCGATTCTCTCTTTCTTCCTCCTTTCTCCTTCCTTGAGTGGACTCCCCTTGTTTGGAGTCTACACTTGGTTGGGGATTTCTCCACCATACACACGCCGTCGTGTTGCTGGAATCGGGATCCGAATCCATCTTATTTCCGCTGCTCTTCTGGTTCGGAGCCCGAAGGTTCGTCGGGTACATCGTATGTGTGTAATCCCGCGAGGCACCACACTTGTGGTGCTATTTCATAATCGTGTCCGTATCGCGGCGTCTTCACCGACAACCTTCCGATGGGGACGTAATCCCGTCATCGGTCTCGAGGACCGGGTGGCTATCGGACTCATCGTGGAGCTGCGCGGCATCGCGGATTGCTGGTACGACTACACTAACCACGTTCACGCGGGAACGTTTACCGCTTTACGGACTACACACTGGTATGTGATCTAATTCCATCCGTTACTTGCATCGCCATAGCACAGGTCTTGGGTTTGGGTATCGTAGGTTATGAAATTTTTGTGTTTTCTGCCCCGAACCCTAACACGACACGTAAACGCACTGCTAGGGTCATCAATCGTGGAAATCACTCGGGTACCCCAAAACAGTGAGTAATAGTACACAAATCGGGCCAGAACCGGCCAAAACTACGATTCTTGATGACCGACACGTATACGCACTCCTTGGGTCGTCAATGATGGAAATGGCTCCGGTACCCCCAAACAGTGAGTAATAGTCCACAAAATGGGCCAGAATCGGCCAAATCCGTGACTCTTGATGACCGACACGTATACGCACTCCTTGGGTCATCAATCGTGGAAATCACTTCGGTACCCCAAAACGGGCCAGAATCGGCCAAAACTGCGATTTGTTATGACCGACACGTAAACGCATTGTTGGTGTCGTCAATCATGGAAATCACTCCGGTACCCCTAGCGGTTTGTAATAGTCCACGAAACGGGACCGAATCGACCAAACCTGCGATTCTTGATGAACGACACGTATACACACTGATGGGGTCGTCAATCATGGAAATCGATCCGGTACCCCAAAACGGTGAGTAATAGTCCACGACTTGGGCCAGAATCGGCCAAAACTACGATTGTTGATGACCGACACGTAAACACACTGTTGGGTTCATCAATCGTGGAAATTCTGGCCGGAATTAGCCAAAATTCTGGCCGGAATCAGCCAAAATCGTATTTTGGGGTACTAGTCCACGAAACGAGTCGGAATCAGCCAAAACTGCGATTCTTGATGACCGACACGTAAACACACTCTGGGGTCGTCAATCGTGGAAATCGCTCCGGGTCCCCAAAATGGTGAGTAATAGTCCACAAAACGAGCCAGAATAAGCCAAAACTGCAATTCTTGATGACCGATAGGTAAACGCACTACTGGGTTCGTCAGTCGTGGAAATTGCTCTGGTACCCCAAAACAGTGAGTAATAGTCCACGAAACGGGCCAGAATCAGCCAACACTACGATTGTTGATGACCGACACGTATACGCACTACTAGGTTCTTCAATCGTGGAAATCGCTCTGGTACCCTAAAAGAGTGAGTAATAGTCCACGGAACGGACCAGAATCGGCCAAAACTGCGATTCTTGATGGCCGACGCGTATGCGCACTGATGGGGTTGTTAATCGCGTGTTACCCATAACAGTGATTAAATAGTCCACGAAAAGAGACATAATCGGCAAAAACTGTAATTCTCGATGACCGCCATGTATAGTACTTTTGGGGTCTTCAATCGTGGAAACCGCTCCGGCAAACCAAAACGGTGAGTAATAGTCCACAAAACGAGACAACATCGACCAAAATTGCGATTCTTGATGACCGACACATATATGCACTGTTGGGGTCGTCAATTGTCGAAATCGCCCCAGTACCCCAAAACGGTGAGTAATGGTCCACGAAACGGGATAGAATCGACAAAACTATGATTCTTGATGACCGACACGTAGACACACTATTGGGGTCCTCAATCGTGGAAATTTCCCGGTACCCCAAAAAGGTGTGTAATAGTCCATGAAACGGGCCAGAATCGGCTAAAACTTTGGTTCTTGATGACCGACACGTAAACGCACTGTTGAGGTCGTCAATCGTGGAAATTACTCTGGTACCCCCAAAAGGTGAGTAATACTCCATGAAACGGGATAGAATCGGCCAAAACTATGATTTTTGATAACCTACATGTAAACGCACTGCTAGGGTCGTAAATCGTGGAAATCGCTATGGTACCCCAAAACGGTGTGTAATAGTCCACGAAACGGGCCAGAGTCGGCATGAACTGCGATTCTTGATGACCGCTAGGTATACCACTGTAGGGGTAGTCAATCGTGGAAATCGCTCCGATACCATAAAACAGTCAGTAATAGTCCACGAAACGGAACAAAATTGGACAAAACTGCGATTCTTGATTACCGACACGTAAACGAACTTCAGGGGTCGTCAATCATGGAAATCACTCCGATACCCTAAAACGGTCAGTATTAGTCCACGAAACAGGACAGAATCGGCCAAAACTGCGATTCTTGATGAACAACACGTAAACGCACTATTGGGGTCGTCAATCGTGGAAATTGCTGCGGTACCCTAAAACGGTGCGTAATAGTCCATGGAACGGGCTAGAATTGGCCAGAAATGCGATTGTTGATGACCGACACGTAAACGCACTGTCGGGGTCTTCAATCATGGAAATCGCTCGTGTACCCAAAAATGGTGAGTAATTGTCCACGAAACGGGACATAATCAGCCAGATGTACGATTCTTGATGACCGACCATGTATATCCACTATTAGGGTCATCAATCATGGAAATTGCTCCGGTACCCCAAAACAGTGAGTAACAGTCCACGTAACGGGCTAGAATCGGCCAAAACTTCGATTCTTGATGACTGACACATATACCCACAGTTGGGGTCGCCAATCGTGGAAATTGCTCTAGTACCCCAAACCGCTTAGTGATAGTCCATGAAATGAGACAAAATTGGCCAAAACTGTGATTCTTGATGACCGACACGTATACGCACTTCTGGGGTCGTCAATCGTGGAAATCGCTCCGGTAACCCAAAACGGTGAGTAATGGCCCACAAAATGAGCTAGAATCGGCAAAAATTGCGATTCTTCAAGACCGGCACGTATACACACTACTGGGGTCGTCAATCGTGGAAATCGCTTTGGTAGCCCAAAACGATGAGTAGTAGTCCACGAAACGGGCCAGAATCGGCCAAAACTGTGATTCTTGATGACTGATACGTAAATGCACTGCTGGGGTCGTCAATCGTGGAAATCACTAATAGTATACCAAACTGGCTAGAATTGGCAAGAAATGCGATTGTTGATGACCGACACGTAAACGCACTGCTGGGGTCATCAATCGTTGAAATCGCTCCTGTATCCCAAAACGGTGAGTAATAATCCACGAACGGGCCAGAATTAGGATTCTTGGTGCCACTGTTGGAGTCGTCAATCGTGGAAATCGCTCCGGTACCCAAAAACAATGAGTAATAGTCCACACAATGAGCCAGAATCGGCCAAAACTGCGATTATTGATGACCGACATGTATACGCACTGGTAGGGTCGTCTATCATGGAAATCGCTACGGTACCCCAAAACGGTGACTAATAGTCCCCAAATCGGACCAAAATCGGCCATAACTATGATTATTGATGACCGACACGTATACGCACTGGTGGGGTCGTCAATCATGGAAATTGCTTCGGTACCCCCAAAACAGTTAGTAATAGTCCACGAAACAGGCCAGAATCGGCCAAAACTGCGATTATTTATGAACGACGCGTAAACGCACTACTGGGGTCGTTAATCGTGGAAATCGCTCTGGTACCCAAAAACGGTTAGTAATAGTCCAAGAAACAGGACAGAAACGGCCAAAACTGTGATTCTTGAATCGTGGAAATCGCTCTAGTACCCCCAAACGGTTAGTAATAGTCTATGAAACGGGCCAAAATCGACCAAAACTGCGATTCTTTATGACCGACACGTAAACACATTACTAGGGTCATTAATCGTGGAACTCGCTCTGGTACCCCCAAACGGTTAGTAATAGTCCACGAAAGGGACCAGAACCGGCCAAAACTATGATTATTGATGACCGACACATATACTCACTGGTAGAGTCGTCTATCGTGGAAATCGCTGCGGTACCCCAAAAACGGTGACTAATAGTCACCGAATCGGGCCAAAATCGGCCAGAACTACGATTATTGATGACCGACACGTATACACACTGTTGGGGTCGTCAATCGTGGAAATCGCTCTAGTACCCCAAAACGGTTAGTGATAGTTCATGAAATGGGACAGAATCGGCCAAAACTGCGATTATTTATGAACGACACGTAAACACACTACTAGGGCCGTCAATCCTGAAAATCGCTCTGGCACCATAAAACGGTTAGTAATAGTCCACGAAATGGTTCAGAATCGGCCAAAACTGTGATTCTTGATGACCGACAAGTATACGCACTACTGGGGTCGTCAATCATGGAAATCGCTTCGGTAACCCAGAACGGTGAGTAAGTTGTCCATGAAACGAGACAGAATCGGCCAAAACTGTGATTCTTGATGACGACAGGTATACGCACTGCTGGGGTCTTCAATCATCCAAATCGCTCCGTACCCCAAAACGGTGAATAATAGTCCACGAAACGGGACAGAATCGGCCAAAACTGCTATTCTTGATGACCGCCACGTTTACGCATTGTTGGGGTCGTCAATCATGGAAATCGCTTCGGTATCCCGAAATGGTGAGTAAAATTCCACGAAACGGGGCGAAGGAAATATATACCCACTCCCAAGCTTTGAGAATAAATTCAAATAATTTGAATTTCAATTCAAATAGGGTCAAATTTAATATCCAAGCCCTTTTCTGAATTTCTGAAAAATCTTGGAGCATGCAGTGGGACCCACTTCACTTTAGATGTGGTCATGCCTATTTATAAGACTTTTAAAAAATACCAGAGGAATTTTTGGAAACAATTTTTATCAGGCCATTTAAATTAAATTCCTTTGGGGCTTTTCTTTTCCCCATTTCCTTTTTCTTTTGAAATTTTTACATGATGCAAAGTGACCACCTAACTCTAGCACATACCTAACAGAGGATTGTGACACCAACACACGTATACGCACTGTTGGGGTTCTCAATCACGGAAATTGATCCGGTACCCCAACACGATGAGTAATAGTCCACGAAACGGGCCAGAATCGGCAAAAACTGCGATTCTTGATGATCGACACGTATATGCCGTTCGGGGGTCGTCTGTCACAACCCTAGTTTGGTATGTGATTTTTATTCTAGAAATAAGTGGCATCATGTTTAAATTCTTTGGTTTAAGAATTGGGGATTTGGAAAAGCCTCAAAAACAATTTAAATAAAAGGCCAGAGAAAAACCTTTTTCCAAAAATCTTCTGATGATTTTGAAAATCTCTATAAATGGGCATGATCACATTTCATGTGTTGTGGGTCCCACTGCATGCTCTAAGATTTTTCAAAAATTCAAACAGAAGCTTGGAAATTAAATTTAAATCATTTGATTTGAAATTCAAATATTTTGGGTTTCAAAAATCTCCAAAACTTGGGAGTGGCTAGTACTATGTCACATAATTCCAAATAAAATAATTGGGGATTTTATAAAAATGCTTTGGTATTTTTTCAGAGCAAAACAAATAAAACAGAAGAAATAAAAGAAAAAGAAAAACAACAGAGCAACCTCACCTTCTGGCCCAACTGGCTCAGCCGCAGCAGAAGGCAGACCCAGCCCACCAGGGGCATGCCCGTCTTCTTCCCAGCTCCAGGAGTATGTCGCCGTGGAGGGCATGCCGTGGCCGGCTGCCACCTTCTGCTTCGGGCCACGCAACTGCTCCTCCTCGTCCATATCCGCGCCGTGCAGCCCCCCTTCCATTGCCCCCTCGCTTAGAACCCTCCTCTCCTCTCTCTCCGACGAATCCCGCGAAGACCCGAGCGCCTGGAGCACACAATCGCAGCGTCCACGCGGCCACCAGAGTTCTTCGGCCACGCAAGGTTGTCCAAGGCGTGCCCCGTCGTCTTCTTCGTCGCCCCGGACGCCCAATCGAGCCCGAGGAGCTTCACCGGCGACGCTCTCTTCAAACTCCTCCGCCACGGACCTCCGACTCCGGCGAGCAATCGTGCACTTTCCGCTGCGTCTCCGGTTCCGTAGACCACACAGGCGCACTCCCGGTGAGCTACTCTCCACTCCCAGCCTCCCCGTTCTCCTCCGGAAGCACTCCGTTGCCGAGCTCAGCGGAGCCTGAGCAGCACCGCCGTGGGAGCTCGTCCCCGCCATGGCCTCCGGCCTCCTCCGGTGCGCACAAAGGCACCCCTGGACGCGCACGTGCACGGGGCACGTTTTGGTGCCCCTGCCATGGCCTCCCGTGCCGGCAATCGTCGGCAGCAGAGAGCGCCGCCGCTCTGTGGTCGCCGCCGGCGTCCTCTCCGGCGAGGCCCACCTGCCAGGGTAATTAGGGGGCTAACCCCCTGATTAGTTGGGCCTTAGGCCACTGACAGATGGGGCCAACCCCCTCTAATTAAATCAAAAGTTTAAATTAAACAGGAATTAACCACTGTGCCTATGACAATGCTGGCCCACATGTCAGCCCCCCTGGTGACATCAGCATTGCATCATGCTGATGCAATAAGTGATTTTCTCTGTTTAATTTAATTCCAGGAAATTCCAGAAATTGATTAAATCTTCATAAATTCATAGAAAATTATCTGTAACTCCAAATTAAAAGTGTAATATATGAAAAATTATCAGAAAAATGCAAGGATTCCAAATATCATATTTTCATAGATGAAAAACACATCTATGATGATGGACCAGTAGCATTTAGCTATTTGGGTTATTTGGAATAATTCAAAATAAATGTTTAAATCATTTCAATTTAAATCTTTGCAATGCCAACCTTATCACATGAACATCAGAGGCATATCTTACACATGACAACATATTTTACAAAAACCAAACATTAGCGAATGCAACTTTGGCTAATTTGAACAACATTTGGAGTTTGAATTTGAATTCCTTTTTCCAATCAACTTCAATTAACATGTGACAAATTGAACCTAGATCACATCAGTACCATGCCATGATTCATTTCTTGAATGTGCATTGCAATCTAATGTTCATACTTGTGTCTCGGTGTTTGCTTCTTCTTGATAGATCCATCGCCGGACGTAGTTCCTGTTTTCTCAGAAGAGTGACACCTCGTGATCGTCAACAAGGCAAGAAAACCCCATTGATCATATCTATATAAACCCATTTCCCTCTTGTTCTCTTATGCATGATTAGGTGATTCGCATGTTACCGTTCTACCGCTAGTTGAACCCATCCTTTGCATGACCTAGCATTGCTGCCACAGTATTAAGCAAACCTCAACCTAGAAGATACAAGATTGTTTGTGTTCATCATGTGGCCCTTCATCCATGTTATGCTATGCCATGCTAGAGTTGTTTGCAATGAAGATGATCCATCTGGGTGATGTATCGGGATGGTAGAGAATAATGCAATGTAATGGTAATGTGTTGGTGAAGTCACCCTAACAAAGGTGAACAATGAGAGGCTGTGTAGGAGTACACAGTGGGTTGTCTCATTTACACTGCCCTAGGCCCCGAGTTCTTGTGTTGTGATCCAAGACACAGATTACTACCACATGTTGGGCTCATTGACCCCTCTCGACCTATTAACTCACCCCGACTATGGTCCAGGATTCACATGGGTTAATTGTTCTTCTATTTGATTTCATAACGTAGCACGGTTTTAGGAAAGCGCAGCACCATCCGTCGAGGTGGGCTTGTCGGACCGTCCATACATCGTCTGGGTCCTGAACGGAAACCCTGGCCGGATTCCCGATTGGGGTACATACTGAGATAGGCGATCCCCTGGACTAGAGTTGGAGCCGTGAGGTAAGTGTCGTGGTACTATCCTCGCCGACACCGCTTTAAGGTGACGAGTTATAGGCGGTAAGTGGTAGCTACGTATGTGAAGAAGTAAACCCCTGCAGGGTTAATAAACTATTCGAATAGCCGTGTCCGCGGTTATGGACTACTTGGAGATCTTTTCTTGATTATTAGACAACTCAAATGGATACTCTAAAATTGCCAAGATAAGTGTGAGTGCTTTGGGTTGCTTCCTCGTGGGGAAGTCGAGGAAGGATCCATGGTGGTGTATTGATGTGGTGATCAAGATTAGATGGACTCGTGTGCGCCTCTCATCTCAACTCTATGTAGTCGTAGAACAGGATAGCAAAGTCAAAGCTTTCTACATTACAACCCCACTTGCCTTTACCTTGATACCTGAGCATGAGTAGTTTAGTTCTGACGTAAGTCTTGCTGAGTACGACTTTGTACTCACGTTTGCTTATTCTATGTTTTAGAGACGAGACCACTGACCCTGATGGTGGCCTCCCCCTCAAGCTCGATGTCGACGAATGACGAGGGGGTGACCCCACGACTCCTACGGATGAGCCTACCTGGTGTCCATGAAGGCAGAAGGCCCACGAAGATACGACCTCGGCCCACTAGTTGGCACCGACGTAGGAGTCCTCGACTCATAAGGAAAGGTGCAAAGACCTGCCGTACGGAGCAAGCTAGGATTAGGAAAGTTTACCTGTACACGTAGATGAACTCCCCGAGACCTAGTCCGGTATATAAGGGCTAGGAGGGGCGACGCCAAAGACATCCAATCTCACCTATAACCCTATCCTTGAGCGCTCCAGCCTTGGCCTCCACTGTAATCGCATCTCCCCAATCAATAATATCGAGCAGGAGCGAGCCTTCCTGTTTGCCGACGAGCTATCGTCCAACCTATGCCTCTCATGACTAACCCAGGGTCCCTGACCATGGGATTTGCCGGGGTTGATCCCCGTCAATTGGCGCCGTCTGTGGGAACTACGCAGGTTGGGATCACGATTTCGGCGGTCCCGTCTTCAGCAAGCCACAACTCAAGGGCAAGAACCAGACCTAGCCCACTCGGAGGATTCAAGATCACGACGGACATCTCCATCACGGCGGAGGATTCAAGAACCATATCAAGACGATGACTACAAGATCGAATCCAGCGATCAGCAGAACCGCCGCCAAGGCAGAAGGAATCGACGACCCAAAAGGCATGCATGGGATAACTACGGCGGGGCCCCAATGAACGAGCCACATCATGCAGTCGCGCAACCGACGACCACTCGACGACACGCCGTCGCACGAGCATTTTCCGCCAACCAAGACAGCGACTCCGAGACACCTATAGGCGAGTACTACGACCCAGATCGAAGGCCGGATGAATTTGCCAACCTCATCAAGAACCAAGACATGAGTCGAGGAATCGAAACCGATCCTCGCTTCCACAAACACCCGATGGATCACGAGCAGATCTTCAGAATCTCAAGAAGGAAGAGGCACACCGGATCTCGCAAACTCACGGCTAGAGAGCAGCTAGCAGGACCCTGCACGATCCACAGCTTCGAGGATAGTTGGGGACGCGTCAGGTCAGGTCACACTTTGAGAGACTGCCGCCTGTTCAACGAGCTAGCCGACGACCTCAAGAAGGAGAAGCAGAAAGAAGACAGACGCAACCAACGACCCGAGCAATCGCCGACCTCAAACTCGGAAGGACTTCACAGCCCGTCGCAAGCACATGTGCTCATGATCCAAGAAGGAAGGGCACCGCAAGCACAGCGCGACGCCCAAACCCTGCAGGCCAGAGCAGCTGAGAGCATAAACATAGTCGAAGTCTACCAATTACATGGCACGGAGACCAGCATCACGTTCTCACAGGACGACCATCCACCCGCAGTCCCAAGACCGGAGCATGCGCCCCTAGTGCTCGATGCACAAATCGGAGGATACGACATGGATCGGGTCTTCATGGACGGAGGCAGCAGCATGAACATCATCTTCGCCAGCACCCTGCAAAAGATGCTGATCCCACGATCAGTATGGAAAAAATCAAGCACCGAGTTGCACGGGGTAGTCCCAGGAGAAGCAGCCACATCCCTCGGAGTCATCAAACTCGAAGTCGTCTTTGGAAACCGACGTAACTTCGCAAAGCACGTCCTCGAGTTCGAGGTACTCGACTGGCAATCGCAGCATCACGCCATACTGGGACGGCTAGCACTCGCGCAATTTATGGCGGTCCTACACTACGCCTACCTCAAGCTCAAGATGCCAGGATCATCAGGAGTCCTCATGATCAACGGAAGCTTCATCAAATCAGATCAATGTGACCGTGACTTCCATAGAATCTCCGACACATTCGGAGCCAAACAAGAACTCAGAGAAATAGCCATGATGATGGACAAGAGTACCTTCCCATTGGTGAACTGAAGCGAATCCAGGGAGTACGGACGCGACTTCAGCATCGACAGCGACACAGTCACTCACCAAGTGCACCCGACGGACCCGGACAAAACAGTCCGCGTGTACGCCCACCTACCAGAGGAGCAGGCGGCGGCTCTCGTCGCTTTCCTTCGAGGCGAGTGGGAAATATTCGCCTGGTGCCCAGCCGACATGCCTGGGATACCACGCGAATTCGCGGAACACGCCCTACGCATCAAGCCAAATACGAGGCCAGTGAAGCAAGCGCTGAGACGATTCTCGGAGCCCAAGCGCAGAGCAATCGGGGAGGATGTCAACCGGTTACTCGACGCTCAGTTCATCCGAGAAACGAAGAAAGCCACCTGGATAGCCAACCCAGTGCTGGTGCCCAAGAAAGACACGACCGTGTTGCACATGTGTGTCGACTACGGACCAGTCAACAAACATTGCCCGAAGGATCACTTCCCCCTGCCTAGAATCGATCAGATAATCGACTCAACAGGAGGGTGCGATCTACTCTCCTTTCTTGACGCTTATTCAGGATACAACCAGATCAGGATGAAGGAAGAAGACGAAGAGCACACATCGTTCATCACCCCCTATGGAGTATTCTGCTACAGGACTATGCCCTTCGGGCTCAAGAACGCAGGCGCCACTTACCAACGAATGATGCAGGCCTGCCTATAGGAGCAAATCTGAAGGAACATACAAGTCTACGTGGACGACATCGTCATCAAGAGCTACAAAGCAGCCACATTACTCGACGACCTGCGCGAAACCTTCGCAGCGCTCAACAAATACAGAATCAAACTCAACCCAAAGAAGTGCGCATTCGGCGTACCGGCGGGAAAACTGTTTGGCTATATGGTATCTGCCCGCGGAATCGTGGCAAATCCCGAGAAAGTCCAAGCCATCACCCGCATGCAAGAACCAACCGACGTCAAAGGAGTACAACAGATCACTGGAAAACTCGCAGCCCTAAGCCGCTTCATCAGCAGGCTAGGAGAACGCACGCTGCATTTCTATCAACTGCTCAGGAAAGGAGAGAAATTCGAGTGGACGGAGGAAGCCCGCCAAGCATTCGCGGACCTTAAAAAGACACTCTTGACCCCACCAATCCTGGCGGTACCCAAGGAACGAGAAAAGCTATACCTCTACGTGGCAGCACACCGCAGTGTAGTAAGCACAGCGCTCGTCGTCGAACGCACAGAAGAAGGCAAGGTCCAGAGCATCCAGAGACCAATCTACTACCTCATCATGCTCCTGACCAAATCCCAGCAGCGGTACCCGCACTATCAGAAGCTACTACTGGCCATAGTCATGACCTCAAGAAAGGTGTCCCAATACTTCGACGAGCACCCCATCACAATCGTGAGGAGCGCGCCACTCGCCGACATACTCAACAACCCTGGAGCAACCGGGCGAGTCGCCGAGTGGAACATCGAGCTCAGCCCACGAGACCTGCAGTTCAAGCACCCAACAGCCATCAAAGCCCAAGTACTCCCAGATTTCCTGGTTGAGTGGACGGAGGTTCAAACACCAGGCCCCCCAGACCTATGAAGCTCATGGTCAATGCTCTTCGACGGATACAAAAGACAACAAGGAGCTGGGGCAGGAGTTGTACTTATCTCCCCCAAAGGAACAAAGCTGAAATACGTCCTCCAGATCAACTTTAGTCACGCCTCTAACAACGAAGCAGAATACGAGGCACTCCTCCATGGCATGCGCATGGCCAAAACATGCGGAGCCACTCGCCTCATAATTTACAAGGACTCCAATCTCGTCGTCCAGCAGACAATGAGAAACTGCAACGCAATAGCCGACAACATGGCGGCCTACAAAAGGCTCTAAGCCAAACTCGAAGGAAATTTCGATGATTGCGAGCTCAACTACATCACCAGGGACAACAACACAGAAGCTGACGAGCTCGCGAACATCGGTTCGACCAGGGCGCCTGTACCACCCGGCGTTTTTCTCGAAAGAATCAACCAGAGGTCCATCAAGGTGCAGGCAACAACACCTGAAGCAGTTGTGGACGGCGAGGACGCGACAGAAATAGCGCAGGTGGCAGCAACAACCCTATCAGAAGGCACAAGTACCAACACATCCGACAGCACAACCCCGACAGAGTTCGAAGGACCTGTCTGGACCAAACCGTTCCTCCGATTCCTAATCGAAGGCACGCTACCACAAGACGTGGCCGAAGCACGATGCATCAGCTGACGATCCAAGGCATTCACGGTGATCAACAGACAACTATATAAGCGCAGCATCACCAAGATACTCCAAAGGTGCATTGACGAAGAGGACGGCAAAGCCCTATTAATCGAAATCCACGAAGGCACCTGCGGGCACCACGCGAGCAGTCGAGTGCTCGTGTCCAAAGCATTCCGAGATGGGTTCTGCTGGCCCACAGCCATGAAAAACGCAGAGGAAATCGTGCGACGTTGCGTCGCCTGTCAAAAATTCGCAAACAGGACACACTCTCCCGCATCAGAGCTCAAGACCATACCACTACCCTGGCCGTTCGCCACCTGGGGACTCGACATGGTGGGCCCACCAAAGAAATCATCAAAGGGCGTAAGGACACACCTGCTCGTCGCAGTCGACAAGTTCACCAAGTGGATCGAAGCAGTGCCCATCACCAGCTCTACAGCTCTCACGGCTGTCAACTTCATCAAGTCGATCATCTTCAGATTCAGAGTGCCACACAACATCATCACGGACAACGGCACGAACTTCACAGCCGCAGAATTTCAGAACTTCTGCGAAGAACTGGGCATCAAAATCAATTATGCATCAGTCGCGCACCCACAGTCCAACGGCCAGGTGGAAAAAGCAAACGGCCTTGTCCGTGGGGGAATCCAGAAATGGCTCCTCGCACCACTCGAGCAAGCCGCCGGAAACTGGGTAGAAGAACTCCCGCGGTCCTATGGAGCTTACGAACAACACCAAACACTGCGACCCAATACACACCCTTCTTCATGGTGTACGGGGCAGAGGCAGTCCTACCACATGACCTCAAGTTCGGAGCACCCCGGGTCACCGGATACGAGGAAGAAGAAGCAGAAGAAGCACTACAAGACGACAAAGATACGGCTGACGAAGCAAGAGACACAGCCCTGACAAAATCAGAAGGGTACCAAAACAAACTACGTACCTACCAAAGCAGTCGACTGCGCACTAGAACCTTCAACAAAGGTGACCTAGTCCTACGACTAATACAAGAGAAGGTCCACAAACTTTCCCCCCAATGGGAAGGACCATTCATAATCTCAGAAGTCATCGGAGGCGGCGCCTACAGGCTGAAGAACCCAAAGACAGACGAGGACGTGGGCAACCCATGGAATGTAGCAAACTTGCGACTGTTCTACCCATAGCCCCTATCGGTCGGACATGACTGGCAACTCATGTAAATCTCTTGACCGCAATAAAATAAATGTTGCCCAAATACTGCCATCTCAAAGCACTCGGGGGCTGAAGAGGAAACTCCCCCCCCCCCGAGCAACTCTATCGCCTACGCGATCTTAATCGAAGCACTCGGGGGCTGAAGAGGAAACTCCCCCCCCCCGAGCAACTCTATCGCCTACGCGATCTTAATCGAAGCACTCGGGGGCTTAAGAGCAAAACTCCCCCCCCCGAGCAACTCTATCGCCTACGCGATCTTAATCGAAGCACTCGGGGGCGTAAGAGCAAAACTCCCCCTCCCGAGCAATTCTATCGCCTATGCGATCTTAATCAAAGCACTCGGGGGCTTAAGAGCAACCCCCCCGAGCCCCGAGCAATTCTATCGCCTACGCGATCTTAATCGAAGCACTCGGGGGCTTAAGAGCAAATCTCCCCCCCCCCGAGCAATTCTATCGCCTACGCGATCTTAATCAAAGCACTCGGGGGCTTAAGAATAAAATCCCCCCGAGCAACACTATCTCCTACGCGATCTTCTTTATGAAGCACTCGGGGTCTCGAGTACAAACCCCACCCGAGAGACGACCATCAACGCTCCAATGACATCCAAGCACTTTTGAAGAAACTTTGGAGGAAGCACAAGCTCATTTGGTCTTCACCAGATCGCCAACGATCACCTAAAGACTCGGGGGCTACTCCCATCGGGAGCGCTGTCGCACACCCGATAAAAGACAACAAAGGAAACAAATTTTAGCCTACGCCTGACCCTTCGACTCAAGCGTAGCCTCGGGGGCTACTCCCATCGGGAGCGCTGTCGCGCACCCGATAGAACCCACAGTACCAAGTACCGGATGGACTCGAAGACAGTTCTCAGCCGCAAAAGACTCGAACATAAATCTCAGTTCCAAAAGGATTCGAAGACAGCTCCTGATGGTCAAGACACAGTTTTCGGTGGCATAAAGGCCCAAATATAAATTCCATTACAAAGGATAAAGTACAGTTTACATCATAGATATCATCTTCAGTACAAAAAGGACTCAGCTACATTTGGATAGAAGGCAGCTCCTGTTACAAGAGGAAATCACCCAAGGAATTATGACTTCTACATGTGCGCCCATGAGGGGTAATCGACTCTAGTACAAGAGCATCATCACAGACAAAGTAAGGAGTGGAAGCAGTAGGCTCATGATGTCAATGACATAACAAAAGGTGAAGCTCGACTTATTTGCGGAGCCATTGGGGACGCTGCTCCACCAGCTTCTTCTCCTGCTCCTCTAGCTTCTTCTCCAGCTCCGCCCAAGCTGCCGGCGAAGATGACGCCATTGCCTCCAGTTCTACAAGGTCGCCTGCCGCGCTCGTTTAACCGGTGGCTTGACATCGAGGTCTTCTTCAGAGGCAGAGGAGGAAGTAGTTGAAGACGGCTCACCACCACCACCAGAAGAGTCCCTGGAGGAAGAAGAAGTCGAAGACGCAGGCGAAGGACTCCTCGACTTTATGGAGTTGTCGCTGCTCGACTCCTGCCCATGCGGATCCATACTATTGCCACTCGGATCGAATGCACGGACAGTGACAGTGCTCTCACCGTCAAAGCGACAGCTGAGCATATCACCATCTCACAAATTCAACCGCCGAGCAAACAAACTCCAACTAGAGCCAAGAAAAATCAAGCGGGAGCTATCAACTTCCAAGTCAACATAAGAAGGAGACTGACAGCTCCCTTGAAGGTGCAAAAGCAAGCCATCCAAGCCACGTTCATAGACAATGGCAGAAAAAGCTGAGGGAAGAAGGATGCGATTGGCACTTTGGCAACGAACACGTAAAATAGAATCATAGCGCCAGAATCCCTCCTCCAAGGGAGAGGAGGAAGGCACTGGCGCCGCACCATGGTGACCACCGCGGCAGGAGCGTGGTGCGCGGCCACCACGGCTACGACGAACACGGCCACGGCCAACTGTTGGGAATGTGCCCTAGAGGCAAATAAAATATGTTTTATCGAGCATATTCCATTAGTTCATAATACGTTTGATACTATGCTAGAACTGTATTAAGCGGAAACATTAATACAGGTGTGGTATACAAACAACCAGGTCCCTAGTTAACCCTAGTATAGTAGTCCATTGGGCGATTGATGATCAAGGTTTCCTGATCATGAGACAATGGCGTCTGTTGACAATGGAGTCGTATCATTGGATAATGATATGATGGACATACACCCACCAGAAGTGTTGCGATGTGATCAAGTCACATAGTTCGACATTGCGATAACTATAACGTAGTGACCAGATCCTTAGACCGTAATGATCATACGTAATTACTGTCTATTAGGATGCCTTGATTTGCTACCCACCGCCTGACTGAAATATGCTGGCCATAAAGGAGTACTTCAGGTATTCCGAATAGATATGTTAATGAGTATGCAAATAGATCAAAGCGGGATTTGTCCATCCGTGTGACGGATAGGTACTCTGGGCCCACTCGGTGATATTGCATCATAAAGTTTGCAAACGTGTGACTAGGTCACGGAGTTGTAATATCACGGGAACGAGTAAACTTGTTTGTTGAGAACGAGGACGAACTAGGTATAGTGGATACCGATGATCAAACCTCGGACAAGCAAAGTACCACGGGACAAAGGGAACAGGCACACGGTTAACGGATCCAACAGCGATTGAAGTTCATTCGATGGAAGCGCAGGGGCTATCAAGGATTGTAACCAGGTCCAATTGATTAGTCATTGATCAATGAGAATTGTCTCGATCATGTCTGCTGTTTCCCGGACCGTAGGGTGTTACACTTAAGGGTACTCGACGCAGTAAGGATTGATTCGGGATCACCGGAGAAATTGGAGAGAACACCGGAATTGTTCCGGTGATGACCGGAATTGTTCCGATGAAGGCCGGAAGTTGTTCTGGGTATTTTGAAAGGTTCAAAATATATTTAATAATGTTTAATATATGTTTTATTATTTAATTATCTGAATTAAATATTAAAATGTATTTAAATATAATTAAAAATGAATTAAAAGGCATATGGGCCTCATAGGGCCCATTAGGGGGAGAGGGAGTCCTCCCCCATGGGCCATGGCGCCATGAGGGGGCCCACCCCCCTTATTGGTGCGCCACCCCCCTCCCCTTGGGATTAGTCCCACATGGGAAGTTGAGGGGAGGTGGCACCCCTCCTTGGCCTATATAAGGAGGGGTAGGGGTGCCCTTTTAATCATGAATTTTTTGAGAAAAGTTTCTCATCTCTCTCCCTCCTTTCTCCTTCCTCTGAGTGGACTCCCCTTGTTTGGAGGCTGCTCTGGGTTGGGGATTTCTCCACTATACGCACGCCGTCGTGCTGCTGGAATCGGGATCCGAATCCATCTTCTTTCCGCTGCTCTACTGGTTCGGAGCCCGGAGGGACGTCGGTTATACTGTATGTGTATAATCCCGCGAGGCACTACACTTGTGGTGCTACTTCATCGTCGTGGTCGTATCGCGAGTTCTTCATCAGCAACGTTCCGACGGGGACGTAATCCCGTCATCGGTCCACAAGGATCGGGTGGCTGCAGGAGTCATCGTGGATCTGCGCGGCATCGGGGATTGCCGGTACGACTACACCAACCACGTTCATGCGGGAACGTTTCCCGCTTAACGGACTACATACTGTTATGTCATCTATTTCTGTCCGTTACTTGCATCAGCATAGCATAGGTCTTGGGATTGGGTATCGTAGGTCAAGGAAAAATTTGTGTTTTCTGCCCCGAACCCCAACACCAACACCTCGCCTGGGAACCATGAGCAGAAGAAGAGATGAAGGAAGAGCCAAAGCAGCAAGTTGGATAGAGGCGTGGAAGAGAAAGGCCTATTTATAGAACAATAATCCTCAAAGCACAGAGAAGCCAAGACGACAGCAGCAATTAATTCAAAGACCAAACGTCCCAGCCGTCTCGGAATCCAAGACAAAGATGCTTTCCCACGGGACGCACTGTACGCAAGACGCGTCAATTCGCGCGCGTTTCCAACGCGCGTATGGGAAACTCAACCGGCGCCTGCCGCACGCCACAGCGGCCATTATTATGACCGGTCCTGAAGACGTGACGGTTCACTGGCAGAGGCATTGATACCCCTGACAAGCGGCGAAGAAAACCAAACAGACATCAAGGCCCAGAGATTCCATCTTTTAGATCTTTTCCCCAAGGAAGAAAAACATCTTACTCCCATCGGGAGAGTACATCATAAGAGTCCCAGGTGCTCCCTCACCTAAAAGTCAGCCATGTGCTCGAGTGAACACTCGCTCTTATGAGAGTCTCGGGTGCTCCCTCAACCCGACGTAAGACAAACAAACAGTCTCCAAGACCATACGGCGCTAAGAGTCTCGGGTGCTCCCTCACCTGAAGAGCCGAAACGGCATTCGAGTGATTACTCGCGAATAACCCCCCGACTGAGCACTCAAAACAAAGCTCCTCGGGTGAATGAGTGAACAGCTCGCTTGATGTTTTGTTCCAAGCGGGTGCAATGCTATAAGGCTCTGCGCCTCAAAAACACACATTCCTGGAACACGATACACTATGACCAGATGCCACGCAAGATTAGCGTGTAGGTAAGACCCCGCTGCAAAGTACGGCCGGGCTGGGACTTGCCGAAGAGCGATTTCACTCCCAACCTTTCCCATGCGCAGAGCATGATAGAAAAGACGGGCGGACGCGCCTTGGGCTACACATATTACTGCCGGAAAATGAACACCGTAAGACCTGAAGCGGCCGGATTTTTGCTCGACACCAGTGTTCCAAGCTCGCATCGAGGGACGTGGGTTTGATTGGGCTACTGTGGTATTTGCCCTACTGCAATTCACCGAGGCTCGACCCGTCGACTCCTTGGGCCCTTTCAGCTTAGCATCCCTCGAAACAAGTTTTGTCATGGCCACCACACTGCCAGCAACCCACGGATGAACCGTGCATATCAATGAACGACAAATGAATGTATTCGAGTCCCTGCGCGACTCTTCGAGTCCCCCAGGCACTCGGGGGCTACTGACGAGGGGGTGACCCCACGACTCCTACGGATGAGCATACCTGGTGTCCATGAAGGCAGAAGGCCCATGAAGATACGGCCTCAGCCCACTATTTGGCACCGACGTAGGAGTCCTCGACTCATAAGGAAAGGTGCAAAGACCTGCCGTACGAAGCAAGCTAGGGTTAGGAAAGTTTACCTGTACACGTAGATGAACTCCCCGAGACCTAGCCCGGTATATAAGGGCTAGGAGGGGAGACGCCAAAGACATCCAATCTCACCTGTAACCCTAGCCTTGAGCGCTCCAGCCTTGGCCTCCACTGTAATCGCATCTCCCCAATCAATAATATCGAGCAGGAGCGAGCCTTCCTGTTTGCCGACGAGCTATCGTCCAACCTGTGCCTCTCATGACTAACCCAGGGTCCCTGACCATGGGATTTGCCGGGGTTGATCCCCGTCAACGATGTAATGTAGTCCCAGACAGCAGCCTGGTCCCTCTGGAGGGTTGTTGTGTTTTCTTAAAGGCTTCTTAAGCCATTTGTTAATCTTGTCTTTACTAAGACATAATTTGCTTCCGTTGTTGTATGATGTAATGTTGGGTCACAGTTATGTGATCTCTGCTTGTAACACTACTATACCTGCTCTGTATAGAAGATGCAATAAAACTATGAGTTTGAAGAGTTCCTGTTGTGTTACCTGCTGTTATACACTTGGCATGCATGTTGCGTGTATGTTTATATCGTGCATGTCATGTGTGGGGTTAGATACCTTAGTTGTGCTCTCGTCGGCGGTCTTTCTTACACCAAATGGCCCTGAGATGTGCGCAGCTTGGGGCATCGCGATGCGATTGCTCGTGACTCCGTCACGTGGCACACTTCGTTGTACGATCGAGCCCGCTAGAGACCCCGACTAAGAGATCGGGCTGGAGTCTGTTTATATAACTTTAATGATTCAATCGATAATATGGTTGAGGCGACTTGTCTATGAGTATGGGATTTCACCACCCATAATCATTTAGACTTGTGAGCGGGCGATGAGGACCCATCTCAGTTGATCATCCGTCCTGGATGGGATGCCCCTCACGTTCAAGCTTTTCGAGAGTGTCTTGTACTTGGCCTTGTCTGCTTAGACAAGTGGGTATGGCTCTCGGCTCTTCATATGATTGAATTGCGATTGGAATTACATATGCAATACCCGGGTCCCAACAGACTTGGTATCAGAGCAGGACTGACGATAGGATTATCAGCCTTGGCCGAAGTCGAGTCTAGCTTGCTATAGTTATATAGTTACTCTGGGTATATAAGGGAACAACGTAAGGCTTCTTTTTCTCCTTACCCTCATCGTTCTGAGTTCTAAGTCACCCTCATCTTGTTATACGGGAATATAGGACTAGGCTCATCTATGTCTTACTAGAACATCTCGTTGTGTTGCTTCCTTGTAGCCGTAGGAAAGTTGTGTCCGGTTTCCTAGCATTGTTGTAATGCTGATTTCTTACATCGTATGTAAGTGTTGTTTCTATGTTGTAAGAAAATTGTTTTCTCTTGCAATTACAGTCGTTATGTTGTCCGAGTCATTCCAGGTTTCTTCATAATCTGATGCATTTGCAAAATCCTTCTCTCTATTTTTGTTGTCCATTTAGAAGAACCTCTAGGTGGCATCCCCGACAGTTCTGTAGAGTGTGTTGTAGGTTTTGTTCTAGAAACCTATAGTGATTCATTTGCAGTTCTTCCTCCCACTTTAGATGTCTTCTAGCCAGAAGTACCACACTAACCATCGTGTTGGGGTACTGTGTTACTCTAACATATCGGTTCTAGCCCCTAGTAAGCCATGGTCATCCTCAGGAAAACCATCCAGTAATCCAACCCCTTAAACCATGCCACCCGACAGATATGTAGAGTTCATAGTGGATCTTATGCCCGGAACCGCACCAATTTCCAGACGCCCATACAAGATGGACCCACGTGAGTTAGCTGAGCTTAAAATCCAACTTGAAGCTTTGTTGGCAAAAGGCTTCATCCGCCCTAGCTCATCGCCATGGGGTTGCCCCGTTCTGTTCGTAACGAAGAAAGATGGAACAGAAAGGATGTGCGTAGGCTAAATCTAGCGACGATAAAGAACAAGTACCCACTTCCCAGGATCAATGATCTTTATGATCAACTTGCTGGATCCTCAGTCTTCTCCAAGATGGATTTGAGATTAGGTTATCATCAAATCAAAATCAGAAACGAGGACATTTCCAAAACGGCTTTCACTACTCGTTATGGTCTTTATGAGAATACCGTCATGTCCTTCGGTTTAACCAATGCCCCATCCACTTTTTCGCGCTTGATGAATTCGATATTCATGGAGTATTTGGATAAATTTGTTGTAGTTTATCTTGATGACATTCTCATCTACTCGAAGAACGAAGAAGCGCACGCAGAACATCTTAGGCTGGTATTGATGAAACTTAGAGAGCATCGCCTTTATGCTAAGTTTTCCAAATGTGAATTCTGGCTTCCAGAAGTGACCTACCTAGGCCACGTGATTTCTGCAAAAGGCATTGCTGTGAATCCCGAGAGAGTTCAGACCGTCCTTGCCTGGACTCCACCTGAATCGGTTAAGCAAGTTAGGAGTTTTCTTGGCTTAGCAAGCTATTGTCGCCGCTTCGTTGAGAACTTCTCCAAAGTTGCAAAGCCTCTAACTGAACTCCTCAAGAAAGATAAGAAATTTGAATGGAACCCCAAGTGCGAGGAAAGCTTTCAAGAGCTAAATAGAAGATTGACTTCTGCACCCGTACTTGCGCCTCCAAACACCAAAAAGGATTTCGAAATCTATTGTGATGCTTCACGGCAAGGGTTAGGATGCATACTTATGCAAGATCGACATGTGGTAGCATACGCTTCACGCCAGTTGCGTCCACATGAAGAGAACTATCCTACCCATGATCTTGAACTCGCTGCCGTAGTTCATGCCCTGAAGACTTGGCGACATTACCTCCTTGGTAATCGTTGTGAAATCTATACCGATCACCAAAGCCTCAAATACATATTCACCCAGCCAAATCTTAACCTCAGGCAAAGATGCTGGATAGAGTTGATAAAAGATTATGACTTAAGTATCTCCTACACCCTAGGCAAAGCCAATGTCATGGCTGATGCACTAAGTCGTAAGTCATATTGTAACAACCTCATGTTACAACAGTATCACCCACTTCTCTATGAGGAATTTCAAAAGCTCAATCTTGAGATTGTTGCTCATGGATTCCTTTCCACCTTGATTGCGAAACGAACTCTTTAGGATCAAATCAAAGTTGTTCAACAACGTGCTCGAGGTATCCGATATATCAAACAAAAAATTGCTAGCGGTAAGGCCAAATGTTTTACCCTAGACCATGAGGGTGCTGTGTACTTCGAGAATAGGATGGTAGTTCCGAAGAAAAAGAATCTAAGGCAGAAGATCCTTAAGGAAGCCCATGACACCCCTCTCTCGATTCATCCTGGCAGTACTAAGATGTATCAAGATCTACGCCAGAGATTTTGGTGGACTAGGATGAAGCGAGAAATCGCTCGATATGTTGCTGAGTGCGATGTTTGTCGTCGTGTGAAAGAAGAGCATCAAAGACCTCCTGGTACTCTTCAACCTTTAGCCATTCCTGAGTGGAAATGGGATAAAGTCAGTATGGATTTCATCACTGGCTTTCCAAAGTCTCGGAAGGGAAACAATGCCATATTCGTGGTCATTGACCGTCTTTCCAAAGTTGCCCATTTTCTTCCTGTTCGCGAGAGTATAACTGCTAGCCAGTTAGCGGATTTATATGTCTCCCGGATCGTTTCTCTCCATGGTGCTCCTTTGGAAATCAATTCAGACCGTGGAAGTCTTTTCACCTCTCGATTTTTGGAAAGTTTTCAAATTGCTATGGGAACCCATCTCTCCTTTAGCACCGCCTTTCATCCCCAGTCAAGTTGTCAAGTAGAAAGAGTCAATCAAGTTCTCGAAGACATGCTCAGAGCCTGTGTTATCTCATTCGGAAAGAGTTGGGAGAAATCCGCTGAGTTTGCTTATAACAACACCTTCCAATCTAGATTGGGCATGGCACCCTTTGAATTTCTCTATGGACGAAAATGTCGAACACCATTGAACTGGTCAGAAGCCGGTGAAAGACAATTCTTTGGACCGGATATGATCCAGGAAGCAGAAGAGAAGGTTCGCATTTTTTGTGAGCAATTGAAAACAACCCAGTCTCGTCAGAAAAGCTACTATGATCGTCATCATAGGCCAAAGAGCTACGAGTTGGACGAGAAGGCTTACCTCTAGGTTACTCCTCTGAAGGGAACCCATCGCTTCGGTATCAAAGGAAAATTGGCCCCACGTTACATCGGTCCCTTTAGCATTCTAGCTAAACGTGGAGAAGTTGCCTACCAACTTCAACTACCCCCGCATCTTTCTCAGGTTCACGATGTCTTCTATGTATCTCAACTCAGGCGTTGCTTCAAGGACCCCATCCGCGAAGTAGACCACGAAATGCTTGATCTCCAGGAAAACCTGTCATATCGAGAGTATCCTGTCCGTATCCTCGATGAAGCTGAACGTACCACCCGACGTCAGAAGATTAAGTTCCTCAAAGTGCAGTGGTCCAACCATTCTGAGAGAGAAGCCACCTCGGAACGAGAAGATCGTCTCTGAGTCGAGTACCCCACCCTCTTCCCGACTACTTCTGAATCTCGGGACGAGATTCTTTTGAGTGGGGGCGAGTTGTCACAACCCTAGTTTGGTATGTGCTTTTTATTCTAGAAATAAGTGGCATCATGTTTAAATTCTTTGGTTTAAGAATTGGGGATTTGGAAAAGCCTCAAAAACAATTTAAATAAAAGGCCAGAGAAAAATCTTTTTCCAAAAATCTTCTGATGATTTTGAAAATCTCTATAAATGGGCATGATCACATTTCATGTGTTGTGGGTCCCACTGCATGCTCCAAAAATTTTCAAAAATTCAAACAGAAGCTTGGAAATTAAATTTAAATCATATTTGAATTGAAATTCAAATGTTTTGAGTTTCAAAAATCTCCAAAACTTGGGAGTGGCTAGTATTATGTCACATAAGTCCAAATAAAATAATTGGGGATTTTATAAAAATGCTTTGGTATTTTTCAGAGAAAAATAAATAAAACAGAAGCAATAAAAGAAAAGAAAAAGAACGGAGCAACCTCACCTTCTGGCCCACCTGGCCCAGCCGCAGCAGAAGGCAGGCCCAGCCCACTAGGGACATGCCCGTCTTCTTCCTGGCGCCAGGAGGATGTTGCCGTGGAGGGCATGCCGTGGCCGGCTGCCACCTCCTGCTTCTGGCCACGTAGCTGCTCCTCCTCGTCCATATCCGCGCCGTGCAGCCCCCCTTCCATTACCCCCACGCCTAGAACCCTCCTCTCCTCTCTCTCCGACGAATCCCGCGAAGACCCGAGCGCCTGGAGCTCACCATCGCAGTGTCCACGCGGCCACCGGAGTTCTTCGGCCACGCAAGGTTGTCCAAGGCGTGCCCCGTCGTCGTCTTCGTCGCCCCGGACGCCCAATCAAGCCCGAGGAGCTTCACCGGCGACGTTCTCTTCAATCTCCTCCGCCATGGACCTCCGACTCCGGCGAGCAATCGTGCACTTTCCGATGCGTCTCCGGTTCCATAGACCACACAGGCGCACTCCCGGTGAGCTACTCTCCACTCCCAGCCTCCCCGTTCTCCTCCGGAAGCACTCCGTTGCCGAGCTCAGCGGAGCCTGAGCAGCACCGCCGCGGGAGCTCGTCCCCGCCATGGCCTCCGGCCTCCTCCGGTGCGCACAAAGGCACCCCTGGACGCGCACGTGCACGGGGCACGTTTTGGTGCCCCTGCCATGGCCTCCCGTGCCGGCAATCGTCGGCAGCAGAGAGCGCCGCCGCTCTGTGGTCGCCGCCGGCCTCCTCTCCGGCGAGGCCCACCTGCCAGGGTAATTAGGGGGCTAACCCCCTGATTAGTTGGGCCTTAGGCCACTGACAGATGGGGCCAACCCCCTCTAATTAAATCAAAAGTTTAAATTAAACAGGAATTAACCACTGTGCCTATGACAATGCTGGCCCACATGTCAGCCCCCCTGGTGACATCAGCATTGCATCATGCTGATGCAATAAGTGATTTTCTCTGTTTAATTTAATTCCAGGAAATTCCAGAAATTGATTAAATCTTCAGAAATTCATAGAAATTTATCTGTAACTCCAAATTAAAAGTGTAATATATGAAAAATCATCAGAAAAATGCAAGGATTCCAAATATCATATTTTCATAGATGAAAAACACATCTATGATGATGGACCAGAAGCATTTAGCTATTTGGTTTATTTGGAATAATTCAAAATAAATGTTTAAATCATTTCAATTTAAATCTTTGCAATTCCAACCTTATCACATGAACATCAGAGGCATATCATACACATGACAACATAGTTTACAAAGACCAAACATTAGAAAATGCAACTATGGCTAATTTGAACAACATTTGGAGTTTGAGTTTGAATTCCTTTTTCAAATCAACTTCAATTAACATGTGACAAATTGAACCTAGATCACATCAGTACCATGCCATGATTCATTTCTTGAATGTGCATTGCAATGTAATGTTCATACTTATGTCTCGGTGTTTGCTTCTTCTCGATAGATCCATCGTCGGACGTAGTTCCTGTTTTCTCCGAAGAGTGACACCTCGTGATCGTCAACAAGGCAAGCAAACCCCATTGATCATACCTATATGAACCCATTTCCCTCTTGTTCTCTTATGCATGATTAGGTGATTCGCATGTTACCGTTCTACCGCTAGTTGAACCCATCCTTTGCATGACCTAGCATTGCTGCCACAGTATTAAGCAAACCTCAACCTAGCAGATACAAGATTGTTTGTGTTCATCATGTGGCCCTTCATCCATGTTATGCTATGCCATGCTAGTGATTTTTGCAATGAAGATGATCCATCTGGGTGATGTATCGGGATGGTAGAGAACAATGCAATGTAATGGTAATGTGTTGGTGAAGTCACCCTAACAAAGGTGAACAATGAGAGGCTGTGTAGGAGTACATAGTGGGTTGTCTCATTTACACTGCCCTAGGCCCCGAGTTCTTGTGTTGTGATCCAAGACACAGATTACTACCACATGTTGGGCTCATTGACCCCTCTCGACCTATTAACTCAACCCGACTATGGTCCAGGATTCGCATGGGTTAATTGTTCTTCTATTTGATTTCATAACGTAGCACGGTTTTAGGCAAGCGCAACACCATCCGTCGAGGTGGGCTTGTCGGACCGTCCATACATCGTCTGGGTCCTGAACGGAAACCCCTGTCGGATTCCCGATTGGGGTACATACTCAGATAGGCGATCCCCTGGACTAGAGTTAGAGCCGTGAGGTAAGTGTCGTGGTACTATCCTCGCCGACACCGCTTGAAGGTGACGAGTTCTAGGCAGTAAGTGGTAGCTACGTATGTGAAGAAGTACACCCCTGCAGGGTTAATGAACTATTCGAATAGCCGTGTCCGCGGTTATGGACTACTTGGAGATCTTTACTTGATTATTAGACAACTCAAATGGATACTCTAAAATTTCCAAGATAAGTGTGAGTGCTTTGGGTTGCTTCCTCGTGGGGAAGTCGAGGAAGGATCCATGGTGGTGTATTGATGTGGTGATCAAGATTAGATGGCTCGTGTGCGCCTCTCATCTCAACTCTATGTAGTCGTAGTACAGGATAGCCAAGTCAAAGCTTTCTGCATTACAACCCCACTTGCCTTTACCTTGATACCTGAGCATGAGTAGTTTAGTTCTGACGTAAGTCTTGCTGAGTACGACTTTTTACTCACGTTTGCTTATTTTATGTTTTAGAGACGAGACCACTGACCCTGATGGTGGCCTCCCCCTCAAGCTCGACGTCGACGAAGTAATGTAGTCCCAGACAGCAGCCTGGTCCCTCTGGAGGGTCGTTGTGTTTTCTTAAAGGCTTCTTAAGCCATTTGTTAACCTTGTCTTTACTAAGACATAATTTGCTTCCGTTGTTGTATGATGTAATGTTGGGTCACATTTATGTGATCTCTGCTTGTAACACTACTATACATGCTCTGTATAGAAGATGCAATAAAACTATGAGTTTGTAGAGTTCATGTTGTGTTACCTGCTGTTATACACTTGGCATGCATGCTGCGCGTATGTTTATATCGTGCATGTAATGTGTGGGGTTCGATACCTTAGTTGTGCTCTCGCCGGCGGTCTTTCTTACACCAAGTGGCCCTAAGATGTGCGCAGCTTGGGGCATCGCGATGTGATTGCTCGTGACTCCGTCACGTGGCACACTTCGTTGTACGATCGAGCCCGCCCGAGACCCCGACGAAGAGATCGGGTTGGAGTCTGTTTATGTAAGTGTTATGATTCAATCGATAATATGGTTGAGGCGACTTGTCTATGAGTATGGGATTTCACCACCCATAATCATTTAGACTTGTGAGCGGGCGATGAGGACCCATCTCAATTGATCATACGGCCTGGATGGGATGCCCCTCACGTTCAAGCTTTCCGAGAGTGTCTTATACTTCGCCTTGTCTGCTTAGACAAGTGGGTATGGCTCTCAGCTCTCCATATGATTGAATTGTGACTGGAATTACATATGCAAACCCCGGGTCCCGTGATACGTCCAAAACGTATCTATAATTTCTGCTCGCTCCATGCATGTTTTGTGTGATATTGCTATGATCTAGATACACTTTCATACACTTTTGGTCATATTTGGACTAACCTATTAACTCAGTGCACCACAGTGCCAGTTCCTGTTTTCTGCTGTTTTTCTATTTCATTTTTCCCCCATATAAAAAGTGCTCCAAAAATTCGGGAAAAATCAGATAAAAAATGAGCGCAGAGGAATCTTCCGGAAGAACCTGAGTGGGGCCAGAGGGCCACCACCAGGGGCCCAGGTGCCCTGGTGGCGCGCCCTAGGGTCTGGCCGCGCCAGGGGAGCGCCTGGACCCCTGGTGGCCCCCCTGGCTGCCCCCTTCGCCTATATATTCTCCGTGACGAGAAACCCTCGAGGACAGAACCCTTTTTCCCGATCTTGCCTCTGTTCCGCCGCCGCCGCGCTTCCGAGATCGGGAGCACCAGCAGACCTCTTCCCGGCACCCAGCCGGAGGGAGGGCCGACCTCCGGGAGTCTCCTCTCCACCATGGATGCTTCCCGAATGTCTCGTGAGTAGTTTCCTTTGGACCATGGGTCCGTGATCAGTAGCAATGTGATGTTCTCCTCCCCTCTTTGTTCTTCATGGTTTAGACCTCGTGAGCTGCCCTACATGATCGAGGCACTTTTGTAATCTTTCTGCTGTTGCTATGCTGAGTTTGATGGGATCTGATGGATTATGAGATTATGTTCAGATTGTGATTGAGTAATATATTTGGTTCTTATCTCTTATATTTTTGTTCTTAAGTAATTCTTGCATGTCTCCGTTGATGTTTATTGCTTTGGCCAAGTAGTAGGTAGTAACCCCAAGAGGGAACGTTATGCTCGATTGTGGGTTCATGCCCCCTGATGACATGCTTGAGTGACAGAAACATGAGTCTAGGGGATGTGATGTTTCCACAAGGGGGAAAACAACGGTGCTTGTAACCGCGGTTGCAAGGATTGTTTACTTTACGCAAAGTTCTTTTTAATGCAGTTGTCTGTTGCTTTGGGTTTACACTTTGGGTGGGGCTCGCAACTTAATACCACCGAGATGTTATGGATAGATATCTCAAGGTGGATGATTAGTATTAGATGCAGTTGGATTTCGGTCTACTTATTTTGGCGTTCTGCCCATGCTTTTGAGCCTCTTCCTTTCTTTTGTAGCATAGTTAGCATTGTGGTGCGTTCATAATCCTGTCAATTGCCCTTCTGTAATTTGTTCACCTCGCATAGCAGTTTTATCGTCTTTTGGGAGAGAGACATCACTAGTGAACATCACGTACCCCGGTCCATATCCTCATTACTGTTTCCACGCTCATTTACTTTTTTGCTTTTACTTTCAGTTGCTATCATTATCCCTTGTGTTTGATCGTTTGTGAACAACAAGACCGGAGAGATTGACAACCTCTCTGAACTTCGTTGGGAACAAAGTTATTTGTGTCTGTGTGCAGGTCCGCGTCAGTTGCGCCGCTGACACCTACTTATCATCTCCGGAGTCCTACTGGAGACAAACCTTGGTATCTTTACTGAGGGAAATTTGCTTCTGTGCTACATCACACCTTCCACTTGGGGTTTACCAACGAAGGGCGAGAAATCACTATCATCACCTCGCACATCAAGCAAAATTTCTGGCGCCGTTGCCGGGGACTCCGAGTGCTAAGATAGGGGAGTTGCACACTACCCTTTACCTTTGTTTTTTTTAGTCTTGTTAGTTTACCTTTCAGTTTTTACTTTTGTGTCCCTTATAAAAAATACCTACTGATGGTATCTTCACCATGGGTGTGGAACCACCCAAATATGGTAGGATAGACATGTTTCACTTGGATCGTCTTCGATCAATTTGTGCTCGCGCTAAAAACCCAACCGACTTGGTTGAGGGAAAATCATTGGATGAGCATGCTCATTATACGCGGCACCTCCTATCTCAGAAAGGGAAACACTTATGGGATCAAATACAAGTTTCTTATTGCTATGCTGAGTGTTTATGCCACATTTATGATTTTACTTGCTGCTCTAATATAGAGCGTAAACACCTTCCTTTCCAATGTGAGTTTAATGAAAATGAGATCCTATCTTCTTATGCCAAAGGTGTTTATGATTACTTTGATGTTGAAAAGATTGAAGAGTTTGTTGCTTTTAAAGGTGCTTATGAGATTGCTTCTTTGATTGAAAAGTATTACGATACTATTCACAAGTCTGAAAACTTTGCTGTTCTTGCTTATTGCTTTGAGAATTATACTTCCAATGCTTATATTGAGGATTTTAAAAATAGAATGCTTGCTGCCCAAGAAGAGGCTAATAATTGCTATGAAGAGGAATCTTATGATTCCGAGGACTCACTTGATACTTCCCTTTCTGATGATTTTGATACTTGCTTTGTTGATGGCCATGATGCCACTATGGATGATGCCTACGAAGATGAACTTGTTATAGTTACTTATGTTAAGCATGAAATTATTGTTGTTGCACCCACACTTGATTGCCCTATTATCCTTTTGAAATCTCCAACTATTCTGGAGAATTTTTCTCTTATCAAGGCTCAATGTGATGGGTTGCATCTATCTTATCATCCTAAAAAAGGTGTTGAAAACAATACACGTGTGCTTGTAGGTCATGAATAGCATGATTTATGTGATAGTTATATTCTTGATGTTGTTCATGATGCTACTGAAAATTACTTTGAGAGAGGAAAGTTTGGTTGTAGAAACTTCCATGTTACAAAAACACATCTCTTCATGTTGAAAGTTTTGAAGTTGTTCTTGTTCTACCTTCCTATGCATGTCACTTTGTGCTTCTTTGATTTATTTTCTTACAATATGCCTATGCATAGGAAGTGGGTTAGGCTTAAATGTGTTTCATATTTGCTTCTTGATGCTCTCTTTTGCTTCAAAATTCTTATTCTTGTGAGAGCATCTTCTATAATCTTTAAGCCTAGCTAATGGCTCTAAAGAAGCGCTTTCGGGAGGCAGACCGCAACGAATTTAGGTTTTTCTTTTTGCTTTTGTTCTGTTCTTAGTGGTCTTGATGATTGTTACTACTGTATAAACATCATTGTATCTTTATTTTTCAGCTTTGTGCCAAGTTATAGCCTCTTATGATAAGTTGTGACATGCTGTCCAGAAAACAGATTCTGTCCCTTGACAGAAAAATTTGAATAAAATCACCAGATCATCTTTTTGATCTGAATTGTTTTGACAGCATGCTCTATACAATTGTGAAACTTTCGTATGTTCTGAGTTTTTTGATTTGAGTTGCAGAAGTGCCTCGAAAAAATTCTCTACTACTTGTTGTTCTGTTTTTCACAGATTCTGCCACGTTTTGCCTCTCTTCACTTTTGCAAACCTTAAGCTTGCTTTTTCTTTGCAAAAACCTTTTGGCACTCTTGAGAAACAGTAGCTCTTCAAGAATATCTTTATATCCAGTGGGGAAAATTTATTTTATTAAGGGTACTAACCTCTCTAATCAGCTTATGATGAGTTATGTATGAAGGGAGTTTTCAAGGAGACTCAAGCGTCTAAGCTTGGGGATGCCCCCGTGCATCCCCTTCTCCATCAACAATCATTAGTTCGTCCTTCGTCTCACTATATTTTTATCACTTCATGCGTTATGTGCTATGCTTGGAGCGTCTCGCTCTTAGGTTTTATTTTTAGTTTTCTTTAGTTTTGCTTGCTGGTCATAACAAGTTAGACCCCATCTTACTTTGTGTGGGAGAGAAACACGCTCCACTCCAATCTAGAACACATCATAGGATTTTTCCTGCTTATCTTTTTGCTGTTGTGGCTTCTTTATCTTTTCGTAGCTGCTGCCATGTTTAGTTTTAGTCTTAGTTTGTCTTTAGCAAGAGCCTTGGCTTTTGTTTAGTTTGTTTCTGGAAATATTTTTAGTTTTCATGTTTATCTTGTTAAAGAGAGTTTGTTGTTGCACTGAGTAGTGTCTTGTCTTGAAAGTAGGTAATTGAGGTTGCTATTTAATTCTAGTAGTAACTTGCAATGGTTTTGAAGTATTGATGTGAGTAATGTTTGAACTTTTGGTGTCAAGAGCTTTAGCCTATTAGTGATAGGTGTCGTATTTTGGGCAATCCGTGTTTATTTTCAAAACCTACAAAACTAGTTGAGAACTCTAGCTACTAGATGGATCACTAATCTTTGGAGGGATCGAATATTAGAGTACACTCACGTACCATGAGTCGAGGATGCGCAAGGATAACCAAACCCCCATACACTCCTCCTCGGGGTACTTGTCTCTTTGTGAACCTCCTTATTAGATTGAGAGTTACCAATAATAAGTGCATGAGTTCTTCGGACTAATGTAAGTATTGAAAGTTGACACTTCCACCTTCCCATATTTTGCTAGCCTCTCCCGTGCCGTGCATTGCCTTCTTCTCACTCCGAGAGTTGGTGTCCACCTTCGCCGGTACATCCAAACCCTTGGCATGATACGCTCTGTCATCATAAGCCTCCTTATATCTTTCCGCAAAACAACCACCATACCTACCTATCAAGGCATTTCCATAGCCTTTCCGAGATATATTGCCATGCAACATCCACCTCTTCATGACTTGATCTTTATGTCATACATGTTCCTGCTACACTGGCAACGACATACATTGCATACATCATGATAGTTACATCTTCTTTATGATTTTGAGTACCTTGTAAAGTGTGAAAGATCTCCTTTACCTTCTTGTAAAATAGAGTGTTTCCCTTAAGTGAGGAAAAGATCCCAAAGTGGATACAATAAAAGATCCCAAAGAGGACAAATGAGAGTTAAATACAAAGAGCCATTGAGGCCACAAAAAAATACAAAAAAATAGAAAAAAGAAATAAAAAGAAGGGGGCACACTACTATCCTTTTGAGAGATCCACACTAGTACTCCCTCTATATCCTTGTACTCCATAGAGATGATCATTATGCATATAGCTATGTGGGGACCTTCACACTATAGAACTTGGCTTGCATATTCCAAGGATGAGCCTCCTCAAACGAGCTCTAGGTCTTCATGAGCGAGCAAGTTAGATGCACCCCCACTAGTTCCATTGGAGAGCTTCCTAGCTCTTATGTGCATCCGTTACATGGCAATCCCTACTCCTCACATCATATCTATCATTTGGCATCTCTTGCCTATGATTGTCCTCATTGATGTGAGCCTGTCTCATTCTTTTTTTTCCTCCTCCTCCGTACTTCTCTCTTTGCCATCCTAAGTGTCAACTCTCGTGCTTACGCTCATCCATTGCATGAGTGCTCAAAATATTGAAAAAGGAGTGGATCAAATTGACTTGTACCTGGCTAGTGGTCTGGGGACGAGTCAAGATAAGATTCCAGAAAAAGACCAAGTGTGAAACTTTAGTAGATTGAGTTCTCAACAAATAAATATTTTTCTCGTATTCCCTATCCCCCTTCTTGCACGAAAACACCATTTGGAGACATTCGAGTCACGGACAGCGAGAGCTCTTGCACCTAATGTTCTTTTGTTAGTTTTTTCAGTACTAATATAGACTCTTGCATGTTATGACTTGAATTGAATCTCTAACCTTGATTGCTTTACTTTTTAAAGTTCTTATATGGTTGCTAGCATGTCACCAAAGAAATTATGCTGTTATCATTTACCTACTCGAGGACGAGCAGGAATTAAGCTTGGGGATGTTGGTACGTCCAAAACGTATCTATAATTTTTGCTCGCTCCATGCATGTTTTGTGTGATATTGCTATGATCTAGATACACTTTCATACACTTTTGATCATATTTGGACTAACCTATTAACTCAGTGCACCACAGTGCCAGTTCCTGTTTTCTGCTATTTTTCTATTTCAGTTTTCCCCCATATAAAAAGTGCTCCAAAAATTCGGGAAAATCAGATAAAAAATCAGCGCAGAGGAACCTTCCGGAAGAACCTGAGTGGGGCCAGAGGGCCACCACCAGGGGCCCAGGCGCCCTGGTGGCGCGCCCCAAGGTCTGGCCGCGCCAGGGGGGCGCCTGGACCTCTGGTGGCCCCCCTGGCTGCCCCCTTCGCCTATATATTCTCCGTGACGAGAAACCCTCGAGGACAGAACCCTTTTTCGCGATCTCGCCTCTGTTCCGCCGCCGCCGCGCTTCCGAGATCGGGAGAACCAGCAGACCTCTTCCCGGCACCCTGCCGGAGGGAGGGCCGACCTCCGGGAGTCTCCTCTCCACCAAGGATGCTTCCCAGATGTCTCATGAGTAGTTTCCTTTGGACCATGGGTCCGTGATCAGTAGCTATGTGGTGTTATCCTCCCCTCTTTTTTCTTCATGGTTTAGACCTCGTGAGCTGCCCTACATGATCGAGGCACTTTTGTAATCTTTCTGTTGTTGCTATGCTAAGTTTGATGGGATCTGATGGATTATGAGATTATGTTCAGATTGTGATTGAGTAATATATTTGGTTCTTATCTCTTATATTTTTGTTCTTAAGTAATTCTTGCATGTTCTCCGTTGTTGTTTATTTCTTTGGCCAAGTAGTCGGTAGTAACCCCAAGAGGGAACGTTATGCTCGATTTTGGGTTCATGCCCCCTGATGACACGCTTGAGTGACAGAAACATGAGTCTAGGGGATGTGCTGTTGCCACAAGGGGGAAAACAACGGTGCTTGTAACCGCGGTTGCAAGGATTGTTTACTTTACGCAAAGTGCTTTTTAATGCAGTTGTCTGTTGCTTTGGGTTTACACTTTGGGTGGGGCTCGCAACTTAATACCAGCGAGATGTTCTAGATAGATATCTCAAGGTGGATGATTAGTAGTAGATGCAGTTGGATTTCGGTCTACTTATTTTGGCGTTCTGCCCATGCTTTTGAGCCTCTTCCTTTCTTTTGTAGCATAGTTAGCATTGCGGTGCGTTCATAATCCTGGCAATTTCCCTTCTGTAATTTGTTCACCTCGCATAGCAGTTTTATCGTCTTTTGGGAGAGAGACATCACTAGTGAACATCACGTATCCTGGTCCATATCCTCATTACTGTTTCCACGCTCATTTACTTTTCTGCTTTTACTTTCAGTTGCTATCATTATCCCTTGTGTTTGATCCTTTGTGAACAACAAGACAGAGAGATTGACAACCTCTCTGAACTTCGTTGGGAACAAAGTTATTTGTGTCTGTGTGCAGGTCCACGTCAGTTGCGCCGCTGACACCTACTTATCATCTCCGGAGTCCTACTGGAGACAAACCTTGGTATCTTCACTGAGGGAAATTTGCTTCTGTGCTACATCACACCTTCCACTTGGGGTTTACCAACGAAGGACGAGAAATCACTATCATCACCTCGCACATCATCCCGACATCGTCAATCGTGGAAATTGATCCGGTACCCCAAAACAGTGAATAATAGTCCACGGAACAGGCCAGAATCGGCTAAAACTGCGATTATTGATGACCGACACGTAACCGCACTCTGGGGTCGTCAATCGAGGAAATCGCTCGAGTGCCCCAAAACGGTGAGTAATAATCCACGAAACGGGCCAGAATCGGAAAAAACTTCGATTCTTGATGACCGACACGTAAACGCACTGCTGAGGTCGTAATCGTGGAAATCGTTCCGGTACCCCTAATAGTTTGTAATAGTCCACGAAACGGGACCGAATCGACCAAGACTGCGATTCTTGATGACCGACACGTATACGCACTGCTGGGGTCGTCAATCGTGGAAATCGCTTCGGTACCCCAAAATGGTGAGTAATAGTCCAAGAAACGGGCCAGAATCGGCCAAAGCTGCGATTCTTGATGACCGACACGTAAACGCACTGTTGGGGTCGTTAATCGTGGAAATCGCTCCGATAGACTAAAACTGTCAGTAATAGTCCACGGAACGGGACATAATCGGCCAAAAGTGTTTTTAATGACCGATACCTATAGCCACTATTGGGTCGTCAATCGTGGAAATTGCTCTAGTACCCCAAAACAGTGAGTAATAGTCAATGAAACGGGCCAGAATCGGCCAAAACTGCGATTCTTGATGACCAACACGTATACACACTACCGGGGTCGTCGATCGTGGAAATCGCTCTAGTACCCAAAACGGTGAATAAATATCCTTCAAACGGTACAAAATCGTCTAAAACTGTGATTCTTTATGACCGACACGTATATCCACTATTGGGGTCATCAATCATGGAAATTGCTCCGGTACCCCAAAACGGTGAGTAACAGTCCACGAAACGGGTCAGAATCGGCCAAAACTTCGATTCTTGATGACTGACACATATACCCACTGCTGGGGTCGCCAATCATGGAAATTGCCTTGGTACCCCAAACCGCTTAGTAATAGTCCACGAAATGAGACAAAATTGGCCAAAACTGTGATTCTTGATGACCGACACGTATACGCACTGTTGGGGTCGTCAATCGTAGAAATCGCTCCGGTAACCCAAAACGGTGAGTAATAGCCCACAAAACGAGCTAGAATCGGCAAAAATTGTGATTCTTCATGACCGGACGTATACGCACTACTGGGGTGGTCAATCATGGAAATCGCTTCAGTAGCCCAAAACGGTGAGTAGTAGTCCATGAAACGTGCCAGAATTGGCCAAAACTGTGATTCTTGATGACCGATACGTAAATGCACTGCTGGGGTCGGCAATCGTGGTAATTGCTCCGGTACCCCAAAACGGTGGGTAATAGTCCACCAAACAGGCTAAAATTGGCAATAAATGCGATTGTTGATGACCGATACGTAAACGCACTGCTGGGGTCATCAATCGTGGAAATCGCTCCTGTATCCCAAAACGGTGAGTAATAATCCACGAACGGGCCAGAATCGGCCAGAATTAGGATTCTTGATGCCACTGTTGGAGTCGTCAATCGTGGAAATCGCTCCGGTATCCAAAAAGAGTGAGTAATAGTCCACAAAACGAGCCAGAATCGGGCGAAACTGCGATTATTGATGACCGACACGTATACGCACTGGTGGGGTCGTCTATCATGGAAATCGCTACGGTACCCCAAATCGGTGACTAATAGTCCCCGAATCGGACCAAAATCGGCCATAACTGTGATTATTGATGACCGACACGTATACGCACTGTTGGGGTCGTCAATCATGGAAATCGCTTCAGTACCCCCAAAACAGTTAGTAATAGTCCACAAAAACGGCTAGAATCGGCCAAAACTGCGATTATTTATGAACGACGCGTAAACGAACTACTGGGGTCGTTAATCGTGGATATCGATCTGGTACCCAAAAAGGGTTAGTAATAGTCCACGAAACGGGACAAAATCGGCCAAAACTGTGATTCTTCATGACCGACACGTATACACACTACTGGGGTCGTCAATCGTGGGAATCGCTTCGGTAACCAAAAACGTGAGTAAATAGTCCATGAAACGGGAAAGAATCGGCCAAAACTATGGTTCTTGATGACCCACAGGTATACGTACTACTGGGGTCTTCAATCATCCAAATCGCTCCGTACCCCAAAACGGTGAGTAATAGTCCATGAAACGGGACAGAATCGGCCAAAACTGCTATTCTTGATGACCGACACGTTTGCGCACTGTTGGGGTCATCAATCATGGAAATCGCTTCGGTATCCCCAAACCGGTGAGTAATAGTCCACGGAACGGGGCGAAGGAAATATATAGCCACTCCCAAGTTTTGAGAATTTCTGAGATTCAAATAATTTGAATTTAAATTCAAATAGGGTTAAATTTAATTTCCAAGCCCTTTTCTGAATTTTTGAAAAATCTTGGAGCATGTAGTGAGACCCACTTCACTTTAGATATGGTCATTCCTATTTATAAGACTTTTAAAAAATACCAAAGGAATTTTTGGAAGCAATTTTTATCTGGCCATTTAAATTAAATTCCTTTGGGACTTTTCTTTTCCCCATTTCCTTTTTCTTTTGAAGTTTTTACATGATGCAAAGTGACGACCTAACCCTAGCACATACCTAAAAGAGGGTTGTGACACCGACACACGTATACGCACTGTTGGGGTTCTCAATCACGGAAATTGATCCGGTACCCCAACATGGTGAGTAATAGTCCACGAAACGGGCCAGAATCGGCCAAAACTGCGATTCTTGATGATCGATACATATACGCCCTTCTGGGGCCGTCAATCGTGGAAATTGATCCGGTACCCCCAAAACAGTGAATAATAGTCCACGGAACGGCCAGAATCAGCCAAAACTACGATTCTTGATGACCGACATGAAAACACACTTCTGGGTTCATAAATCGTGGAAATTGCTCCAGTACGCCCTAAATGGTGAGTACTAGTCCACGAAACGGGCCAGAATCAGCGAAAACTGTGATTCTTGATGACCGACATGTAAAGGCACTCTAAGGTCGTTAATCATGGAAACCGCTCCGGTGCCCCAAAACGGTGAGTAATAGTCCACGAAACGGGCGAGAATCGGCAGAAATTTCGATTCTTGATGACCGACACGTAAACGCAATGTTGGGGTCGTAATCGTGGAGATCGTTCTGGTACCCCTAATAGTTTGTAATAGTCCAACAAAAGGGTCAGCATCGGCCAAAACTGCGATTCTTGATGACCGACACGTAAACGCACTACTGGGGTCGTCAATCGTAGAAATCAATCTTATACAGTAAAACGGTCAGTAATAGTCCACGGAACGGGACATAATCGGCCAAAAGCGTTTCTAATGACCGACGCCTATAGCCACTGTTGGGTCGTCAATCGTGGAAATCGCTCTGGTACCCCCAAAACAGTGAGTAATAGTCAGTGAAACGAGCCAGAATCGGCCAAAACTGCGATTCTTGATGACCGACACATATACACACTACCGGGGTCGTCGATCATGGAAATCGCTCCGGTACCCCAAAACGGTGAATAAATAGCCATGAAATGGTACATAATCGGCCAGAACTGTGATTCTTGATGACCGACACGTATACGCATTGTTGGGGTCGTCAATCGCAGAAATTGCCCTGGTACCCCAACACAGTGAGTAATAGTCCACGAAATGGGCCAAAATCGGCCGAAACTGTGATTCTTCATGACCGACACGTATACGCCCCTACTTGGGTCGTCAATCGTGGAAATTGCTCCGGTACCCCAAAACGGTGAGTAATAGTCCACGGAACGGGCCAGAATCAACCAAAACTGCGATTGTTGATGACCGACACGTAAACAAACTGTTGGGTTCATCAATCGTGGAAATTTCTCCGAGACCCCAAAACGATGAGTAATAGTCCATGAAACGGGCCAGAATCGACCAACACTGCGATTGTTCATGACAGACACATATACGCAATACTGGGTTCGTCAATCGTGGAAATCACTCTGGTACCCCAAAATAGTGAGTAATAGACAACGAAACGGGCTAGAATCGGCAAAAACTGCGATTCTTGATGGCCGACACGTATGCACACTAATGGGGCTGTCAATCGTGGAAATCGCTCAGTTACCCAAAACGGTGATTAAATAGTCCACGAAAAGGGACATATCGGACAAAACTGCCATTCTTGATGACCGATATGTATACGTACTGCTGGGGTCTTCAATCGTGGAAATCGCTCCGGCAACCAAAACAGTGAGTAATAGTCCACAAAACGAGCCAGAATCGGCCAAAACTGTGATTCTTGATGACCGACACGTATACGCGCTGCGGGGGTCGTCAGTCGAGGAAATCGCCCAAGTACCCCAAAACAATGAGTAATGGTCCACGAAACGGGATTGAATCGGCCAAAACTGTGATTCTTGATGACCGACACGTACACGCACTGCTGGGGTCATCAATCATGGAAATTGCTCCGGTACCCCAAAATGGTGTGTAATAGTCCCCGAAACGGGCTAGAATCGGCTAAAACCGTGCTGATGACCGACACGTAAACGCACTTCTAAGGTCGTCAATCGTGGAAATCACTCTAGTAACCCCAAAAGGTGAGTAATAGTCCACGAAACGGGCCAGAATTGGCTAGAACTTTGATTGTTGATGGCCGACACATAACTGCACTATAGGGTACTCAATCGTGGAAATCGCTTCGATACCATAAAACAGTCAGTAATAGTCCATTAAACGGGATAAAATTGGACAAAACTACGATTCTTAATGACTGACACGTAAACGCACTACAGGGGTCGTCAATCGTGGAAATCGCTCTGATACCCTAAAACGGTCAGTAATAGTCCACGAAACGGGACAGAATCGGCCAAAACTGCGATTCTTGATGACCGACACGTAAACGCACTATTTGGGTCGTCAATCGTGGAAATTGCTCTGGTACCCCAAAATGGTGAGTAAAAGTCCATGAGACGGGATAGAATCGGCCAGAAATGCGATTGTTGATGACCGACACATAAACGCACTGTTGGGGTCTTCAATCGTGGAAATCGCTCATGTACCCCAAAACGGTGAGTACTTGTCCACGAGACGGGACATAATCGGCCAGATGTACGATTCTTGATGACCGACACATATATCCACTGTTGGGGTCGTCAATCCTGGAAATTGCTCCGGTACCCCAAAACGGTGAGTAATAGTCCACAAAACGGGCCAGAATCGGCCAAAACTGTGATTCTTGATGACTGACACATATACCCACTTTTGGGGTTGGCAATCGGGGAAATTGCCCTGGTACCCCAGAACGCTTAGTAATAGTCCAAGAAATGAGACAAAATTGGCTAAAACTGCGATTCTTGATGACCGACACGTATATGCACTGCTAGGGTCGTCAATCGTGGAAATCGCTCCGGTACCCCAAAATGGTGAGTTATAGTTTACGAAACGGGCTAGAATTGGCCAGAAATGCGATTGTTGATGACCGACACGTAAACGCACTGCTGCAGTCTTCAATCGTGGAAATCATTCATGTACCCCAAAATAGTGAGTAATAGTCCACGAAACGAGCCAGAATCGGCCAGAATTAGGATTCTTGATGCCACTGTTGGAGTCGTCAATCATGGAAATCGCTCCGGTACCCCAAAACAGTGAGTAATAGTCCACAAAACGAGCCAGAATCAGCCAAAACTGCAATTATTGATGACCGGCACGTATACGCACTGGTGGGGTCATCTATCATGGAAATCGCTGCGGTACCCCCAAAACGATGACTAATAGTCCCCGAATCGGACCAAAATCGGCCATAATTGTGATTATTGATGATCGACATGTATACCACTGTTGGGGTCGTCAATCATGGAAATCGCTTTGGTACCCCAAAACAGTGAGTAATAGTCCATGAAACCGGCCAGAATCGGCAAAAACTGCGATTATTTATGAACGACGTGTAAACGCACTGCTAGGGTCGTCAATCGTGGAAATCGCTCTCGTACCCTAAAACGGCTAGTAATAGTCCACAAAACGGGACATAATCTTCCAAAACTGCGATTCTTGAATCGTGGAATTCGCTCTGCTAACCCAAAACAGTGAGTAATAGTCTATGAAACGGGCCAGAATCAGCCAAAACTGCGATTCTTTATGATCGACACGTAAACACACTACCAGGGTCGTCAATCGTGGAAATCGCTCTAGTACCCCAAAATGGTTAGTAATAGTCCACGAAACAGGCCAGAACCGGAAAAACTGTGATTATTGATGACTGGCACGTATACGCACCGGTGGGGTTGTTAATCATGGAAATCGTTCCGGTGACATGTACAGGCACTATTGGGGTCGTCAATCCTGTAAATCGCTCCAGTGCCCCAAAACGGTGACTAATAGTCCACGAAATGGGCCAGAATCGGCCAAAACATTGATTCTTGATGATCGACACGTATACGCACTGCTAGGGTCGTCAATCATGGAAATCGCTCTGGTACCCCAAAACGGTGAGTAATAGTCCACGAAACGGGCCAGAATCGGGCAAAGCTGCGATAGTTGATGACGGACACGTATACGCACTGCTTGGGTCGTCGATCGTTGTAATCACTTTGGTACCCCAAGACGGTGAGTAATAGTCCACAAAATGGTTCAGAATTGGCCAAAACTTCTATTCGTTATGACCGACACGTATACGCACTGCTTGGGTCGTCAATCGTGGAAATCGCTCCGATACCCCAAAGCGGTGAGTAATAGTCCACGAAATAGGCCAGAATCGGCAAAAACCGCGATTGTTGATGACCGACACGTAAAAGAATTGTTGGGGTCGTATATAGTGGAAATCGTTCCGGTACCTCAAAACAATGAGTAATAGTCCACGAAATGGGCTATAATCGGACAAAATTGCGATTGTTGATGACCGACATGTTGGGAATGTGCCCTAGAGGCAAATAAAATATGTTTTATTGGCATATTCCATAAGTTCATAATAAGTTTTATATTGTGCTATAATTGTCTTAAGCGGAAACATTAATACACGTGTGGTATAAAACACCAGGTCCCTACTTAACTCTAGTATACTAGTGCATTGGGTAATTGATGATTAAGGTTTCCTAATCATGAGTAAATAATCTATTGACAATGGAGTCGTTTCACTGGGTGAATGATATGATGGATACACACCCACCAGAAGTGTTGCAATGTGATCCTGTCACATAGTTCAACATTGCGATAACTATGACGTAGTGACGAGATCCTTTGACCGTAATGATCATACGTAATTACTATCTATGAGCATGCCTTGATTTGCTACCCACCGCCTGACTGAAATATGTTGTCCATAATGGTATACTTCAGGTATTCCGAATAGATACGTTAATGAGCATGCAAATAAGTCAAAGCGGGATTTGTCCATCCGAGTGACGGATAGGTACGTTGGGCCCACTCGATGGTATTGCATCATAAAGTTTGCAAACGTGTAGGTCACGGGGTTGCAATATCACGGGAACGAGTAAACATGTTTGTCGATAACGAGGATGAACTAGGTATATTGGATACCGACGATCAAACCTTGGACAAGCAAAGTACCGCAGGACAAAGGGATAATGCTCAACGTTAAACAGGTCCAACATCGATGAACCAAGTCTGGTCGATGGTCATTGATCAAGAGAGTTTCTTGATCATGTCTGCTATTTCCTGGACCGTAGGGTGTCAAACTTAAGGGTATTCGACGCATTAAGGATAGATTCGGGATCACTCGAGAAATAAGAGAGAACACCGGAATTGTTTCTGGTGGAGGCCAGAAATTGTTCTAGGAATTTGGAAGGTTCAAAATGTTATTTAATAATGTTTAAATATTTATTATTATTTAATTATCTTAAATAAATATTAAAATATAATAAAATATAATTAATAAAGGAAGAAAAGGCACATGGGCCTAAAAAGGCCCATTAGGGGAAGGAGGAGCCTCCCCCCTTGGGCCATGCGCCAAGGGAGGGGCCCACTCCCCCATAGCCGGCACACCACCACCCTTGGTGGGATTAATCCCACCTATGGGAGGGATGGAGGTTGCCCCCCTCCTTGGCCTCTATAAGGAGGGGTAGGGTGCCCTTTTCTTCACAAGATCAATTCTCTCTTTCTTCCTCCTTTCTCCTTCCTTGAGTGGACTCCCCTTGTTTAGAGTCTACACTTGGTTGGGGATTTCTCCACCATACGCACGCCCTCGTGCTGCTGGAATCGGGATCCGAATCCATCTTCTTTCCGCTGCTCTTCTGGTTTGGAGCCTGGAGGGACGTCGAGTACACCGTATGTGTGTAATCCCGCGAGGCACTACACTTGTGGTGCTATTTCATCATCGTGGCCGTATCGCGGCGTCTTCACCGACAACGTTCCGATGGGGACGCAATCCCGTCATCGGTCTCAAGGACCGGGTGGCTATCGGAGTCATCGTGGAGCTACGCGGCATCGGGGATTGCCGGTACGACTACACCAACCACGTTCACACGGGAACGTTTCCCGCTTAACAGACTACATACTGGTATGTGATCTATTTCCATCCGTTACTTGCATCGCCATAGCAGAGGTCTTGGGATTGGGTATGTAGGTTATGAAAATTTTGTGTTTTCTGCCCCGAACCCCAACACGACACGTAAACGCACTGCTAGGGTCATCAATATTGGAAATCAATCGGGTACCCAAAAACGGTGAGTAATAGTCCACAAAACGGGCCAAAATCGGCCAAAACTACGATTCTTGATGACCGACACGTATACGCACTGCTTGGGTCGTCAATGATGGAAATGGCTCCGGTACCCCCAAACAGTGAGTAATAGTACACAAAACGGACCAGAATCGGCCAAAACAGTGACTCTTGATGACCGACACGTATACACACTGCTTGGGTCGTCAATCGTGGAAATCGCTTCGGTACCCCAAAACGAGCAAGAATCAACCAAAACTGTGATTCGTTATGACCGACACGTAAACGCATTGTTGGTGTCGTCAATCGTGGAAATCACTTTGGTACCCCTAGCGCTTTGTAATGGTCCACGAAACGAGACCGAATCGACCAAACCTGCGATTCTTGATGATCGACACGTATACACACTGCTGGAGTCGACAATCGTGGAAATCGCTCCGGTACCCCAAAACGGTGAGTAATAGTCCAGGACACGGTCCAGAATCGGCCAAAACTGCGATTGTTGATGACCGACACGTAAACACACTGTTGGGTTCATCAATCGTGGAAATTGCTCCGGTACCCCCAAAACGTTGAGTACTAGTCCACGAAACGAGCCAGAATCGGCCAAAACTGCGATTCTTGATGACCGACACATAAAAGCACTTTGGGGTCGTCAATCGTGGAAATCGCTCCGGGACCCCAAAATGGTGAGTAATAGTCCACAAAACGAGCCAGAATCAGCCAAAACTGCGATTGTTGATGACCGATAGGTAAACACACTACTGGGTTCGTCAATCGTGGAAATTGCTCTGGTACCCCAAAACAGTGAGTAATAGTCCACGAAACGGGCCAGAATCGGCCAACACTACGATTGTTGATGACCGACACGTATACGCACTACTAGGTTTGTCAATCGTGGAAATCGCTCTGGTACCCCAAAGAGTGAGTAATAGTCCACGGAACGGGCCAGAATCGGCCAAAACTGTGATTCTTGATGGCCGACGCGTAAGCGCACTGACGGGGCTGTCAATCGTGCGTTACCCATAACGGTGATTAAATAGTCCACGAAAAGGGACATAATCGGCCAAAACTGCAATTCTCGATGACTGCCATGTATAGTACTGTTGGGGTCTTCAATCGTGGAAACCGCTCCGGCAACCCAAAACGGTGAGTAATAGTCCACAAAACGAGCCAGCATCGGCCAAAATTGCGATTCTTGATGACCGACACATATACGCACTGTTGGGGTCGTCAATCGTGGAAATCGCCCCAGTGCCCCAAAACGGTGAGTAATGGTCCACGAAACGGGATAGAATCGACAAAACTGTGATTCTTGATGACCGACACGTAGACGCACTATTGGGGTCGTCAATCGTGGAAATTGCTCCGGTACCCCAAACCGGTGTGTAATAGTCCATGACACGGGCCAGAATCGGCTAAAGCTGTGGTACTTGATGACCGACACGTAAACACACTTTTAAGGTCATCAATAGTGGAAATCACTCTGGTATCCCCAAAAGGTCAGTAATAGTCCATGAAACGTGCCAGAATCGGCCAAAACTGTGATTGTTGATGACCTACACGTAAACCCACTGCTAGGGTCGTAAATCGTGGAAATCGCTATGGTACCCCAAAACGGTGTGTAATAGTCCACGAAACGGGCCAGAGTCAGCCTGAACTGTGATTCTTGATGACCGGCAAATATACCCACTATAGGGGTAGTCAATCGTGGAAATCGCTCTGATACCATAAAACAGTCAGTAATAGTCCACGAAACGGAACAAAATTGGAAAAAACTGCGATTCTTGATTACCGACACGTAAACGCACTTCAGGGGTCATCAATCATGGAAATCGCTCCGATACCCTAAAACGGTCAGTATTAGTCCACAAAACAGGACAGAATCGGCCAAAACTGCGATTCTTGATGAACAACACGTAAACGCACTATTGGGGTCGTCAATCGTGGAAATTGCTCCGGTACCCTAAAACGGTGCATAATAGTCCATGGAACGGGCTAGAATTGGCCAGAAATGCGATTGTTGATGACCGACACGTAAACGCACCGTCGGGGTCTTCAATCATGGAAATCGCTCGTGTACCCAAAAACGGTGAGTAATTGTCCACGAAACGGGACATAATCGGCCAGATGTACGATTCTTGATGACCGACATGTATATCCACTATTAGGGTCATCAATCATGGAAATTTCTCGGGTACCTCAAAACGCTGAGTAACAGTCCACGAAACGGGCCAGAATCGGCCAAAATTGTGATTCTTGATGACTGACACATATACCCACTGCTGGGGTCACCAATTGTGGAAATTACTCTGGTACCCCAAACCGCTTAGTAATAGTCCACGAAATGAGACAAAATTGGCCAAAACTGTGATTCTTGATGACCGACACGTATACGCACTGCTGGGGTCGTCAATCGTGGAAATCGTCCCGGTAACCCAAAACGGTGAGTAATAGCCCACAAAACGAGCTAGAATCCTCAAAAATTGCGATTCTTCATGACCGGCACGTATACGCATTACTAGGGTCGTCAATCGTGGAAATCGCTTCGGTAGCCCAAAACGGTGAGTAGTAGTCCACGAAACGGGCCAGAATCGGCCAAAACTGTGTTTCTTGATGACCGATACGTAAATGCACTGTTGGGGTCGTCAATCGTGGGAATCGCTCCGGTACTCCAAAACGGTGGGAAATAGTCCACCAAACGGGCTAGAATTGACAAGAAATGCGATTGTTGATGACCGACACGTAAACGCACTGCGGGGGTCATCAATCGTGGAAATCGCTCCTGTATCCCAAAACGGTGAGTAATAATCCACGAACGGGCCAGAATCGGCCATCATTAGGATTCTTGATGCCACTGTTGGAGTCGTCAATCATGGAAATCGCTCCGGTACCCCCAAAACAGTGAGTAATAGTCCACAAAACGAGCCAGAATCGGCCAAAACTGCGATTATTGATGACCGACATGTATACGCACTGGTGGGGTCGTCTATCATGGAAATCGCTACGGTACCCCAAAACGGTGACTAATAGTCCCCGAATCGGACCAAAATCGGCCATAATTGTGATTATTGATGACCGACACGTATACGTTGGGGTCGGCAATCATGGAAACCGCTTCTGTACCCCCAAAACAGTTAGTAATAGTCCACGAAACGGGCCAGAGTCGGCCAAAAGTGCGATTATTTATGAACGACGCGTAAACGCACTATTGTGGTCGTTAATCGTGGAAATCGCTCTGGTACCCAAAAACGGTTAGTAATAGTCCACGAAACGGGACAGAAACGCCCAAAACTGCGATTCTTGAATCGTGGAAATCGCTCTTCTACCCAAAAACAGTGTGTAATAGTCTATGAAACGGGCTAAAATCGGCCAAAACTGCGATTCTTTATGACCGACACGTGAACACACTACTAGGGTCATCAATCGTGGAACTCGCTCTGGTACCCTAAAACGGTTAGTAATAGTCCACGAAGGGCCAGAACCGGCTAAAACTGTGATTATTGATGACCGGCACATATACGCACTGGTGGAGTCGTCTATAGTGGAAATCGCTATGGTACCCCAAAACGGTGACTAATAGTCACCGAATCGGCCCAAAATCGGCCAAAACTATGATTATTGATGACCGACACGTATACACACTGTTGGGGGCGTCAATCGTGGAAATCGCTCTGGTACCCCAAAACGGTGAGTGATAGTCCATGAAATGGGACAGAATCGTCCAAAACTGCGATTATTTATGAACGACACGTAAACGCACTACTAGGGCCGTCAATCGTGAAAATCGCTCTGGTACCCTAAAACGGTTAGTAATAGTCCACGAAACGGGACAGAATCGGCTAAAACTGTGATTCTTGATGACTGACAAGTATACGCACTATTGGGGTCGTCAATCCTGGAAATCGCTTCGGTAACCCAAAACGGTGAGTAAATAGTCCATGAAACAGGACAGAAACAGCCAAAACTGTCATTCTTGATGACCGACAGGTATACCGTATACGCACTACTGGGGTCTTCAATCATCCAAATCGCTCTGTACCCCAAAACGGTGAGTAATAGTCCATGAAACGGGACAAAATCGGCCAAAACTGCTATTCTTGATGACCGACATGTTTACGCACTGTTGAGGTCGTCAATCATGGAAATCGCTTCGGTATCCCCAAACCGGTGAGTAATAGTCCACGAAACGGGCGAAGGAAATATATAGGCAAAGGGGGCAGCCGGGGGCCCACCAGGGAGTGCAGGCGCGGCCTAGGGTGGGGTCGCGCCCCCTGGCCGCCTAGGCACAGGGTGCCCCCCGGCTCTCCTTCAGGGCTCTGGAAGGTTCCCGTACGCTGATTTTTATTGGATTTTTCCGGAATTTTTGGAGCACTTTTAATACGGGGGAGACCTGAAATAAAAAGACAGCAGAAAACAGGAACTGACACTGGGGTGCACTGAGTTAATAGGTTAGTCAAAATATGATCAAAAGTGTATGGAAGTGCAGCAAAAGCATAGCAATATCACACAAAACATGCATGGAGCAAGCAGAAAATATAGATACGTTTGGGACGTATCAGGGGCCAATTATTCTCCGGGCCCAGGGAGAGCATGTGTCCCCTTGGACTGTTGCCCTTCCGCGTCGTGAAATATGTCACGCGTGGTGCAATTATCTCCTGGATTCTGGAGTCATGGATGCGAATCGCCAGGGAGGAGTTGGAGCTACGGGCCTCTACATCATAAACTTTCACTTGGATTAACCAACGAGGAGGCGTTATCTACACCCATCAACATACGATGTATATCAAGAAACCTTGATCATCAATTGCCCAATGGACTAGTGGAATAGAGGCTACTAGGGACTTGGTTTGTTTTCATACCACACATGTTTTAATGTTTTCGCTTAATACCGTCATAACATGGTATTAAACTTATTATGAACTAATTAAATATGCCAATAAACATCCTTTATTATTTGTATCTAGGGCATATTCCCAACACTGTCTTCCCTCTTGAGGACGTTGTTGTGGAGCTTAGGTGTGCTAGGGTGTTGCGTGAGTGTGTTTAGTTCTTACGATGCTTTTTGCTGGCCGCGTAGATGCGTGCGCCGACTATCTTAGGATCATGTGTATGCCTAAGCTCCACAACATGTACAACCATAGTTTTTGCGCAGCCACTGATGCAACCATATGCGCAATCACAGTTGTTGCTTCGCGTGGGACGTAGTTAAAACACAACATGTGACGGCTTCAAAGCACACCGAACTAACCTATGGGAAGATCGAGAGAGCGCCCTCTATGGTCAACTCCAAATGCACAACCCAAACAGACCATGGTTTGGTCCACCTTTTATTCGTTTGGATCATCACACAGACTGATGCCCGCCCTTCCCAGAACCCACCGACCAATGGTGCGGACGCGACGGATTTGACCAGGTCGCTTCCTGGCTCGCCTGTCCCACCTCGGTCGTCGAAGGGCTCTCCTAGATGTTTATAAGGGGGCAACATAGAAGAATTGACTAATAGAAAATTTAGAAGAGGTCATTTTCGTGCGAGTTTTCTTCTTGTGGCGTCCGTGTACATGGAAATGAACGAAGCGAGGTAATTTTAATTTGTTCACTTCTATGTCAAGACATGTATATCACCAAAAGACAACTCCACACGTGAGTGGTCTGTACTGACTTTACTATTATTTTTATTTTTCGTTACTTTCTACATCTCTACCATGCCCCGCACTCTTTTAGTCCCATCTTGTCGGCCGAAGGGCGCACCAAGGTGTTTATAAGTGGGACAATATGGGATGCTAGTCTTATATAGTAGATTTAGAAATGTCTCTTCATATGAGATTGACCATATTTGGAGGGTACTATACCTCTCAGGGTAAGATATATATATCTATTCTAACTTTGCTATACTTTTGGTTTTTAACATAAAATCACCTTGCTATGAGATTTTAAATTTGCACTTAAGACGAGACAGATGGACTAAGAAGGACATCGCTCGTGTCCGCCTCGCCTTTGATGCGTGTCCGCTGCGTTTTCACGCGGATTCAAATCAACCCTAAATTTGGACTAAAAATAAATCGTGATGGACCAAAAAAACACTTATCCATTTATAATGTTTCGTTAAGTTGTTATTTTCGTCCGCACTGATTCAAAGAGACGCGGACGGGCAAAATATTACTTTGGAGATGCGCCAAATATCTCATGTGAGTCACACCCCTGAAACCTTGATCATCAACTGTCCAATGGACTAGTTGAATAAAGGCTACTAGGGACTTGATTTGTTTTTATACCACACATGTATTAACGTTTTCGGTTAATACAATTATAACATGGTATTAAACTTATTATGAACTAATTAAATATGCTAATAAACATCCTTTATTATCTGTCTCTAGGGCATATTTCCAACACTGTCTTCCATCTTGAGGACATTGTTGTGGACCTTAGGTGTGCTAGGGTGTTGCGTAAGTGTGTTTAGTTCTTACGATGCTTTTGCTGATCGCGTAGATGCGTGTCTCGACTATCTTAGGATCATGTGCAACCACATGTACATCCATAAACATAGCAACATGCACATGTACAACCATAGTTTTTGCGCAGCCACTGATGCAACCATATGCGCAACCACAGTTGTTGCTTCGCGTGGGACGTAGCTAAAACACATGTGACGGCTTCAAAGCACATCGAAGTAACCTATGGGAAGAGCGAGATAGCGCCCTCTATGGTCAACTCCAAAGGAACGACCTAAACGGACTGTGGTTTGGTCCGCCTTTTATCCATTTGGATCGCCAAACAGACTGATGCTCGCCCTTCCTAGAACCCACCGACCAACGGTGCGGGCACGACGCATTTGACCAGGTCGCTTCCTGGCTCGTCTGTCCCACCTCGACCGTGCGAAGGGCTCCCCTAGATGTTTATAAGGGGGACAACATAGAAGAATTGTCTAATAGAAAATTTAGAAAAGGTTGTATTTGTGCGAGCCGTCTTCTGGTGGCGTCCGTGTAATGACATGAAAATGAACGAAACGAGGTCATTTTAATTTTCTTTGAGATTTTAAATTTGCACTTAGGACGCAGACAGATGGACTAAGAAGGACAACACTCGTGTCCGCCTCGCCTTCGCAGCGTTTTTGCATGGATTCAAATCGATCCTAAATTTGGACCGAAATAAATCACGATGGACCCAAAAATAAACACTTACTATCCATTTATAACGTTATTTTCGTCCGCACCGATCCAAAAAGACGCGGACGGGCAAAAAATTACTCCCTTCATACCGATGCATTAGGCACATTACGAAAATCAAATATTCCCAAAACACTTAGGCGCGGAGCATTAATTTTTACCTTTTTTATTTTTTGACATAAATAAAAGAATCAACCAATAAAAAATGTGGGGCGCGTATGTTTCCAATGACTTTAAACAATCTAGCACGACATGCAGTGGTCAATTCATTGCATGCAATGATAATTATTAGCAAATATGCATTTAATTTTCTTGTTTTCTCTTCCACCTTGGTTACAGTGCACACCCTACTTTGGAGATGCCCTATCTACCCAACCCAGACCACCACCACCCCTAATGGGTGAGAGTATTTCAGTCAGTCCAAGCCCAAGCTCAAACCCCCCTCCCTCCCTCCGCCGCCACCCATGCCGCCGTTCCGGGACTGGACGGATCTGCCGCCGGAGCTCCTCTGCCACATCGCAGACGCCCTCGACGACCTCAAATGCTACGCCAGCGCGCGGGTCGCCTGCACGGCCTGGCGCCGCGCGCTCCCCCCGCCGGCGCCGTCCCTGCTCGTCCTCCTCCACAACGACGCCATCATCCGCCGCTCGCACGCCGCGGCCGCCTCCCTCCCGGCGCGCAGATCCTTCAGCCTCGGCGCCTTCCCCTCGGGATGGTCCTGCCCCGCCGCGCGCCCCTCCTTCCAGCTATTGGGCGCAGCCCCGGTCAGGACCTGCCTCGGCTGCGGCTGCGGCGGCTGGCTCGCCCTCTCCGTCTTCCTCTACGACGGCCAGAGCCTGCTCACCCTCTTCCACCCCGTCACCGCCACCGAGATCCTCCTGCCGCCCCTCATCCACGACACCCGCCTGCTCTCCAAGATCGTCTTCGCGCCCAACCCCGCCACGGACGACTTCGCCGCCGCCGCCATCTGTGACACCGACAGCCTCGCCTACGTCACCGCCGGGGCCAAGAGGTGGGCCGTCCTCGACCCCCTCCGCCTTGCCTCCGGAGACCAGCTCACCGACATCCTCTACCATGGAAATGGCACCGTCTACTGCCTCACTCGGTGTGGGGACGTCCACCTGCTCCGCCTGCCCGAGCGCCGCCGCCGCAGGGAACCCGTGGTCTTCCAGGACCGGACATCTGATACTAGAGCGCGTAACAGGCGCATCATCCGAATGCACGGCACTGGACCAGACCTAAATGCACCGGCCACCGTGAAGCCATTGCTGGTCAGCAACCTTCCATTCAACGCTGCTGCCAGTTTCGCCCCACCGTACAACACACTCTCGGCTTTCATCAGTGCCAAGAACGTGGTATTCTTCAATGGCAACTTGTACCAGATCTGGAGGAATGCCAGCTGCACCGTCAAACTTAACCTCCCAGGAGGCGGTCACCGCCGTGTAGCAGAGGATGAAATGTTTGTTCTGAGGTATGATCCCTTATGTCGGCCATGTTAGGATGCTGTGGACAGCTTGGGAGGATACTCGGTGTTTGTTGGGAAGAACAATGCAGTGTCGATGCATGCCGAAGGTGTTCCCGGACTCAAGGGTAACTGTGTCTATTGGATAGGAGGGAGAGGTAGGGATCAGGGGATGGTCTTTGACATGGAAACCGGGAGGTCTACACCTTGCCTTCCCCTTGCTGATGGTGTCGTTCCAGGACCTCTACAAAGAAGCACAATCTGTTGGTATTTTATATGAAAGTAGAGCTTATTGGACCTGGGCAAGGGCCAGGGCTCACCGCGCACAATACATGGAGCAGTAAGCACCACTAGCCAGGAAGTGATGTTTATCATGCTGTGGACAAGCCCGACGGTCGAGCGAGGAGGATGAAGCCAAGCCACTTTTCAACCGAGCAACAACAGAACTGAGGGAAGGATTACTTTTGTTGTCAATGTGCAACAATAGTCGAAGCTTCATAAGCTGCCAACGGCGAGGGGAAAAGATGGTGAGAAGAACAGAAGATTTGCGAATCTGTGTTTGAGATTATCAGTGTCTTAAGAAGAGTAGAAAGTTGCATAATAAGTAGTATATGGTATGTTGCTTGTTGGTTCAGTTTGAACCTTTCCATGCTTTGATGACGTATGTTTGGTGAAGTAATCTGTTCTTTAAATTCCTTCTTGTTTCAGCAATCCAGTAGCTAGTTAGGTAGGAGAGTTTGCTATAAACTTCAAGCTTCTCTGAATTTTAGTAGCTACCGTAGTTTGGTAGGAGAGTTTGTTATAATCTTCAAGCTTGGTAATTTGGCCCGGGGGCAAACCTTGTCGGGAGTCGTTGCCTTTGCTCGCCGATAGTGCCTGGTGTTAGCGGCCCACCTTCCTGTTCAATTCTAATCAGTAGAGGGGTGAGCGGCGGCCTATGAGCAGCAGCTTGTTGGCTCGACGGGTGGTGGTTGCACGGGCAGGTGGAAGGATGTGGTGCTGGCGAAGCATTGTGTGTTCCATTTTTGATTTCATACCGAAATTCAGTTGTTTTGGTCATAGCTAAGCAGTAAGCTACATGCTTTATACTGACATTGCAAATTTGATACTGTAGTAGACTTTGTTCTGGTCCAAATTTGATTGCAATATAATCAATTTTGTCAGAGATAATAGGCTATGTGATATCAAAGTGTGCTATCTGGATCATGAAATTTGTGCTTGGGCTAGCTTAAGTATTTATGCTCTTGTGGTTTGTGCTTTCACTAAAACATGAACATGGTGGTCAGATGATTTTCCTGGAATTATTGGATTCAATTTTTGAGGTCCTAGTAAGATAAAAGGATCATCCTGTGAAAGTTCTGACGATGAAATTACTGCCACAGTGGATTCTGCCACGTGTAAACTACAAGCTTATTACTCCGGTTGTAATATGTTATTGCGCTATTTTTTGTATGTGTTATTTTTACACAGGTTCTGTCATGTACAGTTTACCTTTGCCCTGACATAGTAGATGCCAATTTCTAGATATTGCTTATATAATTCGTTTTTTCAAGACATCTTTTTGGATCAATAAACATATTCACACTTACTGTAAGATATTTTGTGGCATATGATGATGCATTGATCCTGAAAGGATTAATTCCGCTAACCATACTTAATGTTGCCGTAGGACTGTCTAAAACTCAAATGTATGGCGCTACTGAAAATGGCACAGTACAGACAAAACACGAACTCTGAAGATAATGAGCGCTTCACGTCTTTGAGAAGCAAAACCTGGGCATGCTCATGCGAAGGTGATGCTCACTTCTTTGGGACCGAAAGAATAACTCTGTTTTAGGCAACGTCTATGTGAGTGCAAACTCAGTGACTCTGGATGAAAACATAAACATTTCGGTGGGTCCAAGTTGTCTAAGAGGCTTATGATATAGTGGAATATGGGAATTTTAATGATGCTTTTGGAGTTTTGACTTTAAGCACTTGAGCAAATAACTCATTTTCATTAACCTCGCCAGAATCGGCCAAAACTACGATTCTTGATGACCGACACGTATACACACTGCTTGGGTCCTCAATGATGGAAATGGCTCCAGTACCTCAAAATAGTGAGTAATAGTCCACAAAACGGGCCAGGATCGGCCAAAACTGCGATTATTGATGGCTGACACGTAAACACATTGTTGGGGTCGTCAGTCGCGGAAATCGCTATGATACCCAAATTAGTGGGTAATAGTCCACGAGACGGGCCAAAATCAGCCAGAACTGCGATTCTTTGTGACCGACTCATAAACGCACTACCAGGGTCGTCAATCGTGGAAATCGCTTCGGTACCCCAAAACGGTTAGTAATAGTCCACTCAACGGGACATAATCGGCCAACACTGCGATTCTTGATGACCGACACGTATACACACTGATGGGCCGTCAATCGTGGAAATCGCTCCGGTGACACGTAAAGGCACTACTGGGGTCGTCAATCCTGGAAATCGCTCCGGTTCCCCAAAACGTTGAGTAATAGTCCACGAAACGGCCAGAATCGGCCAAAATTTTGATTTTTGATCACCGATACGTATACGCACTGCTAGGGTCATCAATCGTGGAAATCGCTCTGGTACCCCAAAACGGTGAGTAATAGTCCACGAAACAGCCCATAATCGGCCAAAATTGCGATTGTTGATGATCGGCACGTAAACTCACTTCTAGGGTGGTCAATCGTGGAAATCACTATGGCACCCCAAAACGGTGAGTAATAGTCCACAAAACGGGCCAGAATTGGCCAAAACTACGATTCTCGATGACCGACACGTATACGCACTACTTGGGTCGTCAATGATGGAAATGGCTCTGGTACCCCAAAACAGTGAGTAATAGTCCACAAAACGGGCCAGGATCGACCAAAACTGTGATTCTTGATGGTCGGCACGTATACACACTGCTTGGGTCGTCAATCGTGGAAATCGCTTCGGTGCCCCAAAACGGGCTAGAATAGGCCAAAATTGCGATTCGTTATGACCAATGAAAAAATAGCACGCTATTTCGCGGTTATTAACGCACTATAGCTTAATTTGAGGGGCTACGTTATATTTAGCCAAAAGTTACCGCTATAGGGCTATTGACGTTTTTAACGCGCAAAATCGCGCTAACCTTGGTGACGTTGTTAGCACACTATTTTTCCTTGATTTTAGGTGATGATGATGGGCAATCTGGTGGTTCATCTAGTTCGCCTGAAGATGATGCCAACGATTCTGATTAAAAGCTTAAAACAATTTGGCTTTTAGAGTTTATTACTTTGCTGTGCGTGGATTTAAACCTCATATTTGTATTTCTGCCATGGATTTTGCCTTGACATTTGAATATGGTTACCTGGTTATGCATGTACTACTTTTGGAGAAATTTTTAACGTTGAAATGCATGAAATCCTTAATATTTTAATTACTTCTCGCCATTTTTTTCATCAAGCTATTTTAAATGTAACTTCGCTATATCCCGCTATATCTTCTGTAGCTTCTGGAGAAGGTCCACATTATTTTTAATAGCACATTATTTTAAACCTTGGTTATGACCGACACATAAACGCATTGTTGGTGTCGTCAATCGTGGAAATCACTCGGGTACCCCGAAAATGTGAGTAATAGTCCACGAAACGAGCGAAAATTGGCCAAAAATGCGATTGTTGATGACCGACACGTAAACGCACTTCTGGGGTCGTATATCGTGGAAATCGCTCCGGTACCTCAAAACGGTGAGTAATAGTCCACGAAACGGCACATAATCGGCCAAAATCGCGATTGTTGATGACCGACACGTAAACGCGCTGCTAGGGTCGTCAATCGTGGAAATCACTCTGGTACCGCAAAACGGTGAGTAATAGTCCACAAAACGGCCAGAATCGGCCAAACTATGATTCTTGATGACCGACACGTATACGCACTATTTGGGTCATCAATGACGGAAATGGCTTCGGTACCCCAAAACAGTGAGTAACAGTCCACAAATTTGGCCAGAATCGGCCAAAACTGTGATTCTTGATGACCGGCACGTATACGCACTGCTGGGGTCTTCAATCGTCCAAATCGCTCCGTACCCAAGACGACGAGTAATAGTCCATGAAACGGGACATAATCGGCCAAACCTGCTATTCTTGATGATCGACACGTTTACGCACTGTCGGGGTCGTCAATCATGGAAATCTCTTCGGTACCCCCAAATCGGTGAGTAATAGTCCACGAAACGGGCCAGAATCAGCCAAAACTCCGATTATTGATGGTTGACACGTAAACGCATTGCTGGGGTCGTCAGTCGCGGAAATCGCTATGATAACGAAATTAGTGAGTAATAGTCCACGAGACGGGCCAAAATCAGCCAGAACTGCTATTCTTTGTGACCGACTCATAAACGCACTACTAGGGTCATCAATCGTGGAAATCGCTTCGATACCCCAAAACGGTTAGTAATAGTCCACGAAACAGGACATAATCGACCAACACTGCGATTCTTGATGACCGACACGTATACACACTGATGGGGCCGTCAATCGTGGAAATCGCTCCGGTGACACGTAAAGGCACTAATGGGGTCGTCCATCCTGGAAATCGCTCCGGTTGGCCAGAATCGGCCAAAACTTTGATTTTTGATCACCGATACGTATACGCACTGCTAAGGTCGTCAATCGTGGAAATCACTCTGGTACCCCAAAACGGCGAGTAATAGTCCATGAAACGGGCCAGAATCTGCCAAAATTGCGATTTTTGATGACCGACACGTAAACGCACTGCTAGGGTCATCAATCGTGGAAATCACTCTGGTACCCCAAAACGGTGAGTAATAGTCCACAAAACGGGTCAGAATCTGCCAAAACTACGATTCTTGATGACCGACACGTATACACACTGCTTGGGTCGTAAGTGATGGAAATGGCTCCGGTAACCCAAAACAGTGAGTAATAGTCCACAACACGGGTCAGGATCGGCCAAAATGTGATTCTTGATGACCGACACGTATACGCACTGCTTGGGTCGTCAATCGTGGAAATCGCTTCGGTACCCCAAAACGGGCCAGAATCGGCCAAAACTGCGACTCATTATGACCGACACATAAACGCATTCTTGGTGTCGTCAATCGTGAAAATCACTATGGTACCCCGAAAAAATGAGTAATAGTCCACGAAACGGGCGAAAATGGCCAAAAATGCATTTTTTGATGACCGACACGTAAACGCACTACTATGGTCGTACATCGTTGAAATCGCTCCGGTACCTCAAAATGGTGAGTAATAGTCCACGAAACGGGCCAGAATCGGCCAAAATTGTGGTTGTCAATGACCAACACGTAAACGCACTGCTAGGGCCGTCAATCGTGGAAATCACTATGGTGCCCCCAAAAAGGTGAGTAATAGTCCAAAAAAGGGCAAAAATCGACCAAAACTACGATTCTTGATGACCGACACGTATACGCACTGCTTGGGTCGTCCATAATGGAAATGGCTCTCGTACCCCAAAACAGTGAGTAATAGTCCACAAAACGGGCCAGAATCGGCCAAAACGGTGATTCTTGATGACCGACGTATACGCACTACTGGGTTCTTCAATCGTCCAAATCGCTCTGTACGCCTAAACGGTGAGTAATAGTCCACGAAACGGGACAAAATCGGGCAAAACTGCTATTCTTGATGACCGACACGTTTACGCACTGTTGGGGTCATCAATCATGGAAATCGCTCCGGTACCCCCAAACCGATGAGTAATAGTCCATGAAACGAGCCAGAATCGGCCAAAACTGCGATTATTGATCGTTGACACGTAAACGCATTGTTGGGGGCGTTAGTCGCGGAAATCGCTATGATAGCCAAATTAGTGGGAAATAGTGCATGAGACGGGGCAAAATCGGCCAGAACTGCAATTCTTTGTGACCGACTCGTAAACGCACTACTAGGGTCGTCAATCGTGGAAATCGCTTCGGTACCCCAAAACGGTTAGTAATAGTCCACGAAACGGGACAAAATCGGCCAACACTGCGATTCTTGATGACCGACACGTATACGCACTGATGGGGCCGTCAATTGTGGAAATCTCTTTGGTGACACATAAAGGCACTACTGGGGTCGTCAATCCTGGAAATCACTCCGGTGCCCCAAAACGGTGAGTAATAGTCCACGAAACGGGACAGAATCGTCCAAAACTTTGATTCTTGATGACCAACACGTATACACACTGCTAGGGCCATCAATCGTGGAAATGGCTTTGGTACCCCCAAACGGTGAGTAATAGTCCACGAAACGGGCAAGAATCGGCCAAAATTGCGATTGTTGATGACCAACACGTAAACGCACTTCTAGGGTCGTCAATTGTGGAAATCACTCTGACACCCAAAAACGGTGAGTAATAGTCCACAAAACGGCCCAGAATCGGCCAAAACTACGATTCTTGATGACCGACACGTATACGCACTGCTTGGGTCGTAAGTGATGGAAATGGCTCCGGTAACCCAAAACAGTGAGTAATAGTCCACAACACGGGTCAGGATCGGCCAAAATGTGATTCTTGATGACCGACACGTATACGCACTGCTTGGGTCGTCAATCGTGGATATCGCTTCGGTACCCCCAAAAAAGGCCAAAATAGGCCAAAACTGCGATTCGTTATGACCGACACATAAACGCATTGTTGGTGTCGTCAATCATGGAAATCACTGTGGTACCCCGAAACAGTGAGTAATAGTCCACGAAACGGGCGAAAACTGGACAAAAATGCGATTGTTGATGACCGACACGTAAACGCACTGTTGGGGTCGTATATCGTGGAAATCGCTCTGGTACCTCAAAACAGTGAGTAATAGTCCAGGAAACGGCCCAGAATCGTCCAAAATCGCGATTGTTGATGACCGACACGTAAATGCACGGCTACGGTCGTCTATCGTGGAAATCACTCTGGTACCCAAAAACGCCGAGTAATAGTCCACAAAACGGGCCAAAATCGACCAAAATACGATTCTTGCTGACCGACACGTATACGCACTGTTTGGGTCGTCAATAATGGAAATGGCTCCGATACCCCAAAACAGTGAGTAATAGTCCACAAAACGTGCCAGAATCGGCCAAAACTGTGATTCTTGATGACCGGCACGTATACGCACTGCTTGGATTGTCAATCGTGGAAATCTCTTCGGTACCCCAAAATAAGCCAAAATCGGCCAAAACTGCGATTCGTTATGACCACGTAAACGCATTGTTGGTGTCGCCAATCGTGGAAATCACTCTAGTACCCCAAAAAGGTGAGTAACAGTCCACGAAACGGGCCAAAATTGGCCAAAATGCAATTGTTCATGACCGACACGTAAACACACTACTAGGGTCGTCAATCGTGGAAATCACTCTGGTACCCAAAAACGGTGAGTAATAGTCCACGAAACATGCCAGAATCTTCCCAAACTGCAATTCTTGATAACCGACACGTATACGCACTTCTTGCGTCGTCAATCATGGAAATCGCTCCGGTACCCAAAACGGTGAGTAATAGTCCACGAAACGGGCCAAAATCGGAAAAATCTGCGATTGTTGATGACCGACATGTAAACACATTGGTGGGGTGGACAATCGTGGAAATCACTCTAGTAGCCCAAAAAGGTGAGTAATAGTCCACGAAACGGGCCAAAATTGGCCATAACTGCGATTGTTAGTGACCGACACGTAAACGCACTGCTTGGGTCATCAATCGTGGAAAGCGCTCCAGTACCCCAAAACGATGAGTAATAGTCCACAAAACGCGCCAGAATCGGCCAAAACTACGATGCTTGATGACCGACATATATATGCACTGCTTGGGTCGTCAATCTTGGAAATGGCTCCGGTACCCCAAAACGGTGAGTAATAGTCCACAAAACGGGCAAGAATCAGCCAAAATTTCGATTCTTGATGACTGACAGGTATACGCCCTGTTTGGGTCGTCAATCGTGAAATCGCTCAGGTACCCCAAAACGGTGAGTAATATTCAACAAAATGGGCCAGAATCGACCAAAACTGCGATTCGTTATGACCGCCATAATCCACGAAACATGCCAAAATCGGCAAAAACAACGATTGTTGATGACCGACACGTAAACACACTACTGGGGTCGTATATCGTGGAAATCGCCCCGGTAACTCAAAACGGTGAGTAATAGTTCACAAAACTGGCCAAAATTGGCCAAAACTGCGATTATTGATGACCGACACGTAAACGCACTGCTGTGGTCTTCAATCGTGGAAATCGCCTGGTACCCCAAAAAGGTGACTACTAGTCCACGAAACGGGTCAAAGTTGGCCAAAACTCCGATTTGTTGATGACCGACACGTAAACACGCTGCTAGGGTCGTCAATCGTGGAAATCGCTCCGGTACCCCAAAACGGTGACTAATAGTCCATGAAACGAGCCAAAATCGGCCAAAACTGCGATTTTCGATGACCGTCACGTAAACATACTGCTAGGGTCGTCTATCGTGGAAATCGCTCCGTTACCCCAAAACGATGAGTAATAGTCCACGAAACGGGCCAGAGTCGGCCAACACTACGATTGTTGATGACCGACACGTAAACGTACTGTTGGGGTCCTCAATCGTGGAAATCGCTCCGGTACCTCAAAACGATGAGTAATAGTCCGCGAAAAGGCCCAGAATCGGCCAAAATTGCGATTGTTGATAACCGACACCTAAACGCACTGCTAGGGTCGTCAATCGTGGAAATCACTCTGGTACCCCAAAACGGTGATTAATAGTCCAGAAAACGGGCAGAATCGGCCAAACTACGATTCTTGATGACCGACACGTATACGCATTGCTTGGGTCGTCAATGATGGAAATGGCTTCGGTACCCCGAAACCGTGAGTAATAGTCCGCAAAACGGGCCAGAACCGGCCAAAACTGTGATTCTTCATGACCGGCACGTATACGCACTGCTTGGGTCGTTAATCGTGGAAATCGCTTCGATACCCCAAAACAGGCCAAAATCGGCCAAAACCGCGATTCGTTATGACCACGTAAACACATTGTTGGTGTCATCAATCGTGGGAATCACTCTGGTACCCTGAAAAGGTGAGTAATAGTCCACGAAACGGGCGGAAATTGGCCAAAAGTGCGATTGTTGATGACCGACACGTAAACGCACTGCTGGGGTCCTTAAGCGTGGAAATCACTCTGGTACCCCAAAAAGGTGAGTAATAGTCCACGAAACGGGCGAAAATTGGCCAAAAGTGCGATTGTTGATGACCGACACGTAAACGCACTGCTGGGGTCCTTAATCGTGGAAATCACTCTGCTACCCCAAAAAGGTGAGTAATAGTCCACGAAACAGGCCAAAATTGGCAAAAACTGGATTGTTTATGACCGACATGTAAACGCACAACTTGGGTCTTCAATCGTGGAAATCACTCTTGTACCCGAAAACGGTGAGTAATAGTCCACGAATCAGGCCAGAATCGGCCAAAACTGCAATTCGTGATGACCGGCATGTATACACACTTCTTGGGTCGTCAATCATGGAAGTCGCTCTGGTACCCCCAAAACGGTGAGTAATAGTCCATGAAACGGGCCAGAATCGGCAAAAACCACGATTGTTGATGACCGACACGTAAACACATTGGTGGTGTCGTCAATCGTGGAAGTCACCCTGGTACCCCAAAAAGGTAAGTAAGAGTCTACGAAACGGGCCAAAATTGGCCAAAACTGCGATTGTTGGTGACCGACACGTAAACGCACAGTTGGGGTCATCAATCGTGGAAAGCGCTCTGGTACCCCAAAACGGTAAGTAATAGTCCACAAAACGGGCCAGAATCGGCAAAAACTACGATTCTTGATGACCGACACGTATACGCACTGCTTGGGTCGTCAATCATGGAAATGGCTCCGGTACCCCAAAACGGTGAGTAATAGTCCACAAAACAGGCAAAAATCGGCTAAAATTTTGATTCTTGATGACCGACAGGTATACGCACTGCTTGGGTCGTCAACCGTGGAAGTCACTCCGATACCCCAAAACGGCAAGTAATAGTCCACGAAACAGGCCAGAATCGGCAAAAACAACGATTGTCGGTGACCGACACGTAAACACACTCCTGGGGTCATATATCGTGGAAATCGCCCCGGTACCTCAAATCGGTGAGTAATAGTCCACGAAACGGGCATAATCGGCCAAAACTGCGATTATTAATGACCGACACGTAAACGCAGTGCTGGGGTCTTTAATCGTGGAAATCACTCTCGTACCCCAAAAGGTGACTAAGAGTCCACGAAACGGGCCAAAATTGGCCAAAACTGCAATTGTTGATGACCGACATGTAAACGCACTGTTGGGGTCGTCAATCGTGGAAATCGCTCTGGTACCCCAAAACGGTGAGTAATAGTCCATGAAACGGGCCAGAATCGGCCAAAACTGTGATTTTTTATGACCGTCACGTAAACATACTGCTAGGGTTGTCAATCCTGGAAATCACTCTGGTACCCCAAAACGGTGAGTAACAGTCCACGAAACGGACCACAATCGGCCAATACTACGATTGTTGATGACCGAAACGTAAACGCACTGTTGGTGTCCCCAATCGTGGAAATACCTCCGGTACCTCAAAACGGTGAGTAATAGTCTAGGAAATGGCCCACAATCGGCCAAAATTGCGATTGTTGATGACCGACACGTAAACGCACTGCTAGGGTCGTCAATCGTGGAAATGACTCTGGTACCCCAAAACAGTGAGTAATAGTCCACAAAACGGGCCAGAATCGGCCAAAACTGTGATTCTTGATGCCGACACGTATACGCACTGCTTGATTCGTCAATCGTGGAAATCACTTCGGTACCCCAAAATAGGCCAAAATTGGCCAAAACTGCGATTTGTTATGACCACGTAAACGCATTGTTAGTGTCGTCGATCGTGGAAATCACTCTGGTACCCCGAAAAGGTGAGTAATAGTCCACGAAACGGGCGAAAATTGGCCAAAAATGCGATTGTTGATGACCGACACGTAAACATACTGTTGGGGTCGGTAATCGTGGAAATCACTCTGGTACCCCAAAAAGGTGAGTAATAGTCCACGAAACGGGCCAAAATTGGCCAAAACTACCATTTTTGATGACCGACACGTAAATGCACAACTGGGGTCGTCAATCGTGGAAATCGCTCCTGTACCCAAAAACGGTGAGTAATAGTCCATGAAACAGGCCAGAATCGGCGAAAACTGCAATTCTTGATGACCGACACGTATACACACTTCTTGGGTCGTCAATCATGGGAATCACTCCGGTACCCCAAAACGGTGAGTAATAGTCCACGAAACGGACCAGAAACTGCAAAAACCGCGATTGTTGATGACCGACACGGAAACACATTGGTGGGGTCGTCAATCGTGGAAGTCACTCTGGTACCCCAAAAAGGTGAGTAATAGTCCACGAAACGAGCCAAAATTGGCCAAAACTGCGATTGTTGGTGACCGACACGTAAACGCATTGCTGGGGTTATCAATCGTGGAAAGCGCTCCGGTACCCCAAAATGGTGAGTAATAGGCAACAAAACGGGCCGGAATCGGCCAAAACTGTGATTCTTGATGACCGACACGTAAATGCACAACTGGGGTTATCAATCGTGGAAATTTCTCTGGTGCCCCAAAACAGACAACAATAGTTCACTAAACGGGTACAGAATCGGCTAAAACTGCGATTCTTGATTACCGACACGTATACACACTACTAGGGTCGTCAATCGAGGAAACTGCACCGGTACCCCAAAACGGTGATTAAATATTCCACGAAAAGGAAAGAATCGACCAAAACTGCAATTCTTGATGAACGACATCACTAGTAGAAAACAGGGCTTTGGTTCAGGCCTCTCCAGCCGATTTGTCCCGGTTGTGCCACGAACCGGAACCCATGGGGGTCATACGTCCCGGTTCGTGCGCCCGGGGGCCGGCCGGGCCTCGTGGAGCATTGGTCTCGGTTCGTCTGGGGGCATATGTCCCGGTTCTCGACAGAACCGGGACCAATGGGCCTCGCTCCTGGCCCACAACCACTAGTCCCGGTTTCTGGCTCAACCCGGGACGAAAGGCTGGCCATTAGTACTGGTTCCAGCCACAAACCGGGACTAATGATTTGGCTATATATACCCCTCGCCGGCGAGCAGAGCACTCCACTGGTGCTCTGTTTTTTCGAGGAGGGCAAGGGGAGGGCTCTGTGGTGCTCTAGCTCACCTCTTATGCACATGAGGTGTTCGATGAAATGCCCGAGCCACACTACTTAAGCTTTCTCCTCTCCAAACTCGACTTCCAAGCTCCATTTTTCTTAAGATTTGTGCAGATTTAGCGGTCCGTCACGTCCCATCCCCGTCTTCACCACCGTCGATCGCCCGCGCCGATCTCGTCGCTGACACCACCGTGGTGAGCCTCTTGTTCTTATCTTCTTTATAAAAGAAAAAAAAATTCTTACTTGTATGATTAGATAGATAATTGTCTAATTTTCTTACTTGTATTATTGCTTGTTATTATATAGTGCGATGGTTTTGGTATCCGCCCCCGTCGGCCCTCGTCCTCTCTATGATTCGGATGTGGTATATATTATCTTTTATAACTATTTGTTTCATTTAGTGTTTATGGTAATTATGCCAACACCAGCTTGACATAGATGTATTTATCTAGGAGGTATGTGAACCGGATATTACATACGACCCTCTTGTCGAGAGGTTAAATTTAGTTGAAGAAGAAAACGGGTATTTAAAGGAAAAATTAAAAAGAGTTGAAGAAGAGAAGAAAAGAGTTGAAGAAGAGAAGATGATATTGGATTTGCATGTTGCGGTTGTCGTAGAAGGTCACAAGATCAAGACGGATGCAATGCGCTTGAAGATTAGAAAGTTTAGAAAATATGACATTCATAGCGAGGCTTGGTATCATTATGCCGTTGGATCAATTGTTACCTTGGTTGCGATTATGATCGCATTTGATGTTGCATTGAAATGTTTTACACAGTTTCAATGTATGGTTTTAATTAGATGCTCTGGAGAGCTATATGTTGTTCAATGAGAACTATGTATGTACTTTGGTTTTAATGTGATGATAAACTTCTATTAATTTGGTCACTTATATATTCATGATGTTCTGTAATAATGGTTTTTTACACACTTAATGCACGCAGATGAACCGACAATGGATGTATGGTGACAGACACACCTCCGAGTACATTGAGGGCGTGCATGATTTTCTCGAGGTGGCTGAGGCAATCGTGCATGATCAAGAGGAACCGGACGATATGCCTGATGATGATCTCCGCCGGGTCATTGTTGATGCAAGGAGACAGTGTGAAAGTGAAAAGGAGAAGCTGAAGTTCGATCGGATGTTAGAGGATAAAAAAAAGGGTTGTACCCCAATTGCAAAGATGGCAACACAAAGCTCGATACCGTACTGGAATCGCTGCAATGGAAGGCAAAGTATGGTATACCTGACAAGGGATTTGAGGATGTACTGAAAATATTTAAGAAGAGGCTTCCAAAGGATAAAGAATTGCCCGACAGTACGTACGCAGCAAAGAAGGTCGTATGCCCTCTAGGATTGGAGGTGCAGAAGATACATGCATGCCCTAATGACTGCATCCTCTACCGCGGTGCGTACGAGGATTTGAACGCATGCCCGGTATGCGGTGCATTGCGGTATAAGATTAGACGAGATGACCCTGGTGATGTTGACGGCGAGCCCCCCAGGAAGAGGGTTCCTGCCAAAGTGATGTGGTATGCTCCTATAATTCCACGGTTGAAATGTCTGTTCATGAACAAAGAGCATGCCAAGTTGATGCGATGGCACAATGAAGACCGTAAGAAAGACGGGAATTTGAGACACCCCGCTGATGGGTCGCAGTGGAGAAAAATCGAGAGAAAGTACCAGGCTGAGTTTGGAGATGACCCAAGGAACGTATGGTTTGGTTTAAGCGCGGATGGCATTAATCCTTTCGGGGAGCAGAGGAGCAATCACAGCACCTGGCCCGTGACTCTATGTATGTATAACCTTCCTCCTTGGGTGTGCATGAAGCGGAAGTTCATTATGATGCCAGTTCTCATCCAAGGCCCTAAGCAACCCGGCAACGACATTGATGTGTACCTAAGGCCATTAGTTGAATAACTTTTACAGCTATGGAATGGAAACGGTGTACGTGTGTGGGATGAGCACAAACAGGAGGAATTTGACCTGCATGCGTTGCTGTTTGTAACCATCAATGATTGGCCTGCTCTCAGTAACCTTTCAGGACAGACAAACAAGGGATACCACGCATGCACGCACTGTTTAGCTGACACCGAAAGTATATACCTGGACAAATGCAGGAAGAATGTGTACCTGGGGCATCGTCGATTTCTTCCGACCAACCATCAATGTCGTAAAAAAGGCAAGCATTTCAAAGGCGAGGCAGATCACCGGAAGAAGCCCGTCATGCGTACCGGTGATCACGTACTTGATATGGTCAATGATTTACACGTAATATTTGGAAAGGGTACCGGCGGACTATCTGTTCCGAATGATGACGAGGGACACGCACCCATGTGAAGAAGAAATCTATATTTTGGGACCTACCCTACTGGAAACACCTAGATGTCCGCTCTTCAATCGACGTGATGCACGTGATGAAGAACCTTTGCGTGAACCTGCTAGGCTTCTTGGGCGTGTATGGGAAGAAAAAAGATACACCGGAGGCACGGGAGGACCTGCAACGTTTGCATGAAAAAGACGGCATGCCTCCAAAGCAGTATGAAGGTCCTGCTATCTACGCTCTTACCAAAGAAGAGAAGGAAATCTTCTTTGAATGCATGCTCAGTATGAAGGTCCCGTCTGGCTTCTCGTCGAATATAAAGGGAATAATAAATATGGCCGAGAAAAAGTTTCAGAACCTAAAGTCTCATGACTGCCACGTGATTATGACACAACTGCTTCCGGTTGCATTGAGGGGGCTTCTACCGGAAAACGTTCGATTAGCCATTGTTAAGCTATGTGCATTCCTCAATGCAATCTCTCAGAAGGTGATCGATCCAGAAATCCTACCAAGGCTAAGGAGTGATGTGGCGCAATGTCTTGTCAGTTTCGAGCTGGTGTTCCCACCATCCTTCTTTAATATCATGATGCACGTCCTAGTTCATCTAGTCGACGAGATTTTCATTCTGGGCCTCGTATTTCTACACAATAAGTTCCCCTTTGAGAGGTTCATGGGAGTTCTAAAGAAATATGTCCGTAACCGTGCTAGGCCAGAAGGAAGCATCTCCATGGGCCATCAAACAGAGGATGTCATTGGGTTTTGTGTCGAATTCATTCCTGGGCTTAAGAAGATTGGTATACCTGAATCGCGGTATGAGGGGAGACTGACTGGAAAAGGCACGATTGGAAGGGACTCAATAATATGCAGGGACGGACATTCTTGGTCTCAAGCACACTACACAGTTCTACAGAACTCTATCTTGGTGGCCCCGTATGTCAATGAACACAAGAACAGTCTGCGCTCCAAACACCCAGAGGAGTGTGACGACTGGATTACACATGAACACATCAGGACTTTCGGCGATTGGTTGGAAACACGTGTCATCCAAGCACCCTGTTAAGCGATGAAGAATATCCATGGTTACGGCGCAATAAGCAAAGGACACAAGCGAAGAAAAAGTGAAGACAGATGAAGTCAGAAAGGGTTGAAAATTGATGATGTGGCTTTGAATGGTTCATTTTGAACACACAAAAAGTCTCGATGAACTGAAGGATTTCTAGATATATCAACAAAACACATGGTTTCGCCTGCATACAGCCCAACTGTGGCTCGTGAGTGCCCGCACATCAAATGCACCGTTGGGCGTATGCAGGCCAATCCGAAAGATTTGTATTTGGTCGATGAACTGAAGGATTTCTAGATATATCAACAAAACACACGGTTTCGCCTGCATACATCCCAACTGTGGCTCGTGAGTGCCCGCACATCAAATGCACCGTTGGGCGTATGCAGGCCAATCCGAATGATTTGTATTTGGTCGATGAACTGAAGGATTTCTAGATATATCAAAAAAACACACGGTTTCGCCTGCATACAGCCCAACTGTGGCTCGTGAGTGCCCGCACAACAAATGCACCGTTGGGCGTATGCAGGCCAATCCGAATGATTTGTATTCGTACACACCGAGTGTCCGAGAGGTGGGATATATATAGGGGTCGTGTGCCTCTTTAGCCCCGGTTGCTAGCACAAACCGGTACTAGCGCGAGACCTTAACTGTGTACAGGCCGGTTCCCAGATCCAACGACTCACAAGCCCGGATCCAACGACTCACAAGCGCTTAAAATAAACACGCGATCCGTGTACTTCTTCCTGATTAGTGGGATTCAGACCCGGGTGAGGTTAAAAGCACGCGCAAAGCCAACCTCCACTATTTCTCTTCTCGCGAAGTCTTCCCCTTCCGCGGCACCGCCACCATCCAGTTTTTGCCGTAACCCTCTCAACTTTTTAGCACATGCTATGTGGATCAAATGATGATACCATGCCAAGTTTCAACATTTTCGGAGTTCATTTGTAGTGCTAGAAACTGGAAAATTAAATAAAGCAAAAAAGAAAACAAAAAAACTGGAAAAAATAAAAAAATGCCACCAATTGGGCCACCACGGCCTGAATACGACTAGAAAGCCAACCATGGGCCAGGATTCAGGCCCGCAATAGGCCCAATAGGCCCACAGGCAAGTAGTAGAAGATTAGGCCCGGAAGCCTGCAGTTGAGAGGAGCTCGAGACGGTACGCGCAACAGCGCTTATAAACCGCTCGGGCACTCCCTCGACTAGCGAGGTGGGACTAAACATCCCACCGCTCCGCGGCGCAAGGCCTTTGGTTCCGGTTGGTGGCACAAATCGGAACTAAAGGGTAGAATTGATACCGGTTCGTGCCACCAACCGGGGCCAATGCCCCCCTTTAGTCTCGGTTGGTGGCACCAACCGGAACCAAAGGTCTCTGTTTGCCGCCTTTTCGGCTGCTGAAAAAAACCTTTGGTCCCGGTTGGTGTCATCAACCGGTACTAAAGGGGGGCATTGGTCCCGATTGTTTGCAAGAACCGGTACCAATACTCTGGGTATATAAATGACACTTGTAAATTTTCAGTTCTAAATCTCGCCATTTCCCCCGACGACGCCGGAGACGACACCGACGCCGTCAGGCTGCCCCGACGCCGCCCGCCGCCCCCTCCGTCGCCGTCACCATCGCCCGCGCCCGTCGTCGCCATCGCCACGGGGAAGCACCATGCCTGGTCCTTCCGCCGTCCGCATTGCCTTGCCCCGTCGGCCTCGCCACGGCCTCGCCGTCGTTCTTCACCGTCGGCGCCTCCCTGACCTCCCGAGCTCCTCCTCGTGGGCAGCACTGTGAGGCCCTCACCCGATTTCCCCTCTCCCCTTCGCTGTTTCGCCGCCATTGCCCCCTTCCCCGTCGACGCCGTGGACACCGTTGATAGATGATGCCAATGTTAAATTTTGTTGCTAGATGATGCTAGATGATGCCAATGTTAAATTTTGCAAAATACTTATGTACTTTACAAATGTTGAAAAATTAAAAAAATGATTTATGTATTCATTGTTGCAATAATGGTGTATACAAACTTGAGCAATTTGAATAACTATAGAAGTACCGGACTCTCAAGAGCCAAAACACCATTTGTTAAGCGTCGCCGAGGCCACCCAAATTTACCAAGTCGATGGTCGGAAACTAGGGTAAAGGGTCGAGGGTCACCGAGGGGTCGAGAACTAGGGTAGAGGGTCGAGGGTCACCGAGGGGAAATCCATGGCTTCATCATGCCCCCATGTTTGGCTCAGGGCGTCATCTTATATAGATTTATTGTCGTGCCAAAAATTGGTGTCAACACATGCCCCCATGTTTTTCGGCAAAACTTGTATGTTTGGCACACTAATATATCCAAGCTATATATATCATGTTTGTATATTAAGTGTCATGTTGTAATTAATATTTTGCAGAAACTATGGACGGTCGTCAAAGAAACTTAGAACAAGAAGAGATGTTGGGGGAAATCATACGCGAAGGACCATTGTTGGTGGGCGACATCGTCCGGGTAAGAGGTGATGCCTTCCAACTTCTGAACGACACCGATGGTCTGGAAGAAGAGGGTGAAGCAAGCTCCGATGATCGGACAATGGAGGTGGAAGGACATGCTTATGATGGCTCCTGTGAGCGAACGGAGGAAGGAGTTGTTGGAAAGTCCGGCGAGGTATATATAATAATTAAGCCTGTGCTGACTAGCTAATTGATGCATTAATTGTTTTGGACTATGTACACATATTAACTCTCTTCTTTCTTCTTTTCTAGCCCTCCGTATCCGGATCGAGCCAAACTTCGGTAACGAGACGAGGCCCAAAGAAAAAGTTGCGCCCGGATGAAAGGTTCACGATCACCGGCATCAATAGAGATGGCCAACCGATTGAACCCAGCCGGACCAAAGATGCATTTTTTGCTCAGTGCGGGGTTCTTGTTAGGGACATGATCCCGATCAGCATCCAGCAATGGAATAAGCCGAAGGCCGGAGACCCTGAAGTGTCTTTTGTCACCGATAGACAGAAAGATGATCTTTGGACCGCGCTGAAGGAAAATTTCACCCTACCGTAAGAGGAGCATCCAGAAAAACCAGTTACAGAGCAAAAGATCAAGAATCATGCTCTTAAGAAGATGGCAGACCTATTCATGAGGTGGAAGAATGAGTTAAAAACAACGTTTGTCGACAAAGAGAAGACTCCAACATTCACTGGCCGATTTGAGAAGATAAGAGAACAGTGGCCCGCATTTGTGGCCCACAAGACATCGGAGAAGAGTAAGAAGATGTCAGCGATAAATAAACTAAATGCTGCAAAGAAGAAGCATCACCATTGAACGGGGTCAGGTGGATACCACAAAGCCCGACTGTTGTGGGAGAAGGCTGAAAAGGACCTTCTTGACAAAGGGATCATACCAAGGACATTGAACTGGCCAGAGCGTGCAAGGAATTGGTTCTTCGGGGTTGGGGGAACCTTGCACCCTGAAACAGGGAAGTGCTTTTGGACGAACGAACAACTGAGAGTACCGATCACCAAGCTTGAGGAGTTAATCGCCCAAATAGAGGCAAGGACGTTCATTCCCGACAGAGAGAACGACGAGCTCACAATGGCCCTCTGGAATCCTGAGCACCCAGGACGAACACGAGGCACGGCAGGCTCCCTTCCGTGGAAGCATTGGTTTCCCGACGCAGGCGGTTACAAAAGCAGGGAGAGGAAGAGGAAACAGGAGCAAAGCGAAATACAGAACCTGCATGCAAGAGTACAAGCGCTAGAGGAGAGGCATCGAGCAGACGAAGCTACCCTAGAAGCTACCCCGCCATCTCAGCGGAGAAGCAGCGTGGCTTCCACCGAGGTCATTGCGCAACCTGATTTGATGGCTTCCAGGTACCCCGTGGATGAAATAACGGAGTCTCAAGAATGCCACCTTAAGAAGCAATTGATGCAATTCAAACCCACGGTGGCTATCGGCCATGTTGTACCTCCTCGACCCAACGGAACTTTTCACTGTCTTCCGATTCCACAAGGCTATGCTGTTGTGATGGTCGATGAAATAATGGAGGGATATGAGGAGATCGAGCTTGACTACCCTACCGGCGAAGGGGAAAATCTCCTGCAGAATGCTCTGAGGACTTCATGTCTATGGACGAAGGAATTCATCAAGCTTCCGAACTGGACGGCACCTACGCCTCCTCCTCCTCCTCCGGCGAGTAAGGGCCCGCCTCCTCCTCCGCCGGTGAGAGATCAGGGCACGCCTCCTTCTCCGCACCCTCCTCCGGCGACTGATCAGTGCACGCCTCCTCCTCCGCCTCCTCATCCGCCTCCTTCTCCGCCTCCGTCGGTGCGTACGAGCAGCCCATTTGCTCCTCCGCCTCCTCCTCCGCCTCCTTCTCCTCCTGCGTCGGCGCGTCCGAGCAGCCCGTCTCCTCCTCCGCCTCGTCAGCAAAAGCAGAAGAGAGCCGCCACCGGCGCTCCGCCTGCTCCGGCGCCTCTTAAGCAACAAAGGAAAATAGCAGCCGTCGCTCCGGCGTCTAGCAGTACAACCAGTGGTGGGAGGCAATTCCAATACGGTCCATCATCTCTCAAGCCTCTTGAGTCGTTACCATATGAGAGGAGCGACGAGGAAAGCGCGAAGATCTCTAAAGGCGAAGTGGATGCCTTTTTAAAAAATAAAAATCCACCTCCGAAGGAGAAGATAGATGAGGTGAAATTGAAGCGCACTTTGGATGCCCTGAAGCGACCAGCACCGGCTTCGCTGGATGACAACCATGTCCGCGCTCTTAAAAAGAAAGTGCAAGAAACGCGCCGGTCCGGAAGCACTGCAACTGACCAAAGGAGAGAACAACAAATTGCAAGAGGGAAAAAAATTCCCCAACTCGGCGAACATGCGAAAAAATTGTGCCCCCCGCTGCAGGTGTCTAGTGATATCGTCATCGCAAATCTGCCGGCCGGGATGGTGCCCGGTACCAATCTTGGTGATTATTTGCCGGCCGGGATGGTGCCCGGTACCAATCCTGGTTATTACCTGCCAGACGATATACAATTTGATCGACTCGAGGTGGACGAACACAAATTCCGGCACGGGTATCCTCTCGTTAGACCTGATCAACAGCTACCAACGATGATGCGAAGATTCCATGAGTGGTACATGGACACCTGCAAGAACTCTGGGTTGGATAATGTGTTTCTTACGGTTAAAGACAAGCACGACCTCCTTGGAATTGACATGTTGTGTGTTCCATTTGAGGAGTTATTCCAGCTTTACAATGCAATGGCCATCGATAAAGTAATCGTCACTTGCTACTGTCTGTAAGTACTACTTCTTTAATTAACTCTCTATATATAGCTCAGCTCTTTCATTGCATGTACATATAATTCACTATATCATGCAGATTGAAGATCGTCGAATGCATGCAAAGAGAAATCTATAATATTGGGTTCATTAACCTAAATCTCTTTGATGAATGGGCGATGGAAAATAATCCCAAACAAGCCGAGGCCAACTTGCTACAATTGTTGCTTCAACATCAAAACAAACAAAAAATAATCTTTCCTTACAACTTCGAGTGAGTGTTATACTATGCATATTCGGTTTTCCTTTATTTACTCGAGGTTATAGTAATGTAATTGATGAGTTATGCATGCGTGCGCAGCTTCCACTTTATTCTCCTAGAGATTAAGCTTGAGGAGGGACTACTAACCGTGTTAGACTCAAGACGAAAAGATCCCAAGACGTATGCGATCATCACTGAAATGCTTAAGAAGTAAGTGCAATCGATCATTATCGCAACATTTGGGCAACTTTGTTCATTTCCAGATATTAGGTAATAATTATTTTCTATGTCTGGCAGGGTTTGGAAAACGTTCACCACAAAATCTCCGGGACTGCCGAAGAAGCTGGAATTTACACGCCCGAAAGTAAGTATTACTAGCTAGTTCCGCGCATCTCCCATTATTTTGATTCTAGCTAGTTTCATCAATACCATTTATATAATGCTTGATTATCAGTTTGATTGACCTCTATTTCTCGTAAAGTGGTTGTGGCAACAAGAAGGGACTAATCTTTGTGGATACTACGTATGCGAGTACATCTACAACGCTACGATCTCTAAGGAGGGCGGCTACTCTAAAAAAGATTTTGATGTGCGTAAGCAATAATATTCACAATTTTATTTTATTACCATCATTTGTGTTGAGTTTCATTCATATATATGTATTGACCCCCTTCTTTGAATTAGCTTTGGGAGCTGCAGGAAGAACTCCTACCACAAGATCGCATAATAGCAATTCAAGAGGAATTGGCGGGATTCTTTCTTGAACACGTCATCAGGAAAGAGGGAGAATACCATATGGAACTTGATTTCAGATGGTAGGGTATCTTAAGAGATCTTATATTGTATATATGTAGCCAGTAGCGTCGGATAGATATACGAAAACTTGTTGTTCGAACAATCTCACTTCTCTGTGTATATGTTCATGACGAACTTCTGTACTTAATGGTTTAATTCCTTCATTTTCTTACTAGCTAGCATGTTGAGTCCTCTCTATACGTATAGTACGTAGCGTCAACCAAGCACGGAGATAAGAGAGGACACCTGTAAGGCCCGATATGCGGTACTATTTCAGATTCGGACGTTTCCGCCCGAACCCAAGGACGAAGCACATATCGAACCCACCGCGACATATGACAAAGCCACATGCCCCGGATTTCCAACATGATATCACAACATTACAGATACAAGGATACAACATCTCATACGATTGGCATACAACTGCCTCAAATATAATACAACAGCGGAAGATACATGTCTGAGTACAGACTACAATAAAATGCCTACTGGCAAAGAGAAAAAGCATCGATCCCATAACCACACGGGTCCAGGCCGTCCGCCGGGATCCGCCTAACTAGTCGTCGTCAAGTCTCCACGTGAAACGTCGATCACCATACCTGTTGTCGATCTGAACCCTGAAAAAGAGTTGGGGGTAGTATCATGAGTACAGAGGTACTCAGCATCCAACTGTAGTGGTCATCTGACCCAGCAAGAACTTCATCACTCGTCATTCTAGGACAACTAGTAGTTTACGGTAAGGAAGGGTAAGTGGTTAGGTTGCTTCCGCACTAGCATTTATGAAGTGGCTAACGATCTAGAGAGTAAGATAAGAAGCCAAGCATTCGATGAGGAATCGCCTCCAACAAGTCTTGCTATCCACCTACTACGCAAGCATAACACCTATCCTATCCTTGTCCTCCTCTTCGCATCCCGACGAAGAAGAAGCAGTCAAGGCACACACACGTTGATCAAGTTATAATAAGATTATCTCAGTTGTTGTTGTCTATGAACAAGGAGTAGGTCTCAAGTCGTCCATAACCGTGGACACGGCTTCTCGAAAAGATTTAACCCTGCAGGGGTGTACCAACTGCCCATTACGAGGCTCCGCACGCACGTCCATCACTCTCAGTTGCTACCCATCATAGGCAACCATTTTATGATTTAGTTCCAAGAGATCCGAAACGACAGGTCCCTCTAACTAACAACGAACAAATCCGGGTGGCCCCCGGTGAGTCGACATCCAGCTCAGGAGCCGGCCGCTCTCTCGATCTGGTCTCTACCGTCTGTCGCAGGTTTGGATACCCGGCTCATCACACATTGGGATAACCGGGTCCTCAGCCGGACAAGGTGGGCCAGCCAAGAAACTATGTCCTCCTGGCCCTGGTTGTTTTAAATAATATCTGCCAGGAGCGACCCAACAGACACACACACGTTTTCAAATGGTAAATCAGCTTGGGCCACCACTAGAAATGTTTGAAGCTAGGTAGGTAAGAGAAGGGGACCCCATAAAATCCCACACGCGGTTAGGCACGCTCAGTCTTAAAACCAATACCCGGAACTCGGATCCTAGGTGACTCGAATGGAACAAAGCGTCGGGGCGGGATAGCCTAGACCTTCCATCCTTCGTCGAATATAGTCAACATTATAATAATAATAATCATATCATCAACAATAATAATAATAATAATCATGTGATATCCCAACCCAAAGAGTAACAGGGTAACATCGTAGCATCCTAAGCATGCATACTAAGCAGGGGCTGAGCAACGAGCAATAGTAACATAGCAGTACAAGGTTTGCTGGGAAGGGACATGGCTGTATCGGTTTGAAAGAGGCTGTAAACATGTGGTAGGATCAAACATCGCCTAACCTAATCTAGCATGCAAACCGCTGGTTGAAATAGAATGGATCATAAGTAATGCAAGTCCTTGCCTGTTGATAAGTCGGGTTCCGAAGGTGTAGTCGATCGCACGCTCGCATCGTCTCCGAGAGGTACCCGCGGGAGCACACAAGAAGTAAACACTGGAAAGCAATCAACGGTGCACCACTATTACTACGGAGCAATACAAGAGCAAGCATCAACAGGAAGCAACACGAGGCATCGCACCTACCGTCGAGAGCGGTTACTAACGATTTAAGTGGAGTACTCGTCACACACGACGATACCGCACGTTTACGGTGGTTCAAGTTGCTTAGCTACAGGTGACCAAAGAACGGTTATTAACATGACAACTCAAGCAAGCATGGCATAGCACACAAACAGGTCAAGAGGTGAAGCACAAAGTAAACTATCTATGCTAGACAATTTAAGTGAGGCACAATCCTATACATGGCATAACACTAAGTGCCGCACGATGATTAAAACATTTGGTACTGTTCTGCCCTAAACCATATTTTAAGTTGGTTAACAACAGAAAACAATAGCATAAACACGAAGAACACGAAAAACTAATCAAGTTACATATAAAGAACACCCCAAACGGAGTTACGGTTAAAAAGATACGAGCAAAACAATTTATGCACACATGCTGTATAAACAGGGGTAAATCTATATGCAAAAGTGCAGCAACATGACATAGCAATACGTGGGATGAAAGTAGACATCATGCTTAACAATATGCAACTGGAATCACTCAATTCCGATGAACGGTTGCGAAGCAATCGTCATCCGAAGTTGCAACAAAATAACAGTTTCAGCAATAGCAGCACAACAACATCAGGATAGCTACTTTGGAGCAAAATATAAACATGATGCATCAGGCAAATATGGCATGTGAATGCATGAAACTGAGGTACAAACATTTCTTAACGCAACGCAAAAGGAATCAATGCAATAGGCCTCATGGATTTGTTACAATCATCATGCAAAGTTGCAACAAAATAACAACATCAGCACAATAACAGGAATTGTAGCAGTTTAACGGCCTGATGCCCACTTTGAACAGCAAAAACTATATCTAAACAACCTCAAAACAATTAACTCACAAAAGACGGATTAAAGTACACGCAATTCTAAGCAATTTTCGTTTTGGGGGCGACGCGATCCGAGCTACGGTTTAACGGGAAAACGCAGTGCAAAAACAGATCAGCACACAATAATTATAGGACTTAGAAAATTACAGCAGGGTTAGCCAGAAAAAAAAAACAAAATAAAAAAAAAACTGGCCTCACCCACTATTGGGCTCGGCCCACTCGGCCGCTGCTGGCTGGAGGCCTGGCTGGCTGCGCAGGGGCCCACCTGGCCACGCTGGAGGAGACCAGCCGGCTCGGGCACGGCCGCTCCAAGGCAGCGGCGGCGGCGCCGGCTACCGGCGCGAGGCGGCGCAGGGCGAGGAGGCCGGAGGAGGGACGGATCGGGCGCGGTGCAGAGGGGCCGGGGCGGATCCGGCGCTAGACGAGGCCGGCGGCGAGCTCCTGTGGCGTGGCACGGCTCCCGGTGCTGAGCTCGGGCGGGCGGCGGCCATGGCGGAAGGCGGCGCCGGCGTCCTGTACAGGGAAGAGGGGACGCGGGTGAGAGAGGAGAAGGAGGGAAGGGCACGGGGAGAGGAGAGGGAGGCGCGGCGGCTGGTGCTGGTCGCCGGCGGGCGGCTCGCCGGCCGGAGAGGAGGAGCGGCGGCGGCTCCGCGGTGAGGGTGGCGCGACGGAGGTGGCGGCTACGGGCGGCGCGTCCAGATGGGCCTGGCGGGCCCGCGGCGGCCCTGCGGGGCCCGGATCTGGCTGGGGCGGTTGGTGGAGTTGGGGGCGCGATCTGAGCCGCAGATCGGCCAGATCGATGGCTGTGGTTGCTTGGGCTGTTAGGGTTTCGGGGCTAATTTGGGGGATTTTCTTCGTGACCGCCGAAGGTGCATACGGACTCCGATTCCGATGAAATCTCGAACCACGCGCTCAGCGCGTCGAGCTCTTCGATCGTACCTCACTGCGGTGACATTCCGACAACATTTTCCAGCGCGCTATAAAAATATCCCGTTTAATTATTAAACGAGGTTTTCCGTTCCGTTGGCTGCGGTTGAGCTCGTGCGGTCTCGCGACGGTGATCGGGTGAAACCCGGTGTCGCAAAGGTCGAGTGTCAGGGTGGCAAGGGTCGGTCTCCGTCCGATACGAGATAAGAGGGGGAAAATAATCGCCGATCGATAAATCGGGGATGCAAACACCGCAAACAAATCAGACAATCAGACAATTCACACCGAAAACAATTTTTTTAATTTTTGTGAAATCTGGGCTGTTATAGTCAACACCACCAACAAGGGATCTCGTCCCGAGATCCAGGACGATCCGGTGGGAGAGGGGGGAGAGAGAGGAGTCGACGATCTTCAACACCACCAACAAGGGACTCTGCTCCATGTCGACGTCGAACTTCGGTCGAGATAAATTTCCGCAGAGAGACAGTAACGTCGGAAAGCGAAACCATCGGTGTCAAGAGGAAGAACGATCGCTTAAACCAGATCAAGGGATAGTGATTTTCGACGCAAGTCGTAAAAACACCGGCAAAAAGGATGGATGGCAATGGATGACCCAGATGATAACCGAAATCGGAGAAGCTAAAGGTACTACAGGAATTCCCACTTGAGCTCGGAATCGAGACAATACGCTGCAAGCAAGGCATTGTAACTATTCCGAAACTCGACACACTCGAGATCCTAAAGTTTGAAGGGGATAAGGCGAGAATAAAAACACTTACGACACTTGTCCTCACCAGAGCAAGGGTAAGGAGTAACAAGAATCCTACTCTCCGATAACTAACTTAGTAACTATAAAATAGTTTTTGTCTAGACTCGACTTCGGCCAGAGAGGGGATCCTACGGTCGGTAAGGCTCTGATACCAAGTTGTAAGGCCCGATATGCGGTACTGTTTCAGATTCGGACGTTTCCGCCCGAACCCGAGGACGAAGCACATATCGAACCCACCGCGACATATGACAAAGCCACATGCCCCGGATTTCCAACATGATATCACAACATTACAGATACAAGGATACAACATCTCATACGATTGGCATACAACTGCCTCAAATATAATACAACAGCGGAAGATACATGTCTGAGTACAGACTACAATAAAATGCCTACTGGCAAAGAGAAAAAGCATCGATCCCATAACCACACGGGTCCAGGCCGTCCGCCGGGATCCGCCTAACTAGTCGTCGTCAAGTCTCCACGTGAAACGTCGATCACCATACCTGTTGTCGATCTGAACCCTGAAAAAGAGTTGGGGGTAGTATCATGAGTACAGAGGTACTCAGCATCCAACTGTAGTGGTCATCTGACCCAGCAAGAACTTCATCACTCGTCATTCTAGGACAACTAGTAGTTTACGGTAAGGAAGGGTAAGTGGTTAGGTTGCTTCCGCACTAGCATTTATGAAGTGGCTAACGATCTAGAGAGTAAGATAAGAAGCCAAGCATTCGATGAGGAATCGCCTCCAACAAGTCTTGCTATCCACCTACTACGCAAGCATAACACCTATCCTATCCTTGTCCTCCTCTTCGCATCCCGACGAAGAAGAAGCAGTCAAGGCACACACACGTTGATCAAGTTATAATAAGATTATCTCAGTTGTTGTTGTCTATGAACAAGGAGTAGGTCTCAAGTCGTCCATAACCGTGGACACGGCTTCTCGAAAAGATTTAACCCTGCAGGGGTGTACCAACTGCCCATTACGAGGCTCCGCACGCACGTCCATCACTCTCAGTTGCTACCCATCATAGGCAACCATTTTATGATTTAGTTCCAAGAGATCCGAAACGACAGGTCCCTCTAACTAACAACGAACAAATCCGGGTGGCCCCCGGTGAGTCGACATCCAGCTCAGGAGCCGGCCGCTCTCTCGATCTGGTCTCTACCGTCTGTCGCAGGTTTGGATACCCGGCTCATCACACATTGGGATAACCGGGTCCTCAGCCGGACAAGGTGGGCCAGCCAAGAAACTATGTCCTCCTGGCCCTGGTTGTTTTAAATAATATCTGCCAGGAGCGACCCAACAGACACACACACGTTTTCAAATGGTAAATCAGCTTGGGCCACCACTAGAAATGTTTGAAGCTAGGTAGGTAAGAGAAGGGGACCCCATAAAATCCCACACGCGGTTAGGCACGCTCAGTCTTAAAACCAATACCCGGAACTCGGATCCTAGGTGACTCGAATGGAACAAAGCGTCGGGGCGGGATAGCCTAGACCTTCCATCCTTCGTCGAATATAGTCAACATTATAATAATAATAATCATATCATCAACAATAATAATAATAATAATCATGTGATATCCCAACCCAAAGAGTAACAGGGTAACATCGTAGCATCCTAAGCATGCATACTAAGCAGGGGCTGAGCAACGAGCAATAGTAACATAGCAGTACAAGGTTTGCTGGGAAGGGACATGGCTGTATCGGTTTGAAAGAGGCTGTAAACATGTGGTAGGATCAAACATCGCCTAACCTAATCTAGCATGCAAACCGCTGGTTGAAATAGAATGGATCATAAGTAATGCAAGTCCTTGCCTGTTGATAAGTCGGGTTCCGAAGGTGTAGTCGATCGCACGCTCGCATCGTCTCCGAGAGGTACCCGCGGGAGCACACAAGAAGTAAACACTGGAAAGCAATCAACGGTGCACCACTATTACTACGGAGCAATACAAGAGCAAGCATCAACAGGAAGCAACACGAGGCATCGCACCTACCGTCGAGAGCGGTTACTAACGATTTAAGTGGAGTACTCGTCACACACGACGATACCGCACGTTTACGGTGGTTCAAGTTGCTTAGCTACAGGTGACCAAAGAACGGTTATTAACATGACAACTCAAGCAAGCATGGCATAGCACACAAACAGGTCAAGAGGTGAAGCACAAAGTAAACTATCTATGCTAGACAATTTAAGTGAGGCACAATCCTATACATGGCATAACACTAAGTGCCGCACGATGATTAAAACATTTGGTACTGTTCTGCCCTAAACCATATTTTAAGTTGGTTAACAACAGAAAACAATAGCATAAACACGAAGAACACGAAAAACTAATCAAGTTACATATAAAGAACACCCCAAACGGAGTTACGGTTAAAAAGATACGAGCAAAACAATTTATGCACACATGCTGTATAAACAGGGGTAAATCTATATGCAAAAGTGCAGCAACATGACATAGCAATACGTGGGATGAAAGTAGACATCATGCTTAACAATATGCAACTGGAATCACTCAATTCCGATGAACGGTTGCGAAGCAATCGTCATCCGAAGTTGCAACAAAATAACAGTTTCAGCAATAGCAGCACAACAACATCAGGATAGCTACTTTGGAGCAAAATATAAACATGATGCATCAGGCAAATATGGCATGTGAATGCATGAAACTGAGGTACAAACATTTCTTAACGCAACGCAAAAGGAATCAATGCAATAGGCCTCATGGATTTGTTACAATCATCATGCAAAGTTGCAACAAAATAACAACATCAGCACAATAACAGGAATTGTAGCAGTTTAACGGCCTGATGCCCACTTTGAACAGCAAAAACTATATCTAAACAACCTCAAAACAATTAACTCACAAAAGACGGATTAAAGTACACGCAATTCTAAGCAATTTTCGTTTTGGGGGCGACGCGATCCGAGCTACGGTTTAACGGGAAAACGCAGTGCAAAAACAGATCAGCACACAATAATTATAGGACTTAGAAAATTACAGCAGGGTTAGCCAGAAAAAAAAAACAAAATAAAAAAAAAACTGGCCTCACCCACTATTGGGCTCGGCCCACTCGGCCGCTGCTGGCTGGAGGCCTGGCTGGCTGCGCAGGGGCCCACCTGGCCACGCTGGAGGAGACCAGCCGGCTCGGGCACGGCCGCTCCAAGGCAGCGGCGGCGGCGCCGGCTACCGGCGCGAGGCGGCGCAGGGCGAGGAGGCCGGAGGAGGGACGGATCGGGCGCGGTGCAGAGGGGCCGGGGCGGATCCGGCGCTAGACGAGGCCGGCGGCGAGCTCCTGTGGCGTGGCACGGCTCCCGGTGCTGAGCTCGGGCGGGCGGCGGCCATGGCGGAAGGCGGCGCCGGCGTCCTGTACAGGGAAGAGGGGACGCGGGTGAGAGAGGAGAAGGAGGGAAGGGCACGGGGAGAGGAGAGGGAGGCGCGGCGGCTGGTGCTGGTCGCCGGCGGGCGGCTCGCCGGCCGGAGAGGAGGAGCGGCGGCGGCTCCGCGGTGAGGGTGGCGCGACGGAGGTGGCGGCTACGGGCGGCGCGTCCAGATGGGCCTGGCGGGCCCGCGGCGGCCCTGCGGGGCCCGGATCTGGCTGGGGCGGTTGGTGGAGTTGGGGGCGCGATCTGAGCCGCAGATCGGCCAGATCGATGGCTGTGGTTGCTTGGGCTGTTAGGGTTTCGGGGCTAATTTGGGGGATTTTCTTCGTGACCGCCGAAGGTGCATACGGACTCCGATTCCGATGAAATCTCGAACCACGCGCTCAGCGCGTCGAGCTCTTCGATCGTACCTCACTGCGGTGACATTCCGACAACATTTTCCAGCGCGCTATAAAAATATCCCGTTTAATTATTAAACGAGGTTTTCCGTTCCGTTGGCTGCGGTTGAGCTCGTGCGGTCTCGCGACGGTGATCGGGTGAAACCCGGTGTCGCAAAGGTCGAGTGTCAGGGTGGCAAGGGTCGGTCTCCGTCCGATACGAGATAAGAGGGGGAAAATAATCGCCGATCGATAAATCGGGGATGCAAACACCGCAAACAAATCAGACAATCAGACAATTCACACCGAAAACAATTTTTTTAATTTTTGTGAAATCTGGGCTGTTATAGTCAACACCACCAACAAGGGATCTCGTCCCGAGATCCAGGACGATCCGGTGGGAGAGGGGGGAGAGAGAGGAGTCGACGATCTTCAACACCACCAACAAGGGACTCTGCTCCATGTCGACGTCGAACTTCGGTCGAGATAAATTTCCGCAGAGAGACAGTAACGTCGGAAAGCGAAACCATCGGTGTCAAGAGGAAGAACGATCGCTTAAACCAGATCAAGGGATAGTGATTTTCGACGCAAGTCGTAAAAACACCGGCAAAAAGGATGGATGGCAATGGATGACCCAGATGATAACCGAAATCGGAGAAGCTAAAGGTACTACAGGAATTCCCACTTGAGCTCGGAATCGAGACAATACGCTGCAAGCAAGGCATTGTAACTATTCCGAAACTCGACACACTCGAGATCCTAAAGTTTGAAGGGGATAAGGCGAGAATAAAAACACTTACGACACTTGTCCTCACCAGAGCAAGGGTAAGGAGTAACAAGAATCCTACTCTCCGATAACTAACTTAGTAACTATAAAATAGTTTTTGTCTAGACTCGACTTCGGCCAGAGAGGGGATCCTACGGTCGGTAAGGCTCTGATACCAAGTTGTAAGGCCCGATATGCGGTACTGTTTCAGATTCGGACGTTTCCGCCCGAACCCGAGGACGAAGCACATATCGAACCCACCGCGACATATGACAAAGCCACATGCCCCGGATTTCCAACATGATATCACAACATTACAGATACAAGGATACAACATCTCATACGATTGGCATACAACTGCCTCAAATATAATACAACAGCGGAAGATACATGTCTGAGTACAGACTACAATAAAATGCCTACTGGCAAAGAGAAAAAGCATCGATCCCATAACCACACGGGTCCAGGCCGTCCGCCGGGATCCGCCTAACTAGTCGTCGTCAAGTCTCCACGTGAAACGTCGATCACCATACCTGTTGTCGATCTGAACCCTGAAAAAGAGTTGGGGGTAGTATCATGAGTACAGAGGTACTCAGCATCCAACTGTAGTGGTCATCTGACCCAGCAAGAACTTCATCACTCGTCATTCTAGGACAACTAGTAGTTTACGGTAAGGAAGGGTAAGTGGTTAGGTTGCTTCCGCACTAGCATTTATGAAGTGGCTAACGATCTAGAGAGTAAGATAAGAAGCCAAGCATTCGATGAGGAATCGCCTCCAACAAGTCTTGCTATCCACCTACTACGCAAGCATAACACCTATCCTATCCTTGTCCTCCTCTTCGCATCCCGACGAAGAAGAAGCAGTCAAGGCACACACACGTTGATCAAGTTATAATAAGATTATCTCAGTTGTTGTTGTCTATGAACAAGGAGTAGGTCTCAAGTCGTCCATAACCGTGGACACGGCTTCTCGAAAAGATTTAACCCTGCAGGGGTGTACCAACTGCCCATTACGAGGCTCCGCACGCACGTCCATCACTCTCAGTTGCTACCCATCATAGGCAACCATTTTATGATTTAGTTCCAAGAGATCCGAAACGACAGGTCCCTCTAACTAACAACGAACAAATCCGGGTGGCCCCCGGTGAGTCGACATCCAGCTCAGGAGCCGGCCGCTCTCTCGATCTGGTCTCTACCGTCTGTCGCAGGTTTGGATACCCGGCTCATCACACATTGGGATAACCGGGTCCTCAGCCGGACAAGGTGGGCCAGCCAAGAAACTATGTCCTCCTGGCCCTGGTTGTTTTAAATAATATCTGCCAGGAGCGACCCAACAGACACACACACGTTTTCAAATGGTAAATCAGCTTGGGCCACCACTAGAAATGTTTGAAGCTAGGTAGGTAAGAGAAGGGGACCCCATAAAATCCCACACGCGGTTAGGCACGCTCAGTCTTAAAACCAATACCCGGAACTCGGATCCTAGGTGACTCGAATGGAACAAAGCGTCGGGGCGGGATAGCCTAGACCTTCCATCCTTCGTCGAATATAGTCAACATTATAATAATAATAATCATATCATCAACAATAATAATAATAATAATCATGTGATATCCCAACCCAAAGAGTAACAGGGTAACATCGTAGCATCCTAAGCATGCATACTAAGCAGAGGCTGAGCAACGAGCAATAGTAACATAGCAGTACAAGGTTTGCTGGGAAGGGACATGGCTGTATCGGTTTGAAAGAGGCTGTAAACATGTGGTAGGATCAAACATCGCCTAACCTAATCTAGCATGCAAACCGCTGGTTGAAATAGAATGGATCATAAGTAATGCAAGTCCTTGCCTGTTGATAAGTCGGGTTCCGAAGGTGTAGTCGATCGCACGCTCGCATCGTCTCCGAGAGGTACCCGCGGGAGCACACAAGAATTAAACACTGGAAAGCAATCAACGGTGCACCACTATTACTACGGAGCAATACAAGAGCAAGCATCAACAGGAAGCAACACAAGGCATCGCACCTACCGTCAAGAGCGGTTACTAACGATTTAAGTGGAGTACTCGTCACACACGACGATACCGCACGTTTACGGTGGTTCAAGTTGCTTAGCTACAGGTGACCAAAGAACGGTTATTAACATGACAACTCAAGCAAGCATGGCATAGCACACAAACAGGTCAAGAGGTGAAGCACAAAGTAAACTATCTATGCTAGACAATTTAAGTGAGGCACAATCCTATACATGGCATAACACTAAGTGCCGCACGATGATTAAAACATTTGGTACTGTTCTTCCCTAAACCATATTTTAAGTTGGTTAACAACAGCAAACAATATCATAAACACGAAGAACACGAAAAACTAATCAAGTTACATATAAAGAACACCCCAAACGGAGTTACGGTTAAAAAGATACGAGCAAAACAATTTATGCACACATGCTGTATAAACAGGGGTAAATCTATATGCAAAAGTGCAGCAACATGACATAGCAATACGTGGGATGAAAGTAGACATCATGCTTAACAATATGCAACAGGAATCACTCAATTCCGATGAACGGTTGCGAAGCAATCGTCATCCGAAGTTGCAACAAAATAACAGTTTCAGCAATAGCAGCACAACAACATCAGGATAGCTACTTTGGAGCAAAATATAAACATGATGCAGCAGGAAAATATGGCATGTGAATGCATGAAACTGAAGTACAAACATTTCTTAACGCAACGCAAAAGGAATCAATGCAATAGGCCTCATGGATTTGTTACAATCATCATGCAAAGTTGCAACAAAATAACAACATCAGCACAATAACATGAATTGTAGCAGTTTAACGGCCTGATGCCCACTTTGAACAGCAAAAACTATATCTAAACAACCTCAAAACAATTAACTCACAAAAGACGGATTAAAGTACACGCAATTCTAAGCAATTTTCGTTTTGGGGGCGACGCGATCCGAGCTACGGTTTAACGGGAAAACGCAGTGCAAAAACAGATCAGCACACAATAATTATAGGACTTAGAAAATTACAGCAGGGTTAGCCAGAAAAAAAAACAAAATAAAAAAAAAACTGGCCTCACCCACTATTGGGCTCGGCCCACTCGGCCGCTGCTGGCTGGAGGCCTGGCTGGCTGCGCAGGGGCCCACCTGGCCACGCTGGAGGAGACCAGCCGGCTCGGGCACGGCCGCTCCAAGGCAGCGGCGGCGGCGCCGGCTACCGGCGCGAGGCGGCGCAGGGCGAGGAGGCCGGAGGAGGGACGGATCGGGCGCGGTGCAGAGGGGCCGGGGCGGATCCGGCGCTAGACGAGGCCGGCGGCGAGCTCCTGTGGCGTGGCACGGCTCCCGGTGCTGAGCTCGGGCGGGCGGCGGCCATGGCGGAAGGCGGCGCCGGCGTCCTGTACAGGGAAGAGGGGACGCGGGTGAGAGAGGAGAAGGAGGGAAGGGCACGGGGAGAGGAGAGGGAGGCGCGGCGGCTGGTGCTGGTCGCCGGCGGGCGGCTCGCCGGCCGGAGAGGAGGAGCGGCGGCGGCTCCGCGGTGAGGGTGGCGCGACGGAGGTGGCGGCTACGGGCGGCGCGTCCAGATGGGCCTGGCGGGCCCGCGGCGGCCCTGCGGGGCCCGGATCTGGCTGGGGCGGTTGGTGGAGTTGGGGGCGCGATCTGAGCCGCAGATCGGCCAGATCGATGGCTGTGGTTGCTTGGGCTGTTAGGGTTTCAGGGCTAATTTGGGGGATTGTCTTCGTGACCGCCGAAGGTGCATACGGACTCCGATTCCGACGAAATCTCGAACCACGCGCTCAGCGCGTCGAGCTCTTCGATCGTACCTCACTGCGGTGACATTCCGACAACATTTTCCGGCGCGCTATAAAAATATCCCGTTTAATTATTAAACGAGGTTTTCCGTTCCGTTGGCTGCGGTTGATCTCGTGCGGTCTCGCGACGGTGATCGGGTGAAACCCGGTGTCGCAAAGGTCGAGTGTCAGGGTGGCAAGGGTCGGTCTCCGTCCGATACGAGATAAGAGGGGGAAAATAATCGCCGATCGATAAATCGGGGATGCAAACACCGCAAACAAATCAGACAATCAGACAATTCACACCGAAAACAATTTTTTTAATTTTTGTGAAATCTGGGCTGTTACAACACCTCTCTCTATTAGCTACAATATATGAAACCCCTAAATTAACCCTACAAAACCCCCATCCCCCCTCTCAAAAAAAAACCCCAGACACGGAACTGCTGACGCGTGGAGGCATTTTGGTCCCGGTTGGTGCTACCAACCGGGACAAAAGGCCCTCCTGCCCGGGAAAGCCGCAGAGGCCACGTGGAGGCCCATCTGTACCGGTTCGTAAGCGAACCGGGGCTAATGGTTTTGGGCATTAGTAACGACCCTTTAGTCCCGGTTCCGGAACCGGAACAGAAGGCTCTCTGGAACCGGGACAAATGGGCCTTTTTCTACTAGTGCATGTATATGTAGTGTTGGGGTCTTCAATCGTGGAAATTTCTCCGGTAACCCAAAACGGTGAGTAATAGCCCACAAAACGGGCTAGAATCAACCAGAAATGCGATTGTTGATGACCGACAAGTAAACGCACTGTTGGGGTCTTGAATCGTGGAAATCGCTCCTGTACCCCAAAACGGTGAGTAATAGTCCACGAAACCGGACAAAATCGACCAAAATTACGATTATTGATGACCGACATGTATACCCATTGTTGGGGTCGTCAATCATGGAAAATACTCCGGTACCCCAAAGAGGTGAGTAATAGTCCACGAAACGTGCCAGAACCGGCCAAAACTGCGATTCTTGTTGACCGAAACGTATACCCACTGTTGGGATCATCTGTAAGGCCCGATATGCGATACTGTTCCAGATCTAGATGTTTCCATCCAGATCCGGGGACGCACATATCGGTCGACATATGACAATGCCATATGCCACGGATTCCCAACATGATATCACAACATTACAGATACATGGATAGAACATCTCATACAATCTGCATACAACTGCCTTGAATACAATACATCAGCGGAAGATACATGTCTGAGTACAAACTACAATCAAATGCCTAGTGGCAAAGAGAAAAAGACATCGCTCCCATAACCACACGGGTCCAGGCCCTCCGCCGGGATCCGCCTAACTAGTCGTCGTCGAGTCTCCACGTGAAACGTCGATCACCATACCTGTTGTCAATCAAGAACCCTGAAAAGAGTTTGGGGGTAGTATCATGAGTACAGAAGTACTCAGCATCCAACTGTAGTGGTCATCTGACCCAGCAAGGACTTCATTACTCGTCATTCTAGGACAACTAGTAGTTTACGGTAAGGATGGGGTAAGTGGTGAGGTTGTTGCCGCACTAGCATTTATGAAGTGGCTAACGATCTAGAGAGTAAGATAAGAAGCCAAGCATTCGATGAGGAATCTCCTCCAACAAGTCTGCTATCCACCTACTTACGCAAGCATAACACCTATCCTATCCTTGTCCTCCTCTTCGCATCCCGACTAAGAAGAAGCAGTCAAGGCACACTGATACGTCCAAAACGTATCTATAATTTCCGCTTGCTCCATGCATGTTTTGTGTGATATTGCTATGATCTAGATACACTTTCATACACTTTTGATCATATTTGGACTAACCTATTAAATCAGTGCACCCCAGTGCCAGTTCCTGTTTTCAGTTATTTTTCTATTTCAGTTTTCCCCCATATAAAAAGTGCCAGAAAAATTCGGGAAAATTCAGATAAAAAAATCAGCGTGACGGAAGCTTCGAGAAGAGCCCGGGAGGGGCCAGAGGGGAGCCAGGGGGGCCCAGGCCGCCACCCGACGCGGCCCCACCCCTGGCCCACCTCTGGCTGCCCCCCTTCACCTATTTATCCTCCGTCACGGGAAAACTCTAGAAGCAAAACCCTATTCCGCGAACTCGCCTCTGTTCCGCCGCCGCCGCGCTTCCAAGATCGGGTGCACCAGAAGACCTCTTCCCGGCACCCTTCCGGAGGGAGGATTGACCTCCGGGAGTCTCCTCTCCACCATGGATGCTCCTCGGATGTCTCGTGAGTAGTTTTCCTTGGACCATGGGTCCGTGATCAGTAGCTATGTGATGTTCTCCTCCCCTCTTTGATCTTCATTGTTTAGACCTCGTGAGCTTCCATACATGATCGAGGCACCTTTGTAATATTTCTGCTGTTGCTATGCTGAGTTTGGAGGGATCTGATGGATTATGAGATTATGTTCAGATTGTGATAGAGTAATATATTTGGTTTTTATCTCTTATATTTTTGTTCCTAATTAATTCTTGCATGTTCTCCGTTGCTGTTTATTGCTTTGGCCAAGTAGTAGGTAGTGACTCCAAGAGGGAGCGTAGTGCTAGATTGTGGGTTCATGCCCCCCCCCCCCCGATGACACGCTTGAGTGACAGAAACATTAGTGTAGGGGATGTGTTGTTGCCACAAGGGGGAAAACAACGGTGCTTGTGACCGCGGTCACAAGGTGGATGATTAGTAGTAGATGCAGTTGGATTTCGGTCTACTTATTTTGGCGTACTACCCGTGCTTTTGAACCTCTTCCTTTCTTTTGTAGCATAGTTAGCATTGCGGTGCGTTCATAATCATGTCAATTGCCCTTCTGTAATTTGTTTACCTCGCATAGCAATTTTATCGTCTTTTGGGAGAGAGACATCACTAGAGAACATCACGTATCCCGGTCCATATCCTCATTACTGTTCCCAAGCTATATTTACTTTTCTGCATTTACTTTCAAGTTGCTATCATTATCCCTTGTGTTTTATCATTTGTGAACAACAAGACCGGAGAGAGTGACAACCTCTTTGAACTTCGTTGGGAACAAAGTTATCTGTGTATGTGTGCAGGTCCGCGTCAGTTGCATCGCTGACACCTACTTATCATCTCTGGAGTCCTACTGGAGACAAACCTTGGTCTCTTCACCGAGGGAAAACTGCTGCTGCACTGCATCTCAAACCTTCACTTGGGGTAACCAACGAAGGGCGAGAAGCCAACAAGCAAGAGTATTTCTGGCGCCGTTGTCGGGGACTCCAAGTCCTAAGATAGGGGAGTTTCACACTACCGTTTACCTTTGTTTTTTAGTCTTGTTAGTTTACCTTTCAGTTTTTATCTCAGTGTCCTTTATGAAAAACCACAAAAATAGTTGCTACCTTTTGTCTTTCTCTTGCTTTGCCTATTTATGCTATCCTCACCATGGGTGATGAACCACCAAAATATGGTAGGATGGACATGTTTCACTTGGATCGTCTTCGATCAATTTGTGCTCGCGCTAAAAACCCAACCGACTTGGTTGAGGGAAAATCATTGGATGAGCATGCTCATTATACGCGGCACCGCCTATCTCAGAAAGGGAAACACTTATGGGATAAAATACATGTTTCTTATTGCCATGCTAAACTTTTGTGCCACATTTATGATTTTACTTGATGTTCTAATATAGAACATAAACACCTCCCTTTCCAATGTGAGTTTAATGAAAATGAGATCTTATCTTCTTATGCTAAAGGTGTTTATGATTACTTTGATGTTGAAAAGATTGAAGAGTTTGTTGCTTTTAAAGGTGCCTATGAGATTGCTTCTATTGTTGCTATTGCACCCACACTTGATTGTCCTATTATCCTTTTGAAATCTCCAACTCATATTCCGGAGAATTGTGCTCTTATCAAGGCTCAATGTGATGGGTTGCATTTATCTTATAATCCTAAAGACCGTGTTGAAAACTATACACGTGTGCTTGTAAGTCATGAACAACATGATTTATGTGATAGTTATATTCTTGACGTTGTTCATGATACTACTGAAAATTATTTTGAGAGAGGGAAGTTTGGTTGTAGAAACTTCCATATTACTAAAACTCCTCTCTTTATGTTGAATGTTTTGAAGATGTTCTTGTTCCACCTTCCTACGCGGGTTTCTTTTTGCTTCTTTGATTTATTTTCTTATAAGATGCCTATGCATAGGAAGTGGGTTAGGCTTAAATGTGTTTCACATTTGCTTCTTGATGCTCTCTTTTGCTTCAATTCTTATTCTCTTGTGAGCATCTTTCATAATCTTTAAGCCTAGCTAATGGCTTTAAAGAAGCGCTTTCGGGAGGCAGCCCGCAACGAATTTAGGTTTTTATTTTTGCTTTTGTTGTGTCTTGATGATTGTTACTACTGTAGAAACATCATTGTATCTTTATTTTTCAGCTTTGTGCCTAGCTATAGCCTCTTACGGCAAGGGAAGTAAAAGTTGTGACATGCTGTCCAGAAAACAGATTCTGTCCTCGTGGCCAGAAAAACTCCAGAAAAATCCCAGTTCATCTTTTTGAGCTGAAATTTTTACACAGTATTCTCTATACAATTACGAAACTTCCGTATGTTCTGAGTTTTTTTATTTGAGTTGCAGAAGTGCCCCTAAAAAATTCTTTACTATCTTCTGTTCTATTTTTCACAGATTCTGCCACGTTTTGTCTCTCCTTACTTTTGAAAACCTTAAGCTTGCTTTTTCTTTGCAAAAAAACTCTTTGGCACTCTTGAGAAACATTAGCTCTTCAATAATATCTTTATATCCAGTGGACAATTTTTTTATTTATTAAGGGTACTAACCTCTCTAATCAGCTAATGATGAGTTATGTATGAAGGGAGTTTTCAAGTGTGCGATAGAAGATGATGAAAGAAGATCCAGGAGTTTCAAGTGCTCAAGCTAATAAATATTCAAGGAGACTCAAGAGTCTAAGCTTGGGGATGCCCCCGTGCATCCCCTTCTCCATCAACAAATCAGCAGTCCGTCCTTCGTCTCACTATATTTTTATCACTTCATGCGTTATGTGCTATGCTTGGAGCGTCTCGCTCTTAGGTTTTGTTTTTAGTTTTCTTTAGCTTTGTTTTCTGTTCATAACAAGTTAGATCCCTTCTTACTTTGTGTGGGAGAGAAACACGCTCCACTTTCAAAATTTAGAACACATCATAGGATTCTTCATGCCTATCTTTTTGCTGTTATGTGTTCTTTATCTTTTCATAGCTACTGCCTTGTTTAGTTTTAGCTTTAGTTTGTCTTTAGTAAGAGCCTTGGATTTTGTTTAGTTTGTTGATGCAACTCTTTTTAGTTTTCATGTTTATCTTGTTAAATAGAGTTGGTTGTTGCACTGAGTTGTGTTTTGTCTTGAAAGTAGGTAATTGAGGTTGCTATTTAATTTTAGTAGTAGCTTGCAATAGTTTTGAGGTATTGTTGTGAGTAATGTTTGGAATTTTGGTGTCACGAGCCCTTGCCTATTAGTGATAGGTGTCGTATTTTGGGCAATCCGTGTTTATTTTCAAAACCTACAAAACTAGTTGAGAACTCTAGCTGCTAGATAGATCACTACTCTTCTGAGGAGTCGAATATCAGAGAACACTCACGTACCATGAGTCGAGGATGCGCAAGGATAACCAAACCCCCATACACTCCTCCTTGGGGTACTTGTCTCTTTGTGAACCTCCTTGTTAGATTGATAGTTACCGATAATAAGTGCATTAGTTCTTCGGACTAATGTAAGTATTGAGAGTTGACACTTCCACCTTCCCATATTTTGCTAGCCTTTCCCATGCCGTGCATTGCCTTCTTCTCACTCCGAGAGTTGGTGTCCACATTCGCCGGTACATCCAAACCCTTGGCATGATACGCTCTGTCATCATAAGCCTCCCTTTATCTTTCCTCAAAACAGCCACCATACCTACCTATCAAAGCATTTCCATAGCCTTTCCGAGTTATATTTCCATGCAACTTCCACCTCTTCATGACTTGATCTTCATGTCATACATGTTCCTGCTACACTGGCAGCGACATATACCTTGCATACATCATGTTAGTTACATCTTCTTTATTTTTTGAGTACCTTGTAAAGTGTGAAAGATCTCCTTTACCTTCTTGTAAAATAGAGTGTTTCCCTTAAGTGAGGAAAATATCCCAAAGTGGACACAATAAAATATCCCAAAGAGGACAAATGAGAGTTAAATAGAAAGAGCCATTGAGGCCACAAAAAAATACAAAAAAAATAGAAAAAATAGAAAAAGAAATAAAAAGAGAGAAAGGGGCAACACTACTATCCTTTTGAGAGATCCACACTAGTACTCCCTTTATATCCTTGTACTCCATAGAGATGATCTTTATGCATATAGCTATGTGGGGACCTTCACACTATAGAACTTGGCTTGCATATTCCAAGGATGAGCCTCCTCAAACGAGCTCTAGGTCTTCATGAGCGAGCAAGTTAGATGCACCCCCACTAGTTCCATTGGAGAGCTTCTTAGCTCGAATGTGCATCCGTTGCATGGCAATCCCTACTCCTCACATCATATCTATCATTTGGCATCTCTTGCCTATGATTGTCCTCATTGATGTGAGCCTTTCTCATCCTTTTTGTCTTCCCCCTCCACCGTACTTCTCTCTTTTCCATCCTAAGTGTCAACTCTCGTGCTTACGCTCATCCATTGCATGAGTGCTCGAAATATCGAAAAGGAGTGGATAAAATTGACTTGTACCTGGCTAGTGGTCTGGGGACGAGTCAAGATAAGATTCCAAAGAGGACCAAGTGTGAAACTTTAGTAGATTGAGTTCTCAACAAAAATACTTTTTTCTCTCGTATTCCCTATCCCCTTTCTTGCACGCAAACACCATTTGGAGACATTCGAGTGTCAGACAGCGAGAGCTCTTGCACCTTTTGTTCTTTTGTTACTTGTTTCAATGCTATTATAGACTCTTGCATGTTATGACTTGAATTGAATCTCTAACCTTGATTGTTTTAATTTTGAAAGTTCTTATATGGTTGCTAGCATGTCACCACAGAAATTATGTTTGTTATCAATTACCTACTCGAGAACGAGCAGGAATTAAGCTTGGGGACGTTGATACGTCCAAAACGTATCTATAATTTCTTCTTGCTCCATGCATGTTTTGTGTGATATTGCTATGATCTAGATACACTTTCATACACTTTTGATCATATTTGGACTAACCTATTAACTCAGTGCACCCCAGTGTCAGTTCCTTTTTTCTGCTGTTTTTCTATTTCAGTTTTCCCCCATATAAAAAGTGCCAGAAATATTCGGGAAAATTTAGATAAAAAATCAGCGTGACGGAAGCTTCGAGAAGAGCCCGGGAGGGGCCAGAGGGGAGCCAGGGGGCCTAGGCGGCCACCCGGCGCGGCCCCACCACTGGCCGCGCCAGGGGGGCGCCTGAGGCCCCTGGCCCACCTCTGGCCCACCTCTGGCTGCCCCCTTCGCCTATTTATCCTCCGTCACGGGAAAACTCCAGAAGCAGAACCCTATTCCGCGAACTCGCCTCTGTTCCGCCGCCGCCGCGCTTCCAAGATCGGGAGCACCAGAAGACCTCTTCCCGGCACCCTGCCGGAGGGAGGATTGACCTCCGGGAGTCTCCTCTCCACCATGGATGCTCCTCGGATGTCTCGTGAGTAGTTTTCCTTGGACCATGGGTCCGTGATCAGTAGCTATGTGATGTTCTCCTCCCCTCTTTGATCTTCATTGTTTAGACCTCGTGAGCTTCCCTACATGATCGAGGCAACTTTGTAATATTTCTGCTGTTGCTATGCTGAGTTTGGAGGGATCTGATGGATTATGAGATTATGTTCAGATTGTGATAGAGTAATATATTTGGTTTTTATCTCTTATATTTTTGTTCCTAAGTAATTCTTGCATGTTCTCCGTTTCTGTTTATTGCTTTGGCCAAGTAGTAGGTAGTGACTCCAAGAGGGAGCGTAGTGCTATATTGTGGGTTCATGCCCCCCCCCCCCCCGATGACACGCTTGAGTGACAGAAACATGAGTCTAGGGGATGTGTTGTTGCCACAAGGGGGAAAACAACGGTGCTTGTGACCGCGGTCACAAGGATTGTTTACTTTACGCAAAGTTGTTTTTAATGCAGTTGTCTGTTGCTTTGGGTTTACACTTTGGGTGGGGCTCGCAACTTAATACCTGCGAGATGTTCTGGATAGATATCTCAAGGTGGATGATTAGTAGTAGATGCAGTTGGATTTCAGTCTACTTATTTTGGCGTACTGCCCGTGCTTTTGAACCTCTTCCTTTCTTTTGTAGCATAGTTAGCATTGCGGTGCGTTCATAATCCTGTCAATTGCCCTTCTGTAATTTGTTTACCTCACATAGCAATTTTATCGTCTTTTTGGTGAGAGACATCACTAGCGAACATCACGTATCCCGGTCCATATCCTCATTACTTCTCCCAAGCTATATTTACTTTTCTGCATTTACTTTCAAGTTGCTATCATTATCCCTTGCGTTTTATCATTTGTGAACAACAAGACCGGAGAGATTGACAACCTCTCTGAACTTCGTTGGGAACAAAGTTATCTGTGTCTGTGTGCAGGTCCGCGTCAGTTGCGCCGCTGACACCTACTTATCATCTCTGGAGTCCTACTAGAGACAAACCTTGGTATCTTCACCGAGGGAAAACTGCTGCTGCACTGCATCTCAAACCTTCACTTGGGGTAACCAACGAAGGGCGAGAAGCCAATAAGCACACACACACGTTGATCAAGTTATATTAAGATTATCTTAGTTGTTGTTGTCTATGAACAAGGAGTAGGTCTCAAGTCGTCCATAACCGTGGACAGGGCTTCTCGAAAAGATTTAACCCTGCAGGGGTGTACCAACTGCCCATTACAAGGCTCCGCACGCACGCCCATCTCTCTCAGTTGCTACCCATCACAGGCAACCATTTTATGATTTAGTTCCAAGAGATCCGAAACGACAGGTCCCTCTAGCTAACAACGAACAAATCCGGGTGGCCCCCAGGGATTAGACACCCAATCCAAAAGCTGGCCATGCTCTCGGATCGGACTCTTCCGTCTGGCCAAGGTCGAGGTAACTGATCCCCTCACATGTGGGCAGGCCTCTAGCTCACCAGTGTGGACCAACAGAGAAACCATGTCTCCGCTGGCCCGGGTTATTTTAAAGGATGTCTGCTAGGAGCGACCCGACAGACATATATGCATGGTTTGCAAATGGTAAAATCAGCTTGGGCCACCTCTAGAAATGTTTGAAGCTAGATAGGTAAGAAGAGGGGACCCCATAACATCCCACACGCGGTTAGGCACGCTCATCAAGAGACACAATACCCGGAACTCGGGTCCTAGGTGACTCGAATGGAACAAAGCATCGGGACGGCATCTCCCACCACCAAGCCATCAGCCATCAACAAACCGAGATCCAAAGCCCCAAAGATCAAGCGCTCCCACTTGCCAGACATCTTGGTCGACTCCAGAGCAGCACGGGAGTGTTTGGTCATAGATTTCGCAGCAAGCAGCAAGAGGTGGAAGGTGAAGGCTCAAGAACAGGGGAAAAACAGAAGCGAGAGGAGGAAGGCAATGGTTGGGTAAAACCTAAAACTTACCGTTCAATTCCAGCGCCCAGTAAACGTGGCACGATCCCACGGCAGGCGAAAAGCATGGAAAACCCAATCGGCGCAGTAACAAACACCGCCCACTATGCGCGCAAAAAGAGGACCATAATCACACGAAGCGAAAATCTCGGCGGGACAGTGCCAAGTCATTTCCTTTTGACAGGCTACAGTGGTCAAGATGCCAGAAAACCAAGCCAGCGTCACATCCCAACAAGGCGTATCGAGTACGTTTCCCAGCCTCAGAGTTTTAACCTTTTAAATATTTTTCCGTTGGGCAAAACATTTTACTCCCATCGGGAGCATCTCCGCTAGAGTTTCGGGTGCTCCCTCACCTAAAGAGTAAATATGTGCTTGAGTGGTCACTCGCACTCACAGAGTCCTGAGTGCTCCTTCACTCGAAAGAAAAAATACGCTCGGGTACTTTATCACCCGGAAGGAAAAGAAAAGACGTGATCGAGTAATTACTCGCACCCATGAGAGTTTCGGGTGCTCCCTCACCTAGAAGAAAAGACGTGTTAGAGTGATTACTCGCACCCATGAGAGTTTCAGGTGCTCCCTCACCACGACACAAGATAAGAAGACTTGCACTCGGCAGATCGTACGGGCGCAGAGTATTGGGTGCTCCCTCACCCCGAGAGCGAAGGCGATACTCGAGTAATTACTCGCAAAACTCTGAGTACCCGAGCGCTCGACAAAGTTCCGCGAGTGGCCACTAAAACAACTCACTTGATTGTTTATTCCAAGTGGGTGCATCACTAACTAGGCTCCGCGCCTCAATAAAAATACATATTCCTAGAACACGATACACTGTGCCCAGATGCCACACAAGCTTAGCGTGTAGGTAAGACCCTGTTGCGCAGATCGGCCGGGCTGGGACTTGCCGCAAAGCGATTTCACTCCCTCCATGCGCTTGCATGATAGAAAAAGCCGGGCGGACGCGCCTAGGCTACGAACTTTACTGGCGGCAACTGATCACTGTAAGACATGCAGCGGCATGACTTTTGCTCCACACCAGTGTTCCAAGCTCATGTCGAGGGACGTGAGTTTGATTGAGCTACTATGGTATTTGTCACTATTGCAATTCACCAAGGCTCGACCAGTCGACTCCTTGGGCCCTTTTAGCTTAGAAATCCCTCGAAACAGGTTTTGTCATGGCCCTAGACTGCCAGCGACCCGCGGTTGAACCGTGCACACATCGAAACGACGCAGGAATGGACTTGAGTCCCTGCGCGACTCTTCGAGTCCCCCGGGCACTCGGGGGCTACTGACGAGGGGGTGACCCCACGACTCCTATGGATGGGCCTACCCGGTGTACCCGAAGACAGAAGGCCCACGAGGATGCCGCCTGGGCCCAGCCTTGGCCCACTAGTGGCACCGACGTTGGAGTCCGCGACTCGTAAGGAAGGTGCAAACCTGCCGTGCGGTACAAGATTAGTGTTAGGAAACCTCATCTGTAATCCAAGACGGATTCCCCGAGACCTAGCCTAGTATATAAGGGCTAGGAGGGGAGACGTCAAGACGGACCAAGACACAATCTGTAACCCTAGCCTTGTGCGCACTAGCCTTGGCCTTCCCTGTAATCGCATCTCCAAGCAATAATATCGAGCAGGAACGTCTCCTCCTGTTAGCCGACGAGCTATCGTCCAACCTGTGCCTCTCATGACTAACCCAGGGTCCCTGACCATGGGATTTGCCGGGGTACATCCCCATCAATTGGCGTCGTCTGTGGGAACCACACAGGTTGGGAACGCGATGGCAGCGGCCTCATCAGCATCTCCGACACCCGCCAACGCGATGACTCCACCGGCGCCCTTCGATCCAACAACCCAGGCGGAATTCGATCTGTTTGGATCCCTCGGCTTCACGGCTCATCTTTTGACTCTCCGACCAGCCTTCGCCAATCTACGCTCCGTCATCAACCTAATCTTCGGAGCATAGCAGATCTACATTAACCACTGGGGTGCCCTCCGCCTCACGGACGACGCTCGAGCACCCGCGACGACATCTACAGCAACAATCGACACAGTCGCCACCCGCGCGGCCACCCTTCAAGCCAGCCGTGACAGCCCATCCAACCCAAGGCTTCACGTCACCCACGACCGCTTGGGTGGACCCTCGACCTGGAAGAGCAGCACCACGCGCGCGAGCACGCAGGCAGTCAGGGCACCATCGCAGGTGTTCATGGCAGAAGCCGACGCACCAGCAGCAAACGGCAAGGGCCAAGACGATGACTCGAACACTCACCAAGATAACCAAACCAATGGCAACACAAAAGAGTCCGGAACCACCAGTAAGACCGTCGTGAAGCTGGGAGAAGTGGGAAGCATACCAATGAAAGTAACATAGGGACAAGAATAGAGCAACCACAAGAGTAACGAGCCATCAAGCAGCAAGCAACAAGGCCCGGGTGCGGGGGTAAATGACCCACCCAAAGAACGAATATACCTGACCAAAGAGTCAATGGCCAGACTAAAGGACGCAGTCGAACACGGCAAGCTACTACCAGCAAGCGCAACAAGGGATGAGCTCAGGGCATAAAACAAAATGCCAAGCGAGCTAATCCAGCAAGCGATACAACAACTCCTAGAGATGGAGAAGCAAGAAAAGGTGGCCGCCGAGAAGAAAAACAATCGCAAGCCACCTCCCAAAAGTGACTCTCCAGATCACGGCTCCCCTCTCCGCACTAAATCAAAATTCAGCAACCTGCGACGAACAGACAGGGAGAGAGTGGTTTGAAAGCTCGACGACGACTTCAAGCTAGAAGAGGAGGACGATGAAGAGGAACCCCTCACACCAGCAGAAGCCCTTATAAGCGCCCGAGATTACCTATCTCGCGCCCAGAAAAAATAGGCAAAACAGACCAGACCGCAACACATCAATAGCCTTGCAGATAATGAAAGACGCCATCGCCGCCTCAACACCCAAAAAATCAAGTGCAAGGCGACCGACCCGCGAGAGGAAACCAGACAGGGACCCCAGCTCACCCGACGACGACGACAACAATGATGACTGGCGCAAACGCTTCGACAAAAACAAGAAGCACGACAACGAAGACAACGACAACAGGCGCCGCGGCAGTCGACGAGACGCGCGCGACAACATCACACAAAACAAAGTCAACCGCAGCAGGCGAAGACGCGCAACACGTAAAGAGTACTCGGACGAAGAAGCTTCCGACGAAGAAATTGAGCCATGCGGAGCATTATGCTTCACGCGTTCTATACGCAAGACGCGAATGCCGAGTGGGTTCAAATTGAACTCCGCAACGCTAAAATACAATGGAATCGAGGAGCCAGAGGCATGGCTCAACGACTACTTAACAGCAGTTAAGTTTCAGTGAGGGACCAACGTCACGGCAATGCACTACGTGCAGCTCATGCTCGAGAGCTCGGCACGACACTGGTTGAAGAATCTCCTGCGAGGATCCATCAGCTCATGGAGGCAGTTCCGTGAAGCCTTCATAGAAAACTTTAAATCTACATACAAGCGACCTGCATCACTCGAGGAGTTGCGGGAATGCAAGCAAGGAACCAGGGAAACCTTGCGAGCCTACATCCAGCGGTGGACCATACTCAAGAATTCAGCAGAAGACATATCAGACGAAAGCGCAATCGACGCATTCAGGCGAGGCCTGCAGCGCATTGAATTCAAGGAACAACTCGGGCAGATGAAAGTCCGAACACTCGCACGGCTGCTAGAGCAAGCCAACAGCTGGGCGGACGGCGAGGATTTCGTTCGCAACAAAACAGAAATCCACATCGCACGCTCAGAACACGACTACGACTACCACAATGGAGAAAGAGGATTCGACCGACGAAGGAAGCGATCCAGGCGCAGTTTCTACGACGACAGAGGACCCGACATGGTCGCCGCCGGCTTCCCAGACGACAGATACGGCAGGCATCACGACGACAGCAGAGCACAACGAAGAGATAACCCTGAAGACGCGCCCCAAGCCTAGAAACGAGACTGGAGGACGAGGCAGCCGCGCGACAACACCAGAGCATACCGCTCGGCCAAAGAACAACTTGACGGACCGTGCTCGATACATGGATTCAGAAACGAACGAGGGGAGCTTAGATCAGGGGACACCCTCAGGAACTGCAGAAGCTTCAACGAGTTGGCTGAGGAAAATAGTCGATCTGTGACAACAGCGGGCCAGCCACTCGCGAGCATAGCAGTTGGGCCTATTGCTCACGATGCACCACCAGCCCCTCCTCTGCCAACGAGGCAAGTGGCCACAATCCAGCAACGGCGCAGGACACCATAAGAAGAGGAGAAGTATCCAGAAGCCCACGGCATGATCTACATGATACAAGAAGGCAGGCCCTCAAATAGGCAGCAGAAGCAGGTCACAAGACAAGTTTTTCTCGCATCCTCCTCACATCCCGCTGACCCGGAGTACTTGCACGGGTCCGAGACAGAAATTACTTTCTCTCGGGAGGACCACCCGCCAACCATCCCTCGACCAGGACACGCCGCTCTAGTGCTCGAGGCGAGAATTGGAGACTACGACATGTCAGGAGTGTTCATGGACGGCGGCAGCGGGATCAACATCATCTTAACCAGGACACTCGAAGAAATGCTAATCCAGAGCTCCGCGCTCAAATTCGCAGGAACAACCTTCCACGGAATTATGCCAGGAAAAGAAGTCTACCCTTTGGGAAAAATAAGCCTGGAGGTGGTCTTTGGCAATGCGACCAACTTTTGCAAGGAGACCCTAGAATTTGAAGTGGTCGACTGGAAGTCGCAGTACCACGCAATCCTCGGGCGACTAGCCTTCGCCCGCTTCATGGCAGTGCCTCACTATGCCTACCTTAAGCTAAAAATGCCAGGCCCACATGGGGTCATCACAGTCAGCGGCAGTTTCGTCAGGTCCGACCGCTGCGATAAGGAATTCCACAAGATATCAGAGGCATTTGGAGCTCACCAAGCCAGCAGGACCACGGGACTCGCAGAAGAAGCGCTCCCATAGAAAAAGCCACCACCCGAAGGACACGAGCACTCGAAGAAGAAGCTAACTGCCCTTAAGGCTACCACGCCGATGTTTTAAATAAAGGGGACCGTCCTTATCAGAACCCCCCATTCTTACTAAATGTAAGAAACAGCTGGAAGAATATTGAAAATTGTTTTTCCAAAAATTGATTCATTGGCACTCGGGGGCTCGTCACAGCAGCCACCCCCGAGGCGTTCTTCGCAATCGCGACCTAAACAACATTGGCACTCGGGGGCTCGCCGCATCAGCCACCCCCCGAGGCGTTCTTCGCAATCGCGACATAAACAACATTGGCACTCGGGGGCTCGCCGCAACAGCCACCCCCGAGGCGTTCTTCGCAATCGCGACCTAAACAACATTGGCACTCGGGGGCTCGCCGCAGAAGCCACCCCCCCGAGGCATTCTTTGTAATCGTGACATAAACAAAATTGGCACTCGGGGGCTCGCCGCAGCAGCCATCCCCCGAGGCGTTCTTCGCAATCGCGACTCAAACGAAATTGGCACTCGGGGATCGCCACAGCAGCCACCCCCCGAGGCGTTCTTCGCAATCGCGACATAAACAAAATTGGCACTCGGGGGCTCGCCGCAGCAGCCATCCCCCGAGGCGTTCTTCGCAATTGCGACTCAAACGTAATTGGCACCCGGGAGCTCGCCGCAGCAGCCACCCCCCGAGGCGTTCTTCGCAATCGCGACCTAAACAACATTGGCACTCTGGGGCTCGCCGCAGAAGCCACCCGCCGAGGCGTTCTTCGCAATCGCGACATAAACAAAATTGGCACTCGGGGGGCTCGCCGCAGAAGCCATCCCCCGAGGCGTTCTTCGCAATCGCGACTCAAACGAAATTGGCACTCGGGGGCTCGCCGAAGTAGCCACCCCCCGAGGCGTTCTTCGCAATCGCGACACAAACGAAATCAGCACTCAAGGGCTCGCCACAGCAACAAAACCCTTTACTGCAAAATCAAGACAACAAAGGAGTACAGTACACCAAGATGAAGCATATACAAAGCGAGGAAGCACCTAGCCCCAAGATCCATCTTCTCCTTAATAAGAGAACCCAGATAATGGTCGTTCTCTTCGCAAACCCGCTTCACAACTTGGTGCGCAGGCTCGTCGACCGCCGCATAGTGTTAATCCATCGGATGATCCCTACCACCTGGAGGACCCTCCACCACTTGAGCAATATTTTCTCCCGTCCAATGACTATGGACCAAGCCCAAGGCAGCCCGAGCTCCAGCATGAATCTGGTGATCGATCACACGACGCAGCTCTGCAGGTTGAGAAAATACGCGACAGAGCGTCTCAAAGGACGATGGCACCACCTGCAGCGGATAAAACTCAGAGTGGATCCCGCCCATCACCCGTTGACAGTACCGCAGAGCAGTCGGCACCCGCTCAACTCGAAGACGAAGCACAACAAACGCTCGAGCACGAGCCCCATCTGCCCAAAAAGGATTGTTCGCCTGCACATCAGGGTCATCCAGCCGTGACAGTTCCGACCGAACGGCCTTCTCCTCATCCCGGGACTGCCCCGCCAGCACTTCGAAAAATAGGATCAAAATCAAGACGAAGACACAAAAGCTACTAAATGCAGTCGAGAAATTGAGCAGAAGCCAAACTCACCCCGCAGGAGGTCAGACAACTTCACCACCCACGAAGCAAGGCTATCCAGCACGGCCTCAGCGCGTTCGCGTTTGGAACGATGGACTGCTGCAACCCCCTTGAGGCGAACAACTTCCTACTCAGCGTTTCTCAGCCTCAAGCACACGGACTCGTATGCACCCTCGTGAGCGTCCTCCTTCAACGAACTCCAAGCCCGAAGAACGCCCGGGGTGGCCTACCGCAAAACGAACAAAAAGAAAGGAAAATCAAGCACAACAGCTGGAATGGCCAAACAGTTACCCCAATAAAAGTAGCACAGATTCACCACCACAAAGGAGGCTTATTACAACCAAAAGTTCCTGACAACACGACATGGCTATGACCCCCCTTTCCCATAGAGGAGGGATACTGATCATCCACAACTTCTTGCAGGCGACGAGCCAGAACAGTGGCTCGCGCACTCTGCTCGTCGGTATAATCAGGGACAGTCTCCACCAGAGAGTCGTCAATGGCAATCCCGTGCCCCATAAGAACAACAAGGGACGTGGAAATACCACTCACCACGTTCTCGCCAACCAGATCCTCCAAGAGATCCCCGCCATCACCAAATGCAGCAACGCGGGCGTCCAAACCATCCGGCAACTTCGTGCCCTCCGGCATGAGGTGCTCATGAGAAAGACCCACAAGAGTGGAAGCACGGGCGCAGACACCCTTGGCAACATCAACAGCAGCTGACATGGAATCCATGGCTCCACGGAGAACTCCAGAACCCGATGCAACCACTTCCGTCGCACTCGCACCCGTAGAGGCTGCACCAGGCAACCAAAATCACTATGGGAAGACAAAAAGACAAAGCGCCCAGCAACGGAACGATGACTTACACACAAGCGAGTCCGCCAAGACCCGAAGACGCTCGCACTTGACCGCCTCCGCCTGCACAAGCGCATCCTCAGCCTGACGCAGGTGTACCAGCTCCTCGTGCTGATCGTGCAACTCTTTCTCCTTGGAAGCCAAAGCAGCCTTGAGGTTGGAAATCGTTCTTTCCGCCTTCTTGACCTGCTTCTTGGCAGTTTGACGACGGTCTGAGAAACAAGACAGCATTCAGAACATAGGACCCAACAGTTCAAACACAGCAGTACAGGAAGAAATACTTACTACTCATGGTAGATAAAGCATCCTGGGCAGAATTTTGGGCCTGTTGCCAATGCTCAGCTTCGACCACCAGACACTCACAGTGCTGGAACACCGGCTACTCGAAGAAATCAAATATTAAGGCAGAACCAAAGAAAGACTACAACCAACCGCAAGCACTTGCTTGCAGCCTCGGGGGCTACTCCCATCAGGAGCACTGGCCGTGCTCCCAATGACGATACGGTACAATGCAAAGAAAGAGCCAAGGCAAGACCACAACCAACTGCAAGCACTTGCTTGCAGCCTCTGGGGCTACTCCCATCGGGAGCACTATCGTGCCCCCGATGACGAAAACTACACAAGCAAAACAGGAAGCAAACTCACCAGCCCAGCTATGCGGTCAAAAAAGCAGACTTTATCTACAATGGAGAGATCAAGACGGCCCAAGTAAGGATGACGTGGAGCAGCAGGCTTGACATAAGGAGCAACAACACGAGACGCCACTGGCAGAGCAGCAGCAGGAATCACACCCGCAACCGAGACAGCAGGAGTCATCGTCGGTACGGGCTGACCAATAGCAGCCGAAGAATCCTCAGTATGCTTGGCGTCCACTCCAGAGTCCGTCGACTGCAGGTCGACCGTAGCCGCACTGGTGGAGGAAGCAGCCGGAGCAGTCGCAGCGCTACAAGATAAATTCATTAGACAAAAGAACACAGTAAAACAGCCCTGGCAAAGTCGATCGTATTCTTACCCGCAACGCGCAGAGCGAGTACGCAACAACCTCCCAAACCTGGGCCTTTTGCAAACAACAACAGGAGGAGATGGTTGATACGTCCCAAACGTATCTATAATTTCTGCTTGCTCCATGCATGTTTTGTGTGACTTTGGCATGTTTTGCTTGAACTTTCATACACTTTTGAACCTATCTGGACTAACCTATTAACTCAGTGCACCTAGTTGCTAGTTTCTGTTTTCTGCTGTTTTTGTATTTCAGGTTTTCCGGCCATTAAAAGTGCTCCAAAATTCTGGGAAAAATATATAAAAAATCAGCGAACAGAAGCTTCCAGAATCACCAAGATAGGGAAGGTGGCCACCACCAGGCATCCAGGAGGGCAGGTGGCGCGGCCCCACCCTGGGCCGCGCCAGGGACCCTCCTGACTGCCTGGTGGGTCCCCTCGACGCCCCCTTCGCCTATATTTACCCCTCGGGGTGGAAACCCCTAATATCGATCTCTTTCTCGCGAACTCCCCTCTGTACCGCCGCCGCCGCTGTTTCAAGATCGGGGCTGCATGGAGAAGCTGCCCCGGCACCCTGCCGGAAGGAGGAACCCCCTCCGAGAGACCATCCATAGCCATGGACGCCTCCCGGATGTGTCGTGAGTAGTCCCCATTGGACCATGGGTCCGTGACCAGTAGCTATGTGATGAATCTCTCCCCCCTTTGTGCTTCCACTTTCGAGTCCTCGTGAGCTGCCTCACATGATCGAGGCATCTATGTAATTTCTGCTGTTGCTATGCTGAGTTTGTTGGGATCTGATGGATTATGAGACTATGTTCAGATTGTGATGAGTAATATATTTGGTTCTTCTCTTTTATATTTTGTTCTTGAGTAAATTCTTGCATGTTCTCCGTTGCGGTATTTGCTTTGGCCAAGTATTTTATTTGCAACTCCAAGAGAGAGCGTTATGCTCGATTGTGGGTTCAGCCCCTTGATGCCTAGCTTGAGTGACAGAAACATGAGACTAGGGGATGTGTTGTTGCCACCAGGGATAAAACAACGGTGCTTGTACCTGCGGGTGCAAGGATTGTTTACTTTACGCAAATTCTTTTAATGCAGTTGTCTATTGCTTTGAGTTTACACTTTGGGTGGGATTCACAACTTAATACCAGCGAGATGTTCTGGATAGATATGTCAAGGTGGATGATTCGTATTAGATGCAGATGGATTTCAGTTTACTTACCTTGGCGTACTGCCCATTGCTTTTGAGCCTTTCCTTTCTTTGCAGCATAGTTAGCATTGCGGTGCCTTCATAATCCTGTCAATTGCCCAACTGTGATTTGTTTACCTCGCTAGCACTTTTATCGTCTTTTGGGAGAGAGACATCACTAGTGAAAATCACGGGACCCCGGTCCATCTTCACATTATTGTTCACACCCTCAATTTACTTTCAGCTTTTACTTTCCTTTGCACCTTTTATCTCTTGTGTTGATCCTTTGTAAGCGACAAGGCCGGAGGAATTGAAAACTCCTCTGTACTCGTTGGGAGCAAAGTTATTTGTTGCTGTGTGCAGGTCCACGACAACACCCTAGTTAGGAAGAAATTTCTGGCGACGTTTCCACCTACTTGTATATCCTGAGTCCTACTGGTTCGATAACCTTGGTATCTTCACCGAGGGAAACTTGCTGTTGCACTGCATCTCTAACCTTCCACTTGGGGTAACTAACGAGGGGCGAGAAGCCATCAAGCAAATTTCTGGCGCCGTTGCCGGGGACTCAAGTGTACAAGATAGGGGAGTTGCACACTATCTTTTACCTTTGCTTTTTAGTCTTTTTAGTTTATCTTTCAGTTTTTACTTTTGTGTCCCTAATCAAAAATACCAAAAATACCTGCTGCTACTATGGGTTCCAATGAAAACACTAAGTTGTGTGACTTCACTAGTCACAACAACAATGACTTTATCTGCAATCCTATTGCTCCACCTGCCACTTCAGCACCTTCTTATGAGATTAAATCTGCTCTGCTTAACCTTTTTATGAAAGATCAATTCTCAGGAGCAGGATGTAAGGCCCGATATGCGGTACTGTTCCAGATCTAGGTGTTTCCACCCAGATCCGGGGACGAAGCACATATCGGTCCCACCGCGACATATGACAAAGCCATATGCCCCGGATTTCCAACATGATATCACAACATTACAGATACAGGATACAACATCTCATACAATCGGCATACAACTGCCTCAAATACAATACAACAGCGGAAGATATATGTCTAGGTACAGACTACAAGAAAATGCCTACTGGCAAAGATAAAAACATCGATCCCATAACCACACGGGTCCAGGCCCTCCGCCGGGATCCGCCTAACTAGTCGTCGTCGAGTCTCCACGTGAAACGTCGATCACCATACCTGTTGTCGATCTGAACCCTGAAAAGAGTTTGGGGGTAGTATCATGAGTACAGAGGTACTCAGCATCCAACTGTAGTGGTCATCTGACCCAGCAAGGACTTCATCACTCGTCATTCTAGGACAACTAGTACTTTACGGTAAGGAAGGGGTAAGTGGTGAGGTTGCTGCCGCACTAGCATTTATGAAGTGGCTAACGATCTAGAGAGTAAGATAAGAAGCCAAGCATTCGATGAGGAATCGCCTCCAACAAGTCTTGCTATCAACTACTACGCAAACATAACACCTATCCTATCCTTGTCCTACTCTTCGCATCCCGACGAAGAAGAAGCAGTCAAGGCACACACACGTTGATCAAGTTATATTAAGATTATCTCAGTTGTTGTTGTCTATGAACAGGACGTAGGTCTCAAGTCGTCCATAACTGTGGACACGGCTTCTCGAAAAGATTTAACCCTGCAGGGTTGTACCAACTGCCCGTTACAAGGCTCCGCACGCACGTCCATCTCTCTCAGTTGCTACCCATCACAGGCAACCATTTTATGATTTAGTTCCAAGAGATATGAAACAACAAGTCCCTCTAACTAACAACGAACAAATCCGGGTGGCCCCCGGTGAGACAACACCCAGCTCAGGAGCCGGGCGCGCTCTAGATCTGGTCTCTACCGTCTGACTCTAGGTTTGGATTACCGGTTAGTTCTCTTATGAGACCGGGTCCTCAGCCGGTCAGATTGGACTAACAGAGAAGCTATGTCCTCGCTGGCCCGGGGTGCTTTGAAAAGACATCTGCAAGGAGCTACCCGACAGACGTATATGCATGAGTTTCAAATGTTAAATCAGCTTGGGCCACCACTAGAACTGTTTGAAGCTAGATAGGTAAGAAAAGGGGACCCCATAAAATCCCACACGCGGTTAGGCACGCTCAGTCTTAAAACCAATACCCGGAACTCGGATCCTAGGTGACTCGAATGGAACAAAGCGTCGGGGCGGGATAGCCTAGACCTTCCATCCTTCGTCGAATATAGTCAACATTATAATAATCATATCATCAACAATAATATAATAATCAGGTGATATCCCAACCCAAAGAGTAACAGGGTAACATCATAGCATCCTAAGCATGCATACTAAGCAGGGGCTGAGCAACGAGCAACAGTAACATAGCAGTACAAGGTTTGCTGGGAAGGGACATGGCTGTATCAGTTTGAAAGAGGCTGTAAACATGTGGTAGGATCAAACATCGCGCCTAACCTAGACTAGCATGCAAACCGCTGGTTGAAATAGAATGGATCATAAGTAATGTATAGTCCTTGCCTGTTGATAAGTCGCGTTCCGAAGGTGTAGTTGATCGCACGCTCGCGTTGTCTCCGAGAGTATCCGCGGGAGCACACAAGAAGTAAACACTGGAAAGCAATCAACGGTGCACCACTATTACTACGGAGCAACACAAGATCAAGAAGAAAACACATGACACGGCAACGCGATACGGATCTATCGTCGAGGACGGTTACTAACGATTTAAGTGGAGTACTCGTCACACACGACGAATACCGCACGTTTACGGTGGTTCAAGTTGTTTAGCTACAGGTGATCAAACAACGGTTATTAACATGGAAACTCAAGCAAGCATGGCATAGCACACAAACAATTCAAGAGGTGAAGCACAAAGTAAACTATCTATGCTAGTCAATTTAAGTGAGGCACAACCTAAACATGGCATACCACTAAGTGACGCACGATTGTTAAAACATTTGGAACTGTTCTGCCCTATACCATATTTTAGGTTGGTTAACAGCATCAAACAATAGCATAAACACAAAGAACACGAAAAACTAATCAAGTTACATATAAAGAACACTCCAAACGGAGTTACGGTTAAAAAGATATAAGCAAAACAAGTTACGCACACATGCTGTATAAACAGGGGTAAATCTCTATGCAAAAGTGCAGCAACATGACATAGCAATACATGGGATGAAAGTAGACATGATGCTTAACAAAATTCAATTGGAATCACTCCATTCCGATAAACGGTCGCGACACACTCGTCGACCGAAGTTGGAACAAAATAACAGTTTCAGTAATAGCAGCACAATAACATCAGGATAGCTACTTTGGAGCAAGATATAAACATGATGCAGCAAGCAAATATGGCATGTGAATGTATCAAACTGAAGTAGAAACATTGCTTAACGCAACGCAAAAGGAATCAATGCAATAGGCCTCATGGATTTGTTACAATCATCATGCAAAGTTCCAACAAAATAATAACAGCAGCACTTAACAGGAAAAGTAGCAGTTTAACGGCATGATGCCCTGTTCAGCACACAATTACACAATCAAGATGATCTCAAATGCAAATGCTCACAAAAGATGAATGCTAGATCACGCAATTCTAAACAATTCGTCTTTTGGGCGTGAAGTCATCCGGGCTATGGATCGCTTGCTATCGTCAACGCGGAATCGAATCAGCAGCAAAAATCTTGGGACTCGGGCCGAAATGCTCACTATGGGCCTCGGGTCCCATCTGGCCTGGATCTGGCCTGGGCGGCTCGGGTGGAGGTGGGCCGCCTGGGCGCTGGGCTGGCCGGCCTCGCTGGGCCGCGGAGGTGGGCGCGCCGGCCCACCCGGCTGGATCGAGCAGGGGCGCCGTCCCCGTCGGGCTGGAGGCCGACGGCGGCCGTTGTTGCCGGCGACGAGGGGCACGCAAGGGAGAGAGGGGCGACGCGGATCCGGCTGGATCCGGTCCCGGCGGCGAGGGGCACGAGGGCCGGCGGCGAGCTTCTGGCCGCAGCGCCTCCGAGCTCCACGTGAGGCGGCCATGGCGCGGCAAGCTTCGGCTTGCTCCATGGGGCGGCGGTGGCCTGCGAGGACAGAGGAGAGGAGGGTGAGCGCGGGAGGAGAGGGAGGAGAGGAGAGAGAGGGAAGGAGGAGAGGCGCCGGCGGGAGGAGGGGAGCCGGGGCTCGCCGGCGGTTCCACGGGCTCGGGCGGCTAGGAGAGAGAGAGGAGGGATTGGGAGGTGGTTGGTGGAGCTGGGTGACGCGATCTGGACCGTTGGATCTCAGATCTGACGGTCCAGATCAGTGGGAGAGCTAGGGTTTCGGGATGTGGGTGTTTTGGACGAAAATTGGAGCAAAACTGGGGGTGTGGCTGCAAAATTGTGGCTAGGGAAACCCTAAAAATGGGTGGGAGTGGGATGGTCTTTATATAGCCCCGGTGGCTGGCGGTTTGCAAAAACATCCCCGGTTTTCATCTCGCGCGCGCGGTGCTCACATTTCTGACTGCCGGGGGTCCGCAGTACCTCCGATTCGGGTCAAACTTCGAACTGCACGATCAGCGCGTCGAGCTGGAGGCGTTCACCTCGCGCTGGAACCGTTCCGAAAACACTTTCCGGCGCGCTATAAAATTATCCCGTTTAATTATTAAACGGGGTTTTTCGTTCCGTTGGCTGCGGCTAGTCTCGTGCGGTTTCGCGACGGTGATCGGGTGAAACCCGGTGTCGCAAAGGTCGAGTGTCAGGGTGGCAAGGTTCGGTCTCCGTCCGATACGAGATAAGAGGGGGGAAAACAATCGCCGATCGATAAATCGGGGATGCAAACACCGCAAACAAATCAGACAATCAAACAATTCACACCGAAAACAAAATTTTTAATTTTTGTGAAAACTGGGCTGTGACACAGGAGAAGATGCTGCCTTGCACCTAAACAACTTTATCGAGCTCTGCGACATGCCAAAGTACAAGGAAGTGGATGGAGACATCGTCAAGCTGAAGCTTTTTCCTTTCTATTTGAGAGGAAGAGCCAAGGAGTGGCTACAATCTTTGCCCAAGAACAGTATCGATTCTTGGAGTAAATTCAAAGATGCTTTTATAGGGAAGTACTATCCCCCTGCTAAAATTATTCAATTGCGGAGTAGCATTATGAATTTCAGGCAATTGGATAATGAACACGTTGCCCAGGCTTGGGAACATATGAAGACGCTTGTCAAGAACTGCCCCACACAAGGACTGACTACATGGATGGTTATCCAGACTTTTTATGCAGGCTTGAACTTCAACTCGCGGAACCTGTTAGACTCGGCCGCGGGAGGAACTTTTATGTCAACCACGCTTGGTGCTACCACAAAGCTACTTGATGAGATGATGTTGAACTACTCGCAATGGCACACCGAGAGATCTCCAACCGGTAAGAAGGTAAACTCTGTCGAGGAGATCTCCTCTTTAAATGAAAAGGTTGACCTTATCATGTCTCTACTTACCAAGAAACCCTCTATTGATCCTCAAGATGTTCCTTTAAATTCTTTGGTTGCTCAGGAGAAAGTAGATGTTAATTTTGTCTCTAGAAACAACTTCAACAATAATGCTTATAGGAGTAACTTTGGTAGCAACAATCCTAGGCCTTTCCCATCCAATAACTATGGGAACAACACTTATCCTACCACCAGAAACTCCACTTCAGAGCTAGAGACCTTGCTCAAAGACTTTATCACTACCCAGAAAGCCTTCAACAAGAGTGTGGAACAGAAATTAGATAAATTAGATATCCTCTCTTCGAAGGTAGATAACATAGCCCATGATGTAGAGATGTTGAAGATTAGAACCTCTCCCCCCGAGGAGAGGAAGACCACTCCTATGAATGTTATCCAAGTCCAAATTAATGAAAACATTAGGATGTTGGGAAAACTAAAAGAGAGATGGGCTAGAGAAAAGGAGGAAGAAGAGAGAATTAAGAGCCTTCCTACCTACCACACAGTAGCCACTATCCAAGTAGTTGAGGATGTCCAAACTGTTAGCACCCATCACACCCCTAGTCCCACTGGACCTATTAATGGTGATGCTACCACCTCAACCTTAGAAGAGGAAACCTCTATGAAAATAGAGGCTTTCAAACAAGTGAGCTTAAATGATATCACTACTTCCTTGGTAGATAGTAGTGACTTAGACTTTGACAACTGCACTTTATCGGAAGTTATTGGTTTCCTACACAAGATGTCTAGAGACACCCACACTAGCACACTCAATCTTGCCTTCACAGAGCATATCACCAATGCTCTAATCAAAGTTAGGGAGGAGAAGCTTAGACTAGAAGCCTCCATACCTAGGAAGCTAGAAGATGGTTGGGATCCTATGATAAAAATTAAATTGAATAACTTCTCTTGTTATGCTCTTTGTGATGTTGGAGCAAGTACCTCTGTTATGCCCAAAACAATGTATGATATGCTTGAATTGAAACCTTTTGATCCTTGTTCTTTTGGTGTTCGTCTTGTTGATTATTCCGTAAAGAAACCTTTGGGGAAGATCGACGATGTTCTTATCATTGTAAATGACAATTATGATCCCGTTGATTTCACTATTATGGACATTGAGTGTGATCCCTCTTGTCCAATTATTTTGGGACGTCCTTTTCTTCGCACAGTTGGTGCTATCATTGACATGAAAGAGGGAACTATCAAATTCCAATTCCCTCTCAAGAAAGTGATGGAACATTTCCCTAGGAAAAAGATTAAGTTACCTTTTGAGTCCGTCACACGGGCTAGTTATTCTCTTGAATAGACTTGATCTTTTGCTTTAAGCCTAGCTAATGGCTCTAAAGAAGCGCTTTCGGGAGGCAGCCCGCAACGAATTTAGGTTTTTATTTTTTTCTTTTGTTCTGTTCTTAGTGGTCTTGATTATTGTTACTACTGTAGCAACATCATTGTATCTTTACTTTTCAAGCTTTGTGCCAAGTTTAGCCTCAGATTGCAAGAAAGGTCAAAAGTTGGTGCTTGCTGTCCAGAAACTGATTCTGTCTGCTTGACGGAAAAATTCTCAATAAATCACCAGGTCATTTTTTTATCTGAATTTTTTTGACAGCATGCTCCATAATATTACCTTTCAGGCGTCTGTTCAAAGTTTTTTGATTTGAGTTGCAGAAGTACCTCGAAAAAAGTCTCCTTTCTCTGCAGTTCTGTTTTTCTCAGCTTTTGCCCCGGTTTTTCTTTTCGCAGTTTTGCAATCCTTAAGCTTGCTTTTCCTTTGCAAACTTTTTTGGGCAGGCAAGAGAAACAGTAGTTATTCCTGGAAATCTTTATTTGCAGTAGAGGAAAATTATTTTATTAGGGTACTAACCTCTCTAATCAGCCTACAATGAGTTATGTATGAAGGGAGTTTTCAAGTGCGCGATGGAGGATGATGAAAGAAGATTCAGGAGTGTCAAACGCTCAAGCTTGGGGATTGCCATGTGCACCCGCAATAAATATTCAAGGAGACTCAAGCGTCTAAGCTTGGGGATGCCCCCGATGCATCCCCTTCTTCATCAACAATCATCAGTTTGTCCCTCGTTGCACTATATTTTTATCACTTCATGCGTTATGTGCTTTGCTTGGAGCGTCTCGCTCTTTACTTTTCTAGGTTTGTTTTGCTTTATTTGCTGTAGTAACAAGTTAGACCCCAACTTACTCTTTTGTGTGGGAGGGATTCACGCTCCGCTTGAACTAGAACTCCTCATAGGATTTGCATGCTTATTCTTTTAGCTGTGAGCTGTTCTTTTTCTTTTCTTCGTGGTTGTTCTGTTTAGTTGTAGTGCTTTAGTTTTTCTAGAGCTTTTCTTTTGTATTAGGTTGAACTTTCTATAGGTTGCATGTTTTATCTTGTTAGAGAGTTTGCCTGTTGCACTGAGTTCTGTGTCTTGACTGAAAGTAGGTAGTTAAAGTTGTTGTTCTCTTTGTAGTAGTAACTTGCAATAGTTTTGAGGTATTGACTAGAGTAATGTTTGAACTTATGGTGTCAAGAGCTCTTGCCTATTAGTGATAGATGTCATATTTTGGGCAATCCGTGTGTTTTTCGAAAACCAAAAAACCCCTGTTGAGAACTCTAGCTACTAGATGGATCACTAACCTTTGGAGGGTTCGAATATTAGAGTACACTCACGTACCATGAGTCGAGGATGCGCAAGGATAACCAAACCCCCATACACTCCTCCTCGGGGTACCTGTCTCTTTGTGAACCTCCTGATTAGATTGAGAGTTACCGATAAGAAGTGCATGAGTTCTTCGGACTAATGTGAGTATTCGAAAGTTGACACTTCCACCCACCTATACTTTTTCTAGCCTCTTCGGTACCGTGCATTGCCCTTTCTCACCTCAAGAGTTGGCGCATACTTCTCCGGTGCATCCAAACCCTTGGCATGATACGGTCTGTCATCATAAGCATCCTTATATCTTTCCTCAAAACAGCCACCATACCTACCTACAAGGCATTTCCATAGCCTTTCCGAGATACATTGCCATGCAACATCCACCTTCTCATGACTTGATCTTCATGTCATACATGCTACTTGCTTGATCGATGAGCCGCATGCTAGTTGGGCCTTGCCCTAATCATTTCTACATGACACGCTAGTATCAGTGCATATCCTGCTACCCTGGCAGAGGCATACATTTGCATCATGATAGTTACATTTTCTTTATGTGAGTACCTTTGTAAAGTGTGAAAGATCTCCTATATTATTGTAAAATATAGAGTATTGCCCCTAAAGTGAGGAAAAGATCCCAAAGAGGACAAAATGAGAGTTAAATAGAAAGAGCCATTGAGGCCACAAAAAAATAAAATAAAAAAGAGAAAAAGAGAAAAAATAAAAATAAAAAAGAGAGAAGGGGGCATACTACTATTCCTTTTGAGAGATCCACACTAGTACTTTATCTTCTATCCCTTGTACTCCATAGAGATCATCATCATGCATATAGCTATGTGGGGACCCTTCACACTATAGAACTTGGCTTGTATATTCCAATGATGAGCCTCCTCAAACGAGCTCTAGGTCTTCTTGAGCAAGCAAGTTAGATGCACCCCCACTAGTTCCCTTGGAGAGCTTTTAGCTCACATGTGCATCCGTTGTATGGCAATCCCTACTCCTCACATCATATCTATCATATGGCCTTCTCTCGCCTATGATTGTCCTCATTGATGTGAGCCTTTCACACCTTTTTGTCTTCCTCCTCCACCTTATTTCTGTTTCGCCTTTTAGGTGTCAATTTTCTTGCTCACGCTCATCCATTGCATGAGTGCTCAAAATATCGAAAGGGAGTGGATCAGTTTGACTTGTACCTGGCTAGTGGTCTGGGGACGAGTCCAGATAAGAATCCAAAGGAGACCAAGTGGGAAACTTTAGTAGATAGTTGTTCTCAACAACCTTTTTTCTCTTTCTTCCCAGTCCCTTGCTTGCACGCAAACACTATTTGGAGACATTCGAGTCACGGACAGCGAGAGCTCTTGCACCTTTTGTTCTGTTGTTGCTTGTGTCAATGCTAATATAGACTCTTGCTTGTTAAGACTTGAATTGAATTGCATGCTGTGATTGCTTTACTTAAAAGTCCTTATTTGGTTGTGTGGCATGTCACCACAGAAATTATGCTTGTTATCATTTACCTACTCGAGGACGAGCAGGAATTAAGCTTGGGGATGTTGATACGTCCCAAACGTATCTATAATTTCTGCTTTCTCCATGCATGTTTTGTGTGACTTTGCCATGTTTTGCTTGAACTTTCATACACTTTTGAACCTATTTCGACTAACCTATTAACTCAGTGCACCCAGTTGCCAGTTTCTGTTTTCTGCTGTGTTTGTATTTCAGGTTTTCCGGCCATTAAAAGTGCTCCAAAAATTCCGGGAAAAATATATAAAAAATCATGGCAACAGAAGCTTACGGAATCACCAAGAGAGGGAAGGGGGGCCACCACCAGGAAGCCAGGAGGGCAGGTGGCGCGGCCCCACCCTGGGCCGCGCCAGGGACCCTCCTGACTGCCTCGTGGGTCCCCTCGACGCCCCCCTTCGCCTATATTTACCCCTCGGGGTGGAAACCCCTAATATCGATCTCTTTCTCGGGAACTCCCCTCTGTACCATCGCCGCCACCATTTCAAGATCGGGGCTGCCTGGAGAAGCTGCCCCGGCACCCTGCCGGAAGGAGGAACCCCCTCCGGGAGACCATCCATAGCCATGGACGCCTCCCGGATGTGCCGTGAGTAGTCCCCATTGGACCATGGGTCCGTGACCAGTAGCTATGTGATGAATCTCTCCCCCCTTTGTGCTTCCACTTTCGAGTCCTCGTGAGCTGCCTCACATGACCGAGGCATCTATGTAATTTCTGCTGTTGCTATGCTGAGTTTGTTGGGATCTGATGGATTATGAGACTATGTTCAGATTGTAATGAGTAATATATTTGGTTCTTCTCTTTTATATTTTTTTCTTGAGTAAATTCTTGCATGTTCTCCGTTGCGGTATTTGCTTTGGCCAAGTATTTTATTTGCAACTCCAAGAGAGAGCGTTATGCTCGATTGTGGGTTCAGCCCCTTGATGCCTAGCTTGAGTAACAGAAACATGAGACTAGGGGATGTGCTGTTGCCACCAGGGATAAACACAACGGTGCTTGTACCTGCGGGTGCAAGGATTGTTTACTTTACGCAAAGATCTTTTATTGCAGTTGTCTGTTGCTTTGAGTTTACACTTTGGGTGGGATTCGCAACTTAATACCAGCGAGATGTTCTGGATAGATATGTCAAGGTGGATGATTCGTAGTACATGCAGATGGATTTCGGTTTACTTACCTTGGCGTACTGCCCATTGCTTTTGAGCCCTTCCTTTCTTTGCAGCATAGTTAGCATTGCGGTGCCTTCATAATCCTGTCAATTGCCCAACTGTGATTTGTTTACCTCGCTAGCACTTTTATCGTCTTTTGGGAGAGAGACATCACTAGTGAAAATCACGGGACCCCGGTTCATCTTCACATTATTGTTCACACCCTCAATTTACTTTCAGCTTTTACTCTCCTTTGCACCTTTTATCTCTTGCGTTGATCCTTTGTAAGCGACAAGGCCGGAGGAATTGACGACTCCTTTGTACTCGTTGGGAGCAAAGTTATTTGTTGCTGTGTGCAGGTCCACAACAACACCCTAGTTAGGAAGCAATTTCTGGCGACGCTGCCACCTACTTGTATCTCCTGAGTCCTACTGGTTCGATAACCTTGGTATCTTCACCGAGGGAAACTTGCTGCTGCATTGCATCTCAAACCTTCCACTTGGGGTAACCAACGAGGGACGAGAACCCATCAACGGCTTAGCGGACGATGCAGATAGCGGAACAGCACCGCTAGTCGCGTCAAGATCTTCGGCGCCCAAAGGCCGCGACCGCTTGACACGAAAGGGGGCCGATTCCTCACTATCTCCGGTCTCCTGCAGCTCGGCCCCTGTGGACTCGTCAGCACCAGTGGCACCCACGAGCACGCTGGCATCAACACTCGCATCAACATCGATAGCAGCGGAAGCATCTGGCTCGTCCCGAATATCAGCATCTTCCGGCTGCGGAGGGTTTCCCAACACATGAACGTGGTCCTACAAAGCAAATATCATCATCAGCAAGTAGTCGAGCAAACATCTAACTCAGGCAAGAAACTCAAAAACGCGAACCTACGGCAGTGCGTGATCAGAAGAATAAGAATGGACGACGCACGCCTCCCCATAAAAACAGAGATGAGATGCCCACCGGTCAAGTTGTCCATCAATACAGCGATCCTCTCCAAGAATGGAGCCATGGCAGATGACTCTATCGCAGACAAAGAATGGGACCACGAAGCCTGTTTAACCACTCGCGCTTCGGGATTAAAGGGAGCAAGACCAAATCGCTGTCCAGCAACTTGCTGATCCTTCAGATAGAACCAACTTTTCCGCCAAGAACTAACGGAGTCAAGCATCTTCAAATCAAAGTACGAATGCTTATCCCTAATGGATATACCCACCTTCCCCACAGCATACTCGGAGTTCGTCATTTTTATACAAAAGAGGCGCTTCCAGAGCCCCCAATGGGGATAGATCCCCAAGAAGGCCTCACAAAGGGTAATAAAGCAAGCAATGTGCAAAATCCCATTGGGAGTCAAATTATGCAGATGAAGCCGGTAGGAGTACAGCAAACCGCGAACAAAAGGGTGAATCGGAAGGGCAAACCCGCGAGGGAAGAACGCCTAAAAGCACACCCGCTCATCTGCCGTCGGAGCGGGAACCGGCTCATCCCCTGGAATCCGCACGGCATCTCCCACCACCAAGCCATCAGCCATCAGCAAACCGAGATCTGAAGCCCCAAAGATCGAGCGCTCCCACTTGCCAGACATCTTGGTCGACTCCGGAGCAGCACGGGAGCGTTTGGTCATAAATTTCGCAAGAAGCAGCAAGAGGTGGAAGGTGAAGGCTCAAGAATAGGGGAAAAACAGAAGCGAGAGGAGGAAGGCAATGGCTAGGTAAAACCTAAAACTTACCGTTCAATTCCAGCGCCCAGTAAACGTGGCACGATCCCACGGCAGGTGAAAAGCATGGAAAACCCAATCGGCGCAGTAACAAACACCGCCCACTATGCGCGCAAAAAGAGGACCATAATCACACGAAGCGAAAATCTCGGCGGGACAGCGCCAAGTCATTTCCTTTTGACAGGCTACAGTGGTCAAGATGCCAGAAAACCAAGCCAGCGTCACATCCCAACAAGGCGTATCGAGTACGCTTCCCAGCCTCAGAGTTTTAACCTTTTAAATCTTTTTCCGTTGGGCAAAACATTTTACTCCCATCGGGAGCATCTCCACTAGAGTTTCGGGTGCTCCCTCACCTAAAGAATAAATATGTGCTTGAGTGGTCACTCGCACTCACAGAGTTCCGAGTGCTCCTTCACTTGAAAGAAAAAAATACGCTCGGGTACTTTATCACCCGGAAGGAAAAGAAAAGACGTGCTCGAGTAATTACTCGCACCCATGAGAGTTTCGGGTGCTCGCTCACCTAGAAGAAAAGACGTGTTAGAGTGATTACTCGCACCCATGAGAGTTTCGGGTGCTCCCTCACCACGACACAAGATAAGCAGACTTGCACTCGCCAGATCGTACAGGCGCAGAGTAACGGGTGCTCCCTCACGCCGAGAGCAAAGGCGATACTCGAGTAATTACTACCAAAACTCTGAGTACCCGAGCACTCGAAGACTTCCCGAGCAAATACTCCTTTACATTACTCCTCGCCCGAGCGCTCGACAAAGCTCCGCGGGTGGCCGCTAAAACAACTCACTTGATTGTTTATTCCAAGTGGGTGCATCACTCACTAGGCTCCGCGCCTCAATAAAAATACATATTCCTGGAACACGATGTCAGAACCCCAACTAGGGTAAGTGCTAGGGTTTGAGTGCCCTTTGCATCATGTGAAAAATTAAAAGGAAGTTCAAAATTGATGAAAAGAAAAGCCCTAGATAATTTAATTCAAAAGGCCAGATAAAAATTTCTTCCAAAAACTCCTCTGGTATTTTTGAAAAGTCTTAAAAATATGCATGATCACATATAAAGTGAAGTGGGTCCCACTGCATGCACCAAGATTTTTCAAATATTCCAAACAGGGCTTGGAAATTAAATAATACCCCTATTTGAGTTGAAATTCAAATTATTTGAATTTAAAAAATCTCCAAAACTTGTGAGTGGCTAGCTATTTATATTATAAGCCCACATAAAAGTTTTGAAGATTTTGTAAAATGCCTTGCTAATTTATTTGGGGCAAAACAATTTACAGAAAAGGAAAAAACAGAAAAAATAGCAGAAAAGGGAAAACAAAAGTGAGCCCACTTACCTGGGCCTCGGGCCCAACTAACAGAGGCCAGCCCAAGCCCACGACCACCCTTGTCGTCTTCCTCAACCAGCTCGGTGGCGAGCTGGGAGGGAGCCGGCGACACCACCGCGACGCCCAGCTGCTTCCAGACCTCCCCCTGGCCTCTAAGCGCAGCACGGAGCTTCCCACGACGCCCCCATTCCTTTCCCCCCTCCTCTGGCTCTCTCTCCACCCCTCCCTCGCCGGAAAACCGCGACGCCCGAGCGCTGCCGCGGAGAGCGACGCCGTTCCCACGCGGCCAACGATGGCAGGACGCCGCACCGCCATGTCCCTCGTCTTCGTCGTGGTCGTCTTCATCTCGGTGCGCAAGGAATCGGACCCTTAAGCCCCGAGCATGCCGTCCCCTTCGTCGAGTCGCCACCGGAGCCGCCAGTTCGCCGTCATCGATTCGCCGCCGCCAGACCTCCCCCGGCCTCCCCGACCTCACCAGCGTGTTCGTGGTGAGTCTCCTGTTCTCCCCAGCTATCCCGAGCCTCGTCCCTCGTCCTCTTTCGTGTTCCACCATGAAGACCGAGCACGACGTCCGCCATGGCCGCCGTTGAGCTAGCCCCCGTGCTCCTCTGTCCCAACTGTGGAGCGCAACGTGTTCCCTATCCTCCTAGCTTCGCAACGTGCTAGCCCACGGTCAAAGTTGCGCTCCAGAGCGCCATCCCGACAACGCCCGAGCCGCAGCCTCCGCCTCCTTCGACGTCGGCGACGCTCCAGTCATCCCCGAGCTCGCCTGCTTGTTCAGGACGATGCGCGGGAGCTCCGTGGTTCGTCTGGTTGTCGCGGCGACCGATTTGGTGCACGGGTTCATCCTCCCGAGCTCGCCGGTCTCTCTGACCTCGCCGGCGAATCGCCGAAGTTGACCACGGCGACGTGGCAATGATTAGGGTCCTAACCCCCTGGGTTAGTTGACCCAGGTCACTGACCAGTGGGTCCCTGGCCCCCCTAAATACCTCTGTTAGAATAATCTAACAGGGATTTACCCCGGAGAGGCTGACCAGTGGGGCCCCTTGTCAGTTTGACTCAGGTCAAACCCCCCTGACGCCAGCATGACACAGCAGTGACGTATTAATCCCTTTTTCCAAATTTAAAGAAATTACAGAAAAGACAGAAAATCATTTAAACTTCAATAAATCATAGAAAATTCATATTAACTCCAAAGTAAACATATAATATATGAAAAATTATCAGAAAAATGCAAGGATTAAGAATATGCAATTTGTTTTTATGTTTGACCATTTTAAAATGGGGCAACAGTAGCAAATGTGCATATGGCTTAATTTGAATTCAAATTTGAAATTTGAATTTGCATTCCAAATGCAATATACTTCAATTAAATTGAATTTGCCACAAATAAGTACCCTTTACTTCAGGTCACAACAATATCATGTGCTTGAGCATCGCAATTATATTTATTCCTTGTTTGATTGTTTGCTCGATAGACGTGCAACTGGAACCGGAGGCCACCCCCTTCGTTGAAGACACCGTGTGTGTGAACCTCGTCAGCAAGGCAAGCAAATCCCATTGATCATGTCTATAAAATCCCAATTCCCTCTCAGTCTCTCTTATGCATGTTTAGGAGATCACTTTGTATCGATTCTACCGCATAGTTGAACCCATATCCGATGCATGACCTATCATCTTGTCACAGTAGTAAGCAAACCACAATCCTAGCTGGCATAGGAGTTGTTTGATATCATGTGGCCCCTGCAACTGTTAATGCTTATTGCATGCTTAGTGGTACAATGAGGTTTCTTTTGATGTGAGTCGGGATGATAGTGAACATGGCGTTGATGAAAGTGAAACTGTGTTGGTGAATCCACCCTAATACAAGGTGAACGATGAGAGGCTGTGTAGGAGTACACAGTGGGTTGTCTCGTTGAACACCGCCTTAAGCACCGAGTTCTTGTATGGTAATCCAAGACAAAGAGTACAACCACACATTGGGCTCACTGACCCCTCTCGGCCTATTACCTTGATCCGTGTCGACGTCCAGGAGTCACATTAGTTCGGGCTTTCCATTTGGCATCTGCATAGAAAAAGAATGAAGGAATGGTTGCATCATATAGATGTGTGGGTGCAACCTGTGAGGCAGGAAAACCATCTGCCAGAGGTGGCGTCTCGGTCACTTACATTGTTTGAGTCCGTTTCGTTGATCCGGCCGGGCTCTCGAGCGGAGGCAAACTCAGATAGTCGACTCCTGGAATAGACCGGTTGTGAGCGAAGTGTCGTAGTGAACATCCTCGCTGTCACCTCTTGAACGGTGGCGAGACCTGGCGGCAACCGATCGTCATGTGTGTGTAGCTTACACCCTTACAAGGTTAACAAAACTATTCGAATAGCCGCGTCCGCGGTTATGGACTACTTGGAACCTGTACCTGATTATTAGACAACTTGAATGGATACTTCTAAAACTCGCAAGATGAGCGTGAGTGCTATGGTGTGCTCCTCGTGGGGAAGTCGAGGAAGTAACCATAGTGGTGTATTGGTTGGAGACTTGGATTGTGGACTCGTGTACGCTTCTTACCTCAAGTCTGGTAATCGTAGTTCAGGACTAGCCAAGTCAAAGCTGGCACTTCTGCATGTTGAAACCACACCTCCCTTTACCTTGATACTTGAGCATGAGTATTATAGATCTGATGTAAGTCTTGCTGAGTACGACTTTGTACTCACGTTTGCTTATTCTATGTTTTAGATGAGAAACCGGACCCCTATGGAGTCACCTTCGTGAAGCTCGACGTTGACTAAGTTAGCATAGTCCCAGACAGCAGTCTGGTCCCTCGTGGAAGGGCGTGTTTGTTTACAAGGCTTCTCTAAGCCATTTGTTAAACTTGTCTGTACTCAAACCTAATTTGCTTCCGTTGTATGATGTAATGTTGATCACATACATGTGATCTTTGTATACTCTATGTGTAAGTAAATAAAGAGTACTTTGTAGAGTTATGTGATGATACCTGCTGTTCATACTAGACATGTGTGATGCGTGTATGATTATAACATGCATGTCTTAGTATGGGTTTTCGAGACCTGAGTTGTGATCTGGCTGGCGGTCTTTTATACACCAAGTGGCCCTTAGATGTGCGTAGCTTGGGGCATCGCGATGCGATTTCTCGTGACTCTGTCACGTGGCACACTTTGTTGTATGATCGAGCCCGCCCTAGACCCCGACTAAGTGATCGGGCTGGAGTAAGTCTATGTAAGAGTTAGGATTCAACCGATAACATGATTGAGGCGACTTGTCTATGAGTATGGGATTCACCACCCATAAGAATCTAGACTTGTGAGCGGAAGATGAGGACCCATCTCAGATGATCATCCGGCCTGAATGGGATGCCCCTCACGTTCGATGCTTACCGAGAACGTTCTGTGCTTGGCCTTGTCTGCTTAGACAAGTGGGTACGGTTCTCGGCTCTCCATGTGATTGCATCGTGACTGGAATTACATACGCTAACCCCGGGTCCCGACACACGATACACTGTGCCCAGATGCCAGACAAGCTTAGCGTGTAAGTAAGACCCCGTTGCGCAGATCGGCCGGGCTGGGACTTGCCGCAGATCGATTTCACTCCCTCCATGCGCTTGCATGATAGAAAAAGCCAGGCGGACGCGCCTAGGCTACGAACTTTGCTGGCGGCAACTGATCACTGTAAGACATGCAGCAGCATGACTTTTGCTCCACACCAGTGTTCCAAGCTCATGTCGAGGGACGTGAGTTTGATTGGGCTACTGTGGTATTTTCCACTAGTGCAATTCACCAAGGCTCGACCAGTCTACTCCTTGGGCCCTTTCAGCTTAGCAATCCCTCGAAACTGGTTTTGTCATGGCCCTAGACTGCCAGCGACCCGCGGTTGAACCGTGCACACATCGAAATGACGCAAGAATGGACTTGAGTCCCTGCGTGACTCTTCGAGTCCCCAAGGCACTCGGGGGCTACTGTCGGGACCCGGGGTTAGCGTATGTAATTCCGGTCACAATACAATCACATGGAGAGCCGAGAACCGTACCCACTTGTCTAAGCAGACAAGGCCAAGCACAGAACGTTCTCGGTAAGCATCGAACGTGAGGGGCATCCCATTCAGGCCGGATGATCAACTGAGATGGGTCCTCATCGTCCGCACACAAGTCTAATGATATGGGTGGTGAATCCCATATTCACAGACAAGTCGCCTCAACCATGTTATCGATTGAATCATAACCCTTACATAGACTTACTCCAGCCCGATCACTTAGTCGGGATCTCGGGCGGGCTCGATCATACAACAAAGTGTGCCACGTGACAGAGTCACGAGCAATCGCATCGCGATTCCCCAAGCTGCGCACATCTAAGGGCCACTTGGTGTATGAAAGACCGTCGGCAAGAACACAACTAAGCTATCGAACCCCACACTAAGACATGCACGTTATAAACATCCACGCAGCATACATGTCCAGTGTAAACAGCAGGTAATCACAACATGAACTCTACAAACTCATAGTCTTTATAACTTCTGCTAAACAGAGCAGACATAGTAGTTGTATTACAAGCAGAGATCACATGGATGTGATCCAACATTACATCAAACATCAGCGGAAGCAAATTATGTCTTAGTAAAGACAAGTTTAACAAATGGCTTAAGAAGCCTGAAAGAAAAGTACAACGACCCTCCAGAGGGCACAAGCTGCTGCCTGGAACTATACGACATTGGTCCACGTCAAGCTCGAAGTAGAGGCCACCATCAGGGTCAGTGGTCTCGTCTCTAAAACATAGGATAAGCAAACGTGAGTACAAAGTCGTACTCAGCAAGACTTACATAGGAACTATACTACTCATGCACATGTATCAAGGCAAAGGGAGGTGGGGTTTCACTTGTAGAAGTGCCAGCTTTGACTTGGCTATTCCTGAACTACGAGTACCATAAAGAGGTAAGAACGTACACGAGTCCAAGTAACAAATCTCCAAGCAATACTCCACTATGGTGCCTTCCTCGACTTCCCCACGAGGAAGCACGCCATAGCACTCACACTTATCTTGGTGTGTTTTAGAAGTATCCGGTTCAAGTTATCTATGATCAAGTAAAGGTCTCCAAGTAGTCCATAACCGCGGACACGGCTATTCGAATAGTTCATTAACCCTGCAGGGGTGTACTGCTACACACACGCCTCATCAGTTACCGCCTGGGGATGGACCCTTCAAGTGAGTACTGGCGAGGATGCTGCCACGACACTTCACTCACGACACCATCTCTAGTCCTAGGGAGACGCCTATTTGAGTTGGGACCACAGTCGGAATCCGGCCGATTGTTCCGATGCGGACTCAAACGTTGTGTGACCGCCATCAAGCTCAACTCGATCATGATCACTTGATTCAACGTGCCCACAACCTACGCCAACCACTTATCTTGGTTCCACCTGCTTGAGATCGTTAAAGGCGAACTACTTGCGACTCCTGGACTGGTCCGGGGTGAGGTACTAGGCCAAGAGGGGTCAGTGAGCCCAATGTGTGGTCATACTCTTTGTCTTGGATAACAACACAAGAACTCGGGCCTAAGGCAGTGTTCAACGAGACAACCCACTGTGTACTCCTACACAACCTCTCATCGTTCACCTTTGTTTAGGGTAGATTCACCAACACGTTACCACCATCATTCACATGATCACTACCATCCCGACTCACATCAAAGTAGCCTCAGGTAACAACTCTAAGAATGCAATAAGCTGTAACAGTTGCAGGGGCCACATGATATCAACCAACTCCTACATCTGCTAGGATTGTGGTTTGCTTACTACTGTGACAAAATGATAGGTCATGCAAAGGAATGGGTTCAACTAGCGGTAGAACGTATCATGGTGACATCCTAAACATGCATTTGCGAGAATGAGAGGGAACTGGGATTTTATAGACATGATCAAAGGGGGGCTGCTTGCCTTGCTGACGATCACGAGGTATCACTCTTCTGACGTGAGGTTGAACTCGTCTCCGAGATCAACTCTACCGAGAAGATGCAATCACCGAAGCACTGGAAGTAAAGCACAATCAAAATAATACAATGCACATTCAATATGCAAAATATAGCATGGAAGTGTGCTGATGTGACCTATGATTGAATTGCCACATTTTAATTGAAGTTGATTTGAAAAGGAAATTCAAATTCAAACTCCAAATGTTATTCAATTTTGGTCAACTTGCATTTGCTATTATTTGTTCATTTGAAACCAAATGATTATATGTGTGAAATGCTTCTGAAGTACAAGTGATGTGTGGTGCATTTCAATGTTTGAAAGTGGAATAGTAATTGATTTGAATTTGAAATAATTCCAATTAATTCAAATAGCAAAAGCTACTGATCCATTTTTAAGATCAACTCCAACATAGCTGAAAGTTGGATATTTGGATAGAGGATTTTCTCCTGATAATTTTTCATATATTATATGTTGAATTTGGAGTTAAAATGAATTTTCTATGATTTTTCAAAGTTTCAGCCATTTTCTGGAATTAACTGAATTTCTTTAATTCTTTTAAATGATTTCTCTGTTTACTGCGTCAGCCTGACGCCAGGGTGACGTCAAGGGCTGCTGACGCGTGGGTCCGGCTGTCAGTGGGGGGGGGTTAATTAACCTGGTTAGTTAAACTAACCACGGGTTAGTTAGTGGCTTTGGGCCCACTCGTCAGTGGGGTTAGGGGGTGATTAGGGGTGGATTTAGGTTTAACCAACCGGCGGCTAAACGCCGGTGGCTCTCCGGCACGGCGGCGCTCCACGGGAGGGGTTTTCGGCCATGGGGGAGGGGGCTGGGGGCACGGGAAGGGAGCTCGCGAACTTGCTCATCTCCTGGAGCAAGCCAGGGACCTCGAGGAGGCCCTGGGCCACGGCTACGACGACGGGAAGCGGCGGCCGGCCACTGGCTCCGGCGAACTCGCGCTGCAGGACACGGGGGAGGAAGCTAGGAGGGGGAAAACGAGCGGAAGCTCACGTGGAAGACGACGACGAGCTCGGGGGGGGGGGGCGGAGAGAAGCTGGACGCGGTGAATCGACGACGACGAACTTGCGGCTCCGGCGGCGACCCGTTGATGCTGCCTTCGCTTGTGGTGCTTGCGCAGCTCGATTCGATGAGGGCTTCGACGAAGACGACGTCGCTGCACGTGATGGACAAGGTGGCTAGGGCTGAGGAGCTCGTCGGTCACGGGTTCTCCACGGTGGTGCTCCGGCGTGTTCACGGGCGGCGCTGGATTCGTGAAGAGGAGAGGGGGAGGAGGTCCAGAGAGAGGGGGAATTGAAAGGGGGCTTCGAGGCAACCTCCCAGGCGAGGAGATGAGGTCCAGGGGGGGCTGGAAGCCTCTCGGCGTCGAGGTGGCGCCGCGGCCATGCTCTGCCTCCACCGAGCAGCTTGGCTCGGCGGGGAAGAAGACGACAAGCGTCTGGGTGGGCTGGGCCGAAGCCAGGTAAGGTGGGCCTCGCCTGTGCGAAAGGTAAGGCTTCTGTCTTTCTTTTCTTATTTTCTTTTCTGTTGTCTGTTTGCCCAATAAAAATAAATAGTTAGGGCATTTTATAAAAATCCCCAAACATTTTTATAAAACCTAGGTGACTATATAGAAGTCAACCCCAAGTTTTGGGAATTTTTGAAATTCAGTTTATTTGAATTTCAATTCAAATAGACAAAAGATTTAATTTCCAAGCCACTATTTGCATTATTGAAAAATCTATGAGCATGGGATTAATCCCAAATCACTTTTAAAATGATCACACTCATTTTTAAGATTTTTCAATACATCCAAAAGAATTTTGGAAAAAGATTTATTTCTGGCCTTTTTATTTAATTCATTTAGGGCTTTTCTTTTCCCCAATTCCTTTTCTTTTGTAATTTTTTTCAAGATGCAAAAATGCAAGCTTGGAAAAGCACAAACCTAAATTTGGGGTTCTGACAACTCGCCCCCACTCAAAAGAATCTCGTCCCGAGATTCAGAAGTCGTCGGAAAGAGGGTGGGGTACTCAGCTCGTAGACGATCCTCTCGTTCCCATGTGGCTTCTTGCTCTGAATGATGTGACCACTGCACTTTGAGGAATCTGATCTTCCGACGTCTGGTGCTACGCTCGGCTTCATCAAGAATACGAACAGGGTACTCTCGATACGAAAGGTTATCTTGGAGATCAAGCGTTTCGTGGTCTACTTCGCGGATGGGGTCCTTGAAGCAACGCCTGAGTTGAGAGACGTGGAAGACATCATGAACCTGGGAGAGGTGAGGGGGTAGTTCCAATTGGTAGGCAACTTCTCCACGTTTGGCGAGAATGCGAAAGGGACCGATATAACGTGGGGCCAACTTGCCTTTGATACCGAAGCGATGGGTACCCTTCAGAGGAGTAACCCGAAGGTAAGCCTTCTCATCCAGATTATAGCTTTCTTCCCTATGATGACGATCATAATAGCTTTTCTGACGAGACTGGGCTGTTTTCAATTTCTCACGAACAATGCGAACCTGCTCTTCTGCATCCTGAATCAAATCCGGTCCAAAGAATTGTCTTTCACCGGTTTCTGACCAGCTTAGGGGTGTTCGACATTTCCGTCCATAGAGAAATTCAAAAGGAGCCATGCCAAAACTAGATTGAAAACTACTGTTATACGCAAATGTCGGGACCCGGGGTTAGCGTATGTAAGTACAGTTAAGACATAGTCATATGGAGAGCTGAGAACCGCACCCACTTGTCTAAGCAGACAAGGCCAAGCACTGAACATTCTCGGAAAGCATCATACGTGAGGGGCATCCCATCCAGGCCGGATGATCAACTGAAATGGGTCCTCATCGTACGCACACAAGTCTACTGATATGGGTGGTGAACTCCCATATTCAAAGACAAGTCGCCTCTACCATACTATCGACTATCTCAAAACTCTTACATAGACTTACTCCAGCCCGATCACTTAGTCGGGGTCTAGGGCGGGCTCGATCATACCACAAAGTGTGCACGAGACTGAGTCTCGAGCAATCGCATCGCGATGCCCCAAGCTGCGCACATCTAAGGGCCACTTGGTGTATGAAAGACCGCCAGCCAGAACACAACTAAGGTCTCGAAAACCCATACAAAGACATGCATGTTATAAACATACACGCAGCACACATGCCTTGTATGAACAGCAGGTACCATTGCAATTCTCTACAAAGTGTACAATTTTATTTAAAACTCTTATAGAGTACAAACAGAGATCACATACATGTGATCCAACATTACATCACAAAGCGGAAGCAAATTATGTCTGGGTACAGACAAGTTTAACAAATTGGCTTAAGAAGCCTTATTCAAACACAAAGCCCTCCACGAGGGAACCAGTCTGCTGACTGGGACTAGACTAGCTTAACTTCAGTCGTCCAGCTCGATGAAGAAGCCACCTTCGGGGTCAGTGGCGTCATCTAAAACATATATTAAGCAAACGTGAGTACAAAGGCGTACTCAGCAAGACTTACATAGGAGCTATACTACTCATGCACATGTGTCAAGGTAAAGGAAGGTGGGGTTCACTTGCAGAAATGCCAGCTTTGACTTGGCTAATCCTGAACTACGAGTACCAGACGTTGAGGTAAGAAGCGTACACGAGTCCACTACTTTCACCAACCAATACACCACTATGGTTCCTTCCTCGACTTCCCCACGAGAAAGCACGCCATAGCACTCACACTTATCTTGGTGTGTTTTAGAAGTATCCGGTTCAAGTTATCTAATAATCAAGCTAAGCTTTCCAAGCAGTCCATAACCGCGGACGCGGCTATTCGAATAGTTTTGTTAACCTTGCAAGGGTGTACCGCTACACACACATGATCATCATTTACCGCCTTTGATCTCGACACCATTCAAGGGGTGCCAGCGAGGATGCTCACCACAACTGTTACCTCATAGCCGATCTAGTCCGAGAAAGTCGCCTACTTGGGTTGGTTACCACAATCGTGAACCCGGCCGGTTTACCGAAGTGGACCCAAGTGATGTGTGCGTGGTGCATAAGCCGGTCTCGGATGAGCCGTTCTCTCACTTAGCATCCAGGCCACAAGCCTACCAGAACTCCGAACTATTGCGACATCTGGACATCGAAAGGGATGAGTTAGTAAGTTGAGAGGGGTCAGTGAGCCCAATGTGTGGTTGTACTCTTCATCTTGGATCACCACACAAGAACTCGTACTAGGGCGGTGTTCAACGAGACAACCCACTGTGTACTCCTACACAGCCTCTCATCGTTCACCTTGTATTAGGGTAGATTCACCAACACTTTTCTACCATCATCAACATGATCATTCCCTTCCCGACTCGCATCACAGTAACAACATGGTATCATACTAAGCATGCAATAAGCAGTAACATTGCAGGGGCCACATGATATCAAACAACTCCTACAGTTGCTAGGATTGTGGTTTGCTTACTACTGTGACAAAATGATGGGTCATGCAAAGGAATGGGTTCATCTATGCGGTAGAATCGTAACATGGTGATCATCCTATACAATGCATAAGCGAGACATGAGAGGGAAGTGGGATTTTATTGACATGATCAATGGGGGGTTTCTTGCCTTGCTGACGAGATTCGGGCTCTGGATCTTCAGCGAAGGGGGTGACCTCTTGCTCCGGTTCCACCTCTACTCGACAAACAAAGCACGAAATAGCAATCAATATGAATGCAATGCTCAAGCACATGATTGAATGTTGAAGCTTGAAGTATAAGTTTGATGTGTGAGGCAATTCCATTTAAGTGGAATATTTTGCATTTGAAATGCAAATTCAAATTCCACATTTGAATTCAAAGTAGCCAAGTTATATGTGATATAGTTTGATCATTTTCAAACATGTTCACTTGTATAAGATGTGCCTCTGATGTATGGTTGAATTACATCTTAATTCCATGGTCCAAGTAGCAAACTCAATTGATTTGAATTTGAAATAAATTCAAATAAACCAAATGACATATGCTACTGGTCCCATTTTAAATTCAACTCAAACAGAGTTGAAAGTTGCATATTTGGAAAGATAATTTTCTCCTGATCATTTTTCATATATTATTTGTCCAATTTGGAGTTAATATGAGTTTTCTATGAATTTCCAAAGTTTGGGGTATTTTCTGGAATTTCTGGAATTCTTTTAATTCAATAATCTCTGGAAATTCATTTAAATGATTTACTGCGTCAGGCTGACGTCAAGCTGGCGTCAGGGGGGGCTGACATGTGGGGCCACCCTGTCAGTGGCTGGTTAACTTAACCCGTGGGTTAAATTAATCCAGTGGCTTAATTAAGCCACTGGACCCACTGGTCAGTGACCTAGGGGTCACTTAATGGGTGCTTAACCGGGGGGATTAACTCTGACACGCCGGCGGCTTGACGCCGGCGACCTGGCCACGGCGGCGCAGCACGGGAACTTGATTCCGGCCACGGGAGAGCACGGGGAGGACACCAATCGACTCAGCAACGTCTTCCGCATCATCTGGAGGCCACGGGGGTTCGCGGGGTGCTCGGAATCGACGACGGCGACGACTCCGGCGGCTGCAGAACCACGGCGAGGTCGCAGTTGACTCTACCGTGCACGGATCGGTTTGATTTCACTCGCGTTCGAACGCTAACAAGGTCAGGAGCCAAACGCGCGCTCTGGTTGAGACGAAGGGGCACAGGGGCGACCTCGAGCTCATCCATGGCGGCGAGAGACCTCGGCTTCCATGGCGGATCGCTAAGGAGACAACGTAGAGGAACAGGGAGAGAGGGGTTTGGACCGCCTGCTCACCAGGAACTCGACGGAGGTGGCGGCTTGAGCTGGGAGGGCTCGACGGTGACGAAATCGACAAGGGCGTCCTTCGGGTCCGGCGACAGCTCGAGCTCGATTCCGGCGGCTAGGAGGGCTCCGAGTTCGATTCGCTGCACTGGGAGACGTAGTCGACGACGAGGAGGAGGATGGACAGCACGGCGCAGCTCGGGGACGTCGTTGGCCACGCTAGCTTCAAGCTATGGCGACGGCGGCGTCCTGTTCTTCGTGGGGTTCAGCGAGAGAGAGGAGGATAGGCACTGGGGAGGGGTGGAATGAGCTCACGGCGTCTCCAGGCGCGTCCAGGTGCGAGAAGAGGCCACGGGGAGGGCTGGAAGCTCCTCGGCGACGACGTGGCGTCACCAGCTAGCTCGGTGGCATTCCACCGAGCAGCTTGGAGGCGCGGGAGGTGGAAGAAGACCTCCCTGCCCTTGTGGGCCGGCTGGGCTGGGCTGGGCTGTCTTCGCCCAGGCGAGAGGTAAGTCCTTTTCTTTTTCTGTTTAATCTTTCCTTTCTGTTTTTCTGTAATTTGTTCTGTTTAGCTAAAAAAATAGCTAAACATTTTATTAAATGCTGAAAACTTTTATGTGGCCTTATAATAATATAAACTAGCCACTCATAAACTTTCAACATTTTTAAAATTCTAATGATTTGAATTTTAAATCAAAAAGGGGTATTTCTTTAATTCCAAGATACTGTTTGAATATTTGAAAAATCTATGAGCATGGGGTGGGTCCCACATCACTTGATATGTGATCACACTCATTTATAAGACTTTTCAAAACTCTAACATGAATTTTTGGAAAAGATTTTTATCTGGCCTTTTGAATTAATTCATCTGGGGGGTGTTCCTTCTCCCATTTGGATTTTGAATTTGATTTTCAAGGTTTCTTTTTGAAACTTTTGCATGATGCAAAGGTACTAGCTAACCCTAGCACATACCTAATAGAGGGATCTGACAACTCGCCCCCACTCAAAAGAATCTCGTCCCGAGATTCAGAAGTCTGCGGGACGAAGGTGGGGTACTCGGCACTGAGACGGTCTTCTCTTTCCCACGTGGCTTCTCTTTCAGAGTGGTGTGACCATTGCACTTTCAGAAACCTAATCTTCTGACGACGAGTGACACGCTCTGTGGAATCAAGAATACAAACGGGGTATTCTCGATAAGAAAGGTCATCTTGAAGATCAAGCGTTTCATGGTCGACTTCGCGGATGGGGTCCTTGAAGCAACGCCTGAGTTGGGACACATGGAATACATCATGTACTCGGGAGAGGTGCGGAGGTAGTTCAAGTTGGTAGGCAACTTCTCCACGTTTAGCAATAATGCGGAAAGGTCCGATGTAACGTGGGGCCAACTTGCCTTTGATACCGAAACGTTGGGTTCCCTTCAGAGGAGTAACCCGAAGGTAAGCCTTCTCATCCAGATTGTAGCTCTCTTGCCTATGATGACGATCATAGTAGCTTTTCTGACGAGACTGGGCTGCTTTCAATTGATCACGAACAATGCGAACTTGCTCTTCTGCTTCCTTGATCATATCCGGTCCAAAGAATTGTCTTTCACCGGTTTCAGACCAGTTTAGTGGTGTTCGACATCGTCGTCCATAAAGGAGTTCAAAAGGAGCCATGTTCAGACTAGATTGAAAACTATTGTTATAAGCAAATTTGGCAAATGGAAGAGAATTCTCCCAATTCTTTTCGAATGAGATAACACAAGCTCTGAGCATGTCTTCAAGAATTTGGTTAACCCTTTCGACTTGACCGCTAGACTGAGGATGAAAAGCTGTACTAAAGGAGAGATGAGTTCCCATAGCATTCTGAAAGCTTCCCCAAAATCTAGAGGTAAAAAGGCTACCGCGATCAGAATTGATTTCCAAAGGAACACCATGAAGGGATACAATTCTGGAGATGTACAAGTCCGCTAACTGGCTAGCAGTTATAGACTCGCGAACCGGAAGGAAGTGAGCAACTTTGGAAAGCCTATCTATGACAACGAAGATGGCATTGTTTCCTTTCTGGGTTCTTGGAAAGCCGGTGATGAAGTCCATATCGACTTTTTCCCATTTCCACTCGGGAATAGACAAAGGTTGAAGTGTACCAGCAGGTCTTTGATGTTCTGCCTTAATGCGACGACAAACATCACATTCGGCAACAAATTGAGCAATGTCTCTCTTCATCCTAGTCCACCAAAATCTCTGGCGTAGATCTCGGTACATTTTTGTGCTACCGGGATGAATCGAGAGGGGTGTGTCATGGGCTTCTTTGAGGATGAGTTGCCTTAGTTCCTTATTCTTAGGTACTACCAAACGATTTTCAAAGAATACCGTTCCTTTGCTATCTGTGGAGAAACATTTAGCAACTCCGCTAGCAATGTTCTCCTTGATCCGGCGAACACCTCGTGCACGCCTTTGGGCAACTACGATTTGATCCTCAAGAGTTGGTTTCGCCACCAAGGTTGAAAGATATCCATGAGGAACAATTTCAAGGTTGAGCTTGCGAAAGTCCTCATGAAGAAGTGGTTGATACTGCTGTAACATGAGGTTGTTACAGTACGACTTACGACTTAGTGCATCAGCCATGACATTGGCCTTGCCTGGGGTGTAAGAAATTGCTACGTCGTAATCTTTTATCAACTCAATCCAGCGTCTTTGCCTGAGATTAAGATCTGGCTGGGTGAAAATATATTTGAGGCTTTGGTGGTCGGAATAAATCTCACAACGATTACCAAGGAGGTAATGTCGCCAAGTTGTTAGAGCATGAACTACGGCAGCGAGTTCAAGGTCATGGGTAGGATAATTCTCTTCATGTGGCCGCAACTGGCGAGAAGCATAAGCTACCACATGTCGATCTTGCAGAAGTATGCATCCTAACCCTTGCCGTGATGCATCACAATAGATTTCGAAATCTCTTTTGGTGTCTGGAGGTGCAAGCACGGGTGCAGAAGTTAATCTTCTTTTTAGCTCTTGAAAGCTTTCCTCGCACTTGGGAGTCCATAAGAATTTCTTATCTTTCTTGAGGAGTTCAGTTAGAGGCTTTGCAACTTTAGAAAAGTTCTCGACGAAGCGACGGCAATAGCTGGCTAGGCCAAGAAAACTCCTAACTTGCTTAACCGATTCAGGTGGAGTCCAGTCAAGGACGGCCTGAACTCTCTCGGGATTCACAGCAATGCCTTTTGCAGAAATCACATGGCCTAAGTAGGTCACTTCTGGTAGCCAGAATTCACACTTGGAGAATTTAGCGTACAGGCGATGCTCTCTAAGTTTCATCAATACCAGCCTTAAGTGTTTGGCATGATCTCCTTCGTTCTTCGAGTAGATGAGAATGTCATCAAGATAAACTACTACAAATTTATCTAGGTACTCCATGAAGATCGAATTCATCAAGCGTGAGAAAGTGGCAGGGGCATTGGTTAAACCAAAGGACATGACGGTGTACTCGTAAAGACCATAACGAGTAGTAAAAGCCATTTTGGGAATGTCCTCGTTTCGGATTCTGATCTGATGGTAACCTAATCTCAAATCCATCTTGGAGAAGACGGAGGATCCTGCAAGTTGATCATAAAGATCATTGATCCTGGGCAGTGGGTATTTGTTCTTTATCGTCGCTAAATTTAGCGGGCGATAATCTACGCACATCCTTTCTGTTCCATCTTTCTTCTTTACGAACAGAACGGGGCAACCCCATGGCGATGAGCTAGGGCGGATGAAGCCTTTTGCCAACGAAGCATCAAGTTGGGTTTTTAGCTCAGCTAACTCATGTGGGGCCATTTTGTATGGGCGTTTGGAAATTGGTGCGGTTCCTGGAACAAGATCCACTATAAACTCTACACTCCTGTCGGGTGGCATGCCCGGCAGCTCTTCAGGAAAGACATCCGGGAAGTCACGAACCACCGGAATATCTTCAAGTTCAGGAAGGGGAAGTACATTCAAGGAATGCACTTGGGTTCTTGTTCTGGGTGAGGTATAGTTGACGGTTGTGCCTGAAGGATGGGTGAGTTTCACGGATTTGCCTTTGCAATCCAGATAGGCATTCTGTCTTGATAGCCAATCCATGCCAAGGATGACATCAATGTCTGAAGACTTGAGGGCTATGAGTAAAGCAAGGAATACTAAACCCTCAATTGCAATTTGATTACCATGGCTCACTCTATTAGTTTGCCATCTTGACCCTGGAGTTTGAATAACCATCGGAGTGGACAATTCAACAAAAGGTAACTCATGACGAAGTGCATAACTTTCCGACATGAATGAATGAGATGCTCCTGGGTCGAAAAGAACGGAAGTAGGAACAAAATTGACTGGGAGCGTACCAAGAATGACGTCAGTGGTGTCGTCAGTCTCTTCGGCGGCAATCTGGTTCAGACTTCCACGATTGGCGGGAGGAGCGGGTTTGGCGGTGAAGACCTTTTGGGGTGGCTTGCCACGACCATTGTTGTTGTTGTTGTTGCCTCCGGCACGGGGTGGAACGTTCTGGTGTTGGAGTTGGTTCTGGGGGCACTCGCGAGAGTAGTGGCCTGCCTGACCACACTTGTAGCAAGCTCCGAAAACAGTGCGTGGAGCTGGGTTGTTTGGTGGAGTTGGGTGGAACTGGGTGGGTGGACGAGGCGCCGCATAGGATGGCCTCGGTGGGTTATTCTGGCGGAACATGCTATTGGGGATCCAGATCTTGCGCTTCTGGGAGCCAGAACTGGATGAACCTTCCTCTCTAGGGGGTTTGCGAAAATCATTGGGGGTGTTCATGTCCTCTGCCTTGATGGCCTTGTTGACAAGGACCTGGAATGTGGCAAAGTCATGAAGATTGAGCTCGCAACGGAGTCCACTGTTGAGGCCACGACGGAACCTCTCTTGTTTCTTAGAGTCGGTGGAGACTTCTTCAGTTGCATAACGAGCAAGTCGGTTGAACTCACGACTAAACTCGTCAACGGTCCTTCTGCCTTGAGTGAGGTTACAGAACTCCTCACGCTTGCGGTCCATGAGACCCTTGGGAATGTGGTGCTCGCGGAAAGATGTGCAGAATTCCTCCCAAGATGCAGGTGGTCCAACGGGACGCATATTCAAATAGTTCTCCCACCAAGAGCTTGCTGCACCTTCGAGGTGATAGGTGGCATAATTGACCTTGTCGCCATCTGCAACATGACCGGCTTGGAGCTTCCTCTCAATGCTGCGGAGCCAGTCATCGGCGTCAAGGGGCTCAGTGGAGTAACTAAAAACTGGGGGATGAAGCCTGATAAAGTCGTTCAGAGACACCAGCTCGTTGCGCTGCTGAGTGGTGTTACGTGCGATGACTTCCAGCAGGTGGTGAGAGTCACGGCGGTTCCTCTCGACCTCCATCAAAACTTGGGCCATCGTGGGTGGGGGTGGAAGGTTGTCTTCCTCCTGGCTGTTCCCACGACCTTGGTTACGACCAATCTGGCCATGGGTTCCTTGAGACATCCTGAAGGTGAAAACCAAAGTCAAACAGAGTTGATTCGAAGAGTCTAATCAAGGTATTGAAGTACTGGAAGGATTACAGAGCAAAGGAAGTAATCATCTTGACAACAGGGTGATAAAGCATACAAGCCATATATTCACAAGCTGTCATACAACCATACAACGTTTTAGTACAAGCACCAAGCTAATACAAACGTGATGAAGATGATACATCCTTCAGAGGCACTCTGACTTCCTATACATTATTTATCTAAGCCTCTGGAACTTAGACACCTTGCTTACAATATACTAAGATACTACTACATCCTCACTAAGTAAGACCACAGGCGGTCTCACTCATCTCTTCTCCATAGTAGTCCTCATAAAAGTTACCCGCGTATCCCGGTAGCTGGAGGTGACCATCGGAAAACACGGAGGCTTGTGGACCTTGATATCCATTTGGGCAAGGATGGGGCCTAGGTCCAGTGTAGGGTGGAAGCAAAGGACCACGGGGTGGAAAAATTCCTCCAATCTCGGGCCAAGCAACTCGAGAAGGCATCTGGGTCCTCACTGGATAGATTGCATCATACTCAACTGATCCCACGCTCACAAAGGGTGCCAAGAGCGTCAGTGCTCGGTACAAACGAACACGAGTAGCGTGGATCTCAAAACGGAGAGCACGTGCATCACGGTCTCTGTCACTAGCAAACCTAGCAGTCACCTGGAGTGATGGATCCTCTGCAGAGTGATCTGAGTAGAGTCCGGTGTAATATCCCTCTTCTCCTGGAAGTGCAGCAGGGATATAGCGGAATGAAGTCTCTCTCAGTAGGGTGTGCTCCTCTCTCAGTAGGGTAATACATGAATATGCAGCATCCTGCACAGCCATGTTCTCGGTAACGCCAATGCCATGTCCAAAGTGGATAGGCTGGGTGACTCCAACGTGGTGTGGATAGATCCGGACAATGCAATGGAACTGCGTCTGGTTGAAGTCGTGGAACTGCTCCTCGATGGTGTACTCAGGGTACCATCGATATCCCACATAGGACATCATCTCGATCAACGTGGCGGGGTGGCCACGCACACCGAGGCACCTGGTCAAACGAACAATCTGCCGAGGGGGAAGATCTGCCATCTGAAACAGAAAGGAGTTTGCAAATGCATCAGATTATGAGATAAACCTGGAATGACTCGGACAGCATAACGGCTGTAATTGTAAGAAATGACAATTTCTTCCAACATGGAAACAGCACTTACATACGATATAACAAAACAGAGATCATAACCACTCTAAAAAACCGAACACAACTTTCCTACGGCTATGAGGAAGCAAACAACGAGATGTTCTAGTCAGACAGAGGAGAGCCTAGTCCTATCTTCCCGTAGAACAAGATGAGGGTGACTCAGAACTCAGAACGAAGGGGGTAAGGAAAAAAAAGAAGCCTTACGTTATTCCCTTATATGCCCATAGTAACTATATAACTATAGAAGGCTAGACTCCACTTCGGCCAAGGCTACTAGTCCTACAGTCAGTCCTGCTCTGATACCAAGTCTGTCGGGACCCGGGGTTAGCGTATGTAAGTACAGTTAAGACATAGTCATATGGAGAACCGAGAACCGCACCCACTTGTCTAAGCAGACAAGGCCAAGCACTGAACATTCTCGGAAAGCATCATACGTGAGGGGCATCCCATCCAGGCCGGATGATCAAATGAAATGGGTCCTCATCGTACGCACACAAGTCTACTGATATGGGTGGTGAACTCCCATATTCAAAGACAAGTCGCCTCTACCATACTATCGACTATCTCAAAACTCTTACATAGACTTACTCCAGCCCGATCACTTAGTCGGGGTCTAGGGCGGGCTCGATCATACCACAAAGTGTGCACGAGACTGAGTCTCGAGCAATCGCATCGCGATGCCCCAAGCTGCGCACATCTAAGGGCCACTTGGTGTATGAAAGACCGCCAGCCAGAACACAACTAAGGTCTCGAAAACCCATACAAAGACATGCATGTTATAAACATACACGCAGCACACATGCCTTGTATGAACAGCAGGTACCATTGCAATTCTCTACAAAGTGTACAACTTTATTTAAAACTCTTATAGAGTACAAACAGAGATCACATACATGTGATCCAACATTACATCACAAAGCGGAAGCAAATTATGTCTGCTTACAGACAAGTTTAACAAATTGGCTTAAGAAGCCTTATTCAAACACAAAGCCCTCCACGAGGGAACCAGTCTGCTGACTGGGACTAGACTAGCTTAACTTCAGTCGTCCAGCTCGATGAAGAAGCCACCTTCGGGGTCAGTGGCGTCATCTAAAACATATATTAAGCAAACGTGAGTACAAAGGCGTACTCAGCAAGACTTACATAGGAGCTATACTACTCATGCACATGTGTCAAGGTAAAGGAAGGTGGGGTTCACTTGCAGAAATGCCAGCTTTGACTTGGCTAATCCTGAAATACGAGTACCAGACGTTGAGGTAAGAAGCGTACACGAGTCCACTACTTTCACCAACCAATACACCACTATGGTGCCTTCCTCGACTTCCCCACGAGAAAGCACGCCATAGCACTCACACTTATCTTGGTGTGTTTTAGAAGTATCCGGTTCAAGTTATCTAATAATCAAGCTAAGCTTTCCAAGCAGTCCATAACCGCGGACGCGGCTATTCGAATAGTTTTGTTAACCTTGCAAGGGTGTACCGCTACACACACATGATCATCATTTACCGCCTTTGATCTCGACACCATTCAAGGGGTGCCAGCGAGGATGCTCACCACAACTGTTACCTCATAGCCGATCTAGTCCGAGAAAGTTGCCTACTTGGGTTGGTTACCACAATCGTGAACCCGGCCGGTTTACCGAAGTGGACCCAAGTGATGTGTGCGTGGTGCATAAGCCGGTCTCGGATGAGCCGTTCTCTCACTTAGCATCCAGGCCACAAGCCTACCAGAACTCCGAACTATTGCGACATCTGGACATCGAAAGGGATGAGTTAGTAAGTTGAGAGGGGTCAGTGAGCCCAATGTGTGGTTGTACTCTTCATCTTGGATCACCACACAAGAACTCGTACTAGGGCGGTGTTCAACGAGACAACCCACTGTGTACTCCTACACAGCCTCTCATCGTTCACCTTGTATTAGGGTAGATTCGGCAACACTTTTCTACCATCATCAACATGATCATTCCCTTCCCGACTCGCATCACAGTAACAACATGGTATCATACTAAGCATGCAATAAGCAGTAACATTGCAGGGGCCACATGATATCAAACAACTCCTACAGTTGCTAGGATTGTGGTTTGCTTACTACTGTGACAAAATGATGGGTCATGCAAAGGAATGGGTTCATCTATGCGGTAGAATCGTAACATGGTGATCATCCTATACAATGCATAAGCGAGACATGAGAGGGAAGTGGGATTTTATCGACATGATCAATGGGGGTTTGCTTGCCTTGCTGACGAGATTCGGGCTCTGGATCTTCAGCGAAGGGGGTGACCTCTTGCTCCGGTTCCACCTCTACTCGACAAACAAAGCATGAAATAGCAATCAATATGAATGCAATGCTCAAGCACATGATTGAATGTTGAAGCTTGAAGTATAAGTTTGATGTGTGAGGCAATTCCATTTAAGTGGAATATATTGCATTTGAAATGCAAATTCAAATTCCACATTTGAATTCAAAGTAGCCAAGTTATATGTGATATAGTTTGATCATTTTCAAACATGTTCACTTGTATAAGATGTGCCTCTGATGTATGGTTGAATTACATCTTAATTCCATGGTCCAAGTAGCAAACTCAATTGATTTGAATTTGAAATAAATTCAAATAAACCAAATGACATATGCTACTGGTCCCATTTTAAATTCAACTCAAACAGAGTTGAAAGTTGCATATTTGGAAATATAATTTTCTCCTGATCATTTTTCATATATTATTTGTCCAATTTGGAGTTAATATGAATTTTCTATGAATTTCCAAAGTTTGGGGTATTTTCTGGAATTTCTGGAATTCTTTTAATTCAATAATCTCTGGAAATTCATTTAAATGATTTACTGCGTCAGGCTGACGTCAAGCTGGCGTCAGGGGGGGGCTGACATGTGGGGCCACCCTGTCAGTGGCTGGTTAACTTAACCCGTGGGTTAAATTAATCCAGTGGCTTAATTAAGCCACTGGACCCACTGGTCAGTGACCTAGGGGTCACTTAATGGGTGCTTAACCGGGGGGATTAACTCTGACACGCCGGCGGCTTGACGCCGGCGACCTGGCCACGGCGGCGCAGCACGGGAACTTGATTCCGGCCACGGGAGAGCACGGGGAGGACACCAATCGACTCAGCAACGTCTTCCGCATCATCTGGAGGCCACGGGGGTTCGCGGGGTGCTCGGAATCGACGACGGCGACGACTCCGGCGGCTGCAGAACCACGGCGAAGTCGCAGTTGACGCTACCGTGCATGGATCGGTTTGATTTCACTCGCGTTCGAACGCTAACAAGGTCAGGAGCCAAACGCGCGCTCTGGTTGAGACGAAGGGGCACAGGGGCGACCTCAAGCTCATCCATGGCGGCGAGGGACCTCGGCTTCCATGGCGGATCGCTAAGGAGACAACGTAGAGGAACAGGGAGAGAGGGGTTTGGACCGCCTGCTCACCAGGAACTCGACGGAGGTGGCGGCTTGAGCTGGGAGGGCTCGACGGTGACGAAATCGACTAGGGCGTCCTTCGGGTCCGGCGACAGCTCGAGCTCGATTCCGGCGGCTAGGAGGGCTCCGAGTTCGATTCGCTGCACTGGGAGACGTAGTCGACGACGAGGAGGAGGATGGACAGCACGGCGCAGCTCGGGGACGTCGTTGGCCACGCGAGCTTCAAGCTATGGCGACGGCGGCGTCCTGTTCTTCGTGGGGTTCAGCGAGAGAGAGGAGGATAGGCACTGGGGAGTGGTGGAATGAGCTCACGGCGTCTCCAAGCGCGTCCAGGTGCGAGAAGAGGCCACGGGGAGGGCTGGAAGCTCCTCGGCGACGACGTGGCGTCACCAGCTAGCTCGGTGGCATTCCACCGAGCAGCTTGGAGGCGCGGGAGGTGGAAGAAGACCTCCCTGCCCTTGTGGGCCGGCTGGGCTAGGGTGGGCTGTCTTCGCCCAGGCGAGAGGTAAGTCCTTTTCTTTTTCTGTTTAATCTTTCCTTTCTGTTTTTCTGTAATTTGTTCTGTTTAGCTAAAAAAATAGCTAAACATTTTATTAAATGCTGAAAACTATTATGTGGCCTTATAATAATATAAACTAGCCACTCATAAACTTTCAACATTTTTAAAATTCAAATGATTTGAATTTTAAATCAAAAAGGGGTATTTCTTTAATTCCAAGGTATTGTTTGAATATTTGAAAAATCTATGAGCATGGGGTGGGTCCCACATCACTTGATATGTGATCACACTCATTTATAAGACTTTTCAAAACTCTAACATGAATTTTTGGAAAAGATTTTTATCTGGCCTTTTGAATTAATTCATCTGGGGGGTGTTCCTTCTCCCATTTGGATTTTGAATTTGATTTTCAAGGTTTCTTTTTGAAACTTTTGCATGATGCAAAGGTACTAGCTAACCCTAGCACATACCTAACAGAGGGATCTGACAGCAAATTCGGCAAAAGGAAGAGAATTCTCCCATTTCTTTCCGAAAGAGATAACACAAGCTCTGAGCATGTCTTCGAGAATTTGATTGACCCTTTCTACTTGACCACTAGACTGCGGGTGATAAGCGGTGCTAAAGGAGAGGTGGGTTCCCATAGCATTCTGGAAACTTTCCCAAAATCGAGAAGTGAAAAGACTACCACGGTCTGATTTGATTTCCAAAGGAACACCGTGAAGTGACACGATTCGGGAGACATACAAGTCCGCTAACTGGCTAGCAGTTATAGACTCTCGAACTGGAAGGAAGTGAGAAACTTTTGAAAGTCGATCAATGACAACGAAGATGGCATCATTTCCTTTCTGGGTTTTTGGAAAGCCAGTGATGAAGTCCATACTGACTTTATCCCACTTCCACTCGGGGATAGGCAAAGGTCTAAGAGTACCAGCAGGTCTTTGATGTTCTGCCTTAATGCGACGACAAACATCACATTCAGCAATGAACTGGGCAATTTCTCTCTTCATCCTAGTCCACCAAAATCTCTGGCGTAGATCTCGGTACATTTTTGTGCTACCGGGATGAATGGAGAGGGGTGTGTCATGGGCTTCTTTGAGGATGAGTTGCCTTAGTTCCCTATTCTTAGGTACTACCAAACGATTTTCAAATAATACCGTTCCTTTGCTATCTGTGGAGAAACATTTAGCAACTCCGCTAGCAATGTTCTCCTTGATCCGGCGAACACCTCGTGTACGCCTTTGGGCAACTATGATTTTATCCTCAAGGGTTGGTTTCGCCACCAAGTTGAAAAGAGATCCACGAGGAACAATCTCGAGATTGAGCTTCCGAAATTCCTCATGAAGAAGTGGTTGATACTGTTGTAACATGAGGTTGTTACAATACGACTTACGACTTAGTGCATCAGCCATGACATTGGCTTTGCCTGGGGTGTAAGAAATTCCTAAGTCATAATCTTTTATCAACTCGATCCAGCGTCTTTGCCTGAGATTAAGATCTGGCTGGGTGAATATGTATTTGAGGCTTTGGTGGTCGGAATAGATCTCACAACGATTACCAAGGAGGTAATGTCGCCAAGTTGTTAGGGCATGAACTACGGCAGCGAGTTCAAGATCATGGGTAGGATAGTTCTCTTCATGTGGCCGCAACTGGCGTGAAGCATAAGCTACCACATGTCGATCTTGCAGAAGTATGCATCCTAACCCTTGCCGTGAGGCATCACAATAGATCTCGAAATCCTTTTTGGTGTCTGGAGGTGCAAGTACGGGTGCAGAAGTCAATCTTCTTTTTAGCTCTTGGAAGCTTTCCTCGCACTTGGGAGTCCATTCGAATTTCTTCTCTTTCTTGAGGAGTTCAGTAAGAGGCTTTGCAACTTTAGAAAAGTTCTCGACGAAGCGGCGGCAATAGCTTGCTAAGCCAAGAAAACTCCTAACTTGCTTAACCGATTCAAGTGTTGTCCAGTCAAGGACGGCCTGAACTCTCTCGGGATTGACAGCAATGCCTTTTGCAGAAATCACGTGGCCTAAGTAGGTCACTTCTGGTAGCCAGAATTCACACTTGGAGAATTTAGCATAAAGGCGATGCTCTCTAAGTTTCATCAATACCAGCCTAAGATGTTCTGCGTGATCTTCTTCGTTCTTCGAGTAGATGAGAATGTCATCAAGATAAACTACAACAAATTTATCTAGGTACTCCATGAAGATCGAATTCATCAAACGCGAGAATGTGGCGGGGGCATTGGTTAAACCGAAGGACATGACGGTGTACTCATAAAGACCATAACGAGTAGTAAAAGCCGTTTTGGGAATGTCCTCGTTTCTGATTTTGATTTGATGATAACCTAATCTCAAATCCATCTTGGAGAAGACAGAGGATCCTGCAAGTTGATCATAAAGATCATTGATCCTGGGCAGTGGGTACTTGTTCTTTATCGTCGCTAGATTTAGCGGGCGATAGTTTACGCACATCCTTTCTGTTCCATCTTTCTTCGTTACAAACAGAACGGGGCAACCCCATGGCGATGAGCTAGGGCGGATGAAGCCTTTTGCCAGCGAAGCTTCAAGTTGGATTTTTAGCTCAGCTAACTCACGTGGGGCCATTTTATATAGGCGTCTGGATATTGGTGCGGTTCCTGGGATAAGATCTACAACAAACTCTACAGATCTGTCAGGTGGTATTCCTGGCAGCTCTTCTGGAAAGACATCCGGGAAGTCACGAACCACCGGAATATCTTCAAGGTCTGGAAGAGGAAGCACATTCAAAGAATGCACTTGGGTTTTAGAGCTTGGTGAGGTGTACTTGACTGTCTGGCCTGATGGATGGGTTAGTTTCACTGACTTGGCTTTACAATCAAGGACAGCACTCTGTCTTGATAACCAATCCATACCTAAGATGACATCAATGTCTGAAGATTTGAGGGCTATAAGTGAGGCAAGGAATACTAAACCCTCAATTGCAATTTCATTCTCATGACTCACCATGGTGGTGTGCCATCTGGATCCAGGGGCTTGCACAACTAAGGGGGTGGATAACATCGAAAAAGAGATGTCATGTGACAGTGAAAAGTCATGGGATATGAATGAGTGAGATGCTCCTGGGTCAAACAGAACCGAAGCTGGGGTGGAATTGACAGGAAGGGTTCCTAGTACAACATCGGTTGACTTGTGGGAATCTAGAATGGATACATGATTCACATAACCATGTTCATAAACAGGAGGCTTGACTTTGGAAGTCTTGGGTAGTGGCTTGCCACGACAAAAGGTTTGCTTTGGCTTAGGTGTGGTGGCTACATGATTTTGGGGACACTCTCGAACATTGTGGCCTGATTGTCCACATTGGAAACAAACACCACGTGGAATGAAAGGAACTTCAGCAATTGATTGTCCAACAAAATTCCAAGGAGGAAGATTGGGTTGAGGTGGACGATATATGGTGGTTGGGGGTCTAGAAGCACTTACAGCATGACTGGCGTCATTGAAGGGAATCCATACACATCGTTTTCGAGAAACTGGGCCAGAAGATTGGGCAAACTCACGATCACGCTTACGAGACTCTTCATACAACTCATTTCCATACTCGGCCTTGAAGGATTTGTCGACCAAGTCCCTGAAGTTGACGAACTCGTGAAGATTCAGGTCATGACGAAGAACGGGGCTAAGTCCCTTGCGGAACCTTGCTTGTTTCTTGGCATCGGTGGATACTTCTTCTTGTGCATAACGTGCTAGACGAGTGAACTCAGTCCTATACTCATGAACAGTCATCTTTCCTTGGGTCAGATTGCAAAATTCTTCTCTCTTGCGCTCTATCAGCTGATCTAGAATATGATATCCTCGGAAGTCATCACAGAACTCTTGCCAAGTCACCACGTGACCAACTGGTTGCATTGCCACGAAGTTTTCCCACCACTGAAGAGCAGCACCTTCCAGAAAATATGCCGCGAATAGCACACGATCACCAGGAGCAACATGGGCTGTCTCAAGCTTACGCTCGAGGGAACGAAGCCAATCATCGGCATCAAGGGGCTCGGAAGGACATCGGAAAACTGGCGGGTTGAGGAGAAGGAAGTCCTGGATGGTAACAACACTATGATGTTGACGAGAAGTGTTCTGCTCAATACGCTCGAGAAGACGTGTCTGATCACGACGATTCTGTTCAACCTCCATCATGATTTCTGCCGTTGAGGTTGGTGGTGGAGGTTCTTCAACGTCTAGGTAACTGGAACTGGGATCAACACCTTGATTTTCACCTGACATTCTGTGTGATAAGAATCAACAATCAGAATAGGATTTAGAACACAATTCTATGCTAAGATAGAAGACTATAATGCAATAGCATCAAAGCCACAAACGGACAGCATAACGGCTGTACCGGGATGAAATTTGAGACAACCTACAGGATAACGGACATCACTTCCACAGAAACACTATGGAATGATGGCTCAGAAAGACCACAACACTCCTACAGCTACAAAGAAGCAAACAACGAGATGTCCTAGTAAGACATAGATGAGCCTAGTCCTATCTTCCCATAGAATAAGATGAGGTTGACTCAGAACTCAGATCGATGAGGATAAGGAGAAAAAAAGAAGTCTTACGTTGTTCCCTTATACCCATAGTAACTATATAACTATAGAATGCTAGACTCGGCCAAAGGTTTGATAATCCTACAGGCAGTCCTGCTCTGATACCAAGTCTGTCGGGACCCGGGGTTAGCGTATGTAATTCCGGTCACAATACAATCACATGAAGAGCCGAGAACCGTACCCACTTGTCTAAGCAGACAAGGCCAAGCACAGAACGTTCTCGGTAAGCATCGAACGTGAGGGGCATCCCATTCAGGCCGGATGATCAACTGAGATGGGTCCTCATCGTCCGCACACAAGTCTAATGATATGGGTGGTGAATCCCATATTCACAGACAAGTCGCCTCAACCATGTTATCGATTGAATCATAACCCTTACATAGACTTACTCCAGCCCGATCACTTAGTCGGGATCTCGGGCGGGCTCGATCATACAACAAAGTGTGCCACGTGACAGAGTCACGAGCAATCGCATCGCGATGCCCCAAGCTGCGCACATCTAAGGGCCACTTGGTGTATGAAAGACCGTCGGCAAGAACACAACTAAGCTATCGAACCCCACACTAAGACATGCACGTTATAAACATCCACGCAGCATACATGTCCAGTGTAAACAGCAGGTAATCACAACATGAACTCTACAAACTCATAGTCTTTATAACTTCTGCTAAACAGAGCAGACATAGTAGTTGTATTACAAGCAGAGATCACATGGATGTGATCCAACATTACATCAAACATCAGCGGAAGCAAATTATGTCTTAGTAAAGACAAGTTTAACAAATGGCTTAAGAAACCTGAAAGAAAAGTACAACGACCCTCCAGAGGGCACAGGCTGCTGCCTGGAACTATACGACATTGGTCCACGTCGAGCTCGAAGTAGAGGCCACCATCAGGGTCAGTGGTCTCGTCTCTAAAACATAGGATAAGCAAACGTGAGTACAAAGTCGTACTCAGCAAGACTTACATAGGAACTATACTACTCATGCACATGTATCAAGGCAAAGGGAGGTGGGGTTTCACTTGCAGAAGTGCCAGCTTTGACTTGGCTATTCCTGAACTACGAGTACCAGAGAGAGGTAAGAACGTACACGAGTCCAAGTAACAAATCTCCAAGCAATACTCCACTATGGTGCCTTCCTCGACTTCCCCACGAGGAAGCACGCCATAGCACTCACACTTATCTTGGTGTGTTTTAGAAGTATCCGGTTCAAGTTATCTATGATCAAGTAAAGGTCTCCAAGTAGTCCATAACCGCGGACACGGCTATTCGAATAGTTCATTAACCCTGCAGGGGTGTACTGCTACACACACGCCTCATCAGTTACCGCCTGGGGATGGACCCTTCAAGTGAGTACCGGCGAGGATGCTGCCACGACACTTCACTCACGGCACCATCTCTAGTCCTAGGGAGTCGCCTATTTGAGTTGGGACCACAGTCGGAATCTGGCCGATTGTTCCGATGCGGACTCAAACGTTGTGTGACCGCCATCAAGCTCAACTCGATCATGATCACTTGATTCAACGTGCCCACAACCTACGCCAACCACTTATCTTGGTTCCACCTGCTTGAGATCGTTAAAGGCGAACTACTTGCGACTCCTGGACTGGTCCGGGGTGAGGTACTAGGCCGAGAGGGGTCAGTGAGCCCAATATGTGGTCGTACTCTTTGTCTTGGATAACAACACAAGAACTCGGGCCTAAGGCAGTGTTCAACGAGACAACCCACTGTGTACTCCTACACAGCCTCTCATCGTTCACCTTTGTTTAGGGTAGATTCACCAACACGTTACCACCATCATTCACATGATCACTACCATCCCGACTCACATCAAAGTAGCCTCAGGTAACAACTCTAAGCATGCAATAAGCTGTAACAGTTGCAGGGGCCACATGATATCAACCAACTCCTACATCTGCTAGGATTGTGGTTTGCTTACTACTGTGACAAAATGATAGGTCATGCAAAGGAATGGGTTCAACTAGCGGTAGAACGTATCATGGTGACATCCTAAACATGCATTTGCGAGAATGAGAGGGAACTGGGATTTTATAGACATGATCAAAGGGGGGCTTCTTGCCTTGCTGACGATCACGAGGTATCACTCTTCTGACGTGAGGTTGAACTCGTCTCCGAGATCAACTCTACCGAGAAGATGCAATCACCGAAGCACTGGAAGTAAAGCACAATCAAAATAATACAATGCACATTCAATATGCAAAATATAGCATGGAAGTGTGCTGATGTGACCTATGTTTGAATTGCCACGTTTTAATTGAAGTTGATTTGAAAAGGAAATTCAAATTCAAACTCCAAATGTTATTCAATTTTGGTCAACTTGCATTTGCTATTATTTGTTCATTTGAAACCAAATGATTATATGTGTGAAATGCTTCTGAAGTACAAGTGATGTGTGGTGCATTTCAATGTTTGAAAGTGGAATAGTAATTGATTTGAATTTGAAATAATTCCAATTAATTCAAATAGCAAAAGCTACTGATCCATTTTTAAGATCAACTCCAACATAGCTAAAAGTTGGATATTTGGATAGAGGATTTTCTCCTGATAATTTTTCATATATTATATGTTGAATTTGGAGTTAAAATGAATTTTCTATGATTTTTCAAAGTTTCAGCCATTTTCTGGAATTAACTGAATTTCTTTAATTCTTTTAAATGATTTCTCTGTTTACTGCGTCAGCCTGACGCCAGGGTGACGTCAGGGGCTGCTGACGCGTGGGTCCGGCTGTCAGTGGGGGGGGTTAATTAACCTGGTTAGTTAAACTAGCCAGGGGTTAGTTAGTGGCCTTGGGCCCACTCGTCAGTGGGGTTAGGGGGTGATTAGGGTTGGGTTTAGGTTTAACCAACCGGCGGCTAAACGCCGGTGGCTCTCCGGCACGGCGGCGCTCCACGGGAGGGGGTTTTCGGCCACGGGGGAGGGGGCTGGGGGCACGGGAAGGGCGCTCGCAAACTTGCGCATCTCCTGGAGCAAGCCAGGGACCTCGAGGAGGCCCTGGGCCACGGCTACGACAACGGGAAGCGGCGGCCGGCCACTGGCTCCGGCGAACTCGCGCTGCAGGACACGGGGGAGGAAGCTAGGAGGGGGGAAACGAGCGGAAGCTCACGTGGAAGACGACGACGAGCTCGGGGGGGCGGAGAGAAGCTGGACGCGGTGAATCGACGACGACGAACTTGCGGCTCCGGCGGCGACCCGTTGATGCTGCCTTCGCTTGTGGTGCTTGCGCAGCTCGATTCGATGAGGGCTTCGACGAAGACGACGTCGCTGCACGTGATGGACAAGGTGGCTAGGGCTGAGGAGCTCGTCGGTCACGGGTTCTCCACGGTGGTGCTCCGGCGTGTTCACGGGCGGCGCTGGATTCGTGAAGAGGAGAGGGGGAGGAGGTCCAGAGAGAGGGGGAATTGAAAGGGGGCTTCGAGGCGACCTCCCAGGCGAGGAGATGAGGTCCAGGGGGGCTGGAAGCCTCTCGGCGTCGAGGTGGCGCCGCGGCCATGCTCTGCCTCCACCGAGCAGCTTGGCTCGGCGGGGAAGAAGACGACAAGCGTCTGGGTGGGCTGGGCCGAGGCCAGGTAAGGTGGGCCTCGCCTGTGCGAAAGGTAAGGCTTCTGTCTTTCTTTTCTTATTTTCTTTTCTGTTGTCTGTCTGCCCAATAAAAATAAATAGTTAGGGCATTTTATAAAAATCCCCAAACATTTTTATAAAACCTAGGTGACTATATAGAAGTCAACCCCAAGTTTTGGGAATTTTTGAAATTCAGTTTATTTGAATTTCAATTCAAATAGACAAAAGATTTAATTTCCAAGCCACTATTTGAATTATTGAAAAATCTATGAGCATGGGATTAATCCCAAATCACTTTTAAAATGATCACACTCATTTTTAGGATTTTTCAATACATCCAAAAGAATTTTGGAAAAAGATTTATTTCTGGCCTTTTTATTTAATTCATTTAGGGCTTTTCTTTTCCCCAATTCCTTTTCTTTTGTAATTTTTTTCAAGATGCAAAAATGCAAGCTTGGAAAAGCACAAACCTAAATTTGGGGTTCTGACAGCTACTGACGAGGGGGTGACCCCACGACTCCTATGGATGGGCCTACCCGGTGTACCCGAAGACAGAAGGCCCACGAGGATGCCGCCTGGGCCCAGCCTTGGCCCACTAGTGGCACCGACGTTGGAGTCCGCGACTCGTAAGGAAGGTGCAAACCTGCCGTGCGGTACAAGATTAGGGTTAGGAAACCTCATCTATAATCCAAGACGGATTCCCCGAGACCTAGGCTAGTATATAAGGGCTAGGAGGGGAGACGTCAAGACGGACCAAGGCACAATCTGTAACCCTAGACTTGTGCGCACTAGCCTTGGCCTTCCCTGTAATCGCATCTCCAAGCAATAATATCAAGCAGGAACGTCTCCTCCTTTTAGCCGACGAGCTATCGTCCAACCTGTGCCTCTCATGACTAACCTAGGGTCCCTGACCATGGGATTTGCCGGGGTACATCCCCGTCAATCATCAACAACAATATAATAAATGGTGATAGACCAAACCAAGGAGTAACAGGGTAACATCGTAGCATCCTAAGCATGCATACTAAGCAGGGGTTGAGCAACGAGCAATAGTAACACAGAAGTACATGGTTTGCTGGGAGGGGACATGGCTGTATCGGTTTGAAAGAGGCTGTAAACATGTGGTAGGATCAAACATCGAACCTAACCTAGACTAGCATGCATACCGCTGGTTGAAATAGAATGGATCATAAGTAATGTATAGTCCTTGCCTGTTGACAAGTCGGGTTCCGAAGGTGTAGTTGATCGCAAGCTCGCATCGTCTCCGAGAGGTACCCGCGAAAGCACACAAGACGGTAAACACTGGAAAGCAATCAACGAGCAAGATTCTATTACTATGAAGCAAACACGAGCAAGCATCAACAAGAAGGCAACATGAGACAACGCACCTACCGTCGAGAGCGGTTACTAACAGGTTAAGTGGAGTACTCGTCACACGTGACGATACCGCACATTTACGATGGTTCAAGTTGTTTAGCTACAGGTGATCAACAAAGGTTGTTAACATGGCAACTCAAGCAAGCATGTCATAGCACACAAACATGGCAAGAGGTGAAGCATAAGATAAACTATCTATGCTAGTCAATTGAAGTGAGGCACAACCTAAACATGACATATCACTAAGTACCCCACAACAATTAAAGCATTTGGTATTGTTCTGCCCTAAACCTTATTTTAGGTTGGTTAACAACAGCAAACAAAAGCATAAACACAAAGTACACGAAAAAATAATCAAGCTACATATAAAGAACTCTCCAAACGGAGTTACGGTTAAAAAGAAACAAGCAAAACAAGTTACGGGCACAATCTGCCAACATTCGGAAGCACACTTTAGAGTAATGCATAAACAGGATAATGAATGCAAACACAATCACAAATGATATGCAACTAAAGTAGACATGGCAGGGAAGGCATGGCAAAAGGAATCAGTCAAATAGGCATCATGAACAATTAATTATAGCCCATGCAAAATGCAATAAAACATTACTGGTCTAGGACTTAGTGAAAATCAGGGAAAACATGGCAGAAACTGTTATATTCATGCTGTATAAACAGGAGAAAAACTATATGTACAAGTGAAGCAACATGACATATCAATATATGGGCATGAACTAGACATGATGGTGATCAGGTACAAACAAGAATCAAGGTCATAGGCATAACAGATAAAAAGATATTAAGCGTGCAACATGGCATTGGAAAGTTACAGACTTGGAGAAAAATAGAGATGGTTGTGAACAGCAGCGGCATATCAACTTTGGAGCTCAATAACTATATGACCAGCAAGCATATCATGACAATGCAATACATATAATTGATGTAGACATGGCATGGATCAAAATGACATATTGCAATGCTCAATAGGATGCATGGTTAAAATGATATAGGGCAGCAAAGTAGCAACTTTATATAAATAGCAGCACACTAACAGCAGGGTAGACACTTTGGGTGATGAAACAAACATCATGCAGCAGGAAAATATGATATGTGAATGCATAGCATTGAAGTAGACATGATGCTTAACAGTATGCAACAAGAATCAATAGCATAGGCCTCATGGATGTGTCACAATCATCATGCAAACTTGCAATAAAATAACAACAACAGCACACTAGCAGAAAATAATAGCAGTTAACAGTCTGGTGCCTACTTCAACAGTGATTAACAACATCAAGATGGTCTCAAATCAAAGTGCTCACAAAAGATGAACTGAAGTACACACAATTCTAAACAATTTTCCTTTTGGGCGCATCGCGATCCGGGCTACGGTTTACTCGCAATTATTGTCGCAAAACAGATAACAACAGGAAAAATAAAAGACTTAGCAGAAAAATTAGAAAAACATTAGGAAAAAAATAAGGGGCGGCCTGGGCTCTCACCCTAGCTGGGCCGAGCCCAAGGCGGCTGGACTGGGGCGCCTAGGCCGCGGAGGGACAGGCGGTTGGGGCGCCGGATCGGGGCTCGCCAGCCCGCTCTGGACAACGCGGCGGCCGTGGAGGCGCCGGTGGAGCGCCGGCGAGGGAGGCGTACAAGGACGGCTGGATCCTCTACGGGAGGCCTCGTCGGCGCCGGATCCAGGGGCGGTGATGGGGACCTCCTTGGGGACGACGCGGTGAGGTCCTTGGGCGGCTCGGTGAGGTCGGACCGCGGCTCCCATGGCGCGCCGGCCATGGCGAGGGCGGCAGCGGTGCGAGCTCCGGCGGCCTACGCGGAGGAGAGGGGGTCGGTGAGAGGACAGAGGAGAGGTGAGGGGCGTCGGCGGCCTCACCAGAGGTGGCGCGCGGCGGCGGCCAGACGAGACGGCGGCGCTCGGGCACGTGAGGAGAGAGAGGAGAGGGGTGGGAGGAGAGGTGCTAACGTGGCGGCCTCTGGGCCGTCGGATCGCCAGATCTGACAGTCCAGAGCGCCTGGGAGATGATTTCTGATCTGATGGGCTAGGGGTGCGAAAATGGGGCTATTGTGAGGGTAGGTGGCTGCAATTTTGGCTTAGGGGAAACCCTAGAAAGGGGTGGGAGTGTGGTGGTCTTTATATAGCCCAGGTGGCTGGCAGTTTGCAAAAACATCCCCAGTTTCTCTCTCGCGCGCAGTGTTTACGTTTCTAACCGTCGGGGGTCCGCGGGACCTCCGATTCGGGTAAAACTTTGAACTGCGCGATCAGCGCGTCGAGCCGGCGGCGTTCACCTCGTGCTGGAACCGTTCCGAGAACACTTTCCGGCGCGCTATATAAAAATAACCCGTTTAATTACTAAACGGGGTTTTTCGTTCTGTTAGTTGCGGCTGGTCTTGCGGGTTTTCGCGACGGTGATCGGGTGAAACCCGGTGTCGCAAAGGTCGAGTGTCAGGGTGGCAAGGGTCGGCCTCCGTACGGTACGAGATAAGAGTGGAAAAAATAATCGCCGATCGATAAATCGGGGATGCAAACAAATCAGACAATCAAACAATTCACACCGAAAACAAAAATTTTATTTTTTGTTAAATCTGGGTTGTTACAATACAACACCACACCCAAGGGATCTCGTCTGAGATCCTGGACGATCCGAGGGAGAGGGGGGAGAGGATAGAGAGTCGACGATCTTTAACACCACCAACAAGGGACTCTGCTTTGATTCTTGATGCACGACATGAATACGTACTGCTGGGGTCTTCAATCATGGAAATCGCTTCGGTAACCCAAAACGGTGAGCAATAGTCCACAAAACGAGCCTGAATCGGCCAAAACTGCGATTCTTGATGACCGACACATATACGCACTAATAGGGTCATCAATCGTGGAAATCGCTTCGGTACCCCAAAACGGTAAGTAATAGTCCACGAAATGGGATAGAATCGGCCAAAAGTATGATTCTTTATGACCGACATGCATACGCACTGCTAGGGTCGTCAATCGTGGAAATTGCTCGGGTACCCCAAAACGGTGTGTAATAGACGACGAAACGGGCCAGAATCGGCCAAAACTGCGATTTTTGATGGCTGACACGTAAACGCATTGTTGGGCTCTTCAGTAGCGGAAATCGCTATGATACCCAAATTAGTGGGTAATAGTCCACGAGACGGGCCAAAATCAGCCAGAATTGCGATTCTTTGTGACCGACTCATAAACACACTACTAGGGTCGTCAATCGTGGAAATCGCTTCGGTACCCCAAAACGGTTAGTAATAGTCCACGAAACGGGACATAATCGGCCAACACTGCGATTCTTGATGACCGACACGTATACACACTGATGGGGCCGTCAATCGTGGAAATCGCTCCAGTGACACGTAAAGGCACTACTAGGGTCGTCAATCCTGGAAATCGCTCCGGTTGTTAATGACCAACATGTAAACGCACTGCTAGGGTCTTCTATCGTGGAAATCACTATAGTACCCCAAAACGATGAGTAATAGTCCACAAAACGAGCCAGAATCGGCCAATACTACGATTCTTGGTGACCGAGACGTATACACACTGCTTGGGTCCTCAATGATGGTAATGGCTCCAGTACCCCAAAATAGTGAGTAATAGTCCACAAAACGGGCCAAATGATTATTGATGGCTGACACGTAAACGCATTGTTGGGGTCATCAGTCGCGAAAATCGCTATGATACCCAAATTAGTGGGTAATAGTCCACGAGACGGGCCAAAATCAGCCAGAATTGCGATTCTTTGTGACCGACTCATAAACACACTACTAGGGTCGTCAATCGTGGAAATCGCTTCGGTACCCCAAAACGGTTAGTAATAGTCCACGAAACGGGACATAAACGGCCAACGCTGCGATTCTTGATGACCGACACGTATACACACTGATGGGCCCGTCAATCGTGGAAATCGCTCTGGTGACCCGTAAATGCATTATTAGGGTCGTCAATTCTGGAAATCGCTTCGGTTCCCCAAAACGGTGAGTAATAGTCCACGAATGGACAGAATCGGCCAAAACTTTGATTTTTGATCACCGATACGTATACGCTCTGCTAGGATCGTCAATCGTGGAAATCGCTCTGGCACCCCAAAACGGTGAGTAATAGTCCACGAAACGGGCCAAAATCGGCCAAAATTGCGATTGTTGATGACCGACACGTAAATGCACTACTAGGGTCATCAATCGTGGAAATCACTCTGGTGCCCCAAAACAGTAAGTAATAGTCCACAAAACGGGCCAGAATTTGCCAAAACTACGATTCTTGATGACCGACACGTATACACACTTCTTGGGTCCTCAATGATGGAAATGGCTCCGGTACCCCCAAAATAGTGAGTAATAGTCCACAAAACAGGCTAGATTCGTAATAAACTGTGATTCTTGATGACCGGCACGTAAACGCACTTCTTGGGTCGTCAATCGTGGAAATCGCTTCGGTACCCCAAAACGGACCAGAATCGGCCAAAACTGCGACTCGTTATGACACACGTAAACGCATTGTTGGTGTCGTCAATCATGGAAATCACTCTGGTACCCCGAAAAGGTGAGTAATAGTCCACGAAAGGGGCGAAAATTGGCCAAAAATGCAATTGTTGATTACCGACACGTAAACACACTGCTATGGTCGTATATCGTTGTAATCGCTCTGGTACCTCAAAACGGTGAGTAATAGTCCACGAAACGGGACAGAATCGGCCAAAATTGTTGTTGTTAATGACATACACGTAAACGCACTGCTAGGGTCGTCAATCGTGGAAATCACTATGGTACCCCAAAAAGGTGAGTAATAGTCCACAAAACGGGTCATAATCGGCCAAAACTACGATTCTTGATGATCGACACGTATATGCACTTCTTGGGTCGTCCATAATGGAAATAGCTCTGGTACCCCAAAACAGTGAGTAATAGTCCACAAAACGGGCCAGAATCGGCCAAAACTGTGACTTTTGTATACGACGTATACGCACTTCTAGGGTCTTCAATCGTCCAAATCGCTGCGTACCCCAAAAACGGTGAGTAATAGTCCACAAAACGGAGAAAATCGGCCAAAACTTCTATTCTTGATGACCGACACGTTTGCGCACTGTTGGGGTCGTCAATCATGAAAATCGCTCTGGTACCCCCAAACCGGTGAGTAATAGTCCACGAAACGGGCCAGAATCGACCAAAACCGCAATTATTGATCGCTGACACGTAAACGCATTGATGGGGGCGTCAGTCGCGGAAATCGCTTTGGTACCCCAAAACAGTGAGTAGTAGTCCACGAAACTGGCCAAAATCGGCCAAAATTGCGATTATTGATGACCGACACGTAAACGCACTTCTAGGGTCGTAAATTGTGGAAATCACGCTGGCACCCCAAAACGGCGAGTAATAGTCCACAAAACGGGCCAGAATCGGCCAAAACTACGATTCTTGATGACCGACACGTATACACACTCTTGGGTCGTCAATGATGGAAATGGCTACGGTACCCCAAAACAGTGAGTAATAGTCCACAAAATTGGCCAGGATTGGTCAAAACTGTGATTCTTGATGACCGACACGTATACGCACTGCTTGGGTCGTCAATCGTGGAAATTGCTTCGGTACCCCCAAAACGGGCTAGAATAGGCCAAAATTGCGATTCGTTATGACCGACACATAAACGTATTGTTGGTGTTGTCAATCGTGGAAATCACTTTGGTACCCCGAAAAGGTGAGTAATAGTCCACGAAACGGGCGAAAATTGGCCAAAAATGCGATTGTTGATGACCGACACATGAACGCACTGTTGGGGTCGTATATCGTGGAAATCACTCTGGTACGTCAAAACAGTGAGTAATAGTCCACGAAACGGCCCAGAATCGGCCAAAATCATGTTTGCTGATGACCGACACGTTGACACACGGCTAGGGTCGTCAATCGTGGAAATCACTCTGGTACCCCAAAACGGCGAGTAATAGTCCACAAAACGGGCCAGAATCGTCGAGAATACGATTTTTGATGACCGGCACGTATACGCACTGTTTGGGTCGTCAATGATGGAAATGGCTCCTGTACCCCAAAACAGTGAGTAATGGTCCACAAAACGGGCCAGAATCTGCCAAAACTGTGATTCTTGATGACCGTCACATATACGCACTGCTTGGGTTGTCAATCGTGGAAATCGCTTCGGTACCCCAAAACAGGCCAAAATTTGCCAAAACTGCATTTCGTTATGACCACGTAAACGCATTGTTGGTGTCGTCAATCGTGGAAATCACTCTGGTACCCCAAAAAGGTGAGTAATAGTCCACGAAACGGGCCAAAATTGGCCAAAACGCGATTGTTGTTGACCGACACGTAAACGCAGTACTAGGGTCGTCAATCGAGGTAATCACTCTGAAACCCGAAAACGGTGAGTAATAGTCCACGAATCATGCCAGAATCGGCCAAAACTACAATTCTTGATGACCGACACGTATACACACTTCTTGGGTCGTCAATCATGGAAATCGCTCCGGTACCCAAAACGGTGAGGTGGTCAATCGTGGAAGCCACTCTAGTACCCCAAAAAGGTGAATAATATTCCACAAAACGGGCCAAAATTGGCCAAAACTGCGATTATTGGTGACCGACACGCAAATGCACTGCTGGGATCATAAATCGTGGAAAGCGCTCCGGTACCCCAAAACGGTGAGTAGTAGTCCACAAAACGGGCCAGAATCGGCCAAAACTACGATGCTTGATGACCGGCATGTATACGCACTGCTTGGGTCGTCAATCACGGAAATTGCTCCGGTACCCCAAAACGGTGAGTAATAGTCCACAAAACGGGCAAGAATCAGCAGAAAATTCGATTCGTGATGACCGACAGGTATACACCCTGCTTGGGTCGTCAATCGTGAAATCGCTCATGTACCCCAAAACGGTGAGTAATAGTCAACAAAATGGGCAAGAATTGGCCAAAACTTCGATTCGTTATGACTGCCATAATCCACGAAACAGGCCAGAATCGACAAAAACAACGATTTTTGATGACTGACACGTAAACACACTGATGGGTCGTATATCGTGGAAATCGCCCCGGTAACTCAAAACGGTGAGTAATAGTCCACGAAACTGGCCAGAATTGGCCAAAACTGCGATTATTGATGCCCGACACATAAACGCACTGTTGGGGTCTTCAATCGTGGAAATCACTCTGGTACCCCAAAAAGGTGGCTAATAGTCCACGAAACGGGTCAAAATTGGCCAAAACTCCGATTGTTGATGACCGACACGTAAACGCACTTCTAGGGTCGTCAATCGTGGAAAGCGCTCCGGTACCCCAAAACGGTGAGTAATAGTCCACAAAACAGGCCAGAATCGGCAAAAACTACGATTCTTGATGACCGACACGTATACGCACTGCTAGGGTCGGCTATCGTGGAAATCGCTCCGGTACCCCAAAACGATGAGTAATAGTCCACGAAACGGACCAGAATCGGCCAACACTACGATTGTTGATGACTGACACGTAAACTTAATGTTGGGGTCCTCAGTCGTGGAAATCGCTCCGGTACCTCAAAACGGTGAGTAATAGTCCACGAAACGGCCCAGAATCGGCCAAAATTGCGACTGTTGATGACCGACACGTAAACGCACTGCTAGGGTCGTTAATCGTGGAAATCACTCTGGTACCCCAAAACGGTGATTAATAGTCCACAAAACGGGCAGAATCGGCCAAACTACGATTCTTGATGACCGACACGTATACGCACTGCTTGGGTCGTCAATGATGGAAATGGCTTCGGTACCCCAAAACCGTGAGTAATAGTCCGCAAAATGGGCCAGAAACGGCAAAAACCGCGATTCTTGATGACCGACACGGAAACACATTGGTGGGGTCGTCAATCGTGGAAGTCACTCTAGTACCCCAAAAAGGTGAGTGATAGTCCACGAAACGGGCCAAAATTGGCCAAAACTGCGATTTTTTTGGTGACCGACACGTAAACGCATTGCTAGGGTCATCAATCGTGGATAGCGTTCCGGTACCCCAAAACGGTGAGTAATAGTCCACAAAACGGGCCAGACTCGGCCAAAACTGTGATTATTGATGACCGACACGTAAACGCACAGCTGGGGTTATCAATCGTGGAAATTGCTCTGGTACCCCTAAACGGACAGTAATAGTCCACGAAACGGGTATAGAATCGGCTAAAACTCTGATTCTTGATTACCGACACGTATACACACTGCTAGGGTCGTCAATGGTGGATACCGCTCCGGTACCCCAAAACGGTGATTAAATATTCCACGAAAAGGAAAGAATCGGCCAAAACTGCAATTCTTGATGAACGACTTGTATATGTACTGTTGGGGTCTTCAATCGTGGAAATTGCTTCGGTGACCCAAAACGGTGAGTAATAGCCCACAAAACGGGCTAGAATCAACCAGAAATGCGATTGTTGATGACCGACAAGTAAATGCACTGTTGGGGTCTTGAATCGTGGAAATCGCTCCTGTACCCCAAAATAGTGAGTAATAGTCCACAAAACGGGCCAGAATTGCACAAAACTGTGATTCTTGATGACCGACTTATACGCACTGCTGGGGTCTTCAATCGTCCAATCGATGCGTACCCCAAAATGGTGAATAATAGAATCGGCCAAAACTGCTATTCCTGATGATCGACACGTTTACACACTGTTGGGGTCGTCAATCATGGAAGTCGCTCCGATACCCCCAAACTAGTGAGTAGTAGTCCACGAAACAGGCCAGAATCGGCCAAAACTGCGATTATTGATGGCTGACACGTAAACGCATTGTTGGGGTCGTCAGTAACGGAAATCGCCATGATACCCAAATTAGTGGGTAATAGTCCACGAGACGGGCCAAAAACGGCCAGAACTGCGATTCTTTCTGACCGACTACTAGGGTCGTCAATCGTGCAAATCGCTTCGGTACCCCAAAACGGGTAATAATAGTCTACGAAATGGGACATAATCGGCCAACACTGCGATTCTTGATGACCGACACGTATACACACTGATGGGGTCGTCAATCATGGAATTCGCTCCAATGACACGTAAAGACACTACTGGGGTTGTCAATCCTGGAAATCGCTCCGGTTCCCCAAAACGGTGAGTAAGTCCACGAAACGGGCCAGAATTGGCCAAAACTTTGATTTTTGATCACCGACACCTATAGGCACTGCTAGGGTCGTCAATCGTGGAAATCGCTCTGGTGCCCCAAAACGGTGATAATAGTCCACGAAACGGGCCAGAATCGGCCAAAATTGCGATTGTTGATGACCGACATATAAACGCATTGCTAGGGTCGTCAATCGTGGAAATCACTCTGGTACCCCAAAACAGTGAGTAATAGTCCACAATAGGGCCAGAATCGGCCAAAACTACGATTCTTGATGACCGGCACGTATACACACTGCTTGGGTCCTCAATGATGGATATGGCTCCAGTACCCAAAAATAGTGAGTAATAGTCCACAAAACGGGCCAGAATCGGCCAAAACTGTGATTCTTGATGACCGGCACGTATACGCACTGCTTGGGTCGTCAATCTTGGAAATCGCTTCGGTACCCGCAAACGGGCCAGAATCGGCCAAAACTGCGATTCGTTATGACCGACACCTAAACACATTGTTGGTGTCGTCAATCATGGAAATCACTCTGGTACCCCGAAAAGGTGAGTAATAGTCCACGAAACGGGCTAAAATTGGCCAAAAATGCGATTGTTGATGACCGACACGTAAACACACTGCTAGGGTCGTATATCGTGGAAATCGCTCCGGTACCTCAAAACGGCAAGTAATAGTCCACAAAACGGGCCAGAATCGGCCAAAATTGCGGTTGTTAATGACCAACATGTAAACGCACTGCAAGGGTCTTCTATCATGGAAATCACTATAGTACCCCAAAACGATGAGTAATAGTCCACAAAACGGGCCAGAATCGGCCAATACTACGATTCTTGGTGACCGAGACGTATACACACTGCTTGGGTCCTCAATGATGGTAATGGCTCCAGTACCCCAAAATAGTGAGTAATAGTCCACAAAACGGGCCAAAATCGGTCAAAACTATGATTATTGATGGCTGACACGTAAACGCATTGTTGGGGTCGTCAGTCGCGGAAATCGCTATGATACCCAAATTAGTGGGTAATAGTCCACGAGACGGGCCACAATCAGCCAGAACTGCGATTCTTTGTGACAGACTCATAAACGCACTACTAGGGTCATCAATCGTGGAAATCGCTTCGGTACCCCAAAACGGTTAGTAATAGTCCAGGCAACGGGACATAATCGGCCAACACTGCGATTCTTGAAGACCGACACGTCTACACACAGATAACTGACACATATACACACTGCTAGGGTCGTCAATCGTGGAAATCACTTTGGTGCCCCAAAACGGTGAGTAATAGTCCATGAAATGGGCCAGAATCGACCAAAATTGCGATTGTTGATGACCGACACGTAAACGCACTTCTAGGGTCGTCAATTGTGGAAATCACGTTGACACCCAAAAACGGTAAGTAATAGTCCACCAAACGGGCCAGGATCGGCCAAAACTACGATTCTTGATGACCGACACGTATACACACTGCTTGGGTCGTCAATGATGGAAATGGCTCCGGTACCCCAAAACAGTGAGTAATAGTCCACAAAACGGGCCAGGATTGGCCAAAACTATGATTCTTGATGACCGACACGTATACGCACTGCTTGGGTCGTCAATCGTGGAAATTGCTTCGGTACCCCCAAAACGGGCCAAAATTGCGATTCGTTATGACCGACACATAAACGCATTGTTGGTGTCGTCAATCATGGAAATCACTCTGGTACCCCGAAAAGGTGAGTAAAAATCCACGAAACGGGTGAAAATTTGCCAAAAATGCGATTGTTGATGACCGACACGTAAACACACTGTTGGGGTCGTATATCGTGGAAATCGCTCCGGTACCTCAAAACGGTGAGTAATAGTCCACGAAACGGCCCAGAATCGGCCAAAATCGCGATTTTTGATGGCCGAAACATAAACGCACTACTAGGGTCGTCAATCGTGGAAATCACTCTGGTAGCCGAAAACGGTGAGTGATAGTCTACGAAACATGCCAGAATCGGCCAGAACTGCAATTCTTGATGACCGACACGTATACGCACTTCTTGGGTCGTCAATCATGGAAATCGCTCCGGTACCCCAAAACGGTGAGTAATAGTCCACGAAACGGGCCAGAATCGGCAAAAACCGCGATTGTTGATGAGCAACACGTAAAAACATTGGTGGGGTCGCCAATCGTGGAAGTCACCCTGGTACCCCAAAAAGTTGAGTAATAGTCCACGAAACGGGCCAAAATTAGCCAAAACTGCGATTGTTGGTGACCGACACGTAAACGCACTGCTGGGGTCATCAATCGTGGAAAGCGCTCCGGTACCCCAAAACGGTGAGTAATAGTCCACAAAACGGGCCAGAATCGGCAAAAACTACAATTCTTGATGACCGACACGTATACGCATTGCTTCAGTCGTCAATCATGGAAATGGCTCCGGTACCCCAAAACGATGAGTAATAGTCCACAAAACGGGTATACGCACTGCTTGGGTCATCAACCGTGGAAATCGCTCTGATACCCCAAAACGGTAAGTTGTCCACGAAATAGGTCAGAATCAGCAAAATCAACGATTGTTGATGACCGACACGTAAACACACTCCTGGGGTCGTATATCGTGAAAATCGCCCCGGTACCTCAAAACGGTCAGTAATAGTCCACGAAACGGGCCAGAATCGGCCAAAACTTCGATTATTGATGACCGACACATAAACGCATTGTTGAGGTCTTCAATCGTGGAAATCACTCTGGTACCCCAAAAAGGTGACTAATAGTCCACGAAACGGGCCAAAATTTGCCGAAACTGCAATTGGTGATGCCCGACACGTAAATGCATTGCTGGGGTCGTCAATCGTGGAAATCGCTTCGGTACCCCAAAACGGTGAGTAATATTCCATGAAACGGGCCAGAATCGGCCAAAACTGTGATTTTTTATGACCGTCACGTAAACTGTAAACATACTCCTAGGGTGGTCAATCGTGGAAATCACTCCGGTACCCCAAAACGGTGAGTGATAGTCCACGAAACGGACCAGAATCGGCCAATACTACGACTATTGATGACCGACACGTAAACGCACTGTTGGGGTCCTCAATCGTGGAAATCCCTCCGGTACCTCAAAATGGAGTGTAATAGTCGACGATACGGCCCAGATTCGGGAAAAATTGCGATTTTTGATGACCGACACGTAAACGCACTGTTAAAGTCGTCAATCGTGGAAATCACTCTGGTACCCCAAAACGGTGAGTAATAGTCCACAAAACGGGCCAGGATCGACCAAACTATGATTCTAGATGACCGACACGTATACGCACTTCTTGGGACATCAATGATGGAAATGGCTCTGGTACCCCTAAACGGTGAGTAATAGTCCACAAAACAGGCCAGAATCGGCCAGAACGGTGATTCTTGATGACCGGCACGTATACGCACTGCTTGGGTTGTCAATCGTGGAAATCACTTCGGTACCCCCAAATAGGCCAAAATCGGCAAAAACTTTGATTCGTTATGACCACGTAAACGCATTGTTGGTATCGTCAATCGTGGAAATCACTTTGGTACCCCGAAAAGGTGAGTAATAGTCCACGAAACGGGCCAAAATATGCCAAAAATGCGATTTTTGATGACCGACACGTAAACACACTGTTGGGGTCGTTAATCGTGGAAATCATTCTGGTACCCCAAAAAGGTGAGTAATAGTCTACGAAACGGGCCAAAATTGGCCAAAACTTCGATTGTTGATGATCGACACGTAACCGCACAACTGGGGTCGTCAATCGTGGAAATCGCTCTTGTACCCGAAAACGGTGAGTAATAGTCCACGAAACAGGGCAGAATCGGCCAAAACTGTAATTCTTGATGACCGACACGTATACGCACTTCTTGGGTCGTCAATCATGGAAATTGCTCCGGTACCCAAAAACGGTGAATAATAGTCCACGAAACGGGTCAGAATCGGCAAAAACCGCGATTCTTGATGACCGACACGTAAACACATTAGGGGGGCCGTCAATCGTGGAAGTCACTCTGGTACCCCCAAAAAGGTGAGTAATAGTCCACAAAACGGGCAAGAATCAGCCATAAATGCGATTGTTGATGACCGACAAGTAAACGCACTGTTGGGGTCTTGAATCGTGGAAATCGCTCTTGTACCCAAAAACGGTGAGTAATAGTCCATGAAACCGGACAAAATTGACCAAAATTACGATTTTTGCTGACCGACACGTATACCCATTGTTGGGGTCGTCAATCGTGGGAATCGCTCCGGTTCCCCTAAACGGTGAGTAATAGTCCACGAAACGGCCAGAATCGGCCAAAACTGCGATTCTTGATGACCGACACGTATACGCACTGCTAGGGTCGTCAATCGTGGAAATCAATCCAGTACCACAAAACTGTGATTAAATAGTCCGCGAAAAGGGACAGAAGCTGCCAAAACTTTGATTCTTGATGCACGAAATGTATACTTACTGCTGGGGTCTTCAATCATGGAAATCGCTTCGGTAACCCAAAACGGTGAGCAATACTCCACAAAACGAGCCAGAATCGGGCAAAACTGCGATTCTTGATGACCGACACATACGCACTAATAGGGTCATCAATCATGGAAATCGCTTCGGTACCCTAAAACGGTAAGTAATAGTCCACGAAATGGGATAAAATCGACCAAAAATGTGATTCTTGATGACCGACATGTATACGCATTGCTAGGGTCGTCAATTGTGGAAATTGCTCCGGTACCCCAAAACGGTGTGTAATAGACCACGAAACGGGCCAGAATCGGCAAAAACCGCGGTTCTTGATGACCGACATATAAACGCACTGCTGAGGTCTTCAATCGTGGAAATCGCTCCGGTACCCCAATACAGCGAGTAATAGTCCACGAAACGGGCCAGAATCGGCCAAAACTACGAGTGTTGATCGCCGACGCGTATACACACTACTGGAGTCGTCAATCATGGAAATCGCTTTGGTAACCCAAAACGGTGAGTAAATAGTCCATGACACGGGACATAATCGGCCAAAACTATGATTCTTGATGAGCGACACGTATACGCACTGCTGGGGTCTTCAATCGTCCAAATCGTTCCGTACCCCAAAACGGTGAGTAATAGTCCATGAAACGGGACAGAATTGGCCAAAACTGCTATTCTTGATGACCGACAGGTTTACACAATCTTGGGGTCGTCAATCATGGAAGTAACTCCGGTACCCCCAAACCGGTGAGTAATAGTCAACGAAACAGGCCAGAATCGTCCAAAAGTGCGATTATTGATAGCTGACACGTAAATGCATTGTTTGGGTCGTCAGTCACGGAAATCGCCATGATACCCAAATTAGTGGGTAATAGTCCACGAGACGGGCCAAAAAACGGCCAGAACTGCGATTCTTTGTGACCGACTCGTAAACGCACTACTAGGGTCGTCAATCGTGGAAATCGCTTCGGTACCCCCAAAACGGTTAGTAATAGTCCACGAAACGAGACATAATCGGCCAACACTGCGATTCTTGATGACCGACACGTATACACACTGATGGGGCCGTCAATCGTGGAAATCGCTCCAGTGACACGTAAAGGCACTACTAGGGTCGTCAATCCTGGAAATCGCTCCGGTTCCCCAAAACGGTGAGTAATAGTCCACAAAACGAGCCAGAATCAGGCAAATCTTTTTTTTTTATCACTGACACGTATACGCGCTGCTAGGGTCGTCAATCGTGGAAATCGCTCTGGTACCCCAAAACGGTGAGTAATAGTCCACGAAACGGGCTAGAATCGGCCAAAATTGCGATTGTTGATGACCGGCACGTAAACGCACTGCTAGGGTCGTCAATCGTGGAAATCACTCTGGTACCCCAAAACGGTGAGTAATAGTCCACAAAACGGGCCAGAATTGGCCAAAACTATGATTCTTGATGACCGACATGTATACACACTGCTTGGATCCTCAATGATGGAAATGGCTCCAGTACCCCAAAATAGTAAGTCATAGTCCACAAAACGGGCCAGAATCGGCCAAAACTGTGATTCTTGATGATGGCACGTATACGCACTACTTGGGTCATCAATCTTGGAAATCGCTTCGGTACCCCCAAACGGGCCAGAATCGGCCAAAACTGCGATTCGTTATGACCGACACGTAAACGCATTGTTGGTGTCGTCAATCATGGAAATCACTCTGGTACCCCGAAAAGGTGAGTAATAGTCCACGAAACGGGAGAAAATTGGCCAAAAATGCGATTGTTGATGACCGACACGTAAATGCACTGCTAGGGTCGTATATCGTGGAAATCGCTCCGGTACCTCAAAACGATGAGTAATAGTCCACAAAACGGGCCAGAATCGGCCAAAATTGCGGTTGTTAATGACCAGCACGTAAACACACTTCTAGGATCTTCAATCGTGGAAATCACTATGGTACCCCAAAACGGTGAGTAATAGTCCACAAAATGGGCCAGAATCGGCCAAAACTACGATTCTTGAAGACCGACACGTATACGCACTGCTTGGGTCGTCCATAATGGAAATGGCTCCGGTACCCCAAAACAGTGAGTAATAGTCCACAAAACGGTCCAGAATCGGCCAAAACTGTTATTCTTCATGACCGACACGTATACGCACTGTTGGGGTCTTCAATCGTCCAAATCGCTCTGTACCCCAAAACAGTGAGTAATAGTCCACGAAACGGGACAAAATCGGCCAAAACTGCTATTCTTGATGACCGACACGTTTACGCACTGTTGGGGTCGTCAATCATGGAAACCGCTCCGGTACCCCCAAACCGGTGAGTAATAGTCCACGAAACGGGCCAGAATCGATCAAAACTGCGATTATTGATGGCTGACACGTAAACGCATTGTTGGGGGCGTCAGTCGCGGAAATCGCTCTGATACCAAAATTAGTGGACAATAGTGCACGAGACGGGCCAAAATCGATCAGAACTGCGATTCTTTGTGACCGACTCGTAAACGCACTACTAGGGTCGTCAAACGTGGAAATCGCTTCGGTACCCCAAAACGGTTAGTAATAGTCCACGAAACGGGACAAAATCGGCCAACACTGTGGTTCTTGATGACCGACACGCATACGCACTGATGGGGCCGTCAATCGTGGAAATCGCTCGGGTGACACGTAAAGGCACTACTGGGGCCGTCAATCCTAGAAATCGCTCCGGTGCCCCAAAACGGTGAGTAATAGTCCACGAAACGGTCCAGAATCGGCCAAAACTTTGATTCTTGATGACCGACACGTATACGCACTGCTAGGGCCGTCAATCGTGGAAATCGCTCTGGTACCCCAAAACGGTGAGTAATATAGTCCACAAAACGGGCCAGAATCGGCCAAAATTGCGATTGTTGATGACCGACACGTAAACGCACTTCTAGGGTCGTCAATCGTGGAAATCACTCTACTACCCCAAAATGGTGAGTAATAGTCCACAAAACGGTCCAGAATCGGTCAAAACTACGTTTCTTGATGACCGACATGTATACGCACTGCTTGGGTTGTCAATGATGGAAATGGCTCTGGTACCCCAAAACAGTGAGTAATAGTCCACAAAACGGTCCAGGATCGTCCAAAACTGTGATTCTTGATGACCGACACATATACGCACTACTTGGGTCGTCAATCGTGGAAATCGCTTCGGTACCCCCAAAACGGGCCAGAATCGGCTAAAGCCGCGATTCGTTATGACCGACACGTAAACGCATTGTTGGTATCGTTAATCGTGGAAATCACTCTGGTACCCCAAAAAGGTGAGTAATAGTCCACGAAACGGGAACAAATTGGCCAAAAATGTGATTGTTGATGACCGACACGTAAACGCACTGTTGGGGTCGTCTATCGTGGAAATCGCTCTGGTACCTCAGAACGGTGAGTAATAGTCCACGAAACAACCCAGATAAGGCCAAAATTGCGATTGTTAATGACCGACACGTAAACGCACTGCTAGGGTCGTCAATCGTGGAAATCACTCTAGTACCCCAAATCGGTGAGTAATAGTCCACAAAACGGGCCAGAATCGGCCAAACTACGATTCTTGATGACCAACACGTATACGCACTGCTTGGGTCGTCAATGATGGAAATGGCTCCGGTATCCCAAAACAGTGATCGGGACCACCGTCTTCTTCGCCGGATACACCTCGTCGGCGCCGGGGACAGACCACTTGGGTCGACGAGGGTGCCATACCTTGACTTTCAGGAAGAATCGGAACTGCATCCGAAGGAGGAATACAAATTGGCTGCCCTTCAGCCAGAGGATGCAATAGCTCGGTGACGACAGCGCCACCGCGTTCACCATAAGAGCCACCACGTTAAGCTTGAACCCCATCCGCGGCAGGAAAAACTAGATGTGCCCAAGAGAGGAGAAGAGCCACCAAGTGCCCCTTTTCATCATGGGGCTGGAATTGCCCTTGCAGCAGAACATAGACTTGAGAGAGATTGCATCTGACCTCCAACCAATCCCTCACCACCACGGTGACCAGCAAGAGGGATAGGAGCAAGCAGAGGCAACTCAATAGACCTGGCCCTTTATTGTTGGAATCCATGGCCATTCTCCTCATCGGCGCGTCCGGCTTTGACCATCGAAGCACCGCGCCGAAGACGAAGACCACCAAGCAGCGCTGGATCTCGGCCAAAGAACACAGCCACTTCTTCCCGGCATCTCGCCAATCTACATCATAAAGTCTACTACTACTAGGGAGGGGTCCCCCACCCACCACGACGCCGGCAACGCCGGAGACTTGAGGGAGAGGGGCCGGCCGGCCCAGATCTGGGAAAGTCAAGGAGGAGAAGGGGTGGGGAGCGGAGCGAGAGCCCTAAACTCAATGGTGGTTAGTTTGCTCACCCAGGCATCTCAGGTAACGTCTATGTGAGTGCAAATCAGTGACACTGGATGAAAACATAAACATTTCGGTGGGTCCAAGTTATATAAGAGGCTTATGATATAGTGGAATGTGGGAATTTGAATGATACTTTTGGAGTTTGACTTTAAGGACTTGAGCAAATAACCCATTTTCATCAACCTCATTCCCTTTTGATAGCATTGACATTCCTATGGACTCAATGTGGTTTTTTTTTTTTTTTGAACCAGGCCAAGCCTCTTTCCATTACTCTCATGACGGAAATACAAGGTCCAACGAGAGAAAAGGGGCGGAAAGGAGAGTGCGGGTTCAGGCACTGGTGAGAAACCCAACACGGTCGCTCGTACCCGACTCAATGTGATATTGGATATAATATTCATATTTAAACCAGAAAACCAAAACTTCGTTGCTCCTTTCTTAGCCATGTTATTAGGGCAAAACTCGCACAACTTTTGTGATCTGATAATATGTTAAATTAACAGTATAACATAATAATAAAGAAAAGACTCTAGTGACCAAACATGGCCTCCAGGGTTGAGCGAGAGAGCGAATGAATATATATATATATATATATATATATATATATATATATATATATATATATATATAACCTTGGCAATGCAGCGATGTCGATGACGATATGTGTTTGATTTCTTGAGATTTTAAATTGCTCATCAAATAGTATGCTATATGCAGCGATGCAACCACTGTATGGCACACGTCTATCTTTGCTCTTTGGCATGCCATATATTACCACTAGTAAGAATAATAATCTACGGCTTTCTAGATCTCAAAAACTAAACAAAAAAACCGAAAATTCTACTGACAAAACTCACATAAGTAATGGTACTCTGCCCACACAACACGTCTTCTAATAGTTCAGTATAAGTCGACTTGCTAGTACTCAAATTTTTACTGCATCGTGCATGCATTTCACTCATCGATATAGGATTGGATCCCCTCCTTCCTTGGGTTACTTCAGATTTTGTTTCCTCAGCACAAAACAAGCTTCACATGATCCCCAGCCATCGCTTCCATCCACCCTGCGAGCCCAAAATCATACAAGAAAATTATAGAATCTCTCCCTAGCTGGCTAGCTAATTGATTCCACATATTTCATTTCTACAGTCTTCAGGAGGGGCAACCGTAACAAGTAAGCACAAATTAAACAGTAAAGTCGGTGCAAAATGGAGAACGGAAACAACCAATAAGGTCGATGCTTACTCTGAGAAAGGAAGGCCGCCGCTTCTTCACCAGAAGAAACGATGCCTCGTTGTAAGCCTCCACCCTCTGCCGACTCTGCATTGCCACAGACTGAACCACCCTCATCTGTCAAGACACTGGTGGGAGAACACTCCTCTGCTGCCGGTGTAATGGTACCACCATCAGTGTCTTCGCAGTCATTTTCGTCATGGCTGGTTGGCTGCATCATTTCGGCCACTGGATGGCTACGAGTGTTCAAATGAGATTCAGGAGCTGGGTGGTAATCCTTGGAATCCTGTGAGCATCTACCACCGTCTTCGATCGCGACGCTTATGGATCCTATTAGCAGTTGCGAGTTTTTCACCGTGTTCAGAGCTGTCACTTGGTTAGCATTTACATCCAACTCAACTTTTGGGCACCGTTCTTCCGTATCGGTTCGCACCTTCCATGCCCAGGTCTTGCTTTTGTTTGACGCTGCACCAGCACCGACATTTGGATCCCTGTGGCGTGAATGCCTTACTGAAGATGGATGCTTCGACGCAGTCGCGGAAGAACCTGAGGCAGTGCTATCCTGGGGAAGGATATTTACCCTCTCGAGATTGCTTGTTGAAATGGATTGTTCCCTGAAAACAGCATCAGTATTCATTTCATGTCTCGTATCACAACCATTATCCTCTGAATGCACTTGTGGGTCTTCTTGCTCATGGAGGCCAGGGACTGAAATAGCCTCAAGACTCTGAATCACAGGAGAGCTTATCGCACCATCCACCACTTCAGGTAACTGGACCGTGGTATCCTCATCCTTGAGGTCTTTCAATCTCTGTTCTTTCTGTCTCAGTTTCTTCATCCTTTTCCTTTCCATGATTTCAGCTTGCCTTCAAGTTACACAGGAATAGTTTAGACATAGATCTCAACACAAAGTAGAATCAAATGATGCTGCATTTATAAGCAACAAAATACTGGCTCCGAGCTTTGCAAAACTAACTAATTATAAAACAGGTCAACGACATTAGACAGCAACCTTTTCTGAGCAGCATCCTCTTCCTCCACAAGCAATTTCTGGCATCTTAACGCTTCAGCAGCCTTATCAGCAGACCATGCTTCGACCTGTAGTTTTGTTTATGGCCATATGTTAAAATCGGAGAAATTTGTAGCTAAAGGATAAATGCACTAACTCTGTTTGCATAATGGAAATACATTGTACCAGCTTCTGTTCAAGGATGTAACTAGTGCAGGCAACAGCGTTCTTCAACTCTGTCGCGACTTTGTCAACCTCCCCATCAAACAGAAACTTCTGATTACAAGCAGAATCGGCTGCGTTGGTACAAAGAAATGTCTTCTCGCTTGCTTCGTCGAGCATGGTAAACAGTTCATTTGATGAGATGGGTAGTCTTGAGGCTGCTGTCTGAGTAAGGTCCTACAGAGAGGGGTGAAAGAAGCTTCAATATGATAATACTTGGCACCATATGCATATGATAGAGCACTGCCAAGCAGAGGCGGAGGGTAGTGTGGACAATTCCGGGCCTTGGCCCCCCCTTCCTAGAGAAAATATTACTACATAGGCTTATTTTTCCTGTAATCGCTCTACTAATTCTCTGGCCTCTCTAATCATTCTAGCTTTTTTCTATGTCATACACTCATTTGTCCCCCCTTAATATTTGGTTCATGCTCCGCCACTGCTGCCAAGTTGGGTCAAAAAGCCTTACCAGAAGTTCATTGCCAGCTCTGGCATATGGCAGCGGTAATGAAGCGTACCCTGGCTTGCACATCCATGACGACAACGCCGTTAAAACGGATAACCCACTGATACCCTGAAGACATATTTGTTGTATTCAGCGTCAGATGTTTTCAAATACAAACTGATACAGAAACTAATGTATTCCGGAGACAGACACCAAAAGTCCATGATCATTACCTCTATAATCACGCCCTCCAAGGACAGTATTGCTTGGGCCTGATCCACCGTGAGCTGAAGAGCAAGACAAAATCAATCCCATGAACAGTAGCAAGGAGACGGGACATACTGATTTGCTTAAAATTTAAATAGGTTATCAGAAATTAATCCACAATCTGTCAGCAAATCAAATTATCCCTTTTTCAAATGTGTGACAGGAGCTCTGTAAATAGGTTATAGGGAGCCCATGAAGAGTAGAAAGGAGATGGAACACACTGATTTGTTGATTTAAATAGGTTATCAGTCACTAATCCACAATCTGTAAATTACATTATTCCTTTTTTGAATGTGTGGCAGGAGCTCTGAGCGGTCATATAGAAGGAATAAAGGGCGACGAACAAACACATATTTACAGGGAAAGCAAATTACATTATAGCAGAGCATGATAGAGAAGAAAAGTGACAGGCGGAGCATATATTCTTACCTTGTCCCAGAATGCGGCAACGTGGTCTCGATTCTTGGGGAAATCCTGCAAACATCAGCAAGCAAATGCATCATGCCAATAATTTTGGGTTAACAAGGAGGATCGCTGAACAGAACTGAACTGAAGGCGCGGACAAATGGACTCGCATACCGCGCCCAACATTAGCTGACCACGGTTACATGGTTGAAAGAAATCTGGGCGTGTAGCACAGGTTAGTGAGGACTAGCCATTTTATTCAAGAGAACATTCCCATTCACGCCATATGCTTTAGAACAGAAAGATTATCGGACTCCCATACTCGTCGAGTTCACATGTGTTGACAATCAGGCGAGAATGCAGGTGCAAAGCAGTATCTATCAGTCTAGTAGTACATCATAGCAGCAACCAATGTTATCCAGGTAGAGTGATTTTTACATGATCGTCACACCATGCTTTCGAACAGACAGATTACCGGACGCCCATATTTGTGGAATCCACATGGTGATCGGAGCTCAGTTAGATACATCAAGTGTTGATCAGTCGGGGGGAAATGTTTATCCAGATATCTATCAGTCTAGTAGTGCAGCTAAAGTGATTTTTTACACCAACTGAACTAAAGGAAAAAACAGGACAGGAGAGAATGTGGGATTATATTAAACCTTGTCGATCTTGAGGGCGCGGCGGTGGACGCGGGAGTGGCGGCGGAGGGCGAGGGAGGAGCAGAACTCCCGGGGGCACTTGGCGCACTTGGTGAGCTGCATCTTGGGCGGCGAGAAGAGCGGCCACCCGGGGAGATCTGCGGACAAACGAAGGAAACGAAACGAAGCAGGAATCAAGGATGAGATCTCGCCGGCGGCCAAGTCCACTGACCCAACACTGGCTGCTCTGTGAGATGCGTACATTTGTCGGTGGCGTCGGCGGAGGCGGCGGAGGCGCTGTTGCTGTTGCCGCTGGCCTTGGCGGCGGCCTGCGCGAGCGCGACGACGGCGTCCGGGATCTTGAGCGGCTGGATCTGGCCCCCGGAGCCGGAGCCGGAGCCGGACGCGGCCATCTGGGAGGAGGGAGAGGGACGGCGTGAGTGAGTCTAGGGTGGAACTGGGGAGGGAAGAAGAAGGAGAGGGACCAAGGACCAGTTTTCCCTTTGTATTCTTTTTTTCTTCTTCCTCAAATAAGCATAATTTATAACAATTGTTCATAAGATACGATTTTGGTTTAACATAACACTTTAATAAATTGACATAATTCATGGAGCGATGCCACGTATTTTTTTTATGATGGGACGTTGATATGAAGCGATCTTCATTCACTATCGTTCGCACGAGAGGAAAGTTTCAACTCATCCTCTTTCTCCCGCGAACAATCCGGTATCATTTGAACGACTGCCTCTTTTGCCCTTACCAATGTCGTGATCCTTTTTTCATCGAGAAAAGCATGAATTAATGGTTGCCTTCACGTTGACCATCTGTTTATCATCCGCACATGATAGATTCACCCACATTTCCCACTGAAATGTGCCCATTCATGAATACATAAAGCCTTTGTTGTCCCTTGTTGTTGTCATCGCCATACTCAACCATATCGCTCTCTCTCACCGATCTACCTGGTGGCCCCATCAACCATGTTGGTGCGGCTATGTGCCTTTCCCGTGAACCTTTTCCCAATGAGACCGAAGATGACTGTGCTGAGAGAACATTCTGGGAGCGGGTGTGGCGCTAATTCAAGTGGATCAAGGAAGACATGCATAATTTTGAGTCAGACGTTGAACACACATGCAACCTCACCGCCCTCAACTACTTCAACCGCATGTCGAGGGCTACATGCGCAAAAATGAAAGTCGCTTAACGCTAACCTTCAAAAATATGGTTGTATCCCACATCCAGGACACACAAGCGTTCGTCGACTGGGTGGTCGTTTAAGTTACAAGAGCGAGGTCACTAAGGAGAAACAACCCACGGTTCAATTAGTAGAGAATCATAGTGTTATGATTGTTGAAATCATAGATGTAACCCCTCTTGAAATCATTTTTAATCCATCTCAAAATACTAACTTAAAACTTTCATTGTTGAGGTGGGAAAGGAAATATTTCCTCTAGCCATTGATAAATAAATTTCATATGGGAATTTTTTGTTGAAGCGCACTTTTATGATTATTATATATTTGTTCCTTGCCACGGTAACCTTTATATTCATTTGAAATCTCCATATGAAGCACTGCACAAGCGTTATGATCATGTGACGATTTTGCTAGTGGTGCTCTTAGATGGATGGAACATTAGACACAAACTTATACAAGGTAACTGACACGGCATACCTTAACAAAATCAAGATATAACTATATATGTATGCTTTTAAAATTCTTGCCAAAGCCAACTTAAGAAAATGTCATTGAATCTGCAACTTAATCTTTTTGGCAGTGTTGCCACCAATAAATAACATAAAAAGAACCAATGACTTAATTACTTACGGAGACTTGTGGGAGAGCAAATCATGTTGAATCATTGCAATGGTATATTGTCGCGTGCAACAGAGATTGGCAACTGTGTAGGGTCATCATGATCTAGTCAAGCATTCGTGCTAACATGGGCGGACACAACCGAAAATCTTGGTTGACCCACGGGAATAAGCTGGTAAAAGAAGACGATATTGGCACCGACAATACGCGCGGGATCATGCGAACGAAACTAACCGATCCATCATCCACGAATAACACCAAGGATGAAAACTCGTATGCTCTTCGGCGGTGCTGCAACAAGCACCACCGAGACGTAGTTGATCAAGATGGATGACTTTATGCAGAACAACGCCATCTCAAACCGATGTCATCACATGACGAAAACGTTCTGCACAAAGGGGGAGACGGAAAACCAATCCCATATATCCACAATGACGAGATGCAGGGATTAGGTGTGTGCTCATCATATTTGTTTCAGATAAAATGCATCTCTTGTGAAAGAAATAAATAAAAAAGAGAGGGATTGATCTCGTAGAGGCCAAATTATAACCACCCCGCACCCCCCGCAAACACACACACACACACTCAGGTAGTAACGGGGAAGAGTCGTTGCATAGTAGCAAAGGACCCCACAATTAATTAGTGTGTGTCCGTTCGTTGGATGTGTGATCCAAGGGAGGAAGGCAGCGAATGGATCGGTGGCCACGGATTGGAAGAAGATAGGAAAAACTAGCAGAGCAGAGAGGAGGAGCGAGCTCCCCAGTCCCCCAGCGCGCAGCAGCCATGGCCACCGCAACCTCCTTATCCCTCCACGGCCATGGCCTCCCTGCTGCTTCCCCCGCCGCCAACAAGCCCTCGCACTCTCACTCTCGGAGGGTGCAGTTCGCCGTCAGGGCCATGGCGGTGGAGCGGCGGCAGGTGCTGGTGGCGGGGGCTGCTGTGGCCGCCGCGGGGCTCGTCTCCCGCCCCGCATGTGAGTCCCTCAGTCTTATCCCAATCCATCCATCCATCCCTGCACAATGATAGATACTGCTACTCGATGTGGTTACTCGTTCGTTTGATCAAAACTAATCTATCTATGCTGGATGGATGTGGTGTACGCATGCAGTGGCGGCGGCTGACGGCAAGTTCATGCCCGTCATCGACAGGAAGGCCGGCTACTCCTTCGTCTACCCATTCGGATGGCAGGTACCTACCTACTTTACTACTACCCTCCCTCAGTAACCCAACCAACCAGATTGATCTGTTCTACAACTAAACATCAGAATGCTCTGCTCCATTCACTCAGTGTAACACTACACTTGTGCTCTGTTCATCCTTGATAGTGTTCATGCTCATAGTCATGGATGGTTTCTCTTATCCAGGAAGTGTCTGTGCAAGGGCAGGACAAGGTGTACAAGGACGTGATCGAGCCCCTCGAGAGCGTCAGCATCAACATGATCCCCACCACCAAGGAAGACATTCGCGACCTCGGACCTCCAGACCAGGTACACCTCCATCCCCTCCACTCCACTGGCGGAGCCAGGATTTTAACTATGTGTAGTCAATATGAAGTTGTGTAGTCAAATACACGTATTTGTAATATTTTTATTATTTCTTACATGATTTTTTGCTTGTATTTCCAAAAAACCTGTGTAGTCAGTTGACTACACTGGCTATAAGGTGGCTCCCTGCACTCCATCATATGCTTTTTCAGATGAATTTAACGACCCCCTGCACAACGCGGCTTGTTCAAATCTAGATCCAATTTGTAATGTGCATTGTCTTGTTTCCTTCAGGTCGCCGAGGCTTTGGTAAGAAAAGTCCTGTCTCCGCCCACGCAGAAGACCAAGTTGATCGAGGCCAAAGAGGTTGGTGTTGTACATTTTTCTCTTTTCATAACATGATCAACCCTTCTTGTTTTGATTATAAATTGGAGATATGTATGTCATTATTGGTTGATGCAAATATCTAAAACTCTAACATAGTATGCTAAGAAAGCATCACTACATTCATTTACATTTTAGCACACACAACACAAGTGCGTGAATTGACAAAACTACGAGAAATGTATTTGTCGCTTGGAGACCCCCTTATGCGAGAAATATGAGAGTATATGATGGAGTGTCAAATGTTCTTTTGTTGACTAATTTACATGTTATTCTTTTGTTCATCATTTTTTGGTATAATATTTGTTTGTTGTTCAACTCACAAGATGCATTTCATTGGTCAGACCGATATCGACGGAAGAGCTTACTACACTTTCGAGTTCACGGCTCAGGCTCCAAATTTCACAAGACATGCACTTGGTACAATTACCATAGCAAATGGTATTAACTCCCCTACCCGGAATTGTTTTCTTTCTACTATATAAGAGGCCATGCCATACAACGCCATTGACAAACTTCATTGAATGGTTTTCGCTCCTTGGCTTGCATTTTAAATGTTTGATTAATGTCGCCACCGATCAATGGTCACTACTATGTACATCTCCTCATCGTGCATGGAATGTTGCAGGAAAATTTTACACGTTGGCGACGGGCGCAAACGAGAGGAGATGGGACAAGATGAAGGACAGGCTACATGCAATCGTCGACTCCTTCAAAATTGAAACAAAAGTCTGAGGCGTACGTTGTGCTGATTTTCTTTCTTGTTGGTTTGTTTGTTTTCGGAGTTGCGGCTGGTGCGAGGTTCAACGGTAAAAATGTCGGGAATACAGATTTTACTGATCTTTTTTTCTTCTTCTTTTCTTCTGAAATGTGTGATTTCAAATACTCTGTCTGTACGTGTGTATATCATTTCACCCTTTGTATTGCGACCGAGATCCATGCTATTGTAAATTGTCAACGTAAGCAATGTTAAAATAGAAGGCATCATATGTGTGCTACTATTTGAATTCAGCACCAAAATTGCCACAAATAAAACCAAAAAAAATAATGGCTCGTGGGTAAGTCTATTCCCAACTTGGCAAATACTACAAAGAAGCCATAAGCTTTTCTTCATGGATATAAAATTCTTGCCCCATTGAAATGTGACTACAACATTTTTGCCCTTTTACATCACCGTTTTACATCATTCTGTTGGAGTTGACTTTTTTTAGAGAATAAAACATACTTTTTGGTGATGTAAATTATACAACACCTAGTTTTTCATCTCTAAATTTACATCATCTATTGGAGATGCTCTAAAGGTTCATCTCCCGCGTGGAATTTTGGCCGCCGCGAAAAGGACCTTTAGTCCCGGTTGAAGCCACCAACAAGGACTAAACCTTACATACAGGCCCCACTGGTCAGCTTAACCGTAGTCAAAACCCCAATAAAAAATGATACTCTCTCCGCTCCATAATAAGTGAGCGACATTTATTATGAATCGAAGGGAGTATAAACTTTAAAATTCAATATCTTTTAAACCATAATGCTAATGAAAATAAATTATATATGATAAATGATCAGAAAATTTTAAGGATTATGAATATGCAACTTGTACTCATGTACAAGTAGTTTAAAATGGGGCAACTATAGCAAACATGCTTATGTTCCATCTTGAATTCAAGTCATTTGTACACGAAGTGCATCCTATTTTTTCCGTAACACTCTCAACTTTTTACCACATGCTATATGTGTGCAATGATGGCACCATGGCAAGCTTCAACTTTTTTGAAGGTCATTTGATTTGCTTTCCAATTTCACGGTTAATTAGCTAAAAAATATTAAATGTGTGAAATAAAGCAGGTATAATTGCAATGCACTAAGCGTCCAAAGTAGTACGCCTTATAAACAATGATTGTGTAGGCAGTATTTTGCAAAACGGTCCTGAAATGTTTCTTTGTATTTCGTAAATTTGATCTCCATTGGCATGAACCCCGGTTATCATTTCAACAATGTTAACACCGCTCCTCAAGGTGCCATCACATAGGCATGTTCATGCACACTGCAATGCTCTCCCACCCTCCCACTGCTCTCCTCTCCTGTTCCTTGTCTTCTCCATCCTTGTTGACGGACTGCGGCCTCCTCCCTCCTGCTTCCTCCGCCGGTGCTGCCGGTCGAAGTGGAGTAGGGGTGAAGGTGTGCTCGCTTGTCGGTGGTTTTCCCCCTTCCCGTTGAGATTTGACCTGTCGCCGGCGAGCAGCGACAGGGTTGGATGGTCTTGGTCTTCTCTCTGGCGTTCATGGAGGATGATGAAGCAGATCTGGGCAATTCGAGGCTCTCTCAATAAGCTCGTCATAAATCTCGGGGAGGATCTTTCTGGGAGCATTCCCATGCCCTTCTTCTTGTTCCATCATGGTGATGGATAGTGAGGTGGGAGGCGGTCGTCGCCTGCAAGATTTGTCCACCGAAGACCCCTTGCTGTTGACCCCCCCCCCACAAGCTCTTCCTCAACGGCAACTCCACGACGCATATTCGTCGTCTCGCCGCCGAATCTTCTTGCCGAATGGCGGCATGGATTTTGGGCGCAAGAGGCTTCTTGCCGGCGCCAATCTTACCTCCAGACCAGCGAGCCAAGAAGGAGCCCCTCAAGCTCCTGCAACATGGCAGGCTTCGGTGTCACCACCCCAAGTGGTTTCGCCCCTGGCGGCGGTGGTGCTGGCCGTGACAGGCAGCTCCGACGACTCTGCGGTGAAGAGGGACCCCATTGCTTTTTAGACTTTGCTGTTAGGGCCTTCTTTATTATTTTGAAGCCCTTTGTTGTTATTCCTCTTTCTTTGAGGGGCCTATATGTAAGATGTACCATTTAATGTAGTCTAGGATCTTCGAGACTCTCCCGTTCAAAAAAAAAATCACACTGCAATCAACCATCTCAGAACAGAACACACCCATGCGAAACTCTCACGATGAAAAAAGAAAAACTCAAACGGCAAAGGTAGCGTGTGCATCTACTCTCATCCACATACTCACGTCAACCCGCCAACAATTTAGTGGACAAGGGAAAAAAGATGCATGAAGGGTTTGTTGGGATTGTTTTCTGCAACCAATCCAACGGCACACCTATTTCAGGCAAATTAGCTACAAGTTTCTTCTACATCATTCTGGCTAACTCCAATTTAATCAATCGCGAAACTAGTAAGTACATAGCTATTTATTTATTTATTTATTTATTTTTGCGACGAAGCAGTAGCTTTATTAATGGTATAATAGGGCAGCCAGAGGGTCTGCCAACAAGCACAAATCATTCGGAATCGGAACTAGCTAGCAGCTCCTTAGATCCAGGGTCCATAATCTCTGTGATCTCTTTGGTCGAGTGAGTGTTTTGTAAGCTTGCTTAATCATCATCGATCATCCGGCATTGATGTACAGCTTCGGTGCCCACGAGGCTAATCTGAGGAAAGAATCCTACTTGGCCAAGATCAGGGACTCCCAGAGGCCGTCGTCCTCCGAGGCACACAAGAGCACCGGTGCCGCCGATTCCAGCTTGGAGGATGACGGTGGAGGGAAGCTGTGTGTGCCCAAGGAGCATGGCAATGGCGGCGGCGGAGGAGGGGGGAGGCTGTATGTGGCCGTCGGAAAGGATGAAGAGGACGGCAAGTCCAATCTCCTGTGGGCTGCTCGGAACCTCCTCGCCGATGATAACAAGCTTGTCTTGCTGCACGTTCACCACCCTGCCGACAGAATCAGGACCGGTAAGATTGCTTTGGTATATACATATATTGTGGTGGATTGATTCTCATAACATTCGTTTGGTCCCATCCTTATTTCCAGTTACTTTTTAAATCCGTACCTACCTAGTTCATAGTGAAATTTTTAAAAAGACTTATATTTAGGAACGGAGGAAGTATGTATGTATGTATGTATGTGTGCTGATTAAGCTCTTACGCCGCAGGATTTCGCAAGGTTGATGCAAGCCAGCTCCTGGACAAGGAGCTCCGGGCATATAGGAAATCTGAGAAGGAGGAGATGAACACACTTTTACAACAGTACCTTGATTTCTGCACAACTTCTCTCAAGGTCGATCACCCCACTAATTCATTCATTCTCAAATCGATTTCTCTTCTACTTCATCCCATCTCATGCACAATTGTTTTATTAACAATATTTACAGACCCAGGCTGAAGCGATGGTCATCGACAGCAACAGTCCTGCGAATGGCATTGTCAAGATCATCGAGAAGAATCACATCACAAACCTTGTCATGGGAACATCTTCCTTCTCACCGTATGTTCAAACCCCAAATACAGCTTCATAACGAGGTTTCACCGCGATAAGCAAGCACACACATCAAAATCGTCTCTAGAATTAATGCACTATATATATTTCTTATGCGTTAGTATTACTTACTTAGCAAACGGCAATCGGAACTTGTCATTAAACTCCCAATAATAAACTACTTTCATTTTTTTACAGAATATTTTTTTATAGAATACTTATAAAAAATATTTTTCTGGAAGCACAGGAGAACGTTCTTTTGCTGATATTATTACCGGTATTCCATACTGGGTTTATCAACCCTATCCTGTTTATTAGTTTTGTCTAATGATTAATTAAGAGGGTTCACCAGGTCATTGATACGTATAATATCCAAATACCAAATACGCTCAGTGTGTGATCCACTGAAAGAAAAAAGAGTTGTTTTGGTGAACATCAAACAAAAAACTTGCTCTTCTTCCGTAAAAAATTCTTCTAAAAATGCCGGACCCAATCGTTGCATAAAAGTTCGCACCGTGCTTTTATGTTTACGAGCTAAAGTTCTAGCGCATGAAAGTCGAAGTATATACTTTAGTCGATACAAAGTCTGTTTTTTCGAAGATCCACTATGATAGTGAAAAAGATTTCTACATATCCGACCAAATCGATCAAGAATATCCCAATCTGACAAATCTGTCCAAATGGGTTTACTAATAGGATGCCCCGATCCAGTACAAAATTGAGCTTTTGATAAGTATCCTATGAGGAGAGTAGCGGGGACTATGGTATCGAATTTTTTCATTCGAGTATCTATTAGAAATGAATTCTCCAGCATTTTATTCCTTACTAACAAAGGACTTTTTGGTACACTGGAAAGGTACCCCATTAAATCGAGTAATTATTGTTTTTGGCATTAACAGAAATTTTGGACTAGTAATTAGTCCAAAAAATACTACTAATTCTGCGACAAAACCACTCATTCCTGGTAAGGCCTCGGCCCGATCATCCAATTCGCTCCGACGATCCAGGCATGGTTCAGTAGTCAAAGCAACTTTGTCACTTTCGTGTACCCATCGGACGGCAGCTCTTTCGGGGGTTCCTTAGGGACCGATTCACTCTGCGTAGATTGAGTGAACGCAGAAAGCTCGCAAGGCGGTTTTGCAGGCAATTTCACGAAATCCATCTTAATCAGATTTTTTTCTTCCTTTTGGTATTCGAGTCGAAGAAGTATCAGAATTCTATAACTACCAAAAACTTTAAATCTTTTCATTGGAAGAGTTTATTTAATTATATAGTTAATTAGTTAATTTTTTTGGTACGGACAAAATATATTACTAATAGAATTCTAATTCTAGTAATTAAATTAATTAAACTTTTTTGGAGGTTGATAGTTTATTTATTGAGGAAGAGTCAATCCTTCTCTTCTCGCTTCAAGATTGATCATCTCGAGCCACCCGTTGAGGATAGAAATGAAATTATGCCTTTACTACTCGTCATCTTCCTCTATCTAAAGTCAATAACAGCATGGCTTTACTAACTATCATCTGCCCATCTGTCTAAATAGTAAATTCTGAAGTACAAATCAAATACTGGAGTATACACACTAAGTGTGTGCCCATTAATATGGGTCGGAGGGAGTACTCCAATTAATAATCTGAGTTATTATGTTGATTGTGAATCTTTCATGTACAGCAAGAGGAAAGTACCAAAATCAAAAGTCGCAGCCATCGTGCATCTACAGGCCAAACCATATTGCCAGATCTTCTATATTTGCAAAGAGACTCTTGCTTGCTCTAGGTATAAATATATCACTGCCATGCAGCCCTCAAGTTATCATAAAGAAGATACTATATAGAATCTGCAAATTTCAGCTCGAGTGAGTACTCAAAGTTATCTCCGTCGTGACAAAATAACGGTGCAATGTTTCTTATCATTTTTCAGGGAGGCCACTCAGCTTACCTCAAAAATAGAGTCATTGCCAAGCACCTGCACCAGCGCTGAGTCCTATCAACCTGAGTTCCCTGCAAGATCCCAGTCACTATCACCAGGGCATCCAGGTTTCTTAGGCTCCACAGATCAACAAGCTCTTCAACGACTGAGCAAGCCAGTTAGTTATACTTATCCCTCGCCTCACTCGACAGCAGACGGAGTGCAAAACATATCAGGTTCAAGGCAACGGTCGATTGATATGACAGAAACAAGTTTCTCCCCAAATTTCAGCAAGCCAAGAACTGTAGGAGCCTCAACGGCTCTGAAGATTTTAAACAGTCTGAATGGTTCACCAGAACATGTTTCGATTCCAAGCTCTAAGGAACATGGACACTCTATGGTAAGCCACATTGGAGTGAGCAGAGTTCTCTAAGCATAGCCACACCATTTTCGTTTAGATTCATCATGGAAAGTATTTTCATATTTTAGCTATTTTGTATTGAGATGTTGATATTTTATTCTATAATGTTGGTCAACGATACATATGTTTGACTTTCACGAAAATTGATGCACCTTATATTTTGAAACAGAGTGAGTAAAATTTTATGGCTGCATGCAGAGACTACGTCTGTGTGTACCCTATGGGTACAAACACCAGGAGAACCATTCTTCCAAGACCAACAAACTGTTAACTGTTAATGAGTATTACTATGATAAAGTTCACTTTGTTAAAACTTAAAATCTTACAGATATTGCACTATCAGTTAAATATTGGTTGACCAACCAAGGTCTTTTGTTTTCCTCTTAGTTGTAATGCTTATTGGATAATGTTGCCATACCTAGAATTCAAAGCAAACATAATGTTTTACAGGTAGAAACTGGTGTGCAACATGATTTTTTTGAGCAACTATACCAAGTCTGCAATGAGATGGAGTGCTCGAAAAAAGAAGCATCTGAGAGCCAGCAGAAAGCCGAGAGGGATACGTTTGAAGCTTCTATGACGGTATGTTATTTGTAATTTCCACGTGCCTTTAGGCTTTAGCTACCCATTATTGATTCCCAATCTAGTTTATTTTCCCAGCATTCTTCTTGTCTAAACAAATAGCGTTTATGTTACATGGTGCATCTGTCGCTCAACTAAGAGTGATGTTTTGTTGCAGTTCAAAGCACATGAGAATGCAGTCCGCAAAGGAAAAAAGGACTTAGAAGATAGACTGTCAAGAAAAAAGACTGCACTCAATAAAGAGCACCTCCGTATACGAAACAAGATGCATAAGGTGAACGAGCAAAGAGCAGAATTGGAGAACAAGCTTCTTGAGACAAATTCCCATGTTGAAGAGCTCCAACAGTTGCAACGAGAGTTGGAAAGCAATAAAAACCATGTTTCTAAGCAAGTTGAACAGATGTGCCAAACAAACAATAACGGTGTGTTTCCATTTGGCTCGACAACTAGTGCCATTGCCATAACAGAGTTCAGCTACGCGGAGATCAAAGAAGCCACGAACAACTTCCATGAGTCCAAAAAAATTGGGGAAGGTGGGTGTGGGAGCGTCTACAAGGGATTTCTCCGTCATACTACCGTAGCCATAAAGATATTGAACCGTGGAGGCACAACAGGAGACAAAGAGTTCAATGATGAGGTAACTTCAAACATGCCGCCGTTTACATCATATTAAGAGCAAGAAACATGATGCCATATGAGGAACTGCATCTAAATATGTGATTTTCCTATGTATATATATTACAGGTAGAAATACTTTGTAGGATGAGGCATCCGAACCTTGTCACTCTTATAGGATTGTGCAAGGAGGCCAAAGCGTTGGTGTTCGAGTTCTTGTCAAAGGGAAGCCTAGAGGATTGTCTACAGAGCGAGCACAAAAGAGAGGCACTCTCATGGCGAATGCGCATCAGAATTGCTGCGGACATCTGCACGGGACTTATCTTCCTCCACTCCAACAAACCAAAAGGCATTGCCCATGGTGATCTCAAGCCTGACAATGTCCTTCTCGACGCTGGCTTTGTTTGCAAACTGGCAGACTTTGGAATCTCTCGTCCCTTGAATGTGACAAACACCACCATCACCCCTTACCACCGAACAGACCAACTCAAAGGCACAATGGGATACATGGACCCGGCATACCTTGCCTCAGGGGAGCTCACGGCACAGTATGACGTCTACTCCTTTGGAGTAGTGCTGATGCGGTTGCTAACTAATAAGAGCCCCCTAGGCCTTCCCCATGTCATGGAAGGAACCATGAGAAAAGGCAAGCTGCGAGATATAATTGACACTTCTGCAGGGGAATGGCCACCTGAGTGCGCTCAAGAGTTGGCAAGACTAGCACTACAATGTTGTCGGTATGAACGAAAGGAGCGACCTGATCTTGCAAAGGAGGCCTGGGGTGTCTTGCAAGCTATGATGAACCGCCAAGATGAGAAATGCAAGCCACCATCGTTTTTCATCTGTCCAATGACGAAGGTCAGTTAATTAAACAAAGAAATATGACCGCATGCATCACCCTGATGCCGAGGCCGGGGGTCATCCTCCTTTAAAAAAAACTAAACAAAGAAATGAAGCACTAGCTAGAATCGTGTGATATAAAGACCCACAATTATGTTTACAATTCAATCAACTCGATCATTAGTTTGATATAAACCTTGTGTCTTCGTATAATATATTTTTCAGGAGATCATGAGGGATCCACACATCGCTGCTGATGGATTCACATATGAAGGTGATGCAATCAAGCATTGGTTTAAAATGGGGAACAAAATGTCACCCATGGCCTACGTCAGCTTCGCACACCATGAGTTGATACCGAACAATGCCCTTCGTTTTGCAATTCAAGAGTGGAAAAGGCGACAACAATCGTGATTTTTCAACCTTACATTAATTATGCATGTTTGTATGATATGTATATGATGTGAACCAAATGAGTGTTTTAAGTAAGTACATACAACTTCTTACTGCACCTTCATAATTAGCAGCTATCATTTACTGATTGTTTAAGCCAACAGATGACTCTTTAGCTTTCATTCACATGTGTGGATTGAGATCAGGTGACATGCCTTCACCAATGAATAGTACGGTGACATTCTTCTGTTTCTATACCATTCGATCGAAAATTAACGGACAGATCTTATGAGCAGTGCGCATCTATAGGACCTATCTACAGTAAATGACTACAGTGCTCTCGCTACAGGACCTATGCGCACTGTGCATCTATAGTGTTTCTCTGCTACAATACTTGATCTGAGATGTTTATTGTCGATCCAACGGACATGCCATAGGATCTCAGTCCCACATGTGCTTGGGGATTGCGATGAACTGACATTGTGGTCGGGATTTAAGGAGTTTGAAAGCAGAAAGTATGGATGTGTGTACGTGCGTGCATGCATGCAGCCAGTCCCACCTCGTGGCCTATGAATCTGGCCAGCTTTAGAGCATGGTTAATAGTATTAGCTAGATGCTTACTATAAGAAATTGTCATGTCATCTATAGTCAAGGTTATAGTCAATCAGTATAATAGTCTTCTCAAAAAAAAAACAGTATAATAGTTAGATATAAATATGTACTACATTGTTGACATATGGTCCATATGTCCTTCTCACAAAGTGCTTAGGAGCACGTGCTGCAGCTGATTACTAATTTGTAGCCCGCTTCTCTTTTTTCTTCCGTCATCTCACCTTCACCTAAGAAAAATATATAATATTTTAATGCTTATAGCCCGCCTACATCACCTTATTGTACTTTCTCTTAGTTAAAAGTGCCGAAAATCTACCTAGTTTTAAGTAGAAAATGGTATAATTTATTATTTTCTACCTAGATTTATTAGCTAGGTAAAATATGGTAATAATTTTCCCTTAAAAATCTCACATCCGCCAGATATGAGGCTGGATTTAGGCAGGTTTTCGGGTAGATTCCTTACCTAAGACAGGTTCTTGGGTTGTTTCTCTTCTTGTTTTCATACCAACCAATAGGTGTGTGTGCTTGAATTTCTTTCGCCCATGGAATCTTATGTTTAGCTAATTGAGGCGCCCTAGGGTTCCTGTACATGTGTTGTTTGTGTGTTTTGAGCGAATAAATTGATCAATGCATGGGCGACCTATGTGCACGTCTTGCAAAAAAGGACATCGATCATCGACCCACCCTAAAAAAGGACATCATCGACTCAAGGAAGGCGAGCTATCTACAGCCCAAGCGCCATCAACCATACCTACCATATTGGAGGGACATCTTTTGCAGCGTCGGAGTCCATGCGCCGGTAGTTTGTTTAGTTTTGGCTTGAATAACCCAACGAAGATAGAGAGGAGGGAGATTGAAGCTAAGGGACAGAGGCCCGGTAGGCAAGAAACTTCTGAGTGGAGTGAAAAGAAACGCGCCACTCTCGTGAAGGCGACTCAGACGGAGCCTGGAACCCTAGCCACCATCCCTCTACCCTCACCTTCCTTCACTCGGACACCACCGAAGGATGTCATCGGGCGCCAAAGCCCCATAGTCGATGATAGCGGTAGTGGTTCTTCTTAGCATGGGGTGCATCGCAATTGGGGATTCAGCGTGTTGTGACGCTCGTGAAGTTCTTCGGGTTGACATCTCCATGCCCATGACTTGTAAAGCATAGTCATCATCCGAGTCGTATACTAGTCAAAGGATATGTGTCCGCATAACCTTATCAACTAGGGATCATTATAGCAATCATCATACGATATGTAGTCTCACGAACAAATAACATACTTATTGATATATATTATTGATCTAGCCTTCAAAGCTCACAACAAACCTAACCCTGTAATGGATGAACTCTGGTGAATAACTATGTAGCAGATCCGGTGATGAACTATGTAGCGGGAAAAACAACATTTTTTTCTCCAAAGTAAACAAGATAGCTACCAGTTACAGGATTGTATGAACTATTGCTTACCTCGTTTCTTATACTATGCACAATGAATGTTTAGAGTCACAGAAGAATTTCTTCTTTGATCAGTGTTTTCCGAGAGAGTTCACCGAGCGTTATATCTCAAAGGATCTTCGGGCTGGTGAGCTAACGAAGATCTTTACGGAGAAAGCACAACACCCCCTTGGTGATATTTATGTAGTCTACAAGAAGAAATCAAAGGATAACCGACCGCTGATCCATAAGAACTAGACTAAAGTTATCCGTGACTTGTATATGGAGCAGGGCACAATCTAGGCATTCCACTTCTTCAAAAGTCCTGTTAAGTCAATTGTCCTTCGCTTGGAATGTATACCTATGTAATGACCATTGAAATGATTGAAGTACTATGTAATGATCGATGTTTGTGTGATATGAATGGTGTTATCTGCCTTTTAATTGCATGTATTTAATATATGTTTTGGATGTATTAAATTAAAAAAATTCTAAAAAAAAAATCGATCATCATAGCAAAGGACTCGGTTCAAGCTAACTGAACATGTGCATTGAAAATAACTATACACACGAGTACAAAACACGAGCCTGTGCATTGAAAATAACTATACAAACGTGTAGGAAAATATGAGGTTGTGCAATGCAACTACGAAAACATACATCTGTGCATAAAGAATCGTGGGTGATGTAGTACCTATCATCCACAGGTTCAATTCACAAAATCGTCAGGGATATGATTGTATTGCACACAGTTGGCGTTATTAAATTGTGGGTGATTAGTTCACGATCACACACGAGTTCTGCTTACAAAATCATGGGGGATGAAAGAGGGATCGTAAATATTTTTGTGACCGTCAGCAATGGACCCCCTTATCTCCTACCCACGCAAGCACACGGTTCCAAAAAAATATGCAAAGGGGATAAAAAACCGTGTGCATAGCTTCGCTCGGTACTGATGCTACCTCATTGACGATGAAGGTGTGGGCGTTGAAGGTAAACTCCCAGCCCGTCATGAAGTCGCCAATTGGTGGTGAAGATTCAACCTGGATTAGGTCTGAGACCCTTGGCGCCCATGCCTAGCACGCCAACTAACGGTGTATAAAATCGGTAGATATCCCGGTAGGGTGGATCGAGTGACCAGAAGTACCAAAGAGGAGAGTTCACGAGGGATTTACCTAGGTTCAGTCCCTTATGGTAGAGGAAAATACCCTACTCCTCCTTTGTTTTGATTATGGGTGAATGAAGTCCTCACGAGAGGGGATTACAATTGTTTCTAAACTACCAGGATCTATGACTAATTGTCAACGTTTCTGTAGCTATCCTCGGCCTCGCCTTATATATGGGAATGAGGCCTGGGTTACATGATCGTGCCGACCTATAACTACGAAATTACATAAAGCCCTCGTCTTATGCGTTAAGTTGATGATGATTTTAGAAGGAGGTCTACGTGCTCCTCACGTAAACCTTCTAAGGTGCGCACCAAGGGCTCCTTGAGCCGTCGTGCAGCCCTGTTAATCCTTGTATGAGCCACCCCCGATATAACACCTCAACAACCTATGATGAGCAACAACCACCTTGTCGCATAAGCGATATCTAAAAATCTAAAGCGGACATAATTGCAAGGCAGCTAGCCAGGTAAGAACAATTTGGCAATGATAACAACCCTCCTCAAAGGCGTCGTCATAGTCATATTATCTTAAAAAACACATGAGAACAATTTGGCAATGTTTGACAGTTTGGCAATTTGGCACCTTGCCGCTTAAGAATAATATGGAAATGATTCAAAAAACTGCACTCAACCAACTAAAAACAGAAAACATGCACACGCGCGAAACTCACCATGAATGTGGGCTGGCTCAACTGAAAAACCTCAAACGGCAAAGGTAGCGTGTGCAGCTACTCATCCACATACTCACGTCAACCCAACAATTCAATGGAGAAGGGAAAAACAATTTAATGAAGGGTTTGTTGGGATTGTTTTCTGCAACCAATCCAACGGAATAGGCTAGTTCAGGAAAATTAGCTGCTAGTTTCTACATCATTCTTGGAAAGGGCATCCTGGGCAGAACATATTTTAATTAATCAATAAACCAACGGCTATCTTTTTCTTCTTCTTCTGTGCAACCAACCGGGGGGCTATGTCACTCGGGTAATAGGGTCGCAACCATAAATCAGTCGGAAGCTTGACACTAACAGCTCCGCGCCCAATCTTTCGATCTCTTTATCCATCTCCGTAATCTCTTTCAAGAGCTTGGTTGAGCAAACTCTCAAGAGTTTGTAAGCCTAAGGCTGCATCATCTTCGTGGGCTAATGTATAGCTACACTTATGAGGCTGCGCTAAGGAAAGAATCCTACTTGACCAAGATCAGGCACTCTCAGAAGTCATCTTCCGATGCTCACAATGTCGGTGCCGAGGAGGTGATCTCTTCTAGCTTGGAGGATGAAGGCGTAGGAGGAAGGCTATATGTGACCATAGGAAAGGGCCAAGAGGATGGCAGCGGAGAAGGAGGAGGAGCGAAGCTGTATGTTGCCGTCGGGAAGGATGAAGAGGACGGTAGGTCCAACCTCCTGTGGGCCACTCGAAACCTCCTCGCTGACGGCAACAAGCTCATCCTGCTGCACGTCCACGAACCCACCAACAGAATCATGACTGGTAACAATGGTTTGTTTGCCCCCCCACACACACACATTGCACCTTATTTTACTGTTTGCTTGACCTGATTTTACCATTTCTGTGCCTAATTTTTCACAAAAGATTATGAAATAAGCACATCATATTGATAGTGGATTTTTAGTGCTCAAGCTCCATGGAGCTCGTTTAAAAAACCCGGAAATCATATTTTGAAGTGTCAAAAATATATGAAAAATAACACACATGAACATAGAGATGTATTCGTGTAAATTTCATGATGAAATACTCTTTGGTATGAGCTGCGCAAAAAATAAGATGAACTTTTATGATTAATAGTACATGTGATAAAAGCAAGATTGTGTTTATTTGTCAATTTCATGATGAAATACTCTTTCAATTTTTTTATTAAAAAAAAAGCTCATTGGAGCCCCATTAGAAACTCCGGCATCACACCACGTCACCACACTTCAACAACCGTGGACTGAGCCTAAAACCTAAATAGAAAAGGGGCAATTTCTTATCGCATCAACTCTGAAGTCTGAACAAGGATACAGAGGAGGAAATGAACTTAGTAGAAAAGCAGAACAAAGTCTTCTGTTGTTGTTTCAATCTTCTGCAGTAATTACACTGCTGATGTGCTATGTATGGTGATTCAACCTTGAGATAAGCTGTGCCGTTTCAGAATTTATTTTCAGTATAATATATCCATGCTGATTCAATCAACTCTTCGCCGCAGGATTCCGCAGGGTTGATGCAAGCCAGCTTCAGGAGAAGGAGCTCAGGGCATACAGGAAGTCTGAGAAGGAAGAGATGAACACACTTTTAGACCATTACCTCGATTTCTGCACATCTTCTCTCAAGGTCAGTCAACTAATTCATTCTTAAATCGTGCATATATATTCAATTTACGATGGCTCTTCTAGTTCATCTCATCTCATGCGTAACAGACGCAAGCTGAAGCGATGGTAATCGAGAGCAACAGTCCTGCGAATGGCATCGTCAAGCTAATTGATCAGAATCACATCACAAACCTCGTCATGGGAACATCTTTCTTCTCGCCGTATGTCCAGACCAAACACGCGCATAAAAAATGTTCACTGACTGCACCATTTCTGTGTGTATATGTAAACACTAGATCAAAGCATCGCGTTAGTTATGCAATTATATGCTCAATACACTGTATATGTAAATTTCTTGTTTCTTATGAATGTCTCAGCTATTCTAACAAGCGCCGATATAATAGGCAGAACAACCAGTTAGTACAGTCTTAAAACACTGCACTTCGTAACTTGTCACACAATCCAAAAATTGTCTTTCTTGTGCACTATTACTTAGTTTTTTTTTCTGATAAAGGGAATATATTAATATCGTGAAGATACCAATTAAGGTACTACTTAGTTTGCAAATGAGAATCACAAGTTGACATTAAACTCCCAATAACAAACTACCAGTATGTCTTTACTAATTGTCATATACTCATATGGCTTTACTAACTATCAGCTCCCCTCTGTTTAAATTCTTAAAAACAAGTAAAATAATCCAATTAATAAGCTGAGTTATTTATACTATTTTGATTGTGAATCCTTCATGTACAGAAAGAGGAAAGAACCGAAATCAAAAGTAGCAGCCATCGTGCATCTTCAGGCCAAACCATATTGCCAGATCTTCTATGTTTGCAAAGAGTTTCTTGCTTGCTCTAGGTATATATCACTGCCGTGCAGCCCTCCAGTTATCATAAAGCAAATACTATATAGAATCTGCAAATTTCAGCACGAGCGAATGCTCAAAATTATCTCCGTGTGACAAAATAACGGTGCCATGTTTCTTATCATTTATCAGGGAGGCCACTCAGCTTACTTCAAAAGTAGATTCACCCCGAAGCAGCTGCACCAGCACTGATTCATATCAACTCGAGTTCAGTGCAAGATCCCAATCACTATCACCAGGGCATCCAGGCTTCTTAGGCTCCACAGATCAACAAGCCCTTCAACGACGGGCCAAGCCAGTTAGTTATACTTATCCCTCGCCTGGATTAACAGCAGACGGAATGCAAAACATATCAGGTTCAACGTGGCGGTCGATTGATATGACACAAACAAGTTTCTCCCCAAATTCCAGCAAGCCAAGTACTGGAGGATCCTCACCGGTTCTGAAGAATGTAAACGATATGAATGGTTCACCAGTAGTACATGTCTCGACTGCAAGCTCTAAAGAACACCAACACTCTATGGTAAGCCACATTGGACTGAGAAGAGTTTCTAAGCATAGCCACACCATTTTCGTTTGAATTATACAAGCATATCCACACCATTTTCGTTCGAAATAGTTTTTTCAAGTCACACTTGTGCATGTTTGACCAAGTTCATAGAAAAAAAAGTACTTTTCTCTATATAAGAAATTTGTATCATTACATCCATCATGGAAATTATTTTCATATTTTAGCTATTTTGTATTGAGATGTTGATATTTTATTTGAAAAGCTCGTGGGGGGATATATTTGAAGCTTCTATGATGGTGATGATATTTTGTAACCGGCACATACATTTAGAAATCCACTATTGATGCCTAATCTACTTTATTTTCCAGACTTTCTTCTTGTCTAAGCGCACACTAGCATTTATGTTACATGGTGCATCTGTCACTCAACTAAGCGAACTGTTTTCTTACAGTTCAAGGCACGGGAGAATGCACTCCACAAAGAAAAAAGGGAGGTAGAGGAAAGACTGGATTACAAAACGAGCACCTTCATGTATTCAACGAGCTGCAGAAGGCAAATGAGCAAAGAGCAGAACTGGAGAACAAGCTTCGTCAGACAAAATCCCAAATGGAAGAGCTCAAAAAGTCGCAAGGAGAGATGCAACGCGAGAAAGACCATGTTGCTAAGCAAGTTGAACAGATGTGCCAAACAAATAGTAGCAGTGCGCTTGTATTTGGCTCTACCACCAGTGCCATTGCCTTGACAGAGTTCACCTACACGGAGATAAAAGAAGCAACAAACAACTTCCATGACTCCAAGAAGATTGGGGAAGGTGGGTGTGGAAGCGTCTACAAGGGATTTCTCCGTCATACTATTGTAGCCATAAAGAGATTGAACCGTGAAGGCACAACAGGAGATAAAGAGTTCAATGATGAGGTGACTATTTTTATTTCTTCAGACGTTACGGTCATTACATGAAATTAAGAGCAAGACATGCTGACAGATGAGGAAAACATAAACGGTGCGTCTAAATATGTTTTTTTCCTATATGTATATTACAGGTAGAAACACTCTGTAGGATGAGGCATCCGAACCTTGTCACTCTGATAGGAGTGTGCAGGGAGGCCAAAGTGTTGGTGTTCGAGTTCTTGTCAAACGGAAGCCTAGAGGACTATCTGCAGAGCGAGCACAAAAGAGAGGCACTCTCATGGCGAATGCGCATAAGAATTGCTGCGAACATCTGCACGGGACTTATCTTCCTCCACTCCAACAAACCAAAAGGCATTGCCCATGGTGATCTCAAGCCTGCCAATGTCCTTCTCGACGCCGGCTTTGTTTGCAAACTGGCAGACTTTGGAATCTCTCGTCCCTTGAATGTGACAAACACCACCATCACCCCTTACCACCAAACAGACCAACTCAAAGGCACAATGGGATACATGGACCCGGCATACCTTGCTTCAGGGGAGCTCACGGCACAGTATGACATCTACTCCTTTGGAGTAGTGATGATGCGGTTGCTAACTAATAAGAGCCCCCTAGGCCTTCCACATGTTGTGGAGGGAGCCATGAAAAAAGGCATGTTGCGAGATATAATTAATACTTCTGCAGGGGAATGGCCACCAGAGTGCGCTCAAGAGTTGGCAAGACTAGCACTACAATGTTGCCGGTATGAACGAAAGGAGCGGCCTGATCTTGCAAAGGAGGCCTGGGGTGTCTTGGAAGCTATGATGAACTGTCAAGACGATAAATGCAAGCCACCAATGTTTTTCACCCGTCCAATGACAAAGGTCCGTCTTGCAATTCAAGAATGGAAAAGGCGACATCAACCTTGATTTTTTATTTTTTTAACCTTTCATTGTGTGTGTATGATGCCCTATGTTTATGATGTGAACCAAATAAACTCTTTTAAGTGTGTACACCAGATAACTTTTTACTACACCTTCTTAATTAGCATCTAGCATTTTCTCATGCATTCGGTCAAATGTGTTTGGGATGAACTGGCATGGCAAGTAACGGACTCTCCAAGAGGGCATGTGGCTATTCAAGTTGAATGAATAGTGTTGTGTATTGACCATTTTGATTCCCACTCGGTTTTGCAAAGTGAATTAGAAGTTCGATGGCTGAGTACTGTTAATGAAACTGAATTGCCGAATCGATATTACTCAAAGGGGAAACTAGTACATATACAAGAAAGAGGCCTGCGCCTTGGGGCTGAAAGCAACAAGGAATAAAAACTATACATATATTCTTAACCCCCCCCCCATCCCCCGCTCAAACTCAAGGTGGATCTGGAACATTGATTTTGAGAATATGAAGACAATGTTGTTCTCTAGTTTGGGACTTGGTGAAGAAATCTTCCACTTGAAGCTCCGATGGAACATACTGAAGAAGACGAATAGTTGATTGTTGACAGTGGGAGAGAGTAAAAGAGGCGTCCACACCAATATGCTTAGTTGGTTCTACTTATGTTGATATCATGTCAACAAAAAATTTATTTTTATTATCATTTACTTATTCGAGGACAAACAGGAATTAAGCTTGAGGATGTTGATACGCCCCAAACATTGTTTTTATAATTTTTGCTTGTTCCATGCTTGTTTTAGTGACTTTCCTATATGTTTTGATGCACTTTCATATCCTTTTACAAAATATTTGTGAACTAACCTATTAATGGTTGCAAGAGTGCACAAGTTCTTGTTTTTATACTTTATGTGTAGGAATTATTTGGATAAAGGAAAAAATCACAAAAGGGGCTTTGTTGGTGTTGGACTCAACTCTCCTGAAATATCTCCCCACCAGACAGGTTCTAGAGATCGCCTCGAAAACGCTAGAAGACGACCTCAATGGAAAAACTTAAAACTACAAAGTTGTAGATTTTTTTCGATCGTTCTGGATATAAAATTCGGCCCAATCGAGTTCGTATGCTCTCTACAAGCCCGTTCTACTGAAGACGTAATCTAGATGACGGGAATCCGAATGTCTATATAAAGAGAGAAAATCTAGGTCAAAGAGCACCACGAAAATTTCTCACCCTTGGTAGCCGTCTTGAGGGGGAGATCCATCTACAAACCAGCACCATCTCCAAGGAATAAGAAGGGGGCCAAGGGCCGCTGTCCCCAAGTCTCATGGCCGCCGCCGCCATCATCTCCTCCGGGCCGCACCTCTCCATCAACAACTTTCTCTTTCTCACCATGTCCATGTGTGAGTAGTTCATCCTCGGTGCTAAGGTTTCTACCAGTAGCTATGTGGGCATCTCTCTCTCCCATGATGTGATCTTCATTGTGATTATTGGCTATGTTAATCTAGTTGGATCTCATGATGTTTCTCCTTCTTCTATGTATTGGATTTGATGTGCTCACTTGATAATATTTAGTATAATCTCCGATACCATGGTGACATTGGGTCTATTGGACATGGGTTAGAAAAATATTGTCATGAGTTTATTCTTCTATTGTGGATTGAATTGTGGATTTGAGAGTCTCTTGGTGCTTGTGTAAGTATAATTATATTAGAAATGGACTATCCTTGAGATATGTTGTGGTGATTGTTAGTACTCTCTCTGAATGGCCGCAGTAACATTGGAAAATCCATAGATGTGGAATACAAACTCTAAGGTGTGCTCTTGTAGCCCTACACAATTCTCGTTCTGTTTTGACCACAAAAGAATGATCTCCGAGTTACGTCTTCCTTGCATATTTTAGTGAAAATATCATGTGATTAAATTATGTTAATGTTATTGGGAGTTGCCACTATGAAAGTATGAAGCTTAGGCCTTGTTTTCCACCATTGCAATATCATTTGTGCTCATTTTTGTTACTTGCTACCTTGCTGTTTTTGTTTTTATAGATTTATATTACTTCACTTTGCCACACCTATCACCCATATTTTACCGTCTCTTCGCTGAACTAGTGCACCTATACAATTTAGCATTGTCTTAGGTGTGTTGGGGACATAAAAGACTTCTTGTATCATAATTGTAGGTTGCTTGAGAGAGACCATCTTCAACCTCTACTTTCCTGAGTCGATAAACCTTATGCCATCCACTTAAGGGAAATGGTTGTTGTACTACAAACCTCTGCGCTTGGAGGCCCAACATAGTTTACAAGAATAGAAGCGTGTATAGACATCAGTACCCTCGGAAGAGAGAAACTCATGGAAACCGGTAGATAAATACTCTCCCCCGAAGTCCAAACGGAAAGCGCGTATAGCACTAGAGAATTGTGTGTGAACCATACATGCAAAAGCCTGATATATAGAAATCAACTGAGAATGATGCTTCATGAAATAGATCCAAGTGTATCGAGAGTGATCATCAACAAAGATGACACAATATTGCGAACGGGCATGTAGCCTAATGGTTGCAGCAAACTTAGTAGCACACCAGGTCCTGGGTTTGACTCTTGGTGGGAGCGAATTTAAACAGGCATGTGTATAAATTTCTGGAAATAAAAGACTGTGGGGCCGTTGTCCTACAGTAAACAGTCAAAAAAAAGATGACATAATGTTTGTGACCACCCTTTGAAACAAAAGGAGGACCCCACACATCTGAGTGCACTAAATCAAAAGGACGACTGGAACAAGTAGTGTTGGAAGGGTACGACAGTTGTATTTGTTTTCCTAGCTTACAACCCTTACAATGGAAACCAACATCTTTAGAGACACAATCCAAAACACCTTGCTGGACAAGAATTGATAATCGAGAACCACATGGATGACCTAAACGATGATGCCATTGGGCAAAAGAAAAACATGAGGTGGATCTCGATGTCACAACAATAGAGGGAAATTTCGAAAATGTGAAAGAAGGAATGTGTAAGGTGTCAAGAACATAGAGGGAAGTGGATCCTCTACGACGATGACCGGTTCCAATGATCCTCTTGCTCGGACGGTCCAACACGTAACAAGAGGTTTCATCAAATCCAATAAAATAATTCTTATCAGCCAGCTGACCAACAGACATAAGGTTCATCGAGAGCCTAGGAGCTAGGGAAACATCTGAAACTTCAAACCGAGAGGTAGAAAGAGTCCCCTTATGAGTGACCTTGCAAGGAGTGCCATCGGCAGTATGAACACAGGTACCATCTGTAACAGGACGGCACGATGTAAGACAAGAGCTATCCGATGTTACATGGAAAGAAGCTCCAGAGTCCAACACCCAGGGAACAACATCATCTGACGCAGAACATAATGAGGCAGGACAACCAACAGATCCATCAGACAAACTTTGCAACTGTTGCAATTGATTCTAGAGATTGCTCAACTGATTTTGAAATGGTCTTAGCTGAGCTGCAAAAGATTCTAGAACAGTGACAGGGACCGAGTAAGCAAAGACAGTTTCATCCCTTTGAAACAAGCCAGGGGAAGGACCAAGCATAGCATTGGGATTCATGATGTATAGCCAATCAGCAAGGAGGATGACTAAAATTAACAACGGATTCAGACCAACACAGACCTCACATCAATTGGACCTTAGTAGCTGCAATCTGTGGAAACTCTTCTACCAAGCAGAGCCAACAATATCCTAGCAGCAGCACAAAGCTCACCCAAATCTGGGCAGCACACACAAGCAGCAACAAAAGGTTCAGCACATACCAGTTCAGACGGGAGTAGCAGCAAGAAGAAACAGATGCCGAACAGGGCCAAGAAAAAGCATTGAGCTGCAGCGGGAGATTCAACCAGGAGAAGTGGGGCACGACGGCCAGAAAACAAAGAGGAATGGATGGCGGCGGCGCCCAGAGTCTGGCCTGGACTCGCGCGTCCGGGGAGATGGAGGATGGCGGCGAGGGCGCCCAAGTCTGGTCTGGACTCAAGCAGCCGGGGTGATAGAGGATGGAGGTGCTGCGCAGTCTGCCTCGCCTGAGTCAAACCTGGACTCGCACTGATGCGACGGGGACGGCTGCCGGCGACAGAGACACACGGAAACCTCGGTTTACGGTGGAGATGGCATAACCCTTTTACCATGTTAATGAAACTGAATTACCAAATCGATATTACTCAAAGGGGAAACTAGTACATATACAGGAAAGGGACCTGGGCCTTGGGCCTGAAAGCAACAAGGACTGAAAGCTATACATATATTCTTAACAAGTACTTCCTCCGTAAAGAAATATAAGAGCATTTGGATTGCTAAAGTAGTGATCTAAACAGTCTTATATTTCTTTACAGAGGGAGTACAACAATGTGATTATACTTGACAAATTAACTAGGAATGTATGTTCGATCCTTACTGCAGATACTAGCTGGTATGATGGTATGAGTTGATGATTCCACCATTTTATAGAATATAATAGGTACATATGTTATCTGTACTGCCAGGTGGGCAGAAACTGCGTAGGCCAAGTCATTTAGCTACATCAACTCTCAAAGCAAAATGAACATAGCATAAACTTGTAGAAGAAGGAAAAATCTGATAAGAGTTCTCAGTGAAGGGATGATATGTTCGTTGGCGGCCCGACACAACGAGGCAGGTAGGTGTTCGAGCAGCCATGGTTCATGGCGATGAGAGCAGCAGCAGCTGGTGTCTTGAAAGAAAAAAAAAAGCACTGTAGTCTGTTGCGCTTGCGCCATCTACTGTCCTTTGTAGCTTCTTGATAAGTATAGAAAGGTGTGGATGGAAGAAGCAGGGGCAGAGGAGGCAAAAACAGGGGACGACTCCAAAGCTGAGATGAGCTGAGCTGCTGCTGGCTGAGCGCGAGGAAAAACGGATGAGCGCCAAGAGGGAAAGGAGTGAGGGACAGAGCACCCAGCCCTCTGCTCCTGTCTTTTCTTTTTTTATTTGGACCACAAGTTTTTTTTATGCAGCTTTGTAGTTTGGTTTCTTGGCTGTAATCATGTGGTTATGTATTTCAATGCTCTTATTATGGCATAAAAATAATATTCTAAGAGTCATTACCCTGACACAACACTCCATGCTCAATTATCTCTGCAAAGTTGCATTTTTCTTAACGTGATTCCAGCAGGAAAAAAAATACTTTCACTAGTGTCTCCCTCTGCAGGTGCAGTAGAGCTCAAATGAAATCAAACAGGTGAATTTTCATGTTGGAACATCAGGTTTAAGGGCCTCTTTGATTTGATTCAGAGGATTTTCATCGGCCACAAAATTGTCATGTGACAAGCAAACTAGAAGTTGGATGGCTGAGCACAGGCGGCTTATAATGATGCGGTTGGTGCTATCATCCTTGGGTTGGGTTGGGCTGGGCATTCGAACAAACAGGTGGTGCGTGCGCAACAAGAGCCGTCGATGAAACCAGGGGAGTGGACGACTTACAGGAGCTGCAGCCAATGCCATGGAAGTTGCAGTGGCACTGTTGGGCAATTCCGTCCATCCTCTGCATAAATCACCATCAGTCACATCATATTATATGCATGGCTTCTTGATTAGTTTGGTCACAAGCAAAACAAAACTACAAAACAGATTAAACAAAGCCGTCCTAGCATAACAGCAGGTGAGTGTGTACATAACAAGTCAATCCACCTATGCACAATTAGTACGGAATGAGTCGGAGAAAGATTAAGAAGAAATTAAGGACAGGATTAGTATAGAATAGTGTGGATGGAACAAGAAAGTATAAAAAGCAGAGGAGCCAAGACAAAACGAAGGGGGAGACAATTCCAAAGCTGGCCTGAGCTGCTGGCTGAGCACTAGGGAGGATCGACAGACACCAAGAGTAGCCAGCTAACTCCAATGGACGCGGCCAGCCAAGACTCGCCGGAGCAGTCCTTCTCCTGCTCCGGCACCGGCGAGAAGATGAAGAAGGTGTACGTGGCGGTGGGGAGAGGGGAGTCCAGCAAAGTGATGGTGCTGTGGGCGATGCACAAGTTCTCCAAAGAAGCGGCCTTGGTGCTGCTCCATGTCTACCTCCAGCCCAAGCTCATCCCCATCAGTATGTGTTTTTTCTTTCTTCCTTCTGGATCACAATTACCATCATGATTTATTGCCCTGGCCCCATCATAATTACCATCTCTACCATCAAGAATAAATGTTCAATTATGCCTGCAAAATTACAAAACGAAAAATCATGTTGTTAATCAGAGTCTCTTCTTAACAAATCAAAATGCACAGTTATATTTCCCAAAAGTATGGAGTGGTAAACTATGGATGCAAGAAACATTGATGCCTCCCATGCTCTTCACAGTGGGCGCCAGGATCCCTGCTAGCCAGGTGCAAGAGCAGGAACTGATTGCACACAAGAAGACGGAGCTGCAAACAATCAATGAGAGCTTGGATCAGCACCTGCTCTTGTGTGCACAGGAAAAGGTTTGGAATGCAAAGAAAACTAGTATATGCAATCAGCTTCAAACATGTCAACATTGACCTACGGTATCTCACAGGTACAAGCTGAGAAGCTGGTGATTGAATCAGATGATGTTGTAGAGGGGCTAGTGCAGCTCATCAGTGAGCACCGTGTCGCTGCTCTTGTCATGGGGGCAGCAGCTGATAAGCATTACACAAAGTATGAATGTGGGCAAATCTCTTTGTGATCTTTTAAGGACTTGTATGGGTGATCACTCTAATTAAATACTTTGCGGTCATTAGCAAATGCCCTGTTACCACCCAAAAAACTAACTTTTTTTCAAGTTCAGGAAAATGAGAGCGCTCAAGTCCAAGAAAGCGCAGGCTGTAGAACAGGGGGCGGATCCTTCGTGCAAAATATGGTACATATGCAAGGGAACACTCGTTTACCGTAGGTACGGTCTGGTCGAGTGCAGATAATGTTCATTTTTCTCCGGCCTTCATTTGACATGTGTCTCTCCCTGTCTGCTTTCTCTACCATAAGGAATGCTGTTCCCCTTGGCCATGAAGCAATGCCGGAAGAAGGTACGCAAGAGTCCGGTGCTCAGCAGTTTCCAGTAGATAGATCAACTAGCTTGTCAGAGACTTGGTGTGTCTCAAACACATGGCTGCACAAACCACACCTTAGAATGCAGATGGAAAGGACAAGTCCAAGCAGTTCCGACGATAACGAGAAGGTAACCACAATCCATGATGGAGAATTTGCTTGATAAAATACAGAAAATAGATGAGCAATATATCATGCTATTTTATCTATCTAGCGGCCCATCAGTTTGTACTTTGATGTTGAAATCTAATTCTACTCCCAGCGACAATATGAATGGAGTTTTTACCTTATCCAATCCAGGTAATTGTTAAAGAATTTGACGAGGCTGACAATAAATTCGAGCATATGCTCAGGGAGATCGAGAGTGTAAGAAAACAAGCTTATGAAGAAAAATGTGGCCGCGAGAAAGCAGAACGGGAGTTATTCGAGGCTTTCCAGAAAGTAAGAGTAGCTTAATTTGCATTTGTCAGTCATATCAAGTATACTGATGTTGATTATTATTTCAACAGTATGAATGTATGACAGTGAGAGCATTATTTGGAACAAGCTCTTGCTACTGTGCCTGTCAAGCACTTTCAGAAACTTTAACATCAATAATAAATTTGTAAACAAAATTTCGATAACTTCCAGCTAAATTTTTTTAACGAATACTTTCTCACATTTATCTTGTGTAACAGGCCCAAGCCTCTGAGAATATGTACTTAGGAGAAGTGAAGCAAAATAATGAAATAGAGGAAAAGTTGGCAACAGTAATGGAGGAAGTTGAGAGGCTCACAGAAACAACTGATGGACTTTGTGCAAAGCTTCAAGAGGAACGCAAGAAAAGATCGGCCCTGGAGAAAAGAACTGCCCATTCTGACCGTGTCATCAAGGATTTGATGCTTCAGCGTGACAAGGCTGTAAGAGAAGTAGAAGCGCTACATGCAAAGAAAGGTGAGTCCAGTGCAACCACGGAGGGGACAATGCAGATCACCGAGTTATCATGCTCAGAGATTAACGAAGCAACCAACAACTTTGACCACTCATTGAAGGTTGGAGAAAGTGTTTATGGAAGTGTGTACAAGGGCTTTCTTCGGCACACAAATGTAGCCATAAAGAAGCTGAATCCTGAAAGCACACAGTCACAGTCGCAGTTCAATCAAGAGGTTCAATTATTGGCTGTAGTTATTTATTTATTTTGCTTTCTTTCATCTCAACTAAACTGGCATTTTGCTGGTTCAAATAAATTACTGTGTTGCAGACAGTTAAGTTGTTGATGCTGCTTCCCTTTGCAGATAGAGATTCTCAGCAGGGTGCGGCACCCAAACCTGGTTACTCTAATTGGAGCTTGCAAGGACGCTCAAGCTCTTGTCTACGAATACATGCCCAACGGAAGCTTGGATGACCGCCTGGCTTGCAAGGACAATTCTAGACCTCTTAGTTGGCAGTTGCGCACCCGCATCATTTCCCATGTTTGTTCCGCGCTCATCTTCCTCCATTCTAACAAACCCCATAGCATCGTCCACAGTGACCTCAAAGCATCCAACATCCTTCTAGATGGAAATAATGTAGCAAAGCTCAGTGGTTTCGGCGTGTGCCGAATGTTCGCTGATGAGTTCAGGGACACAACCACTCTGTATAGGCATACCCACCCAAAGGGATCTTTTGTGTACATTGATCCTGAATATGTCATGACTGGTGATCTTACCCCCCTATCTGACGTATACTCCTTCGGAATCGTGCTCCTGCGCCTATTGACTGGAAGACCAGGATTCGGGCTGTTGAAAGATGTGCAACGGGCAGTGGAAAAGGGTTGCCTGGAAGCAATATTGGACTCATCAGCTGGGGATTGGCCAGCTATGCAGGCTGAGCAATTGGCCCGGGTAGGTCTGAAATGTTGTGAGATCAGAAGGAAAAACCGTCCTGACCTGCAAAAGGAGGTTTGGACTGTACTTGAACCAATGCTGAAGCCTGCTTCCATTATGTCGTGTTCCCTGTCATTTAAATCAGTATCAGAAGACCTTGGTGGCGTGCCGCCCTACTTCATCTGTCCAATACTACAGGTAAGTCATACATTTGGTTTGGCGAATATCATTTTGTTCTACTGATTATTTTGATATTTTAAAGTATGGAGGGATATGTGTGAATATATGAAGCATGTTTGATTAAACTTAAACTTTCCCTGAATTTTTTGTATCATTCTTAGTAATTCTAATAATTCAGTTGATTTCTTGCATAGACATCATTTTTTTTATTTCAGGTTGTTTCACCTTCGCATTTCTACGGTGCAGGATGTCATGAGGGAGCCTCTAATTGCTGCAGATGGTTTTACCTATGAAGCCGAAGCTATAAGGGAGTGGATTGACAGTGGGCACCATACATCACCCATGACAAATCTTGAGCTACTCCACCGTGATCTTTTGCCGAACCATGCCCTCCGTTCTGCAATCCAAGAATGGCTTCAAACAGATGCACAATAATATGTTAATTTTTATCATCATGAGACCTAAAAATGAACTAATATTGTGCCCTTAACTATTTTACCTACAATAAAAGGCACATACCTTCCAAAGGAATAACTAATGGTACACACATCGTTTTTCGTTTTGCTTTTCAGCAAAGCTTTGTATCTACAATGTAATAGACTTGGAGCTCCTTTAGTAGAATGTTGGTGTTTGCACATGGATCTGTATAGTGAAAACTGTCCTGGTGATAATATTGTTGTTACATGCAGTACATGGACTACACGCTGTTTTTTTTTTTGTCCACTGCTTTGATGAAATTCGTGTTGTTGTGGTACCGGCATCTGAATGCTATCGAGAATGGAAAGTAGGGAAGCATATCTGAATGGAACTATCAATTCAAAATGTCGCTAATTATAATCATTCATATTACATTGCCATTTTATATAGTTTATATTTCCATAAGTCTATAACTTGTATCTCCAACCTGTTTATTCTGAGTATTAAAAAGGTAAATGAGGTAGCAATGAAATTGTAATAACTTCATCAGTAGGCCTGCTTCTTTTATTGTCTTGTCAATGCCAAAAACCCATCGAGATGGACAAAACCTTCTTTGAAAGATGTGTGGTGTGCACATACTCTAGTTGCCAAAGTTTCTTACCTATGCAGATAGCTCAGCAAATTCGCCTTGACAAGCACTTCCGTCCAAATGAGTCAAATGGAGCCTCCAATGCATACAGGTTGCAACCCCAATCTTCGCATATTCTAGTTATCATGCTGGTATATGCTGTTCAACACATTTTTAAAAAGAACAGGAGATGTCTTGATGTGCATTAACATATTGACAGCTTGACAGCAAGAGTAATGTGAGAGCTACCTCCTGGGAAAGAACAATACTGCCAAGTGCCAAGTATCTAATTATATGATCTATCCTGGACAATTTTTCCGCATCTTGATAGTAGCCCTCTGACTGGAACTGCCGGCCAGTGAGATCGGATGGCCTGTAATATCACCACATAATGGGACATCTTCATTGCTAAGCATCAGAAGTCAGTCACGGAGGACATTCATGTTTAGAAGCTACTTGGAAGTAGTAGAAACTTCGTGGAAACGCCAGGGTTTCCAGCAGGATTACGTGTAGTAGATACCTCACAGTTAAATACTTGCTCAAAAATGAGCGGAAGCTGATGAAGCTATCCTTCTTACAGAAAAATCCCTAACTAAAGAACATAATATACTACAAGGGTAAAACCAATGTTTCCTAAACTGAGCTGGATTTATTTCATTGGGCAACACTTGGGACCCAAAGTCATACATTGACCTTGATGATGCACTCACTGCTGCTAGACACAACCAATTAATCAAACAATCACCAAATCCAAGGCCACTCTTTAAAACCACCACCAGTCCACTCTCCCCTTTGGCCTTTCTAGAACTGACACTACCTGGGAAAGACGGAGGCACAACAAGGCCTAGGATGACAATCACATCGATGCCGGGGAGTTGATGTAAAGTGGTCCAGCACATTTAGGTACTTCCACAAAACTCTTAGAAAATATTCAGAGATTTTCAACTTTTGTAGTTTTAGGTCGTGCTTCTGCAGCTCTGCTGAACCAGATAGCAAAAACAGAATATAGATATGATGCCAATTCTTGATTTCTCAGGTCTGTGAGGGAGCAAGAAAGATGGATGAACAAGAGGTTCATATCGCGGTTGGGAAGAACTTCAGAAAGGAGAAAGCTAACATACTATGGGCTGCTGCAAATTTCCCAAGGGCCACCATAGTTCTTGTCCATGTTCACTGGCCATCCAAGTGGATGCCCTTCAGTAAGTTTTTTTCAGGCAAATCTTCTCCATGCTTTGTAAAGCTCTAACGGTTACATGTCATATCCAATCCTATAAACCTTTAGAAAACTGTCAGTAATAGGTATAGGTCATATTCTGGAAAATGGAAACAGAGCAGCTGCAATGTGTAGTAAAATTGTTGAAGAAGGCTGCACACATAAATTCTATCAATAAAATAGTTATTTATGATGAACACCAAGTCAGCAACATTAACAGGATAAAGCATAACCTATGCTCCTAAGTCCTAATTATTCTTTCAGGTCAGTAAATGCAACACCAAGCTAATAATTTCTCTGGTGTGAGGAACAGCCTTTCCCTGCTCCTGATATTCTGGAAATAGAAACAGAGCAACTGCACTGCACTGGCAGTTAAACTGTTGTAGAAGATTTCCTCCACATGAATTCTTTCAAAAAAAAAGTTATATATGATGAACACCTAGTCATTAACCTTGTTTTTATGAGCTGTATAAATAATTGATTATTTCTACCCAAAAACTGCAGTGGGTGGAAAACTCCTATACAAGTTTGCAGATGAAAAGGAGAAGGAGATGCATAGAGGCAGAGAAACGGAGGCAATGGTCAGGATGCTATCACAGTACAAAAGCCTATGTGATACAAGAGAGGTATCCTACGATCTTAGCTCTGATAAGATAAATCAGGTCACAGCGGTGCTTATTAGAGTTCATCCGAAAAGCACTCTACTCATGTGATATTTGCTTGTAATCATGATGAATTCAGAGTAGCAATACCATAATTTGAATAGTTTTTATCTGATGATTAAGTTAAGCAAACAAACCATGTGGAGAGGGATCAAATCAATACAACATTAACATAACTGTTTCACTGAGAATATGTTTCATAAACAGGCATGTATCCTTGCAGGTTAGGGCACATTACCTTACACATGACGACATTCTTGCTGGTGTTGTAAACCTGGTAAAGAAGCTCAAAATCAAGAGAATTGTGATTGGTTCAAGGTGAGATCATAGCATGAACTAATCCCCATAAGGAAACAATTCCCTCTTGGAATATTTTATTCAATGTAACCTGTACACCAAGATGGTCAGCACCTTAGCGCATAAATTTGTATACACTAAACTAACTAACTAATATGCAGGAACATGTCAAGGAAAGCGGTGCTTCGTAAATGCTCTCAGGTTTGGGTGGTGCTCAATGGAAAGTACCAGTCGACTAGGTATAGTTTCTCCGAAGTCCATAAACCGCACTTCCAGTAACATCTGGATCAAAGCTTGTAATCACTTGATGGATGAGATTGTTCTTAAGTGCAGCAATGATCATCTGGAGCATACTGGAAGCATTGGATATGGAGGGAGCTCTGAATTGCTGGCATCTATACATGAGCTGAACGACGAATCAGATGGCTATGCAACACCACCAAGTGATTTTGTGAGCAGACTTTTTAGCAAAACATTACACGCATGCAGAAAATAACAGTTTCAGTTCACAAGTTTAAGACCATGGTTCAGAATTTTGATCCATGCTCGTGGCGTGTTCCAGTATGTATCGTTTCAGGAAGATGATATCGTGGATGAGGATGGGGTGATTCCAGTGGATGGTGCTGAACAATCGCAAAAGGTATGACTTGAATTGTTCAAGACCACTACTAGAACACGTGCATTAAAATGTCTGCCTACTCTTTAAATTTGACCACACATACAGAAACAAAATTACATTTGATTTGAGTTTACTGCATGCTCAAGCCCGTTTGACAATGATTTAGATTTACCACCGTTGCCACAAAGGCATCTTGATTAACTATATGTGTAAAAAAAGCAGGTGTTACTTGTGATTTCTGAAAGTGCAGCTTGTGTCAACAAAATAAAGTGATTGATTGATTCCAGTATGATATGCAGGAAGCTGGACAAGGCATTGAGGAATCAAATGCTTATGAGGAAGTGGGCACAAATTCTGGAGAGGGCGCTGATCAATCTGATGAGATACAGAGTTCCAGAAATATTTGTGAAGAGTCCAAAAAACTGATGGTAAAAATCACATGATATTACCTTTGTCAATGCCTATTTGGTTTAAAATAAATCAGAACCAGTAGATCTTGAACACAAAAAACATGGCTAGGTGAAGGTTCCAACTACTGACGATGATAAGAAACATAATAGAAACGAAGATAAGTTAGAGACATCGTGAGTCAGGACTAGGAAAATAGAAGATAGAAACCATATGGGATAGTGTATGTCACACAACATCGGTATACGGCTGAATCCCTTAACTACTTCAATACGCCCCATTTGGTTTTGCGCAGGAGGAAATGGACAAACTCCAGAGGAAACTGAAGGAGCTGCAAGACCAGGGGCATAACCATGAAGAAAGCATCCTGACGCCAAGAGAAAAAAATGTGTTACTTGAGGAGAAAACATTACCAAAACAAAGATACCCAGAGCTGCAAATTCCGGAACATATTGCGCAGTACTCCATATCGCATATTGGGAAAGCGACCAATAACTTCCACTCAAGAAACCTCATAGGGGAAGGAGGGTATGGCCTAGTGTACAAAGGAAAAATTGGTGGCATGCCGGTGGCTATCAAGCTGTTGAGACCCCATGGTAAACCCCACGGTAGACAAGGTTTTCCAGAGTATCAGCAGGAGGTAATGTAATGAATTCTATCCAGTCAAGATTTTAACTGTCTGAGAATGTACACAACATAGCCTAAAAATAACTACAAGAAGAAGCAAACACTCATTCACTACAGAGTAAGATGCAAGTATGTCCATCTGAGCTGTAGAATATATTTGATAGGATCCCTATATTTACTACAATTCTTTAAGAGAACACAGCTTTTACACATTTAACACCATGAATAATAACACCTCCTCCTTGCTTATCTCAAACAAGTCCCATAGCAAGCTTGCATACCTTATTGCTAGAAGAAGAATCTTCTGAGCTGCATTACATATAGTGAAATGTTGATCATGTCTGGAATTCCCCAGGTGGTTGTGCTGAGCAGAATCAAGCATCCACACATCGTGAAGCTGATCGGCGTGTGCCCGGAATCATGCGGCCTTGTCTACGAGCACCTCCCCAACGGCACGCTCATGGACGGGCTCTCCAAGGGGCTTCCATGGAAGGACCGCATCAGGATCCTGGCCGAGCAGCGTTCCGCGCTGGCGCACCTCCACTCCAGCCGGCCCCACGCCATCATCCACGCGGACCTGAAGCTGACGAACATCCTCCTGGACGCCGGGAACGTGAGCCGGCTCGGGGACTTCGGGACGGCACGCGCGGTGCAAATAAAGCCGCTGGAGGAGGACACCATCTGTCGGCGGACGAACCCGATGGGCACGATGGGGTACATGGACCCCGTCTTCTTCATGACGGGCGAGCTGACTGCGGAGTCGGACGTGTACGCGCTCGGCGTGGTGATCCTGCAGGTGCTCACGGGCCTGCTCGACCTCAACATCGTAGAGCAGGCGCAGGAGGCGATGAAGATGGATGCCGCGCACGGCCTGCTGGACGCATCCGCGGGCGCCTGGCCGGAGGTGCAGGCGGAGCGGCTCATGCGTCTGGCGCTGAGGTGCTGCAACCTGGAGCGGAAGCGGCGGCCGTCCGTCACCTCCGACGCCGACTGGAGACCGTTGGACATCATGCGGGTCATGGCGACTGCAAGTAGATCCCGGAAATGGAGTCATGGAAACTGAAGAACCGTATGTGCCAGAACCACGACACACCCGCACCTTGCTGCAAAATGCCAATGAGAATACTAGTATCTTTAATTTCTCTTATGAATCTACAAACAGTTGAGTTTAGTTTGTGATGCTATAGTGGTAGCGTTCTCTCTTGTGAATGTACAGTGCATCCCTCTCATTGTATTTTTATTATGTCAATGGAGTGGCAAAACAATACATAAATGTGTGTGCTGATGAGTGCAATCACAATAGCATCTCGAGGGATATCAAAAAAGGACTTCCTGTAGTTCGTTCCATTACAAAGGTCTCCATTGGCAACGGCACTTCAACAGCTAATACCTTGGCTAATACCTTCTAGCTTGATCTTCAGACTCCCCGCCACACTAATACCTTGGCTACTGAATTCCCAGTTCTTTTTCTCCCATACCAAAAAGCCTAATGCATCTGTCGCTAAGGTGTTATCTCTACCTCTGCTAAGCCTAGCTCTGCCTCTCTCTCTCACGACTCACGCTGCTGAATGAGATCTAAGCACCATTCAGGAGATTGTTGCCACATTTAGCTTGAATGAACAGGTGACTGACAGGAGGATCAGCAGAGCAAGATCGACAAGAAGACGCTATCTACGTGCTCAGCATACGGTGCACTATGGGTGAACCAACGTGTGGACAAAACAGCTACGGCGATTTGGAGGAACTATGCACCATTCAAGTGCAGATTATTCCTTTGGCTCACTAACAAGGATAGGCTCTACACAAATGAGCGCCGGTTTAGGAGGGGTATCACAGCATCTGACAAAAGCACCTTCTGCTCTTCAACTGAATCGATCAACCACATGCTTTTCTCCTGCACGCAGCTCAGACCAATTTGGGATGAGCTGAACAGATTATGCCAAGTGCCTCCACATTCTATCTATCCTCACGTCCTGGGTAGATTCAATGTCAAACAAAATTAGATCCACAGTCATCATCGCTATACTATGGAACATATGGAAACAACACAACGCCAACATTTTCAGGGACGACCACCAAGATCTCCACCTACTGCTACGCGCCATGTCCAGATGACCTCGTGCTCTGGTCTAACTCTAATCGATGCGTGAACGAGCCCACGCAATCCCTCATCCAGGACTGGAGCTCAATGTTTGTTACATCTAGCTGCCAGAATGTAGTATAGCCTTCTGTAAAGCTCCTTTTTCTAATCTCTACCCCACTACTCCTGTAATCCTGCCTGCCACCCCTGGTTGTAACTGTTGTTGGTTAATCAATAAAATTATTCAGGCCAGCGTAAGCCCATCGTTGCAGCGTTAAAAAAAGGAATCTACATTATTCTGGAAGCGCGCAGCAAACATCTCTCTCAGGAACGGATCCAATGGCCGTGTTAAGTAACCTGTAAATAGTACAGGATTTTCTTATGTACTACTCCTAGTAAATGCAGTTCAGAAACTGATATCCATACAGAACATACAAACAGATCCTAGGGCAGGCAGGAGTGCGTAATCTTACTAACAGGATTCAGATTTTTTCTGCGAGAAAATGGATAGGATAGGACGGCGAATGGTTGGAATCCGACGGCGGCCATGAGTGGAGGTGAGATTGCAGATACAAAGAAAGGTGAGATACAAAGACAGCGAGCACAGGTGGGTGAAAACAGCATTACCTGCCTTGCGTCGCCGTCTCTCCGGCTCAGGGATCCATCGCCGGCGAGCCGCCGCCGCCGCAGAACAAAGGGGAACGCCGACTACACTTGACTCCTCTCTCTGAGACGGGCTAGGCTACTTGCACTTTCTTCTTCTTCTTCCTTTTGCATTCTGGGCTGGGCTTTTAGTAACCAACCTAAAAAAAGTATGTTTCTTTTTTTTTACCCCTAAAAAAGTATATTTCTTTTTTTCCTATTACTAGGACAATACTCGTGCGTTGCAACGGGAGAATAAATTTATTTTATGATAAAATACCTATGAGTACGTAAAATTAACTTTATATTTCTATACTACTTAAATAGGTAATCCCTACAAACTTATTTATCATGACATGCAAACTATCCACATCATCAAATAGATTCACTATATAAAAACTCTTCCATAACTCTTCATGCGCATGCTCCCATTAACTTTGCATATGCATGCAACATATCACAAATAAATAAGAATTTGTAATGCACTCAACCTCACAATTTATAAGCATTTTTTTATAGAAAATCAAATTATGAGTAAATCACATTTTATTTTTCTATGTGACATTTTTTTTATAAATACACATCTATAGTTGCTATCATTGTTTTAGATTTAGCCAATGATGGATACGTCTTCATGGTCTCTACTTAACGTTGTTTTCATCTCATATCATCTTGCTCATATATTGTCAAGTAAATAAATTGACAAAACAAATCAAAGTCATTTTTAGATTTTTCATCAAAAAATTTAGAGTTTTTACTTTAATTAATATTTACTTTAAAAAATAATTTATAATCAAATTATATTATGTTTCGTAAATTTTCATATGTTTTAAAACATCAAATTCTTTCTTAACAGTTCCCACAACAACGCGCGGGGTATCATTTAGTTTTAAAAGTGCGCAAAAGCATTTAAAATAATACAAAAAATTAAAACGGATGAACACTTTTCGTGAGTTTTTTTTTGTGGGTACACTTTTTTGTTAGGATTTTGGAATGAATGAAACAAAAAATTATCGGGTACAAATTGGAGTTTTTAGGGGATGGATATATTTTTTTGTGTAAAAATTAATTATTTTGAGAGTGAAATATATTTTTTGTCGAGTAAAAATTGGAGTTTTATAGGCCGGAAATTTTTTTGGGTAAAAATAAATTATTGTGGGGTAAAACATATTAATTTCGGGGGAAAATAGATTTTTATGGGCTGAATTTTTTTGGCATAAAACAAATTATTTGTATTTTTTAGAAAAAATGATGTACAAAAGTGAGCATTGGGGATAAGTTGTTGTATGAACTAGATGATTCCCCGCGCCTTGCTGCGAGATTTGGTCGCTCTATATTTCAACAAAATTTAATTATGTAAATTTTAAATATTTAGATTAATAACAAACGAACTAAAAATTTAAAAGCACATGCAATTTTTTATATTTGATTATGTTTAGTTATTGATTTTTTGAATATAAGTATAATAAGAGAATGAAAAATATTTTTCCATGCATGGTCGTACATTGAGGTGGTCCTTATCCCATCTGTAATTGTGTGATGATGTGACCAACTTGTATGTTGAGATAAATAAGTTAGTGGGGATCACGGGAATTGATTGTTTTATATTTCAACAAAATTTAATTACGTGAATTTGAAATATTTAGATTAATAACAAACGAACCAAATATTTGAAAACACATACAACTTACTATATTTGATTGTGTATATTTATAAATTATTTTTTGAATATAAGTACAGTAAGGGAATGAAAAATATTTTTCCATGCATGCATGTGGTGGTGGGTCTTTTCTCATGCATGATTGCATGTTGAGTTGGACCTTATCCCAATCATAATTGTGTGGTGATATGGCATGCTTGCATATTGAGATAGATAAAATAGTGGGGATGATCTATTATAGTATTATAGATGATGCAATTAACTCGAATTTTTGTGCTAAAATACAACATAGGCCCAGCTAAGCCCATCCGGGATTACTTCATGCGGCCCATGGCAGAAAGTTCCGACAAAAAAGAAAAAAACACCGAAGCGGCCCAACAACCCACCCAGCAAATTGGCTTTTGTTTTTTGCATTAACATTGGATTGCGGGTTGATTTCTCACAAAGGGAGGGGTTTATCTACAAAATAGTCAAAACGGAAGGAGAAACCCACCTCCCTTTATTATTAGGTAAAGATTTGAAAATACACGAAATTATTATATGTGTTTATTAATTCAAGTAGGGTAGGTACGAAAGTTTGAGAAAAATTAATGTAAAATATTTGAGCCAAAAACATTAATTAATGTTAGGTCGTGCAATCCAAAAAAATTCAGGATTTACCTTGGAACATTAATGTCTGTGATATTGGAAGAAAGTATTGAGAATACGAGAATAGATAGGAACAAATTTATTGCCAAGATATACTCCTAATAATAATGTGCCTGAATATGGGGGAAGACATTTATCATGACGGAACAGATAGAAAGATATTGATTCTTAGAATTTCTGGCGATCCTCTATATAAGCACAAGAAAACACATCACTGGTAGTATATCATTTTAGCCGAAAGGAACTATACAACAAGAGTATTGTGTAGCTTTTATCCATGGCGTTATGCAATAAAATCACATGGGTACTATGCATAGTGGCTTTGTTGGCCATCCTAACTAGTACCCAATCGTATGATACATCAGGTAGGCACATTTACATTTACTTGCACATATATCTTTATCTTTTTGTGCCATTCGTTGGAGTTATTGCATTGTTCTGATTTTCTTAGTATTGTATTTCATTTTATTCTCCACAGCTGTTATAGGGAATTGTGATGATACACCGAATTGCTCAGACAGTAAATGCAAGAAGACATGTGCAAGCCAAGGTTTCGAGGCAAAAAAGAGCTCTTGCATTGAACAGTTTGGAAGGACTTTCTGTTGCTGCTGAAAGGATGTACCAAAATAATGTCCTTACTGTCTCGTGCAAGCAGCGACGAAGAACAATATGTATCTTCGTATGATACAATAAATGCAATAGACTACTATATCTCTTCCCCCAGAGTACAAAATGGACACACATTAGAACATGCTAGATAATTGTACCTGATCCTGCATCGAATGGAAACTCGCGAAACAGGTTCACAAAACCTTTTGATGATGAGTACCACATGACTACTATATTTCGTATCATATATGCCTAGGATTCTCTTAGATACATATTCCTGAGTTGTGTTTAGAAAGCACAATACGAAGATAAATCACTACGCCAAACTGCTTAGTTGCCTACGGCTTTTGCCGTAGGCATAGCTCCGAAAACCGTCGGCATAGGCTATGCCGACGGCCACCGTCGGCATATGACCGTCGGGGTCTCGTACGTCAGCAAACCTCGAAAACCCGTCGGCATAAAAAAAGTCGTCGGCAACTGAGCTGCCGTCGGCATATATGGACACGTGGCAGCTCCGGGGAGACCCTGGCCAGGAGTTATGCCTACGGCAATGCCGTCGGCATATATGGACACGTGGCAGCTTCCGGGAGACCCTGGCCAGGAGCTATGCCTACGGCAATGCCCTCAGTATAGTTTTATAGGAAAAATAATAATCCTAGAATAGTCTGCACACAGTACAGCCAGTCGTAGTACCCGCCGTGGTGGCCTGTGCGCCCCGCCATGGCCGTGGCTACACGCCGGAGTGCTCTACGTCCGTCATGGGGCGGTAGTTGTCAAGGGGTGGGGCGTCGTGGCAGGGATGGGCGTGTCCTCCTCCGGCGGCGGTGACGCTCGGCCGCGTCCTCCTCCTGCGGCGGCGGCGCTCGGCCGCATGCTCCGGCTGGAGGGGTGCACCGGCTGGAGGGGTGCGGCGCGGCCACGGCGTCGTGGGAGCTCGACGAGACCTGCGGTGAACGGTGGTGGCTCGGTTGGAGGGTCTCGGCTCGGCGGCGGCTCGACGATTTAGAGGAGAGGGTGGGCGCGGGAACGGGGCCGCGGCGGCAGGCGGCGGTGTTGGGGCAGAGCTCGGGGCTAGCGGCAAAGACCAGGGCTGGGCGGCGCGACGACCTCCACGCCGGCGTCCATCGCGGCAGGAGGGAGCTCCGGCTGGCGGCGGCGGCGGCCTGAGAGGAGGGAGCTACGGCTGGCGGCGACGGCCCGAGAGGAGGGAGCTCCGACTGGCGGCGGCGGCCTGAGAGGCCGGTCTCCACGGGCTGCGGGGGCGAGATGATAAGGAAAGAGAGACCACGTGATGGGCGGGGGGTGGGGGGACGGTTATCTTTTTTTTGTCAATTGACATGTGCCATGTCATCGATCCGTGGGATCCCATATTGACCAATCATAGCTTGTAGTTTATTTTGTGCTTCTTTAAGCACTTTAAAAGTAAAGAAAGAAAATGAAAAAAAATCAAAAAATATATCCTTTTACACTAAGGCAATATATGTGTAATAGTTGTCATAAAAAATTGTAAACTTGGAATACCTCAATTTGTAAATCTATTTTTTATTTTCCGAGTGTCGAAAGTAGGGTCTTTTTGTGAAGGATATACAAAATATTTGATGTCAATTTGAACCAATCCATTTTTGTAATATAGTAGACCATATTTTATTAACAATTGACCAAACATTCCAAGTAAAATGTTTGTTATACACATCTCCTGAAAAAGACAAATTCCCGCCGATTTAGTTGAAACGGGATGAAATTTGAACTACAGGTGCTTGATAGTTTGGTCTTTATTTTTTCAAAAAATCATTTCTAGGTATACAAGTAGTCATTAGATCAGAGATCCACCAAGAGTTTTGCAAGATTCCACCTCTAGCTATCACCGGTCATGCCCTTCCTCCCCCCATATTGATCGCATTTCGAAATTGACAAGAACAATTAAAAAAACAAAAAAATGTAAAACCTTCGCGTTGCATCCTAATTTATGTCCTAGTAACCATACCAAACAACAAACTTGTAATAATGCAAAGATCTTAAAAAAGTCTTCTAAAAATGAGCTAACGAGTATGAAGGTTCGTGGCTTTCAAGCTAAATGACCGATGTTAGTGCTAGTTTCAAAGGATAGTTTTACCAAATGATCTCATTTTGTGCACAAGTGTGCATATTGTAATGGGCAACAAGTTTGCCAAAGGAAGTTTTCATTTTCGTTGAACGTAAAATCCATTTTTCATTTTCCGAGTGTCGAAAGTAGGGTCTTTTTGTGAAGGATCTACAACATATTTGATGTAAATTTGAACCAATCCATTTTTGTAATATAGTAGACAATATTTTATTAACAATTGACCAAACTTTCCGAGTAAAATGTTTGTTATACACCTCTCCTGAAAAAGACAAATTGCCGCCGATTCCGCTGAAACGGGGTGAAATTTGAACTACAAGTGATTGATAGTTTGGTCTTTATTTTTTCAAAAAATCATTTCTAGGTATACAGGTAGTCATTTCATCAAAGATACACCAAGATTTTTGCAAAATTCCACCTCTAGCTATCACCGGTCATGCCCTCCCTCCCCCCCCCCCCGTTTTGACCGCATTTTGAAATTGACAAGAACAATTACAAAAAAAATCAAAAAAATGTATAACCTTCGCGTTGAATCCTAATTTATGCCCTAGTAACCATAATAAACAACAAACTTTTAATAATGCAAATATCTTAAAAAAGTCTTCTCAAAATGAGCTATCGAGTATGAAGGTTCTTGGCTTTCAAGCCAAATGTCCGATGTTAGTGCTAGTTTCAAAGGATAATTTTACCAAATGATCTCATTTTGTGCACAAGTGTGCATATTGTAATGGGCAACAAGTTTTCCAAAGGAAGTTTTCATTTTCGTTGCACGAAAAATCCATTTTTCATTTTTCGAGTGTCGAAAGTAGGGTCTTTTGTGAAGGATCTACAAAATATTTGATGTCAATTTGAACCAATCCATTTTTGTAATATACTAGATCATATTTTATTACCAATTGACCAAACGTTCCATTTAAAATGTTTGTTATACACATCTCCTGAAAAAGACAAATTGCCGCTGATTCAGTTGGAACGGGGTGAAATTTGAACTACAAGTGCTTGATAGTTTGGTGTTTATTTTTTCAAAAAATCATTTCTAGGTATACAGGTAGTCATTTCATCAGAGATACACCAAGAGTTTTGCAAGATTTTACCCCAAGCTATCACCGGTCATGCCCTCCCTCCCCCCGTTTTGACCGCATTTTTAAATTGACAAGAACAGTTACAAAAAAAATCAAAAAAAATGTAAAACCTTCACGTTGCATTCTAATTTATGCCCTAGTAACCATAACAAGAAACAAACTTGTAATGATGCAAATATTTTATAAAAGTCTTCTCAAAATGAGCTATCGAGTATGAAGGTTCATGGCTTCAAGCCAAATGACCGATGTTAGTGCTAGTTTCAAAGGATAGTTTTACCAAATGATCTCATTTTGTGCATAAGTGTGCATATTGTAATGGGCAAAAAGATTGACAAAGGAAGCTTCCATTTTCTTTGCACGAAAAATCCATTTTTCATTTTCCGAGTGTCGAAAGTAGGTTCTTTTTGTGAAGGATCTACAAAATATTTGATGTAAATTTGAACCAATCCATTTTTGTAATATAGTAGACCATATTTTATTAACAATTGATCAAACTTTGCAAGTAAAATATTTGTTATACACCTCTTTGAAAAAGACAAATTACCGTCGATTCAGGTGGAACGGGGTGAAATTTGAACTACAAGTGCTTGATAGTTTGGTATTTATTTTTTCCAAAAATCATTTCTAGGTATAAAAGTAGTCATTTCATCAAAGATCCACCAAGAGTTGTACAAGATTCCACCCCTTGCTATCACCGGTCATGCCTAAGATTGCCTCCCGTTGTGCTCGTTTCGACGTAAACACAAACATCTTTTTCTATTATTTTACTCTATGTAAATTTGAAAATATAGTATGCCAACAGAATACTTGCAAGATTCTAATCCTTAAACATATAAAATTTGTCAAAATCCATGCATGTATGAATTTCTTGTGATTTTCATAAACTTTAAGGACCTATTTGCAAAAGTACATTATGTCACATTTTTAACATATTCAAAAACAAAAATAATGTGGATATTCATAATCTATGGAAAATTCTACCCCAAATTGATATATAATGTGCATATGTTTAAATTTAGATAACTAAAATTGAATATTGAAAAAACATGTAATTAAAATAATAATAAAAAAATGTTGCCAACGGTAAAGCCGTCGGCATAGCTCCAACGCCTTTAGCCGACCGGTAGCTCATGTGCCACGTAACATATATGCCGACGGCTGGGGCCCTGGTTGCCTACGACCAAAGCTATGCCTGCAGCCACCGTCGGCATAGATGGAGGTATGCCTACGGCTTTTATTTTGCGACATAGCTTTGGCCGTAGTCAACTAGCGATTTTTGTGTAATGAATTAGTTGTGGGGTACCCAGAATCTCACCAACTAAGGAAATCCCCTTAATTAGGAACTTCTTCACGACTACATCATAAGAAACTACTGAACTAGGAGACCTATTCCAGATTGATAATTCTTAGCCACATACATGACCCCTTCTAAACCTCGTTGAATCTGCAGATTAAACTATTCTCAATATCAATAGACAAGCCACACTAGAAGTAGGGTTATTCCTTAGGGAAGACCGAACTTGTACAAATCTTTGTCTTCTTGACGAGATTTTTACACGAGTGAGAATGTCTTGCACACGACGACCACTTATCCTTGCTATCTCACCATTCATTACTATCACTAGATAGGGGAGTGCGGCTTGCCGCACATTGCCTGCCAAATGGCAGGCCAACAGATAGAACATTAATATGGTAATGGGTATAATTTTACCTTGTTGCAAACATATATCAGAACAACGATTGCTCAAAGAATAATAAAGTGTGGACATAAAATGCATTCAGTTACATGTAAGAATTGTTTTATCTGCAGTACACATAAAGAGGATGGCATTATCACAAATTCAGTTACATGAGGCTACCAATAAGTCTTGTATAGGTGCAACAGTGTAGGATCCCAAATCTGAGAAATTTTGATACACAGTAGTATGATGAAGGTCTCTTCCTGGGCTTCATTCGCTGTAACGATGGCAGTTGGCTGAAAAAACAGTTCAAACCAAGAATTGTAGTGTGTGAAACTGAATAGGACATTCATTAAACAAATTATGTTTACATACTATCTATGCATGTAAAAAAAGTGACATATGAAAGCTAATTTCACAACAAAACTATTGTGATCCCTTATATTCCTGGCCCCATAAACATCCAGATTTGTAGAAATCAAGTGAAAATAAGTCAGAAACAACAAATGAACAAACATGTCGCACAATTTTAGAAATTTGCAAGCCAAAGTAGACAACTTACATGGATAGATAGTTTCTGAATCTTGCAGAGAGCCTACGAATTTATTGAAAGGGGTGCAAATTTACGGTATTCAATAGTTGTGTTGTATGCATACCCATCCCATCACGCAGTTTACCTAGGGAATCAAGTGCAGAAGGACGGCCTTTTCCCAAAAATTGAAGGTAAAGCCAAAATACTTTTTTAGCAAAGGAATTTAATTTCTATATCTAGTTCATATGAGCAAAGAATTCAGCTAGACTCATCAATACTTTATTAGCGAAGCAATCTATTCTGTATACGAATATGTGATCCATGTGAGCAAGGACCAACGTGTTGGTAAACGCAAAAATAATATACTGCTCACAGCAGGCCATTAGTAACGGCCTAGCTCATGAAAAAGTAATACAACCCATCTCAAAACTGCAATGGTTCACCTGAATAGCACAAAAAATATCAAATAATTGGGTTTTAGAAAACTTCTAAGAAGTTAAAAAAATAGGAGAACCGCAATGAAAATTTATCAAAAAGTTTTATTGTGCAACCATCTCTGAACCCAAGTAAGGAAAAATGGAAGAAACACGAGGGACGTAGTGTGTCCTGGTCGAGTATTTGTGTTCCAAAAGGAGAGACGCCTTGTTAAATACGGTTAGATTTGCAAAAACATAACTAACAAAAGCACAACTATTATGTCTAGCAAGGACCTACAACCAATGTGAATTGTCAATTACATAATTTCTTAGAAGGTAGGAATGAGCTCCTTTATGTTCTTACCAGTACCCTTTTCTTCTGATATATAGTTAAAAAATAGTATGACCAAAGCAATGGAACCTGAACTTGGCTTCCAAAATTAATGAACCAATTTCAATTATTCCTGCTACATTGCTTTCTGTTCTCATCAGCTTAACAACACCAGTTGTGGAGATGGAAAATAAGAGAAATCGAGGTGAAATTAAGCATTCTGTACTCATGGCCTACAAATAAAATATTAACAATTAAAATACAGAGTAAATAACGGCATTGCTTAGGATGCTTAGGAATGAGGATAAATCCATCCTCATCACGCAAAATGACGACTTAAATGACCTTCATGAAGGTGAAAATGATCCTACAGGACCTGACACTAACTCCTCATATATAGTATAGATGAAACATTATTCCACACAAAACATACATAAAAAAATTCAGAAGAAAATCATGAGAAATACATGAGCCAAAGAGAAAACATGATATTCACTTCACTGGTCCTATTTGCAAATATAAATTTACTGATGCTCTAGGGTTAGGCTATCGAATCTGGTTAGATTTAAACTAAATGACAAAGAGCACTAACTACCATACGAGCATTTGAGAAGAAAAAAAGGTGGCTAAAATTATCTTGATATGTGCACATATCTGTGTTGGAAATTTAACATAGACACTGGGCATATCATCAATTTATCCTTTACATTTTTATCTCCTCCTTCATGTCAAGTGAAACCGTAGTCGTTGTGTACCATCAAGAAGATAAATAATTTACTGATTAGTCAAACACGGATGGAAATATATGATAGAGGATTATGGACAATCAAGTTCTCATAAGAATCTTCTCATATACTTGATAGCTTGAAAAAAAGTATCTAAATCGAATAGAGAAAGCATAATCCTTCAGATATAGACATATACACAACCAAAAGGAAAAATGCCAGTCGAGCATAAACAGAGAATTTGTTTATTTTTATTGAAATGGTGGGCAGGGTAGAACTAAAAACAAGTGAGAAAACTTTAACTTTCAGCAACTACACACAAATTCCACCGAATGCATTCTAATATATATCTGAGAAGATAAGACAAAATTCAAGGAAAAATAATTATTTTGGGAGTCATATCAAAATTAGGAAATGTTCCAGCTAAATGTCCAATATCCAAAATATTATCTAAAATATATGCATGGTTGGTCAGCGAACTTACTACCATGCATCATTACTCTATAATTTATAGAGGTGGCAACCTAAAATGATACTGCCATATGTGGTAATCAATAAATTAGGAAAGCACCGAGGCTACTGATTCCAACCAAAGAAGTTTCAGGCACATATTTGTCTTTGTTGCACAATCTGAAACCAGCAATTCAGGAATGTGAAGTGGTCACTCAAAATAAAGAATATACATACTTGATCTATGAAACTAACATTTCGGGACATGACAATCATCCATCGAATTCCGGCTATAGTCATGATTGTGACATGGAAATTCTCCTTTTTGGAGATATACTTGAAGTCAGTTCTTGTAGATAAGAGACAATAATCCAAGATCAAAGTGTATCCACTACAACAAAAACATGTCGAGAAGTAGGAGACCAAATTTATTACGTCGATTAAATAGAGGGAACACAAACCATTATAAAGAGTACATTACAACTATGATTAATTTTCAGAATACCTTTTAATTTATGATTTTGAATACCTAAATAGTAGTAATAAATGCGGATGCCATGTGCCAGCACCCCGATATACTCCACCAAAATATGAACTATAAGTGTACGAATTAATGTGCTTGAGAAATACAGATGTTGATCAATGACATGCACCCAGATTTTTATTCCACTACTAAATGTGATGTTAAATATCAATGGACCAATACTTATTTGTTACTGCAAAGTAGAATAACAATAAAAGTGAAAGATATCAGATCAGTTTGCTACACAATTGTGCAAAAGAATAAGAAATTCAAACGTATTTGCGATCAGTGTATTTTCTACCTTATATAATGACCATACCTAGTTTAGAGAAGGGTAAAATGAATATATATTCATAAACAGGACTGTTATCATCTACCATGTACTTAGGAAGACTACTTGATGTTAACCTAAAAAAGTATGTATGCACATCATTTGCCAAAGAGGGGCTCTCACTCTGAAATCCAGAGAGTGGTAAAAGCAAAACGTGAATTTCAAAGAGGGGCTTTCACTCTGAATACTTACAGTGCAATAGTTTAACAAAGTAGGGAGAGAGAGATGGCCATGACCTAGCTTACATTTCACCCTGGAGATGAAAGGAGAATCATCGAGAACATGATGGAACCAGCTTTAGCCCTGCAAGTCTGCAAGTTTATTGAACAAACACCTCAAACGGTCTAAACTCACAGCACATATGCAGGTGATTGCACACATAGCACATACACAAAATAACTATTGAAATGTGACGTTAACCTTGACAGAAGGGTTGGATGGGGTTGAACAACGACGGCTAGAGCAGACAGTCGATGATAGTAAATGAGAGGCTGCAGCAGAGGGTTTTAGGCGAGGCGACAGGCTCGGGCAGAACAAGGATGTGAACATGCATCTGGACAATAAAATTTAAGCACGAATCTGCAGTAGACAATTTCCAATATGTTAGAACAATAAGTTGGGTAAATGAGGAGCTAAACAACAACAGTAAAACCTACCATCCAGTAGAAGAAAGCGACACGGCGACCCAACGAACTAACAGATGGCAACCCTAGTCCATAAGGCAGAAACAGACAAGCAAAAGAAGCGGAAGACAACAAAACGTATATAGAAGCGGAAGACAACAAAACGTATATAGAAGGATGCAACGAACTAAAATTGACCAGCAGCAGTCCACACGGGACAAACGGCCAAGGGAAAATCCACAAGAACAGTAGGCGTAAGACCCAAACGGAGCAAGCAAAACAGGTACTGTACAACTCCCACTACTCATAAGAACCCTAGCCCAGGTAAGAACATATCCACAAGGATCAGGCCACGAACGATTACGGGTAAAAAGGCCGGAAATCCTAACCCGTAGACTAAAAAAAGGGCAACCTAAACAGTAGTTGGAGAACCACCAGAATTTTATTACCATATCAGGAGGCCCATGTCTAGAGCCGCAAAAGTGCAAATGTCCAAAGACATAATGTCGAGCAAAAGCGTCTAGGCAAGCTTCCATGAACTGCTCAACGTTTCTAATGTTTACAGATGAGACATCTAGATCCAGATTGAGCACCAGTATTATCCCACCCTGCGTCAAATGAATTAAAATGAATGAGAAAGATAAAATACTTCCATGTTTTAGTAAGCCAAGAACAAATTATTATAATTCGAATAGGTGTATAAAATTAAAATAACAGGATGCAATACCATCTCAATCAATAACTTAAGCTAGAAAAAAGGGTACATAATTCAGTCTACAGTTCGTATTTCCATTCACGAATCATAATATTGACGAATCTGAAGCCATGAAAAGAAATTAGTGGAATTCAAAACAATAAATTTAGGTCATCTCTCCCAGGTATGTTGGCATGATCCAAAATGTCTAAAATCAAAACAATATTAATATGAAAATAATCCAAATCTGGTAAATTAATGTTGCTAACAAAAAATTGCAGGATTGATAAGCTACATCAATTATGTTGCAAGCTATATATCAGGTACCTATGAATCTCAGTGAGTTTGCACATTTAGTGTACGTGAAGAGTCCAAGCAGGCAAGACATGATGTTGAAAAATAAAAATGCACATTAACTTAAGGAATCTCAATCAAATTAAGCAATTGACTTCACAAACATGGGATTATAGAGAACCCGTTAATGTGAAGAACATTTTGGCTTTACAAATAAGCATGTTTAGCATTGACCGGCTAAAACACATTTTATACCATGTATCTCGGTATCTGAACATTTTCAGCATTCGGCATCGCCTTGACAGTTTCCATATTTCCGTTTGATTCAAGGAAAAGAATTAAATCAACAAACTTTTCACTTGCATCATGTACTTTGGCAATCTTTAGAAATAGGAAAAAAAACATGAAAATTTATGAACCCAAGATGTACAATAAGAAAAAACAAATGATGTTGAAGCCTGCTCAGTTACCGTTTCAGCATCAGAACCATTCAACTTTAGAGACTTATATATCTACCAACAGGGTCCTGCAGATGATACAATAGATTTGGTAATGTAATTGCTTATAAAAAATAGCTTTGGTAATGTAATTTCTTAAGAAATTAGATTTGGTAATGTAATTGCTTAATATATCTAACAAGCACCTAATATCCAGCTTCAGCTTTCTTCGGTAGACCAAGCATTTCCTAGACAACAGTTAAACATAATTTAAGAAAATAATAAAAGGGAATGTAAAATGTTACTTAATTTAGAACGACATGTCAAATATTGCATAAGCATAACAAATATTTAACCTTGCCATAAGAAAATAAAAACAACTTTAAACTGGGAAACAACAAATATAGGTGATAAAAGGGTCCAAAATTTGAGGAAAAACTCTGAATCAAACATGGTACAACTAACCTACCTACTTGTGCTGATTTAATTAAGATTTGTACTTTTGTTATTTTAGGACCATGAGTCAACCAAAACAGCCAAAGTAGATTATAGTGACAAGCGATTGTGCCATTCATATGCATGTCCAGCAAGGATTTTTTATCAAATTGACAACAGGTAACAAATTTTTGGTCACATATAACCATCACATATGCCTCACAAATCTCACATGCAGCAAACTTATATGAACAGCTATATAAACTACACATATGCCTCAGAAATCACATCGAAAGTGTCATCTCTTAGCAGGAAAAAATGATATGGAGGAGGCAGGCCATACACTGGTCTTGCCCTACAGCTCGTGCACCAATCCGAGGAGGCAGCATCAGATTCAAAGGAGGGAGGGAGGAGAGGCAGCTCGAGCTCTTGCTTTTCTGAATCAGCTGGAGCTCCTGCTGCTCCCATGGCTGCTCAGATTCAAAGTAGCGGCGAGGCATCTCGGGATGGGCCTCCCATGGCGGAGACCTGGCGGCGGGGTTCCCCTGCTAGACAGAGAGATGGGTAAGGTAGCAGGAAAGGAGAGGAGAGAGGGCGTGGTGGGGGCTCACCGGAGCGGCGGCTATCCACGGGGGGCGGCCAGCGCGGCTGCTGGAGGCGGGGCGAGGCGGGGCGTGGTGGTTGGGGACAACGCAAGGAGGTCACGCCGCTCTCCTCTCCTTCCTTCTCTCCCGCTGGTGCCTGTGGCGGCGCTCAGCTCCGGCGCGCGGTGGCGGACCTCCTGGAAAGGAGCGGCGGAGCTCCTGGGCCGCTCTCCGCCCTCGAACGAGAAGTGCGGGAGGAGATGGGGCAGGGGTGGCGGCGGGGGCGGCATGAGGGGAACGAGCGAGGGAGGCAGCGAGCGAGTGCGGGATCGAGGGCGGCTAGGTTTCCGCGTTGCTTTTATACTACCGAGTCGGGGAGATCGAAGGACCAACATCTGTACACATCGGCAGGAAAACCAGATCGAACGGTCACAAGTGCAAATGGCCTGGAAAGCCTCCATTTCCCACAAGAATCAAGAATTGAGACATTGTATTCCATCGTGGAAAGCCAAAAATGTATGCATACACTTCTGACAACCTTGTGGGGACTAAGCTATGATGTCGGATGGGCCGCACCGTGAAAATGTCTACCCAACATATTACATATTACTCTTCACATGCATGGAGACCTTGCTACCATCCCTCTCACTCTCATCAGCGCCAGATACAAAGAGGTCAATCTTACATTCTTAAGAAACTAGATGATACCCCGCGCGTTGCCGCGGGAATCGCTAATAAATATTTGATGTTTAAAAACATAAGATTTTTATGAAAACATAGTTATGTTGATGACAAGGAATTTTGTTTAAAAGAAATATTGTTTAAATCATCTAGAGAAAACATAATAAAAAGCTGAATAATGTGTGTATTAGGAAATTTTGATTAATTCTTTACTTTAAGGGCTTATCTCCACGGTGATCAAGGGAAAGAGTTGAGTAGAGAAATAGAAACATCTCATCCCTTTGCAAAAACTAAAACAACAATAGCAACTATTTTTGTGTATGTGTGTGTGTGCAGAGGATAGCAACTATTGTTATGCATTTCATAAAACAACATAGCTTGCACTGAAGAGATAAAATGCAAGATCACTAACAATCTGATTTTCAATAAAAAAAAGGGTCTCCTATAAATCACGAGTGGCTCTTGAATATTCTCACCTGAACATTTTATGCGGCACACTGTTATTTCTTTAGGCTGTCATTCACGGTAGTATACCAAGGTATCTCTAATTTTTTCCGTTTGCCTTCTCTGATGCGCAACTATATGCATGCTTTTGTGCTATGTTAGTTTCAGTCCTAAAAAGGAATAGCCTGATCATGAGCAACTGTGTGTACACAATGGAATCAAATAAAGATTGGATGGCTGCAAGTTGACAGCGAGAGGGAGAAGCGGAAAAACATCATAGTAACCGGAGAGCCATCTGTGTGATGCATAAGATGGAGATGAAGGGAGACCTCAGCATCAACATGGTCTGACATACGGCGAGGTTGATTTATCTGCCAGCCACTATACGTGATAGAAAAAAGGAGTCATTATAATTTAAAGTACAAATAAATTGTTGTTGTTTTTTGCGATAAAAAGTACAAATAAATTGTTGGACACATGTTTATGCGTGGGTCTACCTGTGAGTGCCGCAATGAATTCAATATAATTTGTTGCACAAAAGGGTCAATCATATAACTGAAAACCAGTACATTTGAAGGCAAGGTAGCACTTAAATATAACAGTGAATGAAATTGAGATAGGAAAAATAGCTATGTCGAGTTCAACTGAAATTTCTGTGGCAATCAAACTCATAAAGGTAAATCATCCATGTTCAGATACAAAAATGTATGTACTGTAATTAAGTTACGTAGTCCAACTCAAACAAAAAAAGTATCTAGCTTATAAGACTAAAGGTAGGCAGAAAACCTGAAGGAGAAGGTATCCATCTCTACCTTGTATTCAAAAAACGGCCATGAAGGCCATGGTCTTACAGAACAGTCTCCCAAACCATGGTCTGGGCACACAAGATGCAGCAATCAAAAGTGAACAACAACATAAATGTAAGAAATAAAAAGGAGGAAGAAAAGAAAATACAAGGGCATGGACAATTTACCTTCCAGAAAAGATATGTGCCCAAGTCATGAGTGATGTCTTCTCTGATTCTTGCCCTGTGTGTCCAGAGCTTCAGATCACCCCCAATGCGTTTCGTTATCAAATGCGATGGCAACTCAATCTTGTTGGATACTTTGTCGTTTCTGCACTACCACACATTACCCGCACAGGCTGCAAAGAAAATCGGCCGTAGATGGTGTCGTATGATCTGAAGGTAGAAACTGAACTGAGCAAACAAATCTGAACCGAGAGAAGCATGTACAAACGCTATGGCAACCTACAGTCTTACCATGACACCATCAATCATCGTGAAGCAGAATGGTGGCTACCTACCTGCTCAGCATCACTCTGCAACTCAGACCATGTCGGTGAGGAAGCCTCGATGACATCGGCCGGATGAACAACAATGTCATGGTATTGAGGATGGCCGGAAACAGATGTTGGCTCCATCAAGATTGCCCTGAGAGAGCGCGTGGAGTTTGTACCTTGAAGAACGAACCTCGATCGGGAAGGCATTGATCCCATGATTCATAGTCTAACGAAAGCACTGTTGTAGATCCAAGAAGAGAAAACGGTAGACGGGTGGGCTCGTGGAGAGGCAGATAATTATAAGGGAAGGGGAGAAGATTGGACGGATGCACCACGTTTTCCACTGAAGGGAAGGGGAATCGAAGAGACAATGCCGATGAGTACAACACAGGGGGGAATAATTGCAATTATGACGAACTTGTGAGCTCGTGGGAACGATTAATTATTTTCTTGCAGTCGGGAATGCAACAGGGCTGCTGACATGGCACATGTGCTGTGGTGGGATGATGGTCGATAGACTGATTGGTTGATGGTGGAAACTAAAGGCTGATGTGGCATGATGATGATGTGGACGTTGTGCATGTAGAGAGAATAAGAGCAGTGGGGATCAACTTCTTAAGAATTATAGATTGGTCCCAATTCTCTCAACATGCAAAGTGTCCACCTCATTATCCCCACTAAGCCACTACCTAGATTATCTTAACATGCACACATGACACCTCATCAAAGACCCACCACAATATGCATGAGATAAATCTTTTCATTAATAGTTAATCTCATGCACAAATCCATCTTACCACACATGCCACCACATCAAGGCTTAGTCAATATGCATGATTTTTTTTCATTGTATCATGTCAATTATATTGTAAATAAATATTTTCAACTACAATATAATCAAATAGAACATATAATAGTATTTTTAGTGTTAGTTTATATATTATTAATTCAACTATTTATGCTTCATACAATCAAAATATATTACAGCTGATTCTCGCAGCACCGCGCGGGGTATCATCTAGTTATAGTATATGCTTGCACTCTACGCGCATGCATACGTCTTTAGATGATTTGGGTAAATCTATAGCTAGGATCAATCGACCCTTGATGCTAATTAAATTAAATGTTAAACTTATATATAATACAATACCACAATTTAGTTAGGCTTCTACTGGCAGACGCTTAAGCACTGTGTTGATGGGTTTGAGCACCGTTGTTGCAACAAGGGCACACATATTTTGTATGCAACCAAATTATGGAGCTTGCATATCTGGTTTGGAGACATGGGACATTGGTGAAGACTCTATCATACACACGTCATCGTGCTGCTGGATTCTCGGTTTAGATCTTTCTTCTTCCGCTGCCTCTACTGGATCGGAGCCCGAGGGACATGGCATACACCTTATGTGTGCGAGTACTATGAGGGGCTACACGTGTGGCACAACACGTGTGGCACTCGTCATCGCTGGAGCTTCTACACGGCCATGAGATCGTCATGGGCGTACGTCTTCACCCACAACGTTCCGACGGGAACGTAATCCCGTCATCGGTCTTCGAGGACCGGGTGGCTTCTGGAGTCGTGCGAGGATCCCCGCGGCATCAAGGATCGACGAGTACGACTACATCAACCATGTTCACGCGGGAACGTTTTCCTCTTAACGGCCTACTTCCGGGTATGCTACCGATTCTCTCCCGTTACTTGCATCAACATAGAATGGGTCCTTGGGCTATTGGGTGTCGTAGCTAGAAAAATTATTGTTTTCTGCATCGAAACCCTAACAGATAGTGCGCATGCTCGACATGTTTCGCCAGGGCAACAACGACGTCGAGTCCAAGTCCTTCATGTCTTCACCAGGATCGAGTCGTGCGAGAAGTGGACAGAGTACCATCTCGCCCTCGCCAAGAGCAAGGATGGCGTCTAGAACCCGGACGCGCCTGTCAAGGCAACGACAAATGGGTGTGCCGATGAAAACGAGAAAGCCAAGGCGACGAAGGAGCGGCTCCTGCTACCGAACGGTTGCAAGCGTCGATAGAACACACTAGTAGAAAAAGGCCCATTAGTCCCGGTTCTAGAGGGTCATTTGTCTACTATAACTAATGCCCAACACCTTTAGTATCTTTTTTTGCTATTCGCTCCTATTATTGTATGATATTAATCTCTAGTTTCTCTAGTTTAATGACACTTTAATCTCTAGGTCAAATTGTTTACCTGTTATCAAACTTCCCAGTCGGTCACCCATCCTTACACTGCTCCACCCCGGCACGCTTAACTTTTGAGGTCCTTTCACACTAGCTTCCATGACTGCGCCCATGACTTCGCGATAATATTATGCTATCAATCTTGTTAACCCCTAGATTTTGATGTCACATGATTTTATTTTCTGAATTCCAAACAATTATTTTAAAAATAACAATAATTAAATAATAGTAATCTGTTAGTGCCAGTAGTTTTTTAATTTAAATAATTTAAATTTGAATTCTTTTCAAATTTGTGTGAATCACTAGTTTGTGAATAACTTTAGTTCAAAAATAGATTTTTGAGTGATTGTTTTTCCTGTTGTTTAATATTATTATGTTTTATTAGTATGTTCAATTTGGGAACCCCTTACTTACTTCATTTGATATTTTTCATGCATTTAATGATTTTTTTGCGCTAAATGACCCTGAAATTAAAAAGCACTACAAATAAACTCTGAAAAGGTTAAAAGTTGGCATGGTATCATCATTTCACCCACATAGCATCTGCTAAAAACTTGAGAGGGTTATGGCAAAAATTGGATCCACTTCGTGTACAAACTGAACCATCTCCTTGGAAGTATGAGAGTTTTGGACGAAAACTCATTTGTTAAAAAGTCATTTCATTTTTTAAAACTTATTTTAACTCCAAACTTTTTGTGCATTCAATATGCAACATTCAAAGATACATCCTCAAATTTCAACCCTTTCTAACTTCATTTGTTATTTTTCATGCATTTAATATATTTTTTGCGCTAAATGACACTGAAATTGATAAGCAGTATAAACCAACTCTGAAAAGGTTGAAACATGGCATGGTTTTATCATTTTACACACATAGTATGTGCTAAAAAGTTGAGAGGGTTACGACAAAAACTGAATGCACTTCATGTACAAACTGAACCATCTTCTTGGAAGTATGAGGGTTTTGGACGAAACCTCATCTGTTACAAATGCATTTCATTTGTTTAAACTTATTTCAACTCCAGAATTTTTGTGCATTCAATATGCACCATTCAAAGTCACATCCTCAAAATTCAACCCTTTCTAACTTTATTTGATATTTTTCATGCATTTAATGATTTTTTTGCCTCCAAATCTTAAAAGCACTGTAACTTTTATTCTGTTTGGTTTTTGAGGATTCCAAGAATCTTCAACTTTTCGAGTAGATGATTTTTCATGTAAAAAACTTTTTCATCGGAGTTCGTATGCAAAAGTTATGACCATTTTACAAATTCTAGAGAGATTTTGCAAAAAAAGTCGAAATTCATGTTTATTAATTTTCCTAACAACTAGATCACATAACACATGGGCAACTCGAAGAATTTTCAATTTTGAAGTTTTTATCATTTTCTTTTATCTTTTCTAAACGGAAAAGGCGATTCAAGGTAGGGGGGATTTTTGTGTGGACCTTTAGTCCCGGTTGGTGGCTCCAACCGGGACTAAATATAGACCTTTAATCCCGGTTGGTGGCACCAACCGGGACTAAAGGGTGCGACTACTTTTAGTACCGATTGGTGTCTCCAACCGGGACTAAAGATCTCGTTTGAACCGGGACCAAAGCCCGGCAGGCCCCCTGGGCGCACGAACCGGGACGTATGGACCTTATGACTGAACCGGGACTAATGGGCTGGCCAGACCCGAACCAAATCCCTGTTTTCTACTAGTGACAGTGCATCGCCGACGCCAGGAGCCACGCCGTCAAGAGGGAGGAGACGTCTGAGGCGAGGTGGTCGGCGTTATTGACGAAGCAGGATGTCAAGCTTGACCTTCTCAGGACCAACATCGCCGCGAAGAAAAGGAACACAGGTCTTGGTGTTCCTGATGGGCGGCGACATGGCGATGATGGACACGCAGGTGAAGGCGTGGTACATGGCGGAGCGCAACCTCGTCTTGAACCAGATGCCGGGATCGGTGGTGACCACGCCCACGCCACGCCGACCACGCCAATCACGCCGACAATGGAAGATCCGACCACTGTTGCGCCGAGCTCTCGCACCGCAAAGGAGCATGCCATTTGATGAGTTCCATATTGATCGCCTGACTTTTGATCGCCGGCTCTTTTGTTCCCCGGACTTTTTGGCTATATTCGATCGCCGACCTGTGGCATGATCACCAATTCTATGGCGTTTTTTGGTAGCGGGAAAGAAAACATCAAATTTTTACGTGTTCGACCATTCCGGCGGAAAGGTGCTCCGCCGACGCACGCCGTGGTCTGAATCTTGTCGGGCGGGCGCCGAGCCAGCCCAGCAGGTACTTTGGCAATCCAAGGTAAACCATTCCACCCACGCTTTCTTGCTAGTGCTTTTGGTGCCCATCCGCTCATCGCACGCACGCACGCAAGGTGCTCGGCGGAATGCTCTTGTTGCACGCACGCAAGGAGCTCGGCGAAATGCCCCTTCTGCGCCCACGTACACCGCCTGTTTGTCTAAATGCCCAACCCATACTGCAACCCATGTTCAAGGACGTATGATTGCGCAACTTCCCTCGTCGTCACCATGCATGACCCGATGATCCCTCTAATTCCAAGCTAGATACTTGCCTCATCATCATGCCTGCCGCCAACAGATCCTATCTTCCCTCACAACTCATCGACACCTTCTTGCTGTTGTGTACCTTCATGTTTATGCATGCTGTGCCCCCTAGTTTACTATGGAATTCGGAGCTACGCACTGGATTGGGGCTAAATTGTAAGTAGGTGAGTAAGAGCTGCTAAATGACTTCGCCTATGCAGTTTCGGTCCACCTGTCAGTACTAGTAAGCCGATTATTTCTTGAAAAATGGCAGTATACAGCGGAATTATCAAATCAGCGAGAATCAAACTTGCATATACTACCTCCGACCCATATTAATGCACACACACTTAGTACAACTTTGTACTATAATTGTATTAAGTGTGTGCCCGTTAATATGGATCGAAGGGAGTAGTTTTTTTTTCTTCAGTAATCATATTATTGTAAACTGTTTGATGCTCTGATTTATCTGATTGCTTGTTTACTGTAAAAAAATTTGGGACCATGCTGGTTTGCTCTAACTCCCACTTTGCAAAACTGAGACGGAATTGAAATGGTCATGCACATCACTTTTCAATCAACTTGAACACCCACTTCCTCCTCTTGGGGAGTCAGTTACATGCCATGTCAGTTCATCTCAAACACATGTGACGGAAAGCATGTGCACCACTTCTCATTTGTGAGCCCAAACTTTTGAGAAACCGCAAACCACTAAAAAGGGAAGGTTGCAAATCATTTGCTTCAGTTCATAGCATGACTGTGCATATCAAATGGAAGGTTGAAAAATCATGGTCCCTGATGCTTTTGCCATTCTTGAATTGCAAAAAGAAGGGCAGTGTTTGGTATTAACTCATGGTGTGTGAAGCTGAGGTAGGTCATGGGGGACATCTCACTACGCCAAACTGCTTAGTTGCCTACGGCAAAAGCCGTAGGCATAGCCAAGAAAATCGTCGGCATAGGCTATGCTGACGGTCACCGTCGGTATATGGCCGTCGGGGTCTCGTACGTCAGCAAATCTCGAAAAGCCGTCGGCATAGAAAAAGCCGTCGGCAACTGAGCTATGCCTACGGCAATGCCGTCGGCAAATGAGATATGCCTACGACAATGCCGTCGGCATATATGGACACATGGCAGCTCCTGGGAGACCCTGGCCAGGAGCTATGCCTACGGCAATGCCGTCGGCATATATGGACACGCGCCGGGAGACCCTGGCCAGGAGCTATGCCTACGGGGTTGCCCTCGGCATACCTTTTTAACAGAAATAAAAAAAATGTCGTCGCCGCTCCGGCAGGAGCCGCCCTCCTCCGGCGGCAGCTCTGGCAGGCGTCGTCGACGCGGGGAGCCGGGCCCTCGTCGGTGGCCACGAGAAGAGCACGTCCACCTCGCTCCATGCATGGACGTAGAGCTCGCCGAGATCGGAAGTGGTGTGGGGCACGCCGGCTCGAAGAAGTGACGGGGAGGCGGAGCTCCTCCGGTGGTGGTGGCGCTTGCTCCTCCGGCGGGGAGACGCGAAGGCAGTGCTTCTCCAGCGGTGGGGCTTCCTTCGGCGGCGGCGTACACATAGAGAGGTGACGAGGAGGCGGGGCTCCTCCGGTGGCGGCGCGCAGAGAGAGATAAGATTGGGAGGCGGGGCTCCTCCTCCGGTGGTGCGCCCGCCCGTGGCGTCGTCGCTGTGCCCGTCTGCGGCTCCCGCTGGTGCTCGCCGGGGTGTTGTCGGGGTGGAGGGACGGCAGAGGAGGGTGGCGAGGAGGCGGACGGAGGAGGCGGCGCATCGTGGCTCTGGCGGGCGGAGGAGGCGGGCGAGCAGGCGTGCGGAGGAGACGGGCGAGGAGGCGAGCGGGGGCTCGGCCGCGTCCAGCTCGGCGTGGCGTGCGGGAGGGTGAGGAGGGGTGGGCCGGTTACGTACTTACTCCCTCCGTTTCTTTTTACTTCGCATATAAGGTTTGGTCAAAGTCAATCTTCATAAACTTTGACCAACTATATAGAAAAATCTATCAACATCTACAATATGAAACAACTACCATTAGATTTATCATGACATTAATTTTCATATTATATAACTTTCATATTGTAAATGTTGATACTTTTTAATATAAACTCGGTCAAACTTTATGAAGATTGACTTTGACCAAACCTTATATGTGGAGTAAAAAGAAACGGAGGGAGTACGTGCGGGGCAGCGGGGGACGTGGGGATGGGGGTTGGCCAGTGCCACCTCATCGGTCTAGGTGATCCGGTATAGACCAATCAGAACACTCTATCATTTTGTGTTTGTTTAGCCTTTTTAAAAATTAAGAAATAAAATGAAAAAATAATAAAAAAATCCTTTTACACAGAGGCATTATACATGTTATACTTGCCACCAAAACTTGTAACTTGAAATACCATAATTTTCTTAATACATTTGAATTTTTCAAAATAAAAATATCAATTTATGAAACTTGGATGAAAAGAAAAAGAATTTTTTGTACATTTTTTTTGGAAATTCTATTTGGCAAAGTGTGTATATTGTAATGGGCAACAAGTTTGCCAAAGGAAGTTTTCATTTTTTTTTGCACGAAAAATCCATTTTTCATTTTCCGAGTGCCAAAAGTAGGGTCTTTTTGTGAAGGATCTACCAAATATTTGATCTCAATTTGAACCAATCCATTTTTGTAATATACTATGCCATATTTTATTAACAATTGACCAAACTTTCCATGTAAAATGTTTGTTCTGCACCTGTTCTGAAAAAGACAAGTTGTCGCCGATTCAGTTGGAACGGGGTGAAATTTGAACTACAAGTGCTTGATAGTTTGTTCTTTATTTTTTCAAAAAATAATATCTAGGTGCACAAGTACTCATTTCATCAGAGATCCACCAAGATTTTTGCAAGATTCCACCCCTAGCTATCATCGGACATGTCCCCCCTCCCCCGTTTTGACCGCATTTTGAAATCGGTGCTTAAAAAATTCAAAAACAATCAAAAAAAATGTAAAACCTTCGCGTTGCATCCTAATTTATGTTCTAGTAACCATACAAACCAACAAACTTGGAATAATGCAAATCTATTAAAAAAGTCTTCTGAAAATGGACTATCAAGTATGAAGGTTCATGGCTTTTAAGCCAAATGACCGACGTTAGTGCTACTTTCAAAGGATAATTTTACCAAATGATCTCATTTTATGCAAAATTGTGAATATTGTAATGGGAAATAAGTTTGCGAAAGGAAGTTTTCATTTCCGTTGTACGAAAAATCCATTTTTCATTTTCCGAGTGTCGAAACTAGGGTCTTTTTGTGAAGAAGCTACCAAATATTTGATGTAAATTTGAACCAATCCATTTTTGTAATATACTCGACCATATTTATTAACAATTGACCAAACTTTCCAAGTAAAATGTTTCTTATACACCTCTCCTGAAAAAGACAAATTTCCGTCGATTCAGTTGGAACGGGGTGAAATTTTAACTACAAGTGCTTGATAGTTTGCTCTTTATTTTTTCAAATAATCATTTCTAGGTGCACAAGTACTCATTTCATCAGAGAGTCACCAAGAGTTTTTCAAGATTCCACCCCTAGCTATCCCTGGACATGTCCCCCCTCCCCCGTTTTGACCGCATTTTGAAATCGGTGCTGAAAAATTCAAAATAAAACAAAAAAATGTAAAACCTTCGCATTGCATCCTAATTTATGTCCTAGTAACCATACAAACCAACAAACTTGGAATAATGCAAATCTATTAAAAAAGTCTTCTCAAAATGGGCTATCGAGTATGAAGGTTCATGGCTTTCAAGCCAAATGACCGATGTTAGTGCTACTTTCAAAGGATAGTTTTACCAAATGATCTCATTTTATGCAAAAGTGTGCATATTGTAATGGAAAACAAGTTTTCCAAAGGAAGTTTTCATTTTTGTTGCACGAAAAAACCATTTTTCATTTTCCAAGTGCCGAAAGTAGGGTCTTTTTGTGAAGGATCTACCAAATATTTGATGTCAATTTGAACCACTCCATTTTTGTAAAATACTACACAATATTTTATTAACAATTGACTAAACTTTCCATGTAAAATGTTTGTTATACACCTCTCCTAAAAAAGGCAAATTGCCGCCGATTTAGTTGGAACGGGGTGAAATTTGAACTACAAGTGCTTAATAGTTTGCTCTTTATTTTTTCAAAAAATCATTTCTAGGTACACAAGTACTCATTTCATCAGAGATCCACCAAGAATTTTGCAAGATTCCACCCCTAGCTATCACCGGTCATGCCCCCTCCCCCCGTTTTGACCGCATTTTGAAATTGACAAGACCAATTCCAAAACAAATCAAAAAAATGTAAAAACCTTCGCGTTGCATCCTAATTTATGCCCTAGTAACCATAAAAAAACAAACTTTTAATAATGCAAATATCTTAAACAAGTCTTCTCAAAATGAGCTATCGAGTATGAAGGTTCATGACTTTCAAGCCAAATGACCGATGATAGTGCTAGTTTCAAAGGATAGTTTTACCAAATGATCTCATTTTGTGCACAAGTGTGCATATTGTAATGGGCAACAAGTTTTCCAAAGGAAGTTTTCATTTTTGTTGCACGAAAAATCCATTTTTCATTTTCCGAGTGTCGAAAGTAGGGTCTGTTGTGAAGGATCTACAAAATATTTGATGTCAATTTGAACCAATCCATTTTTGTAATATACTAGACCATATTTTATTACCAATTGACCAAACTTTCCATTTAAAATGTTTGTTATACACCTCTCTTGAAAAAGACAAATTGTCGTCGATTTAGTTGGCGGGGTGAAATTTGAACTACAAGTGCTTGATAGTTTGCTCTTTATTTATTTTTAAATATCATTTCCAGGTATACAAGTAGTATTTTCATCAGAGATCCACCATGATTTTTGCAAGATTCCACCCCTAGCTATCACCTGTCATGCCCCTCCTCCCCCGTTTTGACCACATTTTGAAATCGACAAGAACAATTCCAAAAAAAACCAAAAAAATGTAAAACCTTTGCGTTGCATCACCTTCATATGTGAATCCATCGGCAGCAATGTGTGGATCCCTCATGATCTCCTGAAAATGTTACAAAGATGCATGGTTATTATATGAAACTGAAGGTGATTGATGATGCTAACCGCTTTACTTCAAAGCAAACAAAACCTGAATATATCTGTGCGATTGAATCGAATCGTACACATAAGACAATTGTCGGTGCGAATTGGCACCACATGATTCAAGTGCTTCATTTTGTTGTTCTGTTAACGGACCAGTGTCATTGGACAGATGAAGAACGTTGGTGGCATGCATTTATCGTCTGGACCCTTCATCATAGACTGCAGGATGCCCGAGGCCTCCTTTGCAAGATCAGGCCTCTCCTTTCATTCATACCGGCAACATCTGAGTGCTAATCTTCTTGCCAAATCTTCTGCATACTCAGGTGGCCATTCACCTGCAGAAGTATCAATTATATCTTGCAACATGTCATTGTTCAAGGCTGCCTCCACCTCATTCGGAAGACCTAAGGGGCTCTTGCCAGTCAGCAACTGCATTACAACTACACCAAAGGAGTAGACGTCATACTGAGCTGTGATCTCTCCTGAGGCGATGTATCCTGGGTCCATGTATCCCATTGTGCCTTTAATTTGGTTTGTTCGGTGGTAAGGGTGACCGTGGTGTTTGTTAGATCCAAGGGACGAGAGATTCCGAAGTCTGCCAGTTTGCAAAAGAAGCTAGTGTCAAGAAGGACATTGTCAGGCTTGAGATCGCCATGGGCAATGTTTTTGGTTTGTTGGAGTGGAGGAAGATAAGTCCTCTGCAGATGTCGGCAACGATTCTGATGCACATTCTCCATGAGAGCGGCTCTCTTTGGTGCTCGCACTGCAGGCAGTCTTCCAGGCTTCCGTTCGACAAGAATTCAAAGACCAACGCTTTGGCCTCCCTGCACACTCCTATCAGAGTGACAAGGTTCGGATGCCTCATCCTGCAAAGTGTTTCTACCTGTAAAATATTGGAAAACCACATATTTAGATGCACTGTTTTACTTGTTTTCATCTAGCAATGTGTGTTACTCTACTCTTAAGGGTGAAAATTACCTCGTCATTGAACTCTTTATCTCCTGTTGTGCCTTCAGGGTTGAATTTCTTTATGGCTACGGTAGTATGGCGGAGAAATCCCTTATAGACGGTTCCACACCCACCGCTGCCAATCTTTCTGGAGTCATCAAAGTTGTCTGTCGCTTCTTTTATCTCTGTGTAGCTGAACTCTGTTAGGGCAGCAGCACTAGTAGAGCCTTTTGTTCGGCGCATCTCTTGAGCTTCTTTAACAGCATGGTCTTTCTCGTGCTGCAGCTCTGCTTGCAACTGTTGGAGCTCTTCCATTAGGGAATTTGTCAGGATAAGCTTTTTCTCCAGTTCCGCTCTTTGCTCATTTGCCTTGTGCAGCTCGTCGCATACATGGAGGTGCTCTTTTTCGAGGTCACTTTTTTCTCTTGTTAGTCTTTCTTCTATCTCCTTTTTTTCTTTGCGGAGTGAAGTCTCCCGTACTTTGAACTGCAAGAAAACAATTCACTTACTTGAGAGATGAGTACATGTAATATAGATTGACATGTATTCAGAGAAGGACTGTGAAAATACAGTACTGTAGATTAAGCAACGTACGGTAGTGGATAGCTAAAGGCATGTGTCAATAGCAAATAACATACCATCATATATAGAAGATTCAAACAGATCCCTCTCGGCTTTCTGCCGGCCCTCCAATGCTTCCTTTTTCGAGCGCTCTAGCTGATTGCGGACTTGGTGCAGTTGCTCAAACATTTCATGTATTTCCACCTGTAAAACATTATTTAATAAGTATTACAACTGAGACCAAACCAAAATTTAGTCCAATATGGCTTACCATAGAGTGCTGATGTTCTTCAGTGCTTACAGTTGGTGAACCATCCATACTGTCCAAATCCTTCAGACCCAATGAGGACCCGCCAGTCCTTTGCTGGCTGGAATTCGGAGAGGAACCTGTTGGCGTCGTATCAATTGACAGCCACCTTGCAGGTGATATGTTTTCCACACTGTCTGCCATCAATGCGGACAAGGGAAAACTAACTGAGTTGGACCGTTGTGGCAGGGGTTGTTGATCTGTTGAGCCTAAGAGACTATCGATTGACTGCCGCCTTACAGGTAACATGTTTTGCACAGTGTCCGCTGTCGAAAAGGGATAACTGACTGAGTTGGACCGTCGTGGCAGGTGTTGTTGATCTGTAAAGCCTAAGAGACCTGGATGCCCTGGTGGCAGCGATAGGGATCTTGGAGAGAACTCAGGTTGATCTGAGATAGTGCTTGCGCAGCTGCTTCGGGGTGACTCTACTCTTGCACAAAGCTGAGTGGGCTCCCTGAAAAATTATAAGAAACATAGCACCCTTTTATTTGTCATGCTAAAAATAATTTTCAGTTGCTCGAGATAAAATTTGCAAATTCTACTATGTGATATTTGATTTATGCATGTTGGCTTAGGGCTGCATGACACTCATACCTAGAGCAAGCAAGAGTCTCTTTGCAAATATAGAAGATCTGGCAATATGGTTTGGCCTGTAGATGCACACCGGCTGCAACTTTTGATTTTGGTACTTTCCTCTTCCTGTTCATGAAAGATTCTTGATCAACATAAATAACTTAGATTATTTTTACTTTAGGATTTAGACAGAGGGAGAGATGACAATTTGTAAAGTCATAGTTATGCTATTGGGAGTTTAATGTCAACTTGTGATTGTCATTTGGTAACTAAGTAATAGTGTAATATACATGGAAGAGAAATTTGGATCGTTGACAACTTACAAAGGGCATTGTTTTAAGCGAGCTTATTGATTAATTGGTCCTGCTGCTCATCTTATTCCCACTTGTTATAATAGCAGAGACATTCACAAGAAATAAGAAGAAATTTACATATGCAGGAGTCGAGCATATTTTTTTTTTGAAAGATCCAGCAAAGTTTGTTGGCTTCAATTGATTTAGCAGAGAGCAGATGGAAAACAATAACATGGTGAAGATCCGAAGATCAAAATAAAAAAAAAGGAAAATAGCAACTCTATTAGTTGCAGAACTACATCCACCAAAGATCACATGACTACAAACAAAGTGCCTGTCCTAAGCTAAGCATCACCGCCGCGTCTCGACCAACGTCGAGTCCTCCGTAATAGCAGCAACTTCAACAGGGCTTCCCTTGTCAACGCACCATCCACTTTGATGCCTAAGAAGAGGGCAAGTAGATGGCGGAACTCGGTAAGTCCCAAGAAGGGCTTCATCTTGGACTCTTCGACGATGGCGTACATTGCGCCTAGAGCTTCACCTTGAACAGCAGCGAGCACCGGAGGAGCGCCACATACTACCTCCAAGGATTGTCTCCAAACGTGATGCTCCCTACAGAGGAACGACGTCGAAGACGCCGCCATCGCGCCGATCCGACTTTGGACCTAGGCTTTCGCCCGGAGATGCACCACCAATCGAGCACAGGGAAGATGCCGACGCACCTCGGTGACGTCTCCAAGGAGAAAAACGACACCCACAAGCGCCATCGCCACCGATCACGGATCGTGCAAGACTTTCGTCCGTATTGTCGCGCACCTCCACTCGTACCCTCTGGAGCTCGTCCATGTTGCCTCACACCGCCACCGCCGCAGCACCTTGTCGCTGAAGTCGCGAAGCCATGGCCCATCTCCCCACGGCGAGCCTGCAGCGGCCAGAAATACCCTGCATCCCGCATCTACCTCGGCTGGAACCGCCGGGCCTCCCTGTTCCAGCATCTTCGGTCGCCTCTCCTCTGCCCGCCACCACACCTGGGCACGCAACCATCCCCGGCAGGATCTGGCCAGGCCCGGCCAGATCTGGCCGCCAGACGGCCGAAGGGACGCCCCCGAGAAGCCGGCACCGTAGCCTGGCCGCCCCCAGCACGCCGCCCCGGATCTGGCAAGGCCCGGCCAGATCCGGCCGACGCCCGCCCGGAGGGACCAGCCCGCGCCGAGGGCGTGGCCGCGCATCGCCCCAGGCCGCCGCGGCGAGCCAACGCCTCCCGCCGAGCCACGACAGGCTAGCCCGCGCTCCCTCCCGACCGCACCTCCTGGTGACCGCGCCCCCTTGCGCGCCGAGCTCCTGGTGGTCGCGCCCTCCGCCAGAAGCCGTGACCTGTCCGGGGCGCCCTACCGAGCGCGAGACGTCCCGCGCCGCCCGCGTCCGTGGGGAAGGAAAGGCCCCGCCGCCGCCGACGCACGCACGGGCTTTGCCCGGCGCCGTCCTAGGGCGGCGGCGGGCTAGGGTTCGCCCGGGACGCTCGCGGAAGCGCCACGGGCGAGGTGGGGAGGTGTAGAGTGAAAGTGGAGTCGAGCATATGATTATGTAACTCATGTGGTGCTTTGCTCAATAGAAACAGGGCAGTTGCGATGTGTGTTTATTGATCAAATATTGTTATAGAGCTGGTGTATTGCATGGTTGCATCTGGACCTACTACACTGAGAAGGAAGATGTTCCCATAACAAGCTTTGTAATGTGATTCTGATCAATGAGCTCAATAATCCCATTTGCAGGGCTGTTCTTCTTCTCGATCACCAGCGTTTCAGCTTGCATCTTTATTTATTTTTTATTAAGTGAATAAGATTTCAGAATCCATGTAGCCTTTTGTGAATTAAGTAACTTACCTTGAGGGAAACTCTGCAGCCAGAAATTGAGGTACTGGTTTAAAAGTGTGCTCATCTCCTCCTTCTCAATCTTCCTGTATTTGTTGGCTGGGGAACGAGCAGCGCGCGCGATTTTGGCGCACGGGAGGATTTTTCGCGCGGTTTGTGCCTCATCGCTGACGTCAGGAACGACTAGTCAAAATCCCTAAAACCAACTCGTACGCGTATTCAGTCCTACCCCATCCCCTCTTTGCATCGCGCCGCCCTCCTCCCAATTCCGTCATGGCCGTCCGGCGCCACCGCACACTTCAGCCGGCGCTTGACCCCTCATCGCTGCTGCCGGCTGCCCCACTCCTCCAACGCCGTCTCCCTCTCTGTCGAGGGCCGCCCCATCACTGTCCAGCCACTCGCCGCCAACATCCTCCATCCCCATCGACCACTGCTCCCTCCAAGTCCAGCGCCGCCCCATCGACGTCAAGCAGCCCCCCTCGTCGTCCAGCAACTCCAGCGCCTCCCCATTGACCGGCGCGCCCTCGTCTCCAGATCCGGTTCACTGCCTCGTCCTCCTGTTTCCATCCCAGTCCAGCCGCTCCAAACCACCCAAAAAAGGTAGCAGCTTGTACACTTGTTTCAATATGGGTGTCGAATCCCTAGCAGAGATTTCATGAGTATCACCTAATGGTCATTGTTTAGTATTTGACACTTCTTTTCAGGTTAAGAAAAGCTATTTTTTTGTTCTTTTGTAAAGATTGGAGTGCAACAGCCCTGGGGATTGCCATTACTATATGATTCAGTTTTAAATATTTCGTTTTATGATCCCACTGCAAATGAATTGATATTTTAGTTGTCATCTTTCTATGTCGTGTACTCTGAAACTTTATGTTTGTAGGATGCACTGAATCTGGTTGCTGTCTGTTGCTAGGCTTATAATTTATTTGCAAGTTTCTTGAAATATTATTGTCATTGATAGAGATGTGATGCATATGCGAGTCAATACTCACATGGTGTAGCTACTGTACCCCTGGTTAGGAACCTGTTGCTTATGTCTTATATTGTTTTCTCTTTATTCAAGGTCTTGCAAAATCAGGAAGGTGTAGCTCTACAAAGGCCAAGTTTGACAAGTGCTAGTGTCGCACCACAACCTCTCCATTGACAGGTCCAATGTCCACTCTTCCACATGTCCTAGTTTGTTTATGTAATTGCTTCATTGCCACATTAGATCATTAACTGTTATATATTCCAAATTGTGCCATAACAGCATTATTGAATGGCGGAGCGTGGGTGGATGTATAGTGGTTGGTCTCATAGTAAATCAACTGATGAATGGTATAATAAGACAAAAGAATTTATAGATTTTGCATTCTCTACTCCAAGTGTAGTCCAGAATGGAAAGATTAAGTGTCCATGTGCTAATTGTCGAAACTATGAGAGAAAGAACAGGGATGATGTAGAGCTAGATCTGTGTCATTATGGTTTCAAGCGGAATTATACTGTTTGGACTGCGCACGGTGAAGGGCATGTTGAAATTACGGATTATGTAGATGCTGCGGAGGCTGATCGGATGGACACTATGTTGAATGATTTAGCGGCGCGTGGCCCCCCAATTGAAAATCAACCAGTAGCTTCTGCCCAAGTTTTCTATAGAATGATGGATAGTGTCAAAGAGTTGGTGCATGAAAATACAAGCCACTCAACTATGTCTGCCATAGCACGGTTGTTGACCATAAAGTCACGGTACAATCAACCTGAATCTTGTTATAATGATACACTACAACTGATCCATGAGCTGCTGCCTAACAATTCTTCACTGCCAAAGGACTTCTATAGGTCAAAGAAATTGCTAGAGCTTCTTGGTATGCCATATCATAAAATTCATGTTTGTCCCAAATATTGCATGTTGTATTACAAGGATAATAAGAATAAGAAAAAATGTGATTTTTGTAAGACCCCTAGGTACAAGGCTGGTTCAAGTAAGATCCCACGTAAGGTGTTGCGGCACTTGACTATAAAATATAGGTTGCAACGATTGTATGCACATGAGGAGACCGCAAAAATGTTGCGATCACACAAAGAAATTCCAAATCCTAATCCTGGTAAAATGATGCACCCACGCGATGGTGAAGCATGGGAAAAACTTGACCATGATTACCCAAACTTTGCATTAGATCCTAGAAATCTGCGAGTAGCTGTGGCCACGGATGGTTTTACTCCTTATAGTTTGTCTGCTGCTTCTTATTCATGCTGGCCAGTGTTTGTGGTTCCTTTAAATCTGCCTCCTGAAGTCATAAATCGTTCTGAGTACATATTTCTAGCTCTTGTTATCCCTGGTCCTGAACATCCTGGAGCTAAACTCAATGTCCTTATGCAACCCTTGGTTCATGAATTATCCGAGTTGTGGGGTGGTGTTCAAACATGGGATGCATATGGGAAGGAAAACTTCCCGATGAAGGTAGCCTATCTATGGTCAGTCCATGATTTTCCTGCCTTTGGAATGGTAGCCGGGTGGAGCACCCATGGAAAATTTTGTTGTTATGATTGTATGAGTGATACCAAAGCGTTCTGGTTAGAAAATGGTGGAAAGGCATGTTGGTTTGATTGTCATAGGAGGTTTCTTCCGATAGGCCATGAGTTTAGAACCCAAGCTGATGCATTTCGAAAAGACACAATTATATTAGATGAACCACCTAGGCATTTGAATGGTGTAGAAGTAGAAACCCAAATGAGAACCCAAGTTGGCAACACCAAAACATATGGCAAAGAACACAACTGGACACATGTTAGTTGTTTCTGGGATCTGCCTTACTTCAACAAGTTGCTTCTTCGGCACTGTATTGATGTGATGCACAATGAAAAAAATGTAGCCGAGGCTATTTGGAACACATGTTTTGACATAACTGATAAAACAAAAGATAATGTCAAAGCGAGGAAAGACATAGCCGAGAAATTGTTTGGACTGAAAAGTCATGATTACCACATATTTATGGAGCGTTTACTCCCAGCTGCTTTCCGTGGTTTCCTTCCTGAAGGAATTTGGGTTTGTCTTTCCGAGCTTAGCTTTTTCTATAGGCAGCTGTGTGCTAAACAACTCAGCAAAGACACAGTATCAAGTCTGGAAAAGAACATTGTGGTGATTATTTGCAAATTAGAGAAGATATTCCCCCCTGTTTTTTTCAATCCCATGCAACACCTAATGATTCATCTACCTCGCCAAGCCCGGCTAGCAGGCCCTGTCCAGAATACATGGATGTATCGTTTTGAGAGGTACATCTTATTCAAACTTAAAAAATGTTTTGTACTTGGTAAATGCATTTCTTCATTGCTTATTTTTTCTTTGATTCAGGGGTATTGGAAAACTTAGGAAGAAAGTACGTAATAAGTCACGAGTTGAGGGATCAATAGCTGAGGCTTACCTTATTGATGAGGCCACAAATCTTTTCTCTCTTTATTTTAAATCTGATGTGCACTCAGTTAGAAACCAACCACCTAGATATGATGATGGCACATTGTCATTTCATTCCACATGTGATCTTCAAATGTTTCAACATCCCGGACGATGCATGAGCTATATGGGTCATTATGATCTCACAACAGAAGAATACAAGGTGGCATTCTTGTATATTTTGACAAACATGCAAGAGATGGATGATTTATTCACGTATGTATTTTCTGTCCTTGTTGAAATTCAGTAGCATATTTTTATTTTGGAATAACTTGATGACCTATATTACGTATGTTTTGTCCTTGTAGTGAATTTGACGCAAAACAATGTAGTGGAGAAAGCATACAAACTGATGAACAACAACGTGAACTAAGATTAAATAGTTTGACACTTCTAACTATTGCTATTTAGGATTGCAAATCATTTTCAAATCTGTTTGAAGTTTCATTTTCTACTTAAATGATGTTGATTTAGTTTTCAAATCTGTTTTCAGTTTGCAATATCATTTTTTACTTCTGCTGAATTTTCCTTTTGAGTAATCTTGTAGTTGTTTCTAAATTTTCTATGGATCTAACGGTTGTCTTTATAAATACTTACAATTTGTGATAACATGTTGCAGGACATGGCAAGCCATCGCCATCGACCTAAAAGAACAGTCTCACAGCAAGTTCATCAACCAAGTGATGAGACCGAAGAGAACAATGGGGCTCCCTCCAGCAACAATGGTACTTCCAACAATGATAATGGTACAAAAACTAAGAAAAGAAAGGGGAGGACACGCACCAAACTAAAAAGGCCACCAAATGGCATTCACATTGCAATTGAACCCAAAGGTGAAAGTCACTTTGCAGGAGATAAGGGGATAGGTGGCCAGATTACTGCACTTCTCAAACGTGAATACCCATCTGTTATTAAGGAGAAGAATAAGGAAGGTGTGGAAATCAAGCGTCATGCATCTTCTTGGGAAGATTATTACATTAACAAAATTACTGAAGGTGAAAATATTGGGGAAGCAGCTGCGCATCGTTTGATGATGGAGTTTTGGGTAAGTACTACTGCAAGCTAAATGAAGTTCTCTTTTGATATGAAGTTGGTAGATCATTTTTTGATGAATTTACGTATATCATTGCATACTTTCGAAACCAATATTAACCACATATCTAACCTATGTTTCTTGTCTATGTAGAATATATACAAACTAGTTGATGATTCTCCTGCCCAAAGAATAGAAGCTGATCGTATTCTTGAAAATTCTGCAAAGAGACAATTTAGGCAGATGTGGTACCAAGCCCGTAAGGAAGCCGTAAAAAAGTACTATAAGGATATTGTTAAGAAGCCCATCAACGACCATGATGCATGTACAAAAGAGCTTACCAAAAACCAATACATGCAAGCTCAACTTTATTGGTGCACTGATCATGAAGTGTGGGAAAGCATATGTGACTATTGGTGCTCCTCTAAATACGAGGGGTTACGGAATCTTGGCCAAAAGTCACGCTTCAAGTAAGAGGATATTGCACAAAACCGAGGTGGTTCACGATCATTCGTTCAGACCCAAAGCATGTTGGTAAGTTCCATTCAATTTAATGTGACTTATGAGTAGGGCTGTTTGTTGAAAGAGCATGTTCTCTTATGTAGGAAAAATAGCATGGGCCCGCAGCAGCAACAAACATGAACAATTACAAGTGCATGAAGGCAGGAGTTAAGAATTGTACAGAGAGTGGAGAAAGTGGCCCCATCGACAACACGAAGGTCAAAGAGCGTCTTGTAAGTTCATGCACATTTCCTCTGTCTTCAAAACTTCAATGCTTATTAATATGAAATTAATAGCAAGAAATTGTTATTTGTTCATGGTTTCAGAACACCTACTACACAACTCTGAAGGCAGCAGATCCACTACACTCGGAGGATCATGATCTCGATCCAGAAATCATGTACTCCTCCGGTGGTGGCATGCCCCATGGCCGACTAGCAATTGGTGATGGCGCTATAAAGAAAGCAGTGGTTCTTGAAAAGTCTAGAGAGAAGGGCATAAGGCCATCAAACTCCATATCGTACCGATGTTTATTGAAGGAAAATGCTCAACTGAAAAGTCGTTGCAAGAATAATTTTATTGTGAGCAAACATTTGCAGGTATTGCTCACCTTTTACATATATTTGCTTTGATTGCATTATAGATCTTGTTGATGTTTTGCACATCAACTTGACCATTTATTGCACTGTAGGGGCTTTATGGCAAGCTGGGATGGGAAGTACCAGAAGATCTTCTTGCATATCAAGATGAGCTGATGGATGGCAATGATCTGGTATGTATACCATGACACTCAACCCATGCAACAAACTTGACAATGCTTGTGCGAAGCTATGCACAGATTTCTTTTGGTTTCTATACTTTTTCACTATGCTGAAATCTATTACATTTGCCCCTTGTAGATGAATGAAACATCCCAAGCCCAAGAGGATGGTGGTACTCCCTTGACAGATTCTTCACACGTGGAAAACAATGTTGATGCTGCTACTCAAATGGATAATCATGGTTCTACTCCAACACATGACAATCATTTAGGAATGCCACCGTTATAAATAGTGTTTTCTATTGGAAACTATGGTGCACGTAGCCTTTTATTTGTCAACCGCTACTACTGATGGAAATTTAAGACTAGTATGTCTTTTTGTCTCGGTAATAACGAATGTTAAGTTGAGCTTTTGGTGATTATGTAAATCTGATGAACATAAAGGTTTCAATGTAATGGATATAGCTATGAATGGGATGTCATCTTAAACTGGGCCATGTGTGACCTTTGTTTGTGCATGAATATGAATAAATGTACCACAATTGGCTGTGAATTTGCATAATTGGATATTGTTTTGGTTTCTTTGGTTTGAATAATCATTTCTGACAATTGTTGGTATAATCCTGACGGTGATACAACTTGCAGGGTTTAGTGTGCTTGCTGATTCCTGAAGGCCAGGTTCGTCTTTCCTGACGTAGCTAGCCGTCAGAACATTCATGACGGCCAGTCCTGACGGCGAAACCGTCAGACATCGTGGTTGGCTGATCTGAGCGTCCCAGTCAGGAAACGCCGTCAGGAATAGCGTTTCTGACGGCTACAGTCAGGAACGAGATGTATTCCTGACAAGCTGTTGCTGACGGGGGATTCTTGACGGTATTCTCTCATTCCTGACGGGTTTTATACATTCCTGACAGGATTTCACCGTTAGGAAAAAGAGCGTTTGGGTTAGTGAGTATTTGCAATGCCTACTGAAGCAGAAGCAACAGAAGAAGACTACTCTTGCTTGCTGCTAATTTCATTTGTATAATTTCTGCAGATTCTCTTGTGAAGTAGGGGATGGAAAAGAGCATGGACATGGGATGAAATCCAGCATGATTAAGGTTTGTTTATTTTCTCATAAATTACTCTCAAATGCTGATAGAAATAGCAAGAAATTCATACTAACAGCTATGGTCCTTTCTTCTCCATGGTCAACTTGATGTGAAGAGGTGCAGTGTACCTGGGCTCGGCCACAACTTTCCAGAAGTGAAACTGAAGCAAAGGTGGTGCCTTTTTTTACCTATCATGATTCTGTCGGCAGGCTGGTAGACGTGCATCAGGACAAGCTTGAGATCATCGGCCACGAGGTTCCGAGCCGCCCAGACAAGGTTGGACCCGCTGTCCTTGAGGTCCTTCCCGACAGTGACATACAACTTCCCTCCGCCGTCGTCAGCCTCATCGCCAAGGTCCAATACGGCGGCCTCCTCGTCGATCTCTCTCAGGCTGGCGCTCCTGTTAGCCCCACTGGCACTAGACGACGACGGCGACCGCCCGCTGCCTCCACGCGTGAACATGCTCTCCACCACCTCTGGCTGCGGCGACCGAGGGGAGAAGGCCGACAATGGTGACGATGACGGCGAAGGGAGAGAAGCGCATGCGCTACTGACCTCGGCGATGAGGCCACCAGAAGAAAACCAACTAGCAATCTCTCAAGTGCGGAGAAGAGAAAGGAGAAGCGAAAAAGTGCATATGCTTGCTAGCTACCACCAGAGGCAGGAAACTAACAATCTCCTAAGACAAGTGAAGAAACAAGAAAAGTGAAAAAGTGTGTACCCTTAGGCTTAAGAGTTTGTTGGTGTTGGCAGCCAAGGCGATAAAGCAGGTAGGAGCAAGGAGGGGCAAACAAATGGCTGCTTTCCCAAAGCTTCAAGGTCATTCTCCAATCGAGGAACTCAATCTACATCCATTGTAGATATCAAAAAGATGTCGTTCTTCTGAGAAGCTTCCTGGTCTGCTAGCTACGGGCCATCTCTTTCAGTAGCTCTGCTATTTCTGTAGTCCACAGAGAGCAATTTTTTTGATAAAGGACGCTTTATTACTTAATAGGACAGAGAGCAATTAATGGCAGGGAATGCATGGCTTGTTCTTGCACAACATCTTTGCGTCCGGTCATTCATGGTCAATATACTAGCTCCTCATCTTTGAAATGATATGATCCCAGCTGCCAGTGATCTCTCAAGACTTTGCTGGGCAGGACGAGGCCAACGTTTCCCACCGGTCAGCTGTAACCGTAATTGCATGCTGCTAACCAGAAATGCAATGGAATTAATTGATGACCTTGGGTTTGACAAGTTAATATTTCTTCAGTTCAGATGGTGGATATATATGGAATCAAATTGGAATCGGAAGCATATCCGGTGAGTGATGCTGTCAGCATAGGTTAGGGTACATTGGAACCAAAGCATTCTGTTTTTTAAATTTGCGCTGCTTAGCATCTTCTTGTTTGTTTAGTTGCGTGAGGACATCCGATCCAGGCCGATGTTTGTTATATGATATAATTGATATTTAGTTCGACGATGAAACCGGTGTTGTTGTTATCTCTTCCAATCAACACAGATCAATCAATTAGTTAATTAATTGTAAGGAATTCATGGTTAGTTCTTGTACAGATAGGTACCTTGCTGCGTGTTGGTCCATCATGGTCCTTGCTGCGTGTTGAGACTGAACTTTGAAGACTTGCTGACCGAGACCAGGTCACGCGCACACACCCTTTGTTTTTTTGATCCATCCATCAGCTGCAAGCCTGCGACCTTAACTACATCTACCACTCAGGACTACAATGAAGTATGTGTGTATTTCTGTAAATACCATCAATGCTGCTGAATTATTAAATTTGGTTGCATATCTTTTTCAGATGGTCGATACAGAATGGAAGTGGAAGAATATGCCGAGAGTAGTGATGCTTCTGCTTCTATGTTTCATCAATTAATAATTAAGATGAATTCCTGCTTTGATGCAGTAACCATCAGCCCGATTCAACCTGCCAGCAAGAAAGAAAAGAAGAAAGAAGGAGCAGAACTTGCAGCAATTGTGTAAGATTCAGGACCATCGGGCAGGCTTTCAAGCTCCAACAATATATGCAGATTGAAAGCAGAGCAGCAGCTCCTCTGTCACTGGTTACTCACTCAGATCTGATTCTGTACATGTATGCAGGAGAACACAAACACATTTCTCTTGTCTACCTGCACAATAACGTTTTTGCTTATGTCCACAATGCATGTACCATGGTGGGTTACCAACAGCTCCCCTGACCATCAGGTAATAGCCATGTTCAGCTGAGATTCTATCATATATTATGCCACGGATTGAAAATCCTGCACATATATCCGATGAGAACACCTACAAATTATGTGCAGATAGGAGATCTAAATGTTGCGACTAGTTCACATTACATATAGGCATGAGTTTGGGCCAATGTTTTAAATAGCCAGGCTATGCCATTTAGCAGCGGCTTCACCGGAAGCTATAAAAGGCTATAGCGGAGCTATAGCGAAGCTAAGCCCCATTTAGTGTTTTCATTAAACCATACAATTTTGAAAAAATAGATATACAATCAAGCATCATATATGATATATCGCATATACTTATCATATACACATGTTCAAATATCAAATCTGAGCACCAATTAGGTCTTCTAGTTCAATGATCAAGCTTTACATCAATGCATTATATATAACATAAACAAAAACAAATAATAAGGTAAAAGGATTGTTTTGTATAGCGGCTTAGCGGGTAAAATAACTCTAAATTTAGAGCTATAGCGGGAAATAGCGGGCCATTAGCATCATTTCCATTTAGCGTAAAAAAGTGCATAGCTTAAAGCTCTCCAAAGTCTACAGCGGGGCTCTATTTAAAACTTTGGTTTGAACATATATACATGGCCAAAAAATGTTGGTTTAGCAGGCGTGTGATTCCTCACGAGCTCTTATACTCTTCACTCACTCATCACTTATATCACATTACCAACACGTCGTTCCTTAAAACCATTACACAACTAGTACCAAAACGGATCTGACTTTTAGGCCCGAGTAGCAATGCTCCTGAACTGGTTACTTATGTTCTTCAGTTGGTTAACCAGAACCAGATGCATATGCGCTGAGTGATACTTCTCTGTCAGAGTGAACATAAGTAATCACTAGGACGGTGAACTCATTACTTATGTTTTTCAGATGGTGAACCGGAACCGAAAGCATATGCTCCTGAACCAATTAGTTATGCTCGTCATATGGCGAACCAAAACTGGAAGATGCTTACACACAATTAAACAGACAAGAAGATGACAAATGATATTCACAACCGCACTCTAGAGGTTGAATCCGCCTAACATGCTCAGAGAGCGGAACTGACCCAGCTTTGTCAGTCACAAAAGGGGCCAGCATGAGACTACGACCCGCATCAATGGTTTGTGGTTAGCCATCATGGCACGGCCTCCAGGAAGATGTACCACCTTGTCAGAGTGAGCTTCATCGATGTGCATGGGAGGCGGCGGAGCAGCCAATTCCGGCAGGAAAATCCCCACCGTGGTCGTCATCGTTTTTATCCCCATTCCACCTCAAGTTGTCGTTGTCAAAAGGGAGGGGGGAGGGGTCAAATCTTGTTGGCAACGAGGAGATCCTTCTAGTGGACCACAAAAACTGTAGCCATGGTGCCAAGGCCATTGAAACCGTTGGACGAGGCATCTCTGACATTTCATTGAGTATGTCCAACGGAGTAGGACGTACCGAGGCGGCAAGGATGACTAGGAGGTGTTTGGGGTCGATGGTGACATTATTGCCGGTTGAGGACGGCTGTGGACGATGGTGGAGCAAGGCAAGGGACGAAGCAAACGAGGCAGAAGAGAGGAGGAAGTGGGAAGGTCGGGCGAGGGTTGAGGACAATTTAAAGAGACTTGAGATTAATCTGGCATATCGGATCCGATATGATGGACACGTCCATGCACACATTTGGGCGGCTCCAAGCCCGCCTAACATATGGGATGAGTTTGAGAGGTGTTCGACAGCTCAGACATACAGTCTGAGTTTGAGGAGGTACGATTAAATGACGCTTTTTAATTTGGTCCAAGCGGTATCCATGCTGTCCCTCCCAATTATTTAGAGGCGGAGTAGTTTATCCAATTAGAGATGCTCTAACTGCAAAAAAGGGAATAAATAACATTGATAATAATAAAAACTCCTTGAAGAACGACCCTCGCAACCCACAAGCTGCAAATCCCATTGCTCATGGTTGTATTATTTATTCGATATATCGAGCTAAACTCTGCAGGATGCAATAAGCGGTGAGAGTCGCACGTACGGTAAGGAGGGGGGTTCGATATAATCCAGCCAAAAATTTCATGCTAATGTTACATTCCAATATTTACTTTTCCTTAGCAATCGTATACTAGACTCTCATGTATACACATATGACATAATAATTCACAAAACGGTCAACCAAAACACACCCCTCCTTCCGCGCATGCGTTGTTCATACTGATATAGGAACGATGTACCTATTATGTGGTTGACCGTTTGGTGAATCATTATGTCCTTGGGCTTAAGTAAGGCTCATGTAATTTGAACCGTTGGATCAATTAAATGATACATCTCCTCTCTTGTATCTTGATGCACCTTATAATCTCTCATAAAAAATAGGATAAGTGCCCAACAATTTGTTCACCAATTAGAATCTTGTTCGACGCATGCGTTGTTGTGGATGAGTAATGCTCAGACTAAATATGAAGGGGCACAAACAGTTATATGCAAGAGTATAAAGGAATTGGGGGTGGGGGGAGTACTAGCTAAAATACCAGTGTGTTATGGAATGAAAACAAATCAACTTGAGCCATCAAATAGAGTTGCTTCTATTATGGTCCACCCACAATCCTCTCGTCCATCCCTACCATATGCACCACAGCCTCCCAAGCAACATACAACGAAGCAGCATTGAAAATATGCATGTACCAGAATGTCATGGTGCATACCATACATCCACTTCCTAGCCAGATGCTCTGAACGGTACGGCGATGCGGTATCATCTCCTTCACGGAGAGAGGACCATCAAGGATGTATCACTACGGGACTGAATGCAGACGCCGATGGCCTTCCTATACGCCGACGGCCAAATGTCGGGGCCGTCGGCGTAGCTGGCGGAGCTCGTCAGCCCACCAAGCCGGTCGCCGGCGTACCAAAGCCGTCGCCGTACGAGCAAAGATGCCGAGGGCCACCGTCCGTGTAAGGCCGTCGGCGTACGTTATGCCGTCGGCGTAGGCCTGTCAGGTGGCCCAGTGGCGAACGACGTTAGGGTTAGGGGCTACGCCGACGGCAATGCCGTCGGCCTAGACTGCTTTTTTTTGGCTTTTTTCTTACACGAATCAAATATTCCTATAATTTAAATTAGGATTTTAATTAAAACAGTATTGTTTTGCTTATATAATTGTTTTGTTAAGAACCTACCAAACATTTGATGTAAATTTGAACCATTCCATTTTTGTAAAATAATAGACCATATTTTATTAACAATTAACCAAATATTTGCATGTAAAAAGATTTTTATACACCTCTCTTCAAAACGACAAATTTCTATCGATCCAGCTGGAACGGGGTCAAATTTAAACTACATGTGCTTGATAGTTTGCTCTTTATTTTTTCAAAAAATCATTTCTACATATAGAAGTAGTCATTTCATTAGAGATCCACCAAGACTTTTGTAAGATTCTACCCTTAGCTATCACAGGTCATGACCCCCGTCTTGACCGCATTTTAAAATCGACATAAACAATTCAAAAAAAAATCAAAAAAAATGTAAAACCTTCGCGTTGCATCATCATTTATGTCCTAGTAACCATATAAAATAAAAAACTTAGAATATGACAAATATCTTAAAAAAGTATTCTCAAAACGAGCTATCGAGTATGAAGATTCATGACTTTCAAGCCAAATGACCGATGTTATAGCTAGTTTCAAGGCATAGTTTTCCTAAATGATCTCATATTTTGCAAAAGTGTGTATATTGGAATACCCAACAAGTTTACCAAAGGAAGCTTTCATTTTCTTTGATCGAAAAATCCATTTTTTACTTTTTAAGTGCCAAAAGTAGGGTTGTTTTGTTAAGAACCTACCAAACATTTGATGTAAATTTGAACCACTCCATTTTTGTAAAATAATAGACCATATTTTATTAACAATTGACCAAATGTTTGCATGTAAAAAGATTTTTATACACCTCTCTTCAAAAAGAGAAATTTCCATCGATCCAGTTGGAACGGGGTCAAATTTGAACTACATGTGCTTGATAGTTTGCTCTTTATTTTTTCAAAAAATTATTTCTACATACAGAAGTAGTCATTTCATTAGATATCCACCAAGAGTTTTGTAAGATTGTACCCCTAGCTAGCACAGGTCATGCCCCCCGTCTTGACCGCATTTTGAAATCGACATAAACAATTCAATAAAGATCAAAAAATGCAAAACCTTTGCGTTGCATCGTCATTTATGTCCTAGTAACCATATAAAATAAAAAAAACTTGGAATATGACAAATATCTTAATAAAGTCTTCTCAAAACGAGCTATCAAGTATGAAGATTCATGGCTTTCAAGCCAAATGACGGTTGTTATAGCTAGTTTCAAGGCATAGTTTTCCTAAATGATCTCATATTTTGCAAAAGTGTGTATATTGGAATGCCCAACAAGTTTACCAAAGGAAGCTTTCATTTTCTTTGCACAAAAAATCCATTTTTTTTCCGAGTGCCAAAAGTAGGGTTGTTTTGTTAAGAACCTACCAAACATTTGATATAAATTTGAACCACTCCATTTTTGTAAAATAATATACCATATTTTATTAACAATTGACCAAATGTTTGCATGTAAAAATATTTTTATACACCTCTCTTCAAAAATATAAATTTCCATCGATCCTGCTAAAACGGGGTCAAATTTGAACTACATGTGCTTGATAGTTTGCTCTTTATTTTTTCAAAAAATAATTTCTACATACAGAAGTAGTCATTTCATTAGAGATCCACCAAGAGTTTTGCAAGATTCTACCCCTAGCTATCACAGGTCATGCCCCCCCCCGTCTTGACCGCATTTTGAAATCGACATAAACTATAAAAAAAATAAAAAAAATGTAAAACCTTCGCGTTGCATCGTCATTTATGTCCTAGTAACCATATAAAATAACAAACTTAGAATATGACAAATATCTTAAAAAAGTCTTCTCAAAACGAGCTATCGAGTATGAAGATTCATGGCTTTCAAGCCAAATGACCGATGTTATAGCCAGTTTCAAGGCATAGTTGTCCTAAATGATCTCATATATCAACAGTGTGTATATTGGAATGCCCAACAAGTTTACCAAAGGAAGCTTTCATTTTCTTTGCACGAAAAATCCATTTTTCATTTTTCGAGTGCCAAAAGTAGGGTTGTTTTGTGAAGAACCTACCAAATATTTGATGTAGATTTGAACCACTCCATTTTTATAAAATAATAGACCATATTTTATTAACAATTGACCAAAATTTTGCATATAAAAAGATTTTTATACACCTCTTTTCAAAAAGACAAATTTCTTATGATTATAACTAGATTGTTATAATAGTTTTTAATTAGTTCTTATTGTTTTCTATATTTCTTTTTATTTGTTGGTTGATAACATGATTGTTAGAATTGCTTGCTAGAGTAAATGATGTCATATTTGAATTCCTCGCATTTTTTTGTTAATAATGGATAATATTATTTGTCGAATTTCTATTTACAGATTTAAAGATATTAAATGAATAAATGGCAAAAAAATGAATAAAATAATATTATTACTTATTTATTTTCATTGAAATTTAATATTATTATTACTTATTTTATTTTAATAATTGTTTGGAATTCAAAAAATTAAATCATGTGACAGCAAGACCTAAGTGTTAATAGGATTAATAGCTTACTATTGTCAGGAAAACAACAAATGCAGACTTGGAAACTAGGGGAAATAGAACTGAGAAGTTAAGCATGCTGGGGCTGGGGTAGTGAGAGGATGGGTGACCGAAAGTTAGACGATTTGGAATCAGTGCTCCACGTTGGAGCAGTGAGGAGGGGTGATTAGAGATTAAATTGTCAAATAATTCAAAGATTTGAAAAACTTAAAAAAAATAAAAAAACCCATTTTTTCAAAAAAAGGCCGACGGCCAGGCCGTCGGCGTAGCTGGCAACCAAGCCAAATTGCCGTTAAGCCCTGCGTGGGCCCCACCTCGCGTACGCCGATGGCTGCTACGCCTACAGCCCAGAGGCACCGTCACCGTATATTCCTACACCGACGGCATCGGAGGCTAGCCCGAGGGAGATATACGCCGACGGTAGCCCTTGGCATAGGCCTATGCCGACGGTTATCGGGCCTACGCCGATGGTGTCCGGCCGTCGGTGTATCACCTCAGCCCTGTATTTTTTTTTGCGATAAACCTCAGCCCTGTAGTGTATACTAGACTCTCGTGTATACACATATGACATTCAAGCTAGGACTCAATGGAAACCAAGTTTTCGTTTCCAACAAACTCAAGTACGGAAGTGTGGATTATTCCTAACAATCTTCCCCTAATCTGAAATTATCGTATCAATGAATCAGACTTATTAATATGTCATGTTTAGAAAATGCACACTAAGTACATTGGAACATGTATTGCACCTCTCGTTCTATAATACTATAATAAGAAAATGGAAGAAGGGGCTATTTATTTATTGTTCCATGCATATATTATTTAGAGGTACTACAAACGATCGATATATTCCATGCATGCTAGCAGATATAGCTAGGTCGAGAAACTTGAATACATCAGACTCGTTCGCATTATTGATTTAGTTTATTTGAGGCAGAATGAAGACAGGGCATGTGGTCTATCCAATGACCGGAACCCGGGAAACGATTGGGTTCTGGATGCCGATGCACCATACGTAGACCCGCTGATGTTCATAGGTCGGCGGCTCTGGGTCACCCTCCTCCCTCGGAACGGCAAACAAGTCTGGCCGATCTGTGTCAATAACTACAACGGCGTATGCTCCAGGCGCCCCCACCAGCTCCGGCCATGATGACCTAACTTCGTCCAGTTGTCTTGGCATGTCTTTCCCTAATGATATGAAGCAAATTAATAAACATGTATAGAAAATGTTGAACAACTCATGATGATGTGACTAGTTCATCAACACACTAATTAAGCGTGTATATAAAAAACAATTGAACAACGCTTGGGGGGAAACTTGGCAAACCTGCACATCAATGAGAGAGGAAGAAGTAGAGACAATAGCTGACTGCACTGCCACTGCCACTGCCACTGCGCTAGTTGTTGTGATTATAGGCTGTGTGCTCTCTCTTTATATATACACTACACCTATATGTACATACCTACATAAGATGCATTACATAAGTTGTCGATGGCAACAATGCATGTTTAGTATGCATTCATCTGTAGGTGTAATATAATTAAGCAACCAAGCATCGCGTCAATCACTGTCCGTCGCTAAGGATTAACATTAATGAAGTATGTTGGTCATTATGCCTACTCCTATTTTCTTGTTAATTACAGCTTAACATACAAAGAGGCTATAGTATATGCTTGAACTTGTACGCGCGTGCATACGTTTTTAGAAGATTTGGACATATCTATAAGATCAATCGATCCTTGATGCTAATTAAATTAAATGTTAAACTTATATATATACAACAATTTAGTTACGCCTCTACTGTGTTGATAGGTTCGAGCACCGTTGTTGCAACAAGGACACACATGTTTTGTATGCAACTATCATGATTGCCTGCCATTTTATTGCTTATGTGATCATACACTAAAATTTTACTTTAGCTCCGATTAAATAAGTATTTATTAGCTTACCAAAGGCATATGATTTGATTTGTTAGACGAATAAGACGAGCGATAGTTGAACCGGTTTGGAGCTCAAACCTATGAGAAAAAATTGGCATGCAAAGCTAGCAACAGGGGAAATTTGTACTCATCTTTTATTTTTTGTCTCACATGTTTACTATTTGAGCGGTCCACTTGAACAAGAAAATTTAGATACCATGACAATGATGTTGTCTGTCTTTTGTTGTCGTGACTTGCCTTGTGCAGGAGAAAAACACATTGCCATTGGAGCTAACATCAACGAACTTCTGGCCAACAAGACCTTCCTGCCCTCGACTTCCCTAGTCCGCTCTCTGGCAAGTGCACCGATCCCAAACGCATTGTGCTTCTCGGCGAGTGTAACACCTAGTCCTGCACCGTGATGTCGTCATCCATTTTTTTTACTACATGGCTCCATCTACCCACACTCATAGCTCAACAACCATACCCAGGGGCCCATACGTCTCGACCTTCTTGAGTGTCATTTTCTTCTCCCCCCACCACCCCACCGACATTGCCTATTTCCTGACACAAGCAATGCCCCTCCCCTCCTTCCCCACCTTGTCTTCCCTCCTCACCCTTCCGTCCATATCCCTTCCCTTTTATACGGTCCCCTATGCGGTACTATTCTAGATATAAACTTGATCATCTATTTTCACAATAGATGCACAAATCAGACCCACTACAACACATGACACCGCCACGTGCTCCATAGTTCAACACTAATATCATTACATTATCACTTATACGGATACAATATATATTACAACAAGGTATACAAACCACGGAAGATACAAAGTCTATGTACACACAACATCAAAATGCACAAGAGACCGCAGGAAGAAGCAACGATCCCATAACACTTCGCTTCTAGGCCCCCGCTGGTATTCACTAAACTAGTCATCGTCGAATCTTAATGCGGAACAACGTCAATCACCATACCTGTTTAAGAGCTCGTAGAAGAGAAACCCTAAAAAATGTTGTGTATGTATCTGTGAGTACTCAGGAGTACTTAGCAGTACTGGAGGTTACCCAAACAAGGATACTCATAGATCACCCTATCATAAGTATCTAGCTCACGATAAAGATGGGGTAAGTGGTGAGGTTTCAGCTGCTGCACTTATTTATGGCTCACTCAGAAGGACTTTCCATCTCACCCTAAGCTTCATGTAACCACTCAGAAGGACTTTCCATCTCACCCTAAGCTTCATGTAACCTTATTGGGCCGCGATAGGTGCCGAACGTGTGGGCTGGGAGAGGTTGGCCCAAACGCGTTGACGTCACGCTGACGTCAGCGCATGCATGCATGCGGAGAAAAACAAAAACAGATGACATCAGCGGAATCTTTTAGGTTTTCAGTTTTTAAAATGTTTTATCTCTTCAATAAATAATCCAATTGAAAAACTGTTTTCACTATTAAATCCGTCGAGACAAGATCTTCGAAACTAGATCTCATATCGATATGTTTCGATAAAAAAACCGGGTTAAAAGTTGCCATGTCTATTGCACGTAAATTGTCATGTTGTTTACACTAAAATTACCATCATTTGCTTCAACTATGTTTATTTTGCACGTTTTCTTCAATGTTCTAAGTAAATTTGTCATAATTTATAAAATAAAACTTTAAAAACTTGCCTTGGGTAAAACACATTTTTATTTGTCATGGCAAAAACACATCTTAAATTGCCATGGACACAAAAAGGAAATAATTTGCCATTGATAGATATAAAAAACTTGGGACGCCGATAACTACCACATGTGTGACACGAGTACATGACAATCCCTAATGTTTTTGATGGCAAGTTAGTTATGTGAGGGTGGCAACTTCAAGTTGCAGACGCTAGTAACTTTTGTTTCAGTTGTCATTTTTTTTCGATTTTTTTTTCAGATGCGATTATAGACGCTACAAATAAAACATGAAAAAATTGCCATTGGGTGAAAAACTATTGCACCATTATGACCATGGTAAATTTGTCATTTCTACTAAAAAATAGCCGTGTCCAATTTTTTTAATTTTTTTTGCCATGTTCCACACACTACCATGTCCTACGAATGAAAATTGTTATTTCCTACGAATAAAATTACCATTTCCTACAAATAAGAATTGCCATGTCCTATGAATAAGAATTTCCATGTCTTATGAATAGGAATTGTCATGTCTTATGAATAAGAATTACCATGTCCAATGAATAAAAATTGCCATATATAGGAGACACTTCTGCCCACACGTTTTTTTGATGGCAATTTTAGGTGTACATAGATGACGATTATTAGCCAAAGTTGCCATGTATTTAGCGAAGTTGCCATGTATTAGCAGAAGTTGTCATCTCACATGTGTTAAAGTTACCACCAAAAGGTGTGGGCTTGCCATCTTTCCACCCACACGTGTGGCACGTTTTTATGGCAATTTTATCGAGCGCAGGTGGCAAGTTTAGTCGCTAACCATGACAACTTTCACGTTTCAGACCGTTTTTGCTATAAATAAAGATATCTATTTTTCTGAAAATTGCCATCATCGCATTCTTAAAAGTTGCCATCCAAAAAAAAAATGAAGGTGAGGTGTCTCATCCTTGATGCCAGGTCGTTATCACTTGGAAAAGGAAAGAGTTTTCCATATGTAGATAGAAGAAAATTGTCGTGGTTTGTATAATAGATTTGCCATGGGCACAAAAAAGAGTCGCCGCCAGAGCAACACCACACCGTCGAAAAACGCTCCCTCAGATCCATGTCCCCTCTTCCACCGTCACGTGATGACATGCGTCGAAGAATCTCCTCGACACATTCGTAACCCAGGAGACCGCCATGGCGCACACCCCCCCAGCGCCAAATATCTGCTCGGGGTCCAGTGAGCATCACCGCGGCTCTCCGGGGTCCAAGCCGATGAGTCAAAAAGAGGTAAAATACAATGGTAGCTTTAAATCTAGAAGAAAAAAATAGATGAAATAAATCATGCCAATTTTAGTATAGGGGTTGGGGTTTTTGGCAGTTTTGTAGGGTTAATTTAGGGGTTTCATATATTGTGTTAGCTAGCTAATAGAGAGAAGTGTCCTCTCTTATCTCCGTGCTTGGTCGACGCTACGTACTATACGTATAGAGAGGACTCGACACGCTAGCTAGTAAGCAAATGAAGGAAACCATTAAGTACAGAAAGATCGTCAAGAACATATACAGAGAGAAGTGATCGACATCTCCTTCTCCGAGAGATTGGTCGAACAACAAGTTTTCGTATATCTATCCGACGCTACTGGCTACATATATACAATATAAAATCTCTTACAATCCCTTAACATCTGAACTCAACTTTCACATGGTATTCTTTGACTTTATTGATGACGTGGTCAAGAAAGAATCCCGTCAATTCCTCTTGAATTGCTTTTATGCGATCTTGTGGTAGGAGTTCATCCCGCAGCTCCCAAAGCTAATTTGAAGAAGGGGTCAATACATATATATGAATGAAACTCAACACAAATGATGGTAATAAAATAAAATTGTGAATATTACTGCTTACGCACTTCATAATCTTCTTTGGAGTAGCCCCGCTTAGAGGTCGTCGCGTCGTAGATGTACTCGCAAATGTAGTATCCACAAAAATGATTACCGCCTTCCTGCCACAACCACTTTACGAGAAATAGATGTCTATCAAACTGAAAATCAAGCATTATAAATGGTATTGATGAACCTAGCTAGAATCAATGGAAGTTTCCCGGAACTAGCTAATAGTACTTACTTTCGGGTGTGTAAATCGCAGCTCCCCCAGCAGTCCCGGAGCTTCTGCGGTGAATTCTTTCCAAACCCTGCCAGACAAAGAAAATAATTATTACTTGATATCGACTGAACTTACTTCTCGAGCATTTCAGTCATGACCGCATACTCCTTGGGATCTTTTCGTCTTGAGTATAAGACGATTACTAGTCCCTTCTCAAACTTAATCTCTAGGAGAATAAAGTGGAAGCTGCGCATGCATGCATAACTTATCAATTACATTACTATAACCTCGAGTAATAAGGGAAACCGAATATGCACAGGACAGTAACACTCACTGGAAGTTGTAAGGAAATATTATTTTCTCTTTGTTTTAATTTTGAAGCAACGATTTTAGCAAGTTGGCCTCAGTTTCTTTGGCATTAAATTTAATCGTCTATTCATTTATGATATTTGTGTTAATGAACGCAATATCATAGATTTGTCTTTTATTGCATTCGACGATCTTCAATCTGCATAATATAGTGAGCATAATTATATATACATGCAATGAAAGAGCTGAGCTATATATAGAGACTTAATTACATAAGTAGTACTTACAGACAGTAGCAAGTGATGATTATTTTATCAAGGGCCTTTTGATTGAAAAACTGGAAGAACTCCTCAAATGGAACAGACAACAGATCAATTCGAACGAGGTCGTGCTCATATTTAACTCTCAACGTCAAAATATCCTTCCTAGACTTGCAGGTATCCATGTACCACTAATGGAATCGTCGCATCATCGTTGTTAGAGGAGGATGACTAGGTTTGACGAGAGGCTCCCCGTACCGTTATTTGTGTTCGTCCACCTCCATTGTATCAAAATGTGCATCGCCGGGCAGGTAATCACCAGGATTGGTGCCGGGCAGCATCCCCGGCAGATTTGCGACGATATCGCTAGACACCTTCAGTGGGGGGCACGATTGGTTCGCCTGTTCGTCGAGCTGGGGAATTTTTTCCCACTTCTTGTTCGTTCTTATAACCTTTTGTCACTTGAAGTGGTTCCCGACCATCGCACTTCTTGCACTTCCTTTTGAAGAGCGCGGACATGGTTGTCATCCGGCGGAGGCGGTGGTGGTCGCTTCAGGGCATCCAAAGTGCGCTTTAATTTCAGCGGATCTATCTTCTCCTCCGGAGGTGGATTTTTCTTTGCAAAAAGGTCCTTCACTTGGGCTTTACAGATCTTCGCATTTTCCTTCTCGGTCATCTCGTATGGTAACTTCTCAAGAGGCTTGATAGATGGACCGAATTTGTATTGCCTCTCGCCTCTGGCTGTACTGCTAGACGTCGGAGGAGCCGAAGCGGCGGCGGTTGTCTTCCTTTGTTGCTTACGAGGCGGAGAAGGAGTGCTATGACGCGCCGGAGCAGCCGGAGCGGCGGCGACTCTCTTCCGCTCTTGCTGACAAGGCGGAGGAGGAGGCGGGCTGCTCGGGCGCCCGACGCAGGCGGAGAAGGAGGCGGAGTGCCGCCACGCGCAGGAGCACTCGCCGGAGGAGGAGGCGGAGTGCCCTGACTCGCCGGAGGAGGAGGATGCGGAGGTGTCCAGTTCGGAAGCTTGATGAGCTCCTTCCGCCATAGACATGGAGTCTTTAGAGCAAGACCCAGCTAAGTCTCTCCTTCACCGGAAGGACGGTCAAGCTCGAGATCCTCAAGTATATTAGTAGGTTAGTCCCAAATATATTGTAAATGATATGAAAGCGCATGAAAATATATAGCAATATCACCAAAAGAGGCATGGAGCAATAAAAAATTGTAGATACGTTTATGACGTATCAAGTGTTTGGTCCCACACTTGCTTAAATCAGCTGGTGGCCCGGCAATGGCTATCTTCTTCAATGTAGGACTTATGAGATCATAGTCGAAACCCCGTACATTGTATCTCCAGCCCCAGCGTGACGAAACCCAATAGATGTGAATGGAGGCACATCAACTGTCATTCCACTGTACATGCGGTTCAACTGGATGCCTCCGTTACGTAGAAGAAAGGCCTACCAGTCGCCATTCGCACCAACCCAACCCTGTCTTGTAGTTGGATCGTCAAAAATATCGACAAGCTGAGAGAAATGTAAATTTTTAATCAAACGTACGTAATCACCTACCTGAGGACGAGAGAAAATCCTCGTTGGAATAGGTGTGGCATCAACAGGGGCGATGGTTGACTCCTCACTCAGCGGCTGATCATGCGATGCCCACAACCCTTGTAATTTCTCCATTACGCAGGGACGCCCAAGCTGCACCTTCATCGCCTCATTTCGATCTAGGACGATGCACATAACCCTCGCGTCACATGATGCTAGCCTTGGGCCGCTGAAGAAGTCCGCTCTAGTGTTGTCGGAGACCACATGTTTGTAAGGGCATCGACGCCGATGTCCGCCAAGCAACGTCTTTGCGCCGGAGGGGAATCGTCGATATTGTCCTGCGAAGCCATGTGGAACGGCTCGAGAGGGTTGAAGATGATGAAACTTTTGTTGTGTGTGCGCCGGAGTGGAGAGGAAGGAGAAAGCGGTTGTGGTTTGGGATGGTTTGGCATCGGCGGCGAGCAGGAGTGGAGAGACAGGGGGAAAGCGGTGGAGGGAGGAAACTTCTTTGTTTGGTCTTGTTGGTAACCTAACGGAGGGTGCGTCCTTTAGGTTTGTCGGGGCGAGACGGTTCCCCTTATACTGGTCCATGAAGGGGTCCAATCAGTGGCCGGCCTCTGGCCCACTTAATTAACGATACGCCGGTTAACTGTACGCGTGATACTTCGGAAGCGATGCTGTCGGAGGGGACTGGACGTGAACGGGCGGCGGGGGCTTCAATGCTTATTTCAGTACCGTCTCGATTCGTGCATCCACTGTTGGTAAATTATGAAACTGATTGCACTCTTCTTCATCAACAACATTTTCAAATCCTAATATCCTCCTATTTCTAAACATAACCTCATGGAAATCGTTATTCAATGCGTTTGTCACGTAGAAAAATTGATTAATATGTTTTCCTAATTATTTTTGACACAATAAAGAGATGCCATCGCATTTGTACTGCAAGTTCTAAATGTATAAAAATTGGGCGAAGGAGCCAACGACCGTGATTATTTACTCTATAAAAGCATGCATATGGTAGATGTACAAACATTGCGCTAAGGTGCCAAGCATGCATGCTTTGGGCATTAGACTTGTTTCTTCTGACATTTATTCTGTAAGGGAAAATACTATATCAAGTATGGAGACTAGGTTAAGTGCTGGAGATGAGACGGTAGGATGCGGGCCAACGCTAACTGCGCACCATCTTGCCGTGCTTTGACTGGTTCCACACCTACCCAAGCAAGAAAATAGGACATGCATCAAGTAGGGCTGTGGTCGCCGGCCCTTGCGGCACTAGCTTGTAACAACCAACTTGTAGGTGATCTGATTCACATAGACTTGGTGTGACTGCTGATCTCTGTAACCAACCAACTGTCCAACTAACAATCCCTCACGCATATAATTACTTGGAAGCTGCAGGCTGCATCCACCCGCACAACTAGTTAGCAATCTAAGCCATGGCGGCGGCGATCCATGTCCCCATTCTTCTCCTCACCTTCCTCCTCGCGGCGGCCACGGCATCGCCATGGGCGGCGGCCACGGCATCGGCGTCGGGCGGGCCTTCGAACATCATCATCAAGACAACGTGCGCATCGGTGATCAATCGCACTGAGAGCACCCCCTACCCCTACTGCGTGCGAACGCTGTCATCTGTCCCCGCGGCCTTAGCCGCCAGGGACGCCCGCGGGCTAGCCATCGTTGCGACGAACCTGACGGCCACCAACATCGTGTCCACAATGCACATCCTCAACCAGCTCATCGATGCCTTCTAGAACTGCTTGGTCACTTACAAAAGCATGCAAGCAGCGGTCGCCGGCGCGCTCAAGGACTTGCACGCTGGCCGCTTCGACGTGGCGTCGGAAAAGCTCAAGGGCGCTTCTTTTCAGCCCGGCTTTTGCGAGATGGCCCTGATGGAAAGTAACACTGACAAGGATACGATGATGGAGGATAATGCAGTTAGTGAACTCGTATCCACCATGGCGTACAACATCGCGGAACTCAGTGCGCGCCCTGCCGCCAAATGAAGAATAAATGCCGCTTCCTGGCTATAGTTGATTTCATGTTTCTCTACTACCATTTTACTTTGTCTTTTCCCTAGTTAACTAATTAAGTCAGGTCGATCCAGTGTTGTAAACAGACCTAATCATATATATGATGAGTCTGGTTGAGTTGTAATCCTTGATATCTATATCACCTTGATTTCGGTGGATTTCGATTTATCCAAGTAAAGAGAAATTTTATGTGTTCACGAAAGCGAGCCGGATGAATTTGTGTTTATTCATGAATCGAGTCGTGGGCTGCTCATCTTCACGGGCTGCTTGCTCGGCATCCGCCATACTCACCATGGTCGCCGTGCACAACTGCACAGGGGCACCACCCAGGTGCTACACCTTGACGCCCTCCCAGTGTAGGTGGCTCAGCCTCGCCGTCAGATATAGCGACGCTTATCACCTCCATTGTGACTAGTTTTGCGTCATGATATGTGTCGATCAGTGTCCATGAAAATGTTGTTAGTTGCTACAACTATCAGCCCGGCTCCCGCTGCTGCCTGCTTAGTTATTAGTTGCTACAACTATCTAGTTTTTGAATCTGACACCTAAGTCGTTGATTTCAGACCGCAAGAGCAGAAATGACAGCAACAGCCTTATTTGGTTCAGCTAGACCATCCAGCTAGACAGGGAGAGGTCCTCATCTTCTTCTAATTCTCAACGGACCGAATCGGATTGTACCATCATCTGATCCTTGTTAAGTGAAGTTATTTCTATGAATGATATACAGTTACATAATACCCTGAAAGTCTGAATATATTTATTTCTATGATGTATGTATATTGTTGGGCTTTGGTTTAAGATCTTTAGCAATTTATCTAGTCACATTTTCAGCATTGCCATGGATTCGTGATCAATTTTACACATGTATACTTGGTCCAAATAAATTTTCAGAACACTTTTGAAGAACATCAAAGTGCACTATTGATTGGTATTTATTTGCAGCCTCTCGATGCCAGCAGTTACACAACCATTGAGTTTGACAGCCCACAGTCGGACAAACCTTCACCTTCTCCTCTGTTACAGCAAAAGGGAAACCCATTCCGATTCCTGCATACGGGTTCTCAAGAATCTTAATGCCGAGTCTGTGGAGAAATCTGCATGGTCCATAGCCCCATACTTGAGTTACTAATGGCCGCAGGCGTCGCTCCTGCAGGTGGACACAATGCACATGAGGTGGTCTTAGTTCATGGGGACACACACGGAACAGAGCAAAAAGAAACAAGAGTAGTTCAGTTCCATAGAAAATTAGAGACGCACGCAGTTTTCAAAGGTAAAGTAGTTCCTTTCTTTCTTGATCAATTTGGTGTAGCTTCCATGTATGTGTTCACTAGCTCATCTTGCATTATTGCTGCACGCGGAGTTGTGAACTGCGCACCGGTCTACATTTCACAATCTCAAGGATATCTCAATAATTCAGTGCGTGCATGCTACACTAGTTTCTTACTCTGCATATAGAAAATCATTACGTAATTAGCCTACATGCTATGTCTAACTGCAGTCCACTAGTAGAAAAAAGCTCATTAGTCTCGGTTCTAGAGGACCATTTGTCCCGGTTCTGTAAACGGAACTAAATGGTCGTAACTAATGCCCAAAACCTTTAGTTCTGGTTTGCCCACGAAGCGGGTCTAAAGGTCATCCACGTGGGTTGTTGTGGTGCGATGGGGCGGAGGACCTTTAGTCCCGGTTGGTGACACGAACCGGTACTAAAGGCATCACACGTCAGCAGTTCAGGGGCTGGGGGAGGGCCTTTTGTACCGGTTAGTAGCACCAACCGGTACCAAAAGGCATCCACGCGTCAGCAGTTCAGAGGCTGGTTTTTTTTAAAGGGGTGGGTGGGGGAGGGAATGAGGGTTTTGTAGGGTTAAGTTAGGGGGTTTCATATATTGTGTTAGCTAGCTAATTAATAGGGAGAGGTGTCCTCTCTTATCTCCGTACTTGGTTGACGCTACGTACTATACGTATAGAGAGGACTCGACATGCTAGCTAGTAAGCAAATGAAGGAATTAAACCATTAAGTACAGAAGATCGTCATGAACATATACAGAGAGAAGTGATCAACCTCTTCTTCTTCGAGAGATTGTTCGAACAACAAGTTTTCGTATATCTATACGACGGTACTGGCTACATATATACAATATAAGATCTCTTACAATACCCTAACATCTGAAATCAAGTTCCATATGGTATTCTCCGTCTTTACTGATGACATGGTCAAAAAAGAATCCCGCCAATTCCTCTTGAATTGCTATTATGCGATCTTGTGGTAGGAGTTGATCCTGCAGCTCACAAAGCTAATTCGAAGAAGGGGATCAATACATATATATGAATGAAACTCAACACAAATGATGGTAATAAAATAAAATTGTTAATATTATTGCTTACGCACATCAAAATCTTTTTTAGAGTACCCGGCATCCTTAGAGGTCGTCGCGTTGTACATGTACTCGCAAACGTAGTATCCACAAAGATTTGTCCCTTCTTCCTGCCACAACCATTTTACGAGAAATAGAGGTCAATCAAACTGATAATCAAGCTACATATAAATGATATTGATGAAACTAGCTAGAATCAATATAATGTAAGATGTGCAGAACTAGCTAGTAGTACTTACTTTCGGGCGTGTAAATGTCAACTCCTTCCGCAGTCCCGGAGATTTTTTGGTGAATTGTATCCAAACCCTGCTAGACATAGAAAAGAATTATTACGTGATATCAGGAAATGAACAAAGTTACCGAAAATAATTGAACTTACTTCTTAAGCATTTCAGTGATGACCGCATACGTCTTGAGATCTTTTCGTCTTGAATCTAAGACGGTTACTAGTCCCTCGTCAAGCATAATCTCTAGGAGAATAAAGTGGAAGCTGCGCACGCATGCATAACTCATAAATTACATTAATATAACCTCGAGTAAATAAGGAAAATCGAATATGCACAATAACACTCACTCGAAGTTGTAAGGAAAGATTATTTTTTATTTGTTTTGATTTTGAAACAACGATTGTAGCAATACTGCGGTACTCTGTAGCATCATCAGGAGACAACAAATGTCCATCGAGAGCAGTCAACTTCTTTGTAGAAGACATATGAGTAAATGCCTTTTTGCAAGTTATCATACCGGCGCGTCTGAGCAGATCCAAAGAATACTTTTGTTGAGAAAGAGTCAGACCATGATCTGTATGAGTCACCTCTAATCCAAGAAAAAAATGCAGATGACCCAGATCTTTGATAGCAAACTCAGTACTCAAACCAGAAAGAAGACGATCAGCCTCATCATCGGAAGAGCTTACAAGAATAATGTCATCGACATATACCAGTATATACATGGTCACCTACGGACGCTGACAGAGGAACAAGGACGTGTCAGCAGTGGACGGTGTAAAACCATAAGCCCGAAGAGCAGAGCCAAGACGCGCATGCCACGCGCGAGGAGCCTGCTTTTAGGCCATAGAGCGCCTTAACAAGACGAAAGGATTGATCAGGACGATCAGGGTCGACAAAACCAGGGGGCTAACGCATATAGACTTCCTCTTCTAGAACTCCATGAAGAAAAGCATTCTGAACATCCAACTGACGAAGGTACCATCCCTTGGTAACAGCAAGCGAGAGCAATAGACGAATAGTAGTGGGCTTGACCACCGGACTAAAGGTATCCTCATAGTCAAGACCATAGCGTTGTTTAAAGCCTTTAGCAACCAAGCGAACTTTATACCTTTCGATGGAGCCATCAGCATGTTTCTTCACTTTAAAGACCCACTTGGAGTCAATCACATTAATGCCAGATCTGGGCGGAACAAAACGCCAAGTGTCATTTTTAAGAAGAGCCTGAAATTCCTGATCCATAGCAGAATGCCAATGTGGAATACGCATCGCCGCCTAAAAATGACGGGGCTCAGCAGTGGGATCATCATTAGAGTGAGCCAGGCAAGCCGCAATCCATGCAATAATGCCATTAGTACGTTCCTTGTGACGCACAATACCACTTTTACTACGTGTATGAGGACGAGTAGCAACCATCGGTGCAGAGGTAGTAGTAGGGGCAACAATCGGTAAGGAGACTGACGCGGCCAACCAAGGATCTGGTGAATCATGTGAGGCCGACCGGGAGACCGGAAAATCCAACCGGGAGGCCGGCTGTGGAGCCGGTGATGTTTGCTGAGGAGTTGGTGAGACCGGCTGGGGAGCCAATGAGACCGACTAAGGGGCTGGCGAGGCTGGTTGAGGAACCAGTGAAGCCGACTGAAGAGTCGGCAAGTCCAGCTCGGAAACCGATGAGACACTGTCGGCGTCCGAAGCAGCACGAGGAGTTGCTCGTGCATCAGGAAGATCCAGCAACTGTAACTGAGCCCCACGAACGGTACCTGCACAATGGTTAGACAACAAAGCAGGAGTATAGGAAACATCTTCAAATTGAGCAGGCAAGACAGGAGACGGAGACAATACAGTTATAGCACAGTATAAAACGTATTATGAACAAAACGGATATGTGACAAATATCTTTATTAATTTGTCTCTAGGGCACATATCCAACAGTCTCGCACTTGCACTAGAGTACAAATTACACTAGTTTACATCAGGTATGTATCTAACACCAATGGTCTTTCGGTGTTCTTCAAACTTGTCCTGTGGAAGAGGTTTAGTCATCGGGTCTGCTGCGTTCAGATCCGTATGTATCTTGTGAATCCTAGTGTGTCCATCCCTGACGTAGTCTCACGTCACAAGAAACTTTCGGAGGATGTGCTTGGCCGTAGAGTGAGTTCTTGGCTCCTTCGCGTTAGCAATGGCACCCGTGTTGTCGCAGAAGATCCCCACGGGGTCAGTGCAACTGGGAAAAACGCCAAGCTCGATCACGAACTTCTTCAGCCACAGCGCCTCGTTTGACGCTTCGCAAGCGGCAATATACTCCGACTCCATTGAAGATTGAGCGACGACTGACTGTTTGCCGCTCCTCCAGCTAATTGCGCCACCGTTCAACATGAAAACATATCCCGTCTGGGATTTCGAGTCATCTAGATCTGAGCCGAGGCTTGCGTCAACGTAACCCTTTACGGTGAGCTCCTCATCAACTCCTCCATAAACGAGAAAGAGATCCTTGGTTCTTCTTAAGTACTTAAGGATGTTCTTTACTGCTGTCCAGTGAGCCATTCCCGGGTTACTCTGGTAGCGATTAGTCATACTAATGGCCAGCGCTAAATCCGGTCTGGTACATAACATAGCATACATGAGAGAACCTATGGCTGAGGCATAGGGCTTAGAGGACATCTCCTCTTTCTCTTTTGTTGTGGTTGGGCATTGAGTCACGCTTAATTTGACACCTTTTATGACTGGCAAGAGACCTCTCTTGGAGTCATCCATTTTGAACCTTTTCAATATCTTGTCAATATAAGTGTTCTGACTCAAGGCCAACCGCCGATTAGGTCTATCTCTATAGATCTTAATCCCCAATATGTACGCAGCTTCACCTAGGTCCTTCATGGAAAATTGTCCATTCAGATATTCCTTCACTTCCTCTAAGAATTTCTTATCGTTCCCTATTAGTAATATGTCATCTACATATAACACAAGGAATGCTACAGAGCTCCCACTCAGTTTCTTATAGACGCAGAACTCTTCGACGTTTTGGAGAAATCCAAAAGCTTTAATGACCTCATCAAATCGAAGATTCCATCTCCGAGATGCTTGCTTCAACCCATAGATGGACCGTTGAAGCTTGCAAAACTTACCAGCGTTCCTTGGATCTACAAACCCCTCTGGTTGCATCATATACAACTCTTCCTCAATGTTGCCATTTAGGAATGCAATTTTCACATCCATCTGCCATATCTCGTAATCATGATATGCAGCTATTGCTAGTAGGATCCGAATAGACTTTATCATCGCTACAGGAGAGAACATCTCCTCGTAGTCAACTCCTTGAATTTGTCGGAAACCCTTCGCGACAAGTCGAGCTTTGTAGACAGATACGTTTCCGTCTGCGTCAGTCTTTTTCTTGAAAATCCATTTATTCTCGACGGCCTTGCGGTCCTCGGGAATATCCACCAAAGTCCATACTTTGTTGGTGTACATGGAGTCTATTTCGGATTTCATGGCTTCAAGCCATTTCTCGGACTCGGGTCCCTCCATTGCTTCTTTGTAACTTGTAGGTTCATCCGACTCATCAGCCGAGATTGCATTCACAAGCTGTCCGTAAAACTCAGTAGGTTGACGGACTCTTGATGACCTATGGGGCATAAAAGGTTCCTCTTCATTCTCATCATGATCATCATTAATGTCATGATCGTTATGAATGTCGTTCTGGCCATTCTCTTTAGCTCCCACTGTGGAAGATGGTTCCAGAACAATTTCCGTAGCCGTTTCTTCCAATTGGAGTGATTGGTCAGTCACTTCAACTCTTTCGCGAGAAACTCCTTCTCAAGAAAGTGTCCCGTCTTGGCAACAAACGTTTTGCTGTCAGACTTGTTGTAGAAGGTGTATCCACAAGTTTCCTTGGGATAGCCCACAAAGATGCACTTATTCGCCTTGGATTCAAGTTTGTCAGGCTGTAGTTTCCTAACATAAGCCTCACAACCCCAAATCTTCAGGTGAGACAACTCAGGTTTTGTGCCATGCCATTCTTCAAATGGTGTTGTCTTTACGGATTTGGATGGTGCCCTATTAAGAATATGAACGGCAGTTTCTAATGCATACCCCCAGAATGACACAGGCAAATCAGTATGAGACATCATCGATCGTACACTATCCAATAGGGTTCGATTACGTCGCTCAGCCACACCGTTTCTCTGAGGTGTGCCTGCCGGCGTAAGCTGTGGTACTATGCCACAAGACTTTAGATGATTGCCAAACTCGTGACTCAAATACTCGCCACCTCGATCCGATCGAAGGTGCTTGATTTTTCTTCCGAGTTGATTTTCGACCTCATTCTGAAATTCCTTGAACTTTTCAAAGGTTTTAGACTTGTGCTTCATCAAGTAAATATACCCATATCTACTCAAGTCATCAGTAAAGGTCACGAAGTAACGAAGACCATTGCGAGTGGGGACGTTCGTGGGTCCACATACATCCGAGTGTATGATCCCCAATAAGACATCCGCATGCTCCATTACGCCATTGAATGGAGTCCTTGTCAATTTGCCCATGAGGCATTGTTCACATGTATCAAGGGATCCAAAATCCAATGACTCAAGAAGTCCATCCTTATGGAGCTTCTCCATGCGTTTTATACCAATATGACCAAGTCGGCAATGCCACATCATCATGTGATCTTCATCATTCTTCAATCTTTTGGCCTCAATATTGTTAATGTGACACACGTCACAATCGAGATCAAGTACGAATAAACCATGCAACTCCGGTGCGTGAACATAAAACATTTCATCCTTATAAATCGAACAACCAATTGTATCAGACTTAAAAGAATAGTGGTCTCGCTTCAAGCAAGAGCCACTAACGATGTTCACACTCAACGCGGGTACATAGTAGCAATTATTCAGAACTAAAACCAATCCCGAAGGGAGACTAAGATGCTTCGTGCCGACCGCCAAGACCTCAATCCGACAGCCATTCCCCACGCGCATCGTCACTTCATCTTTTTGCAAGCGTCTCCTATTCCTTAGTCCCTGAATGGAATTAGAAATATGAGCGACAGATCCTGTATCAAATATCCAGGATGTGTTCCCAGTGCTTGTCAAGAGAAGATCAACAATATGTATATCAAATATACCTACGTCTCTCTTGGCGACCTTGCCAGCCTTCTTGTCCTTTAGGTATTTGGGACAGTTGCGTTTCCAGTGACCTTCACCCTTGCAGTAGAAGCACTCCACTCCGAGTTTAGGCTTGGGTGCCTTGGGAGGAGCGGCACTGACTTGCGATCCCTCTTAGGGCCACCTCTCTTGGCCTTCTCTCGCCTGTTTGACTTCTTGAAGTCAGTGGTCTTGTTGACCATGAAGACGGCGTGCTCCTTCTTGATCTCAACCTCGGCGCTCTTCAGCATGGCGAACAACTCAGAAGGGGTTTTGGTCATCCCCTGCATGTTGTAGTTCAGCACAAAGCCTTTGTAGCTAGGGGGAAGCGACTGCAACACCCTATCAACAGCAAGTTCATCTGGAATCTGGTCATTCCAGAGCATTCAAGCGCTGAATGTAGCCAGACATTTTGACTACGTGCTCACTCACGCTGCCGTGCTCGTCCATCTTTGCTGAGAAGAAGGCTTCAGAAGCCTCGTACCGTTCAGCCCTGGCTTGAGGTGCGAAGACCGCCTTGAGGTCGGTGATAATCTCATATGCACCCATCCTCTAAAGCGTTTCTGCAGCTCAGCCTCCATGGAGCAGAGCATGCCACTCTGGACAAGGTTGTAATCATCAGTCCTGGAGAGATAGACATTCTTCTCGTCTTGACTGGCATCATCTGCTGGTGCGTCACCTAACGCGTCCTCTAGTACGTATGCCATTTTGAGGGGAACGAGGAGAATCCTTAGGGTGCGGAACCAGTTGGTGAAGTTTGTCCCATCTGTTTTTAGCTTATCTTTCTCTAGGAATGATCCTAAGTTGAACGAGGGGCGTGGTGCTGCCATCTACAAGGTTGGATTCACAAGGATACATATTTAGACTTTTGTTCATAATGTGGAGTTTCAATTTAATCTCAAAATTATAGAAAGCTCCCACTTAGATAAACACCTCTCAATTTAACCAAGTGATTACACAATCCCAGCCCCCATACCTCCCCCGATCGTTACGGACATCAGTATGCGAACTAGGTAGGCCTCTAAGCCAATCACATCAGCCATGTGACTCGTGCTCGACCTTTCGGTCTCCTGTGTTCCAGGCCCGCATCTACATACGTCAAGCCTGCCAATCGAACCTTGATGTTAGCTGTTCAGCAAGGCCATATCTGCATAGTCCAGGCTCGCCGAACCCAACCTCATGCGAACTCCGTTTAATATGTAGGACAACTCCGGTATGTACGGAGCATCAAGCCATATGGGAGAACCTTCCAGGCGGTGCCCACCAAGGGAGAACACAATGTTGGTATTGTGAGAGATGGTCCTGTTTCGTGCTACCGTCGATATATCTAGCATACTAGCGTAAAACAAGAAGTAAAACTGTAAATCATACAACCTATGATCCCCTTCATGCAAAGCAAAGTTAAACGCCTTTCTACTTTAGCTTGTGCAAGTTTTACGTGGCCGCTAGGGGTTTCGAGAGAGAGAACCGTTTCTATCCTGCGAAAAACATGCCACAACACCGTCTCCCATCCGTCTCTATTACACCCCTGTCGGGGCCCTCCGTTGCAAACATCTTCGCATCGCTAATGCAGGTGTAAGGCCCCTGATGCGGTACTAACTCTAACTAGTCGCTTTCGCGTCCGGTCGGAGTTAGAAGCGCATCAAACGCCACCGGCGCACGACACTCGCACTCGTGTCGCTGCCGGATTCTCGACAACAGGTATATACGCACAACTCTAACAGAAAGGAAATATACATAGATAGATAAATAGAGCAGGGCATACAACGCCACTGCCTAATAATACAGCAATATCATGAGTACATCTCATCAATTCATCAGGCGGAAGCAAGGTATGGACCGGGTACGGCCACGATCCAAATTGCCCTAGAGAGGGCTACACATAAATCCACCCACGGGAACGTCTGAGCCCAACTAAGGATCCTACTGGTCGAGGTAGTCGTACTCGTCGTCATCCTCCGGGGGCACCTCCACGAAGTATCGTCCGGTGCTGGGGTCGAGGTAGTAGTCCACTGCAGCGGCCGATCAGGCAAAGCGGAAAAGGAAGAAATGTAAACGGGGGTGAGAACATGTCATTACGGAATAACTAACGCTACAGGTAAGGTAAATGCATAGACAGTTTGCAGCGTACTAGCATGTAGGGTGGCTACACGTTCTATCAGAATAGAGGTGAGATCCAAGAAGGTACGTTGACAACGTGTCGTAAGTCGGCTATCCACCTACTTACGCAAACATAACACAACCTCGTTTCTCTCTCGGTCCCCCTGGACAAAGAAAGACAACCAAGGCACGCACACGGTTTGTCAGGTTTTATAGCATAATTACAGTTGATGTTATTCTATGAACATGACGTAGGTCTCAAGTAGTCCATAACCGCGGACACGACTTTTCGAAAAGATTTACCCTGCAGGGGTGTACCAACTGTCCATTATAGACGTCGCATGTACGCCCAGTTTCCACTTGGCTAGGTAAGCGCCTGAAACTCCGGAACGTCAGAGTCCCTCTAACTAACAACACACATATCCGGGTGGCCCCCGGTGAGTCGACACCCAACCCAAAAGCTGGCCACGCTCTCGAATCGGACTCTACCGTATGACTCCAGGTTTGGATTACCGGTTAGTTCTCTTATGAGACCGGGTCCTCAGCCGGTCTATTTGGGCCAGCCAAGAAACTATGTCCTCCTGGCCCTGATTTGGTTTGGGAACAACTGGGGATCCAACCAGCACACACACATTGCTAATGTAAAACAGCTCGGGCCACCACTAGAATGTACGAGGCTAGGTAGGTAAGACAAGGGGGCCCCATAAAACCCCACACACGATTAGGCACGCTCGTCAAGAAACACAATACCCGGAACTCGGGTCCTAGGTGACTCAAATGGAACAAAGCACCAGCCGGGAGTAGTCCAGCCTTCCACCTTTCGTCGAGTATAATTTAACATCATTTAACAATAATAAATATCAACCAACTTCTTGTATAACATGATATCCCAACCATAAATGTATAGGGTAAGCAGCAAGTTTTCTATCCATACTAAGCAATGGCTGAGCAGCGGTAACTTAGCAGAACAATGGTTTGCTGGGATGTGGGGATCATGGCTGTATGGGTTTAAACATGGCATATAATGTAGATAGGATCAAGCAATAACGTTCTAGATCTACAGCTAGGCATGAGCAGAAAGTTATAAAGTAATGACACAGATCTCCCCCTTGCCTGGTAAGGTAGCCGAAGCAGCACTCACGGTACCCTCGGGCTCGGTGTCGGACAGCTCCACGTAAGTCTCCTCGGCGGTCTCAGGTGCTAACGTAAGGTACCGGCAGGAAAAGGCACACAAGTAAGCAACTGAAGCAACTCAAACAAGGATGGCATGTTTAAGTTTTATTTACATGATATGACCCTGTCTAGTCAAGTTTAAATGAAGGTGACGACGACAAGTCATCACTTTCATATGCATTTTATTTACATTGTAATGGCTTTGGTCTGAGCCTTAATTAGGTGTAAATAGCATGATAGCATGACATGAACAACAAAGCATTACAAGAATTAAATAACATGAAAGAATAAAGCAAAGATTCCGGAGACAGAGTAGTGTCGGTGAACTTGACACATAGGAGGGTGCAACAACTGTTGGAGGTCAGCCACATAGCATATGACAATATGTTAAGGGCTGACTTGAAGAAAAAGATGGCATGAAACAGACTTGACGATCAGATGGACAACATTTCAAATGCACTGAAGTTGAAATGCTGCAGACAGACAGATCTAAAAACTTCTGCACCAGGTGATCACACCTTGTCTTAAAATTTGGACAACACATCATGAAAACATCTCTGCTGAACTCCTTGCAGAAAAGCACCCCAAAAACATATATGACATGTCTCAGTTTGAATTTGCAAGGGCAGTTGCAAATTCAGCTGATGTTCAGGGGGCTGAGTGCAGAATTGCACCTCATGAATTTAAAAAAGGTTCAGATGATGAAATCAGCATCACCATGCAATTCCTTGCTCAAAATTACCCAAAATTCATATATGGCATGCCTCAATTGATCAGGAGGTGAAAGTCTAGTTTGAATTTGAATTCAAACTTGAATAAAATAAAAACAGAAAAGAAAAGGAATAAAAAAAAGAAAAAGAAAAGGGAAGCCCAGCCAGCTTGGGCTGGCTTCGGCCAGCAGCCCAGCCGCTGCTCCCTGCCGCCTGGCGCGCTATGCAAACGGGCCAGGCCCAGCTGCTACCACGCCATGCTCTAAAAGAGCAAAAATTCGGGGTTTAACTCGACCCAAGGGGGTTCGAACCCCGCACCGCGCGGCTACGACTCCAGGCGCGCTACCACCTCGGCTACTGATCGAGTTTGACAGAACACGGCTCGCACTGAATATCAACTAGCTACAAGCGATGCTGAAACCGAACACAAACTGAACTCGGGTTCAGTCGACAGCGGATGGCAGAAAAGGAGGGATCTTGCTCTCGTGGAGTTGATCCAGGACTCCAATCAAATGAAGCAACGCTGCACCGTCTCCGTCCTGCTACGGTGATCTACATCACGCGGGATCGAAGCAGCTCGAGGCGCGACTGAAGAAAGGGGGCGGCTTGTCCGCTGTCTGACGAAGTTCAGACTGCAGCTCCCGCGCGCGAGGAACTTCCGGCGTTTCCCCCATCTCGTCCAGGGCACCATGGCCTCCATGCCTCCTGCTAACCGTAGCCTGATGTGCCCTGAACCTGTTTTTCTGCTAAGCTAGCCTCGCCGTGCTACGTGCGGATGCTACGCTGGACCGGAAGAACGCGGCGGAACGGGAGGCTAACGGGAGCAGGGGAGAGGATCGGCGAGCTCACAACGGGGGGATCGACTCGTGCGGCTCGGAGGGAGGTCGCCGGCGTGCTGGTCGACGACGTGGACGACGACGGGGTCGTGCTGCGCAGGAAACTCAGGCCATGGACCTCCTGTCCATGGCGGATCCGGACGGGATGCCTGAGGAATGGTAACGGGAGAGGGCGGCGGCGACACGGGAATGGAGCTAGGGTTTTGGGGGAGCCAGGAGGGCTCATATATAGGAGAGGGGGAGAGGCGACGTGGACGAAGGAGAGCCTCTCCTCCACGGGCGCCATGTGCGTGGGGGGAGAAAAGCAGAGGAGGGGGATGACAGGTGGGGTCCGGTCGGCAGAGAGAGAGAGAGAGAGGAAAGGAAAAAAAAGAACGGGCGCTCCAGGTGGGCTGATTCCAGGCGGCCCAGCTGGGCTGGAGGTGAAAAGGGGAGGAAGGCAGGCCTTTTCCCAAAAAGAATTGAGTAGTAGAGAAAGAAAGAAGGAAAAGAAAAGATAGGGGAAAAGAAAAATATTCCAAATATTTTTTTAAATCCCCTAAAAAGATGATTGATCACCCAAAATTGGTTTGATCATTTTTGCATGCAGTGAAAAATCCCCAAACGCAAAACAGTACCCTTTTCTATTTAAAATTAAATAGAAAAAGACTTTGAAGAGTTTTTGAGAGAAAAATAGAAGGTTCAAAATTCCATGAGTTTGAAATTCTTAATCCTTGCATTTTTCTAGATTTTTCAAAATTGGTTTGACCAATTTTTGGCAAAAACAAAAATGTGGCCCCTTTTTGAATTCAAAAACACTTTGAACTAGGGCTACTGTTTTTTGTGGTGGCAAAAATGCTTTGAGGATTTTAAAACCCTTGCAATAGCAAATGAAATGGCTAGGCCAAGTTTGGGGTCAAGTGGAGTGAGCATGTGACAAGGAAAATTCCAACAGTACTCTTCTTGAGCCACTTTGGATGCAAAGGAAGACAACTCAACATGACTCCATTCTCAATGCCAATTTAAATCACCACATGAAAAGACATAAACCTCCACCATGCCAAGTTACAAGTCCAACAGAGAAAGTAAATTACATGGTGTTTGCAACTTATTACATGTGGGCTGTTACAGCTGTCCCCTACCAACATAGGATCTCGTCCCGAGATCTAAGCAAGAAAAAGCTCGGGATACTCAGAACGGAGATGATCTTCACGCTCCCACGTTGCTTCCTTCTCTGAGTGATGTGCCCATTGCACCTGGAGGAACTTGACGGTCTTGTTGCGAGTCTTGCGCTCAGACGAGTCAAGAATACGGACTGGACACTCTGAGTAAGAAAGATCCGCACTGAGCTGGATCTCGCCCAAATCCAGTGCCTGCTCTGGCTGCTTGAAACACTTCTTCAACTGAGACAGGTGGAACACATCATGCACCATAGCCAAGCTGTCTGGAAGCTCGAGGCGGAACGCAAGAGGTCCCCTAGTCTCTAGGATGCGGAACGGACCAACGAACCTGGGAGCCAACTTGCCTTTGATCCCAAAGTGGTGAGTGCCCCGAAGTGGAGACACTTTGAGATATGCGAAGTCACCAACTTTGAAGTCAACACCACGGTGCTTCTTGTCATAATAGGCCTTCTGCCTGGACTGTGCTGCCTTTAGGTGCTCCCGGACAATCTTCACTCTGTCTTCTGCTTCTTGGATCACATCTGGACCGAACAGCTGCCTCTCGCCTGTCTCGGACCAATTCAAAGGTGTCCTGCACTTGCGACCATACAATACTTCAAACGGTGCTGCTTGCAGACTTGCCTGATAGCTGTTGTTGTAAGAGAACTCAGCATACGGCAATCACTCTTCCCACTTCATACCAAACGAGATCACACATGCCCTAAACATGTCCTCGAGAATTTGATTCACACGCTCAACCTGCCCACTGGTCTGAGGGTGATACGCGGTACTGAAGAGAATCTTCGTACCCAATGCCTCTTGAAAGGCCTTCCAGAAGTTTGATGTGAAGATGCTTCCACGATCAGAACTTATCTGCTTGGGAATGCCGTGCAACGAAACAATTCTTGCGGTGTACAGCTCTACCAACTGGCTAGCTGAGACAGTCTCCTTGACAGGCAGAAAGTGAGCAACCTTGGACAAGTTATCAATGACAATGAAGATAGCAATATTGCCCTTCTGAGACCTTGGAAAACCCGTGACAAAGTCCATCTCTATGTGGTCCCACTTCCACTCCGGAATCTGAAGTGGCTGAAGTAGCCCTGCAGGCTTCTGATGCTGTGTTTTCACTCTCCTGCACACATCACACTGGGAGACAAAACGGGCAACATCCCGCTTCATACGAGTCACCAAAAGCTCTGCTTGAGGTCCTGATACATCTTGGTGCTACCAGGGTGGATAGACAGCTTAGTGTCATGGGCTTCTTTCAAGATGACCTCTCTGAGACCTCCTTCTTTGGGAACAACAACTCTTTCCTCGAACATCACGGTGTCGTCATTATGCACTGAAAAGCAACCGTACTTCGTAACTGAGGCGGCAACACCCTGCTTGACTTTCTGAATCATCAAGCTACCAGACTGAGCTTCACGAATCTTCTCACGGATAGTGGGCTCTACCACAAGGTTGGCTAGATAGCCTGCTGGAACTAGCTCAAGATTTAGCCTTCGAAAAGCCTCACACAAATCAGGGTGTATCTTCTGCACCTGGACACTGTTGCAATCACCCTTGCGGCTCAATATCCACGGAGTACTCAGTAATAGTCTCGAGCCACCTCCTTTGCCTCAAGTTCAGGTTAGGCTGCGTGAACAAGTACTTTAAGCTTTTGTGATCGGTGAACACATCAACATTCCTCCCTAGGAGGAGGTGTCGCCAAGTAACTAACGCATGAATCACTGCAGCCAGCTCAAGATCGTGGGTCGGATAATTCCTCTCAGCCTGCTTCAACTGTCTGGAGGTGTATGCCACAATATTCTTTCCCTGCATCAACATTCCGCCAAGGCCATTCAATGAGGCATCACAGAACACTTGAAACGGCTGCGACTCATCTGGCGGCGTAAGGATCGGAGCTGTGGTCAGCCTTATCTTCAACTCATCAAAAGCTGCCTGGCAAGCCTGTGACCAAACGTACTTCTTGCCCTTGCACAACAGCTCGGTCATCGGCTTTGCTATCTTGGAGAAATTCTCGACAAACTTCCTGCAATAGCTGGCAAGTCCGAGAAAGCTCCTCAACTGCTTGACATTTTTCGGCGGAGTCCAATCTTGAATCGTCCGGACTCTGTCTGGATCAACAGCAATGCCCTCTGAGGAAATGACATGGCCAAGGAAGTTGACCTTATTCATCCAGAATTCACACTTGGAGAACTTGGCATAAAACTGGTGATCTCTCAACTTCTGCAACACCAATCTGAGATGCTCCTCATGCTCAGCCTCTGACTTGGAAAAGACAAGGATATCGTCGAGGTAGAGGAGTACGAACACATCTATCCATTCTTGGAACAGATAGTTCATGGCCCTCATGAACGTCGGAGGTGTGTTTGAAAAGCCAAACGTCATGACCGTAAACTCGTACAGTCCATAACGAGTGCGGAAGGCTGTCTTGGGAATGTCCTCCTCACGGACACGAATCTGGTGGTATCCCATCTTTAGATCAAGCTTTGAAAACACCTTTGCTCCATGCAACTGCTCAAACAAGTCATTGATGTTGGGCAAAGGGTATTTGTTTTTGATCGTCTTCTTGTTGATACCACGGTAGTCTTGAACAAACCGGCTAGTACCATCTTTCTTCTTCACAAAAAGACACGGGGCACCCCAAGGAGAAGTGCTCGGACGAATGAGCCCATCCTTCTCAAGCTTCACCAACTGCTCTTTCAACTCAATCAGCTCTTCCGGACACATCTTGTAAGGTTGCCGAGATATCGGCTGTGTACCAGGTTCTAGCTCGATCACGAACTCAATAGCACGCACGGGTGGAATACCTGGCAACTCCTCTGGAAAGACATCTGGGAACTCTCGAACAACTCTGACCTCCTCGATCAATGGAGCAACTCCAGCGTTCAGAGCGTACAACTGTGCTGATCCCACTGTCGAGCCACAAGTGTACCAAATCTCTGCGCCTGAATCGTGCGTCAGCAACACGGTCTTGGACGGACAATCAATCTTGGCCTTGTACTTGACAAGCCAATCCATGCCCAAGATGACATCAATGTCGGAACGGGGCAAGACAATCAGGGAGGCTGAAAAGATAGCACCCTGAATACTGATCTCCACATTTGGAACAAAAACTGAGGAACTGCATCTGGAACCAGGAGTGTGGACTGCAAGTGGCGGATAGAGCAATTCGGACTGAAGGTCACTGGCTGAAGCAAAAGACTGAGATATGAAGGAATGGGATGCTCCGGAATCGAACAAAACTGACGCTGGGACTGAACATACAAGCAACCTACCAAGCACAATCTCGGACGACTGCTGGGCCTCTGCGACGGTCACGTTGTTTACCCTGACTGCTCGTGGCTGGGCCCGCACCATCGCGTTGCTCGGTGTAGAGCGAGGTGGGGGCGGAGGCAGCCTGGCGTAACGAGGGTCGGTGCACTGCGGAGACTTGTGGCCCGGCTTGCCACACTTGAAGCACGTGATCTCTGGCCTGGGCTGGCCCTGTGGAGCAGGCGGCCTCGCATAAGGTGGAGCAGAGCGAGGTCCGTGCTGCACTGGGACGGGAGGGCGGGCAAAAGTGCGGACAACTGCCCCCCTCGGCTGGAACTGCTGACGCTGCGGCTGAGTCTGTGGCTCTGCAACCCAGGACTTGGCCTTCTTGTGGACCATTACTGCTGAACTGTGCTCTCTCTGCTTCCTCTTCTCTGTGGAACGCTCTGCCTCAGCTGACTCCTGTCTGATAGCCTGGTCGACGAACTCTGAGAACAGGCTTGGCGTGGCCAAGGTGAGCGCATACTTGATGTCCGGGGCAAGACCACCGCGGAACCTGGCAATGCGCTTGGCCTCTGACGAGACCTCCTCTGAAGCGTACCTGGCAAGTCTGACGAAGGCCAGGTTATACTCCTGCACAGACCTGTCCCCCTGCCTCAGAGCTAAGAACTCCTCGCGCTTCCTCTCGATCAGTCCACTGGGAATATGAGCAGCTCTGAAATCCTTGACGAAGTCATCCCACGTGATCTCTGCATCACCCTTGTTTGCCTTGTACGTCGAGAACCAACTGCCTGCGGCACCCTGAAGCTGGAAGGAGGCGAAGGTGACGTAGTTGACGGGTCTGACGGTGTTGGCATTGAAGTGCTTCTTGATCTCTGCAATCCAGTCATCCGCCTCCAGCGGGTCTCGAGCCTCGGAGAACCTGGGTGGGCTGATCGCAAGGAACTTCTGCAGCGTAGTGTACTGTGGACGATCATTCCTCTGAGCACCCTGGTTCTGCAGCATCTGAACGATCGCAGCTGTGCCCTGTGCCACTGCAGCTACAGCCTCCCCAAGGATAGGGTTCTCTGGTGGCGGCATGTTCGCTCTTGGCATCCTGTATACAGGAATACTTATGAGAACATGATCGAATCATTGAAGTAACCAGAAGTTAAAGTAAAATTGACAACAAAACTTCCTCACGAGGTATGAGAAAGCCGAAGGCTGAAATTCCACCAAGGTTAACCCGGAAAGTCGATAACTAGGTGCTACTGGAATTCCCAAACCAAGAACATCCGAAACCAAGATAATCTTCTGCTAGCGAGCACACAACAATATATACGAGCGGTTGGAAACCTGACAATGAGACATCTGCACTGAGCGGCCCGCCATCACGGTCGTCCATAGGAGAAAGACACCACATCCATATTACCATAGGATGCCCGCCAATCCTGTATGGACGGTTCACCTGGGGTACGCCGTAAGCGAGGTAGAGCAGTCAACCCCAAGTGGCGGCTCAGTGGTCTCAAAGACGCCAACACATCTCGTCGCTAGCAAAAAATTATAGAGGAATCGGGGCCTCATGTAAACGAGAACCTAGATTTTTGAAAGGGGATAAGTTGCAGAGACAAAACATCGTTTCACTTCCTCACGGAAAAAGGGGTGGGAGGGTGGGATAAGTAGAAAACAGAAAGAGGTCCTACTCTCCGAATTTTTTTCCTATATAACTACCAAAATAGTTTCTAGACTCAACTTCGGCCAGTAAAGGGTCCTACAGTCAGTCCTGCTCTGATACCAAGTTGTAAAGGCCCCTGATGCGGTACTAACTCTAACTAGTCGCTTTCGCGTCCGGTCGGAGTTAGAAGCGCATCAAACGCCACCGGCGCACGACACTCGCACTCGTGTCGCTGCCGGATTCTCGGCAACAGGTATATAAGCACAACTCTAACAGAAAGGAAATATACATAGATAGATAAATAGAGCAGGGCATACAACGCCACTGCCTAATAATACAGCAATATCATGAGTACATCTCATCAATTCATCAGGCGGAAGCAAGGTATGGACCGGGTACGGCCAAGATCAAAATTTCCCTAGAGAGGGCTACACATAAATCCACCCACGGGAACGTCTGAGCCCAACTAAGGATCCTACTGGTCGAGGTAGTCGTACTCGTCGTCATCCTCCGGGGGCACCTCCACGAAGTATAGTCCGGTGCTGGGGTCGAGGTAGTAGTCCACTGCAGCGGCCGATCAGGCAAAGCGGAAAAGGCAGAAATGTAAACGGGGGTGAGAACATGTCATTACGGAATAACTAACGCTACAGGTAAGGTAAAGGCATAGACAGTTTGCAGCGTACTAGCATGTAGGGTGGCTACACGTTCTATCAGAATAGAGGTGAGATCCAAGAAGGTACGTTGACAACGTGTCGTAAGTCGGCTATCCACCTACTTACGCAAACATAACACAACCTCGTTTCTCTCTCGGTCCCCCTGGACAAAGAAAGACAACCAAGGCACGCACACGGTTTGTCAGGTTTTATAGCATAATTACAGTTGATGTTATTCTATGAACAGGACGTAGGTCTCAAGTAGTCCATAACCGCGGACACGGCTTTTCGAAAAGATTTACCCTGCAGGGGTGTACCAACTGTCCATTATAGACGTCGCATGTACGCCCAGTTTCCACTTGGCTAGGTAAGCGCCTGAAACTCCGGAACGTCAGAGTCCCTCTAACTAACAACGCACATATCCGGGTGGCCCCCGGTGAGTCGACACCCAACCCAAAAGCTGGCCACGCTCTCGAATCGGACTCTACCGTATGACTCCAGGTTTGGATTACCGGTTAGTTCTCTTATGAGACCAGGTCCTCAGCCGGTCTATTTGGGCCAGCCAAGAAACTATGTCCTCCTGGCCCTGATTTGGTTTGGGAACAACTGGGGATCCAACCAGCACACACACATTGCTAATGTAAAACAGCTCGGGCCACCACTAGAATGTACGAGGCTAGGTAGGTAAGACAAGGGGGCCCCATAAAACCCCACACACGATTAGGCACGCTCGTCAAGAAACACAATACCCGGAACTCGGGTCCTAGGTGACTCAAATGGAGCAAAGCACCAGCCGGGAGTAGTCCAGCCTTCCACCTTTCGTCGAGTATAATTTAACATCATTTAACAATAATAAATATCAACCAACTTCTTGTATAACATGATATCCCAACCATAAATGTATAGGGTAAGCAGCAAGTTTTCTATCCATACTAAGCAATGGCTGAGCAGCGGTAACTTAGCAGAACAATGGTTTGCTGGGATGTGGGGATCATGGCTGTATGGGTTTAAACATGGCATATAATGTAGATAGGATCAAGCAATAACGTTCTAGATCTACAGCTAGGCATGAGCAGAAAGTTATAAAGTAATGACACAGATCTCCCCCTTGCCTGGTAAGGTAGCCGAAGCAGCACTCACGGTACCCTCGGGCTCGGTGTCGGACAACTCCACGTAAGTCTCCTCGGCGGTCTCAGGTGCTAACGTAAGGTACCGGCAGGAAAAGGCACACAAGTAAGCAACTGAAGCAACTCAAACAAGGATGGCATGTTTAAGTTTTATTTACATGATATGACCCTGTCTAGTCAAGTTTAAATGAAGGTGACGACGACAAGTCATCACTTTCATATGCATTTTATTTACATTGTAATGGCTTTGGTCTGAGCCTTAATTAGGTGTAAATAGCATGATAGCATGACATGAACAACAAAGCATTGCAAGAATTAAATAACATGAAAGAATAAAGCAAAGATTCCGGAGACGGAGTAGTGTCGGTGAACTTGACACATAGGAGGGTGCAACAACTGTTGGAGGTCAGCCACATAGCATATGACAATATGTTAAGGGCTGACTTGAAGAAAAAGATGGCATGAAACAGACTTGACGATCAGATGGACAACATTTCAAATGCACTGAAGTTGAAATGCTGCAGACAGACAGATCTGAAAACTTCTGCACCAGGTGATCACACCTTGTCTTAAAAGTTGCACAACACATCATGAAAACATCTCTGCTGAACTCCTTGCAGAAAAGCACCCCAAAAACATATATGACATGTCTCAGTTTGAATTTGCAAGGGCAGTTGCAAATTCAGCTGATGTTCAGGGGGCTGAGTGCAGAATTGCACCTCATGAATTTAAAAAAGGTTCAGATGATGAAATCAGCATCACCATGCAATTCCTTGCTCAAAATTACCCAAAATTCATATATGGCATGCCTCAATTGATCAGGAGGTGAAAGTCTAGTTTGAATTTGAATTCAAACTTGAATAAAATAAAAACAGAAAAGAAAAGGAATAAAAAAAGAAAAAAGAAAAGGGAAGCCCAGCCAGCTTGGGCTGGCTTCGGCCAGCAGCCCAGCCGCTGCTCCCTGCCGCCTGGCGCGCTAATGCAAACGGGCCAGGCCCAGCTGCTACCACGCCATGCTCTAAAAGAGCAAAAATTCGGGGTTTAACTCGACCCCAGGGGGTTCGAACCCCGCACCGCGCGGCTACGACTCCAGGCGCGCTACCACCTCGGCTACTGATCGAGTTTGACAGAACACGGCTCGCACTGAATATCAACTAGCTACAAGCGATGCTGAAACCGAACACGAACTGAAGTCGGGTTCAGTCGACAGCGGATGGCAGAAAAGGAGGGATCTTGCTCTCGTGGAGTTGATCCAGGACTCCAATCAAATGAAGCAACGCTGCACCGTCTCCGTCCTGCTACGGTGATCTACATCACGCGGGATCGAAGCAGCTCGAGGCGCGACTGAAGAAAGGGGGCGGCTTGTCCGCTGTCTGACGAAGTTCAGACTGCAGCTCCCGCGCGCGAGGAACTTCCGGCGTTTCCCCCATCTCGTCCAGGGCACCATGGCCTCCATGCCTCCTGCTAACCGTAGCCTGATGTGCCCTGAACCCGTTTTTCTGCTAAGCCAGCCTCGCCGTGCTACGTGCGGATGCTACGCTGGACCGGAAGAACGCGGCGGAACGGGAGGCTAACGGGAGCAGGGGAGAGGATCGGCGAGCTCACAACGGGGGGATCGACTCGTGCGGCTCGGAGGGAGGTCGCCGGCGTGCCGGTCGACGACGTGGACGACGACGGGGTCGTGCTTCGCAGGAAACTCAGGCCATGGACCTCCTGTCCATGGCGGCTCCGGACGGGATGCCTGAGGAAGGGGAATGGGAGAGGGCGGCGGCGGCACGGGAATGGAGCTAGGGTTTTGGGGGAGCCAGGAGGGCTCATATATAGGAGAGGGGGAGAGGCGACGTGGACGAAGGAGAGCCTCTCCTCCACGGGCGCCATGTGCGTGTGGGGAGAAAAGCAGAGGAGGGGGATGACAGGTGGGGTCCGGTCGGCAGAGAGAGAGAGAGAGGAAAGGAAAAAAAAGAACGGGCGCTCCAGGTGGGCTGATTCCAGGCGGCCCAGCTGGGCTGGAGGTGAAAAGGGGAGGAAGGCAGGCCTTTTCCCAAAAAGAATTGAGCAACACAGAAAGAAAGAAGGAAAAGAAAAGATAGGGGAAAAGAAAAATATTCCAAATATTTTTTTAAATCCCCTAAAAAGATGATTGATCACCCAAAATTGGTTTGATCATTTTTGCATGCAGTGAAAAATCCCCAAACGCAAAACAGTACCCTTTTCTATTTAAAATTAAATAGAAAAGGACTTTGAAGAGTTTTTGAGAGAAAAATAGAAGGTTCAAAATTCCATGAGTTTGAAATTCTTAATCCTTGTATTTTTCTAGATTTTTCAAAATTGGTTTGACCAATTTTTGGCAACAACAAAAATGTGGCCCCTTTTTGAATTCAAAAACACTTTGAACTAGGGCTACTGTTTTTGGTGGTGGCAAAAATGCTTTGAGGATTTTAAAACCCTTGCAATAGCAAATGAAATGGCTAGGCCAAGTTTGGGGTCAAGTGGAGTGAGCATGTGACAAGGAAAATTACAACATTACTCTTCTTGAGCCACTTTGGATGCAAAGGAAAACAACTCAACATGACTCCATTCTCAAAGCCAATTTAAATCACCACATGAAAAGACATAAACCTCCACCATGCCAAGTTACAAGTCCAACAGAGAAAGTAAATTACATGGTGTTTGCAGCTTATTACATGTGGGCTGTTACACAAGGAGAGTCCACTTCCGGGAAGGAGAAGGAGGAAGAAGGAGATATTGGTGTGTTGGAAAAAGGGGGGGGGGGTCTACCCCTCCTTATATAGGCCAAGGGGGGGGGTGTGATCCTCCTCCCCTCCCCCATGTGGGACTAAACCCCCAAGGGGGGGGGGAGGTGCGCCGGCCAAGAGGGGGATGGGCCCCACCCTTGGCGCCAAGCCCAAGGGGGGAAACCCCCTCCTCCCCTAATGGGCCCCAAGGGCCCATATAGCCTTTTTCCCATTTTTTAATTTATTTAATATGTTTTAAATATTTAATTCAGATAATTAAATAATAAAAACATTATTAAAACAATTAAACTTTATTTTGAACTATTCAAAATGTCCGGAAACCATTCCGTCCTCCTCCGGAACTATTCCGGTGATTTCTCCTATTTCACCGATTGATCCCGTAAATGTCCTATGCATCGATTGCCCTTAAGTGTAACACCCTAACGGTCCGGGAAACAACAGACATGGTCGAGACTCTTCTCATTGACCAATGGCTAGTCAGTTGGACCTGGTTACAGTCCTTGACAGCCCCTGCGCTTCCATCGAATGAACTTCGATCGCTTTGGGAAACCGTTAACGATACGACGTAATCCCTTTGTGCTGCGGTACTTTGTTTGTCTGAGGTTTGATCGTCGGTATCCCACATACCGTGTTCACATCTCGTTCACAACAAACAACTTCTCTCGTCCATGATCATTGCATCTCTTGTGACCTAGTCACGTCCTTGCAAGGTGTTGATGCAATATCACCGAGTGGGCCCAGAGTACCTGTCCTGTCACAAGGACTGACAAATCCCGCTCTGATCTATTAACATACTCATCAACCATCTATTTCGGAATACCCAAAGTGCTCCGTTATAGCCAGCATATTTCAGTCAGGCGGTGGGATAAAAATCAAAGTCTCCTCATAGATCGTGATTACGTATGATCATTACGGTCTAAGGACTAAGCCATACATTACAAAGTCATAGCAACGCTGAACTATGTGACTCGATCACATCATTCCCCTTAATGATATGACCTCATTGTCAATGGACTTAAGTGTCGCCATGATCAGGAAAGCTTGATCAATCAATTGACCAATGAGATAGTTTACCCGAGTTAAACTACGGAGCATGTTTTATACTACACCTGTATTAGTATTTCCAAGTAATACAGTTATAGCACAGTATAAAACGTATTATGAACAAAATGGATATGTGACAAATATGTTTATTAATTTGTCTCTTGGGCACATATCCAACAGTCTCCCACTTGCACTAGAGTACAAATTACACTAGTTTACATCAGGTATGTATCTAACACCAATGGTCTCTCGGTGTTCTTCAAACTTGCCCTGTGGAAGAGGTTTAGTCATCAGGTCTGCTGCGTTCAGATCCGTATGTATCTTGTGAATCCTAGTGTGTCCATCCCTGACGTAGTCTCGCGTCACATGGAACTTTCGGAGGATGTGCTTGGCTGTAGAGTGAGTTCTTGGCTCCTTCGCGTTAGCAATTGCACCCGTGTTTTCGCAGAAGATCCCCACGGGGTCAGTGCAACTGGGAAAAACGCCAAGCTCGATCACGAACTTCTTCATCCACAACGCCTCGTTTGACGCTTCGCATGCGGCAATATACTCCGACTCCATTGAAGATTGAGCGACGACTGACTGTTTGCCGCTCCTCCAGCTAATTGCGCCACCGTTCAACATGAAAACATATCCCGTCTGGGATTTCGAGTCATCTAGATCTGAGCCGAGGCTTGCGTCAACGTAACCCTTTACGGTGAGCTCCTCATCAACTCCTCCATAAACGAGAAAGAGATCCTTGGTTCTTCTTAAGTACTTAAGGATGTTCTTTACTGCTGTCCAGTGAGCCATTCCCGGGTTACTCTGGTAGCGATTAGTCATACTAATGGCCAGTGCTAAATCCGGTCTGGTACATAACATAGCATACATGAGAGAACCTATGGCTGAGGCATAGGGCTTTGAGGACATCTCCTCTTTCTCTTTTGCTGTGGTTGGGCATTGAGTCACGCTTAATTTGACACCTTTTATGACTGTCAAGAGACCTCTCTTGGAGTCATCCATTTTGAACCTTTTCAATATCTTGTCAATATAAGTGTTCTGACTCAAGGCCAACCGCCGATTAGGTCTATCTCTATAGATCTTAATCCCCAATATGTACGCAGCTTCACCTAGGTCCTTCATGGAAAATTGTCCATTCAGATATTCCTTCACTTCCTCTAAGAATTTCTTATCGTTCCCTATTAGTAATATGTCATCTACATATAACACAAGGAATGCTACAGAGCTCCCACTCAGTTTCTTATAGACGCAGAACTCTTCGACGTTTTGGAAAAATCCAAAAGCTTTAATGACCTCATCAAATCGAAGATTCCAGCTCCGAGATGCTTGCTTCAACCCATAGATGGACCGTTGAAGCTTGCAAACCTTACCAGCGTTCCTTGGATCGACAAACCCCTCTGGTTGCATCATATACAACTCTTCCTCAATGTTGCCATTTAGGAATGCAATTTTCACATCCATCTGCCATATCTCGTAATCATGATATGCAGCTATTGCTAGTAGGATCCGAATAGACTTTATCATCGCTACAGGAGAGAACGTCTCCTCGTAGTCAACTCCTTGAATTTGTCGGAAACCCTTCGCGACAAGTCGAGCTTTGTAGACAGATACGTTTCCGTCTGCGTCAGTCTTTTTCTTGAAAATCCATTTATTCTCGACGGCCTTGCGGTCCTCGGGAATATCCACCAAAGTCCATACTTTGTTGGTGTACATGGAGTCTATTTCGGATTTCATGGCTTCAAGCCATTTCTCGGACTCAGGTCCCTCCATTGCTTCTTTGTAACTTGTAGGTTCATCCGACTCATCAGCCGAGATTGCATTCACAAGCTGTCCGTAAAACTCAATAGGTTGACGGACTCTTGATGACCTACGGGGCATAAAAGGTTCCTCTTCATTCTCATCATGATCATCATTAATGTCATGATCGTTATGAATGTCGTTCTGGCCATTCTCTTCAGCTCCCACTGTGGAAGATGGTTCCAGAACAATTTCCGTAGCCGTTTCTTCCAATTGGAGTGATTGGTCAGTCACTTCAACTCTTTCGCGAGAAACTCCTTCTCAAGAAAGTGTCCCGTCTTGGCAACAAACGTTTTGCTGTCAGACTTGTTGTAGAAGGTGTATCCACAAGTTTCCTTGGGATAGCCCACAAAGATGCACTTATTCGCCTTGGATTCAAGTTTGTCAGGCTGTAGTTTCCTAACATAAGCCTCACAACCCCAAATCTTCAGGTGAGACAACTCAGGTTTTGTGCCATGCCATTCTTCAAATGGTGTTGTCTTTACGGATTTGGATGGTGCCCTATTAAGAATATGAACGACAGTTTCTAATGCATACCCCCAGAATGACACAGGTAAATCAGTATGAGACATCATCGATCGTACACTATCCAATAGGGTTCGATTACGTCGCTCAGCCACACCGTTTCTCTGAGGTGTGCCTGCCGGCGTAAGCTGTGGTACTATGCCACAAGACTTCAGATGATTGCCAAACTCGTGACTCAAATACTCGCCACCTCGATCCGATCGAAGGTGCTTGATTTTTCTTCCGAGTTGATTTTCGACCTCATTATGAAATTCCTTGAACTTTTCAAAGGTTTCAGACTTGTGCTTCATCAAGTAAATATACCCATATCTACTCAAGTCATCAGTAAAGGTCACGAAGTAACGAAGACCATTGCGAGTGGGGACGTTCATGGGTCCACATACATCCGAGTGTATGATCCCCAATAAGACATCCGCACGCTCCATTATGCCATTGAATGGAGTCCTTGTCATTTTGCCCATGAGGCATTGTTCACATGTATCAAGGGATCCAAAATCCAATGACTCAAGAAGTCCATCCTTATGGAGCTTCTCCATGCGTTTTATACCAATATGACCAAGTCGGCAATGCCACATCATCATGTGATCTTCATCATTCTTCAATCTTTTGGCCTCAATATTGTTAATGTGACACACGTCACCATCGAGATCAAGTACGAATAAACCATGCAACTCCGGTGCGTGAACATAAAACATTTCATCCTTATAAATCGAACAACCAATTGTATCAGACTTAAAAGAATAGTGGTCTCGCTTCAAGAAAGAGCCACTAACGGTCTTCACACTCAACGCGGGTACATAGTACCAATTATTCAGAACTAAAACCAATCCCGAAGGGAGACTAAGATGCTTCGTGCCGACCGCCAAGACCTCAATCCGACAACCATTCCCCACGCGCATCGTCACTTCATCTTTGAGCAAGCGTCTCCTATTCCTTAGTCCCTGAATGGAATTAGAAATATGAGCGACAGATCCTGTATCAAATATCCAGGATGTGTTCCCAGCGCTTGTCAAGAGAAGATCAACAATATGTATATCAAATATACCTACGTCTCTCTTGGCGACCTTGCCAGCCTTCTTGTCCTTTAGGTATTTGGGACAGTTGCGTTTCCAGTGACCTTCACCCTTGCAGTAGAAGCACTCCACTCCGAGTTTAGGCTTGGGTGCTTTGGGAGGAGCGGCAACTGACTTGCAATCCCTCTTAGGGCCACCTCTCTTGGCCTTCTCCCGCCTGTTTGACTTCTTGAAGTCAGTGGTCTTGTTGACCATGAAGACGGCGTGCTCCTTCTTGATCTCAACCTCGGCGCTCTTCACCATGGCGAACAACTCAGAAGGGGTTTTGGTCATCCCCTGCATGTTGTAGTTCAGCACAAAGCCTTTGTAGCTAGGGGGAAGCGACTGCAACACCCTATCAACAGCAAGTTCATCTGGAATCTGGTCATTCCAGAGCATTCAAGCGCTGAATGTAGCCAGACATTTTGACTACGTGCTCACTCACGCTGCCGTGCTCGTCCATCTTTGCTGAGAAGAAGGCTTCAGAAGCCTCGTACCGTTCAGACCTGGCTTGAGGTGCGAAGACCGCCTTGAGGTCGGTGATAATCTCATATGCACCCATCCTCTCAAAGCGTTTCTGCAGCTCAGCCTCCATGGAGTACAGCATGCCACTCTGGACAAGGTTGTAATCATCATTCCTAGAGAGATAGACATTCTTCTCGTCTTGACTGGCATCATCTGCTGGTGCGTCACCTAATGCTTCCTCTAGTATGTATGCCATTTTGAGGGGAACGAGGAGAATCCTTAGGGTGCGGAACCAGTTGGTGAAGTTTGTCCCATCTGTTTTTAGCTTATCTTTCTCTAGGAATGATCCTAAGTTGAACGAGGGGCGTGGTGCTGCCATCTACAAGGTTGGATTCACAAGGATACATATTTAGACATTTGTTCATAATGTGGAGTTTCAATTTAATCTCAAAATTCTAGAAAGCTCCCACTTAGATAAACACCTCTCAATTTAACCAAGTGATTACACAATCCCAGCCCCCATACCTCCCCCGATCGTTACGGACATCAGTATGCGAACCAGGTAGGACTCTAAGCCAATCACATCAGCCATGTGACTCGTGCTCGACCTTTCGGTCTCCTGTGTTCCAGGCCCGCATCTACATACGTCAGGCCTGCCAATCGAACCTTGATGTTAGCTGTTCAGCAAGGCCATATCTGCATATGCCAGGCTCGCCGAACCCAAACTCATGCGAACTCCGTTTAATATGTAGGACAACTCCGGTATGTACGGAGCATCAAGCCATATGGGAGAACCTTCCAGGCGGTGCCCACCAAGGGAGAACACAATGTTGGTATTGTGAGAGATGGTCCTGTTTCGTGCTACCGTCGATATATCTAGCATACTAGCGTAAAACAGGAAGTAAAACTGTAAATCATACAACCTATGACCCCCCTTCATGCAAAGCAAAGTTAAACTCCTTTCTACTTTAGCTTGCGCAAGTTTTACGTGGCTGCTAGGGGTTTTGAGAGAGAGAACCGTTTCTATCCTGCGAAAAACATGCCACAACACCGTCTCCCACCCGTCTCTATTACACCCCTGTCGGGGCCCTCCGTTGCAAACATCTTCGCATCGCTAATGCAGAGAGACAGACACCCCCAGCCACTTTATATGGTACAAGCCATATGACAAGCGTGGAACCAGTCTCGCGTAAACGCGTAAGGTCGGTCGGGGGCCGCTTCATCAAACATTGCCGCAATGCTAAATGAGTACACGTGGGAGGGTAACGAATGAGGATTCGATGCCCACATCCTAGATGTGTTCTATCCGTACAATACATCTACGCATAGCTAGCTCATGATCCCACTGTTGGGGTACGGGGCAGAAAACACAAAATTTTCACACCTACGGTACCCAAACCCAAGATCTTATGCTATGGCGATGTAAAGTAACGGAGGGAACCGGTGTTCATACCTTTGAAGACCGAAAGAGGGAAACGTTCTTGCGAACGTGGTTAGCGTAGACTCAGAACTACGACCTCCCTGTCGTGTAGAAGACCACCACTGGCGAGGATGACTCCCGGTAAACCTCCAGCGACGAAGTAGCACCACAGGTGTAGTGCCTCGAAGAGATTATACACGTACGGTACAATCGATGTTCCTCCCGGGCCCCGAACCAGGCGAGCAGCGGAAGAAAGATGGCTACGGATCCCGACTCCAGCAGAGCGACGGCCTGCCTTATGGTGGAGAACCCCAATCCTGGTGCAGACTCCAAACAAGGGGAGTCCACTTCCGGGAAGGAGAAGGAGGAAGAAGGAGATATTGGTGTGTTGGAAAAAGGGGGGTCTACCCCTCCTTATATAGGCCAAGGGGGGGGTGTGATCCTCCTCCCCTCCCCCATGTGGGACTAAACCCCCAAGGGGGGGGGGGCGCCGGCCAAGAGGGGGGATGGGCCCCACCCTTGGCGCCAAGCCCAAGGGGGGAAACCCCCTCCTCTCCTAATGGGCCCCAAGGGCCCATATAGCCTTTTTCCCATATTTTTAATTTATTTAATATGTTTTAAATATTTAATTCAGATAATTAAATAATAAAAGTATTATTAAAACAATTAAACTTTATTTTGAACTATTCAAAATGTCCGGAAACCATTCCGTCCTCCTCCGGAACTATTCCGGTGATTTCTCCTATTTCACCGATTGATCCCGTAACTGTCCTATGCATCGATTGCCCTTAAGTGTAACACCCTAACGGTCCGGGAAACAACAGACATGGTCGAGACTCTTCTCATTGACCAATGGCTAGTCAGTTGGACCTGGTTACAGTCCTTGACAGCCCCTGCGCTTCCATTGAATGAACTTCGATCGCTTTTGGAAACCGTTAACGATACGACGTAATCCCTTTGTGCTGCGGTACTTTGTTTGTCCGAGGTTTGATCGTCGGTATCCCACATACCGTGTTCACATCTCGTTCACAACAAACAACTTCTCTCGTCCATGATCATTGCATCTCTTGTGACCTAGTCACGTCCTTGCAAGGTGTTGATGCAATATCACCGAGTGGGCCCAGAGTACCTGTCCTGTCACAAGGACTGACAAATCCCGCTCTGATCTATTAACATACTCATCAACCATCTATTTCGGAATACCCAAAGTGCTCCGTTATAGCCAGCATATTTCAGTCAGGCGGTGGGATACAAACCAAAGTCTCCTCATAGATCGTGATTACGTATGATCATTACGGTCTAAGGACTAAGCCATACGTTACAAAGTCATAGCAACGCTGAACTATGTGACTCGATTACATTGCAATACTTTAGGTGGGTGTACGTCCATCACATCATTCCCCTTAATGATATGACCTCATTGTCAATGGACTTAAGTGTCGCCATGATCAGGAAAGCTTGATCAATCAATTCCCCAATGAGATAGTTTACCCGAGTTAAACTACGAACCATGTTTTATACTACACCTGTATTAGTATTTCCAAGTAATACAGTTATAGCACAGTATAAAACGTATTATGAAAAAAACGGATATGTGACAAATATCTTTATTAATTTGTCTCTAGGGCACATATCCAACAATTTCTCCATTATGCAGGGACGCCCAAGCTGCACCTTCATCGCCTCATTTCGATCTAGGACGATGCACATAACCCTCGCGTCACATGATGCTAGCCTTGGGCCGCTGAAGAAGTCCGCTCTAGTGTTGTCGGAGACCACATGTTTGTAAGGGCATCGACGCCGATGTCCGCCAAGCAACGTCTTTGCGCCGGAGGGGAATCGTCGATATTGTCCTGCGAAGCCATGTGGAACGGCTCGAGAGGGTTGAAGATGATGAAACTTTTTGTTGTGTGTGCGCCGGAGTGGAGAGGAAGGAGAAAGCGGTTGTGGTTTGGGATGGTTTGGCATCGGCGGCGAGCAGGAGTGGAGAGACAGGGGGAAAGCGGTGGAGGGAGGAAACTTCTTTGTTTGGTCTTGTTGGTAACCTAACGGAGGGTGCGTCCTTTAGGTTTGTCGGGGCGAGACGGTTCCCCTTATACTGGTCCATGAAGGGGTCCAATCAGTGGCCGGCCTCATGGCCCACTTAATTAACGATACGCCGGTTAACTGTACGCGTGATACTTCGGAAGCGATGCTGTCGGAGGGGACTGGACGTGAACGGGCGGCGGGGCTTCAATGCTTATTTCAGTACCGTCTCGATTCGTGCATCCACTGTTGGTAAATTATGAAACTGAGTGCACTCTTCTTCATCAACAACATTTTCAAATCCTAATATCCTCCTATTTCTAAACATAACCTCATGGAAATCCTTATTCAATGCGTTTGTCACGTAGAAAAATTGATTAATATGTTTTCCTAATTATTTTTGACACAATAAAGAGATGCCATCGCATTTGTACTGCAAGTTCTAAATGTATAAAAATTGGGCGAAGGAGCCAACGACCGTGATTATTTACTCTATAAAAGCATGCATATGGTAGATGTACAAACATTGCGCTAAGGTGCCAAGCATGCATGCTTTGGGCATTAGACTTGTTTCTTCTGACATTTATTCTGTAAGGGAAAATACTATATCAAGTATGGAGACTAGGTTAAGTGCTGGAGATGAGACGGTAGGATGCGGGCCAACGCTAACTGCGCACCATCTTGCCGTGCTTTGACTGGTTCCACACCTACCCAAGCAAGAAAATAGGACATGCATCAAGTAGGGCTGTGGTCGCCGGCCCTTGCGGCACTAGCTTGTAACAACCAACTTGTAGGTGATCTGATTCACATAGACTTGGTGTGACTGCTGATCTCTGTAACCAACCAACTGTCCAACTAACAATCCCTCACGCATATAATTACTTGGAAGCTGCAGGCTGCATCCACCCGCACAACTAGTTAGCAATCCAAGCCATCGCTGCGACGAACCTGACGGCCACCAACATCGATTCCACGATACACATCCTCAACCAGCTCATCGATGCCCTCCAGAACTGCTTAGTCACTTACAAAAGCATGCAAGCAGCGGTCGCCAGCGCACTCAAGGACTTGCACGCCGGCCGTTTCGACGTGGCGTCGGAAAAGCTCAAGGGCGCTTCTTTTCAGCCCGACTTTTGCGAGTTGGCCCTGATGGAAAGTAACACTGACAAGGATCCGATGATGGAAGATAATGCTGTTAGTGAACTCGTATCCACCATGGCGTACAACATGGCGGAACTCAGTGCGCGCCCTGCCGCCAAATGAAGAATAAATGCCGCTTCCTGGCTATAGTTGATTTCATGTTTCTCTACTACCATTTTACTTTGTCTTTTCCCTAGTTAACTAATTAAGTCAGGTCGATCCAGTGTTGTGAACAGACCTAATCATATATATGATGAGTCTGGTTGAGTTGTAATCCTTGATATCTATATCACCTTGATTTCGGTGGATTTCGATTTATCTAAGTAAAGAGAAATTTTATGTGTTCACGAAAGCGAGCCGGATGAATTAGTGTTTATTCATTAATCGAGTCGTGGGCTGCTCATCTTCACGGGCTGCTTGCTCGGCATCCGCCATACTCACCATGGTCGCCGTGCACAACTGCACAGGGGCACCACCCAGGTGCTACACCTTGACGCCCTCCCAGTGTAGGTGGCTCAGCCTCGCCGTCAGATATAGCGACGCTTATCACCTCCATTGTGACTAGTTTTGCGTCATGATATGTGTCGATCAGTGTCCATGAAAATGTTGTTAGTTGCTACAACTATCAGCCCGGCTCCCGCTGCTGCCTGCTTAGTTATTAGTTGCTACAACTATCTAGTTTTTGAATCTGACACCTAAGTCGTTGATTTCAGACCGCAAGAGAAGAAATGACAGCAACAGCCTTATTTGGTTCAGCTAGACCATCCAGCTAGACAGGGAGAGGTCCTCATCTTCTTCTAATTCTCAACGGACCGAATCGGATTGTACCATCATCTGATCCTTGTTAAGTGAAGTTATTTCTATGAATGATATACATTTACATAATACCCTGAAAGTCTGAATATATTTATTTCTATGATGTATGTATATTGTTGGGCTTTGGTTTAAGATCTTTAGCAATTTATCTAGTCACATTTTCAGCATTGCCATGGATTCGTGATCAATTTTACACATGTATACTTGGTCCAAATAAATTTTCAGAACACTTTTGAAGAACATCAAAGTGCACTATTGATTGGTATTTATTTGCAGCCTCTCGATGCCAGCAGTTACACAACCATTGAGTTTGACAGCCCACAGTCGGACAAACCTTCACCTTCTCCTCTGTTACAGCAAAAGGGAAACCCATTCCGATTCCTGCATACGGGTTCTCAAGAATCTTAATGCCGAGTCTGTGGAGAAATCTGCATGGTCCATAGCCCCATACTTGAGTTACTAATGGCCGCAGGCGTCGCTCCTGCAGGTGGACACAATGCACATGAGGTGGTCTTAGTTCATGGGGACACACACGGAACAGAGCAAAAAGAAACAAGAGTAGTTCAGTTCCATAGAAAATTAGAGACGCACGCAGTTTTCAAAGGTAAAGTAGTTCCTTTCTTTCTTGATCAATTTGGTGTAGCTTCCATGTATGTGTTCACTAGCTCATCTTGCATTATTGCTGCACGCGGAGTTGTGAACTGCGCACCGGTCTACATTTCACAATCTCAAGGATATCTCAATAATTCAGTGCGTGCATGCTACACTAGTTTCTTACTCTGCATATAGAAAATCATTACGTAATTAGCCTACATGCTATGTCTAACTGCAGTCCACTAGTAGAAAAAAGCTCATTAGTCTCGGTTCTAGAGGACCATTTGTCCCGGTTCTGTAAACGGAACTAAATGGTCGTAACTAATGCCCAAAACCTTTAGTTCTGGTTTGCCCACGAAGCGGGTCTAAAGGTCATCCACGTGGGTTGTTGTGGTGCGATGGGGCGGAGGACCTTTAGTCCCGGTTGGTGACACGAACCGGTACTAAAGGCATCACACGTCAGCAGTTCAGGGGCTGGGGGAGGGCCTTTTGTACCGGTTAGTAGCACCAACCGGTACCAAAAGGCATCCACGCGTCAGCAGTTCAGAGGCTGGTTTTTTTTAAAGGGGTGGGTGGGGGAGGGAATGAGGGTTTTGTAGGGTTAATTTAGGGGGTTTCATATATTGTGTTAGCTAGCTAATTAATAGGGAGAGGTGTCCTCTCTTATCTCCGTACTTGGTTGACGCTACGTACTATACGTATAGAGAGGACTCGACATGCTAGCTAGTAAGCAAATGAAGGAATTAAACCATTAAGTACAGAAGATCGTCATGAACATATACAGAGAGAAGTGATCAACCTCTTCTTCTTCGAGAGATTGTTCGAACAACAAGTTTTCGTATATCTATACGACGGTACTGGCTACATATATACAATATAAGATCTCTTACAATACCCTAACATCTGAAATCAAGTTCCATATGGTATTCTCCGTCTTTACTGATGACGTGGTCAAAAAAGAATCCCGCCAATTCCTCTTGAATTGCTATTATGCGATCTTGTGGTAGGAGTTGATCCTGCAGCTCACAAAGCTAATTCGAAGAAGGGGATCAATACATATATATGAATGAAACTCAACACAAATGATGGTAATAAAATAAAATTGTTAATATTATTGCTTACGCACATCAAAATCTTTTTTAGAGTACCCGGCATCCTTAGAGGTCGTCGCGTTGTACATGTACTCGCAAACGTAGTATCCACAAAGATTTGTCCCTTCTTCCTGCCACAACCATTTTACGAGAAATAGAGGTCAATCAAACTGATAATCAAGCTACATATAAATGATATTGATGAAACTAGCTAGAATCAATATAATGTAAGATGCGCAGAACTAGCTAGTAGTACTTACTTTCGGGCGTGTAAATGTCAACTCCTTCCGCAGTCCCGGAGATTTTTTGGTGAATTGTATCCAAACCCTGCTAGACATAGAAAAGAATTATTACGTGATATCAGGAAATGAACAAAGTTACCGAAAATAATTGAACTTACTTCTTAAGCATTTCAGTGATGACCGCATACGTCTTGAGATCTTTTCGTCTTGAATCTAAGACGGTTACTAGTCCCTCGTCAAGCATAATCTCTAGGAGAATAAAGTGGAAGCTGCGCACGCATGCATAACTCATAAATTACATTAATATAACCTCGAGTAAATAAGGAAAATCGAATATGCACAATAACACTCACTCGAAGTTGTAAGGAAAGATTATTTTTTATTTGTTTTGATTTTGAAACAACGATTGTAGCAATACTGCGGTACTCTGTAGCATCATCAGGAGACAACAAATGTCCATCGAGAGCAGTCAACTTCTCTGTAGAAGACATATGAGTAAATGCCTTTTTGCAAGTTATCATACCGGCGCGTCTGAGCAGATCCAAAGAATACTTTTGTTGAGAAAGAGTCAGACCATGATCTGTATGAGTCACCTCTAATCCAAGAAAAAAATGCAGATGACCCAGATCTTTGATAGCAAACTCAGTACTCAAACCAGAAAGAAGACGATCAGCCTCATCATCGGAAGAGCTTACAAGAATAATGTCATCGACATATACCAGTATATACATGGTCACCTACGGACGCTGACAGAGGAACAAGGACGTGTCAGCAGTGGACGGTGTAAAACCATAAGCCCGAAGAGCAGAGCCAAGACGCGCATGCCACGCGCGAGGAGCCTGCTTTTAGGCCATAGAGCGCCTTAACAAGACGAAAGGATTGATCAGGACGATCAGGGTCGACAAAACCAGGGGGCTAACGCATATAGACTTCCTCTTCTAGAACTCCATGAAGAAAAGCATTCTGAACATCCAACTGACGAAGGTACCATCCCTTGGTAACAGCAAGCGAGAGCAATAGACGAATAGTAGTGGGCTTGACCACCGGACTAAAGGTATCCTCATAGTCAAGACCATAGCGTTGTTTAAAGCCTTTAGCAACCAAGCGAACTTTATACCTTTCGATGGAGCCATCAGCATGTTTCTTCACTTTAAAGACCCACTTGGAGTCAATCACATTAATGCCAGATCTGGGCGGAACCAAACGCCAAGTGTCATTTTTAAGAAGAGCCTGAAATTCCTGATCCATAGCAGAATGCCAATGTGGAATACGCATCGCCGCCTAAAAATGACGGGGCTCAGCAGTGGGATCATCATTAGAGTGAGCCAGGCAAGCCGCAATCCATGCAATAATGCCATTAGTACGTTCCTTGTGACGCACAATACCACTTTTACTACGTGTATGAGGACGAGTAGCAACCATCGGTGCAGAGGTAGTAGTAGGGGCAACAATCGGTAAGGAGACTGACGCGGCCAACCAAGGATCTGGTGAATCATGTGAGGCCGACCGGGAGACCGGCAAATCCAACCGGGAGGCCGGCTGTGGAGCCGGTGATGTTTGCTGAGGAGTTGGTGAGGCCGGCTGGGGAGCCAATGAGACCGACTAAGGGGCTGGCGAGGCTGGTTGAGGAACCAGTGAAGCCGACTGAAGAGTCGGCAAGTCCAGCTCGGAAACCGATGAGACACTGTCGGCGTCCGAAGCAGCACGAGGAGTTGCTCGTGCATCAGGAAGATCCAGCAACTGTAACTGAGCCCCACGAACGGTACCTGCACAATGGTTAGACAACAAAGCAGGAGTATAGGCAACATCTTCAAATTGAGCAGGCAAGACAGGAGATGGAGACAATGTGGATGTGTGTTCAGTGGTTGAGATGGAGAGTGCAGAAAATGGAAAGAGATTCTCATCAAAAACTACATCACGTGAAATATACACGCGGTTAGATGGTAAATGAAGACATTTCTAGCCTTTATGAAGAGAAGTACTATACCCAAGGAACACATATTTTTAGACCGGTACTCAAGTTTACGACTGTTGTAGGGACGAAGATGTGGCCAACAAGCACATACAAACACTTTGAGAAAGGAATAATATGGAGTCTCATTAAGCAAGAGTTCAAGGGGAGGTTTCATGTGAAGCAGTCGTGTAGGAAGCCTATTTATAAGGAAACAAGCGATGGAAAAAGCATCACTCTAGAAACGAAAAGGAACAAACGCATGAGCGAGCAAAGTTAAACCAGTCTCAACGATATGGCGATGTTACGTTCAGCTGCACCATTCTGCTAATGTGTATGTGGGCAAGACACACGATGAGAAATCCCAAGTTTCTGAAAAAACACATTGAGGTTGCGACATTCGCCCCCCCAATCGTACTGAAAATGAATGATCTTATGGTTCAGAAGTCTCTCAACATGTGCTTGAAATTGCAAGAAGACATTAAACACATCATATTTGCACTTAAGAAGATAAAGCCAGGTGAAATGACTATAAGCATCAATGAAACTAACATAATAATCATGGCCACTAACAGAAGTCTGAGCAGGACCCCACACATCTGAAAACACAATTTCAAGAGGAGTTTTGACTACACGACTTGACTCGAAAAAAGGAAGATGATGACTCTTGCCTTGTTGACAGGCATCACACACTGCAACATCTTTATTACTAGACTCCGATGGCAACTCATGACGATGGACAATACGTCGAACAATGGGAGTAGCAGGATGTCCTAAGCGGGAGTGCCACTCCGAGGACGAGGCACAAACAGCGCGAAGGAACATGAAGGACATTTTTGAGTTGCAATTTCTTGGACGTTTTTGTAAGAAGAGATGACTGACCAACATGAGAGATGTGCATACCTTCTCCACATGCCGTATGAACCTTGTCAGGACCGCGGTATGGCTCACGAACAATAAGCTTATCCATCTCACTCGTCAAATGGCTCGTGCCCCCGTATCCATGTACCACGCCGAGTCAATAGAATAGGAGGACGTGTGTCCCTGTGTCGCCGAGTTGGCTTGGCGCTCATTGCCTTTACCATTGTTGCCGATACCCAGAAAGTCTGTGTTGAACCGGCGATGACAGCGAGAGGCAAGATGACCCTCAATGCGGCAGAGTTGGAATGAAACTTGGACACCACATGCAAGACAACAGGGACGGGGGCGTCCATTCAGCATGGTGAAGAGAGGACGTTGCTGCTGCTTACCTACTCCCTAGGGCGACATAGTAGTCATAGGAGTGCCAGAAGAAGATTTCCCTTCACCACGATACGCAGCGTTGGCAGATGTGCCACCAGCAGAGTAAAGATCGGAGGAGCGACGGGTAGCCAGGCGCCGCTCCGTATCGAGAAGACATGCATAGAGGTCCTGTAACACCCCCAGATCTAGTACAGTAATCACCACAGTGATTCCACTGTTAGTGATCATTACTGTTGATGATCAAGCCATGATCACCTTTGATCATAGCTCTGTCAGATTCCCACCCTGATAAATTTTCAAAGTTGTTTGAACTATAGAATTGCTCCAAGGAAATTGTGGGTGATTATTAAATCATCTTACAAATAACTAAAACAAGTTAACTCCTAGTCTCAACAATGATCCCAAATCACTGATGATTATGAAACCCATGATAGTTGGGTTATCAAAATTGTCCTGGGATTTAAAATGGAAATGAAAGCTTAGATAAATCAAAATGATGGAACCTATTAATAAAATTCCTAACAATCATTAGGCCATGGTTATCATAGCAATGGTTATTTTAATTAAAGTGTTTTAGTAATGTTAAGAATTAAAAACAATAGCATGGAGAGTTATTAAATTGCCTTGGACTTGATTAAACTAGTGAAAATAAAAGTTAAGCAAAAATTCTGCAACCATTTTTATTAAATACATAAAAGTTATTAGGTCATATTTAAATAGCCATGGATATTTATTATAACATTTAAATATTTTAAGCCATTCCAACAGTAGCTAAAACAACCCCAATTAATTCCTTTTGAATAAAACAAAATTTCAAATGATTTTATACTTGAGCCAAACTTTTTATGACATCTCTCTAATGTTTAAAACAAATAATAAAATTGTTTTCACATATAAAAAAAATCACATGGCACTTAAACCAAATAAAACAGATAGGAAATGTGGAACATAAATTACAGAAAAAAATAAAATGGAATGTGGCCTGTTGGCCTGGTACCAGTAGTCCACAGTGCGGCCCAGCCCATTTAAGAGCCTTTTCTTCCTGTACGGTACAGAGGGGAGGCAGTGGCCATGGCGTGGCAAGCATCCATGGCGGCCATGGCCATGGATGGCCTCCACGTCGATCCCCTCGTCCTATAACTGCGCCAACGCGAACCTAGCATGCCCTCCTCCGTTCCCCTCTCGTTCCCCATCGCGCCTCCTCCTCATCTGCTCGGAATCGAGCTCATGCGCACTCATGCGGTGACCGCTGCCGTCGCCATGGACGTCGTCGTCGTCGCGATCATAGGCGTTCCCGCTCCCTGAGAAAATGTCAAGGAGCTTCGTCGTCCTCTTCCACTTCGTTTGCGCCTACTGGAACAATCCGGGAGGCCCCGTGCGCTCGCCATCGACCTCGTCTTCTCCGTACGGCCGCGCCACCATTGCCATCGATTCGAGCTGCTCCATGCTTCCCCAGCTACCCCGAGCACCCCTGTGAGCTAACGCGTTTTCCCCCTCTGTTTCCGTCGCCGTTCGTGCGCCCTGTCGTCGTCCTCGTCACGACCATGCTCTGGCCGCCGCGGGGCTCGTCGTAGCCGTCGTTCTAGCCCGCCCCAGCTCGCGCCTATGGGCTGGTTGGGTGCGGTTCGTCGTTCTCGTTCAGGCGCGGGTATTCGCGCGCAAAAGGGCGCGCCGTGGCATGCACACGGTCGCCGGCACGGCGATGGCTGCCGGGTGCAGTGTGTATGCTCTATGCGCTGCGGCGTATGTGTGCTGTACGTATGCGTACCTTGGACGTGGTGTGTGTGGCCACGGCCCTGTGCTTGCTGCTGCTTGTGGCCACGGCCGGCCGACAGGCGTGCCCGACGCTGGCCATTGGCCACGGTCATGGCTGCGTATGTGCATGACCTGTGTGTAGTGTGTGTGTTTCGTGCGTGTGTGTGTGGCCAACCTGGGCGCTCACCCAGTGCACCGCAGCTGCGGCGCTGCTGCCACTGGGTTGCTGTTTGGCTGAAGTTATTGTTGCTGCTGCCGTCGACTGCTGCTGCTAACTGAAGCTGCTCCGGCTAGTAGAAACTGCTGCTGTCTGTAGCTATAACTGGTAAGTGTTGCTGAATACCCCATTGAACATTACCTTGATCAGCAACACACAGCAGGCAAACAAATTCTAGCATAGCTAAAAATTATGTGGACTGTTGGTACACTTATCCAGCTTTATTTTGTTCCGTTATACCAAGTCCATTTGATGCACTGATTAAATCCAACAAAAATCACAAAATATCGATTTCTATTAACAGAAAAATATTTGTATCACCACTGCTAAGTTAGAGAAAGAAATAGACATGCTACATGACCTGGACATGGCCTCAAAAGTGGTGGGCATAATAGTACACATAATATTGTGCAAAACACCTATAGGATGCATCTCCATAGGATATATATATATATATATATATATATATATATATATATAAACGACAAGCATCGTGCTAAGATTGGTAAATCTTAACGATTTCTGGAATTAGCCTCGAGTAACACTTTTCTGACCAAGTTTTAATTAAGTAAATGGGATCGTACCGGATTCGAGATCACATACGACTGATGAAAATTGATATAGGACAAAAATTCGTCGGGCAACCAGAACCCTAAACCGTAGGCCCCCGAAGGCGGCCAATGGATATTTTTCACCGGTAATCCCAGACTTAGTGAAATTCAAAGGACTCCAAAAATCGGGCAATGACCAGTGGGCCCCACCTGTCAGGGTTGACCAGTCAAACATCTCTGGATAATGTTATATTAAATATTAAAAGAAATTCTAGAATTTGTTTTTAAAATAATTTAAACTTCAAAAAATCATAACAAAACAACCGTATATCAGATGAAAATATTTTCTATACCAAAATTGATCAGAAAAATGTGTAGAATAAAAATACGCTATCCGTATGTCTGCCACACCCCCCTAACGCATCGAACATCGACACCCCCCTCCCGGGTTGTCTGTCGAAAATTCCCGGTACCGATAAAAATTGCCCGGATCAAAAACTTTTGTATACGAAAGCTACTTAGAACGGATCACCGAATACAAATACGATACCCATACCCCCACCACACCCCTCTAACATACCGCACACGAGCTTCCCCCACCTCCGGTTCGTTTGTCCGGTAATCACCCGGAGCCGGTAAAACTTTCCGGATGAATTTGTTGTGAACATGAAAGTTGTTCAGAATGGATCATCTAGCACGGATACAAATCCACACGTTTGTCAGTTGTCTCTAACACTGCAGACATGGAACCTTTCCCCCCGAATCATCGGTCTGGTAATCAACCGGTACTGACGAATCATCATCGGATAATTTCCCGCTCCGAGCAAATCACCTAACACTGCGTTAGATCACCGTTAGCTTTGTATCTGCTATGTCATATATTTGTGTGGCTATTATTATTTGTGTATTTATTGTTTATTACCCCCTCTTTCTGCCGATAGACGTTGCGACCGCTGCCGATGCTTCCCCCTTTGATCGACTACTTCGTCGACGACTGTGTACCCCTACCGTCGAGCTACCAGGCAAGCAGTGCCCCATCACCTCTCCCACATATCACCTATCTGTCTATATTTATCTGTTGCACTAGGAATTTGCTGCTGCTACGTTACTGTCCTATTCAAATGCATAGCCTGTCATTTTCGCCCTTTGATGCACCTGCCTTTATCCTATGCAGACGCCCTAGGGAACCTACGACGGCGAGACTCTGCCGAGTCGCTTCGAGTTTGACTTACGAGTGGATGGACTCGTATTTCACTCTCGTCGTCTCAGTAGCGTAGCATCACCGGGATGATACGAGGTTTACCTCTTTAGTTCATTACGCTGATGTCTCTGCGAACCTCTTCAAGTGTGCCATCGAGGGTGATTCCTCCTGGTTTCACTTGATGGTAGGCACCCCGAATCAACTGGTGTCCTTAAAGGTAAGAGTCGGGCGACCCAACGGTGCCCGCGAGTGGTATTGCGACGGGACGACAGGGAGGGTACGACCAGTGTACCGGTGTGCTTGGCCCCTGATCGTTGGCCGCGAGAGTTACCAAACCACGAAAAGTCGAGCTCTACCAAGAGCACACGCGAGACAAGGTAAGGAGACAGTTCACCTTGTTGGTAACCGCGCGCTTTGACGGGACGACAGGGCAGGCACCGATGTACTGGTGGTCCTGGCCGCTGTTCGTTGTCCGTTGTGTTGTTAGCTAGACAACGATAACGGTTGTCTGCGAGATAATAATAAAATACTAAATGGTTCGGTGGATGACTTGAGAGGCCGAAATGCCTTGTACGCACTACCTTCACGTGGGATAAGGAGTTAAGGGCTCCCCTGTGTCGTAGTTTGTCTGAAAGCTCTTCAGACGTTAGCAGTATCGCGGTCTGATTGTCGGGTAGCGGTGTGTCTTCTTCGCTCGAGCGGTGTATTTGGATTTGATTTTGCTTCACCGGCCAACCTCGCACCGTGCAGGAGCGTGCAAGGGTGAGGGACCTAGACCCCTTGGCGCATAGGATATAGTCCGGCGGATGGCCTCTCTGTTGAGCCTAGGATGGGCTACGACGTGTCGGATAGCTTTGGTGGAGCGTTCCCTAACAAGGTTCCCGCCACCCTGGAGATCCGAGCGTGCCGGCTGAACAGTAGTGCACCCCTGCAGGGAGTTTAATCTATTCGAATAGCCGTGTCCACGGTAACAGGACGCTTTATGCTGAAGCCGGATCTTACCACTACAAACTATTACTTCTATCAAACTGTATGGTTCTGGGTCTTATTCCTCGCAGGGAAGTCGAGGAAGGGAACTCGGAGGCATTGTTAATGGTTATATAATCAACTTATTATTATGCAATGCTGCATCAACTTATGCTGCATTGTTATTATTTTCATGTTGTTAACTGCTTAAACTGTTGGCTGATCTCATCTTGTGCTTCAAGACTCGTGTGAAGATGCTAGTCTTCGATAGGCCTAGTACCTTCCCTCTTACCCTGGTACTTCTATCGAACAGTCCACTATACAGCCTCTTCTTCCATTTTGATACAAGTGCATATTTGCTTAGTAGCCTGGGTTTAATTCTCGCTGAGTATGCTAGATACTCACCCTTGCTTTATTATTCCCTTTTCGCTTTGCCTGATCGACCGCTGCAGTCGACGTTGGAGCGATGGAGTCCCGGAGATGGAGATCCCCGATGACGACCACCGCAACGCGAAGTTCCCCGATGCCGTCTACGACGTCGAGTTCCCCGTTGACCAGGAGTACCTTGGTGGTTCCCAGGCAGGAGGCCTTGCCTTTTCGATCATGTTGTATTTGTGCTAGCCTTCTGAAGGCAATCTTGTTTCCTTGTGTCTGTATTCAGATACTATTGCTTCCGCTAACTTTTTGTTCTCGAGCTGTTGTATTCGAGCCCTCGTGGCCCCTGGCTTGTATTATACAGCTTGTATTATTTTATTTGTAGAGTTGTGTTGTGATATCTCACCGTGAGTCCCTGATCTCGATCGTGTACCTTGCGTGTATGATTACTGTACACGGTCTGATTTTGGGGGCGTCACAGATCCTGCGGGCGTATAGGGACGGCACACGCCTGAACAACCTCCACCAGAGAATCATAGTCACCATATAGTCCATTGAGTATGTACGAGGTAAACTCCTCATCCCGTAGTGGCTGACCAATGGATGTAAGTGTGTCCGCCAAGTTCTTGACTATTTTAAAGAAGGTCGTAACCGTGCGATTACACTTTTTTTAGCTCGCCAAGCTGAGTGCGAGTCGCCATAGACTGTGTTGTAGACTGCGAGGTAAAACTCATCTCGAGGGCAGCCCATACATCCAGTGAAGTGGTAGCAAACAAGACAAGACCAGCAACACCCTCAACAAGCGGTAGGACGGATGAAAAGGCGGCGGGCAAGGCAGACTACCCTCAACAAACCCCTTCAAATAGCGACTGCGGAGAAGAGGAAGAATCTGTGCGCGATACAGTAAAAATAATCATCAGTCTTGAGTTTTCTTGGTGGCAGATGAGCAAAGTAGAAGGGATGTTGCTCCAGTGCAACAACTTCAACAGGGGCAACCGAAACTGTATTGAGAGTAGAGGTGCCGGCGTATTGTCCATACGGTTCAGACAAACCGGCAGTGTGTGGCGCTGCAATCATGGGCGCAGGCAGCAAGGAAGGCAGTGTATGCGATTCAGCAGTAGGACTGTAGGAGCCCGTACGGCAACAGCAAAAACCGACCGCCCTCCATAGTACATCGACGACGGAAGCGCACCGGATACGTACATTCATTTATGATATTTGTGTTAATGAACGCAATATCATAGATTTGTCTTTTATTGCATTCGACGATCTTCAATCTGCATAATATAGTGAGGATAATTATATATACATGCAATGAAAGAGCTGAGCTATATATAGAGACTTAATTATATAAGTAGTACTTACAGACAGTAGCAAGTGACGATTATTTTATCAAGGGCCTTTTGATTGAAAAACTGGAAGAACTCCTCAAATGGAACAGACAACAGATCAATTCGAACGAGGTCGTGCTCATATTTAACTCTCAGCGTCAAAATATCCTTCCCAGACTTGCAGGTATCCATGTACCACTGATGGAATCTTCGCATCATCGTTGTTAGAGGAGGATGACTAGGTTTGACGAGAGGCTTCCCGTACCGTTATTTGTGTTCGTCCACCTCCATTGTATCAAAATGTGCATCGCCGGGCAGGTAATCACCAGGATTGGTGCCGGGCAGCATCCCCGGCAGATTTGCGACGATATCGCTAGACACCTTCAGCGGGGGGCACGATTGGTTCGCCTGTTCGTCGAGCTGGGGAATTATTTTCCCACTTCTTGTTCGTTCTTATAACCTTTTGTCACTTGAAGTGGTTCCCGACCATCGCGCTTCTTGCACTTCCTTTTGAAGAGCGCGGACATGGTTGTCATCCGGCGGAGGCGGTGCTGGTCGCTTCAGGGCATCCAAAGTGCGCTTCAATTTCAGTGGATCTATCTTCTCCTCCGGAGGTGGATTTTTCTTTGCAAAAAGGTCCTTCACTTGGGCTTTACAGATCTTCGCGTTTTCCTTCTCGGTCATCTCGTATGGTAACTTCTCAAGAGGCTTGAGAGATGGACCGAATTTGTATTGCCTCTCGCCTCTGGCTGTACTTCTAGACGTCGGAGCAGCCGGAGCGGCGGCGGTTGTCTTCCTTTTTTGCTTACGAGGCGGAGAAGGAGTGCTATGACGCGCCGGAGCAGCCGGAGCGGCGGCGGCTCTCTTCCGCCCTTGCTGACAAGGCGGAGGAGGAGGCGGGCTGCTCGGATGCGCCGACGCAGGTGGAGAAGGAGGCGGAGTGCCGCCACGCGCCGGAGCACTCGCCGTAGGAGGAGGCGGAGTGCCCTGGCTCGCCGGAGGAGGAGGAGGAGGAGGCGGAGACGTCTAGTTCGGAAGCTTGATGAGCTCCTTCCGCCATAGACATGGAGTCTTTAGAGCAAGACCCAGCTGAGTCTCTGCTTCACCGGAAGGACGGTCAAGCTCGAGATCCTCAAGTATATTAGTAGGTTAGTCCCAAATATATTGTAAATGATATGAAAGCGCATGAAAACATATAGCAATATCACCAAAAGAGGCATGGAGCAATAAAAAATTATAGATACGTTTAGGACGTATCAAGTGTTTGGTCCCACACTTGCTTAAATCAGCTGGTGGCCCTGCAATGGCTATCTTCTTCAATGTAGGACTTATGAGATCATAGTCAAAACCCCGTACATTGTATCTCCAGCCCCCAGCGTGACAAAACCCAATAGATGTGAATGGAGGCGCATCAACCGTCATTCCACTGTACATGCGGTTCAACTGGATGCCTCCGTTACGTAGAAGAAAGGCCTACCAATCGCCATTAGCACCAACCCAACCCTGTCTTGTAGTTGGATCGTCAAAAATATCGACAAGCTGAGAGAAATGTAAATTTTTAATCAAACATACGTAATCACCTACCTGAGGATGAGAGAAAATCCTCGTTGGAATAGCTGTGGCATCAATAGGGGCGATGGTTGACTCCCCACTCAGCGGCTGATCATGCGATGCCCACAACCCTTGTAATTTCTATTGGGATACGGGGCAGAAAACATAATTTTTTCACACCTACGGTACCCGAACCCAAGATCTTATGCTATGGCGATGTAAAGTAACGGAGGGAATCGGTGTTCATACCTTTGAAGACCGAAAGAGGGAAACGTTCTTGCGAACGTGGTTGGCGTAGACTCAGAACTACGACCTCCCTGTCGTGTAGAAGACCACCACCGGCGAGGATGACTCCCGGTAAACCTCCAGCGACGAAGTAGCACCACAGGTGTAGTGCCTCGAAGAGATTATACACGTACGGTACAATCGATGTTCCTCCGGGGCACCGAACCAGGCGAGCAGCGGAAGAAAGATGGCTACGGATCCCGACTCCAGCAGAGCGACGACCTGCCTTATGGTGGAGAACCCCAATCCTGGTGCAGACTCCAAACAAGGGGAGTCCACTTCCGGGAAGGAGAAGGAGGAAGAAGGAGATATTGGTGTGTTGGAAAAAGGGGGGGTCTACCCCTCCTTATATAGGCCAAGGGGGGGGGTGTGATCCTCCTCCCCTCCCCCATGTGGGACTAAACCCCCAAGGGGGGGGGAGGTGCGCCGGCCAAGAGGGGGGATGGGCCCCACCCTTGGCGCCAAGCCCAAGGGGGGAAACCCCCTCCTCCCCTAATGGGCCCCAAGGGCCCATATAGCCTTTTTCCCATTTTTTTTAATTTATTTAATATGTTTTAAATATTTAATTCAGATAATTAAATAATAAAAACATTATTAAAACAATTAAACTTTATTTTGAACTATTCAAAATGTCCGGAAACCATTCCGTCCCCCTCCGGAACTATTCCGGTGATTTCTCCTATTTCACCGATTGATCCCGTAACTGTCCTATGCATCGATTGCCCTTAAGTGTAACACCCTAACGGTCCGGGAAACAGCAGACATGGTCGAGACTCTTCTCATTGACCAATGGCTAGTCAGTTGGACCTGGTTACAATCCTTGACAACCCCTGTGCTTCCATCGAATGAACTTCGATCGCTTTTGGAAACCGTTAACGATACGACGTAATCCCTTTGTGCTGCGGTACTTTGTTTGTCCGAGGTTTGATCGTCGGTATCCCACATACCGTGTTCACATCTCGTTCACAACAAACAACTTCTCTCGTCCATGATCATTGCATCTCTTGTGACCTAGTCACGTCCTTGCAAGGTGTTGATGCAATATCACCGAGTGGGCCCAGAGTACCTGTCCTGTCACAAGGACTGACAAATCCCGCTCTGATCTATTAACATACTCATCAACCATCTATTTCGGAATACCCAAAGTGCTCCGTTATAGCCAGCATATTTCAGTCAGGCGGTGGGATACAAATAAAAGTCTCCTCATAGATCGTGATTACGTATGATCATTACGGTCTAAGGACTAAGCCATACGTTACAAAGTCATAGCAACGCTGAACTATGTGACTCGATCACATTGCAATACTTTAGGTGGGTGTACGTCCATCACATCATTCCCCTTAATGATATGACCTCATTGTCAATGGACTTAAGTGTCGCCATGATCAGGAAAGCTTGATCAATCAATTGACCAATGAGATAGTTTACCCGAGTTAAACTACGGAGCATGTTTTATACTACACCTGTATTAGTATTTCCAAGTAATACAGTTATAGCACAGTATAAATTGTATTATGAACAAAACGGATATGTGACAAATATCTTTATTAATTTGTCTCTAAGGCACATATCCAATAGTCTTCCACTTGCACTAGAGTACAAATTACACTAGTTTACATCAGGTATGTATCTAACACCAATGGTCTCTCGGTATTCTTCAAACTTGCCCTGTGGAAGAGGTTTAGTCATCGGGTCTGCTGCGTTCAGATCCGTATGTATCTTGTGAATCCTAGTGTGTCCATCCCTGACGTAGTCTCGCGTCACATGAAACTTTAGGAGGATGTGCTTGGCCGTAGAGTGAGTTCTTGGCTCCTTCGCGTTAGCAATGGCACCCGTGTTGTCGCAGAAGATTCCCACGGGGTCAGTGCAACTGGGAAAAACGCCAAGTTCGATCACGAACTTCTTCAGCCACAGCGCCTCGTTTGACGCTTCGCAAGCGGCAATATACTCCGACTCCATTGAAGATTGAGCGACGACTGACTGTTTGCCGCTCCTCCAGCTAATTGCGCCACCGGTCAACATGAAAACATATCCCGTCTGGGATTTCGAGTCATCTAGATCTGAGCCGAGGCTTGCGTCAACATAACCCTTTACGGTGAGCTCCTCATCAACTCCTCCATAAACGAGAAAGAGATCCTTGGTTCTTCTTAAGTACTTAAGGATGTTCTTTACTGCTGTCCAGTGAGCCATTCCCGGGTTACTCTGGTAGCGATTAGTCATACTAATGGCCAGCGCTAAATCCGGTCTGGTACATAACATAGCATACATGAGAGAACCTATGGCTAAGGCATAGGGCTTTGAGGACATCTCCTCTTTCTCTTTTGCTGTGGTTGGGCATTGAGTCACGCTTAATTTGACACCTTTTATGACTGGCAAGAGACCTCTCTTAGAGTCATCCATTTTGAACCTTTTCAATATCTTGTCAATATAAGTGTTCTGACTCAAGGCCAACCGCCGATTAGGTCTATCTCTATAGATCTTAATCCCCAATATGTACGCAGCTTCACCTAGGTCCTTCATGGAAAATTGTCCATTCAGATATTCCTTCACTTCCTCTAAGAATTTCTTATCGTTCCCTATTAGTAATATGTCATCTACATATAACACAAGGAATGCTACAGAGCTCCCACTCAGTTTCTTATAGACGCAGAACTCTTCGACGTTTTGGACAAATCTAAAAGCTTTAATGACCTCATCAAATCGAAGATTCCAGATCCAAGATGCTTGCTTCAACCAATAGATGGACCGTTGAAGCTTGCAAACCTTACCAGCGTTCCTTGGATTGACAAACCCCTCTGGTTGCATCATATACAACTCTTCCTCAATGTTGCCATTTAGGAATGCAATTTTCACATCCATCTGCCATATCTCGTAATCATGATATGCATCTATTGCTAGTAGGATCCGAATAGACTTTATCATCGCTACAGGAGAGAACGTCTCCTCGTAGTCAACTCCTTGAATTTGTCGGAAACCCTTCGCGACAAGTCGAGCTTTGTAGACAGATACGTTTCCGTCTGCGTCAGTCTTTTTCTTGAAAATCCATTTATTCTCGACGGCCTTGCGGTCCTCGGAAATATCCACCAAAGTCCATACTTTGTTGGTGTACATGGAGTCTATTTCGGATTTCATGGCTTCAAGCCATTTCTCGGACTCGGGTCCCTCCATTGCTTCTTTGTAACTTGTAGGTTCATCCGACTCATCAGCCGAGATTGCATTCACAAGCTGTCCGTAAAACTCAGTAGGTTGACGGACTCTTGATGACCTATGGGGCATAAAAGGTTCCTCTTCATTCTCATCATGATCATCATTAATGTCATGATCGTTATGAATGTCGTTCTGGCCATTATCTTCAGCTCCCACTGTGGAAGATGGTTCCAGAACAATTTCCGTAGCCGTTTCTTCCAATTGGAGTGATTGGTCAGTCACTTCAACTCTTTCGCGAGAAACTCCTTCTCAAGAAAGTGTCCCGTCTTGGCAACAAACGTTTTGCTGTCAGACTTGTTGTAGAAGGTGTATCCACAAGTTTCCTTGGGATAGCCCACAAAGATGCACTTATTCGCCTTGGATTCAAGTTTGTCAGGCTGTAGTTTCCTAACATAAGCCTCACAACCCCAAATCTTCAGGTGAGACAACTCAGGTTTTGTGCCATGCCATTCTTCAAATGGTGTTGTCTTTACGGATTTGGATGGTGCCCTATTAAGAATATGAACGGCAGTTTCTAATGCATACCCCCAGAATGACACAGTCAAATCAGTATGAGACATCATCGATCGTACACTATCCAATAGGGTTCGATTATGTCGCTCAGCCACACCGTTTCTCTGAGGTGTGCCTGCCGGCGTAAGCTGTGGTACTATGCCACAAGACTTTAGATGATTGCCAAACTCGTGACTCAAATACTCGCCACCTCGATCCGATCGAAGGTGCTTGATTTTTCTTCCGAGTTGATTTTCGACCTCATTCTGAAATTCCTTGAACTTTTCAAAGGTTTCAGACTTGTGCTTCATCAAGTAAATATACCCATATCTACTCAAGTCATCAGTAAAGGTCACGAAGTAACGAAGACCATTGCGAGTGGGGACGTTCATGGGTCCACATACATCCGAGTGTATGATCCCCAATAAGACATCCGCATGCTCCATTACGCCATTGAATGTAGTCCTTGTCATTTTGCCCATGAGGCATTGTTCACATGTATCAAGGGTTCCAAAATCCAATGACTCAAGAAGTCCATCCTTATGGAGCTTCTCCATGCGTTTTATACCAATATGACCAAGTCGGCAATGCCACATCATCATGTGATCTTCATCATTCTTCAATCTTTTGGCCTCAATATTGTTAATGTGACACACGTCACCATCGAGATCAAGTACGAATAAACCATGCAACTCCGGTGCGTGAACATAAAACATTTCATCGTTATAAATCGAACAACCAATTGTATCAGACTTAAAAGAATAGTGGTCTCGCTTCAAGCAAGAGCCACTAACGATGTTCACACTCAACGCGGGTACATAGTAGCAATTATTCAGAACTAAAACCAATCCCGAAGGGAGACTAAGATGCTTCGTGCCGACCGCCAAGACCTCAATCCGACAGCCATTCCCCACGCGCATCGTCACTTCATCTTTGAGCAAGCGTCTCCTATTCCTTAGTCCCTGAATGGAATTAGAAATATGAGCGACAGATCCTGTATCAAATATCCAGGATGTGTTCCCAGCGCTTGTCAAGAGAAGATCAACAATATGTATATCAAATATACCTACGTCTCTCTTGGCGACCTTGCCAACCTTCTTGTCCTTTAGGTATTTGGGACAGTTGCGTTTCCAGTGACCTTCACCCTTGCAGTAGAAGCACTCCACTCCGAGTTTAGGCTTGGGTGCCTTGGGAGGAGCGGCAACTGACTTGCGATCCCTCTTAGGGCCACCTCTCTTGGCCTTCTCCCGCCTGTTTGACTTCTTGAAGTCAGTGGTCTTGTTGACCATGAAGACGGCGTGCTCCTTCTTGATCTCAACCTCGGCGCTCTTCAGCATGGCGAACAACTCAGAAGGGGTTTTGGTCATCCCCTGCATGTTGTAGTTCAGCACAAAGCCTTTGTAGCTAGTGGGAAGCGACTGCAACACCCTATCAACAGCAAGTTCATCTGGAATCTGGTCATTCCAGAGCATTCAAGCGCTGAATGTAGCCAGACATTTTGACTACGTGCTCACTCACGCTGCCGTGCTCGTCCATCTTTGCTGAGAAGAAGGCTTCAGAAGCCTCGTACCGTTCAGCCCTGGCTTGAGGTGCGAAGACCGCCTTGAGGTCGGTGATAATCTCATATGCACCCATCCTCTAAAGCGTTTCTGCAGCTCAACCTCCATGGAGCAGAGCATGCCACTTTGGACAAGGTTGTAATCATCAGTCCTGGAGAGATAGACATTCTTCTCGTCTTGACTGGCATCATCTGCTGGTGCGTCACCTAACGCGTCCTCTAGTACGTATGCCATTTTGAGGGGAACGAGGAGAATCCTTAGGGTGCGGAACCAGTTGGTGAAGTTTGTCCCATCTGTTTTTAGCTTATCTTTCTCTAGGAATGATCCTAAGTTGAACGAGGGGCGTGGTGCTGCCATCTACAAGGTTGGATTCACAAGGATACATATTTAGACTTTTGTTCATAATGTGGAGTTTCAATTTAATCTCAAAATTATAGAAAGCTCCCACTTAGATAAACACCTCTCAATTTAACCAAGTGATTACACAATCCCAGCCCCCATACCTCCCCCGATCGTTACGGACATCAGTATGCGAACTAGGTAGGCCTCTAAGCCAATCACATCAGCCATGTGACTCGTGCTCGACCTTTCGGTCTCCTGTGTTCCAGGCCCGCATCTACATACGTCAAGCCTGCCAATCGAACCTTGATGTTAGCTGTTCAGCAAGGCCATATCTGCATAGTCCAGGCTCGCCGAACCCAACCTCATGCGAACTCCGTTTAATATGTAGGACAACTCCGGTATGTACGGAGCATCAAGCCATATGGGAGAACCTTCCAGGCGGTGCCCACCAAGGGAGAACACAATGTTGGTATTGTGAGAGATGGTCCTGTTTCGTGCTACCGTCGATATATCTAGCATACTAGCGTAAAACAAGAAGTAAAACTGTAAATCATACAACCTATGATCCCCTTCATGCAAAGAAAAGTTAAACGCCTTTCTACTTTAGCTTGTGCAAGTTTTATGTGGCCGCTAGGGGTTTCGAGAGAGAGAACCGTTTCTATCCTGCGAAAAACATGCCACAACACCGTCTCCCATCCGTCTCTATTACACCCCTGTCAGGGCCCTCCGTTGCAAACATCTTCGCATCGCTAATGCAGGTGTAAGGCCCCTGATGCGGTACTAACTCTAACTAGTCGCTTTCGCGTCCGAACGGAGTTAGAAGCGCATCAAACGCCACCGGCGCATGACACTCGCACTCGTGTCGCTGCCGGATTCTCGACAATAGGTATATACGCACAACTCTAACAGAAAGGAAATATACATAGATAGATAAATAGAGCAGGGCATACAACGCCACTGCCTAATAATACAGCAATATCATGAGTACATCTCATCAATTCATCAAGCGGAAGCAAGGTATGGACCGGGTACGGCCACGATCCAGATTGCCCTAGAGAGGGCTACACATAAATCCACCCACGGGAACGTCTGAGCCCAACTAAGGATCCTACTGGTCGAGGTAGTCGCACTCGTCGTCATCCTCCGGGGGCACCTCCACGAAGTATCGTCCGGTGCTGGGGTCGAGGTAGTAGTCCACTGCACCGGCCGATCAGGCAAAGCGGAAAAGGAAGAAATGTAAACGGGGGTGAGAACATGTCATTACGGAATAACTAACGCTACAGGTAAGGTAAATGCATAGACAGTTTGCAGCGTACTAGCATGTAGGGTGGCTACACGTTCTATCAGAATAGAGGTGAGATCCAAGAAGGTACGTTGACAACGTGTCGTAAGTCGGCTATCCACCTACTTACGCAAACATAACACAACCTCGTTTCTCTCTCGGTCCCCCTGGACAAAGAAAGACAACCAAGGCACGCACACGGTTTGTCAGGTTTTATAGCATAATTACAGTTGATGTTATTCTATGAATAGGACGTAGGTCTCAAGTAGTCCATAACCGCGGACACGACTTTTCGAAAAGATTTACCCTGTAGGGGTGTACCAACTGTCCATTATAGACGTCGCATGTACGCCCAGTTTCCACTTGGCTAGGTAAGCGCCTGAAACTCCGGAACGTCAGAGTCCCTCTAACTAACAACGCACATATCCGGGTGGCCCCCGGTGAGTCGACACCCAACCCAAAAGCTGGCCACGCTCTCGAATCGGACTCTACCGTATGACTCCAGGTTTGGATTACCGGTTAGTTCTCTTATGAGACCGGGTCCTCAGCCGGTCTATTTGGGCCAGCCAAGAAACTATGTCCTCCTGGCCCTGATTTGGTTTGGGAACAACTGGGGATCCAACCAGCACACACACATTGCTAATGTAAAACAGCTCGGGCCACCACTAGAATGTACGAGGCTAGGTAGGTAAGACAAGGGGGCCCCATAAAACCCCACACACGATTAGGCACGCTCGTCAAGAAACACAATACCCGGAACTCGGGTCCTAGGTGACTCAAATGGAACAAAGCACCAGCCGGGAGTAGTACAGCCTTCCACCTTTCGTCGAGTATAATTAACATCATTTAACAATAATAAATATCAACCAACTTCTTGTATAACATGATATCCCAACCATAAATGTATAGGGTAAGCAGCAAGTCTTCTATCCATACTAAGCAATGGCTGAGCAGCGGTAACTTAGTAGAACAATGGTTTGCTGGGATGTGGGGATCATGGCTGTATGGGTTTAAACATGGCATATAATGTAGATAGGATCAAGCAATAACGTTCTAGATCTACAGCTAGGCATGAGCAGAAAGTTATAAAGTAATGACACAGATCTCCCCCTTGCCTGGTAAGGTAGCCGAAGCAGCACTCACGGTACCCTCGGGCTCGGTGTCGGACAGCTCCACGTAAGTCTCCTCGGCGGTCTCAGGTGCTAACATAAGGTACCGGCAGGAAAAGGCACACAAGTAAGCAACTGAAGCAACTCAAACAAGGATGGCATGTTTAAGTTTTATTTACATGATATGACCCTGTCTAGTCAAGTTTAAATGAAGGTGACGACGACAAGTCATCACTTTCATATGCATTTTATTTACATTGTAATGGCTTTGGTCTGAGCCTTAATTAGGTGTAAATAGCATGATAGCATGACATGAACAACAAAGCATTACAAGAATTAAATAACATGAAAGAATAAAGCAAAGATTCCGGAGACGGAGTAGTGTCGGTGAACTTGACACATAGGAGGGTGCAACAACTGTTGGAGGTCAGCCACATAGCATATGAAAATATGTTAAGGGCTGACTTGAAGAAAAAGATGGCATGAAACAGACTTGACGATCAGATGGACAACATTTCAAATGCACTGAAGTTGAAATGCTGCAGACAGACAGATCTAAAAACTTCTGCACCAGGTGATCACACCTTGTCTTAAAATTTGCACAACACATCATGAAAATATCTCTGCTGAACTCCTTGCAGAAAAGCACCCCAAAAACATATATGACATGTCTCAGTTTGAATTTGCAAGGGCAGTTGCAAATTCAGCTGATGTTCAGGGGGCTGAGTGCAGAATTGCACCTCATGAATTTAAAAAAGGTTCAGATGATGAAATCAGCATCACCATGCAATTCCTTGCTCAAAATTACCCAAAATTCATATATGGCATGCCTCAATTGATCAGGAGGTGAAAGTCTAGTTTGAATTTGAATTCAAACTTGAATAAAATAAAAACAGAAAAGAAAAGGAATAAAAAAAAGAAAAAGAAAAGGGAAGCCCAGCCAGCTTGGGCTGGCTTCGGCCAGCAGCCCAGCCGCTGCTCCCTGCCGCCTGGCGCGCTAATGCAAACGGGCCAGGCCCAGCTGCTACCACGCCATGCTCTAAAAGAGCAAAAATTCGGGGTTTAACTCGACCCAAGGGGGTTCGAACCCCGCACCGCGCGGCTACGACTCCAGGCGCGCTACCACCTCGGCTACTGATCGAGTTTGACAGAACACGGCTCGCACTGATATCAACTAGCTACAAGCGATGCTGAAACCGAACACGAACTGAACTCGGGTTCAGTCGACAGCGGATGGCAGAAAAGGAGGGATCTTGCTCTCGTGGAGTTGATCCAGGACTCCAATCAAATGAAGCAACGCTGCACCGTCTCCGTCCTGCTACGGTGATCTACATCACGCGGGATCGAAGTAGCTCGAGGCGCGACTGAAGAAAGGGGGCGGCTTGTCCGCTGTCTGACGAAGTTCAGACTACAGCTCCCGCGCGCGAGGAACTTCCGGCGTTTCCCCCATCTCGTCCAGGGCACCATGGCCTCCATGCCTCCTGCTAACCGTAGCCTGATGTGCCCTGAACCTGTTTTTCTGCTAAGCCAGCCTCGCCGTGCTACGTGCGGATGCTACGCTGGACCGGAAGAACGCGGCGGAACGGGAGGCTAACGGGAGCAGGGGAGAGGATCGGCGAGCTCACAACGGGGGGATCGACTCGTGCGGCTCGGAGGGAGGTCGCCGGTGTGCTGGTCGACGACGTGGACGACGACGGGGTCGTGCTGCGCAGGAAACTCAGGCCATGGACCTCCTGTCCATGGCGGCTCCGGACGGGATGCCTGAGGAAGGGGAACGGGAGAGGGCTGCGGCGGCACGGGAATGGATCTAGGGTTTTGGGGGAGCAAGGAGGGCTCATATATAGGAGAGGGGGAGAGGCGACGTGGACGAAGGAGAGCCTCTCCTCCACGGGCGCCATGTGCGTGTGGGGAGAAAAGCAGAGGAGGGGGATGACAGGTGGGGTCCGGTCGGCAGAGAGAGAGAGAGGAAAGGAAAAAAAAGAACGGGCGCTCCAGGTGGGCTGATTCCAGGCGGCCCAGCTGGGCTGGAGGTGAAAAGGGGAGGAAGGCAGGCCTTTTCCCAAAAAGAATTGAGCAGTAGAGAAAGAAAGAAGGAAAATAAAAGATAGGGGAAAAGAAAAATATTCCAAATATTTTTTTAAATCCCCTAAAAAGATGATTGATCACCCAAAATTGGTTTGATCATTTTTGCATGCAGTGAAAAATCCCCAAACGCAAAACAGTACCCTTTTCTTTTTAAAATTAAATAGAAAAGGACTTTGAAGAGTTTTTGAGAGAAAAATAGAAGGTTCAAAATTCCATGAGTTTGAAATTCTTAATCCTTGCATTTTTCTAGATTTTTCAAAATTGGTTTGACCAATTTTTGGCAACAACAAAAATGTGGCCCCTTTTTGAATTCAAAAACACTTTGAACTAGGGCTACTGTTTTTGGTGGTGGCAAAAATGCTTTGAGGATTTTAAAACCCTTGCAATAGCAAATGAAATGGCTAGGCCAAGTTTGGGGTCAAGTGGAGTGAGCATGTGACAAGGAAAATTCCAACAGTACTCTTCTTGAGCCACTTTGGATGCAAAGGAAAACAACTCAACATGACTCCATTCTCAATGCCAATTTAAATCACCACATGAAAAGACATAAACCTCCACCATGCCAAGTTACAAGTCCAACAGAGAAAGTAAATTACATGGTGTTTGCAGCTTATTACATGTGGGCTGTTACAGCTGTCCCCTACCAACATAGGATCTCGTCCCGAGATCTAAGCAAGAAAAAGCTCGGGATACTCAGAACGGAGATGATCTTCACGCTCCCACGTTGCTTCCTTATCTGAGTGATGTGCCCATTGCACCTTGAGGAACTTGACGGTCTTGTTGTGAGTCTTGCGCTCAGACGAGTCAAGAATACGGACTGGACGCTCTGAGTAAGAAAGATCCGCACTGAGCTGGATCTCGCCCAAATCCACTGCCTGCTCTGGCTGCTTGAAACACTTCTTCAACTGAGACAGGTGGAACACATCATGCACCATAGCCAAGCTGTCTGGAAGCTCGAGGCGGAACGCAAGAGGTCCCCTAGTCTCTTGGATGCGGAATGGACCAACGAACCTGGGAGCCAACTTGCCTTTGATCCCAAAGTGGTGAGTGCCCCGAAGTGGAGACACTTTGAGGTATGCGAAGTCACCAACTTTGAAGTCAACACCACGGTGCTTCTTGTCATAATAGGCCTTCTGCCTGGACTGTGCTGCCTTTAGGTGCTCCCGGACAATCTTCACTCTGTCTTCTGCTTCTTGGATCACATCTGGACCGAACAGCTGCCTCTCGCCTGTCTCGGACCAATTCAAAGGTGTCCTGCACTTGCGACCATACAATACTTCAAACGGTGCTGCTTGCAGACTTGCCTGATAGCTGTTGTTGTAAGAGAACTCAGCATACGACAAGCACTCTTCCCACTTCATACCAAACGAGATCACACATGCCCTCAACATGTCCTCGAGAATTTGATTCACACGCTCAACCTGCCCACTGGTCTGAGGGTGATACGCGGTACTGAAGAGAATCTTCGTACCCAATGCCTCTTGAAAGGCCTTCCAGAAGTTTGATGTGAAGATGCTTCCACGATCAGAACTTATCTGCTTGGGAATGCCGTGCAACGAAACAATTCTTGCGGTGTACAGCTCTGCCAACTGGCTAGCTGAGACAGTCTCCTTGACAGGCAGAAAGTGAGCAACCTTGGACAAGTTATCAATGACAATGAAGATAGCATTATTGCCCTTCTGAGACCTTGGAAAACCCGTGACAAAGTCCATCTCTATGTGGTCCCACTTCCACTCCGGAATCTGAAGTGGCTGAAGTAGCCCTGCAGGCTTCTGATGCTATGTTTTCACTCTCCTGCACACATCACACTGGGAGACAAAACGGGCAACATCCCGCTTCATACGAGTCACCAAAAGCTCTGCTTGAGGTCCTGATACATCTTGGTGCTACCAGGGTGGATAGACAGCTTAGTGTCATGGGCTTCTTTCAAGATGACCTCTCTGAGACCTCCTTCTTTGGGAACAACAACTCTTTCCTCGAACATCACGGTGTCGTCATTATGCACTGAAAAGCAACCGTACTTCGTAACTGAGGCGGCAACACCCTGCTTGACTTTCTGAATCATCAAGCTACCAGACTGAGCTTCACGAATCTTCTCACGGATAGTGGGCTCTACCACAAGGTTGGCTAGATAGCCTGCTGGAACTAGCTCAAGATTTAGCCTTCGAAAAGCCTCACACAAATCAGGGTGTATCTTCTGCACCTGGACACTGTTGCAATCACCCTTGCGGCTCAATATCCACGGAGTACTCAGTAATAGTCTCGAGACACCTCCTTTGCCTCAAGTTCAGGTTAGGCTGCGTGAACAAGTACTTTAAGCTTTTGTGATCGGTGAACACATCAACATTCCTCCCTAGGAGGAGGTGTCGCCAAGTAACCAACGCATGAATCACTGCAGCCAGCTCAAGATCGTGGGTCGGATAATTCCTCTCAGCCTGCTTCAACTGTCTGGAGGTGTATGCCACAATATTCTTTCCCTGCATCAACACTCCGCCAAGGCCATTCAATGAGGCGTCACAGAACACTTGAAACGGCTGCGACTCATCTGGCGGCGTAAGGATCGGAGCTGTGGTCAGCCTTATCTTCAACTCATCAAAAGCTGCCTGGCAAGCCTGTGACCAAACGTACTTCTTGCCCTTGCACAACAGCTCGGTCATCGGCTTTGCTATCTTGGAGAAATTCTCGACAAACTTCCTGCAATAGCTGGCAAGTCCGAGAAAGCTCCTCAACTGCTTGACATTTTTCGGCGGAGTCCAATCTTGAATCGTCCGGACTCTGTCTGGGTTAACAGCAATGCCCTCTGAGGAAATGACATGGCCAAGGAAGTTGACCTTATTCATCCAGAATTCACACTTGGAGAACTTGGCATAAAACTGGTGATCTCTCAACTTCTGCAACACCAATCTGAGATGCTCCTCATGCTCAGCCTCTGACTTGGAAAAGACAAGGATATCGTCGAGGTAGAGGAGTACGAACACATCTAGCCATTCTTGGAACAGATAGTTCATGGCCCTCATGAACGTCGGAGGTGTGTTTGAAAAGCCAAACGTCATGACCGTAAACTCGTACAGTCCATAACGAGTGCGGAAGGCTGTCTTGGGAATGTCCTCCTCACGGACACGAATCTGGTGGTATCCCATCTTTAGATCAAGCTTTGAAAACACCTTTGCTCCATGCAACTGCTCAAACAAGTCATTGATGTTGGGCAAAGGGTATTTGTTTTTGATCGTCTTCTTGTTGATACCACGGTAGTCTTGAACAAACCGGCTAGTACCATCTTTCTTCTTCACAAAAAGACACGGGGCACCCCAAGGAGAAGTGCTCGGACGAATGAGCCCATCCTTCTCAAGCTTCACCAACTGCTCTTTCAACTCAATCAGCTCTTCCGGACACATCTTGTAAGGTTGCCGAGATATCGGCTGTGTACCAGGTTCTAGCTCGATCACGAACTCAATAGCACGCACGGGTGGAATACCTGGCAACTCCTCTGGAAAGACATCTGGGAACTCTCGAACAACTCTGACCTCCTCGATCAATGGAGCAACTCCAGCGTTCAGAGCGTACAACTGTGCTGATCCCACTGTCGAGCCACAAGTGTACCAAATCTCTGCGCCTGAATCGTGCGTCAGCAACACGGTCTTGGACGGACAATCAATCTTGGCCTTGTACTTGACAAGCCAATCCATGCCCAAGATGACATCAATGTCGGAACGGGGCAAGACAATCAGGGAGGCTGAAAAGATAGCACCCTGAATACTGATCTCCACATTTGGAACAAAAACTGAGGAACTGCATCTGGAACCAGGAGTGTGGACTGCAAGTGGCGGATAGAGCAATTCAGACTGAAGGTCACTGGCTGAAGCAAAAGACTGAGATATGAAGGAATGGGATGCTCCGGAATCGAACAAAACTGACGCTGGGACTGAACATACAAGCAACCTACCAAGCACAATCTCGGACGACTGCTGGGCCTCTGCGACGGTCACGTTGTTTACCCTGACTGCTCGTGGCTGGGCCCGCACCATCGCGTTGCTCGGTGTAGAGCGAGGTGGGGGCGGAGGCAGCCTGGCGTAACGAGGGTCGGTGCACTGCGGAGACTTGTGGCCCGGCTTGCCACACTTGAAGCACGTGATCTCTGGCCTGGGCTGGCCCTGTGGAGCAGGCGGCCTCGCATAAGGTGGAGCAGAGCGAGGTCCATGCTGCACTGGGACGGGAGGGCGGGCAAAAGTGCGGACAACTGCCCCCCTCGGCTGGAACTGCTGACGCTGCGGCTGAGTCTGTGGCTCTGCAACCCAGGACTTGGCCTTCTTGTGGACCATCACTGCTGAACTGTGCTCTCTCTGCTTCCTCTTCTCTGCGGAACGCTCTGCCTCAGCTGACTCCTGTCTGATAGCCTGGTCGACGAACTCTGAGAACAGGCTTGGCGTGGCCAAGGTGAGCGCATACTTGATGTCCGGGGCAAGACCACCGCGGAACCTGGCAATGCGCTTGGCCTCTGACGAGACCTCCTCTGAAGCGTACCTGGCAAGTCTGACGAAGGCCAGGTTATACTCCTGCACAGACCTGTCCCCCTGCCTCAGAGCTAAGAACTCCTCGCGCTTCCTCTCGATCAGTCCACTGGGAATATGAGCAGCTCTGAAATCCTTGACGAAGTCATCCCACGTGATCTCTGCATCACCCTTGTTTGCCTTGTACGTCGAGAACCAACTGCCTGCGGCACCCTGAAGCTGGAAGGAGGCGAAGGTGACGTAGTTGACGGGTCTGACGGTGTTGGCATTGAAGTGCTTCTTGATCTCTGCAATCCAGTCATCCGCCTCCAGCGGGTCTCGAGCCTCGGAGAACCTGGGTGGGCTGATCGCAAGGAACTGCTGCAGCGTAGTGTACTGTGGACGATCATTCCTCTGAGCACCCTGGTTCTGCAGCATCTGAAGGATCGCAGCTGTGCCCTGTGCCACTGCAGCTACAGCCTCCCCAAGGATAGGGTTCTCTGGTGGCGGCATGTTCGCTCTTGGCATCCTGTATACAGGAATACTTATGAGAACATGATCGAATCATTGAAGTAACCAGAAGTTAAAGTAAAATTGACAACAAAACTTCCTCACGAGGTATGAGAAAGCCGAAGGCTGAAATTCCACCAAGGTTAACCCGGAAAGTCGATAACTAGGTGCTACTGGAATTCCCAAACCAAGAACATCCGAAACCAAGATAATCTTCTGCTAGCGAGCACACAACAATATATACGAGCGGTTGGAAACCTGACAATGAGACATCTGCACTGAGCGGCCCGCCATCACGGTCGTCCATAGGAGAAAGACACCACATCCATATTACCATAGGATGCCCGCCAATCCTGTATGGACGGTTCACCTGGGGTACGCCGTAAGCGAGGTAGAGCAGTCAACCCCAAGTGGCGGCTCAGTGGTCTCAAAGACGCCAACACATCTCGTCGCTAGCAAAAAAATTATAGAGGAATCGGGGCCTCATGTAAACGAGAACCTAGATTTTTGAAAGGGGATAAGTTGCAGAGACAACATCGTTTCACTTCCTCACGGAAAAAGGGGTGGGAGGGTGGGATAAGGAGAAAACAGAAAGAGGTCCTACTCTCCGAATTTTTTTCCTATATAACTACCAAAATAGTTTCTAGACTCAACTTCGGCCAGTAAAGGGTCCTACAGTCAGTCCTTCTCTGATACCAAGTTGTAAAGGCCCCTGATGCGGTACTAACTCTAACTAGTCGCTTTCGCGTCCGGTCGAAGTTAGAAGCGCATCAAACGCCACCGGCGCACGACACTCGCACTCGTGTCGCTGCCGGATTCTCGACAACAGGTATATAAGCACAACTCTAACAGAAAGGAAATATACATAGATAGATAAATAGAGCAGGGCATACAACGCCACTGCCTAATAATACAGCAATATCATGAGTACATCTCATCAATTCATCAGGCGGAAGCAAGGTATGGACCGGGTACGACCAAGATCAAAATTTCCCTAGAGAGGGATACACATAAATCCACCCACGGGAACGTCTGAGCCCAACTAAGGATCCTACTGGTCGAGGTAGTCGTACTCGTCGTCATCCTCCGGGGGCACCTCCACGAAGTATCATCCGGTGCTGGGGTCGAGGTAGTAGTCCACTGCAGCGGCCGATCAGGCAAAGCGGAAAAGGCAGAAATGTAAACGGGGGTGAGAACATGTCATTACGGAATAACTAACGCTACAGGTAAGGTAAAGGCATAGACAGTTTGCAGCGTACTAGCATGTAGGGTGGCTACACGTTCTATCAGAATAGAGGTGAGATCCAAGAAGGTACGTTGACAACGTGTCGTAAGTCGGCTATCCACCTACTTACGCAAACATAACACAACCTCGTTTCTCTCTCGGTCCCCCTGGACAAAGAAAGACAACCAAGGCACGCACACGGTTTGTCAGGTTTTATAGCATAATTACAGTTGATGTTATTCTAGGAACAGGACGTAGGTCTCAAGTAGTCCATAACCGCGGACACGGCTTTTCGAAAAGATTTACCCTGCAGGGGTGTACCAACTGTCCATTATAGACGTCGCATGTACGCCCAGTTTCCACTTGGCTAGGTAAGCGCCTGAAACTCCGGAACGTCAGAGTCCCTCTAACTAACAACGCACATATCCGGGTGGCCCCCGGTGAGTCGACACCCAACCCAAAAGCTGGCCACGCTCTCGAATCGGACTCTACCGTATGACTCCAGGTTTGGATTACTGGTTAGTTCTCTTATGAGACCGGGTCCTCAGCCGGTCTATTTGGGCCAGCCAAGAAACTATGTCCTCCTGGCCCTGATTTGGTTTGGGGACAACTGGGGATCCAACCAGCACACACACATTGCTAATGTAAAACAGCTCGGGCCACCACTAGAATGTACGAGGCTAGGTAGGTAAGACAAGGGGGCCCCATAAATCCCCACACACGATTAGGCACGCTCGTCAAGAAACACAATACCCGGAACTCGGGTCCTAGGTGACTCAAATGGAACAAAGCACCAGACGGGACTAGTCCAGCTTTCCACCTTTCGTCGAGTATAATTTAACATCATTTAACAATAATAAATATCAACCAACTTCTTGTATAACATGATATCCCAACCATAAATGTATAGGGTAAGCAGCAAGTTTTCTATCCATACTAAGCAATGGCTGAGCAGCGGTAACTTAGCAGAACAATGGTTTGCTAGGATGTGGGGATCATGGCTGTATGGGTTTAAACATGGCATATAATGTAGATAGGATCAAGCAATAACGTTCTAGATCTACAGCTAGGCATGAGCAGAAAGTTATAAAGTAATGACACAGATCTCCCCCTTGCCTGGTAAGGTAGCCGAAGCAGCACTCACGGTACCCTCGGGCTCGGTGTCGGACAACTCCACGTAAGTCTCCTCGGCGGTCTCAGGTGCTAACGTAAGGTACCGACAGGAAAAGGCACACAAGTAAGCAACTGAAGCAACTCAAACAAGAATGGCATGTTTAAGTTTTATTTACATGATATGACCCTGTCTAGTCAAGTTTAAATGAAGGTGACGACGACAAGTCATCACTTTCATATGCATTTTATTTACATTGTAATGGCTTTGGTCTGAGCCTTAATTAGGTGTAAATAGCATGATAGCATGACATGAACAACAAAGCATTGCAAGAATTAAATAACATGAAAGAATAAAGCAAAGATTCCGGAGACGGAGTAGTGTCGGTGAACTTGACACATAGGAGGGTGCAACAACTGTTGGAGGTCAGCCACATAGCATATGACAATATGTTAAGGGCTGACTTGAAGAAAAAGATGGCATGAAACAGACTTGACGATCAGATGGACAACATTTCAAATGCACTGAAGTTGAAATGCTGCAGACAGACAGATCTGAAAACTTCTGCACCAGGTGATCACACCTTGTCTTAAAAGTTGCACAACACATCATGAAAACATCTCTGCTGAACTCCTTGCAGAAAAGCACCCCAAAAACATATATGACATGTCTCAGTTTGAATTTGCAAGGGCAGTTGCAAATTCAGCTGATGTTCAGGGGGCTGAGTGCAGAATTGCACCTCATGAATTTAAAAAAGGTTCAGATGATGAAATCAGCATCACCATGCAATTCCTTGCTCAAAATTACCCAAAATTCATATATGGCATGCCTCAATTGATCAGGAGGTGAAAGTCTAGTTTGAATTTGAATTCAAACTTGAATAAAATAAAAACAGAAAAGAAAAGGAATAAATAAAAAAAAAGAAAAGGGAAGCCCAGCCAGCTTGGGCTGGCTTCGGCCAGCAGCCCAGCCGCTGCTCCCTGCCGCCTGGCGCGCTAATGCAAACGGGCCAGGCCCAGCTGCTACCACGCCATGCTCTAAAAGAGCAAAAATTCGGGGTTTAACTCGACCCCAGGGGGTTCGAACCCCGCACCGCGCGGCTACGACTCCAGGCGCGCTACCACCTCGGCTACTGATCGAGTTTGACAGAACACGGCTCGCACTGAATATCAACTAGCTACAAGCGATGCTGAAACCGAACACGAACTGAACTCGGGTTCAGTCGACAGCGGATGGCAGAAAAGGAGGGATCTTGCTCTCGTGGAGTTGATCCAGGACTCCAATCAAATGAAGCAACGCTGACCGTCTCCGTCCTGCTACGGTGATCTACATCACGCGGGATCGAAGCAGCTCGAGGCGCGACTGAAGAAAGGGGGCGGCTTGTCCGCTGTCTGACGAAGTTCAGACTGCAGCTCCCGCGCGCGAGGAACTTCCGGCGTTTCCCCCATCTCGTCCAGGGCACCATGGCCTCCATGCCTCCTGCTAACCGTAGCCTGATGTGCCCTGAACCCGTTTTTCTGCTAAGCCAGCCTCGCCGTGCTACGTGCGGATGCTACGCTGGACCGGAAGAACGCGGCGGAACGGGAGGCTAACGGGAGCAGGGGAGAGGATCGGCGAGCTCACAACGGGGGGATCGACTCGTGCGGCTCGGAGGGAGGTCGCCGGCGTGCTGGTCGACGACGTGGACGACGACGGGGTCGTGCTGCGCAGGAAACTCAGGCCATGGACCTCCTGTCCATGGCGGCTCCGGACGGGATGCCTGAGGAAGGGGAACGAGAGAGGGCGGCGGCGGCACGGGAATGGAGCTAGGGTTTTGGGGGAGCCAGGAGGGCTCATATATAGGAGAGGGGGAGAGGCAACGTGGACGAAGGAGAGCCTCTCCTCCACGGGCGCCATGTGCGTGGGGGGAGAAAAGCAGAGGAGGGGGATGACAGGTGGGGTCCGGTCGGCAGAGAGAGAGAGAGAGGAAAGGAAAAAAAAGAACGGGCGCTCCAGGTGGGCTGATTCCAGGCGGCCCAGCTGGGCTGGAGGTGAAAAGGGGAGGAAGGCAGGCCTTTTCCCAAAAAGAATTGAGCAGCAGAGAAAGAAAGAAGGAAAAGAAAAGATAGGGGAAAAGAAAAATATTCCAAATATTTTTTTAAATCCCCTAAAAAGATGATTGATCACCCAAAATTGGTTTGATCATTTTTGCATGCAGTGAAAAATCCCCAAACGCAAAACAGTACCCTTTTCTATTTAAAATTAAATAGAAAAGGACTTTGAAGAGTTTTTGAGAGAAAAATAGAAGGTTCAAAATTCCATGAGTTCGAAATTCTTAATCCTTGCATTTTTCTAGATTTTTCAAAATTGGTTTGACCAATTTTTGGCAACAACAAAAATGTGGCCCCTTTTTGAATTCAAAAACACTTTGAACTAGGGCTACTGTTTTTGGTGGTGGAAAAAATGCTTTGAGGATTTTAAAACCCTTGCAATAGCAAATGAAATGGCTAGGCCAAGTTTGGGGTCAAGTGGAGTGAGCATGTGACAAGGAAAATTCCAACATTACTCTTCTTGAGCCACTTTGGATGCAAAGGAAAACAACTCAACATGACTCCATTCTCAAAGCCAATTTAAATCACCACATGAAAAGACATAAACCTCCACCATGCCAAGTTACAAGTCGAACAGAGAAAGTAAATTACATGGTGTTTGCAGCTTATTACATGTGGGCTGTTACACAAGGGGAGTCCACTTTCGGGAAGGAGAAGGAGGAAGAAGGAGATATTGGTGTGTTGGAAAAAGGGGGGGGTCTACCCCTCCTTATATAGGCCAAGGGGGGGGTGTCATCCTCCTCCCCTCCCCCATGTGGGACTAAACCCCCAAGGGGGGGGGGAGGTGCGCCGGCCAAGAGGGGGATGGGCCCCACCCTTGGCGCCAAGCCCAAGGGGGGAAACCCCCTCCTCCCCTAATGGGCCCCAAGGGCCCATATAGCCTTTTTCCCATTTTTTAATTTATTTAATATGTTTTAAATATTTAATTCAGATAATTAAATAATAAAAGTATTATTAAAACAATTAAACTTTATTTTGAACTATTCAAAATGTCCGGAAACCATTCCGTCCTCCTCCGGAACTATTCCGGTGATTTCTCCTATTTCACCGATTGATCCCGTAAATGTCCTATGCATCGATTGCCCTTAAGTGTAACACCCTAACGGTCCGGGAAACAGCAGACATGGTCGAGACTCTTCTCATTGACCAATGGCTAGTCAGTTGGACCTGGTTACAGTCCTTGACAGCCCCTGCGCTTCCATCGAATGAACTTCGATCGCTTTTGGAAACCGTTAACGATACGACGTAATCCCTTTGTGCTGCGGTACTTTGTTTGTCCGAGGTTTGATCGTCGGTATCCCACATACCGTGTTCACATCTCGTTCACAACAAACAACTTCTCTCGTCCATGATCATTGCATCTCTTGTGACCTAGTCACGTCCTTGCAAGGTGTTGATGCAATATCACCGAGTGGGCCCAGAGTACCTGTCCTGTCACAAGGACTGACAAATCCCGCTCTGATCTATTAACATACTCATCAACCATCTATTTCGGAATACCCAAAGTGCTCCGTTATAGCCAGCATATTTCAGTCAGGCGGTGGGATACAAACCAAAGTCTCCTCATAGATCGTGATTACGTATGATCATTACGGTCTAAGGACTAAGCCATATGTTACAAAGTCATAGCAACGCTGAACTATGTGACTCGATCACATTGCAATACTTTAGGTGGGTGTACGTCCATCACATCATTCCCCTTAATGATATGACCTCATTGTCAATGGACTTAAGTGTCGCCATGATCAGGAAAGCTTGATCAATCAATTCCCCAATGAGATAGTTTAGCCGAGTTAAACTACGGAGCATGTTTTATACTACACCTGTATTAGTATTTCCAAGTAATACAGTTATAGCACAGTATAAAATGTATTATGAACAAAACGGATATGTGACAAATATCTTTATTAATTTGTCTCTAGGGCACATATCCAACAGTCTCCCACTTGCACTAGAGAAAAAATTACACTAGTTTACATCAGGTATGTATCTAACACCAATGGTCTCTCGGTGTTCTTCAAACATGCCCTGTGGAAGAGGTTTAGTCATCGGGTCTGCTGCGTTCAGATCCGTATGTATCTTGTGAATCCTAGTGTGTCCATCCCTGACGTAGTCTCGCGTCACATGGAACTTTCGGAGGATGTGCTTGGCTGTAGAGTGAGTTCTTGGCTCCTTCGCGTTAGCAATTGCACCCGTGTTTTCGCAGAAGATCCCCACGGGGTCAGTGCAACTGGGAAAAACGCCAAGCTCGATCACGAACTTCTTCAGCCACAACGCCTCGTTTGACGCTTCGCAAGCGGCAATATACTCCGACTCCATTGAAGATTGAGCGACGACTGACTGTTTGCCGCTCCTCCAGCTAATTGCGCCACCGTTCAACATGAAAACATATCCCGTCTGGGATTTCGAGTCATCTAGATCTGAGCCGAGGCTTGCGTCAACGTAACCCTTTACGGTGAGCTCCTCATCAACTCCTCCATAAACGAGAAAGAGATCCTTGGTTCTTCTTAAGTACTTCAGGATGTTCTTTACTGCTGTCCAGTGAGCCATTCCCGGGTTACTCTGGTAGCGATTAGTCATACTAATGGCCAGCGCTAAATCCGGTCTGGTACATAACATAGCATACATGAGAGAACCTATGGCTGAGGCATAGGGCTTTGAGGACATCTCCTCTTTCTCTTTTGCTGTGGTTGGGCATTGAGTCACGCTTAATTTGACACCTTTTATGACTGGCAAGAGACCTCTCTTGGAGTCATCCATTTTGAACCTTTTCAATATCTTGTCAATATAAGTGTTCTGACTCAAGGCCAACCGCCGATTAGGTCTATCTCTATAGTTCTTAATCCCCAATATGTATGCAGCTTCACCTAGGTCCTTCATGGAAAATTGTCCATTCAGATATTCCTTCACTTCCTCTAAGAATTTCTTATCGTTCCCTATTAGTAATATGTCATCTACATATAACACAAGGAATGCTACAGAGCTCCCACTCAGTTTCTTATAGACGCAGAACTCTTCGACGTTTTGGAAAAATCCAAAAGCTTTAATGACCTCATCAAATCGAAGATTCCAGCTCCGAGATGCTTGCTTCAACCCATAGATGGACCGTTGAAGCTTGCAAACCTTACCAGCGTTCCTTGGATCGACAAACCCCTCTGGTTGCATCATATACAACTCTTCCTCAATGTTGCCATTTAGGAATGCAATTTTCACATCCATCTGCCATATCTCGTAATCATGATATGCAGCTATTGCTAGTAGGATCCGAATAGACTTTATCATCGCTACAGGAGAGAACGTCTCCTCGTAGTCAACTCCTTGAATTTGTCGGAAACCCTTCGCGACAAGTCGAGCTTTGTAGACAGATACGTTTCCGTCTGTGTCAGTCTTTTTCTTGAAAATCCATTTATTCTCGACGGCCTTGCGGTCCTCGCGAATATCCACCAAAGTCCATACTTTGTTGGTGTACATGGAGTCTATTTCGGATTTCATGGCTTCAAGCCATTTCTCGGACTCAGGTCCCTCCATTGCTTCTTTGTAACTTGTAGGTTCATCCGACTCATCAGCCGAGATTGCATTCACAAGCTGTCCGTAAAACTCAGTAGGTTGACGGACTCTTGATGACCTACGGGGCATAAAAGGTTCCTCTTCATTCTCATCATGATCATCATTAATGTCATGATCGTTATGAATGTCGTTCTGGCCATTCTCTTCAGCTCCCACTGTGGAAGATGGTTCCAGAACAATTTCCGTAGCCGTTTCTTCCAATTGGAGTGATTGGTCAGTCACTTCAACTCTTTCGCGAGAAACTCCTTCTCAAGAAAGTGTCCCGTCTTGGCAACAAACGTTTTGCTGTCAGACTTTTTGTAGAAGGTGTATCCACAAGTTTCCTTGGGATAGCCCACAAAGATGCACTTATCCGCCTTGGATTCAAGTTTGTCAGGCTGTAGTTTCCTAACATAAGCCTCACAACCCCAAATCTTCAGGTGAGACAACTCAGGTTTTGTGCCATGCCATTCTTCAAATGGTGTTGTCTTTACGGATTTGGATGGTGCCCTATTAAGAATATGAACGACAGTTTCTAATGCATACCCCCAGAATGACACAGGTAAATCAGTATGAGACATCATCGATCGTACACTATCCAATAGGGTTCGATTACGTCGCTCAGCCACACCGTTTCTCTGAGGTGTGCCTGCCGGCGTAAGCTGTGGTACTATGCCACAAGACTTCAGATGATTGCCAAACTCGTGACTCAAATACTCGCCACCTCGATCCGATCGAAGGTGCTTGATTTTTCTTCCGAGTTGATTTTCGACCTCATTCTGAAATTCCTTGAACTTTTCAAAGGTTTCAGACTTGTGCTTCATCAAGTAAATATACCCATATCTACTCAAGTCATCAGTAAAGGTCACGAAGTAACGAAGACCATTGCGAGTGGGGACGTTCATGGGTCCACATACATCCGAGTGTATGATCCCCAATAAGACATCCGCACGCTCCATTACGCCATTGAATGGAGTCCTTGTCATTTTGCCCATGAGGCATTGTTCACATGTATCAAGGGATCCAAAATCCAATGACTCAAGAAGTCCATCCTTATGGAGCTTCTCCATGCGTTTTATACCAATATGACCAAGTCGGCAATGCCACATCATCATGTGATCTTCATCATTCTTCAATCTTTTGGCCTCAATATTGTTAATGTGACACACGTCACCATCGAGATCAAGTACGAATAAACCATGCAACTCCGGTGCGTGAACAGAAAACATTTCATCCTTATAAATCGAACAACCAATTGTATCAGACTTAAAAGAATAGTGGTCTCGCTTCAAGAAAGAGCCACTAATGATCTTCACACTCAACGCGGGTACATAGTAGCAATTATTCAGAACTAAAACCAATCCCGAAGGGAGACTAAGATGCTTCGTGCCGACCGCCAAGACCTCAATCCGACAGCCATTCCCCACGCGCATCGTCACTTCATCTTTGAGCAAGCGTCTCCTATTCCTTAGTCCCTGAATGGAATTAGAAATATGAGCGACAGATCCTGTATCAAATATCCAGGATGTGTTCCCAGCGCTTGTCAAGAGAAGATCAACAATATGTATATCAAATATACCTACGTCTCTTTTGGCGACCTTGCCAGCCTTCTTGTCCTTTAGGTATTTGGGACAGTTGCGTTTCCAGTGACCTTCACCCTTGCAGTAGAAGCACTCCACTCCGAGTTTAGGCTTGGGTGCTTTGGGAGGAGCGGCAACTGACTTGCAATCCCTCTTAGGGCCACCTCTCTTGGCCTTCTCCCGCCTGTTTGACTTCTTGAAGTCAGTGGTCTTGTTGACCATGAAGACGGCGTGCTCCTTCTTGATCTCAACCTCGGCGCTCTTCAGCATGGCGAACAACTCAGAAGGGGTTTTGTTCATCCCCTGCATGTTGTAGTTCAGCACAAAGCCTTTGTAGCTAGGGGGAAGCGACTGCAACACCCTATCAACAGCAAGTTCATCTGGAATCTGGTCATTCCAGAGCATTCAAGCGATGAATGTAGCCAGACATTTTGACTACGTGCTCACTCACGCTGCCGTGCTCGTCCATCTTTGCTGAGAAGAAGGCTTTAGAAGCCTCGTACCGTTCAGCCCTGGCTTGAGGTGCGAAGACCGCCTTGAGGTCGGTGATAATCTCATATGCACCCATCCTCTCAAAGCGTTTCTGCAGCTCAGCCTCCATGGAGTAGAGCATGCCACTCTGGACAAGGTTGTAATCATCATTCCTAGAGAGATAGACATTCTTCTCGTCTTGACTGGCATCATCTGCTGGTGCGTCACCTAATGCGTCCTCTAGTATGTATGCCATTTTGAGGGGAACGAGGAGAATCCTTAGGGTGCAGAACCAGTTGGTGAAGTTTGTCCCATCTGTTTTTAGCTTATCTTTCTCTAGGAATGATCCTAAGTTGAACGAGGGGCGTGGTGCTGCCATCTACAAGGTTGGATTCACAAGGATACATATTTAGACATTTGTTCATAATGTGGAGTTTCAATTTAATCTCAAAATTCTAGAAAGGTCCCACTTAGATAAACACCTCTCAGTTTAACCAAGTGATTACACAATCCCAGCCCCCATACCTCCCCCGATCGTTACGGACATCAGTATGCGAACCAGGTAGGCCTCTAAGCCAATCACATCAGCCATGTGACTCGTGCTCGACCTTTCGGTCTCCTGTATTCCAGGCCCGCATCTACATACGTCAAGCCTGCCAATCGAACCTTGATGTTAGCTGTTCAGCAAGGCCATATCTGCATATGCCAGGCTCGCCGAACCCAACCTCATGCGAACTCCGTTTAATATGTAGGACAACTCCGGTATGTACGGAGCATCAAGCCATATGGGAGAACCTTCCAGGCGGTGCCCACCAAGGGAGAACACAATGTTGGTATTGTGAGAGATGGTCCTGTTTCGTGCTACCGTCGATATATCTAGCATACTAGCGTAAAACAGGAAGTAAAACTGTAAATCATACAACCTATGACCCCCCTTCATGCAAAGCAAAGTTAAACGCCTTTCTACTTTAGCTTGCGCAAGTTTTACGTGGCTGCTAGGGGTTTTGAGAGAGAGAACCGTTTCTATCCTGCGAAAAACATGCCACAACACCGTCTCCCACCCGTCTCTATTACACCCCTGTCGGGGCCCTCCGTTGCAAACATCTTCGCATCGCTAATGCAGAGAGACAGACACCCCCAGCCACTTTATATGGTACAAGCCATATGTCAAGCGTGGAACCAGTCTCGCGTAAACGCGTAAGGTCGGTCGGGGGCCGCTTCATCAAACATTGCCGCAATGCTAAATGAGTACACGTGGGAGGGTAACGAATGAGGATTCGATGCCCATATCCTAGATGTGTTCTATCCGTACAATACATCTACGCATAGCTAGCTCATGATCCCACTGTTGGGATACGGGGCAGAAAACACAAAATTTTCACACCTACGGTACCCGAACCCAAGATCTTATGCTATGGCGATGTAAAGTAACGGAGGGAATCGGTGTTCATACCTTTGAAGACCGAAAGAGGGAAACGTTCTTGCGAACGTGGTTGGCGTAGACTCAGAACTACGACCTCCCTGTCGTGTAGAAGACCACCACCGGCGAGGATGACTCCCGGTAAACCTCCAGCGACGAAGTAGCACCACAGGTGTAGTGCCTCGAAGAGATTATACATGTACGGTACAATCGATGTTCCTCCCGGGCCCCGAACCAGGCGAGCAGCGGAAGAAAGATGGCTACGGATCCCGACTCCAGCAGAGCGACGGCCTGCCTTATGGTGGAGAACCCCAATCCTGGTGCAGACTCCAAACAAGGGGAGTCCACTTCCGGGAAGGAGAAGGAGGAAGAAGGAGATATTGGTGTGTTGGAAAAAGGGGGGTCTACCCCTCCTTATATAGGCCATGGGGGGGGGGGGTGTGATCCTCCTCCCCTCCCCCATGTGGGACTAAACCCCCAAGGGGGGGGGGCGCCGGCCAAGAGGGGGGATGGGCCCCACCCTTGGCGCCAAGCCCAAGGGGGGAAACCCCCTCCTCTCCTAATGGGCCCCAAGGGCCCATATAGCCTTTTTCCCATTTTTTTAATTTATTTAATATGTTTTAAATATTTAATTCAGATAATTAAATAATAAAAGTATTATTAAAACAATTAAACTTTATTTTGAACTATTCAAAATGTCCGGAAACCATTCCGTCCTCCTCCGGAACTATTCCGGTGATTTCTCCTATTTCACCGATTGATCCCGTAACTGTCCTATGCATCGATTGCCCTTAAGTGTAACACCCTAACGGTCCGGGAAACAGCAGACATGGTCGAGACTCTTCTCATTGACCAATGGCTAGTCAGTTGGACCTGGTTACAGTCCTTGACAGCCCCTGCGCTTCCATTGAATGAACTTCGATCGCTTTTGGAAACCGTTAACGATACGACGTAATCCCTTTGTGCTGCGGTACTTTGTTTGTCCGAGGTTTGATCGTTGGTATCCCACATACCGTGTTCACATCTCGTTCACAACAAACAACTTCTCTCGTCCATGATCATTGCATCTCTTGTGACCTAGTCACGTCCTTGCAAGGTGTTGATGCAATATCACCGAGTGGGCCCAGAGTACCTGTCCTGTCACAAGGACTGACAAATCCCGCTCTGATCTATTAACATACTCATCAACCATCTATTTCGGAATACCCAAAGTGCTCCGTTATAGCCAGCATATTTCAGTCAGGCGGTGGGATACAAACCAAAGTCTCCTCATAGATCGTGATTACGTATGATCATTACGGTCTAAGGACTAAGCCATACGTTACAAAGTCATAGCAACGCTGAACTATGTGACTCGATCACATTGCAATACTTTAGGTGGGTGTACGTCCATCACATCATTCCCCTTAATGATATGACCTAATTGTCAATGGACTTAAGTGTCGCCATGATCAGGAAAGCTTGATCAATCAATTCCCCAATGAGATAGTTTACCCGAGTTAAACTACGAACCATGTTTTATACTACACCTGTATTAGTATTTCCAAGTAATACAGTTATAGCACAGTATAAAACGTATTATGAACAAAACGGATATGTGACAAATATCTTTATTAATTTGTCTCTAGGGCACATATCCAACAATTTCTCCATTATGCAGGGACGCCCAAGCTGCACCTTCATCGCCTCATTTCGATCTAGGACGATGCACATAACCCTCGCGTCACATGATGCTAGCCTTGGGCCGCTGAAGAAGTCCGCTCTAGTGTTGTCGGAGACCACATGTTTGTAAGGGCATCGACGCCGATGTCCGCCAAGCAACGTCTTTGCGCCGGAGGGGAATCGTCGATATTGTCCTGCGAAGCCATGTGGAACGGCTCGAGAGGGTTGAAGATGATGAAACTTTTTGTTGTGTGTGCGCCGGAGTGGAGAGGAAGGAGAAAGCGGTTGTGGTTTGGGATGGTTTGGCATCGGCGGCGAGCAGGAGTGGAGAGACAGGGGGAAAGCGGTGGAGGGAGGAAACTTCTTTGTTTGGTCTTGTTGGTAACCTAACGGAGGGTGCGTCCTTTAGGTTTGTCGGGGCGAGACGGTTCCCCTTATACTGGTCCATGAAGGGGTCCAATCAGTGGCCGGCCTCATGGCCCACTTAATTAACGATACGCCGGTTAACTGTACGCGTGATACTTCGGAAGCGATGCTGTCGGAGGGGACTGGACGTGAACGGGCAGCGGGGGCTTCAATGCTTATTTCAGTACCGTCTCGATTCGTGCATCCACTGTTGGTAAATTATGAAACTGATTGCACTCTTCTTCATCAACAACATTTTCAAATCCTAATATCCTCCTATTTCTAAACATAACCTCATGGAAATCCTTATTCAATGCGTTTGTCACGTAGAAAAATTGATTAATATGTTTTCCTAATTATTTTTGACACAATAAAGAGATGCCATCGCATTTGTACTGCAAGTTCTAAATGTATAAAAATTGGGCGAAGGAGCCAACGACCGTGATTATTTACTCTATAAAAGCATGCATATGGTAGATGTACAAACATTGCGCTAAGGTGCCAAGCATGCATGCTTTGGGCATTAGACTTGTTTCTTCTGACATTTATTCTGTAAGGGAAAATACTATATCAAGTATGGAGACTAGGTTAAGTGCTGGAGATGAGACGGTAGGATGCGGGCCAACGCTAACTGCGCACCATCTTGCCGTGCTTTGACTGGTTCCACACCTACCCAAGCAAGAAAATAGGACATGCATCAAGTAGGGCTGTGGTCGCCGGCCCTTGCGGCACTAGCTTGTAACAACCAACTTGTAGGTGATCTGATTCACATAGACTTGGTGTGACTGCTGATCTCTGTAACCAACCAACTGTCCAACAAACAATCCCTCACGCATATAATTACTTGGAAGCTGCAGGCTGCATCCACCCGCACAACTAGTTAGCAATCCAAGCCATGGCGGCGGCGATCCATGTCCCCATTCTTCTCCTCACCTTCCTCCTCGCGGCGGCCACGGCATCGCCATGGGCGGCGGCCACGGCATCGCCGTCGGGCGGGCCTTCGAACATCATCATCAGGTCAACGTGCGCATTGGTGACCAATCGCACTGAGAGCACGCCCTACCCCTACTGCGTGCGAACGCTGTCATCTGTCCCCGCGGCCTTAGCCGCCAGGGACGCCCGCGGGCTCGCCATCGCTGCGACGAACCTGACGGCCAGCAACATCGATTCCACGATACACATCCTCAACCAGCTCATCGATGCCCTCCAGAACTGCTTGGTCACTTACAAAAGCATGCAAGCAGCGGTCGCCGGCGCACTCAAGGACTTGCACGCCGGCCGTTTCGACGTGGCGTCGGAAAAGCTCAAGGGCGCTTCTTTTCAGCCCGACTTTTGCGAGTTGGCCCTGATGGAAAGTAACACTGACAAGGATCCGATGATGGAAGATAATGCTGTTAGTGAACTCGTATCCACCATGGCGTACAACATGGCGGAACTCAGTGCGCGCCCTGCCGCCAAATGAAGAATAAATGCCGCTTCCTGGCTATAGTTGATTTCATGTTTCTCTACTACCATTTTACTTTGTCTTTTCCCTAGTTAACTAATTAAGTCAGGTCGATCCAGTGTTGTAAACAGACCTAATCATATATATGATGAGTCTGGTTGAGTTGTAATCCTTGATATCTATATCACCTTGATTTCGGTGGATTTCGATTTATCTAAGTAAAGAGAAATTTTATGTGTTCACGAAAGCGAGCCGGATGAATTAGTGTTTATTCATTAATCGAGTCGTGGGCTGCTCATCTTCACGGGCTGCTTGCTCGGCATCCGCCATACTCACCATGGTTGCCGTGCACAACTGCACAGGGGCACCACCCAGGTGCTACACCTTGACGCCCTCCCAGTGTAGGTGGCTCAGCCTCGCCGTCAGATATAGCGACGCTTATCACCTCCATTGTGACTAGTTTTGCGTCATGATATGTGTCGATCAGTGTCCATGAAAATGTTGTTAGTTGCTACAACTATCAGCCCGGCTCCCGCTGCTGCCTGCTTAGTTATTAGTTGCTACAACTATCTAGTTTTTGAATCTGACACCTAAGTCGTTGATTTCAGACCGCAAGAGCAGAAATGACAGCAACAGCCTTATTTGGTTCAGCTAGACCATCCAGCTAGACAGGGAGAGGTCCTCATCTTCTTCTAATTCTCAACGGACCGAATCGGATTGTACCATCATCTGATCCTTGTTAAGTGAAGTTATTTCTATGAATGATATACAGTTACATAATACCCTGAAAGTCTGAATATATTTATTTCTATGATGTATGTATATTGTTGGGCTTTGGTTTAAGATCTTTAGCAATTTATCTAGTCACATTTTCAGCATTGCCATGGATTCGTGATCAATTTTACACATGTATACTTGGTCCAAATAAATTTTCAGAACACTTTTGAAGAACATCAAAGTGCACTATTGATTGGTATTTATTTGCAGCCTCTCGATGCCAGCAGTTACACAACCATTGAGTTTGACAGCCCACAGTCGGACAAACCTTCACCTTCTCCTCTATTACAGCAAAAGGGAAACCCATTCCGATTCCTGCATACGGGTTCTCAAGAATCTTAATGCCGAGTCTGTGGAGAAATCTGCATGGTCCATAGCCCCATACTTGAGTTACTAATGGCCGCAGGCGTCGCTCCTGCAGGTGGACACAATGCACATGAGGTGGTCTTAGTTCATGGGGACACACACGGAACAGAGCAAAAAGAAACAAGAGTAGTTCAGTTCCATAGAAAATTAGAGACGCACGCAGTTTTCAAAGGTAAAGTAGTTCCTTTCTTTCTTGATCAATTTGGTGTAGCTTCCATGTATGTGTTCACTAGCTCATCTTGCATTATTGCTGCACGCGGAGTTGTGAACTGCGCACCGGTCTACATTTCACAATCTCAAGGATATCTCAATAATTCAGTGCGTGCATGCTACACTAGTTTCTTACTCTGCATATAGAAAATCATTACGTAATTAGCCTACATGCTATGTCTAACTGCAGTCCACTAGTAGAAAAAAGCCCATTAGTCTCGGTTCTAGAGGACCATTTGTCCCGGTTCTGTAAACGGAACTAAATGGTCGTAACTAATGCCCAAAACCTTTAGTTCTGGTTTGCCCACGAACCGGGTCTAAAGGTCATTCACGTGGGTTGTTGTGGTGCGATCGGGCGGAGGACCTTTAGTCCCGGTTGGTGACACGAACCGGTACTAAAGGCATCACACGTCAGCAGTTCAGGGGCTGGGGGAGAGCCTTTTGTACCGGTTAGTAGCACCAACCGGTACCAAAAGGCATCCACGCGTCAGCAGTTCAGAGGCTGGGTTTTTTTTAAAGGGGTGGGTGGGGGAGGGAATGAGGGTTTTGTAGGGTTAATTTAGGGGGTTTCATATATTGTGTTAGCTAGCTAATTAATAGGGAGAGGTGTCCTCTCTTATCTCCGTACTTGGTTGACGCTACGTACTATACGTATAGAGAGGACTCGACATGCTAGCTAGTAAGCAAATGAAGGAATTAAACCATTAAGTACAGAAGATCGTCATGAACATATACAGAGAGAAGTGATCGACCTCTTCTTCTTCGAGAGATTGTTCGAACAACAAGTTTTCGTATATCTATACGACGGTACTGGCTACATATATACAATATAAGATCTCTTACAATACCCTAACATCTGAAATCAAGTTCCATATGGTATTCTCCGTCTTTACTGATGACGTGGTCAAAAAAGAATCCCGCCAATTCCTCTTGAATTGCTATTATGCGATCTTGTGGTAGGAGTTGATCCTGCAGCTCACAAAGCTAATTCGAAGAAGGGGATCAATACATATATATGAATGAAACTCAACACAAATGATGGTAATAAAATAAAATTGTTAATATTATTGCTTACGCACATCAAAATCTTTTTTAGAGTACCCGGCATCCTTAGAGGTCGTCGCGTTGTACATGTACTCGCAAACGTAGTATCCACAAAGATTTGTCCCTTCTTCCTGCCACAACCATTTTACGAGAAATAGAGGTCAATCAAACTGATAATCAAGCTACATATAAATGATATTGATGAAACTAGCTAGAATCAATATAATGTAAGATGCGCAGAACTAGCTAGTAGTACTTACTTTCGGGCGTGTAAATGTCAACTCCTTCCGCAGTCCCGGAGATTTTTTGGTGAATTGTATCCAAACCCTGCTAGACATAGAAAAGAATTATTACGTGATATCGGGAAATGAACAAAGTTACCGAAAATAATTGAACTTACTTCTTAAGAATTTCAGTGATGACCGCATACGTCTTGAGATCTTTTCGTCTTGAATCTAAGACGGTTACTAGTCCCTCGTCAAGCATAATCTCTAGGAGAATAAAGTGGAAGCTGCGCACGCATGCATAACTCATAAATTACATTAATATAACCTCGAGTAAATAAGGAAAATCGAATATGCACAATAACACTCACTCGAAGTTGTAAGGAAAGATTATTTTTTATTTGTTTTGATTTTGAAACAACGATTGTAGCAATACTGCGGTACTCTGTAGCATCATCAGGAGACAACAAATGTCCATCGAGAGCAGTCAACTTCTCTGTAGAAGACATATGAGTAAATGCCTTTTTGCAAGTTATCATACCGGCGCGTCTGAGCAGATCCAAAGAATACTTTTGTTGAGAAAGAGTCAGACCATGATCTGTATGAGTCACCTCTAATCCAAGAAAAAAATGCAGATGACCCAGATCTTTGATAGCAAACTCAGTACTCAAACCAGAAAGAAGACGATCAGCCTCATCATCGGAAGAGCTTACAAGAATAATGTCATCGACATATACCAGTATATACATGGTCACCTACGGACGCTGACAGAGGAACAAGGACGTGCCAGCAGTGGACGGTGTAAAACCATAAGCCCGAAGAGCAGAGCCAAGACGCGCATGCCACGCGCGAGGAGCCTGCTTTTAGGCCATAGAGCGCCTTAACAAGACGAAAGGATTGATCAGGACGATCAGGGTCGACAAAACCAGGGGGCTAACGCATATAGACTTCCTCTTCTAGAACTCCATGAAGAAAAGCATTCTGAACATCCAACTGACGAAGGTACCATCCCTTGGTAACAGCAAGCGAGAGCAATAGACGAATAGTAGTGGGCTTGACCACCGGACTAAAGGTATCCTCATAGTCAAGACCATAGCGTTGTTTAAAGCCTTTAGCAACCAAGCGAACTTTATACCTTTCGATGGAGCCATCAGCATGTTTCTTCACTTTAAAGACCCACTTGGAGTCAATCACATTAATGCCAGATCTGGGCGGAACCAAACGCCAAGTGTCATTTTTAAGAAGAGCCTGAAATTCCTGATCCATAGCAGAATGCCAATGTGGAATACGCATCGCCGCCTAAAAATGACGGGGCTCAGCAGTGGGATCATCATTAGAGTGAGCCAGGCAAGCCGCAATCCATGCAATAATGCCATTAGTACGTTCCTTGTGACGCACAATACCACTTTTACTACGTGTATGAGGACGAGTAGCAACCATCGGTGCAGAGGTAGTAGTAGGGGCAACAATCGGTAAGGAGACTGACGCGGCCAACCAAGGATCTGGTGAATCATGTGAGGCCGACCGGGAGACCGGCAAATCCAACCGGGAGGCCGGCTGTGGAGCCGGTGATGTTTGCTGAGGAGTTGGTGAGGCCGGCTGGGGAGCCAATGAGACCGACTAAGGGGCTGGCGAGGCTGGTTGAGGAACCAGTGAAGCCGACTGAAGAGTCGGCAAGTCCAGCTCGGAAACCGATGAGACACTGTCGGCGTCCGAAGCAGCACGAGGAGTTGCTCGTGCATCAGGAAGATCCAGCAACTGTAACTGAGCCCCACGAACGGTACCTGCACAATGGTTAGACAACAAAGCAGGAGTATAGGCAACATCTTCAAATTGAGCAGGCAAGACAGGAGATGGAGACAATGTGGATGTGTGTTCAGTGGTTGAGATGGAGAGTGCAGAAAATGGAAAGAGATTCTCATCAAAAACTACATCACGTGAAATATACACGCGGTTAGATGGTAAATGAAGACATTTCTAGCCTTTATGAAGAGAAGTACTATACCCAAGGAACACATATTTTTAGACCGGTACTCAAGTTTACGACTGTTGTAGGGACGAAGATGTGGCCAACAAGCACATACAAACACTTTGAGAAAGGAATAATATGGAGTCTCATTAAGCAAGAGTTCAAGGGGAGGTTTCATGTGAAGCAGTCGTGTAGGAAGCCTATTTATAAGGAAACAAGCGATGGAAAAAGCATCACTCTAGAAACGAAAAGGAACAAACGCATGAGCGAGCAAAGTTAAACCAGTCTCAACGATATGGCGATGTTACGTTCAGCTGCACCATTCTGCTAATGTGTATGTGGGCAAGACACACGATGAGAAATTCCAAGTTTCTGAAAAAACACATTGAGGTTGCGACATTCGCCCCCCCAATCGTACTGAAAATGAATGATCTTATGGTTCAGAAGTCTCTCAACATGTGCTTGAAATTGCAAGAAGACATTAAACACATCATATTTGCACTTAAGAAGATAAAGCCAGGTGAAATGACTATAAGCATCAATGAAACTAACATAATAATCATGGCCACTAACAGAAGTCTGAGCAGGACCCCACACATCTGAAAACACAATTTCAAGAGGAGTTTTGACTACACGACTTGACTCGAAAAAAGGAAGATGATGACTCTTGCCTTGTTGACAGGCATCACACACTGCAACATCTTTATTACTAGACTCCGATGGCAACTCATGACGATGGACAATACGTCGAACAATGGGAGTAGCAGGATGTCCTAAGCGGGAGTGCCACTCCGAGGACGAGGCACAAACAGCGCGAAGGAACATGAAGGACATTTTTGAGTTGCAATTTCTTGGACGTTTTTGTAAGAAGAGATGACTGACCAACATGAGAGATGTGCATACCTTCTCCACATGCCGTATGAACCTTGTCAGGACCGCGGTATGGCTCACGAACAATAAGCTTATCCATCTCACTCGTCAAATGGCTCGTGCCCCCGTATCCATGTACCACGCCGAGTCAATAGAATAGGAGGACGTGTGTCCCTGTGTCGCCGAGTTGGCTTGGCGCTCATTGCCTTTACCATTGTTGCCGATACCCAGAAAGTCTGTCTTGAACCGGCGATGACAGCGAGAGGCAAGATGACCCTCAATGCGGCAGAGTTGGAATGAAACTTGGACACCACATGCAAGACAACAGGGACGGGGGCGTCCATTCAGCATGGTGAAGAGAGGACGTTGCTGCTGCTTACCTACTCCCTAGGGCGAGATAGTAGTCATAGGAGTGCCAGAAGAAGATTTCCCTTCACCACGATACGCAGCGTTGGCAGATGTGCCACCAGCAGAGTAAAGATCGGAGGAGCGACGGGTAGCCAGGCGCCGCTCCGTATCGAGAAGACATGCATAGAGGTCCTGTAACACCCCCAGATCTAGTACAGTAATCACCACAGTGATTCCACTGTTAGTGATCATTACTGTTGATGATCAAGCCATGATCACCTTTGATCATAGCTCTGTCAGATTCCCACCCTGATAAAATTTTCAAAGTTGTTTGAACTATAGAATTGCTCCAAGGAAATTGTGGGTGATTATTAAATCATCTTACAAATAACTAAAACAAGTTAACTCCTAGTCTCAACAATGATCCCAAATCACTGATGATTATGAAACCCATGATAGTTGGGTTATCAAAATTGTCCTGGGATTTAAAATGGAAATGAAAGCTTAGATAAATCAAAATGATGGAACCTATTAATAAAATTCCTAACAATCATTAGGCCATGGTTATCATAGCAATGGTTATTTTAATTAAAGTGTTTTAGTAATGTTAAGAATTAAAAACAATAGCATGGAGAGTTATTAAATTGCCTTGGACTTGATTAAACTAGTGAAAATAAAAGTTAAGCAAAAATTCTGCAACCATTTTTATTAAATACATAAAAGTTATTAGGTCATATTTAAATAGCCATGGATATTTATTATAACATTTAAATATTTTAAGCCATTCCAACAGTAGCTAAAACAACCCCAATTAATTCCTTTTGAATAAAACAAAATTTCAAATGATTTTATACTTGAGCCAAACTTTTTATGACATCTCTCTAATGTTTAAAACAAATAATAAAATTGTTTTCACATATAAAAAAAATCACATGGCACTTAAACCAAATAAAACAGATAGGAAATGTGGAACATAAATTACAGAAAAAAATAAAATGGAATGTGGCCTGTTGGCCTGGTACCAGTAGTCCACAGTGCGGCCCAGCCCATTTAAGAGCCTTTTCTTCCTGTACGGTACAGAGGGGAGGCAGTGGCCATGGCGTGGCAAGCATCCATGGCGGCCATGGCCATGGATGGCCTCCACGTCGATCCCCTCGTCCTATAACTGCGCCAACGCGAACCTAGCATGCCCTCCTCCGTTCCCCTCTCGTTCCCCATCGCGCCTCCTCCTCATCTGCTCGGAATCGAGCTCATGCGCACTCATGCGGTGACCGCTGCCGTCGCCATGGACGTCGTCGTCGTCGCGATCATAGGCGTTCCCGCTCCCTGAGAAAATGTCAAGGAGCTTCGTCGTCCTCTTCCACTTCGTTTGCGCCTACTGGAATAATCCGGGAGGCCCCGTGCGCTCGCCATCGACCTCGTCTTCTCCGTACGGCCGCGCCACCATTGCCATCGATTCGAGCTGCTCCATGCTTCCCCAGCTACCCCGAGCACCCCTGTGAGCTAACGCGTTTTTCCCCTCTGTTTCCGTCGCCGTTCGTGCGCCCTGTCGTCGTCCTCGTCACGACCATGCTCCGGCCGCCGCGGGGCTCGTCGTAGCCGTCGTTCTAGCCCGCCCCAGCTCGCGCCTATGGGCTGGTTGGGTGCGGTTCGTCGTTCTCGTTCAGGCGCGGGTATTCGCGCGCAAAAGGGCGCGCCGTGGCATGCACACGGTCGCCGGCACGGCCATGGCTGCCGGGTGCAGTGTGTGTATGCTCTATGCGCTGCGGCGTATGTGTGCTGTACGTATGCGTACCTTGGACGTGGTGTGTGTGGCCACGACCTTGTGCTTGCTGGTGCTTGTGGCCACGGCCGGCCGACAGGCGTGCCCGACGCTGGCCATTGGCCACGGCCATGGCTGCGTACGTGCATGACCTGTGTGTAGTGTGTGTGTTTCGTGCGTGTGTGTATGGCCTGTGTGTGTGGCCAACCTGGGCGCTCACCCAGTGCACCGCAGCTGCGGCGCTGCTGCCACTGAGTTGCTGTTTGGCTGAAGTTATTGTTGCTGCTGCCGTCGACTGCTGCTGCTAACTGAAGCTGCTCCGGCTAGTAGAAACTGCTGCTGTCTGTAGCTATAACTGGTAAGTGTTGCTGAATACCCCATTGAACATTACCTTGATCAGCAACACACAGCAGGCAAACAAATTCTAGCATAGCTAAAAATTATGTGGACTGTTGGTACACTTATCCAGCTTTATTTTGTTCCGTTATACCAAGTCCATTTGATGCACTGATTAAATCCAACAAAAATCACAAAATATCGATTTCTATTAACAGAAAAATATTTGTATCACCACTGCTAAGTTAGAGAAAGAAATAGACATGCTACATGACCTGGACATGGCCTCAAAAGTGGTGGGCATAATAGTACACATAATATTGTGCAAAACACCTATAGGATGCATCTCCATAGGATATATATATATATATATATATATATATATATATATATATATATATATATATATATATATAAACGACAAGCATCGTGCTAAGATTGGTAAATCTTAACGATTTCTGGAATTAGCCTCGAGTAACACTTTTCTGACCAAGTTTTAATTAAGTAAATGGGCTCGTACCGGATTCGAGATCACATACGACTGATGAAAATTGATATAGGACACAAATTCGTCGGGCAACCAGAACCCTAAACCGTAGGCCCCCGAAGGCGGCCAATGGATATTTTTCACCGGTAATCCCAGACTTAGTGGAATTCAAAGGACTCCAAAAATCGGGCAATGACCAGTGGGCCCCACCTGTCAGGGTTGACCAGTCAAACATCTCTGGATAATGTTATATTAAATATTAAAAGAAATTCTAGAATTTGTTTTTAAAATAATTTAAACTTCAAAAAATCATAACAAAACAACCGTATATCAGATGAAAATATTTTCTATATCAAAATTGATCAGAAAAATGTGTAGAATAAAAATACGCTATCCGTATGTCTGCCACACCCCCCTAACGCATCGAACATCGACACCCCCCTCTCGGGTTGTCTGTCGAAAATTCCCGGTACCGATAAAAATTGCCCGGATCAAAAACTTTTGTATACGAAAGCTACTCAGAACGGATCACCAAATACAGATACGATACCCATACCCCCACCACACCCCTCTAACATACCGCACACGAGCTTCCCCCACCTCCGGTTCGTTTGTCCGGTAATCACCCGGAGCCGGTAAAACTTTCCGGATGAATTTGTTGTGAACATGAAAGTTGTTCAGAATGGATCATCTAGCACGGATACAAATCCACACGTTTGTCAGTTGTCTCTAACACTGCAGACATGGAACCTTTCCCCCCGAATCATCTGTTGCACTAGGCATTTGCTGCTGCTACGTTACTGTCCTATTCAAATGCATAGCCTGTCATTTTCGCCCTTTGATGCACCTGCCTTTATCCTATGCAGACGCCCTAGGGAACCTACGACGGCGAGACTCTGCCGAGTCGCTTCGAGTTTGACTTACGAGTGGATGGACTCGTATTTCACTCTCGTCGTCTCAGTAGCGTAGCATCACCGGGATGATACGAGGTTTACCTCTTTAGTTCATTACGCTGATGTCTCTGCGAACCTCTTCAAGTGTGCCATCGAGGGTGATTCCTCCTGGTTTCACTTGATGGTAGGCACCCCGAATCAACTGGTGTCCTTAAAGGTAAGAGTCGGGCGACCCAACGGTGCCCGCGAGTGGTATTGCGACGGGACGACAGGGAGGGTACGACCAGTGTACCGGTGTGCTTGGCCCCTGATCGTTGGCCGCGAGAGTTACCAAACCACGAAAAGTCGAGCTCTACCAAGAGCACACGCGAGACAAGGTAAGGAGACAGTTCACCTTGTTGGTAACCGCGCGCTTTGACGGGACGACAGGGCAGGCACCGATGTACTGGTGGTCCTGGCCGCTGTTCGTTGTCCGTTGTGTTGTTAGCTAGACAACGATAACGGTTGTCTGCGAGATAATAATAAAATACTAAATGGTTCGGTGGATGACTTGAGAGGCCGAAATGCCTTGTACGCACTACCTTCACGTGGGATAAGGAGTTAAGGGCTCCCCTGTGTCGTAGTTTGTCCGAAAGCTCTTCAGACGTTAGCAGTATCGCGGTCTGATTGTCGGGTAGCGGTGTGTCTTCTTCGCTCGAGCGGTGTATTTGGATTTGATTTTGCTTCACCGGCCAACCTCGCACCATGCAGGAGCGTGCAAGGGTGAGGGACCTAGACCCCTTGGCGCATAGGATATAGTCCGGCGGATGGCCTCTCTGTTGAGCCTAGGATGGGCTGCGACGTGTCGGATAGCTTTGGTGGAGCGTTCCCTAACAAGGTTCCCGCCACCCTGGAGATCCGAGCGTGCAGGCTGAACAGTAGTGCACCCCTGCAGGGAGTTTAATCTATTCGAATAGCCGTGTCCACGGTAACAGGACGCTTTATGCTGAAGCCGGATCTTACCACTACAAACTATTACTTCTATCAAACTGTATGGTTCCGGGTCTTATTCCTCGCAGGGAAGTCGAGGAAGGGAACTCGGAGGCATTGTTAATGGTTATATAATCAACTTATTATTATGCAATGCTGCATCAACTTATGCTGCATTGTTATTATTTTCATGTTGTTAACTGCTTAAACTGTTGGCTGATCTCATCTTGTGCTTCAAGACTCGTGTGAAGATGCTAGTCTTCGATAGGCCTAGTACCTTCCCTCTTACCCTGGTACTTCTATCGAACAGTCCACTATACAGCCTCTTCTTCCATTTTGATACAAGTGCATATTTGCTTAGTAGCCTGGGTTTAATTCTCGCTGAGTATGCTAGATACTCACCCTTGCTTTATTATTCCCTTTTCGCTTTGCCTGATCGACCGCTGCAGTCGACGTTGGAGCGATGGAGTCCAGGAGATGGAGATCCCCGATGACGACCACGGCAACGCGAAGTTCCCCGATGCCGTCTACGACGTCGAGTTCCCCGTTGACCAGGAGTACCTTGGTGGTTCCCAGGCAGGAGGCCTTGCCTTTTCGATCGTGTTGTATTTGTGCTAGCCTTCTGAAGGCAATCTTGTTTCCTTGTGTCTGTATTCAGATACTATTGCTTCCGCTAACTTTTTGTTCTCGAGCTGTTGTATTCGAGCCCTCGTGGCCCCTGGCTTGTATTATACAGCTTGTATTATTTTATTTGTAGAGTTGTGTTGTGATATCTCACCGTGAGTCCCTGATCTCGATCGTGTACCTTGCGTGTATGATTACTGTACACGGTCTGATTTTGGGGGCGTCACAGATCCTGCGGGCGTATAGGGACGACACACGCCTGAACAACCTCCACCAGAGAATCATAGTCACCATCTAGTCCATTGAGTATGTACGAGGTAAACTCCTCATCCCGTAGTGGCTGACCAATGGATGTAAGTGTGTCCGCCAAGTTCTTGACTATTTTAAAGAAGGTCGTAACCGTGCGATTACGCTTTTTTTAGCTCGCCAAGCTGAGTGCGAGTCGCCATAGACTGTGTTGTAGACTGCGAGGTAAAACTCATCTCGAGGGCAGCCCATACATCCAGTGAAGTGGTAGCAAACAAGACAAGACCAGCAACACCCTCAACAAGCGGTAGGACGGATGAAAAGGCGGCGGGCAAGGCAGACTACCCTCAACAAACCCCTCCAAATAGCGACTGCGGAGAAGAGGAAGAATCTGTGCGCGATACAGTAAAAATAATCATCAGTCTTGAGTTTTCTTGGTGGCAGATGAGCAAAGTAGAAGGGATGTTGCTCCAGTGCAACAACTTCAACAGGGGCAACCGAAACTGTATTGAGAGTAGAGGTGCCGGCGTATTGTCCATACGGTTCAGACAAACCGGCAGTGTGTGGCGCTGCAATCATGGGCGCAGGCAGCAAGGAAGGCAGTGTATGCGATTCAGCAGTAGGACTGTAGGAGCCCGTACGGCAGCAGCAAAAACCGACCGCCCTCCATAGTACATCGACGACGGAAGCGCACCGGATACGTACATTCATTTATGATATTTGTGTTAATGAACGCAATATCATAGATTTGTCTTTTATTGCATTCGACGATCTTCAATCTGCATAATATAGTGAGAATAATTATATATACATGCAATGAAAGAGCTGAGCTATATATAGAGACTTAATTACATAAGTAGTACTTACAGACAGTAGCAAGTGACGATTATTTTATCAAGGGCCTTTTGATTGAAAAACTGGAAGAACTCCTCAAATGGAACAGACAACAGATCAATTCGAACGAGGTCGTGCTCATATTTAACTCTCAGCGTCAAAATATCCTTCCCAGACTTGCAGGTATCCATGTACCACTGATGGAATCTTCGCATCATCGTTGTTAGAGGAGGATGACTAGGTTTGACGAGAGGCTTCCCGTACCGTTATTTGTGTTCGTCCACCTCCATTGTATCAAAATGTGCATCGCCGGGCAGGTAATCACCAGGATTGGTGCCGGGCAGCATCCCCGGCAGATTTGCGACGATATCGCTAGACACCTTCAGCGGGGGGCACGATTGGTTCGCCTGTTCGTCGAGCTGGGGAATTATTTTCCCACTTCTTGTTCGTTCTTATAACCTTTTGTCACTTGAAGTGGTTCCCGACCATCGCGCTTCTTGCACTTCCTTTTGAAGAGCGCGGACATGGTTGTCATCCGGCGGAGGCGGTGCTGGTCGCTTCAGGGCATCCAAAGTGCGCTTCAATTTCAGTGGATCTATCTTCTCCTCCGGAGGTGGATTTTTCTTTGCAAAAAGGTCCTTCACTTAGGCTTTACAGATCTTCGCGTTTTCCTTCTCGGTCATCTCGTATGGTAACTTCTCAAGAGGCTTGAGAGATGGACCGAATTTGTATTGCCTCTCGCCTCTGGCTGTACTTCTAGACGTCGGAGCAGCCGGAGCGGCGGCGGTTGTCTTCCTTTTTTGCTTACGAGGCGGAGAAGGAGTGCTATGACGCGCCGGAGCAGCCGGAGCGGCGGCGGCTCTCTTCCGCCCTTGCTGACAAGGCGGAGGAGGAGGCGGGCTGCTCGGATGCGCCGACGCAGGTGGAGAAGGAGGCGGAGTGCCGCCACGCGCCGGAGCACTCGTCGTAGGAGGAGGCGGAGTGCCCTGGCTCGCCGGAGGAGGAGGAGGAGGAGGCGGAGGCGTCTAGTTCGGAAGCTTGATGAGCTCCTTCCGCCATAGACATGGAGTCTTTAGAGCAAGACCCAGCTGAGTCTCTGCTTCACCGGAAGGACGGTCAAGCTCGAGATCCTCAAGTATATTAGTAGGTTAGTCCCAAATATATTGTAAATGATATGAAAGCGCATGAAAACATATAGCAATATCACCAAAAGAGGCATGGAGCAATAAAAAATTATAGATACGTTTAGGACGTATCAAGTGTTTGGTCCCACACTTGCTTAAATCAACTGGTGGCCCTGCAATGGCTATCTTCTTCAATGTAGGACTTATGAGATCATAGTCAAAACCCCGTACATTGTATCTCCAGCCCCCAGCGTGACAAAACCCAATAGATGTGAATGGAGGCACATCAACCGTCATTCCACTGTACATGCGGTTCAACTGGATGCCTCCGTTACGTAGAAGAAAGACCTACCAGTCGCCATTAGCACCAACCCAACCCTGTCTTGTAGTTGGATCGTCAAAAATATCGACAAGCTGAGAGAAATGTAAATTTTTAATCAAACATACGTAATCACCTACCTGAGGATGAGAGAAAATCCTCGTTGGAATAGCTGTGGCATCAATAGGGGCGATGGTTGACTCCTCACTCAGCGGCTGATCATGCGATGCCCACAACCCTTGTAATTTCTATTGGGATACGGGGCACAAAACACAATTTTTTCACACCTACGGTACCCGAACCCAAGATCTTATGCTATGGCGATGTAAAGTAACGGAGGGAATCGTTGTTCATACCTTTGAAGACCGAAAGAGGGAAACGTTCTTGCGAACGTGGTTGGCGTAGACTCAGAACTACGACCTCCCTGTCGTGTAGAAGACCACCACCGGCGAGGATGACTCCCGGTAAACCTCCAGCGACGAAGTAGCACCACAGGTGTAGTGCCTCGAAGAGATTATACACGTACGGTACAATCGATGTTCCTCCGGGGCACCGAACCAGGCGAGGAGCGGAAGAAAGATGGCTACGGATCCCGACTCCAGCAGAGCGACGACCTGCCTTATGGTGGAGAACCCCAATCCTGGTGCAGACTCCAAACAAGGGGAGTCCACTTCCGGGAAGGAGAAGGAGGAAGAAGGAGATATTGGTGTGTTGGAAAAAGGGGGGTCTACCCCTCCTTATATAGGCCAAGGGGGGGTGTGATCCTCCTCCCCTCCCCCATGTGGGACTAAACCCCCAAGGGGGGGAGGTGCGCCGGCCAAGAGGGGGGATGGGCCCCACCCTTGGCGCCAAGCCCAATGGGGGAAACCCCCTCCTCCCCTAATGGGCCCCAAGGGCCCATATAGCCTTTTTCCCATTTTTTTAATTTATTTAATATGTTTTAAATATTTAATTCAGATAATTAAATAATAAAAACATTATTAAAACAATTAAACTTTATTTTGAACTATTCAAAATGTCCGGAAACCATTCCGTCCCCCTCCGGAACTATTCCGGTGATTTCTCCTATTTCACCGATTGATCCCGTAACTGTCCTATGCATCGATTGCCCTTAAGTGTAACACCCTAACGGTCCGGGAAACAGCAGACATGGTCGAGACTCTTCTCATTGACCAATGGCTAGTCAGTTGGACCTGGTTACAGTCCTTGACAGCCCCTGTGCTTCCATCGAATGAACTTCGATCGCTTTTGGAAACCGTTAACGATACGACGTAATCCCTTTGTGCTGCGGTACTTTGTTTGTCTGAGGTTTGATCGTCGGTATCCCACATACCGTGTTCACATCTCGTTAACAACAAACAACTTCTCTCGTCCATGATCATTGCATCTCTTGTGACCTAGTCACGTCCTTGCAAGGTGTTGATGCAATATCACCGAGTGGGCCAGAGTACCTGTCCTGTCACAAGGACTGACAAATCCCGCTCTGATCTATTAACATACTCATCAACCATCTATTTCGGAATACCCAAAGTGCTCCGTTATAGCTAGCATATTTCATTCAGGCGGTGGGATACAAATCAAAGTCTCCTCATAGATCGTGATTACGTATGATCATTACGGTCTAAGGACTAAGCCATACATTACAAAGTCATAGCAACGCTGAACTATGTGACTCGATCACATTGCAATACTTTAGGTGGGTGTACGTCCATCACATCATTCCCCTTAATGATATGACCTCATTGTCAATGGACTTAAGTGTCGCCATGATCAGGAAAGCTTGATCAATCAATTGACCAATGAGATAGTTTACCCGAGTTAAACTACGGAGCATGTTTTATACTACACCTGTATTAGTATTTCCAAGTAATACAGTTATAGCACAGTATAAAACGTATTATGAACAAAACGGATATGTGACAAATATCTTTATTAATTTGTCTCTAGGGCACATATCCAACAGTCTTCCACTTGCACTAGAGTACAAATTACACTAGTTTACATCAGGTATGTATCTAACACCAATGGTCTCTCGGTGTTCTTCAAACATGCCCTGTGGAAGAGGTTTAGTCATCGGGTCTGCTGCGTTCAGATCCGTATGTATCTTGTGAATCCTAGTGTGTCCATCCCTGACGTAGTCTCGCGTCACATGAAACTTTCGGAGGATGTGCTTGGCCGTAGAGTGAGTTCTTGGCTCCTTCGCGTTAGCAATGGCACCCGTGTTGTCGCAGAAGATTCCCACGGGGTCAGTGCAACTGGGAAAAACGCCAAGTTCGATCACGAACTTCTTCAGCCACAGCGCCTCGTTTGACGCTTCGCAAGCGGCAATATACTCCGACTCCATTGAAGATTGAGCGACGACTGACTGTTTGCCGCTCCTCCAGCTAATTGCGCCACCGTTCAACATGAAAACATATCCCGTCTGGGATTTCGAGTCATCTAGATCTGAGCCGAGGCTTGCGTCAACATAACCCTTTACGGTGAGCTCCTCATCAACTCCTCCATAAACGAGAAGGAGATCCTTGGTTCTTCTTAAGTACTTAAGGATGTTCTTTAATGCTGTCCAGTGAGCCATTCCCGGGTTACTCTGGTAGAGATTAGTCATACTAATGGCCAGCGCTAAATCCGGTCTGGTACATAACATAGCATACATGAGAGAACCTATGGCTGAGGCATAGGGCTTTGAGGACATCTCCTCTTTCTCTTTTGCTGTGGTTGGGCATTGAGTCACGCTTAATTTGACACCTTTTATGACTGGCAAGAGACCTCTCTTGGAGTCATCCATTTTGAACCTTTTCAATATCTTGTCAATATAAGTGTTCTGACTCAAGGCCAACCGCCGATTAGGTCTATCTCTATAGATCTTAATCCCCAATATGTACGCAGCTTCACCTAGGTCCTTCATGGAAAATTGTCCATTCAGATATTCCTTCACTTCCTCTAAGAATTTCTTATCGTTCCCTATTAGTAATATGTCATCTACATATAACACAAGGAATGCTACAGAGCTCCCACTCAGTTTCTTATAGACGCAGAACTCTTCGACGTTTTGGACAAATCCAAAAGCTTTAATGACCTCATCAAATCGAAGATTCCAGATCCAAGATGCTTGCTTCAACCAATAGATGGACCGTTGAAGCTTGCAAACCTTACCAGCGTTCCTTGGATCGACAAACCCCTCTGGTTGCATCATATACAACTCTTCCTCAATGTTGCCATTTAGGAATGCAATTTTCACATCCATCTGCCATATCTCGTAATCATGATATGCAGCTATTGCTAGTAGGATCCGAATAGACTTTATCATCGCTACAGGAGAGAACGTCTCCTCGTAGTCAACTCCTTGAATTTGTCGGAAACCCTTCGCGACAAGTCGAGCTTTGTAGACAGATACGTTTCCGTCTGCGTCAGTCTTTTTCTTGAAAATCCATTTATTCTCGACGGCCTTGCGGTCCTCGGGAATATCCACCAAAGTCCATACTTTGTTGGTGTACATGGAGTCTATTTCGGATTTCATGGCTTCAAGCCATTTCTCGGACTCGGGTCCCTCCATTGCTTCTTTGTAACTTGTAGGTTCATCCGACTCATCAGCCGAGATTGCATTCACAAGCTGTCCGTAAAACTCAGTAGGTTGACAGACTCTTGATGACCTACGGGGCATAAAAGGTTCCTCTTCATTCTCATCATGATCATCATTAATGTCATGATCGTTATGAATGTCGTTCTGGCCATTCTCTTCAGCTCCCACTGTGGAAGATGGTTCCAGAACAATTTCCGTAGCCGTTTCTTCCAATTGGAGTGATTGGTCAGTCACTTCAACTCTTTCGCGAGAAACTCCTTCTCAAGAAAGTGTCCCGTCTTGGCAACAAACGTTTTGCTGTCAGACTTGTTGTAGAAGGTGTATCCACAAGTTTCCTTGGGATAGCCCACAAAGATGCACTTATCCGCCTTGGATTCAAGTTTGTCAGGCTGTAGTTTCCTAACATAAGCCTCACAACCCCAAATCTTCAGGTGAGACAACTCAGGTTTTGTGCCATGCCATTCTTCAAATGGTGTTGTCTTTACGGATTTGGATGGTGCCCTATTAAGAATATGAACGACAGTTTCTAATGCATACCCCCAGAATGACACAGGTAAATCAGTATGAGACATCATCGATCGTACACTATCCAATAGGGTTCGATTACGTCGCTCAGCCACACCGTTTCTCTGAGGTGTGCCTGCCGGCGTAAGCTGTGGTACTATGCCACAAGACTTCAGATGATTGCCAAACTCGTGACTCAAATACTCGCCACCTCGATCCGATCGAAGGTGCTTGATTTTTCTTCCGAGTTGATTTTCGACCTCATTCTGAAATTCCTTGAACTTTTCAAAGGTTTCAGACTTGTGCTTCATCAAGTAAATATACCCATATCTACTCAAGTCATCAGTAAAGGTCACGAAGTAACGAAGACCATTGCGAGTGGGAACGTTCATGGGTCCACATACATCCGAGTGTATGATCCCCAATAAGACATCCGCACGCTCCATTACGCCATTGAATGGAGTCCTTGTCATTTTGCCCATGAGGCATTGTTCACATGTATCAAGGGATCCAAAATCCAATGACTCAAGAAGTCCATCCTTATGGAGCTTATCCATGCGTTTTATACCAATATGACCAAGTCGGCAATGCCACATCATCATGTGATCTTCATCATTCTTCAATCTTTTGGCCTCAATATTGTTAATGTGACACACGTCACCATCGAGATCAAGTACGAATAAACCATGCAACTCCGGTGCGTGAACATAAAACATTTCATCCTTATAAATCGAACAACCAATTGTATCAGACTTAAAAGAATAGTGGTCTCGCTTCAAGAAAGAGCCACTAACGATCTTCACACTCAACGCGGGTACATAGTAGCAATTATTCAGAACTAAAACCAATCCCGAAGGGAGACTAAGATGCTTCGTGCCGACCGCCAAGACCTCAATCCGACAGCCATTCCCCACGCACATCGTCACTTCATCTTTGAGCAAGCATCTCCGATTCCTTAGTCCCTGAATGGAATTAGAAATATGAGCGACAGATCCTGTATCAAATATCCAGGATGTGTTCCCAGCGCTTGTCAAGAGAAGATCAACAATATGTATATCAAATATACCTACGTCTCTCTTGGCGACCTTGCCAGCCTTCTTGTCCTTTAGGTATTTGGGACAGTTGCGTTTCCAGTGACCTTCACCCTTGCATTAGAAGCACTCCACTCCGAGTTTAGGCTTGGGTGCCTTGGGAGGAGCGGCAACTGACTTGCCATCCCTCTTAGGGCCACCTCTCTTGGCCTTCTCCCGCCTGTTTGACTTCTTGAATTCAGTGGTCTTGTTGACCATGAAGACGGCGTGCTCCTTCTTGATCTCAACCTCGGCGCTCTTCAGGATGGAGAACAACTCAGAAGGGGTTTTGGTCATCCCCTGCATGTTGTAGTTCAGCACAAAGCCTTTGTAGCTAGGGGGAAGCGACTGCAACACCCTATCAACAACAAGTTCATCTAGAATCTGGTCATTCCAGAGCATTCAAGCGCTGAATGTAGCCAGACATTTTGACTACGTGCTCACTCACGCTGCCGTGCTCGTCCATCTTTGCTGAGAAGAAGGCTTCAGAGGCCTCGTACCATTCAGCCCTGGCTTGAGGTGCGAAGACCGCCTTGAGGTCGGTGATAATCTCATATGCACCCATCCTCTCAAAGCGTTTCTGCAGCTCAGCCTCCATGGAGTAGAGCATGCCACTCTGGACAAGGTTGTAATCATCATTCCTGGAGAGATAGACATTCTTCTCGTCTTGACTGGCATCATCTGCTGGTGCGTCACCTAATGTGTCCTCTAGTACGTATGCCATTTTGAGGGGAACGAGGAGAATCCTTAGGGTGCGGAACCAGTAGGTGAAGTTTGTCCCATCTGTTTTTAGCTTATCTTTCTCTAGGAATGATCCTAAGTTGAACGAGGGGCGTGGTGCTGCCATCTACAAGGTTGGATTCACAAGGATACATATTTAGACATTTGTTCATAATGTGGAGTTTCAATTTAATCTCAAAATTCTAGAAAGCTCCCACTTAGATAAACACCTCTCAATTTAACCAAGTGATTACACAATCCGAGCCCCCATACCTCCCCCGATCGTTACGGACATCAGTATGCGAACCAGGTAGGCCTCTAAGCCAATCACATCAGCCATGTGACTCGTGCTCGACCTTTCGGTCTCCTGTGTTCCAGGCCCGCATCTACATACGTCAAGCCTGCCAATCGAACCTTGATGTTAGCTGTTCAGCAAGTCCATATCTGCATATGCCAGGCTCGCCGAACCCAACCTCATGCGAACTCCGTTTAATATGTAGGACAACTCCGGTATGTACGGAGCATCAAGCCATATGGGAGAACCTTCCAGGCGGTGCCCACCAAGGGAGAACACAAAGTTGGTATTGTGAGAGATGGTCCTGTTTCGGGCTACCGTCGATATATCTAGCATACTAGCGTAAAACAGGAAGTAAAACTGTAAATCATACAACCTATGATCCCCCTTCATGCAAAGCAAAGTTAAACGCCTTTCTACTTTAGCTTGCGCAAGTTTTACGTGGCTTCTAGGGGTTTTGAGAGAGAGAACCGTTTCTATCCTGCGAAAAACATGCCACAACACCGTCTCCCACCCGTCTCTATTACACCCCTGTCGGGGCCCTCCGTTGCAAACATCTTCGCATCGCTAATGCAGAGAGACAGACACCCCCCAGCCACTTTATATGGTACAAGCCATATGTCAAGCGTGGAACCAGTCTCGCGTAAACGCGTAAGGTCGGTCGGGGGCCGCTTCATCAAACATTGCCGCAAATGCTAAATGAGTACACGTGGGAGGGGAATGAATGAGGATTCGATGCCCACATCCTAGATGTGTTCTATCCGTACAATACATCTACGCATAGCTAGTTCATGATACCACTGTTGGGATACGGGGCAGAAAACACAAAATTTTCACACCTACGGTACCCGAACCCAAGATCTTATGCTATGGCGATGTAAAGTAACGGAGGGAATCGGTGTTCATACCTTTGAAGACCGAAAGAGGGAAACGTTCTTGCGAACGTGGTTGGCGTAGACTCAGAACTACGACCTCCCTGTCGTGTAGAAGACCACCACCGGCGAGGATGACTCTCGGTAAACCTCCAGCGACGAAGTAGCACCACAGGTGTAGTGCCTCGAAGAGATTATACACGTACGGTACAATCGATGTTCCTCCCGGGCCCCGAACCAGGCGAGCAGCGGAAGAAAGATGGCTACGGATCCCGACTCCAGCAGAGCGACGGCCTGCCTTATGGTGGAGAACCCCAATCCTGGTGCAGACTCCAAACAAGGGGAGTCCACTTCCGGGAAGGAGAAGGAGGAAGAAGGAGATATTGGTGTGTTGGAAAAAGGGGGGTCTACCCCTCCTTATATAGGCCAAGGGGGGTGTGATCCTCCTCCCCTCCCCCATGTGGGACTAAACCCGCAAGGGGGGGGGGAGGTGCGCCGGCCAAGAGGGGGGGATGGGCCCCACCCTTGGCGCCAAGCCCAAGGGGGGAAACCCCCTCCTCCCCTAATGGGCCCCAAGGGCCCATATAGCCTTTTTCCCATTTTTTAAATTTATTTAATATGTTTTAAATATTTAATTCAGATAATTAAATAATAAAAATATTATTAAAACAATTAAACTTTATTTTGAACTATTCAAAATGTCCGAAAACCATTCCGTCCTCCTCCGGAACTATTCCGGTGATTTCTCCTATTTCACCCATTGATCCCGTAACTGTCGTATGCATCGATTTCCCTTAAGTGTAACACCCTAACGGTCCGGGAAACAGCAGACATGGTCGAGATTCTTCTCATTGACCAATGGCTAGTCAATTGGACCTGGTTACAGTCCTTGACAGCCCCTGCGCTTCCATCGAATGAACTTCGATCGCTTTTGGAAACCGTTAACGATACGACGTAATCCCTTTGTGCTGCGGTACTTTGTTTGTCCGCGGTTTGATCGTCGGTATCCCACATACCGTGTTCACATCTCGTTCACAACAAACAACTTCTCTCGTCCATGATCATTGCATCTCTTGTGACCTAGTCACGTCCTTGCAAGGTGTTGATGCAATATCACCGAGTGGGCCCAGAGTACCTGTCCTGTCACAAAGACTGACAAATCCCGCTCTGATCTATTAACATACTCATCAACCATCTATTTCAGAATACCCAAAGTGCTCCGTTATAGCCAGCATATTTCAGTCAGGCGGTGGGATACAAACCAAAGTCTCCTCATAGATCGTGATTACGTATGATCATTACGGTCTAAGGACTAAGCCATACGTTACAAATTCATAGCAACGCTGAACTATGTGACTCGATCACATTGCAATACTTTAGGTGGGTGTACGTCCATCACATCATTCCCCTTAATGATATGACCTCATTGTCAATGGACTTAAGTGTCGCCATGATCAGGAAAGCTTGATCAATCAATTCCCCAATGAGATAGTTTACCCGAGTTAAACAACGAACCATGTTTTATACTACACCTGTATTAGTATTTCCAAGTAATACAATTATAGCACAGTATAAAACGTATTATAAACAAAACGGATATGTGACAAATATCTTTATTAATTTGTCTCTAGGGCACATATCCAACAATTTCTCCATTATGCAGGGACGCCCAAGCTGCACCTTCATCGCCTCATTTCGATCTAGGACGATGCACATAACCCTCGCGTCACATGATGCTAGCCTTGGGCCGCTGAAGAAGTCCGCTCTAGTGTTGTCGGAGACCACATGTTTGTAAGGGCATCGACGCCGATGTCCGCCAAGCAACGTCTTTGCGCCGGAGGGGAATCGTCGATATTGTCCTGCGAGGCCATGTGGAACGGCTCGAGAGGGTTGAAGATGATGAAACTTTTTGTTGTGTGTGCGCCGGAGTGGAGAGGAAGGAGAAAGCGGTTGTGGTTTGGGATGGTTTGGCATCGGCGGCGAGCAGGAGTGGAGAGACAGGGGGAAAGCGGTGGAGGGAGGAAACTTCTTTGTTTGGTCTTGTTTGTAACCTAACGGAGGGTGCGTCCTTTAGGTTTGTTGGGGCGAGACGGTTCCCCTTATACTGGTCCATGAAGGGGTCCAATCAGTGGCCGGCCTCATGGCCCACTTAATTAACGATACGCCGGTTAACTGTACGCGTGATACTTCGGAAGCGATGCTGTCGGAGGGGACTGGACGTGAACGGGCGGCGGGGGCTTCAATGCTTATTTCATTACCGTCTCGATTCGTGCATCCACTGTTGGTAAATTATGAAACTGATTGCACTCTTCTTCATCAACAACATTTTCAAATCCTAATATCCTCCTATTTCTAAACATAACCTCATGGAAATCCTTATTCAATGCGTTTGTCACGTAGAAAAGTTGATTAATATGTTTTCCTAATTATTTTTGACACAATAAAGAGATGCCATCGCATTTGTACTGCAAGTTCTAAATGTATAAAAATTGGGCGAAGGAGCCAACGACCGTGATTATTTACTCTATAAAAGCATGCATATGGTAGATGTACAAACATTGCGCTAAGGTGCCAAGCATGCATGCTTTGGGCATTAGACTTGTTTCTTCTGACATTTATTCTGTAAGGGAAAATACTATATCAAGTATGGAGACTAGGTTAAGTGCTGGAGATGAGACGGTAGGATGCGGGCCAACGCTAACTGCGCACCATCTTGCCGTGCTTTGACTGGTTCCACACCTACCCAAGCAAGAAAATAGGACATGCATCAAGTAGGGCTGTGGTCGCCGGCCCTTGCGGCACTAGCTTGTAACAACCAACTTGTAGGTGATCTGATTCACATAGACTTGGTGTGACTGCTGATCTCTGTAACCAACCAACTGTCCAACTAACAATCCCTCACGCATATAATTACTTGGAAGCTGCAGGCTGCATCCACCCGCACAACTAGTTAGCAATCTAAGCCATGGCGGCGGCGATCCATGTCCCCATTCTTCTCCTCACCTTCCTCCTCGCGGCGGCCACGGCATCGCCATGGGCGGCGGCCACGGCATCGGCGTCGGGCGGGCCTTCGAACATCATCATCAAGACAACGTGCGCATCGGTGATCAATCGCACTGAGAGCACCCCCTACCCCTACTGCGTGCGAACGCTGTCATCTGTCCCCGCGGCCTTAGCCGCCAGGGACGCCCGCGGGCTAGCCATCGTTGCGACGAACCTGACGGCCACCAACATCGTGTCCACAATGCACATCCTCAACCAGCTCATCGATGCCTTCCAGAACTGCTTGGTCACTTACAAAAGCATGCAAGCAGCGGTCGCCGGCGCGCTCAAGGACTTGCACGCTGGCCGCTTCGACGTGGCGTCGGAAAAGCTCAAGGGCGCTTCTTTTCAGCCCGGCTTTTGCGAGATGGCCCTGATGGAAAGTAACACTGACAAGGATACGATGATGGAGGATAATGCAGTTAGTGAACTCGTATCCACCATGGCGTACAACATCGCGGAACTCAGTGCGCGCCCTGCCGCCAAATGAAGAATAAATGCCGCTTCCTGGCTATAGTTGATTTCATGTTTCTCTACTACCATTTTACTTTGTCTTTTCCCTAGTTAACTAATTAAGTCAGGTCGATCCAGTGTTGTAAACAGACCTAATCATATATATGATGAGTCTGGTTGAGTTGTAATCCTTGATATCTATATCACCTTGATTTCGGTGGATTTCGATTTATCCAAGTAAAGAGAAATTTTATGTGTTCACGAAAGCGAGCCGGATGAATTTGTGTTTATTCATGAATCGAGTCGTGGGCTGCTCATCTTCACGGGCTGCTTGCTCGGCATCCGCCATACTCACCATGGTCGCCGTGCACAACTGCACAGGGGCACCACCCAGGTGCTACACCTTGACGCCCTCCCAGTGTAGGTGGCTCAGCCTCGTCGTCAGATATAGCGACGCTTATCACCTCCATTGTGACTAGTTTTGCGTCATGATATGTGTCGATCAGTGTCCATGAAAATTTTGTTAGTTGCTACAACTATCAGCCCGGCTCCCGCTGCTGCCTGCTTAGTTATTAGTTGCTACAACTATCTAGTTTTTGAATCTGACACCTAAGTCGTTGATTTCAGACCGCAAGAGCAGAAATGACAGCAACAGCCTTATTTGGTTCAGCTAGACCATCCAGCTAGACAGGGAGAGGTCCTCATCTTCTTCTAATTCTCAACGGACCGAATCGGATTGTACCATCATCTGATCCTTGTTAAGTGAAGTTATTTCTATGAATGATATACAGTTACATAATACCCTGAAAGTCTGAATATATTTATTTCTATGATGTATGTATATTGTTGGGCTTTGGTTTAAGATCTTTAGCAATTTATCTAGTCACATTTTCAGCATTGCCATGGATTCGTGATCAATTTTACACATGTATACTTGGTCCAAATAAATTTTCAGAACACTTTTGAAGAACATCAAAGTGCACTATTGATTGGTATTTATTTGCAGCCTCTCGATGCCAGCAGTTACACAACCATTGAGTTTGACAGCCCACAGTCGGACAAACCTTCACCTTCTCCTCTGTTACAGCAAAAGGGAAACCCATTCCGATTCCTGCATACGGGTTCTCAAGAATCTTAATGCCGAGTCTGTGGAGAAATTTGCATGGTCCATAGCCCCATACTTGAGTTACTAATGGCCGCAGGCGTCGCTCCTGCAGGTGGACACAATGCACATGAGGTGGTCTTAGTTCATGGGGACACACACGGAACAGAGCAAAAAGAAACAAGAGTAGTTCAGTTCCATAGAAAATTAGAGACGCACGCAGTTTTCAAAGTAAAGTAGTTCCTTTCTTTCTTGATCAATTTGGTGTAGCTTCCATGTGTGTGTTCACTAGCTCATCTTGCATTATTGCTGCACGCGGAGTTGTGAACTGCGCACCGGTCTACATTTCATAACCTCAAGGATATCTCAATAATTCAGTGCGTGCATGCTACACTAGTTTCTTACTCTCTATATTGAAAATCATTACCTAATTAGCCTACATGCTATGTCTAACTGCAGTCCACTAGTAGAAAAAATCCCATTAGTCTCGGTTCTAGAGGACCATTTGTCCCGGTTCTGTAAACGAAACTAAATGGTCGTAACTAATGCCCAAAACCTTTAGTTCTGGTTTGCCCACTGTAACAGCCCAGTTTTTGCAAAAATTAAAATTTTTGTTTTCGGTGTGAATTGTTTGATTGTCTGATTTGTTTGCGGTGTTTGCATCCCCGATTTATCGATCGGCGATTATTTCCCCCCTCTTATCTCGTATCGGACGGAGACCGACCCTTGCCACCCTGACGCTCGACCTTTGCGTCACCGGGTTTCGCCCGATCACCGTCGCGAAACCGCACGAGACCAGCCGCAGCCAACGGAACGAAAAACCCCGTTTAATAATTAAACGGGATATTTTTATAACGCGCCGGAAAGTGTTTTCGGAACGGTTCCAGCGCGAGGTGAACGCCTCCGACTCGACGCACTGATCGCGCAGTTCGATGTTTTACCCGAATCGGAGGTACTGCGGACCCCCGGCAGTCAGAAACGTGAGCACCGTGCGCGCGAGGTAAAAACCGATGATGTTTTTGCAAAATGCCAGCCACCCATGCTATATAAAGACCACCACACTCCCATCCATTTTTAGGGTTTCCCTAGCCACATTTTGCAGCCACCCCCCTGATCTGGCTCAGATCTGACCCAAAACACCCCAAAAAATCCGAAACCCTAGATCCCAGTTGTTCCCGGCCGTTCGATCGGGCGATCGGAGGGCTACGATGGCGCCACGTCGTCACCCTCAAGCTCCCATCTCTCCTCTCTCCTCGTGCCCATGGAGCTCCACGCCATGGAGCCGCCGCCGCCTCCCGCAGCCAAGCCGGCCGGCCACCGGAGCTCCCCTGCCGCGCCTCCCTCTTCTCCCCTGCTCCCTCTTCTCCTCCTTCCTCTCACCCTCCTCTCTCTCTCTCTGTTGCAGCCGCCCGTCCTTGGAGATGCCCCCGAGCTCGAGCCGCTTCCCTCCAGGACGACCTCGCCGCGCCGGGCGCCCGCGCTCCCTCCGGCCAAGATCCGGCGACGAGGGCCGCCGCCGTGCGCCCCCTGGAGCGGCGCCCCGCCTTGCGCCTGCCTCGCCTCCCGCCTCCTCCGTCGCCGGCGTAGGGTCGCCGCGCCGCCGCCTCCTGTCCAGGTCGGGACGAGGGCGAGCTGCCCGAGCAGCCAGCCGTGGCTGGTGGGCCGGCCCAGATCCAGCCAGCGCCCAGGCCCAGCTCGCCAGGCCAGCAGGCCGCCTCCACTGTTGGGCTCGGCCCAGTGGGGTGAGGCCCCCTTTTCTTTTTTTTATGTATTAGCTCAGCTGCTGTTTTTTTTGCTAAGTCTGTGTTATTTTCTGCTGCTGATTCAATTTTGCAACGACGATAGCAAGCGATCTGTAACTCCGATGACGTTGCCCCCAAAACGAAAGTTGCTCAGAATTGCGTGTACTTTAATTCATATTTTGTGAGCATTTGCATTTGAGCTCATCTTGATTGTGTAATTGTGTGCTAAAGTGGGCATCAGGCCGTTAAACTGCTATTTTTTGCTATTATGTGCTGCTGTTATTATTTTGTTGCAACTTTGCATGAAGATTGTGAGTAATCCATGAGGCCTATTGCATTGATTCCTTTTGCGTTGCGTTAAGAAATGTTTCTACTTCAGTTTCATGCATTCACATGCCATATTTGCTTGCTGCATCATGTTTATATCTTGCTCCAAAGTAGCTATCCTGATGTTACTGTGCTGCTATTGCTGAAACTGTTATTTTGTTGCAACTTCGGATGACGATTGCTTCGCAACCGTTCATCGGAATTGAGTGATTCCAATTGCATATTGTTAAGCATGATGTCTACTTTCACCCCATGTATTTCTATGTCATGTTGCTGCACTTTTGCATATAGATTTACCCCTGTTTATACAGCATGTGTGCATAAATTGTTTTGCTTGTATCTTTTTAACCGTAACTCCGTTTGGGGTGTTCTTTATATGTGACTTGATTAGTTTTTCGTGTTCTTTGTGTTTATGCTATTGTCTGCTGTTGTTAACCAACCTAAAATATGGTTTAGGGCAGAACAGTACCAAATCCTTTAATTGTCGTGCGGCACTTAGTGGATGCCATGTATAGGATTGTGCCTCACTTAAATTGTCTAGCATAGATAGTTTACTTTGTGCTTCACCTCTTGACATGTTTGTGTGATATGCCATGCTTTCTTGAGTTGCCATGTTAATAACCGTTGTTTGGTCACCTGTAGCTAAACAACTTGAACCACCGTAAATGTGCGGTATCGTCGTGTGTGACGAGTACTCCACTTAAATCGTTAGTAACCGCTCTCGACGGTAGGTGCGATGTCTCGTGTTGCTTCTTGTTGATGCTTGCTCGTGTTTGCTCCGTAGTAATAGTGGTGCACCGTTGATTGTTTTCCAGTGTTTACTTCTTGTGTGCTCCCGCGGGTACCTCTCGGAGACGATGCGAGCTTGCGATCGACTACACCTTCGGAACCCGACTTATCAACAGGCAAGGACTTGCATTACTTATGATCCATTCTATTTCAACCAGCGGTTTGCATGCTAGAATAGGTTAGGCGATGTTTGATCCTACCACATGTTTACAGCCTCTTTTAAACCGATACAACCATGTCCCTTCCCAGCAAACCTTGTACTGCTATGTTACTATTGCTCGTTGCTCAGCCCCTGCTTAGTATGCATGCTTAGGATGCTACGATGTTACCCTGTTACTCCTTGGTTGGGATATCACCTGATTATTATATTATTGTTGATGATATGATTATTATAAATGTTGACTATATTCGACGAAGGATGGAAGGTCTAGGCTATCCCGCCCCGACGCTTTGTTCCATTCGTGTCACCTAGGATCCGAGTTCCGGGTATTGGTTTTGAGACTGAGCGTGCCTAACCGCGTGTGGGATTTTATGGGGTCCCCTCTTCTTACCTATCTAGCTTCAAACATTTCTAGTGGTGGCCCAAGCTGATTTACCATTTCAAAACCGTGTGTGTGTCTGTCGGGTAGCTCCTGGCAGATATTATTTAAAATAACCCGGACCAGTGAGGACATAGTTCCCTTGCTGGCCCATCATGACCGGCTGAGGACCCGGTTATCCCAATGTGTGATGAACCGGCAATCCAAACCTGGAGTCATACGGTAGAGACCAGATCGAGAGCGCGGCCGGCTCCTGAGCTGGGTGTCGTCTCACCGGGGGCCACCCGGACTTGTTCGTTGTTAGCTAGAGGGACTTGTCGTTTCGGATCTCTTGGAACTAAATCATAAAATGGTTGCCTATGATGGGTAGCAACTGAGAGTGATGGACGTGCGTGCGGAGCCTCGTAATGGGCAGTTGGTACACCCCTGCAGGGTTAAATCTTTTCGAGAAGCCGTGTCCACGGTTATGGACGACTTGAGACCTACTCCTTGTTCATAGGCAACAACAACTGAGATAATCTTAATATAACTTGATCAACGTGTGCGTGTGCCTTGACTGCTTCTTCTTCGTCGGGATGCGAAGAGGAGGACAAGGATAGGATAGGTGTTATGTTTGCGTAAGTAGTTGATAGCAAGACTTGTTGGAGGCGATTCCTCATCGAATGCTTGGCTTCTTATCTTACTCTCTAGATCGTTAGCCACTTCATAAAAGCTAGTGCGGCAGCAACCTCACCACTTACCCCTTCCTTACCGTAAACTACTAGTTGTCCTAGAATGACGAGTGATGAAGTCCTTGCTGGGTCAGATGACCACTACAGTTGGATGCTGAGTACCTCTGTACTCATGATACTACCCTCAAACTCTTTTCAAGGTTCTGATTGACAACAGGTTTGGTGATCGACGTTTCACGTGGAGACTCGACGACGACTAGTTAGGCGGATCCCGGCGGAGGGCCTGGACCCGTGTGGTTATGGGATCGATGCTTTTCTCTTTGCCAGTAGGCATTTGCTTGTAGTCTGTACTCAGACATGTATCTTCCGCTGTTGTATTATATTTGAGGCAGTTGTATGTCGATTGTATGAGATGTTGTATCCTTGTATCTGTAATGTTGTGATATCATGTTGGAAATCCGGGGCATATGGCTTTGTCATATGTCGCGGTGGGTCCGATATGTGCTTCGTCCTCGGGTTCGGGCGGAAACGTCCGAATCTGAAACAGTACAACATATCGGGCCTTACACCCACGAACCGGGTCTAAAGGTCCTCCACGTGGGTTGTTGTGGTGCGCTGAGGCGGAGGACCTTTAGTCCCGGTTGGTGACACGAACCGGTACTAAAGGCATCACACGTCAGCAGTTCAGGGGCTGGGGGAGGGCCTTTTGTACCGGTTAGTAGCACCAACCGGTACCAAAAGGCATCCACGCGTCAGCAGTTCAGAGGCTGGGTTTTTTTAAAGGGGGGGGGCGTGGGGGAGGGAATTAGGGTTTTGGTAGGGTTAATTTAGGGGGTTTCATATATTGTGTTAGCTAGCTAATTAATAGGGAGAGGTGTTCTCTCTTATCTCCGTACTTGGTCGACGCTACGTACTATACGTATAGAGAGGACTCGACATGCTAGCTAGTAAGCAAATGAAGGAATTAAACCATTAAGTACAGAAGATCGTCATGAACATATACAGAGAGAAGTGATCGACCTCTCCTTCTTCGAGAGATTGTTCGAACAACAATTTTTCGTATATCTATACGACGGTACTGGCTACATATATACAATATAAGATCTCTTACAATACCCTAACATCTGAAATCAAGTTCCATATGGTATTCTCCGTCTTTACTGATGACGTGGTCAAAAAAGAATCCTGCCAATTCCTCTTGAATTTCTATTATGCGATCTTGTGGTAGGAGTTGATCCTGCAGCTCACAAAGCTAATTCGAAGAAGGGGGTTAATACATATATATGAATGAAGCTCAACACAAATGATGGTAATAAAATAAAAATGTTAATATTATTGCTTACGCACATCAAAATCTTTTTTAGAGTACCCGGCATCCTTAGAGGTCGTCGCGTTGTACATGTACTCGCAAACGTAGTATCCACAAAGATTTGTCCCTTCTTCCTGCCCCAACCATTTTACGAGAAATAGAGGTCAATCAAACTGATAATCAAGCTACATATAAATGGTATTGATGAAACTAGCTAGAATCAATATAATGTGAGATGCGCAGAACTAGCTAGTAGTACTTACTTTCGGGCGTGTAAATGTCAACTCCTTCCGCAGTCCCGAAGATTTTTTGGTGAATTGTATCCAAACCCTGCTAGACATAGAAAAGAATTATTACGTGATATCAGGAAATGAACAAAGTTGCCGAAAATAATTGAACTTACTTCTTAAGCATTTCAGTGATGACCGCATACGTCTTGAGATCTTTTCGTTTTGAATCTAAGACGGTTACTAGTCCCTCGTCAAGCATAATCTCTAGGAGAATAAAGTGGAAGCTGCGCACGCATGCATAGCTCATAAATTACATTAATATAACCTCGAGTAAATAAGGAAAATCGAATATGCACAGTAACACTCACTCGAAGTTGTAAGGAAAGATTATTTTTTATTTGTTTTGATTTTGAAAAACGATTGTAGCAATACTGCGGTACTCTGTAGCATCATCAGGAGACAACAAATGTCCATCGAGAGCAGTCAACTTCTCTGTAGAAGACATAGGAGTAAATGCCTTTTTGCAAGTTATCATACCGGCGCGTCTGAGCAGATCCAAAGAATACTTTTGTTGAGAAAGAGTCAGACCATGATATGTATGAGTCACCTCTAATCCAAGGAAAAAATGCAGATGACCCAGATCTTTGATAGCAAACTCATTACTCAAACCAGAAAGAAGACGATCAGCTGCATCATCGGAAGAGCTTACAAGAATAATTTCATCGACATATACCAGTATATACATGGTCACCTACGGACGCTGACAGAGGAACAAGGACGTGTCAGCAGTGGACGGTGTAAAACCATGAGCCCGAAGAGCAGAGCCAAGACGCGCATGCCACGCGCGAGGAGCCTGCTTTTAGGCCATAGAGCGCCTTAACAAGACGAAAGGATTGATCAGGACGATAAGGGTCGACAAAACTAGGGGGCTAACGCATATAGACTTCCTCTTCTAGAACTCCATGAAGAAAAGCATTCTGAACATCCAACTGACGAAGGTACCATCCCTTGGTAACAGCAAGCGAGAGCAATAGACGAATAGTAGTGGGCTTGACCACCGGACTAAAGGTATCCTCATAGTCAAGACCATAGCGCTGTTTAAAGCCTTTAGCAACCAAGCGAACTTTATACCTTTCGATGGAGCCATCAGCATGTTTCTTCACTTTAAAGACCCACTTGGAGTCAATCACATTAATGCCAGATTTGGGCGGAACCAAACGCCAAGTGTCATTTTTAAGAAGAGACTGAAATTCCTGATCCATAGCAGAATGCCAATGTGGAACACGCATCGCAGCCTAAAAATGACGGGGCTCAGCAGTGGGATCATCATTAGAGTGAGCCAGGCAAGCCGCAATCCATGCAATAATCCCATTAGTACGTTCCTTGTGACGCACAATACCACTTTTACTACGTGTATGAGGACGAGTAGCAACCATCGGTGCAGAGGTAGTAGTAGGGGCAACAATCGGTAAGGAGACTGACGCGGCCAACCAAGGATCTGGTGAATCATGTGAGGCCGACCGGGAGACCGGCAAATCCAACTGGGAAGCTGGCTGTGGAGCCGGTGATGTTTGCTGAGGAGTTGGTGAGGCCGGCTGGGGAGCCAATGAGACCGACTAAGGGGCTGGCGAGGCTGGTTGAGGAACCAGTGAAGCCGACTGAAGAGTCGGCAAGTCCAGCTCGGAAACCGATGAGACACTGTCGGCGTCCGAAGCAGCACGAGGAGGTTCTCGTGCATGAGGAAGATCCAGCAACTGTAACTGAGCCCCACGAACGGTACCTGCACAATGGTTAGACAACAAAGCAGGAGTATAGGCAACATCTTCAAATTGAGCAGGCAAGACAGGAGACGGAGACAATGTGGATGTGTGTTCAGTGGTTGAGATGGAGAGTGTAGAAAATGGAAAGAGATTCTCATCAAAAACTACATCACGTGAAATATACACGCGGTTAGATGGTAAATGAAGACATTTCTAGCCTTTATGAAGAGAAGTACTATACCCAAGGAACACATATTTTTTAGACCGGTACTCAAGTTTACGACTGTTGTAGGGACGAAGATGTGGCCAACAAGCACATCCAAACACTTTGAGAAAGGAATAATCTAGAGTCTCATTAAGCAAGAGTTCAAGGTGAGGTTTCATGTGAAGCAGTCGTGTAGGAAGCCTATTTATAAGGAAACAAGCGATGGAAAAAGCATCACTCCAGAAACGAAAAGGAACAAACGCATGAGCGAGCAAAGTTAAACCAGTCTCAACGATATGGCGATGCTTACGTTCAGCTGCACCATTCTGCTAATGTGTATGTGGGCAAGACACACGATGAGAAATCCCAAGTTTCTGAAAAAACACATTGAGGTTGCGACATTCGTCCCCCCAATCGTACTGAAAATGAATGATCTTATGGTTCAGAAGTCTCTCAACATGTGCTTGAAATTGCAAGAAGACATTAAACACATCAGATTTGCACTTAAGAAGATAAAGCCAGGTGAAATGACTATAAGCATAAATGAAACTAACATAATAATCATGGCCACTAACAGAAGTCTGAGCAGGACCCCACACATCTGAAAACACAATTTCAAGAGGAGTTTTGACTACACGACTTGACTCGAAAAAAGGAAGATGATGACTCTTGCCTTGTTGACATGCATCACACACTGCAACATCTTTATTACTAGACTCCGATGGCAACTCATGACGATGGACAATACGTCGAACAATGGGAGTAGCAGGATGTCCTAAGCGGGAGTGCCACTCCGAGGACGAGGCACAAACAGCGCGAAGGAACATGAAGGAAATTTTTGAGTTGCAATTTCTTGGACGTTTTTGTAAGAAGAGATGCCTGACCAACATGAGAGATGTGCATACCTTCTCCACTTGCCGTATGAACCTTGTCAGGACCGCGGTATGGCTCACGAACAATAAGCTTATCCATCTCACTCGTCAAATGGCTCGTGCCCCCGTATCCATGTACCACGCCGGGTCAATAGAATAGGAGGGCGTGTGTCCCTGTGTCGCCGAGTTGGCTTGGCGCTCATTGCCTTTACCATTGTTGCCGATACCCAGAAAGTCTGTCTTGAACCGGCAATGACAGCGAGAGGCAAGATGACCCTCAATGCGGCAGAGTTGGCACAAAACTTGGACACCACATGCAAGACAACAGGGACGGGGGCGTCCATTCAGCATGGTGAAGAGAGGACGTTGCTGCTGCTTACCTATTCCCTGGGGTGACATAGTAGTCATAGGAGTGCCAGAAAAAGATTTCCCTTCACCACGATACGCAGCGTTGGCAGATGTGCCACCAGCAGAGTAAAGATCGGAGGAGCGACGGGTAGCCAGGCGCTGCTCCGTACCGAGAAGACATGCATAGAGATCCTGTAACACCCCCAGATCTAGTACAGTAATCACCACAGTGATTCCACTATTAGTGATCATTACTGTTGATGATCAAGCCATGATCACCTTCGATCATAGCTCTGTCAGATTCCCACCCTGATAAAATTTTCAAAGTTGTTTGAACTATAGAATTGCTCCAAGGAAATTGTGGGTGATTATTAAATCATCTTACAAATAACTAAAACAAGTTAACTCCTAGTCTCAACAATGATCCCAAATCACTGATGATTATGAAACCCATGATAGTTGGGTTATCAAAATTGTCATGGGATTTAAAATGGAAATGAAAGCTTAGATAAATCAAAATGATGGAACCTATTAATAAAATGTCTAACAATCATTAGGCCATGGTTATCATAGCAATGGTTATTTTAATTAAAGTGTTTTAGTAATGTTAAGAATTAAAAACAATAGCATGGAGAGTTATTAAATTGCCTTGGACTTGATTAAACTAGTGAAAATAAAAGTTAACCAAAAATTATGCAACCATTTTTATTAAATACATAAAAGTCATTAGGTCATATTTAAATAGCCATGGATATTTATTATAACATTTAAATATTTTAAGCCATTCCAACAGTAGCTAAAACAACCCCAATTAATTCCTTTTGAATAAAACAAAATTTCAAATGATTTTATACTTGAGCCAAACTTTTTATGGCATCTCTGTAATGTTTAAAACAAATAATAAAATTGTTTTCACATATAAAAAAAATCACATGGCACTTAAACCAAATAAAACAGATAGGAAATGTGGAACATAAATTACAGAAAAAAATAAAATGGAATGTGTCCTGTTGGCCTGGTACCAGTAGTCCACAGTGCGGCCCAGCCCATTTAAGAGCTAGCCTTTTCTTTCTGTACGGTACAGAGGGGAAGCAGTGGCCATGGCGTGGCAAGCATCCACGGCGGCCATGGCCATGGATGGCCTCCACGTCGATCCCCTCGTCCTATAACTGCGCCAATGCGAACCCTAGCATGCCCTCCTCCGTTCCCCTCTCGTTCCCCATCGCGCCTCCTCCTCATCTGCTCGGAATCGAGCTCATGCGCACTCATGCGGTGACCGCTGCCGTCGCCATGGACGTCGTCGTCGTCGCGATCATAGGCGTTCCCGCTCCCTGAGAAAATGTCAAGAAGCTTCGTCGTCCTCTTCCACTTCGTCTGCGCCTACTGGAACAATCCGGGAGGCCCCGTGTGCTCGCCATCGACCTCGTCTTCTCCTTACGGCCGCGCCACCATTGCCATCGATTCGAGCTGCTCCATGCTTCCCCGGCTACCCCGAGCACCCCTGTGAGCTAACTCGTTTCCCCCTCTGTTTCCGTTACCATTCGTGCGCCCTGTCGTCGTCCTCGTCACGACCATGCTCTGGCCGCCGCGGGGCTCGTCGTAGCCGTCGTTCTAGCCCGCCCCAGCTCGCGCCTATGGGCTGGTTGGGTGCGGTTCGTCGTTCTCGTTCAGGCGCGGGTATTCGCGCGCAAAAGGGCGCGCCGTGGCATGCACACGGTCGCCAGCACAGCCATGGCTGCCGGGTGCAGTGTGTGTATGCTCTATGCGCTGCGGCGTATGTGTGCTGTACGTATGCGTACCTTGGACGTGGTGTGTGTGGCCACGACCCTGTGCTTGCTGCTGCTTGTGGCCACGGCCGGCCGACAGGCGTGCCCGACGCTGGCCATTGGCCACGGCCATGGCTGCGTACGTGCATGACCTGTGTGTAGTGTGTGTGTTTCGTGCGTGTGTGTATGGCCTGTGTGTGTGGCCAACCTGGGCGCTCACCCAGTGCACCGCAGCTGCGGCGCTGCTGCCACTGGGTTGCTGTTTGGCTGAAGTTATTGTTGCTGCTGCCGTCGACTGCTGCTGCTAACTGAAGCTGCTCCGGCTAGTAGAAATTGCTGCTGTCTGTAGCTATAACTGGTAAGTGTTGCTGAATACCCCATTGAACATTACCTTGATTAGCAACACACAGCAGGCAAACAAATTCTAGCATAGCTAAAAATTATGTGGACTGTTGGTACACTTATCCAGCTTTATTTTGTTCCGTTATACCAAGTCCATTTGATGCACTGATTAAATCCAACAAAAATCACAAAATATCGATTTCTATTAACAGAAAAATATTTGTATCACCACTGCTAAGTTAGAGAAAGAAATAGACATGCTACATGACCTGGACATGGCCTCAAAAGTGGTGGGCATAATAGTACACATAATATTGTGCAAAACACCTATAGGATGCATCTCCATAGGATATATATATATATATATATATGTATATATATATATAAACGACAAGCATCGTGCTAAGATTGGTAAATCTTAACGATTTCTGGAATTAGCCTCGAGTAACACTTTTCTGACCAAGTTTTAATTAAGTAAATGGGCTCGTACCGGATTCGAGATCACATACGACTGATGAAAATTGATATAGGACACAAATTCGTCGGGCAACCAGAACCCTAAACCGTAGGCCCCCGAAGGCGGCCAATGGATATTTTTCACCGGTAATCCCAGACTTAGTGAAATTCAAAGGACTCCAAAAATCGGGCAATGACCAGTAGGCCCCACCTGTCAGGGTTGACCAGTCAAACATCTCTGGATAATGTTATATTAAATATTAAAAGAAATTCTAGAATTTGTTTTTAAAATAATTTAAACTTCAAAAAATCATAACAAAACAACCGTATATCAGATGAAAATATTTTCTATATCAAAATTGATCAGAAAAATGTGTAGAATAAAAATACGCTATCCGCATGTCTGCCACACCCCCCTAACGCATCGAACATCGACACCCCCCTCCCGGGCTGTCTGTCGAAAATTCCCGGTACCGATAAAAATTGCCCGGATCAAAAACTTTTGTATACGAAAGCTACTCAGAACGGATCACCGAATACAGATACGATACCCATACCCCCACCACACCCCTCTAACATACCGCACACGAGCTTCCCCCCCTCCGGTTCGTTTGTCCGGTAATCACCCGGAGCCGGTAAAACTTTCCGGATGAATTTGTTGTGAACATGAAAGTTGTTCAGAATGGATCATCTAGCACGGATACAAATCCACACGTTTGTCAGTTGTCTCTAAAACTGCAGACATGGAACCTTTCCCCCCGAATCATCGGTCCGGTAATCAACCGGTACTGACGAATCATCACCGGATAATTTCCCGCTCCGAGCAAATCACCTAACACTGCGTTAGATCACCGTTAGCTTTGTATCTGCTATGTCATATATTTGTGTGGCTATTATTATTTGTGTATTTATTGTTTATTACCCCCTCTTTCTGCCGATAGACGTTGCGACCGCTGCCGATGCTTCCCCCTTTGATCGACTACTTCGTCGACGACCGTGTACCCCTACCGTCGAGCTACCAGGAAAGTAGTGCCCCATCACCTCTCCCACATATCGCCTATCTGTCTATATTTATCTGTTGCACTAGGCATTTTCTGGTGCTACGTTACTGTCCTATTCAAATGCATAGCCTGTCATTTTCTCCCTTTGATGCACCTGCCTTTATCCTATGCAGACGCCGTAGGGAACCTACGACGGCGAGACTCTGCCGAGTCGCTTCGAGTTTGACTTACGAGTGGATGGACTCGTATTTCACTCTCGTCGTCTCAGTAGCGTAGCATCACCGGGATGATACGAGGTTTACCTCTTTAGTTCATTACGCTGATGTCTCTGCGAACCTCTTCAAGTGTGCCATCGAGGGTGATTCCGGTGTGCTTGGCCCCTGATCGTTGGCCGCGAGAGTTACCAAACCACGAAAAGTCGAGCTCTACCAAGAGCACATGCGAGACAAGGTAAGGAGACAGTTCACCTTGTTGGTAACCGTCCGCTTTGACGGGACGACATGGCAGGCACCGATGTACTGGTGGTCCTGGCCGCTGTTCGTTGTCCGTTGTGTTGTTAGCCAGACAACGATATCGGTTGTCTACGAGATAGTAATAAATACTAAATGGTTCGGTGGATGACTTGATAGGCCAAACGCTTTGTACGCACTACCTTCACGTGGGATAAGGAGTTAAGGGCTCCCCTGCGTCGTAGTTTGTCCGAAAGCTCTTCAGACGTTAGCAGTATCGCGGTCTGATTGTCGGGTAGCGGTGTGTCTTCTTCGCTCGAGCGGTGTATTTGGATTTGATTTTGCTTCACCGGCCAACCTCGCACCGTGCAGGAGCGTGCAAGGGTGAGGGACCTAGACCCCTTGGCGCATAGGATATAGTCCGGTGGATGGCCTCTCTGTTGAGCCTAGGATGGGCTGCGACGTGTCGGATAGCTTTGGTGGAGCGTTCCCTAACAAGGTTCCCGCCACCCTGGAGATCCGAGCGTGCAGGCTGAACAGTAGTGCACCCCTGCAGGGAGTTTAATCTATTCGAATAGTCATGTCCACGGTAACAGGACGCTTTATGCTGAAGCCGGATCTTACCACTACAAACTATTACTTCTATCAAACTGTATGGTTCCGGGTCTTCTTCCTCGCAGGGAAGTCGAGGAAGGGAACTCGGAGGCATTGTTAATGGTTATATAATCAACTTATTATTATGCAATGCTGCATCAACTTATGCTGCATTATTATTATTTTCATTTTGTTAACTGCTTAAACTGTTGGCTGATCTCATCTTGTGCTTCAAGACTCGTGTGAAGATGCTAGTCTTCGATAGGCCTAGTACCTTCCCTCTTACCCTGGTACTTCTATCGAACAGTCCACTATACAACCTCTTCTTCCATTTGGATACAAGTGCATATTTGCTTAGTAGCCTGGGTTTAATTCTCGCTGAGTATGCTAGATACTCACCCTTGCTTTATTATTCCCTTTTCGCTTTGCCTGATCGACCGCTGCAGTCGACGTTGGAGCGATGGAGTCCAGGAGATGGAGATCCCCTATGACGATCACCGCAACGCGAAGTTCCCCGATGTCGTCTACGACGTCGAGTTCCCCGTTGACCAGGAGTACCTTGGTGGAAATCACTCCGGGACCAAAAACGGTGATTAATAGCCCATGTAACTGTGATTAATAGTCCATGAAACAGGCTAGAATCGGCCAAAACTGTGAGTGTTGATGGCCGACACGTAAATGCACCCTGAGGTTCGTCAATGGTGGAAATCACTTCGGGGACCCAAAACGGTGATTATTAGCCCATGTAACTGTGATTAATAGCCCATGAAACAGGCCAGAATCAGCCAAAATTGCGAGTGTTGATGACCGACACGTAAATGCACCCTCAGGTTCGTCAATGGTGGAAATCACTCCGGGACCCAAAACGGTGATTAATAGCCCATGTAAATGTGATTACTAGCCCATGTAACTGCGACTATTGATGACCGACACGTAAATGCTCCTTGGGGTTCGTCAATGGTGGAAATCACTTCGGGACCAAAAACGGTGATTAATAGCCCATGTAACTGTGATTAATAGCCCATGAAACAGGCCAGAATCGGCTAAAACTGCGAGTGTTGATGACCGACACGTAAATGCACCCTGGCGTTCGTCAATGGTGGAAATCACTCCGGGGACCCAAAACTGTGATTAATAGCCCATGTAACTGTGATTAATAGCCCATGAAACAGGCCAAAATCGGCCAAAACTGCGAGTGTTGATGACCGGCACGTAAATGCACCCTGGGGTTCGTCAATGGTGGAAATCACTCCGGGGACGCAAAACAGTGATGAACAGCCCATATAACTGTGACTAATAGCCCATGAAACATGCCAGAATCGGCTTAAACTGCGAGTGTTGATGATCGGCACGTAAATGCAACCTGAGGTTCTTCAATGGTGGAAATCACTCTGGGGACCCAAAACGGTCATTAATAACCCATGTAACTGTGATTAATAGCCCATGTAACTGTGATTAATAGCCCATGAAACAGGCCAGAATCGGCCAACACTGCGAGTGTTGATCACCGACACGTAAATGCACCCTGGGGTACGTCAATGGTGGAAATCACTTCGGGGACCCAAAACAGTGATTAATAGCCCATGTAACTGTGATTAATAGCCCATGAAACAGGCCAGAATCGGCCAAAACTTCGAGTGTTGATGGCCGGCACGTAAATGCTCCCTGGGGTTCGTCAATGGTGGAAATCACTCCGGGGACCCAAAACGGTGATTAATAGCCCATGTAACTGCGACTATTGATGACCGGCACGTAAATGCTCCCTGGGGTTCGTCAATGGTGGAAATCACTTCGGGACCAAAAACGGTGATTAATAGCCCATTTAACTGTGATTAATAGCCCATGAAACAGGCCAGAATCGGCCAACACTGCGAGTGTTGATCACCGACATGTAAATGCACCCTGGGGTTCGTCAATGGTGGAAATCACTTCGGGGACCCAAAAGGGTGATTAATAGCCCATGTAACTGTGATTAATAGCCCATGAAACAGGCCAGAATCGGCCAAAACTTCGAGTGTTGATGACCGACACGTAAATTCCCCCTGGGGTTCGTCAATGGTGGAAATCACTCCGGGGACCCAAAACGGTGATTAATAGCCCATGTAACTGTGATGTATAGCCCATTAAACAGGCCAGAATCTGCCAAAATTGCGAGTGTTTATGACTGGCACGTAAATGCACCCTAGGGTTCGTCAATGGTGGAAATTACTCCGGGGACCCAAAACGGTGATTAATAGTCCATGTAAATGTGATTAATAGCCCATCAAACAGGCCAGAATCGGCCAAAATTGCGAGTGTTGATGACCGGCACGTAAATGCTCCCTGGGGTTCGTCAATGGTGGAAATCACTCAGGGGACCCAAAACGGTGATTAATAGCTCATGTAACTGTGATTAATAGCCCATGAAACAGGCCAAAATCGGTCAAAACTGCGAGTGTTGATGACCGGCACGTAAATGCACCCTGGGGTTCGTCAATGGTGGAAATCACTCCGGGACCAAAAACAGTGATGAATAGCCCATATAACTGTGATTAATAGCCCATGAAACATGCCAGAATCGGCTAAAACTGCGAGTGTTGATGACCGGCACGTAAATGCACCCTGGGGTTCGTCAATGGTGGAAATCACTCTCGGACCCAAAACGGACATTAATAGCCCATGTAACTGTGATTAATAGCCCATGAAACAGGCCAGAATCAGCCAACACTGCGAGTGTTGATCACCGGCACGTAAATGCATCCTGGGGTTCGTCAGTGTTGGAAATTACTCTGGGGACCCAAAACGGTGATTAATAGCCCATGTAAGTGTGATTAATAGCCCATGAAACAGGCCTGAATCGGCCAAAACTGCAAGTGTTGATGACCGACACGTAAATGCACCCTGGGTTTCGTCAATGGTGGAAATCACGCCGGGACAAAAAACGGTGATTAATAGCCCATGTAACTGTGATTAATAGCCCATGTAACTGTGATTAATAGCCCATGAAACAGGCCAGAATCGGCCAAACCTGCGAGTGTTGATGGCCGACACGTAAATGCACCCTTAGGTTCGTCAATGGTGGAAATCACTCTGAGGACCCAAAACGGTGATTATTAGCCCATGTAACTGTGATTAATAGCCCATGTAACTGTGATTAATAGCCCATGAAACAGGCCAGAATCAGCCAAAATTGCGAGTGTTGATGACTGGCACGTAAATGCACCCTCAGGTTCGTTAATGGTGGAAATCACTCCGGGACCCAAAACAGTGATTAATAGCCCATGTAACTGCGACTATTGATGACCAGCACGTAAATGCTCCCTGGGGTTCGTCAATGGTGGAAATCACTTCGGGACCAAAAACGGTGATTAATAGCCCATTTAACTGTGATTAATAGCCCATGAAACAGGCCAGAATCGGCTAAAACTGTGAGTGTTGAAGACCGGCACGTAAATGCACCCTGGGGTTCATCAATGGTGGAAATCACTCCGGGGACCCAAAACTGTGATTAATAGCCCATGTAACTGTGATTAATAGCCCATGAAACAGGCCAGAATCTGCAAAAATTGCGAGTGTTGATGACCGGCACGTAAATGCACCCTAGGGTTCGTCAATGGTGGAAATTACTCCGGGGACCCAAAATGGTGATTAATAGCCCATGTAAATGTGATTAATAGCCCATCAAACAGGCCAGACTCGGCCAAAACTGCTAATGTTGATGACCGGCACGTAAATGCTCCCTGGGGTTCGTCAATGGTGGAAATCACTCCGGGGACCCAAAACGGTGATTAATAGCCCATGTAACTGTGATTAATAGCCCATGAAACAGGCCAAAATCGGTCAAAACTGCGATTGATGATGACCGACACGTAAATGCACCCTGGGGTTCGTCAATGGTGGAAATCACGCCAGCACTACTGGAATTCGCCTGTTTTCCGTCTGCCACGGCGGACGGTAAACACCTGAATGGCAGACGGCAAAACCCTTTGCCGTCTGCCCCCGCACGGTAAAGCACCCGTCAGCCATTTCATCGGCAAAGAGGTGCGTTGCCGTCTGTTGTATATCGACGGACGGCAAAGCTTTTTGCCGTCCGCTGGAATAAGAAACAGACGGCAGAGAAGCTTGACGGCGAAGCTGTGCCAGCCGGCTCCGTCAGGCCCTTAACGGCGGGGTTGCCGTCTACGGACAGACGGCAAAGAACGGTGACGTCATCGGATAAGGTAATGATGTCACCCCCCCCCGTCATATGTTTACCGTCCAGCAGCAGACGACAAAGTCCTACGCTTTGTCGTCTGCCTTGCCGGAGGCAGACGACATAATGACCAAATGGTCACCCAGCTGTTGCCAGATTGCACAGCTGGGCGCCACGTGTCCTCTTTGCCAACTGCAAGCAGGCAGCAAAGTCCTTTGCCGTCTGCCTGCGGACGGCAAAGAGCCTGGGCAGCCCCTGTTTTTTCTGTTTTATTTATAATCCCTGCATTTGACAAAACTGATATACATATACCATATCAACATCTCCAACAGTACCATATCATCAACATCATTTGCAACAGTACCATATTATCATCTCCAACATTACCATATCATCACCATTTGCATAAAAGTTCAACAACAAACACTATATCCATACAAGTTCAACAAAGAACAAAGACTATATCCATACAAGTTTGACATAAAGATGCAAATCTACAAAGTACATATATAGGCTAGCATCATTCCATGTGTGCTTTCATTGTCCAAGATGCAAGCAAAATGAAAGCAAATTCATGTTATATATGAAGCTAAGATGGTTATGATGAATTAAAACGAATATAATAAGAAAAGGACAGAGAAGGAGACCAAGAAGAAGAAGAAGAAGAACAAGAGGAGGTCATCCTCCTCTTCTTCTTTTTCTTCTTCTTCTTCTTCTTCTTCTTCCATGTGTGCTTTCTTTTGAGCAAACAAAGCTAACATAAGCAATTGTGATCAAATTAAGCTAGATTTAGCATATTTTGAGGAAATTAAGCTAACTTTAGCAATTTTGAACAACTAAGCAAACTTTAGCATTTGTTGAGCCAATTTAAGCTAGTTTTAGCATTTTTGACCCAATTAAGCTAACTTTAGCATTTTTGAGCAATTAAGCAAACTTTAGCATTTGTTGAGCCAATTTAAGCTAGTTTTAGAATTTTTGACCCAATTAAGCCAACTTTAGCATTTTGTGAGCAAACTAAGTTGACTATGTAAGTTTTTGAACTAACTAAGCTAGTTATGTCTTTTATGTGCAAAATATGCAAAGTATGGCATTTTTTGATTAAATATAGGATTTTAGAAGCTAAATATGCATTTTCAAACTAACTAAGCATTTTAAAACTTACCGGAGTGTAGCCCTCAAGGCTGAGGCGGCTAAGAAGCATCCGTCGGGTTGGCCGATGTTGACGGTGGAGAAGGGTCATGGGACGCAGCCCGAGAGTTATGCTGCACAAAAAGGTCAACTAGAGGTTAGCACGACGCCACTCAATATGGTATTGATGATCATCGAAAGATACTCACCGTCCCCACAGGAGAAATGATCGGCATCGGTGGAGCGGCCTGACCAGTCTTCTCGCACATAGTCTGCACATTTGTTTTTCATGAGTCAATCATATTAGGCCACTCATGACGCATTCTTTGGGTGAATATGAACAAGTGACTTACCACGAAGAGCTCATACAAGGCCCGGTTCGATGCATCGTGTCGTTCCGCGGCCTACTCGAGAGCCTTCGCCGTCCTCTCCGCCGCCAGCCGCTCTCTCTCCGCTGCCTTCTCCTCTGCCAACCGCTCCTTCTCCTCCAGTAGCCGCTGGGTGTTCTGTCGCTCTTTCTCAAGAGCTTCCTGCAACCCCACTCCTCTAGTTAGCATTGTAATATTCGATGAGAGAAAACAAGAATGCAAGAGTCCTTATGGATAACCTGGATAGCGAGGTCGACTGGCCGCGGACGAGTCCTTATAGCAGGAGAAGAGCTCGTTTGGCGTGCCTTGATCTCAGGAAGAGTCTTATCGCACCTGATCAACTTATCTCCAATGGCCATGGTGCCATGGCGCCTTCCGCCACCAGAGATCATCACAAGCTCCGGCTCAATAGGCTTCCCAAGCGGGTTATAAGCCTCCCCGTGCTTCTCCTTCGCCACCTCAGTATAAGCCTTGAGCTTACTGTAGGCGACAATGTTGGTGAAAGTCGAAGGAGTGGCGAGATCAGACTCTCAGAGCGCCTTTGCCTTCTTGTACGACGCTGTATGGGCCATGCCATAATTGTCGAACACACCAAGTGGCTCTGTTTTATTATGCTCCGCCTGAAAGACAAAGCAAAGCACGATATTAGTAAGTTGTGGGTGCCAAAAAGACAAAGAAAAGTAGAATTTTCATGAAAATTGAAGCAAAGCACATACCCATTTATTCCCGTAACCAGCTAAGTTGCGGCTTCCTTGATGGTGTGGCACACCAACCATTTGGGCGCGGCGCTCCTTGGCATTGTTGTGGATGGCCAACCAGGCATCTGAGCACCAGTGGTCCACAATGGCCTCCCAACAATCCATCTTGTCCGCACACCATCTCGGTGGCGCCTAAGTTAGTAAACAAGGAAACTAATAAGTAGCCTAGATAGGAATCAAATCAGGCAAACTATTCAAGACTTAAGAAGGGTTACCATCATGTACTGGGCCCTGGTCAGAAACTTCTTGCGGCAGTCCTTCTTGCTACGCTTGCGCCCTTGCTTGGCGTAGTAGTCACGGACCGCCTGCACTCGCATCTCGTGCCTTGTGTTCTGCAAGAGGCGCGTGGCCTCTCCAACTAACACGTCCTCCGCCTCCTGCTCCTTGGACTCATCGACCTTGTAGTAGACCTGCAATAGCACGAGACAACACTGATGAGTGCACTGATGAGACAACACTGATGAGTGCACGAGACAACACTGCAATAGCATGATTTTATTATGTGAAACAGAAATTACCCAAAAGCCGTTGATCACCATGTCGGCTCTGGTGTGGCATTCGACCCCGTTGATGGTCGTATCCGGCGGGGCCGGGGCAGCACAATAGTGCTCCCACTTGAGTCCAGGCTGCGGAACCTCATCAGGTCCGGGCAATTGAACCAGCCCCGGGAAGTTCTCCCTGACGAGCACACCAAGGATGGAGTTGGGATTGCGGACACCATTGCCGTATATCCAACCCCTGCAGTATAAAAAGACAAAGCCATCAGATAGACATAAGTATAGAAGGTACCGGAAGAGAGTATAAGTGCACTTACGTCTCTCCATCAGGCGTAATCAACCACTTATGAGCGGGAGTCACCGGCACGGACGGGAGCCGTGTACCCCCACGCTGGTACACGGTGGTACCCTCAGCTACCTCCTCCTCATCCGTAGTGTCCAGCTCGGCACCAGCCTCCCCCTCAGGCGTGTGCTGCTCCGGCTGGTCCGGCCAGGGACTCCAGGTCGTGCGGGTGGACGTAGCCTCCTCCTCCACCTCAGGCTGGTCCACCCTGCAGTGCTCTGGTGAATCAGCCGGAGGTGGCGGCGAGGAAGCATCAGCAGGTGTTCATCTCCCTTTCCCGCGACCACCACCTGCTTTGCCTCTCCCGGTCTTCTTCCGACCTCCTCTCCCCCTGGGCGGCTCATCAGTAGAAGGAGGAGGCGAGGAAATACTCTCGAGAAAAGACCTCCGTAGAGCCAGAGGTGGGAGCGCATGACCCCGACCCCTCCCTCGCGAGACTGAGGTCTCGCCCTCCATATCTGTCACGAACCTGCCAAGAATTAAAATAAAATAATTAGTACAATGAGAAAAAGAATTAATAATACAACAGTAATTACTGCAATAATGAGAATATATATATGTAATTAAAGTTGAGATGCATACAACTAACAATAGTCGGGATCATCGGTCTCTTCTACGCGATCAATTGAAGGATCGTCATCGCTATCACGCGTGTCGTCGATAATGATGGCCTCATCAGGTTCAACAACACCAACATTTGGAAGGCCTTTATGTAAACGGTCAAGCATTGACAGGTCATCTGGAGCAGTAACCTCTTCTTCTTCAGGCTCTTCAACATCGTCGTTAGCGGGTTCACTCTCATTGTCTTCTTCCATGTTCTGGGGTTGCGTAGAGAGGTTTCGGAAACGTTTTTTTATCACGCGTGTTTCTTGGAAGAATTCTCCTTCATATGTCTCTGGGTCAATGTGGGGTACATAATCCTCTTCATTTGGGGGAGGTGGTCTAATATGAGGTGGCACATCTGAAGGGAATATGCACAAGAGGCAATAATAAAGTGGTTATTATCTTATTCCATGTTTATGATAAATGTTTATTTTCATGCTATAATTGTGTTAACCGGAAACGTTAATACATGTGTGTTTAATAAACAGAGAAAAGGTTCCTAGTAATGCCTCTCTTTATACTAGCTTGTTGATTAACGGATGATCAAGGTTTCCTGATCATGAACATTGGATGTTGTTAATAACAAGGTCATGTCATTGGAGAATGATGTGATGAACATACACCCACAGTAGTTATAGCAATACGATCATGTCATCAAGTTTCTATTGCTGTATCAAACTTTCACGAAGTAACCCTAATCCTTAGACCATGAGATCACGTCAATCACTGACACCGGAAGAGTACTTTGATTCCATCAAACGTCACACCGTAACAGGGTGATTATAAAGGTGTCGTTGGGTACTTGGAAAGTGTTAGTTGAGGCTCGTGGATCAAGAGTGGGATTTGTCCATCCAGATGACGGAGAGATATACTCTGGGCCCTCTCGGTGATATCACATTGACATCGCTTGCAAGCACGTGACTGGCTCACGAGGATGTTATATCACGGAACGAGTAAAGAGTACTTGTCGGTAACGAGATCGAACTAGGTATGGATGATACCAAATGATCGGATCTCGGACAAGTAAAATATCGCGAGACAAAAGGAATTGGTTACGGAGTTTTGGTTCACACGATCACTAGTTCATCGTTGAGTAAATGGGAGTCATCATGGATCTCCAGATCCCGCTGATGATTATTGATCAGAGAAGAGTCTCTGTCATGTCCATTTTATTCACGAACCGTAGGGTGACACACTTAAGGATTCGTTGACGCGTTTGAGTGGATACGGAACGCCAGAGAATATACTGGACAGCACATGGACTGTTTTGATAAAACTGCTGGAATAGTTTCGGTATATCAAAATAGTGCAAGGGGATAATTGTTAATGTGTTCATTGAATGAAGTGTTCATCAATGAATTACTCATTGAATGAAGTGTTCATTAATTTGAGTGACATTAAACAAGATAATTAAAAGTGTTTTAATGTGATAAACTCTTGGAATTTTGAGTGGAGAATTATGGAAGTTATGGGAATAATGTGTGACCCTTTGTTTTTGTGAGTGGGGAGTCCACCCACATGATGAGGGGAGAGGTGGGGGCACCTCTTGGGGCGTGCTACCCCTTGGGGGCTGCCTCCCCCTCCTATATATAGATGGGTGGAGACCCCTCTACACACCAATTCCTCCATCTCTCATATGCCCTTTGGTTGGCATCTTCCTCCCCTTGCTAGCTGATCCAGTTTCACGAGTACGGTGCTTAGGCGAAGCCCTGCTCAAGATCTTCTCTACCACCACCACCACTATGTTGTAGTGCTGCTGGAGTTCCCGAGGATCCACTACTTCCGCTGCCCAACTGGAGCAAGGGGCGGAGGTCGTCGCTGATCCGTACGTGTGACCGATTACGGAGGCGCTGCCCGTTTGTGGCGCCCATCTTCATCACGACCTTGTGGTCGGCAAGTGACAGACTACATCACCCACGAGAATCGTTCTCGTTAAAGCTTTTTGGTCTTCGAGGGTGAGTCCTTCTCAAACCGTTACAAGTTATCTCCTAGATGTGATCTTGGCAGTTGCAATCGTAGGAAAAATTTTGTTTTCTATGCAACGAACCCTTCAACATCATAAACGACATCCCAACCTTTTAGGTTTTCAACCGTTTGGCAGGGGTAGGATAGATAGAAAACCTGGGTGGCCTGTTGAGCCGTAACGTAGACATCGGGGACATTAAAATGGGTGTCTTGTCGAATTTCGACTAGACCTACATGTTCATGAGTTCGTCTAGTCCTCGACGGGAGAAACCAATGACATTTGAAGACAGCGACGTTGGGAGGATTTTCACCATAGAATAGAAGTTCGTATATTGCTTCAACTCTTCCATAATACTCAATACCTCCATCGCCGACAGCGGAGACACCCGAATTTGTACTTTTTCGATCGGCCATTTTTCGCTCTTTATCAACGGTACGAAAGCGATACCCGTTGATGTCGTATTTCTCAAATACACGGACCTTATTGTCAAAACCATTAGCGACTTGTCTCAATTCGGCGTCCATAGGCTCCTCATTTGCCTATAAGTTTTATACTCGTTATATTAGTGAAAAATAGGTCGAACCAACAAATGAAACCCTATATATGAATGATAGTTACCGTTCGTTTGAACCAAGAGATGAAACCAGGATTGCCGTCTCCTTGATTGGCAAGAAGCTCATACTCTGCGATGGAATCACTTTCAATAACCACTCCATTCGAGAATTTGGCGACGTATCGACTGTATGAATTCAGGGGAATTAATAAGAAACAAGAATTATTAGAAGTTGCGAAACAATGTACGTACTGAGCACTTACTCGATGTACGGTCGCACTTCTGTTAGGTTGGTGAAGATATACAGTGTAAGAGTCTGCCATTCTTTGATATCCAAAATCTTATTTCTCGAAGCACCAACAGGTCCAAGCTTCCCTTTGAATAGGCTGAGGTTGGATTGATGCCGTTGGGGGTCGCCAGTATTGTACCGAGGCTTTGGATTATGCAAATGGCGATTTTTGGCTTCATAATGTGCTGTCACGAAGTTTGCCGCCTCCTCGGTAATGAAAGCCTCGGCCATCGATGCTTCAATTCTACGTTTATTTTTACATTTTGCTCGAAGCGTCTTCTGCATTCTCTCCGTTGAATAGCACCAACGATTTTGCACAGGGCCCCCTAATCTTGCCTCGGTCGGGAGATGCAATATCAAATGCTGCATCAGATTAAAAAAACCCGGTGGAAAGATCTTCTCTAACTTGCAGAGCAACTCCGGCGCCATATCTTCCATGTCTTCTAGCACGCCATCGGATAGTTCTTTAGCACAAAGAACACGAAAGAAATAGCTCAGTTCTGCCAGTACTAGCCACTCTTCCTCGGGGATATAGCCGCGCAACATCACCGACATTACCCGCTCAAGCCATATGTGCCAATCATGACTCTTCAGCCCTAATATTTTATGTTTTTCAGGACTCGCTCCCCTCCTCAGATTCGTTGCATAGCCATCGGGGAACATCAAACTGTTTTGCACCCACAAGAGAATTTCCCTGATATGCCCCCTTTCAAGATTGAACCAGGCCCTTGGCTTGGACCAATTCTTCTTTCCTTTCGGCTATCGCATGTTCTGTGAGGGTCTTGCACATAGAGTCTCCTGGTCGACTCTATCTTTAGGATTATCCTTTGACTTCCCATCTATGCCGAAAAATGTACCAAACAGGGCCTCGCCGATATTTTTTTCAGTGTGCATCACGTCAATATTGTGTGGAAGTTCGAGGTCTTTGAAGTAGAGGAGATCCCAGAAGCATGTCTTGTGAGTCCAGGCGTGTTCCGAATTATATCCCTTGAAATACCCGGGACGTTCTGGATCAGGCTCGAGAGAGTTCAACTGTGCCAAGACATGTTCGCCCGTCATCGTAGGTGCTGCCAGGTTTTTGACAACTTTTCCTTTGATGAAGTTCTTCTTGTCTTTTCTAAAAGGATGCTTAGGAGGCAGAAACTGTCTATGCAAGTCGAAGCAGGAATACTTGCCACTCGCCTTCAGCCAATGAAACTGAAGAGCAGCCTTGCATGTTGGGCACCCGAACTTTCCATGAACACAGAAGCCAGCGAAAAGCGCATACGCCGGCAAGTCATGCATCGAGTACTGGTACCAAACATGCATTTTGAAGGTCTTTTTGCTAGCTGCATCGTATGTCTTGAACCCTTTGTCCCAAGCTTGTTGCAATTCCTCCTTAAGCGGTTGCATGTACACATCCATATTCTTCCCCGGATATTTGGGCCCTGGTATTATCAACGTCAGGAAAATGTTCTTCCTTTTCATAATCTCTGAGGGGGGGAGATTGAGTGGCATGACAAATACAGGCCAACAACTGTATGGGGCTGCCATCAGACCGAAAGGATTGAACCCATCTGTGCCGACGGCGATTCGGCAATGCCTTGGCTCCTTAGCTTTTTCCGAATGTTTTTCATCAAAGTGCTTCCATGCTGAACCATCCGATGGGTGAGTCAACATCGGCTTCCCATCTGCATCAAATTCTGTTTGTGCCATGTCATCTGTCTGGCTGTCTCTTCCATCATGTAAAGGCGTTGAATTCTTGGTATCACTTGAAGATACCTAAGAACATTTATGGGTATTTTGGTCTGCGTCTTCTCACCTTGACCATTGTCTACCACAACATACCTGGATGACTTGCATTTGGGACAATAGTCTTCGTCCGCATACTCTTTCCTAAATAAAGCACATCCATTTTCACAAGCATGTATCTGCTCATAGGGCATCTTAAGTACCTTGAGGATTTTATCCGATTGGTACAGGTTTGCAGGCATAACATGATCTTTTGGTAGAAACCGCCCAATTAGGGTCGTGATCGCATTGTAACAATCTGTGCCCAAGTTGAATTGTGCCTTCAAAGCCATCAACTGTGCGATGGCATCGAGCTGACAAAGCTCAGTGTGAGCGTGCAGCGGACGTTTCAAAGACTCCAACATATCATAGAAGGCCTTCGCAGATTCCTCCATCTCATCGTCCTCATCCCGCGCATCGTCAAAGTCCTGCACCATGTCTTCGATCCCGGTTCCGTACTCATCCGTGCGCTGACGGACCACCTCCTCTCTCCGTCGTCCGCCAGACTCGCCATGGAAGGTCCACACCGTATAACCAGGCTTATAACCCCACTTCTGCAAGTGTTTACCCATATCCACCTGTGTCGCCTGTTTATAATTGTCGCACCTAACGCAGGGGCACCAGGTTTTTCTCTTCCCATTTGCAAACGCCGTTCTCAGAAACTCCTTGGTTTTCATTGCCCATTCATTGGTGATCTCTTTCTGATTAGGGCGACCAGTGTACATCCACGCACGATCATCGCTCATCTTGTTGCTACAGCTAGCTACTAAACAACAAATATACCATTTTATTACGTCCACTTTTTATTGCTTTTATCATACATAGCTACGGCATATGCAATTAACCTACACACTAATAGGTAAAGATAGGTCCTAATCCCACCCAAGTATGTGTAGATTGGGTCGGTTTCCCATGCTTTGGTCCCGATCCGACGCGGTATTTCGGCAGCACCTCCCCGCTGTTCTCCTAATACACGTCTCGACAACAAGCCGAGAGGTTGTGTATCTGGAGAACAACAGGGAGGCGCTGACGAAATACCGCGTCGGATCGGGACCAAAGCATGGAAAACCGACCCAATCTACACATACTCGAGCTGTCCATGGATAACGTTGGACAATTCGAAAGAATCACTATTGTAAATATGCAAATGAATGCATATTTATAACTGTAACCCTTTCGAACGGGAGACGCATACTGGTTACGCGACTGTATTTACCTAGCTAGTGTCATCGGCACGAAGGCCGGAACAGAGCAAAGTAAGGGGGGAAGAGGATAGAGGACATTTTTTACTCACCCTAGAACGTAGGGGCGATCGTCGAACACGAGACCCTCGCCGACGACGATGCTCGAGGTGAAGGGGAAACAACTGCACATTTAATTTCGGAAAATCAACACAAACACTACTACCGGTAATTGAGCTAAGTAACAATAATTAACATCTAATTACTAACTTTATTTACTTTCTTATTTTTCTTTTTCTTTTTCTTTTTCTTATTTTTCTTCTTATTCTTCTTATTTTTATTCTTCTTCTTCCTCTATTTCTTATTCTACTTGTTTTTCTTCTGGTTTTCCTTATTTTTCTTATTATTTTTCTTCTTTCTTCTTACCCTCCTTCTTTTTCTTCTTTCTTCTTCTCTCTTCCTCCTCCTCCTTTTCTTTTTTGTTCTTCTAACTTCCTCCTCCACCCTCCTCTTCTATCCTTCTTCTGATTCTACTTCTTTTTCTTCTTCTCTCTTCCTCCTCCTCCTTCTTCTTTCCTCTTCTTCTCTCTTTCCTCTTCTTATCTCTTCCTCCTCCTCCTTCTTCTTTTTTCCTTTTCTTCTACTTCTGTTTATATCCTTTTATTCTTCTTTTCTTTTCTTATTTTCTTTTTCTAAAAACTACAATCCTAACACTAACATCCTAACTAATTCTAACACAACCTAAACAAACTAAAACAAAGAAATCTAACTAACTAAAACATTTTATTATACTTTTCTTTTCTTATATTCTTTTTAAAAAAACTACAATCCTAACACTAACATCCTAACTAACTAACTAACTAAAACCTAAAACTGACTAACTAACTAAAAATCTACAATCCTAATACTAACATAATATCCTAACACTAACATCCTAACTAACTAACTAACTAACTAAAACCTAAAACAAACTAAAACAAAGAAATCTAACTAACTAAAACCTAAAACTGAAAAAAAAACAGAGAAATATAACTAAAATAAACTAACTAATTAAGAGGAAAAACAAAAAAAAGAACAAGGAGGAGGGGAGGGGTGCTCACCGGAGTGGGGCGGAGGAGGGCGGCCGGGAGGCGGAGGGCGGCGAGGCGGCGGAGGGTGGGGAGGGGCGGGGCGGAGGAGGGCGGCCGAGGGCGGCCGGGGGCGGTTGCGGGGCGGGTCCGCGGAGGGCGGGCGGGATACGGCGGAGGGCGGGGGCGGGGCGGCGTAGGGCGCGGCGCCGGCGATGGGTAGGGTGCGGCGGCGGCGTGGGTGGGAGAGAGAGTGTGAGGAGTGGAGTGCGAGGGGGGCACGACGCCAGGTTAACGGCCAGGCGTTATGCCGTCTGCTAGCAGACGGCAACGTTGCTTTGCCGTCTGCTAGCAGACGGCATAACGCCTGGCCGTTAACCCTCACTTCTCGACCGTGCTAGGCGGGCCCACCTCTAGGTTTGCCGTCTGTCACAGCACGACAAATCCACTTTTGCCGTCTGCTTGTGCGTGGACAGACGGCAAACCATGAATTTGCCATGAGTGTACGTTTTGCCGTCTGTATAACGTGGAACTGACGGCAAACAAACCCTTATTGTCCGCCCCGATGAAAAACAAACGGCAAAGAGATTCCTACATGGCAAACTGGTGAATTCCAGTAGTGCGGGACCAAAAACGGTGATTAATAGCCGATGTAACTGTGATTAATAGCCCATGAAACAGGCCATAATCGGCCAAAACTGTGAGTGTTGATGGCGACACGTAAATGCACCCTGAGGTTCGTCAATGGTGGAAATCACTCCGGGGACCCAAAACGGTGATTATTAGCCCATGTAACTGTGATTAATAGCCCATGAAACAGGCCAGAATCAGCCAAAATTGCGAGTGTTGATGACCGGCACGTAAATGCACCCTCAGGTTCGTCAATGGTGGAAATCACCCAGGGACCCAAAACGGTGATTAATAGGCCATGTAAATGTATTTACTAGCCAATGTAACTGCGACTATTGATGACCGGCACGTAAATGCTCCTTTGGGTTCGTCAATGGTGGAAATCACTTCGGGACCAAAAACGGTGATTAATAGCCCATGTAACTGTGATTAATAGCCCGTGAAACAGGCCAGAATCGGCTAAAACTGCGAGTGTTGATGACCGGCACGTAAATGCTCCTTGGGTTTCGTCAATGGTGGAAATCACTTCGGGACCCAAAAAGGTGATTAATAGCCCATGTAACTGTGATGAATAGCCCATTAAACAGGCCAGAATTTGCCAAAATTGCGAGTGTTGATGACCGGCACGTAAATGCACCCTACGGTTCGTCAATGGTGGAAATTACTCCGGGGACCCAAAACGGTGATTAATAGCCCATGTAAACTGATTAATAGCGCAACAAACAGGCCAGAATCGGCTAAAACTGCGAGTGTTGATGACCGGCACGTAAATGCACCCTACGGTTCGTCAATGGTGGAAATTACTCCGGGGACCCAAAACGGTGATTAATAGCCCATGTAAACTGATTAATAGCCCAACAAACAGGCCAGAATCGGCTAAAACTGCGAGTGTTGATGACCGGCACGTAAATGCACCCTGAGGTTCATTAATGGTGGAAATCCTTCCGGGACCCAAAACGGTGATTAATAGCCCATGTAAATGTGATTAATAGCCCATGTAACTGCGACTGTTGATGACCGGCACGTAAATGCTCCCTGGGGTTCGTCAATGGTGGAAATCACTCTAGGGACCCAAAACGGTCATTAATAGCCGATGTAACTGTGATTAATAGCCCATGAAACAGGCCAGAATCAGCCAACACTGCGTGTGTTGATCACCGGCACGTAAATCCACCCTGGGATTCGTCAGTGGTATAAATTAGTCTGGGGACCCAAAACGGTGATTAATAGCCCATGTAAGTGTGATTAATAGCCCATGAAACAGGCCAGAATCGGCCAAAACTGCAAGTGTTGATGACCGACACGTAAATGCACCCTGGGCTTCGTCAATGGTGTAAATCACGCCGGGACCAAAAACGGGGATTAATAGCCCATGTAACTGTCATTAATAGCCCATGAAACAGGCCAGAATCGGCCAAAACTGTGAGTGTTGATGGCCGACACGTAAATGCACCCTGAGGTTCGTCAATGGTGGAAATCTCTCCGGGGACCCAAAACGGTGATTATTAGCCCATGTAACTGTGATTAATAGCCCATGAAACAGGCCAGAATCAGCCAAAATTGCGAGTGTTGATGACCGGCACGTAAATGCACCCTCAGGTTCGTTAATGGTGGAAATCACTCCGGGACCCAAAACGGTGATTAATAGCCCATGTAAATGTGATTACTAGACCATGTAACTGCGACTATTGATGACCGGCACGTAAATGCTCCCTGGGGTTCGTCAATGGTGGAAATCACTTCGGGACCAAAAACGGTGATTACTAGCCCATTTAACTGTGATTAATAGCCCATGAAACAGGCCAGAATCGGCTAAAACTGCGAGTGTTGATGACCGGCACGTAAATGCACCCTGGGGTTCGTCAATGGTGGAAATCACTCCGGGGACCCAAAACGGTGATTAATAGCCCATGTAGATGTGATTACTAGCCCATGTAACTCCGACTATTGATGACAGGCACGTAAATGCTCCCTGGGGTTCGTCAATGGTGGAAATCACTCCGGGGACCCAAAACTGTGACTAATAGCCCATGTAACTGTGATTAATAGCCCATGAAACAGGCCAGAATCTGCAAAAATTGCGAGTGTTGATGACCGGCACGTAAATGCACCCTAGGGTTCGTCAATGGTGGAAATTATTCCGGGGACCCAAAACGGTGATTAATATCCCATGTAAATGTGATTAATAGCCCATCAAACAGGCCAGAATCGGCCAAAACTGCTAGTGTTGATGACTGGCACGTAAATTCTCCCTGGGGTTCGTCCATGGTGGAAATCACTCCGGGGACCCAAAACGGTGATTAATAGCCCATGTAACTGTGATTAATAGCCCATGAAACAGGCCATATATCTGTGATTAATAGCCCATGTAACTGTGATTAATAGCCCATGAAATAGCCCATATATCTGTGATTAATAGCGCATGAAACATTCCAGAATCGGCTAAAACTGCGAGTGTTGATGACCGGCACGTAAATGCTCCTTGGGGTTCCTCAATGGTGGAAATCACTCTGGGGACCCAAAACGGTCATTAATAGCCCATGTAACTGTGATTAATAGCCCATGTAACTGTGATTAATAGCCCATGTAACTGTGATTAATAGCCCATGTAACTGTGATTAATAGCCCATGTAACTGTGATTAATAGCCCATGTAACTGTGATTAATAGCCCATGTAACTGTGATGAATAGCCCATTAAACAGTCCAGAATCTGCCAAAATTGCGAGTGTTGATGACCGGCACGTAAATGCACCCTAGGGTTCGTCAATGGTGGAAATTACTCCGAGGACCCAAAACGGTGATTAATAGCCCATGTAAATGTGATTAATAGCCCATCAAACAGGCCAGAATCGGCCAAAACTGCGAGTGTTGATGACCGGCACGTAAATGCTCCCTGGGGTTCGTCAATGGTGGAAATCACTCAGGGGACCCAAAATTGTGTGATTAATAGCTCATGTAACTGTGATTAATAGCCCATGAAACATGCCAAAATCGGTCAAAACTGCGAGTGATGATGACCGGCACGTAAATGCACCCTGGGGTTCGTCAATGGTGGAAATCACTCCGGGACCAAAAACAGTGATGAATAGCCCATATATCTGTGATTAATAGCGCATGAAACATGCCAGAATCGGCTAAAACTGCGAGTGTTGATGACCGGCACGTAAATGCTCCTTGGGGTTCGTCAATGGTGGAAATCACTTCGGGACCCAAAACGGTGATTAATAGCCCATGTAACTGTGATGAATAGCCCATTAAACTGTCCAAAATCTGCCAAAATTGCGAGTGTTGATGACCGGCACGTAAATGCACCCTAGGGTTCGTCAATGGTGGAAATTACTCCGGGGACCCAAAACGGTGATTAATAGCCCATGTAACTGTGATTAATAGCCCATGTAACTGCGAATGTTGATGACCGGCACGTAAATGCTCCCTGCGGTTCGTCAATGGTGGAAATCACTCTGGGGACCCAAAACGGTCATTAATAGCCCATGTAACTGTGATTAATAGCCCATGTAACTGTGATTAATAGCCCATGAAATAGGTCAGAATCAGCCAACACTGCGAGTGTTGATCACCCGCACGTAAATGCACCCTGGGGTTCGTCAATCGTGGAAATTACTCTGGGGACCCAAAACGGTGATTAATAGCCCATGTAAGTGTGATTAATAGCCCATGAAACAGGCCAGAATCAGCCAAAACTGCAAGTGTTGATGACCGGCACGTAAATGCACCCTGGGCTTCGTCAATGGTGGAAATCACTCCGGGACCAAAAACGGTGATTAGTAGCCCATGTAACTGTGATTAATAGCCCATGAAACAGGCCATAATCGGCCAAAACTGTGAGTGTTGATGGCCGAGACGTAAATGCACCCTGAGGTTCGTCAATGGTGGAAATCACTCCGGGGACCCAAAACGGTGATTGTTAGCCCATGTAACTGTGATTACTAGCCCATGAAACAGGCCAGAATCAGCCAAAATTGCGAGTGTTGATGACCGGCACGTAAATGCACCCTCAGGTTCGTCAATGGTGGAAATCACTCCGGGACCCAAAACGGTGATTAATAGCCCATTAAATGTGATTACTAGCCCATGTAATTGCGACTATTGATGACCGACACGTAAATGCTCCTTGGGGTTCGTCAATGGTGGAAATCACTTCGGGACCAAAAACGGTGATTAATAGCCCATGTAACTGTGATTAATAGCCCATGAAACAGGCCAGAATCGGCTAAAACTGCGAGTTTTGATGACCGGCACGTAAATGTACCCTGGGTTCGTCAATGGTGGAAATCACTCTGGGGACCCAAAACGGTCATTAATAGCCCATGTAACTGTGATTAATAGCCCATGTAACTGTGATTAATAGCCCATGAAACAGGCCAGAATCGGCCAACACTGCGAGTGTTGATCACCGACATGTAAATGCACCCTGGGGTTCGTCAATGGTGGAAATCACTTCGGGGACCCAAAACGGTGATTAATAGCCCATGTAACTGTGATTAATAGCCCATGAAACAGGCCAGAATCGGCCAAAACTTCGAGTGTTGATGACCGACACGTAAATGCTCCCTGGGGTTCGTCAATGGTGGAAATCACTCCGGGGACCCAAAACGGTGATTAATAGCCCATGTAACTGTGATGTATAGCCCATTAAACAGGCCAGAATCTGCCAAAATTGCGAGTGTTTATGACCGGCACGTAAATGCACCCTAGGGTTCGTCAATGGTGGAAATTACTCCGGGGACCCAAAACGGTGATTAATAGCCCATGTAACTGTGATTAATAGCCCATGAAACAGGCCAGAATCGGCCAAAACTTCGAGTGTTGATGACCGACACGTAAATGCTCCCTGGGGTTCGTCAATGGTGGAAATCACTCCGGGGACCCAAAACGGTGATTAATAGCCCATGTAACTGTGATGTATAGCCCATTAGACAGGCCAGAATCTGCCAAAATTGCGAGTGTTTATGACCGGCACGTAAATTCACCCTAGGGTTCGTCAATGGTGGAAATTACTCCGGTGACCCAAAACGGTGATTAATAGCCCATGTAAATGTGATTAATAGCCCATCAAACAGGTCAGAATCGGCCAAAACTGCGAGTGTTGATGACCGGCACGTAAATGCACCCTGGGGTTCGTCAATGGTGGAAATCACTCCGGGACCAAAAACAGTGATGAATAGCCCATATAACTGTGATTAATAGCCCATGAAACATCCCAGAATTGGCTAAAACTGCGAGTGTTGATGACCGGCACGTAAATGCACCCTGGGGTTCGTCAATGGTGGAAATCACTCCGGGGACCCAAAACGGTGATTAATAGCCCATGTAACTGTGATTAATAGCCCATGTAACTGCGACTGTTGATGACCGGCACGTAAATGCTCCCTGGGGTTCGTCAATGGTGGAAATCACTCTGGGGACCCAAAACGGTCATTAATAGCCCATGTAACTGTGATTAATAGCCCATGTAACTGTGATTAATAGCCCATGAAACAGGCCAGAATCAGCCAACACTGCGAGTGTTGATCACCGACACGTAAATGCACCCTGGGGTTCGTCAGTGGTGGAAATTACTCTGGGGACCCAAAACTGTGATTAATAGCCCATGTAAGTGTGATTAATAGCCCATGAAACAGGCCAGAATCGGCAAAACTGCAAGTGTTGATGAACGACACGTAAATGCACCCTGGGCTTCGTCAATGGTGGAAATCACTCCGGTACCAAAAACGGTGATTAATAGCCCATGTAACTGTGATTAATAGCCCATGAAACAGGCCAGAATCGGCCAAAATTGTGAGTGTTGATGGCCGACACGTAAATGCACCTTGAGGTTCATCAATGGTGCAAATCACTCCGGGGACCCAAAACGGTGATTATTAGCCCATGTAACTGTGATTAATAGCCCATGAAACAGGCCAGAATCAGCCAAAATTGCGAGTGTTGATGACCGGCACGTAAATGCACCCTCAGTTCGTTAATGGTGGAAATCCTTCCGGGACCCAAAACGGTGATTAATAGCCCATGTAAATGTGATTACTAGCCCATGTAACTGCGACTATTGATGACCGGCACGTAAATGCTCCCTGGGGTTCGTCAATGGTGGAAATCACTTCGGGACCAAAAACGGTGATTAATAGCCCATGTAACTGTGATTAATAGCCCATGAAACAGGCCAGAATCTGCCAAAATTGCGAGTGTTGATGACCGGCACGTAAATGGACCCTAGGGTTCGTCAATGGTGGAAATCACTCCGGGGACCCAAAACTGTGATTAATAGCCCATGTAACTGTGATTAATAGCCCATGAAACAGGCCTGAATCTGCCAAAATTGCGAGTGTTGATTACCGGCACGTAAATGCACCCTGGGGTTCGTCAATGGTGGAAATTAATTCGGGGACCCAAAACGGTGATTAATAGCCCATGTAAATGTGATTAATAGCCCATCAAACAGGCCAGAATCGGCCAAAACTGCTAGTGTTGATGACTAGCACGTAAATGCTCTCTGGGGTTCGTCAATGCTGGAAATCACTCCGGGGACCCAAAACGGTGATTAATAGCCCATGTAACTGTGATTAATAGCCCATGTAACTGCGACTGTTGATGACCGGCACGTAAATGCTCCCTGGGGTTCGTCAATGGTGGAAATCACTCTGGGGACCCAAAACGGTCATTAATAGCCCATGTAACTGTGATTAATAGCCCATGTAACTGTGATTAATTGCCCATGAAACAGGCCAGAATCGGCCAACACTGCGAGTGTTGATCAGCGACACGTAAATGCACCCTGGGGTTCCTCAATGGTGGAAATCATTTTGGGGACCCAAAACGGTGATTAATAGCCCATGTAACTGTGATTAATAGCCCATGAAACAGGCCAGAATCGGCCAAAACTTCTAGTGTTGATGACCGGCACGTAAAAGCTCCCTGGGGTTTGTCAATGGTGGAAATCACTCCGGGGACCCAAAACGGTGATTAATAGCCCATGTAACTGTGATGAATAGCCCATTAAACAGGCCAGAATCTGCCAAAATTGCGAGTGTTGATTCGCACGTAAATGCACCCTCAGGTTCGTTAATGGTGGAAATGACTACGGGACCCAAAACGGTGATTAATAGCCCATGTAAATGTGATTAGTAGCCCATGTAACTGCGACTATTGATGACCGGGACGTAAATGCTCCCTGGGGTTCGTCAATGGTGGAAATCACTTCGGGACCAAAAACGGTGATTAATAGCCCATTTAACTGTGATTAATAGCCCATGAAATAGGCCAGAATCGGCTAAAACTGCGAGTGTTGATGACCGGCACGTTAATGCACCCTGGGGTTCGTCAATGGTGGAAATCACTCCGGGGACCCAAAACTGTGATTAATAGCCCATGTAACTGTGATTAATAGCCCATGAAACAGGCCAGAATCTGCAAAAATTGCGAGTGTTGATGACCGGCACGTAAATGCACCCTAGGGTTCGTCAATGGTGGAAATTACTCTGGGGACCCAAAACGGTGATTAATAGCCCATGTAAATGTGATTAATAGCCCATCAAACAGGCCAGAATCGGCCAAAACTGCTAGTGTTGATGACCGACACGTAAATGTGTCAGAACCCCAACTAGGGTAAGTACTAGGTTTATTTGAGCCGTTTGCATCATGCAAAAATTCAAAAAGAAATTCAAAATGGGGAAAGAAAAGCCCTAGAAATTTTAATTCAAGTAGCCAGAGAAAAATCTTTTTCCAAATTTTTTTTGAACATTTGGAAAATTCCTATAAATGATGCTGATCATTTTAAAAGTGATTTGGGATCAATCCCATGCACATGGATTTTTCTAATATTCAAACAGTGGCTTTGGAAATTAAAATAACCCTATTTGAATTGAAATTCAAAATATATTGAATTTCAAAAATGCTCAAACTCTACAAGTGACTTGCTACTGGTCACCTAGGATTTATAAAAATGTTTGGGCATTTTACAAAATTGCTCTACTATTTATTTTGGGGAAAACCAATTACAAAAAAAAGGAAACAGAAACAAAACACAGAGAAAAAGAAAAGGGGAAAAAGGAGCCCACCCAACCGGCCCCCCCGGCCCAACTTACCTTTCCAGCCCAGCCCACCAGCGCCACCTTATCTTATTCCTCCCCGGCGCCCGAAGCAGCTCGGTGGCGAGCCGAGCGCCGTGGACGCCACCGAGGGCCTCTGGAGCCTCCTCTTCTTCCCCCAGGACGCCACGCAGTCGCCCAGAAGCTGCCCGCACCTTCCCCTCTCTCCCTAGCTCATCTCCTTCCCTCTCTCGCCGGATTCCGCGAATAGCCGAGAGCCCGCCGGAGCACCACCGTGGAGACCCGTGGCCACTGAGTGAACCAGCGTGCGCCTTTGTGTCCAGTCGACGCGCAGCCGAGGTCCCCTTCGAATCCCCCTCCCAATTTGATCAAGGGCACGACTCCGGCGACGTGAGCTTTGTTTTCTTCACCGCCGGCCGCCACGACTCCGAGGTCAAATCCCGCGTCCTCCAGCTCCGCTCCGACTCCGACGAGCTCGTCAACAGGTTTAGGGTGAGCTTCCGCTCGTTTTCCCCCATCTCTCCCTCTCCCCCGTGCTCTTTGTCGACGATGGCCACCACGGCAGCTCCGGCCGCCGCAAAACGTCGTCGTAGCCGTGGCCTCGAAGCTCCCCGTGACCCCCTGATGGCACCACGAGATGCGGACGACGACGAGGCACCCTCCTGTGCCCTCCTTTTCCCTTCCCGTGCCTGGAATCGCATTCCGGCGAAGTTTCGGCGAGGCGCCGCCGTCTGGAAGGCCACCGGCGTCAAGCCGGCGCCATTAGAGCTAACCAGCCCCGCTAATCCTAGCCCTAGTCTATGACATGTGGGCCAGCCCCCCCCCCTTAACCCCTCTGTTAAGCTAATCCAACCGGGGATTAACCCCCTGAGGCTGACAGCCTGGACCCACTGGTCAGCCCCCCTTGACGTCATCCCCACGCAATGCTGACGCAGTAAAGATTTTCCAGAAATAGAAAAGAATTAAAGTAATTCCAGAAAATTCCAGAAAATCATTTAAACTTGGGAAATTCATAACTAATTCATATGAACTCCAAATATAACAAATAATATGTCTAAAATTATCAGAAAAATCCAAGGATTATGAATATGGGCTCTAGTTTCATGTTTGACCAATTAAAATTGGGTGAACAGTGCAAAACATCCATATGGCTTTAATTGAAATTCAAATTTGAAGCACATTTGCAAATGATTTTGCATGTGACTTCTTTTAAATGGAATTGTACACACTTTGTGACCAAGAACATCACCATTTCAATATTGATCATGTGTTTGATGCATTGCAAATAAATTTGTACCTTGTTTGATTGTTTGCTCGATAGACGTGCAACCGGAACCGGAGGCCACCCCCTTCGTTGAAGACCCCGATATCGAACCTCCTCAGCAAGGCAAGCAAACCCCATTGATCATGTCTATAAAATCCTAATTCCCTCTCAGTCTCGCTTATGCATGTTTAGGAGATCACCGAGACACGTTCTTTCGCATAGTTGAACCCATTCCGATGCATGACCTATCATTCTGTCACCGTATTAAGCAAACCACAATCCTAGCAGATTTAGGAGTTGAATGATGAGCATGTAGCCCCTGCAACTGTTACTGCTTTTTCTGCTTAGTGATACAATGAGGATGTTTTGATTGTGAGTCGGGATGGAATGAACACAGTGGTGTTGATGAAAGTGAAACGTGTTGGTGAATCCACCCTAAGCAAAGGTGAACGATGAGAGGCTGTGTAGGAGTACACAGTGGGTTGTCTCGTTGAACACTGCCATAGGCCCCGAGTTCCTGTTTTGTGATCCAAGACAAAGAGTATGACCACATGTAGGGTTTTATGGGAGCCCCGTTTGGCCTCTTTACGTACCCGATCCGGTCCAGGAGTCACAATAGATTCGGGCTTTCCATTTGGCATGTGCATAGAAAAAGAATGAAGAAAAGGTTGCATCATCCTAGATATGTGGGTGGACTTGTGAGGCAGTGAAACAATCTGGCAGAGGTGGCGTCTCGGTCCCTTACATTATCTGAGTCCGTTTCGTGGAACCGGCCGGACTCTCGAGCGGTCCCAAACTCAGGTAGTCGACTCCTGGATTAGAGAAGGTGATGTGAGGTTAGTGCCTTGGTTTCATCCACGTCCGACACCCGCTTGAATGGTGCCAAGAATGAGGCGTTAAGTGATGACACGCGTGTCAAGATGTACACCCCTGCAGGGTTAATGAACTATTCGAATAGCCGTGTCCGCGGTTATGGACTACTTGGAAACCTCTACTTGATCATAGACAACTTGAATGGATACTTATAAAATCCGCAAGATAAGTGTGAGTGCTATGGTGTGCCTCCTCGTGGGGAAGTCGAGGAAGTAACCATAGTGGTGTATTGTTTGGAGATGTAGTGGACTCGTGTACGCTTCTTACTTCAAAGTCTGGTACTCGTAGTACAGGATTAGCCAAGTCAAAGCTGGCACTTCTGCATGATGAACCCCACCTCCCTTTACCTTGATACTTGAGCATGAGTAGTATAGATCTGATGTAAGTCTTGCTGAGTACGACTTTGTACTCACGTTTGCTTATTCTATGTTTTAGATAAGAAACCGGACCCGATGGAGTCATCAACCTGAAGCTCGACGTTGACCTTGGTAGTATAGTCCAAGACAGCAGTCTGGTCCCTCGTGGAAGGCCATGTTTGTTGTACAAGGCTTCTCTAAGCCATTTGTTAATCTTGTCTGTACTCAGACCTAATTTGCTTCTGTTGTATGATGTAATGTTGATCACAGACATGTGATCTTTGTATGCTCTATATGTATATCTATAAAGAATACTTTGTAGAGTTATGTGATGATACCTGCTGTTCATACTAGGCATGTGTGCTGCGTGTATGTTTATAACATGCATGTCTTAGTATGGGTTTTCGAGACCTTAGTTGTGATCTGGCTGGCGGTCTTTTATACACCAAGTGGCCCTTAGATGTGCGCAGCTTGGGGCATCGCGATGCGATTTTTCGTGACTCTGTCACGTGCACACTATGTTGTATGATCGAGCCTGCCCTAGACCCCGACTAAGTGATCGGGCTGGAGTAAGTCTATGTAAGAGTTAGGATCCAATCGATAACATGGTTGAGGCGACTTGTCTATGAGTATGGGATTCACCACCCATAAGCAATTAGACTTGTGAGCGGACGTTGAGGACCCATCTCAGTTGATCATCCGGCCTGAATGGGATGCCCCTCACATTCGATGCTTACCGAGAACGTTCTGTGCTTGGCCTTGTCTGCTTAGACAAGTGGGTACGGTTCTCGGCTCTCCATGTGATTGTATCGTGACTGTAATTACATACGCTAACCCCGGGTCCCGACAAAATGCTCCCTGGAGTTCGTAAATGGTGGAAATCACTCTGGGGACCCAAAACGGTGATTAATAGCCCATGTAACTGTGATTAATAGCCCATGAAACAGGCCAGAATCGGCCAAAACTGCGAGTTTTGATGACCGACACGTAAATAAAAGCTGGGGTTCGTCAATGGTGGAAATCACTCCGGGACCAAAAACAGTGATGAATAGCCCATATATCTGTGATTAATAGCCCATGAAACATGCCAGAATCGGCTAAAACTGCGAGTGTTGATGACCGGCACGTAAATGCACCCTGGGCTTCGTCAATGGTGGAAATCACTCCGGGGACCCAAAACAGTGATTAATAGCCCATGTAACTGTGATTAATAGCCCATGTAACTGCGATTGTTGATGACCGGCACGTAAATGCTCCCTGGGGTTCGTGAATGGTGGAAATCACTCTGGGGACCCAAAACGGTCATTAATAGCCCATGTAACTGTGATTAATAGCCCATGTAACTGTGATTAATAGCCCATGAAACAGGCCAGAATCCGCCAACACTGCGAGTGTTGATCACCGGCACGTAAATGCACCCTGGGGTTCGTCAATGGTGAAAATTACTCTGGGGACCCAAAACGGTGATTAATAGCCCATGTAAGTGTGATTAATAGCCCATGAAACAGGCCAGAATCAGCCAAAACTGCAAGTGTTGATGATCGGCACGTAAATGCACCCTGGGCTTCGTCAATGGTGGAAATCACTCCGGGACCAAAAACGGTGATTAATAGCCCATGTAACTGTGATTAATAGCCCATGAAACAGGCCAGAATCGGCCAAAACTATGAGTGTTGATGGCCGCCACGTAAATGCACCCTGAGGTTCGTCAATGGTGGAAATCACTCCGGGGACCCAAAACGGTGATTATTAGCCCATGTAACTGTGATTAATAGCCATGAAACAGGCCAGAATCAGCCAAAATTGCGAGTGTTGATGACCGACACGTAAATGCACCCTCAGGTTCGTCAATGGTGGAAATCACTCCGGGACCCAAAACGGTGATTAATAGCCCATGTAAATGTGAATACTAGCCCATGTAACTGCGACTATTGATGACCGGCACGTAAATGCTCCTTGGGGTTCGTCAATGGTGGAAATCACTTCGGGACCAAAAACGGTGTTTAATAGCCCATGTAACTGTGATTAATAGCCCATGAAACAGGCCAGAATCGGCTAAAACTGCGAGTGTTGATGACCGGCACGTAAATGCTCCTTGGGGTTCGTCAATGGTGGAAATCACTTCGGGGACCCAAAACGATGATTAATAGCCCATGTAACTGTGATTAATAGCCCATGAAACAGGCCAGAATCGGCCAAAACTTCGAGTGTTGATGACCGGCACGTAAATGCTCCTTGGGGTTCGTCAATGGTGGAAATCAATTCGGGACCCAAAACGGTGATTAATAGCCCATGTCACTGTGATGAATAGCCCATTAAACAGGCCATAATCTGCCAAAATTGCGAGTGTTGATGACCGTCATGTAAATGCACCCTAGAGTTCGTCAATGGTGGAAATTACTCCGGGGACCCAAAACGGTGATTAATAGCCCATGTAAATGTGATTAATAGCCCATCAAACAGGCCAGAATCAGCCAAAACTGCGAGTGTTGATGATCGGCACGTAAATGCTCCCTGGGGTTCGTCAATGGTGGAAATCACTCAGGGGACCCAAAACGGTGATTAATAGCTCATGTAACTGTGATTAATAGCCCATGAAACAGGCCAAAATCGGTCAAAACTGGGAGTGTTGATGACCGGCACGTAAAAGCACCCTGGGGTTCGTCAATGGTGGAAATCACTCCGGGACCAAAAACAGTGATGAATAGCCCATATAACTGTGATTAATAGCCCATGAAACATGCCAGAATCGGCTAAAACTACGAGTGTTGATGACTGGCACGTAAATGCACCCTGGGGTTCGTCAATGGTGGAAATCACTCCGGGGACCCAAAACGGTGATTAATAGCCCATGTAACTGTGATTAATAGCCCATGTAACTGCGACTGTTGATGACCGGCACGTAAATGCTCCCTGGGGTTCGTCAATGGTGGAAATCACTCTGGGGACCCAAAACGGTCATTAATAGCCCATGTAACGGTGATTAATAGGCCATGAAACAGGCCAGAATCAGCCAACACTGCGAGTGTTGATCACTGGCACGTAAATGCACTCTGGGTTCGTCAGTGGTGGAAATTACTCTGGGGACCCAAAACGGTGATTAATAGCCCATGTAAGTGTGATTAATAGCCCATGAAACAGGCCAGAATCAGCCAAAACTGCAAGTGATGTGACCGGCACGTAAATGCACCCTGGGGTTCGCCAATGGTGGAAATCACTCCGGGACCAAAAACAGTGATGAATAGCCCATATATCTGTGATTAATAGCCCATGAAACATGCCAGAATCGGCTAAAACTGCGAGTGTTGATGACCGGCACGTAAATGCACCCTGGGCTTCGTCAATGGTGGAAATCACTCCGGGGACCCAAAACAGTGATTAATAGCCCATGTAACTGTGATTAATAGCCCATGTAACTGCGACTGTTGATGACCGGCACGTAAATGCTCCCTGGGGTTCGTCAATGGTGGAAATCACTCTGGGGACCCAAAACGGTCATTAATAGCCCATGTAACTGTGATTAATAGCCCATGAAACAGGCCAGAATCAGCCAACACTGCGAGTGTTGATCACCGGCACGTAAATGCACCCTGGGGTTCGTCAGTGGTGGAAATTACTCTGGGGACCCAAAACGGTGATTAATAGCCCATGTAAGTGTGATTAATAGCCCATGAAACAGGCCAGAATCGGCCAAAACTGCAAGTGTTGATGACCGACACGTAAATGCACCCTAGGCTTTGTCAATGGTGGAAATCACGCCGGGACCAAAAACGGTGATTAATAGCCCATGTAACTGTGATTAATAGCCCATGAAATAGGCGAGAATCGGCCAAAACTGTGAGTGTTGATGGTCGACACGTAAATGCACCCTGAGGTTCGTCAATGGTGGAAATCACTCCGGGGACCCAAAACGGTGATTATTAGCCCATGTAACTGTGATTAATAGCCCATGAAACAGGCCAGAATCAGCCAAAATTGCGAGTGTTGATGACCGGCACGTAAATGCACCCTCAGGTTCGTCAATGGTGGAAATCACTCCGGGACCCAAAACGGTGATTAATAGCCCATGTAAATGTGATTACTAGCCCATGTAACTGCGACTATTGATGACCGACAAGTAAATGCTCCTTGGGGTTCGTCAATGGTGGAAATCACTCAGGGGACCCAAAACGGTGATTAATAGCTCATGTAACTGTGATTAATATTCCATGAAACAGGCAAGAATCGGCCAAAACTGCAAGTGTTGATGACCGACACGTAAATGCACCCTGGGCTTCGTCAATGGTGGAAATCACGCCGGGACCAAAAACGGTGATTAATAGCCCATGTAACTGTGATTAATAGCCCATGAAACGGGCCAGAATCGGCCAAAACTGTGAGTGTTGATGGTCGACACGTAAATGCACCCTAAGGTTCGTCAATGTTGGAAATCACTTCGGGGACCCAAAACGGTGATTATTAGCCCATGTAACTGTGATTAATAGCCCATGAAACAGGCCAGAATCGGCTAAAACTGCGAGTGTTGATGACCGACACGTAAATGCTCCTTGGGGTTCGTCAATGGTGGAAATCACTTCGGGGACCCAAAACGGTGATTAATAGCCCATGTAACTGTGATTAATAGCCCATGAAACAGGCCAGAATCGGCCAAAACTTCGAGTGTTGATGACCGGCACGTAAATGCTCCTTGGGGTTCGTCAATGGTGGAAATCACTTCGGGACCCAAAACGGTGATTAATAGCCCATGTAACTGTGATGAATAGCCCATTAAACAGGCCAGAATCTGCCAAAATTGCGAGTGTTGATGACTGGCACGCAAATGCACCCTGGGGTTCGTCAATGGTGGAAATCACTCCAGGGACCCAAAACGGTGATTAATAGCCCATGTAACTGTGATTAATAGCCCATGTAACTGCGACTGTTGATGACCGGCACGTAAATGCTCCCTGGGGTTCGTCAATGGTGGAAATCACTCTGGGGACCCAAAACGGTCATTAATAGCCCATGTAACTGTGATTAATAGCCCATGAAACAGGCCAGAATCAGCCAACACTGCGAGTGTTGATCACCGGCACGTAAATGCACCCTGGGGTTCGTCAGTGGTGGAAATTACTCTGGGGACCCAAAACGGTGATTAATAGCCCATGTAAGTGTGATTAATAGCCCATGAAACAGGCCAGAACCGGCCAAAACTGCAAGTGTTGATGACCGACACGTAAATGCACCCTGGGCTTCGTCAATGGTGGAAATCACGCCGGGACCAAAAACGGTGATTAATAGCCCATGTAACTGTGATTAATAGCCCATGAAACAGGCCAGAATCGGCCAAAACTGTGAGTGTTGATGGTCGACACGTAAATGCACCCTAAGGTTCGTCAATGGTGGAAATCACTCCGGGGACCCAAAACGGTGATTATTAGCCCATGTAACTGTGATTAATAGCCCATGAAACAGGCCAGAATCAGCCAAAATTGCGAGTGTTGATGACCGGCACGTAAATGCACCCTCCGGTTCGTCAATGGTGGAAATCACTCCGGGACCCAAAACGGTGATTAATAGCCCATGTAAATGTGATTACTAGCCCATGTAACTGCGACTATTGATGACCGACACGTAAATGCTCCTTGGGGTTCGTCAATGGTGGAAATCACTTCGGGACCAAAAACGGTGATTAATAGCCCATGTAACTGTGATTAATAGCCCATGAAACAGGCCAGAATCGGCTAAAACTGCGAGTGGTGATGACCGGCACGTAAATGCTCCTTGGGGTTCGTCAATGGTGGAAATCACTTCGGGGACCCAAAACGGTGATTAATAGCCCATGTAACTGTGATTAATAGCCCATGAAACAGGCCAGAATCGGCCAAAACTTCGAGTGTTGATGACCGACACGTAAATGCTCCTTGGGGTTCGTCAATGGTGGAAATCACTTCGGGACCCAAAACGGTGATTAATAGGCCATGTAACTGTGATGAATAGCCATTAAACAGGCCAGAATTTGCCAAAATTGCGAGTGTTGATGACCGGCACGTAAATGCACCCTAGGGTTCGTCAATGGTGGAAATCACTCCGGGGACCCAAAAAGGTGATTAATAGCCCATGTAACTGTGATTAATAGCCCATGTAACTGCGACTGTTGATGACCGACACGTAAATGCTCCCTGGGGTTCGTCAATGGTGGAAATCACTCTGGGGACCCAAAACGGTCATTAATAGCCCATGTAACTGTGATTAATAGCCCATGTAACTGTGATTAATAGCCCATGAAACAGGCCAGAATCGGCCAACACTGCGAGTGTTGGTCACCGACACGTAAATGCACCCTGGGGTTCCTCAATGGTGGAAATCACTTTGGGGACCCAAAACGGTGATTAATAGCCCATGTAACTGTGATTAATAGCCCATGAAACAGGCCAGAATCGGCCAAAACTTCGAGTGTTGATGACCGGCACGTAAATGCTCCCTGGGGTTTGTCAATGGTGGAAATCACTCCGGGGACCCAAAACGGTGATTAATAGCCCATGTAACTGTGATGAATAGCCCATTAAATGTTGGAAATATGCCCTAGAGGCAATAATAAAATGTTATTATATATATTTCCACGTTCGTAATTAATGTTTATATTTCTGTGCTATAATTGCAATGACCCTGACTATGAGATTCAGAAGAAAACTCACTTGCATGTGTGGAAATGTAAACACCAAGAGTTCCTGGTTTAGCCTCTAAGACCAGCTCATGTGCTAACTGATGATTACGTTTTCTTAATCATGGACATTGTTCTTGTAACAAGGATGTCAGTACCAATGGGAACATATTGTTAGCAGAACAATGATGTTGAACCGACCCCAGTATTTAATGATATACTTAGAGATCACATCTTAACTACGTTATAAGTCATATCATGAAATGTTATCATATACGTAATTCCTTAGACCATGAGAGTATCGAGTTGCTTCACACAGGAAGACATGCTTTGGTTCTTAGATGAATCCTCCCGTAAATGGGAAGTAGTAAAATAAGTTCTGGGTATGTCAGATGGTGTGGCTAGTGACTGTGATAGTTCAAGAATGGGATTTGCTCCTTCACGATGAAGAAGATATTCACTTCGGGCCCACTCGGTATGACGGTATCCATTATAGTCTGGCCAGACGCATTGTGATTCAGTCACGGGCATACCGGAATACGATAACGAGAAAAGGGACAAACGAGCAAAGAGGATAACGAGTGGCTTGTGTTCAAAAGTTGTTACACATGGGTGCCAAACTTCTCTCCTCTAACTTTGTCATATATCGCGAAGCAAAGGGAATGGTACATGAATAAACATAAAGGTTCACTCGAAGTTTATTCGTGTATGTGCGGGAGTCAACATGGGTGTCCATGGCTCCGCTGTTGATTATTGGCTATTGGCAAAAGGCTGTTGACCTATGTCCGGAAGATGTTCTGAGTCATGTCCGCATTATACCGAACCTATTGGGTCACACACTTAACGAGTAGTAATCTGTTAGAGAACTAGGAGATGAAAAGAGAAAGGGTACCGAAATTGTTTCGGGTGGAACCGGAAGTGTTTCCGGGTAGCACTAGAAGTGTTCTAGGTTGTGCCGAATGGTTTCAGAATATTCGTGAACGATCTCGGATGATTTCGGAACATTCAAGAAGAGTCTTGAAGTAGTAACAAGACATCCGTAATAGTCTCGGAAGGTTTTGCAACATTCGGTAATAGTTGTGGAAAGGTTACGAAACATCGGGAAATTGTTCCGGGAGCTCCAAAAATGTTCTGGGAGGTTCCGGGAGGTTCCCGGGAGTTTATGGAAGTATCCGGAGGGATATGGAACTCTCCGAGATGCGGAAACCGAAGCTAGGACAAGTAGGAAGGTCCACAAGGCCGTAGGTCGGTGGGAAATAGACTTTCCTTGGGGGCCAGGGCAAAACGCCAGGGACCCTGGCGTTTCCCCCCTAGACGCCGTAGTCCGCGGCGTTTCGTACTAGAATCCGTGTTGGACTCCTCCTGGTGGCCAAAACCGACTTTGGGGAGAACCCTCGCCCAAGTTGCGACCCCAGGCTTCCACCTATATATTCGGGGGCAGGGGTAGCCCCAAATACACACCAGAAAAGCCCCAAGGCTTCCCCAGCTAAATCCCACGCACCTCTAATTCTCTTCGGGCTAGATCGTTCTAGTCCGGACGCCGCTAGGCTCTTCTCCTTCTAGTTTCTCTCGGTGGCGTTCTTCTCTGGACGGCGGAGCGCTGCTGGATTACTACATCGGGATGTGTGGATACCGGTAGAGGGATCATACCTTTGATCCTTCTTCGAGGTCCTTCTTCATCCTCGGAGATCTAGTTCGAGGGACTTGTTCGTGGGACTTGATCGGGAAGGATCGCGGGACGGTTCGCGGGACAGATCGCGCAACGGATCGTGGGACGGTATGCGGGATCGATATCCTCGCGGTTGGGAGGTCATTGAGATTCCTAGCTGCGGGGATCTGCACCAACGGTCTTCACCAACTCTACTTCCGCTACATCGGTTGGTGAGCCATGACCTAAAACCTTTTATGCAATCTTCTTGGATGATCTTGGGTTATTGATTCGTAGGCCGAAATTTTTGTTTTCTACTACGTTTCCCAACAGTGGTATCATGAGCGATCCTTGATTAGATGCATGTTTAGGTCTAGATCATATGTGTGATATGAGGCATTGATTTTCTTTTTGCTTCCCTGTCATGTGATTTTTTCTATGCTTGATGGCAAGTTGAGGTTTTGCTACAAGGATTGAGTTTTCCATCGATTCCTCTATGCTGCTTTCAGTATGCTGGTTGCCTTGATCATGGTCTACATCAAACTCCTTGGATCTCATCTTAATCTCGCAATAGAAGATTTAATATGGAGGGGCTTGTGGATTTTATGAACTCAAATCCACACGGGGGTCACGCGTTGAACGAAGTTTGGCTTGTGGCATTAGTTGCTACACGCACCCCGAACGTTAAACTAGCAACATTGAAGTATCATGTTTGGTTTGTTTAGGGAACAACTTTTGCATGTAACCTGCTAATCAACCACGATAAAAGTTGCAACAACCCGTGTAGATGGCGATCTAACTTGTTTTTGCAGAGTGTGCATGTGATGTGGTATAGCCTTCAAGATTTGCAATGTGTTTGTATGAGATGCTATATGTTATGTAATATTTATTCACGACCTGCGTGTCGTGGTACGGCATGATGACTGGAGTCATTTCATTGTCACTTAATTATGGCCTGCGTGCCAGAACTGTTTATTAGCTCGAGGCAAAGCAATAGATAGATGCAAGGTGATGATCTACGATGCGGAGGTGGACCCCGACGCACATGCCAGAAGCCGTGGTTATGTTCCCGGCGCCAAGGACAAAGTTGGTGGACACGGTGACTTCAATCACGACGACGTGAAGACAATGAAGACTTCACGAAGCAAAGGGCTATACTATATCACATAATTTTATGAACTGCCTGTGATGTTTATCCCTTTGATGCACCCTTGTTTGATGCACAGTAGTCGTATTTTATTAGGGTGATCTCTCGCAAAACAATATCAAGTTGATAGTGTTCTTCCAACTGTAGCACCATCTATACTATGTTTCACATCGGAGCAGGTCATGTCACATGGGTGCACACGGTGTGACGCATAAAAGACGGGTGTGTTAAGAACACACTGCAATTACACTTGGTTGTCTTGACGGTTTGGATAAAAGTTTGCTACCGGAACACGCCCATCGAAAGATGAACAAGAATCACCTTTGGCGTGATTGGCAAGTTGGCCTACCGGTCCAGTCTAAGTCATCAGTGATGTCACATCAATGGCGGACGATTGGGTTGGATCTTGAATCACGCCAGCATCAATTACGAGAGATATTGCTCTGAGTGGGAGCGCACTTAGTAATTAAATTGATTAATCACAAGTGCAACTTAATTATGAACAAAGTCTTAGTATTTGCATTACCGTTGTAGAATAATGGCTCGCGTTACCACCTTCCCAATTGATTTTGATTAACTGTATTATCTGGTAAAAACTTTACGTTTGGTACCGTATTGTGAGGACTATCCTCAATAGTGTCGAGAAGGAGCTTGTCCTATCGCAAATTTTTGATGCTCTCCCGCTGATGCTATGGATGATGTGACATACGTCCATAATCCAAAATGCTAGAATTCCACCACAGCTAAGTGCATTGTCTTCAACACCATGAAACCCGAACTTTGAAACATTTGGGATAGTTATGTTATATTCATGGAACTGGAAAATTGTTTTCAGTAGTAAGACAATTTATTTTTGATATAAGATATCCAGTACAATGTTTGATTGTAAGCATTAGTGAAAATGTTCACTATGCTCTAAACAAAACTGATAAGTGTGGGATCCAGAAGAACACCGATCATATGATGATGAGAATTAAGGGAAAGGAAGTCCAAAGGATGTTAGTAAGACTCATACGTCGGAAAGTCCATGGCATGCGCCACCCTTGATCATGTGTGATCTTCTGTGAGTAGGAGTGACATTGGAAATAGAACTATGATACGTATAAAGGCAAAACGAAAGAAGACTGGAATATCCAGCTCAGAAATGAAAGTCATACGAAGTTATAGATGAATTCATTGATGGTCAAAAGATGTAATTCTTGGGAATCATGATTAAGCAGTTAATTGTTGATTTTGTATATTGTGACTAAACTGTTGATCACCGGAATATCACATCGATTGCATATTGTTGCAACTCGATACAAGAAATACTATGGCCTTTATGACTAGCTAATGATGAGTTTTGACACGCACGAGAACTCGGTAAAAGGTTTACTATAGTGTGTGTTGACTCTATGATTATCTTCATAATTCATTTTAGAGTTGAGTAAATTGTTACTACACTTTAGCCTTGTTGCAAAACATCATTTTGAATCATGTTTGTTGCAAGATAGTTGTTCAAAGCTATGAATAATGTAAAGGCCATACTTCCATTATGAATAGGTTGTATGTTATGAATCTTGATAATAATATTAAACATCCATAACACTGACGCTAAACGTCGCAAGACTGACAAAAATACCACATAGATGTGGCACTGCCGTTTATCACAAGTGACATAACATGCATGAAGAATTTCCATAAGTGATAGACTTTCGAGTCATATGATTATGAATCACTTGACGTTTGCGATCTTTGTCTCGAAGTAATGTGACTAAAGCACCGTTGATAGGACATACATGAACGGGCAACTAAACCATTGGTAATCATACATGATGATGTGTGTAGTCCAATAAGTGTAGTTGTGTGCAGTGGATTCCCTATCTTCACTCATGAGTTGAAGTAGATATGTGGATATCTGTTCAATAGAGACATACGTCTGAAATCTTTGAAATGTTCAAGGAATTTTAGAGTGAAATAGAAATTCATTGTAACGAGAAAATAAAGCTTCTACAAATTAGATTGTAGAAAGCAATATTTGAGTTACAAGTTTAGCGAACGTCTGATGAGTTGTGAAGAAGTGTCATAACTTGCGTCTCCCGGAACACCACTATGAGTAAAGTGTTCGAGAGAGGTAATCAAGCCATGTATGACACGGTAAGATCAAATATGACGTTTATCAATTTGCCATTATACTTATTAAAGTTATGCGTTAGAGACTACGGCTTTTACACTGAAAAAGAGCACCATCAAATCTGTTGAAATGACACCTTATTAGATGTGGAATGGAAGTGTTAAAACCATATTGTCTTTTCTTAAAATTTGGGTATATGAGACATGTGTTTGACATGCTCAAAACACCAAATCAGATAAGTGCTACTTTGTTAAGGTTATTCCAAAAGGGTTTGGTATTCCTCTATCACTACACAAAAGCAAAACTTTTTGCAGTTAAGAACAATGTGTTTGGAAGAAAATAGTTTCTTGCAAAAGAGTGAGTGGGAGGACAGTGCAACTTGTTAAAGATTGCTGAATCTTCAAATAAGTGCACAGCTGAACCACACAGGTTAGACAAAACTCGGACAAACATTCATGATATGTAAGACGAGATATTATTGTTCGACAATGATAAACCTATGATATACAAAAAAGCGTTGATGGGCCCTGACTCCGGGATTTGGCTAAATGCCAAATAATCCGAGATAGTATCCATGGAAGTAAGTCAAGTTTTGAACTTGGTAGACCCTCTGAAAGACTAAAAGTCAGAAGAATATATATGGATCTATAATTGATTCGGATGAAATTGTTTTATCCATAAAGCTCAACTCGTTGGAAAATTGTTTTCTAGCAAGTTCAAACATTGACTACGGAGAAATAGTGTCGACCGTAGAGATGCTTTTGTCAATTCGGGTTATATTAGCAATTACTACATATCTCATTTATAGGATATGGTAGAATGAACGTCAAAACAAAGTTCCTACACGGAAATATAACAAAGGACGTATATGTGATACGACCGGAATGCTTTGTCGATTCAAAGGATGCTAAAATAGATGCAAGCCTTGGATATCCAGTGATGGACTGAAGCTAGCACAATGGAGTTGGAATTTTCGTTATGATGAAATTGCCAAAAGAGTTTGTTTCCATCGGGAATAAACGAAGATGCTTGAATGTTCAAGAAAGTAAGTGGGAGCTGAATGATATTTCTAAAACCTTATGTAGATAACATATTGTTGATTGGAAATGATATAAATTTCTTGACACGAATAAGGACTTCATTGGAAATAGTTTTCAGTTGAAGAACTTGGGCTAATATAGCATTAGTATTGAGCACAATGATCTATGTAGATAGTAAGTGCCTGATCATGCTAAAGCCAACATTACATGTTGACATGATACTAAAGTAGTTTAGTATGAATACGCCAAGAAGGATGTTCTTGCCGAGGTCACGGTGAAAAGTTGTTTGCGGAAATCGGTGTTCATGAACATAGATAAGCAAAAACACGTGAATTGAATTCCACTCACATGTGTGTTTGGATTAATCATGTACACCATAATATGTAAAACGACCAGATATGTTCCAGTGCTTCAAAAGGTTGTGAGCAAGATACCAAAATGATCAATATGTTGATCATTGGACAAACAGTGAAACGTTAAACTTATGATAGATAAGATATGTTTCTCGGAAAATGGAGATAATGAAGAGCTCGTTGTAACAAGTTACACCAGCTGAATTTTGATGTAAACAGTTACACCAATTCAGTCTTCATACTTACTCCGACCGATTTTCGATTTTAATTGGGATTATGTGTTTCACACATAAAGGTGGCACAGTATGGAGGAACTGTGTTAATTTAGATACTGTGGCGAATTCTATAACAGAGGCTAAGTATATTGTTGCTTAAAGAAGTAACAAGGGAGGGTATTTTGAATCATCAGTTCATGAACATGGTATGGTTTCCAAGATGCTTGAAGCTCATGGAACATTGATGAATGATTTCATGACTTATTCTAAAGGAACCAAGGTCCTGCCAAATGATTCGAACATATACAAAGCTAAAGTGATAAAGTTAGTGAATTTTATGATAGCGTGAAAACGCGAAGATATGCAAGATACAAACGGGCCTGAAACGTCAGATCCGATGATGAAGTCTATACCACAAATGAAGCATGTGTTACACCGGTATGCCATAGGTGTAAAGTGCTCAAGCACTGATAATATTATTGACTCTAGTGCAAGTGGGAGACTGTTGGAAATATGTCCTAGAGGCAATAATAAAATGTTATTATATATATTTCCACGTTCGTAATTAACGTTTATATTTCTGTGCTATAATTGTAATGACCCTGACTATGAGATTCAGAAGAAAACTCACTTGCTCATGTGCTAACTGATGATTACGTTTTCTTAATCATGGACATTGTTCTTGTAACAAGGATGTCAGTAGCAATGGGAACATATTGTTAGCAGAACAATGATGTTGAACCGACCCCAGTATTGAATGATATACTTAGAGATCACATCGTAACTACGTTATAAGTCATATCATGAAATGTTATCATATACGTAATTCCTTAGACCATGAGAGTATCGAGTTGCTTCACACAGGAAGACATGCTTTGGTTCTTAGATGAATCCTCCCGTAAATGGGAAGTAGTAAAATAAGTTCTGGGTATGTCAGATGGTGTGGCTAGTGACTGTGATAGTTCAAGAATGGGATTTGCTCCTTCACGATGAAGAAGATATTCACTTCGGGCCCACTCGGTATGACGGTATCCATTATAGTCTGGCCAGACGCATTGTGATTCAGTCACGGGGATACCGGAATACGATAACGAGAAAAGGGACAAACGAGCAAAGAGGATAACGAGTGGCTTGTGTTCAAAAGTTGTTACACATGGGTGCCAAACTTCTCTCCTCTAACTTTGTCATATATCGCGAAGCAAAGGGAATGGTACATGAATAAACATAAAGGTTCACTCGAAGTTTATTCGTGTATGTGCGGGAGTCAACATGGGTGTCCATGGCTCCGCTGTTGATTATTGGCTATTAACAAAAGGCTGTTGACCTATGTCCGGAAGATGTTCTGAGTCATGTCCGCATTATACCGAACCTATTGGGTCACACACTTAACGAGTAGTAATCTGTTAGAGAACTAGGAGATGAAAAGAGAAAGGGTACCGAAATTGTTTCGGGTGGAACCGGAAGTGTTTTCGGGTAGCACTAGAAGTGTTCTAGGTTGTGCCGAATGGTTTCAGAATATTCGTGAACGGTCTCGGATGATTTCGGAACATTCAAGAAGAGTCTTGAAGTAGTAACAAGACATCCGTAATAGTCTCGGAAGGTTTTGCAACATTCGGTAATAGTTGTGGAAAGGTTACGAAACATCGGGAAATTGTTCCGGGAGCTCCAAAAATGTTCTGGGAGGTTCCGGGAGGTTCCCGGGAGCTTATGGAAGTATCCGGAGGGTTATGGAACTCTCCGAGACGCGGAAACCGAAGCTAGGACAAGTAGGAAGGTCCACAAGGCCGTAGGTCGGTGGGAAATAGACTTCCCTTGGGGGCCAGGGCAAAACGCCAGGGACCCTGGCGTTTCCCCCCTAGACGCCGTAGTCCGCGGCGTTTCGTACTAGAATCCGTGTTGGACTCCTCCTGGTGGCCAAAACCGACTTTGGGGAGAACCCTCGCCCAAGTTGCGACCCCAGGCTTCCACCTATATATTCGGGGGCAGGGGTAGCCCCAAATACACACCAGAAAAGCCCCAAGGCTTCCCCAGCTAAATCCCACGCGCCTCTAATTCTCTTCGGGCTAGATCAATGGTGGAAATCACTTCGGGGACCCAAAACGGTGATTATTAGCCCATGTAACTGTGATTAATAGCCCATGAAACAGGCCAGAATCGGCTAAAACTGCGAGTGTTGATGACCGACACGTAAATGCTCCTTGGGGTTCGTCAATGGTGGAAATCACTTCGGGGACCCAAAACGGTGATTAATAGCCCATGTAACTGTGATTAATAGCCCATGAAACAGGCCAGAATCGGCCAAAACTTCGAGTGTTGATGACCGGCACGTAAATGCTCCTTGGGGTTCGTCAATGGTGGAAATCACTTCGGGACCCAAAACGGTGATTAATAGCCCATGTAACTGTGATGAATAGCCCATTAAACAGGCCAGAATCTGCCAAAATTGCGAGTGTTGATGACTGGCACGCAAATGCACCCTGGGGTTCGTCAATGGTGGAAATCACTCCGGGGACCCAAAACGGTGATTAATAGCCCATGTAACTGTGATTAATAGCCCATGTAACTGCGACTGTTGATGACCGGCACGTAAATGCTCCCTGGGGTTCGTCAATGGTGGAAATCACTCTGGGGACCCAAAACGGTCATTAATAGCCCATGTAACTGTGATTAATAGCCCATGAAACAGGCCAGAATCAGCCAACACTGCGAGTGTTGATCACCGGCACGTAAATGCACCCTGGGGTTCGTCAGTGGTGGAAATTACTCTGGGGACCCAAAACGGTGATTAATAGCCCATGTAAGTGTGATTAATAGCCCATGAAACAGGCCAGAATCGGCCAAAAATGCAAGTGTTGATCACCGACACGTAAATGCACCCTGGGCTTCGTCAATGGTGGAAATCACGCCGGGACCAAAAACGGTGATTAATAGCCCATGTAACTGTGATTAATAGCCCATGAAACAGGCCAGAATCGGCCAAAACTGTGAGTGTTGATGGCCGACACTTAAATGCACCCTGAGGTTCGTCAATGGTGGAAATCACTCCGGGGACTCAAAACGGTGATTAATAGCCCATGTAACAATGATTAATAGATAATGAAACAGGCCAGAATCGACCAAAACTACGAGTGTTGATGACCGACACGTAAATACAACCTGGGGTTCGTCAATGGTGGAAATCACTCCGGGGACTCAAAACGGTGATTAATAGCCCATCTAACTGTGATTAATAGCCCATGAAACAGGCCAGAATCGGCCAAAACTGCGAGTTTTGATGACCGACACGTAAATAAAAGTTGGGGTTCGTCAATGGTGGAAATCACTCCGGGGACTCAAAACGGTGATTAATAGCCCATGAAACAGGCCTGAAACGGCCAAAACTGCGAGTTTTGATGACCGACACGTAAATACAAGCCGGGGTTCGTCAATGGTGGAAATCACTCCGGGGACTCAAAACGGTGATTAATAGGCCATGTAACAATGATTAATAGCCCATGAAACAGGCCAGAATCGGCCAAAACTGAGAGTGTTGATGACTGACACGTAAATACAACCTGGGGTTCGTCAATGGTGGAAATCACTCCGGGGACTCAAAACGGTGATTAATAGCCCATGAAACATGCCAGAATCGGCCAAAACTGCGAGTGTTGATGACCGGCACGTAAACGCAACCTGGGGTTCGTCAATGGTGAAAATCACTCCGGGGACTCAAAACGGTGATTAATAGCCCATCTAACTGTGATTAATATCCCATGAAACAGGCCAGAATCGGCTAAAACTGCGAGTGTTGATGACCGACACGTAAATTAAACCTGGGGTTCTTTTATGGTGGAAATCACTCCGGGGACTCAAAACGGTGATTAATAGCCCATGAAACAGGCCAGAATCGGCCAAAACTACGAGTGTTGATGACCGACACGTAAATACAACCTGGGGTTCGTCAATGGTGGAAATCACTCCGGGGACTCAAAACGGTGATTAATACCCCATCTAACTGTGATTAATAGCCCATGAAACAGGCCAGAATCGGCCAAAACTGCGTGTTTTGATGTCCGACACGTAAATAAAACCTGGGGTTCGTCAATGGTGGAAATCACTCCGGGGACTCAAAACAGTGATTAATAGCCCATGAAACAGGCCAGAAACGGCCAAAACTGCGAGTGTTGATGACCGACACGTAAATACAACCTGGGGTTCGTCAATGGTGGAAATCACTCCGGGGACTCAAAACGGTGATTAATAGCCCATGTAACAATGATTAATAGCCCATGAAACAGGCCAGAATCGGCCAAAACTGCGACTGTTGATGACCGGCACGTAAACTCAACCTGGGATTCGTCAATGGTGAAAATCACTCCGGGGACTCAAAACGGTGATTAATAGCCCATCTAACTGTGATTAATAGCCCATGAAATGGGCCAGAATCGGCCAAAACTGCGAGTGTTGATGACCGACACGTAAATACAACCTGGGGTTCGTCAATGGTGGAAATCACTCCGGGGACTCAAAACGGTGATTAATAGCCCATCTAACTGTGATTAATAGCCCATGAAACAGGCCAGAATCGGCTAAAACTGCGAGTGTTGATGACCGGCACGTAAACGCAACCTGGGGTTCGTCAATGGTGAAAATCACTCCGGGGACTCAAAACGGTGATTAATAGCCCATCTAACTGTGATTAATATCCCATGAAACAGGCCAGAATCGGCCAAAACTGCGAGTGTTGATGACCGACACGTAAATAAAACCTGGGGTTCGTTTATGGTGGAAATCACTCCGGGGACTCAAAACGGTGATTAATAGCCCATGAAACAGGCCAGAATCGGCCAAAACTACGAGTGTTGATGACCGACACGTAAATACAACCTGGGGTTCGTCAATGGTGGAAATCACTCCGGGGACTCAAAACGGTGATTAATACCCCATCTAACTGTGATTAATAGCCCATGAAACAGGCCAGAATCGGCCAAAACTGCGTGTTTTGATGTCCGACACGTAAATAAAACCTGGGGTTCGTCAATGGTGGAAATCACTCCGGGGACTCAAAACAGTGATTAATAGCCCATGAAACAGGCCAGAAACGGCCAAAACTGCGAGTGTTGATGACCGACACGTAAATACAACCTGGGGTTCGTCAATGGTGGAAATCACTCCGGGGACTCAAAACGGTGATTAATAGCCCATGTAACAATGATTAATAGCCTATGAAACAGGCCAGAATCGGCCAAAACTGCAAGTGTTGATGACCGGCACGTAAACTCAACCTGGGGTTCGTCAATGGTGAAAATCACTCCGGGGACTCAAAACGGTGATTAATAGCCCATCTAACTGTGATTAATAGCCCATGAAACAGGCCAGAATCGGCCAAAACTGCGAGTGTTGATGACCGACACGTAAATACAACCTGGGGTTCGTCAATGGTGGAAATCACTCCGGGGACTCAAAACGGTGATTAATACCCCATCTAACTGTGATTAATAGCCCATGAAACAGGCCAGAATCGGCTAAAACTGCGAGTGTTGATGACCGGCACGTAAACGCAACCTGGGGTTCGTCAATGGTGAAAATCACTCCGGGGACTCAAAACGGTGATTAATAGCCCATCTAACTGTGATTAATATCCCATGAAACAGGCCAGAATCGGCCAAAACTGCAAGTGTTGATGACCGACACGTAAATAAAACCTGGGGTTCGTTTATGGTGGAAATCACTCCGGGGACTCAAAACGGTGATTAATAGCCCATGAAACAGGCCAGAATCGGCCAAAACTACGAGTGTTGATGACCGACACGTAAATACAACCTGGGGTTCGTCAATGGTGGAAATCACTCCGGGGACTCAAAACGGTGATTAATACCCCATCTAACTGTGATTAATAGCCCATGAAACAGGCCAGAATCGGCCAAAACTGCGTGTTTTGATGTCCGACACGTAAATAAAACCTGGGGTTCGTCAATGGTGGAAATCACTCCGGGGACTCAAAACAGTGATTAATAGCCCATGAAACAGGCCAGAAACGGCCAAAACTGCGAGTGTTGATGACCGACACGTAAATACAACCTGGGGTTCGTCAATGGTGGAAATCACTCCGGGGACTCAAAACGGTGATTAATAGCCCATGTAACAATGATTAATAGCCCATGAAAAAGGCCAGAATCGGCCAAAACTGCGAGTGTTGATGACCGACACGTAAACTCAACCTGGGGTTCGTCAATGGTGAAAATCACTCCGGGGACTCAAAACGGTGATTAATAGCCCATCTAACTGTGATTAATAGCCCATGAAATGGGCCAGAATCGGCCAAAACTGCGAGTGTTGATGACCGACACGTAAATACAACCTGGGGTTCGTCAATGGTGGAAATCACTCCGGGGACTCAAAACGGTGATTAATAGCCCATCTAACTGTGATTAATAGCCCATGAAACAGGCCAGAATCGGCTAAAACTGCGAGTGTTGATGACCGGCACGTAAACGCAACCTGGGGTTCGTCAATGGTGAAAATCACTCCGGGGACTCAAAACGGTGATTAATAGCCCATCTAACTGTGATTAATATCCCATGAAACAGGCCAGAATCGGCCAAAACTGCGAGTGTTGATGACCGACACGTAAATAAAACCTGGGGTTCGTTTATGGTGGAAATCACTCCGGGGACTCAAAACGGTGATTAATAGCCCATGAAACAGGCCAGAATCGGCCAAAACTACGAGTGTTGATGACCGACACGTAAATACAACCTGGGGTTCGTCAATGGTGGAAATCACTCCGGGGACTCAAAACGGTGATTAATACCCCATCTAACTGTGATTAATAGCCCATGAAACAGGCCAGAATCGGCCAAAACTGCGTGTTTTGATGTCCGACACGTAAATAAAACCTGGGGTTCGTCAATGGTGGAAATCACTCCGGGGACTCAAAACAGTGATTAATAGCCCATGAAACAGGCCAGAAACGGCCAAAACTGCGAGTGTTGATGACCGACACGTAAATACAACCTGGGGTTCGTCAATGGTGGAAATCACTCCGGGGACTCAAAACGGTGATTAATAGCCCATGTAACAATGATTAATAGCCTATGAAACAGGCCAGAATCGGCCAAAACTGCAAGTGTTGATGACCGGCACGTAAACTCAACCTGGGGTTCGTCAATGGTGAAAATCACTCCGGGGACTCAAAACGGTGATTAATAGCCCATCTAACTGTGATTAATAGCCCATGAAACAGGCCAGAATCGGCCAAAACTGCGAGTGTTGATGACCGACACGTAAATACAACCTGGGGTTCGTCAATGGTGGAAATCACTCCGGGGACTCAAAACGGTGATTAATACCCCATCTAACTGTGATTAATAGCCCATGAAACAGGCCAGAATCGGCTAAAACTGCGAGTGTTGATGACCGGCACGTAAACGCAACCTGGGGTTCGTCAATGGTGAAAATCACTCCGGGGACTCAAAACGGTGATTAATAGCCCATCTAACTGTGATTAATATCCCATGAAACAGGCCAGAATCGGCCAAAACTGCAAGTGTTGATGACCGACACGTAAATAAAACCTGGGGTTCGTTTATGGTGGAAATCACTCCGGGGACTCAAAACGGTGATTAATAGCCCATGAAACAGGCCAGAATCGGCCAAAACTACGAGTGTTGATGACCGACACGTAAATACAACCTGGGGTTCGTCAATGGTGGAAATCACTCCGGGGACTCAAAACGGTGATTAATACCCCATCTAACTGTGATTAATAGCCCATGAAACAGGCCAGAATCGGCCAAAACTGCGTGTTTTGATGTCCGACACGTAAATAAAACCTGGGGTTCGTCAATGGTGGAAATCACTCCGGGGACTCAAAACAGTGATTAATAGCCCATGAAACAGGCCAGAAACGGCCAAAACTGCGAGTGTTGATGACCGACACGTAAATACAACCTGGGGTTCGTCAATGGTGGAAATCACTCCGGGGACTCAAAACGGTGATTAATAGCCCATGTAACAATGATTAATAGCCCATGAAAAAGGCCAGAATCGGCCAAAACTGCGAGTGTTGATGACCGACACGTAAACTCAACCTGGGGTTCGTCAATGGTGAAAATCACTCCGGGGACTCAAAACGGTGATTAATAGCCCATCTAACTGTGATTAATAGCCCATGAAATGGGCCAGAATCGGCCAAAACTGCGAGTGTTGATGACCGACACGTAAATACAACCTGGGGTTCGTCAATGGTGGAAATCACTCCGGGGACTCAAAACGGTGATTAATAGCCCATCTAACTGTGATTAATAGCCCATGAAACAGGCCAGAATCGGCTAAAACTGCGAGTGTTGATGACCGGCACGTAAACGCAACCTGGGGTTCGTCAATGGTGAAAATCATTCCGGGGACTCAAAACGGTGATTAATAGCCCATCTAACTGTGATTAATATCCCATGAAACAGGCCAGAATCGGCCAAAACTGCGAGTGTTGATGACCGACACGTAAATAAAACCTGGGGTTCGTTTATGGTGGAAATCACTCCGGGGACTCAAAACGGTGATTAATAGCCCATGAAACAGGCCAGAATCGGCCAAAACTACGAGTGTTGATGACCGACACGTAAATACAACCTGGGGTTCGTCAATGGTGGAAATCACTCCGGGGACTCAAAACGGTGATTAATACCCCATCTAACTGTGATTAATAGCCCATGAAACAGGCCAGAATCGGCCAAAACTGCGTGTTTTGATGTCCGACACGTAAATAAAACCTGGGGTTCGTCAATGGTGGAAATCACTCCGGGGACTCAAAACAGTGATTAATAGCCCATGAAACAGGCCAGAAACGGCCAAAACTGCGAGTGTTGATGACCGACACGTAAATACAACCTGGGGTTCGTCAATGGTGGAAATCACTCCGGGGACTCAAAACGGTGATTAATAGCCCATGTAACAATGATTAATAGCCCATGAAACAGGCCAGAATCGGCCAAAACTACGAGTGTTGATGACCGACACGTAAATACAACCTGGGGTTCGTCAATGGTGGAAATCACTCCGGGGACTCAAAACGGTGATTAATACCCCATCTAACTGTGATTAATAGCCCATGAAACAGGCCAGAATCGGCCAAAACTGCGTGTTTTGATGTCCGACACGTAAATAAAACCTGGGGTTCGTCAATGGTGGAAATCACTCCGGGGACTCAAAACAGTGATTAATAGCCCATGAAACAGGCCAGAAACGGCCAAAACTGCGAGTGTTGATGACCGACACGTAAATACAACCTGGGGTTCGTCAATGGTGGAAATCACTCCGGGGACTCAAAACGGTGATTAATAGCCCATGTAACAATGATTAATAGCCTATGAAACAGGCCAGAATCGGCCAAAACTGCAAGTGTTGATGACCGGCACGTAAACTCAACCTGGGGTTCGTCAATGGTGAAAATCACTCCGGGGACTCAAAACGGTGATTAATAGCCCATCTAACTGTGATTAATAGCCCATGAAACAGGCCAGAATCGGCCAAAACTGCGAGTGTTGATGACCGACACGTAAATACAACCTGGGGTTCGTCAATGGTGGAAATCACTCCGGGGACTCAAAACGGTGATTAATACCCCATCTAACTGTGATTAATAGCCCATGAAACAGGCCAGAATCGGCTAAAACTGCGAGTGTTGATGACCGGCACGTAAACGCAACCTGGGGTTCGTCAATGGTGAAAATCACTCCGGGGACTCAAAACGGTGATTAATAGCCCATCTAACTGTGATTAATATCCCATGAAACAGGCCAGAATCGGCCAAAACTGCAAGTGTTGATGACCGACACGTAAATAAAACCTGGGGTTCGTTTATGGTGGAAATCACTCCGGGGACTCAAAACGGTGATTAATAGCCCATGAAACAGGCCAGAATCGGCCAAAACTACGAGTGTTGATGACCGACACGTAAATACAACCTGGGGTTCGTCAATGGTGGAAATCACTCCGGGGACTCAAAACGGTGATTAATACCCCATCTAACTGTGATTAATAGCCCATGAAACAGGCCAGAATCGGCCAAAACTGCGTGTTTTGATGTCCGACACGTAAATAAAACCTGGGGTTCGTCAATGGTGGAAATCACTCCGGGGACTCAAAACAGTGATTAATAGCCCATGAAACAGGCCAGAAACGGCCAAAACTGCGAGTGTTGATGACCGACACGTAAATACAACCTGGGGTTCGTCAATGGTGGAAATCACTCCGGGGACTCAAAACGGTGATTAATAGCCCATGTAACAATGATTAATAGCCCATGAAAAAGGCCAGAATCGGCCAAAACTGCGAGTGTTGATGACCGACACGTAAACTCAACCTGGGGTTCGTCAATGGTGAAAATCACTCCGGGGACTCAAAACGGTGATTAATAGCCCATCTAACTGTGATTAATAGCCCATGAAATGGGCCAGAATCGGCCAAAACTGCGAGTGTTGATGACCGACACGTAAATACAACCTGGGGTTCGTCAATGGTGGAAATCACTCCGGGGACTCAAAACGGTGATTAATAGCCCATCTAACTGTGATTAATAGCCCATGAAACAGGCCAGAATCGGCTAAAACTGCGAGTGTTGATGACCGGCACGTAAACGCAACCTGGGGTTCGTCAATGGTGAAAATCATTCCGGGGACTCAAAACGGTGATTAATAGCCCATCTAACTGTGATTAATATCCCATGAAACAGGCCAGAATCGGCCAAAACTGCGAGTGTTGATGACCGACACGTAAATAAAACCTGGGGTTCGTTTATGGTGGAAATCACTCCGGGGACTCAAAACGGTGATTAATAGCCCATGAAACAGGCCAGAATCGGCCAAAACTACGAGTGTTGATGACCGACACGTAAATACAACCTGGGGTTCGTCAATGGTGGAAATCACTCCGGGGACTCAAAACGGTGATTAATACCCCATCTAACTGTGATTAATAGCCCATGAAACAGGCCAGAATCGGCCAAAACTGCGTGTTTTGATGTCCGACACGTAAATAAAACCTGGGGTTCGTCAATGGTGGAAATCACTCCGGGGACTCAAAACAGTGATTAATAGCCCATGAAACAGGCCAGAAACGGCCAAAACTGCGAGTGTTGATGACCGACACGTAAATACAACCTGGGGTTCGTCAATGGTGGAAATCACTCCGGGGACTCAAAACGGTGATTAATAGCCCATGTAACAATGATTAATAGCCCATGAAAAAGGCCAGAATCGGCCAAAACTGCGAGTGTTGATGACCGACACGTAAACTCAACCTGGGGTTCGTCAATGGTGAAAATCACTCCGGGGACTCAAAACGGTGATTAATAGCCCATCTAACTGTGATTAATAGCCCATGAAATGGGCCAGAATCGGCCAAAACTGGGAGTGTTGATGACCGACACGTAAATACAACCTGGGGTTCGTCAATGGTGGAAATCACTCCGGGGACTCAAAACGGTGATTAATAGCCCATCTAACTGTGATTAATAGCCCATGATACAGGCCAGAATCGGCTAAAACTGCGAGTGTTGATGACCGGCACGTAAACGCAACCTGGGGTTCGTCAATGGTGAAAATCACTCCGGGGACTCAAAACGGTGATTAATAGCCCATCTAACTGTGATTAATATCCCATGAAACAGGCCAGAATCGGCCAAAACTGCGAGTGTTGATGACCGACACGTAAATAAAACCTGGGGTTCGTTTATGGTGGAAATCACTCCGGGGACTCAAAACGGTGATTAATAGCCCATGAAACAGGCCAGAATCGGCCAAAACTACGAGTGTTGATGACCGACACGTAAATACAACCTGGGGTTCGTCAATGGTGGAAATCACTCCGGGGACTCAAAACGGTGATTAATACCCCATCTAACTGTGATTAATAGCCCATGAAACAGGCCAGAATCGGCCAAAACTGCGTGTTTTGATGTCCGACACGTAAATAAAACCTGGGGTTCGTCAATGGTGGAAATCACTCCGGGGACTCAAAACAGTGATTAATAGCCCATGAAACAGGCCAGAAACGGCCAAAACTGCGAGTGTTGATGACCGACACGTAAATACAACCTGGGGTTCGTCAATGGTGGAAATCACTCCGGGGACTCAAAACGGTGATTAATAGCCCATGTAACAATGATTAATAGCCCATGAAACAGGCCAGAATCGGCCAAAACTGCGAGTGTTGATGACCGGCACGTAAACTCAACCTGGGGTTCGTCAATGGTGAAAATCACTCCGGGGACTCAAAACGGTGATTAATAGCCCATCTAACTGTGATTAATAGCCCATGAAATGGGCCAGAATCGGCCAAAACTGCGAGTGTTGATGACCGACACGTAAATACAACCTGGGGTTCGTCAATGGTGGAAATCACTCCGGGGACTCAAAACGGTGATTAATAGCCCATCTAACTGTGATTAATAGCCCATGAAACTTGCCAGAATCGGCTAAAACTGCGAGTGTTGATGACCGGCACGTAAACGCAACCTGGGGTTCGTCAATGGTGAAAATCACTCCGGGGACTCAAAACGGTGATTAATAGCCCATCTAACTGTGATTAATATCCCATGAAACAGGCCAGAATCGGCTAAAACTGCGAGTGTTGATGACCGGCACGTAAACGCAACCTGGGGTTCGTCAATGGTGAAAATCACTCCGGGGACTCAAAACGGTGATTAATAGCCCATCTAACTGTGATTAATATCCCATGAAACAGGCCAGAATCGGCCAAAACTGCGAGTGTTGATGACCGACACGTAAATAAAACCTGGGGTTCGTTTATGGTGGAAATCACTCCGGGGACTCAAAATGGTGATTAATAGCCCATGAAACAGGCCAGAATCGGCCAAAACTACGAGTGTTGATGACCGACACGTAAATACAACCTGGGGTTCGTCAATGGTGGAAATCACTCCGGGGACTCAAAACGGTGATTAATACCCCATCTAACTGTGATTAATAGCCCATGAAACAGGCCAGAATCGGCCAAAACTGCGTGTTTTGATGTCCGACACGTAAATAAAACCTGGGGTTCGTCAATGGTGGAAATCACTCCGGGGACTCAAAACAGTGATTAATAGCCCATGAAACAGGCCAGAAACGGCCAAAACTGCGAGTGTTGATGACCGACACGTAAATACAACCTGGGGTTCGTCAATGGTGGAAATCACTCCGGGGACTCAAAACGGTGATTAATAGCCCATGTAACAATGATTAATAGCCCATGAAACAGGCCAGAATCGGCCAAAACTGCGAGTGTTGATGACCGGCACGTAAACTCAACCTGGGGTTCGTCAATGGTGAAAATCACTCCGGGGACTCAAAACGGTGATTAATAGCCCATCTAACTGTGATTAATAGCCCATGAAATGGGCCAGAATCGGCCAAAACTGCGAGTGTTGATGACCGACACGTAAATACAACCTGGGGTTCGTCAATGGTGGAAATCACTCCGGGGACTCAAAACGGTGATTAATAGCCCATCTAACTGTGATTAATAGCCCATGATACAGGCCAGAATCGGCTAAAACTGCGAGTGTTGATGACCGGCACGTAAACGCAACCTGGGGTTCGTCAATGGTGAAAATCACTCCGGGGACTCAAAACGGTGATTAATAGCCCATCTAACTGTGATTAATATCCCATGAAACAGGCCAGAATCGGCTAAAACTGCGAGTGTTGATGACCGGCACGTAAACGCAACCTGGGGTTCGTCAATGGTGAAAATCACTCCGGGGACTCAAAACGGTGATTAATAGCCCATCTAACTGTGATTAATATCCCATGAAACAGGCCAGAATCGGCCAAAACTGCGAGTGTTGATGACCGACACGTAAATAAAACCTGGGGTTCGTTTATGGTGGAAATCACTCCGGGGACTCAAAACGGTGATTAATAGCCCATGAAACAGGCCAGAATCGGCCAAAACTACGAGTGTTGATGACCGACACGTAAATACAACCTGGGGTTCGTCAATGGTGGAAATCACTCCGGGGACTCAAAACGGTGATTAATACCCCATCTAACTGTGATTAATAGCCCATGAAACAGGCCAGAATCGGCCAAAACTGCGTGTTTTGATGTCCGACACGTAAATAAAACCTGGGGTTCGTCAATGGTGGAAATCACTCCGGGGACTCAAAACAGTGATTAATAGCCCATGAAACAGGCCAGAAACGGCCAAAACTGCGAGTGTTGATGACCGACACGTAAATACAACCTGGGGTTCGTCAATGGTGGAAATCACTCCGGGGACTCAAAACGGTGATTAATAGCCCTTGTAACAATGATTAATAGCCCATGAAACAGGCCAGAATCGGCCAAAACTGCGAGTGTTGATGACCGGCACGTAAACTCAACCTGGGGTTCGTCAATGGTGAAAATCACTCCGGGGACTCAAAACGGTGATTAATAGCCCATCTAACTGTGATTAATAGCCCATGAAATGGGCCAGAATCGGCCAAAACTGCGAGGGTTGATGACCGACACGTAAATACAACCTGGGGTTCGTCAATGGTGGAAATCACTCCGGGGACTCAAAACGGTGATTAATAGCCCATCTAACTGTGATTAATAGCCCATGATACAGGCCAGAATCGGCTAAAACTGCGAGTGTTGATGACCGGCACGTAAACGCAACCTGGGGTTCGTCAATGGTGAAAATCACTCCGGGGACTCAAAACGGTGATTAATAGCCCATCTAACTGTGATTAATAGCCCATGAAACAGGCCAGAATCGGCCAAAACTGCGTGTTTTGATGTCCGACACGTAAATAAAACCTGGGGTTCGTCAATGGTGGAAATCACTCCGGGGACTCAAAACAGTGATTAATAGCCCATGAAACAGGCCAGAAACGGCCAAAACTGCGAGTGTTGATGACCGACACGTAAATACAACCTGGGGTTCGTCAATGGTGGAAATCACTCCGGGGACTCAAAACGGTGATTAATAGCCCATGTAACAATGATTAATAGCCCATGAAACAGGCCAGAATCGGCCAAAACTGCGAGTGTTGATGACCGGCACGTAAACTCAACCTGGGGTTCGTCAATGGTGAAAATCACTCCGGGGACTCAAAACGGTGATTAATAGCCCATCTAACTGTGATTAATAGCCCATGAAATGGGCCAGAATCGGCCAAAACTGCGAGTGTTGATGACCGACACGTAAATACAACCTGGGGTTCGTCAATGGTGGAAATCACTCCGGGGACTCAAAACGGTGATTAATAGCCCATCTAACTGTGATTAATAGCCCATGAAACAGGCCAGAATCGGCTAAAACTGCGAGTGTTGATGACCGGCACGTAAACGCAACCTGGGGTTCGTCAATGGTGAAAATCACTCCGGGGACTCAAAACGGTGATTAATAGCCCATCTAACTGTGATTAATATCCCATGAAACAGGCCAGAATCGGCTAAAACTGCGAGTGTTGATGACCGGCACGTAAACGCAACCTGGGGTTCGTCAATGGTGAAAATCACTCCGGGGACTCAAAACGGTGATTAATAGCCAATCTAACTGTGATTAATATCCCATGAAACAGGCCAGAATCGGCCAAAACTGCGAGTGTTGATGACCGACACGTAAATAAAACCTGGGGTTCGTTTATGGTGGAAATCACTCCGGGGACTCAAAACGGTGATTAATAGCCCATGAAACAGGCCAGAATCGGCCAAAACTACGAGTGTTGATGACCGACACGTAAATACAACCTGGGGTTCGTCAATGGTGGAAATCACTCCGGGGACTCAAAACGGTGATTAATACCCCATCTAACTGTGATTAATAGCCCATGAAACAGGCCAGAATCGGCCAAAACTGCGTGTTTTGATGTCCGACACGTAAATAAAACCTGGGGTTCGTCAATGGTGGAAATCACTCCGGGGACTCAAAACAGTGATTAATAGCCCATGAAACAGGCCAGAAACGGCCAAAACTGCGAGTGTTGATGACCGACACGTAAATACAACCTGGGGTTCGTCAATGGTGGAAATCACTCCGGGGACTCAAAACGGTGATTAATAGCCCATGTAACAATGATTAATAGCCCATGAAACAGGCCAGAATCGGCCAAAACTGCGAGTGTTGATGACCGGCACGTAAACTCAACCTGGGGTTCGTCAATGGTGAAAATCACTCCGGGGACTCAAAACGGTGATTAATAGCCCATCTAACTGTGATTAATAGCCCATGAAATGGGCCAGAATCGGCCAAAACTGCGAGTGTTGATGACCGACACGTAAATACAACCTGGGGTTCGTCAATGGTGGAAATCACTCCGGGGACTCAAAACGGTGATTAATAGCCCATCTAACTGTGATTAATAGCCCATGATACAGGCCAGAATCGGCTAAAACTGCGAGTGTTGATGACCGGCACGTAAACGCAACCTGGGGTTCGTCAATGGTGAAAATCACTCCGGGGACTCAAAACGGTGATTAATAGCCCATCTAACTGTGATTAATATCCCATGAAACAGGCCAGAATCGGCTAAAACTGCGAGTGTTGATGACCGGCACGTAAACGCAACCTGGGGTTCGTCAATGGTGAAAATCACTCCGGGGACTCAAAACGGTGATTAATAGCCCATCTAACTGTGATTAATATCCCATGAAACAGGCCAGAATCGGCCAAAACTGCGAGTGTTGATGACCGACACGTAAATAAAACCTGGGGTTCGTTTATGGTGGAAATCACTCCGGGGACTCAAAACGGTGATTAATAGCCCATGAAACAGGCCAGAATCGGCCAAAACTACGAGTGTTGATGACCGACACGTAAATACAACCTGGGGTTCGTCAATGGTGGAAATCACTCCGGGGACTCAAAACGGTGATTAATACCCCATCTAACTGTGATTAATAGCCCATGAAACAGGCCAGAATCGGCCAAAACTGCGTGTTTTGATGTCCGACACGTAAATAAAACCTGGGGTTCGTCAATGGTGGAAATCACTCCGGGGACTCAAAACAGTGATTAATAGCCCATGAAACAGGCCAGAAACGGCCAAAACTGCGAGTGTTGATGACCGACACGTAAATACAACCTGGGGTTCGTCAATGGTGGAAATCACTCCGGGGACTCAAAACGGTGATTAATAGCCCTTGTAACAATGATTAATAGCCCATGAAACAGGCCAGAATCGGCCAAAACTGCGAGTGTTGATGACCGGCACGTAAACTCAACCTGGGGTTCGTCAATGGTGAAAATCACTCCGGGGACTCAAAACGGTGATTAATAGCCCATCTAACTGTGATTAATAGCCCATGAAATGGGCCAGAATCGGCCAAAACTGCGAGTGTTGATGACCGACACGTAAATACAACCTGGGGTTCGTCAATGGTGGAAATCACTCCGGGGACTCAAAACGGTGATTAATAGCCCATCTAACTGTGATTAATAGCCCATGATACAGGCCAGAATCGGCTAAAACTGCGAGTGTTGATGACCGGCACGTAAACGCAACCTGGGGTTCGTCAATGGTGAAAATCACTCCGGGGACTCAAAACGGTGATTAATAGCCCATCTAACTGTGATTAATAGCCCATGAAACAGGCCAGAATCGGCCAAAACTGCGTGTTTTGATGTCCGACACGTAAATAAAACCTGGGGTTCGTCAATGGTGGAAATCACTCCGGGGACTCAAAACAGTGATTAATAGCCCATGAAACAGGCCAGAAACGGCCAAAACTGCGAGTGTTGATGACCGACACGTAAATACAACCTGGGGTTCGTCAATGGTGGAAATCACTCCGGGGACTCAAAACGGTGATTAATAGCCCATGTAACAATGATTAATAGCCCATGAAACAGGCCAGAATCGGCCAAAACTGCGAGTGTTGATGACCGGCACGTAAACTCAACCTGGGGTTCGTCAATGGTGAAAATCACTCCGGGGACTCAAAACGGTGATTAATAGCCCATCTAACTGTGATTAATAGCCCATGAAATGGGCCAGAATCGGCCAAAACTGCGAGTGTTGATGACCGACACGTAAATACAACCTGGGGTTCGTCAATGGTGGAAATCACTCCGGGGACTCAAAACGGTGATTAATAGCCCATCTAACTGTGATTAATAGCCCATGAAACAGGCCAGAATCGGCTAAAACTGCGAGTGTTGATGACCGGCACGTAAACGCAACCTGGGGTTCGTCAATGGTGAAAATCACTCCGGGGACTCAAAACGGTGATTAATAGCCCATCTAACTGTGATTAATATCCCATGAAACAGGCCAGAATCGGCTAAAACTGCGAGTGTTGATGACCGGCACGTAAACGCAACCTGGGGTTCGTCAATGGTGAAAATCACTCCGGGGACTCAAAACGGTGATTAATAGCCAATCTAACTGTGATTAATATCCCATGAAACAGGCCAGAATCGGCCAAAACTGCGAGTGTTGATGACCGACACGTAAATAAAACCTGGGGTTCGTTTATGGTGGAAATCACTCCGGGGACTCAAAACGGTGATTAATAGCCCATGAAACAGGCCAGAATCGGCCAAAACTACGAGTGTTGATGACCGACACGTAAATACAACCTGGGGTTCGTCAATGGTGGAAATCACTCCGGGGACTCAAAACGGTGATTAATACCCCATCTAACTGTGATTAATAGCCCATGAAACAGGCCAGAATCGGCCAAAACTGCGTGTTTTGATGTCCGACACGTAAATAAAACCTGGGGTTCGTCAATGGTGGAAATCACTCCGGGGACTCAAAACAGTGATTAATAGCCCATGAAACAGGCCAGAAACGGCCAAAACTGCGAGTGTTGATGACCGACACGTAAATACAACCTGGGGTTCGTCAATGGTGGAAATCACTCCGGGGACTCAAAACGGTGATTAATAGCCCATGTAACAATGATTAATAGCCCATGAAACAGGCCAGAATCGGCCAAAACTGCGAGTGTTGATGACCGGCACGTAAACTCAACCTGGGGTTCGTCAATGGTGAAAATCACTCCGGGGACTCAAAACGGTGATTAATAGCCCATCTAACTGTGATTAATAGCCCATGAAATGGGCCAGAATCGGCCAAAACTGCGAGTGTTGATGACCGACACGTAAATACAACCTGGGGTTCGTCAATGGTGGAAATCACTCCGGGGACTCAAAACGGTGATTAATAGCCCATCTAACTGTGATTAATAGCCCATGATACAGGCCAGAATCGGCTAAAACTGCGAGTGTTGATGACCGGCACGTAAACGCAACCTGGGGTTCGTCAATGGTGAAAATCACTCCGGGGACTCAAAACGGTGATTAATAGCCCATCTAACTGTGATTAATATCCCATGAAACAGGCCAGAATCGGCCAAAACTGCGAGTGTTGATGACCGACACGTAAATAAAACCTGGGGTTCGTTTATGGTGGAAATCACTCCGGGGACTCAAAACGGTGATTAATAGCCCATGAAACAGGCCAGAATCGGCCAAAACTACGAGTGTTGATGACCGACACGTAAATACAACCTGGGGTTCGTCAATGGTGGAAATCACTCCGGGGACTCAAAACGGTGATTAATACCCCATCTAACTGTGATTAATAGCCCATGAAACAGGCCAGAATCGGCCAAAACTGCGTGTTTTGATGTCCGACACGTAAATAAAACCTGGGGTTCGTCAATGGTGGAAATCACTCCGGGGACTCAAAACAGTGATTAATAGCCCATGAAACAGGCCAGAAACGGCCAAAACTGCGAGTGTTGATGACCGACACGTAAATACAACCTGGGGTTCGTCAATGGTGGAAATCACTCCGGGGACTCAAAACGGTGATTAATAGCCCATGTAACAATGATTAATAGCCCATGAAAAAGGCCAGAATCGGCCAAAACTGCGAGTGTTGATGACCGACACGTAAACTCAACCTGGGGTTCGTCAATGGTGAAAATCACTCCGGGGACTCAAAACGGTGATTAATAGCCCATCTAACTGTGATTAATAGCCCATGAAATGGGCCAGAATCGGCCAAAACTGCGAGTGTTGATGACCGACACGTAAATACAACCTGGGGTTCGTCAATGGTGGAAATCACTCCGGGGACTCAAAACGGTGATTAATAGCCCATCTAACTGTGATTAATAGCCCATGAAACAGGCCAGAATCGGCTAAAACTGCGAGTGTTGATGACCGGCACGTAAACGCAACCTGGGGTTCGTCAATGGTGGAAATCACTCCGGGGACTCAAAACGGTGATTAATAGCCCATCTAACTGTGATTAATAGCCCATGATACAGGCCAGAATCGGCTAAAACTGCGAGTGTTGATGACCGGCACGTAAACGCAACCTCGGGTTCGTCAATGGTGAAAATCACTCCGGGGACTCAAAACGGTGATTAATAGCCCATCTAACTGTGATTAATATCCCATGAAACAGGCCAGAATCGGCCAAAACTGCGAGTGTTGATGACCGACACGTAAATAAAACCTGGGGTTCGTTTATGGTGGAAATCACTCCGGGGACTCAAAACGGTGATTAATAGCCCATGAAACAGGCCAGAATCGGCCAAAACTACGAGTGTTGATGACCGACACGTAAATACAACCTGGGGTTCGTCAATGGTGGAAATCACTCCGGGGACTCAAAACGGTGATTAATACCCCATCTAACTGTGATTAATAGCCCATGAAACAGGCCAGAATCGGCCAAAACTGCGTGTTTTGATGTCCGACACGTAAATAAAACCTGGGGTTCGTCAATGGTGGAAATCACTCCGGGGACTCAAAACAGTGATTAATAGCCCATGAAACAGGCCAGAAACGGCCAAAACTGCGAGTGTTGATGACCGACACGTAAATACAACCTGGGGTTCGTCAATGGTGGAAATCACTCCGGGGACTCAAAACGGTGATTAATAGCCCATGTAACAATGATTAATAGCCCATGAAACAGGCCAGAATCGGCCAAAACTGCGAGTGTTGATGACCGGCACGTAAACTCAACCTGGGGTTCGTCAATGGTGAAAATCACTCCGGGGACTCAAAACGGTGATTAATAGCCCATCTAACTGTGATTAATAGCCCATGAAATGGGCCAGAATCGGCCAAAACTGCGAGTGTTGATGACCGACACGTAAATACAACCTGGGGTTCGTCAATGGTGGAAATCACTCCGGGGACTCAAAACGGTGATTAATAGCCCATCTAACTGTGATTAATAGCCCATGATACAGGCCAGAATCGGCTAAAACTGCGAGTGTTGATGACCGGCACGTAAACGCAACCTGGGGTTCGTCAATGGTGAAAATCACTCCGGGGACTCAAAACGGTGATTAATAGCCCATCTAACTGTGATTAATATCCCATGAAACAGGCCAGAATCGGCCAAAACTGCGAGTGTTGATGACCGACACGTAAATAAAACCTGGGGTTCGTTTATGGTGGAAATCACTCCGGGGACTCAAAACGGTGATTAATAGCCCATGAAACAGGCCAGAATCGGCCAAAACTACGAGTGTTGATGACCGACACGTAAATACAACCTGGGGTTCGTCAATGGTGGAAATCACTCCGGGGACTCAAAACGGTGATTAATACCCCATCTAACTGTGATTAATAGCCCATGAAACAGGCCAGAATCGGCCAAAACTGCGTGTTTTGATGTCCGACACGTAAATAAAACCTGGGGTTCGTCAATGGTGGAAATCACTCCGGGGACTCAAAACAGTGATTAATAGCCCATGAAACAGGCCAGAAACGGCCAAAACTGCGAGTGTTGATGACCGACACGTAAATACAACCTGGGGTTCGTCAATGGTGGAAATCACTCCGGGGACTCAAAACGGTGATTAATAGCCCATGTAACAATGATTAATAGCCCATGAAAAAGGCCAGAATCGGCCAAAACTGCGAGTGTTGATGACCGACACGTAAACTCAACCTGGGGTTCGTCAATGGTGAAAATCACTCCGGGGACTCAAAACGGTGATTAATAGCCCATCTAACTGTGATTAATAGCCCATGAAATGGGCCAGAATCGGCCAAAACTGCGAGTGTTGATGACCGACACGTAAATACAACCTGGGGTTCGTCAATGGTGGAAATCACTCCGGGGACTCAAAACGGTGATTAATAGCCCATCTAACTGTGATTAATAGCCCATGAAACAGGCCAGAATCGGCTAAAACTGCGAGTGTTGATGACCGGCACGTAAACGCAACCTGGGGTTCGTCAATGGTGGAAATCACTCCGGGGACTCAAAACGGTGATTAATAGCCCATCTAACTGTGATTAATAGCCCATGATACAGGCCAGAATCGGCTAAAACTGCGAGTGTTGATGACCGGCACGTAAACGCAACCTCGGGTTCGTCAATGGTGAAAATCACTCCGGGGACTCAAAACGGTGATTAATAGCCCATCTAACTGTGATTAATATCCCATGAAACAGGCCAGAATCGGCCAAAACTGCGAGTGTTGATGACCGACACGTAAATAAAACCTGGGGTTCGTTTATGGTGGAAATCACTCCGGGGACTCAAAACGGTGATTAATAGCCCATGAAACAGGCCAGAATCGGCCAAAACTACGAGTGTTGATGACCGACACGTAAATACAACCTGGGGTTCGTCAATGGTGGAAATCACTCCGGGGACTCAAAACGGTGATTAATACCCCATCTAACTGTGATTAATAGCCCATGAAACAGGCCAGAATCGGCCAAAACTGCGTGTTTTGATGTCCGACACGTAAATAAAACCTGGGGTTCGTCAATGGTGGAAATCACTCCGGGGACTCAAAACAGTGATTAATAGCCCATGAAACAGGCCAGAAACGGCCAAAACTGCGAGTGTTGATGACCGACACGTAAATACAACCTGGGGTTCGTCAATGGTGGAAATCACTCCGGGGACTCAAAACGGTGATTAATAGCCCATGTAACAATGATTAATAGCCCATGAAACAGGCCAGAATCGGCCAAAACTGCGAGTGTTGATGACCGGCACGTAAACTCAACCTGGGGTTCGTCAATGGTGAAAATCACTCCGGGGACTCAAAACGGTGATTAATAGCCCATCTAACTGTGATTAATAGCCCATGAAATGGGCCAGAATCGGCCAAAACTGCGAGTGTTGATGACCGACACGTAAATACAACCTGGGGTTCGTCAATGGTGGAAATCACTCCGGGGACTCAAAACGGTGATTAATAGCCCATCTAACTGTGATTAATAGCCCATGATACAGGCCAGAATCGGCTAAAACTGCGAGTGTTGATGACCGGCACGTAAACGCAACCTGGGGTTCGTCAATGGTGAAAATCACTCCGGGGACTCAAAACGGTGATTAATAGCCCATCTAACTGTGATTAATATCCCATGAAACAGGCCAGAATCGGCCAAAACTGCGAGTGTTGATGACCGACACGTAAATAAAACCTGGGGTTCGTTTATGGTGGAAATCACTCCGGGGACTCAAAACGGTGATTAATAGCCCATGAAACAGGCCAGAATCGGCCAAAACTACGAGTGTTGATGACCGACACGTAAATACAACCTGGGGTTCGTCAATGGTGGAAATCACTCCGGGGACTCAAAACGGTGATTAATACCCCATCTAACTGTGATTAATAGCCCATGAAACAGGCCAGAATCGGCCAAAACTGCGTGTTTTGATGTCCGACACGTAAATAAAACCTGGGGTTCGTCAATGGTGGAAATCACTCCGGGGACTCAAAACAGTGATTAATAGCCCATGAAACAGGCCAGAAACGGCCAAAACTGCGAGTGTTGATGACCGACACGTAAATACAACCTGGGGTTCGTCAATGGTGGAAATCACTCCGGGGACTCAAAACGGTGATTAATAGCCCATGTAACAATGATTAATAGCCCATGAAACAGGCCAGAATCGGCCAAAACTGCGAGTGTTGATGACCGGCACGTAAACTCAACCTGGGGTTCGTCAATGGTGAAAATCACTCCGGGGACTCAAAACGGTGATTAATAGCCCATCTAACTGTGATTAATAGCCCATGAAATGGGCCAGAATCGGCCAAAACTGCGAGTGTTGATGACCGACACGTAAATACAACCTGGGGTTCGTCAATGGTGGAAATCACTCCGGGGACTCAAAACGGTGATTAATAGCCCATCTAACTGTGATTAATAGCCCATGATACAGGCCAGAATCGGCTAAAACTGCGAGTGTTGATGACCGGCACGTAAACGCAACCTGGGGTTCGTCAATGGTGAAAATCACTCCGGGGACTCAAAACGGTGATTAATAGCCCATCTAACTGTGATTAATATCCCATGAAACAGGCCAGAATCGGCCAAAACTGCGAGTGTTGATGACCGACACGTAAATAAAACCTGGGGTTCGTTTATGGTGGAAATCACTCCGGGGACTCAAAACGGTGATTAATAGCCCATGAAACAGGCCAGAATCGGCCAAAACTACGAGTGTTGATGACCGACACGTAAATACAACCTGGGGTTCGTCAATGGTGGAAATCACTCCGGGGACTCAAAACGGTGATTAATACCCCATCTAACTGTGATTAATAGCCCATGAAACAGGCCAGAATCGGCCAAAACTGCGTGTTTTGATGTCCGACACGTAAATAAAACCTGGGGTTCGTCAATGGTGGAAATCACTCCGGGGACTCAAAACAGTGATTAATAGCCCATGAAACAGGCCAGAAACGGCCAAAACTGCGAGTGTTGATGACCGACACGTAAATACAACCTGGGGTTCGTCAATGGTGGAAATCACTCCGGGGACTCAAAACGGTGATTAATAGCCCATGTAACAATGATTAATAGCCCATGAAAAAGGCCAGAATCGGCCAAAACTGCGAGTGTTGATGACCGACACGTAAACTCAACCTGGGGTTCGTCAATGGTGAAAATCACTCCGGGGACTCAAAACGGTGATTAATAGCCCATCTAACTGTGATTAATAGCCCATGAAATGGGCCAGAATCGGCCAAAACTGCGAGTGTTGATGACCGACACGTAAATACAACCTGGGGTTCGTCAATGGTGGAAATCACTCCGGGGACTCAAAACGGTGATTAATAGCCCATCTAACTGTGATTAATAGCCCATGAAACAGGCCAGAATCGGCTAAAACTGCGAGTGTTGATGACCAGCACGTAAACGCAACCTGGGGTTCGTCAATGGTGGAAATCACTCCGGGGACTCAAAACGGTGATTAATAGCCCATCTAACTGTGATTAATAGCCCATGATACAGGCCAGAATCGGCTAAAACTGCGAGTGTTGATGACCGGCACGTAAACGCAACCTGGGGTTCGTCAATGGTGAAAATCACTCCGGGGACTCAAAACGGTGATTAATAGCCCATCTAACTGTGATTAATATCCCATGAAACAGGCCAGAATCGGCCAAAACTGCGAGTGTTGATGACCGACACGTAAATAAAACCTGGGGTTCGTTTATGGTGGAAATCACTCCGGGGACTCAAAACGGTGATTAATAGCCCATGAAACAGGCCAGAATCGGCCAAAACTACGAGTGTTGATGACCGACACGTAAATACAACCTGGGGTTCGTCAATGGTGGAAATCACTCCGGGGACTCAAAACGGTGATTAATACCCCATCTAACTGTGATTAATAGCCCATGAAACAGGCCAGAATCGGCCAAAACTGCGTGTTTTGATGTCCGACACGTAAATAAAACCTGGGGTTCGTCAATGGTGGAAATCACTCCGGGGACTCAAAACAGTGATTAATAGCCCATGAAACAGGCCAGAAACGGCCAAAACTGCGAGTGTTGATGACCGACACGTAAATACAACCTGGGGTTCGTCAATGGTGGAAATCACTCCGGGGACTCAAAACGGTGATTAATAGCCCATGTAACAATGATTAATAGCCCATGAAACAGGCCAGAATCGGCCAAAACTGCGAGTGTTGATGACCGGCACGTAAACTCAACCTGGGGTTCGTCAATGGTGAAAATCACTCCGGGGACTCAAAACGGTGATTAATAGCCCATCTAACTGTGATTAATAGCCCATGAAATGGGCCAGAATCGGCCAAAACTGCGAGTGTTGATGACCGACACGTAAATACAACCTGGGGTTCGTCAATGGTGGAAATCACTCCGGGGACTCAAAACGGTGATTAATAGCCCATCTAACTGTGATTAATAGCCCATGATACAGGCCAGAATCGGCTAAAACTGCGAGTGTTGATGACCGGCACGTAAACGCAACCTGGGGTTCGTCAATGGTGAAAATCACTCCGGGGACTCAAAACGGTGATTAATAGCCCATCTAACTGTGATTAATATCCCATGAAACAGGCCAGAATCGGCCAAAACTGCGAGTGTTGATGACCGACACGTAAATAAAACCTGGGGTTCGTTTATGGTGGAAATCACTCCGGGGACTCAAAACGGTGATTAATAGCCCATGAAACAGGCCAGAATCGGCCAAAACTACGAGTGTTGATGACCGACACGTAAATACAACCTGGGGTTCGTCAATGGTGGAAATCACTCCGGGGACTCAAAACGGTGATTAATACCCCATCTAACTGTGATTAATAGCCCATGAAACAGGCCAGAATCGGCCAAAACTGCGTGTTTTGATGTCCGACACGTAAATAAAACCTGGGGTTCGTCAATGGTGGAAATCACTCCGGGGACTCAAAACAGTGATTAATAGCCCATGAAACAGGCCAGAAACGGCCAAAACTGCGAGTGTTGATGACCGACACGTAAATACAACCTGGGGTTCGTCAATGGTGGAAATCACTCCGGGGACTCAAAACGGTGATTAATAGCCCATGTAACAATGATTAATAGCCCATGAAAAAGGCCAGAATCGGCCAAAACTGCGAGTGTTGATGACCGACACGTAAACTCAACCTGGGGTTCGTCAATGGTGAAAATCACTCCGGGGACTCAAAACGGTGATTAATAGCCCATCTAACTGTGATTAATAGCCCATGAAATGGGCCAGAATCGGCCAAAACTGCGAGTGTTGATGACCGACACGTAAATACAACCTGGGGTTCGTCAATGGTGGAAATCACTCCGGGGACTCAAAACGGTGATTAATAGCCCATCTAACTGTGATTAATAGCCCATGAAACAGGCCAGAATCGGCTAAAACTGCGAGTGTTGATGACCGGCACGTAAACGCAACCTGGGGTTCGTCAATGGTGAAAATCACTCCGGGGACTCAAAACGGTGATTAATAGCCCATCTAACTGTGATTAATATCCCATGAAACAGGCCAGAATCGGCCAAAACTGCGAGTGTTGATGACCGACACGTAAATAAAACCTGGGGTTCGTTTATGGTGGAAATCACTCCGGGGACTCAAAACGGTGATTAATAGCCCATGAAACAGGCCAGAATCGGCCAAAACTACGAGTGTTGATGACCGACACGTAAATACAACCTGGGGTTCGTCAATGGTGGAAATCACTCCGGGGACTCAAAACGGTGATTAATACCCCATCTAACTGTGATTAATAGCCCATGAAACAGGCCAGAATCGGCCAAAACTGCGTGTTTTGATGTCCGACACGTAAATAAAACCTGGGGTTCGTCAATGGTGGAAATCACTCCGGGGACTCAAAACAGTGATTAATAGCCCATGAAACAGGCCAGAAACGGCCAAAACTGCGAGTGTTGATGACCGACACGTAAATACAACCTGGGGTTCGTCAATGGTGGAAATCACTCCGGGGACTCAAAACGGTGATTAATAGCCCATGTAACAATGATTAATAGCCCATGAAACAGGCCAGAATCGGCCAAAACTGCGAGTGTTGATGACCGGCACGTAAACTCAACCTGGGGTTCGTCAATGGTGAAAATCACTCCGGGGACTCAAAACGGTGATTAATAGCCCATCTAACTGTGATTAATAGCCCATGAAATGGGCCAGAATCGGCCAAAACTGCGAGTGTTGATGACCGACACGTAAATACAACCTGGGGTTCGTCAATGGTGGAAATCACTCCGGGGACTCAAAACGGTGATTAATAGCCCATCTAACTGTGATTAATAGCCCATGATACAGGCCAGAATCGGCTAAAACTGCGAGTGTTGATGACCGGCACGTAAACGCAACCTGGGGTTCGTCAATGGTGAAAATCACTCCGGGGACTCAAAACGGTGATTAATAGCCCATCTAACTGTGATTAATATCCCATGAAACAGGCCAGAATCGGCCAAAACTGCGAGTGTTGATGACCGACACGTAAATAAAACCTGGGGTTCGTTTATGGTGGAAATCACTCCGGGGACTCAAAACGGTGATTAATAGCCCATGAAACAGGCCAGAATTGGCCAAAACTACGAGTGTTGATGACCGACACGTAAATACAACCTGGGGTTCGTCAATGGTGGAAATCACTCCGGGGACTCAAAACGGTGATTAATACCCCATCTAACTGTGATTAATAGCCCATGAAACAGGCCAGAATCGGCCAAAACTGCGTGTTTTGATGTCCGACACGTAAATAAAACCTGGGGTTCGTCAATGGTGGAAATCACTCCGGGGACTCAATACAGTGATTAATAGCCCATGAAACAGGCCAGAAACGGCCAAAACTGCGAGTGTTGATGACCGACACGTAAATACAACCTGGGGTTCGTCAATGGTGGAAATCACTCCGGGGACTCAAAACGGTGATTAATAGCCCATGTAACAATGATTAATAGCCCATGAAACAGGCCAGAATCGGCCAAAACTGCGAGTGTTGATGACCGGCACGTAAACTCAACCTGGGGTTCGTCAATGGTGAAAATCACTCCGGGGACTCAAAACGGTGATTAATAGCCCATCTAACTGTGATTAATAGCCCATGAAATGGGCCAGAATCGGCCAAAACTGCGAGTGTTGATGACCGACACGTAAATACAACCTGGGGTTCGTCAATGGTGGAAATCACTCCGGGGACTCAAAACGGTGATTAATAGCCCATCTAACTGTGATTAATAGCCCATGAAACAGGCCAGAATCGGCTAAAACTGCGAGTGTTGATGACCGGCACGTAAACGCAACCTGGGGTTCGTCAATGGTGAAAATCACTCCGGGGACTCAAAACGGTGATTAATAGCCCATCTAACTGTGATTAATATCCCATGAAACAGGCCAGAATCGGCCAAAACTGCGAGTGTTGATGACCGACACGTAAATAAAACCTGGGGTTCGTTTATGGTGGAAATCACTCCGGGGACTCAAAACGGTGATTAATAGCCCATGAAACAGGCCAGAATCGGCCAAAACTACGAGTGTTGATGACCGACACGTAAATACAACCTGGGGTTCGTCAATGGTGGAAATCACTCCGGGGACTCAAAACGGTGATTAATACCCCATCTAACTGTGATTAATAGCCCATGAAACAGGCCAGAATCGGCCAAAACTGCGTGCTTTGATGTCCGACACGTAAATAAAACCTGGGGTTCGTCAATGGTGGAAATCACTCCGGGGACTCAAAACAGTGATTAATAGCCCATGAAACAGGCCAGAAACGGCCAAAACTGCGAGTGTTGATGACCGACACGTAAATACAACCTGGGGTTCGTCAATGGTGGAAATCACTCCGGGGACTCAAAACGGTGATTAATAGCCCATGTAACAATGATTAATAGCCCATGAAACAGGCCAGAATCGGCCAAAACTGCGAGTGTTGATGACCGGCACGTAAACTCAACCTGGGGTTCGTCAATGGTGAAAATCACTCCGGGGACTCAAAACGGTGATTAATAGCCCATCTAACTGTGATTAATAGCCCATGAAATGGGCCAGAATCGGCCAAAACTGCGAGTGTTGATGACCGACACGTAAATACAACCTGGGGTTCGTCAATGGTGGAAATCACTCCGGGGACTCAAAACGGTGATTAATAGCCCATCTAACTGTGATTAATAGCCCATGAAACAGGCCAGAATCGGCTAAAACTGCGAGTGTTGATGACCGGCACGTAAACGCAACCTGGGGTTCGTCAATGGTGAAAATCACTCCGGGGACTCAAAACGGTGATTAATAGCCCATCTAACTGTGATTAATATCCCATGAAACAGGCCAGAATCGGCCAAAACTGCGAGTGTTGATGACCGACACGTAAATAAAACCTGGGGTTCGTTTATGGTGGAAATCACTCCGGGGACTCAAAACGGTGATTAATAGCCCATGAAACAGGCCAGAATCGGCCAAAACTACGAGTGTTGATGACCGACACGTAAATACAACCTGGGGTTCGTCAATGGTGGAAATCACTCCGGGGACTCAAAACGGTGATTAATACCCCATCTAACTGTGATTAATAGCCCATGAAACAGGCCAGAATCGGCCAAAACTGCGTGTTTTGATGTCCGACACGTAAATAAAACCTGGGGTTCGTCAATGGTGGAAATCACTCCGGGGACTCAAAACAGTGATTAATAGCCCATGAAACAGGCCAGAAACGGCCAAAACTGCGAGTGTTGATGACCGACACGTAAATACAACCTGGGGTTCGTCAATGGTGGAAATCACTCCGGGGACTCAAAACGGTGATTAATAGCCCATGTAACAATGATTAATAGCCCATGAAACAGGCCAGAATCGGCCAAAACTGCGAGTGTTGATGACCGGCACGTAAACTCAACCTGGGGTTCGTCAATGGTGAAAATCACTCCGGGGACTCAAAACGGTGATTAATAGCCCATCTAACTGTGATTAATAGCCCATGAAATGGGCCAGAATCGGCCAAAACTGCGAGTGTTGATGACCGACACGTAAATACAACCTGGGGTTCGTCAATGGTGGAAATCACTCCGGGGACTCAAAACGGTGATTAATAGCCCATCTAACTGTGATTAATAGCCCATGAAACAGGCCAGAATCGGCTAAAACTGCGAGTGTTGATGACCGACACGTAAATACAACCTGGGGTTCGTCAATGGTGGAAATCACTCCGGGGACTCAAAACGGTGATTAATAGCCCATGTAACAATGATTAATAGCCCATGAAACAGGCCAGAATCGGCCAAAACTGCAAGTGTTGATGACCGGCACGTAAACTCAACCTGGGGTTCGTCAATGGTGAAAATCACTCCGGGGACTCAAAACGGTGATTAATAGCCCATCTAACTGTGATTAATAGCCCATGAAACAGGCCAGAATCGGCCAAAACTGCGAGTGTTGATGACCGACACGTAAATACAACCTGGGGTTCGTCAATGGTGGAAATCACTCCGGGGACTCAAAACGGTGATTAATAGCCCATCTAACTGTGATTAATAGCCCATGAAACAGGCCAGAATCGGCTAAAACTGCGAGTGTTGATGACCGGCACGTAAACGCAACCTGGGGTTCGTCAATGGTGAAAATCACTCCGGGGACTCAAAACGGTGATTAATACCCCATCTAACTGTGATTAATAGCCCATGAAACAGGCCAGAATCGGCCAAAACTGCGTGCTTTGATGTCCGACACGTAAATAAAACCTGGGGTTCGTCAATGGTGGAAATCACTCCGGGGACTCAAAACAGTGATTAATAGCCCATGAAACAGGCCAGAAACGGCCAAAACTGCGAGTGTTGATGACCGACACGTAAATACAACCTGGGGTTCGTCAATGGTGGAAATCACTCCGGGGACTCAAAACGGTGATTAATAGCCCATGTAACAATGATTAATAGCCCATGAAACAGGCCAGAATCGGCCAAAACTGCGAGTGTTGATGACCGGCACGTAAACTCAACCTGGGGTTCGTCAATGGTGAAAATCACTCCGGGGACTCAAAACGGTGATTAATAGCCCATCTAACTGTGATTAATAGCCCATGAAATGGGCCAGAATCGGCCAAAACTGCGAGTGTTGATGACCGACACGTAAATACAACCTGGCGTTCGTCAATGGTGGAAATCACTCCGGGGACTCAAAACGGTGATTAATAGCCCATCTAACTGTGATTAATAGCCCATGAAACAGGCCAGAATCGGCTAAAACTGCGAGTGTTGATGACCGGCACGTAAACGCAACCTGGGGTTCGTCAATGGTGAAAATCACTCCGGGGACTCAAAACGGTGATTAATAGCCCATCTAACTGTGATTAATATCCCATGAAACAGGCCAGAATCGGCCAAAACTGCGAGTGTTGATGACCGACACGTAAATAAAACCTGGGGTTCGTTTATGGTGGAAATCACTCCGGGGACTCAAAACGGTGATTAATAGCCCATGAAACAGGCCAGAATCGGCCAAAACTGCAAGTGTTGATGACCGGCACGTAAACTCAACCTGGGGTTCGTCAATGGTGAAAATCACTCCGGGGACTCAAAACGGTGAATAATAGCCCATCTAACTGTGATTAATAGCCCATGAAACAGGCCAGAATCGGCCAAAACTGCGAGTGTTGATGACCGACACGTAAATACAACCTGGGGTTCGTCAATGGTGGAAATCACTCCGGGGACTCAAAACGGTGATTAATAGCCCATCTAACTGTGATTAATAGCCCATGAAACAGGCCAGAATCGGCTAAAACTGCGAGTGTTGATGACCGGCACGTAAACGCAACCTGGGGTTCGTCAATGGTGAAAATCACTCCGGGGACTCAAAACGGTGATTAATACCCCATCTAACTGTGATTAATAGCCCATGAAACAGGCCAGAATCGGCCAAAACTGCGTGCTTTGATGTCCGACACGTAAATAAAACCTGGGGTTCGTCAATGGTGGAAATCACTCCGGGGACTCAAAACAGTGATTAATAGCCCATGAAACAGGCCAGAAACGGCCAAAACTGCGAGTGTTGATGACCGACACGTAAATACAACCTGGGGTTCGTCAATGGTGGAAATCACTCCGGGGACTCAAAACGGTGATTAATAGCCCATGTAACAATGATTAATAGCCCATGAAACAGGCCAGAATCGGCCAAAACTGCGAGTGTTGATGACCGGCACGTAAACTCAACCTGGGGTTCGTCAATGGTGAAAATCACTCCGGGGACTCAAAACGGTGATTAATAGCCCATCTAACTGTGATTAATAGCCCATGAAATGGGCCAGAATCGGCCAAAACTGCGAGTGTTGATGACCGACACGTAAATACAACCTGGCGTTCGTCAATGGTGGAAATCACTCCGGGGACTCAAAACGGTGATTAATAGCCCATCTAACTGTGATTAATAGCCCATGAAACAGGCCAGAATCGGCTAAAACTGCGAGTGTTGATGACCGGCACGTAAACGCAACCTGGGGTTCGTCAATGGTGAAAATCACTCCGGGGACTCAAAACGGTGATTAATAGCCCATCTAACTGTGATTAATATCCCATGAAACAGGCCAGAATCGGCCAAAACTGCGAGTGTTGATGACCGACACGTAAATAAAACCTGGGGTTCGTTTATGGTGGAAATCACTCCGGGGACTCAAAACGGTGATTAATAGCCCATGAAACAGGCCAGAATCGGCCAAAACTACGAGTGTTGATGACCGACACGTAAATACAACCTGGGGTTCGTCAATGGTGGAAATCACTCCGGGGACTCAAAACGGTGATTAATACCCCATCTAACTGTGATTAATAGCCCATGAAACAGGCCAGAATCGGCCAAAACTGCGTGTTTTGATGTCCGACACGTAAATAAAACCTGGGGTTCGTCAATGGTGGAAATCACTCCGGGGACTCAAAACAGTGATTAATAGCCCATGAAACAGGCCAGAAACGGCCAAAACTGCGAGTGTTGATGACCGACACGTAAATACAACCTGGGGTTCGTCAATGGTGGAAATCACTCCGGGGACTCAAAACGGTGATTAATAGCCCATGTAACAATGATTAATAGCCCATGAAACAGGCCAGAATCGGCCAAAACTGCGAGTGTTGATGACCGGCACGTAAACTCAACCTGGGGTTCGTCAATGGTGAAAATCACTCCGGGGACTCAAAACGGTGATTAATAGCCCATCTAACTGTGATTAATAGCCCATGAAATGGGCCAGAATCGGCCAAAACTGCGAGTGTTGATGACCGACACGTAAATACAACCTGGGGTTCGTCAATGGTGGAAATCACTCCGGGGACTCAAAACGGTGATTAATAGCCCATCTAACTGTGATTAATAGCCCATGAAACAGGCCAGAATCGGCTAAAACTGCGAGTGTTGATGACCGACACGTAAATACAACCTGGGGTTCGTCAATGGTGGAAATCACTCCGGGGACTCAAAACGGTGATTAATAGCCCATGTAACAATGATTAATAGCCCATGAAACAGGCCAGAATCGGCCAAAACTGCAAGTGTTGATGACCGGCACGTAAACTCAACCTGGGGTTCGTCAATGGTGAAAATCACTCCGGGGACTCAAAACGGTGATTAATAGCCCATCTAACTGTGATTAATAGCCCATGAAACAGGCCAGAATCGGCCAAAACTGCGAGTGTTGATGACCGACACGTAAATACAACCTGGGGTTCGTCAATGGTGGAAATCACTCCGGGGACTCAAAACGGTGATTAATAGCCCATCTAACTGTGATTAATAGCCCATGAAACAGGCCAGAATCGGCTAAAACTGCGAGTGTTGATGACCGGCACGTAAACGCAACCTGGGGTTCGTCAATGGTGAAAATCACTCCGGGGACTCAAAACGGTGATTAATAGCCCATCTAACTGTGATTAATATCCCATGAAACAGGCCAGAATCGGCCAAAACTGCAAGTGTTGATGACCGACACGTAAATAAAACCTGGGGTTCGTTTATGGTGGAAATCACTCCGGGGACTCAAAACGGTGATTAATAGCCCATGAAACAGGCCAGAATCGGCCAAAACTACGAGTGTTGATGACCGACACGTAAATACAACCTGGGGTTCGTCAATGGTGGAAATCACTCCGGGGACTCAAAACGGTGATTAATACCCCATCTAACTGTGATTAATAGCCCATGAAACAGGCCAGAATCGGCCAAAACTGCGTGTTTTGATGTCCGACACGTAAATAAAACCTGGGGTTCGTCAATGGTGGAAATCACTCCGGGGACTCAAAACAGTGATTAATAGCCCATGAAACAGGCCAGAAACGGCCAAAACTGCGAGTGTTGATGACCGACACGTAAATACAACCTGGGGTTCGTCAATGGTGGAAATCACTCCGGGGACTCAAAACGGTGATTAATAGCCAATGTAACAATGATTAATAGCCCATGAAACAGGCCAGAATCGGCCAAAACTGCGAGTGTTGATGACCGGCACGTAAACTCAACCTGGGGTTCGTCAATGGTGAAAATCACTCCGGGGACTCAAAACGGTGATTAATAGCCCATCTAACTGTGATTAATAGCCCATGAAATGGGCCAGAATCGGCCAAAACTGCGAGTGTTGATGACCGACACGTAAATACAACCTGGGGTTCGTCAATGGTGGAAATCACTCCGGGGACTCAAAACGATGATTAATAGCCCATCTAACTGTGATTAATAGCCCATGAAACAGGCCAGAATCGGCTAAAACTGCGAGTGTTGATGACCGGCACGTAAACGCAACCTGGGGTTCGTCAATGGTGAAAATCACTCCGGGGACTCAAAACGGTGATTAATAGCCCATCTAACTGTGATTAATATCCCATGAAACAGGCCAGAATCGGCCAAAACTGCGAGTGTTGATGACCGACACGTAAATAAAACCTGGGGTTCGTTTATGGTGGAAATCACTCCGGGGACTCAAAACGGTGATTAATAGCCCATGAAACAGGCCAGAATCGGCCAAAACTACGAGTGTTGATGACCGACACGTAAATACAACCTGGGGTTCGTCAATGGTGGAAATCACTCCGGGGACTCAAAACGGTGATTAATACCCCATCTAACTGTGATTAATAGCCCATGAAACAGGCCAGAATCGGCCAAAACTGCGTGTTTTGATGTCCGACACGTAAATAAAACCTGGGGTTCGTCAATGGTGGAAATCACTCCGGGGACTCAAAACAGTGATTAATAGCCCATGAAACAGGCCAGAAACGGCCAAAACTGCGAGTGTTGATGACCGACACGTAAATACAACCTGGGGTTCGTCAATGGTGGAAATCACTCCGGGGACTCAAAACGGTGATTAATAGCCAATGTAACAATGATTAATAGCCCATGAAACAGGCCAGAATCGGCCAAAACTGCGAGTGTTGATGACCGGCACGTAAACTCAACCTGGGGTTCGTCAATGGTGAAAATCACTCCGGGGACTCAAAACGGTGATTAATAGCCCATCTAACTGTGATTAATAGCCCATGAAATGGGCCAGAATCGGCCAAAACTGCGAGTGTTGATGACCGACACGTAAATACAACCTGGGGTTCGTCAATGGTGGAAATCACTCCGGGGACTCAAAACGATGATTAATAGCCCATCTAACTGTGATTAATAGCCCATGAAACAGGCCAGAATCGGCTAAAACTGCGAGTGTTGATGACCGGCACGTAAACGCAACCTGGGGTTCGTCAATGGTGAAAATCACTCCGGGGACTCAAAACGGTGATTAATAGCCCATCTAACTGTGATTAATATCCCATGAAACAGGCCAGAATCGGCCAAAACTGCGAGTGTTGATGACCGACACGTAAATAAAACCTGGGGTTCGTTTATGGTGGAAATCACTCCGGGGACTCAAAACGGTGATTAATAGCCCATGAAACAGGCCAGAATCGGCCAAAACTACGAGTGTTGATGACCGACACGTAAATACAACCTGGGGTTCGTCAATGGTGGAAATCACTCCGGGGACTCAAAACGGTGATTAATACCCCATCTAACTGTGATTAATAGCCCATGAAACAGGCCAGAATCAGCCAAAACTGCGTGTTTTGATGTCCGACACGTAAATAAAACCTGGGGTTCGTCAATGGTGGAAATCACTCCGGGGACTCAAAACAGTGATTAATAGCCCATGAAACAGGCCAGAAACGGCCAAAACTGCGAGTGTTGATGACCGACACGTAAATACAACCTGGGGTTCGTCAATGGTGGAAATCACTCCGGGGACTCAAAACGGTGATTAATAGCCCATGTAACAATGATTAATAGCCCATGAAACAGGCCAGAATCGGCCAAAACTGCGAGTGTTGATGACCGGCACGTAAACGCAACCTGGGGTTCGTCAATGGTGAAAATCACTCCGGGGACTCAAAACGGTGATTAATAGCCCATCTAACTGTGATTAATATCCCATGAAACAGGCCAGAATCGGCCAAAACTGCGAGTGTTGATGACCGACACGTAAATAAAACCTGGGGTTCGTTTATGGTGGAAATCACTCCGGGGACTCAAAACGGTGATTAATAGCCCATGAAACAGGCCAGAATTGGCCAAAACTACGAGTGTTGATGACCGACACGTAAATACAACCTGGGGTTCGTCAATGGTGGAAATCACTCCGGGGACTCAAAACGGTGATTAATACCCCATCTAACTGTGATTAATAGCCCATGAAACAGGCCAGAATCGGCCAAAACTGCGTGTTTTGATGTCCGACACGTAAATAAAACCTGGGGTTCGTCAATGGTGGAAATCACTCCGGGGACTCAATACAGTGATTAATAGCCCATGAAACAGGCCAGAAACGGCCAAAACTGCGAGTGTTGATGACCGACACGTAAATACAACCTGGGGTTCGTCAATGGTGGAAATCACTCCGGGGACTCAAAACGGTGATTAATAGCCCATGTAACAATGATTAATAGCCCATGAAACAGGCCAGAATCGGCCAAAACTGCGAGTGTTGATGACCGGCACGTAAACTCAACCTGGGGTTCGTCAATGGTGAAAATCACTCCGGGGACTCAAAACGGTGATTAATAGCCCATCTAACTGTGATTAATAGCCCATGAAATGGGCCAGAATCGGCCAAAACTGCGAGTGTTGATGACCGACACGTAAATACAACCTGGGGTTCGTCAATGGTGGAAATCACTCCGGGGACTCAAAACGGTGATTAATAGCCCATCTAACTGTGATTAATAGCCCATGAAACAGGCCAGAATCGGCTAAAACTGCGAGTGTTGATGACCGGCACGTAAACGCAACCTGGGGTTCGTCAATGGTGAAAATCACTCCGGGGACTCAAAACGGTGATTAATAGCCCATCTAACTGTGATTAATATCCCATGAAACAGGCCAGAATCGGCCAAAACTGCGAGTGTTGATGACCGACACGTAAATAAAACCTGGGGTTCGTTTATGGTGGAAATCACTCCGGGGACTCAAAACGGTGATTAATAGCCCATGAAACAGGCCAGAATCGGCCAAAACTACGAGTGTTGATGACCGACACGTAAATACAACCTGGGGTTCGTCAATGGTGGAAATCACTCCGGGGACTCAAAACGGTGATTAATACCCCATCTAACTGTGATTAATAGCCCATGAAACAGGCCAGAATCGGCCAAAACTGCGTGCTTTGATGTCCGACACGTAAATAAAACCTGGGGTTCGTCAATGGTGGAAATCACTCCGGGGACTCAAAACAGTGATTAATAGCCCATGAAACAGGCCAGAAACGGCCAAAACTGCGAGTGTTGATGACCGACACGTAAATACAACCTGGGGTTCGTCAATGGTGGAAATCACTCCGGGGACTCAAAACGGTGATTAATAGCCCATGTAACAATGATTAATAGCCCATGAAACAGGCCAGAATCGGCCAAAACTGCGAGTGTTGATGACCGGCACGTAAACTCAACCTGGGGTTCGTCAATGGTGAAAATCACTCCGGGGACTCAAAACGGTGATTAATAGCCCATCTAACTGTGATTAATAGCCCATGAAATGGGCCAGAATCGGCCAAAACTGCGAGTGTTGATGACCGACACGTAAATACAACCTGGGGTTCGTCAATGGTGGAAATCACTCCGGGGACTCAAAACGGTGATTAATAGCCCATCTAACTGTGATTAATAGCCCATGAAACAGGCCAGAATCGGCTAAAACTGCGAGTGTTGATGACCGGCACGTAAACGCAACCTGGGGTTCGTCAATGGTGAAAATCACTCCGGGGACTCAAAACGGTGATTAATAGCCCATCTAACTGTGATTAATATCCCATGAAACAGGCCAGAATCGGCCAAAACTGCGAGTGTTGATGACCGACACGTAAATAAAACCTGGGGTTCGTTTATGGTGGAAATCACTCCGGGGACTCAAAACGGTGATTAATAGCCCATGAAACAGGCCAGAATCGGCCAAAACTACGAGTGTTGATGACCGACACGTAAATACAACCTGGGGTTCGTCAATGGTGGAAATCACTCCGGGGACTCAAAACGGTGATTAATACCCCATCTAACTGTGATTAATAGCCCATGAAACAGGCCAGAATCGGCCAAAACTGCGTGTTTTGATGTCCGACACGTAAATAAAACCTGGGGTTCGTCAATGGTGGAAATCACTCCGGGGACTCAAAACAGTGATTAATAGCCCATGAAACAGGCCAGAAACGGCCAAAACTGCGAGTGTTGATGACCGACACGTAAATACAACCTGGGGTTCGTCAATGGTGGAAATCACTCCGGGGACTCAAAACGGTGATTAATAGCCCATGTAACAATGATTAATAGCCCATGAAACAGGCCAGAATCGGCCAAAACTGCGAGTGTTGATGACCGGCACGTAAACTCAACCTGGGGTTCGTCAATGGTGAAAATCACTCCGGGGACTCAAAACGGTGATTAATAGCCCATCTAACTGTGATTAATAGCCCATGAAATGGGCCAGAATCGGCCAAAACTGCGAGTGTTGATGACCGACACGTAAATACAACCTGGGGTTCGTCAATGGTGGAAATCACTCCGGGGACTCAAAACGGTGATTAATAGCCCATCTAACTGTGATTAATAGCCCATGAAACAGGCCAGAATCGGCTAAAACTGCGAGTGTTGATGACCGACACGTAAATACAACCTGGGGTTCGTCAATGGTGGAAATCACTCCGGGGACTCAAAACGGTGATTAATAGCCCATGTAACAATGATTAATAGCCCATGAAACAGGCCAGAATCGGCCAAAACTGCAAGTGTTGATGACCGGCACGTAAACTCAACCTGGGGTTCGTCAATGGTGAAAATCACTCCGGGGACTCAAAACGGTGATTAATAGCCCATCTAACTGTGATTAATAGCCCATGAAACAGGCCAGAATCGGCCAAAACTGCGAGTGTTGATGACCGACACGTAAATACAACCTGGGGTTCGTCAATGGTGGAAATCACTCCGGGGACTCAAAACGGTGATTAATAGCCCATCTAACTGTGATTAATAGCCCATGAAACAGGCCAGAATCGGCTAAAACTGCGAGTGTTGATGACCGGCACGTAAACGCAACCTGGGGTTCGTCAATGGTGAAAATCACTCCGGGGACTCAAAACGGTGATTAATAGCCCATCTAACTGTGATTAATATCCCATGAAACAGGCCAGAATCGGCCAAAACTGCAAGTGTTGATGACCGACACGTAAATAAAACCTGGGGTTCGTTTATGGTGGAAATCACTCCGGGGACTCAAAACGGTGATTAATAGCCCATGAAACAGGCCAGAATCGGCCAAAACTACGAGTGTTGATGACCGACACGTAAATACAACCTGGGTTCGTCAATGGTGGAAATCACTCCGGGGACTCAAAACGGTGATTAATACCCCATCTAACTGTGATTAATAGCCCATGAAACAGGCCAGAATCGGCCAAAACTGCGTGTTTTGATGTCCGACACGTAAATAAAACCTGGGGTTCGTCAATGGTGGAAATCACTCCGGGGACTCAAAACAGTGATTAATAGCCCATGAAACAGGCCAGAAACGGCCAAAACTGCGAGTGTTGATGACCGACACGTAAATACAACCTGGGGTTCGTCAATGGTGGAAATCACTCCGGGGACTCAAAACGGTGATTAATAGCCAATGTAACAATGATTAATAGCCCATGAAACAGGCCAGAATCGGCCAAAACTGCGAGTGTTGATGACCGGCACGTAAACTCAACCTGGGGTTCGTCAATGGTGAAAATCACTCCGGGGACTCAAAACGGTGATTAATAGCCCATCTAACTGTGATTAATAGCCCATGAAATGGGCCAGAATCGGCCAAAACTGCGAGTGTTGATGACCGACACGTAAATACAACCTGGGGTTCGTCAATGGTGGAAATCACTCCGGGGACTCAAAACGATGATTAATAGCCCATCTAACTGTGATTAATAGCCCATGAAACAGGCCAGAATCGGCTAAAACTGCGAGTGTTGATGACCGGCACGTAAACGCAACCTGGGGTTCGTCAATGGTGAAAATCACTCCGGGGACTCAAAACGGTGATTAATAGCCCATCTAACTGTGATTAATATCCCATGAAACAGGCCAGAATCGGCCAAAACTGCGAGTGTTGATGACCGACACGTAAATAAAACCTGGGGTTCGTTTATGGTGGAAATCACTCCGGGGACTCAAAACGGTGATTAATAGCCCATGAAACAGGCCAGAATCGGCCAAAACTACGAGTGTTGATGACCGACACGTAAATACAACCTGGGGTTCGTCAATGGTGGAAATCACTCCGGGGACTCAAAACGGTGATTAATACCCCATCTAACTGTGATTAATAGCCCATGAAACAGGCCAGAATCGGCCAAAACTGCGTGCTTTGATGTCCGACACGTAAATAAAACCTGGGGTTCGTCAATGGTGGAAATCACTCCGGGGACTCAAAACAGTGATTAATAGCCCATGAAACAGGCCAGAAACGGCCAAAACTGCGAGTGTTGATGACCGACACGTAAATACAACCTGGGGTTCGTCAATGGTGGAAATCACTCCGGGGACTCAAAACGGTGATTAATAGCCCATGTAACAATGATTAATAGCCCATGAAACAGGCCAGAATCGGCCAAAACTGCGAGTGTTGATGACCGGCACGTAAACTCAACCTGGGGTTCGTCAATGGTGAAAATCACTCCGGGGACTCAAAACGGTGATTAATAGCCCATCTAACTGTGATTAATAGCCCATGAAATGGGCCAGAATCGGCCAAAACTGCGAGTGTTGATGACCGACACGTAAATACAACCTGGGGTTCGTCAATGGTGGAAATCACTCCGGGGACTCAAAACGGTGATTAATAGCCCATCTAACTGTGATTAATAGCCCATGAAACAGGCCAGAATCGGCTAAAACTGCGAGTGTTGATGACCGGCACGTAAACGCAACCTGGGGTTCGTCAATGGTGAAAATCACTCCGGGGACTCAAAACGGTGATTAATAGCCCATCTAACTGTGATTAATATCCCATGAAACAGGCCAGAATCGGCCAAAACTGCGAGTGTTGATGACCGACACGTAAATAAAACCTGGGGTTCGTTTATGGTGGAAATCACTCCGGGGACTCAAAACGGTGATTAATAGCCCATGAAACAGGCCAGAATCGGCCAAAACTACGAGTGTTGATGACCGACACGTAAATACAACCTGGGGTTCGTCAATGGTGGAAATCACTCCGGGGACTCAAAACGGTGATTAATACCCCATCTAACTGTGATTAATAGCCCATGAAACAGGCCAGAATCGGCCAAAACTGCGTGTTTTGATGTCCGACACGTAAATAAAACCTGGGGTTCGTCAATGGTGGAAATCACTCCGGGGACTCAAAACAGTGATTAATAGCCCATGAAACAGGCCAGAAACGGCCAAAACTGCGAGTGTTGATGACCGACACGTAAATACAACCTGGGGTTCGTCAATGGTGGAAATCACTCCGGGGACTCAAAACGGTGATTAATAGCCCATGTAACAATGATTAATAGCCCATGAAACAGGCCAGAATCGGCCAAAACTGCGAGTGTTGATGACCGGCACGTAAACTCAACCTGGGGTTCGTCAATGGTGAAAATCACTCCGGGGACTCAAAACGGTGATTAATAGCCCATCTAACTGTGATTAATAGCCCATGAAATGGGCCAGAATCGGCCAAAACTGCGAGTGTTGATGACCGACACGTAAATACAACCTGGGGTTCGTCAATGGTGGAAATCACTCCGGGGACTCAAAACGGTGATTAATAGCCCATCTAACTGTGATTAATAGCCCATGAAACAGGCCAGAATCGGCTAAAACTGCGAGTGTTGATGACCGACACGTAAATACAACCTGGGGTTCGTCAATGGTGGAAATCACTCCGGGGACTCAAAACGGTGATTAATAGCCCATGTAACAATGATTAATAGCCCATGAAACAGGCCAGAATCGGCCAAAACTGCAAGTGTTGATGACCGGCACGTAAACTCAACCTGGGGTTCGTCAATGGTGAAAATCACTCCGGGGACTCAAAACGGTGATTAATAGCCCATCTAACTGTGATTAATAGCCCATGAAACAGGCCAGAATCGGCCAAAACTGCGAGTGTTGATGACCGACACGTAAATACAACCTGGGGTTCGTCAATGGTGGAAATCACTCCGGGGACTCAAAACGGTGATTAATAGCCCATCTAACTGTGATTAATAGCCCATGAAACAGGCCAGAATCGGCTAAAACTGCGAGTGTTGATGACCGGCACGTAAACGCAACCTGGGGTTCGTCAATGGTGAAAATCACTCCGGGGACTCAAAACGGTGATTAATAGCCCATCTAACTGTGATTAATATCCCATGAAACAGGCCAGAATCGGCCAAAACTGCAAGTGTTGATGACCGACACGTAAATAAAACCTGGGGTTCGTTTATGGTGGAAATCACTCCGGGGACTCAAAACGGTGATTAATAGCCCATGAAACAGGCCAGAATCGGCCAAAACTACGAGTGTTGATGACCGACACGTAAATACAACCTGGGTTCGTCAATGGTGGAAATCACTCCGGGGACTCAAAACGGTGATTAATACCCCATCTAACTGTGATTAATAGCCCATGAAACAGGCCAGAATCGGCCAAAACTGCGTGTTTTGATGTCCGACACGTAAATAAAACCTGGGGTTCGTCAATGGTGGAAATCACTCCGGGGACTCAAAACAGTGATTAATAGCCCATGAAACAGGACAGAAACGGCCAAAACTGCGAGTGTTGATGACCGACACGTAAATACAACCTGGGGTTCGTCAATGGTGGAAATCACTCCGGGGACTCAAAACGGTGATTAATAGCCAATGTAACAATGATTAATAGCCCATGAAACAGGCCAGAATCGGCCAAAACTGCGAGTGTTGATGACCGGCACGTAAACTCAACCTGGGGTTCGTCAATGGTGAAAATCACTCCGGGGACTCAAAACGGTGATTAATAGCCCATCTAACTGTGATTAATAGCCCATGAAATGGGCCAGAATCGGCCAAAACTGCGAGTGTTGATGACCGACACGTAAATACAACCTGGGGTTCGTCAATGGTGGAAATCACTCCGGGGACTCAAAACGATGATTAATAGCCCATCTAACTGTGATTAATAGCCCATGAAACAGGCCAGAATCGGCTAAAACTGCGAGTGTTGATGACCGGCACGTAAACGCAACCTGGGGTTCGTCAATGGTGAAAATCACTCCGGGGACTCAAAACGGTGATTAATAGCCCATCTAACTGTGATTAATATCCCATGAAACAGGCCAGAATCGGCCAAAACTGCGAGTGTTGATGACCGACACGTAAATAAAACCTGGGGTTCGTTTATGGTGGAAATCACTCCGGGGACTCAAAACGGTGATTAATAGCCCATGAAACAGGCCAGAATCGGCCAAAACTACGAGTGTTGATGACCGACACGTAAATACAACCTGGGGTTCGTCAATGGTGGAAATCACTCCGGGGACTCAAAACGGTGATTAATACCCCATCTAACTGTGATTAATAGCCCATGAAACAGGCCAGAATCGGCCAAAACTGCGTGCTTTGATGTCCGACACGTAAATAAAACCTGGGGTTCGTCAATGGTGGAAATCACTCCGGGGACTCAAAACAGTGATTAATAGCCCATGAAACAGGCCAGAAACGGCCAAAACTGCGAGTGTTGATGACCGACACGTAAATACAACCTGGGGTTCGTCAATGGTGGAAATCACTCCGGGGACTCAAAACGGTGATTAATAGCCCATGTAACAATGATTAATAGCCCATGAAACAGGCCAGAATCGGCCAAAACTGCGAGTGTTGATGACCGGCACGTAAACTCAACCTGGGGTTCGTCAATGGTGAAAATCACTCCGGGGACTCAAAACGGTGATTAATAGCCCATCTAACTGTGATTAATAGCCCATGAAATGGGCCAGAATCGGCCAAAACTGCGAGTGTTGATGACCGACACGTAAATACAACCTGGGGTTCGTCAATGGTGGAAATCACTCCGGGGACTCAAAACGGTGATTAATAGCCCATCTAACTGTGATTAATAGCCCATGAAACAGGCCAGAATCGGCTAAAACTGCGAGTGTTGATGACCGGCACGTAAACGCAACCTGGGGTTCGTCAATGGTGAAAATCACTCCGGGGACTCAAAACGGTGATTAATAGCCCATCTAACTGTGATTAATATCCCATGAAACAGGCCAGAATCGGCCAAAACTGCGAGTGTTGATGACCGACACGTAAATAAAACCTGGGGTTCGTTTATGGTGGAAATCACTCCGGGGACTCAAAACGGTGATTAATAGCCCATGAAACAGGCCAGAATCGGCCAAAACTACGAGTGTTGATGACCGGCACGTAAACTCAACCTGGGGTTCGTCAATGGTGAAAATCACTCCGGGGACTCAAAACGGTGATTAATACCCCATCTAACTGTGATTAATAGCCCATGAAATGGGCCAGAATCGGCCAAAACTGCGAGTGTTGATGACCGACACGTAAATACAACCTGGGGTTCGTCAATGGTGGAAATCACTCCGGGGACTCAAAACGGTGATTAATAGCCCATCTAACTGTGATTAATAGCCCATGAAACAGGCCAGAATCGGCTAAAACTGCGAGTGTTGATGACCGACACGTAAATACAACCTGGGGTTCGTCAATGGTGGAAATCACTCCGGGGACTCAAAACGGTGATTAATAGCCCATGTAACAATGATTAATAGCCCATGAAACAGGCCAGAATCGGCCAAAACTGCAAGTGTTGATGACCGGCACGTAAACTCAACCTGGGGTTCGTCAATGGTGAAAATCACTCCGGGGACTCAAAACGGTGATTAATAGCCCATCTAACTGTGATTAATAGCCCATGAAACAGGCCAGAATCGGCCAAAACTGCGAGTGTTGATGACCGACACGTAAATACAACCTGGGGTTCGTCAATGGTGGAAATCACTCCGGGGACTCAAAACGGTGATTAATAGCCCATCTAACTGTGATTAATAGCCCATGAAACAGGCCAGAATCGGCTAAAACTGCGAGTGTTGATGACCGGCACGTAAACGCAACCTGGGGTTCGTCAATGGTGAAAATCACTCCGGGGACTCAAAACGGTGATTAATAGCCCATCTAACTGTGATTAATATCCCATGAAACAGGCCAGAATCGGCCAAAACTGCAAGTGTTGATGACCGACACGTAAATAAAACCTGGGGTTCGTTTATGGTGGAAATCACTCCGGGGACTCAAAACGGTGATTAATAGCCCATGAAACAGGCCAGAATCGGCCAAAACTACGAGTGTTGATGACCGACACGTAAATACAACCTGGGTTCGTCAATGGTGGAAATCACTCCGGGGACTCAAAACGGTGATTAATACCCCATCTAACTGTGATTAATAGCCCATGAAACAGGCCAGAATCGGCCAAAACTGCGTGTTTTGATGTCCGACACGTAAATAAAACCTGGGGTTCGTCAATGGTGGAAATCACTCCGGGGACTCAAAACAGTGATTAATAGCCCATGAAACAGGACAGAAACGGCCAAAACTGCGAGTGTTGATGACCGACACGTAAATACAACCTGGGGTTCGTCAATGGTGGAAATCACTCCGGGGACTCAAAACGGTGATTAATAGCCAATGTAACAATGATTAATAGCCCATGAAACAGGCCAGAATCGGCCAAAACTGCGAGTGTTGATGACCGGCACGTAAACTCAACCTGGGGTTCGTCAATGGTGAAAATCACTCCGGGGACTCAAAACGGTGATTAATAGCCCATCTAACTGTGATTAATAGCCCATGAAATGGGCCAGAATCGGCCAAAACTGCGAGTGTTGATGACCGACACGTAAATACAACCTGGGGTTCGTCAATGGTGGAAATCACTCCGGGGACTCAAAACGATGATTAATAGCCCATCTAACTGTGATTAATAGCCCATGAAACAGGCCAGAATCGGCTAAAACTGCGAGTGTTGATGACCGGCACGTAAACGCAACCTGGGGTTCGTCAATGGTGAAAATCACTCCGGGGACTCAAAACGGTGATTAATAGCCCATCTAACTGTGATTAATATCCCATGAAACAGGCCAGAATCGGCCAAAACTGCGAGTGTTGATGACCGACACGTAAATAAAACCTGGGGTTCGTTTATGGTGGAAATCACTCCGGGGACTCAAAACGGTGATTAATAGCCCATGAAACAGGCCAGAATCGGCCAAAACTACGAGTGTTGATGACCGACACGTAAATACAACCTGGGGTTCGTCAATGGTGGAAATCACTCCGGGGACTCAAAACGGTGATTAATACCCCATCTAACTGTGATTAATAGCCCATGAAACAGGCCAGAATCGGCCAAAACTGCGTGCTTTGATGTCCGACACGTAAATAAAACCTGGGGTTCGTCAATGGTGGAAATCACTCCGGGGACTCAAAACAGTGATTAATAGCCCATGAAACAGGCCAGAAACGGCCAAAACTGCGAGTGTTGATGACCGACACGTAAATACAACCTGGGGTTCGTCAATGGTGGAAATCACTCCGGGGACTCAAAACGGTGATTAATAGCCCATGTAACAATGATTAATAGCCCATGAAACAGGCCAGAATCGGCCAAAACTGCGAGTGTTGATGACCGGCACGTAAACTCAACCTGGGGTTCGTCAATGGTGAAAATCACTCCGGGGACTCAAAACGGTGATTAATAGCCCATCTAACTGTGATTAATAGCCCATGAAATGGGCCAGAATCGGCCAAAACTGCGAGTGTTGATGACCGACACGTAAATACAACCTGGGGTTCGTCAATGGTGGAAATCACTCCGGGGACTCAAAACGGTGATTAATAGCCCATCTAACTGTGATTAATAGCCCATGAAACAGGCCAGAATCGGCTAAAACTGCGAGTGTTGATGACCGGCACGTAAACGCAACCTGGGGTTCGTCAATGGTGAAAATCACTCCGGGGACTCAAAACGGTGATTAATAGCCCATCTAACTGTGATTAATATCCCATGAAACAGGCCAGAATCGGCCAAAACTGCGAGTGTTGATGACCGACACGTAAATAAAACCTGGGGTTCGTTTATGGTGGAAATCACTCCGGGGACTCAAAACGGTGATTAATAGCCCATGAAACAGGCCAGAATCGGCCAAAACTACGAGTGTTGATGACCGACACGTAAATACAACCTGGGGTTCGTCAATGGTGGAAATCACTCCGGGGACTCAAAACGGTGATTAATACCCCATCTAACTGTGATTAATAGCCCATGAAACAGGCCAGAATCGGCCAAAACTGCGTGTTTTGATGTCCGACACGTAAATAAAACCTGGGGTTCGTCAATGGTGGAAATCACTCCGGGGACTCAAAACAGTGATTAATAGCCCATGAAACAGGCCAGAAACGGCCAAAACTGCGAGTGTTGATGACCGACACGTAAATACAACCTGGGGTTCGTCAATGGTGGAAATCACTCCGGGGACTCAAAACGGTGATTAATAGCCCATGTAACAATGATTAATAGCCCATGAAACAGGCCAGAATCGGCCAAAACTGCGAGTGTTGATGACCGGCACGTAAACTCAACCTGGGGTTCGTCAATGGTGAAAATCACTCCGGGGACTCAAAACGGTGATTAATAGCCCATCTAACTGTGATTAATAGCCCATGAAATGGGCCAGAATCGGCCAAAACTGCGAGTGTTGATGACCGACACGTAAATACAACCTGGGGTTCGTCAATGGTGGAAATCACTCCGGGGACTCAAAACGGTGATTAATAGCCCATCTAACTGTGATTAATAGCCCATGAAACAGGCCAGAATCGGCTAAAACTGCGAGTGTTGATGACCGACACGTAAATACAACCTGGGGTTCGTCAATGGTGGAAATCACTCCGGGGACTCAAAACGGTGATTAATAGCCCATGTAACAATGATTAATAGCCCATGAAACAGGCCAGAATCGGCCAAAACTGCAAGTGTTGATGACCGGCACGTAAACGCAACCTGGGGTTCGTCAATGGTGAAAATCACTCCGGGGACTCAAAACGGTGATTAATAGCCCATCTAACTGTGATTAATATCCCATGAAACAGGCCAGAATCGGCCAAAACTGCAAGTGTTGATGACCGACACGTAAATAAAACCTGGGGTTCGTTTATGGTGGAAATCACTCCGGGGACTCAAAACGGTGATTAATAGCCCATGAAACAGGCCAGAATCGGCCAAAACTACGAGTGTTGATGACCGACACGTAAATACAACCTGGGTTCGTCAATGGTGGAAATCACTCCGGGGACTCAAAACGGTGATTAATACCCCATCTAACTGTGATTAATAGCCCATGAAACAGGCCAGAATCGGCCAAAACTGCGTGTTTTGATGTCCGACACGTAAATAAAACCTGGGGTTCGTCAATGGTGGAAATCACTCCGGGGACTCAAAACAGTGATTAATAGCCCATGAAACAGGCCAGAAACGGCCAAAACTGCGAGTGTTGATGACCGACACGTAAATACAACCTGGGGTTCGTCAATGGTGGAAATCACTCCGGGGACTCAAAACGGTGATTAATAGCCAATGTAACAATGATTAATAGCCCATGAAACAGGCCAGAATCGGCCAAAACTGCGAGTGTTGATGACCGGCACGTAAACTCAACCTGGGGTTCGTCAATGGTGAAAATCACTCCGGGGACTCAAAACGGTGATTAATAGCCCATCTAACTGTGATTAATAGCCCATGAAATGGGCCAGAATCGGCCAAAACTGCGAGTGTTGATGACCGACACGTAAATACAACCTGGGGTTCGTCAATGGTGGAAATCACTCCGGGGACTCAAAACGATGATTAATAGCCCATCTAACTGTGATTAATAGCCCATGAAACAGGCCAGAATCGGCTAAAACTGCGAGTGTTGATGACCGGCACGTAAACGCAACCTGGGGTTCGTCAATGGTGAAAATCACTCCGGGGACTCAAAACGGTGATTAATAGCCCATCTAACTGTGATTAATATCCCATGAAACAGGCCAGAATCGGCCAAAACTGCGAGTGTTGATGACCGACACGTAAATAAAACCTGGGGTTCGTTTATGCTGGAAATCACTCCGGGGACTCAAAACGGTGATTAATAGCCCATGAAACAGGCCAGAATCGGCCAAAACTACGAGTGTTGATGACCGACACGTAAATACAACCTGGGGTTCGTCAATGGTGGAAATCACTCCGGGGACTCAAAACGGTGATTAATACCCCATCTAACTGTGATTAATAGCCCATGAAACAGGCCAGAATCGGCCAAAACTGCGTGTTTTGATGTCCGACACGTAAATAAAACCTGGGGTTCGTCAATGGTGGAAATCACTCCGGGGACTCAAAACAGTGATTAATAGCCCATGAAACAGGCCAGAAACGGCCAAAACTGCGAGTGTTGATGACCGACACGTAAGTACAACCTGGGGTTCGTCAATGGTGGAAATCACTCCGGGGACTCAAAACGGTGATTAATAGCCCATGTAACAATGATTAATAGCCCATGAAACAGGCCAGAATCGGCCAAAACTGCAAGTGTTGATGACCGGCACGTAAACTCAACCTGGGGTTCGTCAATGGTGAAAATCACTCCGGGGACTCAAAACGGTGATTAATAGCCCATCTAACTGTGATTAATAGCCCATGAAACAGGCCAGAATCGGCCAAAACTGCGAGTGTTGATGACCGACACGTAAATACAACCTGGGGTTCGTCAATGGTGGAAATCACTCCGGGGACTCAAAACGGTGATTAATACCCCATCTAACTGTGATTAATAGCCCATGAAACAGGCCAGAATCGGCTAAAACTGCGAGTGTTGATGACCGGCACGTAAATAAAACCTGGGGTTCGTTTATGGTGGAAATCACTCTGGGGACTCAAAACGGTGATTAATAGCCCATGAAACAGGCCAGAATCGGCCAAAACTACGAGTGTTGATGACCGACACGTAAATACAACCTGGGGTTCGTCAATGGTGGAAATCACTCCGGGGACTCAAAACGGTGATTAATACCCCATCTAACTGTGATTAATATCCCATGAAACAGGCCAGAATCGGCCAAAACTGCGTGTTTTGATGTCCGACACGTAAATAAAACCTGGGGTTCGTCAATGGTGGAAATCACTCCGGGAACTCAAAACGGTGATTAATACCCCATCTAACTGTGATTAATAGCCCATGAAACAGGCCAGAATCGGCTAAAACTGCGAGTGTTGATGACCGGCACGTAAACGCAACCTGGGGTTCGTCAATGGTGAAAATCACTCCGGGGACTCAAAACGGTGATTAAGAGCCCATCTAACTGTGATTAATATCCCATGAAACAGGCCAGAATCGGCCAAAACTGCGAGTGTTGATGACCGACACGTAAATAAAACCTGGGGTTCGTTTATGGTGGAAATCACTCCGGGGACTCAAAACGGTGATTAATAGCCCATGAAACAGGCCAGAATCGGCCAAAACTACGAGCGTTGATGACCGACACGTAAATACAACCTGGGGTTCGTCAATGGTGGAAATCACTCCGGGGACTCAAAACGGTAATTAATACCCCATCTAACTGTGATTAATAGCCCATGAAACAGGCCAGAATCGGCCAAAACTGCGTGTTTTGATGTCCGACACGTAAATAAAACCTGGGGTTCGTCAATGGTGGAAATCACTCCGGGGACTCAAAACAGTGATTAATAGCCCATGAAACAGGCCAGAAACGGCCAAAACTGCGAGTGTTGATGACCGACACGTAAATACAACCTGGGGTTCGTCAATGGTGGAAATCACTTCGGGGACTCAAAACGGTGATTAATAGCCAATGTAACAATGATTAATAGCCCATGAAACAGGCCAGAATCGGCCAAAACTGCGAGTGTTGATGACCGGCACGTAAACTCAACCTGGGGTTCGTCAATGGTGAAAATCACTCCGGGGACTCAAAACGGTGATTAATAGCCCATCTAACTGTGATTAATAGCCCATGAAATGGGCCAGAATCGGCCAAAACTGCGAGTGTTGATGACCGACACGTAAATACAACCTGGGGTTCGTCAATGGTGGAAATCACTCCGGGGACTCAAAAACGATGATTAATAGCCCATCTAACTGTGATTAATAGCCCATGAAACAGGCCAGAATCGGCTAAAACTGCGAGTGTTGATGACCGGCACGTAAACGCAACCTGGGGTTCGTCAATGGTGAAAATCACTCCGGGGACTCAAAACGGTGATTAATAGCCCATCTAACTGTGATTAATATCCCATGAAACAGGCCAGAATCGGCCAAAACTGCGAGTGTTGATGACCGACACGTAAATAAAACCTGGGGTTCGTTTATGGTGGAAATCACTCCGGGGACTCAAAACGGTGATTAATAGCCCATGAAACAGGCCAGAATCGGCCAAAACTACGAGTGTTGATGACCGACACGTAAATACAACCTGGGGTTCGTCAATGGTGGAAATCACTCCGGGGACTCAAAACGGTGATTAATACCCCATCTAACTGTGATTAATAGCCCATGAAACAGGCCAGAATCGGCCAAAACTGCGTGTTTTGATGTCCGACACGTAAATAAAACCTGGGGTTCGTCAATGGTGGAAATCACTCCGGGGACTCAAAACAGTGATTAATAGCCCATGAAACAGGCCAGAAACGGCCAAAACTGCGAGTGTTGATGACCGACACGTAAATACAACCTGGGGTTCGTCAATGGTGGAAATCACTCCGGGGACTGAAAACGGTGATTAATACCCCATCTAACTGTGATTAATAGCCCATGAAACAGGCCAGAATCGGCTAAAACTGCGAGTGTTGATGACCGGCACGTAAACGCAACCTGGGGTTCGTCAATGGTGAAAATCACTCCGGGGACTCAAAACGGTGATTAATAGCCCATCTAACTGTGATTAATATCCCATGAAACAGGCCAGAATCGGCCAAAACTGCGAGTGTTGATGACCGACACGTAAATACAACCTGGGGTTCGTCAATGGTGGAAATCACTCCGGGGACTCAAAACGGTGATTAATAGCCCATGTAACAATGATTAATAGCCCATGAAACAGGCCAGAATCGGCCAAAACTGCAAGTGTTGATGACCGGCACGTAAACTCAACCTGGGGTTCGTCAATGGTGAAAATCACTCCGGGGACTCAAAACGGTGATTAATAGCCCATCTAACTGTGATTAATAGCCCATGAAACAGGCCAGAATCGGCCAAAACTGCGAGTGTTGATGACCGACACGTAAATACAACCTGGGGTTCGTCAATGGTGGAAATCACTCCGGGGACTCAAAACGGTGATTAATACCCCATCTAACTGTGATTAATAGCCCATGAAACAGGCCAGAATCGGCTAAAACTGCGAGTGTTGATGACCGGCACGTAAATAAAACCTGGGGTTCGTTTATGGTGGAAATCACTCTGGGGACTCAAAACGGTGATTAATAGCCCATGAAACAGGCCAGAATCGGCCAAAACTACGAGTGTTGATGACCGACACGTAAATACAACCTGGGGTTCGTCAATGGTGGAAATCACTCCGGGGACTCAAAACGGTGATTAATACCCCATCTAACTGTGATTAATATCCCATGAAACAGGCCAGAATCGGCCAAAACTGCGTGTTTTGATGTCCGACACGTAAATAAAACCTGGGGTTCGTCAATGGTGGAAATCACTCCGGGGACTCAAAACGGTGATTAATACCCCATCTAACTGTGATTAATAGCCCATGAAACAGGCCAGAATCGGCTAAAACTGCGAGTGTTGATGACCGGCACGTAAACGCAACCTGGGGTTCGTCAATGGTGAAAATCACTCCGGGGACTCAAAACGGTGATTAATAGCCCATCTAACTGTGATTAATATCCCATGAAACAGGCCAGAATCGGCCAAAACTGCGAGTGTTGATGACCGACACGTAAATAAAACCTGGGGTTCGTTTATGGTGGAAATCACTCCGGGGACTCAAAACGGTGATTAATAGCCCATGAAACAGGCCAGAATCGGCCAAAACTACGAGTGTTGATGACCGACACGTAAATACAACCTGGGGTTCGTCAATGGTGGAAATCACTCCGGGGACTCAAAACGGTGATTAATACCCCATCTAACTGTGATTAATAGCCCATGAAACAGGCCAGAATCGGCCAAAACTGCGTGTTTTGATGTCCGACACGTAAATAAAACCTGGGGTTCGTCAATGGTGGAAATCACTCCGGGGACTCAAAACAGTGATTAATAGCCCATGAAACAGGCCAGAAACGGCCAAAACTGCGAGTGTTGATGACCGACACGTAAATACAACCTGGGGTTCGTCAATGGTGGAAATCACTCCGGGGACTCAAAACGGTGATTAATACCCCATCTAACTGTGATTAATAGCCCATGAAACAGGCCAGAATCGGCTAAAACTGCGAGTGTTGATGACCGGCACGTAAACGCAACCTGGGGTTCGTCAATGGTGAAAATCACTCCGGGGACTCAAAACGGTGATTAATAGCCCATCTAACTGTGATTAATATCCCATGAAACAGGCCAGAATCGGCCAAAACTGCGAGTGTTGATGACCGACACGTAAATAAAACCTGGGGTTCGTTTATGGTGGAAATCACTCCGGGGACTCAAAACGGTGATTAATAGCCCATGAAACAGGCCAGAATCGGCCAAAACTACGAGTGTTGATGACCGACACGTAAATACAACCTGGGGTTCGTCAATGGTGGAAATCACTCCGGGGACTCAAAACGGTGATTAATACCCCATCTAACTGTGATTAATAGCCCATGAAACAGGCCAGAATCGGCCAAAACTGCGAGTGTTGATGACCGACACGTAAATACAACCTGGGGTTCGTCAATGGTGGAAATCACTCCGGGGACTCAAAACGGTGATTAATACCCCATCTAACTGTGATTAATAGCCCATGAAACAGGCCAGAATCGGCTAAAACTGCGAGTGTTGATGACCGGCACGTAAATAAAACCTGGGGTTCGTTTATGGTGGAAATCACTCTGGGGACTCAAAACGGTGATTAATAGCCCATGAAACAGGCCAGAATCGGCCAAAACTACGAGTGTTGATGACCGACACGTAAATACAACCTGGGGTTCGTCAATGGTGGAAATCACTCCGGGGACTCAAAACGGTGATTAATACCCCATCTAACTGTGATTAATATCCCATGAAACAGGCCAGAATCGGCCAAAACTGCGTGTTTTGATGTCCGACACGTAAATAAAACCTGGGGTTCGTCAATGGTGGAAATCACTCCGGGGACTCAAAACGGTGATTAATACCCCATCTAACTGTGATTAATAGCCCATGAAACAGGCCAGAATCGGCTAAAACTGCGAGTGTTGATGACCGGCACGTAAACGCAACCTGGGGTTCGTCAATGGTGAAAATCACTCCGGGGACTCAAAACGGTGATTAATAGCCCATCTAACTGTGATTAATATCCCATGAAACAGGCCAGAATCGGCCAAAACTGCGAGTGTTGATGACCGACACGTAAATAAAACCTGGGGTTCGTTTATGGTGGAAATCACTCCGGGGACTCAAAACGGTGATTAATAGCCCATGAAACAGGCCAGAATCGGCCAAAACTACGAGTGTTGATGACCGACACGTAAATACAACCTGGGGTTCGTCAATGGTGGAAATCACTCCGGGGACTCAAAACGGTGATTAATAGCCCATGTAACAATGATTAATAGCCCATGAAACAGGCCAGAATCGGCCAAAACTGCAAGTGTTGATGACCGGCACGTAAACTCAACCTGGGGTTCGTCAATGGTGAAAATCACTCCGGGGACTCAAAACGGTGATTAATAGCCCATCTAACTGTGATTAATAGCCCATGAAACAGGCCAGAATCGGCCAAAACTGCGAGTGTTGATGACCGACACGTAAATACAACCTGGGGTTCGTCAATGGTGGAAATCACTCCGGGGACTCAAAACGGTGATTAATACCCCATCTAACTGTGATTAATAGCCCATGAAACAGGCCAGAATCGGCTAAAACTGCGAGTGTTGATGACCGGCACGTAAATAAAACCTGGGGTTCGTTTATGGTGGAAATCACTCTGGGGACTCAAAACGGTGATTAATAGCCCATGAAACAGGCCAGAATCGGCCAAAACTACGAGTGTTGATGACCGACACGTAAATACAACCTGGGGTTCGTCAATGGTGGAAATCACTCCGGGGACTCAAAACGGTGATTAATACCCCATCTAAGTGTGATTAATATCCCATGAAACAGGCCAGAATCGGCCAAAACTGCGTGTTTTGATGTCCGACACGTAAATAAAACCTGGGGTTCGTCAATGGTGGAAATCACTCCGGGGACTCAAAACGGTGATTAATACCCCATCTAACTGTGATTAATAGCCCATGAAACAGGCCAGAATCGGCTAAAACTGCGAGTGTTGATGACCGGCACGTAAACGCAACCTGGGGTTCGTCAATGGTGAAAATCACTCCGGGGACTCAAAACGGTGATTAATAGCCCATCTAACTGTGATTAATATCCCATGAAACAGGCCAGAATCGGCCAAAACTGCGAGTGTTGATGACCGACACGTAAATAAAACCTGGGGTTCGTTTATGGTGGAAATCACTCCGGGGACTCAAAACGGTGATTAATAGCCCATGAAACAGGCCAGAATCGGCCAAAACTACGAGTGTTGATGACCGACACGTAAATACAACCTGGGGTTCGTCAATGGTGGAAATCACTCCGGGGACTCAAAACGGTGATTAATACCCCATCTAACTGTGATTAATAGCCCATGAAACAGGCCAGAATCGGCCAAAACTGCGTGTTTTGATGTCCGACACGTAAATAAAACCTGGGGTTCGTCAATGGTGGAAATCACTCCGGGGACTCAAAACAGTGATTAATAGCCCATGAAACAGGCCAGAAACGGCCAAAACTGCGAGTGTTGATGACCGACACGTAAATACAACCTGGGGTTCGTCAATGGTGGAAATCACTCCGGGGACTCAAAACGGTGATTAATAGCCCATGTAACAATGATTAATAGCCCATGAAACAGGCCAGAATCGGCCAAAACTGCAAGTGTTGATGACCGGCACGTAAACTCAACCTGGGGTTCGTCAATGGTGAAAATCACTCCGGGGACTCAAAACGGTGATTAATAGCCCATCTAACTGTGATTAATAGCCCATGAAACAGGCCAGAATCGGCCAAAACTGCGAGTGTTGATGACCGACACGTAAATACAACCTGGGGTTCGTCAATGGTGGAAATCACTCCGGGGACTCAAAACGGTGATTAATACCCCATCTAACTGTGATTAATAGCCCATGAAACAGGCCAGAATCGGCTAAAACTGCGAGTGTTGATGACCGGCACGTAAATAAAACCTGGGGTTCGTTTATGGTGGAAATCACTCTGGGGACTCAAAACGGTGATTAATAGCCCATGAAACAGGCCAGAATCGGCCAAAACTACGAGTGTTGATGACCGACACGTAAATACAACCTGGGGTTCGTCAATGGTGGAAATCACTCCGGGGACTCAAAACGGTGATTAATACCCCATCTAACTGTGATTAATATCCCATGAAACAGGCCAGAATCGGCCAAAACTGCGTGTTTTGATGTCCGACACGTAAATAAAACCTGGGGTTCGTCAATGGTGGAAATCACTCCGGGGACTCAAAACGGTGATTAATACCCCATCTAACTGTGATTAATAGCCCATGAAACAGGCCAGAATCGGCTAAAACTGCGAGTGTTGATGACCGGCACGTAAACGCAACCTGGGGTTCGTCAATGGTGAAAATCACTCCGGGGACTCAAAACGGTGATTAATAGCCCATCTAACTGTGATTAATATCCCATGAAACAGGCCAGAATCGGCCAAAACTGCGAGTGTTGATGACCGACACGTAAATAAAACCTGGGGTTCGTTTATGGTGGAAATCACTCCGGGGACTCAAAACGGTGATTAATAGCCCATGAAACAGGCCAGAATCGGCCAAAACTACGAGTGTTGATGACCGACACGTAAATACAACCTGGGGTTCGTCAATGGTGGAAATCACTCCGGGGACTCAAAACGGTGATTAATACCCCATCTAACTGTGATTAATAGCCCATGAAACAGGCCAGAATCGGCCAAAACTGCGTGTTTTGATGTCCGACACGTAAATAAAACCTGGGGTTCGTCAATGGTGGAAATCACTCCGGGGACTCAAAACAGTGATTAATAGCCCATGAAACAGGCCAGAAACGGCCAAAACTGCGAGTGTTGATGACCGACACGTAAATACAACCTGGGGTTCGTCAATGGTGGAAATCACTCCGGGGACTCAAAACGGTGATTAATAGCCCATGTAACAATGATTAATAGCCCATGAAACAGGCCAGAATCGGCCAAAACTGCAAGTGTTGATGACCGGCACGTAAACTCAACCTGGGGTTCGTCAATGGTGAAAATCACTCCGGGGACTCAAAACGGTGATTAATAGCCCATCTAACTGTGATTAATAGCCCATGAAACAGGCCAGAATCGGCCAAAACTGCGAGTGTTGATGACCGACACGTAAATACAACCTGGGGTTCGTCAATGGTGGAAATCACTCCGGGGACTCAAAACGGTGATTAATACCCCATCTAACTGTGATTAATAGCCCATGAAACAGGCCAGAATCGGCTAAAACTGCGAGTGTTGATGACCGGCACGTAAATAAAACCTGGGGTTCGTTTATGGTGGAAATCACTCTGGGGACTCAAAACGGTGATTAATAGCCCATGAAACAGGCCAGAATCGGCCAAAACTACGAGTGTTGATGACCGACACGTAAATACAACCTGGGGTTCGTCAATGGTGGAAATCACTCCGGGGACTCAAAACGATGATTAATAGCCCATCTAACTGTGATTAATAGCCCATGAAACAGGCCAGAATCGGCTAAAACTGCGAGTGTTGATGACCGGCACGTAAACGCAACCTGGGGTTCGTCAATGGTGAAAATCACTCCGGGGACTCAAAACGGTGATTAATAGCCCATCTAACTGTGATTAATATCCCATGAAACAGGCCAGAATCGGCCAAAACTGCGAGTGTTGATGACCGACACGTAAATAAAACCTGGGGTTCGTTTATGGTGGAAATCACTCCGGGGACTCAAAACGGTGATTAATAGCCCATGAAACAGGCCAGAATCGGCCAAAACTACGAGTGTTGATGACCGACACGTAAATACAACCTGGGGTTCGTCAATGGTGGAAATCACTCCGGGGACTCAAAACGGTGATTAATACCCCATCTAACTGTGATTAATAGCCCATGAAACAGGCCAGAATCGGCCAAAACTGCGTGTTTTGATGTCCGACACGTAAATAAAACCTGGGGTTCGTCAATGGTGGAAATCACTCCGGGGACTCAAAACAGTGATTAATAGCCCATGAAACAGGCCAGAAACGGCCAAAACTGCGAGTGTTGATGACCGACACGTAAATACAACCTGGGGTTCGTCAATGGTGGAAATCACTCCGGGGACTCAAAACGGTGATTAATACCCCATCTAACTGTGATTAATAGCCCATGAAACAGGCCAGAATCGGCTAAAACTGCGAGTGTTGATGACCGGCACGTAAACGCAACCTGGGGTTCGTCAATGGTGAAAATCACTCCGGGGACTCAAAACGGTGATTAATAGCCCATCTAACTGTGATTAATATCCCATGAAACAGGCCAGAATCGGCCAAAACTGCGAGTGTTGATGACCGACACGTAAATAAAACCTGGGGTTCGTTTATGGTGGAAATCACTCCGGGGACTCAAAACGGTGATTAATACCCCATCTAACTGTGATTAATAGCCCATGAAACAGGCCAGAATCGGCCAAAACTGCGAGTGTTGATGACCGACACGTAAATACAACCTGGGGTTCGTCAATGGTGGAAATCACTCCGGGGACTCAAAACGGTGATTAATACCCCATCTAACTGTGATTAATAGCCCATGAAACAGGCCAGAATCGGCTAAAACTGCGAGTGTTGATGACCGGCACGTAAATAAAACCTGGGGTTCGTTTATGGTGGAAATCACTCTGGGGACTCAAAACGGTGATTAATAGCCCATGAAACAGGCCAGAATCGGCCAAAACTACGAGTGTTGATGACCGACACGTAAATACAACCTGGGGTTCGTCAATGGTGGAAATCACTCCGGGGACTCAAAACGATGATTAATAGCCCATCTAACTGTGATTAATAGCCCATGAAACAGGCCAGAATCGGCTAAAACTGCGAGTGTTGATGACCGGCACGTAAACGCAACCTGGGGTTCGTCAATGGTGAAAATCACTCCGGGGACTCAAAACGGTGATTAATAGCCCATCTAACTGTGATTAATATCCCATGAAACAGGCCAGAATCGGCCAAAACTGCGAGTGTTGATGACCGACACGTAAATAAAACCTGGGGTTCGTTTATGGTGGAAATCACTCCGGGGACTCAAAACGGTGATTAATAGCCCATGAAACAGGCCAGAATCGGCCAAAACTACGAGTGTTGATGACCGACACGTAAATACAACCTGGGGTTCGTCAATGGTGGAAATCACTCCGGGGACTCAAAACGGTGATTAATACCCCATCTAACTGTGATTAATAGCCCATGAAACAGGCCAGAATCGGCCAAAACTGCGTGTTTTGATGTCCGACACGTAAATAAAACCTGGGGTTCGTCAATGGTGGAAATCACTCCGGGGACTCAAAACAGTGATTAATAGCCCATGAAACAGGCCAGAAACGGCCAAAACTGCGAGTGTTGATGACCGACACGTAAATACAACCTGGGGTTCGTCAATGGTGGAAATCACTCCGGGGACTCAAAACGGTGATTAATACCCCATCTAACTGTGATTAATAGCCCATGAAACAGGCCAGAATCGGCTAAAACTGCGAGTGTTGATGACCGGCACGTAAACGCAACCTGGGGTTCGTCAATGGTGAAAATCACTCCGGGGACTCAAAACGGTGATTAATAGCCCATCTAACTGTGATTAATATCCCATGAAACAGGCCAGAATCGGCCAAAACTGCGAGTGTTGATGACCGACACGTAAATACAACCTGGGGTTCGTCAATGGTGGAAATCACTCCGGGGACTCAAAACGGTGATTAATACCCCATCTAACTGTGATTAATAGCCCATGAAACAGGCCAGAATCGGCCAAAACTGCGAGTGTTGATGACCGACACGTAAATACAACCTGGGGTTCGTCAATGGTGGAAATCACTCCGGGGACTCAAAACGGTGATTAATACCCCATCTAACTGTGATTAATAGCCCATGAAACAGGCCAGAATCGGCTAAAACTGCGAGTGTTGATGACCGGCACGTAAACGCAACCTGGGGTTCGTCAATGGTGAAAATCACTCCGGGGACTCAAAACGGTGATTAATAGCCCATCTAACTGTGATTAATATCCCATGAAACAGGCCAGAATCGGACAAAACTGCGAGTGTTGATGACCGACACGTAAATAAAACCTGGGGTTCGTTTATGGTGGAAATCACTCCGGGGACTCAAAACGGTGATTAATAGCCCATGAAACAGGCCAGAATCGGCCAAAACTACGAGTGTTGATGACCGACACGTAAATACAACCTGGGGTTCGTCAATGGTGGAAATCACTCCGGGGACTCAAAACGGTGATTAATACCCCATCTAACTGTGATTAATAGCCCATGAAACAGGCCAGAATCGGCCAAAACTGCGTGTTTTGATGTCCGACACGTAAATAAAACCTGGGGTTCGTCAATGGTGGAAATCACTCCGGGGACTCAAAACAGTGATTAATAGCCCATGAAACAGGCCAGAAACGGCCAAAACTGCGAGTGTTGATGACCGACACGTAAATACAACCTGGGGTTCGTCAATGGTGGAAATCACTCCGGGGACTCAAAACGGTGATTAATACCCCATCTAACTGTGATTAATAGCCCATGAAACAGGCCAGAATCGGCTAAAACTGCGAGTGTTGATGACCGGCACGTAAACGCAACCTGGGGTTCGTCAATGGTGAAAATCACTCCGGGGACTCAAAACGGTGATTAATAGCCCATCTAACTGTGATTAATATCCCATGAAACAGGCCAGAATCGGCCAAAACTGCGAGTGTTGATGACCGACACGTAAATAAAACCTGGGGTTCGTTTATGGTGGAAATCACTCCGGGGACTCAAAACGGTGATTAATACCCCATCTAACTGTGATTAATAGCCCATGAAACAGGCCAGAATCGGCCAAAACTGCGAGTGTTGATGACCGACACGTAAATACAACCTGGGGTTCGTCAATGGTGGAAATCACTCCGGGGACTCAAAACGGTGATTAATACCCCATCTAACTGTGATTAATAGCCCATGAAACAGGCCAGAATCGGCTAAAACTGCGAGTGTTGATGACCGGCACGTAAATAAAACCTGGGGTTCGTTTATGGTGGAAATCACTCTGGGGACTCAAAACGGTGATTAATAGCCCATGAAACAGGCCAGAATCGGCCAAAACTACGAGTGTTGATGACCGACACGTAAATACAACCTGGGGTTCGTCAATGGTGGAAATCACTCCGGGGACTCAAAACGATGATTAATAGCCCATCTAACTGTGATTAATAGCCCATGAAACAGGCCAGAATCGGCTAAAACTGCGAGTGTTGATGACCGGCACGTAAACGCAACCTGGGGTTCGTCAATGGTGAAAATCACTCCGGGGACTCAAAACGGTGATTAATAGCCCATCTAACTGTGATTAATATCCCATGAAACAGGCCAGAATCGGCCAAAACTGCGAGTGTTGATGACCGACACGTAAATAAAACCTGGGGTTCGTTTATGGTGGAAATCACTCCGGGGACTCAAAACGGTGATTAATAGCCCATGAAACAGGCCAGAATCGGCCAAAACTACGAGTGTTGATGACCGACACGTAAATACAACCTGGGGTTCGTCAATGGTGGAAATCACTCCGGGGACTCAAAACGGTGATTAATACCCCATCTAACTGTGATTAATAGCCCATGAAACAGGCCAGAATCGGCCAAAACTGCGTGTTTTGATGTCCGACACGTAAATAAAACCTGGGGTTCGTCAATGGTGGAAATCACTCCGGGGACTCAAAACAGTGATTAATAGCCCATGAAACAGGCCAGAAACGGCCAAAACTGCGAGTGTTGATGACCGACACGTAAATACAACCTGGGGTTCGTCAATGGTGGAAATCACTCCGGGGACTCAAAACGGTGATTAATACCCCATCTAACTGTGATTAATAGCCCATGAAACAGGCCAGAATCGGCTAAAACTGCGAGTGTTGATGACCGGCACGTAAACGCAACCTGGGGTTCGTCAATGGTGAAAATCACTCCGGGGACTCAAAACGGTGATTAATAGCCCATCTAACTGTGATTAATATCCCATGAAACAGGCCAGAATCGGCCAAAACTGCGAGTGTTGATGACCGACACGTAAATACAACCTGGGGTTCGTCAATGGTGGAAATCACTCCGGGGACTCAAAACGGTGATTAATACCCCATCTAACTGTGATTAATAGCCCATGAAACAGGCCAGAATCGGCCAAAACTGCGAGTGTTGATGACCGACACGTAAATACAACCTGGGGTTCGTCAATGGTGGAAATCACTCCGGGGACTCAAAACGGTGATTAATACCCCATCTAACTGTGATTAATAGCCCATGAAACAGGCCAGAATCGGCTAAAACTGCGAGTGTTGATGACCGGCACGTAAACGCAACCTGGGGTTCGTCAATGGTGAAAATCACTCCGGGGACTCAAAACGGTGATTAATAGCCCATCTAACTGTGATTAATATCCCATGAAACAGGCCAGAATCGGACAAAACTGCGAGTGTTGATGACCGACACGTAAATAAAACCTGGGGTTCGTTTATGGTGGAAATCACTCCGGGGACTCAAAACGGTGATTAATAGCCCATGAAACAGGCCAGAATCGGCCAAAACTACGAGTGTTGATGACCGACACGTAAATACAACCTGGGGTTCGTCAATGGTGGAAATCACTCCGGGGACTCAAAACGGTGATTAATACCCCATCTAACTGTGATTAATAGCCCATGAAACAGGCCAGAATCGGCCAAAACTGCGTGTTTTGATGTCCGACACGTAAATAAAACCTGGGGTTCGTCAATGGTGGAAATCACTCCGGGGACTCAAAACAGTGATTAATAGCCCATGAAACAGGCCAGAAACGGCCAAAACTGCGAGTGTTGATGACCGACACGTAAATACAACCTGGGGTTCGTCAATGGTGGAAATCACTCCGGGGACTCAAAACGGTGATTAATACCCCATCTAACTGTGATTAATAGCCCATGAAACAGGCCAGAATCGGCTAAAACTGCGAGTGTTGATGACCGGCACGTAAACGCAACCTGGGGTTCGTCAATGGTGAAAATCACTCCGGGGACTCAAAACGGTGATTAATAGCCCATCTAACTGTGATTAATATCCCATGAAACAGGCCAGAATCGGCCAAAACTGCGAGTGTTGATGACCGACACGTAAATAAAACCTGGGGTTCGTTTATGGTGGAAATCACTCCGGGGACTCAAAACGGTGATTAATAGCCCATGAAACAGGCCAGAATCGGCCAAAACTACGAGTGTTGATGACCGACACGTAAATACAACCTGGGGTTCGTCAATGGTGGAAATCACTCCGGGGACTCAAAACGGTGATTAATACCCCATCTAACTGTGATTAATAGCCCATGAAACAGGCCAGAATCGGCCAAAACTGCGTGTTTTGATGTCCGACACGTAAATAAAACCTGGGGTTCGTCAATGGTGGAAATCACTCCGGGGACTCAAAACAGTGATTAATAGCCCATGAAACAGGCCAGAAACGGCCAAAACTGCGAGTGTTGATGACCGACACGTAAATACAACCTGGGGTTCGTCAATGGTGGAAATCACTCCGGGGACTCAAAACGGTGATTAATAGCCCATGTAACAATGATTAATAGCCCATGAAACAGGCCAGAATCGGCCAAAACTGCAAGTGTTGATGACCGGCACGTAAACTCAACCTGGGGTTCGTCAATGGTGAAAATCACTCCGGGGACTCAAAACGGTGATTAATAGCCCATCTAACTGTGATTAATAGCCCATGAAACAGGCCAGAATCGGCCAAAACTGCGAGTGTTGATGACCGACACGTAAATACAACCTGGGGTTCGTCAATGGTGGAAATCACTCCGGGGACTCAAAACGGTGATTAATACCCCATCTAACTGTGATTAATAGCCCATGAAACAGGCCAGAATCGGCTAAAACTGCGAGTGTTGATGACCGGCACGTAAATAAAACCTGGGGTTCGTTTATGGTGGAAATCACTCTGGGGACTCAAAACGGTGATTAATAGCCCATGAAACAGGCCAGAATCGGCCAAAACTACGAGTGTTGATGACCGACACGTAAATACAACCTGGGGTTCGTCAATGGTGGAAATCACTCCGGGGACTCAAAACGATGATTAATAGCCCATCTAACTGTGATTAATAGCCCATGAAACAGGCCAGAATCGGCTAAAACTGCGAGTGTTGATGACCGGCACGTAAACGCAACCTGGGGTTCGTCAATGGTGAAAATCACTCCGGGGACTCAAAACGGTGATTAATAGCCCATCTAACTGTGATTAATATCCCATGAAACAGGCCAGAATCGGCCAAAACTGCGAGTGTTGATGACCGACACGTAAATAAAACCTGGGGTTCGTTTATGGTGGAAATCACTCCGGGGACTCAAAACGGTGATTAATAGCCCATGAAACAGGCCAGAATCGGCCAAAACTACGAGTGTTGATGACCGACACGTAAATACAACCTGGGGTTCGTCAATGGTGGAAATCACTCCGGGGACTCAAAACGGTGATTAATACCCCATCTAACTGTGATTAATAGCCCATGAAACAGGCCAGAATCGGCCAAAACTGCGTGTTTTGATGTCCGACACGTAAATAAAACCTGGGGTTCGTCAATGGTGGAAATCACTCCGGGGACTCAAAACAGTGATTAATAGCCCATGAAACAGGCCAGAAACGGCCAAAACTGCGAGTGTTGATGACCGACACGTAAATACAACCTGGGGTTCGTCAATGGTGGAAATCACTCCGGGGACTCAAAACGGTGATTAATACCCCATCTAACTGTGATTAATAGCCCATGAAACAGGCCAGAATCGGCTAAAACTGCGAGTGTTGATGACCGGCACGTAAACGCAACCTGGGGTTCGTCAATGGTGAAAATCACTCCGGGGACTCAAAACGGTGATTAATAGCCCATCTAACTGTGATTAATATCCCATGAAACAGGCCAGAATCGGCCAAAACTGCGAGTGTTGATGACCGACACGTAAATACAACCTGGGGTTCGTCAATGGTGGAAATCACTCCGGGGACTCAAAACGGTGATTAATACCCCATCTAACTGTGATTAATAGCCCATGAAACAGGCCAGAATCGGCCAAAACTGCGAGTGTTGATGACCGACACGTAAATACAACCTGGGGTTCGTCAATGGTGGAAATCACTCCGGGGACTCAAAACGGTGATTAATACCCCATCTAACTGTGATTAATAGCCCATGAAACAGGCCAGAATCGGCTAAAACTGCGAGTGTTGATGACCGGCACGTAAACGCAACCTGGGGTTCGTCAATGGTGAAAATCACTCCGGGGACTCAAAACGGTGATTAATAGCCCATCTAACTGTGATTAATATCCCATGAAACAGGCCAGAATCGGCCAAAACTGCGAGTGTTGATGACCGACACGTAAATAAAACCTGGGGTTCGTTTATGGTGGAAATCACTCCGGGGACTCAAAACGGTGATTAATAGCCCATGAAACAGGCCAGAATCGGCCAAAACTACGAGTGTTGATGACCGACACGTAAATACAACCTGGGGTTCGTCAATGGTGGAAATCACTCCGGGGACTCAAAACGGTGATTAATACCCCATCTAACTGTGATTAATAGCCCATGAAACAGGCCAGAATCGGCCAAAACTGCGTGTTTTGATGTCCGACACGTAAATAAAACCTGGGGTTCGTCAATGGTGGAAATCACTCCGGGGACTCAAAACAGTGATTAATAGCCCATGAAACAGGCCAGAAACGGCCAAAACTGCGAGTGTTGATGACCGACACGTAAATACAACCTGGGGTTCGTCAATGGTGGAAATCACTCCGGGGACTCAAAACGGTGATTAATAGCCCATGTAACAATGATTAATAGCCCATGAAACAGGCCAGAATCGGCCAAAACTGCAAGTGTTGATGACCGGCACGTAAACTCAACCTGGGGTTCGTCAATGGTGAAAATCACTCCGGGGACTCAAAACGGTGATTAATAGCCCATCTAACTGTGATTAATAGCCCATGAAACAGGCCAGAATCGGCCAAAACTGCGAGTGTTGATGACCGACACGTAAATACAACCTGGGGTTCGTCAATGGTGGAAATCACTCCGGGGACTCAAAACGGTGATTAATACCCCATCTAACTGTGATTAATAGCCCATGAAACAGGCCAGAATCGGCTAAAACTGCGAGTGTTGATGACCGGCACGTAAATAAAACCTGGGGTTCGTTTATGGTGGAAATCACTCTGGGGACTCAAAACGGTGATTAATAGCCCATGAAACAGGCCAGAATCGGCCAAAACTACGAGTGTTGATGACCGACACGTAAATACAACCTGGGGTTCGTCAATGGTGGAAATCACTCCGGGGACTCAAAACGATGATTAATAGCCCATCTAACTGTGATTAATAGCCCATGAAACAGGCCAGAATCGGCTAAAACTGCGAGTGTTGATGACCGGCACGTAAACGCAACCTGGGGTTCGTCAATGGTGAAAATCACTCCGGGGACTCAAAACGGTGATTAATAGCCCATCTAACTGTGATTAATATCCCATGAAACAGGCCAGAATCGGCCAAAACTGCGAGTGTTGATGACCGACACGTAAATAAAACCTGGGGTTCGTTTATGGTGGAAATCACTCCGGGGACTCAAAACGGTGATTAATAGCCCATGAAACAGGCCAGAATCGGCCAAAACTACGAGTGTTGATGACCGACACGTAAATACAACCTGGGGTTCGTCAATGGTGGAAATCACTCCGGGGACTCAAAACGGTGATTAATACCCCATCTAACTGTGATTAATAGCCCATGAAACAGGCCAGAATCGGCCAAAACTGCGTGTTTTGATGTCCGACACGTAAATAAAACCTGGGGTTCGTCAATGGTGGAAATCACTCCGGGGACTCAAAACAGTGATTAATAGCCCATGAAACAGGCCAGAAACGGCCAAAACTGCGAGTGTTGATGACCGACACGTAAATACAACCTGGGGTTCGTCAATGGTGGAAATCACTCCGGGGACTCAAAACGGTGATTAATACCCCATCTAACTGTGATTAATAGCCCATGAAACAGGCCAGAATCGGCTAAAACTGCGAGTGTTGATGACCGGCACGTAAACGCAACCTGGGGTTCGTCAATGGTGAAAATCACTCCGGGGACTCAAAACGGTGATTAATAGCCCATCTAACTGTGATTAATATCCCATGAAACAGGCCAGAATCGGCCAAAACTGCGAGTGTTGATGACCGACACGTAAATACAACCTGGGGTTCGTCAATGGTGGAAATCACTCCGGGGACTCAAAACGGTGATTAATACCCCATCTAACTGTGATTAATAGCCCATGAAACAGGCCAGAATCGGCCAAAACTGCGAGTGTTGATGACCGACACGTAAATACAACCTGGGGTTCGTCAATGGTGGAAATCACTCCGGGGACTCAAAACGGTGATTAATACCCCATCTAACTGTGATTAATAGCCCATGAAACAGGCCAGAATCGGCTAAAACTGCGAGTGTTGATGACCGGCACGTAAACGCAACCTGGGGTTCGTCAATGGTGAAAATCACTCCGGGGACTCAAAACGGTGATTAATAGCCCATCTAACTGTGATTAATATCCCATGAAACAGGCCAGAATCGGCCAAAACTGCGAGTGTTGATGACCGACACGTAAATAAAACCTGGGGTTCGTTTATGGTGGAAATCACTCCGGGGACTCAAAACGGTGATTAATAGCCCATGAAACAGGCCAGAATCGGCCAAAACTACGAGTGTTGATGACCGACACGTAAATACAACCTGGGGTTCGTCAATGGTGGAAATCACTCCGGGGACTCAAAACGGTGATTAATACCCCATCTAACTGTGATTAATAGCCCATGAAACAGGCCAGAATCGGCCAAAACTGCGTGTTTTGATGTCCGACACGTAAATAAAACCTGGGGTTCGTCAATGGTGGAAATCACTCCGGGGACTCAAAACAGTGATTAATAGCCCATGAAACAGGCCAGAAACGGCCAAAACTGCGAGTGTTGATGACCGACACGTAAATACAACCTGGGGTTCGTCAATGGTGGAAATCACTCCGGGGACTCAAAACGGTGATTAATAGCCCATGTAACAATGATTAATAGCCCATGAAACAGGCCAGAATCGGCCAAAACTGCAAGTGTTGATGACCGGCACGTAAACTCAACCTGGGGTTCGTCAATGGTGAAAATCACTCCGGGGACTCAAAACGGTGATTAATAGCCCATCTAACTGTGATTAATAGCCCATGAAACAGGCCAGAATCGGCCAAAACTGCGAGTGTTGATGACCGACACGTAAATACAACCTGGGGTTCGTCAATGGTGGAAATCACTCCGGGGACTCAAAACGGTGATTAATACCCCATCTAACTGTGATTAATAGCCCATGAAACAGGCCAGAATCGGCTAAAACTGCGAGTGTTGATGACCGGCACGTAAATAAAACCTGGGGTTCGTTTATGGTGGAAATCACTCTGGGGACTCAAAACGGTGATTAATAGCCCATGAAACAGGCCAGAATCGGCCAAAACTACGAGTGTTGATGACCGACACGTAAATACAACCTGGGGTTCGTCAATGGTGGAAATCACTCCGGGGACTCAAAACGATGATTAATAGCCCATCTAACTGTGATTAATAGCCCATGAAACAGGCCAGAATCGGCTAAAACTGCGAGTGTTGATGACCGGCACGTAAACGCAACCTGGGGTTCGTCAATGGTGAAAATCACTCCGGGGACTCAAAACGGTGATTAATAGCCCATCTAACTGTGATTAATATCCCATGAAACAGGCCAGAATCGGCCAAAACTGCGAGTGTTGATGACCGACACGTAAATAAAACCTGGGGTTCGTTTATGGTGGAAATCACTCCGGGGACTCAAAACGGTGATTAATAGCCCATGAAACAGGCCAGAATCGGCCAAAACTACGAGTGTTGATGACCGACACGTAAATACAACCTGGGGTTCGTCAATGGTGGAAATCACTCCGGGGACTCAAAACGGTGATTAATACCCCATCTAACTGTGATTAATAGCCCATGAAACAGGCCAGAATCGGCCAAAACTGCGTGTTTTGATGTCCGACACGTAAATAAAACCTGGGGTTCGTCAATGGTGGAAATCACTCCGGGGACTCAAAACAGTGATTAATAGCCCATGAAACAGGCCAGAAACGGCCAAAACTGCGAGTGTTGATGACCGACACGTAAATACAACCTGGGGTTCGTCAATGGTGGAAATCACTCCGGGGACTCAAAACGGTGATTAATACCCCATCTAACTGTGATTAATAGCCCATGAAACAGGCCAGAATCGGCTAAAACTGCGAGTGTTGATGACCGGCACGTAAACGCAACCTGGGGTTCGTCAATGGTGAAAATCACTCCGGGGACTCAAAACGGTGATTAATAGCCCATCTAACTGTGATTAATATCCCATGAAACAGGCCAGAATCGGCCAAAACTGCGAGTGTTGATGACCGACACGTAAATAAAACCTGGGGTTCGTTTATGGTGGAAATCACTCCGGGGACTCAAAACGGTGATTAATACCCCATCTAACATTGATTAATAGCCCATGAAACAGGCCAGAATCGGCCAAAACTGCGAGTGTTGATGACCGACACGTAAATACAACCTGGGGTTCGTCAATGGTGGAAATCACTCCGGGGACTCAAAACGGTGATTAATACCCCATCTAACTGTGATTAATAGCCCATGAAACAGGCCAGAATCGGCTAAAACTGCGAGTGTTGATGACCGGCACGTAAATAAAACCTGGGGTTCGTTTATGGTGGAAATCACTCTGGGGACTCAAAACGGTGATTAATAGCCCATGAAACAGGCCAGAATCGGCCAAAACTACGAGTGTTGATGACCGACACGTAAATACAACCTGGGGTTCGTCAATGGTGGAAATCACTCCGGGGACTCAAAACGATGATTAATAGCCCATCTAACTGTGATTAATAGCCCATGAAACAGGCCAGAATCGGCTAAAACTGCGAGTGTTGATGACCGGCACGTAAACGCAACCTGGGGTTCGTCAATGGTGAAAATCACTCCGGGGACTCAAAACGGTGATTAATAGCCCATCTAACTGTGATTAATATCCCATGAAACAGGCCAGAATCGGCCAAAACTGCGAGTGTTGATGACCGACACGTAAATAAAACCTGGGGTTCGTTTATGGTGGAAATCACTCCGGGGACTCAAAACGGTGATTAATAGCCCATGAAACAGGCCAGAATCGGCCAAAACTACGAGTGTTGATGACCGACACGTAAATACAACCTGGGGTTCGTCAATGGTGGAAATCACTCCGGGGACTCAAAACGGTGATTAATACCCCATCTAACTGTGATTAATAGCCCATGAAACAGGCCAGAATCGGCCAAAACTGCGTGTTTTGATGTCCGACACGTAAATAAAACCTGGGGTTCGTCAATGGTGGAAATCACTCCGGGGACTCAAAACAGTGATTAATAGCCCATGAAACAGGCCAGAAACGGCCAAAACTGCGAGTGTTGATGACCGACACGTAAATACAACCTGGGGTTCGTCAATGGTGGAAATCACTCCGGGGACTCAAAACGATGATTAATAGCCCATCTAACTGTGATTAATAGCCCATGAAACAGGCCAGAATCGGCTAAAACTGCGAGTGTTGATGACCGGCACGTAAACGCAACCTGGGGTTCGTCAATGGTGAAAATCACTCCGGGGACTCAAAACGGTGATTAATAGCCCATCTAACTGTGATTAATATCCCATGAAACAGGCCAGAATCGGCCAAAACTGCGAGTGTTGATGACCGACACGTAAATAAAACCTGGGGTTCGTTTATGGTGGAAATCACTCCGGGGACTCAAAACGGTGATTAATAGCCCATGAAACAGGCCAGAATCGGCCAAAACTACGAGTGTTGATGACCGACACGTAAATACAACCTGGGGTTCGTCAATGGTGGAAATCACTCCGGGGACTCAAAACGGTGATTAATACCCCATCTAACTGTGATTAATAGCCCATGAAACAGGCCAGAATCGGCCAAAACTGCGTGTTTTGATGTCCGACACGTAAATAAAACCTGGGGTTCGTCAATGGTGGAAATCACTCCGGGGACTCAAAACAGTGATTAATAGCCCATGAAACAGGCCAGAAACGGCCAAAACTGCGAGTGTTGATGACCGACACGTAAATACAACCTGGGGTTCGTCAATGGTGGAAATCACTCCGGGGACTCAAAACGGTGATTAATACCCCATCTAACTGTGATTAATAGCCCATGAAACAGGCCAGAATCGGCTAAAACTGCGAGTGTTGATGACCGGCACGTAAACGCAACCTGGGGTTCGTCAATGGTGAAAATCACTCCGGGGACTCAAAACGGTGATTAATAGCCCATCTAACTGTGATTAATATCCCATGAAACAGGCCAGAATCGGCCAAAACTGCGAGTGTTGATGACCGACACGTAAATACAACCTGGGGTTCGTCAATGGTGGAAATCACTCCGGGGACTCAAAACGGTGATTAATACCCCATCTAACTGTGATTAATAGCCCATGAAACAGGCCAGAATCGGCCAAAACTGCGAGTGTTGATGACCGACACGTAAATACAACCTGGGGTTCGTCAATGGTGGAAATCACTCCGGGGACTCAAAACGGTGATTAATACCCCATCTAACTGTGATTAATAGCCCATGAAACAGGCCAGAATCGGCTAAAACTGCGAGTGTTGATGACCGGCACGTAAACGCAACCTGGGGTTCGTCAATGGTGAAAATCACTCCGGGGACTCAAAACGGTGATTAATAGCCCATCTAACTGTGATTAATATCCCATGAAACAGGCCAGAATCGGCCAAAACTGCGAGTGTTGATGACCGACACGTAAATAAAACCTGGGGTTCGTTTATGGTGGAAATCACTCCGGGGACTCAAAACGGTGATTAATAGCCCATGAAACAGGCCAGAATCGGCCAAAACTACGAGTGTTGATGACCGACACGTAAATACAACCTGGGGTTCGTCAATGGTGGAAATCACTCCGGGGACTCAAAACGGTGATTAATACCCCATCTAACTGTGATTAATAGCCCATGAAACAGGCCAGAATCGGCCAAAACTGCGTGTTTTGATGTCCGACACGTAAATAAAACCTGGGGTTCGTCAATGGTGGAAATCACTCCGGGGACTCAAAACAGTGATTAATAGCCCATGAAACAGGCCAGAAACGGCCAAAACTGCGAGTGTTGATGACCGACACGTAAATACAACCTGGGGTTCGTCAATGGTGGAAATCACTCCGGGGACTCAAAACGGTGATTAATAGCCCATGTAACAATGATTAATAGCCCATGAAACAGGCCAGAATCGGCCAAAACTGCAAGTGTTGATGACCGGCACATAAACTCAACCTGGGGTTCGTCAATGGTGAAAATCACTCCGGGGACTCAAAACGGTGATTAATAGCCCATCTAACTGTGATTAATAGCCCATGAAACAGGCCAGAATCGGCCAAAACTGCGAGTGTTGATGACCGACACGTAAATACAACCTGGGGTTCGTCAATGGTGGAAATCACTCCGGGGACTCAAAACGGTGATTAATACCCCATCTAACTGTGATTAATAGCCCATGAAACAGGCCAGAATCGGCTAAAACTGCGAGTGTTGATGACCGGCACGTAAATAAAACCTGGGGTTCGTTTATGGTGGAAATCACTCTGGGGACTCAAAACGGTGATTAATAGCCCATGAAACAGGCCAGAATCGGCCAAAACTACGAGTGTTGATGACCGACACGTAAATACAACCTGGGGTTCGTCAATGGTGGAAATCACTCCGGGGACTCAAAACGATGATTAATAGCCCATCTAACTGTGATTAATAGCCCATGAAACAGGCCAGAATCGGCTAAAACTGCGAGTGTTGATGACCGGCACGTAAACGCAACCTGGGGTTCGTCAATGGTGAAAATCACTCCGGGGACTCAAAACGGTGATTAATAGCCCATCTAACTGTGATTAATATCCCATGAAACAGGCCAGAATCGGCCAAAACTGCGAGTGTTGATGACCGACACGTAAATAAAACCTGGGGTTCGTTTATGGTGGAAATCACTCCGGGGACTCAAAACGGTGATTAATAGCCCATGAAACAGGCCAGAATCGGCCAAAACTACGAGTGTTGATGACCGACACGTAAATACAACCTGGGGTTCGTCAATGGTGGAAATCACTCCGGGGACTCAAAACGGTGATTAATACCCCATCTAACTGTGATTAATAGCCCATGAAACAGGCCAGAATCGGCCAAAACTGCGTGTTTTGATGTCCGACACGTAAATAAAACCTGGGGTTCGTCAATGGTGGAAATCACTCCGGGGACTCAAAACAGTGATTAATAGCCCATGAAACAGGCCAGAAACGGCCAAAACTGCGAGTGTTGATGACCGACACGTAAATACAACCTGGGGTTCGTCAATGGTGGAAATCACTCCGGGGACTCAAAACGGTGATTAATACCCCATCTAACTGTGATTAATAGCCCATGAAACAGGCCAGAATCGGCTAAAACTGCGAGTGTTGATGACCGGCACGTAAACGCAACCTGGGGTTCGTCAATGGTGAAAATCACTCCGGGGACTCAAAACGGTGATTAATAGCCCATCTAACTGTGATTAATATCCCATGAAACAGGCCAGAATCGGCCAAAACTGCGAGTGTTGATGACCGACACGTAAATAAAACCTGGGGTTCGTTTATGGTGGAAATCACTCCGGGGACTCAAAACGGTGATTAATACCCCATCTAACTGTGATTAATAGCCCATGAAACAGGCCAGAATCGGCCAAAACTGCGAGTGTTGATGACCGACACGTAAATACAACCTGGGGTTCGTCAATGGTGGAAATCACTCCGGGGACTCAAAACGGTGATTAATACCCCATCTAACTGTGATTAATAGCCCATGAAACAGGCCAGAATCGGCTAAAACTGCGAGTGTTGATGACCGGCACGTAAATAAAACCTGGGGTTCGTTTATGGTGGAAATCACTCTGGGGACTCAAAACGGTGATTAATAGCCCATGAAACAGGCCAGAATCGGCCAAAACTACGAGTGTTGATGACCGACACGTAAATACAACCTGGGGTTCGTCAATGGTGGAAATCACTCCGGGGACTCAAAACGATGATTAATAGCCCATCTAACTGTGATTAATAGCCCATGAAACAGGCCAGAATCGGCTAAAACTGCGAGTGTTGATGACCGGCACGTAAACGCAACCTGGGGTTCGTCAATGGTGAAAATCACTCCGGGGACTCAAAACGGTGATTAATAGCCCATCTAACTGTGATTAATATCCCATGAAACAGGCCAGAATCGGCCAAAACTGCGAGTGTTGATGACCGACACGTAAATAAAACCTGGGGTTCGTTTATGGTGGAAATCACTCCGGGGACTCAAAACGGTGATTAATAGCCCATGAAACAGGCCAGAATCGGCCAAAACTACGAGTGTTGATGACCGACACGTAAATACAACCTGGGGTTCGTCAATGGTGGAAATCACTCCGGGGACTCAAAACGGTGATTAATACCCCATCTAACTGTGATTAATAGCCCATGAAACAGGCCAGAATCGGCCAAAACTGCGTGTTTTGATGTCCGACACGTAAATAAAACCTGGGGTTCGTCAATGGTGGAAATCACTCCGGGGACTCAAAACAGTGATTAATAGCCCATGAAACAGGCCAGAAACGGCCAAAACTGCGAGTGTTGATGACCGACACGTAAATACAACCTGGGGTTCGTCAATGGTGGAAATCACTCCGGGGACTCAAAACGGTGATTAATACCCCATCTAACTGTGATTAATAGCCCATGAAACAGGCCAGAATCGGCTAAAACTGCGAGTGTTGATGACCGGCACGTAAACGCAACCTGGGGTTCGTCAATGGTGAAAATCACTCCGGGGACTCAAAACGGTGATTAATAGCCCATCTAACTGTGATTAATATCCCATGAAACAGGCCAGAATCGGCCAAAACTGCGAGTGTTGATGACCGACACGTAAATACAACCTGGGGTTCGTCAATGGTGGAAATCACTCCGGGGACTCAAAACGGTGATTAATACCCCATCTAACTGTGATTAATAGCCCATGAAACAGGCCAGAATCGGCTAAAACTGCGAGTGTTGATGACCGGCACGTAAATAAAACCTGGGGTTCGTTTATGGTGGAAATCACTCTGGGGACTCAAAACGGTGATTAATAGCCCATGAAACAGGCCAGAATCGGCCAAAACTACGAGTGTTGATGACCGACACGTAAATACAACCTGGGGTTCGTCAATGGTGGAAATCACTCCGGGGACTCAAAACGGTGATTAATACCCCATCTAACTGTGATTAATATCCCATGAAACAGGCCAGAATCGGCCAAAACTGCGTGTTTTGATGTCCGACACGTAAATAAAACCTGGGGTTCGTCAATGGTGGAAATCACTCCGGGGACTCAAAACGGTGATTAATACCCCATCTAACTGTGATTAATAGCCCATGAAACAGGCCAGAATCGGCTAAAACTGCGAGTGTTGATGACCGGCACGTAAACGCAACCTGGGGTTCGTCAATGGTGAAAATCACTCCGGGGACTCAAAACGGTGATTAATAGCCCATCTAACTGTGATTAATATCCCATGAAACAGGCCAGAATCGGCCAAAACTGCGAGTGTTGATGACCGACACGTAAATAAAACCTGGGGTTCGTTTATGGTGGAAATCACTCCGGGGACTCAAAACGGTGATTAATAGCCCATGAAACAGGCCAGAATCGGCCAAAACTACGAGTGTTGATGACCGACACGTAAATACAACCTGGGGTTCGTCAATGGTGGAAATCACTCCGGGGACTCAAAACGGTAATTAATACCCCATCTAACTGTGATTAATAGCCCATGAAACAGGCCAGAATCGGCCAAAACTGCGTGTTTTGATGTCCGACACGTAAATAAAACCTGGGGTTCGTCAATGGTGGAAATCACTCCGGGGACTCAAAACAGTGATTAATAGCCCATGAAACAGGCCAGAAACGGCCAAAACTGCGAGTGTTGATGACCGACACGTAAATACAACCTGGGGTTCGTCAATGGTGGAAATCACTCCGGGGACTCAAAACGGTGATTAATAGCCAATGTAACAATGATTAATAGCCCATGAAACAGGCCAGAATCGGCCAAAACTGCGAGTGTTGATGACCGGCACGTAAACTCAACCTGGGGTTCGTCAATGGTGAAAATCACTCCGGGGACTCAAAACGGTGATTAATAGCCCATCTAACTGTGATTAATAGCCCATGAAATGGGCCAGAATCGGCCAAAACTGCGAGTGTTGATGACCGACACGTAAATACAACCTGGGGTTCGTCAATGGTGGAAATCACTCCGGGGACTCAAAACGGTGATTAATACCCCATCTAACTGTGATTAATAGCCCATGAAACAGGCCAGAATCGGCTAAAACTGCGAGTGTTGATGACCGGCACGTAAACGCAACCTGCGGTTCGTCAATGGTGAAAATCACTCCGGGGACTCAAAACGGTGATTAATAGCCCATCTAACTGTGATTAATATCCCATGAAACAGGCCAGAATCGGCCAAAACTGCGAGTGTTGATGACCGACACGTAAATAAAACCTGGGGTTCGTTTATGGTGGAAATCACTCCGGGGACTCAAAACGGTGATTAATAGCCCATGAAACAGGCCAGAATCGGCCAAAACTACGAGTGTTGATGACCGACACGTAAATACAACCTGGGGTTCGTCAATGGTGGAAATCACTCCGGGGACTCAAAACGGTGATTAATACCCCATCTAACTGTGATTAATAGCCCATGAAACAGGCCAGAATCGGCCAAAACTGCGTGTTTTGATGTCCGACACGTAAATAAAACCTGGGGTTCGTCAATGGTGGAAATCACTCCGGGGACTCAAAACAGTGATTAATAGCCCATGAAACAGGCCAGAAACGGCCAAAACTGCGAGTGTTGATGACCGACACGTAAATACAACCTGGGGTTCGTCAATGGTGGAAATCACTCCGGGGACTCAAAACGGTGATTAATAGCCCATGTAACAATGATTAATAGCCCATGAAACAGGCCAGAATCGGCCAAAACTGCAAGTGTTGATGACCGGCACGTAAACTCAACCTGGGGTTCGTCAATGGTGAAAATCACTCCGGGGACTCAAAACGGTGATTAATAGCCCATCTAACTGTGATTAATAGCCCATGAAACAGGCCAGAATCGGCCAAAACTGCGAGTGTTGATGACCGACACGTAAATACAACCTGGGGTTCGTCAATGGTGGAAATCACTCCGGGGACTCAAAACGGTGATTAATACCCCATCTAACTGTGATTAATAGCCCATGAAACAGGCCAGAATCGGCTAAAACTGCGAGTGTTGATGACCGGCACGTAAATAAAACCTGGGGTTCGTTTATGGTGGAAATCACTCTGGGGACTCAAAACGGTGATTAATAGCCCATGAAACAGGCCAGAATCGGCCAAAACTACGAGTGTTGATGACCGACACGTAAATACAACCTGGGGTTCGTCAATGGTGGAAATCACTCCGGGGACTCAAAACGATGATTAATAGCCCATCTAACTGTGATTAATAGCCCATGAAACAGGCCAGAATCGGCTAAAACTGCGAGTGTTGATGACCGGCACGTAAACGCAACCTGGGGTTCGTCAATGGTGAAAATCACTCCGGGGACTCAAAACGGTGATTAATAGCCCATCTAACTGTGATTAATATCCCATGAAACAGGCCAGAATCGGCCAAAACTGCGAGTGTTGATGACCGACACGTAAATAAAACCTGGGGTTCGTTTATGGTGGAAATCACTCCGGGGACTCAAAACGGTGATTAATAGCCCATGAAACAGGCCAGAATCGGCCAAAACTACGAGTGTTGATGACCGACACGTAAATACAACCTGGGGTTCGTCAATGGTGGAAATCACTCCGGGGACTCAAAACGGTGATTAATACCCCATCTAACTGTGATTAATAGCCCATGAAACAGGCCAGAATCGGCCAAAACTGCGTGTTTTGATGTCCGACACGTAAATAAAACCTGGGGTTCGTCAATGGTGGAAATCACTCCGGGGACTCAAAACAGTGATTAATAGCCCATGAAACAGGCCAGAAACGGCCAAAACTGCGAGTGTTGATGACCGACACGTAAATACAACCTGGGGTTCGTCAATGGTGGAAATCACTCCGGGGACTCAAAACGGTGATTAATAGCCCATGTAACAATGATTAATAGCCCATGAAACAGGCCAGAATCGGCCAAAACTGCAAGTGTTGATGACCGGCACGTAAACTCAACCTGGGGTTCGTCAATGGTGAAAATCACTCCGGGGACTCAAAACGGTGATTAATAGCCCATCTAACTGTGATTAATAGCCCATGAAACAGGCCAGAATCGGCCAAAACTGCGAGTGTTGATGACCGACACGTAAATACAACCTGGGGTTCGTCAATGGTGGAAATCACTCCGGGGACTCAAAACGGTGATTAATACCCCATCTAACTGTGATTAATAGCCCATGAAACAGGCCAGAATCGGCTAAAACTGCGAGTGTTGATGACCGGCACGTAAATAAAACCTGGGGTTCGTTTATGGTGGAAATCACTCTGGGGACTCAAAACGGTGATTAATAGCCCATGAAACAGGCCAGAATCGGCCAAAACTACGAGTGTTGATGACCGACACGTAAATACAACCTGGGGTTCGTCAATGGTGGAAATCACTCCGGGGACTCAAAACGATGATTAATAGCCCATCTAACTGTGATTAATAGCCCATGAAACAGGCCAGAATCGGCTAAAACTGCGAGTGTTGATGACCGGCACGTAAACGCAACCTGGGGTTCGTCAATGGTGAAAATCACTCCGGGGACTCAAAACGGTGATTAATAGCCCATCTAACTGTGATTAATATCCCATGAAACAGGCCAGAATCGGCCAAAACTGCGAGTGTTGATGATCGACACGTAAATAAAACCTGGGGTTCGTTTATGGTGGAAATCACTCCGGGGACTCAAAACGGTGATTAATAGCCCATGAAACAGGCCAGAATCGGCCAAAACTACGAGTGTTGATGACCGACACGTAAATACAACCTGGGGTTCGTCAATGGTGGAAATCACTCCGGGGACTCAAAACGGTGATTAATACCCCATCTAACTGTGATTAATAGCCCATGAAACAGGCCAGAATCGGCCAAAACTGCGTGTTTTGATGTCCGACACGTAAATAAAACCTGGGGTTCGTCAATGGTGGAAATCACTCCGGGGACTCAAAACAGTGATTAATAGCCCATGAAACAGGCCAGAAACGGCCAAAACTGCGAGTGTTGATGACCGACACGTAAATACAACCTGGGGTTCGTCAATGGTGGAAATCACTCCGGGGACTCAAAACGGTGATTAATACCCCATCTAACTGTGATTAATAGCCCATGAAACAGGCCAGAATCGGCTAAAACTGCGAGTGTTGATGACCGGCACGTAAACGCAACCTGGGGTTCGTCAATGGTGAAAATCACTCCGGGGACTCAAAACGGTGATTAATAGCCCATCTAACTGTGATTAATATCCCATGAAACAGGCCAGAATCGGCCAAAACTGCGAGTGTTGATGACCGACACGTAAATAAAACCTGGGGTTCGTTTATGGTGGAAATCACTCCGGGGACTCAAAACGGTGATTAATAGCCCATGAAACAGGCCAGAATCGGCCAAAACTACGAGTGTTGATGACCGACACGTAAATACAACCTGGGGTTCGTCAATGGTGGAAATCACTCCGGGGACTCAAAACGATGATTAATAGCCCATCTAACTGTGATTAATAGCCCATGAAACAGGCCAGAATCGGCCAAAACTGCGAGTTTTGATGACCGGCACGTAAATAAAACCCGGGGTTCGTTTATGGTGGAAATCACTCTGGGGACTCAAAACGGTGATTAATAGCCCATGAAACAGGCCAGAATCGGCCAAAACTACGAGTGTTGATGACCGACACGTAAATACAACCTGGGGTTCGTCAATGGTGGAAATCACTCCGGGGACTCAAAACGGTGATTAATACCCCATCTAACTGTGATTAATATCCCATGAAACAGGCCAGAATCGGCCAAAACTGCGTGTTTTGATGTCCGACACGTAAATAAAACCTGGGGTTCGTCAATGGTGGAAATCACTCCGGGGACTCAAAACGGTGATTAATACCCCATCTAACTGTGATTAATAGCCCATGAAACAGGCCAGAATCGGCTAAAACTGCGAGTGTTGATGACCGGCACGTAAACGCAACCTGGGGTTCGTCAATGGTGAAAATCACTCCGGGGACTCAAAACGGTGATTAATAGCCCATCTAACTGTGATTAATATCCCATGAAACAGGCCAGAATCGGCCAAAACTGCGAGTGTTGATGACCGACACGTAAATAAAACCTGGGGTTCGTTTATGGTGGAAATCACTCCGGGGACTCAAAACGGTGATTAATAGCCCATGAAACAGGCCAGAATCGGCCAAAACTACGAGTGTTGATGACCGACACGTAAATACAACCTGGGGTTCGTCAATGGTGGAAATCACTCCGGGGACTCAAAACGGTGATTAATACCCCATCTAACTGTGATTAATAGCCCATGAAACAGGCCAGAATCGGCCAAAACTGCGTGTTTTGATGTCCGACACGTAAATAAAACCTGGGGTTCGTCAATGGTGGAAATCACTCCGGGGACTCAAAACAGTGATTAATAGCCCATGAAACAGGCCAGAAACGGCCAAAACTGCGAGTGTTGATGACCGACACGTAAATACAACCTGGGGTTCGTCAATGGTGGAAATCACTCCGGGGACTCAAAACGGTGATTAATACCCCATCTAACTGTGATTAATAGCCCATGAAACAGGCCAGAATCGGCTAAAACTGCGAGTGTTGATGACCGGCACGTAAACGCAACCTGGGGTTCGTCAATGGTGAAAATCACTCCGGGGACTCAAAACGGTGATTAATAGCCCATCTAACTGTGATTAATATCCCATGAAACAGGCCAGAATCGGCCAAAACTGCGAGTGTTGATGACCGACACGTAAATAAAACCTGGGGTTCGTTTATGGTGGAAATCACTCCGGGGACTCAAAACGGTGATTAATAGCCCATGAAACAGGCCAGAATCGGCCAAAACTACGAGTGTTGATGACCGACACGTAAATACAACCTGGGGTTCGTCAATGGTGGAAATCACTCCGGGGACTCAAAACGGTGATTAATACCCCATCTAACTGTGATTAATAGCCCATGAAACAGGCCAGAATCGGCCAAAACTGCGTGTTTTGATGTCCGACACGTAAATAAAACCTGGGGTTCGTCAATGGTGGAAATCACTCCGGGGACTCAAAACAGTGATTAATAGCCCATGAAACAGGCCAGAAACGGCCAAAACTGCGAGTGTTGATGACCGACACGTAAATACAACCTGGGGTTCGTCAATGGTGGAAATCACTCCGGGGACTCAAAACGGTGATTTATAGCCCATGTAACAATGATTAATAGCCCATGAAACAGGCCAGAATCGGCCAAAACTGCAAGTGTTGATGACCGGCACGTAAACTCAACCTGGGGTTCGTCAATGGTGAAAATCACTCCGGGGACTCAAAACGGTGATTAATAGCCCATCTAACTGTGATTAATAGCCCATGAAACAGGCCAGAATCGGCCAAAACTGCGAGTGTTGATGACCGACACGTAAATACAACCTGGGGTTCGTCAATGGTGGAAATCACTCCGGGGACTCAAAACGGTGATTAATACCCCATCTAACTGTGATTAATAGCCCATGAAACAGGCCAGAATCGGCTAAAACTGCGAGTGTTGATGACCGGCACGTAAATAAAACCTGGGGTTCGTTTATGGTGGAAATCACTCTGGGGACTCAAAACGGTGATTAATAGCCCATGAAACAGGCCAGAATCGGCCAAAACTACGAGTGTTGATGACCGACACGTAAATACAACCTGGGGTTCGTCAATGGTGGAAATCACTCCGGGGACTCAAAACGATGATTAATAGCCCATCTAACTGTGATTAATAGCCCATGAAACAGGCCAGAATCGGCTAAAACTGCGAGTGTTGATGACCGGCACGTAAACGCAACCTGGGGTTCGTCAATGGTGAAAATCACTCCGGGGACTCAAAACGGTGATTAATAGCCCATCTAACTGTGATTAATATCCCATGAAACAGGCCAGAATCGGCCAAAACTGCGAGTGTTGATGACCGACACGTAAATAAAACCTGGGGTTCGTTTATGGTGGAAATCACTCCGGGGACTCAAAACGGTGATTAATAGCCCATGAAACAGGCCAGAATCGGCCAAAACTACGAGTGTTGATGATCGACACGTAAATAAAACCTGGGGTTCGTTTATGGTGGAAATCACTCCGGGGACTCAAAACGGTGATTAATAGCCCATGAAACAGGCCAGAATCGGCCAAAACTACGAGTGTTGATGACCGACACGTAAATACAACCTGGGGTTCGTCAATGGTGGAAATCACTCCGGGGACTCAAAACGGTGATTAATACCCCATCTAACTGTGATTAATAGCCCATGAAACAGGCCAGAATCGGCCAAAACTGCGTGTTTTGATGTCCGACACGTAAATAAAACCTGGGGTTCGTCAATGGTGGAAATCACTCCGGGGACTCAAAACAGTGATTAATAGCCCATGAAACAGGCCAGAAACGGCCAAAACTGCGAGTGTTGATGACCGACACGTAAATACAACCTGGGGTTCGTCAATGGTGGAAATCACTCCGGGGACTCAAAACGGTGATTAATACCCCATCTAACTGTGATTAATAGCCCATGAAACAGGCCAGAATCGGCTAAAACTGCGAGTGTTGATGACCGGCACGTAAACGCAACCTGGGGTTCGTCAATGGTGAAAATCACTCCGGGGACTCAAAACGGTGATTAATAGCCCATCTAACTGTGATTAATATCCCATGAAACAGGCCAGAATCGGCCAAAACTGCGAGTGTTGATGACCGACACGTAAATAAAACCTGGGGTTCGTTTATGGTGGAAATCACTCCGGGGACTCAAAACGGTGATTAATAGCCCATGAAACAGGCCAGAATCGGCCAAAACTACGAGTGTTGATGACCGACACGTAAATACAACCTGGGGTTCGTCAATGGTGGAAATCACTCCGGGGACTCAAAACGATGATTAATAGCCCATCTAACTGTGATTAATAGCCCATGAAACAGGCCAGAATCGGCTAAAACTGCGAGTGTTGATGACCGGCACGTAAACGCAACCTGGGGTTCGTCAATGGTGAAAATCACTCCGGGGACTCAAAACGGTGATTAATAGCCCATCTAACTGTGATTAATATCCCATGAAACAGGCCAGAATCGGCCAAAACTGCGAGTGTTGATGACCGACACGTAAATAAAACCTGGGGTTCGTTTATGGTGGAAATCACTCCGGGGACTCAAAACGGTGATTAATAGCCCATGAAACAGGCCAGAATCGGCCAAAACTACGAGTGTTGATGATCGACACGTAAATAAAACCTGGGGTTCGTTTATGGTGGAAATCACTCCGGGGACTCAAAACGGTGATTAATAGCCCATGAAACAGGCCAGAATCGGCCAAAACTACGAGTGTTGATGACCGACACGTAAATACAACCTGGGGTTCGTCAATGGTGGAAATCACTCCGGGGACTCAAAACGGTGATTAATACCCCATCTAACTGTGATTAATAGCCCATGAAACAGGCCAGAATCGGCCAAAACTGCGTGTTTTGATGTCCGACACGTAAATAAAACCTGGGGTTCGTCAATGGTGGAAATCACTCCGGGGACTCAAAACAGTGATTAATAGCCCATGAAACAGGCCAGAAACGGCCAAAACTGCGAGTGTTGATGACCGACACGTAAATACAACCTGGGGTTCGTCAATGGTGGAAATCACTCCGGGGACTCAAAACGGTGATTAATACCCCATCTAACTGTGATTAATAGCCCATGAAACAGGCCAGAATCGGCTAAAACTGCGAGTGTTGATGACCGGCACGTAAACGCAACCTGGGGTTCGTCAATGGTGAAAATCACTCCGGGGACTCAAAACGGTGATTAATAGCCCATCTAACTGTGATTAATATCCCATGAAACAGGCCAGAATCGGCCAAAACTGCGAGTGTTGATGACCGACACGTAAATAAAACCTGGGGTTCGTTTATGGTGGAAATCACTCCGGGGACTCAAAACGGTGATTAATAGCCCATGAAACAGGCCAGAATCGGCCAAAACTACGAGTGTTGATGACCGACACGTAAATACAACCTGGGGTTCGTCAATGGTGGAAATCACTCCGGGGACTCAAAACGATGATTAATAGCCCATCTAACTGTGATTAATAGCCCATGAAACAGGCCAGAATCGGCTAAAACTGCGAGTGTTGATGACCGGCACGTAAACGCAACCTGGGGTTCGTCAATGGTGAAAATCACTCCGGGGACTCAAAACGGTGATTAATAGCCCATCTAACTGTGATTAATATCCCATGAAACAGGCCAGAATCGGCCAAAACTGCGAGTGTTGATGACCGACACGTAAATAAAACCTGGGGTTCGTTTATGGTGGAAATCACTCCGGGGACTCAAAACGGTGATTAATAGCCCATGAAACAGGCCAGAATCGGCCAAAACTACGAGTGTTGATGATCGACACGTAAATAAAACCTGGGGTTCGTTTATGGTGGAAATCACTCCGGGGACTCAAAACGGTGATTAATAGCCCATGAAACAGGCCAGAATCGGCCAAAACTACGAGTGTTGATGACCGACACGTAAATACAACCTGGGGTTCGTCAATGGTGGAAATCACTCCGGGGACTCAAAACGGTGATTAATACCCCATCTAACTGTGATTAATAGCCCATGAAACAGGCCAGAATCGGCCAAAACTGCGTGTTTTGATGTCCGACACGTAAATAAAACCTGGGGTTCGTCAATGGTGGAAATCACTCCGGGGACTCAAAACAGTGATTAATAGCCCATGAAACAGGCCAGAAACGGCCAAAACTGCGAGTGTTGATGACCGACACGTAAATACAACCTGGGGTTCGTCAATGGTGGAAATCACTCCGGGGACTCAAAACGGTGATTAATAGCCCATGTAACAATGATTAATAGCCCATGAAACAGGCCAGAATCGGCCAAAACTGCAAGTGTTGATGACCGGCACGTAAACTCAACCTGGGGTTCGTCAATGGTGAAAATCACTCCGGGGACTCAAAACGGTGATTAATAGCCCATCTAACTGTGATTAATAGCCCATGAAACAGGCCAGAATCGGCCAAAACTGCGAGTGTTGATGACCGACACGTAAATACAACCTGGGGTTCGTCAATGGTGGAAATCACTCCGGGGACTCAAAACGGTGATTAATACCCCATCTAACTGTGATTAATAGCCCATGAAACAGGCCAGAATCGGCTAAAACTGCGAGTGTTGATGACCGGCACGTAAACTCAACCTGGGGTTCGTCAATGGTGAAAATCACTCCGGGGACTCAAAACGGTGATTAATAGCCCATCTAACTGTGATTAATAGCCCATGAAATGGGCCAGAATCGGCCAAAACTGCGAGTGTTGATGACCGACACGTAAATACAACCTGGGGTTCGTCAATGGTGGAAATCACTCCGGGGACTCAAAACGGTGATTAATACCCCATCTAACTGTGATTAATAGCCCATGAAACAGGCCAGAATCGGCCAAAACTGCGTGTTTTGATGTCCGACACGTAAATAAAACCTCGGGTTCGTCAATGGTGGAAATCACTCCGGGGACTCAAAACAGTGATTAATAGCCCATGAAACAGGCCAGAAACGGCCAAAACTGCGAGTGTTGATGACCGACACGTAAATACAACCTGGGGTTCGTCAATGGTGGAAATCACTCCGGGGACTCAAAACGGTGATTAATACCCCATCTAACTGTGATTAATAGCCCATGAAACAAGCCAGAATCGGCTAAAACTGCGAGTGTTGATGACCGGCACGTAAACGCAACCTGGGGTTCGTCAATGGTGAAAATCACTCCGGGGACTCAAAACGGTGATTAATAGCCCATCTAACTGTGATTAATATCCCATGAAACAGGCCAGAATCGGCCAAAACTGCGAGTGTTGATGACCGACACGTAAATAAAACCTGGGGTTCGTTTATGGTGGAAATCACTCCGGGGACTCAAAACGGTGATTAATAGCCCATGAAACAGGCCAGAATCGGCCAAAACTACGAGTGTTGATGACCGACACGTAAATACAACCTGGGGTTCGTCAATGGTGGAAATCACTCCGGGGACTCAAAACGGTGATTAATACCCCATCTAACTGTGATTAATAGCCCATGAAACAGGCCAGAATCGGCCAAAACTGCGTGTTTTGATGTCCGACACGTAAATAAAACCTGGGGTTCGTCAATGGTGGAAATCACTCCGGGGACTCAAAACAGTGATTAATAGCCCATGAAACAGGCCAGAAACGGCCAAAACTGCGAGTGTTGATGACCGACACGTAAATACAACCTGGGGTTCGTCAATGGTGGAAATCACTCCGGGGACTCAAAACGGTGATTAATAGCCCATGTAACAATGATTAATAGCCCATGAAACAGGCCAGAATCGGCCAAAACTGCAAGTGTTGATGACCGGCACGTAAACTCAACCTGGGGTTCGTCAATGGTGAAAATCACTCCGGGGACTCAAAACGGTGATTAATAGCCCATCTAACTGTGATTAATAGCCCATGAAACAGGCCAGAATCGGCCAAAACTGCGAGTGTTGATGACCGACACGTAAATACAACCTGGGGTTCGTCAATGGTGGAAATCACTCCGGGGACTCAAAACGGTGATTAATACCCCATCTAACTGTGATTAATAGCCCATGAAACAGGCCAGAATCAGCTAAAACTGCGAGTGTTGATGACCGGCACGTAAATAAAACCTGGGGTTCGTTTATGGTGGAAATCACTCTGGGGACTCAAAACGGTGATTAATAGCCCATGAAACAGGCCAGAATCGGCCAAAACTACGAGTGTTGATGACCGACACGTAAATACAACCTGGGGTTCGTCAATGGTGGAAATCACTCCGGGGACTCAAAACGGTGATTAATACCCCATCTAACTGTGATTAATATCCCATGAAACAGGCCAGAATCGGCCAAAACTGCGTGTTTTGATGTCCGACACGTAAATAAAACCTGGGGTTCGTCAATGGTGGAAATCACTCCGGGGACTCAAAACAGTGATTAATAGCCCATGAAACAGGCCAGAAACGGCCAAAACTGCGAGTGTTGATGACCGACACGTAAATACAACCTGGGGTTCGTCAATGGTGGAAATCACTCCGGGGACTCAAAACGGTGATTAATAGCCCATCTAACTGTGATTAATAGCCCATGAAACAGGCCAGAATCGGCCAAAACTGCGAGTGTTGATGACCGACACGTAAATACAACCTGGGGTTCGTCAATGGTGGAAATCACTCCGGGGACTCAAAACGGTGATTAATACCCCATCTAACTGTGATTAATAGCCCATGAAACAGGCCAGAATCGGCTAAAACTGCGAGTGTTGATGACCGGCACGTAAACTCAACCTGGGGTTCGTCAATGGTGAAAATCACTCCGGGGACTCAAAACGGTGATTAATAGCCCATCTAACTGTGATTAATAGCCCATGAAATGGGCCAGAATCGGCCAAAACTGCGAGTGTTGATGACCGACACGTAAATACAACCTGGGGTTCGTCAATGGTGGAAATCACTCCGGGGACTCAAAACGGTGATTAATACCCCATCTAACTGTGATTAATAGCCCATGAAACAGGCCAGAATCGGCCAAAACTGCGTGTTTTGATGTCCGACACGTAAATAAAACCTCGGGTTCGTCAATGGTGGAAATCACTCCGGGGACTCAAAACAGTGATTAATAGCCCATGAAACAGGCCAGAAACGGCCAAAACTGCGAGTGTTGATGACCGACACGTAAATACAACCTGGGGTTCGTCAATGGTGGAAATCACTCCGGGGACTCAAAACGGTGATTAATACCCCATCTAACTGTGATTAATAGCCCATGAAACAGGCCAGAATCGGCTAAAACTGCGAGTGTTGATGACCGGCACGTAAACGCAACCTGGGGTTCGTCAATGGTGAAAATCACTCCGGGGACTCAAAACGGTGATTAATAGCCCATCTAACTGTGATTAATATCCCATGAAACAGGCCAGAATCGGCCAAAACTGCGAGTGTTGATGACCGACACGTAAATAAAACCTGGGGTTCGTTTATGGTGGAAATCACTCCGGGGACTCAAAACGGTGATTAATAGCCCATGAAACAGGCCAGAATCGGCCAAAACTACGAGTGTTGATGACCGACACGTAAATACAACCTGGGGTTCGTCAATGGTGGAAATCACTCCGGGGACTCAAAACGGTGATTAATACCCCATCTAACTGTGATTAATAGCCCATGAAACAGGCCAGAATCGGCCAAAACTGCGTGTTTTGATGTCCGACACGTAAATAAAACCTGGGGTTCGTCAATGGTGGAAATCACTCCGGGGACTCAAAACAGTGATTAATAGCCCATGAAACAGGCCAGAAACGGCCAAAACTGCGAGTGTTGATGACCGACACGTAAATACAACCTGGGGTTCGTCAATGGTGGAAATCACTCCGGGGACTCAAAACGGTGATTAATAGCCCATGTAACAATGATTAATAGCCCATGAAACAGGCCAGAATCGGCCAAAACTGCAAGTGTTGATGACCGGCACGTAAACTCAACCTGGGGTTCGTCAATGGTGAAAATCACTCCGGGGACTCAAAACGGTGATTAATAGCCCATCTAACTGTGATTAATAGCCCATGAAATGGGCCAGAATCGGCCAAAACTGCGAGTGTTGATGACCGACACGTAAATACAACCTGGGGTTCGTCAATGGTGGAAATCACTCCGGGGACTCAAAACGGTGATTAATAGCCCATCTAACTGTGATTAATAGCCCATGATACAGGCCAGAATCGGCTAAAACTGCGAGTGTTGATGACCGGCACGTAAACGCAACCTGGGGTTCGTCAATGGTGAAAATCACTCCGGGGACTCAAAACGGTGATTAATAGCCCATCTAACTGTGATTAATATCCCATGAAACAGGCCAGAATCGGCTAAAACTGCGAGTGTTGATGACCGGCACGTAAACGCAACCTGGGGTTCGTCAATGGTGAAAATCACTCCGGGGACTCAAAACGGTGATTAATAGCCCATCTAACTGTGATTAATATCCCATGAAACAGGCCAGAATCGGCCAAAACTGCGAGTGTTGATGACCGACACGTAAATAAAACCTGGGGTTCGTTTATGGTGGAAATCACTCCGGGGACTCAAAACGGTGATTAATAGCCCATGAAACAGGCCAGAATCGGCCAAAACTACGAGTGTTGATGACCGACACGTAAATACAACCTGGGGTTCGTCAATGGTGGAAATCACTCCGGGGACTCAAAACGGTGATTAATACCCCATCTAACTGTGATTAATAGCCCATGAAACAGGCCAGAATCGGCCAAAACTGCGTGTTTTGATGTCCGACACGTAAATAAAACCTGGGGTTCGTCAATGGTGGAAATCACTCCGGGGACTCAAAACAGTGATTAATAGCCCATGAAACAGGCCAGAAACGGCCAAAACTGCGAGTGTTGATGACCGACACGTAAATACAACCTGGGGTTCGTCAATGGTGGAAATCACTCCGGGGACTCAAAACGGTGATTAATAGCCCATGTAACAATGATTAATAGCCCATGAAACAGGCCAGAATCGGCCAAAACTGCAAGTGTTGATGACCGGCACGTAAACTCAACCTGGGGTTCGTCAATGGTGAAAATCACTCCGGGGACTCAAAACGGTGATTAATAGCCCATCTAACTGTGATTAATAGCCCATGAAACAGGCCAGAATCGGCCAAAACTGCGAGTGTTGATGACCGACACGTAAATACAACCTGGGGTTCGTCAATGGTGGAAATCACTCCGGGGACTCAAAACGGTGATTAATACCCCATCTAACTGTGATTAATAGCCCATGAAACAGGCCAGAATCGGCTAAAACTGCGAGTGTTGATGACCGGCACGTAAATAAAACCTGGGGTTCGTTTATGGTGGAAATCACTCTGGGGACTCAAAACGGTGATTAATAGCCCATGAAACAGGCCAGAATCGGCCAAAACTACGAGTGTTGATGACCGACACGTAAATACAACCTGGGGTTCGTCAATGGTGGAAATCACTCCGGGGACTCAAAACGGTGATTAATACCCCATCTAACTGTGATTAATATCCCATGAAACAGGCCAGAATCGGCCAAAACTGCGTGTTTTGATGTCCGACACGTAAATAAAACCTGGGGTTCGTCAATGGTGGAAATCACTCCGGGGACTCAAAACAGTGATTAATAGCCCATGAAACAGGCCAGAAACGGCCAAAACTGCGAGTGTTGATGACCGACACGTAAATACAACCTGGGGTTCGTCAATGGTGGAAATCACTCCGGGGACTCAAAACGGTGATTAATACCCCATCTAACTGTGATTAATAGCCCATGAAACAGGCCAGAATCGGCTAAAACTGCGAGTGTTGATGACCGGCACGTAAACGCAACCTGGGGTTCGTCAATGGTGAAAATCACTCCGGGGACTCAAAACGGTGATTAATAGCCCATCTAACTGTGATTAATATCCCATGAAACAGGCCAGAATCGGCCAAAACTGCGAGTGTTGATGACCGACACGTAAATAAAACCTGGGGTTCGTTTATGGTGGAAATCACTCCGGGGACTCAAAACGGTGATTAATAGCCCATGAAACAGGCCAGAATCGGCCAAAACTACGAGTGTTGATGACCGACACGTAAATACAACCTGGGGTTCGTCAATGGTGGAAATCACTCCGGGGACTCAAAACGGTGATTAATACCCCATCTAACTGTGATTAATAGCCCATGAAACAGGCCAGAATCAGCCAAAACTGCGTGTTTTGATGTCCGACACGTAAATAAAACCTGGGGTTCGTCAATGGTGGAAATCACTCCGGGGACTCAAAACAGTGATTAATAGCCCATGAAACAGGCCAGAAACGGCCAAAACTGCGAGTGTTGATGACCGACACGTAAATACAACCTGGGGTTCGTCAATGGTGGAAATCACTCCGGGGACTCAAAACGGTGATTAATACCCCATCTAACTGTGATTAATAGCCCATGAAACAGGCCAGAATCGGCTAAAACTGCGAGTGTTGATGACCGGCACGTAAACGCAACCTGCGGTTCGTCAATGGTGAAAATCACTCCGGGGACTCAAAACGGTGATTAATAGCCCATCTAACTGTGATTAATATCCCATGAAACAGGCCAGAATCGGCCAAAACTGCGAGTGTTGATGACCGACACGTAAATAAAACCTGGGGTTCGTTTATGGTGGAAATCACTCCGGGGACTCAAAACGGTGATTAATAGCCCATGAAACAGGCCAGAATCGGCCAAAACTACGAGTGTTGATGACCGACACGTAAATACAACCTGGGGTTCGTCAATGGTGGAAATCACTCCGGGGACTCAAAACGGTGATTAATACCCCATCTAACTGTGATTAATAGCCCATGAAACAGGCCAGAATCGGCCAAAACTGCGTGTTTTGATGTCCGACACGTAAATAAAACCTGGGGTTCGTCAATGGTGGAAATCACTCCGGGGACTCAAAACAGTGATTAATAGCCCATGAAACAGGCCAGAAACGGCCAAAACTGCGAGTGTTGATGACCGACACGTAAATACAACCTGGGGTTCGTCAATGGTGGAAATCACTCCGGGGACTCAAAACGGTGATTAATAGCCCATGTAACAATGATTAATAGCCCATGAAACAGGCCAGAATCGGCCAAAACTGCAAGTGTTGATGACCGGCACGTAAACTCAACCTGGGGTTCGTCAATGGTGAAAATCACTCCGGGGACTCAAAACGGTGATTAATAGCCCATCTAACTGTGATTAATAGCCCATGAAACAGGCCAGAATCGGCCAAAACTGCGAGTGTTGATGACCGACACGTAAATACAACCTGGGGTTCGTCAATGGTGGAAATCACTCCGGGGACTCAAAACGGTGATTAATAGCCCATGTAACAATGATTAATAGCCCATGAAACAGGCCAGAATCGGCCAAAACTGCAAGTGTTGATGACCGGCACGTAAACTCAACCTGGGGTTCGTCAATGGTGAAAATCACTCCGGGGACTCAAAACGGTGATTAATAGCCCATCTAACTGTGATTAATAGCCCATGAAACAGGCCAGAATCGGCCAAAACTGCGAGTGTTGATGACCGACACGTAAATACAACCTGGGGTTCGTCAATGGTGGAAATCACTCCGGGGACTCAAAACGGTGATTAATACCCCATCTAACTGTGATTAATAGCCCATGAAACAGGCCAGAATCGGCTAAAACTGCGAGTGTTGATGACCGGCACGTAAATAAAACCTGGGGTTCGTTTATGGTGGAAATCACTCTGGGGACTCAAAACGGTGATTAATAGCCCATGAAACAGGCCAGAATCGGCCAAAACTACGAGTGTTGATGACCGACACGTAAATACAACCTGGGGTTCGTCAATGGTGGAAATCACTCCGGGGACTCAAAACGGTGATTAATACCCCATCTAACTGTGATTAATATCCCATGAAACAGGCCAGAATCGGCCAAAACTGCGTGTTTTGATGTCCGACACGTAAATAAAACCTGGGGTTCGTCAATGGTGGAAATCACTCCGGGGACTCAAAACAGTGATTAATAGCCCATGAAACAGGCCAGAAACGGCCAAAACTGCGAGTGTTGATGACCGACACGTAAATACAACCTGGGGTTCGTCAATGGTGGAAATCACTCCGGGGACTCAAAACGGTGATTAATACCCCATCTAACTGTGATTAATAGCCCATGAAACAGGCCAGAATCGGCTAAAACTGCGAGTGTTGATGACCGGCACGTAAACGCAACCTGGGGTTCGTCAATGGTGAAAATCACTCCGGGGACTCAAAACGGTGATTAATAGCCCATCTAACTGTGATTAATATCCCATGAAACAGGCCAGAATCGGCCAAAACTGCGAGTGTTGATGACCGACACGTAAATAAAACCTGGGGTTTGTTTATGGTGGAAATCACTCCGGGGACTCAAAACGGTGATTAATAGCCCATGAAACAGGCCAGAATCGGCCAAAACTACGAGTGTTGATGACCGACACGTAAATACAACCTGGGGTTCGTCAATGGTGGAAATCACTCCGGGGACTCAAAACGGTGATTAATACCCCATCTAACTGTGATTAATAGCCCATGAAACAGGCCAGAATCGGCCAAAACTGCGTGTTTTGATGTCCGACACGTAAATAAAACCTGGGGTTCGTCAATGGTGGAAATCACTCCGGGGACTCAAAACAGTGATTAATAGCCCATGAAACAGGCCAGAAACGGCCAAAACTGCGAGTGTTGATGACCGACACGTAAATACAACCTGGGGTTCGTCAATGGTGGAAATCACTCCGGGGACTCAAAACGGTGATTAATACCCCATCTAACTGTGATTAATAGCCCATGAAACAGGCCAGAATCGGCTAAAACTGCGAGTGTTGATGACCGGCACGTAAACGCAACCTGGGGTTCGTCAATGGTGAAAATCACTCCGGGGACTCAAAACGGTGATTAATAGCCCATCTAACTGTGATTAATATCCCATGAAACAGGCCAGAATCGGCCAAAACTGCGAGTGTTGATGACCGACACGTAAATAAAACCTGGGGTTCGTTTATGGTGGAAATCACTCCGGGGACTCAAAACGGTGATTAATAGCCCATGAAACAGGCCAGAATCGGCCAAAACTACGAGTGTTGATGACCGACACGTAAATACAACCTGGGGTTCGTCAATGGTGGAAATCACTCCGGGGACTCAAAACGGTGATTAATACCCCATCTAACTGTGATTAATAGCCCATGAAACAGGCCAGAATCGGCCAAAACTGCGTGTTTTGATGTCCGACACGTAAATAAAACCTGGGGTTCGTCAATGGTGGAAATCACTCCGGGGACTCAAAACAGTGATTAATAGCCCATGAAACAGGCCAGAAACGGCCAAAACTGCGAGTGTTGATGACCGACACGTAAATACAACCTGGGGTTCGTCAATGGTGGAAATCACTCCGGGGACTCAAAACGATGATTAATAGCCCATCTAACTGTGATTAATAGCCCATGAAACAGGCCAGAATCGGCTAAAACTGCGAGTGTTGATGACCGGCACGTAAACGCAACCTGCGGTTCGTCAATGGTGAAAATCACTCCGGGGACTCAAAACGGTGATTAATAGCCCATCTAACTGTGATTAATATCCCATGAAACAGGCCAGAATCGGCCAAAACTGCGAGTGTTGATGACCGACACGTAAATAAAACCTGGGGTTCGTTTATGGTGGAAATCACTCCGGGGACTCAAAACGGTGATTAATAGCCCATGAAACAGGCCAGAATCGGCCAAAACTACGAGTGTTGATGACCGACACGTAAATACAACCTGGGGTTCGTCAATGGTGGAAATCACTCCGGGGACTCAAAACGGTGATTAATACCCCATCTAACTGTGATTAATAGCCCATGAAACAGGCCAGAATCGGCCAAAACTGCGTGTTTTGATGTCCGACACGTAAATAAAACCTGGGGTTCGTCAATGGTGGAAATCACTCCGGGGACTCAAAACAGTGATTAATAGCCCATGAAACAGGCCAGAAACGGCCAAAACTGCGAGTGTTGATGACCGACACGTAAATACAACCTGGGGTTCGTCAATGGTGGAAATCACTCCGGGGACTCAAAACGGTGATTAATAGCCCATGTAACAATGATTAATAGCCCATGAAACAGGCCAGAATCGGCCAAAACTGCAAGTGTTGATGACCGGCACGTAAACTCAACCTGGGGTTCGTCAATGGTGAAAATCACTCCGGGGACTCAAAACGGTGATTAATAGCCCATCTAACTGTGATTAATAGCCCATGAAACAGGCCAGAATCGGCCAAAACTGCGAGTGTTGATGACCGACACGTAAATACAACCTGGGGTTCGTCAATGGTGGAAATCACTCCGGGGACTCAAAACGGTGATTAATAGCCCATGTAACAATGATTAATAGCCCATGAAACAGGCCAGAATCGGCCAAAACTGCAAGTGTTGATGACCGGCACGTAAACTCAACCTGGGGTTCGTCAATGGTGAAAATCACTCCGGGGACTCAAAACGGTGATTAATAGCCCATCTAACTGTGATTAATAGCCCATGAAACAGGCCAGAATCGGCCAAAACTGCGAGTGTTGATGACCGACACGTAAATACAACCTGGGGTTCGTCAATGGTGGAAATCACTCCGGGGACTCAAAACGGTGATTAATACCCCATCTAACTGTGATTAATAGCCCATGAAACAGGCCAGAATCGGCCAAAACTGCGTGTTTTGATGTCCGACACGTAAATAAAACCTGGGGTTCGTTTATGGTGGAAATCACTCTGGGGACTCAAAACGGTGATTAATAGCCCATGAAACAGGCCAGAATCGGCCAAAACTACGAGTGTTGATGACCGACACGTAAATACAACCTGGGGTTCGTCAATGGTGGAAATCACTCCGGGGACTCAAAACGGTGATTAATACCCCATCTAACTGTGATTAATAGCCCATGAAACAGGCCAGAATCGGCCAAAACTGCGTGTTTTGATGTCCGACACGTAAATAAAACCTGGGGTTCGTCAATGGTGGAAATCACTCCGGGGACTCAAAACAGTGATTAATAGCCCATGAAACAGGCCAGAAACGGCCAAAACTGCGAGTGTTGATGACCGACACGTAAATACAACCTGGGGTTCGTCAATGGTGGAAATCACTCCGGGGACTCAAAACGGTGATTAATAGCCCATGTAACAATGATTAATAGCCCATGAAACAGGCCAGAATCGGCCAAAACTGCAAGTGTTGATGACCGGCACGTAAACTCAACCTGGGGTTCGTCAATGGTGAAAATCACTCCGGGGACTCAAAACGGTGATTAATAGCCCATCTAACTGTGATTAATAGCCCATGAAACAGGCCAGAATCGGCCAAAACTGCGAGTGTTGATGACCGACACGTAAATACAACCTGGGGTTCGTCAATGGTGGAAATCACTCCGGGGACTCAAAACGGTGATTAATAGCCCATGTAACAATGATTAATAGCCCATGAAACAGGCCAGAATCGGCCAAAACTGCAAGTGTTGATGACCGGCACGTAAACTCAACCTGGGGTTCGTCAATGGTGAAAATCACTCCGGGGACTCAAAACGGTGATTAATAGCCCATCTAACTGTGATTAATAGCCCATGAAACAGGCCAGAATCGGCCAAAACTGCGAGTGTTGATGACCGACACGTAAATACAACCTGGGGTTCGTCAATGGTGGAAATCACTCCGGGGACTCAAAACGGTGATTAATACCCCATCTAACTGTGATTAATAGCCCATGAAACAGGCCAGAATCGGCTAAAACTGCGAGTGTTGATGACCGGCACGTAAATAAAACCTGGGGTTCGTTTATGGTGGAAATCACTCTGGGGACTCAAAACGGTGATTAATAGCCCATGAAACAGGCCAGAATCGGCCAAAACTACGAGTGTTGATGACCGACACGTAAATACAACCTGGGGTTCGTCAATGGTGGAAATCACTCCGGGGACTCAAAACGGTGATTAATACCCCATCTAACTGTGATTAATATCCCATGAAACAGGCCAGAATCGGCCAAAACTGCGTGTTTTGATGTCCGACACGTAAATAAAACCTGGGGTTCGTCAATGGTGGAAATCACTCCGGGGACTCAAAACAGTGATTAATAGCCCATGAAACAGGCCAGAAACGGCCAAAACTGCGAGTGTTGATGACCGACACGTAAATACAACCTGGGGTTCGTCAATGGTGGAAATCACTCCGGGGACTCAAAACGGTGATTAATACCCCATCTAACTGTGATTAATAGCCCATGAAACAGGCCAGAATCGGCTAAAACTGCGAGTGTTGATGACCGGCACGTAAACGCAACCTGGGGTTCGTCAATGGTGAAAATCACTCCGGGGACTCAAAACGGTGATTAATAGCCCATCTAACTGTGATTAATATCCCATGAAACAGGCCAGAATCGGCCAAAACTGCGAGTGTTGATGACCGACACGTAAATAAAACCTGGGGTTCGTTTATGGTGGAAATCACTCCGGGGACTCAAAACGGTGATTAATAGCCCATGAAACAGGCCAGAATCGGCCAAAACTACGAGTGTTGATGACCGACACGTAAATACAACCTGGGGTTCGTCAATGGTGGAAATCACTCCGGGGACTCAAAACGGTGATTAATACCCCATCTAACTGTGATTAATAGCCCATGAAACAGGCCAGAATCGGCCAAAACTGCGTGTTTTGATGTCCGACACGTAAATAAAACCTGGGGTTCGTCAATGGTGGAAATCACTCCGGGGACTCAAAACAGTGATTAATAGCCCATGAAACAGGCCAGAAACGGCCAAAACTGCGAGTGTTGATGACCGACACGTAAATACAACCTGGGGTTCGTCAATGGTGGAAATCACTCCGGGGACTCAAAACGGTGATTAATACCCCATCTAACTGTGATTAATAGCCCATGAAACAGGCCAGAATCGGCTAAAACTGCGAGTGTTGATGACCGGCACGTAAACGCAACCTGGGGTTCGTCAATGGTGAAAATCACTCCGGGGACTCAAAACGGTGATTAATAGCCCATCTAACTGTGATTAATATCCCATGAAACAGGCCAGAATCGGCCAAAACTGCGAGTGTTGATGACCGACACGTAAATAAAACCTGGGGTTCGTTTATGGTGGAAATCACTCCGGGGACTCAAAACGGTGATTAATAGCCCATGAAACAGGCCAGAATCGGCCAAAACTACGAGTGTTGATGACCGACACGTAAATACAACCTGGGGTTCGTCAATGGTGGAAATCACTCCGGGGACTCAAAACGGTGATTAATACCCCATCTAACTGTGATTAATAGCCCATGAAACAGGCCAGAATCGGCCAAAACTGCGTGTTTTGATGTCCGACACGTAAATAAAACCTGGGGTTCGTCAATGGTGGAAATCACTCCGGGGACTCAAAACAGTGATTAATAGCCCATGAAACAGGCCAGAAACGGCCAAAACTGCGAGTGTTGATGACCGACACGTAAATACAACCTGGGGTTCGTCAATGGTGGAAATCACTCCGGGGACTCAAAACGATGATTAATAGCCCATCTAACTGTGATTAATAGCCCATGAAACAGGCCAGAATCGGCTAAAACTGCGAGTGTTGATGACCGGCACGTAAACGCAACCTGCGGTTCGTCAATGGTGAAAATCACTCCGGGGACTCAAAACGGTGATTAATAGCCCATCTAACTGTGATTAATATCCCATGAAACAGGCCAGAATCGGCCAAAACTGCGAGTGTTGATGACCGACACGTAAATAAAACCTGGGGTTCGTTTATGGTGGAAATCACTCCGGGGACTCAAAACGGTGATTAATAGCCCATGAAACAGGCCAGAATCGGCCAAAACTACGAGTGTTGATGACCGACACGTAAATACAACCTGGGGTTCGTCAATGGTGGAAATCACTCCGGGGACTCAAAACGGTGATTAATACCCCATCTAACTGTGATTAATAGCCCATGAAACAGGCCAGAATCGGCCAAAACTGCGTGTTTTGATGTCCGACACGTAAATAAAACCTGGGGTTCGTCAATGGTGGAAATCACTCCGGGGACTCAAAACAGTGATTAATAGCCCATGAAACAGGCCAGAAACGGCCAAAACTGCGAGTGTTGATGACCGACACGTAAATACAACCTGGGGTTCGTCAATGGTGGAAATCACTCCGGGGACTCAAAACGGTGATTAATAGCCCATGTAACAATGATTAATAGCCCATGAAACAGGCCAGAATCGGCCAAAACTGCAAGTGTTGATGACCGGCACGTAAACTCAACCTGGGGTTCGTCAATGGTGAAAATCACTCCGGGGACTCAAAACGGTGATTAATAGCCCATCTAACTGTGATTAATAGCCCATGAAACAGGCCAGAATCGGCTAAAACTGCGAGTGTTGATGACCGGCACGTAAACGCAACCTGGGGTTCGTCAATGGTGGAAATCACTCCGGGGACTCAAAACGGTGACTAATACCCCATCTAACTGTGATTAATAGCCCATGAAACAGGCCAGAATCGGCTAAAACTGCGAGTGTTGATGACCGACACGTAAATACAACCTGGGGTTCGTCAATGGTGGAAATCACTCCGGGGACTCAAAACGGTGATTAATACCCCATCTAACTGTGATTAATAGCCCATGAAACAGGCCAGAATCGGCTAAAACTGCGAGTGTTGATGACCGGCACGTAAACGCAACCTGCGGTTCGTCAATGGTGAAAATCACTCCGGGGACTCAAAACGGTGATTAATAGCCCATCTAACTGTGATTAATATCCCATGAAACAGGCCAGAATCGGCCAAAACTGCGAGTGTTGATGACCGACACGTAAATAAAACCTGGGGTTCGTTTATGGTGGAAATCACTCCGGGGACTCAAAACGGTGATTAATAGCCCATGAAACAGGCCAGAATCGGCCAAAACTACGAGTGTTGATGACCGACACGTAAATACAACCTGGGGTTCGTCAATGGTGGAAATCACTCCGGGGACTCAAAACGGTGATTAATACCCCATCTAACTGTGATTAATAGCCCATGAAACAGGCCAGAATCGGCCAAAACTGCGTGTTTTGATGTCCGACACGTAAATAAAACCTGGGGTTCGTCAATGGTGGAAATCACTCCGGGGACTCAAAACAGTGATTAATAGCCCATGAAACAGGCCAGAAACGGCCAAAACTGCGAGTGTTGATGACCGACACGTAAATACAACCTGGGGTTCGTCAATGGTGGAAATCACTCCGGGGACTCAAAACGGTGATTAATAGCCCATGTAACAATGATTAATAGCCCATGAAACAGGCCAGAATCGGCCAAAACTGCAAGTGTTGATGACCGGCACGTAAACTCAACCTGGGGTTCGTCAATGGTGAAAATCACTCCGGGGACTCAAAACGGTGATTAATAGCCCATCTAACTGTGATTAATAGCCCATGAAACAGGCCAGAATCGGCCAAAACTGCGAGTGTTGATGACCGACACGTAAATACAACCTGGGGTTCGTCAATGGTGGAAATCACTCCGGGGACTCAAAACGGTGATTAATACCCCATCTAACTGTGATTAATAGCCCATGAAACAGGCCAGAATCGGCTAAAACTGCGAGTGTTGATGACCGGCACGTAAATAAAACCTGGGGTTCGTTTATGGTGGAAATCACTCTGGGGACTCAAAACGGTGATTAATAGCCCATGAAACAGGCCAGAATCGGCCAAAACTACGAGTGTTGATGACCGACACGTAAATACAACCTGGGGTTCGTCATTGGTGGAAATCACTCCGGGGACTCAAAACGGTGATTAATACCCCATCTAACTGTGATTAATATCCCATGAAACAGGCCAGAATCGGCCAAAACTGCGTGTTTTGATGTCCGACACGTAAATAAAACCTGGGGTTCGTCAATGGTGGAAATCACTCCGGGGACTCAAAACAGTGATTAATAGCCCATGAAACAGGCCAGAAACGGCCAAAACTGCGAGTGTTGATGACCGACACGTAAATACAACCTGGGGTTCGTCAATGGTGGAAATCACTCCGGGGACTCAAAACGGTGATTAATAGCCCATGTAACAATGATTAATAGCCCATGAAACAGGCCAGAATCGGCCAAAACTGCAAGTGTTGATGACCGGCACGTAAACTCAACCTGGGGTTCGTCAATGGTGAAAATCACTCCGGGGACTCAAAACGGTGATTAATAGCCCATCTAACTGTGATTAATAGCCCATGAAACAGGCCAGAATCGGCCAAAACTGCGAGTGTTGATGACCGACACGTAAATACAACCTGGGGTTCGTCAATGGTGGAAATCACTCCGGGGACTCAAAACGGTGATTAATACCCCATCTAACTGTGATTAATAGCCCATGAAACAGGCCAGAATCGGCTAAAACTGCGAGTGTTGATGACCGGCACGTAAATAAAACCTGGGGTTCGTTTATGGTGGAAATCACTCTGGGGACTCAAAACGGTGATTAATAGCCCATGAAACAGGCCAGAATCGGCCAAAACTACGAGTGTTGATGACCGACACGTAAATACAACCTGGGGTTCGTCATTGGTGGAAATCACTCCGGGGACTCAAAACGGTGATTAATACCCCATCTAACTGTGATTAATATCCCATGAAACAGGCCAGAATCGGCCAAAACTGCGTGTTTTGATGTCCGACACGTAAATAAAACCTGGGGTTCGTCAATGGTGGAAATCACTCCGGGGACTCAAAACAGTGATTAATAGCCCATGAAACAGGCCAGAAACGGCCAAAACTGCGAGTGTTGATGACCGGCACGTAAACTCAACCTGGGGTTCGTCAATGGTGAAAATCACTCCGGGGACTCAAAACGGTGATTAATAGCCCATCTAACTGTGATTAATAGCCCATGAAATGGGCCAGAATCGGCCAAAACTGCGAGTGTTGATGACCGACACGTAAATACAACCTGGGGTTCGTCAATGGTGGAAATCACTCCGGGGACTCAAAACGGTGATTAATAGCCCATCTAACTGTGATTAATAGCCCATGAAACAGGCCAGAATCGGCTAAAACTGCGAGTGTTGATGACCGGCACGTAAACGCAACCTGGGGTTCGTCAATGGTGAAAATCACTCCGGGGACTCAAAACGGTGATTAATAGCCCATCTAACTGTGATTAATATCCCATGAAACAGGCCAGAATCGGCCAAAACTGCGAGTGTTGATGACCGACACGTAAATAAAACCTGGGGTTCGTTTATGGTGGAAATCACTCCGGGGACTCAAAACGGTGATTAATAGCCCATGAAACAGGCCAGAATCGGCCAAAACTACGAGTGTTGATGACCGACACGTAAATACAACCTGGGGTTCGTCAATGGTGGAAATCACTCCGGGGACTCAAAACGGTGATTAATACCCCATCTAACTGTGATTAATAGCCCATGAAACAGGCCAGAATCGGCCAAAACTGCGTGTTTTGATGTCCGACACGTAAATAAAACCTGGGGTTCGTCAATGGTGGAAATCACTCCGGGGACTCAAAACAGTGATTAATAGCCCATGAAACAGGCCAGAAACGGCCAAAACTGCGAGTGTTGATGACCGACACGTAAATACAACCTGGGGTTCGTCAATGGTGGAAATCACTCCGGGGACTCAAAACGGTGATTAATACCCCATCTAACTGTGATTAATAGCCCATGAAACAGGCCAGAATCGGCCAAAACTGCGTGTTTTGATGTCCGACACGTAAATAAAACCTGGGGTTCGTCAATGGTGGAAATCACTCCGGGGACTCAAAACAGTGATTAATAGCCCATGAAACAGGCCAGAAACGGCCAAAACTGCGAGTGTTGATGACCGACACGTAAATACAACCTGGGGTTCGTCAATGGTGGAAATCACTCCGGGGACTCAAAACGGTGATTAATAGCCCATGTAACAATGATTAATAGCCCATGAAACAGGCCAGAATCGGCCAAAACTGCAAGTGTTGATGACCGGCACGTAAACTCAACCTGGGGTTCGTCAATGGTGAAAATCACTCCGGGGACTCAAAACGGTGATTAATAGCCCATCTAACTGTGATTAATAGCCCATGAAACAGGCCAGAATCGGCCAAAACTGCGAGTGTTGATGACCGACACGTAAATACAACCTGGGGTTCGTCAATGGTGGAAATCACTCCGGGGACTCAAAACGGTGATTAATACCCCATCTAACTGTGATTAATAGCCCATGAAACAGGCCAGAATCGGCTAAAACTGCGAGTGTTGATGACCGGCACGTAAATAAAACCTGGGGTTCGTTTATGGTGGAAATCACTCTGGGGACTCAAAACGGTGATTAATAGCCCATGAAACAGGCCAGAATCGGCCAAAACTACGAGTGTTGATGACCGACACGTAAATACAACCTGGGGTTCGTCAATGGTGGAAATTACTCCGGGGACTCAAAACGGTGATTAATACCCCATCTAACTGTGATTAATAGCCCATGAAACAGGCCAGAATCGGCCAAAACTGCGTGTTTTGATGTCCGACACGTAAATAAAACCTGGGGTTCGTCAATGGTGGAAATCACTCCGGGGACTCAAAACAGTGATTAATAGCCCATGAAACAGGCCAGAAACGGCCAAAACTGCGAGTGTTGATGACCGACACGTAAATACAACCTGGGGTTCGTCAATGGTGGAAATCACTCCGGGGACTCAAAACGGTGATTAATAGCCCATGTAACAATGATTAATAGCCCATGAAACAGGCCAGAATCGGCCAAAACTGCAAGTGTTGATGACCGGCACGTAAACTCAACCTGGGGTTCGTCAATGGTGAAAATCACTCCGGGGACTCAAAACGGTGATTAATAGCCCATCTAACTGTGATTAATAGCCCATGAAACAGGCCAGAATCGGCTAAAACTGCGAGTGTTGATGACCGGCACGTAAACGCAACCTGGGGTTCGTCAATGGTGGAAATCACTCCGGGGACTCAAAACGGTGACTAATACCCCATCTAACTGTGATTAATAGCCCATGAAACAGGCCAGAATCGGCTAAAACTGCGAGTGTTGATGACCGACACGTAAATACAACCTGGGGTTCGTCAATGGTGGAAATCACTCCGGGGACTCAAAACGGTGATTAATACCCCATCTAACTGTGATTAATAGCCCATGAAACAGGCCAGAATCGGCTAAAACTGCGAGTGTTGATGACCGGCACGTAAACGCAACCTGCGGTTCGTCAATGGTGAAAATCACTCCGGGGACTCAAAACGGTGATTAATAGCCCATCTAACTGTGATTAATATCCCATGAAACAGGCCAGAATCGGCCAAAACTGCGAGTGTTGATGACCGACACGTAAATAAAACCTGGGGTTCGTTTATGGTGGAAATCACTCCGGGGACTCAAAACGGTGATTAATAGCCCATGAAACAGGCCAGAATCGGCCAAAACTACGAGTGTTGATGACCGACACGTAAATACAACCTGGGGTTCGTCAATGGTGGAAATCACTCCGGGGACTCAAAACGGTGATTAATACCCCATCTAACTGTGATTAATAGCCCATGAAACAGGCCAGAATCGGCCAAAACTGCGTGTTTTGATGTCCGACACGTAAATAAAACCTGGGGTTCGTCAATGGTGGAAATCACTCCGGGGACTCAAAACAGTGATTAATAGCCCATGAAACAGGCCAGAAACGGCCAAAACTGCGAGTGTTGATGACCGACACGTAAATACAACCTGGGGTTCGTCAATGGTGGAAATCACTCCGGGGACTCAAAACGGTGATTAATAGCCCATGTAACAATGATTAATAGCCCATGAAACAGGCCAGAATCGGCCAAAACTGCAAGTGTTGATGACCGGCACGTAAACTCAACCTGGGGTTCGTCAATGGTGAAAATCACTCCGGGGACTCAAAACGGTGATTAATAGCCCATCTAACTGTGATTAATAGCCCATGAAACAGGCCAGAATCGGCCAAAACTGCGAGTGTTGATGACCGACACGTAAATACAACCTGGGGTTCGTCAATGGTGGAAATCACTCCGGGGACTCAAAACGGTGATTAATACCCCATCTAACTGTGATTAATAGCCCATGAAACAGGCCAGAATCGGCTAAAACTGCGAGTGTTGATGACCGGCACGTAAATAAAACCTGGGGTTCGTTTATGGTGGAAATCACTCTGGGGACTCAAAACGGTGATTAATAGCCCATGAAACAGGCCAGAATCGGCCAAAACTACGAGTGTTGATGACCGACACGTAAATACAACCTGGGGTTCGTCATTGGTGGAAATCACTCCGGGGACTCAAAACGGTGATTAATACCCCATCTAACTGTGATTAATATCCCATGAAACAGGCCAGAATCGGCCAAAACTGCGTGTTTTGATGTCCGACACGTAAATAAAACCTGGGGTTCGTCAATGGTGGAAATCACTCCGGGGACTCAAAACAGTGATTAATAGCCCATGAAACAGGCCAGAAACGGCCAAAACTGCGAGTGTTGATGACCGGCACGTAAACTCAACCTGGGGTTCGTCAATGGTGAAAATCACTCCGGGGACTCAAAACGGTGATTAATAGCCCATCTAACTGTGATTAATAGCCCATGAAATGGGCCAGAATCGGCCAAAACTGCGAGTGTTGATGACCGACACGTAAATACAACCTGGGGTTCGTCAATGGTGGAAATCACTCCGGGGACTCAAAACGGTGATTAATAGCCCATCTAACTGTGATTAATAGCCCATGAAACAGGCCAGAATCGGCTAAAACTGCGAGTGTTGATGACCGGCACGTAAACGCAACCTGGGGTTCGTCAATGGTGAAAATCACTCCGGGGACTCAAAACGGTGATTAATAGCCCATCTAACTGTGATTAATATCCCATGAAACAGGCCAGAATCGGCCAAAACTGCGAGTGTTGATGACCGACACGTAAATAAAACCTGGGGTTCGTTTATGGTGGAAATCACTCCGGGGACTCAAAACGGTGATTAATAGCCCATGAAACAGGCCAGAATCGGCCAAAACTACGAGTGTTGATGACCGACACGTAAATACAACCTGGGGTTCGTCAATGGTGGAAATCACTCCGGGGACTCAAAACGGTGATTAATACCCCATCTAACTGTGATTAATAGCCCATGAAACAGGCCAGAATCGGCCAAAACTGCGTGTTTTGATGTCCGACACGTAAATAAAACCTGGGGTTCGTCAATGGTGGAAATCACTCCGGGGACTCAAAACAGTGATTAATAGCCCATGAAACAGGCCAGAAACGGCCAAAACTGCGAGTGTTGATGACCGACACGTAAATACAACCTGGGGTTCGTCAATGGTGGAAATCACTCCGGGGACTCAAAACGGTGATTAATAGCCCATGTAACAATGATTAATAGCCCATGAAACAGGCCAGAATCGGCCAAAACTGCAAGTGTTGATGACCGGCACGTAAACTCAACCTGGGGTTCGTCAATGGTGAAAATCACTCCGGGGACTCAAAACGGTGATTAATAGCCCATCTAACTGTGATTAATAGCCCATGAAACAGGCCAGAATCGGCCAAAACTGCGAGTGTTGATGACCGACACGTAAATACAACCTGGGGTTCGTCAATGGTGGAAATCACTCCGGGGACTCAAAACGGTGATTAATACCCCATCTAACTGTGATTAATAGCCCATGAAACAGGCCAGAATCGGCTAAAACTGCGAGTGTTGATGACCGGCACGTAAATAAAACCTGGGGTTCGTTTATGGTGGAAATCACTCTGGGGACTCAAAACGGTGATTAATAGCCCATGAAACAGGCCAGAATCGGCCAAAACTACGAGTGTTGATGACCGACACGTAAATACAACCTGGGGTTCGTCATTGGTGGAAATCACTCCGGGGACTCAAAACGGTGATTAATACCCCATCTAACTGTGATTAATATCCCATGAAACAGGCCAGAATCGGCCAAAACTGCGTGTTTTGATGTCCGACACGTAAATAAAACCTGGGGTTCGTCAATGGTGGAAATCACTCCGGGGACTCAAAACAGTGATTAATAGCCCATGAAACAGGCCAGAAACGGCCAAAACTGCGAGTGTTGATGACCGGCACGTAAACTCAACCTGGGGTTCGTCAATGGTGAAAATCACTCCGGGGACTCAAAACGGTGATTAATAGCCCATCTAACTGTGATTAATAGCCCATGAAATGGGCCAGAATCGGCCAAAACTGCGAGTGTTGATGACCGACACGTAAATACAACCTGGGGTTCGTCAATGGTGGAAATCACTCCGGGGACTCAAAACGGTGATTAATAGCCCATCTAACTGTGATTAATAGCCCATGAAACAGGCCAGAATCGGCTAAAACTGCGAGTGTTGATGACCGGCACGTAAACGCAACCTGGGGTTCGTCAATGGTGAAAATCACTCCGGGGACTCAAAACGGTGATTAATAGCCCATCTAACTGTGATTAATATCCCATGAAACAGGCCAGAATCGGCCAAAACTGCGAGTGTTGATGACCGACACGTAAATAAAACCTGGGGTTCGTTTATGGTGGAAATCACTCCGGGGACTCAAAACGGTGATTAATAGCCCATGAAACAGGCCAGAATCGGCCAAAACTACGAGTGTTGATGACCGACACGTAAATACAACCTGGGGTTCGTCAATGGTGGAAATCACTCCGGGGACTCAAAACGGTGATTAATACCCCATCTAACTGTGATTAATAGCCCATGAAACAGGCCAGAATCGGCCAAAACTGCGTGTTTTGATGTCCGACACGTAAATAAAACCTGGGGTTCGTCAATGGTGGAAATCACTCCGGGGACTCAAAACAGTGATTAATAGCCCATGAAACAGGCCAGAAACGGCCAAAACTGCGAGTGTTGATGACCGACACGTAAATACAACCTGGGGTTCGTCAATGGTGGAAATCACTCCGGGGACTCAAAACGGTGATTAATACCCCATCTAACTGTGATTAATAGCCCATGAAACAGGCCAGAATCGGCCAAAACTGCGTGTTTTGATGTCCGACACGTAAATAAAACCTGGGGTTCGTCAATGGTGGAAATCACTCCGGGGACTCAAAACAGTGATTAATAGCCCATGAAACAGGCCAGAAACGGCCAAAACTGCGAGTGTTGATGACCGACACGTAAATACAACCTGGGGTTCGTCAATGGTGGAAATCACTCCGGGGACTCAAAACGGTGATTAATAGCCCATGTAACAATGATTAATAGCCCATGAAACAGGCCAGAATCGGCCAAAACTGCAAGTGTTGATGACCGGCACGTAAACTCAACCTGGGGTTCGTCAATGGTGAAAATCACTCCGGGGACTCAAAACGGTGATTAATAGCCCATCTAACTGTGATTAATAGCCCATGAAACAGGCCAGAATCGGCCAAAACTGCGAGTGTTGATGACCGACACGTAAATACAACCTGGGGTTCGTCAATGGTGGAAATCACTCCGGGGACTCAAAACGGTGATTAATACCCCATCTAACTGTGATTAATAGCCCATGAAACAGGCCAGAATCGGCTAAAACTGCGAGTGTTGATGACCGGCACGTAAATAAAACCTGGGGTTCGTTTATGGTGGAAATCACTCTGGGGACTCAAAACGGTGATTAATAGCCCATGAAACAGGCCAGAATCGGCCAAAACTACGAGTGTTGATGACCGACACGTAAATACAACCTGGGGTTCGTCAATGGTGGAAATTACTCCGGGGACTCAAAACGGTGATTAATACCCCATCTAACTGTGATTAATATCCCATGAAACAGGCCAGAATCGGCCAAAACTGCGTGTTTTGATGTCCGACACGTAAATAAAACCTGGGGTTCGTCAATGGTGGAAATCACTCCGGGGACTCAAAACAGTGATTAATAGCCCATGAAACAGGCCAGAAACGGCCAAAACTGCGAGTGTTGATGACCGGCACGTAAACTCAACCTGGGGTTCGTCAATGGTGAAAATCACTCCGGGGACTCAAAACGGTGATTAATAGCCCATCTAACTGTGATTAATAGCCCATGAAATGGGCCAGAATCGGCCAAAACTGCGAGTGTTGATGACCGACACGTAAATACAACCTGGGGTTCGTCAATGGTGGAAATCACTCCGGGGACTCAAAACGGTGATTAATAGCCCATCTAACTGTGATTAATAGCCCATGAAACAGGCCAGAATCGGCCAAAACTGCGTGTTTTGATGTCCGACACGTAAATAAAACCTGGGGTTCGTCAATGGTGGAAATCACTCCGGGGACTCAAAACAGTGATTAATAGCCCATGAAACAGGCCAGAAACGGCCAAAACTGCGAGTGTTGATGACCGACACGTAAATACAACCTGGGGTTCGTCAATGGTGGAAATCACTCCGGGGACTCAAAACGGTGATTAATAGCCCATGTAACAATGATTAATAGCCCATGAAACAGGCCAGAATCGGCCAAAACTGCAAGTGTTGATGACCGGCACGTAAACTCAACCTGGGGTTCGTCAATGGTGAAAATCACTCCGGGGACTCAAAACGGTGATTAATAGCCCATCTAACTGTGATTAATAGCCCATGAAACAGGCCAGAATCGGCCAAAACTGCGAGTGTTGATGACCGACACGTAAATACAACCTGGGGTTCGTCAATGGTGGAAATCACTCCGGGGACTCAAAACGGTGATTAATACCCCATCTAACTGTGATTAATAGCCCATGAAACAGGCCAGAATCGGCTAAAACTGCGAGTGTTGATGACCGGCACGTAAATAAAACCTGGGGTTCGTTTATGGTGGAAATCACTCTGGGGACTCAAAACGGTGATTAATAGCCCATGAAACAGGCCAGAATCGGCCAAAACTACGAGTGTTGATGACCGACACGTAAATACAACCTGGGGTTCGTCAATGGTGGAAATTACTCCGGGGACTCAAAACGGTGATTAATACCCCATCTAACTGTGATTAATATCCCATGAAACAGGCCAGAATCGGCCAAAACTGCGTGTTTTGATGTCCGACACGTAAATAAAACCTGGGGTTCGTCAATGGTGGAAATCACTCCGGGGACTCAAAACAGTGATTAATAGCCCATGAAACAGGCCAGAAACGGCCAAAACTGCGAGTGTTGATGACCGGCACGTAAACTCAACCTGGGGTTCGTCAATGGTGAAAATCACTCCGGGGACTCAAAACGGTGATTAATAGCCCATCTAACTGTGATTAATAGCCCATGAAATGGGCCAGAATCGGCCAAAACTGCGAGTGTTGATGACCGACACGTAAATACAACCTGGGGTTCGTCAATGGTGGAAATCACTCCGGGGACTCAAAACGGTGATTAATAGCCCATCTAACTGTGATTAATAGCCCATGAAACAGGCCAGAATCGGCTAAAACTGCGAGTGTTGATGACCGGCACGTAAACGCAACCTGGGGTTCGTCAATGGTGAAAATCACTCCGGGGACTCAAAACGGTGATTAATAGCCCATCTAACTGTGATTAATATCCCATGAAACAGGCCAGAATCGGCCAAAACTGCGAGTGTTGATGACCGACACGTAAATAAAACCTGGGGTTCGTTTATGGTGGAAATCACTCCGGGGACTCAAAACGGTGATTAATAGCCCATGAAACAGGCCAGAATCGGCCAAAACTACGAGTGTTGATGACCGACACGTAAATACAACCTGGGGTTCGTCAATGGTGGAAATCACTCCGGGGACTCAAAACGGTGATTAATACCCCATCTAACTGTGATTAATAGCCCATGAAACAGGCCAGAATCGGCCAAAACTGCGTGTTTTGATGTCCGACACGTAAATAAAACCTGGGGTTCGTCAATGGTGGAAATCACTCCGGGGACTCAAAACAGTGATTAATAGCCCATGAAACAGGCCAGAAACGGCCAAAACTGCGAGTGTTGATGACCGACACGTAAATACAACCTGGGGTTCGTCAATGGTGGAAATCACTCCGGGGACTCAAAACGGTGATTAATACCCCATCTAACTGTGATTAATAGCCCATGAAACAGGCCAGAATCGGCCAAAACTGCGTGTTTTGATGTCCGACACGTAAATAAAACCTGGGGTTCGTCAATGGTGGAAATCACTCCGGGGACTCAAAACAGTGATTAATAGCCCATGAAACAGGCCAGAAACGGCCAAAACTGCGAGTGTTGATGACCGACACGTAAATACAACCTGGGGTTCGTCAATGGTGGAAATCACTCCGGGGACTCAAAACGGTGATTAATAGCCAATGTAACAATGATTAATAGCCCATGAAACAGGCCAGAATCGGCCAAAACTGCGAGTGTTGATGACCGGCACGTAAACTCAACCTGGGGTTCGTCAATGGTGAAAATCACTCCGGGGACTCAAAACGGTGATTAATAGCCCATCTAACTGTGATTAATAGCCCATGAAATGGGCCAGAATCGGCCAAAACTGCGAGTGTTGATGACCGACACGTAAATACAACCTGGGGTTCGTCAATGGTGGAAATCACTCCGGGGACTCAAAACGGTGATTAATAGCCCATCTAACTGTGATTAATAGCCCATGAAATGGGCCAGAATCGGCCAAAACTGCGAGTGTTGATGACCGGCACGTAAACGCAACCTGGGGTTCGTCAATGGTGAAAATCACTCCGGGGACTCAAAACGGTGATTAATAGCCCATCTAACTGTGATTAATATCCCATGAAACAGGCCAGAATCGGCCAAAACTGCGAGTGTTGATGACCGACACGTAAATAAAACCTGGGGTTCGTTTATGGTGGAAATCACTCCGGGGACTCAAAACGGTGATTAATAGCCCATGAAACAGGCCAGAATCGGCCAAAACTACGAGTGTTGATGACCGACACGTAAATACAACCTGGGGTTCGTCAATGGTGGAAATCACTCCGGGGACTCAAAACGGTGATTAATACCCCATCTAACTGTGATTAATAGCCCATGAAACAGGCCAGAATCGGCCAAAACTGCGTGTTTTGATGTCCGACACGTAAATAAAACCTGGGGTTCGTCAATGGTGGAAATCACTCCGGGGACTCAAAACAGTGATTAATAGCCCATCTAACTGTGATTAATATCCCATGAAACAGGCCAGAATCGGCCAAAACTGCGAGTGTTGATGACCGACACGTAAATAAAACCTGGGGTTCGTTTATGGTGGAAATCACTCCGGGGACTCAAAACGGTGATTAATAGCCCATGAAACAGGCCAGAATCGGCCAAAACTACGAGTGTTGATGACCGACACGTAAATACAACCTGGGGTTCGTCAATGGTGGAAATCACTCCGGGGACTCAAAACGGTGATTAATACCCCATCTAACTGTGATTAATAGCCCATGAAACAGGCCAGAATCGGCCAAAACTGCGTGTTTTGATGTCCGACACGTAAATAAAACCTGGGGTTCGTCAATGGTGGAAATCACTCCGGGGACTCAAAACAGTGATTAATAGCCCATGAAACAGGCCAGAAACGGCCAAAACTGCGAGTGTTGATGACCGACACGTAAATACAACCTGGGGTTCGTCAATGGTGGAAATCACTCCGGGGACTCAAAACGGTGATTAATACCCCATCTAACTGTGATTAATAGCCCATGAAACAGGCCAGAATCGGCCAAAACTGCGTGTTTTGATGTCCGACACGTAAATAAAACCTGGGGTTCGTCAATGGTGGAAATCACTCCGGGGACTCAAAACAGTGATTAATAGCCCATGAAACAGGCCAGAAACGGCCAAAACTGCGAGTGTTGATGACCGACACGTAAATACAACCTGGGGTTCGTCAATGGTGGAAATCACTCCGGGGACTCAAAACGGTGATTAATAGCCAATGTAACAATGATTAATAGCCCATGAAACAGGCCAGAATCGGCCAAAACTGCGAGTGTTGATGACCGGCACGTAAACTCAACCTGGGGTTCGTCAATGGTGAAAATCACTCCGGGGACTCAAAACGGTGATTAATAGCCCATCTAACTGTGATTAATAGCCCATGAAATGGGCCAGAATCGGCCAAAACTGCGAGTGTTGATGACCGACACGTAAATACAACCTGGGGTTCGTCAATGGTGGAAATCACTCCGGGGACTCAAAACGGTAATTAATACCCCATCTAACTGTGATTAATAGCCCATGAAACAGGCCAGAATCGGCCAAAACTGCGTGTTTTGATGTCCGACACGTAAATAAAACCTGGGGTTCGTCAATGGTGGAAATCACTCCGGGGACTCAAAACAGTGATTAATAGCCCATGAAACAGGCCAGAAACGGCCAAAACTGCGAGTGTTGATGACCGACACGTAAATACAACCTGGGGTTCGTCAATGGTGGAAATCACTCCGGGGACTCAAAACGGTGATTAATAGCCAATGTAACAATGATTAATAGCCCATGAAACAGGCCAGAATCGGCCAAAACTGCGAGTGTTGATGACCGGCACGTAAACTCAACCTGGGGTTCGTCAATGGTGAAAATCACTCCGGGGACTCAAAACGGTGATTAATAGCCCATCTAACTGTGATTAATAGCCCATGAAATGGGCCAGAATCGGCCAAAACTGCGAGTGTTGATGACCGACACGTAAATACAACCTGGGGTTCGTCAATGGTGGAAATCACTCCGGGGACTCAAAACGATGATTAATAGCCCATCTAACTGTGATTAATAGCCCATGAAACAGGCCAGAATCGGCTAAAACTGCGAGTGTTGATGACCGGCACGTAAACGCAACCTGGGGTTCGTCAATGGTGAAAATCACTCCGGGGACTCAAAACGGTGATTAATAGCCCATCTAACTGTGATTAATATCCCATGAAACAGGCCAGAATCGGCCAAAACTGCGAGTGTTGATGACCGACACGTAAATAAAACCTGGGGTTCGTTTATGGTGGAAATCACTCCGGGGACTCAAAACGGTGATTAATAGCCCATGAAACAGGCCAGAATCGGCCAAAACTACGAGTGTTGATGACCGACACGTAAATACAACCTGGGGTTCGTCAATGGTGGAAATCACTCCGGGGACTCAAAACGGTGATTAATACCCCATCTAACTGTGATTAATAGCCCATGAAACAGGCCAGAATCGGCTAAAACTGCGAGTGTTGATGACCGGCACATAAACGCAACCTGGGGTTCGTCAATGGTGAAAATCACTCCGGGGACTCAAAACGGTGATTAATAGCCCATCTAACTGTGATTAATATCCCATGAAACAGGCCAGAATCGGCCAAAACTGCGAGTGTTGATGACCGACACGTAAATAAAACCTGGGGTTCGTTTATGGTGGAAATCACTCCGGGGACTCAAAACGGTGATTAATAGCCCATGAAACAGGCCAGAATCGGCCAAAACTACGAGTGTTGATGACCGACACGTAAATACAACCTGGGGTTCGTCAATGGTGGAAATCACTCCGGGGACTCAAAACGGTGATTAATACCCCATCTAACTGTGATTAATAGCCCATGAAACAGGCCAGAAACGGCCAAAACTGCGAGTGTTGATGACCGGCACGTAAACTCAACCTGGGGTTCGTCAATGGTGAAAATCACTCCGGGGACTCAAAACGGTGATTAATAGCCCATCTAACTGTGATTAATAGCCCATGAAATGGGCCAGAATCGGCCAAAACTGCGAGTGTTGATGACCGACACGTAAATACAACCTGGGGTTCGTCAATGGTGGAAATCACTCCGGGGACTCAAAACGGTGATTAATAGCCCATCTAACTGTGATTAATAGCCCATGAAACAGGCCAGAATCGGCTAAAACTGCGAGTGTTGATGACCGGCACGTAAACGCAACCTGGGGTTCGTCAATGGTGAAAATCACTCCGGGGACTCAAAACGGTGATTAATAGCCCATCTAACTGTGATTAATATCCCATGAAACAGGCCAGAATCGGCCAAAACTGCGAGTGTTGATGACCGACACGTAAATAAAACCTGGGGTTCGTTTATGGTGGAAATCACTCCGGGGACTCAAAACGGTGATTAATAGCCCATGAAACAGGCCAGAATCGGCCAAAACTACGAGTGTTGATGACCGACACGTAAATACAACCTGGGGTTCGTCAATGGTGGAAATCACTCCGGGGACTCAAAACGGTGATTAATACCCCATCTAACTGTGATTAATAGCCCATGAAACAGGCCAGAATCGGCCAAAACTGCGTGTTTTGATGTCCGACACGTAAATAAAACCTGGGGTTCGTCAATGGTGAAAATCACTCCGGGGACTCAAAACGGTGATTAATAGCCCATCTAACTGTGATTAATATCCCATGAAACAGGCCAGAATCGGCCAAAACTGCGAGTGTTGATGACCGACACGTAAATAAAACCTGGGGTTCGTTTATGGTGGAAATCACTCCGGGGACTCAAAACGGTGATTAATAGCCCATGAAACAGGCCAGAATCGGCCAAAACTACGAGTGTTGATGACCGACACGTAAATACAACCTGGGGTTCGTCAATGGTGGAAATCACTCCGGGGACTCAAAACGGTGATTAATACCCCATCTAACTGTGATTAATAGCCCATGAAACAGGCCAGAAACGGCCAAAACTGCGAGTGTTGATGACCGGCACGTAAACTCAACCTGGGGTTCGTCAATGGTGAAAATCACTCCGGGGACTCAAAACGGTGATTAATAGCCCATCTAACTGTGATTAATAGCCCATGAAATGGGCCAGAATCGGCCAAAACTGCGAGTGTTGATGACCGACACGTAAATACAACCTGGGGTTCGTCAATGGTGGAAATCACTCCGGGGACTCAAAACGGTGATTAATAGCCCATCTAACTGTGATTAATAGCCCATGAAACAGGCCAGAATCGGCTAAAACTGCGAGTGTTGATGACCGGCACGTAAACGCAACCTGGGGTTCGTCAATGGTGAAAATCACTCCGGGGACTCAAAACGGTGATTAATAGCCCATCTAACTGTGATTAATATCCCATGAAACAGGCCAGAATCGGCCAAAACTGCGAGTGTTGATGACCGACACGTAAATAAAACCTGGGGTTCGTTTATGGTGGAAATCACTCCGGGGACTCAAAACGGTGATTAATAGCCCATGAAACAGGCCAGAATCGGCCAAAACTACGAGTGTTGATGACCGACACGTAAATACAACCTGGGGTTCGTCAATGGTGGAAATCACTCCGGGGACTCAAAACGGTGATTAATACCCCATCTAACTGTGATTAATAGCCCATGAAACAGGCCAGAATCGGCCAAAACTGCGTGTTTTGATGTCCGACACGTAAATAAAACCTGGGGTTCGTCAATGGTGGAAATCACTCCGGGGACTCAAAACAGTGATTAATAGCCCATGAAACAGGCCAGAAACGGCCAAAACTGCGAGTGTTGATGACCGACACGTAAATACAACCTGGGGTTCGTCAATGGTGGAAATCACTCCGGGGACTCAAAACGGTGATTAATACCCCATCTAACTGTGATTAATAGCCCATGAAACAGGCCAGAATCGGCCAAAACTGCGTGTTTTGATGTCCGACACGTAAATAAAACCTGGGGTTCGTCAATGGTGGAAGTCACTCCGGGGACTCAAAACAGTGATTAATAGCCCATGAAACAGGCCAGAAACGGCCAAAACTGCGAGTGTTGATGACCGACACGTAAATACAACCTGGGGTTCGTCAATGGTGGAAATCACTCCGGGGACTCAAAACGGTGATTAATAGCCAATGTAACAATGATTAATAGCCCATGAAACAGGCCAGAATCGGCCAAAACTGCGAGTGTTGATGACCGGCACGTAAACTCAACCTGGGGTTCGTCAATGGTGAAAATCACTCCGGGGACTCAAAACGGTGATTAATAGCCCATCTAACTGTGATTAATAGCCCATGAAATGGGCCAGAATCGGCCAAAACTGCGAGTGTTGATGACCGACACGTAAATACAACCTGGGGTTCGTCAATGGTGGAAATCACTCCGGGGACTCAAAACGGTGATTAATAGCCCATCTAACTGTGACTAATAGCCCATGAAACAGGCCAGAATCGGCTAAAACTGCGAGTGTTGATGACCGACACGTAAACGCAACCTGGGGTTCGTCAATGGTGAAAATCACTCCGGGGACTCAAAACGGTGATTAATAGCCCATCTAACTGTGATTAATATCCCATGAAACAGGCCAGAATGGGCCAAAACTGCGAGTGTTGATGACCGACACGTAAATAAAACCTGGGGTTCGTTTATGGTGGAAATCACTCCGGGGACTCAAAACGGTGATTAATAGCCCATGAAACAGGCCAGAATCGGCCAAAACTACGAGTGTTGATGACCGACACGTAAATACAACCTGGGGTTCGTCAATGGTGGAAATCACTCCGGGGACTCAAAACGGTGATTAATACCCCATCTAACTGTGATTAATAGCCCATGAAACAGGCCAGAATCGGCCAAAACTGCGTGTTTTGATGTCCGACACGTAAATAAAACCTGGGGTTCGTCAATGGTGGAAATCACTCCGGGGACTCAAAACAGTGATTAATAGCCCATGAAACAGGCCAGAAACGGCCAAAACTGCGAGTGTTGATGACCGACACGTAAATACAACCTGGGGTTCGTCAATGGTGGAAATCACTCCGGGGACTCAAAACGGTGATTAATAGCCCATGTAACAATGATTAATAGCCCATGAAACAGGCCAGAATCGGCCAAAACTGCAAGTGTTGATGACCGGCACGTAAACTCAACCTGGGGTTCGTCAATGGTGAAAATCACTCCGGGGACTCAAAACGGTGATTAATAGCCCATCTAACTGTGATTAATAGCCCATGAAACAGGCCAGAATCGGCCAAAACTGCGAGTGTTGATGACCGACACGTAAATACAACCTGGGGTTCGTCAATGGTGGAAATCACTCCGGGGACTCAAAACGGTGATTAATACCCCATCTAACTGTGATTAATAGCCCATGAAACAGGCCAGAATCGGCCAAAACTGCTAGTGTTGATGACCGACACGTAAATAAAACCTGGGGTTCGTTTATGGTGGAAATCACTCCGGGGACTCAAAACGGTGATTAATAGCCCATGAAACAGGCCAGAATCGGCCAAAACTACGAGTGTTGATGACCGACACGTAAATACAACCTGGGGTTCGTCAATGGTGGAAATCACTCCGGGGACTCAAAACGGTGATTAATACCCCATCTAACTGTGATTAATAGCCCATGAAACAGGCCAGAATCGGCCAAAACTGCGTGTTTTGATGTCCGACACGTAAATAAAACCTGGGGTTCGTCAATGGTGGAAATCACTCCGGGGACTCAAAACGGTGATTAATAGCCCATGAAACAGGCCAGAAACGGCCAAAACTGCGAGTGTTGATGACCGACACGTAAATACAACCTGGGGTTCGTCAATGGTGGAAATCACTCCGGGGACTCAAAACGGTGATTAATAGCCAATGTAACAATGATTAATAGCCCATGAAACAGGCCAGAATCGGCCAAAACTGCGAGTGTTGATGACCGGCACGTAAACTCAACCTGGGGTTCGTCAATGGTGAAAATCACTCCGGGGACTCAAAACGGTGATTAATAGCCCATCTAACTGTGATTAATAGCCCATGAAATGGGCCAGAATCGGCCAAAACTGCGAGTGTTGATGACCGACACGTAAATACAACCTGGGGTTCGTCAATGGTGGAAATCACTCCGGGGACTCAAAACGGTGATTAATAGCCCATCTAACTGTGATTAATAGCCCATGAAACAGGCCAGAATCGGCTAAAACTGCGAGTGTTGATGACCGGCACGTAAACGCAACCTGGGGTTCGTCAATGGTGAAAATCACTCCGGGGACTCAAAACGGTGATTAATAGCCCATCTAACTGTTATTAATATCCCATGAAACAGGCCAGAATCGGCCAAAACTGCGAGTGTTGATGACCGACACGTAAATAAAACCTGGGGTTCGTTTATGGTGGAAATCACTCCGGGGACTCAAAACGGTGATTAATAGCCCATGAAACAGGCCAGAATCGGCCAAAACTACGAGTGTTGATGACCGACACGTAAATACAACCTGGGGTTCGTCAATGGTGGAAATCACTCCGGGGACTCAAAACGGTGATTAATACCCCATCTAACTGTGATTAATAGCCCATGAAACAGGCCAGAATCGGCCAAAACTGCGTGTTTTGATGTCCGACACGTAAATAAAACCTGGGGTTCGTCAATGGTGGAAATCACTCCGGGGACTCAAAACAGTGATTAATAGCCCATGAAACAGGCCAGAAACGGCCAAAACTGCGAGTGTTGATGACCGACACGTAAATACAACCTGGGGTTCGTCAATGGTGGAAATCACTCCGGGGACTCAAAACGGGTGATTAATAGCCCATGTAACAATGATTAATAGCCCATGAAACAGGCCAGAATCGGCCAAAACTGCCAGTGTTGATGACCGGCACGTAAACTCAACCTGGGGTTCGTCAATGGTGAAAATCACTCCGGGGACTCAAAACGGTGATTAATAGCCCATCTAACTGTGATTAATAGCCCATGAAACAGGCCAGAATCGGCCAAAACTGCGAGTGTTGATGACCGACACGTAAATACAACCTGGGGTTCGTCAATGGTGGAAATCACTCCGGGGACTCAAAACGGTGATTAATACCCCATCTAACTGTGATTAATAGCCCATGAAACAGGCCAGAATCGGCTAAAACTGCGAGTGTTGATGACCGGCACGTAAACGCAACCTGGGGTTCGTCAATGGTGAAAATCACTCCGGGGACTCAAAACGATGATTAATAGCCCATCTAACTGTGATTAATATCCCATGAAACAGGCCAGAATCGGCCAAAACTGCAAGTGTTGATGACCGACACGTAAATAAAACCTGGGGTTCGTTTATGGTGGAAATCACTCCGGGGACTCAAAACGGTGATTAATAGCCCATAAAACAGGCCAGAATCGGCCAAAACTACGAGTGTTGATGACCGACACGTAAATACAACCTGGGGTTCGTCAATGGTGGAAATCACTCCGGGGACTCAAAACGGTGATTAATACCCCATCTAACTGTGATTAATAGCCCATGAAACAGGCCAGAATCGGCCAAAACTGCGTGTTTTGATGTCCGACACGTAAATAAAACCTGGGGTTCGTCAATGGTGGAAATCACTCCGGGGACTCAAAACAGTGATTAATAGCCCATGAAACAGGCCAGAAACGGCCAAAACTGCGAGTGTTGATGACCGACACGTAAATACAACCTGGGGTTCGTCAATGGTGGAAATCACTCCGGGGACTCAAAACGGTGATTAATAGCCCATGTAACAATGATTAATAGCCCATGAAACAGGCCAGAATCGGCCAAAACTGCGAGTGTTGATGACCGGCACGTAAACTCAACCTGGGGTTCGTCAATGGTGAAAATCACTCCGGGGACTCAAAACGGTGATTAATAGCCCATCTAACTGTGATTAATATCCCATGAAACAGGCCAGAATCGGCCAAAACTGCTAGTGTTGATGACCGACACGTAAATAAAACCTGGGGTTCGTTTATGGTGGAAATCACTCCGGGAACTCAAAACGGTGATTAATAGCCCATGAAACAGGCCAGAATCGGCCAAAACTACGAGTGTTGATGACCGACACGTAAATACAACCTGGGGTTCGTCAATGGTGGAAATCACTCCGGGGACTCAAAACGGTGATTAATACCCCATCTAACTGTGATTAATAGCCCATGAAACAGGCCAGAATCGGCCAAAACTGCGTGTTTTGATGACCGACACGTAAATAAAACCTGGGGTTCGTTAATGGTGGAAATCACTCCGGGGACTCAAAACGGTGATTAATAGCCCATGAAACAGGCCAGAATCGGCCAAAACTGCGAGTGTTGATGACCGACACGTAAATACAACCTGGGGTTCGTCAATGGTGGAAATCACTCCGGGGACTCAAAACGGTGATTAATACCCCATCTAACTGTGATTAATAGCCCATGAAACAGGCCAGAATCGGCCAAAACTGCGAGTGTTGATGACCGACACGTAAATAAAACCTGGGGTTCGTCAATGGTGGAAATAGCTGCGGGGACTCAAAACGGTGATTAATACCCCATCTAACTGTGATTAATAGCCCATGAAACAGGCCAGAATCGGCCAAAACTGCGTGTTTTGATGTCCGACACGTAAATAAAACCTGGGGTTCGTCAATGGTGGAAATCACTCCGGGGACTCAAAACAGTGATTAATAGCCCATGAAACAGGCCAGAAACGGCCAAAACTGCGAGTGTTGATGACCGACACGTAAATACAACCTGGGGTTCGTCAATGGTGGAAATCACTCCGGGGACTCAAAACGGTGATTAATAGCCCATGTAACAATGATTAATAGCCCATGAAACAGGCCAGAATCGGCCAAAACTGCGAGTGTTGATGACCGGCACGTAAACTCAACCTGGGGTTCGTCAATGGTGAAAATCACTCCGGGGACTCAAAACGGTGATTAATAGCCCATCTAACTGTGATTAATAGCCCATGAAATGGGCCAGAATCGGCCAAAACTGCGAGTGTTGATGACCGACACGTAAATACAACCTGGGGTTCGTCAATGGTGGAAATCACTCCGGGGACTCAAAACGGTGATTAATAGCCCATCTAACTGTGATTAATAGCCCATGAAACAGGCCAGAATCGGCTAAAACTGCGAGTGTTGATGACCGGCACGTAAACGCAACCTGGGGTTCGTCAATGGTGAAAATCACTCCGGGGACTCAAAACGGTGATTAATAGCCCATCTAACTGTGATTAATATCCCATGAAACAGGCCAGAATCGGCCAAAACTGCGAGTGTTGATGACCGACACGTAAATAAAACCTGGGGTTCGTCAATGGTGGAAATCACTCCGGGGACTCAAAACAATGATTAATAGCCCATGAAACAGGCCAGAAACGGCCAAAACTGCGAGTGTTGATGACCGACACGTAAATACAACCTGGGGTTCGTCAATGGTGGAAATCACTCCGGGGACTCAAAACGGTGATTAATACCCCATCTAACTGTGATTAATAGCCCATGAAACAGGCCAGAATCGGCCAAAACTGCGTGTTTTGATGTCCGACACGTAAATAAAACCTGGGGTTCTTCAATGGTGGAAATCACTCCGGGGACTCAAAACAGTGATTAATAGCCCATCTAACTGTGATTAATATCCCATGAAACAGGCCAGAATCGGCCAAAACTGCGTGTTTTGATGTCCGACACGTAAATAAAACCTGGGGTTCGTCAATGGTGGAAATCACTCCGGGGACTCAAAACAGTGATTAATAGCCCATGAAACAGGCCAGAAACGGCCAAAACTGCGAGTGTTGATGACCGACACGTAAATACAACCTGGGGTTCGTCAATGGTGGAAATCACTCCGGGGACTCAAAACGGTGATTAATAGCCCATGTAACAATGATTAATAGCCCATGAAACAGGCCAGAATCGGCCAAAACTGCAAGTGTTGATGACCGGCACGTAAACTCAACCTGGGGTTCGTCAATGGTGAAAATCACTCCGGGGACTCAAAACGGTGATTAATAGCCCATCTAACTGTGATTAATAGCCCATGAAATGGGCCAGAATCGGCCAAAACTGCGAGTGTTGATGACCGACACGTAAATACAACCTGGGGTTCGTCAATGGTGGAAATCACTCCGGGGACTCAAAACGGTGATTAATAGCCCATCTAACTGTGATTAATAGCCCATGAAACAGGCCAGAATCGGCTAAAACTGCGAGTGTTGATGACCGGCACGTAAACGCAACCTGGGGTTCGTCAATGGTGAAAATCACTCCGGGGACTCAAAACGGTGATTAATAGCCCATCTAACTGTGATTAATATCCCATGAAACAGGCCAGAATCGGCCAAAACTGCGAGTGTTGATGACCGACACGTAAATAAAACCTGGGGTTCGTCAATGGTGGAAATCACTCCGGGGACTCAAAACAGTGATTAATAGCCCATGAAACAGGCCAGAAACGGCCAAAACTGCAAGTGTTGATGACCGACACGTAAATACAACCTGGGGTTCTTCAATGGTGGAAATCACTCCGGGGACTCAAAACGGTGATTAATACCCCATCTAACTGTGATTAATAGCCCATGAAACAGGCCAGAATCGGCCAAAACTGCGTGTTTTGATGTCCGACACGTAAATAAAACCTGGGGTTCTTCAATGGTGGAAATCACTCCGGGGACTCAAAACAGTGATTAATAGCCCATCTAAGTGTGATTAATATCCCATGAAACAGGCCAGAATCGGCCAAAACTGCGTGTTTTGATGTCCGACACGTAAATAAAACCTGGGGTTCGTCAATGGTGGAAATCACTCCGGGGACTCAAAACAGTGATTAATAGCCCATGAAACAGGCCAGAAACGGCCAAAACTGCGAGTGTTGATGACCGACACGTAAATACAACCTGGGGTTCGTCAATGGTGGAAATCACTCCGGGGACTCAAAACGGTGATTAATAGCCCATGTAACAATGATTAATAGCCCATGAAACAGGCCAGAATCGGCCAAAACTGCAAGTGTTGATGACCGGCACGTAAACTCAACCTGGGGTTCGTCAATGGTGAAAATCACTCCGGGGACTCAAAACGGTGATTAATAGCCCATCTAACTGTGATTAATAGCCCATGAAATGGGCCAGAATCGGCCAAAACTGCGAGTGTTGATGACCGACACGTAAATACAACCTGGGGTTCGTCAATGGTGGAAATCACTCCGGGGACTCAAAACGGTGATTAATAGCCCATCTAACTGTGATTAATAGCCCATGAAACAGGCCAGAATCGGCTAAAACTGCGAGTGTTGATGACCGGCACGTAAACGCAACCTGGGGTTCGTCAATGGTGAAAATCACTCCGGGGACTCAAAACGGTGATTAATAGCCCATCTAACTGTGATTAATATCCCATGAAACAGGCCAGAATCGGCCAAAACTGCGAGTGTTGATGACCGACACGTAAATAAAACCTGGGGTTCGTCAATGGTGGAAATCACTCCGGGGACTCAAAACAGTGATTAATAGCCCATGAAACAGGCCAGAAACGGCCAAAACTGCGAGTGTTGATGACCGACACGTAAATACAACCTGGGGTTCGTCAATGGTGGAAATCACTCCGGGGACTCAAAACGGTGATTAATACCCCATCTAACTGTGATTAATAGCCCATGAAACAGGCCAGAATCGGCCAAAACTGCGTGTTTTGATGTCCGACACGTAAATAAAACCTGGGGTTCTTCAATGGTGGAAATCACTCCGGGGACTCAAAACAGTGATTAATAGCCCATCTAACTGTGATTAATATCCCATGAAACAGGCCAGAATCGGCCAAAACTGCGTGTTTTGATGTCCGACACGTAAATAAAACCTGGGGTTCGTCAATGGTGGAAATCACTCCGGGGACTCAAAACAGTGATTAATAGCCCATGAAACAGGCCAGAAACGGCCAAAACTGCGAGTGTTGATGACCGACACGTAAATACAACCTGGGGTTCGTCAATGGTGGAAATCACTCCGGGGACTCAAAACGGTGATTAATAGCCCATGTAACAATGATTAATAGCCCATGAAACAGGCCAGAATCGGCCAAAACTGCAAGTGTTGATGACCGGCACGTAAACTCAACCTGGGGTTCGTCAATGGTGAAAATCACTCCGGGGACTCAAAACGGTGATTAATAGCCCATCTAACTGTGATTAATAGCCCATGAAATGGGCCAGAATCGGCCAAAACTGCGAGTGTTGATGACCGACACGTAAATACAACCTGGGGTTCGTCAATGGTGGAAATCACTCCGGGGACTCAAAACGGTGATTAATAGCCCATCTAACTGTGATTAATAGCCCATGAAACAGGCCAGAATCGGCTAAAACTGCGAGTGTTGATGACCGGCACGTAAACGCAACCTGGGGTTCGTCAATGGTGAAAATCACTCCGGGGACTCAAAACGGTGATTAATAGCCCATCTAACTGTGATTAATATCCCATGAAACAGGCCAGAATCGGCCAAAACTGCGAGTGTTGATGACCGACACGTAAATAAAACCTGGGGTTCGTCAATGGTGGAAATCACTCCGGGGACTCAAAACAGTGATTAATAGCCCATGAAACAGGCCAGAAACGGCCAAAACTGCGAGTGTTGATGACCGACACGTAAATACAACCTGGGGTTCGTCAATGGTGGAAATCACTCCGGGGACTCAAAACGGTGATTAATAGCCCATGTAACAATGATTAATAGCCCATGAAACAGGCCAGAATCGGCCAAAACTGCAAGTGTTGATGACCGGCACGTAAACTCAACCTGGGGTTCGTCAATGGTGAAAATCACTCCGGGGACTCAAAACGGTGATTAATAGCCCATCTAACTGTGATTAATAGCCCATGAAATGGGCCAGAATCGGCCAAAACTGCGAGTGTTGATGACCGACACGTAAATACAACCTGGGGTTCGTCAATGGTGGAAATCACTCCGGGGACTCAAAACGGTGATTAATAGCCCATCTAACTGTGATTAATAGCCCATGAAACAGGCCAGAATCGGCTAAAACTGCGAGTGTTGATGACCGGCACGTAAACGCAACCTGGGGTTCGTCAATGGTGAAAATCACTCCGGGGACTCAAAACGGTGATTAATAGCCCATCTAACTGTGATTAATATCCCATGAAACAGGCCAGAATCGGCCAAAACTGCGAGTGTTGATGACCGACACGTAAATAAAACCTGGGGTTCGTCAATGGTGGAAATCACTCCGGGGACTCAAAACAGTGATTAATAGCCCATGAAACAGGCCAGAAACGGCCAAAACTGCGAGTGTTGATGACCGACACGTAAATACAACCTGGGGTTCGTCAATGGTGGAAATCACTCCGGGGACTCAAAACGGTGATTAATACCCCATCTAACTGTGATTAATAGCCCATGAAACAGGCCAGAATCGGCCAAAACTGCGTGTTTTGATGTCCGACACGTAAATAAAACCTGGGGTTCTTCAATGGTGGAAATCACTCCGGGGACTCAAAACAGTGATTAATAGCCCATCTAACTGTGATTAATATCCCATGAAACAGGCCAGAATCGGCCAAAACTGCGTGTTTTGATGTCCGACACGTAAATAAAACCTGGGGTTCGTCAATGGTGGAAATCACTCCGGGGACTCAAAACAGTGATTAATAGCCCATGAAACAGGCCAGAAACGGCCAAAACTGCGAGTGTTGATGACCGACACGTAAATACAACCTGGGGTTCGTCAATGGTGGAAATCACTCCGGGGACTCAAAACGGTGATTAATAGCCCATGTAACAATGATTAATAGCCCATGAAACAGGCCAGAATCGGCCAAAACTGCAAGTGTTGATGACCGGCACGTAAACTCAACCTGGAGTTCGTCAATGGTGAAAATCACTCCGGGGACTCAAAACGGTGATTAATAGCCCATCTAACTGTGATTAATAGCCCATGAAATGGGCCAGAATCGGCCAAAACTGCGAGTGTTGATGACCGACACGTAAATACAACCTGGGGTTCGTCAATGGTGGAAATCACTCCGGGGACTCAAAACGGTGATTAATAGCCCATCTAACTGTGATTAATAGCCCATGAAACAGGCCAGAATCGGCTAAAACTGCGAGTGTTGATGACCGGCACGTAAACGCAACCTGGGGTTCGTCAATGGTGAAAATCACTCCGGGGACTCAAAACGGTGATTAATAGCCCATCTAACTGTGATTAATATCCCATGAAACAGGCCAGAATCGGCCAAAACTGCGAGTGTTGATGACCGACACGTAAATAAAACCTGGGGTTCGTCAATGGTGGAAATCACTCCGGGGACTCAAAACAGTGATTAATAGCCCATGAAACAGGCCAGAAACGGCCAAAACTGCGAGTGTTGATGACCGACACGTAAATACAACCTGGGGTTCGTCAATGGTGGAAATCAGTCCGGGGACTCAAAACGGTGATTAATACCCCATCTAACTGTGATTAATAGCCCATGAAACAGGCCAGAATCGGCCAAAACTGCGTGTTTTGATGTCCGACACGTAAATAAAACCTGGGGTTCTTCAATGGTGGAAATCACTCCGGGGACTCAAAACAGTGATTAATAGCCCATCTAACTGTGATTAATATCCCATGAAACAGGCCAGAATCGGCCAAAACTGCGTGTTTTGATGTCCGACACGTAAATAAAACCTGGGGTTCGTCAATGGTGGAAATCACTCCGGGGACTCAAAACAGTGATTAATAGCCCATGAAACAGGCCAGAAACGGCCAAAACTGCGAGTGTTGATGACCGACACGTAAATACAACCTGGGGTTCGTCAATGGTGGAAATCACTCCGGGGACTCAAAACGGTGATTAATAGCCCATGTAACAATGATTAATAGCCCATGAAACAGGCCAGAATCGGCCAAAACTGCAAGTGTTGATGACCGGCACGTAAACTCAACCTGGGGTTCGTCAATGGTGAAAATCACTCCGGGGACTCAAAACGGTGATTAATAGCCCATCTAACTGTGATTAATAGCCCATGAAATGGGCCAGAATCGGCCAAAACTGCGAGTGTTGATGACCGACACGTAAATACAACCTGGGGTTCGTCAATGGTGGAAATCACTCCGGGGACTCAAAACGGTGATTAATAGCCCATCTAACTGTGATTAATAGCCCATGAAACAGGCCAGAATCGGCTAAAACTGCGAGTGTTGATGACCGGCACGTAAACGCAACCTGGGGTTCGTCAATGGTGAAAATCACTCCGGGGACTCAAAACGGTGATTAATAGCCCATCTAACTGTGATTAATATCCCATGAAACAGGCCAGAATCGGCCAAAACTGCGAGTGTTGATGACCGACACGTAAATAAAACCTGGGGTTCGTCAATGGTGGAAATCACTCCGGGGACTCAAAACAGTGATTAATAGCCCATGAAACAGGCCAGAAACGGCCAAAACTGCGAGTGTTGATGACCGACACGTAAATACAACCTGGGGTTCGTCAATGGTGGAAATCACTCCGGGGACTCAAAACGGTGATTAATACCCCATCTAACTGTGATTAATAGCCCATGAAACAGGCCAGAATCGGCCAAAACTGCGTGTTTTGATGTCCGACACGTAAATAAAACCTGGGGTTCTTCAATGGTGGAAATCACTCCGGGGACTCAAAACAGTGATTAATAGCCCATCTAACTGTGATTAATATCCCATGAAACAGGCCAGAATCGGCCAAAACTGCGTGTTTTGATGTCCGACACGTAAATAAAACCTGGGGTTCGTCAATGGTGGAAATCACTCCGGGGACTCAAAACAGTGATTAATAGCCCATGAAACAGGCCAGAAACGGCCAAAACTGCGAGTGTTGATGACCGACACGTAAATACAACCTGGGGTTCGTCAATGGTGGAAATCACTCCGGGGACTCAAAACGGTGATTAATAGCCCATGTAACAATGATTAATAGCCCATGAAACAGGCCAGAATCGGCCAAAACTGCAAGTGTTGATGACCGGCACGTAAACTCAACCTGGGGTTCGTCAATGGTGAAAATCACTCCGGGGACTCAAAACGGTGATTAATAGCCCATCTAACTGTGATTAATAGCCCATGAAATGGGCCAGAATCGGCCAAAACTGCGAGTGTTGATGACCGACACGTAAATACAACCTGGGGTTCGTCAATGGTGGAAATCACTCCGGGGACTCAAAACGGTGATTAATAGCCCATCTAACTGTGATTAATAGCCCATGAAACAGGCCAGAATCGGCTAAAACTGCGAGTGTTGATGACCGGCACGTAAACGCAACCTGGGGTTCGTCAATGGTGAAAATCACTCCGGGGACTCAAAACGGTGATTAATAGCCCATCTAACTGTGATTAATATCCCATGAAACAGGCCAGAATCGGCCAAAACTGCGAGTGTTGATGACCGACACGTAAATAAAACCTGGGGTTCGTCAATGGTGGAAATCACTCCGGGGACTCAAAACAGTGATTAATAGCCCATGAAACAGGCCAGAAACGGCCAAAACTGCGAGTGTTGATGACCGACACGTAAATACAACCTGGGGTTCGTCAATGGTGGAAATCACTCCGGGGACTCAAAACGGTGATTAATACCCCATCTAACTGTGATTAATAGCCCATGAAACAGGCCAGAATCGGCCAAAACTGCGTGTTTTGATGTCCGACACGTAAATAAAACCTGGGGTTCTTCAATGGTGGAAATCACTCCGGGGACTCAAAACAGTGATTAATAGCCCATCTAACTGTGATTAATATCCCATGAAACAGGCCAGAATCGGCCAAAACTGCGTGTTTTGATGTCCGACACGTAAATAAAACCTGGGGTTCGTCAATGGTGGAAATCACTCCGGGGACTCAAAACAGTGATTAATAGCCCATGAAACAGGCCAGAAACGGCCAAAACTGCGAGTGTTGATGACCGACACGTAAATACAACCTGGGGTTCGTCAATGGTGGAAATCACTCCGGGGACTCAAAACGGTGATTAATAGCCCATGTAACAATGATTAATAGCCCATGAAACAGGCCAGAATCGGCCAAAACTGCAAGTGTTGATGACCGGCACGTAAACTCAACCTGGGGTTCGTCAATGGTGAAAATCACTCCGGGGAGTCAAAACGGTGATTAATAGCCCATCTAACTGTGATTAATAGCCCATGAAATGGGCCAGAATCGGCCAAAACTGCGAGTGTTGATGACCGACACGTAAATACAACCTGGGGTTCGTCAATGGTGGAAATCACTCCGGGGACTCAAAACGGTGATTAATAGCCCATCTAACTGTGATTAATAGCCCATGAAACAGGCCAGAATCGGCTAAAACTGCGAGTGTTGATGACCGGCACGTAAACGCAACCTGGGGTTCGTCAATGGTGAAAATCACTCCGGGGACTCAAAACGGTGATTAATAGCCCATCTAACTGTGATTAATATCCCATGAAACAGGCCAGAATCGGCCAAAACTGCGAGTGTTGATGACCGACACGTAAATAAAACCTGGGGTTCGTCAATGGTGGAAATCACTCCGGGGACTCAAAACAGTGATTAATAGCCCATGAAACAGGCCAGAAACGGCCAAAACTGCGAGTGTTGATGACCGACACGTAAATACAACCTGGGGTTCGTCAATGGTGGAAATCACTCCGGGGACTCAAAACGGTGATTAATACCCCATCTAACTGTGATTAATAGCCCATGAAACAGGCCAGAATCGGCCAAAACTGCGTGTTTTGATGTCCGACACGTAAATAAAACCTGGGGTTCTTCAATGGTGGAAATCACTCCGGGGACTCAAAACAGTGATTAATAGCCCATCTAACTGTGATTAATATCCCATGAAACAGGCCAGAATCGGCCAAAACTGCGTGTTTTGATGTCCGACACGTAAATAAAACCTGGGGTTCGTCAATGGTGGAAATCACTCCGGGGACTCAAAACAGTGATTAATAGCCCATGAAACAGGCCAGAAACGGCCAAAACTGCGAGTGTTGATGACCGACACGTAAATACAACCTGGGGTTCGTCAATGGTGGAAATCACTCCGGGGACTCAAAACGGTGATTAATAGCCCATGTAACAATGATTAATAGCCCATGAAACAGGCCAGAATCGGCCAAAACTGCAAGTGTTGATGACCGGCACGTAAACTCAACCTGGGGTTCGTCAATGGTGAAAATCACTCCGGGGACTCAAAACGGTGATTAATAGCCCATCTAACTGTGATTAATAGCCCATGAAATGGGCCAGAATCGGCCAAAACTGCGAGTGTTGATGACCGACACGTAAATACAACCTGGGGTTCGTCAATGGTGGAAATCACTCCGGGGACTCAAAACGGTGATTAATAGCCCATCTAACTGTGATTAATAGCCCATGAAACAGGCCAGAATCGGCTAAAACTGCGAGTGTTGATGACCGGCACGTAAACGCAACCTGGGGTTCGTCAATGGTGAAAATCACTCCGGGGACTCAAAACGGTGATTAATAGCCCATCTAACTGTGATTAATAGCCCATGAAACAGGCCAGAATCGGCCAAAACTGCGAGTGTTGATGACCGACACGTAAATACAACCTGGGGTTCGTCAATGGTGGAAATCACTCCGGGGACTCAAAACGGTGATTAATACCCCATCTAACTGTGATTAATAGCCCATGAAACAGGCCAGAATCGGCCAAAACTGCGTGTTTTGATGTCCGACACGTAAATAAAACCTGGGGTTCTTCAATGGTGGAAATCACTCCGGGGACTCAAAACAGTGATTAATAGCCCATCTAACTGTGATTAATATCCCATGAAACAGGCCAGAATCGGCCAAAACTGCGTGTTTTGATGTCCGACACGTAAATAAAACCTGGGGTTCGTCAATGGTGGAAATCACTCCGGGGACTCAAAACAGTGATTAATAGCCCATGAAACAGGCCAGAAACGGCCAAAACTGCGAGTGTTGATGACCGACACGTAAATACAACCTGGGGTTCGTCAATGGTGGAAATCACTCCGGGGACTCAAAACGGTGATTAATAGCCCATGTAACAATGATTAATAGCCCATGAAACAGGCCAGAATCGGCCAAAACTGCAAGTGTTGATGACCGGCACGTAAACTCAACCTGGGGTTCGTCAATGGTGAAAATCACTCCGGGGACTCAAAACGGTGATTAATAGCCCATCTAACTGTGATTAATAGCCCATGAAATGGGCCAGAATCGGCCAAAACTGCGAGTGTTGATGACCGACACGTAAATACAACCTGGGGTTCGTCAATGGTGGAAATCACTCCGGGGACTCAAAACGGTGATTAATAGCCCATCTAACTGTGATTAATAGCCCATGAAACAGGCCAGAATCGGCTAAAACTGCGAGTGTTGATGACCGGCACGTAAACGCAACCTGGGGTTCGTCAATGGTGAAAATCACTCCGGGGACTCAAAACGGTGATTAATAGCCCATCTAACTGTGATTAATATCCCATGAAACAGGCCAGAATCGGCCAAAACTGCGAGTGTTGATGACCGACACGTAAATAAAACCTGGGGTTCGTCAATGGTGGAAATCACTCCGGGGACTCAAAACAGTGATTAATAGCCCATGAAACAGGCCAGAAACGGCCAAAACTGCGAGTGTTGATGACCGACACGTAAATACAACCTGGGGTTCGTCAATGGTGGAAATCACTCCGGGGACTCAAAACGGTGATTAATACCCCATCTAACTGTGATTAATAGCCCATGAAACAGGCCAGAATCGGCCAAAACTGCGTGTTTTGATGTCCGACACGTAAATAAAACCTGGGGTTCTTCAATGGTGGAAATCACTCCGGGGACTCAAAACAGTGATTAATAGCCCATCTAACTGTGATTAATATCCCATGAAACAGGCCAGAATCGGCCAAAACTGCGTGTTTTGATGTCCGACACGTAAATAAAACCTGGGGTTCGTCAATGGTGGAAATCACTCCGGGGACTCAAAACAGTGATTAATAGCCCATGAAACAGGCCAGAAACGGCCAAAACTGCGAGTGTTGATGACCGACACGTAAATACAACCTGGGGTTCGTCAATGGTGGAAATCACTCCGGGGACTCAAAACGGTGATTAATAGCCCATGTAACAATGATTAATAGCCCATGAAACAGGCCAGAATCGGCCAAAACTGCAAGTGTTGATGACCGGCACGTAAACTCAACCTGGGGTTCGTCAATGGTGAAAATCACTCCGGGGACTCAAAACGGTGATTAATAGCCCATCTAACTGTGATTAATAGCCCATGAAATGGGCCAGAATCGGCCAAAACTGCGAGTGTTGATGACCGACACGTAAATACAACCTGGGGTTCGTCAATGGTGGAAATCACTCCGGGGACTCAAAACGGTGATTAATAGCCCATCTAACTGTGATTAATAGCCCATGAAACAGGCCAGAATCGGCTAAAACTGCGAGTGTTGATGACCGGCACGTAAACGCAACCTGGGGTTCGTCAATGGTGAAAATCACTCCGGGGACTCAAAACGGTGATTAATAGCCCATCTAACTGTGATTAATATCCCATGAAACAGGCCAGAATCGGCCAAAACTGCGAGTGTTGATGACCGACACGTAAATAAAACCTGGGGTTCGTCAATGGTGGAAATCACTCCGGGGACTCAAAACAGTGATTAATAGCCCATGAAACAGGCCAGAAACGGCCAAAACTGCGAGTGTTGATGACCGACACGTAAATACAACCTGGGGTTCGTCAATGGTGGAAATCACTCCGGGGACTCAAAACGGTGATTAATACCCCATCTAACTGTGATTAATAGCCCATGAAACAGGCCAGAATCGGCCAAAACTGCGTGTTTTGATGTCCGACACGTAAATAAAACCTGGGGTTCTTCAATGGTGGAAATCACTCCGGGGACTCAAAACAGTGATTAATAGCCCATCTAACTGTGATTAATATCCCATGAAACAGGCCAGAATCGGCCAAAACTGCGTGTTTTGATGTCCGACACGTAAATAAAACCTGGGGTTCGTCAATGGTGGAAATCACTCCGGGGACTCAAAACAGTGATTAATAGCCCATGAAACAGGCCAGAAACGGCCAAAACTGCGAGTGTTGATGACCGACACGTAAATACAACCTGGGGTTCGTCAATGGTGGAAATCACTCCGGGGACTCAAAACGGTGATTAATAGCCCATGTAACAATGATTAATAGCCCATGAAACAGGCCAGAATCGGCCAAAACTGCAAGTGTTGATGACCGGCACGTAAACTCAACCTGGGGTTCGTCAATGGTGAAAATCACTCCGGGGACTCAAAACGGTGATTAATAGCCCATCTAACTGTGATTAATAGCCCATGAAACAGGCCAGAATCGGCCAAAACTGCGAGTGTTGATGACCGACACGTAAATACAACCTGGGGTTCGTCAATGGTGGAAATCACTCCGGGGACTCAAAACGGTGATTAATACCCCATCTAACTGTGATTAATAGCCCATGAAACAGGCCAGAATCGGCTAAAACGGCGAGTGTTGATGACCGGCACGTAAACGCAACCTGGGGTTCGTCAATGGTGAAAATCACTCCGGGGACTCAAAACGGTGATTAATAGCCCATCTAACTGTGATTAATATCCCATGAAACAGGCCAGAATCGGCCAAAACTGCAAGTGTTGATGACCGACACGTAAATCAAACCTGGGGTTCGTTTATGGTGGAAATCACTCCGGGGACTCAAAACGGTGATTAATAGCCCATGAAACAGGCCAGAATCGGCCAAAACTGCGTGTTTTGATGTCCGACACGTAAATAAAACCTGGGGTTCTTCAATGGTGGAAATCACTCCGGGGACTCAAAACAGTGATTAATAGCCCATCTAACCGTGATTAATATCCCATGAAACAGGCCAGAATCGGCCAAAACTGCGTGTTTTGATGTCCGACACGTAAATAAAACCTGGGGTTCGTCAACGGTGGAAATCACTCCGGGGACTCAAAACAGTGATTAATAGCCCATGAAACAGGCCAGAAACGGCCAAAACTGCGAGTGTTGATGACCGACACGTAAATACAACCTGGGGTTCGTCAATGGTGGAAATCACTCCGGGGACTCAAAACGGTGATTAATAGCCCATGTAACAATGATTAATAGCCCATGAAACAGGCCAGAATCGGCCAAAACTGCGAGTGTTGATGACCGGCACGTAAACTCAACCTGGGGTTCGTCAATGGTGAAAATCACTCCGGGGACTCAAAACGGTGATTAATAGCCCATCTAACTGTGATTAATAGCCCATGAAATGGGCCAGAATCGGCCAAAACTGCGAGTGTTGATGACCGACACGTAAATACAACCTGGGGTTCGTCAATGGTGGAAATCACTCCGGGGACTCAAAACGGTGATTAATACCCCATCTAACTGTGATTAATAGCCCATGAAACAGGCCAGAATCGGCCAAAACTGCATGTTTTGATGTCCGACACGTAAATAAAACCTGGGGTTCGTCAATGGTGGAAATCACTCCGGGGACTCAAAACAGTGATTAATAGCCCATGAAACAGGCCAGAATCGGCCAAAACTGCAAGTGTTGATGACCGATACGTAAATACAACCTGGGGTTCGTCAATGGTGGAAAACACTCCAGGGACTCAAAACGGTGATTAATACCCCATCTAACTGTGATTAATAGCCCATGAAACAGGCCAGAATCGGCCAAAACTACGAGTTTTGATGACCGATACGTAAATACAACCTGGGGTTCGTCAATGGTGGAAATCACTCCGGGGACTCAAAACGGTGATTAATACCCCATCTAACTGTGATTAATAGCCCATGAAACAGGCCAGAATCGGCCAAAACTGCGAGTTTTGATGACCGACACGTAAATAAAACCTGGGGTTCGTTAATGGTGGAAATCACTCCGGGGACTCAAAACGGTGATTAATAGCCCATGAAACAGGCCAAAATCGGCCAAAACTGCGAGTGTTGATGACCGACACGTAAATACAACCTGGGGTTCGTCAATGGTGGAAATCACTCCGGGGACTCAAAACGGTGATTAATACCCCATCTAACTGTGATTAATAGCCCATGAAACAGGCCAGAATCGGCCAAAACTGAGAGTGTTGATGACCGACACGTAAATAAAACCTGGGGTTCGTCAATGGTGGAAATAGCTGCGGGGACTCAAAACGGTGATTAATACCCCATCTAACCGTGATTAATAGCCCATGAAACAGGCCAGAATCGGCCAAAACTGCGTGTTTTGTTGTCCGACACGTAAATAAAACCTGGGGTTCGTCAATGGTGGAAATCACTCCGGGGACTCAAAACAGTGATTAATAGCCCATGAAACAGGCCAGAAACGGCCAAAACTGCGAGTGTTGATGACCGACACGTAAATACAACCTGGGGTTCGTCAATGGTGGAAATCACTCCGGGGACTCAAAACGGTGATTAATAGCCCATGTAACAATGATTAATAGCCCATGAAACAGGCCAGAATCGGCCAAAACTGCGAGTGTTGATGACCGGCACGTAAACTCAACCTGGGGTTCGTCAATGGTGAAAATCACTCCGGGGACTCAAAACGGTGATTAATAGCCCATCTAACTGTGATTAATAGCCCATGAAATGGGCCAGAATCGGCCAAAACTGCGAGTGTTGATGACCGACACGTAAATACAACCTGGGGTTCGTCAATGGTGGAAATCACTCCGGGGACTCAAAACGGTGATTAATACCCCATCTAACTGTGATTAATAGCCCATGAAACAGGCCAGAATCGGCCAAAACTGCGTGTTTTGATGTCCGACACGTAAATAAAACCTCGGGTTCGTCAATGGTGGAAATCACTCCGGGGACTCAAAACAGTGATTAATAGCCCATGAAACAGGCCAGAATCGGCCAAAACTGCAAGTGTTGATGACCGATACGTAAATACAACCTGGGGTTCGTCAATGGTGGAAAACACTCCAGGGACTCAAAACGGTGATTAATACCCCATCTAACTGTGATTAATAGCCCATGAAACAGGCCAGAATCGGCCAAAATTACGAGTTTTGATGACCGATACGTAAATACAACCTGGGGTTCGTCAATGGTGGAAATCACTCCGGGGACTCAAAACGGTGATTAATACCCCATCTAACTGTGATTAATAGCCCATGAAACAGGCCAGAATCGGCCAAAACTGCGAGTTTTGATGACCGACACGTAAATAAAACCTGGGGTTCGTTAATGGTGGAAATCACTCCGGGGACTCAAAACGGTGATTAATAGCCCATGAAACAGGCCAGAATCGGCCAAAACTGCGAGTGTTGATGACCGACACGTAAATACAACCTGGGGTTCGTCAATGGTGGAAATCACTCCGGGGACTCAAAACGGTGATTAATACCCCATCTAACTGTGATTAATAGCCCATGAAACAGGCCAGAATCGGCCAAAACTGCGAGTGTTGATGACCGACACGTAAATAAAACCTGGGGTTCGTCAATGGTGGAAATAGCTGCGGGGACTCAAAACGGTGATTAATACCCCATCTAACTGTGATTAATAGCCCATGAAACAGGCCAGAATCGGCCAAAACTGCGTGTTTTGTTGTCCGACACGTAAATAAAACCTGGGGTTCGTCAATGGTGGAAATCACTCCGGGGACTCAAAACAGTGATTAATAGCCCATGAAACAGGCCAGAAACGGCCAAAACTGCGAGTGTTGATGACCGACACGTAAATACAACCTGGGGTTCGTCAATGGTGGAAATCACTCCGGGGACTCAAAACGGTGATTAATAGCCCATGTAACAATGATTAATAGCCCATGAAACAGGCCAGAATCGGCCAAAACTGCAAGTGTTGATGACCGATACGTAAATACAACCTGGGGTTCGTCAATGGTGGAAAACACTCCAGGGACTCAAAACGGTGATTAATACCCCATCTAACTGTGATTAATAGCCCATGAAACAGGCCAGAATCGGCCAAAACTACGAGTTTTGATGACCGACACGTAAATACAACCTGGGGTTCGTCAATGGTGGAAATCACTCCGGGGACTCAAAACGGTGATTAATACCCCATCTAACTGTGATTAATAGCCCATGAAACAGGCCAGAATCGGCCAAAACTGCGAGTTTTGATGACCGACACGTAAATAAAACCTGGGGTTCGTTAATGGTGGAAATCACTCCGGGGACTCAAAACGGTGATTAATAGCCCATGAAACAGGCCAGAATCGGCCAAAACTGCGAGTGTTGATGACCGACACGTAAATACAACCTGGGGTTCGTCAATGGTGGAAATCACTCCGGGGACTCAAAACGGTGATTAATAGCCCATCTAACTGTGATTAATATCCCATGAAACAGGCCAGAATCGGCCAAAACTGCGAGTGTTGATGACCGACACGTAAATAAAACCTGGGGTTCGTTTATGGTGGAAATCACTCCGGGGACTCAAAACGGTGATTAATAGCCCATGAAACAGGCCAGAATCAGCCAAAACTACGAGTGTTGATGACCGACACGTAAATACAACCTGGGGTTCGTCAATGGTGGAAATCACTCCGGGGACTCAAAACGGTGATTAATATCCCATGAAACAGGCCAGAATCGGCCAAAACTGCGAGTGTTGATGACCGACACGTAAATACAACCTGGGGTTCGTCAATGGTGGAAATCACTCCGGGGACTCAAAACGGTGATTAATACCCCATCTAACTGTGATTAATAGCCCATGAAACAGGCCAGAATCGGCCAAAACTACGTGTTTTGATGTCCGACACGTAAATAAAACCTGGGGTTCGTCAATGGTGGAAATCACTCCGGGGACTCAAAACAGTGATTAATAGCCCATGAAACAGGCCAGAAACGGCCAAAACTGCGAGTGTTGATGACCGACACGTAAATACAACCTGGGGTTCGTCAATGGTGGAAATCACTCCGGGGACTCAAAACGGTGATTAATAGCCCATGTAACAATGATTAATAGCCCATGAAACAGGCCAGAATCGGCCAAAACTGCAAGTGTTGATGACCGATACGTAAATACAACCTGGGGTTCGTCAATGGTGGAAAACACTCCAGGGACTCAAAACGGTGATTAATACCCCATCTAACTGTGATTAATAGCCCATGAAACAGGCCAGAATCGGCCAAAACTACGAGTTTTGATGACCGACACGTAAATACAACCTGGGGTTCGTCAATGGTGGAAATCACTCCGGGGACTCAAAACGGTGATTAATACCCCATCTAACTGTGATTAATAGCCCATGAAACAGGCCAGAATCGGCCAAAACTGCGAGTTTTGATGACCGACACGTAAATAAAACCTGGGGTTCGTTAATGGTGGAAATCACTCCGGGGACTCAAAACGGTGATTAATAGCCCATGAAACAGGCCAGAATCGGCCAAAACTGCGAGTGTTGATGACCGACACGTAAATACAACCTGGGGTTCGTCAATGGTGGAAATCACTCCGGGGACTCAAAACGGTGATTAATACCCCATCTAACTGTGATAATAGCCCATGAAACAGGCCAGAATCGGCCAAAACTGCGAGTGTTGATGACCGACACGTAAATAAAACCTGGGGTTCGTCAATGGTGGAAATAGCTGCGGGGACTCAAAACGGTGATTAATAGCCCATCTAACTGTGATTAATAGCCCATGAAACAGGCCAGAATCAGCCAAAACTGCGAGTGTTGATGACCAGCACGTAAATGCACCCTAGGGTTCGTCAATGGTGGAAATCACTCCGGGGACCCAAAACGGTGATTAATAGCCCATGAAACAGGCCAGAATCGGCCAAAACTGCGAGTGTTAATGACCGGCACGTAAATGCACCCTGGTTTCGTCAATGGTGGAAAACACTCCGGGGATCCAAAACGGTGACTAATAGCCCATGTAACTGTGATTAATAGCCCATGAAACAGGCCAGAATCGGCCAAAACTGCGAGTGTTGATGACCGGCACGTAAATGCACCCTGGGTTCGTCAATGGTGGAAATCACTCCGGGGATCCAAAACGGTGATTAATAGCCCATGTAACTGTGATTAAGAGCCCATGAAACAGGCCAGAATCAGCCAAAACTGCGAGTGTTGAAGTGTTGATGACCAGCACGTAAATGCACCCTAGGGTTCGTCAATGGTGGAAATCACTCCGGGGACCCAAAACGGTGATTAATAGCCCATGAAACAGGCCAGAATCGGCCAAAACTGCGAGTGTTGATGAACGGCACGTAAATGCACCCTGGGTTCGTCAATGGTGGAAAACACTCCGGGGATCCAAAATGGTGATTAATAGCCCATGTAACTGTGATTAATAGCCCATGAAACAGGCCAGAATCGGCCAAAACTGCGAGTGTTGATGACTGGCACGTAAATGCACCATGGGTTCGTCAATGGTGGAAATCACTCCGGGGATCCAAAACGGTGATTAATAGCCCATCTAACTGTGATTAATAGCCCATGAAACAGGCCAGAATCGGCCAAAACTACGAGTTTTGATGACCGGCACGTAAACTCAACCTGGGGTTCGTCAATGGTGAAAATCACTCCGGGGACTCAAAACGGTGATTAATAGCCCATCTAACTGTGATTAATAGCCCATGAAACAGGCCAGAATCGGCCAAAACTGCGTGTTTTGATGTCCGACACGTAAATAAAACCTGGGGTTCGTCAATGGTGGAAATCACTCCGGGGACTCAAAACAGTGATTAATAGCCCATGAAACAGGCCAGAAACGGCCAAAACTGCGAGTGTTGATGACCGACACGTAAATACAACCTGGGGTTCGTCAATGGTGGAAATCACTCCGGGGACTCAAAACGGTGATTAATAGCCCATGTAACAATGATTAATAGCCCATGAAACAGGCCAGAATCGGCCAAAACTGCAAGTGTTGATGACCGATACGTAAATACAACCTGGGGTTCTTCAATGGTGGAAAACACTCCAGGGACTCAAAACGGTGATTAATACCCCATCTAACTGTGATTAATAGCCCATGAAACAGGCCAGAATCGGCCAAAACTACGAGTTTTGATGACCGACACGTAAATACAACCTGGGGTTCGTCAATGGTGGAAATCACTCCGGGGACTCAAAACGGTGATTAATACCCCATCTAACTGTGATTAATAGCCCATGAAACAGGCCAGAATCGGCCAAAACTGCGAGTTTTGATGACCGACACGTAAATAAAACCTGGGGTTCGTTAATGGTGGAAATCACTCCGGGGACTCAAAACGGTGATTAATAGCCCATGAAACAGGCCAGAATCGGCCAAAACTGCGAGTGTTGATGACCGACACGTAAATAAAACCTGGGGTTCGTCAATGGTGGAAATAGCTGCGGGGACTCAAAACGGTGATTACTAGCCCATCTAACCGTGATTAATAGCCCATGAAACAGGCCAGAATCGGCCAAAACTGCGAGTGTTGATGACCGACACGTAAATAAAACCTGGGGTTCGTTAATGGTGGAAATCACTCCGGGGACTCAAAACGGTGATTAATAGCCCATGAAACAGGCCAGAATCGGCCAAAACTACGAGTGTTGATGACCGACACGTAAATACAACCTGGGGTTCGTCAATGGTGGAAATCACTCCGGGGACTCAAAACGGTGATTAATACCCCATCTAACTGTGATTAATAGCCCATGAAACAGGCCAGAATCGGCCAAAACTGCGAGTTTTGATGACCGACACGTAAATAAAACCTGGGGTTCGTTAATGGTGGAAATCACTCCGGGGACTCAAAACGGTGATTAATAGCCCATGAAACAGGCCAGAATCGGCCAAAACTACGAGTGTTGATGACCGACACGTAAATACAACCTGGGGTTCGTCAATGGTGGAAATCACTCCGGGGACTCAAAACGGTGATTAATACCCCATCTAACTGTGATTAATAGCCCATGAAACAGGCCAGAATCGGCCAAAACTGCGACTGTTGATGACCGACACGTAAATACAACCTGGGGTTCGTCAATGGTGGAAATCACTCCGGGGACTCAAAACGGTGATTAATACCCCATCTAACTGTGATTAATAGCCCATGAAACAGGCCAGAATCGGCCAAAACTGCGAGTGTTGATGACCGACACGTAAATAAAACCTGGGGTTCGTCAATGGTGGAAATAGCTGCGGGGACTCAAAACGGTGATTAATAGCCCATCTAACTGTGATTAATAGCCCATGAAACAGGCCAGAATCGGCCAAAACTGCGAGTGTTGATGACCGACACGTAAATAAAACCTGGGGTTCGTTAATGGTGGAAATCACTCCGGGGACTCAAAACGGTGATTAATAGCCCATGAAACAGGCCAGAATCGGCCAAAACTGCGAGTGTTGATGACCGACACGTAAATACAACCTGGGGTTCGTCAATGGTGGAAATCACTCCGGGGACTCAAAACGGTGATTAATACCCCATCTAACTGTGATTAATAGCCCATGAAACAGGCCAGAATCGGCCAAAACTGCGAGTGTTGATGACCGACACGTAAATAAAACCTGGGGTTCGTCAATGGTGGAAATGGCTGCGGGGACTCAAAACGGTGATTAATAGCCCATCTAACCGTGATTAATAGCCCATGAAACAGGCCAGAATCGGCCAAAACTGCGAGTGTTGATGACCGACACGTAAATAAAACCTGGGGTTCGTTAATGGTGGAAATCACTCCGGGGACTCAAAACGGTGATTAATAGCCCATGAAACAGGCCAGAATCGGCCAAAACTGCGAGTGTTGATGACCGACACGTAAATACAACCTGGGGTTCGTCAATGGTGGAAATCACTCCGGGGACTCAAAACGGTGATTAATACCCCATCTAACTGTGATTAATAGACCATGAAACAGGCCAGAATCGGCCAAAACTACGAGTGTTGATGACCGACACGTAAATAAAACCTGGGGTTCGTCAATGGTGGAAATAGCTGCGGGGACTCAAAACGGTGATTAATAGCCCATCTAACTGTGATTAATAGCCCATGAAACAGGCCAGAATCGGCCAAAACTGCGAGTGTTGATGACCGACACGTAAATAAAACCTGGGGTTCGTCAATGGTGGAAATAGCTGCGGGGACTCAAAACGGTGATTAATATCCCATCTAACAGTGATTAATAGCCCATGAAACAGGCCAGAATCGGCCAAAACTGCGAGTGTTGATGACCGACACGTAAATACAACCTGGGGTTCGTCAATGGTGGAAATCACTCCGGGGACTCAAAACGGTGATTAATAGCCCATCTAACTGTGATTAATAGCCCATGAAACAGGCCAGAAATGGCCAAAACTGTGAGTGTTGATGACCGACATGTAAATAAAACCTGGGGTTCGTTAATGGTGGAAATCACTCCGGGGACTCAAAACGGTGATTAATAGCCCATGAAACAGGCCAGAATCGGCCAAAACTACGAGTGTTGATGACCGACACGTAAATACAACCTGGGGTTCGTCAATGGTGGAAATCACTCCAGGGACTCAAAACGGTGATTAATACCCCATCTAACTGTGATTAATAGCCCATGAAACAGGCCAGAATCGGCCAAAACTACGAGTTTTGATGACCGACACGTAAATACAACCTGGGGTTCGTCAATGGTGGAAATCACTCCGGGGACTCAAAACGGTGATTAATACCCCATCTAACTGTGATTAATAGCCCATGAAACAGGCCAGAATCGGCCAAAACTGCGAGTTTTGATGACCGACACGTAAATAAAACCTGGGGTTCGTTAATGGTGGAAATCACTCCGGGGACTCAAAACGGTGATTAATAGCCCATGAAACAGGCCAGAATCGGCCAAAACTGCGAGTGTTGATGACCGACACGTAAATACAACCTGGGGTTCGTCAATGGTGGAAATCACTCCGGGGACTCAAAACGGTGATTAATACCCCATCTAACTGTGATTAATAGCCCATGAAACAGGCCAGAATCGGCCAAAACTGCGACTGTTGATGACCGACACGTAAATACAACCTGGGGTTCGTCAATGGTGGAAATCACTCCGGGGACTCAAAACGGTGATTAATAGCCCATGTAACAATGATTAATAGCCCATGAAACAGGCCAGAATCGGCCAAAACTGCAAGTGTTGATGACCGATACGTAAATACAACCTGGGGTTCGTCAATGGTGGAAAACACTCCAGGGACTCAAAACGGTGATTAATACCCCATCTAACTGTGATTAATAGCCCATGAAACAGGCCAGAATCGGCCAAAACTACGAGTGTTGATGACCGACACGTAAATACAACCTGGGGTTCGTCAATGGTGGAAATCACTCCGGGGACTCAAAACGGTGATTAATAGCCCATCTAACTGTGATTAATAGCCCATGAAACAGGCCAGAATCGGCTAAAACTACGAGTGTTGATGACCGGCACGTAAACGCAACCTGGGGTTCGTCAATGGTGAAAATCACTCCGGGGACTCAAAACGGTGATTAATAGCCCATCTAACTGTGATTAATAGCCCATGAAACAGGCCAGAATCGGCCAAAACTGCGAGTGTTGATGACCGACACGTAAATACAACCTGGGGTTCGTCAATGGTGGAAATCACTCCGGGGACTCAAAACGGTGATTAATACCCCATCTAACTGTGATTAATAGCCCATGAAACAGGCCAGAATCGGCCAAAACTGCGTGTTTTGATGTCCGACACGTAAATAAAACCTGGGGTTCGTCAATGGTGGAAATCACTCCGGGGACTCAAAACAGTGATTAATAGCCCATGAAACAGGCCAGAAACGGCCAAAACTGCGAGTGTTGATGACCGACACGTAAATACAACCTGGGGTTCGTCAATGGTGGAAATCACTCCGGGGACTCAAAACGGTGATTAATAGCCCATGTAACAATGATTAATAGCCCATGAAACAGGCCAGAATCGGCCAAAACTGCAAGTGTTGATGACCGATACGTAAATACAACCTGGGGTTCTTCAATGGTGGAAAACACTCCAGGGACTCAAAACGGTGATTAATACCCCATCTAACTGTGATTAATAGCCCATGAAACAGGCCAGAATCGGCCAAAACTACGAGTTTTGATGACCGACACGTAAATACAACCTGGGGTTCGTCAATGGTGGAAATCACTCCGGGGACTCAAAACGGTGATTAATACCCCATCTAACTGTGATTAATAGCCCATGAAACAGGCCAGAATCGGCCAAAACTGCGAGTTTTGATGACCGACACGTAAATAAAACCTGGGGTTCGTTAATGGTGGAAATCACTCCGGGGACTCAAAACGGTGATTAATAGCCCATGAAACAGGCCAGAATCGGCCAAAACTGCGAGTGTTGATGACCGACACGTAAATAAAACCTGGGGTTCGTCAATGGTGGAAATAGCTGCGGGGACTCAAAACGGTGATTACTAGCCCATCTAACCGTGATTAATAGCCCATGAAACAGGCCAGAATCGGCCAAAACTGCGAGTGTTGATGACCGACACGTAAATAAAACCTGGGGTTCGTTAATGGTGGAAATCACTCCGGGGACTCAAAACGGTGATTAATAGCCCATGAAACAGGCCAGAATCGGCCAAAACTACGAGTGTTGATGACCGACACGTAAATACAACCTGGGGTTCGTCAATGGTGGAAATCACTCCGGGGACTCAAAACGGTGATTAATACCCCATCTAACTGTGATTAATAGCCCATGAAACAGGCCAGAATCGGCCAAAACTGCGAGTTTTGATGACCGACACGTAAATAAAACCTGGGGTTCGTTAATGGTGGAAATCACTCCGGGGACTCAAAACGGTGATTAATAGCCCATGAAACAGGCCAGAATCGGCCAAAACTACGAGTGTTGATGACCGACACGTAAATACAACCTGGGGTTCGTCAATGGTGGAAATCACTCCGGGGACTCAAAACGGTGATTAATACCCCATCTAACTGTGATTAATAGCCCATGAAACAGGCCAGAATCGGCCAAAACTGCGACTGTTGATGACCGACACGTAAATACAACCTGGGGTTCGTCAATGGTGGAAATCACTCCGGGGACTCAAAACGGTGATTAATACCCCATCTAACTGTGATTAATAGCCCATGAAACAGGCCAGAATCGGCCAAAACTGCGAGTGTTGATGACCGACACGTAAATAAAACCTGGGGTTCGTCAATGGTGGAAATAGCTGCGGGGACTCAAAACGGTGATTAATAGCCCATCTAACTGTGATTAATAGCCCATGAAACAGGCCAGAATCGGCCAAAACTGCGAGTGTTGATGACCGACACGTAAATAAAACCTGGGGTTCGTTAATGGTGGAAATCACTCCGGGGACTCAAAACGGTGATTAATAGCCCATGAAACAGGCCAGAATCGGCCAAAACTGCGAGTGTTGATGACCGACACGTAAATACAACCTGGGGTTCGTCAATGGTGGAAATCACTCCGGGGACTCAAAACGGTGATTAATACCCCATCTAACTGTGATTAATAGCCCATGAAACAGGCCAGAATCGGCCAAAACTGCGAGTGTTGATGACCGACACGTAAATAAAACCTGGGGTTCGTCAATGGTGGAAATGGCTGCGGGGACTCAAAACGGTGATTAATAGCCCATCTAACCGTGATTAATAGCCCATGAAACAGGCCAGAATCGGCCAAAACTGCGAGTGTTGATGACCGACACGTAAATAAAACCTGGGGTTCGTTAATGGTGGAAATCACTCCGGGGACTCAAAACGGTGATTAATAGCCCATGAAACAGGCCAGAATCGGCCAAAACTGCGAGTGTTGATGACCGACACGTAAATACAACCTGGGGTTCGTCAATGGTGGAAATCACTCCGGGGACTCAAAACGGTGATTAATACCCCATCTAACTGTGATTAATAGACCATGAAACAGGCCAGAATCGGCCAAAACTGCGAGTGTTGATGACCGACACGTAAATAAAACCTGGGGTTCGTCAATGGTGGAAATAGCTGCGGGGACTCAAAACGGTGATTAATAGCCCATCTAACTGTGATTAATAGCCCATGAAACAGGCCAGAATCGGCCAAAACTGCGAGTGTTGATGACCGACACGTAAATAAAACCTGGGGTTCGTCAATGGTGGAAATAGCTGCGGGGACTCAAAACGGTGATTAATATCCCATCTAACAGTGATTAATAGCCCATGAAACAGGCCAGAATCGGCCAAAACTGCGAGTGTTGATGACCGACACGTAAATACAACCTGGGGTTCGTCAATGGTGGAAATCACTCCGGGGACTCAAAACGGTGATTAATAGCCCATGTAACAATGATTAATAGCCCATGAAACAGGCCAGAATCGGCCAAAACTGCAAGTGTTGATGACCGATACGTAAATACAACCTGGGGTTCTTCAATGGTGGAAAACACTCCAGGGACTCAAAACGGTGATTAATACCCCATCTAACTGTGATTAATAGCCCATGAAACAGGCCAGAATCGGCCAAAACTACGAGTTTTGATGACCGACACGTAAATACAACCTGGGGTTCGTCAATGGTGGAAATCACTCCGGGGACTCAAAACGGTGATTAATACCCCATCTAACTGTGATTAATAGCCCATGAAACAGGCCAGAATCGGCCAAAACTGCGAGTTTTGATGACCGACACGTAAATAAAACCTGGGGTTCGTTAATGGTGGAAATCACTCCGGGGACTCAAAACGGTGATTAATAGCCCATGAAACAGGCCAGAATCGGCCAAAACTGCGAGTGTTGATGACCGACACGTAAATAAAACCTGGGGTTCGTCAATGGTGGAAATAGCTGCGGGGACTCAAAACGGTGATTACTAGCCCATCTAACCGTGATTAATAGCCCATGAAACAGGCCAGAATCGGCCAAAACTGCGAGTGTTGATGACCGACACGTAAATAAAACCTGGGGTTCGTTAATGGTGGAAATCACTCCGGGGACTCAAAACGGTGATTAATAGCCCATGAAACAGGCCAGAATCGGCCAAAACTACGAGTGTTGATGACCGACACGTAAATACAACCTGGGGTTCGTCAATGGTGGAAATCACTCCGGGGACTCAAAACGGTGATTAATACCCCATCTAACTGTGATTAATAGCCCATGAAACAGGCCAGAATCGGCCAAAACTGCGAGTTTTGATGACCGACACGTAAATAAAACCTGGGGTTCGTTAATGGTGGAAATCACTCCGGGGACTCAAAACGGTGATTAATAGCCCATGAAACAGGCCAGAATCGGCCAAAACTACGAGTGTTGATGACCGACACGTAAATACAACCTGGGGTTCGTCAATGGTGGAAATCACTCCGGGGACTCAAAACGGTGATTAATACCCCATCTAACTGTGATTAATAGCCCATGAAACAGGCCAGAATCGGCCAAAACTGCGACTGTTGATGACCGACACGTAAATACAACCTGGGGTTCGTCAATGGTGGAAATCACTCCGGGGACTCAAAACGGTGATTAATACCCCATCTAACTGTGATTAATAGCCCATGAAACAGGCCAGAATCGGCCAAAACTGCGAGTGTTGATGACCGACACGTAAATAAAACCTGGGGTTCGTCAATGGTGGAAATAGCTGCGGGGACTCAAAACGGTGATTAATAGCCCATCTAACTGTGATTAATAGCCCATGAAACAGGCCAGAATCGGCCAAAACTGCGAGTGTTGATGACCGACACGTAAATAAAACCTGGGGTTCGTTAATGGTGGAAATCACTCCGGGGACTCAAAACGGTGATTAATAGCCCATGAAACAGGCCAGAATCGGCCAAAACTGCGAGTGTTGATGACCGACACGTAAATACAACCTGGGGTTCGTCAATGGTGGAAATCACTCCGGGGACTCAAAACGGTGATTAATACCCCATCTAACTGTGATTAATAGCCCATGAAACAGGCCAGAATCGGCCAAAACTGCGAGTGTTGATGACCGACACGTAAATAAAACCTGGGGTTCGTCAATGGTGGAAATGGCTGCGGGGACTCAAAACGGTGATTAATAGCCCATCTAACCGTGATTAATAGCCCATGAAACAGGCCAGAATCGGCCAAAACTGCGAGTGTTGATGACCGACACGTAAATAAAACCTGGGGTTCGTTAATGGTGGAAATCACTCCGGGGACTCAAAACGGTGATTAATAGCCCATGAAACAGGCCAGAATCGGCCAAAACTGCGAGTGTTGATGACCGACACGTAAATACAACCTGGGGTTCGTCAATGGTGGAAATCACTCCGGGGACTCAAAACGGTGATTAATACCCCATCTAACTGTGATTAATAGACCATGAAACAGGCCAGAATCGGCCAAAACTGCGAGTGTTGATGACCGACACGTAAATAAAACCTGGGGTTCGTCAATGGTGGAAATAGCTGCGGGGACTCAAAACGGTGATTAATAGCCCATCTAACTGTGATTAATAGCCCATGAAACAGGCCAGAATCGGCCAAAACTGCGAGTGTTGATGACCGACACGTAAATAAAACCTGGGGTTCGTCAATGGTGGAAATAGCTGCGGGGACTCAAAACGGTGATTAATATCCCATCTAACAGTGATTAATAGCCCATGAAACAGGCCAGAATCGGCCAAAACTGCGAGTGTTGATGACCGACACGTAAATACAACCTGGGGTTCGTCAATGGTGGAAATCACTCCGGGGACTCAAAACGGTGATTAATAGCCCATCTAACTGTGATTAATAGCCCATGAAACAGGCCAGAAATGGCCAAAACTGTGAGTGTTGATGACCGACATGTAAATAAAACCTGGGGTTCGTTAATGGTGGAAATCACTCCGGGGACTCAAAACGGTGATTAATAGCCCATGAAACAGGCCAGAATCGGCCAAAACTACGAGTGTTGATGACCGACACGTAAATACAACCTGGGGTTCGTCAATGGTGGAAATCACTCCGGGGACTCAAAACGGTGATTAATACCCCATCTAACTGTGATTAATAGCCCATGAAACAGGCCAGAATCGGCCAAAACTGCGAGTTTTGATGACCGACACGTAAATAAAACCTGGGGTTCGTTAATTGTGGAAATCACTCCGGGGACTCAAAACGGTGATTAATAGCCCATGAAACAGGCCAGAATCGGCCAAAACTACGAGTGTTGATGACCGACACGTAAATACAACCTGGGGTTCGTCAATGGTGGAAATCACTCCGGGGACTCAAAACGGTGATTAATACCCCATCTAACTGTGATTAATAGCCCATGAAACAGGCCAGAATCGGCCAAAACTGCGACTGTTGATGACCGACACGTAAATACAACCTGGGGTTCGTCAATGGTGGAAATCACTCCGGGGACTCAAAACGGTGATTAATACCCCATCTAACTGTGATTAATAGCCCATGAAACAGGCCAGAATCGGCCAAAACTGCGAGTGTTGATGACCGACACGTAAATAAAACCTGGGGTTCGTTAATGGTGGAAATCACTCCGGGGACTCAAAACGGTGATTAATAGCCCATGAAACAGGCCAGAATCGGCCAAAACTGCGAGTGTTGATGACCGACACGTAAATACAACCTGGGGTTCGTCAATGGTGGAAATCACTCCGGGGACTCAAAACGGTGATTAATACCCCATCTAACTGTGATTAATAGCCCATGAAACAGGCCAGAATCGGCCAAAACTGCGAGTGTTGATGACCGACACGTAAATAAAACCTGGGGTTCGTTAATGGTGGAAATCACTCCGGGGACTCAAAACGGTGATTAATAGCCCATGAAACAGGCCAGAATCGGCCAAAACTGCGAGTGTTGATGACCGACACGTAAATACAACCTGGGGTTCGTCAATGGTGGAAATCACTCCGGGGACTCAAAACGGTGATTAATACCCCATCTAACTGTGATTAATAGCCCATGAAACAGGCCAGAATCGGCCAAAACTGCGAGTGTTGATGACCGACACGTAAATAAAACCTGGGGTTCGTCAATGGTGGAAATGGCTGCGGGGACTCAAAACGGTGATTAATAGCCCATCTAACCGTGATTAATAGCCCATGAAACAGGCCAGAATCGGCCAAAACTGCGAGTGTTGATGACCGACACGTAAATAAAACCTGGGGTTCGTTAATGGTGGAAATCACTCCGGGGACTCAAAACGGTGATTAATAGCCCATGAAACAGGCCAGAATCGGCCAAAACTGCGAGTGTTGATGACCGACACGTAAATACAACCTGGGGTTCGTCAATGGTGGAAATCACTCCGGGGACTCAAAACGGTGATTAATACCCCATCTAACTGTGATTAATAGCCCATGAAACAGGCCAGAATCGGCCAAAACTGCGAGTTTTGATGACCGACACGTAAATAAAACCTGGGGTTCGTTAATGGTGGAAATCACTCCGGGGACTCAAAACGGTGATTAATAGCCCATGAAACAGGCCAGAATCGGCCAAAACTGCGAGTGTTGATGACCGACACGTAAATACAACCTGGGGTTCGTCAATGGTGGAAATCACTCCGGGGACTCAAAACGGTGATTAATACCCCATCTAACTGTGATTAATAGCCCATGAAACAGGCCAGAATCGGCCAAAACTGCGAGTTTTGATGACCGACACGTAAATAAAACCTGGGGTTCGTTAATGGTGGAAATCACTCCGGGGACTCAAAACGGTGATTAATAGCCCATGAAACAGGCCAGAATCGGCCAAAACTGCGAGTGTTGATGACCGACACGTAAATAAAACCTGGGGTTCGTCAATGGTGGAAATAGCTGCGGGGACTCAAAACGGTGATTACTAGCCCATCTAACCGTGATTAATAGCCCATGAAACAGGCCAGAATCGGCCAAAACTGCGAGTGTTGATGACCGACACGTAAATAAAACCTGGGGTTCGTTAATGGTGGAAATCACTCCGGGGACTCAAAACGGTGATTAATAGCCCATGAAACAGGCCAGAATCGGCCAAAACTACGAGTGTTGATGACCGACACGTAAATACAACCTGGGGTTCGTCAATGGTGGAAATCACTCCGGGGACTCAAAACGGTGATTAATACCCCATCTAACTGTGATTAATAGCCCATGAAACAGGCCAGAATCGGCCAAAACTGCGAGTTTTGATGACCGACACGTAAATAAAACCTGGGGTTCGTTAATGGTGGAAATCACTCCGGGGACTCAAAACGGTGATTAATAGCCCATGAAACAGGCCAGAATCGGCCAAAACTACGAGTGTTGATGACCGACACGTAAATACAACCTGGGGTTCGTCAATGGTGGAAATCACTCCGGGGACTCAAAACGGTGATTAATACCCCATCTAACTGTGATTAATAGCCCATGAAACAGGCCAGAATCGGCCAAAACTGCGACTGTTGATGACCGACACGTAAATACAACCTGGGGTTCGTCAATGGTGGAAATCACTCCGGGGACTCAAAACGGTGATTAATACCCCATCTAACTGTGATTAATAGCCCATGAAACAGGCCAGAATCGGCCAAAACTGCGAGTGTTGATGACCGACACGTAAATAAAACCTGGGGTTCGTCAATGGTGGAAATAGCTGCGGGGACTCAAAACGGTGATTAATAGCCCATCTAACTGTGATTAATAGCCCATGAAACAGGCCAGAATCGGCCAAAACTGCGAGTGTTGATGACCGACACGTAAATAAAACCTGGGGTTCGTTAATGGTGGAAATCACTCCGGGGACTCAAAACGGTGATTAATAGCCCATGAAACAGGCCAGAATCGGCCAAAACTGCGAGTGTTGATGACCGACACGTAAATACAACCTGGGGTTCGTCAATGGTGGAAATCACTCCGGGGACTCAAAACGGTGATTAATACCCCATCTAACTGTGATTAATAGCCCATGAAACAGGCCAGAATCGGCCAAAACTGCGAGTGTTGATGACCGACACGTAAATAAAACCTGGGGTTCGTCAATGGTGGAAATGGCTGCGGGGACTCAAAACGGTGATTAATAGCCCATCTAACCGTGATTAATAGCCCATGAAACAGGCCAGAATCGGCCAAAACTGCGAGTGTTGATGACCGACACGTAAATAAAACCTGGGGTTCGTTAATGGTGGAAATCACTCCGGGGACTCAAAACGGTGATTAATAGCCCATGAAACAGGCTAGAATCGGCCAAAACTGCGAGTGTTGATGACCGACACGTAAATAAAACCTGGGGTTCGTCAATGGTGGAAATAGCTGCGGGGACTCAAAACGGTGATTACTAGCCCATCTAACCGTGATTAATAGCCCATGAAACAGGCCAGAATCGGCCAAAACTGCGAGTGTTGATGACCGACACGTAAATAAAACCTGGGGTTCGTTAATGGTGGAAATCACTCCGGGGACTCAAAACGGTGATTAATAGCCCATGAAACAGGCCAGAATCGGCCAAAACTACGAGTGTTGATGACCGACACGTAAATACAACCTGGGGTTCGTCAATGGTGGAAATCACTCCGGGGACTCAAAACGGTGATTAATACCCCATCTAACTGTGATTAATAGCCCATGAAACAGGCCAGAATCGGCCAAAACTGCGAGTTTTGATGACCGACACGTAAATAAAACCTGGGGTTCGTTAATGGTGGAAATCACTCCGGGGACTCAAAACGGTGATTAATAGCCCATGAAACAGGCCAGAATCGGCCAAAACTACGAGTGTTGATGACCGACACGTAAATACAACCTGGGGTTCGTCAATGGTGGAAATCACTCCGGGGACTCAAAACGGTGATTAATACCCCATCTAACTGTGATTAATAGCCCATGAAACAGGCCAGAATCGGCCAAAACTGCGACTGTTGATGACCGACACGTAAATACAACCTGGGGTTCGTCAATGGTGGAAATCACTCCGGGGACTCAAAACGGTGATTAATACCCCATCTAACTGTGATTAATAGCCCATGAAACAGGCCAGAATCGGCCAAAACTGCGAGTGTTGATGACCGACACGTAAATAAAACCTGGGGTTCGTCAATGGTGGAAATAGCTGCGGGGACTCAAAACGGTGATTAATAGCCCATCTAACTGTGATTAATAGCCCATGAAACAGGCCAGAATCGGCCAAAACTGCGAGTGTTGATGACCGACACGTAAATAAAACCTGGGGTTCGTTAATGGTGGAAATCACTCCGGGGACTCAAAACGGTGATTAATAGCCCATGAAACAGGCCAGAATCGGCCAAAACTGCGAGTGTTGATGACCGACACGTAAATACAACCTGGGGTTCGTCAATGGTGGAAATCACTCCGGGGACTCAAAACGGTGATTAATACCCCATCTAACTGTGATTAATAGCCCATGAAACAGGCCAGAATCGGCCAAAACTGCGAGTGTTGATGACCGACACGTAAATAAAACCTGGGGTTCGTCAATGGTGGAAATGGCTGCGGGGACTCAAAACGGTGATTAATAGCCCATCTAACCGTGATTAATAGCCCATGAAACAGGCCAGAATCGGCCAAAACTGCGAGTGTTGATGACCGACACGTAAATAAAACCTGGGGTTCGTTAATGGTGGAAATCACTCCGGGGACTCAAAACGGTGATTAATAGCCCATGAAACAGGCCAGAATCGGCCAAAACTGCGAGTGTTGATGACCGACACGTAAATACAACCTGGGGTTCGTCAATGGTGGAAATCACTCCGGGGACTCAAAACGGTGATTAATACCCCATCTAACTGTGATTAATAGACCATGAAACAGGCCAGAATCGGCCAAAACTGCGAGTGTTGATGACCGACACGTAAATAAAACCTGGGGTTCGTCAATGGTGGAAATAGCTGCGGGGACTCAAAACGGTGATTAATAGCCCATCTAACTGTGATTAATAGCCCATGAAACAGGCCAGAATCGGCCAAAACTGCGAGTGTTGATGACCGACACGTAAATAAAACCTGGGGTTCGTCAATGGTGGAAATAGCTGCGGGGACTCAAAACGGTGATTAATATCCCATCTAACAGTGATTAATAGCCCATGAAACAGGCCAGAATCGGCCAAAACTGCGAGTGTTGATGACCGACACGTAAATACAACCTGGGGTTCGTCAATGGTGGAAATCACTCCGGGGACTCAAAACGGTGATTAATAGCCCATCTAACTGTGATTAATAGCCCATGAAACAGGCCAGAAATGGCCAAAACTGTGAGTGTTGATGACCGACATGTAAATAAAACCTGGGGTTCGTTAATGGTGGAAATCACTCCGGGGACTCAAAACGGTGATTAATAGCCCATGAAACAGGCCAGAATCGGCCAAAACTACGAGTGTTGATGACCGACACGTAAATACAACCTGGGGTTCGTCAATGGTGGAAATCACTCCAGGGACTCAAAACGGTGATTAATACCCCATCTAACTGTGATTAATAGCCCATGAAACAGGCCAGAATCGGCCAAAACTACGAGTTTTGATGACCGACACGTAAATACAACCTGGGGTTCGTCAATGGTGGAAATCACTCCGGGGACTCAAAACGGTGATTAATACCCCATCTAACTGTGATTAATAGCCCATGAAACAGGCCAGAATCGGCCAAAACTGCGAGTTTTGATGACCGACACGTAAATAAAACCTGGGGTTCGTTAATGGTGGAAATCACTCCGGGGACTCAAAACGGTGATTAATAGCCCATGAAACAGGCCAGAATCGGCCAAAACTGCGAGTGTTGATGACCGACACGTAAATAAAACCTGGGGTTCGTCAATGGTGGAAATAGCTGCGGGGACTCAAAACGGTGATTAATAGCCCATCTAACTGTGATTAATAGCCCATGAAACAGGCCAGAATCGGCCAAAACTGCGAGTGTTGATGACCGACACGTAAATAAAACCTGGGGTTCGTCAATGGTGGAAATAGCTGCGGGGACTCAAAACGGTGATTAATAGCCCATCTAACTGTGATTAATAGCCCATGAAACAGGCCAGAAATGGCCAAAACTGCGAGTGTTGATGACCGACACGTAAATACAACCTGGGGTTCGTCAATGGTGGAAATCACTCCGGGGACTCAAAACGGTGATTAATACCCCATCTAACTGTGATTAATAGACCATGAAACAGGCCAGAATCGGCCAAAACTGCGAGTGTTGATGACCGACACGTAAATAAAACCTGGGGTTCGTCAATGGTGGAAATAGCTGCGGGGACTCAAAACGGTGATTAATAGCCCATCTAACTGTGATTAATAGCCCATGAAACAGGCCAGAATCGGCCAAAACTGCGAGTGTTGATGACCGACACGTAAATAAAACCTGGGGTTCGTCAATGGTGGAAATAGCTGCGGGGACTCAAAACGGTGATTAATATCCCATCTAACAGTGATTAATAGCCCATGAAACAGGCCAGAATCGGCCAAAACTGCGAGTGTTGATGACCGACACGTAAATACAACCTGGGGTTCGTCAATGGTGGAAATCACTCCGGGGACTCAAAACGGTGATTAATAGCCCATCTAACTGTGATTAATAGCCCATGAAACAGGCCAGAAATGGCCAAAACTGTGAGTGTTGATGACCGACATGTAAATAAAACCTGGGGTTCGTTAATGGTGGAAATCACTCCGGGGACTCAAAACGGTGATTAATAGCCCATGAAACAGGCCAGAATCGGCCAAAACTACGAGTGTTGATGACCGACACGTAAATACAACCTGGGGTTCGTCAATGGTGGAAATCACTCCAGGGACTCAAAACGGTGATTAATACCCCATCTAACTGTGATTAATAGCCCATGAAACAGGCCAGAATCGGCCAAAACTACGAGTTTTGATGACCGACACGTAAATACAACCTGGGGTTCGTCAATGGTGGAAATCACTCCGGGGACTCAAAACGGTGATTAATACCCCATCTAACTGTGATTAATAGCCCATGAAACAGGCCAGAATCGGCCAAAACTGCGAGTTTTGATGACCGACACGTAAATAAAACCTGGGGTTCGTTAATGGTGGAAATCACTCCGGGGACTCAAAACGGTGATTAATAGCCCATGAAACAGGCCAGAATCGGCCAAAACTGCGAGTGTTGATGACCGACACGTAAATACAACCTGGGGTTCGTCAATGGTGGAAATCACTCCGGGGACTCAAAACGGTGATTAATACCCCATCTAACTGTGATTAATAGCCCATGAAACAGGCCAGAATCGGCCAAAACTGCGAGTGTTGATGACCGACACGTAAATACAACCTGGGGTTCGTCAATGGTGGAAATCACTCCGGGGACTCAAAACGGTGATTAATACCCCATCTAACTGTGATTAATAGCCCATGAAACAGGCCAGAATCGGCCAAAACTGCGAGTGTTGATGACCGACACGTAAATAAAACCTGGGGTTCGTCAATGGTGGAAATCACTCCGGGGACTCAAAACGGTGATTAATAGCCCATCTAACTGTGATTAATAGCCCATGAAACAGGCCAGAATCGGCCAAAACTGCGAGTGTTGATGACCGACATGTAAATAAAACCTAGGGTTCGTTAATGGTGGAAATCACTCCGGGGACTCAAAACGGTGATTAATAGCCCATGAAACAGGCCAGAATCGGCCAAAACTACGAGTGTTGATGACCGACACGTAAATACAACCTGGGGTTCGTCAATGGTGGAAATCACTCCGGGGACTCAAAACGGGGATTAATACCCCATCTAACTGTGATTAATAGCCCATGAAACAGGCCAGAATCGGCCAAAACTGCGTGTTTTGATGTCCGACACGTAAATAAAACCTGGGGTTCGTCAATGGTGGAAATCACTCCGGGGACTCAAAACAGTGATTAATAGCCCATGAAACAGGCCAGAAACGGCCAAAACTGCGAGTGTTGATGACCGACACGTAAATACAACCTGGGGTTCGTCAATGGTGGAAATCACTCCGGGGACTCAAAACGGTGATTAATAGCCCATGTAACAATGATTAATAGCCCATGAAACAGGCCAGAATCGGCCAAAACTGCAAGTGTTGATGACCGATACGTAAATACAACCTGGGGTTCTTCAATGGTGGAAAACACTCCAGGGACTCAAAACGGTGATTAATACCCCATCTAACTGTGATTAATAGCCCATGAAACAGGCCAGAATCGGCCAAAACTACGAGTTTTGATGACCGACACGTAAATACAACCTGGGGTTCGTCAATGGTGGAAATCACTCCGGGGACTCAAAACGGTGATTAATACCCCATCTAACTGTGATTAATAGCCCATGAAACAGGCCAGAATCGGCCAAAACTGCGAGTTTTGATGACCGACACGTAAATAAAACCTGGGGTTCGTTAATGGTGGAAATCACTCCGGGGACTCAAAACGGTGATTAATAGCCCATGAAACAGGCCAGAATCGGCCAAAACTGCGAGTGTTGATGACCGACACGTAAATAAAACCTGGGGTTCGTCAATGGTGCAAATAGCTGCGGGGACTCAAAACGGTGATTACTAGCCCATCTAACCGTGATTAATAGCCCATGAAACAGGCCAGAATCGGCCAAAACTGCGAGTGTTGATGACCGACACGTAAATAAAACCTGGGGTTCGTTAATGGTGGAAATCACTCCGGGGACTCAAAACGGTGATTAATAGCCCATGAAACAGGCCAGAATCGGCCAAAACTACGAGTGTTGATGACCGACACGTAAATACAACCTGGGGTTCGTCAATGGTGGAAATCACTCCGGGGACTCAAAACGGTGATTAATACCCCATCTAACTGTGATTAATAGCCCATGAAACAGGCCAGAATCGGCCAAAACTGCGACTGTTGATGACCGACACGTAAATACAACCTGGGGTTCGTCAATGGTGGAAATCACTCCGGGGACTCAAAACGGTGATTAATACCCCATCTAACTGTGATTAATAGCCCATGAAACAGGCCAGAATCGGCCAAAACTGCGAGTGTTGATGACCGACACGTAAATAAAACCTGGGGTTCGTCAATGGTGGAAATAGCTGCGGGGACTCAAAACGGTGATTAATAGCCCATCTAACTGTGATTAATAGCCCATGAAACAGGCCAGAAACGGCCAAAACTGCGAGTGTTGATGACCGACACGTAAATAAAACCTGGGGTTCGTTAATGGTGGAAATCACTCCGGGGACTCAAAACGGTGATTAATAGCCCATGAAACAGGCCAGAATCGGCCAAAACTACGAGTGTTGATGACCGACACGTAAATACAACCTGGGGTTCGTCAATGGTGGAAATCACTCCGGGGACTCAAAACGGTGATTAATACCCCATCTAACTGTGATTAATAGCCCATGAAACAGGCCAGAATCGGCCAAAACTGCGAGTTTTGATGACCGACACGTAAATAAAACCTGGGGTTCGTTAATGGTGGAAATCACTCCGGGGACTCAAAACGGTGATTAATAGCCCATGAAACAGGCCAGAATCGGCCAAAACTACGAGTGTTGATGACCGACACGTAAATACAACCTGGGGTTCGTCAATGGTGGAAATCACTCCGGGGACTCAAAACGGTGATTAATACCCCATCTAACTGTGATTAATAGCCCATGAAACAGGCCAGAATCGGCCAAAACTGCGACTGTTGATGACCGACACGTAAATACAACCTGGGGTTCGTCAATGGTGGAAATCACTCCGGGGACTCAAAACGGTGATTAATACCCCATCTAACTGTGATTAATAGCCCATGAAACAGGCCAGAATCGGCCAAAACTGCGAGTGTTGATGACCGACACGTAAATAAAACCTGGGGTTCGTCAATGGTGGAAATAGCTGCGGGGACTCAAAACGGTGATTAATAGCCCATCTAACTGTGATTAATAGCCCATGAAACAGGCCAGAATCGGCCAAAACTGCGAGTGTTGATGACCGACACGTAAATAAAACCTGGGGTTCGTTAATGGTGGAAATCACTCCGGGGACTCAAAACGGTGATTAATAGCCCATGAAACAGGCCAGAATCGGCCAAAACTGCGAGTGTTGATGACCGACACGTAAATACAACCTGGGGTTCGTCAATGGTGGAAATCACTCCGGGGACTCAAAACGGTGATTAATACCCCATCTAACTGTGATTAATAGCCCATGAAACAGGCCAGAATCGGCCAAAACTGCGAGTGTTGATGACCGACACGTAAATAAAACCTGGGGTTCGTCAATGGTGGAAATAGCTGCGGGGACTCAAAACGGTGATTAATAGCCCATCTAACTGTGATTAATAGCCCATGAAACAGGCCAGAATCGGCCAAAACTGCGAGTGTTGATGACCGACACGTAAATAAAACCTGGGGTTCGTTAATGGTGGAAATCACTCCGGGGACTCAAAACGGTGATTAATAGCCCATGAAACAGGCCAGAATCGGCCAAAACTACGAGTGTTGATGACCGACACGTAAATACAACCTGGGGTTCGTCAATGGTGGAAATCACTCCGGGGACTCAAAACGGTGATTAATACCCCATCTAACTGTGATTAATAGCCCATGAAACAGGCCAGAATCGGCCAAAACTGCGAGTGTTGATGACCGACACGTAAATAAAACCTGGGGTTCGTCAATGGTGGAAATAGCTGCGGGGACTCAAAACGGTGATTAATAGCCCATCTAACTGTGATTAATAGCCCATGAAACAGGCCAGAATCGGCCAAAACTGCGAGTGTTGATGACCGACACGTAAATACAACCTGGGGTTCGTCAATGGTGGAAATCACTCCGGGGACTCAAAACGGTGATTAATAGCCTATCTAACTGTGATTAATAGCCCATGAAACAGGCCAGAAATGGCCAAAACTGTGAGTGTTGATGACCGACACGTAAATAAAACCTGGGGTTCGTTAATGGTGGAAATCACTCCGGGGACTCAAAACGGTGATTAATAGCCCATGAAACAGGCCAGAATCGGCCAAAACTACGGGTGTTGATGACCGACATGTAAATACAACCTGGGGTTCGTCAATGGTGGAAATCACTCCAGGGACTCAAAACGGTGATTAATACCCCATCTAACTGTGATTAATAGCCCATGAAACTGGCCAGAATCGGCCAAAACTACGAGTTTTGATGACCGACACGTAAATACAACCTGGGGTTCGTCAATGGTGGAAATCACTCCGGGGACTCAAAAAGGTGATTAATACCCCATCTAACTGTGATTAATAGCCCATGAAACAGGCCAGAATCGGCCAAAACTGCGAGTTTTGATGACCGACACGTAAATAAAACCTGGGGTTCGTTAATGGTGGAAATCACTCCGGGGACTCAAAACGGTGATTAATAGCCCATGAAACAGGCCAGAATCGGCCAAAACTACGGGTGTTGATGACCGACACGTAAATACAACCTGGGGTTCGTCAATGGTGGAAATCACTCCGGGGACTCAAAACGGTGATTAATACCCCATCTAACTGTGATTAATAGCCCATGAAACAGGCCAGAATCGGCCAAAACTGCGAGTGTTGATGACCGACACGTAAATAAAACCTGGGGTTCGTCAATGGTGGAAATAGCTGCGGGGACTCAAAACGGTGATTAATAGCCCATCTAACTGTGATTAATAGCCCATGAAACAGGCCAGAATCGGCCAAAACTGCGAGTGTTGATGACCGACACGTAAATAAAACCTGGGGTTCGTTAATGGTGGAAATCACTCCGGGGACTCAAAACGGTGATTAATAGCCCATGAAACAGGCCAGAATCGGCCAAAACTGCGAGTGTTGATGACCGACACGTAAATACAACCTGGGGTTCGTCAATGGTGGAAATCACTCCGGGGACTCAAAACGGTGATTAATACCCCATCTAACTGTGATTAATAGCCCATGAAACAGGCCAGAATCGGCCAAAACTGCGAGTGTTGATGACCGACACGTAAATAAAACCTGGGGTTCGTCAATGGTGGAAATGGCTGCGGGGACTCAAAACGGTGATTAATAGCCCATCTAACCGTGATTAATAGCCCATGAAACAGGCCAGAATCGGCCAAAACTGCGAGTGTTGATGACCGACACGTAAATAAAACCTGCGGTTCGTTAATGGTGGAAATCACTCCGGGGACTCAAAACGGTGATTAATAGCCCATGAAACAGGCCAGAATCGGCCAAAACTGCGAGTGTTGATGACCGACACGTAAATACAACCTGGGGTTCGTCAATGGTGGAAATCACTCCGGGGACTCAAAACGGTGATTAATACCCCATCTAACTGTGATTAATAGACCATGAAACAGGCCAGAATCGGCCAAAACTGCGAGTGTTGATGACCGACACGTAAATAAAACCTGGGGTTCGTCAATGGTGGAAATAGCTGCGGGGACTCAAAACGGTGATTAATAGCCCATCTAACTGTGATTAATAGCCCATGAAACAGGCCAGAATCGGCCAAAACTGCGAGTGTTGATGACCGACACGTAAATAAAACCTGGGGTTCGTCAATGGTGGAAATAGCTGCGGGGACTCAAAACGGTGATTAATATCCCATCTAACAGTGATTAATAGCCCATGAAACAGGCCAGAATCGGCCAAAACTGCGAGTGTTGATGACCGACACGTAAATACAACCTGGGGTTCGTCAATGGTGGAAATCACTCCGGGGACTCAAAACGGTGATTAATAGCCCATCTAACTGTGATTAATAGCCCATGAAACAGGCCAGAAATGGCCAAAACTTTGAGTGTTGATGACCGACATGTAAATAAAACCTGGGGTTCGTTAATGGTGGAAATCACTCCGGGGACTCAAAACGGTGATTAATAGCCCATGAAACAGGCCAGAATCGGCCAAAACTACGAGTGTTGATGACCGACACGTAAATACAACCTGGGGTTCGTCAATGGTGGAAATCACTCCAGGGACTCAAAACGGTGATTAATACCCCATCTAACTGTGATTAATAGCCCATGAAACAGGCCAGAATCGGCCAAAACTACGAGTTTTGATGACCGACACGTAAATACAACCTGGGGTTCGTCAATGGTGGAAATCACTCCGGGGACTCAAAACGGTGATTAATACCCCATCTAACTGTGATTAATAGCCCATGAAACAGGCCAGAATCGGCCAAAACTGCGAGTTTTGATGACCGACACGTAAATAAAACCTGGGGTTCGTTAATGGTGGAAATCACTCCGGGGACTCAAAACGGTGATTAATAGCCCATGAAACAGGCCAGAATCGGCCAAAACTGCGAGTGTTGATGACCGACACGTAAATACAACCTGGGGTTCGTCAATGGTGGAAATCACTCCGGGGACTCAAAACGGTGATTAATACCCCATCTAACTGTGATTAATAGCCCATGAAACAGGCCAGAATCGGCCAAAACTGCGAGTGTTGATGACCGACACGTAAATACAACCTGGGGTTCGTCAATGGTGGAAATCACTCCGGGGACTCAAAACGGTGATTAATACCCCATCTAACTGTGATTAATAGCCCATGAAACAGGCCAGAATCGGCCAAAAAGGCGAGTGTTGATGACCGACACGTAAATAAAACCTGGGGTTCGTCAATGGTGGAAATCACTCCGGGGACTCAAAACGGTGATTAATAGCCCATCTAACTGTGATTAATAGCCCATGAAACAGGCCAGAATCGGCCAAAACTGCGAGTGTTGATGACCGACATGTAAATAAAACCTAGGGTTCGTTAATGGTGGAAATCACTCCGGGGACTCAAAACGGTGATTAATAGCCCATGAAACAGGCCAGAATCGGCCAAAACTACGAGTGTTGATGACCGACACGTAAATACAACCTGGGGTTCGTCAATGGTGGAAATCACTCCGGGGACTCAAAACGGTGATTAATACCCCATCTAACTGTGATTAATAGCCCATGAAACAGGCCAGAATCGGCCAAAACTGCGTGTTTTGATGTCCGACACGTAAATAAAACCTGGGGTTCGTCAATGGTGGAAATCACTCCGGGGACTCAAAACAGTGATTAATAGCCCATGAAACAGGCCAGAAACGGCCAAAACTGCGAGTGTTGATGACCGACACGTAAATACAACCTGGGGTTCGTCAATGGTGGAAATCACTCCGGGGACTCAAAACGGTGATTAATAGCCCATGTAACAATGATTAATAGCCCATGAAACAGGCCAGAATCGGCCAAAACTGCAAGTGTTGATGACCGATACGTAAATACAACCTGGGGTTCTTCAATGGTGGAAAACACTCCAGGGACTCAAAACGGTGATTAATACCCCATCTAACTGTGATTAATAGCCCATGAAACAGGCCAGAATCGGCCAAAACTACGAGTTTTGATGACCGACACGTAAATACAACCTGGGGTTCGTCAATGGTGGAAATCACTCCGGGGACTCAAAACGGTGATTAATACCCCATCTAACTGTGATTAATAGCCCATGAAACAGGCCAGAATCGGCCAAAACTGCGAGTTTTGATGACCGACACGTAAATAAAACCTGGGGTTCGTTAATGGTGGAAATCACTCCGGGGACTCAAAACGGTGATTAATAGCCCATGAAACAGGCCAGAATCGGCCAAAACTACGAGTGTTGATGACCGACACGTAAATACAACCTGGGGTTCGTCAATGGTGGAAATCACTCCGGGGACTCAAAACGGTGATTAATACCCCATCTAACTGTGATTAATAGCCCATGAAACAGGCCAGAATCGGCCAAAACTGCGACTGTTGATGACCGACACGTAAATACAACCTGGGGTTCGTCAATGGTGGAAATCACTCCGGGGACTCAAAACGGTGATTAATACCCCATCTAACTGTGATTAATAGCCCATGAAACAGGCCAGAATCGGCCAAAACTGCGAGTGTTGATGACCGACACGTAAATAAAACCTGGGGTTCGTCAATGGTGGAAATAGCTGCGGGGACTCAAAACGGTGATTAATAGCCCATCTAACTGTGATTAATAGCCCATGAAACAGGCCAGAATCGGCCAAAACTGCGAGTGTTGATGACCGACACGTAAATAAAACCTGGGGTTCGTTAATGGTGGAAATCACTCCGGGGACTCAAAACGGTGATTAATAGCCCATGAAACAGGCCAGAATCGGCCAAAACTGCGAGTGTTGATGACCGAAACGTAAATACAACCTGGGGTTCGTCAATGGTGGAAATCACTCCGGGGACTCAAAACGGTGATTAATACCCCATCTAACTGTGATTAATAGCCCATGAAACAGGCCAGAATCGGCCAAAACTGCGAGTGTTGATGACCGACACGTAAATAAAACCTGGGGTTCGTCAATGGTGGAAATGGCTGCGGGGACTCAAAACGGTGATTAATAGCCCATCTAACCGTGATTAATAGCCCATGAAACAGGCCAGAATCGGCCAAAACTGCGAGTGTTGATGACCGACACGTAAATAAAACCTGGGGTTCGTTAATGGTGGAAATCACTCCGGGGACTCAAAACGGTGATTAATAGCCCATGAAACAGGCCAGAATCGGCCAAAACTGCGAGTGTTGATGACCGACACGTAAATACAACCTGGGGTTCGTCAATGGTGGAAATCACTCCGGGGACTCAAAACGGTGATTAATACCCCATCTAACTGTGATTAATAGACCATGAAACAGGCCAGAATCGGCCAAAACTGCGAGTGTTGATGACCGACACGTAAATAAAACCTGGGGTTCGTCAATGGTGGAAATAGCTGCGGGGACTCAAAACGGTGATTAATAGCCCATCTAACTGTGATTAATAGCCCATGAAACAGGCCAGAATCGGCCAAAACTGCGAGTGTTGATGACCGACACGTAAATAAAACCTGGGGTTCGTCAATGGTGGAAATAGCTGCGGGGACTCAAAACGGTGATTAATAGCCCATCTAACAGTGATTAATAGCCCATGAAACAGGCCAGAATCGGCCAAAACTGCGAGTGTTGATGACCGACACGTAAATACAACCTGGGGTTCGTTAATGGTGGAAATCACTCCGGGGACTCAAAACGGTGATTAATACCCCATCTAACTGTGATTAATAGCCCATGAAACAGGCCAGAATCGGCCAAAACTGCGAGTGTTGATGACCGACACGTAAATAAAACCTGGGGTTCGTCAATGGTGGAAATCACTCCGGGGACTCAAAACGGTGATTAATAGCCCATCTAACTGTGATTAATAGCCCATGAAACAGGCCAGAATCGGCCAAAACTGCGAGTGTTGATGACCGACATGTAAATAAAACCTAGGGTTCGTTAATGGTGGAAATCACTCCGGGGACTCAAAACGGTGATTAATAGCCCATGAAACAGGCCAGAATCGGCCAAAACTACGAGTGTTGATGACCGACACGTAAATACAACCTGGGGTTCGTCAATGGTGGAAATCACTCCGGGGACTCAAAACGGTGATTAATACCCCATCTAACTGTGATTAATAGCCCATGAAACAGGCCAGAATCGGCCAAAACTGCGTGTTTTGATGTCCGACACGTAAATAAAACCTGGGGTTCGTCAATGGTGGAAATCACTCCGGGGACTCAAAACAGTGATTAATAGCCCATGAAACAGGCCAGAAACGGCCAAAACTGCGAGTGTTGATGACCGACACGTAAATACAACCTGGGGTTCGTCAATGGTGGAAATCACTCCGGGGACTCAAAACGGTGATTAATAGCCCATGTAACAATGATTAATAGCCCATGAAACAGGCCAGAATCGGCCAAAACTGCAAGTGTTGATGACCGATACGTAAATACAACCTGGGGTTCTTCAATGGTGGAAAACACTCCAGGGACTCAAAACGGTGATTAATACCCCATCTAACTGTGATTAATAGCCCATGAAACAGGCCAGAATCGGCCAAAACTACGAGTTTTGATGACCGACACGTAAATACAACCTGGGGTTCGTCAATGGTGGAAATCACTCCGGGGACTCAAAACGGTGATTAATACCCCATCTAACTGTGATTAATAGCCCATGAAACAGGCCAGAATCGGCCAAAACTGCGAGTTTTGATGACCGACACGTAAATAAAACCTGGGGTTCGTTAATGGTGGAAATCACTCCGGGGACTCAAAACGGTGATTAATAGCCCATGAAACAGGCCAGAATCGGCCAAAACTGCGAGTGTTGATGACCGACACGTAAATAAAACCTGGGGTTCGTCAATGGTGCAAATAGCTGCGGGGACTCAAAACGGTGATTACTAGCCCATCTAACCGTGATTAATAGCCCATGAAACAGGCCAGAATCGGCCAAAACTGCGAGTGTTGATGACCGACACGTAAATAAAACCTGGGGTTCGTTAATGGTGGAAATCACTCCGGGGACTCAAAACGGTGATTAATAGCCCATGAAATAGGCCAGAATCGGCCAAAACTACGAGTGTTGATGACCGACACGTAAATACAACCTGGGGTTCGTCAATGGTGGAAATCACTCCGGGGACTCAAAACGGTGATTAATACCCCATCTAACTGTGATTAATAGCCCATGAAACAGGCCAGAATCGGCCAAAACTGCGAGTTTTGATGACCGACACGTAAATAAAACCTGGGGTTCGTTAATGGTGGAAATCACTCCGGGGACTCAAAACGGTGATTAATAGCCCATGAAACAGGCCAGAATCGGCCAAAACTACGAGTGTTGATGACCGACACGTAAATACAACCTGGGGTTCGTCAATGGTGGAAATCACTCCGGGGACTCAAAACGGTGATTAATACCCCATCTAACTGTGATTAATAGCCCATGAAACAGGCCAGAATCGGCCAAAACTGCGAGTGTTGATGACCGACACGTAAATAAAACCTGGGGTTCGTCAATGGTGGAAATAGCTGCGGGGACTCAAAACGGTGATTACTAGCCCATCTAACCGTGATTAATAGCCCATGAAACAGGCCAGAATCGGCCAAAACTGCGAGTGTTGATGACCGACACGTAAATAAAACCTGGGGTTCGTTAATGGTGGAAATCACTCCGGGGACTCAAAACGGTGATTAATAGCCCATGAAACAGGCCAGAATCGGCCAAAACTACGAGTGTTGATGACTGACACGTAAATACAACCTGGGGTTCGTCAATGGTGGAAATCACTCCGGGGACTCAAAACGGTGATTAATACCCCATCTAACTGTGATTAATAGCCCATGAAACAGGCCAGAATCGGCCAAAACTGCGAGTTTTGATGACCGACACGTAAATAAAACCTGGGGTTCGTTAATGGTGGAAATCACTCCGGGGACTCAAAACGGTGATTAATAGCCCATGAAACAGGCCAGAATCGGCCAAAACTACGAGTGTTGATGACCGACACGTAAATACAACCTGGGGTTCGTCAATGGTGGAAATCACTCCGGGGACTCAAAACGGTGATTAATACCCCATCTAACTGTGATTAATAGCCCATGAAACAGGCCAGAATCGGCCAAAACTGCGACTGTTGATGACCGACACGTAAATACAACCTGGGGTTCGTCAATGGTGGAAATCACTCCGGGGACTCAAAACGGTGATTAATACCCCATCTAACTGTGATTAATAGCCCATGAAACAGGCCAGAATCGGCCAAAACTGCGAGTGTTGATGACCGACACGTAAATAAAACCTGGGGTTCGTCAATGGTGGAAATAGCTGCGGGGACTCAAAACGGTGATTAATAGCCCATCTAACTGTGATTAATAGCCCATGAAACAGGCCAGAATCGGCCAAAACTGCGAGTGTTGATGACCGACACGTAAATAAAACCTGGGGTTCGTTAATGGTGGAAATCACTCCGGGGACTCAAAACGGTGATTAATAGCCCATGAAACAGGCCAGAATCGGCCAAAACTGCGAGTGTTGATGACCGACACGTAAATACAACCTGGGGTTCGTCAATGGTGGAAATCACTCCGGGGACTCAAAACGGTGATTAATACCCCATCTAACTGTGATTAATAGCCCATGAAACAGGCCAGAATCGGCCAAAACTGCGAGTGTTGATGACCGACACGTAAATAAAACCTGGGGTTCGTCAATGGTGGAAATGGCTGCGGGGACTCAAAACGGTGATTAATAGCCCATCTAACCGTGATTAATAGCCCATGAAACAGGCCAGAATCGGCCAAAACTGCGAGTGTTGATGACCGACACGTAAATAAAACCTGGGGTTCGTTAATGGTGGAAATCACTCCGGGGACTCAAAACGGTGATTAATAGCCCATGAAACAGGCCAGAATCGGCCAAAACTGCGAGTGTTGATGACCGACACGTAAATACAACCTGGGGTTCGTCAATGGTGGAAATCACTCCGGGGACTCAAAACGGTGATTAATACCCCATCTAACTGTGATTAATAGACCATGAAACAGGCCAGAATCGGCCAAAACTGCGAGTGTTGATGACCGACACGTAAATAAAACCTGGGGTTCGTCAATGGTGGAAATAGCTGCGGGGACTCAAAACGGTGATTAATAGCCCATCTAACTGTGATTAATAGCCCATGAAACAGGCCAGAATCGGCCAAAACTGCGAGTGTTGATGACCGACACGTAAATAAAACCTGGGGTTCGTCAATGGTGGAAATAGCTGCGGGGACTCAAAACGGTGATTAATAGCCCATCTAACAGTGATTAATAGCCCATGAAACAGGCCAGAATCGGCCAAAACTGCGAGTGTTGATGACCGACACGTAAATACAACCTGGGGTTCGTCAATGGTGGAAATCACTCCGGGGACTCAAAACGGTGATTAATAGCCCATCTAACTGTGATTAATAGCCCATGAAACAGGCCAGAAATGGCCAAAACTGTGAGTGTTGATGACCGACATGTAAATAAAACCTGGGGTTCGTTAATGGTGGAAATCACTCCGGGGACTCAAAACGGTGATTAATAGCCCATGAAACAGGCCAGAATCGGCCAAAACTACGAGTGTTGATGACCGACACGTAAATACAACCTGGGGTTCGTCAATGGTGGAAATCACTCCAGGGACTCAAAACGGTGATTAATACCCCATCTAACTGTGATTAATAGCCCATGAAACAGGCCAGAATCGGCCAAAACTACGAGTTTTGATGACCGACACGTAAATACAACCTGGGGTTCGTCAATGGTGGAAATCACTCCGGGGACTCAAAACGGTGATTAATACCCCATCTAACTGTGATTAATAGCCCATGAAACAGGCCAGAATCGGCCAAAACTGCGAGTTTTGATGACCGACACGTAAATAAAACCTGGGGTTCGTTAATGGTGGAAATCACTCCGGGGACTCAAAACGGTGATTAATAGCCCATGAAACAGGCCAGAATCGGCCAAAACTGCGAGTGTTGATGACCGACACGTAAATACAACCTGGGGTTCGTCAATGGTGGAAATCACTCCGGGGACTCAAAACGGTGATTAATACCCCATCTAACTGTGATTAATAGCCCATGAAACAGGCCAGAATCGGCCAAAACTGCGAGTGTTGATGACCGACACGTAAATACAACCTGGGGTTCGTCAATGGTGGAAATCACTCCGGGGACTCAAAACGGTGATTAATACCCCATCTAACTGTGATTAATAGCCCATGAAACAGGCCAGAATCGGCCAAAACTGCGAGTGTTGATGACCGACACGTAAATAAAACCTGGGGTTCGTCAATGGTGGAAATCACTCCGGGGACTCAAAACGGTGATTAATAGCCCATCTAACTGTGATTAATAGCCCATGAAACAGGCCAGAATCGGCCAAAACTGCGAGTGTTGATGACCGACATGTAAATAAAACCTAGGGTTCGTTAATGGTGGAAATCACTCCGGGGACTCAAAACGGTGATTAATAGCCCATGAAACAGGCCAGAATCGGCCAAAACTACGAGTGTTGATGACCGACACGTAAATACAACCTGGGGTTCGTCAATGGTGGAAATCACTCCAGGGACTCAAAACGGTGATTAATACCCCATCTAACTGTGATTAATAGCCCATGAAACAGGCCAGAATCGGCCAAAACTACGAGTTTTGATGACCGACACGTAAATACAACCTGGGGTTCGTCAATGGTGGAAATCACTCCGGGGACTCAAAACGGTGATTAATACCCCATCTAACTGTGATTAATAGCCCATGAAACAGGCCAGAATCGGCCAAAACTGCGAGTTTTGATGACCGACACGTAAATAAAACCTGGGGTTCGTTAATGGTGGAAATCACTCCGGGGACTCAAAACGGTGATTAATAGCCCATGAAACAGGCCAGAATCGGCCAAAACTGCGAGTGTTGATGACCGACACGTAAATACAACCTGGGGTTCGTCAATGGTGGAAATCACTCCGGGGACTCAAAACGGTGATTAATACCCCATCTAACTGTGATTAATAGCCCATGAAACAGGCCAGAATCGGCCAAAACTGCGAGTGTTGATGACCGACACGTAAATACAACCTGGGGTTCGTCAATGGTGGAAATCACTCCGGGGACTCAAAACGGTGATTAATACCCCATCTAACTGTGATTAATAGCCCATGAAACAGGCCAGAATCGGCCAAAACTGCGAGTGTTGATGACCGACACGTAAATAAAACCTGGGGTTCGTCAATGGTGGAAATCACTCCGGGGACTCAAAACGGTGATTAATAGCCCATCTAACTGTGATTAATAGCCCATGAAACAGGCCAGAATCGGCCAAAACTGCGAGTGTTGATGACCGACATGTAAATAAAACCTAGGGTTCGTTAATGGTGGAAATCACTCCGGGGACTCAAAACGGTGATTAATAGCCCATGAAACAGGCCAGAATCGGCCAAAACTACGAGTGTTGATGACCGACACGTAAATACAACCTGGGGTTCGTCAATGGTGGAAATCACTCCAGGGACTCAAAACGGTGATTAATACCCCATCTAACTGTGATTAATAGCCCATGAAACAGGCCAGAATCGGCCAAAACTACGAGTTTTGATGACCGACACGTAAATACAACCTGGGGTTCGTCAATGGTGGAAATCACTCCGGGGACTCAAAACGGTGATTAATACCCCATCTAACTGTGATTAATAGACCATGAAACAGGCCAGAATCGGCCAAAACTGCGAGTGTTGATGACCGACACGTAAATAAAACCTGGGGTTCGTCAATGGTGGAAATAGCTGCGGGGACTCAAAACGGTGATTAATAGCCCATCTAACTGTGATTAATAGCCCATGAAACAGGCCAGAATCGGCCAAAACTGCGAGTGTTGATGACCGACACGTAAATAAAACCTGGGGTTCGTCAATGGTGGAAATAGCTGCGGGGACTCAAAACGGTGATTAATAGCCCATCTAACAGTGATTAATAGCCCATGAAACAGGCCAGAATCGGCCAAAACTGCGAGTGTTGATGACCGACACGTAAATACAACCTGGGGTTCGTCAATGGTGGAAATCACTCCGGGGACTCAAAACGGTGATTAATAGCCCATCTAACTGTGATTAATAGCCCATGAAACAGGCCAGAAATGGCCAAAACTGTGAGTGTTGATGACCGACATGTAAATAAAACCTGGGGTTCGTTAATGGTGGAAATCACTCCGGGGACTCAAAACGGTGATTAATAGCCCATGAAACAGGCCAGAATCGGCCAAAACTACGAGTGTTGATGACCGACACGTAAATACAACCTGGGGTTCGTCAATGGTGGAAATCACTCCAGGGACTCAAAACGGTGATTAATACCCCATCTAACTGTGATTAATAGCCCATGAAACAGGCCAGAATCGGCCAAAACTACGAGTTTTGATGACCGACACGTAAATACAACCTGGGGTTCGTCAATGGTGGAAATCACTCCGGGGACTCAAAACGGTGATTAATACCCCATCTAACTGTGATTAATAGCCCATGAAACAGGCCAGAATCGGCCAAAACTGCGAGTTTTGATGACCGACACGTAAATAAAACCTGGGGTTCGTTAATGGTGGAAATCACTCCGGGGACTCAAAACGGTGATTAATAGCCCATGAAACAGGCCAGAATCGGCCAAAACTGCGAGTGTTGATGACCGACACGTAAATACAACCTGGGGTTCGTCAATGGTGGAAATCACTCCGGGGACTCAAAACGGTGATTAATACCCCATCTAACTGTGATTAATAGCCCATGAAACAGGCCAGAATCGGCCAAAACTGCGAGTGTTGATGACCGACACGTAAATACAACCTGGGGTTCGTCAATGGTGGAAATCACTCCGGGGACTCAAAACGGTGATTAATACCCCATCTAACTGTGATTAATAGCCCATGAAACAGGCCAGAATCGGCCAAAACTGCGAGTGTTGATGACCGACACGTAAATAAAACCTGGGGTTCGTCAATGGTGGAAATCACTCCGGGGACTCAAAACGGTGATTAATAGCCCATCTAACTGTGATTAATAGCCCATGAAACAGGCCAGAATCGGCCAAAACTGCGAGTGTTGATGACCGACATGTAAATAAAACCTAGGGTTCGTTAATGGTGGAAATCACTCCGGGGACTCAAAACGGTGATTAATAGCCCATGAAACAGGCCAGAATCGGCCAAAACTACGAGTGTTGATGACCGACACGTAAATACAACCTGGGGTTCGTCAATGGTGGAAATCACTCCAGGGACTCAAAACGGTGATTAATACCCCATCTAACTGTGATTAATAGCCCATGAAACAGGCCAGAATCGGCCAAAACTACGAGTTTTGATGACCGACACGTAAATACAACCTGGGGTTCGTCAATGGTGGAAATCACTCCGGGGACTCAAAACGGTGATTAATACCCCATCTAACTGTGATTAATAGCCCATGAAACAGGCCAGAATCGGCCAAAACTGCGAGTTTTGATGACCGACACGTAAATAAAACCTGGGGTTCGTTAATGGTGGAAATCACTCCGGGGACTCAAAACGGTGATTAATAGCCCATGAAACAGGCCAGGATCGGCCAAAACTGCGAGTGTTGATGACCGACACGTAAATACAACCTGGGGTTCGTCAATGGTGGAAATCACTCCGGGGACTCAAAACGGTGATTAATACCCCATCTAACTGTGATTAATAGCCCATGAAACAGGCCAGAATCGGCCAAAACTGCGAGTGTTGATGACCGACACGTAAATACAACCTGGGGTTCGTCAATGGTGGAAATCACTCCGGGGACTCAAAACGGTGATTAATAGCCCATCTAACTGTGATTAATAGCCCATGAAACAGGCCAGAATCGGCCAAAACTGCGAGTGTTGATGACCGACACGTAAATAAAACCTGGGGTTCGTCAATGGTGGAAATAGCTGCGGGGACTCAAAACGGTGATTAATAGCCCATCTAACTGTGATTAATAGCCCATGAAACAGGCCAGAATCGGCCAAAACTGCGAGTGTTGATGACCGACACGTAAATAAAACCTGGGGTTCGTTAATGGTGGAAATCACTCCGGGGACTCAAAACGGTGATTAATAGCCCATGAAACAGGCCAGAATCGTCCAAAACTACGAGTGTTGATGACCGACACGTAAATACAACCTGGGGTTCGTCAATGGTGGAAATCACTCCAGGGACTCAAAACGGTGATTAATATCCCATCTAACTGTGATTAATAGCCCATGAAACAGGCCAGAATCGGCCAAAACTACGAGTGTTGATGACCGACACGTAAATACAACCTGGGGTTCGTCAATGGTGGAAATCACTCCGGGGACTCAAAACGGTGATTAATACCCCATCTAACTGTGATTAATAGCCCATGAAACAGGCCAGAATCGGCCAAAACTGCGAGTGTTGATGACCGACACGTAAATACAACCTGGGGTTCGTCAATGGTGGAAATCACTCCAGGGACTCAAAACGGTGATTAATACCCCATCTAACTGTGATTAATAGCCCATGAAACAGGCCAGAATCGGCCAAAACTACGAGTTTTGATGACCGACACGTAAATACAACCTGGGGTTCGTCAATGGTGGAAATCACTCCGGGGACTCAAAACGGTGATTAATACCCCATCTAACTGTGATTAATAGCCCATGAAACAGGCCAGAATCGGCCAAAACTGCGAGTTTTGATGACCGACACGTAAATAAAACCTGGGGTTCGTTAATGGTGGAAATCACTCCGGGGACTCAAAACGGTGATTAATAGCCCATGAAACAGGCCAGGATCGGCCAAAACTGCGAGTGTTGATGACCGACACGTAAATACAACCTGGGGTTCGTCAATGGTGGAAATCACTCCGGGGACTCAAAACGGTGATTAATACCCCATCTAACTGTGATTAATAGCCCATGAAACAGGCCAGAATCGGCCAAAACTGCGAGTGTTGATGACCGACACGTAAATACAACCTGGGGTTCGTCAATGGTGGAAATCACTCCGGGGACTCAAAACGGTGATTAATAGCCCATCTAACTGTGATTAATAGCCCATGAAACAGGCCAGAATCGGCCAAAACTGCGAGTGTTGATGACCGACACGTAAATAAAACCTGGGGTTCGTCAATGGTGGAAATAGCTGCGGGGACTCAAAACGGTGATTAATAGCCCATCTAACTGTGATTAATAGCCCATGAAACAGGCCAGAATCGGCCAAAACTGCGAGTGTTGATGACCGACACGTAAATAAAACCTGGGGTTCGTTAATGGTGGAAATCACTCCGGGGACTCAAAACGGTGATTAATAGCCCATGAAACAGGCCAGAATCGTCCAAAACTACGAGTGTTGATGACCGACACGTAAATACAACCTGGGGTTCGTCAATGGTGGAAATCACTCCAGGGACTCAAAACGGTGATTAATATCCCATCTAACTGTGATTAATAGCCCATGAAACAGGCCAGAATCGGCCAAAACTACGAGTTTTGATGACCGACACGTAAATACAACCTGGGGTTCGTCAATGGTGGAAATCACTCCGGGGACTCAAAACGGTGATTAATACCCCATCTAACTGTGATTAATAGCCCATGAAACAGGCCAGAATCGGCCAAAACTGCGAGTTTTGATGACCGACACGTAAATAAAACCTGGGGTTCGTTAATGGTGGAAATCACTCCGGGGACTCAAAACGGTGATTAATAGCCCATGAAACAGGCCAGAATCGGCCAAAACTGCGAGTGTTGATGACCGACACGTAAATACAACCTGGGGTTCGTCAATGGTGGAAATCACTCCGGGGACTCAAAACGGTGATTAATACCCCATCTAACTGTGATTAATAGCCCATGAAACAGGCCAGAATCGGCCAAAACTGCGAGTGTTGATGACCGACACGTAAATAAAACCTGGGGTTCGTCAATGGTGGAAATAGCTGCGGGGACTCAAAACGGTGATTAATAGCCCATCTAACTGTGATTAATAGCCCATGAAACAGGCCAGAATCGGCCAAAACTGCGAGTGTTGATGACCGACACGTAAATACAACCTGGGGTTCGTCAATGGTGGAAATCACTCCGGGGACTCAAAACGGTGATTAATAGCCCATCTAACTGTGATTAATAGCCCATGAAACAGGCCAGAATCGGCTAAAACTGCGAGTGTTGATGACCGGCACGTAAACGCAACCTGGGGTTCGTCAATGGTGGAAATCACTCCGGGGACTCAAAACGGTGATTAATAGCCCATCTAACTGTGATTAATAGCCCATGAAACAGGCCAGAAATGGCCAAAACTGCGAGTGTTGATGACCGACACGTAAATAAAACCTGGGGTTCGTTAATGGTGGAAATCACTCCGGGGACTCAAAACGGTGATTAATAGCCCATGAAACAGGCCAGAATCGGCCAAAAATGCGAGTGTTGATGACCGACACGTAAATACAACCTGGGGTTCGTCAATGGTGGAAATCACTCCGGGGACTCAAAACGGTGATTAATACCCCATCTAACTGTGATTAATAGCCCATGAAACAGGCCAGAATCGGCCAAAACTGCGAGTGTTGATGACCGACACGTAAATACAACCTGGGGTTCGTCAATGGTGGAAATCACTCCGGGGACTCAAAACGGTGATTAATAGCCCATCTAACTGTGATTAATAGCCCATGAAACAGGCCAGAATCGGCCAAAACTGCGAGTGTTGATGACCGACACGTAAATAAAACCTGGGGTTCGTCAATGGTGGAAATAGCTGCGGGGACTCAAAACGGTGATTAATAGCCCATCTAACTGTGATTAATAGCCCATGAAACAGGCCAGAATCGGCCAAAACTGCGAGTGTTGATGACCGACACGTAAATAAAACCTGGGGTTCGTTAATGGTGGAAATCACTCCGGGGACTCAAAACGGTGATTAATAGCCCATGAAACAGGCCAGAATCGTCCAAAACTACGAGTGTTGATGACCGACACGTAAATACAACCTGGGGTTCGTCAATGGTGGAAATCACTCCAGGGACTCAAAACGGTGATTAATATCCCATCTAACTGTGATTAATAGCCCATGAAACAGGCCAGAATCGGCCAAAACTACGAGTGTTGATGACCGACACGTAAATACAACCTGGGGTTCGTCAATGGTGGAAATCACTCCGGGGACTCAAAACGGTGATTAATACCCCATCTAACTGTGATTAATAGCCCATGAAACAGGCCAGAATCGGCCAAAACTGCGAGTGTTGATGACCGACACGTAAATACAACCTGGGGTTCGTCAATGGTGGAAATCACTCCAGGGACTCAAAACGGTGATTAATACCCCATCTAACTGTGATTAATAGCCCATGAAACAGGCCAGAATCGGCCAAAACTACGAGTTTTGATGACCGACACGTAAATACAACCTGGGGTTCGTCAATGGTGGAAATCACTCCGGGGACTCAAAACGGTGATTAATACCCCATCTAACTGTGATTAATAGCCCATGAAACAGGCCAGAATCGGCCAAAACTGCGAGTTTTGATGACCGACACGTAAATAAAACCTGGGGTTCGTTAATGGTGGAAATCACTCCGGGGACTCAAAACGGTGATTAATAGCCCATGAAACAGGCCAGGATCGGCCAAAACTGCGAGTGTTGATGACCGACACGTAAATACAACCTGGGGTTCGTCAATGGTGGAAATCACTCCGGGGACTCAAAACGGTGATTAATACCCCATCTAACTGTGATTAATAGCCCATGAAACAGGCCAGAATCGGCCAAAACTGCGAGTGTTGATGACCGACACGTAAATACAACCTGGGGTTCGTCAATGGTGGAAATCACTCCGGGGACTCAAAACGGTGATTAATAGCCCATCTAACTGTGATTAATAGCCCATGAAACAGGCCAGAATCGGCCAAAACTGCGAGTGTTGATGACCGACACGTAAATAAAACCTGGGGTTCGTCAATGGTGGAAATAGCTGCGGGGACTCAAAACGGTGATTAATAGCCCATCTAACTGTGATTAATAGCCCATGAAACAGGCCAGAATCGGCCAAAACTGCGAGTGTTGATGACCGACACGTAAATAAAACCTGGGGTTCGTTAATGGTGGAAATCACTCCGGGGACTCAAAACGGTGATTAATAGCCCATGAAACAGGCCAGAATCGTCCAAAACTACGAGTGTTGATGACCGACACGTAAATACAACCTGGGGTTCGTCAATGGTGGAAATCACTCCAGGGACTCAAAACGGTGATTAATATCCCATCTAACTGTGATTAATAGCCCATGAAACAGGCCAGAATCGGCCAAAACTACGAGTTTTGATGACCGACACGTAAATACAACCTGGGGTTCGTCAATGGTGGAAATCACTCCGGGGACTCAAAACGGTGATTAATACCCCATCTAACTGTGATTAATAGCCCATGAAACAGGCCAGAATCGGCCAAAACTGCGAGTTTTGATGACCGACACGTAAATAAAACCTGGGGTTCGTTAATGGTGGAAATCACTCCGGGGACTCAAAACGGTGATTAATAGCCCATGAAACAGGCCAGAATCGGCCAAAACTGCGAGTGTTGATGACCGACACGTAAATACAACCTGGGGTTCGTCAATGGTGGAAATCACTCCGGGGACTCAAAACGGTGATTAATACCCCATCTAACTGTGATTAATAGCCCATGAAACAGGCCAGAATCGGCCAAAACTGCGAGTGTTGATGACCGACACGTAAATAAAACCTGGGGTTCGTCAATGGTGGAAATAGCTGCGGGGACTCAAAACGGTGATTAATAGCCCATCTAACTGTGATTAATAGCCCATGAAACAGGCCAGAATCGGCCAAAACTGCGAGTGTTGATGACCGACACGTAAATACAACCTGGGGTTCGTCAATGGTGGAAATCACTCCGGGGACTCAAAACGGTGATTAATAGCCCATCTAACTGTGATTAATAGCCCATGAAACAGGCCAGAATCGGCTAAAACTGCGAGTGTTGATGACCGGCACGTAAACGCAACCTGGGGTTCGTCAATGGTGGAAATCACTCCGGGGACTCAAAACGGTGATTAATAGCCCATCTAACTGTGATTAATAGCCCATGAAACAGGCCAGAAATGGCCAAAACTGCGAGTGTTGATGACCGACACGTAAATAAAACCTGGGGTTCGTTAATGGTGGAAATCACTCCGGGGACTCAAAACGGTGATTAATAGCCCATGAAACAGGCCAGAATCGGCCAAAAATGCGAGTGTTGATGACCGACACGTAAATACAACCTGGGGTTCGTCAATGGTGGAAATCACTCCGGGGACTCAAAACGGTGATTAATACCCCATCTAACTGTGATTAATAGCCCATGAAACAGGCCAGAATCGGCCAAAACTGCGAGTGTTGATGACCGGCACGTAAACGCAACCTGGGGTTCGTCAATGGTGAAAATCACTCCGGGGACTCAAAACGGTGATTAATAGCCCATCTAACTGTGATTAATATCCCATGAAACAGGCCAGAATCGGCCAAAACTGCGAGTGTTGATGACCGACACGTAAATAAAACCTGGGGTTCGTTTATGGTGGAAATCAGTCCGGGGACTCAAAACGGTGATTAATAGCCCATGAAACAGGCCAGAATCAGCCAAAACTACGAGTGTTGATGACCGACACGTAAATACAACCTGGGGTTCGTCAATGGTGGAAATCACTCCGGGGACTCAAAACGGTGATTAATACCCCATCTAACTGTGATTAATATCCCATGAAACAGGCCAGAATCGGCCAAAACTGCGAGTGTTGATGACCGACACGTAAATACAACCTGGGGTTCGTCAATGGTGGAAATCACTCCGGGGACTCAAAACGGTGATTAATACCCCATCTAACTGTGATTAATAGCCCATGAAACAGGCCAGAATCGGCCAAAACTGCGTGTTTTGATGTCCGACACGTAAATAAAACCTGGGGTTCGTCAATGGTGGAAATCACTCCGGGGACTCAAAACAGTGATTAATAGCCCATGAAACAGGCCAGAAACGGCCAAAACTGCGAGTGTTGATGACCGACACGTAAATACAACCTGGGGTTCGTCAATGGTGGAAATCACTCCGGGGACTCAAAACGGTGATTAATAGCCCATGTAACAATGATTAATAGCCCATGAAACAGGCCAGAATCGGCCAAAACTGCAAGTGTTGATGACCGATACGTAAATACAACCTGGGGTTCGTCAATGGTGGAAAACACTCCAGGGACTCAAAACGGTGATTAATACCCCATCTAACTGTGATTAATAGCCCATGAAACAGGCCAGAATCGGCCAAAACTACGAGTTTTGATGACCGACACGTAAATACAACCTGGGGTTCGTCAATGGTGGAAATCACTCCGGGGACTCAAAACGGTGATTAATAGCCCATCTAACTGTGATTAATAGCCCATGAACTCGGCCAGAAATGGCCAAAACTGCGAGTGTTGATGACCGACACGTAAATAAAACCTGGGGTTCGTTAATGGTGGAAATCACTCCGGGGACTCAAAACGGTGATTAATAGCCCATGAAACAGGCCAGAATCGGCCAAAACTACGAGTGTTGATGACCGACACGTAAATACAACCTGGGGTTCGTCAATGGTGGAAATCACTCCGGGGACTCAAAACGGTGATTAATACCCCATCTAACTGTGATTAATAGCCCATGAAACAGGCCAGAATCGGCCAAAACTGCGAGTTTTGATGACCGACACGTAAATAAAACCTGGGGTTCGTTAATGGTGGAAATCACTCCGGGGACTCAAAACGGTGATTAATAGCCCATGAAACAGGCCAGAATCGGCCAAAACTACGAGTGTTGATGACCGACACGTAAATACAACCTGGGGTTCGTCAATGGTGGAAATCACTCCGGGGACTCAAAACGGTGATTAATACCCCATCTAACTGTGATTAATAGCCCATGAAACAGGCCAGAATCGGCCAAAACTGCGAGTGTTGATGACCGACACGTAAATACAACCTGGGGTTCGTCAATGGTGGAAATCACTCCGGGGACTCAAAACGGTGATTAATACCCCATCTAACTGTGATTAATAGCCCATGAAACAGGCCAGAATCGGCCAAAACTGCGAGTGTTGATGACCGACACGTAAATAAAACCTGGGGTTCGTTAATGGTGGAAATCACTCCGGGGACTCAAAACGGTGATTAATAGCCCATGAAACAGGCCAGAATCGGCCAAAACTACGAGTGTTGATGACCGACACGTAAATACAACCTGGGGTTCGTCAATGGTGGAAATCACTCCGGGGACTCAAAACGGTGATTAATACCCCATCTAACTGTGATTAATAGCCCATGAAACAGGCCAGAATCGGCCAAAACTGCGAGTGTTGATGACCGACACGTAAATAAAACCTGGGGTTCGTCAATGGTGGAAATAGCTGCGGGGACTCAAAACGGTGATTAATAGCCCATCTAACTGTGATTAATAGCCCATGAAACAGGCCAGAATCGGCCAAAACTGCGAGTGTTGATGACCGACACGTAAATACAACCTGGGGTTCGTCAATGGTGGAAATCACTCCGGGGACTCAAAACGGTGATTAATAGCCCATCTAACTGTGATTAATAGCCCATGAAACAGGCCAGAAATGGCCAAAACTGTGAGTGTTGATGACCGACACGTAAATAAAACCTGGGGTTCGTTAATGGTGGAAATCACTCCGGGGACTCAAAACGGTGATTAATAGCCCATGAAACAGGCCAGAATCGGCCAAAACTACGAGTGTTGATGACCGACACGTAAATACAACCTGGGGTTCGTCAATGGTGGAAATCACTCCAGGGACTCAAAACGGTGATTAATACCCCATCTAACTGTGATTAATAGCCCATGAAACAGGCCAGAATCGGCCAAAACTACGAGTTTTGATGACCGACACGTAAATACAACCTGGGGTTCGTCAATGGTGGAAATCACTCCGGGGACTCAAAACGGTGATTAATACCCAATCTAACTGTGATTAATAGCCCATGAAACAGGCCAGAATCGGCCAAAACTGCGAGTTTTGATGACCGACACGTAAATAAAACCTGGGGTTCGTTAATGGTGGAAATCACTCCGGGGACTCAAAACGGTGATTAATAGCCCATGAAACAGGCCAGAATCGGCCAAAACTGCGAGTGTTGATGACCGACACGTAAATACAACCTGGGGTTCGTCAATGGTGGAAATCACTCCGGGGACTCAAAACGGTGATTAATACCCCATCTAACTGTGATTAATAGCCCATGAAACAGGCCAGAATCGGCCAAAACTGCGAGTGTTGATGACCGACACGTAAATACAACCTGGGGTTCGTCAATGGTGGAAATCACTCCGGGGACTCAAAACGGTGATTAATACCCCATCTAACTGTGATTAATAGCCCATGAAACAGGCCAGAATCGGCCAAAACTGCGAGTGTTGATGACCGACACGTAAATAAAACCTGGGGTTCGTTAATGGTGGAAATCACTCCGGGGACTCAAAACGGTGATTAATAGCCCATGAAACAGGCCAGAATCGGCCAAAACTACGAGTGTTGATGACCGACACGTAAATACAACCTGGGGTTCGTCAATGGTGGAAATCACTCCGGGGACTCAAAACGGTGATTAATACCCCATCTAACTGTGATTAATAGCCCATGAAACAGGCCAGAATCGGCCAAAACTGCGAGTGTTGATGACCGACACGTAAATAAAACCTGGGGTTCGTCAATGGTGGAAATAGCTGCGGGGACTCAAAACGGTGATTAATAGCCCATCTAACTGTGATTAATAGCCCATGAAACAGGCCAGAATCGGCCAAAACTGCGAGTGTTGATGACCGACACGTAAATACAACCTGGGGTTCGTCAATGGTGGAAATCACTCCGGGGACTCAAAACGGTGATTAATACCCAATCTAACTGTGATTAATAGCCCATGAAACAGGCCAGAAATGGCCAAAACTGTGAGTGTTGATGACCGACACGTAAATAAAACCTGGGGTTCGTTAATGGTGGAAATCACTCCGGGGACTCAAAACGGTGATTAATAGCCCATGAAACAGGCCAGAATCGGCCAAAACTACGAGTGTTGATGACCGACACGTAAATACAACCTGGGGTTCGTCAATGGTGGAAATCACTCCGGGGACTCAAAACGGTGATTAATACCCCATCTAACTGTGATTAATAGCCCATGAAACAGGCCAGAATCGGCCAAAACTGCGAGTTTTGATGACCGACACGTAAATAAAACCTGGGGTTCGTTAATGGTGGAAATCACTCCGGGGACTCAAAACGGTGATTAATAGCCCATGAAACAGGCCAGAATCGGCCAAAACTACGAGTGTTGATGACCGACACGTAAATACAACCTGGGGTTCGTCAATGGTGGAAATCACTCCGGGGACTCAAAACGGTGATTAATACCCCATCTAACTGTGATTAATAGCCCATGAAACAGGCCAGAATCGGCCAAAACTGCGAGTGTTGATGACCGACACGTAAATACAACCTGGGGTTCGTCAATGGTGGAAATCACTCCGGGGACTCAAAACGGTGATTAATACCCCATCTAACTGTGATTAATAGCCCATGAAACAGGCCAGAATCGGCCAAAACTGCGAGTGTTGATGACCGACACGTAAATAAAACCTGGGGTTCGTTAATGGTGGAAATCACTCCGGGGACTCAAAACGGTGATTAATAGCCCATGAAACAGGCCAGAATCGGCCAAAACTACGAGTGTTGATGACCGACACGTAAATACAACCTGGGGTTCGTCAATGGTGGAAATCACTCCGGGGACTCAAAACGGTGATTAATACCCCATCTAACTGTGATTAATAGCCCATGAAACAGGCCAGAATCGGCCAAAACTGCGAGTGTTGATGACCGACACGTAAATAAAACCTGGGGTTCGTCAATGGTGGAAATAGCTGCGGGGACTCAAAACGGTGATTAATAGCCCATCTAACTGTGATTAATAGCCCATGAAACAGGCCAGAATCGGCCAAAACTGCGAGTGTTGATGACCGACACGTAAATACAACCTGGGGTTCGTCAATGGTGGAAATCACTCCGGGGACTCAAAACGGTGATTAATAGCCCATCTAACTGTGATTAATAGCCCATGAAACAGGCCAGAAATGGCCAAAACTGTGAGTGTTGATGACCGACACGTAAATAAAACCTGGGGTTCGTTAATGGTGGAAATCACTCCGGGGACTCAAAACGGTGATTAATAGCCCATGAAACAGGCCAGAATCGGCCAAAACTACGAGTGTTGATGACCGACACGTAAATACAACCTGGGGTTCGTCAATGGTGGAAATCACTCCAGAGACTCAAAACGGTGATTAATACCCCATCTAACTGTGATTAATAGCCCATGAAACAGGCCAGAATCGGCCAAAACTACGAGTTTTGATGACCGACACGTAAATACAACCTGGGGTTCGTCAATGGTGGAAATCACTCCGGGGACTCAAAACGGTGATTAATACCCAATCTAACTGTGATTAATAGCCCATGAAACAGGCCAGAATCGGCCAAAACTGCGAGTTTTGATGACCGACACGTAAATAAAACCTGGGGTTCGTTAATGGTGGAAATCACTCCGGGGACTCAAAACGGTGATTAATAGCCCATGAAACAGGCCAGAATCGGCCAAAACTGCGAGTGTTGATGACCGACACGTAAATACAACCTGGGGTTCGTCAATGGTGGAAATCACTCCGGGGACTCAAAACGGTGATTAATACCCCATCTAACTGTGATTAATAGCCCATGAAACAGGCCAGAATCGGCCAAAACTGCGAGTGTTGATGACCGACACGTAAATACAACCTGGGGTTCGTCAATGGTGGAAATCACTCCGGGGACTCAAAACGGTGATTAATACCCCATCTAACTGTGATTAATAGCCCATGAAACAGGCCAGAATCGGCCAAAACTGCGAGTGTTGATGACCGACACGTAAATAAAACCTGGGGTTCGTCAATGGTGGAAATAGCTGCGGGGACTCAAAACGGTGATTAATAGCCCATCTAACTGTGATTAATAGCCCATGAAACAGGCCAGAATCGGCCAAAACTGCGAGTGTTGATGACCGACACGTAAATAAAACCTGGGGTTCGTCAATGGTGGAAATAGCTGCGGGGACTCAAAACGGTGATTAATAGCCCATCTAACTGTGATTAATAGCCCATGAAACAGGCCAGAATCGGCCAAAACTGCGAGTGTTGATGACCGACACGTAAATAAAACCTGGGGTTCGTTAATGGTGGAAATCACTCCGGGGACTCAAAACGGTGATTAATAGCCCATGAAACAGGCCAGAATCGGCCAAAACTACGAGTGTTGATGACCGACACGTAAATACAACCTGGGGTTCGTCAATGGTGGAAATCACTCCGGGGACTCAAAACGGTGATTAATACCCCATCTAACTGTGATTAATAGCCCATGAAACAGGCCAGAATCGGCCAAAACTGCGAGTGTTGATGACCGACACGTAAATAAAACCTGGGGTTCGTCAATGGTGGAAATAGCTGCGGGGACTCAAAACGGTGATTAATAGCCCATCTAACTGTGATTAATAGCCCATGAAACAGGCCAGAATCGGCCAAAACTGCGAGTGTTGATGACCGACACGTAAATAAAACCTGGGGTTCGTCAATGGTGGAAATAGCTGCGGGGACTCAAAACGGTGATTAATAGCCCATCTAACTGTGATTAATAGCCCATGAAACAGGCCAGAATCGGCCAAAACTGCGAGTGTTGATGACCGACACGTAAATAAAACCTGGGGTTCGTTAATGGTGGAAATCACTCCGGGGACTCAAAACGGTGATTAATAGCCCATGAAACAGGCCAGAATCGGCCAAAACTACGAGTGTTGATGACCGACACGTAAATACAACCTGGGGTTCGTCAATGGTGGAAATCACTCCGGGGACTCAAAACGGTGATTAATACCCCATCTAACTGTGATTAATAGCCCATGAAACAGGCCAGAATCGGCCAAAACTGCGAGTGTTGATGACCGACACGTAAATAAAACCTGGGGTTCGTCAATGGTGGAAATAGCTGCGGGGACTCAAAACGGTGATTAATAGCCCATCTAACTGTGATTAATAGCCCATGAAACAGGCCAGAATCGGCCAAAACTGCGAGTGTTGATGACCGACACGTAAATACAACCTGGGGTTCGTCAATGGTGGAAATCACTCCGGGGACTCAAAACGGTGATTAATAGCCTATCTAACTGTGATTAATAGCCCATGAAACAGGCCAGAAATGGCCAAAACTGTGAGTGTTGATGACCGACACGTAAATAAAACCTGGGGTTCGTTAATGGTGGAAATCACTCCGGGGACTCAAAACGGTGATTAATAGCCCATGAAACAGGCCAGAATCGGCCAAAACTACGGGTGTTGATGACCGACACGTAAATACAACCTGGGGTTCGTCAATGGTGGAAATCACTCCAGGGACTCAAAACGGTGATTAATACCCCATCTAACTGTGATTAATAGCCCATGAAACTGGCCAGAATCGGCCAAAACTACGAGTTTTGATGACCGACACGTAAATACAACCTGGGGTTCGTCAATGGTGGAAATCACTCCGGGGACTCAAAAAGGTGATTAATACCCCATCTAACTGTGATTAATAGCCCATGAAACAGGCCAGAATCGGCCAAAACTGCGAGTTTTGATGACCGACACGTAAATAAAACCTGGGGTTCGTTAATGGTGGAAATCACTCCGGGGACTCAAAACGGTGATTAATACCCCATCTAACTGTGATTAATAGCCCATGAAACTGGCCAGAATCGGCCAAAACTACGGGTGTTGATGACCGACACGTAAATAAAACCTGGGGTTCGTCAATGGTGGAAATCACTCCAGGGACTCAAAACGGTGATTAATACCCCATCTAACTGTGATTAATAGCCCATGAAACTGGCCAGAATCGGCCAAAACTACGAGTTTTGATGACCGACACGTAAATACAACCTGGGGTTCGTCAATGGTGGAAATCACTCCGGGGACTCAAAAAGGTGATTAATACCCCATCTAACTGTGATTAATAGCCCATGAAACAGGCCAGAATCGGCCAAAACTGCGAGTTTTGATGACCGACACGTAAATAAAACCTGGGGTTCGTTAATGGTGGAAATCACTCCGGGGACTCAAAACGGTGATTAATAGCCCATGAAACAGGCCAGAATCGGCCAAAACTACGAGTGTTGATGACCGACACGTAAATACAACCTGGGGTTCGTCAATGGTGGAAATCACTCCGGGGACTCAAAACGGTGATTAATACCCCATCTAACTGTGATTAATAGCCCATGAAACAGGCCAGAATCGGCCAAAACTGCGAGTGTTGATGACCGACACGTAAATAAAACCTGGGGTTCGTCAATGGTGGAAATAGCTGCGGGGACTCAAAACGGTGATTAATAGCCCATCTAACTGTGATTAATAGCCCATGAAACAGGCCAGAATCGGCCAAAACTGCGAGTGTTGATGACCGACACGTAAATACAACCTGGGGTTCGTCAATGGTGGAAATCACTCCGGGGACTCAAAACGGTGATTAATACCCAATCTAACTGTGATTAATAGCCCATGAAACAGGCCAGAAATGGCCAAAACTGTGAGTGTTGATGACCGACACGTAAATAAAACCTGGGGTTCGTTAATGGTGGAAATCACTCCGGGGACTCAAAACGGTGATTAATAGCCCATGAAACAGGCCAGAATCGGCCAAAACTACGAGTGTTGATGACCGACACGTAAATACAACCTGGGGTTCGTCAATGGTGGAAATCACTCCGGGGACTCAAAACGGTGATTAATACCCCATCTAACTGTGATTAATAGCCCATGAAACAGGCCAGAATCGGCCAAAACTGCGAGTTTTGATGACCGACACGTAAATAAAACCTGGGGTTCGTTAATGGTGGAAATCACTCCGGGGACTCAAAACGGTGATTAATAGCCCATGAAACAGGCCAGAATCGGCCAAAACTACGAGTGTTGATGACCGACACGTAAATACAACCTGGGGTTCGTCAATGGTGGAAATCACTCCGGGGACTCAAAACGGTGATTAATACCCCATCTAACTGTGATTAATAGCCCATGAAACAGGCCAGAATCGGCCAAAACTGCGAGTGTTGATGACCGACACGTAAATACAACCTGGGGTTCGTCAATGGTGGAAATCACTCCGGGGACTCAAAACGGTGATTAATACCCCATCTAACTGTGATTAATAGCCCATGAAACAGGCCAGAATCGGCCAAAACTGCGAGTGTTGATGACCGACACGTAAATAAAACCTGGGGTTCGTTAATGGTGGAAATCACTCCGGGGACTCAAAACGGTGATTAATAGCCCATGAAACAGGCCAGAATCGGCCAAAACTACGAGTGTTGATGACCGACACGTAAATAAAACCTGGGGTTCGTCAATGGTGGAAATAGCTGCGGGGACTCAAAACGGTGATTAATAGCCCATCTAACTGTGATTAATAGCCCATGAAACAGGCCAGAATCGGCCAAAACTGCGAGTGTTGATGACCGACACGTAAATAAAACCTGGGGTTCGTCAATGGTGGAAATAGCTGCGGGGACTCAAAACGGTGATTAATAGCCCATCTAACTGTGATTAATAGCCCATGAAACAGGCCAGAATCGGCCAAAACTGCGAGTGTTGATGACCGACACGTAAATAAAACCTGGGGTTCGTTAATGGTGGAAATCACTCCGGGGACTCAAAACGGTGATTAATAGCCCATGAAACAGGCCAGAATCGGCCAAAACTACGAGTGTTGATGACCGACACGTAAATACAACCTGGGGTTCGTCAATGGTGGAAATCACTCCGGGGACTCAAAACGGTGATTAATACCCCATCTAACTGTGATTAATAGCCCATGAAACAGGCCAGAATCGGCCAAAACTGCGAGTGTTGATGACCGACACGTAAATAAAACCTGGGGTTCGTCAATGGTGGAAATAGCTGCGGGGACTCAAAACGGTGATTAATAGCCCATCTAACTGTGATTAATAGCCCATGAAACAGGCCAGAATCGGCCAAAACTGCGAGTGTTGATGACCGACACGTAAATACAACCTGGGGTTCGTCAATGGTGGAAATCACTCCGGGGACTCAAAACGGTGATTAATAGCCTATCTAACTGTGATTAATAGCCCATGAAACAGGCCAGAAATGGCCAAAACTGTGAGTGTTGATGACCGACACGTAAATAAAACCTGGGGTTCGTTAATGGTGGAAATCACTCCGGGGACTCAAAACGGTGATTAATAGCCCATGAAACAGGCCAGAATCGGCCAAAACTACGGGTGTTGATGACCGACACGTAAATACAACCTGGGGTTCGTCAATGGTGGAAATCACTCCAGGGACTCAAAACGGTGATTAATACCCCATCTAACTGTGATTAATAGCCCATGAAACTGGCCAGAATCGGCCAAAACTACGAGTTTTGATGACCGACACGTAAATACAACCTGGGGTTCGTCAATGGTGGAAATCACTCCGGGGACTCAAAAAGGTGATTAATACCCCATCTAACTGTGATTAATAGCCCATGAAACAGGCCAGAATCGGCCAAAACTGCGAGTTTTGATGACCGACACGTAAATAAAACCTGGGGTTCGTTAATGGTGGAAATCACTCCGGGGACTCAAAACGGTGATTAATACCCCATCTAACTGTGATTAATAGCCCATGAAACTGGCCAGAATCGGCCAAAACTACGGGTGTTGATGACCGACACGTAAATAAAACCTGGGGTTCGTCAATGGTGGAAATCACTCCAGGGACTCAAAACGGTGATTAATACCCCATCTAACTGTGATTAATAGCCCATGAAACTAGCCAGAATCGGCCAAAACTACGAGTTTTGATGACCGACACGTAAATACAACCTGGGGTTCGTCAATGGTGGAAATCACTCCGGGGACTCAAAAAGGTGATTAATACCCCATCTAACTGTGATTAATAGCCCATGAAACAGGCCAGAATCGGCCAAAACTGCGAGTTTTGATGACCGACACGTAAATAAAACCTGGGGTTCGTTAATGGTGGAAATCACTCCGGGGACTCAAAACGGTGATTAATAGCCCATGAAACAGGCCAGAATCGGCCAAAACTACGAGTGTTGATGACCGACACGTAAATACAACCTGGGGTTCGTCAATGGTGGAAATCACTCCGGGGACTCAAAACGGTGATTAATACCCCATCTAACTGTGATTAATAGCCCATGAAACAGGCCAGAATCGGCCAAAACTGCGAGTGTTGATGACCGACACGTAAATAAAACCTGGGGTTCGTCAATGGTGGAAATAGCTGCGGGGACTCAAAACGGTGATTAATAGCCCATCTAACTGTGATTAATAGCCCATGAAACAGGCCAGAATCGGCCAAAACTGCGAGTGTTGATGACCGACACGTAAATACAACCTGGGGTTCGTCAATGGTGGAAATCACTCCGGGGACTCAAAACGGTGATTAATACCCAATCTAACTGTGATTAATAGCCCATGAAACAGGCCAGAAATGGCCAAAACTGTGAGTGTTGATGACCGACACGTAAATAAAACCTGGGGTTCGTTAATGGTGGAAATCACTCCGGGGACTCAAAACGGTGATTAATAGCCCATGAAACAGGCCAGAATCGGCCAAAACTACGAGTGTTGATGACCGACACGTAAATACAACCTGGGGTTCGTCAATGGTGGAAATCACTCCGGGGACTCAAAACGGTGATTAATACCCCATCTAACTGTGATTAATAGCCCATGAAACAGGCCAGAATCGGCCAAAACTGCGAGTTTTGATGACCGACACGTAAATAAAACCTGGGGTTCGTTAATGGTGGAAATCACTCCGGGGACTCAAAACGGTGATTAATAGCCCATGAAACAGGCCAGAATCGGCCAAAACTACGAGTGTTGATGACCGACACGTAAATACAACCTGGGGTTCGTCAATGGTGGAAATCACTCCGGGGACTCAAAACGGTGATTAATACCCCATCTAACTGTGATTAATAGCCCATGAAACAGGCCAGAATCGGCCAAAACTGCGAGTGTTGATGACCGACACGTAAATACAACCTGGGGTTCGTCAATGGTGGAAATCACTCCGGGGACTCAAAACGGTGATTAATACCCCATCTAACTGTGATTAATAGCCCATGAAACAGGCCAGAATCGGCCAAAACTGCGAGTGTTGATGACCGACACGTAAATAAAACCTGGGGTTCGTTAATGGTGGAAATCACTCCGGGGACTCAAAACGGTGATTAATAGCCCATGAAACAGGCCAGAATCGGCCAAAACTACGAGTGTTGATGACCGACACGTAAATACAACCTGGGGTTCGTCAATGGTGGAAATCACTCCGGGGACTCAAAACGGTGATTAATACCCCATCTAACTGTGATTAATAGCCCATGAAACAGGCCAGAATCGGCCAAAACTGCGAGTGTTGATGACCGACACGTAAATAAAACCTGGGGTTCGTCAATGGTGGAAATAGCTGCGGGGACTCAAAACGGTGATTAATAGCCCATCTAACTGTGATTAATAGCCCATGAAACAGGCCAGAATCGGCCAAAACTGCGAGTGTTGATGACCGACACGTAAATACAACCTGGGGTTCGTCAATGGTGGAAATCACTCCGGGGACTCAAAACGGTGATTAATAGCCCATCTAACTGTGATTAATAGCCCATGAAACAGGCCAGAAATGGCCAAAACTGTGAGTGTTGATGACCGACACGTAAATAAAACCTGGGGTTCGTTAATGGTGGAAATCACTCCGGGGACTCAAAACGGTGATTAATAGCCCATGAAACAGGCCAGAATCGGCCAAAACTACGAGTGTTGATGACCGACACGTAAATACAACCTGGGGTTCGTCAATGGTGGAAATCACTCCAGGGACTCAAAACGGTGATTAATACCCCATCTAACTGTGATTAATAGCCCATGAAACAGGCCAGAATCGGCCAAAACTACGAGTTTTGATGACCGACACGTAAATACAACCTGGGGTTCGTCAATGGTGGAAATCACTCCGGGGACTCAAAACGGTGATTAATACCCAATCTAACTGTGATTAATAGCCCATGAAACAGGCCAGAATCGGCCAAAACTGCGAGTTTTGATGACCGACACGTAAATAAAACCTGGGGTTCGTTAATGGTGGAAATCACTCCGGGGACTCAAAACGGTGATTAATAGCCCATGAAACAGGCCAGAATCGGCCAAAACTGCGAGTGTTGATGACCGACACGTAAATACAACCTGGGGTTCGTCAATGGTGGAAATCACTCCGGGGACTCAAAACGGTGATTAATACCCCATCTAACTGTGATTAATAGCCCATGAAACAGGCCAGAATCGGCCAAAACTGCGAGTGTTGATGACCGACACGTAAATACAACCTGGGGTTCGTCAATGGTGGAAATCACTCCGGGGACTCAAAACGGTGATTAATACCCCATCTAACTGTGATTAATAGCCCATGAAACAGGCCAGAATCGGCCAAAACTGCGAGTGTTGATGACCGACACGTAAATAAAACCTGGGGTTCGTCAATGGTGGAAATAGCTGCGGGGACTCAAAACGGTGATTAATAGCCCATCTAACTGTGATTAATAGCCCATGAAACAGGCCAGAATCGGCCAAAACTGCGAGTGTTGATGACCGACACGTAAATAAAACCTGGGGTTCGTCAATGGTGGAAATAGCTGCGGGGACTCAAAACGGTGATTAATAGCCCATCTAACTGTGATTAATAGCCCATGAAACAGGCCAGAATCGGCCAAAACTGCGAGTGTTGATGACCGACACGTAAATAAAACCTGGGGTTCGTTAATGGTGGAAATCACTCCGGGGACTCAAAACGGTGATTAATAGCCCATGAAACAGGCCAGAATCGGCCAAAACTACGAGTGTTGATGACCGACACGTAAATACAACCTGGGGTTCGTCAATGGTGGAAATCACTCCGGGGACTCAAAACGGTGATTAATACCCCATCTAACTGTGATTAATAGCCCATGAAACAGGCCAGAATCGGCCAAAACTGCGAGTGTTGATGACCGACACGTAAATAAAACCTGGGGTTCGTCAATGGTGGAAATAGCTGCGGGGACTCAAAACGGTGATTAATAGCCCATCTAACTGTGATTAATAGCCCATGAAACAGGCCAGAATCGGCCAAAACTGCGAGTGTTGATGACCGACACGTAAATACAACCTGGGGTTCGTCAATGGTGGAAATCACTCCGGGGACTCAAAACGGTGATTAATAGCCTATCTAACTGTGATTAATAGCCCATGAAACAGGCCAGAAATGGCCAAAACTGTGAGTGTTGATGACCGACACGTAAATAAAACCTGGGGTTCGTTAATGGTGGAAATCACTCCGGGGACTCAAAACGGTGATTAATAGCCCATGAAACAGGCCAGAATCGGCCAAAACTACGGGTGTTGATGACCGACACGTAAATACAACCTGGGGTTCGTCAATGGTGGAAATCACTCCAGGGACTCAAAACGGTGATTAATACCCCATCTAACTGTGATTAATAGCCCATGAAACTGGCCAGAATCGGCCAAAACTACGAGTTTTGATGACCGACACGTAAATACAACCTGGGGTTCGTCAATGGTGGAAATCACTCCGGGGACTCAAAAAGGTGATTAATACCCCATCTAACTGTGATTAATAGCCCATGAAACAGGCCAGAATCGGCCAAAACTGCGAGTTTTGATGACCGACACGTAAATAAAACCTGGGGTTCGTTAATGGTGGAAATCACTCCGGGGACTCAAAACGGTGATTAATACCCCATCTAACTGTGATTAATAGCCCATGAAACTGGCCAGAATCGGCCAAAACTACGGGTGTTGATGACCGACACGTAAATAAAACCTGGGGTTCGTCAATGGTGGAAATCACTCCAGGGACTCAAAACGGTGATTAATACCCCATCTAACTGTGATTAATAGCCCATGAAACTGGCCAGAATCGGCCAAAACTACGAGTTTTGATGACCGACACGTAAATACAACCTGGGGTTCGTCAATGGTGGAAATCACTCCGGGGACTCAAAAAGGTGATTAATACCCCATCTAACTGTGATTAATAGCCCATGAAACAGGCCAGAATCGGCCAAAACTGCGAGTTTTGATGACCGACACGTAAATAAAACCTGGGGTTCGTTAATGGTGGAAATCACTCCGGGGACTCAAAACGGTGATTAATAGCCCATGAAACAGGCCAGAATCGGCCAAAACTGCGAGTGTTGATGACCGACACGTAAATACAACCTGGGGTTCGTCAATGGTGGAAATCACTCCGGGGACTCAAAACGGTGATTAATACACCATCTAACTGTGATTAATAGCCCATGAAACAGGCCAGAATCGGCCAAAACTGCGAGTGTTGATGACCGACACGTAAATAAAACCTGGGGTTCGTCAATGGTGGAAATAGCTGCGGGGACTCAAAACGGTGATTAATAGCCCATCTAACTGTGCTTAATAGCCCATGAAACAGGCCAGGATCGGCCAAAACTGCGAGTGTTGATGACCGACACGTAAATAAAACCTGGGGTTCGTTAATGGTGGAAATCACTCCGGGGACTCAAAACGGTGATTAATAGCCCATGAAACAGGCCAGAATCGGCCAAAACTGCGAGTGTTGATGACCGACACGTAAATACAACCTGGGGTTCGTCAATGGTGGAAATCACTCCGGGGACTCAAAACGGTGATTAATACCCCATCTAACTGTGATTAATAGCCCATGAAACAGGCCAGAATCGGCCAAAACTGCGAGTGTTGATGACCGACACGTAAATAAAACCTGGGGTTCGTCAATGGTGGAAATAGCTGCGGGGACTCAAAACGGTGATTAATAGCCCATCTAACTGTGATTAATAGCCCATGAAACAGGCCAGAATCGGCCAAAACTGCGAGTGTTGATGACCGACACGTAAATAAAACCTGGGGTTCGTTAATGGTGGAAATCACTCCAGGGACTCAAAATGGTGATTAATATCCCATCTAACTGTGATTAATAGCCCATGAAACAGGCCAGAATCGGCCAAAACTACGAGTTTTGATGACCGACACGTAAATACAACCTGGGGTTCGTCAATGGTGGAAATCACTCCGGGGACTCAAAACGGTGATTAATACCCCATCTAACTGTGATTAATAGCCCATGAAACAGGCCAGAATCGGCCAAAACTGCGAGTTTTGATGACCGACACGTAAATAAAACCTGGGGTTCGTTAATGGTGGAAATCACTCCGGGGACTCAAAACGGTGATTAATACCCCATCTAACTGTGATTAATAGCCCATGAAACTGGCCAGAATCGGCCAAAACTACGGGTGTTGATGACCGACACGTAAATAAAACCTGGGGTTCGTCAATGGTGGAAATCACTCCAGGGACTCAAAACGGTGATTAATACCCCATCTAACTGTGATTAATAGCCCATGAAACTGGCCAGAATCGGCCAAAACTACGAGTTTTGATGACCGACACGTAAATACAACCTGGGGTTCGTCAATGGTGGAAATCACTCCGGGGACTCAAAAAGGTGATTAATACCCCATCTAACTGTGATTAATAGCCCATGAAACAGGCCAGAATCGGCCAAAACTGCGAGTTTTGATGACCGACACGTAAATAAAACCTGGGGTTCGTTAATGGTGGAAATCACTCCGGGGACTCAAAACGGTGATTAATAGCCCATGAAACAGGCCAGAATCGGCCAAAACTGCGAGTGTTGATGACCGACACGTAAATACAACCTGGGGTTCGTCAATGGTGGAAATCACTCCGGGGACTCAAAACGGTGATTAATACACCATCTAACTGTGATTAATAGCCCATGAAACAGGCCAGAATCGGCCAAAACTGCGAGTGTTGATGACCGACACGTAAATAAAACCTGGGGTTCGTCAATGGTGGAAATAGCTGCGGGGACTCAAAACGGTGATTAATAGCCCATCTAACTGTGATTAATAGCCCATGAAACAGGCCAGGATCGGCCAAAACTGCGAGTGTTGATGACCGACACGTAAATAAAACCTGGGGTTCGTTAATGGTGGAAATCACTCCGGGGACTCAAAACGGTGATTAATAGCCCATGAAACAGGCCAGAATCGGCCAAAACTGCGAGTGTTGATGACCGACACGTAAATACAACCTGGGGTTCGTCAATGGTGGAAATCACTCCGGGGACTCAAAACGGTGATTAATACCCCATCTAACTGTGATTAATAGCCCATGAAACAGGCCAGAATCGGCCAAAACTGCGAGTGTTGATGACCGACACGTAAATAAAACCTGGGGTTCGTCAATGGTGGAAATAGCTGCGGGGACTCAAAACGGTGATTAATAGCCCATCTAACTGTGATTAATAGCCCATGAAACAGGCCAGAATCGGCCAAAACTGCGAGTGTTGATGACCGACACGTAAATAAAACCTGGGGTTCGTTAATGGTGGAAATCACTCCAGGGACTCAAAATGGTGATTAATATCCCATCTAACTGTGATTAATAGCCCATGAAACAGGCCAGAATCGGCCAAAACTACGAGTTTTGATGACCGACACGTAAATACAACCTGGGGTTCGTCAATGGTGGAAATCACTCCGGGGACTCAAAACGGTGATTAATACCCCATCTAACTGTGATTAATAGCCCATGAAACAGGCCAGAATCGGCCAAAACTGCGAGTTTTGATGACCGACACGTAAATAAAACCTGGGGTTCGTTAATGGTGGAAATCACTCCGGGGACTCAAAACGGTGATTAATACCCCATCTAACTGTGATTAATAGCCCATGAAACTGGCCAGAATCGGCCAAAACTACGGGTGTTGATGACCGACACGTAAATAAAACCTGGGGTTCGTCAATGGTGGAAATCACTCCAGGGACTCAAAACGGTGATTAATACCCCATCTAACTGTGATTAATAGCCCATGAAACTGGCCAGAATCGGCCAAAACTACGAGTTTTGATGACCGACACGTAAATACAACCTGGGGTTCGTCAATGGTGGAAATCACTCCGGGGACTCAAAAAGGTGATTAATACCCCATCTAACTGTGATTAATAGCCCATGAAACAGGCCAGAATCGGCCAAAACTGCGAGTTTTGATGACCGACACGTAAATAAAACCTGGGGTTCGTTAATGGTGGAAATCACTCCGGGGACTCAAAACGGTGATTAATAGCCCATGAAACAGGCCAGAATCGGCCAAAACTGCGAGTGTTGATGACCGACACGTAAATACAACCTGGGGTTCGTCAATGGTGGAAATCACTCCGGGGACTCAAAACGGTGATTAATACACCATCTAACTGTGATTAATAGCCCATGAAACAGGCCAGAATCGGCCAAAACTGCGAGTGTTGATGACCGACACGTAAATAAAACCTGGGGTTCGTCAATGGTGGAAATAGCTGCGGGGACTCAAAACGGTGATTAATAGCCCATCTAACTGTGATTAATAGCCCATGAAACAGGCCAGGATCGGCCAAAACTGCGAGTGTTGATGACCGACACGTAAATAAAACCTGGGGTTCGTTAATGGTGGAAATCACTCCGGGGACTCAAAACGGTGATTAATAGCCCATGAAACAGGCCAGAATCGGCCAAAACTGCGAGTGTTGATGACCGACACGTAAATACAACCTGGGGTTCGTCAATGGTGGAAATCACTCCGGGGACTCAAAACGGTGATTAATACCCCATCTAACTGTGATTAATAGCCCATGAAACAGGCCAGAATCGGCCAAAACTGCGAGTGTTGATGACCGACACGTAAATAAAACCTGGGGTTCGTCAATGGTGGAAATAGCTGCGGGGACTCAAAACGGTGATTAATAGCCCATCTAACTGTGATTAATAGCCCATGAAACAGGCCAGAATCGGCCAAAACTGCGAGTGTTGATGACCGACACGTAAATAAAACCTGGGGTTCGTTAATGGTGGAAATCACTCCAGGGACTCAAAATGGTGATTAATATCCCATCTAACTGTGATTAATAGCCCATGAAACAGGCCAGAATCGGCCAAAACTACGAGTTTTGATGACCGACACGTAAATACAACCTGGGGTTCGTCAATGGTGGAAATCACTCCGGGGACTCAAAACGGTGATTAATACCCCATCTAACTGTGATTAATAGCCCATGAAACAGGCCAGAATCGGCCAAAACTGCGAGTTTTGATGACCGACACGTAAATAAAACCTGGGGTTCGTTAATGGTGGAAATCACTCCGGGGACTCAAAACGGTGATTAATACCCCATCTAACTGTGATTAATAGCCCATGAAACTGGCCAGAATCGGCCAAAACTACGGGTGTTGATGACCGACACGTAAATAAAACCTGGGGTTCGTCAATGGTGGAAATCACTCCAGGGACTCAAAACGGTGATTAATACCCCATCTAACTGTGATTAATAGCCCATGAAACTGGCCAGAATCGGCCAAAACTACGAGTTTTTATGACCGACACGTAAATACAACCTGGGGTTCGTCAATGGTGGAAATCACTCCGGGGACTCAAAAAGGTGATTAATACCCCATCTAACTGTGATTAATAGCCCATGAAACAGGCCAGAATCGGCCAAAACTGCGAGTTTTGATGACCGACACGTAAATAAAACCTGGGGTTCGTTAATGGTGGAAATCACTCCGGGGACTCAAAACGGTGATTAATAGCCCATGAAACAGGCCAGAATCGGCCAAAACTGCGAGTGTTGATGACCGACACGTAAATACAACCTGGGGTTCGTCAATGGTGGAAATCACTCCGGGGACTCAAAACGGTGATTAATACACCATCTAACTGTGATTAATAGCCCATGAAACAGGCCAGAATCGGCCAAAACTGCGAGTGTTGATGACCGACACGTAAATAAAACCTGGGGTTCGTCAATGGTGGAAATAGCTGCGGGGACTCAAAACGGTGATTAATAGCCCATCTAACTGTGATTAATAGCCCATGAAACAGGCCAGGATCGGCCAAAACTGCGAGTGTTGATGACCGACACGTAAATAAAACCTGGGGTTCGTTAATGGTGGAAATCACTCCGGGGACTCAAAACGGTGATTAATAGCCCATGAAACAGGCCAGAATCGGCCAAAACTGCGAGTGTTGATGACCGACACGTAAATACAACCTGGGGTTCGTCAATGGTGGAAATCACTCCGGGGACTCAAAACGGTGATTAATACCCCATCTAACTGTGATTAATAGCCCATGAAACAGGCCAGAATCGGCCAAAACTGCGAGTGTTGATGACCGACACGTAAATAAAACCTGGGGTTCGTCAATGGTGGAAATAGCTGCGGGGACTCAAAACGGTGATTAATAGCCCATCTAACTGTGATTAATAGCCCATGAAACAGGCCAGAATCGGCCAAAACTGCGAGTGTTGATGACCGACACGTAAATAAAACCTGGGGTTCGTTAATGGTGGAAATCACTCCAGGGACTCAAAATGGTGATTAATATCCCATCTAACTGTGATTAATAGCCCATGAAACAGGCCAGAATCGGCCAAAACTACGAGTTTTGATGACCGACACGTAAATACAACCTGGGGTTCGTCAATGGTGGAAATCACTCCGGGGACTCAAAACGGTGATTAATACCCCATCTAACTGTGATTAATAGCCCATGAAACAGGCCAGAATCGGCCAAAACTGCGAGTTTTGATGACCGACACGTAAATAAAACCTGGGGTTCGTTAATGGTGGAAATCACTCCGGGGACTCAAAACGGTGATTAATACCCCATCTAACTGTGATTAATAGCCCATGAAACTGGCCAGAATCGGCCAAAACTACGGGTGTTGATGACCGACACGTAAATAAAACCTGGGGTTCGTCAATGGTGGAAATCACTCCAGGGACTCAAAACGGTGATTAATACCCCATCTAACTGTGATTAATAGCCCATGAAACTGGCCAGAATCGGCCAAAACTACGAGTTTTTATGACCGACACGTAAATACAACCTGGGGTTCGTCAATGGTGGAAATCACTCCGGGGACTCAAAAAGGTGATTAATACCCCATCTAACTGTGATTAATAGCCCATGAAACAGGCCAGAATCGGCCAAAACTGCGAGTTTTGATGACCGACACGTAAATAAAACCTGGGGTTCGTTAATGGTGGAAATCACTCCGGGGACTCAAAACGGTGATTAATAGCCCATGAAACAGGCCAGAATCGGCCAAAACTGCGAGTGTTGATGACCGACACGTAAATACAACCTGGGGTTCGTCAATGGTGGAAATCACTCCGGGGACTCAAAACGGTGATTAATACACCATCTAACTGTGATTAATAGCCCATGAAACAGGCCAGAATCGGCCAAAACTGCGAGTGTTGATGACCGACACGTAAATAAAACCTGGGGTTCGTCAATGGTGGAAATAGCTGCGGGGACTCAAAACGGTGATTAATAGCCCATCTAACTGTGATTAATAGCCCATGAAACAGGCCAGGATCGGCCAAAACTGCGAGTGTTGATGACCGACACGTAAATAAAACCTGGGGTTCGTTAATGGTGGAAATCACTCCGGGGACTCAAAACGGTGATTAATAGCCCATGAAACAGGCCAGAATCGGCCAAAACTGCGAGTGTTGATGACCGACACGTAAATACAACCTGGGGTTCGTCAATGGTGGAAATCACTCCGGGGACTCAAAACGGTGATTAATACCCCATCTAACTGTGATTAATAGCCCATGAAACAGGCCAGAATCGGCCAAAACTGCGAGTGTTGATGACCGACACGTAAATAAAACCTGGGGTTCGTCAATGGTGGAAATAGCTGCGGGGACTCAAAACGGTGATTAATAGCCCATCTAACTGTGATTAATAGCCCATGAAACAGGCCAGAATCGGCCAAAACTGCGAGTGTTGATGACCGACACGTAAATAAAACCTGGGGTTCGTTAATGGTGGAAATCACTCCAGGGACTCAAAATGGTGATTAATATCCCATCTAACTGTGATTAATAGCCCATGAAACAGGCCAGAATCGGCCAAAACTACGAGTTTTGATGACCGACACGTAAATACAACCTGGGGTTCGTCAATGGTGGAAATCACTCCGGGGACTCAAAACGGTGATTAATACCCCATCTAACTGTGATTAATAGCCCATGAAACAGGCCAGAATCGGCCAAAACTGCGAGTTTTGATGACCGACACGTAAATAAAACCTGGGGTTCGTTAATGGTGGAAATCACTCCGGGGACTCAAAACGGTGATTAATAGCCCATGAAACAGGCCAGAATCGGCCAAAACTGCGAGTGTTGATGACCGACACGTAAATACAACCTGGGGTTCGTCAATGGTGGAAATCACTCCGGGGACTCAAAACGGTGATTAATAGCCCATGTAACAACGATTAATAGCCCATGAAACAGGCCAGAATCGGCCAAAACTGCGAGTGTTGATGACCGGCACGTAAACGCAACTTGGGGTTCGTCAATGGTGAAAATCACTCCGAGGACTCAAAACGGTGATTAATAGCCCATCTAACTGTGATTAATAGCCCATGAAACAGGCCAGAATCGGCCAAAACTGCGAGTGTTGATGACCGACACGTAAATACAACCTGGGGTTCTTCAATGGTGGAAATCACTCCAGGGACTCAAAACGGTGATTAATAGCCCATGTAACTATGATTAATAGCCCATGAAATAGGCCAGAATCGGCCAAAACTAAGAGTTTTGATGACCGGCACGTAAACGCAACCTGGGGTTCGTCAATGGTGAAAATCACTCCAGGGACTCAAAACGGTGATTAATAGCCCATCTAACTGTGATTAATAGCCCATGAAACAGGCCATAATCGGCCAAAACTGCGAGTGTTCATGACCGACACGTAAATACAACCTGGGGTTCGTCAATGGTGGAAATCACTCCGGGGACTCAAACCGGTGATTAATAGCCCATCTAACTGTGATTAATAGCCCATGAAACAGGCCAGAATCGGCCAAAACTGCGAGTTTTGATGACCGACACGTAAATAAAAGTTGGGGTTCGTCAATGGTGGAAATCACTCCGGGGACTCAAAACGGTGATTAATAGCCCATGAAACATGCCAGAATCGGCCAAAACTGCGAGTGTTGATGACCGACACGTAAACGCAACCTGGGGTTCGTCAATGGTGAAAATCACTCCGGGGACTCCAAACGGTGATTAATAGCCCATCTAACTGTGATTAATATCCCATGAAACAGGCCAGAATCGGCCAAAACTGCGAGTGTTGATGACCGACACGTAAATAAAACCTGTGGTTCGTTTATGGTGGAAATCACTCCGGGGACTCAAAACGGTGATTAATAGCCCATGAAACAGGCCAGAATCGGCCAAAACTACGAGTGTTGATGACCGACACGTAAATACAACCTGGGGTTCGTCAATGGTGGAAATCACTCCGGGGACTCAAAACGGTGATTAATACCCCATCTAACTGTGATTAATAGCCCATGAAACAGGCCAGAATCGGCCAAAACTGCGTGTTTTGATGTCCGACACGTAAATAAAACCTGGGGTTCGTCAATGGTGGAAATCACTCCGGGGACTCAAAACAGTGATTAATAGCCCATGAAACAGGCCAGAAACGGCCAAAACTGCGAGTGTTGATGACCGACACGTAAATACAACCTGGGGTTCGTCAATGGTGGAAATCACTCCGGGGACTCAAAACGGTGATTAATAGCCCATGTAACAATGATTAATAGCCCATGAAACAGGCCAGAATCGGCCAAAACTGCGAGTGTTGATGACCGGCACGTAAACTCAACATGGGGTTCGTCAATGGTGAAAATCACTCCGGGGACTCAAAACGGTGATTAATAGCAAATGAAACAGGCCAGAATCGGCCAAAACTGCGAGTGTTGATGACCGACACGTAAATACAACCTGGGGTTCGTCAATGGTGGAAATCACTCCAGGGACTCAAAACGGTGATTAATAGCCCATCTAACTGTGATTAATAGCCCATGAAACAGGCCAGAATCGGCCAAAACTACGAGTGTTGATGACCGATACGTAAATACAACCTGGGGTTCGTCAATGGTGGAAAACACTACAGGGACTCAAAACGGTGATTAATACCCCATCTAACTGTGATTAATAACCCATGAAACAGGCCAGAATCGGCCAAAACTGCGAGTTTTGATGACCGACACGTAAATAAAACCTGGGGTTCGTTAATGGTGGAAATCACTCCGGGGACTCAAAACGGTGATTAATAGCCCATGAAACAGGCCAGAATCGGCCAAAACTACGAGTGTTGATGACCGACACGTAAATACAACCTGGGGTTCGTCAATGGTGGAAATCACTCCGGGGACTCAAAACGGTGATTAATAGGCCATGTAACAATGATTAATAGCCCATGAAACATGCCAGAATCGGCCAAAACTGCGAGTGTTGATGACCGACACGTAAATACAACCTGGGGTTCTTCAATGGTGGAAATCACTCCAGGGACTCAAAACGGTGATTAATAGCCCATGTAACTATGATTAATAGCCCATGAAAAAGGCCAGAATCGGCCAAAACTAAGAGTCTTGATGACCGGCACGTAAACGCAACCTGGGGTTCGTCAATGGTGAAAATCACTCCGGGGACTCAAAACGGTGATTAATAGCCCATCTAACTGTGATTAATAGCCCATGAAACAGGCCAGAAATGGCCAAAACTGCGAGTGTTGATGACCGACACGTAAATAAAACCTGGGGTTCGTTAATGGTGGAAATCACTCCGGGGACTCAAAACGGTGATTAATAGCCCATGAAACAGGCCAGAATCGGCCAAAACTGCGAGTGTTGATGACCGACACGTAAATACAACCTGGGGTTCGTCAATGGTGGAAATCACTCCGGGGACTCAAAACGGTGATTAATAGCCCATGTAACAACGATTAATAGCCCATGAAACAGGCCAGAATCGGCCAAAACTGCGAGTGTTGATGACCGGCACGTAAACGCAACTTGGGGTTCGTCAATGGTGAAAATCACTCCGAGGACTCAAAACGGTGATTAATAGCCCATCTAACTGTGATTAATAGCCCATGAAACAGGCCAGAATCGGCCAAAACTGCGTGTTTTGATGTCCGACACGTAAATAAAACCTGGGGTTCGTCAATGGTGGAAATCACTCCGGGGACTCAAAACGGTGATTAATAGCCCATGTAACAACGATTAATAGCCCATGAAACAGGCCAGAATCGGCCAAAACTGCGAGTGTTGATGACCGGCACGTAAACGCAACTTGGGGTTCGTCAATGGTGAAAATCACTCTGAGGACTCAAAACGGTGATTAATAGCCCATCTAACTGTGATTAATAGCCCATGAAACAGGCCAGAATCGGCCAAAACTGCGAGTGTTGATGACCGACACGTAAATACAACCTGGGGTTCTTCAATGGTGGAAATCACTCCAGGGACTCAAAACGGTGATTAATAGCCCATGTAACTATGATTAATAGCCCATGAAATAGGCCAGAATCGGCCAAAACTAAGAGTTTTGATGACCGGCACGTAAACGCAACCTGGGGTTCGTCAATGGTGAAAATCACTCCAGGGACTCAAAACGGTGATTAATAGCCCATCTAACTGTGATTAATAGCCCATGAAACAGGCCATAATCGGCCAAAACTGCGAGTGTTCATGACCGACACGTAAATACAACCTGGGGTTCGTCAATGGTGGAAATCACTCCGGGGACTCAAAACGGTGATTAATACCCCATCTAACTGTGATTAATAGCCCATGAAACAGGCCAGAATCGGCCAAAACTACGAGTGTTGATGACCGACACGTAAATAAAACCTGGGGTTCGTCAATGGTGGAAATAGCTGCGGGGACTCAAAACGGTGATTAATAGCCCATCTAACTGTGATTAATAGCCCATGAAACAGGCCAGAAATGGTCAAAACTGCGAGTGTTGATGACCGACACGTAAATAAAACCTGGGGTTCGTTAATGGTGGAAATCACTCCGGGGACTCAAAACGGTGATTAATAGCCCATGAAACAGGCCAGAATCGGCCAAAACTGCGAGTGTTGATGACCGACACGTAAATACAACCTCGGGTTCGTCAATGGTGGAAATCACTCCGGGGACTCAAAACGGTGATTAATAGGCCATGTAACAATGATTAATAGCCCATGAAACATGCCAGAATCGGCCAAAACTGCGAGTGTTGATGACCGACACGTAAATACAACCTGGGGTTCTTCAATGGTGGAAATCACTCCAGGGACTCAAAACGGTGATTAATAGCCCATGTAACTATGATTAATAGCCCATGAAAAAGGCCAGAATCGGCCAAAACTAAGAGTCTTGATGACCGGCACGTAAACGCAACCTGGGGTTCGTCAATGGTGAAAATCACTCCGGGGACTCAAAACGGTGATTAATAGCCCATCTAACTGTGATTAATAGCCCATGAAACAGGCCAGAAATGGCCAAAACTGCGAGTGTTGATGACCGACACGTAAATAAAACCTGGGGTTCGTTAATGGTGGAAATCACTCCGGGGACTCAAAACGGTGATTAATAGCCCATGAAACAGGCCAGAATCGGCCAAAACTGCGAGTGTTGATGACCGACACGTAAATACAACCTGGGGTTCGTCAATGGTGGAAATCACTCCGGGGACTCAAAACGGTGATTAATAGCCCATGTAACAACGATTAATAGCCCATGAAACAGGCCAGAATCGGCCAAAACTGCGAGTGTTGATGACCGGCACGTAAACGCAACTTGGGGTTCGTCAATGGTGAAAATCACTCCGAGGACTCAAAACGGTGATTAATAGCCCATCTAACTGTGATTAATAGCCCATGAAACAGGCCAGAATCGGCCAAAACTGCGTGTTTTGATGTCCGACACGTAAATAAAACCTGGGGTTCGTCAATGGTGGAAATCACTCCGGGGACTCAAAACGGTGATTAATAGCCCATGTAACAACGATTAATAGCCCATGAAACAGGCCAGAATCGGCCAAAACTGCGAGTGTTGATGACCGGCACGTAAACGCAACTTGGGGTTCGTCAATGGTGAAAATCACTCCGAGGACTCAAAACGGTGATTAATAGCCCATCTAACTGTGATTAATAGCCCATGAAACAGGCCAGAATCGGCCAAAACTGCGAGTGTTGATGACCGACACGTAAATACAACCTGGGGTTCTTCAATGGTGGAAATCACTCCAGGGACTCAAAACGGTGATTAATAGCCCATGTAACTATGATTAATAGCCCATGAAATAGGCCAGAATCGGCCAAAACTAAGAGTTTTGATGACCGGCACGTAAACGCAACCTGGGGTTCGTCAATGGTGAAAATCACTCCAGGGACTCAAAACGGTGATTAATAGCCCATCTAACTGTGATTAATAGCCCATGAAACAGGCCATAATCGGCCAAAACTGCGAGTGTTCATGACCGACACGTAAATACAACCTGGGGTTCGTCAATGGTGGAAATCACTCCGGGGACTCAAACCGGTGATTAATAGCCCATCTAACTGTGATTAATAGCCCATGAAACAGGCCAGAATCGGCCAAAACTGCGAGTTTTGATGACCGACACGTAAATAAAAGTTGGGGTTCGTCAATGGTGGAAATCACTCCGGGGACTCAAAACGGTGATTAATAGCCCATGAAACATGCCAGAATCGGCCAAAACTGCGAGTGTTGATGACCGACACGTAAACGCAACCTGGGGTTCGTCAATGGTGAAAATCACTCTGAGGACTCAAAACGGTGATTAATAGCCCATCTAACTGTGATTAATAGCCCATGAAACAGGCCAGAATCGGCCAAAACTGCGAGTGTTGATGACCGACACGTAAATACAACCTGGGGTTCTTCAATGGTGGAAATCACTCCAGGGACTCAAAACGGTGATTAATAGCCCATGTAACTATGATTAATAGCCCATGAAATAGGCCAGAATCGGCCAAAACTAAGAGTTTTGATGACCGGCACGTAAACGCAACCTGGGGTTCGTCAATGGTGAAAATCACTCCAGGGACTCAAAACGGTGATTAATAGCCCATCTAACTGTGATTAATAGCCCATGAAACAGGCCATAATCGGCCAAAACTGCGAGTGTTCATGACCGACACGTAAATACAACCTGGGGTTCGTCAATGGTGGAAATCACTCCGGGGACTCAAAACGGTGATTAATACCCCATCTAACTGTGATTAATAGCCCATGAAACAGGCCAGAATCGGCCAAAACTACGAGTGTTGATGACCGACACGTAAATAAAACCTGGGGTTCGTCAATGGTGGAAATAGCTGCGGGGACTCAAAACGGTGATTAATAGCCCATCTAACTGTGATTAATAGCCCATGAAACAGGCCAGAAATGGTCAAAACTGCGAGTGTTGATGACCGACACGTAAATAAAACCTGGGGTTCGTTAATGGTGGAAATCACTCCGGGGACTCAAAACGGTGATTAATAGCCCATGAAACAGGCCAGAATCGGCCAAAACTGCGAGTGTTGATGACCGACACGTAAATACAACCTCGGGTTCGTCAATGGTGGAAATCACTCCGGGGACTCAAAACGGTGATTAATAGGCCATGTAACAATGATTAATAGCCCATGAAACATGCCAGAATCGGCCAAAACTGCGAGTGTTGATGACCGACACGTAAATACAACCTGGGGTTCTTCAATGGTGGAAATCACTCCAGGGACTCAAAACGGTGATTAATAGCCCATGTAACTATGATTAATAGCCCATGAAAAAGGCCAGAATCGGCCAAAACTAAGAGTCTTGATGACCGGCACGTAAACGCAACCTGGGGTTCGTCAATGGTGAAAATCACTCCGGGGACTCAAAACGGTGATTAATAGCCCATCTAACTGTGATTAATAGCCCATGAAACAGGCCAGAAATGGCCAAAACTGCGAGTGTTGATGACCGACACGTAAATAAAACCTGGGGTTCGTTAATGGTGGAAATCACTCCGGGGACTCAAAACGGTGATTAATAGCCCATGAAACAGGCCAGAATCGGCCAAAACTGCGAGTGTTGATGACCGACACGTAAATACAACCTGGGGTTCGTCAATGGTGGAAATCACTCCGGGGACTCAAAACGGTGATTAATAGCCCATGTAACAACGATTAATAGCCCATGAAACAGGCCAGAATCGGCCAAAACTGCGAGTGTTGATGACCGGCACGTAAACGCAACTTGGGGTTCGTCAATGGTGAAAATCACTCCGAGGACTCAAAACGGTGATTAATAGCCCATCTAACTGTGATTAATAGCCCATGAAACAGGCCAGAATCGGCCAAAACTGCGTGTTTTGATGTCCGACACGTAAATAAAACCTGGGGTTCGTCAATGGTGGAAATCACTCCGGGGACTCAAAACGGTGATTAATAGCCCATGTAACAACGATTAATAGCCCATGAAACAGGCCAGAATCGGCCAAAACTGCGAGTGTTGATGACCGGCACGTAAACGCAACTTGGGGTTCGTCAATGGTGAAAATCACTCCGAGGACTCAAAACGGTGATTAATAGCCCATCTAACTGTGATTAATAGCCCATGAAACAGGCCAGAATCGGCCAAAACTGCGAGTGTTGATGACCGACACGTAAATACAACCTGGGGTTCTTCAATGGTGGAAATCACTCCAGGGACTCAAAACGGTGATTAATAGCCCATGTAACTATGATTAATAGCCCATGAAATAGGCCAGAATCGGCCAAAACTAAGAGTTTTGATGACCGGCACGTAAACGCAACCTGGGGTTCGTCAATGGTGAAAATCACTCCAGGGACTCAAAACGGTGATTAATAGCCCATCTAACTGTGATTAATAGCCCATGAAACAGGCCATAATCGGCCAAAACTGCGAGTGTTCATGACCGACACGTAAATACAACCTGGGGTTCGTCAATGGTGGAAATCACTCCGGGGACTCAAACCGGTGATTAATAGCCCATCTAACTGTGATTAATAGCCCATGAAACAGGCCAGAATCGGCCAAAACTGCGAGTTTTGATGACCGACACGTAAATAAAAGTTGGGGTTCGTCAATGGTGGAAATCACTCCGGGGACTCAAAACGGTGATTAATAGCCCATGAAACATGCCAGAATCGGCCAAAACTGCGAGTGTTGATGACCGACACGTAAACGCAACCTGGGGTTCGTCAATGGTGAAAATCACTCCGGGGACTCCAAACGGTGATTAATAGCCCATCTAACTGTGATTAATATCCCATGAAACAGGCCAGAATCGGCCAAAACTGCGAGTGTTGATGACCGACACGTAAATAAAACCTGGGGTTCGTTTATGGTGGAAATCACTCCGGGGACTCAAAACGGTGATTAATAGCCCATGAAACAGGCCAGAATCGGCCAAAACTACGAGTGTTGATGACCGACACGTAAATACAACCTGGGGTTCGTCAATGGTGGAAATCACTCCGGGGACTCAAAACGGTGATTAATAGGCCATGTAACAATGATTAATAGCCCATGAAACATGCCAGAATCGGCCAAAACTGCGAGTGTTGATGACCGACACGTAAATACAACCTGGGGTTCTTCAATGGTGGAAATCACTCCAGGGACTCAAAACGGTGATTAATAGCCCATGTAACTATGATTAATAGCCCATGAAAAAGGCCAGAATCGGCCAAAACTAAGAGTCTTGATGACCGGCACGTAAACGCAACCTGGGGTTCGTCAATGGTGAAAATCACTCCGGGGACTCAAAACGGTGATTAATAGCCCATCTAACTGTGATTAATAGCCCATGAAACAGGCCAGAAATGGCCAAAACTGCGAGTGTTGATGACCGACACGTAAATAAAACCTGGGGTTCGTTAATGGTGGAAATCACTCCGGGGACTCAAAACGGTGATTAATAGCCCATGAAACAGGCCAGAATCGGCCAAAACTGCGAGTGTTGATGACCGACACGTAAATACAACCTGGGGTTCGTCAATGGTGGAAATCACTCCGGGGACTCAAAACGGTGATTAATAGCCCATGTAACAACGATTAATAGCCCATGAAACAGGCCAGAATCGGCCAAAACTGCGAGTGTTGATGACCGGCACGTAAACGCAACTTGGGGTTCGTCAATGGTGAAAATCACTCCGAGGACTCAAAACGGTGATTAATAGCCCATCTAACTGTGATTAATAGCCCATGAAACAGGCCAGAATCGGCCAAAACTGCGTGTTTTGATGTCCGACACGTAAATAAAACCTGGGGTTCGTCAATGGTGGAAATCACTCCGGGGACTCAAAACGGTGATTAATAGCCCATGTAACAACGATTAATAGCCCATGAAACAGGCCAGAATCGGCCAAAACTGCGAGTGTTGATGACCGGCACGTAAACGCAACTTGGGGTTCGTCAATGGTGAAAATCACTCCGAGGACTCAAAACGGTGATTAATAGCCCATCTAACTGTGATTAATAGCCCATGAAACAGGCCAGAATCGGCCAAAACTGCGAGTGTTGATGACCGACACGTAAATACAACCTGGGGTTCTTCAATGGTGGAAATCACTCCAGGGACTCAAAACGGTGATTAATAGCCCATGTAACTATGATTAATAGCCCATGAAATAGGCCAGAATCGGCCAAAACTAAGAGTTTTGATGACCGGCACGTAAACGCAACCTGGGGTTCGTCAATGGTGAAAATCACTCCAGGGACTCAAAACGGTGATTAATAGCCCATCTAACTGTGATTAATAGCCCATGAAACAGGCCATAATCGGCCAAAACTGCGAGTGTTCATGACCGACACGTAAATACAACCTGGGGTTCGTCAATGGTGGAAATCACTCCGGGGACTCAAACCGGTGATTAATAGCCCATCTAACTGTGATTAATAGCCCATGAAACAGGCCAGAATCGGCCAAAACTGCGAGTTTTGATGACCGACACGTAAATAAAAGTTGGGGTTCGTCAATGGTGGAAATCACTCCGGGGACTCAAAACGGTGATTAATAGCCCATGAAACATGCCAGAATCGGCCAAAACTGCGAGTGTTGATGACCGACACGTAAACGCAACCTGGGGTTCGTCAATGGTGAAAATCACTCCGGGGACTCCAAACGGTGATTAATAGCCCATCTAACTGTGATTAATATCCCATGAAACAGGCCAGAATCGGCCAAAACTGCGAGTGTTGATGACCGACACGTAAATAAAACCTGGGGTTCGTTTATGGTGGAAATCACTCCGGGGACTCAAAACGGTGATTAATAGCCCATGAAACAGGCCAGAATCGGCCAAAACTACGAGTGTTGATGACCGACACGTAAATACAACCTGGGGTTCGTCAATGGTGGAAATCACTCCGGGGACTCAAAACGGTGATTAATAGGCCATGTAACAATGATTAATAGCCCATGAAACATGCCAGAATCGGCCAAAACTGCGAGTGTTGATGACCGACACGTAAATACAACCTGGGGTTCTTCAATGGTGGAAATCACTCCAGGGACTCAAAACGGTGATTAATAGCCCATGTAACTATGATTAATAGCCCATGAAAAAGGCCAGAATCGGCCAAAACTAAGAGTCTTGATGACCGGCACGTAAACGCAACCTGGGGTTCGTCAATGGTGAAAATCACTCCGGGGACTCAAAACGGTGATTAATAGCCCATCTAACTGTGATTAATAGCCCATGAAACAGGCCAGAAATGGCCAAAACTGCGAGTGTTGATGACCGACACGTAAATAAAACCTGGGGTTCGTTAATGGTGGAAATCACTCCGGGGACTCAAAACGGTGATTAATAGCCCATGAAACAGGCCAGAATCGGCCAAAACTGCGAGTGTTGATGACCGACACGTAAATACAACCTGGGGTTCGTCAATGGTGGAAATCACTCCGGGGACTCAAAACGGTGATTAATAGCCCATGTAACAACGATTAATAGCCCATGAAACAGGCCAGAATCGGCCAAAACTGCGAGTGTTGATGACCGGCACGTAAACGCAACTTGGGGTTCGTCAATGGTGAAAATCACTCCGAGGACTCAAAACGGTGATTAATAGCCCATCTAACTGTGATTAATAGCCCATGAAACAGGCCAGAATCGGCCAAAACTGCGTGTTTTGATGTCCGACACGTAAATAAAACCTGGGGTTCGTCAATGGTGGAAATCACTCCGGGGACTCAAAACGGTGATTAATAGCCCATGTAACAACGATTAATAGCCCATGAAACAGGCCAGAATCGGCCAAAACTGCGAGTGTTGATGACCGGCACGTAAACGCAACTTGGGGTTCGTCAATGGTGAAAATCACTCCGAGGACTCAAAACGGTGATTAATAGCCCATCTAACTGTGATTAATAGCCCATGAAACAGGCCAGAATCGGCCAAAACTGCGAGTGTTGATGACCGACACGTAAATACAACCTGGGGTTCTTCAATGGTGGAAATCACTCCAGGGACTCAAAACGGTGATTAATAGCCCATGTAACTATGATTAATAGCCCATGAAATAGGCCAGAATCGGCCAAAACTAAGAGTTTTGATGACCGGCACGTAAACGCAACCTGGGGTTCGTCAATGGTGAAAATCACTCCAGGGACTCAAAACGGTGATTAATAGCCCATCTAACTGTGATTAATAGCCCATGAAACAGGCCATAATCGGCCAAAACTGCGAGTGTTCATGACCGACACGTAAATACAACCTGGGGTTCGTCAATGGTGGAAATCACTCCGGGGACTCAAACCGGTGATTAATAGCCCATCTAACTGTGATTAATAGCCCATGAAACAGGCCAGAATCGGCCAAAACTGCGAGTTTTGATGACCGACACGTAAATAAAAGTTGGGGTTCGTCAATGGTGGAAATCACTCCGGGGACTCAAAACGGTGATTAATAGCCCATGAAACATGCCAGAATCGGCCAAAACTGCGAGTGTTGATGACCGACACGTAAACGCAACCTGGGGTTCGTCAATGGTGAAAATCACTCCGGGGACTCCAAACGGTGATTAATAGCCCATCTAACTGTGATTAATATCCCATGAAACAGGCCAGAATCGGCCAAAACTGCGAGTGTTGATGACCGACACGTAAATAAAACCTGGGGTTCGTTTATGGTGGAAATCACTCCGGGGACTCAAAACGGTGATTAATAGCCCATGAAACAGGCCAGAATCGGCCAAAACTACGAGTGTTGATGACCGACACGTAAATACAACCTGGGGTTCGTCAATGGTGGAAATCACTCCGGGGACTCAAAACGGTGATTAATACCCCATCTAACTGTGATTAATAGCCCATGAAACAGGCCAGAATCGGCCAAAACTGCGTGTTTTGATGTCCGACACGTAAATAAAACCTGGGGTTCGTCAATGGTGGAAATCACTCCGGGGACTCAAAACAGTGATTAATAGCCCATGAAACAGGCCAGAAACGGCCAAAACTGCGAGTGTTGATGACCGACACGTAAATACAACCTGGGGTTCGTCAATGGTGGAAATCACTCCGGGGACTCAAAACGGTGATTAATAGCCCATGTAACAATGATTAATAGCCCATGAAACAGGCCAGAATCGGCCAAAACTGCGAGTGTTGATGACCGGCACGTAAACTCAACATGGGGTTCGTCAATGGTGAAAATCACTCCGGGGACTCAAAACGGTGATTAATAGCAAATGAAACAGGCCAGAATCGGCCAAAACTGCGAGTGTTGATGACCGACACGTAAATACAACCTGGGGTTCGTCAATGGTGGAAATCACTCCAGGGACTCAAAACGGTGATTAATAGCCCATCTAACTGTGATTAATAGCCCATGAAACAGGCCAGAATCGGCCAAAACTACGAGTGTTGATGACCGATACGTAAATACAACCTGGGGTTCGTCAATGGTGGAAAACACTCCAGGGACTCAAAACGGTGATTAATACCCCATCTAACTGTGATTAATAACCCATGAAACAGGCCAGAATCGGCCAAAACTGCGAGTTTTGATGACCGACACGTAAATAAAACCTGGGGTTCGTTAATGGTGGAAATCACTCCGGGGACTCAAAACGGTGATTAATAGCCCATGAAACAGGCCAGAATCGGCCAAAACTACGAGTGTTGATGACCGACACGTAAATACAACCTGGGGTTCGTCAATGGTGGAAATCACTCCGGGGACTCAAAACGGTGATTAATAGGCCATGTAACAATGATTAATAGCCCATGAAACATGCCAGAATCGGCCAAAACTGCGAGTGTTGATGACCGACACGTAAATACAACCTGGGGTTCTTCAATGGTGGAAATCACTCCAGGGACTCAAAACGGTGATTAATAGCCCATGTAACTATGATTAATAGCCCATGAAAAAGGCCAGAATCGGCCAAAACTAAGAGTCTTGATGACCGGCACGTAAACGCAACCTGGGGTTCGTCATTGGTGAAAATCACTCCGGGGACTCAAAACGGTGATTAATAGCCCATCTAACTGTGATTAATAGCCCATGAAACAGGCCAGAATCGGCCAAAACTGCGAGTGTTGATGACCGGCACGTAAACGCAACTTGGGGTTCGTCAATGGTGAAAATCACTCCGGGGACTCAAAACGGTGATTAATAGCCCATCTAACTGTGATTAATAGCCCATGAAACAGGCCAGAATCGGCCAAAACTGCGAGTGTTGATGACCGACACGTAAATACAACCTGGGGTTCGTCAATGGTGGAAATCACTCCGGGGACTCAAAACGGTGATTAATAGCCCATGTAACAATGATTAATAGCCCATGAAACAGGCCAGAATCGGCCAAAACTGAGATTGTTGATGACCGGCACGTAAACGCAACCTGGGGTTCGTCAATGGTGAAAATCACTCCGGGGACTCAAAATGGTGATTAATAGGCCATGTAACAATGATTAATAGCCCATGAAACAGGCCAGAATCGGCCAAAACTGAGAGTGTTGATGACCGACACGTAAATACAACCTGGGGTTCGTCAATGGTGGAAATCACTCCGGGGACTCAAAACGGTGATTAATAGCCCATGAAACATGCCAGAATCGGCCAAAACTGCGAGTGTTGATGACCGACACGTAAACGCAACCTGGGGTTCGTCAATGGTGAAAATCACTCCGGGGACTCCAAACGGTGATTAATAGCCCATCTAACTGTGATTAATATCCCATGAAACAGGCCAGAATCGGCCAAAACTGCGAGTGTTGATGACCGACACGTAAATAAAACCTGGGGTTCGTTTATGGTGGAAATCACTCCGGGGACTCAAAACGGTGATTAATAGCCCATGAAACAGGCCAGAATCGGCCAAAACTACGAGTGTTGATGACCGACACGTAAATACAACCTGGGGTTCGTCAATGGTGGAAATCACTCCGGGGACTCAAAACGGTGATTAATACCCCATCTAACTGTGATTAATAGCCCATGAAACAGGCCAGAATCGGCCAAAACTGCGTGTTTTGATGTCCGACACGTAAATAAAACCTGGGGTTCGTCAATGGTGGAAATCACTCCGGGGACTCAAAACAGTGATTAATAGCCCATGAAACAGGCCAGAAACGGCCAAAACTGCGAGTGTTGATGACCGACACGTAAATACAACCTGGGGTTCGTCAATGGTGGAAATCACTCCGGGGACTCAAAACGGTGATTAATAGCCCATGTAACAATGATTAATAGCCCATGAAACAGGCCAGAATCGGCCAAAACTGCGAGTGTTGATGACCGGCACGTAAACTCAACATGGGGTTCGTCAATGGTGAAAATCACTCCGGGGACTCAAAACGGTGATTAATAGCAAATGAAACAGGCCAGAATCGGCCAAAACTGCGAGTGTTGATGACCGACACGTAAATACAACCTGGGGTTCGTCAATGGTGGAAATCACTCCAGGGACTCAAAACGGTGATTAATAGCCCATCTAACTGTGATTAATAGCCCATGAAACAGGCCAGAATCGGCCAAAACTACGAGTGTTGATGACCGATACGTAAATACAACCTGGGGTTCGTCAATGGTGGAAAACACTCCAGGGACTCAAAACGGTGATTAATACCCCATCTAACTGTGATTAATAACCCATGAAACAGGCCAGAATCGGCCAAAACTGCGAGTTTTGATGACCGACACGTAAATAAAACCTGGGGTTCGTTAATGGTGGAAATCACTCCGGGGACTCAAAACGGTGATTAATAGCCCATGAAACAGGCCAGAATCGGCCAAAACTACGAGTGTTGATGACCGACACGTAAATACAACCTGGGGTTCGTCAATGGTGGAAATCACTCCGGGGACTCAAAACGGTGATTAATAGGCCATGTAACAATGATTAATAGCCCATGAAACATGCCAGAATCGGCCAAAACTGCGAGTGTTGATGACCGACACGTAAATACAACCTGGGGTTCTTCAATGGTGGAAATCACTCCAGGGACTCAAAACGGTGATTAATAGCCCATGTAACTATGATTAATAGCCCATGAAAAAGGCCAGAATCGGCCAAAACTAAGAGTCTTGATGACCGGCACGTAAACGCAACCTGGGGTTCGTCAATGGTGAAAATCACTCCGGGGACTCAAAACGGTGATTAATAGCCCATCTAACTGTGATTAATAGCCCATGAAACAGGCCAGAATCGGCCAAAACTGCGAGTGTTGATGACCGGCACGTAAACGCAACTTGGGGTTCGTCAATGGTGAAAATCACTCCGGGGACTCAAAACGGTGATTAATAGCCCATCTAACTGTGATTAATAGCCCATGAAACAGGCCAGAATCGGCCAAAACTGCGAGTGTTGATGACCGACACGTAAATACAACCTGGGGTTCGTCAATGGTGGAAATCACTCCGGGGACTCAAAACGGTGATTAATAGCCCATGTAACAATGATTAATAGCCCATGAAACAGGCCAGAATCGGCCAAAACTGAGATTGTTGATGACCGGCACGTAAACGCAACCTGGGGTTCGTCAATGGTGAAAATCACTCCGGGGACTCAAAATGGTGATTAATAGGCCATGTAACAATGATTAATAGCCCATGAAACAGGCCAGAATCGGCCAAAACTGAGAGTGTTGATGACCGACACGTAAATACAACCTGGGGTTCGTCAATGGTGGAAATCACTCCGGGGACTCAAAACGGTGATTAATAGCCCATGAAACATGCCAGAATCGGCCAAAACTGCGAGTGTTGATGACCGACACGTAAACGCAACCTGGGGTTCGTCAATGGTGAAAATCACTCCGGGGACTCCAAACGGTGATTAATAGCCCATCTAACTGTGATTAATATCCCATGAAACAGGCCAGAATCGGCCAAAACTGCGAGTGTTGATGACCGACACGTAAATAAAACCTGGGGTTCGTTTATGGTGGAAATCACTCCGGGGACTCAAAACGGTGATTAATAGCCCATGAAACAGGCCAGAATCGGCCAAAACTACGAGTGTTGATGACCGACACGTAAATACAACCTGGGGTTCGTCAATGGTGGAAATCACTCCGGGGACTCAAAACGGTGATTAATACCCCATCTAACTGTGATTAATAGCCCATGAAACAGGCCAGAATCGGCCAAAACTGCGTGTTTTGATGTCCGACACGTAAATAAAACCTGGGGTTCGTCAATGGTGGAAATCACTCCGGGGACTCAAAACAGTGATTAATAGCCCATGAAACAGGCCAGAAACGGCCAAAACTGCGAGTGTTGATGACCGACACGTAAATACAACCTGGGGTTCGTCAATGGTGGAAATCACTCCGGGGACTCAAAACGGTGATTAATAGCCCATGTAACAATGATTAATAGCCCATGAAACAGGCCAGAATCGGCCAAAACTGCGAGTGTTGATGACCGGCACGTAAACTCAACATGGGGTTCGTCAATGGTGAAAATCACTCCGGGGACTCAAAACGGTGATTAATAGCAAATGAAACAGGCCAGAATCGGCCAAAACTGCGAGTGTTGATGACCGACACGTAAATACAACCTGGGGTTCGTCAATGGTGGAAATCACTCCAGGGACTCAAAACGGTGATTAATAGCCCATCTAACTGTGATTAATAGCCCATGAAACAGGCCAGAATCGGCCAAAACTACGAGTGTTGATGACCGATACGTAAATACAACCTGGGGTTCGTCAATGGTGGAAAACACTCCAGGGACTCAAAACGGTGATTAATACCCCATCTAACTGTGATTAATAACCCATGAAACAGGCCAGAATCGGCCAAAACTGCGAGTTTTGATGACCGACACGTAAATAAAACCTGGGGTTCGTTAATGGTGGAAATCACTCCGGGGACTCAAAACGGTGATTAATAGCCCATGAAACAGGCCAGAATCGGCCAAAACTACAAGTGTTGATGACCGACACGTAAATACAACCTGGGGTTCGTCAATGGTGGAAATCACTCCGGGGACTCAAAACGGTGATTAATAGGCCATGTAACAATGATTAATAGCCCATGAAACATGCCAGAATCGGCCAAAACTGCGAGTGTTGATGACCGACACGTAAATACAACCTGGGGTTCTTCAATGGTGGAAATCACTCCAGGGACTCAAAACGGTGATTAATAGCCCATGTAACTATGATTAATAGCCCATGAAAAAGGCCAGAATCGGCCAAAACTAAGAGTCTTGATGACCGGCACGTAAACGCAACCTGGGGTTCGTCAATGGTGAAAATCACTCCGGGGACTCAAAACGGTGATTAATAGCCCATCTAACTGTGATTAATAGCCCATGAAACAGGCCAGAATCGGCCAAAACTGCGAGTGTTGATGACCGGCACGTAAACGCAACTTGGGGTTCGTCAATGGTGAAAATCACTCCGGGGACTCAAAACGGTGATTAATACCCCATCTAACTGTGATTAATAGCCCATGAATTAGGCCAGAATCGGCCAAAACTGCGTGTTTTGATGTCCGACACGTAAATAAAACCTGGGGTTCGTCAATGGTGGAAATCACTCCGGGGACTCAAAACAGTGATTAATAGCCCATGAAACAGGCCAGAAACGGCCAAAACTGCGAGTGTTGATGACCGACACGTAAATACAACCTGGGGTTCGTCAATGGTGGAAATCACTCCGGGGACTCAAAACGGTGATTAATAGCCCATGTAACAATGATTAATAGCCCATGAAACAGGCCAGAATCGGCCAAAACTGCGAGTGTTGATGACCGGCACGTAAACTCAACATGGGGTTCGTCAATGGTGAAAATCACTCCGGGGACTCAAAACGGTGATTAATAGCAAATGAAACAGGCCAGAATCGGCCAAAACTGCGAGTGTTGATGACCGACACGTAAATACAACCTGGGGTTCGTCAATGGTGGAAATCACTCCAGGGACTCAAAACGGTGATTAATAGCCCATCTAACTGTGATTAATAGCCCATGAAACAGGCCAGAATCGGCCAAAACTACGAGTGTTGATGACCGATACGTAAATACAACCTGGGGTTCGTCAATGGTGGAAAACACTCCAGGGACTCAAAACGGTGATTAATACCCCATCTAACTGTGATTAATAACCCATGAAACAGGCCAGAATCGGCCAAAACTGCGAGTTTTGATGACCGACACGTAAATAAAACCTGGGGTTCGTTAATGGTGGAAATCACTCCGGGGACTCAAAACGGTGATTAATAGCCCATGAAACAGGCCAGAATCGGCCAAAACTACAAGTGTTGATGACCGACACGTAAATACAACCTGGGGTTCGTCAATGGTGGAAATCACTCCGGGGACTCAAAACGGTGATTAATAGGCCATGTAACAATGATTAATAGCCCATGAAACATGCCAGAATCGGCCAAAACTGCGAGTGTTGATGACCGACACGTAAATACAACCTGGGGTTCTTCAATGGTGGAAATCACTCCAGGGACTCAAAACGGTGATTAATAGCCCATGTAACTATGATTAATAGCCCATGAAAAAGGCCAGAATCGGCCAAAACTAAGAGTCTTGATGACCGGCACGTAAACGCAACCTGGGGTTCGTCAATGGTGAAAATCACTCCGGGGACTCAAAACGGTGATTAATAGCCCATCTAACTGTGATTAATAGCCCATGAAACAGGCCAGAATCGGCCAAAACTGCGAGTGTTGATGACCGGCACGTAAACGCAACTTGGGGTTCGTCAATGGTGAAAATCACTCCGGGGACTCAAAACGGTGATTAATAGCCCATCTAACTGTGATTAATAGCCCATGAAACAGGCCAGAATCGGCCAAAACTGCGAGTGTTGATGACCGACACGTAAATACAACCTGGGGTTCGTCAATGGTGGAAATCACTCCGGGGACTCAAAACGGTGATTAATAGCCCATGTAACAATGATTAATAGCCCATGAAACAGGCCAGAATCGGCCAAAACTGAGATTGTTGATGACCGGCACGTAAACGCAACCTGGGGTTCGTCAATGGTGAAAATCACTCCGGGGACTCAAAATGGTGATTAATAGGCCATGTAACAATGATTAATAGCCCATGAAACAGGCCAGAATCGGCCAAAACTGAGAGTGTTGATGACCGACACGTAAATACAACCTGGGGTTCGTCAATGGTGGAAATCACTCCGGGGACTCAAAACGGTGATTAATAGCCCATGAAACATGCCAGAATCGGCCAAATTTGCGAGTGTTGATGACCGACACGTAAACGCAACCTGGGGTTCGTCAATGGTGAAAATCACTCCGGGGACTCCAAACGGTGATTAATAGCCCATCTAACTGTGATTAATATCCCATGAAACAGGCCAGAATCGGCCAAAACTGCGAGTGTTGATGACCGACACGTAAATAAAACCTGGGGTTCGTTTATGGTGGAAATCACTCCGGGGACTCAAAACGGTGATTAATAGCCCATGAAACAGGCCAGAATCGGCCAAAACTACGAGTGTTGATGACCGACACGTAAATACAACCTGGGGTTCGTCAATGGTGGAAATCACTCCGGGGACTCAAAACGGTGATTAATACCCCATCTAACTGTGATTAATAACCCATGAAACAGGCCAGAATCGGCCAAAACTGCGAGTTTTGATGACCGACACGTAAATAAAACCTGGGGTTCGTTAATGGTGGAAATCACTCCGGGGACTCAAAACGGTGATTAATAGCCCATGAAACAGGCCAGAATCGGCCAAAACTACGAGTGTTGATGACCGACACGTAAATACAACCTGGGGTTCGTCAATGGTGGAAATCACTCCGGGGACTCAAAACGGTGATTAATAGGCCATGTAACAATGATTAATAGCCCATGCAACATGCCAGAATCGGCCAAAACTGCGAGTGTTGATGACCGACACGTAAATACAACCTGGGGTTCTTCAATGGTGGAAATCACTCCAGGGACTCAAAACGGTGATTAATAGCCCATGTAACTATGATTAATAGCCCATGAAAAAGGCCAGAATCGGCCAAAACTAAGAGTCTTGATGACCGGCACGTAAACGCAACCTGGGGTTCGTCAATGGTGAAAATCACTCCGGGGACTCAAAACGGTGATTAATAGCCCATCTAACTGTGATTAATAGCCCATGAAACAGGCCAGAATCGGCCAAAACTGCGAGTGTTGATGACCGGCACGTAAACGCAACTTGGGGTTCGTCAATGGTGAAAATCACTCCGGGGACTCAAAACGGTGATTAATAGCCCATCTAACTGTGATTAATAGCCCATGAAACAGGCCAGAATCGGCCAAAACTGCGAGTGTTGATGACCGACACGTAAATACAACCTGGGGTTCGTCAATGGTGGAAATCACTCCGGGGACTCAAAACGGTGATTAATAGCCCATGTAACAATGATTAATAGCCCATGAAACAGGCCAGAATCGGCCAAAACTGAGATTGTTGATGACCGGCACGTAAACGCAACCTGGGGTTCGTCAATGGTGAAAATCACTCCGGGGACTCAAAATGGTGATTAATAGGCCATGTAACAATGATTAATAGCCCATGAAACAGGCCAGAATCGGCCAAAACTGAGAGTGTTGATGACCGACACGTAAATACAACCTGGGGTTCGTCAATGGTGGAAATCACTCCGGGGACTCAAAACGGTGATTAATAGCCCATGAAACATGCCAGAATCGGCCAAAACTGCGAGTGTTGATGACCGACACGTAAACGCAACCTGGGGTTCGTCAATGGTGAAAATCACTCCGGGGACTCCAAACGGTGATTAATAGCCCATCTAACTGTGATTAATATCCCATGAAACAGGCCAGAATCGGCCAAAACTGCGAGTGTTGATGACCGACACGTAAATAAAACCTGGGGTTCGTTTATGGTGGAAATCACTCCGGGGACTCAAAACGGTGATTAATAGCCCATGAAACAGGCCAGAATCGGCCAAAACTACGAGTGTTGATGACCGACACGTAAATACAACCTGGGGTTCGTCAATGGTGGAAATCACTCCGGGGACTCAAAACGGTGATTAATACCCCATCTAACTGTGATTAATAGCCCATGAAACAGGCCAGAATCGGCCAAAACTGCGTGTTTTGATGTCCGACACGTAAATAAAACCTGGGGTTCGTCAATGGTGGAAATCACTCCGGGGACTCAAAACAGTGATTAATAGCCCATGAAACAGGCCAGAAACGGCCAAAACTGCGAGTGTTGATGACCGACACGTAAATACAACCTGGGGTTCGTCAATGGTGGAAATCACTCCGGGGACTCAAAACGGTGATTAATAGCCCATGTAACAATGATTAATAGCCCATGAAACAGGCCAGAATCGGCCAAAACTGCGAGTGTTGATGACCGGCACGTAAACTCAACATGGGGTTCGTCAATGGTGAAAATCACTCCGGGGACTCAAAACGGTGATTAATAGCAAATGAAACAGGCCAGAATCGGCCAAAACTGCGAGTGTTGATGACCGACACGTAAATACAACCTGGGGTTCGTCAATGGTGGAAATCACTCCAGGGACTCAAAACGGTGATTAATAGCCCATCTAACTGTGATTAATAGCCCATGAAACAGGCCAGAATCGGCCAAAACTACGAGTGTTGATGACCGATACGTAAATACAACCTGGGGTTCGTCAATGGTGGAAAACACTCCAGGGACTCAAAACGGTGATTAATACCCCATCTAACTGTGATTAATAACCCATGAAACAGGCCAGAATCGGCCAAAACTGCGAGTTTTGATGACCGACACGTAAATAAAACCTGGGGTTCGTTAATGGTGGAAATCACTCCGGGGACTCAAAACGGTGATTAATAGCCCATGAAACAGGCCAGAATCGGCCAAAACTACAAGTGTTGATGACCGACACGTAAATACAACCTGGGGTTCGTCAATGGTGGAAATCACTCCGGGGACTCAAAACGGTGATTAATAGGCCATGTAACAATGATTAATAGCCCATGAAACATGCCAGAATCGGCCAAAACTGCGAGTGTTGATGACCGACACGTAAATACAACCTGGGGTTCTTCAATGGTGGAAATCACTCCAGGGACTCAAAACGGTGATTAATAGCCCATGTAACTATGATTAATAGCCCATGAAAAAGGCCAGAATCGGCCAAAACTAAGAGTCTTGATGACCGGCACGTAAACGCAACCTGGGGTTCGTCAATGGTGAAAATCACTCCGGGGACTCAAAACGGTGATTAATAGCCCATCTAACTGTGATTAATAGCCCATGAAACAGGCCAGAATCGGCCAAAACTGCGAGTGTTGATGACCGGCACGTAAACGCAACTTGGGGTTCGTCAATGGTGAAAATCACTCCGGGGACTCAAAACGGTGATTAATAGCCCATCTAACTGTGATTAATAGCCCATGAAACAGGCCAGAATCGGCCAAAACTGCGAGTGTTGATGACCGACACGTAAATACAACCTGGGGTTCGTCAATGGTGGAAATCACTCCGGGGACTCAAAACGGTGATTAATAGCCCATGTAACAATGATTAATAGCCCATGAAACAGGCCAGAATCGGCCAAAACTGAGATTGTTGATGACCGGCACGTAAACGCAACCTGGGGTTCGTCAATGGTGAAAATCACTCCGGGGACTCAAAATGGTGATTAATAGGCCATGTAACAATGATTAATAGCCCATGAAACAGGCCAGAATCGGCCAAAACTGAGAGTGTTGATGACCGACACGTAAATACAACCTGGGGTTCGTCAATGGTGGAAATCACTCCGGGGACTCAAAACGGTGATTAATAGCCCATGAAACATGCCAGAATCGGCCAAAACTGCGAGTGTTGATGACCGACACGTAAACGCAACCTGGGGTTCGTCAATGGTGAAAATCACTCCGGGGACTCCAAACGGTGATTAATAGCCCATCTAACTGTGATTAATATCCCATGAAACAGGCCAGAATCGGCCAAAACTGCGAGTGTTGATGACCGACACGTAAATAAAACCTGGGGTTCGTTTATGGTGGAAATCACTCCGGGGACTCAAAACGGTGATTAATAGCCCATGAAACAGGCCAGAATCGGCCAAAACTACGAGTGTTGATGACCGACACGTAAATACAACCTGGGGTTCGTCAATGGTGGAAATCACTCCGGGGACTCAAAACGGTGATTAATACCCCATCTAACTGTGATTAATAGCCCATGAAACAGGCCAGAATCGGCCAAAACTGCGTGTTTTGATGTCCGACACGTAAATAAAACCTGGGGTTCGTCAATGGTGGAAATCACTCCGGGGACTCAAAACAGTGATTAATAGCCCATGAAACAGGCCAGAAACGGCCAAAACTGCGAGTGTTGATGACCGACACGTAAATACAACCTGGGGTTCGTCAATGGTGGAAATCACTCCGGGGACTCAAAACGGTGATTAATAGCCCATGTAACAATGATTAATAGCCCATGAAACAGGCCAGAATCGGCCAAAACTGCGAGTGTTGATGACCGGCACGTAAACTCAACATGGGGTTCGTCAATGGTGAAAATCACTCCGGGGACTCAAAACGGTGATTAATAGCAAATGAAACAGGCCAGAATCGGCCAAAACTGCGAGTGTTGATGACCGACACGTAAATACAACCTGGGGTTCGTCAATGGTGGAAATCACTCCAGGGACTCAAAACGGTGATTAATAGCCCATCTAACTGTGATTAATAGCCCATGAAACAGGCCAGAATCGGCCAAAACTACGAGTGTTGATGACCGATACGTAAATACAACCTGGGGTTCGTCAATGGTGGAAAACACTCCAGGGACTCAAAACGGTGATTAATACCCCATCTAACTGTGATTAATAACCCATGAAACAGGCCAGAATCGGCCAAAACTGCGAGTTTTGATGACCGACACGTAAATAAAACCTGGGGTTCGTTAATGGTGGAAATCACTCCGGGGACTCAAAACGGTGATTAATAGCCCATGAAACAGGCCAGAATCGGCCAAAACTACGAGTGTTGATGACCGACACGTAAATACAACCTGGGGTTCGTCAATGGTGGAAATCACTCCGGGGACTCAAAACGGTGATTAATAGGCCATGTAACAATGATTAATAGCCCATGAAACATGCCAGAATCGGCCAAAACTGCGAGTGTTGATGACCGACACGTAAATACAACCTGGGGTTCTTCAATGGTGGAAATCACTCCAGGGACTCAAAACGGTGATTAATAGCCCATGTAACTATGATTAATAGCCCATGAAAAAGGCCAGAATCGGCCAAAACTAAGAGTCTTGATGACCGGCACGTAAACGCAACCTGGGGTTCGTCAATGGTGAAAATCACTCCGGGGACTCAAAACGGTGATTAATAGCCCATCTAACTGTGATTAATAGCCCATGAAACAGGCCAGAATCGGCCAAAACTGCGAGTGTTGATGACCGGCACGTAAACGCAACTTGGGGTTCGTCAATGGTGAAAATCACTCCGGGGACTCAAAACGGTGATTAATAGCCCATCTAACTGTGATTAATAGCCCATGAAACAGGCCAGAATCGGCCAAAACTGCGAGTGTTGATGACCGACACGTAAATACAACCTGGGGTTCGTCAATGGTGGAAATCACTCCGGGGACTCAAAACGGTGATTAATAGCCCATGTAACAATGATTAATAGCCCATGAAACAGGCCAGAATCGGCCAAAACTGAGATTGTTGATGACCGGCACGTAAACGCAACCTGGGGTTCGTCAATGGTGAAAATCACTCCGGGGACTCAAAATGGTGATTAATAGGCCATGTAACAATGATTAATAGCCCATGAAACAGGCCAGAATCGGCCAAAACTGAGAGTGTTGATGACCGACACGTAAATACAACCTGGGGTTCGTCAATGGTGGAAATCACTCCGGGGACTCAAAACGGTGATTAATAGCCCATGAAACATGCCAGAATCGGCCAAAACTGCGAGTGTTGATGACCGACACGTAAACGCAACCTGGGGTTCGTCAATGGTGAAAATCACTCCGGGGACTCCAAACGGTGATTAATAGCCCATCTAACTGTGATTAATATCCCATGAAACAGGCCAGAATCGGCCAAAACTGCGAGTGTTGATGACCGACACGTAAATAAAACCTGGGGTTCGTTTATGGTGGAAATCACTCCGGGGACTCAAAACGGTGATTAATAGCCCATGAAACAGGCCAGAATCGGCCAAAACTACGAGTGTTGATGACCGACACGTAAATACAACCTGGGGTTCGTCAATGGTGGAAATCACTCCGGGGACTCAAAACGGTGATTAATACCCCATCTAACTGTGATTAATAGCCCATGAAACAGGCCAGAATCGGCCAAAACTGCGTGTTTTGATGTCCGACACGTAAATAAAACCTGGGGTTCGTCAATGGTGGAAATCACTCCGGGGACTCAAAACAGTGATTAATAGCCCATGAAACAGGCCAGAAACGGCCAAAACTGCGAGTGTTGATGACCGACACGTAAATACAACCTGGGGTTCGTCAATGGTGGAAATCACTCCGGGGACTCAAAACGGTGATTAATAGCCCATGTAACAATGATTAATAGCCCATGAAACAGGCCAGAATCGGCCAAAACTGCGAGTGTTGATGACCGGCACGTAAACTCAACATGGGGTTCGTCAATGGTGAAAATCACTCCGGGGACTCAAAACGGTGATTAATAGCAAATGAAACAGGCCAGAATCGGCCAAAACTGCGAGTGTTGATGACCGACACGTAAATACAACCTGGGGTTCGTCAATGGTGGAAATCACTCCAGGGACTCAAAACGGTGATTAATAGCCCATCTAACTGTGATTAATAGCCCATGAAACAGGCCAGAATCGGCCAAAACTACGAGTGTTGATGACCGATACGTAAATACAACCTGGGGTTCGTCAATGGTGGAAAACACTCCAGGGACTCAAAACGGTGATTAATACCCCATCTAACTGTGATTAATAACCCATGAAACAGGCCAGAATCGGCCAAAACTGCGAGTTTTGATGACCGACACGTAAATAAAACCTGGGGTTCGTTAATGGTGGAAATCACTCCGGGGACTCAAAACGGTGATTAATAGCCCATGAAACAGGCCAGAATCGGCCAAAACTACAAGTGTTGATGACCGACACGTAAATACAACCTGGGGTTCGTCAATGGTGGAAATCACTCCGGGGACTCAAAACGGTGATTAATAGGCCATGTAACAATGATTAATAGCCCATGAAACATGCCAGAATCGGCCAAAACTGCGAGTGTTGATGACCGACACGTAAATACAACCTGGGGTTCTTCAATGGTGGAAATCACTCCAGGGACTCAAAACGGTGATTAATAGCCCATGTAACTATGATTAATAGCCCATGAAAAAGGCCAGAATCGGCCAAAACTAAGAGTCTTGATGACCGGCACGTAAACGCAACCTGGGGTTCGTCAATGGTGAAAATCACTCCGGGGACTCAAAACGGTGATTAATAGCCCATCTAACTGTGATTAATAGCCCATGAAACAGGCCAGAATCGGCCAAAACTGCGAGTGTTGATGACCGGCACGTAAACGCAACTTGGGGTTCGTCAATGGTGAAAATCACTCCGGGGACTCAAAACGGTGATTAATAGCCCATCTAACTGTGATTAATAGCCCATGAAACAGGCCAGAATCGGCCAAAACTGCGAGTGTTGATGACCGACACGTAAATACAACCTGGGGTTCGTCAATGGTGGAAATCACTCCGGGGACTCAAAACGGTGATTAATAGCCCATGTAACAATGATTAATAGCCCATGAAACAGGCCAGAATCGGCCAAAACTGAGATTGTTGATGACCGGCACGTAAACGCAACCTGGGGTTCGTCAATGGTGAAAATCACTCCGGGGACTCAAAATGGTGATTAATAGGCCATGTAACAATGATTAATAGCCCATGAAACAGGCCAGAATCGGCCAAAACTGAGAGTGTTGATGACCGACACGTAAATACAACCTGGGGTTCGTCAATGGTGGAAATCACTCCGGGGACTCAAAACGGTGATTAATAGCCCATGAAACATGCCAGAATCGGCCAAAACTGCGAGTGTTGATGACCGACACGTAAACGCAACCTGGGGTTCGTCAATGGTGAAAATCACTCCGGGGACTCCAAACGGTGATTAATAGCCCATCTAACTGTGATTAATATCCCATGAAACAGGCCAGAATCGGCCAAAACTGCGAGTGTTGATGACCGACACGTAAATAAAACCTGGGGTTCGTTTATGGTGGAAATCACTCCGGGGACTCAAAACGGTGATTAATAGCCCATGAAACAGGCCAGAATCGGCCAAAACTACGAGTGTTGATGACCGACACGTAAATACAACCTGGGGTTCGTCAATGGTGGAAATCACTCCGGGGACTCAAAACGGTGATTAATACCCCATCTAACTGTGATTAATAGCCCATGAAACAGGCCAGAATCGGCCAAAACTGCGTGTTTTGATGTCCGACACGTAAATAAAACCTGGGGTTCGTCAATGGTGGAAATCACTCCGGGGACTCAAAACAGTGATTAATAGCCCATGAAACAGGCCAGAAACGGCCAAAACTGCGAGTGTTGATGACCGACACGTAAATACAACCTGGGGTTCGTCAATGGTGGAAATCACTCCGGGGACTCAAAACGGTGATTAATAGCCCATGTAACAATGATTAATAGCCCATGAAACAGGCCAGAATCGGCCAAAACTGCGAGTGTTGATGACCGGCACGTAAACTCAACATGGGGTTCGTCAATGGTGAAAATCACTCCGGGGACTCAAAACGGTGATTAATAGCAAATGAAACAGGCCAGAATCGGCCAAAACTGCGAGTGTTGATGACCGACACGTAAATACAACCTGGGGTTCGTCAATGGTGGAAATCACTCCAGGGACTCAAAACGGTGATTAATAGCCCATCTAACTGTGATTAATAGCCCATGAAACAGGCCAGAATCGGCCAAAACTACGAGTGTTGATGACCGATACGTAAATACAACCTGGGGTTCGTCAATGGTGGAAAACACTCCAGGGACTCAAAACGGTGATTAATACCCCATCTAACTGTGATTAATAACCCATGAAACAGGCCAGAATCGGCCAAAACTGCGAGTTTTGATGACCGACACGTAAATAAAACCTGGGGTTCGTTAATGGTGGAAATCACTCCGGGGACTCAAAACGGTGATTAATAGCCCATGAAACAGGCCAGAATCGGCCAAAACTACGAGTGTTGATGACCGACACGTAAATACAACCTGGGGTTCGTCAATGGTGGAAATCACTCCGGGGACTCAAAACGGTGATTAATAGGCCATGTAACAATGATTAATAGCCCATGAAACATGCCAGAATCGGCCAAAACTGCGAGTGTTGATGACCGACACGTAAATACAACCTGGGGTTCTTCAATGGTGGAAATCACTCCAGGGACTCAAAACGGTGATTAATAGCCCATGTAACTATGATTAATAGCCCATGAAAAAGGCCAGAATCGGCCAAAACTAAGAGTCTTGATGACCGGCACGTAAACGCAACCTGGGGTTCGTCAATGGTGAAAATCACTCCGGGGACTCAAAACGGTGATTAATAGCCCATCTAACTGTGATTAATAGCCCATGAAACAGGCCAGAATCGGCCAAAACTGCGAGTGTTGATGACCGGCACGTAAACGCAACTTGGGGTTCGTCAATGGTGAAAATCACTCCGGGGACTCAAAACGGTGATTAATAGCCCATCTAACTGTGATTAATAGCCCATGAAACAGGCCAGAATCGGCCAAAACTGCGAGTGTTGATGACCGACACGTAAATACAACCTGGGGTTCGTCAATGGTGGAAATCACTCCGGGGACTCAAAACGGTGATTAATAGCCCATGTAACAATGATTAATAGCCCATGAAACAGGCCAGAATCGGCCAAAACTGAGATTGTTGATGACCGGCACGTAAACGCAACCTGGGGTTCGTCAATGGTGAAAATCACTCCGGGGACTCAAAATGGTGATTAATAGGCCATGTAACAATGATTAATAGCCCATGAAACAGGCCAGAATCGGCCAAAACTGAGAGTGTTGATGACCGACACGTAAATACAACCTGGGGTTCGTCAATGGTGGAAATCACTCCGGGGACTCAAAACGGTGATTAATAGCCCATGAAACATGCCAGAATCGGCCAAAACTGCGAGTGTTGATGACCGACACGTAAACGCAACCTGGGGTTCGTCAATGGTGAAAATCACTCCGGGGACTCCAAACGGTGATTAATAGCCCATCTAACTGTGATTAATATCCCATGAAACAGGCCAGAATCGGCCAAAACTGCGAGTGTTGATGACCGACACGTAAATAAAACCTGGGGTTCGTTTATGGTGGAAATCACTCCGGGGACTCAAAACGGTGATTAATAGCCCATGAAACAGGCCAGAATCGGCCAAAACTACGAGTGTTGATGACCGACACGTAAATACAACCTGGGGTTCGTCAATGGTGGAAATCACTCCGGGGACTCAAAACGGTGATTAATACCCCATCTAACTGTGATTAATAGCCCATGAAACAGGCCAGAATCGGCCAAAACTGCGAGTGTTGATGACTGACACGTAAATACAACCTGGGGTTCTTCAATGGTGGAAATCACTCCAGGGACTCAAAACGGTGATTAATAGCCCATGTAACTATGATTAATAGCCCATGAAAAAGGCCAGAATCGGCCAAAACTAAGAGTCTTGATGACCGGCACGTAAACGCAACCTGGGGTTCGTCAATGGTGAAAATCACTCCGGGGACTCAAAACGGTGATTAATAGCCCATCTAACTGTGATTAATAGCCCATGAAACAGGCCAGAATCGGCCAAAACTGCGAGTGTTGATGACCGGCACGTAAACGCAACTTGCGGTTCGTCAATGGTGAAAATCACTCCGGGGACTCAAAACGGTGATTAATAGCCCATCTAACTGTGATTAATAGCCCATGAAACAGGCCAGAATCGGCCAAAACTGCGAGTGTTGATGACCGACACGTAAATACAACCTGGGGTTCTTCAATGGTGGAAATCACTCCAGGGACTCAAAACGGTGATTAATAGCCCATGTAACTATGATTAATCGCCCATGAAATAGGCCAGAATCGGCCAAAACTAAGAGTTTTGATGACCGGCACGTAAACGCAACCTGGGGTTCGTCAATGGTGAAAATCACTCCGGGGACTCAAAACGGTGATTAATAGCCCATCTAACTGTGATTAATAGCCCATGAAACAGGCCAGAATCGGCCAAAACTGCGAGTGTTGATGACCGACACGTAAATACAACCTGGGGTTCGTCAATGGTGGAAATCACTCCGGGGACTCAAAACGGTGATTAATAGCCCATGTAACAATGATTAATAGCCCATGAAACATGCCAGAATCGGCCAAAACTGAGATTGTTGATGACCGGCACGTAAACGCAACCTGGGGTTCGTCAATGGTGAAAATCACTCCGGGGACTCAAAATGGTGATTAATAGGCCATGTAACAATGATTAATAGCCCATGAAACAGGCCAGAATCGGCCAAAACTGAGAGTGTTGATGACCGACACGTAAATACAACCTGGGGTTCGTCAATGGTGGAAATCCCTCCGGGGACTCAAAACGGTGATTAATAGCCCATGAAACATGCCAGAATCGGCCAAAACTGCGAGTGTTGATGACCGACACGTAAACGCAACCTGGGGTTCGTCAATGGTGAAAATCACTCCGGGGACTCCAAACGGTGATTAATAGCCCATCTAACTGTGATTAATATCCCATGAAACAGGCCAGAATCGGCCAAAACTGCGAGTGTTGATGACCGACACGTAAATAAAACCTGGGGTTCGTTTATGGTGGAAATCACTCCGGGGACTCAAAACGGTGATAATAGCCCATGAAACAGGCCAGAATCGGCCAAAACTACGAGTGTTGATGACCGACACGTAAATACAACCTGGGGTTCGTCAATGGTGGAAATCACTCCGGGGACTCAAAACGGTGATTAATACCCCATCTAACTGTGATTAATAGCCCATGAAACAGGCCAGAATCGGCCAAAACTGCGAGTGTTGATGACCGACACGTAAATACAACCTGGGGTTCGTCAATGGTGGAAATCACTCCGGGGACTCAAAACGGTGATTAATACCCCATCTAACTGTGATTAATAGCCCATGAAACAGGCCAGAATCGGCCAAAACTGCGTGTTTTGATGTCCGACACGTAAATAAAACCTGGGGTTCGTCAATGGTGGAAATCACTCCGGGGACTCAAAACAGTGATTAATAGCCCATGAAACAGGCCAGAAACGGCCAAAACTGCGAGTGTTGATGACCGACACGTAAATAAAACCTGGGTTCGTCAATGGTGGAAATCACTCCGGGGACTCAAAACGGTGATTAATAGCCCATGTAACAATGATTAATAGCCCATGAAACAGGCCAGAATCGGCCAAAACTGCGAGTGTTGATGACCGGCACGTAAACTCAACCTGGGGTTCGTCAATGGTGAAAATCACTCCGGGGACTCAAAACGGTGATTAATAGCAAATGAAACAGGCCAGAATCGGCCAAAACTGCGAGTGTTGATGACCGACACGTAAATACAACCTGGGGTTCGTCAATGGTGGAAATCACTCCAGGGACTCAAAACGGTGATTAATAGCCCATCTAACTGTGATTAATAGCCCATGAAACAGGCCAGAATCGGCCAAAACTACGAGTGTTGATGACCGATACGTAAATACAACCTGGGGTTCGTCAATGGTGGAAAACACTCCAGGGACTCAAAACGGTGATTAATACCCCATCTAACTGTGATTAATAACCCATGAAACAGGCCAGAATCGGCCAAAACTGCGAGTTTTGATGACCGACACGTAAATAAAACCTGGGGTTCGTTAATGGTGGAAATCACTCCGGGGACTCAAAACGGTGATTAATAGCCCATGAAACAGGCCAGAATCGGCCAAAACTACGAGTGTTGATGACCGACACGTAAATACAACCTGGGGTTCGTCAATGGTGGAAATCACTCCGGGGACTCAAAACGGTGATTAATACCCCATCTAACTGTGATTAATAGCCCATGAAACAGGCCAGAATCGGCCAAAACTACGAGTTTTCATGACCGACACGTAAATACAACCTGGGGTTCGTCAATGGTGGAAATCACTCGGGGGACTCAAAACGGTGATTAATACCCCATCTAACTGTGATTAATAGCCCATGAAACAGGCCAGAATCGGCCAAAACTGCGAGTTTTGATGACCGACACGTAAATAAAACCTGGGGTTCGTTAATGGTGGAAATCACTCCGGGGACTCAAAACGGTGATTAATAGCCCATGAAACAGGCCAGAATCGGCCAAAACTGCGAGTGTTGATGACCGACACGTAAATACAACCTGGGGTTCGTCAATGGTGGAAATCACTCCGGGGACTCAAAACGGTGATTAATAGCCCATGTAACAACGATTAATAGGCCATGAAACAGGCCAGAATCGGCCAAAACTACGAGTGTTGATGACCGACACGTAAATACAACCTAGGGTTCGACAATGGTGGAAATCACTCCGGTGGCTCAAAACGGTGATTAATAGCCCATGAAACAGGCCAGAAACGGCCAAAACTGCGAGTGTTGATGACCGACACGTAAATACAACCTGGGGTTCGTCAATGGTGGAAATCACTCCGGGGACTCAAAACGGTGATTAATAGCCCATCTAACTGTGATTAATAGCCCATGAAACAGGCCAGAAATGGCCAAAACTGCGAGTGTTGATGACCGACACGTAAATAAAACCTGGGGTTCGTTAATGGTGGAAATCACTCCGGGGACTCAAAACGGTGATTAATAGCCCATGAAACAGGCCAGAATCGGCCAAAACTGCGAGTGTTGATGACCGACACGTAAATACAACCTGGGGTTCGTCAATGGTGGAAATCACTCCGGGGACTCAAAACGGTGATTAATACCCCATCTAACTGTGATTAATAGCCCATGAAACAGGCCAGAATCGGCCAAAACTGCGAGTTTTGATGACCGACACGTAAATAAAACCTGGGGTTCGTTAATGGTGGAAATCACTCCGGGGACTTAAAACGGTGATTAATAGCCCATGAAACAGGCCAGAAACGGCCAAAACTGCGAGTGTTGATGACCGACACGTAAATACAACCTGGGGTTCGTCAATGGTGGAAATCACTCCGGGGACTCAAAACGGTGATTAATAGCCCATCTAACTGTGATTAATAGCCCATGAAACAGGCCAGAAATGGCCAAAACTGCGAGTGTTGATGACCGACACGTAAATAAAACCTGGGGTTCGTTAATGGTGGAAATCACTCCGGGGACTCAAAACGGTGATTAATAGCCCATGAAAAAGGCCAGAATCGGCCAAAACTGCGAGTGTTGATGACCGACACGTAAATACAACCTGGGGTTCGTCAATGGTGGAAATCACTCCGGGGACTCAAAACGGTGATTAATAGCCCATCTAACTGTGATTAATAGCCCATGAAACAGGCCAGAAATGGCCAAAACTGCGAGTGTTGATGACCGACACGTAAATACAACCTGGGGTTCGTCAATGGTGGAAATCACTCCGGGGACTCAAAACGGTGATTAATACCCCATCTAACTGTGATTAATAGCCCATGAAACAGGCCAGAATCGGCCAAAACTGCGAGTGTTGATGACCGACACGTAAATACAACCTGGGGTTCGTCAATGGTGGAAATCACTCCGGGGACTCAAAACGGTGATTAATACCCCATCTAACTGTGATTAATAGCCCATGAAACAGGCCAGAATCGGCCAAAACTGCGAGTGTTGATGACCGACACGTAAATACAACCTGGGGTTCGTCAATGGTGGAAATCACTCCGGGGACTCAAAACGGTGATTAATAGCCCATGTAACAACGATTAATAGGCCATGAAACAGGCCAGAATCGGCCAAAACTACGAGTGTTGATGACCGACACGTAAATACAACCTAGGGTTCGACAATGGTGGAAATCACTCCGGTGGCTCAAAACGGTGATTAATAGCCCATGAAACAGGCCAGAAACGGCCAAAACTGCGAGTGTTGATGACCGACACGTAAATAAAACCTGGGGTTCGTTAATGGTGGAAATCACTCCGGGGACTCAAAACGGTGATTAATAGCCCATGAAACAGGCCAGAATCGGCCAAAACTGCGAGTGTTGATGACCGACACGTAAATACAACCTGGGGTTCGTCAATGGTGGAAATTACTCCGGGGACTCAAAACGGTGATTAATACCCCATCTAACTGTGATTAATAGCCCATGAAACAGGCCAGAAATGGCCAAAACTGCGAGTGTTGATGACCGACACGTAAATAAAACCTGGGGTTCGTTAATGGTGGAAATCACTCCGGGGACTCAAAACGGTGATTAATAGCCCATGAAACAGGCCAGAAACGGCCAAAACTGCGAGTGTTGATGACCGACACGTAAATACAACCTGGGGTTCGTCAATGGTGGAAATCACTCCGGGGACTCAAAACGGTGATTAATACCCCATCTAACTGTGATTAATAGCCCATGAAACAGGCCAGAATCGGCCAAAACTGCGAGTGTTGATGACCGACACGTAAATACAACCTGGGGTTCGTCAATGGTGGAAATCACTCCGGGGACTCAAAACGGTGATTAATACCCCATCTAACTGTGATTAATAGCCCATGAAACAGGCCAGAATCGGCCAAAACTGCGAGTGTTGATGACCGACACGTAAATACAACCTGGGGTTCGTCAATGGTGGAAATCACTCCGGGGACTCAAAACGGTGATTAATACCCCATCTAACTGTGATTAATAGCCCATGAAACAGGCCAGAATCGGCCAAAACTGCGAGTGTTGATGACCGACACGTAAATAAAACCTGGGGTTCGTCAATGGTGGAAATAGCTGCGGGGACTCAAAACGGTGATTAATAGCCCATCTAACTGTGATTAATAGCCCATGAAACAGGCCAGAATCGGCCAAAACTGCGAGTGTTGATGACCGACACGTAAATAAAACCTGGGGTTCGTCAATGGTGGAAATAGCTGCGGGGACTCAAAACGGTGATTAATAGCCCATCTAACTGTGATTAATAGCCCATGAAACAGGCCAGAATCGGCCAAAACTGCGAGTGTTGATGACCGACACGTAAATAAAACCTGGGGTTCGTTAATGGTGGAAATCACTCCGGGGACTCAAAACGGTGATTAATAGCCCATGAAACAGGCCAGAATCGGCCAAAACTGCGAGTGTTGATGACCGACACGTAAATACAACCTGGGGTTCGTCAATGGTGGAAATCACTCCGGGGACTCAAAACGGTGATTAATACCCCATCTAACTGTGATTAATAGCCCATGAAACAGGCCAGAATCGGCCAAAACTGCGAGTGTTGATGACCGACACGTAAATACAACCTGGGGTTCGTCAATGGTGGAAATCACTCCGGGGACTCAAAACGGTGATTAATACCCCATCTAACTGTGATTAATAGCCCATGAAACAGGCCAGAATCGGCCAAAACTGCGAGTGTTGATGACCGACACGTAAATACAACCTGGGGTTCGTCAATGGTGGAAATCACTCCGGGGACTCAAAACGGTGATTAATAGCCCATGTAACAACGATTAATAGGCCATGAAACAGGCCAGAATCGGCCAAAACTACGAGTGTTGATGACCGACACGTAAATACAACCTAGGGTTCGACAATGGTGGAAATCACTCCGGTGGCTCAAAACGGTGATTAATAGCCCATGAAACAGGCCAGAAACGGCCAAAACTGCGAGTGTTGATGACCGACACGTAAATAAAACCTGGGGTTCGTTAATGGTGGAAATCACTCCGGGGACTCAAAACGGTGATTAATAGCCCATGAAACAGGCCAGAATCGGCCAAAACTGCGAGTGTTGATGACCGACACGTAAATACAACCTGGGGTTCGTCAATGGTGGAAATTACTCCGGGGACTCAAAACGGTGATTAATACCCCATCTAACTGTGATTAATAGCCCATGAAACAGGCCAGAATCGGCCAAAACTGCGAGTTTTGATGACCGACACGTAAATAAAACCTGGGGTTCGTTAATGGTGGAAATCACTCCGGGGACTTAAAACGGTGATTAATAGCCCATGAAACAGGCCAGAAACGGCCAAAACTACGAGTGTTGATGACCGACACGTAAATACAACCTGGGGTTCGTCAATGGTGGAAATCACTCCGGGGACTCAAAACGGTGATTAATAGCCCATCTAACTGTGATTAATAGCCCATGAAACAGGCCAGAAATGGCCAAAACTGCGAGTGTTGATGACCGACACGTAAATAAAACCTGGGGTTCGTTAATGGTGGAAATCACTCCGGGGACTCAAAACGGTGATTAATAGCCCATGAAACAGGCCAGAATCGGCCAAAACTGCGAGTGTTGATGACCGACACGTAAATACAACCTGGGGTTCGTCAATGGTGGAAATCACTCCGGGGACTCAAAACGGTGATTAATACCCCATCTAACTGTGATTAATAGCCCATGAAACAGGCCAGAATCGGCAAAAACTGCGAGTGTTGATGACCGACACGTAAATACAACCTGGGGTTCGTCAATGGTGGAAATCACTCCGGGGACTCAAAACGGTGATTAATACCCCATCTAACTGTGATTAATAGCCCATGAAACAGGCCAGAATCGGCCAAAACTGCGAGTGTTGATGACCGACACGTAAATACAACCTGGGGTTCGTCAATGGTGGAAATCACTCCGGGGACTCAAAACGGTGATTAATACCCCATCTAACTGTGATTAATAGCCCATGAAACAGGCCAGAATCGGCCAAAACTGCGAGTGTTGATGACCGACACGTAAATAAAACCTGGGGTTCGTCAATGGTGGAAATAGCTGCGGGGACTCAAAACGGTGATTAATAGCCCATCTAACTGTGATTAATAGCCCATGAAACAGGCCAGAATCGGCCAAAACTGCGAGTGTTGATGACCGACACGTAAATAAAACCTGGGGTTCGTTAATGGTGGAAATCACTCCGGGGACTCAAAACGGTGATTAATAGCCCATGAAACAGGCCAGAATCGGCCAAAACTGCGAGTGTTGATGACCGACACGTAAATACAACCTGGGGTTCGTCAATGGTGGAAATCACTCCGGGGACTCAAAACGGTGATTAATACCCCATCTAACTGTGATTAATAGCCCATGAAACAGGCCAGAATCGGCCAAAACTGCGAGTGTTGATGACCGACACGTAAATAAAACCTGGGGTTCGTCAATGGTGGAAATAGCTGCGGGGACTCAAAACGGTGATTAATAGCCCATCTAACTGTGATTAATAGCCCATGAAATAGGCCAGAAATGGCCAAAACTGCGAGTGTTGATGACCGACACGTAAATAAAACCTGGGGTTCGTTAATGGTGGAAATCACTCCGGGGACTCAAAACGGTGATTAATAGCCCATGAAACAGGCCAGAATCGGCCAAAACTGCGAGTGTTGATGACCGACACGTAAATACAACCTCGGGTTCGTCAATGGTGGAAATCACTCCGGGGAATCAAAACGGTGATTAATAGCCCATCTAACTGTGATTAATAGCCCATGAAACAGGCCAGAATCGGCCAAAACTGCGAGTGTTGATGACCAACACGTAAATAAAACCTGGGGTTCGTTAATGGTGGAAATCACTCCGGGGACTCAAAACGGTGATTAATAGCCCATGAAACAGGCCAGAATCGGCCAAAACTGCGAGTGTTGATGACCGACACGTAAATACAACCTGGGGTTCGTCAATGGTGGAAATCACTCCGGGGACTCAAAACGGTGATTAATACCCCATCTAACTGTGATTAATAGCCCATGAAACAGGCCAGAATCGGCCAAAACTGCGAGTGTTGATGACCGACACGTAAATAAAACCTGGGGTTCGTCAATGGTGGAAATAGCTGCGGGGACTCAAAACGGTGATTAATAGCCCATCTAACTGTGATTAATAGCCCATGAAACAGGCCAGAAATGGCCAAAACTGCGAGTGTTGATGACCGACACGTAAATAAAACCTGGGGTTCGTTAATGGTGGAAATCACTCCGGGGACTCAAAACGGTGATTAATAGCCCATGAAACAGGCCAGAATCGGCCAAAACTACGAGTGTTGATGACCGACACGTAAATACAACCTGGGGTTCGTCAATGGTGGAAATCACTCCGGGGACTCAAAACGGTGATTAATACCCCATCTAACTGTGATTAATAGCCCATGAAACAGGCCAGAATCGGCCAAAACTGCGAGTGTTGATGACCGACACGTAAATACAACCTGGGGTTCGTCAATGGTGGAAATCACTCCGGGGACTCAAAACGGTGATTAATACCCCATCTAACTGTGATTAATAGCCCATGAAACAGGCCAGAATCGGCCAAAACTGCGAGTGTTGATGACCGACACGTAAATACAACCTGGGGTTCGTCAATGGTGGAAATCACTCCGGGGACTCAAAACGGTGATTAATACCCCATCTAACTGTGATTAATAGCCCATGAAACAGGCCAGAATCGGCAAAAACTGCGAGTGTTGATGACCGACACGTAAATACAACCTGGGGTTCGTCAATGGTGGAAATCACTCCGGGGACTCAAAACGGTGATTAATACCCCATCTAACTGTGATTAATAGCCCATGAAACAGGCCAGAATCGGCCAAAACTGCGAGTGTTGATGACCGACACGTAAATACAACCTGGGGTTCGTCAATGGTGGAAATCACTCCGGGGACTCAAAACGGTGATTAATACCCCATCTAACTGTGATTAATAGCCCATGAAACAGGCCAGAATCGGCCAAAACTGCGAGTGTTGATGACCGACACGTAAATAAAACCTGGGGTTCGTCAATGGTGGAAATAGCTGCGGGGACTCAAAACGGTGATTAATAGCCCATCTAACTGTGATTAATAGCCCATGAAACAGGCCAGAATCGGCCAAAACTGCGAGTGTTGATGACCGACACGTAAATAAAACCTGGGGTTCGTTAATGGTGGAAATCACTCCGGGGACTCAAAACGGTGATTAATAGCCCATGAAACAGGCCAGAATCGGCCAAAACTGCGAGTGTTGATGACCGACACGTAAATACAACCTGGGGTTCGTCAATGGTGGAAATCACTCCGGGGACTCAAAACGGTGATTAATACCCCATCTAACTGTGATTAATAGCCCATGAAACAGGCCAGAATCGGCCAAAACTGCGAGTGTTGATGACCGACACGTAAATAAAACCTGGGGTTCGTCAATGGTGGAAATAGCTGCGGGGACTCAAAACGGTGATTAATAGCCCATCTAACTGTGATTAATAGCCCATGAAACAGGCCAGAAATGGCCAAAACTGCGAGTGTTGATGACCGACACGTAAATAAAACCTGGGGTTCGTTAATGGTGGAAATCACTCCGGGGACTCAAAACGGTGATTAATAGCCCATGAAACAGGCCAGAATCGGCCAAAACTGCGAGTGTTGATGACCGACACGTAAATACAACCTCGGGTTCGTCAATGGTGGAAATCACTCCGGGGAATCAAAACGGTGATTAATAGCCCATCTAACTGTGATTAATAGCCCATGAAACAGGCCAGAATCGGCCAAAACTGCGAGTGTTGATGACCAACACGTAAATAAAACCTGGGGTTCGTTAATGGTGGAAATCACTCCGGGGACTCAAAACGGTGATTAATAGCCCATGAAACAGGCCAGAATCGGCCAAAACTGCGAGTGTTGATGACCGACACGTAAATACAACCTGGGGTTCGTCAATGGTGGAAATCACTCCGGGGACTCAAAACGGTGATTAATACCCCATCTAACTGTGATTAATAGCCCATGAAACAGGCCAGAATCGGCCAAAACTGCGAGTGTTGATGACCGACACGTAAATAAAACCTGGGGTTCGTCAATGGTGGAAATAGCTGCGGGGACTCAAAACGGTGATTAATAGCCCATCTAACTGTGATTAATAGCCCATGAAACAGGCCAGAAATGGCCAAAACTGCGAGTGTTGATGACCGACACGTAAATAAAACCTGGGGTTCGTTAATGGTGGAAATCACTCCGGGGACTCAAAACGGTGATTAATAGCCCATGAAACAGGCCAGAATCGGCCAAAACTACGAGTGTTGATGACCGACACGTAAATACAACCTGGGGTTCGTCAATGGTGGAAATCACTCCGGGGACTCAAAACGGTGATTAATACCCCATCTAACTGTGATTAATAGCCCATGAAACAGGCCAGAATCGGCCAAAACTGCGAGTGTTGATGACCGACACGTAAATACAACCTGGGGTTCGTCAATGGTGGAAATCACTCCGGGGACTCAAAACGGTGATTAATACCCCATCTAACTGTGATTAATAGCCCATGAAACAGGCCAGAATCGGCCAAAACTGCGAGTGTTGATGACCGACACGTAAATACAACCTGGGGTTCGTCAATGGTGGAAATCACTCCGGGGACTCAAAACGGTGATTAATACCCCATCTAACTGTGATTAATAGCCCATGAAACAGGCCAGAATCGGCAAAAACTGCGAGTGTTGATGACCGACACGTAAATACAACCTGGGGTTCGTCAATGGTGGAAATCACTCCGGGGACTCAAAACGGTGATTAATACCCCATCTAACTGTGATTAATAGCCCATGAAACAGGCCAGAATCGGCCAAAACTGCGAGTGTTGATGACCGACACGTAAATACAACCTGGGGTTCGTCAATGGTGGAAATCACTCCGGGGACTCAAAACGGTGATTAATACCCCATCTAACTGTGATTAATAGCCCATGAAACAGGCCAGAATCGGCCAAAACTGCGAGTGTTGATGACCGACACGTAAATAAAACCTGGGGTTCGTCAATGGTGGAAATAGCTGCGGGGACTCAAAACGGTGATTAATAGCCCATCTAACTGTGATTAATAGCCCATGAAACAGGCCAGAATCGGCCAAAACTGCGAGTGTTGATGACCGACACGTAAATAAAACCTGGGGTTCGTCAATGGTGGAAATAGCTGCGGGGACTCAAAACGGTGATTAATAGCCCATCTAACTGTGATTAATAGCCCATGAAACAGGCCAGAATCGGCCAAAACTGCGAGTGTTGATGACCGACACGTAAATAAAACCTGGGGTTCGTCAATGGTGGAAATAGCTGCGGGGACTCAAAACGGTGATTAATAGCCCATCTAACTGTGATTAATAGCCCATGAAACAGGCCAGAAATGGCCAAAACTGCGAGTGTTGATGACCGACACGTAAATAAAACCTGGGGTTCGTTAATGGTGGAAATCACTCCGGGGACTCAAAACGGTGATTAATAGCCCATGAAACAGGCCAGAATCGGCCAAAACTGCGAGTGTTGATGACCGACACGTAAATACAACCTCGGGTTCGTCAATGGTGGAAATCACTCCGGGGAATCAAAACGGTGATTAATAGCCCATCTAACTGTGATTAATAGCCCATGAAACAGGCCAGAATCGGCCAAAACTGCGAGTGTTGATGACCGACACGTAAATAAAACCTGGGGTTCGTTAATGGTGGAAATCACTCCGGGGACTCAAAACGGTGATTAATAGCCCATGAAACAGGCCAGAATCGGCCAAAACTGCGAGTGTTGATGACCGACACGTAAATACAACCTGGGGTTCGTCAATGGTGGAAATCACTCCGGGGACTCAAAACGGTGATTAATACCCCATCTAACTGTGATTAATAGCCCATGAAACAGGCCAGAATCGGCCAAAACTGCGAGTGTTGATGACCGACACGTAAATAAAACCTGGGGTTCGTCAATGGTGGAAATAGCTGCGGGGACTCAAAACGGTGATTAATAGCCCATCTAACTGTGATTAATAGCCCATGAAACAGGCCAGAAATGGCCAAAACTGCGAGTGTTGATGACCGACACGTAAATAAAACCTGGGGTTCGTTAATGGTGGAAATCACTCCGGGGACTCAAAACGGTGATTAATAGCCCATGAAACAGGCCAGAATCGGCCAAAACTGCGAGTGTTGATGACCGACACGTAAATACAACCTGGGGTTCGTCAATGGTGGAAATCACTCCGGGGACTCAAAACGGTGATTAATACCCCATCTAACTGTGATTAATAGCCCATGAAACAGGCCAGAATCGGCCAAAACTGCGAGTGTTGATGACCGACACGTAAATAAAACCTGGGGTTCGTCAATGGTGGAAATAGCTGCGGGGACTCAAAACGGTGATTAATACCCCATCTAACTGTGATTAATAGCCCATGAAACAGGCCAGAAATGGCCAAAACTGCGAGTGTTGATGACCGACACGTAAATAAAACCTGGGGTTCGTTAATGGTGGAAATCACTCCGGGGACTCAAAACGGTGATTAATAGCCCATGAAACAGGCCAGAATCGGCCAAAACTGCGAGTGTTGATGACCGACACGTAAATACAACCTGGGGTTCGTCAATGGTGGAAATTACTCCGGGGACTCAAAACGGTGATTAATACCCCATCTAACTGTGATTAATAGCCCATGAAACAGGCCAGAAATGGCCAAAACTGCGAGTGTTGATGACCGACACGTAAATAAAACCTGGGGTTCGTTAATGGTGGAAATCACTCCGGGGACTCAAAACGGTGATTAATAGCCCATGAAACAGGCCAGAATCGGCCAAAACTGCGAGTGTTGATGACCGACACGTAAATACAACCTGGGGTTCGTCAATGGTGGAAATCACTCCGGGGACTCAAAACGGTGATTAATACCCCATCTAACTGTGATTAATAGCCCATGAAACAGGCCAGAATCGGCCAAAACTGCGAGTGTTGATGACCGACACGTAAATACAACCTGGGGTTCGTCAATGGTGGAAATCACTCCGGGGACTCAAAACGGTGATTAATACCCCATCTAACTGTGATTAATAGCCCATGAAACAGGCCAGAATCGGCCAAAACTGCGAGTGTTGATGACCGACACGTAAATACAACCTGGGGTTCGTCAATGGTGGAAATCACTCCGGGGACTCAAAACGGTGATTAATACCCCATCTAACTGTGATTAATAGCCCATGAAACAGGCCAGAATCGGCCAAAACTGCGAGTGTTGATGACCGACACGTAAATAAAACCTGGGGTTCGTCAATGGTGGAAATAGCTGCGGGGACTCAAAACGGTGATTAATAGCCCATCTAACTGTGATTAATAGCCCATGAAACAGGCCAGAATCGGCCAAAACTGCGAGTGTTGATGACCGACACGTAAATAAAACCTGGGGTTCGTCAATGGTGGAAATAGCTGCGGGGACTCAAAACGGTGATTAATAGCCCATCTAACTGTGATTAATAGCCCATGAAACAGGCCAGAATCGGCCAAAACTGCGAGTGTTGATGACCGACACGTAAATAAAACCTGGGGTTCGTTAATGGTGGAAATCACTCCGGGGACTCAAAACGGTGATTAATAGCCCATGAAACAGGCCAGAATCGGCCAAAACTGCGAGTGTTGATGACCGACACGTAAATACAACCTGGGGTTCGTCAATGGTGGAAATCACTCCGGGGACTCAAAACGGTGATTAATACCCCATCTAACTGTGATTAATAGCCCATGAAACAGGCCAGAATCGGCCAAAACTGCGAGTGTTGATGACCGACACGTAAATACAACCTGGGGTTCGTCAATGGTGGAAATCACTCCGGGGACTCAAAACGGTGATTAATACCCCATCTAACTGTGATTAATAGCCCATGAAACAGGCCAGAATCGGCCAAAACTGCGAGTGTTGATGACCGACACGTAAATACAACCTGGGGTTCGTCAATGGTGGAAATCACTCCGGGGACTCAAAACGGTGATTAATAGCCCATGTAACAACGATTAATAGGCCATGAAACAGGCCAGAATCGGCCAAAACTACGAGTGTTGATGACCGACACGTAAATACAACCTAGGGTTCGACAATGGTGGAAATCACTCCGGTGGCTCAAAACGGTGATTAATAGCCCATGAAACAGGCCAGAAACGGCCAAAACTGCGAGTGTTGATGACCGACACGTAAATAAAACCTGGGGTTCGTTAATGGTGGAAATCACTCCGGGGACTCAAAACGGTGATTAATAGCCCATGAAACAGGCCAGAATCGGCCAAAACTGCGAGTGTTGATGACCGACACGTAAATACAACCTCGGGTTCGTCAATGGTGGAAATCACTCCGGGGAATCAAAACGGTGATTAATAGCCCATCTAACTGTGATTAATAGCCCATGAAACAGGCCAGAATCGGCCAAAACTGCGAGTGTTGATGACCGACACGTAAATAAAACCTGGGGTTCGTTAATGGTGGAAATCACTCCGGGGACTCAAAACGGTGATTAATAGCCCATGAAACAGGCCAGAATCGGCCAAAACTGCGAGTGTTGATGACCGACACGTAAATACAACCTGGGGTTCGTCAATGGTGGAAATCACTCCGGGGACTCAAAACGGTGATTAATACCCCATCTAACTGTGATTAATAGCCCATGAAACAGGCCAGAATCGGCCAAAACTGCGAGTGTTGATGACCGACACGTAAATAAAACCTGGGGTTCGTCAATGGTGGAAATAGCTGCGGGGACTCAAAACGGTGATTAATAGCCCATCTAACTGTGATTAATAGCCCATGAAACAGGCCAGAAATGGCCAAAACTGCGAGTGTTGATGACCGACACGTAAATAAAACCTGGGGTTCGTTAATGGTGGAAATCACTCCGGGGACTCAAAACGGTGATTAATAGCCCATGAAACAGGCCAGAATCGGCCAAAACTGCGAGTGTTGATGACCGACACGTAAATACAACCTGGGGTTCGTCAATGGTGGAAATCACTCCGGGGACTCAAAACGGTGATTAATACCCCATCTAACTGTGATTAATAGCCCATGAAACAGGCCAGAATCGGCCAAAACTGCGAGTGTTGATGACCGACACGTAAATAAAACCTGGGGTTCGTCAATGGTGGAAATAGCTGCGGGGACTCAAAACGGTGATTAATACCCCATCTAACTGTGATTAATAGCCCATGAAACAGGCCAGAAATGGCCAAAACTGCGAGTGTTGATGACCGACACGTAAATAAAACCTGGGGTTCGTTAATGGTGGAAATCACTCCGGGGACTCAAAACGGTGATTAATAGCCCATGAAACAGGCCAGAATCGGCCAAAACTGCGAGTGTTGATGACCGACACGTAAATACAACCTGGGGTTCGTCAATGGTGGAAATTACTCCGGGGACTCAAAACGGTGATTAATACCCCATCTAACTGTGATTAATAGCCCATGAAACAGGCCAGAAATGGCCAAAACTGCGAGTGTTGATGACCGACACGTAAATAAAACCTGGGGTTCGTTAATGGTGGAAATCACTCCGGGGACTCAAAACGGTGATTAATAGCCCATGAAACAGGCCAGAATCGGCCAAAACTGCGAGTGTTGATGACCGACACGTAAATACAACCTGGGGTTCGTCAATGGTGGAAATCACTCCGGGGACTCAAAACGGTGATTAATACCCCATCTAACTGTGATTAATAGCCCATGAAACAGGCCAGAATCGGCCAAAACTGCGAGTTTTGATGACCGACACGTAAATAAAACCTGGGGTTCGTTAATGGTGGAAATCACTCCGGGGACTCAAAACGGTGATTAATACCCCATCTAACTGTGATTAATAGCCCATGAAACAGGCCAGAATCGGCCAAAACTGCGAGTGTTGATGACCGACACGTAAATACAACCTGGGGTTCGTCAATGGTGGAAATCACTCCGGGGACTCAAAACGGTGATTAATACCCCATCTAACTGTGATTAATAGCCCATGAAACAGGCCAGAATCGGCCAAAACTGCGAGTGTTGATGACCGACACGTAAATACAACCTGGGGTTCGTCAATGGTGGAAATCACTCCGGGGACTCAAAACGGTGATTAATACCCCATCTAACTGTGATTAATAGCCCATGAAACAGGCCAGAATCGGCCAAAACTGCGAGTGTTGATGACCGACACGTAAATAAAACCTGGGGTTCGTCAATGGTGGAAATAGCTGCGGGGACTCAAAACGGTGATTAATAGCCCATCTAACTGTGATTAATAGCCCATGAAACAGGCCAGAATCGGCCAAAACTGCGAGTGTTGATGACCGACACGTAAATAAAACCTGGGGTTCGTCAATGGTGGAAATAGCTGCGGGGACTCAAAACGGTGATTAATAGCCCATCTAACTGTGATTAATAGCCCATGAAACAGGCCAGAATCGGCCAAAACTGCGAGTGTTGATGACCGACACGTAAATAAAACCTGGGGTTCGTTAATGGTGGAAATCACTCCGGGGACTCAAAACGGTGATTAATAGCCCATGAAACAGGCCAGAATCGGCCAAAACTGCGAGTGTTGATGACCGACACGTAAATACAACCTGGGGTTCGTCAATGGTGGAAATCACTCCGGGGACTCAAAACGGTGATTAATACCCCATCTAACTGTGATTAATAGCCCATGAAACAGGCCAGAATCGGCCAAAACTGCGAGTGTTGATGACCGACACGTAAATACAACCTGGGGTTCGTCAATGGTGGAAATCACTCCGGGGACTCAAAACGGTGATTAATACCCCATCTAACTGTGATTAATAGCCCATGAAACAGGCCAGAATCGGCCAAAACTGCGAGTGTTGATGACCGACACGTAAATACAACCTGGGGTTCGTCAATGGTGGAAATCACTCCGGGGACTCAAAACGGTGATTAATAGCCCATGTAACAACGATTAATAGGCCATGAAACAGGCCAGAATCGGCCAAAACTACGAGTGTTGATGACCGACACGTAAATACAACCTAGGGTTCGACAATGGTGGAAATCACTCCGGTGGCTCAAAACGGTGATTAATAGCCCATGAAACAGGCCAGAAACGGCCAAAACTGCGAGTGTTGATGACCGACACGTAAATAAAACCTGGGGTTCGTTAATGGTGGAAATCACTCCGGGGACTCAAAACGGTGATTAATAGCCCATGAAACAGGCCAGAATCGGCCAAAACTGCGAGTGTTGATGACCGACACGTAAATACAACCTGGGGTTCGTCAATGGTGGAAATTACTCCGGGGACTCAAAACGGTGATTAATACCCCATCTAACTGTGATTAATAGCCCATGAAACAGGCCAGAATCGGCCAAAACTGCGAGTTTTGATGACCGACACGTAAATAAAACCTGGGGTTCGTTAATGGTGGAAATCACTCCGGGGACTTAAAACGGTGATTAATAGCCCATGAAACAGGCCAGAAACGGCCAAAACTACGAGTGTTGATGACCGACACGTAAATACAACCTGGGGTTCGTCAATGGTGGAAATCACTCCGGGGACTCAAAACGGTGATTAATAGCCCATCTAACTGTGATTAATAGCCCATGAAACAGGCCAGAAATGGCCAAAACTGCGAGTGTTGATGACCGACACGTAAATAAAACCTGGGGTTCGTTAATGGTGGAAATCACTCCGGGGACTCAAAACGGTGATTAATAGCCCATGAAACAGGCCAGAATCGGCCAAAACTGCGAGTGTTGATGACCGACACGTAAATACAACCTGGGGTTCGTCAATGGTGGAAATCACTCCGGGGACTCAAAACGGTGATTAATACCCCATCTAACTGTGATTAATAGCCCATGAAACAGGCCAGAATCGGCAAAAACTGCGAGTGTTGATGACCGACACGTAAATACAACCTGGGGTTCGTCAATGGTGGAAATCACTCCGGGGACTCAAAACGGTGATTAATACCCCATCTAACTGTGATTAATAGCCCATGAAACAGGCCAGAATCGGCCAAAACTGCGAGTGTTGATGACCGACACGTAAATACAACCTGGGGTTCGTCAATGGTGGAAATCACTCCGGGGACTCAAAACGGTGATTAATACCCCATCTAACTGTGATTAATAGCCCATGAAACAGGCCAGAATCGGCCAAAACTGCGAGTGTTGATGACCGACACGTAAATAAAACCTGGGGTTCGTCAATGGTGGAAATAGCTGCGGGGACTCAAAACGGTGATTAATAGCCCATCTAACTGTGATTAATAGCCCATGAAACAGGCCAGAATCGGCCAAAACTGCGAGTGTTGATGACCGACACGTAAATAAAACCTGGGGTTCGTTAATGGTGGAAATCACTCCGGGGACTCAAAACGGTGATTAATAGCCCATGAAACAGGCCAGAATCGGCCAAAACTGCGAGTGTTGATGACCGACACGTAAATACAACCTGGGGTTCGTCAATGGTGGAAATCACTCCGGGGACTCAAAACGGTGATTAATACCCCATCTAACTGTGATTAATAGCCCATGAAACAGGCCAGAATCGGCCAAAACTGCGAGTGTTGATGACCGACACGTAAATAAAACCTGGGGTTCGTCAATGGTGGAAATAGCTGCGGGGACTCAAAACGGTGATTAATAGCCCATGAAACAGGCCAGAAATGGCCAAAACTGCGAGTGTTGATGACCGACACGTAAATAAAACCTGGGGTTCGTTAATGGTGGAAATCACTCCGGGGACTCAAAACGGTGATTAATAGCCCATGAAACAGGCCAGAATCGGCCAAAACTGCGAGTGTTGATGACCGACACGTAAATACAACCTCGGGTTCGTCAATGGTGGAAATCACTCCGGGGAATCAAAACGGTGATTAATAGCCCATCTAACTGTGATTAATAGCCCATGAAACAGGCCAGAATCGGCCAAAACTGCGAGTGTTGATGACCAACACGTAAATAAAACCTGGGGTTCGTTAATGGTGGAAATCACTCCGGGGACTCAAAACGGTGATTAATAGCCCATGAAACAGGCCAGAATCGGCCAAAACTGCGAGTGTTGATGACCGACACGTAAATACAACCTGGGGTTCGTCAATGGTGGAAATCACTCCGGGGACTCAAAACGGTGATTAATACCCCATCTAACTGTGATTAATAGCCCATGAAACAGGCCAGAATCGGCCAAAACTGCGAGTGTTGATGACCGACACGTAAATAAAACCTGGGGTTCGTCAATGGTGGAAATAGCTGCGGGGACTCAAAACGGTGATTAATAGCCCATCTAACTGTGATTAATAGCCCATGAAACAGGCCAGAAATGGCCAAAACTGCGAGTGTTGATGACCGACACGTAAATAAAACCTGGGGTTCGTTAATGGTGGAAATCACTCCGGGGACTCAAAACGGTGATTAATAGCCCATGAAACAGGCCAGAATCGGCCAAAACTACGAGTGTTGATGACCGACACGTAAATACAACCTGGGGTTCGTCAATGGTGGAAATCACTCCGGGGACTCAAAACGGTGATTAATACCCCATCTAACTGTGATTAATAGCCCATGAAACAGGCCAGAATCGGCCAAAACTGCGAGTGTTGATGACCGACACGTAAATACAACCTGGGGTTCGTCAATGGTGGAAATCACTCCGGGGACTCAAAACGGTGATTAATACCCCATCTAACTGTGATTAATAGCCCATGAAACAGGCCAGAATCGGCCAAAACTGCGAGTGTTGATGACCGACACGTAAATACAACCTGGGGTTCGTCAATGGTGGAAATCACTCCGGGGACTCAAAACGGTGATTAATACCCCATCTAACTGTGATTAATAGCCCATGAAACAGGCCAGAATCGGCAAAAACTGCGAGTGTTGATGACCGACACGTAAATACAACCTGGGGTTCGTCAATGGTGGAAATCACTCCGGGGACTCAAAACGGTGATTAATACCCCATCTAACTGTGATTAATAGCCCATGAAACAGGCCAGAATCGGCCAAAACTGCGAGTGTTGATGACCGACACGTAAATACAACCTGGGGTTCGTCAATGGTGGAAATCACTCCGGGGACTCAAAACGGTGATTAATACCCCATCTAACTGTGATTAATAGCCCATGAAACAGGCCAGAATCGGCCAAAACTGCGAGTGTTGATGACCGACACGTAAATAAAACCTGGGGTTCGTCAATGGTGGAAATAGCTGCGGGGACTCAAAACGGTGATTAATAGCCCATCTAACTGTGATTAATAGCCCATGAAACAGGCCAGAATCGGCCAAAACTGCGAGTGTTGATGACCGACACGTAAATAAAACCTGGGGTTCGTCAATGGTGGAAATAGCTGCGGGGACTCAAAACGGTGATTAATAGCCCATCTAACTGTGATTAATAGCCCATGAAACAGGCCAGAATCGGCCAAAACTGCGAGTGTTGATGACCGACACGTAAATAAAACCTGGGGTTCGTCAATGGTGGAAATAGCTGCGGGGACTCAAAACGGTGATTAATAGCCCATCTAACTGTGATTAATAGCCCATGAAACAGGCCAGAAATGGCCAAAACTGCGAGTGTTGATGACCGACACGTAAATAAAACCTGGGGTTCGTTAATGGTGGAAATCACTCCGGGGACTCAAAACGGTGATTAATAGCCCATGAAACAGGCCAGAATCGGCCAAAACTGCGAGTGTTGATGACCGACACGTAAATACAACCTCGGGTTCGTCAATGGTGGAAATCACTCCGGGGAATCAAAACGGTGATTAATAGCCCATCTAACTGTGATTAATAGCCCATGAAACAGGCCAGAATCGGCCAAAACTGCGAGTGTTGATGACCGACACGTAAATAAAACCTGGGGTTCGTTAATGGTGGAAATCACTCCGGGGACTCAAAACGGTGATTAATAGCCCATGAAACAGGCCAGAATCGGCCAAAACTGCGAGTGTTGATGACCGACACGTAAATACAACCTGGGGTTCGTCAATGGTGGAAATCACTCCGGGGACTCAAAACGGTGATTAATACCCCATCTAACTGTGATTAATAGCCCATGAAACAGGCCAGAATCGGCCAAAACTGCGAGTGTTGATGACCGACACGTAAATAAAACCTGGGGTTCGTCAATGGTGGAAATAGCTGCGGGGACTCAAAACGGTGATTAATAGCCCATCTAACTGTGATTAATAGCCCATGAAACAGGCCAGAAATGGCCAAAACTGCGAGTGTTGATGACCGACACGTAAATAAAACCTGGGGTTCGTTAATGGTGGAAATCACTCCGGGGACTCAAAACGGTGATTAATAGCCCATGAAACAGGCCAGAATCGGCCAAAACTGCGAGTGTTGATGACCGACACGTAAATACAACCTGGGGTTCGTCAATGGTGGAAATCACTCCGGGGACTCAAAACGGTGATTAATACCCCATCTAACTGTGATTAATAGCCCATGAAACAGGCCAGAATCGGCCAAAACTGCGAGTGTTGATGACCGACACGTAAATAAAACCTGGGGTTCGTCAATGGTGGAAATAGCTGCGGGGACTCAAAACGGTGATTAATACCCCATCTAACTGTGATTAATAGCCCATGAAACAGGCCAGAAATGGCCAAAACTGCGAGTGTTGATGACCGACACGTAAATAAAACCTGGGGTTCGTTAATGGTGGAAATCACTCCGGGGACTCAAAACGGTGATTAATAGCCCATGAAACAGGCCAGAATCGGCCAAAACTGCGAGTGTTGATGACCGACACGTAAATACAACCTCGGGTTCGTCAATGGTGGAAATCACTCCGGGGAATCAAAACGGTGATTAATAGCCCATCTAACTGTGATTAATAGCCCATGAAACAGGCCAGAATCGGCCAAAACTGCGAGTGTTGATGACCGACACGTAAATAAAACCTGGGGTTCGTTAATGGTGGAAATCACTCCGGGGACTCAAAACGGTGATTAATAGCCCATGAAACAGGCCAGAATCGGCCAAAACTGCGAGTGTTGATGACCGACACGTAAATACAACCTGGGGTTCGTCAATGGTGGAAATCACTCCGGGGACTCAAAACGGTGATTAATACCCCATCTAACTGTGATTAATAGCCCATGAAACAGGCCAGAATCGGCCAAAACTGCGAGTGTTGATGACCGACACGTAAATAAAACCTGGGGTTCGTCAATGGTGGAAATAGCTGCGGGGACTCAAAACGGTGATTAATAGCCCATCTAACTGTGATTAATAGCCCATGAAACAGGCCAGAAATGGCCAAAACTGCGAGTGTTGATGACCGACACGTAAATAAAACCTGGGGTTCGTTAATGGTGGAAATCACTCCGGGGACTCAAAACGGTGATTAATAGCCCATGAAACAGGCCAGAATCGGCCAAAACTGCGAGTGTTGATGACCGACACGTAAATACAACCTGGGGTTCGTCAATGGTGGAAATCACTCCGGGGACTCAAAACGGTGATTAATACCCCATCTAACTGTGATTAATAGCCCATGAAACAGGCCAGAATCGGCCAAAACTGCGAGTGTTGATGACCGACACGTAAATACAACCTGGGGTTCGTCAATGGTGGAAATCACTCCGGGGACTCAAAACGGTGATTAATACCCCATCTAACTGTGATTAATAGCCCATGAAACAGGCCAGAATCGGCCAAAACTGCGAGTGTTGATGACCGACACGTAAATACAACCTGGGGTTCGTCAATGGTGGAAATCACTCCGGGGACTCAAAACGGTGATTAATACCCCATCTAACTGTGATTAATAGCCCATGAAACAGGCCAGAATCGGCCAAAACTGCGAGTGTTGATGACCGACACGTAAATACAACCTGGGGTTCGTCAATGGTGGAAATCACTCCGGGGACTCAAAACGGTGATTAATACCCCATCTAACTGTGATTAATAGCCCATGAAACAGGCCAGAATCGGCCAAAACTGCGAGTGTTGATGACCGACACGTAAATACAACCTGGGGTTCGTCAATGGTGGAAATCACTCCGGGGACTCAAAACGGTGATTAATACCCCATCTAACTGTGATTAATAGCCCATGAAACAGGCCAGAATCGGCAAAAACTGCGAGTGTTGATGACCGACACGTAAATACAACCTGGGGTTCGTCAATGGTGGAAATCACTCCGGGGACTCAAAACGGTGATTAATACCCCATCTAACTGTGATTAATAGCCCATGAAACAGGCCAGAATCGGCCAAAACTGCGAGTGTTGATGACCGACACGTAAATACAACCTGGGGTTCGTCAATGGTGGAAATCACTCCGGGGACTCAAAACGGTGATTAATACCCCATCTAACTGTGATTAATAGCCCATGAAACAGGCCAGAATCGGCCAAAACTGCGAGTGTTGATGACCGACACGTAAATAAAACCTGGGGTTCGTCAATGGTGGAAATAGCTGCGGGGACTCAAAACGGTGATTAATAGCCCATCTAACTGTGATTAATAGCCCATGAAACAGGCCAGAATCGGCCAAAACTGCGAGTGTTGATGACCGACACGTAAATAAAACCTGGGGTTCGTTAATGGTGGAAATCACTCCGGGGACTCAAAACGGTGATTAATAGCCCATGAAACAGGCCAGAATCGGCCAAAACTGCGAGTGTTGATGACCGACACGTAAATACAACCTGGGGTTCGTCAATGGTGGAAATCACTCCGGGGACTCAAAACGGTGATTAATACCCCATCTAACTGTGATTAATAGCCCATGAAACAGGCCAGAATCGGCCAAAACTGCGAGTGTTGATGACCGACACGTAAATAAAACCTGGGGTTCGTCAATGGTGGAAATAGCTGCGGGGACTCAAAACGGTGATTAATAGCCCATCTAACTGTGATTAATAGCCCATGAAACAGGCCAGAAATGGCCAAAACTGCGAGTGTTGATGACCGACACGTAAATAAAACCTGGGGTTCGTTAATGGTGGAAATCACTCCGGGGACTCAAAACGGTGATTAATAGCCCATGAAACAGGCCAGAATCGGCCAAAACTGCGAGTGTTGATGACCGACACGTAAATACAACCTCGGGTTCGTCAATGGTGGAAATCACTCCGGGGAATCAAAACGGTGATTAATAGCCCATCTAACTGTGATTAATAGCCCATGAAACAGGCCAGAATCGGCCAAAACTGCGAGTGTTGATGACCGACACGTAAATAAAACCTGGGGTTCGTTAATGGTGGAAATCACTCCGGGGACTCAAAACGGTGATTAATAGCCCATGAAACAGGCCAGAATCGGCCAAAACTGCGAGTGTTGATGACCGACACGTAAATACAACCTGGGGTTCGTCAATGGTGGAAATCACTCCGGGGACTCAAAACGGTGATTAATACCCCATCTAACTGTGATTAATAGCCCATGAAACAGGCCAGAATCGGCCAAAACTGCGAGTGTTGATGACCGACACGTAAATAAAACCTGGGGTTCGTCAATGGTGGAAATAGCTGCGGGGACTCAAAACGGTGATTAATAGCCCATCTAACTGTGATTAATAGCCCATGAAACAGGCCAGAAATGGCCAAAACTGCGAGTGTTGATGACCGACACGTAAATAAAACCTGGGGTTCGTTAATGGTGGAAATCACTCCGGGGACTCAAAACGGTGATTAATAGCCCATGAAACAGGCCAGAATCGGCCAAAACTGCGAGTGTTGATGACCGACACGTAAATACAACCTGGGGTTCGTCAATGGTGGAAATCACTCCGGGGACTCAAAACGGTGATTAATACCCCATCTAACTGTGATTAATAGCCCATGAAACAGGCCAGAATCGGCCAAAACTGCGAGTGTTGATGACCGACACGTAAATACAACCTGGGGTTCGTCAATGGTGGAAATCACTCCGGGGACTCAAAACGGTGATTAATACCCCATCTAACTGTGATTAATAGCCCATGAAACAGGCCAGAATCGGCCAAAACTGCGAGTGTTGATGACCGACACGTAAATACAACCTCGGGTTCGTCAATGGTGGAAATCACTCCGGGGACTCAAAACGGTGATTAATACCCCATCTAACTGTGATTAATAGCCCATGAAACAGGCCAGAATCGGCCAAAACTGCGAGTGTTGATGACCGACACGTAAATACAACCTGGGGTTCGTCAATGGTGGAAATCACTCCGGGGACTCAAAACGGTGATTAATAGCCCATCTAACTGTGATTAATAGCCCATGAAACAGGCCAGAAATGGCCAAAACTGCGAGTGTTGATGACCGACACGTAAATAAAACCTGGGGTTCGTTAATGGTGGAAATCACTCCGGGGACTCAAAACGGTGATTAATAGCCCATGAAACAGGCCAGAATCGGCCAAAACTACGAGTGTTGATGACCGACACGTAAATACAACCTGGGGTTCGTCAATGGTGGAAATCACTCCAGGGACTCAAAACGGTGATTAATACCCCATCTAACTGTGATTAATAGCCCATGAAACAGGCCAGAATCGGCCAAAACTACGAGTTTTGATGACCGACACGTAAATACAACCTGGGGTTCGTCAATGGTGGAAATCACTCCGGGGACTCAAAACGGTGATTAATACCCCATCTAACTGTGATTAATAGCCCATGAAACAGGCCAGAATCGGCCAAAACTACGAGTTTTGATGACCGACACGTAAATACAACCTGGGGTTCGTCAATGGTGGAAATCACTCCGGGGACTCAAAACGGTGATTAATACCCCATCTAACTGTGATTAATAGCCCATGAAACAGGCCAGAATCGGCCAAAACTGCGAGTTTTGATGACCGACACGTAAATAAAACCTGGGGTTCGTTAATGGTGGAAATCACTCCGGGGACTCAAAACGGTGATTAATAGCCCATGAAACAGGCCAGAATCGGCCAAAACTGCGAGTGTTGATGACCGACACGTAAATACAACCTGGGGTTCGTCAATGGTGGAAATCACTCCGGGGACTCAAAACGGTGATTAATACCCCATCTAACTGTGATTAATAGCCCATCAAACAGGCCAGAATCGGCCAAAACTGCGAGTGTTGATGACCGACACGTAAATACAACCTGGGGTTCGTCAATGGTGGAAATCACTCCGGGGACTCAAAACGGTGATTAATACCCCATCTAACTGTGATTAATAGCCCATGAAACAGGCCAGAATCGGCCAAAACTGCGAGTGTTGATGACCGACACGTAAATACAACCTGGGGTTCGTCAATGGTGGAAATCACTCCGGGGACTCAAAACGGTGATTAATACCCCATCTAACTGTGATTAATAGCCCATGAAACAGGCCAGAATCGGCCAAAACTGCGAGTGTTGATGACCGACACGTAAATACAACCTGGGGTTCGTCAATGGTGGAAATCACTCCGGGGACTCAAAACGGTGATTAATACCCCATCTAACTGTGATTAATAGCCCATCAAACAGGCCAGAATCGGCCAAAACTGCGAGTGTTGATGACCGACACGTAAATACAACCTGGGGTTCGTCAATGGTGGAAATCACTCCGGGGACTCAAAACGGTGATTAATACCCCATCTAACTGTGATTAATAGCCCATGAAACAGGCCAGAATCGGCCAAAACTGCGAGTGTTGATGACCGACACGTAAATACAACCTGGGGTTCGTCAATGGTGGAAATCACTCCGGGGACTCAAAACGGTGATTAATACCCCATCTAACTGTGATTAATAGCCCATGAAACAGGCCAGAATCGGCCAAAACTGCGAGTGTTGATGACCGACACGTAAATACAACCTGGGGTTCGTCAATGGTGGAAATCACTCCGGGGACTCAAAACGGTGATTAATACCCCATCTAACTGTGATTAATAGCCCATGAAACAGGCCAGAATCGGCCAAAACTGCGAGTGTTGATGACCGACACGTAAATACAACCTGGGGTTCGTCAATGGTGGAAATCACTCCGGGGACTCAAAACGGTGATTAATAGCCCATCTAACTGTGATTAATAGCCCATGAAACAGGCCAGAAATGGCCAAAACTGCGAGTGTTGATGACCGACACGTAAATACAACCTGGGGTTCGTCAATGGTGGAAATCACTCCGGGGACTCAAAACGGTGATTAATACCCCATCTAACTGTGATTAATAGCCCATGAAACAGGCCAGAATCGGCCAAAACTGCGAGTGTTGATGACCGACACGTAAATACAACCTGGGGTTCGTCAATGGTGGAAATCACTCCGGGGACTCAAAACGGTGATTAATACCCCATCTAACTGTGATTAATAGCCCATGAAACAGGCCAGAATCGGCCAAAACTACGAGTTTTGATGACCGACACGTAAATACAACCTGGGGTTCGTCAATGGTGGAAATCACTCCGGGGACTCAAAACGGTGATTAATACCCCATCTAACTGTGATTAATAGCCCATGAAACAGGCCAGAATCGGCCAAAACTACGAGTTTTGATGACCGACACGTAAATACAACCTGGGGTTCGTCAATGGTGGAAATCACTCCGGGGACTCAAAACGGTGATTAATACCCCATCTAACTGTGATTAATAGCCCATGAAACAGGCCAGAATCGGCCAAAACTGCGAGTTTTGATGACCGACACGTAAATAAAACCTGGGGTTCGTTAATGGTGGAAATCACTCCGGGGACTCAAAACGGTGATTAATAGCCCATGAAACAGGCCAGAATCGTCCAAAACTACGAGTGTTGATGACCGACACGTAAATACAACCTGGGGTTCGTCAATGGTGGAAATCACTCCAGGGACTCAAAACGGTGATTAATATCCCATCTAACTGTGATTAATAGCCCATGAAACAGGCCAGAATCGGCCAAAACTACGAGTTTTGATGACCGACACGTAAATACAACCTGGGGTTCGTCAATGGTGGAAATCACTCCGGGGACTCAAAACGGTGATTAATACCCCATCTAACTGTGATTAATAGCCCATGAAACAGGCCAGAATCGGCCAAAACTGCGAGTTTTGATGACCGACACGTAAATAAAACCTGGGGTTCGTTAATGGTGGAAATCACTCCGGGGACTCAAAACGGTGATTAATAGCCCATGAAACAGGCCAGAATCGGCCAAAACTGCGAGTGTTGATGACCGACACGTAAATACAACCTGGGGTTCGTCAATGGTGGAAATCACTCCGGGGACTCAAAACGGTGATTAATACCCCATCTAACTGTGATTAATAGCCCATCAAACAGGCCAGAATCGGCCAAAACTGCGAGTGTTGATGACCGACACGTAAATACAACCTGGGGTTCGTCAATGGTGGAAATCACTCCGGGGACTCAAAACGGTGATTAATACCCCATCTAACTGTGATTAATAGCCCATGAAACAGGCCAGAATCGGCCAAAACTGCGAGTGTTGATGACCGACACGTAAATACAACCTGGGGTTCGTCAATGGTGGAAATCACTCCGGGGACTCAAAACGGTGATTAATACCCCATCTAACTGTGATTAATAGCCCATGAAACAGGCCAGAATCGGCCAAAACTGCGAGTGTTGATGACCGACACGTAAATAAAACCTGGGGTTCGTCAATGGTGGAAATAGCTGCGGGGACTCAAAACCGTGATTAATAGCCCATCTAACTGTGATTAATAGCCCATGAAACAGGCCAGAATCGGCCAAAACTGCGAGTGTTGATGACCGACACGTAAATAAAACCTGGGGTTCGTTAATGGTGGAAATCACTCCGGGGACTCAAAACGGTGATTAATAGCCCATGAAACAGGCCAGAATCGTCCAAAACTACGAGTGTTGATGACCGACACGTAAATACAACCTGGGGTTCGTCAATGGTGGAAATCACTCCAGGGACTCAAAACGGTGATTAATATCCCATCTAACTGTGATTAATAGCCCATGAAACAGGCCAGAATCGGCCAAAACTACGAGTTTTGATGACCGACACGTAAATACAACCTGGGGTTCGTCAATGGTGGAAATCACTCCGGGGACTCAAAACGGTGATTAATACCCCATCTAACTGTGATTAATAGCCCATGAAACAGGCCAGAATCGGCCAAAACTGCGAGTTTTGATGACCGACACGTAAATAAAACCTGGGGTTCGTTAATGGTGGAAATCACTCCGGGGACTCAAAACGGTGATTAATAGCCCATGAAACAGGCCAGAATCGGCCAAAACTACGAGTGTTGATGACCGACACGTAAATACAACCTGGGGTTCGTCAATGGTGGAAATCACTCCAGGGACTCAAAACGGTGATTAATACCCCATCTAACTGTGATTAATAGCCCATGAAACAGGCCAGAATCGGCCAAAACTACGAGTTTTGATGACCGACACGTAAATACAACCTGGGGTTCGTCAATGGTGGAAATCACTCCGGGGACTCAAAACGGTGATTAATACCCCATCTAACTGTGATTAATAGCCCATGAAACAGGCCAGAATCGGCCAAAACTGCGAGTGTTGATGACCGACACGTAAATAAAACCTGGGGTTCGTCAATGGTGGAAATAGCTGCGGGGACTCAAAACGGTGATTAATAGCCCATCTAACTGTGATTAATAGCCCATGAAACAGGCCAGAAATGGCCAAAACTGCGAGTGTTGATGACCGACACGTAAATAAAACCTGGGGTTCGTTAATGGTGGAAATCACTCCGGGGACTCAAAACGGTGATTAATAGCCCATGAAACAGGCCAGAATCGGCCAAAACTGCGAGTGTTGATGACCGACACGTAAATACAACCTGGGGTTCGTCAATGGTGGAAATCACTCCGGGGACTCAAAACGGTGATTAATACCCCATCTAACTGTGATTAATAGCCCATGAAACAGGCCAGAATCGGCCAAAACTACGAGTTTTGATGACCGACACGTAAATACAACCTGGGGTTCGTCAATGGTGGAAATCACTCCGGGGACTCAAAACGGTGATTAATACCCCATCTAACTGTGATTAATAGCCCATGAAACAGGCCAGAATCGGCCAAAACTGCGAGTTTTGATGACCGACACGTAAATAAAACCTGGGGTTCGTTAATGGTGGAAATCACTCCGGGGACTCAAAACGGTGATTAATAGCCCATGAAACAGGCCAGAATCGGCCAAAACTGCGAGTGTTGATGACCGACACGTAAATACAACCTGGGGTTCGTCAATGGTGGAAATCACTCCGGGGACTCAAAACGGTGATTAATACCCCATCTAACTGTGATTAATAGCCCATCAAACAGGCCAGAATCGGCCAAAACTGCGAGTGTTGATGACCGACACGTAAATACAACCTGGGGTTCGTCAATGGTGGAAATCACTCCGGGGACTCAAAACGGTGATTAATACCCCATCTAACTGTGATTAATAGCCCATGAAACAGGCCAGAATCGGCCAAAACTGCGAGTGTTGATGACCGACACGTAAATACAACCTGGGGTTCGTCAATGGTGGAAATCACTCCGGGGACTCAAAACGGTGATTAATACCCCATCTAACTGTGATTAATAGCCCATGAAACAGGCCAGAATCGGCCAAAACTGCGAGTGTTGATGACCGACACGTAAATAAAACCTGGGGTTCGTCAATGGTGGAAATAGCTGCGGGGACTCAAAACCGTGATTAATAGCCCATCTAACTGTGATTAATAGCCCATGAAACAGGCCAGAATCGGCCAAAACTGCGAGTGTTGATGACCGACACGTAAATAAAACCTGGGGTTCGTTAATGGTGGAAATCACTCCGGGGACTCAAAACGGTGATTAATAGCCCATGAAACAGGCCAGAATCGTCCAAAACTACGAGTGTTGATGACCGACACGTAAATACAACCTGGGGTTCGTCAATGGTGGAAATCACTCCAGGGACTCAAAACGGTGATTAATATCCCATCTAACTGTGATTAATAGCCCATGAAACAGGCCAGAATCGGCCAAAACTACGAGTTTTGATGACCGACACGTAAATACAACCTGGGGTTCGTCAATGGTGGAAATCACTCCGGGGACTCAAAACGGTGATTAATACCCCATCTAACTGTGATTAATAGCCCATGAAACAGGCCAGAATCGGCCAAAACTGCGAGTTTTGATGACCGACACGTAAATAAAACCTGGGGTTCGTTAATGGTGGAAATCACTCCGGGGACTCAAAACGGTGATTAATAGCCCATGAAACAGGCCAGAATCGGCCAAAACTACGAGTGTTGATGACCGACACGTAAATACAACCTGGGGTTCGTCAATGGTGGAAATCACTCCAGGGACTCAAAACGGTGATTAATACCCCATCTAACTGTGATTAATAGCCCATGAAACAGGCCAGAATCGGCCAAAACTACGAGTTTTGATGACCGACACGTAAATACAACCTGGGGTTCGTCAATGGTGGAAATCACTCCGGGGACTCAAAACGGTGATTAATAGCCCATGAAACAGGCCAGAATCGTCCAAAACTACGAGTGTTGATGACCGACACGTAAATACAACCTGGGGTTCGTCAATGGTGGAAATCACTCCAGGGACTCAAAACGGTGATTAATATCCCATCTAACTGTGATTAATAGCCCATGAAACAGGCCAGAATCGGCCAAAACTACGAGTTTTGATGACCGACACGTAAATACAACCTGGGGTTCGTCAATGGTGGAAATCACTCCGGGGACTCAAAACGGTGATTAATACCCCATCTAACTGTGATTAATAGCCCATGAAACAGGCCAGAATCGGCCAAAACTGCGAGTGTTGATGACCGACACGTAAATACAACCTGGGGTTCGTCAATGGTGGAAATCACTCCGGGGACTCAAAACGGTGATTAATACCCCATCTAACTGTGATTAATAGCCCATGAAACAGGCCAGAATCGGCCAAAACTGCGAGTGTTGATGACCGACACGTAAATACAACCTGGGGTTCGTCAATGGTGGAAATCACTCCGGGGACTCAAAACGGTGATTAATAGCCCATGTAACAATGATTAATAGCCCATGAAACAGGCCAGAATCGGCCAAAACTGAGATTGTTGATGACCGGCACGTAAACGCAACCTGGGGTTCGTCAATGGTGAAAATCACTCCGGGGACTCAAAATGGTGATTAATAGGCCATGTAACAATGATTAATAGCCCATGAAACAGGCCAGAATCGGCCAAAACTGAGAGTGTTGATGACCGACACGTAAATACAACCTGGGGTTCGTCAATGGTGGAAATCACTCCGGGGACTCAAAACGGTGATTAATAGCCCATGAAACATGCCAGAATCGGCCAAAACTGCGAGTGTTGATGACCGACACGTAAATAAAACCTGGGGTTCGTCAATGGTGGAAATAGCTGCGGGGACTCAAAACGGTGATTAATAGCCCATCTAACTGTGATTAATAGCCCATGAAACAGGCCAGAATCGGCCAAAACTGCGAGTGTTGATGACCGACACGTAAATAAAACCTGGGGTTCGTTAATGGTGGAAATCACTCCGGGGACTCAAAACGGTGATTAATAGCCCATGAAACAGGCCAGAATCGGCCAAAACTGCGAGTGTTGATGACCGACACGTAAATACAACCTCGGGTTCGTCAATGGTGGAAATCACTCCGGGGACTCAAAACGGTGATTAATACCCCATCTAACTGTGATTAATAGCCCATGAAACAGGCCAGAATCGGCCAAAACTACGAGTGTTGATGACCGACACGTAAATAAAACCTGGGGTTCGTCAATGGTGGAAATAGCTGCGGGGACTCAAAACGGTGATTAATAGCCCATCTAACTGTGATTAATAGCCCATGAAACAGGCCAGAAATGGCCAAAACTGCGAGTGTTGATGACCGACACGTAAATAAAACCTGGGGTTCGTTAATGGTGGAAATCACTCCGGGGACTCAAAACGGTGATTAATAGCCCATGAAACAGGCCAGAATCGGCCAAAACTGCGAGTTTTGATGACCGACACGTAAATAAAACCTGGGGTTCGTTAATGGTGGAAATCACTCCGGGGACTCAAAACGGTGATTAATAGCCCATGAAACAGGCCAGAATCGGCCAAAACTGCGAGTGTTGATGACCGACACGTAAATACAACCTGGGGTTCGTCAATGGTGGAAATCACTCCGGGGACTCAAAACGGTGATTAATACCCCATCTAACTGTGATTAATAGCCCATGAAACAGGCCAGAATCGGCCAAAACTGCGAGTGTTGATGACCGACACGTAAATACAACCTCGGGTTCGTCAATGGTGGAAATCACTCCGGGGACTCAAAACGGTGATTAATACCCCATCTAACTGTGATTAATAGCCCATGAAACAGGCCAGAATCGGCCAAAACTGCGAGTGTTGATGACCGACACGTAAATACAACCTGGGGTTCGTCAATGGTGGAAATCACTCCGGGGACTCAAAACGGTGATTAATAGCCCATCTAACTGTGATTAATAGCCCATGAAACAGGCCAGAAATGGCCAAAACTGCGAGTGTTGATGACCGACACGTAAATAAAACCTGGGGTTCGTTAATGGTGGAAATCACTCCGGGGACTCAAAACGGTGATTAATAGCCCATGAAACAGGCCAGAATCGGCCAAAACTACGAGTGTTGATGACCGACACGTAAATACAACCTGGGGTTCGTCAATGGTGGAAATCACTCCAGGGACTCAAAACGGTGATTAATACCCCATCTAACTGTGATTAATAGCCCATGAAACAGGCCAGAATCGGCCAAAACTACGAGTTTTGATGACCGACACGTAAATACAACCTGGGGTTCGTCAATGGTGGAAATCACTCCGGGGACTCAAAACGGTGATTAATACCCCATCTAACTGTGATTAATAGCCCATGAAACAGGCCAGAATCGGCCAAAACTGCGAGTTTTGATGACCGACACGTAAATAAAACCTGGGGTTCGTTAATGGTGGAAATCACTCCGGGGACTCAAAACGGTGATTAATAGCCCATGAAACAGGCCAGAATCGTCCAAAACTACGAGTGTTGATGACCGACACGTAAATACAACCTGGGGTTCGTCAATGGTGGAAATCACTCCAGGGACTCAAAACGGTGATTAATATCCCATCTAACTGTGATTAATAGCCCATGAAACAGGCCAGAATCGGCCAAAACTACGAGTTTTGATGACCGACACGTAAATACAACCTGGGGTTCGTCAATGGTGGAAATCACTCCGGGGACTCAAAACGGTGATTAATACCCCATCTAACTGTGATTAATAGCCCATGAAACAGGCCAGAATCGGCCAAAACTGCGAGTTTTGATGACCGACACGTAAATAAAACCTGGGGTTCGTTAATGGTGGAAATCACTCCGGGGACTCAAAACGGTGATTAATAGCCCATGAAACAGGCCAGAATCGGCCAAAACTGCGAGTGTTGATGACCGACACGTAAATACAACCTGGGGTTCGTCAATGGTGGAAATCACTCCGGGGACTCAAAACGGTGATTAATACCCCATCTAACTGTGATTAATAGCCCATCAAACAGGCCAGAATCGGCCAAAACTGCGAGTGTTGATGACCGACACGTAAATACAACCTGGGGTTCGTCAATGGTGGAAATCACTCCGGGGACTCAAAACGGTGATTAATACCCCATCTAACTGTGATTAATAGCCCATGAAACAGGCCAGAATCGGCCAAAACTGCGAGTGTTGATGACCGACACGTAAATACAACCTGGGGTTCGTCAATGGTGGAAATCACTCCGGGGACTCAAAACGGTGATTAATACCCCATCTAACTGTGATTAATAGCCCATGAAACAGGCCAGAATCGGCCAAAACTGCGAGTGTTGATGACCGACACGTAAATAAAACCTGGGGTTCGTCAATGGTGGAAATAGCTGCGGGGACTCAAAACCGTGATTAATAGCCCATCTAACTGTGATTAATAGCCCATGAAACAGGCCAGAATCGGCCAAAACTGCGAGTGTTGATGACCGACACGTAAATAAAACCTGGGGTTCGTTAATGGTGGAAATCACTCCGGGGACTCAAAACGGTGATTAATAGCCCATGAAACAGGCCAGAATCGTCCAAAACTACGAGTGTTGATGACCGACACGTAAATACAACCTGGGGTTCGTCAATGGTGGAAATCACTCCAGGGACTCAAAACGGTGATTAATATCCCATCTAACTGTGATTAATAGCCCATGAAACAGGCCAGAATCGGCCAAAACTACGAGTTTTGATGACCGACACGTAAATACAACCTGGGGTTCGTCAATGGTGGAAATCACTCCGGGGACTCAAAACGGTGATTAATACCCCATCTAACTGTGATTAATAGCCCATGAAACAGGCCAGAATCGGCCAAAACTGCGAGTTTTGATGACCGACACGTAAATAAAACCTGGGGTTCGTTAATGGTGGAAATCACTCCGGGGACTCAAAACGGTGATTAATAGCCCATGAAACAGGCCAGAATCGGCCAAAACTACGAGTGTTGATGGCCGACACGTAAATACAACCTGGGGTTCGTCAATGGTGGAAATCACTCCAGGGACTCAAAACGGTGATTAATACCCCATCTAACTGTGATTAATAGCCCATGAAACAGGCCAGAATCGGCCAAAACTACGAGTTTTGATGACCGACACGTAAATACAACCTGGGGTTCGTCAATGGTGGAAATCACTCCGGGGACTCAAAACGGTGATTAATACCCCATCTAACTGTGATTAATAGCCCATGAAACAGGCCAGAATCGGCCAAAACTGCGAGTGTTGATGACCGACACGTAAATACAACCTGGGGTTCGTCAATGGTGGAAATCACTCCGGGGACTCAAAACGGTGATTAATACCCCATCTAACTGTGATTAATAGCCCATGAAACAGGCCAGAATCGGCCAAAACTGCGAGTGTTGATGACCGACACGTAAATACAACCTGGGGTTCGTCAATGGTGGAAATCACTCCGGGGACTCAAAACGGTGATTAATAGCCCATGTAACAATGATTAATAGCCCATGAAACAGGCCAGAATCGGCCAAAACTGAGATTGTTGATGACCGGCACGTAAACGCAACCTGGGGTTCGTCAATGGTGAAAATCACTCCGGGGACTCAAAATGGTGATTAATAGGCCATGTAACAATGATTAATAGCCCATGAAACAGGCCAGAATCGGCCAAAACTGAGAGTGTTGATGACCGACACGTAAATACAACCTGGGGTTCGTCAATGGTGGAAATCACTCCGGGGACTCAAAACGGTGATTAATAGCCCATGAAACATGCCAGAATCGGCCAAAACTGCGAGTGTTGATGACCGACACGTAAATAAAACCTGGGGTTCGTCAATGGTGGAAATAGCTGCGGGGACTCAAAACGGTGATTAATAGCCCATCTAACTGTGATTAATAGCCCATGAAACAGGCCAGAATCGGCCAAAACTGCGAGTGTTGATGACCGACACGTAAATAAAACCTGGGGTTCGTTAATGGTGGAAATCACTCCGGGGACTCAAAACGGTGATTAATAGCCCATGAAACAGGCCAGAATCGGCCAAAACTGCGAGTGTTGATGACCGACACGTAAATACAACCTCGGGTTCGTCAATGGTGGAAATCACTCCGGGGACTCAAAACGGTGATTAATACCCCATCTAACTGTGATTAATAGCCCATGAAACAGGCCAGAATCGGCCAAAACTACGAGTGTTGATGACCGACACGTAAATAAAACCTGGGGTTCGTCAATGGTGGAAATAGCTGCGGGGACTCAAAACGGTGATTAATAGCCCATCTAACTGTGATTAATAGCCCATGAAACAGGCCAGAAATGGCCAAAACTGCGAGTGTTGATGACCGACACGTAAATAAAACCTGGGGTTCGTTAATGGTGGAAATCACTCCGGGGACTCAAAACGGTGATTAATAGCCCATGAAACAGGCCAGAATCGGCCAAAACTGCGAGTGTTGATGACCGACACGTAAATACAACCTCGGGTTCGTCAATGGTGGAAATCACTCCGGGGACTCAAAACGGTGATTAATAGCCCATCTAACTGTGATTAATAGCCCATGAAACAGGCCAGAATCGGCCAAAACTACGAGTGTTGATGACCGACACGTAAATACAACCTGGGGTTCGTCAATGGTGGAAATCACTCCAGGGACTCAAAACGGTGATTAATACCCCATCTAACTGTGATTAATAGCCCATGAAACAGGCCAGAATCGGCCAAAACTACGAGTTTTGATGACCGACACGTAAATACAACCTGGGGTTCGTCAATGGTGGAAATCACTCCGGGGACTCAAAACGGTGATTAATACCCCATCTAACTGTGATTAATAGCCCATGAAACAGGCCAGAATCGGCCAAAACTGCGAGTGTTGATGACCGACACGTAAATACAACCTGGGGTTCGTCAATGGTGGAAATCACTCCGGGGACTCAAAACGGTGATTAATACCCCATCTAACTGTGATTAATAGCCCATGAAACAGGCCAGAATCGGCCAAAACTGCGAGTGTTGATGACCGACACGTAAATACAACCTGGGGTTCGTCAATGGTGGAAATCACTCCGGGGACTCAAAACGGTGATTAATAGCCCATGTAACAATGATTAATAGCCCATGAAACAGGCCAGAATCGGCCAAAACTGAGATTGTTGATGACCGGCACGTAAACGCAACCTGGGGTTCGTCAATGGTGAAAATCACTCCGGGGACTCAAAATGGTGATTAATAGGCCATGTAACAATGATTAATAGCCCATGAAACAGGCCAGAATCGGCCAAAACTGAGAGTGTTGATGACCGACACGTAAATACAACCTGGGGTTCGTCAATGGTGGAAATCACTCCGGGGACTCAAAACGGTGATTAATAGCCCATGAAACATGCCAGAATCGGCCAAAACTGCGAGTGTTGATGACCGACACGTAAATAAAACCTGGGGTTCGTCAATGGTGGAAATAGCTGCGGGGACTCAAAACGGTGATTAATAGCCCATCTAACTGTGATTAATAGCCCATGAAACAGGCCAGAATCGGCCAAAACTGCGAGTGTTGATGACCGACACGTAAATAAAACCTGGGGTTCGTTAATGGTGGAAATCACTCCGGGGACTCAAAACGGTGATTAATAGCCCATGAAACAGGCCAGAATCGGCCAAAACTGCGAGTGTTGATGACCGACACGTAAATACAACCTGGGGTTCGTCAATGGTGGAAATCACTCCGGGGACTCAAAACGGTGATTAATACCCCATCTAACTGTGATTAATAGCCCATGAAACAGGCCAGAATCGGCCAAAACTACGAGTGTTGATGACCGACACGTAAATAAAACCTGGGGTTCGTCAATGGTGGAAATAGCTGCGGGGACTCAAAACGGTGATTAATAGCCCATCTAACTGTGATTAATAGCCCATGAAACAGGCCAGAAATGGCCAAAACTGCGAGTGTTGATGACCGACACGTAAATAAAACCTGGGGTTCGTTAATGGTGGAAATCACTCCGGGGACTCAAAACGGTGATTAATAGCCCATGAAACAGGCCAGAATCGGCCAAAACTGCGAGTGTTGATGACCGACACGTAAATACAACCTGGGGTTCGTCAATGGTGGAAATCACTCCAGGGACTCAAAACGGTGATTAATACCCCATCTAACTGTGATTAATAGCCCATGAAACAGGCCAGAATCGGCCAAAACTACGAGTTTTGATGACCGACACGTAAATACAACCTGGGGTTCGTCAATGGTGGAAATCACTCCGGGGACTCAAAACGGTGATTAATACCCCATCTAACTGTGATTAATAGCCCATGAAACAGGCCAGAATCGGCCAAAACTGCGAGTGTTGATGACCGACACGTAAATACAACCTGGGGTTCGTCAATGGTGGAAATCACTCCGGGGACTCAAAACGGTGATTAATACCCCATCTAACTGTGATTAATAGCCCATGAAACAGGCCAGAATCGGCCAAAACTGCGAGTGTTGATGACCGACACGTAAATACAACCTGGGGTTCGTCAATGGTGGAAATCACTCCGGGGACTCAAAACGGTGATTAATAGCCCATGTAACAATGATTAATAGCCCATGAAACAGGCCAGAATCGGCCAAAACTGAGATTGTTGATGACCGGCACGTAAACGCAACCTGGGGTTCGTCAATGGTGAAAATCACTCCGGGGACTCAAAATGGTGATTAATAGGCCATGTAACAATGATTAATAGCCCATGAAACAGGCCAGAATCGGCCAAAACTGAGAGTGTTGATGACCGACACGTAAATACAACCTGGGGTTCGTCAATGGTGGAAATCACTCCGGGGACTCAAAACGGTGATTAATAGCCCATGAAACATGCCAGAATCGGCCAAAACTGCGAGTGTTGATGACCGACACGTAAATAAAACCTGGGGTTCGTCAATGGTGGAAATAGCTGCGGGGACTCAAAACGGTGATTAATAGCCCATCTAACTGTGATTAATAGCCCATGAAACAGGCCAGAATCGGCCAAAACTGCGAGTGTTGATGACCGACACGTAAATAAAACCTGGGGTTCGTTAATGGTGGAAATCACTCCGGGGACTCAAAACGGTGATTAATAGCCCATGAAACAGGCCAGAATCGGCCAAAACTGCGAGTGTTGATGACCGACACGTAAATACAACCTCGGGTTCGTCAATGGTGGAAATCACTCCGGGGACTCAAAACGGTGATTAATACCCCATCTAACTGTGATTAATAGCCCATGAAACAGGCCAGAATCGGCCAAAACTACGAGTGTTGATGACCGACACGTAAATAAAACCTGGGGTTCGTCAATGGTGGAAATAGCTGCGGGGACTCAAAACGGTGATTAATAGCCCATCTAACTGTGATTAATAGCCCATGAAACAGGCCAGAAATGGCCAAAACTGCGAGTGTTGATGACCGACACGTAAATAAAACCTGGGGTTCGTTAATGGTGGAAATCACTCCGGGGACTCAAAACGGTGATTAATAGCCCATGAAACAGGCCAGAATCGGCCAAAACTGCGAGTGTTGATGACCGACACGTAAATACAACCTCGGGTTCGTCAATTGTGGAAATCACTCCGGGGACTCAAAACGGTGATTAATAGCCCATCTAACTGTGATTAATAGCCCATGAAACAGGCCAGAATCGGCCAAAACTGCGAGTGTTGATGACCGACACGTAAATAAAACCTGGGGTTCGTTAATGGTGGAAATCACTCCGGGGACTCAAAACGGTGATTAATAGCCCATGAAACAGGCCAGAATCGGCCAAAACTGCGAGTGTTGATGACCGACACGTAAATACAACCTGGGGTTCGTCAATGGTGGAAATCACTCCGGGGACTCAAAACGGTGATTAATACCCCATCTAACTGTGATTAATAGCCCATGAAACAGGCCAGAATCGGCCAAAACTACGAGTGTTGATGACCGACACGTAAATAAAACCTGGGGTTCGTCAATGGTGGAAATAGCTGCGGGGACTCAAAACGGTGATTAATAGCCCATCTAACTGTGATTAATAGCCCATGAAACAGGCCAGAAATGGCCAAAACTGCGAGTGTTGATGACCGACACGTAAATAAAACCTGGGGTTCGTTAATGGTGGAAATCACTCCGGGGACTCAAAACGGTGATTAATAGCCCATGAAACAGGCCAGAATCGGCCAAAACTGCGAGTGTTGATGACCGACACGTAAATACAACCTCGGGTTCGTCAATGGTGGAAATCACTCCGGGGACTCAAAACGGTGATTAATACCCCATCTAACTGTGATTAATAGCCCATGAAACAGGCCAGAATCGGCCAAAACTGCGAGTGTTGATGACCGACACGTAAATACAACCTGGGGTTCGTCAATGGTGGAAATCACTCCGGGGACTCAAAACGGTGATTAATAGCCCATCTAACTGTGATTAATAGCCCATGAAACAGGCCAGAAATGGCCAAAACTGCGAGTGTTGATGACCGACACGTAAATAAAACCTGGGGTTCGTTAATGGTGGAAATCACTCCGGGGACTCAAAACGGTGATTAATAGCCCATGAAACAGGCCAGAATCGGCCAAAACTACGAGTGTTGATGACCGACACGTAAATACAACCTGGGGTTCGTCAATGGTGGAAATCACTCCAGGGACTCAAAACGGTGATTAATACCCCATCTAACTGTGATTAATAGCCCATGAAACAGGCCAGAATCGGCCAAAACTACGAGTTTTGATGACCGACACGTAAATACAACCTGGGGTTCGTCAATGGTGGAAATCACTCCGGGGACTCAAAACGGTGATTAATACCCCATCTAACTGTGATTAATAGCCCATGAAACAGGCCAGAATCGGCCAAAACTGCGAGTTTTGATGACCGACACGTAAATAAAACCTGGGGTTCGTTAATGGTGGAAATCACTCCGGGGACTCAAAACGGTGATTAATAGCCCATGAAACAGGCCAGAATCGGCCAAAACTGCGAGTGTTGATGACCGACACGTAAATACAACCTGGGGTTCGTCAATGGTGGAAATCACTCCGGGGACTCAAAACGGTGATTAATACCCCATCTAACTGTGATTAATAGCCCATGAAACAGGCCAGAATCGGCCAAAACTGCGAGTGTTGATGATCGACACGTAAATACAACCTGGGGTTCGTCAATGGTGGAAATCACTCCGGGGACTCAAAACGGTGATTAATACCCCATCTAACTGTGATTAATAGCCCATGAAACAGGCCAGAATCGGCCAAAACTGCGAGTGTTGATGACCGACACGTAAATACAACCTGGGGTTCGTCAATGGTGGAAATCACTCCGGGGACTCAAAACGGTGATTAATACCCCATCTAACTGTGATTAATAGCCCATGAAACAGGCCAGAATCGGCCAAAACTGCGAGTGTTGATGACCGACACGTAAATAAAACCTGGGGTTCGTCAATGGTGGAAATAGCTGCGGGGACTCAAAACGGTGATTAATAGCCCATCTAACTGTGATTAATAGCCCATGAAACAGGCCAGAATCGGCCAAAACTGCGAGTGTTGATGACCGACACGTAAATAAAACCTGGCGTTCGTTAATGGTGGAAATCACTCCGGGGACTCAAAACGGTGATTAATAGCCCATGAAACAGGCCAGAATCGTCCAAAACTACGAGTGTTGATGACCGACACGTAAATACAACCTGGGGTTCGTCAATGGTGGAAATCACTCCAGGGACTCAAAACGGTGATTAATATCCCATCTAACTGTGATTAATAGCCCATGAAACAGGCCAGAATCGGCCAAAACTACGAGTTTTGATGACCGACACGTAAATACAACCTGGGGTTCGTCAATGGTGGAAATCACTCCGGGGACTCAAAACGGTGATTAATACCCCATCTAACTGTGATTAATAGCCCATGAAACAGGCCAGAATCGGCCAAAACTGCGAGTTTTGATGACCGACACGTAAATAAAACCTGGGGTTCGTTAATGGTGGAAATCACTCCGGGGACTCAAAACGGTGATTAATAGCCCATGAAACAGGCCAGAATCGGCCAAAACTACGAGTGTTGATGACCGACACGTAAATACAACCTGGGGTTCGTCAATGGTGGAAATCACTCCAGGGACTCAAAACGGTGATTAATACCCCATCTAACTGTGATTAATAGCCCATGAAACAGGCCAGAATCGGCCAAAACTACGAGTTTTGATGACCGACACGTAAATACAACCTGGGGTTCGTCAATGGTGGAAATCACTCCGGGGACTCAAAACGGTGATTAATACCCCATCTAACTGTGATTAATAGCCCATGAAACAGGCCAGAATCGGCCAAAACTGCGAGTTTTGATGACCGACACGTAAATAAAACCTGGGGTTCGTTAATGGTGGAAATCACTCCGGGGACTCAAAACGGTGATTAATAGCCCATGAAACAGGCCAGAATCGGCCAAAACTACGAGTGTTGATGACCGACACGTAAATACAACCTGGGGTTCGTCAATGGTGGAAATCACTCCAGGGACTCAAAACGGTGATTAATACCCCATCTAACTGTGATTAATAGCCCATGAAACAGGCCAGAATCGGCCAAAACTACGAGTTTTGATGACCGACACGTAAATACAACCTGGGGTTCGTCAATGGTGGAAATCACTCCAGGGACTCAAAACGGTGATTAATACCCCATCTAACTGTGATTAATAGCCCATGAAACAGGCCAGAATCGGCCAAAACTGCGAGTTTTGATGACCGACACGTAAATAAAACCTGGGGTTCGTTAATGGTGGAAATCACTCCGGGGACTCAAAACGGTGATTAATAGCCCATGAAACAGGCCAGAATCGGCCAAAACTACGAGTGTTGATGACCGACACGTAAATACAACCTGGGGTTCGTCAATGGTGGAAATCACTCCAGGGACTCAAAACGGTGATTAATACCCCATCTAACTGTGATTAATAGCCCATGAAACAGGCCAGAATCGGCCAAAACTGCGAGTGTTGATGACCGACACGTAAATAAAACCTGGGGTTCGTTAATGGTGGAAATCACTCCGGGGACTCAAAACGGTGATTAATAGCCCATGAAACAGGCCAGAATCGGCCAAAACTGCGAGTGTTGATGACCGACACGTAAATACAACCTGGGGTTCGTCAATGGTGGAAATCACTCCGGGGACTCAAAACGGTGATTAATACCCCATCTAACTGTGATTAATAGCCCATGAAACAGGCCAGAATCGGCCAAAACTACGAGTGTTGATGACCGACACGTAAATAAAACCTGGGGTTCGTCAATGGTGGAAATAGCTGCGGGGACTCAAAACGGTGATTAATAGCCCATCTAACTGTGATTAATAGCCCATGAAACAGGCCAGAAATGGCCAAAACTGCGAGTGTTGATGACCGACACGTAAATAAAACCTGGGGTTCGTTAATGGTGGAAATCACTCCGGGGACTCAAAACGGTGATTAATAGCCCATGAAACAGGCCAGAATCGGCCAAAACTGCGAGTGTTGATGACCGACACGTAAATACAACCTGGGGTTCGTCAATGGTGGAAATCACTCCAGGGACTCAAAACGGTGATTAATACCCCATCTAACTGTGATTAATAGCCCATGAAACAGGCCAGAATCGGCCAAAACTACGAGTTTTGATGACCGACACGTAAATACAACCTGGGGTTCGTCAATGGTGGAAATCACTCCGGGGACTCAAAACGGTGATTAATACCCCATCTAACTGTGATTAATAGCCCATGAAACAGGCCAGAATCGGCCAAAACTGCGAGTGTTGATGACCGACACGTAAATACAACCTGGGGTTCGTCAATGGTGGAAATCACTCCGGGGACTCAAAACGGTGATTAATACCCCATCTAACTGTGATTAATAGCCCATGAAACAGGCCAGAATCGGCCAAAACTGCGAGTGTTGATGACCGACACGTAAATACAACCTGGGGTTCGTCAATGGTGGAAATCACTCCGGGGACTCAAAACGGTGATTAATAGCCCATGTAACAATGATTAATAGCCCATGAAACAGGCCAGAATCGGCCAAAACTGAGATTGTTGATGACCGGCACGTAAACGCAACCTGGGGTTCGTCAATGGTGAAAATCACTCCGGGGACTCAAAATGGTGATTAATAGGCCATGTAACAATGATTAATAGCCCATGAAACAGGCCAGAATCGGCCAAAACTGAGAGTGTTGATGACCGACACGTAAATACAACCTGGGGTTCGTCAATGGTGGAAATCACTCCGGGGACTCAAAACGGTGATTAATAGCCCATGAAACATGCCAGAATCGGCCAAAACTGCGAGTGTTGATGACCGACACGTAAATAAAACCTGGGGTTCGTCAATGGTGGAAATAGCTGCGGGGACTCAAAACGGTGATTAATAGCCCATCTAACTGTGATTAATAGCCCATGAAACAGGCCAGAATCGGCCAAAACTGCGAGTGTTGATGACCGACACGTAAATAAAACCTGGGGTTCGTTAATGGTGGAAATCACTCCGGGGACTCAAAACGGTGATTAATAGCCCATGAAACAGGCCAGAATCGGCCAAAACTGCGAGTGTTGATGACCGACACGTAAATACAACCTCGGGTTCGTCAATGGTGGAAATCACTCCGGGGACTCAAAACGGTGATTAATACCCCATCTAACTGTGATTAATAGCCCATGAAACAGGCCAGAATCGGCCAAAACTACGAGTGTTGATGACCGACACGTAAATAAAACCTGGGGTTCGTCAATGGTGGAAATAGCTGCGGGGACTCAAAACGGTGATTAATAGCCCATCTAACTGTGATTAATAGCCCATGAAACAGGCCAGAAATGGCCAAAACTGCGAGTGTTGATGACCGACACGTAAATAAAACCTGGGGTTCGTTAATGGTGGAAATCACTCCGGGGACTCAAAACGGTGATTAATAGCCCATGAAACAGGCCAGAATCGGCCAAAACTGCGAGTGTTGATGACCGACACGTAAATACAACCTCGGGTTCGTCAATTGTGGAAATCACTCCGGGGACTCAAAACGGTGATTAATAGCCCATCTAACTGTGATTAATAGCCCATGAAACAGGCCAGAATCGGCCAAAACTGCGAGTGTTGATGACCGACACGTAAATAAAACCTGGGGTTCGTTAATGGTGGAAATCACTCCGGGGACTCAAAACGGTGATTAATAGCCCATGAAACAGGCCAGAATCGGCCAAAACTGCGAGTGTTGATGACCGACACGTAAATACAACCTGGGGTTCGTCAATGGTGGAAATCACTCCGGGGACTCAAAACGGTGATTAATACCCCATCTAACTGTGATTAATAGCCCATGAAACAGGCCAGAATCGGCCAAAACTACGAGTGTTGATGACCGACACGTAAATAAAACCTGGGGTTCGTCAATGGTGGAAATAGCTGCGGGGACTCAAAACGGTGATTAATAGCCCATCTAACTGTGATTAATAGCCCATGAAACAGGCCAGAAATGGCCAAAACTGCGAGTGTTGATGACCGACACGTAAATAAAACCTGGGGTTCGTTAATGGTGGAAATCACTCCGGGGACTCAAAACGGTGATTAATAGCCCATGAAACAGGCCAGAATCGGCCAAAACTGCGAGTGTTGATGACCGACACGTAAATACAACCTCGGGTTCGTCAATGGTGGAAATCACTCCGGGGACTCAAAACGGTGATTAATACCCCATCTAACTGTGATTAATAGCCCATGAAACAGGCCAGAATCGGCCAAAACTGCGAGTGTTGATGACCGACACGTAAATACAACCTGGGGTTCGTCAATGGTGGAAATCACTCCGGGGACTCAAAACGGTGATTAATAGCCCATCTAACTGTGATTAATAGCCCATGAAACAGGCCAGAAATGGCCAAAACTGCGAGTGTTGATGACCGACACGTAAATAAAACCTGAGGTTCGTTAATGGTGGAAATCACTCCGGGGACTCAAAACGGTGATTAATAGCCCATGAAACAGGCCAGAATCGGCCAAAACTACGAGTGTTGATGACCGACACGTAAATACAACCTGGGGTTCGTCAATGGTGGAAATCACTCCAGGGACTCAAAACGGTGATTAATACCCCATCTAACTGTGATTAATAGCCCATGAAACAGGCCAGAATCGGCCAAAACTACGAGTTTTGATGACCGACACGTAAATACAACCTGGGGTTCGTCAATGGTGGAAATCACTCCGGGGACTCAAAACGGTGATTAATACCCCATCTAACTGTGATTAATAGCCCATGAAACAGGCCAGAATCGGCCAAAACTGCGAGTTTTGATGACCGACACGTAAATAAAACCTGGGGTTCGTTAATGGTGGAAATCACTCCGGGGACTCAAAACGGTGATTAATAGCCCATGAAACAGGCCAGAATCGGCCAAAACTGCGAGTGTTGATGACCGACACGTAAATACAACCTGGGGTTCGTCAATGGTGGAAATCACTCCGGGGACTCAAAACGGTGATTAATACCCCATCTAACTGTGATTAATAGCCCATGAAACAGGCCAGAATCGGCCAAAACTGCGAGTGTTGATGATCGACACGTAAATACAACCTGGGGTTCGTCAATGGTGGAAATCACTCCGGGGACTCAAAACGGTGATTAATACCCCATCTAACTGTGATTAATAGCCCATGAAACAGGCCAGAATCGGCCAAAACTGCGAGTGTTGATGACCGACACGTAAATACAACCTGGGGTTCGTCAATGGTGGAAATCACTCCGGGGACTCAAAACGGTGATTAATACCCCATCTAACTGTGATTAATAGCCCATGAAACAGGCCAGAATCGGCCAAAACTGCGAGTGTTGATGACCGACACGTAAATAAAACCTGGGGTTCGTCAATGGTGGAAATAGCTGCGGGGACTCAAAACGGTGATTAATAGCCCATCTAACTGTGATTAATAGCCCATGAAACAGGCCAGAATCGGCCAAAACTGCGAGTGTTGATGACCGACACGTAAATAAAACCTGGCGTTCGTTAATGGTGGAAATCACTCCGGGGACTCAAAACGGTGATTAATAGCCCATGAAACAGGCCAGAATCGTCCAAAACTACGAGTGTTGATGACCGACACGTAAATACAACCTGGGGTTCGTCAATGGTGGAAATCACTCCAGGGACTCAAAACGGTGATTAATATCCCATCTAACTGTGATTAATAGCCCATGAAACAGGCCAGAATCGGCCAAAACTACGAGTTTTGATGACCGACACGTAAATACAACCTGGGGTTCGTCAATGGTGGAAATCACTCCGGGGACTCAAAACGGTGATTAATACCCCATCTAACTGTGATTAATAGCCCATGAAACAGGCCAGAATCGGCCAAAACTGCGAGTTTTGATGACCGACACGTAAATAAAACCTGGGGTTCGTTAATGGTGGAAATCACTCCGGGGACTCAAAACGGTGATTAATAGCCCATGAAACAGGCCAGAATCGGCCAAAACTACGAGTGTTGATGACCGACACGTAAATACAACCTGGGGTTCGTCAATGGTGGAAATCACTCCAGGGACTCAAAACGGTGATTAATACCCCATCTAACTGTGATTAATAGCCCATGAAACAGGCCAGAATCGGCCAAAACTACGAGTTTTGATGACCGACACGTAAATACAACCTGGGGTTCGTCAATGGTGGAAATCACTCCGGGGACTCAAAACGGTGATTAATACCCCATCTAACTGTGATTAATAGCCCATGAAACAGGCCAGAATCGGCCAAAACTGCGAGTGTTGATGACCGACACGTAAATACAACCTGGGGTTCGTCAATGGTGGAAATCACTCCGGGGACTCAAAACGGTGATTAATACCCCATCTAACTGTGATTAATAGCCCATGAAACAGGCCAGAATCGGCCAAAACTGCGAGTGTTGATGACCGACACGTAAATACAACCTGGGGTTCGTCAATGGTGGAAATCACTCCGGGGACTCAAAACGGTGATTAATACCCCATCTAACTGTGATTAATAGCCCATGAAACAGGCCAGAATCGGCCAAAACTGCGAGTGTTGATGACCGACACGTAAATAAAACCTGGGGTTCGTCAATGGTGGAAATAGCTGCGGGGACTCAAAACGGTGATTAATAGCCCATCTAACTGTGATTAATAGCCCATGAAACAGGCCAGAATCGGCCAAAACTGCGAGTGTTGATGACCGACACGTAAATAAAACCTGGGGTTCGTTAATGGTGGAAATCACTCCGGGGACTCAAAACGGTGATTAATAGCCCATGAAACAGGCCAGAATCGGCCAAAACTGCGAGTGTTGATGACCGACACGTAAATACAACCTCGGGTTCGTCAATGGTGGAAATCACTCCGGGGACTCAAAACGGTGATTAATAGCCCATGAAACAGGCCAGAATCGGCCAAAACTGCGAGTGTTGATGACCGACACGTAAATACAACCTGGGGTTCGTCAATGGTGGAAATCACTCCGGGGACTCAAAACGGTGATTAATACCCCATCTAACTGTGATTAATAGCCCATGAAACAGGCCAGAATCGGCCAAAACTGCGAGTGTTGATGACCGACACGTAAATACAACCTGGGGTTCGTCAATGGTGGAAATCACTCCGGGGACTCAAAACGGTGATTAATACCCCATCTAACTGTGATTAATAGCCCATGAAACAGGCCAGAATCGGCCAAAACTGCGAGTGTTGATGACCGACACGTAAATACAACCTGGGGTTCGTCAATGGTGGAAATCACTCCGGGGACTCAAAACGGTGATTAATACCCCATCTAACTGTGATTAATAGCCCATGAAACAGGCCAGAATCGGCCAAAACTGCGAGTGTTGATGACCGACACGTAAATAAAACCTGGGGTTCGTCAATGGTGGAAATAGCTGCGGGGACTCAAAACGGTGATTAATAGCCCATCTAACTGTGATTAATAGCCCATGAAACAGGCCAGAATCGGCCAAAACTGCGAGTGTTGATGACCGAAACGTAAATAAAACCTGGCGTTCGTTAATGGTGGAAATCACTCCGGGGACTCAAAACGGTGATTAATAGCCCATGAAACAGGCCAGAATCGTCCAAAACTACGAGTGTTGATGACCGACACGTAAATACAACCTGGGGTTCGTCAATGGTGGAAATCACTCCAGGGACTCAAAACGGTGATTAATATCCCATCTAACTGTGATTAATAGCCCATGAAACAGGCCAGAATCGGCCAAAACTACGAGTTTTGATGACCGACACGTAAATACAACCTGGGGTTCGTCAATGGTGGAAATCACTCCGGGGACTCAAAACGGTGATTAATACCCCATCTAACTGTGATTAATAGCCCATGAAACAGGCCAGAATCGGCCAAAACTGCGAGTTTTGATGACCGACACGTAAATAAAACCTGGGGTTCGTTAATGGTGGAAATCACTCCGGGGACTCAAAACGGTGATTAATAGCCCATGAAACAGGCCAGAATCGGCCAAAACTACGAGTGTTGATGACCGACACGTAAATACAACCTGGGGTTCGTCAATGGTGGAAATCACTCCAGGGACTCAAAACGGTGATTAATACCCCATCTAACTGTGATTAATAGCCCATGAAACAGGCCAGAATCGGCCAAAACTACGAGTTTTGATGACCGACACGTAAATACAACCTGGGGTTCGTCAATGGTGGAAATCACTCCGGGGACTCAAAACGGTGATTAATACCCCATCTAACTGTGATTAATAGCCCATGAAACAGGCCAGAATCGGCCAAAACTGCGAGTGTTGATGACCGACACGTAAATACAACCTGGGGTTCGTCAATGGTGGAAATCACTCCGGGGACTCAAAACGGTGATTAATACCCCATCTAACTGTGATTAATAGCCCATGAAACAGGCCAGAATCGGCCAAAACTGCGAGTGTTGATGACCGACACGTAAATACAACCTGGGGTTCGTCAATGGTGGAAATCACTCCGGGGACTCAAAACGGTGATTAATACCCCATCTAACTGTGATTAATAGCCCATGAAACAGGCCAGAATCGGCCAAAACTGCGAGTGTTGATGACCGACACGTAAATACAACCTGGGGTTCGTCAATGGTGGAAATCACTCCGGGGACTCAAAACGGTGATTAATACCCCATCTAACTGTGATTAATAGCCCATGAAACAGGCCAGAATCGGCCAAAACTGCGAGTGTTGATGACCGACACGTAAATACAACCTGGGGTTCGTCAATGGTGGAAATCACTCCGGGGACTCAAAACGGTGATTAATACCCCATCTAACTGTGATTAATAGCCCATGAAACAGGCCAGAATCGGCCAAAACTGCGAGTGTTGATGACCGACACGTAAATACAACCTGGGGTTCGTCAATGGTGGAAATCACTCCGGGGACTCAAAACGGTGATTAATACCCCATCTAACTGTGATTAATAGCCCATGAAACAGGCCAGAATCGGCCAAAACTGCGAGTGTTGATGACCGACACGTAAATAAAACCTGGGGTTCGTCAATGGTGGAAATAGCTGCGGGGACTCAAAACGGTGATTAATAGCCCATCTAACTGTGATTAATAGCCCATGAAACAGGCCAGAATCGGCCAAAACTGCGAGTGTTCATGACCGAAACGTAAATAAAACCTGGCGTTCGTTAATGGTGGAAATCACTCCGGGGACTCAAAACGGTGATTAATAGCCCATGAAACAGGCCAGAATCGTCCAAAACTACGAGTGTTGATGACCGACACGTAAATACAACCTGGGGTTCGTCAATGGTGGAAATCACTCCAGGGACTCAAAACGGTGATTAATATCCCATCTAACTGTGATTAATAGCCCATGAAACAGGCCAGAATCGGCCAAAACTACGAGTTTTGATGACCGACACGTAAATACAACCTGGGGTTCGTCAATGGTGGAAATCACTCCGGGGACTCAAAACGGTGATTAATACCCCATCTAACTGTGATTAATAGCCCATGAAACAGGCCAGAATCGGCCAAAACTGCGAGTTTTGATGACCGACACGTAAATAAAACCTGGGGTTCGTTAATGGTGGAAATCACTCCGGGGACTCAAAACGGTGATTAATAGCCCATGAAACAGGCCAGAATCGGCCAAAACTACGAGTGTTGATGACCGACACGTAAATACAACCTGGGGTTCGTCAATGGTGGAAATCACTCCAGGGACTCAAAACGGTGATTAATACCCCATCTAACTGTGATTAATAGCCCATGAAACAGGCCAGAATCGGCCAAAACTACGAGTTTTGATGACCGACACGTAAATACAACCTGGGGTTCGTCAATGGTGGAAATCACTCCGGGGACTCAAAACGGTGATTAATACCCCATCTAACTGTGATTAATAGCCCATGAAACAGGCCAGAATCGGCCAAAACTGCGAGTGTTGATGACCGACACGTAAATACAACCTGGGGTTCGTCAATGGTGGAAATCACTCCGGGGACTCAAAACGGTGATTAATACCCCATCTAACTGTGATTAATAGCCCATGAAACAGGCCAGAATCGGCCAAAACTGCGAGTGTTGATGACCGACACGTAAATACAACCTGGGGTTCGTCAATGGTGGAAATAGCTGCGGGGACTCAAAACGGTGATTAATAGCCCATCTAACTGTGATTAATAGCCCATGAAACAGGCCAGAATCGGCCAAAACTGCGAGTGTTGATGACCGACACGTAAATAAAACCTGGGGTTCGTTAATGGTGGAAATCACTCCGGGGACTCAAAACGGTGATTAATAGCCCATGAAACAGGCCAGAATCGTCCAAAACTACGAGTGTTGATGACCGACACGTAAATACAACCTGGGGTTCGTCAATGGTGGAAATCACTCCGGGGACTCAAAACGGTGATTAATACCCCATCTAACTGTGATTAATAGCCCATGAAACAGGCCAGAATCGGCCAAAACTGCGAGTGTTGATGACCGACACGTAAATAAAACCTGGGGTTCGTCAATGGTGGAAATAGCTGCGGGGACTCAAAACGGTGATTAATAGCCCATCTAACTGTGATTAATAGCCCATGAAACAGGCCAGAATCGGCCAAAACTGCGAGTGTTCATGACCGAAACGTAAATAAAACCTGGCGTTCGTTAATGGTGGAAATCACTCCGGGGACTCAAAACGGTGATTAATAGCCCATGAAACAGGCCAGAATCGTCCAAAACTACGAGTGTTGATGACCGACACGTAAATACAACCTGGGGTTCGTCAATGGTGGAAATCACTCCAGGGACTCAAAACGGTGATTAATATCCCATCTAACTGTGATTAATAGCCCATGAAACAGGCCAGAATCGGCCAAAACTACGAGTTTTGATGACCGACACGTAAATACAACCTGGGGTTCGTCAATGGTGGAAATCACTCCGGGGACTCAAAACGGTGATTAATACCCCATCTAACTGTGATTAATAGCCCATGAAACAGGCCAGAATCGGCCAAAACTGCGAGTTTTGATGACCGACACGTAAATAAAACCTGGGGTTCGTTAATGGTGGAAATCACTCCGGGGACTCAAAACGGTGATTAATAGCCCATGAAACAGGCCAGAATCGGCCAAAACTACGAGTGTTGATGACCGACACGTAAATACAACCTGGGGTTCGTCAATGGTGGAAATCACTCCAGGGACTCAAAACGGTGATTAATACCCCATCTAACTGTGATTAATAGCCCATGAAACAGGCCAGAATCGGCCAAAACTACGAGTTTTGATGACCGACACGTAAATACAACCTGGGGTTCGTCAATGGTGGAAATCACTCCGGGGACTCAAAACGGTGATTAATACCCCATCTAACTGTGATTAATAGCCCATGAAACAGGCCAGAATCGGCCAAAACTGCGAGTGTTGATGACCGACACGTAAATACAACCTGGGGTTCGTCAATGGTGGAAATCACTCCGGGGACTCAAAACGGTGATTAATACCCCATCTAACTGTGATTAATAGCCCATGAAACAGGCCAGAATCGGCCAAAACTGCGAGTGTTGATGACCGACACGTAAATACAACCTGGGGTTCGTCAATGGTGGAAATCACTCCGGGGACTCAAAACGGTGATTAATACCCCATCTAACTGTGATTAATAGCCCATGAAACAGGCCAGAATCGGCCAAAACTGCGAGTGTTGATGACCGACACGTAAATAAAACCTGGGGTTCGTCAATGGTGGAAATAGCTGCGGGGACTCAAAACGGTGATTAATAGCCCATCTAACTGTGATTAATAGCCCATGAAACAGGCCAGAATCGGCCAAAACTGCGAGTGTTGATGACCGACACGTAAATAAAACCTGGGGTTCGTTAATGGTGGAAATCACTCCGGGGACTCAAAACGGTGATTAATAGCCCATGAAACAGGCCAGAATCGGCCAAAACTGCGAGTGTTGATGACCGACACGTAAATACAACCTCGGGTTCGTCAATGGTGGAAATCACTCCGGGGACTCAAAACGGTGATTAATAGCCCATGAAACAGGCCAGAATCGGCCAAAACTGCGAGTGTTGATGACCGACACGTAAATACAACCTGGGGTTCGTCAATGGTGGAAATCACTCCGGGGACTCAAAACGGTGATTAATACCCCATCTAACTGTGATTAATAGCCCATGAAACAGGCCAGAATCGGCCAAAACTGCGAGTGTTGATGACCGACACGTAAATACAACCTGGGGTTCGTCAATGGTGGAAATCACTCCGGGGACTCAAAACGGTGATTAATACCCCATCTAACTGTGATTAATAGCCCATGAAACAGGCCAGAATCGGCCAAAACTGCGAGTGTTGATGACCGACACGTAAATACAACCTGGGGTTCGTCAATGGTGGAAATCACTCCGGGGACTCAAAACGGTGATTAATACCCCATCTAACTGTGATTAATAGCCCATGAAACAGGCCAGAATCGGCCAAAACTGCGAGTGTTGATGACCGACACGTAAATAAAACCTGGGGTTCGTCAATGGTGGAAATAGCTGCGGGGACTCAAAACGGTGATTAATAGCCCATCTAACTGTGATTAATAGCCCATGAAACAGGCCAGAATCGGCCAAAACTGCGAGTGTTCATGACCGAAACGTAAATAAAACCTGGCGTTCGTTAATGGTGGAAATCACTCCGGGGACTCAAAACGGTGATTAATAGCCCATGAAACAGGCCAGAATCGTCCAAAACTACGAGTGTTGATGACCGACACGTAAATACAACCTGGGGTTCGTCAATGGTGGAAATCACTCCAGGGACTCAAAACGGTGATTAATATCCCATCTAACTGTGATTAATAGCCCATGAAACAGGCCAGAATCGGCCAAAACTACGAGTTTTGATGACCGACACGTAAATACAACCTGGGGTTCGTCAATGGTGGAAATCACTCCGGGGACTCAAAACGGTGATTAATACCCCATCTAACTGTGATTAATAGCCCATGAAACAGGCCAGAATCGGCCAAAACTGCGAGTTTTGATGACCGACACGTAAATAAAACCTGGGGTTCGTTAATGGTGGAAATCACTCCGGGGACTCAAAACGGTGATTAATAGCCCATGAAACAGGCCAGAATCGGCCAAAACTACGAGTGTTGATGACCGACACGTAAATACAACCTGGGGTTCGTCAATGGTGGAAATCACTCCAGGGACTCAAAACGGTGATTAATACCCCATCTAACTGTGATTAATAGCCCATGAAACAGGCCAGAATCGGCCAAAACTACGAGTTTTGATGACCGACACGTAAATACAACCTGGGGTTCGTCAATGGTGGAAATCACTCCGGGGACTCAAAACGGTGATTAATACCCCATCTAACTGTGATTAATAGCCCATGAAACAGGCCAGAATCGGCCAAAACTGCGAGTGTTGATGACCGACACGTAAATACAACCTGGGGTTCGTCAATGGTGGAAATCACTCCGGGGACTCAAAACGGTGATTAATACCCCATCTAACTGTGATTAATAGCCCATGAAACAGGCCAGAATCGGCCAAAACTGCGAGTGTTGATGACCGACACGTAAATACAACCTGGGGTTCGTCAATGGTGGAAATCACTCCGGGGACTCAAAACGGTGATTAATACCCCATCTAACTGTGATTAATAGCCCATGAAACAGGCCAGAATCGGCCAAAACTGCGAGTGTTGATGACCGACACGTAAATAAAACCTGGGGTTCGTCAATGGTGGAAATAGCTGCGGGGACTCAAAACGGTGATTAATAGCCCATCTAACTGTGATTAATAGCCCATGAAACAGGCCAGAATCGGCCAAAACTGCGAGTGTTGATGACCGACACGTAAATAAAACCTGGGGTTCGTTAATGGTGGAAATCACTCCGGGGACTCAAAACGGTGATTAATAGCCCATGAAACAGGCCAGAATCGGCCAAAACTGCGAGTGTTGATGACCGACACGTAAATACAACCTCGGGTTCGTCAATGGTGGAAATCACTCCGGGGACTCAAAACGGTGATTAATAGCCCATGAAACAGGCCAGAATCGGCCAAAACTGCGAGTGTTGATGACCGACACGTAAATACAACCTGGGGTTCGTCAATGGTGGAAATCACTCCGGGGACTCAAAACGGTGATTAATACCCCATCTAACTGTGATTAATAGCCCATGAAACAGGCCAGAATCGGCCAAAACTGCGAGTGTTGATGACCGACACGTAAATACAACCTGGGGTTCGTCAATGGTGGAAATCACTCCGGGGACTCAAAACGGTGATTAATACCCCATCTAACTGTGATTAATAGCCCATGAAACAGGCCAGAATCGGCCAAAACTGCGAGTGTTGATGACCGACACGTAAATACAACCTGGGGTTCGTCAATGGTGGAAATCACTCCGGGGACTCAAAACGGTGATTAATACCCCATCTAACTGTGATTAATAGCCCATGAAACAGGCCAGAATCGGCCAAAACTGCGAGTGTTGATGACCGACACGTAAATAAAACCTGGGGTTCGTCAATGGTGGAAATAGCTGCGGGGACTCAAAACGGTGATTAATAGCCCATCTAACTGTGATTAATAGCCCATGAAACAGGCCAGAATCGGCCAAAACTGCGAGTGTTGATGACCGAAACGTAAATAAAACCTGGCGTTCGTTAATGGTGGAAATCACTCCGGGGACTCAAAACGGTGATTAATAGCCCATGAAACAGGCCAGAATCGTCCAAAACTACGAGTGTTGATGACCGACACGTAAATACAACCTGGGGTTCGTCAATGGTGGAAATCACTCCAGGGACTCAAAACGGTGATTAATATCCCATCTAACTGTGATTAATAGCCCATGAAACAGGCCAGAATCGGCCAAAACTACGAGTTTTGATGACCGACACGTAAATACAACCTGGGGTTCGTCAATGGTGGAAATCACTCCGGGGACTCAAAACGGTGATTAATACCCCATCTAACTGTGATTAATAGCCCATGAAACAGGCCAGAATCGGCCAAAACTGCGAGTTTTGATGACCGACACGTAAATAAAACCTGGGGTTCGTTAATGGTGGAAATCACTCCGGGGACTCAAAACGGTGATTAATAGCCCATGAAACAGGCCAGAATCGGCCAAAACTACGAGTGTTGATGACCGACACGTAAATACAACCTGGGGTTCGTCAATGGTGGAAATCACTCCAGGGACTCAAAACGGTGATTAATACCCCATCTAACTGTGATTAATAGCCCATGAAACAGGCCAGAATCGGCCAAAACTACGAGTTTTGATGACCGACACGTAAATACAACCTGGGGTTCGTCAATGGTGGAAATCACTCCGGGGACTCAAAACGGTGATTAATACCCCATCTAACTGTGATTAATAGCCCATGAAACAGGCCAGAATCGGCCAAAACTGCGAGTGTTGATGACCGACACGTAAATACAACCTGGGGTTCGTCAATGGTGGAAATCACTCCGGGGACTCAAAACGGTGATTAATACCCCATCTAACTGTGATTAATAGCCCATGAAACAGGCCAGAATCGGCCAAAACTGCGAGTGTTGATGACCGACACGTAAATACAACCTGGGGTTCGTCAATGGTGGAAATCACTCCGGGGACTCAAAACGGTGATTAATACCCCATCTAACTGTGATTAATAGCCCATGAAACAGGCCAGAATCGGCCAAAACTGCGAGTGTTGATGACCGACACGTAAATAAAACCTGGGGTTCGTCAATGGTGGAAATAGCTGCGGGGACTCAAAACGGTGATTAATAGCCCATCTAACTGTGATTAATAGCCCATGAAACAGGCCAGAATCGGCCAAAACTGCGAGTGTTGATGACCGACACGTAAATAAAACCTGGGGTTCGTTAATGGTGGAAATCACTCCGGGGACTCAAAACGGTGATTAATAGCCCATGAAACAGGCCAGAATCGGCCAAAACTGCGAGTGTTGATGACCGACACGTAAATACAACCTCGGGTTCGTCAATGGTGGAAATCACTCCGGGGACTCAAAACGGTGATTAATACCCCATCTAACTGTGATTAATAGCCCATGAAACAGGCCAGAATCGGCCAAAACTACGAGTGTTGATGACCGACACGTAAATAAAACCTGGGGTTCGTCAATGGTGGAAATAGCTGCGGGGACTCAAAACGGTGATTAATAGCCCATCTAACTGTGATTAATAGCCCATGAAACAGGCCAGAAATGGCCAAAACTGCGAGTGTTGATGACCGACACGTAAATAAAACATGGGGTTCGTTAATGGTGGAAATCACTCCGGGGACTCAAAACGGTGATTAATAGCCCATGAAACAGGCCAGAATCGGCCAAAACTGCGAGTGTTGATGACCGACACGTAAATACAACCTCGGGTTCGTCAATGGTGGAAATCACTCCGGGGACTCAAAACGGTGATTAATACCCCATCTAACTGTGATTAATAGCCCATGAAACAGGCCAGAATCGGCCAAAACTGCGAGTGTTGATGACCGACACGTAAATAAAACCTGGGGTTCGTTAATGGTGGAAATCACTCCGGGGACTCAAAACGGTGATTAATAGCCCATGAAACAGGCCAGAATCGGCCAAAACTGCGAGTGTTGATGACCGACACGTAAATACAACCTGGGGTTCGTCAATGGTGGAAATCACTCCGGGGACTCAAAACGGTGATTAATACCCCATCTAACTGTGATTAATAGCCCATGAAACAGGCCAGAATCGGCCAAAACTACGAGTGTTGATGACCGACACGTAAATAAAACCTGGGGTTCGTCAATGGTGGAAATAGCTGCGGGGACTCAAAACGGTGATTAATAGCCCATCTAACTGTGATTAATAGCCCATGAAACAGGCCAGAAATGGCCAAAACTGCGAGTGTTGATGACCGACACGTAAATAAAACCTGGGGTTCGTTAATGGTGGAAATCACTCCGGGGACTCAAAACGGTGATTAATAGCCCATGAAACAGGCCAGAATCGGCCAAAACTGCGAGTGTTGATGACCGACACGTAAATACAACCTCGGGTTCGTCAATGGTGGAAATCACTCCGGGGACTCAAAACGGTGATTAATACCCCATCTAACTGTGATTAATAGCCCATGAAACAGGCCAGAATCGGCCAAAACTGCGAGTGTTGATGACCGACACGTAAATACAACCTGGGGTTCGTCAATGGTGGAAATCACTCCGGGGACTCAAAACGGTGATTAATACCCCATCTAACTGTGATTAATAGCCCATGAAACAGGCCAGAATCGGCCAAAACTGCGAGTGTTGATGACCGACACGTAAATAAAACCTGGGGTTCGTCAATGGTGGAAATAGCTGCGGCGACTCAAAACGGTGATTAATAGCCCATCTAACTGTGATTAATAGCCCATGAAACAGGCCAGAATCGGCCAAAACTGCGAGTGTTGATGACCGACACGTAAATAAAACCTGGGGTTCGTTAATGGTGGAAATCACTCCGGGGACTCAAAACGGTGATTAATAGCCCATGAAACAGGCCAGAATCGTCCAAAACTACGAGTGTTGATGACCGACACGTAAATACAACCTGGGGTTCGTCAATGGTGGAAATCACTCCAGGGACTCAAAACGGTGATTAATATCCCATCTAACTGTGATTAATAGCCCATGAAACAGGCCAGAATCGGCCAAAACTACGAGTTTTGATGACCGACACGTAAATACAACCTGGGGTTCGTCAATGGTGGAAATCACTCCGGGGACTCAAAACGGTGATTAATACCCCATCTAACTGTGATTAATAGCCCATGAAACAGGCCAGAATCGGCCAAAACTGCGAGTTTTGATGACCGACACGTAAATAAAACCTGGGGTTCGTTAATGGTGGAAATCACTCCGGGGACTCAAAACGGTGATTAATAGCCCATGAAACAGGCCAGAATCGGCCAAAACTACGAGTGTTGATGACCGACACGTAAATACAACCTGGGGTTCGTCAATGGTGGAAATCACTCCAGGGACTCAAAACGGTGATTAATACCCCATCTAACTGTGATTAATAGCCCATGAAACAGGCCAGAATCGGCCAAAACTACGAGTTTTGATGACCGACACGTAAATACAACCTGGGGTTCGTCAATGGTGGAAATCACTCCGGGGACTCAAAACGGTGATTAATACCCCATCTAACTGTGATTAATAGCCCATGAAACAGGCCAGAATCGGCCAAAACTGCGAGTGTTGATGACCGACACGTAAATACAACCTGGGGTTCGTCAATGGTGGAAATCACTCCGGGGACTCAAAACGGTGATTAATACCCCATCTAACTGTGATTAATAGCCCATGAAACAGGCCAGAATCGGCCAAAACTGCGAGTGTTGATGACCGACACGTAAATACAACCTGGGGTTCGTCAATGGTGGAAATCACTCCGGGGACTCAAAACGGTGATTAATACCCCATCTAACTGTGATTAATAGCCCATGAAACAGGCCAGAATCGGCCAAAACTGCGAGTGTTGATGACCGACACGTAAATAAAACCTGGGGTTCGTCAATGGTGGAAATAGCTGCGGGGACTCAAAACGGTGATTAATAGCCCATCTAACTGTGATTAATAGCCCATGAAACAGGCCAGAATCGGCCAAAACTGCGAGTGTTGATGACCGACACGTAAATAAAACCTGGGGTTCGTTAATGGTGGAAATCACTCCGGGGACTCAAAACGGTGATTAATACCCCATCTAACTGTGATTAATAGCCCATGAAACAGGCCAGAATCGGCCAAAACTGCGAGTTTTGATGACCGACACGTAAATAAAACCTGGGGTTCGTTAATGGTGGAAATCACTCCGGGGACTCAAAACGGTGATTAATAGCCCATGAAACAGGCCAGAATCGGCCAAAACTACGAGTGTTGATGACCGACACGTAAATACAACCTGGGGTTCGTCAATGGTGGAAATCACTCCAGGGACTCAAAACGGTGATTAATACCCCATCTAACTGTGATTAATAGCCCATGAAACAGGCCAGAATCGGCCAAAACTGCGAGTGTTGATGACCGACACGTAAATACAACCTGGGGTTCGTCAATGGTGGAAATCACTCCGGGGACTCAAAACGGTGATTAATACCCCATCTAACTGTGATTAATAGCCCATGAAACAGGCCAGAATCGGCCAAAACTGCGAGTGTTGATGACCGACACGTAAATACAACCTGGGGTTCGTCAATGGTGGAAATCACTCCGGGGACTCAAAACGGTGATTAATACCCCATCTAACTGTGATTAATAGCCCATGAAACAGGCCAGAATCGGCCAAAACTGCGAGTGTTGATGACCGACACGTAAATACAACCTGGGGTTCGTCAATGGTGGAAATCACTCCGGGGACTCAAAACGGTGATTAATACCCCATCTAACTGTGATTAATAGCCCATGAAACAGGCCAGAATCGGCCAAAACTGCGAGTGTTGATGACCGACACGTAAATACAACCTGGGGTTCGTCAATGGTGGAAATCACTCCGGGGACTCAAAACGGTGATTAATACCCCATCTAACTGTGATTAATAGCCCATGAAACAGGCCAGAATCGGCCAAAACTGCGAGTGTTGATGACCGACACGTAAATAAAACCTGGGGTTCGTCAATGGTGGAAATAGCTGCGGGGACTCAAAACGGTGATTAATAGCCCATCTAACTGTGATTAATAGCCCATGAAACAGGCCAGAATCGGCCAAAACTGCGAGTGTTCATGACCGAAACGTAAATAAAACCTGGCGTTCGTTAATGGTGGAAATCACTCCGGGGACTCAAAACGGTGATTAATAGCCCATGAAACAGGCCAGAATCGTCCAAAACTACGAGTGTTGATGACCGACACGTAAATACAACCTGGGGTTCGTCAATGGTGGAAATCACTCCAGGGACTCAAAACGGTGATTAATATCCCATCTAACTGTGATTAATAGCCCATGAAACAGGCCAGAATCGGCCAAAACTACGAGTTTTGATGACCGACACGTAAATACAACCTGGGGTTCGTCAATGGTGGAAATCACTCCGGGGACTCAAAACGGTGATTAATACCCCATCTAACTGTGATTAATAGCCCATGAAACAGGCCAGAATCGGCCAAAACTGCGAGTTTTGATGACCGACACGTAAATAAAACCTGGGGTTCGTTAATGGTGGAAATCACTCCGGGGACTCAAAACGGTGATTAATAGCCCATGAAACAGGCCAGAATCGGCCAAAACTACGAGTGTTGATGACCGACACGTAAATACAACCTGGGGTTCGTCAATGGTGGAAATCACTCCAGGGACTCAAAACGGTGATTAATACCCCATCTAACTGTGATTAATAGCCCATGAAACAGGCCAGAATCGGCCAAAACTACGAGTTTTGATGACCGACACGTAAATACAACCTGGGGTTCGTCAATGGTGGAAATCACTCCGGGGACTCAAAACGGTGATTAATACCCCATCTAACTGTGATTAATAGCCCATGAAACAGGCCAGAATCGGCCAAAACTGCGAGTGTTGATGACCGACACGTAAATACAACCTGGGGTTCGTCAATGGTGGAAATCACTCCGGGGACTCAAAACGGTGATTAATACCCCATCTAACTGTGATTAATAGCCCATGAAACAGGCCAGAATCGGCCAAAACTGCGAGTGTTGATGACCGACACGTAAATACAACCTGGGGTTCGTCAATGGTGGAAATCACTCCGGGGACTCAAAACGGTGATTAATACCCCATCTAACTGTGATTAATAGCCCATGAAACAGGCCAGAATCGGCCAAAACTGCGAGTGTTGATGACCGACACGTAAATAAAACCTGGGGTTCGTCAATGGTGGAAATAGCTGCGGGGACTCAAAACGGTGATTAATAGCCCATCTAACTGTGATTAATAGCCCATGAAACAGGCCAGAATCGGCCAAAACTGCGAGTGTTGATGACCGACACGTAAATAAAACCTGGGGTTCGTTAATGGTGGAAATCACTCCGGGGACTCAAAACGGTGATTAATAGCCCATGAAACAGGCCAGAATCGGCCAAAACTGCGAGTGTTGATGACCGACACGTAAATACAACCTCGGGTTCGTCAATGGTGGAAATCACTCCGGGGACTCAAAACGGTGATTAATAGCCCATGAAACAGGCCAGAATCGGCCAAAACTGCGAGTGTTGATGACCGACACGTAAATACAACCTGGGGTTCGTCAATGGTGGAAATCACTCCGGGGACTCAAAACGGTGATTAATACCCCATCTAACTGTGATTAATAGCCCATGAAACAGGCCAGAATCGGCCAAAACTGCGAGTGTTGATGACCGACACGTAAATACAACCTGGGGTTCGTCAATGGTGGAAATCACTCCGGGGACTCAAAACGGTGATTAATACCCCATCTAACTGTGATTAATAGCCCATGAAACAGGCCAGAATCGGCCAAAACTGCGAGTGTTGATGACCGACACGTAAATACAACCTGGGGTTCGTCAATGGTGGAAATCACTCCGGGGACTCAAAACGGTGATTAATACCCCATCTAACTGTGATTAATAGCCCATGAAACAGGCCAGAATCGGCCAAAACTGCGAGTGTTGATGACCGACACGTAAATAAAACCTGGGGTTCGTCAATGGTGGAAATAGCTGCGGGGACTCAAAACGGTGATTAATAGCCCATCTAACTGTGATTAATAGCCCATGAAACAGGCCAGAATCGGCCAAAACTGCGAGTGTTGATGACCGACACGTAAATAAAACCTGGCGTTCGTTAATGGTGGAAATCACTCCGGGGACTCAAAACGGTGATTAATAGCCCATGAAACAGGCCAGAATCGTCCAAAACTACGAGTGTTGATGACCGACACGTAAATACAACCTGGGGTTCGTCAATGGTGGAAATCACTCCAGGGACTCAAAACGGTGATTAATATCCCATCTAACTGTGATTAATAGCCCATGAAACAGGCCAGAATCGGCCAAAACTACGAGTTTTGATGACCGACACGTAAATACAACCTGGGGTTCGTCAATGGTGGAAATCACTCCGGGGACTCAAAACGGTGATTAATACCCCATCTAACTGTGATTAATAGCCCATGAAACAGGCCAGAATCGGCCAAAACTGCGAGTTTTGATGACCGACACGTAAATAAAACCTGGGGTTCGTTAATGGTGGAAATCACTCCGGGGACTCAAAACGGTGATTAATAGCCCATGAAACAGGCCAGAATCGGCCAAAACTACGAGTGTTGATGACCGACACGTAAATACAACCTGGGGTTCGTCAATGGTGGAAATCACTCCAGGGACTCAAAACGGTGATTAATACCCCATCTAACTGTGATTAATAGCCCATGAAACAGGCCAGAATCGGCCAAAACTACGAGTTTTGATGACCGACACGTAAATACAACCTGGGGTTCGTCAATGGTGGAAATCACTCCGGGGACTCAAAACGGTGATTAATACCCCATCTAACTGTGATTAATAGCCCATGAAACAGGCCAGAATCGGCCAAAACTGCGAGTGTTGATGACCGACACGTAAATACAACCTGGGGTTCGTCAATGGTGGAAATCACTCCGGGGACTCAAAACGGTGATTAATACCCCATCTAACTGTGATTAATAGCCCATGAAACAGGCCAGAATCGGCCAAAACTGCGAGTGTTGATGACCGACACGTAAATACAACCTGGGGTTCGTCAATGGTGGAAATCACTCCGGGGACTCAAAACGGTGATTAATACCCCATCTAACTGTGATTAATAGCCCATGAAACAGGCCAGAATCGGCCAAAACTGCGAGTGTTGATGACCGACACGTAAATAAAACCTGGGGTTCGTTAATGGTGGAAATCACTCCGGGGACTCAAAACGGTGATTAATAGCCCATGAAACAGGCCAGAATCGTCCAAAACTACGAGTGTTGATGACCGACACGTAAATACAACCTGGGGTTCGTCAATGGTGGAAATCACTCCAGGGACTCAAAACGGTGATTAATATCCCATCTAACTGTGATTAATAGCCCATGAAACAGGCCAGAATCGGCCAAAACTACGAGTTTTGATGACCGACACGTAAATACAACCTGGGGTTCGTCAATGGTGGAAATCACTCCGGGGACTCAAAACGGTGATTAATACCCCATCTAACTGTGATTAATAGCCCATGAAACAGGCCAGAATCGGCCAAAACTGCGAGTTTTGATGACCGACACGTAAATAAAACCTGGGGTTCGTTAATGGTGGAAATCACTCCGGGGACTCAAAACGGTGATTAATAGCCCATGAAACAGGCCAGAATCGGCCAAAACTACGAGTGTTGATGACCGACACGTAAATACAACCTGGGGTTCGTCAATGGTGGAAATCACTCCAGGGACTCAAAACGGTGATTAATACCCCATCTAACTGTGATTAATAGCCCATGAAACAGGCCAGAATCGGCCAAAACTACGAGTTTTGATGACCGACACGTAAATACAACCTGGGGTTCGTCAATGGTGGAAATCACTCCGGGGACTCAAAACGGTGATTAATACCCCATCTAACTGTGATTAATAGCCCATGAAACAGGCCAGAATCGGCCAAAACTGCGAGTGTTGATGACCGACACGTAAATACAACCTGGGGTTCGTCAATGGTGGAAATCACTCCGGGGACTCAAAACGGTGATTAATACCCCATCTAACTGTGATTAATAGCCCATGAAACAGGCCAGAATCGGCCAAAACTGCGAGTGTTGATGACCGACACGTAAATACAACCTGGGGTTCGTCAATGGTGGAAATCACTCCGGGGACTCAAAACGGTGATTAATACCCCATCTAACTGTGATTAATAGCCCATGAAACAGGCCAGAATCGGCCAAAACTGCGAGTGTTGATGACCGACACGTAAATAAAACCTGGGGTTCGTTAATGGTGGAAATCACTCCGGGGACTCAAAACGGTGATTAATAGCCCATGAAACAGGCCAGAATCGGCCAAAACTGCGAGTGTTGATGACCGACACGTAAATACAACCTCGGGTTCGTCAATGGTGGAAATCACTCCGGGGACTCAAAACGGTGATTAATAGCCCATGAAACAGGCCAGAATCGGCCAAAACTGCGAGTGTTGATGACCGACACGTAAATACAACCTGGGGTTCGTCAATGGTGGAAATCACTCCGGGGACTCAAAACGGTGATTAATACCCCATCTAACTGTGATTAATAGCCCATGAAACAGGCCAGAATCGGCCAAAACTGCGAGTGTTGATGACCGACACGTAAATACAACCTGGGGTTCGTCAATGGTGGAAATCACTCCGGGGACTCAAAACGGTGATTAATACCCCATCTAACTGTGATTAATAGCCCATGAAACAGGCCAGAATCGGCCAAAACTGCGAGTGTTGATGACCGACACGTAAATACAACCTGGGGTTCGTCAATGGTGGAAATCACTCCGGGGACTCAAAACGGTGATTAATACCCCATCTAACTGTGATTAATAGCCCATGAAACAGGCCAGAATCGGCCAAAACTGCGAGTGTTGATGACCGACACGTAAATAAAACCTGGGGTTCGTCAATGGTGGAAATAGCTGCGGGGACTCAAAACGGTGATTAATAGCCCATCTAACTGTGATTAATAGCCCATGAAACAGGCCAGAATCGGCCAAAACTGCGAGTGTTGATGACCGACACGTAAATAAAACCTGGCGTTCGTTAATGGTGGAAATCACTCCGGGGACTCAAAACGGTGATTAATAGCCCATGAAACAGGCCAGAATCGTCCAAAACTACGAGTGTTGATGACCGACACGTAAATACAACCTGGGGTTCGTCAATGGTGGAAATCACTCCAGGGACTCAAAACGGTGATTAATATCCCATCTAACTGTGATTAATAGCCCATGAAACAGGCCAGAATCGGCCAAAACTACGAGTTTTGATGACCGACACGTAAATACAACCTGGGGTTCGTCAATGGTGGAAATCACTCCGGGGACTCAAAACGGTGATTAATACCCCATCTAACTGTGATTAATAGCCCATGAAACAGGCCAGAATCGGCCAAAACTGCGAGTTTTGATGACCGACACGTAAATAAAACCTGGGGTTCGTTAATGGTGGAAATCACTCCGGGGACTCAAAACGGTGATTAATAGCCCATGAAACAGGCCAGAATCGGCCAAAACTACGAGTGTTGATGACCGACACGTAAATACAACCTGGGGTTCGTCAATGGTGGAAATCACTCCAGGGACTCAAAACGGTGATTAATACCCCATCTAACTGTGATTAATAGCCCATGAAACAGGCCAGAATCGGCCAAAACTACGAGTTTTGATGACCGACACGTAAATACAACCTGGGGTTCGTCAATGGTGGAAATCACTCCGGGGACTCAAAACGGTGATTAATACCCCATCTAACTGTGATTAATAGCCCATGAAACAGGCCAGAATCGGCCAAAACTGCGAGTGTTGATGACCGACACGTAAATACAACCTGGGGTTCGTCAATGGTGGAAATCACTCCGGGGACTCAAAACGGTGATTAATACCCCATCTAACTGTGATTAATAGCCCATGAAACAGGCCAGAATCGGCCAAAACTGCGAGTGTTGATGACCGACACGTAAATAAAACCTGGGGTTCGTCAATGGTGGAAATAGCTGCGGGGACTCAAAACGGTGATTAATAGCCCATCTAACTGTGATTAATAGCCCATGAAACAGGCCAGAATCGGCCAAAACTGCGAGTGTTGATGACCGACACGTAAATAAAACCTGGGGTTCGTTAATGGTGGAAATCACTCCGGGGACTCAAAACGGTGATTAATAGCCCATGAAACAGGCCAGAATCGGCCAAAACTGCGAGTGTTGATGACCGACACGTAAATACAACCTCGGGTTCGTCAATGGTGGAAATCACTCCGGGGACTCAAAACGGTGATTAATAGCCCATGAAACAGGCCAGAATCGGCCAAAACTGCGAGTGTTGATGACCGACACGTAAATACAACCTGGGGTTCGTCAATGGTGGAAATCACTCCGGGGACTCAAAACGGTGATTAATACCCCATCTAACTGTGATTAATAGCCCATGAAACAGGCCAGAATCGGCCAAAACTGCGAGTGTTGATGACCGACACGTAAATACAACCTGGGGTTCGTCAATGGTGGAAATCACTCCGGGGACTCAAAACGGTGATTAATACCCCATCTAACTGTGATTAATAGCCCATGAAACAGGCCAGAATCGGCCAAAACTGCGAGTGTTGATGACCGACACGTAAATACAACCTGGGGTTCGTCAATGGTGGAAATCACTCCGGGGACTCAAAACGGTGATTAATACCCCATCTAACTGTGATTAATAGCCCATGAAACAGGCCAGAATCGGCCAAAACTGCGAGTGTTGATGACCGACACGTAAATAAAACCTGGGGTTCGTCAATGGTGGAAATAGCTGCGGGGACTCAAAACGGTGATTAATAGCCCATCTAACTGTGATTAATAGCCCATGAAACAGGCCAGAATCGGCCAAAACTGCGAGTGTTGATGACCGACACGTAAATAAAACCTGGCGTTCGTTAATGGTGGAAATCACTCCGGGGACTCAAAACGGTGATTAATAGCCCATGAAACAGGCCAGAATCGTCCAAAACTACGAGTGTTGATGACCGACACGTAAATACAACCTGGGGTTCGTCAATGGTGGAAATCACTCCAGGGACTCAAAACGGTGATTAATATCCCATCTAACTGTGATTAATAGCCCATGAAACAGGCCAGAATCGGCCAAAACTACGAGTTTTGATGACCGACACGTAAATACAACCTGGGGTTCGTCAATGGTGGAAATCACTCCGGGGACTCAAAACGGTGATTAATACCCCATCTAACTGTGATTAATAGCCCATGAAACAGGCCAGAATCGGCCAAAACTGCGAGTTTTGATGACCGACACGTAAATAAAACCTGGGGTTCGTTAATGGTGGAAATCACTCCGGGGACTCAAAACGGTGATTAATAGCCCATGAAACAGGCCAGAATCGGCCAAAACTACGAGTGTTGATGACCGACACGTAAATACAACCTGGGGTTCGTCAATGGTGGAAATCACTCCAGGGACTCAAAACGGTGATTAATACCCCATCTAACTGTGATTAATAGCCCATGAAACAGGCCAGAATCGGCCAAAACTACGAGTTTTGATGACCGACACGTAAATACAACCTGGGGTTCGTCAATGGTGGAAATCACTCCGGGGACTCAAAACGGTGATTAATACCCCATCTAACTGTGATTAATAGCCCATGAAACAGGCCAGAATCGGCCAAAACTGCGAGTGTTGATGACCGACACGTAAATACAACCTGGGGTTCGTCAATGGTGGAAATCACTCCGGGGACTCAAAACGGTGATTAATACCCCATCTAACTGTGATTAATAGCCCATGAAACAGGCCAGAATCGGCCAAAACTGCGAGTGTTGATGACCGACACGTAAATACAACCTGGGGTTCGTCAATGGTGGAAATCACTCCGGGGACTCAAAACGGTGATTAATACCCCATCTAACTGTGATTAATAGCCCATGAAACAGGCCAGAATCGGCCAAAACTGCGAGTGTTGATGACCGACACGTAAATAAAACCTGGGGTTCGTTAATGGTGGAAATCACTCCGGGGACTCAAAACGGTGATTAATAGCCCATGAAACAGGCCAGAATCGTCCAAAACTACGAGTGTTGATGACCGACACGTAAATACAACCTGGGGTTCGTCAATGGTGGAAATCACTCCAGGGACTCAAAACGGTGATTAATATCCCATCTAACTGTGATTAATAGCCCATGAAACAGGCCAGAATCGGCCAAAACTACGAGTTTTGATGACCGACACGTAAATACAACCTGGGGTTCGTCAATGGTGGAAATCACTCCGGGGACTCAAAACGGTGATTAATACCCCATCTAACTGTGATTAATAGCCCATGAAACAGGCCAGAATCGGCCAAAACTGCGAGTTTTGATGACCGACACGTAAATAAAACCTGGGGTTCGTTAATGGTGGAAATCACTCCGGGGACTCAAAACGGTGATTAATAGCCCATGAAACAGGCCAGAATCGGCCAAAACTACGAGTGTTGATGACCGACACGTAAATACAACCTGGGGTTCGTCAATGGTGGAAATCACTCCAGGGACTCAAAACGGTGATTAATACCCCATCTAACTGTGATTAATAGCCCATGAAACAGGCCAGAATCGGCCAAAACTACGAGTTTTGATGACCGACACGTAAATACAACCTGGGGTTCGTCAATGGTGGAAATCACTCCGGGGACTCAAAACGGTGATTAATACCCCATCTAACTGTGATTAATAGCCCATGAAACAGGCCAGAATCGGCCAAAACTGCGAGTGTTGATGACCGACACGTAAATACAACCTGGGGTTCGTCAATGGTGGAAATCACTCCGGGGACTCAAAACGGTGATTAATACCCCATCTAACTGTGATTAATAGCCCATGAAACAGGCCAGAATCGGCCAAAACTGCGAGTGTTGATGATCGACACGTAAATACAACCTGGGGTTCGTCAATGGTGGAAATCACTCCGGGGACTCAAAACGGTGATTAATACCCCATCTAACTGTGATTAATAGCCCATGAAACAGGCCAGAATCGGCCAAAACTGAGATTGTTGATGACCGACACGTAAATACAACCTCGGGTTCGTCAATGGTGGAAATCACTCCGGGGACTCAAAACGGTGATTAATACCCCATCTAACTGTGATTAATAGCCCATGAAACAGGCCAGAATCGGCCAAAACTGCGAGTGTTGATGACCGACACGTAAATACAACCTGGGGTTCGTCAATGGTGGAAATCACTCCGAGGACTCAAAACGGTGATTAATAGCCCATCTAACTGTGATTAATAGCCCATGAAACAGGCCAGAAATGGCCAAAACTGCGAGTGTTGATGACCGACACGTAAATAAAACCTGGGGTTCGTTAATGGTGGAAATCACTCCGGGGACTCAAAACGGTGATTAATAGCCCATGAAACAGGCCAGAATCGGCCAAAACTACGAGTGTTGATGACCGACACGTAAATACAACCTGGGGTTCGTCAATGGTGGAAATCACTCCAGGGACTCAAAACGGTGATTAATACCCCATCTAACTGTGATTAATAGCCCATGAAACAGGCCAGAATCGGCCAAAACTACGAGTTTTGATGACCGACACGTAAATACAACCTGGGGTTCGTCAATGGTGGAAATCACTCCGGGGACTCAAAACGGTGATTAATACCCCATCTAACTGTGATTAATAGCCCATGAAACAGGCCAGAATCGGCCAAAACTGCGAGTTTTGATGACCGACACGTAAATAAAACCTGGGGTTCGTTAATGGTGGAAATCACTCCGGGGACTCAAAACGGTGATTAATAGCCCATGAAACAGGCCAGAATCGGCCAAAACTGCGAGTGTTGATGACCGACACGTAAATACAACCTGGGGTTCGTCAATGGTGGAAATCACTCCGGGGACTCAAAACGGTGATTAATACCCCATCTAACTGTGATTAATAGCCCATGAAACAGGCCAGAATCGGCCAAAACTGCGAGTTTTGATGACCGACACGTAAATAAAACCTGGGGTTCGTTAATGGTGGAAATCACTCCGGGGACTCAAAACGGTGATTAATAGCCCATGAAACAGGCCAGAATCGTCCAAAACTACGAGTGTTGATGACCGACACGTAAATACAACCTGGGGTTCGTCAATGGTGGAAATCACTCCAGGGACTCAAAACGGTGATTAATATCCCATCTAACTGTGATTAATAGCCCATGAAACAGGCCAGAATCGGCCAAAACTACGAGTTTTGATGACCGACACGTAAATACAACCTGGGGTTCGTCAATGGTGGAAATCACTCCGGGGACTCAAAACGGTGATTAATACCCCATCTAACTGTGATTAATAGCCCATGAAACAGGCCAGAATCGGCCAAAACTGCGAGTTTTGATGACCGACACGTAAATAAAACCTGGGGTTCGTTAATGGTGGAAATCACTCCGGGGACTCAAAACGGTGATTAATAGCCCATGAAACAGGCCAGAATCGGCCAAAACTACGAGTGTTGATGACCGACACGTAAATACAACCTGGGGTTCGTCAATGGTGGAAATCACTCCAGGGACTCAAAACGGTGATTAATACCCCATCTAACTGTGATTAATAGCCCATGAAACAGGCCAGAATCGGCCAAAACTACGAGTTTTGATGACCGACACGTAAATACAACCTGGGGTTCGTCAATGGTGGAAATCACTCCGGGGACTCAAAACGGTGATTAATACCCCATCTAACTGTGATTAATAGCCCATGAAACAGGCCAGAATCGGCCAAAACTGCGAGTGTTGATGACCGACACGTAAATACAACCTGGGGTTCGTCAATGGTGGAAATCACTCCGGGGACTCAAAACGGTGATTAATACCCCATCTAACTGTGATTAATAGCCCATGAAACAGGCCAGAATCGGCCAAAACTGCGAGTGTTGATGATCGACACGTAAATACAACCTGGGGTTCGTCAATGGTGGAAATCACTCCGGGGACTCAAAACGGTGATTAATACCCCATCTAACTGTGATTAATAGCCCATGAAACAGGCCAGAATCGGCCAAAACTGAGATTGTTGATGACCGACACGTAAATACAACCTCGGGTTCGTCAATGGTGGAAATCACTCCGGGGACTCAAAACGGTGATTAATACCCCATCTAACTGTGATTAATAGCCCATGAAACAGGCCAGAATCGGCCAAAACTGCGAGTGTTGATGACCGACACGTAAATACAACCTGGGGTTCGTCAATGGTGGAAATCACTCCGAGGACTCAAAACGGTGATTAATAGCCCATCTAACTGTGATTAATAGCCCATGAAACAGGCCAGAAATGGCCAAAACTGCGAGTGTTGATGACCGACACGTAAATAAAACCTGGGGTTCGTTAATGGTGGAAATCACTCCGGGGACTCAAAACGGTGATTAATAGCCCATGAAACAGGCCAGAATCGGCCAAAACTACGAGTGTTGATGACCGACACGTAAATACAACCTGGGGTTCGTCAATGGTGGAAATCACTCCAGGGACTCAAAACGGTGATTAATACCCCATCTAACTGTGATTAATAGCCCATGAAACAGGCCAGAATCGGCCAAAACTACGAGTTTTGATGACCGACACGTAAATACAACCTGGGGTTCGTCAATGGTGGAAATCACTCCGGGGACTCAAAACGGTGATTAATACCCCATCTAACTGTGATTAATAGCCCATGAAACAGGCCAGAATCGGCCAAAACTGCGAGTTTTGATGACCGACACGTAAATAAAACCTGGGGTTCGTTAATGGTGGAAATCACTCCGGGGACTCAAAACGGTGATTAATAGCCCATGAAACAGGCCAGAATCGGCCAAAACTGCGAGTGTTGATGACCGACACGTAAATACAACCTGGGGTTCGTCAATGGTGGAAATCACTCCGGGGACTCAAAACGGTGATTAATACCCCATCTAACTGTGATTAATAGCCCATGAAACAGGCCAGAATCGGCCAAAACTGCGAGTGTTGATGACCGACACGTAAATAAAACCTGGGGTTCGTCAATGGTGGAAATAGCTGCGGGGACTCAAAACGGTGATTAATAGCCCATCTAACTGTGATTAATAGCCCATGAAACAGGCCAGAATCGGCCAAAACTGCGAGTGTTGATGACCGACACGTAAATAAAACCTGGGGTTCGTTAATGGTGGAAATCACTCCGGGGACTCAAAACGGTGATTAATAGCCCATGAAACAGGCCAGAATCGTCCAAAACTACGAGTGTTGATGACCGACACGTAAATACAACCTGGGGTTCGTCAATGGTGGAAATCACTCCAGGGACTCAAAACGGTGATTAATATCCCATCTAACTGTGATTAATAGCCCATGAAACAGGCCAGAATCGGCCAAAACTACGAGTTTTGATGACCGACACGTAAATACAACCTGGGGTTCGTCAATGGTGGAAATCACTCCGGGGACTCAAAACGGTGATTAATACCCCATCTAACTGTGATTAATAGCCCATGAAACAGGCCAGAATCGGCCAAAACTGCGAGTTTTGATGACCGACACGTAAATAAAACCTGGGGTTCGTTAATGGTGGAAATCACTCCGGGGACTCAAAACGGTGATTAATAGCCCATGAAACAGGCCAGAATCGGCCAAAACTACGAGTGTTGATGACCGACACGTAAATACAACCTGGGGTTCGTCAATGGTGGAAATCACTCCAGGGACTCAAAACGGTGATTAATACCCCATCTAACTGTGATTAATAGCCCATGAAACAGGCCAGAATCGGCCAAAACTACGAGTGTTGATGACCGACACGTAAATAAAACCTGGGGTTCGTCAATGGTGGAAATAGCTGCGGGGACTCAAAACGGTGATTAATAGCCCATCTAACTGTGATTAATAGCCCATGAAACAGGCCAGAATCGGCCAAAACTGCGAGTGTTGATGACCGACACGTAAATAAAACCTGGGGTTCGTTAATGGTGGAAATCACTCCGGGGACTCAAAACGGTGATTAATAGCCCATGAAACAGGCCAGAATCGGCCAAAACTGCGAGTGTTGATGACCGACACGTAAATACAACCTCGGGTTCGTCAATGGTGGAAATCACTCCGGGGACTCAAAACGGTGATTAATACCCCATCTAACTGTGATTAATAGCCCACGAAACAGGCCAGAATCGGCCAAAACTACGAGTGTTGATGACCGACACGTAAATAAAACCTGGGGTTCGTCAATGGTGGAAATAGCTGCGGGGACTCAAAACGGTGATTAATAGCCCATCTAACTGTGATTAATAGCCCATGAAACAGGCCAGAAATGGCCAAAACTGCGAGTGTTGATGACCGACACGTAAATAAAACCTGGGGTTCGTTAATGGTGGAAATCACTCCGGGGACTCAAAACGGTGATTAATAGCCCATGAAACAGGCCAGAATCGGCCAAAACTGCGAGTGTTGATGACCGACACGTAAATACAACCTCGGGTTCGTCAATGGTGGAAATCACTCCGGGGACTCAAAACGGTGATTAATACCCCATCTAACTGTGATTAATAGCCCATGAAACAGGCCAGAATCGGCCAAAACTGCGAGTGTTGATGACCGACACGTAAATAAAACCTGGGGTTCGTTAATGGTGGAAATCACTCCGGGGACTCAAAACGGTGATTAATAGCCCATGAAACAGGCCAGAATCGGCCAAAACTGCGAGTGTTGATGACCGACACGTAAATACAACCTGGGGTTCGTCAATGGTGGAAATCACTCCGGGGACTCAAAACGGTGATTAATACCCCATCTAACTGTGATTAATAGCCCATGAAACAGGCCAGAATCGGCCAAAACTACGAGTGTTGATGACCGACACGTAAATAAAACCTGGGGTTCGTCAATGGTGGAAATAGCTGCGGGGACTCAAAACGGTGATTAATAGCCCATCTAACTGTGATTAATAGCCCATGAAACAGGCCAGAAATGGCCAAAACTGCGAGTGTTGATGACCGACACGTAAATAAAACCTGGGGTTCGTTAATGGTGGAAATCACTCCGGGGACTCAAAACGGTGATTAATAGCCCATGAAACAGGCCAGAATCGGCCAAAACTGCGAGTGTTGATGACCGACACGTAAATACAACCTCGGGTTCGTCAATGGTGGAAATCACTCCGGGGACTCAAAACGGTGATTAATACCCCATCTAACTGTGATTAATAGCCCATGAAACAGGCCAGAATCGGCCAAAACTGCGAGTGTTGATGACCGACACGTAAATACAACCTCGGGTTCGTCAATGGTGGAAATCACTCCGGGGACTCAAAACGGTGATTAATACCCCATCTAACTGTGATTAATAGCCCATGAAACAGGCCAGAATCGGCCAAAACTACGAGTGTTGATGACCGACACGTAAATAAAACCTGGGGTTCGTCAATGGTGGAAATAGCTGCGGGGACTCAAAACGGTGATTAATAGCCCATCTAACTGTGATTAATAGCCCATGAAACAGGCCAGAAATGGCCAAAACTGCGAGTGTTGATGACCGACACGTAAATAAAACCTGGGGTTCGTTAATGGTGGAAATCACTCCGGGGACTCAAAACGGTGATTAATAGCCCATGAAACAGGCCAGAATCGGCCAAAACTGCGAGTGTTGATGACCGACACGTAAATACAACCTCGGGTTCGTCAATGGTGGAAATCACTCCGGGGACTCAAAACGGTGATTAATACCCCATCTAACTGTGATTAATAGCCCATGAAACAGGCCAGAATCGGCCAAAACTGCGAGTGTTGATGACCGACACGTAAATAAAACCTGGGGTTCGTTAATGGTGGAAATCACTCCGGGGACTCAAAACGGTGATTAATAGCCCATGAAACAGGCCAGAATCGGCCAAAACTGCGAGTGTTGATGACCGACACGTAAATACAACCTGGGGTTCGTCAATGGTGGAAATCACTCCGGGGACTCAAAACGGTGATTAATACCCCATCTAACTGTGATTAATAGCCCATGAAACAGGCCAGAATCGGCCAAAACTACGAGTGTTGATGACCGACACGTAAATAAAACCTGGGGTTCGTCAATGGTGGAAATAGCTGCGGGGACTCAAAACGGTGATTAATAGCCCATCTAACTGTGATTAATAGCCCATGAAACAGGCCAGAAATGGCCAAAACTGCGAGTGTTGATGACCGACACGTAAATAAAACCTGGGGTTCGTTAATGGTGGAAATCACTCCGGGGACTCAAAACGGTGATTAATAGCCCATGAAACAGGCCAGAATCGGCCAAAACTGCGAGTGTTGATGACCGACACGTAAATACAACCTCGGGTTCGTCAATGGTGGAAATCACTCCGGGGACTCAAAACGGTGATTAATACCCCATCTAACTGTGATTAATAGCCCATGAAACAGGCCAGAATCGGCCAAAACTGCGAGTGTTGATGACCGACACGTAAATACAACCTGGGGTTCGTCAATGGTGGAAATCACTCCGGGGACTCAAAACGGTGATTAATAGCCCATCTAACTGTGATTAATAGCCCATGAAACAGGCCAGAAATGGCCAAAACTGCGAGTGTTGATGACCGACACGTAAATAAAACCTGGGGTTCGTTAATGGTGGAAATCACTCCGGGGACTCAAAACGGTGATTAATAGCCCATGAAACAGGCCAGAATCGGCCAAAACTACGAGTGTTGATGACCGACACGTAAATACAACCTGGGGTTCGTCAATGGTGGAAATCACTCCAGGGACTCAAAACGGTGATTAATACCCCATCTAACTGTGATTAATAGCCCATGACACAGGCCAGAATCGGCCAAAACTACGAGTTTTGATGACCGACACGTAAATACAACCTGGGGTTCGTCAATGGTGGAAATCACTCCGGGGACTCAAAACGGTGATTAATACCCCATCTAACTGTGATTAATAGCCCATGAAACAGGCCAGAATCGGCCAAAACTGCGAGTTTTGATGACCGACACGTAAATAAAACCTGGGGTTCGTTAATGGTGGAAATCACTCCGGGGACTCAAAACGGTGATTAATAGCCCATGAAACAGGCCAGAATCGGCCAAAACTGCGAGTGTTGATGACCGACACGTAAATACAACCTGGGGTTCGTCAATGGTGGAAATCACTCCGGGGACTCAAAACGGTGATTAATACCCCATCTAACTGTGATTAATAGCCCATGAAACAGGCCAGAATCGGCCAAAACTGCGAGTGTTGATGACCGACACGTAAATACAACCTGGGGTTCGTCAATGGTGGAAATCACTCCGGGGACTCAAAACGGTGATTAATACCCCATCTAACTGTGATTAATAGCCCATGAAACAGGCCAGAATCGGCCAAAACTGCGAGTGTTGATGACCGACACGTAAATACAACCTGGGGTTCGTCAATGGTGGAAATCACTCCGGGGACTCAAAACGGTGATTAATACCCCATCTAACTGTGATTAATAGCCCATGAAACAGGCCAGAATCGGCCAAAACTGCGAGTGTTGATGACCGACACGTAAATAAAACCTGGGGTTCGTCAATGGTGGAAATAGCTGCGGGGACTCAAAACGGTGATTAATAGCCCATCTAACTGTGATTAATAGCCCATGAAACAGGCCAGAATCGGCCAAAACTGCGAGTGTTGATGACCGACACGTAAATAAAACCTGGGGTTCGTTAATGGTGGAAATCACTCCGGGGACTCAAAACGGTGATTAATAGCCCATGAAACAGGCCAGAATCGTCCAAAACTACGAGTGTTGATGACCGACACGTAAATACAACCTGGGTTCGTCAATGGTGGAAATCACTCCAGGGACTCAAAACGGTGATTAATATCCCATCTAACTGTGATTAATAGCCCATGAAACAGGCCAGAATCGGCCAAAACTACGAGTTTTGATGACCGACACGTAAATACAACCTGGGGTTCGTCAATGGTGGAAATCACTCCGGGGACTCAAAACGGTGATTAATACCCCATCTAACTGTGATTAATAGCCCATGAAACAGGCCAGAATCGGCCAAAACTGCGAGTTTTGATGACCGACACGTAAATAAAACCTGGGGTTCGTTAATGGTGGAAATCACTCCGGGGACTCAAAACGGTGATTAATAGCCCATGAAACAGGCCAGAATCGGCCAAAACTGCGAGTGTTGATGACCGACACGTAAATACAACCTGGGGTTCGTCAATGGTGGAAATCACTCCAGGGACTCAAAACGGTGATTAATACCCCATCTAACTGTGATTAATAGCCCATGAAACAGGCCAGAATCGGCCAAAACTACGAGTTTTGATGACCGACACGTAAATACAACCTGGGATTCGTCAATGGTGGAAATCACTCCGGGGACTCAAAACGGTGATTAATACCCCATCTAACTGTGATTAATAGCCCATGAAACAGGCCAGAATCGGCCAAAACTGCGAGTTTTGATGACCGACACGTAAATAAAACCTGGGGTTCGTTAATGGTGGAAATCACTCCGGGGACTCAAAACGGTGATTAATTGCCCATGAAACAGGCCAGAATCGTCCAAAACTACGAGTGTTGATGACCGACACGTAAATACAACCTGGGGTTCGTCAATGGTGGAAATCACTCCGGGGACTCAAAACGGTGATTAATACCCCATCTAACTGTGATTAATAGCCCATGAAACAGGCCAGAATCGGCCAAAACTGCGAGTGTTGATGACCGACACGTAAATACAACCTGGGGTTCGTCAATGGTGGAAATCACTCCGGGGACTCAAAACGGTGATTAATACCCCATCTAACTGTGATTAATATCCCATGAAACAGGCCAGAATCGGCCAAAACTGCGAGTGTTGATGACCGACACGTAAATAAAACCTGGGGTTCGTCAATGGTGGAAATAGCTGCGGGGACTCAAAACGGTGATTAATAGCCCATCTAACTGTGATTAATAGCCCATGAAACAGGCCAGAATCGGCCAAAACTGCGAGTGTTGATGACCGACACGTAAATAAAACCTGGGGTTCGTTAATGGTGGAAATCACTCCGGGGACTCAAAACGGTGATTAATAGCCCATGAAACAGGCCAGAATCGTCCAAAACTACGAGTGTTGATGACTGACACGTAAATACAACCTGGGGTTCGTCAATGGTGGAAATCACTCCAGGGACTCAAAACGGTGATTAATATCCCATCTAACTGTGATTAATAGCCCATGAAACAGGCCAGAATCGGCCAAAACTACGAGTTTTGATGACCGACACGTAAATACAACCTGGGGTTCGTCAATGGTGGAAATCACTCCGGGGACTCAAAACGGTGATTAATACCCCATCTAACTGTGATTAATAGCCCATGAAACAGGCCAGAATCGGCCAAAACTGCGAGTTTTGATGACCGACACGTAAATAAAACCTGGGGTTCGTTAATGGTGGAAATCACTCCGGGGACTCAAAACGGTGATTAATAGCCCATGAAACAGGCCAGAATCGGCCAAAACTGCGAGTGTTGATGACCGACACGTAAATACAACCTGGGGTTCGTCAATGGTGGAAATCACTCCAGGGACTCAAAACGGTGATTAATACCCCATCTAACGGTGATTAATTGCCCATGAAACAGGCCAGAATCGTCCAAAACTACGAGTGTTGATGACCGACACGTAAATACAACCTGGGGTTCGTCAATGGTGGAAATCACTCCGGGGACTCAAAACGGTGATTAATACCTCATCTAACTGTGATTAATAGCCCATGAAACAGGCCAGAATCGGCCAAAACTGCGAGTGTTGATGACCGACACGTAAATACAACCTGGGGTTCGTCAATGGTGGAAATCACTCCGGGGACTCAAAACGGTGATTAATACCCCATCTAACTGTGATTAATAGCCCATGAAACAGGCCAGAATCGGCCAAAACTGCGAGTTTTGATGACCGACACGTAAATAAAACCTGGGGTTCGTTAATGGTGGAAATCACTCCGGGGACTCAAAACGGTGATTAATAGCCCATGAAACAGGCCAGAATCGGCCAAAACTGCGAGTGTTGATGACCGACACGTAAATACAACCTGGGGTTCGTCAATGGTGGAAATCACTCCAGGGACTCAAAACGGTGATTAATACCCCATCTAACTGTGATTAATAGCCCATGAAACAGGCCAGAATCGGCCAAAACTACGAGTGTTGATGACCGACACGTAAATACAACCTGGGGTTCGTCAATGGTGGAAATCACTCCGGGGACTCAAAACGGTGATTAATACCCCATCTAACTGTGATTAATATCCCATGAAACAGGCCAGAATCGGCCAAAACTGCGAGTGTTGATGACCGACACGTAAATAAAACCTGGGGTTCGTCAATGGTGGAAATAGCTGCGGGGACTCAAAACGGTGATTAATAGCCCATCTAACTGTGATTAATAGCCCATGAAACAGGCCAGAATCGGCCAAAACTGCGAGTGTTGATGACCGACACGTAAATAAAACCTGGGGTTCGTTAATGGTGGAAATCACTCCGGGGACTCAAAACGGTGATTAATAGCCCATGAAACAGGCCAGAATCGTCCAAAACTACGAGTGTTGATGACCGACACGTAAATACAACCTGGGGTTCGTCAATGGTGGAAATCACTCCAGGGACTCAAAACGGTGATTAATATCCCATCTAACTGTGATTAATAGCCCATGAAACAGGCCAGAATCGGCCAAAACTACGAGTTTTGATGACCGACACGTAAATACAACCTGGGGTTCGTCAATGGTGGAAATCACTCCGGGGACTCAAAACGGTGATTAATACCCCATCTAACTGTGATGAATAGCCCATGAAACAGGCCAGAATCGGCCAAAACTGCGAGTTTTGATGACCGACACGTAAATAAAACCTGGGGTTCGTTAATGGTGGAAATCACTCCGGGGACTCAAAACGGTGATTAATAGCCCATGAAACAGGCCAGAATCGGCCAAAACTGCGAGTGTTGATGACCGACACGTAAATACAACCTGGGGTTCGTCAATGGTGGAAATCACTCCAGGGACTCAAAACGGTGATTAATACCCCATCTAACGGTGATTAATTGCCCATGAAACAGGCCAGAATCGTCCAAAACTACGAGTGTTGATGACCGACACGTAAATACAACCTGGGGTTCGTCAATGGTGGAAATCACTCCGGGGACTCAAAACGGTGATTAATACCTCATCTAACTGTGATTAATAGCCCATGAAACAGGCCAGAATCGGCCAAAACTGCGAGTGTTGATGACCGACACGTAAATACAACCTGGGGTTCGTCAATGGTGGAAATCACTCCGGGGACTCAAAACGGTGATTAATACCCCATCTAACTGTGATTAATAGCCCATGAAACAGGCCAGAATCGGCCAAAACTGCGAGTGTTGATGACCGACACGTAAATAAAACCTGGGGTTCGTTAATGGTGGAAATCACTCCGGGGACTCAAAACGGTGATTAATAGCCCATGAAACAGGCCAGAATCGTCCAAAACTACGAGTGTTGATGACCGACACGTAAATACAACCTGGGGTTCGTCAATGGTGGAAATCACTCCAGGGACTCAAAACGGTGATTAATATCCCATCTAACTGTGATTAATAGCCCATGAAACAGGCCAGAATCGGCCAAAACTACGAGTTTTGATGACCGACACGTAAATACAACCTGGGGTTCGTCAATGGTGGAAATCACTCCGGGGACTCAAAACGGTGATTAATACCCCATCTAACTGTGATTAATAGCCCATGAAACAGGCCAGAATCGGCCAAAACTGCGAGTTTTGATGACCGACACGTAAATAAAACCTGGGGTTCGTTAATGGTGGAAATCACTCCGGGGACTCAAAACGGTGATTAATAGCCCATGAAACAGGCCAGAATCGGCCAAAACTGCGAGTGTTGATGACCGACACGTAAATACAACCTGGGGTTCGTCAATGGTGGAAATCACTCCAGGGACTCAAAACGGTGATTAATACCCCATCTAACTGTGATTAATAGCCCATGAAACAGGCCAGAATCGGCCAAAACTACGAGTTTTGATGACCGACACGTAAATACAACCTGGGGTTCGTCAATGGTGGAAATCACTCCGGGGACTCAAAACGGTGATTAATACCCCATCTAACTGTGATTAATAGCCCATGAAACAGGCCAGAATCGGCCAAAACTGCGAGTTTTGATGACCGACACGTAAATAAAACCTGGGGTTCGTTAATGGTGGAAATCACTCCGGGGACTCAAAACGGTGATTAATTGCCCATGAAACAGGCCAGAATCGTCCAAAACTACGAGTGTTGATGACCGACACGTAAATACAACCTGGGGTTCGTCAATGGTGGAAATCACTCCGGGGACTCAAAACGGTGATTAATACCCCATCTAACTGTGATTAATAGCCCATGAAACAGGCCAGAATCGGCCAACACTGCGAGTGTTGATGACCGACACGTAAATAAAACCTGGGGTTCGTCAATGGTGGAAATAGCTGCGGGGACTCAAAACGGTGATTAATAGCCCATCTAACTGTGATTAATAGCCCATGAAACAGGCCAGAATCGGCCAAAACTGCGAGTGTTGATGACCGACACGTAAATAAAACCTGGGGTTCGTTAATGGTGGAAATCACTCCGGGGACTCAAAACGGTGATTAATAGCCCATGAAACAGGCCAGAATCGTCCAAAACTACGAGTGTTGATGACCGACACGTAAATACAACCTGGGGTTCGTCAATGATGGAAATCACTCCAGGGACTCAAAACGGTGATTAATATCCCATCTAACTGTGATTAATAGCCCATGAAACAGGCCAGAATCGGCCAAAACTACGAGTTTTGATGACCGACACGTAAATACAACCTGGGGTTCGTCAATGGTGGAAATCACTCCGGGGACTCAAAACGGTGATTAATACCCCATCTAACTGTGATTAATAGCCCATGAAACAGGCCAGAATCGGCCAAAACTGCGAGTTTTGATGACCGACACGTAAATAAAACCTGGGGTTCGTTAATGGTGGAAATCACTCCGGGGACTCAAAACGGTGATTAATAGCCCATGAAACAGGCCAGAATCGGCCAAAACTGCGAGTGTTGATGACCGACACGTAAATACAACCTGGGGTTCGTCAATGGTGGAAATCACTCCAGGGACTCAAAACGGTGATTAATACCCCATCTAACTGTGATTAATAGCCCATGAAACAGGCCAGAATCGGCCAAAACTACGAGTTTTGATGACCGACACGTAAATACAACCTGGGGTTCGTCAATGGTGGAAATCACTCCGGGGACTTAAAACGGTGATTAATACCCCATCTAACTGTGATTAATAGCCCATGAAACAGGCCAGAATCGGCCAAAACTGCGAGTTTTGATGACCGACACGTAAATAAAACCTGGGGTTCGTTAATGGTGGAAATCACTCCGGGGTCTCAAAACGGTGATTAATTGCCCATGAAACAGGCCAGAATCGTCCAAAACTACGAGTGTTGATGACCGACACGTAAATACAACCTGGGGTTCGTCAATGGTGGAAATCACTCCGGGGACTCAAAACGGTGATTAATACCCCATCTAACTGTGATTAATAGCCCATGAAACAGGCCAGAATCGGCCAAAACTGCGAGTGTTGATGACCGACACGTAAATACAACCTGGGGTTCGTCAATGGTGGAAATCACTCCGGGGACTCAAAACGGTGATTAATACCCCATCTAACTGTGATTAATAGCCCATGAAACAGGCCAGAATCGGCCAAAACTGCGAGTGTTGATGACCGACACGTAAATAAAACCTGGGGTTCGTCAATGGTGGAAATAGCTGCGGGGACTCAAAACGGTGATTAATAGCCCATCTAACTGTGATTAATAGCCCATGAAACAGGCCAGAATCGGCCAAAACTGCGAGTGTTGATGACCGACACGTAAATAAAACCTGGGGTTCGTTAATGGTGGAAATCACTCCGGGGACTCAAAACGGTGATTAATAGCCCATGAAACAGGCCAGAATCGTCCAAAACTACGAGTGTTGATGACCGACACGTAAATACAACCTGGGGTTCGTCAATGGTGGAAATCACTCCAGGGACTCAAAACGGTGATTAATATCCCATCTAACTGTGATTAATAGCCCATGAAACAGGCCAGAATCGGCCAAAACTACGAGTTTTGATGACCGACACGTAAATACAACCTGGGGTTCGTCAATGGTGGAAATCACTCCGGGGACTCAAAACGGTGATTAATACCCCATCTAACTGTGATTAATAGCCCATGAAACAGGCCAGAATCGGCCAAAACTGCGAGTGTTGATGACCGACACGTAAATACAACCTGGGGTTCGTCAATGGTGGAAATCACTCCGGGGACTCAAAACGGTGATTAATACCCCATCTAACTGTGATTAATAGCCCATGAAACAGGCCAGAATCGGCCAAAACTGCGAGTGTTGATGACCGACACGTAAATAAAACCTGGGGTTCGTCAATGGTGGAAATAGCTGCGGCGACTCAAAACGGTGATTAATAGCCCATCTAAGTGTGATTAATAGCCCATGAAACAGGCCAGAATCGGCCAAAACTGCGAGTGTTGATGACCGACACGTAAATAAAACCTGGGGTTCGTTAATGGTGGAAATCACTCCGGGGACTCAAAACGGTGATTAATAGCCCATGAAACAGGCCAGAATCGGCCAAAACTACGAGTGTTGATGACCGACACGTAAATACAACCTGGGGTTCGTCAATGGTGGAAATCACTCCGGGGACTCAAAACGGTGATTAATACCCCATCTAACTGTGATTAATAGCCCATGAAACAGGCCAGAATCGGCCAAAACTGCGAGTGTTGATGACCGACACGTAAATAAAACCTGGGGTTCGTCAATGGTGGAAATAGCTGCGGCGACTCAAAACGGTGATTAATAGCCCATCTAACTGTGATTAATAGCCCATGAAACAGGCCAGAATTGGCCAAACCTGCGAGTGTTGATGACCGACACGTAAATAAAACCTGGGGTTCGTTAATGGTGGAAATCACTCCGGGGACTCAAAACGGTGATTAATAGCCCATGAAACAGGCCAGAATCGTCCAAAACTACGAGTGTTGATGACCGACACGTAAATACAACCTGGGGTTCGTCAATGGTGGAAATCACTCCAGGGACTCAAAACGGTGATTAATATCCCATCTAACTGTGATTAATAGCCCATGAAACAGGCCAGAATCGGCCAAAACTACGAGTTTTGATGACCGACACGTAAATACAACCTGGGGTTCGTCAATGGTGGAAATCACTCCGGGGACTCAAAACGGTGATTAATACCCCATCTAACTGTGATTAATAGCCCATGAAACAGGCCAGAATCGGCCAAAACTGCGAGTTTTGATGACCGGCACGTAAATAAAACCTGGGGTTCGTTAATGGTGGAAATCACTCCGGGGACTCAAAACGGTGATTAATAGCCCATGAAACAGGCCAGAATCGGCCAAAACTGCGAGTGTTGATGACCGACACGTAAATACAACCTGGGGTTCGTCAATGGTGGAAATCACTCCGGGGACTCAAAACGGTGATTAATACCCCATCTAACTGTGATTAATAGCCCATGAAACAGGCCAGAATCGGCCAAAACTGCGAGTGTTGATGACCGACACGTAAATACAACCTGGGGTTCGTCAATGGTGGAAATCACTCCGGGGACTCAAAACGGTGATTAATACCCCATCTAACTGTGATTAATAGCCCATGAAACAGGCCAGAATCGGCCAAAACTGCGAGTGTTGATGACCGACACGTAAATACAACCTGGGGTTCGTCAATGGTGGAAATCACTCCGGGGACTCAAAACGGTGATTAATACCCCATCTAACTGTGATTAATAGCCCATGAAACAGGCCAGAATCGGCCAAAACTGCGAGTGTTGATGACCGACACGTAAATAAAACCTGGGGTTCGTCAATGGTGGAAATAGCTGCGGGGACTCAAAACGGTGATTAATAGCCCATCTAACTGTGATTAATAGCCCATGAAACAGGCCAGAATCGGCCAAAACTGCGAGTGTTGATGACCGACACGTAAATAAAACCTGGGGTTCGTTAATGGTGGAAATCACTCCGGGGACTCAAAACGGTGATTAATAGCCCATGAAACAGGCCAGAATCGTCCAAAACTACGAGTGTTGATGACCGACACGTAAATACAACCTGGGGTTCGTCAATGGTGGAAATCACTCCAGGGACTCAAAACGGTGATTAATATCCCATCTAACTGTGATTAATAGCCCATGAAACAGGCCAGAATCGGCCAAAACTACGAGTTTTGATGACCGACACGTAAATACAACCTGGGGTTCGTCAATGGTGGAAATCACTCCGGGGACTCAAAACGGTGATTAATACCCCATCTAACTGTGATTAATAGCCCATGAAACAGGCCAGAATCGGCCAAAACTGCGAGTGTTGATGACCGACACGTAAATAAAACCTGGGGTTCGTCAATGGTGGAAATAGCTGCGGCGACTCAAAACGGTGATTAATAGCCCATCTAACTGTGATTAATAGCCCATGAAACAGGCCAGAATCGGCCAAAACTGCGAGTGTTGATGACCGACACGTAAATAAAACCTGGGGTTCGTTAATGGTGGAAATCACTCCGGGGACTCAAAACGGTGATTAATAGCCCATGAAACAGGCCAGAATCGTCCAAAACTACGAGTGTTGATGACCGACACGTAAATACAACCTGGGGTTCGTCAATGGTGGAAATCACTCCAGGGACTCAAAACGGTGATTAATATCCCATCTAACTGTGATTAATAGCCCATGAAACAGGCCAGAATCGGCCAAAACTACGAGTTTTGATGACCGACACGTAAATACAACCTGGGGTTCGTCAATGGTGGAAATCACTCCGGGGACTCAAAACGGTGATTAATACCCCATCTAACTGTGATTAATAGCCCATGAAACAGGCCAGAATCGGCCAAAACTGCGAGTTTTGATGACCGGCACGTAAATAAAACCTGGGGTTCGTTAATGGTGGAAATCACTCCGGGGACTCAAAACGGTGATTAATAGCCCATGAAACAGGCCAGAATCGGCCAAAACTGCAAGTGTTGATGACCGACACGTAAATACAACCTGGGGTTCGTCAATGGTGGAAATCACTCCGGGGACTCAAAACGGTGATTAATACCCCATCTAACTGTGATTAATAGCCCATGAAACAGGCCAGAATCGGCCAAAACTGCGAGTGTTGATGACCGACACGTAAATAAAACCTGGGGTTCGTCAATGGTGGAAATAGCTGCGGCGACTCAAAACGGTGATTAATAGCCCATCTAACTGTGATTAATAGCCCATGAAACAGGCCAGAATCGGCCAAACCTGCGAGTGTTGATGACCGACACGTAAATAAAACCTGGGGTTCGTTAATGGTGGAAATCACTCCGGGGACTCAAAACGGTGATTAATAGCCCATGAAACAGGCCAGAATCGTCCAAAACTACGAGTGTTGATGACCGACACGTAAATACAACCTGGGGTTCGTCAATGGTGGAAATCACTCCAGGGACTCAAAACGGTGATTAATATCCCATCTAACTGTGATTAATAGCCCATGAAACAGGCCAGAATCGGCCAAAACTACGAGTTTTGATGACCGACACGTAAATACAACCTGGGGTTCGTCAATGGTGGAAATCACTCCGGGGACTCAAAACGGTGATTAATACCCCATCTAACTGTGATTAATAGCCCATGAAACAGGCCAGAATCGGCCAAAACTGCGAGTTTTGATGACCGGCACGTAAATAAAACCTGGGGTTCGTTAATGGTGGAAATCACTCCGGGGACTCAAAACGGTGATTAATAGCCCATGAAACAGGCCAGAATCGGCCAAAACTGCGAGTGTTGATGACCGACACGTAAATACAACCTGGGGTTCGTCAATGGTGGAAATCACTCCGGGGACTCAAAACGGTGATTAATACCCCATCTAACTGTGATTAATAGCCCATGAAACAGGCCAGAATCGGCCAAAACTGCGAGTGTTGATGACCGACACGTAAATACAACCTGGGGTTCGTCAATGGTGGAAATCACTCCGGGGACTCAAAACGGTGATTAATACCCCATCTAACTGTGATTAATAGCCCATGAAACAGGCCAGAATCGGCCAAAACTACGAGTGTTGATGACCGACACGTAAATAAAACCTGGGGTTCGTCAATGGTGGAAATAGCTGCGGGGACTCAAAACCGTGATTAATAGCCCATCTAACTGTGATTAATAGCCCATGAAACAGGCCAGAATCGGCCAAAACTGCGAGTGTTGATGACCGACACGTAAATAAAACCTGGGGTTCGTCAATGGTGGAAATAGCTGCGGCGACTCAAAACGGTGATTAATAGCCCATCTAACTGTGATTAATAGCCCATGAAACAGGCCAGAATCGGCCAAAACTGCGAGTGTTGATGACCGACACGTAAATAAAACCTGGGGTTCGTTAATGGTGGAAATCACTCCGGGGACTCAAAACGGTGATTAATAGCCCATGAAACAGGCCAGAATCGTCCAAAACTACGAGTGTTGATGACCGACACGTAAATACAACCTGGGGTTCGTCAATGGTGGAAATCACTCCAGGGACTCGAAACGGTGATTAATATCCCATCTAACTGTGATTAATAGCCCATGAAACAGGCCAGAATCGGCCAAAACTACGAGTTTTGATGACCGACACGTAAATACAACCTGGGGTTCGTCAATGGTGGAAATCACTCCGGGGACTCAAAACGGTGATTAATACCCCATCTAACTGTGATTAATAGCCCATGAAACAGGCCAGAATCGGCCAAAACTGCGAGTTTTGATGACCGGCACGTAAATAAAACCTGGGGTTCGTTAATGGTGGAAATCACTCCGGGGACTCAAAACGGTGATTAATAGCCCATGAAACAGGCCAGAATCGGCCAAAACTGCAAGTGTTGATGACCGACACGTAAATACAACCTGGGGTTCGTCAATGGTGGAAATCACTCCGGGGACTCAAAACGGTGATTAATACCCCATCTAACTGTGATTAATAGCCCATGAAACAGGCCAGAATCGGCCAAAACTGCGAGTGTTGATGACCGACACGTAAATAAAACCTGGGGTTCGTCAATGGTGGAAATAGCTGCGGCGACTCAAAACGGTGATTAATAGCCCATCTAACTGTGATTAATAGCCCATGAAACAGGCCAGAATCGGCCAAACCTGCGAGTGTTGATGACCGACACGTAAATAAAACCTGGGGTTCGTTAATGGTGGAAATCACTCCGGGGACTCAAAACGGTGATTAATAGCCCATGAAACAGGCCAGAATCGTCCAAAACTACGAGTGTTGATGACCGACACGTAAATACAACCTGGGGTTCGTCAATGGTGGAAATCACTCCAGGGACTCAAAACGGTGATTAATATCCCATCTAACTGTGATTAATAGCCCATGAAACAGGCCAGAATCGGCCAAAACTACGAGTTTTGATGACCGACACGTAAATACAACCTGGGGTTCGTCAATGGTGGAAATCACTCCGGGGACTCAAAACGGTGATTAATACCCCATCTAACTGTGATTAATAGCCCATGAAACAGGCCAGAATCGGCCAAAACTGCGAGTTTTGATGACCGGCACGTAAATAAAACCTGGGGTTCGTTAATGGTGGAAATCACTCCGGGGACTCAAAACGGTGATTAATAGCCCATGAAACAGGCCAGAATCGGCCAAAACTGCGAGTGTTGATGACCGACACGTAAATACAACCTGGGGTTCGTCAATGGTGGAAATCACTCCGGGGACTCAAAACGGTGATTAATACCCCATCTAACTGTGATTAATAGCCCATGAAACAGGCCAGAATCGGCCAAAACTGCGAGTGTTGATGACCGACACGTAAATACAACCTGGGGTTCGTCAATGGTGGAAATCACTCCGGGGACTCAAAACGGTGATTAATACCCCATCTAACTGTGATTAATAGCCCATGAAACAGGCCAGAATCGGCCAAAACTACGAGTGTTGATGACCGACACGTAAATAAAACCTGGGGTTCGTCAATGGTGGAAATAGCTGCGGGGACTCAAAACCGTGATTAATAGCCCATCTAACTGTGATTAATAGCCCATGAAACAGGCCAGAATCGGCCAAAACTGCGAGTGTTGATGACCGACACGTAAATAAAACCTGGGGTTCGTCAATGGTGGAAATAGCTGCGGCGACTCAAAACGGTGATTAATAGCCCATCTAACTGTGATTAATAGCCCATGAAACAGGCCAGAATCGGCCAAAACTGCGAGTGTTGATGACCGACACGTAAATAAAACCTGGGGTTCGTTAATGGTGGAAATCACTCCGGGGACTCAAAACGGTGATTAATAGCCCATGAAACAGGCCAGAATCGTCCAAAACTACGAGTGTTGATGACCGACACGTAAATACAACCTGGGGTTCGTCAATGGTGGAAATCACTCCAGGGACTCGAAACGGTGATTAATATCCCATCTAACTGTGATTAATAGCCCATGAAACAGGCCAGAATCGGCCAAAACTACGAGTTTTGATGACCGACACGTAAATACAACCTGGGGTTCGTCAATGGTGGAAATCACTCCGGGGACTCAAAACGGTGATTAATACCCCATCTAACTGTGATTAATAGCCCATGAAACAGGCCAGAATCGGCCAAAACTGCGAGTTTTGATGACCGGCACGTAAATAAAACCTGGGGTTCGTTAATGGTGGAAATCACTCCGGGGACTCAAAACGGTGATTAATAGCCCATGAAACAGGCCAGAATCGGCCAAAACTGCGAGTGTTGATGACCGACACGTAAATACAACCTGGGGTTCGTCAATGGTGGAAATCACTCCGGGGACTCAAAACGGTGATTAATACCCCATCTAACTGTGATTAATAGCCCATGAAACAGGCCAGAATCGGCCAAAACTGCGAGTGTTGATGACCGACACGTAAATACAACCTGGGGTTCGTCAATGGTGGAAATCACTCCGGGGACTCAAAACGGTGATTAATACCCCATCTAACTGTGATTAATAGCCCATGAAACAGGCCAGAATCGGCCAAAACTGCGAGTGTTGATGACCGACACGTAAATACAACCTGGGGTTCGTCAATGGTGGAAATCACTCCGGGGACTCAAAACGGTGATTAATACCCCATCTAACTGTGATTAATAGCCCATGAAACAGGCCAGAATCGGCCAAAACTGCGAGTGTTGATGACCGACACGTAAATAAAACCTGGGGTTCGTCAATGGTGGAAATAGCTGCGGGGACTCAAAACCGTGATTAATAGCCCATCTAACTGTGATTAATAGCCCATGAAACAGGCCAGAATCGGCCAAAACTGCGAGTGTTGATGACCGACACGTAAATAAAACCTGGGGTTCGTTAATGGTGGAAATCACTCCGGGGACTCAAAACGGTGATTAATAGCCCATGAAACAGGCCAGAATCGTCCAAAACTACGAGTGTTGATGACCGACACGTAAATACAACCTGGGGTTCGTCAATGGTGGAAATCACTCCAGGGACTCAAAACGGTGATTAATATCCCATCTAACTGTGATTAATAGCCCATGAAACAGGCCAGAATCGGCCAAAACTACGAGTTTTGATGACCGACACGTAAATACAACCTGGGGTTCGTCAATGGTGGAAATCACTCCGGGGACTCAAAACGGTGATTAATACCCCATCTAACTGTGATTAATAGCCCATGAAACAGGCCAGAATCGGCCAAAACTGCGAGTGTTGATGACCGACACGTAAATAAAACCTGGGGTTCGTCAATGGTGGAAATAGCTGCGGCGACTCAAAACGGTGATTAATAGCCCATCTAACTGTGATTAATAGCCCATGAAACAGGCCAGAATCGGCCAAAACTGCGAGTGTTGATGACCGACACGTAAATAAAACCTGGGGTTCGTTAATGGTGGAAATCACTCCGGGGACTCAAAACGGTGATTAATAGCCCATGAAACAGGCCAGAATCGTCCAAAACTACGAGTGTTGATGACCGACACGTAAATACAACCTGGGGTTCGTCAATGGTGGAAATCACTCCAGGGACTCAAAACGGTGATTAATATCCCATCTAACTGTGATTAATAGCCCATGAAACAGGCCAGAATCGGCCAAAACTACGAGTTTTGATGACCGACACGTAAATACAACCTGGGGTTCGTCAATGGTGGAAATCACTCCGGGGACTCAAAACGGTGATTAATACCCCATCTAACTGTGATTAATAGCCCATGAAACAGGCCAGAATCGGCCAAAACTGCGAGTTTTGATGACCGGCACGTAAATAAAACCTGGGGTTCGTTAATGGTGGAAATCACTCCGGGGACTCAAAACGGTGATTAATAGCCCATGAAACAGGCCAGAATCGGCCAAAACTGCGAGTGTTGATGACCGACACGTAAATACAACCTGGGGTTCGTCAATGGTGGAAATCACTCCGGGGACTCAAAACGGTGATTAATACCCCATCTAACTGTGATTAATAGCCCATGAAACAGGCCAGAATCGGCCAAAACTGCGAGTGTTGATGACCGACACGTAAATACAACCTGGGGTTCGTCAATGGTGGAAATCACTCCGGGGACTCAAAACGGTGATTAATACCCCATCTAACTGTGATTAATAGCCCATGAAACAGGCCAGAATCGGCCAAAACTGCGAGTGTTGATGACCGACACGTAAATAAAACCTGGGGTTCGTCAATGGTGGAAATAGCTGCGGGGACTCAAAACCGTGATTAATAGCCCATCTAACTGTGATTAATAGCCCATGAAACAGGCCAGAATCGGCCAAAACTGCGAGTGTTGATGACCGACACGTAAATAAAACCTGGGGTTCGTCAATGGTGGAAATAGCTGCGGCGACTCAAAACGGTGATTAATAGCCCATCTAACTGTGATTAATAGCCCATGAAACAGGCCAGAATCGGCCAAAACTGCGAGTGTTGATGACCGACACGTAAATAAAACCTGGGGTTCGTTAATGGTGGAAATCACTCCGGGGACTCAAAACGGTGATTAATAGCCCATGAAACAGGCCAGAATCGTCCAAAACTACGAGTGTTGATGACCGACACGTAAATACAACCTGGGGTTCGTCAATGGTGGAAATCACTCCAGGGACTCAAAACGGTGATTAATATCCCATCTAACTGTGATTAATAGCCCATGAAACAGGCCAGAATCGGCCAAAACTACGAGTTTTGATGACCGACACGTAAATACAACCTGGGGTTCGTCAATGGTGGAAATCACTCCGGGGACTCAATACGGTGATTAATACCCCATCTAACTGTGATTAATAGCCCATGAAACAGGCCAGAATCGGCCAAAACTGCGAGTTTTGATGACCGGCACGTAAATAAAACCTGGGGTTCGTTAATGGTGGAAATCACTCCGGGGACTCAAAACGGTGATTAATAGCCCATGAAACAGGCCAGAATCGGCCAAAACTGCGAGTGTTGATGACCGACACGTAAATACAACCTGGGGTTCGTCAATGGTGGAAATCACTCCGGGGACTCAAAACGGTGATTAATACCCCATCTAACTGTGATTAATAGCCCATGAAACAGGCCAGAATCGGCCAAAACTGCGAGTGTTGATGACCGACACGTAAATACAACCTGGGGTTCGTCAATGGTGGAAATCACTCCGGGGACTCAAAACGGTGATTAATACCCCATCTAACTGTGATTAATAGCCCATGAAACAGGCCAGAATCGGCCAAAACTGCGAGTGTTGATGACCGACACGTAAATACAACCTGGGGTTCGTCAATGGTGGAAATCACTCCGGGGACTCAAAACGGTGATTAATACCCCATCTAACTGTGATTAATAGCCCATGAAACAGGCCAGAATCGGCCAAAACTGCGAGTGTTGATGACCGACACGTAAATAAAACCTGGGGTTCGTCAATGGTGGAAATAGCTGCGGGGACTCAAAACCGTGATTAATAGCCCATCTAACTGTGATTAATAGCCCATGAAACAGGCCAGAATCGGCCAAAACTGCGAGTGTTGATGACCGACACGTAAATAAAACCTGGGGTTCGTTAATGGTGGAAATCACTCCGGGGACTCAAAACGGTGATTAATAGCCCATGAAACAGGCCAGAATCGTCCAAAACTACGAGTGTTGATGACCGACACGTAAATACAACCTGGGGTTCGTCAATGGTGGAAATCACTCCAGGGACTCAAACCGGTGATTAATATCCCATCTAACTGTGATTAATAGCCCATGAAACAGGCCAGAATCGGCCAAAACTACGAGTTTTGATGACCGACACGTAAATACAACCTGGGGTTCGTCAAAGGTGGAAATCACTCCGGGGACTCAAAACGGTGATTAATACCCCATCTAACTGTGATTAATAGCCCATGAAACAGGCCAGAATTGGCCAAAACTCCGAGTTTTGATGACCGACACGTAAATAAAACCTGGGGTTCGTTAATGGTGGAAATCACTCCGGGGACTCAAAACGGTGATTAATAGCCCATGAAACAGGCCAGAATCGGCCAAAACTACGAGTGTTGATGACCGACACGTAAATACAACCTGGGGTTCGTCAATGGTGGAAATCACTCCGGGGTGGAAATCACTCCCTGGGGTTCGTTAATGGTGGAAATCACTCCGGGGACTCAAAACGGTGATTAATAGCCCATGAAACAGGCCAGGATCGTCCAAAACTACGAGTGTTGATGACCGACACGTAAATACAACCTGGGGTTCGTCAATGGTGGAAATCACTCCAGGGACTCAAAACGGTGATTAATATCCCATCTAACTGTGATTAATAGCCCATGAAACAGGCCAGAATCGGCCAAAACTACGAGTTTTGATGACCGACACGTAAATACAACCTGGGGTTCGTCAATGGTGGAAATCACTCCGGGGACTCAAAACAGTGATTAATACCCCATCTAACTGTGATTAATAGCCCATGAAACAGGCCAGAATCGGCCAAAACTGCGAGTTTTGATGACCGACACGTAAATAAAACCTGGGGTTCGTTAATGGTGGAAATCACTCCGGGGACTCAAAACGGTGATTAATAGCCCATGAAACAGGCCAGAATCGGCCAAAACTACGAGTGTTGATGACCGACACGTAAATACAACCTGGGGTTCGTCAATGGTGGAAATCACTCCGGGGACTCAAAACGGTGATTAATACCCCATCTAACTGTGATTAATAGCCCATGAAACAGGCCAGAATCGGCCAAAACTGCGAGTGTTGATGACCGACACGTAAATAAAACCTGGGGTTCGTCAATGGTGGAAATAGCTGCGGCGACTCAAAACGGTGATTAATAGCCCATCTAACTGTGATTAATAGCCCATGAAACAGGCCAGAATCGGCCAAAACTGCGAGTGTTGATGACCGACACGTAAATAAAACCTGGGGTTCGTTAATGGTGGAAATCACTCCGGGGACTCAAAACGGTGATTAATAGCCCATGAAACAGGCCAGAATCGTCCAAAACTACGAGTGTTGATGACCGACACGTAAATACAACCTGGGGTTCGTCAATGGTGGAAATCACTCCAGGGACTCAAAACGGTGATTAATATCCCATCTAACTGTGATTAATAGCCCATGAAACAGGCCAGAATCGGCCAAAACTACGAGTTTTGATGACCGACACGTAAATACAACCTGGGGTTCGTCAATGGTGGAAATCACTCCGGGGACTCAAAACGGTGATTAATACCCCATCTAACTGTGATTAATAGCCCATGAAACAGGTCAGAATCGGCCAAAACTGCGAGTTTTGATGACCGGCACGTAAATAAAACCTGGGGTTCGTTAATGGTGGAAATCACTCCGGGGACTCAAAACGGTGATTAATAGCCCATGAAACAGGCCAGAATCGGCCAAAACTGCGAGTGTTGATGACCGACACGTAAATACAACCTGGGGTTCGTCAATGGTGGAAATCACTCCGGGGACTCAAAACGGTGATTAATACCCCATCTAACTGTGATTAATAGCCCATGAAACAGGCCAGAATCGGCCAAAACTGCGAGTGTTGATGACCGACACGTAAATACAACCTGGGGTTCGTCAATGGTGGAAATCACTCCGGGGACTCAAAACGGTGATTAATACCCCATCTAACTGTGATTAATAGCCCATGAAACAGGCCAGAATCGGCCAAAACTGCGAGTGTTGATGACCGACACGTAAATACAACCTGGGGTTCGTCAATGGTGGAAATCACTCCGGGGACTCAAAACGGTGATTAATACCCCATCTAACTGTGATTAATAGCCCATGAAACAGGCCAGAATCGGCCAAAACTGCGAGTGTTGATGACCGACACGTAAATAAAACCTGGGGTTCGTCAATGGTGGAAATAGCTGCGGGGACTCAAAACCGTGATTAATAGCCCATCTAACTGTGATTAATAGCCCATGAAACAGGCCAGAATCGGCCAAAACTGCGAGTGTTGATGACCGACACGTAAATAAAACCTGGGGTTCGTTAATGGTGGAAATCACTCCGGGGACTCAAAACGGTGATTAATAGCCCATGAAACAGGCCAGAATCGTCCAAAACTACGAGTGTTGATGACCGACACGTAAATACAACCTGGGGTTCGTCAATGGTGGAAATCACTCCAGGGACTCAAAACGGTGATTAATATCCCATCTAACTGTGATTAATAGCCCATGAAACAGGCCAGAATCGGCCAAAACTACGAGTTTTGATGACCGACACGTAAATACAACCTGGGGTTCGTCAATGGTGGAAATCACTCCGGGGACTCAAAACGGTGATTAATACCCCATCTAACTGTGATTAATAGCCCATGAAACAGGCCAGAATCGGCCAAAACTCCGAGTTTTGATGACCGACACGTAAATAAAACCTGGGGTTCGTTAATGGTGGAAATCACTCCGGGGACTCAAAACGGTGATTAATAGCCCATGAAACAGGCCAGAATCGGCCAAAACTACGAGTGTTGATGACCGACACGTAAATACAACCTGGGGTTCGTCAATGGTGGAAATCACTCCGGGGTGGAAATCACTCCCTGGGGTTCGTTAATGGTGGAAATCACTCCGGGGACTCAAAACGGTGATTAATAGCCCATGAAACAGGCCAGGATCGTCCAAAACTACGAGTGTTGATGACCGACACGTAAATACAACCTGGGGTTCGTCAATGGTGGAAATCACTCCAGGGACTCAAAACGGTGATTAATATCCCATCTAACTGTGATTAATAGCCCATGAAACAGGCCAGAATCGGCCAAAACTACGAGTTTTGATGACCGACACGTAAATAAAACCTGGGGTTCGTTAATGGTGGAAATCACTCCGGGGACTCAAAACGGTGATTAATAGCCCATGAAACAGGCCAGAATCGTCCAAAACTACGAGTGTTGATGACCGACACGTAAATACAACCTGGGGTTCGTCAATGGTGGAAATCACTCCAGGGACTCAAACCGGTGATTAATATCCCATCTAACTGTGATTAATAGCCCATGAAACAGGCCAGAATCGGCCAAAACTACGAGTTTTGATGACCGACACGTAAATACAACCTGGGGTTCGTCAAAGGTGGAAATCACTCCGGGGACTCAAAACGGTGATTAATACCCCATCTAACTGTGATTAATAGCCCATGAAACAGGCCAGAATTGGCCAAAACTCCGAGTTTTGATGACCGACACGTAAATAAAACCTGGGGTTCGTTAATGGTGGAAATCACTCCGGGGACTCAAAACGTTGATTAATAGCCCATGAAACAGGCCAGAATCGGCCAAAACTACGAGTGTTGATGACCGACACGTAAATACAACCTGGGGTTCGTCAATGGTGGAAATCACTCCGGGGTGGAAATCACTCCCTGGGGTTCGTTAATGGTGGAAATCACTCCGGGGACTCAAAACGGTGATTAATAGCCCATGAAACAGGCCAGGATCGTCCAAAACTACGAGTGTTGATGACCGACACGTAAATACAACCTGGGGTTCGTCAATGGTGGAAATCACTCCAGGGACTCAAAACGGTGATTAATATCCCATCTAACTGTGATTAATAGCCCATGAAACAGGCCAGAATCGGCCAAAACTACGAGTTTTGATGACCGACACGTAAATACAACCTGGGGTTCGTCAATGGTGGAAATCACTCCGGGGACTCAAAACAGTGATTAATACCCCATCTAACTGTGATTAATAGCCCATGAAACAGGCCAGAATCGTCCAAAACTGCGAGTTTTGATGACCGACACGTAAATAAAACCTGGGGTTCGTTAATGGTGGAAATCACTCCGGGGACTCAAAACGGTGATTAATAGCCCATGAAACAGGCCAGAATCGGCCAAAACTACGAGTGTTGATGACCGACACGTAAATACAACCTGGGGTTCGTCAATGGTGGAAATCACTCCGGGGACTCAAAACGGTGATTAATACCCCATCTAACTGTGATTAATAGCCCATGAAACAGGCCAGAATCGGCCAAAACTGCGAGTGTTGATGACCGACATGTAAATAAAACCTGGGGTTCGTCAATGGTGGAAATAGCTGCGGCGACTCAAAACGGTGATTAATAGCCCATCTAACTGTGATTAATAGCCCATGAAACAGGCCAGAATCGGCCAAAACTGCGAGTGTTGATGACCGACACGTAAATAAAACCTGGGGTTCGTTAATGGTGGAAATCACTCTGGGGACTCAAAACGGTGATTAATAGCCCATGAAACAGGCCAGAATCGGCCAAAACTGCGAGTGTTGATGACCGACACGTAAATACAACCTGGGGTTCGTCAATGGTGGAAATCACTCCGGGGACTCAAAACGGTGATTAATACCCCATCTAACTGTGATTAATAGCCCATGAAACAGGCCAGAATCGGCCAAAACTGCGAGTGTTGATGACCGACACGTAAATACAACCTGGGGTTCGTCAATGGTGGAAATCACTCCGGGGACTCAAAACGGTGATTAATACCCCATCTAACTGTGATTAATAGCCCATGAAACAGGCCAGAATCGGCCAAAACTGCGAGTGTTGATGACCGACACGTAAATAAAACCTGGGGTTCGTCAATGGTGGAAATAGCTGCGGGGACTCAAAACCGTGATTAATAGCCCATCTAACTGTGATTAATAGCCCATGAAACAGGCCAGAATCGGCCAAAACTGCGAGTGTTGATGACCGACACGTAAATAAAACCTGGGGTTCGTTAATGGTGGAAATCACTCCGGGGACTCAAAACGGTGATTAATAGCCCATGAAACAGGCCAGAATCGTCCAAAACTACGAGTGTTGATGACCGACACGTAAATACAACCTGGGGTTCGTCAATGGTGGAAATCACTCCAGGGACTCAAAACGGTGATTAATATCCCATCTAACTGTGATTAATAGCCCATGAAACAGGCCAGAATCGGCCAAAACTACGAGTTTTGATGACCGACACGTAAATACAACCTGGGGTTCGTCAATGGTGGAAATCACTCCGGGGACTCAAAACGGTGATTAATACCCCATCTAACTGTGATTAATAGCCCATGAAACAGGCCAGAATCGGCCAAAACTCCGAGTTTTGATGACCGACACGTAAATAAAACCTGGGGTTCGTTAATGGTGGAAATCACTCCGGGGACTCAAAACGGTGATTAATAGCCCATGAAACAGGCCAGAATCGGCCAAAACTACGAGTGTTGATGACCGACACGTAAATACAACCTGGGGTTCGTCAATGGTGGAAATCACTCCGGGGTGGAAATCACTCCCTGGGGTTCGTTAATGGTGGAAATCACTCCGGGGACTCAAAACGGTGATTAATAGCCCATGAAACAGGCCAGGATCGTCCAAAACTACGAGTGTTGATGACCGACACGTAAATACAACCTGGGGTTCGTCAATGGTGGAAATCACTCCAGGGACTCAAAACGGTGATTAATATCCCATCTAACTGTGATTAATAGCCCATGAAACAGGCCAGAATCGGCCAAAACTACGAGTTTTGATGACCGACACGTAAATAAAACCTGGGGTTCGTTAATGGTGGAAATCACTCCGGGGACTCAAAACGGTGATTAATAGCCCATGAAACAGGCCAGAATCGTCCAAAACTACGAGTGTTGATGACCGACACGTAAATACAACCTGGGGTTCGTCAATGGTGGAAATCACTCCAGGGACTCAAACCGGTGATTAATATCCCATCTAACTGTGATTAATAGCCCATGAAACAGGCCAGAATCGGCCAAAACTACGAGTTTTGATGACCGACACGTAAATACAACCTGGGGTTCGTCAAAGGTGGAAATCACTCCGGGGACTCAAAACGGTGATTAATACCCCATCTAACTGTGATTAATAGCCCATGAAACAGGCCAGAATTGGCCAAAACTCCGAGTTTTGATGACCGACACGTAAATAAAACCTGGGGTTCGTTAATGGTGGAAATCACTCCGGGGACTCAAAACGTTGATTAATAGCCCATGAAACAGGCCAGAATCGGCCAAAACTACGAGTGTTGATGACCGACACGTAAATACAACCTGGGGTTCGTCAATGGTGGAAATCACTCCGGGGTGGAAATCACTCCCTGGGGTTCGTTAATGGTGGAAATCACTCCGGGGACTCAAAACGGTGATTAATAGCCCATGAAACAGGCCAGGATCGTCCAAAACTACGAGTGTTGATGACCGACACGTAAATACAACCTGGGGTTCGTCAATGGTGGAAATCACTCCAGGGACTCAAAACGGTGATTAATATCCCATCTAACTGTGATTAATAGCCCATGAAACAGGCCAGAATCGGCCAAAACTACGAGTTTTGATGACCGACACGTAAATACAACCTGGGGTTCGTCAATGGTGGAAATCACTCCGGGGACTCAAAACAGTGATTAATACCCCATCTAACTGTGATTAATAGCCCATGAAACAGGCCAGAATCGTCCAAAACTGCGAGTTTTGATGACCGACACGTAAATAAAACCTGGGGTTCGTTAATGGTGGAAATCACTCCGGGGACTCAAAACGGTGATTAATAGCCCATGAAACAGGCCAGAATCGGCCAAAACTACGAGTGTTGATGACCGACACGTAAATACAACCTGGGGTTCGTCAATGGTGGAAATCACTCCGGGGACTCAAAACGGTGATTAATACCCCATCTAACTGTGATTAATAGCCCATGAAACAGGCCAGAATCGGCCAAAACTGCGAGTGTTGATGACCGACATGTAAATAAAACCTGGGGTTCGTCAATGGTGGAAATAGCTGCGGCGACTCAAAACGGTGATTAATAGCCCATCTAACTGTGATTAATAGCCCATGAAACAGGCCAGAATCGGCCAAAACTGCGAGTGTTGATGACCGACACGTAAATAAAACCTGGGGTTCGTTAATGGTGGAAATCACTCTGGGGACTCAAAACGGTGATTAATAGCCCATGAAACAGGCCAGAATCGGCCAAAACTGCGAGTGTTGATGACCGACACGTAAATACAACCTGGGGTTCGTCAATGGTGGAAATCACTCCGGGGACTCAAAACGGTGATTAATACCCCATCTAACTGTGATTAATAGCCCATGAAACAGGCCAGAATCGGCCAAAACTGCGAGTGTTGATGACCGACACGTAAATACAACCTGGGGTTCGTCAATGGTGGAAATCACTCCAGGGACTCAAAACGGTGATTAATATCCCATCTAACTGTGATTAATAGCCCATGAAACAGGCCAGAATCGGCCAAAACTACGAGTTTTGATGACCGACACGTAAATACAACCTGGGGTTCGTCAATGGTGGAAATCACTCCGGGGACTCAAAACGGTGATTAATACCCCATCTAACTGTGATTAATAGCCCATGAAACAGGCCAGAATCGGCCAAAACTGCGAGTTTTGATGACCGGCACGTAAATAAAACCTGGGGTTCGTTAATGGTGGAAATCACTCCGGGGACTCAAAACGGTGATTAATAGCCCATGAAACAGGCCAGAATCGGCCAAAACTGCGAGTGTTGATGACCGACACGTAAATACAACCTGGGGTTCGTCAATGGTGGAAATCACTCCGGGGACTCAAAACGGTGATTAATACCCCATCTAACTGTGATTAATAGCCCATGAAACAGGCCAGAATCGGCCAAAACTGCGAGTGTTGATGACCGACACGTAAATACAACCTGGGGTTCGTCAATGGTGGAAATCACTCCGGGGACTCAAAACGGTGATTAATACCCCATCTAACTGTGATTAATAGCCCATGAAACAGGCCAGAATCGGCCAAAACTGCGAGTGTTGATGACCGACACGTAAATACAACCTGGGGTTCGTCAATGGTGGAAATCACTCCGGGGACTCAAAACGGTGATTAATACCCCATCTAACTGTGATTAATAGCCCATGAAACAGGCCAGAATCGGCCAAAACTGCGAGTGTTGATGACCGACACGTAAATAAAACCTGGGGTTCGTCAATGGTGGAAATAGCTGCGGGGACTCAAAACCGTGATTAATAGCCCATCTAACTGTGATTAATAGCCCATGAAACAGGCCAGAATCGGCCAAAACTGCGAGTGTTGATGACCGACACGTAAATAAAACCTGGGGTTCGTTAATGGTGGAAATCACTCCGGGGACTCAAAACGGTGATTAATAGCCCATGAAACAGGCCAGAATCGTCCAAAACTACGAGTGTTGATGACCGACACGTAAATACAACCTGGGGTTCGTCAATGGTGGAAATCACTCCAGGGACTCAAAACGGTGATTAATATCCCATCTAACTGTGATTAATAGCCCATGAAACAGGCCAGAATCGGCCAAAACTACGAGTTTTGATGACCGACACGTAAATACCACCTGGGGTTCGTCAATGGTGGAAATCACTCCGGGGACTCAAAACGGTGATTAATACCCCATCTAACTGTGATTAATAGCCCATGAAACAGGCCAGAATCGGCCAAAACTCCGAGTTTTGATGACCGACACGTAAATAAAACCTGGGGTTCGTTAATGGTGGAAATCACTCCGGGGACTCAAAACGGTGATTAATAGCCCATGAAACAGGCCAGAATCGGCCAAAACTACGAGTGTTGATGACCGACACGTAAATACAACCTGGGGTTCGTCAATGGTGGAAATCACTCCGGGGTGGAAATCACTCCCTGGGGTTCGTTAATGGTGGAAATCACTCCGGGGACTCAAAACGGTGATTAATAGCCCATGAAACAGGCCAGGATCGTCCAAAACTACGAGTGTTGATGACCGACACGTAAATACAACCTGGGGTTCGTCAATGGTGGAAATCACTCCAGGGACTCAAAACGGTGATTAATATCCCATCTAACTGTGATTAATAGCCCATGAAACAGGCCAGAATCGGCCAAAACTACGAGTTTTGATGACCGACACGTAAATACAACCTGGGGTTCGTCAATGGTGGAAATCACTCCGGGGACTCAAAACAGTGATTAATACCCCATCTAACTGTGATTAATAGCCCATGAAACAGGCCAGAATCGGCCAAAACTGCGAGTTTTGATGACCGACACGTAAATAAAACCTGGGGTTCGTTAATGGTGGAAATCACTCCGGGGACTCAAAACGGTGATTAATAGCCCATGAAACAGGCCAGAATCGGCCAAAACTACGAGTGTTGATGACCGACACGTAAATACAACCTGGGGTTCGTCAATGGTGGAAATCACTCCGGGGACTCAAAACGGTGATTAATACCCCATCTAACTGTGATTAATAGCCCATGAAACAGGCCAGAATCGGCCAAAACTGCGAGTGTTGATGACCGACACGTAAATAAAACCCGGGGTTCGTCAATGGTGGAAATAGCTGCGGCGACTCAAAACGGTGATTAATAGCCCATCTAACTGTGATTAATAGCCCATGAAACAGGCCAGAATCGGCCAAAACTGCGAGTGTTGATGACCGACACGTAAATAAAACCTGGGGTTCGTTAATGGTGGAAATCACTCCGGGGACTCAAAACGGTGATTAATAGCCCATGAAACAGGCCAGAATCGTCCAAAACTACGAGTGTTGATGACCGACACGTAAATACAACCTGGGGTTCGTCAATGGTGGAAATCACTCCAGGGACTCAAAACGGTGATTAATATCCCATCTAACTGTGATTAATAGCCCATGAAACAGGCCAGAATCGGCCAAAACTACGAGTTTTGATGACCGACACGTAAATACAACCTGGGGTTCGTCAATGGTGGAAATCACTCCGGGGACTCAAAACGGTGATTAATACCCCATCTAACTGTGATTAATAGCCCATGAAACAGGCCAGAATCGGCCAAAACTGCGAGTTTTGATGACCGGCACGTAAATAAAACCTGGGGTTCGTTAATGGTGGAAATCACTCCGGGGACTCAAAACGGTGATTAATAGCCCATGAAACAGGCCAGAATCGGCCAAAACTGCGAGTGTTGATGACCGACACGTAAATACAACCTGGGGTTCGTCAATGGTGGAAATCACTCCGGGGACTCAAAACGGTGATTAATACCCCATCTAACTGTGATTAATAGCCCATGAAACAGGCCAGAATCGGCCAAAACTGCGAGTGTTGATGACCGACACGTAAATACAACCTGGGGTTCGTCAATGGTGGAAATCACTCCGGGGACTCAAAACGGTGATTAATACCCCATCTAACTGTGATTAATAGCCCATGAAACAGGCCAGAATCGGCCAAAACTGCGAGTGTTGATGACCGACACGTAAATACAACCTGGGGTTCGTCAATGGTGGAAATCACTCCGGGGACTCAAAACGGTGATTAATACCCCATCTAACTGTGATTAATAGCCCATGAAACAGGCCAGAATCGGCCAAAACTGCGAGTGTTGATGACCGACACGTAAATAAAACCTGGGGTTCGTCAATGGTGGAAATAGCTGCGGGGACTCAAAACCGTGATTAATAGCCCATCTAACTGTGATTAATAGCCCATGAAACAGGCCAGAATCGGCCAAAACTGCGAGTGTTGATGACCGACACGTAAATAAAACCTGGGGTTCGTTAATGGTGGAAATCACTCCGGGGACTCAAAACGGTGATTAATAGCCCATGAAACAGGCCAGAATCGTCCAAAACTACGAGTGTTGATGACCGACACGTAAATACAACCTGGGGTTCGTCAATGGTGGAAATCACTCCAGGGACTCAAAACGGTGATTAATATCCCATCTAACTGTGATTAATAGCCCATGAAACAGGCCAGAATCGGCCAAAACTCCGAGTTTTGATGACCGACACGTAAATAAAACCTGGGGTTCGTCAATGGTGGAAATCACTCCGGGGACTCAAAACGGTGATTAATACCCCATCTAACTGTGATTAATAGCCCATGAAACAGGCCAGAATCGGCCAAAACTGCGAGTGTTGATGACCGACACGTAAATACAACCTGGGGTTCGTCAATGGTGGAAATCACTCCGGGGACTCAAAACGGTGATTAATACCCCATCTAACTGTGATTAATAGCCCATGAAACAGGCCAGAATCGGCCAAAACTGCGAGTGTTGATGACCGACACGTAAATAAAACCTGGGGTTCGTCAATGGTGGAAATAGCTGCGGGGACTCAAAACCGTGATTAATAGCCCATCTAACTGTGATTAATAGCCCATGAAACAGGCCAGAATCGGCCAAAACTCCGAGTTTTGATGACCGACACGTAAATAAAACCTGGGGTTCGTTAATGGTGGAAATCACTCCGGGGACTCAAAACGGTGATTAATAGCCCATGAAACAGGCCAGAATCGTCCAAAACTACGAGTGTTGATGACCGACACGTAAATAAAACCTGGGGTTCGTCAATGGTGGAAATAGCTGCGGGGACTCAAAACCGTGATTAATAGCCCATCTAACTGTGATTAATAGCCCATGAAACAGGCCAGAATCGGCCAAAACTCCGAGTTTTGATGACCGACACGTAAATAAAACCTGGGGTTCGTTAATGGTGGAAATCACTCCGGGGACTCAAAACGGTGATTAATAGCCCATGAAACAGGCCAGAATCGGCCAAAACTACGAGTGTTGATGACCGACACGTAAATACAACCTGGGGTTCGTCAATGGTGGAAATCACTCCGGGGTGGAAATCACTCCCTGGGGTTCGTTAATGGTGGAAATCACTCCGGGGACTCAAAACGGTGATTAATAGCCCATGAAACAGGCCAGGATCGTCCAAAACTACGAGTGTTGATGACCGACACGTAAATACAACCTGGGGTTCGTCAATGGTGGAAATCACTCCAGGGACTCAAAACGGTGATTAATATCCCATCTAACTGTGATTAATAGCCCATGAAACAGGCCAGAATCGGCCAAAACTACGAGTTTTGATGACCGACACGTAAATACAACCTGGGGTTCGTCAATGGTGGAAATCACTCCGGGGACTCAAAACAGTGATTAATACCCCATCTAACTGTGATTAATAGCCCATGAAACAGGCCAGAATCGGCCAAAACTGCGAGTTTTGATGACCGACACGTAAATAAAACCTGGGGTTCGTTAATGGTGGAAATCACTCCGGGGACTCAAAACGGTGATTAATAGCCCATGAAACAGGCCAGAATCGGCCAAAACTACGAGTGTTGATGACCGACACGTAAATACAACCTGGGGTTCGTCAATGGTGGAAATCACTCCGGGGACTCAAAACGGTGATTAATACCCCATCTAACTGTGATTAATAGCCCATGAAACAGGCCAGAATCGGCCAAAACTGCGAGTGTTGATGACCGACACGTAAATAAAACCTGGGGTTCGTCAATGGTGGAAATAGCTGCGGGGACTCAAAACCGTGATTAATAGCCCATCTAACTGTGATTAATAGCCCATGAAACAGGCCAGAATCGGCCAAAACTGCGAGTGTTGATGACCGACACGTAAATAAAACCTGGGGTTCGTTAATGGTGGAAATCACTCCGGGGACTCAAAACGGTGATTAATAGCCCATGAAACAGGCCAGAATCGTCCAAAACTACGAGTGTTGATGACCGACACGTAAATACAACCTGGGGTTCGTCAATGGTGGAAATCACTCCAGGGACTCAAAACGGTGATTAATATCCCATCTAACTGTGATTAATAGCCCATGAAACAGGCCAGAATCGGCCAAAACTACGAGTTTTGATGACCGACACGTAAATACAACCTGGGGTTCGTCAATGGTGGAAATCACTCCGGGGACTCAAAACGGTGATTAATACCCCATCTAACTGTGATTAATAGCCCATGAAACAGGCCAGAATCGGCCAAAACTCCGAGTTTTGATGACCGACACGTAAATAAAACCTGGGGTTCGTTAATGGTGGAAATCACTCCGGGGACTCAAAACGGTGATTAATAGCCCATGAAACAGGCCAGAATCGGCCAAAACTACGAGTGTTGATGACCGACACGTAAATACAACCTGGGGTTCGTCAATGGTGGAAATCACTCCGGGGACTCAAAACGGTGATTAATACCCCATCTAACTGTGATTAATAGCCCATGAAACAGGCCAGAATCGGCCAAAACTGCGAGTGTTGATGACCGACACGTAAATAAAACCTGGGGTTCGTCAATGGTGGAAATAGCTGCGGGGACTCAAAACCGTGATTAATAGCCCATCTAACTGTGATTAATAGCCCATGAAACAGGCCAGAATCGGCCAAAACTGCGAGTGTTGATGACCGACACGTAAATAAAACCTGGGGTTCGTTAATGGTGGAAATCACTCCGGGGACTCAAAACGGTGATTAATAGCCCATGAAACAGGCCAGAATCGTCCAAAACTACGAGTGTTGATGACCGACACGTAAATACAACCTGGGGTTCGTCAATGGTGGAAATCACTCCAGGGACTCAAAACGGTGATTAATATCCCATCTAACTGTGATTACTAGCCCATGAAACAGGCCAGAATCGGCCAAAACTACGAGTTTTGATGACCGACACGTAAATACAACCTGGGGTTCGTCAATGGTGGAAATCACTCCGGGGACTCAAAACGGTGATTAATACCCCATCTAACTGTGATTAATAGCCCATGAAACAGGCCAGAATCGGCCAAAACTGCGAGTTTTGATGACCGACACGTAAATAAAACCTGGGGTTCGTTAATGGTGGAAATCACTCCGGGGACTCAAAACGGTGATTAATAGCCCATGAAACAGGCCAGAATCGTCCAAAACTACGAGTGTTGATGACCGACACGTAAATACAACCTGGGGTTCGTCAATGGTGGACATCACTCCGGGGACTCAAAACGGTGATTAATACCCCATCTAACTGTGATTAATAGCCCATGAAACAGTCCAGAATCGGCCAAAACTGCGAGTGTTGATGACCGACACGTAAATACAACCTGGGGTTCGTCAATGGTGGAAATCACTCCGGGGACTCAAAATGGTGATTAATACCCCATCTAACTGTGATTAATAGCCCATGAAACAGGCCAGAATCGGCCAAAACTGCGAGTGTTGATGACCGACACGTAAATACAACCTGGGGTTCGTCAATGGTGGAAATCACTCCAGGGACTCAAAACGGTGATTAATACCCCATCTAACTGTGATTAATAGCCCATGAAACAGGCCAGAATCGGCCAAAACTACGAGTTTTGATGACCGACACGTAAATACAACCTGGGGTTCGTCAATGGTGGAAATCACTCCGGGGACTCAAAACGGTGATTAATAGCCCATGAAACAGGCCAGAATCGGCCAAAACTACGAGTGTTGATGACCGACACGTAAATACAACCTGGGGTTCGTCAATGGTGGAAATCACTCCGGGGACTCAAAACGGTGATTAATACCCCATCTAACTGTGATTAATAGCCCATGAAACAGGCCAGAATCGGCCAAAACTGCGAGTGTTGATGACCGACACGTAAATACAACCTGGGGTTCGTCAATGGTGGAAATCAATCCGGGGACTCAAAACGGTGATTAATACCCCATCTAACTGTGATTAATAGCCCATGAAACAGGCCAGAATCGGCCAAAACTGCGAGTGTTGATGACCGACACGTAAATAAAACCTGGGGTTCGTCAATGGTGGAAATAGCTGCGGGGACTCAAAACCGTGATTAATAGCCCATCTAACTGTGATTAATAGCCCATGAAACAGGCCAGAATCGGCCAAAACTCCGAGTTTTGATGACCGACACGTAAATAAAACCTGGGGTTCGTTAATGGTGGAAATCACTCCGGGGACTCAAAACGGTGATTAATAGCCCATGAAACAGGCCAGAATCGTCCAAAACTACGAGTGTTGATGACCGACACGTAAATAAAACCTGGGGTTCGTCAATGGTGGAAATAGCTGCGGGGACTCAAAACCGTGATTAATAGCCCATCTAACTGTGATTAATAGCCCATGAAACAGGCCAGAATCGGCCAAAACTCCGAGTTTTGATGACCGACACGTAAATAAAACCTGGGGTTCGTTAATGGTGGAAATCACTCCGGGGACTCAAAACGGTGATTAATAGCCCATGAAACAGGCCAGAATCGGCCAAAACTACGAGTGTTGATGACCGACACGTAAATACAACCTGGGGTTCGTCAATGGTGGAAATCACTCCGGGGTGGAAATCACTCCCTGGGGTTCGTTAATGGTGGAAATCACTCCGGGGACTCAAAACGGTGATTAATAGCCCATGAAACAGGCCAGGATCGTCCAAAACTACGAGTGTTGATGACCGACACGTAAATACAACCTGGGGTTCGTCAATGGTGGAAATCACTCCAGGGACTCAAAACGGTGATTAATATCCCATCTAACTGTGATTAATAGCCCATGAAACAGGCCAGAATCGGCCAAAACTACGAGTTTTGATGACCGACACGTAAATACAACCTGGGGTTCGTCAATGGTGGAAATCACTCCGGGGACTCAAAACAGTGATTAATACCCCATCTAACTGTGATTAATAGCCCATGAAACAGGCCAGAATCGGCCAAAACTGCGAGTTTTGATGACCGACACGTAAATAAAACCTGGGGTTCGTTAATGGTGGAAATCACTCCGGGGACTCAAAACGGTGATTAATAGCCCATGAAACAGGCCAGAATCGGCCAAAACTACGAGTGTTGATGACCGACACGTAAATACAACCTGGGGTTCGTCAATGGTGGAAATCACTCCGGGGACTCAAAACGGTGATTAATACCCCATCTAACTGTGATTAATAGCCCATGAAACAGGCCAGAATCGGCCAAAACTGCGAGTGTTGATGACCGACACGTAAATAAAACCTGGGGTTCGTCAATGGTGGAAATAGCTGCGGGGACTCAAAACCGTGATTAATAGCCCATCTAACTGTGATTAATAGCCCATGAAACAGGCCAGAATCGGCCAAAACTGCGAGTGTTGATGACCGACACGTAAATAAAACCTGGGGTTCGTTAATGGTGGAAATCACTCCGGGGACTCAAAACGGTGATTAATAGCCCATGAAACAGGCCAGAATCGTCCAAAACTACGAGTGTTGATGACCGACACGTAAATACAACCTGGGGTTCGTCAATGGTGGAAATCACTCCAGGGACTCAAAACGGTGATTAATATCCCATCTAACTGTGATTAATAGCCCATGAAACAGGCCAGAATCGGCCAAAACTACGAGTTTTGATGACCGACACGTAAATACAACCTGGGGTTCGTCAATGGTGGAAATCACTCCGGGGACTCAAAACGGTGATTAATACCCCATCTAACTGTGATTAATAGCCCATGAAACAGGCCAGAATCGGCCAAAACTCCGAGTTTTGATGACCGACACGTAAATAAAACCTGGGGTTCGTTAATGGTGGAAATCACTCCGGGGACTCAAAACGGTGATTAATAGCCCATGAAACAGGCCAGAATCGGCCAAAACTACGAGTGTTGATGACCGACACGTAAATACAACCTGGGGTTCGTCAATGGTGGAAATCACTCCGGGGACTCAAAACGGTGATTAATACCCCATCTAACTGTGATTAATAGCCCATGAAACAGGCCAGAATCGGCCAAAACTGCGAGTGTTGATGACCGACACGTAAATAAAACCTGGGGTTCGTCAATGGTGGAAATAGCTGCGGGGACTCAAAACCGTGATTAATAGCCCATCTAACTGTGATTAATAGCCCATGAAACAGGCCAGAATCGGCCAAAACTGCGAGTGTTGATGACCGACACGTAAATAAAACCTGGGGTTCGTTAATGGTGGAAATCACTCCGGGGACTCAAAACGGTGATTAATAGCCCATGAAACAGGCCAGAATCGTCCAAAACTACGAGTGTTGATGACCGACACGTAAATACAACCTGGGGTTCGTCAATGGTGGAAATCACTCCAGGGACTCAAAACGGTGATTAATATCCCATCTAACTGTGATTACTAGCCCATGAAACAGGCCAGAATCGGCCAAAACTACGAGTTTTGATGACCGACACGTAAATACAACCTGGGGTTCGTCAATGGTGGAAATCACTCCGGGGACTCAAAACGGTGATTAATACCCCATCTAACTGTGATTAATAGCCCATGAAACAGGCCAGAATCGGCCAAAACTGCGAGTTTTGATGACCGACACGTAAATAAAACCTGGGGTTCGTTAATGGTGGAAATCACTCCGGGGACTCAAAACGGTGATTAATAGCCCATGAAACAGGCCAGAATCGTCCAAAACTACGAGTGTTGATGACCGACACGTAAATACAACCTGGGGTTCGTCAATGGTGGACATCACTCCGGGGACTCAAAACGGTGATTAATACCCCATCTAACTGTGATTAATAGCCCATGAAACAGTCCAGAATCGGCCAAAACTGCGAGTGTTGATGACCGACACGTAAATACAACCTGGGGTTCGTCAATGGTGGAAATCACTCCGGGGACTCAAAATGGTGATTAATACCCCATCTAACTGTGATTAATAGCCCATGAAACAGGCCAGAATCGGCCAAAACTGCGAGTGTTGATGACCGACACGTAAATACAACCTGGGGTTCGTCAATGGTGGAAATCACTCCAGGGACTCAAAACGGTGATTAATACCCCATCTAACTGTGATTAATAGCCCATGAAACAGGCCAGAATCGGCCAAAACTACGAGTTTTGATGACCGACACGTAAATACAACCTGGGGTTCGTCAATGGTGGAAATCACTCCGGGGACTCAAAACGGTGATTAATACCCCATCTAACTGTGATTAATAGCCCATGAAACAGGCCAGAATCGGCCAAAACTGCGAGTTTTGATGACCGACACGTAAATAAAACCTGGGGTTCGTTAATGGTGGAAATCACTCCGGGGACTCAAAACGGTGATTAATAGCCCATGAAACAGGCCAGAATCGTCCAAAACTACGAGTGTTGATGACCGACACGTAAATACAACCTGGGGTTCGTCAATGGTGGAAATCACTCCGGGGACTCAAAACGGTGATTAATACCCCATCTAACTGTGATTAATAGCCCATGAAACAGGCCAGAATCGGCCAAAACTGCGAGTGTTGATGACCGACACGTAAATACAACCTGGGGTTCGTCAATGGTGGAAATCACTCCAGGGACTCAAAACGGTGATTAATATCCCATCTAACTGTGATTAATAGCCCATGAAACAGGCCAGAATCGGCCAAAACTACGAGTTTTGATGACCGACACGTAAATACAACCTGGGGTTCGTCAATGGTGGAAATCACTCCGGGGACTCAAAACAGTGATTAATACCCCATCTAACTGTGATTAATAGCCCATGAAACAGGCCAGAATCGGCCAAAACTGCGAGTTTTGATGACCGACACGTAAATAAAACCTGGGGTTCGTTAATGGTGGAAATCACTCCGGGGACTCAAAACGGTGATTAATAGCCCATGAAACAGGCCAGAATCGGCCAAAACTACGAGTGTTGATGACCGACACGTAAATACAACCTGGGGTTCGTCAATGGTGGAAATCACTCCGGGGACTCAAAACGGTGATTAATACCCCATCTAACTGTGATTAATAGCCCATGAAACATGCCAGAATCGGCCAAAACTGCGAGTGTTGATGACCGACACGTAAATAAAACCTGGGGTTCGTCAATGGTGGAAATAGCTGCGGGGACTCAAAACCGTGATTAATAGCCCATCTAACTGTGATTAATAGCCCATGAAACAGGCCAGAATCGGCCAAAACTGCGAGTGTTGATGACCGACACGTAAATAAAACCTGGGGTTCGTTAATGGTGGAAATCACTCCGGGGACTCAAAACGGTGATTAATAGCCCATGAAACAGGCCAGAATCGTCCAAAACTACGAGTGTTGATGACCGACACGTAAATACAACCTGGGGTTCGTCAATGGTGGAAATCACTCCAGGGACTCAAAACGGTGATTAATATCCCATCTAACTGTGATTAATAGCCCATGAAACAGGCCAGAATCGGCCAAAACTACGAGTTTTGATGACCGACACGTAAATACAACCTGGGGTTCGTCAATGGTGGAAATCACTCCGGGGACTCAAAACGGTGATTAATACCCCATCTAACTGTGATTAATAGCCCATGAAACAGGCCAGAATCGGCCAAAACTCCGAGTTTTGATGACCGACACGTAAATAAAACCTGGGGTTCGTTAATGGTGGAAATCACTCCGGGGACTCAAAACGGTGATTAATAGCCCATGAAACAGGCCAGAATCGGCCAAAACTACGAGTGTTGATGACCGACACGTAAATACAACCTGGGGTTCGTCAATGGTGGAAATCACTCCGGGGACTCAAAACGGTGATTAATACCCCATCTAACTGTGATTAATAGCCCATGAAACAGGCCAGAATCGGCCAAAACTGCGAGTGTTGATGACCGACACGTAAATAAAACCTGGGGTTCGTCAATGGTGGAAATAGCTGCGGGGACTCAAAACCGTGATTAATAGCCCATCTAACTGTGATTAATAGCCCATGAAACAGGCCAGAATCGGCCAAAACTGCGAGTGTTGATGACCGACACGTAAATAAAACCTGGGGTTCGTTAATGGTGGAAATCACTCCGGGGACTCAAAACGGTGATTAATAGCCCATGAAACAGGCCAGAATCGTCCAAAACTACGAGTGTTGATGACCGACACGTAAATACAACCTGGGGTTCGTTAATGGTGGAAATCACTCCAGGGACTCAAAACGGTGATTAATATCCCATCTAACTGTGATTACTAGCCCATGAAACAGGCCAGAATCGGCCAAAACTACGAGTTTTGATGACCGACACGTAAATACAACCTGGGGTTCGTCAATGGTGGAAATCACTCCGGGGACTCAAAACGGTGATTAATACCCCATCTAACTGTGATTAATAGCCCATGAAACAGGCCAGAATCGGCCAAAACTGCGAGTTTTGATGACCGACACGTAAATAAAACCTGGGGTTCGTTAATGGTGGAAATCACTCCGGGGACTCAAAACGGTGATTAATAGCCCATGAAACAGGCCAGAATCGTCCAAAACTACGAGTGTTGATGACCGACACGTAAATACAACCTGGGGTTCGTCAATGGTGGACATCACTCCGGGGACTCAAAACGGTGATTAATACCCCATCTAACTGTGATTAATAGCCCATGAAACAGTCCAGAATCGGCCAAAACTGCGAGTGTTGATGACCGACACGTAAATACAACCTGGGGTTCGTCAATGGTGGAAATCACTCCGGGGACTCAAAATGGTGATTAATACCCCATCTAACTGTGATTAATAGCCCATGAAACAGGCCAGAATCGGCCAAAACTGCGAGTGTTGATGACCGACACGTAAATACAACCTGGGGTTCGTCAATGGTGGAAATCACTCCAGGGACTCAAAACGGTGATTAATACCCCATCTAACTGTGATTAATAGCCCATGAAACAGGCCAGAATCGGCCAAAACTACGAGTTTTGATGACCGACACGTAAATACAACCTGGGGTTCGTCAATGGTGGAAATCACTCCGGGGACTCAAAACGGTGATTAATACCCCATCTAACTGTGATTAATAGCCCATGAAACAGGCCAGAATCGGCCAAAACTGCGAGTTTTGATGACCGACACGTAAATAAAACCTGGGGTTCGTTAATGGTGGAAATCACTCCGGGGACTCAAAACGGTGATTAATAGCCCATGAAACAGGCCAGAATCGTCCAAAACTACGAGTGTTGATGACCGACACGTAAATACAACCTGGGGTTCGTCAATGGTGGACATCACTCCGGGGACTCAAAACGGTGATTAATACCCCATCTAACTGTGATTAATAGCCCATGAAACAGTCCAGAATCGGCCAAAACTACGAGTTTTGATGACCGACACGTAAATACAACCTGGGGTTCGTCAATGGTGGAAATAGCTGCGGGGACTCAAAACCGTGATTAATAGCCCATCTAACTGTGATTAATAGCCCATGAAACAGGCCAGAATCGGCCAAAACTGCGAGTGTTGATGACCGACACGTAAATAAAACCTGGGGTTCGTTAATGGTGGAAATCACTCCGGGGACTCAAAACGGTGATTAATAGCCCATGAAACAGGCCAGAATCGTCCAAAACTACGAGTGTTGATGACCGACACGTAAATACAACCTGGGGTTCGTCAATGGTGGAAATCACTCCAGGGACTCAAAACGGTGATTAATATCCCATCTAACTGTGATTAATAGCCCATGAAACAGGCCAGAATCGGCCAAAACTACGAGTTTTGATGACCGACACGTAAATACAACCTGGGGTTCGTCAATGGTGGAAATCACTCCGGGGACTCAAAACGGTGATTAATACCCCATCTAACTGTGATTAATAGCCCATGAAACAGGCCAGAATCGGCCAAAACTCCGAGTTTTGATGACCGACACGTAAATAAAACCTGGGGTTCGTTAATGGTGGAAATCACTCCGGGGACTCAAAACGGTGATTAATAGCCCATGAAACAGGCCAGAATCGGCCAAAACTACGAGTGTTGATGACCGACACGTAAATACAACCTGGGGTTCGTCAATGGTGGAAATCACTCCGGGGACTCAAAACGGTGATTAATACCCCATCTAACTGTGATTAATAGCCCATGAAACAGGCCAGAATCGGCCAAACCTGCGAGTGTTGATGACCGACACGTAAATAAAACCTGGGGTTCGTCAATGGTGGAAATAGCTGCGGGGACTCAAAACCGTGATTAATAGCCCATCTAACTGTGATTAATAGCCCATGAAACAGGCCAGAATCGGCCAAAACTGCGAGTGTTGATGACCGACACGTAAATAAAACCTGGGGTTCGTTAATGGTGGAAATCACTCCGGGGACTCAAAACGGTGATTAATAGCCCATGAAACAGGCCAGAATCGTCCAAAACTACGAGTGTTGATGACCGACACGTAAATACAACCTGGGGTTCGTCAATGGTGGAAATCACTCCAGGGACTCAAAACGGTGATTAATATCCCATCTAACTGTGATTAATAGCCCATGAAACAGGCCAGAATCGGCCAAAACTACGAGTTTTGATGACCGACACGTAAATACAACCTGGGGTTCGTCAATGGTGGAAATCACTCCGGGGACTCAAAACGGTGATTAATACCCCATCTAACTGTGATTAATAGCCCATGAAACAGGCCAGAATCGGCCAAAACTGCGAGTTTTGATGACCGACACGTAAATAAAACCTGGGGTTCGTTAATGGTGGAAATCACTCCGGGGACTCAAAACGGTGATTAATAGCCCATGAAACAGGCCAGAATCGTCCAAAACTACGAGTGTTGATGACCGACACGTAAATACAACCTGGGGTTCGTCAATGGTGGACATCACTCCGGGGACTCAAAACGGTGATTAATACCCCATCTAACTGTGATTAATAGCCCATGAAACAGTCCAGAATCGGCCAAAACTGCGAGTGTTGATGACCGACACGTAAATACAACCTGGGGTTCGTCAATGGTGGAAATCACTCCGGGGACTCAAAACGGTGATTAATACCCCATCTAACTGTGATTAATAGCCCATGAAACAGGCCAGAATCGGCCAAAACTGCGAGTGTTGATGACCGACACGTAAATACAACCTGGGGTTCGTCAATGGTGGAAATCACTCCAGGGACTCAAAACGGTGATTAATACCCCATCTAACTGTGATTAATAGCCCATGAAACAGGCCAGAATCGGCCAAAACTACGAGTTTTGATGACCGACACGTAAATACAACCTGGGGTTCGTCAATGGTGGAAATCACTCCGGGGACTCAAAACGGTGATTAATACCCCATCTAACTGTGATTAATAGCCCATGAAACAGGCCAGAATCGGCCAAAACTGCGAGTTTTGATGACCGACACGTAAATAAAACCTGGGGTTCGTTAATGGTGGAAATCACTCCGGGGACTCAAAACGGTGATTAATAGCCCATGAAACAGGCCAGAATCGTCCAAAACTACGAGTGTTGATGACCGACACGTAAATACAACCTGGGGTTCGTCAATGGTGGACATCACTCCGGGGACTCAAAACGGTGATTAATACCCCATCTAACTGTGATTAATAGCCCATGAAACAGTCCAGAATCGGCCAAAACTGCGAGTGTTGATGACCGACACGTAAATACAACCTGGGGTTCGTCAATGGTGGAAATCACTCCGGGGACTCAAAACGGTGATTAATACCCCATCTAACTGTGATTAATAGCCCATGAAACAGGCCAGAATCGGCCAAAACTGCGAGTGTTGATGACCGACACGTAAATAAAACCTGGGGTTCGTCAATGGTGGAAATAGCTGCGGGGACTCAAAACGGTGATTAATAGCCCATCTAACTGTGATTAATAGCCCATGAAACAGGCCAGAATCGGCCAAAACTGCGAGTGTTGATGACCGACACGTAAATAAAACCTGGGGTTCGTTAATGGTGGAAATCACTCCGGGGACTCAAAACGGTGATTAATAGCCCATGAAACAGGCCAGAATCGTCCAAAACTACGAGTGTTGATGACCGACACGTAAATACAACCTGGGGTTCGTCAATGGTGGAAATCACTCCGGGGACTCAAAACGGTGATTAATACCCCATCTAACTGTGATTAATAGCCCATGAAACAGGCCAGAATCGGCCAAACCTGCGAGTGTTGATGACCGACACGTAAATAAAACCTGGGGTTCGTCAATGGTGGAAATAGCTGCGGGGACTCAAAACCGTGATTAATAGCCCATCTAACTGTGATTAATAGCCCATGAAACAGGCCAGAATCGGCCAAAACTGCGAGTGTTGATGACCGACACGTAAATAAAACCTGGGGTTCGTTAATGGTGGAAATCACTCCGGGGACTCAAAACGGTGATTAATAGCCCATGAAACAGGCCAGAATCGTCCAAAACTACGAGTGTTGATGACCGACACGTAAATACAACCTGGGGTTCGTCAATGGTGGAAATCACTCCAGGGACTCAAAACGGTGATTAATATCCCATCTAACTGTGATTAATAGCCCATGAAACAGGCCAGAATCGGCCAAAACTACGAGTTTTGATGACCGACACGTAAATACAACCTGGGGTTCGTCAATGGTGGAAATCACTCCGGGGACTCAAAACGGTGATTAATACCCCATCTAACTGTGATTAATAGCCCATGAAACAGGCCAGAATCGGCCAAAACTGCGAGTTTTGATGACCGACACGTAAATAAAACCTGGGGTTCGTTAATGGTGGAAATCACTCCGGGGACTCAAAACGGTGATTAATAGCCCATGAAACAGGCCAGAATCGTCCAAAACTACGAGTGTTGATGACCGACACGTAAATACAACCTGGGGTTCGTCAATGGTGGACATCACTCCGGGGACTCAAAACGGTGATTAATACCCCATCTAACTGTGATTAATAGCCCATGAAACAGTCCAGAATCGGCCAAAACTGCGAGTGTTGATGACCGACACGTAAATACAACCTGGGGTTCGTCAATGGTGGAAATCACTCCGGGGACTCAAAACGGTGATTAATACCCCATCTAACTGTGATTAATAGCCCATGAAACAGGCCAGAATCGGCCAAAACTGCGAGTGTTGATGACCGACACGTAAATACAACCTGGGGTTCGTCAATGGTGGAAATCACTCCAGGGACTCAAAACGGTGATTAATACCCCATCTAACTGTGATTAATAGCCCATGAAACAGGCCAGAATCGGCCAAAACTACGAGTTTTGATGACCGACACGTAAATACAACCTGGGGTTCGTCAATGGTGGAAATCACTCCGGGGACTCAAAACGGTGATTAATACCCCATCTAACTGTGATTAATAGCCCATGAAACAGGCCAGAATCGGCCAAAACTGCGAGTCTTGATGACCGACACGTAAATAAAACCTGGGGTTCGTTAATGGTGGAAATCACTCCGGGGACTCAAAACGGTGATTAATAGCCCATGAAACAGGCCAGAATCGTCCAAAACTACGAGTGTTGATGACCGACACGTAAATACAACCTGGGGTTCGTCAATGGTGGACATCACTCCGGGGACTCAAAACGGTGATTAATACCCCATCTAACTGTGATTAATAGCCCATGAAACAGTCCAGAATCGGCCAAAACTGCGAGTGTTGATGACCGACACGTAAATACAACCTGGGGTTCGTCAATGGTGGAAATCACTCCGGGGACTCAAAACGGTGATTAATACCCCATCTAACTGTGATTAATAGCCCATGAAACAGGCCAGAATCGGCCAAAACTGCGAGTGTTGATGACCGACACGTAAATAAAACCTGGGGTTCGTCAATGGTGGAAATAGCTGCGGGGACTCAAAACGGTGATTAATAGCCCATCTAACTGTGATTAATAGCCCATGAAACAGGCCAGAATCGGCCAAAACTGCGAGTGTTGATGACCGACACGTAAATAAAACCTGGGGTTCGTTAATGGTGGAAATCACTCCGGGGACTCAAAACGGTGATTAATAGCCCATGAAACAGGCCAGAATCGTCCAAAACTACGAGTGTTGATGACCGACACGTAAATACAACCTGGGGTTCGTCAATGGTGGAAATCACTCCAGGGACTCAAAACGGTGATTAATATCCCATCTAATTGTGATTAATAGCCCATGAAACAGGCCAGAATCGGCCAAAACTACGAGTTTTGATGACCGACACGTAAATACAACCTGGGGTTCGTCAATGGTGGAAATCACTCCGGGGACTCAAAACGGTGATTAATACCCCATCTAACTGTGATTAATAGCCCATGAAACAGGCCAGAATCGGCCAAAACTGCGAGTTTTGATGACCGACACGTAAATAAAACCTGGGGTTCGTTAATGGTGGAAATCACTCCGGGGACTCAAAACGGTGATTAATAGCCCATGAAACAGGCCAGAATCGGCCAAAACTACGAGTGTTGATGACCGACACGTAAATACAACCTGGGGTTCGTCAATGGTGGAAATCACTCCAGGGACTCAAAACGGTGATTAATACCCCATCTAACTGTGATTAATAGCCCATGAAACAGGCCAGAATCGGCCAAAACTACGAGTTTTGATGACCGACACGTAAATACAACCTGGGGTTCGTCAATGGTGGAAATCACTCCGGGGACTCAAAACGGTGATTAATACCCCATCTAACTGTGATTAATAGCCCATGAAACAGGCCAGAATCGGCCAAAACTGCGAGTTTTGATGACCGACACGTAAATAAAACCTGGGGTTCGTTAATGGTGGAAATCACTCCGGGGACTCAAAACGGTGATTAATAGCCCATCTAACTGTGATTAATAGCCCATGAAACAGGCCAGAATCGGCCAAAACTGCGAGTGTTGATGACCGACACGTAAATAAAACCTGGGGTTCGTTAATGGTGGAAATCACTCCGGGGACTCAAAACGGTGATTAATAGCCCATGAAACAGGCCAGAATCGTCCAAAACTACGAGTGTTGATGACCGACACGTAAATACAACCTGGGGTTCGTCAATGGTGGAAATCACTCCAGGGACTCAAAACGGTGATTAATATCCCATCTAACTGTGATTAATAGCCCATGAAACAGGCCAGAATCGGCCAAAACTACGAGTTTTGATGACCGACACGTAAATACAACCTGGGGTTCGTCAATGGTGGAAATCACTCCGGGGACTCAAAACGGTGATTAATACCCCATCTAACTGTGATTAATAGCCCATGAAACAGGCCAGAATCGGCCAAAACTGCGAGTTTTGATGACCGACACGTAAATAAAACCTGGGGTTCGTTAATGGTGGAAATCACTCCGGGGACTCAAAACGGTGATTAATAGCCCATGAAACAGGCCAGAATCGTCCAAAACTACGAGTGTTGATGACCGACACGTAAATACAACCTGGGGTTCGTCAATGGTGGACATCACTCCGGGGACTCAAAACGGTGATTAATACCCCATCTAACTGTGATTAATAGCCCATGAAACAGTCCAGAATCGGCCAAAACTGCGAGTGTTGATGACCGACACGTAAATACAACCTGGGGTTCGTCAATGGTGGAAATCACTCCGGGGACTCAAAACGGTGATTAATACCCCATCTAACTGTGATTAATAGCCCATGAAACAGGCCAGAATCGGCCAAAACTGCGAGTGTTGATGACCGACACGTAAATACAACCTGGGGTTCGTCAATGGTGGAAATCACTCCAGGGACTCAAAACGGTGATTAATACCCCATCTAACTGTGATTAATAGCCCATGAAACAGGCCAGAATCGGCCAAAACTACGAGTTTTGATGACCGACACGTAAATACAACCTGGGGTTCGTCAATGGTGGAAATCACTCCGGGGACTCAAAACGGTGATTAATACCCCATCTAACTGTGATTAATAGCCCATGAAACAGGCCAGAATCGGCCAAAACTGCGAGTTTTGATGACCGACACGTAAATAAAACCTGGGGTTCGTTAATGGTGGAAATCACTCCGGGGACTCAAAACGGTGATTAATAGCCCATGAAACAGGCCAGAATCGTCCAAAACTACGAGTGTTGATGACCGACACGTAAATACAACCTGGGGTTCGTCAATGGTGGACATCACTCCGGGGACTCAAAACGGTGATTAATACCCCATCTAACTGTGATTAATAGCCCATGAAACAGTCCAGAATCGGCCAAAACTGCGAGTGTTGATGACCGACACGTAAATACAACCTGGGGTTCGTCAATGGTGGAAATCACTCCGGGGACTCAAAACGGTGATTAATACCCCATCTAACTGTGATTAATAGCCCATGAAACAGGCCAGAATCGGCCAAAACTGCGAGTGTTGATGACCGACACGTAAATACAACCTGGGGTTCGTCAATGGTGGAAATCACTCCAGGGACTCAAAACGGTGATTAATACCCCATCTAACTGTGATTAATAGCCCATGAAACAGGCCAGAATCGGCCAAAACTACGAGTTTTGATGACCGACACGTAAATACAACCTGGGGTTCGTCAATGGTGGAAATCACTCCGGGGACTCAAAACGGTGATTAATACCCCATCTAACTGTGATTAATAGCCCATGAAACAGGCCAGAATCGGCCAAAACTGCGAGTCTTGATGACCGACACGTAAATAAAACCTGGGGTTCGTTAATGGTGGAAATCACTCCGGGGACTCAAAACGGTGATTAATAGCCCATGAAACAGGCCAGAATCGTCCAAAACTACGAGTGTTGATGACCGACACGTAAATACAACCTGGGGTTCGTCAATGGTGGACATCACTCCGGGGACTCAAAACGGTGATTAATACCCCATCTAACTGTGATTAATAGCCCATGAAACAGAATCGGCCAAAACTGCGAGTGTTGATGACCGACACGTAAATACAACCTGGGGTTCGTCAATGGTGGAAATCACTCCGGGGACTCAAAACGGTGATTAATAGCCCATCTAACTGTGATTAATAGCCCATGAAACAGGCCAGAATCGGCCAAAACTGCGAGTGTTGATGACCGACACGTAAATACAACCTGGGGTTCGTCAATGGTGGAAATCACTCCGGGGACTCAAAACGGTGATTAATACCCCATCTAACTGTGATTAATAGCCCATGAAACAGGCCAGAATCGGCCAAAACTGCGAGTGTTGATGACCGACACGTAAATACAACCTGGGGTTCGTCAATGGTGGAAATCACTCCAGGGACTCAAAACGGTGATTAATACCCCATCTAACTGTGATTAATAGCCCATGAAACAGGCCAGAATCGGCCAAAACTACGAGTTTTGATGACCGACACGTAAATACAACCTGGGGTTCGTCAATGGTGGAAATCACTCCGGGGACTCAAAACGGTGATTAATACCCCATCTAACTGTGATTAATAGCCCATGAAACAGGCCAGAATCGGCCAAAACTGCGAGTCTTGATGACCGACACGTAAATAAAACCTGGGGTTCGTTAATGGTGGAAATCACTCCGGGGACTCAAAACGGTGATTAATAGCCCATGAAACAGGCCAGAATCGTCCAAAACTACGAGTGTTGATGACCGACACGTAAATACAACCTGGGGTTCGTCAATGGTGGACATCACTCCGGGGACTCAAAACGGTGATTAATACCCCATCTAACTGTGATTAATAGCCCATGAAACAGAATCGGCCAAAACTGCGAGTGTTGATGACCGACACGTAAATACAACCTGGGGTTCGTCAATGGTGGAAATCACTCCGGGGACTCAAAACGGTGATTAATACCCCATCTAACTGTGATTAATAGCCCATGAAACAGGCCAGAATCGGCCAAAACTGCGAGTGTTGATGACCGACACGTAAATAAAACCTGGGGTTCGTCAATGGTGGAAATAGCTGCGGGGACTCAAAACGGTGATTAATAGCCCATCTAACTGTGATTAATAGCCCATGAAACAGGCCAGAATCGGCCAAAACTGCGAGTGTTGATGACCGACACGTAAATAAAACCTGGGGTTCGTTAATGGTGGAAATCACTCCGGGGACTCAAAACGGTGATTAATAGCCCATGAAACAGGCCAGAATCGTCCAAAACTACGAGTGTTGATGACCGACACGTAAATACAACCTGGGGTTCGTCAATGGTGGAAATCACTCCAGGGACTCAAAACGGTGATTAATATCCCATCTAATTGTGATTAATAGCCCATGAAACAGGCCAGAATCGGCCAAAACTACGAGTTTTGATGACCGACACGTAAATACAACCTGGGGTTCGTCAATGGTGGAAATCACTCCGGGGACTCAAAACGGTGATTAATACCCCATCTAACTGTGATTAATAGCCCATGAAACAGGCCAGAATCGGCCAAAACTGCGAGTTTTGATGACCGACACGTAAATAAAACCTGGGGTTCGTTAATGGTGGAAATCACTCCGGGGACTCAAAACGGTGATTAATAGCCCATGAAACAGGCCAGAATCGGCCAAAACTACGAGTGTTGATGACCGACACGTAAATACAACCTGGGGTTCGTCAATGGTGGAAATCACTCCAGGGACTCAAAACGGTGATTAATACCCCATCTAACTGTGATTAATAGCCCATGAAACAGGCCAGAATCGGCCAAAACTACGAGTTTTGATGACCGACACGTAAATACAACCTGGGGTTCGTCAATGGTGGAAATCACTCCGGGGACTCAAAACGGTGATTAATACCCCATCTAACTGTGATTAATAGCCCATGAAACAGGCCAGAATCGGCCAAAACTGCGAGTTTTGATGACCGACACGTAAATAAAACCTGGGGTTCGTTAATGGTGGAAATCACTCCGGGGACTGAAAACGGTGATTAATAGCCCATCTAACTGTGATTAATAGCCCATGAAACAGGCCAGAATCGGCCAAAACTGCGAGTGTTGATGACCGACACGTAAATAAAACCTGGGGTTCGTTAATGGTGGAAATCACTCCGGGGACTCAAAACGGTGATTAATAGCCCATGAAACAGGCCAGAATCGTCCAAAACTACGAGTGTTGATGACCGACACGTAAATACAACCTGGGGTTCGTCAATGGTGGAAATCACTCCAGGGACTCAAAACGGTGATTAATATCCCATCTAACTGTGATTAATAGCCCATGAAACAGGCCAGAATCGGCCAAAACTACGAGTTTTGATGACCGACACGTAAATACAACCTGGGGTTCGTCAATGGTGGAAATCACTCCGGGGACTCAAAACGGTGATTAATACCCCATCTAACTGTGATTAATAGCCCATGAAACAGGCCAGAATCGGCCAAAACTGCGAGTTTTGATGACCGACACGTAAATAAAACCTGGGGTTCGTTAATGGTGGAAATCACTCCGGGGACTCAAAACGGTGATTAATAGCCCATGAAACAGGCCAGAATCGTCCAAAACTACGAGTGTTGATGACCGACACGTAAATACAACCTGGGGTTCGTCAATGGTGGACATCACTCCGGGGACTCAAAACGGTGATTAATACCCCATCTAACTGTGATTAATAGCCCATGAAACAGTCCAGAATCGGCCAAAACTGCGAGTGTTGATGACCGACACGTAAATACAACCTGGGGTTCGTCAATGGTGGAAATCACTCCGGGGACTCAAAACGGTGATTAATACCCCATCTAACTGTGATTAATAGCCCATGAAACAGGCCAGAATCGGCCAAAACTGCGAGTGTTGATGACCGACACGTAAATACAACCTGGGGTTCGTCAATGGTGGAAATCACTCCAGGGACTCAAAACGGTGATTAATACCCCATCTAACTGTGATTAATAGCCCATGAAACAGGCCAGAATCGGCCAAAACTACGAGTTTTGATGACCGACACGTAAATACAACCTGGGGTTCGTCAATGGTGGAAATCACTCCGGGGACTCAAAACGGTGATTAATACCCCATCTAACTGTGATTAATAGCCCATGAAACAGGCCAGAATCGGCCAAAACTGCGAGTTTTGATGACCGACACGTAAATAAAACCTGGGGTTCGTTAATGGTGGAAATCACTCCGGGGACTCAAAACGGTGATTAATAGCCCATGAAACAGGCCAGAATCGTCCAAAACTACGAGTGTTGATGACCGACACGTAAATACAACCTGGGGTTCGTCAATGGTGGACATCACTCCGGGGACTCAAAACGGTGATTAATACCCCATCTAACTGTGATTAATAGCCCATGAAACAGTCCAGAATCGGCCAAAACTGCGAGTGTTGATGACCGACACGTAAATACAACCTGGGGTTCGTCAATGGTGGAAATCACTCCGGGGACTCAAAACGGTGATTAATACCCCATCTAACTGTGATTAATAGCCCATGAAACAGGCCAGAATCGGCCAAAACTGCGAGTGTTGATGACCGACACGTAAATAAAACCTGGGGTTCGTCAATGGTGGAAATAGCTGCGGGGACTCAAAACGGTGATTAATAGCCCATCTAACTGTGATTAATAGCCCATGAAACAGGCCAGAATCGGCCAAAACTGCGAGTGTTGATGACCGACACGTAAATAAAACCTGGGGTTCGTTAATGGTGGAAATCACTCCGGGGACTCAAAACGGTGATTAATAGCCCATGAAACAGGCCAGAATCGTCCAAAACTACGAGTGTTGATGACCGACACGTAAATACAACCTGGGGTTCGTCAATGGTGGAAATCACTCCGGGGACTCAAAACGGTGATTAATACCCCATCTAACTGTGATTAATAGCCCATGAAACAGGCCAGAATCGGCCAAACCTGCGAGTGTTGATGACCGACACGTAAATAAAACCTGGGGTTCGTCAATGGTGGAAATAGCTGCGGGGACTCAAAACCGTGATTAATAGCCCATCTAACTGTGATTAATAGCCCATGAAACAGGCCAGAATCGGCCAAAACTGCGAGTGTTGATGACCGACACGTAAATAAAACCTGGGGTTCGTTAATGGTGGAAATCACTCCGGGGACTCAAAACGGTGATTAATAGCCCATGAAACAGGCCAGAATCGTCCAAAACTACGAGTGTTGATGACCGACACGTAAATACAACCTGGGGTTCGTCAATGGTGGAAATCACTCCAGGGACTCAAAACGGTGATTAATATCCCATCTAACTGTGATTAATAGCCCATGAAACAGGCCAGAATCGGCCAAAACTACGAGTTTTGATGACCGACACGTAAATACAACCTGGGGTTCGTCAATGGTGGAAATCACTCCGGGGACTCAAAACGGTGATTAATACCCCATCTAACTGTGATTAATAGCCCATGAAACAGGCCAGAATCGGCCAAAACTGCGAGTTTTGATGACCGACACGTAAATAAAACCTGGGGTTCGTTAATGGTGGAAATCACTCCGGGGACTCAAAACGGTGATTAATAGCCCATGAAACAGGCCAGAATCGTCCAAAACTACGAGTGTTGATGACCGACACGTAAATACAACCTGGGGTTCGTCAATGGTGGACATCACTCCGGGGACTCAAAACGGTGATTAATACCCCATCTAACTGTGATTAATAGCCCATGAAACAGTCCAGAATCGGCCAAAACTGCGAGTGTTGATGACCGACACGTAAATAAAACCTGGGGTTCGTCAATGGTGGAAATCACTCCGGGGACTCAAAACGGTGATTAATACCCCATCTAACTGTGATTAATAGCCCATGAAACAGGCCAGAATCGGCCAAAACTGCGAGTGTTGATGACCGACACGTAAATACAACCTGGGGTTCGTCAATGGTGGAAATCACTCCAGGGACTCAAAACGGTGATTAATACCCCATCTAACTGTGATTAATAGCCCATGAAACAGGCCAGAATCGGCCAAAACTACGAGTTTTGATGACCGACACGTAAATACAACCTGGGGTTCGTCAATGGTGGAAATCACTCCGGGGACTCAAAACGGTGATTAATACCCCATCTAACTGTGATTAATAGCCCATGAAACAGGCCAGAATCGGCCAAAACTGCGAGTCTTGATGACCGACACGTAAATAAAACCTGGGGTTCGTTAATGGTGGAAATCACTCCGGGGACTCAAAACGGTGATTAATAGCCCATGAAACAGGCCAGAATCGTCCAAAACTACGAGTGTTGATGACCGACACGTAAATACAACCTGGGGTTCGTCAATGGTGGACATCACTCCGGGGACTCAAAACGGTGATTAATACCCCATCTAACTGTGATTAATAGCCCATGAAACAGGCCAGAATCGGCCAAAACTGCGAGTGTTGATGACCGACACGTAAATACAACCTGGGGTTCGTCAATGGTGGAAATCACTCCAGGGACTCAAAACGGTGATTAATACCCCATCTAACTGTGATTAATAGCCCATGAAACAGGCCAGAATCGGCCAAAACTACGAGTTTTGATGACCGACACGTAAATACAACCTGGGGTTCGTCAATGGTGGAAATCACTCCGGGGACTCAAAACGGTGATTAATACCCCATCTAACTGTGATTAATAGCCCATGAAACAGGCCAGAATCGGCCAAAACTGCGAGTCTTGATGACCGACACGTAAATAAAACCTGGGGTTCGTTAATGGTGGAAATCACTCCGGGGACTCAAAACGGTGATTAATAGCCCATGAAACAGGCCAGAATCGTCCAAAACTACGAGTGTTGATGACCGACACGTAAATACAACCTGGGGTTCGTCAATGGTGGACATCACTCCGGGGACTCAAAACGGTGATTAATACCCCATCTAACTGTGATTAATAGCCCATGAAACAGTCCAGAATCGGCCAAAACTGCGAGTGTTGATGACCGACACGTAAATAAAACCTGGGGTTCGTCAATGGTGGAAATAGCTGCGGGGACTCAAAACGGTGATTAATAGCCCATCTAACTGTGATTAATAGCCCATGAAACAGGCCAGAATCGGCCAAAACTGCGAGTGTTGATGACCGACACGTAAATACAACCTGGGGTTCGTCAATGGTGGAAATCACTCCAGGGACTCAAAACGGTGATTAATACCCCATCTAACTGTGATTAATAGCCCATGAAACAGGCCAGAATCGGCCAAAACTGCGAGTGTTGATGACCGACACGTAAATAAAACCTGGGGTTCGTCAATGGTGGAAATAGCTGCGGGGACTCAAAACGGTGATTAATAGCCCATCTAACTGTGATTAATAGCCCATGAAACAGGCCAGAATCGGCCAAAACTGCGAGTGTTGATGACCGACACGTAAATAAAACCTGGGGTTCGTTAATGGTGGAAATCACTCCGGGGACTCAAAACGGTGATTAATAGCCCATGAAACAGGCCAGAATCGTCCAAAACTACGAGTGTTGATGACCGACACGTAAATACAACCTGGGGTTCGTCAATGGTGGAAATCACTCCAGGGACTCAAAACGGTGATTAATATCCCATCTAATTGTGATTAATAGCCCATGAAACAGGCCAGAATCGGCCAAAACTACGAGTTTTGATGACCGACACGTAAATACAACCTGGGGTTCGTCAATGGTGGAAATCACTCCGGGGACTCAAAACGGTGATTAATACCCCATCTAACTGTGATTAATAGCCCATGAAACAGGCCAGAATCGGCCAAAACTGCGAGTTTTGATGACCGACACGTAAATAAAACCTGGGGTTCGTTAATGGTGGAAATCACTCCGGGGACTCAAAACGGTGATTAATAGCCCATGAAACAGGCCAGAATCGGCCAAAACTACGAGTGTTGATGACCGACACGTAAATACAACCTGGGGTTCGTCAATGGTGGAAATCACTCCAGGGACTCAAAACGGTGATTAATACCCCATCTAACTGTGATTAATAGCCCATGAAACAGGCCAGAATCGGCCAAAACTACGAGTTTTGATGACCGACACGTAAATACAACCTGGGGTTCGTCAATGGTGGAAATCACTCCGGGGACTCAAAACGGTGATTAATACCCCATCTAACTGTGATTAATAGCCCATGAAACAGGCCAGAATCGGCCAAAACTGCGAGTTTTGATGACCGACACGTAAATAAAACCTGGGGTTCGTTAATGGTGGAAATCACTCCGGGGACTCAAAACGGTGATTAATAGCCCATGAAACAGGCCAGAATCGTCCAAAACTACGAGTGTTGATGACCGACACGTAAATACAACCTGGGGTTCGTCAATGGTGGACATCACTCCGGGGACTCAAAACGGTGATTAATACCCCATCTAACTGTGATTAATAGCCCATGAAACAGTCCAGAATCGGCCAAAACTGCGAGTGTTGATGACCGACACGTAAATACAACCTGGGGTTCGTCAATGGTGGAAATCACTCCGGGGACTCAAAACGGTGATTAATACCCCATCTAACTGTGATTAATAGCCCATGAAACAGGCCAGAATCGGCCAAAACTGCGAGTGTTGATGACCGACACGTAAATAAAACCTGGGGTTCGTCAATGGTGGAAATAGCTGCGGGGACTCAAAACGGTGATTAATAGCCCATCTAACTGTGATTAATAGCCCATGAAACAGGCCAGAATCGGCCAAAACTGCGAGTGTTGATGACCGACACGTAAATAAAACCTGGGGTTCGTTAATGGTGGAAATCACTCCGGGGACTCAAAACGGTGATTAATAGCCCATGAAACAGGCCAGAATCGTCCAAAACTACGAGTGTTGATGACCGACACGTAAATACAACCTGGGGTTCGTCAATGGTGGAAATCACTCCGGGGACTCAAAACGGTGATTAATACCCCATCTAACTGTGATTAATAGCCCATGAAACAGGCCAGAATCGGCCAAACCTGCGAGTGTTGATGACCGACACGTAAATAAAACCTGGGGTTCGTCAATGGTGGAAATAGCTGCGGGGACTCAAAACCGTGATTAATAGCCCATCTAACTGTGATTAATAGCCCATGAAACAGGCCAGAATCGGCCAAAACTGCGAGTGTTGATGACCGACACGTAAATAAAACCTGGGGTTCGTTAATGGTGGAAATCACTCCGGGGACTCAAAACGGTGATTAATAGCCCATGAAACAGGCCAGAATCGTCCAAAACTACGAGTGTTGATGACCGACACGTAAATACAACCTGGGGTTCGTCAATGGTGGAAATCACTCCAGGGACTCAAAACGGTGATTAATATCCCATCTAACTGTGATTAATAGCCCATGAAACAGGCCAGAATCGGCCAAAACTACGAGTTTTGATGACCGACACGTAAATACAACCTGGGGTTCGTCAATGGTGGAAATCACTCCGGGGACTCAAAACGGTGATTAATACCCCATCTAACTGTGATTAATAGCCCATGAAACAGGCCAGAATCGGCCAAAACTGCGAGTTTTGATGACCGACACGTAAATAAAACCTGGGGTTCGTTAATGGTGGAAATCACTCCGGGGACTCAAAACGGTGATTAATAGCCCATGAAACAGGCCAGAATCGTCCAAAACTACGAGTGTTGATGACCGACACGTAAATACAACCTGGGGTTCGTCAATGGTGGACATCACTCCGGGGACTCAAAACGGTGATTAATACCCCATCTAACTGTGATTAATAGCCCATGAAACAGTCCAGAATCGGCCAAAACTGCGAGTGTTGATGACCGACACGTAAATACAACCTGGGGTTCGTCAATGGTGGAAATCACTCCGGGGACTCAAAACGGTGATTAATACCCCATCTAACTGTGATTAATAGCCCATGAAACAGGCCAGAATCGGCCAAAACTGCGAGTGTTGATGACCGACACGTAAATACAACCTGGGGTTCGTCAATGGTGGAAATCACTCCAGGGACTCAAAACGGTGATTAATACCCCATCTAACTGTGATTAATAGCCCATGAAACAGGCCAGAATCGGCCAAAACTACGAGTTTTGATGACCGACACGTAAATACAACCTGGGGTTCGTCAATGGTGGAAATCACTCCGGGGACTCAAAACGGTGATTAATACCCCATCTAACTGTGATTAATAGCCCATGAAACAGGCCAGAATCGGCCAAAACTGCGAGTCTTGATGACCGACACGTAAATAAAACCTGGGGTTCGTTAATGGTGGAAATCACTCCGGGGACTCAAAACGGTGATTAATAGCCCATGAAACAGGCCAGAATCGTCCAAAACTACGAGTGTTGATGACCGACACGTAAATACAACCTGGGGTTCGTCAATGGTGGACATCACTCCGGGGACTCAAAACGGTGATTAATACCCCATCTAACTGTGATTAATAGCCCATGAAACAGTCCAGAATCGGCCAAAACTGCGAGTGTTGATGACCGACACGTAAATACAACCTGGGGTTCGTCAATGGTGGAAATCACTCCGGGGACTCAAAACGGTGATTAATACCCCATCTAACTGTGATTAATAGCCCATGAAACAGGCCAGAATCGGCCAAAACTGCGAGTGTTGATGACCGACACGTAAATAAAACCTGGGGTTCGTCAATGGTGGAAATAGCTGCGGGGACTCAAAACGGTGATTAATAGCCCATCTAACTGTGATTAATAGCCCATGAAACAGGCCAGAATCGGCCAAAACTGCGAGTGTTGATGACCGACACGTAAATAAAACCTGGGGTTCGTTAATGGTGGAAATCACTCCGGGGACTCAAAACGGTGATTAATAGCCCATGAAACAGGCCAGAATCGTCCAAAACTACGAGTGTTGATGACCGACACGTAAATACAACCTGGGGTTCGTCAATGGTGGAAATCACTCCAGGGACTCAAAACGGTGATTAATATCCCATCTAATTGTGATTAATAGCCCATGAAACAGGCCAGAATCGGCCAAAACTACGAGTTTTGATGACCGACACGTAAATACAACCTGGGGTTCGTCAATGGTGGAAATCACTCCGGGGACTCAAAACGGTGATTAATACCCCATCTAACTGTGATTAATAGCCCATGAAACAGGCCAGAATCGGCCAAAACTGCGAGTTTTGATGACCGACACGTAAATAAAACCTGGGGTTCGTTAATGGTGGAAATCACTCCGGGGACTCAAAACGGTGATTAATAGCTCATGAAACAGGCCAGAATCGGCCAAAACTACGAGTGTTGATGACCGACACGTAAATACAACCTGGGGTTCGTCAATGGTGGAAATCACTCCAGGGACTCAAAACGGTGATTAATACCCCATCTAACTGTGATTAATAGCCCATGAAACAGGCCAGAATCGGCCAAAACTACGAGTTTTGATGACCGACACGTAAATACAACCTGGGGTTCGTCAATGGTGGAAATCACTCCGGGGACTCAAAACGGTGATTAATACCCCATCTAACTGTGATTAATAGCCCATGAAACAGGCCAGAATCGGCCAAAACTGCGAGTTTTGATGACCGACACGTAAATAAAACCTGGGGTTCGTTAATGGTGGAAATCACTCCGGGGACTCAAAACGGTGATTAATAGCCCATCTAACTGTGATTAATAGCCCATGAAACAGGCCAGAATCGGCCAAAACTGCGAGTGTTGATGACCGACACGTAAATAAAACCTGGGGTTCGTTAATGGTGGAAATCACTCCGGGGACTCAAAACGGTGATTAATAGCCCATGAAACAGGCCAGAATCGTCCAAAACTACGAGTGTTGATGACCGACACGTAAATACAACCTGGGGTTCGTCAATGGTGGAAATCACTCCAGGGACTCAAAACGGTGATTAATATCCCATCTAACTGTGATTAATAGCCCATGAAACAGGCCAGAATCGGCCAAAACTACGAGTTTTGATGACCGACACGTAAATACAACCTGGGGTTCGTCAATGGTGGAAATCACTCCGGGGACTCAAAACGGTGATTAATACCCCATCTAACTGTGATTAATAGCCCATGAAACAGGCCAGAATCGGCCAAAACTGCGAGTTTTGATGACCGACACGTAAATAAAACCTGGGGTTCGTTAATGGTGGAAATCACTCCGGGGACTCAAAACGGTGATTAATAGCCCATGAAACAGGCCAGAATCGTCCAAAACTACGAGTGTTGATGACCGACACGTAAATACAACCTGGGGTTCGTCAATGGTGGACATCACTCCGGGGACTCAAAACGGTGATTAATACCCCATCTAACTGTGATTAATAGCCCATGAAACAGTCCAGAATCGGCCAAAACTGCGAGTGTTGATGACCGACACGTAAATACAACCTGGGGTTCGTCAATGGTGGAAATCACTCCGGGGACTCAAAACGGTGATTAATACCCCATCTAACTGTGATTAATAGCCCATGAAACAGGCCAGAATCGGCCAAAACTGCGAGTGTTGATGACCGACACGTAAATACAACCTGGGGTTCGTCAATGGTGGAAATCACTCCAGGGACTCAAAACGGTGATTAATACCCCATCTAACTGTGATTAATAGCCCATGAAACAGGCCAGAATCGGCCAAAACTACGAGTTTTGATGACCGACACGTAAATACAACCTGGGGTTCGTCAATGGTGGAAATCACTCCGGGGACTCAAAACGGTGATTAATACCCCATCTAACTGTGATTAATAGCCCATGAAACAGGCCAGAATCGGCCAAAACTGCGAGTTTTGATGACCGACACGTAAATAAAACCTGGGGTTCGTTAATGGTGGAAATCACTCCGGGGACTCAAAACGGTGATTAATAGCCCATGAAACAGGCCAGAATCGTCCAAAACTACGAGTGTTGATGACCGACACGTAAATACAACCTGGGGTTCGTCAATGGTGGACATCACTCCGGGGACTCAAAACGGTGATTAATACCCCATCTAACTGTGATTAATAGCCCATGAAACAGTCCAGAATCGGCCAAAACTGCGAGTGTTGATGACCGACACGTAAATACAACCTGGGGTTCGTCAATGGTGGAAATCACTCCGGGGACTCAAAACGGTGATTAATACCCCATCTAACTGTGATTAATAGCCCATGAAACAGGCCAGAATCGGCCAAAACTGCGAGTGTTGATGACCGACACGTAAATACAACCTGGGGTTCGTCAATGGTGGAAATCACTCCAGGGACTCAAAACGGTGATTAATACCCCATCTAACTGTGATTAATAGCCCATGAAACAGGCCAGAATCGGCCAAAACTACGAGTTTTGATGACCGACACGTAAATACAACCTGGGGTTCGTCAATGGTGGAAATCACTCCGGGGACTCAAAACGGTGATTAATACCCCATCTAACTGTGATTAATAGCCCATGAAACAGGCCAGAATCGGCCAAAACTGCGAGTCTTGATGACCGACACGTAAATAAAACCTGGGGTTCGTTAATGGTGGAAATCACTCCGGGGACTCAAAACGGTGATTAATAGCCCATGAAACAGGCCAGAATCGTCCAAAACTACGAGTGTTGATGACCGACACGTAAATACAACCTGGGGTTCGTCAATGGTGGACATCACTCCGGGGACTCAAAACGGTGATTAATACCCCATCTAACTGTGATTAATAGCCCATGAAACAGAATCGGCCAAAACTGCGAGTGTTGATGACCGACACGTAAATACAACCTGGGGTTCGTCAATGGTGGAAATCACTCCGGGGACTCAAAACGGTGATTAATAGCCCATCTAACTGTGATTAATAGCCCATGAAACAGGCCAGAATCGGCCAAAACTGCGAGTGTTGATGACCGACACGTAAATACAACCTGGGGTTCGTCAATGGTGGAAATCACTCCGGGGACTCAAAACGGTGATTAATACCCCATCTAACTGTGATTAATAGCCCATGAAACAGGCCAGAATCGGCCAAAACTGCGAGTGTTGATGACCGACACGTAAATACAACCTGGGGTTCGTCAATGGTGGAAATCACTCCAGGGACTCAAAACGGTGATTAATACCCCATCTAACTGTGATTAATAGCCCATGAAACAGGCCAGAATCGGCCAAAACTACGAGTTTTGATGACCGACACGTAAATACAACCTGGGGTTCGTCAATGGTGGAAATCACTCCGGGGACTCAAAACGGTGATTAATACCCCATCTAACTGTGATTAATAGCCCATGAAACAGGCCAGAATCGGCCAAAACTGCGAGTCTTGATGACCGACACGTAAATAAAACCTGGGGTTTGTTAATGGTGGAAATCACTCCGGGGACTCAAAACGGTGATTAATAGCCCATGAAACAGGCCAGAATCGTCCAAAACTACGAGTGTTGATGACCGACACGTAAATACAACCTGGGGTTCGTCAATGGTGGACATCACTCCGGGGACTCAAAACGGTGATTAATACCCCATCTAACTGTGATTAATAGCCCATGAAACAGAATCGGCCAAAACTGCGAGTGTTGATGACCGACACGTAAATACAACCTGGGGTTCGTCAATGGTGGAAATCACTCCGGGGACTCAAAACGGTGATTAATACCCCATCTAACTGTGATTAATAGCCCATGAAACAGGCCAGAATCGGCCAAAACTGCGAGTGTTGATGACCGACACGTAAATAAAACCTGGGGTTCGTCAATGGTGGAAATAGCTGCGGGGACTCAAAACGGTGATTAATAGCCCATCTAACTGTGATTAATAGCCCATGAAACAGGCCAGAATCGGCCAAAACTGCGAGTGTTGATGACCGACACGTAAATAAAACCTGGGGTTCGTTAATGGTGGAAATCACTCCGGGGACTCAAAACGGTGATTAATAGCCCATGAAACAGGCCAGAATCGTCCAAAACTACGAGTGTTGATGACCGACACGTAAATACAACCTGGGGTTCGTCAATGGTGGAAATCACTCCAGGGACTCAAAACGGTGATTAATATCCCATCTAATTGTGATTAATAGCCCATGAAACAGGCCAGAATCGGCCAAAACTACGAGTTTTGATGACCGACACGTAAATACAACCTGGGGTTCGTCAATGGTGGAAATCACTCCGGGGACTCAAAACGGTGATTAATACCCCATCTAACTGTGATTAATAGCCCATGAAACAGGCCAGAATCGGCCAAAACTGCGAGTTTTGATGACCGACACGTAAATAAAACCTGGGGTTCGTTAATGGTGGAAATCACTCCGGGGACTCAAAACGGTGATTAATAGCCCATGAAACAGGCCAGAATCGGCCAAAACTACGAGTGTTGATGACCGACACGTAAATACAACCTGGGGTTCGTCAATGGTGGAAATCACTCCAGGGACTCAAAACGGTGATTAATACCCCATCTAACTGTGATTAATAGCCCATGAAACAGGCCAGAATCGGCCAAAACTACGAGTTTTGATGACCGACACGTAAATACAACCTGGGGTTCGTCAATGGTGGAAATCACTCCGGGGACTCAAAACGGTGATTAATACCCCATCTAACTGTGATTAATAGCCCATGAAACAGGCCAGAATCGGCCAAAACTGCGAGTTTTGATGACCGACACGTAAATAAAACCTGGGGTTCGTTAATGGTGGAAATCACTCCGGGGACTCAAAACGGTGATTAATAGCCCATCTAACTGTGATTAATAGCCCATGAAACAGGCCAGAATCGGCCAAAACTGCGAGTGTTGATGACCGACACGTAAATAAAACCTGGGGTTCGTTAATGGTGGAAATCACTCCGGGGACTCAAAACGGTGATTAATAGCCCATGAAACAGGCCAGAATCGTCCAAAACTACGAGTGTTGATGACCGACACGTAAATACAACCTGGGGTTCGTCAATGGTGGAAATCACTCCAGGGACTCAAAACGGTGATTAATATCCCATCTAACTGTGATTAATAGCCCATGAAACAGGCCAGAATCGGCCAAAACTACGAGTTTTGATGACCGACACGTAAATACAACCTGGGGTTCGTCAATGGTGGAAATCACTCCGGGGACTCAAAACGGTGATTAATACCCCATCTAACTGTGATTAATAGCCCATGAAACAGGCCAGAATCGGCCAAAACTGCGAGTTTTGATGACCGACACGTAAATAAAACCTGGGGTTCGTTAATGGTGGAAATCACTCCGGGGACTCAAAACGGTGATTAATAGCCCATGAAACAGGCCAGAATCGTCCAAAACTACGAGTGTTGATGACCGACACGTAAATACAACCTGGGGTTCGTCAATGGTGGAAATCACTCCGGGGACTCAAAACGGTGATTAATACCCCATCTAACTGTGATTAATAGCCCATGAAACAGGCCAGAATCGGCCAAAACTGCGAGTGTTGATGACCGACACGTAAATACAACCTGGGGTTCGTCAATGGTGGAAATCACTCCAGGGACTCAAAACGGTGATTAATACCCCATCTAACTGTGATTAATAGCCCATGAAACAGGCCAGAATCGGCCAAAACTACGAGTTTTGATGACCGACACGTAAATACAACCTGGGGTTCGTCAATGGTGGAAATCACTCCGGGGACTCAAAACGGTGATTAATACCCCATCTAACTGTGATTAATAGCCCATGAAACAGGCCAGAATCGGCCAAAACTGCGAGTTTTGATGACCGACACGTAAATAAAACCTGGGGTTCGTTAATGGTGGAAATCACTCCGGGGACTCAAAACGGTGATTAATAGCCCATGAAACAGGCCAGAATCGTCCAAAACTACGAGTGTTGATGACCGACACGTAAATACAACCTGGGGTTCGTCAATGGTGGACATCACTCCGGGGACTCAAAACGGTGATTAATACCCCATCTAACTGTGATTAATAGCCCATGAAACAGTCCAGAATCGGCCAAAACTGCGAGTGTTGATGACCGACACGTAAATACAACCTGGGGTTCGTCAATGGTGGAAATCACTCCGGGGACTCAAAACGGTGATTAATACCCCATCTAACTGTGATTAATAGCCCATGAAACAGGCCAGAATCGGCCAAAACTGCGAGTGTTGATGACCGACACGTAAATAAAACCTGGGGTTCGTCAATGGTGGAAATAGCTGCGGGGACTCAAAACGGTGATTAATAGCCCATCTAACTGTGATTAATAGCCCATGAAACAGGCCAGAATCGGCCAAAACTGCGAGTGTTGATGACCGACACGTAAATAAAACCTGGGGTTCGTTAATGGTGGAAATCACTCCGGGGACTCAAAACGGTGATTAATAGCCCATGAAACAGGCCAGAATCGTCCAAAACTACGAGTGTTGATGACCGACACGTAAATACAACCTGGGGTTCGTCAATGGTGGAAATCACTCCGGGGACTCAAAACGGTGATTAATACCCCATCTAACTGTGATTAATAGCCCATGAAACAGGCCAGAATCGGCCAAACCTGCGAGTGTTGATGACCGACACGTAAATAAAACCTGGGGTTCGTCAATGGTGGAAATAGCTGCGGGGACTCAAAACCGTGATTAATAGCCCATCTAACTGTGATTAATAGCCCATGAAACAGGCCAGAATCGGCCAAAACTGCGAGTGTTGATGACCGACACGTAAATAAAACCTGGGGTTCGTTAATGGTGGAAATCACTCCGGGGACTCAAAACGGTGATTAATAGCCCATGAAACAGGCCAGAATCGTCCAAAACTACGAGTGTTGATGACCGACACGTAAATACAACCTGGGGTTCGTCAATGGTGGAAATCACTCCAGGGACTCAAAACGGTGATTAATATCCCATCTAACTGTGATTAATAGCCCATGAAACAGGCCAGAATCGGCCAAAACTACGAGTTTTGATGACCGACACGTAAATACAACCTGGGGTTCGTCAATGGTGGAAATCACTCCGGGGACTCAAAACGGTGATTAATACCCCATCTAACTGTGATTAATAGCCCATGAAACAGGCCAGAATCGGCCAAAACTGCGAGTTTTGATGACCGACACGTAAATAAAACCTGGGGTTCGTTAATGGTGGAAATCACTCCGGGGACTCAAAACGGTGATTAATAGCCCATGAAACAGGCCAGAATCGTCCAAAACTACGAGTGTTGATGACCGACACGTAAATACAACCTGGGGTTCGTCAATGGTGGACATCACTCCGGGGACTCAAAACGGTGATTAATACCCCATCTAACTGTGATTAATAGCCCATGAAACAGTCCAGAATCGGCCAAAACTGCGAGTGTTGATGACCGACACGTAAATAAAACCTGGGGTTCGTCAATGGTGGAAATCACTCCGGGGACTCAAAACGGTGATTAATACCCCATCTAACTGTGATTAATAGCCCATGAAACAGGCCAGAATCGGCCAAAACTGCGAGTGTTGATGACCGACACGTAAATACAACCTGGGGTTCGTCAATGGTGGAAATCACTCCAGGGACTCAAAACGGTGATTAATACCCCATCTAACTGTGATTAATAGCCCATGAAACAGGCCAGAATCGGCCAAAACTACGAGTTTTGATGACCGACACGTAAATACAACCTGGGGTTCGTCAATGGTGGAAATCACTCCGGGGACTCAAAACGGTGATTAATACCCCATCTAACTGTGATTAATAGCCCATGAAACAGGCCAGAATCGGCCAAAACTGCGAGTCTTGATGACCGACACGTAAATAAAACCTGGGGTTCGTTAATGGTGGAAATCACTCCGGGGACTCAAAACGGTGATTAATAGCCCATGAAACAGGCCAGAATCGTCCAAAACTACGAGTGTTGATGACCGACACGTAAATACAACCTGGGGTTCGTCAATGGTGGACATCACTCCGGGGACTCAAAACGGTGATTAATACCCCATCTAACTGTGATTAATAGCCCATGAAACAGTCCAGAATCGGCCAAAACTGCGAGTGTTGATGACCGACACGTAAATACAACCTGGGGTTCGTCAATGGTGGAAATCACTCCGGGGACTCAAAACGGTGATTAATACCCCATCTAACTGTGATTAATAGCCCATGAAACAGGCCAGAATCGGCCAAAACTGCGAGTGTTGATGACCGACACGTAAATAAAACCTGGGGTTCGTCAATGGTGGAAATAGCTGCGGGGACTCAAAACGGTGATTAATAGCCCATCTAACTGTGATTAATAGCCCATGAAACAGGCCAGAATCGGCCAAAACTGCGAGTGTTGATGACCGACACGTAAATAAAACCTGGGGTTCGTTAATGGTGGAAATCACTCCGGGGACTCAAAACGGTGATTAATAGCCCATGAAACAGGCCAGAATCGTCCAAAACTACGAGTGTTGATGACCGACACGTAAATACAACCTGGGGTTCGTCAATGGTGGAAATCACTCCAGGGACTCAAAACGGTGATTAATATCCCATCTAATTGTGATTAATAGCCCATGAAACAGGCCAGAATCGGCCAAAACTACGAGTTTTGATGACCGACACGTAAATACAACCTGGGGTTCGTCAATGGTGGAAATCACTCCGGGGACTCAAAACGGTGATTAATACCCCATCTAACTGTGATTAATAGCCCATGAAACAGGCCAGAATCGGCCAAAACTGCGAGTTTTGATGACCGACACGTAAATAAAACCTGGGGTTCGTTAATGGTGGAAATCACTCCGGGGACTCAAAACGGTGATTAATAGCCCATGAAACAGGCCAGAATCGGCCAAAACTACGAGTGTTGATGACCGACACGTAAATACAACCTGGGGTTCGTCAATGGTGGAAATCACTCCAGGGACTCAAAACGGTGATTAATACCCCATCTAACTGTGATTAATAGCCCATGAAACAGGCCAGAATCGGCCAAAACTACGAGTTTTGATGACCGACACGTAAATACAACCTGGGGTTCGTCAATGGTGGAAATCACTCCGGGGACTCAAAACGGTGATTAATACCTCATCTAACTGTGATTAATAGCCCATGAAACAGGCCAGAATCGGCCAAAACTGCGAGTTTTGATGACCGACACGTAAATAAAACCTGGGGTTCGTTAATGGTGGAAATCACTCCGGGGACTCAAAACGGTGATTAATAGCCCATGAAACAGGCCAGAATCGGCCAAAACTACGAGTGTTGATGACCGACACGTAAATACAACCTGGGGTTCGTCAATGGTGGAAATCACTCCAGGGACTCAAAACGGTGATTAATACCCCATCTAACTGTGATTAATAGCCCATGAAACAGGCCAGAATCGGCCAAAACTGCGAGTGTTGATGACCGACACGTAAATACAACCTGGGGTTCGTCAATGGTGGAAATCACTCCGGGGACTCAAAACGGTGATTAATACCCCATCTAACTGTGATTAATAGCCCATGAAACAGGCCAGAATCGGCCAAAACTGCGAGTGTTGATGACCGACACGTAAATACAACCTGGGGTTCGTCAATGGTGGAAATCACTCCGGGGACTCAAAACGGTGATTAATACCCCATCTAACTATGATTAATAGCCCATGAAACAGGCCAGAATCGGCCAAAACTGCGAGTTTTGATGACCGACACGTAAATAAAACCTGGGGTTCGTTAATGGTGGAAATCACTCCGGGGACTCAAAACGGTGATTAGTAGGCCATGTAACAATGATTAATAGCCCATGAAACAGGCCAGAATCGGCAAAAACTGAGAGTGTTGATGACCGGCACGTAAATAAAACCTGGGGTTCGTCAATGGTGGAAATAGCTGCGGGGACTCAAAACGGTGATTAATAGCCCATCTAACTGTGATTAATAGCCCATGAAACAGGCCAGAATCGGCCAAAACTGCGAGTGTTGATGACCGACACGTAAATAAAACCTGGGGTTCGTTAATGGTGGAAATCACTCCGGGGACTCAAAACGGTGATTAATAGCCCATGAAACAGGCCAGAATCGTCCAAAACTACGAGTGTTGATGACCGACACGTAAATACAACCTGGGGTTCGTCAATGGTGGAAATCACTCCGGGGACTCAAAACGGTGATTAATACCCCATCTAACTGTGATTAATAGCCCATGAAACAGTCCAGAATCGGCCAAAACTGCGAGTGTTGATGACCGACACGTAAATACAACCTGGGGTTCGTCAATGGTGGAAATCACTCCGGGGACTCAAAACGGTGATTAATACCCCATCTAACTGTGATTAATAGCCCATGAAACAGGCCAGAATCGGCCAAAACTGCGAGTGTTGATGACCGACACGTAAATAAAACCTGGGGTTCGTCAATGGTGGAAATAGCTGCGGGGACTCAAAACGGTGATTAATAGCCCATCTAACTGTGATTAATAGCCCATGAAACAGGCCAGAATCGGCCAAAACTGCGAGTGTTGATGACCGACACGTAAATAAAACCTGGGGTTCGTTAATGGTGGAAATCACTCCGGGGACTCAAAACGGTGATTAATAGCCCATCTAACTGTGATTAATAGCCCATGAAACAGGCCAGAATCGGCCAAAACTGCGAGTGTTGATGACCGACACGTAAATAAAACCTGGGGTTCGTTAATGGTGGAAATCACTCCGGGGACTCAAAACGGTGATTAATAGCCCATGAAACAGGCCAGAATCGTCCAAAACTACGAGTGTTGATGACCGACACGTAAATACAACCTGGGGTTCGTCAATGGTGGAAATCACTCCAGGGACTCAAAACGGTGATTAATATCCCATCTAACTGTGATTAATAGCCCATGAAACAGGCCAGAATCGGCCAAAACTACGAGTTTTGATGACCGACACGTAAATACAACCTGGGGTTCGTCAATGGTGGAAATCACTCCGGGGACTCAAAACGGTGATTAATACCCCATCTAACTGTGATTAATAGCCCATGAAACAGGCCAGAATCGGCCAAAACTGCGAGTTTTGATGACCGACACGTAAATAAAACCTGGGGTTCGTTAATGGTGGAAATCACTCCGGGGACTCAAAACGGTGATTAATAGCCCATGAAACAGGCCAGAATCGGCCAAAACTACGAGTGTTGATGACCGACACGTAAATACAACCTGCGGTTCGTCAATGGTGGAAATCACTCCAGGGACTCAAAACGGTGATTAATACCCCATCTAACTGTGATTAATAGCCCATGAAACAGGCCAGAATCGGCCAAAACTACGAGTTTTGATGACCGACACGTAAATACAACCTGGGGTTCGTCAATGGTGGAAATCACTCCGGGGACTCAAAACGGTGATTAATACCCCATCTAACTATGATTAATAGCCCATGAAACAGGCCAGAATCGGCCAAAACTGCGAGTTTTGATGACCGACACGTAAATACAACCTGGGGTTCGTCAATGGTGGAAATCACTCCGGGGACTCAAAACGGTGATTAATACCCCATCTAACTGTGATTAATAGCCCATGAAACAGGCCAGAATCGGCCAAAACTGCGAGTGTTGATGACCGACACGTAAATAAAACCTGGGGTTCGTTAATGGTGGAAATCACTCCGGGGACTCAAAACGGTGATTAATAGCCCATGAAACAGGCCAGAATCGTCCAAAACTACGAGTGTTGATGACCGACACGTAAATACAACCTGGGGTTCGTCAATGGTGGAAATCACTCCGGGGACTCAAAACGGTGATTAATACCCCATCTAACTGTGATTAATAGCCCATGAAACAGTCCAGAATCGGCCAAAACTGCGAGTGTTGATGACCGACACGTAAATACAACCTGGGGTTCGTCAATGGTGGAAATCACTCCGGGGACTCAAAACGGTGATTAATACCCCATCTAACTATGATTAATAGCCCATGAAACAGGCCAGAATCGGCCAAAACTGCGAGTTTTGATGACCGACACGTAAATAAAACCTGGGGTTCGTTAATGGTGGAAATCACTCCGGGGACTCAAAACGGTGATTAGTAGGCCATGTAACAATGATTAATAGCCCATGAAACAGGCCAGAATCGGCAAAAACTGAGAGTGTTGATGACCGGCACGTAAATAAAACCTGGGGTTCGTCAATGGTGGAAATAGCTGCGGGGACTCAAAACGGTGATTAATAGCCCATCTAACTGTGATTAATAGCCCATGAAACAGGCCAGAATCGGCCAAAACTGCGAGTGTTGATGACCGACACGTAAATAAAACCTGGGGTTCGTTAATGGTGGAAATCACTCCGGGGACTCAAAACGGTGATTAATAGCCCATGAAACAGGCCAGAATCGTCCAAAACTACGAGTGTTGATGACCGACACGTAAATACAACCTGGGGTTCGTCAATGGTGGAAATCACTCCGGGGACTCAAAACGGTGATTAATACCCCATCTAACTGTGATTAATAGCCCATGAAACAGTCCAGAATCGGCCAAAACTGCGAGTGTTGATGACCGACACGTAAATACAACCTGGGGTTCGTCAATGGTGGAAATCACTCCGGGGACTCAAAACGGTGATTAATACCCCATCTAACTGTGATTAATAGCCCATGAAACAGGCCAGAATCGGCCAAAACTGCGAGTGTTGATGACCGACACGTAAATAAAACCTGGGGTTCGTCAATGGTGGAAATAGCTGCGGGGACTCAAAACGGTGATTAATAGCCCATCTAACTGTGATTAATAGCCCATGAAACAGGCCAGAATCGGCCAAAACTGCGAGTGTTGATGACCGACACGTAAATAAAACCTGGGGTTCGTTAATGGTGGAAATCACTCCGGGGACTCAAAACGGTGATTAATAGCCCATCTAACTGTGATTAATAGCCCATGAAACAGGCCAGAATCGGCCAAAACTGCGAGTGTTGATGACCGACACGTAAATAAAACCTGGGGTTCGTTAATGGTGGAAATCACTCCGGGGACTCAAAACGGTGATTAATAGCCCATGAAACAGGCCAGAATCGTCCAAAACTACGAGTGTTGATGACCGACACGTAAATACAACCTGGGGTTCGTCAATGGTGGAAATCACTCCAGGGACTCAAAACGGTGATTAATATCCCATCTAACTGTGATTAATAGCCCATGAAACAGGCCAGAATCGGCCAAAACTACGAGTTTTGATGACCGACACGTAAATACAACCTGGGGTTCGTCAATGGTGGAAATCACTCCGGGGACTCAAAACGGTGATTAATACCCCATCTAACTGTGATTAATAGCCCATGAAACAGGCCAGAATCGGCCAAAACTGCGAGTTTTGATGACCGACACGTAAATAAAACCTGGGGTTCGTTAATGGTGGAAATCACTCCGGGGACTCAAAACGGTGATTAATAGCCCATGAAACAGGCCAGAATCGGCCAAAACTACGAGTGTTGATGACCGACACGTAAATACAACCTGCGGTTCGTCAATGGTGGAAATCACTCCAGGGACTCAAAACGGTGATTAATACCCCATCTAACTGTGATTAATAGCCCATGAAACAGGCCAGAATCGGCCAAAACTACGAGTTTTGATGACCGACACGTAAATACAACCTGGGGTTCGTCAATGGTGGAAATCACTCCGGGGACTCAAAACGGTGATTAATACCCCATCTAACTGTGATTAATAGCCCATGAAACAGGCCAGAATCGGCCAAAACTGCGAGTGTTGATGACCGACACGTAAATACAACCTGGGGTTCGTCAATGGTGGAAATCACTCCGGGGACTCAAAACGGTGATTAATACCCCATCTAACTGTGATTAATAGCCCATGAAACAGGCCAGAATCGGCCAAAACTGCGAGTGTTGATGACCGACACGTAAATAAAACCTGGGGTTCGTCAATGGTTTAAATAGCTGCGGGGACTCAAAACGGTGATTAATAGCCCATCTAACTGTGATTAATAGCCCATGAAACAGGCCAGAATCGGCCAAAACTGCGAGTGTTGATGACCGACACGTAAATAAAACCTGGGGTTCGTTAATGGTGGAAATCACTCCGGGGACTCAAAACGGTGATTAATAGCCCATCTAACTGTGATTAATAGCCCATGAAACAGGCCAGAATCGGCCAAAACTGCGAGTGTTGATGACCGACACGTAAATAAAACCTGGGGTTCGTTAATGGTGGAAATCACTCCGGGGACTCAAAACGGTGATTAATAGCCCATGAAACAGGCCAGAATCGTCCAAAACTACGAGTGTTGATGACCGACACGTAAATACAACCTGGGGTTCGTCAATGGTGGAAATCACTCCAGGGACTCAAAACGGTGATTAATATCCCATCTAACTGTGATTAATAGCCCATGAAACAGGCCAGAATCGGCCAAAACTACGAGTTTTGATGACCGACACGTAAATACAACCTGGGGTTCGTCAATGGTGGAAATCACTCCGGGGACTCAAAACGGTGATTAATACCCCATCTAACTGTGATTAATAGCCCATGAAACAGGCCAGAATCGGCCAAAACTGCGAGTTTTGATGACCGACACGTAAATAAAACCTGGGGTTCGTTAATGGTGGAAATCACTCCGGGGACTCAAAACGGTGATTAATAGCCCATGAAACAGGCCAGAATCGGCCAAAACTACGAGTGTTGATGACCGACACGTAAATACAACCTGCGGTTCGTCAATGGTGGAAATCACTCCAGGGACTCAAAACGGTGATTAATACCCCATCTAACTGTGATTAATAGCCCATGAAACAGGCCAGAATCGGCCAAAACTACGAGTTTTGATGACCGACACGTAAATACAACCTGGGGTTCGTCAATGGTGGAAATCACTCCGGGGACTCAAAACGGTGATTAATACCCCATCTAACTGTGATTAATAGCCCATGAAACAGGCCAGAATCGGCCAAAACTGCGAGTTTTGATGACCGACACGTAAATACAACCTGGGGTTCGTCAATGGTGGAAATCACTCCGGGGACTCAAAACGGTGATTAATACCCCATCTAACTGTGATTAATAGCCCATGAAACAGGCCAGAATCGGCCAAAACTGCGAGTGTTGATGACCGACACGTAAATACAACCTGGGGTTCGTCAATGGTGGAAATCACTCCGGGGACTCAAAACGGTGATTAATACCCCATCTAACTGTGATTAATAGCCCATGAAACAGGCCAGAATCGGCCAAAACTGCGAGTGTTGATGACCGACACGTAAATACAACCTGGGGTTCATCAATGGTGGAAATCACTCCGGGGACTCAAAACGGTGATTAATACCCCATCTAACTGTGATTAATAGCCCATGAAACAGGCCAGAATCGGCCAAAACTGCGAGTGTTGATGACCGACACGTAAATAAAACCTGGGGTTCGTCAATGGTGGAAATAGCTGCGGGGACTCAAAACGGTGATTAATAGCCCATCTAACTGTGAATAATAGCCCATGAAACAGGCCAGAATCGGCCAAAACTGCGAGTGTTGATGACCGACACGTAAATAAAACCTGGGGTTCGTTAATGGTGGAAATCACTCCGGGGACTCAAAACGGTGATTAATAGCCCATGAAACAGGCCAGAATCGTCCAAAACTACGAGTGTTGATGACCGACACGTAAATACAACCTGGGGTTCGTCAATGGTGGAAATCACTCCAGGGACTCAAAACGGTGATTAATATCCCATCTAACTGTGATTAATAGCCCATGAAACAGGCCAGAATCGGCCAAAACTACGAGTTTTGATGACCGACACGTAAATACAACCTGGGGTTCGTCAATGGTGGAAATCACTCCGGGGACTCAAAACGGTGATTAATACCCCATCTAACTGTGATTAATAGCCCATGAAACAGGCCAGAATCGGCCAAAACTGCGAGTTTTGATGACCGACACGTAAATAAAACCTGGGGTTCGTTAATGGTGGAAATCACTCCGGGGACTCAAAACGGTGATTAATAGCCCATGAAACAGGCCAGCATCGGCCAAAACTACGAGTGTTGATGACCGACACGTAAATACAACCTGGGGTTCGTCAATGGTGGAAATCACTCCAGGGACTCAAAACGGTGATTAATACCCCATCTAACTGTGATTAATAGCCCATGAAACAGGCCAGAATCGGCCAAAACTACGAGTTTTGATGACCGACACGTAAATACAACCTGGGGTTCGTCAATGGTGGAAATCACTCCGGGGACTCAAAACGGTGATTAATACCCCATCTAACTGTGATTAATAGCCCATGAAACAGGCCAGAATCGGCCAAAACTGCGAGTTTTGATGACCGGCACGTAAATAAAACCTGGGGTTCGTTAATGGTGGAAATCACTCCGGGGACTCAAAACGGTGATTAATAGCCCATGAAACAGGCCAGAATCGGCCAAAACTGCGAGTGTTGATGATCGACACGTAAATACAACCTGGGGTTCGTCAATGGTGGAAATCACTCCAGGGACTCAAAACGGTGATTAATACCCCATCTAACTGTGATTAATAGCCCATGAAACAGGCCAGAATCGGCCAAAACTACGAGTTTTGATGACCGACACGTAAATACAACCTGGGGTTCGTCAATGGTGGAAATCACTCCGGGGACTCAAAACGGTGATTAATACCCCATCTAACTGTGATTAATAGCCCATGAAACAGGCCAGAATCGGCCAAAACTGCGAGTGTTGATGACCGACACGTAAATACAACCTGGGGTTCGTCAATGGTGGAAATCACTCCGGGGACTCAAAACGGTGATTAATACCCCATCTAACTGTGATTAATAGCCCATGAAACAGGCCAGAATCGGCCAAAACTGCGAGTGTTGATGACCGACACGTAAATACAACCTGGGGTTCATCAATGGTGGAAATCACTCCGGGGACTCAAAACGGTGATTAATACCCCATCTAACTGTGATTAATAGCCCATGAAACAGGCCAGAATCGGCCAAAACTGCGAGTGTTGATGACCGACACGTAAATAAAACCTGGGGTTCGTCAATGGTGGAAATAGCTGCGGGGACTCAAAACGGTGATTAATAGCCCATCTAACTGTGAATAATAGCCCATGAAACAGGCCAGAATCGGCCAAAACTGCGAGTGTTGATGACCGACACGTAAATAAAACCTGGGGTTCGTTAATGGTGGAAATCACTCCGGGGACTCAAAACGGTGATTAATAGCCCATGAAACAGGCCAGAATCGTCCAAAACTACGAGTGTTGATGACCGACACGTAAATACAACCTGGGGTTCGTCAATGGTGGAAATCACTCCAGGGACTCAAAACGGTGATTAATATCCCATCTAACTGTGATTAATAGCCCATGAAACAGGCCAGAATCGGCCAAAACTACGAGTTTTGATGACCGACACGTAAATACAACCTGGGGTTCGTCAATGGTGGAAATCACTCCGGGGACTCAAAACGGTGATTAATACCCCATCTAACTGTGATTAATAGCCCATGAAACAGGCCAGAATCGGCCAAAACTGCGAGTTTTGATGACCGACACGTAAATAAAACCTGGGGTTCGTTAATGGTGGAAATCACTCCGGGGACTCAAAACGGTGATTAATAGCCCATGAAACAGGCCAGCATCGGCCAAAACTACGAGTGTTGATGACCGACACGTAAATACAACCTGGGGTTCGTCAATGGTGGAAATCACTCCAGGGACTCAAAACGGTGATTAATACCCCATCTAACTGTGATTAATAGCCCATGAAACAGGCCAGAATCGGCCAAAACTACGAGTTTTGATGACCGACACGTAAATACAACCTGGGGTTCGTCAATGGTGGAAATCACTCCGGGGACTCAAAACGGTGATTAATACCCCATCTAACTGTGATTAATAGCCCATGAAACAGGCCAGAATCGGCCAAAACTGCGAGTTTTGATGACCGGCACGTAAATAAAACCTGGGGTTCGTTAATGGTGGAAATCACTCCGGGGACTCAAAACGGTGATTAATAGCCCATGAAACAGGCCAGAATCGGCCAAAACTGCGAGTGTTGATGACCGACACGTAAATACAACCTGGGGTTCGTCAATGGTGGAAATCACTCTGGGGACTCAAAACGGTGATTAATACCCCATCTAACTGTGATTAATAGCCCATGAAACAGGCCAGAATCGGCCAAAACTGCGAGTGTTGATGACCGACACGTAAATACAACCTGGGGTTCGTCAATGGTGGAAATCACTCCGGGGACTCAAAACGGTGATTAATACCCCATCTAACTGTGATTAATAGCCCATGAAACAGGCCAGAATCGGCCAAAACTGCGAGTGTTGATGACCGACACGTAAATACAACCTGGGGTTCATCAATGGTGGAAATCACTCCGGGGACTCAAAACGGTGATTAATACCCCATCTAACTGTGATTAATAGCCCATGAAACAGGCCAGAATCGGCCAAAACTGCGAGTGTTGATGACCGACACGTAAATAAAACCTGGGGTTCGTCAATGGTGGAAATAGCTGCGGGGACTCAAAACGGTGATTAATAGCCCATCTAACTGTGAATAATAGCCCATGAAACAGGCCAGAATCGGCCAAAACTGCGAGTGTTGATGACCGACACGTAAATAAAACCTGGGGTTCGTTAATGGTGGAAATCACTCCGGGGACTCAAAACGGTGATTAATAGCCCATGAAACAGGCCAGAATCGTCCAAAACTACGAGTGTTGATGACCGACACGTAAATACAACCTGGGGTTCGTCAATGGTGGAAATCACTCCAGGGACTCAAAACGGTGATTAATATCCCATCTAACTGTGATTAATAGCCCATGAAACAGGCCAGAATCGGCCAAAACTACGAGTTTTGATGACCGACACGTAAATACAACCTGGGGTTCGTCAATGGTGGAAATCACTCCGGGGACTCAAAACGGTGATTAATACCCCATCTAACTGTGATTAATAGCCCATGAAACAGGCCAGAATCGGCCAAAACTGCGAGTTTTGATGACCGACACGTAAATAAAACCTGGGGTTCGTTAATGGTGGAAATCACTCCGGGGACTCAAAACGGTGATTAATAGCCCATGAAACAGGCCAGCATCGGCCAAAACTACGAGTGTTGATGACCGACACGTAAATACAACCTGGGGTTCGTCAATGGTGGAAATCACTCCAGGGACTCAAAACGGTGATTAATACCCCATCTAACTGTGATTAATAGCCCATGAAACAGGCCAGAATCGGCCAAAACTACGAGTTTTGATGACCGACACGTAAATACAACCTGGGGTTCGTCAATGGTGGAAATCACTCCGGGGACTCAAAACGGTGATTAATACCCCATCTAACTGTGATTAATAGCCCATGAAACAGGCCAGAATCGGCCAAAACTGCGAGTTTTGATGACCGGCACGTAAATAAAACCTGGGGTTCGTTAATGGTGGAAATCACTCCGGGGACTCAAAACGGTGATTAATAGCCCATGAAACAGGCCAGAATCGGCCAAAACTGCGAGTGTTGATGACCGACACGTAAATACAACCTGGGGTTCGTCAATGGTGGAAATCACTCCGGGGACTCAAAACGGTGATTAATACCCCATCTAACTGTGATTAATAGCCCATGAAACAGGCCAGAATCGGCCAAAACTGCGAGTGTTGATGACCGACACGTAAATACAACCTGGGGTTCGTCAATGGTGGAAATCACTCCGGGGACTCAAAACGGTGATTAATACCCCATCTAACTGTGATTAATAGCCCATGAAACAGGCCAGAATCGGCCAAAACTGCGAGTGTTGATGACCGACACGTAAATACAACCTGGGGTTCGTCAATGGTGGAAATCACTCCGGGGACTCAAAACGGTGATTAATACCCCATCTAACTGTGATTAATAGCCCATGAAACAGGCCAGAATCGGCCAAAACTGCGAGTGTTGATGACCGACACGTAAATAAAACCTGGGGTTCATCAATGGTGGAAATAGCTGCGGGGACTCAAAACGGTGATTAATAGCCCATCTAACTGTGATTAATAGCCCATGAAACAGGCCAGAATCGGCCAAAACTGCGAGTGTTGATGACCGACACGTAAATAAAACCTGGGGTTCGTTAATGGTGGAAATCACTCCGGGGACTCAAAACGGTGATTAATAGCCCATGAAACAGGCCAGAATCGTCCAAAACTACGAGTGTTGATGACCGACACGTAAATACAACCTGGGGTTCGTCAATGGTGGAAATCACTCCAGGGACTCAAAACGGTGATTAATATCCCATCTAACTGTGATTAATAGCCCATGAAACAGGCCAGAATCGGCCAAAACTACGAGTTTTGATGACCGACACGTAAATACAACCTGGGGTTCGTCAATGGTGGAAATCACTCCGGGGACTCAAAACGGTGATTAATACCCCATCTAACTGTGATTAATAGCCCATGAAACAGGCCAGAATCGGCCAAAACTGCGAGTTTTGATGACCGACACGTAAATAAAACCTGGGGTTCGTTAATGGTGGAAATCACTCCGGGGACTCAAAACGGTGATTAATAGCCCATGAAACAGGCCAGAATCGGCCAAAACTACGAGTGTTGATGACCGACACGTAAATACAACCTGGGGTTCGTCAATGGTGGAAATCACTCCAGGGACTCAAAACGGTGATTAATACCCCATCTAACTGTGATTAATAGCCCATGAAACAGGCCAGAATCGGCCAAAACTACGAGTTTTGATGACCGACACGTAAATACAACCTGGGGTTCGTCAATGGTGGAAATCACTCCGGGGACTCAAAACGGTGATTAATACCCCATCTAACTGTGATTAATAGCCCATGAAACAGGCCAGAATCGGCCAAAACTGCGAGTTTTGATGACCGACACGTAAATAAAACCTGGGGTTCGTTAATGGTGGAAATCACTCCGGGGAATCAAAACGGTGATTAATACCCCATCTAACTGTGATTAATAGCCCATGAAACAGGCCAGAATCGGCCAAAACTGCGAGTTTTGATGACCGACACGTAAATAAAACCTGGGGTTCGTTAATGGTGGAAATCACTCCGGGGACTCAAAACGGTGATTAATAGCCCATGAAACAGGCCAGAATCGGCCAAAACTACGAGTGTTGATGACCGACACGTAAATACAACCTGGGGTTCGTCAATGGTGGAAATCACTCCAGGGACTCAAAACGGTGATTAATACCCCATCTAACTGTGATTAATAGCCCATGAAACAGGCCAGAATCGGCCAAAACTGCGAGTGTTGATGACCGACACGTAAATAAAACCTGGGGTTCATCAATGGTGGAAATAGCTGCGGGGACTCAAAACGGTGATTAATAGCCCATCTAACTGTGATTAATAGCCCATGAAACAGGCCAGAATCGGCCAAAACTGCGAGTGTTGATGACCGACACGTAAATAAAACCTGGGGTTCGTTAATGGTGGAAATCACTCCGGGGACTCAAAACGGTGATTAATAGCCCATGAAACAGGCCAGAATCGTCCAAAACTACGAGTGTTGATGACCGACACGTAAATACAACCTGGGGTTCGTCAATGGTGGAAATCACTCCAGGGACTCAAAACGGTGATTAATATCCCATCTAACTGTGATTAATAGCCCATGAAACAGGCCAGAATCGGCCAAAACTACGAGTTTTGATGACCGACACGTAAATACAACCTGGGGTTCGTCAATGGTGGAAATCACTCCGGGGACTCAAAACGGTGATTAATACCCCATCTAACTGTGATTAATAGCCCATGAAACAGGCCAGAATCGGCCAAAACTGCGAGTTTTGATGACCGACACGTAAATAAAACCTGGGGTTCGTTAATGGTGGAAATCACTCCGGGGACTCAAAACGGTGATTAATAGCCCATGAAACAGGCCAGAATCGGCCAAAACTACGAGTGTTGATGACCGACACGTAAATACAACCTGGGGTTCGTCAATGGTGGAAATCACTCCAGGGACTCAAAACGGTGATTAATACCCCATCTAACTGTGATTAATAGCCCATGAAACAGGCCAGAATCGGCCAAAACTACGAGTTTTGATGACCGACACGTAAATACAACCTGGGGTTCGTCAATGGTGGAAATCACTCCGGGGACTCAAAACGGTGATTAATACCCCATCTAACTGTGATTAATAGCCCATGAAACAGGCCAGAATCGGCCAAAACTGCGAGTTTTGATGACCGACACGTAAATAAAACCTGGGGTTCGTTAATGGTGGAAATCACTCCGGGGAATCAAAACGGTGATTAATACCCCATCTAACTGTGATTAATAGCCCATGAAACAGGCCAGAATCGGCCAAAACTGCGAGTTTTGATGACCGACACGTAAATAAAACCTGGGGTTCGTTAATGGTGGAAATCACTCCGGGGACTCAAAACGGTGATTAATAGCCCATGAAACAGGCCAGAATCGGCCAAAACTACGAGTGTTGATGACCGACACGTAAATACAACCTGGGGTTCGTCAATGGTGGAAATCACTCCAGGGACTCAAAACGGTGATTAATACCCCATCTAACTGTGATTAATAGCCCATGAAACAGGCCAGAATCGGCCAAAACTACGAGTTTTGATGACCGACACGTAAATACAACCTGGGGTTCGTCAATGGTGGAAATCACTCCGGGGACTCAAAACGGTGATTAATACCCCATCTAACTGTGATTAATAGCCCATGAAACAGGCCAGAATCGGCCAAAACTGCGAGTTTTGATGACCGACACGTAAATAAAACCTGGGGTTCGTTAATGGTGGAAATCACTCCGGGGACTCAAAACGGTGATTAATAGCCCATGAAACAGGCCAGAATCGGCCAAAACTGCGAGTGTTGATGACCGACCCGTAAATACAACCTGGGGTTCGTCAATGGTGGAAATCACTCCGGGGACTCAAAACGGTGATTAATAGCCCATCTAACTGTGATTAATAGCCCATGAAACAGGCCAGAATCGGCCAAAACTGCGAGTTTTCATGACCGACACGTAAATAAAACCAGGGGTTCGTCAATGGTGGAAATCACTCCGGGGACTCAAAACAGTGATTAATAGCCCATCTAACTGTGATTATTAGCCCATGAAACAGGCCAGAATCGGCCAAAACTGCCAGTGTTGATGACCGACACGTAAATACAACCTGGGGTCCGTCAATGGTGGAAATCACTCCGGGGACTCAAAACGGTGATTAATAGCCCATGAAACAATGATTAATAGCCCATGAAACAGGCCAGAATCGGCCAAAACTGCGAGTGTTGATGACCGGCACGTAAACGCAACCTGGGGTTCGTCAATGGTGAAAATCACTCCGGGGACTCAAAACGGTGATTAATAGCCCATCTAACTGTGATTAATAGCCCATGAAACAGGCCAGAATCGGCCAAAACTGCGAGTTTTGATGTCCGACACGTAAATAAAACCTGGGGTTCGTCAATGGTGGAAATCACTCCGGGGACTCAAAACGGTGATTAATAGCCCATGAAACAGGCCAGAAACGGCCAAAACTGCGAGTGTTGATGACCGACACGTAAATACAACCTGGGCTTCTTCAATGGTGGAAATCACTCCGGGGACTCAAAACGGTGATTAATAGCCCATCTAACTGTGATTAATAGCCCATGAAACAGGCCAGAATCGGCCAAAACTGCGAGTTTTGATGACCGACACGTAAATAAAACCAGGGGTTCGTCAATGGTGGAAATCACTCCGGGGACTCAAAACAGTGATTAATAGCCCATCTAACTGTGATTAATAGCCCATGAAACAGGCCAGAATCGGCCAAAACTGCCAGTGTTGATGACCGGAACGTAAACGCAACCTGGGGTTCCTCAATGGTGGAAATCACTTCAGGGACTCAAAACGATGATTAATAGCCCATGAAACAGGCCATAATCGGCCAAAACTGCGAGTGTTGATGACCGGCACGTAAATACAACCTGGGGTTCGTCAATGGTGGAAATCACTCCAGGGACTCAAAACGGTGATTAATAGCCCATCTCACAGTGATTAATAGCCCATGAAAAAGGCCAGAATCGGCCAAAACTGCGAGTGTTGATGACCGACACGTAAATACAACCTGGGGTCCGTCAATGGTGGAAATCACTCCGGGGACTCAAAATGGTGATTAATAGCCCATGAAACAGGCCAGAATCGGCCAAAACTGCGAGTGTTGATGACCGACAAGTAAATACAACCTGGGGTTCGTCAATGGTGGAAACCACTCCGGGGACTCAAAACGGTGATTAATAGCCCATGTAACAATGATTAATAGCCCATGAAACAGGCCAGAATCGTCCAAAACTGCGAGTGTTGATGACCGACACGTAAATACAACCTGGGGTCCGTCAATGGTGGAAATCACTCCGGGGACTCAAAACGGTGATTAATATCCCATGAAACAGGCCAGAATCGGCCAAAACTGCGAGTTTTGATGACCGACACGTAAATAAAACCAGGGGTTCGTCAATGGTGGAAATCACTCCGGGGACTCAAAACAGTGATTAATAGCCCATCTAACTGTGATTAATAGCCCATGAAACAGGCCAGAAACGGCCAAAACTGCGAGTGTTGATGACCGACACGTAAATAAAACCTGGGGTTCGTTTATGGTGGAAATCACTCCGGGGACTCAAAACGGTGATTAATAGCCCATGAAACAGGCCAGAATCGGCCAAAACTACGAGTGTTGATGACCGACACGTAAATACAACCTGGGGTTCGTCAATGGTGGAAATCACTCCAGGGACTCAAAACGGTGATTAATACCCCATCTAACTGTGATTAATAGCCCATGAAACAGGCCAGAATCGGCCAAAACTACGAGTTTTGATGACCGACACGTAAATACAACCTGGGGTTCGTCAATGGTGGAAATCACTCCGGGGACTCAAAACGGTGATTAATACCCCATCTAACTGTGATTAATAGCCCATGAAACAGGCCAGAATCGGCCAAAACTGCGAGTTTTGATGACCGACACGTAAATAAAACCTGGGGTTCGTTAATGGTGGAAATCACTCCGGGGACTCAAAACGGTGATTAATAGCCCATGAAACAGGCCAGAATCGGCCAAAACTGCGAGTGTTGATGACCGACCCGTAAATACAACCTGGGGTTCGTCAATGGTGGAAATCACTCCGGGGACTCAAAACGGTGATTAATAGCCCATCTAACTGTGATTAATAGCCCATGAAACAGGCCAGAATCGGCCAAAACTGCGAGTTTTCATGACCGACACGTAAATAAAACCAGGGGTTCGTCAATGGTGGAAATCACTCCGGGGACTCAAAACAGTGATTAATAGCCCATCTAACTGTGATTATTAGCCCATGAAACAGGCCAGAATCGGCCAAAACTGCCAGTGTTGATGACCGACACGTAAATACAACCTGGGGTCCGTCAATGGTGGAAATCACTCCGGGGACTCAAAACGGTGATTAATAGCCCATGAAACAGGCCAGAATCGGCCAAAACTGCGAGTGTTGATGACCGACAAGTAAATACAACCTGGGGTTCGTCAATGGTGGAAACCACTCCGGGGACTCAAAACGGTGATTAATAGCCCATGTAACAATGATTAATAGCCCATGAAACAGGCCAGAATCGGCCAAAACTGCGAGTGTTGATGACCGGCACGTAAACGCAACCTGGGGTTCGTCAATGGTGAAAATCACTCCGGGGACTCAAAACGGTGATTAATAGCCCATCTAACTGTGATTAATAGCCCATGAAACAGGCCAGAATCGGCCAAAACTGCGAGTTTTGATGTCCGACACGTAAATAAAACCTGGGGTTCGTCAATGGTGGAAATCACTCCGGGGACTCAAAACGGTGATTAATAGCCCATGAAACAGGCCAGAAACGGCCAAAACTGCGAGTGTTGATGACCGACACGTAAATACAACCTGGGCTTCTTCAATGGTGGAAATCACTCCGGGGACTCAAAACGGTGATTAATAGCCCATCTAACTGTGATTAATAGCCCATGAAACAGGCCAGAATCGGCCAAAACTGCGAGTTTTGATGACCGACACGTAAATAAAACCAGGGGTTCGTCAATGGTGGAAATCACTCCGGGGACTCAAAACAGTGATTAATAGCCCATCTAACTGTGATTAATAGCCCATGAAACAGGCCAGAATCGGCCAAAACTGCCAGTGTTGATGACCGGAACGTAAACGCAACCTGGGGTTCCTCAATGGTGGAAATCACTTCAGGGACTCAAAACGATGATTAATAGCCCATGAAACAGGCCATAATCGGCCAAAACTGCGAGTGTTGATGACCGGCACGTAAATACAACCTGGGGTTCGTCAATGGTGGAAATCACTCCAGGGACTCAAAACGGTGATTAATAGCCCATCTCACAGTGATTAATAGCCCATGAAAAAGGCCAGAATCGGCCAAAACTGCGAGTGTTGATGACCGACACGTAAATACAACCTGGGGTCCGTCAATGGTGGAAATCACTCCGGGGACTCAAAATGGTGATTAATAGCCCATGAAACAGGCCAGAATCGGCCAAAACTGCGAGTGTTGATGACCGACAAGTAAATACAACCTGGGGTTCGTCAATGGTGGAAACCACTCCGGGGACTCAAAACGGTGATTAATAGCCCATGTAACAATGATTAATAGCCCATGAAACAGGCCAGAAACGGCCAAAACTGCGAGTGTTGATGACCGACACGTAAATAAAACCTGGGGTTCGTTTATGGTGGAAATCACTCCGGGGACTCAAAACGGTGATTAATAGCCCATGAAACAGGCCAGAATCGGCCAAAACTGCGAGTGTTGATGACCGACACGTAAATACAACCTGGGGTTCGTCAATGGTGGAAATCACTCCGGGGACTCAAAACAGTGATTAATAGCCCATCTAACTGTGATTAATAGCCCATGAAACAGGCCAGAATCGGCCAAAACTGCGAGTGTTGATGACCGACACGTAAATACAACCTGGGCTTCGTCATTGGTGGAAATCACTCCAGGGACTCAAAACGGTGATTAATAGCCCATGAAACAGGCCAGAATCGGCCAAAACTGCGAGTGTTGATGACCGACACGTAAATACAACCTGGGGTTCGTCAATGGTGGAAATCACTCCGGGGACTCAAAACGGTGATTAATACCCCATCTAACTGTGATTAATAGCCCATGAAACAGGCCAGAATCGGCCAAAACTGCGAGTTTTGATGTCCGACACGTAAATAAAACCTGGGGTTCGTCAATGGTGGAAATCACTCCGGGGACTCAAAACGGTGATTAATAGCCCATGAAACAGGCCAGAAACGGCCAAAACTGCGAGTGTTGATGACCGACACGTAAATACAACCTGGGGTTCGTCAATGGTGGAAATCACTCCGGGGACTCAAAACGGTGATTAATAGCCCATGTAACAATGATTAATAGCCCATGAAACAGGCCAGAATCGGCCAAAACTGCGAGTGTTGATGACCGACAAGTAAATACAACCTGGGGTTCGTCAATGGTGGAAACCACTCCGGGGACTCAAAAGGGTGATTAATAGCCCATGTAACAATGATTAATAGCCCATGAAACAGGCCAGAATCGGCCAAAACTGAGAGTTTTGATGACCGGCACGTAAACGCAACCTGGGGTTCGTCAATGGTGAAAATCACTCCGGGGACTCAAAACGGTGATTAATAGCCCATCTAACTGTGATTAATAGCCCATGAAACAGGCCAGAATCGGCCAAAACTGCGAGTTTTGATGACCGACACGTAAATAAAACCTGGGGTTCGTCAATGGTGGAAATCACTCCGGGGACTCAAAACGGTGATTAATAGCCCATGAAACAGGCCGGAATCGGCCAAAACTGCGAGTGTTGATGACCGACACGTAAATACAACCTGGGGTTCGTCAATGGTGGAAATCACTCCAGGGACTCAAAACGGTGATTAATAGCCCATCTCACTGTGATTAATAGCCCATGAAACAAGCCAGAATCGGCCAAAACTGCGAGTTTTGATGACAGACACGTAAATAAAAGTTGGGGTTCGTCAATGGTGGAAATCACTCCGGGGACTCAAAACGGTGATTAATAGCCCATGAAACAGGCCTGAAACGGCCAAAACTGCGAGTGTTGATGACCGACACGTAAATACAAGTCGGGGTTCGTCAATGGTGGAAATCACTCCGGGGACTCAAAACGGTGATTAGTAGGCCATGTAACAATGATTAATAGCCCATGAAACAGGCCAGAATCGGCAAAAACTGAGAGTGTTGATGACCGGCACGTAAACGCAACCTGTGGTTCGTCAATGGTGAAAATCACTCCGGGGACTCACAACGGTGATTAATAGCCCATGAAACAGGCCAGAATCGGCCAAAACTGCGAGTGTTGATGACCGACACGTAAATACAACCTGGGGTCCGTCAATGGTGGAAATCACTCCGGGGACTCAAAATGGTGATTAATAGCCCATGAAACAGGCCAGAATCGGCCAAAACTGCGAGTGTTGATGACCGACAAGTAAATACAACCTGGGGTTCGTCAATGGTGGAAACCACTCCGGGGACTCAAAACGGGGATTAATAGCCCATGTAACAATGATTAATAGCCCATGAAACAGGCCAGAATCGTCCAAAACTGCGAGTGTTGATGACCGACACGTAAATACAACCTGGGGTCCGTCAATGGTGGAAATCACTCCGGGGACTCAAAACGGTGATTAATATCCCATGAAACAGGCCAGAATCGGCCAAAACTGCGAGTTTTGATGACCGACACGTAAATAAAACCAGGGGTTCGTCAATGGTGGAAATCACTCCGGGGACTCAAAACAGTGATTAATAGCCCATCTAACTGTGATTAATAGCCCATGAAACAGGCCAGAAACGGCCAAAACTGCGAGTGTTGATGACCGACACGTAAATAAAACCTGGGGTTCGTTTATGGTGGAAATCACTCCGGGGACTCAAAACGGTGATTAATAGCCCATGAAACAGGCCAGAATCGGCCAAAACTACGAGTGTTGATGACCGACACGTAAATACAACCTGGGGTTCGTCAATGGTGGAAACCACTCCGGGGACTCAAAACGGTGATTAATAGCCCATGTAACAATGATTAATAGCCCATGAAACAGGCCAGAATCGGCCAAAACTGCGAGTGTTGATGACCGGCACGTAAACGCAACCTGGGGTTCGTCAATGGTGAAAATCACTCCGGGGACTCAAAACGGTGATTAATAGCCCATCTAACTGTGATTAATAGCCCATGAAACAGGCCAGAATCGGCCAAAACTGCGAGTTTTGATGTCCGACACGTAAATAAAACCTGGGGTTCGTCAATGGTGGAAATCACTCCGGGGACTCAAAACGGTGATTAATAGCCCATGAAACAGGCCAGAAACGGCCAAAACTGCGAGTGTTGATGACCGACACGTAAATACAACCTGGGCTTCTTCAATGGTGGAAATCACTCCGGGGACTCAAAACGGTGATTAATAGCCCATCTAACTGTGATTAATAGCCCATGAAACAGGCCAGAATCGGCCAAAACTGCGAGTTTTGATGACCGACACGTAAATAAAACCAGGGGTTCGTCAATGGTGGAAATCACTCCGGGGACTCAAAACAGTGATTAATAGCCCATCTAACTGTGATTAATAGCCCATGAAACAGGCCAGAATCGGCCAAAACTGCCAGTGTTGATGACCGGAACGTAAACGCAACCTGGGGTTCCTCAATGGTGGAAATCACTTCAGGGACTCAAAACGATGATTAATAGCCCATGAAACAGGCCATAATCGGCCAAAACTGCGAGTGTTGATGACCGGCACGTAAATACAACCTGGGGTTCGTCAATGGTGGAAATCACTCCAGGGACTCAAAACGGTGATTAATAGCCCATCTCACAGTGATTAATAGCCCATGAAAAAGGCCAGAATCGGCCAAAACTGCGAGTGTTGATGACCGACACGTAAATACAACCTGGGGTCCGTCAATGGTGGAAATCACTCCGGGGACTCAAAATGGTGATTAATAGCCCATGAAACAGGCCAGAATCGGCCAAAATTGCGAGTGTTGATGACCGACAAGTAAATACAACCTGGGGTTCGTCAATGGTGGAAACCACTCCGGGGACTCAAAACGGTGATTAATAGCCCATGTAACAATGATTAATAGCCCATGAAACAGGCCAGAATCGTCCAAAACTGCGAGTGTTGATGACCGACACGTAAATACAACCTGGGGTCCGTCAATGGTGGAAATCACTCCGGGGACTCAAAACGGTGATTAATATCCCATGAAACAGGCCAGAATCGGCCAAAACTGCGAGTTTTGATGACCGACACGTAAATAAAACCAGGGGTTCGTCAATGGTGGAAATCACTCCGGGGACTCAAAACAGTGATTAATAGCCCATCTAACTGTGATTAATAGCCCATGAAACAGGCCAGAAACGGCCAAAACTGCGAGTGTTGATGACCGACACGTAAATAAAACCTGGGGTTCGTTTATGGTGGAAATCACTCCGGGGACTCAAAACGGTGATTAATAGCCCATGAAACAGGCCAGAATCGGCCAAAACTGCGAGTGTTGATGACCGACACGTAAATACAACCTGGGGTTCGTCAATGGTGGAAATCACTCCGGGGACTCAAAACAGTGATTAATAGCCCATCTAACTGTGATTAATAGCCCATGAAACAGGCCAGAATCGGCCAAAACTGCGAGTGTTGATGACCGACACGTAAATACAACCTGGGCTTCGTCATTGGTGGAAATCACTCCAGGGACTCAAAACGGTGATTAATAGCCCATGAAACAGGCCAGAATCGGCCAAAACTGCGAGTGTTGATGACCGACACGTAAATACAACCTGGGGTTCGTCAATGGTGGAAATCACTCCGGGGACTCAAAACGGTGATTAATACCCCATCTAACTGTGATTAATAGCCCATGAAACAGGCCAGAATCGGCCAAAACTGCGAGTTTTGATGTCCGACACGTAAATAAAACCTGGGGTTCGTCAATGGTGGAAATCACTCCGGGGACTCAAAACGGTGATTAATAGCCCATGAAACAGGCCAGAAACGGCCAAAACTGCGAGTGTTGATGACCGACACGTAAATACAACCTGGGGTTCGTCAATGGTGGAAATCACTCCGGGGACTCAAAACGGTGATTAATAGCCCATGTAACAATGATTAATAGCCCATGAAACAGGCCAGAATCGGCCAAAACTGCGAGTGTTGATGACCGACAAGTAAATACAACCTGGGGTTCGTCAATGGTGGAAACCACTCCGGGGACTCAAAAGGGTGATTAATAGCCCATGTAACAATGATTAATAGCCCATGAAACAGGCCAGAATCGGCCAAAACTGAGAGTTTTGATGACCGGCACGTAAACGCAACCTGGGGTTCGTCAATGGTGAAAATCACTCCGGGGACTCAAAACGGTGATTAATAGCCCATCTAACTGTGATTAATAGCCCATGAAACAGGCCAGAATCGGCCAAAACTGCGAGTTTTGATGACCGACACGTAAATAAAACCTGGGGTTCGTCAATGGTGGAAATCACTCCGGGGACTCAAAACGGTGATTAATAGCCCATGAAACAGGCCGGAATCGGCCAAAACTGCGAGTGTTGATGACCGACACGTAAATACAACCTGGGGTTCGTCAATGGTGGAAATCACTCCAGGGACTCAAAACGGTGATTAATAGCCCATCTCACTGTGATTAATAGCCCATGAAACAAGCCAGAATCGGCCAAAACTGCGAGTTTTGATGACAGACACGTAAATAAAAGTTGGGGTTCGTCAATGGTGGAAATCACTCCGGGGACTCAAAACGGTGATTAATAGCCCATGAAACAGGCCTGAAACGGCCAAAACTGCGAGTGTTGATGACCGACACGTAAATACAAGTCGGGGTTCGTCAATGGTGGAAATCACTCCGGGGACTCAAAACGGTGATTAGTAGGCCATGTAACAATGATTAATAGCCCATGAAACAGGCCAGAATCGGCAAAAACTGAGAGTGTTGATGACCGGCACGTAAACGCAACCTGTGGTTCGTCAATGGTGAAAATCACTCCGGGGACTCAAAACGGTGATTAATAGCCCATGAAACAGGCCAGAATCGGCCAAAACTGCGAGTGTTGATGACCGACACGTAAATACAACCTGGGGTCCGTCAATGGTGGAAATCACTCCGGGGACTCAAAACGGTGATTAATATCCCATGAAACAGGCCAGAATCGGCCAAAACTGCGAGTTTTGATGACCGACACGTAAATAAAACCAGGGGTTCGTCAATGGTGGAAATCACTCCGGGGACTCAAAACAGTGATTAATAGCCCATCTAACTGTGATTAATAGCCCATGAAACAGGCCAGAAACGGCCAAAACTGCGAGTGTTGATGACCGACACGTAAATAAAACCTGGGGTTCGTTTATGGTGGAAATCACTCCGGGGACTCAAAACGGTGATTAATAGCCCATGAAACAGGCCAGAATCGGCCAAAACTGCGAGTGTTGATGACCGACACGTAAATACAACCTGGGGTTCGTCAATGGTGGAAATCACTCCGGGGACTCAAAACAGTGATTAATAGCCCATCTAACTGTGATTAATAGCCCATGAAACAGGCCAGAATCGGCCAAAACTGCGAGTGTTGATGACCGACACGTAAATACAACCTGGGGTTCGTCAATGGTGGAAATCACTCCGGGGACTCAAAAAGGTGATTAATAGCCCATGTAACAATGATTAATAGCCCATGAAACAGGCCAGAATCGGCCAAAACTGCGAGTGTTGATGACCGGCACGTAAACGCAACCTGGGGTTCGTCAATGGTGAAAATCACTCCGGGGACTCAAAACGGTGATTAAAAGCCCATCTAACTGTGATTAATATCCCATGAAACAGGCCAGAATCGGCCAAAACTGCGAGTTTTGATGACCGACACGTAAATAAAACCTGGGGTTCGTCAATGGTGGAAATCACTCCGGGGACTCAAAACGGTGATTAATAGCCCATCTAATTGTGATTAATAGCCCATGAAACAGGCCAGAATCGGCCAAAATTACGAGTGTTGATGACCGACACGTAAACGCAACCTGGGGTTCGTCAATGGTGAAAATCACTCCGGGGACTCAAAACGGTGATTAATAGCCCATGAAACAGGCCAGAATCGGCCAAAACTGCGAGTGTTGATGACCGACACGTAAATACAACCTGGGGTCCGTGAATGGTGGAAATCACTCCGGGGACTCAAAACGGTGATTAATATCCCATGAAACAGGCCAGAATCGGCCAAAACTGCGAGTTTTGATGACCGACACGTAAATAAAACCAGGGGTTCGTCAATGGTGGAAATCACTCCGGGGACTCAAAACAGTGATTAATAGCCCATCTAACTGTGATTAATAGCCCATGAAACAGGCCAGAAACGGCCAAAACTGCGAGTGTTGATGACCGACACGTAAATAAAACCTGGGGTTCGTTTATGGTGGAAATCACTCCGGGGACTCAAAACGGTGATTAATAGCCCATGAAACAGGCCAGAATCGGCCAAAACTGCGAGTGTTGATGACCGACACGTAAATACAACCTGGGGTTCGTCAATGGTGGAAATCACTCCGGGGACTCAAAACAGTGATTAATAGCCCATCTAACTGTGATTAATAGCCCATGAAACAGGCCAGAATCGGCCAAAACTGCGAGTGTTGATGACCGACACGTAAATACAACCTGGGCTTCGTCATTGGTGGAAATCACTCCAGGGACTCAAAACGGTGATTAATAGCCCATGAAACAGGCCAGAATCGGCCAAAACTGCGAGTGTTGATGACCGACACGTAAATACAACCTGGGGTTCGTCAATGGTGGAAATCACTCCGGGGACTCAAAACGGTGATTAATACCCCATCTAACTGTGATTAATAGCCCATGAAACAGGCCAGAATCGGCCAAAACTGCGAGTTTTGATGTCCGACACGTAAATAAAACCTGGGGTTCGTCAATGGTGGAAATCACTCCGGGGACTCAAAACGGTGATTAATAGCCCATGAAACAGGCCAGAAACGGCCAAAACTGCGAGTGTTGATGACCGACACGTAAATACAACCTGGGGTTCGTCAATGGTGGAAATCACTCCGGGGACTCAAAACGGTGATTAATAGCCCATGTAACAATGATTAATAGCCCATGAAACAGGCCAGAATCGGCCAAAACTGCGAGTGTTGATGACCGACAAGTAAATACAACCTGGGGTTCGTCAATGGTGGAAACCACTCCGGGGACTCAAAAGGGTGATTAATAGCCCATGTAACAATGATTAATAGCCCATGAAACAGGCCAGAATCGGCCAAAACTGAGAGTTTTGATGACCGGCACGTAAACGCAACCTGGGGTTCGTCAATGGTGAAAATCACTCCGGGGACTCAAAACGGTGATTAATAGCCCATCTAACTGTGATTAATAGCCCATGAAACAGGCCAGAATCGGCCAAAACTGCGAGTTTTGATGACCGACACGTAAATAAAACCTGGGGTTCGTCAATGGTGGAAATCACTCCGGGGACTCAAAACGGTGATTAATAGCCCATGAAACAGGCCGGAATCGGCCAAAACTGCGAGTGTTGATGACCGACACGTAAATACAACCTGGGGTTCGTCAATGGTGGAAATCACTCCAGGGACTCAAAACGGTGATTAATAGCCCATCTCACTGTGATTAATAGCCCATGAAACAAGCCAGAATCGGCCAAAACTGCGAGTTTTGATGACAGACACGTAAATAAAAGTTGGGGTTCGTCAATGGTGGAAATCACTCCGGGGACTCAAAACGGTGATTAATAGCCCATGAAACAGGCCTGAAACGGCCAAAACTGCGAGTGTTGATGACCGACACGTAAATACAAGTCGGGGTTCGTCAATGGTGGAAATCACTCCGGGGACTCAAAACGGTGATTAGTAGGCCATGTAACAATGATTAATAGCCCATGAAACAGGCCAGAATCGGCAAAAACTGAGAGTGTTGATGACCGGCACGTAAACGCAACCTGTGGTTCGTCAATGGTGAAAATCACTCCGGGGACTCAAAACGGTGATTAATAGCCCATGAAACAGGCCAGAATCGGCCAAAACTGCGAGTGTTGATGACCGACACGTAAATACAACCTGGGGTCCGTCAATGGTGGAAATCACTCCGGGGACTCAAAACGGTGATTAATATCCCATGAAACAGGCCAGAATCGGCCAAAACTGCGAGTTTTGATGACCGACACGTAAATAAAACCAGGGGTTCGTCAATGGTGGAAATCACTCCGGGGACTCAAAACAGTGATTAATAGCCCATCTAACTGTGATTAATAGCCCATGAAACAGGCCAGAAACGGCCAAAACTGCGAGTGTTGATGACCGACACGTAAATAAAACCTGGGGTTCGTTTATGGTGGAAATCACTCCGGGGACTCAAAACGGTGATTAATAGCCCATGAAACAGGCCGGAATCGGCCAAAACTGCGAGTGTTGATGACCGACACGTAAATACAACCTGGGGTTCGTCAATGGTGGAAATCACTCCAGGGACTCAAAACGGTGATTAATAGCCCATCTCACTGTGATTAATAGCCCATGAAACAAGCCAGAATCGGCCAAAACTGCGAGTTTTGATGACAGACACGTAAATAAAAGTTGGGGTTCGTCAATGGTGGAAATCACTCCGGGGACTCAAAACGGTGATTAATAGCCCATGAAACAGGCCTGAAACGGCCAAAACTGCGAGTGTTGATGACCGACACGTAAATACAAGTCGGGGTTCGTCAATGGTGGAAATCACTCCGGGGACTCAAAACGGTGATTAATAGCCCATGAAACAGGCCAGAATCGGCCAAAACTGCGAGTGTTGATGACCGACACGTAAATACAACCTGGGGTCCGTCAATGGTGGAAATCACTCCGGGGACTCAAAACGGTGATTAATATCCCATGAAACAGGCCAGAATCGGCCAAAACTGCGAGTTTTGATGACCGACACGTAAATAAAACCAGGGGTTCGTCAATGGTGGAAATCACTCCGGGGACTCAAAACAGTGATTAATAGCCCATCTAACTGTGATTAATAGCCCATGAAACAGGCCAGAATCGGCCAAAACTGCGAGTTTTGATGACCGACACGTAAATAAAACCTGGGGTTCGTCAATGGTGGAAATCACTCCGGGGACTCAAAACGGTGATTAATAGCCCATGAAACAGGCCGGAATCGGCCAAAACTGCGAGTGTTGATGACCGACACGTAAATACAACCTGGGGTTCGTCAATGGTGGAAATCACTCCAGGGACTCAAAACGGTGATTAATAGCCCATCTCACTGTGATTAATAGCCCATGAAACAAGCCAGAATCGGCCAAAACTGCGAGTTTTGATGACAGACACGTAAATAAAAGTTGGGGTTCGTCAATGGTGGAAATCACTCCGGGGACTCAAAACGGTGATTAATAGCCCATGAAACAGGCCTGAAACGGCCAAAACTGCGAGTGTTGATGACCGACACGTAAATACAAGTCGGGGTTCGTCAATGGTGGAAATCACTCCGGGGACTCAAAACGGTGATTAGTAGGCCATGTAACAATGATTAATAGCCCATGAAACAGGCCAGAATCGGCAAAAACTGAGAGTGTTGATGACCGGCACGTAAACGCAACCTGTGGTTCGTCAATGGTGAAAATCACTCCGGGGACTCAAAACGGTGATTAATAGCCCATGAAACAGGCCAGAATCGGCCAAAACTGCGAGTGTTGATGACCGACACGTAAATACAACCTGGGGTCCGTCAATGGTGGAAATCACTCCGGGGACTCAAAACGGTGATTAATATCCCATGAAACAGGCCAGAATCGGCCAAAACTGCGAGTTTTGATGACCGACACGTAAATAAAACCAGGGGTTCGTCAATGGTGGAAATCACTCCGGGGACTCAAAACAGTGATTAATAGCCCATCTAACTGTGATTAATAGCCCATGAAACAGGCCAGAAACGGCCAAAACTGCGAGTGTTGATGACCGACACGTAAATAAAACCTGGGGTTCGTTTATGGTGGAAATCACTCCGGGGACTCAAAACGGTGAGTAATAGCCCATGAAACAGGCCAGAATCGGCCAAAACTGCGAGTGTTGATGACCGACACGTAAATACAACCTGGGGTTCGTCAATGGTGGAAATCACTCCGGGGACTCAAAACAGTGATTAATAGCCCATCTAACTGTGATTAATAGCCCATGAAACAGGCCAGAATCGGCCAAAACTGCGAGTGTTGATGACCGACACGTAAATACAACCTGGGGTTCGTCAATGGTGGAAATCACTCCGGGGACTCAAAAAGGTGATTAATAGCCCATGTAACAATGATTAATAGCCCATGAAACAGGCCAGAATCGGCCAAAACTGCGAGTGTTGATGACCGGCACGTAAACGCAACCTGGGGTTCGTCAATGGTGAAAATCACTCCGGGGACTCAAAACGGTGATTAAAAGCCCATCTAACTGTGATTAATATCCCATGAAACAGGCCAGAATCGGCCAAAACTGCGAGTTTTGATGACCGACACGTAAATAAAACCTGGGGTTCGTCAATGGTGGAAATCACTCCGGGGACTCAAAACGGTGATTAATAGCCCATCTAATTGTGATTAATAGCCCATGAAACAGGCCAGAATCGGCCAAAATTACGAGTGTTGATGACCGGCACGTAAACGCAACCTAGGGTTCGACAATGGTGGAAATCACTCCGGGGACTCAGAACGGTGATTAATAGCCCATGTAATTGTGATTAATAGCCCATGAAACAGGCCAGAAACGGCCAAAACTGCGAGTGTTGATGACCGACACGTAAATAAAACCTGGGGTTCGTTTATGGTGGAAATCACTCCGGGGACTCAAAACGGTGATTAATAGCCCATGAAACAGGCCAGAATCGGCCAAAACTGCGAGTGTTGATGACCGACACGTAAATACAACCTGGGCTTTGTCATTGGTGGAAATCACTCCAGGGACTCAAAACGGTGATTAATAGCCCATGAAACAGGCCAGAATCGGCCAAAACTGCGAGTGTTGATGACCGACACGTAAATACAACCTGGGGTTCGTCAATGGTGGAAATCACTCCGGGGACTCAAAACGGTGATTAATACCCCATCTAACTGTGATTAATAGCCCATGAAACAGGCCAGAATCGGCCAAAACTGCGAGTTTTGATGTCCGACACGTAAATAAAACCTGGGGTTCGTCAATGGTGGAAATCACTCCGGGGACTCAAAACGGTGATTAATAGCCCATGAAACAGGCCAGAATCGGCCAAAACTGCGAGTGTTGATGACCGACACGTAAATACAACCTGGGCTTTGTCATTGGTGGAAATCACTCCAAGGACTCAAAACGGTGATTAATAGCCCATGAAACAGGCCAGAATCGGCCAAAACTGCGAGTGTTGATGACCGACACGTAAATACAACCTGGGGTTCGTCAATGGTGGAAATCACTCCGGGGACTCAAAACGGTGATTAATACCCCATCTAACTGTGATTAATAGCCCATGAAACAGGCCAGAATCGGCCAAAACTGCGAGTTTTGATGTCCGACACGTAAATAAAACCTGGGGTTCGTCAATGGTGGAAATCACTCCGGGGACTCAAAACGGTGATTAATAGCCCATGAAACAGGCCAGAATCGGCCAAAACTGCGAGTGTTGATGACCGACACGTAAATACAACCTGGGGTTCGTCAATGGTGGAAATCACTCCGGGGACTCAAAAAGGTGATTAATAGCCCATGTAACAATGATTAATAGCCCATGAAACAGGCCAGAATCGGCCAAAACTGCGAGTGTTGATGACCGGTACGTAAACGCAACCTGGGGTTCGTCAATGGTGAAAATCACTCCGGGGACTCAAAACGGTGATTAAAAGCCCATCTAACTGTGATTAATATCCCATGAAACAGGCCAGAATCGGCCAAAACTGCGAGTTTTGATGACCGACACGTAAATAAAACCTGGGGTTCGTCAATGGTGGAAATCACTCCGGGGACTCAAAACGGTGATTAATAGCCCATCTAATTGTGATTAATAGCCCACGAAACAGGCCAGAATCGGCCAAAATTACGAGAGTTGATGACCGGCACGTAAACGCAACCTAGGGTTCGACAATGGTGGAAATCACTCCGGGGACTCAGAACGGTGATTAATAGCCCATGTAATTGTGATTAATAGCCCATGAAACAGGCCAGAAACGGCCAAAACTGCGAGTGTTGATGACCGACACGTAAATAAAACCTGGGGTTCGTTTATGGTGGAAATCACTCCGGGACTCAAAACGGTGATTAATAGCCCATGAAACAGGCCAGAATCGGCCAAAACTGCGAGTGTTGATGACCGACACGTAAATACAACCTGGGGTTCGTCAATGGTGGAAATCACTCCGGGGACTCAAAACAGTGATTAATAGCCCATCTAACTGTGATTAATAGCCCATGAAACAGGCCAGAATCGGCCAAAACTGCGAGTGTTGATGACCGACACGTAAATACAACCTGGGCTTCGTCATTGGTGGAAATCACTCCAGGGACTCAAAACGGTGATTAATAGCCCATGAAACAGGCCAGAATCGGCCAAAACTGCGAGTGTTGATGACCGACACGTAAATACAACCTGGGGTTCGTCAATGGTGGAAATCACTCCGGGGACTCAAAACGGTGATTAATACCCCATCTAACTGTGATTAATAGCCCATGAAACAGGCCAGAATCGGCCAAAACTGCGAGTTTTGATGTCCGACACGTAAATAAAACCTGGGGTTCGTCAATGGTGGAAATCACTCCGGGGACTCAAAACGGTGATTAATAGCCCATGAAACAGGCCAGAATCGGCCAAAACTGCGAGTGTTGATGACCGACACGTAAATACAACCTGGGGTTCGTCAATGGTGGAAATCACTCCGGGGACTCAAAAAGGTGATTAATAGCCCATGTAACAATGATTAATAGCCCATGAAACAGGCCAGAATCGGCCAAAACTGCGAGTGTTGATGACCGGCACGTAAACGCAACCTGGGGTTCGTCAATGGTGAAAATCACTCCGGGGACTCAAAACGGTGATTAAAAGCCCATCTAACTGTGATTAATATCCCATGAAACAGGCCAGAATCGGCCAAAACTGCGAGTTTTGATGACCGACATGTAAATAAAACCTGGGGTTCGTCAATGGTGGAAATCACTCCGGGGACTCAAAACGGTGATTAATAGCCCATCTAATTGTGATTAATAGCCCATGAAACAGGCCAGAATCGGCCAAAATTACGAGTGTTGATGACCGGCACGTAAACGCAACCTAGGGTTCGACAATGGTGGAAATCACTCCGGGGACTCAGAACGGTGATTAATAGCCCATGTAATTGTGATTAATAGCCCATGAAACAGGCCAGAAACGGCCAAAACTGCGAGTGTTGATGACCGACACGTAAATAAAACCTGGGGTTCGTTTATGGTGGAAATCACTCCGGGGACTCAAAACGGTGATTAATAGCCCATGAAACAGGCCAGAATCGGCCAAAACTGCGAGTGTTGATGACCGACACGTAAATACAACCTGGGGTTCGTCAATGGTGGAAATCACTCCGGGGACTCAAAACAGTGATTAATAGCCCATCTAACTGTGATTAATAGCCCATGAAACAGGCCAGAATCGGCCAAAACTGCGAGTGTTGATGACCGACACGTAAATACAACCTGGGCTTCGTCATTGGTGGAAATCACTCCAGGGACTCAAAACGGTGATTAATAGCCCATCTAACTGTGATTAATAGCCCATGAAACAGGCCAGAATCGGCCAAAACTGCGAGTTTTGATGTCCGACACGTAAATAAAACCTGGGGTTCGTCAATGGTGGAAATCACTCCGGGGACTCAAAACGGTGATTAATAGCCCATGAAACAGGCCTGAAACGGCCAAAACTGCGAGTGTTGATGACCGACACGTAAATACAAGCCGGGGTTCGTCAATGGTGGAAATCACTCCGGGGACTCAAAACGGTGATTAATAGGCCATGTAACAATGATTAATAGCCCATGAAACAGGCCAGAATCGGCAAAAACTGAGAGTGTTGATGACCGGCACGTAAACGCAACCTGTGGTTCGTCAATGGTGAAAATCACTCCGGGGACTCAAAACGGTGATTAATAGCCCATGAAACAGGCCAGAATCGGCCAAAACTGCGAGTGTTGATGACCGACACGTAAATACAACCTGGGGTTCGTCAATGGTGGAAATCACTCCGGGGACTCAAAACGGTGATTAATAGCCCATCTAACTGTGATTAATAGCCCATGAAACAGGACAGAATCGGCCAAAACTGCGAGTGTTGATGACCGACACGTAAATACAACCTGGGGTTCGTCAATGGTGGAAATCACTCCGGGGACTCAAAACGGTGATTAATACCCCATCTAACTGTGATTAATAGCCCATGAAACAGGCCAGAATCGGCCAAAACTGCGAGTTTTGATGTCCGACACGTAAATAAAACCTGGGGTTCGTCAATGGTGGAAATCACTCCGGGGACTCAAAACGGTGATTAATAGCCCATGAAATAGGCCAGAAACGGCCAAAACTGCGAGTGTTGATGACCGACACGTAAATACAACCTGGGGTTCGTCAATGGTGGAAATCACTCCGGGGACTCAAAACGGTGATTAATAGCCCATGTAACAATGATTAATAGCCCATGAAACAGGCCAGAATCGGCCAAAACTGCGAGTGTTGATGACCGACAAGTAAATACAACCTGGGGTTCGTCAATGGTGGAAACCACTCCGGGGACTCAAAAGGGTGATTAATAGCCCATGTAACAATTCTTAATAGCCCATGAAATAGGCCAGAATCGGCCAAAACTGAGAGTTTTGATGACCGGCACGTAAACGCAACCTGGGGTTCGTCAATGGTGAAAATCACTCCGGGGACTCAAAACGGTGATTAATAGCCCATCTAACTGTGATTAATAGCCCATGAAACAGGCCAGAATCGGCCAAAACTGCGAGTTTTGATGACCGACACGTAAATAAAACCTGGGGTTCGTCAATGGTGGAAATCACTCCGGGGACTCAAAACGGTGATTAATAGCCCATGAAACAGGCCGGAATCGGCCAAAACTGCGAGTGTTGATGACCGACACGTAAATACAACCTGGGGTTCGTCAATGGTGGAAATCACTCCAGGGACTCAAAACGGTGATTAATAGCCCATCTCACTGTGATTAATAGCCCATGAAACAGGCCAGAATCGGCCAAAACTGCGAGTTTTGATGACAGACACGTAAATAAAAGTTGGGGTTCGTCAATGGTGGAAATCACTCCGGGGACTCAAAACGGTGATTAATAGCCCATGAAACAGGCCTGAAACGGCCAAAACTGCGAGTGTTGATGACCGACACGTAAATACAAGCCGGGGTTCGTCAATGGTGGAAATCACTCCGGGGACTCAAAACGGTGATTAGTAGGCCATGTAACAATGATTAATAGCCCATGAAACAGGCCAGAATCGGCAAAAACTGAGAGTGTTGATGACCGGCACGTAAACGCAACCTGTGGTTCGTCAATGGTGAAAATCACTCCGGGGACTCAAAACGGTGATTAACAGCCCATGAAACAGGCCAGAATCGGCCAAAACTGCGAGTGTTGATGACCGACACGTAAATACAACCTGGGGTTCGTCAATGGTGGAAATCACTCCGGGGACTCAAAACGGTGATTAATAGCCCATCTAACTGTGATTAATAGCCCATGAAACAGGCCAGAATCGGCCAAAACTGCGAGTGTTGATGACCGACACGTAAATACAACCTGGGCTTTGTCATTGGTGGAAATCACTCCAGGGACTCAAAACGGTGATTAATAGCCCATGAAACAGGCCAGAATCGGCCAAAACTGCGAGTGTTGATGACCGACACGTAAATACAACCTGGGGTTCGTCAATGGTGGAAATCACTCCGGGGACTCAAAACGGTGATTAATACCCCATCTAACTGTGATTAATAGCCCATGAAACAGGCCAGAATCGGCCAAAACTGCGAGTTTTGATGTCCGACACGTAAATAAAACCTGGGGTTCGTCAATGGTGGAAATCACTCCGGGGTCTCAAAACGGTGATTAATAGCCCATGAAACAGGCCAGAAACGGCCAAAACTGCGAGTGTTGATGACCGACACGTAAATACAACCTGGGGTTCGTCAATGGTGGAAATCACTCCGGGGACTCAAAACGGTGATTAATAGCCCATGTAACAATGATTAATAGCCCATGAAACAGGCCAGAATCGGCCAAAACTGCGAGTGTTGATGACCGACAAGTAAATACAACCTGGGGTTCGTCAATGGTGGAAACCACTCCGGGGACTCAAAAGGGTGATTAATAGCCCATGTAACAATGATTAATAGCCCATGAAACAGGCCAGAATCGGCCAAAACTGAGAGTTTTGATGACCGGCACGTAAACGCAACCTGGGGTTCGTCAATGGTGAAAATCACTCCGGGGACTCAAAACAGTGATTAATAGCCCATCTAACTGTGATTAATAGCCCATGAAACAGGCCAGAATCGGCCAAAACTGCGAGTTTTGATGACCGACACGTAAATAAAACCTGGGGTTCGTCAATGGTGGAAATCACTCCGGGGACTCAAAACGGTGATTAATAGCCCATGAAACAGGCCGGAATCGGCCAAAACTGCGAGTGTTGATGACCGACACGTAAATACAACCTGGGGTTCGTCAATGGTGGAAATCACTCCAGGGACTCAAAACGGTGATTAATAGCCCATCTCACTGTGATTAATAGCCCATGAAACAGGCCAGAATCGGCCAAAACTGCGAGTTTTGATGACAGACACGTAAATAAAAGTTGGGGTTCGTCAATGGTGGAAATCACTCCGGGGACTCAAAACGGTGATTAATAGCCCATGAAACAGGCCTGAAACGGCCAAAACTGCGAGTGTTGATGACCGACACGTAAATACAAGCCGGGGTTCGTCAATGGTGGAAATCACTCCGGGGACTCAAAACGGTGATTAGTAGGCCATGTAACAATGATTAATAGCCCATGAAACAGGCCAGAATCGGCAAAAACTGAGAGTGTTGATGACCGGCACGTAAACGCAACCTGTGGTTCGTCAATGGTGAAAATCACTCCGGGGACTCAAAACGGTGATTAACAGCCCATGAAACAGGCCAGAATCGGCCAAAACTGCGAGTGTTGATGACCGACACGTAAATACAACCTGGGGTTCGTCAATGGTGGAAATCACTCCGGGGACTCAAAACGGTGATTAATAGCCCATCTAACTGTGATTAATAGCCCATGAAACAGGCCAGAATCGGCCAAAACTGCGAGTGTTGATGACCGACACGTAAATACAACCTGGGCTTTGTCATTGGTGGAAATCACTCCAGGGACTCAAAACGGTGATTAATAGCCCATGAAACAGGCCAGAATCGGGCAAAACTGCGAGTGTTGATGACCGACACGTAAATACAACCTGGGGTTCGTCAATGGTGGAAATCACTCCGGGGACTCAAAACGGTGATTAATACCCCATCTAACTGTGATTAATAGCCCATGAAACAGGCCAGAATCGGCCAAAACTGCGAGTTTTGATGTCCGACACGTAAATAAAACCTGGGGTTCGTCAATGGTGGAAATCACTCCGGGGTCTCAAAACGGTGATTAATAGCCCATGAAACAGGCCAGAAACGGCCAAAACTGCGAGTGTTGATGACCGACACGTAAATACAACCTGGGGTTCGTCAATGGTGGAAATCACTCCGGGGACTCAAAACGGTGATTAATAGCCCATGTAACAATGATTAATAGCCCATGAAACAGGCCAGAATCGGCCAAAACTGCGAGTGTTGATGACCGACAAGTAAATACAACCTGGGGTTCGTCAATGGTGGAAACCACTCCGGGGACTCAAAAGGGTGATTAATAGCCCATGTAACAATGATTAATAGCCCATGAAACAGGCCAGAATCGGCCAAAACTGAGAGTTTTGATGACCGGCACGTAAACGCAACCTGGGGTTCGTCAATGGTGAAAATCACTCCGGGGACTCAAAACAGTGATTAATAGCCCATCTAACTGTGATTAATAGCCCATGAAACAGGCCAGAATCGGCCAAAACTGCGAGTTTTGATGACCGACACGTAAATAAAACCTGGGGTTCGTCAATGGTGGAAATCACTCCGGGGACTCAAAACGGTGATTAATAGCCCATGAAACAGGCCGGAATCGGCCAAAACTGCGAGTGTTGATGACCGACACGTAAATACAACCTGGGGTTCGTCAATGGTGGAAATCACTCCAGGGACTCAAAACGGTGATTAATAGCCCATCTCACTGTGATTAATAGCCCATGAAACAGGCCAGAATCGGCCAAAACTGCGAGTTTTGATGACAGACACGTAAATAAAAGTTGGGGTTCGTCAATGGTGGAAATCACTCCGGGGACTCAAAACGGTGATTAATAGCCCATGAAACAGGCCTGAAACGGCCAAAACTGCGAGTGTTGATGACCGACACGTAAATACAAGCCGGGGTTCGTCAATGGTGGAAATCACTCCGGGGACTCAAAACGGTGATTAGTAGGCCATGTAACAATGATTAATAGCCCATGAAACAGGCCAGAATCGGCAAAAACTGAGAGTGTTGATGACCGGCACGTAAACGCAACCTGTGGTTCGTCAATGGTGAAAATCACTCCGGGGACTCAAAACGGTGATTAACAGCCCATGAAACAGGCCAGAATCGGCCAAAACTGCGAGTGTTGATGACCGACACGTAAATACAACCTGGGGTTCGTCAATGGTGGAAATCACTCCGGGGACTCAAAACGGTGATTAATAGTTCATCTAACTGTGATTAATAGCCCATGAAACAGGCCAGAATCGGCCAAAACTGCGAGTGTTGATGACCGACACGTAAATACAACCTGGGCTTCGTCATTGGTGGAAATCACTCCAGGGACTCAAAACGGTGATTAATAGCCCATGAAACAGGCCAGAATCGGCCAAAACTGCGAGTGTTGATGACCGACACGTAAATACAACCTGGGGTTCGTCAATGGTGGAAATCACTCCGGGGACTCAAAACGGTGATTAATACCCCATCTAACTGTGATTAATAGCCCATGAAACAGGCCAGAATCGGCCAAAACTGCGAGTTTTGATGTCCGACACGTAAATAAAACCTGGGGTTCGTCAATGGTGGAAATCACTCCGGGGTCTCAAAACGGTGATTAATAGCCCATGAAACAGGCCAGAAACGGCCAAAACTGCGAGTGTTGATGACCGACACGTAAATACAACCTGGGGTTCGTCAATGGTGGAAATCACTCCGGGGACTCAAAACGGTGATTAATAGCCCATGTAACAATGATTAATAGCCCATGAAACAGGCCAGAATCGGCCAAAACTGCGAGTGTTGATGACCGACAAGTAAATACAACCTGGGGTTCGTCAATGGTGGAAACCACTCCGGGGACTCAAAAGGGTGATTAATAGCCCATGTAACAATGATTAATAGCCCATGAAACAGGCCAGAATCGGCCAAAACTGAGAGTTTTGATGACCGGCACGTAAACGCAACCTGGGGTTCGTCAATGGTGAAAATCACTCCGGGGACTCAAAACAGTGATTAATAGCCCATCTAACTGTGATTAATAGCCCATGAAACAGGCCAGAATCGGCCAAAACTGCGAGTTTTGATGACCGACACGTAAATAAAACCTGGGGTTCGTCAATGGTGGAAATCACTCCGGGGACTCAAAACGGTGATTAATAGCCCATGAAACAGGCCGGAATCGGCCAAAACTGCGAGTGTTGATGACCGACACGTAAATACAACCTGGGGTTCGTCAATGGTGGAAATCACTCCAGGGACTCAAAACGGTGATTAATAGCCCATCTCACTGTGATTAATAGCCCATGAAACAGGCCAGAATCGGCCAAAACTGCGAGTTTTGATGACAGACACGTAAATAAAAGTTGGGGTTCGTCAATGGTGGAAATCACTCCGGGGACTCAAAACGGTGATTAATAGCCCATGAAACAGGCCTGAAACGGCCAAAACTGCGAGTGTTGATGACCGACACGTAAATACAAGCCGGGGTTCGTCAATGGTGGAAATCACTCCGGGGACTCAAAACGGTGATTAGTAGGCCATGTAACAATGATTAATAGCCCATGAAACAGGCCAGAATCGGCAAAAACTGAGAGTGTTGATGACCGGCACGTAAACGCAACCTGTGGTTCGTCAATGGTGAAAATCACTCCGGGGACTCAAAACGGTGATTAATAGCCCATGAAACAGGCCAGAATTGGCCAAAACTGCGAGTGTTGATGACCGACACGTAAATACAACCTGGGGTTCGTCAATGGTGGAAATCACTCCGGGGACTCAAAACGGTGATTAATAGCCCATCTAACTGTGATTAATAGCCCATGAAACAGGCCAGAATCGGCCAAAACTGCGAGTGTTGATGACCGACACGTAAATACAACCTGGGCTTCGTCATTGGTGGAAATCACTCCAGGGACTCAAAACGGTGATTAATAGCCCATGAAACAGGCCAGAATCGGCCAAAACTGCGAGTGTTGATGACCGACACGTAAATACAACCTGGGGTTCGTCAATGGTGGAAATCACTCCGGGGACTCAAAACGGTGATTAATACCCCATCTAACTGTGATTAATAGCCCATGAAACAGGCCAGAATCGGCCAAAACTGCGAGTTTTGATGTCCGACACGTAAATAAAACCTGGGGTTCGTCAATGGTGGAAATCACTCCGGGGACTCAAAACGGTGATTAATAGCCCATGAAACAGGCCAGAAACGGCCAAAACTGCGAGTGTTGATGACCGACACGTAAATACAACCTGGGGTTCGTCAATGGTGGAAATCACTCCGGGGACTCAAAACGGTGATTAATAGCCCATGTAACAATGATTAATAGCCTATGAAACAGGCCAGAATCGGCCAAAACTGCGAGTGTTGATGACCGACAAGTAAATACAACCTGGGGTTCGTCAATGGTGGAAACCACTCCGGGGACTCAAAAGGGTGATTAATAGCCCATGTAACAATGATTAATAGCCCATGAAACAGGCCAGAATCGGCCAAAACTGAGAGTTTTGATGACCGGCACGTAAACGCAACCTGGGGTTCGTCAATGGTGAAAATCACTCCGGGGACTCAAAACGGTGATTAATAGCCCATCTAACTGTGATTAATAGCCCATGAAACAGGCCAGAATCGGCCAAAACTGCGAGTTTTGATGACCAACACGTAAATAAAACCTGGGGTTCGTCAATGGTGGAAATCACTCCGGGGACTCAAAACGGTGATTAATAGCCCATGAAACAGGCCGGAATCGGCCAAAACTGCGAGTGTTGATGACCGACACGTAAATACAACCTGGGGTTCGTCAATGGTGGAAATCACTCCAGGGACTCAAAACGGTGATTAATAGCCCATCTCACTGTGATTAATAGCCCATGAAACAGGCCAGAATCGGCCAAAACTGCGAGTTTTGATGACAGACACGTAAATAAAAGTTGGGGTTCGTCAATGGTGGAAATCACTCCGGGGACTCAAAACGGTGATTAATAGCCCATGAAACAGGCCTGAAACGGCCAAAACTGCGAGTGTTGATGACCGACACGTAAATACAAGCCGGGGTTCGTCAATGGTGGAAATCACTCCGGGGACTCAAAACGGTGATTAGTAGGCCATGTAACAATGATTAATAGCCCATGAAACAGGCCAGAATCGGCAAAAACTGAGAGTGTTGATGACCGGCACGTAAACGCAACCTGTGGTTCGTCAATGGTGAAAATCACTCCGGGGACTCAAAACGGTGATTAATAGCCCATGAAACAGGCCAGAATTGGCCAAAACTGCGAGTGTTGATGACCGACACGTAAATACAACCTGGGGTTCGTCAATGGTGGAAATCACTCCGGGGACTCAAAACGGTGATTAATAGCCCATCTAACTGTGATTAATAGCCCATGAAACAGGCCAGAATCGGCCAAAACTGCGAGTGTTGATGACCGACACGTAAATACAACCTGGGCTTCGTCATTGGTGGAAATCACTCCAGGGACTCAAAACGGTGATTAATAGCCCATGAAACAGGCCAGAATCGGCCAAAACTGCGAGTGTTGATGACCGACACGTAAATACAACCTGGGGTTCGTCAATGGTGGAAATCACACCGGGGACTCAAAACGGTGATTAATACCCCATCTAACTGTGATTAATAGCCCATGAAACAGGCCAGAATCGGCCAAAACTGCGAGTTTTGATGTCCGACACGTAAATAAAACCTGGGGTTCGTCAATGGTGGAAATCACTCCGGGGACTCAAAACGGTGATTAATAGCCCATGAAACAGGCCAGAAACGGCCAAAACTGCGAGTGTTGATGACCGACACGTAAATACAACCTGGGGTTCGTCAATGGTGGAAATCACTCCGGGGACTCAAAACGGTGATTAATAGCCCATGTAACAATGATTAATAGCCTATGAAACAGGCCAGAATCGGCCAAAACTGCGAGTGTTGATGACCGACAAGTAAATACAACCTGGGGTTCGTCAATGGTGGAAACCACTCCGGGGACTCAAAAGGGTGATTAATAGCCCATGTAACAATGATTAATAGCCCATGAAACAGGCCAGAATCGGCCAAAACTGAGAGTTTTGATGACCGGCACGTAAACGCAACCTGGGGTTCGTCAATGGTGAAAATCACTCCGGGGACTCAAAACGGTGATTAATAGCCCATCTAACTGTGATTAATAGCCCATGAAACAGGCCAGAATCGGCCAAAACTGCGAGTTTTGATGACCAACACGTAAATAAAACCTGGGGTTCGTCAATGGTGGAAATCACTCCGGGGACTCAAAACGGTGATTAATAGCCCATGAAACAGGCCGGAATCGGCCAAAACTGCGAGTGTTGATGACCGACACGTAAATACAACCTGGGGTTCGTCAATGGTGGAAATCACTCCAGGGACTCAAAACGGTGATTAATAGCCCATCTCACTGTGATTAATAGCCCATGAAACAGGCCAGAATCGGCCAAAACTGCGAGTTTTGATGACAGACACGTAAATAAAAGTTGGGGTTCGTCAATGGTGGAAATCACTCCGGGGACTCAAAACGGTGATTAATAGCCCATGAAACAGGCCTGAAACGGCCAAAACTGCGAGTGTTGATGACCGACACGTAAATACAAGCCGGGGTTCGTCAATGGTGGAAATCACTCCGGGGACTCAAAACGGTGATTAGTAGGCCATGTAACAATGATTAATAGCCCATGAAACAGGCCAGAATCGGCAAAAACTGAGAGTGTTGATGACCGGCACGTAAACGCAACCTGTGGTTCGTCAATGGTGAAAATCACTCCGGGGACTCAAAACGGTGATTAATAGCCCATGAAACAGGCCAGAATTGGCCAAAACTGCGAGTGTTGATGACCGACACGTAAATACAACCTGGGGTTCGTCAATGGTGGAAATCACTCCGGGGACTCAAAACGGTGATTAATAGCCCATCTAACTGTGATTAATAGCCCATGAAACAGGCCAGAATCGGCCAAAACTGCGAGTGTTGATGACCGACACGTAAATACAACCTGGGCTTCGTCATTGGTGGAAATCACTCCAGGGACTCAAAACGGTGATTAATAGCCCATGAAACAGGCCAGAATCGGCCAAAACTGCGAGTGTTGATGACCGACACGTAAATACAACCTGGGGTTCGTCAATGGTGGAAATCACTCCGGGGACTCAAAACGGTGATTAATACCCCATCTAACTGTGATTAATAGCCCATGAAACAGGCCAGAATCGGCCAAAACTGCGAGTTTTGATGTCCGACACGTAAATAAAACCTGGGGTTCGTCAATGGTGGAAATCACTCCGGGGACTCAAAACGGTGATTAATAGCCCATGAAACAGGCCAGAAACGGCCAAAACTGCGAGTGTTGATGACCGACACGTAAATACAACCTGGGGTTCGTCAATGGTGGAAATCACTCCGGGGACTCAAAACGGTGATTAATAGCCCATGTAACAATGATTAATAGCCTATGAAACAGGCCAGAATCGGCCAAAACTGCGAGTGTTGATGACCGACAAGTAAATACAACCTGGGGTTCGTCAATGGTGGAAACCACTCCGGGGACTCAAAAGGGTGATTAATAGCCCATGTAACAATGATTAATAGCCCATGAAACAGGCCAGAATCGGCCAAAACTGAGAGTTTTGATGACCGGCACGTAAACGCAACCTGGGGTTCGTCAATGGTGAAAATCACTCCGGGGACTCAAAACGGTGATTAATAGCCCATCTAACTGTGATTAATAGCCCATGAAACAGGCCAGAATCGGCCAAAACTGCGAGTTTTGATGACCAACACGTAAATAAAACCTGGGGTTCGTCAATGGTGGAAATCACTCCGGGGACTCAAAACGGTGATTAATAGCCCATGAAACAGGCCGGAATCGGCCAAAACTGCGAGTGTTGATGACCGACACGTAAATACAACCTGGGGTTCGTCAATGGTGGAAATCACTCCAGGGACTCAAAACGGTGATTAATAGCCCATCTCACTGTGATTAATAGCCCATGAAACAGGCCAGAATCGGCCAAAACTGCGAGTTTTGATGACAGACACGTAAATAAAAGTTGGGGTTCGTCAATGGTGGAAATCACTCCGGGGACTCAAAACGGTGATTAATAGCCCATGAAACAGGCCTGAAACGGCCAAAACTGCGAGTGTTGATGACCGACACGTAAATACAAGCCGGGGTTCGTCAATGGTGGAAATCACTCCGGGGACTCAAAACGGTGATTAGTAGGCCATGTAACAATGATTAATAGCCCATGAAACAGGCCAGAATCGGCAAAAACTGAGAGTGTTGATGACCGGCACGTAAACGCAACCTGTGGTTCGTCAATGGTGAAAATCACTCCGGGGACTCAAAACGGTGATTAATAGCCCATGAAACAGGCCAGAATCGGCCAAAACTGCGAGTGTTGATGACCGACACGTAAATACAACCTGGGGTTCGTCAATGGTGGAAATCACTCCGGGGACTCAAAACGGTGATTAATAGCCCATCTAACTGTGATTAATAGCCCATGAAACAGGCCAGAATCGGCCAAAACTGCGAGTGTTGATGACCGACACGTAAATACAACCTGGGCTTCGTCATTGGTGGAAATCACTCCAGGGACTCAAAACGGTGATTAATAGCCCATGAAACAGGCCAGAATCGGCCAAAACTGCGAGTGTTGATGACCGACAAGTAAATACAACCTGGGGTTCGTCAATGGTGGAAACCACTCCGGGGACTCAAAAGGGTGATTAATAGCCCATGTAACAATGATTAATAGCCCATGAAACAGGCCAGAATCGGCCAAAACTGAGAGTTTTGATGACCGGCACGTAAACGCAACCTGGGGTTCGTCAATGGTGAAAATCACTCCGGGGACTCAAAACGGTGATTAATAGCCCATCTAACTGTGATTAATAGCCCATGAAACAGGCCAGAATCGGCCAAAACTGCGAGTTTTGATGACCAACACGTAAATAAAACCTGGGGTTCGTCAATGGTGGAAATCACTCCGGGGACTCAAAACGGTGATTAATAGCCCATGAAACAGGCCGGAATCGGCCAAAACTGCGAGTGTTGATGACCGACACGTAAATACAACCTGGGGTTCGTCAATGGTGGAAATCACTCCAGGGACTCAAAACGGTGATTAATAGCCCATCTCACTGTGATTAATAGCCCATGAAACAGGCCAGAATCGGCCAAAACTGCGAGTTTTGATGACAGACACGTAAATAAAAGTTGGGGTTCGTCAATGGTGGAAATCACTCCGGGGACTCAAAACGGTGATTAATAGCCCATGAAACAGGCCTGAAACGGCCAAAACTGCGAGTGTTGATGACCGACACGTAAATACAAGCCGGGGTTCGTCAATGGTGGAAATCACTCCGGGGACTCAAAACGGTGATTAGTAGGCCATGTAACAATGATTAATAGCCCATGAAACAGGCCAGAATCGGCAAAAACTGAGAGTGTTGATGACCGGCACGTAAACGCAACCTGTGGTTCGTCAATGGTGAAAATCACTCCGGGGACTCAAAACGGTGATTAATAGCCCATGAAACAGGCCAGAATCGGCCAAAACTGCGAGTGTTGATGACCGACACGTAAATACAACCTGGGGTTCGTCAATGGTGGAAATCACTCCGGGGACTCAAAACGGTGATTAATAGCCCATCTAACTGTGATTAATAGCCCATGAAACAGGCCAGAATCGGCCAAAACTGCGAGTGTTGATGACCGACACGTAAATACAACCTGGGCTTCGTCATTGGTGGAAATCACTCCAGGGACTCAAAACGGTGATTAATAGCCCATGAAACAGGCCAGAATCGGCCAAAACTGCGAGTGTTGATGACCGACAAGTAAATACAACCTGGGGTTCGTCAATGGTGGAAACCACTCCGGGGACTCAAAAGGGTGATTAATAGCCCATGTAACAATGATTAATAGCCCATGAAACAGGCCAGAATCGGCCAAAACTGAGAGTTTTGATGACCGGCACGTAAACGCAACCTGGGGTTCGTCAATGGTGAAAATCACTCCGGGGACTCAAAACGGTGATTAATAGCCCATCTAACTGTGATTAATAGCCCATGAAACAGGCCAGAATCGGCCAAAACTGCGAGTTTTGATGACCAACACGTAAATAAAACCTGGGGTTCGTCAATGGTGGAAATCACTCCGGGGACTCAAAACGGTGATTAATAGCCCATGAAACAGGCCGGAATCGGCCAAAACTGCGAGTGTTGATGACCGACACGTAAATACAACCTGGGGTTCGTCAATGGTGGAAATCACTCCAGGGACTCAAAACGGTGATTAATAGCCCATCTCACTGTGATTAATAGCCCATGAAACAGGCCAGAATCGGCCAAAACTGCGAGTTTTGATGACAGACACGTAAATAAAAGTTGGGGTTCGTCAATGGTGGAAATCACTCCGGGGACTCAAAACGGTGATTAATAGCCCATGAAACAGGCCTGAAACGGCCAAAACTGCGAGTGTTGATGACCGACACGTAAATACAAGCCGGGGTTCGTCAATGGTGGAAATCACTCCGGGGACTCAAAACGGTGATTAGTAGGCCATGTAACAATGATTAATAGCCCATGAAACAGGCCAGAATCGGCAAAAACTGAGAGTGTTGATGACCGGCACGTAAACGCAACCTGTGGTTCGTCAATGGTGAAAATCACTCCGGGGACTCAAAACGGTGATTAATAGCCCATGAAACAGGCCAGAATCGGCCAAAACTGCGAGTGTTGATGACCGACACGTAAATACAACCTGGGGTTCGTCAATGGTGGAAATCACTCCGGGGACTCAAAACGGTGATTAATAGCCCATCTAACTGTGATTAATAGCCCATGAAACAGGCCAGAATCGGCCAAAACTGCGAGTGTTGATGACCGACACGTAAATACAACCTGGGCTTCGTCATTGGTGGAAATCACTCCAGGGACTCAAAACGGTGATTAATAGCCCATGAAACAGGCCAGAATCGGCCAAAACTGCGAGTGTTGATGACCGACAAGTAAATACAACCTGGGGTTCGTCAATGGTGGAAACCACTCCGGGGACTCAAAAGGGTGATTAATAGCCCATGTAACAATGATTAATAGCCCATGAAACAGGCCAGAATCGGCCAAAACTGAGAGTTTTGATGACCGGCACGTAAACGCAACCTGGGGTTCGTCAATGGTGAAAATCACTCCGGGGACTCAAAACGGTGATTAATAGCCCATCTAACTGTGATTAATAGCCCATGAAACAGGCCAGAATCGGCCAAAACTGCGAGTTTTGATGACCAACACGTAAATAAAACCTGGGGTTCGTCAATGGTGGAAATCACTCCGGGGACTCAAAACGGTGATTAATAGCCCATGAAACAGGCCGGAATCGGCCAAAACTGCGAGTGTTGATGACCGACACGTAAATACAACCTGGGGTTCGTCAATGGTGGAAATCACTCCAGGGACTCAAAACGGTGATTAATAGCCCATCTCACTGTGATTAATAGCCCATGAAACAGGCCAGAATCGGCCAAAACTGCGAGTTTTGATGACAGACACGTAAATAAAAGTTGGGGTTCGTCAATGGTGGAAATCACTCCGGGGACTCAAAACGGTGATTAATAGCCCATGAAACAGGCCTGAAACGGCCAAAACTGCGAGTGTTGATGACCGACACGTAAATACAAGCCGGGGTTCGTCAATGGTGGAAATCACTCCGGGGACTCAAAACGGTGATTAGTAGGCCATGTAACAATGATTAATAGCCCATGAAACAGGCCAGAATCGGCAAAAACTGAGAGTGTTGATGACCGGCACGTAAACGCAACCTGTGGTTCGTCAATGGTGAAAATCACTCCGGGGACTCAAAACGGTGATTAATAGCCCATGAAACAGGCCAGAATCGGCCAAAACTGCGAGTGTTGATGACCGACACGTAAATACAACCTGGGGTTCGTCAATGGTGGAAATCACTCCGGGGACTCAAAACGGTGATTAATAGACCATCTAACTGTGATTAATAGCCCATGAAACAGGCCAGAATCGGCCAAAACTGCGAGTGTTGATGACCGACACGTAAATACAACCTGGGCTTCGTCATTGGTGGAAATCACTCCAGGGACTCAAAACGGTGATTAATAGCCCATGAAACAGGCCAGAATCGGCCAAAACTGCGAGTGTTGATGACCGACAGGTAAATACAACCTGGGGTTCGTCAATGGTGGAAATCACTCCGGGGACTCAAAACGGTGATTAATACCCCATCTAACTGTGATTAATAGCCCATGAAACAGGCCAGAATCGGCCAAAACTGCGAGTTTTGATGTCCGACACGTAAATAAAACCTGGGGTTCGTCAATGGTGGAAATCACTCCGGGGACTCAAAACGGTGATTAATAGCCCATGAAACAGGCCAGAAACGGCCAAAACTGCGAGTGTTGATGACCGACACGTAAATACAACCTGGGGTTCGTCAATGGTGGAAATCACTCCGGGGACTCAAAACGGTGATTAATAGCCCATGTAACAATGATTAATAGCCTATGAAACAGGCCAGAATCGGCCAAAACTGCGAGTGTTGATGACCGACAAGTAAATACAACCTGGGGTTCGTCAATGGTGGAAACCACTCCGGGGACTCAAAAGGGTGATTAATAGCCCATGTAACAATGATTAATAGCCCATGAAACAGGCCAGAATCGGCCAAAACTGAGAGTTTTGATGACCGGCACGTAAACGCAACCTGGGGTTCGTCAATGGTGAAAATCACTCCGGGGACTCAAAACGGTGATTAATAGCCCATCTAACTGTGATTAATAGCCCATGAAACAGGCCAGAATCGGCCAAAACTGCGAGTTTTGATGACCGACACGTAAATAAAACCTGGGGTTCGTCAATGGTGGAAATCACTCCGGGGACTCAAAACGGTGATTAATAGCCCATGAAACAGGCCGGAATCGGCCAAAACTGCGAGTGTTGATGACCGACACGTAAATACAACCTGGGGTTCGTCAATGGTGGAAATCACTCCAGGGACTCAAAACGGTGATTAATAGCCCATCTCACTGTGATTAATAGCCCATGAAACAGGCCAGAATCGGCCAAAACTGCGAGTTTTGATGACAGACACGTAAATAAAAGTTGGGGTTCGTCAATGGTGGAAATCACTCCGGGGACTCAAAACGGTGATTAATAGCCCATGAAACAGGCCTGAAACGGCCAAAACTGCGAGTGTTGATGACCGACACGTAAATACAAGCCGGGGTTCGTCAATGGTGGAAATCACTCCGGGGACTCAAAACGGTGATTAGTAGGCCATGTAACAATGATTAATAGCCCATGAAACAGGCCAGAATCGGCAAAAACTGAGAGTGTTGATGACCGGCACGTAAACGCAACCTGTGGTTCGTCAATGGTGAAAATCACTCCGGGGACTCAAAACGGTGATTAATAGCCCATGAAACAGGCCAGAATTGGCCAAAACTGCGAGTGTTGATGACCGACACGTAAATACAACCTGGGGTTCGTCAATGGTGGAAATCACTCCGGGGACTCAAAACGGTGATTAATAGCCCATCTAACTGTGATTAATAGCCCATGAAACAGGCCAGAATCGGCCAAAACTGCGAGTGTTGATGACCGACACGTAAATACAACCTGGGCTTCGTCATTGGTGGAAATCACTCCAGGGACTCAAAACGGTGATTAATAGCCCATGAAACAGGCCAGAAACGGCCAAAACTGCGAGTGTTGATGACCGACACGTAAATACAACCTGGGGTTCGTCAATGGTGGAAATCACTCCGGGGACTCAAAACGGTGATTAATAGCCCATGTAACAATGATTAATAGCCTATGAAACAGGCCAGAATCGGCCAAAACTGCGAGTGTTGATGACCGACAAGTAAATACAACCTGGGGTTCGTCAATGGTGGAAACCACTCCGGGGACTCAAAAGGGTGATTAATAGCCCATGTAACAATGATTAATAGCCCATGAAACAGGCCAGAATCGGCCAAAACTGAGAGTTTTGATGACCGGCACGTAAACGCAACCTGGGGTTCGTCAATGGTGAAAATCACTCCGGGGACTCAAAACAGTGATTAATAGCCCATCTAACTGTGATTAATAGCCCATGAAACAGGCCAGAATCGGCCAAAACTGCGAGTTTTGATGACCGACACGTAAATAAAACCTGGGGTTCGTCAATGGTGGAAATCACTCCGGGGACTCAAAACGGTGATTAATAGCCCATGAAACAGGCCGGAATCGGCCAAAACTGCGAGTGTTGATGACCGACACGTAAATACAACCTGGGGTTCGTCAATGGTGGAAATCACTCCAGGGACTCAAAACGGTGATTAATAGCCCATCTCACTGTGATTAATAGCCCATGAAACAGGCCAGAATCGGCCAAAACTGCGAGTTTTGATGACAGACACGTAAATAAAAGTTGGGGTTCGTCAATGGTGGAAATCACTCCGGGGACTCAAAACGGTGATTAATAGCCCATGAAACAGGCCTGAAACGGCCAAAACTGCGAGTGTTGATGACCGACACGTAAATACAAGCCGGGGTTCGTCAATGGTGGAAATCACTCCGGGGACTCAAAACGGTGATTAGTAGGCCATGTAACAATGATTAATAGCCCATGAAACAGGCCAGAATCGGCAAAAACTGAGAGTGTTGATGACCGGCACGTAAACGCAACCTGTGGTTCGTCAATGGTGAAAATCACTCCGGGGACTCAAAACGGTGATTAATAGCCCATGAAACAGGCCAGAATCGGCCAAAACTGCGAGTGTTGATGACCGACACGTAAATACAACCTGGGGTTCGTCAATGGTGGAAATCACTCCGGGGACTCAAAACGGTGATTAATAGCCCATCTAACTGTGATTAATAGCCCATGAAACAGGCCAGAATCGGCCAAAACTGCGAGTGTTGATGACCGACACGTAAATACAACCTGGGCTTCGTCATTGGTGGAAATCACTCCAGGGACTCAAAACGGTGATTAATAGCCCATGAAACAGGCCAGAATCGGCCAAAACTGCGAGTGTTGATGACCGACAAGTAAATACAACCTGGGGTTCGTCAATGGTGGAAACCACTCCGGGGACTCAAAAGGGTGATTAATAGCCCATGTAACAATGATTAATAGCCCATGAAACAGGCCAGAATCGGCCAAAACTGAGAGTTTTGATGACCGGCACGTAAACGCAACCTGGGGTTCGTCAATGGTGAAAATCACTCCGGGGACTCAAAACGGTGATTAATAGCCCATCTAACTGTGATTAATAGCCCATGAAACAGGCCAGAATCGGCCAAAACTGCGAGTTTTGATGACCAACACGTAAATAAAACCTGGGGTTCGTCAATGGTGGAAATCACTCCGGGGACTCAAAACGGTGATTAATAGCCCATGAAACAGGCCGGAATCGGCCAAAACTGCGAGTGTTGATGACCGACACGTAAATACAACCTGGGGTTCGTCAATGGTGGAAATCACTCCAGGGACTCAAAACGGTGATTAATAGCCCATCTCACTGTGATTAATAGCCCATGAAACAGGCCAGAATCGGCCAAAACTGCGAGTTTTGATGACAGACACGTAAATAAAAGTTGGGGTTCGTCAATGGTGGAAATCACTCCGGGGACTCAAAACGGTGATTAATAGCCCATGAAACAGGCCTGAACGGCCAAAACTGCGAGTGTTGATGACCGACACGTAAATACAAGCCGGGGTTCGTCAATGGTGGAAATCACTCCGGGGACTCAAAACGGTGATTAGTAGGCCATGTAACAATGATTAATAGCCCATGAAACAGGCCAGAATCGGCAAAAACTGAGAGTGTTGATGACCGGCACGTAAACGCAACCTGTGGTTCGTCAATGGTGAAAATCACTCCGGGGACTCAAAACGGTGATTAATAGCCCATGAAACAGGCCAGAATCGGCCAAAACTGCGAGTGTTGATGACCGACACGTAAATACAACCTGGGGTTCGTCAATGGTGGAAATCACTCCGGGGACTCAAAACGGTGATTAATAGCCCATCTAACTGTGATTAATAGCCCATGAAACAGGCCAGAATCGGCCAAAACTGCGAGTGTTGATGACCGACACGTAAATACAACCTGGGCTTCGTCATTGGTGGAAATCACTCCAGGGACTCAAAACGGTGATTAATAGCCCATGAAACAGGCCAGAATCGGCCAAAACTGCGAGTGTTGATGACCGACAGGTAAATACAACCTGGGGTTCGTCAATGGTGGAAATCACTCCGGGGACTCAAAACGGTGATTAATACCCCATCTAACTGTGATTAATAGCCCATGAAACACGCCAGAATCGGCCAAAACTGCGAGTTTTGATGTCCGACACGTAAATAAAACCTGGGGTTCGTCAATGGTGGAAATCACTCCGGGGACTCAAAACGGTGATTAATAGCCCATGAAACAGGCCAGAAACGGCCAAAACTGCGAGTGTTGATGACCGACACGTAAATACAACCTGGGGTTCGTCAATGGTGGAAATCACTCCGGGGACTCAAAACGGTGATTAATAGCCCATGTAACAATGATTAATAGCCTATGAAACAGGCCAGAATCGGCCAAAACTGCGAGTGTTGATGACCGACAAGTAAATACAACCTGGGGTTCGTCAATGGTGGAAACCACTCCGGGGACTCAAAAGGGTGATTAATAGCCCATGTAACAATGATTAATAGCCCATGAAACAGGCCAGAATCGGCCAAAACTGAGAGTTTTGATGACCGGCACGTAAACGCAACCTGGGGTTCGTCAATGGTGAAAATCACTCCGGGGACTCAAAACGGTGATTAATAGCCCATCTAACTGTGATTAATAGCCCATGAAACAGGCCAGAATCGGCCAAAACTGCGAGTTTTGATGACCGACACGTAAATAAAACCTGGGGTTCGTCAATGGTGGAAATCACTCCGGGGACTCAAAACGGTGATTAATAGCCCATGAAACAGGCCGGAATCGGCCAAAACTGCGAGTGTTGATGACCGACACGTAAATACAACCTGGGGTTCGTCAATGGTGGAAATCACTCCAGGGACTCAAAACGGTGATTAATAGCCCATCTCACTGTGATTAATAGCCCATGAAACAGGCCAGAATCGGCCAAAACTGAGAGTTTTGATGACCGGCACGTAAACGCAACCTGGGGTTCGTCAATGGTGAAAATCACTCCGGGGACTCAAAACGGTGATTAATAGCCCATCTAACTGTGATTAATAGCCCATGAAACAGGCCAGAATCGGCCAAAACTGCGAGTTTTGATGACCAACACGTAAATAAAACCTGGGGTTCGTCAATGGTGGAAATCACTCCGGGGACTCAAAACGGTGATTAATAGCCCATGAAACAGGCCGGAATCGGCCAAAACTGCGAGTGTTGATGACCGACACGTAAATACAACCTGGGGTTCGTCAATGGTGGAAATCACTCCAGGGACTCAAAACGGTGATTAATAGCCCATCTCACTGTGATTAATAGCCCATGAAACAGGCCAGAATCGGCCAAAACTGCGAGTTTTGATGACAGACACGTAAATAAAAGTTGGGGTTCGTCAATGGTGGAAATCACTCCGGGGACTCAAAACGGTGATTAATAGCCCATGAAACAGGCCTGAAACGGCCAAAACTGCGAGTGTTGATGACCGACACGTAAATACAAGCCGGGGTTCGTCAATGGTGGAAATCACTCCGGGGACTCAAAACGGTGATTAGTAGGCCATGTAACAATGATTAATAGCCCATGAAACAGGCCAGAATCGGCAAAAACTGAGAGTGTTGATGACCGGCACGTAAACGCAACCTGTGGTTCGTCAATGGTGAAAATCACTCCGGGGACTCAAAACGGTGATTAATAGCCCATGAAACAGGCCAGAATCGGCCAAAACTGCGAGTGTTGATGACCGACACGTAAATACAACCTGGGGTTCGTCAATGGTGGAAATCACTCCGGGGACTCAAAACGGTGATTAATAGCCCATCTAACTGTGATTAATAGCCCATGAAACAGGCCAGAATCGGCCAAAACTGCGAGTGTTGATGACCGACACGTAAATACAACCTGGGCTTCGTCATTGGTGGAAATCACTCCAGGGACTCAAAACGGTGATTAATAGCCCATGAAACAGGCCAGAATCGGCCAAAACTGCGAGTGTTGATGACCGACAGGTAAATACAACCTGGGGTTCGTCAATGGTGGAAATCACTCCGGGGACTCAAAACGGTGATTAATACCCCATCTAACTGTGATTAATAGCCCATGAAACAGGCCAGAATCGGCCAAAACTGCGAGTTTTGATGTCCGACACGTAAATAAAACCTGGGGTTCGTCAATGGTGGAAATCACTCCGGGGACTCAAAACGGTGATTAATAGCCCATGAAACAGGCCAGAAACGGCCAAAACTGCGAGTGTTGATGACCGACACGTAAATACAACCTGGGGTTCGTCAATGGTGGAAATCACTCCGGGGACTCAAAACGGTGATTAATAGCCCATGTAACAATGATTAATAGCCTATGAAACAGGCCAGAATCGGCCAAAACTGCGAGTGTTGATGACCGACAAGTAAATACAACCTGGGGTTCGTCAATGGTGGAAACCACTCCGGGGAATCAAAAGGGTGATTAATAGCCCATGTAACAATGATTAATAGCCCATGAAACAGGCCAGAATCGGCCAAAACTGAGAGTTTTGATGACCGGCACGTAAACGCAACCTGGGGTTCGTCAATGGTGAAAATCACTCCGGGGACTCAAAACGGTGATTAATAGCCCATCTAACTGTGATTAATAGCCCATGAAACAGGCCAGAATCGGCCAAAACTGCGAGTTTTGATGACCGACACGTAAATAAAACCTGGGGTTCGTCAATGGTGGAAATCACTCCGGGGACTCAAAACGGTGATTAATAGCCCATGAAACAGGCCGGAATCGGCCAAAACTGCGAGTGTTGATGACCGACACGTAAATACAACCTGGGGTTCGTCAATGGTGGAAATCACTCCAGGGACTCAAAACGGTGATTAATAGCCCATCTCACTGTGATTAATAGCCCATGAAACAGGCCAGAATCGGCCAAAACTGCGAGTTTTGATGACAGACACGTAAATAAAAGTTGGGGTTCGTCAATGGTGGAAATCACTCCGGGGACTCAAAACGGTGATTAATAGCCCATGAAACAGGCCTGAAACGGCCAAAACTGCGAGTGTTGATGACCGACACGTAAATACAAGCCGGGGTTCGTCAATGGTGGAAATCACTCCGGGGACTCAAAACGGTGATTAGTAGGCCATGTAACAATGATTAATAGCCCATGAAACAGGCCAGAATCGGCAAAAACTGAGAGTGTTGATGACCGGCACGTAAACGCAACCTGTGGTTCGTCAATGGTGAAAATCACTCCGGGGACTCAAAACGGTGATTAATACCCCATCTAACTGTGATTAATAGCCCATGAAACAGGCCAGAATCGGCCAAAACTGCGAGTGTTGATGACCGACACGTAAATACAACCTGGGGTTCGTCAATGGTGGAAATCACTCCGGGGACTCAAAACGGTGATTAATAGCCCATCTAACTGTGATTAATAGCCCATGAAACAGGCCAGAATCGGCCAAAACTGCGAGTGTTGATGACCGACACGTAAATACAACCTGGGCTTCGTCAATGGTGGAAATCACTCCGGGGACTCAAAACGGTGATTAATAGCCCATGTAACAATGATTAATAGCCCATGAAACAGGCCAGAATCGGCCAAAACTGAGAGTGTTGATGACCGACAAGTAAATACAACCTGGGGTTCGTCAATGGTGGAAACCACTCCGGGGACTCAAAACGGTGATTAATAGCCCATCTCACTGTGATTAATAGCCCATGAAACAGGCCAGAATCGGCCAAAACTGCGAGTTTTGATGACAGACACGTAAATAAAAGTTGGGGTTCGTCAATGGTGGAAATCACTCCGGGGACTCAAAACGGTGATTAATAGCCCATGAAACAGGCCTGAAACGGCCAAAACTGCGAGTGTTGATGACCGACACGTAAATACAAGCCGGGGTTCGTCAATGGGGGAAATCACTCCGGGGACTCAAAACGGTGATTAGTAGGCCATGTAACAATGATTAATAGCCCATGAAACAGGCCAGAATCGGCAAAAACTGAGAGTGTTGATGACCGGCACGTAAACGCAACCTGTGGTTCGTCACTGGTGAAAATCACTCCGGGGACTCAAAACGGTGATTAATAGCCCATGAAACAGGCCAGAATCGGCCAAAACTGCGAGTGTTGATGACCGACACGTAAATACAACCTGGGGTTCGTCAATGGTGGAAATCACTCCGGGGACTCAAAAAGGTGATTAATAGCCCATGTAACAATGATTAATAGCCCATGAAACAGGCCAGAATCGGCCAAAACTGAGAGTGTTGATGTCCGACACGTAAATAAAACCTGGGGTTCGTCAATGGTGGAAATCACTCCGGGGACTCAAAACGGTGATTAATAGCCCATGAAACAGGCCAGAAACGGCCAAAACTGCGAGTGTTGATGACCGACACGTAAATACAACCTGGGGTTCGTCAATGGTGGAAATCACTCCGGGGACTCAAAACGGTGATTAATAGCCCATGTAACAATGATTAATAGCCCATGAAACAGGCCAGAATCGGCCAAAACTGCGAGTGTTGATGACCGACACGTAAATACAACCTGGGGTTCGTCAATGGTGGAAATCACTCCAGGGACTCAAAACGGTGATTAATAGCCCATCTCACTGTGATTAATAGCCCATGAAACAGGCCAGAATCGGCCAAAACTGCGAGTTTTGATGACAGACACGTAAATAAAAGTTGGGGTTCGTCAATGGTGGAAATCACTCCGGGGACTCAAAACGGTGATTAATAGCCCATGAAACAGGCCTGAAACGGCCAAAACTGCGAGTGTTGATGACCGACACGTAAATACAAGCCGGGGTTCGTCAATGGTGGAAATCACTCCGGGGACTCAAAACGGTGATTAGTAGGCCATGTAACAATGATTAATAGCCCATGAAACAGGCCAGAATCGGCAAAAACTGAGAGTGTTGATGACCGGCACGTAAACGCAACCTGTGGTTCGTCAATGGTGAAAATCACTCCGGGGACTCAAAACGGTGATTAATAGCCCATGAAACAGGCCAGAATCGGCCAAAACTGCGAGTGTTGATGACCGACACGTAAATACAACCTGGGGTTCGTCAATGGTGGAAATCACTCCGGGGACTCAAAACGGTGATTAATAGCCCATCTAACTGTGATTAATAGCCCATGAAACAGGCCAGAATCGGCCAAAACTGCGAGTGTTGATGACCGACACGTAAATACAACCTGGGCTTCGTCATTGGTGGAAATCACTCCAGGGACTCAAAACGGTGATTAATAGCCCATGAAACAGGCCAGAATCGGCCAAAACTGCGAGTGTTGATGACCGACACGTAAATACAACCTGGGGTTCGTCAATGGTGGAAATCACTCCGGGGACTCAAAACGGTGATTAATACCCCATCTAACTGTGATTAATAGCCCATGAAACAGGCCAGAATCGGCCAAAACTGCGAGTTTTGATGACCGACACGTAAATAAAACCTGGGGTTCGTCAATGGTGGAAATCACTCCGGGGAGTCAAAACGGTGATTAATAGCCCATGAAACAGGCCGGAATCGGCCAAAACTGCGAGTGTTGATGACCGACACGTAAATACAACCTGGGGTTCGTCAATGGTGGAAATCACTCCAGGGAATCAAAACGGTGATTAATAGCCCATCTCACTGTGATTAATAGCCCATGAAACAGGCCAGAATCGGCCAAAACTGCGAGTTTTGATGACAGACACGTAAATAAAAGTTGGGGTTCGTCAATGGTGGAAATCACTCCGGGGACTCAAAACGGTGATTAATAGCCCATGAAACAGGCCTGAAACGGCCAAAACTGCGAGTGTTGATGACCGACACGTAAATACAAGCCGGGGTTCGTCAATGGTGGAAATCACTCCGGGGACTCAAAACGGTGATAAGTAGGCCATGTAACAATGATTAATAGCCCATGAAACAGGCCAGAATCGGCAAAAACTGAGAGTATTGATGACCGGCACGTAAACGTAACCTGTGGTTCGTCACTGGTGGAAATCACTCCGGGGACTCAAAACGGTGATTAATAGCCCATGAAACAGGCCAGAATCGGCCAAAACTGCGAGTGTTGATGACCGACACGTAAATACAACCTGGGGTTCGTCAATGGTGGAAATCACTCCGGGGACTCAAAAACGTGATTAATAGCCCATGTAACAATGATTAATAGCCCATGAAACAGGCCAGAATCGGCCAAAACTGAGAGTGTTGATGTCCGACACGTAAATAAAACCTGGGGTTCGTCAATGGTGGAAATCACTCCGGGGACTCAAAACGGTGATTAATAGCCCATGAAACAGGCCAGAAACGGCCAAAACTGCGAGTGTTGATGACCGACACGTAAATACAACCTGGGGTTCGTCAATGGTGGAAATCACTCCGGGGACTCAAAACGGTGATTAATAGCCCATGTAACAATGATTAATAGCCCATGAAACAGGCCAGAATCGGCCAAAACTGCGAGTGTTGATGACCGACACGTAAATACAACCTGGGGTTCGTCAATGGTGGAAATCACTCCAGGGACTCAAAACGGTGATTAATAGCCCATCTCACTGTGATTAATAGCCCATGAAACAGGCCAGAATCGGCCAAAACTGCGAGTTTTGATGACAGACACGTAAATAAAAGTTGGGGTTCGTCAATGGTGGAAATCACTCCGGGGACTCAAAACGGTGATTAATAGCCCATGAAACAGGCCTGAAACGGCCAAAACTGCGAGTGTTGATGACCGACACGTAAATACAACCTGGGGTTCGTCAATGGTGGAAATCACTCCGGGGACTCAAAACGGTGATTAATAGCCCATCTAACTGTGATTAATAGCCCATGAAACAGGCCAGAATCGGCCAAAACTGCGAGTGTTGATGACCGACACGTAAATACAACCTGGGCTTCGTCATTGGTGGAAATCACTCCAGGGACTCAAAACGGTGATTAATAGCCCATGAAACAGGCCAGAATCGGCCAAAACTGCGAGTGTTGATGACCGACACGTAAATACAACCTGGGGTTCGTCAATGGTGGAAATCACTCCGGGGACTCAAAACGGTGATTAATACCCCATCTAACTGTGATTAATAGCCCATGAAACAGGCCAGAATCGGCCAAAACTGTGAGTTTTGATGACCGACACGTAAATAAAACCTGGGGTTCGTCAATGGTGGAAATCACTCCGGGGACTCAAAACGGTGATTAATAGCCCATGAAACAGGCCTGAAACGGCCAAAACTGCGAGTGTTGATGACCGACACGTAAATACAAGCCGGGGTTCGTCAATGGTGGAAATCACTCCGGGGACTCAAAACGGTGATAAGTAGGCCATGTAACAATGATTAATAGCCCATGAAACAGGCCAGAATCGGCAAAAACTGAGAGTATTGATGACCGGCACGTAAACGTAACCTGTGGTTCGTCACTGGTGGAAATCACTCCGGGGACTCAAAACGGTGATTAATAGCCCATGAAACAGGCCAGAATCGGCCAAAACTGCGAGTGTTGATGACCGACACGTAAATACAACCTGGGGTTCGTCAATGGTGGAAATCACTCCGGGGACTCAAAAACGTGATTAATAGCCCATGTAACAATGATTAATAGCCCATGAAACAGGCCAGAATCGGCCAAAACTGAGAGTGTTGATGTCCGACACGTAAATAAAACCTGGGGTTCGTCAATGGTGGAAATCACTCCGGGGACTCAAAACGGTGATTAATAGCCCATGAAACAGGCCAGAAACGGCCAAAACTGCGAGTGTTGATGACCGACACGTAAATACAACCTGGGGTTCGTCAATAGTGGAAATCACTCCGGGGACTCAAAACGGTCATTAATAGCCCATGTAACAATGATTAATAGCCCATGAAACAGGCCAGAATCGGCCAAAACTGCGAGTGTTGATGACCGACACGTAAATACAACCTGGGGTTCGTCAATGGTGGAAATCACTCCAGGGACTCAAAACGGTGATTAATAGCCCATCTCACTGTGATTAATAGCCCATGAAACAGGCCAGAATCGGCCAAAACTGCGAGTTTTGATGACAGACACGTAAATAAAAGTTGGGGTTCGTCAATGGTGGAAATCACTCCGGGGACTCAAAACGGTGATTAATAGCCCATGAAACAGGCCTGAAACGGCCAAAACTGCGAGTGTTGATGACCGACACGTAAATACAAGCCGGGGTTCGTCAATGGTGGAAATCACTCCGGGGACTCAAAACGGTGATTAGTAGGCCATGTAACAATGATTAATAGCCCATGAAACAGGCCAGAATCGGCAAAAACTGAGAGTGTTGATGACCGGCACGTAAACGCAACCTGTGGTTCGTCAATGGTGAAAATCACTCCGGGGACTCAAAACGGTGATTAATAGCCCATGAAACAGGCCAGAATCGGCCAAAACTGCGAGTGTTGATGACCGACACGTAAATACAACCTGGGGTTCGTCAATGGTGGAAATCACTCCGGGGACTCAAAACGGTGATTAATAGCCCATCTAACTGTGATTAATAGCCCATGAAACAGGCCAGAATCGGCCAAAACTGCGAGTGTTGATGACCGACACGTAAATACAACCTGGGCTTCGTCATTGGTGGAAATCACTCCAGGGACTCAAAACGGTGATTAATAGCCCATGAAACAGGCCAGAATCGGCCAAAACTGCGAGTGTTGATGACCGACACGTAAATACAACCTGGGGTTCGTCAATGGTGGAAATCACTCCGGGGACTCAAAACGGTGATTAATACCCCATCTAACTGTGATTAATAGCCCATGAAACAGGCCAGAATCGGCCAAAACTGCGAGTTTTGATGACCGACACGTAAATAAAACCTGGGGTTCGTCAATGGTGGAAATCACTCCGGGGAGTCAAAACGGTGATTAATAGCCCATGAAACAGGCCGGAATCGGCCAAAACTGCGAGTGTTGATGACCGACACGTAAATACAACCTGGGGTTCGTCAATGGTGGAAATCACTCCAGGGAATCAAAACGGTGATTAATAGCCCATCTCACTGTGATTAATAGCCCATGAAACAGGCCAGAATCGGCCAAAACTGCGAGTTTTGATGACAGACACGTAAATAAAAGTTGGGGTTCGTCAATGGTGGAAATCACTCCGGGGACTCAAAACGGTGATTAATAGCCCATGAAACAGGCCTGAAACGGCCAAAACTGCGAGTGTTGATGACCGACACGTAAATACAAGCCGGGGTTCGTCAATGGTGGAAATCACTCCGGGGACTCAAAACGGTGATAAGTAGGCCATGTAACAATGATTAATAGCCCATGAAACAGGCCAGAATCGGCAAAAACTGAGAGTATTGATGACCGGCACGTAAACGTAACCTGTGGTTCGTCACTGGTGGAAATCACTCCGGGGACTCAAAACGGTGATTAATAGCCCATGAAACAGGCCAGAATCGGCCAAAACTGCGAGTGTTGATGACCGACACGTAAATACAACCTGGGGTTCGTCAATGGTGGAAATCACTCCGGGGACTCAAAAACGTGATTAATAGCCCATGTAACAATGATTAATAGCCCATGAAACAGGCCAGAATCGGCCAAAACTGAGAGTGTTGATGTCCGACACGTAAATAAAACCTGGGGTTCGTCAATGGTGGAAATCACTCCGGGGACTCAAAACGGTGATTAATAGCCCATGAAACAGGCCAGAAACGGCCAAAACTGCGAGTGTTGATGACCGACACGTAAATACAACCTGGGGTTCGTCAATGGTGGAAATCACTCCGGGGACTCAAAACGGTGATTAATAGCCCATGTAACAATGATTAATAGCCCATGAAACAGGCCAGAATCGGCCAAAACTGCGAGTGTTGATGACCGACACGTAAATACAACCTGGGGTTCGTCAATGGTGGAAATCACTCCAGGGACTCAAAACGGTGATTAATAGCCCATCTCACTGTGATTAATAGCCCATGAAACAGGCCAGAATCGGCCAAAACTGCGAGTTTTGATGACAGACACGTAAATAAAAGTTGGGGTTCGTCAATGGTGGAAATCACTCCGGGGACTCAAAACGGTGATTAATAGCCCATGAAACAGGCCTGAAACGGCCAAAACTGCGAGTGTTGATGACCGACACGTAAATACAACCTGGGGTTCGTCAATGGTGGAAATCACTCCGGGGACTCAAAACGGTGATTAATAGCCCATCTAACTGTGATTAATAGCCCATGAAACAGGCCAGAATCGGCCAAAACTGCGAGTGTTGATGACCGACACGTAAATACAACCTGGGCTTCGTCATTGGTGGAAATCACTCCAGGGACTCAAAACGGTGATTAATAGCCCATGAAACAGGCCAGAATCGGCCAAAACTGCGAGTGTTGATGACCGACACGTAAATACAACCTGGGGTTCGTCAATGGTGGAAATCACTCCGGGGACTCAAAACGGTGATTAATACCCCATCTAACTGTGATTAATAGCCCATGAAACAGGCCAGAATCGGCCAAAACTGCGAGTTTTGATGACCGACACGTAAATAAAACCTGGGGTTCGTCAATGGTGGAAATCACTCCGGGGAGTCAAAACGGTGATTAATAGCCCATGAAACAGGCCGGAATCGGCCAAAACTGCGAGTGTTGATGACCGACACGTAAATACAACCTGGGGTTCGTCAATGGTGGAAATCACTCCAGGGAATCAAAACGGTGATTAATAGCCCATCTCACTGTGATTAATAGCCCATGAAACAGGCCAGAATCGGCCAAAACTGCGAGTTTTGATGACAGACACGTAAATAAAAGTTGGGGTTCGTCAATGGTGGAAATCACTCCGGGGACTCAAAACGGTGATTAATAGCCCATGAAACAGGCCTGAAACGGCCAAAACTGCGAGTGTTGATGACCGACACGTAAATACAAGCCGGGGTTCGTCAATGGTGGAAATCACTCCGGGGACTCAAAACGGTGATAAGTAGGCCATGTAACAATGATTAATAGCCCATGAAACAGGCCAGAATCGGCAAAAACTGAGAGTATTGATGACCGGCACGTAAACGTAACCTGTGGTTCGTCACTGGTGGAAATCACTCCGGGGACTCAAAACGGTGATTAATAGCCCATGAAACAGGCCAGAATCGGCCAAAACTGCGAGTGTTGATGACCGACACGTAAATACAACCTGGGGTTCGTCAATGGTGGAAATCACTCCGGGGACTCAAAAACGTGATTAATAGCCCATGTAACAATGATTAATAGCCCATGAAACAGGCCAGAATCGGCCAAAACTGAGAGTGTTGATGTCCGACACGTAAATAAAACCTGGGGTTCGTCAATGGTGGAAATCACTCCGGGGACTCAAAACGGTGATTAATAGCCCATGAAACAGGCCAGAAACGGCCAAAACTGCGAGTGTTGATGACCGACACGTAAATACAACCTGGGGTTCGTCAATAGTGGAAATCACTCCGGGGACTCAAAACGGTCATTAATAGCCCATGTAACAATGATTAATAGCCCATGAAACAGGCCAGAATCGGCCAAAACTGCGAGTGTTGATGACCGACACGTAAATACAACCTGGGGTTCGTCAATGGTGGAAATCACTCCAGGGACTCAAAACGGTGATTAATAGCCCATCTCACTGTGATTAATAGCCCATGAAACAGGCCAGAATCGGCCAAAACTGCGAGTTTTGATGACAGACACGTAAATAAAAGTTGGGGTTCGTCAATGGTGGAAATCACTCCGGGGACTCAAAACGGTGATTAATAGCCCATGAAACAGGCCTGAAACGGCCAAAACTGCGAGTGTTGATGACCGACACGTAAAGACAAGCCGGGGTTCGTCAATGGTGGAAATCACTCCGGGGACTCAAAACGGTGATTAGTAGGCCATGTAACAATGATTAATAGCCCATGAAACAGGCCAGAATCGGCAAAAACTGAGAGTGTTGATGACCGGCACGTAAACGCAACCTGTGGTTCGTCAATGGTGAAAATCACTCCGGGGACTCAAAACGGTGATTAATAGCCCATGAAACAGGCCAGAATCGGCCAAAACTGCGAGTGTTGATGACCGACACGTAAATACAACCTGGGGTTCGTCAATGGTGGAAATCACTCCGGGGACTCAAAACGGTGATTAATAGCCCATCTAACTGTGATTAATAGCCCATGAAACAGGCCAGAATCGGCCAAAACTGCGAGTGTTGATGACCGACACGTAAATACAACCTGGGCTTCGTCATTGGTGGAAATCACTCCAGGGACTCAAAACGGTGATTAATAGCCCATGAAACAGGCCAGAATCGGCCAAAACTGCGAGTGTTGATGACCGACACGTAAATACAACCTGGGGTTCGTCAATGGTGGAAATCACTCCGGGGACTCAAAACAGTGATTAATAGCCCATCTAACTGTGATTAATAGCCCATGAAACAGGCCAGAAACGGCCAAAACTGCGAGTGTTGATGACCGACACGTAAATAAAACCTGGGGTTCGTTTATGGTGGAAATCACTCCGGGGACTCAAAACGGTGATTAATAGCCCATGAAACAGGCCAGAATCGGCCAAAACTGCGAGTTTTGATGACCGACACGTAAATAAAACCTGGGGTTCGTCAATGGTGGAAATCACTCCGGGGAGTCAAAACGGTGATTAATAGCCCATGAAACAGGCCGGAATCGGCCAAAACTGCGAGTGTTGATGACCGACACGTAAATACAACCTGGGGTTCGTCAATGGTGGAAATCACTCCAGGGACTCAAAACGGTGATTAATAGCCCATCTCACTGTGATTAATAGCCCATGAAACAGGCCAGAATCGGCCAAAACTGCGAGTTTTGATGACAGACACGTAAATAAAAGTTGGGGTTCGTCAATGGTGGAAATCACTCCGGGGACTCAAAACGGTGATTAATACCCCATCTAACTGTGATTAATAGCCCATGAAACAGGCCAGAATCGGCCAAAACTGCGAGTTTTGATGACCGACACGTAAATAAAACCTGGGGTTCGTCAATGGTGGAAATCACTCCGGGGAGTCAAAACGGTGATTAATAGCCCATGAAACAGGCCGGAATCGGCCAAAACTGCGAGTGTTGATGACCGACACGTAAATACAACCTGGGGTTCGTCAATGGTGGAAATCACTCCAGGGACTCAAAACGGTGATTAATAGCCCATCTCACTGTGATTAATAGCCCATGAAACAGGCCAGAATCGGCCAAAACTGCGAGTTTTGATGACAGACACGTAAATAAAAGTTGGGGTTCGTCAATGGTGGAAATCACTCCGGGGACTCAAAACGGTGATTAATAGCCCATGAAACAGGCCTGAAACGGCCAAAACTGCGAGTGTTGATGACCGACACGTAAATACAAGCCGGGGTTCGTCAATGGTGGAAATCACTCCGGGGACTCAAAACGGTGATTAGTAGGCCATGTAACAATGATTAATAGCCCATGAAACAGGCCAGAATCGGCAAAAACTGAGAGTGTTGATGACCGGCACGTAAACGCAACCTGTGGTTCGTCACTGGTGAAAATCACTCCGGGGACTCAAAACGGTGATTAATAGCCCATGTAACAATGATTAATAGCCCATGAAACAGGCCAGAATCGGCCAAAACTGAGAGTGTTGATGTCCGACACGTAAATAAAACCTGGGGTTCGTCAATGGTGGAAATCACTCCGGGGACTCAAAACGGTGATTAATAGCCCATGAAACAGGCCAGAAACGGCCAAAACTGCGAGTGTTGATGACCGACACGTAAATACAACCTGGGGTTCGTCAATGGTGGAAATCACTCCGGGGACTCAAAACGGTGATTAATAGCCCATGTAACAATGATTAATAACCCATGAAACAGGCCAGAATCGGCCAAAACTGCGAGTGTTGATGACCGACACGTAAATACAACCTGGGGTTCGTCAATGGTGGAAATCACTCCAGGGACTCAAAACGGTGATTAATAGCCCATCTCACTGTGATTAATAGCCCATGAAACAGGCCAGAATCGGCCCAAACTGCGAGTTTTGATGACAGACACGTAAAAAAAGTTGGGGTTCGTCAATGGTGGAAAACACTCCGGGGACTCAAAACGGTGATTAATAGCCCATGAAACAGGCCTGAAACGGCCAAAACTGCGAGTGTTGATGACCGACACGTAAATACAAGCCGGGGTTCGTCAATGGTGGAAATCACTCCGGGGACTCAAAACGGTGATTAGTAGGCCATGTAACAATGATTAATAGCCCATGAAACAGGCCAGAATCGGCAAAAACTGAGAGTGTTGATGACCGGCACGTAAACGCAACCTGTGGTTCGTCAATGGTGAAAATCACTCCGGGGACTCAAAACGGTGATTAATAGCCCATGAAACAGGCCTGAAACGGCCAAAACTGCGAGTGTTGATGACCGACACGTAAAGACAAGCCGGGGTTCGTCAATGGTGGAAATCACTCCGGGGACTCAAAACGGTGATTAGTAGGCCATGTAACAATGATTAATAGCCCATGAAACAGGCCAGAATCGGCAAAAACTGAGAGTGTTGATGACCGGCACGTAAACGCAACCTGTGGTTCGTCAATGGTGAAAATCACTCCGGGGACTCAAAACGGTGATTAATAGCCCATGAAACAGGCCAGAATCGGCCAAAACTGCGAGTGTTGATGACCGACACGTAAATACAACCTGGGGTTCGTCAATGGTGGAAATCACTCCGGGGACTCAAAACGGTGATTAATAGCCCATCTAACTGTGATTAATAGCCCATGAAACAGGCCAGAATCGGCCAAAACTGCGAGTGTTGATGACCGACACGTAAATACAACCTGGGCTTCGTCATTGGTGGAAATCACTCCAGGGACTCAAAACGGTGATTAATAGCCCATGAAACAGGCCAGAATCGGCCAAAACTGCGAGTGTTGATGACCGACCCGTAAATACAACCTGGGGTTCGTCAATGGTGGAAATCACTCCGGGGACTCAAAACGGTGATTAATACCCCATCTAACTGTGATTAATAGCCCATGAAACAGGCCAGAATCGGCCAAAACTGCGAGTTTTGATGACCGACACGTAAATAAAACCTGGGGTTCGTCAATGGTGGAAATCACTCCGGGGAGTCAAAACGGTGATTAATAGCCCATGAAACAGGCCGGAATCGGCCAAAACTGCGAGTGTTGATGACCGACACGTAAATACAACCTGGGGTTCGTCAATGGTGGAAATCACTCCAGGGACTCAAAACGGTGATTAATAGCCCATCTCACTGTGATTAATAGCCCATGAAACAGGCCAGAATCGGCCAAAACTGCGAGTTTTGATGACAGACACGTAAATAAAAGTTGGGGTTCGTCAATGGTGGAAATCACTCCGGGGACTCAAAACGGTGATTAATAGCCCATGAAACAGGCCTGAAACGGCCAAAACTGCGAGTGTTGATGACCGACACGTAAATACAAGCCGGGGTTCGTCAATGGTGGAAATCACTCCGGGGACTCAAAACGGTGATTAGTAGGCCATGTAACAATGATTAATAGCCCATGAAACAGGCCAGAATCGGCAAAAACTGAGAGTGTTGATGACCGGCACGTAAACGCAACCTGTGGTTCGTCACTGGTGAAAATCACTCCGGGGACTCAAAACGGTGATTAATAGCCCATGTAACAATGATTAATAGCCCATGAAACAGGCCAGAATCGGCCAAAACTGAGAGTGTTGATGTCCGACACGTAAATAAAACCTGGGGTTCGTCAATGGTGGAAATCACTCCGGGGACTCAAAACGGTGATTAATAGCCCATGAAACAGGCCAGAAACGGCCAAAACTGCGAGTGTTGATGACCGACACGTAAATACAACCTGGGGTTCGTCAATGGTGGAAATCACTCCGGGGACTCAAAACGGTGATTAATAGCCCATGTAACAATGATTAATAACCCATGAAACAGGCCAGAATCGGCCAAAACTGCGAGTGTTGATGACCGACACGTAAATACAACCTGGGGTTCGTCTATGGTGGAAATCACTCCAGGGACTCAAAACGGTGATTAATAGCCCATCTCACTGTGATTAATAGCCCATGAAACAGGCCAGAATCGGCCAAAACTGCGAGTTTTGATGACAGACACGTAAATAAAAGTTGGGGTTCGTCAATGGTGGAAATCACTCCGGGGACTCAAAACGGTGATTAATAGCCCATGAAACAGGCCTGAAACGGCCAAAACTGCGAGTGTTGATGACCGACACGTAAATACAAGCCGGGGTTCGTCAATGGTGGAAATCACTCCGGGGACTCAAAACGGTGATTAGTAGGCCATGTAACAATGATTAATAGCCCATGAAACAGGCCAGAATCGGCAAAAACGGAGAGTGTTGATGACCGGCACGTAAACGCAACCTGTGGTTCGTCAATGGTGAAAATCACTCCGGGGACTCAAAACGGTGATTAATAGCCCATGAAACAGGCCAGAATCGGCCAAAACTGCGAGTGTTGATGACCGACACGTAAATACAACCTGGGGTTCGTCAATGGTGGAAATCACTCCGGGGACTCAAAAAGGTGATTAATAGCCCATGTAACAATGATTAATAGCCCATGAAACAGGCCAGAATCGGCCAAAACTGCGAGTGTTGATGACCGGCACGTAAACGCAACCTGGGGTTCGTCAATGGTGAAAATCACTCCGGGGACTCAAAACGGTGATTAAAAGCCCATCTAACTGTGATTAATATCCCATGAAACAGGCCAGAATCGGCCAAAACTACGAGTTTTGATGACCGACACGTAAATAAAACCTGGGGTTCGTCAATGGTGGAAATCACTCCGGGGACTCAAAACGGTGATTAATACCCCATCTAACTGTGATTAATAGCCCATGAAACAGGCCAGAATCGGCCAAAACTGCGAGTTTTGATGTCCGACACGTAAATAAAACCTGGGGTTCGTCAATGGTGGAAATCACTCCGGGGACTCAAAACGGTGATTAATAGCCCATGAAACAGGCCAGAATCGGCCAAAACTGCGAGTGTTGATGACCGACACGTAAATACAACCTGGGGTTCGTCAATGGTGGAAATCACTCCGGGGACTCAAAACGGTGATTAATAGCCCATGTAACAATGATTAATAGCCCATGAAACAGGCCAGAATCGGCCAAAACTGCGAGTGTTGATGACCGACACGTAAATACAACCTGGGGTTCGTCAATGGTGGAAATCACTCCAGGGACTCAAAACGCTGATTAATAGCCCATCTCACTGTGATTAATAGCCCATGAAACAGGCCAGAATCGGCCCAAACTGCGAGTTTTGATGACAGACACGTAAATAAAAGTTGGGGTTCGTCAATGGTGGAAATCACTCCGGGGACTCAAAACGGTGATTAATAGCCCATGAAACAGGCCTGAAACGGCCAAAACTGCGAGTGTTGATGACCGACACGTAAATACAAGCCGGGGTTCGTCAATGGTGGAAATCACTCCGGGGACTCAAAACGGTGATTAGTAGGCCATGTAACAATGATTAATAGCCCATGAAACAGGCCAGAATCGGCAAAAACTGAGAGTGTTGATGACCGGCACGTAAACGCAACCTGTGGTTCGTCAATGGTGAAAATCACTCCGGGGACTCAAAACGGTGATTAATAGCCCATGAAACAGGCCAGAATCGGCCAAAACTGCGAGTGTTGATGACCGACACGTAAATACAACCTGGGGTTCGTCAATGGTGGAAATCACTCCGGGGACTCAAAAAGGTGATTAATAGCCCATGTAACAATGATTAATAGCCCATGAAACAGGCCAGAATCGACCAAAACTGCGAGTGTTGATGACCGGCACGTAAACGCAACCTGGGGTTCGTCAATGGTGAAAATCACTCCGGGGACTCAAAACGGTGATTAAAAGCCCATCTAACTGTGATTAATATCCCATGAAACAGGCCAGAATCGGCCAAAACTACGAGTTTTGATGACCGACACGTAAATAAAACCTGGGGTTCGTCAATGGTGGAAATCACTCCGGGGACTCAAAACGGTGATTAATAGCCCATGTAACAATGATTAATAGCCCATGAAACAGGCCAGAATCGGCCAAAACTGCGAGTGTTGATGACCGACACGTAAATACAACCTGGGGTTCGTCAATGGTGGAAATCACTCCGGGGACTCAAAACGCTGATTAATAGCCCATCTCACTGTGATTAATAGCCCATGAAACAGGCCAGAATCGGCCCAAACTGCGAGTTTTGATGACAGACACGTAAATAAAAGTTGGGGTTCGTCAATGGTGGAAATCACTCCGGGGACTCAAAACGGTGATTAATAGCCCATGAAACAGGCCTGAAACGGCCAAAACTGCGAGTGTTGATGACCGACACGTAAATACAAGCCGGGGTTCGTCAATGGTGGAAATCACTCCGGGGACTCAAAACGGTGATTAGTAGGCCATGTAACAATGATTAATAGCCCATGAAACAGGCCAGAATCGGCAAAAACTGAGAGTGTTGATGACCGGCACGTAAACGCAACCTGTGGTTCGTCAATGGTGAAAATCACTCCGGGGACTCAAAACGGTGATTAATAGCCCATGAAACAGGCCAGAATCGGCCAAAACTGCGAGTGTTGATGACCGACACGTAAATACAACCTGGGGTTCGTCAATGGTGGAAATCACTCCGGGGACTCAAAAAGGTGATTAATAGCCCATGTAACAATGATTAATAGCCCATGAAACAGGCCAGAATCGGCCAAAACTGCGAGTGTTGATGACCGGCACGTAAACGCAACCTGGGGTTCGTCAATGGTGAAAATCACTCCGGGGACTCAAAACGGTGATTAAAAGCCCATCTAACTGTGATTAATATCCCATGAAACAGGCCAGAATCGGCCAAAACTACGAGTTTTGATGACCGACACGTAAATAAAACCTGGGGTTCGTCAATGGTGGAAATCACTCCGGGGACTCAAAACGGTGATTAATACCCCATCTAACTGTGATTAATAGCCCATGAAACAGGCCAGAATCGGCCAAAACTGCGAGTGTTGATGACCGACACGTAAATACAACCTGGGGTTCGTCAATGGTGGAAATCACTCCGGGGACTCAAAACGGTGATTAATAGCCCATGTAACAATGATTAATAGCCCATGAAACAGGCCAGAATCGGCCAAAACTGCGAGTGTTGATGACCGACACGTAAATACAACCTGGGGTTCGTCAATGGTGGAAATCACTCCAGGGACTCAAAACGCTGATTAATAGCCCATCTCACTGTGATTAATAGCCCATGAAACAGGCCAGAATCGGCCCAAACTGCGAGTTTTGATGACAGACACGTAAATAAAAGTTGGGGTTCGTCAATGGTGGAAATCACTCCGGGGACTCAAAACGGTGATTAATAGCCCATGAAACAGGCCTGAAACGGCCAAAACTGCGAGTGTTGATGACCGACACGTAAATACAAGCCGGGGTTCGTCAATGGTGGAAATCACTCCGGGGACTCAAAACGGTGATTAGTAGGCCATGTAACAATGATTAATAGCCCATGAAACAGGCCAGAATCGGCAAAAACTGAGAGTGTTGATGACCGGCACGTAAACGCAACCTGTGGTTCGTCAATGGTGAAAATCACTCCGGGGACTCAAAACGGTGATTAATAGCCCATGTAACAGGCCAGAATCGGCCAAAACTGCGAGTGTTGATGACCGACACGTAAATACAACCTGGGGTTCGTCAATGGTGGAAATCACTCCGGGGACTCAAAAAGGTGATTAATAGCCCATGTAACAATGATTAATAGCCCATGAAACAGGCCAGAATCGGCCAAAACTGCGAGTGTTGATGACCGGCACGTAAACGCAACCTGGGGTTCGTCAATGGTGAAAATCACTCCGGGGACTCAAAACGGTGATTAAAAGCCCATCTAACTGTGATTAATATCCCATGAAACAGGCCAGAATCGGCCAAAACTACGAGTTTTGATGACCGACACGTAAATAAAACCTGGGGTTCGTCAATGGTGGAAATCACTCCGGGGACTCAAAACGGTGATTAATACCCCATCTAACTGTGATTAATAGCCCATGAAACAGGCCAGAATCGGCCAAAACTGCGAGTTTTGATGTCCGACACGTAAATAAAACCTGGGGTTCGTCAATGGTGGAAATCACTCCGGGGACTCAAAACGGTGATTAATAGCCCATGAAACAGGCCAGAAACGGCCAAAACTGCGAGTGTTGATGACCGACACGTAAATACAACCTGGGGTTCGTCAATGGTGGAAATCACTCCGGGGACTCAAAACGGTGAGTAATAGCCCATGTAACAATGATTAATAGCCCATGAAACAGGCCAGAATCGGCCAAAACTGCGAGTGTTGATGACCGACACGTAAATACAACCTGGGGTTCGTCAATGGTGGAAATCACTCCAGGGACTCAAAACGGTGATTAATAGCCCATCTCACTGTGATTAATAGCCCATGAAACAGGCCAGAATCGGCCAAAACTGCGAGTGTTGATGACCGGCACGTAAACGCAACCTGGGGTTCGTCAATGGTGAAAATCACTCCGGGGACTCAAAACGGTGATTAATAGCCCATCTAACTGTGATTAATAGCCCATGAAACAGGCCAGAATCGGCCAAAACTGCGAGTTTTGATGACCGACACGTAAATAAAACCTGGGGTTCGTCAATGGTGGAAATCACTCCGGGGAGTCAAAACGGTGATTAATAGCCCATGAAACAGGCCGGAATCGGCCAAAACTGCGAGTGTTGATGACCGACACGTAAATTCAACCTGGGGTTCGTCAATGGTGGAAATCACTCCAGGGACTCAAAACGGTGATTAATAGCCCATCTCACTGTGATTAATAGCCCATGAAACAGGCCAGAATCGGCCAAAACTGCGAGTTTTGATGACAGACACGTAAATAAAAGTTGGGGTTCGTCAATGGTGGAAATCACTCCGGGGACTCAAAACGGTGATTAATAGCCCATGAAACAGGCCTGAAACGGCCAAAACTGCGAGTGTTGATGACCGACACGTAAATACAAGCCGGGGTTCGTCAATGGTGGAAATCACTCCGGGGACTCAAAACGGTGATTAGTAGGCCATGTAACAATGATTAATAGCCCATGAAACAGGCCAGAATCGGCAAAAACTGAGAGTGTTGATGACCGGGACGTAAACGCAACCTATGGTTCGTCAATGGTGAAAATCACTCCGGGGACTCAAAACGGTGATTAATAGCCCATGAAACAGGCCAGAATCGGCCAAAACTGCGAGTGTTGATGACCGACACGTAAATACAACCTGGGGTTCGTCAATGGTGGAAATCACTCCGGGGACTCAAAAAGGTGATTAATAGCCCATGTAACAATGATTAATAGCCCATGAAACAGGCCAGAATCGGCTAAAACTGCGAGTGTTGATGACCGGCACGTAAACGCAACCTGGGGTTCGTCAATGGTGAAAATCACTCCGGGGACTCAAAACGGTGATTAAAAGCCCATCTAACTGTGATTAATATCCCATGAAACAGGCCAGAATCGGCCAAAACTGCGAGTTTTGATGACCGACACGTAAATAAAACCTGGGGTTCGTCAATGGTGGAAATCACTCCGGGGACTCAAAACGGTGATTAATAGCCCATGAAACAGGCCAGAAACGGCCAAAACTGCGAGTGTTGATGACCGACACGTAAATACAACCTGGGGTTCGTCAATGGTGGAAATCACTCCGGGGACTCAAAAAGGTGATTAATAGCCCATGTAACAATGATTAATAGCCCATGAAACAGGCCAGAATCGGCCAAAACTGCGAGTGTTGATGACCGGCACGTAAACGCAACCTGGGGTTCGTCAATGGTGAAAATCACTCCGGGGACTCAAAACGGTGATTAAAAGCCCATCTAACTGTGATTAATATCCCATGAAACAGGCCAGAATCGGCCAAAACTACGAGTTTTGATGACCGACACGTAAATAAAACCTGGGGTTCGTCAATGGTGGAAATCACTCCGGGGACTCAAAACGGTGATTAATACCCCATCTAACTGTGATTAATAGCCCATGAAACAGGCCAGAATCGGCCAAAACTGCGAGTTTTGATGTCCGACACGTAAATAAAACCTGGGGTTCGTCAATGGTGGAAATCACTCCGGGGACTCAAAACGGTGATTAATAGCCCATGAAACAGGCCAGAAACGGCCAAAACTGCGAGTGTTGATGACCGACACGTAAATACAACCTGGGGTTCGTCAATGGTGGAAATCACTCCGGGGACTCAAAACGGTGATTAATAGCCCATGTAACAATGATTAATAGCCCATGAAACAGGCCAGAATCGGCCAAAACTGCGAGTGTTGATGACCGACAAGTAAATACAACCTGGGGTTCGTCAATGGTGGAAACCACTCCGGGGACTCAAAAGGGTGATTAATAGCCCATGTAACAATGATTAATAGCCCATGAAACAGGCCAGAATCGGCCAAAACTGAGAGTTTTGATGACCGGCACGTAAACGCAACCTGGGGTTCGTCAATGGTGAAAATCACTCCGGGGACTCAAAACGGTGATTAATAGCCCATCTAACTGTGATTAATAGCCCATGAAACAGGCCAGAATCGGCCAAAACTGCGAGTTTTGATGACCGACACGTAAATAAAACCTGGGGTTCGTCAATGGTGGAAATCACTCCGGGGAGTCAAAACGGTGATTAATAGCCCATGAAACAGGCCGGAATCGGCCAAAACTACGAGTGTTGATGACCGACACGTAAATACAACCTGGGGTTCGTCAATGGTGGAAATCACTCCAGGGACTCAAAACGGTGATTAATAGCCCATCTCACTGTGATTAATAGCCCATGAAACAGGCCAGAATCGGCCAAAACTGCGAGTTTTGATGACAGACACGTAAATAAAAGTTGGGGTTCGTCAATGGTGGAAATCACTCCGGGGACTCAAAACGGTGATTAATAGCCCATGAAACAGGCCTGAAACGGCCAAAACTGCGAGTGTTGATGACCGACACGTAAATACAAGCCGGGGTTCGTCAATGGTGGAAATCACTCCGGGGACTCAAAACGGTGATTAGTTGGCCATGTAACAATGATTAATAGCCCATGAAACAGGCCAGAATCGGCAAAAACTGAGAGTGTTGATGACCGGCACGTAAACGCAACCTGTGGTTCGTCAATGGTGAAAATCACTCCGGGGACTCAAAACGGTGATTAATAGCCCATGAAACAGGCCAGAATCGGCCAAAACTGCGAGTGTTGATGACCGACACGTAAATACAACCTGGGGTTCGTCAATGGTGGAAATCACTCCGGGGACGCAAAAAGGTGATTAATAGCCCATGTAACAATGATTAATAGCCCATGAAACAGGCCAGAATCGGCTAAAACTGCGAGTGTTGATGACCGGCACGTAAACGCAACCTGGGGTTCGTCAATGGTGAAAATCACTCCGGGGACTCAAAACGGTGATTAAAAGCCCATCTAACTTTGATTAATATCCCATGAAACAGGCCAGAATCGGCCAAAACTGCGAGTTTTGATGACCAACACGTAAATAAAACCTGGGGTTCGTCAATGGTGGAAATCACTCCGGGGACTCAAAACGGTGATTAATAGCCCATGAAACAGGCCAGAAACGGCCAAAACTGCGAGTGTTGATGACCGACACGTAAATACAACCTGGGGTTCGTCAATGGTGGAAATCACTCCGGGGACTCAAAACGGTGATTAATAGCCCATGTAACAATGATTAATAGCCCATGAAACAGGCCAGAAACGGCCAAAACTGCGAGTGTTGATGACCGACACGTAAATACAACCTGGGGTTCGTCAATGGTGGAAATCACTCCAGGGACTCAAAACGGTGATTAATAGCCCATCTCACTGTGATTAATAGCCCATGAAACAGGCCAGAATCGGCCAAAACTGCGAGTTTTGATGACAGACACGTAAATAAAAGTTGGGGTTCGTCAATGGTGGAAATCACTCCGGGGACTCAAAACGGTGATTAATAGCCCATGAAACAGGCCTGAAACGGCCAAAACTGCGAGTGTTGATGACCGACACGTAAATACAAGCCGGGGTTCGTCAATGGTGGAAATCACTCCGGGGACTCAAAACGGTGATTAGTAGGCCATGTAACAATGATTAATAGCCCATGAAACAGGCCAGAATCGGCAAAAACTGAGAGTGTTGATGACCGGCACGTAAACGCAACCTGTGGTTCGTCAATGGTGAAAATCACTCCGGGGACTCAAAACGGTGATTAATAGCCCATGAAACAGGCCAGAATCGGCCAAAACTGCGAGTGTTGATGACCTACACGTAAATACAACCTGGGGTTCGTCAATGGTGGAAATCACTCCGGGGACTCAAAAAGGTGATTAATAGCCCATGTAACAATGATTAATAGCCCATGAAACAGGCCAGAATCGGCCAAAACTGCGAGTGTTGATGACCGGCACGTAAACGCAACCTGGGGTTCGTCAATGGTGAAAATCACTCCGGGGACTCAAAACGGTGATTAAAAGCCCATCTAACTGTGATTAATATCCCATGAAACAGGCCAGAATCGGCCAAAACTGCGAGTTTTGATGACCGACACGTAAATAAAACCTGGGGTTAGTCAATGGTGGAAATCACTCCGGGGACTCAAAACGGTGATTAATAGCCCATGAAACAGGCCAGAAACGGCCAAAACTGCGAGTGTTGATGACCGACACGTAAATACAACCTGGGGTTCGTCAATGGTGGAAATCACTCCGGGGACTCAAAACGGTGATTAATAGCCCATGAAACAGGCCAGAAACGGCCAAAACTGCGAGTGTTGATGACCGACACGTAAATACAACCTGGGGTTCGTCAATGGTGGAAATCACTCCAGGGACTCAAAACGGTGATTAATAGCCCATCTCACTGTGATTAATAGCCCATGAAACAGGCCAGAATCGGCCAAAACTGCGAGTTTTGATGACAGACACGTAAATAAAAGTTGGGGTTCGTCAATGGTGGAAATCACTCCGGGGACTCAAAACGGTGATTAATAGCCCATGAAACAGGCCTGAAACGGCCAAAACTGCGAGTGTTGATGACCGACACGTAAATACAAGCCGGGGTTCGTCAATGGTGGAAATCACTCCGGGGACTCAAAACGGTGATTAGTAGGCCATGTAACAATGATTAATAGCCCATGAAACAGGCCAGAATCGGCAAAAACTGCGAGTGTTGATGACCGGCACGTAAACGCAACCTGGGGTTCGTCAATGGTGAAAATCACTCCGGGGACTCAAAACGGTGATTAAAAGCCCATCTAACTGTGATTAATATCCCATGAAACAGGCCAGAATCGGCCAAAACTACGAGTTTTGATGACCGACACGTAAATAAAACCTGGGGTTCGTCAATGGTGGAAATCACTCCGGGGACTCAAAACGGTGATTAATACCCCATCTAACTGTGATTAATAGCCCATGAAACAGGCCAGAATCGGCCAAAACTGCGAGTTTTGATGTCCGACACGTAAATAAAACCTGGGGTTCGTCAATGGTGGAAATCACTCCGGGGACTCAAAACGGTGATTAATAGCCCATGAAACAGGCCAGAAACGGCCAAAACTGCGAGTGCTGATGACCGATACGTAAATACAACCTGGGGTTCGTCAATGGTGGAAATCACTCCGGGGACTCAAAACGGTGATTAGTAGGCCATGTAACAATGATTAATAGCCCATGAAACAGGCCAGAATCGGCAAAAACTGAGAGTGTTGATGACCGGCACGTAAACGCAACCTGTGGTTCGTCAATGGTGAAAATCACTCCGGGGACTCAAAACGGTGATTAATAGCCCATGAAAAAGGCCAGAATCGGCCAAAACTGCGAGTGTTGATGACCGACACGTAAATACAACCTGGGGTTCGTCAATGGTGGAAATCACTCCGGGGACTCAAAAAGGTGATTAATAGCCCATGTAACAATGATAAATAGCCCATGAAACAGGCCAGAAACGGCCAAAACTGCGAGTGTTGATGACCGACACGTAAATACAACCTGGGGTTCGTCAATGGTGGAAATCACTCCGGGGACTCAAAAAGGTGATTAATAGCCCATGTAACAATGATTAATAGCCCATGAAACAGGCCAGAATCGGCTAAAACTGCGAGTGTTGATGACCGGCACGTAAACGCAACCTGGGGTTCGTCAATGGTGAAAATCACTCCGGGGACTCAAAACGGTGATTAAAAGCCCATCTAACTGTGATTAATATCCCATGAAACAGGCCAGAATCGGCCAAAACTGCGAGTTTTGATGACCGACACGTAAATAAAACCTGGGGTTCGTCAATGGTGGAAATCACTCCGGGGACTCAAAACGGTGATTAATAGCCCATGAAACAGGCCAGAAACAGCCAAAACTGCGAGTGTTGATGACCGACACGTAAATACAACCTGGGGTTCGTCAATGGTGGAAATCACTCCGGGGACTCAAAACGGTGATTAATAGCCCATGTAACAATGATTAATAGCCCATGAAACAGGCCAGAATCGGCCAAAACTGCGAGTGTTGATGACCGACAAGTAAATACAACCTGGGGTTCGTCAATGGTGGAAACCACTCCGGGGACTCAAAAGGGTGATTAATAGCCCATGTAACAATGATTAATAGCCCATGAAACAGGCCAGAATCGGCCAAAACTGAGAGTTTTGATGACCGGCACGTAAACGCAACCTGGGGTTCGTCAATGGTGGAAATCACTCCGGGGACTCAAAAAGGTGATTAATAGCCCATGTAACAATGATTAATAGCCCATGAAACAGGCCAGAATCGGCTAAAACTGCGAGTGTTGATGACCGGCACGTAAACGCAACCTGGGGTTCGTCAATGGTGAAAATCACTCCGGGGACTCAAAACGGTGATTAAAAGCCCATCTAACTGTGATTAATATCCCATGAAACAGGCCAGAATCGGCCAAAACTGCGAGTTTTGATGACCGACACGTAAATAAAACCTGGGGTTCGTCAATGGTGGAAATCACTCCGGGGACTCAAAACGGTGATTAATAGCCCATGAAACAGGCCAGAAACAGCCAAAACTGCGAGTGTTGATGACCGACACGTAAATACAACCTGGGGTTCGTCAATGGTGGAAATCACTCCGGGGACTCAAAACGGTGATTAATAGCCCATGTAACAATGATTAATAGCCCATGAAACAGGCCAGAATCGGCCAAAACTGCGAGTGTTGATGACCGACAAGTAAATACAACCTGGGGTTCGTCAATGGTGGAAACCACTCCGGGGACTCAAAAGGGTGATTAATAGCCCATGTAACAATGATTAATAGCCCATGAAACAGGCCAGAATCGGCCAAAACTGAGAGTTTTGATGACCGGCACGTAAACGCAACCTGGGGTTCGTCAATGGTGGAAATCACTCCGGGGACTCAAAAAGGTGATTAATAGCCCATGTAACAATGATTAATAGCCCATGAAACAGGCCAGAATCGGCTAAAACTGCGAGTGTTGATGACCGGCACGTAAACGCAACCTGGGGTTCGTCAATGGTGAAAATCACTCCGGGGACTCAAAACGGTGATTAAAAGCCCATCTAACTGTGATTAATATCCCATGAAACAGGCCAGAATCGGCCAAAACTGCGAGTTTTGATGACCGACACGTAAATAAAACCTGGGGTTCGTCAATGGTGGAAATCACTCCGGGGACTCAAAACGGTGATTAATAGCCCATGAAACAGGCCAGAAACAGCCAAAACTGCGAGTGTTGATGACCGACACGTAAATACAACCTGGGGTTCGTCAATGGTGGAAATCACTCCGGGGACTCAAAACGGTGATTAATAGCCCATGTAACAATGATTAATAGCCCATGAAACAGGCCAGAATCGGCCAAAACTGCGAGTGTTGATGACCGACAAGTAAATACAACCTGGGGTTCGTCAATGGTGGAAACCACTCCGGGGACTCAAAACGGTGATTAATAGCCCATGAAACAGGCCAGAAACAGCCAAAACTGCGAGTGTTGATGACCGACACGTAAATAAAACCTGGGGTTCGTCAATGGTGGAAATCACTCCGGGGAGTCAAAACGGTGATTAATAGCCCATGAAACAGGCCGGAATCGGCCAAAACTACGAGTGTTGATGACCGACACGTAAATACAACCTGGGGTTCGTCAATGGTGGAAATCACTCCAGGGACTCAAAACGGTGATTAATAGCCCATGTAACAATGATTAATAGCCCATGAAACAGGCCAGAAACAGCCAAAACTGCGAGTGTTGATGACCGACACGTAAATACAACCTGGGGTTCGTCAATGGTGGAAATCACTCCGGGGACTCAAAACGGTGATTAATAGCCCATGTAACAATGATTAATAGCCCATGAAACAGGCCAGAATCGGCCAAAACTGCGAGTGTTGATGACCGACAAGTAAATACAACCTGGGGTTCGTCAATGGTGGAAACCACTCCGGGGACTCAAAAGGGTGATTAATAGCCCATGTAACAATGATAAATAGCCCATGAAACAGGCCAGAAACGGCCAAAACTGCGAGTGTTGATGACCGACACGTAAATACAACCTGGGGTTCGTCAATGGTGGAAATCACTCCGGGGACTCAAAAAGGTGATTAATAGCCCATCTAACTGTGATTAATAGCCCATGAAACAGCCAGAATCGGCCAAAACTGCGAGTTTTGATGACCGACACGTAAATAAAACCTGGGGTTCGGCAATGGTGGAAATCACTCCGGGGAGTCAAAACGGTGATTAATAGCCCATGAAACAGGCCGGAATCGGCCAAAACTGCGAGTGTTGATGACCGACACGTAAATACAACCTAGGGTTCGTCAATGGTGGAAATCACTCCAGGGACTCAAAACGGTGATTAATAGCCCATCTCACTGTGATTAATAGCCCATGAAACAGGCCAGAATCGGCCAAAACTGCGAGTTTTGATGACAGACACGTAAATAAAAGTTGGGGTTCGTCAATGGTGGAAATCACTCCGGGGACTCAAAACGGTGATTAATAGCCCATGAAACAGGCCTGAAACGGCCAAAACTGCGAGTGTTGATGACCGACACGTAAATACAAGCCGGGGTTCGTCAATGGTGGAAATCACTCCGGGGACTCAAAACGGTGATTAGTAGGCCATGTAACAATGATTAATAGCCCATGAAACAGGCCAGAATCGGCCAAAACTGCGAGTGTTGATGACCGACACGTAAATACAACCTGGGGTTCGTCAATGGTGGAAATCACTCCGGGGACTCAAAAAGGTGATTAATAGCCCATGTAACAATGATTAATAGCCCATGAAACAGGCCAGAATCGGCTAAAACTGCGAGTGTTGATGACCGGCACGTAAACGCAACCTGGGGTTCGTCAATGGTGAAAATCACTCCGGGGACTCAAAACGGTGATTAAAAGCCCATCTAACTGTGATTAATATCCCATGAAACAGGCCAGAATCGGCCAAAACTGCGAGTTTTGATGACCGACACGTAAATAAAACCTGGGGTTCGTCAATGGTGGAAATCACTACGGGGACTCAAAACGGTGATTAATAGCCCATGAAACAGGCCAGAAACGGCCAAAACTGCGAGTGTTGATGACCGACACGTAAATACAACCTGGGGTTCGTCAATGGTGGAAATCACTCCGGGGACTCAAAACGGTGATTAATAGCCCATGTAACAATGATTAATAGCCCATGAAACAGGCCAGAAACGGCCAAAACTGCGAGTGTTGATGACCGACACGTAAATACAACCTGGGGTTCGTCAATGGTGGAAATCACTCCAGGGACTCAAAACGGTGATTAATAGCCCATCTCACTGTGATTAATAGCCCATGAAACAGGCCAGAATCGGCCAAAACTGCGAGTTTTGATGACAGACACGTAAATAAAAGTTGGGGTTCATCAATGGTGGAAATCACTCCGGGGACTCAAAACGGTGATTAATAGCCCATGAAACAGGCCTGAAACGGCCAAAACTGCGAGTGTTGATGACCGGCACGTAAACGCAACCTGGGGTTCGTCAATGGTGAAAATCACTCCGGGGACTCAAAACGGTGATTAAAAGCCCATCTAACTGTGATTAATATCCCATGAAACAGGCCAGAATCGGCCAAAACTGCGAGTTTTGATGACCGACACGTAAATAAAACCTGGGGTTCGTCAATGGTGGAAATCACTCCGGGGACTCAAAACGGTGATTAATAGCCCATGAAACAGGCCAGAAACGGCCAAAACTGCGAGTGTTGATGACCGACACGTAAATACAACCTGGGGTTCGTCAATGGTGGAAATCACTCCGGGGACTCAAAACGGTGATTAATAGCCCATGTAACAATGATTAATAGCCCATGAAACAGGCCAGAATCGGCCAAAACTGCGAGTGTTGATGACCGACAAGTAAATACAACCTGGGGTTCGTCAATGGTGGAAACCACTCCGGGGACTCAAAAGGGTGATTAATAGCCCATGTAACAATGATTAATAGCCCATGAAACAGGCCAGAATCGGCCAAAACTGAGAGTTTTGATGACCGGCACGTAAACGCAACCTGGGGTTCGTCAATGGTGAAAATCACTCCGGGGACTCAAAACGGTGATTAATAGCCCATCTAACTGTGATTAATAGCCCATGAAACAGGCCAGAATCGGCCAAAACTGCGAGTTTTGATGACCGACACGTAAATAAAACCTGGGGTTCGTCAATGGTGGAAATCACTCCGGGGAGTCAAAACGGTGATTAATAGCCCATGAAACAGGCCGGAATCGGCCAAAACTGCGAGTGTTGATGACCGACACGTAAATACAACCTGGGGTTCGTCAATGGTGGAAATCACTCCAGGGACTCAAAACGGTGATTAATAGCCCATCTCACTGTGATTAATAGCCCATGAAACAGGCCAGAATCGGCCAAAACTGCGAGTTTTGATGACAGACACGTAAATAAAAGTTGGGGTTCGTCAATGGTGGAAATCACTCCGGGGACTCAAAACGGTGATTAATAGCCCATGAAACAGGCCTGAAACGGCCAAAACTGCGAGTGTTGATGACCGACACGTAAATACAAGCCGGGGTTCGTCAATGGTGGAAATCACTCCGGGGACTCAAAACGGTGATTAGTAGGCCATGTAACAATGATTAATAGCCCATGAAATAGGCCAGAATCGGCAAAAACTGAGAGTGTTGATGACCGGCACGTAAACGCAACCTGTGGTTCGTCAATGGTGAAAATCACTCCGGGGACTCAAAACGGTGATTAATAGCCCATGAAACAGGCCAGAATCGGCCAAAACTGCGAGTGTTGATGACCGACACGTAAATACAACCTGGGGTTCGTCAATGGTGGAAATCACTCCGGGGACTCAAAAGGGTGATTAATAGCCCATGTAACAATGATTAATAGCCCATGAAACAGGCCAGAATCGGCTAAAACTGCGAGTGTTGATGACCGGCACGTAAACGCAACCTGGGGTTCGTCAATGGTGAAAATCACTCCGGGGACTCAAAACGGTGATTAAAAGCCCATCTAACTGTGATTAATATCCCATGAAACAGGCCAGAATCGGCCAAAACTGCAAGTTTTGATGACCGACACGTAAATAAAACCTGGGGTTCGTCAATGGTGGAAATCACTCCGGGGACTCAAAACGGTGATTAATAGCCCATGAAACAGGCCAGAAACGGCCAAAACTGCGAGTGTTGATGACCGACACGTAAATACAACCTGGGGTTCGTCAATGGTGGAAATCACTCCGGGGACTCAAAACGGTGATTAATAGCCCATGTAACAATGATTAATAGCCCATGAAACAGGCCAGAAACGGCCAAAACTGCGAGTGTTGATGACCGACACGTAAATACAACCTGGGGTTCGTCAATGGTGGAAATCACTCCAGGGACTCAAAACGGTGATTAATAGCCCATCTCACTGTGATTAATAGCCCATGAAACAGGCCAGAATCGGCCAAAACTGCGAGTTTTGATGACAGACACGTAAATAAAAGTTGGGGTTCGTCAATGGTGGAAATCACTCCGGGGACTCAAAACGGTGATTAATAGCCCATGAAACAGGCCTGAAACGGCCAAAACTGCGAGTGTTGATGACCGACACGTAAATACAAGCCGGGGTTCGTCAATGGTGGAAATCACTCCGGGGACTCAAAACGGTGATTAGTAGGCCATGTAACAATGATTAATAGCCCATGAAACAGGCCAGAATCGGCAAAAACTGAGAGTGTTGATGACCGGCACGTAAACGCAACCTGTGGTTCGTCAATGGTGAAAATCACTCCGGGGACTCAAAACGGTGATTAATAGCCCATGAAACAGGCCAGAATCGGCCAAAACTGCGAGTGTTGATGACCGACACGTAAATACAACCTGGGGTTCGTCAATGGTGGAAATCACTCCGGGGACTCAAAAAGGTGATTAATAGCCCATGTAACAATGATTAATAGCCCATGAAACAGGCCAGAATCGGCCAAAACTGCGAGTGTTGATGACCGGCACGTAAACGCAACCTGGGGTTCGTCAATGGTGAAAATCACTCCGGGGACTCAAAACGGTGATTAAAAGCCCATCTAACTGTGATTAATATCCCATGAAACAGGCCAGAATCGGCCAAAACTGCGAGTTTTGATGACCGACACGTAAATAAAACCTGGGGTTAGTCAATGGTGGAAATCACTCCGGGGACTCAAAACGGTGATTAATAGCCCATGAAACAGGCCAGAAACGGCCAAAACTGCGAGTGTTGATGACCGACACGTAAATACAACCTGGGGTTCGTCAATGGTGGAAATCACTCCGGGGACTCAAAACGGTGATTAATAGCCCATGTAACAATGATTAATAGCCCATGAAACAGGCCAGAAACGGCCAAAACTGCGAGTGTTGATGACCGACACGTAAATACAACCTGGGGTTCGTCAATGGTGGAAATCACTCCAGGGACTCAAAACGGTGATTAATAGCCCATCTCACTGTGATTAATAGCCCATGAAACAGGCTAGAATCGGCCAAAACTGCGAGTTTTGATGACAGACACGTAAATAAAAGTTGGGGTTCATCAATGGTGGAAATCACTCCGGGGACTCAAAACGGTGATTAATAGCCCATGAAACAGGCCTGAAACGGCCAAAACTGCGAGTGTTGATGACCGACACGTAAATACAAGCCGGGGTTCGTCAATGGTGGAAATCACTCCGGGGACTCAAAACGGTGATTAGTAGGCCATGTAACAATGATTAATAGCCCATGAAACAGGCCAGAATCGGCAAAAACTGAGAGTGTTGATGACCGGCACGTAAACGCAACCTGTGGTTCGTCAATGGTGAAAATCACTCCGGGGACTCAAAACGGTGATTAATAGCCCATGAAAAAGGCCAGAATCGGCCAAAACTGCGAGTGTTGATGACCGACACGTAAATACAACCTGGGGTTCGTCAATGGTGGAAATCACTCCGGGGACTCAAAAAGGTGATTAATAGCCCATGTAACAATGATTAATAGCCCATGAAACAGGCCAGAATCGGCCAAAACTGCGAGTGTTGATGACCGGCACGTAAACGCAACCTGGGGTTCGTCAATGGTGAAAATCACTCCGGGGACTCAAAACGGTGATTAAAAGCCCATCTAACTGTGATTAATATCCCATGAAACAGGCCAGAATCGGCCAAAACTACGAGTTTTGATGACCGACACGTAAATAAAACCTGGGGTTCATCAATGGTGGAAATCACTCCGGGGACTCAAAACGGTGATTAATACCCCATCTAACTGTGATTAATAGCCCATGAAACAGGCCAGAATCGGCCAAAACTGCGAGTTTTGATGTCCGACACGTAAATAAAACCTGGGGTTCGTCAATGGTGGAAATCACTCCGGGGACTCAAAACGGTGATTAATAGCCCATCTAAATGTGATTAATAGCCCATGAAACAGGCCAGAATCGGCCAAAACTGCGAGTGTTGATGACCGACACGTAAATACAACCTGGGGTTCGTCAATGGTGGAAATCACTCCGGGGACTCAAAACGGTGATTAATAGCCCATGTAACAATGATTAATAGCCCATGAAACAGGCCAGAAACGGCCAAAACTGCGAGTGTTGATGACCGACACGTAAATACAACCTGGGGTTCGTCAATGGTGGAAATCACTCCAGGGACTCAAAACGGTGATTAATAGCCCATCTCACTGTGATTAATAGCCCATGAAACAGGCCAGAATCGGCCAAAACTGCGAGTTTTGATGACAGACACGTAAATAAAAGTTGGGGTTCGTCAATGGTGGAAATCACTCCGGGGACTCAAAACGGTGATTAATAGCCCATGAAACAGGCCTGAAACGGCCAAAACTGCGAGTGTTGATGACCGACACGTAAATACAAGCCGGGGTTCGTCAATGGTGGAAATCACTCCGGGGACTCAAAACGGTGATAAGTAGGCCATGTAACAATGATTAATAGCCCATGAAACAGGCCAGAATCGGCAAAAACTGAGAGTGTTGATGACCGGCACGTAAACGTAACCTGTGGTTCGTCACTGGTGAAAATCACTCCGGGGACTCAAAACGGTGATTAATAGCCCATGAAACAGGGCAGAATCGGCCAAAACTGCGAGTGTTGATGACCGACACGTAAATACAACCTGGGGTTCGTCAATGGTGGAAATCACTCCGGGGACTCAAAAACGTGATTAATAGCCCATGTAACAATGATTAATAGCCCATGAAACAGGCCAAATCGGCCAAAACTGCGAGTGTTGATGACCGGCACGTAAACGCAACCTGGGGTTCGTCAATGGTGAAAATCACTCCGGGGACTCAAAACGGTGATTAAAAGCCCATCTAACTGTGATTAATATCCCATGAAACAGGCCAGAATCGGCCAAAACTACGAGTTTTGATGACCGACACGTAAATAAAACCTGGGGTTCGTCAATGGTGGAAATCACTCCGGGGACTCAAAACGGTGATTAATACCCCATCTAACTGTGATTAATAGCCCATGAAACAGGCCAGAATCGGCCAAAACTGCGAGTTTTGATGTCCGACACGTAAATAAAACCTGGGGTTCGTCAATGGTGGAAATCACTCCGGGGACTCAAAACGGTGATTAATAGCCCATGAAACAGGCCAGAAACGGCCAAAACTGCGAGTGTTGATGACCGACACGTAAATACAACCTGGGGTTCGTCAATGGTGGAAATCACTCCGGGGACTCAAAACGGTGATTAATAGCCCATGTAACAATGATTAATAGCCCATGAAACAGGCCAGAATCGGCCAAAACTGCGAGTGTTGATGACCGACAAGTAAATACAACCTGGGGTTCGTCAATGGTGGAAACCACTCCGGGGACTCAAAAGGGTGATTAATAGCCCATGTAACAATGATTAATAGCCCATGAAACAGGCCAGAATCGGCCAAAACTGAGAGTTTTGATGACCGGCACGTAAACGCAACCTGGGGTTCGTCAATGGTGAAAATCACTCCGGGGACTCAAAACGGTGATTAATAGCCCATCTAACTGTGATTAATAGCCCATGAAACAGGCCAGAATCGGCCAAAACTGCGAGTTTTGATGACCGACACGTAAATAAAACCTGGGGTTCGTCAATGGTGGAAATCACTCCGGGGAGTCAAAACGGTGATTAATAGCCCATGAAACAGGCCGGAATCGGCCAAAACTGCGAGTGTTGATGACCGACACGTAAATACAACCTGGGGTTCGTCAATGGTGGAAATCACTCCAGGGACTCAAAACGGTGATTAATAGCCCATCTCACTGTGATTAATAGCCCATGAAACAGGCCAGAATCGGCCAAAACTGCGAGTTTTGATGACAGACACGTAAATAAAAGTTGGGGTTCGTCAATGGTGGAAATCACTCCGGGGACTCAAAACGGTGATTAATAGCCCATGAAACAGGCCTGAAACGGCCAAAACTGCGAGTGTTGATGACCGACACGTAAATACAAGCCGGGGTTCGTCAATGGTGGAAATCACTCCGGGGACTCAAAACGGTGATTAGTAGGCCATGTAACAATGATTAATAGCCCATGAAACAGGCCAGAATCGGCAAAAACTGAGAGTGTTGATGACCGGCACGTAAACGCAACCTGTGGTTCGTCAATGGTGAAAATCACTCCGGGGACTCAAAACGGTGATTAATAGCCCATGAAACAGGCCAGAATCGGCCAAAACTGCGAGTGTTGATGACCGACACGTAAATACAACCTGGGGTTCGTCAATGGTGGAAATCACTCCGGGGACTCAAAAAGGTGATTAATAGCCCATGTAACAATGATTAATAGCCCATGAAACAGGCCAGAATCGGCTAAAACTGCGAGTGTTGATGACCGGCACGTAAACGCAACCTGGGGTTCGTCAATGGTGAAAATCACTCCGGGGACTCAAAACGGTGATTAAAAGCCCATCTAACTGTGATTAATATCCCATGAAACAGGCCAGAATCGGCCAAAACTGCGAGTTTTGATGACCGACACGTAAATAAAACCTGGGGTTCGTCAATGGTGGAAATCACTCCGGGGACTCAAAACGGTGATTAATAGCCCATGTAACAATGATTAATAGCCCATGAAACAGGCCAGAAACGGCCAAAACTGCGAGTGTTGATGACCGACACGTAAATACAACCTGGGGTTCGTCAATGGTGGAAATCACTCCGGGGACTCAAAACGGTGATTAATAGCCCATGTAACAATGATTAATAGCCCATGAAACAGGCCAGAAACGGCCAAAACTGCGAGTGTTGATGACCGACACGTAAATACAACCTGGGGTTCGTCAATGGTGGAAATCACTCCAGGGACTCAAAACGGTGATTAATAGCCCATCTCACTGTGATTAATAGCCCATGAAACAGGCCAGAATCGGCCAAAACTGCGAGTTTTGATGACAGACACGTAAATAAAAGTTGGGGTTCGTCAATGGTGGAAATCACTCCGGGGACTCAAAACGGTGATTAATAGCCCATGAAACAGGCCTGAAACGGCCAAAACTGCGAGTGTTGATGACCGACACGTAAATACAAGCCGGGGTTCGTCAATGGTGGAAATCACTCCGGGGACTCAAAACGGTGATTAGTAGGCCATGTAACAATGATTAATAGCCCATGAAACAGGCCAGAATCGGCAAAAACTGAGAGTGTTGATGACCGGCACGTAAACGCAACCTGTGGTTCGTCAATGGTGAAAATCACTCCGGGGACTCAAAACGGTGATTAATAGCCCATGAAACAGGCCAGAATCGGCCAAAACTGCGAGTGTTGATGACCGACACGTAAATACAACCTGGGGTTCGTCAATGGTGGAAATCACTCCGGGGACTCAAAAAGGTGATTAATAGCCCATGTAACAATGATTAATAGCCCATGAAACAGGCCAGAATCGGCTAAAACTGCGAGTGTTGATGACCGGCACGTAAACGCAACCTGGGGTTCGTCAATGGTGAAAATCACTCCGGGGACTCAAAACGGTGATTAAAAGCCCATCTAACTTTGATTAATATCCCATGAAACAGGCCAGAATCGGCCAAAACTGCGAGTTTTGATGACCGACACGTAAATAAAACCTGGGGTTCGTCAATGGTGGAAATCACTCCGGGGACTCAAAACGGTGATTAATAGCCCATGAAACAGGCCAGAAACGGCCAAAACTGCGAGTGTTGATGACCGACACGTAAATACAACCTGGGGTTCGTCAATGGTGGAAATCACTCCGGGGACTCAAAACGGTGATTAATAGCCCATGTAACAATGATTAATAGCCCATGAAACAGGCCAGAAACGGCCAAAACTGCGAGTGTTGATGACCGACACGTAAATACAACCTGGGGTTCGTCAATGGTGGAAATCACTCCAGGGACTCAAAACGGTGATTAATAGCCCATCTCACTGTGATTAATAGCCCATGAAACAGGCCAGAATCGGCCAAAACTGCGAGTTTTGATGACAGACACGTAAATAAAAGTTGGGGTTCGTCAATGGTGGAAATCACTCCGGGGACTCAAAACGGTGATTAATAGCCCATGAAACAGGCCTGAAACGGCCAAAACTGCGAGTGTTGATGACCGACACGTAAATACAAGCCGGGGTTCGTCAATGGTGGAAATCACTCCGGGGACTCAAAACGGTGATTAGTAGGCCATGTAACAATGATTAATAGCCCATGAAACAGGCCAGAATCGGCAAAAACTGAGAGTGTTGATGACCGGCACGTAAACGCAACCTGTGGTTCGTCAATGGTGAAAATCACTCCGGGGACTCAAAACGGTGATTAATAGCCCATGAAACAGGCCAGAATCGGCCAAAACTGCGAGTGTTGATGACCGACACGTAAATACAACCTGGGGTTCGTCAATGGTGGAAATCACTCCGGGGACTCAAAAAGGTGATTAATAGCCCATGTAACAATGATTAATAGCCCATGAAACAGGCCAGAATCGGCCAAAACTGCGAGTGTTGATGACCGGCACGTAAACGCAACCTGGGGTTCGTCAATGGTGAAAATCACTCCGGGGACTCAAAACGGTGATTAAAAGCCCATCTAACTGTGATTAATATCCCATGAAACAGGCCAGAATCGGCCAAAACTGCGAGTTTTGATGACCGACACGTAAATAAAACCTGGGGTTCGTCAATGGTGGAAATCACTCCGGGGACTCAAAACGGTGATTAATAGCCCATGAAACAGGCCAGAAACGGCCAAAACTGCGAGTGTTGATGACCGACACGTAAATACAACCTGGGGTTCGTCAATGGTGGAAATCACTCCGGGGACTCAAAACGGTGATTAATAGCCCATGTAACAATGATTAATAGCCCATGAAACAGGCCAGAAACGGCCAAAACTGCGAGTGTTGATGACCGACACGTAAATACAACCTGGGGTTCGTCAATGGTGGAAATCACTCCAGGGACTCAAAACGGTGATTAATAGCCCATCTCACTGTGATTAATAGCCCATGAAACAGGCCAAAATCGGCCAAAACTGCGAGTTTTGATGACAGACACGTAAATAAAAGTTGGGGTTCGTCAATGGTGGAAATCACTCCGGGGACTCAAAACGGTGATTAATAGCCCATGAAACAGGCCTGAAACGGCCAAAACTGCGAGTGTTGATGACCGACACGTAAATACAAGCCGGGGTTCGTCAATGGTGGAAATCACTCTGGGGACTCAAAACGGTGATTAGTAGGCCATGTAACAATGATTAATAGCCCATGAAACAGGCCAGAATCGGCAAAAACTGAGAGTGTTGATGACCGGCACGTAAACGCAACCTGTGGTTCGTCAATGGTGAAAATCACTCCGGGGACTCAAAACGGTGATTAATAGCCCATGAAACAGGCCAGAATCGGCCAAAACTGCGAGTGTTGATGACCGACACGTAAATACAACCTGGGGTTCGTCAATGGTGGAAATCACTCCGGGGACTCAAAAAGGTGATTAATAGCCCATGTAACAATGATTAATAGCCCATGAAACAGGCCAGAATCGGCTAAAACTGCGAGTGTTGATGACCGGCACGTAAACGCAACCTGGGGTTCGTCAATGGTGAAAATCACTCCGGGGACTCAAAACGGTGATTAAAAGCCCATCTAACTTTGATTAATATCCCATGAAACAGGCCAGAATCGGCCAAAACTGCGAGTTTTGATGACCGACACGTAAATAAAACCTGGGGTTCGTCAATGGTGGAAATCACTCCGGGGACTCAAAACGGTGATTAATAGCCCATGAAACAGGCCAGAAACGGCCAAAACTGCGAGTGTTGATGACCGACACGTAAATACAACCTGGGGTTCGTCAATGGTGGAAATCACTCCGGGGACTCAAAACGGTGATTAATAGCCCATGTAACAATGATTAATAGCCCATGAAACAGGCCAGAAACGGCCAAAACTGCGAGTGTTGATGACCGACACGTAAATACAACCTGGGGTTCGTCAATGGTGGAAATCACTCCAGGGACTCAAAACGGTGATTAATAGCCCATCTCACTGTGATTAATAGCCCATGAAACAGGCCAGAATCGGCCAAAACTGCGAGTTTTGATGACAGACACGTAAATAAAAGTTGGGGTTCGTCAATGGTGGAAATCACTCCGGGGACTCAAAACGGTGATTAATAGCCCATGAAACAGGCCTGAAACGGCCAAAACTGCGAGTGTTGATGACCGACACGTAAATACAAGCCGGGGTTCGTCAATGGTGGAAATCACTCCGGGGACTCAAAACGGTGATTAGTAGGCCATGTAACAATGATTAATAGCCCATGAAACAGGCCAGAATCGGCAAAAACTGAGAGTGTTGATGACCGGCACGTAAACGCAACCTGTGGTTCGTCAATGGTGAAAATCACTCCGGGGACTCAAAACGGTGATTAATAGCCCATGAAACAGGCCAGAATCGGCCAAAACTGCGAGTGTTGATGACCGACACGTAAATACAACCTGGGGTTCGTCAATGGTGGAAATCACTCCGGGGACTCAAAAAGGTGATTAATAGCCCATGTAACAATGATTAATAGCCCATGAAACAGGCCAGAATCGGCCAAAACTGCGAGTGTTGATGACCGGCACGTAAACGCAACCTGGGGTTCGTCAATGGTGAAAATCACTCCGGGGACTCAAAACGGTGATTAAAAGCCCATCTAACTGTGATTAATATCCCATGAAACAGGCCAGAATCGGCCAAAACTGCGAGTTTTGATGACCGACACGTAAATAAAACCTGGGGTTCGTCAATGGTGGAAATCACTCCGGGGACTCAAAACGGTGATTAATAGCCCATGAAACAGGCCAGAAACGGCCAAAACTGCGAGTGTTGATGACCGACACGTAAATACAACCTGGGGTTCGTCAATGGTGGAAATCACTCCGGGGACTCAAAACGGTGATTAATAGCCCATGTAACAATGATTAATAGCCCATGAAACAGGCCAGAAACGGCCAAAACTGCGAGTGTTGATGACCGACACGTAAATACAACCTGGGGTTCGTCAATGGTGGAAATCACTCCAGGGACTCAAAACGGTGATTAATAGCCCATCTCACTGTGATTAATAGCCCATGAAACAGGCCAGAATCGGCCAAAACTGCGAGTTTTGATGACAGACACGTAAATAAAAGTTGGGGTTCGTCAATGGTGGAAATCACTCCGGGGACTCAAAACGGTGATTAATAGCCCATGAAACAGGCCTGAAACGGCCAAAACTGCGAGTGTTGATGACCGACACGTAAATACAAGCCGGGGTTCGTCAATGGTGGAAATCACTCTGGGGACTCAAAACGGTGATTAGTAGGCCATGTAACAATGATTAATAGCCCATGAAACAGGCCAGAATCGGCAAAAACTGAGAGTGTTGATGACCGGCACGTAAACGCAACCTGTGGTTCGTCAATGGTGAAAATCACTCCGGGGACTCAAAACGGTGATTAATAGCCCATGAAACAGGCCAGAATCGGCCAAAACTGCGAGTGTTGATGACCGACACGTAAATACAACCTGGGGTTCGTCAATGGTGGAAATCACTCCGGGGACTCAAAAAGGTGATTAATAGCCCATGTAACAATGATTAATAGCCCATGAAACAGGCCAGAATCGGCTAAAACTGCGAGTGTTGATGACCGGCACGTAAACGCAACCTGGGGTTCGTCAATGGTGAAAATCACTCCGGGGACTCAAAACGGTGATTAAAAGCCCATCTAACTGTGATTAATATCCCATGAAACAGGCCAGAATCGGCCAAAACTGCGAGTTTTGATGACCGACACGTAAATAAAACCTGGGGTTCGTCAATGGTGGAAATCACTCCGGGGACTCAAAACGGTGATTAATAGCCCATGTAACAATGATTAATAGCCCATGAAACAGGCCAGAAACGGCCAAAACTGCGAGTGTTGATGACCGACACGTAAATACAACCTGGGGTTCGTCAATGGTGGAAATCACTCCGGGGACTCAAAACGGTGATTAATAGCCCATGTAACAATGATTAATAGCCCATGAAACAGGCCAGAAACGGCCAAAACTGCGAGTGTTGATGACCGACACGTAAATACAACCTGGGGTTCGTCAATGGTGGAAATCACTCCAGGGACTCAAAACGGTGATTAATAGCCCATCTCACTGTGATTAATAGCCCATGAAACAGGCCAGAATCGGCCAAAACTGCGAGTTTTGATGACAGACACGTAAATAAAAGTTGGGGTTCGTCAATGGTGGAAATCACTCCGGGGACTCAAAACGGTGATTAATAGCCCATGAAACAGGCCTGAAACGGCCAAAACTGCGAGTGTTGATGACCGACACGTAAATACAAGCCGGGGTTCGTCAATGGTGGAAATCACTCCGGGGACTCAAAACGGTGATTAGTAGGCCATGTAACAATGATTAATAGCCCATGAAACAGGCCAGAATCGGCAAAAACTGAGAGTGTTGATGACCGGCACGTAAACGCAACCTGTGGTTCGTCAATGGTGAAAATCACTCCGGGGACTCAAAACGGTGATTAATAGCCCATGAAACAGGCCAGAATCGGCCAAAACTGCGAGTGTTGATGACCGACACGTAAATACAACCTGGGGTTCGTCAATGGTGGAAATCACTCCGGGGACTCAAAAAGGTGATTAATAGCCCATGTAACAATGATTAATAGCCCATGAAACAGGCCAGAATCGGCTAAAACTGCGAGTGTTGATGACCGGCACGTAAACGCAACCTGGGGTTCGTCAATGGTGAAAATCACTCCGGGGACTCAAAACGGTGATTAAAAGCCCATCTAACTTTGATTAATATCCCATGAAACAGGCCAGAATCGGCCAAAACTGCGAGTTTTGATGACCAACACGTAAATAAAACCTGGGGTTCGTCAATGGTGGAAATCACTCCGGGGACTCAAAACGGTGATTAATAGCCCATGAAACAGGCCAGAAACGGCCAAAACTGCGAGTGTTGATGACCGACACGTAAATACAACCTGGGGTTCGTCAATGGTGGAAATCACTCCGGGGACTCAAAACGGTGATTAATAGCCCATGTAACAATGATTAATAGCCCATGAAACAGGCCAGAAACGGCCAAAACTGCGAGTGTTGATGACCGACACGTAAATACAACCTGGGGTTCGTCAATGGTGGAAATCACTCCAGGGACTCAAAACGGTGATTAATAGCCCATCTCACTGTGATTAATAGCCCATGAAACAGGCCAGAATCGGCCAAAACTGCGAGTTTTGATGACAGACACGTAAATAAAAGTTGGGGTTCGTCAATGGTGGAAATCACTCCGGGGACTCAAAACGGTGATTAATAGCCCATGAAACAGGCCTGAAACGGCCAAAACTGCGAGTGTTGATGACCGACACGTAAATACAAGCCGGGGTTCGTCAATGGTGGAAATCACTCCGGGGACTCAAAACGGTGATTAGTAGGCCATGTAACAATGATTAATAGCCCATGAAACAGGCCAGAATCGGCAAAAACTGAGAGTGTTGATGACCGGCACGTAAACGCAACCTGTGGTTCGTCAATGGTGAAAATCACTCCGGGGACTCAAAACGGTGATTAATAGCCCATGAAACAGGCCAGAATCGGCCAAAACTGCGAGTGTTGATGACCGACACGTAAATACAACCTGGGGTTCGTCAATGGTGGAAATCACTCCGGGGACTCAAAAAGGTGATTAATAGCCCATGTAACAATGATTAATAGCCCATGAAACAGGCCAGAATCGGCCAAAACTGCGAGTGTTGATGACCGGCACGTAAACGCAACCTGGGGTTCGTCAATGGTGAAAATCACTCCGGGGACTCAAAACGGTGATTAAAAGCCCATCTAACTGTGATTAATATCCCATGAAACAGGCCAGAATCGGCCAAAACTGCGAGTTTTGATGACCGACACGTAAATAAAACCTGGGGTTCGTCAATGGTGGAAATCACTCCGGGGACTCAAAACGGTGATTAATAGCCCATGAAACAGGCCAGAAACGGCCAAAACTGCGAGTGTTGATGACCGACACGTAAATACAACCTGGGGTTCGTCAATGGTGGAAATCACTCCGGGGACTCAAAACGGTGATTAATAGCCCATGTAATTGTGATTAATAGCCCATGAAACAGGCCAGAATCGGCCAAAACTGCGAGTTTTGATGACAGACACGTAAATAAAAGTTGGGGTTCGTCAATGGTGGAAATCACTCCGGGGACTCAAAACGGTGATTAATAGCCCATGAAACAGGCCTGAAACGGCCAAAACTGCGAGTGTTGATGACCGACACGTAAATACAAGCCGGGGTTCGTCAATGGTGGAAATCACTCTGGGGACTCAAAACGGTGATTAGTAGGCCATGTAACAATGATTAATAGCCCATGAAACAGGCCAGAATCGGCAAAAACTGAGAGTGTTGATGACCGGCACGTAAACGCAACCTGTGGTTCGTCAATGGTGAAAATCACTCCGGGGACTCAAAACGGTGATTAATAGCCCATGAAACAGGCCAGAATCGGCCAAAACTGCGAGTGTTGATGACCGACACGTAAATACAACCTGGGGTTCGTCAATGGTGGAAATCACTCCGGGGACTCAAAAAGGTGATAAATAGCCCATGTAACAATGATTAATAGCCCATGAAACAGGCCAGAATCGGCCAAAACTGCGAGTGTTGATGACCGGCACGTAAACGCAACCTGGGGTTCGTCAATGGTGAAAATCACTCCGGGGACTCAAAACGGTGATTAAAAGCCCATCTAACTGTGATTAATATCCCATGAAACAGGCCAGAATCGGCCAAAACTGTGAGTTTTGATGACCGACACGTAAATAAAACCTGGGGTTCGTCAATGGTGGAAATCACTCCGGGGACTCAAAACGGTGATTAATAGCCCATCTAATTGTGATTAATAGCCCATGAAACAGGCCAGAATCGGCCAAAATTACGAGTGTTGATGACCGGCACGTAAACGCAACCTAGGGTTCGACAATGGTGGAAATCACTCCGGGGACTCAGAACGGTGATTAATAGCCCATGTAATTGTGATTAATAGCCCATGAAACAGGCCAGAAACGGCCAAAACTGCGAGTGTTGATGACCGACACGTAAATAAAACCTGGGGTTCGTTTATGGTGGAAATCACTCCGGGGACTCAAAACGGTGATTAATAGCCCATGAAACAGGCCAGAATCGGCCAAAACTGCGAGTGTTGATGACCGACACGTAAATACAAGCCGGGGTTCGTCAATGGTGGAAATCACTCCGGGGACTCAAAACGGTGATTAATAGGCCATGTAACAATGATTAATAGCCCATGAAACAGGCCAGAATCGGCAAAAACTGAGAGTGTTGATGACCGGCACGTAAACGCAACCTGTGGTTCGTCAATGGTGAAAATCACTCCGGGGACTCAAAACGGTGATTAATAGCCCATGAAACAGGCCAGAATCGGCCAAAACTGCGAGTGTTGATGACCGACACGTAAATACAACCTGGGGTTCGTCAATGGTGGAAATCACTCCGGGGACTCAAAACGGTGATTAATAGCCCATGTAACAATGATTAATAGCCCATGAAACAGGCCAGAATCGGCCAAAACTACGAGTGTTGATGACCGGCACGTAAACGCAACCTGGGGTTCGTCAATGGTGAAAATCACTCCGGGGACTCAAAACGGTGATTAAAAGCCCATCTAACTGTGATTAATATCCCATGAAACAGGCCAGAATCGGCCAAAACTGCGAGTTTTGATGACCGACACGTAAATAAAACCTGGGGTTCGTCAATGGTGGAAATCACTCCGGGGACTCAAAACGGTGATTAATAGCCCATCTCATTGTGATTAATAGCCCATGAAACAGGCCAGAAACGGCAAAACTGCGAGTGTTAATGACCGACACGTAAATAAAATCTGGGGTTCGTTAATGGTGGAAATCACTCTGGGGACTCAAAACGGTGATTAATAGCCAATGAAACAGGCCAGAATCGGCCAAAACTGCGAGTGTTTATGACCGGCACGTAAACGCAACCTCTGGTTCGTCAATGGTGAAAATCACTCCGGGGACTCAAAACGGTGATTAAAAGCCCATCTAACTGTGATTAATATCCCATGAAACAGGCCAGAAACGGCCAAAACTGCGAGTGTTGATGACCGACACGTAAATACAACCTAGGGTTCGTCAATGGTGGAAATCACTCCGGGGACTCAAAATGGTGATCAATCGCCCATCTAACTGTGATTAATAGCCCATTAAACAGGCCAGAATCGGCCAAAATTACGAGTGTTGATGACCGGCACGTAAACGCAACCTAGGGTTCGAGAATGGTGGAAATCACTCCGGGGACTCAAAACAGTGATTAATAGCCCATGTAATTGTGATTAATAGCCCATGAAACAAGCCAGAAACGGCCAAAACTGCGAGTGTTGATGACTGACAGGTAAATAAAACCTGGGGTTCGTTAATGGTGGAAATCACTCCGGGGCCTAAAAACGGTGATTAATAGCCCATGAAACAGGCCAGAATCGGCCAAAACTGCAAGTGTTGATGACCGACACGTAAATACAACCTGGGGTTCGTCAATGGTGGAAATCACTCCGGGGACTCAAAACGGTGATTAATACCCCATCTAACTGTGATTAATAGCCCATGAAACAGGCCAGAATCGGCCAAAACTGCGAGTTTTGATGTCCGACACGTAAATAAAACCTGGGGTTCATCAATGGTGGAAATCACTCCGGGGACTCAAAACGGTGATTAATAGCCCATGTAACAATGATTAATAGTCCATGAAACAGGCCAGAATCGGCCAAAACTACGAGTGTTGATGACCGGCACGTAAACGCAACCTGGGGTTCGTCAATGGTGAAAATCACTCCGGGGACTCAAAACGGTGATTAAAAGCCCATCTAACTGTGATTAATATCCCATGAAACAGGCCAGAATCGGCCAAAACTGCGAGTTTTGATGACCGACACGTAAATAAAACCTGGGGTTCGTCAATGGTGGAAATCACTCCGGGGACTCAAAACGGTGATTAATAGCCCATCTAATTGTGATTAATAGCCCATGAAACAGGCCAGAAACGGCAAAACTGCGAGTGTTAATGACCGACACGTAAATAAAATCTGGGGTTCGTTAATGGTGGAAATCACTCTGGGGACTCAAAACGGTGATTAATAGCCAATGAAACAGGCCAGAATCGGCCAAAACTGCGAGTGTTTATGACCGGCACGTAAACGCAACCTGTGGTTCGTCAATGGTGAAAATCACTCCGGGGACTCAAAACGGTGATTAAAAGCCCATCTAACTGTGATTAATATCCCATGAAACAGGCCAGAAACGGCCAAAACTGCGAGTGTTGATGACCGACACGTAAATACAACCTAGGGTTCGTCAATGGTGGAAATCACTCCGGGGACTCAAAATGGTGATCAATCGCCCATCTAACTGTGATTAATAGCCCATGAAACAGGCCAGAATCGGCCAAAATTACGAGTGTTGATGACCGGCACGTAAACGCAACCTAGGGTTCGACAATGGTGGAAATCACTCCGGGGACTCAAAACGGTGATTAATAGCCCATGTAATTGTGATTAATAGCCCATGAAACAAGCCAGAAACGGCCAAAACTGCGAGTGTTGATGACTGACAGGTAAATAAAACCTGGGGTTCGTTAATGGTGGAAATCACTCCGGGGCCTAAAAACGGTGATTAATAGCCCATGAAACAGGCCAGAATCGGCCAAAACTGCAAGTGTTGATGACCGACACGTAAATACAACCTGGGGTTCGTCAATGGTGGAAATCACTCCGGGGACTCAAAACGGTGATTAATACCCCATCTAACTGTGATTAATAGCCCATGAAACAGGCCAGAATCGGCCAAAACTGCGAGTTTTGATGTCCGACACGTAAATAAAACCTGGGGTTCATCAATGGTGGAAATCACTCCGGGGACTCAAAACGGTGATTAATAGCCCATGTAACAATGATTAATAGCCCATGAAACAGGCCAGAATCGGCCAAAATTACGAGTGTTGATGACCGGCACGTAAACGCAACCTAGGGTTCGACAATGGTGGAAATCACTCCGAGGACTCAAAACGGTGATTAATAGCCCATCTAACTGTGATTAATAGCCCATGAAACAGGCCAGAATCGGCCAAAACTGCGAGTGTTGATGACCGACACGTAAATACAACCTGGGGTTCTTCAATGGTGGAAATCACTCCGGGGACTCAAAACGGTGATTAATAGCCCATGTAACTATGATTAATAGCCCATGAAACAGGCCAGAATCGGCCAAAACTGAGAGTTTTGATGATCGGCACGTAAACGCAACCTGGGGTTCGTCAATGGTGAAAATCACTCCGGGGACTCAAAACGGTGATTAATAGCCCATCTAACTGTGATTAATAGCCCATGAAAGAGGCCAGAATCGGCCAAAACTGTGAGTTTTGATAACCAACACGTAAATAAAACCTGGGGTTCGTCAATGGTGGAAATCACTCCGGGGACTCAAAATGGTGATTAATAGCCCATTAAACAGGCCGGAATCGGCCAAAATTGCGAGTGTTGATGACCGACACGTAAATACAACCTGGGGTTCGTCAATGGTGGAAATCACTCCGGGGACTCAAAACGGTGATTAATACCCCATCTAACTGTGATTAATAGCCCATGAAACAGGCCAGAATCGACCAAAACTGCGAGTTTTGATGTCCGACACGTAAATAAAACCTGGGGTTCATCAATGGTGGAAATTACTCCGGGGACTCAAAACGGTGATTAATAGCCCATGTAAAAATGATTAATAGCCCATGAAACAGGCCAGAATCGGCCAAAATTACGAGTGTTGATGACCGGCACGTAAACGCAACCTAGGGTTCGACAATGGTGGAAATCACTCCGGGGACTCAAAACGGTGATTAATAGCCCATCTAACTGTGATTAATAGCCCATGAAACAGGCCAGAATCGGCCAAAACTGAGAGTGTTGATGACCGACACGTAAATAAAACCGGGGTTCGTTTATGGTGGAAATCACTCCGGGGACTCAAAACGGTGATTAATAGCCCATGAAACAGGCCAGAATCGGCCAAAACTGCGAGTGTTGATGACCGACACGTAAATACAACCTGGGGTTCGTCAATGGTGGAAATCACTCCGGGGACTCAAAACAGTGATTAATAGCCCATCTAACTGTGATTAATAGCCCATGAAACAGGCCAGAATCGGCCAAAACTGCGAGTGTTGATGAACGACATGTAAATACAACCTGGGCTTCGTCATTGGTGGAAATCACTCCAGGGACTCAAAACGGTGATTAATAGCCCATGAAACAGGCCAGAATCGGCCAAAACTGCGAGTGTTGATGACCGACACGTAAATACAACCTGGGGTTCGTCAATGGTGGAAATCACTCCGGGGACTCAAAACGGTGATTAATAGCCCATGTAACAATGATTAATAGCCCATGAAACAGGCCAGAATCGGCCAAAATTACGAGTGTTGATGACCGGCACGTAAACGCAACCTAGGGTTCGACAATGGTGGAAATCACTCCGGGGACTCAAAACGGTGATTAATAGCCCATCTAACTGTGATTAATAGCCCATGAAACAGGCCAGAATCGGCCAAAACTGTGAGTGTTGATGACCGACACGTAAATACAACCTGGGGTTCGTCAATGGTGGAAATCACTCCGGGGACTCAAAACGGTGATTAATAGCCCATGTAACAATGATTAATAGCCCATGAAACAGGCCAGAATCGGCCAAAACTGCGAGTGTTGATGACCGACACGTAAATACAACCTGGGGTTCGTCAATGGTGGAAATCACTCCGGGGACTCAAAACAGTGATTAATAGCCATCTAACTGTGATTAATAGCCAATGAAACAGGCCAGAATCGGCCAAAACTGCGAGTGTTGATGACCGACACGTAAATACAACCTGGGGTTCGTCAATGGTGGAAATCACTCTGGGGACTCAAAACGGTGATTAATACCCCATCTAACTGTGATTAATAGCCCATGAAACAGGCCAGAATCGACCAAAACTGCGAGTTTTGATGTCCGACACGTAAATAAAACCTGGGGTTCATCAATGGTGGAAATCACTCCGGGGACTCAAAACGGTGATTAATAGCCCATGTAACAATGATTAATAGCCCATGAAACAGGCCAGAATCGGCCAAAATTACGAGTGTTGATGACCGGCACGTAAACGCAACCTAGGGTTCGACAATGGTGGAAATCACTCCGGGGACTCAAAACGGTGATTAATAGCCCATCTAACTGTGATTAATAGCCCATGAAACAGGCCAGAATCGGCCAAAACTGAGAGTGTTGATGACCGACACGTAAATAAAACCTGGGGTTCGTTTATGGTGGAAATCACTCCGGGGACTCAAAACGGTGATTAATAGCCCATGAAACATGCCAGAATCGGCCAAAACTGCGAGTGTTGATGACCGACACGTAAATACAACCTGGGGTTCGTCAATGGTGGAAATCACTCCGGGGACTCAAAACAGTGATTAATAGCCCATCTAACTGTGATTAATAGCCCATGAAACAGGCCAGAATCGGCCAAAACTGCGAGTGTTGATGACCGACACGTAAATACAACCTGGGCTTCGTCATTGGTGGAAATCACTCCAGGGACTCAAAACGGTGATTAATAGCCCATGAAACAGGCCAGAATCGGCCAAAACTGCGAGTGTTGATGACCGACACGTAAATACAACCTGGGGTTCGTCAATGGTGGAAATCACTCCGGGGACTCAAAATAGTGATTAATAGCCCATCTAACTGTGATTAATAGCCCATGAAACAGGCCAGAATCGGCCAAAACTGCGAGTGTTGATGACCGACACGTAAATACAACCTGGGCTTCGTCATTGGTGGAAATCACTCCAGGGACTCAAAACGGTGATTAATAGCCCATGAAACAGGCCAGAATCGGCCAAAACTGCGAGTGTTGATGACCGACACGTAAATACAACCTGGGGTTCGTCAATGGTGGAAATCACTCCGGGGACTCAAAACGGTGATTAATACCCCATCTAACTGTGATTAATAGCCCATGAAACAGGCCAGAATCGGCCAAAACTGCGAGTTTTGATGTCCGACACGTAAATAAAACCTGGGGTTCGTCAATGGTGGAAATCACTCCGGGGACTCAAAACGGTGATTAATAGCCCATGAAACAGGCCAGAAACGGCCAAAACTGCGAGTGTTGATGACCGACACGTAAATACAACCTGGGGTTCGTCAATGGTGGAAATCACTCCGGGGACTCAAAACAGTGATTAATAGCCCATCTAACTGTGATTAATAGCCCATGAAACAGGCCAGAATCGGCCAAAACTGCGAGTGTTGATGACCGACACGTAAATACAACCTGGGCTTCGTCATTGGTGGAAATCACTCCAGGGACTCAAAACGGTGATTAATAGCCCATGAAACAGGCCAGAATCGGCCAAAACTGCGAGTGTTGATGACCGACACGTAAATACAACCTGGGGTTCGTCAATGGTGGAAATCACTCCGGGGACTCAAAACAGTGATTAATAGCCCATCTAACTGTGATTAATAGCCCATGAAACAGGCCAGAATCGGCCAAAACTGCGAGTGTTGATGACCGACACGTAAATACAACCTGGGCTTCGTCATTGGTGGAAATCACTCCAGGGACTCAAAACGGTGATTAATAGCCCATGAAACAGGCCAGAATCGGCCAAAACTGCGAGTGTTGATGACCGACACGTAAATACAACCTGGGGTTCGTCAATGGTGGAAATCACTCCGGGGACTCAAAACGGTGATTAATACCCCATCTAACTGTGATTAATAGCCCATGAAACAGGCCAGAATCGGCCAAAACTGCGAGTTTTGATGTCCGACACGTAAATAAAACCTGGGGTTCGTCAATGGTGGAAATCACTCCGGGGACTCAAAACGGTGATTAATAGCCCATGAAACAGGCCAGAAACGGCCAAAACTGCGAGTGTTGATGACCGACACGTAAATACAACCTGGGGTTCGTCAATGGTGGAAATCACTCCGGGGACTCAAAACGGTGATTAATAGCCCATGTAACAATGATTAATAGCCCATGAAACAGGCCAGAATCGGCCAAAACTGCGAGTGTTGATGACCGACACGTAAATACAACCTGGGGTTCGTCAATGGTGGAAATCACTCCGGGTACTCAAAACAGTGATTAATAGCCATCTAACTGTGATTAATAGCCAATGAAACACGCCAGAATCGGCCAAAACTGCGAGTGTTGATGACCGACACGTAAATACAACCTGGGGTTCGTCAATGGTGGAAATCACTCCGGGGACTCAAAATGGTGATTAATAGCCCATCTAACTGTGATTAATAGCCCATGAAACAAGCCAGAATCGGCTAAAATTACGAGTGTTGATGACCGGCACGTAAACGCAACCTAGGGATCGACAATGGTGGAAATCACTTCGGGGACTCAAAACGGTGATTAATAGGCCATGAAACAGGCCAGAAACGGCTAAAACTGCGAGTGTTGATGACCGACAAGTAAATACAACCTGGGGTTCGTCAATGGTGGAAACCACTCCGGGGACTCAAAACGGTGATTAATAGCCCATGTAACAATGATTAATGGCCCATGAAACAGGCCAGAATCGGCCAAAACTGAGAGTTTTGATGACCGGCACGTAAACGCAACCTGGGGTTCGTCAATGGTGAAAATCACTCCGGGGACTCAAAACAGTGATTAATAGCCATCTAACTGTGATTAATAGCCAATGAAACAGGCCAGAATCGGCCAAAACTGCGAGTGTTGATGACCGACACGTAAATACAACCTGGGGTTCGTCAATGGTGGAAATCACTCCGGGGACTCAAAACAGTGATTAATAGCCATCTAACTGTGATTAATAGCCAATGAAACAGGCCAGAATCGGCCAAAACTGCGAGTGTTGATGACCGACACGTAAATACAACCTGGGGTTCGTCAATGGTGGAAATCACTCCGGGGACTCAAAACGGTGATTAATACCCCATCTAACTGTGATTAATAGCCCATGAAACAGGCCAGAATCGACCAAAACTGCGAGTTTTGATGTCCGACACGTAAATAAAACCTGGGGTTCATCAATGGTGGAAATCACTCCGGGGACTCAAAACGGTGATTAATAGCCCATGTAACAATGATTAATAGCCCATGAAACAGGCCAGAATCGGCCAAAATTACGAGTGTTGATGACCGGCACGTAAACGCAACCTAGGGTTCGACAATGGTGGAAATCACTCCGGGGACTCAAAACGGTGATTAATAGCCCATCTAACTGTGATTAATAGCCCATGAAACAGGCCAGAATCGGCCAAAACTGAGAGTGTTGATGACCGACACGTAAATAAAACCTGGGGTTCGTTTATGGTGGAAATCACTCCGGGGACTCAAAACGGTGATTAATAGCCCATGAAACAGGCCAGAATCGGCCAAAACTGCGAGTGTTGATGACCGACACGTAAATACAACCTGGGGTTCGTCAATGGTGGAAATCACTCCGGGGACTCAAAACAGTGATTAATAGCCCATCTAACTGTGATTAATAGCCCATGAAACAGGCCAGAATCGGCCAAAACTGCGAGTGTTGATGACCGACACGTAAATACAACCTGGGCTTCGTCATTGGTGGAAATCACTCCAGGGACTCAAAACGGTGATTAATAGCCCATGAAACAGGCCAGAATCGGCCAAAACTGCGAGTGTTGATGACCGACACGTAAATACAACCTGGGGTTCGTCAATGGTGGAAATCACTCCGGGGACTCAAAACAGTAATTAATAGCCCATCTAACTGTGATTAATAGCCCATGAAACAGGCCAGAATCGGCCAAAACTGCGAGTGTTGATGACCGACACGTAAATACAACCTGGGCTTCGTCATTGGTGGAAATCACTCCAGGGACTCAAAACGGTGATTAATAGCCCATGAAACAGGCCAGAATCGGCCAAAACTGCGAGTGTTGATGACCGACACGTAAATACAACCTGGGGTTCGTCAATGGTGGAAATCACTCCGGGGACTCAAAACGGTGATTAATACCCCATCTAACTGTGATTAATAGCCCATGAAACAGGCCAGAATCGGCCAAAACTGCGAGTTTTCATGTCCGACACGTAAATAAAACCTGGGGTTCGTCAATGGTGGAAATCACTCCGGGGACTCAAAACGGTGATTAATAGCCCATGAAACAGGCCAGAAACGGCCAAAACTGCGAGTGTTGATGACCGACACGTAAATACAACCTGGGGTTCGTCAATGGTGGAAATCACTCCGGGGACTCAAAACAGTGATTAATAGCCCATCTAACTGTGATTAATAGCCCATGAAACAGGCCAGAATCGGCCAAAACTGCGAGTGTTGATGACCGACACGTAAATACAACCTGGGCTTCGTCATTGGTGGAAATCACTCCAGGGACTCAAAACGGTGATTAATAGCCCATGAAACAGGCCAGAATCGGCCAAAACTGCGAGTGTTGATGACCGACACGTAAATACAACCTGGGGTTCGTCAATGGTGGAAATCACTCCGGGGACTCAAAACAGTGATTAATAGCCCATCTAACTGTGATTAATAGCCCATGAAACAGGCCAGAATCGGCCAAAACTGCGAGTGTTGATGACCGACACGTAAATACAACCTGGGGTTCGTCAATGGTGGAAATCACTCCGGGGACTCAAAACGGTGATTAATACCCCATCTAACTGTGATTAATAGCCCATGAAACAGGCCAGAATCGGCCAAAACTGCGAGTTTTGATGTCCGACACGTAAATAAAACCTGGGGTTCGTCAATGGTGGAAATCACTCCGGGGACTCAAAACGGTGATTAATAGCCCATGAAACAGGCCAGAAACGGCCAAAACTGCGAGTGTTGATGACCGACACGTAAATACAACCTGGGGTTCGTCAATGGTGGAAATCACTCCGGGGACTCAAAACGGTGATTAATAGCCCATGTAACAATGATTAATAGCCCATGAAACAGGCCAGAATCGGCCAAAACTGCGAGTGTTGATGACCGACACGTAAATACAACCTGGGGTTCGTCAATGGTGGAAATCACTCCGGGTACTCAAAACAGTGATTAATAGCCATCTAACTGTGATTAATAGCCAATGAAACAGGCCAGAATCGGCCAAAACTGCGAGTGTTGATGACCGACACGTAAATACAACCTGGGGTTCGTCAATGGTGGAAATCACTCCGGGGACTCAAAATGGTGATTAATAGCCCATCTAACTGTGATTAATAGCCCATGAAACAAGCCAGAATCGGCTAAAATTACGAGTGTTGATGACCGGCACGTAAACGCAACCTAGGGATCGACAATGGTGGAAATCACTTCGGGGACTCAAAACGGTGATTAATAGGCCATGAAACAGGCCAGAAACGGCTAAAACTGCGAGTGTTGATGACCGACAAGTAAATACAACCTGGGGTTCGTCAATGGTGGAAACCACTCCGGGGACTCAAAACGGTGATTAATAGCCCATGTAACAATGATTAATGGCCCATGAAACAGGCCAGAATCGGCCAAAACTGAGAGTTTTGATGACCGGCACGTAAACGCAACCTGGGGTTCGTCAATGGTGAAAATCACTCCGGGGACTCAAAACGGTAATTAATAGCCCATCTAACTGTGATTAATAGCCCATGAAACAGGCCAGAATCGGCCAAAACTGCGAGTTTTGATGACCGACACGTAAATAAAACCTGGGGTTCGTCAATGGTGGAAATCACTCCGGGGACTCAAAACGGTGATTAATAGCCCATGTAACAATGATTAATAGCCCATGAAACAGGCCAGAATCGGCCAAAACTGCGAGTGTCGATGACCGGCACGTAAACGCAACCTGGGGTTCGTCAATGGTGAAAATCACTCCGGGGACTCAAAACGGTGATTAATAGCCCATCTAACTGTGATTAATATCCCATGAAACAGGCCAGAATCGGCCAAAACTGCGAGTTTTGATGACCGACACGTAAATAAAACCTGGGGTTCGTCAATGGTGGAAATCACTCCGGGGACTCAAAACGGTGATTAATAGCCCATCTAATTGTGATTAATAGCCCATGAAACAGGCCAGAATCGGCCAAAATTACGAGTGTTGATGACCGGCACGTAAACGCAACCTAGGGTTCGACAATGGTGGAAATCACTCCGGGGACTCAGAACGGTGGTTAATAGCCCATGTAATTGTGATTAATAGCCCATGAAACAGGCCAGAAACGGCCAAAACTGCGAGTGTTAATGACCGACACGTAAATAAAATCTGGGGTTCGTTAAAGGTGGAAATCACTCCGGGGACTCAAAACGGTGATTAATAGCCAATGAAACAGGCCAGAATCGGCCAAAACTGCGAGTGTTTATGACCGGCACGTAAACGCAACCTGGGGTTCGTCAATGGTGAAAATCACTCTGGGGACTCAAAACGGTGATTAAAAGCCCATCTAACTGTGATTAATATCCCATGAAACAGGCCAGAAACGGCCAAAACTGCGAGTGTTGATGACCGACACGTAAATACAACCTAGGGTTCGTCAATGGTGGAAATCACTCCGGGGACTCAAAATGGTGATTAATCGGCCATCTAACTGTGATTAATAGCCCAGGAAACAGGCCAGAATCGGCCAAAATTACGAGTGTTGATGACCGGCACGTAAACGCAACCTAGGGTTCGACAATGGTGGAAATCACTCTGGGGACTCAAAACGGTGATTAATAGCCCATGTAATTGTGATTAATAGCCCATGAAACAGGCCAGAAACGGCCAAAACTGCGAGTGTTGATGACTGACAGGTAAATAAAACCTGGGGTTCGTTAATGGTGGAAATCACTCCGGGGCCTAAAAACGGTGATTAATAGCCCATGAAACAGGCCAGAATCGGCCAAAACTGCGAGTGTTGATGCCCGACACGTAAATACAACCTGGGGTTCGTCAATGGTGGAAATCACTCCGGGGACTCAAAACGGTGATTAATACCCCATCTAACTGTGATTAATAGCCCATGAAACAGGCCAGAATCGGCCAAAACTGCGAGTTTTGATGTCCGACACGTAAATAAAACCTGGGGTTCATCAATGGTGGAAATCACTCCGGGGACTCAAAACGGTGATTAATAGCCCATGTAACAATGATTAATAGCCCATGAAACAGGCCAGAATCGGCCAAAATTACGAGTGTTGATGACCGGCACGTAAACGCAACCTAGGGTTCGACAATGGTGGAAATCACTCCGGGGACTCAAAACGGTGATTAATAGCCCATCTAACTGTGATTAATAGCTCATGAAACAGGCCAGAATCGGCCAAAACTGCGAGTTTTGATGATCGGCACGTAAACGCAACCTGGGGTTCGTCAATGGTGAAAATCACTCCGGGGACTAAAAACGGTGATTAATAGCCCATCTAACTGTGATTAATAGCCCATGAAAGAGGCCAGAATCGGCCAAAACTGTGAGTTTTGATGACCAACACGTAAATAAAACCTGGGGTTCGTCAATGGTGGAAATCACTCCGGGGACTCAAAATGGTGATTAATAGCCCATTAAACAGGCCGGAATCGGCCAAAACTGCGAGTGTTGATGACCGACACGTAAATACAACCTGGGGTTCGTCAATGGTGGAAATCACTCCGGGGACTCAAAACGGTGATTAATACCCCATCTAACTGTGATTAATAGCCCATGAAACAGGCCAGAATCGACCAAAACTGCGAGTTTTGATGTCCGACACGTAAATAAAACCTGGGGTTCATCAATGGTGGAAATCACTCCGGGGACTCAAAACGGTGATTAATAGCCCATGTAACAATGATTAATAGCCCATGAAACAGGCCAGAATCGGCCAAAACTAAGAGTTTTGATGACCGACACGTAAATAAAACCTGGGGTTCGTCAATGGTGGAAATCACTCCGGGGACTCAAAACAGTGATTAATAGCCATCTAACTGTGATTAATAGCCAATGAAACAGGCCAGAATCGGCCAAAACTGCGAGTGGTGATGACCGACACGTAAATACAACCTGGGCTTCGTCATTGGTGGAAATCACTCCAGGGACTCAAAACGGTGATTAATAGCCGATGAAACAGGCCAGAATCGGCCAAAACTGCGAGTGTTGATGACCGGCACGTAAACGCAACCTAGGGTTCGACAATGGTGGAAATCACTCCGGGGACTCAAAACGGTGATTAATAGCCCATCTAACTGTGATTAATAGCCCATGAAACAGGCCAGAATCGGCCAAAACTGCGAGTGTTGATGACCGACACGTAAATACAACCTGGGGTTCTTCATTGGTGGAAATCACTCCGGGGACTCAAAACGGTGATTAATAGCCCATGTAACTATGATTAATAGCCCATGAAACAGGCCAGAATCGGCCAAAACTGAGAGTTTTGATGATCGGCACGTAAACGCAACCTGGGGTTCGTCAATGGTGAAAATCACTCCGGGGACTCAAAACGGTGATTAATAGCCCATCTAACTGTGATTAATAGCCCATGAAAGAGGCCAGAATCGGCCAAAACTGTGAGTTTTGATGACCAACACGTAAATAAAACCTGGGGTTCGTCAATGGTGGAAATCACTCCGGGGACTCAAAATGGTGATTAATAGCCCATGAAACAGGCCGGAATCGGCCAAAACTGCGAGTGTTGATGACCGACACGTAAATACAACCTAGGGTTCGTCAATGGTGGAAATCACTCCGGGGACTCAAAACGGTGATTAATACCCCATCTAACTGTGATTAATAGCCCATGAAAGAGGCCAGAATCGGCCAAAACTGTGAGTTTTGATGACCAACACGTAAATAAAACCTGGGGTTCGTCAATGGTGGAAATCACTCCGGGGACTCAAAACGGTGATTAATAGCCCATGTAACAATGATTAATAGCCCATGAAACATGCCAGAATCGGCCAAAACTGCGAGTGTTGATGACCGACACGTAAATACAACCTGGGGTTCGTAAATGGTGGAAATCACTCCGGGGACTCAAAACGGTGATTAATAGCCCATGTAACAATGATTAATAGCCCATGAAACAGGCCAGAATCGGCCAAAACTGCGAGTGTTGATGACCGACACGTAAATACAACCTGGGGTTCGTCAATGGTGGAAATCACTCCGGGGACTCAAAACGGTGATTAATAGCCCATGTAACAATGATTAATAGCCCATGAAACAGGCCAGAATCGGCCAAAACTGCGAGTGTTGATGACCGACACGTAAATACAACCTGGGGTTCGTCAATGGTGGAAATCACTCCGGGTACTCAAAACAGTGATTAATAGCCATCTAACTGTGATTAATAGCCAATGAAACAGGCCAGAATCGGCCAAAACTGCGAGTGTTGATGACCGACACGTAAATACAACCTGGGGTTCGTCAATGGTGGAAATCACTCCGGGGACTCAAAATGGTGATTAATAGCCCATCTAACTGTGATTAATAGCCCATGAAACAAGCCAGAATCGGCTAAAATTACGAGTGTTGATGACCGGCACGTAAACGCAACCTAGGGATCGACAATGGTGGAAATCACTTCGGGGACTCAAAACGGTGATTAATAGGCCATGAAACAGGCCAGAAACGGCTAAAACTGCGAGTGTTGATGACCGACAAGTAAATACAACCTGGGGTTCGTCAATGGTGGAAACCACTCCGGGGACTCAAAACGGTGATTAATAGCCCATGTAACAATGATTAATGGCCCATGAAACAGGCCAGAATCGGCCAAAACTGAGAGTTTTGATGACCGGCACGTAAACGCAACCTGGGGTTCGTCAATGGTGAAAATCACTCCGGGGACTCAAAACGGTAATTAATAGCCCATCTAACTGTGATTAATAGCCCATGAAACAGGCCAGAATCGGCCAAAACTGCGAGTTTTGATGACCGACACGTAAATAAAACCTGGGGTTCGTCAATGGTGGAAATCACTCCGGGGACTCAAAACGGTGATTAATAGCCCATGTAACAATGATTAATAGCCCATGAAACAGGCCAGAATCGGCCAAAACTGCGAGTGTCGATGACCGGCACGTAAACGCAACCTGGGGTTCGTCAATGGTGAAAATCACTCCGGGGACTCAAAACGGTGATTAATAGCCCATCTAACTGTGATTAATATCCCATGAAACAGGCCAGAATCGGCCAAAACTGCGAGTTTTGATGACCGACACGTAAATAAAACCTGGGGTTCGTCAATGGTGGAAATCACTCCGGGGACTCAAAACGGTGATTAATAGCCCATCTAATTGTGATTAATAGCCCATGAAACAGGCCAGAATCGGCCAAAATTACGAGTGTTGATGACCGGCACGTAAACGCAACCTAGGGTTCGACAATGGTGGAAATCACTCCGGGGACTCAGAACGGTGGTTAATAGCCCATGTAATTGTGATTAATAGCCCATGAAACAGGCCAGAAACGGCCAAAACTGCGAGTGTTAATGACCGACACGTAAATAAAATCTGGGGTTCGTTAAAGGTGGAAATCACTCCGGGGACTCAAAACGGTGATTAATAGCCAATGAAACAGGCCAGAATCGGCCAAAACTGCGAGTGTTTATGACCGGCACGTAAACGCAACCTGGGGTTCGTCAATGGTGAAAATCACTCTGGGGACTCAAAACGGTGATTAAAAGCCCATCTAACTGTGATTAATATCCCATGAAACAGGCCAGAAACGGCCAAAACTGCGAGTGTTGATGACCGACACGTAAATACAACCTAGGGTTCGTCAATGGTGGAAATCACTCCGGGGACTCAAAATGGTGATTAATCGGCCATCTAACTGTGATTAATAGCCCAGGAAACAGGCCAGAATCGGCCAAAATTACGAGTGTTGATGACCGGCACGTAAACGCAACCTAGGGTTCGACAATGGTGGAAATCACTCTGGGGACTCAAAACGGTGATTAATAGCCCATGTAATTGTGATTAATAGCCCATGAAACAGGCCAGAAACGGCCAAAACTGCGAGTGTTGATGACTGACAGGTAAATAAAACCTGGGGTTCGTTAATGGTGGAAATCACTCCGGGGCCTAAAAACGGTGATTAATAGCCCATGAAACAGGCCAGAATCGGCCAAAACTGCGAGTGTTGATGCCCGACACGTAAATACAACCTGGGGTTCGTCAATGGTGGAAATCACTCCGGGGACTCAAAACGGTGATTAATACCCCATCTAACTGTGATTAATAGCCCATGAAACAGGCCAGAATCGGCCAAAACTGCGAGTTTTGATGTCCGACACGTAAATAAAACCTGGGGTTCATCAATGGTGGAAATCACTCCGGGGACTCAAAACGGTGATTAATAGCCCATGTAACAATGATTAATAGCCCATGAAACAGGCCAGAATCGGCCAAAATTACGAGTGTTGATGACCGGCACGTAAACGCAACCTAGGGTTCGACAATGGTGGAAATCACTCCGGGGACTCAAAACGGTGATTAATAGCCCATCTAACTGTGATTAATAGCTCATGAAACAGGCCAGAATCGGCCAAAACTGCGAGTTTTGATGATCGGCACGTAAACGCAACCTGGGGTTCGTCAATGGTGAAAATCACTCCGGGGACTAAAAACGGTGATTAATAGCCCATCTAACTGTGATTAATAGCCCATGAAAGAGGCCAGAATCGGCCAAAACTGTGAGTTTTGATGACCAACACGTAAATAAAACCTGGGGTTCGTCAATGGTGGAAATCACTCCGGGGACTCAAAATGGTGATTAATAGCCCATTAAACAGGCTGGAATCGGCCAAAACTGCGAGTGTTGATGACCGACACGTAAATACAACCTGGGGTTCGTCAATGGTGGAAATCACTCCGGGGACTCAAAACGGTGATTAATACCCCATCTAACTGTGATTAATAGCCCATGAAACAGGCCAGAATCGACCAAAACTGCGAGTTTTGATGTCCGACACGTAAATAAAACCTGGGGTTCATCAATGGTGGAAATCACTCCGGGGACTCAAAACGGTGATTAATAGCCCATGTAACAATGATTAATAGCCCATGAAACAGGCCAGAATCGGCCAAAACTAAGAGTTTTGATGACCGACACGTAAATAAAACCTGGGGTTCGTCAATGGTGGAAATCACTCCGGGGACTCAAAACAGTGATTAATAGCCATCTAACTGTGATTAATAGCCAATGAAACAGGCCAGAATCGGCCAAAACTGCGAGTGTTGATGACCGGCACGTAAACGCAACCTAGGGTTCGACAATGGTGGAAATCACTCCGGGGACTCAAAACGGTGATTAATAGCCCATCTAACTGTGATTAATAGCCCATGAAACAGGCCAGAATCGGCCAAAACTGCGAGTGTTGATGACCGACACGTAAATACAACCTGGGGTTCTTCATTGGTGGAAATCACTCCGGGGACTCAAAACGGTGATTAATAGCCCATGTACTATGATTAATAGCCCATGAAACAGGCCAGAATCGGCCAAAACTGAGAGTTTTGATGATCGGCACGTAAACGCAACCTGGGGTTCGTCAATGGTGAAAATCACTCCGGGGACTCAAAACGGTGATTAATAGCCCATCTAACTGTGATTAATAGCCCATGAAAGAGGCCAGAATCGGCCAAAACTGTGAGTTTTGATGACCAACACGTAAATAAAACCTGGGGTTCGTCAATGGTGGAAATCACTCCGGGGACTCAAAATGGTGATTAATAGCCTATGAAACAGGCCGGAATCGGCCAAAACTGCGAGTGTTGATGACCGACACGTAAATACTACCTGGGGTTCGTCAATGGTGGAAATCACTCCGGGGACACAAAACGGTGATTAATAGCCCATGTAACAATGATTAATAGCCCATGAAACATGCCAGAATCGGCCAAAACTGCGAGTGTTGATGACCGGCACGTAAACGCAACCTAGGGTTCGACAATGGTGGAAATCACTCCGGGGACTCAAAACGGTGATTAATAGCCCATCTAACTGTGATTAATAGCCCATGAAACAGGCAAGAATCGGCCAAAACTGCGAGTGTTGATGACCGACATTAAAAACAACCTGGGGTTCTTCAATGGTGGAAATCACTCCGGGGACTCAAAACGGTGATTAATAGCCCATGTAACTATGATTAATAGCCCATGAAACAGGCCAGAATCGGCCAAAACTGAGAGTTTTGATGATCGGCACGTAAACGCAACCTAGGTTTCGTCAATGGTGAAAATCACTCCGGGGACTCAAAACGGTGATTAATAGCCCATCTAACTGTGATTAATAGCCCATGAAAGAGGCCAGAATCGGCCAAAACTGTGAGTTTTGATGACCAACACGTAAATAAAACCTGGGGTTCGTCAATGGTGGAAATCACTCCGGGGACTCAAAACGGTGATTAATAGCCCATGTAACAATGATTAATAGCCCATGAAACATGCCAGAATCGGCCAAAACTGCGAGTGTTGATGACCGACACGTAAATACAACCTGGGGTTCGTCAATGGTGGAAATCACTCCGGAGACTCAAAACAGTGATTAATAGCCCATGTAACTGTGATTAATAGCCCATGAAACAGGCCAGAATCGGCCAAAACTGCGAGTGTTGATGACCGACACGTAAATACAACCTGGGCTTCGTCAATGGTGGAAATCACTCCGGAGACTCAAAACAGTGATTAATAGCCCATGTAACTGTGATTAATAGCCCATGAAACAGGCCAGAATCGGCCAAAACTGCGAGTGTTGATGACCGACACGTAAATACAACCTGGGCTTCGTCATTGGTGGAAATCACTCCAGGGACTCAAAATGGTGATTAATAGCCCATGAAACAGGCCAGAATCGGCCAAAACTGCGAGTGTTGATGACCGACACGTAAATACAACCTGGGGTTCGTCAATGGTGGAAATCACTCCGGGGACTCAAAACGGTGATTAATACCCCATCTAACTGTGACTAATAGCCCATGAAACAGGCCAGAATCGGCCAAAACTGCGAGTTTTGATGTCCGACACGTAAATAAAACCTAGGGTTCGTCAATGGTGGAAATCACTCCGGGGACTCAAAACGGTGATTAATAGCCCATGAAACAGGCCAGAAACGGCCAAAACTGCGAGTGTTGATGACCGACACGTAAATACAACCTGGGGTTCGTCAATGGTGGAAATCACTCCGGGGACTCAAAACGGTGATTAATAGCCCATGTAACAATGATTAATAGACCATGAAACAGGCCAGAATCGGCCAAAACTGAGAGTTTTGATGTCCGACACGTAAATAAAACCTGGGGTTCGTCAATGGTGGAAATCACTCCGGGGACTCAAAACGGTGATTAATAGCCCATGAAACAGGCCAGAAACGGCCAAAACTGCGAGTGTTGATGACCGACACGTAAATACAACCTGGGGTTCGTCAATGGTGGAAATCACTCCGGGGACTCAAAACGGTGATTAATAGCCCATGTAACAATGATTAATAGCCCATGAAACAGGCCAGAATCGGCCAAAACTGAGAGTGTTGATGACCGACACGTAAATACAACCTGGGGTTCGTCAATGGTGGAAATCACTCCGAAGACTCAAAACGGTGATTAATACCCCATCTAACTGTGATTAATAGCCCATGAAACAGGCCAGAATCGGCCAAAACTGCGAGTTTTGATGTCCGACACGTAAATAAAACCTGGGGTTCATCAATGGTGGAAATCACTCCGGGGACTCAAAACGGTGATTAATAGCCCATGTAACTATGATTAATAGCCCATGAAACAGGCCAGAATCGGCCAAAACTGAGAGTTTTGATGATCGGCACGTAAACGCAACCTGGGGTTCGTCAATGGTGAAAATCACTCCGGGGACTCAAAACGGTGATTAATAGCCCATCTAACTGTGATTAATAGCCCATGAAAGAGGCCAGAATCGGCCAAAACTGTGAGTTTTAATGACCAACACGTAAATAAAACCTGGGGTTCGTCAATGGTGGAAATCACTCCGGGGACTCAAAATGGTGATTAATCGCCCATCTAACTGTGATTAATAGCCCATGAAACTGGCCAGAATCGGCCAAAATTACGAGTGTTGATGACCGGCACGTAAACGCAACCTAGGGTTCGACAATGGTGGAAATCACTCCGGGGACTCAAAACGGTGATTAATAGCCCATGTAATTGTGATTAATAGCCCATGAAACAGGCCAGAAACGGCCAAAACTGCGAGTGTTGATGACTGACAGGTAAATAAAACCTGGGGTTCGTTAATGGTGGAAATCACTCCGGGGCCTAAAAACGGTGATTAATAGCCCATGAAACAGGCCAGAATCGGCCAAAACTGCGAGTGTTGATGCCCGACACGTAAATACAACCTGGGGTTCGTCAATGGTGGAAATCACTCCGGGGACTCAAAACGGTGATTAATACCCCATCTAACTGTGATTAATAGCCCATGAAACAGGCCAGAATCGGCCAAAACTGCGAGTTTTGATGTCCGACACGTAAATAAAACCTGGGGTTCATCAATGGTGGAAATCACTCCGGGGACTCAAAACGGTGATTAATACCCCATCTAACTGTGATTAATAGCCCATGAAACAGGCCAGAATCGGCCAAAACTGCGAGTTTTGATGTCCGACACGTAAATAAAACCTGGGGTTCATCAATGGTGGAAATCACTCCGGGGACTCAAAACGGTGATTAATAGCCCATGTAACTATGATTAATAGCCCATGAAACAGGCCAGAATCGGCCAAAACTGAGAGTTTTGATGATCGGCACGTAAACGCAACCTGGGGTTCGTCAATGGTGAAAATCACTCCGGGGACTCAAAACGGTGATTAATAGCCCATCTAACTGTGATTAATAGCCCATGAAAGAGGCCAGAATCGGCCAAAACTGTGAGTTTTGATGACCAACACGTAAATAAAATCTGGGGTTCGTCAATGGTGGAAATCACTCCGGGGACTCAAAACGGTGATTAATAGCCCATGAAACAGGCCAGAAACGGCCAAAACTGAGAGTGTTGATGACCGGCACGTAAACGCAACCTAGGGTTCGACAATGGTGGAAATCACTCCGGGGACTCAAAACGGTGATTAATAGCCCATCTAACTGTGATTAATAGCCCATGAAACAGGCCAGAATCGGCCAAAACTGCGAGTGTTGATGACCGACACGTAAATACAACCTGGGGTTCGTCAATGGTGGAAATCACTCCGGGGACTCAAAACGGTGATTAATACCCCATCTAACTGTGATTAATAGCCCATGAAACAGGCCAGAATCGGCCAAAACTGCGAGTTTTGATGTCCGACACGTAAATAAAACCTGGGGTTCATCAATGGTGGAAATCACTCCGGGGACTCAAAACGGTGATTAATAGCCCATGTAACTATGATTAATAGCCCATGAAACAGGCCAGAATCGGCCAAAACTGAGAGTTTTGATGATCGGCACGTAAACGCAACCTGGGGTTCGTCAATGGTGAAAATCACTCCGGGGACTCAAAACGGTGATTAATAGCCCATCTAACTGTGATTAATAGCCCATGAAAGAGGCCAGAATCGGCCAAAACTGTGAGTTTTGATGACCAACACGTAAATAAAACCTGGGGTTCGTCAATGGTGGAAATCACTCCGGGGACTCAAAATGGTGATTAATCGCCCATGAAACAGGCCGGAATCGGCCAAAACTGCGAGTGTTGATGACCGACACGTAAATACAACCTGGGGTTCGTCAATAGTGGAAATCACTCCGGGGACTCAAAACGGTGATTAATAGCCCATGTAACAATGACTAATAGCCCATGAAACATGCCAGAATCGGCCAAAATTACGAGTGTTGATGACCGGCACGTAAACGCAACCTAGGGTTCGACAATGGTGGAAATCACTCCGGGGACTCAAAACGGTGATTAATAGCCCATCTAACTGTGATTAATAGCCCATGAAACAGGCCAGAATCGGCCAAAACTGCGAGTGTTGATGACCGACACGTAAATACAACCTGGGGTTCTTCATTGGTGGAAATCACTCCGGGGACTCAAAACGGTGATTAATAGCCCATGTAACTATGATTAATAGCCCATGAAACAGGCCAGAATCGGCCAAAACTGAGAGTTTTGATGATCGGCACGTAAACGCAACCTGGGGTTCGTCAATGGTGAAAATCACTCCGGGGACTCAAAACGGTGATTAATAGCCCATCTAACTGTGATTAATAGCCCATGAAAGAGGCCAGAATCGGCCAAAACTGTGAGTTTTGATGACCAACACGTAAATAAAACCTGGGGTTCGTCAATGGTGGAAATCACTCCGGGGACTCAAAATGGTGATTAATAGCCCATGAAACAGGCCGGAATCGGCCAAAACTGCGAGTGTTGATGACCGACACGTAAATACAACCTGGGGTTCGTCAATAGTGGAAATCACTCCGGGGACTCAAAACGGTGATTAATAGCCCATGTAACAATGATTAATAGCCCATGAAACATGCCAGAATCGGCCAAAATTACGAGTGTTGATGACCGGCACGTAAACGCAACCTAGGGTTCGACAATGGTGGAAATCACTCCGGGGACTCAAAACGGTGATTAATAGCCCATCTAACTATGATTAATAGCCCATGAAACAGGCCAGAATCGGCCAAAACTGCGAGTGTTGATGACCGACACGTAAATACAACCTGGGGTTCTTCATTGGTGGAAATCACTCCGGGGACTCAAAACGGTGATTAATAGCCCATGTAACTATGATTAATAGCCCATGAAACAGGCCAGAATCGGCCAAAACTGAGAGTTTTGATGATCGGCACGTAAACGCAACCTGGGGTTCGTCAATGGTGAAAATCACTCCGGGGACTCAAAACGGTGATTAATAGCCCATCTAACTGTGATTAATAGCCCATGAAAGAGGCCAGAATCGGCCAAAACTGTGAGTTTTGATGACCAACACGTAAATAAAACCTGGGCTTCGTCAATGGTGGAAATCACTCCGGGGACTCAAAATGGTGATTAATAGCCCATGAAACAGGCCGGAATCGGCCAAAACTGCGAGTGTTGATGACCGACACGTAAATACAACCTGGGGTTCGTCAATAGTGGAAATCACTCCGGGGACTCAAAACGGTGATTAATAGCCCATGTAACAATGATTAATAGCCCATGAAACATACCAGAATCGGCCAAAATTACGAGTGTTGATGACCGGCACGTAAACGCAACCTAGGGTTCGACAATGGTGGAAATCACTCCGGGGACTCAAAACGGTGATTAATAGCCCATCTAACTGTGATTAATAGCCCATGAAACAGGCCAGAATCGGCCAAAACTGCGAGTGTTGATGACCGACAAGTAAATACAACCTGGGGTTCTTCATTGGTGGAAATCACTCCGGGGACTCAAAACGGTGATTAATAGCCCATGTAACTATGATTAATAGCCCATGAAACAGGCCAGAATCGGCCAAAACTGAGAGTTTTGATGATCGGCACGTAAACGCAACCTGGGGTTCGTCAATGGTGAAAATCACTCCGGGGACTCAAAACGGTGATTAATAGCCCATCTAACTGTGATTAATAGCCCATGAAAGAGGCCAGAATCGGCCAAAACTGTGAGTTTTGATGACCAACACGTAAATAAAACCTGGGGTTCGTCAATGGTGGAAATCACTCCGGGGACTCAAAACGGTGATTAATAGCCCATGTAACAATGATTAATAGCCCATGAAACATGCCAGAATCGGCCAAAACTGCGAGTGTTGATGACCGACACGTAAATACAACCTGGGGTTCGTCAATGGTGGAAATCACTCCGGAGACTCAAAACAGTGATTAATAGCCCATGTAACTGTGATTAATAGCCCATGAAACAGGCCAGAATCGGCCAAAACTGCGAGTGTTGATGACCGACACGTAAATACAACCTGGGCTTCGTCATTGGTGGAAATCACTCCAGGGACTCAAAACGGCGATTAATAGCCCATGAAACAGGCCAGAATCGGCCAAAACTGCGAGTGTTGATGACCGACACGTAAATACAACCTGGGGTTCGTCAATGGTGGAAATCACTCCGGGGACTCAAAACGGTGATTAATACCCCATCTAACTGTGATTAATAGCCCATGAAACAGGCCAGAATCGGCCAAAACTGCGAGTTTTGATTTCCGACACGTAAATAAAACCTGGGGTTCGTCAATGGTGGAAATCACTCCGGGGACTCAAAATGGTGATTAATAGCCCATGAAACAGGCCAGAAACGGCCAAAACTGCGAGTGTTGATGACCGACACGTAAATACAACCTGGGGTTCGTCAATGGTGGAAATCACTCCGGGGACTCAAAACGGTGATTAATAGCCCATGTAACAATGATTAATAGCCCATGAAACAGGCCAGAATCGGCCAAAACTGAGAGTTTTGATGTCCGACACGTAAATAAAACCTGGGGTTCGTCAATGGTGGAAATCACTCCGGGGACTCAAAACGGTGATTAATACCCCATCTAACTGTGATTAATAGCCCATGAAACAGGCCAAAATCGACCAAAACTGCGAGTTTTGATGTCCGACACTTAAATAAAACCTGGGGTTCATCAATGGTGGAAATCACTCCGGGGACTCAAAACGGTGATTAATAGCCCATGTAACAATGATTAATAGCCCATGAAACAGGCCAGAATCGGCCAAAATTACGAGTGTTGATCACCGGCACGTAAACGCAACCTAGGGTTCGACAATGGTGGAAATCACTCCGGGGACTCAAAACGGTGATTAATAGCCCATCTAAATGTGATTAATAGCCCATGAAACAGGCCAGAATCGGCCAAAACTGCGAGTGTTGATGACCGACACGTAAATACAACCTGGGGTTCTTCAATGGTGGAAATCACTCCGGGGACTCAAAACGGTGATTAATAGCCCATGTCACTATGATTAATAGCCCATGAAATAGGCCAGAATCGGCCAAAACTGAGAGTTTTGATGATCGGCACGTAAACGCAACCTGGGGTTCGTCAATGGTGAAAATCACTCCGGGGACTCAAAACGGTGATTAATAGCCCATCTAACTGTGATTAATAGCCCATGAAAGAGGCCAGAATCGGCCAAAACTGTGAGTTTTGATGACCAACACGTAAATAAAACCTGGGGTTCGTTAATGGTGGAAATCACTCCGGGGACTCAAAATGGTGATTAATAGCCCATGAAACAGGCCGGAATCGGCCAAAACTGCGAGTGTTGATGACCGACACGTAAATACAACCTGGGGTTCGTCAATGGTGGAAATCACTCCGGGGACTCAAAACGGTGATTAATAGCCCATGTAACAATGATTAATAGCCCATGAAACATGCCAGAATCGGCCAAAATTACGAGTGTTGATGACCGGCACGTAAACGCAACCTAGGGTTCGACAATGGTGGAAATCACTCCGGGGACTCAAAACGGTGATTAATAGCCCATCTAACTGTGATTAATAGCCCATGAAACAGGCCAGAATCGGCCAAAATTGCGAGTGTTGATGACCGACATGTAAATACAACCTGGGGTTCTTCAATGGTGGAAATCACTCCGGGGACTCAAAACGGTGATTAATAGCCCATGTAACTATGATTAATAGCCCATGAAACAGGCCAGAATCGGCCAAAACTGAGAGTTTTGATGATCGGCACGTAAACGCAACCTGGGGTTCGTCAATGGTGAAAATCACTCCGGGGACTCAAAACGGTGATTAATAGCCCATCTAACTGTGATTAATAGCCCATGAAAGAGGCCAGAATCGGCCAAAACTGTGAGTTTTGATGACCAACACGTAAATAAAACCTGGGGTTCGTCAATGGTGGAAATCACTCCGGGGACTCAAAACGGTGATTAATAGCCCATGTAACAATGATTAATAGCCCATGAAACATGCCAGAATCGGCCAAAACTGCGAGTGTTGATGACCGACACGTAAATACAACCTGGGGTTCGTCAATGGTGGAAATCACTCCGGAGACTCAAAACAGTGATTAATAGCCCATGTAACTGTGATTAATAGCCCATGAAACAGGCCAGAATCGGCCAAAACTGCGAGTGTTGATCACCGGCACGTAAACGCAACCTAGGGTTCGACAATGGTGGAAATCACTCCGGGGACTCAAAACGGTGATTAATAGCCCATCTAAATGTGATTAATAGCCCATGAAACAGGCCAGAATCGGCCAAAACTGCGAGTGTTGATGACCGACACGTAAATACAACCTGGGGTTCTTCAATGGTGGAAATCACTCCGGGGACTCAAAACGGTGATTAATAGCCCATGTCACTATGATTAATAGCCCATGAAACAGGCCAGAATCGGCCAAAACTGAGAGTTTTGATGATCGGCACGTAAACGCAACCTGGGGTTCGTCAATGGTGAAAATCACTCCGGGGACTCAAAACGGTGATTAATAGCCCATCTAACTGTGATTAATAGCCCATGAAAGAGGCCAGAATCGGCCAAAACTGTGAGTTTTGATGACCAACACGTAAATAAAACCTGGGGTTCGTTAATGGTGGAAATCACTCCGGGGACTCAAAATGGTGATTAATAGCCCATGAAACAGGCCGGAATCGGCCAAAACTGCGAGTGTTGATGACCGACACGTAAATACAACCTGGGGTTCGTCAATGGTGGAAATCACTCCGGGGACTCAAAACGGTGATTAATAGCCCATGTAACAATGATTAATAGCCCATGAAACATGCCAGAATCGGCCAAAATTACGAGTGTTGATGACCGGCACGTAAACGCAACCTAGGGTTCGACAATGGTGGAAATCACTCCGGGGACTCAAAACGGTGATTAATAGCCCATCTAACTGTGATTAATAGCCCATGAAACAGGCCAGAATCGGCCAAAATTGCGAGTGTTGATGACCGACATGTAAATACAACCTGGGGTTCTTCAATGGTGGAAATCACTCCGGGGACTCAAAACGGTGATTAATAGCCCATGTAACTATGATTAATAGCCCATGAAACAGGCCAGAATCGGCCAAAACTGAGAGTTTTGATGATCGGCACGTAAACGCAACCTGGGGTTCGTCAATGGTGAAAATCACTCCGGGGACTCAAAACGGTGACTAATAGCCCATCTAACTGTGATTAATAGCCCATGAAAGAGGCCAGAATCGGCCAAAACTGTGAGTTTTGATGACCAACACGTAAATAAAACCTGGGGTTCGTCAATGGTGGAAATCACTCCGGGTACTCAAAACGGTGATTAATAGCCCATGTAACAATGATTAATAGCCCATGAAACATGCCAGAATCGGCCAAAACTGCGAGTGTTGATGACCGACACGTAAATACAACCTGGGGTTCGTCAATGGTGGAAATCACTCCGGGGACTCAAAATGGTGATTAATAGCCCATGAAACAGGCCAGAAACGGCCAAAACTGCGAGTGTTGATGACCGACACGTAAATACAACCTGGGGTTCGTCAATGGTGGAAATCACTCCGGGGACTCAAAACGGTGATTAATAGCCCATGTAACAATGATTAATAGCCCATGAAACAGGCCAGAATCGGCCAAAACTGAGAGTTTTGATGTCCGACACGTAAATAAAACCTGGGGTTCGTCAATGGTGGAAATCACTCCGGGGACTCAAAACGGTGATTAATACCCCATCTAACTGTGATTAATAGCCCATGAAACAGGCCAAAATCGACCAAAACTGCGAGTTTTGATGTCCGACACTTAAATAAAACCTGGGGTTCATCAATGGTGGAAATCACTCCGGGGACTCAAAACGGTGATTAATAGCCCATGTAACAATGATTAATAGCCCATGAAACAGGCCAGAATCGGCCAAAATTACGAGTGTTGATCACCGGCACGTAAACGCAACCTAGGGTTCGACAATGGTGGAAATCACTCCGGGGACTCAAAACGGTGATTAATAACCCATCTAAATGTGATTAATAGCCCATGAAACAGGCCAGAATCGGCCAAAACTGCGAGTGTTGATGACCGACACGTAAATACAACCTGGGGTTCTTCAATGGTGGAAATCACTCCGGGGACTCAAAACGGTGATTAATAGCCCATGTCACTATGATTAATAGCCCATGAATCAGGCCAGAATCGGCCAAAACTGAGAGTTTTGATGATCGGCACGTAAACGCAACCTGGGGTTCGTCAATGGTGAAAATCACTCCTTGGACTCAAAACGGTGATTAATAGCCCATCTAACTGTGATTAATAGCCCATGAAAGAGGCCAGAATCGGCCAAAACTGTGAGTTTTGATGACCAACACGTAAATAAAACCTGGGGTTCGTTAATGGTGGAAATCACTCCGGGGACTCAAAATGGTGATTAATAGCCCATGAAACAGGCCGGAATCGGCCAAAACTGCGAGTGTTGATGACCGACACGTAAATACAACCTGGGGTTCTTCAATGGTGGAAATCACTCCGGGGACTCAAAACAGTGATTAATAGCCCATGTAACTGTGATTAATAGCCCATGAAACAGGCCAGAATCGGCCAAAACTGCGAGTGTTGATCACCGGCACGTAAACGCAACCTAGGGTTCGACAATGGTGGAAATCACTCCGGGGACTCAAAACGGTGATTAATAGCCCATCTAAATGTGATTAATAGCCCATGAAACAGGCCAGAATCGACCAAAACTGCGAGTGTTGATGACCGACACGTAAATACAACCTGGGGTTCTTCAATGGTGGAAATCACTCCGGGGACTCAAAACGGTGATTAATAGCCCATGTCACTATGATTAATAGCCCATGAAACAGGCCAGAATCGGCCAAAACTGAGAGTTTTGATGATCGGCACGTAAACGCAACCTGGGGTTCGTCAATGGTGAAAATCACTCCGGGGACTCAAAACGGTGATTAATAGCCCATCTAACTGTGATTAATAGCCCATGAAAGAGGCCAGAATCGGCCAAAACTGTGAGTTTTGATGACCAACACGTAAATAAAACCTGGGGTTCGTTAATGGTGGAAATCACTCCGGGGACTCAAAATGGTGATTAATAGCCCATGAAACAGGCCGGAATCGGCCAAAACTGCGAGTGTTGATGACCGACACGTAAATACAACCTGGGGTTCGTCAATGGTGGAAATCACTCCGGGGACTCAAAACGGTGATTAATAGCCCATGTAACAATGATTAATAGCCCATGAAACATGCCAGAATCGGCCAAAATTACGAGTGTTGATGACCGGCACGTAAACGCAACCTAGGGTTCGACAATGGTGGAAATCACTCCGGGGACTCAAAACGGTGATTAATAGCCCATCTAACTGTGATTAATAGCCCATGAAACAGGCCAGAATCGGCCAAAATTGCGAGTGTTGATGACCGACATGTAAATACAACCTGGGGTTCTTCAATGGTGGAAATCACTCCGGGGACTCAAAACGGTGATTAATAGCCCATGTAACTATGATTAATAGCCCATGAAACAGGCCAGAATCGGCCAAAACTGAGAGTTTTGATGATCGGCACGTAAACGCAACCTGGGGTTCGTCAATGGTGAAAATCACTCCGGGGACTCAAAACGGTGATTAATAGCCCATCTAACTGTGATTAATAGCCCATGAAAGAGGCCAGAATCGGCCAAAACTGTGAGTTTTGATGACCAACACGTAAATAAAACCTGGGGTTCGTCAATGGTGGAAATCACTCCGGGTACTCAAAACGGTGATTAATAGCCCATGTAACAATGATTAATAGCCCATGAAACATGCCAGAATCGGCCAAAACTGCGAGTGTTGATGACCGACACGTAAATACAACCTGGGGTTCGTCAATGGTGGAAATCACTCCGGGGACTCAAAATGGTGATTAATAGCCCATGAAACAGGCCAGAAACGGCCAAAACTGCGAGTGTTGATGACCGACACGTAAATACAACCTGGGGTTCGTCAATGGTGGAAATCACTCCGGGGACTCAAAACGGTGATTAATAGCCCATGTAACAATGATTAATAGCCCATGAAACAGGCCAGAATCGGCCAAAACTGAGAGTTTTGATGTCCGACACGTAAATAAAACCTGGGGTTCGTCAATGGTGGAAATCACTCCGGGGACTCAAAACGGTGATTAATACCCCATCTAACTGTGATTAATAGCCCATGAAACAGGCCAAAATCGACCAAAACTGCGAGTTTTGATGTCCGACACTTAAATAAAACCTGGGGTTCATCAATGGTGGAAATCACTCCGGGGACTCAAAACGGTGATTAATAGCCCATGTAACAATGATTAATAGCCCATGAAACAGGCCAGAATCGGCCAAAATTACGAGTGTTGATCACCGGCACGTAAACGCAACCTAGGGTTCGACAATGGTGGAAATCACTCCGGGGACTCAAAACGGTGATTAATAACCCATCTAAATGTGATTAATAGCCCATGAAACAGGCCAGAATCGGCCAAAACTGCGAGTGTTGATGACCGACACGTAAATACAACCCGGGGTTCTTCAATGGTGGAAATCACTCCGGGGACTCAAAACGGTGATTAATAGCCCATGTCACTATGATTAATAGCCCATGAATCAGGCCAGAATCGGCCAAAACTGAGAGTTTTGATGATCGGCACGTAAACGCAACCTGGGGTTCGTCAATGGTGAAAATCACTCCTTGGACTCAAAACGGTGATTAATAGCCCATCTAACTGTGATTAATAGCCCATGAAAGAGGCCAGAATCGGCCAAAACTGTGAGTTTTGATGACCAACACGTAAATAAAACCTGGGGTTCGTTAATGGTGGAAATCACTCCGGGGACTCAAAATGGTGATTAATAGCCCATGAAACAGGCCGGAATCGGCCAAAACTGCGAGTGTTGATGACCGACACGTAAATACAACCTGGGGTTCTTCAATGGTGGAAATCACTCCGGGGACTCAAAACGGTGATTAATAGCCCAGGTCACTATGATTAATAGCCCATGAAACAGGCCAGAATCGGCCAAAACTGAGAGTTTTGATGATCGGCACGTAAACGCAACCTGGGGTTCGTCAATGGTGAAAATCACTCCGGGGACTCAAAACGGTGATTAATAGCCCATCTAACTGTGATTAATAGCCCATGAAAGAGGCCAGAATCGGCCAAAACTGTGAGTTTTGATGACCAACACGTAAATAAAACCTGGGGTTCGTTAATGGTGGAAATCACTCCGGGGACTCAAAATGGTGATTAATAGCCCATGAAACAGGCCGGAATCGGCCAAAACTGCGAGTGTTGATGACCGACACGTAAATACAACCTGGGGTTCGTCAATGGTGGAAATCACTCCGGGGACTCAAAACGGTGATTAATAGCCCATGTAACAATGATTAATAGCCCATGAAACATGCCAGAATCGGCCAAAATTACGAGTGTTGATGACCGGCACGTAAACGCAACCTAGGGTTCGACAATGGTGGAAATCACTCCGGGGACTCAAAACGGTGATTAATAGCCCATCTAACTGTGATTAATAGCCCATGAAACAGGCCAGAATCGGCCAAAATTGCGAGTGTTGATGACCGACATGTAAATACAACCTGGGGTTCTTCAATGGTGGAAATCACTCCGGGGACTCAAAACGGTGATTAATAGCCCATGTAACTATGATTAATAGCCCATGAAACAGGCCAGAATCGGCCAAAACTGAGAGTTTTGATGATCGGCACGTAAACGCAACCTGGGGTTCGTCAATGGTGAAAATCACTCCGGGGACTCAAAACGGTGATTAATAGCCCATCTAACTGTGATTAATAGCCCATGAAAGAGGCCAGAATCGGCCAAAACTGTGAGTTTTGATGACCAACACGTAAATAAAACCTGGGGTTCGTCAACGGTGGAAATCACTCCGGGGACTCAAAATGGTGATTAATAGCACATGAAACAGGCCGGAATCGGCCAAAACTGCGAGTGTTGATGACCGACACGTAAATACAACCTGGGGTTCGTCAATGGTGGAAATCACTCCGGGGACTCAAAACGGTGATTAATAGCCCATGTAACAATGATTAATAGCCCATGAAACATGCCAGAATCGGCCAAAACTGCGAGTGTTGATGACCGACACGTAAATACAACCTGGGGTTCGTCAATGGTGGAAATCACTCCGGGGACTCAAAACGGTGATTAATACCCCATCTAACTGTGATTAATAGCCCATGAAACAGGCCAGAATCGGCCAAAACTGCGAGTTTTGATGTCCGACACGTAAATAAAACCTGGGGTTCGTCAATGGTGGAAATCACTCCGGGGACTCAAAACGGTGATTAATAGCCCATGAAACAGGCCAGAAACGGCCAAAACTGCGAGTGTTGATGACCGACACGTAAATACAACCTGGGGTTCGTCAATGGTGGAAATCACTCCGGGGACTCAAAACGGTGATTAATAGCCCATGTAACAATGATTAATAGCCCATGAAACAGGCCAGAATCCGCCAAAACTGAGAGTGTTGATGACCGACACGTAAATACAACCTGGGGTTCGTCAATGGTGGAAATCACTCCGGGGACTCAAAACAGTGATTAATAGCCATCTAACTGTGATTAATAGCCAATGAAACAGGCCAGAATCGGCCAAAACTGCGAGTGTTGATGACCGACACGTAAATACAACCTGGGGTTCGTCAATGGTGGAAATCACTCCGGGGACTCAAAATGGTGATTAATAGCCCATCTAACTGGGATTAATAGCCCATGAAACAAGCCAGAATCGGCTAAAATTACGAGTGTTGATGACCGGCACGTAAACGCAACCTAGGGATCGACAATGGTGGAAATCACTTCGGGGACTCAAAACGGTGATTAATAGCCCATGTAATTGTGATTAATAGCCCATGCAACAGGCCAGAAACGGCTAAAACTGCGAGTGTTGATGACCGACAAGTAAATACAACCTGGGGTTCGTCAATGGTGGAAACCACTCCGGGGACTCAAAACGGTAATTAATAGCCCATGTAACAATGATTAATAGCCCATGAAACAGGCCAGAATCGGCCAAAACTGAGAGTTTTGATGACCGGCACGTAAACGCAACCTGGGGTTCGTCAATGGTGAAAATCACTCCGGGGACTCAAAACGGTGATTAATAGCCCATCTAACTGTGATTAATAGCCCATGAAACAGGCCAGAATCGGCCAAAACTGCGAGTTTTGATGACCGACACATAAATAAAACCTGGGGTTCGTCAATGGTGGAAATCACTCCGGGGACTCAAAACGGTGATTAATAGCCCATGAAACAGGCCGGAATCGGCCAAAACTGCGAGTGTTGATGACCGACACGTAAATACAACCTGGGGTTCGTCAATGGTGGAAATCACTCCAGGGACTCAAAACGGTGATTAATAGCCCATCTCACTGTGATTAATAGCCCATGAAACAGGCCAGAATCGGCCAAAACTGCGAGTTTTGATGACAGACACGTAAATAAAAGTTGGGGTTCGTCAATGGTGGAAATCACTCCGGGGACTCAAAACGGTGATTAATAGCCCATGAAACAGGCCTGAAACGGCCAAAACTGCGAGTGTTGATGACCGACACGTAAATACAACCTGGGCTTCGTCATTGGTGGAAATCACTCCAGGGACTCAAAACGGCGATTAATAGCCCATGAAACAGGCCAGAATCGGCCAAAACTGCGAGTGTTGATGACCGACACGTAAATACAACCTGGGGTTCGTCAATGGTGGAAATCACTCCGGGGACTCAAAACGGTGATTAATACCCCATCTAACTGTGATTAATAGCCCATGAAACAGGCCAGAATCGGCCAAAACTGCGAGTTTTGATTTCCGACACGTAAATAAAACCTGGGGTTCGTCAATGGTGGAAATCACTCCGGGGACTCAAAATGGTGATTAATAGCCCATGAAACAGGCCAGAAACGGCCAAAACTGCGAGTGTTGATGACCGACACGTAAATACAACCTGGGGTTCGTCAATGGTGGAAATCACTCCGGGGACTCAAAACGGTGATTAATAGCCCATGTAACAATGATTAATAGCCCATGAAACAGGCCAGAATCGGCCAAAACTGAGAGTTTTGATGTCCGACACGTAAATAAAACCTGGGGTTCGTCAATGGTGGAAATCACTCCGGGGACTCAAAACGGTGATTAATACCCCATCTAACTGTGATTAATAGCCCATGAAACAGGCCAAAATCGACCAAAACTGCGAGTTTTGATGTCCGACACTTAAATAAAACCTGGGGTTCATCAATGGTGGAAATCACTCCGGGGACTCAAAACGGTGATTAATAGCCCATGTAACAATGATTAATAGCCCATGAAACAGGCGAGAATCGGCCAAAATTACGAGTGTTGATCACCGGCACGTAAACGCAACCTAGGGTTCGACAATGGTGGAAATCACTCCGGGGACTCAAAACGGTGATTAATAGCCCATCTAAATGTGATTAATAGCCCATGAAACAGGCCAGAATCGGCCAAAACTGCGAGTGTTGATGACCGACACGTAAATACAAACTGGGGTTCTTCAATGGTGGAAATCACTCCGGGGACTCAAAACGGTGATTAATAGCCCATGTCACTATGATTAATAGCCCATGAAACAGGCCAGAATCGGCCAAAACTGAGAGTTTTGATGATCGGCACGTAAACGCAACCTGGGGTTCGTCAATGGTGAAAATCACTCCGGGGACTCAAAACGGTGATTAATAGCCCATCTAACTGTGATTAATAGCCCATGAAAGAGGCCAGAATCGGCCAAAACTGTGAGTTTTGATGACCAACACGTAAATAAAACCTGGGGTTCGTTAATGGTGGAAATCACTCCGGGGACTCAAAATGGTGATTAATAGCCCATGTAACAATGATTAATAGCCCATGAAACATGCCAGAATCGGCCAAAATTACGAGTGTTGATGACCGGCACGTAAACGCAACCTAGGGTTCGACAATGGTGGAAATCACTCCGGGGACTCAAAACGGTGATTAATAGCCCATCTAACTGTGATTAATAGCCCATGAAACAGGCCAGAATCGGCCAAAATTGCGAGTGTTGATGACCGACATGTAAATACAACCTGGGGTTCTTCAATGGTGGAAATCACTCCGGGGACTCAAAACGGTGATTAATAGCCCATGTAACAATGATTAATAGCCCATGAAACAGGCCAGAATCGGCCAAAACTGCGAGTGTTGATGACCGACACGTAAATACAACCTGGGGTTCGTCAATGGTGGAAATCACTCCGGGGACTCAAAACGGTGATTAATAGCCCATGTAACAATGATTAATAGCCCATGAAACAGGCCAGAATCGGCCAAAACTGAGAGTTTTGATGTCCGACACGTAAATAAAACCTGGGGTTCGTCAATGGTGGAAATCACTCCGGGGACTCAAAACGGTGATTAATACCCCATCTAACTGTGATTAATAGCCCATGAAACAGGCCAAAATCGACCAAAACTGCGAGTTTTGATGTCCGACACTTAAATAAAACCTGGGGTTCATCAATGGTGGAAATCACTCCGGGGACTCAAAACGGTGATTAATAGCCCATGTAACAATGATTAATAGCCCATGAAACAGGCGAGAATCGGCCAAAATTACGAGTGTTGATCACCGGCACGTAAACGCAACCTAGGGTTCGACAATGGTGGAAATCACTCCGGGGACTCAAAACGGTGATTAATAGCCCATCTAAATGTGATTAATAGCCCATGAAACAGGCCAGAATCGGCCAAAACTGCGAGTGTTGATGACCGACACGTAAATACAACCTGGGGTTCTTCAATGGTGGAAATCATTCCGGGGACTCAAAACGGTGATTAATAGCCCATGTAACTATGATTAATAGCCCATGAAACAGGCCAGAATCGGCCAAAACTGAGAGTTTTGATGATCGGCACGTAAACGCAACCTGGGGTTCGTCAATGGTGAAAATCACTCCGGGGACTCAAAACGGTGATTAATAGCCCATCTAACTGTGATTAATAGCCCATGAAAGAGGCCAGAATCGGCCAAAACTGTGAGTTTTGATGACCAACACGTAAATAAAACCTGGGGTTCGTCAATGGTGGAAATCACTCCGGGGACTCAAAACGGTGATTAATAGCCCATGTAACAATGATTAATAGCCCATGAAACATGCCAGAATCGGCCAAAACTGCGAGTGTTGATGACCGACACGTAAATACAACCTGGGGTTCGTCAATGGTGGAAATCACTCCGGGGACTCAAAACGGTGATTAATACCCCATCTTACTGTGATTAATAGCCCATGAAACAGGCCAGAATCGGCCAAAACTGCGAGTTTTGATGTCCGACACGTAAATAAAACCTGGGGTTCGTCAATGGTGGAAATCACTCCGGGGACTCAAAACGGTGATTAATAGCCCATGAAACAGGCCAGAAACGGCCAAAACTGCGAGTGTTGATGACCGACACGTAAATACAACCTGGGGTTCGTCAATGGTGGAAATCACTCCGGGGACTCAAAACGGTGATTAATAGCCCATCTCACTGTGATTAATAGCCCATGAAACAGGCCAGAATCGGCCAAAACTGCGAGTTTTGATGACAGACACGTAAATAAAAGTTGGGGTTCGTCAATGGTGGAAATCACTCCGGGGACTCAAAACGGTGATTAATAGCCCATGAAACAGGCCTGAAACGGCCAAAACTGCGAGTGTTGATGACCGACACGTAAATACAAGCCGGGGTTCGTCAATGGTGGAAATAACTCCGGGGACTCAAAACGGTGATTAATAGGCCATGTAACACTGATTAATAGCCCATGAAACAGGCCAGAATCGGCAAAAACTGAGAGTGTTGATGACCGGGAGGTAAACGCAACCTGTGGTTCGTCAATGGTGAAAATCACTCCGGGGACTCAAAATGGTGATTAATAGCCCATGAAACAGGCCGGAATCAGCCAAAACTGCGAGTGTTGATGACCGACACGTAAATACAACCTGGGGTTCGTCAATGGTGGAAATCACTCCGGGGACTCAAAACGGTGATTAATAGCCCATGTAACAATGATTAATAGCCCATGAAACATGCCAGAATAGGCCAAAACTGCGAGTGTTGATGACCGGCACGTAAACGCAACCTGGGGTTCGTCAATGGTGAAAATCACTCCGGGGATTCAAAACGGTGATTAAAAGCCCATCTAACTGTGATTAATATCCAATGAAACAGGCCAGAATCGGCCAAAACTGCGAGTTTTGATGACCGACACGTAAATAAAACCTGGGGTTCGTCAATGGTGGAAATCACTCCGGGGACTCAAAACGGTGATTAATAGCCCATCTAATTGTGATTAATAGCCCATGAAACAGGCCAGAATCGGCCAAAATTACGAGTGTTGATGACCGGCACGTAAACGCAACCTAGGGTTCGACAATGGTGGAAATCACTCCGGGGACTCAGAACGGTGATTAATAGCCCATGTAATTGTGATTAATAGCCCATGAAACAGGCCAGAAACGGCCAAAACTGCGAGTGTTAATGACCGACACGTAAATAAAACCTGGGGTTCATTAATGGTGGAAATCACTCCGGGGACTCAAAACGGTGATTAATAGCCAATGAAACAGGCCAGAATCGGCCAAAACTGCGAGTGTTGATGACCGGCACGTAAACGCAACCTGGGGTTCGTCAATGGTGAAAATCACTCCGGGGACTCAAAACGGTGATTAAAAGCCCATCTAACTGTGATTAATATCCCATGAAACAGGCCAGAAACGGCCAAAACTGCGAGTGTTGATGACCGACACGTAAATACAACCTAGGGTTCGTCAATGGTGGAAATCACTCCGGGGACTCAAAATGGTGATTAATCGCCCATCTAACTGTGATTAATGGCCCATGAAACAGGCCAGAATCGACCAAAACTGCGAGTTTTGATGTCCGACACGTAAATAAAACCTGGGGTTCATCAATGGTGGAAATCACTTCGGGGACTCAAAACGGTGATTAATAGCCCATGTAATTGTGATTAATAGCCCATGAAACAGGCCAGAAACGGCTAAAACTGCGAGTGTTGATGACCGACAAGTAAATACAACCTGGGGTTCGTCAATGGTGGAAACCACTCCGGGGACTCAAAACGGTAATTAATAGCCCATGTAACAATGATTAATAGCCCATGAAACAGGCCAGAATCGGCCAAAACTGAGAGTTTTGATGACCGGCACGTAAACGAAACCTGGGGTTCGTCAATGGTGAAAATCACTCCGGGGACTTAAAACGGTGATTAATAGCCCATCTAACTGTGATTAATAGCCCATGAAACAGGCCAGAATCGGCCAAAACTGCGAGTTTTGATGACCGACACGTAAATAAAACCTGGGGTTCGTCAATGGTGGAAATCACTCCGGGGACTCAAAACGGTGATTAATAGCCCATGTAACTATGATTAATAGCCCATGAAACAGGCCAGAATCGGCCAAAACTGAGAGTTTTGATGATCGGCACGTAAACGCAACCTGGGGTTCGTCAATGGTGAAAATCACTCCGGGGACTCAAAACGGTGATTAATAGCCCATCTAACTGTGATTAATAGCCCATGAAAGAGGCCAGAATCGGCCAAAACTGTGAGTTTTGATGACCAACACGTAAATAAAACCTGGGGTTCGTCAATGGTGGAAATCACTCCGGGGACTCAAAATGGTGATTAATAGCCCATGAAACAGGCCGGAATCGGCCAAAACTGCGAGTGTTGATGACCGACACGTAAATACAACCTAGGGTTCGTCAATGGTGGAAATCACTCCGGGGACTCAAAACGGTGATTAATACCCCATCTAACTGTGATTAATAGCCCATGAAACAGGCCAGAATCGACCAAAACTGCGAGTTTTGATGTCCGACACGTAAATAAAACCTGGGGTTCATCAATGGTGGAAATCACTCCGGGGACTCAAAACGGTGATTAATAGCCCATGTAACAATGATTAATAGCCCATGAAACAGGCCAGAATCGGCCAAAATTACGAGTGTTGATGACCGGCACGTAAACGCAACCTAGGGTTCGACAATGGTGGAAATCACTCCGGGGACTCAAAACGGTGATTAATACCCCATCTAACTGTGATTAATAGCCCATGAAACAGGCCAGAATCGGCCAAAACTGCGAGTTTTGATGTCCGACACGTAAATAAAACCTGGGGTTCATCAATGGTGGAAATCACTCCGGGGACTCAAAACGGTGATTAATAGCCCATGTAACAATGATTAATAGCCCATGAAACAGGCCAGGATCGGCCAAAATTACGAGTGTTGATGACCGGCACGTAAACGCAACCTAGGGTTCATCAATGGTGAAAATCACTCCGGGGACTCAAAACGGTGATTAATAGCCCATCTAACTGTGATTAATAGCCCATGAAAGAGGCCAGAATCGGCCAAAACTGTGAGTTTTGATGACCAACACGTAAATAAAACCTGGGGTTCGTCAATGGTGGAAATCACTCCGGGGACTCAAAATGGTGATTAATAGCCCATGAAACAGGCCGGAATCGGCCAAAACTGCGAGTGTTGATGACCGACACGTAAATACAACCTGGGGTTCGTCAATGGTGGAAATCACTCCGGGGACTCAAAACGGTGATTAATAGCCCATGTAACAATGATTAATAGCCCATGAAACATGCCAGAATCGGCCAAAACTGCGAGTGTTGATGACCGGCACGTAAACGCAACCTGGGGTTCGTCAATGGTGAAAATCACTCCGGGGACTCAAAACGGTGATTAAAAGCCCATCTAACTGTGATTAATATCCCATGAAACAGGCCAGAATCGGCCAAAACTGCGAGTTTTGATGACCGACACGTAAATAAAACCTGGGGTTCGTCAATGGTGGAAATCACTCCGGGGACTCAAAACTGTGATTAATAGCCAATGAAACAGGCCAGAATCGGCCAAAACTGCGAGTGTTGATGACCGACACGTAAATACAACCTGGGGTTCGTCAATGGTGGAAATCACTCCGGGGACTCAAAATGGTGATTAATAGCCCATCTAACTGTGATTAATAGCCCATGAAACAAGCCAGAATCGGCTAAAATTACGAGTGTTGATGACCGGCACGTAAACGCAACCTAGGGATCGACAATGGTGGAAATCACTTCGGGGACTCAAAACGGTGATTAATAGCCCATGTAATTGTGATTAATAGCCCATGAAAGAGGCCAGAAACGGCTAAAACTGCGAGTGTTGATGACCGACAAGTAAATACAACCTGGGGTTCGTCAATGGTGGAAACCACTCCGGGGACTCAAAACGGTAATTAATAGCCCATGTAACAATGATTAATAGCCCATGAAACAGGCCAGAATCGGCCAAAACTGAGAGTTTTGATGACCGGCACGTAAACGAAACCTGGGGTTCGTCAATGGTGAAAATCACTCCGGGGACTTAAAACGGTGATTAATAGCCCATCTAACTGTGATTAATAGCCCATGAAACAGGCCAGAATCGGCCAAAACTGCAAGTTTTGATGACCGACACGTAAATAAAACCTGGGGTTCGTCAATGGTGGAAATCACTCCGGGGACTCAAAACGGTGATTAATAGCCCATGTAACTATGATTAATAGCCCATGAAACAGGCCAGAATCGGCCAAAACTGAGAGTTTTGATGATCGGCACGTAAACGCAACCTGGGGTTCGTCAATGGTGAAAATCACTCCGGGGACTCAAAACGGTGATTAATAGCCCATCTAACTGTGATTAATAGCCCATGAAAGAGGCCAGAATCGGCCAAAACTGTGAGTTTTGATGACCAACACGTAAATAAAACCTGGGGTTCGTCAATGGTGGAAATCACTCCGGGGACTCAAAATGGTGATTAATAGCCCATGAAACAGGCCGGAATCGGCCAAAACTGCGAGTGTTGATGACCGACACGTAAATACAACCTAGGGTTCGTCAATGGTGGAAATCACTCCGGGGACTCAAAACGGTGATTAATACCCCATCTAACTGTGATTAATAGCCCATGAAACAGGCCAGAATCGACCAAAACTGCGAGTTTTGATGTCCGACACGTAAATAAAACCTGGGGTTCATCAATGGTGGAAATCACTCCGGGGACTCAAAACGGTGATTAATAGCCCATGTAACAATGATTAATAGCCCATGAAACAGGCCAGAATCGGCCAAAATTACGAGTGTTGATGACCGGCACGTAAACGCAACCTAGGGTTCGACAATGGTGGAAATCACTCCGGGGACTCAAAACGGTGATTAATACCCCATCTAACTGTGATTAATAGCCCATGAAACAGGCCAGAATCGGCCAAAACTGCGAGTTTTGATGTCCGACACGTAAATAAAACCTGGGGTTCATCAATGGTGGAAATCACTCCGGGGACTCAAAACGGTGATTAATAGCCCATGTAACAATGATTAATAGCCCATGAAACAGGCCAGGATCGGCCAAAATTACGAGTGTTGATGACCGGCACGTAAACGCAACCTAGGGTTCGTCAATGGTGGAAATCACTCCGGGGACTCAAAACGGTGATTAATAGCCCATGTAATTGTGATTAATAGCCCATGAAACAGGCCAGAAACGGCCAAAACTGCGAGTGTTGATGACCGACACGTAAATACAACCTGGGGTTCGTCAATGGTGGAAATCACTCCGGGGACTCAAAACGGTGATTAATAGCCCATGTAACAATGATTAATAGCCCATGAAACATGCCAGAATCGGCCAAAACTGCGAGTGTTGATGACCGGCACGTAAACGCAACCTGGGGTTCGTCAATGGTGAAAATCACTCCGGGGACTCAAAACGGTGATTAAAAGCCCATCTAACTGTGATTAATATCCCATGAAACAGGCCAGAATCGGCCAAAACTGCGAGTTTTGATGACCGACACGTAAATAAAACCTGGGGTTCGTCAATGGTGGAAATCACTCCGGGGACTCAAAACTGTGATTAATAGCCAATGAAACAGGCCAGAATCGGCCAAAACTGCGAGTGTTGATGACCGACACGTAAATACAACCTGGGGTTCGTCAATGGTGGAAATCACTCCGGGGACTCAAAATGGTGATTAATAGCCCATCTAACTGTGATTAATAGCCCATGAAACAAGCCAGAATCGGCTAAAATTACGAGTGTTGATGACCGGCACGTAAACGCAACCTAGGGATCGACAATGGTGGAAATCACTTCGGGGACTCAAAACGGTGATTAATAGCCCATGTAATTGTGATTAATAGCCCATGAAAGAGGCCAGAAACGGCTAAAACTGCGAGTGTTGATGACCGACAAGTAAATACAACCTGGGGTTCGTCAATGGTGGAAACCACTCCGGGGACTCAAAACGGTAATTAATAGCCCATGTAACAATGATTAATAGCCCATGAAACAGGCCAGAATCGGCCAAAACTGAGAGTTTTGATGACCGGCACGTAAACGAAACCTGGGGTTCGTCAATGGTGAAAATCACTCCGGGGACTTAAAACGGTGATTAATAGCCCATCTAACTGTGATTAATAGCCCATGAAACAGGCCAGAATCGGCCAAAACTGCAAGTTTTGATGACCGACACGTAAATAAAACCTGGGGTTCGTCAATGGTGGAAATCACTCCGGGGACTCAAAACGGTGATTAATAGCCCATGTAACTATGATTAATAGCCCATGAAACAGGCCAGAATCGGCCAAAACTGAGAGTTTTGATGATCGGCACGTAAACGCAACCTGGGGTTCGTCAATGGTGAAAATCACTCCGGGGACTCAAAACGGTGATTAATAGCCCATCTAACTGTGATTAATAGCCCATGAAAGAGGCCAGAATCGGCCAAAACTGTGAGTTTTGATGACCAACACGTAAATAAAACCTGGGGTTCGTCAATGGTGGAAATCACTCCGGGGACTCAAAATGGTGATTAATAGCCCATGAAACAGGCCGGAATCGGCCAAAACTGCGAGTGTTGATGACCGACACGTAAATACAACCTAGGGTTCGTCAATGGTGGAAATCACTCCGGGGACTCAAAACGGTGATTAATACCCCATCTAACTGTGATTAATAGCCCATGAAACAGGCCAGAATCGACCAAAACTGCGAGTTTTGCTGTCCGACACGTAAATAAAACCTGGGGTTCATCAATGGTGGAAATCACTCCGGGGACTCAAAACGGTGATTAATAGCCCATGTAACAATGATTAATAGCCCATGAAACAGGCCAGAATCGGCCAAAATTACGAGTGTTGATGACCGGCACGTAAACGCAACCTAGGGTTCGACAATGGTGGAAATCACTCCGGGGACTCAAAACGGTGATTAATAGCCCATCTAACTGTGATTAATAGCCCATGAAACAGGCCAGAATCGGCCAAAACTGCGAGTGTTGATGACCGACACGTAAATACAACCTGGGGTTATTCAATGGTGGAAATCACTCCGGGGACTCAAAACGGTGATTAATAGCCCATGTAACTATGATTAATAGCCCATGAAACAGGCCAGAATCGGCCAAAACTGAGAGTTTTGATGATCGGCACGTAAACGCAACCTGGGGTTCGTCAATGGTGGAAATCACTCCGGGGACTCAAAACGGTGATTAATAGCCCATGTAACAATGATTAATAGCCCATGAAACATGCCAGAATCGGCCAAAACTGCGAGTGTTGATGACCGGCACGTAAACGCAACCTGGGATTCGTCAATGGTGGAAATCACTCCGGGGACTCAAAACGGTGATTAATAGCCCATGTAACAATGATTAATAGCCCATGAAACAGGCCAGAAACGGCCAAAACTGCGAGTGTTGATGACCGACACGTAAATACAACCTGGGGTTCGTCAATGGTGGAAATCACTCCGGGGACTCAAAATGGTGATTAATAGCCCATCTAACTGTGATTAATAGCCCATGAAACAAGCCAGAATCGGCTAAAATTACGAGTGTTGATGACCGGCACGTAAACGCAACCTAGGGATCGACAATGGTGGAAATCACTTCGGGGACTCAAAACGGTGATTAATAGCCCATGTAATTGTGATTAATAGCCCATGAAACAGGCCAGAAACGGATAAAACTGCGAGTGTTGATGACCGACAAGTAAATACAACCTGGGGTTCGTCAATGGTGGAAACCACTCCGGGGACTCAAAACGGTAATTAATAGCCCATGTAACAATGATTAATAGCCCATGAAACAGGCCAGAATCGGCCAAAACTGAGAGTTTTGATGATCGGCACGTAAACGCAACCTGGGGTTCGTCAATGGTGAAAATCACTCCGGGGACTCAAAACGGTGATTAATAGCCCATCTAACTGTGATTAATAGCCCATGAAAGAGGCCAGAATCGGCCAAAACTGTGAGTTTTGATGACCAACACGTAAATAAAACCTGGGGTTCGTCAATGGTGGAAATCACTCCGGGGACTCAAAGTGGTGATTAATAGCCCATGAAACAGGCCGGAATCGGCCAAAACTGCGAGTGTTGATGACCGACACGTAAATACAACCTAGGGTTCGTCAATGGTGGAAATCACTCCGGGGACTCAAAACGGTGATTAATACCCCATCTAACTGTGATTAATAGCCCATGAAACAGGCCAGAATCGACCAAAACTGCGAGTTTTGATGTCCGACACGTAAATAAAACCTGGGGTTCATCAATGGTGGAAATCACTCCGGGGACTCAAAACGGTGATTAATAGCCCATGTAACAATGATTAATAGCCCATGAAACAGGCCAGAATCGGCCAAAATTACGAGTGTTGATGACCGGCACGTAAACGCAACCTAGGGTTCGACAATGGTGGAAATCACTCCGGGGACTCAAAACGGTGATTAATAGCCCATCTAACTGTGATTAATAGCCCATGAAACAGGCCAGAATCGGCCAAAACTGCGAGTGTTGATGACCGACACGTAAATACAACCTGGGGTTATTCAATGGTGGAAATCACTCCGGGGACTCAAAACGGTGATTAATAGCCCATGTAACTATGATTAATAGCCCATGAAACAGGCGAGAATCGGCCAAAACTGAGAGTTTTGATGATCGGCACGTAAACGCAACCTGGGGTTCGTCAATGGTGAAAATCACTCCGGGGACTCAAAACGGTGATTAATAGCCCATCTAACTGTGATTAATAGCCCATGAAAGAGGCCAGAATCGGCCAAAACTGTGAGTTTTGATGACCAACACGTAAATAAAACCTGGGGTTCGTCAATGGTGGAAATCACTCCGGGGACTCAAAATGGTGATTAATAGCCCATGAAACAGGCCGGAATCGGCCAAAACTGCGAGTGTTGATGACCGACACGTAAATACAACCTGGGGTTCGTCAATGGTGGAAATCACTCCGGGGACTCAAAACGGTGATTAATAGCCCATGTAACAATGATTAATAGCCCATGAAACATGCCAGAATCGGCCAAAACTGCGAGTGTTGATGACCGGCACGTAAACGCAACCTGGGGTTCGTCAATGGTGAAAATCACTCCGGGGACTCAAAACGGTGATTAAAAGCCCATCTAACTGTGATTAATATCCCATGAAACAGGCCAGAATCGGCCAAAACTGCGAGTTTTGATGACCGACACGTAAATAAAACCTGGGGTTCGTCAATGGTGGAAATCACTCCGGGGACTCAAAACTGTGAATAATAGCCAATGAAACAGGCCAGAATCGGCCAAAACTGCGAGTGTTGATGACCGACACGTAAATACAACCTGGGGTTCGTCAATGGTGGAAATCACTCCGGGGACTCAAAATGGTGATTAATAGCCCATCTAACTGTGATTAATAGCCCATGAAACAAGCCAGAATCGGCTAAAATTACGAGTGTTGATGACCGGCACGTAAACGCAACCTAGGGATCGACAATGGTGGAAATCACTTCGGGGACTCAAAACGGTGATTAATAGCCCATGTAATTGTGATTAATAGCCCATGAAACAGGCCAGAAACGGCTAAAACTGCGAGTGTTGATGACCGACAAGTAAATACAACCTGGGGTTCGTCAATGGTGGAAACCACTCCGGGGACTCAAAACGGTAATTAATAGCCCATGTAATAATGATTAATAGCCCATGAAACAGGCCAGAATCGGCCAAAACTGAGAGTTTTGATGACCGGCACGTAAACGAAACCTGGGGTTCGTCAATGGTGAAAATCACTCCGGGGACTTAAAATGGTGATTAATAGCCCATCTAACTGTGATTAATAGCCCATGAAACAGGCCAGAATCGGCCAAAACTGTGAGTTTTGATGACCGACACGTAAATAAAACCTGGGGTTCGTCAATGGTGGAAATCACTCCGGGGACTCAAAACGGTGATTAATAGCCCATGAAACAGGCCGGAATCGGCCAAAACTGCGAGTGTTGATGACCGACACGTAAATACAAGCTGGGGTTCGTCAATGGTGGAAATCACTCCAGGGACTCAAAACGGTGATTAATAGCCCATCTCACTGTGATTAATAGCCCATGAAACAGGCCAGAATCGGCCAAAACTGCGAGTTTTGATGACAGACACGTAAATAAAAGTTGGGGTTCGTCAATGGTGGAAATCACTCCGGGGACTCAAAACGGTGATTAATAGCCCATGAAACAGGCCTGAAACGGCCAAAACTGCGAGTGTTGATGACCGACACGTAAATACAAGCCGGGGTTCGTCAATGGTGGAAATCACTCCGGGGACTCAAAACGGTGATTAATAGGCCATGTAACAATGATTAATAGCCCATGAAACAGGCCAGAATCGGCAAAAACTGAGAGTGTTGATGACCGGCACGTAAACGCAACCTGGGGTTCGTCAATGGTGAAAATCACTCCGGGGACTCAAAACGGTGATTAAAAGCCCATCTAACTGTGATTAATATCCCATGAAACAGGCCAGAATCGGCCAAAACTGCGAGTTTTGATGACCGGCACGTAAATAAAACCTGGGGTTCGTCAATGGTGGAAATCACTCCGGGGACTCAAAACGGTGATTAATAGCCCATCTAATTGTGATTAATAGCCCATGAAACAGGCCAGAATCGGCCAAAATTACGAGTGTTGATGACCGGCACGTAAACGCAACCTAGGGTTCGACAATGGAGGAAATCACTCCGGGGACTCAGAACGGTGATTAATAGCCCATGTAATTGTGATTAATAGCCCATGAAACAGGCCAGAAACGGCCAAAACTGCGAGTGTTAATGACCGACACGTAAATAAAACCTGGGGTTCGTTAATGGTGGAAATCACTCCGGGGACTCAAAACGGTGATTAATAGCCAATGAAACAGGCCAGAATCGGCCAAAACTGCGAGTGTTGATGACCGGCACGTAAACGCAACCTGGGGTTCGTCAATGGTGAAAATCACTCCGGGGACTCAAAACGGTGATTAAAATCCCATCTAACTGTGATTAATATCCCATGAAACAGGCCAGAAACGGCCAAAACTGCGAGTGTTGATGACCGACACGTAAATACAACCTAGGGTTCGTCAATGGTGGAAATCACTCCGGGGACTCAAAATGGTGATTAATCGCCCATCTAACTGTGATTAATAGCCCATGAAACAGGCCAGAATCGGCCAAAATTACGAGTGTTGATGACCGGCACGTAAACGCAACCTAGGGTTCGACAATGGTGGAAATCACTCCGGGGACTCAAAACGGTGATTAATAGCCCATGTAATTGTGATTAATAGCCCATGAAACAGGCCAGAAACGGCCAAAACTGCGAGTGTTGATGACTGACAGGTAAATAAAACCTGGGGTTCGTTAATGGTGGAAATCACTCCGGGGCCTAAAAACGGTGATTAATAGCCGATGAAACAGGCCAGAATTGGCCAAAACTGCGAGTGTTGATGACCGACACGTAAATACAACCTGGGGTTCGTCAATGGTGGAAATCACTCCGGGGACTCAAAACGGTGATTAATACCCCATCTAACTGTGATTAATAGCCCATGAAACAGGCCAGAATCGGCCAAAACTGCGAGTTTTGATGTCCGACACGTAAATAAAACCTGGGGTTCATCAATGGTGGAAATCACTCCGGGGACTCAAAACGGTGATTAATAGCCCATGTAACAATGATTAATAGCCCATGAAACAGGCCAGAATCGGCCAAAATTACGAGTGTTGATGACCGGCACGTAAACGCAACCTAGGGTTCGACAATGGTGGAAATCACTCTGGGGACTCAAAATGGTGATTAATAGCCCATCTAACTGTGATTAATAGCCCATGAAACAGGCCAGAATCGGCCAAAACTGCGAGTGTTGATGACCGACACGTAAATACAACCTGGGGTTCTTCAATGGTGGAAATCACTGGGGGGACTCAAAACGGTGATTAATAGCCCATGTAACTATGATTAATAGCCCATGAAACAGGCCAGAATCGGCCAAAACTGAGAGTTTTGATGATCGGCACGTAAACGCAACCTGGGGTTCGTCAATGGTGAAAATCACTCCGGGGACTCAAAACGGTGATTAATAGCCCATCTAACTGTGATTAATAGCCCATGAAAGAGGCCAGAATCGGCCAAAACTGTGAGTTTTGATGACCAACACGTAAATAAAACCTGGGGTTCGTCAATGGTGGAAATCACTCCGGGGACTCAAAATGGTGATTAATAGCCCATGAAACAGGCCGGAATCGGCCAAAACTGCGAGTGTTGATGACCGACACGTAAATACAACCTGGGGTTCGTCAATGGTGGAAATCACTCCGGGGACTCAAAACGGTGATTAATAGCCCATGTAACAATGATTAATAGCCCATGAAACATGCCGGAATCGGCCAAAACTGCGAGTGTTGATGACCGACACGTAAATACAACCTGGGGTTCGTCAATGGTGGAAATCACTCCGGGGACTCAAAACGGTGATTAATAGCCCATGTAACAATGATTAATAGCCCATGAAACATGCCAGAATCGGCCAAAACTGCGAGTGTTGATGACCGACACGTAAATACAACCTGGGGTTCGTCAATGGTGGAAATCACTCCGGAGACTCAAAACAGTGATTAATAGCCCATCTAACTGTGATTAATAGCCCATGAAACAAGCCAGAATCGGCCAAAACTGCGAGTGTTGATGACCGACACGTAAATACAACCAGGGGTTCTTCAATGGTGGAAATCACTCCGGGGACTCAAAACGGTGATTAATAGCCCATGTAACTATGATTAATAGCCCATGAAACAGGCCAGAATCGGCCAAAACTGAGAGTTTTGATGATCGGCACGTAAACGCAACCTGGGGTTCGTCAATGGTGAAAATCACTCCGGGGACTCAAAACGGTGATTAATAGCCCATCTAACTGTGATTAATAGCCCATGAAAGAGGCCAGAATCGGCCAAAACTGTGAGTTTTGATGACCAACACGTAAATAAAACCTGGGGTTCGTCAATGGTGGAAATCACTCCGGGGACTCAAAATGGTGATTAATAGCCCATGAAACAGGCCGGAATCGCCCAAAACTACGAGTGTTGATGACCGACACGTAAATACAACCTGGGGTTCGTCAATGGTGGAAATCACTCCGGGGACTCAAAACAGTGATTAATAGCCCATCTAACTGTGATTAATAGCCCATGAAACAGGCCAGAATCGGCCAAAACTGCGAGTGTTGATGACCGACACGTAAATACAACCTGGGGTTCTTCAATGGTGGAAATCACTCCGGGGACTCAAAACGGTGATTAATAGCCCATGAAACTATGATTAATAGCCCATGAAACAGGCCAGAATCGGCCAAAACTGAGAGTTTTGATGACCGGCTCGTAAACGAAACCTGGGGTTCGTCAATGGTGAAAATCACTCCGGAGACTCAAAACGGTGATTAATAGCCCACCTAACTGTGATTAATAGCCCATCAAAGAGGCCAGAATCGGCCAAAACTGTGAGTTTTGATGACCGACACGTAAATAAAACCTGGGGTTCGTCAATGGTGGAAATCACTCCGGGGACTCAAAACGGTGATTAATAGCCCATGAAACAGGCCGGAATCGGCCAAAACTGCGAGTGTTGATGACCGACACGTAAACGCAACCTGGGGTTCGTCAATGGTGGAAATCACTCTGGGGATTCAAAACGGTGATTAATAGCCCATGTAACAATGATTAATAGCCCATGAAACATGCCAGAATCGGCCAAAACTGCGAGTTTTGATGACCGACACGTAAATAAAACCTGGGGTTCGTCAATGGTGGAAATCACTCCGGGGACTCAAAACGGTGATTAATAGCCCATGAAACAGGCCGGAATCGGCCAAAACTGCGAGTGTTGATGACCGACACGTAAATACAAGCTGGGGTTCGTCAATGGTGGAAATCACTCCAGGGACTCAAAACGGTGATTAATAGCCCATCTCACTGTGATTAATAGCCCATGAAACAGGCCAGAATCGGCCAAAACTGCGAGTTTTGATGACAGACACGTAAATAAAAGTTGGGGTTCGTCAATGGTGGAAATCACTCCGGGGACTCAAAACGGTGATTAATAGCCCATCTAACTGTGATTAATAGCCCATGAAAGAGGCCAGAATCGGCCAAAACTGTGAGTTTTGATAACCAACACGTAAATAAAACCTGGGGTTCGTCAATGGTGGAAATCACTCCGGGGACTCAAAATGGTGATTAATAGCCCATTAAACAGGCCGGAATCGGCCAAAACTGCGAGTGTTGATGACCGACACGTAAATACAAGCCGGGGTTCGTCAATGGTGGAAATCACTCCGGGGACTCAAAACGGTGATTAATAGGCCATGTAACAATAATTAATAGCCCATGAAACAGGCCAGAATCGGCAAAAACTGAGAGTGTTGATGACCGGCACGTAAACGCAACCTGTGGTTCGTCAATGGTGAAAATCACTCCGGGGACTCAAAACGGTGATTAATAGCCCATGAAACAGGCCAGAATCGGCCAAAACTGAGAGTTTTGATGACCGGCTCGTAAACGCAACCTGGGGTTCGTCAATGGTGAAAATCACTCCGGAGACTCAAAACGGTGATTAATAGCCCACCTAAATGTGATTAATAGCCCATGAAAGAGGCCATAATTGGCCAAAACTGAGAGTTTTGATGACCGACACGTAAATAAAACCTGGGGTTCGTCAATGGTGGAAATCACTCCGGGGACTCAAAACGGTGATTAATAGCCCATGTAACAATGATTAATAGCCCATGAAACAGGCCAGAATCGGCCAAAACTGCGAGTGTTGATGACCGGCACGTAAACGCAACCTGGGGTTCGTCAATGGTGAAAATCACTCCGGGGACACAAAACGGTGATTAAAAGCCCATCTAACTGTGATTAATATCCCATGAAACAGGCCAGAAACGGCCAAAACTGCGAGTGTTGATGACCGACACGTAAATACAACCTAGGGTTCGTCAATGGTGGAAATCACTCCGGGGACTCAAAATGGTGATTAATCGCCCATCTAACTGTGATTAATAGCCCATGAAACAGGCCAGAATCGGCCAAAATTACGAGTGTTGATGACCGGCACGTAAACGCAACCTAGGGTTCGACAATGGTGGAAATCACCCCGGGGACTCTAAACGGTGATTAATAGCCCATGTAATTGTGATTAATAGCCCATGAAACAGGCCAGAAACGGCCAAAACTGCGAGTGTTGATGACTGACAGGTAAATAAAACCTGGGGTTCGTTAATGGTGGAAATCACTCCGGGGACTCAAAACGGTGATTAATAGCCAATGAAACAGGCCAGAATCGGCCAAAACTGCGAGTTTTGATGACAGACACGTAAATAAAAGTTGGGGTTCGTCAATGGTGGAAATCACTCCGGGGACTCAAAACGGTGATTAATAGCCCATGAAACAGGCCTGAAACGGCCAAAACTGCGAGTGTTGATGACCGACACGTAAATACAACCTGGGGTTCGTCAATGGTGGAAATCACTCCGGGGACTCAAAACGGTGATTAATAGCCCATGTAACAATGATTAATAGCCCATGAAACAGGCCAGAATCGGCCAAAACTGCGAGTGTTGATGACCGGCACGTAAACGCAACCTGGGGTTCGTCAATGGTGAAAATCACTCCGGGGACACAAAACGGTGATTAAAAGCCCATCTAACTGTGATTAATATCCCATGAAACAGGCCAGAAACGGCCAAAACTGCGAGTGTTGATGACCGACACGTAAATACAACCTAGGGTTCGTCAATGGTGGAAATCACTCCGGGGACTCAAAATGGTGATTAATCGCCCATCTAACTGTGATTAATAGCCCATGAAACAGGCCAGAATCGGCCAAAATTACGAGTGTTGATGACCGGCACGTAAACGCAACCTAGGGTTCGACAATGGTGGAAATCACCCCGGGGACTCTAAACGGTGATTAATAGCCCATGTAATTGTGATTAATAGCCCATGAAACAGGCCAGAAACGGCCAAAACTGCGAGTGTTGATGACTGACAGGTAAATAAAACCTGGGGTTCGTTAATGGTGGAAATCACTCCGGGGACTCAAAACGGTGATTAATAGCCAATGAAACAGGCCAGAATCGGCCAAAACTGCGAGTTTTGATGACAGACACGTAAATAAAAGTTGGGGTTCGTCAATGGTGGAAATCACTCCGGGGACTCAAAACGGTGATTAATAGCCCATGAAACAGGCCTGAAACGGCCAAAACTGCGAGTGTTGATGACCGACACGTAAATACAACCTGGGGTTCGTCAATGGTGGAAATCACTCCGGGGACTCAAAACGGTGATTAATAGCCCATGTAACAATGATTAATAGCCCATGAAACAGGCCAGAATCGGCCAAAACTGAGAGTGTTGATGACCGGCACGTAAACGCAACCTGGGGTTCGTCAATGGTGAAAATCACTCCGGGGACTCAAAACGGTGATTAAAAGCCCATCAAACTGTGATTAATATCCCATGAAACAGGCCTGAAACGGCCAAAACTGCGAGTGTTGATGACCGACACGTAAATACAACCTAGGGTTCATCAATGGTGGAAATCACTCCGGGGACTCAAAATGGTGATTAATCGCCCATCTAACTGTGATTAATAGCCCATGAAACAGGCCAGAATCGGCCAAAATTACGAGTGTTGATGACCGGCACGTAAACGCAACCTAGGGTTCGACAATGGTGGAAATCACTCCGAGGACTCAAAACGGTGATTAATAGCCCATGTAATTGTGATTAATAGCCCATGAAACAGGCCAGAAACGGCCAAAACTGCGAGTGTTGATGACCGACACGTAAATACAACCTGGGGTTCGTCAATGGTGGAAATCACTCCGGGGACTCAAAACGGTGATTAATACCCCATCTAACTGTGATTAATAGCCCATGAAACAGGCCAGAATCGGCCAAAACTGCGAGTTTTGATGTCCGACACGTAAATAAAACCTGGGGTTCATCAATGGTGGAAATCACTCCGGGGACTCAAAACGGTGATTAATAGCCCATGTAACAATGATTAATAGCCCATGAAACAGGCCAGGATCGGCCAAAATTACGAGTGTTGATGACCGGCACGTAAACGCAACCTAGGGTTCGACAATGGTGGAAATCACTCCGGGGACTCAAAACGGTGATTAATAGCCCATCTAACTGTGATTAATAGCCCATGAAACAGGCCAGAATCGGCCAAAACTGCGAGTGTTGATGACCGACACGTAAATACAACCTAGGGTTCGTCAATGGTGGAAATCACTCCGGGGACTCAAAATGGTGATTAATCGCCCATCTAACTGTGATTAATAGCCCATGAAACAGGCCAGAATCGGCCAAAATTACGAGTGTTGATGACCGGCACGTAAACGCAACCTAGGGTTCGACAATGGTGGAAATCACTCCGGGGACTCAAAACGGTGATTAATAGCCCATGTAATTGTGATTAATAGCCCATGAAACAGGCCAGAAACGGCCAAAACTGCGAGTGTTGATGACCGACACGTAAATACAACCTAGGGTTCGTCAATGGTGGAAATCACTCCGGGGACTCAAAATGGTGATTAATCGCCCATCTAACTGTGATTAATAGCCCATGAAACAGGCCAGAATCGGCCAAAATTACGAGTGTTGATGACCGGCACGTAAACGCAACCTAGGGTTCGACAATGGTGGAAATCACTCCGGGGACTCAAAACGGTGATTAATAGCCCATGTAATTGTGATTAATAGCCCATGAAACAGGCCAGAAACGGCCAAAACTGCGAGTGTTGATGACTGACAGGTAAATAAAACCTGGGGTTCGTTAATGGTGGAAATCACTCCGGGGCCTAAAAACGGTGATTAATAGCCCATGAAACAGGCCAGAATCGGCCAAAACTGCGAGTGTTGATGACCGACACGTAAATACAACCTGGGGTTCGTCAATGGTGGAAATCACTCCGGGGACTCAAAACGGTGATTAATACCCCATCTAACTGTGATTAATAGCCCATGAAACAGGCCAGAATCGGCCAAAACTGCGAGTTTTGATGTCCGACACGTAAATAAAACCTGGGGTTCATCAATGGTGGAAATCACTCCGGGGACTCAAAACGGTGATTAATAGCCCATGTAACAATGATTAATAGCCCATGAAACAGGCCAGGATCGGCCAAAATTACGAGTGTTGATGACCGGCACGTAAACGCAACCTAGGGTTCGACAATGGTGGAAATCACTCCGGGGACTCAAAACGGTGATTAATAGCCCATCTAACTGTGATTAATAGCCCATGAAACAGGCCAGAATCGGCCAAAACTGCGAGTGTTGATGACCGACACGTAAATACAACCTGGGGTTCTTCAATGGTGGAAATCACTCCGGGGACTCAAAACGGTGATTAATAGCCCATGTAACTATGATTAATAGCCCATGAAACAGGCCAGAATCGGCCAAAACTGAGAGTTTTGATGATCGGCACGTAAACGCAACCTGGGGTTCGTCAATGGTGAAAATCACTCCGGGGACTCAAAACGGTGATTAATAGCCCATCTAACTGTGATTAATAGCCCATGAAAGAGGCCAGAATCGGCCAAAACTGTGAGTTTTGATGACCAACACGTAAATAAAACCTGGGGTTCGTCAATGGTGGAAATCACTCCGGGGACTCAAAATGGTGATTAATAGCCCATGAAACAGGCCGGAATCGGCCAAAACTGCGAGTGTTGATGACCGACACGTAAATACAACCTAGGGTTCGTCAATGGTGGAAATCACTCCGGGGACTCAAAACGGTGATTAATACCCCATCTAACTGTGATTAATAGCCCATGAAACAGGCCAGAATCGACCAAAACTGCGAGTTTTGATGTCCGACACGTAAATAAAACCTGGGGTTCATCAATGGTGGAAAACACTCCGGGGACTCAAAACGGTGATTAATAGCCCATGTAACAATGATTAATAGCCCATGAAACAGGCCAGAATCGGCCAAAATTACGAGTGTTGATGACCGGCACGTAAACGCAACCTAGGGTTCGACAATGGTGGAAATCACTCCGGGGACTCAAAACGGTGATTAATAGCCCATGTAATTGTGATTAATAGCCCATGAAACAGGCCAGAAACGGCCAAAACTGCGAGTGTTGATGACTGACAGGTAAATAAAACCTGGGGTTCGTTAATGGTGGAAATCACTCCGGGGCCTAAAAACGGTGATTAATAGCCCATGAAACAGGCCAGAATCGGCCAAAACTGCGAGTGTTGATGACCGACACGTAAATACAACCTGGGGTACGTCAATGTGGAAATCACTCCGGGGACTCAAAACGGTGATTAATACCCCATCTAACTGTGATTAATAGCCCATGAAACAGGCCAGAATCGGCCAAAACTGCGAGTTTTGATGTCCGACACGTAAATAAAACCTGGGGTTCATCAATGGTGGAAATCACTCCGGGGACTCAAAACGGTGATTAATAGCCCATGTAACAATGATTAATAGCCCATGAAACAGGCCAGGATCGGCCAAAATTACGAGTGTTGATGACCGGCACGTAAACGCAACCTAGGGTTCGACAATGGTGGAAATCACTCCGGGGACTAAAAACGGTGATTAATAGCCCATCTAACTGTGATTAATAGCCCATGAAAGAGGCCAGAATCGGCCAAAACTGTGAGTTTTGATGACCAACACGTAAATAAAACATGGGGTTCGTCAATGGTGGAAATCACTCCGGGGACTCAAAATGGTGATTAATAGCCCATGAAACAGGCCGGAATCGGCCAAAACTGCGAGTGTTGATGACCGACACGTAAATACAACCTAGGGTTCGTCAATGGTGGAAATCACTCCGGGGACTCAAAACGGTGATTAATACCCCATCTAACTGTGATTAATAGCCCATGAAACAGGCCAGAATCGGCCAAAACTGCGAGTTTTGATGTCCGACACGTAAATAAAACCTGGGGTTCATCAATGGTGGCAATCACTCCGGGGACTCAAAACGGTGATTAATAGCCCATGTAACAATGATTAATAGCCCATGAAACAGGCCAGGATCGGCCAAAATTACGAGTTTTGATGACCGACACGTAAATAAAAGTTGGGGTTCGTCAATGGTGGAAATCACTCCGGGGACTAAAAACGGTGATTAATAGCCCATCTAACTGTGATTAATAGCCCATGAAAGAGGCCAGAATCGGCCAAAACTGTGAGTTTTGATGACCAACACGTAAATAAAACATGGGGTTCGTCAATGGTGGAAATCACTCCGGGGACTCAAAATGGTGATTAATAGCCCATGAAACAGGCCGGAATCGGCCAAAACTGCGAGTGTTGATGACCGACACGTAAATACAACCTAGGGTTCGTCAATGGTGGAAATAACTCCGGGGACTCAAAACGGTTATTAATACCCCATCTAACTGTGATTAATAGCCCATGAAACAGGCCAGAATCGACCAAAACTGCGAGTTTTGATGTCCGACACGTAAATAAAACCTGGGGTTCATCAATGGTGGAAAACACTCCGGGGACTCAAAACGGTGATTAATAGCCCATGTAACAATGATTAATAGCCCATGAAACAGGCCAGAATCGGCCAAAATTACGAGTGTTGATGACCGGCACGTAAACGCAACCTAGGGTTCGACAATGGTGGAAATCACTCCGGGGACTCAAAACGGTGATTAATAGCCCATGTAATTGTGATTAATAGCCCATGAAACAGGCCAGAAACGGCCAAAACTGCGAGTGTTGATGACTGACAGGTAAATAAAACCTGGGGTTCGTTAATGGTGGAAATCACTCCGGGGCCTAAAAACGGTGATTAATAGCCCATGAAACAGGCCAGAATCGGCCAAAACTGCGAGTGTTGATGACCGACACGTAAATACAACCTGGGGTACGTCAATGTGGAAATCACTCCGGGGACTCAAAACGGTGATTAATACCCCATCTAACTGTGATTAATAGCCCATGAAACAGGCCAGAATCGGCCAAAACTGCGAGTTTTGATGTCCGACACGTAAATAAAACCTGGGGTTCATCAATGGTGGAAATCACTCCGGGGACTCAAAACGGTGATTAATAGCCCATGTAACAATGATTAATAGCCCATGAAACAGGCCAGGATCGGCCAAAATTACGAGTGTTGATGACCGGCACGTAAACGCAACCTAGGGTTCGACAATGGTGGAAATCACTCCGGGGACTAAAAACGGTGATTAATAGCCCATCTAACTGTGATTAATAGCCCATGAAAGAGGCCAGAATCGGCCAAAACTGTGAGTTTTGATGACCAACACGTAAATAAAACATGGGGTTCGTCAATGGTGGAAATCACTCCGGGGACTCAAAATGGTGATTAATAGCCCATGAAACAGGCCGGAATCGGCCAAAACTGCGAGTGTTGATGACCGACACGTAAATACAACCTAGGGTTCGTCAATGGTGGAAATCACTCCGGGGACTCAAAACGGTGATTAATACCCCATCTAACTGTGATTAATAGCCCATGAAACAGGCCAGAATCGGCCAAAACTGCGAGTTTTGATGTCCGACACGTAAATAAAACCTGGGGTTCATCAATGGTGGCAATCACTCCGGGGACTCAAAACGGTGATTAATAGCCCATGTAACAATGATTAATAGCCCATGAAACAGGCCAGGATCGGCCAAAATTACGAGTTTTGATGACCGACACGTAAATAAAAGTTGGGGTTCGTCAATGGTGGAAATCACTCCGGGGACTAAAAACGGTGATTAATAGCCCATCTAACTGTGATTAATAGCCCATGAAAGAGGCCAGAATCGGCCAAAACTGTGAGTTTTGATGACCAACACGTAAATAAAACATGGGGTTCGTCAATGGTGGAAATCACTCCGGGGACTCAAAATGGTGATTAATAGCCCATGAAACAGGCCGGAATCGGCCAAAACTGCGAGTGTTGATGACCGACACGTAAATACAACCTAGGGTTCGTCAATGGTGGAAATCACTCCGGGGACTCAAAACGGTTATTAATACCCCATCTAACTGTGATTAATAGCCCATGAAACAGGCCAGAATCGACCAAAACTGCGAGTTTTGATGTCCGACACGTAAATAAAACCTGGGGTTCATCAATGGTGGAAATCACTCCGGGGACTCAAAACGGTGATTCATAGCCCATGTAACTGTGATTAATAGCCCATGAAACAGGCCAGAATCGGCCAAAACTGCAAGTTTTGATGACCGACACGTAAATAAAACCTGGGGTTCGTTAATGGTGGAAATCACTCCGGGGACTCAAAACGGTGATTAATAGCCCATGAAACAGGCCAGAATCGGCCAAAACTACGAGTGTTGATGACCGACACGTAAATACAACCTGGGGTTCGTCAATGGTGGAAATCACTCCGGGGACTCAAAACGGTGATTAATACCCCATCTAACTGTGATTAATAGCCCATGAAACAGGCCAGAATCGGCCAAAACTGCGAGTTTTGATGTCCGACACGTAAATAAAACCTGGGGTTCATCAATGGTGGAAATCACTCCGGGGACTCAAAACGGTGATTAATAGCCCATGTAACAATGATTAATAGCCCATGAAACAGGCCAGAATTGGCCAAAACTGCGAGTGTTGATGACCGACACGTAAATACAACCTAGGGTTCGTCAATGGTGGAAATCACTCCGGGGACTCAAAACGGTGACTAATACCCCATCTAACTGTGATTAATAGCCCATGAAACAGGCCAGAATCGACCAAAACTGCGAGTTTTGATGTCCGACACGTAAATAAAACCTGGGGTTCATCAATGGTGGAAATCACTCCGGGGACTCAAAACGGTGATTAATAGCCCATGTAACAATGATTAATAGCCCATGAAACAGGCCAGAATCGGCCAAAATTACGAGTGTTGATGACCGGCACGTAAACGCAACCTAGGGTTCGACAATGGTGGAAATCACTCCGGGGACTCAAAACGGTGATTAATAACCCATGTAATTGTGATTAATAGCCCATGAAACAGGCCAGAAACGGCCAAAACTGCGAGTGTTGATGACTGACAGGTAAATAAAACCTGGGGTTCGTTAATGGTGGAAATCACTCCGGGGCCTAAAAACGGTGATTAATAGCCCATGAAACAGGCCAGAATCGGCCAAAACTGCGAGTGTTGATGACCGACACGTAAATACAACCTGGGGTTCGTCAATGGTGGAAATCACTCCGGGGACTCAAAACGGTGATTAATACCCCATCTAACTGTGATTAATAGCCCATGAAACAGGCCAGAATCGGCCAAAACTGCGAGTTTTGATGTCCGACACGTAAATAAAACCTGGGGTTCATCAATGGTGGAAATCACTCCGGGGACTCAAAACGGTGATTAATAGCCCATGTAACAATGATTAATAGCCCATGAAACAGGCCAGGATCGGCCAAAATTACGAGTGTTGATGACCGGCACGTAAACGCAACCTAGGGTTCGACAATGGTGGAAATCACTCCGGGGACTCAAAACGGTGATTAATAGCCCATCTAACTGTGATTAATAGCCCATGAAACAGGCCAGAATCGGCCAAAACTGCGAGTGTTGATGACCGACACGTAAATACAACCTGGGGTTCTTCAATGGTGGAAATCACTCCGGGGACTCAAAACGGTGATTAATAGCCCATGTAACTATGATTAATAGCCCATGAAACAGGCCAGAATCGGCCAAAACTGAGAGTTTTGATGATCGGCACGTAAACGCAACCTGGGGTTCGTCAATGGTGAAAATCACTCCGGGGACTCAAAACGGTGATTAATAGCCCATCTAACTGTGATTAATAGCCCATGAAAGAGGCCAGAATCGGCCAAAACTGTGAGTTTTGATGACCAACACGTAAATAAAACCTGGGGTTCGTCAATGGTGGAAATCACTCCGGGGACTCAAAATGGTGATTAATAGCCCATGAAACAGGCCGGAATCGGCCAAAACTGCGAGTGTTGATGACCGACACGTAAATACAACCTAGGGTTCGTCAATGGTGGAAATCACTCCGGGGACTCAAAACGGTGATTAATACCCCATCTAACTGTGATTAATAGCCCATGAAACAGGCCAGAATCGACCAAAACTGCGAGTTTTGATGTCCGACACGTAAATAAAACCTGGGGTTCATCAATGGTGGCAATCACTCCGGGGACTCAAAACGGTGATTAATAGCCCATGTAACAATGATTAATAGCCCATGAAACAGGCCAGGATCGGCCAAAATTACGAGTTTTGATGACCGACACGTAAATAAAAGTTGGGGTTCGTCAATGGTGGAAATCACTCCGGGGACTAAAAACGGTGATTAATAGCCCATCTAACTGTGATTAATAGCCCATGAAAGAGGCCAGAATCGGCCAAAACTGTGAGTTTTGATGACCAACACGTAAATAAAACATGGGGTTCGTCAATGGTGGAAATCACTCCGGGGACTCAAAATGGTGATTAATAGCCCATGAAACAGGCCGGAATCGGCCAAAACTGCGAGTGTTGATGACCGACACGTAAATACAACCTAGGGTTCGTCAATGGTGGAAATAACTCCGGGGACTCAAAACGGTTATTAATACCCCATCTAACTGTGATTAATAGCCCATGAAACAGGCCAGAATCGACCAAAACTGCGAGTTTTGATGTCCGACACGTAAATAAAACCTGGGGTTCATCAATGGTGGAAAACACTCCGGGGACTCAAAACGGTGATTAATAGCCCATGTAACAATGATTAATAGCCCATGAAACAGGCCAGAATCGGCCAAAATTACGAGTGTTGATGACCGGCACGTAAACGCAACCTAGGGTTCGACAATGGTGGAAATCACTCCGGGGACTCAAAACGGTGATTAATAGCCCATGTAATTGTGATTAATAGCCCATGAAACAGGCCAGAAACGGCCAAAACTGCGAGTGTTGATGACTGACAGGTAAATAAAACCTGGGGTTCGTTAATGGTGGAAATCACTCCGGGGCCTAAAAACGGTGATTAATAGCCCATGAAACAGGCCAGAATCGGCCAAAACTGCGAGTGTTGATGACCGACACGTAAATACAACCTGGGGTACGTCAATGTGGAAATCACTCCGGGGACTCAAAACGGTGATTAATACCCCATCTAACTGTGATTAATAGCCCATGAAACAGGCCAGAATCGGCCAAAACTGCGAGTTTTGATGTCCGACACGTAAATAAAACCTGGGGTTCATCAATGGTGGAAATCACTCCGGGGACTCAAAACGGTGATTAATAGCCCATGTAACAATGATTAATAGCCCATGAAACAGGCCAGGATCGGCCAAAATTACGAGTGTTGATGACCGGCACGTAAACGCAACCTAGGGTTCGACAATGGTGGAAATCACTCCGGGGACTAAAAACGGTGATTAATAGCCCATCTAACTGTGATTAATAGCCCATGAAAGAGGCCAGAATCGGCCAAAACTGTGAGTTTTGATGACCAACACGTAAATAAAACATGGGGTTCGTCAATGGTGGAAATCACTCCGGGGACTCAAAATGGTGATTAATAGCCCATGAAACAGGCCGGAATCGGCCAAAACTGCGAGTGTTGATGACCGACACGTAAATACAACCTAGGGTTCGTCAATGGTGGAAATCACTCCGGGGACTCAAAACGGTGATTAATACCCCATCTAACTGTGATTAATAGCCCATGAAACAGGCCAGAATCGGCCAAAACTGCGAGTTTTGATGTCCGACACGTAAATAAAACCTGGGGTTCATCAATGGTGGCAATCACTCCGGGGACTCAAAACGGTGATTAATAGCCCATGTAACAATGATTAATAGCCCATGAAACAGGCCAGGATCGGCCAAAATTACGAGTTTTGATGACCGACACGTAAATAAAAGTTGGGGTTCGTCAATGGTGGAAATCACTCCGGGGACTAAAAACGGTGATTAATAGCCCATCTAACTGTGATTAATAGCCCATGAAAGAGGCCAGAATCGGCCAAAACTGTGAGTTTTGATGACCAACACGTAAATAAAACATGGGGTTCGTCAATGGTGGAAATCACTCCGGGGACTCAAAATGGTGATTAATAGCCCATGAAACAGGCCGGAATCGGCCAAAACTGCGAGTGTTGATGACCGACACGTAAATACAACCTAGGGTTCGTCAATGGTGGAAATCACTCCGGGGACTCAAAACGGTTATTAATACCCCATCTAACTGTGATTAATAGCCCATGAAACAGGCCAGAATCGACCAAAACTGCGAGTTTTGATGTCCGACACGTAAATAAAACCTGGGGTTCATCAATGGTGGAAATCACTCCGGGGACTCAAAACGGTGATTCATAGCCCATGTAACTGTGATTAATAGCCCATGAAACAGGCCAGAATCGGCCAAAACTGCAAGTTTTGATGACCGACACGTAAATAAAACCTGGGGTTCGTTAATGGTGGAAATCACTCCGGGGACTCAAAACGGTGATTAATAGCCCATGAAACAGGCCAGAATCGGCCAAAACTACGAGTGTTGATGACCGACACGTAAATACAACCTGGGGTTCGTCAATGGTGGAAATCACTCCGGGGACTCAAAACGGTGATTAATACCCCATCTAACTGTGATTAATAGCCCATGAAACAGGCCAGAATCGGCCAAAACTGCGAGTTTTGATGTCCGACACGTAAATAAAACCTGGGGTTCATCAATGGTGGAAATCACTCCGGGGACTCAAAACGGTGATTAATAGCCCATGTAACAATGATTAATAGCCCATGAAACAGGCCAGAATTGGCCAAAACTGCGAGTGTTGATGACCGACACGTAAATACAACCTAGGGTTCGTCAATGGTGGAAATCACTCCGGGGACTCAAAACGGTGACTAATACCCCATCTAACTGTGATTAATAGCCCATGAAACAGGCCAGAATCGACCAAAACTGCGAGTTTTGATGTCCGACACGTAAATAAAACCTGGGGTTCATCAATGGTGGAAATCACTCCGGGGACTCAAAACGGTGATTAATAGCCCATGTAACAATGATTAATAGCCCATGAAACAGGCCAGAATCGGCCAAAATTACGAGTGTTGATGACCGGCACGTAAACGCAACCTAGGGTTCGACAATGGTGGAAATCACTCCGGGGACTCAAAACGGTGATTAATAGCCCATGTAATTGTGATTAATAGCCCATGAAACAGGCCAGAAACGGCCAAAACTGCGAGTGTTGATGACTGACAGGTAAATAAAACCTGGGGTTCGTTAATGGTGGAAATCACTCCGGGGCCTAAAAACGGTGATTAATAGCCCATGAAACAGGCCAGAATCGGCCAAAACTGCGAGTGTTGATGACCGACACGTAAATACAACCTGGGGTTCGTCAATGGTGGAAATCACTCCGGGGACTCAAAACGGTGATTAATACCCCATCTAACTGTGATTAATAGCCCATGAAACAGGCCAGAATCGGCCAAAACTGCGAGTTTTGATGTCCGACACGTAAATAAAACCTGGGGTTCATCAATGGTGGAAATCACTCCGGGGACTCAAAACGGTGATTAATAGCCCATGTAACAATGATTAATAGCCCATGAAACAGGCCAGGATCGGCCAAAATTACGAGTGTTGATGACCGGCACGTAAACGCAACCTAGGGTTCGACAATGGTGGAAATCACTCCGGGGACTCAAAACGGTGATTAATAGCCCATCTAACTGTGATTAATAGCCCATGAAACAGGCCAGAATCGGCCAAAACTGCGAGTGTTGATGACCGACACGTAAATACAACCTGGGGTTCTTCAATGGTGGAAATCACTCCGGGGACTCAAAACGGTGATTAATAGCCCATGTAACTATGATTAATAGCCCATGAAACAGGCCAGAATCGGCCAAAACTGAGAGTTTTGATGATCGGCACGTAAACGCAACCTGGGGTTCGTCAATGGTGAAAATCACTCCGGGGACTCAAAACGGTGATTAATAGCCCATCTAACTGTGATTAATAGCCCATGAAAGAGGCCAGAATCGGCCAAAACTGTGAGTTTTGATGACCAACACGTAAATAAAACCTGGGGTTCGTCAATGGTGGAAATCACTCCGGGGACTCAAAATGGTGATTAATAGCCCATGAAACAGGCCGGAATCGGCCAAAACTGCGAGTGTTGATGACCGACACGTAAATACAACCTAGGGTTCGTCAATGGTGGAAATCACTCCGGGGACTCAAAACGGTGATTAATACCCCATCTAACTGTGATTAATAGCCCATGAAACAGGCCAGAATCGACCAAAACTGCGAGTTTTGATGTCCGACACGTAAATAAAACCTGGGGTTCATCAATGGTGGCAATCACTCCGGGGACTCAAAACGGTGATTAATAGCCCATGTAACAATGATTAATAGCCCATGAAACAGGCCAGGATCGGCCAAAATTACGAGTTTTGATGACCGACACGTAAATAAAAGTTGAGGTTCGTCAATGGTGGAAATCACTCCGGGGACTAAAAACGGTGATTAATAGCCCATCTAACTGTGATTAATAGCCCATGAAAGAGGCCAGAATCGGCCAAAACTGTGAGTTTTGATGACCAACACGTAAATAAAACATGGGGTTCGTCAATGGTGGAAATCACTCCGGGGACTCAAAATGGTGATTAATAGCCCATGAAACAGGCCGGAATCGGCCAAAACTGCGAGTGTTGATGACCGACACGTAAATACAACCTAGGGTTCGTCAATGGTGGAAATAACTCCGGGGACTCAAAACGGTTATTAATACCCCATCTAACTGTGATTAATAGCCCATGAAACAGGCCAGAATCGACCAAAACTGCGAGTTTTGATGTCCGACACGTAAATAAAACCTGGGGTTCATCAATGGTGGAAAACACTCCGGGGACTCAAAACGGTGATTAATAGCCCATGTAACAATGATTAATAGCCCATGAAACAGGCCAGAATCGGCCAAAATTACGAGTGTTGATGACCGGCACGTAAACGCAACCTAGGGTTCGACAATGGTGGAAATCACTCCGGGGACTCAAAACGGTGATTAATAGCCCATGTAATTGTGATTAATAGCCCATGAAACAGGCCAGAAACGGCCAAAACTGCGAGTGTTGATGACTGACAGGTAAATAAAACCTGGGGTTCGTTAATGGTGGAAATCACTCCGGGGCCTAAAAACGGTGATTAATAGCCCATGAAACAGGCCAGAATCGGCCAAAACTGCGAGTGTTGATGACCGACACGTAAATACAACCTGGGGTACGTCAATGTGGAAATCACTCCGGGGACTCAAAACGGTGATTAATACCCCATCTAACTGTGATTAATAGCCCATGAAACAGGCCAGAATCGGCCAAAACTGCGAGTTTTGATGTCCGACACGTAAATAAAACCTGGGGTTCATCAATGGTGGAAATCACTCCGGGGACTCAAAACGGTGATTAATAGCCCATGTAACAATGATTAATAGCCCATGAAACAGGCCAGGATCGGCCAAAATTACGAGTGTTGATGACCGGCACGTAAACGCAACCTAGGGTTCGACAATGGTGGAAATCACTCCGGGGACTAAAAACGGTGATTAATAGCCCATCTAACTGTGATTAATAGCCCATGAAAGAGGCCAGAATCGGCCAAAACTGTGAGTTTTGATGACCAACACGTAAATAAAACATGGGGTTCGTCAATGGTGGAAATCACTCCGGGGACTCAAAATGGTGATTAATAGCCCATGAAACAGGCCGGAATCGGCCAAAACTGCGAGTGTTGATGACCGACACGTAAATACAACCTAGGGTTCGTCAATGGTGGAAATCACTCCGGGGACTCAAAACGGTGATTAATACCCCATCTAACTGTGATTAATAGCCCATGAAACAGGCCAGAATCGGCCAAAACTGCGAGTTTTGATGTCCGACACGTAAATAAAACCTGGGGTTCATCAATGGTGGCAATCACTCCGGGGACTCAAAACGGTGATTAATAGCCCATGTAACAATGATTAATAGCCCATGAAACAGGCCAGGATCGGCCAAAATTACGAGTTTTGATGACCGACACGTAAATAAAAGTTGGGGTTCGTCAATGGTGGAAATCACTCCGGGGACTAAAAACGGTGATTAATAGCCCATCTAACTGTGATTAATAGCCCATGAAAGAGGCCAGAATCGGCCAAAACTGTGAGTTTTGATGACCAACACGTAAATAAAACATGGGGTTCGTCAATGGTGGAAATCACTCCGGGGACTCAAAATGGTGATTAATAGCCCATGAAACAGGCCGGAATCGGCCAAAACTGCGAGTGTTGATGACCGACACGTAAATACAACCTAGGGTTCGTCAATGGTGGAAATCACTCCGGGGACTCAAAACGGTTATTAATACCCCATCTAACTGTGATTAATAGCCCATGAAACAGGCCAGAATCGACCAAAACTGCGAGTTTTGATGTCCGACACGTAAATAAAACCTGGGGTTCATCAATGGTGGAAATCACTCCGGGGACTCAAAACGGTGATTCATAGCCCATGTAACTGTGATTAATAGCCCATGAAACAGGCCAGAATCGGCCAAAACTGCAAGTTTTGATGACCGACACGTAAATAAAACCTGGGGTTCGTTAATGGTGGAAATCACTCCGGGGACTCAAAACGGTGATTAATAGCCCATGAAACAGGCCAGAATCGGCCAAAACTACGAGTGTTGATGACCGACACGTAAATACAACCTGGGGTTCGTCAATGGTGGAAATCACTCCGGGGACTCAAAACGGTGATTAATACCCCATCTAACTGTGATTAATAGCCCATGAAACAGGCCAGAATCGGCCAAAACTGCGAGTTTTGATGTCCGACACGTAAATAAAACCTGGGGTTCATCAATGGTGGAAATCACTCCGGGGACTCAAAACGGTGATTAATAGCCCATGTAACAATGATTAATAGCCCATGAAACAGGCCAGAATTGGCCAAAACTGCGAGTGTTGATGACCGACACGTAAATACAACCTAGGGTTCGTCAATGGTGGAAATCACTCCGGGGACTCAAAACGGTGACTAATACCCCATCTAACTGTGATTAATAGCCCATGAAACAGGCCAGAATCGACCAAAACTGCGAGTTTTGATGTCCGACACGTAAATAAAACCTGGGGTTCATCAATGGTGGAAATCACTCCGGGGACTCAAAACGGTGATTAATAGCCCATGTAACAATGATTAATAGCCCATGAAACAGGCCAGAATCGGCCAAAATTACGAGTGTTGATGACCGGCACGTAAACGCAACCTAGGGTTCGACAATGGTGGAAATCACTCCGGGGACTCAAAACGGTGATTAATAGCCCATGTAATTGTGATTAATAGCCCATGAAACAGGCCAGAAACGGCCAAAACTGCGAGTGTTGATGACTGACAGGTAAATAAAACCTGGGGTTCGTTAATGGTGGAAATCACTCCGGGGCCTAAAAACGGTGATTAATAGCCCATGAAACAGGCCAGAATCGGCCAAAACTGCGAGTGTTGATGACCGACACGTAAATACAACCTGGGGTTCGTCAATGGTGGAAATCACTCCGGGGACTCAAAACGGTGATTAATACCCCATCTAACTGTGATTAATAGCCCATGAAACAGGCCAGAATCGGCCAAAACTGCGAGTTTTGATGTCCGACACGTAAATAAAACCTGGGGTTCATCAATGGTGGAAATCACTCCGGGGACTCAAAACGGTGATTAATAGCCCATGTAACAATGATTAATAGCCCATGAAACAGGCCAGGATCGGCCAAAATTACGAGTGTTGATGACCGGCACGTAAACGCAACCTAGGGTTCGACAATGGTGGAAATCACTCCGGGGACTCAAAACGGTGATTAATAGCCCATCTAACTGTGATTAATAGCCCATGAAACAGGCCAGAATCGGCCAAAACTGCGAGTGTTGATGACCGACACGTAAATACAACCTGGGGTTCTTCAATGGTGGAAATCACTCCGGGGACTCAAAACGGTGATTAATAGCCCATGTAACTATGATTAATAGCCCATGAAACAGGCCAGAATCGGCCAAAACTGAGAGTTTTGATGATCGGCACGTAAACGCAACCTGGGGTTCGTCAATGGTGAAAATCACTCCGGGGACTCAAAACGGTGATTAATAGCCCATCTAACTGTGATTAATAGCCCATGAAAGAGGCCAGAATCGGCCAAAACTGTGAGTTTTGATGACCAACACGTAAATAAAACCTGGGGTTCGTCAATGGTGGAAATCACTCCGGGGACTCAAAATGGTGATTAATAGCCCATGAAACAGGCCGGAATCGGCCAAAACTGCGAGTGTTGATGACCGACACGTAAATACAACCTAGGGTTCGTCAATGGTGGAAATCACTCCGGGGACTCAAAACGGTGATTAATACCCCATCTAACTGTGATTAATAGCCCATGAAACAGGCCAGAATCGGCCAAAACTGCGAGTTTTGATGTCCGACACGTAAATAAAACCTGGGGTTCATCAATGGTGGCAATCACTCCGGGGACTCAAAACGGTGATTAATAGCCCACGTAACAATGATTAATAGCCCATGAAACAGGCCAGGATCGGCCAAAATTACGAGTTTTGATGACCGACACGTAAATAAAAGTTGGGGTTCGTCAATGGTGGAAATCACTCCGGGGACTAAAAACGGTGATTAATAGCCCATCTAACTGTGATTAATAGCCCATGAAAGAGGCCAGAATCGGCCAAAACTGTGAGTTTTGATGACCAACACGTAAATAAAACATGGGGTTCGTCAATGGTGGAAATCACTCCGGGGACTCAAAATGGTGATTAATAGCCCATGAAACAGGCCGGAATCGGCCAAAACTGCGAGTGTTGATGACCGACACGTAAATACAACCTAGGGTTCGTCAATGGTGGAAATCACTCCGGGGACTCAAAACGGTTATTAATACCCCATCTAACTGTGATTAATAGCCCATGAAACAGGCCAGAATCGACCAAAACTGCGAGTTTTGATGTCCGACACGTAAATAAAACCTGGGGTTCATCAATGGTGGAAATCACTCCGGGGACTCAAAACGGTGATTCATAGCCCATGTAACTGTGATTAATAGCCCATGAAACAGGCCAGAATCGGCCAAAACTGCAAGTTTTGATGACCGACACGTAAATAAAACCTGGGGTTCGTTAATGGTGGAAATCACTCCGGGGACTCAAAACGGTGATTAATAGCCCATGAAACAGGCCAGAATCGGCCAAAACTACGAGTGTTGATGACCGACACGTAAATACAACCTGGGGTTCGTCAATGGTGGAAATCACTCCGGGGACTCAAAACGGTGATTAATACCCCATCTAACTGTGATTAATAGCCCATGAAACAGGCCAGAATCGGCCAAAACTGCGAGTTTTGATGTCCGACACGTAAATAAAACCTGGGGTTCATCAATGGTGGAAATCACTCCGGGGACTCAAAACGGTGATTAATAGCCCATGTAACAATGATTAATAGCCCATGAAACAGGCCAGAATTGGCCAAAACTGCGAGTGTTGATGACCGACACGTAAATACAACCTAGGGTTCGTCAATGGTGGAAATCACTCCGGGGACTCAAAACGGTGACTAATACCCCATCTAACTGTGATTAATAGCCCATGAAACAGGCCAGAATCGACCAAAACTGCGAGTTTTGATGTCCGACACGTAAATAAAACCTGGGGTTCATCAATGGTGGAAATCACTCCGGGGACTCAAAACGGTGATTAATAGCCCATGTAACAATGATTAATAGCCCATGAAACAGGCCAGAATCGGCCAAAATTACGAGTGTTGATGACCGGCACGTAAACGCAACCTAGGGTTCGACAATGGTGGAAATCACTCCGGGGACTCAAAACGGTGATTAATAGCCCATGTAATTGTGATTAATAGCCCATGAAACAGGCCAGAAACGGCCAAAACTGCGAGTGTTGATGACTGACAGGTAAATAAAACCTGGGGTTCGTTAATGGTGGAAATCACTCCGGGGCCTAAAAACGGTGATTAATAGCCCATGAAACAGGCCAGAATCGGCCAAAACTGCGAGTGTTGATGACCGACACGTAAATACAACCTGGGGTTCGTCAATGGTGGAAATCACTCCGGGGACTCAAAACGGTGATTAATACCCCATCTAACTGTGATTAATAGCCCATGAAACAGGCCAGAATCGGCCAAAACTGCGAGTTTTGATGTCCGACACGTAAATAAAACCTGGGGTTCATCAATGGTGGAAATCACTCCGGGGACTCAAAACGGTGATTAATAGCCCATGTAACAATGATTAATAGCCCATGAAACAGGCCAGGATCGGCCAAAATTACGAGTGTTGATGACCGGCACGTAAACGCAACCTAGGGTTCGACAATGGTGGAAATCACTCCGGGGACTCAAAACGGTGATTAATAGCCCATCTAACTGTGATTAATAGCCCATGAAACAGGCCAGAATCGGCCAAAACTGCGAGTGTTGATGACCGACACGTAAATACAACCTGGGGTTCTTCAATGGTGGAAATCACTCCGGGGACTCAAAACGGTGATTAATAGCCCATGTAACTATGATTAATAGCCCATGAAACAGGCCAGAATCGGCCAAAACTGAGAGTTTTGATGATCGGCACGTAAACGCAACCTGGGGTTCGTCAATGGTGAAAATCACTCCGGGGACTCAAAACGGTGATTAATAGCCCATCTAACTGTGATTAATAGCCCATGAAAGAGGCCAGAATCGGCCAAAACTGTGAGTTTTGATGACCAACACGTAAATAAAACCTGGGGTTCGTCAATGGTGGAAATCACTCCGGGGACTCAAAATGGTGATTAATAGCCCATGAAACAGGCCGGAATCGGCCAAAACTGCGAGTGTTGATGACCGACACGTAAATACAACCTAGGGTTCGTCAATGGTGGAAATCACTCCGGGGACTCAAAACGGTGATTAATACCCCATCTAACTGTGATTAATAGCCCATGAAACAGGCCAGAATCGACCAAAACTGCGAGTTTTGATGTCCGACACGTAAATAAAACCTGGGGTTCATCAATGGTGGAAATCACTCCGGGGACTCAAAACGGTGATTAATAGCCCATGTAACAATGATTAATAGCCCATGAAACAGGCCAGAATCGGCCAAAATTACGAGTGTTGATGACCGGCACGTAAACGCAACCTAGGGTTCGACAATGGTGGAAATCACTCCGGGGACTCAAAACGGTGATTAATAGCCCATCTAACTGTGATTAATAGCCCATGAAACAGGCAAGAATCGGCCAAAACTGCGAGTGTTGATGACCGACACGTAAATACAACCTGGGGTTATTCAATGGTGGAAATCACTCCGGGGACTCAAAACGGTGATTAATAGCCCATGTAACTATGATTAATAGCCCATGAAACAGGCCAGAATCGGCCAAAACTGAGAGTTTTGATGATCGGCACGTAAACGCAACCTGGGGTTCGTCAATGGTGAAAATCACTCCGGGGACTCAAAACGGTGATTAATAGCCCATCTAACTGTGATTAATAGCCCATGAAAGAGGCCAGAATCGGCCAAAACTGTGAGTTTTGATGACCAACACGTAAATAAAACCTGGGGTTCGTCAATGGTGGAAATCACTCCGGGGACTCAAAATGGTGATTAATAGCCCATGAAACAGGCCGGAATCAGCCAAAACTGCGAGTGTTGATGACCGACACGTAAATACAACCTGGGGTTCGTCAATGGTGGAAATCACTCCGGGGACTCAAAACGGTGATTAATAGCCCATGTAACAATGATTAATAGCCCATGAAACATGCCAGAATAGGCCAAAACTGCGAGTGTTGATGACCGGCACGTAAACGCAAGCTGGGGTTCGTCAATGGTGAAAATCACTCCGGGGACTCAAAACGGTGATTAAAAGCCCATCTAACTGTGATTAATATCCCATGAAACAGGCCAGAATCGGCCAAAACTGCGAGTTTTGATGACCGACACGTAAATAAAACCTGGGGTTCGTCAATGGTGGAAATCACTCCGGGGACTCAAAACTGTGATTAATAGCCAATGAAACAGGCCAGAATCGGCCAAAACTGCGAGTGTTGATGACCGACACGTAAATACAACCTGGGGTTCGTCAATGGTGGAAATCACTCCGGGGACTCAAAATGGTGATTAATAGCCCATCTAACTGTGATTAATATCCCATGAAACAAGCCAGAATCGGCTAAAATTACGAGTGTTGATGACCGGCACGTAAACGCAACCTAGGGATCGACAATGGTGGAAATCACTTCGGGGACTCAAAACGGTGATTAATAGCCCATGTAATTGTGATTAATAGCCCATGAAACAGGCCAGAAACGGCTAAAACTGCGAGTGTTGATGACCGACAAGTAAATACAACCTGGGGTTCGTCAATGGTGGAAAGCACTCCGGGGACTCAAAACGGTAATTAATAGCCCATGTAACAAGGATTAATAGCCCATGAAACAGGCCAGAATCGGCCAAAACTGAGAGTTTTGATGACCGGCACGTAAATAAAACCTGGGGTTCGTCAATGGTGGAAATCACTCCGGGGACTCAAAACGGTGATTAATAGCCCATGAAACAGGCCGGAATAGGCCAAAACTGCGAGTGTTGATGACCGACACGTAAACGCAACCTGGGGTTCGTCAATGGTGGAAATCACTCCGGGGATTCAAAACGGTGATTAATAGCCCATGTAACAATGATTAATAGCCCATGAAACATGCCAGAATCGGCCAAAACTGCGAGTTTTGATGACCGACACGTAAATAAAACCTGGGGTTCGTCAATGGTGGAAATCACTCCAGGGACTCAAAACGGTGATTAATAGCCCATGTAACAATGATTAATAGCCCATGAAACAGGCCAGAATCGGCCAAAATTACGAGTGTTGATGACCGGCACGTAAACGCAACCTAGGGTTCGACAATGGTGGAAATCACTCTGGGGACTCAAAATGGTGATTAATAGCCCATCTAACTGTGATTAATAGCCCATGAAACAGGCCAGAATCGGCCAAAACTGCGAGTGTTGATGACCGACACGTAAATACAACCTGGGGTTCTTCAATGGTGGAAATCACTGGGGGGACTCAAAACGGTGATTAATAGCCCATGTAACTATGATTAATAGCCCATGAAACAGGCCAGAATCGGCCAAAACTGAGAGTTTTGATGATCGGCACGTAAACGCAACCTGGGGTTCGTCAATGGTGAAAATCACTCCGGGGACTCAAAACGGTGATTAATAGCCCATCTAACTGTGATTAATAGCCCATGAAAGAGGCCAGAATCGGCCAAAACTGTGAGTTTTGATGACCAACACGTAAATAAAACCTGGGGTTCGTCAATGGTGGAAATCACTCCGGGGACTCAAAATGGTGATTAATAGCCCATGAAACAGGCCGGAATCGCCCAAAACTGCGAGTGTTGATGACCGACACGTAAATACAACCTGGGGTTCGTCAATGGTGGAAATCACTCCGGGGACTCAAAACAGTGATTAATAGCCCATCTAACTGTGATTAATAGCCCATGAAACAGGCCAGAATCGGCCAAAACTGCGAGTGTTGATGACCGACACGTAAATACAACCTAGGGTTCTTCAATGGTGGAAATCACTCCGGGGACTCAAAACGGTGATTAATAGCCCATGTAACTATGATTAATAGCCCATGAAAGAGGCCAGAATCGGCCAAAACTGTGAGTTTTGATGACCAACACGTAAATAAAACCTGGGGTTCGTCAATGGTGGAAATCACTCCGGGGACTCAAAATGGTGATTAATAGCCCATGAAACAGGCCGGAATCGGCCAAAACTGCGAGTGTTGATGACCGACACGTAAATACAACCTGGGGTTCGTCAATGGTGGAAATCACTCCGGGGACTCAAAACGGTGATTAATAGCCCATGTAACAATGATTAATAGCCCATGAAACATGCCAGAATCGGCCAAAACTGCGAGTGTTGATGACCGACACGTAAATACAACCTGGGGTTCGTCAATGGTGGAAATCACTCCGGAGACTCAAAACAGTGATTAATAGCCCATCTAACTGTGATTAATAGCCCATGAAACAAGCCAGAATCGGCCAAAACTGCGAGTGTTGATGACCGACACGTAAATACAACCTGGGGTTCTTCAATGGTGGAAATCACTCCGGGGACTCAAAACGGTGATTAATAGCCCATGTAACTATAATTAATAGCCCATGAAACAGGCCAGAATTGGCCAAAACTGAGAGTTTTGATGACCGGCTCGTAAACGCAACCTGGGGTTCGTCAATGGTGAAAATCACTCCGGAGACTCAAAACGGTGATTAATAGCCCACCTAACTGTGATTAATAGCCCATCAAAGAGGCCAGAATCGGCCAAAACTGTGAGTTTTGATGACCGACACGTAAATAAAACCTGGGGTTCGTCAATGGTGGAAATCACTCCGGGGACTCAAAACGGTGATTAATAGCCCATGAAACAGGCCGGAATCGGCCAAAACTGCGAGTGTTGATGACCGACACGTAAACGCAACCTGGGGTTCGTCAATGGTGGAAATCACTCCGGGGATTCAAAACGGTGATTAATAGCCCATGTAACAATGATTAATAGCCCATGAAACATGCCAGAATCGGCCAAAACTGCGAGTTTTGATGACCGACACGTAAATAAAACCTGGGGTTCGTCAATGGTGGAAATCACTCCGGGGACTCAAAACGGTGATTAATAGCCCATGTAACAATGATTAATAGCCCATGAAACATGCCAGAATCGGCCAAAACTGCGAGTGTTGATGACCGACACGTAAATACAACCTGGGCTCGTCAATGGTGGAAATCACTCCGGAGACTCAAAACAGTGATTAATAGCCCATCTAACTGTGATTAATAGCCCATGAAACAGGCCAGAATCGGCCAAAACTGCGAGTGTTGATGACCGACACGTAAATACAACCTGGGGTTCTTCAATGGTGGAAATCACTCCGGGGACTCAAAACGGTGATTAATAGCCCATGTAACTATGATTAATAGCCCATGAAACAGGCCAGAATCGGCCAAAAATGAGAGTTTTGATGACCGGCTCGTAAACGCAACCTGGGGTTCGTCAATGGTGAAAATCACTCCGGAGACTCAAAACGGTGATTAATAGCCCACCTAACTGTGATTAATAGCCCATGAAAGAGGCCAGAATCGGCCAAAACTGTGAGTTTTGATGACCGACACGTAAATAAAACCTGGGGTTCGTCAATGGTGGAAATCACTCCGGGGACTCAAAACGGTGATTAATAGCCCATGAAACAGGCCGGAATCGGCCAAAACTGCGAGTGTTGATGACCGACACGTAAACGCAACCTGGGGTTCGTCAATGGTGGAAATCACTCCGGGGATTCAAAACGGTGATTAATAGCCCATGTAACAATGATTAATAGCCCATGAAACATGCCAGAATCGGCCAAAACTGCGAGTTTTGATGACCGACACGTAAATAAAACCTGGGGTTCGTCAATGGTGGAAATCACTCCGGGGACTCAAAACGGTGATTAATAGCCCATGAAACCGGCCGGAATCGGCCAAAACTGCGAGTGTTGATGACCGACACGTAAATACAAGCTGGGGTTCGTCAATGGTGGAAATCACTCCAGGGACTCAAAACGGTGATTAATAGCCCATCTCACTGTGATTAATAGCCCATGAAACAGGCCAGAATCGGCCAAAACTGCGAGTTTTGATGACAGACACGTAAATAAAAGTTGGGGTTCGTCAATGGTGGAAATCACTCCGGGGACTCAAAACGGTGATTAATAGCCCATGAAACAGGCCTGAAACGGCCAAAACTGCGAGTGTTGATGACCGACACGTAAATACAAGCCGGGGTTCGTCAATGGTGGAAATCACTCCGGGGACTCAAAACGGTGATTAATAGGCCATGTAACAATAATTAATAGCCCATGAAACAGGCCAGAATCGGCAAAAACTGAGAGTGTTGATGACCGGCACGTAAACGCAACCTGTGGTTCGTCAATGGTGAAAATCACTCCGGGGACTCAAAACGGTGATTAATAGCCCATGAAACAGGCCAGAATCGGCCAAAACTGAGAGTTTTGATGACCGGCTCGTAAACGCAACCTGGGGTTCGTCAATGGTGAAAATCACTCCGGAGACTCAAAACGGTGATTAATAGCCCACCTAAATGTGATTAATAGCCCATGAAAGAGGCCAGAATTGGCAAAAACTGAGAGTTTTGATGACCGACACGTAAATAAAACCTGGGGTTCGTCAATGGTGGAAATCACTCCGGGGACTCAAAACGGTGATTAATCGCCCATCTAATTGTGATTAATAGCCCATGAAACAGGCCAGAATCGGCCAAAATTACGAGTGTTGATGACCGGCACGTAAACGCAACCTAGGGTTCGACAATGGTGGAAATCACCCCGGGGACTCTAAACGGTGATTAATAGCCCATGTAATTGTGATTAATAGCCCATGAAACAGGCCAGAAACGGCCAAAACTGCGAGTGTTGATGACTGACAGGTAAATAAAACCTGGGGTTCGTTAATGGTGGAAATCACTCCGGGGACTCAAAACGGTGATTAATAGCCAATGAAACAGGCCAGAATCGGCCAAAACTGCGAGTTTTGATGACAGACACGTAAATAAAAGTTGGGGTTCGTCAATGGTGGAAATCACTCCGGGGACTCAAAACGGTGATTAATAGCCCATGAAACAGGCCTGAAACGGCCAAAACTGCGAGTGTTGATGACCGACACGTAAATACAACCTGGGGTTCGTCAATGGTGGAAATCACTCCGGGGACTCAAAACGGTGATTAATAGCCCATGTAACAATGATTAATAGCCCATGAAACAGGCCAGAATCGGCCAAAACTGCGAGTGTTGATGACCGGCACGTAAACGCAACCTGGGGTTCGTTAATGGTGAAAATCACTCCGGGGACTCAAAACGGTGATTAAAAGCCCATCAAACTGTGATTAATATCCCATGAAACAGGCCAGAAACGGCCAAAACTGCGAGTGTTGATGACCGACACGTAAATACAACCTAGGGTTCATCAATGGTGGAAATCACTCCGGGGACTCAAAATGGTGATTAATCGCCCATCTAACTGTGATTAATAGCCCATGAAACAGGCCAGAATCGGCCAAAATTACGAGTGTTGATGACCGGCACGTAAACGCAACCTAGGGTTCGACAATGGTGGAAATCACTCCGGGGACTCAAAACGGTGATTAATAGCCCATGTAATTGTGATTAATAGCCCATGAAACAGGCCAGAAACGGCAAAAACTGCGAGTGTTGATGACTGACAGGTAAATAAAACCTGGGGTTCGTTAATGGTGGAAATCACTCCGGGGCCTAAAAACGGTGATTAATAGCCCATGAAACAGGCCAGAATCGGCCAAAACTGCGAGTGTTGATGACCGACACGTAAATACAACCTGGGGTTCGTCAATGGTGGAAATCACTCCGGGGACTCAAAACGGTGATTAATACCCCATCTAACTGTGATTAATAGCCCATGAAACAGGCCAGAATCGGCCAAAACTGCGAGTTTTGATGTCCGACACGTAAATAAAACCTGGGGTTCATCAATGGTGGAAATCACTCCGGGGACTCAAAACGGTGATTAATAGCCCATGTAACTATGATTAATAGCCCATGAAACAGGCCAGGATCGGCCAAAATTACGAGTGTTGATGACCGGCACGTAAACGCAACCTAGGGTTCGACAATGGTGGAAATCACTTCGGGGACTCAAAACGGTGATTAATAGCCCATCTAACTGTGATTAATAGCCCATGAAACAGGCCAGAATCGGCCAAAACTGCGAGTGTTGATGACCGACACGTAAATACAACCTAGGGTTCGTCAATGGTGGAAATCACTCCGGGGACTCAAAATGGTGATTAATCGCCCATCTAACTGTGATTAATAGCCCATGAAACAGGCCAGAATCGGCCAAAATTACGAGTGTTGATGACCGGCACGTAAACGCAACCTAGGGTTCGACAATGGTGGAAATCACTCCGGGGACTCAAAACGGTGATTAATAGCCCATCTAACTGTGATTAATAGCCCATGAAAGAGGCCAGAATCGGCCAAAACTGTGAGTTTTGATGACCGACACGTAAATACAACCTAGGGTTCGTCAATGGTGGAAATCACTCCGGGGACTCAAAACGGTGATTAATACCCCATCTAACTGTGATTAATAGCCCATGAAACAGGCCAGAATCGACCAAAACTGCGAGTTTTGATGTCCGACACGTAAATAAAACCTGGGGTTCATCAATGGTGGAAATCACTCCGGGGACTCAAAACGGTGATTAATAGCCCATGTAACAATGATTAATAGCCCATGAAACAGGCCAGAATCGGCCAAAATTACGAGTGTTGATGACCGGCACGTAAACGCAACCTAGGGTTCGACAATGGTGGAAATCACTCCGGGGACTCAAAACGGTGATTAATAGCCCATGTAATTGTGATTAATAGCCCATGAAACAGGCCAGAAACGGCCAAAACTGCGAGTGTTGATGACTGACAGGTAAATAAAACCTGGGGTTCGTTAATGGTGGAAATCACTCCGGGGCCTAAAAACGGTGATTAATAGCCCATGAAACAGGCCAGAATCGGCCAAAACTGCGAGTGTTGATGACCGACACGTAAATACAACCTGGGGTACGTCAATGTGGAAATCACTCCGGGGACTCAAAACGGTGATTAATACCCCATCTAACTGTGATTAATAGCCCATGAAACAGGCCAGAATCGGCCAAAACTGCGAGTTTTGATGACCGACACGTAAATAAAACCTGGGGTTCATCAATGGTGGAAATCACTCCGGGGACTCAAAACGGTGATTAATAGCCCATGTAACAATGATTAATAGCCCATGAAACAGGCCAGGATCGGCCAAAATTACGAGTGTTGATGACCGGCACGTAAACGCAACCTAGGGTTCGACAATGGTGGAAATCACTCCGGGGACTCAAAACGGTGATTAATAGCCCATCTAACTGTGATTAATAGCCCATGAAACAGGCCAGAATCGGCCAAAACTGCGAGTGTTGATGACCGACACGTAAATACAACCTGGGGTTCATCAATGGTGGAAATCACTCCGGGGACTCAAAACGGTGATTAATAGCCCATGTAACAATGATTAATAGCCCATGAAACAGGCCAGGATCGGCCAAAATTACGAGTGTTGATGACCGGCACGTAAACGCAACCTAGGGTTCGACAATGGTGGAAATCACTCCGGGGACTCAAAACGGTGATTAATAGCCCATCTAACTGTGATTAATAGCCCATGAAACAGGCCAGAATCGGCCAAAACTGCGAGTGTTGATGACCGACACGTAAATACAACCTGGGGTTCTTCAATGGTGGAAATCACTCCGGGGACTCAAAACGGTGATTAATAGCCCATGTAACTATGATTAATAGCCCATGAAACAGGCCAGAATCGGCCAAAACTGAGAGTTTTGATGATCGGCACGTAAACGCAACCTGGGGTTCGTCAATGGTGAAAATCACTCCGGGGACTCAAAACGGTGATTAATAGCCCATCTAACTGTGATTAATAGCCCATGAAAGAGGCCAGAATCGGCCAAAACTGTGAGTTTTGATGACCAACACGTAAATAAAACCTGGGGTTCGTCAATGGTGGAAATCACTCCGGGGACTCAAAATGGTGATTAATAGCCCATGAAACAGGCCGGAATCGGCCAAAACTGCGAGTGTTGATGACCGACACGTAAATACAACCTAGGGTTCGTCAATGGTGGAAATCACTCCGGGGACTCAAAACGGTGATTAATACCCCATCTAACTGTGATTAATAGCCCATGAAACAGGCCAGAATCGACCAAAACTGCGAGTTTTGATGTCCGACACGTAAATAAAACCTGGGGTTCATCAATGGTGGAAATCACTCCGGGGACTCAAAACGGTGATTAATAGCCCATGTAACAATGATTAATAGCCCATGAAACAGGCCAGAATCGGCCAAAATTACGAGTGTTGATGACCGACACGTAAACGCAACCTAGGGTTCGACAATGGTGGAAATCACTCCGGGGACTCAAAACGGTGATTAATAGCCCATGTAATTGTGATTAATAGCCCATGAAACAGGCCAGAAACGGCCAAAACTGCGAGTGTTGATGACTGACAGGTAAATAAAACCTGGGGTTCGTTAATGGTGGAAATCACTCCGGGGCCTAAAAACGGTGATTAATAGCCCATGAAACAGGCCAGAATCGGCCAAAACTGCGAGTGTTGATGACCGACACGTAAATACAACCTGGGGTACGTCAATGTGGAAATCACTCCGGGGACTCAAAACGGTGATTAATACCCCATCTAACTGTGATTAATAGCCCATGAAACAGGCCAGAATCGGCCAAAACTGCGAGTTTTGATGACCGACACGTAAATAAAACCTGGGGTTCATCAATGGTGGAAATCACTCCGGGGACTCAAAACGGTGATTAATAGCCCATGTAACAATGATTAATAGCCCATGAAACAGGCCAGGATCGGCCAAAATTACGAGTGTTGATGACCGGCACGTAAACGCAACCTAGGGTTCGACAATGGTGGAAATCACTCCGGGGACTAAAAACGGTGATTAATAGCCCATCTAACTGTGATTAATAGCCCATGAAAGAGGCCAGAATCGGCCAAAACTGTGAGTTTTGATGACCAACACGTAAATAAAACATGGGGTTCGTCAATGGTGGAAATCACTCCGGGGACTCAAAATGGTGATTAATAGCCCATGAAACAGGCCGGAATCGGCCAAAACTGCGAGTGTTGATGACCGACACGTAAATACAACCTAGGGTTCGTCAATGGTGGAAATCACTCCGGGGACTCAAAACGGTGATTAATACCCCATCTAACTGTGATTAATAGCCCATGAAACAGGCCAGAATCGACCAAAACTGCGAGTTTTGATGTCCGACACGTAAATAAAACCTGGGGTTCATCAATGGTGGAAATCACTCCGGGGACTCAAAACGGTGATTAATAGCCCATGTAACTGTGATTAATAGCCCATGAAACAGGCCAGAATCGGCCAAAACTGCGAGTTTTGATGACCGACACGTAAATAAAACCTGGGGTTCGTTAATGGTGGAAATCACTCCGGGGACTCAAAACGGTGATTAATAGCCCATGAAACAGGCCAGAATCGGCCAAAACTACGAGTGTTGATGACCGACACGTAAATACAACCTGGGGTTCGTCAATGGTGGAAATCACTCCGGGGACTCAAAACGGTGATTAATACCCCATCTAACTGTGATTAATAGCCCATGAAACAGGCCAGAATCGGCCAAAACTGCGAGTTTTGATGTCCGACACGTAAATAAAACCTGGGGTTCATCAATGGTGGAAATCACTCCGGGGACTCAAAACGGTGATTAATAGCCCATGTAACAATGATTAATAGCCCATGAAACAGGCCAGGATCGGCCAAAATTACGAGTGTTGATGACCGGCACGTAAACGCAACCTAGGGTTCGACAATGGTGGAAATCACTCCGGGGACTAAAAACGGTGATTAATAGCCCATCTAACTGTGATTAATAGCCCATGAAAGAGGCCAGAATCGGCCAAAACTGTGAGTTTTGATGACCAACACGTAAATAAAACATGGGGTTCGTCAATGGTGGAAATCACTCCGGGGACTCAAAATGGTGATTAATAGCCCATGAAACAGGCCGGAATCGGCCAAAACTGCGAGTGTTGATGACCGACACGTAAATACAACCTAGGGTTCGTCAATGGTGGAAATCACTCCCGGGACTCAAAACGGTGATTAATACCCCATCTAACTGTGATTAATAGCCCATGAAACAGGCCAGAATCGACCAAAACTGCGAGTTTTGATGTCCGACACGTAAATAAAACCTGGGGTTCATCAATGGTGGAAATCACTCCGGGGACTCAAAACGGTGATTAATAGCCCATGTAACTGTGATTAATAGCCCATGAAACAGGCCAGAATCGGCCAAAACTGCGAGTTTTGATGACCGACACGTAAATAAAACCTGGGGTTCGTTAATGGTGGAAATCACTCCGGGGACTCAAAACGGTGATTAATAGCCCATGAAACAGGCCAGAATCGGCCAAAACTACGAGTGTTGATGACCGACACGTAAATACAACCTGGGGTTCGTCAATGGTGGAAATCACTCCGGGGACTCAAAACGGTGATTAATACCCCATCTAACTGTGATTAATAGCCCATGAAACAGGCCAGAATCGGCCAAAACTGCGAGTTTTGATGTCCGACACGTAAATAAAACCTGGGGTTCATCAATGGTGGAAATCACTCCGGGGACTCAAAACGGTGATTAATAGCCCATGTAACAATGATTAATAGCCCATGAAACAGGCCAGAATCAGCCAAAATTACGAGTGTTGATGACCGGCACGTAAACGCAACCTAGGGTTCGACAATGGTGGAAATCACTCCGGGGACTCAAAACGGTGATTAATAGCCCATGTAATTGTGATTAATAGCCCATGAAACAGGCCAGAAACGGCCAAAACTGCGAGTGTTGATGACTGACAGGTAAATAAAACCTGGGGTTCGTTAATGGTGGAAATCACTCCGGGGCCTAAAAACGGTGATTAATAGCCCATGAAACAGGCCAGAATCGGCCAAAACTGCGAGTGTTGATGACCGACACGTAAATACAACCTGGGGTACGTCAATGTGGAAATCACTCCGGGGACTCAAAACGGTGATTAATACCCCATCTAACTGTGATTAATAGCCCATGAAACAGGCCAGAATCGGCCAAAACTGCGAGTTTTGATGACCGACACGTAAATAAAACCTGGGGTTCATCAATGGTGGAAATCACTCCGGGGACTCAAAACGGTGATTAATAGCCCATGTAACAATGATTAATAGCCCATGAAACAGGCCAGGATCGGCCAAAATTACGAGTGTTGATGACCGGCACGTAAACGCAACCTAGGGTTCGACAATGGTGGAAATCACTCCGGGGACTCAAAACGGTGATTAATAGCCCATCTAACTGTGATTAATAGCCCATGAAACAGGCCAGAATCGGCCAAAACTGCGAGTGTTGATGACCGACACGTAAATACAACCTGGGGTTCATCAATGGTGGAAATCACTCCGGGGACTCAAAACGGTGATTAATAGCCCATGTAACAATGATTAATAGCCCATGAAACAGGCCAGGATCGGCCAAAATTACGAGTGTTGATGACCGGCACGTAAACGCAACCTAGGGTTCGACAATGGTGGAAATCACTCCGGGGACTCAAAACGGTGATTAATAGCCCATCTAACTGTGATTAATAGCCCATGAAACAGGCCAGAATCGGCCAAAACTGCGAGTGTTGATGACCGACACGTAAATACAACCTGGGGTTCATCAATGGTGGAAATCACTCCGGGGACTCAAAACGGTGATTAATAGCCCATGTAACAATGATTAATAGCCCATGAAACAGGCCAGGATCGGCCAAAATTACGAGTGTTGATGACCGGCACGTAAACGCAACCTAGGGTTCGACAATGGTGGAAATCACTCCGGGGACTCAAAACGGTGATTAATAGCCCATCTAACTGTGATTAATAGCCCATGAAACAGGCCAGAATCGGCCAAAACTGCGAGTGTTGATGACCGACACGTAAATACAACCTGGGGTTCTTCAATGGTGGAAATCACTCCGGGGACTCAAAACGGTGATTAATAGCCCATCTAACTGTGATTAATAGCCCATGAAAGAGGCCAGAATCGGCCAAAACTGTGAGTTTTGATGACCGACACGTAAATACAACCTAGGGTTCGACAATGGTGGAAATCACTCCGGGGACTCAAAACGGTGATTAATAGCCCATCTAACTGTGATTAATAGCCCATGAAACAGGCCAGAATCGGCCAAAACTGCGAGTGTTGATGACCGACACGTAAATACAACCTGGGGTTCTTCAATGGTGGAAATCACTCCGGGGACTCAAAACGGTGATTAATAGCCCATCTAACTGTGATTAATAGCCCATGAAAGAGGCCAGAATCGGCCAAAACTGTGAGTTTTGATGACCGACACGTAAATACAACCTAGGGTTCGTCAATGGTGGAAATCACTCCGGGGACTCAAAACGGTGATTAATACCCCATCTAACTGTGATTAATAGCCCATGAAACAGGCCAGAATCGACCAAAACTGCGAGTTTTGATGTCCGACACGTAAATAAAACCTGGGGTTCATCAATGGTGGAAATCACTCCGGGGACTCAAAACGGTGATTAATAGCCCATGTAACAATGATTAATAGCCCATGAAACAGGCCAGAATCGGCCAAAATTACGAGTGTTGATGACCGGCACGTAAACGCAACCTAGGGTTCGACAATGGTGGAAATCACTCCGGGGACTCAAAACGGTGATTAATAGCCCATGTAATTGTGATTAATAGCCCATGAAACAGGCCAGAAACGGCCAAAACTGCGAGTGTTGATGACTGACAGGTAAATAAAACCTGGGGTTCGTTAATGGTGGAAATCACTCCGGGGCCTAAAAACGGTGATTAATAGCCCATGAAACAGGCCAGAATCGGCCAAAACTGCGAGTGTTGATGACCGACACGTAAATACAACCTGGGGTACGTCAATGTGGAAATCACTCCGGGGACTCAAAACGGTGATTAATACCCCATCTAACTGTGATTAATAGCCCATGAAACAGGCCAGAATCGGCCAAAACTGCGAGTTTTGATGACCGACACGTAAATAAAACCTGGGGTTCATCAATGGTGGAAATCACTCCGGGGACTCAAAACGGTGATTAATAGCCCATGTAACAATGATTAATAGCCCATGAAACAGGCCAGGATCGGCCAAAATTACGAGTGTTGATGACCGGCACGTAAACGCAACCTAGGGTTCGACAATGGTGGAAATCACTCCGGGGACTCAAAACGGTGATTAATAGCCCATCTAACTGTGATTAATAGCCCATGAAACAGGCCAGAATCGGCCAAAACTGCGAGTGTTGATGACCGACACGTAAATACAACCTGGGGTTCATCAATGGTGGAAATCACTCCGGGGACTCAAAACGGTGATTAATAGCCCATGTAACAATGATTAATAGCCCATGAAACAGGCCAGGATCGGCCAAAATTACGAGTGTTGATGACCGGCACGTAAACGCAACCTAGGGTTCGACAATGGTGGAAATCACTCCGGGGACTCAAAACGGTGATTAATAGCCCATCTAACTGTGATTAATAGCCCATGAAACAGGCCAGAATCGGCCAAAACTGCGAGTGTTGATGACCGACACGTAAATACAACCTGGGGTTCTTCAATGGTGGAAATCACTCCGGGGACTCAAAACGGTGATTAATAGCCCATGTAATTGTGATTAATAGCCCATGAAACAGGCCAGAATCGGCCAAAACTGAGAGTTTTGATGATCGGCACGTAAACGCAACCTGGGGTTCGTCAATGGTGAAAATCACTCCGGGGACTCAAAACGGTGATTAATAGCCCATCTAACTGTGATTAATAGCCCATGAAAGAGGCCAGAATCGGCCAAAACTGTGAGTTTTGATGACCAACACGTAAATAAAACCTGGGGTTCGTCAATGGTGGAAATCACTCCGGGGACTCAAAATGGTGATTAATAGCCCATGAAACAGGCCAGAATCGGCCAAAACTGCGAGTTTTGATGTCCGACACGTAAATAAAACCTGGGGTTCATCAATGGTGGAAATCACTCCGGGGACTCAAAACGGTGATTAATAGCCCATGTAACAATGATTAATAGCCCATGAAACAGGCCAGGATCGGCCAAAATTACGAGTGTTGATGACCGGCACGTAAACGCAACCTAGGGTTCGACAATGGTGGAAATCACTCCGGGGACTCAAAACGGTGATTAATAGCCCATCTAACTGTGATTAATAGCCCATGAAACAGGCCAGAATCGGCCAAAACTGCGAGTGTTGATGACCGACACGTAAATACAACCTAGGGTTCGTCAATGGTGGAAATCACTCCGGGGACTCAAAATGGTGATTAATCGCCCATCTAACTGTGATTAATAGCCCATGAAACAGGCCAGAATCGGCCAAAATTACGAGTGTTGATGACCGGCACGTAAACGCAACCTAGGGTTCGACAATGGTGGAAATCACTCCGGGGACTCAAAACGGTGATTAATAGCCCATCTAACTGTGATTAATAGCCCATGAAAGAGGCCAGAATCGGCCAAAACTGTGAGTTTTGATGACCGACACGTAAATACAACCTAGGGTTCGTCAATGGTGGAAATCACTCCGGGGACTCAAAACGGTGATTAATACCCCATCTAACTGTGATTAATAGCCCATGAAACAGGCCAGAATCGACCAAAACTGCGAGTTTTGATGTCCGACACGTAAATAAAACCTGGGGTTCATCAATGGTGGAAATCACTCCGGGGACTCAAAACGGTGATTAATAGCCCATGTAACAATGATTAATAGCCCATGAAACAGGCCAGAATCGGCCAAAATTACGAGTGTTGATGACCGGCACGTAAACGCAACCTAGGGTTCGACAATGGTGGAAATCACTCCGGGGACTCAAAACGGTGATTAATAGCCCATGTAATTGTGATTAATAGCCCATGAAACAGGCCAGAAACGGCCAAAACTGCGAGTGTTGATGACTGACAGGTAAATAAAACCTGGGGTTCGTTAATGGTGGAAATCACTCCGGGGCCTAAAAACGGTGATTAATAGCCCATGAAACAGGCCAGAATCGGCCAAAACTGCGAGTGTTGATGACCGACACGTAAATACAACCTGGGGTACGTCAATGTGGAAATCACTCCGGGGACTCAAAACGGTGATTAATACCCCATCTAACTGTGATTAATAGCCCATGAAACAGGCCAGAATCGGCCAAAACTGCGAGTTTTGATGACCGACACGTAAATAAAACCTGGGGTTCATCAATGGTGGAAATCACTCCGGGGACTCAAAACGGTGATTAATAGCCCATGTAACAATGATTAATAGCCCATGAAACAGGCCAGGATCGGCCAAAATTACGAGTGTTGATGACCGGCACGTAAACGCAACCTAGGGTTCGACAATGGTGGAAATCACTCCGGGGACTCAAAACGGTGATTAATAGCCCATCTAACTGTGATTAATAGCCCATGAAACAGGCCAGAATCGGCCAAAACTGCGAGTGTTGATGACCGACACGTAAATACAACCTGGGGTTCATCAATGGTGGAAATCACTCCGGGGACTCAAAACGGTGATTAATAGCCCATGTAACAATGATTAATAGCCCATGAAACAGGCCAGGATCGGCCAAAATTACGAGTGTTGATGACCGGCACGTAAACGCAACCTAGGGTTCGACAATGGTGGAAATCACTCCGGGGACTCAAAACGGTGATTAATAGCCCATCTAACTGTGATTAATAGCCCATGAAACAGGCCAGAATCGGCCAAAACTGCGAGTGTTGATGACCGACACGTAAATACAACCTGGGGTTCTTCAATGGTGGAAATCACTCCGGGGACTCAAAACGGTGATTAATAGCCCATCTAACTGTGATTAATAGCCCATGAAAGAGGCCAGAATCGGCCAAAACTGTGAGTTTTGATGACCGACACGTAAATACAACCTAGGGTTCGTCAATGGTGGAAATCACTCCGGGGACTCAAAACGGTGATTAATAGCCCATCTAACTGTGATTAATAGCCCATGAAACAGGCCAGAATCGACCAAAACTGCGAGTTTTGATGTCCGACACGTAAATAAAACCTGGGGTTCATCAATGGTGGAAATCACTCCGGGGACTCAAAACGGTGATTAATAGCCCATGTAACAATGATTAATAGCCCATGAAACAGGCCAGAATCGGCCAAAATTACGAGTGTTGATGACCGGCACGTAAACGCAACCTAGGGTTCGACAATGGTGGAAATCACTCCGGGGACTCAAAACGGTGATTAATAGCCCATGTAATTGTGATTAATAGCCCATGAAACAGGCCAGAAACGGCCAAAACTGCGAGTGTTGATGACTGACAGGTAAATAAAACCTGGGGTTCGTTAATGGTGGAAATCACTCCGGGGCCTAAAAACGGTGATTAATAGCCCATGAAACAGGCCAGAATCGGCCAAAACTGCGAGTGTTGATGACCGACACGTAAATACAACCTGGGGTACGTCAATGTGGAAATCACTCCGGGGACTCAAAACGGTGATTAATACCCCATCTAACTGTGATTAATAGCCCATGAAACAGGCCAGAATCGGCCAAAACTGCGAGTTTTGATGACCGACACGTAAATAAAACCTGGGGTTCATCAATGGTGGAAATCACTCCGGGGACTCAAAACGGTGATTAATAGCCCATGTAACAATGATTAATAGCCCATGAAACAGGCCAGGATCGGCCAAAATTACGAGTGTTGATGACCGGCACGTAAACGCAACCTAGGGTTCGACAATGGTGGAAATCACTCCGGGGACTCAAAACGGTGATTAATAGCCCATCTAACTGTGATTAATAGCCCATGAAACAGGCCAGAATCGGCCAAAACTGCGAGTGTTGATGACCGACACGTAAATACAACCTGGGGTTCATCAATGGTGGAAATCACTCCGGGGACTCAAAACGGTGATTAATAGCCCATGTAACAATGATTAATAGCCCATGAAACAGGCCAGGATCGGCCAAAATTACGAGTGTTGATGACCGACACGTAAATACAACCTGGGGTACGTCAATGTGGAAATCACTCCGGGGACTCAAAACGGTGATTAATACCCCATCTAACTGTGATTAATAGCCCATGAAACAGGCCAGAATCGGCCAAAACTGCGAGTTTTGATGACCGACACGTAAATAAAACCTGGGGTTCATCAATGGTGGAAATCACTCCGGGGACTCAAAACGGTGATTAATAGCCCATGTAACAATGATTAATAGCCCATGAAACAGGCCAGGATCGGCCAAAATTACGAGTGTTGATGACCGGCACGTAAACGCAACCTAGGGTTCGACAATGGTGGAAATCACTCCGGGGACTCAAAACGGTGATTAATAGCCCATCTAACTGTGATTAATAGCCCATGAAACAGGCCAGAATCGGCCAAAACTGCGAGTGTTGATGACCGACACGTAAATACAACCTGGGGTTCATCAATGGTGGAAATCACTCCGGGGACTCAAAACGGTGATTAATAGCCCATGTAACAATGATTAATAGCCCATGAAACAGGCCAGGATCGGCCAAAATTACGAGTGTTGATGACCGGCACGTAAACGCAACCTAGGGTTCGACAATGGTGGAAATCACTCCGGGGACTCAAAACGGTGATTAATAGCCCATCTAACTGTGATTAATAGCCCATGAAACAGGCCAGAATCGGCCAAAACTGCGAGTGTTGATGACCGACACGTAAATACAACCTGGGGTTCTTCAATGGTGGAAATCACTCCGGGGACTCAAAACGGTGATTAATAGCCCATCTAACTGTGATTAATAGCCCATGAAAGAGGCCAGAATCGGCCAAAACTGTGAGTTTTGATGACCGACACGTAAATACAACCTAGGGTTCGTCAATGGTGGAAATCACTCCGGGGACTCAAAACGGTGATTAATACCCCATCTAACTGTGATTAATAGCCCATGAAACAGGCCAGAATCGACCAAAACTGCGAGTTTTGATGTCCGACACGTAAATAAAACCTGGGGTTCATCAATGGTGGAAATCACTCCGGGGACTCAAAACGGTGATTAATAGCCCATGTAACAATGATTAATAGCCCATGAAACAGGCCAGAATCGGCCAAAATTACGAGTGTTGATGACCGGCACGTAAACGCAACCTAGGGTTCGACAATGGTGGAAATCACTCCGGGGACTCAAAACGGTGATTAATAGCCCATGTAATTGTGATTAATAGCCCATGAAACAGGCCAGAAACGGCCAAAACTGCGAGTGTTGATGACTGACAGGTAAATAAAACCTGGGGTTCGTTAATGGTGGAAATCACTCCGGGGCCTAAAAACGGTGATTAATAGCCCATGAAACAGGCCAGAATCGGCCAAAACTGCGAGTGTTGATGACCGACACGTAAATACAACCTGGGGTACGTCAATGTGGAAATCACTCCGGGGACTCAAAACGGTGATTAATACCCCATCTAACTGTGATTAATAGCCCATGAAACAGGCCAGAATCGGCCAAAACTGCGAGTTTTGATGACCGACACGTAAATAAAACCTGGGGTTCATCAATGGTGGAAATCACTCCGGGGACTCAAAACGGTGATTAATAGCCCATGTAACAATGATTAATAGCCCATGAAACAGGCCAGGATCGGCCAAAATTACGAGTGTTGATGACCGGCACGTAAACGCAACCTAGGGTTCGACAATGGTGGAAATCACTCCGGGGACTCAAAACGGTGATTAATAGCCCATCTAACTGTGATTAATAGCCCATGAAACAGGCCAGAATCGGCCAAAACTGCGAGTGTTGATGACCGACACGTAAATACAACCTGGGGTTCATCAATGGTGGAAATCACTCCGGGGACTCAAAACGGTGATTAATAGCCCATGTAACAATGATTAATAGCCCATGAAACAGGCCAGGATCGGCCAAAATTACGAGTGTTGATGACCGGCACGTAAACGCAACCTAGGGTTCGACAATGGTGGAAATCACTCCGGGGACTCAAAACGGTGATTAATAGCCCATCTAACTGTGATTAATAGCCCATGAAACAGGCCAGAATCGGCCAAAACTGCGAGTGTTGATGACCGACACGTAAATACAACCTGGGGTTCTTCAATGGTGGAAATCACTCCGGGGACTCAAAACGGTGATTAATAGCCCATCTAACTGTGATTAATAGCCCATGAAAGAGGCCAGAATCGGCCAAAACTGTGAGTTTTGATGACCGACACGTAAATACAACCTAGGGTTCGTCAATGGTGGAAATCACTCCGGGGACTCAAAACGGTGATTAATACCCCATCTAACTGTGATTAATAGCCCATGAAACAGGCCAGAATCGACCAAAACTGCGAGTTTTGATGTCCGACACGTAAATAAAACCTGGGGTTCATCAATGGTGGAAATCACTCCGGGGACTCAAAACGGTGATTAATAGCCCATGTAACAATGATTAATAGCCCATGAAACAGGCCAGAATCGGCCAAAATTACGAGTGTTGATGACCGGCACGTAAACGCAACCTAGGGTTCGACAATGGTGGAAATCACTCCGGGGACTCAAAACGGTGATTAATAGCCCATGTAATTGTGATTAATAGCCCATGAAACAGGCCAGAAACGGCCAAAACTGCGAGTGTTGATGACTGACAGGTAAATAAAACCTGGGGTTCGTTAATGGTGGAAATCACTCCGGGGCCTAAAAACGGTGATTAATAGCCCATGAAACAGGCCAGAATCGGCCAAAACTGCGAGTGTTGATGACCGACACGTAAATACAACCTGGGGTACGTCAATGTGGAAATCACTCCGGGGACTCAAAACGGTGATTAATACCCCATCTAACTGTGATTAATAGCCCATGAAACAGGCCAGAATCGGCCAAAACTGCGAGTTTTGATGACCGACACGTAAATAAAACCTGGGGTTCATCAATGGTGGAAATCACTCCGGGGACTCAAAACGGTGATTAATAGCCCATGTAACAATGATTAATAGCCCATGAAACAGGCCAGGATCGGCCAAAATTACGAGTGTTGATGACCGGCACGTAAACGCAACCTAGGGTTCGACAATGGTGGAAATCACTCCGGGGACTCAAAACGGTGATTAATAGCCCATCTAACTGTGATTAATAGCCCATGAAACAGGCCAGAATCGGCCAAAACTGCGAGTGTTGATGACCGACACGTAAATACAACCTGGGGTTCATCAATGGTGGAAATCACTCCGGGGACTCAAAACGGTGATTAATAGCCCATGTAACAATGATTAATAGCCCATGAAACAGGCCAGGATCGGCCAAAATTACGAGTGTTGATGACCGGCACGTAAACGCAACCTAGGGTTCGACAATGGTGGAAATCACTCCGGGGACTCAAAACGGTGATTAATAGCCCATCTAACTGTGATTAATAGCCCATGAAACAGGCCAGAATCGGCCAAAACTGCGAGTGTTGATGACCGACACGTAAATACAACCTGGGGTTCTTCAATGGTGGAAATCACTCCGGGGACTCAAAACGGTGATTAATAGCCCATGTAACTATGATTAATAGCCCATGAAACAGGCCAGAATCGGCCAAAACTGAGAGTTTTGATGATCGGCACGTAAACGCAACCTGGGGTTCGTCAATGGTGAAAATCACTCCGGGGACTCAAAACGGTGATTAATAGCCCATCTAACTGTGATTAATAGCCCATGAAAGAGGCCAGAATCGGCCAAAACTGTGAGTTTTGATGACCAACACGTAAATAAAACCTGGGGTTCGTCAATGGTGGAAATCACTCCGGGGACTCAAAATGGTGATTAATAGCCCATGAAACAGGCCGGAATCGGCCAAAACTGCGAGTGTTGATGACCGACACGTAAATACAACCTAGGGTTCGTCAATGGTGGAAATCACTCCGGGGACTCAAAACGGTGATTAATACCCCATCTAACTGTGATTAATAGCCCATGAAACAGGCCAGAATCGACCAAAACTGCGAGTTTTGATGTCCGACACGTAAATAAAACCTGGGGTTCATCAATGGTGGAAATCACTCCGGGGACTCAAAACGGTGATTAATAGCCCATGTAACAATGATTAATAGCCCATGAAACAGGCCAGAATCGGCCAAAATTACGAGTGTTGATGACCGACACGTAAACGCAACCTAGGGTTCGACAATGGTGGAAATCACTCCGGGGACTCAAAACGGTGATTAATAGCCCATGTAATTGTGATTAATAGCCCATGAAACAGGCCAGAAACGGCCAAAACTGCGAGTGTTGATGACTGACAGGTAAATAAAACCTGGGGTTCGTTAATGGTGGAAATCACTCCGGGGCCTAAAAACGGTGATTAATAGCCCATGAAACAGGCCAGAATCGGCCAAAACTGCGAGTGTTGATGACCGACACGTAAATACAACCTGGGGTACGTCAATGTGGAAATCACTCCGGGGACTCAAAACGGTGATTAATACCCCATCTAACTGTGATTAATAGCCCATGAAACAGGCCAGAATCGGCCAAAACTGCGAGTTTTGATGACCGACACGTAAATAAAACCTGGGGTTCATCAATGGTGGAAATCACTCCGGGGACTCAAAACGGTGATTAATAGCCCATGTAACAATGATTAATAGCCCATGAAACAGGCCAGGATCGGCCAAAATTACGAGTGTTGATGACCGGCACGTAAACGCAACCTAGGGTTCGACAATGGTGGAAATCACTCCGGGGACTAAAAACGGTGATTAATAGCCCATCTAACTGTGATTAATAGCCCATGAAAGAGGCCAGAATCGGCCAAAACTGTGAGTTTTGATGACCAACACGTAAATAAAACATGGGGTTCGTCAATGGTGGAAATCACTCCGGGGACTCAAAATGGTGATTAATAGCCCATGAAACAGGCCGGAATCGGCCAAAACTGCGAGTGTTGATGACCGACACGTAAATACAACCTAGGGTTCGTCAATGGTGGAAATCACTCCGGGGACTCAAAACGGTGATTAATACCCCATCTAACTGTGATTAATAGCCCATGAAACAGGCCAGAATCGACCAAAACTGCGAGTTTTGATGTCCGACACGTAAATAAAACCTGGGGTTCATCAATGGTGGAAATCACTCCGGGGACTCAAAACGGTGATTAATAGCCCATGTAACTGTGATTAATAGCCCATGAAACAGGCCAGAATCGGCCAAAACTGCGAGTTTTGATGACCGACACGTAAATAAAACCTGGGGTTCGTTAATGGTGGAAATCACTCCGGGGACTCAAAACGGTGATTAATAGCCCATGAAACAGGCCAGAATCGGCCAAAACTACGAGTGTTGATGACCGACACGTAAATACAACCTGGGGTTCGTCAATGGTGGAAATCACTCCGGGGACTCAAAACGTTGATTAATACCCCATCTAACTGTGATTAATAGCCCATGAAACAGGCCAGAATCGGCCAAAACTGCGAGTTTTGATGTCCGACACGTAAATAAAACCTGGGGTTCATCAATGGTGGAAATCACTCCGGGGACTCAAAACGGTGATTAATAGCCCATGTAACAATGATTAATAGCCCATGAAACAGGCCAGGATCGGCCAAAATTACGAGTGTTGATGACCGGCACGTAAACGCAACCTAGGGTTCGACAATGGTGGAAATCACTCCGGGGACTAAAAACGGTGATTAATAGCCCATCTAACTGTGATTAATAGCCCATGAAAGAGGCCAGAATCGGCCAAAACTGTGAGTTTTGATGACCAACACGTAAATAAAACATGGGGTTCGTCAATGGTGGAAATCACTCCGGGGACTCAAAATGGTGATTAATAGCCCATGAAACAGGCCGGAATCGGCCAAAACTGCGAGTGTTGATGACCGACACGTAAATACAACCTAGGGTTCGTCAATGGTGGAAATCACTCCGGGGACTCAAAACGGTGATTAATACCCCATCTAACTGTGATTAATAGCCCATGAAACAGGCCAGAATCGACCAAAACTGCGAGTTTTGATGTCCGACACGTAAATAAAACCTGGGGTTCATCAATGGTGGAAATCACTCCGGGGACTCAAAACGGTGATTAATAGCCCATGTAACTGTGATTAATAGCCCATGAAACAGGCCAGAATCGGCCAAAACTGCGAGTTTTGATGACCGACACGTAAATAAAACCTGGGGTTCGTTAATGGTGGAAATCACTCCGGGGACTCAAAACGGTGATTAATAGCCCATGAAACAGGCCAGAATCGGCCAAAACTACGAGTGTTGATGACCGACACGTAAATACAACCTGGGGTTCGTCAATGGTGGAAATCACTCCGGGGACTCAAAACGTTGATTAATACCCCATCTAACTGTGATTAATAGCCCATGAAACAGGCCAGAATCGGCCAAAACTGCGAGTTTTGATGTCCGACACGTAAATAAAACCTGGGGTTCATCAATGGTGGAAATCACTCCGGGGACTCAAAACGGTGATTAATAGCCCATGTAACAATGATTAATAGCCCATGAAACAGGCCAGGATCGGCCAAAATTACGAGTGTTGATGACCGGCACGTAAACGCAACCTAGGGTTCGACAATGGTGGAAATCACTCCGGGGACTAAAAACGGTGATTAATAGCCCATCTAACTGTGATTAATAGCCCATGAAAGAGGCCAGAATCGGCCAAAACTGTGAGTTTTGATGACCAACACGTAAATAAAACATGGGGTTCGTCAATGGTGGAAATCACTCCGGGGACTCAAAATGGTGATTAATAGCCCATGAAACAGGCCGGAATCGGCCAAAACTGCGAGTGTTGATGACCGACACGTAAATACAACCTAGGGTTCGTCAATGGTGGAAATCACTCCGGGGACTCAAAACGGTGATTAATACCCCATCTAACTGTGATTAATAGCCCATGAAACAGGCCAGAATCGACCAAAACTGCGAGTTTTGATGTCCGACACGTAAATAAAACCTGGGGTTCATCAATGGTGGAAATCACTCCGGGGACTCAAAACGGTGATTAATAGCCCATGTAACTGTGATTAATAGCCCATGAAACAGGCCAGAATCGGCCAAAACTGCGAGTTTTGATGACCGACACGTAAATAAAACCTGGGGTTCGTTAATGGTGGAAATCACTCCGGGGACTCAAAACGGTGATTAATAGCCCATGAAACAGGCCAGAATCGGCCAAAACTACGAGTGTTGATGACCGACACGTAAATACAACCTGGGGTTCGTCAATGGTGGAAATCACTCCGGGGACTCAAAACGGTGATTAATACCCCATCTAACTGTGATTAATAGCCCATGAAACAGGCCAGAATCGGCCAAAACTGCGAGTTTTGATGTCCGACACGTAAATAAAACCTGGGGTTCATCAATGGTGGAAATCACTCCGGGGACTCAAAACGGTGATTAATAGCCCATGTAACAATGATTAATAGCCCATGAAACAGGCCAGAATCAGCCAAAATTACGAGTGTTGATGACCGGCACGTAAACGCAACCTAGGGTTCGACAATGGTGGAAATCACTCCGGGGACTCAAAACGGTGATTAATAGCCCATGTAATTGTGATTAATAGCCCATGAAACAGGCCAGAAACGGCAAAAACTGCGAGTGTTGATGACTGACAGGTAAATAAAACCTGGGGTTCGTTAATGGTGGAAATCACTCCGGGGCCTAAAAACGGTGATTAATAGCCCATGAAACAGGCCAGAATCGGCCAAAACTGCGAGTGTTGATGACCGACACGTAAATACAACCTGGGGTTCGTCAATGGTGGAAATCACTCCGGGGACTCAAAACGGTGATTAATACCCCATCTAACTGTGATTAATAGCCCATGAAACAGGCCAGAATCGGCCAAAACTGCGAGTTTTGATGTCCGACACGTAAATAAAACCTGGGGTTCATCAATGGTGGAAATCACTCCGGGGACTCAAAACGGTGATTAATAGCCCATGTAACAATGATTAATAGCCCATGAAACAGGCCAGAATCGGCCAAAACTGCGAGTGTTGATGACCGGCACGTAAACGCAACCTGGGGTTCGTCAATGGTGAAAATCACTCCGGGGACTCAAAACGGTGATTAAAAGCCCATCAAACTGTGATTAATATCCCATGAAACAGGCCAGAAACGGCCAAAACTGCGAGTGTTGATGACCGACACGTAAATACAACCTAGGGTTCATCAATGGTGGAAATCACTCCGGGGACTCAAAATGGTGATTAATCGCCCATCTAACTGTGATTAATAGCCCATGAAACAGGCCAGAATCGGCCAAAATTACGAGTGTTGATGACCGGCACGTAAACGCAACCTAGGGTTCGACAATGGTGGAAATCACTCCGGGGACTCAAAACGGTGATTAATAGCCCATGTAATTGTGATTAATAGCCCATGAAACAGGCCAGAAACGGCAAAAACTGCGAGTGTTGATGACTGACAGGTAAATAAAACCTGGGGTTCGTTAATGGTGGAAATCACTCCGGGGCCTAAAAACGGTGATTAATAGCCCATGAAACAGGCCAGAATCGGCCAAAACTGCGAGTGTTGATGACCGACACGTAAATACAACCTGGGGTTCGTCAATGGTGGAAATCACTCCGGGGACTCAAAACGGTGATTAATACCCCATCTAACTGTGATTAATAGCCCATGAAACAGGCCAGAATCGGCCAAAACTGCGAGTTTTGATGTCCGACACGTAAATAAAACCTGGGGTTCATCAATGGTGGAAATCACTCCGGGGACTCAAAACGGTGATTAATAGCCCATGTAACAATGATTAATAGCCCATGAAACAGGCCAGAATCGGCCAAAACTGCGAGTGTTGATGACCGGCACGTAAACGCAACCTGGGGTTCGTCAATGGTGAAAATCACTCCGGGGACTCAAAACGGTGATTAAAAGCCCATCAAACTGTGATTAATATCCCATGAAACAGGCCAGAAACGGCCAAAACTGCGAGTGTTGATGACCGACACGTAAATACAACCTAGGGTTCATCAATGGTGGAAATCACTCCGGGGACTCAAAATGGTGATTAATCGCCCATCTAACTGTGATTAATAGCCCATGAAACAGGCCAGAATCGGCCAAAATTACGAGTGTTGATGACCGGCACGTAAACGCAACCTAGGGTTCGACAATGGTGGAAATCACTCCGGGGACTCAAAACGGTGATTAATAGCCCATGTAATTGTGATTAATAGCCCATGAAACAGGCCAGAAACGGCAAAAACTGCGAGTGTTGATGACTGACAGGTAAATAAAACCTGGGGTTCGTTAATGGTGGAAATCACTCCGGGGCCTAAAAACGGTGATTAATAGCCCATGAAACAGGCCAGAATCGGCCAAAACTGCGAGTGTTGATGACCGACACGTAAATACAACCTGGGGTTCGTCAATGGTGGAAATCACTCCGGGGACTCAAAACGGTGATTAATACCCCATCTAACTGTGATTAATAGCCCATGAAACAGGCCAGAATCGGCCAAAACTGCGAGTTTTGATGTCCGACACGTAAATAAAACCTGGGGTTCATCAATGGTGGAAATCACTCCGGGGACTCAAAACGGTGATTAATAGCCCATGTAACAATGATTAATAGCCCATGAAACAGGCCAGGATCGGCCAAAATTACGAGTGTTGATGACCGGCACGTAAACGCAACCTAGGGTTCGACAATGGTGGAAATCACTCCGGGGACTCAAAACGGTGATTAATAGCCCATCTAACTGTGATTAATAGCCCATGAAACAGGCCAGAATCGGCCAAAACTGCGAGTGTTGATGACCGACACGTAAATACAACCTAGGGTTCGTCAATGGTGGAAATCACTCCGGGGACTCAAAATGGTGATTAATCGCCCATCTAACTGTGATTAATAGCCCATGAAACAGGCCAGAATCGGCCAAAATTACGAGTGTTGATGACCGGCACGTAAACGCAACCTAGGGTTCGACAATGGTGGAAATCACTCCGGGGACTCAAAACGGTGATTAATAGCCCATCTAACTGTGATTAATAGCCCATGAAAGAGGCCAGAATCGGCCAAAACTGTGAGTTTTGATGACCGACACGTAAATACAACCTAGGGTTCGTCAATGGTGGAAATCACTCCGGGGACTCAAAACGGTGATTAATACCCCATCTAACTGTGATTAATAGCCCATGAAACAGGCCAGAATCGACCAAAACTGCGAGTTTTGATGTCCGACACGTAAATAAAACCTGGGGTTCATCAATGGTGGAAATCACTCCGGGGACTCAAAACGGTGATTAATAGCCCATGTAACAATGATTAATAGCCCATGAAACAGGCCAGAATCGGCCAAAATTACGAGTGTTGATGACCGGCACGTAAACGCAACCTAGGGTTCGACAATGGTGGAAATCACTCCGGGGACTCAAAACGGTGATTAATAGCCCATGTAATTGTGATTAATAGCCCATGAAACAGGCCAGAAACGGCCAAAACTGCGAGTGTTGATGACTGACAGGTAAATAAAACCTGGGGTTCGTTAATGGTGGAAATCACTCCGGGGCCTAAAAACGGTGATTAATAGCCCATGAAACAGGCCAGAATCGGCCAAAACTGCGAGTGTTGATGACCGACACGTAAATACAACCTGGGGTACGTCAATGTGGAAATCACTCCGGGGACTCAAAACGGTGATTAATACCCCATCTAACTGTGATTAATAGCCCATGAAACAGGCCAGAATCGGCCAAAACTGCGAGTTTTGATGACCGACACGTAAATAAAACCTGGGGTTCATCAATGGTGGAAATCACTCCGGGGACTCAAAACGGTGATTAATAGCCCATGTAACAATGATTAATAGCCCATGAAACAGGCCAGGATCGGCCAAAATTACGAGTGTTGATGACCGGCACGTAAACGCAACCTAGGGTTCGACAATGGTGGAAATCACTCCGGGGACTCAAAACGGTGATTAATAGCCCATCTAACTGTGATTAATAGCCCATGAAACAGGCCAGAATCGGCCAAAACTGCGAGTGTTGATGACCGACACGTAAATACAACCTGGGGTTCATCAATGGTGGAAATCACTCCGGGGACTCAAAACGGTGATTAATAGCCCATGTAACAATGATTAATAGCCCATGAAACAGGCCAGGATCGGCCAAAATTACGAGTGTTGATGACCGGCACGTAAACGCAACCTAGGGTTCGACAATGGTGGAAATCACTCCGGGGACTCAAAACGGTGATTAATAGCCCATCTAACTGTGATTAATAGCCCATGAAACAGGCCAGAATCGGCCAAAACTGCGAGTGTTGATGACCGACACGTAAATACAACCTGGGGTTCTTCAATGGTGGAAATCACTCCGGGGACTCAAAACGGTGATTAATAGCCCATGTAACTATGATTAATAGCCCATGAAACAGGCCAGAATCGGCCAAAACTGAGAGTTTTGATGATCGGCACGTAAACGCAACCTGGGGTTCGTCAATGGTGAAAATCACTCCGGGGACTCAAAACGGTGATTAATAGCCCATCTAACTGTGATTAATAGCCCATGAAAGAGGCCAGAATCGGCCAAAACTGTGAGTTTTGATGACCAACACGTAAATAAAACCTGGGGTTCGTCAATGGTGGAAATCACTCCGGGGACTCAAAATGGTGATTAATAGCCCATGAAACAGGCCGGAATCGGCCAAAACTGCGAGTGTTGATGACCGACACGTAAATACAACCTAGGGTTCGTCAATGGTGGAAATCACTCCGGGGACTCAAAACGGTGATTAATACCCCATCTAACTGTGATTAATAGCCCATGAAACAGGCCAGAATCGACCAAAACTGCGAGTTTTGATGTCCGACACGTAAATAAAACCTGGGGTTCATCAATGGTGGAAATCACTCCGGGGACTCAAAACGGTGATTAATAGCCCATGTAACAATGATTAATAGCCCATGAAACAGGCCAGAATCGGCCAAAATTACGAGTGTTGATGACCGACACGTAAACGCAACCTAGGGTTCGACAATGGTGGAAATCACTCCGGGGACTCAAAACGGTGATTAATAGCCCATGTAATTGTGATTAATAGCCCATGAAACAGGCCAGAAACGGCCAAAACTGCGAGTGTTGATGACTGACAGGTAAATAAAACCTGGGGTTCGTTAATGGTGGAAATCACTCCGGGGCCTAAAAACGGTGATTAATAGCCCATGAAACAGGCCAGAATCGGCCAAAACTGCGAGTGTTGATGACCGACACGTAAATACAACCTGGGGTACGTCAATGTGGAAATCACTCCGGGGACTCAAAACGGTGATTAATACCCCATCTAACTGTGATTAATAGCCCATGAAACAGGCCAGAATCGGCCAAAACTGCGAGTTTTGATGACCGACACGTAAATAAAACCTGGGGTTCATCAATGGTGGAAATCACTCCGGGGACTCAAAACGGTGATTAATAGCCCATGTAACAATGATTAATAGCCCATGAAACAGGCCAGGATCGGCCAAAATTACGAGTGTTGATGACCGGCACGTAAACGCAACCTAGGGTTCGACAATGGTGGAAATCACTCCGGGGACTAAAAACGGTGATTAATAGCCCATCTAACTGTGATTAATAGCCCATGAAAGAGGCCAGAATCGGCCAAAACTGTGAGTTTTGATGACCAACACGTAAATAAAACATGGGGTTCGTCAATGGTGGAAATCACTCCGGGGACTCAAAATGGTGATTAATAGCCCATGAAACAGGCCGGAATCGGCCAAAACTGCGAGTGTTGATGACCGACACGTAAATACAACCTAGGGTTCGTCAATGGTGGAAATCACTCCGGGGACTCAAAACGGTGATTAATACCCCATCTAACTGTGATTAATAGCCCATGAAACAGGCCAGAATCGACCAAAACTGCGAGTTTTGATGTCCGACACGTAAATAAAACCTGGGGTTCATCAATGGTGGAAATCACTCCGGGGACTCAAAACGGTGATTAATAGCCCATGTAACTGTGATTAATAGCCCATGAAACAGGCCAGAATCGGCCAAAACTGCGAGTTTTGATGACCGACACGTAAATAAAACCTGGGGTTCGTTAATGGTGGAAATCACTCCGGGGACTCAAAACGGTGATTAATAGCCCATCAAACAGGCCAGAATCGGCCAAAACTACGAGTGTTGATCACCGACACGTAAATACAACCTGGGGTTCGTCAATGGTGGAAATCACTCCGGGGACTCAAAACGGTGATTAATACCCCATCTAACTGTGATTAATAGCCCATGAAACAGGCCAGAATCGGCCAAAACTGCGAGTTTTGATGTCCGACACGTAAATAAAACCTGGGGTTCATCAATGGTGGAAATCACTCCGGGGACTCAAAACGGTGATTAATAGCCCATGTAACAATGATTAATAGCCCATGAAACAGGCCAGAATCAGCCAAAATTACGAGTGTTGATGACCGGCACGTAAACGCAACCTAGGGTTCGACAATGGTGGAAATCACTCCGGGGACTCAAAACGGTGATTAATAGCCCATGTAAGTGTGATTAATAGCCCATGAAACAGGCCAGAAACGGCCAAAACTGCGAGTGTTGATGACTGACAGGTAAATAAAACCTGGGGTTCGTTAATGGTGGAAATCACTCCGGGGCCTAAAAACGGTGATTAATAGCCCATGAAACAGGCCAGAATCGGCCAAAACTGCGAGTGTTGATGACCGACACGTAAATACAACCTGGGGTACGTCAATGTGGAAATCACTCCGGGGACTCAAAACGGTGATTAATACCCCATCTAACTGTGATTAATAGCCCATGAAACAGGCCAGAATCGGCCAAAACTGCGAGTTTTGATGACCGACACGTAAATAAAACCTGGGGTTCATCAATGGTGGAAATCACTCCGGGGACTCAAAACGGTGATTAATAGCCCATGTAACAATGATTAATAGCCCATGAAACAGGCCAGGATCGGCCAAAATTACGAGTGTTGATGACCGGCACGTAAACGCAACCTAGGGTTCGACAATGGTGGAAATCACTCCGGGGACTCAAAACGGTGATTAATAGCCCATCTAACTGTGATTAATAGCCCATGAAACAGGCCAGAATCGGCCAAAACTGCGAGTGTTGATGACCGACACGTAAATACAACCTGGGGTTCATCAATGGTGGAAATCACTCCGGGGACTCAAAACGGTGATTAATAGCCCATGTAACAATGATTAATAGCCCATGAAACAGGCCAGGATCGGCCAAAATTACGAGTGTTGATGACCGGCACGTAAACGCAACCTAGGGTTCGACAATGGTGGAAATCACTCCGGGGACTCAAAACGGTGATTAATAGCCCATCTAACTGTGATTAATAGCCCATGAAACAGGCCAGAATCGGCCAAAACTGCGAGTGTTGATGACCGACACGTAAATACAACCTGGGGTTCTTCAATGGTGGAAATCACTCCGGGGACTCAAAACGGTGATTAATAGCCCATGTAACTATGATTAATAGCCCATGAAACAGGCCAGAATCGGCCAAAACTGAGAGTTTTGATGATCGGCACGTAAACGCAACCTGGGGTTCGTCAATGGTGAAAATCACTCCGGGGACTCAAAACGGTGATTAATAGCCCATCTAACTGTGATTAATAGCCCATGAAAGAGGCCAGAATCGGCCAAAACTGTGAGTTTTGATGACCAACACGTAAATAAAACCTGGGGTTCGTCAATGGTGGAAATCACTCCGGGGACTCAAAATGGTGATTAATAGCCCATGAAACAGGCCGGAATCGGCCAAAACTGCGAGTGTTGATGACCGACACGTAAATACAACCTAGGGTTCGTCAATGGTGGAAATCACTCCGGGGACTCAAAACGGTGATTAATACCCCATCTAACTGTGATTAATAGCCCATGAAACAGGCCAGAATCGACCAAAACTGCGAGTTTTGATGTCCGACACGTAAATAAAACCTGGGGTTCATCAATGGTGGAAATCACTCCGGGGACTCAAAACGGTGATTAATAGCCCATGTAACAATGATTAATAGCCCATGAAACAGGCCAGAATCGGCCAAAATTACGAGTGTTGATGACCGGCACGTAAACGCAACCTAGGGTTCGACAATGGTGGAAATCACTCCGGGGACTCAAAACGGTGATTAATAGGCCATGTAACAATAATTAATAGCCCATGAAACAGGCCAGAATCGGCAAAAACTGAGAGTGTTGATGACCGGCACGTAAACGCAACCTGTGGTTCGTCAATGGTGAAAATCACTCCGGGGACTCAAAACGGTGATTAATAGCCCATGAAACAGGCCAGAATCGGCCAAAACTGAGAGTTTTGATGACCGGCTCGTAAACGCAACCTGGGGTTCGTCAATGGTGAAAATCACTCCGGAGACTCAAAACGGTGATTAATAGCCCACCTAAATGTGATTAATAGCCCATGAAAGAGGCCAGAATTGGCAAAAACTGAGAGTTTTGATGACCGACACGTAAATAAAACCTGGGGTTCGTCAATGGTGGAAATCACTCCGGGGACTCAAAACGGTGATTAATCGCCCATCTAATTGTGATTAATAGCCCATGAAACAGGCCAGAATCGGCCAAAATTACGAGTGTTGATGACCGGCACGTAAACGCAACCTAGGGTTCGACAATGGTGGAAATCACCCCGGGGACTCTAAACGGTGATTAATAGCCCATGTAATTGTGATTAATAGCCCATGAAACAGGCCAGAAACGGCCAAAACTGCGAGTGTTGATGACTGACAGGTAAATAAAACCTGGGGTTCGTTAATGGTGGAAATCACTCCGGGGACTCAAAACGGTGATTAATAGCCAATGAAACAGGCCAGAATCGGCCAAAACTGCGAGTTTTGATGACAGACACGTAAATAAAAGTTGGGGTTCGTCAATGGTGGAAATCACTCCGGGGACTCAAAACGGTGATTAATAGCCCATGAAACAGGCCTGAAACGGCCAAAACTGCGAGTGTTGATGACCGACACGTAAATACAACCTGGGGTTCGTCAATGGTGGAAATCACTCCGGGGACTCAAAACGGTGATTAATAGCCCATGTAACAATGATTAATAGCCCATGAAACAGGCCAGAATCGGCCAAAACTGCGAGTGTTGATGACCGGCACGTAAACGCAACCTGGGGTTCGTCAATGGTGAAAATCACTCCGGGGACTCAAAACGGTGATTAAAAGCCCATCAAACTGTGATTAATATCCCATGAAACAGGCCAGAAACGGCCAAAACTTCGAGTGTTGATGACCGACACGTAAATACAACCTAGGGTTCATCAATGGTGGAAATCACTCCGGGGACTCAAAATGGTGATTAATCGCCCATCTAACTGTGATTAATAGCCCATGAAACAGGCCAGAATCGGCCAAAATTACGAGTGTTGATGACCGGCACGTAAACGCAACCTAGGGTTCGACAATGGTGGAAATCACTCCGGGGACTCAAAACGGTGATTAATAGCCCATGTAATTGTGATTAATAGCCCATGAAACAGGCCAGAAACGGCAAAAACTGCGAGTGTTGATGACTGACAGGTAAATAAAACCTGGGGTTCGTTAATGGTGGAAATCACTCCGGGGCCTAAAAACGGTGATTAATAGCCCATGAAACAGGCCAGAATCGGCCAAAACTGCGAGTGTTGATGACCGACACGTAAATACAACCTGGGGTTCGTCAATGGTGGAAATCACTCCGGGGACTCAAAACGGTGATTAATACCCCATCTAACTGTGATTAATAGCCCATGAAACAGGCCAGAATCGGCCAAAACTGCGAGTTTTGATGTCCGACACGTAAATAAAACCTGGGGTTCATCAATGGTGGAAATCACTCCGGGGACTCAAAACGGTGATTAATAGCCCATGTAACAATGATTAATAGCCCATGAAACAAGCCAGGATCGGCCAAAATTACGAGTGTTGATGACCGGCACGTAAACGCAACCTAGGGTTCGACAATGGTGGAAATCACTCCGGGGACTCAAAACGGTGATTAATAGCCCATCTAACTGTGATTAATAGCCCATGAAACAGGCCAGAATCGGCCAAAACTGCGAGTGTTGATGACCGACACGTAAATACAACCTAGGGTTCGTCAATGGTGGAAATCACTCCGGGGACTCAAAATGGTGATTAATCGCCCATCTAACTGTGATTAATAGCCCATGAAACAGGCCAGAATCGGCCAAAATTACGAGTGTTGATGACCGGCACGTAAACGCAACCTAGGGTTCGACAATGGTGGAAATCACTCCGGGGACTCAAAACGGTGATTAATAGCCCATCTAACTGTGATTAATAGCCCATGAAAGAGGCCAGAATCGGCCAAAACTGTGAGTTTTGATGACCGACACGTAAATACAACCTAGGGTTCGTCAATGGTGGAAATCACTCCGGGGACTCAAAACGGTGATTAATACCCCATCTAACTGTGATTAATAGCCCATGAAACAGGCCAGAATCGACCAAAACTGCGAGTTTTGATGTCCGACACGTAAATAAAACCTGGGGTTCATCAATGGTGGAAATCACTCCGGGGACTCAAAACGGTGATTAATAGCCCATGTAACAATGATTAATAGCCCATGAAACAGGCCAGAATCGGCCAAAATTACGAGTGTTGATGACCGGCACGTAAACGCAACCTAGGGTTCGACAATGGTGGAAATCACTCCGGGGACTCAAAACGGTGATTAATAGCCCATGTAATTGTGATTAATAGCCCATGAAACAGGCCAGAAACGGCCAAAACTGCGAGTGTTGATGACTGACAGGTAAATAAAACCTGGGGTTCGTTAATGGTGGAAATCACTCCGGGGCCTAAAAACGGTGATTAATAGCCCATGAAACAGGCCAGAATCGGCCAAAACTGCGAGTGTTGATGACCGACACGTAAATACAACCTGGGGTACGTCAATGTGGAAATCACTCCGGGGACTCAAAACGGTGATTAATACCCCATCTAACTGTGATTAATAGCCCATGAAACAGGCCAGAATCGGCCAAAACTGCGAGTTTTGATGACCGACACGTAAATAAAACCTGGGGTTCATCAATGGTGGAAATCACTCCGGGGACTCAAAACGGTGATTAATAGCCCATGTAACAATGATTAATAGCCCATGAAACAGGCCAGGATCGGCCAAAATTACGAGTGTTGATGACCGGCACGTAAACGCAACCTAGGGTTCGACAATGGTGGAAATCACTCCGGGGACTCAAAACGGTGATTAATAGCCCATCTAACTGTGATTAATAGCCCATGAAACAGGCCAGAATCGGCCAAAACTGCGAGTGTTGATGACCGACACGTAAATACAACCTGGGGTTCATCAATGGTGGAAATCACTCCGCGGACTCAAAACGGTGATTAATAGCCCATGTAACAATGATTAATAGCCCATGAAACAGGCCAGGATCGGCCAAAATTACGAGTGTTGATGACCGGCACGTAAACACAACCTAGGGTTCGACAATGGTGGAAATCACTCCGGGGACTCAAAACGGTGATTAATAGCCCATCTAACTGTGATTAATAGCCCATGAAACAGGCCAGAATCGGCCAAAACTGCGAGTGTTGATGACCGACACGTAAATACAACCTGGGGTTCTTCAATGGTGGAAATCACTCCGGGGACTCAAAACGGTGATTAATAGCCCATGTAACTATGATTAATAGCCCATGAAACAGGCCAGAATCGGCCAAAACTGAGAGTTTTGATGATCGGCACGTAAACGCAACCTGGGGTTCGTCAATGGTGAAAATCACTCCGGGGACTCAAAACGGTGATTAATAGCCCATCTAACTGTGATTAATAGCCCATGAAAGAGGCCAGAATCGGCCAAAACTGTGAGTTTTGATGACCAACACGTAAATAAAACCTGGGGTTCGTCAATGGTGGAAATCACTCCGGGGACTCAAAATGGTGATTAATAGCCCATGAAACAGGCCGGAATCGGCCAAAACTGCGAGTGTTGATGACCGACACGTAAATACAACCTAGGGTTCGTCAATGGTGGAAATCACTCCGGGGACTCAAAACGGTGATTAATAACCCATCTAACTGTGATTAATAGCCCATGAAACAGGCCAGAATCGACCAAAACTGCGAGTTTTGATGTCCGACACGTAAATAAAACCTGGGGTTCATCAATGGTGGAAATCACTCCGGGGACTCAAAACGGTGATTAATAGCCCATGTAACAATGATTAATAGCCCATGAAACAGGCCAGAATCGGCCAAAATTACGAGTGTTGATGACCGACACGTAAACGCAACCTAGGGTTCGACAATGGTGGAAATCACTCCGGGGACTCAAAACGGTGATTAATAGCCCATGTAATTGTGATTAATAGCCCATGAAACAGGCCAGAAACGGCCAAAACTGCGAGTGTTGATGACTGACAGGTAAATAAAACCTGGGGTTCGTTAATGGTGGAAATCACTCCGGGGCCTAAAAACGGTGATTAATAGCCCATGAAACAGGCCAGAATCGGCCAAAACTGCGAGTGTTGATGACCGACACGTAAATACAACCTGGGGTACGTCAATGTGGAAATCACTCCGGGGACTCAAAACGGTGATTAATACCCCATCTAACTGTGATTAATAGCCCATGAAACAGGCCAGAATCGGCCAAAACTGCGAGTTTTGATGACCGACACGTAAATAAAACCTGGGGTTCATCAATGGTGGAAATCACTCCGGGGACTCAAAACGGTGATTAATAGCCCATGTAACAATGATTAATAGCCCATGAAACAGGCCAGGATCGGCCAAAATTACGAGTGTTGATGACCGGCACGTAAACGCAACCTAGGGTTCGACAATGGTGGAAATCACTCCGGGGACTCAAAACGGTGATTAATAGCTCATGTAATTGTGATTAATAGCCCATGAAACAGGCCAGAAACGGCCAAAACTGCGAGTGTTGATGACCGACACGTAAATAAAACCTGGGGTTCGTTAATGGTGGAAATCACTCCGGGGACTCAAAACGGTGATTAATAGCCCATGAAACAGGCCAGAATCGGCCAAAACTGCGAGTGTTGATGACCGACACGTAAATACAGCCTGGGGTTCGTCAATGGTGGAAATCGCTCCGGGGACTCAAAACGGTGATTAATAGCCCATGTAATTGTGATTAATAGCCCATGAAACAGGCCAGAAACGGCCAAAACTGCGAGTGTTGATGACCGACACGTAAACGCAACCTAGGGTTCGACAATGGTGGAAATCACTCCGGGGACTCAAAACGGTGATTAATAGCCCATGTAATTGTGATTAATAGCCCATGAAACAGGCCAGAAACGGCCAAAACTGCGAGTGTTGATGACTGACAGGTAAATAAAACCTGGGGTTCGTTAATGGTGGAAATCACTCCGGGGCCTAAAAACGGTGATTAATAGCCCATGAAACAGGCCAGAATCGGCCAAAACTGCGAGTGTTGATGACCGACACGTAAATACAACCTGGGGTACGTCAATGTGGAAATCACTCCGGGGACTCAAAACGGTGATTAATACCCCATCTAACTGTGATTAATAGCCCATGAAACAGGCCAGAATCGGCCAAAACTGCGAGTTTTGATGACCGACACGTAAATAAAACCTGGGGTTCATCAATGGTGGAAATCACTCCGGGGACTCAAAACGGTGATTAATAGCCCATGTAACAATGATTAATAGCCCATGAAACAGGCCAGGATCGGCCAAAATTACGAGTGTTGATGACCGGCACGTAAACGCAACCTAGGGTTCGACAATGGTGGAAATCACTCCGGGGACTAAAAACGGTGATTAATAGCCCATCTAACTGTGATTAATAGCCCATGAAAGAGGCCAGAATCGGCCAAAACTGTGAGTTTTGATGACCAACACGTAAATAAAACATGGGGTTCGTCAATGGTGGAAATCACTCCGGGGACTCAAAATGGTGATTAATAGCCCATGAAACAGGCCGGAATCGGCCAAAACTGCGAGTGTTGATGACCGACACGTAAATACAACCTAGGGTTCGTCAATGGTGGAAATCACTCCGGGGACTCAAAACGGTGATTAATACCCCATCTAACTGTGATTAATAGCCCATGAAACAGGCCAGAATCGACCAAAACTGCGAGTTTTGATGTCCGACACGTAAATAAAACCTGGGGTTCATCAATGGTGGAAATCACTCCGGGGACTCAAAACGGTGATTAATAGCCCATGTAACTGTGATTAATAGCCCATGAAACAGGCCAGAATCGGCCAAAACTGCGAGTTTTGATGACCGACACGTAAATAAAACCTGGGGTTCGTTAATGGTGGAAATCACTCCGGGGACTCAAAACGGTGATTAATAGCCCATGAAACAGGCCAGAATCGGCCAAAACTACGAGTGTTGATGACCGACACGTAAATACAACCTGGGGTTCGTCAATGGTGGAAATCACTCCGGGGACTCAAAACGGTGATTAATACCCCATCTAACTGTGATTAATAGCCCATGAAACAGGCCAGAATCGGCCAAAACTGCGAGTTTTGATGTCCGACACGTAAATAAAACCTGGGGTTCATCAATGGTGGAAATCACTCCGGGGACTCAAAACGGTGATTAATAGCCCATGTAACAATGATTAATAGCCCATGAAACAGGCCAGAATCAGCCAAAATTACGAGTGTTGATGACCGGCACGTAAACGCAACCTAGGGTTCGACAATGGTGGAAATCACTCCGGGGACTCAAAACGGTGATTAATAGCCCATGTAATTGTGATTAATAGCCCATGAAACAGGCCAGAAACGGCCAAAACTGCGAGTGTTGATGACTGACAGGTAAATAAAACCTGGGGTTCGTTAATGGTGGAAATCACTCCGGGGCCTAAAAACGGTGATTAATAGCCCATGAAACAGGCCAGAATCGGCCAAAACTGCGAGTGTTGATGACCGACACGTAAATACAACCTGGGGTACGTCAATGTGGAAATCACTCCGGGGACTCAAAACGGTGATTAATACCCCATCTAACTGTGATTAATAGCCCATGAAACAGGCCAGAATCGGCCAAAACTGCGAGTTTTGATGACCGACACGTAAATAAAACCTGGGGTTCATCAATGGTGGAAATCACTCCGGGGACTCAAAACGGTGATTAATAGCCCATGTAACAATGATTAATAGCCCATGAAACAGGCCAGGATCGGCCAAAATTACGAGTGTTGATGACCGGCACGTAAACGCAACCTAGGGTTCGACAATGGTGGAAATCACTCCGGGGACTCAAAACGGTGATTAATAGCCCATCTAACTGTGATTAATAGCCCATGAAACAGGCCAGAATCGGCCAAAACTGCGAGTGTTGATGACCGACACGTAAATACAACCTGGGGTTCATCAATGGTGGAAATCACTCCGGGGACTCAAAACGGTGATTAATAGCCCATGTAACAATGATTAATAGCCCATGAAACAGGCCAGAATCGGCCAAAATTACGAGTGTTGATGACCGACACGTAAACGCAACCTAGGGTTCGACAATGGTGGAAATCACTCCGGGGACTCAAAACGGTGATTAATAGCCCATGTAATTGTGATTAATAGCCCATGAAACAGGCCAGAAACGGCCAAAACTGCGAGTGTTGATGACTGACAGGTAAATAAAACCTGGGGTTCGTTAATGGTGGAAATCACTCCGGGGCCTAAAAACGGTGATTAATAGCCCATGAAATAGGCCAGAATCGGCCAAAACTGCGAGTGTTGATGACCGACACGTAAATACAACCTGGGGTACGTCAATGTGGAAATCACTCCGGGGACTCAAAACGGTGATTAATACCCCATCTAACTGTGATTAATAGCCCATGAAACAGGCCAGAATCGGCCAAAACTGCGAGTTTTGATGACCGACACGTAAATAAAACCTGGGGTTCATCAATGGTGGAAATCACTCCGGGGACTCAAAACGGTGATTAATAGCCCATGTAACAATGATTAATAGCCCATGAAACAGGCCAGGATCGGCCAAAATTACGAGTGTTGATGACCGGCACGTAAACGCAACCTAGGGTTCGACAATGGTGGAAATCACTCCGGGGACTAAAAACGGTGATTAATAGCCCATCTAACTGTGATTAATAGCCCATGAAAGAGGCCAGAATCGGCCAAAACTGTGAGTTTTGATGACCAACACGTAAATAAAACATGGGGTTCGTCAATGGTGGAAATCACTCCGGGGACTCAAAATGGTGATTAATAGCCCATGAAACAGGCCGGAATCGGCCAAAACTGCGAGTGTTGATGACCGACACGTAAATACAACCTAGGGTTCGTCAATGGTGGAAATCACTCCGGGGACTCAAAACGGTGATTAATACCCCATCTAACTGTGATTAATAGCCCATGAAACAGGCCAGAATCGACCAAAACTGCGAGTTTTGATGTCCGACACGTAAATAAAACCTGGGGTTCATCAATGGTGGAAATCACTCCGGGGACTCAAAACGGTGATTAATAGCCCATGTAACTGTGATTAATAGCCCATGAAACAGGCCAGAATCGGCCAAAACTGCGAGTTTTGATGACCGACACGTAAATAAAACCTGGGGTTCGTTAATGGTGGAAATCACTCCGGGGACTCAAAACGGTGATTAATAGCCCATGAAACAGGCCAGAATCGGCCAAAACTACGAGTGTTGATGACCGACACGTAAATACAACCTGGGGTTCGTCAATGGTGGAAATCACTCCGGGGACTCAAAACGGTGATTAATACCCCATCTAACTGTGATTAATAGCCCATGAAACAGGCCAGAATCGGCCAAAACTGCGAGTTTTGATGTCCGACACGTAAATAAAACCTGGGGTTCATCAATGGTGGAAATCACTCCGGGGACTCAAAACGGTGATTAATAGCCCATGTAACAATGATTAATAGCCCATGAAACAGGCCAGAATCAGCCAAAATTACGAGTGTTGATGACCGGCACGTAAACGCAACCTAGGGTTCGACAATGGTGGAAATCACTCCGGGGACTCAAAACGGTGATTAATAGCCCATGTAATTGTGATTAATAGCCCATGAAACAGGCCAGAAACGGCCAAAACTGCGAGTGTTGATGACTGACAGGTAAATAAAACCTGGGGTTCGTTAATGGTGGAAATCACTCCGGGGCCTAAAAACGGTGATTAATAGCCCATGAAACAGGCCAGAATCGGCCAAAACTGCGAGTGTTGATGACCGACACGTAAATACAACCTGGGGTACGTCAATGTGGAAATCACTCCGGGGACTCAAAACGGTGATTAATACCCCATCTAACTGTGATTAATAGCCCATGAAACAGGCCAGAATCGGCCAAAACTGCGAGTTTTGATGACCGACACGTAAATAAAACCTGGGGTTCATCAATGGTGGAAATCACTCCGGGGACTCAAAACGGTGATTAATAGCCCATGTAACAATGATTAATAGCCCATGAAACAGGCCAGGATCGGCCAAAATTACGAGTGTTGATGACCGGCACGTAAACGCAACCTAGGGTTCGACAATGGTGGAAATCACTCCGGGGACTCAAAACGGTGATTAATAGCCCATCTAACTGTGATTAATAGCCCATGAAACAGGCCAGAATCGGCCAAAACTGCGAGTGTTGATGACCGACACGTAAATACAACCTGGGGTTCATCAATGGTGGAAATCACTCCGGGGACTCAAAACGGTGATTAATAGCCCATGTAACAATGATTAATAGCCCATGAAACAGGCCAGGATCGGCCAAAATTACGAGTGTTGATGACCGGCACGTAAACGCAACCTAGGGTTCGACAATGGTGGAAATCACTCCGGGGACTCAAAACGGTGATTAATAGCCCATCTAACTGTGATTAATAGCCCATGAAACAGGCCAGAATCGGCCAAAACTGCGAGTGTTGATGACCGACACGTAAATACAACCTGGGGTTCTTCAATGGTGGAAATCACTCCGGGGACTCAAAACGGTGATTAATAGCCCATGTAACAATGATTAATAGCCCATGAAACAGGCCAGGATCGGCCAAAATTACGAGTGTTGATGACCGGCACGTAAACGCAACCTAGGGTTCGACAATGGTGGAAATCACTCCGGGGACTCAAAACGGTGATTAATAGCCCATCTAACTGTGATTAATAGCCCATGAAACAGGCCAGAATCGGCCAAAACTGCGAGTGTTGATGACCGACACGTAAATACAACCTGGGGTTCTTCAATGGTGGAAATCACTCCGGGGACTCAAAACGGTGATTAATAGCCCATGTAACTATGATTAATAGCCCATGAAACAGGCCAGAATCGGCCAAAACTGAGAGTTTTGATGATCGGCACGTAAACGCAACCTGGGGTTCGTCAATGGTGAAAATCACTCCGGGGACTCAAAACGGTGATTAATAGCCCATCTAACTGTGATTAATAGCCCATGAAAGAGGCCAGAATCGGCCAAAACTGTGAGTTTTGATGACCAACACGTAAATAAAACCTGGGGTTCGTCAATGGTGGAAATCACTCCGGGGACTCAAAATGGTGATTAATAGCCCATGAAACAGGCCGGAATCGGCCAAAACTGCGAGTGTTGATGACCGACACGTAAATACAACCTAGGGTTCGTCAATGGTGGAAATCACTCCGGGGACTCAAAACGGTGATTAATAACCCATCTAACTGTGATTAATAGCCCATGAAACAGGCCAGAATCGACCAAAACTGCGAGTTTTGATGTCCGACACGTAAATAAAACCTGGGGTTCATCAATGGTGGAAATCACTCCGGGGACTCAAAACGGTGATTAATAGCCCATGTAACAATGATTAATAGCCCATGAAACAGGCCAGAATCGGCCAAAATTACGAGTGTTGATGACCGACACGTAAACGCAACCTAGGGTTCGACAATGGTGGAAATCACTCCGGGGACTCAAAACGGTGATTAATAGCCCATGTAATTGTGATTAATAGCCCATGAAACAGGCCAGAAACGGCCAAAACTGCGAGTGTTGATGACTGACAGGTAAATAAAACCTGGGGTTCGTTAATGGTGGAAATCACTCCGGGGCCTAAAAACGGTGATTAATAGCCCATGAAACAGGCCAGAATCGGCCAAAACTGCGAGTGTTGATGACCGACACGTAAATACAACCTGGGGTACGTCAATGTGGAAATCACTCCGGGGACTCAAAACGGTGATTAATACCCCATCTAACTGTGATTAATAGCCCATGAAACAGGCCAGAATCGGCCAAAACTGCGAGTTTTGATGACCGACACGTAAATAAAACCTGGGGTTCATCAATGGTGGAAATCACTCCGGGGACTCAAAACGGTGATTAATAGCCCATGTAACAATGATTAATAGCCCATGAAACAGGCCAGGATCGGCCAAAATTACGAGTGTTGATGACCGGCACGTAAACGCAACCTAGGGTTCGACAATGGTGGAAATCACTCCGGGGACTAAAAACGGTGATTAATAGCCCATCTAACTGTGATTAATAGCCCATGAAAGAGGCCAGAATCGGCCAAAACTGTGAGTTTTGATGACCAACACGTAAATAAAACATGGGGTTCGTCAATGGTGGAAATCACTCCGGGGACTCAAAATGGTGATTAATAGCCCATGAAACAGGCCGGAATCGGCCAAAACTGCGAGTGTTGATGACCGACACGTAAATACAACCTAGGGTTCGTCAATGGTGGAAATCACTCCGGGGACTCAAAACGGTGATTAATACCCCATCTAACTGTGATTAATAGCCCATGAAACAGGCCAGAATCGACCAAAACTGCGAGTTTTGATGTCCGACACGTAAATAAAACCTGGGGTTCATCAATGGTGGAAATCACTCCGGGGACTCAAAACGGTGATTAATAGCCCATGTAACTGTGATTAATAGCCCATGAAACAGGCCAGAATCGGCCAAAACTGCGAGTTTTGATGACCGACACGTAAATAAAACCTGGGGTTCGTTAATGGTGGAAATCACTCCGGGGACTCAAAACGGTGATTAATAGCCCATGAAACAGGCCAGAATCGGCCAAAACTACGAGTGTTGATGACCGACACGTAAATACAACCTGGGGTTCGTCAATGGTGGAAATCACTCCGGGGACTCAAAACGGTGATTAATACCCCATCTAACTGTGATTAATAGCCCATGAAACAGGCCAGAATCGGCCAAAACTGCGAGTTTTGATGTCCGACACGTAAATAAAACCTGGGGTTCATCAATGGTGGAAATCACTCCGGGGACTCAAAACGGTGATTAATAGCCCATGTAACAATGATTAATAGCCCATGAAACAGGCCAGAATCAGCCAAAATTACGAGTGTTGATGACCGGCACGTAAACGCAACCTAGGGTTCGACAATGGTGGAAATCACTCCGGGGACTCAAAACGGTGATTAATAGCCCATGTAATTGTGATTAATAGCCCATGAAACAGGCCAGAAACGGCCAAAACTGCGAGTGTTGATGACTGACAGGTAAATAAAACCTGGGGTTCGTTAATGGTGGAAATCACTCCGGGGCCTAAAAACGGTGATTAATAGCCCATGAAACAGGCCAGAATCGGCCAAAACTGCGAGTGTTGATGACCGACACGTAAATACAACCTGGGGTACGTCAATGTGGAAATCACTCCGGGGACTCAAAACGGTGATTAATACCCCATCTAACTGTGATTAATAGCCCATGAAACAGGCCAGAATCGGCCAAAACTGCGAGTTTTGATGACCGACACGTAAATAAAACCTGGGGTTCATCAATGGTGGAAATCACTCCGGGGACTCAAAACGGTGATTAATAGCCCATGTAACAATGATTAATAGCCCATGAAACAGGCCAGGATCGGCCAAAATTACGAGTGTTGATGACCGGCACGTAAACGCAACCTAGGGTTCGACAATGGTGGAAATCACTCCGGGGACTCAAAACGGTGATTAATAGCCCATCTAACTGTGATTAATAGCCCATGAAACAGGCCAGAATCGGCCAAAACTGCGAGTGTTGATGACCGACACGTAAATACAACCTGGGGTTCATCAATGGTGGAAATCACTCCGGGGACTCAAAACGGTGATTAATAGCCCATGTAACAATGATTAATAGCCCATGAAACAGGCCAGGATCGGCCAAAATTACGAGTGTTGATGACCGGCACGTAAACGCAACCTAGGGTTCGACAATGGTGGAAATCACTCCGGGGACTCAAAACGGTGATTAATAGCCCATCTAACTGTGATTAATAGCCCATGAAACAGGCCAGAATCGGCCAAAACTGCGAGTGTTGATGACCGACACGTAAATACAACCTGGGGTTCTTCAATGGTGGAAATCACTCCGGGGACTCAAAACGGTGATTAATAGCCCATGTAACTATGATTAATAGCCCATGAAACAGGCCAGAATCGGCCAAAACTGAGAGTTTTGATGATCGGCACGTAAACGCAACCTGGGGTTCGTCAATGGTGAAAATCACTCCGGGGACTCAAAACGGTGATTAATAGCCCATCTAACTGTGATTAATAGCCCATGAAAGAGGCCAGAATCGGCCAAAACTGTGAGTTTTGATGACCAACACGTAAATAAAACCTGGGGTTCGTCAATGGTGGAAATCACTCCGGGGACTCAAAATGGTGATTAATAGCCCATGAAACAGGCCGGAATCGGCCAAAACTGCGAGTGTTGATGACCGACACGTAAATACAACCTAGGGTTCGTCAATGGTGGAAATCACTCCGGGGACTCAAAACGGTGATTAATACCCCATCTAACTGTGATTAATAGCCCATGAAACAGGCCAGAATCGACCAAAACTGCGAGTTTTGATGTCCGACACGTAAATAAAACCTGGGGTTCATCAATGGTGGAAATCACTCCGGGGACTCAAAACGGTGATTAATAGCCCATGTAACAATGATTAATAGCCCATGAAACAGGCCAGAATCGGCCAAAATTACGAGTGTTGATGACCGGCACGTAAACGCAACCTAGGGTTCGACAATGGTGGAAATCACTCCGGGGACTCAAAACGGTGATTAATAGCCCATGAAACAGGCCAGAATCGGCCAAAACTACGAGTGTTGATGACCGACACGTAAATACAACCTGGGGTTCGTCAATGGTGGAAATCACTCCGGGGACTCAAAACGGTGATTAATACCCCATCTAACTGTGATTAATAGCCCATGAAACAGGCCAGAATCGGCCAAAACTGCGAGTTTTGATGTCCGACACGTAAATAAAACCTGGGGTTCATCAATGGTGGAAATCACTCCGGGGACTCAAAACGGTGATTAATAGCCCATGTAACAATGATTAATAGCCCATGAAACAGGCCAGAATCAGCCAAAATTACGAGTGTTGATGACCGGCACGTAAACGCAACCTAGGGTTCGACAATGGTGGAAATCACTCCGGGGACTCAAAAAGGTGATTAATAGCCCATGTAATTGTGATTAATAGCCCATGAAACAGGCCAGAAACGGCCAAAACTGCGAGTGTTGATGACTGACAGGTAAATAAAACCTGGGGTTCGTTAATGGTGGAAATCACTCCGGGGCCTAAAAACGGTGATTAATAGCCCATGAAACAGGCCAGAATCGGCCAAAACTGCGAGTGTTGATGACCGACACGTAAATACAACCTGGGGTACGTCAATGTGGAAATCACTCCGGGGACTCAAAACGGTGATTAATACCCCATCTAACTGTGATTAATAGCCCATGAAACAGGCCAGAATCGGCCAAAACTGCGAGTTTTGATGACCGACACGTAAATAAAACCTGGGGTTCATCAATGGTGGAAATCACTCCGGGGACTCAAAACGGTGATTAATAGCCCATGTAACAATGATTAATACCCCATGAAACAGGCCAGGATCGGCCAAAATTACGAGTGTTGATGACCGGCACGTAAACGCAACCTAGGGTTCGACAATGGTGGAAATCACTCCGGGGACTCAAAACGGTGATTAATAGCCCATCTAACTGTGATTAATAGCCCATGAAACAGGCCAGAATCGGCCAAAACTGCGAGTGTTGATGACCGACACGTAAATACAACCTAGGGTTCGTCAATGGTGGAAATCACTCCGGGGACTCAAAATGGTGATTAATCGCCCATCTAACTGTGATTAATAGCCCATGAAACAGGCCAGAATCGGCCAAAATTACGAGTGTTGATGACCGGCACGTAAACGCAACCTAGGGTTCGACAATGGTGGAAATCACTCCGGGGACTCAAAACGGTGATTAATAGCCCATGTAATTGTGATTAATAGCCCATGAAACAGGCCAGAAACGGCCAAAACTGCGAGTGTTGATGACCGACACGTAAATACAACCTGGGGTTCATCAATGGTGGAAATCACTCCGGGGACTCAAAACGGTGATTAATAGCCCATGTAACAATGATTAATAGCCCATGAAACAGGCCAGGATCGGCCAAAATTACGAGTGTTGATGACCGGCACGTAAACGCAACCTAGGGTTCGACAATGGTGGAAATCACTCCGGGGACTCAAAACGGTGATTAATAGCCCATCTAACTGTGATTAATAGCCCATGAAACAGGCCAGAATCGGCCAAAACTGCGAGTGTTGATGACCGACACGTAAATACAACCTGGGGTTCTTCAATGGTGGAAATCACTCCGGGGACTCAAAACGGTGATTAATAGCCCATGTAACTATGATTAATAGCCCATGAAACAGGCCAGAATCGGCCAAAACTGAGAGTTTTGATGATCGGCACGTAAACGCAACCTGGGGTTCATCAATGGTGAAAATCACTCCGGGGACTCAAAACGGTGATTAATAGCCCATCTAACTGTGATTAATAGCCCATGAAAGAGGCCAGAATCGGCCAAAACTGTGAGTTTTGATGACCAACACGTAAATAAAACCTGGGGTTCGTCAATGGTGGAAATCACTCCGGGGACTCAAAATGGTGATTAATAGCCCATGAAACAGGCCGGAATCGGCCAAAACTGCGAGTGTTGATGACCGACACGTAAATACAACCTAGGGTTCGTCAATGGTGGAAATCACTCCGGGGACTCAAAACGGTGATTAATACCCCATCTAACTGTGATTAATAGCCCATGAAACAGGCCAGAATCGACCAAAACTGCGAGTTTTGATGTCCGACACGTAAATAAAACCTGGGGTTCATCAATGGTGGAAATCACTCCGGGGACTCAAAACGGTGATTAATAGCCCATGTAACAATGATTAATAGCCCATGAAACAGGCCAGAATCGGCCAAAATTACGAGTGTTGATGACCGGCACGTAAACGCAACCTAGGGTTCGACAATGGTGGAAATCACTCCGGGGACTCAAAACGGTGATTAATAGCCCATGTAATTGTGATTAATAGCCCATGAAACAGGCCAGAAACGGCCAAAACTGCGAGTGTTGATGACTGACAGGTAAATAAAACCTGGGGTTCGTTAATGGTGGAAATCACTCCGGGGCCTAAAAACGGTGATTAATAGCCCATGAAACAGGCCAGAATCGGCCAAAACTGCGAGTGTTGATGACCGACACGTAAATACAACCTGGGGTACGTCAATGTGGAAATCACTCCGGGGACTCAAAACGGTGATTAATACCCCATCTAACTGTGATTAATAGCCCATGAAACAGGCCAGAATCGGCCAAAACTGCGAGTTTTGATGACCGACACGTAAATAAAACCTGGGGTTCATCAATGGTGGAAATCACTCCGGGGACTCAAAACGGTGATTAATAGCCCATGTAACAATGATTAATAGCCCATGAAACAGGCCAGGATCGGCCAAAATTACGAGTGTTGATGACCGGCACGTAAACGCAACCTAGGGTTCGACAATGGTGGAAATCACTCCGGGGACTAAAAACGGTGATTAATAGCCCATCTAACTGTGATTAATAGCCCATGAAAGAGGCCAGAATCGGCCAAAACTGTGAGTTTTGATGACCAACACGTAAATAAAACATGGGGTTCGTCAATGGTGGAAATCACTCCGGGGACTCAAAATGGTGATTAATAGCCCATGAAACAGGCCGGAATCGGCCAAAACTGCGAGTGTTGATGACCGACACGTAAATACAACCTAGGGTTCGTCAATGGTGGAAATCACTCCGGGGACTCAAAACGGTGATTAATACCCCATCTAACTGTGATTAATATCCCATGAAACAGGCCAGAATCGACCAAAACTGCGAGTTTTGATGTCCGACACGTAAATAAAACCTGGGGTTCATCAATGGTGGAAATCACTCCGGGGACTCAAAACGGTGATTAATAGCCCATGTAACTGTGATTAATAGCCCATGAAACAGGCCAGAATCGGCCAAAACTGCGAGTTTTGATGACCGACACGTAAATAAAACCTGGGGTTCGTTAATGGTGGAAATCACTCCGGGGACTCAAAACGGTGATTAATAGCCCATGAAACAGGCCAGAATCGGCCAAAACTACGAGTGTTGATGACCGACACGTAAATACAACCTGGGGTTCGTCAATGGTGGAAATCACTCCGGGGACTCAAAACGGTGATTAATACCCCATCTAACTGTGATTAATAGCCCATGAAACAGGCCAGAATCGGCCAAAACTGCGAGTTTTGATGTCCGACACGTAAATAAAACCTGGGGTTCATCAATGGTGGAAATCACTCCGGGGACTCAAAACGGTGATTAATAGCCCATGTAACAATGATTAATAGCCCATGAAACAGGCCAGAATCAGCCAAAATTACGAGTGTTGATGACCGGCACGTAAACGCAACCTAGGGTTCGACAATGGTGGAAATCACTCCGGGGACTCAAAACGGTGATTAATAGCCCATGTAATTGTGATTAATAGCCCATGAAACAGGCCAGAAACGGCCAAAACTGCGAGTGTTGATGACTGACAGGTAAATAAAACCTGGGGTTCGTTAATGGTGGAAATCACTCCGGGGCCTAAAAACGGTGATTAATAGCCCATGAAACAGGCCAGAATCGGCCAAAACTGCGAGTGTTGATGACCGACACGTAAATACAACCTGGGGTACGTCAATGTGGAAATCACTCCGGGGACTCAAAACGGTGATTAATACCCCATCTAACTGTGATTAATAGCCCATGAAACAGGCCAGAATCGGCCAAAACTGCGAGTTTTGATGACCGACACGTAAATAAAACCTGGGGTTCATCAATGGTGGAAATCACTCCGGGGACTCAAAACGGTGATTAATAGCCCATGTAACAATGATTAATAGCCCATGAAACAGGCCAGGATCGGCCAAAATTACGAGTGTTGATGACCGGCACGTAAACGCAACCTAGGGTTCGACAATGGTGGAAATCACTCCGGGGACTCAAAACGGTGATTAATAGCCCATCTAACTGTGATTAATAGCCCATGAAACAGGCCAGAATCGGCCAAAACTGCGAGTGTTGATGACCGACACGTAAATACAACCTGGGGTTCTTCAATGGTGGAAATCACTCCGGGGACTCAAAACGGTGATTAATAGCCCATGTAACTATGATTAATAGCCCATGAAACAGGCCAGAATCGGCCAAAACTGAGAGTTTTGATGATCGGCACGTAAACGCAACCTGGGGTTCGTCAATGGTGAAAATCACTCCGGGGACTCAAAACGGTGATTAATAGCCCATCTAACTGTGATTAATAGCCCATGAAAGAGGCCAGAATCGGCCAAAACTGTGAGTTTTGATGACCAACACGTAAATCAAACCTGGGGTTCGTCAATGGTGGAAATCACTCCGGGGACTCAAAATGGTGATTAATAGCCCATGAAACAGGCCGGAATCGGCCAAAACTGCGAGTGTTGATGACCGACACGTAAATACAACCTAGGGTTCGTCAATGGTGGAAATCACTCCGGGGACTCAAAACGGTGATTAATACCCCATCTAACTGTGATTAATAGCCCATGAAACAGGCCAGAATCGACCAAAACTGCGAGTTTTGATGTCCGACACGTAAATAAAACCTGGGGTTCATCAATGGTGGAAATCACTCCGGGGACTCAAAACGGTGATTAATAGCCCATGTAACAATGATTAATAGCCCATGAAACAGGCCAGAATCGGCCAAAATTACGAGTGTTGATGACCGGCACGTAAACGCAACCTAGGGTTCGACAATGGTGGAAATCACTCCGGGGACTCAAAACGGTGATTAATAGCCCATGTAATTGTGATTAATAGCCCATGAAACAGGCCAGAAACGGCCAAAACTGCGAGTGTTGATGACTGACAGGTAAATAAAACCTGGGGTTCGTTAATGGTGGAAATCACTCCGGGGCCTAAAAACGGTGATTAATAGCCCATGAAACAGGCCAGAATCGGCCAAAACTGCGAGTGTTGATGACCGACACGTAAATACAACCTGGGGTACGTCAATGTGGAAATCACTCCGGGGACTCAAAACGGTGATTAATACCCCATCTAACTCTGATTAATAGCCCATGAAACAGGCCAGAATCGGCCAAAACTGCGAGTTTTGATGACCGACACGTAAATAAAACCTGGGGTTCATCAATGGTGGAAATCACTCCGGGGACTCAAAACGGTGATTAATAGCCCATGTAACAATGATTAATAGCCCATGAAACAGGCCAGGATCGGCCAAAATTACGAGTGTTGATGACCGGCACGTAAACGCAACCTAGGGTTCGACAATGGTGGAAATCACTCCGGGGACTAAAAACGGTGATTAATAGCCCATCTAACTGTGATTAATAGCCCATGAAAGAGGCCAGAATCGGCCAAAACTGTGAGTTTTGATGACCAACACGTAAATAAAACATGGGGTTCGTCAATGGTGGAAATCACTCCGGGGACTCAAAATGGTGATTAATAGCCCATGAAACAGGCCGGAATCGGCCAAAACTGCGAGTGTTGATGACCGACACGTAAATACAACCTAGGGTTCGTCAATGGTGGAAATCACTCCGGGGACTCAAAACGGTGATTAATACCCCATCTAACTGTGATTAATAGCCCATGAAACAGGCCAGAATCGACCAAAACTGCGAGTTTTGATGTCCGACACGTAAATAAAACCTGGGGTTCATCAATGGTGGAAATCACTCCGGGGACTCAAAACGGTGATTAATAGCCCATGTAACTGTGATTAATAGCCCATGAAACAGGCCAGAATCGGCCAAAACTGCGAGTTTTGATGACCGACACGTAAATAAAACCTGGGGTTCGTTAATGGTGGAAATCACTCCGGGGACTCAAAACGGTGATTAATAGCCCATGAAACAGGCCAGAATCGGCCAAAACTACGAGTGTTGATGACCGACACGTAAATACAACCTGGGGTTCGTCAATGGTGGAAATCACTCCGGGGACTCAAAACGGTGATTAATACCCCATCTAACTGTGATTAATAGCCCATGAAACAGGCCAGAATCGGCCAAAACTGCGAGTGTTGATGACCGACACGTAAATACAACCTAGGGTTCGTCAATGGTGGAAATCACTCCGGGGACTCAAAATGGTGATTAATCGCCCATCTAACTGTGATTAATAGCCCATGAAACAGGCCAGAATCGGCCAAAATTACGAGTGTTGATGACCGGCACGTAAACGCAACCTAGGGTTCGACAATGGTGGAAATCACTCCGGGGACTCAAAACGGTGATTAATAGCCCATCTAACTGTGATTAATAGCCCATGAAACAGGCCAGAAACGGCCAAAACTGCGAGTGTTGATGACTGACAGGTAAATAAAACCTGGGGTTCGTTAATGGTGGAAATCACTCCGGGGCCTAAAAACGGTGATTAATAGCCCATGAAACAGGCCAGAATCGGCCAAAACTGCGAGTGTTGATGACCGACACGTAAATACAACCTGGGGTTCGTCAATGGTGGAAATCACTCCGGGGACTCAAAACGGTGATTAATACCCCATCTAACTGTGATTAATAGCCCATGAAACAGGCCAGAATCGGCCAAAACTGCGAGTTTTGATGTCCGACACGTAAATAAAACCTGGGGTTCATCAATGGTGGAAATCACTCCGGGGACTCAAAACGGTGATTAATAGCCCATGTAACAATGATTAATAGCCCATGAAACAGGCCAGGATCGGCCAAAATTACGAGTGTTGATGACCGGCACGTAAACGCAACCTAGGGTTCGACAATGGTGGAAATCACTCCGGGGACTCAAAACGGTGATTAATAGCCCATCTAACTGTGATTAATAGCCCATGAAACAGGCCAGAATCGGCCAAAACTGCGAGTGTTGATGACCGACACGTAAATACAACCTGGGGTTCTTCAATGGTGGAAATCACTCCGGGGACTCAAAACGGTGATTAATAGCCCATGTAACTATGATTAATAGCCCATGAAACAGGCCAGAATCGGCCAAAACTGAGAGTTTTGATGATCGGCACGTAAACGCAACCTGGGGTTCGTCAATGGTGAAAATCACTCCGGGGACTCAAAATGGTGATTAATAGCCCATGAAACAGGCCGGAATCGGCCAAAACTGCGAGTGTTGATGACCGACACGTAAATACAACCTAGGGTTCGTCAATGGTGGAAATCACTCCGGGGACTCAAAACGGTGACTAATACCCCATCTAACTGTGATTAATAGCCCATGAAACAGGCCAGAATCGACCAAAACTGCGAGTTTTGATGTCCGACACGTAAATAAAACCTGGGGTTCATCAATGGTGGAAATCACTCCGGGGACTCAAAACGGTGATTAATAGCCCATGTAACAATGATTAATAGCCCATGAAACAGGCCAGAATCGGCCAAAATTACGAGTGTTGATGACCGGCACGTAAACGCAACCTAGGGTTCGACAATGGTGGAAATCACTCCGGGGACTCAAAACGGTGATTAATAGCCCATGTAATTGTGATTAATAGCCCATGAAACAGGCCAGAAACGGCCAAAACTGCGAGTGTTGATGACTGACAGGTAAATAAAACCTGGGGTTCGTTAATGGTGGAAATCACTCCGGGGCCTAAAAACGGTGATTAATAGCCCATGAAACAGGCCAGAATCGGCCAAAACTGCGAGTGTTGATGACCGACACGTAAATACAACCTGGGGTACGTCAATGGTGGAAATCACTCCGGGGACTCAAAACGGTGATTAATACCCCATCTAACTGTGATTAATAGCCCATGAAACAGGCCAGAATCGGCCAAAACTGCGAGTTTTGATGTCCGACACGTAAATAAAACCTGGGGTTCATCAATGGTGGAAATCACTCCGGGGACTCAAAACGGTGATTAATAGCCCATGTAACAATGATTAATAGCCCATGAAACAGGCCAGGATCGGCCAAAATTACGAGTGTTGATGACCGGCACGTAAACGCAACCTAGGGTTCGACAATGGTGGAAATCACTCCGGGGACTAAAAACGGTGATTAATAGCCCATCTAACTGTGATTAATAGCCCATGAAAGAGGCCAGAATCGGCCAAAACTGTGAGTTTTGATGACCAACACGTAAATAAAACCTGGGGTTCGTCAATGGTGGAAATCACTCCGGGGACTCAAAATGGTGATTAATAGCCCATGAAACAGGCCGGAATCGGCCAAAACTGCGAGTGTTGATGACCGACACGTAAATACAACCTAGGGTTCGTCAATGGTGGAAATCACTCCGGGGACTCAAAACGGTGATTAATACCCCATCTAACTGTGATTAATAGCCCATGAAACAGGCCAGAATCGACCAAAACTGCGAGTTTTGATGTCCGACACGTAAATAAAACCTGGGGTTCATCAATGGTGGAAATCACTCCGGGGACTCAAAACGGTGATTAATAGCCCATGTAACAATGATTAATAGCCCATGAAACAGGCCAGAATCGGCCAAAATTACGAGTGTTGATGACCGGCACGTAAACGCAACCTAGGGTTCGACAATGGTGGAAATCACTCCGGGGACTCAAAACGGTGATTAATAGCCCATGTAATTGTGATTAATAGCCCATGAAACAGGCCAGAAACGGCCAAAACTGCGAGTGTTGATGACTGACAGGTAAATAAAACCTGGGGTTCGTTAATGGTGGAAATCACTCCGGGGCCTAAAAACGGTGATTAATAGCCCATGAAACAGGCCAGAATCGGCCAAAACTGCGAGTGTTGATGACCGACACGTAAATACAACCTGGGGTTCGTCAATGGTGGAAATCACTCCGGGGACTCAAAACGGTGATTAATACCCCATCTAACTGTGATTAATAGCCCATGAAACAGGCCAGAATCGGCCAAAACTGCGAGTTTTGATGTCCGACACGTAAATAAAACCTGGGGTTCATCAATGGTGGAAATCACTCCGGGGACTCAAAACGGTGATTAATAGCCCATGTAACAATGATTAATAGCCCATGAAACAGGCCAGGATCGGCCAAAATTACGAGTGTTGATGACCGGCACGTAAACGCAACCTAGGGTTCGACAATGGTGGAAATCACTCCGGGGACTCAAAACGGTGATTAATAGCCCATCTAACTGTGATTAATAGCCCATGAAACAGGCCAGAATCGGCCAAAACTGCGAGTGTTGATGACCGACACGTAAATACAACCTGGGGTTCTTCAATGGTGGAAATCACTCCGGGGACTCAAAACGGTGATTAATAGCCCATGTAACTATGATTAATAGCCCATGAAACAGGCCAGAATCGGCCAAAACTGAGAGTTTTGATGATCGGCACGTAAACGCAACCTGGGGTTCGTCAATGGTGAAAATCACTCCGGGGACTCAAAATGGTGATTAATAGCCCATGAAACAGGCCGGAATCGGCCAAAACTGCGAGTGTTGATGACCGACACGTAAATACAACCTAGGGTTCGTCAATGGTGGAAATCACTCCGGGGACTCAAAACGGTGACTAATACCCCATCTAACTGTGATTAATAGCCCATGAAACAGGCCAGAATCGACCAAAACTGCGAGTTTTGATGTCCGACACGTAAATAAAACCTGGGGTTCATCAATGGTGGAAATCACTCCGGGGACTCAAAACGGTGATTAATAGCCCATGTAACAATGATTAATAGCCCATGAAACAGGCCAGAATCGGCCAAAATTACGAGTGTTGATGACCGGCACGTAAACGCAACCTAGGGTTCGACAATGGTGGAAATCACTCCGGGGACTCAAAACGGTGATTAATAGCCCATGTAATTGTGATTAATAGCCCATGAAACAGGCCAGAAACGGCCAAAACTGCGAGTGTTGATGACTGACAGGTAAATAAAACCTGGGGTTCGTTAATGGTGGAAATCACTCCGGGGCCTAAAAACGGTGATTAATAGCCCATGAAACAGGCCAGAATCGGCCAAAACTGCGAGTGTTGATGACCGACACGTAAATACAACCTGGGGTACGTCAATGGTGGAAATCACTCCGGGGACTCAAAACGGTGATTAATACCCCATCTAACTGTGATTAATAGCCCATGAAACAGGCCAGAATCGGCCAAAACTGCGAGTTTTGATGTCCGACACGTAAATAAAACCTGGGGTTCATCAATGGTGGAAATCACTCCGGGGACTCAAAACGGTGATTAATAGCCCATGTAACAATGATTAATAGCCCATGAAACAGGCCAGGATCGGCCAAAATTACGAGTGTTGATGACCGGCACGTAAACGCAACCTAGGGTTCGACAATGGTGGAAATCACTCCGGGGACTAAAAACGGTGATTAATAGCCCATCTAACTGTGATTAATAGCCCATGAAAGAGGCCAGAATCGGCCAAAACTGTGAGTTTTGATGACCAACACGTAAATAAAACCTGGGGTTCGTCAATGGTGGAAATCACTCCGGGGACTCAAAATGGTGATTAATAGCCCATGAAACAGGCCGGAATCGGCCAAAACTGCGAGTGTTGATGACCGACACGTAAATACAACCTAGGGTTCGTCAATGGTGGAAATCACTCCGGGGACTCAAAACGGTGATTAATACCCCATCTAACTGTGATTAATAGCCCATGAAACAGGCCAGAATCGACCAAAACTGCGAGTTTTGATGTCCGACACGTAAATAAAACCTGGGGTTCATCAATGGTGGAAATCACTCCGGGGACTCAAAACGGTGATTAATAGCCCATGTAACAATGATTAATAGCCCATGAAACAGGCCAGAATCGGCCAAAATTACGAGTGTTGATGACCGGCACGTAAACGCAACCTAGGGTTCGACAATGGTGGAAATCACTCCGGGGACTCAAAACGGTGATTAATAGCCCATGTAATTGTGATTAATAGCCCATGAAACAGGCCAGAAACGGCCAAAACTGCGAGTGTTGATGACTGACAGGTAAATAAAACCTGGGGTTCGTTAATGGTGGAAATCACTCCGGGGCCTAAAAACGGTGATTAATAGCCCATGAAACAGGCCAGAATCGGCCAAAACTGCGAGTGTTGATGACCGACACGTAAATACAACCTGGGGTTCGTCAATGGTGGAAATCACTCCGGGGACTCAAAACGGTGATTAATACCCCATCTAACTGTGATTAATAGCCCATGAAACAGGCCAGAATCGGCCAAAACTGCGAGTTTTGATGTCCGACACGTAAATAAAACCTGGGGTTCATCAATGGTGGAAATCACTCCGGGGACTCAAAACGGTGATTAATAGCCCATGTAACAATGATTAATAGCCCATGAAACAGGCCAGGATCGGCCAAAATTACGAGTGTTGATGACCGGCACGTAAACGCAACCTAGGGTTCGACAATGGTGGAAATCACTCCGGGGACTCAAAACGGTGATTAATAGCCCATCTAACTGTGATTAATAGCCCATGAAACAGGCCAGAATCGGCCAAAACTGCGAGTGTTGATGACCGACACGTAAATACAACCTGGGGTTCTTCAATGGTGGAAATCACTCCGGGGACTCAAAACGGTGATTAATAGCCCATGTAACTATGATTAATAGCCCATGAAACAGGCCAGAATCGGCCAAAACTGAGAGTTTTGATGATCGGCACGTAAACGCAACCTGGGGTTCGTCAATGGTGAAAATCACTCCGGGGACTCAAAATGGTGATTAATAGCCCATGAAACAGGCCGGAATCGGCCAAAACTGCGAGTGTTGATGACCGACACGTAAATACAACCTAGGGTTCGTCAATGGTGGAAATCACTCCGGGGACTCAAAACGGTGACTAATACCCCATCTAACTGTGATTAATAGCCCATGAAACAGGCCAGAATCGACCAAAACTGCGAGTTTTGATGTCCGACACGTAAATAAAACCTGGGGTTCATCAATGGTGGAAATCACTCCGGGGACTCAAAACGGTGATTAATAGCCCATGTAACAATGATTAATAGCCCATGAAACAGGCCAGAATCGGCCAAAATTACGAGTGTTGATGACCGGCACGTAAACGCAACCTAGGGTTCGACAATGGTGGAAATCACTCCGGGGACTCAAAACGGTGATTAATAGCCCATGTAATTGTGATTAATAGCCCATGAAACAGGCCAGAAACGGCCAAAACTGCGAGTGTTGATGACTGACAGGTAAATAAAACCTGGGGTTCGTTAATGGTGGAAATCACTCCGGGGCCTAAAAACGGTGATTAATAGCCCATGAAACAGGCCAGAATCGGCCAAAACTGCGAGTGTTGATGACCGACACGTAAATACAACCTGGGGTACGTCAATGGTGGAAATCACTCCGGGGACTCAAAACGGTGATTAATACCCCATCTAACTGTGATTAATAGCCCATGAAACAGGCCAGAATCGGCCAAAACTGCGAGTTTTGATGTCCGACACGTAAATAAAACCTGGGGTTCATCAATGGTGGAAATCACTCCGGGGACTCAAAACGGTGATTAATAGCCCATGTAACAATGATTAATAGCCCATGAAACAGGCCAGGATCGGCCAAAATTACGAGTGTTGATGACCGGCACGTAAACGCAACCTAGGGTTCGACAATGGTGGAAATCACTCCGGGGACTAAAAACGGTGATTAATAGCCCATCTAACTGTGATTAATAGCCCATGAAAGAGGCCAGAATCGGCCAAAACTGTGAGTTTTGATGACCAACACGTAAATAAAACCTGGGGTTCGTCAATGGTGGAAATCACTCCGGGGACTCAAAATGGTGATTAATAGCCCATGAAACAGGCCGGAATCGGCCAAAACTGCGAGTGTTGATGACCGACACGTAAATACAACCTAGGGTTCGTCAATGGTGGAAATCACTCCGGGGACTCAAAACGGTGATTAATACCCCATCTAACTGTGATTAATAGCCCATGAAACAGGCCAGAATCGACCAAAACTGCGAGTTTTGATGTCCGACACGTAAATAAAACCTGGGGTTCATCAATGGTGGAAATCACTCCGGGGACTCAAAACGGTGATTAATAGCCCATGTAACAATGATTAATAGCCCATGAAACAGGCCAGAATCGGCCAAAATTACGAGTGTTCATGACCGGCACGTAAACGCAACCTAGGGTTCGACAATGGTGGAAATCACTCCGGGGACTCAAAACGGTGATTAATAGCCCATGTAATTGTGATTAATAGCCCATGAAACAGGCCAGAAACGGCCAAAACTGCGAGTGTTGATGACTGACAGGTAAATAAAACCTGGGGTTCGTTAATGGTGGAAATCACTCCGGGGCCTAAAAACGGTGATTAATAGCCCATGAAACAGGCCAGAATCGGCCAAAACTGCGAGTGTTGATGACCGACACGTAAATACAACCTGGGGTACGTCAATGGTGGAAATCACTCCGGGGACTCAAAACGGTGATTAATACCCCATCTAACTGTGATTAATAGCCCATGAAACAGGCCAGAATCGGCCAAAACTGCGAGTTTTGATGTCCGACACGTAAATAAAACCTGGGGTTCATCAATGGTGGAAATCACTCCGGGGACTCAAAACGGTGATTAATAGCCCATGTAACAATGATTAATAGCCCATGAAACAGGCCAGGATCGGCCAAAATTACGAGTGTTGATGACCGGCACGTAAACGCAACCTAGGGTTCGACAATGGTGGAAATCACTCCGGGGACTAAAAACGGTGATTAATAGCCCATCTAACTGTGATTAATAGCCCATGAAAGAGGCCAGAATCGGCCAAAACTGTGAGTTTTGATGACCAACACGTAAATAAAACCTGGGGTTCGTCAATGGTGGAAATCACTCCGGGGACTCAAAATGGTGATTAATAGCCCATGAAACAGGCCAGAATCGGCCAAAACTGCGAGTGTTGATGACCGACACGTAAATACAAGCTGGGGTTCGTCAATGGTGGAAATCACTCCAGGGACTCAAAACGGTGATTAATAGCCCATGAAACAGGCCAGAATCGGCCAAAACTGCGAGTTTTGATGACAGACACGTAAATAAAAGTTGGGGTTCGTCAATGGTGGAAATCACTCCGGGGACTCAAAACGGTGATTAATAGCCCATGAAACAGGCCTGAAACGGCCAAAACTGCGAGTGTTGATGACCGACACGTAAATACAAGCCGGGGTTCGTCAATGGTGGAAATCACTCCGGGGACTCAAAACGGTGATTAATAGGCCATGTAACAATGATTAATAGCCCATGAAACAGGCCAGAATCGGCAAAAACTGAGAGTGTTGATGACCGGCACGTAAACGCAACCTGTGGTTCGTCAATGGTGAAAATCACTCCGGGGACTCAAAACGGTGATTAATAGCCCATGAAACAGGCCAGAATCGGCCAAAACTGCGAGTGTTGATGACCGACACGTAAATACAACCTGGGGTTCGTCAATGGTGGAAATCACTCCGGGGACTCAAAACGGTGATTAATAGCCCATGTAACAATGATTAATTGCCCATGAAACAGGCCAAAATCGGCCAAAACTGCGAGTGTTGATGACCGGCACGTAAACGCAACCTGGGGTTCGTCAATGGTGAAAATCACTCCGGGGACTCAAAACGGTGATTAAAAGCCCATCTAACTGTGATTAATATCCCATGAAACAGGCCAGAATCGGCCAAAACTGCGAGTTTTGATGACCGGCACGTAAATAAAACCTGGGGTTCGTCAATGGTGGAAATCACTCCGGGGACTCAAAACGTTGATTAATAGCCCATCTAATTGTGATTAATAACCCATGAAACAGGCCAGAATCGGCCAAAATTACGAGTGTTGATGACCGGCACGTAAACGCAACCTAGGGTTCGACAATGGAGGAAATCACTGCGGGGACTCAGAACGGTGATTAATAGCCCATGTAATTGTGATTAATAGCCCATGAAACAGGCCAGAAACGGCCAAAACTGCGAGTGTTAATGACCGACACGTAAATAAAACCTGGGGTTCGTTAATGGTGGAAATCACTCCGGGGACTCAAAACGGTGATTAATAGCCAATGAAACAGGCCAGAATCGGCCAAAACTGCGAGTGTTGATGACCGGCACGTAAACGCAACCTGGGGTTCGTCAATGGTGAAAATCACTCCGGGGACTCAAAACGGTGATTAAAATCCCATCTAACTGTGATTAATATCCCATGAAACAGGCCAGAAACGGCCAAAACTGCGAGTGTTGATGACCGACACGTAAATACAACCTAGGGTTCGTCAATGGTGGAAATCACTCCGGGGACTCAAAATGGTGATTAATCGCCCATCTAACTGTGATTAATAGCCCATGAAACAGGCCAGAATCGGCCAAAATTACGAGTGTTGATGACCGGCACGTAAACGCAACCTAGGGTTCGACAATGGTGGAAATCACTCCGGGGACTCAAAACGGTGATTAATAGCCCATGTAATTGTGATTAATAGCCCATGAAACAGGCCAGAAACGGCCAAAACTGCGAGTGTTGATGACTGACAGGTAAATAAAACCTGGGGTTCGTTAATGGTGGAAATCACTCCGGGGCCTAAAAACGGTGATTAATAGCCGATGAAACAGGCCAGAATTGGCCAAAACTGCGAGTGTTGATGACCGACACGTAAATACAACCTGGGGTTCGTCAATGGTGGAAATCACTCCGGGGACTCAAAACGGTGATTAATACCCCATCTAACTGTGATTAATAGCCCATGAAACAGGCCAGAATCGGCCAAAACTGCGAGTTTTGATGTCCGACACGTAAATAAAACCTGGGGTTCATCAATGGTGGAAATCACTCCGGGGACTCAAAACGGTGATTAATAGCCCATGTAACAATGATTAATAGCCCATGAAACAGGCCAGAATCAGCCAAAATTACGAGTGTTGATGACCGGCACGTAAACGCAACCTAGGGTTCGACAATGGTGGAAATCACTCCGGGGACTCAAAACGGTGATTAATAGCCCATGTAATTGTGATTAATAGCCCATGAAACAGGCCAGAAACGGCCAAAACTGCGAGTGTTGATGACTGACAGGTAAATAAAACCTGGGGTTCGTTAATGGTGGAAATCACTCCGGGGCCTAAAAACGGTGATTAATAGCCCATGAAACAGGCCAGAATCGGCCAAAACTGCGAGTGTTGATGACCGACACGTAAATACAACCTGGGGTTCGTCAATGGTGGAAATCACTCCGGGGACTCAAAACGGTGATTAATACCCCATCTAACTGTGATTAATAGCCCATGAAACAGGCCAGAATCGGCCAAAACTGCGAGTTTTGATGTCCGACACGTAAATAAAACCTGGGGTTCATCAATGGTGGAAATCACTCCGGGGACTCAAAACGGTGATTAATAGCCCATGTAACAATGATTAATAGCCCATGAAACAGGCCAGGATCGGCCAAAATTACGAGTGTTGATGACCGGCACGTAAACGCAACCTAGGGTTCGACAATGGTGGAAATCACTCCGGGGACTCAAAACGGTGATTAATAGCCCATCTAACTGTGATTAATAGCCCATGAAACAGGCCAGAATCGGCCAAAACTGCGAGTGTTGATGACCGACACGTAAATACAACCTGGGGTTCTTCAATGGTGGAAATCACTCCGGGGACTCAAAACGGTGATTAATAGCCCATGTAACTATGATTAATAGCCCATGAAACAGGCCAGAATCGGCCAAAACTGAGAGTTTTGATGATCGGCACGTAAACGCAACCTGGGGTTCGTCAATGGTGAAAATCACTCCGGGGACTCAAAATGGTGATTAATAGCCCATGAAACAGGCCGGAATCGGCCAACACTGCGAGTGTTGATGACCGACACGTAAATACAACCTAGGGTTCGTCAATGGTGGAAATCACTCCGGGGACTCAAAACGGTGACTAATACCCCATCTAACTGTGATTAATAGCCCATGAAACAGGCCAGAATCGACCAAAACTGCGAGTTTTGATGTCCGACACGTAAATAAAACCTGGGGTTCATCAATGGTGGAAATCACTCCGGGGACTCAAAACGGTGATTAATAGCCCATGTAACAATGATTAATAGCCCATGAAACAGGCCAGAATCGGCCAAAATTACGAGTGTTGATGACCGGCACGTAAACGCAACCTAGGGTTCGACAATGGTGGAAATCACTCCGGGGACTCAAAACGGTGATTAATAGCCCATGTAATTGTGATTAATAGCCCATGAAACAGGCCAGAAACGGCCAAAACTGCGAGTGTTGATGACTGACAGGTAAATAAAACCTGGGGTTCGTTAATGGTGGAAATCACTCCGGGGCCTAAAAACGGTGATTAATAGCCCATGAAACAGGCCAGAATCGGCCAAAACTGCGAGTGTTGATGACCGACACGTAAATACAACCTGGGGTACGTCAATGGTGGAAATCACTCCGGGGACTCAAAACGGTGATTAATACCCCATCTAACTGTGATTAATAGCCCATGAAACAGGCCAGAATCGGCCAAAACTGCGAGTTTTGATGTCCGACACGTAAATAAAACCTGGGGTTCATCAATGGTGGAAATCACTCCGGGGACTCAAAACGGTGATTAATAGCCCATGTAACAATGATTAATAGCCCATGAAACAGGCCAGGATCGGCCAAAATTACGAGTGTTGATGACCGGCACGTAAACGCAACCTAGGGTTCGACAATGGTGGAAATCACTCCGGGGACTAAAAACGGTGATTAATAGCCCATCTAACTGTGATTAATAGCCCATGAAAGAGGCCAGAATCGGCCAAAACTGTGAGTTTTGATGACCAACACGTAAATAAAACCTGGGGTTCGTCAATGGTGGAAATCACTCCGGGGACTCAAAATGGTGATTAATAGCCCATGAAACAGGCCGGAATCGGCCAAAACTGCGAGTGTTGATGACCGACACGTAAATACAACCTAGGGTTCGTCAATGGTGGAAATCACTCCGGGGACTCAAAACGGTGATTAATACCCCATCTAACTGTGATTAATAGCCCATGAAACAGGCCAGAATCGACCAAAACTGCGAGTTTTGATGTCCGACACGTAAATAAAACCTGGGGTTCATCAATGGTGGAAATCACTCCGGGGACTCAAAACGGTGATTAATAGCCCATGTAACAATGATTAATAGCCCATGAAACAGGCCAGAATCGGCCAAAATTACGAGTGTTCATGACCGGCACGTAAACGCAACCTAGGGTTCGACAATGGTGGAAATCACTCCGGGGACTCAAAACGGTGATTAATAGCCCATGTAATTGTGATTAATAGCCCATGAAACAGGCCAGAAACGGCCAAAACTGCGAGTGTTGATGACTGACAGGTAAATAAAACCTGGGGTTCGTTAATGGTGGAAATCACTCCGGGGCCTAAAAACGGTGATTAATAGCCCATGAAACAGGCCAGAATCGGCCAAAACTGCGAGTGTTGATGACCGACACGTAAATACAACCTGGGGTACGTCAATGGTGGAAATCACTCCGGGGACTCAAAACGGTGATTAATACCCCATCTAACTGTGATTAATAGCCCATGAAACAGGCCAGAATCGGCCAAAACTGCGAGTTTTGATGTCCGACACGTAAATAAAACCTGGGGTTCATCAATGGTGGAAATCACTCCGGGGACTCAAAACGGTGATTAATAGCCCATGTAACAATGATTAATAGCCCATGAAACAGGCCAGGATCGGCCAAAATTACGAGTGTTGATGACCGGCACGTAAACGCAACCTAGGGTTCGACAATGGTGGAAATCACTCCGGGGACTAAAAACGGTGATTAATAGCCCATCTAACTGTGATTAATAGCCCATGAAAGAGGCCAGAATCGGCCAAAACTGTGAGTTTTGATGACCAACACGTAAATAAAACCTGGGGTTCGTCAATGGTGGAAATCACTCCGGGGACTCAAAATGGTGATTAATAGCCCATGAAACAGGCCAGAATCGGCCAAAACTGCGAGTGTTGATGACCGACACGTAAATACAAGCTGGGGTTCGTCAATGGTGGAAATCACTCCAGGGACTCAAAACGGTGATTAATAGCCCATGAAACAGGCCAGAATCGGCCAAAACTGCGAGTTTTGATGACAGACACGTAAATAAAAGTTGGGGTTCGTCAATGGTGGAAATCACTCCGGGGACTCAAAACGGTGATTAATAGCCCATGAAACAGGCCTGAAACGGCCAAAACTGCGAGTGTTGATGACCGACACGTAAATACAAGCCGGGGTTCGTCAATGGTGGAAATCACTCCGGGGACTCAAAACGGTGATTAATAGGCCATGTAACAATGATTAATAGCCCATGAAACAGGCCAGAATCGGCAAAAACTGAGAGTGTTGATGACCGGCACGTAAACGCAACCTGTGGTTCGTCAATGGTGAAAATCACTCCGGGGACTCAAAACGGTGATTAATAGCCCATGAAACAGGCCAGAATCGGCCAAAACTGCGAGTGTTGATGACCGACACGTAAATACAACCTGGGGTTCGTCAATGGTGGAAATCACTCCGGGGACTCAAAACGGTGATTAATAGCCCATGTAACAATGATTAATTGCCCATGAAACAGGCCAAAATCGGCCAAAACTGCGAGTGTTGATGACCGGCACGTAAACGCAACCTGGGGTTCGTCAATGGTGAAAATCACTCCGGGGACTCAAAACGGTGATTAAAAGCCCATCTAACTGTGATTAATATCCCATGAAACAGGCCAGAATCGGCCAAAACTGCGAGTTTTGATGACCGGCACGTAAATAAAACCTGGGGTTCGTCAATGGTGGAAATCACTCCGGGGACTCAAAACGTTGATTAATAGCCCATCTAATTGTGATTAATAACCCATGAAACAGGCCAGAATCGGCCAAAATTACGAGTGTTGATGACCGGCACGTAAACGCAACCTAGGGTTCGACAATGGAGGAAATCACTGCGGGGACTCAGAACGGTGATTAATAGCCCATGTAATTGTGATTAATAGCCCATGAAACAGGCCAGAAACGGCCAAAACTGCGAGTGTTAATGACCGACACGTAAATAAAACCTGGGGTTCGTTAATGGTGGAAATCACTCCGGGGACTCAAAACGGTGATTAATAGCCAATGAAACAGGCCAGAATCGGCCAAAACTGCGAGTGTTGATGACCGGCACGTAAACGCAACCTGGGGTTCGTCAATGGTGAAAATCACTCCGGGGACTCAAAACGGTGATTAAAATCCCATCTAACTGTGATTAATATCCCATGAAACAGGCCAGAAACGGCCAAAACTGCGAGTGTTGATGACCGACACGTAAATACAACCTAGGGTTCGTCAATGGTGGAAATCACTCCGGGGACTCAAAATGGTGATTAATCGCCCATCTAACTGTGATTAATAGCCCATGAAACAGGCCAGAATCGGCCAAAATTACGAGTGTTGATGACCGGCACGTAAACGCAACCTAGGGTTCGACAATGGTGGAAATCACTCCGGGGACTCAAAACGGTGATTAATAGCCCATGTAATTGTGATTAATAGCCCATGAAACAGGCCAGAAACGGCCAAAACTGCGAGTGTTGATGACTGACAGGTAAATAAAACCTGGGGTTCGTTAATGGTGGAAATCACTCCGGGGCCTAAAAACGGTGATTAATAGCCGATGAAACAGGCCAGAATTGGCCAAAACTGCGAGTGTTGATGACCGACACGTAAATACAACCTGGGGTTCGTCAATGGTGGAAATCACTCCGGGGACTCAAAACGGTGATTAATACCCCATCTAACTGTGATTAATAGCCCATGAAACAGGCCAGAATCGGCCAAAACTGCGAGTTTTGATGTCCGACACGTAGATAAAACCTGGGGTTCATCAATGGTGGAAATCACTCCGGGGACTCAAAACGGTGATTAATAGCCCATGTAACAATGATTAATAGCCCATGAAACAGGCCAGGATCGGCCAAAATTACGAGTGTTGATGACCGGCACGTAAACGCAACCTAGGGTTCGACAATGGTGGAAATCACTCCGGGGACTAAAAACGGTGATTAATAGCCCATCTAACTGTGATTAATAGCCCATGAAAGAGGCCAGAATCGGCCAAAACTGTGAGTTTTGATGACCAACACGTAAATAAAACCTGGGGTTCGTCAATGGTGGAAATCACTCCGGGGACTCAAAATGGTGATTAATAGCCCATGAAACAGGCCAGAATCGGCCAAAACTGCGAGTGTTGATGACCGACACGTAAATACAAGCTGGGGTTCGTCAATGGTGGAAATCACTCCAGGGACTCAAAACGGTGATTAATAGCCCATGAAACAGGCCAGAATCGGCCAAAACTGCGAGTTTTGATGACAGACACGTAAATAAAAGTTGGGGTTCGTCAATGGTGGAAATCACTCCGGGGACTCAAAACGGTGATTAATAGCCCATGAAACAGGCCTGAAACGGCCAAAACTGCGAGTGTTGATGACCGACACGTAAATACAAGCCGGGGTTCGTCAATGGTGGAAATCACTCCGGGGACTCAAAACGGTGATTAATAGGCCATGTAACAATGATTAATAGCCCATGAAACAGGCCAGAATCGGCAAAAACTGAGAGTGTTGATGACCGGCACGTAAACGCAACCTGTGGTTCGTCAATGGTGAAAATCACTCCGGGGACTCAAAACGGTGATTAATAGCCCATGAAACAGGCCAGAATCGGCCAAAACTGCGAGTGTTGATGACCGACACGTAAATACAACCTGGGGTTCGTCAATGGTGGAAATCACTCCGGGGACTCAAAACGGTGATTAATAGCCCATGTAACAATGATTAATAGCCCATGAAACAGGCCAAAATCGGCAAAAACTGAGAGTGTTGATGACCGGCACGTAAACGCAACCTGTGGTTCGTCAATGGTGAAAATCACTCCGGGGACTCAAAACGGTGATTAATAGCCCATGAAACAGGCCAGAATCGGCCAAAACTGCGAGTGTTGATGACCGGCACGTAAACGCAACCTGGGGTTCGTCAATGGTGAAAATCACTCCGGGGACTCAAAACGGTGATTAAAAGCCCATCTAACTGTGATTAATATCCCATGAAACAGGCCAGAATCGGCCAAAACTGCGAGTTTTGATGACCGGCACGTAAATAAAACCTGGGGTTCGTCAATGGTGGAAATCACTCCGGGGACTCAAAACGTTGATTAATAGCCCATCTAATTGTGATTAATAACCCATGAAACAGGCCAGAATCGGCCAAAATTACGAGTGTTGATGACCGGCACGTAAACGCAACCTAGGGTTCGACAATGGAGGAAATCACTGCGGGGACTCAGAACGGTGATTAATAGCCCATGTAATTGTGATTAATAGCCCATGAAACAGGCCAGAAACGGCCAAAACTGCGAGTGTTAATGACCGACACGTAAATAAAACCTGGGGTTCGTTAATGGTGGAAATCACTCCGGGGACTCAAAACGGTGATTAATAGCCAATGAAACAGGCCAGAATCGGCCAAAACTGCGAGTGTTGATGACCGGCACGTAAACGCAACCTGGGGTTCGTCAATGGTGAAAATCACTCCGGGGACTCAAAACGGTGATTAAAATCCCATCTAACTGTGATTAATATCCCATGAAACAGGCCAGAAACGGCCAAAACTGCGAGTGTTGATGACCGACACGTAAATACAACCTAGGGTTCGTCAATGGTGGAAATCACTCCGGGGACTCAAAATGGTGATTAATCGCCCATCTAACTGTGATTAATAGCCCATGAAACAGGCCAGAATCGGCCAAAATTACGAGTGTTGATGACCGGCACGTAAACGCAACCTAGGGTTCGACAATGGTGGAAATCACTCCGGGGACTCAAAACGGTGATTAATAGCCCATGTAATTGTGATTAATAGCCCATGAAACAGGCCAGAAACGGCCAAAACTGCGAGTGTTGATGACTGACAGGTAAATAAAACCTGGGGTTCGTTAATGGTGGAAATCACTCCGGGGCCTAAAAACGGTGATTAATAGCCGATGAAACAGGCCAGAATTGGCCAAAACTGCGAGTGTTGATGACCGACACGTAAATACAACCTGGGGTTCGTCAATGGTGGAAATCACTCCGGGGACTCAAAACGGTGATTAATACCCCATCTAACTGTGATTAATAGCCCATGAAACAGGCCAGAATCGGCCAAAACTGCGAGTTTTGATGTCCGACACGTAGATAAAACCTGGGGTTCATCAATGGTGGAAATCACTCCGGGGACTCAAAACGGTGATTAATAGCCCATGTAACAATGATTAATAGCCCATGAAACAGGCCAGAATCGGCCAAAATTACGAGTTTTGATGACCGGCACGTAAACGCAACCTAGGGTTCGACAATGGTGGAAATCACTCTGGGGACTCAAAATGGTGATTAATAGCCCATCTAACTGTGATTAATAGCCCATGAAACAGGCCAGAATCGGCCAAAACTGCGAGTGTTGATGACCGACACGTAAATACAACCTGGGGTTCTTCAATGGTGGAAATCACTGGGGGGACTCAAAACGGTGATTAATAGCCCATGTAACTATGATTAATAGCCCATGAAACAGGCCAGAATCGGCCAAAACTGAGAGTTTTGATGATCGGCACGTAAACGCAACCTGGGGTTCGTCAATGGTGAAAATCACTCCGGGGACTCAAAACGGTGATTAATAGCCCATCTAACTGTGATTAATAGCCCATGAAACAGGCCAGAATCGGCCAAAACTGCGAGTGTTGATGACCGACACGTAAATACAACCTGGGGTTCGTCAATGGTGGAAATCACTCCGGGGACTCAAAACGGTGATTAATAGCCCATGTAACAATGATTAATAGCCCATGAAACATGCCAGAATCGGCCAAAACTGCGAGTGTTGATGACCGACACGTAAATACAACCTGGGGTTCGTCAATGGTGGAAATCACTCCGGAGACTCAAAACAGTGATTAATAGCCCATCTAACTGTGATTAATAGCCCATGAAACAGGCCAGAATCGGCCAAAATTACGAGTGTTGATGACCGGTACGTAAACGCAACCTAGGGTTCGACAATGGTGGAAATCACTCCGGGGACTCAAAACGGTGATTAATAGCCCATGTAATTGTGCTTAATAGCCCATGAAACAAGCCAGAAACGGCCAAAACTGCGAGTGTTGATGACTGACAGGTAAATAAAACCTGGGGTTCGTTAATGGTGGAAATCACTCCGGGGCCTAAAAACGGTGATTAATAGCCGATGAAACAGGCCAGAATTGGCCAAAACTGCGAGTGTTGATGACCGACACGTAAATACAACCTGGGGTTCGTCAATGGTGGAAATCACTCCGGGGACTCAAAACGGTGATTAATACCCCATCTAACTGTGATTAATAGCCCATGAAACAGGCCAGAATCGGCCAAAACTGCGAGTTTTGATGTCCGACACGTAGATAAAACCTGGGGTTCATCAATGGTGGAAATCACTCCGGGGACTCAAAACGGTGATTAATAGCCCATGTAACAATGATTAATAGCCCATGAAACAGGCCAGAATCGGCCAAAATTACGAGTGTTGATGACCGGCACGTAAACGCAACCTAGGGTTCGACAATGGTGGAAATCACTCTGGGGACTCAAAATGGTGATTAATAGCCCATCTAACTGTGATTAATAGCCCATGAAACAGGCCAGAATCGGCCAAAACTGCGAGTGTTGATGACCGACACGTAAATACAACCTGGGGTTCTTCAATGGTGGAAATCACTGGGGGGACTCAAAACGGTGATTAATAGCCCATGTAACTATGATTAATAGCCCATGAAACAGGCCAGAATCGGCCAAAACTGAGAGTTTTGATGATCGGCACGTAAACGCAACCTGGGGTTCGTCAATGGTGAAAATCACTCCGGGGACTCAAAACGGTGATTAATAGCCCATCTAACTGTGATTAATAGCCCATGAAACAGGCCAGAATCGGCCAAAACTGCGAGTGTTGATGACCGACACGTAAATACAACCTGGGGTTCGTCAATGGTGGAAATCACTCCGGGGACTCAAAACGGTGATTAATAGCCCATGTAACAATGATTAATAGCCCATGAAACATGCCAGAATCGGCCAAAACTGCGAGTGTTGATGACCGACACGTAAATACAACCTGGGGTTCGTCAATGGTGGAAATCACTCCGGAGACTCAAAACAGTGATTAATAGCCCATCTAACTGTGATTAATAGCCCATGAAACAGGCCAGAATCGGCCAAAACTGCGAGTGTTGATGACCGACACTTAAATACAACCTTGGGTTCTTCAATGGTGGAAATCACTCCGGGGACTCAAAACGGTGATTAATAGCCCATGTAACTATGATTAATAGCCCATGAAACAGGCCAGAATCGGCCAAAACTGAGAGTTTTGATGACCGGCTCGTAAACGCAACCTGGGGTTCGTCAATGGTGAAAATCACTCCGGAGACTCAAAACGGTGATTAATAGCCCACCTAACTGTGATTAATAGCCCATGAAAGAGGCCAGAATCGGCCAAAACTGTGAGTTTTGATGACCGACACGTAAATAAAACCTGGGGTTCGTCAATGGTGGAAATCACTCCGGGGACTCAAAACGGTGATTAATAGCCCATGAAACAGGCCGGAATCGGCCAAAACTGCGAGTGTTGATGACCGACACGTAAACGCAACCTGGGGTTCGTCAATGGTGGAAATCACTCCGGGGATTCAAAACGGTGATTAATAGCCCATGTAACAATGATTAATAGCCCATGAAACATGCCAGAATCGGCCAAAACTGCGAGTTTTGATGACCGACACGTAAATAAAACCTGGGGTTCGTCAATGGTGGAAATCACTCCGGGGACTCAAAACGGTGATTAATAGCCCATGAAACAGGCCGGAATCGGCCAAAACTGCGAGTGTTGATGACCGACACGTAAACGCAACCTGGGGTTCGTCAATGGTGGAAATCACTCCGGGGATTCAAAACGGTGATTAATAGCCCATGTAACAATGATTAATAGCCCATGAAACATGCCAGAATCGGCCAAAACTGCGAGTGTTGATGACCGACACGTAAATACAACCTGGGGTTCGTCAATGGTGGAAATCACTCCGGAGACTCAAAACAGTGATTAATAGCCCATCTAACTGTGATTAATAGCCCATGAAACAGGCCAGAATCGGCCAAAACTGCGAGTGTTGATGACCGACACTTAAATACAACCTTGGGTTCTTCAATGGTGGAAATCACTCCGGGGACTCAAAACGGTGATTAATAGCCCATGTAACTATGATTAATAGCCCATGAAACAGGCCAGAATCGGCCAAAACTGAGAGTTTTGATGACCGGCTCGTAAACGCAACCTGGGGTTCGTCAATGGTGAAAATCACTCCGGAGACTCAAAACGGTGATTAATAGCCCACCTAACTGTGATTAATAGCCCATGAAAGAGGCCAGAATCGGCCAAAACTGTGAGTTTTGATGACCGACACGTAAATAAAACCTGGGGTTCGTCAATGGTGGAAATCACTCCGGGGACTCAAAACGGTGATTAATAGCCCATGAAACAGGCCGGAATCGGCCAAAACTGCGAGTGTTGATGACCGACACGTAAACGCAACCTGGGGTTCGTCAATGGTGGAAATCACTCCGGGGATTCAAAACGGTGATTAATAGCCCATGTAACAATGATTAATAGCCCATGAAACATGCCAGAATCGGCCAAAACTGCGAGTTTTGATGACCGACACGTAAATAAAACCTGGGGTTCGTCAATGGTGGAAATCACTCCGGGGACTCAAAACGGTGATTAATAGCCCATGAAACAGGCCGGAATCGGCCAAAACTGCGAGTGTTGATGACCGACACGTAAATACAAGCTGGGGTTCGTCAATGGTGGAAATCACTCCAGGGACTCAAAACGGTGATTAATAGCCCATCTCACTGTGATTAATAGCCCATGAAACAGGCCAGAATCGGCCAAAACTGTGAGTTTTGATGACAGACACGTAAATAAAAGTTGGGGTTCGTCAATGGTGGAAATCACTCCGGGGACTCAAAACGGTGATTAATAGCCCATGAAACAGGCCTGAAACGGCCAAAACTGCGAGTGTTGATGACCGACACGTAAATACAAGCCGGGGTTCGTCAATGGTAGAAATCACTCCGGGGACTCAAAACGGTGATTAATAGGCCATGTAACAATGATTAATAGCCCATGAAACAGGCCAGAATCGGCAAAAACTGAGAGTGTTGATGACCGGCACGTAAACGCAACCTGTGGTTCGTCAATGGTGAAAATCACTCCGGGGACTCAAAACGGTGATTAATAGCCCATGAAACAGGCCAGAATCGGCCAAAACTGCGAGTGTTGATGACCGACACGTAAATACAACCTGGGGTTCGTCAATGGTGGAAATCACTCCGGGGACTCAAAACGGTGATTAATAGCCCATGTAACGATGATTAATAGCCCATGAAAATGGCCAGAATCGGCCAAAACTGCGAGTGTTGATGACCGGCACGTAAACGCAACCTGGGGTTCGTCAATGGTGAAAATCACTCCGGGGACTCAAAACGGTGATTAAAAGCCCATCTAACTGTGATTAATATCCCATGAAACAGGCCAGAATCGGCCAAAACTTCGAGTTTTGATGACCGACACGTAAATAAAACCTGGGGTTCGTCAATGGTGGAAATCACTCCGGGGACTCAAAACGGTGATTAATAGCCCATCTAATTGTGATTAATAGCCCATGAAACAGGCCAGAATCGGCCAAAATTACGAGTGTTGATGACCGGCACGTAAACGCAACCTAGGGTTCGACAATGGTGGAAATCACTCCGGGGACTCAGAACGGTGATTAATAGCCCATGTAATTGTGATTAATAGCCCATGAAACAGGCCAGAAACGGCCAAAACAGCGAGTGTTAATGACCGACACGTAAATAAAACCTGGGGTTCGTTAATGGTGGAAATCACTCCGGGGACTCAAAACGGTGATTAATAGCCCATGAAACAGGCCAGAATCGGCCAAAACTGCGAGTGTTGATGACCGATACGTAAACGCAACCTGGGGTTCGTCAATGGTGGAAATCACTCCGGGGACTCAAAACGGTGATTAATAGCCCATGTAACAATGATTAATAGCCCATGAAACATGCCAGAATCGGCCAAAACTGCGAGTGTTGATGACCGGCACGTAAACGCAACCTGGGGTTCGTCAATGGTGAAAATCACTCCGGGGACTCAAAACGGTGATTAAAAGCCCATCTAACTGTGATTAATATCCCATGAAACAGGCCAGAAACGGCCAAAACTGCGAGTGTTGATGACCGACACGTAAATACAACCTAGGGTTCGTCAATGGTGGAAATCACTCCGGGGACTCAAAATGGTGATTAATCGCCCATCTAACTGTGATTAATAGCCCATGAAACAGGCCAGAATCGGCCAAAATTACGAGTGTTGATGACCGGTACGTAAACGCAACCTAGGGTTCGACAATGGTGGAAATCACTCCGGGGACTCAAAACGGTGATTAATAGCCCATGTAATTGTGATTAATAGCCCATGAAACAAGCCAGAAACGGCCAAAACTGCGAGTGTTGATGACTGACAGGTAAATAAAACCTGGGGTTCGTTAATGGTGGAAATCACTCCGGGGCCTAAAAACGGTGATTAATAGCCCATGAAACAGGCCAGAATCGGCCAAAACTGCGAGTGTTGATGACCGACACGTAAATACAACCTGGGGTTCGTCAATGGTGGAAATCACTCCGGGGACTCAAAACGGTGATTAATACCCCATCTAACTGTGATTAATAGCCCATGAAAAAGGCCAGAATCGGCCAAAACTGCGAGTTTTGATGTCCGACACGTAGATAAAACCTGGGGTTCATCAATGGTGGAAATCACTCCGGGGACTCAAAACGGTGATTAATAGCCCATGTAACAATGATTAATAGCCCATGAAACAGGCCAGAATCGGCCAAAACTGCGAGTGTTGATGACCGACACGTAAATACAACCTGGGGTTCTTCAATGGTGGAAATCACTGGGGGGACTCAAAACGGTGATTAATAGCCCATGTAACTATGATTAATAGCCCATGAAACAGGCCAGAATCGGCCAAAACTGAGAGTTTTGATGATCGGCACGTAAACGCAACCTGGGGTTCGTCAATGGTGAAAATCACTCCGAGGACTCAAAACGGTGATTAATAGCCCATCTAACTGTGATTAATAGCCCATGAAAGAGGCCAGAATCGGCCAAAACTGTGAGTTTTGATGACCAACACGTAAATAAAACCTGGGGTTCGTCAATGGTGGAAATCACTCCGGGGACTCAAAATGGTGATTAATAGCGCATGAAACAGGCCGGAATCGGCCAAAACTGCGAGTGTTGATGACCGACACGTAAATACAACCTGGGGTTCGTCAATGGTGGAAATCACTCCGGGGACTCAAAACGGTGATTAATAGCCCATGTAACAATGATTAATAGCCCATGAAACATGCCAGAATCGGCCAAAACTGCGAGTGTTGATGACCGACACGTAAATACAACCTGGGGTTCGTCAATGGTGGAAATCACTCCGGAGACTCAAAACAGTGATTAATAGCCCATCTAACTGTGATTAATAGCCCATGAAACAGGCCAGAATCGGCCAAAACTGTGAGTGTTGATGACCGACACGTAAATACAACCTGGGGTTCTTCAATGGTGGAAATCACTCCGGGGACTCAAAACGGTGATTAATAGCCCATGTAACTATGATTAATAGCCCATGAAACAGGCCAGAATCGGCCAAAACTGAGAGTTTTGATGACCGGCTCGTAAACGCAACCTGGGGTTCGTCAATGGTGAAAATCACTCCGAAGACTCAAAACGGTGATTCATAGCGCACCTAACTGTGATTAATAGCCCATGAAAGAGGCCAGAATCGGCCAAAACTGTGAGTTTTGATGACCGACACGTAAATAAAACCTGGGGTTCGTCAATGGTGGAAATCACTCCGGGGACTCAAAACGGTGATTAATAGCCCATGAAACAGGCCGGAATCGGCCAAAACTGCGAGTGTTGATGACCGACACGTAAACGCAACCTGGGGTTCGTCAATGGTGGAAATCACTCCGGGGATTCAAAACGGTGATTAATAGCCCATGTAACAATGATTAATAGCCCATGAAACATGCCAGAATCGGCCAAAACTGCGAGTTTTGATGACCGACACGTAAATAAAACCTGGGGTTCGTCAATGGTGGAAATCACTCCGGGGACTCAAAACGGTGATTAATAGCCCATCTAACTGTGATTAATATCCCATGAAACAGGCCAGAAACGGCCAAAACTGTGAGTGTTGATGACCGACACGTAAATACAACCTAGGGTTCGTCAATGGTGGAAATCACTCCGGGGACTCAAAATGGTGATTAATCGCCCATCTAACTGTGATTAATAGCCCATGAAACAGGCCAGAATCGGCCAAAATTACGAGTGTTGATGACCGGCACGTAAACGCAACCTAGGGTTCGACAATGGTGGAAATCACTCCGGGGACTCAAAACGGTGATTAATAGCCCATGTAATTGTGATTAATAGCCCATGAAACAGGCCAGAAACGGCCAAAACTGCGAGTGTTGATGACTGACAGGTAAATAAAACCTGGGGTTCGTTAATGGTGGAAATCACTCCGGGGCCTAAAAACGGTGATTAATAGCCCATGAAACAGGCCAGAATCGGCCAAAACTGCGAGTGTTGATGACCGACACGTAAATACAACCTGGGGTTCGTCAATGGTGGAAATCACTCCGGGGACTCAAAACGGTGATTAATAGCCCATCTAACTGTGATTAATAGCCCATGAAACAGGCCAGAATCGGCCAAAATTACGTGTTGATGACCGGCACGTAAACGCAACCTAGGGTTCGACAATGGTGGAAATCACTCCAGGGACTCAAAACGGTGATTAATAGCTCATGTAATTGTGATTAATAGCCCATGAAACAGGCCAGAAACGGCCAAAACTGCGAGTGTTGATGACCGACACGTAAATAAAACCTGGGGTTCGTTAATGGTGGAAATCACTCCGGGACTCAAAACGGTGATTAATAGCCCATGAAACAGGCCAGAATCGGCCAAAACTGCGAGTGTTGATGACCGACACGTAAATACAACCTGGGGTTCGTCAATGGTGGAAATCACTCCGGGGACTCAAAACGGTGATTAATAGCCCATGTAACTATGATTAATAGCCCATGAAACATGCCAGAATCGGCCAAAACAGTGAGTGTTGATGACCGGCACGTAAACGCAACCTGGGGTTCGTCAATGGTGAAAATCACTCCGGGGACTCAAAACGGTGATTAATAGCCCATCTAACTGTGATTAATAGCCCATGAAACAGGCCAGAATCGGCCAAAACTGCGAGTGTTGATGACCGACACGTAAATACAACCTGGGGTTCTTCAATGGTGGAAATCACTCCGGGGACTCAAAACGGTGATTAATAGCCCATGTAACTATGATTAATAGCCCATGAAACAGGCCAGAATCGGCCAAAACTGAGAGTTTTGATGACCGGCACGTAAACGCAACCTGGGGTTCGTCAATGGTGAAAATCACCCCGGGGACTCAAAACGGTGATTAATAGCCCATCTAACTGTGATTAATAGCCCATGAAAGAGGCCAGAATCGGCCAAAACTGTGAGTTTTGATGACCGACACGTAAATAAAACCTGGGTTCGTCAATGGTGGAAATCACTCCGGGGACTCAAAACGGTGATTAATAGCCCATGAAACAGGCCGGAATCGGCCAAAACTGCGAGTGTTGATGACCGACACGTAAATACAACCTGGGGTTCGTCAATGGTGGAAATCACTCCGGGGACTCAAAACGGTGATTAATAGCCCATGTAACAATGATTAATAGCCCATGAAACATGCCAGAATCGGCCAAAACTGCGAGTGTTGATGACCGGCACGTAAACGCAACGTGGGGTTCGTCAATGGTGAAAATCACTCCGGGGACTCAAAACGGTGATTAATAGCCCATCTAACTGTGATTAATAGCCCATGAAACAGGCCAGAATCGGCCAAAACTGCGAGTGTTGATGACCGACACGTAAACGCAACCTGGGGTTCGTCAATGGTGGAAATCACTCCGGGGATTCAAAACGGTGATTAATAGCCCATGTAACAATGATTAATAGCCCATGAAACATGCCAGAATCGGCCAAAACTGCGAGTTTTGATGACCGACACGTAAATAAAACCTGGGGTTCGTCAATGGTGGAAATCACTCCGGGGACTCAAAACGGTGATTAATAGCCCATCTAACTGTGATTAATAGCCCATGAAACAGGCCAGAATCGGCCAAAATTACGTGTTGATGACCGGCACGTAAACGCAACCTAGGGTTCGACAATGGTGGAAATCACTCCAGGGACTCAAAACGGTGATTAATAGCTCATGTAATTGTGATTAATAGCCCATGAAACAGGCCAGAAACGGCCAAAACTGCGAGTGTTGATGACCGACACGTAAATAAAACCTGGGGTTCGTTAATGGTGGAAATCACTCCGGGACTCAAAACGGTGATTAATAGCCCATGAAACAGGCCAGAATCGGCAAAAACTGCGAGTGTTGATGACCGACACGTAAATACAACCTGGGGTTCGTCAATGGTGGAAATCGCTCCGGGGACTCAAAACGGTGATTAATACCCCATCTAACTGTGATTAATAGCCCATGAAACAGGCCAGAATCGGCCAAAACTGCGAGTTTTGATGTCCGACACGTAAATAAAACCTGGGGTTCGTCAATGGTGGAAATCACTCCGGGGACTCAAAACGGTGATTAATAGCCCATGAAACAGGCCACAAACGGCCAAAACTGCGAGTGTTGATGACCGACGCGTAAATACAACCTGGAGTTCTTCAATGGTGGAAATCACTCCGGGGACTCAAAACGGTGATTAATAGCCCATGTAACTATGATTAATAGCCCATGAAACAGGCCAGAATCGGCCAAAACTGAGAGTTTTGATGACCGGCTCGTAAACGCAACCTGGGGTTCGTCAATGGTGAAAATCACTCCGGGGACTCAAAACGGTGATTAATAGCCCATCTAAATGTGATTAATATCCCATGAAACAGGCCAAAATCGGCCAAAACTGCGAGTTTTGATGACCGACACGTAAATAAAACCTGGGGTTCGTCAATGGTGGAAATCACTCCGGGGACTCAAAACGGTGATTAATAGCCCATCTAACTGTGATTAATAGCCCATGAAACAGGACAGAATCGGCCAAAATTACGTGTTGATGACCGGCACGTAAACGCAACCTAGGGTTCGACAATGGTGGAAATCACTCCAGGGACTCAAAACGGTGATTAATAGCTCATGTAATTGTGATTAATAGCCCATGAAACAGGCCAGAAACGGCCAAAACTGCGAGTGTTGATGACCGACACGTAAATAAAACCTGGGGTTCGTTAATGGTGGAAATCACTCCGGGACTCAAAACGGTGATTAATAGCCCATGAAACAGGCCAGAATCGGCAAAAACTGCGAGTGTTGATGACCGACACGTAAATACAACCTGGGGTTCGTCAATGGTGGAAATCGCTCCGGGGACTCAAAACGGTGATTAATACCCCATCTAACTGTGATTAATAGCCCATGAAACAGGCCAGAATCGGCCAAAACTGCGAGTTTTGATGTCCGACACGTAAATAAAACCTGGGGTTCGTCAATGGTGGAAATCACTCCGGGGACTCAAAACGGTGATTAATAGCCCATGAAACAGGCCACAAACGGCCAAAACTGCGAGTGTTGATGACCGACGCGTAAATACAACCTGGAGTTCTTCAATGGTGGAAATCACTCCGGGGACTCAAAACGGTGATTAATAGCCCATGTAACTATGATTAATAGCCCATGAAACAGGCCAGAATCGGCCAAAACTGAGAGTTTTGATGACCGGCTCGTAAACGCAACCTGGGGTTCGTCAATGGTGAAAATCACTCCGGGGACTCAAAACGGTGATTAATAGCCCATCTAAATGTGATTAATATCCCATGAAACAGGCCAAAATCGGCCAAAACTGCGAGTTTTGATGACCGACACGTAAATAAAACCTGGGGTTCGTCAATGGTGGAAATCACTCCGGGGACTCAAAACGGTGATTAATAGCCCATCTAACTGTGATTAATAGCCCATGAAACAGGACAGAATCGGCCAAAATTACGTGTTGATGACCGGCACGTAAACGCAACCTAGGGTTCGACAATGGTGGAAATCACTCCAGGGACTCAAAACGGTGATTAATAGCTCATGTAATTGTGATTAATAGCCCATGAAACAGGCCAGAAACGGCCAAAACTGCGAGTGTTGATGACCGACACGTAAATACAACCTGGGTTCGTCAATGGTGGAAGTCGCTCCGGGGACTCAAAACGGTGATTAATACCCCATCTAACTGTGATTAATAGCCCATGAAACATGCCAGAATCGGCCAAAACTGCGAGTGTTGATGACCGGCACGTAAACGCAACGTGGGGTTCGTCAATGGTGAAAATCACTCCGGGGACTCAAAACGGTGATTAATAGCCCATCTAACTGTGATTAATAGCCCATGAAACAGGCCAGAATCGGCCAAAACTGCGAGTGTTGATGACCGACACGTAAACGCAACCTGGGGTTCGTCAATAGTGGAAATCACTCCGGGGATTCAAAACGGTGATTAATAGCCCATGTAACAATGATTAATAGCCCATGAAACATGCCAGAATCGGCCAAAACTGCGAGTTTTGATGACCGAAAAGTAAATACAACCTGGGGTTCGTCAATGGTGGAAATCACTCCGGGGACTCAAAACGGTGATTAATAGCCCATGTAACAATGATTAATAGCCCATGAAACATGCCAGAATCGGCCAAAACTGCGAGTGTTGATGACCGACACGTAAATACAACCTGGGGTTCGTCAATGGTGGAAATCGCTTCGGGGACTCAAAACGGTGATTAATACCCCATCTAACTGTGATTAATAGCCCATGAAACAGGCCAGAATCGGCCAAAACTGCGAGTTTTGATGTCCGACACGTAAATAAAACCTGGGGTTCGTCAATGGTGGAAATCACTCCGGGGACTCAAAACGGTGATTAATAGCCCATGAAACAGGCCACAAACGGCCAAAACTGCGAGTGTTGATGACCGACACGTAAATACAACCTGGAGTTCTTCAATGGTGGAAATCACTCCGGGGACTCAAAACGGTGATTAATAGCCCATGTAACTATGATTAATAGCCCATGAAACAGGCCAGAATCGGCCAAAACTGAGAGTTTTGATGACCGGCTCGTAAACGCAACCTGGGGTTCGTCAATGGTGAAAATCACTCCGGGGACTCAAAACGGTGATTAATAGCCCATCTAACTGTGATTAATATCCCATGAAACAGGCCAAAATCGGCCAAAACTGCGAGTTTTGATGACCGTCACGTAAACGCAACCTGGGGTTCGTCAATGGTGAAAATCACTCCGGGGACTCAAAACGGTGATTAATAGCCCATCTAACTGTGATTAATATCCCATGAAACAGGCCAAAATCGGCCAAAACTGCGAGTTTTGATGACCGACACGTAAATAAAACCTGGGGTTCGTCAATGGTGGAAATCACTCCGGGGACTCAAAACGGTGATTAATAGCCCATCTAACTGTGATTAATAGCCCATGAAACAGGCCAGAATCGGCCAAAATTATGTGTTGATGACCGGCACGTAAACGCAACCTAGGGTTCGACAATGGTGGAAATCACTCCGGGGACTCAAAACGGTGATTAATAGCTCATGTAATTGTGATTAATAGCCCATGAAACAGGCCAGAATCGGCCAAAACTGCGAGTTTTGATGTCCGACACGTAAATAAAACCTGGGGTTCGTCAATGGTGGAAATCACTCCGGGGACTCAAAACGGTGATTAATAGCCCATGAAACAGGCCAGAAACGGCCAAAACTGCGAGTGCTGATGACCGATACGTAAATACAACCTGGGGTTCGTCAATGGTGGAAATCGCTCCGGGGACTCAAAACGGTGATTAATAGCCTATGTAACAATGATTAATAGCCCATGAAACAGGCCAGAATCGGCCAAAGCTGCGAGTGTTGATGACCGGCACGTAAACGCAACCTGGGGTTCGTCAATGGTGGAAATCACTCCGGGGATTCAAAACGGTGATTAATAGCCCATGTAACAATGATTAATAGCCCATGAAACATGCCAGAATCGGCCAAAACTGCGAGTTTTGATGACCGAAAAGTAAATACAACCTGGGGTTCGTCAATGGTGGAAATCACTCCGGGGACTCAAAACGGTGATTAATAGCCCATGTAACAATGATTAATAGCCCATGAAACATGCCAGAATCGGCCAAAACTGCGAGTGTTGATGACCGACACGTAAATACAACCTGGGGTTCGTCAATGGTGGAAATCGCTCCGGGGACTCAAAACGGTGATTAATACCCCATCTAACTGTGATTAATAGCCCATGAAACAGGCCAGAATCGGCCAAAACTGCGAGTTTTGATGTCCGACACGTAAATAAAACCTGGGGTTCGTCAATGGTGGAAATCACTCCGGGGACTCAAAACGGTGATTAATAGCCCATGAAACAGGCCACAAACGGCCAAAACTGCGAGTGTTGATGACCGACACGTAAATACAACCTGGAGTTCTTCAATGGTGGAAATCACTCCGGGGACTCAAAACGGTGATTAATAGCCCATGTAACTATGATTAATAGCCCATGAAACAGGCCAGAATCGGCCAAAACTGAGAGTTTTGATGACCGGCTCGTAAACGCAACCTGGGGTTCGTCAATGGTGAAAATCACTCCGGGGACTCAAAACGGTGATTAATAGCCCATCTAACTGTGATTAATATCCCATGAAACAGGCCAAAATCGGCCAAAACTGAGAGTTTTGATGACCGTCACGTAAACGCAACCTGGGGTTCGTCAATGGTGAAAATCACTCCGGGGACTCAAAACGGTGATTAATAGCCCATCTAACTGTGATTAATAGCCCATGAAACAGGCCAGAATCGGCCAAAACTGCGAGTGTTGATGACCGACACGTAAACGCAACCTGGGGTTCGTCAATGGTGGAAATCACTCCGGGGATTCAAAACGGTGATTAATAGCCCATGTAACAATGATTAATAGCCCATGAAACATGCCAGAATCGGCCAAAACTGCGAGTTTTGATGACCGAAAAGTAAATACAACCTGGGGTTCGTCAATGGTGGAAATCACTCCGGGGACTCAAAACGGTGATTAATAGCCCGTGTAACAATGATTAATAGCCCATGAAACATGCCAGAATCGGCCAAAACTGCGAGTGTTGATGACCGACACGTAAATACAACCTGGGGTTCGTCAATGGTGGAAATCGCTCCGGGGACTCAAAACGGTGATTAATACCCCATCTAACTGTGATTAATAGCCCATGAAACAGGCCAAAATTACGTGTTGATGACCGGCACGTAAACGCAACCTAGGGTTCGACAATGGTGGAAATCACTCCAGGGACTCAAAACGGTGATTAATAGCTCATGTAATTGTGATTAATAGCCCATGAAACAGGCCAGAAACGGCCAAAACTGCGAGTGTTGATGACCGACACGTAAATAAAACCTGGGGTTCGTTAATGGTGGAAATCACTCCGGGACTCAAAACGGTGATTAATAGCCCATGAAACAGGCCAGAATCGGCCAAAACTGCGAGTGTTGATGACCGACACGTAAATACAACCTGGGGTTCGTCAATGGTGGACATCGCTCCGGGGACTCAAAACGGTGATTAATACCCCATCTAACTGTGATTAATAGCCCATGAAACAGGCCAGAATCGGCCAAAACTGCGAGTTTTGATGTCCGACACGTAAATAAAACCTGGGGTTCGTCAATGGTGGAAATCATTCCGGGGACTCAAAACGGTGATTAATAGCCCATGAAACAGGCCACAAACGGCCAAAACTGCGAGTGTTGATGACCGACACGTAAATACAACCTGGAGTTCTTCAATGGTGGAAATCACTCCGGGGACTCAAAACGGTGATTAATAGCCCATGTAACTATGATTAATAGCCCATGAAACAGGCCAGAATCGGCCAAAACTGAGAGTTTTGATGACCGGCTCGTAAACGCAACCTGGGGTTCGTTAATGGTGAAAATCACTCCGGGGACTCAAAACGGTGATTAATAGCCCATCTAACTGTGATTAATATCCCATGAAACAGGCCAAAATAGGCCAAAACTGCGAGTTTTGATGACCGTCACGTAAACGCAACCAGGGGTTCGTCAATGGTGAAAATCACTCCGGGGACTCAAAACGGTGATTAATAGCCCATCTAACTGTGATTAATATCCCATGAAACAGGCCAAAATCGGCCAAAACTGCGAGTTTTGATGACCGACACGTAAATAAAACCTGGGGTTCGTCAATGGTGGAAATCACTCCGGGGACTCAAAACGGTGATTAATAGCCCATCTAACTGTGATTAATAGCCCATGAAACAGGCCAGAATCGGCCAAAATTATGTGTTGATGACCGGCACGTAAACGCAACCTAGGGTTCGACAATGGTGGAAATCACTCCGGGGACTCAAAACGGTGATTAATAGCTCATGTAATTGTGATTAATAGCCCATGAAACAGGCCAGAATCGGCCAAAACTGCGAGTTTTGATGTCCGACACGTAAATAAAACCTGGGGTTCGTCAATGGTGGAAATCACTCCGGGGACTCAAAACGGTGATTAATAGCCCATGAAACAGGCCAGAAACGGCCAAAACTGCGAGTGCTGATGACCGATACGTAAATACAACCTGGGGTTCGTCAATGGTGGAAATCGCTCCGGGGACTCAAAACGGTGATTAATAGCCTATGTAACAATGATTAATAGCCCATGAAACAGGCCAGAATCGGCCAAAGCTGCGAGTGTTGATGACCGGCACGTAAACGCAACCTGGGGTTCGTCAATGGTGAAAATCACTCCGGGGACTCAAAACGGTGATTAATAGCCCATCTAACTGTGATTAATAGCCCATGAAACAGGCCAGAATCGGCCAAAACTGCGAGTGTTGATGACCGACACGTAAATACAACCTGGGGTTCTTCAATGGTGGAAATCACTCCGGGGACTCAAAACGGTGATTAATAGCCCATCTAACTGTGATTAATAGCCCATGAAAGAGGCCAGAATCGGCCAAAACTGTGAGTGTTGATGACCGACACGTAAATAAAACCTGGGGTTCGTTAATGGTGGAAATCACTCCGAGGACTCAAAACGGTGATTAATAGCCCATGAAACAGGCCGGAATCGGCCAAAACTGCGAGTGTTGATGACAGACACGTAAATACAACCTGGGGTTCGTCAATGGTGGAAATCACTCCGGGTACTCAAAACGGTGATTAATAGCCCATGTAACAATGATTAATAGCCCATGAAACATGCCAGAATCGGCCAAAACTGCGAGTGTTGATGACCGTCACGTAAACGCAACCTGGGGTTCGTCAATGGTGAAAATCACTCCGGGGACTCAAAACGGTGATTAATAGCCCATCTAACTGTGATTAATATCCCATGAAACAGGCCAAAATCGGCCAAAACTGCGAGTTTTGATGACCGACACGTAAATAAAACCTGGGGTTCGTCAATGGTGGAAATCACTCCGGGGACTCAAAACGGTGATTAATAGCTCATGTAATTGTGATTAATAGCCCATGAAACAGGCCAGAAACGGCCAAAACTGCGAGTGTTGATGACCGACACGTAAATAAAACCTGGGGTTCGTTAATGGTGGAAATCACTCCGGGGACTCAAAACGGTGATTAATAGCCCATGAAACAGGCCAGAATCGGCCAAAACTGCGAGTGTTGATGACCGATAGGTAAACGCAACCTGGGGTTCGTCAATGGTGAAAATCACTCCGGGGACTCAAAACAGTGATTAATAGCCCATCTAACTGTGATTAATAGCCCATGAAAGAGGCCAGAATCGGCCAAAACTGTGAGTTTTGATGACCGACACGTAAATAAAACCTGGGTTCGTCAATGGTGGAAATCACTCCGGGGACTCAAAACGGTGATTAATAGCCCATGACACAGGCCGGAATCGGCCAAAACTGCGAGTGTTGATGACCGACACGTAAATACAACCTGGGGTTCGTCAATGGTGGAAATCACTCCGGGGACTCAAAACGGTGATTAATAGCCCATGTAACAATGATTAATAGCCCATGAAACATGCCAGAATCGGCCAAAACTGCGAGTGTTGATGACCGTCACGTAAACGCAACCTGGGGTTCGTCAATGGTGAAAATCACTCCGGGGACTCAAAACGGTGATTAATAGCCCATCTAACTGTGATTAATATCCCATGAAACAGGCCAAAATCGGCCAAAACTGCGAGTTTTGATGACCGACACGTAAATAAAACCTGGGGTTCGTCAATGGTGGAAATCACTCCGGGGACTCAAAACGGTGATTAATAGCCCATCTAACTGTGATTAATAGCCCATGAAACAGGCCAGAATCGGCCAAAATTACGTGTTGATGACCGGCACGTAAACGCAACCTAGGGTTCGACAATGGTGGAAATCACTCCGGGGACTCAAAACGGTGATTAATAGCTCATGTAATTGTGATTAATAGCCCATGAAACAGGCCAGAATCGGCCAAAACTGCGATTTTTGATGTCCGACACGTAAATAAAACCTGGGGTTCGTCAATGGTGGAAATCACTCCGGGGACTCAAAACGGTGATTAATAGCCCATGAAACAGGCCAGAAACGGCCAAAACTGCGAGTGCTGATGACCGACACGTAAATAAAACCTGGGGTTCGTTAATGGTGGAAATCACTCCGGGACTCAAAACGGTGATTAATAGCCCATGAAACAGGCCAGAATCGGCCAAAACTGCGAGTGTTGATGACCGACACGTAAATACAACCTGGGGTTCGTCAATGGTGGACATCGCTCCGGGGACTCAAAACGGTGATTAATACCCCATCTAACTGTGATTAATAGCCCATGAAACAGGCCAGAATCGGCCAAAACTGCGAGTTTTGATGTCCGACACGTAAATAAAACCTGGGGTTCGTCAATGGTGGAAATCATTCCGGGGACTCAAAACGGTGATTAATAGCCCATGAAACAGGCCACAAACGGCCAAAACTGCGAGTGTTGATGACCGACACGTAAATACAACCTGGAGTTCTTCAATGGTGGAAATCACTCCGGGGACTCAAAACGGTGATTAATAGCCCATGTAACTATGATTAATAGCCCATGAAACAGGCCAGAATCGGCCAAAACTGAGAGTTTTGATGACCGGCTCGTAAACGCAACCTGGGGTTCGTTAATGGTGAAAATCACTCCGGGGACTCAAAACGGTGATTAATAGCCCATCTAACTGTGATTAATATCCCATGAAACAGGCCAAAATAGGCCAAAACTGCGAGTTTTGATGACCGTCACGTAAACGCAACCAGGGGTTCGTCAATGGTGAAAATCACTCCGGGGACTCAAAACGGTGATTAATAGCCCATCTAACTGTGATTAATATCCCATGAAACAGGCCAAAATCGGCCAAAACTGCGAGTTTTGATGACCGACACGTAAATAAAACCTGGGGTTCGTCAATGGTGGAAATCACTCCGGGGACTCAAAACGGTGATTAATAGCCCATCTAACTGTGATTAATAGCCCATGAAACAGGCCAGAATCGGCCAAAATTATGTGTTGATGACCGGCACGTAAACGCAACCTAGGGTTCGACAATGGTGGAAATCACTCCGGGGACTCAAAACGGTGATTAATAGCTCATGTAATTGTGATTAATAGCCCATGAAACAGGCCAGAATCGGCCAAAACTGCGAGTTTTGATGTCCGACACGTAAATAAAACCTGGGGTTCGTCAATGGTGGAAATCACTCCGGGGACTCAAAACGGTGATTAATAGCCCATGAAACAGGCCAGAAACGGCCAAAACTGCGAGTGCTGATGACCGATACGTAAATACAACCTGGGGTTCGTCAATGGTGGAAATCGCTCCGGGGACTCAAAACGGTGATTAATAGCCTATGTAACAATGATTAATAGCCCATGAAACAGGCCAGAATCGGCCAAAGCTGCGAGTGTTGATGACCGGCACGTAAACGCAACCTGGGGTTCGTCAATGGTGAAAATCACTCCGGGGACTCAAAACGGTGATTAATAGCCCATCTAACTGTGATTAATAGCCCATGAAACAGGCCAGAATCGGCCAAAACTGCGAGTGTTGATGACCGACACGTAAATACAACCTGGGGTTCTTCAATGGTGGAAATCACTCCGGGGACTCAAAACGGTGATTAATAGCCCATCTAACTGTGATTAATAGCCCATGAAAGAGGCCAGAATCGGCCAAAACTGTGAGTGTTGATGACCGACACGTAAATAAAACCTGGGGTTCGTTAATGGTGGAAATCACTCCGAGGACTCAAAACGGTGATTAATAGCCCATGAAACAGGCCGGAATCGGCCAAAACTGCGAGTGTTGATGACAGACACGTAAATACAACCTGGGGTTCGTCAATGGTGGAAATCACTCCGGGTACTCAAAACGGTGATTAATAGCCCATGTAACAATGATTAATAGCCCATGAAACATGCCAGAATCGGCCAAAACTGCGAGTGTTGATGACCGTCACGTAAACGCAACCTGGGGTTCGTCAATGGTGAAAATCACTCCGGGGACTCAAAACGGTGATTAATAGCCCATCTAACTGTGATTAATATCCCATGAAACAGGCCAAAATCGGCCAAAACTGCGAGTTTTGATGACCGACACGTAAATAAAACCTGGGGTTCGTCAATGGTGGAAATCACTCCGGGGACTCAAAACGGTGATTAATAGCTCATGTAATTGTGATTAATAGCCCATGAAACAGGCCAGAAACGGCCAAAACTGCGAGTGTTGATGACCGACACGTAAATAAAACCTGGGGTTCGTTAATGGTGGAAATCACTCCGGGGACTCAAAACGGTGATTAATAGCCCATGAAACAGGCCAGAATCGGCCAAAACTGCGAGTGTTGATGACCGATAGGTAAACGCAACCTGGGGTTCGTCAATGGTGAAAATCACTCCGGGGACTCAAAACAGTGATTAATAGCCCATCTAACTGTGATTAATAGCCCATGAAAGAGGCCAGAATCGGCCAAAACTGTGAGTTTTGATGACCGACACGTAAATAAAACCTGGGTTCGTCAATGGTGGAAATCACTCCGGGGACTCAAAACGGTGATTAATAGCCCATGACACAGGCCGGAATCGGCCAAAACTGCGAGTGTTGATGACCGACACGTAAATACAACCTGGGGTTCGTCAATGGTGGAAATCACTCCGGGGACTCAAAACGGTGATTAATAGCCCATGTAACAATGATTAATAGCCCATGAAACATGCCAGAATCGGCCAAAACTGCGAGTGTTGATGACCGTCACGTAAACGCAACCTGGGGTTCGTCAATGGTGAAAATCACTCCGGGGACTCAAAACGGTGATTAATAGCCCATCTAACTGTGATTAATATCCCATGAAACAGGCCAAAATCGGCCAAAACTGCGAGTTTTGATGACCGACACGTAAATAAAACCTGGGGTTCGTCAATGGTGGAAATCACTCCGGGGACTCAAAACGGTGATTAATAGCCCATCTAACTGTGATTAATAGCCCATGAAACAGGCCAGAATCGGCCAAAATTACGTGTTGATGACCGGCACGTAAACGCAACCTAGGGTTCGACAATGGTGGAAATCACTCCGGGGACTCAAAACGGTGATTAATAGCTCATGTAATTGTGATTAATAGCCCATGAAACAGGCCAGAATCGGCCAAAACTGCGATTTTTGATGTCCGACACGTAAATAAAACCTGGGGTTCGTCAATGGTGGAAATCACTCCGGGGACTCAAAACGGTGATTAATAGCCCATGAAACAGGCCAGAAACGGCCAAAACTGCGAGTGCTGATGACCGATACGTAAATACAACCTGGGGTTCGTCAATGGTGGAAATCGCTCCGGGGACTCAAAACGGTGATTAATAGGCCATGTAACAATGATTAATAGCCCATGAAACAGGCCAGAATCGGCCAAAGCTGCGAGTGTTGATGACCGGCACGTAAACGCAACCTGGGGTTCGTCAATGGTGAAAATCACTCCGGGGACTCAAAACGGTGATTAATAGCCGATGTAACTATGATTAATAGCCCATGAAACAGGCCAGAATCGGCCAAAACTGAGAGTTTTGATGACCGGCACGTAAACGCAACCTGGGGTTCTTCAATGGTGGAAATCACTACGGGGACTCAAAACGGTGATTAATAGCCCATGTAACTATGATTAATAGCCCATGAAACAGGCCAGAATCGGCCAAAACTGAGAGTTTTGATGACCGGCACGTAAACGCAACCTGGGGTTCGTCAATGGTGAAAATCACTCCGGGGACTCAAAACGGTGATTAATAGCCCATCTAACTGTGATTAATAGCCCATGAAAGAGGCCAGAATCGGCCAAAACTGTGAGTTTTGATGACCGACACGTAAATAAAACCTGGGGTTCGTTAATGGTGGAAATCACTCCGGGGACTCAAAACGGTGAGTAATAGCCCATGAAACAGGCCAGAATCGGCCAAAACTGCGAGTGTTGATGAGCGACACGTAAATACAACCTGGGGTTCGTCAATGGTGGAAATCGCTCCGGGGACTCAAAACGGTGATTAATACCCCATCTAACTGTGATTAATAGCCCATGAAACAGGCCAGAATCGGCAAAAACTGCGAGTTTTGATGTCCGACACGTAAATAAAACCTGGGGTTCGTCAATGGTGGAAATCACTCCGGGGACTCAAAACGGTGATTAATAGCCCATGAAACAGGCCAGAAACGGCCAAAACTGCGAGTGCTGATGACCGATACGTAAATACAACCTGGGGTTCGTGAATGGTGGAAATCGCTCCGGGGACTCAAAACGGTGATTAATAGCCCATGTAACAATGATTAATAGCCCATGAAACAGGCCAGAATCGGCCAAAACTGCGAGTGTTGATGACCGACACGTAAATACAACCTGGGGTTCTTCAATGGTGGAAATCACTCCGGGGACTCAAAACGGTGATTAATAGCGCATGTAACTATGATTAATAGCCCATGAAACAGGCCAGAATCGGCCAAAACTGAGAGTTTTGATGACCGGCACGTAAACGCAACCTGGGGTTCGTCAATGGTGAAAATCACTCCGGGGACTCAAAACGGTGATTAATAGCCCATCTAACTGTGATTAATAGCCCATGAAAGAGGCCAGAATCGGCCAAAACTGTGAGTTTTGATGACCGACACGTAAATAAAACCTGGGTTCGTCAATGGTGAAAATCACTCCGGGGACTCAAAACGGTGATTAATAGCCCATGTAACAATGATTAATAGCCCATGAAACAGGCCAGAATCGGCCAAAACTGCGAGTGTTGATGACCGACACGTAAACACAACCTGGGGTTCGTCAATGGTGGAAATCACTCCGGGGACTCAAAACGGTGATTAATAGCCCATGTAACAATGATTAATAGCCCATGAAACAGGCCAGAATCGGCCAAAGCTGCGAGTGTTGATGACCGGCACGTAAACGCAACCTGGGGTTCGTCAATGGTGAAAATCACTCCGGGGACTCAAAACGGTGATTAATAGCCCATGTAACTATGATTAATAGCCCATGAAACAGGCCAGAATCGGCCAAAACTGAGAGTTTTGATGACCGGCACGTAAACGCAACCTGGGGTTCTTCAATGGTGGAAATCACTCCGGGGACTCAAAACGGTGATTAATAGCCCATGTAACTATGATTAATAGCCCATGAAACAGGCCAGAATCGGCCAAAACTGAGAGTTTTGATGACCGGCACGTAAACGCAACCTGGGGTTCGTCAATGGTGAAAATCACTCCGGGGACTCAAAACGGTGATTAATAGCCCATCTAACTGTGATTAATAGCCCATGAAAGAGGCCAGAATCGGCCAAAACTGTGAGTTTTGATGACCGACACGTAAATAAAACCTGGGGTTCGTTAATGGTGGAAATCACTCCAGGGACTCAAAACGGTGAGTAATAGCCCATGAAACAGGCCAGAATCGGCCAAAACTGCGAGTGTTGATGAGCGACACGTAAATACAACCTGGGGTTCGTCAATGGTGGAAATCGCTCCGGGGACTCAAAACGGTGATTAATACCCCATCTAACTGTGATTAATAGCCCATGAAACAGGCCAGAATCGGCAAAAACTGCGAGTTTTGATGTCCGACACGTAAATAAACCCTGGGGTTCGTCAATGGTGGAAATCACTCCGGGGACTCAAAACGGTGATTAATAGCCCATGAAACAGGCCAGAAACGGCCAAAACTGCGAGTGCTGATGACCGATACGTAAATACAACCTGGGGTTCGTGAATGGTGGAAATCGCTCCGGGGACTCAAAACGGTGATTAATAGCCCATGTAACAATGATTAATAGCCCATGAAACAGGCCAGAATCGGCCAAAACTGCGAGTGTTGATGACCGACACGTAAATACAACCTGGGGTTCTTCAATGGTGGAAATCACTCCGGGGACTCAAAACGGTGATTAATAGCGCATGTAACTATGATTAATAGCCCATGAAACAGGCCAGAATCGGCCAAAACTGAGAGTTTTGATGACCGGCACGTAAACGCAACCTGGGGTTCGTCAATGGTGAAAATCACTCCGGGGACTCAAAACGGTGATTAATAGCCCATCTAACTGTGATTAATAGCCCATGAAAGAGGCCAGAATCGGCCAAAACTGTGAGTTTTGATGACCGACACGTAAATAAAACCTGGGTTCGTCAATGGTGAAAATCACTCCGGGGACTCAAAACGGTGATTAATAGCCCATGTAACAATGATTAATAGCCCATGAAACAGGCCAGAATCGGCCAAAACTGCGAGTGTTGATGACCGACACGTAAATACAACCTGGGGTTCGTCAATGGTGGAAATCACTCCGGGGACTCAAAACGGTGATTAATAGCCCATGTAACAATGATTAATAGCCCATGAAACAGGCCAGAATGGGCCAAAGCTGCGAGTGTTGATGACCGGCACGTAAACGCAACCTGGGGTTCGTCAATGGTGAAAATCACTCCGGGGACTCAAAACGGTGATTAATAGCCCATCTAACTGTGATTAATAGCCCATGAAACAGGCCAGAATCGGCCAAAACTGAGAGTTTTGATGACCGGCACGTAAACGCAACCTGGGGTTCTTCAATGGTGGAAATCACTCCGGGGACTCAAAACGGTGATTAATAGCCCATGTAACTATGATTAATAGCCCATGAAACAGGCCAGAATCGGCCAAAACTGAGAGTTTTGATGACCGGCACGTAAACGCAACCTGGGGTTCGTCAATGGTGAAAATCACTCCGGGGACTCAAAACGGTGATTAATAGCCCATCTAACTGTGATTAATAGCCCATGAAAGAGGCCAGAATCGGCCAAAACTGTGAGTTTTGATGACCGACACGTAAATAAAACCTGGGGTTCGTTAATGGTGGAAATCACTCCAGGGACTCAAAACGGTGAGTAATAGCCCATGAAACAGGCCAGAATCGGCCAAAACTGCGAGTGTTGATGAGCGACACGTAAATACAACCTGGGGTTCGTCAATGGTGGAAATCGCTCCGGGGACTCAAAACGGTGATTAATACCCCATCTAACTGTGATTAATAGCCCATGAAACAGGCCAGAATCGGCAAAAACTGCGAGTTTTGATGTCCGACACGTAAATAAACCCTGGGGTTCGTCAATGGTGGAAATCACTCCGGGGACTCAAAACGGTGATTAATAGCCCATGAAACAGGCCAGAAACGGCCAAAACTGCGAGTGCTGATGACCGATACGTAAATACAACCTGGGGTTCGTGAATGGTGGAAATCGCTCCGGGGACTCAAAACGGTGATTAATAGCCCATGTAACAATGATTAATAGCCCATGAAACAGGCCAGAATCGGCCAAAACTGCGAGTGTTGATGACCGACACGTAAATACAACCTGGGGTTCTTCAATGGTGGAAATCACTCCGGGGACTCAAAACGGTGATTAATAGCGCATGTAACTATGATTAATAGCCCATGAAACAGGCCAGAATCGGCCAAAACTGAGAGTTTTGATGACCGGCACGTAAACGCAACCTGGGGTTCGTCAATGGTGAAAATCACTCCGGGGACTCAAAACGGTGATTAATAGCCCATCTAACTGTGATTAATAGCCCATGAAAGAGGCCAGAATCGGCCAAAACTGTGAGTTTTGATGACCGACACGTAAATAAAACCTGGGTTCGTCAATGGTGAAAATCACTCCGGGGACTCAAAACGGTGATTAATAGCCCATGTAACAATGATTAATAGCCCATGAAACAGGCCAGAATCGGCCAAAACTGCGAGTGTTGATGACCGACACGTAAATACAACCTGGGGTTCGTCAATGGTGGAAATCACTCCGGGGACTCAAAACGGTGATTAATAGCCCATGTAACAATGATTAATAGCCCATGAAACAGGCCAGAATCGGCCAAAGCTGCGAGTGTTGATGACCGGCACGTAAACGCAACCTGGGGTTCGTCAATGGTGAAAATCACTCCGGGGACTCAAAACGGTGATTAATAGCCCATCTAACTGTGATTAATAGCCCATGAAACAGGCCAGAATCGGCCAAAACTGCGAGTGTTGATGACCGACACGTAAATACAACCTGGGGTTCTTCAATGGTGGAAATCACTCCGGGGACTCAAAACGGTGATTAATAGCCCATGTAACTATGATTAATAGCCCATGAAACAGGCCAGAATCGGCCAAAACTGAGAGTTTTGATGACCGGCACGTAAACGCAACCTGGGGTTCGTCAATGGTGAAAATCACTCCGGGGACTCAAAACGGTGATTAATAGCCCATCTAACTGTGATTAATAGCCCATGAAAGAGGCCAGAATCGGCCAAAACTGTGAGTTTTGATGACCGACACGTAAATAAAACCTGGGGTTCGTTAATGGTGGAAATCACTCCGGGGACTCAAAACGGTGAGTAATAGCCCATGAAACAGGCCAGAATCGGCCAAAACTGCGAGTGTTGATGAGCGACACGTAAATACAACCTGGGGTTCGTCAATGGTGGAAATCGCTCCGGGGACTCAAAACGGTGATTAATACCCCATCTAACTGTGATTAATAGCCCATGAAACAGGCCAGAATCGGCCAAAACTGCGAGTGTTGATGACCGACACGTAAATACAACCTGGGGTTCGTCAATGGTGGAAATCACTCCGGGGACTCAAAACGGTGATTAATAGCCCATGTAACAATGATTAATAGCCCATGAAACAGGCCAGAATCGGCCAAAGCTGCGAGTGTTGATGACCGGCACGTAAACGCAACCTGGGGTTCGTCAATGGTGAAAATCACTCCGGGGACTCAAAACGGTGATTAATAGCCCATCTAACTGTGATTAATAGCCCATGAAACAGGACAGAATCGGCCAAAACTGCGAGTGTTGATGACCGACACGTAAATACAACCTGGGGTTCGTCAATGGTGGAAATCACTCCGGGGACTCAAAACGGTGATTAATAGCCCATGTAACAATGATTAATAGCCCATGAAACAGGCCAGAATGGGCCAAAGCTGCGAGTGTTGATGACCGGCACGTAAACGCAACCTGGGGTTCGTCAATGGTGAAAATCACTCCGGGGACTCAAAACGGTGATTAATAGCCCATCTAACTGTGATTAATAGCCCATGAAACAGGCCAGAATCGGCCAAAACTGCGAGTGTTGATGACCGACACGTAAATACAACCTGGGGTTCTTCAATGGTGGAAATCACTCCGGGGACTCAAAACGGTGATTAATAGCCCATGTAACTATGATTAATAGCCCATGAAACAGGCCAGAATCGGCCAAAACTGAGAGTTTTGATGACCGGCACGTAAACGCAACCTGGGGTTCGTCAATGGTGAAAATCACTCCGGGGACTCAAAACGGTGATTAATAGCCCATCTAACTGTGATTAATAGCCCATGAAAGAGGCCAGAATCGGCCAAAACTGTGAGTTTTGATGACCGACACGTAAATAAAACCTGGGGTTCGTTAATGGTGGAAATCACTCCGGGGACTCAAAACGGTGATTAATAGCCCATGAAACAGGCCAGAATCGGCCAAAACTGAGAGTTTTGATGACCGGCACGTAAACGCAACCTGGGGTTCGTCAATGGTGAAAATCACTCCGGGGACTCAAAACGGTGATTAATAGCCCATCTAACTGTGATTAATAGCCCATGAAACAGGCCAGAATCGGCCAAAACTGCGAGTGTTGATGACCGACACGTAAATACAACCTGGGGTTCTTCAATGGTGGAAATCACTCCGGGGACTCAAAACGGTGATTAATAGCCCATGTAACTATGATTAATAGCCCATGAAACAGGCCAGAATCGGCCAAAACTGAGAGTTTTGATGACCGGCACGTAAACGCAACCTGGGGTTCGTCAATGGTGAAAATCACTCCGGGGACTCAAAACGGTGATTAATAGCCCATCTAACTGTGATTAATAGCCCATGAAAGAGGCCAGAATCGGCCAAAACTGTGAGTTTTGATGACCGACACGTAAATAAAACCTGGGGTTCGTTAATGGTGGAAATCACTCCGGGGACTCAAAACGGTGAGTAATAGCCCATGAAACAGGCCAGAATCGGCCAAAACTGCGAGTGTTGATGACCGACACGTAAATACAACCTGGGGTTCGTCAATGGTGGAAATCACTCCGGGGACTCAAAACGGTGATTAATAGCCCATGTAACAATGATTAATAGCCCATGAAACAGGCCAGAATCGGCCAAAGCTGCGAGTGTTGATGACCGGCACGTAAACGCAACCTGGGGTTCGTCAATGGTGAAAATCACTCCGGGGACTCAAAACGGTGATTAATAGCCCATCTAACTGTGATTAATAGCCCATGAAACAGGCCAGAATCGGCCAAAACTGCGAGTGTTGATGACCGACACGTAAATACAACCTGGGGTTCTTCAATGGTGGAAATCACTCCGGGGACTCAAAACGGTGATTAATAGCCCATGTAACTATGATTAATAGCCCATGAAACAGGCCAGAATCGGCCAAAACTGAGAGTTTTGATGACCGGCACGTAAACGCAACCTGGGGTTCGTCAATGGTGAAAATCACTCCGGGGACTCAAAACGGTGATTAATAGCCCATCTAACTGTGATTAATAGCCCATGAAACAGGCCAGAATCGGCCAAAACTGCGAGTGTTGATGACCGACACGTAAATACAACCTGGGGTTCTTCAATGGTGGAAATCACTCCGGGGACTCAAAACGGTGATTAATAGCCCATGTAACTATGATTAATAGCCCATGAAACAGGCCAGAATCGGCCAAAACTGAGAGTTTTGATGACCGACACGTAAATACAACCTGGGGTTCTTCAATGGTGGAAATCACTCCGGGGACTCAAAACGGTGATTAATAGCCCATGTAACTATGATTAATAGCCCATGAAACAGGCCAGAATCGGCCAAAACTGAGAGTTTTGATGACCGGCACGTAAACGCAACCTGGGGTTCGTCAATGGTGAAAATCACTCCGGGGACTCAAAACGGTGATTAATAGCCCATCTAACTGTGATTAATAGCCCATGAAACAGGCCAGAATCGGCCAAAACTGCGAGTGTTGATGACCGACACGTAAATACAACCTGGGGTTCTTCAATGGTGGAAATCACTCCGGGGACTCAAAACGGTGATTAATAGCCCATGTAACTATGATTAATAGCCCATGAAACAGGCCAGAATCGGCCAAAACTGAGAGTTTTGATGACCGGCACGTAAACGCAACCTGGGGTTCGTCAATGGTGAAAATCACTCCGGGGACTCAAAACGGTGATTAATAGCCCATCTAACTGTGATTAATAGCCCATGAAACAGGCCAGAATCGGCCAAAACTGCGAGTGTTGATGACCGACACGTAAATACAACCTGGGGTTCTTCAATGGTGGAAATCACTCCGGGGACTCAAAACGGTGATTAATAGCCCATGTAACTATGATTAATAGCCCATGAAACAGGCCAGAATCGGCCAAAACTGAGAGTTTTGATGACCGGCACGTAAACTCAACCTGGGGTTCGTCAATGGTGAAAATCACTCCGGGGACTCAAAACGGTGATTAATAGCCCATCTAACTGTGATTAATATCCCATGAAACAGGCCAAAATCGGCCAAAACTGCGAGTTTTGATGACCGACACGTAAATAAAACCTGGGGTTCGTCAATGGTGGAAATCACTCCGGGGACTCAAAACGGTGATTAATAGCCCATCTAACAGTGATTAATAGCCCATGAAACAGGCCAGAATCGGCCAAAATTACGAGTGTTGATGACCGGCACGTAAACGCAACCTAGGGTTCGACAATGGTGGAAATCACTCCGGGGACTCAAAACGGTGATTAATAGCTCATGTAATTGTGATTAATAGCCCATGAAACAGGCGAGAAACGGCCAAAACTGCGAGTGTTGATGACCGACACGTAAATAAAACCTGGGGTTCGTTAATGGTGGAAATCACTCCGGGGACTCAAAACGGTGATTAATAGCCCATGAAACAGGCCAGAATCGGCCAAAACTGCGAGTGTTGATGACCGACACGTAAATACAACCTGGGGTTCTTCAATGGTGGAAATCACTCCGGGGACTCAAAACGGTGATTAATAGCCCATGTAACTATGATTAATAGCCCATGAAACAGGCCAGAATCGGCCAAAACTGAGAGTTTTGATGACCGGCACGTAAACGCAACCTGGGGTTCGTCAATGGTGAAAATCACTCCGGGGACTCAAAACGGTGATTAATAGCCCATCTAACTGTGATTAATAGCCCATGAAAGAGGCCAGAATCGGCCAAAACTGTGAGTTTTGATGACCGACACGTAAATAAAACCTGGGGTTCGTTAATGGTGGAAATCACTCCGGGGACTCAAAACGGTGAGTAATAGCCCATGAAACAGGCCAGAATCGGCCAAAACTGCGAGTGTTGATGACCGACACGTAAATACAACCTGGGGTTCGTCAATGGTGGAAATCACTCCGGGGACTCAAAACGGTGATTAATAGCCCATGTAACAATGATTAATAGCCCATGAAACAGGCCAGAATCGGCCAAAGCTGCGAGTGTTGATGACCGGCACGTAAACGCAACCTGGGGTTCGTCAATGGTGAAAATCACTCCGGGGACTCAAAACGGTGATTAATAGCCCATCTAACTGTGATTAATAGCCCATGAAACAGGCCAGAATCGGCCAAAACTGCGAGTGTTGATGACCGACACGTAAATACAACCTGGGGTTCTTCAATGGTGGAAATCACTCCGGGGACTCAAAACGGTGATTAATAGCCCATGTAACTATGATTAATAGCCCATGAAACAGGCCAGAATCGGCCAAAACTGAGAGTTTTGATGACCGGCACGTAAACGCAACCTGGGGTTCGTCAATGGTGAAAATCACTCCGGGGACTCAAAACGGTGATTAATAGCCCATCTAACTGTGATTAATAGCCCATGAAACAGGCCAGAATCGGCCAAAACTGCGAGTGTTGATGACCGACACGTAAATACAACCTGGGGTTCTTCAATGGTGGAAATCACTCCGGGGACTCAAAACGGTGATTAATAGCCCATGTAACTATGATTAATAGCCCATGAAACAGGCCAGAATCGGCCAAAACTGAGAGTTTTGATGACCGACACGTAAATACAACCTGGGGTTCTTCAATGGTGGAAATCACTCCGGGGACTCAAAACGGTGATTAATAGCCCATGTAACTATGATTAATAGCCCATGAAACAGGCCAGAATCGGCCAAAACTGAGAGTTTTGATGACCGGCACGTAAACGCAACCTGGGGTTCGTCAATGGTGAAAATCACTCCGGGGACTCAAAACGGTGATTAATAGCCCATCTAACTGTGATTAATAGCCCATGAAACAGGCCAGAATCGGCCAAAACTGCGAGTGTTGATGACCGACACGTAAATACAACCTGGGGTTCTTCAATGGTGGAAATCACTCCGGGGACTCAAAACGGTGATTAATAGCCCATGTAACTATGATTAATAGCCCATGAAACAGGCCAGAATCGGCCAAAACTGAGAGTTTTGATGACCGGCACGTAAACGCAACCTGGGGTTCGTCAATGGTGAAAATCACTCCGGGGACTCAAAACGGTGATTAATAGCCCATCTAACTGTGATTAATAGCCCATGAAACAGGCCAGAATCGGCCAAAACTGCGAGTGTTGATGACCGACACGTAAATACAACCTGGGGTTCTTCAATGGTGGAAATCACTCCGGGGACTCAAAACGGTGATTAATAGCCCATGTAACTATGATTAATAGCCCATGAAACAGGCCAGAATCGGCCAAAACTGAGAGTTTTGATGACCGGCACGTAAACTCAACCTGGGGTTCGTCAATGGTGAAAATCACTCCGGGGACTCAAAACGGTGATTAATAGCCCATCTAACTGTGATTAATATCCCATGAAACAGGCCAAAATCGGCCAAAACTGCGAGTTTTGATGACCGACACGTAAATAAAACCTGGGGTTCGTCAATGGTGGAAATCACTCCGGGGACTCAAAACGGTGATTAATAGCCCATCTAACAGTGATTAATAGCCCATGAAACAGGCCAGAATCGGCCAAAATTACGAGTGTTGATGACCGGCACGTAAACGCAACCTAGGGTTCGACAATGGTGGAAATCACTCCGGGGACTCAAAACGGTGATTAATAGCTCATGTAATTGTGATTAATAGCCCATGAAACAGGCGAGAAACGGCCAAAACTGCGAGTGTTGATGACCGACACGTAAATAAAACCTGGGGTTCGTTAATGGTGGAAATCACTCCGGGGACTCAAAACGGTGATTAATAGCCCATGAAACAGGCCAGAATCGGCCAAAACTGCGAGTGTTGATGACCGACACGTAAATACAACCTGGGGTTCGTCAATGGTGGAAATCACTCCGGGGACTCAAAACGGTGATTAATAGCCCATGTAACAATGATTAATAGCCCATGAAACAGGCCAGAATCGGCCAAAGCTGCGAGTGTTGATGACCGGCACGTAAACGCAACCTGGGGTTCGTCAATGGTGAAAATCACTCCGGGGACTCAAAACGGTGATTAATAGCCCATCTAACTGTGATTAATAGCCCATGAAACAGGCCAGAATCGGCCAAAACTGCGAGTGTTGATGACCGACACGTAAATACAACCTGGGGTTCTTCAATGGTGGAAATCACTCCGGGGACTCAAAACGGTGATTAATAGCCCATGTAACTATGATTAATAGCCCATGAAACAGGCCAGAATCGGCCAAAACTGAGAGTTTTGATGACCGGCACGTAAACGCAACCTGGGGTTCGTCAATGGTGAAAATCACTCCGGGGACTCAAAACGGTGATTAATAGCCCATCTAACTGTGATTAATAGCCCATGAAACAGGCCAGAATCGGCCAAAACTGCGAGTGTTGATGACCGACACGTAAATACAACCTGGGGTTCTTCAATGGTGGAAATCACTCCGGGGACTCAAAACGGTGATTAATAGCCCATGTAACTATGATTAATAGCCCATGAAACAGGCCAGAATCGGCCAAAACTGAGAGTTTTGATGACCGGCACGTAAACGCAACCTGGGGTTCGTCAATGGTGAAAATCACTCCGGGGACTCAAAACGGTGATTAATAGCCCATCTAACTGTGATTAATAGCCCATGAAAGAGGCCAGAATCGGCCAAAACTGTGAGTTTTGATGACCGACACGTAAATAAAACCTGGGGTTCGTTAATGGTGGAAATCACTCCGGGGACTCAAAACGGTGAGTAATAGCCCATGAAACAGGCCAGAATCGGCCAAAACTGCGAGTGTTGATGACCGACACGTAAATACAACCTGGGGTTCGTCAATGGTGGAAATCACTCCGGGGACTCAAAACGGTGATTAATAGCCCATGTAACAATGATTAATAGCCCATGAAACAGGCCAGAATCGGCCAAAGCTGCGAGTGTTGATGACCGGCACGTAAACGCAACCTGGGGTTCGTCAATGGTGAAAATCACTCCGGGGACTCAAAACGGTGATTAATAGCCCATCTAACTGTGATTAATAGCCCATGAAACAGGCCAGAATCGGCCAAAACTGCGAGTGTTGATGACCGACACGTAAATACAACCTGGGGTTCTTCAATGGTGGAAATCACTCCGGGGACTCAAAACGGTGATTAATAGCCCATGTAACTATGATTAATAGCCCATGAAACAGGCCAGAATCGGCCAAAACTGAGAGTTTTGATGACCGGCACGTAAACGCAACCTGGGGTTCGTCAATGGTGGAAATCACTCCGGGGACTCAAAACGGTGATTAATAGCCCATGTAACAATGATTAATAGCCCATGAAACATGCCAGAATCGGCCAAAACTGCGAGTGTTGATGACCGTCACGTAAACACAACCTGGGGTTCGTCAATGCTGAAAATCACTCCGGGGACTCAAAACGGTGATTAATAGCCCATGTAACTATGATTAATAGCCCATGAAACAGGCCAGAATCGGCCAAAACTGAGAGTTTTGATGACCGGCACGTAAACGCAACCTGGGGTTCGTCAATGGTGAAAATCACTCCGGGGACTCAAAACGGTGATTAATAGCCCATCTAACTGTGATTAATAGCCCATGAAACAGGCCAGAATCGGCCAAAACTGCGAGTGTTGATGACCGACACGTAAATACAACCTGGGGTTCTTCAATGGTGGAAATCACTCCGGGGACTCAAAACGGTGATTAATAGCCCATGTAACTATGATTAATAGCCCATGAAACAGGCCAGAATCGGCCAAAACTGAGAGTTTTGATGACCGGCACGTAAACTCAACCTGGGGTTCGTCAATGGTGAAAATCACTCCGGGGACTCAAAACGGTGATTAATAGCCCATCTAACTGTGATTAATATCCCATGAAACAGGCCAAAATCGGCCAAAACTGCGAGTTTTGATGACCGACACGTAAATAAAACCTGGGGTTCGTCAATGGTGGAAATCACTCCGGGGACTCAAAACGGTGATTAATAGCCCATCTAACAGTGATTAATAGCCCATGAAACAGGCCAGAATCGGCCAAAATTACGAGTGTTGATGACCGGCACGTAAACGCAACCTAGGGTTCGACAATGGTGGAAATCACTCCGGGGACTCAAAACGGTGATTAATAGCTCATGTAATTGTGATTAATAGCCCATGAAACAGGCGAGAAACGGCCAAAACTGCGAGTGTTGATGACCGACACGTAAATAAAACCTGGGGTTCGTTAATGGTGGAAATCACTCCGGGGACTCAAAACGGTGATTAATAGCCCATGAAACAGGCCAGAATCGGCCAAAACTGCGAGTGTTGATGACCGACACGTAAATACAACCTGGGGTTCGTCAATGGTGGAAATCACTCCGGGGACTCAAAACGGTGATTAATAGCCCATGTAACAATGATTAATAGCCCATGAAACAGGCCAGAATCGGCCAAAGCTGCGAGTGTTGATGACCGGCACGTAAACGCAACCTGGGGTTCGTCAATGGTGAAAATCACTCCGGGGACTCAAAACGGTGATTAATAGCCCATCTAACTGTGATTAATAGCCCATGAAACAGGCCAGAATCGGCCAAAACTGCGAGTGTTGATGACCGACACGTAAATACAACCTGGGGTTCTTCAATGGTGGAAATCACTCCGGGGACTCAAAACGGTGATTAATAGCCCATGTAACTATGATTAATAGCCCATGAAACAGGCCAGAATCGGCCAAAACTGAGAGTTTTGATGACCGGCACGTAAACGCAACCTGGGGTTCGTCAATGGTGAAAATCACTCCGGGGACTCAAAACGGTGATTAATAGCCCATCTAACTGTGATTAATAGCCCATGAAACAGGCCAGAATCGGCCAAAACTGCGAGTGTTGATGACCGACACGTAAATACAACCTGGGGTTCTTCAATGGTGGAAATCACTCCGGGGACTCAAAACGGTGATTAATAGCCCATGTAACTATGATTAATAGCCCATGAAACAGGCCAGAATCGGCCAAAACTGAGAGTTTTGATGACCGGCACGTAAACGCAACCTGGGGTTCGTCAATGGTGAAAATCACTCCGGGGACTCAAAACGGTGATTAATAGCCCATCTAACTGTGATTAATAGCCCATGAAAGAGGCCAGAATCGGCCAAAACTGTGAGTTTTGATGACCGACACGTAAATAAAACCTGGGGTTCGTTAATGGTGGAAATCACTCCGGGGACTCAAAACGGTGAGTAATAGCCCATGAAACAGGCCAGAATCGGCCAAAACTGCGAGTGTTGATGACCGACACGTAAATACAACCTGGGGTTCGTCAATGGTGGAAATCACTCCGGGGACTCAAAACGGTGATTAATAGCCCATGTAACAATGATTAATAGCCCATGAAACAGGCCAGAATCGGCCAAAGCTGCGAGTGTTGATGACCGGCACGTAAACGCAACCTGGGGTTCGTCAATGGTGAAAATCACTCCGGGGACTCAAAACGGTGATTAATAGCCCATCTAACTGTGATTAATAGCCCATGAAACAGGCCAGAATCGGCCAAAACTGCGAGTGTTGATGACCGACACGTAAATACAACCTGGGGTTCTTCAATGGTGGAAATCACTCCGGGGACTCAAAACGGTGATTAATAGCCCATGTAACTATGATTAATAGCCCATGAAACAGGCCAGAATCGGCCAAAACTGAGAGTTTTGATGACCGGCACGTAAACGCAACCTGGGGTTCGTCAATGGTGGAAATCACTCCGGGGACTCAAAACGGTGATTAATAGCCCATGTAACAATGATTAATAGCCCATGAAACATGCCAGAATCGGCCAAAACTGCGAGTGTTGATGACCGTCACGTAAACACAACCTGGGGTTCGTCAATGCTGAAAATCACTCCGGGGACTCAAAACGGTGATTAATAGCCCATGTAACTATGATTAATAGCCCATGAAACAGGCCAGAATCGGCCAAAACTGAGAGTTTTGATGACCGGCACGTAAACGCAACCTGGGGTTCGTCAATGGTGAAAATCACTCCGGGGACTCAAAACGGTGATTAATAGCCCATCTAACTGTGATTAATAGCCCATGAAACAGGCCAGAATCGGCCAAAACTGCGAGTGTTGATGACCGACACGTAAATACAACCTGGGGTTCTTCAATGGTGGAAATCACTCCGGGGACTCAAAACGGTGATTAATAGCCCATGTAACTATGATTAATAGCCCATGAAACAGGCCAGAATCGGCCAAAACTGAGAGTTTTGATGACCGGCACGTAAACTCAACCTGGGGTTCGTCAATGGTGAAAATCACTCCGGGGACTCAAAACGGTGATTAATAGCCCATCTAACTGTGATTAATATCCCATGAAACAGGCCAAAATCGGCCAAAACTGCGAGTTTTGATGACCGACACGTAAATAAAACCTGGGGTTCGTCAATGGTGGAAATCACTCCGGGGACTCAAAACGGTGATTAATAGCCCATCTAACAGTGATTAATAGCCCATGAAACAGGCCAGAATCGGCCAAAATTACGAGTGTTGATGACCGGCACGTAAACGCAACCTAGGGTTCGACAATGGTGGAAATCACTCCGGGGACTCAAAACGGTGATTAATAGCTCATGTAATTGTGATTAATAGCCCATGAAACAGGCGAGAAACGGCCAAAACTGCGAGTGTTGATGACCGACACGTAAATAAAACCTGGGGTTCGTTAATGGTGGAAATCACTCCGGGGACTCAAAACGGTGATTAATAGCCCATGAAACAGGCCAGAATCGGCCAAAACTGCGAGTGTTGATGACCGACACGTAAAACAACCTGGGGTTCGTCAATGGTGGAAATCACTCCGGGGACTCAAAACGGTGATTAATAGCCCATGTAACAATGATTAATAGCCCATGAAACAGGCCAGAATCGGCCAAAGCTGCGAGTGTTGATGACCGGCACGTAAACGCAACCTGGGGTTCGTCAATGGTGAAAATCACTCCGGGGACTCAAAACGGTGATTAATAGCCCATCTAACTGTGATTAATAGCCCATGAAACAGGCCAGAATCGGCCAAAACTGCGAGTGTTGATGACCGACACGTAAATACAACCTGGGGTTCTTCAATGGTGGAAATCACTCCGGGGACTCAAAACGGTGATTAATAGCCCATGTAACTATGATTAATAGCCCATGAAACAGGCCAGAATCGGCCAAAACTGAGAGTTTTGATGACCGGCACGTAAACGCAACCTGGGGTTCGTCAATGGTGAAAATCACTCCGGGGACTCAAAACGGTGATTAATAGCCCATCTAACTGTGATTAATAGCCCATGAAACAGGCCAGAATCGGCCAAAACTGCGAGTGTTGATGACCGACACGTAAATACAACCTGGGGTTCTTCAATGGTGGAAATCACTCCGGGGACTCAAAACGGTGATTAATAGCCCATGTAACTATGATTAATAGCCCATGAAACAGGCCAGAATCGGCCAAAACTGAGAGTTTTGATGACCGGCACGTAAACGCAACCTGGGGTTCGTCAATGGTGAAAATCACTCCGGGGACTCAAAACGGTGATTAATAGCCCATCTAACTGTGATTAATAGCCCATGAAAGAGGCCAGAATCGGCCAAAACTGTGAGTTTTGATGACCGACACGTAAATAAAACCTGGGGTTCGTTAATGGTGGAAATCACTCCGGGGACTCAAAACGGTGAGTAATAGCCCATGAAACAGGCCAGAATCGGCCAAAACTGCGAGTGTTGATGACCGACACGTAAATACAACCTGGGGTTCGTCAATGGTGGAAATCACTCCGGGGACTCAAAACGGTGATTAATAGCCCATGTAACAATGATTAATAGCCCATGAAACAGGCCAGAATCGGCCAAAGCTGCGAGTGTTGATGACCGGCACGTAAACGCAACCTGGGGTTCGTCAATGGTGAAAATCACTCCGGGGACTCAAAACGGTGATTAATAGCCCATCTAACTGTGATTAATAGCCCATGAAACAGGCCAGAATCGGCCAAAACTGAGAGTTTTGATGACCGGCACGTAAACGCAACCTGGGGTTCGTCAATGGTGGAAATCACTCCGGGGACTCAAAACGGTGATTAATAGCCCATGTAACAATGATTAATAGCCCATGAAACATGCCAGAATCGGCCAAAACTGCGAGTGTTGATGACCGTCACGTAAACACAACCTGGGGTTCGTCAATGCTGAAAATCACTCCGGGGACTCAAAACGGTGATTAATAGCCCATGTAACTATGATTAATAGCCCATGAAACAGGCCAGAATCGGCCAAAACTGAGAGTTTTGATGACCGACACGTAAATACAACCTGGGGTTCTTCAATGGTGGAAATCACTCCGGGGACTCAAAACGGTGATTAATAGCCCATGTAACTATGATTAATAGCCCATGAAACAGGCCAGAATCGGCCAAAACTGAGAGTTTTGATGACCGGCACGTAAACGCAACCTGGGGTTCGTCAATGGTGAAAATCACTCCGGGGACTCAAAACGGTGATTAATAGCCCATCTAACTGTGATTAATAGCCCATGAAACAGGCCAGAATCGGCCAAAACTGCGAGTGTTGATGACCGACACGTAAATAAAACCTGGGGTTCGTCAATGGTGGAAATCACTCCGGGGACTCAAAACGGTGATTAATAGCCCATCTAACAGTGATTAATAGCCCATGAAACAGGCCAGAATCGGCCAAAACTGCGAGTGTTGATGACCGACACGTAAATACAACCTGGGGTTCTTCAATGGTGGAAATCACTCCGGGGACTCAAAACGGTGATTAATAGCCCATGTAACTATGATTAATAGCCCATGAAACAGGCCAGAATCGGCCAAAACTGAGAGTTTTGATGACCGGCACGTAAACTCAACCTGGGGTTCGTCAATGGTGAAAATCACTCCGGGGACTCAAAACGGTGATTAATAGCCCATGTAACAATGATTAATAGCCCATGAAACATGCCAGAATCGGCCAAAACTGCGAGTGTTGATGACCGTCACGTAAACACAACCTGGGGTTCGTCAATGCTGAAAATCACTCCGGGGACTCAAAACGGTGATTAATAGCCCATGTAACTATGATTAATAGCCCATGAAACAGGCCAGAATCGGCCAAAACTGAGAGTTTTGATGACCGACACGTAAATACAACCTGGGGTTCTTCAATGGTGGAAATCACTCCGGGGACTCAAAACGGTGATTAATAGCCCATGTAACTATGATTAATAGCCCATGAAACAGGCCAGAATCGGCCAAAACTGAGAGTTTTGATGACCGGCACGTAAACGCAACCTGGGGTTCGTCAATGGTGAAAATCACTCCGGGGACTCAAAACGGTGATTAATAGCCCATCTAACTGTGATTAATAGCCCATGAAACAGGCCAGAATCGGCCAAAACTGCGAGTGTTGATGACCGACACGTAAATAAAACCTGGGGTTCGTCAATGGTGGAAATCACTCCGGGGACTCAAAACGGTGATTAATAGCCCATCTAACAGTGATTAATAGCCCATGAAACAGGCCAGAATCGGCCAAAACTGCGAGTGTTGATGACCGACACGTAAATACAACCTGGGGTTCTTCAATGGTGGAAATCACTCCGGGGACTCAAAACGGTGATTAATAGCCCATGTAACTATGATTAATAGCCCATGAAACAGGCCAGAATCGGCCAAAACTGAGAGTTTTGATGACCGGCACGTAAACTCAACCTGGGGTTCGTCAATGGTGAAAATCACTCCGGGGACTCAAAACGGTGATTAATAGCCCATCTAACTGTGATTAATAGCCCATGAAAGAGGCCAGAATCGGCCAAAACTGTGAGTGTTGATGACCGACACGTAAATAAAACCTGGGGTTCGTTAATGGTGGAAATCACTCCGGGGACTCAAAACGGTGATTAATAGCCCATGAAACAGGCCGGAATCGGCCAAAACTGCGAGTGTTGATGACGGACACGTAAATACAACCTGGGGTTCGTCAATGGTGGAAATCACTCCGGGGACTCAAAACGGTGATTAATAGCCCATCTAACTGTGATTAATAGCCCATGAAACAGGCCAGAATCGGCCAAAACTGCGAGTGTTGATGACCGACACGTAAATACAACCTGGGGTTCTTCAATGGTGGAAATCACTCCGGGGACTCAAAACGGTGATTAATAGCCCATGTAACTATGATTAATAGCCCATGAAACAGGCCAGAATCGGCCAAAACTGAGAGTTTTGATGACCGACACGTAAATACAACCTGGGGTTCTTCAATGGTGGAAATCACTCCGGGGACTCAAAACGGTGATTAATAGCCCATGTAACTATGATTAATAGCCCATGAAACAGGCCAGAATCGGCCAAAACTGAGAGTTTTGATGACCGGCACGTAAACGCAACCTGGGGTTCGTCAATGGTGAAAATCACTCCGGGGACTCAAAACGGTGATTAATAGCCCATCTAACTGTGATTAATAGCCCATGAAACAGGCCAGAATCGGCCAAAACTGCGAGTGTTGATGACCGACACGTAAATACAACCTGGGGTTCTTCAATGGTGGAAATCACTCCGGGGACTCAAAACGGTGATTAATAGCCCATGTAACTATGATTAATAGCCCATGAAACAGGCCAGAATCGGCCAAAACTGAGAGTTTTGATGACCGGCACGTAAACGCAACCTGGGGTTCGTCAATGGTGAAAATCACTCCGGGGACTCAAAACGGTGATTAATAGCCCATCTAACTGTGATTAATAGCCCATGAAACAGGCCAGAATCGGCCAAAACTGCGAGTGTTGATGACCGACACGTAAATACAACCTGGGGTTCTTCAATGGTGGAAATCACTCCGGGGACTCAAAACGGTGATTAATAGCCCATGTAACTATGATTAATAGCCCATGAAACAGGCCAGAATCGGCCAAAACTGAGAGTTTTGATGACCGGCACGTAAACTCAACCTGGGGTTCGTCAATGGTGAAAATCACTCCGGGGACTCAAAACGGTGATTAATAGCCCATCTAACTGTGATTAATAGCCCATGAAAGAGGCCAGAATCGGCCAAAACTGTGAGTGTTGATGACCGACACGTAAATAAAACCTGGGGTTCGTTAATGGTGGAAATCACTCCGGGGACTCAAAACGGTGATTAATAGCCCATGAAACAGGCCGGAATCGGCCAAAACTGCGAGTGTTGATGACGGACACGTAAATACAACCTGGGGTTCGTCAATGGTGGAAATCACTCCGGGGACTCAAAACGGTGATTAATAGCCCATGTAACAATGATTAATAGCCCATGAAACATGCCAGAATCGGCCAAAACTGCGAGTGTTGATGACCGTCACGTAAACGCAACCTGGGGTTCGTCAATGCTGAAAATCACTCCGGGGACTCAAAACGGTGATTAATAGCCCATCTAACTGTGATTAATATCCCATGAAACAGGCCAAAATCGGCCAAAACTGCGAGTTTTGATGACCGACACGTAAATAAAACCTGGGGTTCGTCAATGGTGGAAATCACTCCGGGGACTCAAAACGGTGATTAATAGCCCATCTAACAGTGATTAATAGCCCATGAAACAGGCCAGAATCGGCCAAAATTACGAGTGTTGATGACCGGCACGTAAACGCAACCTAGGGTTCGACAATGGTGGAAATCACTCCGGGGACTCAAAACGGTGATTAATAGCTCATGTAATTGTGATTAATAGCCCATGAAACAGGCGAGAAACGGCCAAAACTGCGAGTGTTGATGACCGACACGTAAATAAAACCTGGGGTTCGTTAATGGTGGAAATCACTCCGGGGACTCAAAACGGTGATTAATAGCCCATGAAACAGGCCAGAATCGGCCAAAACTGCGAGTGTTGATGACCGACACGTAAATACAACCTGGGGTTCGTCAATGGTGGAAATCACTCCGGGGACTCAAAACGGTGATTAATAGCCCATGTAACAATGATTAATAGCCCATGAAACATGCCAGAATCGGCCAAAACTGCGAGTGTTGATGACCGTCACGTAAACACAACCTGGGGTTCGTCAATGCTGAAAATCACTCCGGGGACTCAAAACGGTGATTAATAGCCCATGTAACTATGATTAATAGCCCATGAAACAGGCCAGAATCGGCCAAAACTGCGAGTGTTGATGACCGGCACGTAAACGCAACCTGGGGTTCGTCAATGGTGAAAATCACTCCGGGGACTCAAAACGGTGATTAATAGCCCATCTAACTGTGATTAATAGCCCATGAAACAGGCCAGAATCGGCCAAAACTGCGAGTGTTGATGACCGACACGTAAATACAACCTGGGGTTCTTCAATGGTGGAAATCACTCCGGGGACTCAAAACGGTGATTAATAGCCCATGTAACTATGATTAATAGCCCATGAAACAGGCCAGAATCGGCCAAAACTGAGAGTTTTGATGACCGGCACGTAAACGCAACCTGGGGTTCGTCAATGGTGGAAATCACTCCGGGGACTCAAAACGGTGATTAATAGCCCATGTAACAATGATTAATAGCCCATGAAACATGCCAGAATCGGCCAAAACTGCGAGTGTTGATGACCGTCACGTAAACACAACCTGGGGTTCGTCAATGCTGAAAATCACTCCGGGGACTCAAAACGGTGATTAATAGCCCATGTAACTATGATTAATAGCCCATGAAACAGGCCAGAATCGGCCAAAACTGAGAGTTTTGATGACCGGCACGTAAACGCAACCTGGGGTTCGTCAATGGTGAAAATCACTCCGGGGACTCAAAACGGTGATTAATAGCCCATCTAACTGTGATTAATAGCCCATGAAACAGGCCAGAATCGGCCAAAACTGCGAGTGTTGATGACCGACACGTAAATACAACCTGGGGTTCTTCAATGGTGGAAATCACTCCGGGGACTCAAAACGGTGATTAATAGCCCATGTAACTATGATTAATAGCCCATGAAACAGGCCAGAATCGGCCAAAACTGAGAGTTTTGATGACCGGCACGTAAACTCAACCTGGGGTTCGTCAATGGTGAAAATCACTCCGGGGACTCAAAACGGTGATTAATAGCCCATCTAACTGTGATTAATATCCCATGAAACAGGCCAAAATCGGCCAAAACTGCGAGTTTTGATGACCGACACGTAAATAAAACCTGGGGTTCGTCAATGGTGGAAATCACTCCGGGGACTCAAAACGGTGATTAATAGCCCATCTAACAGTGATTAATAGCCCATGAAACAGGCCAGAATCGGCCAAAATTACGAGTGTTGATGACCGGCACGTAAACGCAACCTAGGGTTCGACAATGGTGGAAATCACTCCGGGGACTCAAAACGGTGATTAATAGCTCATGTAATTGTGATTAATAGCCCATGAAACAGGCGAGAAACGGCCAAAACTGCGAGTGTTGATGACCGACACGTAAATAAAACCTGGGGTTCGTTAATGGTGGAAATCACTCCGGGGACTCAAAACGGTGATTAATAGCCCATGAAACAGGCCAGAATCGGCCAAAACTGCGAGTGTTGATGACCGACACGTAAATACAACCTGGGGTTCGTCAATGGTGGAAATCACTCCGGGGACTCAAAACGGTGATTAATAGCCCATGTAACAATGATTAATAGCCCATGAAACAGGCCAGAATCGGCCAAAGCTGCGAGTGTTGATGACCGGCACGTAAACGCAACCTGGGGTTCGTCAATGGTGAAAATCACTCCGGGGACTCAAAACGGTGATTAATAGCCCATCTAACTGTGATTAATAGCCCATGAAACAGGCCAGAATCGGCCAAAACTGCGAGTGTTGATGACCGACACGTAAATACAACCTGGGGTTCTTCAATGGTGGAAATCACTCCGGGGACTCAAAACGGTGATTAATAGCCCATGTAACTATGATTAATAGCCCATGAAACAGGCCAGAATCGGCCAAAACTGAGAGTTTTGATGACCGGCACGTAAACGCAACCTGGGGTTCGTCAATGGTGAAAATCACTCCGGGGACTCAAAACGGTGATTAATAGCCCATCTAACTGTGATTAATAGCCCATGAAACAGGCCAGAATCGGCCAAAACTGCGAGTGTTGATGACCGACACGTAAATACAACCTGGGGTTCTTCAATGGTGGAAATCACTCCGGGGACTCAAAACGGTGATTAATAGCCCATGTAACTATGATTAATAGCCCATGAAACAGGCCAGAATCGGCCAAAACTGAGAGTTTTGATGACCGGCACGTAAACGCAACCTGGGGTTCGTCAATGGTGAAAATCACTCCGGGGACTCAAAACGGTGATTAATAGCCCATCTAACTGTGATTAATAGCCCATGAAAGAGGCCAGAATCGGCCAAAACTGTGAGTTTTGATGACCGACACGTAAATAAAACCTGGGGTTCGTTAATGGTGGAAATCACTCCGGGGACTCAAAACGGTGAGTAATAGCCCATGAAACAGGCCAGAATCGGCCAAAACTGCGAGTGTTGATGACCGACACGTAAATACAACCTGGGGTTCGTCAATGGTGGAAATCACTCCGGGGACTCAAAACGGTGATTAATAGCCCATGTAACAATGATTAATAGCCCATGAAACAGGCCAGAATCGGCCAAAGCTGCGAGTGTTGATGACCGGCACGTAAACGCAACCTGGGGTTCGTCAATGGTGAAAATCACTCCGGGGACTCAAAACGGTGATTAATAGCCCATCTAACTGTGATTAATAGCCCATGAAACAGGCCAGAATCGGCCAAAACTGCGAGTGTTGATGACCGACACGTAAATACAACCTGGGGTTCTTCAATGGTGGAAATCACTCCGGGGACTCAAAACGGTGATTAATAGCCCATGTAACTATGATTAATAGCCCATGAAACAGGCCAGAATCGGCCAAAACTGAGAGTTTTGATGACCGGCACGTAAACGCAACCTGGGGTTCGTCAATGGTGGAAATCACTCCGGGGACTCAAAACGGTGATTAATAGCCCATGTAACAATGATTAATAGCCCATGAAACATGCCAGAATCGGCCAAAACTGCGAGTGTTGATGACCGTCACGTAAACACAACCTGGGGTTCGTCAATGCTGAAAATCACTCCGGGGACTCAAAACGGTGATTAATAGCCCATGTAACTATGATTAATAGCCCATGAAACAGGCCAGAATCGGCCAAAACTGAGAGTTTTGATGACCGACACGTAAATACAACCTGGGGTTCTTCAATGGTGGAAATCACTCCGGGGACTCAAAACGGTGATTAATAGCCCATGTAACTATGATTAATAGCCCATGAAACAGGCCAGAATCGGCCAAAACTGAGAGTTTTGATGACCGGCACGTAAACGCAACCTGGGGTTCGTCAATGGTGAAAATCACTCCGGGGACTCAAAACGGTGATTAATAGCCCATCTAACTGTGATTAATAGCCCATGAAACAGGCCAGAATCGGCCAAAACTGCGAGTGTTGATGACCGACACGTAAATAAAACCTGGGGTTCGTCAATGGTGGAAATCACTCCGGGGACTCAAAACGGTGATTAATAGCCCATCTAACAGTGATTAATAGCCCATGAAACAGGCCAGAATCGGCCAAAACTGCGAGTGTTGATGACCGACACGTAAATACAACCTGGGGTTCTTCAATGGTGGAAATCACTCCGGGGACTCAAAACGGTGATTAATAGCCCATGTAACTATGATTAATAGCCCATGAAACAGGCCAGAATCGGCCAAAACTGAGAGTTTTGATGACCGGCACGTAAACTCAACCTGGGGTTCGTCAATGGTGAAAATCACTCCGGGGACTCAAAACGGTGATTAATAGCCCATCTAACTGTGATTAATAGCCCATGAAAGAGGCCAGAATCGGCCAAAACTGTGAGTGTTGATGACCGACACGTAAATAAAACCTGGGGTTCGTTAATGGTGGAAATCACTCCGGGGACTCAAAACGGTGATTAATAGCCCATGAAACAGGCCGGAATCGGCCAAAACTGCGAGTGTTGATGACGGACACGTAAATACAACCTGGGGTTCGTCAATGGTGGAAATCACTCCGGGGACTCAAAACGGTGATTAATAGCCCATCTAACTGTGATTAATAGCCCATGAAACAGGCCAGAATCGGCCAAAACTGCGAGTGTTGATGACCGACACGTAAATACAACCTGGGGTTCTTCAATGGTGGAAATCACTCCGGGGACTCAAAACGGTGATTAATAGCCCATGTAACTATGATTAATAGCCCATGAAACAGGCCAGAATCGGCCAAAACTGAGAGTTTTGATGACCGACACGTAAATACAACCTGGGGTTCTTCAATGGTGGAAATCACTCCGGGGACTCAAAACGGTGATTAATAGCCCATGTAACTATGATTAATAGCCCATGAAACAGGCCAGAATCGGCCAAAACTGAGAGTTTTGATGACCGGCACGTAAACGCAACCTGGGGTTCGTCAATGGTGAAAATCACTCCGGGGACTCAAAACGGTGATTAATAGCCCATCTAACTGTGATTAATAGCCCATGAAACAGGCCAGAATCGGCCAAAACTGCGAGTGTTGATGACCGACACGTAAATACAACCTGGGGTTCTTCAATGGTGGAAATCACTCCGGGGACTCAAAACGGTGATTAATAGCCCATGTAACTATGATTAATAGCCCATGAAACAGGCCAGAATCGGCCAAAACTGAGAGTTTTGATGACCGGCACGTAAACGCAACCTGGGGTTCGTCAATGGTGAAAATCACTCCGGGGACTCAAAACGGTGATTAATAGCCCATCTAACTGTGATTAATAGCCCATGAAACAGGCCAGAATCGGCCAAAACTGCGAGTGTTGATGACCGACACGTAAATACAACCTGGGGTTCTTCAATGGTGGAAATCACTCCGGGGACTCAAAACGGTGATTAATAGCCCATGTAACTATGATTAATAGCCCATGAAACAGGCCAGAATCGGCCAAAACTGAGAGTTTTGATGACCGGCACGTAAACTCAACCTGGGGTTCGTCAATGGTGAAAATCACTCCGGGGACTCAAAACGGTGATTAATAGCCCATCTAACTGTGATTAATAGCCCATGAAAGAGGCCAGAATCGGCCAAAACTGTGAGTGTTGATGACCGACACGTAAATAAAACCTGGGGTTCGTTAATGGTGGAAATCACTCCGGGGACTCAAAACGGTGATTAATAGCCCATGAAACAGGCCGGAATCGGCCAAAACTGCGAGTGTTGATGACGGACACGTAAATACAACCTGGGGTTCGTCAATGGTGGAAATCACTCCGGGGACTCAAAACGGTGATTAATAGCCCATGTAACAATGATTAATAGCCCATGAAACATGCCAGAATCGGCCAAAACTGCGAGTGTTGATGACCGTCACGTAAACGCAACCTGGGGTTCGTCAATGCTGAAAATCACTCCGGGGACTCAAAACGGTGATTAATAGCCCATCTAACTGTGATTAATATCCCATGAAACAGGCCAAAATCGGCCAAAACTGCGAGTTTTGATGACCGACACGTAAATAAAACCTGGGGTTCGTCAATGGTGGAAATCACTCCGGGGACTCAAAACGGTGATTAATAGCCCATCTAACAGTGATTAATAGCCCATGAAACAGGCCAGAATCGGCCAAAATTACGAGTGTTGATGACCGGCACGTAAACGCAACCTAGGGTTCGACAATGGTGGAAATCACTCCGGGGACTCAAAACGGTGATTAATAGCTCATGTAATTGTGATTAATAGCCCATGAAACAGGCGAGAAACGGCCAAAACTGCGAGTGTTGATGACCGACACGTAAATAAAACCTGGGGTTCGTTAATGGTGGAAATCACTCCGGGGACTCAAAACGGTGATTAATAGCCCATGAAACAGGCCAGAATCGGCCAAAACTGCGAGTGTTGATGACCGACACGTAAATACAACCTGGGGTTCGTCAATGGTGGAAATCACTCCGGGGACTCAAAACGGTGATTAATAGCCCATGTAACAATGATTAATAGCCCATGAAACAGGCCAGAATCGGCCAAAGCTGCGAGTGTTGATAACCGGCACGTAAACGCAACCTGGGGTTCGTCAATGGTGAAAATCACTCCGGGGACTCAAAACGGTGATTAATAGCCCATCTAACTGTGATTAATAGCCCATGAAACAGGCCAGAATCGGCCAAAACTGCGAGTGTTGATGACCGACACGTAAATACAACCTGGGGTTCTTCAATGGTGGAAATCACTCCGGGGACTCAAAACGGTGATTAATAGCCCATGTAACTATGATTAATAGCCCATGAAACAGGCCAGAATCGGCCAAAACTGAGAGTTTTGATGACCGGCACGTAAACGCAACCTGGGGTTCGTCAATGGTGAAAATCACTCCGGGGACTCAAAACGGTGATTAATAGCCCATCTAACTGTGATTAATAGCCCATGAAAGAGGCCAGAATCGGCCAAAACTGTGAGTGTTGATGACCGACACGTAAATAAAACCTGGGGTTCGTTAATGGTGGAAATCACTCCGGGGACTCAAAACGGTGATTAATAGCCCATGAAACAGGCCGGAATCGGCCAAAACTGCGAGTGTTGATGACGGACACGTAAATACAACCTGGGGTTCGTCAATGGTGGAAATCACTCCGGGGACTCAAAACGGTGATTAATAGCCCATGTAACAATGATTAATAGCCCATGAAACATGCCAGAATCGGCCAAAACTGCGAGTGTTGATGACCGTCACGTAAACGCAACCTGGGGTTCGTCAATGCTGAAAATCACTCCGGGGACTCAAAACGGTGATTAATAGCCCATCTAACTGTGATTAATATCCCATGAAACAGGCCAAAATGGGCCAAAACTGCGAGTTTTGATGACCGACACGTAAATAAAACCTGGGGTTCGTCAATGGTGGAAATCACTCCGGGGACTCAAAACGGTGATTAATAGCCCATCTAACAGTGATTAATAGCCCATGAAACAGGCCAGAATCGGCCAAAATTACGAGTGTTGATGACCGGCACGTAAACGCAACCTAGGGTTCGACAATAGTGGAAATCACTCCGGGGACTCAAAACGGTGATTAATAGCTCATGTAATTGTGATTAATAGCCCATGAAACAGGCGAGAAACGGCCAAAACTGCGAGTGTTGATGACCGACACGTAAATAAAACCTGGGGTTCGTTAATGGTGGAAATCACTCCGGGGACTCAAAACGGTGATTAATAGCCCATGAAACAGGCCAGAATCGGCCAAAACTGCGAGTGTTGATGACCGACACGTAAATACAACCTGGGGTTCGTCAATGGTGGAAATCACTCCGGGGACTCAAAACGGTGATTAATAGCCCATGTAACAATGATTAATAGCCCATGAAACAGGCCAGAATCGGCCAAAGCTGCGAGTGTTGATGACCGGCACGTAAACGCAACCTGGGTTCGTTAATGGTGAAAATCACTCCGGGGACTCAAAACGGTGATTAATAGCCCATCTAACTGTGATTAATAGCCCATGAAACAGGCCAGAATCGGCCAAAACTGCGAGTGTTGATGACCGACACGTAAATACAACCTGGGGTTCTTCAATGGTGGAAATCACTCCGGGGACTCAAAACGGTGATTAATAGCCCATGTAACTATGATTAATAGCCCATGAAACAGGCCAGAATCGGCCAAAACTGAGAGTTTTGATGACCGGCACGTAAACGCAACCTGGGGTTCGTCAATGGTGAAAATCACTCCGGGGACTCAAAACGGTGATTAATAGCCCATCTAACTGTGATTAATAGCCCATGAAACAGGCCAGAATCGGCCAAAACTGCGAGTGTTGATGACCGACACGTAAATACAACCTGGGGTTCTTCAATGGTGGAAATCACTCCGGGGACTCAAAACGGTGATTAATAGCCCATGTAACTATGATTAATAGCCCATGAAACAGGCCAGAATCGGCCAAAACTGAGAGTTTTGATGACCGGCACGTAAACTCAACCTGGGGTTCGTCAATGGTGAAAATCACTCCGGGGACTCAAAACGGTGATTAATAGCCCATCTAACTGTGATTAATAGCCCATGAAAGAGGCCAGAATCGGCCAAAACTGTGAGTGTTGATGACCGACACGTAAATAAAACCTGGGGTTCGTTAATGGTGGAAATCACTCCGGGGACTCAAAACGGTGATTAATAGCCCATGAAACAGGCCGGAATCGGCCAAAACTGCGAGTGTTGATGACGGACACGTAAATACAACCTGGGGTTCGTCAATGGTGGAAATCACTCCGGGGACTCAAAACGGTGATTAATAGCCCATGTAACAATGATTAATAGCCCATGAAACATGCCAGAATCGGCCAAAACTGCGAGTGTTGATGACCGTCACGTAAACGCAACCTGGGGTTCGTCAATGCTGAAAATCACTCCGGGGACTCAAAACGGTGATTAATAGCCCATCTAACTGTGATTAATATCCCATGAAACAGGCCAAAATCGGCCAAAACTGCGAGTTTTGATGACCGACACGTAAATAAAACCTGGGGTTCGTCAATGGTGGAAATCACTCCGGGGACTCAAAACGGTGATTAATAGCCCATCTAACAGTGATTAATAGCCCATGAAACAGGCCAGAATCGGCCAAAATTACGAGTGTTGATGACCGGCACGTAAACGCAACCTAGGGTTCGACAATGGTGGAAATCACTCCGGGGACTCAAAACGGTGATTAATAGCTCATGTAATTGTGATTAATAGCCCATGAAACAGGCGAGAAACGGCCAAAACTGCGAGTGTTGATGACCGACACGTAAATAAAACCTGGGGTTCGTTAATGGTGGAAATCACTCCGGGGACTCAAAACGGTGATTAATAGCCCATGAAACAGGCCAGAATCGGCCAAAACTGCGAGTGTTGATGACCGACACGTAAATACAACCTGGGGTTCGTCAATGGTGGAAATCACTCCGGGGACTCAAAACGGTGATTAATAGCCCATGTAACAATGATTAATAGCCCATGAAACAGGCCAGAATCGGCCAAAGCTGCGAGTGTTGATAACCGGCACGTAAACGCAACCTGGGGTTCGTCAATGGTGAAAATCACTCCGGGGACTCAAAACGGTGATTAATAGCCCATCTAACTGTGATTAATAGCCCATGAAACAGGCCAGAATCGGCCAAAACTGCGAGTGTTGATGACCGACACGTAAATACAACCTGGGGTTCTTCAATGGTGGAAATCACTCCGGGGACTCAAAACGGTGATTAATAGCCCATGTAACTATGATTAATAGCCCATGAAACAGGCCAGAATCGGCCAAAACTGAGAGTTTTGATGACCGGCACGTAAACTCAACCTGGGGTTCGTCAATGGTGAAAATCACTCCGGGGACTCAAAACGGTGATTAATAGCCCATCTAACTGTGATTAATAGCCCATGAAAGAGGCCAGAATCGGCCAAAACTGTGAGTGTTGATGACCGACACGTAAATAAAACCTGGGGTTCGTTAATGGTGGAAATCACTCCGGGGACTCAAAACGGTGATTAATAGCCCATGAAACAGGCCGGAATCGGCCAAAACTGCGAGTGTTGATGACGGACACGTAAATACAACCTGGGGTTCGTCAATGGTGGAAATCACTCCGGGGACTCAAAACGGTGATTAATAGCCCATGTAACAATGATTAATAGCCCATGAAACATGCCAGAATCGGCCAAAACTGCGAGTGTTGATGACCGTCACGTAAACGCAACCTGGGGTTCGTCAATGCTGAAAATCACTCCGGGGACTCAAAACGGTGATTAATAGCCCATCTAACTGTGATTAATATCCCATGAAACAGGCCAAAATCGGCCAAAACTGCGAGTTTTGATGACCGACACGTAAATAAAACCTGGGGTTCGTCAATGGTGGAAATCACTCCGGGGACTCAAAACGGTGATTAATAGCCCATCTAACAGTGATTAATAGCCCATGAAACAGGCCAGAATCGGCCAAAATTACGAGTGTTGATGACCGGCACGTAAACGCAACCTAGGGTTCGACAATGGTGGAAATCACTCCGGGGACTCAAAACGGTGATTAATAGCTCATGTAATTGTGATTAATAGCCCATGAAACAGGCGAGAAACGGCCAAAACTGCGAGTGTTGATGACCGACACGTAAATAAAACCTGGGGTTCGTTAATGGTGGAAATCACTCCGGGGACTCAAAACGGTGATTAATAGCCCATGAAACAGGCCAGAATCGGCCAAAACTGCGAGTGTTGATGACCGACACGTAAATACAACCTGGGGTTCGTCAATGGTGGAAATCACTCCGGGGACTCAAAACGGTGATTAATAGCCCATGTAACAATGATTAATAGCCCATGAAACAGGCCAGAATTGGCCAAAGCTGCGAGTGTTGATGACCGGCACGTAAACGCAACCTGGGTTCGTTAATGGTGAAAATCACTCCGGGGACTCAAAACGGTGATTAATAGCCCATCTAACTGTGATTAATAGCCCATGAAACAGGCCAGAATCGGCCAAAACTGCGAGTGTTGATGACCGACACGTAAATACAACCTGGGGTTCTTCAATGGTGGAAATCACTCCGGGGACTCAAAACGGTGATTAATAGCCCATGTAACTATGATTAATAGCCCATGAAACAGGCCAGAATCGGCCAAAACTGAGAGTATTGATGACCGGCACGTAACGCAACCTGGGGTTCGTCAATGGTGAAAATCACTCCGGGGACTCAAAACGGTGATTAATAGCCCATCTAACTGTGATTAATAGCCCATGAAAGAGGCCAGAATCGGCCAAAACTGTGAGTTTTGATGACCGACACGTAAATAAAACCTGGGTTCGTCAATGGTGAAAATCACTCCGGGGACTCAAAACGGTGATTAATAGCCCATGTAACAATGATTAATAGCCCATGAAACAGGCCAGAATCGGCCAAAACTGCGAGTGTTGATGACCGACACGTAAATACAACCTGGGGTTCGTCAATGGTGGAAATCACTCCGGGGACTCAAAACGGTGATTAATAGCCCATGTAACAATGATTAATAGCCCATGAAACAAGCCAGAATCGGCCAAAGCTGCGAGTGTTGATGACCGGCACGTAAACGCAACCTGGGGTTCGTCAATGGTGAAAATCACTCCGGGGACTCAAAACGGTGATTAATAGCCCATCTAACTGTGATTAATAGCCCATGAAACAGGCCAGAATCGGCCAAAACTGCGAGTGTTGATGACCGACACGTAAATACAACCTGGGGTTCTTCAATGGTGGAAATCACTCCGGGGACTCAAAACGGTGATTAATAGCCCATGTAACTATGATTAATAGCCCATGAAACAGGCCAGAATCGGCCAAAACTGAGAGTTTTGATGACCGGCACGTAAACGCAACCTGGGGTTCGTCAATGGTGAAAATCACTCCGGGGACTCAAAACGGTGATTAATAGCCCATCTAACTGTGATTAATATCCCATGAAACAGGCCAAAATCGGCCAAAACTGCGAGTTTTGATGACCGACACGTAAATAAAACCTGGGGTTCGTCAATGGTGGAAATCACTCCGGGGACTCAAAACGGTGATTAATAGCCCATCTAACAGTGATTAATAGCCCATGAAACAGGCCAGAATCGGCCAAAATTACGAGTGTTGATGACCGGCACGTAAACGCAACCTAGGGTTCGACAATGGTGGAAATCACTCCGGGGACTCAAAACGGTGATTAATAGCTCATGTAATTGTGATTAATAGCCCATGAAACAGGCGAGAAACGGCCAAAACTGCGAGTGTTGATGACCGACACGTAAATAAAACCTGGGGTTCGTTAATGGTGGAAATCACTCCGGGGACTCAAAACGGTGATTAATAGCCCATGAAACAGGCCAGAATCGGCCAAAACTGCGAGTGTTGATGACCGACACGTAAATACAACCTGGGGTTCGTCAATGGTGGAAATCACTCCGGGGACTCAAAACGGTGATTAATAGCCCATGTAACAATGATTAATAGCCCATGAAACAGGCCAGAATCGGCCAAAGCTGCGAGTGTTGATGACCGGCACGTAAACGCAACCTGGGGTTCGTCAATGGTGAAAATCACTCCGGGGACTCAAAACGGTGATTAATAGCCCATCTAACTGTGATTAATAGCCCATGAAACAGGCCAGAATCGGCCAAAACTGCGAGTGTTGATGACCGACACGTAAATACAACCTGGGGTTCTTCAATGGTGGAAATCACTCCGGGGACTCAAAACGGTGATTAATAGCCCATGTAACTATGATTAATAGCCCATGAAACAGGCCAGAATCGGCCAAAACTGAGAGTTTTGATGACCGGCACGTAAACGCAACCTGGGGTTCGTCAATGGTGAAAATCACTCCGGGGACTCAAAACGGTGATTAATAGCCCATTTAACTGTGATTAATATCCCATGAAACAGGCTAAAATCGGCCAAAACTGCGAGTTTTGATGACCGACACGTAAATAAAACCTGGGGTTCGTCAATGGTGGAAATCACTCCGGGGACTCAAAACGGTGATTAATAGCCCATCTAACAGTGATTAATAGCCCATGAAACAGGCCAGAATCGGCCAAAATTACGAGGTTGATGACCGGCACGTAAACGCAACCTAGGGTTCGACAATGGTGGAAATCACTCCGGGGACTCAAAACGGTGATTAATAGCTCATGTAATTGTGATTAATAGCCCATGAAACAGGCGAGAAACGGCCAAAACTGCGAGTGTTGATGACCGACACGTAAATAAAACCTGGGGTTCGTTAATGGTGGAAATCACTCCGGGGACTCAAAACGGTGATTAATAGCCCATGAAACAGGCCAGAATCGGCCAAAACTGCGAGTGTTGATGACCGACACGTAAATACAACCTGGGGTTCGTCAATGGTGGAAATCACTCCGGGGACTCAAAACGGTGATTAATAGCCCATGTAACAATGATTAATAGCCCATGAAACAGGCCAGAATCGGCCAAAACTGCGAGTGTTGATGACCGACACGTAAATACAACCTGGGGTTCGTCAATGGTGGAAATCACTCCGGGGACTCAAAACGGTGATTAATAGCCCATGTAACAATGATTAATAGCCCATGAAACAGGCCAGAATCGGCCAAAGCTGCGAGTGTTGATGACCGGCACGTAAACGCAACCTGGGGTTCGTCAATGGTGAAAATCACTCCGGGGACTCAAAACGGTGATTAATAGCCCATCTAACTGTGATTAATAGCCCATGAAACAGGCCAGAATCGGCCAAAACTGCGAGTGTTGATGACCGACACGTAAATACAACCTGGGGTTCGTCAATGGTGGAAATCACTCCGGGGACTCAAAACGGTGATTAATAGCCCATGTAACAATGATTAATAGCCCATGAAACAGGCCAGAATCGGCCAAAGCTGCGAGTGTTGATGACCGGCACGTAAACGCAACCTGGGGTTCGTCAATGGTGAAAATCACTCCGGGGACTCAAAACGGTGATTAATAGCCCATCTAACTGTGATTAATAGCCCATGAAACAGGCCAGAATCGGCCAAAACTGCGAGTGTTGATGACCGACACGTAAATACAACCTGGGGTTCTTCAATGGTGGAAATCACTCCGGGGACTCAAAACGGTGATTAATAGCCCATGTAACTATGATTAATAGCCCATGAAACAGGCCAGAATCGGCCAAAACTGAGAGTTTTGATGACCGGCACGTAAACGCAACCTGGGGTTCGTCAATGGTGAAAATCACTCCGGGGACTCAAAACGGTGATTAATAGCCCATCTAACTGTGATTAATATCCCATGAAACAGGCCAAAATCGGCCAAAACTGCGAGTTTTGATGACCGACACGTAAATAAAACCTGGGGTTCGTCAATGGTGGAAATCACTCCGGGGACTCAAAACGGTGATTAATAGCCCATCTAACAGTGATTAATAGCCCATGAAACAGGCCAGAATCGGCCAAAATTACGAGGTTGATGACCGGCACGTAAACGCAACCTAGGGTTCGACAATGGTGGAAATCACTCCGGGGACTCAAAACGGTGATTAATAGCTCATGTAATTGTGATTAATAGCCCATGAAACAGGCGAGAAACGGCCAAAACTGCGAGTGTTGATGACCGACACGTAAATAAAACCTGGGGTTCGTTAATGGTGGAAATCACTCCGGGGACTCAAAACGGTGATTAATAGCCCATGAAACAGGCCAGAATCGGCCAAAACTGCGAGTGTTGATGACCGACACGTAAATACAACCTGGGGTTCGTCAATGGTGGAAATCACTCCGGGGACTCAAAACGGTGATTAATAGCCCATGTAACAATGATTAATAGCCCATGAAACAGGCCAGAATCGGCCAAAACTGCGAGTGTTGATGACCGACACGTAAATACAACCTGGGGTTCGTCAATGGTGGAAATCACTCCGGGGACTCAAAACGGTGATTAATAGCCCATGTAACAATGATTAATAGCCCATGAAACAGGCCAGAATCGGCCAAAGCTGCGAGTGTTGATGACCGGCACGTAAACGCAACCTGGGGTTCGTCAATGGTGAAAATCACTCCGGGGACTCAAAACGGTGATTAATAGCCCATCTAACTGTGATTAATAGCCCATGAAACAGGCCAGAATCGGCCAAAACTGCGAGTGTTGATGACCGACACGTAAATACAACCTGGGGTTCGTCAATGGTGGAAATCACTCCGGGGACTCAAAACGGTGATTAATAGCCCATGTAACAATGATTAATAGCCCATGAAACAGGCCAGAATCGGCCAAAGCTGCGAGTGTTGATGACCGGCACGTAAACGCAACCTGGGGTTCGTCAATGGTGAAAATCACTCCGGGGACTCAAAACGGTGATTAATAGCCCATCTAACTGTGATTAATAGCCCATGAAACAGGCCAGAATCGGCCAAAACTGCGAGTGTTGATGACCGACACGTAAATACAACCTGGGGTTCTTCAATGGTGGAAATCACTCCGGGGACTCAAAACGGTGATTAATAGCCCATGTAACTATGATTAATAGCCCATGAAACAGGCCAGAATCGGCCAAAACTGAGAGTTTTGATGACCGGCACGTAAACGCAACCTGGGGTTCGTCAATGGTGAAAATCACTCCGGGGACTCAAAACGGTGATTAATAGCCCATCTAACTGTGATTAATATCCCATGAAACAGGCCAAAATCGGCCAAAACTGCGAGTTTTGATGACCGACACGTAAATAAAACCTGGGGTTCGTCAATGGTGGAAATCACTCCGGGGACTCAAAACGGTGATTAATAGCCCATCTAACAGTGATTAATAGCCCATGAAACAGGCCAGAATCGGCCAAAATTACGAGGTTGATGACCGGCACGTAAACGCAACCTAGGGTTCGACAATGGTGGAAATCACTCCGGGGACTCAAAACGGTGATTAATAGCTCATGTAATTGTGATTAATAGCCCATGAAACAGGCGAGAAACGGCCAAAACTGCGAGTGTTGATGACCGACACGTAAATAAAACCTGGGGTTCGTTAATGGTGGAAATCACTCCGGGGACTCAAAACGGTGATTAATAGCCCATGAAACAGGCCAGAATCGGCCAAAACTGCGAGTGTTGATGACCGACACGTAAATACAACCTGGGGTTCGTCAATGGTGGAAATCACTCCGGGGACTCAAAACGGTGATTAATAGCCCATGTAACAATGATTAATAGCCCATGAAACAGGCCAGAATCGGCCAAAACTGCGAGTGTTGATGACCGACACGTAAATACAACCTGGGGTTCGTCAATGGTGGAAATCACTCCGGGGACTCAAAACGGTGATTAATAGCCCATGTAACAATGATTAATAGCCCATGAAACAGGCCAGAATCGGCCAAAGCTGCGAGTGTTGATGACCGGCACGTAAACGCAACCTGGGGTTCGTCAATGGTGAAAATCACTCCGGGGACTCAAAACGGTGATTAATAGCCCATCTAACTGTGATTAATAGCCCATGAAACAGGCCAGAATCGGCCAAAACTGCGAGTGTTGATGACCGACACGTAAATACAACCTGGGGTTCTTCAATGGTGGAAATCACTCCGGGGACTCAAAACGGTGATTAATAGCCCATGTAACTATGATTAATAGCCCATGAAACAGGCCAGAATCGGCCAAAACTGAGAGTTTTGATGACCGGCACGTAAACGCAACCTGGGGTTCGTCAATGGTGAAAATCACTCCGGGGACTCAAAACGGTGATTAATAGCCCATCTAACTGTGATTAATATCCCATGAAACAGGCCAAAATCGGCCAAAACTGCGAGTTTTGATGACCGACACGTAAATAAAACCTGGGGTTCGTCAATGGTGGAAATCACTCCGGGGACTCAAAACGGTGATTAATAGCCCATCTAACAGTGATTAATAGCCCATGAAACAGGCCAGAATCGGCCAAAATTACGAGTGTTGATGACCGGCACGTAAACGCAACCTAGGGTTCGACAATGGTGGAAATCACTCCGGGGACTCAAAACGGTGATTAATAGCTCATGTAATTGTGATTAATAGCCCATGAAACAGGCGAGAAACGGCCAAAACTGCGAGTGTTGATGACCGACACGTAAATAAAACCTGGGGTTCGTTAATGGTGGAAATCACTCCGGGGACTCAAAACGGTGATTAATAGCCCATGAAACAGGCCAGAATCGGCCAAAACTGCGAGTGTTGATGACCGACACGTAAATACAACCTGGGGTTCGTCAATGGTGGAAATCACTCCGGGGACTCAAAACGGTGATTAATAGCCCATGTAACAATGATTAATAGCCCATGAAACAGGCCAGAATCGGCCAAAGCTGCGAGTGTTGATGACCGGCACGTAAACGCAACCTGGGGTTCGTCAATGGTGAAAATCACTCCGGGGACTCAAAACGGTGATTAATAGCCCATCTAACTGTGATTAATAGCCCATGAAACAGGCCAGAATCGGCCAAAACTGCGAGTGTTGATGACCGACACGTAAATACAACCTGGGGTTCTTCAATGGTGGAAATCACTCCGGGGACTCAAAACGGTGATTAATAGCCCATGTAACTATGATTAATAGCCCATGAAACAGGCCAGAATCGGCCAAAACTGAGAGTTTTGATGACCGGCACGTAAACGCAACCTGGGGTTCGTCAATGGTGAAAATCACTCCGGGGACTCAAAACGGTGATTAATAGCCCATCTAACTGTGATTAATATCCTATGAAACAGGCCAAAATCGGCCAAAACTGCGAGTTTTGATGACCGACACGTAAATAAAACCTGGGGTTCGTCAATGGTGGAAATCACTCCGGGGACTCAAAACGGTGATTAATAGCCCATCTAACAGTGATTAATAGCCCATGAAACAGGCCAGAATCGGCCAAAATTACGAGGTTGATGACCGGCACGTAAACGCAACCTAGGGTTCGACAATGGTGGAAATCACTCCGGGGACTCAAAACGGTGATTAATAGCTCATGTAATTGTGATTAATAGCCCATGAAACAGGCGAGAAACGGCCAAAACTGCGAGTGTTGATGACCGACACGTAAATAAAACCTGGGGTTCGTTAATGGTGGAAATCACTCCGGGGACTCAAAACGGTGATTAATAGCCCATGAAACAGGCCAGAATCGGCCAAAACTGCGAGTGTTGATGACCGACACGTAAATACAACCTGGGGTTCGTCAATGGTGGAAATCACTCCGGGGACTCAAAACGGTGATTAATAGCCCATGTAACAATGATTAATAGCCCATGAAACAGGCCAGAATCGGCCAAAACTGCGAGTGTTGATGACCGACACGTAAATACAACCTGGGGTTCGTCAATGGTGGAAATCACTCCGGGGACTCAAAACGGTGATTAATAGCCCATGTAACAATGATTAATAGCCCATGAAACAGGCCAGAATCGGCCAAAGCTGCGAGTGTTGATGACCGGCACGTAAACGCAACCTGGGGTTCGTCAATGGTGAAAATCACTCCGGGGACTCAAAACGGTGATTAATAGCCCATCTAACTGTGATTAATAGCCCATGAAACAGGCCAGAATCGGCCAAAACTGCGAGTGTTGATGACCGACACGTAAATACAACCTGGGGTTCGTCAATGGTGGAAATCACTCCGGGGACTCAAAACGGTGATTAATAGCCCATGTAACAATGATTAATAGCCCATGAAACAGGCCAGAATCGGCCAAAGCTGCGAGTGTTGATGACCGGCACGTAAACGCAACCTGGGGTTCGTCAATGGTGAAAATCACTCCGGGGACTCAAAACGGTGATTAATAGCCCATCTAACTGTGATTAATAGCCCATGAAACAGGCCAGAATCGGCCAAAACTGCGAGTGTTGATGACCGACACGTAAATACAACCTGGGGTTCTTCAATGGTGGAAATCACTCCGGGGACTCAAAACGGTGATTAATAGCCCATGTAACTATGATTAATAGCCCATGAAACAGGCCAGAATCGGCCAAAACTGAGAGTTTTGATGACCGGCACGTAAACGCAACCTGGGGTTCGTCAATGGTGAAAATCACTCCGGGGACTCAAAACGGTGATTAATAGCCCATCTAACTGTGATTAATATCCCATGAAACAGGCCAAAATCGGCCAAAACTGCGAGTTTTGATGACCGACACGTAAATAAAACCTGGGGTTCGTCAATGGTGGAAATCACTCCGGGGACTCAAAACGGTGATTAATAGCCCATCTAACAGTGATTAATAGCCCATGAAACAGGCCAGAATCGGCCAAAATTACGAGTGTTGATGACCGGCACGTAAACGCAACCTAGGGTTCGACAATGGTGGAAATCACTCCGGGGACTCAAAACGGTGATTAATAGCTCATGTAATTGTGATTAATAGCCCATGAAACAGGCGAGAAACGGCCAAAACTGCGAGTGTTGATGACCGACACGTAAATAAAACCTGGGGTTCGTTAATGGTGGAAATCACTCCGGGGACTCAAAACGGTGATTAATAGCCCATGAAACAGGCCAGAATCGGCCAAAACTGCGAGTGTTGATGACCGACACGTAAATACAACCTGGGGTTCGTCAATGGTGGAAATCACTCCGGGGACTCAAAACGGTGATTAATAGCCCATGTAACAATGATTAATAGCCCATGAAACAGGCCAGAATCGGCCAAAGCTGCGAGTGTTGATGACCGGCACGTAAACGCAACCTGGGGTTCGTCAATGGTGAAAATCACTCCGGGGACTCAAAACGGTGATTAATAGCCCATCTAACTGTGATTAATAGCCCATGAAACAGGCCAGAATCGGCCAAAACTGCGAGTGTTGATGACCGACACGTAAATACAACCTGGGGTTCTTCAATGGTGGAAATCACTCCGGGGACTCAAAACGGTGATTAATAGCCCATGTAACTATGATTAATAGCCCATGAAACAGGCCAGAATCGGCCAAAACTGAGAGTTTTGATGACCGGCACGTAAACGCAACCTGGGGTTCGTCAATGGTGAAAATCACTCCGGGGACTCAAAACGGTGATTAATAGCCCATCTAACTGTGATTAATATCCCATGAAACAGGCCAAAATCGGCCAAAACTGCGAGTTTTGATGACCGACACGTAAATAAAACCTGGGGTTCGTCAATGGTGGAAATCACTCCGGGGACTCAAAACGGTGATTAATAGCCCATCTAACAGTGATTAATAGCCCATGAAACAGGCCAGAATCGGCCAAAATTACGAGTGTTGATGACCGGCACGTAAACGCAACCTAGGGTTCGACAATGGTGGAAATCACTCCGGGGACTCAAAACGGTGATTAATAGCTCATGTAATTGTGATTAATAGCCCATGAAACAGGCGAGAAACGGCCAAAACTGCGAGTGTTGATGACCGACACGTAAATAAAACCTGGGGTTCGTTAATGGTGGAAATCACTCCGGGGACTCAAAACGGTGATTAATAGCCCATGAAACAGGCCAGAATCGGCCAAAACTGCGAGTGTTGATGACCGACACGTAAATACAACCTGGGGTTCGTCAATGGTGGAAATCACTCCGGGGACTCAAAACGGTGATTAATAGCCCATGTAACAATGATTAATAGCCCATGAAACAGGCCAGAATCGGCCAAAGCTGCGAGTGTTGATGACCGGCACGTAAACGCAACCTGGGGTTCGTCAATGGTGAAAATCACTCCGGGGACTCAAAACGGTGATTAATAGCCCATCTAACTGTGATTAATAGCCCATGAAACAGGCCAGAATCGGCCAAAACTGCGAGTGTTGATGACCGACACGTAAATACAACCTGGGGTTCTTCAATGGTGGAAATCACTCCGGGGACTCAAAACGGTGATTAATAGCCCATGTAACTATGATTAATAGCCCATGAAACAGGCCAGAATCGGCCAAAACTGAGAGTTTTGATGACCGGCACGTAAACGCAACCTGGGGTTCGTCAATGGTGAAAATCACTCCGGGGACTCAAAACGGTGATTAATAGCCCATCTAACTGTGATTAATATCCTATGAAACAGGCCAAAATCGGCCAAAACTGCGAGTTTTGATGACCGACACGTAAATAAAACCTGGGGTTCGTCAATGGTGGAAATCACTCCGGGGACTCAAAACGGTGATTAATAGCCCATCTAACAGTGATTAATAGCCCATGAAACAGGCCAGAATCGGCCAAAATTACGAGGTTGATGACCGGCACGTAAACGCAACCTAGGGTTCGACAATGGTGGAAATCACTCCGGGGACTCAAAACGGTGATTAATAGCTCATGTAATTGTGATTAATAGCCCATGAAACAGGCGAGAAACGGCCAAAACTGCGAGTGTTGATGACCGACACGTAAATAAAACCTGGGGTTCGTTAATGGTGGAAATCACTCCGGGGACTCAAAACGGTGATTAATAGCCCATGAAACAGGCCAGAATCGGCCAAAACTGCGAGTGTTGATGACCGACACGTAAATACAACCTGGGGTTCGTCAATGGTGGAAATCACTCCGGGGACTCAAAACGGTGATTAATAGCCCATGTAACAATGATTAATAGCCCATGAAACAGGCCAGAATCGGCCAAAACTGCGAGTGTTGATGACCGACACGTAAATACAACCTGGGGTTCGTCAATGGTGGAAATCACTCCGGGGACTCAAAACGGTGATTAATAGCCCATGTAACAATGATTAATAGCCCATGAAACAGGCCAGAATCGGCCAAAGCTGCGAGTGTTGATGACCGGCACGTAAACGCAACCTGGGGTTCGTCAATGGTGAAAATCACTCCGGGGACTCAAAACGGTGATTAATAGCCCATCTAACTGTGATTAATAGCCCATGAAACAGGCCAGAATCGGCCAAAACTGCGAGTGTTGATGACCGACACGTAAATACAACCTGGGGTTCGTCAATGGTGGAAATCACTCCGGGGACTCAAAACGGTGATTAATAGCCCATGTAACAATGATTAATAGCCCATGAAACAGGCCAGAATCGGCCAAAGCTGCGAGTGTTGATGACCGGCACGTAAACGCAACCTGGGGTTCGTCAATGGTGAAAATCACTCCGGGGACTCAAAACGGTGATTAATAGCCCATCTAACTGTGATTAATAGCCCATGAAACAGGCCAGAATCGGCCAAAACTGCGAGTGTTGATGACCGACACGTAAATACAACCTGGGGTTCTTCAATGGTGGAAATCACTCCGGGGACTCAAAACGGTGATTAATAGCCCATGTAACTATGATTAATAGCCCATGAAACAGGCCAGAATCGGCCAAAACTGAGAGTTTTGATGACCGGCACGTAAACGCAACCTGGGGTTCGTCAATGGTGAAAATCACTCCGGGGACTCAAAACGGTGATTAATAGCCCATCTAACTGTGATTAATATCCCATGAAACAGGCCAAAATCGGCCAAAACTGCGAGTTTTGATGACCGACACGTAAATAAAACCTGGGGTTCGTCAATGGTGGAAATCACTCCGGGGACTCAAAACGGTGATTAATAGCCCATCTAACAGTGATTAATAGCCCATGAAACAGGCCAGAATCGGCCAAAATTACGAGTGTTGATGACCGGCACGTAAACGCAACCTAGGGTTCGACAATGGTGGAAATCACTCCGGGGACTCAAAACGGTGATTAATAGCTCATGTAATTGTGATTAATAGCCCATGAAACAGGCGAGAAACGGCCAAAACTGCGAGTGTTGATGACCGACACGTAAATAAAACCTGGGGTTCGTTAATGGTGGAAATCACTCCGGGGACTCAAAACGGTGATTAATAGCCCATGAAACAGGCCAGAATCGGCCAAAACTGCGAGTGTTGATGACCGACACGTAAATACAACCTGGGGTTCGTCAATGGTGGAAATCACTCCGGGGACTCAAAACGGTGATTAATAGCCCATGTAACAATGATTAATAGCCCATGAAACAGGCCAGAATCGGCCAAAGCTGCGAGTGTTGATGACCGGCACGTAAACGCAACCTGGGGTTCGTCAATGGTGAAAATCACTCCGGGGACTCAAAACGGTGATTAATAGCCCATCTAACTGTGATTAATAGCCCATGAAACAGGCCAGAATCGGCCAAAACTGCGAGTGTTGATGACCGACACGTAAATACAACCTGGGGTTCTTCAATGGTGGAAATCACTCCGGGGACTCAAAACGGTGATTAATAGCCCATGTAACTATGATTAATAGCCCATGAAACAGGCCAGAATCGGCCAAAACTGAGAGTTTTGATGACCGGCACGTAAACGCAACCTGGGGTTCGTCAATGGTGAAAATCACTCCGGGGACTCAAAACGGTGATTAATAGCCCATCTAACTGTGATTAATATCCCATGAAACAGGCCAAAATCGGCCAAAACTGCGAGTTTTGATGACCGACACGTAAATAAAACCTGGGGTTCGTCAATGGTGGAAATCACTCCGGGGACTCAAAACGGTGATTAATAGCCCATCTAACAGTGATTAATAGCCCATGAAACAGGCCAGAATCGGCCAAAATTACGAGGTTGATGACCGGCACGTAAACGCAACCTAGGGTTCGACAATGGTGGAAATCACTCCGGGGACTCAAAACGGTGATTAATAGCTCATGTAATTGTGATTAATAGCCCATGAAACAGGCGAGAAACGGCCAAAACTGCGAGTGTTGATGACCGACACGTAAATAAAACCTGGGGTTCGTTAATGGTGGAAATCACTCCGGGGACTCAAAACGGTGATTAATAGCCCATGAAACAGGCCAGAATCGGCCAAAACTGCGAGTGTTGATGACCGACACGTAAATACAACCTGGGGTTCGTCAATGGTGGAAATCACTCCGGGGACTCAAAACGGTGATTAATAGCCCATGTAACAATGATTAATAGCCCATGAAACAGGCCAGAATCGGCCAAAACTGCGAGTGTTGATGACCGACACGTAAATACAACCTGGGGTTCGTCAATGGTGGAAATCACTCCGGGGACTCAAAACGGTGATTAATAGCCCATGTAACAATGATTAATAGCCCATGAAACAGGCCAGAATCGGCCAAAGCTGCGAGTGTTGATGACCGGCACGTAAACGCAACCTGGGGTTCGTCAATGGTGAAAATCACTCCGGGGACTCAAAACGGTGATTAATAGCCCATCTAACTGTGATTAATAGCCCATGAAACAGGCCAGAATCGGCCAAAACTGCGAGTGTTGATGACCGACACGTAAATACAACCTGGGGTTCTTCAATGGTGGAAATCACTCCGGGGACTCAAAACGGTGATTAATAGCCCATGTAACTATGATTAATAGCCCATGAAACAGGCCAGAATCGGCCAAAACTGAGAGTTTTGATGACCGGCACGTAAACGCAACCTGGGGTTCGTCAATGGTGAAAATCACTCCGGGGACTCAAAACGGTGATTAATAGCCCATCTAACTGTGATTAATATCCCATGAAACAGGCCAAAATCGGCCAAAACTGCGAGTTTTGATGACCGACACGTAAATAAAACCTGGGGTTCGTCAATGGTGGAAATCACTCCGGGGACTCAAAACGGTGATTAATAGCCCATCTAACAGTGATTAATAGCCCATGAAACAGGCCAGAATCGGCCAAAATTACGAGTGTTGATGACCGGCACGTAAACGCAACCTAGGGTTCGACAATGGTGGAAATCACTCCGGGGACTCAAAACGGTGATTAATAGCTCATGTAATTGTGATTAATAGCCCATGAAACAGGCGAGAAACGGCCAAAACTGCGAGTGTTGATGACCGACACGTAAATAAAACCTGGGGTTCGTTAATGGTGGAAATCACTCCGGGGACTCAAAACGGTGATTAATAGCCCATGAAACAGGCCAGAATCGGCCAAAACTGCGAGTGTTGATGACCGACACGTAAATACAACCTGGGGTTCGTCAATGGTGGAAATCACTCCGGGGACTCAAAACGGTGATTAATAGCCCATGTAACAATGATTAATAGCCCATGAAACAGGCCAGAATCGGCCAAAACTGCGAGTGTTGATGACCGACACGTAAATACAACCTGGGGTTCGTCAATGGTGGAAATCACTCCGGGGACTCAAAACGGTGATTAATAGCCCATGTAACAATGATTAATAGCCCATGAAACAGGCCAGAATCGGCCAAAGCTGCGAGTGTTGATGACCGGCACGTAAACGCAACCTGGGGTTCGTCAATGGTGAAAATCACTCCGGGGACTCAAAACGGTGATTAATAGCCCATCTAACTGTGATTAATAGCCCATGAAACAGGCCAGAATCGGCCAAAACTGCGAGTGTTGATGACCGACACGTAAATACAACCTGGGGTTCTTCAATGGTGGAAATCACTCCGGGGACTCAAAACGGTGATTAATAGCCCATGTAACTATGATTAATAGCCCATGAAACAGGCCAGAATCGGCCAAAACTGAGAGTTTTGATGACCGGCACGTAAACGCAACCTGGGGTTCGTCAATGGTGAAAATCACTCCGGGGACTCAAAACGGTGATTAATAGCCCATCTAACTGTGATTAATATCCCATGAAACAGGCCAAAATCGGCCAAAACTGCGAGTTTTGATGACCGACACGTAAATAAAACCTGGGGTTCGTCAATGGTGGAAATCACTCCGGGGACTCAAAACGGTGATTAATAGCCCATCTAACAGTGATTAATAGCCCATGAAACAGGCCAGAATCGGCCAAAATTACGAGTGTTGATGACCGGCACGTAAACGCAACCTAGGGTTCGACAATGGTGGAAATCACTCCGGGGACTCAAAACGGTGATTAATAGCTCATGTAATTGTGATTAATAGCCCATGAAACAGGCGAGAAACGGCCAAAACTGCGAGTGTTGATGACCGACACGTAAATAAAACCTGGGGTTCGTTAATGGTGGAAATCACTCCGGGGACTCAAAACGGTGATTAATAGCCCATGAAACAGGCCAGAATCGGCCAAAACTGCGAGTGTTGATGACCGACACGTAAATACAACCTGGGGTTCGTCAATGGTGGAAATCACTCCGGGGACTCAAAACGGTGATTAATAGCCCATGTAACAATGATTAATAGCCCATGAAACAGGCCAGAATCGGCCAAAGCTGCGAGTGTTGATGACCGGCACGTAAACGCAACCTGGGTTCGTTAATGGTGAAAATCACTCCGGGGACTCAAAACGGTGATTAATAGCCCATCTAACTGTGATTAATAGCCCATGAAACAGGCCAGAATCGGCCAAAACTGCGAGTGTTGATGACCGACACGTAAATACAACCTGGGGTTCTTCAATGGTGGAAATCACTCCGGGGACTCAAAACGGTGATTAATAGCCCATGTAACTATGATTAATAGCCCATGAAACAGGCCAGAATCGGCCAAAACTGAGAGTTTTGATGACCGGCACGTAAACGCAACCTGGGGTTCGTCAATGGTGAAAATCACTCCGGGGACTCAAAACGGTGATTAATAGCCCATCTAACTGTGATTAATAGCCCATGAAAGAGGCCAGAATCGGCCAAAACTGCGAGTGTTGATGACCGACACGTAAATACAACCTGGGGTTCTTCAATGGTGGAAATCACTCCGGGGACTCAAAACGGTGATTAATAGCCCATGTAACTATGATTAATAGCCCATGAAACAGGCCAGAATCGGCCAAAACTGAGAGTTTTGATGACCGGCACGTAAACGCAACCTGGGGTTCGTCAATGGTGAAAATCACTCCGGGGACTCAAAACGGTGATTAATAGCCCATCTAACTGTGATTAATATCCCATGAAACAGGCCAAAATCGGCCAAAACTGCGAGTTTTGATGACCGACACGTAAATAAAACCTGGGGTTCGTCAATGGTGGAAATCACTCCGGGGACTCAAAACGGTGATTAATAGCCCATCTAACAGTGATTAATAGCCCATGAAACAGGCCAGAATCGGCCAAAATTACGAGTGTTGATGACCGGCACGTAAACGCAACCTAGGGTTCGACAATGGTGGAAATCACTCCGGGGACTCAAAACGGTGATTAATAGCTCATGTAATTGTGATTAATAGCCCATGAAACAGGCGAGAAATGGCCAAAACTGCGAGTGTTGATGACCGACACGTAAATAAAACCTGGGGTTCGTTAATGGTGGAAATCACTCCGGGGACTCAAAACGGTGATTAATAGCCCATGAAACAGGCCAGAATCGGCCAAAACTGCGAGTGTTGATGACCGACACGTAAATACAACCTGGGGTTCGTCAATGGTGGAAATCACTCCGGGGACTCAAAACGGTGATTAATAGCCCATGTAACAATGATTAATAGCCCATGAAACAGGCCAGAATCGGCCAAAGCTGCGAGTGTTGATGACCGGCACGTAAACGCAACCTGGGTTCGTTAATGGTGAAAATCACTCCGGGGACTCAAAACGGTGATTAATAGCCCATCTAACTGTGATTAATAGCCCATGAAACAGGCCAGAATCGGCCAAAACTGCGAGTGTTGATGACCGACACGTAAATACAACCTGGGGTTCTTCAATGGTGGAAATCACTCCGGGGACTCAAAACGGTGATTAATAGCCCATGTAACTATGATTAATAGCCCATGAAACAGGCCAGAATCGGCCAAAACTGAGAGTTTTGATGACCGGCACGTAAACGCAACCTGGGGTTCGTCAATGGTGAAAATCACTCCGGGGACTCAAAACGGTGATTAATAGCCCATCTAACTGTGATTAATAGCCCATGAAAGAGGCCAGAATCGGCCAAAACTGTGAGTTTTGATGACCGACACGTAAATAAAACCTGGGTTCGTCAATGGTGAAAATCACTCCGGGGACTCAAAACGGTGATTAATAGCCCATCTAACTGTGATTAATAGCCCATGAAACAGGCCAGAATCGGCCAAAACTTTGAGTTTTGATGACCGACACGTAAATAAAACCTGGGTTCGTCAATGGTGAAAATCACTCCGGGGACTCAAAACGGTGATTAATAGGCCATGTAACAATGATTAATAGCCCATGAAACAGGCCAGAATCGGCCAAAACTGCGAGTGTTGATGACCGACACGTAAATACAGCCTGGGGTTCGTCAATGGTGGAAATCACTCCGGGGACTCAAAACGGTGATTAATAGCCCATGTAACAATGATTAATAGCCCATGAAACAGGCCAGAATCGGCCAAAGCTGCGAGTGTTGATGACCGGCACGTAAACGCAACCTGGGGTTCGTCAATGGTGAAAATCACTCCGGGGACTCAAAACGGTGATTAATAGCCCATCTAACTGTGATTAATAGCCCATGAAACAGGCCAGAATCGGCCAAAACTGCGAGTGTTGATGACCGACACGTAAATACAACCTGGGGTTCTTCAATGGTGGAAATCACTCCGGGGACTCAAAACGGTGATTAATAGCCCATGTAACTATGATTAATAGCCCATAAACAGGCCAGAATCGGCCAAAACTGAGAGTTTTGATGACCGGCACGTAAACGCAACCTGGGGTTCGTCAATGGTGAAAATCACTCCGGGGACTCAAAACGGTGATTAATAGCCCATCTAACTGTGATTAATAGCCCATGAAAGAGGCCAGAATCGGCCAAAACTGTGAGTGTTGATGACCGACACGTAAATAAAACCTGGGGTTCGTTAATGGTGGAAATCACTCCGGGGACTCAAAACGGTGATTAATAGCCCATGAAACAGGCCGGAATCGGCCAAAACTGCGAGTGTTGATGACGGACACGTAAATACAACCTGGGGTTCGTCAATGGTGGAAATCACTCCGGGGACTCAAAACGGTGATTAATAGCCCATGTAACAATGATTAATAGCCCATGAAACATGCCAGAATCGGCCAAAACTGCGAGTGTTGATGACCGTCACGTAAACGCAACCTGGGGTTCGTCAATGCTGAAAATCACTCCGGGGACTCAAAACGGTGATTAATAGCCCATCTAACTGTGATTCATATCCCATGAAACAGGCCAAAATCGGCCAAAACTGCGAGTTTTGATGACCGACACGTAAATAAAACCTGGGGTTCGTCAATGGTGGAAATCACTCCGGGGACTCAAAACGGTGATTAATAGCCCATCTAACAGTGATTAATAGCCCATGAAACAGGCCAGAATCGGCCAAAATTACGAGTGTTGATGACCGGCACGTAAACGCAACCTAGGGTTCGACAATGGTGGAAATCACTCCGGGGACTCAAAACGGTGATTAATAGCTCATGTAATTGTGATTAATAGCCCATGAAACAGGCCAGAATCGGCCAAAACTGCGAGTTTTGATGACCGACACGTAAATAAAACCTGGGGTTCGTCAATGGTGGAAATCACTCCGGGGACTCAAAACGGTGATTAATAGCCCATGTAACAATGATTAATAGCCCATGAAACAGGCCAGAATCGGCCAAAACTGCGAGTGTCGATGACCGGCACGTAAACGCAACCTGGGGTTCGTCAATGGTGAAAATCACTCCGGGGACTCAAAACGGTGATTAATAGCCCATCTAACTGTGATTAATATCCCATGAAACAGGCCAGAATCGGCCAAAACTGCGAGTTTTGATGACCGACACGTAAATAAAACCTGGGGTTCGTTAATGGTGGAAATCACTCCGGGGACTCAAAACGGTGATTAATAGCCCATGAAACAGGCCAGAATCGGCCAAAACTGCGAGTGTTGATGACCGACACGTAAATACAACCTGGGGTTCGTCAATGGTGGAAATCACTCCGGGGACTCAAAACGGTGATTAATAGCCCATGTAACAATGATTAATAGCCCATGAAACAGGCCAGAATCGGCCAAAGCTGCGAGTGTTGATGACCGGCACGTAAACGCAACCTGGGTTCGTTAATGGTGAAAATCACTCCGGGGACTCAAAACGGTGATTAATAGCCCATCTAACTGTGATTAATAGCCCATGAAACAGGCCAGAATCGGCCAAAACTGCGAGTGTTGATGACCGACACGTAAATACAACCTGGGGTTCTTCAATGGTGGAAATCACTCCGGGGACTCAAAACGGTGATTAATAGCCCATGTAACTATGATTAATAGCCCATGAAACAGGCCAGAATCGGCCAAAACTGAGAGTTTTGATGACCGGCACGTAAACGCAACCTGGGGTTCGTCAATGGTGAAAATCACTCCGGGGACTCAAAACGGTGATTAATAGCCCATCTAACTGTGATTAATAGCCCATGAAAGAGGCCAGAATCGGCCAAAACTGTGAGTTTTGATGACCGACACGTAAATAAAACCTGGGTTCGTCAATGGTGAAAATCACTCCGGGGACTCAAAACGGTGATTAATAGCCCATCTAACTGTGATTAATAGCCCATGAAAGAGGCCAGAATCGGCCAAAACTGTGAGTTTTGATGACCGACACGTAAATAAAACCTGGGTTCGTCAATGGTGAAAATCACTCCGGGGACTCAAAACGGTGATTAATAGCCCATGTAACAATGATTAATAGCCCATGAAACAGGCCAGAATCGGCCAAAACTGCGAGTGTTGATGACCGACACGTAAATACAACCTGGGGTTCGTCAATGGTGGAAATCACTCCGGGGACTCAAAACGGTGATTAATAGCCCATGTAACAATGATTAATAGCCCATGAAACAGGCCAGAATCGGCCAAAGCTGCGAGTGTTGATGACCGGCACGTAAACGCAACCTGGGGTTCGTCAATGGTGAAAATCACTCCGGGGACTCAAAACGGTGATTAATAGCCCATCTAACTGTGATTAATAGCCCATGAAACAGGCCAGAATCGGCCAAAAGTGCGAGTGTTGATGACCGACACGTAAATACAACCTGGGGTTCTTCAATGGTGGAAATCACTCCGGGGACTCAAAACGGTGATTAATAGCCCATGTAACTATGATTAATAGCCCATGAAACAGGCCAGAATCGGCCAAAACTGAGAGTTTTGATGACCGGCACGTAAACGCAACCTGGGGTTCGTCAATGGTGAAAATCACTCCGGGGACTCAAAACGGTGATTAATAGCCCATCTAACTGTGATTAATAGCCCATGAAAGAGGCCAAAATCGGCCAAAACTGTGAGTGTTGATGACCGACACGTAAATAAAACCTGGGGTTCGTTAATGGTGGAAATCACTCCGGGGACTCAAAACGGTGATTAATAGCCCATGAAACAGGCCGGAATCGGCCAAAACTGCGAGTGTTGATGACGGACACGTAAATACAACCTAGGGTTCGTCAATGGTGGAAATCACTCCGGGGACTCAAAACGGTGATTAATAGCCCATGTAACAATGATTAATAGCCCATGAAACATGCCAGAATCGGCCAAAACTGCGAGTGTTGATGACCGTCACGTAAACGCAACCTGGGGTTCGTCAATGCTGAAAATCACTCCGGGGACTCAAAACGGTGATTAATAGCCCATCTAACTGTGATTAATATCCCATGAAACAGGCCAAAATCGGCCAAAACTGCGAGTTTTGATGACCGACACGTAAATAAAACCTGGGGTTCGTCAATGGTGGAAATCACTCCGGGGACTCAAAACGGTGATTAATAGCCCATCTAACAGTGATTAATAGCCCATGAAACAGGCCAGAATCGGCCAAAATTACGAGTGTTGATGACCGGCACGTAAACGCAACCTAGGGTTCGACAATGGTGGAAATCACTCCGGGGACTCAAAACGGTGATTAATAGCTCATGTAATTGTGATTAATAGCCCATGAAACAGGCGAGAAACGGCCAAAACTGCGAGTGTTGATGACCGACACGTAAATAAAACCTGGGGTTCGTTAATGGTGGAAATCACTCCGGGGACTCAAAACGGTGATTAATAGCCCATGAAACAGGCCAGAATCGGCCAAAACTGCGAGTGTTGATGACCGACACGTAAATACAACCTGGGGTTCGTCAATGGTGGAAATCACTCCGGGGACTCAAAACGGTGATTAATAGCCCATGTAACAATGATTAATAGCCCATGAAACAGGCCAGAATCGGCCAAAGCTGCGAGTGTTGATGACCGGCACGTAAACGCAACCTGGGTTCGTTAATGGTGAAAATCACTCCGGGGACTCAAAACGGTGATTAATAGCCCATCTAACTGTGATTAATAGCCCATGAAACAGGCCAGAATCGGCCAAAACTGCGAGTGTTGATGACCGACACGTAAATACAACCTGGGGTTCTTCAATGGTGGAAATCACTCCGGGGACTCAAAACGGTGATTAATAGCCCATGTAACTATGATTAATAGCCCATGAAACAGGCCAGAATCGGCCAAAACTGAGAGTTTTGATGACCGGCACGTAAACGCAACCTGGGGTTCGTCAATGGTGAAAATCACTCCGGGGACTCAAAACGGTGATTAATAGCCCATCTAACTGTGATTAATAGCCCATGAAAGAGGCCAGAATCGGCCAAAACTGTGAGTTTTGATGACCGACACGTAAATAAAACCTGGGTTCGTCAATGGTGAAAATCAATCCGGGGACTCAAAACGGTGATTAATAGCCCATCTAACTGTGATTAATAGCCCATGAAAGAGGCCAGAATCGGCCAAAACTGTGAGTTTTGATGACCGACACGTAAATAAAACCTGGGTTCGTCAATGGTGAAAATCACTCCGGGGACTCAAAACGGTGATTAATAGCCCATGTAACAATGATTAATAGCCCATGAAACAGGCCAGAATCGGCCAAAACTGCGAGTGTTGATGACCGACACGTAAATACAACCTGGGGTTCGTCAATGGTGGAAATCACTCCGGGGACTCAAAACGGTGATTAATAGCCCATGTAACAATGATTAATAGCCCATGAAACAGGCCAGAATCGGCCAAAGCTGCGAGTGTTGATGACCGGCACGTAAACGCAACCTGGGGTTCGTCAATGGTGAAAATCACTCCGGGGACTCAAAACGGTGATTAATAGCCCATCTAACTGTGATTAATAGCCCATGAAACAGGCCAGAATCGGCCAAAACTGCGAGTGTTGATGACCGACACGTAAATACAACCTGGGGTTCTTCAATGGTGGAAATCACTCCGGGGACTCAAAACGGTGATTAATAGCCCATGTAACTATGATTAATAGCCCATGAAACAGGCCAGAATCGGCCAAAACTGAGAGTTTTGATGACCGGCACGTAAACGCAACCTGGGGTTCGTCAATGGTGAAAATCACTCCGGGGACTCAAAACGGTGATTAATAGCCCATCTAACTGTGATTAATAGCCCATGAAAGAGGCCAGAATCGGCCAAAACTGTGAGTTTTGATGACCGACACGTAAATAAAACCTGGGGTTCGTTAATGGTGGAAATCACTCCGGGGACTCAAAACGGTGAGTAATAGCCCATGAAACAGGCCAGAATCGGCCAAAACTGCGAGTGTTGATGAGCGACACGTAAATACAACCTGGGGTTCGTCAATGGTGGAAATCGCTCCGGGGACTCAAAACGGTGATTAATACCCCATCTAACTGTGATTAATAGCCCATGAAACAGGCCAGAATCGGCAAAAACTGCGAGTTTTGATGTCCGACACGTAAATAAAACCTGGGGTTCGTCAATGGTGGAAATCACTCCGGGGACTCAAAACGGTGATTAATAGCCCATGAAACAGGCCGGAATCGGCCAAAACTGCGAGTGTTGATGACGGACACGTAAATACAACCTGGGGTTCGTCAATGGTGGAAATCACTCCGGGGACTCAAAACGGTGATTAATAGCCCATGTAACAATGATTAATAGCCCATGAAACATGCCAGAATCGGCCAAAACTGCGAGTGTTGATGACCGTCACGTAAACGCAACCTGGGGTTCGTCAATGCTGAAAATCACTCCGGGGACTCAAAACGGTGATTAATAGCCCATCTAACTGTGATTAATATCCCATGAAACAGGCCAAAATCGGCCAAAACTGCGAGTTTTGATGACCGACACGTAAATAAAACCTGGGGTTCGTCAATGGTGGAAATCACTCCGGGGACTCAAAACGGTGATTAATAGCCCATCTAACAGTGATTAATAGCCCATGAAACAGGCCAGAATCGGCCAAAATTACGAGTGTTGATGACCGGCACGTAAACGCAACCTAGGGTTCGACAATGGTGGAAATCACTCCGGGGACTCAAAACGGTGATTAATAGCTCATGTAATTGTGATTAATAGCCCATGAAACAGGCGAGAAACGGCCAAAACTGCGAGTGTTGATGACCGACACGTAAATAAAACCTGGGGTTCGTTAATGGTGGAAATCACTCCGGGGACTCAAAACGGTGATTAATAGCCCATGAAACAGGCCAGAATCGGCCAAAACTGCGAGTGTTGATGACCGACACGTAAATACAACCTGGGGTTCGTCAATGGTGGAAATCACTCCGGGGACTCAAAACGGTGATTAATAGCCCATGTAACAATGATTAATAGCCCATGAAACAGGCCAGAATCGGCCAAAGCTGCGAGTGTTGATGACCGGCACGTAAACGCAACCTGGGTTCGTTAATGGTGAAAATCACTCCGGGGACTCAAAACGGTGATTAATAGCCCATCTAACTGTGATTAATAGCCCATGAAACAGGCCAGAATCGGCCAAAACTGCGAGTGTTGATGACCGACACGTAAATACAACCTGGGGTTCTTCAATGGTGGAAATCACTCCGGGGACTCAAAACGGTGATTAATAGCCCATGTAACTATGATTAATAGCCCATGAAACAGGCCAGAATCGGCCAAAACTGAGAGTTTTGATGACCGGCACGTAAACGCAACCTGGGGTTCGTCAATGGTGAAAATCACTCCGGGGACTCAAAACGGTGATTAATAGCCCATCTAACTGTGATTAATAGCCCATGAAAGAGGCCAGAATCGGCCAAAACTGTGAGTTTTGATGACCGACACGTAAATAAAACCTGGGTTCGTCAATGGTGAAAATCAATCCGGGGACTCAAAACGGTGATTAATAGCCCATCTAACTGTGATTAATAGCCCATGAAAGAGGCCAGAATCGGCCAAAACTGTGAGTTTTGATGACCGACACGTAAATAAAACCTGGGTTCGTCAATGGTGAAAATCACTCCGGGGACTCAAAACGGTGATTAATAGCCCATGTAACAATGATTAATAGCCCATGAAACAGGCCAGAATCGGCCAAAACTGCGAGTGTTGATGACCGACACGTAAATACAACCTGGGGTTCGTCAATGGTGGAAATCACTCCGGGGACTCAAAACGGTGATTAATAGCCCATGTAACAATGATTAATAGCCCATGAAACAGGCCAGAATCGGCCAAAGCTGCGAGTGTTGATGACCGGCACGTAAACGCAACCTGGGGTTCGTCAATGGTGAAAATCACTCCGGGGACTCAAAACGGTGATTAATAGCCCATCTAACTGTGATTAATAGCCCATGAAACAGGCCAGAATCGGCCAAAACTGCGAGTGTTGATGACCGACACGTAAATACAACCTGGGGTTCTTCAATGGTGGAAATCACTCCGGGGACTCAAAACGGTGATTAATAGCCCATGTAACTATGATTAATAGCCCATGAAACAGGCCAGAATCGGCCAAAACTGAGAGTTTTGATGACCGGCACGTAAACGCAACCTGGGGTTCGTCAATGGTGAAAATCACTCCGGGGACTCAAAACGGTGATTAATAGCCCATCTAACTGTGATTAATAGCCCATGAAAGAGGCCAGAATCGGCCAAAACTGTGAGTTTTGATGACCGACACGTAAATAAAACCTGGGGTTCGTTAATGGTGGAAATCACTCCGGGGACTCAAAACGGTGAGTAATAGCCCATGAAACAGGCCAGAATCGGCCAAAACTGCGAGTGTTGATGAGCGACACGTAAATACAACCTGGGGTTCGTCAATGGTGGAAATCACTCCGGGGACTCAAAACGGTGATTAATAGCCCATGTAACAATGATTAATAGCCCATGAAACAGGCCAGAATCGGCCAAAGCTGCGAGTGTTGATGACCGGCACGTAAACGCAACCTGGGGTTCGTCAATGGTGAAAATCACTCCGGGGACTCAAAACGGTGATTAATAGCCCATCTAACTGTGATTAATAGCCCATGAAACAGGCCAGAATCGGCCAAAAGTGCGAGTGTTGATGACCGACACGTAAATACAACCTGGGGTTCTTCAATGGTGGAAATCACTCCGGGGACTCAAAACGGTGATTAATAGCCCATGTAACTATGATTAATAGCCCATGAAACAGGCCAGAATCGGCCAAAACTGAGAGTTTTGATGACCGGCACGTAAACGCAACCTGGGGTTCGTCAATGGTGAAAATCACTCCGGGGACTCAAAACGGTGATTAATAGCCCATCTAACTGTGATTAATAGCCCATGAAAGAGGCCAAAATCGGCCAAAACTGTGAGTGTTGATGACCGACACGTAAATAAAACCTGGGGTTCGTTAATGGTGGAAATCACTCCGGGGACTCAAAACGGTGATTAATAGCCCATGAAACAGGCCGGAATCGGCCAAAACTGCGAGTGTTGATGACGGACACGTAAATACAACCTGGGGTTCGTCAATGGTGGAAATCACTCCGGGGACTCAAAACGGTGATTAATAGCCCATGTAACAATGATTAATAGCCCATGAAACATGCCAGAATCGGCCAAAACTGCGAGTGTTGATGACCGTCACGTAAACGCAACCTGGGGTTCGTCAATGCTGAAAATCACTCCGGGGACTCAAAACGGTGATTAATAGCCCATCTAACTGTGATTAATATCCCATGAAACAGGCCAAAATCGGCCAAAACTGCGAGTTTTGATGACCGACACGTAAATAAAACCTGGGGTTCGTCAATGGTGGAAATCACTCCGGGGACTCAAAACGGTGATTAATAGCCCATCTAACAGTGATTAATAGCCCATGAAACAGGCCAGAATCGGCCAAAATTACGAGTGTTGATGACCGGCACGTAAACGCAACCTAGGGTTCGACAATGGTGGAAATCACTCCGGGGACTCAAAACGGTGATTAATAGCTCATGTAATTGTGATTAATAGCCCATGAAACAGGCGAGAAACGGCCAAAACTGCGAGTGTTGATGACCGACACGTAAATAAAACCTGGGGTTCGTTAATGGTGGAAATCACTCCGGGGACTCAAAACGGTGATTAATAGCCCATGAAACAGGCCAGAATCGGCCAAAACTGCGAGTGTTGATGACCGACACGTAAATACAACCTGGGGTTCGTCAATGGTGGAAATCACTCCGGGGACTCAAAACGGTGATTAATAGCCCATGTAACAATGATTAATAGCCCATGAAACAGGCCAGAATCGGCCAAAGCTGCGAGTGTTGATGACCGGCACGTAAACGCAACCTGGGTTCGTTAATGGTGAAAATCACTCCGGGGACTCAAAACGGTGATTAATAGCCCATCTAACTGTGATTAATAGCCCATGAAACAGGCCAGAATCGGCCAAAACTGCGAGTGTTGATGACCGACACGTAAATACAACCTGGGGTTCTTCAATGGTGGAAATCACTCCGGGGACTCAAAACGGTGATTAATAGCCCATGTAACTATGATTAATAGCCCATGAAACAGGCCAGAATCGGCCAAAACTGAGAGTTTTGATGACCGGCACGTAAACGCAACCTGGGGTTCGTCAATGGTGAAAATCACTCCGGGGACTCAAAACGGTGATTAATAGCCCATCTAACTGTGATTAATAGCCCATGAAAGAGGCCAGAATCGGCCAAAACTGTGAGTTTTGATGACCGACACGTAAATAAAACCTGGGTTCGTCAATGGTGAAAATCAATCCGGGGACTCAAAACGGTGATTAATAGCCCATCTAACTGTGATTAATAGCCCATGAAAGAGGCCAGAATCGGCCAAAACTGTGAGTTTTGATGACCGACACGTAAATAAAACCTGGGTTCGTCAATGGTGAAAATCACTCCGGGGACTCAAAACGGTGATTAATAGCCCATGTAACAATGATTAATAGCCCATGAAACAGGCCAGAATCGGCCAAAACTGCGAGTGTTGATGACCGACACGTAAATACAACCTGGGGTTCGTCAATGGTGGAAATCACTCCGGGGACTCAAAACGGTGATTAATAGCCCATGTAACAATGATTAATAGCCCATGAAACAGGCCAGAATCGGCCAAAGCTGCGAGTGTTGATGACCGGCACGTAAACGCAACCTGGGGTTCGTCAATGGTGAAAATCACTCCGGGGACTCAAAACGGTGATTAATAGCCCATCTAACTGTGATTAATAGCCCATGAAACAGGCCAGAATCGGCCAAAACTGCGAGTGTTGATGACCGACACGTAAATACAACCTGGGGTTCTTCAATGGTGGAAATCACTCCGGGGACTCAAAACGGTGATTAATAGCCCATGTAACTATGATTAATAGCCCATGAAACAGGCCAGAATCGGCCAAAACTGAGAGTTTTGATGACCGGCACGTAAACGCAACCTGGGGTTCGTCAATGGTGAAAATCACTCCGGGGACTCAAAACGGTGATTAATAGCCCATCTAACTGTGATTAATAGCCCATGAAAGAGGCCAGAATCGGCCAAAACTGTGAGTTTTGATGACCGACACGTAAATAAAACCTGGGGTTCGTTAATGGTGGAAATCACTCCGGGGACTCAAAACGGTGAGTAATAGCCCATGAAACAGGCCAGAATCGGCCAAAACTGCGAGTGTTGATGAGCGACACGTAAATACAACCTGGGGTTCGTCAATGGTGGAAATCGCTCCGGGGACTCAAAACGGTGATTAATACCCCATCTAACTGTGATTAATAGCCCATGAAACAGGCCAGAATCGGCAAAAACTGCGAGTTTTGATGTCCGACACGTAAATAAAACCTGGGGTTCGTCAATGGTGGAAATCACTCCGGGGACTCAAAACGGTGATTAATAGCCCATGAAACAGGCCGGAATCGGCCAAAACTGCGAGTGTTGATGACGGACACGTAAATACAACCTGGGGTTCGTCAATGGTGGAAATCACTCCGGGGACTCAAAACGGTGATTAATAGCCCATGTAACAATGATTAATAGCCCATGAAACATGCCAGAATCGGCCAAAACTGCGAGTGTTGATGACCGTCACGTAAACGCAACCTGGGGTTCGTCAATGCTGAAAATCACTCCGGGGACTCAAAACGGTGATTAATAGCCCATCTAACTGTGATTAATATCCCATGAAACAGGCCAAAATCGGCCAAAACTGCGAGTTTTGATGACCGACACGTAAATAAAACCTGGGGTTCGTCAATGGTGGAAATCACTCCGGGGACTCAAAACGGTGATTAATAGCCCATCTAACAGTGATTAATAGCCCATGAAACAGGCCAGAATCGGCCAAAATTACGAGTGTTGATGACCGGCACGTAAACGCAACCTAGGGTTCGACAATGGTGGAAATCACTCCGGGGACTCAAAACGGTGATTAATAGCTCATGTAATTGTGATTAATAGCCCATGAAACAGGCGAGAAACGGCCAAAACTGCGAGTGTTGATGACCGACACGTAAATAAAACCTGGGGTTCGTTAATGGTGGAAATCACTCCGGGGACTCAAAACGGTGATTAATAGCCCATGAAACAGGCCAGAATCGGCCAAAACTGCGAGTGTTGATGACCGACACGTAAATACAACCTGGGGTTCGTCAATGGTGGAAATCACTCCGGGGACTCAAAACGGTGATTAATAGCCCATGTAACAATGATTAATAGCCCATGAAACAGGCCAGAATCGGCCAAAGCTGCGAGTGTTGATGACCGGCACGTAAACGCAACCTGGGTTCGTTAATGGTGAAAATCACTCCGGGGACTCAAAACGGTGATTAATAGCCCATCTAACTGTGATTAATAGCCCATGAAACAGGCCAGAATCGGCCAAAACTGCGAGTGTTGATGACCGACACGTAAATACAACCTGGGGTTCTTCAATGGTGGAAATCACTCCGGGGACTCAAAACGGTGATTAATAGCCCATGTAACTATGATTAATAGCCCATGAAACAGGCCAGAATCGGCCAAAACTGAGAGTTTTGATGACCGGCACGTAAACGCAACCTGGGGTTCGTCAATGGTGAAAATCACTCCGGGGACTCAAAACGGTGATTAATAGCCCATCTAACTGTGATTAATAGCCCATGAAAGAGGCCAGAATCGGCCAAAACTGTGAGTTTTGATGACCGACACGTAAATAAAACCTGGGTTCGTCAATGGTGAAAATCAATCCGGGGACTCAAAACGGTGATTAATAGCCCATCTAACTGTGATTAATAGCCCATGAAAGAGGCCAGAATCGGCCAAAACTGTGAGTTTTGATGACCGACACGTAAATAAAACCTGGGTTCGTCAATGGTGAAAATCACTCCGGGGACTCAAAACGGTGATTAATAGCCCATGTAACAATGATTAATAGCCCATGAAACAGGCCAGAATCGGCCAAAACTGCGAGTGTTGATGACCGACACGTAAATACAACCTGGGGTTCGTCAATGGTGGAAATCACTCCGGGGACTCAAAACGGTGATTAATAGCCCATGTAACAATGATTAATAGCCCATGAAACAGGCCAGAATCGGCCAAAGCTGCGAGTGTTGATGACCGGCACGTAAACGCAACCTGGGGTTCGTCAATGGTGAAAATCACTCCGGGGACTCAAAACGGTGATTAATAGCCCATCTAACTGTGATTAATAGCCCATGAAACAGGCCAGAATCGGCCAAAACTGCGAGTGTTGATGACCGACACGTAAATACAACCTGGGGTTCTTCAATGGTGGAAATCACTCCGGGGACTCAAAACGGTGATTAATAGCCCATGTAACTATGATTAATAGCCCATGAAACAGGCCAGAATCGGCCAAAACTGAGAGTTTTGATGACCGGCACGTAAACGCAACCTGGGGTTCGTCAATGGTGAAAATCACTCCGGGGACTCAAAACGGTGATTAATAGCCCATCTAACTGTGATTAATAGCCCATGAAAGAGGCCAGAATCGGCCAAAACTGTGAGTTTTGATGACCGACACGTAAATAAAACCTGGGGTTCGTTAATGGTGGAAATCACTCCGGGGACTCAAAACGGTGAGTAATAGCCCATGAAACAGGCCAGAATCGGCCAAAACTGCGAGTGTTGATGAGCGACACGTAAATACAACCTGGGGTTCGTCAATGGTGGAAATCGCTCCGGGGACTCAAAACGGTGATTAATACCCCATCTAACTGTGATTAATAGCCCATGAAACAGGCCAGAATCGGCAAAAACTGCGAGTTTTGATGTCCGACACGTAAATAAAACCTGGGGTTCGTCAATGGTGGAAATCACTCCGGGGACTCAAAACGGTGATTAATAGCCCATGAAACAGGCCAGAAACGGCCAAAACTGCGAGTGCTGATGACCGATACGTAAATACAACCTGGGGTTCGTGAATGGTGGAAATCGCTCCGGGGACTCAAAACGGTGATTAATAGCCCATGTAACAATGATTAATAGCCCATGAAACAGGCCAGAATCGGCCAAAACTGCGAGTGTTGATGACCGACACGTAAATACAACCTGGGGTTCTTCAATGGTGGAAATCACTCCGGGGACTCAAAACGGTGATTAATAGCGCATGTAACTATGATTAATAGCCCATGAAACAGGCCAGAATCGGCCAAAACTGAGAGTTTTGATGACCGGCACGTAAACGCAACCTGGGGTTCGTCAATGGTGAAAATCACTCCGGGGACTCAAAACGGTGATTAATAGCCCATCTAACTGTGATTAATAGCCCATGAAAGAGGCCAGAATCGGCCAAAACTGTGAGTTTTGATGACCGACACGTAAATAAAACCTGGGTTCGTCAATGGTGAAAATCACTCCGGGGACTCAAAACGGTGATTAATAGCCCATGTAATAATGATTAATAGCCCATGAAACAGGCCAGAATCGGCCAAAACTGCGAGTGTTGATGACCGACACGTAAATACAACCTGGGGTTCGTCAATGGTGGAAATCACTCCGGGGACTCAAAACGGTGATTAATAGCCCATGTAACAATGATTAATAGCCCATGAAACAGGCCAGAATCGGCCAAAGCTGCGAGTGTTGATGACCGGCACGTAAACGCAACCTGGGGTTCGTCAATGGTGAAAATCACTCCGGGGACTCAAAACGGTGATTAATAGCCCATCTAACTGTGATTAATAGCCCATGAAACAGGCCAGAATCGGCCAAAACTGCGAGTGTTGATGACCGACACGTAAATACAACCTGGGGTTCTTCAATGGTGGAAATCACTCCGGGGACTCAAAACGGTGATTAATAGCCCATGTAACTATGATTAATAGCCCATGAAACAGGCCAGAATCGGCCAAAACTGAGAGTTTTGATGACCGGCACGTAAACGCAACCTGGGGTTCGTCAATGGTGAAAATCACTCCGGGGACTCAAAACGGTGATTAATAGCCCATCTAACTGTGATTAATAGCCCATGAAAGAGGCCAGAATCGGCCAAAACTGTGAGTGTTGATGACCGACACGTAAATAAAACCTGGGGTTCGTTAATGGTGGAAATCACTCCGGGGACTCAAAACGGTGATTAATAGCCCATGAAACAGGCCGGAATCGGCCAAAACTGCGAGTGTTGATGACGGACACGTAAATACAACCTGGGGTTCGTCAATGGTGGAAATCACTCCGGGGACTCAAAACGGTGATTAATAGCCCATGTAACAATGATTAATAGCCCATGAAACATGCCAGAATCGGCCAAAACTGCGAGTGTTGATGACCGTCACGTAAACGCAACCTGGGGTTCGTCAATGCTGAAAATCACTCCGGGGACTCAAAACGGTGATTAATAGCCCATCTAACTGTGATTAATATCCCATGAAACAGGCCAAAATCGGCCAAAACTGCGAGTTTTGATGACCGACACGTAAATAAAACCTGGGGTTCGTCAATGGTGGAAATCACTCCGGGGACTCAAAACGGTGATTAATAGCCCATCTAACAGTGATTAATAGCCCATGAAACAGGCCAGAATCGGCCAAAATTACGAGTGTTGATGACCGGCACGTAAACGCAACCTAGGGTTCGACAATGGTGGAAATCACTCCGGGGACTCAAAACGGTGATTAATAGCTCATGTAATTGTGATTAATAGCCCATGAAACAGGCGAGAAACGGCCAAAACTGCGAGTGTTGATGACCGACACGTAAATAAAACCTGGGGTTCGTTAATGGTGGAAATCACTCCGGGGACTCAAAACGGTGATTAATAGCCCATGAAACAGGCCAGAATCGGCCAAAACTGCGAGTGTTGATGACCGACACGTAAATACAACCTGGGGTTCGTCAATGGTGGAAATCACTCCGGGGACTCAAAACGGTGATTAATAGCCCATGTAACAATGATTAATAGCCCATGAAACAGGCCAGAATCGGCCAAAGCTGCGAGTGTTGATGACCGGCACGTAAACGCAACCTGGGGTTCGTCAATGGTGAAAATCACTCCGGGGACTCAAAACGGTGATTAATAGCCCATCTAACTGTGATTAATAGCCCATGAAACAGGCCAGAATCGGCCAAAACTGCGAGTGTTGATGACCGACACGTAAATACAACCTGGGGTTCTTCAATGGTGGAAATCACTCCGGGGACTCAAAACGGTGATTAATAGCCCATGTAACTATGATTAATAGCCCATGAAACAGGCCAGAATCGGCCAAAACTGAGAGTTTTGATGACCGGCACGTAAACGCAACCTGGGGTTCGTCAATGGTGAAAATCACTCCGGGGACTCAAAACGGTGATTAATAGCCCATCTAACTGTGATTAATAGCCCATGAAAGAGGCCAGAATCGGCCAAAACTGTGAGTGTTGATGACCGACACGTAAATAAAACCTGGGGTTCGTTAATGGTGGAAATCACTCCGGGGACTCAAAACGGTGATTAATAGCCCATGAAACAGGCCGGAATCGGCCAAAACTGCGAGTGTTGATGACGGACACGTAAATACAACCTGGGGTTCGTCAATGGTGGAAATCACTCCGGGGACTCAAAACGGTGATTAATAGCCCATGTAACAATGATTAATAGCCCATGAAACATGCCAGAATCGGCCAAAACTGCGAGTGTTGATGACCGTCACGTAAACGCAACCTGGGGTTCGTCAATGCTGAAAATCACTCCGGGGACTCAAAACGGTGATTAATAGCCCATCTAACTGTGATTAATATCCCATGAAACAGGCCAAAATCGGCCAAAACTGCGAGTTTTGATGACCGACACGTAAATAAAACCTGGGGTTCGTCAATGGTGGAAATCACTCCGGGGACTCAAAACGGTGATTAATAGCCCATCTAACAGTGATTAATAGCCCATGAAACAGGCCAGAATCGGCCAAAATTACGAGTGTTGATGACCGGCACGTAAACGCAACCTAGGGTTCGACAATGGTGGAAATCACTCCGGGGACTCAAAACGGTGATTAATAGCTCATGTAATTGTGATTAATAGCCCATGAAACAGGCGAGAAACGGCCAAAACTGCGAGTGTTGATGACCGACACGTAAATAAAACCTGGGGTTCGTTAATGGTGGAAATCACTCCGGGGACTCAAAACGGTGATTAATAGCCCATGAAACAGGCCAGAATCGGCCAAAACTGCGAGTGTTGATGACCGACACGTAAATACAACCTGGGGTTCGTCAATGGTGGAAATCACTCCGGGGACTCAAAACGGTGATTAATAGCCCATGTAACAATGATTAATAGCCCATGAAACAGGCCAGAATCGGCCAAAGCTGCGAGTGTTGATGACCGGCACGTAAACGCAACCTGGGGTTCGTCAATGGTGAAAATCACTCCGGGGACTCAAAACGGTGATTAATAGCCCATCTAACTGTGATTAATAGCCCATGAAACAGGCCAGAATCGGCCAAAACTGCGAGTGTTGATGACCGACACGTAAATACAACCTGGGGTTCTTCAATGGTGGAAATCACTCCGGGGACTCAAAACGGTGATTAATAGCCCATGTAACTATGATTAATAGCCCATGAAACAGGCCAGAATCGGCCAAAACTGAGAGTTTTGATGACCGGCACGTAAACGCAACCTGGGGTTCGTCAATGGTGAAAATCACTCCGGGGACTCAAAACGGTGATTAATAGCCCATCTAACTGTGATTAATAGCCCATGAAAGAGGCCAGAATCGGCCAAAACTGTGAGTGTTGATGACCGACACGTAAATAAAACCTGGGGTTCGTTAATGGTGGAAATCACTCCGGGGACTCAAAACGGTGATTAATAGCCCATGAAACAGGCCGGAATCGGCCAAAACTGCGAGTGTTGATGACGGACACGTAAATACAACCTGGGGTTCGTCAATGGTGGAAATCACTCCGGGGACTCAAAACGGTGATTAATAGCCCATGTAACAATGATTAATAGCCCATGAAACAGGCCAGAATCGGCCAAAGCTGCGAGTGTTGATGACCGGCACGTAAACGCAACCTGGGGTTCGTCAATGGTGAAAATCACTCCGGGGACTCAAAACGGTGATTAATAGCCCATCTAACTGTGATTAATAGCCCATGAAACAGGCCAGAATCGGCCAAAACTGCGAGTGTTGATGACCGACACGTAAACGCAACCTAGGGTTCGTCAATGGTGAAAATCACTCCGGGGACTCAAAACGGTGATTAATAGCCCATCTAACTGTGATTAATATCCCATGAAACAGGCCAAAATCGGCCAAAACTGCGAGTTTTGATGACCGACACGTAAATAAAACCTGGGGTTCGTCAATGGTGGAAATCACTCCGGGGACTCAAAACGGTGATTAATAGCCCATCTAACAGTGATTAATAGCCCATGAAACAGGCCAGAATCGGCCAAAATTACGAGGTTGATGACCGGCACGTAAACGCAACCTAGGGTTCGACAATGGTGGAAATCACTCCGGGGACTCAAAACGGTGATTAATAGCTCATGTAATTGTGATTAATAGCCCATGAAACAGGCGAGAAACGGCCAAAACTGCGAGTGTTGATGACCGACACGTAAATAAAACCTGGGGTTCGTTAATGGTGGAAATCACTCCGGGGACTCAAAACGGTGATTAATAGCCCATGAAACAGGCCAGAATCGGCCAAAACTGCGAGTGTTGATGACCGACACGTAAATACAACCTGGGGTTCGTCAATGGTGGAAATCGCTCCGGGGACTCAAAACGGTGATTAATACCCCATCTAACTGTGATTAATAGCCCATGAAACAGGCCAGAATCGGCCAAAGCTGCAAGTGTTGATGACCGACACGTAAATACAACCTGGGGTTCGTCAATGGTGGAAATCACTCCGGGGACTCAAAACGGTGATTAATAGCCCATGAAACAGGCCAGAAACGTCCAAAACTGCGAGTGCTGATGACCGATACGTAAATACAACCTGGGGTTCGTGAATGGTGGAAATCGCTCCGGGGACTCAAAACGGTGATTAATAGCCCATGTAACAATGATTAATAGCCCATGAAACAGGCCAGAATCGGCCAAAGCTGCGAGTGTTGATGACCGGCACGTAAACGCAACATGGGGTTCGTCAATGGTGAAAATCACTCCGGGGACTCAAAACGGTGATTAATAGCCCATCTAACTGTGATTAATAGCCCATGAAAGAGGCCAGAATCGGCCAAAACTGTGAGTTTTGATGACCGACACGTAAATAAAACCTGGGTTCGTCAATGGTGGAAATCACTCCGGGGACTCAAAACGGTAATTAATAGCCCATGAAACAGGCCGGAATCGGCCAAAACTGCGAGTGTTGATGACCGACACGTAAATACAACCTGGGGTTCGTCAATGGTGGAAATCACTCCGGGGACTCAAAACGGTGATTAATAGCCCATGTAACAATGATTAATAGCCCATGAAACATGCCAGAATCGGCCAAAACTGCGAGTGTTGATGACCGTCACGTAAACGCAACCTGGGGTTCGTCAATGGTGAAAATCACTCCGGGGACTCAAAACGGTGATTAATAGCCCATCTAACTGTGATTAATATCCCATGAAACAGGCCAAAATCGGCCAAAACTGCGAGTTTTGATGACCGACACGTAAATAAAACCTGGGTTCGTCAATGGTGGAAATCACTCCGGGGACTCAAAACGGTAATTAATAGCCCATGAAACAGGCCGGAATCGGCCAAAACTGCGAGTGTTGATGACCGACACGTAAATACAACCTGGGGTTCGTCAATGGTGGAAATCACTCCGGGGACTCAAAACGGTGATTAATAGCCCATGTAACAATGATTAATAGCCCATGAAACATGCCAGAATCGGCCAAAACTTCGAGTGTTGATGACCGTCACGTAAACGCAACCTGGGGTTCGTCAATGGTGAAAATCACTCCGGGGACTCAAAACGGTGATTAATAGCCCATCTAACTGTGATTAATATCCCATGAAACAGGCCAAAATCGGCCAAAACTGCGAGTTTTGATGACCGACACGTAAATAAAACCTGGGGTTCGTCAATGGTGGAAATCACTCCGGGGACTCAAAACGGTGATTAATAGCCCATCTAACTGTGATTAATAGCCCATGAAACAGGCCAGAATCGGCCAAAATTACGAGTGTTGATGACCGACACGTAAATACAGCTTGGGGTTCGTGAATGGTGGAAATCGCTCCGGGGACTCAAAACGGTGATTAATAACCCATCTAACTGTGATTAATAGCCCATGAAACAGGCCAGAATCGGCCAAAACTGCGAGTTTTGATGTCCGACACGTAAATAAAACCTGGGGTTCGTCAATGGTGGAAATCACTCCGGGGACTCAAAACGGTGATTAATAGCCCATGAAACAGGCCAGAAACGGCCAAAACTGCGAGTGTTGATGACCGATACGTAAATACAACCTGGGGTTCGTCAATGGTGGAAATCACTCCGGGGACTCAAAACGGTGATTAATAGCCCATGTAACAATGATTAATAGCCCATGAAACAGGCCAGAATCGGCCAAAACTGCGAGTGTTGATGACCGGCACGTAAACGCAACCTGGGGTTCGTCAATGGTGAAAATCACTCCGGGGACTCAAAACGGTGATTAATAGCCCATCTAACTGTGATTAATAGCCCATGAAACAGGCCGGAATCGGCCAAAACTGCGAGTGTTGATGACCGACACGTAAATACAACCTAGGGTTCGTCAATGGTGGAAATCACTCCGGGGACTCAAAACGGTGATTAATAGCCCATGTAACAATGATTAATAGCCCATGAAACATGCCAGAATCGGCCAAAACTGCGAGTGTTGATGACCGTCACGTAAACGCAACCTGGGGTTCGTCAATGGTGAAAATCACTCCGGGGACTCAAAACGGTGATTAATAGCCCATCTAACTGTGATTAATATCCCATGAAACAGGCCAAAATCGGCCAAAACTGCGATTTTTGATGACCGACACGTAAATAAAACCTGGGTTCGTCAATGGTGGAAATCACTCCGGGGACTCAAAACGGTAATTAATAGCCCATGAAACAGGCCGAAATCGGCCAAAATTGCGAGTGTTGATGACCGACACGTAAATACAACCTGGGGTTCGTCAATGGTGGAAATCACTCCGGGGACTCAAAACGGTGATTAATAGCCCATGTAACAATGATTAATAGCCCATGAAACATGCCAGAATCGGCCAAAACTTCGAGTGTTGATGACCGTCACGTAAACGCAACCTGGGGTTCGTCAATGGTGAAAATCACTCCGGGGACTCAAAACGGTGATTAATAGCCCATCTAACTGTGATTAATATCCCATGAAACAGGCCAAAATCGGCCAAAACTGCGAGTTTTGATGACCGACACGTAAATAAAACCTGGGGTTCGTCAATGGTGGAAATCACTCCGGGGACTCAAAACGGTGATTAATAGCCCATCTAACTGTGATTAATAGCCCATGAAACAGGCCAGAATCGGCCAAAATTACGAGTGTTGATGACCGACACGTAAATACAGCCTGGGGTTCGTGAATGGTGGAAATCGCTCCGGGGACTCAAAACGGTGATTAATAACCCATCTAACTGTGATTAATAGCCCATGAAACAGGCCAGAATCGGCCAAAACTGCGAGTTTTGATGTCCGACACGTAAATAAAACCTGGGGTTCGTCAATGGTGGAAATCACTCCGGGGACTCAAAACGGTGATTAATAGCCCATGAAACAGGCCAGAAACGGCCAAAACTGCGAGTGTTGATGACCGATACGTAAATACAACCTGGGGTTCGTCAATGGTGGAAATCACTCCGGGGACTCAAAACGGTGATTAATAGCCCATGTAACAATGATTAATAGCCCATGAAACAGGCCAGAATCGGCCAAAACTGCGAGTGTTGATGACCGGCACGTAAACGCAACCTGGGGTTCGTCAATGGTGAAAATCACTCCGGGGACTCAAAACGGTGATTAATAGCCCATCTAACTGTGATTAATAGCCCATGAAACAGGCCGGAATCGGCCAAAACTGCGAGTGTTGATGACCGACACGTAAATACAACCTGGGGTTCGTCAATGGTGGAAATCACTCCGGGGACTCAAAACGGTGATTAATAGCCCATGTAACAATGATTAATAGCCCATGAAACATGCCAGAATCGGCCAAAACTGCGAGTGTTGATGACCGTCACGTAAACGCAACCTGGGGTTCGTCAATGGTGAAAATCACTCCGGGGACTCAAAACGGTGATTAATAGCCCATCTAACTGTGATTAATATCCCATGAAACAGGCCAAAATCGGCCAAAACTGCGAGTTTTGATGACCGACACGTAAATAAAACCTGGGTTCGTCAATGGTGGAAATCACTCCGGGGACTCAAAACGGTAATTAATAGCCCATGAAACAGGCCGGAATCGGCCAAAACTGCGAGTGTTGATGACCGACACGTAAATACAACCTGGGGTTCGTCAATGGTGGAAATCACTCCGGGGACTCAAAACGGTGATTAATAGCCCATGTAACAATGATTAATAGCCCATGAAACATGCCAGAATCGGCCAAAACTTCGAGTGTTGATGACCGTCACATAAACGCAACCTGGGGTTCGTCAATGGTGAAAATCACTCCGGGGACTCAAAACGGTGATTAATAGCCCATCTAACTGTGATTAATATCCCATGAAACAGGCCAAAATCGGCCAAAACTGCGAGTTTTGATGACCGACACGTAAATAAAACCTGGGGTTCGTCAATGGTGGAAATCACTCCGGGGACTCAAAACGGTGATTAATAGCCCATCTAACTGTGATTAATAGCCCATGAAACAGGCCAGAATCGGCCAAAATTACGAGTGTTGATGACCGACACGTAAATACAGCCTGGGGTTCGTGAATGGTGGAAATCGCTCCGGGGACTCAAAACGGTGATTAATAACCCATCTAACTGTGATTAATAGCCCATGAAACAGGCCAGAATCGGCCAAAACTGCGAGTTTTGATGTCCGACACGTAAATAAAACCTGGGGTTCGTCAATGGTGGAAATCACTCCGGGGACTCAAAACGGTGATTAATAGCCCATGAAACAGGCCAGAAACGGCCAAAACTGCGAGTGTTGATGACCGATACGTAAATACAACCTGGGGTTCGTCAATGGTGGAAATCACTCCGGGGACTCAAAACGGTGATTAATAGCCCATGTAACAATGATTAATAGCCCATGAAACAGGCCAGAATCGGCCAAAACTGCGAGTGTTGATGACCGGCACGTAAACGCAACCTGGGGTTCGTCAATGGTGAAAATCACTCCGGGGACTCAAAACGGTGATTAATAGCCCATCTAACTGTGATTAATAGCCCATGAAACAGGCCAGAATCGGCCAAAACTGCGAGTGTTGATGACCGACACGTAAATACAACCTGGGGTTCTTCAATGGTGGAAATCACTCCGGGGACTCAAAACGGTGATTAATAGCCCATGTAACTATGATTAATAGCCCATGAAACAGTCCAGAAACGGCCAAAACTGCGAGTGTTGATGACCGACACGTAAATAAAACCTGGGGTTCGTTAATGGTGGAAATCACTCCGGGGACTCAAAACGGTGATTAATAGCCCATGAAACAGGCCAGAAACGGCCAAAACTGCGAGTGCTGATGACCGATACGTAAATACAACCTGGGGTTCGTGAATGGTGGAAATCGCTCCGGGGACTCAAAACGGTGATTAATAGCCCATGTAACAATGATTAATAGCCCATGAAACAGGCCAGAATCGGCCAAAGCTGCGAGTGTTGATGACCGATACGTAAATACAACCTAGGGTTCGTCAATGGTGGAAATCGCTCCGGGGACTCAAAACGGTGATTAATACCCCATCTAACTGTGATTAATAGCCCATGAAACAGGCCAGAATCGGCCAAAACTACGAGTTTTGATGTCCGACACGTAAATAAAACCTGGGGTTCGTCAATGGTGGAAATCACTCCGGGGACTCAAAACGGTGATTAATAGCCCATGAAACAGGCCAGAAACGGCCAAAACTGCGAGTGCTGATGACCGATACGTAAATACAACCTGGGGTTCGTGAATGGTGGAAATCGCTCCGGGGACTCAAAACGGTGATTAATAGCCCATGTAACAATGATTAATAGCCCATGAAACAGGCCAGAATCGGCCAAAGCTGCGAGTGTTGATGACCGTCACGTAAACGCAACCTGGGGTTCGTCAAGGGTGAAAATCACTCCGGGGACTCTAAACGGTGATTAATAGCCCATCTAACTGTGATTAATATCCCATGAAACAGGCCAAAATCGGCCAAAACTGCGAGTTTTGATGACCGACACGTAAATAAAACCTGGGGTTCGTCAATGGTGGAAATCACTCCGGGGACTCAAAACGGTGATTAATAGCCCATCTAACTGTGATTAATAGCCCATGAAACAGGCCAGAATCGGCCAAAATTACGAGTGTTGATGACCGGCACGTAAACGCAACCTAGGTTTCGACAATGGTGGAAATCACTCCGGGGACTCAAAACGGTGATTAATAGCTCATGTAATTGTGATTAATAGCCCATGAAACAGGCCAGAAACGGCCAAAACTGCGAGTGTTGATGACCGACACGTAAATAAAACCTGGGGTTCGTTAATGGTGGAAATCACTCCGGGGACTCAAAACGGTGATTAATAGCCCATGAAACAGGCCAGAATCGGCCAAAACTGCGAGTGTTGATGACCGACACGTAAATACAGCCTGGGGTTCGTCAATGGTGGAAATCGCTCCGGGGACTCAAAACGGTGATTAATACCCCATCTAACTGTGATTAATAGCCCATGAAACAGGCCAGAATCGGCCAAAACTGCGAGTTTTGATGTCCGACACGTAAATAAAACCTGGGGTTCGTCAATGGTGGAAATCACTCCGGGGACTCAAAACGGTGATTAATAGCCCATGAAACAGGCCAGAATCGGCCAAAACTGCGAGTTTTGATGTCCGACACGTAAATAAAACCTGGGGTTCGTCAATGGTGGAAATCACTCCGGGGACTCAAAACGGTGATTAATAGCCCATGTAACAATGATTAATAGCCCATGAAACATGCCAGAATCGGCCAAAACTGCGAGTGTTGATGACCGTCACGTAAACGCAACCTAGGGTTCGTCAATGGTGAAAATCACTCCGGGGACTCAAAACGGTGATTAATAGCCCATCTAACTGTGATTAATATCCCATGAAACAGGCCAAAATCGGCCAAAACTGCGAGTTTTGATGACCGACACGTAAATAAAACCTGGGGTTCGTCAATGGTGGAAATCACTCCGGGGACTCAAAACGGTGATTAATAGCCCATCTAACAGTGATTAATAGCCCATGAAACAGGCCAGAATCGGCCAAAATTACGAGTGTTGATGACCGGCACGTAAACGCAACCTAGGGTTCGACAATGGTGGAAATCACTCCGGGGACTCAAAACGGTGATTAATAGCCCATGTAATTATGATTAATAGCCCATGAAACAGTCCAGAAACGGCCAAAACTGCGAGTGTTGATGACCGACACGTAAATAAAACCTGGGGTTCGTTAATGGTGGAAATCACTCCGGGGACTCAAAACGGTGATTAATAGCCCATGAAACAGGCCAGAATCGGCCAAAACTGCGAGTGTTGATGACCGACACGTAAATACAACCTGGGGTTCGTCAATGGTGGAAATCGCTCCGGGGACTCAAAACGGTGATTAATGCCCCATCTAACTGTGATTAATAGCCCATGAAACAGGCCAGAATCGGCCAAAACTGCGAGTTTTGATGTAAGACACGTAAATAAAACCTGGGGTTCGTCAATGGTGGAAATCACTCCGGGGACTCAAAACGGTGATTAATAGCCCATGAAACAGGCCAGAAACGTCCAAAACTGCGAGTGCTGATGACCGACACGTAAATACAGCCTGGGGTTCGTCAATGGTGGAAATCGCTCCGGGGACTCAAAACGGTGATTAATACCCCATCTAACTGTGATTAATAGCCCATGAAACAGGCCAGAATCGGCCAAAACTGCGAGTTTTGATGTCCGACACGTAAATAAAACCTGGGGTTCGTCAATGGTGAAAATCACTCCGGGGACTCAAAACGGTGATTAATAGCCCATCTAACTGTGATTAATAGCCCATGAAAGAGGCCAGAATCGGCCAAAACTGTGAGTTTTGTTGACCGACACGTAAATAAAACCTGGGTTCGTCAATGGTGGAAATCACTCCGGGGACTCAAAACGGTGATTAATAGCCCATGAAACAGGCCGGAATCGGCCAAAACTGCGAGTGTTGATGACCGACACGTAAATACAACCTGGGGTTCGTCAATGGTGGAAATCACTCCGGGGACTCAAAACGGTCATTAATAGCCCATGAAACATGCCAGAATCGGCCAAAACTGCGAGTGTTGATGACCGTCACGTAAACGCAACCTGGGGTTCGTCAATGGTGAAAATCACTCCGGGGACTCAAAACGGTGATTAATAGCCCATCTAACTGTGATTAATATCCCATGAAACAGGCCAAAATCGGCCAAAACTGCGAGTTTTGATGACCGACACGTAAATAAAACCTGGGGTTCGTCAATGGTGGAAATCACTCCGGGGACTCAAAACGGTGATTAATAGCCCATCTAACTGTGATTAATAGCCCATGAAACAGGCCAGAATCGGCCAAAATTACGAGTGTTGATGACCGGCACGTAAACGCAACCTAGGGTTCGACAATGGTGGAAATCACTCCGGGGACTCAAAACGGTGATTAATAGCTCATGTAATTGTGATTAATAGCCCCTGAAACAGGCCAGAAACGGCCAAAACTGCGAGTGTTGATGACCGACACGTAAATAAAACCTGGGGTTCGTTAATGGTGGAAATCACTCCGGGGACTCAAAACGGTGATTAATAGCCCATGAAACATGCCAGAATTGGCCAAAACTGCGAGTGTTGATGACCGGCACGTAAACGCAACCTAGGGTTCGACAATGGTGGAAATCACTCCGGGGACTCAAAACGGTGATTAATAGCCCATCTAACTGTGATTAATAGCCCATGAAAGTGGCCAGAATCGGCCAAAACTGTGAGTTTTGATGACCGACACGTAAATAAAACCTGGGTTCGTCAATGGTGGAAATCACTCCGGGGACTCAAAACGGTGATTAATAGCCCATGAAACAGGCCGAAATCGGCCAAAACTGCGAGTGTTGATGACCGACACGTAAATACAACCTGGGGTTCGTCAATGGTGGAAATCACTCCGGGGACTCAAAACGGTGATTAATAGCCCATGTAACAATGATTAATAGCCCATGAAACATGCCAGAATCGGCCAAAACAGCGAGTGTTGATGACCGGCACGTAAACGCAACCTGGGGTTCGTCAATGGTGAAAATCACTCCGGGGACTGAAAACGGTGATTAATAGCCCATCTAACTGTGATTAATATCCCATGAAACAGGCCAAAATCGGCCAAAACTGCGAGTTTTGATGACCGACACGTAAATAAAACCTGGGGTTCGTCAATGGTGGAAATCACTCCGGGGACTCAAAACGGTGATTAATAGCCCATCTAACTGTGATTAATAGCCCATGAAACAGGCCAGAATCGGCCAAAATTACGAGTGTTGATGACCGGCACGTAAACGCAACCTAGGTTTCGACAATGGTGGAAATCACTCCGGGGACTCAAAACGGTGATTAATAGCTCATGTAATTGTGATTAATAGCCCATGAAACAGGCCAGAAACGGCCAAAACTGCGAGTGTTGATGACCGACACGTAAATAAAACCTGGGGTTCGTTAATGGTGGAAATCACTCCGGGGACTCAAAACGGTGATTAATAGCCCATGAAACATGCCAGAATTGGCCAAAACTGCGAGTGTTGATGACCGGAACGTAAACGCAACCTGGGGTTCGTCAATGGTGAAAATCACTCCGGGGACTCAAAACGGTGATTAATAGCCCATCTAACTGTGATTAATAGCCCATGAAAGTGGCCAGAATCGGCCAAAACTGTGAGTTTTGATGACCGACACGTAAATAAAACCTGGGTTCGTCAATGGTGGAAATCACTCCGGGGACTCAAAACGGTGATTAATAGCCCATGAAACAGGCCGAAATCGGCCAAAACTGCGAGTGTTGATGACCGACACGTAAATACAACCTGGGGTTCGTCAATGGTGGAAATCACTCCGGGGACTCAAAACGGTGATTAATAGCCCATGTAACAATGATTAATAGCCCATGAAACATGCCAGAATCGGCCAAAACAGCGAGTGTTGATGACCGGCACGTAAACGCAACCTGGGGTTCGTCAATGGTGAAAATCACTCCGGGGACTGAAAACGGTGATTAATAGCCCATCTAACTGTGATTAATATCCCATGAAACAGGCCAAAATCGGCCAAAACTGCGAGTTTTGATGACCGACACGTAAATAAAACCTGGGGTTCGTCAATGGTGGAAATCACTCCGGGGACTCAAAACGGTGATTAATAGCCCATCTAACTGTGATTAATAGCCCATGAAACAGGCCAGAATCGGCCAAAATTACGAGTGTTGATGACCGGCACGTAAACGCAACCTAGGTTTCGACAATGGTGGAAATCACTCCGGGGACTCAAAACGGTGATTAATAGCTCATGTAATTGTGATTAATAGCCCATGAAACAGGCCAGAAACGGCCAAAACTGCGAGTGTTGATGACCGACACGTAAATAAAACCTGGGGTTCGTTAATGGTGGAAATCACTCCGGGGACTCAAAACGGTGATTAATAGCCCATGAAACATGCCAGAATTGGCCAAAACTGCGAGTGTTGATGACCGGAACGTAAACGCAACCTGGGGTTCGTCAATGGTGAAAATCACTCCGGGGACTCAAAACGGTGATTAATAGCCCATCTAACTGTGATTAATAGCCCATGAAAGTGGCCAGAATCGGCCAAAACTGTGAGTTTTGATGACCGACACGTAAATAAAACCTGGGTTCGTCAATGGTGGAAATCACTCCGGGGACTCAAAACAGTGATTAATAGCCCATGTAACAATGATTAATAGCCCATGAAAGAGGCCAGAATCGGCCAAAACTGAGAGTGTTGATGACCGGCACGTAAACGCAACCTGGGGTTCGTCAATGGTGAAAATCACTCCGGGGACTCAAAACGGTGATTAATAGCCTATCTAACTGTGATTAATAGCCCATGAAACAGGCCAGAATCGGCCAAAACTGAGAGTGTTGATGACCGACACGTAAATACCACCTGGGGTTCTTCAATGGTGGAAATCACTCCGGGGACTCAAAACGGTGATTAATAGCCCATGTAACTATGATTAATAGCCCATGAAACAGGCTAGAATTGGCCAAAACTGAGAGTTTTGATGACCGGCACGTAAACGCAACCTGGGGTTCGTCAATGGTGAAAATCACTCCGGGGACTCAAAACGGTGATTAATAGCCCATCTAACTGTGATTAATAGCCCATGAAAGAGGCCAGAATCGGCCAAAACTGTGAGTTTTGATGACCGACACGTAAATAAAACCTGGGTTCGTCAATGGTGGAAATCACTCCGGGGACTCAAAATGGTGATTAATAGCCCATGAAACAGGCCGGAATCGGCCAAAACTGCGAGTGTTGATGACCGACACGTAAATACAACCTGGGGTTCGTCAATGGTGGAAATCACTCTGGGGACTCAAAACGGTGATTAATAGCCCATGTAACAATGATTAATAGCCCATGAAACATGCCAGAATCGGCCAAAACTGCGAGTGTTGATGACCGTCACGTAAACGCAACCTGGGGTTCGTCAATGGTGAAAATCACTCCGGGGACTCAAAACGGTGATTAATAGCCCATCTAACTGTGATTAATATCCCATGAAACAGGCCAAAATCGGCCAAAACTGCGAGTTTTGATGACCGACACGTAAATAAAACCTGGGGTTCGTCAATGGTGGAAATCACTCCGGGGACTCAAAACGGTGATTAATAGCCCATCTAACTGTGATTAATAGCCCATGAAACAGGCTAAAATCGGCCAAAATTACGAGTGTTGATGACCGGCACGTAAACGCAACCTAGGGTTCGACAATGGTGGAAATCACTCCGGGGACTCAAAACGGTGATTAATAGCTCATGTAATTGTGATTAATAGCCCATGAAACAGGCCAGAAACGGCCAAAACTGCGAGTGTTGATGACCGACACGTAAATAAAACCTGGGGTTCGTTAATGGTGGAAATCACTCCGGGGACTCAAAACGGTGATTAATAGCCCATGAAACATGCCAGAATTGGCCAAAACTGCGAGTGTTGATGACCGGAACGTAAACGCAACCTGGGGTTCGTCAATGGTGAAAATCACTCCGGGGACTCAAAACGGTGATTAATAGCCCATCTAACTGTGATTAATAGCCCATGAAAGTGGCCAGAATCGGCCAAAACTGTGAGTTTTGATGACCGACACGTAAATAAAACCTGGGTTCGTCAATGGTGGAAATCACTCCGGGGACTCAAAACGGTGATTAATAGCCCATGAAACAGGCCGAAATCGGCCAAAACTGCGAGTGTTGATGACCGACACGTAAATACAACCTGGGGTTCGTCAATGGTGGAAATCACTCCGGGGACTCAAAACGGTGATTAATAGCCCATGTAACAATGATTAATAGCCCATGAAACATGCCAGAATCGGCCAAAACAGCGAGTGTTGATGACCGGCACGTAAACGCAACCTGGGGTTCGTCAATGGTGAAAATCACTCCGGGGACTGAAAACGGTGATTAATAGCCCATCTAACTGTGATTAATATCCCATGAAACAGGCCAAAATCGGCCAAAACTGCGAGTTTTGATGACCGACACGTAAATAAAACCTGGGGTTCGTCAATGGTGGAAATCACTCCGGGGACTCAAAACGGTGATTAATAGCCCATCTAACTGTGATTAATAGCCCATGAAACAGGCCAGAATCGGCCAAAATTACGAGTGTTGATGACCGGCACGTAAACGCAACCTAGGTTTCGACAATGGTGGAAATCACTCCGGGGACTCAAAACGGTGATTAATAGCTCATGTAATTGTGATTAATAGCCCATGAAACAGGCCAGAAACGGCCAAAACTGCGAGTGTTGATGACCGACACGTAAATAAAACCTGGGGTTCGTTAATGGTGGAAATCACTCCGGGGACTCAAAACGGTGATTAATAGCCCATGAAACATGCCAGAATTGGCCAAAACTGCGAGTGTTGATGACCGGAACGTAAACGCAACCTGGGGTTCGTCAATGGTGAAAATCACTCCGGGGACTCAAAACGGTGATTAATAGCCCATCTAACTGTGATTAATAGCCCATGAAAGTGGCCAGAATCGGCCAAAACTGTGAGTTTTGATGACCGACACGTAAATAAAACCTGGGTTCGTCAATGGTGGAAATCACTCCGGGGACTCAAAACGGTGATTAATAGCCCATGAAACAGGCCGAAATCGGCCAAAACTGCGAGTGTTGATGACCGACACGTAAATACAACCTGGGGTTCGTCAATGGTGGAAATCACTCCGGGGACTCAAAACGGTGATTAATAGCCCATGTAACAATGATTAATAGCCCATGAAACATGCCAGAATCGGCCAAAACAGCGAGTGTTGATGACCGGCACGTAAACGCAACCTGGGGTTCGTCAATGGTGAAAATCACTCCGGGGACTCAAAACGGTGATTAATAGCCCATCTAACTGTGATTAATATCCCATGAAACAGGCCAAAATCGGCCAAAACTGCGAGTTTTGATGACCGACACGTAAATAAAACCTGGGGTTCGTCAATGGTGGAAATCACTCCGGGGACTCAAAACGGTGATTAATAGCCCATCTAACTGTGATTAATAGCCCATGAAACAGGCCAGAATCGGCCAAAATTACGAGTGTTGATGACCGGCACGTAAACGCAACCTAGGTTTCGACAATGGTGGAAATCACTCCGGGGACTCAAAACGGTGATTAATAGCTCATGTAATTGTGATTAATAGCCCATGAAACAGGCCAGAAACGGCCAAAACTGCGAGTGTTGATGACCGACACGTAAATAAAACCTGGGGTTCGTTAATGGTGGAAATCACTCCGGGGACTCAAAACGGTGATTAATAGCCCATGAAACATGCCAGAATTGGCCAAAACTGCGAGTGTTGATGACCGGAACGTAAACGCAACCTGGGGTTCGTCAATGGTGAAAATCACTCCGGGGACTCAAAACGGTGATTAATAGCCCATCTAACTGTGATTAATAGCCCATGAAAGTGGCCAGAATCGGCCAAAACTGTGAGTTTTGATGACCGACACGTAAATAAAACCTGGGTTCGTCAATGGTGGAAATCACTCCGGGGACTCAAAACGGTGATTAATAGCCCATGAAACAGGCCGAAATCGGCCAAAACTGCGAGTGTTGATGACCGACACGTAAATACAACCTGGGGTTCGTCAATGGTGGAAATCACTCCGGGGACTCAAAACGGTGATTAATAGCCCATGTAACAATGATTAATAGCCCATGAAACATGCCAGAATCGGCCAAAACAGCGAGTGTTGATGACCGGCACGTAAACGCAACCTGGGGTTCGTCAATGGTGAAAATCACTCCGGGGACTGAAAACGGTGATTAATAGCCCATCTAACTGTGATTAATATCCCATGAAACAGGCCAAAATCGGCCAAAACTGCGAGTTTTGATGACCGACACGTAAATAAAACCTGGGGTTCGTCAATGGTGGAAATCACTCCGGGGACTCAAAACGGTGATTAATAGCCCATCTAACTGTGATTAATAGCCCATGAAACAGGCCAGAATCGGCCAAAATTACGAGTGTTGATGACCGGCACGTAAACGCAACCTAGGTTTCGACAATGGTGGAAATCACTCCGGGGACTCAAAACGGTGATTAATAGCTCATGTAATTGTGATTAATAGCCCATGAAACAGGCCAGAAACGGCCAAAACTGCGAGTGTTGATGACCGACACGTAAATAAAACCTGGGGTTCGTTAATGGTGGAAATCACTCCGGGGACTCAAAACGGTGATTAATAGCCCATGAAACATGCCAGAATTGGCCAAAACTGCGAGTGTTGATGACCGGAACGTAAACGCAACCTGGGGTTCGTCAATGGTGAAAATCACTCCGGGGACTCAAAACGGTGATTAATAGCCCATCTAACTGTGATTAATAGCCCATGAAAGTGGCCAGAATCGGCCAAAACTGTGAGTTTTGATGACCGACACGTAAATAAAACCTGGGTTCGTCAATGGTGGAAATCACTCCGGGGACTCAAAACGGTGATTAATAGCCCATGAAACAGGCCGAAATCGGCCAAAACTGCGAGTGTTGATGACCGACACGTAAATACAACCTGGGGTTCGTCAATGGTGGAAATCACTCCGGGGACTCAAAACGGTGATTAATAGCCCATGTAACAATGATTAATAGCCCATGAAACATGCCAGAATCGGCCAAAACAGCGAGTGTTGATGACCGGCACGTAAACGCAACCTGGGGTTCGTCAATGGTGAAAATCACTCCGGGGACTCAAAACGGTGATTAATAGCCCATCTAACTGTGATTAATATCCCATGAAACAGGCCAAAATCGGCCAAAACTGCGAGTTTTGATGACCGACACGTAAATAAAACCTGGGGTTCGTCAATGGTGGAAATCACTCCGGGGACTCAAAACGGTGATTAATAGCCCATCTAACTGTGATTAATAGCCCATGAAACAGGCCAGAATCGGCCAAAATTACGAGTGTTGATGACCGGCACGTAAACGCAACCTAGGTTTCGACAATGGTGGAAATCACTCCGGGGACTCAAAACGGTGATTAATAGCTCATGTAATTGTGATTAATAGCCCATGAAACAGGCCAGAAACGGCCAAAACTGCGAGTGTTGATGACCGACACGTAAATAAAACCTGGGGTTCGTTAATGGTGGAAATCACTCCGGGGACTCAAAACGGTGATTAATAGCCCATGAAACATGCCAGAATTGGCCAAAACTGCGAGTGTTGATGACCGGAACGTAAACGCAACCTGGGGTTCGTCAATGGTGAAAATCACTCCGGGGACTCAAAACGGTGATTAATAGCCCATCTAACTGTGATTAATAGCCCATGAAAGTGGCCAGAATCGGCCAAAACTGTGAGTTTTGATGACCGACACGTAAATAAAACCTGGGTTCGTCAATGGTGGAAATCACTCCGGGGACTCAAAACGGTGATTAATAGCCCATGAAACAGGCCGAAATCGGCCAAAACTGCGAGTGTTGATGACCGACACGTAAATACAACCTGGGGTTCGTCAATGGTGGAAATCACTCCGGGGACTCAAAACGGTGATTAATAGCCCATGTAACAATGATTAATAGCCCATGAAACATGCCAGAATCGGCCAAAACAGCGAGTGTTGATGACCGGCACGTAAACGCAACCTGGGGTTCGTCAATGGTGAAAATCACTCCGGGGACTCAAAACGGTGATTAATAGCCCATCTAACTGTGATTAATATCCCATGAAACAGGCCAAAATCGGCCAAAACTGCGAGTTTTGATGACCGACACGTAAATAAAACCTGGGGTTCGTCAATGGTGGAAATCACTCCGGGGACTCAAAACGGTGATTAATAGCCCATCTAACTGTGATTAATAGCCCATGAAACAGGCCAGAATCGGCCAAAATTACGAGTGTTGATGACCGGCACGTAAACGCAACCTAGGTTTCGACAATGGTGGAAATCACTCCGGGGACTCAAAACGGTGATTAATAGCTCATGTAATTGTGATTAATAGCCCATGAAACAGGCCAGAAACGGCCAAAACTGCGAGTGTTGATGACCGACACGTAAATAAAACCTGGGGTTCGTTAATGGTGGAAATCACTCCGGGGACTCAAAACGGTGATTAATAGCCCATGAAACATGCCAGAATTGGCCAAAACTGCGAGTGTTGATGACCGGAACGTAAACGCAACCTGGGGTTCGTCAATGGTGAAAATCACTCCGGGGACTCAAAACGGTGATTAATAGCCCATCTAACTGTGATTAATAGCCCATGAAAGTGGCCAGAATCGGCCAAAACTGTGAGTTTTGATGACCGACACGTAAATAAAACCTGGGTTCGTCAATGGTGGAAATCACTCCGGGGACTCAAAACGGTGATTAATAGCCCATGAAACAGGCCGAAATCGGCCAAAACTGCGAGTGTTGATGACCGACACGTAAATACAACCTGGGGTTCGTCAATGGTGGAAATCACTCCGGGGACTCAAAACGGTGATTAATAGCCCATGTAACAATGATTAATAGCCCATGAAACATGCCAGAATCGGCCAAAACAGCGAGTGTTGATGACCGGCACGTAAACGCAACCTGGGGTTCGTCAATGGTGAAAATCACTCCGGGGACTCAAAACGGTGATTAATAGCCCATCTAACTGTGATTAATATCCCATGAAACAGGCCAAAATCGGCCAAAACTGCGAGTTTTGATGACCGACACGTAAATAAAACCTGGGGTTCGTCAATGGTGGAAATCACTCCGGGGACTCAAAACGGTGATTAATAGCCCATCTAACTGTGATTAATAGCCCATGAAACAGGCCAGAATCGGCCAAAATTACGAGTGTTGATGACCGGCACGTAAACGCAACCTAGGTTTCGACAATGGTGGAAATCACTCCGGGGACTCAAAACGGTGATTAATAGCTCATGTAATTGTGATTAATAGCCCATGAAACAGGCCAGAAACGGCCAAAACTGCGAGTGTTGATGACCGACACGTAAATACAGCCTGGGGTTCGTCAATGGTGGAAATCGCTCCGGGGACTCAAAACGGTGATTAATACCCCATCTAACTGTGATTAATAGCCCATGAAACAGGCCAGAATCGGCCAAAACTGCGAGTTTTGATGTCCGACACGTAAATAAAACCTGGGGTTCGTCAATGGTGGAAATCACTCCTGGGACTCAAAACGGTGATTAATAGCCCATGAAACAGGCCGGAATCGGCCAAAACTGCGAGTGTTGATGACCGACACGTAAATACAACCTGGGGTTCATCAATGGTGGAAATCACTCCGGGGACTCAAAACGGTGATTAATAGCCCATGTAACAATGATTAATAGCCCATGAAACATGCCAGAATTGGCCAAAACTGCGAGTGTTGATGACCGGCACGTAAACGCAACCTGGGGTTCGTCAATGGTGAAAATCACTCCGGGGACTCAAAACGGTGATTAATAGCCCATCTAACTGTGATTAATAGCCCATGAAACAGGCCAAAATTGGCCAAAACTGCGAGTTTTGATGACCGACACGTAAATAAAACCTGGGGTTCGTCAATGGTGGAAATCACTCCGGGGACTCAAAACGGTGATTAATAGCCCATCTAACTGTGATTAATAGCCCATGAAACAGGCCAGAATCGGCCAAAATTACGAGTGTTGATGACCGGCACGTAAACGCAACCTAGGTTTCGACAATGGTGGAAATCACTCCGGGGACTCAAAACGGTGATTAATAGCTCATGTAATTGTGATTAATAGCCCATGAAACAGGCCAGAAACGGCCAAAACTGCGAGTGTTGATGACCGACACGTAAATAAAACCTGGGGTTCGTTAATGGTGGAAATCACTCCGGGGACTCAAAACGGTGATTAATAGCCCATGAAACAGGCCAGAATCGGCCAAAACTGCGAGTGTTGATGACCGACACGTAAATACAGCCTGGGGTTCGTCAATGGTGGAAATCGCTCCGGGGACTCAAAACGGTGATTAATACCCCATCTAACTGTGATTAATAGCCCATGAAACAGGCCAGAATCGGCCAAAACTGCGAGTTTTGATGTCCGACACGTAAATAAAACCTGGGGTTCGTCAATGGTGGAAATCACTCCTGGGACTCAAAACGGTGATTAATAGCCCATGAAACAGGCCGGAATCGGCCAAAACTGCGAGTGTTGATGACCGACACGTAAATACAACCTGGGGTTCATCAATGGTGGAAATCACTCCGGGGACTCAAAACGGTGATTAATAGCCCATGTAACAATGATTAATAGCCCATGAAACATGCCAGAATTGGCCAAAACTGCGAGTGTTGATGACCGGCACGTAAACGCAACCTGGGGTTCGTCAATGGTGAAAATCACTCCGGGGACTCAAAACGGTGATTAATAGCCCATCTAACTGTGATTAATAGCCCATGAAACAGGCCAAAATTGGCCAAAACTGCGAGTTTTGATGACCGACACGTAAATAAAACCTGGGGTTCGTCAATGGTGGAAATCACTCCGGGGACTCAAAATGGTGATTAATAGCCCATCTAACTGTGATTAATAGCCCATGAAACAGGCCAGAATCGGCCAAAATTACGAGTGTTGATGACCGGCACTTAAACGCAACCTAGGTTTCGACAATGGTGGAAATCACTCCGGGGACTCAAAACGGTGATTAATAGCTCATGTAATTGTGATTAATAGCCCATGAAACAGGCCAGAAACGTCCAAAACTGCGAGTGTTGATGACCGACACGTAAATAAAACCTGGGGTTCGTTAATGGTGGAAATCACTCCGGGGACTCAAAACGGTGATTAATAGCCCATGAAACAGGCCAGAATCGGCCAAAACTGCGAGTGTTGATGACCGACACGTAAATACAGCCTGGGGTTCGTCAATGGTGGAAATCGCTCCGGGGACTCAAAACGGTGATTAATACCCCATCTAACTGTGATTAATAGCCCATGAAACAGGCCAGAATCGGCCAAAACTGCGAGTTTTGATGTCCGACACGTAAATAAAACCTGGGGTTCGTCAATGGTGGAAATCACTCCTGGGACTCAAAACGGTGATTAATAGCCCATGAAACAGGCCGGAATCGGCCAAAACTGCGAGTGTTGATGACCGACACGTAAATACAACCTGGGGTTCGTCAATGGTGGAAATCACTCCGGGGACTCAAAACGGTGATTAATAGCCCATGTAACAATGATTAATAGCCCATGAAACATGCCAGAATTGGCCAAAACTGCGAGTGTTGATGACCGGCACGTAAACGCAACCTGGGGTTCGTCAATGGTGAAAATCACTCCGGGGACTCAAAACGGTGATTAATAGCCCATCTAACTGTGATTAATAGCCCATGAAACAGGCCAAAATCAGCCAAAACTGCGAGTTTTGATGACCGACACGTAAATAAAACCTGGGGTTCGTCAATGGTGGAAATCACTCCGGGGACTCAAAACGGTGATTAATAGCCCATCTAACTGTGATTAATAGCCCATGAAACAGGCCAGAATCGGCCAAAATTACGAGTGTTGATGACCGGCACGTAAACGCAACCTAGGGTTCGACAATGGTGGAAATCACTCCGGGGACTCAAAACGGTGATTAATAGCTCATGTAATTGTGATTAATAGCCCATGAAACAGGCCAGAAACGGCCAAAACTGCGAGTGTTGATGACCGACACGTAAATAAAACCTGGGGTTCATTAATGGTGGAAATCACTCCGGGGACTCAAAACGGTGATTAATAGCCCATGAAACAGGCCAGAATCGGCCAAAACTGCGAGTGTTGATGACCGACACGTAAATACAGCCTGGGGTTCGTCAATGGTGGAAATCGCTCCGGGGACTCAAAACGGTGATTAATACCCCATCTAACTGTGATTAATAGCCCATGAAACAGGCCAGAATCGGCCAAAACTGCGAGTTTTGATGTCCGACACGTAAATAAAACCTGGGGTTCGTCAATGGTGGAAATCACTCCTGGGACTCAAAACGGTGATTAATAGCCCATGAAACAGGCCGGAATCGGCCAAAACTGCGAGTGTTGATGACCGACACGTAAATACAACCTGGGGTTCATCAATGGTGGAAATCACTCCGGGGACTCAAAACGGTGATTAATAGCCCATGTAACAATGATTAATAGCCCATGAAACATGCCAGAATTGGCCAAAACTGCGAGTGGTGATGACCGGCACGTAAACGCAACCTGGGGTTCGTCAATGGTGAAAATCACTCCGGGGACTCAAAACGGTGATTAATAGCCCATCTAACTGTGATTAATAGCCCATGAAACAGGCCAAAATTGGCCAAAACTGCGAGTTTTGATGACCGACACGTAAATAAAACCTGGGGTTCGTCAATGGTGGAAATCACTCCGGGGACTCAAAACGGTGATTAATAGACCATCTAACTGTGATTAATAGCCCATGAAACAGGCCAGAATCGGCCAAAATTACGAGTGTTGATGACCGGCACTTAAACGCAACCTAGGTTTCGACAATGGTGGAAATCACTCCGGGGACTCAAAACGGTGATTAATAGCTCATGTAATTGTGATTAATAGCCCATGAAACAAGCCAGAAACGTCCAAAACTGCGAGTGTTGATGACCGACACGTAAATAAAACCTGGGGTTCGTTAATGGTGGAAATCACTCCGGGGACTCAAAACGGTGATTAATAGCCCATGAAACAGGCCAGAATCGGCCAAAACTGCGAGTGTTGATGACCGACACGTAAATACAGCCTGGGGTTCGTCAATGGTGGAAATCGCTCCGGGGACTCAAAACGGTGATTAATACCCCATCTAACTGTGATTAATAGCCCATGAAACAGGCCAGAATCGGCCAAAACTGCGAGTTTTGATGTCCGACACGTAAATAAAACCTGGGGTTCGTCAATGGTGGAAATCACTCCTGGGACTCAAAACGGTGATTAATAGCCCATGAAACAGGCCGGAATCGGCCAAAACTGCGAGTGTTGATGACCGACACGTAAATACAACCTGGGGTTCGTCAATGGTGGAAATCACTCCGGGGACTCAAAACGGTGATTAATAGCCCATGTAACAATGATTAATAGCCCATGAAACATGCCAGAATTGGCCAAAACTGCGAGTGTTGATGACCGGCACGTAAACGCAACCTGGGGTTCGTCAATGGTGAAAATCACTCCGGGGACTCAAAACGGTGATTAATAGCCCATCTAACTGTGATTAATAGCCCATGAAACAGGCCAAAATCAGCCAAAACTGCGAGTTTTGATGACCGACACGTAAATAAAACCTGGGGTTCGTCAATGGTGGAAATCACTCCGGGGACTCAAAACGGTGATTAATAGCCCATCTAACTGTGATTAATAGCCCATGAAACAGGCCAGAATCGGCCAAAATTACGAGTGTTGATGACCGGCACGTAAACGCAACCTAGGGTTCGACAATGGTGGAAATCACTCCGGGGACTCAAAACGGTGATTAATAGCTCATGTAATTGTGATTAATAGCCCATGAAACAGGCCAGAAACGTCCAAAACTGCGAGTGTTGATGACCGACACGTAAATAAAACCTGGGGTTCGTTAATGGTGGAAATCACTCCGGGGACTCAAAACGGTGATTAATAGCCCATGAAACAGGCCAGAATCGGCCAAAACTGCGAGTGTTGATGACCGACACGTAAATACAGCCTGGGGTTCGTCAATGGTGGAAATCGCTCCGGGGACTCAAAACGGTGATTAATACCCCATCTAACTGTGATTAATAGCCCATGAAACAGGCCAGAATCGGCCAAAACTGCGAGTTTTGATGTCCGACACGTAAATAAAACCTGGGGTTCGTCAATGGTGGAAATCACTCCTGGGACTCAAAACGGTGATTAATAGCCCATGAAACAGGCCGGAATCGGCCAAAACTGCGAGTGTTGATGACCGACACGTAAATACAACCTGGGGTTCATCAATGGTGGAAATCACTCCGGGGACTCAAAACGGTGATTAATAGCCCATGTAACAATGATTAATAGCCCATGAAACATGCCAGAATTGGCCAAAACTGCGAGTGTTGATGACCGGCACGTAAACGCAACCTGGGGTTCGTCAATGGTGAAAATCACTCCGGGGACTCAAAACGGTGATTAATAGCCCATCTAACTGTGATTAATAGCCCATGAAACAGGCCAAAATCAGCCAAAACTGCGAGTTTTGATGACCGACACGTAAATAAAACCTGGGGTTCGTCAATGGTGGAAATCACTCCGGGGACTCAAAACGGTGATTAATAGCCCATCTAACTGTGATTAATAGCCCATGAAACAGGCCAGAATCGGCCAAAATTACGAGTGTTGATGACCGGCACGTAAACGCAACCTAGGGTTCGACAATGGTGGAAATCACTCCGGGGACTCAAAACGGTGATTAATAGCTCATGTAATTGTGATTAATAGCCCATGAAACAGGCCAGAAACGGCCAAAACTGCGAGTGTTGATGACCGACACGTAAATAAAACCTGGGGTTCATTAATGGTGGAAATCACTCCGGGGACTGAAAACGGTGATTAATAGCCCATGAAACAGGCCAGAATCGGCCAAAACTGCGAGTGTTGATGACCGACACGTAAATACAGCCTGGGGTTCGTCAATGGTGGTAATCGCTCCGGGGACTCAAAACGGTGATTAATACCCCATCTAACTGTGATTAATAGCCCATGAAACAGGCCAGAATCGGCCAAAACTGCGAGTTTTGATGTCCGACACGTAAATAAAACCTGGGGTTCGTCAATGGTGGAAATCACTCCTGGGACTCAAAACGGTGATTAATAGCCCATGAAACAGGCCGGAATCGGCCAAAACTGCGAGTGTTGATGACCGACACGTAAATACAACCTGGGGTTCATCAATGGTGGAAATCACTCCGGGGACTCAAAACGGTGATTAATAGCCCATGTAACAATGATTAATAGCCCATGAAACATGCCAGAATTGGCCAAAACTGCGAGTGTTGATGACCGGCACGTAAACGCAACCTGGGGTTCGTCAATGGTGAAAATCACTCCGGGGACTCAAAACGGTGATTAATAGCCCATCTAACTGTGATTAATAGCCCATGAAACAGGCCAAAATCAGCCAAAACTGCGAGTTTTGATGACCGACACGTAAATAAAACCTGGGGTTCGTCAATGGTGGAAATCACTCCGGGGACTCAAAACGGTGATTAATAGCCCATCTAACTGTGATTAATAGCCCATGAAACAGGCCAGAATCGGCCAAAATTACGAGTGTTGATGACCGGCACGTAAACGCAACCTAGGGTTCGACAATGGTGGAAATCACTCCGGGGACTCAAAACGGTGATTAATAGCTCATGTAATTGTGATTAATAGCCCATGAAACAGGCCAGAAACGGCCAAAACTGCGAGTGTTGATGACCGACACGTAAATAAAACCTGGGGTTCATTAATGGTGGAAATCACTCCGGGGACTCAAAACGGTGATTAATAGCCCATGAAACAGGCCAGAATCGGCCAAAACTGCGAGTGTTGATGACCGACACGTAAATACAGCCTGGGGTTCGTCAATGGTGGTAATCGCTCCGGGGACTCAAAACGGTGATTAATACCCCATCTAACTGTGATTAATAGCCCATGAAACAGGCCAGAATCGGCCAAAACTGCGAGTTTTGATGTCCGACACGTAAATAAAACCTGGGGTTCGTCAATGGTGGAAATCACTCCTGGGACTCAAAACGGTGATTAATAGCCCATGAAACAGGCCGGAATCGGCCAAAACTGCGAGTGTTGATGACCGACACGTAAATACAACCTGGGGTTCATCAATGGTGGAAATCACTCCGGGGACTCAAAACGGTGATTAATAGCCCATGTAACAATGATTAATAGCCCATGAAACATGCCAGAATTGGCCAAAACTGCGAGTGTTGATGACCGGCACGTAAACGCAACCTGGGGTTCGTCAATGGTGAAAATCACTCCGGGGACTCAAAACGGTGATTAATAGCCCATCTAACTGTGATTAATAGCCCATGAAACAGGCCAAAATCAGCCAAAACTGCGAGTTTTGATGACCGACACGTAAATAAAACCTGGGGTTCGTCAATGGTGGAAATCACTCCGGGGACTCAAAACGGTGATTAATAGCCCATCTAACTGTGATTAATAGCCCATGAAACAGGCCAAAATCAGCCAAAACTGCGAGTTTTGATGACCGACACGTAAATAAAACCTGGGGTTCGTCAATGGTGGAAATCACTCCGGGGACTCAAAACGGTGATTAATAGCCCATCTAACTGTGATTAATAGCCCATGAAACAGGCCAGAATCGGCCAAAATTACGAGTGTTGATGACCGGCACTTAAACGCAACCTAGGTTTCGACAATGGTGGAAATCACTCCGGGGACTCAAAACGGTGATTAATAGCTCATGTAATTGTGATTAATAGCCCATGAAACAAGCCAGAAACGTCCAAAACTGCGAGTGTTGATGACCGACACGTAAATAAAACCTGGGGTTCGTTAATGGTGGAAATCACTCCGGGGACTCAAAACGGTGATTAATAGCCCATGAAACAGGCCAGAATCGGCCAAAACTGCGAGTGTTGATGACCGACACGTAAATACAGCCTGGGGTTCGTCAATGGTGGAAATCGCTCCGGGGACTCAAAACGGTGATTAATACCCCATCTAACTGTGATTAATAGCCCATGAAACAGGCCAGAATCGGCCAAAACTGCGAGTTTTGATGTCCGACACGTAAATAAAACCTGGGGTTCGTCAATGGTGGAAATCACTCCTGGGACTCAAAACGGTGATTAATAGCCCATGAAACAGGCCGGAATCGGCCAAAACTGCGAGTGTTGATGACCGACACGTAAATACAACCTGGGGTTCGTCAATGGTGGAAATCACTCCGGGGACTCAAAACGGTGATTAATAGCCCATGTAACAATGATTAATAGCCCATGAAACATGCCAGAATTGGCCAAAACTGCGAGTGTTGATGACCGGCACGTAAACGCAACCTGGGGTTCGTCAATGGTGAAAATCACTCCGGGGACTCAAAACGGTGATTAATAGCCCATCTAACTGTGATTAATAGCCCATGAAACAGGCCAAAATCAGCCAAAACTGCGAGTTTTGATGACCGACACGTAAATAAAACCTGGGGTTCGTCAATGGTGGAAATCACTCCGGGGACTCAAAACGGTGATTAATAGCCCATCTAACTGTGATTAATAGCCCATGAAACAGGCCAGAATCGGCCAAAATTACGAGTGTTGATGACCGGCACGTAAACGCAACCTAGGGTTCGACAATGGTGGAAATCACTCCGGGGACTCAAAACGGTGATTAATAGCTCATGTAATTGTGATTAATAGCCCATGAAACAGGCCAGAAACGGCCAAAACTGCGAGTGTTGATGACCGACACGTAAATAAAACCTGGGGTTCATTAATGGTGGAAATCACTCCGGGGACTCAAAACGGTGATTAATAGCCCATGAAACAGGCCAGAATCGGCCAAAACTGCGAGTGTTGATGACCGACACGTAAATACAGCCTGGGGTTCGTCAATGGTGGAAATCGCTCCGGGGACTCAAAACGGTGATTAATACCCCATCTAACTGTGATTAATAGCCCATGAAACAGGCCAGAATCGGCCAAAACTGCGAGTTTTGATGTCCGACACGTAAATAAAACCTGGGGTTCGTCAATGGTGGAAATCACTCCTGGGACTCAAAACGGTGATTAATAGCCCATGAAACAGGCCGGAATCGGCCAAAACTGCGAGTGTTGATGACCGACACGTAAATACAACCTGGGGTTCATCAATGGTGGAAATCACTCCGGGGACTCAAAACGGTGATTAATAGCCCATGTAACAATGATTAATAGCCCATGAAACATGCCAGAATTGGCCAAAACTGCGAGTGGTGATGACCGGCACGTAAACGCAACCTGGGGTTCGTCAATGGTGAAAATCACTCCGGGGACTCAAAACGGTGATTAATAGCCCATCTAACTGTGATTAATAGCCCATGAAACAGGCCAAAATTGGCCAAAACTGCGAGTTTTGATGACCGACACGTAAATAAAACCTGGGGTTCGTCAATGGTGGAAATCACTCCGGGGACTCAAAACGGTGATTAATAGCCCATCTAACTGTGATTAATAGCCCATGAAACAGGCCAGAATCGGCCAAAATTACGAGTGTTGATGACCGGCACTTAAACGCAACCTAGGTTTCGACAATGGTGGAAATCACTCCGGGGACTCAAAACGGTGATTAATAGCTCATGTAATTGTGATTAATAGCCCATGAAACAAGCCAGAAACGTCCAAAACTGCGAGTGTTGATGACCGACACGTAAATAAAACCTGGGGTTCGTTAATGGTGGAAATCACTCCGGGGACTCAAAACGGTGATTAATAGCCCATGAAACAGGCCAGAATCGGCCAAAACTGCGAGTGTTGATGACCGACACGTAAATACAGCCTGGGGTTCGTCAATGGTGGAAATCGCTCCGGGGACTCAAAACGGTGATTAATACCCCATCTAACTGTGATTAATAGCCCATGAAACAGGCCAGAATCGGCCAAAACTGCGAGTTTTGATGTCCGACACGTAAATAAAACCTGGGGTTCGTCAATGGTGGAAATCACTCCTGGGACTCAAAACGGTGATTAATAGCCCATGAAACAGGCCGGAATCGGCCAAAACTGCGAGTGTTGATGACCGACACGTAAATACAACCTGGGGTTCGTCAATGGTGGAAATCACTCCGGGGACTCAAAACGGTGATTAATAGCCCATGTAACAATGATTAATAGCCCATGAAACATGCCAGAATTGGCCAAAACTGCGAGTGTTGATGACCGGCACGTAAACGCAACCTGGGGTTCGTCAATGGTGAAAATCACTCCGGGGACTCAAAACGGTGATTAATAGCCCATCTAACTGTGATTAATAGCCCATGAAACAGGCCAAAATCAGCCAAAACTGCGAGTTTTGATGACCGACACGTAAATAAAACCTGGGGTTCGTCAATGGTGGAAATCACTCCGGGGACTCAAAACGGTGATTAATAGCCCATCTAACTGTGATTAATAGCCCATGAAACAGGCCAGAATCGGCCAAAATTACGAGTGTTGATGACCGGCACGTAAACGCAACCTAGGGTTCGACAATGGTGGAAATCACTCCGGGGACTCAAAACGGTGATTAATAGCTCATGTAATTGTGATTAATAGCCCATGAAACAGGCCAGAAACGTCCAAAACTGCGAGTGTTGATGACCGACACGTAAATAAAACCTGGGGTTCGTTAATGGTGGAAATCACTCCGGGGACTCAAAACGGTGATTAATAGCCCATGAAACAGGCCAGAATCGGCCAAAACTGCGAGTGTTGATGACCGACACGTAAATACAGCCTGGGGTTCGTCAATGGTGGAAATCGCTCCGGGGACTCAAAACGGTGATTAATACCCCATCTAACTGTGATTAATAGCCCATGAAACAGGCCAGAATCGGCCAAAACTGCGAGTTTTGATGTCCGACACGTAAATAAAACCTGGGGTTCGTCAATGGTGGAAATCACTCCTGGGACTCAAAACGGTGATTAATAGCCCATGAAACAGGCCGGAATCGGCCAAAACTGCGAGTGTTGATGACCGACACGTAAATACAACCTGGGGTTCATCAATGGTGGAAATCACTCCGGGGACTCAAAACGGTGATTAATAGCCCATGTAACAATGATTAATAGCCCATGAAACATGCCAGAATTGGCCAAAACTGCGAGTGTTGATGACCGGCACGTAAACGCAACCTGGGGTTCGTCAATGGTGAAAATCACTCCGGGGACTCAAAACGGTGATTAATAGCCCATCTAACTGTGATTAATAGCCCATGAAACAGGCCAAAATCAGCCAAAACTGCGAGTTTTGATGACCGACACGTAAATAAAACCTGGGGTTCGTCAATGGTGGAAATCACTCCGGGGACTCAAAACGGTGATTAATAGCCCATCTAACTGTGATTAATAGCCCATGAAACAGGCCAGAATCGGCCAAAATTACGAGTGTTGATGACCGGCACGTAAACGCAACCTAGGGTTCGACAATGGTGGAAATCACTCCGGGGACTCAAAACGGTGATTAATAGCTCATGTAATTGTGATTAATAGCCCATGAAACAGGCCAGAAACGGCCAAAACTGCGAGTGTTGATGACCGACACGTAAATAAAACCTGGGGTTCATTAATGGTGGAAATCACTCCGGGGACTCAAAACGGTGATTAATAGCCCATGAAACAGGCCAGAATCGGCCAAAACTGCGAGTGTTGATGACCGACACGTAAATACAGCCTGGGGTTCGTCAATGGTGGTAATCGCTCCGGGGACTCAAAACGGTGATTAATACCCCATCTAACTGTGATTAATAGCCCATGAAACAGGCCAGAATCGGCCAAAACTGCGAGTTTTGATGTCCGACACGTAAATAAAACCTGGGGTTCGTCAATGGTGGAAATCACTCCTGGGACTCAAAACGGTGATTAATAGCCCATGAAACAGGCCGGAATCGGCCAAAACTGCGAGTGTTGATGACCGACACGTAAATACAACCTGGGGTTCATCAATGGTGGAAATCACTCCGGGGACTCAAAACGGTGATTAATAGCCCATGTAACAATGATTAATAGCCCATGAAACATGCCAGAATTGGCCAAAACTGCGAGTGTTGATGACCGGCACGTAAACGCAACCTGGGGTTCGTCAATGGTGAAAATCACTCCGGGGACTCAAAACGGTGATTAATAGCCCATCTAACTGTGATTAATAGCCCATGAAACAGGCCAAAATCAGCCAAAACTGCGAGTTTTGATGACCGACACGTAAATAAAACCTGGGGTTCGTCAATGGTGGAAATCACTCCGGGGACTCAAAACGGTGATTAATAGCCCATCTAACTGTGATTAATAGCCCATGAAACAGGCCAGAATCGGCCAAAATTACGAGTGTTGATGACCGGCACGTAAACGCAACCTAGGGTTCGACAATGGTGGAAATCACTCCGGGGACTCAAAACGGTGATTAATAGCTCATGTAATTGTGATTAATAGCCCATGAAACAGGCCAGAAACGGCCAAAACTGCGAGTGTTGATGACCGACACGTAAATAAAACCTGGGGTTCATTAATGGTGGAAATCACTCCGGGGACTCAAAACGGTGATTAATAGCCCATGAAACAGGCCAGAATCGGCCAAAACTGCGAGTGTTGATGACCGACACGTAAATACAGCCTGGGGTTCGTCAATGGTGGAAATCGCTCCGGGGACTCAAAACGGTGATTAATACCCCATCTAACTGTGATTAATAGCCCATGAAACAGGCCAGAATCGGCCAAAACTGCGAGTTTTGATGTCCGACACGTAAATAAAACCTGGGGTTCGTCAATGGTGGAAATCACTCCTGGGACTCAAAACGGTGATTAATAGCCCATGAAACAGGCCGGAATCGGCCAAAACTGCGAGTGTTGATGACCGACACGTAAATACAACCTGGGGTTCATCAATGGTGGAAATCACTCCGGGGACTCAAAACGGTGATTAATAGCCCATGTAACAATGATTAATAGCCCATGAAACATGCCAGAATTGGCCAAAACTGCGAGTGTTGATGACCGGCACGTAAACGCAACCTGGGGTTCGTCAATGGTGAAAATCACTCCGGGGACTCAAAACGGTGATTAATAGCCCATCTAACTGTGATTAATAGCCCATGAAACAGGCCAAAATTGGCCAAAACTGCGAGTTTTGATGACCGACACGTAAATAAAACCTGGGGTTCGTCAATGGTGGAAATCACTCCGGGGACTCAAAACGGTGATTAATAGCCCATCTAACTGTGATTAATAGCCCATGAAACAGGCCAGAATCGGCCAAAATTACGAGTGTTGATGACCGGCACTTAAACGCAACCTAGGTTTCGACAATGGTGGAAATCACTCCGGGGACTCAAAACGGTGATTAATAGCTCATGTAATTGTGATTAATAGCCCATGAAACAAGCCAGAAACGTCCAAAACTGCGAGTGTTGATGACCGACACGTAAATAAAACCTGGGGTTCGTTAATGGTGGAAATCACTCCGGGGACTCAAAACGGTGATTAATAGCCCATGAAACAGGCCAGAATCGGCCAAAACTGCGAGTGTTGATGACCGACACGTAAATACAGCCTGGGGTTCGTCAATGGTGGAAATCGCTCCGGGGACTCAAAACGGTGATTAATACCCCATCTAACTGTGATTAATAGCCCATGAAACAGGCCAGAATCGGCCAAAACTGCGAGTTTTGATGTCCGACACGTAAATAAAACCTGGGGTTCGTCAATGGTGGAAATCACTCCTGGGACTCAAAACGGTGATTAATAGCCCATGAAACAGGCCGGAATCGGCCAAAACTGCGAGTGTTGATGACCGACACGTAAATACAACCTGGGGTTCATCAATGGTGGAAATCACTCCGGGGACTCAAAACGGTGATTAATAGCCCATGTAACAATGATTAATAGCCCATGAAACATGCCAGAATTGGCCAAAACTGCGAGTGTTGATGACCGGCACGTAAACGCAACCTAGGGTTCGTCAATGGTGAAAATCACTCCGGGGACTCAAAACGGTGATTAATAGCCCATCTAACTGTGATTAATAGCCCATGAAACAGGCCAAAATTGGCCAAAACTGCGAGTTTTGATGACCGACACGTAAATAAAACCTGGGGTTCGTCAATGGTGGAAATCACTCCGGGGACTCAAAATGGTGATTAATAGCCCATCTAACTGTGATTAATAGCCCATGAAACAGGCCAGAATCGGCCAAAATTACGAGTGTTGATGACCGGCACTTAAACGCAACCTAGGTTTCGACAATGGTGGAAATCACTCCGGGGACTCAAAACGGTGATTAATAGCTCATGTAATTGTGATTAATAGCCCATGAAACAGGCCAGAAACGTCCAAAACTGCGAGTGTTGATGACCGACACGTAAATAAAACCTGGGGTTCGTTAATGGTGGAAATCACTCCGGGGACTCAAAACGGTGATTAATAGCCCATGAAACAGGCCAGAATCGGCCAAAACTGCGAGTGTTGATGACCGACACGTAAATACAGCCTGGGGTTCGTCAATGGTGGAAATCGCTCCGGGGACTCAAAACGGTGATTAATACCCCATCTAACTGTGATTAATAGCCCATGAAACAGGCCAGAATCGGCCAAAACTGCGAGTTTTGATGTCCGACACGTAAATAAAACCTGGGGTTCATTAATGGTGGAAATCACTCCGGGGACTCAAAACGGTGATTAATAGCCCATGAAACAGGCCAGAATCGGCCAAAACTGCGAGTGTTGATGACCGACACGTAAATACAGCCTGGGGTTCGTCAATGGTGGAAATCGCTCCGGGGACTCAAAACGGTGATTAATACCCCATCTAACTGTGATTAATAGCCCATGAAACAGGCCAGAATCGGCCAAAACTGCGAGTTTTGATGTCCGACACGTAAATAAAACCTGGGGTTCGTCAATGGTGGAAATCACTCCTGGGACTCAAAACGGTGATTAATAGCCCATGAAACAGGCCGGAATCGGCCAAAACTGCGAGTGTTGATGACCGACACGTAAATACAACCTGGGGTTCATCAATGGTGGAAATCACTCCGGGGACTCAAAACGGTGATTAATAGCCCATGTAACAATGATTAATAGCCCATGAAACATGCCAGAATTGGCCAAAACTGCGAGTGTTGATGACCGGCACGTAAACGCAACCTGGGGTTCGTCAATGGTGAAAATCACTCCGGGGACTCAAAACGGTGATTAATAGCCCATCTAACTGTGATTAATAGCCCATGAAACAGGCCAAAATCAGCCAAAACTGCGAGTTTTGATGACCGACACGTAAATAAAACCTGGGGTTCGTCAATGGTGGAAATCACTCCGGGGACTCAAAACGGTGATTAATAGCCCATCTAACTGTGATTAATAGCCCATGAAACAGGCCAGAATCGGCCAAAATTACGAGTGTTGATGACCGGCACGTAAACGCAACCTAGGGTTCGACAATGGTGGAAATCACTCCGGGGACTCAAAACGGTGATTAATAGCTCATGTAATTGTGATTAATAGCCCATGAAACAGGCCAGAAACGGCCAAAACTGCGAGTGTTGATGACCGACACGTAAATAAAACCTGGGGTTCATTAATGGTGGAAATCACTCCGGGGACTCAAAACGGTGATTAATAGCCCATGAAACAGGCCAGAATCGGCCAAAACTGCGAGTGTTGATGACCGACACGTAAATACAGCCTGGGGTTCGTCAATGGTGGAAATCGCTCCGGGGACTCAAAACGGTGATTAATACCCCATCTAACTGTGATTAATAGCCCATGAAACAGGCCAGAATCGGCCAAAACTGCGAGTTTTGATGTCCGACACGTAAATAAAACCTGGGGTTCGTCAATGGTGGAAATCACTCCTGGGACTCAAAACGGTGATTAATAGCCCATGAAACAGGCCGGAATCGGCCAAAACTGCGAGTGTTGATGACCGACACGTAAATACAACCTGGGGTTCATCAATGGTGGAAATCACTCCGGGGACTCAAAACGGTGATTAATAGCCCATGTAACAATGATTAATAGCCCATGAAACATGCCAGAATTGGCCAAAACTGCGAGTGTTGATGACCGGCACGTAAACGCAACCTGGGGTTCGTCAATGGTGAAAATCACTCCGGGGACTCAAAACGGTGATTAATAGCCCATCTAACTGTGATTAATAGCCCATGAAACAGGCCAAAATTGGCCAAAACTGCGAGTTTTGATGACCGACACGTAAATAAAACCTGGGGTTCGTCAATGGTGGAAATCACTCCGGGGACTCAAAACGGTGATTAATAGCCCATCTAACTGTGATTAATAGCCCATGAAACAGGCCAGAATCGGCCAAAATTACGAGTGTTGATGACCGGCACTTAAACGCAACCTAGGTTTCGACAATGGTGGAAATCACTCCGGGGACTCAAAACGGTGATTAATAGCTCATGTAATTGTGATTAATAGCCCATGAAACAAGCCAGAAACGTCCAAAACTGCGAGTGTTGATGACCGACACGTAAATAAAACCTGGGGTTCGTTAATGGTGGAAATCACTCCGGGGACTCAAAACGGTGATTAATAGCCCATGAAACAGGCCAGAATCGGCCAAAACTGCGAGTGTTGATGACCGACACGTAAATACAGCCTGGGGTTCGTCAATGGTGGAAATCGCTCCGGGGACTCAAAACGGTGATTAATACCCCATCTAACTGTGATTAATAGCCCATGAAACAGGCCAGAATCGGCCAAAACTGCGAGTTTTGATGTCCGACACGTAAATAAAACCTGGGGTTCGTCAATGGTGGAAATCACTCCTGGGACTCAAAACGGTGATTAATAGCCCATGAAACAGGCCGGAATCGGCCAAAACTGCGAGTGTTGATGACCGACACGTAAATACAACCTGGGGTTCATCAATGGTGGAAATCACTCCGGGGACTCAAAACGGTGATTAATAGCCCATGTAACAATGATTAATAGCCCATGAAACATGCCAGAATTGGCCAAAACTGCGAGTGTTGATGACCGGCACGTAAACGCAACCTAGGGTTCGTCAATGGTGAAAATCACTCCGGGGACTCAAAACGGTGATTAATAGCCCATCTAACTGTGATTAATAGCCCATGAAACAGGCCAAAATTGGCCAAAACTGCGAGTTTTGATGACCGACACGTAAATAAAACCTGGGGTTCGTCAATGGTGGAAATCACTCCGGGGACTCAAAATGGTGATTAATAGCCCATCTAACTGTGATTAATAGCCCATGAAACAGGCCAGAATCGGCCAAAATTACGAGTGTTGATGACCGGCACTTAAACGCAACCTAGGTTTCGACAATGGTGGAAATCACTCCGGGGACTCAAAACGGTGATTAATAGCTCATGTAATTGTGATTAATAGCCCATGAAACAGGCCAGAAACGTCCAAAACTGCGAGTGTTGATGACCGACACGTAAATAAAACCTGGGGTTCGTTAATGGTGGAAATCACTCCGGGGACTCAAAACGGTGATTAATAGCCCATGAAACAGGCCAGAATCGGCCAAAACTGCGAGTGTTGATGACCGACACGTAAATACAGCCTGGGGTTCGTCAATGGTGGAAATCGCTCCGGGGACTCAAAACGGTGATTAATACCCCATCTAACTGTGATTAATAGCCCATGAAACAGGCCAGAATCGGCCAAAACTGCGAGTTTTGATGTCCGACACGTAAATAAAACCTGGGGTTCATTAATGGTGGAAATCACTCCGGGGACTCAAAACGGTGATTAATAGCCCATGAAACAGGCCAGAATCGGCCAAAACTGCGAGTGTTGATGACCGACACGTAAATACAGCCTGGGGTTCGTCAATGGTGGAAATCGCTCCGGGGACTCAAAACGGTGATTAATACCCCATCTAACTGTGATTAATAGCCCATGAAACAGGCCAGAATCGGCCAAAACTGCGAGTTTTGATGTCCGACACGTAAATAAAACCTGGGGTTCGTCAATGGTGGAAATCACTCCTGGGACTCAAAACGGTGATTAATAGCCCATGAAACAGGCCGGAATCGGCCAAAACTGCGAGTGTTGATGACCGACACGTAAATACAACCTGGGGTTCATCAATGGTGGAAATCACTCCGGGGACTCAAAACGGTGATTAATAGCCCATGTAACAATGATTAATAGCCCATGAAACATGCCAGAATTGGCCAAAACTGCGAGTGTTGATGACCGGCACGTAAACGCAACCTGGGGTTCGTCAATGGTGAAAATCACTCCGGGGACTCAAAACGGTGATTAATAGCCCATCTAACTGTGATTAATAGCCCATGAAACAGGCCAAAATCAGCCAAAACTGCGAGTTTTGATGACCGACACGTAAATAAAACCTGGGGTTCGTCAATGGTGGAAATCACTCCGGGGACTCAAAACGGTGATTAATAGCCCATCTAACTGTGATTAATAGCCCATGAAACAGGCCAGAATCGGCCAAAATTACGAGTGTTGATGACCGGCACGTAAACGCAACCTAGGGTTCGACAATGGTGGAAATCACTCCGGGGACTCAAAACGGTGATTAATAGCTCATGTAATTGTGATTAATAGCCCATGAAACAGGCCAGAAACGGCCAAAACTGCGAGTGTTGATGACCGACACGTAAATAAAACCTGGGGTTCATTAATGGTGGAAATCACTCCGGGGACTCAAAACGGTGATTAATAGCCCATGAAACAGGCCAGAATCGGCCAAAACTGCGAGTGTTGATGACCGACACGTAAATACAGCCTGGGGTTCGTCAATGGTGGAAATCGCTCCGGGGACTCAAAACGGTGATTAATACCCCATCTAACTGTGATTAATAGCCCATGAAACAGGCCAGAATCGGCCAAAACTGCGAGTTTTGATGTCCGACACGTAAATAAAACCTGGGGTTCGTCAATGGTGGAAATCACTCCTGGGACTCAAAACGGTGATTAATAGCCCATGAAACAGGCCGGAATCGGCCAAAACTGCGAGTGTTGATGACCGACACGTAAATACAACCTGGGGTTCATCAATGGTGGAAATCACTCCGGGGACTCAAAACGGTGATTAATAGCCCATGTAACAATGATTAATAGCCCATGAAACATGCCAGAATTGGCCAAAACTGCGAGTGTTGATGACCGGCACGTAAACGCAACCTGGGGTTCGTCAATGGTGAAAATCACTCCGGGGACTCAAAACGGTGATTAATAGCCCATCTAACTGTGATTAATAGCCCATGAAACAGGCCAAAATAGGCCAAAACTGCGAGTTTTGATGACCGACACGTAAATAAAACCTGGGGTTCGTCAATGGTGGAAATCACTCCGGGGACTCAAAACGGTGATTAATAGCCCATCTAACTGTGATTAATAGCCCATGAAACAGGCCAGAATCGGCCAAAATTACGAGTGTTGATGACCGGCACTTAAACGCAACCTAGGTTTCGACAATGGTGGAAATCACTCCGGGGACTCAAAACGGTGATTAATAGCTCATGTAATTGTGATTAATAGCCCATGAAACAAGCCAGAAACGTCCAAAACTGCGAGTGTTGATGACCGACACGTAAATACAACCTGGGGTTCATCAATGGTGGAAATCACTCCGGGGACTCAAAACGGTGATTAATAGCCCATGTAACAATGATTAATAGCCCATGAAACATGCCAGAATTGGCCAAAACTGCGAGTGTTGATGACCGGCACGTAAACGCAACCTGGGGTTCGTCAATGGTGAAAATCACTCCGGGGACTCAAAACGGTGATTAATAGCCCATCTAACTGTGATTAATAGCCCATGAAACAGGCCAAAATCAGCCAAAACTGCGAGTTTTGATGACCGACACGTAAATAAAACCTGGGGTTCGTCAATGGTGGAAATCACTCCGGGGACTCAAAACGGTGATTAATAGCCCATCTAACTGTGATTAATAGCCCATGAAACAGGCCAGAATCGGCCAAAATTACGAGTGTTGATGACCGGCACGTAAACGCAACCTAGGGTTCGACAATGGTGGAAATCACTCCGGGGACTCAAAACGGTGATTAATAGCTCATGTAATTGTGATTAATAGCCCATGAAACAGGCCAGAAACGGCCAAAACTGCGAGTGTTGATGACCGACACGTAAATAAAACCTGGGGTTCATTAATGGTGGAAATCACTCCGGGGACTCAAAACGGTGATTAATAGCCCATGAAACAGGCCAGAATCGGCCAAAACTGCGAGTGTTGATGACCGACACGTAAATACAGCCTGGGGTTCGTCAATGGTGGAAATCGCTCCGGGGACTCAAAACGGTGATTAATACCCCATCTAACTGTGATTAATAGCCCATGAAACAGGCCAGAATCGGCCAAAACTGCGAGTTTTGATGTCCGACACGTAAATAAAACCTGGGGTTCGTCAATGGTGGAAATCACTCCTGGGACTCAAAACGGTGATTAATAGCCCATGAAACAGGCCGGAATCGGCCAAAACTGCGAGTGTTGATGACCGACACGTAAATACAACCTGGGGTTCATCAATGGTGGAAATCACTCCGGGGACTCAAAACGGTGATTAATAGCCCATGTAACAATGATTAATAGCCCATGAAACATGCCAGAATTGGCCAAAACTGCGAGTGTTGATGACCGGCACGTAAACGCAACCTGGGGTTCGTCAATGGTGAAAATCACTCCGGGGACTCAAAACGGTGATTAATAGCCCATCTAACTGTGATTAATAGCCCATGAAACAGGCCAAAATAGGCCAAAACTGCGAGTTTTGATGACCGACACGTAAATAAAACCTGGGGTTCGTCAATGGTGGAAATCACTCCGGGGACTCAAAACGGTGATTAATAGCCCATCTAACTGTGATTAATAGCCCATGAAACAGGCCAGAATCGGCCAAAATTACGAGTGTTGATGACCGGCACTTAAACGCAACCTAGGTTTCGACAATGGTGGAAATCACTCCGGGGACTCAAAACGGTGATTAATAGCTCATGTAATTGTGATTAATAGCCCATGAAACAAGCCAGAAACGTCCAAAACTGCGAGTGTTGATGACCGACACGTAAATAAAACCTGGGGTTCGTTAATGGTGGAAATCACTCCGGGGACTCAAAACGGTGATTAATAGCCCATGAAACAGGCCAGAATCGGCCAAAACTGCGAGTGTTGATGACCGACACGTAAATACAGCCTGGGGTTCGTCAATGGTGGAAATCGCTCCGGGGACTCAAAACGGTGATTAATACCCCATCTAACTGTGATTAATAGCCCATGAAACAGGCCAGAATCGGCCAAAACTGCGAGTTTTGATGTCCGACACGTAAATAAAACCTGGGGTTCGTCAATGGTGGAAATCACTCCTGGGACTCAAAACGGTGATTAATAGCCCATGAAACAGGCCGGAATCGGCCAAAACTGCGAGTGTTGATGACCGACACGTAAATACAACCTGGGGTTCATCAATGGTGGAAATCACTCCGGGGACTCAAAACGGTGATTAATAGCCCATGTAACAATGATTAATAGCCCATGAAACATGCCAGAATTGGCCAAAACTGCGAGTGTTGATGACCGGCACGTAAACGCAACCTGGGGTTCGTCAATGGTGAAAATCACTCCGGGGACTCAAAACGGTGATTAATAGCCCATCTAACTGTGATTAATAGCCCATGAAACAGGCCAAAATTGGCCAAAACTGCGAGTTTTGATGACCGACACGTAAATAAAACCTGGGGTTCGTCAATGGTGGAAATCACTCCGGGGACTCAAAACGGTGATTAATAGCCCATCTAACTGTGATTAATAGCCCATGAAACAGGCCAGAATCGGCCAAAATTACGAGTGTTGATGACCGGCACTTAAACGCAACCTAGGTTTCGACAATGGTGGAAATCACTCCGGGGACTCAAAACGGTGATTAATAGCTCATGTAATTGTGATTAATAGCCCATGAAACAAGCCAGAAACGTCCAAAACTGCGAGTGTTGATGACCGACACGTAAATAAAACCTGGGGTTCGTTAATGGTGGAAATCACTCCGGGGACTCAAAACGGTGATTAATAGCCCATGAAACAGGCCAGAATCGGCCAAAACTGCGAGTGTTGATGACCGACACGTAAATACAGCCTGGGGTTCGTCAATGGTGGAAATCGCTCCGGGGACTCAAAACGGTGATTAATACCCCATCTAACTGTGATTAATAGCCCATGAAACAGGCCAGAATCGGCCAAAACTGCGAGTTTTGATGTCCGACACGTAAATAAAACCTGGGGTTCGTCAATGGTGGAAATCACTCCTGGGACTCAAAACGGTGATTAATAGCCCATGAAACAGGCCGGAATCGGCCAAAACTGCGAGTGTTGATGACCGACACGTAAATACAACCTGGGGTTCATCAATGGTGGAAATCACTCCGGGGACTCAAAACGGTGATTAATAGCCCATGTAACAATGATTAATAGCCCATGAAACATGCCAGAATTGGCCAAAACTGCGAGTGTTGATGACCGGCACGTAAACGCAACCTGGGGTTCGTCAATGGTGAAAATCACTCCGGGGACTCAAAACGGTGATTAATAGCCCATCTAACTGTGATTAATAGCCCATGAAACAGGCCAAAATTGGCCAAAACTGCGAGTTTTGATGACCGACACGTAAATAAAACCTGGGGTTCGTCAATGGTGGAAATCACTCCGGGGACTCAAAATGGTGATTAATAGCCCATCTAACTGTGATTAATAGCCCATGAAACAGGCCAGAATCGGCCAAAATTACGAGTGTTGATGACCGGCACTTAAACGCAACCTAGGTTTCGACAATGGTGGAAATCACTCCGGGGACTCAAAACGGTGATTAATAGCTCATGTAATTGTGATTAATAGCCCATGAAACAGGCCAGAAACGTCCAAAACTGCGAGTGTTGATGACCGACACGTAAATAAAACCTGGGGTTCGTTAATGGTGGAAATCACTCCGGGGACTCAAAACGGTGATTAATAGCCCATGAAACAGGCCAGAATCGGCCAAAACTGCGAGTGTTGATGACCGACACGTAAATACAGCCTGGGGTTCGTCAATGGTGGAAATCGCTCCGGGGACTCAAAACGGTGATTAATACCCCATCTAACTGTGATTAATAGCCCATGAAACAGGCCAGAATCGGCCAAAACTGCGAGTTTTGATGTCCGACACGTAAATAAAACCTGGGGTTCGTCAATGGTGGAAATCACTCCTGGGACTCAAAACGGTGATTAATAGCCCATGAAACAGGCCGGAATCGGCCAAAACTGCGAGTGTTGATGACCGACACGTAAATACAACCTGGGGTTCGTCAATGGTGGAAATCACTCCGGGGACTCAAAACGGTGATTAATAGCCCATGTAACAATGATTAATAGCCCATGAAACATGCCAGAATTGGCCAAAACTGCGAGTGTTGATGACCGGCACGTAAACGCAACCTGGGGTTCGTCAATGGTGAAAATCACTCCGGGGACTCAAAACGGTGATTAATAGCCCATCTAACTGTGATTAATAGCCCATGAAACAGGCCAAAATCAGCCAAAACTGCGAGTTTTGATGACCGACACGTAAATAAAACCTGGGGTTCGTCAATGGTGGAAATCACTCCGGGGACTCAAAACGGTGATTAATAGCCCATCTAACTGTGATTAATAGCCCATGAAACAGGCCAGAATCGGCCAAAATTACGAGTGTTGATGACCGGCACGTAAACGCAACCTAGGGTTCGACAATGGTGGAAATCACTCCGGGGACTCAAAACGGTGATTAATAGCTCATGTAATTGTGATTAATAGCCCATGAAACAGGCCAGAAACGGCCAAAACTGCGAGTGTTGATGACCGACACGTAAATAAAACCTGGGGTTCATTAATGGTGGAAATCACTCCGGGGACTCAAAACGGTGATTAATAGCCCATGAAACAGGCCAGAATCGGCCAAAACTGCGAGTGTTGATGACCGACACGTAAATACAGCCTGGGGTTCGTCAATGGTGGAAATCGCTCCGGGGACTCAAAACGGTGATTAATACCCCATCTAACTGTGATTAATAGCCCATGAAACAGGCCAGAATCGGCCAAAACTGCGAGTTTTGATGTCCGACACGTAAATAAAACCTGGGGTTCGTCAATGGTGGAAATCACTCCTGGGACTCAAAACGGTGATTAATAGCCCATGAAACAGGCCGGAATCGGCCAAAACTGCGAGTGTTGATGACCGACACGTAAATACAACCTGGGGTTCATCAATGGTGGAAATCACTCCGGGGACTCAAAACGGTGATTAATAGCCCATGTAACAATGATTAATAGCCCATGAAACATGCCAGAATTGGCCAAAACTGCGAGTGTTGATGACCGGCACGTAAACGCAACCTGGGGTTCGTCAATGGTGAAAATCACTCCGGGGACTCAAAACGGTGATTAATAGCCCATCTAACTGTGATTAATAGCCCATGAAACAGGCCAAAATCAGCCAAAACTGCGAGTTTTGATGACCGACACGTAAATAAAACCTGGGGTTCGTCAATGGTGGAAATCACTCCGGGGACTCAAAACGGTGATTAATAGCCCATCTAACTGTGATTAATAGCCCATGAAACAGGCCAGAATCGGCCAAAATTACGAGTGTTGATGACCGGCACGTAAACGCAACCTAGGGTTCGACAATGGTGGAAATCACTCCGGGGACTCAAAACGGTGATTAATAGCTCATGTAATTGTGATTAATAGCCCATGAAACAGGCCAGAAACGGCCAAAACTGCGAGTGTTGATGACCGACACGTAAATAAAACCTGGGGTTCATTAATGGTGGAAATCACTCCGGGGACTAAAAACGGTGATTAATAGCCCATGAAACAGGCCAGAATCGGCCAAAACTGCGAGTGTTGATGACCGACACGTAAATACAGCCTGGGGTTCGTCAATGGTGGAAATCGCTCCGGGGACTCAAAACGGTGATTAATACCCCATCTAACTGTGATTAATAGCCCATGAAACAGGCCAGAATCGGCCAAAACTGCGAGTTTTGATGTCCGACACGTAAATAAAACCTGGGGTTCGTCAATGGTGGAAATCACTCCTGGGACTCCAAACGGTGATTAATAGCCCATGAAACAGGCCGGAATCGGCCAAAACTGCGAGTGTTGATGACCGACACGTAAATACAACCTGGGGTTCGTCAATGGTGGAAATCACTCCGGGGACTCAAAACGGTGATTAATAGCCCATGTAACAATGATTAATAGCCCATGAAACATGCCAGAATTGGCCAAAACTGCGAGTGTTGATGACCGGCACGTAAACGCAACCTGGGGTTCGTCAATGGTGAAAATCACTCCGGGGACTCAAAACGGTGATTAATAGCCCATCTAACTGTGATTAATAGCCCATGAAACAGGCCAAAATCGGCCAAAACTGCGAGTTTTGATGACCGACACGTAAATAAAACCTGGGGTTCGTCAATGGTGGAAATCACTCCGGGGACTCAAAACGGTGATTAATAGCCCATCTAACTGTGATTAATAGCCCATGAAACAGGCCAGAATCGGCCAAAATTACGAGTGTTGATGACCGGCACGTAAACGCAACCTAGGGTTCGACAATGGTGGAAATCACTCCGGGGACTCAAAACGGTGATTAATAGCTCATGTAATTGTGATTAATAGCCCATGAAACAGGCCAGAAACGGCCAAAACTGCGAGTGTTGATGACCGACACGTAAATAAAACCTGGGGTTCGTTAATGGTGGAAATCACTCCGGGGACTCAAAACGGTGATTAATAGCCCATGAAACAGGCCAGAATCGGCCAAAACTGCGAGTGTTGATGACCGACACGTAAATACAGCCTGGGGTTCGTCAATGGTGGAAATCGCTCCGGGGACTCAAAACGGTGATTAATACCCCATCTAACTGTGATTAATAGCCCATGAAACAGGCCAGAATCGGCCAAAACTGCGAGTTTTGATGTCCGACACGTAAATAAAACCTGGGGTTCGTCAATGGTGGAAATCACTCCTGGGACTCAAAACGGTGATTAATAGCCCATGAAACAGGCCGGAATCGGCCAAAACTGCGAGTTTTGATGTCCGACACGTAAATAAAACCTGGGGTTCGTCAAAGGTGGAAATCACTGCAGGGACTCAAAACGGTGATTAATAGCCCATGAAACAGGCCGGAATCGGCCAAAACTGCGAGTGTTGATGACCGACACGTAAATACAACCTGGGGTTCGTCAATGGTGGAAATCACTCCGGGGACTCAAAACGGTGATTAATAGCCCATGTAACAATGATTAATAGCCCATGAAACATGCCAGAATTGGCCAAAACTGCGAGTGTTGATGACCGGCACGTAAACGCAACCTGGGGTTCGTCAATGGTGAAAATCACTCCGGGGACTCAAAACGGTGATTAATAGCCCATCTAACTGTGATTAATAGCCCATGAAACAGGCCAGAATCGGCCAAAACTGTGAGTTTTGATGACCGACACGTAAATAAAACCTGGGGTTCGTCAATGGTGGAAATCACTCCAGGGACTCAAAACGGTGATTAATAGCCCATGAAACAGGCCGGAATCGGCCAAAACTGCGAGTTTTGATGTCCGACACGTAAATAAAACCTGGGGTTCGTCAAAGGTGGAAATCACTCCAGGGACTCAAAACGGTGAGTAATAGCCCATGAAACAGGCCGGAATCGGCCAAAACTGCGAGTGTTGATGACCGACACGTAAATACAACCTGGGGTTCGTCAATGGTGGAAATCACTCCGGGGACTCAAAACGGTGATTAATAGCCCATGTAACAATGATTAATAGCCCATGAAACATGCCAGAATTGGCCAAAACTGCGAGTGTTGATGACCGGCACGTAAACGCAACCTGGGGTTCGTCAATGGTGAAAATCACTCCGGGGACTCAAAACGGTGATTAATAGCCCATCTAACTGTGATTAATAGCCCATGAAACAGGCCAAAATTGGCCAAAACTGCGAGTTTTGATGACCGACACGTAAATACAACCTGGGGTTCATCAATGGTGGAAATCACTCCGGGGACTCAAAACGGTGATTAATAGCCCATGTAACAATGATTAATAGCCCATGAAACATGCCAGAATTGGCCAAAACTGCGAGTGTTGATGACCGGCACGTAAACGCAACCTGGGGTTCGTCAATGGTGAAAATCACTCCGGGGACTCAAAACGGTGATTAATAGCCCATCTAACTGTGATTAATAGCCCATGAAACAGGCCAAAATTGGCCAAAACTGCGAGTTTTGATGACCGACACGTAAATAAAACCTGGGGTTCGTCAATGGTGGAAATCACTCCGGGGACTCAAAACGGTGATTAATAGCCCATCTAACTGTGATTAATAGCCCATGAAACAGGCCAGAATCGGCCAAAATTACGAGTGTTGATGACCGGCACGTAAATACAGCCTGGGGTTCGACAATGGTGGAAATCACTCCGGGGACTCAAAACGGTGATTAATAGCTCATGTAATTGTGATTAATAGCCCATGAAACAGGCCAGAATCGGCCAAAACTGCGAGTTTTGATGTCCGACACGTAAATAAAACCTGGGGTTCGTCAATGGTGGAAATCACTCCTGGGACTCAAAACGGTGATTAATAGCCCATGAAACAGGCCGGAATCGGCCAAAACTGCGAGTGTTGATGACCGACACGTAAATACAACCTGGGGTTCGTCAATGGTGGAAATCACTCCGGGGACTCAAAACGGTGATTAATAGCCCATGTAACAATGATTAATAGCCCATGAAACAAGCCAGAATTGGCCAAAACTGCGAGTGTTGATGACCGGCACGTAAACGCAACCTGGGGTTCGTCAATGGTGAAAATCACTCCGGGGACTCAAAACGGTGATTAATAGCCCATCTAACTGTGATTAATAGCCCATGAAACAGGCCAGAATCGGCCAAAACTGTGAGTTTTGATGACCGACACGTAAATAAAACCTGGGGTTCGTCAATGGTGGAAATCACTCCAGGGACTCAAAACGGTGATTAATAGCCCATGAAACAGGCCGGAATCGGCCAAAACTGCGAGTTTTGATGTCCGACACGTAAATAAAACCTGGGGTTCGTCAAAGGTGGAAATCACTCCAGGGACTCAAAACGGTGATTAATAGCCCATGAAACAGGCCGGAATCGGCCAAAACTGCGAGTGTTGATGACCGACACGTAAATACAACCTGGGGTTCGTCAATGGTGGAAATCACTCCGGGGACTCAAAACGGTGATTAATAGCCCATGTAACAATGATTAATAGCCCATGAAACATGCCAGAATCGGCCAAAACTGCGAGTGTTGATGACCGTCACGTAAACGCAACCTGGGGTTCGTCAATGGTGAAAATCACTCCGGGGACTCAAAACGGTGATTAATAGCCCATCTAACTGTGATTAATATCCCATGAAACAGGCCAAAATCGGCCAAAACTGCGAGTTTTGATGACCGACACGTAAATACAACCTGGGGTTCGTCAATGGTGGAAATCACTCCGGGGACTCAAAACGGTGATTAATAGCCCATGTAACAATGATTAATAGCCCATGAAACATGCCAGAATTGGCCAAAACTGCGAGTGTTGATGACCGGCACGTAAACGCAACCTGGGGTTCGTCAATGGTGAAAATCACTCCGGGGACTCAAAACGGTGATTAATAGCCCATCTAACTGTGATTAATAGCCCATGAAACAGGCCAGAATCGGCCAAAACTGTGAGTTTTGATGACCGACACGTAAATAAAACCTGGGGTTCGTCAATGGTGGAAATCACTCCAGGGACTCAAAACGGTGATTAATAGCCCATGAAACAGGCCGGAATCGGCCAAAACTGCGAGTTTTGATGTCCGACACGTAAATAAAACCTGGGGTTCGTCAAAGGTGGAAATCACTCCAGGGACTCAAAACGGTGAGTAATAGCCCATGAAACAGGCCGGAATCGGCCAAAACTGCGAGTGTTGATGACCGACACGTAAATACAACCTGGGGTTCGTCAATGGTGGAAATCACTCCGGGGACTCAAAACGGTGATTAATAGCCCATGTAACAATGATTAATAGCCCATGAAACATGCCAGAATCGGCCAAAACTGCGAGTGTTGATGACCGTCACGTAAACGCAACCTGGGGTTCGTCAATGGTGAAAATCACTCCGGGGACTCAAAACGGTGATTAATAGCCCATCTAACTGTGATTAATATCCCATGAAACAGGCCAAAATCGGCCAAAACTGCGAGTTTTGATGACCGACACGTAAATAAAACCTGGGGTTCGTCAATGGTGGAAATCACTCCGGGGACTCAAAACGGTGATTAATAGCCCATCTAACTGTGATTAATAGCCCATGAAACAGGCCAGAATCGGCCAAAATTACGAGTGTTGATGACCGACACGTAAACGCAACCTAGGGTTCGACAATGGTGGAAATCACTCCGGGGACTCAAAACGGTGATTAATAGCTCATGTAATTGTGATTAATAGCCCATGAAACAGGCCAGAAACGGCCAAAACTGCGAGTGTTGATGACCGACACGTAAATAAAACCTGGGGTTCGTTAATGGTGGAAATCACTCCGGGGACTCAAAACGGTGATTAATAGCCCATGAAACAGGCCAGAAACGGCCAAAACTGCGAGTGTTGATGACCGACACGTAAATAAAACCTGGGGTTCGTTAATGGTGGAAATCACTCCGGGGACTCAAAACGGTGATTAATAGCCCATGTAACAATGATTAATAGCCCATGAAACATGCCAGAATCGGCCAAAACTGCGAGTGTTGATGACCGTCACGTAAACGCAACCTGGGGTTCGTCAATGGTGAAAATCACTCCGGGGACTCAAAACGGTGATTAATAGCCCATCTAACTGTGATTAATAGCCCATGAAACAGGCCAAAATCGGCCAAAACTGCGAGTTTTTATGACCGACACGTAAATAAAACCTGGGGTTCGTCAATGGTGGAAATCACTCCGGGGACTCAAAACGGTGATTAATAGCCCATCTAACTGTGATTAATAGCCCATGAAACAGGCCAGAATCGGCCAAAATTACGAGTGTTGATGACCGGCACGTAAACGCAACCTAGGGTTCGACAATGGTGGAAATCACTCCGGGGACTCAAAACGGTGATTAATAGCTCATGTAATTGTGATTAATAGCCCATGAAACAGGCCAGAAACGGCCAAAACTGCGAGTGTTGATGACCGACACGTAAATAAAACCTGGGGTTCATTAATGGTGGAAATCACTCCGGGGACTCAAAACGGTGATTAATAGCCCATGAAACAGGCCAGAATCGGCCAAAACTGCGAGTGTTGATGACCGACACGTAAATACAGCCTGGGGTTCGTCAATGGTGGAAATCGCTCCGGGGACTCAAAACGGTGATTAATACCCCATCTAACTGTGATTAATAGCCCATGAAACAGGCCAGAATCGGCCAAAACTGCGAGTTTTGATGTCCGACACGTAAATAAAACCTGGGGTTCGTCAATGGTGGAAATCACTCCTGGGACTCAAAACGGTGATTAATAGCCCATGAAACAGGCCGGAATCGGCCAAAACTGCGAGTGTTGATGACCGACACGTAAATACAACCTGGGGTTCATCAATGGTGGAAATCACTCCGGGGACTCAAAACGGTGATTAATAGCCCATGTAACAATGATTAATAGCCCATGAAACATGCCAGAATTGGCCAAAACTGCGAGTGTTGATGACCGGCACGTAAACGCAACCTGGGGTTCGTCAATGGTGAAAATCACTCCGGGGACTCAAAACGGTGATTAATAGCCCATCTAACTGTGATTAATAGCCCATGAAACAGGCCAGAATCGGCCAAAACTGTGAGTTTTGATGACCGACACGTAAATAAAACCTGGGGTTCGTCAATGGTGGAAATCACTCCAGGGACTCAAAACGGTGATTAATAGCCCATGAAACAGGCCGGAATCGGCCAAAACTGCGAGTTTTGATGTCCGACACGTAAATAAAACCTGGGGTTCGTCAAAGGTGGAAATCACTCCAGGGACTCAAAACGGTGATTAATAGCCCATCTAACTGTGATTAATATCCCATGAAACAGGCCAAAATCGGCCAAAACTGCGAGTTTTGATGACCGACACGTAAATAAAACCTGGGGTTCGTCAATGGTGGAAATCACTCCGGGGACTCAAAACGGTGATTAATAGCCCATCTAACTGTGATTAATAGCCCATGAAACAGGCCAGAATCGGCCAAAATTACGAGTGTTGATGACCGACACGTAAACGCAACCTAGGGTTCGACAATGGTGGAAATCACTCCGGGGACTCAAAACGGTGATTAATAGCTCATGTAATTGTGATTAATAGCCCATGAAACAGGCCAGAAACGGCCAAAACTGCGAGTGTTGATGACCGACACGTAAATAAAACCTGGGGTTCGTTAATGGTGGAAATCACTCCGGGGACTCAAAACGGTGATTAATAGCCCATGAAACAGGCCAGAAACGGCCAAAACTGCGAGTGTTGATGACCGACACGTAAATAAAACCTGGGGTTCGTTAATGGTGGAAATCACTCCGGGGACTCAAAACGGTGATTAATAGCCCATGTAACAATGATTAATAGCCCATGAAACATGCCAGAATCGGCCAAAACTGCGAGTGTTGATGACCGTCACGTAAACGCAACCTGGGGTTCGTCAATGGTGAAAATCACTCCGGGGACTCAAAACGGTGATTAATAGCCCATCTAACTGTGATTAATAGCCCATGAAACAGGCCAAAATCGGCCAAAACTGCGAGTTTTTATGACCGACACGTAAATAAAACCTGGGGTTCGTCAATGGTGGAAATCACTCCGGGGACTCAAAACGGTGATTAATAGCCCATCTAACTGTGATTAATAGCCCATGAAACAGGCCAGAATCGGCCAAAATTACGAGTGTTGATGACCGGCACGTAAACGCAACCTAGGGTTCGACAATGGTGGAAATCACTCCGGGGACTCAAAACGGTGATTAATAGCTCATGTAATTGTGATTAATAGCCCATGAAACAGGCCAGAAACGGCCAAAACTGCGAGTGTTGATGACCGACACGTAAATAAAACCTGGGGTTCATTAATGGTGGAAATCACTCCGGGGACTCAAAACGGTGATTAATAGCCCATGAAACAGGCCAGAATCGGCCAAAACTGCGAGTGTTGATGACCGACACGTAAATACAGCCTGGGGTTCGTCAATGGTGGAAATCGCTCCGGGGACTCAAAACGGTGATTAATACCCCATCTAACTGTGATTAATAGCCCATGAAACAGGCCAGAATCGGCCAAAACTGCGAGTTTTGATGTCCGACACGTAAATAAAACCTGGGGTTCGTCAATGGTGGAAATCACTCCTGGGACTCAAAACGGTGATTAATAGCCCATGAAACAGGCCGGAATCGGCCAAAACTGCGAGTGTTGATGACCGACACGTAAATACAACCTGGGGTTCATCAATGGTGGAAATCACTCCGGGGACTCAAAACGGTGATTAATAGCCCATGTAACAATGATTAATAGCCCATGAAACATGCCAGAATTGGCCAAAACTGCGAGTGTTGATGACCGGCACGTAAACGCAACCTGGGGTTCGTCAATGGTGAAAATCACTCCGGGGACTCAAAACGGTGATTAATAGCCCATCTAACTGTGATTAATAGCCCATGAAACAGGCCAGAATCGGCCAAAACTGTGAGTTTTGATGACCGACACGTAAATAAAACCTGGGGTTCGTCAATGGTGGAAATCACTCCAGGGACTCAAAACGGTGATTAATAGCCCATGAAACAGGCCGGAATCGGCCAAAACTGCGAGTTTTGATGTCCGACACGTAAATAAAACCTGGGGTTCGTCAAAGGTGGAAATCACTCCAGGGACTCAAAACGGTGATTAATAGCCCATGAAACAGGCCGGAATCGGCCAAAACTGCGAGTGTTGATGACCGACACGTAAATACAACCTGGGGTTCGTCAATGGTGGAAATCACTCCGGGGACTCAAAACGGTGATTAATAGCCCATGTAACAATGATTAATAGCCCATGAAACATGCCAGAATCGGCCAAAACTGCGAGTGTTGATGACCGTCACGTAAACGCAACCTGGGGTTCGTCAATGGTGAAAATCACTCCGGGGACTCAAAACGGTGATTAATAGCCCATCTAACTGTGATTAATATCCCATGAAACAGGCCAAAATCGGCCAAAACTGCGAGTTTTGATGACCGACACGTAAATACAACCTGGGGTTCGTCAATGGTGGAAATCACTCCGGGGACTCAAAACGGTGATTAATAGCCCATCTAACTGTGATTAATAGCCCATGAAACAGGCCAGAATCGGCCAAAATTACGAGTGTTGATGACCGGCACGTAAACGCAACCTAGGGTTCGACAATGGTGGAAATCACTCCGGGGACTCAAAACGGTGATTAATAGCTCATGTAATTGTGATTAATAGCCCATGAAACAGGCCAGAAACGGCCAAAACTGCGAGTGTTGATGACCGACACGTAAATAAAACCTGGGGTTCGTTAATGGTGGAAATCACTCCGGGGACTCAAAACGGTGATTAATAGCCCATGAAACAGGCCAGAATCGGCCAAAACTGCGAGTGTTGATGACCGACACGTAAATACAGCCTGGGGTTCGTCAATGGTGGAAATCGCTCCGGGGACTCAAAACGGTGATTAATACCCCATCTAACTGTGATTAATAGCCCATGAAACAGGCCAGAATCGGCCAAAACTGCGAGTTTTGATGTCCGACACGTAAATAAAACCTGGGGTTCGTCAATGGTGGAAATCACTCCTGGGACTCAAAACGGTGATTAATAGCCCATGAAACAGGACGGAATCGGCCAAAACTGCGAGTGTTGATGACCGACACGTAAATACAACCTGGGGTTCGTCAATGGTGGAAATCACTCCGGGGACTCAAAACGGTGATTAATAGCCCATGTAACAATGATTAATAGCCCATGAAACATGCCAGAATTGGCCAAAACTGCGAGTGTTGATGACCGGCACGTAAACGCAACCTGGGGTTCGTCAATGGTGAAAATCACTCCGGGGACTCAAAACGGTGATTAATAGCCCATCTAACTGTGATTAATAGCCCATGAAACAGGCCAGAATCGGCCAAAACTGTGAGTTTTGATGACCGACACGTAAATAAAACCTGGGGTTCGTCAATGGTGGAAATCACTCCAGGGACTCAAAACGGTGATTAATAGCCCATGAAACAGGCCGGAATCGGCCAAAACTGCGAGTTTTGATGTCCGACACGTAAATAAAACCTGGGGTTCGTCAAAGGTGGAAATCACTCCAGGGACTCAAAACGGTGATTAATAGCCCATGAAACAGGCCGGAATCGGCCAAAACTGCGAGTGTTGATGACCGACACGTAAATACAACCTGGGGTTCGTCAATGGTGGAAATCACTCCGGGGACTCAAAACGGTGATTAATAGCCCATGTAACAATGATTAATAGCCCATGAAACATGCCAGAATCGGCCAAAACTGCGAGTGTTGATGACCGTCACGTAAACGTAACCTGGGGTTCGTCAATGGTGAAAATCACTCCGGGGACTCAAAACGGTGATTAATAGCCCATCTAACTGTGATTAATATCCCATGAAACAGGCCAAAATCGGCCAAAACTGCGAGTTTTGATGACCGACACGTAAATACAACCTGGGGTTCGTCAATGGTGGAAATCACTCCGGGGACTCAAAACGGTGATTAATAGCCCATGTAACAATGATTAATAGCCCATGAAACATGCCAGAATTGGCGAAAACTGCGAGTGTTGATGACCGGCACGTAAACGCAACCTGGGGTTCGTCAATGGTGAAAATCACTCCGGGGACTCAAAACGGTGATTAATAGCCCATCTAACTGTGATTAATATCCCATGAAACAGGCCAAAATCGGCCAAAACTGCGAGTTTTGATGACCGACACGTAAATACAGCCTGGGTTCGTCAATGGTGGAAATCGCTCCGGGGACTCAAAACGGTGATTAATACCCCATCTAACTGTGATTAATAGCCCATGAAACTGGCCAGAATCGGCCAAAACTGCGAGTTTTGATGTCCGACACGTAAATAAAACCTGGGGTTCGTCAATGGTGGAAATCACTCCGGGGACTCAAAACGGTGATTAATAGCCCATGAAACAGGCCAGAAACGGCCAAAACTGCGAGTGTTGATGACCGATACGTAAATACAACCTGGGGTTCGTCAATGGTGGAAATCACTCCGGGGACTCAAAACGGTGATTAATAGCCCATGTAACAATGATTAATAGCCCATGAAACAGGCCAGAATTGGCCAAAACTGCGAGTGTTGATGACCGGCACGTAAACGCAACCTGGGGTTCGTCAATGGTGAAAATCACTCCGGGGACTCAAAACGGTGATTAATAGCCCATCTAACTGTGATTAATAGCCCATGAAACAGGCCAGAATCGTCCAGAACTGCGAGTGTTGATGACCGACACATAAATACCACCTGGGGTTATTCAATGGTGGAAATCACTCCGGGGACTCAAAACGGTGATTAATAGCCCATGTAACTATGATTAATAGCCCATGAAACAGGCCAGAATCGGCCAAAACTGACAGTTTTGATGACCGGCACGTAAACGCAACCTGGGGTTCGTCAATGGTGAAAATCACTCCGGGGACTCAAAACGGTGATTAATAGCCCATCTAACTGTGATTAATAGCCCATGAAAGAGGCCAGAATCGGCCAAAACTGTGAGTTTTGATGACCGACACGTAAATAAAACCTGGGGTTCGTCAATGGTGGAAATCACTCCTGGGACTCAAAACAGTGATTAATAGCCCATGAAACAGGCCGGAATCGGCCAAAACTGCGAGTGTTGATGACCGACACGTAAATACAACCTAGGGTTCGTCAATGCTGGAAATCACTCCGGGGACTCAAAACGGTGATTAATAGCCCATGTAACAATGATTAATAGCCCATGAAACATGCCAGAATTGGCCAAAACTGCGAGTGTTGATGACCGGCACGTAAACGCAACCTGGGGTTCGTCAATGGTGAAAATCACTCCGGGGACTCAAAACGGTGATTAATAGCCCATCTAACTGTGATTAATAGCCCATGAAACAGGCCAGAATCGGCCAAAACTGTGAGTTTTGATGACCGACACGTAAATAAAACCTGGGGTTCGTCAATGGTGGAAATCACTCCAGGGACACAAAACGGTGATTAATAGCCCATGAAACAGGCCGGAATCGGCCAAAACTTCGAGTTTTGATGTCCGACACGTAAACGCAACCTGGGGTTCGTCAATGGTGAAAATCACTCCGGGGACTCAAAACGGTGATTAATAGCCCATCTAACTGTGATTAATAGCCCATGAAAGAGGCCAGAATCGGCCAAAACTGTGAGTTTTGATGACCGACACGTAAATAAAACCTGGGGTTCGTCAATGGTGGAAATCACTCCTGGGACTCAAAACAGTGATTAATAGCCCATGAAACAGGCCGGAATCGGCCAAAACTGCGAGTGTTGATGACCGACACGTAAATACAACCTAGGGTTCGTCAATGCTGGAAATCACTCCGGGGACTCAAAACGGTGATTAATAGCCCATGTAACAATGATTAATAGCCCATGAAACATGCCAGAATTGGCCAAAACTGCGAGTGTTGATGACCGGCACGTAAACGCAACCTGGGGTTCGTCAATGGTGAAAATCACTCCGGGGACTCAAAACGGTGATTAATAGCCCATCTAACTGTGATTAATAGCCCATGAAACAGGCCAGAATCGGCCAAAACTGTGAGTTTTGATGACCGACACGTAAATAAAACCTGGGGTTCGTCAATGGTGGAAATCACTCCAGGGACACAAAACGGTGATTAATAGCCCATGAAACAGGCCGGAATCGGCCAAAACTTCGAGTTTTGATGTCCGACACGTAAACGCAACCTGGGGTTCGTCAATGGTGAAAATCACTCCGGGGACTCAAAACGGTGATTAATAGCCCATCTAACTGTGATTAATATCCCATGAAACAGGCCAAAATCGGCCAAAACTGCGAGTTTTGATGACCGACACGTAAATAAAACCTGGGGTTCGTCAATGGTGGAAATCACTCCGGGGACTCAAAACGGTGATTAATAGCCCATCTAACTGTGATTAATAGCCCATGAAACAGGCCAGAATCGGCCAAAATTACGAGTGTTGATGACCGGCACGTAAACGCAACCTAGGGTTCGACAATGGTGGAAATCACTCCGGGGACTCAAAACGGTGATTAATAGCTCATGTAATTGTGATTAATAGCCCATGAAACAGGCCAGAAACGGCCAAAACTGCGAGTGTTGATGACCGACACGTAAATAAAACCTGGGGTTCGTCAATGGTGGAAATCACTCCAGGGACACAAAACGGTGATTAATAGCCCATGAAACAGGCCGGAATCGGCCAAAACTTCGAGTTTTGATGTCCGACACGTAAATAAAACCTGGGGTTCGTCAATGGTGGAAATCACTCCAGGGACTCAAAACGGTGATTAATAGCCCATGAAACAGGCCGGAATCGGCCAAAACTGCGAGTGTTGATGACCGACACGTAAATACAACCTGGGGTTCGTCAATGGTGGAAATCACTCCGGGGACTCAAAACGGTGATTAATAGCCCATGTAACAATGATTAATAGCCCATGAAACATGCCAGAATCGGCCAAAACTGCGAGTGTTGATGACCGGCACGTAAACGCAACCTGGGGTTCGTCAATGGTGAAAATCACTCCGGGGACTCAAAACGGTGATTAATAGCCCATCTAACTGTGATTAATAGCCCATGAAACAGGCCAGAATCGGCCAAAACTGTGAGTTTTGATGACCGACACGTAAATAAAACCTGGGGTTCGTCAATGGTGGAAATCACTCCAGGGACACAAAACGGTGATTAATAGCCCATGAAACAGGCCGGAATCGGCCAAAACTTCGAGTTTTGATGTCCGACACGTAAACGCAACCTGGGGTTCGTCAATGGTGAAAATCACTCCGGGGACTCAAAACGGTGATTAATAGCCCATCTAACTGTGATTAATATCCCATGAAACAGGCCAAAATCGGCCAAAACTGCGAGTTTTGATGACCGACACGTAAATAAAACCTGGGGTTCGTCAATGGTGGAAATCACTCCGGGGACTCAAAACGGTGATTAATAGCCCATCTAACTGTGATTAATAGCCCATGAAACAGGCCAGAATCGGCCAAAATTACGAGTGTTGATGACCGGCACGTAAACGCAACCTAGGGTTCGACAATGGTGGAAATCACTCCGGGGACTCAAAACGGTGATTAATAGCTCATGTAATTGTGATTAATAGCCCATGAAACAGGCCAGAAACGGCCAAAACTGCGAGTGTTGATGACCGACACGTAAATAAAACCTGGGGTTCGTCAATGGTGGAAATCACTCCAGGGACACAAAACGGTGATTAATAGCCCATGAAACAGGCCGGAATCGGCCAAAACTTCGAGTTTTGATGTCCGACACGTAAATAAAACCTGGGGTTCGTCAATGGTGGAAATCACTCCAGGGACTCAAAACGGTGATTAATAGCCCATGAAACAGGCCGGAATCGGCCAAAACTGCGAGTGTTGATGACCGACACGTAAATACAACCTGGGGTTCGTCAATGGTGGAAATCACTCCGGGGACTCAAAACGGTGATTAATAGCCCATGTAACAATGATTAATAGCCCATGAAACATGCCAGAATCGGCCAAAACTGCGAGTGTTGATGACCGTCACGTAAACGCAACCTGGGGTTCGTCAATGGTGAAAATCACTCCGGGGACTCAAAACGGTGATTAATAGCCCATCTAACTGTGATTAATAGCCCATGAAAGAGGCCAGAATCGGCCAAAACTGTGAGTTTTGATGACCGACACGTAAATAAAACCTGGGGTTCGTCAATGGTGGAAATCACTCCTGGGACTCAAAACAGTGATTAATAGCCCATGAAACAGGCCGGAATCGGCCAAAACTGCGAGTGTTGATGACCGACACGTAAATACAACCTAGGGTTCGTCAATGCTGGAAATCACTCCGGGGACTCAAAACGGTGATTAATAGCCCATGTAACAATGATTAATAGCCCATGAAACATGCCAGAATTGGCCAAAACTGCGAGTGTTGATGACCGGCACGTAAACGCAACCTGGGGTTCGTCAATGGTGAAAATCACTCCGGGGACTCAAAACGGTGATTAATAGCCCATCTAACTGTGATTAATAGCCCATGAAACAGGCCAGAATCGGCCAAAACTGTGAGTTTTGATGACCGACACGTAAATAAAACCTGGGGTTCGTCAATGGTGGAAATCACTCCAGGGACACAAAACGGTGATTAATAGCCCATGAAACAGGCCGGAATCGGCCAAAACTTCGAGTTTTGATGTCCGACACGTAAACGCAACCTGGGGTTCGTCAATGGTGAAAATCACTCCGGGGACTCAAAACGGTGATTAATAGCCCATCTAACTGTGATTAATATCCCATGAAACAGGCCAAAATCGGCCAAAACTGCGAGTTTTGATGACCGACACGTAAATAAAACCTGGGGTTCGTCAATGGTGGAAATCACTCCGGGGACTCAAAACGGTGATTAATAGCCCATCTAACTGTGATTAATAGCCCATGAAACAGGCCAGAATCGGCCAAAATTACGAGTGTTGATGACCGGCACGTAAACGCAACCTAGGGTTCGACAATGGTGGAAATCACTCCGGGGACTCAAAACGGTGATTAATAGCTCATGTAATTGTGATTAATAGCCCATGAAACAGGCCAGAAACGGCCAAAACTGCGAGTGTTGATGACCGACACGTAAATAAAACCTGGGGTTCGTCAATGGTGGAAATCACTCCAGGGACACAAAACGGTGATTAATAGCCCATGAAACAGGCCGGAATCGGCCAAAACTTCGAGTTTTGATGTCCGACACGTAAATAAAACCTGGGGTTCGTCAATGGTGGAAATCACTCCAGGGACTCAAAACGGTGATTAATAGCCCATGAAACAGGCCGGAATCGGCCAAAACTGCGAGTGTTGATGACCGACACGTAAATAGAACCTGGGGTTCGTCAATGGTGGTAATCACTCCGGGGACTCAAAACGGTGATTAATAGCCCATGTAACAATGATTAATAGCCCATGAAACATGCCAGAATCGGCCAAAACTGCGAGTGTTGATGACCGTCACGTAAACGCAACCTGGGGTTCGTCAATGGTGAAAATCACTCCGGGGACTCAAAACGGTGATTAATAGCCCATCTAACTGTGATTAATAGCCCATGAAACAGGCCAAAATCGGCCAAAACTGCGAGTTTTGATGACCGACACGTAAATAAAACCTGGGGTTCGTCAATGGTGGAAATCACTCCGGGGACTCAAAACGGTGATTAATAGGCCATCTAACTGTGATTAATAGCCCATGAAACAGGCCAGAATCGGCCAAAATTACGAGTGTTGATGACCGGCACGTAAACGCAACCTAGGGTTCGACAATGGTGGAAATCACTCCGGGGACTCAAAACGGTGATTAATAGCTCATGTAATTGTGATTAATAGCCCATGAAACAGGCTAGAATCGGCCAAAACTGCGAGTGTTGATGACCGACACGTAAATACAGCCTGGGGTTCGTCAATGGTGGAAATCGCTCCGGGGACTCAAAACGGTGATTAATACCCCATCTAACTGTGATTAATAGCCCATGAAACAGGCCAGAATCGGCCAAAACTGCGAGTTTTGATGTCCGACACGTAAATAAAACCTGGGGTTCGTCAATGGTGGAAATCACTCCTGGGACTCAAAACGGTGATTAATAGCCCATGAAACAGGCCGGAATCGGCCAAAACTGCGAGTGTTGATGACCGACACGTAAATACAACCTGGGGTTCGTCAATGGTGGAAATCACTCCGGGGACTCAAAACGGTGATTAATAGCCCATGTAACAATGATTAATAGCCCATGAAACATGCCAGAATTGGCCAAAACTGCGAGTGTTGATGACCGGCACGTAAACGCAACCTGGGGTTCGTCAATGGTGAAAATCACTCCGGGGACTCAAAACGGTGATTAATAGCCCATCTAACTGTGATTAATAGCCCATGAAACAGGCCAAAATCGGCCAAAACTGCGAGTTTTGATGACCGACACGTAAATAAAACCTGGGGTTCGTCAATGGTGGAAATCACTCCGGGGACTCAAAACGGTGATTAAAAGCCCATCTAACTGTGATTAATAGCCCATGAAACAGGCCAGAATCGGCCAAAATTACGAGTGTTGATGACCGGCACGTAAACGCAACCTAGGGTTCGACAATGGTGGAAATCACTCCGGGGACTCAAAACGGTGATTAATAGCTCATGTAATTGTGATTAATAGCCCATGAAACAGGCCAGAAACGGCCAAAACTGCGAGTGTTGATGACCGACACGTAAATAAAACCTGGGGTTCGTTAATGGTGGAAATCACTCCGGGGACTCAAAACGGTGATTAATAGCCCATGAAACAGGCCAGAATCGGCCAAAACTGCGAGTGTTGATGACCGACACGTAAATACAGCCTGGGGTTCGTCAATGGTGGAAATCGCTCCGGGGACTCAAAACGGTGATTAATACCCCATCTAACTGTGATTAATAGCCCATGAAACAGGCCAGAATCGGCCAAAACTGCGAGTTTTGATGTCCGACACGTAAATAAAACCTGGGGTTCGTCAATGGTGGAAATCACTCCTGGGACTCAAAACTGTGATTAATAGCCCATGAAACAGGCCGGAATCGGCCAAAACTGCGAGTGTTGATGACCGACACGTAAATACAACCTGGGGTTCGTCAATGGTGGAAATCACTCCGGGGACTCAAAACGGTGATTAATAGCCCATGTAACAATGATTAATAGCCCATGAAACATGCCAGAATTGGCCAAAACTGCGAGTGTTGATGACCGGCACGTAAACGCAACCTGGGGTTCGTCAATGGTGAAAATCACTCCGGGGACTCAAAACGGTGATTAATAGCCCATCTAACTGTGATTAATAGCCCATGAAACAGGCCAGAATCGGCCAAAACTGTGAGTTTTGATGACCGACACGTAAATAAAACCTGGGGTTCGTCAATGGTGGAAATCACTCCAGGGACTCAAAATGGTGATTAATAGCCCATGAAACAGGCCGGAATCGGCCAAAACTTCGAGTTTTGATGTCCGACACGTAAATAAAACCTGGGGTTCGTCAATGGTGGAAATCACTCCAGGGACTCAAAACGGTGATTAATAGCCCATGAAACAGGCCGGAATCGGCCAAAACTGCGAGTGTTGATGACCGACACGTAAATACAACCTAGGGTTCGTCAATGGTGGAAATCACTCCGGGGACTCAAATCGGTGATTAATAGCCCATGTAACAATGATTAATAGCCCATGAAACATGCCAGAATTGGCCAAAACTGCAAGTGTTGATGACCGGCACGTAAACGCAACCTGGGGTTCGTCAATGGTGAAAATCACTCCGGGGACTCAAAACGGTGATTAATAGCCCATCTAACTGTGATTAATAGCCCATGAAACAGGCCAGAATCGGCCAAAACTGTGAGTTTTGATGACCGACACGTAAATAAAACCTGGGGTTCGTCAATGGTGGAAATCACTCCAGGGACACAAAACGGTGATTAATAGCCCATGAAACAGGCCGGAATCGGCCAAAACTTCGAGTTTTGATGTCCGACACGTAAATAAAACCTGGGGTTCGTCAATGGTGGAAATCACTCCAGGGACTCAAAACGGTGATTAATAGCCCATGAAACAGGCCGGAATCGGCCAAAACTGCGAGTGTTGATGACCGACACGTAAATACAACCTGGGGTTCGTCAATGGTGGAAATCACTCCGGGGACTCAAAACGGTGATTAATAGCCCATGTAACAATGATTAATAGCCCATGAAACATGCCAGAATCGGCCAAAACTGCGAGTGTTGATGACCGTCACGTAAACGCAACCTGGGGTTCGTCAATGGTGAAAATCACTCCGGGGACTCAAAACGGTGATTAATAGCCCATCTAACTGTGATTAATATCCCATGAAACAGGCCAAAATCGGCCAAAACTGCGAGTTTTGATGACCGACACGTCAATAAAACCTGGGGTTCGTCAATGGTGGAAATCACTCCGGGGACTCAAAACGGTGATTAATAGCCCATCTAACTGTGATTAATAGCCCATGAAACAGGCCAGAATCGGCCAAAATTACGAGTGTTGATGACCGGCACGTAAACGCAACCTAGGGTTCGACAATGGTGGAAATCACTCCGGGGACTCAAAACGGTGATTAATAGCTCATGTAATTGTGATTAATAGCCCATGAAACAGGCCAGAAACGGCCAAAACTGCGAGTGTTGATGACCGACACGTAAATAAAACCTGGGGTTCGTTAATGGTGGAAATCACTCCGGGGACTCAAAACGGTGATTAATAGCCCATGAAACAGGCCAGAATCGGCCAAAACTGCGAGTGTTGATGACCGACACGTAAATACAGCCTGGGGTTCGTCAATGGTGGAAATCGCTCCGGGGACTCAAAACGGTGATTAATACCCCATCTAACTGTGATTAATAGCCCATGAAACAGGCCAGAATCGGCCAAAACTGCGAGTTTTGATGTCCGACACGTAAATAAAACCTGGGGTTCGTCAATGGTGGAAATCACTCCGGGGACTCAAAACGGTGATTAATAGCCCATGTAACAATGATTAATAGCCCATGAAACAGGCCAGAATTGGCCAAAATTACGAGTGTTGATGACCGGCACGTAAACGCAACCTAGGGTTCGACAATGGTGGAAATCACTCCGGGGACTCAAAACGGTGATTAATAGCTCATGTAATTGTGATTAATAGCCCATGAAACAGGCCAGAAACGGCCAAAACTGCGAGTGTTGATGACCGACACGTAAATAAAACCTGGGGTTCGTTAATGGTGGAAATCACTCCGGGGACTCAAAACGGTGATTAATAGCCCATGAAACAGGCCAGAATCGGCCAAAACTGCGAGTGTTGATGACCGACACGTAAATACAGCCTGGGGTTCGTCAATGGTGGAAATCGCTCCGGGGACTCAAAACGGTGATTAATACCCCATCTAACTGTGATTAATAGCCCATGAAACAGGCCAGAATCGGCCAAAACTGCGAGTTTTGATGTCCGACACGTAAATAAAACCTGGGGTTCGTCAATGGTGGAAATCACTCCTGGGACTCAAAACGGTGATTAATAGCCCATGAAACAGGCCGGAATCGGCCAAAACTGCGAGTGTTGATGACCGACACGTAAATACAACCTGGGGTTCGTCAATGGTGGAAATCACTCCGGGGACTCAAAACGGTGATTAATAGCCCATGTAACAATGATTAATAGCCCATGAAACATGCCAGAATTGGCCAAAACTGCGAGTGTTGATGACCGGCACGTAAACGCAACCTGGGGTTCGTCAATGGTGAAAATCACTCCGGGGACTCAAAACGGTGATTAATAGCCCATCTAACTGTGATTAATAGCCCATGAAACAGGCCAGAATCGGCCAAAACTGTGAGTTTTGATGACCGACACGTAAATAAAACCTGGGGTTCGTCAATGGTGGAAATCACTCCAGGGACTCAAAATATTGATTAATAGCCCATGAAACAGGCCGGAATCGGCCAAAACTTCGAGTTTTGATGTCCGACACGTAAATAAAACCTGGGGTTCGTCAATGGTGGAAATCACTCCAGGGACTCAAAACGGTGATTAATAGCCCATGAAACAGGCCGGAATCGGCCAAAACTGCGAGTGTTGATGACCGACACGTAAATACAACCTGGGGTTCATCAATGGTGGAAATCACTCCGGGGACTCAAAACGGTGATTAATAGCCCATGTAACAATGATTAATAGCCCATGAAACAGGCCAGAATTGGCCAAAACTGTGAGTGTTGATGACCGACACGTAAATACAACCTAGGGTTCGTCAATGGTGGAAATCACTCCGGGGACTCAAAACGGTGATTAATAGCCCATGTAACAATGATTAATAGCCCATGAAACATGCCAGAATTGGCCAAAACTGCGAGTGTTGATGACCGGCACGTAAACGCAACCTGGGGTTCGTCAATGGTGAAAATCACTCCGGGGACTCAAAACGGTGATTAATAGCCCATCTAACTGTGATTAATAGCCCATGAAACAGGCCAGAATCGGCCAAAACTGTGAGTTTTGATGACCGACACGTAAATAAAACCTGGGGTTCGTCAATGGTGGAAATCACTCCAGGGACACAAAACGGTGATTAATAGCCCATGAAACAGGCCGGAATCGGCCAAAACTTCGAGTTTTGATGTCCGACACGTAAATAAAACCTGGGGTTCGTCAATGGTGGAAATCACTCCAGGGACTCAAAACGGTGATTAATAGCCCATGAAACAGGCCGGAATCGGCCAAAACTGCGAGTGTTGATGACCGACACGTAAATACAACCTGGGGTTCGTCAATGGTGGAAATCACTCCGGGGACTCAAAACGGTGATTAATAGCCCATGTAACAATGATTAATAGCCCATGAAACATGCCAGAATCGGCCAAAACTGCGAGTGTTGATGACCGTCACGTAAACGCAACCTGGGGTTCGTCAATGGTGAAAATCACTCCGGGGACTCAAAACGGTGATTAATAGCCCATCTAACTGTGATTAATATCCCATGAAACAGGCCTAAATCGGCCAAAACTGCGAGTTTTGATGACCGACACGTCAATAAAACCTGGGGTTCGTCAATGGTGGAAATCACTCCGGGGACTCAAAACGGTGATTAATAGCCCATCTAACTGTGATTAATAGCCCATGAAACAGGCCAGAATCGGCCAAAATTACGAGTGTTGATGACCGGCACGTAAACGCAACCTAGGGTTCGACAATGGTGGAAATCACTCCGGGGACTCAAAACGGTGATTAATAGCTCATGTAATTGTGATTAATAGCCCATGAAACAGGTCAGAAACGGCCAAAACTGCGAGTGTTGATGACCGACACGTAAATAAAACCTGGGGTTCGTTAATGGTGGAAATCACTCCGGGGACTCAAAACGGTGATTAATAGCCCATGAAACAGGCCAGAATCGGCCAAAACTGCGAGTGTTGATGACCGACACGTAAATACAGCCTGGGGTTCGTCAATGGTGGAAATCGCTCCGGGGACTCAAAACGGTGATTAATACCCCATCTAACTGTGATTAATAGCCCATGAAACAGGCCAGAATCGGCCAAAACTGCGAGTTTTGATGTCCGACACGTAAATAAAACCTGGGGTTCGTCAATGGTGGAAATCACTACGGGGACTCAAAACGGTGATTAATAGCCCATGTAACAATGATTAATAGCCCATGAAACAGGCCAGAATTGGCCAAAATTACGAGTGTTGATGACCGGCACGTAAACGCAACCTAGGGTTCGACAATGGTGGAAATCACTCCGGGGACTCAAAACGGTGATTAATAGCTCATGTAATTGTGATTAATAGCCCATGAAACAGGCCAGAAACGGCCAAAACTGCGAGTGTTGATGACCGACACGTAAATAAAACCTGGGGTTCGTTAATGGTGGAAATCACTCCGGGGACTCAAAACGGTGATTAATAGCCCATGTAACAATGATTAATAGCCCATGAAACAGGCCAGAATTGGCCAAAATTACGAGTGTTGATGACCGGCACGTAAACGCAACCTAGGGTTCGACAATGGTGGAAATCACTCCGGGGACTCAAAACGGTGATTAATAGCTCATGTAATTGTGATTAATAGCCCATGAAACAGGCCAGAAACGGCCAAAACTGCGAGTGTTGATGACCGACACGTAAATAAAACCTGGGGTTCGTCAATGGTGGAAATCACTCCAGGGACACAAAACGGTGATTAATAGCCCATGAAACAGGCCGGAATCGGCCAAAACTTCGAGTTTTGATGTCCGACACGTAAATAAAACCTGGGGTTCGTCAATGGTGGAAATCACTCCAGGGACTCAAAACGGTGATTAATAGCCCATGAAACAGGCCGGAATCGGCCAAAACTGCGAGTGTTGATGACCGACACGTAAATAGAACCTGGGGTTCGTCAATGGTGGTAATCACTCCGGGGACTCAAAACGGTGATTAATAGCCCATGTAACAATGATTAATAGCCCATGAAACATGCCAGAATCGGCCAAAACTGCGAGTGTTGATGACCGTCACGTAAACGCAACCTGGGGTTCGTCAATGGTGAAAATCACTCCGGGGACTCAAAACGGTGATTAATAGCCCATCTAACTGTGATTAATAGCCCATGAAACAGGCCAAAATCGGCCAAAACTGCGAGTTTTGATGACCGACACGTAAATAAAACCTGGGGTTCGTCAATGGTGGAAATCACTCCGGGGACTCAAAACGGTGATTAATAGGCCATCTAACTGTGATTAATAGCCCATGAAACAGGCCAGAATCGGCCAAAATTACGAGTGTTGATGACCGGCACGTAAACGCAACCTAGGGTTCGACAATGGTGGAAATCACTCCGGGGACTCAAAACGGTGATTAATAGCTCATGTAATTGTGATTAATAGCCCATGAAACAGGCTAGAATCGGCCAAAACTGCGAGTGTTGATGACCGACACGTAAATACAGCCTGGGGTTCGTCAATGGTGGAAATCGCTCCGGGGACTCAAAACGGTGATTAATACCCCATCTAACTGTGATTAATAGCCCATGAAACAGGCCAGAATCGGCCAAAACTGCGAGTTTTGATGTCCGACACGTAAATAAAACCTGGGGTTCGTCAATGGTGGAAATCACTCCTGGGACTCAAAACGGTGATTAATAGCCCATGAAACAGGCCGGAATCGGCCAAAACTGCGAGTGTTGATGACCGACACGTAAATACAACCTGGGGTTCGTCAATGGTGGAAATCACTCCGGGGACTCAAAACGGTGATTAATAGCCCATGTAACAATGATTAATAGCCCATGAAACATGCCAGAATTGGCCAAAACTGCGAGTGTTGATGACCGGCACGTAAACGCAACCTGGGGTTCGTCAATGGTGAAAATCACTCCGGGGACTCAAAACGGTGATTAATAGCCCATCTAACTGTGATTAATAGCCCATGAAACAGGCCAAAATCGGCCAAAACTGCGAGTTTTGATGACCGACACGTAAATAAAACCTGGGGTTCGTCAATGGTGGAAATCACTCCGGGGACTCAAAACGGTGATTAAAAGCCCATCTAACTGTGATTAATAGCCCATGAAACAGGCCAGAATCGGCCAAAATTACGAGTGTTGATGACCGGCACGTAAACGCAACCTAGGGTTCGACAATGGTGGAAATCACTCCGGGGACTCAAAACGGTGATTAATAGCTCATGTAATTGTGATTAATAGCCCATGAAACAGGCCAGAAACGGCCAAAACTGCGAGTGTTGATGACCGACACGTAAATAAAACCTGGGGTTCGTTAATGGTGGAAATCACTCCGGGGACTCAAAACGGTGATTAATAGCCCATGAAACAGGCCAGAATCGGCCAAAACTGCGAGTGTTGATGACCGACACGTAAATACAGCCTGGGGTTCGTCAATGGTGGAAATCGCTCCGGGGACTCAAAACGGTGATTAATACCCCATCTAACTGTGATTAATAGCCCATGAAACAGGCCAGAATCGGCCAAAACTGCGAGTTTTGATGTCCGACACGTAAATAAAACCTGGGGTTCGTCAATGGTGGAAATCACTCCTGGGACTCAAAACTGTGATTAATAGCCCATGAAACAGGCCGGAATCGGCCAAAACTGCGAGTGTTGATGACCGACACGTAAATACAACCTGGGGTTCGTCAATGGTGGAAATCACTCCGGGGACTCAAAACGGTGATTAATAGCCCATGTAACAATGATTAATAGCCCATGAAACATGCCAGAATTGGCAAAAACTGCGAGTGTTGATGACCGGCACGTAAACGCAACCTGGGGTTCGTCAATGGTGAAAATCACTCCGGGGACTCAAAACGGTGATTAATAGCCCATCTAACTGTGATTAATAGCCCATGAAACAGGCCAGAATCGGCCAAAACTGTGAGTTTTGATGACCGACACGTAAATAAAACCTGGGGTTCGTCAATGGTGGAAATCACTCCAGGGACTCAAAATGGTGATTAATAGCCCATGAAACAGGCCGGAATCGGCCAAAACTTCGAGTTTTGATGTCCGACACGTAAATAAAACCTGGGGTTCGTCAATGGTGGAAATCACTCCAGGGACTCAAAACGGTGATTAATAGCCCATGAAACAGGCCGGAATCGGCCAAAACTGCGAGTGTTGATGACCGACACGTAAATACAACCTAGGGTTCGTCAATGGTGGAAATCACTCCGGGGACTCAAATCGGTGATTAATAGCCCATGTAACAATGATTAATAGCCCATGAAACATGCCAGAATTGGCCAAAACTGCAAGTGTTGATGACCGGCACGTAAACGCAACCTGGGGTTCGTCAATGGTGAAAATCACTCCGGGGACTCAAAACGGTGATTAATAGCCCATCTAACTGTGATTAATAGCCCATGAAACAGGCCAGAATCGGCCAAAACTGTGAGTTTTGATGACCGACACGTAAATAAAACCTGGGGTTCGTCAATGGTGGAAATCACTCCAGGGACACAAAACGGTGATTAATAGCCCATGAAACAGGCCGGAATCGGCCAAAACTTCGAGTTTTGATGTCCGACACGTAAATAAAACCTGGGGTTCGTCAATGGTGGAAATCACTCCAGGGACTCAAAACGGTGATTAATAGCCCATGAAACAGGCCGGAATCGGCCAAAACTGCGAGTGTTGATGACCGACACGTAAATACAACCTGGGGTTCGTCAATGGTGGAAATCACTCCGGGGACTCAAAACGGTGATTAATAGCCCATGTAACAATGATTAATAGCCCATGAAACATGCCAGAATCGGCCAAAACTGCGAGTGTTGATGACCGTCACGTAAACGCAACCTGGGGTTCGTCAATGGTGAAAATCACTCCGGGGACTCAAAACGGTGATTAATAGCCCATCTAACTGTGATTAATATCCCATGAAACAGGCCAAAATCGGCCAAAACTGCGAGTTTTGATGACCGACACGTCAATAAAACCTGGGGTTCGTCAATGGTGGAAATCACTCCGGGGACTCAAAACGGTGATTAATAGCCCATCTAACTGTGATTAATAGCCCATGAAACAGGCCAGAATCGGCCAAAATTACGAGTGTTGATGACCGGCACGTAAACGCAACCTAGGGTTCGACAATGGTGGAAATCACTCCGGGGACTCAAAACGGTGATTAATAGCTCATGTAATTGTGATTAATAGCCCATGAAACAGGCCAGAAACGGCCAAAACTGCGAGTGTTGATGACCGACACGTAAATAAAACCTGGGGTTCGTTAATGGTGGAAATCACTCCGGGGACTCAAAACGGTGATTAATAGCCCATGAAACAGGCCAGAATCGGCCAAAACTGCGAGTGTTGATGACCGACACGTAAATACAGCCTGGGGTTCGTCAATGGTGGAAATCGCTCCGGGGACTCAAAACGGTGATTAATACCCCATCTAACTGTGATTAATAGCCCATGAAACAGGCCAGAATCGGCCAAAACTGCGAGTTTTGATGTCCGACACGTAAATAAAACCTGGGGTTCGTCAATGGTGGAAATCACTCCGGGGACTCAAAACGGTGATTAATAGCCCATGTAACAATGATTAATAGCCCATGAAACAGGCCAGAATTGGCCAAAATTACGAGTGTTGATGACCGGCACGTAAACGCAACCTAGGGTTCGACAATGGTGGAAATCACTCCGGGGACTCAAAACGGTGATTAATAGCTCATGTAATTGTGATTAATAGCCCATGAAACAGGCCAGAAACGGCCAAAACTGCGAGTGTTGATGACCGACACGTAAATAAAACCTGGGGTTCGTTAATGGTGGAAATCACTCCGGGGACTCAAAACGGTGATTAATAGCCCATGAAACAGGCCAGAATCGGCCAAAACTGCGAGTGTTGATGACCGACACGTAAATACAGCCTGGGGTTCGTCAATGGTGGAAATCGCTCCGGGGACTCAAAACGGTGATTAATACCCCATCTAACTGTGATTAATAGCCCATGAAACAGGCCAGAATCGGCCAAAACTGCGAGTTTTGATGTCCGACACGTAAATAAAACCTGGGGTTCGTCAATGGTGGAAATCACTCCTGGGACTCAAAACGGTGATTAATAGCCCATGAAACAGGCCGGAATCGGCCAAAACTGCGAGTGTTGATGACCGACACGTAAATACAACCTGGGGTTCGTCAATGGTGGAAATCACTCCGGGGACTCAAAACGGTGATTAATAGCCCATGTAACAATGATTAATAGCCCATGAAACATGCCAGAATTGGCCAAAACTGCGAGTGTTGATGACCGGCACGTAAACGCAACCTGGGGTTCGTCAATGGTGAAAATCACTCCGGGGACTCAAAACGGTGATTAATAGCCCATCTAACTGTGATTAATAGCCCATGAAACAGGCCAGAATCGGCCAAAACTGTGAGTTTTGATGACCGACACGTAAATAAAACCTGGGGTTCGTCAATGGTGGAAATCACTCCAGGGACTCAAAATATTGATTAATAGCCCATGAAACAGGCCGGAATCGGCCAAAACTTCGAGTTTTGATGTCCGACACGTAAATAAAACCTGGGGTTCGTCAATGGTGGAAATCACTCCAGGGACTCAAAACGGTGATTAATAGCCCATGAAACAGGCCGGAATCGGCCAAAACTGCGAGTGTTGATGACCGACACGTAAATACAACCTGGGGTTCATCAATGGTGGAAATCACTCCGGGGACTCAAAACGGTGATTAATAGCCCATGTAACAATGATTAATAGCCCATGAAACAGGCCAGAATTGGCCAAAACTGTGAGTGTTGATGACCGACACGTAAATACAACCTAGGGTTCGTCAATGGTGGAAATCACTCCGGGGACTCAAAACGGTGATTAATAGCCCATGTAACAATGATTAATAGCCCATGAAACATGCCAGAATTGGCCAAAACTGCGAGTGTTGATGACCGGCACGTAAACGCAACCTGGGGTTCGTCAATGGTGAAAATCACTCCGGGGACTCAAAACGGTGATTAATAGCCCATCTAACTGTGATTAATAGCCCATGAAACAGGCCAGAATCGGCCAAAACTGTGAGTTTTGATGACCGACACGTAAATAAAACCTGGGGTTCGTCAATGGTGGAAATCACTCCAGGGACACAAAACGGTGATTAATAGCCCATGAAACAGGCCGGAATCGGCCAAAACTTCGAGTTTTGATGTCCGACACGTAAATAAAACCTGGGGTTCGTCAATGGTGGAAATCACTCCAGGGACTCAAAACGGTGATTAATAGCCCATGAAACAGGCCGGAATCGGCCAAAACTGCGAGTGTTGATGACCGACACGTAAATACAACCTGGGGTTCGTCAATGGTGGAAATCACTCCGGGGACTCAAAACGGTGATTAATAGCCCATGTAACAATGATTAATAGCCCATGAAACATGCCAGAATCGGCCAAAACTGCGAGTGTTGATGACCGTCACGTAAACGCAACCTGGGGTTCGTCAATGGTGAAAATCACTCCGGGGACTCAAAACGGTGATTAATAGCCCATCTAACTGTGATTAATATCCCATGAAACAGGCCAAAATCGGCCAAAACTGCGAGTTTTGATGACCGACACGTCAATAAAACCTGGGGTTCGTCAATGGTGGAAATCACTCCGGGGACTCAAAACGGTGATTAATAGCCCATCTAACTGTGATTAATAGCCCATGAAACAGGCCAGAATCGGCCAAAATTACGAGTGTTGATGACCGGCACGTAAACGCAACCTAGGGTTCGACAATGGTGGAAATCACTCCGGGGACTCAAAACGGTGATTAATAGCTCATGTAATTGTGATTAATAGCCCATGAAACAGGCCAGAAACGGCCAAAACTGCGAGTGTTGATGACCGACACGTAAATAAAACCTGGGGTTCGTTAATGGTGGAAATCACTCCGGGGACTCAAAACGGTGATTAATAGCCCATGAAACAGGCCAGAATCGGCCAAAACTGCGAGTGTTGATGACCGACACGTAAATACAGCCTGGGGTTCGTCAATGGTGGAAATCGCTCCGGGGACTCAAAACGGTGATTAATACCCCATCTAACTGTGATTAATAGCCCATGAAACAGGCCAGAATCGGCCAAAACTGCGAGTTTTGATGTCCGACACGTAAATAAAACCTGGGGTTCGTCAATGGTGGAAATCACTCCGGGGACTCAAAACGGTGATTAATAGCCCATGTAACAATGATTAATAGCCCATGAAACAGGCCAGAATTGGCCAAAATTACGAGTGTTGATGACCGGCACGTAAACGCAACCTAGGGTTCGACAATGGTGGAAATCACTCCGGGGACTCAAAACGGTGATTAATAGCTCATGTAATTGTGATTAATAGCCCATGAAACAGGCCAGAAACGGCCAAAACTGCGAGTGTTGATGACCGACACGTAAATAAAACCTGGGGTTCGTTAATGGTGGAAATCACTCCGGGGACTCAAAACGGTGATTAATAGCCCATGAAACAGGCCAGAATCGGCCAAAACTGCGAGTGTTGATGACCGACACGTAAATACAGCCTGGGGTTCGTCAATGGTGGAAATCGCTCCGGGGACTCAAAACGGTGATTAATACCCCATCTAACTGTGATTAATAGCCCATGAAACAGGCCAGAATCGGCCAAAACTGCGAGTTTTGATGTCCGACACGTAAATAAAACCTGGGGTTCGTCAATGGTGGAAATCACTCCTGGGACTCAAAACGGTGATTAATAGCCCATGAAACAGGCCGGAATCGGCCAAAACTGCGAGTGTTGATGACCGACACGTAAATACAACCTGGGGTTCGTCAATGGTGGAAATCACTCCGGGGACTCAAAACGGTGATTAATAGCCCATGTAACAATGATTAATAGCCCATGAAACATGCCAGAATTGGCCAAAACTACGAGTGTTGATGACCGGCACGTAAACGCAACCTGGGGTTCGTCAATGGTGAAAATCACTCCGGGGACTCAAAACGGTGATTAATAGCCCATCTAACTGTGATTAATAGCCCATGAAACAGGCCAGAATCGGCCAAAACTGTGAGTTTTGATGACCGACACGTAAATAAAACCTGGGGTTCGTCAATGGTGGAAATCACTCCAGGGACTCAAAATATTGATTAATAGCCCATGAAACAGGCCGGAATCGGCCAAAACTTCGAGTTTTGATGTCCGACACGTAAATAAAACCTGGGGTTCGTCAATGGTGGAAATCACTCCAGGGACTCAAAACGGTGATTAATAGCCCATGAAACAGGCCGGAATCGGCCAAAACTGCGAGTGTTGATGACCGACACGTAAATACAACCTGGGGTTCATCAATGGTGGAAATCACTCCGGGGACTCAAAACGGTGATTAATAGCCCATGTAACAATGATTAATAGCCCATGAAACAGGCCAGAATTGGCCAAAACTGTGAGTGTTGATGACCGACACGTAAATACAACCTAGGGTTCGTCAATGGTGGAAATCACTCCGGGGACTCAAAACGGTGATTAATAGCCCATGTAACAATGATTAATAGCCCATGAAACATGCCAGAATTGGCCAAAACTGCGAGTGTTGATGACCGGCACGTAAACGCAACCTGGGGTTCGTCAATGGTGAAAATCACTCCGGGGACTCAAAACGGTGATTAATAGCCCATCTAACTGTGATTAATAGCCCATGAAACAGGCCAGAATCGGCCAAAACTGTGAGTTTTGATGACCGACACGTAAATAAAACCTGGGGTTCGTCAATGGTGGAAATCACTCCAGGGACACAAAACGGTGATTAATAGCCCATGAAACAGGCCGGAATCGGCCAAAACTTCGAGTTTTGATGTCCGACACGTAAATAAAACCTGGGGTTCGTCAATGGTGGAAATCACTCCAGGGACTCAAAACGGTGATTAATAGCCCATGAAACAGGCCGGAATCGGCCAAAACTGCGAGTGTTGATGACCGACACGTAAATACAACCTGGGGTTCGTCAATGGTGGAAATGACTCCGGGGACTCAAAACGGTGATTAATAGCCCATGTAACAATGATTAATAGCCCATGAAACATGCCAGAATCGGCCAAAACTGCGAGTGTTGATGACCGTCACGTAAACGCAACCTGGGGTTCGTCAATGGTGAAAATCACTCCGGGGACTCAAAACGGTGATTAATAGCCCATCTAACTGTGATTAATATCCCATGAAACAGGCCAAAATCGGCCAAAACTGCGAGTTTTGATGACCGACACGTCAATAAAACCTGGGGTTCGTCAATGGTGGAAATCACTCCGGGGACTCAAAACGGTGATTAATAGCCCATCTAACTGTGATTAATAGCCCATGAAACAGGCCAGAATCGGCCAAAATTACGAGTGTTGATGACCGGCACGTAAACGCAACCTAGGGTTCGACAATGGTGGAAATCACTCCGGGGACTCAAAACGGTGATTAATAGCTCATGTAATTGTGATTAATAGCCCATGAAACAGGCCAGAAACGGCCAAAACTGCGAGTGTTGATGACCGACACGTAAATAAAACCTGGGGTTCGTTAATGGTGGAAATCACTCCGGGGACTCAAAACGGTGATTAATAGCCCATGAAACAGGCCAGAATCGGCCAAAACTGCGAGTGTTGATGACCGACACGTAAATACAGCCTGGGGTTCGTCAATGGTGGAAATCGCTCCGGGGACTCAAAACGGTGATTAATACCCCATCTAACTGTGATTAATAGCCCATGAAACAGGCCAGAATCGGCCAAAACTGCGAGTTTTGATGTCCGACACGTAAATAAAACCTGGGGTTCGTCAATGGTGGAAATCACTCCAGGGACTCAAAACGGTGATTAATAGCCCATGTAACAATGATTAATAGCCCATGAAACAGGCCAGAATTGGCCAAAACTGCGAGTGTTGATGACCGGCACGTAAACGCAACCTGGGGTTCGTCAATGGTGAAAATCACTCCGGGGACTCAAAACGGTGATTAATAGCCCATCTAACTGTGATTAATAGCCCATGAAACAGGCCAGAATCGGCCAAAACTGCGAGTGTTGATGACCGACACGTAAATACCACCTGGGGTTCTTCAATGGTGGAAATCACTCCGGGGACTCAAAACGGTGATTAATAGCCCATGAAACAGGCCAGAAACGGCCAAAACTGCGAGTGTTGATGACCGATACGTAAATACAACCTGGGGTTCGTCAATGGTGGAAATCACTCCGGGGACTCAAAACGGTGATTAATAGCCCATGTAACAATGATTAATAGCCCATGAAACAGGCCAGAATTGGCCAAAACTGCGAGTGTTGATGACCGGCACGTAAACGCAACCTGGGGTTCGTCAATGGTGAAAATCACTCCGGGGACTCAAAACGGTGATTAATAGCCCATCTAACTGTGATTAATAGCCCATGAAACAGGCCAGAATCGGCCAAAACTGCGAGTGTTGATGACCGACACGTAAATACCACCTGGGGTTCTTCAATGGTGGAAATCACTCCGGGGACTCAAAACGGTGATTAATAGCCCATGTAACTATGATTAATAGCCCATGAAACAGGCCAGAATCGGCCAAAACTGAGAGTTTTGATGACCGGCACGTAAACGCAACCTGGGGTTCGTCAATGGTGAAAATCACTCCGGGGACTCAAAACGGTGATTAATAGCCCATCTAACTGTGATTAATAGCCCATGAAAGAGGCCAGAATCGGCCAAAACTGTGAGTCTTGATGACCGACACGTAAATAAAACCTGGGGTTCGTCAATGGTGGAAATCACTCCGGGGACTCAAAACGGTGATTAATAGCCCATGTAACAATGATTAATAGCCCATGAAACAGGCCAGAATTGGCCAAAACTGCGAGTGTTGATGACCGGCACGTAAACGCAACCTGGGGTTCGTCAATGGTGAAAATCACTCCGGGGACTCAAAACGGTGATTAATAGCCCATCTAACTGTGATTAATAGCCCATGAAACAGGCCAGAATCGGCCAAAACTGCGAGTGTTGATGACCGACACGTAAATACCACCTGGGGTTCTTCAATGGTGGAAATCACTCCGGGGACTCAAAACGGTGATTAATAGCCCATGTAACTATGATTAATAGCCCATGAAACAGGCCAGAATCGGCCAAAACTGAGAGTTTTGATGACCGGCACGTAAACGTAACCTGGGGTTCGTCAATGGTGAAAATCACTCCGGGGACTCAAAACGGTGATTAATAGCCCATCTAACTGTGATTAATAGCCCATGAAAGAGGCCAGAATCGGCCAAAACTGTGAGTTTTGATGACCGACACGTAAATAAAACCTTGGGTTCGTCAATGGTGGAAATCACTCCGGGGACTCAAAACGGTGATTAATAGCCCATGTAACAATGATTAATAGCCCATGAAACAGGCCAGAATTGGCCAAAACTGCGAGTGTTGATGACCGGCACGTAAACGCAACCTGGGGTTCGTCAATGGTGAAAATCACTCCGGGGACTCAAAACGGTGATTAATAGCCCATCTAACTGTGATTAATAGCCCATGAAACAGGCCAGAATCGGCCAAAACTGCGAGTGTTGATGACCGACACGTAAATACCACCTGGGGTTCTTCAATGGTGGAAATCACTCCGGGGACTCAAAACGGTGATTAATAGCCCATGTAACTATGATTAATAGCCCATGAAACAGGCCAGAATCGGCCAAAACTGAGAGTTTTGATGACCGGCACGTAAACGCAACCTGGGGTTCGTCAATGGTGAAAATCACTCCGGGGACTCAAAACGGTGATTAATAGCCCATCTAACTGTGATTAATAGCCCATGAAACAGGCCAGAATCGGCCAAAACTGCGAGTGTTGATGACCGACACGTAAATACAGCCTGGGGTTCGTCAATGGTGGAAATCGCTCCGGGGACTCAAAACGGTGATTAATACCCCATCTAACTGTGATTAATAGCCCATGAAACAGGCCAGAATCGGCCAAAACTGCGAGTTTTGATGTCCGACACGTAAATAAAACCTGGGGTTCGTCAATGGTGGAAATCACTCCAGGGACTCAAAACGGTGATTAATAGCCCATGTAACAATGATTAATAGCCCATGAAACAGGCCAGAATTGGCCAAAACTGCGAGTGTTGATGACCGGCACGTAAACGCAACCTGGGGTTCGTCAATGGTGAAAATCACTCCGGGGACTCAAAACGGTGATTAATAGCCCATCTAACTGTGATTAATAGCCCATGAAACAGGCCAGAATCGGCCAAAACTGCGAGTGTTGATGACCGACACGTAAATACCACCTGGGGTTCTTCAATGGTGGAAATCACTCCGGGGACTCAAAACGGTGATTAATAGCCCATGAAACAGGCCAGAAACGGCCAAAACTGCGAGTGTTGATGACCGATACGTAAATACAACCTGGGGTTCGTCAATGGTGGAAATCACTCCGGGGACTCAAAACGGTGATTAATAGCCCATGTAACAATGATTAATAGCCCATGAAACAGGCCAGAATTGGCCAAAACTGCGAGTGTTGATGACCGGCACGTAAACGCAACCTGGGGTTCGTCAATGGTGAAAATCACTCCGGGGACTCAAAACGGTGATTAATAGCCCATCTAACTGTGATTAATAGCCCATGAAACAGGCCAGAATCGGCCAAAACTGCGAGTGTTGATGACCGACACGTAAATACCACCTGGGGTTCTTCAATGGTGGAAATCACTCCGGGGACTCAAAACGGTGATTAATAGCCCATGTAACTATGATTAATAGCCCATGAAACAGGCCAGAATCGGCCAAAACTGAGAGTTTTGATGACCGGCACGTAAACGCAACCTGGGGTTCGTCAATGGTGAAAATCACTCCGGGGACTCAAAACGGTGATTAATAGCCCATCTAACTGTGATTAATAGCCCATGAAAGAGGCCAGAATCGGCCAAAACTGTGAGTCTTGATGACCGACACGTAAATAAAACCTGGGGTTCGTCAATGGTGGAAATCACTCCGGGGACTCAAAACGGTGATTAATAGCCCATGTAACAATGATTAATAGCCCATGAAACAGGCCAGAATTGGCCAAAACTGCGAGTGTTGATGACCGGCACGTAAACGCAACCTGGGGTTCGTCAATGGTGAAAATCACTCCGGGGACTCAAAACGGTGATTAATAGCCCATCTAACTGTGATTAATAGCCCATGAAACAGGCCAGAATCGGCCAAAACTGCGAGTGTTGATGACCGACACGTAAATACCACCTGGGGTTCTTCAATGGTGGAAATCACTCCGGGGACTCAAAACGGTGATTAATAGCCCATGTAACTATGATTAATAGCCCATGAAACAGGCCAGAATCGGCCAAAACTGAGAGTTTTGATGACCGGCACGTAAACGTAACCTGGGGTTCGTCAATGGTGAAAATCACTCCGGGGACTCAAAACGGTGATTAATAGCCCATCTAACTGTGATTAATAGCCCATGAAAGAGGCCAGAATCGGCCAAAACTGTGAGTTTTGATGACCGACACGTAAATAAAACCTTGGGTTCGTCAATGGTGGAAATCACTCCGGGGACTCAAAACGGTGATTAATAGCCCATGTAACAATGATTAATAGCCCATGAAACAGGCCAGAATTGGCCAAAACTGCGAGTGTTGATGACCGGCACGTAAACGCAACCTGGGGTTCGTCAATGGTGAAAATCACTCCGGGGACTCAAAACGGTGATTAATAGCCCATCTAACTGTGATTAATAGCCCATGAAACAGGCCAGAATCGGCCAAAACTGCGAGTGTTGATGACCGACACGTAAATACCACCTGGGGTTCTTCAATGGTGGAAATCACTCCGGGGACTCAAAACGGTGATTAATAGCCCATGTAACTATGATTAATAGCCCATGAAACAGGCCAGAATCGGCCAAAACTGAGAGTTTTGATGACCGGCACGTAAACGCAACCTGGGGTTCGTCAATGGTGAAAATCACTCCGGGGACTCAAAACGGTGATTAATAGCCCATCTAACTGTGATTAATAGCCCATGAAAGAGGCCAGAATCGGCCAAAACTGTGAGTCTTGATGACCGACACGTAAATACCACCTGGGGTTCTTCAATGGTGGAAATCACTCCGGGGACTCAAAACGGTGATTAATAGCCCATGTAACTATGATTAATAGCCCATGAAACAGGCCAGAATCGGCCAAAACTGAGAGTTTTGATGACCGGCACGTAAACGCAACCTGGGGTTCGTCAATGGTGAAAATCACTCCGGGGACTCAAAACGGTGATTAATAGCCCATCTAACTGTGATTAATAGCCCATGAAAGAGGCCAGAATCGGCCAAAACTGTGAGTTTTGATGACCGACACGTAAATAAAACCTGGGGTTCGTCAATGGTGGAAATCACTCCGGGGACTCAAAACGGTGATTAATAGCCCATGTAACAATGATTAATAGCCCATGAAACAGGCCAGAATTGGCCAAAACTGCGAGTGTTGATGACCGGCACGTAAACGCAACCTGGGGTTCGTCAATGGTGAAAATCACTCCGGGGACTCAAAACGGTGATTAATAGCCCATCTAACTGTGATTAATAGCCCATGAAACAGGCCAGAATCGGCCAAAACTGCGAGTGTTGATGACCGACACGTAAATACCACCTGGGGTTCTTCAATGGTGGAAATCACTCCGGGGACTCAAAACGGTGATTAATAGCCCATGTAACTATGATTAATAGCCCATGAAACAGGCCAGAATCGGCCAAAACTGAGAGTTTTGATGACCGGCACGTAAATACAACCTGGGGTTCGTCAATGGTGGAAATCACTCCGGGGACTCAAAACGGTGATTAATAGCCCATGTAACAATGATTAATAGCCCATGAAACATGCCAGAATCGGCCAAAACTGCGAGTGCTGATGACCGGCACGTAAACGCAACCTGGGGTTCGTCAATGGTGAAAATCACTCCGGGGACTCAAAACGGTGATTAATAGCCTATCTAACTGTGATTAATAGCCCATGAAATAGGCCAGAATGGGCCAAAACTGCGAGTGTTGATGACCGACACGTAAATACCACCTGGGGTTCTTCAATGGTGGAAATCACTCCGGGGACTCAAAACGGTGATTAATAGCCCATGTAACTATGATTAATAGCCCATGAAACAGGCCAGAATCGGCCAAAACTGAGAGTTTTGATGACCGGCACGTAAACGCAACCTGGGGTTCGTCAATGGTGAAAATCACTCCGGGGACTCAAGACGGTGATTAATAGCCCATCTAACTGTGATTAATAGCCCATGAAAGAGGCCAGAATCGGCCAAAACTGTGAGTTTTGATGACCGACACGTAAATAAAACCTGGGGTTCGTCAATGGTGGAAATCACTCCGGGGACTCAAAACGGTGATTAATAGCCCATGTAACAATGATTAATAGCCCATGAAACAGGCCAGAATTGGCCAAAACTGCGAGTGTTGATGACCGGCACGTAAACGCAACCTGGGGTTCGTCAATGGTGAAAATCACTCCGGGGACTCAAAACGGTGATTAATAGCCTATCTAACTGTGATTAATAGCCCATGAAAAGGGCCAGAATCGGCCAAAACTGCGAGTGTTGATGACCGACACGTAAATACCACCTGGGTTCTTCAATGGTGGAAATCACTTCGAGGACTCAAAACGGTGATTAATAGCCCATGTAACTATGATTAATAGCCCATGAAACAGGCCAGAATCGGCCAAAACTGTGAGTTTTGATGACCGACACGTAAATAAAACCTGGGGTTCGTCAATGGTGGAAATCACTCCGGGGACTCAAAACGGTGATTAATAGCCCATGTAACAATGATTAATAGCCCATGAAACAGGCCAGAATTGGCCAAAACTGCGAGTGTTGATGACCGGCACGTAAACGCAACCTGGGGTTCGTCAATGGTGAAAATCACTCCGGGGACTCAAAACGGTGATTAATAGCCCATGTAACTGTGATTAATAGCCCATGAAACAGGCCAGAATTAGCCAAAACTGCGAGTGTTGATGACCGACACGTAAATACCACCTGGGTTCTTCAATGGTGGAAATCACTTCGAGGACTCAAAACGGTGATTAATAGCCCATGTAACTATGATTAATAGCCCATGAAACAGGCCAGAATCGGCCAAAACTGAGAGTTTTGATGACCGGCACGTAAACGCAACCTGGGGTTCGTCAATGGTGAAAATCACTCCGGGGACTCAAAACGGTGATTAATAGCCCATCTAACTGTGATTAATAGCCCATGAAAGAGGCCAGAATCGGCCAAAACTGTGAGTTTTGATGACCGACACGTAAATAAAACCTGGGGTTCGTCAATGGTGGAAATCACTCCGGGGACTCAAAACGGTGATTAATAGCCCATGTAACAATGATTAATAGCCCATGAAACAGGCCAGAATTAGCCAAAACTGCGAGTGTTGATGACCGGCACGTAAACGCAACCTGGGGTTCGTCAATGGTGAAAATCACTCCGGGGACTCAAAACGGTGATTAATAGCCCATCTAACTGTGATTAATAGCCCATGAAACAGGCCAGAATCGGCCAAAACTGCGAGTGTTGATGACCGACACGTAAATACCACCTGGGGTTCTTCAATGGTGGAAATCACTCCGGGGACTCAAAACGGTGATTAATAGCCCATGTAACTATGATTAATAGCCCATGAAACAGGCCAGAATCGGCCAAAACTGAGAGTTTTGATGACCGGCACGTAAATACAACCTGGGGTTCGTCAATGGTGGAAATCACTCCGGGGACTCAAAACGGTGATTAATAGCCCATGTAACAATGATTAATAGCCCATGAAACATGCCAGAATCGGCCAAAACTGCGAGTGCTGATGACCGGCACGTAAACGCAACCTGGGGTTCGTCAATGGTGAAAATCACTCCGGGGACTCAAAACGGTGATTAATAGCCTATCTAACTGTGATTAATAGCCCATGAAATAGGCCAGAATGGGCCAAAACTGCGAGTGTTGATGACCGACACGTAAATACCACCTGGGGTTCTTCAATGGTGGAAATCACTCCGGGGACTCAAAACGGTGATTAATAGCCCATGTAACTATGATTAATAGCCCATGAAACAGGCCAGAATCGGCCAAAACTGAGAGTTTTGATGACCGGCACGTAAACGCAACCTGGGGTTCGTCAATGGTGAAAATCACTCCGGGGACTCAAGACGGTGATTAATAGCCCATCTAACTGTGATTAATAGCCCATGAAAGAGGCCAGAATCGGCCAAAACTGTGAGTTTTGATGACCGACACGTAAATAAAACCTGGGGTTCGTCAATGGTGGAAATCACTCCGGGGACTCAAAACGGTGATTAATAGCCCATGTAACAATGATTAATAGCCCATGAAACAGGCCAGAATTGGCCAAAACTGCGAGTGTTGATGACCGGCACGTAAACGCAACCTGGGGTTCGTCAATGGTGAAAATCACTCCGGGGACTCAAAACGGTGATTAATAGCCTATCTAACTGTGATTAATAGCCCATGAAAAGGGCCAGAATCGGCCAAAACTGCGAGTGTTGATGACCGACACGTAAATACCACCTGGGTTCTTCAATGGTGGAAATCACTCCGAGGACTCAAAACGGTGATTAATAGCCCATGTAACTATGATTAATAGCCCATGAAACAGGCCAGAATCGGCCAAAACTGAGAGTTTTGATGACCGGCACGTAAACGCAACCTGGGGTTCGTCAATGGTGAAAATCACTCCGGGGACTCAAAACGGTGATTAATAGCCCATCTAACTGTGATTAATAGCCCATGAAAGAGGCCAGAATCGGCCAAAACTGTGAGTTTTGATGACCGACACGTAAATAAAACCTGGGGTTCGTCAATGGTGGAAATCACTCCGGGGACTCAAAACGGTGATTGATAGCCCATGTAACAATGATTAATAGCCCATGAAACAGGCCAGAATTGGCCAAAACTGCGAGTGTTGATGACCGGCACGTAAACGCAACCTGGGGTTCGTCAATGGTGAAAATCACTCCGGGGACTCAAAACGGTGATTAATAGCCCACCTAACTGTGATTAATAGCCCATGAAACAGGCCAGAATCGGCCAAAACTGCGAGTGTTGATGACCGACACGTAAATACCACCTGGGGTTCTTCAATGGTGGAAATCACTCCGGGGACTCAAAACGGTGATTAATAGCCCATGTAACTATGATTAATGGCCCATGAAACAGGCCAGAATCGGCCAAAACTGAGAGTTTTGATGACCGGCACGTAAACGCAACCTGGGGTTCGTCAATGGTGAAAATCACTCCGGGGACTCAAAACGGTGATTAATAGCCCATCTAACTGTGATTAATAGCCCATGAAAGAGGCCAGAATCGGCCAAAACTGTGAGTTTTGATGACCGACACGTAAATAAAACCTGGGGTTCGTCAATGGTGGAAATCACTCCGGGGACTCAAAACGGTGATTAATAGCCCATCTAACTGTGATTAATAGCCCATGAAAGAGGCCAGAATCGGCCAAAACTGTGAGTTTTGATGACCGACACGTAAATAAAACCTGGGGTTCGTCAATGGTGGAAATCACTCCGGGGACTCAAAACGGTGATTAATAGCCCATGTAACAATGATTAATAGCCCATGAAACAGGCCAGAATTGGCCAAAACTGCGAGTGTTGATGACCGGCACGTAAACGCAACCTGGGGTTCGTCAATGGTGAAAATCACTCCGGGGACTCAAAACGGTGATTAATAGCCTATCTAACTGTGATTAATAGCCCATGAAACAGGCCAGAATCGGCCAAAACTGTGAGTTTTGATGACCGACACGTAAATAAAACCTGGGGTTCGTCAATGGTGGAAATCACTCCGGGGACTCAAAACGGTGATTGATAGCCCATGTAACAATGATTAATAGCCCATGAAACAGGCCAGAATTGGCCAAAACTGCGAGTGTTGATGACCGGCACGTAAACGCAACCTGGGGTTCGTCAATGGTGAAAATCACTCCGGGGACTCAAAACGGTGATTAATAGCCCATCTAACTGTGATTAATAGCCCATGAAACAGGCCAGAATCGGCCAAAACTGCGAGTGTTGATGACCGACACGTAAATACCACCTGGGGTTCTTCAATGGTGGAAATCACTCCGGGGACTCAAAACGGTGATTAATAGCCCATGTAACTATGATTAATAGCCCATGAAACAGGCCAGAATCGGCCAAAACTGAGAGTTTTGATGACCGGCACGTAAACGCAACCTGGGGTTCGTCAATGGTGAAAATCACTCCGGGGACTCAAAACGGTGATTAATAGCCCATCTAACTGTGATTAATAGCCCATGAAAGAGGCCAGAATCGGCCAAAACTGTGAGTTTTGATGACCGACACGTAAATAAAACCTTGGGTTCGTCAATGGTGGAAATCACTCCGGGGACTCAAAACGGTGATTAATAGCCCATGTAACAATGATTAATAGCCCATGAAACAGGCCAGAATTGGCCAAAACTGCGAGTGTTGATGACCGGCACGTAAACGCAACCTGGGGTTCGTCAATGGTGAAAATCACTCCGGGGACTCAAAACGGTGATTAATAGCCCATCTAACTGTGATTAATAGCCCATGAAACAGGCCAGAATCGGCCAAAACTGCGAGTGTTGATGACCGACACGTAAATACCACCTGGGGTTCTTCAATGGTGGAAATCACTCCGGGGACTCAAAACGGTGATTAATAGCCCATGTAACTATGATTAATAGCCCATGAAACAGGCCAGAATCGGCCAAAACTGAGAGTTTTGATGACCGGCACGTAAACGCAACCTGGGGTTCGTCAATGGTGAAAATCACTCCGGGGACTCAAAACGGTGATTAATAGCCCATCTAACTGTGATTAATAGCCCATGAAAGAGGCCAGAATCGGCCAAAACTGTGAGTCTTGATGACCGACACGTAAATACCACCTGGGGTTCTTCAATGGTGGAAATCACTCCGGGGACTCAAAACGGTGATTAATAGCCCATGTAACTATGATTAATAGCCCATGAAACAGGCCAGAATCGGCCAAAACTGAGAGTTTTGATGACCGGCACGTAAACGCAACCTGGGGTTCGTCAATGGTGAAAATCACTCCGGGGACTCAAAACGGTGATTAATAGCCCATCTAACTGTGATTAATAGCCCATGAAAGAGGCCAGAATCGGCCAAAACTGTGAGTTTTGATGACCGACACGTAAATAAAACCTGGGGTTCGTCAATGGTGGAAATCACTCCGGGGACTCAAAACGGTGATTAATAGCCCATGTAACAATGATTAATAGCCCATGAAACAGGCCAGAATTGGCCAAAACTGCGAGTGTTGATGACCGGCACGTAAACGCAACCTGGGGTTCGTCAATGGTGAAAATCACTCCGGGGACTCAAAACGGTGATTAATAGCCCATCTAACTGTGATTAATAGCCCATGAAACAGGCCAGAATCGGCCAAAACTGCGAGTGTTGATGACCGACACGTAAATACCACCTGGGGTTCTTCAATGGTGGAAATCACTCCGGGGACTCAAAACGGTGATTAATAGCCCATGTAACTATGATTAATAGCCCATGAAACAGGCCAGAATCGGCCAAAACTGTGAGTTTTGATGACCGGCACGTAAATACAACCTGGGGTTCGTCAATGGTGGAAATCACTCCGGGGACTCAAAACGGTGATTAATAGCCCATGTAACAATGATTAATAGCCCATGAAACATGCCAGAATCGGCCAAAACTGCGAGTGCTGATGACCGGCACGTAAACGCAACCTGGGGTTCGTCAATGGTGAAAATCACTCCGGGGACTCAAAACGGTGATTAATAGCCTATCTAACTGTGATTAATAGCCCATGAAATAGGCCAGAATGGGCCAAAACTGCGAGTGTTGATGACCGACACGTAAATACCACCTAGGGTTCTTCAATGGTGGAAATCACTCCGGGGACTCAAAACGGTGATTAATAGCCCATGTAACTATGATTAATAGCCCATGAAACAGGCCAGAATCGGCCAAAACTGAGAGTTTTGATGACCGGCACGTAAACGCAACCTGGGGTTCGTCAATGGTGAAAATCACTCCGGGGACTCAAGACGGTGATTAATAGCCCATCTAACTGTGATTAATAGCCCATGAAAGAGGCCAGAATCGGCCAAAACTGCGAGTGTTGATGACCGACACGTAAATAAAACCTGGGGTTCGTCAATGGTGGAAATCACTCCGGGGACTCAAAACGGTGATTAATAGCCCATGTAACAATGATTAATAGCCCATGAAACAGGCCAGAATTGGCCAAAACTGCGAGTGTTGATGACCGGCACGTAAACGCAACCTGGGGTTCGTCAATGGTGAAAATCACTCCGGGGACTCAAAACGGTGATTAATAGCCTATCTAACTGTGATTAATAGCCCATGAAAAGGGCCAGAATCGGCCAAAACTGCGAGTGTTGATGACCGACACGTAAATACCACCTGGGTTCTTCAATGGTGGAAATCACTCCGAGGACTCAAAACGGTGATTAATAGCCCATGTAACTATGATTAATAGCCCATGAAACAGGCCAGAATCGGCCAAAACTGAGAGTTTTGATGACCGGCACGTAAACGCAACCTGGGGTTCGTCAATGGTGAAAATCACTCCGGGGACTCAAAACGGTGATTAATAGCCCATCTAACTGTGATTAATAGCCCATGAAAGAGGCCAGAATCGGCCAAAACTGTGAGTTTTGATGACCGACACGTAAATAAAACCTGGGGTTCGTCAATGGTGGAAATCACTCCGGGGACTCAAAACGGTGATTGATAGCCCATGTAACAATGATTAATAGCCCATGAAACAGGCCAGAATTGGCCAAAACTGCGAGTGTTGATGACCGGCACGTAAACGCAACCTGGGGTTCGTCAATGGTGAAAATCACTCCGGGGACTCAAAACGGTGATTAATAGCCCACCTAACTGTGATTAATAGCCCATGAAACAGGCCAGAATCGGCCAAAACTGCGAGTGTTGATGACCGACACGTAAATACCACCTGGGGTTCTTCAATGGTGGAAATCACTCCGGGGACTCAAAACGGTGATTAATAGCCCATGTAACTATGATTAATGGCCCATGAAACAGGCCAGAATCGGCCAAAACTGAGAGTTTTGATGACCGGCACGTAAACGCAACCTGGGGTTCGTCAATGGTGAAAATCACTCCGGGGACTCAAAACGGTGATTAATAGCCCATCTAACTGTGATTAATAGCCCATGAAAGAGGCCAGAATCGGCCAAAACTGTGAGTTTTGATGACCGACACGTAAATAAAACCTGGGGTTCGTCAATGGTGGAAATCACTCCGGGGACTCAAAACGGTGATTAATAGCCCATCTAACTGTGATTAATAGCCCATGAAAGAGGCCAGAATCGGCCAAAACTGTGAGTTTTGATGACCGACACGTAAATAAAACCTGGGGTTCGTCAATGGTGGAAATCACTCCGGGGACTCAAAACGGTGATTAATAGCCCATGTAACAATGATTAATAGCCCATGAAACAGGCCAGAATTGGCCAAAACTGCGAGTGTTGATGACCGGCACGTAAACGCAACCTGGGGTTCGTCAATGGTGAAAATCACTCCGGGGACTCAAAACGGTGATTAATAGCCTATCTAACTGTGATTAATAGCCCATGAAACAGGCCAGAATCGGCCAAAACTGTGAGTTTTGATGACCGACACGTAAATAAAACCTGGGGTTCGTCAATGGTGGAAATCACTCCGGGGACTCAAAACGGTGATTGATAGCCCATGTAACAATGATTAATAGCCCATGAAACAGGCCAGAATTGGCCAAAACTGCGAGTGTTGATGACCGGCACGTAAACGCAACCTGGGGTTCGTCAATGGTGAAAATCACTCCGGGGACTCAAAACGGTGATTAATAGCCCATCTAACTGTGATTAATAGCCCATGAAACAGGCCAGAATCGGCCAAAACTGCGAGTGTTGATGACCGACACGTAAATACCACCTGGGGTTCTTCAATGGTGGAAATCACTCCGGGGACTCAAAACGGTGATTAATAGCCCATGTAACTATGATTAATAGCCCATGAAACAGGCCAGAATCGGCCAAAACTGAGAGTTTTGATGACCGGCACGTAAACGCAACCTGGGGTTCGTCAATGGTGAAAATCACTCCGGGGACTCAAGACGGTGATTAATAGCCCATCTAACTGTGATTAATAGCCCATGAAAGAGGCCAGAATCGGCCAAAACTGCGAGTGTTGATGACCGACACGTAAATAAAACCTGGGGTTCGTCAATGGTGGAAATCACTCCGGGGACTCAAAACGGTGATTAATAGCCCATGTAACAATGATTAATAGCCCATGAAACAGGCCAGAATTGGCCAAAACTGCGAGTGTTGATGACCGGCACGTAAACGCAACCTGGGGTTCGTCAATGGTGAAAATCACTCCGGGGACTCAAAACGGTGATTAATAGCCTATCTAACTGTGATTAATAGCCCATGAAAAGGGCCAGAATCGGCCAAAACTGCGAGTGTTGATGACCGACACGTAAATACCACCTGGGTTCTTCAATGGTGGAAATCACTCCGAGGACTCAAAACGGTGATTAATAGCCCATGTAACTATGATTAATAGCCCATGAAACAGGCCAGAATCGGCCAAAACTGAGAGTTTTGATGACCGGCACGTAAACGCAACCTGGGGTTCGTCAATGGTGAAAATCACTCCGGGGACTCAAAACGGTGATTAATAGCCCATCTAACTGTGATTAATAGCCCATGAAAGAGGCCAGAATCGGCCAAAACTGTGAGTTTTGATGACCGACACGTAAATAAAACCTGGGGTTCGTCAATGGTGGAAATCACTCCGGGGACTCAAAACGGTGATTGATAGCCCATGTAACAATGATTAATAGCCCATGAAACAGGCCAGAATTGGCCAAAACTGCGAGTGTTGATGACCGGCACGTAAACGCAACCTGGGGTTCGTCAATGGTGAAAATCACTCCGGGGACTCAAAACGGTGATTAATAGCCCACCTAACTGTGATTAATAGCCCATGAAACAGGCCAGAATCGGCCAAAACTGCGAGTGTTGATGACCGACACGTAAATACCACCTGGGGTTCTTCAATGGTGGAAATCACTCCGGGGACTCAAAACGGTGATTAATAGCCCATGTAACTATGATTAATGGCCCATGAAACAGGCCAGAATCGGCCAAAACTGAGAGTTTTGATGACCGGCACGTAAACGCAACCTGGGGTTCGTCAATGGTGAAAATCACTCCGGGGACTCAAAACGGTGATTAATAGCCCATCTAACTGTGATTAATAGCCCATGAAAGAGGCCAGAATCGGCCAAAACTGTGAGTTTTGATGACCGACACGTAAATAAAACCTGGGGTTCGTCAATGGTGGAAATCACTCCGGGGACTCAAAACGGTGATTAATAGCCCATCTAACTGTGATTAATAGCCCATGAAACAGGCCAGAATCGGCCAAAACTGTGAGTTTTGATGACCGGCACGTAAATAAAACCTGGGGTTCGTCAATGGTGGAAATCACTCCGGGGACTCAAAACGGTGATTAATAGCCCATGTAACAATGATTAATAGCCCATGAAACAGGCCAGAATCGGCCAAAACTGCGAGTGCTGATGACCGGCACGTAAACGCAACCTGGGGTTCGTCAATGGTGAAAATCACTCCGGGGACTCAAAACGGTGATTAATAGCCTATCTAACTGTGATTAATAGCCCATGAAACAGGCCAGAATCGGCCAAAACTGTGAGTTTTGATGACCGACACGTAAACGCAACCTGGGGTTCGTCAATGGTGGAAATCACTCCGGGGACTCAAAACGGTGATTAATAGCCCATGTAACAATGATTAATAGCCCATGAAACAGGCCAGAATCGGCCAAAACTGCGAGTGTTGATGACCGGCACGTAAACGCAACCTGGGGTTCGTCAATGGTGAAAATCACTCCGGGGACTCAAAACGGTGATTAATAGCCCATCTAACTGTGATTAATAGCCCATGAAACAGGCCAGAATCGGCCAAAACTGTGAGTTTTGATGACCGGCACGTAAATACAACCTGGGGTTCGTCAATGGTGGAAATCACTCCGGGGACTCAAAACGGTGATTAATAGCCCATGTAACAATGATTAATAGCCCATGAAACATGCCAGAATCGGCCAAAACTGCGAGTGCTGATGACCGGCACGTAAACGCAACCTGGGGTTCGTCAATGGTGAAAATCACTCCGGGGACTCAAAACGGTGATTAATAGCCTATCTAACTGTGATTAATAGCCCATGAAATAGGCCAGAATGGGCCAAAACTGCGAGTGTTGATGACCGACACGTAAATACCACCTAGGGTTCTTCAATGGTGGAAATCACTCCGGGGACTCAAAACGGTGATTAATAGCCCATGTAACTATGATTAATAGCCCATGAAACAGGCCAGAATCGGCCAAAACTGAGAGTTTTGATGACCGGCACGTAAACGCAACCTGGGGTTCGTCAATGGTGAAAATCACTCCGGGGACTCAAGACGGTGATTAATAGCCCATCTAACTGTGATTAATAGCCCATGAAAGAGGCCAGAATCGGCCAAAACTGTGAGTTTTGATGACCGACACGTAAATAAAACCTGGGGTTCGTCAATGGTGGAAATCACTCCGGGGACTCAAAACGGTGATTAATAGCCCATGTAACAATGATTAATAGCCCATGAAACAGGCCAGAATTGGCCAAAACTGCGAGTGTTGATGACCGGCACGTAAACGCAACCTGGGGTTCGTCAATGGTGAAAATCACTCCGGGGACTCAAAACGGTGATTAATAGCCTATCTAACTGTGATTAATAGCCCATGAAAAGGGCCAGAATCGGCCAAAACTGCGAGTGTTGATGACCGACACGTAAATACCACCTGGGTTCTTCAATGGTGGAAATCACTCCGAGGACTCAAAACGGTGATTAATAGCCCATGTAACTATGATTAATAGCCCATGAAACAGGCCAGAATCGGCCAAAACTGAGAGTTTTGATGACCGGCACGTAAACGCAACCTGGGGTTCGTCAATGGTGAAAATCACTCCGGGGACTCAAAACGGTGATTAATAGCCCATCTAACTGTGATTAATAGCCCATGAAAGAGGCCAGAATCGGCCAAAACTGTGAGTTTTGATGACCGACACGTAAATAAAACCTGGGGTTCGTCAATGGTGGAAATCACTCCGGGGACTCAAAACGGTGATTGATAGCCCATGTAACAATGATTAATAGCCCATGAAACAGGCCAGAATTGGCCAAAACTGCGAGTGTTGATGACCGGCACGTAAACGCAACCTGGGGTTCGTCAATGGTGAAAATCACTCCGGGGACTCAAAACGGTGATTAATAGCCCATGTAACAATGATTAATAGCCCATGAAACAGGCCAGAATTGGCCAAAACTGCGAGTGTTGATGACCGGCACGTAAACGCAACCTGGGGTTCGTCAATGGTGAAAATCACTCCGGGGACTCAAAACGGTGATTAATAGCCCATCTAACTGTGATTAATAGCCCATGAAACAGGCCAGAATCGGCCAAAACTGCGAGTGTTGATGACCGACACGTAAATACCACCTGGGGTTCTTCAATGGTGGAAATCACTCCGGGGACTCAAAACGGTGATTAATAGCCCATGTAACTATGATTAATAGCCCATGAAACAGGCCAGAATCGGCCAAAACTGAGAGTTTTGATGACCGGCACGTAAACGCAACCTGGGGTTCGTCAATGGTGAAAATCACTCCGGGGACTCAAAACGGTGATTAATAGCCCATCTAACTGTGATTAATAGCCCATGAAAGAGGCCAGAATCGGCCAAAACTGTGAGTTTTGATGACCGACACGTAAATAAAACCTGGGGTTCGTCAATGGTGGAAATCACTCCGGGGACTCAAAACGGTGATTAATAGCCCATGTAACAATGATTAATAGCCCATGAAACAGGCCAGAATTGGCCAAAACTGCGAGTGTTGATGACCGGCACGTAAACGCAACCTGGGGTTCGTCAATGGTGAAAATCACTCCGGGGACTCAAAACGGTGATTAATAGCCCATCTAACTGTGATTAATAGCCCATGAAACAGGCCAGAATCGGCCAAAACTGTGAGTTTTGATGACCGGCACGTAAATACAACCTGGGGTTCGTCAATGGTGGAAATCACTCCGGGGACTCAAAACGGTGATTAATAGCCCATGTAACAATGATTAATAGCCCATGAAACATGCCAGAATCGGCCAAAACTGCGAGTGCTGATGACCGGCACGTAAACGCAACCTGGGGTTCGTCAATGGTGAAAATCACTCCGGGGACTCAAAACGGTGATTAATAGCCTATCTAACTGTGATTAATAGCCCATGAAATAGGCCAGAATGGGCCAAAACTGCGAGTGTTGATGACCGACACGTAAATACCACCTAGGGTTCTTCAATGGTGGAAATCACTCCGGGGACTCAAAACGGTGATTAATAGCCCATGTAACTATGATTAATAGCCCATGAAACAGGCCAGAATCGGCCAAAACTGAGAGTTTTGATGACCGGCACGTAAACGCAACCTGGGGTTCGTCAATGGTGAAAATCACTCCGGGGACTCAAGACGGTGATTAATAGCCCATCTAACTGTGATTAATAGCCCATGAAAGAGGCCAGAATCGGCCAAAACTGTGAGTTTTGATGACCGACACGTAAATAAAACCTGGGGTTCGTCAATGGTGGAAATCACTCCGGGGACTCAAAACGGTGATTAATAGCCCATGTAACAATGATTAATAGCCCATGAAACAGGCCAGAATTGGCCAAAACTGCGAGTGTTGATGACCGGCACGTAAACGCAACCTGGGGTTCGTCAATGGTGAAAATCACTCCGGGGACTCAAAACGGTGATTAATAGCCTATCTAACTGTGATTAATAGCCCATGAAAAGGGCCAGAATCGGCCAAAACTGCGAGTGTTGATGACCGACACGTAAATACCACCTGGGTTCTTCAATGGTGGAAATCACTCCGAGGACTCAAAACGGTGATTAATAGCCCATGTAACTATGATTAATAGCCCATGAAACAGGCCAGAATCGGCCAAAACTGAGAGTTTTGATGACCGGCACGTAAACGCAACCTGGGGTTCGTCAATGGTGAAAATCACTCCGGGGACTCAAAACGGTGATTAATAGCCCATCTAACTGTGATTAATAGCCCATGAAAGAGGCCAGAATCGGCCAAAACTGTGAGTTTTGATGACCGACACGTAAATAAAACCTGGGGTTCGTCAATGGTGGAAATCACTCCGGGGACTCAAAACGGTGATTGATAGCCCATGTAACAATGATTAATAGCCCATGAAACAGGCCAGAATTGGCCAAAACTGCGAGTGTTGATGACCGGCACGTAAACGCAACCTGGGGTTCGTCAATGGTGAAAATCACTCCGGGGACTCAAAACGGTGATTAATAGCCCATGTAACAATGATTAATAGCCCATGAAACAGGCCAGAATTGGCCAAAACTGCGAGTGTTGATGACCGGCACGTAAACGCAACCTGGGGTTCGTCAATGGTGAAAATCACTCCGGGGACTCAAAACGGTGATTAATAGCCCATCTAACTGTGATTAATAGCCCATGAAACAGGCCAGAATCGGCCAAAACTGCGAGTGTTGATGACCGACACGTAAATACCACCTGGGGTTCTTCAATGGTGGAAATCACTCCGGGGACTCAAAACGGTGATTAATAGCCCATGTAACTATGATTAATAGCCCATGAAACAGGCCAGAATCGGCCAAAACTGAGAGTTTTGATGACCGGCACGTAAACGCAACCTGGGGTTCGTCAATGGTGAAAATCACTCCGGGGACTCAAGACGGTGATTAATAGCCCATCTAACTGTGATTAATAGCCCATGAAAGAGGCCAGAATCGGCCAAAACTGTGAGTTTTGATGACCGACACGTAAATAAAACCTGGGGTTCGTCAATGGTGGAAATCACTCCGGGGACTCAAAACGGTGATTAATAGCCCATGTAACAATGATTAATAGCCCATGAAACAGGCCAGAATTGGCCAAAACTGCGAGTGTTGATGACCGGCACGTAAACGCAACCTGGGGTTCGTCAATGGTGAAAATCACTCCGGGGACTCAAAACGGTGATTAATAGCCCATCTAACTGTGATTAATAGCCCATGAAACAGGCCAGAATCGGCCAAAACTGCGAGTGTTGATGACCGACACGTAAATACCACCTGGGGTTCTTCAATGGTGGAAATCACTCCGGGGACTCAAAACGGTGATTAATAGCCCATGTAACTATGAGTAATAGCCCATGAAACAGGCCAGAATCGGCCAAAACTGTGAGTTTTGATGACCGGCACGTAAATACAACCTGGGGTTCGTCAATGGTGGAAATCACTCCGGGGACTCAAAACGGTGATTAATAGCCCATGTAACAATGATTAATAGCCCATGAAACATGCCAGAATCGGCCAAAACTGCGAGTGCTGATGACCGGCACGTAAACGCAACCTGGGGTTCGTCAATGGTGAAAATCACTCCGGGGACTCAAAACGGTGATTAATAGCCTATCTAACTGTGATTAATAGCCCATGAAATAGGCCAGAATGGGCCAAAACTGCGAGTGTTGATGACCGACACGTAAATACCACCTAGGGTTCTTCAATGGTGGAAATCACTCCGGGGACTCAAAACGGTGATTAATAGCCCATGTAACAATGATTAATAGCCCATGAAACAGGCCAGAATTGGCCAAAACTGCGAGTGTTGATGACCGGCACGTAAACGCAACCTGGGGTTCGTCAATGGTGAAAATCACTCCGGGGACTCAAAACGGTGATTAATAGCCCATCTAACTGTGATTAATAGCCCATGAAACAGGCCAGAATCGGCCAAAACTGCGAGTGTTGATGACCGACACGTAAATACCACCTGGGGTTCTTCAATGGTGGAAATCACTCCGGGGACTCAAAACGGTGATTAATAGCCCATGTAACTATGATTAATAGCCCATGAAACAGGCCAGAATCGGCCAAAACTGAGAGTTTTGATGACCGGCACGTAAACGCAACCTGGGGTTCGTCAATGGTGAAAATCACTCCGGGGACTCAAAACGGTGATTAATAGCCCATCTAACTGTGATTAATAGCCCATGAAAGAGGCCAGAATCGGCCAAAACTGTGAGTTTTGATGACCGACACGTAAATAAAACCTGGGGTTCGTCAATGGTGGAAATCACTCCGGGGACTCAAAACGGTGATTAATAGCCCATGTAACAATGATTAATAGCCCATGAAACAGGCCAGAATTGGCCAAAACTGCGAGTGTTGATGACCGGCACGTAAACGCAACCTGGGGTTCGTCAATGGTGAAAATCACTCCGGGGACTCAAAACGGTGATTAATAGCCCATCTAACTGTGATTAATAGCCCATGAAACAGGCCAGAATCGGCCAAAACTGCGAGTGTTGATGACCGACACGTAAATACCACCTGGGGTTCTTCAATGGTGGAAATCACTCCGGGGACTCAAAACGGTGATTAATAGCCCATGTAACTATGAGTAATAGCCCATGAAACAGGCCAGAATCGGCCAAAACTGTGAGTTTTGATGACCGGCACGTAAATACAACCTGGGGTTCGTCAATGGTGGAAATCACTCCGGGGACTCAAAACGGTGATTAATAGCCCATGTAACAATGATTAATAGCCCATGAAACATGCCAGAATCGGCCAAAACTGCGAGTGCTGATGACCGGCACGTAAACGCAACCTGGGGTTCGTCAATGGTGAAAATCACTCCGGGGACTCAAAACGGTGATTAATAGCCTATCTAACTGTGATTAATAGCCCATGAAATAGGCCAGAATGGGCCAAAACTGCGAGTGTTGATGACCGACACGTAAATACCACCTAGGGTTCTTCAATGGTGGAAATCACTCCGGGGACTCAAAACGGTGATTAATAGCCCATGTAACTATGATTAATAGCCCATGAAACAGGCCAGAATCGGCCAAAACTGAGAGTTTTGATGACCGGCACGTAAACGCAACCTGGGGTTCGTCAATGGTGAAAATCACTCCGGGGACTCAAGACGGTGATTAATAGCCCATCTAACTGTGATTAATAGCCCATGAAAGAGGCCAGAATCGGCCAAAACTGTGAGTTTTGATGACCGACACGTAAATAAAACCTGGGGTTCGTCAATGGTGGAAATCACTCCGGGGACTCAAAACGGTGATTAATAGCCCATGTAACAATGATTAATAGCCCATGAAACAGGCCAGAATTGGCCAAAACTGCGAGTGTTGATGACCGGCACGTAAACGCAACCTGGGGTTCGTCAATGGTGAAAATCACTCCGGGGACTCAAAACGGTGATTAATAGCCCATGTAACTATGAGTAATAGCCCATGAAAAGGGCCAGAATCGGCCAAAACTGCGAGTGTTGATGACCGACACGTAAATACCACCTGGGTTCTTCAATGGTGGAAATCACTCCGAGGACTCAAAACGGTGATTAATAGCCCATGTAACTATGATTAATAGCCCATGAAACAGGCCAGAATCGGCCAAAACTGAGAGTTTTGATGACCGGCACGTAAACGCAACCTGGGGTTCGTCAATGGTGAAAATCACTCCGGGGACTCAAAACGGTGATTAATAGCCCATCTAACTGTGATTAATAGCCCATGAAAGAGGCCAGAATCGGCCAAAACTGTGAGTTTTGATGACCGACACGTAAATAAAACCTGGGGTTCGTCAATGGTGGAAATCACTCCGGGGACTCAAAACGGTGATTGATAGCCCATGTAACAATGATTAATAGCCCATGAAACAGGCCAGAATTGGCCAAAACTGCGAGTGTTGATGACCGGCACGTAAACGCAACCTGGGGTTCGTCAATGGTGAAAATCACTCCGGGGACTCAAGACGGTGATTAATAGCCCATCTAACTGTGATTAATAGCCCATGAAAGAGGCCAGAATCGGCCAAAACTGTGAGTTTTGATGACCGACACGTAAATAAAACCTGGGGTTCGTCAATGGTGGAAATCACTCCGGGGACTCAAAACGGTGATTAATAGCCCATGTAACAATGATTAATAGCCCATGAAACAGGCCAGAATTGGCCAAAACTGCGAGTGTTGATGACCGGCACGTAAACGCAACCTGGGGTTCGTCAATGGTGAAAATCACTCCGGGGACTCAAAACGGTGATTAATAGCCCATCTAACTGTGATTAATAGCCCATGAAACAGGCCAGAATCGGCCAAAACTGCGAGTGTTGATGACCGACACGTAAATACCACCTGGGGTTCTTCAATGGTGGAAATCACTCCGGGGACTCAAAACGGTGATTAATAGCCCATGTAACTATGAGTAATAGCCCATGAAACAGGCCAGAATCGGCCAAAACTGTGAGTTTTGATGACCGGCACGTAAATACAACCTGGGGTTCGTCAATGGTGGAAATCACTCCGGGGACTCAAAACGGTGATTAATAGCCCATGTAACAATGATTAATAGCCCATGAAACATGCCAGAATCGGCCAAAACTGCGAGTGCTGATGACCGGCACGTAAACGCAACCTGGGGTTCGTCAATGGTGAAAATCACTCCGGGGACTCAAAACGGTGATTAATAGCCTATCTAACTGTGATTAATAGCCCATGAAATAGGCCAGAATGGGCCAAAACTGCGAGTGTTGATGACCGACACGTAAATACCACCTAGGGTTCTTCAATGGTGGAAATCACTCCGGGGACTCAAAACGGTGATTAATAGCCCATGTAACAATGATTAATAGCCCATGAAACAGGCCAGAATTGGCCAAAACTGCGAGTGTTGATGACCGGCACGTAAACGCAACCTGGGGTTCGTCAATGGTGAAAATCACTCCGGGGACTCAAAACGGTGATTAATAGCCCATCTAACTGTGATTAATAGCCCATGAAACAGGCCAGAATCGGCCAAAACTGCGAGTGTTGATGACCGACACGTAAATACCACCTGGGGTTCTTCAATGGTGGAAATCACTCCGGGGACTCAAAACGGTGATTAATAGCCCATGTAACTATGATTAATAGCCCATGAAACAGGCCAGAATCGGCCAAAACTGAGAGTTTTGATGACCGGCACGTAAACGCAACCTGGGGTTCGTCAATGGTGAAAATCACTCCGGGGACTCAAAACGGTGATTAATAGCCCATCTAACTGTGATTAATAGCCCATGAAAGAGGCCAGAATCGGCCAAAACTGTGAGTTTTGATGACCGACACGTAAATAAAACCTGGGGTTCGTCAATGGTGGAAATCACTCCGGGGACTCAAAACGGTGATTAATAGCCCATGTAACAATGATTAATAGCCCATGAAACAGGCCAGAATTGGCCAAAACTGCGAGTGTTGATGACCGGCACGTAAACGCAACCTGGGGTTCGTCAATGGTGAAAATCACTCCGGGGACTCAAAACGGTGATTAATAGCCCATCTAACTGTGATTAATAGCCCATGAAACAGGCCAGAATCGGCCAAAACTGCGAGTGTTGATGACCGACACGTAAATACCACCTGGGGTTCTTCAATGGTGGAAATCACTCCGGGGACTCAAAACGGTGATTAATAGCCCATGTAACTATGAGTAATAGCCCATGAAACAGGCCAGAATCGGCCAAAACTGTGAGTTTTGATGACCGGCACGTAAATACAACCTGGGGTTCGTCAATGGTGGAAATCACTCCGGGGACTCAAAACGGTGATTAATAGCCCATGTAACAATGATTAATAGCCCATGAAACATGCCAGAATCGGCCAAAACTGCGAGTGCTGATGACCGGCACGTAAACGCAACCTGGGGTTCGTCAATGGTGAAAATCACTCCGGGGACTCAAAACGGTGATTAATAGCCTATCTAACTGTGATTAATAGCCCATGAAATAGGCCAGAATGGGCCAAAACTGCGAGTGTTGATGACCGACACGTAAATACCACCTAGGGTTCTTCAATGGTGGAAATCACTCCGGGGACTCAAAACGGTGATTAATAGCCCATGTAACTATGATTAATAGCCCATGAAACAGGCCAGAATCGGCCAAAACTGAGAGTTTTGATGACCGGCACGTAAACGCAACCTGGGGTTCGTCAATGGTGAAAATCACTCCGGGGACTCAAGACGGTGATTAATAGCCCATCTAACTGTGATTAATAGCCCATGAAAGAGGCCAGAATCGGCCAAAACTGTGAGTTTTGATGACCGACACGTAAATAAAACCTGGGGTTCGTCAATGGTGGAAATCACTCCGGGGACTCAAAACGGTGATTAATAGCCCATGTAACAATGATTAATAGCCCATGAAACAGGCCAGAATTGGCCAAAACTGCGAGTGTTGATGACCGGCACGTAAACGCAACCTGGGGTTCGTCAATGGTGAAAATCACTCCGGGGACTCAAAACGGTGATTAATAGCCTATCTAACTGTGATTAATAGCCCATGAAAAGGGCCAGAATCGGCCAAAACTGCGAGTGTTGATGACCGACACGTAAATACCACCTGGGTTCTTCAATGGTGGAAATCACTCCGAGGACTCAAAACGGTGATTAATAGCCCATGTAACTATGATTAATAGCCCATGAAACAGGCCAGAATCGGCCAAAACTGAGAGTTTTGATGACCGGCACGTAAACGCAACCTGGGGTTCGTCAATGGTGAAAATCACTCCGGGGACTCAAAACGGTGATTAATAGCCCATCTAACTGTGATTAATAGCCCATGAAAGAGGCCAGAATCGGCCAAAACTGTGAGTTTTGATGACCGACACGTAAATAAAACCTGGGGTTCGTCAATGGTGGAAATCACTCCGGGGACTCAAAACGGTGATTGATAGCCCATGTAACAATGATTAATAGCCCATGAAACAGGCCAGAATTGGCCAAAACTGCGAGTGTTGATGACCGGCACGTAAACGCAACCTGGGGTTCGTCAATGGTGAAAATCACTCCGGGGACTCAAAACGGTGATTAATAGCCCATGTAACAATGATTAATAGCCCATGAAACAGGCCAGAATTGGCCAAAACTGCGAGTGTTGATGACCGGCACGTAAACGCAACCTGGGGTTCGTCAATGGTGAAAATCACTCCGGGGACTCAAAACGGTGATTAATAGCCCATCTAACTGTGATTAATAGCCCATGAAACAGGCCAGAATCGGCCAAAACTGCGAGTGTTGATGACCGACACGTAAATACCACCTGGGGTTCTTCAATGGTGGAAATCACTCCGGGGACTCAAAACGGTGATTAATAGCCCATGTAACTATGATTAATAGCCCATGAAACAGGCCAGAATCGGCCAAAACTGAGAGTTTTGATGACCGGCACGTAAACGCAACCTGGGGTTCGTCAATGGTGAAAATCACTCCGGGGACTCAAAACGGTGATTAATAGCCCATCTAACTGTGATTAATAGCCCATGAAAGAGGCCAGAATCGGCCAAAACTGTGAGTTTTGATGACCGACACGTAAATAAAACCTGGGGTTCGTCAATGGTGGAAATCACTCCGGGGACTCAAAACGGTGATTAATAGCCCATGTAACAATGATTAATAGCCCATGAAACAGGCCAGAATTGGCCAAAACTGCGAGTGTTGATGACCGGCACGTAAACGCAACCTGGGGTTCGTCAATGGTGAAAATCACTCCGGGGACTCAAAACGGTGATTAATAGCCTATCTAACTGTGATTAATAGCCCATGAAATAGGCCAGAATGGGCCAAAACTGCGAGTGTTGATGACCGACACGTAAATACCACCTAGGGTTCTTCAATGGTGGAAATCACTCCGGGGACTCAAAACGGTGATTAATAGCCCATGTAACAATGATTAATAGCCCATGAAACAGGCCAGAATTGGCCAAAACTGCGAGTGTTGATGACCGGCACGTAAACGCAACCTGGGGTTCGTCAATGGTGAAAATCACTCCGGGGACTCAAAACGGTGATTAATAGCCCATCTAACTGTGATTAATAGCCCATGAAACAGGCCAGAATCGGCCAAAACTGCGAGTGTTGATGACCGACACGTAAATACCACCTGGGGTTCTTCAATGGTGGAAATCACTCCGGGGACTCAAAACGGTGATTAATAGCCCATGTAACTATGATTAATAGCCCATGAAACAGGCCAGAATCGGCCAAAACTGAGAGTTTTGATGACCGGCACGTAAACGCAACCTGGGGTTCGTCAATGGTGAAAATCACTCCGGGGACTCAAAACGGTGATTAATAGCCCATCTAACTGTGATTAATAGCCCATGAAAGAGGCCAGAATCGGCCAAAACTGTGAGTTTTGATGACCGACACGTAAATAAAACCTGGGGTTCGTCAATGGTGGAAATCACTCCGGGGACTCAAAACGGTGATTAATAGCCCATGTAACAATGATTAATAGCCCATGAAACAGGCCAGAATTGGCCAAAACTGCGAGTGTTGATGACCGGCACGTAAACGCAACCTGGGGTTCGTCAATGGTGAAAATCACTCCGGGGACTCAAAACGGTGATTAATAGCCCATCTAACTGTGATTAATAGCCCATGAAACAGGCCAGAATCGGCCAAAACTGCGAGTGTTGATGACCGACACGTAAATACCACCTGGGGTTCTTCAATGGTGGAAATCACTCCGGGGACTCAAAACGGTGATTAATAGCCCATGTAACTATGAGTAATAGCCCATGAAACAGGCCAGAATCGGCCAAAACTGTGAGTTTTGATGACCGGCACGTAAATACAACCTGGGGTTCGTCAATGGTGGAAATCACTCCGGGGACTCAAAACGGTGATTAATAGCCCATGTAACAATGATTAATAGCCCATGAAACATGCCAGAATCGGCCAAAACTGCGAGTGCTGATGACCGGCACGTAAACGCAACCTGGGGTTCGTCAATGGTGAAAATCACTCCGGGGACTCAAAACGGTGATTAATAGCCTATCTAACTGTGATTAATAGCCCATGAAATAGGCCAGAATGGGCCAAAACTGCGAGTGTTGATGACCGACACGTAAATACCACCTAGGGTTCTTCAATGGTGGAAATCACTCCGGGGACTCAAAACGGTGATTAATAGCCCATGTAACTATGATTAATAGCCCATGAAACAGGCCAGAATCGGCCAAAACTGAGAGTTTTGATGACCGGCACGTAAACGCAACCTGGGGTTCGTCAATGGTGAAAATCACTCCGGGGACTCAAGACGGTGATTAATAGCCCATCTAACTGTGATTAATAGCCCATGAAAGAGGCCAGAATCGGCCAAAACTGTGAGTTTTGATGACCGACACGTAAATAAAACCTGGGGTTCGTCAATGGTGGAAATCACTCCGGGGACTCAAAACGGTGATTAATAGCCCATGTAACAATGATTAATAGCCCATGAAACAGGCCAGAATTGGCCAAAACTGCGAGTGTTGATGACCGGCACGTAAACGCAACCTGGGGTTCGTCAATGGTGAAAATCACTCCGGGGACTCAAAACGGTGATTAATAGCCTATCTAACTGTGATTAATAGCCCATGAAAAGGGCCAGAATCGGCCAAAACTGCGAGTGTTGATGACCGACACGTAAATACCACCTGGGTTCTTCAATGGTGGAAATCACTCCGAGGACTCAAAACGGTGATTAATAGCCCATGTAACTATGATTAATAGCCCATGAAACAGGCCAGAATCGGCCAAAACTGAGAGTTTTGATGACCGGCACGTAAACGCAACCTGGGGTTCGTCAATGGTGAAAATCACTCCGGGGACTCAAAACGGTGATTAATAGCCCATCTAACTGTGATTAATAGCCCATGAAAGAGGCCAGAATCGGCCAAAACTGTGAGTTTTGATGACCGACACGTAAATAAAACCTGGGGTTCGTCAATGGTGGAAATCACTCCGGGGACTCAAAACGGTGATTGATAGCCCATGTAACAATGATTAATAGCCCATGAAACAGGCCAGAATTGGCCAAAACTGCGAGTGTTGATGACCGGCACGTAAACGCAACCTGGGGTTCGTCAATGGTGAAAATCACTCCGGGGACTCAAAACGGTGATTAATAGCCCATGTAACAATGATTAATAGCCCATGAAACAGGCCAGAATTGGCCAAAACTGCGAGTGTTGATGACCGGCACGTAAACGCAACCTGGGGTTCGTCAATGGTGAAAATCACTCCGGGGACTCAAAACGGTGATTAATAGCCCATCTAACTGTGATTAATAGCCCATGAAACAGGCCAGAATCGGCCAAAACTGCGAGTGTTGATGACCGACACGTAAATACCACCTGGGGTTCTTCAATGGTGGAAATCACTCCGGGGACTCAAAACGGTGATTAATAGCCCATGTAACTATGATTAATAGCCCATGAAACAGGCCAGAATCGGCCAAAACTGAGAGTTTTGATGACCGGCACGTAAACGCAACCTGGGGTTCGTCAATGGTGAAAATCACTCCGGGGACTCAAAACGGTGATTAATAGCCCATCTAACTGTGATTAATAGCCCATGAAAGAGGCCAGAATCGGCCAAAACTGTGAGTTTTGATGACCGACACGTAAATAAAACCTGGGGTTCGTCAATGGTGGAAATCACTCCGGGGACTCAAAACGGTGATTAATAGCCCATGTAACAATGATTAATAGCCCATGAAACAGGCCAGAATTGGCCAAAACTGCGAGTGTTGATGACCGGCACGTAAACGCAACCTGGGGTTCGTCAATGGTGAAAATCACTCCGGGGACTCAAAACGGTGATTAATAGCCCATCTAACTGTGATTAATAGCCCATGAAACAGGCCAGAATCGGCCAAAACTGCGAGTGTTGATGACCGACACGTAAATACCACCTGGGGTTCTTCAATGGTGGAAATCACTCCGGGGACTCAAAACGGTGATTAATAGCCCATGTAACTATGATTAATAGCCCATGAAACAGGCCAGAATCGGCCAAAACTGTGAGTTTTGATGACCGGCACGTAAATACAACCTGGGGTTCGTCAATGGTGGAAATCACTCCGGGGACTCAAAACGGTGATTAATAGCCCATGTAACAATGATTAATAGCCCATGAAACATGCCAGAATCGGCCAAAACTGCGAGTGCTGATGACCGGCACGTAAACGCAACCTGGGGTTCGTCAATGGTGAAAATCACTCCGGGGACTCAAAACGGTGATTAATAGCCTATCTAACTGTGATTAATAGCCCATGAAATAGGCCAGAATGGGCCAAAACTGCGAGTGTTGATGACCGACACGTAAATACCACCTAGGGTTCTTCAATGGTGGAAATCACTCCGGGGACTCAAAACGGTGATTAATAGCCCATGTAACTATGATTAATAGCCCATGAAACAGGCCAGAATCGGCCAAAACTGAGAGTTTTGATGACCGGCACGTAAACGCAACCTGGGGTTCGTCAATGGTGAAAATCACTCCGGGGACTCAAGACGGTGATTAATAGCCCATCTAACTGTGATTAATAGCCCATGAAAGAGGCCAGAATCGGCCAAAACTGTGAGTTTTGATGACCGACACGTAAATAAAACCTGGGGTTCGTCAATGGTGGAAATCACTCCGGGGACTCAAAACGGTGATTAATAGCCCATGTAACAATGATTAATAGCCCATGAAACAGGCCAGAATTGGCCAAAACTGCGAGTGTTGATGACCGGCACGTAAACGCAACCTGGGGTTCGTCAATGGTGAAAATCACTCCGGGGACTCAAAACGGTGATTAATAGCCTATCTAACTGTGATTAATAGCCCATGAAAAGGGCCAGAATCGGCCAAAACTGCGAGTGTTGATGACCGACACGTAAATACCACCTGGGTTCTTCAATGGTGGAAATCACTCCGAGGACTCAAAACGGTGATTAATAGCCCATGTAACTATGATTAATAGCCCATGAAACAGGCCAGAATCGGCCAAAACTGAGAGTTTTGATGACCGGCACGTAAACGCAACCTGGGGTTCGTCAATGGTGAAAATCACTCCGGGGACTCAAAACGGTGATTAATAGCCCATCTAACTGTGATTAATAGCCCATGAAAGAGGCCAGAATCGGCCAAAACTGTGAGTTTTGATGACCGACACGTAAATAAAACCTGGGGTTCGTCAATGGTGGAAATCACTCCGGGGACTCAAAACGGTGATTGATAGCCCATGTAACAATGATTAATAGCCCATGAAACAGGCCAGAATTGGCCAAAACTGCGAGTGTTGATGACCGGCACGTAAACGCAACCTGGGGTTCGTCAATGGTGAAAATCACTCCGGGGACTCAAAACGGTGATTAATAGCCCATGTAACAATGATTAATAGCCCATGAAACAGGCCAGAATTGGCCAAAACTGCGAGTGTTGATGACCGGCACGTAAACGCAACCTGGGGTTCGTCAATGGTGAAAATCACTCCGGGAACTCAAAACGGTGATTAATAGCCCATCTAACTGTGATTAATAGCCCATGAAACAGGCCAGAATCGGCCAAAACTGCGAGTGTTGATGACCGACACGTAAATACCACCTGGGGTTCTTCAATGGTGGAAATCACTCCGGGGACTCAAAACGGTGATTAATAGCCCATGTAACTATGATTAATAGCCCATGAAACAGGCCAGAATCGGCCAAAACTAAGAGTTTTGATGACCGGCACGTAAACGCAACCTGGGGTTCGTCAATGGTGAAAATCACTCCGGGGACTCAAAACGGTGATTAATAGCCCATCTAACTGTGATTAATAGCCCATGAAAGAGGCCAGAATCGGCCAAAACTGTGAGTTTTGATGACCGACACGTAAATAAAACCTGGGGTTCGTCAATGGTGGAAATCACTCCGGGGACTCAAAACGGTGATTAATAGCCCATGTAACAATGATTAATAGCCCATGAAACAGGCCAGAATTGGCCAAAACTGCGAGTGTTGATGACCGGCACGTAAACGCAACCTGGGGTTCGTCAATGGTGAAAATCACTCCGGGGACTCAAAACGGTGATTAATAGCCCATCTAACTGTGATTAATAGCCCATGAAACAGGCCAGAATCGGCCAAAACTGCGAGTGTTGATGACCGACACGTAAATACCACCTGGGGTTCTTCAATGGTGGAAATCACTCCGGGGACTCAAAACGGTGATTAATAGCCCATGTAACTATGATTAATAGCCCATGAAACAGGCCAGAATCGGCCAAAACTGTGAGTTTTGATGACCGGCACGTAAATACAACCTGGGGTTCGTCAATGGTGGAAATCACTCCGGGGACTCAAAACGGTGATTAATAGCCCATGTAACAATGATTAATAGCCCATGAAACATGCCAGAATCGGCCAAAACTGCGAGTGCTGATGACCGGCACGTAAACGCAACCTGGGGTTCGTCAATGGTGAAAATCACTCCGGGGACTCAAAACGGTGATTAATAGCCTATCTAACTGTGATTAATAGCCCATGAAATAGGCCAGAATGGGCCAAAACTGCGAGTGTTGATGACCGACACGTAAATACCACCTAGGGTTCTTCAATGGTGGAAATCACTCCGGGGACTCAAAACGGTGATTAATAGCCCATGTAACTATGATTAATAGCCCATGAAACAGGCCAGAATCGGCCAAAACTGAGAGTTTTGATGACCGGCACGTAAACGCAACCTGGGGTTCGTCAATGGTGAAAATCACTCCGGGGACTCAAGACGGTGATTAATAGCCCATCTAACTGTGATTAATAGCCCATGAAAGAGGCCAGAATCGGCCAAAACTGTGAGTTTTGATGACCGACACGTAAATAAAACCTGGGGTTCGTCAATGGTGGAAATCACTCCGGGGACTCAAAACGGTGATTAATAGCCCATGTAACAATGATTAATAGCCCATGAAACAGGCCAGAATTGGCCAAAACTGCGAGTGTTGATGACCGGCACGTAAACGCAACCTGGGGTTCGTCAATGGTGAAAATCACTCCGGGGACTCAAAACGGTGATTAATAGCCCATCTAACTGTGATTAATAGCCCATGAAACAGGCCAGAATCGGCCAAAACTGCGAGTGTTGATGACCGACACGTAAATACCACCTGGGGTTCTTCAATGGTGGAAATCACTCCGGGGACTCAAAACGGTGATTAATAGCCCATGTAACTATGATTAATAGCCCATGAAACAGGCCAGAATCGGCCAAAACTGTGAGTTTTGATGACCGGCACGTAAATACAACCTGGGGTTCGTCAATGGTGGAAATCACTCCGGGGACTCAAAACGGTGATTAATAGCCCATGTAACAATGATTAATAGCCCATGAAACATGCCAGAATCGGCCAAAACTGCGAGTGCTGATGACCGGCACGTAAACGCAACCTGGGGTTCGTCAATGGTGAAAATCACTCCGGGGACTCAAAACGGTGATTAATAGCCTATCTAACTGTGATTAATAGCCCATGAAATAGGCCAGAATGGGCCAAAACTGCGAGTGTTGATGACCGACACGTAAATACCACCTAGGGTTCTTCAATGGTGGAAATCACTCCGGGGACTCAAAACGGTGATTAATAGCCCATGTAACTATGATTAATAGCCCATGAAACAGGCCAGAATCGGCCAAAACTGAGAGTTTTGATGACCGGCACGTAAACGCAACCTGGGGTTCGTCAATGGTGAAAATCACTCCGGGGACTCAAGACGGTGATTAATAGCCCATCTAACTGTGATTAATAGCCCATGAAAGAGGCCAGAATCGGCCAAAACTGTGAGTTTTGATGACCGACACGTAAATAAAACCTGGGGTTCGTCAATGGTGGAAATCACTCCGGGGACTCAAAACGGTGATTAATAGCCCATGTAACAATGATTAATAGCCCATGAAACAGGCCAGAATTGGCCAAAACTGCGAGTGTTGATGACCGGCACGTAAACGCAACCTGGGGTTCGTCAATGGTGAAAATCACTCCGGGGACTCAAAACGGTGATTAATAGCCTATCTAACTGTGATTAATAGCCCATGAAAAGGGCCAGAATCGGCCAAAACTGCGAGTGTTGATGACCGACACGTAAATACCACCTGGGTTCTTCAATGGTGGAAATCACTCCGAGGACTCAAAACGGTGATTAATAGCCCATGTAACTATGATTAATAGCCCATGAAACAGGCCAGAATCGGCCAAAACTGAGAGTTTTGATGACCGGCACGTAAACGCAACCTGGGGTTCGTCAATGGTGAAAATCACTCCGGGGACTCAAAACGGTGATTAATAGCCCATCTAACTGTGATTAATAGCCCATGAAAGAGGCCAGAATCGGCCAAAACTGTGAGTTTTGATGACCGACACGTAAATAAAACCTGGGGTTCGTCAATGGTGGAAATCACTCCGGGGACTCAAAACGGTGATTGATAGCCCATGTAACAATGATTAATAGCCCATGAAACAGGCCAGAATTGGCCAAAACTGCGAGTGTTGATGACCGGCACGTAAACGCAACCTGGGGTTCGTCAATTGTGAAAATCACTCCGGGGACTCAAAACGGTGATTAATAGCCCACCTAACTGTGATTAATAGCCCATGAAACAGGCCAGAATCGGCCAAAACTGCGAGTGTTGATGACCGACACGTAAATACCACCTGGGGTTCTTCAATGGTGGAAATCACTCCGGGGACTCAAAACGGTGATTAATAGCCCATGTAACTATGATTAATGGCCCATGAAACAGGCCAGAATCGGCCAAAACTGAGAGTTTTGATGACCGGCACGTAAACGCAACCTGGGGTTCGTCAATGGTGAAAATCACTCCGGGGACTCAAAACGGTGATTAATAGCCCATCTAACTGTGATTAATAGCCCATGAAAGAGGCCAGAATCGGCCAAAACTGTGAGTTTTGATGACCGACACGTAAATAAAACCTGGGGTTCGTCAATGGTGGAAATCACTCCGGGGACTCAAAACGGTGATTAATAGCCCATCTAACTGTGATTAATAGCCCATGAAAGAGGCCAGAATCGGCCAAAACTGTGAGTTTTGATGACCGACACGTAAATAAAACCTGGGGTTCGTCAATGGTGGAAATCACTCCGGGGACTCAAAACGGTGATTAATAGCCCATGTAACAATGATTAATAGCCCATGAAACAGGCCAGAATTGGCCAAAACTGCGAGTGTTGATGACCGGCACGTAAACGCAACCTGGGGTTCGTCAATGGTGAAAATCACTCCGGGGACTCAAAACGGTGATTAATAGCCCATCTAACTGTGATTAATAGCCCATGAAACAGGCCAGAATCGGCCAAAACTGCGAGTGTTGATGACCGACACGTAAATACCACCTGGGGTTCTTCAATGGTGGAAATCACTCCGGGGACTCAAAACGGTGATTAATAGCCCATGTAACTATGATTAATAGCCCATGAAACAGGCCAGAATCGGCCAAAACTGAGAGTTTTGATGACCGGCACGTAAATACAACCTGGGGTTCGTCAATGGTGGAAATCACTCCGGGGACTCAAAACGGTGATTAATAGCCCATGTAACAATGATTAATAGCCCATGAAACATGCCAGAATCGGCCAAAACTGCGAGTGCTGATGACCGGCACGTAAACGCAACCTGGGGTTCGTCAATGGTGAAAATCACTCCGGGGACTCAAAACGGTGATTAATAGCCTATCTAACTGTGATTAATAGCCCATGAAATAGGCCAGAATGGGCCAAAACTGCGAGTGTTGATGACCGACACGTAAATACCACCTGGGGTTCTTCAATGGTGGAAATCACTCCGGGGACTCAAAACGGTGATTAATAGCCCATGTAACTATGATTAATAGCCCATGAAACAGGCCAGAATCGGCCAAAACTGAGAGTTTTGATGACCGGCACGTAAACGCAACCTGGGGTTCGTCAATGGTGAAAATCACTCCGGGGACTCAAGACGGTGATTAATAGCCCATCTAACTGTGATTAATAGCCCATGAAAGAGGCCAGAATCGGCCAAAACTGTGAGTTTTGATGACCGACACGTAAATAAAACCTGGGGTTCGTCAATGGTGGAAATCACTCCGGGGACTCAAAACGGTGATTAATAGCCCATGTAACAATGATTAATAGCCCATGAAACAGGCCAGAATTGGCCAAAACTGCGAGTGTTGATGACCGGCACGTAAACGCAACCTGGGGTTCGTCAATGGTGAAAATCACTCCGGGGACTCAAAACGGTGATTAATAGCCTATCTAACTGTGATTAATAGCCCATGAAACAGGCCAGAATCGGCCAAAACTGTGAGTTTTGATGACCGACACGTAAATAAAACCTGGGGTTCGTCAATGGTGGAAATCACTCCGGGGACTCAAAACGGTGATTGATAGCCCATGTAACAATGATTAATAGCCCATGAAACAGGCCAGAATTGGCCAAAACTGCGAGTGTTGATGACCGGCACGTAAACGCAACCTGGGGTTCGTCAATGGTGAAAATCACTCCGGGGACTCAAAACGGTGATTAATAGCCCACCTAACTGTGATTAATAGCCCATGAAACAGGCCAGAATCGGCCAAAACTGCGAGTGTTGATGACCGACACGTAAATACCACCTGGGGTTCTTCAATGGTGGAAATCACTCCGGGGACTCAAAACGGTGATTAATAGCCCATGTAACTATGATTAATGGCCCATGAAACAGGCCAGAATCGGCCAAAACTGAGAGTTTTGATGACCGGCACGTAAACGCAACCTGGGGTTCGTCAATGGTGAAAATCACTCCGGGGACTCAAAACGGTGATTAATAGCCCATCTAACTGTGATTAATAGCCCATGAAAGAGGCCAGAATCGGCCAAAACTGTGAGTTTCGATGACCGACACGTAAATAAAACCTGGGGTTCGTCAATGGTGGAAATCACTCCGGGGACTCAAAACGGTGATTAATAGCCCATGTAACAATGATTAATAGCCCATGAAACAGGCCAGAATTGGCCAAAACTGCGAGTGTTGATGACCGGCACGTAAACGCAACCTGGGGTTCGTCAATGGTGAAAATCACTCCGGGGACTCAAAACGGTGATTAATAGCCCATCTAACTGTGATTAATAGCCCATGAAAGAGGCCAGAATCGGCCAAAACTGTGAGTTTTGATGACCGACACGTAAATACCACCTGGGGTTCTTCAATGGTGGAAATCACTCCGGGGACTCAAAACGGTGATTAATAGCCCATGTAACAATGATTAATAGCCCATGAAACATGCCAGAATCGGCCAAAACTGCGAGTGCTGATGACCGGCACGTAAACGCAACCTGGGGTTCGTCAATGGTGAAAATCACTCCGGGGACTCAAAACGGTGATTAATAGCCCATGTAACAATGATTAATAGCCCATGAAACATGCCAGAATCGGCCAAAACTGCGAGTGCTGATGACCGGCACGTAAACGCAACCTGGGGTTCGTCAATGGTGAAAATCACTCCGGGGACTCAAAACGGTGATTAATAGCCTATCTAACTGTGATTAATAGCCCATGAAATAGGCCAGAATGGGCCAAAACTGCGAGTGTTGATGACCGACACGTAAATACCACCTGGGGTTCTTCAATGGTGGAAATCACTCCGGGGACTCAAAACGGTGATTAATAGCCCATGTAACTATGATTAATAGCCCATGAAACAGGCCAGAATCGGCCAAAACTGAGAGTTTTGATGACCGGCACGTAAACGCAACCTGGGGTTCGTCAATGGTGAAAATCACTCCGGGGACTCAAGACGGTGATTAATAGCCCATCTAACTGTGATTAATAGCCCATGAAAGAGGCCAGAATCGGCCAAAACTGTGAGTGTTGATGACCGACACGTAAATACCACCTGGGGTTCTTCAATGGTGGAAATCACTCCGGGGACTCAAAACGGTGATTAATAGCCCATGTAACTATGATTAATGGCCCATGAAACAGGCCAGAATCGGCCAAAACTGAGAGTTTTGATGACCGGCACGTAAACGCAACCTGGGGTTCGTCAATGGTGAAAATCACTCCGGGGACTCAAAACGGTGATTAATAGCCCATCTAACTGTGATTAATAGCCCATGAAAGAGGCCAGAATCGGCCAAAACTGTGAGTTTCGATGACCGACACGTAAATAAAACCTGGGGTTCGTCAATGGTGGAAATCACTCCGGGGACTCAAAACGGTGATTAATAGCCCATGTAACAATGATTAATAGCCCATGAAACAGGCCAGAATTGGCCAAAACTGCGAGTGTTGATGACCGGCACGTAAACGCAACCTGGGGTTCGTCAATGGTGAAAATCACTCCGGGGACTCAAAACGGTGATTAATAGCCCATCTAACTGTGATTAATAGCCCATGAAAGAGGCCAGAATCGGCCAAAACTGTGAGTTTTGATGACCGACACGTAAATAAAACCTGGGGTTCGTCAATGGTGGAAATCACTCCTGGGACTCAAAACAGTGATTAATAGCCCATGAAACAGGCCGGAATCGGCCAAAACTGCGAGTGTTGATGACCGACACGTAAATACAACCTAGGGTTCGTCAATGGTGGAAATCACTCCGGGGACTCAAAACGGTGATTAATAGCCCATGTAACAATGATTAATAGCCCATGAAACATGCCAGAATTGGCCAAAACTGCGAGTGTTGATGACCGGCACGTAAACGCAACCTGGGGTTCGTCAATGGTGAAAATCACTCCGGGGACTCAAAACGGTGATTAATAGCCCATCTAACTGTGATTAATAGCCCATGAAACAGGCCAGAATCGGCCAAAACTGTGAGTTTTGATGACCGACACGTAAATAAAACCTGGGGTTCGTCAATGGTGGAAATCACTCCAGGGACACAAAACGGTGATTAATAGCCCATGAAACAGGCCGGAATCGGCCAAAACTTCGAGTTTTGATGTCCGACACGTAAATAAAACCTGGGGTTCGTCAATGGTGGAAATCACTCCAGGGACTCAAAACGGTGATTAATAGCCCATGAAACAGGCCAGAATCGGCCAAAACTGCGAGTGTTGATGACCGACACGTAAATACCACCTGGGGTTCGTCAATGGTGAAAATCACTCCGGGGACTCAAAACGGTGATTAATAGCCCATCTAACTGTGATTAATAGCCCATGAAAGAGGCCAGAATCGGCCAAAACTGTGAGTTTTGATGACCGACACGTAAATAAAACCTGGGGTTCGTCAATGGTGGAAATCACTCCTGGGACTCAAAACAGTGATTAATAGCCCATGAAACAGGCCGGAATCGGCCAAAACTGCGAGTGTTGATGACCGACACGTAAATACAACCTAGGGTTCGTCAATGGTGGAAATCACTCCGGGGACTCAAAACGGTGATTAATAGCCCATGTAACAATGATTAATAGCCCATGAAACATGCCAGAATTGGCCAAAACTGCGAGTGTTGATGACCGGCACGTAAACGCAACCTGGGGTTCGTCAATGGTGAAAATCACTCCGGGGACTCAAAACGGTGATTAATAGCCCATCTAACTGTGATTAATAGCCCATGAAACAGGCCAGAATCGGCCAAAACTGTGAGTTTTGATGACCGACACGTAAATAAAACCTGGGGTTCGTCAATGGTGGAAATCACTCCAGGGACACAAAACGGTGATTAATAGCCCATGAAACAGGCCGGAATCGGCCAAAACTTCGAGTTTTGATGTCCGACACGTAAATAAAACCTGGGGTTCGTCAATGGTGGAAATCACTCCAGGGACTCAAAACGGTGATTAATAGCCCATGAAACAGGCCAGAATCGGCCAAAACTGCGAGTGTTGATGACCGACACGTAAATACCACCTGGGGTTCTTCAATGGTGGAAATCACTCCGGGGACTCAAAACGGTGATTAATAGCCCATGTAACTATGATTAATAGCCCAAGAAACAGGCCAGAATCGGCCAAAACTGAGAGTTTTGATGACCGGCACGTAAACGCAACCTGGGGTTCGTCAATGGTGAAAATCACTCCGGGGACTCAAGACGGTGATTAATAGCCCATCTAACTGTGATTAATAGCCCATGAAAGAGGCCAGAATCGGCCAAAACTGTGAGTTTTGATGACCGACACGTAAATAAAACCTGGGGTTCGTCAATGGTGGAAATCACTCCGGGGACTCAAAACGGTGATTAATAGCCCATGTAACAATGATTAATAGCCCATGAAACAGGCCAGAATTGGCCAAAACTGCGAGTGTTGATGACCGGCACGTAAACGCAACCTGGGGTTCGTCAATGGTGAAAATCACTCCGGGGACTCAAAACGGTGATTAATAGCCTATCTAACTGTGATTAATAGCCCATGAAACAGGCCAGAATCGGCCAAAACTGCGAGTGTTGATGACCGACACGTAAATACCACCTGGGGTTCTTCAATGGTGGAAATCACTCCGAGGACTCAAAACGGTGATTAATAGCCCATCTAACTGTGATTAATAGCCCATGAAAGAGGCCAGAATCGGCCAAAACTGAGAGTTTTGATGACCGGCACGTAAACGCAACCTGGGGTTCGTCAATGGTGAAAATCACTCCGGGGACTCAAAACGGTGATTAATAGCCCATCTAACTGTGATTAATAGCCCATGAAAGAGGCCAAAATCGGCCAAAACTGAGAGTTTTGATGACCGGCACGTAAACGCAACCTGGGGTTCGTCAATGGTGAAAATCACTCCGGGGACTCAAAACGGTGATTAATAGCCCATCTAACTGTGATTAATAGCCCATGAAAGAGGCCAAAATCGGCCAAAACTGCGAGTGTTGATGAACGACACGTAAATACCACCTGGGGTTCTTCAATGGTGGAAATCACTCCGGGGACTCAAAACGGTGATTAATAGCCCATGTAACTATGATTAATAGCCCATGAAACAGGCCAGAATCGGCCAAAACTGTGAGTTTTGATGACCGACACGTAAATAAAACCTGGGGTTCGTCAATGGTGGAAATCACTCCAGGGACACAAAACGGTGATTAATAGCCCATGAAACAGGCCGGAATCGGCCAAAACTTCGAGTTTTGATGTCCGACACGTAAATAAAACCTGGGGTTCGTCAATGGTGGAAATCACTCCAGGGACTCAAAACGGTGATTAATAGCCCATGAAACAGGCCGGAATCGGCCAAAACTGCGAGTGTTGATGACCGACACGTAAATACAACCTGGGGTTCGTCAATGGTGGAAATCACTCCGGGGACTCAAAACGGTGATTAATAGCCCATGTAACAATGATTAATAGCCCATGAAACATGCCAGAATCGGCCAAAACTGCGAGTGTTGATGACCGGCACGTAAACGCAACCTGGGGTTCGTCAATGGTGAAAATCACTCCGGGGACTCAAAACGGTGATTAATAGCCTATCTAACTGTGATTAATAGCCCATGAAACAGGCCAGAATCGGCCAAAACTGCGAGTGTTGATGACCGACACGTAAATACCACCTGGGGTTCTTCAATGGTGGAAATCACTCCGGGGACTCAAAACGGTGATTAATAGCCCATGTAACTATGATTAATAGCCCATGAAACAGGCCAGAATCGGCCAAAACTGAGAGTTTTGATGACCGGCACGTAAACGCAACCTGGGGTTCGTCAATGGTGAAAATCACTCCGGGGACTCAAAACGGTGATTAATAGCCCATCTAACTGTGATTAATAGCCCATGAAAGAGGCCAGAATCGGCCAAAACTGTGAGTTTTGATGACCGACACGTAAATAAAACCTGGGGTTCGTCAATGGTGGAAATCACTCCGGGGACTCAAAACGGTGATTAATAGCCCATGTAACAATGATTAATAGCCCATGAAACAGGCCAGAATTGGCCAAAACTGCGAGTGTTGATGACCGGCACGTAAACGCAACCTGGGGTTCGTCAATGGTGAAAATCACTCCGGGGACTCAAAACGGTGATTAATAGCCCATCTAACTGTGATTAATAGCCCATGAAACAGGCCAGAATCGGCCAAAACTGCGAGTGTTGATGACCGACACGTAAATACCACCTGGGGTTCTTCAATGGTGGAAATCACTCCGGGGACTCAAAACGGTGATTAATAGCCCATGTAACTATGATTAATCGCCCATGAAACAGGCCAGAATCGGCCAAAACTGAGAGTTTTGATGACCGGCACGTAAACGCAACCTGGGGTTCGTCAATGGTGAAAATCACTCCGGGGACTCAAGACGGTGATTAATAGCCCATCTAACTGTGATTAATAGCCCATGAAAGAGGCCAGAATCGGCCAAAACTGTGAGTTTTGATGACCGACACGTAAATAAAACCTGGGGTTCGTCAATGGTGGAAATCACTCCGGGGACTCAAAACGGTGATTAATAGCCCATGTAACAATGATTAATAGCCCATGAAACAGGCCAGGATTGGCCAAAACTGCGAGTGTTGATGACCGGCACGTAAACGCAACCTGGGGTTCGTCAATGGTGAAAATCACTCCGGGGACTCAAAACGGTGATTAATAGCCTATCTAACTGTGATTAATAGCCCATGAAACAGGCCAGAATCGGCCAAAACTGCGAGTGTTGATGACCGACACGTAAATACCACCTGGGGTTCTTCAATGGTGGAAATCACTCCGAGGACTCAAAACGGTGATTAATAGCCCATCTAACTGTGATTAATAGCCCATGAAAGAGGCCAGAATCGGCCAAAACTGAGAGTTTTGATGACCGGCACGTAAACGCAACCTGGGGTTCGTCAATGGTGAAAATCACTCCGGGGACTCAAAACGGTGATTAATAGCCCATCTAACTGTGATTAATAGCCCATGAAAGAGGCCAAAATCGGCCAAAACTGCGAGTGTTGATGAACGACACGTAAATACCACCTGGGGTTCTTCAATGGTGGAAATCACTCCGGGGACTCAAAACGGTGATTAATAGCCCATGTAACTATGATTAATAGCCCATGAAACAGGCCAGAATCGGCCAAAACTGTGAGTTTTGATGACCGACACGTAAATAAAACCTGGGGTTCGTCAATGGTGAAAATCACTCCGGGGACTCAAAACGGTGATTAATAGCCCATGAAACAGGCCGGAATCGGCCAAAACTTCGAGTTTTGATGTCCGACACGTAAATAAAACCTGGGGTTCGTCAATGGTGGAAATCACTCTAGGGACTCAAAACGGTGATTAATAGCCCATGAAACAGGCCGGAATCGGCCAAAACTGCGAGTGTTGATGACCGACACGTAAATACAACCTGGGGTTCGTCAATGGTGGAAATCACTCCGGGGACTCAAAACGGTGATTAATAGCCCATGTAACAATGATTAATAGCCCATGAAACATGCCAGAATCGGCCAAAACTGCGAGTGTTGATGACCGGCACGTAAACGCAACCTGGGGTTCGTCAATGGTGAAAATCACTCCGGGGACTCAAAACGGTGATTAATAGCCTATCTAACTGTGATTAATAGCCCATGAAACAGGCCAGAATCGGCCAAAACTGCGAGTGTTGATGACCGACACGTAAATACCACCTGGGGTTCTTCAATGGTGGAAATCACTCCGGGGACTCAAAACGGTGATTAATAGCCCATGTAACTATGATTAATAGCCCATGAAACAGGCCAGAATCGGCCAAAACTGAGAGTTTTGATGACCGGCACGTAAACGCAACCTGGGGTTCGTCAATGGTGAAAATCACTCCGGGGACTCAAAACGGTGATTAATAGCCCATCTAACTGTGATTAATAGCCCATGAAAGAGGCCAGAATCGGCCAAAACTGTGAGTTTTGATGACCGACACGTAAATAAAACCTGGGGTTCGTCAATGGTGGAAATCACTCCGGGGACTCAAAACGGTGATTAATAGCCCATGTAACAATGATTAATAGCCCATGAAACAGGCCAGAATTGGCCAAAACTGCGAGTGTTGATGACCGGCACGTAAACGCAACCTGGGGTTCGTCAATGGTGAAAATCACTCCGGGGACTCAAAACGGTGATTAATAGCCTATCTAACTGTGATTAATAGCCCATGAAACAGGCCAGAATCGGCCAAAACTGCGAGTGTTGATGACCGACACGTAAATACCACCTGGGGTTCTTCAATGGTGGAAATCACTCCGGGGACTCAAAACGGTGATTAATAGCCCATGTAACTATGATTAATAGCCCATGAAACAGGCCAGAATCGGCCAAAACTGAGAGTTTTGATGACCGGCACGTAAACGCAACCTGGGGTTCGTCAATGGTGAAAATCACTCCGGGGACTCAAAACGGTGATTAATAGCCCATCTAACTGTGATTAATAGCCCATGAAAGAGGCCAGAATCGGCCAAAACTGTGAGTTTTGATGACCGACACGTAAATAAAACCTGGGGTTCGTCAATGGTGGAAATCACTCCGGGGACTCAAAACGGTGATTAATAGCCCATGTAACAATGATTAATAGCCCATGAAACAGGCCAGAATTGGCCAAAACTGCGAGTGTTGATGACCGGCACGTAAACGCAACCTGGGGTTCGTCAATGGTGAAAATCACTCCGGGGACTCAAAACGGTGATTAATAGCCCATCTAACTGTGATTAATAGCCCATGAAACAGGCCAGAATCGGCCAAAACTGCGAGTGTTGATGACCGACACGTAAATACCACCTGGGGTTCTTCAATGGTGGAAATCACTCCGGGGACTCAAAACGGTGATTAATAGCCCATGTAACTATGATTAATAGCCCATGAAACAGGCCAGAATCGGCCAAAACTGAGAGTTTTGATGACCGGCACGTAAACGCAACCTGGGGTTCGTCAATGGTGAAAATCACTCCGAGGACTCAAGACGGTGATTAATAGCCCATCTAACTGTGATTAATAGCCCATGAAAGAGGCCAGAATCGGCCAAAACTGTGAGTTTTGATGACCGACACGTAAATAAAACCTGGGGTTCGTCAATGGTGGAAATCACTCCGGGGACTCAAAACGGTGATTAATAGCCCATGTAACAATGATTAATAGCCCATGAAACAGGCCAGGATTGGCCAAAACTGCGAGTGTTGATGACCGGCACGTAAACGCAACCTGGGGTTCGTCAATGGTGAAAATCACTCCGGGGACTCAAAACGGTGATTAATAGCCTATCTAACTGTGATTAATAGCCCATGAAACAGGCCAGAATCGGCCAAAACTGCGAGTGTTGATGACCGACACGTAAATACCACCTGGGGTTCTTCAATGGTGGAAATCACTCCGAGGACTCAAAACGGTGATTAATAGCCCATCTAGCTGTGATTAATAGCCCATGAAAGAGGCCAGAATCGGCCAAAACTGAGAGTTTTGATGACCGGCACGTAAACGCAACCTGGGGTTCGTCAATGGTGAAAATCACTCCGGGGACTCAAAACGGTGATTAATAGCCCATCTAACTGTGATTAATAGCCCATGAAAGAGGCCAAAATCGGCCAAAACTGCGAGTGTTGATGAACGACACGTAAATACCACCTGGGGTTCTTCAATGGTGGAAATCACTCCGGGGACTCAAAACGGTGATTAATAGCCCATGTAACTATGATTAATAGCCCATGAAACAGGCCAGAATCGGCCAAAACTGTGAGTTTTGATGACCGACACGTAAATAAAACCTGGGGTTCGTCAATGGTGAAAATCACTCCGGGGACTCAAAACGGTGATTAATAGCCCATGAAACAGGCCGGAATCGGCCAAAACTTCGAGTTTTGATGTCCGACACGTAAATAAAACCTGGGGTTCGTCAATGGTGGAAATCACTCTAGGGACTCAAAACGGTGATTAATAGCCCATGAAACAGGCCGGAATCGGCCAAAACTGCGAGTGTTGATGACCGACACGTAAATACAACCTGGGGTTCGTCAATGGTGGAAATCACTCCGGGGACTCAAAACGGTGATTAATAGCCCATGTAACAATGATTAATAGCCCATGAAACATGCCAGAATCGGCCAAAACTGCGAGTGTTGATGACCGGCACGTAAACGCAACCTGGGGTTCGTCAATGGTGAAAATCACTCCGGGGACTCAAAACGGTGATTAATAGCCTATCTAACTGTGATTAATAGCCCATGAAACAGGCCAGAATCGGCCAAAACTGCGAGTGTTGATGACCGACACGTAAATACCACCTGGGGTTCTTCAATGGTGGAAATCACTCCGGGGACTCAAAACGGTGATTAATAGCCCATGTAACTATGATTAATAGCCCATGAAACAGGCCAGAATCGGCCAAAACTGAGAGTTTTGATGACCGGCACGTAAACGCAACCTGGGGTTCGTCAATGGTGAAAATCACTCCGGGGACTCAAAACGGTGATTAATAGCCCATCTAACTGTGATTAATAGCCCATGAAAGAGGCCAGAATCGGCCAAAACTGTGAGTTTTGATGACCGACACGTAAATAAAACCTGGGGTTCGTCAATGGTGGAAATCACTCCGGGGACTCAAAACGGTGATTAATAGCCCATGTAACAATGATTAATAGCCCATGAAACAGGCCAGAATTGGCCAAAACTGCGAGTGTTGATGACCGGCACGTAAACGCAACCTGGGGTTCGTCAATGGTGAAAATCACTCCGGGGACTCAAAACGGTGATTAATAGCCCATCTAACTGTGATTAATAGCCCATGAAACAGGCCAGAATCGGCCAAAACTGCGAGTGTTGATGACCGACACGTAAATACCACCTGGGGTTCTTCAATGGTGGAAATCACTCCGGGGACTCAAAACGGTGATTAATAGCCCATGTAACTATGATTAATAGCCCATGAAACAGGCCAGAATCGGCCAAAACTGAGAGTTTTGATGACCGGCACGTAAACGCAACCTGGGGTTCGTCAATGGTGAAAATCACTCCGAGGACTCAAGACGGTGATTAATAGCCCATCTAACTGTGATTAATAGCCCATGAAAGAGGCCAGAATCGGCCAAAACTGTGAGTTTTGATGACCGACACGTAAATAAAACCTGGGGTTCGTCAATGGTGGAAATCACTCCGGGGACTCAAAACGGTGATTAATAGCCCATGTAACAATGATTAATAGCCCATGAAACAGGCCAGGATTGGCCAAAACTGCGAGTGTTGATGACCGGCACGTAAACGCAACCTGGGGTTCGTCAATGGTGAAAATCACTCCGGGGACTCAAAACGGTGATTAATAGCCTATCTAACTGTGATTAATAGCCCATGAAACAGGCCAGAATCGGCCAAAACTGCGAGTGTTGATGACCGACACGTAAATACCACCTGGGGTTCTTCAATGGTGGAAATCACTCCGAGGACTCAAAACGGTGATTAATAGCCCATCTAGCTGTGATTAATAGCCCATGAAAGAGGCCAGAATCGGCCAAAACTGAGAGTTTTGATGACCGGCACGTAAACGCAACCTGGGGTTCGTCAATGGTGAAAATCACTCCGGGGACTCAAAACGGTGATTAATAGCCCATCTAACTGTGATTAATAGCCCATGAAAGAGGCCAAAATCGGCCAAAACTGCGAGTGTTGATGAACGACACGTAAATACCACCTGGGGTTCTTCAATGGTGGAAATCACTCCGGGGACTCAAAACGGTGATTAATAGCCCATGTAACTATGATTAATAGCCCATGAAACAGGCCAGAATCGGCCAAAACTGTGAGTTTTGATGACCGACACGTAAATAAAACCTGGGGTTCGTCAATGGTGAAAATCACTCCGGGGACTCAAAACGGTGATTAATAGCCCATGAAACAGGCCGGAATCGGCCAAAACTTCGAGTTTTGATGTCCGACACGTAAATAAAACCTGGGGTTCGTCAATGGTGGAAATCACTCTAGGGACTCAAAACGGTGATTAATAGCCCATGAAACAGGCCGGAATCGGCCAAAACTGCGAGTGTTGATGACCGACACGTAAATACAACCTGGGGTTCGTCAATGGTGGAAATCACTCCGGGGACTCAAAACGGTGATTAATAGCCCATGTAACAATGATTAATAGCCCATGAAACAGGCCAGAATTGGCCAAAACTGCGAGTGTTGATGACCGGCACGTAAACGCAACCTGGGGTTCGTCAATGGTGAAAATCACTCCGGGGACTCAAAACGGTGATTAATAGCCTATCTAACTGTGATTAATAGCCCATGAAACAGGCCAGAATCGGCCAAAACTGCGAGTGTTGATGACCGACACGTAAATACCACCTGGGGTTCTTCAATGGTAGAAATCACTCCGGGGACTCAAAACGGTGATTAATAGCCCATGTAACTATGATTAATAGCCCATGAAACAGGCCAGAATCGGCCAAAACTGAGAGTTTTGATGACCGGCACGTAAACGCAACCTGGGGTTCGTCAATGGTGAAAATCACTCCGGGGACTCAAAACGGTGATTAATAGCCCATCTAACTGTGATTAATAGCCCATGAAAGAGGCCAGAATCGGCCAAAACTGTGAGTTTTGATGACCGACACGTAAATAAAACCTGGGGTTCGTCAATGGTGGAAATCACTCCGGGGACTCAAAACGGTGATTAATAGCCCATGTAACAATGATTAATAGCCCATGAAACAGGCCAGAATTGGCCAAAACTGCGAGTGTTGATGACCGGCACGTAAACGCAACCTGGGGTTCGTCAATGGTGAAAATCACTCCGGGGACTCAAAACGGTGATTAATAGCCCATCTAACTGTGATTAATAGCCCATGAAACAGGCCAGAATCGGCCAAAACTGCGAGTGTTGATGACCGACACGTAAATACCACCTGGGGTTCTTCAATGGTGGAAATCACTCCGGGGACTCAAAACGGTGATTAATAGCCCATGTAACTATGATTAATAGCCCATGAAACAGGCCAGAATCGGCCAAAACTGAGAGTTTTGATGACCGGCACGTAAACGCAACCTGGGGTTCGTCAATGGTGAAAATCACTCCGAGGACTCAAGACGGTGATTAATAGCCCATCTAACTGTGATTAATAGCCCATGAAAGAGGCCAGAATCGGCCAAAACTGTGAGTTTTGATGACCGACACGTAAATAAAACCTGGGGTTCGTCAATGGTGGAAATCACTCCGGGGACTCAAAACGGTGATTAATAGCCCATGTAACAATGATTAATAGCCCATGAAACAGGCCAGGATTGGCCAAAACTGCGAGTGTTGATGACCGGCACGTAAACGCAACCTGGGGTTCGTCAATGGTGAAAATCACTCCGGGGACTCAAAACGGTGATTAATAGCCTATCTAACTGTGATTAATAGCCCATGAAACAGGCCAGAATCGGCCAAAACTGCGAGTGTTGATGACCGACACGTAAATACCACCTGGGGTTCTTCAATGGTGGAAATCACTCCGAGGACTCAAAACGGTGATTAATAGCCCATCTAGCTGTGATTAATAGCCCATGAAAGAGGCCAGAATCGGCCAAAACTGAGAGTTTTGATGACCGGCACGTAAACGCAACCTGGGGTTCGTCAATGGTGAAAATCACTCCGGGGACTCAAAACGGTGATTAATAGCCCATCTAACTGTGATTAATAGCCCATGAAAGAGGCCAAAATCGGCCAAAACTGCGAGTGTTGATGAACGACACGTAAATACCACCTGGGGTTCTTCAATGGTGGAAATCACTCCGGGGACTCAAAACGGTGATTAATAGCCCATGTAACTATGATTAATAGCCCATGAAACAGGCCAGAATCGGCCAAAACTGTGAGTTTTGATGACCGACACGTAAATAAAACCTGGGGTTCGTCAATGGTGGAAATCACTCCAGGGACACAAAACGGTGATTAATAGCCCATGAAACAGGCCGGAATCGGCCAAAACTTCGAGTTTTGATGTCCGACACGTAAATAAAACCTGGGGTTCGTCAATGGTGGAAATCACTCTAGGGACTCAAAACGGTGATTAATAGCCCATGAAACAGGCCGGAATCGGCCAAAACTGCGAGTGTTGATGACCGACACGTAAATACAACCTGGGGTTCGTCAATGGTGGAAATCACTCCGGGGACTCAAAACGGTGATTAATAGCCCATGTAACTATAATTAATAGCCCATGAAACAGGCCAGAATCGGCCAAAACTGAGAGTTTTGATGACCGGCACGTAAACGCAACCTGGGGTTCGTCAATGGTGAAAATCACTCCGGGGACTCAAAACGGTGATTAATAGCCCATCTAACTGTGATTAATAGCCCATGAAAGAGGCCAGAATCGGCCAAAACTGTGAGTGTTGATGACCGACACGTAAATACCACCTGGGGTTCTTCAATGGTGGAAATCACTCCGGGGACTCAAAACGGTGATTAATAGCCCATGTAACTATGATTAATAGCCCATGAAACAGGCCAGAATCGGCCAAAACTGAGAGTTTTGATGACCGGCACGTAAACGCAACCTGGGGTTCGTCAATGGTGAAAATCACTCCGGGGACTCAAAACGGTGATTAATAGCCTATCTAACTGTGATTAATAGCCCATGAAACAGGCCAGAATCGGCCAAAACTGCGAGTGTTGATGACCGACACGTAAATACCACCTGGGGTTCTTCAATGGTGGAAATCACTCCGGGGACTCAAAACGGTGATTAATAGCCCATGTAACTATGATTAATAGCCCATGAAACAGGCCAGAATCGGCCAAAACTGAGAGTTTTGATGACCGGCACGTAAACGCAACCTGGGGTTCGTCAATGGTGGAAATCACTCCGGGGACTCAAAACGGTGATTAATAGCCCATGTAACAATGATTAATAGCCCATGAAACAGGCCAGAATTGGCCAAAACTGCGAGTGTTGATGACCGGCACGTAAACGCAACCTGGGGTTCGTCAATGGTGAAAATCACTCCGGGGACTCAAAACGGTGATTAATAGCCCATCTAACTGTGATTAATAGCCCATGAAACAGGCCAGAATCGGCCAAAACTGCGAGTGTTGATGACCGACACGTAAATACCACCTGGGGTTCTTCAATGGTGGAAATCACTCCGGGGACTCAAAACGGTGATTAATAGCCCATGTAACTATGATTAATAGCCCATGAAACAGGCCAGAATCGGCCAAAACTGAGAGTTTTGATGACCGGCACGTAAACGCAACCTGGGGTTCGTCAATGGTGAAAATCACTCCGAGGACTCAAGACGGTGATTAATAGCCCATCTAACTGTGATTAATAGCCCATGAAAGAGGCCAGAATCGGCCAAAACTGTGAGTTTTGATGACCGACACGTAAATAAAACCTGGGGTTCGTCAATGGTGGAAATCACTCCGGGGACTCAAAACGGTGATTAATAGCCCATGTAACAATGATTAATAGCCCATGAAACAGGCCAGAATTGGCCAAAACTGCGAGTGTTGATGACCGGCACGTAAACGCAACCTGGGGTTCGTCAATGGTGAAAATCACTCCGGGGACTCAAAACGGTGATTAATAGCCTATCTAACTGTGATTAATAGCCCATGAAACAGGCCAGAATCGGCCAAAACTGCGAGTGTTGATGACCGACACGTAAATACCACCTGGGGTTCTTCAATGGTGGAAATCACTCCGAGGACTCAAAACGGTGATTAATAGCCCATCTAACTGTGATTAATAGCCCATGAAAGAGGCCAGAATCGGCCAAAACTGAGAGTTTTGATGACCGGCACGTAAACGCAACCTGGGGTTCGTCAATGGTGAAAATCACTCCGGGGACTCAAAACGGTGATTAATAGCCCATCTAACTGTGATTAATAGCCCATGAAAGAGGCCAAAATCGGCCAAAACTGCGAGTTTTGATGACCGACACGTAAATAAAACCTGGGGTTCGTCAATGGTGGAAATCACTCCGGGGACTCAAAACGGTTATTAATAGCCCATCTAACTGTGATTAATGCCCATGAAACAGGCCAGAATCGGCCAAAATTACGAGTGTTGATGACCGGCACGTAAACGCAACCTAGGGTTCGACAATGGTGGAAATCACTCCGGGGACTCAAAACGGTGATTAATAGCTCATGTAATTGTGATTAATAGCCCATGAAACAGGCCAGAAACGGCCAAAACTGCGAGTGTTGATGACCGACACGTAAATAAAACCTGGGGTTCGTTAATGGTGGAAATCACTCCGGGGACTCAAAACGGTGATTAATAGCCCATGAAACAGGCCAGAATCGGCCAAAACTGCGAGTGTTGATGACCGGCACGTAAACGCAACCTGGGGTTCGTCAATGGTGAAAATCACTCCGGGGACTCAAAACGGTGATTAATAGCCTATCTAACTGTGATTAATAGCCCATGAAACAGGCCAGAATCGGCCAAAACTGCGAGTGTTGATGACCGACACGTAAATACCACCTGGGGTTCTTCAATGGTGGAAATCACTCCGGGGACTCAAAACGGTGATTAATAGCCCATGTAACTATAATTAATAGCCCATGAAACAGGCCAGAATCGGCCAAAACTGAGAGTTTTGATGACCGGCACGTAAACGCAACCTGGGGTTCGTCAATGGTGAAAATCACTCCGGGGACTCAAAACGGTGATTAATAGCCCATCTAACTGTGATTAATAGCCCATGAAAGAGGCCAGAATCGGCCAAAACTGTGAGTTTTGATGACCGACACGTAAATAAAACCTGGGGTTCGTCAATGGTGGAAATCACTCCGGGGACTCAAAACGGTGATTAATAGCCCATGTAACAATGATTAATAGCCCATGAAACAGGCCAGAATTGGCCAAAACTGCGAGTGTTGATGACCGGCACGTAAACGCAACCTGGGGTTCGTCAATGGTGAAAATCACTCCGGGGACTCAAAACGGTGATTAATAGCCCATCTAACTGTGATTAATAGCCCATGAAACAGGCCAGAATCGGCCAAAACTGCGAGTGTTGATGACCGACACGTAAATACCACCTGGGGTTCTTCAATGGTGGAAATCACTCCGGGGACTCAAAACGGTGATTAATAGCCCATGTAACTATGATTAATAGCCCATGAAACAGGCCAGAATCGGCCAAAACTGAGAGTTTTGATGACCGGCACGTAAACGCAACCTGGGGTTCGTCAATGGTGAAAATCACTCCGGGGACTCAAGACGGTGATTAATAGCCCATCTAACTGTGATTAATAGCCCATGAAAGAGGCCAGAATCGGCCAAAACTGTGAGTTTTAATGACCGACACGTAAATAAAACCTGGGGTTCGTCAATGGTGGAAATCACTCCGGGGACTCAAAACGGTGATTAATAGCCCATGTAACAATGATTAATAGCCCATGAAACAGGCCAGAATTTGCCAAAACTGCGAGTGTTGATGACCGGCACGTAAACGCAACCTGGGGTTCGTCAATGGTGAAAATCACTCCGGGGACTCAAAACGGTGATTAATAGCCTATCTAACTGTGATTAATAGCCCATGAAACAGGCCAGAATCGGCCAAAACTGCGAGTGTTGATGACCGACACGTAAATACCACCTGGGGTTCTTCAATGGTGGAAATCACTCCGAGGACTCAAAACGGTGATTAATAGCCCATGTAACTATGATTAATAGCCCATGAAACAGGCCAGAATCGGCCAAAACTGAGAGTTTTGATGACCGGCACGTAAACGCAACCTGGGGTTCGTCAATGGTGAAAATCACTCCGGGGACTCAAAACGGTGATTAATAGCCCATCTAACTGTGATTAATAGCCCATGAAAGAGGCCAGAATCGGCCAAAACTGTGAGTTTTGATGACCGACACGTAAATAAAACCTGGGGTTCGTCAATGGTGGAAATCACTCCGGGGACTCAAAACGGTGATTGATAGCCCATGTAACAATGATTAATAGCCCATGAAACAGGCCAGAATTGGCCAAAACTGCGAGTGTTGATGACCGGCACGTAAACGCAACCTGGGGTTCGTCAATGGTGAAAATCACTCCGGGGACTCAAAACGGTGATTAATAGCCTATCTAACTGTGATTAATAGCCCATGAAACAGGCCAGAATCGGCCAAAACTGCGAGTGTTGATGACCGACACGTAAATACCACCTGGGGTTCTTCAATGGTGGAAATCACTCCGGGGACTCAAAACGGTGATTAATAGCCCATGTAACTATGATTAATAGCCCATGAAACAGGCCAGAATCGGCCAAAACTGAGAGTTTTGATGACCGGCACGTAAATACAACCTGGGGTTCGTCAATGGTGGAAATCACTCCGGGGACTCAAAACGGTGATTAATAGCCCATGTAACAATGATTAATAGCCCATGAAACATGCCAGAATCGGCCAAAACTGCGAGTGCTGATGACCGGCACGTAAACGCAACCTGGGGTTCGTCAATGGTGAAAATCACTCCGGGGACTCAAAACGGTGATTAATAGCCTATCTAACTGTGATTAATAGCCCATGAAATAGGCCAGAATGGGCCAAAACTGCGAGTGTTGATGACCGACACGTAAATACCACCTGGGGTTCTTCAATGGTGGAAATCACTCCGGGGACTCAAAACGGTGATTAATAGCCCATGTAACTATGATTAATAGCCCATGAAACAGGCCAGAATCGGCCAAAACTGAGAGTTTTGATGACCGGCACGTAAACGCAACCTGGGGTTCGTCAATGGTGAAAATCACTCCGGGGACTCAAAACGGTGATTAATAGCCCATCTAACTGTGATTAATAGCCCATGAAAGAGGCCAGAATCGGCCAAAACTGTGAGTTTTGATGACCGACACGTAAATAAAACCTGGGGTTCGTCAATGGTGGAAATCACTCCGGGGACTCAAAACGGTGATTAATAGCCCATCTAACTGTGATTAATATCCCATGAAACAGGCCAAAATCGGCCAAAACTGCGAGTTTTGATGACCGACACGTAAATAAAACCTGGGGTTCATCAATGGTGGAAATCACTCCGGGGACTCAAAACGGTTATTAATAGCCCATGTAACTATGATTAATAGCCCATGAAACAGGCCAGAATCGGCCAAAACTGAGAGTTTTGATGACCGGCACGTAAACGCAACCTGGGGTTCGTCAATGGTGAAAATCACTCTGGGGACTCAAAACGGTGATTAATAGCCCATCTAACTGTGATTAATAGCCCATGAAAGAGGCCAGAATCGGCCAAAACTGTGAGTTTTGATGACCGACACGTAAATAAAACCTGGGGTTCGTCAATGGTGGAAATCACTCCGGGGACTCAAAACGGTGATTAATAGCCCATGTAACAATGATTAATAGCCCATGAAACAGGCCAGAATTGGCCAAAACTGCGAGTGTTGATGACCGGCACGTAAACGCAACCTGGGGTTCGTCAATGGTGAAAATCACTCCGGGGACTCAAAACGGTGATTAATAGCCCATCTAACTGTGATAAATAGCCCATGAAACAGGCCAGAATCGGCCAAAACTGCGAGTGTTGATGACCGACACGTAAATACCACCTGGGGTTCTTCAATGGTGGAAATCACTCCGGGGACTCAAAACGGTGATTAATAGCCCATGTAACTATGATTAATAGCCCATGAAACAGGCCAGAATCGGCCAAAACTGAGAGTTTTGATGACCGGCACGTAAACGCAACCTGGGGTTCGTCAATGGTGAAAATCACTCCGAGGACTCAAGACGGTGATTAATAGCCCATCTAACTGTGATTAATAGCCCATGAAAGAGGCCAGAATCGGCCAAAACTGTGAGTTTTGATGACCGACACGTAAATAAAACCTGGGGTTCGTCAATGGTGGAAATCACTCCGGGGACTCAAAACGGTGATTAATAGCCCATGTAACAATGATTAATAGCCCATGAAACATGCCAGAATCGGCCAAAACTGCGAGTGTTGATGACCGGCACGTAAACGCAACCTGGGGTTCGTCAATGGTGAAAATCACTCCGGGGACTCAAAACGGTGATTAATAGCCTATCTAACTGTGATTAATAGCCCATGAAATAGGCCAGAATGGGCCAAAACTGCGAGTGTTGATGACCGACACGTAAATAACACCTGGGGTTCTTCAATGGTGGAAATCACTCCGGGGACTCAAAACGGTGATTAATAGCCCATGTAACTATGATTAATAGCCCATGAAACAGGCCAGAATCGGCCAAAACTGAGAGTTTTGATGACCGGCACGTAAACGCAACCTGGGGTTCGTCAATGGTGAAAATCACTCCGGGGACTCAAAACGGTGATTAATAGCCCATCTAACTGTGATTAATAGCCCATGAAAGAGGCCAGAATCGGCCAAAACTGTGAGTTTTGATGACCGACACGTAAATAAAACCTGGGGTTCGTCAATGGTGGAAATCACTCCGGGGACTCAAAACGGTGATTAATAGCCCATCTAACTGTGATTAATATCCCATGAAACAGGCCAAAATCGGCCAAAACTGCGAGTTTTGATGACCGACACGTAAATAAAACCTGGGGTTCGTCAATGGTGGAAATCACTCCGGGGACTCAAAACGGTTATTAATAGCCCATCTAACTGTGATTAATGCCCATGAAACAGGCCAGAATCGGCCAAAATTACGAGTGTTGATGACCGGCACGTAAACGCAACCTAGGGTTCGACAATGGTGGAAATCACTCCGGGGACTCAAAACGGTGATTAATAGCTCATGTAATTGTGATTAATAGCCCATGAAACAGGCCAGAAACGGCCAAAACTGCGAGTGTTGATGACCGACACGTAAATAAAACCTGGGGTTCGTTAATGGTGGAAATCACTCCGGGGACTCAAAACGGTGATTAATAGCCCATGAAACAGGCCAGAATCGGCCAAAACTGCGAGTGTTGATGACCGACACGTAAATACCACCTGGGGTTCTTCAATGGTGGAAATCACTCCGGGGACTCAAAACGGTGATTAATAGCCCATGTAACTATGATTAATAGCCCATGAAACAGGCCAGAATCGGCCAAAACTGAGAGTTTTGATGACCGGCACGTAAACGCAACCTGGGGTTCGTCAATGGTGAAAATCACTCCGGGGACTCAAAACGGTGATTAATAGCCCATCTAACTGTGATTAATAGCCCATGAAAGAGGCCAGAATCGGCCAAAACTGTGAGTTTTGATGACCGACACGTAAATACCACCTGGGGTTCTTCAATGGTGGAAATCACTCCGGGGACTCAAAACGGTGATTAATAGCCCATGTAACTATGATTAATAGCCCATGAAACAGGCCAGAATCGGCCAAAACTGAGAGTTTTGATGACCGGCACCTAAATACAACCTGGGGTTCGTCAATGGTGGAAATCACTCCGGGGACTCAAAACGGTGATTAATAGCCCATGTAACAATGATTAATAGCCCATGAAACATGCCAGAATCGGCCAAAACTGCGAGTGTTGATGACCGTCACGTAAACGCAACCTGGGGTTCGTCAATGGTGAAAATCACACCGGGGACTCAAAACGGTGATTAATACCCCATCTAACTGTGATTAATAGCCCATGAAACAGGCCAGAATCGGCCAAAACTGCGAGTGTTGATGACCGATACGTAAATACAACCTGGGGTTCGTCAATGGTGGAAATCACTCCGGGGACTCAAAACGGTGATTAATAGCCCATGTAACAATGATTAATAGCCCATGAAACAGGCCAGAATTGGCCAAAACTGCGAGTGTTGATGACCGGCACGTAAACGCAACCTGGGGTTCGTCAATGGTGAAAATCACTCCGGGGACTCAAAACGGTGATTAATAGCCTATCTAACTGTGATTAATAGCCCATGAAACAGGCCAGAATCGGCCAAAACTGCGAGTGTTGATGACCGACACGTAAATACCACCTGGGGTTCTTCAATGGTGGAAATCACTCCGGGGACTCAAAACGGTGATTAATAGCCCATGTAACTATGATTAATAGCCCATGAAACAGGCCAGAATCGGCCAAAACTGAGAGTTTTGATGACCGGCACGTAAACGCAACCTGGGGTTCGTTAATGGTGAAAATCACTCCGGGGACTCAAAACGGTGATTAATAGCCCATCTAACTGTGATTAATAGCCCATGAAACAGGCCGGAATCGGCCAAAACTGCGAGTTTTGATGTCCGACACGTAAATAAAACCTGGGGTTCGTCAATGGTGGAAATCACTCCGGGGACTCAAAACGGTGATTAATAGCCCATGAAACAGGCCGGAATCGGCCAAAACTGCGAGTGTTGATGACCGACACGTAAATACAACCTGGGGTTCGTCAATGGTGGAAATCACTCCGGGGACTCAAAACGGTGATTAATAGCCCATGTAACAATGATTAATAGCCCATGAAACATGCCAGAATCGGCCAAAACTGCGAGTGTTGATGACCGTCACGTAAACGCAACCTGGGGTTCGTCAATGGTGAAAATCACTCCGGGGACTCAAAACGGTGATTAATAGCCCATGTAACTGTGATTAATATCCCATGAAACAGGCCAAAATCGGCCAAAACTGCGAGTTTTGATGACCGACACGTAAATAAAACCTGGGGTTCGTCAATGGTGGAAATCACTCCGGGGACTCAAAACGGTTATTAATAGCCCATCTAACTGTGATTAATAGCCCATGAAACAGGCCAGAATCGGCCAAAATTACGAGTGTTGATGACCGGCACGTAAACGCAACCTAGGGTTCGACAATGGTGGAAATCACTCCGGGGACTCAAAACGGTGATTAATAGCTCATGTAATTGTGATTAATAGCCCATGAAACAGGCCAGAAACGGCCAAAACTGCGAGTGTTGATGACCGACACGTAAATACAGCCTGGGGTTCGTCAATGGTGGAAATCGCTCCGGGGACTCAAAACGGTGATTAATACCCCATCTAACTGTGATTAATAGCCCATGAAACAGGCCAGAATCGGCCAAAACTGCGAGTTTTGATGTCCGACACGTAATAAAACCTGGGGTTCGTCAATGGTGGAAATCACTCCGGGGACCCAAAACGGTGATTAATAGCTCATGAAACAGGCCAGAAACGGCCAAAACTGCGAGTGTTGATGACCGACACGTAAATACAACCTGGGGTTCATCAATGGTGGAAATCACTCCGGGGACTCAAAACGGTGATTAATAGCCCATGTAACAATGATTAATAGCCCATGAAACATGCCAGAATCGGCCAAAACTGCGAGTGCTGATGACCGGCACGTAAACGCAACCTGGGGTTCGTCAATGGTGAAAATCACTCCGGGGACTCAAAACGGTGATTAATAGCCTATCTAACTGTGATTAATAGCCCATGAAATAGGCCAGAATGGGCCAAAACTGCGAGTGTTGATGACCGACACGTAAATACCACCTGGGGTTCTTCAATGGTGGAAATCACTCCGGGGACTCAAAACGGTGATTAATAGCCCATGTAACTATGATTAATAGCCCATGAAACAGGCCAGAATCGGCCAAAACTGAGAGTTTTGATGACCGGCACGTAAACGCAACCTGGGGTTCGTCAATGGTGAAAATCACTCCGGGGACTCAAAACGGTGATTAATAGCCTATCTAACTGTGATTAATAGCCCATGAAACAGGCCAGAATCGGCCAAAACTGCGAGTGTTGATGACCGACACGTAAATACCACCTGGGGTTCTTCAATGGTGGAAATCACTCCGGGGACTCAAAACGGTGATTAATAGCCCATGTAACTATGATTAATAGCCCATGAAACAGGCCAGAATCGGCCAAAACTGAGAGTTTTGATGACCGGCACGTAAACGCAACCTGGGGTTCGTTAATGGTGAAAATCACTCCGGGGACTCAAAACGGTGATTAATAGCCCATCTAACTGTGATTAATAGCCCATGAAACAGGCCGGAATCGGCCAAAACTGCGAGTTTTGATGTCCGACACGTAAATAAAACCTGGGGTTCGTCAATGGTGGAAATCACTCCGGGGACTCAAAACGGTGATTAATAGCCCATGAAACAGGCCGGAATCGGCCAAAACTGCGAGTGTTGATGACCGACACGTAAATACAACCTGGGGTTCGTCAATGGTGGAAATCACTCCGGGGACTCAAAACGGTGATTAATAGCCCATGTAACAATGATTAATAGCCCATGAAACATGCCAGAATCGGCCAAAACTGCGAGTGTTGATGACCGTCACGTAAACGCAACCTGGGGTTCGTCAATGGTGAAAATCACTCCGGGGACTCAAAACGGTGATTAATAGCCCATGTAACTGTGATTAATATCCCATGAAACAGGCCAAAATCGGCCAAAACTGCGAGTTTTGATGACCGACACGTAAATAAAACCTGGGGTTCGTCAATGGTGGAAATCACTCCGGGGACTCAAAACGGTTATTAATAGCCCATCTAACTGTGATTAATAGCCCATGAAACAGGCCAGAATCGGCCAAAATTACGAGTGTTGATGACCGGCACGTAAACGCAACCTAGGGTTCGACAATGGTGGAAATCACTCCGGGGACTCAAAACGGTGATTAATAGCTCATGTAATTGTGATTAATAGCCCATGAAACAGGCCAGAAACGGCCAAAACTGCGAGTGTTGATGACCGACACGTAAATACAGCCTGGGGTTCGTCAATGGTGGAAATCGCTCCGGGGACTCAAAACGGTGATTAATACCCCATCTAACTGTGATTAATAGCCCATGAAACAGGCCAGAATCGGCCAAAACTGCGAGTTTTGATGTCCGACACGTAATAAAACCTGGGGTTCGTCAATGGTGGAAATCACTCCGGGGACCCAAAACGGTGATTAATAGCTCATGAAACAGGCCAGAAACGGCCAAAACTGCGAGTGTTGATGACCGACACGTAAATACAACCTGGGGTTCATCAATGGTGGAAATCACTCCGGGGACTCAAAACGGTGATTAATAGCCCATGTAACAATGATTAATAGCCCATGAAACAGGCCAGAATCGGCCAAAACTGCGAGTGTTGATGACCGGCACGTAAACGCAACCTGGGGTTCGTCAATGGTGAAAATCACTCCGGGGACTCAAAACGGTGATTAATAGCCCATGTAACTATGATTAATAGCCCACGAAACAGGCCAGAATCGGCCAAAACTGAGAGTTTTGATGACCGGCACGTAAATACAACCTGGGGTTCGTCAATGGTGGAAATCACTCCGGGGACTCAAAACGGTGATTAATAGCCCATGTAACAATGATTAATAGCCCATGAAACATGCCAGAATCGGCCAAAACTGCGAGTGTTGATGACCGTCACGTAAACGCAACCTGGGGTTCGTCAATGGTGAAAATCACACCGGGGACTCAAAACGGTGATTAATAGCCCATCTAACTGTGATTAATATCCCATGAAACAGGCCAAAATCGGCCAAAACTGCGAGTTTTGATGACCGACACGTAAATAAAACCTGGGGTTCGTCAATGGTGGAAATCACTCCGGGGACTCAAAACGGTGATTAATAGCCCATCTAACTGTGATTAATGCCCATGAAACAGGCCAGAATCGGCCAAAATTACGAGTGTTGATGACCGGCACGTAAACGCCACCTAGGGTTCGACAATGGTGGAAATCACTCCGGGGACTAAAAACGGTGATTAATAGCCCATCTAACTGTGATTAATATCCCATGAAACAGGCCAAAATCGGCCAAAACTGCGAGTTTTGATGACCGACACGTAAATAAAACCTGGGGTTCGTCAATGGTGGAAATCACTCCGGGGACTCAAAACGGTGATTAATAGCCCATCTAACTGTGATTAATGCCCATGAAACAGGCCAGAATCGGCCAAAATTACGAGTGTTGATGACCGGCACGTAAACGCCACCTAGGGTTCGACAATGGTGGAAATCACTCCGGGGACTAAAAACGGTGATTAATAGCTCATGTAATTGTGATTAATAGCCCATGAAACAGGCCAGAAACGGCCAAAACTGCGAGTGTTGATGACCGACACGTAAATAAAACCTGGGGTTCGTTAATGGTGGAAATCACTCCGGGGACTCAAAACGGTGATTAATAGCCCATGAAACAGGCCAGAATCGGCCAAAACTGCGAGTGTTGATGACCGACACGTAAATACAGCCTGGGGTTCGTCAATGGTGGAAATCGCTCCGGGGACTCAAAACGGTGATTAATACCCCATCTAACTGTGATTAATAGCCCATGAAACAGGCCAGAAATGGCCAAAACTGCGAGTGTTGATGACCGACACGTAAATAAAACCTGGGGTTCGTCAATGGTGGAAATCACTCCGGGGACTCAAAACGGTGATTAATAGCCCATGAAACAGGCCAGAAACGGCCAAAACTGCGAGTGTTGATGACCGATACGTAAATACAACCTGGGGTTCGTCAATGGTGGAAATCACTCCGGGGACTCAAAACGGTGATTAATAGCCCATGTAACAATGATTAATAGCCCATGAAACAGGCCAGAATTGGCCAAAACTGCGAGTGTTGATGACCGGCACGTAAACGCAACCTGGGGTTCGTCAATGGTGAAAATCACTCCGGGGACTCAAAACGGTGATTAATAGCCTATCTAACTGTGATTAATAGCCCATGAAACAGGCCAGAATCGGCCAAAACTGCGAGTGTTGATGACCGACACGTAAATACCACCTGGGGTTCTTCAATGGTGGAAATCACTCCGGGGACTCAAAACGGTGATTAATAGCCCATGTAACTATGATTAATAGCCCATGAAACATGCCAGAATCGGCCAAAACTGCGAGTGTTGATGACCGTCACGTAAACGCAACCTGGGGTTCGTCAATGGTGAAAATCACTCCGGGGACTCAAAACGGTGATTAATAGCCCATGTAACTGTGATTAATATCCCATGAAACAGGCCAAAATCGGCCAAAACTGCGAGTTTTGATGACCGACACGTAAATAAAACCTGGGGTTCGTCAATGGTGGAAATCACTCCGGGGACTCAAAACGGTTATTAATAGCCCATCTAACTGTGATTAATAGCCCATGAAACAGGCCAGAATCGGCCAAAATTACGAGTGTTGATGACCGGCACGTAAACGCAACCTAGGGTTCGACAATGGTGGAAATCACTCCGGGGACTCAAAACGGTGATTAATAGCTCATGTAATTGTGATTAATAGCCCATGAAACAGGCCAGAAACGGCCAAAACTGCGAGTGTTGATGACCGACACGTAAATACAGCCTGGGGTTCGTCAATGGTGGAAATCGCTCCGGGGACTCAAAACGGTGATTAATACCCCATCTAACTGTGATTAATAGCCCATGAAACAGGCCAGAATCGGCCAAAACTGCGAGTTTTGATGTCCGACACGTAATAAAACCTGGGGTTCGTCAATGGTGGAAATCACTCCGGGGACCCAAAACGGTGATTAATAGCTCATGAAACAGGCCAGAAACGGCCAAAACTGCGAGTGTTGATGACCGACACGTAAATACAACCTGGGGTTCATCAATGGTGGAAATCACTCCGGGGACTCAAAACGGTGATTAATAGCCCATGTAACAATGATTAATAGCCCATGAAACATGCCAGAATCGGCCAAAACTGCGAGTGCTGATGACCGGCACGTAAACGCAACCTGGGGTTCGTCAATGGTGAAAATCACTCCGGGGACTCAAAACGGTGATTAATAGCCTATCTAACTGTGATTAATAGCCCATGAAATAGGCCAGAATGGGCCAAAACTGCGAGTGTTGATGACCGACACGTAAATACCACCTGGGGTTCTTCAATGGTGGAAATCACTCCGGGGACTCAAAACGGTGATTAATAGCCCATGTAACTATGATTAATAGCCCATGAAACAGGCCAGAATCGGCCAAAACTGAGAGTTTTGATGACCGGCACGTAAACGCAACCTGGGGTTCGTCAATGGTGAAAATCACTCCGGGGACTCAAGACGGTGATTAATAGCCCATCTAACTGTGATTAATAGCCCATGAAAGAGGCCAGAATCGGCCAAAACTGTGAGTTTTAATGACCGACACGTAAATAAAACCTGGGGTTCGTCAATGGTGGAAATCACTCCGGGGACTCAAAACGGTGATTAATAGCCCATGTAACAATGATTAATAGCCCATGAAACAGGCCAGAATTTGCCAAAACTGCGAGTGTTGATGACCGGCACGTAAACGCAACCTGGGGTTCGTCAATGGTGAAAATCACTCCGGGGACTCAAAACGGTGATTAATAGCCTATCTAACTGTGATTAATAGCCCATGAAACAGGCCAGAATCGGCCAAAACTGCGAGTGTTGATGACCGACACGTAAATACCACCTGGGGTTCTTCAATGGTGGAAATCACTCCGAGGACTCAAAACGGTGATTAATAGCCCATGTAACTATGATTAATAGCCCATGAAACAGGCCAGAATCGGCCAAAACTGAGAGTTTTGATGACCGGCACGTAAACGCAACCTGGGGTTCGTCAATGGTGAAAATCACTCCGGGGACTCAAAACGGTGATTAATAGCCCATCTAACTGTGATTAATAGCCCATGAAAGAGGCCAGAATCGGCCAAAACTGTGAGTTTTGATGACCGACACGTAAATAAAACCTGGGGTTCGTCAATGGTGGAAATCACTCCGGGGACTCAAAACGGTGATTGATAGCCCATGTAACAATGATTAATAGCCCATGAAACAGGCCAGAATTGGCCAAAACTGCGAGTGTTGATGACCGGCACGTAAACGCAACCTGGGGTTCGTCAATGGTGAAAATCACTCCGGGGACTCAAAACGGTGATTAATAGCCTATCTAACTGTGATTAATAGCCCATGAAACAGGCCAGAATCGGCCAAAACTGCGAGTGTTGATGACCGACACGTAAATACCACCTGGGGTTCTTCAATGGTGGAAATCACTCCGGGGACTCAAAACGGTGATTAATAGCCCATGTAACTATGATTAATAGCCCATGAAACAGGCCAGAATCGGCCAAAACTGAGAGTTTTGATGACCGGCACGTAAATACAACCTGGGGTTCGTCAATGGTGGAAATCACTCCGGGGACTCAAAACGGTGATTAATAGCCCATGTAACAATGATTAATAGCCCATGAAACATGCCAGAATCGGCCAAAACTGCGAGTGCTGATGACCGGCACGTAAACGCAACCTGGGGTTCGTCAATGGTGAAAATCACTCCGGGGACTCAAAACGGTGATTAATAGCCTATCTAACTGTGATTAATAGCCCATGAAATAGGCCAGAATGGGCCAAAACTGCGAGTGTTGATGACCGACACGTAAATACCACCTGGGGTTCTTCAATGGTGGAAATCACTCCGGGGACTCAAAACGGTGATTAATAGCCCATGTAACTATGATTAATAGCCCATGAAACAGGCCAGAATCGGCCAAAACTGAGAGTTTTGATGACCGGCACGTAAACGCAACCTGGGGTTCGTCAATGGTGAAAATCACTCCGGGGACTCAAAACGGTGATTAATAGCCCATCTAACTGTGATTAATAGCCCATGAAAGAGGCCAGAATCGGCCAAAACTGTGAGTTTTGATGACCGACACGTAAATAAAACCTGGGGTTCGTCAATGGTGGAAATCACTCCGGGGACTCAAAACGGTGATTAATAGCCCATCTAACTGTGATTAATATCCCATGAAACAGGCCAAAATCGGCCAAAACTGCGAGTTTTGATGACCGACACGTAAATAAAACCTGGGGTTCATCAATGGTGGAAATCACTCCGGGGACTCAAAACGGTTATTAATAGCCCATGTAACTATGATTAATAGCCCATGAAACAGGCCAGAATCGGCCAAAACTGAGAGTTTTGATGACCGGCACGTAAACGCAACCTGGGGTTCGTCAATGGTGAAAATCACTCTGGGGACTCAAAACGGTGATTAATAGCCCATCTAACTGTGATTAATAGCCCATGAAAGAGGCCAGAATCGGCCAAAACTGTGAGTTTTGATGACCGACACGTAAATAAAACCTGGGGTTCGTCAATGGTGGAAATCACTCCGGGGACTCAAAACGGTGATTAATAGCCCATGTAACAATGATTAATAGCCCATGAAACAGGCCAGAATTGGCCAAAACTGCGAGTGTTGATGACCGGCACGTAAACGCAACCTGGGGTTCGTCAATGGTGAAAATCACTCCGGGGACTCAAAACGGTGATTAATAGCCCATCTAACTGTGATAAATAGCCCATGAAACAGGCCAGAATCGGCCAAAACTGCGAGTGTTGATGACCGACACGTAAATACCACCTGGGGTTCTTCAATGGTGGAAATCACTCCGGGGACTCAAAACGGTGATTAATAGCCCATGTAACTATGATTAATAGCCCATGAAACAGGCCAGAATCGGCCAAAACTGAGAGTTTTGATGACCGGCACGTAAACGCAACCTGGGGTTCGTCAATGGTGAAAATCACTCCGAGGACTCAAGACGGTGATTAATAGCCCATCTAACTGTGATTAATAGCCCATGAAAGAGGCCAGAATCGGCCAAAACTGTGAGTTTTGATGACCGACACGTAAATAAAACCTGGGGTTCGTCAATGGTGGAAATCACTCCGGGGACTCAAAACGGTGATTAATAGCCCATGTAACAATGATTAATAGCCCATGAAACATGCCAGAATCGGCCAAAACTGCGAGTGTTGATGACCGGCACGTAAACGCAACCTGGGGTTCGTCAATGGTGAAAATCACTCCGGGGACTCAAAACGGTGATTAATAGCCTATCTAACTGTGATTAATAGCCCATGAAATAGGCCAGAATGGGCCAAAACTGCGAGTGTTGATGACCGACACGTAAATAACACCTGGGGTTCTTCAATGGTGGAAATCACTCCGGGGACTCAAAACGGTGATTAATAGCCCATGTAACTATGATTAATAGCCCATGAAACAGGCCAGAATCGGCCAAAACTGAGAGTTTTGATGACCGGCACGTAAACGCAACCTGGGGTTCGTCAATGGTGAAAATCACTCCGGGGACTCAAAACGGTGATTAATAGCCCATCTAACTGTGATTAATAGCCCATGAAAGAGGCCAGAATCGGCCAAAACTGTGAGTTTTGATGACCGACACGTAAATAAAACCTGGGGTTCGTCAATGGTGGAAATCACTCCGGGGACTCAAAACGGTGATTAATAGCCCATCTAACTGTGATTAATATCCCATGAAACAGGCCAAAATCGGCCAAAACTGCGAGTTTTGATGACCGACACGTAAATAAAACCTGGGGTTCGTCAATGGTGGAAATCACTCCGGGGACTCAAAACGGTTATTAATAGCCCATCTAACTGTGATTAATGCCCATGAAACAGGCCAGAATCGGCCAAAATTACGAGTGTTGATGACCGGCACGTAAACGCAACCTAGGGTTCGACAATGGTGGAAATCACTCCGGGGACTCAAAACGGTGATTAATAGCTCATGTAATTGTGATTAATAGCCCATGAAACAGGCCAGAAACGGCCAAAACTGCGAGTGTTGATGACCGACACGTAAATAAAACCTGGGGTTCGTTAATGGTGGAAATCACTCCGGGGACTCAAAACGGTGATTAATAGCCCATGAAACAGGCCAGAATCGGCCAAAACTGCGAGTGTTGATGACCGACACGTAAATACCACCTGGGGTTCTTCAATGGTGGAAATCACTCCGGGGACTCAAAACGGTGATTAATAGCCCATGTAACTATGATTAATAGCCCATGAAACAGGCCAGAATCGGCCAAAACTGAGAGTTTTGATGACCGGCACGTAAACGCAACCTGGGGTTCGTCAATGGTGAAAATCACTCCGGGGACTCAAAACGGTGATTAATAGCCCATCTAACTGTGATTAATAGCCCATGAAAGAGGCCAGAATCGGCCAAAACTGTGAGTTTTGATGACCGACACGTAAATACCACCTGGGGTTCTTCAATGGTGGAAATCACTCCGGGGACTCAAAACGGTGATTAATAGCCCATGTAACTATGATTAATAGCCCATGAAACAGGCCAGAATCGGCCAAAACTGAGAGTTTTGATGACCGGCACCTAAATACAACCTGGGGTTCGTCAATGGTGGAAATCACTCCGGGGACTCAAAACGGTGATTAATAGCCCATGTAACAATGATTAATAGCCCATGAAACATGCCAGAATCGGCCAAAACTGCGAGTGTTGATGACCGTCACGTAAACGCAACCTGGGGTTCGTCAATGGTGAAAATCACACCGGGGACTCAAAACGGTGATTAATACCCCATCTAACTGTGATTAATAGCCCATGAAACAGGCCAGAATCGGCCAAAACTGCGAGTGTTGATGACCGATACGTAAATACAACCTGGGGTTCGTCAATGGTGGAAATCACTCCGGGGACTCAAAACGGTGATTAATAGCCCATGTAACAATGATTAATAGCCCATGAAACAGGCCAGAATTGGCCAAAACTGCGAGTGTTGATGACCGGCACGTAAACGCAACCTGGGGTTCGTCAATGGTGAAAATCACTCCGGGGACTCAAAACGGTGATTAATAGCCTATCTAACTGTGATTAATAGCCCATGAAACAGGCCAGAATCGGCCAAAACTGCGAGTGTTGATGACCGACACGTAAATACCACCTGGGGTTCTTCAATGGTGGAAATCACTCCGGGGACTCAAAACGGTGATTAATAGCCCATGTAACTATGATTAATAGCCCATGAAACAGGCCAGAATCGGCCAAAACTGAGAGTTTTGATGACCGGCACGTAAACGCAACCTGGGGTTCGTTAATGGTGAAAATCACTCCGGGGACTCAAAACGGTGATTAATAGCCCATCTAACTGTGATTAATAGCCCATGAAACAGGCCGGAATCGGCCAAAACTGCGAGTTTTGATGTCCGACACGTAAATAAAACCTGGGGTTCGTCAATGGTGGAAATCACTCCGGGGACTCAAAACGGTGATTAATAGCCCATGAAACAGGCCGGAATCGGCCAAAACTGCGAGTGTTGATGACCGACACGTAAATACAACCTGGGGTTCGTCAATGGTGGAAATCACTCCGGGGACTCAAAACGGTGATTAATAGCCCATGTAACAATGATTAATAGCCCATGAAACATGCCAGAATCGGCCAAAACTGCGAGTGTTGATGACCGTCACGTAAACGCAACCTGGGGTTCGTCAATGGTGAAAATCACTCCGGGGACTCAAAACGGTGATTAATAGCCCATGTAACTGTGATTAATATCCCATGAAACAGGCCAAAATCGGCCAAAACTGCGAGTTTTGATGACCGACACGTAAATAAAACCTGGGGTTCGTCAATGGTGGAAATCACTCCGGGGACTCAAAACGGTTATTAATAGCCCATCTAACTGTGATTAATAGCCCATGAAACAGGCCAGAATCGGCCAAAATTACGAGTGTTGATGACCGGCACGTAAACGCAACCTAGGGTTCGACAATGGTGGAAATCACTCCGGGGACTCAAAACGGTGATTAATAGCTCATGTAATTGTGATTAATAGCCCATGAAACAGGCCAGAAACGGCCAAAACTGCGAGTGTTGATGACCGACACGTAAATACAGCCTGGGGTTCGTCAATGGTGGAAATCGCTCCGGGGACTCAAAACGGTGATTAATACCCCATCTAACTGTGATTAATAGCCCATGAAACAGGCCAGAATCGGCCAAAACTGCGAGTTTTGATGTCCGACACGTAATAAAACCTGGGGTTCGTCAATGGTGGAAATCACTCCGGGGACCCAAAACGGTGATTAATAGCTCATGAAACAGGCCAGAAACGGCCAAAACTGCGAGTGTTGATGACCGACACGTAAATACAACCTGGGGTTCATCAATGGTGGAAATCACTCCGGGGACTCAAAACGGTGATTAATAGCCCATGTAACAATGATTAATAGCCCATGAAACATGCCAGAATCGGCCAAAACTGCGAGTGCTGATGACCGGCACGTAAACGCAACCTGGGGTTCGTCAATGGTGAAAATCACTCCGGGGACTCAAAACGGTGATTAATAGCCTATCTAACTGTGATTAATAGCCCATGAAATAGGCCAGAATGGGCCAAAACTGCGAGTGTTGATGACCGACACGTAAATACCACCTGGGGTTCTTCAATGGTGGAAATCACTCCGGGGACTCAAAACGGTGATTAATAGCCCATGTAACTATGATTAATAGCCCATGAAACAGGCCAGAATCGGCCAAAACTGAGAGTTTTGATGACCGGCACGTAAACGCAACCTGGGGTTCGTCAATGGTGAAAATCACTCCGGGGACTCAAAACGGTGATTAATAGCCTATCTAACTGTGATTAATAGCCCATGAAACAGGCCAGAATCGGCCAAAACTGCGAGTGTTGATGACCGACACGTAAATACCACCTGGGGTTCTTCAATGGTGGAAATCACTCCGGGGACTCAAAACGGTGATTAATAGCCCATGTAACTATGATTAATAGCCCATGAAACAGGCCAGAATCGGCCAAAACTGAGAGTTTTGATGACCGGCACGTAAACGCAACCTGGGGTTCGTTAATGGTGAAAATCACTCCGGGGACTCAAAACGGTGATTAATAGCCCATCTAACTGTGATTAATAGCCCATGAAACAGGCCGGAATCGGCCAAAACTGCGAGTTTTGATGTCCGACACGTAAATAAAACCTGGGGTTCGTCAATGGTGGAAATCACTCCGGGGACTCAAAACGGTGATTAATAGCCCATGAAACAGGCCGGAATCGGCCAAAACTGCGAGTGTTGATGACCGACACGTAAATACAACCTGGGGTTCGTCAATGGTGGAAATCACTCCGGGGACTCAAAACGGTGATTAATAGCCCATGTAACAATGATTAATAGCCCATGAAACATGCCAGAATCGGCCAAAACTGCGAGTGTTGATGACCGTCACGTAAACGCAACCTGGGGTTCGTCAATGGTGAAAATCACTCCGGGGACTCAAAACGGTGATTAATAGCCCATGTAACTGTGATTAATATCCCATGAAACAGGCCAAAATCGGCCAAAACTGCGAGTTTTGATGACCGACACGTAAATAAAACCTGGGGTTCGTCAATGGTGGAAATCACTCCGGGGACTCAAAACGGTTATTAATAGCCCATCTAACTGTGATTAATAGCCCATGAAACAGGCCAGAATCGGCCAAAATTACGAGTGTTGATGACCGGCACGTAAACGCAACCTAGGGTTCGACAATGGTGGAAATCACTCCGGGGACTCAAAACGGTGATTAATAGCTCATGTAATTGTGATTAATAGCCCATGAAACAGGCCAGAAACGGCCAAAACTGCGAGTGTTGATGACCGACACGTAAATACAGCCTGGGGTTCGTCAATGGTGGAAATCGCTCCGGGGACTCAAAACGGTGATTAATACCCCATCTAACTGTGATTAATAGCCCATGAAACAGGCCAGAATCGGCCAAAACTGCGAGTTTTGATGTCCGACACGTAATAAAACCTGGGGTTCGTCAATGGTGGAAATCACTCCGGGGACCCAAAACGGTGATTAATAGCTCATGAAACAGGCCAGAAACGGCCAAAACTGCGAGTGTTGATGACCGACACGTAAATACAACCTGGGGTTCATCAATGGTGGAAATCACTCCGGGGACTCAAAACGGTGATTAATAGCCCATGTAACAATGATTAATAGCCCATGAAACAGGCCAGAATCGGCCAAAACTGCGAGTGTTGATGACCGGCACGTAAACGCAACCTGGGGTTCGTCAATGGTGAAAATCACTCCGGGGACTCAAAACGGTGATTAATAGCCCATGTAACTATGATTAATAGCCCACGAAACAGGCCAGAATCGGCCAAAACTGAGAGTTTTGATGACCGGCACGTAAATACAACCTGGGGTTCGTCAATGGTGGAAATCACTCCGGGGACTCAAAACGGTGATTAATAGCCCATGTAACAATGATTAATAGCCCATGAAACATGCCAGAATCGGCCAAAACTGCGAGTGTTGATGACCGTCACGTAAACGCAACCTGGGGTTCGTCAATGGTGAAAATCACACCGGGGACTCAAAACGGTGATTAATAGCCCATCTAACTGTGATTAATATCCCATGAAACAGGCCAAAATCGGCCAAAACTGCGAGTTTTGATGACCGACACGTAAATAAAACCTGGGGTTCGTCAATGGTGGAAATCACTCCGGGGACTCAAAACGGTGATTAATAGCCCATCTAACTGTGATTAATGCCCATGAAACAGGCCAGAATCGGCCAAAATTACGAGTGTTGATGACCGGCACGTAAACGCCACCTAGGGTTCGACAATGGTGGAAATCACTCCGGGGACTAAAAACGGTGATTAATAGCCCATCTAACTGTGATTAATATCCCATGAAACAGGCCAAAATCGGCCAAAACTGCGAGTTTTGATGACCGACACGTAAATAAAACCTGGGGTTCGTCAATGGTGGAAATCACTCCGGGGACTCAAAACGGTGATTAATAGCCCATCTAACTGTGATTAATGCCCATGAAACAGGCCAGAATCGGCCAAAATTACGAGTGTTGATGACCGGCACGTAAACGCCACCTAGGGTTCGACAATGGTGGAAATCACTCCGGGGACTAAAAACGGTGATTAATAGCTCATGTAATTGTGATTAATAGCCCATGAAACAGGCCAGAAACGGCCAAAACTGCGAGTGTTGATGACCGACACGTAAATAAAACCTGGGGTTCGTTAATGGTGGAAATCACTCCGGGGACTCAAAACGGTGATTAATAGCCCATGAAACAGGCCAGAATCGGCCAAAACTGCGAGTGTTGATGACCGACACGTAAATACAGCCTGGGGTTCGTCAATGGTGGAAATCGCTCCGGGGACTCAAAACGGTGATTAATACCCCATCTAACTGTGATTAATAGCCCATGAAACAGGCCAGAAATGGCCAAAACTGCGAGTGTTGATGACCGACACGTAAATAAAACCTGGGGTTCGTCAATGGTGGAAATCACTCCGGGGACTCAAAACGGTGATTAATAGCCCATGAAACAGGCCAGAAACGGCCAAAACTGCGAGTGTTGATGACCGATACGTAAATACAACCTGGGGTTCGTCAATGGTGGAAATCACTCCGGGGACTCAAAACGGTGATTAATAGCCCATGTAACAATGATTAATAGCCCATGAAACAGGCCAGAATTGGCCAAAACTGCGAGTGTTGATGACCGGCACGTAAACGCAACCTGGGGTTCGTCAATGGTGAAAATCACTCCGGGGACTCAAAACGGTGATTAATAGCCTATCTAACTGTGATTAATAGCCCATGAAACAGGCCAGAATCGGCCAAAACTGCGAGTGTTGATGACCGACACGTAAATACCACCTGGGGTTCTTCAATGGTGGAAATCACTCCGGGGACTCAAAACGGTGATTAATAGCCCATGTAACTATGATTAATAGCCCATGAAACATGCCAGAATCGGCCAAAACTGCGAGTGTTGATGACCGTCACGTAAACGCAACCTGGGGTTCGTCAATGGTGAAAATCACTCCGGGGACTCAAAACGGTGATTAATAGCCCATGTAACTGTGATTAATATCCCATGAAACAGGCCAAAATCGGCCAAAACTGCGAGTTTTGATGACCGACACGTAAATAAAACCTGGGGTTCGTCAATGGTGGAAATCACTCCGGGGACTCAAAACGGTTATTAATAGCCCATCTAACTGTGATTAATAGCCCATGAAACAGGCCAGAATCGGCCAAAATTACGAGTGTTGATGACCGGCACGTAAACGCAACCTAGGGTTCGACAATGGTGGAAATCACTCCGGGGACTCAAAACGGTGATTAATAGCTCATGTAATTGTGATTAATAGCCCATGAAACAGGCCAGAAACGGCCAAAACTGCGAGTGTTGATGACCGACACGTAAATACAGCCTGGGGTTCGTCAATGGTGGAAATCGCTCCGGGGACTCAAAACGGTGATTAATACCCCATCTAACTGTGATTAATAGCCCATGAAACAGGCCAGAATCGGCCAAAACTGCGAGTTTTGATGTCCGACACGTAATAAAACCTGGGGTTCGTCAATGGTGGAAATCACTCCGGGGACCCAAAACGGTGATTAATAGCTCATGAAACAGGCCAGAAACGGCCAAAACTGCGAGTGTTGATGACCGACACGTAAATACAACCTGGGGTTCATCAATGGTGGAAATCACTCCGGGGACTCAAAACGGTGATTAATAGCCCATGTAACAATGATTAATAGCCCATGAAACAGGCCAGAATCGGCCAAAACTGCGAGTGTTGATGACCGGCACGTAAACGCAACCTGGGGTTCGTCAATGGTGAAAATCACTCCGGGGACTCAAAACGGTGATTAATAGCCCATGTAACTATGATTAATAGCCCACGAAACAGGCCAGAATCGGCCAAAACTGAGAGTTTTGATGACCGGCACGTAAATACAACCTGGGGTTCGTCAATGGTGGAAATCACTCCGGGGACTCAAAACGGTGATTAATAGCCCATGTAACAATGATTAATAGCCCATGAAACATGCCAGAATCGGCCAAAACTGCGAGTGTTGATGACCGTCACGTAAACGCAACCTGGGGTTCGTCAATGGTGAAAATCACACCGGGGACTCAAAACGGTGATTAATAGCCCATCTAACTGTGATTAATATCCCATGAAACAGGCCAAAATCGGCCAAAACTGCGAGTTTTGATGACCGACACGTAAATAAAACCTGGGGTTCGTCAATGGTGGAAATCACTCCGGGGACTCAAAACGGTGATTAATAGCCCATCTAACTGTGATTAATGCCCATGAAACAGGCCAGAATCGGCCAAAATTACGAGTGTTGATGACCGGCACGTAAACGCCACCTAGGGTTCGACAATGGTGGAAATCACTCCGGGGACTAAAAACGGTGATTAATAGCCCATCTAACTGTGATTAATATCCCATGAAACAGGCCAAAATCGGCCAAAACTGCGAGTTTTGATGACCGACACGTAAATAAAACCTGGGGTTCGTCAATGGTGGAAATCACTCCGGGGACTCAAAACGGTGATTAATAGCCCATCTAACTGTGATTAATGCCCATGAAACAGGCCAGAATCGGCCAAAATTACGAGTGTTGATGACCGGCACGTAAACGCCACCTAGGGTTCGACAATGGTGGAAATCACTCCGGGGACTAAAAACGGTGATTAATAGCTCATGTAATTGTGATTAATAGCCCATGAAACAGGCCAGAAACGGCCAAAACTGCGAGTGTTGATGACCGACACGTAAATAAAACCTGGGGTTCGTTAATGGTGGAAATCACTCCGGGGACTCAAAACGGTGATTAATAGCCCATGAAACAGGCCAGAATCGGCCAAAACTGCGAGTGTTGATGACCGACACGTAAATACAGCCTGGGGTTCGTCAATGGTGGAAATCGCTCCGGGGACTCAAAACGGTGATTAATACCCCATCTAACTGTGATTAATAGCCCATGAAACAGGCCAGAAATGGCCAAAACTGCGAGTGTTGATGACCGACACGTAAATAAAACCTGGGGTTCGTCAATGGTGGAAATCACTCCGGGGACTCAAAACGGTGATTAATAGCCCATGAAACAGGCCAGAAACGGCCAAAACTGCGAGTGTTGATGACCGATACGTAAATACAACCTGGGGTTCGTCAATGGTGGAAATCACTCCGGGGACTCAAAACGGTGATTAATAGCCCATGTAACAATGATTAATAGCCCATGAAACAGGCCAGAATTGGCCAAAACTGCGAGTGTTGATGACCGGCACGTAAACGCAACCTGGGGTTCGTCAATGGTGAAAATCACTCCGGGGACTCAAAACGGTGATTAATAGCCTATCTAACTGTGATTAATAGCCCATGAAACAGGCCAGAATCGGCCAAAACTGCGAGTGTTGATGACCGACACGTAAATACCACCTGGGGTTCTTCAATGGTGGAAATCACTCCGGGGACTCAAAACGGTGATTAATAGCCCATGTAACTATGATTAATAGCCCATGAAACATGCCAGAATCGGCCAAAACTGCGAGTGTTGATGACCGTCACGTAAACGCAACCTGGGGTTCGTCAATGGTGAAAATCACTCCGGGGACTCAAAACGGTGATTAATAGCCCATGTAACTGTGATTAATATCCCATGAAACAGGCCAAAATCGGCCAAAACTGCGAGTTTTGATGACCGACACGTAAATAAAACCTGGGGTTCGTCAATGGTGGAAATCACTCCGGGGACTCAAAACGGTTATTAATAGCCCATCTAACTGTGATTAATAGCCCATGAAACAGGCCAGAATCGGCCAAAATTACGAGTGTTGATGACCGGCACGTAAACGCAACCTAGGGTTCGACAATGGTGGAAATCACTCCGGGGACTCAAAACGGTGATTAATAGCTCATGTAATTGTGATTAATAGCCCATGAAACAGGCCAGAAACGGCCAAAACTGCGAGTGTTGATGACCGACACGTAAATACAGCCTGGGGTTCGTCAATGGTGGAAATCGCTCCGGGGACTCAAAACGGTGATTAATACCCCATCTAACTGTGATTAATAGCCCATGAAACAGGCCAGAATCGGCCAAAACTGCGAGTTTTGATGTCCGACACGTAATAAAACCTGGGGTTCGTCAATGGTGGAAATCACTCCGGGGACCCAAAACGGTGATTAATAGCTCATGAAACAGGCCAGAAACGGCCAAAACTGCGAGTGTTGATGACCGACACGTAAATACAACCTGGGGTTCATCAATGGTGGAAATCACTCCGGGGACTCAAAACGGTGATTAATAGCCCATGTAACAATGATTAATAGCCCATGAAACAGGCCAGAATCGGCCAAAACTGCGAGTGTTGATGACCGGCACGTAAACGCAACCTGGGGTTCGTCAATGGTGAAAATCACTCCGGGGACTCAAAACGGTGATTAATAGCCCATGTAACTATGATTAATAGCCCATGAAACAGGCCAGAATCGGCCAAAACTGAGAGTTTTGATGACCGACACGTAAATAAAACCTGGGGTTCGTCAATGGTGGAAATCACTCCGGGGACTCAAAACGGTGATTAATAGCCCATCTAACTGTGATTAATAGCCCATGAAACAGGCCAGAATCGGCCAAAATTACGAGTGTTGATGACCGGCACGTAAACGCAACCTAGGGTTCGACAATGGTGGAAATCACTCCGGGGACTCAAAACGGTGATTAATAGCTCATGTAATTGTGATTAATAGCCCATGAAACAGGCCAGAAACGGCCAAAACTGCGAGTGTTGATGACCGACACGTAAATAAAACCTGGGGTTCGTTAATGGTGGAAATCACTCCGGGGACTCAAAACGGTGATTAATAGCCCATGAAACAGGCCAGAATCGGCCAAAACTGCGAGTGTTGATGACCGACACGTAAATACAGCCTGGGGTTCGTCAATGGTGGAAATCGCTCCGGGGACTCAAAACGGTGATTAATACCCCATCTAACTGTGATTAATAGCCCATGAAACAGGCCAGAAATGGCCAAAACTGCGAGTGTTGATGACCGACACGTAAATAAAACCTGGGGTTCGTCAATGGTGGAAATCACTCCGGGGACTCAAAACGGTGATTAATAGCCCATGAAACAGGCCAGAAACGGCCAAAACTGCGAGTGTTGATGACCGATACGTAAATACAACCTGGGGTTCGTCAATGGTGGAAATCACTCCGGGGACTCAAAACGGTGATTAATAGCCCATGTAACAATGATTAATAGCCCATGAAACAGGCCAGAATTGGCCAAAACTGCGAGTGTTGATGACCGGCACGTAAACGCAACCTGGGGTTCGTCAATGGTGAAAATCACTCCGGGGACTCAAAACGGTGATTAATAGCCTATCTAACTGTGATTAATAGCCCATGAAACAGGCCAGAATCGGCCAAAACTGCGAGTGTTGATGACCGACACGTAAATACCACCTGGGGTTCTTCAATGGTGGAAATCACTCCGGGGACTCAAAACGGTGATTAATAGCCCATGTAACTATGATTAATAGCCCATGAAACATGCCAGAATCGGCCAAAACTGCGAGTGTTGATGACCGTCACGTAAACGCAACCTGGGGTTCGTCAATGGTGAAAATCACTCCGGGGACTCAAAACGGTGATTAATAGCCCATGTAACTGTGATTAATATCCCATGAAACAGGCCAAAATCGGCCAAAACTGCGAGTTTTGATGACCGACACGTAAATAAAACCTGGGGTTCGTCAATGGTGGAAATCACTCCGGGGACTCAAAACGGTTATTAATAGCCCATCTAACTGTGATTAATAGCCCATGAAACAGGCCAGAATCGGCCAAAATTACGAGTGTTGATGACCGGCACGTAAACGCAACCTAGGGTTCGACAATGGTGGAAATCACTCCGGGGACTCAAAACGGTGATTAATAGCTCATGTAATTGTGATTAATAGCCCATGAAACAGGCCAGAAACGGCCAAAACTGCGAGTGTTGATGACCGACACGTAAATACAGCCTGGGGTTCGTCAATGGTGGAAATCGCTCCGGGGACTCAAAACGGTGATTAATACCCCATCTAACTGTGATTAATAGCCCATGAAACAGGCCAGAATCGGCCAAAACTGCGAGTTTTGATGTCCGACACGTAATAAAACCTGGGGTTCGTCAATGGTGGAAATCACTCCGGGGACCCAAAACGGTGATTAATAGCTCATGAAACAGGCCAGAAACGGCCAAAACTGCGAGTGTTGATGACCGACACGTAAATACAACCTGGGGTTCATCAATGGTGGAAATCACTCCGGGGACTCAAAACGGTGATTAATAGCCCATGTAACAATGATTAATAGCCCATGAAACAGGCCAGAATCGGCCAAAACTGCGAGTGTTGATGACCGGCACGTAAACGCAACCTGGGGTTCGTCAATGGTGAAAATCACTCCGGGGACTCAAAACGGTGATTAATAGCCCATGTAACTATGATTAATAGCCCATGAAACAGGCCAGAATCGGCCAAAACTGAGAGTTTTGATGACCGACACGTAAATAAAACCTGGGGTTCGTCAATGGTGGAAATCACTCCGGGGACTCAAAACGGTGATTAATAGCCCATCTAACTGTGATTAATAGCCCATGAAACAGGCCAGAATCGGCCAAAATTACGAGTGTTGATGACCGGCACGTAAACGCAACCTAGGGTTCGACAATGGTGGAAATCACTCCGGGGACTCAAAACGGTGATTAATAGCTCATGTAATTGTGATTAATAGCCCATGAAACAGGCCAGAAACGGCCAAAACTGCGAGTGTTGATGACCGACACGTAAATAAAACCTGGGGTTCGTTAATGGTGGAAATCACTCCGGGGACTCAAAACGGTGATTAATAGCCCATGTAACAATGATTAATAGCCCATGAAACATGCCAGAATCGGCCAAAACTGCGAGTGTTGATGACCGTCACGTAAACGCAACCTGGGGTTCGTCAATGGTGAAAATCACACCGGGGACTCAAAACGGTGATTAATAGCCCATCTAACTGTGATTAATATCCCATGAAACAGGCCAAAATCGGCCAAAACTGCGAGTTTTGATGACCGACACGTAAATAAAACCTGGGGTTCGTCAATGGTGGAAATCACTCCGGGGACTCAAAACGGTGATTAATAGCCCATCTAACTGTGATTAATGCCCATGAAACAGGCCAGAATCGGCCAAAATTACGAGTGTTGATGACCGGCACGTAAACGCCACCTAGGGTTCGACAATGGTGGAAATCACTCCGGGGACTAAAAACGGTGATTAATAGCCCATCTAACTGTGATTAATATCCCATGAAACAGGCCAAAATCGGCCAAAACTGCGAGTTTTGATGACCGACACGTAAATAAAACCTGGGGTTCGTCAATGGTGGAAATCACTCCGGGGACTCAAAACGGTGATTAATAGCCCATCTAACTGTGATTAATGCCCATGAAACAGGCCAGAATCGGCCAAAATTACGAGTGTTGATGACCGGCACGTAAACGCCACCTAGGGTTCGACAATGGTGGAAATCACTCCGGGGACTAAAAACGGTGATTAATAGCTCATGTAATTGTGATTAATAGCCCATGAAACAGGCCAGAAACGGCCAAAACTGCGAGTGTTGATGACCGACACGTAAATAAAACCTGGGGTTCGTTAATGGTGGAAATCACTCCGGGGACTCAAAACGGTGATTAATAGCCCATGAAACAGGCCAGAATCGGCCAAAACTGCGAGTGTTGATGACCGACACGTAAATACAGCCTGGGGTTCGTCAATGGTGGAAATCGCTCCGGGGACTCAAAACGGTGATTAATACCCCATCTAACTGTGATTAATAGCCCATGAAACAGGCCAGAAATGGCCAAAACTGCGAGTGTTGATGACCGACACGTAAATAAAACCTGGGGTTCGTCAATGGTGGAAATCACTCCGGGGACTCAAAACGGTGATTAATAGCCCATGAAACAGGCCAGAAACGGCCAAAACTGCGAGTGTTGATGACCGATACGTAAATACAACCTGGGGTTCGTCAATGGTGGAAATCACTCCGGGGACTCAAAACGGTGATTAATAGCCCATGTAACAATGATTAATAGCCCATGAAACAGGCCAGAATTGGCCAAAACTGCGAGTGTTGATGACCGGCACGTAAACGCAACCTGGGGTTCGTCAATGGTGAAAATCACTCCGGGGACTCAAAACGGTGATTAATAGCCTATCTAACTGTGATTAATAGCCCATGAAACAGGCCAGAATCGGCCAAAACTGCGAGTGTTGATGACCGACACGTAAATACCACCTGGGGTTCTTCAATGGTGGAAATCACTCCGGGGACTCAAAACGGTGATTAATAGCCCATGTAACTATGATTAATAGCCCATGAAACATGCCAGAATCGGCCAAAACTGCGAGTGTTGATGACCGTCACGTAAACGCAACCTGGGGTTCGTCAATGGTGAAAATCACTCCGGGGACTCAAAACGGTGATTAATAGCCCATGTAACTGTGATTAATATCCCATGAAACAGGCCAAAATCGGCCAAAACTGCGAGTTTTGATGACCGACACGTAAATAAAACCTGGGGTTCGTCAATGGTGGAAATCACTCCGGGGACTCAAAACGGTTATTAATAGCCCATCTAACTGTGATTAATAGCCCATGAAACAGGCCAGAATCGGCCAAAATTACGAGTGTTGATGACCGGCACGTAAACGCAACCTAGGGTTCGACAATGGTGGAAATCACTCCGGGGACTCAAAACGGTGATTAATAGCTCATGTAATTGTGATTAATAGCCCATGAAACAGGCCAGAAACGGCCAAAACTGCGAGTGTTGATGACCGACACGTAAATACAGCCTGGGGTTCGTCAATGGTGGAAATCGCTCCGGGGACTCAAAACGGTGATTAATACCCCATCTAACTGTGATTAATAGCCCATGAAACAGGCCAGAATCGGCCAAAACTGCGAGTTTTGATGTCCGACACGTAATAAAACCTGGGGTTCGTCAATGGTGGAAATCACTCCGGGGACCCAAAACGGTGATTAATAGCTCATGAAACAGGCCAGAAACGGCCAAAACTGCGAGTGTTGATGACCGACACGTAAATACAACCTGGGGTTCATCAATGGTGGAAATCACTCCGGGGACTCAAAACGGTGATTAATAGCCCATGTAACAATGATTAATAGCCCATGAAACAGGCCAGAATCGGCCAAAACTGCGAGTGTTGATGACCGGCACGTAAACGCAACCTGGGGTTCGTCAATGGTGAAAATCACTCCGGGGACTCAAAACGGTGATTAATAGCCCATGTAACTATGATTAATAGCCCATGAAACAGGCCAGAATCGGCCAAAACTGAGAGTTTTGATGACCGACACGTAAATAAAACCTGGGGTTCGTCAATGGTGGAAATCACTCCGGGGACTCAAAACGGTGATTAATAGCCCATCTAACTGTGATTAATAGCCCATGAAACAGGCCAGAATCGGCCAAAATTACGAGTGTTGATGACCGGCACGTAAACGCAACCTAGGGTTCGACAATGGTGGAAATCACTCCGGGGACTCAAAACGGTGATTAATAGCTCATGTAATTGTGATTAATAGCCCATGAAACAGGCCAGAAACGGCCAAAACTGCGAGTGTTGATGACCGACACGTAAATAAAACCTGGGGTTCGTTAATGGTGGAAATCACTCCGGGGACTCAAAACGGTGATTAATAGCCCATGTAACAATGATTAATAGCCCATGAAACATGCCAGAATCGGCCAAAACTGCGAGTGTTGATGACCGTCACGTAAACGCAACCTGGGGTTCGTCAATGGTGAAAATCACACCGGGGACTCAAAACGGTGATTAATAGCCCATCTAACTGTGATTAATATCCCATGAAACAGGCCAAAATCGGCCAAAACTGCGAGTTTTGATGACCGACACGTAAATAAAACCTGGGGTTCGTCAATGGTGGAAATCACTCCGGGGACTCAAAACGGTGATTAATAGCCCATCTAACTGTGATTAATGCCCATGAAACAGGCCAGAATCGGCCAAAATTACGAGTGTTGATGACCGGCACGTAAACGCCACCTAGGGTTCGACAATGGTGGAAATCACTCCGGGGACTAAAAACGGTGATTAATAGCTCATGTAATTGTGATTAATAGCCCATGAAACAGGCCAGAAACGGCCAAAACTGCGAGTGTTGATGACCGACACGTAAATAAAACCTGGGGTTCGTTAATGGTGGAAATCACTCCGGGGACTCAAAACGGTGATTAATAGCCCATGAAACAGGCCAGAATCGGCCAAAACTGCGAGTGTTGATGACCGACACGTAAATACAGCCTGGGGTTCGTCAATGGTGGAAATCGCTCCGGGGACTCAAAACGGTGATTAATACCCCATCTAACTGTGATTAATAGCCCATGAAACAGGCCAGAATCGGCCAAAACTGCGAGTTTTGATGTCCGACACGTAAATAAAACCTGGGGTTCGTCAATGGTGGAAATCACTCCGGGGACTCAAAACGGTGATTAATAGCCCATGAAACAGGCCAGAAACGGCCAAAACTGCGAGTGTTGATGACCGATACGTAAATACAACCTGGGGTTCGTCAATGGTGGAAATCACTCCGGGGACTCAAAACGGTGATTAATAGCCCATGTAACAATGATTAATAGCCCATGAAACAGGCCAGAATTGGCCAAAACTGCGAGTGTTGATGACCGGCACGTAAACGCAACCTGGGGTTCGTCAATGGTGAAAATCACTCCGGGGACTCAAAACGGTGATTAATAGCCTATCTAACTGTGATTAATAGCCCATGAAACAGGCCAGAATCGGCCAAAACTGCGAGTGTTGATGACCGACACGTAAATACCACCTGGGGTTCTTCAATGGTGGAAATCACTCCGGGGACTCAAAACGGTGATTAATAGCCCATGTAACTATGATTAATAGCCCATGAAACAGGCCAGAATCGGCCAAAACTGAGAGTTTTGATGACCGGCACGTAAACGCAACCTGGGGTTCGTTAATGGTGAAAATCACTCCGGGGACTCAAAACGGTGATTAATAGCCCATCTAACTGTGATTAATAGCCCATGAAACAGGCCGGAATCGGCCAAAACTGCGAGTTTTGATGTCCGACACGTAAATAAAACCTGGGGTTCGTCAATGGTGGAAATCACTCCGGGGACTCAAAACGGTGATTAATAGCCCATGAAACAGGCCGGAATCGGCCAAAACTGCGAGTGTTGATGACCGACACGTAAATACAACCTGGGGTTCGTCAATGGTGGAAATCACTCCGGGGACTCAAAACGGTGATTAATAGCCCATGTAACAATGATTAATAGCCCATGAAACATGCCAGAATCGGCCAAAACTGCGAGTGTTGATGACCGTCACGTAAACGCAACCTGGGGTTCGTCAATGGTGAAAATCACTCCGGGGACTCAAAACGGTGATTAATAGCCCATGTAACTGTGATTAATATCCCATGAAACAGGCCAAAATCGGCCAAAACTGCGAGTTTTGATGACCGACACGTAAATAAAACCTGGGGTTCGTCAATGGTGGAAATCACTCCGGGGACTCAAAACGGTGATTAATAGCCCATCTAACTGTGATTAATAGCCCATGAAACAGGCCAGAATCGGCCAAAATTACGAGTGTTGATGACCGGCACGTAAACGCAACCTAGGGTTCGACAATGGTGGAAATCACTCCGGGGACTCAAAACGGTGATTAATAGCTCATGTAATTGTGATTAATAGCCCATGAAACAGGCCAGAAACGGCCAAAACTGCGAGTGTTGATGACCGACACGTAAATAAAACCTGGGGTTCGTTAATGGTGGAAATCACTCCGGGGACTCAAAACGGTGATTAATAGCCCATGAAACAGGCCAGAATCGGCCAAAACTGCGAGTGTTGATGACCGACACTTAAATACAGCCTGGGGTTCGTCAATGGTGGAAATCGCTCCGGGGACTCAAAACGGTGATTAATCCCCCATCTAACTGTGATTAATAGCCCATGAAACAGGCCAGAATCGGCCAAAACTGCGAGTTTTGATGTCCGACACGTAAATAAAACCTGGGGTTCGTCAATGGTGGAAATCACTCCGGGGACCCAAAACGGTGATTAATAGCCCATGAAACAGGCCAGAAACGGCCAAAACTGCGAGTGTTGATGACCGACACGTAAATACAACCTGGGGTTCATCAATGGTGGAAATCACTCCGGTGACTCAAAACGGTGATTAATAGCCCATGTAACAATGATTAATAGCCCATGAAACAGGCCAGAATTGGCCAAAACTGCGAGTGTTGATGACCGGCACGTAAACGCAACCTGGGGTTCGTCAATGGTGAAAATCACTCCGGGGACTCAAAACGGTGATTAATAGCCCATCTAACTGTGATTAATAGCCCATGAAACAGGCCAGAAACGGCCAAAACTGCGAGTTTTGATGACCGACACGTAAATAAAACCTGGGGTTCGTCAATGGTGGAAATCACTCCGGGGACCCAAAACGGTGATTAATAGCCCATGAAACAGGCCAGAATCAGCCAAAAGTGTGTGGGTTGATGACCGGCACGTAAATGCACCCTGGGGTTCGTCAATGGTGGAAATCACTCCGGGGACCCAAAACGGTGATTAATAGCCCATGAAACAGGCCAGAATCGGCCAAAACTGCGAGTGTTGATGACCGGCACGTAAATGCACCCTGAGGTTCGTCAATGGTGGAAATCACTCCGGGGACCCAAAACGGTGATTAATAGCCCATGAAACAGGCAAGAATCGGCCAAAACTGCGAGTGTTGATGACCGGCACGTAAATGCACCCTAGGGTTTGTCAATGGTGGAAATCACTCCGGGGACCCAAAACAGTGATTAATAGCCCATGAAACAGGCCAGAATCGGCCAAAACTGCGAGTGTTGATGACCGGCACGTAAATGCACCCTGGGGTTCGTCAATGGTGGAAATCACTCCGGGGACCCAAAACGGTGATTAATAGCCCATGAAACAGTCCAGAATCAGCCAAAAGTGTGTGGGCTGATGACCGGCACGTAAATGCACCCTGGGGTTCGTCAATGGTGGAAACAAGCCAGAATCGGCCAAAACTGCGAGTGTTGATGACCGGCACGTAAATGCACCCTAGGGTTCGTCAATGGTGGAAATCACTCCGGGGACCCAAAACGGTGATTAATAGCCCATGAAACAGGCCAGAATAGGCCAAAGCTGCGAGTGTTGATGACCGGCACGTAAATGCACCCTGAGGTTCGTCAATGGTGGAAATCACTCCGGGGACCCAAAACGGTGATTAATAGCCCATGAAACAGGCCAGAATCAGCCAAAAGTGTGTGGGCTGATGACCGGCACGTAAATGCACCCTGGGGTTCGTCAATGGTGGAAATCACTCCGGGGACCCAAAACGGTGATTAATAGCCCATGTAACGGTGATTAATAGCCCATGAAACAGGCCAGAATCGGCCAAAACTGCGAGTGTTGATGACCGGCACGTAAATGCACCCTGGGGTTCGTCAATGGTGGAAATCACTCCGGGGACCCAAAACGGTGATTAATAGCCCATGAAATAGGCCAGAATCGGCCAAAACTTCGAGTGTTGGTTCATCAATGGTGGAATTCACTCCGGGGACCCAAAACGGTGATTAATAGCCCATGATACAGGCCAGAATCGGCCAAAACTTCGAGTGTTGATGACCGGCACGTAAATGCACCCTGGGGTTCGTCAATGGTGGAAATCACTCCGGGGACCCAAAACGGTGATTAATAGCCCATGAAACAGGTCAGAATCGGCCAAAACTGCGAGTGTTGATGACCGGCACGTAAATGCACCCTAAGGTTCGTCAATGGTGGAAATCACTTCGGGGACCCAAAACGGTGATTAATAGCCCATGAAACAGGCCAGAATCAGCCAAAAGTGTGTGGGCTGATGACCGGCATGTAAATGCACCCTGGGGTTCGTCAATGGTGGAAATCACTCCGGGGACCCAAAACGGTGATTAATAGCCCATGAAACAGGTCAGAATCGGCCAAAACTGCGAGTGTTGATGACCGGCACGTAAATGCACCCTGAGGTTCGTCAATGGTGGAAATCACTTCGGGGACCCAAAACGGTGATTAATAGCCCATGAAACAGGCCAGAATCAGCCAAAAGTGTGTGGGCTGATGACCGGCACGTAAATGCACCCTGGGGTTCGTCAATGGTGGAAATCACTCCGGGGACCCAAAACGGTGATTAATAGCGCATGAAACAGGCCAGAATCGGCCAAAAGTGTGTGGGCTGATGACCGGCACGTAAATGCACCCTGGGGTTCGTCAATGGTGGAAATCACTCCGGGGACCCAAAACGGTGATTAATAGCCCATGAAACAGGTCAGAATCGGCCAAAACTGCGAGTGTTGATGACCGGCACGTAAATGCACCCTGGGTTCGTCAATGGTGGAAATCACTCCGGGGACCCAAAACGGTGATTAATAGCCCATGAAACAGGCCAGAATCGGCCAAAACTGCGAGTGTTGATGACCGACACGTAAATGCACCCTGGGGTTCGTCAATGGTGGAAATCACTCCGGGGACCCAAACCGGTGATTAATACCCCATGAAATTGGCCAGAATCGGCCAGAACTGCGAGTTTTGATGACCGGCACGTAAATGCACCCTGGGGTTCGTCAATGGTGGAAATCACTCCGGGGACCCAAAACGGTGATTAATAGCCCATGAAACAGGCCAGAATCGGCCAAAACTGCGAGTGTTGATGACCGGCACGTAAATGCACCCTAGGGTTCGTCAATGGTGGAAATCACTCCGGGGACCCAAAACGGTGATTAATAGCCCATGAAACAGGCCAGAATCGGCCAAAACTGCGAGTGTTGATGACCGGCACGTAAATGCACCCTGAGGTTCGTCAATGGTGGAAATCACTCCGGGGACCCAAAACGGTGATTAATAGCCCATGAAACAGGTCAGAATCGGCCAAAACTGCGAGTGTTGATGACCGACACGTAAATGCACCCTGGGGTTCGTCAATGGTGGAAATCACTCCGGGGACCCAAACCGGTGATTAATACCCCATGAAATTGGCCAGAATCGGCCAGAACTGCGAGTTTTGATGACCGGCACGTAAATGCACCCTGGGGTTCGTCAATGGTGGAAATCACTCCGGGGACCCAAAACGGTGATTAATAGCCCATGAAACAGGCCAGAATCGGCCAAAACTGCGAGTGTTGATGACCGGCACGTAAATGCACCCTAGGGTTCGTCAATGGTGGAAATCACTCCGGGGACCCAAAACGGTGATTAATAGCCCATGAAACAGGCCAGAATCGGCCAAAACTGCGAGTGTTGATGACCGGCACGTAAATGCACCCTAGGGTTCGTCAATGGTGGAAATCACTCCGGGGACCCAAAACGGTGATTAATAGCCCATGAAACAGGCCAGAATCAGCCAAAAGTGTGTGGGTTGATGACCGGCACGTAAATGCACCCTGGGGTTCGTCAATGGTGGAAATCACTCCGGGGACCCAAAACGGTGATTAATAGCCCATGAAACAGGTCAGAATCGGCCAAAACTGCGAGTGTTGATGACCGGCACGTAAATGCACCCTAAGGTTCGTCAATGGTGGAAATCACTTCGGGGACCCAAAACGGTGATTAATAGCCCATGAAACAGGCCAGAATCAGCCAAAAGTGTGTGGGCTGATGACCGGCATGTAAATGCACCCTGGGGTTCGTCAATGGTGGAAATCACTCCGGGGACCCAAAACGGTGATTAATAGCCCATGAAACAGGTCAGAATCGGCCAAAACTGCGAGTGTTGATGACCGGCACGTAAATGCACCCTGAGGTTCGTCAATGGTGGAAATCACTTCGGGGACCCAAAACGGTGATTAATAGCCCATGAAACAGGCCAGAATCAGCCAAAAGTGTGTGGGCTGATGACCGGCACGTAAATGCACCCTGGGGTTCGTCAATGGTGGAAATCACTCCGGGGACCCAAAACGGTGATTAATAGCCCATGAAATAGGTCAGAATCGGCCAAAACTGCGAGTGTTGATGACCGGCACGTAAATGCACCCTGGGTTCGTCAATGGTGGAAATCACTCCGGGGACCCAAAACGGTGATTAATAGCCCATGAAACAGGCCAGAATCGGCCAAAAGTGTGTGGGCTGATGACCGGCACGTAAATGCACCCTGGGGTTCGTCAATGGTGGAAATCACTCCGGGGACCCAAAACGGTGATTAATAGCCCATGAAACAGGTCAGAATCGGCCAAAACTGCGAGTGTTGATGACCGGCACGTAAATGCACCCTGGGTTCGTCAATGGTGGAAATCACTCCGGGGACCCAAAACGGTGATTAATAGCCCATGAAACAGGCCAGAATCGGCCAAAACTGCGAGTGTTGATGACCGGCACGTAAATGCACCCTAGGGTTCGTCAATGGTGGAAATCACTCCGGGGACCCAAAACGGTGATTAATAGCCCATGAAACAGGCCAGAATCAGCCAAAAGTGTGTGGGTTGATGACCGGCACGTAAATGCACCCTGGGGTTCGTCAATGGTGGAAATCACTCCGGGGACCCAAAACGGTGATTAATAGCCCATGAAACAGGTCAGAATCGGCCAAAACTGCGAGTGTTGATGACCGGCACGTAAATGCACCCTAAGGTTCGTCAATGGTGGAAATCACTTCGGGGACCCAAAACGGTGATTAATAGCCCATGAAACAGGCCAGAATCAGCCAAAAGTGTGTGGGCTGATGACCGGCATGTAAATGCACCCTGGGGTTCGTCAATGGTGGAAATCACTCCGGGGACCCAAAACGGTGATTAATAGCCCATGAAACAGGTCAGAATCGGCCAAAACTGCGAGTGTTGATGACCGGCACGTAAATGCACCCTGAGGTTCGTCAATGGTGGAAATCACTTCGGGGACCCAAAACGGTGATTAATAGCCCATGAAACAGGCCAGAATCAGCCAAAAGTGTGTGGGCTGATGACCGGCACGTAAATGCACCCTGGGGTTCGTCAATGGTGGAAATCACTCCGGGGACCCAAAACGGTGATTAATAGCCCATGAAACAGGTCAGAATCGGCCAAAACTGCGAGTGTTGATGACCGGCACGTAAATGCACCCTGGGTTCGTCAATGGTGGAAATCACTCCGGGGACCCAAAACGGTGATTAATAGCCCATGAAACAGGCCAGAATCGGCCAAAACTGCGAGTGTTGATGACCGGCACGTAAATGCACCCTAGGGTTCGTCAATGGTGGAAATCACTCCGGGGACCCAAAACGGTGATTAATAGCCCATGAAACAGGCCAGAATCAGCCAAAAGTGTGTGGGTTGATGACCGGCACGTCAATGCACCCTGGGGTTCGTCAATGGTGGAAATCACTCCGGGGACCCAAAACGGTGATTAATAGCCCATGAAACAGGTCAGAATCGGCCAAAACTGCGAGTGTTGATGACCGGCACGTAAATGCACCCTGGGTTCGTCAATGGTGGAAATCACTCCGGGGACCCAAAACGGTGATTAATAGCCCATGAAACAGGCCAGAATCGGCCAAAAGTGTGTGGGCTGATGACCGGCACGTAAATGCACCCTGGGGTTCGTCAATGGTGGAAATCACTCCGGGGACCCAAAACGGTGATTAATAGCCCATGAAACAGGTCAGAATCGGCCAAAACTGCGAGTGTTGATGACCGGCACGTAAATGCACCCTGGGTTCGTCAATGGTGGAAATCACTCCGGGGACCCAAAACGGTGATTAATAGCCCATGAAACAGGCCAGAATCGGCCAAAACTGCGAGTGTTGATGACCGGCACGTAAATGCACCCTAGGGTTCGTCAATGGTGGAAATCACTCCGGGGACCCAAAACGGTGATTAATAGCCCATGAAACAGGCCAGAATCAGCCAAAAGTGTGTGGGTTGATGACCGGCACGTAAATGCACCCTGGGGTTCGTCAATGGTGGAAATCACTCCGGGGACCCAAAACGGTGATTAATAGCCCATGAAACAGGTCAGAATCGGCCAAAACTGCGAGTGTTGATGACCGGCACGTAAATGCACCCTAAGGTTCGTCAATGGTGGAAATCACTTCGGGGACCCAAAACGGTGATTAATAGCCCATGAAACAGGCCAGAATCAGCCAAAAGTGTGTGGGCTGATGACCGGCATGTAAATGCACCCTGGGGTTCGTCAATGGTGGAAATCACTCCGGGGACCCAAAACGGTGATTAATAGCCCATGAAACAGGTCAGAATCGGCCAAAACTGCGAGTGTTGATGACCGGCACGTAAATGCACCCTGAGGTTCGTCAATGGTGGAAATCACTTCGGGGACCCAAAACGGTGATTAATAGCCCATGAAACAGGCCAGAATCAGCCAAAAGTGTGTGGGCTGATGACCGGCACGTAAATGCACCCTGGGGTTCGTCAATGGTGGAAATCACTCCGGGGACCCAAAACGGTGATTAATAGCCCATGAAACAGGTCAGAATCGGCCAAAACTGCGAGTGTTGATGACCGGCACGTAAATGCACCCTGGGTTCGTCAATGGTGGAAATCACTCCGGGGACCCAAAACGGTGATTAATAGCCCATGAAACAGGCCAGAATCGGCCAAAACTGCGAGTGTTGATGACCGGCACGTAAATGCACCCTAGGGTTCGTCAATGGTGGAAATCACTCCGGGGACCCAAAACGGTGATTAATAGCCCATGAAACAGGCCAGAATCAGCCAAAAGTGTGTGGGTTGATGACCGGCACGTCAATGCACCCTGGGGTTCGTCAATGGTGGAAATCACTCCGGGGACCCAAAACGGTGATTAATAGCCCATGAAACAGGTCAGAATCGGCCAAAACTGCGAGTGTTGATGACCGGCACGTAAATGCACCCTGGGTTCGTCAATGGTGGAAATCACTCCGGGGACCCAAAACGGTGATTAATAGCCCATGAAACAGGCCAGAATCGGCCAAAAGTGTGTGGGCTGATGACCGGCACGTAAATGCACCCTGGGGTTCGTCAATGGTGGAAATCACTCCGGGGACCCAAAACGGTGATTAATAGCCCATGAAACAGGTCAGAATCGGCCAAAACTGCGAGTGTTGATGACCGGCACGTAAATGCACCCTGGGTTCGTCAATGGTGGAAATCACTCCGGGGACCCAAAACGGTGATTAATAGCCCATGAAACAGGCCAGAATCAGCCAAAAGTGTGTGGGTTGATGACCGGCACGTAAATGCACCCTGGGGTTCGTCAATGGTGGAAATCACTCCGGGGACCCAAAACGGTGATTAATAGCCCATGAAACAGGTCAGAATCGGCCAAAACTGCGAGTGTTGATGACCGGCACGTAAATGCACCCTGGGTTCGTCAATGGTGGAAATCACTCCGGGGACCCAAAACGGTGATTAATAGCCCATGAAACAGGCCAGAATCGGCCAAAAGTGTGTGGGCTGATGACCGACACGTAAATGCACCCTGGGGTTCGTCAATGGTGGAAATCACTCCGGGGACCCAAAACGGTGATTAATAGCCCATGAAACAGGTCAGAATCGGCCAAAACTGCGAGTGTTGATGACCGGCACGTAAATGCACCCTGGGTTCGTCAATGGTGGAAATCACTCCGGGGACCCAAAACGGTGATTAATAGCCCATGAAACAGGCCAGAATCGGCCAAAAGTGTGTGGGCTGATGACCGACACGTAAATGCACCCTGGGGTTCGTCAATGGTGGAAATCACTCCGGGGACCCAAAACGGTGATTAATAGCCCATGAAACAGGTCAGAATCGGCCAAAACTGCGAGTGTTGATGACCGGCACGTAAATGCACCCTGGGTTCGTCAATGGTGGAAATCACTCCGGGGACCCAAAACGGTGATTAATAGCCCATGAAACAGGCCAGAATCGGCCAAAACTGCGAGTGTTGATGACCGACACGTAAATGCACCCTGGGGTTCGTCAATGGTGGAAATCACTCCGGGGACCCAAACCGGTGATTAATACCCCATGAAATTGGCCAGAATCGGCCAGAACTGCGAGTTTTGATGACCGGCACGTAAATGCACCCTGGGGTTCGTCAATGGTGGAAATCACTCCGGGGACCCAAAACGGTGATTAATAGCCCATGAAACAGGCCAGAATCGGCCAAAACTGCGAGTGTTGATGACCGGCACGTAAATGCACCCTAGGGTTCGTCAATGGTGGAAATCACTCCGGGGACCCAAAACGGTGATTAATAGCCCATGAAACAGGCCAGAATCGGCCAAAACTGCGAGTGTTGATGACCGGCACGTAAATGCACCCTGAGGTTCGTCAATGGTGGAAATCACTCCGGGGACCCAAAACGGTGATTAATAGCCCATGAAACAGGTCAGAATCGGCCAAAACTGCGAGTGTTGATGACCGACACGTAAATGCACCCTGGGGTTCGTCAATGGTGGAAATCACTCCGGGGACCCAAACCGGTGATTAATACCCCATGAAATTGGCCAGAATCGGCCAGAACTGCGAGTTTTGATGACCGGCACGTAAATGCACCCTGGGGTTCGTCAATGGTGGAAATCACTCCGGGGACCCAAAACGGTGATTAATAGCCCATGAAACAGGCCAGAATCGGCCAAAACTGCGAGTGTTGATGACCGGCACGTAAATGCACCCTAGGGTTCGTCAATGGTGGAAATCACTCCGGGGACCCAAAACGGTGATTAATAGCCCATGAAACAGGCCAGAATCGGCCAAAACTGCGAGTGTTGATGACCGGCACGTAAATGCACCCTAGGGTTCGTCAATGGTGGAAATCACTCCGGGGACCCAAAACGGTGATTAATAGCCCATGAAACAGGCCAGAATCAGCCAAAAGTGTGTGGGTTGATGACCGGCACGTAAATGCACCCTGGGGTTCGTCAATGGTGGAAATCACTCCGGGGACCCAAAACGGTGATTAATAGCCCATGAAACAGGTCAGAATCGGCCAAAACTGCGAGTGTTGATGACCGGCACGTAAATGCACCCTAAGGTTCGTCAATGGTGGAAATCACTTCGGGGACCCAAAACGGTGATTAATAGCCCATGAAACAGGCCAGAATCAGCCAAAAGTGTGTGGGCTGATGACCGGCACGTAAATGCACCCTGGGGTTCGTCAATGGTGGAAATCACTCCGGGGACCCAAAACGGTGATTAATAGCCCATGAAACAGGTCAGAATCGGCCAAAACTGCGAGTGTTGATGACCGGCACGTAAATGCACCCTGGGTTCGTCAATGGTGGAAATCACTCCGGGGACCCAAAACGGTGATTAATAGCCCATGAAACAGGCCAGAATCGGCCAAAACTGCGAGTGTTGATGACCGGCACGTAAATGCACCCTGGGGTTCGTCAATGGTGGAAATCACTTCGGGGACCCAAAACGGTGATTAATAGCCCATGAAACAGGCCAGAATCAGCCAAAAGTGTGTGGGCTGATGACCGGCATGTAAATGCACCCTGGGGTTCGTCAATGGTGGAAATCACTCCGGGGACCCAAAACGGTGATTAATAGCCCATGAAACAGGTCAGAATCGGCCAAAACTGCGAGTGTTGATGACCGGCACGTAAATGCACCCTGAGGTTCGTCAATGGTGGAAATCACTTCGGGGACCCAAAACGGTGATTAATAGCCCATGAAACAGGCCAGAATCAGCCAAAAGTGTGTGGGCTGATGACCGGCACGTAAATGCACCCTGGGGTTCGTCAATGGTGGAAATCACTCCGGGGACCCAAAACGGTGATTAATAGCCCATGAAACAGGTCAGAATCGGCCAAAACTGCGAGTGTTGATGACCGGCACGTAAATGCACCCTGGGTTCGTCAATGGTGGAAATCACTCCGGGGACCCAAAACGGTGATTAATAGCCCATGAAACAGGCCAGAATCGGCCAAAACTGCGAGTGTTGATGACCGGCACGTAAATGCACCCTAGGGTTCGTCAATGGTGGAAATCACTCCGGGGACCCAAAACGGTGATTAATAGCCCATGAAACAGGCCAGAATCAGCCAAAAGTGTGTGGGTTGATGACCGGCACGTAAATGCACCCTGGGGTTCGTCAATGGTGGAAATCACTCCGGGGACCCAAAACGGTGATTAATAGCCCATGAAACAGGCCAGAATCGGCCAAAACTGCGAGTGTTGATGACCGGCACGTAAATGCACCCTAAGGTTCGTCAATGGTGGAAATCACTTCGGGGACCCAAAACGGTGATTAATAGCCCATGAAACAGGCCAGAATCAGCCAAAAGTGTGTGGGCTGATGACCGGCATGTAAATGCACCCTGGGGTTCGTCAATGGTGGAAATCACTCCGGGGACCCAAAACGGTGATTAATAGCCCATGAAACAGGTCAGAATCGGCCAAAACTGCGAGTGTTGATGACCGGCACGTAAATGCACCCTGAGGTTCGTCAATGGTGGAAATCACTTCGGGGACCCAAAACGGTGATTAATAGCCCATGAAACAGGCCAGAATCAGCCAAAAGTGTGTGGGCTGATGACCGGCACGTAAATGCACCCTGGGGTTCGTCAATGGTGGAAATCACTCCGGGGACCCAAAACGGTGATTAATAGCCCATGAAACAGGTCAGAATCGGCCAAAACTGCGAGTGTTGATGACCGGCACGTAAATGCACCCTGGGTTCGTCAATGGTGGAAATCACTCCGGGGACCCAAAACGGTGATTAATAGCCCATGAAACAGGCCAGAATCGGCCAAAAGTGTGTGGGCTGATGACCGACACGTAAATGCACCCTGGGGTTCGTCAATGGTGGAAATCACTCCGGGGACCCAAAACGGTGATTAATAGCCCATGAAACAGGTCAGAATCGGCCAAAACTGCGAGTGTTGATGACCGGCACGTAAATGCACCCTGGGTTCGTCAATGGTGGAAATCACTCCGGGGACCCAAAACGGTGATTAATAGCCCATGAAACAGGCCAGAATCGGCCAAAACTGCGAGTGTTGATGACCGACACGTAAATGCACCCTGGGGTTCGTCAATGGTGGAAATCACTCCGGGGACCCAAACCGGTGATTAATACCCCATGAAATTGGCCAGAATCGGCCAGAACTGCGAGTTTTGATGACCGGCACGTAAATGCACCCTGGGGTTCGTCAATGGTGGAAATCACTCCGGGGACCCAAAACGGTGATTAATAGCCCATGAAACAGGCCAGAATCGGCCAAAACTGCGAGTGTTGATGACCGGCACGTAAATGCACCCTAGGGTTCGTCAATGGTGGAAATCACTCCGGGGACCCAAAACGGTGATTAATAGCCCATGAAACAGGCCAGAATCGGCCAAAACTGCGAGTGTTGATGACCGGCACGTAAATGCACCCTGAGGTTCGTCAATGGTGGAAATCACTCCGGGGACCCAAAACGGTGATTAATAGCCCATGAAACAGGTCAGAATCGGCCAAAACTGCGAGTGTTGATGACCGACACGTAAATGCACCCTGGGGTTCGTCAATGGTGGAAATCACTCCGGGGACCCAAACCGGTGATTAATACCCCATGAAATTGGCCAGAATCGGCCAGAACTGCGAGTTTTGATGACCGGCACGTAAATGCACCCTGGGGTTCGTCAATGGTGGAAATCACTCCGGGGACCCAAAACGGTGATTAATAGCCCATGAAACAGGCCAGAATCGGCCAAAACTGCGAGTGTTGATGACCGGCACGTAAATGCACCCTAGGGTTCGTCAATGGTGGAAATCACTCCGGGGACCCAAAACGGTGATTAATAGCCCATGAAACAGGCCAGAATCGGCCAAAACTGCGAGTGTTGATGACCGGCACGTAAATGCACCCTAGGGTTCGTCAATGGTGGAAATCACTCCGGGGACCCAAAACGGTGATTAATAGCCCATGAAACAGGCCAGAATCAGCCAAAAGTGTGTGGGTTGATGACCGGCACGTAAATGCACCCTGGGGTTCGTCAATGGTGGAAATCACTCCGGGGACCCAAAACGGTGATTAATAGCCCATGAAACAGGTCAGAATCGGCCAAAACTGCGAGTGTTGATGACCGGCACGTAAATGCACCCTAAGGTTCGTCAATGGTGGAAATCACTTCGGGGACCCAAAACGGTGATTAATAGCCCATGAAACAGGCCAAAATCAGCCAAAAGTGTGTGGGCTGATGACCGGCACGTAAATGCACCCTGGGGTTCGTCAATGGTGGAAATCACTCCGGGGACCCAAAACGGTGATTAATAGCCCATGAAACAGGTCAGAATCGGCCAAAACTGCGAGTGTTGATGACCGGCACGTAAATGCACCCTGGGTTCGTCAATGGTGGAAATCACTCCGGGGACCCAAAACGGTGATTAATAGCCCATGAAACAGGCCAGAATCAGCCAAAAGTGTGTGGGCTGATGACCGGCATGTAAATGCACCCTGGGGTTCGTCAATGGTGGAAATCACTCCGGGGACCCAAAACGGTGATTAATAGCCCATGAAACAGGTCAGAATCGGCCAAAACTGCGAGTGTTGATGACCGGCACGTAAATGCACCCTGAGGTTCGTCAATGGTGGAAATCACTTCGGGGACCCAAAACGGTGATTAATAGCCCATGAAACAGGCCAGAATCAGCCAAAAGTGTGTGGGCTGATGACCGGCACGTAAATGCACCCTGGGGTTCGTCAATGGTGGAAATCACTCCGGGGACCCAAAACGGTGATTAATAGCCCATGAAACAGGTCAGAATCGGCCAAAACTGCGAGTGTTGATGACCGGCACGTAAATGCACCCTGGGTTCGTCAATGGTGGAAATCACTCCGGGGACCCAAAACGGTGATTAATAGCCCATGAAACAGGCCAGAATCGGCCAAAACTGCGAGTGTTGATGACCGGCACGTAAATGCACCCTAGGGTTCGTCAATGGTGGAAATCACTCCGGGGACCCAAAACGGTGATTAATAGCCCATGAAACAGGCCAGAATCAGCCAAAAGTGTGTGGGTTGATGACCGGCACGTAAATGCACCCTGGGGTTCGTCAATGGTGGAAATCACTCCGGGGACCCAAAACGGTGATTAATAGCCCATGAAACAGGTCAGAATCGGCCAAAACTGCGAGTGTTGATGACCGGCACGTAAATGCACCCTAAGGTTCGTCAATGGTGGAAATCACTTCGGGGACCCAAAACGGTGATTAATAGCCCATGAAACAGGCCAGAATCAGCCAAAAGTGTGTGGGCTGATGACCGGCATGTAAATGCACCCTGGGGTTCGTCAATGGTGGAAATCACTCCGGGGACCCAAAACGGTGATTAATAGCCCATGAAACAGGTCAGAATCGGCCAAAACTGCGAGTGTTGATGACCGGCACGTAAATGCACCCTGAGGTTCGTCAATGGTGGAAATCACTTCGGGGACCCAAAACGGTGATTAATAGCCCATGAAACAGGCCAGAATCAGCCAAAAGTGTGTGGGCTGATGACCGGCACGTAAATGCACCCTGGGGTTCGTCAATGGTGGAAATCACTCCGGGGACCCAAAACGGTGATTAATAGCCCATGAAACAGGTCAGAATCGGCCAAAACTGCGAGTGTTGATGACCGGCACGTAAATGCACCCTGGGTTCGTCAATGGTGGAAATCACTCCGGGGACCCAAAACGGTGATTAATAGCCCATGAAACAGGCCAGAATCGGCCAAAAGTGTGTGGGCTGATGACCGACACGTAAATGCACCCTGGGGTTCGTCAATGGTGGAAATCACTCCGGGGACCCAAAACGGTGATTAATAGCCCATGAAACAGGTCAGAATCGGCCAAAACTGCGAGTGTTGATGACCGGCACGTAAATGCACCCTGGGTTCGTCAATGGTGGAAATCACTCCGGGGACCCAAAACGGTGATTAATAGCCCATGAAACAGGCCAGAATCGGCCAAAACTGCGAGTGTTGATGACCGACACGTAAATGCACCCTGGGGTTCGTCAATGGTGGAAATCACTCCGGGGACCCAAACCGGTGATTAATACCCCATGAAATTGGCCAGAATCGGCCAGAACTGCGAGTTTTGATGACCGGCACGTAAATGCACCCTGGGGTTCGTCAATGGTGGAAATCACTCCGGGGACCCAAAACGGTGATTAATAGCCCATGAAACAGGCCAGAATCGGCCAAAACTGCGAGTGTTGATGACCGGCACGTAAATGCACCCTAGGGTTCGTCAATGGTGGAAATCACTCCGGGGACCCAAAACGGTGATTAATAGCCCATGAAACAGGCCAGAATCGGCCAAAACTGCGAGTGTTGATGACCGGCACGTAAATGCACCCTGAGGTTCGTCAATGGTGGAAATCACTCCGGGGACCCAAAACGGTGATTAATAGCCCATGAAACAGGTCAGAATCGGCCAAAACTGCGAGTGTTGATGACCGACACGTAAATGCACCCTGGGGTTCGTCAATGGTGGAAATCACTCCGGGGACCCAAACCGGTGATTAATACCCCATGAAATTGGCCAGAATCGGCCAGAACTGCGAGTTTTGATGACCGGCACGTAAATGCACCCTGGGGTTCGTCAATGGTGGAAATCACTCCGGGGACCCAAAACGGTGATTAATAGCCCATGAAACAGGCCAGAATCGGCCAAAACTGCGAGTGTTGATGACCGGCACGTAAATGCACCCTAGGGTTCGTCAATGGTGGAAATCACTCCGGGGACCCAAAACGGTGATTAATAGCCCATGAAACAGGCCAGAATCGGCCAAAACTGCGAGTGTTGATGACCGGCACGTAAATGCACCCTAGGGTTCGTCAATGGTGGAAATCACTCCGGGGACCCAAAACGGTGATTAATAGCCCATGAAACAGGCCAGAATCAGCCAAAAGTGTGTGGGTTGATGACCGGCACGTAAATGCACCCTGGGGTTCGTCAATGGTGGAAATCACTCCGGGGACCCAAACCGGTGATTAATACCCCATGAAATTGGCCAGAATCGGCCAGAACTGCGAGTTTTGATGACCGGCACGTAAATGCACCCTGGGGTTCGTCAATGGTGGAAATCACTCCGGGGACCCAAAACGGTGATTAATAGCCCATGAAACAGGCCAGAATCGGCCAAAACTGCGAGTGTTGATGACCGGCACGTAAATGCACCCTAGGGTTCGTCAATGGTGGAAATCACTCCGGGGACCCAAAACGGTGATTAATAGCCCATGAAACAGGCCAGAATCGGCCAAAACTGCGAGTGTTGATGACCGGCACGTAAATGCACCCTGAGGTTCGTCAATGGTGGAAATCACTCCGGGGACCCAAAACGGTGATTAATAGCCCATGAAACAGGTCAGAATCGGCCAAAACTGCGAGTGTTGATGACCGACACGTAAATGCACCCTGGGGTTCGTCAATGGTGGAAATCACTCCGGGGACCCAAACCGGTGATTAATACCCCATGAAATTGGCCAGAATCGGCCAGAACTGCGAGTTTTGATGACCGGCACGTAAATGCACCCTGGGGTTCGTCAATGGTGGAAATCACTCCGGGGACCCAAAACGGTGATTAATAGCCCATGAAACAGGCCAGAATCGGCCAAAACTGCGAGTGTTGATGACCGGCACGTAAATGCACCCTAGGGTTCGTCAATGGTGGAAATCACTCCGGGGACCCAAAACGGTGATTAATAGCCCATGAAACAGGCCAGAATCGGCCAAAACTGCGAGTGTTGATGACCGGCACGTAAATGCACCCTAGGGTTCGTCAATGGTGGAAATCACTCCGGGGACCCAAAACGGTGATTAATAGCCCATGAAACAGGCCAGAATCAGCCAAAAGTGTGTGGGTTGATGACCGGCACGTAAATGCACCCTGGGGTTCGTCAATGGTGGAAATCACTCCGGGGACCCAAAACGGTGATTAATAGCCCATGAAACAGGTCAGAATCGGCCAAAACTGCGAGTGTTGATGACCGGCACGTAAATGCACCCTAAGGTTCGTCAATGGTGGAAATCACTTCGGGGACCCAAAACGGTGATTAATAGCCCATGAAACAGGCCAGAATCAGCCAAAAGTGTGTGGGCTGATGACCGGCACGTAAATGCACCCTGGGGTTCGTCAATGGTGGAAATCACTCCGGGGACCCAAAACGGTGATTAATAGCCCATGAAACAGGTCAGAATCGGCCAAAACTGCGAGTGTTGATGACCGGCACGTAAATGCACCCTGGGTTCGTCAATGGTGGAAATCACTCCGGGGACCCAAAACGGTGATTAATAGCCCATGAAACAGGCCAGAATCGGCCAAAACTGCGAGTGTTGATGACCGGCACGTAAATGCACCCTGGGGTTCGTCAATGGTGGAAATCACTTCGGGGACCCAAAACGGTGATTAATAGCCCATGAAACAGGCCAGAATCAGCCAAAAGTGTGTGGGCTGATGACCGGCATGTAAATGCACCCTGGGGTTCGTCAATGGTGGAAATCACTCCGGGGACCCAAAACGGTGATTAATAGCCCATGAAACAGGTCAGAATCGGCCAAAACTGCGAGTGTTGATGACCGGCACGTAAATGCACCCTGAGGTTCGTCAATGGTGGAAATCACTTCGGGGACCCAAAACGGTGATTAATAGCCCATGAAACAGGCCAGAATCAGCCAAAAGTGTGTGGGCTGATGACCGGCACGTAAATGCACCCTGGGGTTCGTCAATGGTGGAAATCACTCCGGGGACCCAAAACGGTGATTAATAGCCCATGAAACAGGTCAGAATCGGCCAAAACTGCGAGTGTTGATGACCGGCACGTAAATGCACCCTGGGTTCGTCAATGGTGGAAATCACTCCGGGGACCCAAAACGGTGATTAATAGCCCATGAAACAGGCCAGAATCGGCCAAAACTGCGAGTGTTGATGACCGGCACGTAAATGCACCCTAGGGTTCGTCAATGGTGGAAATCACTCCGGGGACCCAAAACGGTGATTAATAGCCCATGAAACAGGCCAGAATCAGCCAAAAGTGTGTGGGTTGATGACCGGCACGTAAATGCACCCTGGGGTTCGTCAATGGTGGAAATCACTCCGGGGACCCAAAACGGTGATTAATAGCCCATGAAACAGGTCAGAATCGGCCAAAACTGCGAGTGTTGATGACCGGCACGTAAATGCACCCTAAGGTTCGTCAATGGTGGAAATCACTTCGGGGACCCAAAACGGTGATTAATAGCCCATGAAACAGGCCAGAATCAGCCAAAAGTGTGTGGGCTGATGACCGGCATGTAAATGCACCCTGGGGTTCGTCAATGGTGGAAATCACTCCGGGGACCCAAAACGGTGATTAATAGCCCATGAAACAGGTCAGAATCGGCCAAAACTGCGAGTGTTGATGACCGGCACGTAAATGCACCCTGAGGTTCGTCAATGGTGGAAATCACTTCGGGGACCCAAAACGGTGATTAATAGCCCATGAAACAGGCCAGAATCAGCCAAAAGTGTGTGGGCTGATGACCGGCACGTAAATGCACCCTGGGGTTCGTCAATGGTGGAAATCACTCCGGGGACCCAAAACGGTGATTAATAGCCCATGAAACAGGTCAGAATCGGCCAAAACTGCGAGTGTTGATGACCGGCACGTAAATGCACCCTGGGTTCGTCAATGGTGGAAATCACTCCGGGGACCCAAAACGGTGATTAATAGCCCATGAAACAGGCCAGAATCGGCCAAAAGTGTGTGGGCTGATGACCGACACGTAAATGCACCCTGGGGTTCGTCAATGGTGGAAATCACTCCGGGGACCCAAAACGGTGATTAATAGCCCATGAAACAGGTCAGAATCGGCCAAAACTGCGAGTGTTGATGACCGGCACGTAAATGCACCCTGGGTTCGTCAATGGTGGAAATCACTCCGGGGACCCAAAACGGTGATTAATAGCCCATGAAACAGGCCAGAATCGGCCAAAACTGCGAGTGTTGATGACCGACACGTAAATGCACCCTGGGGTTCGTCAATGGTGGAAATCACTCCGGGGACCCAAACCGGTGATTAATACCCCATGAAATTGGCCAGAATCGGCCAGAACTGCGAGTTTTGATGACCGGCACGTAAATGCACCCTGGGGTTCGTCAATGGTGGAAATCACTCCGGGGACCCAAAACGGTGATTAATAGCCCATGAAACAGGCCAGAATCGGCCAAAACTGCGAGTGTTGATGACCGGCACGTAAATGCACCCTAGGGTTCGTCAATGGTGGAAATCACTCCGGGGACCCAAAACGGTGATTAATAGCCCATGAAACAGGCCAGAATCGGCCAAAACTGCGAGTGTTGATGACCGGCACGTAAATGCACCCTGAGGTTCGTCAATGGTGGAAATCACTCCGGGGACCCAAAACGGTGATTAATAGCCCATGAAACAGGTCAGAATCGGCCAAAACTGCGAGTGTTGATGACCGACACGTAAATGCACCCTGGGGTTCGTCAATGGTGGAAATCACTCCGGGGACCCAAACCGGTGATTAATACCCCATGAAATTGGCCAGAATCGGCCAGAACTGCGAGTTTTGATGACCGGCACGTAAATGCACCCTGGGGTTCGTCAATGGTGGAAATCACTCCGGGGACCCAAAACGGTGATTAATAGCCCATGAAACAGGCCAGAATCGGCCAAAACTGCGAGTGTTGATGACCGGCACGTAAATGCACCCTAGGGTTCGTCAATGGTGGAAATCACTCCGGGGACCCAAAACGGTGATTAATAGCCCATGAAACAGGCCAGAATCGGCCAAAACTGCGAGTGTTGATGACCGGCACGTAAATGCACCCTAGGGTTCGTCAATGGTGGAAATCACTCCGGGGACCCAAAACGGTGATTAATAGCCCATGAAACAGGCCAGAATCAGCCAAAAGTGTGTGGGTTGATGACCGGCACGTAAATGCACCCTGGGGTTCGTCAATGGTGGAAATCACTCCGGGGACCCAAAACGGTGATTAATAGCCCATGAAACAGGTCAGAATCGGCCAAAACTGCGAGTGTTGATGACCGGCACGTAAATGCACCCTAAGGTTCGTCAATGGTGGAAATCACTTCGGGGACCCAAAACGGTGATTAATAGCCCATGAAACAGGCCAGAATCAGCCAAAAGTGTGTGGGCTGATGACCGGCACGTAAATGCACCCTGGGGTTCGTCAATGGTGGAAATCACTCCGGGGACCCAAAACGGTGATTAATAGCCCATGAAACAGGTCAGAATCGGCCAAAACTGCGAGTGTTGATGACCGGCACGTAAATGCACCCTGGGTTCGTCAATGGTGGAAATCACTCCGGGGACCCAAAACGGTGATTAATAGCCCATGAAACAGGCCAGAATCGGCCAAAACTGCGAGTGTTGATGACCGGCACGTAAATGCACCCTGGGGTTCGTCAATGGTGGAAATCACTTCGGGGACCCAAAACGGTGATTAATAGCCCATGAAACAGGCCAGAATCAGCCAAAAGTGTGTGGGCTGATGACCGGCATGTAAATGCACCCTGGGGTTCGTCAATGGTGGAAATCACTCCGGGGACCCAAAACGGTGATTAATAGCCCATGAAACAGGTCAGAATCGGCCAAAACTGCGAGTGTTGATGACCGGCACGTAAATGCACCCTGAGGTTCGTCAATGGTGGAAATCACTTCGGGGACCCAAAACGGTGATTAATAGCCCATGAAACAGGCCAGAATCAGCCAAAAGTGTGTGGGCTGATGACCGGCACGTAAATGCACCCTGGGGTTCGTCAATGGTGGAAATCACTCCGGGGACCCAAAACGGTGATTAATAGCCCATGAAACAGGTCAGAATCGGCCAAAACTGCGAGTGTTGATGACCGGCACGTAAATGCACCCTGGGTTCGTCAATGGTGGAAATCACTCCGGGGACCCAAAACGGTGATTAATAGCCCATGAAACAGGCCAGAATCGGCCAAAACTGCGAGTGTTGATGACCGGCACGTAAATGCACCCTAGGGTTCGTCAATGGTGGAAATCACTCCGGGGACCCAAAACGGTGATTAATAGCCCATGAAACAGGCCAGAATCAGCCAAAAGTGTGTGGGTTGATGACCGGCACGTAAATGCACCCTGGGGTTCGTCAATGGTGGAAATCACTCCGGGGACCCAAAACGGTGATTAATAGCCCATGAAACAGGTCAGAATCGGCCAAAACTGCGAGTGTTGATGACCGGCACGTAAATGCACCCTAAGGTTCGTCAATGGTGGAAATCACTTCGGGGACCCAAAACGGTGATTAATAGCCCATGAAACAGGCCAGAATCAGCCAAAAGTGTGTGGGCTGATGACCGGCATGTAAATGCACCCTGGGGTTCGTCAATGGTGGAAATCACTCCGGGGACCCAAAACGGTGATTAATAGCCCATGAAACAGGTCAGAATCGGCCAAAACTGCGAGTGTTGATGACCGGCACGTAAATGCACCCTGAGGTTCGTCAATGGTGGAAATCACTTCGGGGACCCAAAACGGTGATTAATAGCCCATGAAACAGGCCAGAATCAGCCAAAAGTGTGTGGGCTGATGACCGGCACGTAAATGCACCCTGGGGTTCGTCAATGGTGGAAATCACTCCGGGGACCCAAAACGGTGATTAATAGCCCATGAAACAGGTCAGAATCGGCCAAAACTGCGAGTGTTGATGACCGGCACGTAAATGCACCCTGGGTTCGTCAATGGTGGAAATCACTCCGGGGACCCAAAACGGTGATTAATAGCCCATGAAACAGGCCAGAATCGGCCAAAAGTGTGTGGGCTGATGACCGACACGTAAATGCACCCTGGGGTTCGTCAATGGTGGAAATCACTCCGGGGACCCAAAACGGTGATTAATAGCCCATGAAACAGGTCAGAATCGGCCAAAACTGCGAGTGTTGATGACCGGCACGTAAATGCACCCTGGGTTCGTCAATGGTGGAAATCACTCCGGGGACCCAAAACGGTGATTAATAGCCCATGAAACAGGCCAGAATCGGCCAAAACTGCGAGTGTTGATGACCGACACGTAAATGCACCCTGGGGTTCGTCAATGGTGGAAATCACTCCGGGGACCCAAACCGGTGATTAATACCCCATGAAATTGGCCAGAATCGGCCAGAACTGCGAGTTTTGATGACCGGCACGTAAATGCACCCTGGGGTTCGTCAATGGTGGAAATCACTCCGGGGACCCAAAACGGTGATTAATAGCCCATGAAACAGGCCAGAATCGGCCAAAACTGCGAGTGTTGATGACCGGCACGTAAATGCACCCTAGGGTTCGTCAATGGTGGAAATCACTCCGGGGACCCAAAACGGTGATTAATAGCCCATGAAACAGGCCAGAATCGGCCAAAACTGCGAGTGTTGATGACCGGCACGTAAATGCACCCTGAGGTTCGTCAATGGTGGAAATCACTCCGGGGACCCAAAACGGTGATTAATAGCCCATGAAACAGGTCAGAATCGGCCAAAACTGCGAGTGTTGATGACCGACACGTAAATGCACCCTGGGGTTCGTCAATGGTGGAAATCACTCCGGGGACCCAAACCGGTGATTAATACCCCATGAAATTGGCCAGAATCGGCCAGAACTGCGAGTTTTGATGACCGGCACGTAAATGCACCCTGGGGTTCGTCAATGGTGGAAATCACTCCGGGGACCCAAAACGGTGATTAATAGCCCATGAAACAGGCCAGAATCGGCCAAAACTGCGAGTGTTGATGACCGGCACGTAAATGCACCCTAGGGTTCGTCAATGGTGGAAATCACTCCGGGGACCCAAAACGGTGATTAATAGCCCATGAAACAGGCCAGAATCGGCCAAAACTGCGAGTGTTGATGACCGGCACGTAAATGCACCCTAGGGTTCGTCAATGGTGGAAATCACTCCGGGGACCCAAAACGGTGATTAATAGCCCATGAAACAGGCCAGAATCAGCCAAAAGTGTGTGGGTTGATGACCGGCACGTAAATGCACCCTGGGGTTCGTCAATGGTGGAAATCACTCCGGGGACCCAAAACGGTGATTAATAGCCCATGAAACAGGTCAGAATCGGCCAAAACTGCGAGTGTTGATGACCGGCACGTAAATGCACCCTAAGGTTCGTCAATGGTGGAAATCACTTCGGGGACCCAAAACGGTGATTAATAGCCCATGAAACAGGCCAGAATCAGCCAAAAGTGTGTGGGCTGATGACCGGCACGTAAATGCACCCTGGGGTTCGTCAATGGTGGAAATCACTCCGGGGACCCAAAACGGTGATTAATAGCCCATGAAACAGGTCAGAATCGGCCAAAACTGCGAGTGTTGATGACCGGCACGTAAATGCACCCTGGGTTCGTCAATGGTGGAAATCACTCCGGGGACCCAAAACGGTGATTAATAGCCCATGAAACAGGCCAGAATCGGCCAAAACTGCGAGTGTTGATGACCGACACGTAAATGCACCCTGGGGTTCGTCAATGGTGGAAATCACTCCGGGGACCCAAACCGGTGATTAATACCCCATGAAGTTGGCCAGAATCGGCCAGAACTGCGAGTGTTGATGACCGGCACGTAAATGCACCCTAGGGTTCGTCAATGGTGGAAATCACTCCGGGGACCCAAAACGGTGATTAATAGCCCATGAAACAGGCCAGAATCGGCCAAAACTGCGAGTGTTGATGACCGGCACGTAAATGCACCCTGAGGTTCGTCAATGGTGGAAATCACTCCGGGGACCCAAAACGGTGATTAATAGCCCATGAAACAGGCCAGAATCAGCCAAAAGTGTGTGGGCTGATGACCGGCACGTAAATGCACCCTGGGGTTCGTCAATGGTGGAAATCACTCCGGGGACCCAAAACGGTGATTAATAGCCCATGAAACAGGTCAGAATCGGCCAAAACTGCGAGTGTTGATGACCGGCACGTAAATGCACCCTGAGGTTCGTCAATGGTGGAAATCACTTCGGGGACCCAAAACGGTGATTAATAGCCCATGAAACAGGCCAGAATCAGCCAAAAGTGTGTGGGCTGATGACCGGCACGTAAATGCACCCTGGGGTTCGTCAATGGTGGAAATCACTCCGGGGACCCAAAACGGTGATTAATAGCCCATGAAACAGGTCAGAATCGGCCAAAACTGCGAGTGTTGATGACCGGCACGTAAATGCACCCTGAGGTTCGTCAATGGTGGAAATCACTTCGGGGACCCAAAACGGTGATTAATAGCCCATGAAACAGGCCAGAATCAGCCAAAAGTGTGTGGGCTGATGACCGGCACGTAAATGCACCCTGAGGTTCGTCAATGGTGGAAATCACTCCGGGGACCCAAAACGGTGATTAATAGCCCATGAAACAGGTCAGAATCGGCCAAAACTGCGAGTGTTGATGACCGGCACGTAAATGCACCCTGAGGTTCGTCAATGGTGGAAATCACTTCGGGGACCCAAAACGGTGATTAATAGCCCATGAAACAGGCCAGAATCGGCCAAAACTGCGAGTGTTGATGACCGGCACGTAAATGCACCCTAGGGTTCGTCAATGGTGGAAATCACTCCGGGGACCCAAAACGGTGATTAATAGCCCATGAAACAGGCCAGAATCGGCCAAAACTGCGAGTGTTGATGACCGGCACGTAAATGCACCCTAGGGTTCGTCAATGGTGGAAATCACTCCGGGGACCCAAAACGGTGATTAATAGCCCATGAAACAGGCCAGAATCAGCCAAAAGTGTGTGGGTTGATGACCGGCACGTAAATGCACCCTGGGGTTCGTCAATGGTGGAAATCACTCCGGGGACCCAAAACGGTGATTAATAGCCCATGAAACAGGTCAGAATCGGCCAAAACTGCGAGTGTTGATGACCGGCACGTAAATGCACCCTGAGGTTCGTCAATGGTGGAAATCACTTCGGGGACCCAAAACGGTGATTAATAGCCCATGAAACAGGCCAGAATCAGCCAAAAGTGTGTGGGCTGATGACCGGCACGTAAATGCACCCTGGGGTTCGTCAATGGTGGAAATCACTCCGGGGACCCAAAACGGTGATTAATAGCCCATGAAACAGGTCAGAATCGGCCAAAACTGCGAGTGTTGATGACCGGCACGTAAATGCACCCTGGGTTCGTCAATGGTGGAAATCACTCCGGGGACCCAAAACGGTGATTAATAGCCCATGAAACAGGCCAGAATCGGCCAAAAGTGTGTGGGCTGATGACCGACACGTAAATGCACCCTGGGGTTCGTCAATGGTGGAAATCACTCCGGGGACCCAAAACGGTGATTAATAGCCCATGAAACAGGTCAGAATCGGCCAAAACTGCGAGTGTTGATGACCGGCACGTAAATGCACCCTGGGTTCGTCAATGGTGGAAATCACTCCGGGGACCCAAAACGGTGATTAATAGCCCATGAAACAGGCCAGAATCGGCCAAAACTGCGAGTGTTGATGACCGACACGTAAATGCACCCTGGGGTTCGTCAATGGTGGAAATCACTCCGGGGACCCAAACCGGTGATTAATACCCCATGAAATTGGCCAGAATCGGCCAGAACTGCGAGTTTTGATGACCGGCACGTAAATGCACCCTGGGGTTCGTCAATGGTGGAAATCACTCCGGGGACCCAAAACGGTGATTAATAGCCCATGAAACAGGCCAGAATCGGCCAAAACTGCGAGTGTTGATGACCGGCACGTAAATGCACCCTAGGGTTCGTCAATGGTGGAAATCACTCCGGGGACCCAAAACGGTGATTAATAGCCCATGAAACAGGCCAGAATCGGCCAAAACTGCGAGTGTTGATGACCGGCACGTAAATGCACCCTGAGGTTCGTCAATGGTGGAAATCACTCCGGGGACCCAAAACGGTGATTAATAGCCCATGAAACAGGTCAGAATCGGCCAAAACTGCGAGTGTTGATGACCGACACGTAAATGCACCCTGGGGTTCGTCAATGGTGGAAATCACTCCGGGGACCCAAACCGGTGATTAATACCCCATGAAATTGGCCAGAATCGGCCAGAACTGCGAGTTTTGATGACCGGCACGTAAATGCACCCTGGGGTTCGTCAATGGTGGAAATCACTCCGGGGACCCAAAACGGTGATTAATAGCCCATGAAACAGGCCAGAATCGGCCAAAACTGCGAGTGTTGATGACCGGCACGTAAATGCACCCTAGGGTTCGTCAATGGTGGAAATCACTCCGGGGACCCAAAACGGTGATTAATAGCCCATGAAACAGGCCAGAATCGGCCAAAACTGCGAGTGTTGATGACCGGCACGTAAATGCACCCTAGGGTTCGTCAATGGTGGAAATCACTCCGGGGACCCAAAACGGTGATTAATAGCCCATGAAACAGGCCAGAATCAGCCAAAAGTGTGTGGGTTGATGACCGGCACGTAAATGCACCCTGGGGTTCGTCAATGGTGGAAATCACTCCGGGGACCCAAAACGGTGATTAATAGCGCATGAAACAGGTCAGAATCGGCCAAAACTGCGAGTGTTGATGACCGGCACGTAAATGCACCCTAAGGTTCGTCAATGGTGGAAATCACTTCGGGGACCCAAAACGGTGATTAATAGCCCATGAAACAGGCCAGAATCAGCCAAAAGTGTGTGGGCTGATGACCGGCACGTAAATGCACCCTGGGGTTCGTCAATGGTGGAAATCACTCCGGGGACCCAAAACGGTGATTAATAGCCCATGAAACAGGTCAGAATCGGCCAAAACTGCGAGTGTTGATGACCGGCACGTAAATGCACCCTGGGTTCGTCAATGGTGGAAATCACTCCGGGGACCCAAAACGGTGATTAATAGCCCATGAAACAGGCCAGAATCAGCCAAAAGTGTGTGGGCTGATGACCGGCACGTAAATGCACCCTGGGGTTCGTCAATGGTGGAAATCACTCCGGGGACCCAAAACGGTGATTAATAGCCCATGAAACAGGTCAGAATCGGCCAAAACTGCGAGTGTTGATGACCGGCACGTAAATGCACCCTGGGTTCGTCAATGGTGGAAATCACTCCGGGGACCCAAAACGGTGATTAATAGCCCATGAAACAGGCCAGAATCGGCCAAAAGTGTGTGGGCTGATGACCGACACGTAAATGCACCCTGGGGTTCGTCAATGGTGGAAATCACTCCGGGGACCCAAAACGGTGATTAATAGCCCATGAAACAGGTCAGAATCGGCCAAAACTGCGAGTGTTGATGACCGGCACGTAAATGCACCCTGGGTTCGTCAATGGTGGAAATCACTCCGGGGACCCAAAACGGTGATTAATAGCCCATGAAACAGGCCAGAATCGGCCAAAACTGCGAGTGTTGATGACCGACACGTAAATGCACCCTGGGGTTCGTCAATGGTGGAAATCACTCCGGGGACCCAAACCGGTGATTAATACCCCATGAAATTGGCCAGAATCGGCCAGAACTGCGAGTTTTGATGACCGGCACGTAAATGCACCCTGGGGTTCGTCAATGGTGGAAATCACTCCGGGGACCCAAAACGGTGATTAATAGCCCATGAAACAGGCCAGAATCGGCCAAAACTGCGAGTGTTGATGACCGGCACGTAAATGCACCCTAGGGTTCGTCAATGGTGGAAATCACTCCGGGGACCCAAAACGGTGATTAATAGCCCATGAAACAGGCCAGAATCGGCCAAAACTGCGAGTGTTGATGACCGGCACGTAAATGCACCCTGAGGTTCGTCAATGGTGGAAATCACTCCGGGGACCCAAAACGGTGATTAATAGCCCATGAAACAGGTCAGAATCGGCCAAAACTGCGAGTGTTGATGACCGACACGTAAATGCACCCTGGGGTTCGTCAATGGTGGAAATCACTCCGGGGACCCAAACCGGTGATTAATACCCCATGAAATTGGCCAGAATCGGCCAGAACTGCGAGTTTTGATGACCGGCACGTAAATGCACCCTGGGGTTCGTCAATGGTGGAAATCACTCCGGGGACCCAAAACGGTGATTAATAGCCCATGAAACAGGCCAGAATCGGCCAAAACTGCGAGTGTTGATGACCGGCACGTAAATGCACCCTAGGGTTCGTCAATGGTGGAAATCACTCCGGGGACCCAAAACGGTGATTAATAGCCCATGAAACAGGCCAGAATCGGCCAAAACTGCGAGTGTTGATGACCGGCACGTAAATGCACCCTAGGGTTCGTCAATGGTGGAAATCACTCCGGGGACCCAAAACGGTGATTAATAGCCCATGAAACAGGCCAGAATCAGCCAAAAGTGTGTGGGTTGATGACCGGCACGTAAATGCACCCTGGGGTTCGTCAATGGTGGAAATCACTCCGGGGACCCAAAACGGTGATTAATAGCGCATGAAACAGGTCAGAATCGGCCAAAACTGCGAGTGTTGATGACCGGCACGTAAATGCACCCTAAGGTTCGTCAATGGTGGAAATCACTTCGGGGACCCAAAACGGTGATTAATAGCCCATGAAACAGGCCAGAATCAGCCAAAAGTGTGTGGGCTGATGACCGGCACGTAAATGCACCCTGGGGTTCGTCAATGGTGGAAATCACTCCGGGGACCCAAAACGGTGATTAATAGCCCATGAAACAGGTCAGAATCGGCCAAAACTGCGAGTGTTGATGACCGGCACGTAAATGCACCCTGGGTTCGTCAATGGTGGAAATCACTCCGGGGACCCAAAACGGTGATTAATAGCCCATGAAACAGGCCAGAATCGGCCAAAACTGCGAGTGTTGATGACCGACACGTAAATGCACCCTGGGTTCGTCAATGGTGGAAATCACTCCGGGGACCCAAAACGGTGATTAATAGCCCATGAAACAGGCCAGAATCGGCCAAAACTGCGAGTGTTGATGACCGACACGTAAATGCACCCTGGGGTTCGTCAATGGTGGAAATCACTCCGGGGACCCAAACCGGTGATTAATACCCCATGAAGTTGGCCAGAATCGGCCAGAACTGCGAGTGTTGATGACCGGCACGTAAATGCACCCTAGGGTTCGTCAATGGTGGAAATCACTCCGGGGACCCAAAACGGTGATTAATAGCCCATGAAACAGGCCAGAATCGGCCAAAACTGCGAGTGTTGATGACCGGCACGTAAATGCACCCTGAGGTTCGTCAATGGTGGAAATCACTCCGGGGACCCAAAACGGTGATTAATAGCCCATGAAACAGGCCAGAATCAGCCAAAAGTGTGTGGGCTGATGACCGGCACGTAAATGCACCCTGGGGTTCGTCAATGGTGGAAATCACTCCGGGGACCCAAAACGGTGATTAATAGCCCATGAAACAGGTCAGAATCGGCCAAAACTGCGAGTGTTGATGACCGGCACGTAAATGCACCCTGAGGTTCGTCAATGGTGGAAATCACTTCGGGGACCCAAAACGGTGATTAATAGCCCATGAAACAGGCCAGAATCAGCCAAAAGTGTGTGGGCTGATGACCGGCACGTAAATGCACCCTGGGGTTCGTCAATGGTGGAAATCACTCCGGGGACCCAAAACGGTGATTAATAGCCCATGAAACAGGTCAGAATCGGCCAAAACTGCGAGTGTTGATGACCGGCACGTAAATGCACCCTGAGGTTCGTCAATGGTGGAAATCACTTCGGGGACCCAAAACGGTGATTAATAGCCCATGAAACAGGCCAGAATCAGCCAAAAGTGTGTGGGCTGATGACCGGCACGTAAATGCACCCTGAGGTTCGTCAATGGTGGAAATCACTCCGGGGACCCAAAACGGTGATTAATAGCCCATGAAACAGGTCAGAATCGGCCAAAACTGCGAGTGTTGATGACCGGCACGTAAATGCACCCTGAGGTTCGTCAATGGTGGAAATCACTTCGGGGACCCAAAACGGTGATTAATAGCCCATGAAACAGGCCAGAATCGGCCAAAACTGCGAGTGTTGATGACCGGCACGTAAATGCACCCTAGGGTTCGTCAATGGTGGAAATCACTCCGGGGACCCAAAACGGTGATTAATAGCCCATGAAACAGGCCAGAATCAGCCAAAAGTGTGTGGGTTGATGACCGGCACGTAAATGCACCCTGGGGTTCGTCAATGGTGGAAATCACTCCGGGGACCCAAAACGGTGATTAATAGCCCATGAAACAGGTCAGAATCGGCCAAAACTGCGAGTGTTGATGACCGGCACGTAAATGCACCCTAAGGTTCGTCAATGGTGGAAATCACTTCGGGGACCCAAAACGGTGATTAATAGCCCATGAAACAGGCCAGAATCAGCCAAAAGTGTGTGGGCTGATGACCGGCACGTAAATGCACCCTGGGGTTCGTCAATGGTGGAAATCACTCCGGGGACCCAAAACGGTGATTAATAGCCCATGAAACAGGTCAGAATCGGCCAAAACTGCGAGTGTTGATGACCGGCACGTAAATGCACCCTGGGTTCGTCAATGGTGGAAATCACTCCGGGGACCCAAAACGGTGATTAATAGCCCATGAAACAGGCCAGAATCGGCCAAAACTGCGAGTGTTGATGACCGACACGTAAATGCACCCTGGGGTTCGTCAATGGTGGAAATCACTCCGGGGACCCAAACCGGTGATTAATACCCCATGAAGTTGGCCAGAATCGGCCAGAACTGCGAGTGTTGATGACCGGCACGTAAATGCACCCTAGGGTTCGTCAATGGTGGAAATCACTCCGGGGACCCAAAACGGTGATTAATAGCCCATGAAACAGGCCAGAATCGGCCAAAACTGCGAGTGTTGATGACCGGCACGTAAATGCACCCTGAGGTTCGTCAATGGTGGAAATCACTCCGGGGACCCAAAACGGTGATTAATAGCCCATGAAACAGGCCAGAATCAGCCAAAAGTGTGTGGGCTGATGACCGGCACGTAAATGCACCCTGGGGTTCGTCAATGGTGGAAATCACTCCGGGGACCCAAAACGGTGATTAATAGCCCATGAAACAGGTCAGAATCGGCCAAAACTGCGAGTGTTGATGACCGGCACGTAAATGCACCCTGAGGTTCGTCAATGGTGGAAATCACTTCGGGGACCCAAAACGGTGATTAATAGCCCATGAAACAGGCCAGAATCAGCCAAAAGTGTGTGGGCTGATGACCGGCACGTAAATGCACCCTGAGGTTCGTCAATGGTGGAAATCACTTCGGGGACCCAAAACGGTGATTAATAGCCCATGAAACAGGCCAGAATCAGCCAAAAGTGTGTGGGCTGATGACCGGCACGTAAATGCACCCTGAGGTTCGTCAATGGTGGAAATCACTCCGGGGACCCAAAACGGTGATTAATAGCCCATGAAACAGGTCAGAATCGGCCAAAACTGCGAGTGTTGATGACCGGCACGTAAATGCACCCTGAGGTTCGTCAATGGTGGAAATCACTTCGGGGACCCAAAACGGTGATTAATAGCCCATGAAACAGGCCAGAATCAGCCAAAAGTGTGTGGGCTGATGACCGGCACGTAAATGCACCCTGAGGTTCGTCAATGGTGGAAATCACTCCGGGGACCCAAAACGGTGATTAATAGCCCATGAAACAGGTCAGAATCGGCCAAAACTGCGAGTGTTGATGACCGGCACGTAAATGCACCCTGAGGTTCGTCAATGGTGGAAATCACTTCGGGGACCCAAAACGGTGATTAATAGCCCATGAAACAGGCCAGAATCAGCCAAAAGTGTGTGGGCTGATGACCGGCACGTAAATGCACCCTGAGGTTCGTCAATGGTGGAAATCACTCCGGGGACCCAAAACGGTGATTAATAGCCCATGAAACAGGTCAGAATCGGCCAAAACTGCGATTGTTGATGACCGGCACGTAAATGCACCCTGAGGTTCGTCAATGGTGGAAATCACTCCGGGGACCCAAAACGGTGATTAATAGCCCATGAAACAGGTCAGAATCGGCCAAAACTGCGAGTGTTGATGACCGACACGTAAATGCACCCTGGGGTTCGTCAATGGTGGAAATCACTCCGGGGACCCAAAACGGTGATTAATAGCCCATGAAACAGGCCAGAATCAGCCAAAAGTGTGTGGGTTGATGACCGGCACGTAAATGCACCCTGGGGTTCGTCAATGGTGGAAATCACTCCGGGGACCCAAAACGGTGATTAATAGCCCATGAAACAGGTCAGAATCGGCCAAAACTGCGAGTGTTGATGACCGGCACGTAAATGCACCCTAAGGTTCGTCAATGGTGGAAATCACTTCGGGGACCCAAAACGGTGATTAATAGCCCATGAAACAGGCCAGAATCAGCCAAAAGTGTGTGGGCTGATGACCGGCACGTAAATGCACCCTGGGGTTCGTCAATGGTGGAAATCACTCCGGGGACCCAAAACGGTGATTAATAGCCCATGAAACAGGTCAGAATCGGCCAAAACTGCGAGTGTTGATGACCGGCACGTAAATGCACCCTGGGTTCATCAATGGTGGAAATCACTCCGGGGACCCAAAACGGTGATTAATAGCCCATGAAACAGGCCAGAATCGGCCAAAACTGCGAGTGTTGATGACCGACACGTAAATGCACCCTGGGGTTCGTCAATGGTGGAAATCACTCCGGGGACCCAAACCGGTGATTAATACCCCATGAAGTTGGCCAGAATCGGCCAGAACTGCGAGTGTTGATGACCGGCACGTAAATGCACCCTAGGGTTCGTCAATGGTGGAAATCACTCCGGGGACCCAAAACGGTGATTAATAGCCCATGAAACAGGCCAGAATCGGCCAAAACTGCGAGTGTTGATGACCGGCACGTAAATGCACCCTGAGGTTCGTCAATGGTGGAAATCACTCCGGGGACCCAAAACGGTGATTAATAGCCCATGAAACAGGCCAGAATCAGCCAAAAGTGTGTGGGCTGATGACCGGCACGTAAATGCACCCTGGGGTTCGTCAATGGTGGAAATCACTCCGGGGACCCAAAACGGTGATTAATAGCCCATGAAACAGGTCAGAATCGGCCAAAACTGCGAGTGTTGATGACCGGCACGTAAATGCACCCTGAGGTTCGTCAATGGTGGAAATCACTTCGGGGACCCAAAACGGTGATTAATAGCCCATGAAACAGGCCAGAATCAGCCAAAAGTGTGTGGGCTGATGACCGGCACGTAAATGCACCCTGAGGTTCGTCAATGGTGGAAATCACTTCGGGGACCCAAAACGGTGATTAATAGCCCATGAAACAGGCCAGAATCAGCCAAAAGTGTGTGGGCTGATGACCGGCACGTAAATGCACCCTGAGGTTCGTCAATGGTGGAAATCACTCCGGGGACCCAAAACGGTGATTAATAGCCCATGAAACAGGTCAGAATCGGCCAAAACTGCGAGTGTTGATGACCGGCACGTAAATGCACCCTGAGGTTCGTCAATGGTGGAAATCACTTCGGGGACCCAAAACGGTGATTAATAGCCCATGAAACAGGCCAGAATCAGCCAAAAGTGTGTGGGCTGATGACCGGCACGTAAATGCACCCTGAGGTTCGTCAATGGTGGAAATCACTCCGGGGACCCAAAACGGTGATTAATAGCCCATGAAACAGGTCAGAATCGGCCAAAACTGCGATTGTTGATGACCGGCACGTAAATGCACCCTGAGGTTCGTCAATGGTGGAAATCACTCCGGGGACCCAAAACGGTGATTAATAGCCCATGAAACAGGTCAGAATCGGCCAAAACTGCGAGTGTTGATGACCGACACGTAAATGCACCCTGGGGTTCGTCAATGGTGGAAATCACTCCGGGGACCCAAACCGGTGATTAATACCCCATGAAATAGGCCAGAATCGGCCAGAACTGCGAGTTTTGATGACCGGCACGTAAATGCACCCTGGGGTTCGTCAATGGTGGAAATCACTCCGGGGACCCAAAACGGTGATCAATAGCCCATGAAACAGGCCAGAATCGGCCAAAACTGCGAGTGTTGATGACCGGCACGTAAATGCACCCTAGGGTTCGTCAATGGTGGAAATCACTCCGGGGACCCAAAACGGTGATTAATAGCCCATGAAACAGGCCAGAATCAGCCAAAAGTGTGTGGGTTGATGACCGGCACGTAAATGCACCCTGGGGTTCGTCAATGGTGGAAATCACTCCGGGGACCCAAAACGGTGATTAATAGCCCATGAAACAGGTCAGAATCGGCCAAAACTGCGAGTGTTGATGACCGGCACGTAAATGCACCCTAAGGTTCGTCAATGGTGGAAATCACTTCGGGGACCCAAAACGGTGATTAATAGCCCATGAAACAGGCCAGAATCAGCCAAAAGTGTGTGGGCTGATGACCGGCACGTAAATGCACCCTGGGGTTCGTCAATGGTGGAAATCACTCCGGGGACCCAAAACGGTGATTAATAGCCCATGAAACAGGTCAGAATCGGCCAAAACTGCGAGTGTTGATGACCGGCACGTAAATGCACCCTGAGGTTCGTCAATGGTGGAAATCACTTCGGGGACCCAAAACGGTGATTAATAGCCCATGAAACAGGCCAGAATCAGCCAAAAGTGTGTGGGCTGATGACCGGCACGTAAATGCACCCTGGGGTTCGTCAATGGTGGAAATCACTCCGGGGACCCAAAACGGTGATTAATAGCCCATGAAACAGGTCAGAATCGGCCAAAACTGCGAGTGTTGATGACCGGCACGTAAATGCACCCTGAGGTTCGTCAATGGTGGAAATCACTTCGGGGACCCAAAACGGTGATTAATAGCCCATGAAACAGGCCAGAATCAGCCAAAAGTGTGTGGGCTGATGACCGGCACGTAAATGCACCCTGAGGTTCGTCAATGGTGGAAATCACTTCGGGGACCCAAAACGGTGATTAATAGCCCATGAAACAGGCCAGAATCAGCCAAAAGTGTGTGGGCTGATGACCGGCACGTAAATGCACCCTGAGGTTCGTCAATGGTGGAAATCACTCCGGGGACCCAAAACGGTGATTAATAGCCCATGAAACAGGTCAGAATCGGCCAGAACTGCGAGTGTTGATGACCGGCACGTAAATGCACCCTAGGGTTCGTCAATGGTGGAAATCACTCCGGGGACCCAAAACGGTGATTAATAGCCCATGAAACAGGCCAGAATCGGCCAAAACTGCGAGTGTTGATGACCGGCACGTAAATGCACCCTGAGGTTCGTCAATGGTGGAAATCACTCCGGGGACCCAAAACGGTGATTAATAGCCCATGAAACAGGCCAGAATCAGCCAAAAGTGTGTGGGCTGATGACCGGCACGTAAATGCACCCTGGGGTTCGTCAATGGTGGAAATCACTCCGGGGACCCAAAACGGTGATTAATAGCCCATGAAACAGGTCAGAATCGGCCAAAACTGCGAGTGTTGATGACCGGCACGTAAATGCACCCTGAGGTTCGTCAATGGTGGAAATCACTTCGGGGACCCAAAACGGTGATTAATAGCCCATGAAACAGGCCAGAATCAGCCAAAAGTGTGTGGGCTGATGACCGGCACGTAAATGCACCCTGAGGTTCGTCAATGGTGGAAATCACTTCGGGGACCCAAAACGGTGATTAATAGCCCATGAAACAGGCCAGAATCAGCCAAAAGTGTGTGGGCTGATGACCGGCACGTAAATGCACCCTGAGGTTCGTCAATGGTGGAAATCACTCCGGGGACCCAAAACGGTGATTAATAGCCCATGAAACAGGTCAGAATCGGCCAAAACTGCGAGTGTTGATGACCGGCACGTAAATGCACCCTGAGGTTCGTCAATGGTGGAAATCACTTCGGGGACCCAAAACGGTGATTAATAGCCCATGAAACAGGCCAGAATCAGCCAAAAGTGTGTGGGCTGATGACCGGCACGTAAATGCACCCTGAGGTTCGTCAATGGTGGAAATCACTCCGGGGACCCAAAACGGTGATTAATAGCCCATGAAACAGGTCAGAATCGGCCAAAACTGCGATTGTTGATGACCGGCACGTAAATGCACCCTGAGGTTCGTCAATGGTGGAAATCACTCCGGGGACCCAAAACGGTGATTAATAGCCCATGAAACAGGTCAGAATCGGCCAAAACTGCGAGTGTTGATGACCGACACGTAAATGCACCCTGGGGTTCGTCAATGGTGGAAATCACTCCGGGGACCCAAACCGGTGATTAATACCCCATGAAATAGGCCAGAATCGGCCAGAACTGCGAGTTTTGATGACCGGCACGTAAATGCACCCTGGGGTTCGTCAATGGTGGAAATCACTCCGGGGACCCAAAACGGTGATCAATAGCCCATGAAACAGGCCAGAATCGGCCAAAACTGCGAGTGTTGATGACCGGCACGTAAATGCACCCTAGGGTTCGTCAATGGTGGAAATCACTCCGGGGACCCAAAACGGTGATTAATAGCCCATGAAACAGGCCAGAATCAGCCAAAAGTGTGTGGGTTGATGACCGGCACGTAAATGCACCCTGGGGTTCGTCAATGGTGGAAATCACTCCGGGGACCCAAAACGGTGATTAATAGCCCATGAAACAGGTCAGAATCGGCCAAAACTGCGAGTGTTGATGACCGGCACGTAAATGCACCCTAAGGTTCGTCAATGGTGGAAATCACTTCGGGGACCCAAAACGGTGATTAATAGCCCATGAAACAGGCCAGAATCAGCCAAAAGTGTGTGGGCTGATGACCGGCACGTAAATGCACCCTGGGGTTCGTCAATGGTGGAAATCACTCCGGGGACCCAAAACGGTGATTAATAGCCCATGAAACAGGTCAGAATCGGCCAAAACTGCGAGTGTTGATGACCGGCACGTAAATGCACCCTGAGGTTCGTCAATGGTGGAAATCACTTCGGGGACCCAAAACGGTGATTAATAGCCCATGAAACAGGCCAGAATCAGCCAAAAGTGTGTGGGCTGATGACCGGCACGTAAATGCACCCTGAGGTTCGTCAATGGTGGAAATCACTCCGGGGACCCAAAACGGTGATTAATAGCCCATGAAACAGGTCAGAATCGGCCAAAACTGCGATTGTTGATGACCGGCACGTAAATGCACCCTGAGGTTCGTCAATGGTGGAAATCACTCCGGGGACCCAAAACGGTGATTAATAGCCCATGAAACAGGTCAGAATCGGCCAAAACTGCGAGTGTTGATGACCGGCACGTAAATGCACCCTGAGGTTCGTCAATGGTGGAAATCACTCCGGGGACCCAAAACGGTGATTAATAGCCCATGAAACAGGCCAGAATCAGCCAAAAGTGTGTGGGCAGATGACCGGCACGTAAATGCACCCTGGGGTTCGTCAATGGTGGAAATCACTCCGGGGACCCAAAACGGTGATTAATAGCCCATGAAACAGGTCAGAATCGGCCAAAACTGCGAGTGTTGATGACCGGCACGTAAATGCACCCTGAGGTTCGTCAATGGTGGAAATCACTTCGGGGACCCAAAACGGTGATTAATAGCCCATGAAACAGGCCAGAATCAGCCAAAAGTGTGTGGGCTGATGACCGGCACGTAAATGCACCCTGGGGTTCGTCAATGGTGGAAATCACTCCGGGGACCCAAAACGGTGATTAATAGCCCATGAAACAGGCCAGAATCAGCCAAAAGTGTGTGGGCTGATGACCGGCACGTAAATGCACCCTGGGGTTCGTCAATGGTGGAAATCACTCCGGGGACCCAAAACGGTGATTAATAGCCCATGAAACAGGTCAGAATCGGCCAAAACTGCGAGTGTTGATGACCGGCACGTAAATGCACCCTGAGGTTCGTCAATGGTGGAAATCACTTCGGGGACCCAAAACGGTGATTAATAGCCCATGAAACAGGCCAGAATCAGCCAAAAGTGTGTGGGCTGATGACCGGCACGTAAATGCACCCTGAGGTTCGTCAATGGTGGAAATCACTTCGGGGACCCAAAACGGTGATTAATAGCCCATGAAACAGGCCAGAATCAGCCAAAAGTGTGTGGGCTGATGACCGGCACGTAAATGCACCCTGAGGTTCGTCAATGGTGGAAATCACTCCGGGGACCCAAAACGGTGATTAATAGCCCATGAAACAGGTCAGAATCGGCCAGAACTGCGAGTGTTGATGACCGGCACGTAAATGCACCCTAGGGTTCGTCAATGGTGGAAATCACTCCGGGGACCCAAAACGGTGATTAATAGCCCATGAAACAGGCCAGAATCGGCCAAAACTGCGAGTGTTGATGACCGGCACGTAAATGCACCCTGAGGTTCGTCAATGGTGGAAATCACTCCGGGGACCCAAAACGGTGATTAATAGCCCATGAAACAGGCCAGAATCAGCCAAAACTGCGAGTGTTGATGACCGACACGTAAATGCACCCTGGGGTTCGTCAATGGTGGAAATCACTCCGGGGACCCAAACCGGTGATTAATACCCCATGAAGTTGGCCAGAATCGGCCAGAACTGCGAGTTTTGATGACCGGCACGTAAATGCACCCTGGGGTTCGTCAATGGTGGAAATCACTCCGGGGACCCAAAACGGTGATTAATAGCCCATGAAACAGGCCAGAATCGGCCAAAACTGCGAGTGTTGATGACCGGCACGTAAATGCACCCTAGGGTTCGTCAATGGTGGAAATCACTCCGGGGACCCAAAACGGTGATTAATAGCCCATGAAACAGGCCAGAATCAGCCAAAAGTGTGTGGGCTGATGACCGGCACGTAAATGCACCCTGGGGTTCGTCAATGGTGGAAATCACTCCGGGGACCCAAAACGGTGATTAATAGCCCATGAAACAGGTCAGAATCGGCCAAAACTGCGAGTGTTGATGACCGGCACGTAAATGCACCCTGAGGTTCGTCAATGGTGGAAATCACTTCGGGGACCCAAAACGGTGATTAATAGCCCATGAAACAGGCCAGAATCAGCCAAAAGTGTGTGGGCTGATGACCGGCACGTAAATGCACCCTGGGGTTCGTCAATGGTGGAAATCACTCCGGGGACCCAAAACGGTGATTAATAGCCCATGAAACAGGTCAGAATCGGCCAAAACTGCGAGTGTTGATGACCGGCACGTAAATGCACCCTGAGGTTCGTCAATGGTGGAAATCACTTCGGGGACCCAAAACGGTGATTAATAGCCCATGAAACAGGCCAGAATCAGCCAAAAGTGTGTGGGCTGATGACCGGCACGTAAATGCACCCTGAGGTTCGTCAATGGTGGAAATCACTCCGGGGACCCAAAACGGTGATTAATAGCCCATGAAACAGGTCAGAATCGGCCAAAACTGCGATTGTTGATGACCGGCACGTAAATGCACCCTGAGGTTCGTCAATGGTGGAAATCACTCCGGGGACCCAAAACGGTGATTAATAGCCCATGAAACAGGTCAGAATCGGCCAAAACTACGAGTGTTGATGACCGACACGTAAATGCACCCTGGGGTTCGTCAATGGTGGAAATCACTCCGGGGACCCAAACCGGTGATTAATACCCCATGAAATAGGCCAGAATCGGCCAGAACTGCGAGTTTTGATGACCGGCACGTAAATGCACCCTGGGGTTCGTCAATGGTGGAAATCACTCCGGGGACCCAAAACGGTGATCAATAGCCCATGAAACAGGCCAGAATCGGCCAAAACTGCGAGTGTTGATGACCGGCACGTAAATGCACCCTGGGTTCGTCAATGGTGGAAATCACTCCGGGGACCCAAAACGGTGATTAATAGCCCATGAAACAGGCCAGAATCGGCCAAAACTGCGAGTGTTGATGACCGACACGTAAATGCACCCTGGGGTTCGTCAATGGTGGAAATCACTCCGGGGACCCAAAACGGTGATTAATAGCCCATGAAACAGGTCAGAATCGGCCAAAACTGCGAGTGTTGATGACCGGCACGTAAATGCACCCTGAGGTTCGTCAATGGTGGAAATCACTTCGGGGACCCAAAACGGTGATTAATAGCCCATGAAACAGGCCAGAATCAGCCAAAAGTGTGTGGGCTGATGACCGGCACGTAAATGCACCCTGGGGTTCGTCAATGGTGGAAATCACTCCGGGGACCCAAAACGGTGATTAATAGCCCATGAAACAGGTCAGAATCGGCCAAAACTGCGAGTGTTGATGACCGGCACGTAAATGCACCCTGAGGTTCGTCAATGGTGGAAATCACTTCGGGGACCCAAAACGGTGATTAATAGCCCATGAAACAGGCCAGAATCCGCCAAAAGTGTGTGGGCTGATGACCGGCACGTAAATGCACCCTGGGGTTCGTCAATGGTGGAAATCACTCCGGGGACCCAAAACGGTGATTAATAGCCCATGAAACAGGTCAGAATCGGCCAAAACTGCGAGTGTTGATGACCGGCACGTAAATGCACCCTGGGTTCGTCAATGGTGGAAATCACTCCGGGGACCCAAAACGGTGATTAATAGCCCATGAAACAGGCCAGAATCGGCCAAAAGTGTGTGGGCTGATGACCGGCACGTAAATGCACCCTGGGGTTCGTCAATGGTGGAAATCACTCCGGGGACCCAAAACGGTGATTAATAGCCCATGAAACAGGTCAGAATCGGCCAAAACTGCGAGTGTTGATGACCGGCACGTAAATGCACCCTGGGTTCGTCAATGGTGGAAATCACTCCGGGGACCCAAAACGGTGATTAATAGCCCATGAAACAGGCCAGAATCGGCCAAAACTGCGAGTGTTGATGACCGACACGTAAATGCACCCTGGGGTTCGTCAATGGTGGAAATCACTCCGGGGACCCAAAACGGTGATTAATAGCCCATGAAACAGGTCAGAATCGGCCAAAACTGCGAGTGTTGATGACCGGCACGTAAATGCACCCTGGGTTCGTCAATGGTGGAAATCACTCCGGGGACCCAAAACGGTGATTAATAGCCCATGAAACAGGCCAGAATCGGCCAAAACTGCGAGTGTTGATGACCGACACGTAAATGCACCCTGGGGTTCGTCAATGGTGGAAATCACTCCGGGGACCCAAAACGGTGATTAATAGCCCATGAAACAGGTCAGAATCGGCCAAAACTGCGAGTGTTGATGACCGGCACGTAAATGCACCCTGAGGTTCGTCAATGGTGGAAATCACTTCGGGGACCCAAAACGGTGATTAATAGCCCATGAAACAGGCCAGAATCCGCCAAAAGTGTGTGGGCTGATGACCGGCACGTAAATGCACCCTGGGGTTCGTCAATGGTGGAAATCACTCCGGGGACCCAAAACGGTGATTAATAGCCCATGAAACAGGTCAGAATCGGCCAAAACTGCGAGTGTTGATGACCGGCACGTAAATGCACCCTGGGTTCGTCAATGGTGGAAATCACTCCGGGGACCCAAAACGGTGATTAATAGCCCATGAAACAGGCCAGAATCGGCCAAAAGTGTGTGGGCTGATGACCGGCACGTAAATGCACCCTGGGGTTCGTCAATGGTGGAAATCACTCCGGGGACCCAAAACGGTGATTAATAGCCCATGAAACAGGTCAGAATCGGCCAAAACTGCGAGTGTTGATGACCGGCACGTAAATGCACCCTGGGTTCGTCAATGGTGGAAATCACTCCGGGGACCCAAAACGGTGATTAATAGCCCATGAAACAGGCCAGAATCGGCCAAAACTGCGAGTGTTGATGACCGACACGTAAATGCACCCTGGGGTTCGTCAATGGTGGAAATCACTCCGGGGACCCAAAACGGTGATTAATAGCCCATGAAACAGGTCAGAATCGGCCAAAACTGCGAGTGTTGATGACCGGCACGTAAATGCACCCTGAGGTTCGTCAATGGTGGAAATCACTTCGGGGACCCAAAACGGTGATTAATAGCCCATGAAACAGGCCAGAATCAGCCAAAAGTGTGTGGGCTGATGACCGGCACGTAAATGCACCCTGGGGTTCGTCAATGGTGGAAATCACTCCGGGGACCCAAAACGGTGATTAATAGCCCATGAAACAGGTCAGAATCGGCCAAAACTGCGAGTGTTGATGACCGGCACGTAAATGCACCCTGAGGTTCGTCAATGGTGGAAATCACTTCGGGGACCCAAAACGGTGATTAATAGCCCATGAAACAGGCCAGAATCCGCCAAAAGTGTGTGGGCTGATGACCGGCACGTAAATGCACCCTGGGGTTCGTCAATGGTGGAAATCACTCCGGGGACCCAAAACGGTGATTAATAGCCCATGAAACAGGTCAGAATCGGCCAAAACTGCGAGTGTTGATGACCGGCACGTAAATGCACCCTGGGTTCGTCAATGGTGGAAATCACTCCGGGGACCCAAAACGGTGATTAATAGCCCATGAAACAGGCCAGAATCGGCCAAAAGTGTGTGGGCTGATGACCGGCACGTAAATGCACCCTGGGGTTCGTCAATGGTGGAAATCACTCCGGGGACCCAAAACGGTGATTAATAGCCCATGAAACAGGTCAGAATCGGCCAAAACTGCGAGTGTTGATGACCGGCACGTAAATGCACCCTGGGTTCGTCAATGGTGGAAATCACTCCGGGGACCCAAAACGGTGATTAATAGCCCATGAAACAGGCCAGAATCGGCCAAAACTGCGAGTGTTGATGACCGACACGTAAATGCACCCTGGGGTTCGTCAATGGTGGAAATCACTCCGGGGACCCAAACCGGTGATTAATACCCCATGAAGTTGGCCAGAATCGGCCAGAACTGCGAGTTTTGATGACCGGCACGTAAATGCACCCTGGGGTTCGTCAATGGTGGAAATCACTCCGGGGACCCAAAACGGTGATTAATAGCCCATGAAACAGGCCAGAATCGGCCAAAACTGCGAGTGTTGATGACCGGCACGTAAATGCACCCTAGGGTTCGTCAATGGTGGAAATCACTCCGGGGACCCAAAACGGTGATTAATAGCCCATGAAACAGGCCAGAATCAGCCAAAAGTGTGTGGGCTGATGACCGGCACGTAAATGCACCCTGGGGTTCGTCAATGGTGGAAATCACTCCGGGGACCCAAAACGGTGATTAATAGCCCATGAAACAGGCCAGAATCGGCCAAAACTGCGAGTGTTGATGACCGGCACGTAAATGCACCCTAGGGTTCGTCAATGGTGGAAATCACTCCGGGGACCCAAAACGGTGATTAATAGCCCATGAAACAGGCCAGAATCGGCCAAAACTGCGAGTGTTGATGACCGGCACGTAAATGCACCCTGAGGTTCGTCAATGGTGGAAATCACTCCGGGGACCCAAAACGGTGATTAATAGCCCATGAAACAGGTCAGAATCGGCCAAAACTACGAGTGTTGATGACCGACACGTAAATGCACCCTGGGGTTCGTCAATGGTGGAAATCACTCCGGGGACCCAAACCGGTGATTAATACCCCATGAAATAGGCCAGAATCGGCCAGAACTGCGAGTTTTGATGACCGGCACGTAAATGCACCCTGGGGTTCGTCAATGGTGGAAATCACTCCGGGGACCCAAAACGGTGATCAATAGCCCATGAAACAGGCCAGAATCAGCCAAAAGTGTGTGGGCTGATGACCGGCACGTAAATGCACCCTGGGGTTCGTCAATGGTGGAAATCACTCCGGGGACCCAAAACGGTGATTAATAGCCCATGAAACAGGCCAGAATCGGCCAAAACTGCGAGTGTTGATGACCGGCACGTAAATGCACCCTAGGGTTCGTCAATGGTGGAAATCACTCCGGGGACCCAAAACGGTGATTAATAGCCCATGAAACAGGCCAGAATCGGCCAAAACTGCGAGTGTTGATGACCGGCACGTAAATGCACCCTGAGGTTCGTCAATGGTGGAAATCACTCCGGGGACCCAAAACGGTGATTAATAGCCCATGAAACAGGTCAGAATCGGCCAAAACTACGAGTGTTGATGACCGACACGTAAATGCACCCTGGGGTTCGTCAATGGTGGAAATCACTCCGGGGACCCAAACCGGTGATTAATACCCCATGAAATAGGCCAGAATCGGCCAGAACTGCGAGTTTTGATGACCGGCACGTAAATGCACCCTGAGGTTCGTCAATGGTGGAAATCACTTCGGGGACCCAAAACGGTGATTAATAGCCCATGAAACAGGCCAGAATCAGCCAAAAGTGTGTGGGCTGATGACCGGCACGTAAATGCACCCTGGGGTTCGTCAATGGTGGAAATCACTCCGGGGACCCAAAACGGTGATTAATAGCCCATGAAACAGGCCAGAATCGGCCAAAACTGCGAGTGTTGATGACCGGCACGTAAATGCACCCTAGGGTTCGTCAATGGTGGAAATCACTCCGGGGACCCAAAACGGTGATTAATAGCCCATGAAACAGGCCAGAATCGGCCAAAACTGCGAGTGTTGATGACCGGCACGTAAATGCACCCTGAGGTTCGTCAATGGTGGAAATCACTCCGGGGACCCAAAACGGTGATTAATAGCCCATGAAACAGGTCAGAATCGGCCAAAACTACGAGTGTTGATGACCGACACGTAAATGCACCCTGGGGTTCGTCAATGGTGGAAATCACTCCGGGGACCCAAACCGGTGATTAATACCCCATGAAATAGGCCAGAATCGGCCAGAACTGCGAGTTTTGATGACCGGCACGTAAATGCACCCTGGGGTTCGTCAATGGTGGAAATCACTCCGGGGACCCAAAACGGTGATCAATAGCCCATGAAACAGGCCAGAATCGGCCAAAACTGCGAGTGTTGATGACCGGCACGTAAATGCACCCTAGGGTTCGTCAATGGTGGAAATCACTCCGGGGACCCAAAACGGTGATTAATAGCCCATGAAACAGGCCAGAATCAGCCAAAAGTGTGTGGGTTGATGACCGGCACGTAAATGCACCCTGGGGTTCGTCAATGGTGGAAATCACTCCGGGGACCCAAAACGGTGATTAATAGCCCATGAAACAGGTCAGAATCGGCCAAAACTGCGAGTGTTGATGACCGGCACGTAAATGCACCCTAAGGTTCGTCAATGGTGGAAATCACTTCGGGGACCCAAAACGGTGATTAATAGCCCATGAAACAGGCCAGAATCAGCCAAAAGTGTGTGGGCTGATGACCGGCACGTAAATGCACCCTGGGGTTCGTCAATGGTGGAAATCACTCCGGGGACCCAAAACGGTGATTAATAGCCCATGAAACAGGTCAGAATCGGCCAAAACTGCGAGTGTTGATGACCGGCACGTAAATGCACCCTGAGGTTCGTCAATGGTGGAAATCACTTCGGGGACCCAAAACGGTGATTAATAGCCCATGAAACAGGCCAGAATCAGCCAAAAGTGTGTGGGCTGATGACCGGCACGTAAATGCACCCTGGGGTTCGTCAATGGTGGAAATCACTCCGGGGACCCAAAACGGTGATTAATAGCCCATGAAACAGGTCAGAATCGGCCAAAACTGCGAGTGTTGATGACCGGCACGTAAATGCACCCTGAGGTTCGTCAATGGTGGAAATCACTTCGGGGACCCAAAACGGTGATTAATAGCCCATGAAACAGGCCAGAATCAGCCAAAAGTGTGTGGGCTGATGACCGGCACGGAAATGCACCCTGAGGTTCGTCAATGGTGGAAATCACTTCGGGGACCCAAAACGGTGATTAATAGCCCATGAAACAGGCCAGAATCAGCCAAAAGTGTGTGGGCTGATGACCGGCACGTAAATGCACCCTGAGGTTCGTCAATGGTGGAAATCACTCCGGGGACCCAAAACGGTGATTAATAGCCCATGAAACAGGTCAGAATCGGCCAGAACTGCGAGTGTTGATGACCGGCACGTAAATGCACCCTAGGGTTCGTCAATGGTGGAAATCACTCCGGGGACCCAAAACGGTGATTAATAGCCCATGAAACAGGCCAGAATCGGCCAAAACTGCGAGTGTTGATGACCGGCACGTAAATGCACCCTGAGGTTCGTCAATGGTGGAAATCACTCCGGGGACCCAAAACGGTGATTAATAGCCCATGAAACAGGCCAGAATCAGCCAAAAGTGTGTGGGCTGATGACCGGCACGTAAATGCACCCTGGGGTTCGTCAATGGTGGAAATCACTCCGGGGACCCAAAACGGTGATTAATAGCCCATGAAACAGGTCAGAATCGGCCAAAACTGCGAGTGTTGATGACCGGCACGTAAATGCACCCTGAGGTTCGTCAATGGTGGAAATCACTTCGGGGACCCAAAACGGTGATTAATAGCCCATGAAACAGGCCAGAATCAGCCAAAAGTGTGTGGGCTGATGACCGGCACGTAAATGCACCCTGAGGTTCGTCAATGGTGGAAATCACTTCGGGGACCCAAAACGGTGATTAATAGCCCATGAAACAGGCCAGAATCAGCCAAAAGTGTGTGGGCTGATGACCGGCACGTAAATGCACCCTGAGGTTCGTCAATGGTGGAAATCACTCCGGGGACCCAAAACGGTGATTAATAGCCCATGAAACAGGTCAGAATCGGCCAAAACTGCGAGTGTTGATGACCGGCACGTAAATGCACCCTGAGGTTCGTCAATGGTGGAAATCACTTCGGGGACCCAAAACGGTGATTAATAGCCCATGAAACAGGCCAGAATCAGCCAAAAGTGTGTGGGCTGATGACCGGCACGTAAATGCACCCTGAGGTTCGTCAATGGTGGAAATCACTCCGGGGACCCAAAACGGTGATTAATAGCCCATGAAACAGGTCAGAATCGGCCAAAACTGCGATTGTTGATGACCGGCACGTAAATGCACCCTGAGGTTCGTCAATGGTGGAAATCACTCCGGGGACCCAAAACGGTGATTAATAGCCCATGAAACAGGTCAGAATCGGCCAAAACTGCGAGTGTTGATGACCGACACGTAAATGCACCCTGGGGTTCGTCAATGGTGGAAATCACTCCGGGGACCCAAACCGGTGATTAATACCCCATGAAATAGGCCAGAATCGGCCAGAACTGCGAGTTTTGATGACCGGCACGTAAATGCACCCTGGGGTTCGTCAATGGTGGAAATCACTCCGGGGACCCAAAACGGTGATCAATAGCCCATGAAACAGGCCAGAATCGGCCAAAACTGCGAGTGTTGATGACCGGCACGTAAATGCACCCTAGGGTTCGTCAATGGTGGAAATCACTCCGGGGACCCAAAACGGTGATTAATAGCCCATGAAACAGGCCAGAATCAGCCAAAAGTGTGTGGGTTGATGACCGGCACGTAAATGCACCCTGGGGTTCGTCAATGGTGGAAATCACTCCGGGGACCCAAAACGGTGATTAATAGCCCATGAAACAGGTCAGAATCGGCCAAAACTGCGAGTGTTGATGACCGGCACGTAAATGCACCCTAAGGTTCGTCAATGGTGGAAATCACTTCGGGGACCCAAAACGGTGATTAATAGCCCATGAAACAGGCCAGAATCAGCCAAAAGTGTGTGGGCTGATGACCGGCACGTAAATGCACCCTGGGGTTCGTCAATGGTGGAAATCACTCCGGGGACCCAAAACGGTGATTAATAGCCCATGAAACAGGTCAGAATCGGCCAAAACTGCGAGTGTTGATGACCGGCACGTAAATGCACCCTGAGGTTCGTCAATGGTGGAAATCACTTCGGGGACCCAAAACGGTGATTAATAGCCCATGAAACAGGCCAGAATCAGCCAAAAGTGTGTGGGCTGATGACCGGCACGTAAATGCACCCTGAGGTTCGTCAATGGTGGAAATCACTCCGGGGACCCAAAACGGTGATTAATAGCCCATGAAACAGGTCAGAATCGGCCAAAACTGCGATTGTTGATGACCGGCACGTAAATGCACCCTGAGGTTCGTCAATGGTGGAAATCACTCCGGGGACCCAAAACGGTGATTAATAGCCCATGAAACAGGTCAGAATCGGCCAAAACTGCGAGTGTTGATGACCGGCACGTAAATGCACCCTGAGGTTCGTCAATGGTGGAAATCACTCCGGGGACCCAAAACGGTGATTAATAGCCCATGAAACAGGCCAGAATCAGCCAAAAGTGTGTGGGCAGATGACCGGCACGTAAATGCACCCTGGGGTTCGTCAATGGTGGAAATCACTCCGGGGACCCAAAACGGTGATTAATAGCCCATGAAACAGGTCAGAATCGGCCAAAACTGCGAGTGTTGATGACCGGCACGTAAATGCACCCTGAGGTTCGTCAATGGTGGAAATCACTTCGGGGACCCAAAACGGTGATTAATAGCCCATGAAACAGGCCAGAATCAGCCAAAAGTGTGTGGGCTGATGACCGGCACGTAAATGCACCCTGGGGTTCGTCAATGGTGGAAATCACTCCGGGGACCCAAAACGGTGATTAATAGCCCATGAAACAGGCCAGAATCAGCCAAAAGTGTGTGGGCTGATGACCGGCACGTAAATGCACCCTGGGGTTCGTCAATGGTGGAAATCACTCCGGGGACCCAAAACGGTGATTAATAGCCCATGAAACAGGTCAGAATCGGCCAAAACTGCGAGTGTTGATGACCGGCACGTAAATGCACCCTGAGGTTCGTCAATGGTGGAAATCACTTCGGGGACCCAAAACGGTGATTAATAGCCCATGAAACAGGCCAGAATCAGCCAAAAGTGTGTGGGCTGATGACCGGCACGTAAATGCACCCTGGGGTTCGTCAATGGTGGAAATCACTCCGGGGACCCAAAACGGTGATTAATAGCCCATGAAACAGGTCAGAATCGGCCAAAACTGCGAGTGTTGATGACCGGCACGTAAATGCACCCTGAGGTTCGTCAATGGTGGAAATCACTTCGGGGACCCAAAACGGTGATTAATAGCCCATGAAACAGGCCAGAATCAGCCAAAAGTGTGTGGGCTGATGACCGGCACGTAAATGCACCCTGAGGTTCGTCAATGGTGGAAATCACTTCGGGGACCCAAAACGGTGATTAATAGCCCATGAAACAGGCCAGAATCAGCCAAAAGTGTGTGGGCTGATGACCGGCACGTAAATGCACCCTGAGGTTCGTCAATGGTGGAAATCACTCCGGGGACCCAAAACGGTGATTAATAGCCCATGAAACAGGTCAGAATCGGCCAGAACTGCGAGTGTTGATGACCGGCACGTAAATGCACCCTAGGGTTCGTCAATGGTGGAAATCACTCCGGGGACCCAAAACGGTGATTAATAGCCCATGAAACAGGCCAGAATCGGCCAAAACTGCGAGTGTTGATGACCGGCACGTAAATGCACCCTGAGGTTCGTCAATGGTGGAAATCACTCCGGGGACCCAAAACGGTGATTAATAGCCCATGAAACAGGCCAGAATCAGCCAAAAGTGTGTGGGCTGATGACCGGCACGTAAATGCACCCTGGGGTTCGTCAATGGTGGAAATCACTCCGGGGACCCAAAACGGTGATTAATAGCCCATGAAACAGGTCAGAATCGGCCAAAACTGCGAGTGTTGATGACCGGCACGTAAATGCACCCTGAGGTTCGTCAATGGTGGAAATCACTTCGGGGACCCAAAACGGTGATTAATAGCCCATGAAACAGGCCAGAATCAGCCAAAAGTGTGTGGGCTGATGACCGGCACGTAAATGCACCCTGAGGTTCGTCAATGGTGGAAATCACTTCGGGGACCCAAAACGGTGATTAATAGCCCATGAAACAGGCCAGAATCAGCCAAAAGTGTGTGGGCTGATGACCGGCACGTAAATGCACCCTGAGGTTCGTCAATGGTGGAAATCACTCCGGGGACCCAAAACGGTGATTAATAGCCCATGAAACAGGTCAGAATCGGCCAAAACTGCGAGTGTTGATGACCGGCACGTAAATGCACCCTGAGGTTCGTCAATGGTGGAAATCACTTCGGGGACCCAAAACGGTGATTAATAGCCCATGAAACAGGCCAGAATCAGCCAAAAGTGTGTGGGCTGATGACCGGCACGTAAATGCACCCTGAGGTTCGTCAATGGTGGAAATCACTCCGGGGACCCAAAACGGTGATTAATAGCCCATGAAACAGGTCAGAATCGGCCAAAACTGCGATTGTTGATGACCGGCACGTAAATGCACCCTGAGGTTCGTCAATGGTGGAAATCACTCCGGGGACCCAAAACGGTGATTAATAGCCCATGAAACAGGTCAGAATCGGCCAAAACTGCGAGTGTTGATGACCGACACGTAAATGCACCCTGGGGTTCGTCAATGGTGGAAATCACTCCGGGGACCCAAACCGGTGATTAATACCCCATGAAATAGGCCAGAATCGGCCAGAACTGCGAGTTTTGATGACCGGCACGTAAATGCACCCTGGGGTTCGTCAATGGTGGAAATCACTCCGGGGACCCAAAACGGTGATCAATAGCCCATGAAACAGGCCAGAATCGGCCAAAACTGCGAGTGTTGATGACCGGCACGTAAATGCACCCTAGGGTTCGTCAATGGTGGAAATCACTCCGGGGACCCAAAACGGTGATTAATAGCCCATGAAACAGGCCAGAATCAGCCAAAAGTGTGTGGGTTGATGACCGGCACGTAAATGCACCCTGGGGTTCGTCAATGGTGGAAATCACTCCGGGGACCCAAAACGGTGATTAATAGCCCATGAAACAGGTCAGAATCGGCCAAAACTGCGAGTGTTGATGACCGGCACGTAAATGCACCCTAAGGTTCGTCAATGGTGGAAATCACTTCGGGGACCCAAAACGGTGATTAATAGCCCATGAAACAGGCCAGAATCAGCCAAAAGTGTGTGGGCTGATGACCGGCACGTAAATGCACCCTGGGGTTCGTCAATGGTGGAAATCACTCCGGGGACCCAAAACGGTGATTAATAGCCCATGAAACAGGTCAGAATCGGCCAAAACTGCGAGTGTTGATGACCGGCACGTAAATGCACCCTGAGGTTCGTCAATGGTGGAAATCACTTCGGGGACCCAAAACGGTGATTAATAGCCCATGAAACAGGCCAGAATCAGCCAAAAGTGTGTGGGCTGATGACCGGCACGTAAATGCACCCTGAGGTTCGTCAATGGTGGAAATCACTCCGGGGACCCAAAACGGTGATTAATAGCCCATGAAACAGGTCAGAATCGGCCAAAACTGCGATTGTTGATGACCGGCACGTAAATGCACCCTGAGGTTCGTCAATGGTGGAAATCACTCCGGGGACCCAAAACGGTGATTAATAGCCCATGAAACAGGTCAGAATCGGCCAAAACTGCGAGTGTTGATGACCGGCACGTAAATGCACCCTGAGGTTCGTCAATGGTGGAAATCACTCCGGGGACCCAAAACGGTGATTAATAGCCCATGAAACAGGCCAGAATCAGCCAAAAGTGTGTGGGCAGATGACCGGCACGTAAATGCACCCTGGGGTTCGTCAATGGTGGAAATCACTCCGGGGACCCAAAACGGTGATTAATAGCCCATGAAACAGGTCAGAATCGGCCAAAACTGCGAGTGTTGATGACCGGCACGTAAATGCACCCTGAGGTTCGTCAATGGTGGAAATCACTTCGGGGACCCAAAACGGTGATTAATAGCCCATGAAACAGGCCAGAATCAGCCAAAAGTGTGTGGGCTGATGACCGGCACGTAAATGCACCCTGGGGTTCGTCAATGGTGTTAATCACTCCGGGGACCCAAAACGGTGATTAATAGCCCATGAAACAGGCCAGAATCAGCCAAAAGTGTGTGGGCTGATGACCGGCACGTAAATGCACCCTGGGGTTCGTCAATGGTGGAAATCACTCCGGGGACCCAAAACGGTGATTAATAGCCCATGAAACAGGTCAGAATCGGCCAAAACTGCGAGTGTTGATGACCGGCACGTAAATGCACCCTGAGGTTCGTCAATGGTGGAAATCACTTCGGGGACCCAAAACGGTGATTAATAGCCCATGAAACAGGCCAGAATCAGCCAAAAGTGTGTGGGCTGATGACCGGCACGTAAATGCACCCTGAGGTTCGTCAATGGTGGAAATCACTTCGGGGACCCAAAACGGTGATTAATAGCCCATGAAACAGGCCAGAATCAGCCAAAAGTGTGTGGGCTGATGACCGGCACGTAAATGCACCCTGAGGTTCGTCAATGGTGGAAATCACTCCGGGGACCCAAAACGGTGATTAATAGCCCATGAAACAGGTCAGAATCGGCCAGAACTGCGAGTGTTGATGACCGGCACGTAAATGCACCCTAGGGTTCGTCAATGGTGGAAATCACTCCGGGGACCCAAAACGGTGATTAATAGCCCATGAAACAGGCCAGAATCGGCCAAAACTGCGAGTGTTGATGACCGGCACGTAAATGCACCCTGAGGTTCGTCAATGGTGGAAATCACTCCGGGGACCCAAAACGGTGATTAATAGCCCATGAAACAGGCCAGAATCAGCCAAAACTGCGAGTGTTGATGACCGACACGTAAATGCACCCTGGGGTTCGTCAATGGTGGAAATCACTCCGGGGACCCAAACCGGTGATTAATACCCCATGAAGTTGGCCAGAATCGGCCAGAACTGCGAGTTTTGATGACCGGCACGTAAATGCACCCTGGGGTTCGTCAATGGTGGAAATCACTCCGGGGACCCAAAACGGTGATTAATAGCCCATGAAACAGGCCAGAATCGGCCAAAACTGCGAGTGTTGATGACCGGCACGTAAATGCACCCTAGGGTTCGTCAATGGTGGAAATCACTCCGGGGACCCAAAACGGTGATTAATAGCCCATGAAACAGGCCAGAATCAGCCAAAAGTGTGTGGGCTGATGACCGGCACGTAAATGCACCCTGGGGTTCGTCAATGGTGGAAATCACTCCGGGGACCCAAAACGGTGATTAATAGCCCATGAAACAGGTCAGAATCGGCCAAAACTGCGAGTGTTGATGACCGGCACGTAAATGCACCCTGAGGTTCGTCAATGGTGGAAATCACTTCGGGGACCCAAAACGGTGATTAATAGCCCATGAAACAGGCCAGAATCAGCCAAAAGTGTGTGGGCTGATGACCGGCACGTAAATGCACCCTGGGGTTCGTCAATGGTGGAAATCACTCCGGGGACCCAAAACGGTGATTAATAGCCCATGAAACAGGTCAGAATCGGCCAAAACTGCGAGTGTTGATGACCGGCACGTAAATGCACCCTGAGGTTCGTCAATGGTGGAAATCACTTCGGGGACCCAAAACGGTGATTAATAGCCCATGAAACAGGCCAGAATCAGCCAAAAGTGTGTGGGCTGATGACCGGCACGTAAATGCACCCTGAGGTTCGTCAATGGTGGAAATCACTCCGGGGACCCAAAACGGTGATTAATAGCCCATGAAACAGGTCAGAATCGGCCAAAACTGCGATTGTTGATGACCGGCACGTAAATGCACCCTGAGGTTCGTCAATGGTGGAAATCACTCCGGGGACCCAAAACGGTGATTAATAGCCCATGAAACAGGTCAGAATCGGCCAAAACTACGAGTGTTGATGACCGACACGTAAATGCACCCTGGGGTTCGTCAATGGTGGAAATCACTCCGGGGACCCAAACCGGTGATTAATACCCCATGAAATAGGCCAGAATCGGCCAGAACTGCGAGTTTTGATGACCGGCACGTAAATGCACCCTGGGGTTCGTCAATGGTGGAAATCACTCCGGGGACCCAAAACGGTGATCAATAGCCCATGAAACAGGCCAGAATCGGCCAAAACTGCGAGTGTTGATGACCGGCACGTAAATGCACCCTGAGGTTCGTCAATGGTGGAAATCACTTCGGGGACCCAAAACGGTGATTAATAGCCCATGAAACAGGCCAGAATCAGCCAAAAGTGTGTGGGCTGATGACCGGCACGTAAATGCACCCTGGGGTTCGTCAATGGTGGAAATCACTCCGGGGACCCAAAACGGTGATTAATAGCCCATGAAACAGGTCAGAATCGGCCAAAACTGCGAGTGTTGATGACCGGCACGTAAATGCACCCTGGGTTCGTCAATGGTGGAAATCACTCCGGGGACCCAAAACGGTGATTAATAGCCCATGAAACAGGCCAGAATCGGCCAAAACTGCGAGTGTTGATGACCGACACGTAAATGCACCCTGGGGTTCGTCAATGGTGGAAATCACTCCGGGGACCCAAAACGGTGATTAATAGCCCATGAAACAGGTCAGAATCGGCCAAAACTGCGAGTGTTGATGACCGGCACGTAAATGCACCCTGAGGTTCGTCAATGGTGGAAATCACTTCGGGGACCCAAAACGGTGATTAATAGCCCATGAAACAGGCCAGAATCAGCCAAAAGTGTGTGGGCTGATGACCGGCACGTAAATGCACCCTGGGGTTCGTCAATGGTGGAAATCACTCCGGGGACCCAAAACGGTGATTAATAGCCCATGAAACAGGTCAGAATCGGCCAAAACTGCGAGTGTTGATGACCGGCACGTAAATGCACCCTGAGGTTCGTCAATGGTGGAAATCACTTCGGGGACCCAAAACGGTGATTAATAGCCCATGAAACAGGCCAGAATCCGCCAAAAGTGTGTGGGCTGATGACCGGCACGTAAATGCACCCTGGGGTTCGTCAATGGTGGAAATCACTCCGGGGACCCAAAACGGTGATTAATAGCCCATGAAACAGGTCAGAATCGGCCAAAACTGCGAGTGTTGATGACCGGCACGTAAATGCACCCTGGGTTCGTCAATGGTGGAAATCACTCCGGGGACCCAAAACGGTGATTAATAGCCCATGAAACAGGCCAGAATCGGCCAAAAGTGTGTGGGCTGATGACCGGCACGTAAATGCACCCTGGGGTTCGTCAATGGTGGAAATCACTCCGGGGACCCAAAACGGTGATTAATAGCCCATGAAACAGGTCAGAATCGGCCAAAACTGCGAGTGTTGATGACCGGCACGTAAATGCACCCTGGGTTCGTCAATGGTGGAAATCACTCCGGGGACCCAAAACGGTGATTAATAGCCCATGAAACAGGCCAGAATCGGCCAAAACTGCGAGTGTTGATGACCGACACGTAAATGCACCCTGGGGTTCGTCAATGGTGGAAATCACTCCGGGGACCCAAAACGGTGATTAATAGCCCATGAAACAGGTCAGAATCGGCCAAAACTGCGAGTGTTGATGACCGGCACGTAAATGCACCCTGAGGTTCGTCAATGGTGGAAATCACTTCGGGGACCCAAAACGGTGATTAATAGCCCATGAAACAGGCCAGAATCAGCCAAAAGTGTGTGGGCTGATGACCGGCACGTAAATGCACCCTGGGGTTCGTCAATGGTGGAAATCACTCCGGGGACCCAAAACGGTGATTAATAGCCCATGAAACAGGTCAGAATCGGCCAAAACTGTGAGTGTTGATGACCGGCACGTAAATGCACCCTGAGGTTCGTCAATGGTGGAAATCACTTCGGGGACCCAAAACGGTGATTAATAGCCCATGAAACAGGCCAGAATCCGCCAAAAGTGTGTGGGCTGATGACCGGCACGTAAATGCACCCTGGGGTTCGTCAATGGTGGAAATCACTCCGGGGACCCAAAACGGTGATTAATAGCCCATGAAACAGGTCAGAATCGGCCAAAACTGCGAGTGTTGATGACCGGCACGTAAATGCACCCTGGGTTCGTCAATGGTGGAAATCACTCCGGGGACCCAAAACGGTGATTAATAGCCCATGAAACAGGCCAGAATCGGCCAAAAGTGTGTGGGCTGATGACCGGCACGTAAATGCACCCTGGGGTTCGTCAATGGTGGAAATCACTCCGGGGACCCAAAACGGTGATTAATAGCCCATGAAACAGGTCAGAATCGGCCAAAACTGCGAGTGTTGATGACCGGCACGTAAATGCACCCTGGGTTCGTCAATGGTGGAAATCACTCCGGGGACCCAAAACGGTGATTAATAGCCCATGAAACAGGCCAGAATCGGCCAAAACTGCGAGTGTTGATGACCGACACGTAAATGCACCCTGGGGTTCGTCAATGGTGGAAATCACTCCGGGGACCCAAACCGGTGATTAATACCCCATGAAGTTGGCCAGAATCGGCCAGAACTGCGAGTTTTGATGACCGGCACGTAAATGCACCCTGGGGTTCGTCAATGGTGGAAATCACTCCGGGGACCCAAAACGGTGATTAATAGCCCATGAAACAGGCCAGAATCGGCCAAAACTGCGAGTGTTGATGACCGGCACGTAAATGCACCCTAGGGTTCGTCAATGGTGGAAATCACTCCGGGGACCCAAAACGGTGATTAATAGCCCATGAAACAGGCCAGAATCAGCCAAAAGTGTGTGGGCTGATGACCGGCACGTAAATGCACCCTGGGGTTCGTCAATGGTGGAAATCACTCCGGGGACCCAAAACGGTGATTAATAGCCCATGAAACAGGCCAGAATCGGCCAAAACTGCGAGTGTTGATGACCGGCACGTAAATGCACCCTAGGGTTCGTCAATGGTGGAAATCACTCCGGGGACCCAAAACGGTGATTAATAGCCCATGAAACAGGCCAGAATCGGCCAAAACTGCGAGTGTTGATGACCGGCACGTAAATGCACCCTGAGGTTCGTCAATGGTGGAAATCACTCCGGGGACCCAAAACGGTGATTAATAGCCCATGAAACAGGTCAGAATCGGCCAAAACTACGAGTGTTGATGACCGACACGTAAATGCACCCTGGGGTTCGTCAATGGTGGAAATCACTCCGGGGACCCAAACCGGTGATTAATACCCCATGAAATAGGCCAGAATCGGCCAGAACTGCGAGTTTTGATGACCGGCACGTAAATGCACCCTGGGGTTCGTCAATGGTGGAAATCACTCCGGGGACCCAAAACGGTGATCAATAGCCCATGAAACAGGCCAGAATCAGCCAAAAGTGTGTGGGCTGATGACCGGCACGTAAATGCACCCTGGGGTTCGTCAATGGTGGAAATCACTCCGGGGACCCAAAACGGTGATTAATAGCCCATGAAACAGGCCAGAATCGGCCAAAACTGCGAGTGTTGATGACCGGCACGTAAATGCACCCTAGGGTTCGTCAATGGTGGAAATCACTCCGGGGACCCAAAACGGTGATTAATAGCCCATGAAACAGGCCAGAATCGGCCAAAACTGCGAGTGTTGATGACCGGCACGTAAATGCACCCTGAGGTTCGTCAATGGTGGAAATCACTCCGGGGACCCAAAACGGTGATTAATAGCCCATGAAACAGGTCAGAATCGGCCAAAACTACGAGTGTTGATGACCGACACGTAAATGCACCCTGGGGTTCGTCAATGGTGGAAATCACTCCGGGGACCCAAACCGGTGATTAATACCCCATGAAATAGGCCAGAATCGGCCAGAACTGCGAGTTTTGATGACCGGCACGTAAATGCACCCTGAGGTTCGTCAATGGTGGAAATCACTTCGGGGACCCAAAACGGTGATTAATAGCCCATGAAACAGGCCAGAATCAGCCAAAAGTGTGTGGGCTGATGACCGGCACGTAAATGCACCCTGGGGTTCGTCAATGGTGGAAATCACTCCGGGGACCCAAAACGGTGATTAATAGCCCATGAAACAGGCCAGAATCGGCCAAAACTGCGAGTGTTGATGACCGGCACGTAAATGCACCCTAGGGTTCGTCAATGGTGGAAATCACTCCGGGGACCCAAAACGGTGATTAATAGCCCATGAAACAGGCCAGAATCGGCCAAAACTGCGAGTGTTGATGACCGGCACGTAAATGCACCCTGAGGTTCGTCAATGGTGGAAATCACTCCGGGGACCCAAAACGGTGATTAATAGCCCATGAAACAGGTCAGAATCGGCCAAAACTACGAGTGTTGATGACCGACACGTAAATGCACCCTGGGGTTCGTCAATGGTGGAAATCACTCCGGGGACCCAAACCGGTGATTAATACCCCATGAAATAGGCCAGAATCGGCCAGAACTGCGAGTTTTGATGACCGGCACGTAAATGCACCCTGGGGTTCGTCAATGGTGGAAATCACTCCGGGGACCCAAAACGGTGATCAATAGCCCATGAAACAGGCCAGAATCGGCCAAAACTGCGAGTGTTGATGACCGGCACGTAAATGCACCCTGAGGTTCGTCAATGGTGGAAATCACTTCGGGGACCCAAAACGGTGATTAATAGCCCATGAAACAGGCCAGAATCAGCCAAAAGTGTGTGGGCTGATGACCGGCACGTAAATGCACCCTGGGGTTCGTCAATGGTGGAAATCACTCCGGGGACCCAAAACGGTGATTAATAGCCCATGAAACAGGTCAGAATCGGCCAAAACTGCGAGTGTTGATGACCGGCACGTAAATGCACCCTGGGTTCGTCAATGGTGGAAATCACTCCGGGGACCCAAAACGGTGATTAATAGCCCATGAAACAGGCCAGAATCGGCCAAAACTGCGAGTGTTGATGACCGACACGTAAATGCACCCTGGGGTTCGTCAATGGTGGAAATCACTCCGGGGACCCAAAACGGTGATTAATAGCCCATGAAACAGGTCAGAATCGGCCAAAACTGCGAGTGTTGATGACCGGCACGTAAATGCACCCTGAGGTTCGTCAATGGTGGAAATCACTTCGGGGACCCAAAACGGTGATTAATAGCCCATGAAACAGGCCAGAATCAGCCAAAAGTGTGTGGGCTGATGACCGGCACGTAAATGCACCCTGGGGTTCGTCAATGGTGGAAATCACTCCGGGGACCCAAAACGGTGATTAATAGCCCATGAAACAGGTCAGAATCGGCCAAAACTGCGAGTGTTGATGACCGGCACGTAAATGCACCCTGAGGTTCGTCAATGGTGGAAATCACTTCGGGGACCCAAAACGGTGATTAATAGCCCATGAAACAGGCCAGAATCCGCCAAAAGTGTGTGGGCTGATGACCGGCACGTAAATGCACCCTGGGGTTCGTCAATGGTGGAAATCACTCCGGGGACCCAAAACGGTGATTAATAGCCCATGAAACAGGTCAGAATCGGCCAAAACTGCGAGTGTTGATGACCGGCACGTAAATGCACCCTGGGTTCGTCAATGGTGGAAATCACTCCGGGGACCCAAAACGGTGATTAATAGCCCATGAAACAGGCCAGAATCGGCCAAAAGTGTGTGGGCTGATGACCGGCACGTAAATGCACCCTGGGGTTCGTCAATGGTGGAAATCACTCCGGGGACCCAAAACGGTGATTAATAGCCCATGAAACAGGTCAGAATCGGCCAAAACTGCGAGTGTTGATGACCGGCACGTAAATGCACCCTGGGTTCGTCAATGGTGGAAATCACTCCGGGGACCCAAAACGGTGATTAATAGCCCATGAAACAGGCCAGAATCGGCCAAAACTGCGAGTGTTGATGACCGACACGTAAATGCACCCTGGGGTTCGTCAATGGTGGAAATCACTCCGGGGACCGAAAACGGTGATTAATAGCCCATGAAACAGGTCAGAATCGGCCAAAACTGCGAGTGTTGATGACCGGCACGTAAATGCACCCTGAGGTTCGTCAATGGTGGAAATCACTTCGGGGACCCAAAACGGTGATTAATAGCCCATGAAACAGGCCAGAATCAGCCAAAAGTGTGTGGGCTGATGACCGGCACGTAAATGCACCCTGGGGTTCGTCAATGGTGGAAATCACTCCGGGGACCCAAAACGGTGATTAATAGCCCATGAAACAGGTCAGAATCGGCCAAAACTGCGAGTGTTGATGACCGGCACGTAAATGCACCCTGAGGTTCGTCAATGGTGGAAATCACTTCGGGGACCCAAAACGGTGATTAATAGCCCATGAAACAGGCCAGAATCCGCCAAAAGTGTGTGGGCTGATGACCGGCACGTAAATGCACCCTGAGGTTCGTCAATGGTGGAAATCACTTCGGGGACCCAAAACGGTGATTAATAGCCCATGAAACAGGTCAGAATCGGCCAAAACTGCGAGTGTTGATGACCGGCACGTAAATGCACCCTGGGTTCGTCAATGGTGGAAATCACTCCGGGGACCCAAAACGGTGATTAATAGCCCATGAAACAGGCCAGAATCGGCCAAAAGTGTGTGGGCTGATGACCGGCACGTAAATGCACCCTGGGGTTCGTCAATGGTGGAAATCACTCCGGGGACCCAAAACGGTGATTAATAGCCCATGAAACAGGTCAGAATCGGCCAAAACTGCGAGTGTTGATGACCGGCACGTAAATGCACCCTGGGTTCGTCAATGGTGGAAATCACTCCGGGGACCCAAAACGGTGATTAATAGCCCATGAAACAGGCCAGAATCGGCCAAAACTGCGAGTGTTGATGACCGACACGTAAATGCACCCTGGGGTTCGTCAATGGTGGAAATCACTCCGGGGACCCAAACCGGTGATTAATACCCCATGAAGTTGGCCAGAATCGGCCAGAACTGCGAGTTTTGATGACCGGCACGTAAATGCACCCTGGGGTTCGTCAATGGTGGAAATCACTCCGGGGACCCAAAACGGTGATTAATAGCCCATGAAACAGGCCAGAATCGGCCAAAACTGCGAGTGTTGATGACCGGCACGTAAATGCACCCTAGGGTTCGTCAATGGTGGAAATCACTCCGGGGACCCAAAACGGTGATTAATAGCCCATGAAACAGGCCAGAATCAGCCAAAAGTGTGTGGGCTGATGACCGGCACGTAAATGCACCCTGGGGTTCGTCAATGGTGGAAATCACTCCGGGGACCCAAAACGGTGATTAATAGCCCATGAAACAGGTCAGAATCGGCCAAAACTGCGAGTGTTGATGACCGGCACGTAAATGCACCCTGAGGTTCGTCAATGGTGGAAATCACTTCGGGGACCCAAAACGGTGATTAATAGCCCATGAAACAGGCCAGAATCAGCCAAAAGTGTGTGGGCTGATGACCGGCACGTAAATGCACCCTGGGGTTCGTCAATGGTGGAAATCACTCCGGGGACCCAAAACGGTGATTAATAGCCCATGAAACAGGTCAGAATCGGCCAAAACTGCGAGTGTTGATGACCGGCACGTAAATGCACCCTGAGGTTCGTCAATGGTGGAAATCACTTCGGGGACCCAAAACGGTGATTAATAGCCCATGAAACAGGCCAGAATCAGCCAAAAGTGTGTGGGCTGATGACCGGCACGTAAATGCACCCTGAGGTTCGTCAATGGTGGAAATCACTCCGGGGACCCAAAACGGTGATTAATAGCCCATGAAACAGGTCAGAATCGGCCAAAACTGCGATTGTTGATGACCGGCACGTAAATGCACCCTGAGGTTCGTCAATGGTGGAAATCACTCCGGGGACCCAAAACGGTGATTAATAGCCCATGAAACAGGTCAGAATCGGCAAAAACTGCGAGTGTTGATGACCGACACGTAAATGCACCCTGGGGTTCGTCAATGGTGGAAATCACTCCGGGGACCCAAACCGGTGATTAATACCCCATGAAATAGGCCAGAATCGGCCAGAACTGCGAGTTTTGATGACCGGCACGTAAATGCACCCTGGGGTTCGTCAATGGTGGAAATCACTCCGGGGACCCAAAACGGTGATCAATAGCCCATGAAACAGGCCAGAATCGGCCAAAACTGCGAGTGTTGATGACCGGCACGTAAATGCACCCTGAGGTTCGTCAATGGTGGAAATCACTTCGGGGACCCAAAACGGTGATTAATAGCCCATGAAACAGGCCAGAATCAGCCAAAAGTGTGTGGGCTGATGACCGGCACGTAAATGCACCCTGGGGTTCGTCAATGGTGGAAATCACTCCGGGGACCCAAAACGGTGATTAATAGCCCATGAAACAGGTCAGAATCGGCCAAAACTGCGAGTGTTGATGACCGGCACGTAAATGCACCCTGAGGTTCGTCAATGGTGGAAATCACTTCGGGGACCCAAAACGGTGATTAATAGCCCATGAAACAGGCCAGAATCAGCCAAAAGTGTGTGGGCTGATGACCGGCACGTAAATGCACCCTGGGGTTCGTCAATGGTGGAAATCACTCCGGGGACCCAAAACGGTGATTAATAGCCCATGAAACAGGTCAGAATCGGCCAAAACTGCGAGTGTTGATGACCGGCACGTAAATGCACCCTGAGGTTCGTCAATGGTGGAAATCACTTCGGGGACCCAAAACGGTGATTAATAGCCCATGAAACAGGCCAGAATCAGCCAAAAGTGTGTGGGCTGATGACCGGCACGTAAATGCACCCTGGGGTTCGTCAATGGTGGAAATCACTCCGGGGACCCAAAACGGTGATTAATAGCCCATGAAACAGGCCAGAATCGGCCAAAACTGCGAGTGTTGATGACCGGCACGTAAATGCACCCTAGGGTTCGTCAATGTTGGAAATCACTCCGGGGACCCAAAACGGTGATCAATAGCCCATGAAACAGGCCAGAATCGGCCAAAACTGCGAGTGTTGATGACCGGCACGTAAATGCACCCTGAGGTTCGTCAATGGTGGAAATCACTTCGGGGACCCAAAACGGTGATTAATAGCCCATGAAACAGGTCAGAATCGGCCAAAACTGCGAGTGTTGATGACCGACACGTAAATGCACCCTGGGGTTCGTCAATGGTGGAAATCACTCCGGGGACCCAAACCGGTGATTAATACCCCATGAAATAGGCCAGAATCGGCCAGAACTGCGAGTTTTGATGACCGGCACGTAAATGCACCCTGGGGTTCGTCAATGGTGGAAATCACTCCGGGGACCCAAAACGGTGATCAATAGCCCATGAAACAGGCCAGAATCGGCCAAAACTGCGAGTGTTGATGACCGGCACGTAAATGCACCCTGAGGTTCGTCAATGGTGGAAATCACTTCGGGGACCCAAAACGGTGATTAATAGCCCATGAAACAGGCCAGAATCAGCCAAAAGTGTGTGGGCTGATGACCGGCACGTAAATGCACCCTGGGTTCGTCAATGGTGGAAATCACTCCGGGGACCCAAAACGGTGATTAATAGCCCATGAAACAGGTCAGAATCGGCCAAAACTGCGAGTGTTGATGACCGGCACGTAAATGCACCCTGGGTTCGTCAATGGTGGAAATCACTCCGGGGACCCAAAACGGTGATTAATAGCCCATGAAACAGGCCAGAATCGGCCAAAACTGCGAGTGTTGATGACCGACACGTAAATGCACCCTGGGGTTCGTCAATGGTGGAAATCACTCCGGGGACCCAAAACGGTGATTAATAGCCCATGAAACAGGTCAGAATCGGCCAAAACTGCGAGTGTTGATGACCGGCACGTAAATGCACCCTGAGGTTCGTCAATGGTGGAAATCACTTCGGGGACCCAAAACGGTGATTAATAGCCCATGAAACAGGCCAGAATCAGCCAAAAGTGTGTGGTCTGATGACCGGCACGTAAATGCACCCTGGGGTTCGTCAATGGTGGAAATCACTCCGGGGACCCAAAACGGTGATTAATAGCCCATGAAACAGGTCAGAATCGGCCAAAACTGCGAGTGTTGATGACCGGCACGTAAATGCACCCTGAGGTTCGTCAATGGTGGAAATCACTTCGGGGACCCAAAACGGTGATTAATAGCCCATGAAACAGGCCAGAATCCGCCAAAAGTGTGTGGGCTGATGACCGGCACGTAAATGCACCCTGGGGTTCGTCAATGGTGGAAATCACTCCGGGGACCCAAAACGGTGATTAATAGCCCATGAAACAGGTCAGAATCGGCCAAAACTGCGAGTGTTGATGACCGGCACGTAAATGCACCCTGAGGTTCGTCAATGGTGGAAATCACTTCGGGGACCCAAAACGGTGATTAATAGCCCATGAAACAGGCCAGAATCAGCCAAAAGTGTGTGGGCTGATGACCGGCACGTAAATGCACCCTGGGGTTCGTCAATGGTGGAAATCACTCCGGGGACCCAAAACGGTGATTAATAGCCCATGAAACAGGTCAGAATCGGCCAAAACTGCGAGTGTTGATGACCGGCACGTAAATGCACCCTGGGTTCGTCAATGGTGGAAATCACTCCGGGGACCCAAAACGGTGATTAATAGCCCATGAAACAGGCCAGAATCGGCCAAAACTGCGAGTGTTGATGACCGACACGTAAATGCACCCTGGGGTTCGTCAATGGTGGAAATCACTCCGGGGACCCAAAACGGTGATTAATAGCCCATGAAACAGGTCAGAATCGGCCAAAACTGCGAGTGTTGATGACCGGCACGTAAATGCACCCTGAGGTTCGTCAATGGTGGAAATCACTTCGGGGACCCAAAACGGTGATTAATAGCCCATGAAACAGGTCAGAATCGGCCAAAACTGCGAGTGTTGATGACCGGCACGTAAATGCACCCTGAGGTTCGTCAATGGTGGAAATCACTTCGGGGACCCAAAACGGTGATTAATAGCCCATGAAACAGGCCAGAATCCGCCAAAAGTGTGTGGGCTGATGACCGGCACGTAAATGCACCCTGGGGTTCGTCAATGGTGGAAATCACTTCGGGGACCCAAAACGGTGATTAATAGCCCATGAAAGAGGTCAGAATCGGCCAAAACTGCGAGTGTTGATGACCGGCACGTAAATGCACCCTGAGGTTCGTCAATGGTGGAAATCACTTCGGGGACCCAAAACGGTGATTAATAGCCCATGAAACAGGCCAGAATCAGCCAAAAGTGTGTGGGCTGATGACCGGCACGTAAATGCACCCTGAGGTTCGTCAATGGTGGAAATCACTCCGGGGACCCAAAACGGTGATTAATAGCCCATGAAACAGGTCAGAATCGGCCAAAACTGCGATTGTTGATGACCGGCACGTAAATGCACCCTGAGGTTCGTCAATGGTGGAAATCACTCCGGGGACCCAAAACGGTGATTAATAGCCCATGAAACAGGTCAGAATCGGCCAAAACTGCGAGTGTTGATGACCGACACGTAAATGCACCCTGGGGTTCGTCAATGGTGGAAATCACTCCGGGGACCCAAACCGGTGATTAATACCCCATGAAATAGGCCAGAATCGGCCAGAACTGCGAGTTTTGATGACCGGCACGTAAATGCACCCTGGGGTTCGTCAATGGTGGAAATCACTCCGGGGACCCAAAACGGTGATCAATAGCCCATGAAACAGGCCAGAATCGGCCAAAACTGCGAGTGTTGATGACCGGCACGTAAATGCACCCTGAGGTTCGTCAATGGTGGAAATCACTTCGGGGACCCAAAACGGTGATTAATAGCCCATGAAACAGGCCAGAATCAGCCAAAAGTGTGTGGGCTGATGACCGGCACGTAAATGCACCCTGGGGTTCGTCAATGGTGGAAATCACTCCGGGGACCCAAAACGGTGATTAATAGCCCATGAAACAGGTCAGAATCGGCCAAAACTGCGAGTGTTGATGACCGGCACGTAAATGCACCCTGGGTTCGTCAATGGTGGAAATCACTCCGGGGACCCAAAACGGTGATTAATAGCCCATGAAACAGGCCAGAATCGGCCAAAACTGCGAGTGTTGATGACCGACACGTAAATGCACCCTGGGGTTCGTCAATGGTGGAAATCACTCCGGGGACCCAAAACGGTGATTAATAGCCCATGAAACAGGTCAGAATCGGCCAAAACTGCGAGTGTTGATGACCGGCACGTAAATGCACCCTGAGGTTCGTCAATGGTGGAAATCACTTCGGGGACCCAAAACGGTGATTAATAGCCCATGAAACAGGCCAGAATCAGCCAAAAGTGTGTGGGCTGATGACCGGCACGTAAATGCACCCTGGGGTTCGTCAATGGTGGAAATCACTCCGGGGACCCAAAACGGTGATTAATAGCCCATGAAACAGGTCAGAATCGGCCAAAACTGCGAGTGTTGATGACCGGCACGTAAATGAACCCTGGGTTCGTCAATGGTGGAAATCACTCCGGGGACCCAAAACGGTGATTAATAGCCCATGAAACAGGCCAGAATCGGCCAAAACTGCGAGTGTTGATGACCGACACGTAAATGCACCCTGGGGTTCGTCAATGGTGGAAATCACTCCGGGGACCCAAAACGGTGATTAATAGCCCATGAAACAGGTCAGAATCGGCCAAAACTGCGAGTGTTGATGACCGGCACGTAAATGCACCCTGAGGTTCGTCAATGGTGGAAATCACTTCGGGGACCCAAAACGGTGATTAATAGCCCATGAAACAGGTCAGAATCGGCCAAAACTGCGAGTGTTGATGACCGGCACGTAAATGCACCCTGAGGTTCGTCAATGGTGGAAATCACTTCGGGGACCCAAAACGGTGATTAATAGCCCATGAAACAGGCCAGAATCCGCCAAAAGTGTGTGGGCTGATGACCGGCACGTAAATGCACCCTGGGGTTCGTCAATGGTGGAAATCACTCCGGGGACCCAAAACGGTGATTAATAGCCCATGAAACAGGTCAGAATCGGCCAAAACTGCGAGTGTTGATGACCGGCACGTAAATGCACCCTGGGTTCGTCAATGGTGGAAATCACTCCGGGGACCCAAAACGGTGATTAATAGCCCATGAAACAGGCCAGAATCGGCCAAAAGTGTGTGGGCTGATGACCGGCACGTAAATGCACCCTGGGGTTCGTCAATGGTGGAAATCACTCCGGGGACCCAAAACGGTGATTAATAGCCCATGAAACAGGTCAGAATCGGCCAAAACTGCGAGTGTTGATGACCGGCACGTAAATGCACCCTGGGTTCGTCAATGGTGGAAATCACTCCGGGGACCCAAAACGGTGATTAATAGCCCATGAAACAGGCCAGAATCGGCCAAAACTGCGAGTGTTGATGACCGACACGTAAATGCACCCTGGGGTTCGTCAATGGTGGAAATCACTCCGGGGACCCAAACCGGTGATTAATACCCCATGAAGTTGGCCAGAATCGGCCAGAACTGCGAGTTTTGATGACCGGCACGTAAATGCACCCTGGGGTTCGTCAATGGTGGAAATCACTCCGGGGACCCAAAACGGTGATTAATAGCCCATGAAACAGGCCAGAATCGGCCAAAACTGCGAGTGTTGATGACCGGCACGTAAATGCACCCTAGGGTTCGTCAATGGTGGAAATCACTCCGGGGACCCAAAACGGTGATTAATAGCCCATGAAACAGGCCAGAATCGGCCAAAACTGCGAGTGTTGATGACCGGCACGTAAATGCACCCTGAGGTTCGTCAATGGTGGAAATCACTCCGGGGACCCAAAACGGTGATTAATAGCCCATGAAACAGGCCAGAATCAGCCAAAAGTGTGTGGGCTGATGACCGGCACGTAAATGCACCCTGGGGTTCGTCAATGGTGGAAATCACTCCGGGGACCCAAAACGGTGATTAATAGCCCATGAAACAGGTCAGAATCGGCCAAAACTGCGAGTGTTGATGACCGGCACGTAAATGCACCCTGAGGTTCGTCAATGGTGGAAATCACTTCGGGGACCCAAAACGGTGATTAATAGCCCATGAAACAGGCCAGAATCAGCCAAAAGTGTGTGGGCTGATGACCGGCACGTAAATGCACCCTGGGGTTCGTCAATGGTGGAAATCACTCCGGGGACCCAAAACGGTGATTAATAGCCCATGAAAGAGGTCAGAATCGGCCAAAACTGCGAGTGTTGATGACCGGCACGTAAATGCACCCTGGGTTCGTCAATGGTGGAAATCACTCCGGGGACCCAAAACGGTGATTAATAGCCCATGAAAGAGGTCAGAATCGGCCAAAACTGCGAGTGTTGATGACCGGCACGTAAATGCACCCTGAGGTTCGTCAATGGTGGAAATCACTTCGGGGACCCAAAACGGTGATTAATAGCCCATGAAACAGGCCAGAATCAGCCAAAAGTGTGTGGGCTGATGACCGGCACGTCAATGCACCCTGAGGTTCGTCAATGGTGGAAATCACTCCGGGGACCCAAAACGGTGATTAATAGCCCATGAAACAGGTCAGAATCGGCCAAAACTGCGATTGTTGATGACCGGCACGTAAATGCACCCTGAGGTTCGTCAATGGTGGAAATCACTCCGGGGACCCAAAACGGTGATTAATAGCTCATGAAACAGGTCAGAATCGGCCAAAACTGCGAGTGTTGATGACCGACACGTAAATGCACCCTGGGGTTCGTCAATGGTGGAAATCACTCCGGGGACCCAAACCGGTGATTAATACCCCATGAAATAGGCCAGAATCGGCCAGAACTGCGAGTTTTGATGACCGGCACGTAAATGCACCCTGGGGTTCGTCAATGGTGGAAATCACTCCGGGGACCCAAAACGGTGATCAATAGCCCATGAAACAGGCCAGAATCGGCCAAAACTGCGAGTGTTGATGACCGGCACGTAAATGCACCCTGAGGTTCGTCAATGGTGGAAATCACTTCGGGGACCCAAAACGGTGATTAATAGCCCATGAAACAGGCCAGAATCAGCCAAAAGTGTGTGGGCTGATGACCGGCACGTAAATGCACCCTGGGGTTCGTCAATGGTGGAAATCACTCCGGGGACCCAAAACGGTGATTAATAGCCCATGAAACAGGTCAGAATCGGCCAAAACTGCGAGTGTTGATGACCGGCACGTAAATGCACCCTGGGTTCGTCAATGGTGGAAATCACTCCGGGGACCCAAAACGGTGATTAATAGCCCATGAAACAGGCCAGAATCGGCCAAAACTGCGAGTGTTGATGACCGGCACGTAAATGCACCCTGAGGTTCGTCAATGGTGGAAATCACTTCGGGGACCCAAAACGGTGATTAATAGCCCATGAAACAGGCCAGAATCAGCCAAAAGTGTGTGGGCTGATGACCGGCACGTAAATGCACCCTGGGGTTCGTCAATGGTGGAAATCACTCCGGGGACCCAAAACGGTGATTAATAGCCCATGAAACAGGTCAGAATCGGCCAAAACTGCGAGTGTTGATGACCGGCACGTAAATGCACCCTGAGGTTCGTCAATGGTGGAAATCACTTCGGGGACCCAAAACGGTGATTAATAGCCCATGAAACAGGCCAGAATCAGCCAAAAGTGTGTGGGCTGATGACCGGCACGTAAATGCACCCTGGGGTTCGTCAATGGTGGAAATCACTCCGGGGACCCAAAACGGTGATTAATAGCCCATGAAAGAGGTCAGAATCGGCCAAAACTGCGAGTGTTGATGACCGGCACGTAAATGCACCCTGAGGTTCGTCAATGGTGGAAATCACTTCGGGGACCCAAAACGGTGATTAATAGCCCATGAAACAGGCCAGAATCAGCCAAAAGTGTGTGGGCTGATGACCGGCACGTAAATGCACCCTGAGGTTCGTCAATGGTGGAAATCACTCCGGGGACCCAAAACGGTGATTAATAGCCCATGAAACAGGTCAGAATCGGCCAAAACTGCGATTGTTGATGACCGGCACGTAAATGCACCCTGAGGTTCGTCAATGGTGGAAATCACTCCGGGGACCCAAAACGGTGATTAATAGCCCATGAAACAGGTCAGAATCGGCCAAAACTGCGAGTGTTGATGACCGACACGTAAATGCACCCTGGGGTTCGTCAATGGTGGAAATCACTCCGGGGACCCAAACCGGTGATTAATACCCCATGAAATAGGCCAGAATCGGCCAGAACTGCGAGTTTTGATGACCGGCACGTAAATGCACCCTGGGGTTCGTCAATGGTGGAAATCACTCCGGGGACCCAAAACGGTGATCAATAGCCCATGAAACAGGCCAGAATCGGCCAAAACTGCGAGTGTTGATGACCGGCACGTAAATGCACCCTGAGGTTCGTCAATGGTGGAAATCACTTCGGGGACCCAAAACGGTGATTAATAGCCCATGAAACAGGCCAGAATCAGCCAAAAGTGTGTGGGCTGATGACCGGCACGTAAATGCACCCTGGGGTTCGTCAATGGTGGAAATCACTCCGGGGACCCAAAACGGTGATTAATAGCCCATGAAACAGGTCAGAATCGGCCAAAACTGCGAGTGTTGATGACCGGCACGTAAATGCACCCTGGGTTCGTCAATGGTGGAAATCACTCCGGGGACCCAAAACGGTGATTAATAGCCCATGAAACAGGCCAGAATCGGCCAAAACTGCGAGTGTTGATGACCGACACGTAAATGCACCCTGGGGTTCGTCAATGGTGGAAATCACTCCGGGGACCCAAAACGGTGATTAATAGCCCATGAAACAGGTCAGAATCGGCCAAAACTGCGAGTGTTGATGACCGGCACGTAAATGCACCCTGAGGTTCGTCAATGGTGGAAATCACTTCGGGGACCCAAAACGGTGATTAATAGCCCATGAAACAGGCCAGAATCAGCCAAAAGTGTGTGGGCTGATGACCGGCACGTAAATGCACCCTGGGGTTCGTCAATGGTGGAAATCACTCCGGGGACCCAAAACGGTGATTAATAGCCCATGAAACAGGTCAGAATCGGCCAAAACTGCGAGTGTTGATGACCGGCACGTAAATGCACCCTGAGGTTCGTCAATGGTGGAAATCACTTCGGGGACCCAAAACGGTGATTAATAGCCCATGAAACAGGCCAGAATCCGCCAAAAGTGTGTGGGCTGATGACCGGCACGTAAATGCACCCTGGGGTTCGTCAATGGTGGAAATCACTCCGGGGACCCAAAACGGTGATTAATAGCCCATGAAACAGGTCAGAATCGGCCAAAACTGCGAGTGTTGATGACCGGCACGTAAATGCACCCTGGGTTCGTCAATGGTGGAAATCACTCCGGGGACCCAAAACGGTGATTAATAGCCCATGAAACAGGCCAGAATCGGCCAAAACTACGAGTGTTGATGACCGACACGTAAATGCACCCTGGGGTTCGTCAATGGTGGAAATCACTCCGGGGACCCAAACCGGTGATTAATACCCCATGAAGTTGGCCAGAATCGGCCAGAACTGCGAGTTTTGATGACCGGCACGTAAATGCACCCTGGGGTTCGTCAATGGTGGAAATCACTCCGGGGACCCAAAACGGTGATTAATAGCCCATGAAACAGGTCAGAATCGGCCAAAACTGCGAGTGTTGATGACCGGCACGTAAATGCACCCTGAGGTTCGTCAATGGTGGAAATCACTTCGGGGACCCAAAACGGTGATTAATAGCCCATGAAACAGGCCAGAATCAGCCAAAAGTGTGTGGGCTGATGACCGGCACGTAAATGCACCCTGGGGTTCGTCAATGGTGGAAATCACTCCGGGGACCCAAAACGGTGATTAATAGCCCATGAAAGAGGTCAGAATCGGCCAAAACTGCGAGTGTTGATGACCGGCACGTAAATGCACCCTGAGGTTCGTCAATGGTGGAAATCACTTCGGGGACCCAAAACGGTGATTAATAGCCCATGAAACAGGCCAGAATCAGCCAAAAGTGTGTGGGCTGATGACCGGCACGTAAATGCACCCTGAGGTTCGTCAATGGTGGAAATCACTCCGGGGACCCAAAACGGTGATTAATAGCCCATGAAACAGGTCAGAATCGGCCAAAACTGCGATTGTTGATGACCGGCACGTAAATGCACCCTGAGGTTCGTCAATGGTGGAAATCACTCCGGGGACCCAAAACGGTGATTAATAGCCCATGAAACAGGTCAGAATCGGCCAAAACTGCGAGTGTTGATGACCGACACGTAAATGCACCCTGGGGTTCGTCAATGGTGGAAATCACTCCGGGGACCCAAACCGGTGATTAATACCCCATGAAATAGGCCAGAATCGGCCAGAACTGCGAGTTTTGATGACCGGCACGTAAATGCACCCTGGGGTTCGTCAATGGTGGAAATCACTCCGGGGACCCAAAACGGTGATCAATAGCCCATGAAACAGGCCAGAATCGGCCAAAACTGCGAGTGTTGATGACCGGCACGTAAATGCACCCTGAGGTTCGTCAATGGTGGAAATCACTTCGGGGACCCAAAACGGTGATTAATAGCCCATGAAACAGGCCAGAATCAGCCAAAAGTGTGTGGGCTGATGACCGGCACGTAAATGCACCCTGGGGTTCGTCAATGGTGGAAATCACTCCGGGGACCCAAAACGGTGATTAATAGCCCATGAAACAGGTCAGAATCGGCCAAAACTGCGAGTGTTGATGACCGGCACGTAAATGCACCCTGGGTTCGTCAATGGTGGAAATCACTCCGGGGACCCAAAACGGTGATTAATAGCCCATGAAACAGGCCAGAATCGGCCAAAACTGCGAGTGCTGATGACCGGCACGTAAATGCACCCTGGGGTTCGTCAATGGTGGAAATCACTCCGGGGACCCAAAACGGTGATTAATAGCCCATGAAACAGGTCAGAATCGGCCAAAACTGCGAGTGTTGATGACCGGCACGTAAATGCACCCTGGGTTCGTCAATGGTGGAAATCACTCCGGGGACCCAAAACGGTGATTAATAGCCCATGAAACAGGCCAGAATCGGCCAAAACTGCGAGTGTTGATGACCGACACGTAAATGCACCCTGGGGTTCGTCAATGGTGGAAATCACTCCGGGGACCCAAAACGGTGATTAATAGCCCATGAAACAGGTCAGAATCGGCCAAAACTGCGAGTGTTGATGACCGGCACGTAAATGCACCCTGAGGTTCGTCAATGGTGGAAATCACTTCGGGGACCCAAAACGGTGATTAATAGCCCATGAAACAGGTCAGAATCGGCCAAAACTGCGAGTGTTGATGACCGGCACGTAAATGCACCCTGAGGTTCGTCAATGGTGGAAATCACTTCGGGGACCCAAAACGGTGATTAATAGCCCATGAAACAGGCCAGAATCCGCCAAAAGTGTGTGGGCTGATGACCGGCACGTAAATGCACCCTGGGGTTCGTCAATGGTGGAAATCACTCCGGGGACCCAAAACGGTGATTAATAGCCCATGAAACAGGTCAGAATCGGCCAAAACTGCGAGTGTTGATGACCGGCACGTAAATGCACCCTGGGTTCGTCAATGGTGGAAATCACTCCGGGGACCCAAAACGGTGATTAATAGCCCATGAAACAGGCCAGAATCGGCCAAAAGTGTGTGGGCTGATGACCGGCACGTAAATGCACCCTGGGGTTCGTCAATGGTGGAAATCACTCCGGGGACCCAAAACGGTGATTAATAGCCCATGAAACAGGTCAGAATCGGCCAAAACTGCGAGTGTTGATGACCGGCACGTAAATGCACCCTGGGTTCGTCAATGGTGGAAATCACTCCGGGGACCCAAAACGGTGATTAATAGCCCATGAAACAGGCCAGAATCGGCCAAAACTGCGAGTGTTGATGACCGACACGTAAATGCACCCTGGGGTTCGTCAATGGTGGAAATCACTCCGGGGACCCAAACCGGTGATTAATACCCCATGAAGTTGGCCAGAATCGGCCAGAACTGCGAGTTTTGATGACCGGCACGTAAATGCACCCTGGGGTTCGTCAATGGTGGAAATCACTCCGGGGACCCAAAACGGTGATTAATAGCCCATGAAACAGGCCAGAATCGGCCAAAACTGCGAGTGTTGATGACCGGCACGTAAATGCACCCTAGGGTTCGTCAATGGTGGAAATCACTCCGGGGACCCAAAACGGTGATTAATAGCCCATGAAACAGGCCAGAATCGGCCAAAACTGCGAGTGTTGATGACCGGCACGTAAATGCACCCTGAGGTTCGTCAATGGTGGAAATCACTCCGGGGACCCAAAACGGTGATTAATAGCCCATGAAACAGGCCAGAATCAGCCAAAAGTGTGTGGGCTGATGACCGGCACGTAAATGCACCCTGGGGTTCGTCAATGGTGGAAATCAATCCGGGGACCCAAAACGGTGATTAATAGCCCATGAAACAGGTCAGAATCGGCCAAAACTGCGAGTGTTGATGACCGGCACGTAAATGCACCCTGAGGTTCGTCAATGGTGGAAATCACTTCGGGGACCCAAAACGGTGATTAATAGCCCATGAAACAGGCCAGAATCAGCCAAAAGTGTGTGGGCTGATGACCGGCACGTAAATGCACCCTGGGGTTCGTCAATGGTGGAAATCACTCCGGGGACCCAAAACGGTGATTAATAGCCCATGAAAGAGGTCAGAATCGGCCAAAACTGCGAGTGTTGATGACCGGCACGTAAATGCACCCTGAGGTTCGTCAATGGTGGAAATCACTTCGGGGACCCAAAACGGTGATTAATAGCCCATGAAACAGGCCAGAATCAGCCAAAAGTGTGTGGGCTGATGACCGGCACGTCAATGCACCCTGAGGTTCGTCAATGGTGGAAATCACTCCGGGGACCCAAAACGGTGATTAATAGCCCATGAAACAGGTCAGAATCGGCCAAAACTGCGATTGTTGATGACCGGCACGTAAATGCACCCTGAGGTTCGTCAATGGTGGAAATCACTCCGGGGACCCAAAACGGTGATTAATAGCTCATGAAACAGGTCAGAATCGGCCAAAACTGCGAGTGTTGATGACCGACACGTAAATGCACCCTGGGGTTCGTCAATGGTGGAAATCACTCCGGGGACCCAAACCGGTGATTAATACCCCATGAAATAGGCCAGAATCGGCCAGAACTGCGAGTTTTGATGACCGGCACGTAAATGCACCCTGGGGTTCGTCAATGGTGGAAATCACTCCGGGGACCCAAAACGGTGATCAATAGCCCATGAAACAGGCCAGAATCGGCCAAAACTGCGAGTGTTGATGACCGGCACGTAAATGCACCCTGAGGTTCGTCAATGGTGGAAATCACTTCGGGGACCCAAAACGGTGATTAATAGCCCATGAAACAGGCCAGAATCAGCCAAAAGTGTGTGGGCTGATGACCGGCACGTAAATGCACCCTGGGGTTCGTCAATGGTGGAAATCACTCCGGGGACCCAAAACGGTGATTAATAGCCCATGAAACAGGTCAGAATCGGCCAAAACTGCGAGTGTTGATGACCGGCACGTAAATGCACCCTGGGTTCGTCAATGGTGGAAATCACTCCGGGGACCCAAAACGGTGATTAATAGCCCATGAAACAGGCCAGAATCGGCCAAAACTGCGAGTGTTGATGACCGGCACGTAAATGCACCCTGAGGTTCGTCAATGGTGGAAATCACTTCGGGGACCCAAAACGGTGATTAATAGCCCATGAAACAGGCCAGAATCAGCCAAAAGTGTGTGGGCTGATGACCGGCACGTAAATGCACCCTGGGGTTCGTCAATGGTGGAAATCACTCCGGGGACCCAAAACGGTGATTAATAGCCCATGAAACAGGTCAGAATCGGCCAAAACTGCGAGTGTTGATGACCGGCACGTAAATGCACCCTGAGGTTCGTCAATGGTGGAAATCACTTCGGGGACCCAAAACGGTGATTAATAGCCCATGAAACAGGCCAGAATCCGCCAAAAGTGTGTGGGCTGATGACCGGCACGTAAATGCACCCTGGGGTTCGTCAATGGTGGAAATCACTCCGGGGACCCAAAACGGTGATTAATAGCCCATGAAACAGGTCAGAATCGGCCAAAACTGCGAGTGTTGATGACCGGCACGTAAATGCACCCTGGGTTCGTCAATGGTGGAAATCACTCCGGGGACCCAAAACGGTGATTAATAGCCCATGAAACAGGCCAGAATCGGCCAAAAGTGTGTGGGCTGATGACCGGCACGTAAATGCACCCTGGGGTTCGTCAATGGTGGAAATCACTCCGGGGACCCAAAACGGTGATTAATAGCCCATGAAACAGGTCAGAATCGGCCAAAACTGCGAGTGTTGATGACCGGCACGTAAATGCACCCTGGGTTCGTCAATGGTGGAAATCACTCCGGGGACCCAAAACGGTGATTAATAGCCCATGAAACAGGCCAGAATCGGCCAAAACTACGAGTGTTGATGACCGACACGTAAATGCACCCTGGGGTTCGTCAATGGTGGAAATCACTCCGGGGACCCAAACCGGTGATTAATACCCCATGAAGTTGGCCAGAATCGGCCAGAACTGCGAGTTTTGATGACCGGCACGTAAATGCACCCTGGGGTTCGTCAATGGTGGAAATCACTCCGGGGACCCAAAACGGTGATTAATAGCCCATGAAACAGGTCAGAATCGGCCAAAACTGCGAGTGTTGATGACCGGCACGTAAATGCACCCTGAGGTTCGTCAATGGTGGAAATCACTTCGGGGACCCAAAACGGTGATTAATAGCCCATGAAACAGGCCAGAATCAGCCAAAAGTGTGTGGGCTGATGACCGGCACGTAAATGCACCCTGGGGTTCGTCAATGGTGGAAATCACTCCGGGGACCCAAAACGGTGATTAATAGCCCATGAAAGAGGTCAGAATCGGCCAAAACTGCGAGTGTTGATGACCGGCACGTAAATGCACCCTGAGGTTCGTCAATGGTGGAAATCACTTCGGGGACCCAAAACGGTGATTAATAGCCCATGAAACAGGCCAGAATCAGCCAAAAGTGTGTGGGCTGATGACCGGCACGTAAATGCACCCTGAGGTTCGTCAATGGTGGAAATCACTCCGGGGACCCAAAACGGTGATTAATAGCCCATGAAACAGGTCAGAATCGGCCAAAACTGCGATTGTTGATGACCGGCACGTAAATGCACCCTGAGGTTCGTCAATGGTGGAAATCACTCCGGGGACCCAAAACGGTGATTAATAGCCCATGAAACAGGTCAGAATCGGCCAAAACTGCGAGTGTTGATGACCGACACGTAAATGCACCCTGGGGTTCGTCAATGGTGGAAATCACTCCGGGGACCCAAACCGGTGATTAATACCCCATGAAATAGGCCAGAATCGGCCAGAACTGCGAGTTTTGATGACCGGCACGTAAATGCACCCTGGGGTTCGTCAATGGTGGAAATCACTCCGGGGACCCAAAACGGTGATCAATAGCACATGAAACAGGCCAGAATCGGCCAAAACTGCGAGTGTTGATGACCGGCACGTAAATGCACCCTGAGGTTCGTCAATGGTGGAAATCACTTCGGGGACCCAAAACGGTGATTAATAGCCCATGAAACAGGCCAGAATCAGCCAAAAGTGTGTGGGCTGATGACCGGCACGTAAATGCACCCTGGGGTTCGTCAATGGTGGAAATCACTCCGGGGACCCAAAACGGTGATTAATAGCCCATGAAACAGGTCAGAATCGGCCAAAACTGCGAGTGTTGATGACCGGCACGTAAATGCACCCTGGGTTCGTCAATGGTGGAAATCACTCCGGGGACCCAAAACGGTGATTAATAGCCCATGAAACAGGCCAGAATCGGCCAAAACTGCGAGTGTTGATGACCGACACGTAAATGCACCCTGGGGTTCGTCAATGGTGGAAATCACTCCGGGGACCCAAAACGGTGATTAATAGCCCATGAAACAGGTCAGAATCGGCCAAAACTGCGAGTGTTGATGACCGGCACGTAAATGCACCCTGAGGTTCGTCAATGGTGGAAATCACTTCGGGGACCCAAAACGGTGATTAATAGCCCATGAAACAGGCCAGAATCAGCCAAAAGTGTGTGGGCTGATGACCGGCACGTAAATGCACCCTGGGGTTCGTCAATGGTGGAAATCACTCCGGGGACCCAAAACGGTGATTAATAGCCCATGAAACAGGTCAGAATCGGCCAAAACTGCGAGTGTTGATGACCGGCACGTAAATGCACCCTGAGGTTCGTCAATGGTGGAAATCACTTCGGGGACCCAAAACGGTGATTAATAGCCCATGAAACAGGCCAGAATCCGCCAAAAGTGTGTGGGCTGATGACCGGCACGTAAATGCACCCTGGGGTTCGTCAATGGTGGAAATCACTCCGGGGACCCAAAACGGTGATTAATAGCCCATGAAACAGGTCAGAATCGGCCAAAACTGCGAGTGTTGATGACCGGCACGTAAATGCACCCTGGGTTCGTCAATGGTGGAAATCACTCCGGGGACCCAAAACGGTGATTAATAGCCCATGAAACAGGCCAGAATCGGCCAAAACTACGAGTGTTGATGACCGACACGTAAATGCACCCTGGGGTTCGTCAATGGTGGAAATCACTCCGGGGACCCAAACCGGTGATTAATACCCCATGAAGTTGGCCAGAATCGGCCAGAACTGCGAGTTTTGATGACCGGCACGTAAATGCACCCTGGGGTTCGTCAATGGTGGAAATCACTCCGGGGACCCAAAACGGTGATTAATAGCCCATGAAACAGGTCAGAATCGGCCAAAACTGCGAGTGTTGATGACCGGCACGTAAATGCACCCTGAGGTTCGTCAATGGTGGAAATCACTTCGGGGACCCAAAACGGTGATTAATAGCCCATGAAACAGGCCAGAATCAGCCAAAAGTGTGTGGGCTGATGACCGGCACGTAAATGCACCCTGGGGTTCGTCAATGGTGGAAATCACTCCGGGGACCCAAAACGGTGATTAATAGCCCATGAAAGAGGTCAGAATCGGCCAAAACTGCGAGTGTTGATGACCGGCACGTAAATGCACCCTGAGGTTCGTCAATGGTGGAAATCACTTCGGGGACCCAAAACGGTGATTAATAGCCCATGAAACAGGCCAGAATCAGCCAAAAGTGTGTGGGCTGATGACCGGCACGTAAATGCACCCTGAGGTTCGTCAATGGTGGAAATCACTCCGGGGACCCAAAACGGTGATTAATAGCCCATGAAACAGGTCAGAATCGGCCAAAACTGCGATTGTTGATGACCGGCACGTAAATGCACCCTGAGGTTCGTCAATGGTGGAAATCACTCCGGGGACCCAAAACGGTGATTAATAGCCCATGAAACAGGTCAGAATCGGCCAAAACTGCGAGTGTTGATGACCGACACGTAAATGCACCCTGGGGTTCGTCAATGGTGGAAATCACTCCGGGGACCCAAACCGGTGATTAATACCCCATGAAATAGGCCAGAATCGGCCAGAACTGCGAGTTTTGATGACCGGCACGTAAATGCACCCTGGGGTTCGTCAATGGTGGAAATCACTCCGGGGACCCAAAACGGTGATCAATAGCCCATGAAACAGGCCAGAATCGGCCAAAACTGCGAGTGTTGATGACCGGCACGTAAATGCACCCTGAGTTCGTCAATGGTGGAAATCACTCCGGGGACCCAAAACGGTGATTAATAGCCCATGAAACAGGCCAGAATCGGCCAAAACTACGAGTGTTGATGACCGACACGTAAATGCACCCTGGGGTTCGTCAATGGTGGAAATCACTCCGGGGACCCAAACCGGTGATTAATACCCCATGAAGTTGGCCAGAATCGGCCAGAACTGCGAGTTTTGATGACCGGCACGTAAATGCACCCTGGGGTTCGTCAATGGTGGAAATCACTCCGGGGACCCAAAACGGTGATTAATAGCCCATGAAACAGGTCAGAATCGGCCAAAACTGCGAGTGTTGATGACCGGCACGTAAATGCACCCTGAGGTTCGTCAATGGTGGAAATCACTTCGGGGACCCAAAACGGTGATTAATAGCCCATGAAACAGGCCAGAATCAGCCAAAAGTGTGTGGGCTGATGACCGGCACGTAAATGCACCCTGGGGTTCGTCAATGGTGGAAATCACTCCGGGGACCCAAAACGGTGATTAATAGCCCATGAAAGAGGTCAGAATCGGCCAAAACTGCGAGTGTTGATGACCGGCACGTAAATGCACCCTGAGGTTCGTCAATGGTGGAAATCACTTCGGGGACCCAAAACGGTGATTAATAGCCCATGAAACAGGCCAGAATCAGCCAAAAGTGTGTGGGCTGATGACCGGCACGTAAATGCACCCTGAGGTTCGTCAATGGTGGAAATCACTCCGGGGACCCAAAACGGTGATTAATAGCCCATGAAACAGGTCAGAATCGGCCAAAACTGCGATTGTTGATGACCGGCACGTAAATGCACCCTGAGGTTCGTCAATGGTGGAAATCACTCCGGGGACCCAAAACGGTGATTAATAGCCCATGAAACAGGTCAGAATCGGCCAAAACTGCGAGTGTTGATGACCGACACGTAAATGCACCCTGGGGTTCGTCAATGGTGGAAATCACTCCGGGGACCCAAACCGGTGATTAATACCCCATGAAATAGGCCAGAATCGGCCAGAACTGCGAGTTTTGATGACCGGCACGTAAATGCACCCTGGGGTTCGTCAATGGTGGAAATCACTCCGGGGACCCAAAACGGTGATCAATAGCCCATGAAACAGGCCAGAATCGGCCAAAACTGCGAGTGTTGATGACCGGCACGTAAATGCACCCTGAGGTTCGTCAATGGTGGAAATCACTTCGGGGACCCAAAACGGTGATTAATAGCCCATGAAACAGGCCAGAATCAGCCAAAAGTGTGTGGGCTGATGACCGGCACGTAAATGCACCCTGGGGTTCGTCAATGGTGGAAATCACTCCGGGGACCCAAAACGGTGATTAATAGCCCATGAAACAGGTCAGAATCGGCCAAAACTGCGAGTGTTGATGACCGGCACGTAAATGCACCCTGGGTTCGTCAATGGTGGAAATCACTCCGGGGACCCAAAACGGTGATTAATAGCCCATGAAACAGGCCAGAATCGGCCAAAACTGCGAGTGTTGATGACCGACACGTAAATGCACCCTGGGGTTCGTCAATGGTGGAAATCACTCCGGGGACCCAAAACGGTGATTAATAGCCCATGAAACAGGTCAGAATCGGCCAAAACTGCGAGTGTTGATGACCGGCACGTAAATGCACCCTGAGGTTCGTCAATGGTGGAAATCACTTCGGGGACCCAAAACGGTGATTAATAGCCCATGAAACAGGCCAGAATCAGCCAAAAGTGTGTGGGCTGATGACCGGCACGTAAATGCACCCTGGGGTTCGTCAATGGTGGAAATCACTCCGGGGACCCAAAACGGTGATTAATAGCCCATGAAACAGGTCAGAATCGGCCAAAACTGCGAGTGTTGATGACCGGCACGTAAATGCACCCTAAGGTTCGTCAATGGTGGAAATCACTTCGGGGACCCAAAACGGTGATTAATAGCCCATGAAACAGGCCAGAATCCGCCAAAAGTGTGTGGGCTGATGACCGGCACGTAAATGCACCCTGGGGTTCGTCAATGGTGGAAATCACTCCGGGGACCCAAAACGGTGATTAATAGCCCATGAAACAGGTCAGAATCGGCCAAAACTGCGAGTGTTGATGACCGGCACGTAAATGCACCCTGGGTTCGTCAATGGTGGAAATCACTCCGGGGACCCAAAACGGTGATTAATAGCCCATGAAACAGGCCAGAATCGGCCAAAAGTGTGTGGGCTGATGACCGGCACGTAAATGCACCCTGGGGTTCGTCAATGGTGGAAATCACTCCGGGGACCCAAAACGGTGATTAATAGCCCATGAAACAGGTCAGAATCGGCCAAAACTGCGAGTGTTGATGACCGGCACGTAAATGCACCCTGGGTTCGTCAATGGTGGAAATCACACCGGGGACCCAAAACGGTGATTAATAGCCCATGAAACAGGCCAGAATCGGCCAAAACTACGAGTGTTGATGACCGACACGTAAATGCACCCTGGGGTTCGTCAATGGTGGAAATCACTCCGGGGACCCAAACCGGTGATTAATACCCCATGAAGTTGGCCAGAATCGGCCAGAACTGCGAGTTTTGATGACCGGCACGTAAATGCACCCTGGGGTTCGTCAATGGTGGAAATCACTCCGGGGACCCAAAACGGTGATTAATAGCCCATGAAACAGGCCAGAATCGGCCAAAACTGCGAGTGTTGATGACCGGCACGTAAATGCACCCTAGGGTTCGTCAATGGTGGAAATCACTCCGGGGACCCAAAACGGTGATTAATAGCCCATGAAACAGGCCAGAATCGGCCAAAACTGCGAGTGTTGATGACCGGCACGTAAATGCACCCTGAGGTTCGTCAATGGTGGAAATCACTCCGGGGACCCAAAACGGTGATTAATAGCCCATGAAACAGGCCAGAATCAGCCAAAAGTGTGTGGGCTGATGACCGGCACGTAAATGCACCCTGGGGTTCGTCAATGGTGGAAATCACTCCGGGGACCCAAAACGGTGATTAATAGCCCATGAAACAGGTCAGAATCGGCCAAAACTGCGAGTGTTGATGACCGGCACGTAAATGCACCCTGAGGTTCGTCAATGGTGGAAATCACTTCGGGGACCCAAAACGGTGATTAATAGCCCATGAAACAGGCCAGAATCAGCCAAAAGTGTGTGGGCTGATGACCGGCACGTAAATGCACCCTGGGGTTCGTCAATGGTGGAAATCACTCCGGGGACCCAAAACGGTGATTAATAGCCCATGAAACAGGTCAGAATCGGCCAAAACTGCGAGTGTTGATGACCGGCACGTAAATGCACCCTGGGTTCGTCAATGGTGGAAATCACTCCGGGGACCCAAAACGGTGATTAATAGCCCATGAAACAGGCCAGAATCGGCCAAAACTGCGAGTGTTGATGACCGACACGTAAATGCACCCTGGGGTTCGTCAATGGTGGAAATCACTCCGGGGACCCAAAACGGTGATTAATAGCCCATGAAACAGGTCAGAATCGGCCAAAACTGCGAGTGTTGATGACCGGCACGTAAATGCACCCTGAGGTTCGTCAATGGTGGAAATCACTTCGGGGACCCAAAACGGTGATTAATAGCCCATGAAACAGGCCAGAATCAGCCAAAAGTGTGTGGGCTGATGACCGGCACGTAAATGCACCCTGGGGTTCGTCAATGGTGGAAATCACTCCGGGGACCCAAAACGGTGATTAATAGCCCATGAAACAGGTCAGAATCGGCCAAAACTGCGAGTGTTGATGACCGGCACGTAAATGCACCCTGAGGTTCGTCAATGGTGGAAATCACTTCGGGGACCCAAAACGGTGATTAATAGCCCATGAAACAGGCCAGAATCCGCCAAAAGTGTGTGGGCTGATGACCGGCACGTAAATGCACCCTGGGGTTCGTCAATGGTGGAAATCACTCCGGGGACCCAAAACGGTGATTAATAGCCCATGAAACAGGTCAGAATCGGCCAAAACTGCGAGTGTTGATGACCGGCACGTAAATGCACCCTGGGTTCGTCAATGGTGGAAATCACTCCGGGGACCCAAAACGGTGATTAATAGCCCATGAAACAGGCCAGAATCGGCCAAAAGTGTGTGGGCTGATGACCGGCACGTAAATGCACCCTGGGGTTCGTCAATGGTGGAAATCACTCCGGGGACCCAAAACGGTGATTAATAGCCCATGAAACAGGTCAGAATCGGCCAAAACTGCGAGTGTTGATGACCGGCACGTAAATGCACCCTGGGTTCGTCAATGGTGGAAATCACTCCGGGGACCCAAAACGGTGATTAATAGCCCATGAAACAGGCCAGAATCGGCCAAAACTACGAGTGTTGATGACCGACACGTAAATGCACCCTGGGGTTCGTCAATGGTGGAAATCACTCCGGGGACCCAAACCGGTGATTAATACCCCATGAAGTTGGCCAGAATCGGCCAGAACTGCGAGTTTTGATGACCGGCACGTAAATGCACCCTGGGGTTCGTCAATGGTGGAAATCACTCCGGGGACCCAAAACGGTGATTAATAGCCCATGAAACAGGCCAGAATCGGCCAAAACTGCGAGTGTTGATGACCGGCACGTAAATGCACCCTAGGGTTCGTCAATGGTGGAAATCACTCCGGGGACCCAAAACGGTGATTAATAGCCCATGAAACAGGCCAGAATCGGCCAAAACTGCGAGTGTTGATGACCGGCACGTAAATGCACCCTGAGGTTCGTCAATGGTGGAAATCACTCCGGGGACCCAAAACGGTGATTAATAGCCCATGAAACAGGCCAGAATCAGCCAAAAGTGTGTGGGCTGATGACCGGCACGTAAATGCACCCTGGGGTTCGTCAATGGTGGAAATCACTCCGGGGACCCAAAACGGTGATTAATAGCCCATGAAACAGGTCAGAATCGGCCAAAACTGCGAGTGTTGATGACCGGCACGTAAATGCACCCTGAGGTTCGTCAATGGTGGAAATCACTTCGGGGACCCAAAACGGTGATTAATAGCCCATGAAACAGGCCAGAATCAGCCAAAAGTGTGTGGGCTGATGACCGGCACGTAAATGCACCCTGGGGTTCGTCAATGGTGGAAATCACTCCGGGGACCCAAAACGGTGATTAATAGCCCATGAAACAGGTCAGAATCGGCCAAAACTGCGAGTGTTGATGACCGGCACGTAAATGCACCCTGAGGTTCGTCAATGGTGGAAATCACTTCGGGGACCCAAAACGGTGATTAATAGCCCATGAAACAGGCCAGAATCAGCCAAAAGTGTGTGGGCTGATGACCGGCACGTAAATGCACCCTGAGGTTCGTCAATGGTGGAAATCACTCCGGGGACCCAAAACGGTGATTAATAGCCCATGAAACAGGTCAGAATCGGCCAAAACTGCGATTGTTGATGACCGGCACGTAAATGCACCCTGGGTTCGTCAATGGTGGAAATCACTCCGGGGACCCAAAACGGTGATTAATAGCCCATGAAACAGGTCAGAATCGGCCAAAACTGCGATTGTTGATGACCGGCACGTAAATGCACCCTGGGTTCGTCAATGGTGGAAATCACTCCGGGGACCCAAAACGGTGATTAATAGCCCATGAAACAGGCCAGAATCGGCCAAAACTACGAGTGTTGATGACCGACACGTAAATGCACCCTGGGGTTCGTCAATGGTGGAAATCACTCCGGGGACCCAAACCGGTGATTAATACCCCATGAAGTTGGCCAGAATCGGCCAGAACTGCGAGTGTTGATGACCGGCACGTAAATGCACCCTAGGGTTCGTCAATGGAAATCACTCCGGGGACCCAAAACGGTGATTAATAGCCCATGAAACAGGCCAGAATCGGCCAAAACTGCGAGTGTTGATGACCGGCACGTAAATGCACCCTGAGGTTCGTCAATGGTGGAAATCACTCCGGGGACCCAAAACGGTGATTAATAGCCCATGAAACAGGCCAGAATCAGCCAAAAGTGTGTGGGCTGATGACCGGCACGTAAATGCACCCTGGGGTTCGTCAATGGTGGAAATCACTCCGGGGACCCAAAACGGTGATTAATAGCCCATGAAACAGGTCAGAATCGGCCAAAACTGCGAGTGTTGATGACCGGCACGTAAATGCACCCTGAGGTTCGTCAATGGTGGAAATCACTTCGGGGACCCAAAACGGTGATTAATAGCCCATGAAACAGGCCAGAATCAGCCAAAAGTGTGTGGGCTGATGACCGGCACGTAAATGCACCCTGGGGTTCGTCAATGGTGGAAATCACTCCGGGGACCCAAAACGGTGATTAATAGCCCATGAAACAGGTCAGAATCGGCCAAAACTGCGAGTGTTGATGACCGGCACGTAAATGCACCCTGAGGTTCGTCAATGGTGGAAATCACTTCGGGGACCCAAAACGGTGATTAATAGCCCATGAAACAGGCCAGAATCAGCCAAAAGTGTGTGCGCTGATGACCGGCACGTAAATGCACCCTGAGGTTCGTCAATGGTGGAAATCACTCCGGGGACCCAAAACGGTGATTAATAGCCCATGAAACAGGTCAGAATCGGCCAAAACTGCGAGTGTTGATGACCGGCATGTAAATGCACCCTGGGTTCGTCAATGGTGGAAATCACTCCGGGGACCCAAAACGGTGATTAATAGCCCATGAAACAGGTCAGAATCGGCCAAAACTGCGATTGTTGATGACCGGCACGTAAATGCACCCTGGGTTCGTCAATGGTGGAAATCACTCCGGGGACCCAAAACGGTGATTAATAGCCCATGAAACAGGCCAGAATCGGCCAAAACTGCGAGTGTTGATGACCGGCACGTAAATGCACCCTGAGGTTCGTCAATGGTGGAAATCACTTCGGGGACCCAAAACGGTGATTAATAGCCCATGAAACAGGCCAGAATCAGCCAAAAGTGTGTGGGCTGATGACCGGCACGTAAATGCACCCTGGGGTTCGTCAATGGTGGAAATCACTCCGGGGACCCAAAACGGTGATTAATAGCCCATGAAACAGGTCAGAATCGGCCAAAACTGCGAGTGTTGATGACCGGCACGTAAATGCACCCTGGGTTCGTCAATGGTGGAAATCACTCCGGGGACCCAAAACGGTGATTAATAGCCCATGAAACAGGCCAGAATCAGCCAAAAGTGTGTGGGCTGATGACCGGCACGTAAATGCACCCTGGGGTTCGTCAATGGTGGAAATCACTCCGGGGACCCAAAACGGTGATTAATAGCCCATGAAACAGGTCAGAATCGGCCAAAACTGCGAGTGTTGATGACCGGCACGTAAATGCACCCTGGGTTCGTCAATGGTGGAAATCACTCCGGGGACCCAAAACGGTGATTAATAGCCCATGAAACAGGCCAGAATCGGCCAAAACTGCGAGTGCTGATGACCGGCACGTAAATGCACCCTGGGTTCGTCAATGGTGGAAATCACTCCGGGGACCCAAAACGGTGATTAATAGCCCATGAAACAGGCCAGAATCGGCAAAAACTACGAGTGTTGATGACCGGCACGTAAATGCACCCTGGGGTTCGTCAATGGTGGAAATCACTCCGGGGACCCAAAACGGTGATTAATAGCCCATGAAACAGGCCAGAATCGGCCAAAACTGCGAGTGCTGATGACCGGCACGTAAATGCACCCTGGGTTCGTCAATGGTGGAAATCACTCCGGGGACCCAAAACGGTGATTAATACCCCATGAAACAGGCCAGAATCGGCCAAAACTGCGAGTGTTGATGACCGGCCCGTAAAATGCACCCTCGGGTTCGTCAATGGTGGAATTTACTCCGGGGACCCAAAACGGTGATTAATAGCCCATGAAACAGGCCAGAATCGGCCAAAACTTCGAGTGTTGATGACCGGCACGTAATTGCACCCTGGGGTTCGTCAATGGTGGAAATCACTCCGGGGACCCAAAACGGTGATTAATAGCCCATGAAACAGGCCAGAATCGGCCAAAACTGCGAGTGTTGATGACCGGCCCGTAAAATGCACCCTCGGGTTCGTCAATGGTGGAATTTACTCCGGGGACCCAAAACGGTGATTAATAGCCCATGAAACAGGCCAGAATCGGCCAAAACTTCGAGTGTTGATGACCGGCACGTAATTGCACCCTGGGGTTCGTCAATGGTGGAAATCACTCCGGGGACCCAAAACGGTGATTAATAGCCCATGAAACAGGCCAGAATCGGCCAAAACTGCGAGTGTTGATGACCGGCACGTAAATGCACCCTGAGGTTCGTCAATGGTGGAAACAAGCCAGAATCGGCCAAAACTTCGAGTGTTGATGACCGGCACGTAAATGCACCCTGAGGTTCGTCAATGGTGGAAATCACTCCGGGAACCCAAAACGGTGATTAATAGCCCATGAAACAGGTCAGAATCGGCCAAAACTGCGATTGTTGATGACCGGCACGTAAATGCACCCTGGGTTCGTCAATGGTGGAAATCACTCCGGGGACCCAAAACGGTGATTAATAGCCCATGAAACAGGTCAGAATCGGCCAAAACTGCGATTGTTGATGACCGGCACGTAAATGCACCCTGGGTTCGTCAATGGTGGAAATCACTCCGGGGACCCAAAACGGTGATTAATAGCCCATGAAACAGGCCAGAATCGGCCAAAACTGCGAGTGTTGATGACCGGCACGTAAATGCACCCTGAGGTTCGTCAATGGTGGAAATCACTTCGGGGACCCAAAACGGTGATTAATAGCCCATGAAACAGGCCAGAATCAGCCAAAAGTGTGTGGGCTGATGACCGGCACGTAAATGCACCCTGGGGTTCGTCAATGGTGGAAATCACTCCGGGGACCCAAAACGGTGATTAATAGCCCATGAAACAGGCCAGAATCAGCCAAAAGTGTGTGGGCTGATGACCGGCACGTAAATGCACCCTGGGGTTCGTCAATGGTGGAAATCACTCCGGGGACCCAAAACGGTGATTAATAGCCCATGAAACAGGCCAGAATCAGCCAAAAGTGTGTGGGCTGATGACCGGCACGTAAATGCACCCTGGGGTTCGTCAATGGTGGAAATCACTCCGGGGACCCAAAACGGTGATTAATAGCCCATGAAACAGGTCAGAATCGGCCAAAACTGCGAGTGTTGATGACCGGCACGTAAATGCACCCTGGGTTCGTCAATGGTGGAAATCACTCCGGGGACCCAAAACGGTGATTAATAGCCCATGAAACAGGCCAGAATCGGCCAAAACTGCGAGTGTTGATGACCGACACGTAAATGCACCCTAGGGTAAGTCAATGGTGGAAATCACTCCGGGGACCCAAACCGGTGATTAATACCCCATGAAATAGGCCAGAATCGGCCAGAACTGCGAGTTTTGATGACCGGCACGTAAATGCACCCTGGGGTTCGTCAATGGTGGAAATCACTCCGGGGACCCAAAACGGTGATTAATAGCCCATGAAACAGGCCAGAATCGGCCAAAACTGCGAGTGCTGATGACCGGCACGTAAATGCACCCTGGGTTCGTCAATGGTGGAAATCACTCCGGGGACCCAAAACGGTGATTAATAGCCCATGAAACAGGCCAGAATCGGCAAAAACTACGAGTGTTGATGACCGGCACGTAAATGCACCCTGGGGTTCGTCAATGGTGGAAATCACTCCGGGGACCCAAAACGGTGATTAATAGCCCATGAAACAGGCCAGAATCAGCCAAAAGTGTGTGGGCTGATGACCGGCACGTAAATGCACCCTGGGGTTCGTCAATGGTGGAAATCACTCCGGGGACCCAAAACGGTGATTAATAGCCCATGAAACAGGTCAGAATCGGCCAAAACTGCGAGTGTTGATGACCGGCACGTAAATGCACCCTGAGGTTCGTCAATGGTGGAAATCACTTCGGGGACCCAAAACGGTGATTAATAGCCCATGAAACAGGCCAGAATCAGCCAAAAGTGTGTGGGCTGATGACCGGCACGTAAATGCACCCTGGGGTTCGTCAATGGTGGAAATCACTCCGGGGACCCAAAACGGTGATTAATAGCCCATGAAACAGGTCAGAATCGGCCAAAACTGCGAGTGTTGATGACCGGCACGTAAATGCACCCTGAGGTTCGTCAATGGTGGAAATCACTTCGGGGACCCAAAACGGTGATTAATAGCCCATGAAACAGGCCAGAATCAGCCAAAAGTGTGTGGGCTGATGACCGGCACGTAAATGCACCCTGAGGTTCGTCAATGGTGGAAATCACTCCGGGGACCCAAAACGGTGATTAATAGCCCATGAAACAGGTCAGAATCGGCCAAAACTGCGATTGTTGATGACCGGCACGTAAATGCACCCTGGGTTCGTCAATGGTGGAAATCACTCCGGGGACCCAAAACGGTGATTAATAGCCCATGAAACAGGTCAGAATCGGCCAAAACTGCGATTGTTGATGACCGGCACGTAAATGCACCCTGGGTTCGTCAATGGTGGAAATCACTCCGGGGACCCAAAACGGTGATTAATAGCCCATGAAACAGGCCAGAATCGGCCAAAACTACGAGTGTTGATGACCGACACGTAAATGCACCCTGGGGTTCGTCAATGGTGGAAATCACTCCGGGGACCCAAACCGGTGATTAATACCCCATGAAGTTGGCCAGAATCGGCCAGAACTGCGAGTGTTGATGACCGGCACGTAAATGCACCCTAGGGTTCGTCAATGGAAATCACTCCGGGGACCCAAAACGGTGATTAATAGCCCATGAAACAGGCCAGAATCGGCCAAAACTGCGAGTGTTGATGACCGGCACGTAAATGCACCCTGAGGTTCGTCAATGGTGGAAATCACTCCGGGGACCCAAAACGGTGATTAATAGCCCATGAAACAGGCCAGAATCAGCCAAAAGTGTGTGGGCTGATGACCGGCACGTAAATGCACCCTGGGGTTCGTCAATGGTGGAAATCACTCCGGGGACCCAAAACGGTGATTAATAGCCCATGAAACAGGTCAGAATCGGCCAAAACTGCGAGTGTTGATGACCGGCACGTAAATGCACCCTGAGGTTCGTCAATGGTGGAAATCACTTCGGGGACCCAAAACGGTGATTAATAGCCCATGAAACAGGCCAGAATCAGCCAAAAGTGTGTGGGCTGATGACCGGCACGTAAATGCACCCTGGGGTTCGTCAATGGTGGAAATCACTCCGGGGACCCAAAACGGTGATTAATAGCCCATGAAACAGGTCAGAATCGGCCAAAACTGCGAGTGTTGATGACCGGCACGTAAATGCACCCTGAGGTTCGTCAATGGTGGAAATCACTTCGGGGACCCAAAACGGTGATTAATAGCCCATGAAACAGGCCAGAATCAGCCAAAAGTGTGTGCGCTGATGACCGGCACGTAAATGCACCCTGAGGTTCGTCAATGGTGGAAATCACTCCGGGGACCCAAAACGGTGATTAATAGCCCATGAAACAGGTCAGAATCGGCCAAAACTGCGAGTGTTGATGACCGGCATGTAAATGCACCCTGGGTTCGTCAATGGTGGAAATCACTCCGGGGACCCAAAACGGTGATTAATAGCCCATGAAACAGGTCAGAATCGGCCAAAACTGCGATTGTTGATGACCGGCACGTAAATGCACCCTGGGTTCGTCAATGGTGGAAATCACTCCGGGGACCCAAAACGGTGATTAATAGCCCATGAAACAGGCCAGAATCGGCCAAAACTGCGAGTGTTGATGACCGGCACGTAAATGCACCCTGAGGTTCGTCAATGGTGGAAATCACTTCGGGGACCCAAAACGGTGATTAATAGCCCATGAAACAGGCCAGAATCAGCCAAAAGTGTGTGGGCTGATGACCGGCACGTAAATGCACCCTGGGGTTCGTCAATGGTGGAAATCACTCCGGGGACCCAAAACGGTGATTAATAGCCCATGAAACAGGTCAGAATCGGCCAAAACTGCGAGTGTTGATGACCGGCACGTAAATGCACCCTGGGTTCGTCAATGGTGGAAATCACTCCGGGGACCCAAAACGGTGATTAATAGCCCATGAAACAGGCCAGAATCAGCCAAAAGTGTGTGGGCTGATGACCGGCACGTAAATGCACCCTGGGGTTCGTCAATGGTGGAAATCACTCCGGGGACCCAAAACGGTGATTAATAGCCCATGAAACAGGTCAGAATCGGCCAAAACTGCGAGTGTTGATGACCGGCACGTAAATGCACCCTGGGTTCGTCAATGGTGGAAATCACTCCGGGGACCCAAAACGGTGATTAATAGCCCATGAAACAGGCCAGAATCGGCCAAAACTGCGAGTGCTGATGACCGGCACGTAAATGCACCCTGGGTTCGTCAATGGTGGAAATCACTCCGGGGACCCAAAACGGTGATTAATAGCCCATGAAACAGGCCAGAATCGGCAAAAACTACGAGTGTTGATGACCGGCACGTAAATGCACCCTGGGGTTCGTCAATGGTGGAAATCACTCCGGGGACCCAAAACGGTGATTAATAGCCCATGAAACAGGCCAGAATCGGCCAAAACTGCGAGTGCTGATGACCGGCACGTAAATGCACCCTGGGTTCGTCAATGGTGGAAATCACTCCGGGGACCCAAAACGGTGATTAATACCCCATGAAACAGGCCAGAATCGGCCAAAACTGCGAGTGTTGATGACCGGCCCGTAAAATGCACCCTCGGGTTCGTCAATGGTGGAATTTACTCCGGGGACCCAAAACGGTGATTAATAGCCCATGAAACAGGCCAGAATCGGCCAAAACTTCGAGTGTTGATGACCGGCACGTAATTGCACCCTGGGGTTCGTCAATGGTGGAAATCACTCCGGGGACCCAAAACGGTGATTAATAGCCCATGAAACAGGCCAGAATCGGCCAAAACTGCGAGTGTTGATGACCGGCCCGTAAAATGCACCCTCGGGTTCGTCAATGGTGGAATTTACTCCGGGGACCCAAAACGGTGATTAATAGCCCATGAAACAGGCCAGAATCGGCCAAAACTTCGAGTGTTGATGACCGGCACGTAATTGCACCCTGGGGTTCGTCAATGGTGGAAATCACTCCGGGGACCCAAAACGGTGATTAATAGCCCATGAAACAGGCCAGAATCGGCCAAAACTGCGAGTGTTGATGACCGGCACGTAAATGCACCCTGAGGTTCGTCAATGGTGGAAACAAGCCAGAATCGGCCAAAACTTCGAGTGTTGATGACCGGCACGTAAATGCACCCTGAGGTTCGTCAATGGTGGAAATCACTCCGGGAACCCAAAACGGTGATTAATAGCCCATGAAACAGGTCAGAATCGGCCAAAACTGCGATTGTTGATGACCGGCACGTAAATGCACCCTGGGTTCGTCAATGGTGGAAATCACTCCGGGGACCCAAAACGGTGATTAATAGCCCATGAAACAGGTCAGAATCGGCCAAAACTGCGATTGTTGATGACCGGCACGTAAATGCACCCTGGGTTCGTCAATGGTGGAAATCACTCCGGGGACCCAAAACGGTGATTAATAGCCCATGAAACAGGCCAGAATCGGCCAAAACTGCGAGTGTTGATGACCGGCACGTAAATGCACCCTGAGGTTCGTCAATGGTGGAAATCACTTCGGGGACCCAAAACGGTGATTAATAGCCCATGAAACAGGCCAGAATCAGCCAAAAGTGTGTGGGCTGATGACCGGCACGTAAATGCACCCTGGGGTTCGTCAATGGTGGAAATCACTCCGGGGACCCAAAACGGTGATTAATAGCCCATGAAACAGGCCAGAATCAGCCAAAAGTGTGTGGGCTGATGACCGGCACGTAAATGCACCCTGGGGTTCGTCAATGGTGGAAATCACTCCGGGGACCCAAAACGGTGATTAATAGCCCATGAAACAGGCCAGAATCAGCCAAAAGTGTGTGGGCTGATGACCGGCACGTAAATGCACCCTGGGGTTCGTCAATGGTGGAAATCACTCCGGGGACCCAAAACGGTGATTAATAGCCCATGAAACAGGTCAGAATCGGCCAAAACTGCGAGTGTTGATGACCGGCACGTAAATGCACCCTGGGTTCGTCAATGGTGGAAATCACTCCGGGGACCCAAAACGGTGATTAATAGCCCATGAAACAGGCCAGAATCGGCCAAAACTGCGAGTGTTGATGACCGACACGTAAATGCACCCTAGGGTAAGTCAATGGTGGAAATCACTCCGGGGACCCAAACCGGTGATTAATACCCCATGAAATAGGCCAGAATCGGCCAGAACTGCGAGTTTTGATGACCGGCACGTAAATGCACCCTGGGGTTCGTCAATGGTGGAAATCACTCCGGGGACCCAAAACGGTGATTAATAGCCCATGAAACAGGCCAGAATCGGCCAAAACTGCGAGTGCTGATGACCGGCACGTAAATGCACCCTGGGTTCGTCAATGGTGGAAATCACTCCGGGGACCCAAAACGGTGATTAATAGCCCATGAAACAGGCCAGAATCGGCAAAAACTACGAGTGTTGATGACCGGCACGTAAATGCACCCTGGGGTTCGTCAATGGTGGAAATCACTCCGGGGACCCAAAACGGTGATTAATAGCCCATGAAACAGGCCAGAATCGGCCAAAACTGCGAGTGCTGATGACCGGCACGTAAATGCACCCTGGGTTCGTCAATGGTGGAAATCACTCCGGGGACCCAAAACGGTGATTAATACCCCATGAAACAGGCCAGAATCGGCCAAAACTGCGAGTGTTGATGACCGGCCCGTAAAATGCACCCTCGGGTTCGTCAATGGTGGAATTTACTCCGGGGACCCAAAACGGTGATTAATAGCCCATGAAACAGGCCAGAATCGGCCAAAACTTCGAGTGTTGATGACCGGCACGTAATTGCACCCTGGGGTTCGTCAATGGTGGAAATCACTCCGGGGACCCACAACGGTGATTAATAGCCCATGAAACAGGCCAGAATCGGCCAAAACTGCGAGTGTTGATGACCGGCACGTAAATGCACCCTGAGGTTCGTCAATGGTGGAAACAATCCAGAATCGGCCAAAACTTCGAGTGTTGATGACCGGCACGTAAATGCACCCTGAGGTTCGTCAATGGTGGAAATCACTCCGGGGACCCAAAACGGTGATTAATAGCCCATGAAACAGGTCAGAATCGGCCAAAACTGCGATTGTTGATGACCGGCACGTAAATGCACCCTGGGTTCGTCAATGGTGGAAATCACTCCGGGGACCCAAAACGGTGATTAATAGCCCATGAAACAGGTCAGAATCGGCCAAAACTGCGATTGTTGATGACCGGCACGTAAATGCACCCTGGGTTCGTCAATGGTGGAAATCACTCCGGGGACCCAAAACGGTGATTAATAGCCCATGAAACAGGCCAGAATCGGCCAAAACTGCGAGTGTTGATGACCGGCACGTAAATGCACCCTGAGGTTCGTCAATGGTGGAAACAAGCCAGAATCGGCCAAAACTTCGAGTGTTGATGACCGGCACGTAAATGCACCCTGAGGTTCGTCAATGGTGGAAATCACTCCGGGGACCCAAAACGGTGATTAATAGCCCATGAAACAGGTCAGAATCGGCCAAAACTGCGATTGTTGATGACCGGCACGTAAATGCACCCTGGGTTCGTCAATGGTGGAAATCACTCCGGGGACCCAAAACGGTGATTAATAGCCCATGAAACAGGTCAGAATCGGGCAAAACTGCGATTGTTGATGACCGGCACGTAAATGCACCCTGGGTTCGTCAATGGTGGAAATCACTCCGGGGACCCAAAACGGTGATTAATAGCCCATGAAACAGGCCAGAATCGGCCAAAACTGCGAGTGTTAATGACCGGCACGTAAATGCACCCTGGGTTTCGTCAATGGTGGAAATCACTCCGGGGACCCAAAACGGTGATTAATAGCCCATGTAACGGTGATTAATAGCCCATGAAACAGGCCAGAATCAGCCAAAAGTGTGTGGGCTGATGACCGGCACGTAAATGCACCCTGGGTTCGTCAATGGTGGAAATCACTCCGGGGACCCAAAACGGTGATTAATAGCCCATGAAACAGGCCAGAATCGGCAAAAACTACGAGTGTTGATGACCGGCACGTAAATGCACCCTGGGGTTCGTCAATGGTAGAAATCACTCCGGGGACCAAAACGGTGATTAATAGCCCATGAAACACGCCAGAATCGGCCAAAACTGCGAGTGTTGATGACCGGCACGTAAATGCACCCTCGGGTTCGTCAATGGTGGAAATCACTCCGGGGACCCAAAACGGTGATGAATAGCCCATGAAACAAGCCAGAATCGGCCAAAACTGCGAGTGTTGATGACCGGCACGTAAATGCACCCTGGGGTTCGTCAATGGTGGAAATCACTCCGGGGACCCAAAACGGTGATTAATAGCCCATGAAACAGGCCAGAATCGGCCAAAACTGCGAGTGTTGATGACCGGCACGTAAATGCACCCTGGGGTTCGTCAATGGTGGAAATCACTCCGGGGACCAAAACGGTGATTAATAGCCCATGAAACACGCCAGAATCGGCCAAAACTGCGAGTGTTGATGACCGGCACGTAAATGCACCCTCGGGTTCGTCAATGGTGGAAATCACTCCGGGGACCCAAAACGGTGATGAATAGCCCATGAAACAAGCCAGAATCGGCCAAAACTGCGAGTGTTGATGACCGGCACGTAAATGCACCCTGGGGTTCGTCAATGGTGGAAATCACTCCGGGGACCCAAAACGGTGATTAATAGCCCATGAAACAGGCCAGAATCGGCCAAAACTGCGAGTGTTGATGACCGGCACGTAAATGCACCCTGGGGTTCGTCAATGGTGGAAATCACTCCGGGGACCCAAAACGGTGATTAATAGCCCATGAAACAGGCCAGAAACGGCCAAAACTGCGAGTGCTGATGACCGGCACGTAAATGCACCCTGGGTTCGTCAATGGTGGAAATCACTCCGGGGACCCAAAACGGTGATTAATACCCCATGAAACAGGCCAGAATCGGCCAAAACTGCGAGTGTTGATGACCGGCACGTAAATGCACCCTGAGGTTCGTCAATGGTGGAAATCACTCCGGGGACCCAAAACGGTGATTAATAGCCCATGAAACAGGTCAGAATCGGCCAAAACTGCGATTGTTGATGACCGGCACGTAAATGCACCCTGGGTTCGTCAATGGTGGAAATCACTCCGGGGACCCAAAACGGTGATTAATAGCCCATGAAACAGGTCAGAATCGGCCAAAACTGCGATTGTTGATGACCGGCACGTAAATGCACCCTGGGTTCGTCAATGGTGGAAATCACTCCGGGGACCCAAAACGGTGATTAATAGCCCATGAAACAGGCCAGAATCGGCCAAAACTGCGAGTGTTGATGACCGGCACGTAAATGCACCCTGAGGTTCGTCAATGGTGGAAACAAGCCAGAATCGGCCAAAACTTCGAGTGTTGATGACCGGCACGTAAATGCACCCTGAGGTTCGTCAATGGTGGAAATCACTCCGGGGACCCAAAACGGTGATTAATAGCCCATGAAACAGGCCAGAATCGGCCAAAACTGCGATTGTTGATGACCGGCACGTAAATGCACCCTGGGTTCGTCAATGGTGGAAATCACTCCGGGGACCCAAAACGGTGATTAATAGCCCATGAAACAGGCCAGAATCGGCCAAAACTGCGAGTGTTGATGACCGGCACGTAAATGCACCCTGAGGTTCGTCAATGGTGGAAACAAGCCAGAATCGGCCAAAACTTCGAGTGTTGATGACCGGCACGTAAATGCACCCTGAGGTTCGTCAATGGTGGAAATCACTCCGGGGACCCAAAACGGTGATTAATAGCCCATGAAACAGGTCAGAATCGGCCAAAACTGCGATTGTTGATGACCGGCACGTAAATGCACCCTGGGTTCGTCAATGGTGGAAATCACTCCGGGGACCCAAAACGGTGATTAATAGCCCATGAAACAGGTCAGAATCGGGCAAAACTGCGATTGTTGATGACCGGCACGTAAATGCACCCTGGGTTCGTCAATGGTGGAAATCACTCCGGGGACCCAAAACGGTGATTAATAGCCCATGAAACAGGCCAGAATCGGCCAAAACTGCGAGTGTTAATGACCGGCACGTAAATGCACCCTGGGTTTCGTCAATGGTGGAAATCACTCCGGGGACCCAAAACGGTGATTAATAGCCCATGTAACGGTGATTAATAGCCCATGAAACAGGCCAGAATCAGCCAAAAGTGTGTGGGCTGATGACCGGCACGTAAATGCACCCTGGGTTCGTCAATGGTGGAAATCACTCCGGGGACCCAAAACGGTGATTAATAGCCCATGAAACAGGCCAGAATCGGCAAAAACTACGAGTGCTGATGACCGGCACGTAAATGCACCCTGGGTTCGTCAATGGTGGAAATCACTCCGGGGACCCAAAACGGTGATTAATACCCCATGAAACAGGCCAGAATCGGCCAAAACTGCGAGTGTTGATGACCGGCACGTAAAATGCACCCTCGGGTTCGTCAATGGTGGAATTTACTCCGGGGACCCAAAACGGTGATTAATAGCCCATGAAACAGGCCAGAATCGGCCAAAACTTCGAGTGTTGATGACCGGCACGTAATTGCACCCTGGGGTTCGTCAATGGTGGAAATCACTCCGGGGACCCAAAACGGTGATTAATAGCCCATGAAACAGGCCAGAATCGGCCAAAACTGCGAGTGTTGATGACCGGCACGTAAATGCACCCTGAGGTTCGTCAATGGTGGAAACAAGCCAGAATCGGCCAAAACTGCGAGTGTTGATGACCGGCACGTAAATGCACCCTGGGGTTCGTCAATGGTGGAAATCACTCCGGGGACCCAAAACGGTGATTAATAGCCCATGAAACAGGCCAGAATCGGCGAAAACTGCGAGTGCTGATGACCGGCACGTAAATGCACCCTGGGTTCGTCAATGGTGGAAATCACTCCGGGGACCCAAAACGGTGATTAATAGCCCATGAAACAGGTCAGAATCGGCCAAAACTGCGATTGTTGATGACCGGCACGTAAATGCACCCTGGGTTCGTCAATGGTGGAAATCACTCCGGGGACCCAAAACGGTGATTAATAGCCCATGAAACAGGCCAGAATCGGCCAAAACTGCGAGTGTTAATGACCGGCACGTAAATGCACCCTGGGTTTCGTCAATGGTGGAAATCACTCCGGGGACCCAAAACGGTGATTAATAGCCCATGTAACGGTGATTAATAGCCCATGAAACAGGCGAGAATCAGCCAAAAGTGTGTGGGCTGATGACCGGCACGTAAATGCACCCTGGGGTTCCTCAATGGTGGAAATCAGTCCGGGGACCCAAAACGGTGATTAATAGCCCATGAAACAGGTCAGAATCGGCCAAAACTACGATTGTTGATGACCGGCACGTAAATGCACCCTGGGTTCGTCAATGGTGGAAATCACTCCGGGGACCCAAAACGGTGATTAATACCCCATGAAACAGGCCAGAATCGGCCAAAACTGCGAGTGTTGATGACCGGCACGTAAATGCACCCTGAGGTTCGTCAATGGTGGAAATCACTCCGGGGACCCAAAACGGTGATTAATAGCCCATGAAACAGGTCAGAATCGGCCAAAACTGCGATTGTTGATGACCGGCACGTAAATGCACCCTGGGTTCGTCAATGGTGGAAATCACTCCGGGGACCCAAAACGGTGATTAATAGCCCATGAAACAGGTCAGAATCGGCCAAAACTGCGATTGTTGATGACCGGCACGTAAATGCACCCTGGGTTCGTCAATGGTGGAAATCACTCCGGGGACCCAAAACGGTGATTAATAGCCCATGAAACAGGCCAGAATCGGCCAAAACTGCGAGTGTTGATGACCGGCACGTAAATGCACCCTGAGGTTCGTCAATGGTGGAAACAAGCCAGAATCGGCCAAAACTTCGAGTGTTGATGACCGGCACGTAAATGCACCCTGAGGTTCGTCAATGGTGGAAATCACTCCGGGGACCCAAAACGGTGATTAATAGCCCATGAAACAGGTCAGAATCGGCCAAAACTGCGATTGTTGATGACCGGCACGTAAATGCACCCTGGGTTCGTCAATGGTGGAAATCACTCCGGGGACCCAAAACGGTGATTAATAGCCCATGAAACAGGCCAGAATCGGCCAAAACTGCGAGTGTTGATGACCGGCACGTAAATGCACCCTGAGGTTCGTCAATGGTGGAAACAAGCCAGAATCGGCCAAAACTTCGAGTGTTGATGACCGGCACGTAAATGCACCCTGAGGTTCGTCAATGGTGGAAATCACTCCGGGGACCCAAAACGGTGATTAATAGCCCATGAAACAGGTCAGAATCGGCCAAAACTGCGATTGTTGATGACCGGCACGTAAATGCACCCTGGGTTCGTCAATGGTGGAAATCACTCCGGGGACCCAAAACGGTGATTAATAGCCCATGAAACAGGTCAGAATCGGGCAAAACTGCGATTGTTGATGACCGGCACGTAAATGCACCCTGGGTTCGTCAATGGTGGAAATCACTCCGGGGACCCAAAACGGTGATTAATAGCCCATGAAACAGGCCAGAATCGGCCAAAACTGCGAGTGTTAATGACCGGCACGTAAATGCACCCTGGGTTTCGTCAATGGTGGAAATCACTCCGGGGACCCAAAACGGTGATTAATAGCCCATGTAACGGTGATTAATAGCCCATGAAACAGGCCAGAATCAGCCAAAAGTGTGTGGGCTGATGACCGGCACGTAAATGCACCCTGGGTTCGTCAATGGTGGAAATCACTCCGGGGACCCAAAACGGTGATTAATAGCCCATGAAACAGGCCAGAATCGGCAAAAACTACGAGTGTTGATGACCGGCACGTAAATGCACCCTGGGGTTCGTCAATGGTAGAAATCACTCCGGGGACCAAAACGGTGATTAATAGCCCATGAAACACGCCAGAATCGGCCAAAACTGCGAGTGTTGATGACCGGCACGTAAATGCACCCTCGGGTTCGTCAATGGTGGAAATCACTCCGGGGACCCAAAACGGTGATGAATAGCCCATGAAACAAGCCAGAATCGGCCAAAACTGCGAGTGTTGATGACCGGCACGTAAATGCACCCTGGGGTTCGTCAATGGTGGAAATCACTCCGGGGACCCAAAACGGTGATTAATAGCCCATGAAACAGGCCAGAATCGGCCAAAACTGCGAGTGTTGATGACCGGCACGTAAATGCACCCTGGGGTTCGTCAATGGTGGAAATCACTCCGGGGACCAAAACGGTGATTAATAGCCCATGAAACACGCCAGAATCGGCCAAAACTGCGAGTGTTGATGACCGGCACGTAAATGCACCCTCGGGTTCGTCAATGGTGGAAATCACTCCGGGGACCCAAAACGGTGATGAATAGCCCATGAAACAAGCCAGAATCGGCCAAAACTGCGAGTGTTGATGACCGGCACGTAAATGCACCCTGGGGTTCGTCAATGGTGGAAATCACTCCGGGGACCCAAAACGGTGATTAATAGCCCATGAAACAGGCCAGAATCGGCCAAAACTGCGAGTGTTGATGACCGGCACGTAAATGCACCCTGGGGTTCGTCAATGGTGGAAATCACTCCGGGGACCCAAAACGGTGATTAATAGCCCATGAAACAGGCCAGAAACGGCCAAAACTGCGAGTGCTGATGACCGGCACGTAAATGCACCCTGGGTTCGTCAATGGTGGAAATCACTCCGGGGACCCAAAACGGTGATTAATACCCCATGAAACAGGCCAGAATCGGCCAAAACTGCGAGTGTTGATGACCGGCACGTAAATGCACCCTGAGGTTCGTCAATGGTGGAAATCACTCCGGGGACCCAAAACGGTGATTAATAGCCCATGAAACAGGTCAGAATCGGCCAAAACTGCGATTGTTGATGACCGGCACGTAAATGCACCCTGGGTTCGTCAATGGTGGAAATCACTCCGGGGACCCAAAACGGTGATTAATAGCCCATGAAACAGGTCAGAATCGGCCAAAACTGCGATTGTTGATGACCGGCACGTAAATGCACCCTGGGTTCGTCAATGGTGGAAATCACTCCGGGGACCCAAAACGGTGATTAATAGCCCATGAAACAGGCCAGAATCGGCCAAAACTGCGAGTGTTGATGACCGGCACGTAAATGCACCCTGAGGTTCGTCAATGGTGGAAACAAGCCAGAATCGGCCAAAACTTCGAGTGTTGATGACCGGCACGTAAATGCACCCTGAGGTTCGTCAATGGTGGAAATCACTCCGGGGACCCAAAACGGTGATTAATAGCCCATGAAACAGGCCAGAATCGGCCAAAACTGCGATTGTTGATGACCGGCACGTAAATGCACCCTGGGTTCGTCAATGGTGGAAATCACTCCGGGGACCCAAAACGGTGATTAATAGCCCATGAAACAGGCCAGAATCGGCCAAAACTGCGAGTGTTGATGACCGGCACGTAAATGCACCCTGAGGTTCGTCAATGGTGGAAACAAGCCAGAATCGGCCAAAACTTCGAGTGTTGATGACCGGCACGTAAATGCACCCTGAGGTTCGTCAATGGTGGAAATCACTCCGGGGACCCAAAACGGTGATTAATAGCCCATGAAACAGGTCAGAATCGGCCAAAACTGCGATTGTTGATGACCGGCACGTAAATGCACCCTGGGTTCGTCAATGGTGGAAATCACTCCGGGGACCCAAAACGGTGATTAATAGCCCATGAAACAGGTCAGAATCGGGCAAAACTGCGATTGTTGATGACCGGCACGTAAATGCACCCTGGGTTCGTCAATGGTGGAAATCACTCCGGGGACCCAAAACGGTGATTAATAGCCCATGAAACAGGCCAGAATCGGCCAAAACTGCGAGTGTTAATGACCGGCACGTAAATGCACCCTGGGTTTCGTCAATGGTGGAAATCACTCCGGGGACCCAAAACGGTGATTAATAGCCCATGTAACGGTGATTAATAGCCCATGAAACAGGCCAGAATCAGCCAAAAGTGTGTGGGCTGATGACCGGCACGTAAATGCACCCTGGGTTCGTCAATGGTGGAAATCACTCCGGGGACCCAAAACGGTGATTAATAGCCCATGAAACAGGCCAGAATCGGCAAAAACTACGAGTGCTGATGACCGGCACGTAAATGCACCCTGGGTTCGTCAATGGTGGAAATCACTCCGGGGACCCAAAACGGTGATTAATACCCCATGAAACAGGCCAGAATCGGCCAAAACTGCGAGTGTTGATGACCGGCACGTAAAATGCACCCTCGGGTTCGTCAATGGTGGAATTTACTCCGGGGACCCAAAACGGTGATTAATAGCCCATGAAACAGGCCAGAATCGGCCAAAACTTCGAGTGTTGATGACCGGCACGTAATTGCACCCTGGGGTTCGTCAATGGTGGAAATCACTCCGGGGACCCAAAACGGTGATTAATAGCCCATGAAACAGGCCAGAATCGGCCAAAACTGCGAGTGTTGATGACCGGCACGTAAATGCACCCTGAGGTTCGTCAATGGTGGAAACAAGCCAGAATCGGCCAAAACTGCGAGTGTTGATGACCGGCACGTAAATGCACCCTGGGGTTCGTCAATGGTGGAAATCACTCCGGGGACCCAAAACGGTGATTAATAGCCCATGAAACAGGCCAGAATCGGCGAAAACTGCGAGTGCTGATGACCGGCACGTAAATGCACCCTGGGTTCGTCAATGGTGGAAATCACTCCGGGGACCCAAAACGGTGATTAATAGCCCATGAAACAGGTCAGAATCGGCCAAAACTGCGATTGTTGATGACCGGCACGTAAATGCACCCTGGGTTCGTCAATGGTGGAAATCACTCCGGGGACCCAAAACGGTGATTAATAGCCCATGAAACAGGCCAGAATCGGCCAAAACTGCGAGTGTTAATGACCGGCACGTAAATGCACCCTGGGTTTCGTCAATGGTGGAAATCACTCCGGGGACCCAAAACGGTGATTAATAGCCCATGTAACGGTGATTAATAGCCCATGAAACAGGCGAGAATCAGCCAAAAGTGTGTGGGCTGATGACCGGCACGTAAATGCACCCTGGGGTTCCTCAATGGTGGAAATCAGTCCGGGGACCCAAAACGGTGATTAATAGCCCATGAAACAGGTCAGAATCGGCCAAAACTACGATTGTTGATGACCGGCACGTAAATGCACCCTGTGTTCGTCAATGGTGGAAATCACTCCGGGGACCCAAAACGGTGATTAATACCCCATGAAACAGGCCAGAATCGGCCAAAACTGCGAGTGTTGATGACCGGCACGTAAATGCACCCTGAGGTTCGTCAATGGTGGAAATCACTCCGGGGACCCAAAACGGTGATTAATAGCCCATGAAACAGGTCAGAATCGGCCAAAACTGCGATTGTTGATGACCGGCACGTAAATGCACCCTGGGTTCGTCAATGGTGGAAATCACTCCGGGGACCCAAAACGGTGATTAATAGCCCATGAAACAGGTCAGAATCGGCCAAAACTGCGATTGTTGATGACCGGCACGTAAATGCACCCTGGGTTCGTCAATGGTGGAAATCACTCCGGGGACCCAAAACGGTGATTAATAGCCCATGAAACAGGCCAGAATCGGCCAAAACTGCGAGTGTTGATGACCGGCACGTAAATGCACCCTGAGGTTCGTCAATGGTGGAAACAAGCCAGAATCGGCCAAAACTTCGAGTGTTGATGACCGGCACGTAAATGCACCCTGAGGTTCGTCAATGGTGGAAATCACTCCGGGGACCCAAAACGGTGATTAATAGCCCATGAAACAGGCCAGAATCGGCCAAAACTGCGATTGTTGATGACCGGCACGTAAATGCACCCTGGGTTCGTCAATGGTGGAAATCACTCCGGGGACCCAAAACGGTGATTAATAGCCCATGAAACAGGCCAGAATCGGCCAAAACTGCGAGTGTTGATGACCGGCACGTAAATGCACCCTGAGGTTCGTCAATGGTGGAAACAAGCCAGAATCGGCCAAAACTTCGAGTGTTGATGACCGGCACGTAAATGCACCCTGAGGTTCGTCAATGGTGGAAATCACTCCGGGGACCCAAAACGGTGATTAATAGCCCATGAAACAGGTCAGAATCGGCCAAAACTGCGATTGTTGATGACCGGCACGTAAATGCACCCTGGGTTCGTCAATGGTGGAAATCACTCCGGGGACCCAAAACGGTGATTAATAGCCCATGAAACAGGTCAGAATCGGGCAAAACTGCGATTGTTGATGACCGGCACGTAAATGCACCCTGGGTTCGTCAATGGTGGAAATCACTCCGGGGACCCAAAACGGTGATTAATAGCCCATGAAACAGGCCAGAATCGGCCAAAACTGCGAGTGTTAATGACCGGCACGTAAATGCACCCTGGGTTTCGTCAATGGTGGAAATCACTCCGGGGACCCAAAACGGTGATTAATAGCCCATGTAACGGTGATTAATAGCCCATGAAACAGGCCAGAATCAGCCAAAAGTGTGTGGGCTGATGACCGGCACGTAAATGCACCCTGGGTTCGTCAATGGTGGAAATCACTCCGGGGACCCAAAACGGTGATTAATAGCCCATGAAACAGGCCAGAATCGGCAAAAACTACGAGTGTTGATGACCGGCACGTAAATGCACCCTGGGGTTCGTCAATGGTGGAAATCACTCCGGGGACCCAAAACGGTGATTAATAGCCCATGAAACAGGCCAGAATCGGCCAAAACTGCGAGTGCTGATGACCGGCACGTAAATGCACCCTGGGTTCGTCAATGGTGGAAATCACTCCGGGGACCCAAAACGGTGATTAATACCCCATGAAACAGGCCAGAATCGGCCAAAACTGCGAGTGTTGATGACCGGCACGTAAAATGCACCCTCGGGTTCGTCAATGGTGGAATTTACTCCGGGGACCCAAAACGGTGATTAATAGCCCATGAAACAGGCCAGAATCGGCCAAAACTTCGAGTGTTGATGACCGGCACGTAATTGCACCCTGGGGTTCGTCAATGGTGGAAATCACTCCGGGGACCCAAAACGGTGATTAATAGCCCATGAAACAGGCCAGAATCGGCCAAAACTGCGAGTGTTGATGACCGGCACGTAAATGCACCCTGAGGTTCGTCAATGGTGGAAACAAGCCAGAATCGGCCAAAACTGCGAGTGTTGATGACCGGCACGTAAATGCACCCTGGGGTTCGTCAATGGTGGAAATCACTCCGGGGACCCAAAACGGTGATTAATAGCCCATGAAACAGGCCAGAATCGGCGAAAACTGCGAGTGCTGATGACCGGCACGTAAATGCACCCTGGGTTCGTCAATGGTGGAAATCACTCCGGGGACCCAAAACGGTGATTAATAGCCCATGAAACAGGTCAGAATCGGCCAAAACTGCGATTGTTGATGACCGGCACGTAAATGCACCCTGGGTTCGTCAATGGTGGAAATCACTCCGGGGACCCAAAACGGTGATTAATAGCCCATGAAACAGGCCAGAATCGGCCAAAACTGCGAGTGTTAATGACCGGCACGTAAATGCACCCTGGGTTTCGTCAATGGTGGAAATCACTCCGGGGACCCAAAACGGTGATTAATAGCCCATGTAACGGTGATTAATAGCCCATGAAACAGGCGAGAATCAGCCAAAAGTGTGTGGGCTGATGACCGGCACGTAAATGCACCCTGGGGTTCCTCAATGGTGGAAATCAGTCCGGGGACCCAAAACGGTGATTAATAGCCCATGAAACAGGTCAGAATCGGCCAAAACTACGATTGTTGATGACCGGCACGTAAATGCACCCTGGGTTCGTCAATGGTGGAAATCACTCCGGGGACCCAAAACGGTGATTAATAGCCCATGAAACAGGCCAGAATCGGCCAAAACTGCGAGTGTTGATGACCGGCACGTAAATGCACCCTGGGGTTCGTCAATGGTGGAAATCACTCCGGGGACCAAAACGGTGATTAATAGCCCATGAAACACGCCAGAATCGGCCAAAACTGCGAGTGTTGATGACCGGCACGTAAATGCACCCTCGGGTTCGTCAATGGTGGAAATCACTCCGGGGACCCAAAACGGTGATGAATAGCCCATGAAACAAGCCAGAATCGGCCAAAACTGCGAGTGTTGATGACCGGCACGTAAATGCACCCTGGGGTTCGTCAATGGTGGAAATCACTCCGGGGACCCAAAACGGTGATTAATAGCCCATGAAACAGGCCAGAATCGGCCAAAACTGCGAGTGTTGATGACCGGCACGTAAATGCACCCTGGGGTTCGTCAATGGTGGAAATCACTCCGGGGACCCAAAACGGTGATTAATAGCCCATGAAACAGGCCAGAAACGGCCAAAACTGCGAGTGCTGATGACCGGCACGTAAATGCACCCTGGGTTCGTCAATGGTGGAAATCACTCCGGGGACCCAAAACGGTGATTAATACCCCATGAAACAGGCCAGAATCGGCCAAAACTGCGAGTGTTGATGACCGGCACGTAAAATGCACCCTCGGGTTCGTCAATGGTGGAATTTACTCCGGGGACCCAAAACGGTGATTAATAGCCCATGAAACAGGTCAGAATCGGCCAAAACTGCGATTGTTGATGACCGGCACGTAAATGCACCCTGGGTTCGTCAATGGTGGAAATCACTCCGGGGACCCAAAACGGTGATTAATAGCCCATGAAACAGGCCAGAATCGGCCAAAACTTCGAGTGTTGATGACCGGCACGTAATTGCACCCTGGGGTTCGTCAATGGTGGAAATCACTCCGGGGACCCAAAACGGTGATTAATAGCCCATGAAACAGGCCAGAATCGGCCAAAACTGCGAGTGTTGATGACCGGCACGTAAATGCACCCTGAGGTTCGTCAATGGTGGAAACAAGCCAGAATCGGCCAAAACTTCGAGTGTTGATGACCGGCACGTAAATGCACCCTGAGGTTCGTCAATGGTGGAAATCACTCCGGGGACCCAAAACGGTGATTAATAGCCCATGAAACAGGTCAGAATCGGCCAAAACTGCGATTGTTGATGACCGGCACGTAAATGCACCCTGGGTTCGTCAATGGTGGAAATCACTCCGGGGACCCAAAACGGTGATTAATAGCCCATGAAACAGGTCAGAATCGGCCAAAACTGCGATTGTTGATGACCGGCACGTAAATGCACCCTGGGTTCGTCAATGGTGGAAATCACTCCGGGGACCCAAAACGGTGATTAATAGCCCATGAAACAGGCCAGAATCGGCCAAAACTGCGAGTGTTAATGACCGGCACGTAAATGCACCCTGGGTTTCGTCAATGGTGGAAATCACTCCGGGGACCCAAAACGGTGATTAATAGCCCATGTAACGGTGATTAATAGCCCATGAAACAGGCGAGAATCAGCCAAAAGTGTGTGGGCTGATGACCGGCACGTAAATGCACCCTGGGGTTCCTCAATGGTGGAAATCAGTCCGGGGACCCAAAACGGTGATTAATAGCCCATGAAACAGGTCAGAATCGGCCAAAACTACGATTGTTGATGACCGGCACGTAAATGCACCCTGGGTTCGTCAATGGTGGAAATCACTCCGGGGACCCAAAACGGTGATTAATAGCCCATGAAACAGGCCAGAATCGGCCAAAACTGCGAGTGTTGATGACCGGCACGTAAATGCACCCTGGGGTTCGTCAATGGTGGAAATCACTCCGGGGACCAAAACGGTGATTAATAGCCCATGAAACACGCCAGAATCGGCCAAAACTGCGAGTGTTGATGACCGGCACGTAAATGCACCCTCGGGTTCGTCAATGGTGGAAATCACTCCGGGGACCCAAAACGGTGATGAATAGCCCATGAAACAAGCCAGAATCGGCCAAAACTGCGAGTGTTGATGACCGGCACGTAAATGCACCCTGGGGTTCGTCAATGGTGGAAATCACTCCGGGGACCCAAAACGGTGATTAATAGCCCATGAAACAGGCCAGAATCGGCCAAAACTGCGAGTGTTGATGACCGGCACGTAAATGCACCCTGGGGTTCGTCAATGGTGGAAATCACTCCGGGGACCCAAAACGGTGATTAATAGCCCATGAAACAGGCCAGAATCGGCCAAAACTGCGAGTGCTGATGACCGGCACGTAAATGCACCCTGGGTTCGTCAATGGTGGAAATCACTCCGGGGACCCAAAACGGTGATTAATACCCCATGAAACAGGCCAGAATCGGCCAAAACTGCGAGTGTTGATGACCGGCACGTAAAATGCACCCTCGGGTTCGTCAATGGTGGAATTTACTCCGGGGACCCAAAACGGTGATTAATAGCCCATGAAACAGGTCAGAATCGGCCAAAACTGCGATTGTTGATGACCGGCACGTAAATGCACCCTGGGTTCGTCAATGGTGGAAATCACTCCGGGGACCCAAAACGGTGATTAATAGCCCATGAAACAGGCCAGAATCGGCCAAAACTGCGAGTGTTGATGACCGGCACGTAAATGCACCCTGAGGTTCGTCAATGGTGGAAACAAGCCAGAATCGGCCAAAACTTCGAGTGTTGATGACCGGCACGTAAATGCACCCTGAGGTTCGTCAATGGTGGAAATCACTCCGGGGACCCAAAACGGTGATTAATAGCCCATGAAACAGGTCAGAATCGGCCAAAACTGCGATTGTTGATGACCGGCACGTAAATGCACCCTGGGTTCGTCAATGGTGGAAATCACTCCGGGGACCCAAAACGGTGATTAATAGCCCATGAAACAGGTCAGAATCGGCCAAAACTGCGATTGTTGATGACCGGCACGTAAATGCACCCTGGGTTCGTCAATGGTGGAAATCACTCCGGGGACCCAAAACGGTGATTAATAGCCCATGAAACAGGCCAGAATCGGCCAAAACTGCGAGTGTTAATGACCGGCACGTAAATGCACCCTGGGTTTCGTCAATGGTGGAAATCACTCCGGGGACCCAAAACGGTGATTAATAGCCCATGTAACGGTGATTAATAGCCCATGAAACAGGCCAGAATCAGCCAAAAGTGTGTGGGCTGATGACCGGCACGTAAATGCACCCTGGGGTTCCTCAATGGTGGAAATCACTCCGGGGACCCAAAACGGTGATTAATAGCCCATGAAACAGGTCAGAATCGGCCAAAACTACGATTGTTGATGACCGGCACGTAAATGCACCCTGGGTTCGTCAATGGTGGAAATCACTCCGGGGACCCAAAACGGTGATTAATAGCCCATGAAACAGGTCAGAATCGGCCAAAACTACGATTGTTGATGACCGGCACGTAAATGCACCCTGGGTTCGTCAATGGTGGAAATCACTCCGGGGACCCAAAACGGTGATTAATAGCCCATGAAACAGGCCAGAATCGGCCAAAACTGCGAGTGTTGATGACCGGCACGTAAATGCACCCTGGGGTTCGTCAATGGTGGAAATCACTCCGGGGACCAAAACGGTGATTAATAGCCCATGAAACACGCCAGAATCGGCCAAAACTGCGAGTGTTGATGACCGGCACGTAAATGCACCCTCGGGTTCGTCAATGGTGGAAATCACTCCGGGGACCCAAAACGGTGATGAATAGCCCATGAAACAAGCCAGAATCGGCCAAAACTGCGAGTGTTGATGACCGGCACGTAAATGCACCCTGGGGTTCGTCAATGGTGGAAATCACTCCGGGGACCCAAAACGGTGATTAATAGCCCATGAAACAGGCCAGAATCGGCCAAAACTGCGAGTGTTGATGACCGGCACGTAAATGCACCCTGGGGTTCGTCAATGGTGGAAATCACTCCGGGGACCCAAAACGGTGATTAATAGCCCATGAAACAGGCCAGAATCGGCCAAAACTGCGAGTGCTGATGACCGGCACGTAAATGCACCCTGGGTTCGTCAATGGTGGAAATCACTCCGGGGACCCAAAACGGTGATTAATACCCCATGAAACAGGCCAGAATCGGCCAAAACTGCGAGTGTTGATGACCGGCACGTAAAATGCACCCTCGGGTTCGTCAATGGTGGAATTTACTCCGGGGACCCAAAACGGTGATTAATAGCCCATGAAACAGGTCAGAATCGGCCAAAACTGCGATTGTTGATGACCGGCACGTAAATGCACCCTGGGTTCGTCAATGGTGGAAATCACTCCGGGGACCCAAAACGGTGATTAATAGCCCATGAAACAGGCCAGAATCGGCCAAAACTTCGAGTGTTGATGACCGGCACGTAATTGCACCCTGGGGTTCGTCAATGGTGGAAATCACTCCGGGGACCCAAAACGGTGATTAATAGCCCATGAAACAGGCCAGAATCGGCCAAAACTGCGAGTGTTGATGACCGGCACGTAAATGCACCCTGAGGTTCGTCAATGGTGGAAACAAGCCAGAATCGGCCAAAACTTCGAGTGTTGATGACCGGCACGTAAATGCACCCTGAGGTTCGTCAATGGTGGAAATCACTCCGGGGACCCAAAACGGTGATTAATAGCCCATGAAACAGGTCAGAATCGGCCAAAACTGCGATTGTTGATGACCGGCACGTAAATGCACCCTGGGTTCGTCAATGGTGGAAATCACTCCGGGGACCCAAAACGGTGATTAATAGCCCATGAAACAGGTCAGAATCGGCCAAAACTGCGATTGTTGATGACCGGCACGTAAATGCACCCTGGGTTCGTCAATGGTGGAAATCACTCCGGGGACCCAAAACGGTGATTAATAGCCCATGAAACAGGCCAGAATCGGCCAAAACTGCGAGTGTTAATGACCGGCACGTAAATGCACCCTGGGTTTCGTCAATGGTGGAAATCACTCCGGGGACCCAAAACGGTGATTAATAGCCCATGTAACGGTGATTAATAGCCCATGAAACAGGCCAGAATCAGCCAAAAGTGTGTGGGCTGATGACCGGCACGTAAATGCACCCTGGGGTTCCTCAATGGTGGAAATCACTCCGGGGACCCAAAACGGTGATTAATAGCCCATGAAACAGGTCAGAATCGGCCAAAACTACGATTGTTGATGACCGGCACGTAAATGCACCCTGGGTTCGTCAATGGTGGAAATCACTCCGGGGACCCAAAACGGTGATTAATAGCCCATGAAACAGGCCAGAATCGGCCAAAACTGCGAGTGTTGATGACCGGCACGTAAATGCACCCTGGGGTTCGTCAATGGTGGAAATCACTCCGGGGACCAAAACGGTGATTAATAGCCCATGAAACACGCCAGAATCGGCCAAAACTGCGAGTGTTGATGACCGGCACGTAAATGCACCCTGGGGTTCGTCAATGGTGGAAATCACTCCGGGGACCCAAAACGGTGATTAATAGCCCATGAAACAGGCCAGAATCGGCCAAAACTGCGAGTGCTGATGACCGGCACGTAAATGCACCCTGGGTTCGTCAATGGTGGAAATCACTCCGGGGACCCAAAACGGTGATTAATAGCCCATGAAACAGGCCAGAATCGGCCAAAACTGCGAGTGTTGATGACCGGCACGTAAATGCACCCTCGGGTTCGTCAATGGTGGAATTTACTCCGGGGACCCAAAACGGTGATTAATAGCCCATGAAACATGCCAGAATCGGCCAAAACTTCGAGTGTTGATGACCGGCACGTAATTGCACCCTGGGGTTCGTCAATGGTGGAAATCACTCCGGGGACCCAAAACGGTGATTAATAGCCCATGAAACAGGCGAGAATCGGCCAAAACTGCGAGTGTTGATGACCGGCACGTAAATGCACCCTGAGGTTCGTCAATGGTGGACACAAGCCAGAATCGGCCAAAACTTCGAGTGTTGATGACCGGCACGTAAATGCACCCTGAGGTTCGTCAATGGTGGAAATCACTCCGGGGACCCAAAACGGTGATTAATAGCCCATGAAACAGGTCAGAATCGGCCAAAACTGCGATTGTTGATGACCGGCACGTAAATGCACCCTGGGGTTCGTCAATGGTGGAAATCACTCCGGGGACCCAAAACGGTGATTAATAGCCCATGAAACAGGCCAGAATCGGCCAAAACTTCGAGTGTTGGTTCATCAATGGTGGAATTCACTCCGGGGACCCAAAACGGTGATTAATAGCCCATGAAACACGCCAGAATCGGCCAAAACTTCGAGTGTTGATGACCGGCACGTAAATGCACCCTGAGGTTCGTCAATGGTGGAAATCACTCCGGGGACCCAAAACGATGATTAATAGCCCATGAAACAGGTCAGAATCGGCCAAAACTGCGATTGTTGATGACCGGCACGTAAATGCACCCTGGGTTCGTCATTGGTGGAAATCACTCCGGGGACCCAAAACGGTGATTAATAGCCCATGAAACAGGTCAGAATCGGCCAAAACTGCGATTGTTGATGACCGGCACGTAAATGAACCCTGGGTTCGTCAATGGTGGAAATCACTCCGGGGACCCAAAACGGTGATTAATAGCCCATGAAACAGGCCAGAATCGGCCAAAACTGCGAGTGTTAATGACCGGCACGTAAATGCACCCTGGGTTTCGTCAATGGTGGAAATCACTCCGGGGACCCAAAACGGTGATTAATAGCCCATGTAACGGTGATTAATAGCCCATGAAACAGGCCAGAATCGGCCAAAACTGCGAGTGTTGATGACCGGCACGTAAATGCACCCTGGGGTTCGTCAATGGTGGAAATCACTCCGGGGACCCAAAACGGTGATTAATAGCCCATGAAATAGGCCAGAATCGGCCAAAACTTCGAGTGTTGGTTCATCAATGGTGGAATTCACTCCGGGGACCCAAAACGGTGATTAATAGCCCATGATACAGGCCAGAATCGGCCAAAACTTCGAGTGTTGATGACCGGCACGTAAATGCACCCTGGGGTTCGTCAATGGTGGAAATCACTCCGGGGACCCAAAACGGTGATTAATAGCCCATGTAACGGTGATTAATAGCCCATGAAACAGGCCAGAATCGGCCAAAACTGCGAGTGTTGATGACCGGCACGTAAATGCACCCTGAGGTTCGTCAATGGTGGACACAAGCCAGAATCGGCCAAAACTTCGAGTGTTGATGACCGGCACGTAAATGCACCCTGAGGTTCGTCAATGGTGGAAATCACTCCGGGGACCCAAAACGGTGATTAATAGCCCATGAAACAGGTCAGAATCGGCCAAAACTGCGATTGTTGATGACCGGCACGTAAATGCACCCTGGGGTTCGTCAATGGTGGAAATCACTCCGGGGACCCAAAACGGTGATTAATAGCCCATGAAACAGGCCAGAATCGGCCAAAACTTCGAGTGTTGGTTCATCAATGGTGGAATTCACTCCGGGGACCCAAAACGGTGATTAATAGCCCATGAAACACGCCAGAATCGGCCAAAACTTCGAGTGTTGATGACCGGCACGTAAATGCACCCTGAGGTTCGTCAATGGTGGAAATCACTCCGGGGACCCAAAACGATGATTAATAGCCCATGAAACAGGTCAGAATCGGCCAAAACTGCGATTGTTGATGACCGGCACGTAAATGCACCCTGGGTTCGTCATTGGTGGAAATCACTCCGGGGACCCAAAACGGTGATTAATAGCCCATGAAACAGGTCAGAATCGGCCAAAACTGCGATTGTTGATGACCGGCACGTAAATGAACCCTGGGTTCGTCAATGGTGGAAATCACTCCGGGGACCCAAAACGGTGATTAATAGCCCATGAAACAGGCCAGAATCGGCCAAAACTTCGAGTGTTGGTTCATCAATGGTGGAATTCACTCCGGGGACCCAAAACGGTGATTAATAGCCCATGAAACACGCCAGAATCGGCCAAAACTTCGAGTGTTGATGACCGGCACGTAAATGCACCCTGAGGTTCGTCAATGGTGGAAATCACTCCGGGGACCCAAAACGATGATTAATAGCCCATGAAACAGGTCAGAATCGGCCAAAACTGCGATTGTTGATGACCGGCACGTAAATGCACCCTGGGTTCGTCATTGGTGGAAATCACTCCGGGGACCCAAAACGGTGATTAATAGCCCATGAAACAGGTCAGAATCGGCCAAAACTGCGATTGTTGATGACCGGCACGTAAATGCACCCTGGGTTCGTCAATGGTGGAAATCACTCCGGGGACCCAAAACGGTGATTAATAGCCCATGAAACAGGTCAGAATCGGCCAAAACTGCGATTGTTGATGACCGGCACGTAAATGCACCCTGGGGTTCGTCAATGGTGGAAATCACTCCGGGGACCCAAAACGGTGATTAATAGCCCATGAAACAGGCCAGAATCGGCCAAAACTGCGAGTGTTAATGACCGGCACGTAAATGCACCCTGGGTTTCGTCAATGGTGGAAATCACTCCGGGGACCCAAAACGGTGATTAATAGCCCATGTAACGGTGATTAATAGCCCATGAAACAGGCCAGAATCAGCCAAAAGTGTGTGGGCTGATGACCGGCACGTAAATGCACCCTGGGGTTCCTCAATGGTGGAAATCACTCCGGGGACCCAAAACGGTGATTAATAGCCCATGAAACAGGTCAGAATCGGCCAAAACTACGATTGTTGATGACCGGCACGTAAATGCACCCTGGGTTCGTCAATGGTGGAAATCACTCCGGGGACCCAAAACGGTGATTAATAGCCCATGAAACAGGCCAGAATCGGCCAAAACTGCGAGTGTTGATGACCGGCACGTAAATGCACCCTGGGGTTCGTCAATGGTGGAAATCACTCCGGGGACCAAAACGGTGATTAATAGCCCATGAAACACGCCAGAATCGGCCAAAACTGCGAGTGTTGATGACCGGCACGTAAATGCACCCTGGGGTTCGTCAATGGTGGAAATCACTCCGGGGACCCAAAACGGTGATTAATAGCCCATGAAACAGGCCAGAATCGGCCAAAACTGCGAGTGCTGATGACCGGCACGTAAATGCACCCTGGGTTCGTCAATGGTGGAAATCACTCCGGGGACCCAAAACGGTGATTAATAGCCCATGAAACAGGCCAGAATCGGCCAAAACTGCGAGTGTTGATGACCGGCACGTAAATGCACCCTCGGGTTCGTCAATGGTGGAATTTACTCCGGGGACCCAAAACGGTGATTAATAGCCCATGAAACATGCCAGAATCGGCCAAAACTTCGAGTGTTGATGACCGGCACGTAATTGCACCCTGGGGTTCGTCAATGGTGGAAATCACTCCGGGGACCCAAAACGGTGATTAATAGCCCATGAAACAGGCGAGAATCGGCCAAAACTGCGAGTGTTGATGACCGGCACGTAAATGCACCCTGAGGTTCGTCAATGGTGGACACAAGCCAGAATCGGCCAAAACTTCGAGTGTTGATGACCGGCACGTAAATGCACCCTGAGGTTCGTCAATGGTGGAAATCACTCCGGGGACCCAAAACGGTGATTAATAGCCCATGAAACAGGTCAGAATCGGCCAAAACTGCGATTGTTGATGACCGGCACGTAAATGCACCCTGGGGTTCGTCAATGGTGGAAATCACTCCGGGGACCCAAAACGGTGATTAATAGCCCATGAAACAGGCCAGAATCGGCCAAAACTTCGAGTGTTGGTTCATCAATGGTGGAATTCACTCCGGGGACCCAAAACGGTGATTAATAGCCCATGAAACACGCCAGAATCGGCCAAAACTTCGAGTGTTGATGACCGGCACGTAAATGCACCCTGAGGTTCGTCAATGGTGGAAATCACTCCGGGGACCCAAAACGATGATTAATAGCCCATGAAACAGGTCAGAATCGGCCAAAACTGCGATTGTTGATGACCGGCACGTAAATGCACCCTGGGTTCGTCATTGGTGGAAATCACTCCGGGGACCCAAAACGGTGATTAATAGCCCATGAAACAGGTCAGAATCGGCCAAAACTGCGATTGTTGATGACCGGCACGTAAATGAACCCTGGGTTCGTCAATGGTGGAAATCACTCCGGGGACCCAAAACGGTGATTAATAGCCCATGAAACAGGCCAGAATCGGCCAAAACTGCGAGTGTTAATGACCGGCACGTAAATGCACCCTGGGTTTCGTCAATGGTGGAAATCACTCCGGGGACCCAAAACGGTGATTAATAGCCCATGTAACGGTGATTAATAGCCCATGAAACAGGCCAGAATCGGCCAAAACTGCGAGTGTTGATGACCGGCACGTAAATGCACCCTGGGGTTCGTCAATGGTGGAAATCACTCCGGGGACCCAAAACGGTGATTAATAGCCCATGAAATAGGCCAGAATCGGCCAAAACTTCGAGTGTTGGTTCATCAATGGTGGAATTCACTCCGGGGACCCAAAACGGTGATTAATAGCCCATGATACAGGCCAGAATCGGCCAAAACTTCGAGTGTTGATGACCGGCACGTAAATGCACCCTGGGGTTCGTCAATGGTGGAAATCACTCCGGGGACCCAAAACGGTGATTAATAGCCCATGAAACAGGCCAGAATCGGCCAAAACTTCGAGTGTTGGTTCATCAATGGTGGAATTCACTCCGGGGACCCAAAACGGTGATTAATAGCCCATGATACAGGCCAGAATCGGCCAAAACTTCGAGTGTTGATGACCGGCACGTAATTGCACCCTGGGGTTCGTCAATGGTGGAAATCACTCCGGAGACCCAAAACGGTGATTAATAGCCCATGAAACAGGCCAGAATCGGCCAAAACTGCGAGTGTTAATGACCGGCACGTAAATGCACCCTGGGGTTCGTCAATGGTGGAAATCACTCCGGGGACCCAAAACGGTGATTAATAGCCCATGAAACACGCCAGAATCAGCCAAAAGTGTGTGGGCTGATGACCGGCACGTAAATGCACCCTGGGGTTCGTCAATGGTGGAAATCACTCCGGGGACCCAAAACGGTGATTAATAGCCCATGAAACAGGTCAGAATCGGCCAAAACTGCGAGTGTTGATGACCGGCACGTAAATGCACCCTGGGTTCGTCAATGGTGGAAATCACTCCGGGGACCCAAAACGGTGATTAATAGCCCATGAAACAGGCCAGAATCGGCCAAAACTGCGAGTGTTGATGACCGACACGTAAATGCACCCTGGGTTCGTCAATGGTGGAAATCACTCCGGGGACCCAAAACGGTGATTAATAGCCCATGAAACAGGCCAGAATCGGCCAAAACTGCGAGTGTTGATGACCGGCACGTAAATGCACCCTGGGTTCGTCAATGGTGGAAATCACTCCGGGGATCCAAAACGGTGATTAATAGCCCATGAAACAGGCCAGAATCGGCCAAAACTGCGAGTGTTGATGACCGGCACGTAAATGCACCCTCGGGTTCGTCAATGGTGGAATTTACTCCGGGGACCCAAAACGGTGATTAATAGCCCATGAAACAGGCCAGAATCGGCCAAAACTTCGAGTGTTGATGACCGGCACGTAATTGCACCCTGGGGTTCGTCAATGGTGGAAATCACTCCGGGGACCCAAAACGGTGATTAATAGCCCATGAAACAGGCGAGAATCGGCCAAAACTGCGAGTGTTGATGACCGGCACGTAAATGCACCCTGAGGTTCGTCAATGGTGGACACAAGCCAGAATCGGCCAAAACTTCGAGTGTTGATGACCGGCACGTAAATGCACCCTGAGGTTCGTCAATGGTGGAAATCACTCCGGGGACCCAAAACGGTGATTAATAGCCCATGAAACAGGTCAGAATCGGCCAAAACTGCGATTGTTGATGACCGGCACGTAAATGCACCCTGGGGTTCGTCAATGGTGGAAATCACTCCGGGGACCCAAAACGGTGATTAATAGCCCATGAAACAGGCCAGAATCGGCCAAAACTTCGAGTGTTGGTTCATCAATGGTGGAATTCACTCCGGGGACCCAAAACGGTGATTAATAGCCCATGAAACACGCCAGAATCGGCCAAAACTTCGAGTGTTGATGACCGGCACGTAAATGCACCCTGAGGTTCGTCAATGGTGGAAATCACTCCGGGGACCCAAAACGATGATTAATAGCCCATGAAACAGGTCAGAATCGGCCAAAACTGCGATTGTTGATGACCGGCACGTAAATGCACCCTGGGTTCGTCATTGGTGGAAATCACTCCGGGGACCCAAAACGGTGATTAATAGCCCATGAAACAGGTCAGAATCGGCCAAAACTGCGATTGTTGATGACCGGCACGTAAATGAACCCTGGGTTCGTCAATGGTGGAAATCACTCCGGGGACCCAAAACGGTGATTAATAGCCCATGAAACAGGCCAGAATCGGCCAAAACTTCGAGTGTTGGTTCATCAATGGTGGAATTCACTCCGGGGACCCAAAACGGTGATTAATAGCCCATGAAACACGCCAGAATCGGCCAAAACTTCGAGTGTTGATGACCGGCACGTAAATGCACCCTGAGGTTCGTCAATGGTGGAAATCACTCCGGGGACCCAAAACGATGATTAATAGCCCATGAAACAGGTCAGAATCGGCCAAAACTGCGATTGTTGATGACCGGCACGTAAATGCACCCTGGGTTCGTCATTGGTGGAAATCACTCCGGGGACCCAAAACGGTGATTAATAGCCCATGAAACAGGTCAGAATCGGCCAAAACTGCGATTGTTGATGACCGGCACGTAAATGCACCCTGGGTTCGTCAATGGTGGAAATCACTCCGGGGACCCAAAACGGTGATTAATAGCCCATGAAACAGGTCAGAATCGGCCAAAACTGCGATTGTTGATGACCGGCACGTAAATGCACCCTGGGGTTCGTCAATGGTGGAAATCACTCCGGGGACCCAAAACGGTGATTAATAGCCCATGAAACAGGCCAGAATCGGCCAAAACTGCGAGTGTTAATGACCGGCACGTAAATGCACCCTGGGTTTCGTCAATGGTGGAAATCACTCCGGGGACCCAAAACGGTGATTAATAGCCCATGTAACGGTGATTAATAGCCCATGAAACAGGCCAGAATCAGCCAAAAGTGTGTGGGCTGATGACCGGCACGTAAATGCACCCTGGGGTTCCTCAATGGTGGAAATCACTCCGGGGACCCAAAACGGTGATTAATAGCCCATGAAACAGGTCAGAATCGGCCAAAACTACGATTGTTGATGACCGGCACGTAAATGCACCCTGGGTTCGTCAATGGTGGAAATCACTCCGGGGACCCAAAACGGTGATTAATAGCCCATGAAACAGGCCAGAATCGGCCAAAACTGCGAGTGTTGATGACCGGCACGTAAATGCACCCTGGGGTTCGTCAATGGTGGAAATCACTCCGGGGACCAAAACGGTGATTAATAGCCCATGAAACACGCCAGAATCGGCCAAAACTGCGAGTGTTGATGACCGGCACGTAAATGCACCCTGGGGTTCGTCAATGGTGGAAATCACTCCGGGGACCCAAAACGGTGATTAATAGCCCATGAAACAGGCCAGAATCGGCCAAAACTGCGAGTGCTGATGACCGGCACGTAAATGCACCCTGGGTTCGTCAATGGTGGAAATCACTCCGGGGACCCAAAACGGTGATTAATAGCCCATGAAACAGGCCAGAATCGGCCAAAACTGCGAGTGTTGATGACCGGCACGTAAATGCACCCTCGGGTTCGTCAATGGTGGAATTTACTCCGGGGACCCAAAACGGTGATTAATAGCCCATGAAACATGCCAGAATCGGCCAAAACTTCGAGTGTTGATGACCGGCACGTAATTGCACCCTGGGGTTCGTCAATGGTGGAAATCACTCCGGGGACCCAAAACGGTGATTAATAGCCCATGAAACAGGCGAGAATCGGCCAAAACTGCGAGTGTTGATGACCGGCACGTAAATGCACCCTGAGGTTCGTCAATGGTGGACACAAGCCAGAATCGGCCAAAACTTCGAGTGTTGATGACCGGCACGTAAATGCACCCTGAGGTTCGTCAATGGTGGAAATCACTCCGGGGACCCAAAACGGTGATTAATAGCCCATGAAACAGGTCAGAATCGGCCAAAACTGCGATTGTTGATGACCGGCACGTAAATGCACCCTGGGGTTCGTCAATGGTGGAAATCACTCCGGGGACCCAAAACGGTGATTAATAGCCCATGAAACAGGCCAGAATCGGCCAAAACTTCGAGTGTTGGTTCATCAATGGTGGAATTCACTCCGGGGACCCAAAACGGTGATTAATAGCCCATGAAACACGCCAGAATCGGCCAAAACTTCGAGTGTTGATGACCGGCACGTAAATGCACCCTGAGGTTCGTCAATGGTGGAAATCACTCCGGGGACCCAAAACGATGATTAATAGCCCATGAAACAGGTCAGAATCGGCCAAAACTGCGATTGTTGATGACCGGCACGTAAATGCACCCTGGGTTCGTCATTGGTGGAAATCACTCCGGGGACCCAAAACGGTGATTAATAGCCCATGAAACAGGTCAGAATCGGCCAAAACTGCGATTGTTGATGACCGGCACGTAAATGAACCCTGGGTTCGTCAATGGTGGAAATCACTCCGGGGACCCAAAACGGTGATTAATAGCCCATGAAACAGGCCAGAATCGGCCAAAACTGCGAGTGTTAATGACCGGCACGTAAATGCACCCTGGGTTTCGTCAATGGTGGAAATCACTCCGGGGACCCAAAACGGTGATTAATAGCCCATGTAACGGTGATTAATAGCCCATGAAACAGGCCAGAATCGGCCAAAACTGCGAGTGTTGATGACCGGCACGTAAATGCACCCTGGGGTTCGTCAATGGTGGAAATCACTCCGGGGACCCAAAACGGTGATTAATAGCCCATGAAATAGGCCAGAATCGGCCAAAACTTCGAGTGTTGGTTCATCAATGGTGGAATTCACTCCGGGGACCCAAAACGGTGATTAATAGCCCATGATACAGGCCAGAATCGGCCAAAACTTCGAGTGTTGATGACCGGCACGTAAATGCACCCTGGGGTTCGTCAATGGTGGAAATCACTCCGGGGACCCAAAACGGTGATTAATAGCCCATGTAACGGTGATTAATAGCCCATGAAACAGGCCAGAATCGGCCAAAACTGCGAGTGTTGATGACCGGCACGTAAATGCACCCTGAGGTTCGTCAATGGTGGACACAAGCCAGAATCGGCCAAAACTTCGAGTGTTGATGACCGGCACGTAAATGCACCCTGAGGTTCGTCAATGGTGGAAATCACTCCGGGGACCCAAAACGGTGATTAATAGCCCATGAAACAGGTCAGAATCGGCCAAAACTGCGATTGTTGATGACCGGCACGTAAATGCACCCTGGGGTTCGTCAATGGTGGAAATCACTCCGGGGACCCAAAACGGTGATTAATAGCCCATGAAACAGGCCAGAATCGGCCAAAACTTCGAGTGTTGGTTCATCAATGGTGGAATTCACTCCGGGGACCCAAAACGGTGATTAATAGCCCATGAAACACGCCAGAATCGGCCAAAACTTCGAGTGTTGATGACCGGCACGTAAATGCACCCTGAGGTTCGTCAATGGTGGAAATCACTCCGGGGACCCAAAACGATGATTAATAGCCCATGAAACAGGTCAGAATCGGCCAAAACTGCGATTGTTGATGACCGGCACGTAAATGCACCCTGGGTTCGTCATTGGTGGAAATCACTCCGGGGACCCAAAACGGTGATTAATAGCCCATGAAACAGGTCAGAATCGGCCAAAACTGCGATTGTTGATGACCGGCACGTAAATGAACCCTGGGTTCGTCAATGGTGGAAATCACTCCGGGGACCCAAAACGGTGATTAATAGCCCATGAAACAGGCCAGAATCGGCCAAAACTGCGAGTGTTAATGACCGGCACGTAAATGCACCCTGGGTTTCGTCAATGGTGGAAATCACTCCGGGGACCCAAAACGGTGATTAATAGCCCATGTAACGGTGATTAATAGCCCATGAAACAGGCCAGAATCGGCCAAAACTGCGAGTGTTGATGACCGGCACGTAAATGCACCCTGGGGTTCGTCAATGGTGGAAATCACTCCGGGGACCCAAAACGGTGATTAATAGCCCATGAAATAGGCCAGAATCGGCCAAAACTTCGAGTGTTGGTTCATCAATGGTGGAATTCACTCCGGGGACCCAAAACGGTGATTAATAGCCCATGATACAGGCCAGAATCGGCCAAAACTTCGAGTGTTGATGACCGGCACGTAAATGCACCCTGGGGTTCGTCAATGGTGGAAATCACTCCGGGGACCCAAAACGGTGATTAATAGCCCATGAAACAGGCCAGAATCGGCCAAAACTTCGAGTGTTGGTTCATCAATGGTGGAATTCACTCCGGGGACCCAAAACGGTGATTAATAGCCCATGATACAGGCCAGAATCGGCCAAAACTTCGAGTGTTGATGACCGGCACGTAATTGCACCCTGGGGTTCGTCAATGGTGGAAATCACTCCGGAGACCCAAAACGGTGATTAATAGCCCATGAAACAGGCCAGAATCGGCCAAAACTGCGAGTGTTAATGACCGGCACGTAAATGCACCCTGGGGTTCGTCAATGGTGGAAATCACTCCGGGGACCCAAAACGGTGATTAATAGCCCATGAAACACGCCAGAATCAGCCAAAAGTGTGTGGGCTGATGACCGGCACGTAAATGCACCCTGGGGTTCGTCAATGGTGGAAATCACTCCGGGGACCCAAAACGGTGATTAATAGCCCATGAAACAGGTCAGAATCGGCCAAAACTGCGAGTGTTGATGACCGGCACGTAAATGCACCCTGGGTTCGTCAATGGTGGAAATCACTCCGGGGACCCAAAACGGTGATTAATAGCCCATGAAACAGGCCAGAATCGGCCAAAACTGCGAGTGTTGATGACCGACACGTAAATGCACCCTGGGTTCGTCAATGGTGGAAATCACTCCGGGGACCCAAAACGGTGATTAATAGCCCATGAAACAGGCCAGAATCGGCCAAAACTGCGAGTGTTGATGACCGGCACGTAAATGCACCCTGGGTTCGTCAATGGTGGAAATCACTCCGGGGATCCAAAACGGTGATTAATAGCCCATGAAACAGGCCAGAATCGGCCAAAACTGCGAGTGTTGATGACCGGCACGTAAATGCACCCTCGGGTTCGTCAATGGTGGAATTTACTCCGGGGACCCAAAACGGTGATTAATAGCCCATGAAACAGGCCAGAATCGGCCAAAACTTCGAGTGTTGATGACCGGCACGTAATTGCACCCTGGGGTTCGTCAATGGTGGAAATCACTCCGGGGACCCAAAACGGTGATTAATAGCCCATGAAACAGGCGAGAATCGGCCAAAACTGCGAGTGTTGATGACCGGCACGTAAATGCACCCTGAGGTTCGTCAATGGTGGACACAAGCCAGAATCGGCCAAAACTTCGAGTGTTGATGACCGGCACGTAAATGCACCCTGAGGTTCGTCAATGGTGGAAATCACTCCGGGGACCCAAAACGGTGATTAATAGCCCATGAAACAGGTCAGAATCGGCCAAAACTGCGATTGTTGATGACCGGCACGTAAATGCACCCTGGGGTTCGTCAATGGTGGAAATCACTCCGGGGACCCAAAACGGTGATTAATAGCCCATGAAACAGGCCAGAATCGGCCAAAACTTCGAGTGTTGGTTCATCAATGGTGGAATTCACTCCGGGGACCCAAAACGGTGATTAATAGCCCATGAAACACGCCAGAATCGGCCAAAACTTCGAGTGTTGATGACCGGCACGTAAATGCACCCTGAGGTTCGTCAATGGTGGAAATCACTCCGGGGACCCAAAACGATGATTAATAGCCCATGAAACAGGTCAGAATCGGCCAAAACTGCGATTGTTGATGACCGGCACGTAAATGCACCCTGGGTTCGTCATTGGTGGAAATCACTCCGGGGACCCAAAACGGTGATTAATAGCCCATGAAACAGGTCAGAATCGGCCAAAACTGCGATTGTTGATGACCGGCACGTAAATGAACCCTGGGTTCGTCAATGGTGGAAATCACTCCGGGGACCCAAAACGGTGATTAATAGCCCATGAAACAGGCCAGAATCGGCCAAAACTGCGAGTGTTAATGACCGGCACGTAAATGCACCCTGGGTTTCGTCAATGGTGGAAATCACTCCGGGGACCCAAAACGGTGATTAATAGCCCATGTAACGGTGATTAATAGCCCATGAAACAGGCCAGAATCGGCCAAAACTGCGAGTGTTGATGACCGGCACGTAAATGCACCCTGGGGTTCGTCAATGGTGGAAATCACTCCGGGGACCCAAAACGGTGATTAATAGCCCATGAAATAGGCCAGAATCGGCCAAAACTTCGAGTGTTGGTTCATCAATGGTGGAATTCACTCCGGGGACCCAAAACGGTGATTAATAGCCCATGATACAGGCCAGAATCGGCCAAAACTTCGAGTGTTGATGACCGGCACGTAAATGCACCCTGGGGTTCGTCAATGGTGGAAATCACTCCGGGGACCCAAAACGGTGATTAATAGCCCATGAAACAGGCCAGAATCGGCCAAAACTTCGAGTGTTGGTTCATCAATGGTGGAATTCACTCCGGGGACCCAAAACGGTGATTAATAGCCCATGATACAGGCCAGAATCGGCCAAAACTTCGAGTGTTGATGACCGGCACGTAATTGCACCCTGGGGTTCGTCAATGGTGGAAATCACTCCGGAGACCCAAAACGGTGATTAATAGCCCATGAAACAGGCCAGAATCGGCCAAAACTGCGAGTGTTAATGACCGGCACGTAAATGCACCCTGGGGTTCGTCAATGGTGGAAATCACTCCGGGGACCCAAAACGGTGATTAATAGCCCATGAAACACGCCAGAATCAGCCAAAAGTGTGTGGGCTGATGACCGGCACGTAAATGCACCCTGGGGTTCGTCAATGGTGGAAATCACTCCGGGGACCCAAAACGGTGATTAATAGCCCATGAAACAGGTCAGAATCGGCCAAAACTGCGAGTGTTGATGACCGGCACGTAAATGCACCCTGAGGTTCGTCAATGGTGGAAATCACTCCAGGGACCCAAAACGGTGATTAATAGCCCATGAAACAGGCCAGAATCAGCCAAAAGTGTGTGGGCTGATGACCGGCACGTAAATGCACCCTGGGGTTCGTCAATTGTGGAAATCACTCCGGGGACCCAAAACGGTGATTAATAGCCCATGAAACAGGTCAGAATCGGCCAAAACTGCGAGTGCTGATGATCGGCACGTAAATGCACCCTGGGTTCGTCAATGGTGGAAATCACTCCGGGGACCCAAAACGGTGATTAATAGCCCATGAAACAGGCCAGAATCGGCCAAAACTGCGAGTGTTGATGACCGGCACGTGAATGCACCCTTGGGTTCGTCAATGGTGGACTTTACTCCGGGGACCCAAAACAGTGATTAATAGCCCATGAAACACGCCAGAATCGGGCAAAACTTCGAGTGTTGATGACCGGCACGTAATTGCACCCTGGGGTTCGTCAATGGTGGAAATCACTCCGGGGACCCAAAACGGTGATTAATAGCCCATGAAACAGGCCAGAATCGGCCAAAACTGCGAGTGTTAATGACCGGCACGTAAATGCACCCTGGGTTTCGTCAATGGTGGAAATCACTCCGGGGACCCAAAACGGTGATTAATAGCCCATGAAACAGGCCAGAATCGGCCAAAACTGCGAGTGTTGATGACCGGCACGTAAATGCACCCTGGGGTTCGTCAATGGTGGAAATCACTCCGGGGACCCAAAACGGTGATTAATAGCCCATGAAACAGGCCAGAATCGGCCAAAACTGCGAGTGTTGATGACCGGCACGTAAATGCACCCTCGGGTTCGTCAATGGTGGAATTTACTCCGGGGACCCAAAACGGTGATTAATAGCCCATGAAACAGGCCAGAATCGGACAAAACTTCGAGTGTTGATGACCGGCACGTAATTGCACCCTGGGGTTCGTCAATGGTGGAAATCACTCCGGGGACCCAAAACGGTGATTAATAGCCCATGAAACAGGCGAGAATCGGCCAAAACTGCGAGTGTTGATGACCGGCACGTAAATGCACCCTGAGGTTCGTCAATGGTGGACACAAGCCAGAATCGGCCAAAACTTCGAGTGTTGATGACCGGCACGTAAATGCACCCTGAGGTTCGTCAATGGTGGAAATCACTCCGGGGACCCAAAACGGTGATTAATAGCCCATGAAATAGGTCAGAATCGGCCAAAACTGCGATTGTTGATGACCGGCACGTAAATGCACCCTGGGGTTCGTCAATGGTGGAAATCACTCCGGGGACCCAAAACGGTGATTAATAGCCCATGAAACAGGCCAGAATCGGCCAAAACTTCGAGTGTTGGTTCATCAATGGTGGAATTCACTCCGGGGACCCAAAACGGTGATTAATAGCCCATGAAACACGCCAGAATCGGCCAAAACTTCGAGTGTTGATGACCGGCACGTAAATGCACCCTGAGGTTCGTCAATGGTGGAAATCACTCCGGGGACCCAAAACGATGATTAATAGCCCATGAAACAGGTCAGAATCGGCCAAAACTGCGATTGTTGATGACCGGCACGTGAATGCACCCTTGGGTTCGTCAATGGTGGACTTTACTCCGGGGACCCAAAACAGTGATTAATAGCCCATGAAACACGCCAGAATCGGGCAAAACTTCGAGTGTTGATGACCGGCACGTAATTGCACCCTGGGGTTCGTCAATGGTGGAAATCACTCCGGGGACCCAAAACGGTGATTAATAGCCCATGAAACAGGCCAGAATCGGCCAAAACTGCGAGTGTTAATGACCGGCACGTAAATGCACCCTGGGTTTCGTCAATGGTGGAAATCACTCCGGGGACCCAAAACGGTGATTAATAGCCCATGAAACAGGCCAGAATCGGCCAAAACTGCGAGTGTTGATGACCGGCACGTAAATGCACCCTGGGGTTCGTCAATGGTGGAAATCACTCCGGGGACCCAAAACGGTGATTAATAGCCCATGAAACAGGCCAGAATCGGCCAAAACTGCGAGTGTTGATGACCGGCACGTAAATGCACCCTCGGGTTCGTCAATGGTGGAATTTACTCCGGGGACCCAAAACGGTGATTAATAGCCCATGAAACAGGCCAGAATCGGCCAAAACTTCGAGTGTTGATGACCGGCACGTAATTGCACCCTGGGGTTCGTCAATGGTGGAAATCACTCCGGGGACCCAAAACGGTGATTAATAGCCCATGAAACAGGCGAGAATCGGCCAAAACTGCGAGTGTTGATGACCGGCACGTAAATGCACCCTGAGGTTCGTCAATGGTGGACACAAGCCAGAATCGGCCAAAACTTCGAGTGTTGATGACCGGCACGTAAATGCACCCTGAGGTTCGTCAATGGTGGAAATCACTCCGGGGACCCAAAACGGTGATTAATAGCCCATGAAATAGGTCAGAATCGGCCAAAACTGCGATTGTTGATGACCGGCACGTAAATGCACCCTGGGGTTCGTCAATGGTGGAAATCACTCCGGGGACCCAAAACGGTGATTAATAGCCCATGAAACAGGCCAGAATCGGCCAAAACTTCGAGTGTTGGTTCATCAATGGTGGAATTCACTCCGGGGACCCAAAACGGTGATTAATAGCCCATGAAACACGCCAGAATCGGCCAAAACTTCGAGTGTTGATGACCGGCACGTAAATGCACCCTGAGGTTCGTCAATGGTGGAAATCACTCCGGGGACCCAAAACGATGATTAATAGCCCATGAAACAGGTCAGAATCGGCCAAAACTGCGATTGTTGATGACCGGCACGTAAATGCACCCTGGGTTCGTCATTGGTGGAAATCACTCCGGGGACCCAAAACGGTGATTAATAGCCCATGAAACAGGTCAGAATCGGCCAAAACTGCGATTGTTGATGACCGGCACGTAAATGAACCCTGGGTTCGTCAATGGTGGAAATCACTCCGGGGACCCAAAACGGTGATTAATAGCCCATGAAACAGGCCAGAATCGGCCAAAACTGCGAGTGTTAATGACCGGCACGTAAATGCACCCTGGGTTTCGTCAATGGTGGAAATCACTCCGGGGACCCAAAACGGTGATTAATAGCCCATGTAACGGTGATTAATAGCCCATGAAACAGGCCAGAATCGGCCAAAACTGCGAGTGTTGATGACCGGCACGTAAATGCACCCTGGGGTTCGTCAATGGTGGAAATCACTCCGGGGACCCAAAACGGTGATTAATAGCCCATGAAATAGGCCAGAATCGGCCAAAACTTCGAGTGTTGGTTCATCAATGGTGGAATTCACTCCGGGGACCCAAAACGGTGATTAATAGCCCATGATACAGGCCAGAATCGGCCAAAACTTCGAGTGTTGATGACCGGCACGTAAATGCACCCTGGGGTTCGTCAATGGTGGAAATCACTCCGGGGACCCAAAACGGTGATTAATAGCCCATGAAACAGGCCAGAATCGGCCAAAACTTCGAGTGTTGGTTCATCAATGGTGGAATTCACTCCGGGGACCCAAAACGGTGATTAATAGCCCATGATACAGGCCAGAATCGGCCAAAACTTCGAGTGTTGATGACCGGCACGTAATTGCACCCTGGGGTTCGTCAATGGTGGAAATCACTCCGGAGACCCAAAACGGTGATTAATAGCCCATGAAACAGGCCAGAATCGGCCAAAACTGCGAGTGTTAATGACCGGCACGTAAATGCACCCTGGGGTTCGTCAATGGTGGAAATCACTCCGGGGACCCAAAACGGTGATTAATAGCCCATGAAACACGCCAGAATCAGCCAAAAGTGTGTGGGCTGATGACCGGCACGTAAATGCACCCTGGGGTTCGTCAATGGTGGAAATCACTCCGGGGACCCAAAACGGTGATTAATAGCCCATGAAACAGGCCAGAATCAGCCAAAAGTGTGTGGGCTGATGACCGGCACGTAAATGCACCCTGGGGTTCGTCAATGGTGGAAATCACTCCAGGGACCCAAAACGGTGATTAATAGCCCATGAAACAGGCCAGAATCAGCCAAAAGTGTGTGGGCTGATGACCGGCACGTAAATGCACCCTGGGGTTCGTCAATGGTGGAAATCACTCCGGGGACCCAAAACGGTGATTAATAGCCCATGAAACAGGTCAGAATCGGCCAAAACTGCGAGTGCTGATGACCGGCACGTAAATGCACCCTGGGTTCGTCAATGGTGGAAATCACTCCGGGGACCCAAAACGGTGATTAATAGCCCATGAAACAGGTCAGAATCGGCCAAAACTGCGAGTGTTGATGACCGGCACGTAAATGCACCCTGGGTTCGTCAATGGTGGAAATCACTCCGGGGACCCAAAACGGTGATTAATAGCCCATGAAACAGGCCAGAATCGGCCAAAACTGCGAGTGTTGATGACCGACACGTAAATGCACCCTGGGGTTCGTCAATGGTGGAAATCACTCCGGGGACCCAAAACGGTGATTAATAGCCCATGAAACAGGCCAGAATCGGCCAAAACTTCGAGTGTTGGTTCATCAATGGTGGAATTCACTCCGGGGACCCAAAACGGTGATTAATAGCCCATGATACAGGCCAGAATCGGCCAAAACTTCGAGTGTTGATGACCGGCACGTAATTGCACCCTGGGGTTCGTCAATGGTGGAAATCACTCCGGAGACCCAAAACGGTGATTAATAGCCCATGAAACAGGCCAGAATCGGCCAAAACTGCGAGTGTTAATGACCGGCACGTAAATGCACCCTGGGGTTCGTCAATGGTGGAAATCACTCCGGGGACCCAAAACGGTGATTAATAGCCCATGAAACACGCCAGAATCAGCCAAAAGTGTGTGGGCTGATGACCGGCACGTAAATGCACCCTGGGGTTCGTCAATGGTGGAAATCACTCCGGGGACCCAAAACGGTGATTAATAGCCCATGAAACAGGTCAGAATCGGCCAAAACTGCGAGTGTTGATGACCGGCACGTAAATGCACCCTGAGGTTCGTCAATGGTGGAAATCACTCCAGGGACCCAAAACGGTGATTAATAGCCCATGAAACAGGCCAGAATCAGCCAAAAGTGTGTGGGCTGATGACCGGCACGTAAATGCACCCTGGGGTTCGTCAATTGTGGAAATCACTCCGGGGACCCAAAACGGTGATTAATAGCCCATGAAACAGGTCAGAATCGGCCAAAACTGCGAGTGCTGATGATCGGCACGTAAATGCACCCTGGGTTCGTCAATGGTGGAAATCACTCCGGGGACCCAAAACGGTGATTAATAGCCCATGAAACAGGCCAGAATCGGCCAAAACTGCGAGTGTTGATGACCGGCACGTGAATGCACCCTTGGGTTCGTCAATGGTGGACTTTACTCCGGGGACCCAAAACAGTGATTAATAGCCCATGAAACACGCCAGAATCGGGCAAAACTTCGAGTGTTGATGACCGGCACGTAAATGCACCCTGGGGTTCGTCAATGGTGGAAATCACTCCGGGGACCCAAAACGGTGATTAATAGCCCATGAAACAGGCCAGAATCGGCCAAAACTGCGAGTGTTGATGACCGGCACGTAAATGCACCCTGGGGTTCGTCAATGGTGGAAATCACTCCGGGGACCCAAAACGGTGATTAATAGCCCATGAAACAGGCCAGAATCGGCCAAAACTGCGAGTGTTGATGACCGGCACGTAAATGCACCCTCGGGTTCGTCAATGGTGGAATTTACTCCGGGGACCCAAAACGGTGATTAATAGCCCATGAAACAGGCCAGAATCGGACAAAACTTCGAGTGTTGATGACCGGCACGTAATTGCACCCTGGGGTTCGTCAATGGTGGAAATCACTCCGGGGACCCAAAACGGTGATTAATAGCCCATGAAACAGGCGAGAATCGGCCAAAACTGCGAGTGTTGATGACCGGCACGTAAATGCACCCTGAGGTTCGTCAATGGTGGACACAAGCCAGAATCGGCCAAAACTTCGAGTGTTGATGACCGGCACGTAAATGCACCCTGAGGTTCGTCAATGGTGGAAATCACTCCGGGGACCCAAAACGGTGATTAATAGCCCATGAAATAGGTCAGAATCGGCCAAAACTGCGATTGTTGATGACCGGCACGTAAATGCACCCTGGGGTTCGTCAATGGTGGAAATCACTCCGGGGACCCAAAACGGTGATTAATAGCCCATGAAACAGGCCAGAATCGGCCAAAACTTCGAGTGTTGGTTCATCAATGGTGGAATTCACTCCGGGGACCCAAAACGGTGATTAATAGCCCATGAAACACGCCAGAATCGGCCAAAACTTCGAGTGTTGATGACCGGCACGTAAATGCACCCTGAGGTTCGTCAATGGTGGAAATCACTCCGGGGACCCAAAACGATGATTAATAGCCCATGAAACAGGTCAGAATCGGCCAAAACTGCGATTGTTGATGACCGGCACGTGAATGCACCCTTGGGTTCGTCAATGGTGGACTTTACTCCGGGGACCCAAAACAGTGATTAATAGCCCATGAAACACGCCAGAATCGGGCAAAACTTCGAGTGTTGATGACCGGCACGTAATTGCACCCTGGGGTTCGTCAATGGTGGAAATCACTCCGGGGACCCAAAACGGTGATTAATAGCCCATGAAACAGGCCAGAATCGGCCAAAACTGCGAGTGTTAATGACCGGCACGTAAATGCACCCTGGGTTTCGTCAATGGTGGAAATCACTCCGGGGACCCAAAACGGTGATTAATAGCCCATGAAACAGGCCAGAATCGGCCAAAACTGCGAGTGTTGATGACCGGCACGTAAATGCACCCTGGGGTTCGTCAATGGTGGAAATCACTCCGGGGACCCAAAACGGTGATTAATAGCCCATGAAACAGGCCAGAATCGGCCAAAACTGCGAGTGTTGATGACCGGCACGTAAATGCACCCTCGGGTTCGTCAATGGTGGAATTTACTCCGGGGACCCAAAACGGTGATTAATAGCCCATGAAACAGGCCAGAATCGGCCAAAACTTCGAGTGTTGATGACCGGCACGTAATTGCACCCTGGGGTTCGTCAATGGTGGAAATCACTCCGGGGACCCAAAACGGTGATTAATAGCCCATGAAACAGGCGAGAATCGGCCAAAACTGCGAGTGTTGATGACCGGCACGTAAATGCACCCTGAGGTTCGTCAATGGTGGACACAAGCCAGAATCGGCCAAAACTTCGAGTGTTGATGACCGGCACGTAAATGCACCCTGAGGTTCGTCAATGGTGGAAATCACTCCGGGGACCCAAAACGGTGATTAATAGCCCATGAAATAGGTCAGAATCGGCCAAAACTGCGATTGTTGATGACCGGCACGTAAATGCACCCTGGGGTTCGTCAATGGTGGAAATCACTCCGGGGACCCAAAACGGTGATTAATAGCCCATGAAACAGGCCAGAATCGGCCAAAACTTCGAGTGTTGGTTCATCAATGGTGGAATTCACTCCGGGGACCCAAAACGGTGATTAATAGCCCATGAAACACGCCAGAATCGGCCAAAACTTCGAGTGTTGATGACCGGCACGTAAATGCACCCTGAGGTTCGTCAATGGTGGAAATCACTCCGGGGACCCAAAACGATGATTAATAGCCCATGAAACAGGTCAGAATCGGCCAAAACTGCGATTGTTGATGACCGGCACGTAAATGCACCCTGGGTTCGTCATTGGTGGAAATCACTCCGGGGACCCAAAACGGTGATTAATAGCCCATGAAACAGGTCAGAATCGGCCAAAACTGCGATTGTTGATGACCGGCACGTAAATGAACCCTGGGTTCGTCAATGGTGGAAATCACTCCGGGGACCCAAAACGGTGATTAATAGCCCATGAAACAGGCCAGAATCGGCCAAAACTGCGAGTGTTAATGACCGGCACGTAAATGCACCCTGGGTTTCGTCAATGGTGGAAATCACTCCGGGGACCCAAAACGGTGATTAATAGCCCATGTAACGGTGATTAATAGCCCATGAAACAGGCCAGAATCGGCCAAAACTGCGAGTGTTGATGACCGGCACGTAAATGCACCCTGGGGTTCGTCAATGGTGGAAATCACTCCGGGGACCCAAAACGGTGATTAATAGCCCATGAAATAGGCCAGAATCGGCCAAAACTTCGAGTGTTGGTTCATCAATGGTGGAATTCACTCCGGGGACCCAAAACGGTGATTAATAGCCCATGATACAGGCCAGAATCGGCCAAAACTTCGAGTGTTGATGACCGGCACGTAAATGCACCCTGGGGTTCGTCAATGGTGGAAATCACTCCGGGGACCCAAAACGGTGATTAATAGCCCATGAAACAGGCCAGAATCGGCCAAAACTTCGAGTGTTGGTTCATCAATGGTGGAATTCACTCCGGGGACCCAAAACGGTGATTAATAGCCCATGATACAGGCCAGAATCGGCCAAAACTTCGAGTGTTGATGACCGGCACGTAATTGCACCCTGGGGTTCGTCAATGGTGGAAATCACTCCGGAGACCCAAAACGGTGATTAATAGCCCATGAAACAGGCCAGAATCGGCCAAAACTGCGAGTGTTAATGACCGGCACGTAAATGCACCCTGGGGTTCGTCAATGGTGGAAATCACTCCGGGGACCCAAAACGGTGATTAATAGCCCATGAAACACGCCAGAATCAGCCAAAAGTGTGTGGGCTGATGACCGGCACGTAAATGCACCCTGGGGTTCGTCAATGGTGGAAATCACTCCGGGGACCCAAAACGGTGATTAATAGCCCATGAAACAGGCCAGAATCAGCCAAAAGTGTGTGGGCTGATGACCGGCACGTAAATGCACCCTGGGGTTCGTCAATGGTGGAAATCACTCCAGGGACCCAAAACGGTGATTAATAGCCCATGAAACAGGCCAGAATCAGCCAAAAGTGTGTGGGCTGATGACCGGCACGTAAATGCACCCTGGGGTTCGTCAATGGTGGAAATCACTCCGGGGACCCAAAACGGTGATTAATAGCCCATGAAACAGGTCAGAATCGGCCAAAACTGCGAGTGCTGATGACCGGCACGTAAATGCACCCTGGGTTCGTCAATGGTGGAAATCACTCCGGGGACCCAAAACGGTGATTAATAGCCCATGAAACAGGCCAGAATCGGCCAAAACTGCGAGTGTTGATGACCGGCACGTGAATGCACCCTTGGGTTCGTCAATGGTGGACTTTACTCCGGGGACCCAAAACAGTGATTAATAGCCCATGAAACACGCCAGAATCGGGCAAAACTTCGAGTGTTGATGACCGGCACGTAATTGCACCCTGGGGTTCGTCAATGGTGGAAATCACTCCGGGGACCCAAAACGGTGATTAATAGCCCATGAAACAGGCCAGAATCGGCCAAAACTGCGAGTGTTAATGACCGGCACGTAAATGCACCCTGGGTTTCGTCAATGGTGGAAATCACTCCGGGGACCCAAAACGGTGATTAATAGCCCATGAAACAGGCCAGAATCGGCCAAAACTGCGAGTGTTGATGACCGGCACGTAAATGCACCCTCGGGTTCGTCAATGGTGGAATTTACTCCGGGGACCCAAAACGGTGATTAATAGCCCATGAAATAGGCCAGAATCGGCCAAAACTTCGAGTGTTGGTTCATCAATGGTGGAATTCACTCCGGGGACCCAAAACGGTGATTAATAGCCCATGATACAGGCCAGAATCGGCCAAAACTTCGAGTGTTGATGACCGGCACGTAAATGCACCCTGGGGTTCGTCAATGGTGGAAATCACTCCGGGGACCCAAAACGGTGATTAATAGCCCATGAAACAGGCCAGAATCGGCCAAAACTTCGAGTGTTGGTTCATCAATGGTGGAATTCACTCCGGGGACCCAAAACGGTGATTAATAGCCCATGATACAGGCCAGAATCGGCCAAAACTTCGAGTGTTGATGACCGGCACGTAATTGCACCCTGGGGTTCGTCAATGGTGGAAATCACTCCGGAGACCCAAAACGGTGATTAATAGCCCATGAAACAGGCCAGAATCGGCCAAAACTGCGAGTGTTAATGACCGGCACGTAAATGCACCCTGGGGTTCGTCAATGGTGGAAATCACTCCGGGGACCCAAAACGGTGATTAATAGCCCATGAAACACGCCAGAATCAGCCAAAAGTGTGTGGGCTGATGACCGGCACGTAAATGCACCCTGGGGTTCGTCAATGGTGGAAATCACTCCGGGGACCCAAAACGGTGATTAATAGCCCATGAAACAGGCCAGAATCAGCCAAAAGTGTGAGGGCTGATGACCGGCACGTAAATGCACCCTGGGGTTCGTCAATGGTGGAAATCACTCCAGGGACCCAAAACGGTGATTAATAGCCCATGAAACAGGCCAGAATCAGCCAAAAGTGTGTGGGCTGATGACCGGCACGTAAATGCACCCTGGGGTTCGTCAATGGTGGAAATCACTCCCGGGACCCAAAACGGTGATTAATAGCCCATGATACAGGCCAGAATCGGCCAAAACTTCGAGTGTTGATGACCGGCACGTAATTGCACCCTGGGGTTCGTCAATGGTGGAAATCACTCCGGAGACCCAAAACGGTGATTAATAGCCCATGAAACAGGCCAGAATCGGCCAAAACTGCGAGTGTTAATGACCGGCACGTAAATGCACCCTGGGGTTCGTCAATGGTGGAAATCACTCCGGGGACCCAAAACGGTGATTAATAGCCCATGAAACACGCCAGAATCAGCCAAAAGTGTGTGGGCTGATGACCGGCACGTAAATGCACCCTGGGGTTCGTCAATGGTGGAAATCACTCCGGGGACCCAAAACGGTGATTAATAGCCCATGAAACAGGTCAGAATCGGCCAAAACTGCGAGTGCTGATGACCGGCACGTAAATGCACCCTGGGTTAGTCAATGGTGGAAATCACTCCGGGGACCCAAAACGGTGATTAATAGCCCATGAAACAGGCCAGAATCGGCCAAAACTGCGAGTGTTGATGACAGGCACGTGAATGCACCCTTGGGTTCGTCAATGGTGGAATTTACTCCGGGGACCCAAAACGGTGATTAATAGCCCATGAAACACGCCAGAATCGGCCAAAACTTCGAGTGTTGATGACCGGCACGTAATTGCACCCTGGGGTTCGTCAATGGTGGAAATCACTCCGGGGACCCAAAACGGTGATTAATAGCCCATGAAACAGGCCAGAATCGGCCAAAACTGCGAGTGTTGATGACAGGCACGTGAATGCACCCTTGGGTTCGTCAATGGTGGAATTTACTCCGGGGACCCAAAACGGTGATTAATAGCCCATGAAACACGCCAGAATCGGCCAAAACTTCGAGTGTTGATGACCGGCACGTAATTGCACCCTGGGGTTCGTCAATGGTGGAAATCACTCCGGAGACCCAAAACGGTGATTAATAGCCCATGAAACAGGCCAGAATCGGCCAAAACTGCGAGTGTTAATGACCGGCACGTAAATGCACCCTGGGGTTCGTCAATGGTGGAAATCACTCCGGGGACCCAAAACGGTGATTAATAGCCCATGAAACACGCCAGAATCAGCCAAAAGTGTGTGGGCTGATGACCGGCACGTAAATGCACCCTGGGGTTCGTCAATGGTGGAAATCACTCCGGGGACCCAAAACGGTGATTAATAGCCCATGAAACAGGTCAGAATCGGCCAAAACTGCGAGTGCTGATGACCGGCACGTAAATGCACCCTGGGTTAGTCAATGGTGGAAATCACTCCGGGGACCCAAAACGGTGATTAATAGCCCATGAAACAGGCCAGAATCGGCCAAAACTGCGAGTGTTGATGACAGGCACGTGAATGCACCCTTGGGTTCGTCAATGGTGGAATTTACTCCGGGGACCCAAAACGGTGATTAATAGCCCATGAAACAGGCCAGAATCGGCCAAAACTGCGAGTGTTGATGACCGGCACGTAAATGCACCCTCGGGTTCGTCAATGGTGGAATTTACTCCGGGGACCCAAAACGGTGATTAATAGCCCATGAAACAGGCCAGAATCGGCCAAAACTTCGAGTGTTGATGACCGGCACGTAATTGCACCCTGGGGTTCGTCAATGGTGGAAATCACTCCGGGGACCCAAAACGGTGATTAATAGCCCATGAAACAGGCGAGAATCGGCCAAAACTGCGAGTGTTGATGACCGGCACGTAAATGCACCCTGAGGTTCGTCAATGGTGGACACAAGCCAGAATCGGCCAAAACTTCGAGTGTTGATGACCGGCACGTAAATGCACCCTGAGGTTCGTCAATGGTGGAAATCACTCCGGGGACCCAAAACGGTGATTAATAGCCCATGAAATAGGTCAGAATCGGCCAAAACTGCGATTGTTGATGACCGGCACGTAAATGCACCCTGGGGTTCGTCAATGGTGGAAATCACTCCGGGGACCCAAAACGGTGATTAATAGCCCATGAAACAGGCCAGAATCGGCCAAAACTTCGAGTGTTGGTTCATCAATGGTGGAATTCACTCCGGGGACCCAAAACGGTGATTAATAGCCCATGAAACACGCCAGAATCGGCCAAAACTTCGAGTGTTGATGACCGGCACGTAAATGCACCCTGAGGTTCGTCAATGGTGGAAATCACTCCGGGGACCCAAAACGATGATTAATAGCCCATGAAACAGGTCAGAATCGGCCAAAACTGCGATTGTTGATGACCGGCACGTAAATGCACCCTGGGTTCGTCATTGGTGGAAATCACTCCGGGGACCCAAAACGGTGATTAATAGCCCATGAAACAGGTCAGAATCGGCCAAAACTGCGATTGTTGATGACCGGCACGTAAATGAACCCTGGGTTCGTCAATGGTGGAAATCACTCCGGGGACCCAAAACGGTGATTAATAGCCCATGAAACAGGCCAGAATCGGCCAAAACTGCGAGTGTTAATGACCGGCACGTAAATGCACCCTGGGTTTCGTCAATGGTGGAAATCACTCCGGGGACCCAAAACGGTGATTAATAGCCCATGTAACGGTGATTAATAGCCCATGAAACAGGCCAGAATCGGCCAAAACTGCGAGTGTTGATGACCGGCACGTAAATGCACCCTGGGGTTCGTCAATGGTGGAAATCACTCCGGGGACCCAAAACGGTGATTAATAGCCCATGAAATAGGCCAGAATCGGCCAAAACTTCGAGTGTTGGTTCATCAATGGTGGAATTCACTCCGGGGACCCAAAACGGTGATTAATAGCCCATGATACAGGCCAGAATCGGCCAAAACTTCGAGTGTTGATGACCGGCACGTAAATGCACCCTGGGGTTCGTCAATGGTGGAAATCACTCCGGGGACCCAAAACGGTGATTAATAGCCCATGAAACAGGCCAGAATCGGCCAAAACTTCGAGTGTTGGTTCATCAATGGTGGAATTCACTCCGGGGACCCAAAACGGTGATTAATAGCCCATGATACAGGCCAGAATCGGCCAAAACTTCGAGTGTTGATGACCGGCACGTAATTGCACCCTGGGGTTCGTCAATGGTGGAAATCACTCCGGAGACCCAAAACGGTGATTAATAGCCCATGAAACAGGCCAGAATCGGCCAAAACTGCGAGTGTTAATGACCGGCACGTAAATGCACCCTGGGGTTCGTCAATGGTGGAAATCACTCCGGGGACCCAAAACGGTGATTAATAGCCCATGAAACACGCCAGAATCAGCCAAAAGTGTGTGGGCTGATGACCGGCACGTAAATGCACCCTGGGGTTCGTCAATGGTGGAAATCACTCCGGGGACCCAAAACGGTGATTAATAGCCCATGAAACAGGCCAGAATCAGCCAAAAGTGTGTGGGCTGATGACCGGCACGTAAATGCACCCTGGGGTTCGTCAATGGTGGAAATCACTCCAGGGACCCAAAACGGTGATTAATAGCCCATGAAACAGGCCAGAATCAGCCAAAAGTGTGTGGGCTGATGACCGGCACGTAAATGCACCCTGGGGTTCGTCAATGGTGGAAATCACTCCGGGGACCCAAAACGGTGATTAATAGCCCATGAAACAGGTCAGAATCGGCCAAAACTGCGAGTGCTGATGACCGGCACGTAAATGCACCCTGGGTTCGTCAATGGTGGAAATCACTCCGGGGACCCAAAACGGTGATTAATAGCCCATGAAACAGGCCAGAATCGGCCAAAACTGCGAGTGTTGATGACCGGCACGTGAATGCACCCTTGGGTTCGTCAATGGTGGACTTTACTCCGGGGACCCAAAACAGTGATTAATAGCCCATGAAACACGCCAGAATCGGGCAAAACTTCGAGTGTTGATGACCGGCACGTAATTGCACCCTGGGGTTCGTCAATGGTGGAAATCACTCCGGGGACCCAAAACGGTGATTAATAGCCCATGAAACAGGCCAGAATCGGCCAAAACTGCGAGTGTTAATGACCGGCACGTAAATGCACCCTGGGTTTCGTCAATGGTGGAAATCACTCCGGGGACCCAAAACGGTGATTAATAGCCCATGAAACAGGCCAGAATCGGCCAAAACTGCGAGTGTTGATGACCGGCACGTAAATGCACCCTCGGGTTCGTCAATGGTGGAATTTACTCCGGGGACCCAAAACGGTGATTAATAGCCCATGAAATAGGCCAGAATCGGCCAAAACTTCGAGTGTTGGTTCATCAATGGTGGAATTCACTCCGGGGACCCAAAACGGTGATTAATAGCCCATGATACAGGCCAGAATCGGCCAAAACTTCGAGTGTTGATGACCGGCACGTAAATGCACCCTGGGGTTCGTCAATGGTGGAAATCACTCCGGGGACCCAAAACGGTGATTAATAGCCCATGAAACAGGCCAGAATCGGCCAAAACTTCGAGTGTTGGTTCATCAATGGTGGAATTCACTCCGGGGACCCAAAACGGTGATTAATAGCCCATGATACAGGCCAGAATCGGCCAAAACTTCGAGTGTTGATGACCGGCACGTAATTGCACCCTGGGGTTCGTCAATGGTGGAAATCACTCCGGAGACCCAAAACGGTGATTAATAGCCCATGAAACAGGCCAGAATCGGCCAAAACTGCGAGTGTTAATGACCGGCACGTAAATGCACCCTGGGGTTCGTCAATGGTGGAAATCACTCCGGGGACCCAAAACGGTGATTAATAGCCCATGAAACACGCCAGAATCAGCCAAAAGTGTGTGGGCTGATGACCGGCACGTAAATGCACCCTGGGGTTCGTCAATGGTGGAAATCACTCCGGGGACCCAAAACGGTGATTAATAGCCCATGAAACAGGCCAGAATCAGCCAAAAGTGTGTGGGCTGATGACCGGCACGTAAATGCACCCTGGGGTTCGTCAATGGTGGAAATCACTCCAGGGACCCAAAACGGTGATTAATAGCCCATGAAACAGGCCAGAATCAGCCAAAAGTGTGTGGGCTGATGACCGGCACGTAAATGCACCCTGGGGTTCGTCAATGGTGGAAATCACTCCCGGGACCCAAAACGGTGATTAATAGCCCATGATACAGGCCAGAATCGGCCAAAACTTCGAGTGTTGATGACCGGCACGTAATTGCACCCTGGGGTTCGTCAATGGTGGAAATCACTCCGGAGACCCAAAACGGTGATTAATAGCCCATGAAACAGGCCAGAATCGGCCAAAACTGCGAGTGTTAATGACCGGCACGTAAATGCACCCTGGGGTTCGTCAATGGTGGAAATCACTCCGGGGACCCAAAACGGTGATTAATAGCCCATGAAACACGCCAGAATCAGCCAAAAGTGTGTGGGCTGATGACCGGCACGTAAATGCACCCTGGGGTTCGTCAATGGTGGAAATCACTCCGGGGACCCAAAACGGTGATTAATAGCCCATGAAACAGGTCAGAATCGGCCAAAACTGCGAGTGCTGATGACCGGCACGTAAATGCACCCTGGGTTAGTCAATGGTGGAAATCACTCCGGGGACCCAAAACGGTGATTAATAGCCCATGAAACAGGCCAGAATCGGCCAAAACTGCGAGTGTTGATGACAGGCACGTGAATGCACCCTTGGGTTCGTCAATGGTGGAATTTACTCCGGGGACCCAAAACGGTGATTAATAGCCCATGAAACACGCCAGAATCGGCCAAAACTTCGAGTGTTGATGACCGGCACGTAATTGCACCCTGGGGTTCGTCAATGGTGGAAATCACTCCGGGGACCCAAAACGGTGATTAATAGCCCATGAAACAGGCCAGAATCGGCCAAAACTGCGAGTGTTGATGACAGGCACGTGAATGCACCCTTGGGTTCGTCAATGGTGGAATTTACTCCGGGGACCCAAAACGGTGATTAATAGCCCATGAAACACGCCAGAATCGGCCAAAACTTCGAGTGTTGATGACCGGCACGTAATTGCACCCTGGGGTTCGTCAATGGTGGAAATCACTCCGGAGACCCAAAACGGTGATTAATAGCCCATGAAACAGGCCAGAATCGGCCAAAACTGCGAGTGTTAATGACCGGCACGTAAATGCACCCTGGGGTTCGTCAATGGTGGAAATCACTCCGGGGACCCAAAACGGTGATTAATAGCCCATGAAACACGCCAGAATCAGCCAAAAGTGTGTGGGCTGATGACCGGCACGTAAATGCACCCTGGGGTTCGTCAATGGTGGAAATCACTCCGGGGACCCAAAACGGTGATTAATAGCCCATGAAACAGGTCAGAATCGGCCAAAACTGCGAGTGCTGATGACCGGCACGTAAATGCACCCTGGGTTAGTCAATGGTGGAAATCACTCCGGGGACCCAAAACGGTGATTAATAGCCCATGAAACAGGCCAGAATCGGCCAAAACTGCGAGTGTTGATGACAGGCACGTGAATGCACCCTTGGGTTCGTCAATGGTGGAATTTACTCCGGGGACCCAAAACGGTGATTAATAGCCCATGAAACAGGCCAGAATCGGCCAAAACTGCGAGTGTTGATGACCGGCACGTAAATGCACCCTCGGGTTCGTCAATGGTGGAATTTACTCCGGGGACCCAAAACGGTGATTAATAGCCCATGAAACAGGCCAGAATCGGCCAAAACTTCGAGTGTTGATGACCGGCACGTAATTGCACCCTGGGGTTCGTCAATGGTGGAAATCACTCCGGGGACCCAAAACGGTGATTAATAGCCCATGAAACAGGCGAGAATCGGCCAAAACTGCGAGTGTTGATGACCGGCACGTAAATGCACCCTGAGGTTCGTCAATGGTGGACACAAGCCAGAATCGGCCAAAACTTCGAGTGTTGATGACCGGCACGTAAATGCACCCTGAGGTTCGTCAATGGTGGAAATCACTCCGGGGACCCAAAACGGTGATTAATAGCCCATGAAATAGGTCAGAATCGGCCAAAACTGCGATTGTTGATGACCGGCACGTAAATGCACCCTGGGGTTCGTCAATGGTGGAAATCACTCCGGGGACCCAAAACGGTGATTAATAGCCCATGAAACAGGCCAGAATCGGCCAAAACTTCGAGTGTTGGTTCATCAATGGTGGAATTCACTCCGGGGACCCAAAACGGTGATTAATAGCCCATGAAACACGCCAGAATCGGCCAAAACTTCGAGTGTTGATGACCGGCACGTAAATGCACCCTGAGGTTCGTCAATGGTGGAAATCACTCCGGGGACCCAAAACGATGATTAATAGCCCATGAAACAGGTCAGAATCGGCCAAAACTGCGATTGTTGATGACCGGCACGTAAATGCACCCTGGGTTCGTCATTGGTGGAAATCACTCCGGGGACCCAAAACGGTGATTAATAGCCCATGAAACAGGTCAGAATCGGCCAAAACTGCGATTGTTGATGACCGGCACGTAAATGAACCCTGGGTTCGTCAATGGTGGAAATCACTCCGGGGACCCAAAACGGTGATTAATAGCCCATGAAACAGGCCAGAATCGGCCAAAACTGCGAGTGTTAATGACCGGCACGTAAATGCACCCTGGGTTTCGTCAATGGTGGAAATCACTCCGGGGACCCAAAACGGTGATTAATAGCCCATGTAACGGTGATTAATAGCCCATGAAACAGGCCAGAATCGGCCAAAACTGCGAGTGTTGATGACCGGCACGTAAATGCACCCTGGGGTTCGTCAATGGTGGAAATCACTCCGGGGACCCAAAACGGTGATTAATAGCCCATGAAATAGGCCAGAATCGGCCAAAACTTCGAGTGTTGGTTCATCAATGGTGGAATTCACTCCGGGGACCCAAAACGGTGATTAATAGCCCATGATACAGGCCAGAATCGGCCAAAACTTCGAGTGTTGATGACCGGCACGTAAATGCACCCTGGGGTTCGTCAATGGTGGAAATCACTCCGGGGACCCAAAACGGTGATTAATAGCCCATGAAACAGGCCAGAATCGGCCAAAACTTCGAGTGTTGGTTCATCAATGGTGGAATTCACTCCGGGGACCCAAAACGGTGATTAATAGCCCATGATACAGGCCAGAATCGGCCAAAACTTCGAGTGTTGATGACCGGCACGTAATTGCACCCTGGGGTTCGTCAATGGTGGAAATCACTCCGGAGACCCAAAACGGTGATTAATAGCCCATGAAACAGGCCAGAATCGGCCAAAACTGCGAGTGTTAATGACCGGCACGTAAATGCACCCTGGGGTTCGTCAATGGTGGAAATCACTCCGGGGACCCAAAACGGTGATTAATAGCCCATGAAACACGCCAGAATCAGCCAAAAGTGTGTGGGCTGATGACCGGCACGTAAATGCACCCTGGGGTTCGTCAATGGTGGAAATCACTCCGGGGACCCAAAACGGTGATTAATAGCCCATGAAACAGGCCAGAATCAGCCAAAAGTGTGTGGGCTGATGACCGGCACGTAAATGCACCCTGGGGTTCGTCAATGGTGGAAATCACTCCAGGGACCCAAAACGGTGATTAATAGCCCATGAAACAGGCCAGAATCAGCCAAAAGTGTGTGGGCTGATGACCGGCACGTAAATGCACCCTGGGGTTCGTCAATGGTGGAAATCACTCCGGGGACCCAAAACGGTGATTAATAGCCCATGAAACAGGTCAGAATCGGCCAAAACTGCGAGTGCTGATGACCGGCACGTAAATGCACCCTGGGTTCGTCAATGGTGGAAATCACTCCGGGGACCCAAAACGGTGATTAATAGCCCATGAAACAGGCCAGAATCGGCCAAAACTGCGAGTGTTGATGACCGGCACGTGAATGCACCCTTGGGTTCGTCAATGGTGGACTTTACTCCGGGGACCCAAAACAGTGATTAATAGCCCATGAAACACGCCAGAATCGGGCAAAACTTCGAGTGTTGATGACCGGCACGTAATTGCACCCTGGGGTTCGTCAATGGTGGAAATCACTCCGGGGACCCAAAACGGTGATTAATAGCCCATGAAACAGGCCAGAATCGGCCAAAACTGCGAGTGTTAATGACCGGCACGTAAATGCACCCTGGGTTTCGTCAATGGTGGAAATCACTCCGGGGACCCAAAACGGTGATTAATAGCCCATGAAACAGGCCAGAATCGGCCAAAACTGCGAGTGTTGATGACCGGCACGTAAATGCACCCTCGGGTTCGTCAATGGTGGAATTTACTCCGGGGACCCAAAACGGTGATTAATAGCCCATGAAATAGGCCAGAATCGGCCAAAACTTCGAGTGTTGGTTCATCAATGGTGGAATTCACTCCGGGGACCCAAAACGGTGATTAATAGCCCATGATACAGGCCAGAATCGGCCAAAACTTCGAGTGTTGATGACCGGCACGTAAATGCACCCTGGGGTTCGTCAATGGTGGAAATCACTCCGGGGACCCAAAACGGTGATTAATAGCCCATGAAACAGGCCAGAATCGGCCAAAACTTCGAGTGTTGGTTCATCAATGGTGGAATTCACTCCGGGGACCCAAAACGGTGATTAATAGCCCATGATACAGGCCAGAATCGGCCAAAACTTCGAGTGTTGATGACCGGCACGTAATTGCACCCTGGGGTTCGTCAATGGTGGAAATCACTCCGGAGACCCAAAACGGTGATTAATAGCCCATGAAACAGGCCAGAATCGGCCAAAACTGCGAGTGTTAATGACCGGCACGTAAATGCACCCTGGGGTTCGTCAATGGTGGAAATCACTCCGGGGACCCAAAACGGTGATTAATAGCCCATGAAACACGCCAGAATCAGCCAAAAGTGTGTGGGCTGATGACCGGCACGTAAATGCACCCTGGGGTTCGTCAATGGTGGAAATCACTCCGGGGACCCAAAACGGTGATTAATAGCCCATGAAACAGGCCAGAATCAGCCAAAAGTGTGTGGGCTGATGACCGGCACGTAAATGCACCCTGGGGTTCGTCAATGGTGGAAATCACTCCAGGGACCCAAAACGGTGATTAATAGCCCATGAAACAGGCCAGAATCAGCCAAAAGTGTGTGGGCTGATGACCGGCACGTAAATGCACCCTGGGGTTCGTCAATGGTGGAAATCACTCCCGGGACCCAAAACGGTGATTAATAGCCCATGATACAGGCCAGAATCGGCCAAAACTTCGAGTGTTGATGACCGGCACGTAATTGCACCCTGGGGTTCGTCAATGGTGGAAATCACTCCGGAGACCCAAAACGGTGATTAATAGCCCATGAAACAGGCCAGAATCGGCCAAAACTGCGAGTGTTAATGACCGGCACGTAAATGCACCCTGGGGTTCGTCAATGGTGGAAATCACTCCGGGGACCCAAAACGGTGATTAATAGCCCATGAAACACGCCAGAATCAGCCAAAAGTGTGTGGGCTGATGACCGGCACGTAAATGCACCCTGGGGTTCGTCAATGGTGGAAATCACTCCGGGGACCCAAAACGGTGATTAATAGCCCATGAAACAGGTCAGAATCGGCCAAAACTGCGAGTGCTGATGACCGGCACGTAAATGCACCCTGGGTTAGTCAATGGTGGAAATCACTCCGGGGACCCAAAACGGTGATTAATAGCCCATGAAACAGGCCAGAATCGGCCAAAACTGCGAGTGTTGATGACAGGCACGTGAATGCACCCTTGGGTTCGTCAATGGTGGAATTTACTCCGGGGACCCAAAACGGTGATTAATAGCCCATGAAACACGCCAGAATCGGCCAAAACTTCGAGTGTTGATGACCGGCACGTAATTGCACCCTGGGGTTCGTCAATGGTGGAAATCACTCCGGGGACCCAAAACGGTGATTAATAGCCCATGAAACAGGCCAGAATCGGCCAAAACTGCGAGTGTTGATGACCGGCACGTAAATGCGCCCTGGGGTTCGTCAATGGTGGAAATCACTCCGGGGACCCAAAACGGTGATTAATAGCCCATGATACAGGCCAGAATCGGCCAAAACTTCGAGTGTTGATGACCGGCACGTAATTGCACCCTGGGGTTCGTCAATGGTGGAAATCACTCCGGAGACCCAAAACGGTGATTAATAGCCCATGAAACAGGCCAGAATCGGCCAAAACTGCGAGTGTTAATGACCGGCACGTAAATGCACCCTGGGGTTCGTCAATGGTGGAAATCACTCCGGGGACCCAAAACGGTGATTAATAGCCCATGAAACACGCCAGAATCAGCCAAAAGTGTGTGGGCTGATGACCGGCACGTAAATGCACCCTGGGGTTCGTCAATGGTGGAAATCACTCCGGGGACCCAAAACGGTGATTAATAGCCCATGAAACAGGTCAGAATCGGCCAGAACTGCGAGTGCTGATGACCGGCACGTAAATGCACCCTGGGTTCGTCAATGGTGGAAATCACTCCGGGGACCCAAAACGGTGATTAATAGCCCATGAAACAGGCCAGAATCGGCCAAAACTGCGAGTGTTGATGACCGGCACGTGAATGCACCCTTGGGTTCGTCAATGGTGGAATTTACTCCGGGGACCCAAAACGGTGATTAATAGCCCATGAAACACGCCAGAATCGGCCAAAACTTCGAGTGTTGATGACCGGCACGTAATTGCACCCTGGGGTTCGTCAATGGTGGAATTTACTCCGGGGACCCAAAACGGTGATTAATAGCCCATGAAACACGCCAGAATCGGCCAAAACTTCGAGTGTTGATGACCGGCACGTGAATGCACCCTTGGGTTCGTCAATGGTGGACTTTACTCCGGGGACCCAAAACAGTGATTAATAGCCCATGAAACACGCCAGAATCGGGCAAAACTTCGAGTGTTGATGACCGGCACGTAATTGCACCCTGGGGTTCGTCAATGGTGGAAATCACTCCGGGGACCCAAAACGGTGATTAATAGCCCATGAAACAGGCCAGAATCGGCCAAAACTGCGAGTGTTAATGACCGGCACGTAAATGCACCCTGGGTTTCGTCAATGGTGGAAATCACTCCGGGGACCCAAAACGGTGATTAATAGCCCATGAAACAGGCCAGAATCGGCCAAAACTGCGAGTGTTGATGACCGGCACGTAAATGCACCCTCGGGTTCGTCAATGGTGGAATTTACTCCGGGGACCCAAAACGGTGATTAATAGCCCATGAAATAGGCCAGAATCGGCCAAAACTTCGAGTGTTGGTTCATCAATGGTGGAATTCACTCCGGGGACCCAAAACGGTGATTAATAGCCCATGATACAGGCCAGAATCGGCCAAAACTTCGAGTGTTGATGACCGGCACGTAAATGCACCCTGGGGTTCGTCAATGGTGGAAATCACTCCGGGGACCCAAAACGGTGATTAATAGCCCATGAAACAGGCCAGAATCGGCCAAAACTTCGAGTGTTGGTTCATCAATGGTGGAATTCACTCCGGGGACCCAAAACGGTGATTAATAGCCCATGATACAGGCCAGAATCGGCCAAAACTTCGAGTGTTGATGACCGGCACGTAATTGCACCCTGGGGTTCGTCAATGGTGGAAATCACTCCGGAGACCCAAAACGGTGATTAATAGCCCATGAAACAGGCCAGAATCGGCCAAAACTGCGAGTGTTAATGACCGGCACGTAAATGCACCCTGGGGTTCGTCAATGGTGGAAATCACTCCGGGGACCCAAAACGGTGATTAATAGCCCATGAAACACGCCAGAATCAGCCAAAAGTGTGTGGGCTGATGACCGGCACGTAAATGCACCCTGGGGTTCGTCAATGGTGGAAATCACTCCGGGGACCCAAAACGGTGATTAATAGCCCATGAAACAGGCCAGAATCAGCCAAAAGTGTGTGGGCTGATGACCGGCACGTAAATGCACCCTGGGGTTCGTCAATGGTGGAAATCACTCCAAGGACCCAAAACGGTGATTAATAGCCCATGAAACAGGCCAGAATCAGCCAAAAGTGTGTGGGCTGATGACCGGCACGTAAATGCACCCTGGGGTTCGTCAATGGTGGAAATCACTCCCGGGACCCAAAACGGTGATTAATAGCCCATGATACAGGCCAGAATCGGCCAAAACTTCGAGTGTTGATGACCGGCACGTAATTGCACCCTGGGGTTCGTCAATGGTGGAAATCACTCCGGAGACCCAAAACGGTGATTAATAGCCCATGAAACAGGCCAGAATCGGCCAAAACTGCGAGTGTTAATGACCGGCACGTAAATGCACCCTGGGGTTCGTCAATGGTGGAAATCACTCCGGGGACCCAAAACGGTGATTAATAGCCCATGAAACACGCCAGAATCAGCCAAAAGTGTGTGGGCTGATGACCGGCACGTAAATGCACCCTGGGGTTCGTCAATGGTGGAAATCACTCCGGGGACCCAAAACGGTGATTAATAGCCCATGAAACAGGTCAGAATCGGCCAAAACTGCGAGTGCTGATGACCGGCACGTAAATGCACCCTGGGTTAGTCAATGGTGGAAATCACTCCGGGGACCCAAAACGGTGATTAATAGCCCATGAAACAGGCCAGAATCGGCCAAAACTGCGAGTGTTGATGACAGGCACGTGAATGCACCCTTGGGTTCGTCAATGGTGGAATTTACTCCGGGGACCCAAAACGGTGATTAATAGCCCATGAAACACGCCAGAATCGGCCAAAACTTCGAGTGTTGATGACCGGCACGTAATTGCACCCTGGGGTTCGTCAATGGTGGAAATCACTCCGGGGACCCAAAACGGTGATTAATAGCCCATGAAACAGGCCAGAATCGGCCAAAACTGCGAGTGTTGATGACCGGCACGTAAATGCGCCCTGGGGTTCGTCAATGGTGGAAATCACTCCGGGGACCCAAAACGGTGATTAATAGCCCATGATACAGGCCAGAATCGGCCAAAACTTCGAGTGTTGATGACCGGCACGTAATTGCACCCTGGGGTTCGTCAATGGTGGAAATCACTCCGGAGACCCAAAACGGTGATTAATAGCCCATGAAACAGGCCAGAATCGGCCAAAACTGCGAGTGTTAATGACCGGCACGTAAATGCACCCTGGGGTTCGTCAATGGTGGAAATCACTCCGGGGACCCAAAACGGTGATTAATAGCCCATGAAACACGCCAGAATCAGCCAAAAGTGTGTGGGCTGATGACCGGCACGTAAATGCACCCTGGGGTTCGTCAATGGTGGAAATCACTCCGGGGACCCAAAACGGTGATTAATAGCCCATGAAACAGGTCAGAATCGGCCAGAACTGCGAGTGCTGATGACCGGCACGTAAATGCACCCTGGGTTCGTCAATGGTGGAAATCACTCCGGGGACCCAAAACGGTGATTAATAGCCCATGAAACAGGCCAGAATCGGCCAAAACTGCGAGTGTTGATGACCGGCACGTGAATGCACCCTTGGGTTCGTCAATGGTGGAATTTACTCCGGGGACCCAAAACGGTGATTAATAGCCCATGAAACACGCCAGAATCGGCCAAAACTTCGAGTGTTGATGACCGGCACGTAATTGCACCCTGGGGTTCGTCAATGGTGGAAATCACTCCGGGGACCCAAAACGGTGATTAATAGCCCATGAAACAGGCCAGAATCGGCCAAAACTGCGAGTGCTGATGACCGGCACGTAAATGCACCCTGGGTTCGTCAATGGTGGAAATCACTCCGGGGACCCAAAACGGTGATTAATAGCCCATGAAACAGGCCAGAATCGGCCAAAACTGCGAGTGTTGATGACCGGCACGTAAATGCACCCTGGGGTTCGTCAATGGTGGAAATCACTCCGGGGACCCAAAACGGTGATTAATAGCCCATGAAACAGGCCAGAATCGGCCAAAACTTCGAGTGTTGGTTCATCAATGGTGGAATTCACTCCGGGGACCCAAAACGGTGATTAATAGCCCATGATACAGGCCAGAATCGGCCAAAACTTCGAGTGTTGATGACCGGCACGTAATTGCACCCTGGGGTTCGTCAATGGTGGAAATCACTCCGGAGACCCAAAACGGTGATTAATAGCCCATGAAACAGGCCAGAATCGGCCAAAACTGCGAGTGTTAATGACCGGCACGTAAATGCACCCTGGGGTTCGTCAATGGTGGAAATCACTCCGGGGACCCAAAACGGTGATTAATAGCCCATGAAACACGCCAGAATCAGCCAAAAGTGTGTGGGCTGATGACCGGCACGTAAATGCACCCTGGGGTTCGTCAATGGTGGAAATCACTCCGGGGACCCAAAACGGTGATTAATAGCCCATGAAACAGGCCAGAATCAGCCAAAAGTGTGTGGGCTGATGACCGGCACGTAAATGCACCCTGGGGTTCGTCAATGGTGGAAATCACTCCAGGGACCCAAAACGGTGATTAATAGCCCATGAAACAGGCCAGAATCAGCCAAAAGTGTGTGGGCTGATGACCGGCACGTAAATGCACCCTGGGGTTCGTCAATGGTGGAAATCACTCCCGGGACCCAAAACGGTGATTAATAGCCCATGATACAGGCCAGAATCGGCCAAAACTTCGAGTGTTGATGACCGGCACGTAATTGCACCCTGGGGTTCGTCAATGGTGGAAATCACTCCGGAGACCCAAAACGGTGATTAATAGCCCATGAAACAGGCCAGAATCGGCCAAAACTGCGAGTGTTAATGACCGGCACGTAAATGCACCCTGGGGTTCGTCAATGGTGGAAATCACTCCGGGGACCCAAAACGGTGATTAATAGCCCATGAAACACGCCAGAATCAGCCAAAAGTGTGTGGGCTGATGACCGGCACGTAAATGCACCCTGGGGTTCGTCAATGGTGGAAATCACTCCGGGGACCCAAAACGGTGATTAATAGCCCATGAAACAGGTCAGAATCGGCCAAAACTGCGAGTGCTGATGACCGGCACGTAAATGCACCCTGGGTTAGTCAATGGTGGAAATCACTCCGGGGACCCAAAACGGTGATTAATAGCCCATGAAACAGGCCAGAATCGGCCAAAACTGCGAGTGTTGATGACAGGCACGTGAATGCACCCTTGGGTTCGTCAATGGTGGAATTTACTCCGGGGACCCAAAACGGTGATTAATAGCCCATGAAACACGCCAGAATCGGCCAAAACTTCGAGTGTTGATGACCGGCACGTAATTGCACCCTGGGGTTCGTCAATGGTGGAAATCACTCCGGGGACCCAAAACGGTGATTAATAGCCCATGAAACAGGCCAGAATCGGCCAAAACTGCGAGTGTTGATGACCGGCACGTAAATGCGCCCTGGGGTTCGTCAATGGTGGAAATCACTCCGGGGACCCAAAACGGTGATTAATAGCCCATGATACAGGCCAGAATCGGCCAAAACTTCGAGTGTTGATGACCGGCACGTAATTGCACCCTGGGGTTCGTCAATGGTGGAAATCACTCCGGAGACCCAAAACGGTGATTAATAGCCCATGAAACAGGCCAGAATCGGCCAAAACTGCGAGTGTTAATGACCGGCACGTAAATGCACCCTGGGGTTCGTCAATGGTGGAAATCACTCCGGGGACCCAAAACGGTGATTAATAGCCCATGAAACACGCCAGAATCAGCCAAAAGTGTGTGGGCTGATGACCGGCACGTAAATGCACCCTGGGGTTCGTCAATGGTGGAAATCACTCCGGGGACCCAAAACGGTGATTAATAGCCCATGAAACAGGTCAGAATCGGCCAGAACTGCGAGTGCTGATGACCGGCACGTAAATGCACCCTGGGTTCGTCAATGGTGGAAATCACTCCGGGGACCCAAAACGGTGATTAATAGCCCATGAAACAGGCCAGAATCGGCCAAAACTGCGAGTGTTGATGACCGGCACGTGAATGCACCCTTGGGTTCGTCAATGGTGGAATTTACTCCGGGGACCCAAAACGGTGATTAATAGCCCATGAAACACGCCAGAATCGGCCAAAACTTCGAGTGTTGATGACCGGCACGTAATTGCACCCTGGGGTTCGTCAATGGTGGAAATCACTCCGGGGACCCAAAACGGTGATTAATAGCCCATGAAACAGGCCAGAATCGGCCAAAACTGCGAGTGCTGATGACCGGCACGTAAATGCACCCTGGGTTCGTCAATGGTGGAAATCACTCCGGGGACCCAAAACGGTGATTAATAGCCCATGAAACAGGCCAGAATCGGCCAAAACTGCGAGTGTTGATGACCGGCACGTAAATGCACCCTGGGGTTCGTCAATGGTGGAAATCACTCCGGGGACCCAAAACGGTGATTAATAGCCCATGAAACAGGCCAGAATCGGCCAAAACTTCGAGTGTTGGTTCATCAATGGTGGAATTCACTCCGGGGACCCAAAACGGTGATTAATAGCCCATGATACAGGCCAGAATCGGCCAAAACTTCGAGTGTTGATGACCGGCACGTAATTGCACCCTGGGGTTCGTCAATGGTGGAAATCACTCCGGAGACCCAAAACGGTGATTAATAGCCCATGAAACAGGCCAGAATCGGCCAAAACTGCGAGTGTTAATGACCGGCACGTAAATGCACCCTGGGGTTCGTCAATGGTGGAAATCACTCCGGGGACCCAAAACGGTGATTAATAGCCCATGAAACACGCCAGAATCAGCCAAAAGTGTGTGGGCTGATGACCGGCACGTAAATGCACCCTGGGGTTCGTCAATGGTGGAAATCACTCCGGGGACCCAAAACGGTGATTAATAGCCCATGAAACAGGCCAGAATCAGCCAAAAGTGTGTGGGCTGATGACCGGCACGTAAATGCACCCTGGGGTTCGTCAATGGTGGAAATCACTCCAGGGACCCAAAACGGTGATTAATAGCCCATGAAACAGGCCAGAATCAGCCAAAAGTGTGTGGGCTGATGACCGGCACGTAAATGCACCCTGGGGTTCGTCAATGGTGGAAATCACTCCCGGGACCCAAAACGGTGATTAATAGCCCATGATACAGGCCAGAATCGGCCAAAACTTCGAGTGTTGATGACCGGCACGTAATTGCACCCTGGGGTTCGTCAATGGTGGAAATCACTCCGGAGACCCAAAACGGTGATTAATAGCCCATGTAACAGGCCAGAATCGGCCAAAACTGCGAGTGTTAATGACCGGCACGTAAATGCACCCTGGGGTTCGTCAATGGTGGAAATCACTCCGGGGACCCAAAACGGTGATTAATAGCCCATGAAACACGCCAGAATCAGCCAAAAGTGTGTGGGCTGATGACCGGCACGTAAATGCACCCTGGGGTTCGTCAATGGTGGAAATCACTCCGGGGACCCAAAACGGTGATTAATAGCCCATGAAACAGGTCAGAATCGGCCAAAACTGCGAGTGCTGATGACCGGCACGTAAATGCACCCTGGGTTAGTCAATGGTGGAAATCACTCCGGGGACCCAAAACGGTGATTAATAGCCCATGAAACAGGCCAGAATCGGCCAAAACTGCGAGTGTTGATGACAGGCACGTGAATGCACCCTTGGGTTCGTCAATGGTGGAATTTACTCCGGGGACCCAAAACGGTGATTAATAGCCCATGAAACACGCCAGAATCGGCCAAAACTTCGAGTGTTGATGACCGGCACGTAATTGCACCCTGGGGTTCGTCAATGGTGGAAATCACTCCGGGGACCCAAAACGGTGATTAATAGCCCATGAAACAGGCCAGAATCGGCCAAAACTGCGAGTGTTGATGACCGGCACGTAAATGCGCCCTGGGGTTCGTCAATGGTGGAAATCACTCCGGGGACCCAAAACGGTGATTAATAGCCCATGATACAGGCCAGAATCGGCCAAAACTTCGAGTGTTGATGACCGGCACGTAATTGCACCCTGGGGTTCGTCAATGGTGGAAATCACTCCGGAGACCCAAAACGGTGATTAATAGCCCATGAAACAGGCCAGAATCGGCCAAAACTGCGAGTGTTAATGACCGGCACGTAAATGCACCCTGGGGTTCGTCAATGGTGGAAATCACTCCGGGGACCCAAAACGGTGATTAATAGCCCATGAAACACGCCAGAATCAGCCAAAAGTGTGTGGGCTGATGACCGGCACGTAAATGCACCCTGGGGTTCGTCAATGGTGGAAATCACTCCGGGGACCCAAAACGGTGATTAATAGCCCATGAAACAGGTCAGAATCGGCCAGAACTGCGAGTGCTGATGACCGGCACGTAAATGCACCCTGGGTTCGTCAATGGTGGAAATCACTCCGGGGACCCAAAACGGTGATTAATAGCCCATGAAACAGGCCAGAATCGGCCAAAACTGCGAGTGTTGATGACCGGCACGTGAATGCACCCTTGGGTTCGTCAATGGTGGAATTTACTCCGGGGACCCAAAACGGTGATTAATAGCCCATGAAACACGCCAGAATCGGCCAAAACTTCGAGTGTTGATGACCGGCACGTAATTGCACCCTGGGGTTCGTCAATGGTGGAAATCACTCCGGGGACCCAAAACGGTGATTAATAGCCCATGAAACAGGCCAGAATCGGCCAAAACTGCGAGTGCTGATGACCGGCACGTAAATGCACCCTGGGTTCGTCAATGGTGGAAATCACTCCGGGGACCCAAAACGGTGATTAATAGCCCATGAAACAGGCCAGAATCGGCCAAAACTGCGAGTGTTGATGACCGGCACGTAAATGCACCCTGGGGTTCGTCAATGGTGGAAATCACTCCGGGGACCCAAAACGGTGATTAATAGCCCATGAAACAGGCCAGAATCGGCCAAAACTTCGAGTGTTGGTTCATCAATGGTGGAATTCACTCCGGGGACCCAAAACGGTGATTAATAGCCCATGATACAGGCCAGAATCGGCCAAAACTTCGAGTGTTGATGACCGGCACGTAATTGCACCCTGGGGTTCGTCAATGGTGGAAATCACTCCGGAGACCCAAAACGGTGATTAATAGCCCATGAAACAGGCCAGAATCGGCCAAAACTGCGAGTGTTAATGACCGGCACGTAAATGCACCCTGGGGTTCGTCAATGGTGGAAATCACTCCGGGGACCCAAAACGGTGATTAATAGCCCATGAAACAGGCCAGAATCGGCCAAAACTGCGAGTGTTGATGACCGGCACGTGAATGCACCCTTGGGTTCGTCAATGGTGGAATTTACTCCGGGGACCCAAAACGGTGATTAATAGCCCATGAAACACGCCAGAATCGGCCAAAACTTCGAGTGTTGATGACCGGCACGTAATTGCACCCTGGGGTTCGTCAATGGTGGAAATCACTCCGGGGACCCAAAACGGTGATTAATAGCCCATGAAACAGGCCAGAATCGGCCAAAACTGCGAGTGCTGATGACCGGCACGTAAATGCACCCTGGGTTCGTCAATGGTGGAAATCACTCCGGGGACCCAAAACGGTGATTAATAGCCCATGAAACAGGCCAGAATCGGCCAAAACTGCGAGTGTTGATGACCGGCACGTAAATGCACCCTCGGGTTCGTCAATGGTGGAATTTACTCCGGGGACCCAAAACGGTGATTAATAGCCCATGAAACAGGCCAGAATCGGCCAAAACTGCGAGTGTTGATGACCGGCACGTAAATGCACCCTGAGGTTCGTCAATGGTGGACACAAGCCAGAATCGGCCAAAACTTCGAGTGTTGATGACCGGCACGTAAATGCACCCTGAGGTTCGTCAATGGTGGAAATCACTCCGGGGACCCAAAACGATGATTAATAGCCCATGAAACAGGTCAGAATCGGCCAAAACTGCGATAGTTGATAACCGGCACGTAAATGCACCCTGGGTTCGTCAATGGTGGAAATCACTCCGGGGACCCAAAACGGTGATTAATAGCCCATGAAACAGGTCAGAATCGGCCAAAACTGCGATTGTTGATGACCGGCACGTAAATGCACCCTGGGTTCGTCAATGGTGGAAATCACTCCGGGGACCCAAAACGGTGATTAATAGCCCATGAAACAGGCCAGAATCGGCCAAAACTGCGAGTGTTAATGACCGGCACGTAAATGCACCCTGGGTTTCGTCAATGGTGGAAATCACTCCGGGGACCCAAAACGGTGATTAATAGCCCATGTAACGGTGATTAATAGCCCATGAAACAGGCCAGAATCGGCCAAAACTGCGAGTGTTGATGACCGGCACGTAAATGCACCCTGGGGTTCGTCAATGGTGGAAATCACTCCGGGGACCCAAAACGGTGATTAATAGCCCATGAAATAGGCCAGAATCGGCCAAAACTTCGAGTGTTGGTTCATCAATGGTGGAATTCACTCCGGGGACCCAAAACGGTGATTAATAGCCCATGATACAGGCCAGAATCGGCCAAAACTTCGAGTGTTGATGACCGGCACGTAATTGCACCCTGGGGTTCGTCAATGGTGGAAATCACTCCGGAGACCCAAAACGGTGATTAATAGCCCATGAAACAGGCCAGAATCGGCCAAAACTGCGAGTGTTAATGACCGGCACGTAAATGCACCCTGGGGTTCGTCAATGGTGGAAATCACTCCGGGGACCCAAAACGGTGATTAATAGCCCATGAAACACGCCAGAATCAGCCAAAAGTGTGTGGGCTGATGACCGGCACGTAAATGCACCCTGGGGTTCGTCAATGGTGGAAATCACTCCGGGGACCCAAAACGGTGATTAATAGCCCATGAAACAGGTCAGAATCGGCCAAAACTGCGAGTGTTGATGACCGGCACGTAAATGCACCCTGAGGTTCGTCAATGGTGGAAATCACTCCAGGGACCCAAAACGGTGATTAATAGCCCATGAAACAGGCCAGAATCAGCCAAAAGTGTGTGGGCTGATGACCGGCACGTAAATGCACCCTGGGGTTCGTCAATGGTGGAAATCACTCCGGGGACCCAAAACGGTGATTAATAGCCCATGAAACAGGTCAGAATCGGCCAAAACTGCGAGTGCTGATGACCGGCACGTAAATGCACCCTGGGTTCGTCAATGGTGGAAATCACTCCGGGGACCCAAAACGGTGATTAATAGCCCATGAAACAGGCCAGAATCGGCCAAAACTGCGAGTGTTGATGACCGGCACGTGAATGCACCCTTGGGTTCGTCAATGGTGGAATTTACTCCGGGGACCCAAAACGGTGATTAATAGCCCATGAAACACGCCAGAATCGGCCAAAACTTCGAGTGTTGATGACCGGCACGTAATTGCACCCTGGGGTTCGTCAATGGTGGAAATCACTCCGGGGACCCAAAACGGTGATTAATAGCCCATGAAACACGCCAGAATCGGGCAAAACTTCGAGTGTTGATGACCGGCACGTAATTGCACCCTGGGGTTCGTCAATGGTGGAAATCACTCCGGGGACCCAAAACGGTGATTAATAGCCCATGAAACAGGCCAGAATCGGCCAAAACTGCGAGTGTTGATGACCGGCACGTAAATGCACCCTCGGGTTCGTCAATGGTGGAATTTACTCCGGGGACCCAAAACGGTGATTAATAGCCCATGAAACACGCCAGAATCGGCCAAAACTTCGAGTGTTGATGACCGGCACGTAATTGCACCCTGGGGTTCGTCAATGGTGGAAATCACTCCGGGGACCCAAAACGGTGATTAATAGCCCATGAAACAGGCCAGAATCGGCCAAAACTGCGAGTGTTAATGACCGGCACGTAAATGCACCCTGGGTTTCGTCAATGGTGGAAATCACTCCGGGGACCCAAAACGGTGATTAATAGCCCATGAAACAGGCCAGAATCGGCCAAAACTGCGAGTGTTGATGACCGGCACGTAAATGCACCCTCGGGTTCGTCAATGGTGGAATTTACTCCGGGGACCCAAAACGGTGATTAATAGCCCATGAAATAGGCCAGAATCGGCCAAAACTTCGAGTGTTGGTTCATCAATGGTGGAATTCACTCCGGGGACCCAAAACGGTGATTAATAGCCCATGATACAGGCCAGAATCGGCCAAAACTTCGAGTGTTGATGACCGGCACGTAAATGCACCCTGGGGTTCGTCAATGGTGGAAATCACTCCGGGGACCCAAAACGGTGATTAATAGCCCATGAAACAGGCCAGAATCGGCCAAAACTTCGAGTGTTGGTTCATCAATGGTGGAATTCACTCCGGGGACCCAAAACGGTGATTAATAGCCCATGATACAGGCCAGAATCGGCCAAAACTTCGAGTGTTGATGACCGGCACGTAATTGCACCCTGGGGTTCGTCAATGGTGGAAATCACTCCGGAGACCCAAAACGGTGATTAATAGCCCATGAAACAGGCCAGAATCGGCCAAAACTGCGAGTGTTAATGACCGGCACGTAAATGCACCCTGGGGTTCGTCAATGGTGGAAATCACTCCGGGGACCCAAAACGGTGATTAATAGCCCATGAAACACGCCAGAATCAGCCAAAAGTGTGTGGGCTGATGACCGGCACGTAAATGTACCCTGGGGTTCGTCAATGGTGGAAATCACTCCGGGGACCCAAAACGGTGATTAATAGCCCATGAAACAGGCCAGAATCAGCCAAAAGTGTGTGGGCTGATGACCGGCACGTAAATGCACCCTGGGGTTCGTCAATGGTGGAAATCACTCCAGGGACCCAAAACGGTGATTAATAGCCCATGAAACAGGCCAGAATCAGCCAAAAGTGTGTGGGCTGATGACCGGCACGTAAATGCACCCTGGGGTTCGTCAATGGTGGAAATCACTCCCGGGACCCAAAACGGTGATTAATAGCCCATGATACAGGCCAGAATCGGCCAAAACTTCGAGTGTTGATGACCGGCACGTAATTGCACCCTGGGGTTCGTCAATGGTGGAAATCACTCCGGAGACCCAAAACGGTGATTAATAGCCCATGAAACAGGCCAGAATCGGCCAAAACTGCGAGTGTTAATGACCGGCACGTAAATGCACCCTGGGGTTCGTCAATGGTGGAAATCACTCCGGGGACCCAAAACGGTGATTAATAGCCCATGAAACACGCCAGAATCAGCCAAAAGTGTGTGGGCTGATGACCGGCACGTAAATGCACCCTGGGGTTCGTCAATGGTGGAAATCACTCCGGGGACCCAAAACGGTGATTAATAGCCCATGAAACAGGTCAGAATCGGCCAAAACTGCGAGTGCTGATGACCGGCACGTAAATGCACCCTGGGTTAGTCAATGGTGGAAATCACTCCGGGGACCCAAAACGGTGATTAATAGCCCATGAAACAGGCCAGAATCGGCCAAAACTGCGAGTGTTGATGACAGGCACGTGAATGCACCCTTGGGTTCGTCAATGGTGGAATTTACTCCGGGGACCCAAAACGGTGATTAATAGCCCATGAAACACGCCAGAATCGGCCAAAACTTCGAGTGTTGATGACCGGCACGTAATTGCACCCTGGGGTTCGTCAATGGTGGAAATCACTCCGGGGACCCAAAACGGTGATTAATAGCCCATGAAACAGGCCAGAATCGGCCAAAACTGCGAGTGTTGATGACCGGCACGTAAATGCGCCCTGGGGTTCGTCAATGGTGGAAATCACTCCGGGGACCCAAAACGGTGATTAATAGCCCATGATACAGGCCAGAATCGGCCAAAACTTCGAGTGTTGATGACCGGCACGTAATTGCACCCTGGGGTTCGTCAATGGTGGAAATCACTCCGGAGACCCAAAACGGTGATTAATAGCCCATGAAACAGGCCAGAATCGGCCAAAACTGCGAGTGTTAATGACCGGCACGTAAATGCACCCTGGGGTTCGTCAATGGTGGAAATCACTCCGGGGACCCAAAACGGTGATTAATAGCCCATGAAACACGCCAGAATCAGCCAAAAGTGTGTGGGCTGATGACCGGCACGTAAATGCACCCTGGGGTTCGTCAATGGTGGAAATCACTCCGGGGACCCAAAACGGTGATTAATAGCCCATGAAACAGGTCAGAATCGGCCAGAACTGCGAGTGCTGATGACCGGCACGTAAATGCACCCTGGGTTCGTCAATGGTGGAAATCACTCCGGGGACCCAAAACGGTGATTAATAGCCCATGAAACAGGCCAGAATCGGCCAAAACTGCGAGTGTTGATGACCGGCACGTGAATGCACCCTTGGGTTCGTCAATGGTGGAATTTACTCCGGGGACCCAAAACGGTGATTAATAGCCCATGAAACACGCCAGAATCGGCCAAAACTTCGAGTGTTGATGACCGGCACGTAATTGCACCCTGGGGTTCGTCAATGGTGGAAATCACTCCGGGGACCCAAAACGGTGATTAATAGCCCATGAAACAGGCCAGAATCGGCCAAAACTGCGAGTGCTGATGACCGGCACGTAAATGCACCCTGAGTTCGTCAATGGTGGAAATCACTCCGGGGACCCAAAACGGTGATTAATAGCCCATGAAACAGGCCAGAATCGGCCAAAACTGCGAGTGTTGATGACCGGCACGTAAATGCACCCTGGGGTTCGTCAATGGTGGAAATCACTCCGGGGACCCAAAACGGTGATTAATAGCCCATGAAACAGGCCAGAATCGGCCAAAACTTCGAGTGTTGGTTCATCAATGGTGGAATTCACTCCGGGGACCCAAAACGGTGATTAATAGCCCATGATACAGGCCAGAATCGGCCAAAACTTCGAGTGTTGATGACCGGCACGTAATTGCACCCTGGGGTTCGTCAATGGTGGAAATCACTCCGGAGACCCAAAACGGTGATTAATAGCCCATGAAACAGGCCAGAATCGGCCAAAACTGCGAGTGTTAATGACCGGCACGTAAATGCACCCTGGGGTTCGTCAATGGTGGAAATCACTCCGGGGACCCAAAACGGTGATTAATAGCCCATGAAACAGGCCAGAATCGGCCAAAACTGCGAGTGTTGATGACCGGCACGTGAATGCACCCTTGGGTTCGTCAATGGTGGAATTTACTCCGGGGACCCAAAACGGTGATTAATAGCCCATGAAACACGCCAGAATCGGCCAAAACTTCGAGTGTTGATGACCGGCACGTAATTGCACCCTGGGGTTCGTCAATGGTGGAAATCACTCCGGGGACCCAAAACGGTGATTAATAGCCCATGAAACAGGCCAGAATCGGCCAAAACTGCGAGTGCTGATGACCGGCACGTAAATGCACCCTGGGTTCGTCAATGGTGGAAATCACTCCGGGGACCCAAAACGGTGATTAATAGCCCATGAAACAGGCCAGAATCGGCCAAAACTGCGAGTGTTGATGACCGGCACGTAAATGCACCCTCGGGTTCGTCAATGGTGGAATTTACTCCGGGGACCCAAAACGGTGATTAATAGCCCATGAAACAGGCCAGAATCGGCCAAAACTGCGAGTGTTGATGACCGGCACGTAAATGCACCCTGAGGTTCGTCAATGGTGGACACAAGCCAGAATCGGCCAAAACTTCGAGTGTTGATGACCGGCACGTAAATGCACCCTGAGGTTCGTCAATGGTGGAAATCACTCCGGGGACCCAAAACGATGATTAATAGCCCATGAAACAGGTCAGAATCGGCCAAAACTGCGATTGTTGATAACCGGCACGTAAATGCACCCTGGGTTCGTCAATGGTGGAAATCACTCCGGGGACCCAAAACGGTGATTAATAGCCCATGAAACAGGTCAGAATCGGCCAAAACTGCGATTGTTGATGACCGGCACGTAAATGCACCCTGGGTTCGTCAATGGTGGAAATCACTCCGGGGACCCAAAACGGTGATTAATAGCCCATGAAACAGGCCAGAATCGGCCAAAACTGCGAGTGTTAATGACCGGCACGTAAATGCACCCTGGGTTTCGTCAATGGTGGAAATCACTCCGGGGACCCAAAACGGTGATTAATAGCCCATGTAACGGTGATTAATAGCCCATGAAACAGGCCAGAATCGGCCAAAACTGCGAGTGTTGATGACCGGCACGTAAATGCACCCTGGGGTTCGTCAATGGTGGAAATCACTCCGGGGACCCAAAACGGTGATTAATAGCCCATGAAATAGGCCAGAATCGGCCAAAACTTCGAGTGTTGGTTCATCAATGGTGGAATTCACTCCGGGGACCCAAAACGGTGATTAATAGCCCATGATACAGGCCAGAATCGGCCAAAACTTCGAGTGTTGATGACCGGCACGTAATTGCACCCTGGGGTTCGTCAATGGTGGAAATCACTCCGGAGACCCAAAACGGTGATTAATAGCCCATGAAACAGGCCAGAATCGGCCAAAACTGCGAGTGTTAATGACCGGCACGTAAATGCACCCTGGGGTTCGTCAATGGTGGAAATCACTCCGGGGACCCAAAACGGTGATTAATAGCCCATGAAACACGCCAGAATCAGCCAAAAGTGTGTGGGCTGATGACCGGCACGTAAATGCACCCTGGGGTTCGTCAATGGTGGAAATCACTCCGGGGACCCAAAACGGTGATTAATAGCCCATGAAACAGGTCAGAATCGGCCAAAACTGCGAGTGTTGATGACCGGCACGTAAATGCACCCTGAGGTTCGTCAATGGTGGAAATCACTCCAGGGACCCAAAACGGTGATTAATAGCCCATGAAACAGGCCAGAATCAGCCAAAAGTGTGTGGGCTGATGACCGGCACGTAAATGCACCCTGGGGTTCGTCAATGGTGGAAATCACTCCGGGGACCCAAAACGGTGATTAATAGCCCATGAAACAGGTCAGAATCGGCCAAAACTGCGAGTGCTGATGACCGGCACGTAAATGCACCCTGGGTTCGTCAATGGTGGAAATCACTCCGGGGACCCAAAACGGTGATTAATAGCCCATGAAACAGGCCAGAATCGGCCAAAACTGCGAGTGTTGATGACCGGCACGTGAATGCACCCTTGGGTTCGTCAATGGTGGAATTTACTCCGGGGACCCAAAACGGTGATTAATAGCCCATGAAACACGCCAGAATCGGCCAAAACTTCGAGTGTTGATGACCGGCACGTAATTGCACCCTGGGGTTCGTCAATGGTGGAAATCACTCCGGGGACCCAAAACGGTGATTAATAGCCCATGAAACAGGCCAGAATCGGCCAAAACTGCGAGTGTTAATGACCGGCACGTAAATGCACCCTGGGTTTCGTCAATGGTGGAAATCACTCCGGGGACCCAAAACGGTGATTAATAGCCCATGTAACGGTGATTAATAGCCCATGAAACAGGCCAGAATCAGCCAAAAGTGTGTGGGCTGATGACCGGCACGTAAATGCACCCTGGGGTTCGTCAATGGTGGAAATCACTCCGGGGACCCAAAACGGTGATTAATAGCCCATGAAACAGGTCAGAATCGGCCAAAACTGCGATTGTTGATGACCGGCACGTAAATGCACCCTGGGTTCGTCAATGGTGGAAATCACTCCGGGGACCCAAAACGGTTATTAATAGCCCATGAAACAGGCCAGAATCGGCCAAAACTGCGAGTGTTGATGACCGGCACGTAAATTCACCCTGGGGTTCGTCAATGGTGGAAATCACTCCGGGGACCCAAAACGGTGATTAATAGCCCATGAAACAAGCCAGAATCGGCCAAAACTGCGAGTGTTGATGACCGGCACGTAAATGCACCCTCGGGTTCGTCAATGGTGGAATTCACTCTGGGGACCCAAAACGGTTATTAATAGCCCATGAAACAGGCCAGAATCGGCCAAAACTGCGAGTGTTGATGACCGGCACGTAAATGCACCCTGGGGTTCGTCAATGGTGGAAATCACTCCGGGGACCCAAAACGGTGATTAATAGCCCATGAAACACGCCAGAATCGGCCAAAACTGCGAGTGTTAATGACCGGCACGTAAATGCACCCTGGGGTTCGTCAATGGTGGAAATCACTCCGGGGACCCAAAACGGTGATTAATAGCCCATGAAACACGCCAGAATCGGCCAAAACTGCGAGTGTTGATGACCGGCACGTAAATGCACCCTGGGGTTCGTCAATGGTGGAAATCACTCCGGGGACCCAAAACGGTGATGAATAGCCCATGAAACAGGCCAGAATCGGCCAAAACTGCGAGTGTTGATGACCGGCACGTAAATGCACCCTGGGGTTCGTCAATGGTGGAAATCACTCCGGGGACCCAAAACGGTGATTAATAGCCCATGAAACAGGCCAGAATCGGCCAAAACTTCGAGTGTTGGTTCATCAATGGTGGAATTCACTCCGGGGACCCAAAACGGTGATTAATAGCCCATGATACAGGCCAGAATCGGCCAAAACTTCGAGTGTTGATGACCGGCACGTAATTGCACCCTGGGGTTCGTCAATGGTGGAAATCACTCCGGAGACCCAAAACGGTGATTAATAGCCCATGAAACAGGCCAGAATCGGCCAAATCTGCGAGTGTTAATGACCGGCACGTAAATGCACCCTGGGGTTCGTCAATGGTGGAAATCACTCCGGGGACCCAAAACGGTGATTAATAGCCCATGAAACACGCCAGAATCAGCCAAAAGTGTGTGGGCTGATGACCGGCACGTAAATGCACCCTGGGGTTCGTCAATGGTGGAAATCACTCCGGGGACCCAAAACGGTGATTAATAGCCCATGAAACAGGTCAGAATCGGCCAAAACTGCGAGTGTTGATGACGGGCACGTAAATGCACCCTGAGGTTCGTCAATGCTGGAAATCACTCCAGGGACCCAAAACGGTGATTAATAGCCCATGAAACAGGCCAGAATCAGCCAAAAGTGTGTGGGATGATGACCGGCACGTAAATGCACCCTGGGGTTCGTCAATGGTGGAAATCACTCCGGGGACCCAAAACGGTGATTAATAGCCCATGAAACAGGTCAGAATCGGCCAAAACTGCGAGTGCTGATGACCGGCACGTAAATGCACCCTGGGTTCGTCAATGGTGGAAATCACTCCGGGGACCCAAAACGGTGATTAATAGCCCATGAAACAGGCCAGAATCGGCCAAAATTGCGAGTGTTGATGACCGGCACGTGAATGCACCCTTGGGTTCGTCAATGGTGGAATTTACTCCGGGGACCCAAAACGGTGATTAATAGCCCATGAAACACGCCAGAATCGGCCAAAACTTCGAGTGTTGATGACCGGCACGTAATTGCACCCTGGGGTTCGTCAATGGTGGAAATCACTCCGGGGACCCAAAACGGTGATTAATAGCCCATGAAACAGGCCAGAATCGGCCAAAACTGCGAGTGTTAATGACCGGCACGTAAATGCACCCTGGGTTTCGTCAATGGTGGAAATCACTCCGGGGACCCAAAACGGTGATTAATAGCCCATGTAACGGTGATTAATAGCCCATGAAACAGGCCAGAATCAGCCAAAAGTGTGTGGGCTGATGACCGGCACGTAAATGCACCCTGGGGTTCGTCAAAGGTGGAAATCACTCCGGGGACCCAAAACGGTGATTAATAGCCCATGAAACAGGTCAGAATCGGCCAAAACTGCGATTGTTGATGACCGGCACGTAAATGCACCCTGGGTTCGTCAATGGTGGAAATCACTCCGGGGACCCAAAACGGTTATTAATAGCCCATGAAACAGGCCAGAATCGGCCAAAACTGCGAGTGTTGATGACCGGCACGTAAATTCACCCTGGGGTTCGTCAATGGTGGAAATCACTCCGGGGACCCAAAACGGTGATTAATAGCCCATGAAACAAGCCAGAATCGGCCAAAACTGCGAGTGTTGATGACCGGCACGTAAATGCACCCTCGGGTTCGTCAATGGTGGAATTCACTCTGGGGACCCAAAACGGTTATTAATAGCCCATGAAACAGGCCAGAATCGGCCAAAACTGCGAGTGTTGATGACCGGCACGTAAATGCACCCTGGGGTTCGTCAATGGTGGAAATCACTCCGGGGACCCAAAACGGTGATTAATAGCCCATGAAACACGCCAGAATCGGCCAAAACTGCGAGTGTTAATGACCGGCACGTAAATGCACCCTGGGGTTCGTCAATGGTGGAAATCACTCCGGGGACCCAAAACGGTGATTAATAGCCCATGAAACACGCCAGAATCGGCCAAAACTGCGAGTGTTGATGACCGGCACGTAAATGCACCCTGGGGTTCGTCAATGGTGGAAATCACTCCGGGGACCCAAAACGGTGATGAATAGCCCATGAAACAGGCCAGAATCGGCCAAAACTGCGAGTGTTGATGACCGGCACGTAAATGCACCCTGGGGTTCGTCAATGGTGGAAATCACTCCGGGGACCCAAAACGGTGATTAATAGCCCATGAAACAGGCCAGAATCGGCCAAAACTTCGAGTGTTGGTTCATCAATGGTGGAATTCACTCCGGGGACCCAAAACGGTGATTAATAGCCCATGATACAGGCCAGAATCGGCCAAAACTTCGAGTGTTGATGACCGGCACGTAATTGCACCCTGGGGTTCGTCAATGGTGGAAATCACTCCGGAGACCCAAAACGGTGATTAATAGCCCATGAAACAGGCCAGAATCGGCCAAATCTGCGAGTGTTAATGACCGGCACGTAAATGCACCCTGGGGTTCGTCAATGGTGGAAATCACTCCGGGGACCCAAAACGGTGATTAATAGCCCATGAAACACGCCAGAATCAGCCAAAAGTGTGTGGGCTGATGACCGGCACGTAAATGCACCCTGGGGTTCGTCAATGGTGGAAATCACTCCGGGGACCCAAAACGGTGATTAATAGCCCATGAAACAGGTCAGAATCGGCCAAAACTGCGAGTGTTGATGACGGGCACGTAAATGCACCCTGAGGTTCGTCAATGCTGGAAATCACTCCAGGGACCCAAAACGGTGATTAATAGCCCATGAAACAGGCCAGAATCAGCCAAAAGTGTGTGGGATGATGACCGGCACGTAAATGCACCCTCGGGTTCGTCAATGGTGGAAATCACTCCGGGGACCCAAAACGGTGATTAATAGCCCATGAAACAGGCCAGAATCGGCCAAAACTTCGAGTGTTGATGACCGGCACGTAATTGCACCCTCGGGTTCGTCAATGGTGGAAATCACTCCGGGGACCCAAAACGGTGATTAATAGCCCATGAAACAGGCCAGAATCGGCCAAAACTGCGAGTGTTAATGACCGGCACGTAAATGCACCCTGGGGTTCGTCAATGGTGGAAATCACTCCGGGGACCCAAAACGGTGATTAATAGCCCATGAAACACGCCAGAATCGGCCAAAACTGCGAGTGTTAATGACCGGCACGTAAATGCACCCTGGGGTTCGTCAATGGTGGAAATCACTCCGGGGGACCCAAAACGGTGATTAATAGCCCATGAAACACGCCAGAATCGGCCAAAACTGCGAGTGTTGATGACCGGCACGTAAATGCACCCTGGGGTTCGTCAATGGTGGAAATCACTCCGGGGACCCAAAACGGTGATGAATAGCCCATGAAACAGGCCAGAATCGGCCAAAACTGCGAGTGTTGATGACCGGCACGTAAATGCACCCTGGGGTTCGTCAATGGTGGAAATCACTCCGGGGACCCAAAACGGTGATTAATAGCCCATGAAACAGGCCAGAATCGGCCAAAACTTCGAGTGTTGGTTCATCAATGGTGGAATTCACTCCGGGGACCCAAAACGGTGATTAATAGCCCATGATACAGGCCAGAATCGGCCAAAACTTCGAGTGTTGATGACCGGCACGTAATTGCACCCTTGGGTTCGTCAATGGTGGAAATCACTCCGGAGACCCAAAACGGTGATTAATAGCCCATGAAACAGGCCAGAATCGGCCAAATCTGCGAGTGTTAATGACCGGCACGTAAATGCACCCTGGGGTTCGTCAATGGTGGAAATCACTCCGGGGACCCAAAACGGTGATTAATAGCCCATGAAACACGCCAGAATCAGCCAAAAGTGTGTGGGCTGATGACCGGCACGTAAATGCACCCTGGGGTTCGTCAATGGTGGAAATCACTCCGGGGACCCAAAACGGTGATTAATAGCCCATGAAACAGGTCAGAATCGGCCAAAACTGCGAGTGTTGATGACGGGCACGTAAATGCACCCTGAGGTTCGTCAATGCTGGAAATCACTCCAGGGACCCAAAACGGTGATTAATAGCCCATGAAACAGGCCAGAATCAGCCAAAAGTGTGTGGGATGATGACCGGCACGTAAATGCACCCTCGGGTTCGTCAATGGTGGAAATCACTCCGGGGACCCAAAACGGTGATTAATAGCCCATGAAACAGGCCAGAATCGGCCAAAACTTCGAGTGTTGATGACCGGCACGTAATTGCACCCTCGGGTTCGTCAATGGTGGAAATCACTCCGGGGACCCAAAACGGTGATTAATAGCCCATGAAACAGGCCAGAATCGGCCAAAACTGCGAGTGTTAATGACCGGCACGTAAATGCACCCTGGGGTTCGTCAATGGTGGAAATCACTCCGGGGACCCAAAACGGTGATTAATAGCCCATGAAACACGCCAGAATCAGCCAAAACTGCGAGTGTTAATGACCGGCACGTAAATGCACCCTGGGGTTCGTCAATGGTGGAAATCACTCCGGGGGACCCAAAACGGTGATTAATAGCCCATGAAACACGCCAGAATCGGCCAAAACTGCGAGTGTTGATGACCGGCACGTAAATGCACCCTGGGGTTCGTCAATGGTGGAAATCACTCCGGGGACCCAAAACGGTGATGAATAGCCCATGAAACAGGCCAGAATCGGCCAAAACTGCGAGTGTTGATGACCGGCACGTAAATGCACCCTGGGGTTCGTCAATGGTGGAAATCACTCCGGGGACCCAAAACGGTGATTAATAGCCCATGAAACAGGCCAGAATCGGCCAATACTTCGAGTGTTGGTTCATCAATGGTGGAATTCACTCCGGGGACCCAAAACGGTGATTAATAGCCCATGATACAGGCCAGAATCGGCCAAAACTTCGAGTGTTGATGACCGGCACGTAATTGCACCCTTGGGTTCGTCAATGGTGGAAATCACTCCGGAGACCCAAAACGGTGATTAATAGCCCATGAAACAGGCCAGAATCGGCCAAATCTGCGAGTGTTAATGACCGGCACGTAAATGCACCCTGGGGTTCGTCAATGGTGGAAATCACTCCGGGGACCCAAAACGGTGATTAATAGCCCATGAAACACGCCAGAATCAGCCAAAAGTGTGTGGGCTGATGACCGGCACGTAAATGCACCCTGGGGTTCGTCAATGGTGGAAATCACTCCGGGGACCCAAAACGGTGATTAATAGCCCATGAAACAGGTCAGAATCGGCCAAAACTGCGAGTGTTGATGACGGGCACGTAAATGCACCCTGAGGTTCGTCAATGCTGGAAATCACTCCAGGGACCCAAAACGGTGATTAATAGCCCATGAAACAGGCCAGAATCAGCCAAAAGTGTGTGGGATGATGACCGGCACGTAAATGCACCCTGGGGTTCGTCAATGGTGGAAATCACTCCGGGGACCCAAAACGGTGATTAATAGCCCATGAAACAGGTCAGAATCGGCCAAAACTGCGAGTGCTGATGACCGGCACGTAAATGCACCCTGGGTTCGTCAATGGTGGAAATCACTCCGGGGACCCAAAACGGTGATTAATAGCCCATGAAACAGGCCAGAATCGGCCAAAATTGCGAGTGTTGATGACCGGCACGTGAATGCACCCTTGGGTTCGTCAATGGTGGAATTTACTCCGGGGACCCAAAACGGTGATTAATAGCCCATGAAACACGCCAGAATCGGCCAAAACTTCGAGTGTTGATGACCGGCACGTAATTGCACCCTGGGGTTCGTCAATGGTGGAAATCACTCCGGGGACCCAAAACGGTGATTAATAGCCCATGAAACAGGCCAGAATCGGCCAAAACTGCGAGTGTTAATGACCGGCACGTAAATGCACCCTGGGTTTCGTCAATGGTGGAAATCACTCCGGGGACCCAAAACGGTGATTAATAGCCCATGTAACGGTGATTAATAGCCCATGAAACAGGCCAGAATCAGCCAAAAGTGTGTGGGCTGATGACCGGCACGTAAATGCACCCTGGGGTTCGTCAAAGGTGGAAATCACTCCGGGGACCCAAAACGGTGATTAATAGCCCATGAAACAGGTCAGAATCGGCCAAAACTGCGATTGTTGATGACCGGCACGTAAATGCACCCTGGGTTCGTCAATGGTGGAAATCACTCCGGGGACCCAAAACGGTTATTAATAGCCCATGAAACAGGCCAGAATCGGCCAAAACTGCGAGTGTTGATGACCGGCACGTAAATTCACCCTGGGGTTCGTCAATGGTGGAAATCACTCCGGGGACCCAAAACGGTGATTAATAGCCCATGAAACAAGCCAGAATCGGCCAAAACTGCGAGTGTTGATGACCGGCACGTAAATGCACCCTCGGGTTCGTCAATGGTGGAATTCACTCTGGGGACCCAAAACGGTTATTAATAGCCCATGAAACAGGCCAGAATCGGCCAAAACTGCGAGTGTTGATGACCGGCACGTAAATGCACCCTGGGGTTCGTCAATGGTGGAAATCACTCCGGGGACCCAAAACGGTGATTAATAGCCCATGAAACACGCCAGAATCGGCCAAAACTGCGAGTGTTAATGACCGGCACGTAAATGCACCCTGGGGTTCGTCAATGGTGGAAATCACTCCGGGGACCCAAAACGGTGATTAATAGCCCATGAAACACGCCAGAATCGGCCAAAACTGCGAGTGTTGATGACCGGCACGTAAATGCACCCTGGGGTTCGTCAATGGTGGAAATCACTCCGGGGACCCAAAACGGTGATGAATAGCCCATGAAACAGGCCAGAATCGGCCAAAACTGCGAGTGTTGATGACCGGCACGTAAATGCACCCTGGGGTTCGTCAATGGTGGAAATCACTCCGGGGACCCAAAACGGTGATTAATAGCCCATGAAACAGGCCAGAATCGGCCAAAACTTCGAGTGTTGGTTCATCAATGGTGGAATTCACTCCGGGGACCCAAAACGGTGATTAATAGCCCATGATACAGGCCAGAATCGGCCAAAACTTCGAGTGTTGATGACCGGCACGTAATTGCACCCTGGGGTTCGTCAATGGTGGAAATCACTCCGGAGACCCAAAACGGTGATTAATAGCCCATGAAACAGGCCAGAATCGGCCAAATCTGCGAGTGTTAATGACCGGCACGTAAATGCACCCTGGGGTTCGTCAATGGTGGAAATCACTCCGGGGACCCAAAACGGTGATTAATAGCCCATGAAACACGCCAGAATCAGCCAAAAGTGTGTGGGCTGATGACCGGCACGTAAATGCACCCTGGGGTTCGTCAATGGTGGAAATCACTCCGGGGACCCAAAACGGTGATTAATAGCCCATGAAACAGGTCAGAATCGGCCAAAACTGCGAGTGTTGATGACGGGCACGTAAATGCACCCTGAGGTTCGTCAATGCTGGAAATCACTCCAGGGACCCAAAACGGTGATTAATAGCCCATGAAACAGGCCAGAATCAGCCAAAAGTGTGTGGGATGATGACCGGCACGTAAATGCACCCTCGGGTTCGTCAATGGTGGAAATCACTCCGGGGACCCAAAACGGTGATTAATAGCCCATGAAACAGGCCAGAATCGGCCAAAACTTCGAGTGTTGATGACCGGCACGTAATTGCACCCTCGGGTTCGTCAATGGTGGAAATCACTCCGGGGACCCAAAACGGTGATTAATAGCCCATGAAACAGGCCAGAATCGGCCAAAACTGCGAGTGTTAATGACCGGCACGTAAATGCACCCTGGGGTTCGTCAATGGTGGAAATCACTCCGGGGACCCAAAACGGTGATTAATAGCCCATGAAACACGCCAGAATCGGCCAAAACTGCGAGTGTTAATGACCGGCACGTAAATGCACCCTGGGGTTCGTCAATGGTGGAAATCACTCCGGGGGACCCAAAACGGTGATTAATAGCCCATGAAACACGCCAGAATCGGCCAAAACTGCGAGTGTTGATGACCGGCACGTAAATGCACCCTGGGGTTCGTCAATGGTGGAAATCACTCCGGGGACCCAAAACGGTGATGAATAGCCCATGAAACAGGCCAGAATCGGCCAAAACTGCGAGTGTTGATGACCGGCACGTAAATGCACCCTGGGGTTCGTCAATGGTGGAAATCACTCCGGGGACCCAAAACGGTGATTAATAGCCCATGAAACAGGCCAGAATCGGCCAAAACTTCGAGTGTTGGTTCATCAATGGTGGAATTCACTCCGGGGACCCAAAACGGTGATTAATAGCCCATGATACAGGCCAGAATCGGCCAAAACTTCGAGTGTTGATGACCGGCACGTAATTGCACCCTTGGGTTCGTCAATGGTGGAAATCACTCCGGAGACCCAAAACGGTGATTAATAGCCCATGAAACAGGCCAGAATCGGCCAAATCTGCGAGTGTTAATGACCGGCACGTAAATGCACCCTGGGGTTCGTCAATGGTGGAAATCACTCCGGGGACCCAAAACGGTGATTAATAGCCCATGAAACACGCCAGAATCAGCCAAAAGTGTGTGGGCTGATGACCGGCACGTAAATGCACCCTGGGGTTCGTCAATGGTGGAAATCACTCCGGGGACCCAAAACGGTGATTAATAGCCCATGAAACAGGTCAGAATCGGCCAAAACTGCGAGTGTTGATGACGGGCACGTAAATGCACCCTGAGGTTCGTCAATGCTGGAAATCACTCCAGGGACCCAAAACGGTGATTAATAGCCCATGAAACAGGCCAGAATCAGCCAAAAGTGTGTGGGATGATGACCGGCACGTAAATGCACCCTCGGGTTCGTCAATGGTGGAAATCACTCCGGGGACCCAAAACGGTGATTAATAGCCCATGAAACAGGCCAGAATCGGCCAAAACTTCGAGTGTTGATGACCGGCACGTAATTGCACCCTCGGGTTCGTCAATGGTGGAAATCACTCCGGGGACCCAAAACGGTGATTAATAGCCCATGAAACAGGCCAGAATCGGCCAAAACTGCGAGTGTTAATGACCGGCACGTAAATGCACCCTGGGGTTCGTCAATGGTGGAAATCACTCCGGGGACCCAAAACGGTGATTAATAGCCCATGAAACACGCCAGAATCAGCCAAAACTGCGAGTGTTAATGACCGGCACGTAAATGCACCCTGGGGTTCGTCAATGGTGGAAATCACTCCGGGGGACCCAAAACGGTGATTAATAGCCCATGAAACACGCCAGAATCGGCCAAAACTGCGAGTGTTGATGACCGGCACGTAAATGCACCCTGGGGTTCGTCAATGGTGGAAATCACTCCGGGGACCCAAAACGGTGATGAATAGCCCATGAAACAGGCCAGAATCGGCCAAAACTGCGAGTGTTGATGACCGGCACGTAAATGCACCCTGGGGTTCGTCAATGGTGGAAATCACTCCGGGGACCCAAAACGGTGATTAATAGCCCATGAAACAGGCCAGAATCGGCCAATACTTCGAGTGTTGGTTCATCAATGGTGGAATTCACTCCGGGGACCCAAAACGGTGATTAATAGCCCATGATACAGGCCAGAATCGGCCAAAACTTCGAGTGTTGATGACCGGCACGTAATTGCACCCTTGGGTTCGTCAATGGTGGAAATCACTCCGGAGACCCAAAACGGTGATTAATAGCCCATGAAACAGGCCAGAATCGGCCAAATCTGCGAGTGTTAATGACCGGCACGTAAATGCACCCTGGGGTTCGTCAATGGTGGAAATCACTCCGGGGACCCAAAACGGTGATTAATAGCCCATGAAACACGCCAGAATCAGCCAAAAGTGTGTGGGCTGATGACCGGCACGTAAATGCACCCTGGGGTTCGTCAATGGTGGAAATCACTCCGGGGACCCAAAACGGTGATTAATAGCCCATGAAACAGGTCAGAATCGGCCAAAACTGCGAGTGTTGATGACGGGCACGTAAATGCACCCTGAGGTTCGTCAATGCTGGAAATCACTCCAGGGACCCAAAACGGTGATTAATAGCCCATGAAACAGGCCAGAATCAGCCAAAAGTGTGTGGGATGATGACCGGCACGTAAATGCACCCTCGGGTTCGTCAATGGTGGAAATCACTCCGGGGACCCAAAACGGTGATTAATAGCCCATGAAACAGGCCAGAATCGGCCAAAACTTCGACTGTTGATGACCGGCACGTAATTGCACCCTCGGGTTCGTCAATGGTGGAAATCACTCCGGGGACCCAAAACGGTGATTAATAGCCCATGAAACAGGCCAGAATCGGCCAAAACTGCGAGTGTTAATGACCGGCACGTAAATGCACCCTGGGGTTCGTCAATGGTGGAAATCACTCCGGGGACCCAAAACGGTGATTAATAGCCCATGAAACACGCCAGAATCGGCCAAAACTGCGAGTGTTGATGACCGGCACGTAAATGCGCCCTGGGGTTCGTCAATGGTGGAAATCACTCCGGGGACCAAAACGGTGATTAATAGCCCATGAAACAGGCCAGAATCGGCCAAAACTGCGAGTGTTGATGACCGGCACGTAAATGCACCCTGGGGTTCGTCAATGGTGGAAATCACTCCGGGGACCCAAAACGGTGATGAATAGCCCATGAAACACGCCAGAATCGGCCAAAACTGCGAGTGTTGATGACCGGCACGTAAATGCACCCTGGGGTTCGTCAATGGTGGAAATCACTCCGGGGACCCAAAACGGTGATTAATAGCCCATGAAACAGGCCAGAATCGGCCAAAACTTCGAGTGTTGGTTCATCAATGGTGGAATTCACTCCGGGGACCCAAAACGGTGATTAATAGCCCATGATACAGGCCAGAATCGGCCAAAACTTCGAGTGTTGATGACCGGCACGTAATTGCACCCTGGGGTTCGTCAATGGTGGAAATCACTCCAGAGACCCAAAACGGTGATTAATAGCCCATGAAACAGGCCAGAATCAGCCAAAAGTGTATGGGCTGATGACCGGCACGTAAATGCACCCTGGGGTTCGTCAATGGTGGAAATCACTCCGGGGACCCAAAACGGTGATTAATAGCCCATGAAACAAGTCAGAATCGGCCAAAACTGCGAGTGTTGATGACCGGCACGTAAATGCACCCTGAGGTTCGTCAATGGTGGAAATCACTCCAGGGACCCAAAACGGTGATTAATAGCCCATGAAACAGGCCAGAATCAGCCAAAAGTGTGTGGGATGATGACCGGCACGTAAATGCACCCTCGGGTTCGTCAATGGTGGAAATCACTCCGGGGACCCAAAACGGTGATTAATAGCCCATGAAACAGGCCAGAATCGGCCAAAACTTCGAGTGTTGATGACCGGCACGTAATTGCACCCTCGGGTTCGTCAATGGTGGAAATCACTCCGGGGACCCTAAACGGTGATTAATAGCCCATGAAACTGGCCAGAATCAGCCAAAAGTGTGTGGGATGATGACCGGCACGTAAATGCACCCTGGGGTTCGTCAATGGTGGAAATCACTCCGGGGACCCAAAACGGTGATTAATAGCCCATGAAACAGGTCAGAATCGGCCAAAACTGCGAGTGCTGATGACCGGCACGTAAATGCACCCTGGGTTCGTCAATGGTGGAAATCACTCCGGGGACCCAAAACGGTGATTAATAGCCCATGAAACAGGCCAGAATCGGCCAAAATTGCGAGTGTTGATGACCGGCACGTGAATGCACCCTTGGGTTCGTCAATGGTGGAATTTACTCCGGGGACCCAAAACGGTGATTAATAGCCCATGAAACACGCCAGAATCGGCCAAAACTTCGAGTGTTGATGACCGGCACGTAATTGCACCCTGGGGTTCGTCAATGGTGGAAATCACTCCGGGGACCCAAAACGGTGATTAATAGCCCATGAAACAGGCCAGAATCGGCCAAAACTGCGAGTGTTAATGACCGGCACGTAAATGCACCCTGGGTTTCGTCAATGGTGGAAATCACTCCGGGGACCCAAAACGGTGATTAATAGCCCATGTAACGGTGATTAATAGCCCATGAAACAGGCCAGAATCAGCCAAAAGTGTGTGGGCTGATGACCGGCACGTAAATGCACCCTGGGGTTCGTCAATGGTGGAAATCACTCCGGGGACCCAAAACGGTGATTAATAGCCCATGAAACAGGTCAGAATCGGCCAAAACTGCGATTGTTGATGACCGGCACGTAAATGCACCCTGGGTTCGTCAATGGTGGAAATCACTCCGGGGACCCAAAACGGTTATTAATAGCCCATGAAACAGGCCAGAATCGGCCAAAACTGCGAGTGTTGATGACCGGCACGTAAATTCACCCTGGGGTTCGTCAATGGTGGAAATCACTCCGGGGACCCAAAACGGTGATTAATAGCCCATGAAACAAGCCAGAATCGGCCAAAACTGCGAGTGTTGATGACCGGCACGTAAATGCACCCTCGGGTTCGTCAATGGTGGAATTCACTCTGGGGACCCAAAACGGTTATTAATAGCCCATGAAACAGGCCAGAATCGGCCAAAACTGCGAGTGTTGATGACCGGCACGTAAATGCACCCTGGGGTTCGTCAATGGTGGAAATCACTCCGGGGACCCAAAACGGTGATTAATAGCCCATGAAACACGCCAGAATCGGCCAAAACTGCGAGTGTTAATGACCGGCACGTAAATGCACCCTGGGGTTCGTCAATGGTGGAAATCACTCCGGGGACCCAAAACGGTGATTAATAGCCCATGAAACACGCCAGAATCGGCCAAAACTGCGAGTGTTGATGACCGGCACGTAAATGCACCCTGGGGTTCGTCAATGGTGGAAATCACTCCGGGGACCCAAAACGGTGATGAATAGCCCATGAAACAGGCCAGAATCGGCCAAAACTGCGAGTGTTGATGACCGGCACGTAAATGCACCCTGGGGTTCGTCAATGGTGGAAATCACTCCGGGGACCCAAAACGGTGATTAATAGCCCATGAAACAGGCCAGAATCGGCCAAAACTTCGAGTGTTGGTTCATCAATGGTGGAATTCACTCCGGGGACCCAAAACGGTGATTAATAGCCCATGATACAGGCCAGAATCGGCCAAAACTTCGAGTGTTGATGACCGGCACGTAATTGCACCCTGGGGTTCGTCAATGGTGGAAATCACTCCGGAGACCCAAAACGGTGATTAATAGCCCATGAAACAGGCCAGAATCGGCCAAATCTGCGAGTGTTAATGACCGGCACGTAAATGCACCCTGGGGTTCGTCAATGGTGGAAATCACTCCGGGGACCCAAAACGGTGATTAATAGCCCATGAAACACGCCAGAATCAGCCAAAAGTGTGTGGGCTGATGACCGGCACGTAAATGCACCCTGGGGTTCGTCAATGGTGGAAATCACTCCGGGGACCCAAAACGGTGATTAATAGCCCATGAAACAGGTCAGAATCGGCCAAAACTGCGAGTGTTGATGACGGGCACGTAAATGCACCCTGAGGTTCGTCAATGCTGGAAATCACTCCAGGGACCCAAAACGGTGATTAATAGCCCATGAAACAGGCCAGAATCAGCCAAAAGTGTGTGGGATGATGACCGGCACGTAAATGCACCCTCGGGTTCGTCAATGGTGGAAATCACTCCGGGGACCCAAAACGGTGATTAATAGCCCATGAAACAGGCCAGAATCGGCCAAAACTTCGAGTGTTGATGACCGGCACGTAATTGCACCCTCGGGTTCGTCAATGGTGGAAATCACTCCGGGGACCCAAAACGGTGATTAATAGCCCATGAAACAGGCCAGAATCGGCCAAAACTGCGAGTGTTAATGACCGGCACGTAAATGCACCCTGGGGTTCGTCAATGGTGGAAATCACTCCGGGGACCCAAAACGGTGATTAATAGCCCATGAAACAGGCCAGAATCGGCCAAAACTGCGAGTGTTAATGACCGGCACGTAAATGCACCCTGGGGTTCGTCAATGGTGGAAATCACTCCGGGGACCCAAAACGGTGATTAATAGGCCATGAAACAGGCCAGAATCGGCCAAAACTGCGAGTGTTAATGACCGGCACGTAAATGCACCCTGGGGTTCGTCAATGGTGGAAATCACTCCGGGGGACCCAAAACGGTGATTAATAGCCCATGAAACACGCCAGAATCGTCCAAAACTGCGAGTGTTGATGACCGGCACGTAAATGCACCCTGGGGTTCGTCAATGGTGGAAATCACTCCGGGGACCCAAAACGGTGATGAATAGCCCATGAAACAGGCCAGAATCGGCCAAAACTGCGAGTGTTGATGACCGGCACGTAAATGCACCCTGGGGTTCGTCAATGGTGGAAATCACTCCGGGGACCCAAAACGGTGATTAATAGCCCATGAAACAGGCCAGAATCGGCCAAAACTTCGAGTGTTGGTTCATCAATGGTGGAATTCACTCCGGGGACCCAAAACGGTGATTAATAGCCCATGATACAGGCCAGAATCGGCCAAAACTTCGAGTGTTGATGACCGGCACGTAATTGCACCCTTGGGTTCGTCAATGGTGGAAATCACTCCGGAGACCCAAAACGGTGATTAATAGCCCATGAAACAGGCCAGAATCGGCCAAATCTGCGAGTGTTAATGACCGGCACGTAAATGCACCCTGGGGTTCGTCAATGGTGGAAATCACTCCGGGGACCCAAAACGGTGATTAATAGCCCATGAAACACGCCAGAATCAGCCAAAAGTGTGTGGGCTGATGACCGGCACGTAAATGCACCCTGGGGTTCGTCAATGGTGGAAATCACTCCGGGGACCCAAAACGGTGATTAATAGCCCATGAAACAGGTCAGAATCGGCCAAAACTGCGAGTGTTGATGACGGGCACGTAAATGCACCCTGAGGTTCGTCAATGCTGGAAATCACTCCAGGGACCCAAAACGGTGATTAATAGCCCATGAAACAGGCCAGAATCAGCCAAAAGTGTGTGGGATGATGACCGGCACGTAAATGCACCCTCGGGTTCGTCAATGGTGGAAATCACTCCGGGGACCCAAAACGGTGATTAATAGCCCATGAAACAGGCCAGAATCGGCCAAAACTTCGAGTGTTGATGACCGGCACGTAATTGCACCCTCGGGTTCGTCAATGGTGGAAATCACTCCGGGGACCCAAAACGGTGATTAATAGCCCATGAAACAGGCCAGAATCGGCCAAAACTGCGAGTGTTAATGACCGGCACGTAAATGCACCCTGGGGTTCGTCAATGGTGGAAATCACTCCGGGGACCCAAAACGGTGATTAATAGCCCATGAAACACGCCAGAATCGGCCAAAACTGCGAGTGTTAATGACCGGCACGTAAATGCACCCTGGGGTTCGTCAATGGTGGAAATCACTCCGGGGGACCCAAAACGGTGATTAATAGCCCATGAAACACGCCAGAATCGGCCAAAACTGCGAGTGTTGATGACCGGCACGTAAATGCACCCTGGGGTTCGTCAATGGTGGAAATCACTCCGGGGACCCAAAACGGTGATGAATAGCCCATGAAACAGGCCAGAATCGGCCAAAACTGCGAGTGTTGATGACCGGCACGTAAATGCACCCTGGGGTTCGTCAATGGTGGAAATCACTCCGGGGACCCAAAACGGTGATTAATAGCCCATGAAACAGGCCAGAATCGGCCAATACTTCGAGTGTTGGTTCATCAATGGTGGAATTCACTCCGGGGACCCAAAACGGTGATTAATAGCCCATGATACAGGCCAGAATCGGCCAAAACTTCGAGTGTTGATGACCGGCACGTAATTGCACCCTTGGGTTCGTCAATGGTGGAAATCACTCCGGAGACCCAAAACGGTGATTAATAGCCCATGAAACAGGCCAGAATCGGCCAAATCTGCGAGTGTTAATGACCGGCACGTAAATGCACCCTGGGGTTCGTCAATGGTGGAAATCACTCCGGGGACCCAAAACGGTGATTAATAGCCCATGAAACACGCCAGAATCAGCCAAAAGTGTGTGGGCTGATGACCGGCACGTAAATGCACCCTGGGGTTCGTCAATGGTGGAAATCACTCCGGGGACCCAAAACGGTGATTAATAGCCCATGAAACAGGTCAGAATCGGCCAAAACTGCGAGTGTTGATGACGGGCACGTAAATGCACCCTGAGGTTCGTCAATGCTGGAAATCACTCCAGGGACCCAAAACGGTGATTAATAGCCCATGAAACAGGCCAGAATCAGCCAAAAGTGTGTGGGATGATGACCGGCACGTAAATGCACCCTCGGGTTCGTCAATGGTGGAAATCACTCCGGGGACCCAAAACGGTGATTAATAGCCCATGAAACAGGCCAGAATCGGCCAAAACTTCGACTGTTGATGACCGGCACGTAATTGCACCCTCGGGTTCGTCAATGGTGGAAATCACTCCGGGGACCCAAAACGGTGATTAATAGCCCATGAAACAGGCCAGAATCGGCCAAAACTGCGAGTGTTAATGACCGGCACGTAAATGCACCCTGGGGTTCGTCAATGGTGGAAATCACTCCGGGGACCCAAAACGGTGATTAATAGCCCATGAAACACGCCAGAATCGGCCAAAACTGCGAGTGTTGATGACCGGCACGTAAATGCGCCCTGGGGTTCGTCAATGGTGGAAATCACTCCGGGGACCAAAACGGTGATTAATAGCCCATGAAACAGGCCAGAATCGGCCAAAACTGCGAGTGTTGATGACCGGCACGTAAATGCACCCTGGGGTTCGTCAATGGTGGAAATCACTCCGGGGACCCAAAACGGTGATGAATAGCCCATGAAACACGCCAGAATCGGCCAAAACTGCGAGTGTTGATGACCGGCACGTAAATGCACCCTGGGGTTCGTCAATGGTGGAAATCACTCCGGGGACCCAAAACGGTGATTAATAGCCCATGAAACAGGCCAGAATCGGCCAAAACTTCGAGTGTTGGTTCATCAATGGTGGAATTCACTCCGGGGACCCAAAACGGTGATTAATAGCCCATGATACAGGCCAGAATCGGCCAAAACTTCGAGTGTTGATGACCGGCACGTAATTGCACCCTGGGGTTCGTCAATGGTGGAAATCACTCCAGAGACCCAAAACGGTGATTAATAGCCCATGAAACAGGCCAGAATCAGCCAAAAGTGTATGGGCTGATGACCGGCACGTAAATGCACCCTGGGGTTCGTCAATGGTGGAAATCACTCCGGGGACCCAAAACGGTGATTAATAGCCCATGAAACAAGTCAGAATCGGCCAAAACTGCGAGTGTTGATGACCGGCACGTAAATGCACCCTGAGGTTCGTCAATGGTGGAAATCACTCCAGGGACCCAAAACGGTGATTAATAGCCCATGAAACAGGCCAGAATCAGCCAAAAGTGTGTGGGATGATGACCGGCACGTAAATGCACCCTCGGGTTCGTCAATGGTGGAAATCACTCCGGGGACCCAAAACGGTGATTAATAGCCCATGAAACAGGCCAGAATCGGCCAAAACTTCGAGTGTTGATGACCGGCACGTAATTGCACCCTCGGGTTCGTCAATGGTGGAAATCACTCCGGGGACCCAAAACGGTGATTAATAGCCCATGAAACTGGCCAGAATCGGCCAAAACTGCGAGTGTTAATGACCGGCACGTAAATGCACCCTGGGGTTCGTCAATGGTGGAAATCACTCCGGGGACCCAAAACGGTGATTAATAGCCCATGAAACACGCCAGAATCGGCCAAAACTGCGAGTGTTAATGACCGGCACGTAAATGCACCCTGGGGTTCGTCAATGGTGGAAATCACTCCGGGGACCCAAAACGGTGATTAATAGCCCATGAAACAGGCCAGAATCAGCCAAAAGTGTATGGGCTGATGACCGGCACGTAAATGCACCCTGGGGTTCGTCAATGGTGGAAATCACTCCGGGGACCCAAAACGGTGATTAATAGCCCATGAAACAAGTCAGAATCGGCCAAAACTGCGAGTGTTGATGACCGGCACGTAAATGCACCCTGAGGTTCGTCAATGGTGGAAATCACTCCAGGGACCCAAAACGGTGATTAATAGCCCATGAAACAGGCCAGAATCGGCCAAAACTTCGAGTGTTGATGACCGGCACGTAATTGCACCCTCGGGTTCGTCAATGGTGGAAATCACTCCGGGGACCCAAAACGGTGATTAATAGCCCATGAAACAGGCCAGAATCGGCCAAAACTTCGAGTGTTGATGACCGGCACGTAATTGCACCCTCGGGTTCGTCAATGGTGGAAATCACTCCGGGGACCCAAAACGGTGATTAATAGCCCATGAAACAGGCCAGAATCGGCCAAAACTGCGAGTGTTAATGACCGGCACGTAAATGCACCCTGGGGTTCGTCAATGGTGGAAATCACTCCGGGGACCCAAAACGGTGATTAATAGCCCATGAAACAGGCCAGAATCGGCCAAAACTGCGAGTGTTGATGACCGGCACGTAAATGCACCCTCGGGTTCGTCAATGGTGGAATTCACTCCGGGGACCCAAAACGGTGATTAATAGCCCATGAAACAGGCCAGAATCGGCCAAAACTTCGAGTGTTGATGACCGGCACGTAAATGCACCCTCGGGTTCGTCAATGGTGGAATTCACTCCGGGGACCCAAAACGGTGATTAATAGCCCATGAAACAGGCCAGAATCGGCCAAAACTTCGAGTGTTGATGACCGGCACGTAATTGCACCCTCGGGTTCGTCAATGGTGGAAATCACTCCGGGGACCCAAAACGGTGATTAATAGGCCATGAAACAGGCCAGAATCGGCCAAAACTGCGAGTGTTAATGACCGGCACGTAAATGCACCCTGGGGTTCGTCAATGGTGGAAATCACTCCGGGGACCCAAAACGGTGATTAATAGCCCATGAAACACGCCAGAATCGGCCAAAACTGCGAGTGTTGATGACCGGCACGTAAATGCGCCCTGAGGTTCGTCAATGCTGGAAATCACTCCAGGGACCCAAAACGGTGATTAATAGCCCATGAAACAGGCCAGAATCAGCCAAAAGTGTGTGGGATGATGACCGGCACGTAAATGCACCCTCGGGTTCGTCAATGGTGGAAATCACTCCGGGGACCCAAAACGGTGATTAATAGCCCATGAAACAGGTCAGAATCGGCCAAAACTGCGAGTGTTGATGACCGGCACGTAAATGCACCCTGGGTTCGTCAATGGTGGAAATCACTCCGGGGACCCAAAACGGTGATTAATAGCCCATGAAACAGGCCAGAATCGGCCAAAACTGCGAGTGCTGATGACCGGCACGTAAATGCACCCTGGGTTCGTCAATGGTGGAAATCACTCAGGGGACCCAAAACAGTGATTAATAGCCCATGAAACAGGCCAGAATCGGCCAAAACTTCGAGTGTTGATGACCGGCACGTAATTGCACCCTCGGGTTCGTCAATGGTGGAAATCACTCCGGGGACCCAAAACGGTGATTAATAGCCCATGAAACAGGCCAGAATCGGCCAAAACTGCGAGTGTTAATGACCGGCACGTAAATGCACCCTGGGGTTCGTCAATGGTGGAAATCACTCCGGGGACCCAAAACGGTGATTAATAGCTCATGAAACACGCCAGAATCGGCCAAAACTGCGAGTGTTGATGACCGGCACGTAAATGCGCCCTGGGGTTCGTCAATGGTGGAAATCACTCCGGGGACCAAAACGGTGATTAATAGCCCATGAAACAGGCAGAATCGGCCAAAACTGCGAGTGTTGATGACCGGCACGTAAATGCACCCTGGGGTTCGTGAATGGTGGAAATCACTCCGGGGACCCAAAACGGTGATGAATAGCCCATGAAACACGCCAGAATCGGCCAAAACTGCGAGTGTTGATGACCGGCACGTAAATGCACCCTGGGGTTCGTCAATGGTGGAAATCACTCCGGGGACCCAAAACGGTGATTAATAGCCCATGAAACAGGCCAGAATCGGCCAAAACTTCGAGTGTTGGTTCATCAATGGTGGAATTCACTCCGGGGACCCAAAACGGTGATTAATAGCCCATGATACAGGCCAGAATCGGCCAAAACTTCGAGTGTTGATGACCGGCACGTAATTGCACCCTGGGGTTCGTCAATGGTGGAAATCACTCCGGAGACCCAAAACGGTGATTAATAGCCCATGAAACAGGCCAGAATCGGCCAAAACTGCGAGTGTTAATGACCGGCACGTAAATGCACCCTGGGGTTCGTCAATGGTGGAAATCACTCCGGGGACCCAAAACGGTGATTAATAGCCCATGAAACACGCCAGAATCAGCCAAAAGTGTGTGGGCTGATGACCGGCACGTAAATGCACCCTGGGGTTCGTCAATGGTGGAAATCACTCCGGGGACCCAAAACGGTGATTAATAGCCCATGAAACAGGTCAGAATCGGCCAAAACTGCGAGTGTTGATGACGGGCACGTAAATGCACCCTGAGGTTCGTCAATGCTGGAAATCACTCCAGGGACCCAAAACGGTGATTAATAGCCCATGAAACAGGCCAGAATCAGCCAAAAGTGTGTGGGATGATGACCGGCACGTAAATGCACCCTCGGGTTCGTCAATGGTGGAAATCACTCCGGGGACCCAAAACGGTGATTAATAGCCCATGAAACAGGCCAGAATCGGCCAAAACTTCGACTGTTGATGACCGGCACGTAATTGCACCCTCGGGTTCGTCAATGGTGGAAATCACTCCGGGGACCCAAAACGGTGATTAATAGCCCATGAAACACGCCAGAATCGGCCAAAACTGCGAGTGTTGATGACCGGCACGTAAATGCGCCCTGGGGTTCGTCAATGGTGGAAATCACTCCGGGGACCAAAACGGTGATTAATAGCCCATGAAACAGGCCAGAATCGGCCAAAACTGCGAGTGTTGATGACCGGCACGTAAATGCACCCTGGGGTTCGTCAATGGTGGAAATCACTCCGGGGACCCAAAACGGTGATGAATAGCCCATGAAACACGCCAGAATCGGCCAAAACTGCGAGTGTTGATGACCGGCACGTAAATGCACCCTGGGGTTCGTCAATGGTGGAAATCACTCCGGGGACCCAAAACGGTGATTAATAGCCCATGAAACAGGCCAGAATCGGCCAAAACTTCGAGTGTTGGTTCATCAATGGTGGAATTCACTCCGGGGACCCAAAACGGTGATTAATAGCCCATGATACAGGCCAGAATCGGCCAAAACTTCGAGTGTTGATGACCGGCACGTAATTGCACCCTGGGGTTCGTCAATGGTGGAAATCACTCCAGAGACCCAAAACGGTGATTAATAGCCCATGAAACAGGCCAGAATCAGCCAAAAGTGTATGGGCTGATGACCGGCACGTAAATGCACCCTGGGGTTCGTCAATGGTGGAAATCACTCCGGGGACCCAAAACGGTGATTAATAGCCCATGAAACAAGTCAGAATCGGCCAAAACTGCGAGTGTTGATGACCGGCACGTAAATGCACCCTGAGGTTCGTCAATGGTGGAAATCACTCCAGGGACCCAAAACGGTGATTAATAGCCCATGAAACAGGCCAGAATCAGCCAAAAGTGTGTGGGATGATGACCGGCACGTAAATGCACCCTCGGGTTCGTCAATGGTGGAAATCACTCCGGGGACCCAAAACGGTGATTAATAGCCCATGAAACAGGCCAGAATCGGCCAAAACTTCGAGTGTTGATGACCGGCACGTAATTGCACCCTCGGGTTCGTCAATGGTGGAAATCACTCCGGGGACCCAAAACGGTGATTAATAGCCCATGAAACTGGCCAGAATCGGCCAAAACTGCGAGTGTTAATGACCGGCACGTAAATGCACCCTGGGGTTCGTCAATGGTGGAAATCACTCCGGGGACCCAAAACGGTGATTAATAGCCCATGAAACACGCCAGAATCGGCCAAAACTGCGAGTGTTAATGACCGGCACGTAAATGCACCCTGGGGTTCGTCAATGGTGGAAATCACTCCGGGGACCCAAAACGGTGATTAATAGCCCATGAAACAGGCCAGAATCAGCCAAAAGTGTATGGGCTGATGACCGGCACGTAAATGCACCCTGGGGTTCGTCAATGGTGGAAATCACTCCGGGGACCCAAAACGGTGATTAATAGCCCATGAAACAAGTCAGAATCGGCCAAAACTGCGAGTGTTGATGACCGGCACGTAAATGCACCCTGAGGTTCGTCAATGGTGGAAATCACTCCAGGGACCCAAAACGGTGATTAATAGCCCATGAAACAGGCCAGAATCGGCCAAAACTTCGAGTGTTGATGACCGGCACGTAATTGCACCCTCGGGTTCGTCAATGGTGGAAATCACTCCGGGGACCCAAAACGGTGATTAATAGCCCATGAAACAGGCCAGAATCGGCCAAAACTTCGAGTGTTGATGACCGGCACGTAATTGCACCCTCGGGTTCGTCAATGGTGGAAATCACTCCGGGGACCCAAAACGGTGATTAATAGCCCATGAAACAGGCCAGAATCGGCCAAAACTGCGAGTGTTAATGACCGGCACGTAAATGCACCCTGGGGTTCGTCAATGGTGGAAATCACTCCGGGGACCCAAAACGGTGATTAATAGCCCATGAAACAGGCCAGAATCGGCCAAAACTGCGAGTGTTGATGACCGGCACGTAAATGCACCCTCGGGTTCGTCAATGGTGGAATTCACTCTGGGGACCCAAAACGGTGATTAATAGCCCATGAAACAGGCCAGAATCGGCCAAAACTTCGAGTGTTGATGACCGGCACGTAAATGCACCCTCGGGTTCGTCAATGGTGGAATTCACTCCGGGGACCCAAAACGGTGATTAATAGCCCATGAAACAGGCCAGAATCGGCCAAAACTTCGAGTGTTGATGACCGGCACGTAATTTCACCCTCGGGTTCGTCAATGGTGGAAATCACTCCGGGGACCCAAAACGGTGATTAATAGGCCATGAAACAGGCCAGAATCGGCCAAAACTGCGAGTGTTAATGACCGGCACGTAAATGCACCCTGGGGTTCGTCAATGGTGGAAATCACTCCGGGGACCCAAAACGGTGATTAATAGCCCATGAAACACGCCAGAATCGGCCAAAACTGCGAGTGTTGATGACCGGCACGTAAATGCGCCCTGAGGTTCGTCAATGCTGGAAATCACTCCAGGGACCCAAAACGGTGATTAATAGCCCATGAAACAGGCCAGAATCAGCCAAAAGTGTGTGGGATGATGACCGGCACGTAAATGCACCCTCGGGTTCGTCAATGGTGGAAATCACTCCGGGGACCCAAAACGGTGATTAATAGCCCATGAAACAGGTCAGAATCGGCCAAAACTGCGAGTGTTGATGACCGGCACGTAAATGCACCCTGGGTTCGTCAATGGTGGAAATCACTCCGGGGACCCAAAACGGTGATTAATAGCCCATGAAACAGGCCAGAATCGGCCAAAACTGCGAGTGCTGATGACCGGCACGTAAATGCACCCTGGGTTCGTCAATGGTGGAAATCACTCAGGGGACCCAAAACAGTGATTAATAGCCCATGAAACAGGCCAGAATCGGCCAAAACTTCGAGTGTTGATGACCGGCACGTAATTGCACCCTCGGGTTCGTCAATGGTGGAAATCACTCCGGGGACCCAAAACGGTGATTAATAGCCCATGAAACAGGCCAGAATCGGCCAAAACTGCGAGTGTTAATGACCGGCACGTAAATGCACCCTGGGGTTCGTCAATGGTGGAAATCACTCCGGGGACCCAAAACGGTGATTAATAGCTCATGAAACACGCCAGAATCGGCCAAAACTGCGAGTGTTGATGACCGGCACGTAAATGCGCCCTGGGGTTCGTCAATGGTGGAAATCACTCCGGGGACCAAAACGGTGATTAATAGCCCATGAAACAGGCAGAATCGGCCAAAACTGCGAGTGTTGATGACCGGCACGTAAATGCACCCTGGGGTTCGTGAATGGTGGAAATCACTCCGGGGACCCAAAACGGTGATGAATAGCCCATGAAACACGCCAGAATCGGCCAAAACTGCGAGTGTTGATGACCGGCACGTAAATGCACCCTGGGGTTCGTCAATGGTGGAAATCACTCCGGGGACCCAAAACGGTGATTAATAGCCCATGAAACAGGCCAGAATCGGCCAAAACTTCGAGTGTTGGTTCATCAATGGTGGAATTCACTCCGGGGACCCAAAACGGTGATTAATAGCCCATGATACAGGCCAGAATCGGCCAAAACTTCGAGTGTTGATGACCGGCACGTAATTGCACCCTGGGGTTCGTCAATGGTGGAAATCACTCCGGAGACCCAAAACGGTGATTAATAGCCCATGAAACAGGCCAGAATCGGCCAAAACTGCGAGTGTTAATGACCGGCACGTAAATGCACCCTGGGGTTCGTCAATGGTGGAAATCACTCCGGGGACCCAAAACGGTGATTAATAGCCCATGAAACACGCCAGAATCAGCCAAAAGTGTGTGGGCTGATGACCGGCACGTAAATGCACCCTGGGGTTCGTCAATGGTGGAAATCACTCCGGGGACCCAAAACGGTGATTAATAGCCCATGAAACAGGTCAGAATCGGCCAAAACTGCGAGTGTTGATGACGGGCACGTAAATGCACCCTGAGGTTCGTCAATGCTGGAAATCACTCCAGGGACCCAAAACGGTGATTAATAGCCCATGAAACAGGCCAGAATCAGCCAAAAGTGTGTGGGATGATGACCGGCACGTAAATGCACCCTCGGGTTCGTCAATGGTGGAAATCACTCCGGGGACCCAAAACGGTGATTAATAGCCCATGAAACAGGCCAGAATCGGCCAAAACTTCGAGTGTTGATGACCGGCACGTAATTGCACCCTCGGGTTCGTCAATGGTGGAAATCACTCCGGGGACCCAAAACGGTGATTAATAGCCCATGAAACAGGCCAGAATCGGCCAAAACTGCGAGTGTTAATGACCGGCACGTAAATGCACCCTGGGGTTCGTCAATGGTGGAAATCACTCCGGGGACCCAAAACGGTGATTAATAGCCCATGAAACACGCCAGAATCGGCCAAAACTGCGAGTGTTCATGACCGGCACGTAAATGCGCCCTGGGGTTCGTCAATGGTGGAAATCACTCCGGGGACCAAAACGGTGATTAATAGCCCATGAAACAGGCCAGAATCGGCCAAAACTGCGAGTGTTGATGACCGGCACGTAAATGCACCCTGGGGTTCGTCAATGGTGGAAATCACTCCGGGGACCCAAAACGGTGATGAATAGCCCATGAAACACGCCAGAATCGGCCAAAACTGCGAGTGTTGATGACCGGCACGTAAATGCACCCTGGGGTTCGTCAATGGTGGAAATCACTCCGGGGACCCAAAACGGTGATTAATAGCCCATGAAACAGGCCAGAATCGGCCAAAACTTCGAGTGTTGGTTCATCAATGGTGGAATTCACTCCGGGGACCCAAAACGGTGATTAATAGCCCATGATACAGGCCAGAATCGGCCAAAACTTCGAGTGTTGATGACCGGCACGTAATTGCACCCTGGGGTTCGTCAATGGTGGAAATCACTCCGGAGACCCAAAACGGTGATTAATAGCCCATGAAACAGGCCAGAATCGGCCAAAACTGCGAGTGTTAATGACCGGCACGTAAATGCACCCTGGGGTTCGTCAATGGTGGAAATCACTCCGGGGACCCAAAACGGTGATTAATAGCCCATGAAACAGGCCAGAATCAGCCAAAAGTGTATGGGCTGATGACCGGCACGTAAATGCACCCTGGGGTTCGTCAATGGTGGAAATCACTCCGGGGACCCAAAACGGTGATTAATAGCCCATGAAACAAGTCAGAATCGGCCAAAACTGCGAGTGTTGATGACCGGCACGTAAATGCACCCTGAGGTTCGTCAATGGTGGAAATCACTCCAGGGACCCAAAACGGTGATTAATAGCCCATGAAACAGGCCAGAATCGGCCAAAACTTCGAGTGTTGATGACCGGCACGTAATTGCACCCTCGGGTTCGTCAATGGTGGAAATCACTCCGGGGACCCAAAACGGTGATTAATAGCCCATGAAACAGGCCAGAATCGGCCAAAACTGCGAGTGTTAATGACCGGCACGTAAATGCACCCTGGGGTTCGTCAATGGTGGAAATCACTCCGGGGACCCAAAACGGTGATTAATAGCCCATGAAACACGCCAGAATCGGCCAAAACTGCGAGTGTTGATGACCGGCACGTAAATGCGCCCTAGGGTTCGTCAATGGTGGAAATCACTCCGGGGACCAAAACGGTGATTAATAGCCCATGAAACAGGCCAGAATCGGCCAAAACTGCGAGTGTTGATGACCGGCACGTAAATGCACCCTGGGGTTCGTGAATGGTGGAAATCACTCCGGGGACCCAAAACGGTGATGAATAGCCCATGAAACACGCCAGAATCGGCCAAAACTGCGAGTGTTGATGACCGGCACGTAAATGCACCCTGGGGTTCGTCAATGGTGGAAATCACTCCGGGGACCCAAAACGGTGATTAATAGCCCATGAAACAGGCCAGAATCGGCCAAAACTTCGAGTGTTGGTTCATCAATGGTGGAATTCACTCCGGGGACCCAAAACGGTGATTAATAGCCCATGATACAGGCCAGAATCGGCCAAAACTTCGAGTGTTGATGACCGGCACGTAATTGCACCCTGGGGTTCGTCAATGGTGGAAATCACTCCGGAGACCCAAAACGGTGATTAATAGCCCATGAAACAGGCCAGAATCGGCCAAAACTGCGAGTGTTAATGACCGGCACGTAAATGCACCCTGGGGTTCGTCAATGGTGGAAATCACTCCGGGGACCCAAAACGGTGATTAATAGCCCATGAAACACGCCAGAATCAGCCAAAAGTGTGTGGGCTGATGACCGGCACGTAAATGCACCCTGGGGTTCGTCAATGGTGGAAATCACTCCGGGGACCCAAAACGGTGATTAATAGCCCATGAAACAGGCCAGAATCGGCCAAAACTTCGAGTGTTGGTTCATCAATGGTGGAATTCACTCCGGGGACCCAAAACGGTGATTAATAGCCCATGATACAGGCCAGAATCGGCCAAAACTTCGAGTGTTGATGACCGGCACGTAATTGCACCCTGGGGTTCGTCAATGGTGGAAATCACTCCGGAGACCCAAAACGGTGATTAATAGCCCATGAAACAGGCCAGAATCGGCCAAAACTGCGAGTGTTAATGACCGGCACGTAAATGCACCCTGGGGTTCGTCAATGGTGGAAATCACTCCGGGGACCCAAAACGGTGATTAATAGCCCATGAAACACGCCAGAATCAGCCAAAAGTGTGTGGGCTGATGACCGGCACGTAAATGCACCCTGGGGTTCGTCAATGGTGGAAATCACTCCGGGGACCCAAAACGGTGATTAATAGCCCATGAAACAGGTCAGAATCGGCCAAAACTGCGAGTGTTGATGACGGGCACGTAAATGCACCCTGAGGTTCGTCAATGCTGGAAATCACTCCAGGGACCCAAAACGGTAATTAATAGCCCATGAAACAGGCCAGAATCAGCCAAAAGTGTGTGGGATGATGACCGGCACGTAAATGCACCCTCGGGTTCGTCAATGGTGGAAATCACTCCGGGGACCCAAAACGGTGATTAATAGCCCATGAAACAGGCCAGAATCGGCCAAAACTTCGAGTGTTGATGACCGGCACGTAATTGCACCCTCGGGTTCGTCAATGGTGGAAATCACTCCGGGGACCCAAAACGGTGATTAATAGCCCATGAAACAGGCCAGAATCGGCCAAAACTGCGAGTGTTAATGACCGGCACGTAAATGCACCCTGGGGTTCGTCAATGGTGGAAATCACTCCGGGGACCCAAAACGGTGATTAATAGCCCATGAAACACGCCAGAATCGGCCAAAACTGCGAGTGTTGATGACCGGCACGTAAATGCGCCCTGGGGTTCGTCAATGGTGGAAATCACTCCGGGGACCAAAACGGTGATTAATAGCCCATGAAACAGGCCAGAATCGGCCAAAACTGCGAGTGTTGATGACCGGCACGTAAATGCACCCTGGGGTTCGTCAATGGTGGAAATCACTCCGGGGACCCAAAACGGTGATGAATAGCCCATGAAACACGCCAGAATCGGCCAAAACTGCGAGTGTTGATGACCGGCACGTAAATGCACCCTGGGGTTCGTCAATGGTGGAAATCACTCCGGGGACCCAAAACGGTGATTAATAGCCCATGAAACAGGCCAGAATCGGCCAAAACTTCGAGTGTTGGTTCATCAATGGTGGAATTCACTCCGGGGACCCAAAACGGTGATTAATAGCCCATGATACAGGCCAGAATCGGCCAAAACTTCGAGTGTTGATGACCGGCACGTAATTGCACCCTGGGGTTCGTCAATGGTGGAAATCACTCCGGAGACCCAAAACGGTGATTAATAGCCCATGAAACAGGCCAGAATCGGCCAAAACTGCGAGTGTTAATGACCGGCACGTAAATGCACCCTGGGGTTCGTCAATGGTGGAAATCACTCCGGGGACCCAAAACGGTGATTAATAGCCCATGAAACAGGCCAGAATCAGCCAAAAGTGTATGGGCTGATGACCGGCACGTAAATGCACCCTGGGGTTCGTCAATGGTGGAAATCACTCCGGGGACCCAAAACGGTGATTAATAGCCCATGAAACAAGTCAGAATCGGCCAAAACTGCGAGTGTTGATGACCGGCACGTAAATGCACCCTGAGGTTCGTCAATGGTGGAAATCACTCCAGGGACCCAAAACGGTGATTAATAGCCCATGAAACAGGCCAGAATCGGCCAAAACTTCGAGTGTTGATGACCGGCACGTAATTGCACCCTCGGGTTCGTCAATGGTGGAAATCACTCCGGGGACCCAAAACGGTGATTAATAGCCCATGAAACAGGCCAGAATCGGCCAAAACTTCGAGTGTTGATGACCGGCACGTAATTGCACCCTCGGGTTCGTCAATGGTGGAAATCACTCCGGGGACCCAAAACGGTGATTAATAGCCCATGAAACAGGCCAGAATCGGCCAAAACTGCGAGTGTTAATGACCGGCACGTAAATGCACCCTGGGGTTCGTCAATGGTGGAAATCACTCCGGGGACCCAAAACGGTGATTAATAGCCCATGAAACAGGCCAGAATCGGCCAAAACTGCGAGTGTTGATGACCGGCACGTAAATGCACCCTCGGGTTCGTCAATGGTGGAATTCACTCCGGGGACCCAAAACGGTGATTAATAGCCCATGAAACAGGCCAGAATCGGCCAAAACTTCGAGTGTTGATGACCGGCACGTAAATGCACCCTCGGGTTCGTCAATGGTGGAATTCACTCCGGGGACCCAAAACGGTGATTAATAGCCCATGAAACAGGCCAGAATCGGCCAAAACTTCGAGTGTTGATGACGGGCACGTAAATGCACCCTGAGGTTCGTCAATGCTGGAAATCACTCCAGGGACCCAAAACGGTGATTAATAGCCCATGAAACAGGCCAGAATCAGCCAAAAGTGTGTGGGATGATGACCGGCACGTAAATGCACCCTCGGGTTCGTCAATGGTGGAAATCACTCCGGGGACCCAAAACGGTGATTAATAGCCCATGAAACAGGCCAGAATCGGCCAAAACTTCGAGTGTTGATGACCGGCACGTAATTGCACCCTCGGGTTCGTCAATGGTGGAAATCACTCCGGGGACCCAAAACGGTGATTAATAGCCCATGAAACAGGCCAGAATCGGCCAAAACTGCGAGTGTTAATGACCGGCACGTAAATGCACCCTGGGGTTCGTCAATGGTGGAAATCACTCCGGGGACCCAAAACGGTGATTAATAGCCCATGAAACACGCCAGAATCGGCCAAAACTGCGAGTGTTGATGACCGGCACGTAAATGCGCCCTGGGGTTCGTCAATGGTGGAAATCACTCCGGGGACCAAAACGGTGATTAATAGCCCATGAAACAGGCCAGAATCGGCCAAAACTGCGAGTGTTGATGACCGGCACGTAAATGCACCCTGGGGTTCGTCAATGGTGGAAATCACTCCGGGGACCCAAAACGGTGATGAATAGCCCATGAAACACGCCAGAATCGGCCAAAACTGCGAGTGTTGATGACCGGCACGTAAATGCACCCTGGGGTTCGTCAATGGTGGAAATCACTCCGGGGACCCAAAACGGTGATTAATAGCCCATGAAACAGGCCAGAATCGGCCAAAACTTCGAGTGTTGGTTCATCAATGGTGGAATTCACTCCGGGGACCCAAAACGGTGATTAATAGCCCATGATACAGGCCAGAATCGGCCAAAACTTCGAGTGTTGATGACCGGCACGTAATTGCACCCTGGGGTTCGTCAATGGTGGAAATCACTCCGGAGACCCAAAACGGTGATTAATAGCCCATGAAACAGGCCAGAATCGGCCAAAACTGCGAGTGTTAATGACCGGCACGTAAATGCACCCTGGGGTTCGTCAATGGTGGAAATCACTCCGGGGACCCAAAACGGTGATTAATAGCCCATGAAACAGGCCAGAATCAGCCAAAAGTGTATGGGCTGATGACCGGCACGTAAATGCACCCTGGGGTTCGTCAATGGTGGAAATCACTCCGGGGACCCAAAACGGTGATTAATAGCCCATGAAACAAGTCAGAATCGGCCAAAACTGCGAGTGTTGATGACCGGCACGTAAATGCACCCTGAGGTTCGTCAATGGTGGAAATCACTCCAGGGACCCAAAACGGTGATTAATAGCCCATGAAACAGGCCAGAATCGGCCAAAACTTCGAGTGTTGATGACCGGCACGTAATTGCACCCTCGGGTTCGTCAATGGTGGAAATCACTCCGGGGACCCAAAACGGTGATTAATAGCCCATGAAACAGGCCAGAATCGGCCAAAACTTCGAGTGTTGATGACCGGCACGTAATTGCACCCTCGGGTTCGTCAATGGTGGAAATCACTCCGGGGACCCAAAACGGTGATTAATAGCCCATGAAACAGGCCAGAATCGGCCAAAACTGCGAGTGTTAATGACCGGCACGTAAATGCACCCTGGGGTTCGTCAATGGTGGAAATCACTCCGGGGACCCAAAACGGTGATTAATAGCCCATGAAACAGGCCAGAATCGGCCAAAACTGCGAGTGTTGATGACCGGCACGTAAATGCACCCTCGGGTTCGTCAATGGTGGAATTCACTCCGGGGACCCAAAACGGTGATTAATAGCCCATGAAACAGGCCAGAATCGGCCAAAACTTCGAGTGTTGATGACCGGCACGTAAATGCACCCTCGGGTTCGTCAATGGTGGAATTCACTCCGGGGACCCAAAACGGTGATTAATAGCCCATGAAACAGGCCAGAATCGGCCAAAACTTCGAGTGTTGATGACCGGCACGTAATTGCACCCTCGGGTTCGTCAATGGTGGAAATCACTCCGGGGACCCAAAACGGTGATTAATAGCCCATGAAACAGGCCAGAATCGGCCAAAACTTCGAGTGTTGATGACCGGCACGTAATTGCACCCTCGGGTTCGTCAATGGTGGAAATCACTCCGGGGACCCAAAACGGTGATTAATAGCCCATGAAACAGGCCAGAATCGGCCAAAACTTCGAGTGTTGATGACGGGCACGTAAATGCACCCTGAGGTTCGTCAATGCTGGAAATCACTCCAGGGACCCAAAACGGTGATTAATAGCCCATGAAACAGGCCAGAATCAGCCAAAAGTGTGTGGGATGATGACCGGCACGTAAATGCACCCTCGGGTTCGTCAATGGTGGAAATCACTCCGGGGACCCAAAACGGTGATTAATAGCCCATGAAACAGGCCAGAATCGGCCAAAACTTCGAGTGTTGATGACCGGCACGTAATTGCACCCTCGGGTTCGTCAATGGTGGAAATCACTCCGGGGACCCAAAACGGTGATTAATAGCCCATGAAACAGGCCAGAATCGGCCAAAACTGCGAGTGTTAATGACCGGCACGTAAATGCACCCTGGGGTTCGTCAATGGTGGAAATCACTCCGGGGACCCAAAACGGTGATTAATAGCCCATGAAACACGCCAGAATCGGCCAAAACTGCGAGTGTTGATGACCGGCACGTAAATGCGCCCTGGGGTTCGTCAATGGTGGAAATCACTCCGGGGACCAAAACGGTGATTAATAGCCCATGAAACAGGCCAGAATCGGCCAAAACTGCGAGTGTTGATGACCGGCACGTAAATGCACCCTGGGGTTCGTCAATGGTGGAAATCACTCCGGGGACCCAAAACGGTGATGAATAGCCCATGAAACACGCCAGAATCGGCCAAAACTGCGAGTGTTGATGACCGGCACGTAAATGCACCCTGGGGTTCGTCAATGGTGGAAATCACTCCGGGGACCCAAAACGGTGATTAATAGCCCATGAAACAGGCCAGAATCGGCCAAAACTTCGAGTGTTGGTTCATCAATGGTGGAATTCACTCCGGGGACCCAAAACGGTGATTAATAGCCCATGATACAGGCCAGAATCGGCCAAAACTTCGAGTGTTGATGACCGGCACGTAATTGCACCCTGGGGTTCGTCAATGGTGGAAATCACTCCGGAGACCCAAAACGGTGATTAATAGCCCATGAAACAGGCCAGAATCGGCCAAAACTGCGAGTGTTAATGACCGGCACGTAAATGCACCCTGGGGTTCGTCAATGGTGGAAATCACTCCGGGGACCCAAAACGGTGATTAATAGCCCATGAAACAGGCCAGAATCAGCCAAAAGTGTATGGGCTGATGACCGGCACGTAAATGCACCCTGGGGTTCGTCAATGGTGGAAATCACTCCGGGGACCCAAAACGGTGATTAATAGCCCATGAAACAAGTCAGAATCGGCCAAAACTGCGAGTGTTGATGACCGGCACGTAAATGCACCCTGAGGTTCGTCAATGGTGGAAATCACTCCAGGGACCCAAAACGGTGATTAATAGCCCATGAAACAGGCCAGAATCGGCCAAAACTTCGAGTGTTGATGACCGGCACGTAATTGCACCCTCGGGTTCGTCAATGGTGGAAATCACTCCGGGGACCCAAAACGGTGATTAATAGCCCATGAAACAGGCCAGAATCGGCCAAAACTTCGAGTGTTGATGACCGGCACGTAATTGCACCCTCGGGTTCGTCAATGGTGGAAATCACTCCGGGGACCCAAAACGGTGATTAATAGCCCATGAAACAGGCCAGAATCGGCCAAAACTGCGAGTGTTAATGACCGGCACGTAAATGCACCCTGGGGTTCGTCAATGGTGGAAATCACTCCGGGGACCCAAAACGGTGATTAATAGCCCATGAAACAGGCCAGAATCGGCCAAAACTGCGAGTGTTGATGACCGGCACGTAAATGCACCCTCGGGTTCGTCAATGGTGGAATTCACTCCGGGGACCCAAAACGGTGATTAATAGCCCATGAAACAGGCCAGAATCGGCCAAAACTTCGAGTGTTGATGACCGGCACGTAAATGCACCCTCGGGTTCGTCAATGGTGGAATTCACTCCGGGGACCCAAAACGGTGATTAATAGCCCATGAAACAGGCCAGAATCGGCCAAAACTTCGAGTGTTGATGACCGGCACGTAATTGCACCCTCGGGTTCGTCAATGGTGGAAATCACTCCGGGGACCCAAAACGGTGATTAATAGCCCATGAAACAGGCCAGAATCGGCCAAAACTTCGAGTGTTGATGACCGGCACGTAATTGCACCCTCGGGTTCGTCAATGGTGGAAATCACTCCGGGGACCCAAAACGGTGATTAATAGCCCATGAAACAGGCCAGAATCGGCCAAAACTGCGAGTGTTAATGACCGGCACGTAAATGCACCCTGGGGTTCGTCAATGGTGGAAATCACTCCGGGGACCCAAAACGGTGATTAATAGCCCATGAAACACGCCAGAATCGGCCAAAACTGCGAGTGTTGATGACCGGCACGTAAATGCGCCCTGGGGTTCGTCAATGGTGGAAATCACTCCGGGGACCAAAACGGTGATTAATAGCCCATGAAACAGGCCAGAATCGGCCAAAACTGCGAGTGTTGATGACCGGCACGTAAATGCACCCTGGGTTCGTCAATGGTGGAAATCACTCCGGGGACCCAAAACGGTGATTAATAGCCCATGAAACAGGCCAGAATCGGCCAAAACTGCGAGTGTTGATGACCGGCACGTAAATGCACCCTGGGTTCGTCAATGGTGGAAATCACTCAGGGGACCCAAAACAGTGATTAATAGCCCATGAAACAGGCCAGAATCGGCCAAAACTGCGAGTGTTGATGACCGGCACGTAAATGCACCCTCGGGTTCGTCAATGGTGGAATTCACTCCGGGGACCCAAAACGGTGATTAATAGCCCATGAAACAGGCCAGAATCGGCCAAAACTTCGAGTGTTGATGACCGGCACGTAATTGCACCCTCGGGTTCGTCAATGGTGGAAATCACTCCGGGGACCCAAAACGGTGATTAATAGCCCATGAAACAGGCCAGAATCGGCCAAAACTGCGAGTGTTAATGACCGGCACGTAAATGCACCCTGGGGTTCGTCAATGGTGGAAATCACTCCGGGGACCCAAAACGGTGATTAATAGCCCATGAAACACGCCAGAATCGGCCAAAACTGCGAGTGTTGATGACCGGCACGTAAATGCGCCCTGGGGTTCGTCAATGGTGGAAATCACTCCGGGGACCAAAACGGTGATTAATAGACCATGAAACAGGCCAGAATCGGCCAAAACTGCGAGTGTTGATGACCGGCACGTAAATGCACCCTCGGGTTCGTCAATGGTGGAATTCACTCCGGGGACCCAAAACGGTGATTAATAGCCCATGAAACAGGCCAGAATCGGCCAAAACTTCGAGTGTTGATGACCGGCACGTAAATGCACCCTCGGGTTCGTCAATGGTGGAATTCACTCCGGGGACCCAAAACGGTGATTAATAGCCCATGAAACAGGCCAGAATCGGCCAAAACTTCGAGTGTTGATGACCGGCACGTAATTGCACCCTCGGGTTCGTCAATGGTGGAAATCACTCCGGGGACCCAAAACGGTGATTAATAGGCCATGAAACAGGCCAGAATCGGCCAAAACTGCGAGTGTTAATGACCGGCACGTAAATGCACCCTGGGGTTCGTCAATGGTGGAAATCACTCCGGGGACCCAAAACGGTGATTAATAGCCCATGAAACACGCCAGAATCGGCCAAAACTGCGAGTGTTGATGACCGGCACGTAAATGCGCCCTGAGGTTCGTCAATGCTGGAAATCACTCCAGGGACCCAAAACGGTGATTAATAGCCCATGAAACAGGCCAGAATCAGCCAAAAGTGTGTGGGATGATGACCGGCACGTAAATGCACCCTCGGGTTCGTCAATGGTGGAAATCACTCCGGGGACCCAAAACGGTGATTAATAGCCCATGAAACAGGTCAGAATCGGCCAAAACTGCGAGTGTTGATGACCGGCACGTAAATGCACCCTGGGTTCGTCAATGGTGGAAATCACTCCGGGGACCCAAAACGGTGATTAATAGCCCATGAAACAGGCCAGAATCGGCCAAAACTGCGAGTGCTGATGACCGGCACGTAAATGCACCCTGGGTTCGTCAATGGTGGAAATCACTCAGGGGACCCAAAACAGTGATTAATAGCCCATGAAACAGGCCAGAATCGGCCAAAACTGCGAGTGTTGATGACCGGCACGTAAATGCACCCTCGGGTTCGTCAATGGTGGAATTCACTCCGGGGACCCAAAACGGTGATTAATAGCCCATGAAACAGGCCAGAATCGGCCAAAACTTCGAGTGTTGATGACCGGCACGTAATTGCACCCTCGGGTTCGTCAATGGTGGAAATCACTCCGGGGACCCAAAACGGTGATTAATAGCCCATGAAACAGGCCAGAATCGGCCAAAACTTCGAGTGTTGATGACCGGCACGTAAATGCACCCTGGGGTTCGTCAATGGTGGAAATCACTCCGGGGACCCAAAACGGTGATTAATAGCCCATGAAACACGCCAGAATCGGCCAAAACTGCGAGTGTTGATGACCGGCACGTAAATGCGCCCTGGGGTTCGTCAATGGTGGAAATCACTCCGGGGACCAAAACGGTGATTAATAGCCCATGAAACAGGCCAGAATCGGCCAAAACTGCGAGTGTTGATGACCGGCACGTAAATGCACCCTGGGGTTCGTGAATGGTGGAAATCACTCCGGGGACCCAAAACGGTGATGAATAGCCCATGAAACACGCCAGAATCGGCCAAAACTGCGAGTGTTGATGACCGGCACGTAAATGCGCCCTGGGGTTCGTCAATGGTGGAAATCACTCCGGGGACCAAAACGGTGATTAATAGCCCATGAAACAGGCCAGAATCGGCCAAAACTGCGAGTGTTGATGACCGGCACGTAAATGCACCCTCGGGTTCGTCAATGGTGGAATTCACTCCGGGGACCCAAAACGGTGATTAATAGCCCATGAAACAGGCCAGAATCGGCCAAAACTTCGAGTGTTGATGACCGGCACGTAAATGCACCCTCGGGTTCGTCAATGGTGGAATTCACTCCGGGGACCCAAAACGGTGATTAATAGCCCATGAAACAGGCCAGAATCGGCCAAAACTTCGAGTGTTGATGACCGGCACGTAATTGCACCCTCGGGTTCGTCAATAGTGGAAATCACTCCGGGGACCCAAAACGGTGATTAATAGGCCATGAAACAGGCCAGAATCGGCCAAAACTGCGAGTGTTAATGACCGGCACGTAAATGCACCCTGGGGTTCGTCAATGGTGGAAATCACTCCGGGGACCCAAAACGGTGATTAATAGCCCATGAAACACGCCAGAATCGGCCAAAACTGCGAGTGTTGATGACCGGCACGTAAATGCGCCCTGAGGTTCGTCAATGCTGGAAATCACTCCAGGGACCCAAAACGGTGATTAATAGCCCATGAAACAGGCCAGAATCAGCCAAAAGTGTGTGGGATGATGACCGGCACGTAAATGCACCCTCGGGTTCGTCAATGGTGGAAATCACTCCGGGGACCCAAAACGGTGATTAATAGCCCATGAAACAGGTCAGAATCGGCCAAAACTGCGAGTGTTGATGACCGGCACGTAAATGCACCCTGGGTTCGTCAATGGTGGAAATCACTCCGGGGACCCAAAACGGTGATTAATAGTCCATGAAACAGGCCAGAATCGGCCAAAACTGCGAGTGCTGATGACCGGCACGTAAATGCACCCTGGGTTCGTCAATGGTGGAAATCACTCAGGGGACCCAAAACAGTGATTAATAGCCCATGAAACAGGCCAGAATCGGCCAAAACTGCGAGTGTTGATGACCGGCACGTAAATGCACCCTCGGGTTCGTCAATGGTGGAATTCACTCCGGGGACCCAAAACGGTGATTAATAGCCCATGAAACAGGCCAGAATCGGCCAAAACTTCGAGTGTTGATGACCGGCACGTAATTGCACCCTCGGGTTCGTCAATGGTGGAAATCACTCCGGGGACCCAAAACGGTGATTAATAGCCCATGAAACAGGCCAGAATCGGCCAAAACTGCGAGTGCTGATGACCGGCACGTAAATGCACCCTGGGTTCGTCAATGGTGGAAATCACTCAGGGGACCCAAAACAGTGATTAATAGCCCATGAAACAGGCCAGAATCGGCCAAAACTGCGAGTGTTGATGACCGGCACGTAAATGCACCCTCGGGTTCGTCAATGGTGGAATTCACTCCGGGGACCCAAAACGGTGATTAATAGCCCATGAAACAGGCCAGAATCGGCCAAAACTTCGAGTGTTGATGACCGGCACGTAATTGCACCCTCGGGTTCGTCAATGGTGGAAATCACTCCGGGGACCCAAAACGGTGATTAATAGCCCATGAAACAGGCCAGAATCGGCCAAAACTGCGAGTGTTAATGACCGGCACGTAAATGCACCCTGGGGTTCGTCAATGGTGGAAATCACTCCGGGGACCCAAAACGGTGATTAATAGCCCATGAAACACGCCAGAATCGGCCAAAACTGCGAGTGTTGATGACCGGCACGTAAATGCGCCCTGGGGTTCGTCAATGGTGGAAATCACTCCGGGGACCAAAACGGTGATTAATAGCCCATGAAACAGGCCAGAATCGGCCAAAACTGCGACTGTTGATGACCGGCACGTAAATGCACCCTGGGGTTCGTGAATGGTGGAAATCACTCCGGGGACCCAAAACGGTGATGAATAGCCCATGAAACACGCCAGAATCGGCCAAAACTGCGAGTGTTGATGACCGGCACGTAAATGCGCCCTGGGGTTCGTCAATGGTGGAAATCACTCCGGGGACCAAAACGGTGATTAATAGCCCATGAAACAGGCCAGAATCGGCCAAAACTGCGAGTGTTGATGACCGGCACGTAAATGCACCCTCGGGTTCGTCAATGGTGGAATTCACTCCGGGGACCCAAAACGGTGATTAATAGCCCATGAAACAGGCCAGAATCGGCCAAAACTTCGAGTGTTGATGACCGGCACGTAAATGCACCCTCGGGTTCGTCAATGGTGGAATTCACTCCGGGGACCCAAAACGGTGATTAATAGCCCATGAAACAGGCCAGAATCGGCCAAAACTGCGAGTGTTGATGACCGGCACGTAAATGCACCCTGGGGTTCGTCAATGGTGGAAATCACTCCGGGGACCCAAAACGGTGATTAATAGCCCATGAAACAGGCCAGAATCAGCCAAAAGTGTGTGGGATGATGACCGGCACGTAAATGCACCCTCGGGTTCGTCAATGGTGGAAATCACTCCGGGGACCCAAAACGGTGATTAATAGCCCATGAAACAGGCCAGAATCGGCCAAAACTTCGAGTGTTGATGACCGGCACGTAATTGCACCCTCGGGTTCGTCAATGGTGGAAATCACTCCGGGGACCCAAAACGGTGATTAATAGCCCATGAAACAGGCCAGAATCGGCCAAAACTGCGAGTGTTAATGACCGGCACGTAAATGCACCCTGGGGTTCGTCAATGGTGGAAATCACTCCGGGGACCCAAAACGGTGATTAATAGCCCATGAAACACGCCAGAATCGGCCAAAACTGCGAGTGTTGATGACCGGCACGTAAATGCGCCCTGGGGTTCGTCAATGGTGGAAATCACTCCGGGGACCAAAACGGTGATTAATAGCCCATGAAACAGGCCAGAATCGGCCAAAACTGCGAGTGTTGATGACCGGCACGTAAATGCACCCTGGGGTTCGTGAATGGTGGAAATCACTCCGGGGACCCAAAACGGTGATGAATAGCCCATGAAACACGCCAGAATCGGCCAAAACTGCGAGTGTTGATGACCGGCACGTAAATGCGCCCTGGGGTTCGTCAATGGTGGAAATCACTCCGGGGACCAAAACGGTGATTAATAGCCCATGAAACAGGCCAGAATCGGCCAAAACTGCGAGTGTTGATGACCGGCACGTAAATGCACCCTCGGGTTCGTCAATGGTGGAATTCACTCCGGGGACCCAAAACGGTGATTAATAGCCCATGAAACAGGCCAGAATCGGCCAAAACTTCGAGTGTTGATGACCGGCACGTAAATGCACCCTCGGGTTCGTCAATGGTGGAATTCACTCCGGGGACCCAAAACGGTGATTAATAGCCCATGAAACAGGCCAGAATCGGCCAAAACTTCGAGTGTTGATGACCGGCACGTAATTGCACCCTCGGGTTCGTCAATGGTGGAAATCACTCCGGGGACCCAAAACGGTGATTAATAGGCCATGAAACAGGCCAGAATCGGCCAAAACTGCGAGTGTTAATGACCGGCACGTAAATGCACCCTGGGGTTCGTCAATGGTGGAAATCACTCCGGGGACCCAAAACGGTGATTAATAGCCCATGAAACACGCCAGAATCGGCCAAAACTGCGAGTGTTGATGACCGGCACGTAAATGCGCCCTGGGGTTCGTCAATGGTGGAAATCACTCCGGGGACCAAAACGGTGATTAATAGCCCATGAAACAGGCCAGAATCGGCCAAAACTGCGAGTGTTGATGACCGGCACGTAAATGCACCCTGGGGTTCGTGAATGGTGGAAATCACTCCGGGGACCCAAAACGGTGATGAATAGCCCATGAAACACGCCAGAATCGGCCAAAACTGCGAGTGTTGATGACCGGCACGTAAATGCGCCCTGGGGTTCGTCAATGGTGGAAATCACTCCGGGGACCAAAACGGTGATTAATAGCCCATGAAACAGGCCAGAATCGGCCAAAACTGCGAGTGTTGATGACCGGCACGTAAATGCACCCTCGGGTTCGTCAATGGTGGAATTCACTCCGGGGACCCAAAACGGTGATTAATAGCCCATGAAACAGGCCAGAATCGGCCAAAACTTCGAGTGTTGATGACCGGCACGTAAATGCACCCTCGGGTTCGTCAATGGTGGAATTCACTCCGGGGACCCAAAACGGTGATTAATAGCCCATGAAACAGGCCAGAATCGGCCAAAACTTCGAGTGTTGATGACCGGCACGTAATTGCACCCTCGGGTTCGTCAATGGTGGAAATCACTCCGGGGACCCAAAACGGTGATTAATAGGCCATGAAACAGGCCAGAATCGGCCAAAACTGCGAGTGTTAATGACCGGCACGTAAATGCACCCTGGGGTTCGTCAATGGTGGAAATCACTCCGGGGACCCAAAACGGTGATTAATAGCCCATGAAACACGCCAGAATCGGCCAAAACTGCGAGTGTTGATGACCGGCACGTAAATGCGCCCTGAGGTTCGTCAATGCTGGAAATCACTCCAGGGACCCAAAACGGTGATTAATAGCCCATGAAACAGGCCAGAATCAGCCAAAAGTGTGTGGGATGATGACCGGCACGTAAATGCACCCTCGGGTTCGTCAATGGTGGAAATCACTCCGGGGACCCAAAACGGTGATTAATAGCCCATGAAACAGGTCAGAATCGGCCAAAACTGCGAGTGTTGATGACCGGCACGTAAATGCACCCTGGGTTCGTCAATGGTGGAAATCACTCCGGGGACCCAAAACGGTGATTAATAGTCCATGAAACAGGCCAGAATCGGCCAAAACTGCGAGTGCTGATGACCGGCACGTAAATGCACCCTGGGTTCGTCAATGGTGGAAATCACTCAGGGGACCCAAAACAGTGATTAATAGCCCATGAAACAGGCCAGAATCGGCCAAAACTGCGAGTGTTGATGACCGGCACGTAAATGCACCCTCGGGTTCGTCAATGGTGGAATTCACTCCGGGGACCCAAAACGGTGATTAATAGCCCATGAAACAGGCCAGAATCGGCCAAAACTTCGAGTGTTGATGACCGGCACGTAATTGCACCCTCGGGTTCGTCAATGGTGGAAATCACTCCGGGGACCCAAAACGGTGATTAATAGCCCATGAAACAGGCCAGAATCGGCCAAAACTTCGAGTGTTGATGACCGGCACGTAAATGCACCCTGGGGTTCGTCAATGGTGGAAATCACTCCGGGGACCCAAAACGGTGATTAATAGCCCATGAAACACGCCAGAATCGGCCAAAACTGCGAGTGTTGATGACCGGCACGTAAATGCGCCCTGGGGTTCGTCAATGGTGGAAATCACTCCGGGGACCAAAACGGTGATTAATAGCCCATGAAACAGGCCAGAATCGGCCAAAACTGCGAGTGTTGATGACCGGCACGTAAATGCACCCTGGGGTTCGTGAATGGTGGAAATCACTCCGGGGACCCAAAACGGTGATGAATAGCCCATGAAACACGCCAGAATCGGCCAAAACTGCGAGTGTTGATGACCGGCACGTAAATGCGCCCTGGGGTTCGTCAATGGTGGAAATCACTCCGGGGACCAAAACGGTGATTAATAGCCCATGAAACAGGCCAGAATCGGCCAAAACTGCGAGTGTTGATGACCGGCACGTAAATGCACCCTCGGGTTCGTCAATGGTGGAATTCACTCCGGGGACCCAAAACGGTGATTAATAGCCCATGAAACAGGCCAGAATCGGCCAAAACTTCGAGTGTTGATGACCGGCACGTAAATGCACCCTCGGGTTCGTCAATGGTGGAATTCACTCCGGGGACCCAAAACGGTGATTAATAGCCCATGAAACAGGCCAGAATCGGCCAAAACTTCGAGTGTTGATGACCGGCACGTAATTGCACCCTCGGGTTCGTCAATAGTGGAAATCACTCCGGGGACCCAAAACGGTGATTAATAGGCCATGAAACAGGCCAGAATCGGCCAAAACTGCGAGTGTTAATGACCGGCACGTAAATGCACCCTGGGGTTCGTCAATGGTGGAAATCACTCCGGGGACCCAAAACGGTGATTAATAGCCCATGAAACACGCCAGAATCGGCCAAAACTGCGAGTGTTGATGACCGGCACGTAAATGCGCCCTGAGGTTCGTCAATGCTGGAAATCACTCCAGGGACCCAAAACGGTGATTAATAGCCCATGAAACAGGCCAGAATCAGCCAAAAGTGTGTGGGATGATGACCGGCACGTAAATGCACCCTCGGGTTCGTCAATGGTGGAAATCACTCCGGGGACCCAAAACGGTGATTAATAGCCCATGAAACAGGTCAGAATCGGCCAAAACTGCGAGTGTTGATGACCGGCACGTAAATGCACCCTGGGTTCGTCAATGGTGGAAATCACTCCGGGGACCCAAAACGGTGATTAATAGTCCATGAAACAGGCCAGAATCGGCCAAAACTGCGAGTGCTGATGACCGGCACGTAAATGCACCCTGGGTTCGTCAATGGTGGAAATCACTCAGGGGACCCAAAACAGTGATTAATAGCCCATGAAACAGGCCAGAATCGGCCAAAACTGCGAGTGTTGATGACCGGCACGTAAATGCACCCTCGGGTTCGTCAATGGTGGAATTCACTCCGGGGACCCAAAACGGTGATTAATAGCCCATGAAACAGGCCAGAATCGGCCAAAACTTCGAGTGTTGATGACCGGCACGTAATTGCACCCTCGGGTTCGTCAATGGTGGAAATCACTCCGGGGACCCAAAACGGTGATTAATAGCCCATGAAACAGGCCAGAATCGGCCAAAACTGCGAGTGCTGATGACCGGCACGTAAATGCACCCTGGGTTCGTCAATGGTGGAAATCACTCAGGGGACCCAAAACAGTGATTAATAGCCCATGAAACAGGCCAGAATCGGCCAAAACTGCGAGTGTTGATGACCGGCACGTAAATGCACCCTCGGGTTCGTCAATGGTGGAATTCACTCCGGGGACCCAAAACGGTGATTAATAGCCCATGAAACAGGCCAGAATCGGCCAAAACTTCGAGTGTTGATGACCGGCACGTAATTGCACCCTCGGGTTCGTCAATGGTGGAAATCACTCCGGGGACCCAAAACGGTGATTAATAGCCCATGAAACAGGCCAGAATCGGCCAAAACTGCGAGTGTTAATGACCGGCACGTAAATGCACCCTGGGGTTCGTCAATGGTGGAAATCACTCCGGGGACCCAAAACGGTGATTAATAGCCCATGAAACACGCCAGAATCGGCCAAAACTGCGAGTGTTGATGACCGGCACGTAAATGCGCCCTGGGGTTCGTCAATGGTGGAAATCACTCCGGGGACCAAAACGGTGATTAATAGCCCATGAAACAGGCCAGAATCGGCCAAAACTGCGAGTGTTGATGACCGGCACGTAAATGCACCCTGGGGTTCGTGAATGGTGGAAATCACTCCGGGGACCCAAAACGGTGATGAATAGCCCATGAAACACGCCAGAATCGGCCAAAACTGCGAGTGTTGATGACCGGCACGTAAATGCGCCCTGGGGTTCGTCAATGGTGGAAATCACTCCGGGGACCAAAACGGTGATTAATAGCCCATGAAACAGGCCAGAATCGGCCAAAACTGCGAGTGTTGATGACCGGCACGTAAATGCACCCTCGGGTTCGTCAATGGTGGAATTCACTCCGGGGACCCAAAACGGTGATTAATAGCCCATGAAACAGGCCAGAATCGGCCAAAACTTCGAGTGTTGATGACCGGCACGTAAATGCACCCTCGGGTTCGTCAATGGTGGAATTCACTCCGGGGACCCAAAACGGTGATTAATAGCCCATGAAACAGGCCAGAATCGGCCAAAACTGCGAGTGTTGATGACCGGCACGTAAATGCACCCTGGGGTTCGTCAATGGTGGAAATCACTCCGGGGACCCAAAACGGTGATTAATAGCCCATGAAACAGGCCAGAATCAGCCAAAAGTGTGTGGGATGATGACCGGCACGTAAATGCACCCTCGGGTTCGTCAATGGTGGAAATCACTCCGGGGACCCAAAACGGTGATTAATAGCCCATGAAACAGGCCAGAATCGGCCAAAACTTCGAGTGTTGATGACCGGCACGTAATTGCACCCTCGGGTTCGTCAATGGTGGAAATCACTCCGGGGACCCAAAACGGTGATTAATAGCCCATGAAACAGGCCAGAATCGGCCAAAACTGCGAGTGTTAATGACCGGCACGTAAATGCACCCTGGGGTTCGTCAATGGTGGAAATCACTCCGGGGACCCAAAACGGTGATTAATAGCCCATGAAACACGCCAGAATCGGCCAAAACTGCGAGTGTTGATGACCGGCACGTAAATGCGCCCTGGGGTTCGTCAATGGTGGAAATCACTCCGGGGACCAAAACGGTGATTAATAGCCCATGAAACAGGCCAGAATCGGCCAAAACTGCGAGTGTTGATGACCGGCACGTAAATGCACCCTGGGGTTCGTGAATGGTGGAAATCACTCCGGGGACCCAAAACGGTGATGAATAGCCCATGAAACACGCCAGAATCGGCCAAAACTGCGAGTGTTGATGACCGGCACGTAAATGCGCCCTGGGGTTCGTCAATGGTGGAAATCACTCCGGGGACCAAAACGGTGATTAATAGCCCATGAAACAGGCCAGAATCGGCCAAAACTGCGAGTGTTGATGACCGGCACGTAAATGCACCCTCGGGTTCGTCAATGGTGGAATTCACTCCGGGGACCCAAAACGGTGATTAATAGCCCATGAAACAGGCCAGAATCGGCCAAAACTTCGAGTGTTGATGACCGGCACGTAATTGCACCCTCGGGTTCGTCAATGGTGGAAATCACTCCGGGGACCCAAAACGGTGATTAATAGGCCATGAAACAGGCCAGAATCGGCCAAAACTGCGAGTGTTAATGACCGGCACGTAAATGCACCCTGGGGTTCGTCAATGGTGGAAATCACTCCGGGGACCCAAAACGGTGATTAATAGCCCATGAAACACGCCAGAATCGGCCAAAACTGCGAGTGTTGATGACCGGCACGTAAATGCGCCCTGGGGTTCGTCAATGGTGGAAATCACTCCGGGGACCAAAACGGTGATTAATAGCCCATGAAACAGGCCAGAATCGGCCAAAACTGCGAGTGTTGATGACCGACACGTAAATACAACCTGGGGTTCGTCAATGGTGGAAATCACTCCGGGGACCCAAAACGGTGATTAATAGCCCATGAAACACGCCAGAATCGGCCAAAACTGCGAGTGTTGATGACCGGCACGTAAATGCGCCCTGGGGTTCGTCAATGGTGGAAATCACTCCGGGGACCAAAACGGTGATTAATAGCCCATGAAACAGGCCAGAATCGGCCAAAACTGCGAGTGTTGATGACCGGCACGTAAATGCACCCTGGGGTTCGTGAATGGTGGAAATCACTCCGGGGACCCAAAACGGTGATGAATAGCCCATGAAACACGCCAGAATCGGCCAAAACTGCGAGTGTTGATGACCGGCACGTAAATGCGCCCTGGGGTTCGTCAATGGTGGAAATCACTCCGGGGACCAAAACGGTGATTAATAGCCCATGAAACAGGCCAGAATCGGCCAAAACTGCGAGTGTTGATGACCGGCACGTAAATGCACCCTCGGGTTCGTCAATGGTGGAATTCACTCCGGGGACCCAAAACGGTGATTAATAGCCCATGAAACAGGCCAGAATCGGCCAAAACTTCGAGTGTTGATGACCGGCACGTAATTGCACCCTCGGGTTCGTCAATGGTGGAAATCACTCCGGGGACCCAAAACGGTGATTAATAGGCCATGAAACAGGCCAGAATCGGCCAAAACTGCGAGTGTTAATGACCGGCACGTAAATGCACCCTGGGGTTCGTCAATGGTGGAAATCACTCCGGGGACCCAAAACGGTGATTAATAGCCCATGAAACACGCCAGAATCGGCCAAAACTGCGAGTGTTGATGACCGGCACGTAAATGCGCCCTGGGGTTCGTCAATGGTGGAAATCACTCCGGGGACCAAAACGGTGATTAATAGCCCATGAAACAGGCCAGAATCGGCCAAAACTGCGAGTGTTGATGACCGGCACGTAAATGCACCCTGGGGTTCGTGAATGGTGGAAATCACTCCGGGGACCCAAAACGGTGATGAATAGCCCATGAAACACGCCAGAATCGGCCAAAACTGCGAGTGTTGATGACCGGCACGTAAATGCGCCCTGGGGTTCGTCAATGGTGGAAATCACTCCGGGGACCAAAACGGTGATTAATAGCCCATGAAACAGGCCAGAATCGGCCAAAACTGCGAGTGTTGATGACCGGCACGTAAATGCACCCTCGGGTTCGTCAATGGTGGAATTCACTCCGGGGACCCAAAACGGTGATTAATAGCCCATGAAACAGGCCAGAATCGGCCAAAACTTCGAGTGTTGATGACCGGCACGTAATTGCACCCTCGGGTTCGTCAATGGTGGAAATCACTCCGGGGACCCAAAACGGTGATTAATAGGCCATGAAACAGGCCAGAATCGGCCAAAACTGCGAGTGTTAATGACCGGCACGTAAATGCACCCTGGGGTTCGTCAATGGTGGAAATCACTCCGGGGACCCAAAACGGTGATTAATAGCCCATGAAACACGCCAGAATCGGCCAAAACTGCGAGTGTTGATGACCGGCACGTAAATGCGCCCTGGGGTTCGTCAATGGTGGAAATCACTCCGGGGACCAAAACGGTGATTAATAGCCCATGAAACAGGCCAGAATCGGCCAAAACTGCGAGTGTTGATGACCGACACGTAAATACAACCTGGGGTTCGTCAATGGTGGAAATCACTCCGGGGACCCAAAACGGTGATTAATAGCCCATGAAACACGCCAGAATCGGCCAAAACTGCGAGTGTTGATGACCGGCACGTAAATGCGCCCTGGGGTTCGTCAATGGTGGAAATCACTCCGGGGACCAAAACGGTGATTAATAGCCCATGAAACAGGCCAGAATCGGCCAAAACTGCGAGTGTTGATGACCGGCACGTAAATGCACCCTGGGGTTCGTGAATGGTGGAAATCACTCCGGGGACCCAAAACGGTGATGAATAGCCCATGAAACACGCCAGAATCGGCCAAAACTGCGAGTGTTGATGACCGGCACGTAAATGCGCCCTGGGGTTCGTCAATGGTGGAAATCACTCCGGGGACCAAAACGGTGATTAATAGCCCATGAAACAGGCCAGAATCGGCCAAAACTGCGAGTGTTGATGACCGGCACGTAAATGCACCCTCGGGTTCGTCAATGGTGGAATTCACTCCGGGGACCCAAAACGGTGATTAATAGCCCATGAAACAGGCCAGAATCGGCCAAAACTTCGAGTGTTGATGACCGGCACGTAATTGCACCCTCGGGTTCGTCAATGGTGGAAATCACTCCGGGGACCCAAAACGGTGATTAATAGGCCATGAAACAGGCCAGAATCGGCCAAAACTGCGAGTGTTAATGACCGGCACGTAAATGCACCCTGGGGTTCGTCAATGGTGGAAATCACTCCGGGGACCCAAAACGGTGATTAATAGCCCATGAAACAGGCCAGAATCGGCCAAAACTGCGAGTGTTGATGACCGGCACGTAAATGCACCCTCGGGTTCGTCAATGGTGGAATTCACTCCGGGGACCCAAAACGGTGATTAATAGCCCATGAAACAGGCCAGAATCGGCCAAAACTTCGAGTGTTGATGACCGGCACGTAAATGCACCCTCGGGTTCGTCAATGGTGGAATTCACTCCGGGGACCCAAAACGGTGATTAATAGCCCATGAAACAGGCCAGAATCGGCCAAAACTGCGAGTGTTGATGACCGGCACGTAAATGCACCCTGGGGTTCGTCAATGGTGGAAATCACTCCGGGGACCCAAAACGGTGATTAATAGCCCATGAAACAGGCCAGAATCAGCCAAAAGTGTGTGGGATGATGACCGGCACGTAAATGCACCCTCGGGTTCGTCAATGGTGGAAATCACTCCGGGGACCCAAAACGGTGATTAATAGCCCATGAAACAGGCCAGAATCGGCCAAAACTTCGAGTGTTGATGACCGGCACGTAATTGCACCCTCGGGTTCGTCAATGGTGGAAATCACTCCGGGGACCCAAAACGGTGATTAATAGCCCATGAAACAGGCCAGAATCGGCCAAAACTGCGAGTGTTAATGACCGGCACGTAAATGCACCCTGGGGTTCGTCAATGGTGGAAATCACTCCGGGGACCCAAAACGGTGATTAATAGCCCATGAAACACGCCAGAATCAGCCAAAACTGCGAGTGTTGATGACCGGCACGTAAATGCGCCCTGGGGTTCGTCAATGGTGGAAATCACTCCGGGGACCAAAACGGTGATTAATAGCCCATGAAACAGGCCAGAATCGGCCAAAACTGCGAGTGTTGATGACCGGCACGTAAATGCACCCTGGGGTTCGTGAATGGTGGAAATCACTCCGGGGACCCAAAACGGTGATGAATAGCCCATGAAACACGCCAGAATCGGCCAAAACTGCGAGTGTTGATGACCGGCACGTAAATGCGCCCTGGGGTTCGTCAATGGTGGAAATCACTCCGGGGACCAAAACGGTGATTAATAGCCCATGAAACAGGCCAGAATCGGCCAAAACTGCGAGTGTTGATGACCGGCACGTAAATGCACCCTCGGGTTCGTCAATGGTGGAATTCACTCCGGGGACCCAAAACGGTGATTAATAGCCCATGAAACAGGCCAGAATCGGCCAAAACTTCGAGTGTTGATGACCGGCACGTAAATGCACCCTCGGGTTCGTCAATGGTGGAATTCACTCCGGGGACCCAAAACGGTGATTAATAGCCCATGAAACAGGCCAGAATCGGCCAAAACTTCGAGTGTTGATGACCGGCACGTAATTGCACCCTCGGGTTCGTCAATGGTGGAAATCACTCCGGGGACCCAAAACGGTGATTAATAGGCCATGAAACAGGCCAGAATCGGCCAAAACTGCGAGTGTTAATGACCGGCACGTAAATGCACCCTGGGGTTCGTCAATGGTGGAAATCACTCCGGGGACCCAAAACGGTGATTAATAGCCCATGAAACACGCCAGAATCGGCCAAAACTGCGAGTGTTGATGACCGGCACGTAAATGCGCCCTGAGGTTCGTCAATGCTGGAAATCACTCCAGGGACCCAAAACGGTGATTAATAGCCCATGAAACAGGCCAGAATCAGCCAAAAGTGTGTGGGATGATGACCGGCACGTAAATGCACCCTCGGGTTCGTCAATGGTGGAAATCACTCCGGGGACCCAAAACGGTGATTAATAGCCCATGAAACAGGTCAGAATCGGCCAAAACTGCGAGTGTTGATGACCGGCACGTAAATGCACCCTGGGTTCGTCAATGGTGGAAATCACTCCGGGGACCCAAAACGGTGATTAATAGTCCATGAAACAGGCCAGAATCGGCCAAAACTGCGAGTGCTGATGACCGGCACGTAAATGCACCCTGGGTTCGTCAATGGTGGAAATCACTCAGGGGACCCAAAACAGTGATTAATAGCCCATGAAACAGGCCAGAATCGGCCAAAACTGCGAGTGTTGATGACCGGCACGTAAATGCACCCTCGGGTTCGTCAATGGTGGAATTCACTCCGGGGACCCAAAACGGTGATTAATAGCCCATGAAACAGGCCAGAATCGGCCAAAACTTCGAGTGTTGATGACCGGCACGTAAATGCACCCTGGGTTCGTCAATGGTGGAAATCACTCCGGGGACCCAAAACGGTGATTAATAGTCCATGAAACAGGCCAGAATCGGCCAAAACTGCGAGTGCTGATGACCGGCACGTAAATGCACCCTTGGTTCGTCAATGGTGGAAATCACTCAGGGGACCCAAAACAGTGATTAATAGCCCATGAAACAGGCCAGAATCGGCCAAAACTTCGAGTGTTGATGACCGGCACGTAATTGCACCCTCGGGTTCGTCAATGGTGGAAATCACTCCGGGGACCCAAAACGGTGATTAATAGCCCATGAAACAGGCCAGAATCGGCCAAAACTGCGAGTGTTAATGACCGGCACGTAAATGCACCCTGGGGTTCGTCAATGGTGGAAATCACTCCGGGGACCCAAAACGGTGATTAATAGCCCATGAAACAGGCCAGAATCGGCCAAAACTGCGAGTGTTGATGACCGGCACGTAAATGCACCCTGGGGTTCGTCAATGGTGGAAATCACTCCGGGGACCCAAAACGGTGATTAATAGCCCATGAAACAGGCCAGAATCAGCCAAAAGTGTGTGGGATGATGACCGGCACGTAAATGCACCCTCGGGTTCGTCAATGGTGGAAATCACTCCGGGGACCCAAAACGGTGATTAATAGCCCATGAAACACGCCAGAATCGGCCAAAACTTCGAGTGTTGATGACCGGCACGTAATTGCACCCTCGGGTTCGTCAATGGTGGAAATCACTCCGGGGACCCAAAACGGTGATTAATAGCCCATGAAACAGGCCAGAATCGGCCAAAACTGCGAGTGTTAATGACCGGCACGTAAATGCACCCTGGGGTTCGTCAATGGTGGAAATCACTCCGGGGACCCAAAACGGTGATTAATAGCCCATGAAACACGCCAGAATCGGCCAAAACTGCGAGTGTTGATGACCGGCACGTAAATGCGCCCTGGGGTTCGTCAATGGTGGAAATCACTCCGGGGACCAAAACGGTGATTAATAGCCCATGAAACAGGCCAGAATCGGCCAAAACTGCGAGTGTTGATGACCGGCACGTAAATGCACCCTGGGGTTCGTGAATGGTGGAAATCACTCCGGGGACCCAAAACGGTGATGAATAGCCCATGAAACACGCCAGAATCGGCCAAAACTGCGAGTGTTGATGACCGGCACGTAAATGCGCCCTGGGGTTCGTCAATGGTGGAAATCACTCCGGGGACCAAAACGGTGATTAATAGCCCATGAAACAGGCCAGAATCGGCCAAAACTGCGAGTGTTGATGACCGGCACGTAAATGCACCCTCGGGTTCGTCAATGGTGGAATTCACTCCGGGGACCCAAAACGGTGATTAATAGCCCATGAAACAGGCCAGAATCGGCCAAAACTTCGAGTGTTGATGACCGGCACGTAAATGCACCCTCGGGTTCGTCAATGGTGGAATTCACTCCGGGGACCCAAAACGGTGATTAATAGCCCATGAAACAGGCCAGAATCGGCCAAAACTTCGAGTGTTGATGACCGGCACGTAATTGCACCCTCGGGTTCGTCAATGGTGGAAATCACTCCGGGGACCCAAAACGGTGATTAATAGGCCATGAAACAGGCCAGAATCGGCCAAAACTGCGAGTGTTAATGACCGGCACGTAAATGCACCCTGGGGTTCGTCAATGGTGGAAATCACTCCGGGGACCCAAAACGGTGATTAATAGCCCATGAAACACGCCAGAATCGGCCAAAACTGCGAGTGTTGATGACCGGCACGTAAATGCGCCCTGAGGTTCGTCAATGCTGGAAATCACTCCAGGGACCCAAAACGGTGATTAATAGCCCATGAAACAGGCCAGAATCAGCCAAAAGTGTGTGGGATGATGACCGGCACGTAAATGCACCCTCGGGTTCGTCAATGGTGGAAATCACTCCGGGGACCCAAAACGGTGATTAATAGCCCATGAAACAGGTCAGAATCGGCCAAAACTGCGAGTGTTGATGACCGGCACGTAAATGCACCCTGGGTTCGTCAATGGTGGAAATCACTCCGGGGACCCAAAACGGTGATTAATAGTCCATGAAACAGGCCAGAATCGGCCAAAACTGCGAGTGCTGATGACCGGCACGTAAATGCACCCTGGGTTCGTCAATGGTGGAAATCACTCAGGGGACCCAAAACAGTGATTAATAGCCCATGAAACAGGCCAGAATCGGCCAAAACTGCGAGTGTTGATGACCGGCACGTAAATGCACCCTCGGGTTCGTCAATGGTGGAATTCACTCCGGGGACCCAAAACGGTGATTAATAGCCCATGAAACAGGCCAGAATCGGCCAAAACTTCGAGTGTTGATGACCGGCACGTAAATGCACCCTGGGTTCGTCAATGGTGGAAATCACTCCGGGGACCCAAAACGGTGATTAATAGTCCATGAAACAGGCCAGAATCGGCCAAAACTTCGAGTGTTAATGACCGGCACGTAAATGCACCCTGGGGTTCGTCAATGGTGGAAATCACTCCGGGGACCCAAAACGGTGATTAATAGCCCATGAAACACGCCAGAATCGGCCAAAACTGCGAGTGTTGATGACCGGCACGTAAATGCGCCCTGGGGTTCGTCAATGGTGGAAATCACTCCGGGGACCAAAACGGTGATTAATAGCCCATGAAACAGGCCAGAATCGGCCAAAACTGCGAGTGTTGATGACCGACACGTAAATACAACCTGGGGTTCGTCAATGGTGGAAATCACTCCGGGGACCCAAAACGGTGATTAATAGCCCATGAAACACGCCAGAATCGGCCAAAACTGCGAGTGTTGATGACCGGCACGTAAATGCGCCCTGGGGTTCGTCAATGGTGGAAATCACTCCGGGGACCAAAACGGTGATTAATAGCCCATGAAACAGGCCAGAATCGGCCAAAACTGCGAGTGTTGATGACCGGCACGTAAATGCACCCTGGGGTTCGTGAATGGTGGAAATCACTCCGGGGACCCAAAACGGTGATGAATAGCCCATGAAACACGCCAGAATCGGCCAAAACTGCGAGTGTTGATGACCGGCACGTAAATGCGCCCTGGGGTTCGTCAATGGTGGAAATCACTCCGGGGACCAAAACGGTGATTAATAGCCCATGAAACAGGCCAGAATCGGCCAAAACTGCGAGTGTTGATGACCGGCACGTAAATGCACCCTCGGGTTCGTCAATGGTGGAATTCACTCCGGGGACCCAAAACGGTGATTAATAGCCCATGAAACAGGCCAGAATCGGCCAAAACTTCGAGTGTTGATGACCGGCACGTAATTGCACCCTCGGGTTCGTCAATGGTGGAAATCACTCCGGGGACCCAAAACGGTGATTAATAGGCCATGAAACAGGCCAGAATCGGCCAAAACTGCGAGTGTTAATGACCGGCACGTAAATGCACCCTGGGGTTCGTCAATGGTGGAAATCACTCCGGGGACCCAAAACGGTGATTAATAGCCCATGAAACACGCCAGAATCGGCCAAAACTGCGAGTGTTGATGACCGGCACGTAAATGCGCCCTGGGGTTCGTCAATGGTGGAAATCACTCCGGGGACCAAAACGGTGATTAATAGCCCATGAAACAGGCCAGAATCGGCCAAAACTGCGAGTGTTGATGACCGGCACGTAAATGCACCCTGGGGTTCGTGAATGGTGGAAATCACTCCGGGGACCCAAAACGGTGATGAATAGCCCATGAAACACGCCAGAATCGGCCAAAACTGCGAGTGTTGATGACCGGCACGTAAATGCGCCCTGGGGTTCGTCAATGGTGGAAATCACTCCGGGGACCAAAACGGTGATTAATAGCCCATGAAACAGGCCAGAATCGGCCAAAACTGCGAGTGTTGATGACCGGCACGTAAATGCACCCTCGGGTTCGTCAATGGTGGAATTCACTCCGGGGACCCAAAACGGTGATTAATAGCCCATGAAACAGGCCAGAATCGGCCAAAACTTCGAGTGTTGATGACCGGCACGTAATTGCACCCTCGGGTTCGTCAATGGTGGAAATCACTCCGGGGACCCAAAACGGTGATTAATAGGCCATGAAACAGGCCAGAATCGGCCAAAACTGCGAGTGTTAATGACCGGCACGTAAATGCACCCTGGGGTTCGTCAATGGTGGAAATCACTCCGGGGACCCAAAACGGTGATTAATAGCCCATGAAACACGCCAGAATCGGCCAAAACTGCGAGTGTTGATGACCGGCACGTAAATGCGCCCTGGGGTTCGTCAATGGTGGAAATCACTCCGGGGACCAAAACGGTGATTAATAGCCCATGAAACAGGCCAGAATCGGCCAAAACTGCGAGTGTTGATGACCGACACGTAAATACAACCTGGGGTTCGTCAATGGTGGAAATCACTCCGGGGACCCAAAACGGTGATTAATAGCCCATGAAACACGCCAGAATCGGCCAAAACTGCGAGTGTTGATGACCGGCACGTAAATGCGCCCTGGGGTTCGTCAATGGTGGAAATCACTCCGGGGACCAAAACGGTGATTAATAGCCCATGAAACAGGCCAGAATCGGCCAAAACTGCGAGTGTTGATGACCGGCACGTAAATGCACCCTGGGGTTCGTGAATGGTGGAAATCACTCCGGGGACCCAAAACGGTGATGAATAGCCCATGAAACACGCCAGAATCGGCCAAAACTGCGAGTGTTGATGACCGGCACGTAAATGCGCCCTGGGGTTCGTCAATGGTGGAAATCACTCCGGGGACCAAAACGGTGATTAATAGCCCATGAAACAGGCCAGAATCGGCCAAAACTGCGAGTGTTGATGACCGGCACGTAAATGCACCCTCGGGTTCGTCAATGGTGGAATTCACTCCGGGGACCCAAAACGGTGATTAATAGCCCATGAAACAGGCCAGAATCGGCCAAAACTTCGAGTGTTGATGACCGGCACGTAATTGCACCCTCGGGTTCGTCAATGGTGGAAATCACTCCGGGGACCCAAAACGGTGATTAATAGGCCATGAAACAGGCCAGAATCGGCCAAAACTGCGAGTGTTAATGACCGGCACGTAAATGCACCCTGGGGTTCGTCAATGGTGGAAATCACTCCGGGGACCCAAAACGGTGATTAATAGCCCATGAAACAGGCCAGAATCGGCCAAAACTGCGAGTGTTGATGACCGGCACGTAAATGCACCCTCGGGTTCGTCAATGGTGGAATTCACTCCGGGGACCCAAAACGGTGATTAATAGCCCATGAAACAGGCCAGAATCGGCCAAAACTTCGAGTGTTGATGACCGGCACGTAAATGCACCCTCGGGTTCGTCAATGGTGGAATTCACTCCGGGGACCCAAAACGGTGATTAATAGCCCATGAAACAGGCCAGAATCGGCCAAAACTGCGAGTGTTGATGACCGGCACGTAAATGCACCCTGGGGTTCGTCAATGGTGGAAATCACTCCGGGGACCCAAAACGGTGATTAATAGCCCATGAAACAGGCCAGAATCAGCCAAAAGTGTGTGGGATGATGACCGGCACGTAAATGCACCCTCGGGTTCGTCAATGGTGGAAATCACTCCGGGGACCCAAAACGGTGATTAATAGCCCATGAAACAGGCCAGAATCGGCCAAAACTTCGAGTGTTGATGACCGGCACGTAATTGCACCCTCGGGTTCGTCAATGGTGGAAATCACTCCGGGGACCCAAAACGGTGATTAATAGCCCATGAAACAGGCCAGAATCGGCCAAAACTGCGAGTGTTAATGACCGGCACGTAAATGCACCCTGGGGTTCGTCAATGGTGGAAATCACTCCGGGGACCCAAAACGGTGATTAATAGCCCATGAAACACGCCAGAATCAGCCAAAACTGCGAGTGTTGATGACCGGCACGTAAATGCGCCCTGGGGTTCGTCAATGGTGGAAATCACTCCGGGGACCAAAACGGTGATTAATAGCCCATGAAACAGGCCAGAATCGGCCAAAACTGCGAGTGTTGATGACCGGCACGTAAATGCACCCTGGGGTTCGTGAATGGTGGAAATCACTCCGGGGACCCAAAACGGTGATGAATAGCCCATGAAACACGCCAGAATCGGCCAAAACTGCGAGTGTTGATGACCGGCACGTAAATGCGCCCTGGGGTTCGTCAATGGTGGAAATCACTCCGGGGACCAAAACGGTGATTAATAGCCCATGAAACAGGCCAGAATCGGCCAAAACTGCGAGTGTTGATGACCGGCACGTAAATGCACCCTCGGGTTCGTCAATGGTGGAATTCACTCCGGGGACCCAAAACGGTGATTAATAGCCCATGAAACAGGCCAGAATCGGCCAAAACTTCGAGTGTTGATGACCGGCACGTAAATGCACCCTCGGGTTCGTCAATGGTGGAATTCACTCCGGGGACCCAAAACGGTGATTAATAGCCCATGAAACAGGCCAGAATCGGCCAAAACTTCGAGTGTTGATGACCGGCACGTAATTGCACCCTCGGGTTCGTCAATGGTGGAAATCACTCCGGGGACCCAAAACGGTGATTAATAGGCCATGAAACAGGCCAGAATCGGCCAAAACTGCGAGTGTTAATGACCGGCACGTAAATGCACCCTGGGGTTCGTCAATGGTGGAAATCACTCCGGGGACCCAAAACGGTGATTAATAGCCCATGAAACACGCCAGAATCGGCCAAAACTGCGAGTGTTGATGACCGGCACGTAAATGCGCCCTGAGGTTCGTCAATGCTGGAAATCACTCCAGGGACCCAAAACGGTGATTAATAGCCCATGAAACAGGCCAGAATCAGCCAAAAGTGTGTGGGATGATGACCGGCACGTAAATGCACCCTCGGGTTCGTCAATGGTGGAAATCACTCCGGGGACCCAAAACGGTGATTAATAGCCCATGAAACAGGTCAGAATCGGCCAAAACTGCGAGTGTTGATGACCGGCACGTAAATGCACCCTGGGTTCGTCAATGGTGGAAATCACTCCGGGGACCCAAAACGGTGATTAATAGTCCATGAAACAGGCCAGAATCGGCCAAAACTGCGAGTGCTGATGACCGGCACGTAAATGCACCCTGGGTTCGTCAATGGTGGAAATCACTCAGGGGACCCAAAACAGTGATTAATAGCCCATGAAACAGGCCAGAATCGGCCAAAACTGCGAGTGTTGATGACCGGCACGTAAATGCACCCTCGGGTTCGTCAATGGTGGAATTCACTCCGGGGACCCAAAACGGTGATTAATAGCCCATGAAACAGGCCAGAATCGGCCAAAACTTCGAGTGTTGATGACCGGCACGTAAATGCACCCTGGGTTCGTCAATGGTGGAAATCACTCCGGGGACCCAAAACGGTGATTAATAGTCCATGAAACAGGCCAGAATCGGCCAAAACTGCGAGTGCTGATGACCGGCACGTAAATGCACCCTTGGTTCGTCAATGGTGGAAATCACTCAGGGGACCCAAAACAGTGATTAATAGCCCATGAAACAGGCCAGAATCGGCCAAAACTTCGAGTGTTGATGACCGGCACGTAATTGCACCCTCGGGTTCGTCAATGGTGGAAATCACTCCGGGGACCCAAAACGGTGATTAATAGCCCATGAAACAGGCCAGAATCGGCCAAAACTGCGAGTGTTAATGACCGGCACGTAAATGCACCCTGGGGTTCGTCAATGGTGGAAATCACTCCGGGGACCCAAAACGGTGATTAATAGCCCATGAAACAGGCCAGAATCGGCCAAAACTGCGAGTGTTGATGACCGGCACGTAAATGCACCCTGGGGTTCGTCAATGGTGGAAATCACTCCGGGGACCCAAAACGGTGATTAATAGCCCATGAAACAGGCCAGAATCAGCCAAAAGTGTGTGGGATGATGACCGGCACGTAAATGCACCCTCGGGTTCGTCAATGGTGGAAATCACTCCGGGGACCCAAAACGGTGATTAATAGCCCATGAAACACGCCAGAATCGGCCAAAACTTCGAGTGTTGATGACCGGCACGTAATTGCACCCTCGGGTTCGTCAATGGTGGAAATCACTCCGGGGACCCAAAACGGTGATTAATAGCCCATGAAACAGGCCAGAATCGGCCAAAACTGCGAGTGTTAATGACCGGCACGTAAATGCACCCTGGGGTTCGTCAATGGTGGAAATCACTCCGGGGACCCAAAACGGTGATTAATAGCCCATGAAACACGCCAGAATCGGCCAAAACTGCGAGTGTTGATGACCGGCACGTAAATGCGCCCTGGGGTTCGTCAATGGTGGAAATCACTCCGGGGACCAAAACGGTGATTAATAGCCCATGAAACAGGCCAGAATCGGCCAAAACTGCGAGTGTTGATGACCGGCACGTAAATGCACCCTGGGGTTCGTGAATGGTGGAAATCACTCCGGGGACCCAAAACGGTGATGAATAGCCCATGAAACACGCCAGAATCGGCCAAAACTGCGAGTGTTGATGACCGGCACGTAAATGCGCCCTGGGGTTCGTCAATGGTGGAAATCACTCCGGGGACCAAAACGGTGATTAATAGCCCATGAAACAGGCCAGAATCGGCCAAAACTGCGAGTGTTGATGACCGGCACGTAAATGCACCCTCGGGTTCGTCAATGGTGGAATTCACTCCGGGGACCCAAAACGGTGATTAATAGCCCATGAAACAGGCCAGAATCGGCCAAAACTTCGAGTGTTGATGACCGGCACGTAAATGCACCCTCGGGTTCGTCAATGGTGGAATTCACTCCGGGGACCCAAAACGGTGATTAATAGCCCATGAAACAGGCCAGAATCGGCCAAAACTTCGAGTGTTGATGACCGGCACGTAATTGCACCCTCGGGTTCGTCAATGGTGGAAATCACTCCGGGGACCCAAAACGGTGATTAATAGGCCATGAAACAGGCCAGAATCGGCCAAAACTGCGAGTGTTAATGACCGGCACGTAAATGCACCCTGGGGTTCGTCAATGGTGGAAATCACTCCGGGGACCCAAAACGGTGATTAATAGCCCATGAAACACGCCAGAATCGGCCAAAACTGCGAGTGTTGATGACCGGCACGTAAATGCGCCCTGAGGTTCGTCAATGCTGGAAATCACTCCAGGGACCCAAAACGGTGATTAATAGCCCATGAAACAGGCCAGAATCAGCCAAAAGTGTGTGGGATGATGACCGGCACGTAAATGCACCCTCGGGTTCGTCAATGGTGGAAATCACTCCGGGGACCCAAAACGGTGATTAATAGCCCATGAAACAGGTCAGAATCGGCCAAAACTGCGAGTGTTGATGACCGGCACGTAAATGCACCCTGGGTTCGTCAATGGTGGAAATCACTCCGGGGACCCAAAACGGTGATTAATAGTCCATGAAACAGGCCAGAATCGGCCAAAACTGCGAGTGCTGATGACCGGCACGTAAATGCACCCTGGGTTCGTCAATGGTGGAAATCACTCAGGGGACCCAAAACAGTGATTAATAGCCCATGAAACAGGCCAGAATCGGCCAAAACTGCGAGTGTTGATGACCGGCACGTAAATGCACCCTCGGGTTCGTCAATGGTGGAATTCACTCCGGGGACCCAAAACGGTGATTAATAGCCCATGAAACAGGCCAGAATCGGCCAAAACTTCGAGTGTTGATGACCGGCACGTAATTGCACCCTCGGGTTCGTCAATGGTGGAAATCACTCCGGGGACCCAAAACGGTGATTAATAGCCCATGAAACAGGCCAGAATCGGCCAAAACTTCGAGTGTTGATGACCGGCACGTAAATGCACCCTGGGGTTCGTCAATGGTGGAAATCACTCCGGGGACCCAAAACGGTGATTAATAGCCCATGAAACACGCCAGAATCGGCCAAAACTGCGAGTGTTGATGACCGGCACGTAAATGCGCCCTGGGGTTCGTCAATGGTGGAAATCACTCCGGGGACCAAAACGGTGATTAATAGCCCATGAAACAGGCCAGAATCGGCCAAAACTGCGAGTGTTGATGACCGGCACGTAAATGCACCCTGGGGTTCGTGAATGGTGGAAATCACTCCGGGGACCCAAAACGGTGATGAATAGCCCATGAAACACGCCAGAATCGGCCAAAACTGCGAGTGTTGATGACCGGCACGTAAATGCGCCCTGGGGTTCGTCAATGGTGGAAATCACTCCGGGGACCAAAACGGTGATTAATAGCCCATGAAACAGGCCAGAATCGGCCAAAACTGCGAGTGTTGATGACCGGCACGTAAATGCACCCTCGGGTTCGTCAATGGTGGAATTCACTCCGGGGACCCAAAACGGTGATTAATAGCCCATGAAACAGGCCAGAATCGGCCAAAACTTCGAGTGTTGATGACCGGCACGTAAATGCACCCTCGGGTTCGTCAATGGTGGAATTCACTCCGGGGACCCAAAACGGTGATTAATAGCCCATGAAACAGGCCAGAATCGGCCAAAACTTCGAGTGTTGATGACCGGCACGTAATTGCACCCTCGGGTTCGTCAATAGTGGAAATCACTCCGGGGACCCAAAACGGTGATTAATAGGCCATGAAACAGGCCAGAATCGGCCAAAACTGCGAGTGTTAATGACCGGCACGTAAATGCACCCTGGGGTTCGTCAATGGTGGAAATCACTCCGGGGACCCAAAACGGTGATTAATAGCCCATGAAACACGCCAGAATCGGCCAAAACTGCGAGTGTTGATGACCGGCACGTAAATGCGCCCTGAGGTTCGTCAATGCTGGAAATCACTCCAGGGACCCAAAACGGTGATTAATAGCCCATGAAACAGGCCAGAATCAGCCAAAAGTGTGTGGGATGATGACCGGCACGTAAATGCACCCTCGGGTTCGTCAATGGTGGAAATCACTCCGGGGACCCAAAACGGTGATTAATAGCCCATGAAACAGGTCAGAATCGGCCAAAACTGCGAGTGTTGATGACCGGCACGTAAATGCACCCTGGGTTCGTCAATGGTGGAAATCACTCCGGGGACCCAAAACGGTGATTAATAGTCCATGAAACAGGCCAGAATCGGCCAAAACTGCGAGTGCTGATGACCGGCACGTAAATGCACCCTGGGTTCGTCAATGGTGGAAATCACTCAGGGGACCCAAAACAGTGATTAATAGCCCATGAAACAGGCCAGAATCGGCCAAAACTGCGAGTGTTGATGACCGGCACGTAAATGCACCCTCGGGTTCGTCAATGGTGGAATTCACTCCGGGGACCCAAAACGGTGATTAATAGCCCATGAAACAGGCCAGAATCGGCCAAAACTTCGAGTGTTGATGACCGGCACGTAATTGCACCCTCGGGTTCGTCAATGGTGGAAATCACTCCGGGGACCCAAAACGGTGATTAATAGCCCATGAAACAGGCCAGAATCGGCCAAAACTGCGAGTGCTGATGACCGGCACGTAAATGCACCCTGGGTTCGTCAATGGTGGAAATCACTCAGGGGACCCAAAACAGTGATTAATAGCCCATGAAACAGGCCAGAATCGGCCAAAACTGCGAGTGTTGATGACCGGCACGTAAATGCACCCTCGGGTTCGTCAATGGTGGAATTCACTCCGGGGACCCAAAACGGTGATTAATAGCCCATGAAACAGGCCAGAATCGGCCAAAACTTCGAGTGTTGATGACCGGCACGTAATTGCACCCTCGGGTTCGTCAATGGTGGAAATCACTCCGGGGACCCAAAACGGTGATTAATAGCCCATGAAACAGGCCAGAATCGGCCAAAACTGCGAGTGTTAATGACCGGCACGTAAATGCACCCTGGGGTTCGTCAATGGTGGAAATCACTCCGGGGACCCAAAACGGTGATTAATAGCCCATGAAACACGCCAGAATCGGCCAAAACTGCGAGTGTTGATGACCGGCACGTAAATGCGCCCTGGGGTTCGTCAATGGTGGAAATCACTCCGGGGACCAAAACGGTGATTAATAGCCCATGAAACAGGCCAGAATCGGCCAAAACTGCGAGTGTTGATGACCGGCACGTAAATGCACCCTGGGGTTCGTGAATGGTGGAAATCACTCCGGGGACCCAAAACGGTGATGAATAGCCCATGAAACACGCCAGAATCGGCCAAAACTGCGAGTGTTGATGACCGGCACGTAAATGCGCCCTGGGGTTCGTCAATGGTGGAAATCACTCCGGGGACCAAAACGGTGATTAATAGCCCATGAAACAGGCCAGAATCGGCCAAAACTGCGAGTGTTGATGACCGGCACGTAAATGCACCCTCGGGTTCGTCAATGGTGGAATTCACTCCGGGGACCCAAAACGGTGATTAATAGCCCATGAAACAGGCCAGAATCGGCCAAAACTTCGAGTGTTGATGACCGGCACGTAAATGCACCCTCGGGTTCGTCAATGGTGGAATTCACTCCGGGGACCCAAAACGGTGATTAATAGCCCATGAAACAGGCCAGAATCGGCCAAAACTGCGAGTGTTGATGACCGGCACGTAAATGCACCCTGGGGTTCGTCAATGGTGGAAATCACTCCGGGGACCCAAAACGGTGATTAATAGCCCATGAAACAGGCCAGAATCAGCCAAAAGTGTGTGGGATGATGACCGGCACGTAAATGCACCCTCGGGTTCGTCAATGGTGGAAATCACTCCGGGGACCCAAAACGGTGATTCATAGCCCATGAAACAGGCCAGAATCGGCCAAAACTTCGAGTGTTGATGACCGGCACGTAATTGCACCCTCGGGTTCGTCAATGGTGGAAATCACTCCGGGGACCCAAAACGGTGATTAATAGCCCATGAAACAGGCCAGAATCGGCCAAAACTGCGAGTGTTAATGACCGGCACGTAAATGCACCCTGGGGTTCGTCAATGGTGGAAATCACTCCGGGGACCCAAAACGGTGATTAATAGCCCATGAAACACGCCAGAATCGGCCAAAACTGCGAGTGTTGATGACCGGCACGTAAATGCGCCCTGGGGTTCGTCAATGGTGGAAATCACTCCGGGGACCAAAACGGTGATTAATAGCCCATGAAACAGGCCAGAATCGGCCAAAACTGCGAGTGTTGATGACCGGCACGTAAATGCACCCTGGGGTTCGTGAATGGTGGAAATCACTCCGGGGACCCAAAACGGTGATGAATAGCCCATGAAACACGCCAGAATCGGCCAAAACTGCGAGTGTTGATGACCGGCACGTAAATGCGCCCTGGGGTTCGTCAATGGTGGAAATCACTCCGGGGACCAAAACGGTGATTAATAGCCCATGAAACAGGCCAGAATCGGCCAAAACTGCGAGTGTTGATGACCGGCACGTAAATGCACCCTCGGGTTCGTCAATGGTGGAATTCACTCCGGGGACCCAAAACGGTGATTAATAGCCCATGAAACAGGCCAGAATCGGCCAAAACTTCGAGTGTTGATGACCGGCACGTAATTGCACCCTCGGGTTCGTCAATGGTGGAAATCACTCCGGGGACCCAAAACGGTGATTAATAGGCCATGAAACAGGCCAGAATCGGCCAAAACTGCGAGTGTTAATGACCGGCACGTAAATGCACCCTGGGGTTCGTCAATGGTGGAAATCACTCCGGGGACCCAAAACGGTGATTAATAGCCCATGAAACACGCCAGAATCGGCCAAAACTGCGAGTGTTGATGACCGGCACGTAAATGCGCCCTGGGGTTCGTCAATGGTGGAAATCACTCCGGGGACCAAAACGGTGATTAATAGCCCATGAAACAGGCCAGAATCGGCCAAAACTGCGAGTGTTGATGACCGGCACGTAAATGCACCCTGGGGTTCGTGAATGGTGGAAATCACTCCGGGGACCCAAAACGGTGATGAATAGCCCATGAAACACGCCAGAATCGGCCAAAACTGCGAGTGTTGATGACCGGCACGTAAATGCGCCCTGGGGTTCGTCAATGGTGGAAATCACTCCGGGGACCAAAACGGTGATTAATAGCCCATGAAACAGGCCAGAATCGGCCAAAACTGCGAGTGTTGATGACCGGCACGTAAATGCACCCTCGGGTTCGTCAATGGTGGAATTCACTCCGGGGACCCAAAACGGTGATTAATAGCCCATGAAACAGGCCAGAATCGGCCAAAACTTCGAGTGTTGATGACCGGCACGTAAATGCACCCTCGGGTTCGTCAATGGTGGAATTCACTCCGGGGACCCAAAACGGTGATTAATAGCCCATGAAACAGGCCAGAATCGGCCAAAACTTCGAGTGTTGATGACCGGCACGTAATTGCACCCTCGGGTTCGTCAATGGTGGAAATCACTCCGGGGACCCAAAACGGTGATTAATAGGCCATGAAACAGGCCAGAATCGGCCAAAACTGCGAGTGTTAATGACCGGCACGTAAATGCACCCTGGGGTTCGTCAATGGTGGAAATCACTCCGGGGACCCAAAACGGTGATTAATAGCCCATGAAACACGCCAGAATCGGCCAAAACTGCGAGTGTTGATGACCGGCACGTAAATGCGCCCTGAGGTTCGTCAATGCTGGAAATCACTCCAGGGACCCAAAACGGTGATTAATAGCCCATGAAACAGGCCAGAATCAGCCAAAAGTGTGTGGGATGATGACCGGCACGTAAATGCACCCTCGGGTTCGTCAATGGTGGAAATCACTCCGGGGACCCAAAACGGTGATTAATAGCCCATGAAACAGGTCAGAATCGGCCAAAACTGCGAGTGTTGATGACCGGCACGTAAATGCACCCTGGGTTCGTCAATGGTGGAAATCACTCCGGGGACCCAAAACGGTGATTAATAGTCCATGAAACAGGCCAGAATCGGCCAAAACTGCGAGTGCTGATGACCGGCACGTAAATGCACCCTGGGTTCGTCAATGGTGGAAATCACTCAGGGGACCCAAAACAGTGATTAATAGCCCATGAAACAGGCCAGAATCGGCCAAAACTGCGAGTGTTGATGACCGGCACGTAAATGCACCCTCGGGTTCGTCAATGGTGGAATTCACTCCGGGGACCCAAAACGGTGATTAATAGCCCATGAAACAGGCCAGAATCGGCCAAAACTTCGAGTGTTGATGACCGGCACGTAAATGCACCCTGGGTTCGTCAATGGTGGAAATCACTCCGGGGACCCAAAACGGTGATTAATAGTCCATGAAACAGGCCAGAATCGGCCAAAACTGCGAGTGCTGATGACCGGCACGTAAATGCACCCTGGGTTCGTCAATGGTGGAAATCACTCAGGGGACCCAAAACGGTGATTAATAGCCCATGAAACAGGCCAGAATCGGCCAAAACTGCGAGTGTTAATGACCGGCACGTAAATGCACCCTGGGGTTCGTCAATGGTGGAAATCACTCCGGGGACCCAAAACGGTGATTAATAGCCCATGAAACACGCCAGAATCGGCCAAAACTTCGAGTGTTGATGACCGGCACGTAATTGCACCCTCGGGTTCGTCAATGGTGGAAATCACTCCGGGGACCCAAAACGGTGATTAATAGCCCATGAAACAGGCCAGAATCGGCCAAAACTGCGAGTGTTAATGACCGGCACGTAAATGCACCCTGGGGTTCGTCAATGGTGGAAATCACTCCGGGGACCCAAAACGGTGATTAATAGCCCATGAAACAGGCCAGAATCGGCCAAAACTGCGAGTGTTGATGACCGGCACGTAAATGCACCCTGGGGTTCGTCAATGGTGGAAATCACTCCGGGGACCCAAAACGGTGATTAATAGCCCATGAAACAGGCCAGAATCAGCCAAAAGTGTGTGGGATGATGACCGGCACGTAAATGCACCCTCGGGTTCGTCAATGGTGGAAATCACTCCGGGGACCCAAAACGGTGATTAATAGCCCATGAAACACGCCAGAATCGGCCAAAACTTCGAGTGTTGATGACCGGCACGTAATTGCACCCTCGGGTTCGTCAATGGTGGAAATCACTCCGGGGACCCAAAACGGTGATTAATAGCCCATGAAACAGGCCAGAATCGGCCAAAACTGCGAGTGTTAATGACCGGCACGTAAATGCACCCTGGGGTTCGTCAATGGTGGAAATCACTCCGGGGACCCAAAACGGTGATTAATAGCCCATGAAACACGCCAGAATCGGCCAAAACTGCGAGTGTTGATGACCGGCACGTAAATGCGCCCTGGGGTTCGTCAATGGTGGAAATCACTCCGGGGACCAAAACGGTGATTAATAGCCCATGAAACAGGCCAGAATCGGCCAAAACTGCGAGTGTTGATGACCGGCACGTAAATGCACCCTGGGGTTCGTGAATGGTGGAAATCACTCCGGGGACCCAAAACGGTGATGAATAGCCCATGAAACACGCCAGAATCGGCCAAAACTGCGAGTGTTGATGACCGGCACGTAAATGCGCCCTGGGGTTCGTCAATGGTGGAAATCACTCCGGGGACCAAAACGGTGATTAATAGCCCATGAAACAGGCCAGAATCGGCCAAAACTGCGAGTGTTGATGACCGGCACGTAAATGCACCCTCGGGTTCGTCAATGGTGGAATTCACTCCGGGGACCCAAAACGGTGATTAATAGCCCATGAAACAGGCCAGAATCGGCCAAAACTTCGAGTGTTGATGACCGGCACGTAAATGCACCCTCGGGTTCGTCAATGGTGGAATTCACTCCGGGGACCCAAAACGGTGATTAATAGCCCATGAAACAGGCCAGAATCGGCCAAAACTGCGAGTGTTGATGACCGGCACGTAAATGCACCCTGGGGTTCGTCAATGGTGGAAATCACTCCGGGGACCCAAAACGGTGATTAATAGCCCATGAAACAGGCCAGAATCAGCCAAAAGTGTGTGGGATGATGACCGGCACGTAAATGCACCCTCGGGTTCGTCAATGGTGGAAATCACTCCGGGGACCCAAAACGGTGATTAATAGCCCATGAAACAGGCCAGAATCGGCCAAAACTTCGAGTGTTGATGACCGGCACGTAATTGCACCCTCGGGTTCGTCAATGGTGGAAATCACTCCGGGGACCCAAAACGGTGATTAATAGCCCATGAAACAGGCCAGAATCGGCCAAAACTGCGAGTGTTAATGACCGGCACGTAAATGCACCCTGGGGTTCGTCAATGGTGGAAATCACTCCGGGGACCCAAAACGGTGATTAATAGCCCATGAAACACGCCAGAATCGGCCAAAACTGCGAGTGTTGATGACCGGCACGTAAATGCGCCCTGGGGTTCGTCAATGGTGGAAATCACTCCGGGGACCAAAACGGTGATTAATAGCCCATGAAACAGGCCAGAATCGGCCAAAACTGCGAGTGTTGATGACCGGCACGTAAATGCACCCTGGGGTTCGTGAATGGTGGAAATCACTCCGGGGACCCAAAACGGTGATGAATAGCCCATGAAACACGCCAGAATCGGCCAAAACTGCGAGTGTTGATGACCGGCACGTAAATGCGCCCTGGGGTTCGTCAATGGTGGAAATCACTCCGGGGACCAAAACGGTGATTAATAGCCCATGAAACAGGCCAGAATCGGCCAAAACTGCGAGTGTTGATGACCGGCACGTAAATGCACCCTCGGGTTCGTCAATGGTGGAATTCACTCCGGGGACCCAAAACGGTGATTAATAGCCCATGAAACAGGCCAGAATCGGCCAAAACTTCGAGTGTTGATGACCGGCACGTAAATGCACCCTCGGGTTCGTCAATGGTGGAATTCACTCCGGGGACCCAAAACGGTGATTAATAGCCCATGAAACAGGCCAGAATCGGCCAAAACTTCGAGTGTTGATGACCGGCACGTAATTGCACCCTCGGGTTCGTCAATGGTGGAAATCACTCCGGGGACCCAAAACGGTGATTAATAGCCCATGAAACAGGCCAGAATCGGCCAAAACTGCGAGTGTTAATGACCGGCACGTAAATGCACCCTGGGGTTCGTCAATGGTGGAAATCACTCCGGGGACCCAAAACGGTGATTAATAGCCCATGAAACACGCCAGAATCGGCCAAAACTGCGAGTGTTGATGACCGGCACGTAAATGCGCCCTGAGGTTCGTCAATGCTGGAAATCACTCCAGGGACCCAAAACGGTGATTAATAGCCCATGAAACAGGCCAGAATCAGCCAAAAGTGTGTGGGATGATGACCGGCACGTAAATGCACCCTCGGGTTCGTCAATGGTGGAAATCACTCCGGGGACCCAAAACGGTGATTAATAGCCCATGAAACAGGTCAGAATCGGCCAAAACTGCGAGTGTTGATGACCGGCACGTAAATGCACCCTGGGTTCGTCAATGGTGGAAATCACTCCGGGGACCCAAAACGGTGATTAATAGTCCATGAAACAGGCCAGAATCGGCCAAAACTGCGAGTGCTGATGACCGGCACGTAAATGCACCCTGGGTTCGTCAATGGTGGAAATCACTCAGGGGACCCAAAACAGTGATTAATAGCCCATGAAACAGGCCAGAATCGGCCAAAACTTCGAGTGTTGATGACCGGCACGTAATTGCACCCTCGGGTTCGTCAATGGTGGAAATCACTCCGGGGACCCAAAACGGTGATTAATAGCCCATGAAACAGGCCAGAATCGGCCAAAACTGCGAGTGTTAATGACCGGCACGTAAATGCACCCTGGGGTTCGTCAATGGTGGAAATCACTCCGGGGACCCAAAACGGTGATTAATAGCCCATGAAACAGGCCAGAATCGGCCAAAACTGCGAGTGTTGATGACCGGCACGTAAATGCACCCTGGGGTTCGTCAATGGTGGAAATCACTCCGGGGACCCAAAACGGTGATTAATAGCCCATGAAACAGGCCAGAATCAGCCAAAAGTGTGTGGGATGATGACCGGCACGTAAATGCACCCTCGGGTTCGTCAATGGTGGAAATCACTCCGGGGACCCAAAACGGTGATTAATAGCCCATGAAACACGCCAGAATCGGCCAAAACTTCGAGTGTTGATGACCGGCACGTAATTGCACCCTCGGGTTCGTCAATGGTGGAAATCACTCCGGGGACCCAAAACGGTGATTAATAGCCCATGAAACAGGCCAGAATCGGCCAAAACTGCGAGTGTTAATGACCGGCACGTAAATGCACCCTGGGGTTCGTCAATGGTGGAAATCACTCCGGGGACCCAAAACGGTGATTAATAGCCCATGAAACACGCCAGAATCGGCCAAAACTGCGAGTGTTGATGACCGGCACGTAAATGCGCCCTGGGGTTCGTCAATGGTGGAAATCACTCCGGGGACCAAAACGGTGATTAATAGCCCATGAAACAGGCCAGAATCGGCCAAAACTGCGAGTGTTGATGACCGGCACGTAAATGCACCCTGGGGTTCGTGAATGGTGGAAATCACTCCGGGGACCCAAAACGGTGATGAATAGCCCATGAAACACGCCAGAATCGGCCAAAACTGCGAGTGTTGATGACCGGCACGTAAATGCGCCCTGGGGTTCGTCAATGGTGGAAATCACTCCGGGGACCAAAACGGTGATTAATAGCCCATGAAACAGGCCAGAATCGGCCAAAACTGCGAGTGTTGATGACCGGCACGTAAATGCACCCTCGGGTTCGTCAATGGTGGAAATCACTCCGGGGACCCAAAACGGTGATTAATAGCCCATGAAACAGGCCAGAATCGGCCAAAACTGCGAGTGTTGATGACCGGCACGTAAATGCACCCTGGGGTTCGTCAATGGTGGAAATCACTCCGGGGACCCAAAACGGTGATTAATAGCCCATGAAACAGGCCAGAATCAGCCAAAAGTGTGTGGGATGATGACCGGCACGTAAATGCACCCTCGGGTTCGTCAATGGTGGAAATCACTCCGGGGACCCAAAACGGTGATTAATAGCCCATGAAACACGCCAGAATCGGCCAAAACTGCGAGTGTTAATGACCGGCACGTAAATGCACCCTGGGGTTCGTCAATGGTGGAAATCACTCCGGGGACCCAAAACGGTGATTAATAGCCCATGAAACAGGCCAGAATCGGCCAAAACTTCGAGTGTTGATGACCGGCACGTAATTGCACCCTCGGGTTCGTCAATGGTGGAAATCACTCCGGGGACCCAAAACGGTGATTAATAGCCCATGAAACAGGCCAGAATCGGCCAAAACTGCGAGTGTTAATGACCGGCACGTAAATGCACCCTGGGGTTCGTCAATGGTGGAAATCACTCCGGGGACCCAAAACGGTGATTAATAGCCCATGAAACACGCCAGAATCGGCCAAAACTGCGAGTGTTGATGACCGGCACGTAAATGCGCCCTGAGGTTCGTCAATGCTGGAAATCACTCCAGGGACCCAAAACGGTGATTAATAGCCCATGAAACAGGCCAGAATCAGCCAAAAGTGTGTGGGATGATGACCGGCACGTAAATGCACCCTCGGGTTCGTCAATGGTGGAAATCACTCCGGGGACCCAAAACGGTGATTAATAGCCCATGAAACACGCCAGAATCGGCCAAAACTGCGAGTGTTGATGACCGGCACGTAAATGCACCCTGGGTTCGTCAATGGTGGAAATCACTCCGGGGACCAAAACGGTGATTAATAGCCCATGAAACAGGCCAGAATCGGCCAAAACTGCGAGTGTTGATGACCGGCACGTAAATGCACCCTCGGGTTCGTCAATGGTGGAATTCACTCCGGGGACCCAAAACGGTGATTAATAGCCCATGAAACAGGCCAGAATCGGCCAAAACTGCGAGTGTTGATGACCGGCACGTAAATGCACCCTCGGGTTCGTCAATGGTGGAATTCACTCCGGGGACCCAAAACGGTGATTAATAGCCCATGAAACAGGCCAGAATCGGCCAAAACTTCGAGTGTTGATGACCGGCACGTAATTGCACCCTCGGGTTCGTCAATGGTGGAAATCACTCCGGGGACCCAAAACGGTGATTAATAGCCCATGAAACAGGCCAGAATCGGCCAAAACTGCGAGTGCTGATGACCGGCACGTAAATGCACCCTGGGTTCGTCAATGGTGGAAATCACTCAGGGGACCCAAAACAGTGATTAATAGCCCATGAAACAGGCCAGAATCGGCCAAAACTGCGAGTGTTGATGACCGGCACGTAAATGCACCCTCGGGTTCGTCAATGGTGGAATTCACTCCGGGGACCCAAAACGGTGATTAATAGCCCATGAAACAGGCCAGAATCGGCCAAAACTTCGAGTGTTGATGACCGGCACGTAATTGCACCCTCGGGTTCGTCAATGGTGGAAATCACTCCGGGGACCCAAAACGGTGATTAATAGCCCATGAAACAGGCCAGAATCGGCCAAAACTGCGAGTGTTAATGACCGGCACGTAAATGCACCCTGGGGTTCGTCAATGGTGGAAATCACTCCGGGGACCCAAAACGGTGATTAATAGCCCATGAAACACGCCAGAATCGGCCAAAACTGCGAGTGTTGATGACCGGCACGTAAATGCGCCCTGGGGTTCGTCAATGGTGGAAATCACTCCGGGGACCAAAACGGTGATTAATAGCCCATGAAACAGGCCAGAATCGGCCAAAACTGCGAGTGTTGATGACCGGCACGTAAATGCACCCTGGGGTTCGTGAATGGTGGAAATCACTCCGGGGACCCAAAACGGTGATGAATAGCCCATGAAACACGCCAGAATCGGCCAAAACTGCGAGTGTTGATGACCGGCACGTAAATGCGCCCTGGGGTTCGTCAATGGTGGAAATCACTCCGGGGACCAAAACGGTGATTAATAGCCCATGAAACAGGCCAGAATCGGCCAAAACTGCGAGTGTTGATGACCGGCACGTAAATGCACCCTCGGGTTCGTCAATGGTGGAATTCACTCCGGGGACCCAAAACGGTGATTAATAGCCCATGAAACAGGCCAGAATCGGCCAAAACTTCGAGTGTTGATGACCGGCACGTAAATGCACCCTCGGGTTCGTCAATGGTGGAATTCACTCCGGGGACCCAAAACGGTGATTAATAGCCCATGAAACAGGCCAGAATCGGCCAAAACTTCGAGTGTTGATGACCGGCACGTAATTGCACCCTCGGGTTCGTCAATGGTGGAAATCACTCCGGGGACCCAAAACGGTGATTAATAGGCCATGAAACAGGCCAGAATCGGCCAAAACTGCGAGTGTTAATGACCGGCACGTAAATGCACCCTGGGGTTCGTCAATGGTGGAAATCACTCCGGGGACCCAAAACGGTGATTAATAGCCCATGAAACACGCCAGAATCGGCCAAAACTGCGAGTGTTGATGACCGGCACGTAAATGCGCCCTGAGGTTCGTCAATGCTGGAAATCACTCCAGGGACCCAAAACGGTGATTAATAGCCCATGAAACAGGCCAGAATCAGCCAAAAGTGTGTGGGATGATGACCGGCACGTAAATGCACCCTCGGGTTCGTCAATGGTGGAAATCACTCCGGGGACCCAAAACGGTGATTAATAGCCCATGAAACAGGTCAGAATCGGCCAAAACTGCGAGTGTTGATGACCGGCACGTAAATGCACCCTGGGTTCGTCAATGGTGGAAATCACTCCGGGGACCCAAAACGGTGATTAATAGTCCATGAAACAGGCCAGAATCGGCCAAAACTGCGAGTGCTGATGACCGGCACGTAAATGCACCCTGGGTTCGTCAATGGTGGAAATCACTCAGGGGACCCAAAACAGTGATTAATAGCCCATGAAACAGGCCAGAATCGGCCAAAACTGCGAGTGTTGATGACCGGCACGTAAATGCACCCTCGGGTTCGTCAATGGTGGAATTCACTCCGGGGACCCAAAACGGTGATTAATAGCCCATGAAACAGGCCAGAATCGGCCAAAACTTCGAGTGTTGATGACCGGCACGTAATTGCACCCTCGGGTTCGTCAATGGTGGAAATCACTCCGGGGACCCAAAACGGTGATTAATAGCCCATGAAACAGGCCAGAATCGGCCAAAACTGCGAGTGTTAATGAGCGGCACGTAAATGCACCCTGGGGTTCGTCAATGGTGGAAATCACTCCGGGGACCCAAAACGGTGATTAATAGCCCATGAAACAGGCCAGAATCGGCCAAAACTTCGAGTGTTGATGACCGGCACGTAAATGCACCCTGGGGTTCGTGAATGGTGGAAATCACTCCGGGGACCCAAAACGGTGATGAATAGCCCATGAAACACGCCAGAATCGGCCAAAACTGCGAGTGTTGATGACCGGCACGTAAATGCACCCTGGGGTTCGTCAATGGTGGAAATCACTCCGGGGACCCAAAACGGTGATTAATAGCCCATGAAACAGGCCAGAATCGGCCAAAACTTCGAGTGTTGGTTCATCAATGGTGGAATTCACTCCGGGGACCCAAAACGGTGATTAATAGCCCATGATACAGGCCAGAATCGGCCAAAACTTCGAGTGTTGATGACCGGCACGTAATTGCACCCTGGGGTTCGTCAATGGTGGAAATCACTCCGGAGACCCAAAACGGTGATTAATAGCCCATGAAACAGGCCAGAATCGGCCAAAACTGCGAGTGTTAATGACCGGCACGTAAATGCACCCTGGGGTTCGTCAATGGTGGAAATCACTCCGGGGACCCAAAACGGTGATTAATAGCCCATGAAACAGGCCAGAATCAGCCAAAAGTGTGTGGGCTGATGACCGGCACGTAAATGCACCCTGGGTTCGTCAATGGTGGAAATCACTCCGGGGACCCAAAACGGTGATTAATAGCCCATGAAACAAGTCAGAATCGGCCAAAACTGCGAGTGTTGATGACCGGCACGTAAATGCACCCTGAGGTTCGTCAATGGTGGAAATCACTCCAGGGACCCAAAACGGTGATTAATAGCCCATGAAACAGGCCAGAATCGGCCAAAACTTCGAGTGTTGATGACCGGCACGTAATTGCACCCTCGGGTTCGTCAATGGTGGAAATCACTCCGGGGACCCAAAACGGTGATTAATAGCCCATGAAACAGGCCAGAATCGGCCAAAACTTCGAGTGTTGATGACCGGCACGTAATTGCACCCTCGGGTTCGTCAAATGTGGAAATCACTCCGGGGACCCAAAACGGTGATTAATAGCCCATGAAACAGGCCAGAATCGGCCAAAACTGCGAGTGTTAATGACCGGCACGTAAATGCACCCTGGGGTTCGTCAATGGTGGAAATCACTCCGGGGACCCAAAACGGTGATTAATAGCCCATGAAACAGGCCAGAATCGGCCAAAACTGCGAGTGTTGATGACCGGCACGTAAATGCACCCTGGGGTTCGTCAATGGTGGAAATCACTCCGGGGACCCAAAACGGTGATTAATAGCCCATGAAACAGGCCAGAATCAGCCAAAAGTGTGTGGGATGATGACCGGCACGTAAATGCACCCTCGGGTTCGTCAATGGTGGAAATCACTCCGGGGACCCAAAACGGTGATTAATAGCCCATGAAACAGGTCAGAATCGGCCAAAACTGCGAGTGTTGATGACCGGCACGTAAATGCACCCTGGGTTCGTCAATGGTGGAAATCACTCCGGGGACCCAAAACGGTGATTAATAGCCCATGAAACAGGCCAGAATCAGCCAAAAGTGTGTGGGATGATGACCGGCACGTAAATGCACCCTCGGGTTCGTCAATGGTGGAAATCACTCCGGGGACCCAAAACGGTGATTAATAGCCCATGAAACAGGTCAGAATCGGCCAAAACTGCGAGTGTTGATGACCGGCACGTAAATGCACCCTGGGTTCGTCAATGGTGGAAATCACTCCGGGGACCCAAAACGGTGATTAATAGTCCATGAAACAGGCCAGAATCGGCCAAAACTGCGAGTGCTGATGACCGGCACGTAAATGCACCCTGGGTTCGTCAATGGTGGAAATCACTCAGGGGACCCAAAACAGTGATTAATAGCCCATGAAACAGGCCAGAATCGGCCAAAACTTCGAGTGTTGATGACCGGCACGTAATTGCACCCTCGGGTTCGTCAATGGTGGAAATCACTCCGTGGACCCAAAACGGTGATTAATAGCCCATGAAACAGGCCAGAATCGGCCAAAACTGCGAGTGTTAATGACCGGCACGTAAATGCACCCTGGGGTTCGTCAATGGTGGAAATCACTCCGGGGACCCAAAACGGTGATTAATAGCCCATGAAACAGGCCAGAATCGGCCAAAACTGCGAGTGTTGATGACCGGCACGTAAATGCACCCTGGGGTTCGTCAATGGTGGAAATCACTCCGGGGACCCAAAACGGTGATTAATAGCCCATGAAACAGGCCAGAATCAGCCAAAAGTGTGTGGGATGATGACCGGCACGTAAATGCACCCTCGGGTTCGTCAATGGTGGAAATCACTCCGGGGACCCAAAACGGTGATTAATAGCCCATGAAACAGGTCAGAATCGGCCAAAACTGCGAGTGTTGATGACCGGCACGTAAATGCACCCTGGGTTCGTCAATGGTGGAAATCACTCCGGGGACCCAAAACGGTGATTAATAGCCCATGAAACAGGCCAGAATCAGCCAAAAGTGTGTGGGATGATGACCGGCACGTAAATGCACCCTCGGGTTCGTCAATGGTGGAAATCACTCCGGGGACCCAAAACGGTGATTAATAGCCCATGAAACAGGTCAGAATCGGCCAAAACTGCGAGTGTTGATGACCGGCACGTAAATGCACCCTGGGTTCGTCAATGGTGGAAATCACTCCGGGGACCCAAAACGGTGATTAATAGTCCATGAAACAGGCCAGAATCGGCCAAAACTGCGAGTGCTGATGACCGGCACGTAAATGCACCCTGGGTTCGTCAATGGTGGAAATCACTCAGGGGACCCAAAACAGTGATTAATAGCCCATGAAACAGGCCAGAATCGGCCAAAACTGCGAGTGTTGATGACCGGCACGTAAATGCACCCTCGGGTTCGTCAATGGTGGAATTCACTCCGGGGACCCAAAACGGTGATTAATAGCCCATGAAACAGGCCAGAATCGGCCAAAACTTCGAGTGTTGATGACCGGCACGTAATTGCACCCTCGGGTTCGTCAATGGTGGAAATCACTCCGGGGACCCAAAACGGTGATTAATAGCCCATGAAACAGGCCAGAATCGGCCAAAACTGCGAGTGTTAATGACCGGCACGTAAATGCACCCTGGGGTTCGTCAATGGTGGAAATCACTCCGGGGACCCAAAACGGTGATTAATAGCCCATGAAACACGCCAGAATCGGCCAAAACTGCGAGTGTTGATGACCGGCACGTAAATGCGCCCTGGGGTTCGTCAATGGTGGAAATCACTCCGGGGACCAAAACGGTGATTAATAGCCCATGAAACAGGCCAGAATCAGCCAAAACTGCGAGTGTTGATGACCGGCACGTAAATGCACCCTGGGGTTCGTGAATGGTGGAAATCACTCCGGGGACCCAAAACGGTGATGAATAGCCCATGAAACACGCCAGAATCGGCCAAAACTGCGAGTGTTGATGACCGGCACGTAAATGCACCCTGGGGTTCGTCAATGGTGGAAATCACTCCGGGGACCCAAAACGGTGATTAATAGCCCATGAAACAGGCCAGAATCGGCCAAAACTTCGAGTGTTGGTTCATCAATGGTGGAATTCACTCCGGGGACCCAAAACGGTGATTAATAGCCCATGATACAGGCCAGAATCGGCCAAAACTTCGAGTGTTGATGACCGGCACGTAATTGCACCCTGGGGTTCGTCAATGGTGGAAATCACTCCGGAGACCCAAAACGGTGATTAATAGCCCATGAAACAGGCCAGAATCGGCCAAAACTGCGAGTGTTAATGACCGGCACGTAAATGCACCCTGGGGTTCGTCAATGGTGGAAATCACTCCGGGGACCCAAAACGGTGATTAATAGCCCATGAAACAGGCCAGAATCAGCCAAAAGTGTGTGGGCTGATGACCGGCACGTAATTGCACCCTCGGGTTCGTCAATGGTGGAAATCACTCCGGGGACCCAAAACGGTGATTAATAGCCCATGAAACAGGCCAGAATCGGCCAAAACTGCGAGTGTTAATGACCGGCACGTAAATGCACCCTGGGGTTCGTCAATGGTGGAAATCACTCCGGGGACCCAAAACGGTGATTAATAGCCCATGAAACACGCCAGAATCGGCCAAAACTGCGAGTGTTGATGACCGGCACGTAAATGCGCCCTGGGGTTCGTCAATGGTGGAAATCACTCCGGGGACCAAAACGGTGATTAATAGCCCATGAAACAGGCCAGAATCAGCCAAAACTGCGAGTGTTGATGACCGGCACGTAAATGCACCCTGGGGTTCGTGAATGGTGGAAATCACTCCGGGGACCCAAAACGGTGATGAATAGCCCATGAAACACGCCAGAATCGGCCAAAACTGCGAGTGTTGATGACCGGCACGTAAATGCGCCCTGGGGTTCGTCAATGGTGGAAATCACTCCGGGGACCAAAACGGTGATTAATAGCCCATGAAACAGGCCAGAATCGGCCAAAACTGCGAGTGTTGATGACCGGCACGTAAATGCACCCTCGGGTTCGTCAATGGTGGAATTCACTCCGGGGACCCAAAACGGTGATTAATAGCCCATGAAACAGGCCAGAATCGGCCAAAACTTCGAGTGTTGATGACCGGCACGTAAATGCACCCTCGGGTTCGTCAATGGTGGAATTCACTCCGGGGACCCAAAACGGTGATTAATAGCCCATGAAACAGGCCAGAATCGGCCAAAACTTCGAGTGTTGATGACCGGCACGTAATTGCACCCTCGGGTTCGTCAATGGTGGAAATCACTCCGGGGACCCAAAACGGTGATTAATAGGCCATGAAACAGGCCAGAATCGGCCAAAACTGCGAGTGTTAATGACCGGCACGTAAATGCACCCTGGGGTTCGTCAATGGTGGAAATCACTCCGGGGACCCAAAACGGTGATTAATAGCCCATGAAACACGCCAGAATCGGCCAAAACTGCGAGTGTTGATGACCGGCACGTAAATGCGCCCTGAGGTTCGTCAATGCTGGAAATCACTCCAGGGACCCAAAACGGTGATTAATAGCCCATGAAACAGGCCAGAATCAGCCAAAAGTGTGTGGGATGATGACCGGCACGTAAATGCACCCTCGGGTTCGTCAATGGTGGAAATCACTCCGGGGACCCAAAACGGTGATTAATAGCCCATGAAACAGGTCAGAATCGGCCAAAACTGCGAGTGTTGATGACCGGCACGTAAATGCACCCTGGGTTCGTCAATGGTGGAAATCACTCCGGGGACCCAAAACGGTGATTAATAGTCCATGAAACAGGCCAGAATCGGCCAAAACTGCGAGTGCTGATGACCGGCACGTAAATGCACCCTGGGTTCGTCAATGGTGGAAATCACTCAGGGGACCCAAAACAGTGATTAATAGCCCATGAAACAGGCCAGAATCGGCCAAAACTGCGAGTGTTGATGACCGGCACGTAAATGCACCCTCGGGTTCGTCAATGGTGGAATTCACTCCGGGGACCCAAAACGGTGATTAATAGCCCATGAAACAGGCCAGAATCGGCCAAAACTTCGAGTGTTGATGACCGGCACGTAATTGCACCCTCGGGTTCGTTAATGGTGGAAATCACTCCGGGGACCCAAAACGGTGATTAATAGCCCATGAAACAGGCCAGAATCGGCCAAAACTGCGAGTGTTAATGACCGGCACGTAAATGCACCCTGGGGTTCGTCAATGGTGGAAATCACTCCGGGGACCCAAAACGGTGATTAATAGCCCATGAAACAGGCCAGAATCGGCCAAAACTTCGAGTGTTGATGACCGGCACGTAAATGCACCCTGGGGTTCGTGAATGGTGGAAATCACTCCGGGGACCCAAAACGGTGATGAATAGCCCATGAAACACGCCAGAATCGGCCAAAACTGCGAGTGTTGATGACCGGCACGTAAATGCACCCTGGGGTTCGTCAATGGTGGAAATCACTCCGGGGACCCAAAACGGTGATTAATAGCCCATGAAACAGGCCAGAATCGGCCAAAACTTCGAGTGTTGGTTCATCAATGGTGGAATTCACTCCGGGGACCCAAAACGGTGATTAATAGCCCATGATACAGGCCAGAATCGGCCAAAACTTCGAGTGTTGATGACCGGCACGTAATTGCACCCTGGGGTTCGTCAATGGTGGAAATCACTCCGGAGACCCAAAACGGTGATTAATAGCCCATGAAACAGGCCAGAATCGGCCAAAACTGCGAGTGTTAATGACCGGCACGTAAATGCACCCTGGGGTTCGTCAATGGTGGAAATCACTCCGGGGACCCAAAACGGTGATTAATAGCCCATGAAACAGGCCAGAATCAGCCAAAAGTGTGTGGGCTGATGACCGGCACGTAATTGCACCCTCGGGTTCGTCAATGGTGGAAATCACTCCGGGGACCCAAAACGGTGATTAATAGCCCATGAAACAGGCCAGAATCGGCCAAAACTGCGAGTGTTGATGACCGGCACGTAAATGCACCCTGGGGTTCGTGAATGGTGGAAATCACTCCGGGGACCCAAAACGGTGATGAATAGCCCATGAAACACGCCAGAATCGGCCAAAACTGCGAGTGTTGATGACCGGCACGTAAATGCGCCCTGGGGTTCGTCAATGGTGGAAATCACTCCGGGGACCAAAACGGTGATTAATAGCCCATGAAACAGGCCAGAATCGGCCAAAACTGCGAGTGTTGATGACCGGCACGTAAATGCACCCTCGGGTTCGTCAATGGTGGAATTCACTCCGGGGACCCAAAACGGTGATTAATAGCCCATGAAACAGGCCAGAATCGGCCAAAACTTCGAGTGTTGATGACCGGCACGTAAATGCACCCTCGGGTTCGTCAATGGTGGAATTCACTCCGGGGACCCAAAACGGTGATTAATAGCCCATGAAACAGGCCAGAATCGGCCAAAACTTCGAGTGTTGATGACCGGCACGTAATTGCACCCTCGGGTTCGTCAATGGTGGAAATCACTCCGGGGACCCAAAACGGTGATTAATAGGCCATGAAACAGGCCAGAATCGGCCAAAACTGCGAGTGTTAATGACCGGCACGTAAATGCACCCTGGGGTTCGTCAATGGTGGAAATCACTCCGGGGACCCAAAACGGTGATTAATAGCCCATGAAACACGCCAGAATCGGCCAAAACTGCGAGTGTTGATGACCGGCACGTAAATGCGCCCTGAGGTTCGTCAATGCTGGAAATCACTCCAGGGACCCAAAACGGTGATTAATAGCCCATGAAACAGGCCAGAATCAGCCAAAAGTGTGTGGGATGATGACCGGCACGTAAATGCACCCTCGGGTTCGTCAATGGTGGAAATCACTCCGGGGACCCAAAACGGTGATTAATAGCCCATGAAACAGGTCAGAATCGGCCAAAACTGCGAGTGTTGATGACCGGCACGTAAATGCACCCTGGGTTCGTCAATGGTGGAAATCACTCCGGGGACCCAAAACGGTGATTAATAGTCCATGAAACAGGCCAGAATCGGCCAAAACTGCGAGTGCTGATGACCGGCACGTAAATGCACCCTGGGTTCGTCAATGGTGGAAATCACTCAGGGGACCCAAAACAGTGATTAATAGCCCATGAAACAGGCCAGAATCGGCCAAAACTGCGAGTGTTGATGACCGGCACGTAAATGCACCCTCGGGTTCGTCAATGGTGGAATTCACTCCGGGGACCCAAAACGGTGATTAATAGCCCATGAAACAGGCCAGAATCGGCCAAAACTTCGAGTGTTGATGACCGGCACGTAATTGCACCCTCGGGTTCGTTAATGGTGGAAATCACTCCGGGGACCCAAAACGGTGATTAATAGCCCATGAAACAGGCCAGAATCGGCCAAAACTGCGAGTGTTAATGACCGGCACGTAAATGCACCCTGGGGTTCGTCAATGGTGGAAATCACTCCGGGGACCCAAAACGGTGATTAATAGCCCATGAAACAGGCCAGAATCGGCCAAAACTTCGAGTGTTGATGACCGGCACGTAAATGCACCCTGGGGTTCGTGAATGGTGGAAATCACTCCGGGGACCCAAAACGGTGATGAATAGCCCATGAAACACGCCAGAATCGGCCAAAACTGCGAGTGTTGATGACCGGCACGTAAATGCACCCTGGGGTTCGTCAATGGTGGAAATCACTCCGGGGACCCAAAACGGTGATTAATAGCCCATGAAACAGGCCAGAATCGGCCAAAACTTCGAGTGTTGGTTCATCAATGGTGGAATTCACTCCGGGGACCCAAAACGGTGATTAATAGCCCATGATACAGGCCAGAATCGGCCAAAACTTCGAGTGTTGATGACCGGCACGTAATTGCACCCTGGGGTTCGTCAATGGTGGAAATCACTCCGGAGACCCAAAACGGTGATTAATAGCCCATGAAACAGGCCAGAATCGGCCAAAACTGCGAGTGTTAATGACCGGCACGTAAATGCACCCTGGGGTTCGTCAATGGTGGAAATCACTCCGGGGACCCAAAACGGTGATTAATAGCCCATGAAACAGGCCAGAATCAGCCAAAAGTGTGTGGGCTGATGACCGGCACGTAATTGCACCCTCGGGTTCGTCAATGGTGGAAATCACTCCGGGGACCCAAAACGGTGATTAATAGCCCATGAAACAGGCCAGAATCGGCCAAAACTGCGAGTGTTAATGACCGGCACGTAAATGCACCCTGGGGTTCGTCAATGGTGGAAATCACTCCGGGGACCCAAAACGGTGATTAATAGCCCATGAAACACGCCAGAATCGGCCAAAACTGCGAGTGTTGATGACCGGCACGTAAATGCGCCCTGGGGTTCGTCAATGGTGGAAATCACTCCGGGGACCAAAACGGTGATTAATAGCCCATGAAACAGGCCAGAATCAGCCAAAACTGCGAGTGTTGATGACCGGCACGTAAATGCACCCTGGGGTTCGTGAATGGTGGAAATCACTCCGGGGACCCAAAACGGTGATGAATAGCCCATGAAACACGCCAGAATCGGCCAAAACTGCGAGTGTTGATGACCGGCACGTAAATGCGCCCTGGGGTTCGTCAATGGTGGAAATCACTCCGGGGACCAAAACGGTGATTAATAGCCCATGAAACAGGCCAGAATCGGCCAAAACTGCGAGTGTTGATGACCGGCACGTAAATGCACCCTCGGGTTCGTCAATGGTGGAATTCACTCCGGGGACCCAAAACGGTGATTAATAGCCCATGAAACAGGCCAGAATCGGCCAAAACTTCGAGTGTTGATGACCGGCACGTAAATGCACCCTCGGGTTCGTCAATGGTGGAATTCACTCCGGGGACCCAAAACGGTGATTAATAGCCCATGAAACAGGCCAGAATCGGCCAAAACTTCGAGTGTTGATGACCGGCACGTAATTGCACCCTCGGGTTCGTCAATGGTGGAAATCACTCCGGGGACCCAAAACGGTGATTAATAGGCCATGAAACAGGCCAGAATCGGCCAAAACTGCGAGTGTTAATGACCGGCACGTAAATGCACCCTGGGGTTCGTCAATGGTGGAAATCACTCCGGGGACCCAAAACGGTGATTAATAGCCCATGAAACACGCCAGAATCGGCCAAAACTGCGAGTGTTGATGACCGGCACGTAAATGCGCCCTGAGGTTCGTCAATGCTGGAAATCACTCCAGGGACCCAAAACGGTGATTAATAGCCCATGAAACAGGCCAGAATCAGCCAAAAGTGTGTGGGATGATGACCGGCACGTAAATGCACCCTCGGGTTCGTCAATGGTGGAAATCACTCCGGGGACCCAAAACGGTGATTAATAGCCCATGAAACAGGTCAGAATCGGCCAAAACTGCGAGTGTTGATGACCGGCACGTAAATGCACCCTGGGTTCGTCAATGGTGGAAATCACTCCGGGGACCCAAAACGGTGATTAATAGTCCATGAAACAGGCCAGAATCGGCCAAAACTGCGAGTGCTGATGACCGGCACGTAAATGCACCCTGGGTTCGTCAATGGTGGAAATCACTCAGGGGACCCAAAACAGTGATTAATAGCCCATGAAACAGGCCAGAATCGGCCAAAACTGCGAGTGTTGATGACCGGCACGTAAATGCACCCTCGGGTTCGTCAATGGTGGAATTCACTCCGGGGACCCAAAACGGTGATTAATAGCCCATGAAACAGGCCAGAATCGGCCAAAACTTCGAGTGTTGATGACCGGCACGTAATTGCACCCTCGGGTTCGTCAATGGTGGAAATCACTCCGGGGACCCAAAACGGTGATTAATAGCCCATGAAACAGGCCAGAATCGGCCAAAACTGCGAGTGTTAATGACCGGCACGTAAATGCACCCTGGGGTTCGTCAATGGTGGAAATCACTCCGGGGACCCAAAACGGTGATTAATAGCCCATGAAACAGGCCAGAATCGGCCAAAACTTCGAGTGTTGATGACCGGCACGTAAATGCACCCTGGGGTTCGTGAATGGTGGAAATCACTCCGGGGACCCAAAACGGTGATGAATAGCCCATGAAACACGCCAGAATCGGCCAAAACTGCGAGTGTTGATGACCGGCACGTAAATGCACCCTGGGGTTCGTCAATGGTGGAAATCACTCCGGGGACCCAAAACGGTGATTAATAGCCCATGAAACAGGCCAGAATCGGCCAAAACTTCGAGTGTTGGTTCATCAATGGTGGAATTCACTCCGGGGACCCAAAACGGTGATTAATAGCCCATGATACAGGCCAGAATCGGCCAAAACTTCGAGTGTTGATGACCGGCACGTAATTGCACCCTGGGGTTCGTCAATGGTGGAAATCACTCCGGAGACCCAAAACGGTGATTAATAGCCCATGAAACAGGCCAGAATCGGCCAAAACTGCGAGTGTTAATGACCGGCACGTAAATGCACCCTGGGGTTCGTCAATGGTGGAAATCACTCCGGGGACCCAAAACGGTGATTAATAGCCCATGAAACAGGCCAGAATCAGCCAAAAGTGTGTGGGCTGATGACCGGCACGTAATTGCACCCTCGGGTTCGTCAATGGTGGAAATCACTCCGGGGACCCAAAACGGTGATTAATAGCCCATGAAACAGGCCAGAATCGGCCAAAACTGCGAGTGTTAATGACCGGCACGTAAATGCACCCTGGGGTTCGTCAATGGTGGAAATCACTCCGGGGACCCAAAACGGTGATTAATAGCCCATGAAACACGCCAGAATCGGCCAAAACTGCGAGTGTTGATGACCGGCACGTAAATGCGCCCTGGGGTTCGTCAATGGTGGAAATCACTCCGGGGACCAAAACGGTGATTAATAGCCCATGAAACAGGCCAGAATCAGCCAAAACTGCGAGTGTTGATGACCGGCACGTAAATGCACCCTGGGGTTCGTGAATGGTGGAAATCACTCCGGGGACCCAAAACGGTGATGAATAGCCCATGAAACACGCCAGAATCGGCCAAAACTGCGAGTGTTGATGACCGGCACGTAAATGCGCCCTGGAGTTCGTCAATGGTGGAAATCACTCCGGGGACCAAAACGGTGATTAATAGCCCATGAAACAGGCCAGAATCGGCCAAAACTGCGAGTGTTGATGACCGGCACGTAAATGCACCCTCGGGTTCGTCAATGGTGGAATTCACTCCGGGGACCCAAAACGGTGATTAATAGCCCATGAAACAGGCCAGAATCGGCCAAAACTTCGAGTGTTGATGACCGGCACGTAAATGCACCCTCGGGTTCGTCAATGGTGGAATTCACTCCGGGGACCCAAAACGGTGATTAATAGCCCATGAAACAGGCCAGAATCGGCCAAAACTTCGAGTGTTGATGACCGGCACGTAATTGCACCCTCGGGTTCGTCAATGGTGGAAATCACTCCGGGGACCCAAAACGGTGATTAATAGGCCATGAAACAGGCCAGAATCGGCCAAAACTGCGAGTGTTAATGACCGGCACGTAAATGCACCCTGGGGTTCGTCAATGGTGGAAATCACTCCGGGGACCCAAAACGGTGATTAATAGCCCATGAAACACGCCAGAATCGGCCAAAACTGCGAGTGTTGATGACCGGCACGTAAATGCGCCCTGAGGTTCGTCAATGCTGGAAATCACTCCAGGGACCCAAAACGGTGATTAATAGCCCATGAAACAGGCCAGAATCAGCCAAAAGTGTGTGGGATGATGACCGGCACGTAAATGCACCCTCGGGTTCGTCAATGGTGGAAATCACTCCGGGGACCCAAAACGGTGATTAATAGCCCATGAAACAGGTCAGAATCGGCCAAAACTGCGAGTGTTGATGACCGGCACGTAAATGCACCCTGGGTTCGTCAATGGTGGAAATCACTCCGGGGACCCAAAACGGTGATTAATAGTCCATGAAACAGGCCAGAATCGGCCAAAACTGCGAGTGCTGATGACCGGCACGTAAATGCACCCTGGGTTCGTCAATGGTGGAAATCACTCAGGGGACCCAAAACAGTGATTAATAGCCCATGAAACAGGCCAGAATCGGCCAAAACTGCGAGTGTTGATGACCGGCACGTAAATGCACCCTCGGGTTCGTCAATGGTGGAATTCACTCCGGGGACCCAAAACGGTGATTAATAGCCCATGAAACAGGCCAGAATCGGCCAAAACTTCGAGTGTTGATGACCGGCACGTAATTGCACCCTCGGGTTCGTCAATGGTGGAAATCACTCCGGGGACCCAAAACGGTGATTAATAGCCCATGAAACAGGCCAGAATCGGCCAAAACTGCGAGTGTTAATGACCGGCACGTAAATGCACCCTGGGGTTCGTCAATGGTGGAAATCACTCCGGGGACCCAAAACGGTGATTAATAGCCCATGAAACAGGCCAGAATCGGCCAAAACTTCGAGTGTTGATGACCGGCACGTAAATGCACCCTGGGGTTCGTGAATGGTGGAAATCACTCCGGGGACCCAAAACGGTGATGAATAGCCCATGAAACACGCCAGAATCGGCCAAAACTGCGAGTGTTGATGACCGGCACGTAAATGCACCCTGGGGTTCGTCAATGGTGGAAATCACTCCGGGGACCCAAAACGGTGATTAATAGCCCATGAAACAGGCCAGAATCGGCCAAAACTTCGAGTGTTGGTTCATCAATGGTGGAATTCACTCCGGGGACCCAAAACGGTGATTAATAGCCCATGATACAGGCCAGAATCGGCCAAAACTTCGAGTGTTGATGACCGGCACGTAATTGCACCCTGGGGTTCGTCAATGGTGGAAATCACTCCGGAGACCCAAAACGGTGATTAATAGCCCATGAAACAGGCCAGAATCGGCCAAAACTGCGAGTGTTAATGACCGGCACGTAAATGCACCCTGGGGTTCGTCAATGGTGGAAATCACTCCGGGGACCCAAAACGGTGATTAATAGCCCATGAAACAGGCCAGAATCAGCCAAAAGTGTGTGGGCTGATGACCGGCACGTAAATGCACCCTGGGGTTCGTCAATGGTGGAAATCACTCCGGGGACCCAAAACGGTGATTAATAGCCCATGAAACAAGTCAGAATCGGCCAAAACTGCGAGTGTTGATGACCGACACGTAAATGCACCCTGAGGTTCGTCAATGGTGGAAATCACTCCAGGGACCCAAAACGGTGATTAATAGCCCATGAAACAGGCCAGAATCGGCCAAAACTTCGAGTGTTGATGACCGGCACGTAATTGCACCCTCGGGTTCGTCAATGGTGGAAATCACTCCGGGGACCCAAAACGGTGATTAATAGCCCATGAAACAGGCCAGAATCGGCCAAAACTTCGAGTGTTGATGACCGGCACGTAATTGCACCCTCGGGTTCGTCAAATGTGGAAATCACTCCGGGGACCCAAAACGGTGATTAATAGCCCATGAAACAGGCCAGAATCGGCCAAAACTGCGAGTGTTAATGACCGGCACGTAAATGCACCCTGGGGTTCGTCAATGGTGGAAATCACTCCGGGGACCCAAAACGGTGATTAATAGCCCATGAAACAGGCCAGAATCGGCCAAAACTGCGAGTGTTGATGACCGGCACGTAAATGCACCCTGGGGTTCGTCAATGGTGGAAATCACTCCGGGGACCCAAAACGGTGATTAATAGCCCATGAAACAGGCCAGAATCAGCCAAAAGTGTGTGGGATGATGACCGGCACGTAAATGCACCCTCGGGTTCGTCAATGGTGGAAATCACTCCGGGGACCCAAAACGGTGATTAATAGCCCATGAAACAGGTCAGAATCGGCCAAAACTGCGAGTGTTGATGACCGGCACGTAAATGCACCCTGGGTTCGTCAATGGTGGAAATCACTCCGGGGACCCAAAACGGTGATTAATAGCCCATGAAACAGGCCAGAATCAGCCAAAAGTGTGTGGGATGATGACCGGCACGTAAATGCACCCTCGGGTTCGTCAATGGTGGAAATCACTCCGGGGACCCAAAACGGTGATTAATAGCCCATGAAACAGGTCAGAATCGGCCAAAACTGCGAGTGTTGATGACCGGCACGTAAATGCACCCTGGGTTCGTCAATGGTGGAAATCACTCCGGGGACCCAAAACGGTGATTAATAGTCCATGAAACAGGCCAGAATCGGCCAAAACTGCGAGTGCTGATGACCGGCACGTAAATGCACCCTGGGTTCGTCAATGGTGGAAATCACTCAGGGGACCCAAAACAGTGATTAATAGCCCATGAAACAGGCCAGAATCGGCCAAAACTTCGAGTGTTGATGACCGGCACGTAATTGCACCCTCGGGTTCGTCAATGGTGGAAATCACTCCGGGGACCCAAAACGGTGATTAATAGCCCATGAAACAGGCCAGAATCGGCCAAAACTGCGAGTGTTAATGACCGGCACGTAAATGCACCCTGGGGTTCGTCAATGGTGGAAATCACTCCGGGGACCCAAAACGGTGATTAATAGCCCATGAAACAGGCCAGAATCGGCCAAAACTGCGAGTGTTGATGACCGGCACGTATATGCACCCTGGGGTTCGTCAATGGTGGAAATCACTCCGGGGACCCAAAACGGTGATTAATAGCCCATGAAACAGGCCAGAATCGGCCAAAACTTCGAGTGTTGGTTCATCAATGGTGGAATTCACTCCGGGGACCCAAAACGGTGATTAATAGCCCATGATACAGGCCAGAATCGGCCAAAACTTCGAGTGTTGATGACCGGCACGTAATTGCACCCTGGGGTTCGTCAATGGTGGAAATCACTCCGGAGACCCAAAACGGTGATTAATAGCCCATGAAACAGGCCAGAATCGGCCAAAACTGCGAGTGTTAATGACCGGCACGTAAATGCACCCTGGGGTTCGTCAATGGTGGAAATCACTCCGGGGACCCAAAACGGTGATTAATAGCCCATGAAACAGGCCAGAATCAGCCAAAAGTGTGTGGGCTGATGACCGGCACGTAAATGCACCCTGGGGTTCGTCAATGGTGGAAATCACTCCGGGGACCCAAAACGGTGATTAATAGCCCATGAAACAAGTCAGAATCGGCCAAAACTGCGAGTGTTGATGACCGACACGTAAATGCACCCTGAGGTTCGTCAATGGTGGAAATCACTCCAGGGACCCAAAACGGTGATTAATAGCCCATGAAACAGGCCAGAATCGGCCAAAACTTCGAGTGTTGATGACCGGCACGTAATTGCACCCTCGGGTTCGTCAATGGTGGAAATCACTCCGGGGACCCAAAACGGTGATTAATAGCCCATGAAACAGGCCAGAATCGGCCAAAACTTCGAGTGTTGATGACCGGCACGTAATTGCACCCTCGGGTTCGTCAAATGTGGAAATCACTCCGGGGACCCAAAACGGTGATTAATAGCCCATGAAACAGGCCAGAATCGGCCAAAACTGCGAGTGTTAATGACCGGCACGTAAATGCACCCTGGGGTTCGTCAATGGTGGAAATCACTCCGGGGACCCAAAACGGTGATTAATAGCCCATGAAACAGGCCAGAATCGGCCAAAACTGCGAGTGTTGATGACCGGCACGTAAATGCACCCTGGGGTTCGTCAATGGTGGAAATCACTCCGGGGACCCAAAACGGTGATTAATAGCCCATGAAACAGGCCAGAATCAGCCAAAAGTGTGTGGGATGATGACCGGCACGTAAATGCACCCTCGGGTTCGTCAATGGTGGAAATCACTCCGGGGACCCAAAACGGTGATTAATAGCCCATGAAACAGGTCAGAATCGGCCAAAACTGCGAGTGTTGATGACCGGCACGTAAATGCACCCTGGGTTCGTCAATGGTGGAAATCACTCCGGGGACCCAAAACGGTGATTAATAGCCCATGAAACAGGCCAGAATCAGCCAAAAGTGTGTGGGATGATGACCGGCACGTAAATGCACCCTCGGGTTCGTCAATGGTGGAAATCACTCCGGGGACCCAAAACGGTGATTAATAGCCCATGAAACAGGTCAGAATCGGCCAAAACTGCGAGTGTTGATGACCGGCACGTAAATGCACCCTGGGTTCGTCAATGGTGGAAATCACTCCGGGGACCCAAAACGGTGATTAATAGTCCATGAAACAGGCCAGAATCGGCCAAAACTGCGAGTGCTGATGACCGGCACGTAAATGCACCCTGGGTTCGTCAATGGTGGAAATCACTCAGGGGACCCAAAACAGTGATTAATAGCCCATGAAACAGGCCAGAATCGGCCAAAACTTCGAGTGTTGATGACCGGCACGTAATTGCACCCTCGGGTTCGTCAATGGTGGAAATCACTCCGGGGACCCAAAACGGTGATTAATAGCCCATGAAACAGGCCAGAATCGGCCAAAACTGCGAGTGTTAATGACCGGCACGTAAATGCACCCTGGGGTTCGTCAATGGTGGAAATCACTCCGGGGACCCAAAACGGTGATTAATAGCCCATGAAACAGGCCAGAATCGGCCAAAACTGCGAGTGTTGATGACCGGCACGTAAATGCACCCTGGGGTTCGTCAATGGTGGAAATCACTCCGGGGACCCAAAACGGTGATTAATAGCCCATGAAACAGGCCAGAATCAGCCAAAAGTGTGTGGGATGATGACCGGCACGTAAATGCACCCTCGGGTTCGTCAATGGTGGAAATCACTCCGGGGACCCAAAACGGTGATTAATAGCCCATGAAACAGGTCAGAATCGGCCAAAACTGCGAGTGTTGATGACCGGCACGTAAATGCACCCTGGGTTCGTCAATGGTGGAAATCACTCCGGGGACCCAAAACGGTGATTAATAGCCCATGAAACAGGCCAGAATCAGCCAAAAGTGTGTGGGATGATGACCGGCACGTAAATGCACCCTCGGGTTCGTCAATGGTGGAAATCACTCCGGGGACCCAAAACGGTGATTAATAGCCCATGAAACAGGTCAGAATCGGCCAAAACTGCGAGTGTTGATGACCGGCACGTAAATGCACCCTGGGTTCGTCAATGGTGGAAATCACTCCGGGGACCCAAAACGGTGATTAATAGTCCATGAAACAGGCCAGAATCGGCCAAAACTGCGAGTGCTGATGACCGGCACGTAAATGCACCCTGGGTTCGTCAATGGTGGAAATCACTCAGGGGACCCAAAACAGTGATTAATAGCCCATGAAACAGGCCAGAATCGGCCAAAACTGCGAGTGTTGATGACCGGCACGTAAATGCACCCTCGGGTTCGTCAATGGTGGAATTCACTCCGGGGACCCAAAACGGTGATTAATAGCCCATGAAACAGGCCAGAATCGGCCAAAACTTCGAGTGTTGATGACCGGCACGTAATTGCACCCTCGGGTTCGTCAATGGTGGAAATCACTCCGGGGACCCAAAACGGTGATTAATAGCCCATGAAACAGGCCAGAATCGGCCAAAACTGCGAGTGTTAATGACCGGCACGTAAATGCACCCTGGGGTTCGTCAATGGTGGAAATCACTCCGGGGACCCAAAACGGTGATTAATAGCCCATGAAACAGGCCAGAATCGGCCAAAACTTCGAGTGTTGATGACCGGCACGTAAATGCACCCTGGGGTTCGTGAATGGTGGAAATCACTCCGGGGACCCAAAACGGTGATGAATAGCCCATGAAACACGCCAGAATCGGCCAAAACTGCGAGTGTTGATGACCGGCACGTAAATGCACCCTGGGGTTCGTCAATGGTGGAAATCACTCCGGGGACCCAAAACGGTGATTAATAGCCCATGAAACAGGCCAGAATCGGCCAAAACTTCGAGTGTTGGTTCATCAATGGTGGAATTCACTCCGGGGACCCAAAACGGTGATTAATAGCCCATGATACAGGCCAGAATCGGCCAAAACTTCGAGTGTTGATGACCGGCACGTAATTGCACCCTGGGGTTCGTCAATGGTGGAAATCACTCCGGAGACCCAAAACGGTGATTAATAGCCCATGAAACAGGCCAGAATCGGCCAAAACTGCGAGTGTTAATGACCGGCACGTAAATGCACCCTGGGGTTCGTCAATGGTGGAAATCACTCCGGGGACCCAAAACGGTGATTAATAGCCCATGAAACAGGCCAGAATCAGCCAAAAGTGTGTGGGCTGATGACCGGCACGTAAATGCACCCTGGGGTTCGTCAATGGTGGAAATCACTCCGGGGACCCAAAACGGTGATTAATAGCCCATGAAACAAGTCAGAATCGGCCAAAACTGCGAGTGTTGATGACCGACACGTAAATGCACCCTGAGGTTCGTCAATGGTGGAAATCACTCCAGGGACCCAAAACGGTGATTAATAGCCCATGAAACAGGCCAGAATCGGCCAAAACTTCGAGTGTTGATGACCGGCACGTAATTGCACCCTCGGGTTCGTCAATGGTGGAAATCACTCCGGGGACCCAAAACGGTGATTAATAGCCCATGAAACAGGCCAGAATCGGCCAAAACTTCGAGTGTTGATGACCGGCACGTAATTGCACCCTCGGGTTCGTCAAATGTGGAAATCACTCCGGGGACCCAAAACGGTGATTAATAGCCCATGAAACAGGCCAGAATCGGCCAAAACTGCGAGTGTTAATGACCGGCACGTAAATGCACCCTGGGGTTCGTCAATGGTGGAAATCACTCCGGGGACCCAAAACGGTGATTAATAGCCCATGAAACAGGCCAGAATCGGCCAAAACTGCGAGTGTTGATGACCGGCACGTAAATGCACCCTGGGGTTCGTCAATGGTGGAAATCACTCCGGGGACCCAAAACGGTGATTAATAGCCCATGAAACAGGCCAGAATCAGCCAAAAGTGTGTGGGATGATGACCGGCACGTAAATGCACCCTCGGGTTCGTCAATGGTGGAAATCACTCCGGGGACCCAAAACGGTGATTAATAGCCCATGAAACAGGTCAGAATCGGCCAAAACTGCGAGTGTTGATGACCGGCACGTAAATGCACCCTGGGTTCGTCAATGGTGGAAATCACTCCGGGGACCCAAAACGGTGATTAAGAGCCCATGAAACAGGCCAGAATCAGCAAAAGTGTGTGGGATGATGACCGGCACGTAAATGCACCCTCGGGTTCGTCAATGGTGGAAATCACTCCGGGGACCCAAAACGGTGATTAATAGCCCATGAAACAGGTCAGAATCGGCCAAAACTGCGAGTGTTGATGACCGGCACGTAAATGCACCCTGGGTTCGTCAATGGTGGAAATCACTCCGGGGACCCAAAACGGTGATTAATAGTCCATGAAACAGGCCAGAATCGGCCAAAACTGCGAGTGCTGATGACCGGCACGTAAATGCACCCTGGGTTCGTCAATGGTGGAAATCACTCAGGGGACCCAAAACAGTGATTAATAGCCCATGAAACAGGCCAGAATCGGCCAAAACTTCGAGTGTTGATGACCGGCACGTAATTGCACCCTCGGGTTCGTCAATGGTGGAAATCACTCCGGGGACCCAAAACGGTGATTAATAGCCCATGAAACAGGCCAGAATCGGCCAAAACTGCGAGTGTTAATGACCGGCACGTAAATGCACCCTGGGGTTCGTCAATGGTGGAAATCACTCCGGGGACCCAAAACGGTGATTAATAGCCCATGAAACAGGCCAGAATCGGCCAAAACTGCGAGTGTTGATGACCGGCACGTAAATGCACCCTGGGGTTCGTCAATGGTGGAAATCACTCCGGGGACCCAAAACGGTGATTAATAGCCCATGAAACAGGCCAGAATCAGCCAAAAGTGTGTGGGATGATGACCGGCACGTAAATGCACCCTCGGGTTCGTCAATGGTGGAAATCACTCCGGGGACCCAAAACGGTGATTAATAGCCCATGAAACAGGTCAGAATCGGCCAAAACTGCGAGTGTTGATGACCGGCACGTAAATGCACCCTGGGTTCGTCAATGGTGGAAATCACTCCGGGGACCCAAAACGGTGATTAATAGCCCATGAAACAGGCCAGAATCAGCCAAAAGTGTGTGGGATGATGACCGGCACGTAAATGCACCCTCGGGTTCGTCAATGGTGGAAATCACTCCGGGGACCCAAAACGGTGATTAATAGCCCATGAAACAGGTCAGAATCGGCCAAAACTGCGAGTGTTGATGACCGGCACGTAAATGCACCCTGGGTTCGTCAATGGTGGAAATCACTCCGGGGACCCAAAACGGTGATTAATAGTCCATGAAACAGGCCAGAATCGGCCAAAACTGCGAGTGCTGATGACCGGCACGTAAATGCACCCTGGGTTCGTCAATGGTGGAAATCACTCAGGGGACCCAAAACAGTGATTAATAGCCCATGAAACAGGCCAGAATCGGCCAAAACTGCGAGTGTTGATGACCGGCACGTAAATGCACCCTCGGGTTCGTCAATGGTGGAATTCACTCCGGGGACCCAAAACGGTGATTAATAGCCCATGAAACAGGCCAGAATCGGCCAAAACTTCGAGTGTTGATGACCGGCACGTAATTGCACCCTCGGGTTCGTCAATGGTGGAAATCACTCCGGGGACCCAAAACGGTGATTAATAGCCCATGAAACAGGCCAGAATCGGCCAAAACTGCGAGTGTTAATGACCGGCACGTAAATGCACCCTGGGGTTCGTCAATGGTGGAAATCACTCCGGGGACCCAAAACGGTGATTAATAGCCCATGAAACACGCCAGAATCGGCCAAAACTGCGAGTGTTGATGACCGGCACGTAAATGCGCCCTGGGGTTCGTCAATGGTGGAAATCACTCCGGGGACCAAAACGGTGATTAATAGCCCATGAAACAGGCCAGAATCAGCCAAAACTGCGAGTGTTGATGACCGGCACGTAAATGCACCCTGGGGTTCGTGAATGGTGGAAATCACTCCGGGGACCCAAAACGGTGATGAATAGCCCATGAAACACGCCAGAATCGGCCAAAACTGCGAGTGTTGATGACCGGCACGTAAATGCACCCTGGGGTTCGTCAATGGTGGAAATCACTCCGGGGACCCAAAACGGTGATTAATAGCCCATGATACAGGCCAGAATCGGCCAAAACTTCGAGTGTTGATGACCGGCACGTAATTGCACCCTGGGGTTCGTCAATGGTGGAAATCACTCCGGAGACCCAAAACGGTGATTAATAGCCCATGAAACAGGCCAGAATCGGCCAAAACTGCGAGTGTTAATGACCGGCACGTAAATGCACCCTGGGGTTCGTCAATGGTGGAAATCACTCCGGGGACCCAAAACGGTGATTAATAGCCCATGAAACAGGCCAGAATCAGCCAAAAGTGTGTGGGCTGATGACCGGCACGTAAATGCACCCTGGGGTTCGTCAATGGTGGAAATCACTCCGGGGACCCAAAACGGTGATTAATAGCCCATGAAACAAGTCAGAATCGGCCAAAACTGCGAGTGTTGATGACCGGCACGTAAATGCACCCTGAGGTTCGTCAATGGTGGAAATCACTCCAGGGACCCAAAACGGTGATTAATAGCCCATGAAACAGGCCAGAATCGGCCAAAACTTCGAGTGTTGATGACCGGCACGTAATTGCACCCTCGGGTTCGTCAATGGTGGAAATCACTCCGGGGACCCAAAACGGTGATTAATAGCCCATGAAACAGGCCAGAATCGGCCAAAACTTCGAGTGTTGATGACCGGCACGTAATTGCACCCTCGGGTTCGTCAATGGTGGAAATCACTCCGGGGACCCAAAACGGTGATTAATAGCCCATGAAACAGGCCAGAATCGGCCAAAACTGCGAGTGTTAATGACCGGCACGTAAATGCACCCTGGGGTTCGTCAATGGTGGAAATCACTCCGGGGACCCAAAACGGTGATTAATAGCCCATGAAACAGGCCAGAATCGGCAAAAACTGCGAGTGTTGATGACCGGCACGTAAATGCACCCTGGGGTTCGTCAATGGTGGAAATCACTCCGGGGACCCAAAACGGTGATTAATAGCCCATGAAACAGGCCAGAATCGGCCAAAACTGCGAGTGTTGATGACCGGCACGTAAATGCACCCTCGGGTTCGTCAATGGTGGAATTCACTCCGGGGACCCAAAACGGTGATTAATAGCCCATGAAACAGGCCAGAATCGGCCAAAACTTCGAGTGTTGATGACCGGCACGTAAATGCACCCTCGGGTTCGTCAATGGTGGAATTCACTCCGGGGACCCAAAACGGTGATTAATAGCCCATGAAACAGGCCAGAATCGGCCAAAACTTCGAGTGTTGATGACCGGCACGTAATTGCACCCTCGGGTTCGTCAATGGTGGAAATCACTCCGGGGACCCAAAACGGTGATTAATAGCCCATGAAACAGGCCAGAATCGGCCAAAACTGCGAGTGTTAATGACCGGCACGTAAATGCACCCTGGGGTTCGTCAATGGTGGAAATCACTCCGGGGACCCAAAACGGTGATTAATAGGCCATGAAACAGGCCAGAATCGGCCAAAACTGCGAGTGTTAATGACCGGCACGTAAATGCACCCTGGGGTTCGTCAATGGTGGAAATCACTCCGGGGACCCAAAACGGTGATTAATAGCCCATGAAACACGCCAGAATCGGCCAAAACTGCGAGTGTTGATGACCGGCACGTAAATGCGCCCTGGGGTTCGTCAATGGTGGAAATCACTCCGGGGACCAAAACGGTGATTAATAGCCCATGAAACACGCCAGAATCGGCCAAAACTGCGAGTGTTGATGACCGGCACGTAAATGCACCCTGGGGTTCGTGAATGGTGGAAATCACTCCGGGGACCCAAAACGGTGATGAATAGCCCATGAAACACGCCAGAATCGGCCAAAACTGCGAGTGTTGATGACCGGCACGTAAATGCACCCTGGGGTTCGTCAATGGTGGAAATCACTCCGGGGACCAAAAACGGTGATTAATAGCCGATGAAACAGGCCAGAATCGGCCAAAACTGCGAGTGTTGATGACCGGCACGTAAATGCACCCTGAGGTTCGTCAATGGTGGAAACAGGCCAGAATCGGCCAAAACTGCGAGTGTTGATGACCGGCACGTAAATGCACCCTGGGGTTCGTCAATGGTGGAAATCACTCCGGGGACCCAAAACGGTGATTAATAGCCCATGAAACAGGCCAGAATCGGCCAAAACTGCGAGTGTTGATGACCGGCACGTAAATGCACCCTGGGGTTCGTCAATGGTGGAAATCACTCCGGGGACCCAAAACGGTGATTAATAGCCCATGAAACAGGCCAGAATCAGCCAAAAGTGTGTGGGATGATGACCGGCACGTAAATGCACCCTCGGGTTCGTCAATGGTGGAAATCACTCCGGGGACCCAAAACGGTGATTAATAGCCCATGAAACAGGTCAGAATCGGCCAAAACTGCGAGTGTTGATGACCGGCACGTAAATGCACCCTGGGTTCGTCAATGGTGGAAATCACTCCGGGGACCCAAAACGGTGATTAATAGCCCATGAAACAGGCCAGAATCAGCCAAAAGTGTGTGGGATGATGACCGGCACGTAAATGCACCCTCGGGTTCGTCAATGGTGGAAATCACTCCGGGGACCCAAAACGGTGATTAATAGCCCATGAAACAGGTCAGAATCGGCCAAAACTGCGAGTGTTGATGACCGGCACGTAAATGCACCCTGGGTTCGTCAATGGTGGAAATCACTCCGGGGACCCAAAACGGTGATTAATAGTCCATGAAATAGGCCAGAATCGGCCAAAACTGCGAGTGCTGATGACCGGCACGTAAATGCACCCTGGGTTCGTCAATGGTGGAAATCACTCAGGGGACCCAAAACAGTGATTAATAGCCCATGAAACAGGCCAGAATCGGCCAAAACTTCGAGTGTTGATGACCGGCACGTAATTGCACCCTCGGGTTCGTCAATGGTGGAAATCACTCCGGGGACCCAAAACGGCGATTAATAGCCCATGAAACAGGCCAGAATCGGCCAAAACTGCGAGTGTTAATGACCGGCACGTAAATGCACCCTGGGGTTCGTCAATGGTGGAAATCACTCCGGGGACCCAAAACGGTGATTAATAGCCCATGAAACAGGCCAGAATCGGCCAAAACTGCGAGTGTTGATGACCGGCACGTAAATGCACCCTGGGGTTCGTCAATGGTGGAAATCACTCCGGGGACCCAAAACGGTGATTAATAGCCCATGAAACAGGCCAGAATCAGCCAAAAGTGTGTGGGATGATGACCGGCACGTAAATGCACCCTCGGGTTCGTCAATGGTGGAAATCACTCCGGGGACCCAAAACGGTGATTAATAGCCCATGAAACAGGTCAGAATCGGCCAAAACTGCGAGTGTTGATGACCGGCACGTAAATGCACCCTGGGTTCGTCAATGGTGGAAATCACTCCGGGGACCCAAAACGGTGATTAATAGCCCATGAAACAGGCCAGAATCAGCCAAAAGTGTGTGGGATGATGACCGGCACGTAAATGCACCCTCGGGTTCGTCAATGGTGGAAATCACTCCGGGGACCCAAAACGGTGATTAATAGCCCATGAAACAGGTCAGAATCGGCCAAAACTGCGAGTGTTGATGACCGGCACGTAAATGCACCCTGGGTTCGTCAATGGTGGAAATCACTCCGGGGACCCAAAACGGTGATTAATAGCCCATGAAACAGGCCAGAATCAGCCAAAAGTGTGTGGGATGATGACCGGCACGTAAATGCACCCTCGGGTTCGTCAATGGTGGAAATCACTCCGGGGACCCAAAACGGTGATTAATAGCCCATGAAACAGGTCAGAATCGGCCAAAACTGCGAGTGTTGATGACCGGCACGTAAATGCACCCTGGGTTCGTCAATGGTGGAAATCACTCCGGGGACCCAAAACGGTGATTAATAGCCCATGAAACAGGCCAGAATCAGCCAAAAGTGTGTGGGATGATGACCGGCACGTAAATGCACCCTCGGGTTCGTCAATGGTGGAAATCACTCCGGGGACCCAAAACGGTGATTAATATCCCATGAAACAGGTCAGAATCGGCCAAAACTGCGAGTGCTGATGACCGGCACGTAAATGCACCCTGGGTTCGTCAATGGTGGAAATCACTCAGGGGACCCAAAACAGTGATTAATAGCCCATGAAACAGGCCAGAATCGGCCAAAACTGCGAGTGTTGATGACCGGCACGTAAATGCACCCTCGGGTTCGTCAATGGTGGAATTCACTCCGGGGACCCAAAACGGTGATTAATAGCCCATGAAACAGGCCAGAATCGGCCAAAACTTCGAGTGTTGATGACCGGCACGTAATTGCACCCTCGGGTTCGTCAATGGTGGAAATCACTCCGGGGACCCAAAACGGTGATTAATAGCCCATGAAACAGGCCAGAATCGGCCAAAACTGCGAGTGTTAATGACCGGCACGTAAATGCACCCTGGGGTTCGTCAATGGTGGAAATCACTCCGGGGACCCAAAACGGTGATTAATAGCCCATGAAACACGCCAGAATCGGCCAAAACTGCGAGTGTTGATGACCGGCACGTAAATGCGCCCTGGGGTTCGTCAATGGTGGAAATCACTCCGGGGACCAAAACGGTGATTAATAGCCCATGAAACAGGCCAGAATCAGCCAAAACTGCGAGTGTTGATGACCGGCACGTAAATGCACCCTGGGGTTCGTGAATGGTGGAAATCACTCCGGGGACCCAAAACGGTGATGAATAGCCCATGAAACACGCCAGAATCGGCCAAAACTGCGAGTGTTGATGACCGGCACGTAAATGCACCCTGGGGTTCGTCAATGGTGGAAATCACTCCGGGGACCCAAAACGGTGATTAATAGCCCATGAAACAGGCCAGAATCGGCCAAAACTTCGAGTGTTGGTTCATCAATGGTGGAATTCACTCCGGGGACCCAAAACGGTGATTAATAGCCCATGATACAGGCCAGAATCGGCCAAAACTTCGAGTGTTGATGACCGGCACGTAATTGCACCCTGGGGTTCGTCAATGGTGGAAATCACTCCGGAGACCCAAAACGGTGATTAATAGCCCATGAAACAGGCCAGAATCGGCCAAAACTGCGAGTGTTAATGACCGGCACGTAAATGCACCCTGGGGTTCGTCAATGGTGGAAATCACTCCGGGGACCCAAAACGGTGATTAATAGCCCATGAAACAGGCCAGAATCAGCCAAAAGTGTGTGGGCTGATGACCGGCACGTAAATGCACCCTGGGGTTCGTCAATGGTGGAAATCACTCCGGGGACCCAAAACGGTGATTAATAGCCCATGAAACAAGTCAGAATCGGCCAAAACTGCGAGTGTTGATGACCGGCACGTAAATGCACCCTGAGGTTCGTCAATGGTGGAAATCACTCCAGGGACCCAAAACGGTGATTAATAGCCCATGAAACAGGCCAGAATCGGCCAAAACTTCGAGTGTTGATGACCGGCACGTAAATGCACCCTGGGTTCGTCAATGGTGGAAATCACTCCGGGGACCCAAAACGGTGATTAATAGTCCATGAAATAGGCCAGAATCGGCCAAAACTGCGAGTGCTGATGACCGGCACGTAAATGCACCCTGGGTTCGTCAATGGTGGAAATCACTCAGGGGACCCAAAACAGTGATTAATAGCCCATGAAACAGGCCAGAATCGGCCAAAACTTCGAGTGTTGATGACCGGCACGTAATTGCACCCTCGGGTTCGTCAATGGTGGAAATCACTCCGGGGACCCAAAACGGTGATTAATAGCCCATGAAACAGGCCAGAATCGGCCAAAACTGCGAGTGTTAATGACCGGCACGTAAATGCACCCTGGGGTTCGTCAATGGTGGAAATCACTCCGGGGACCCAAAACGGTGATTAATAGCCCATGAAACAGGCCAGAATCGGCCAAAACTGCGAGTGTTGATGACCGGCACGTAAATGCACCCTGGGGTTCGTCAATGGTGGAAATCACTCCGGGGACCCAAAACGGTGATTAATAGCCCATGAAACAGGCCAGAATCAGCCAAAAGTGTGTGGGATGATGACCGGCACGTAAATGCACCCTCGGGTTCGTCAATGGTGGAAATCACTCCGGGGACCCAAAACGGTGATTAATAGCCCATGAAACAGGTCAGAATCGGCCAAAACTGCGAGTGTTGATGACCGGCACGTAAATGCACCCTGGGTTCGTCAATGGTGGAAATCACTCCGGGGACCCAAAACGGTGATTAATAGCCCATGAAACAGGCCAGAATCAGCCAAAAGTGTGTGGGATGATGACCGGCACGTAAATGCACCCTCGGGTTCGTCAATGGTGGAAATCACTCCGGGGACCCAAAACGGTGATTAATAGCCCATGAAACAGGTCAGAATCGGCCAAAACTGCGAGTGTTGATGACCGGCACGTAAATGCACCCTGGGTTCGTCAATGGTGGAAATCACTCCGGGGACCCAAAACGGTGATTAATAGCCCATGAAACAGGCCAGAATCGGCCAAAACTGCGAGTGTTGATGACCGGCACGTAAATGCACCCTGGGGTTCGTCAATGGTGGAAATCACTCCGGGGACCCAAAACGGTGATTAATAGCCCATGAAACAGGCCAGAATCAGCCAAAAGTGTGTGGGATGATGACCGGCACGTAAATGCACCCTCGGGTTCGTCAATGGTGGAAATCACTCCGGGGACCCAAAACGGTGATTAATAGCCCATGAAACAGGTCAGAATCGGCCAAAACTGCGAGTGTTGATGACCGGCACGTAAATGCACCCTGGGTTCGTCAATGGTGGAAATCACTCCGGGGACCCAAAACGGTGATTAATAGCCCATGAAACAGGCCAGAATCAGCCAAAAGTGTGTGGGATGATGACCGGCACGTAAATGCACCCTCGGGTTCGTCAATGGTGGAAATCACTCCGGGGACCCAAAACGGTGATTAATATCCCATGAAACAGGTCAGAATCGGCCAAAACTGCGAGTGCTGATGACCGGCACGTAAATGCACCCTGGGTTCGTCAATGGTGGAAATCACTCAGGGGACCCAAAACAGTGATTAATAGCCCATGAAACAGGCCAGAATCGGCCAAAACTGCGAGTGTTGATGACCGGCACGTAAATGCACCCTCGGGTTCGTCAATGGTGGAATTCACTCCGGGGACCCAAAACGGTGATTAATAGCCCATGAAACAGGCCAGAATCGGCCAAAACTTCGAGTGTTGATGACCGGCACGTAATTGCACCCTCGGGTTCGTCAATGGTGGAAATCACTCCGGGGACCCAAAACGGTGATTAATAGCCCATGAAACAGGCCAGAATCGGCCAAAACTGCGAGTGTTAATGACCGGCACGTAAATGCACCCTGGGGTTCGTCAATGGTGGAAATCACTCCGGGGACCCAAAACGGTGATTAATAGCCCATGAAACACGCCAGAATCGGCCAAAACTGCGAGTGTTGATGACCGGCACGTAAATGCGCCCTGGGGTTCGTCAATGGTGGAAATCACTCCGGGGACCAAAACGGTGATTAATAGCCCATGAAACAGGCCAGAATCAGCCAAAACTGCGAGTGTTGATGACCGGCACGTAAATGCACCCTGGGGTTCGTGAATGGTGGAAATCACTCCGGGGACCCAAAACGGTGATGAATAGCCCATGAAACACGCCAGAATCGGCCAAAACTGCGAGTGTTGATGACCGGCACGTAAATGCACCCTGGGGTTCGTCAATGGTGGAAATCACTCCGGGGACCCAAAACGGTGATTAATAGCCCATGAAACAGGCCAGAATCGGCCAAAACTTCGAGTGTTGGTTCATCAATGGTGGAATTCACTCCGGGGACCCAAAACGGTGATTAATAGCCCATGATACAGGCCAGAATCGGCCAAAACTTCGAGTGTTGATGACCGGCACGTAATTGCACCCTGGGGTTCGTCAATGGTGGAAATCACTCCGGAGACCCAAAACGGTGATTAATAGCCCATGAAACAGGCCAGAATCGGCCAAAACTGCGAGTGTTAATGACCGGCACGTAAATGCACCCTGGGGTTCGTCAATGGTGGAAATCACTCCGGGGACCCAAAACGGTGATTAATAGCCCATGAAACAGGCCAGAATCAGCCAAAAGTGTGTGGGCTGATGACCGGCACGTAAATGCACCCTGGGGTTCGTCAATGGTGGAAATCACTCCGGGGACCCAAAACGGTGATTAATAGCCCATGAAACAAGTCAGAATCGGCCAAAACTGCGAGTGTTGATGACCGGCACGTAAATGCACCCTGAGGTTCGTCAATGGTGGAAATCACTCCAGGGACCCAAAACGGTGATTAATAGCCCATGAAACAGGCCAGAATCGGCCAAAACTTCGAGTGTTGATGACCGGCACGTAATTGCACCCTCGGGTTCGTCAATGGTGGAAATCACTCCGGGGACCCAAAACGGTGATTAATAGCCCATGAAACAGGCCAGAATCGGCCAAAACTTCGAGTGTTGATGACCGGCACGTAATTGCACCCTCGGGTTCGTCAATGGTGGAAATCACTCCGGGGACCCAAAACGGTGATTAATAGCCCATGAAACAGGCCAGAATCGGCCAAAACTGCGAGTGTTAATGACCGGCACGTAAATGCACCCTGGGGTTCGTCAATGGTGGAAATCACTCCGGGGACCCAAAACGGTGATTAATAGCCCATGAAACAGGCCAGAATCGGCAAAAACTGCGAGTGTTGATGACCGGCACGTAAATGCACCCTGGGGTTCGTCAATGGTGGAAATCACTCCGGGGACCCAAAACGGTGATTAATAGCCCATGAAACAGGCCAGAATCGGCCAAAACTGCGAGTGTTGATGACCGGCACGTAAATGCACCCTCGGGTTCGTCAATGGTGGAATTCACTCCGGGGACCCAAAACGGTGATTAATAGCCCATGAAACAGGCCAGAATCGGCCAAAACTTCGAGTGTTGATGACCGGCACGTAAATGCACCCTCGGGTTCGTCAATGGTGGAATTCACTCCGGGGACCCAAAACGGTGATTAATAGCCCATGAAACAGGCCAGAATCGGCCAAAACTTCGAGTGTTGATGACCGGCACGTAATTGCACCCTCGGGTTCGTCAATGGTGGAAATCACTCCGGGGACCCAAAACGGTGATTAATAGCCCATGAAACAGGCCAGAATCGGCCAAAACTGCGAGTGTTAATGACCGGCACGTAAATGCACCCTGGGGTTCGTCAATGGTGGAAATCACTCCGGGGACCCAAAACGGTGATTAATAGGCCATGAAACAGGCCAGAATCGGCCAAAACTGCGAGTGTTAATGACCGGCACGTAAATGCACCCTGGGGTTCGTCAATGGTGGAAATCACTCCGGGGACCCAAAACGGTGATTAATAGCCCATGAAACACGCCAGAATCGGCCAAAACTGCGAGTGTTGATGACCGGCACGTAAATGCGCCCTGGGGTTCGTCAATGGTGGAAATCACTCCGGGGACCAAAACGGTGATTAATAGCCCATGAAACACGCCAGAATCGGCCAAAACTGCGAGTGTTGATGACCGGCACGTAAATGCACCCTGGGGTTCGTGAATGGTGGAAATCACTCCGGGGACCCAAAACGGTGATGAATAGCCCATGAAACACGCCAGAATCGGCCAAAACTGCGAGTGTTGATGACCGGCACGTAAATGCACCCTGGGGTTCGTCAATGGTGGAAATCACTCCGGGGACCAAAAACGGTGATTAATAGCCGATGAAACAGGCCAGAATCGGCCAAAACTGCGAGTGTTGATGACCGGCACGTAAATGCACCCTGAGGTTCGTCAATGGTGGAAACAGGCCAGAATCGGCCAAAACTGCGAGTGTTGATGACCGGCACGTAAATGCACCCTGGGGTTCGTCAATGGTGGAAATCACTCCGGGGACCCAAAACGGTGATTAATAGCCCATGAAACAGGCCAGAATCGGCCAAAACTGCGAGTGTTGATGACCGGCACGTAAATGCACCCTGGGGTTCGTCAATGGTGGAAATCACTCCGGGGACCCAAAACGGTGATTAATAGCCCATGAAACAGGCCAGAATCAGCCAAAAGTGTGTGGGATGATGACCGGCACGTAAATGCACCCTCGGGTTCGTCAATGGTGGAAATCACTCCGGGGACCCAAAACGGTGATTAATAGCCCATGAAACAGGTCAGAATCGGCCAAAACTGCGAGTGTTGATGACCGGCACGTAAATGCACCCTGGGTTCGTCAATGGTGGAAATCACTCCGGGGACCCAAAACGGTGATTAATAGCCCATGAAACAGGCCAGAATCAGCCAAAAGTGTGTGGGATGATGACCGGCACGTAAATGCACCCTCGGGTTCGTCAATGGTGGAAATCACTCCGGGGACCCAAAACGGTGATTAATAGCCCATGAAACAGGTCAGAATCGGCCAAAACTGCGAGTGTTGATGACCGGCACGTAAATGCACCCTGGGTTCGTCAATGGTGGAAATCACTCCGGGGACCCAAAACGGTGATTAATAGTCCATGAAACAGGCCAGAATCGGCCAAAACTGCGAGTGCTGATGACCGGCACGTAAATGCACCCTGGGTTCGTCAATGGTGGAAATCACTCAGGGGACCCAAAACAGTGATTAATAGCCCATGAAACAGGCCAGAATCGGCCAAAACTTCGAGTGTTGATGACCGGCACGTAATTGCACCCTCGGGTTCGTCAATGGTGGAAATCACTCCGGGGACCCAAAACGGTGATTAATAGCCCATGAAACAGGCCAGAATCGGCCAAAACTGCGAGTGTTAATGACCGGCACGTAAATGCACCCTGGGGTTCGTCAATGGTGGAAATCACTCCGGGGACCCAAAACGGTGATTAATAGCCCATGAAACAGGCCAGAATCGGCCAAAACTGCGAGTGTTGATGACCGGCACGTAAATGCACCCTGGGGTTCGTCAATGGTGGAAATCACTCCGGGGACCCAAAACGGTGATTAATAGCCCATGAAACAGGCCAGAATCAGCCAAAAGTGTGTGGGATGATGACCGGCACGTAAATGCACCCTCGGGTTCGTCAATGGTGGAAATCACTCCGGGGACCCAAAACGGTGATTAATAGCCCATGAAACAGGTCAGAATCGGCCAAAACTGCGAGTGTTGATGACCGGCACGTAAATGCACCCTGGGTTCGTCAATGGTGGAAATCACTCCGGGGACCCAAAACGGTGATTAATAGCCCATGAAACAGGCCAGAATCAGCCAAAAGTGTGTGGGATGATGACCGGCACGTAAATGCACCCTCGGGTTCGTCAATGGTGGAAATCACTCCGGGGACCCAAAACGGTGATTAATAGCCCATGAAACAGGTCAGAATCGGCCAAAACTGCGAGTGTTGATGACCGGCACGTAAATGCACCCTGGGTTCGTCAATGGTGGAAATCACTCCGGGGACCCAAAACGGTGATTAATAGTCCATGAAACAGGCCAGAATCGGCCAAAACTGCGAGTGCTGATGACCGGCACGTAAATGCACCCTGGGTTCGTCAATGGTGGAAATCACTCAGGGGACCCAAAACAGTGATTAATAGCCCATGAAACAGGCCAGAATCGGCCAAAACTGCGAGTGTTGATGACCGGCACGTAAATGCACCCTCGGGTTCGTCAATGGTGGAATTCACTCCGGGGACCCAAAACGGTGATTAATAGCCCATGAAACAGGCCAGAATCGGCCAAAACTTCGAGTGTTGATGACCGGCACGTAATTGCACCCTCGGGTTCGTCAATGGTGGAAATCACTCCGGGGACCCAAAACGGTGATTAATAGCCCATGAAACAGGCCAGAATCGGCCAAAACTGCGAGTGTTAATGACCGGCACGTAAATGCACCCTGGGGTTCGTCAATGGTGGAAATCACTCCGGGGACCCAAAACGGTGATTAATAGCCCATGAAACACGCCAGAATCGGCCAAAACTGCGAGTGTTGATGACCGGCACGTAAATGCGCCCTGGGGTTCGTCAATGGTGGAAATCACTCCGGGGACCAAAACGGTGATTAATAGCCCATGAAACAGGCCAGAATCAGCCAAAACTGCGAGTGTTGATGACCGGCACGTAAATGCACCCTGGGGTTCGTGAATGGTGGAAATCACTCCGGGGACCCAAAACGGTGATGAATAGCCCATGAAACACGCCAGAATCGGCCAAAACTGCGAGTGTTGATGACCGGCACGTAAATGCACCCTGGGGTTCGTCAATGGTGGAAATCACTCCGGGGACCCAAAACGGTGATTAATAGCCCATGAAACAGGCCAGAATCGGCCAAAACTTCGAGTGTTGGTTCATCAATGGTGGAATTCACTCCGGGGACCCAAAACGGTGATTAATAGCCCATGATACAGGCCAGAATCGGCCAAAACTTCGAGTGTTGATGACCGGCACGTAATTGCACCCTGGGGTTCGTCAATGGTGGAAATCACTCCGGAGACCCAAAACGGTGATTAATAGCCCATGAAACAGGCCAGAATCGGCCAAAACTGCGAGTGTTAATGACCGGCACGTAAATGCACCCTGGGGTTCGTCAATGGTGGAAATCACTCCGGGGACCCAAAACGGTGATTAATAGCCCATGAAACAGGCCAGAATCAGCCAAAAGTGTGTGGGCTGATGACCGGCACGTAAATGCACCCTGGGGTTCGTCAATGGTGGAAATCACTCCGGGGACCCAAAACGGTGATTAATAGCCCATGAAACAAGTCAGAATCGGCCAAAACTGCGAGTGTTGATGACCGGCACGTAAATGCACCCTGAGGTTCGTCAATGGTGGAAATCACTCCAGGGACCCAAAACGGTGATTAATAGCCCATGAAACAGGCCAGAATCGGCCAAAACTTCGAGTGTTGATGACCGGCACGTAATTGCACCCTCGGGTTCGTCAATGGTGGAAATCACTCCGGGGACCCAAAACGGTGATTAATAGCCCATGAAACAGGCCAGAATCGGCCAAAACTTCGAGTGTTGATGACCGGCACGTAATTGCACCCTCGGGTTCGTCAATGGTGGAAATCACTCCGGGGACCCAAAACGGTGATTAATAGCCCATGAAACAGGCCAGAATCGGCCAAAACTGCGAGTGTTAATGACCGGCACGTAAATGCACCCTGGGGTTCGTCAATGGTGGAAATCACTCCGGGGACCCAAAACGGTGATTAATAGCCCATGAAACAGGCCAGAATCGGCAAAAACTGCGAGTGTTGATGACCGGCACGTAAATGCACCCTGGGGTTCGTCAATGGTGGAAATCACTCCGGGGACCCAAAACGGTGATTAATAGCCCATGAAACAGGCCAGAATCGGCCAAAACTGCGAGTGTTGATGACCGGCACGTAAATGCACCCTCGGGTTCGTCAATGGTGGAATTCACTCCGGGGACCCAAAACGGTGATTAATAGCCCATGAAACAGGCCAGAATCGGCCAAAACTTCGAGTGTTGATGACCGGCACGTAAATGCACCCTCGGGTTCGTCAATGGTGGAATTCACTCCGGGGACCCAAAACGGTGATTAATAGCCCATGAAACAGGCCAGAATCGGCCAAAACTTCGAGTGTTGATGACCGGCACGTAATTGCACCCTCGGGTTCGTCAATGGTGGAAATCACTCCGGGGACCCAAAACGGTGATTAATAGCCCATGAAACAGGCCAGAATCGGCCAAAACTGCGAGTGTTAATGACCGGCACGTAAATGCACCCTGGGGTTCGTCAATGGTGGAAATCACTCCGGGGACCCAAAACGGTGATTAATAGGCCATGAAACAGGCCAGAATCGGCCAAAACTGCGAGTGTTAATGACCGGCACGTAAATGCACCCTGGGGTTCGTCAATGGTGGAAATCACTCCGGGGACCCAAAACGGTGATTAATAGCCCATGAAACACGCCAGAATCGGCCAAAACTGCGAGTGTTGATGACCGGCACGTAAATGCGCCCTGGGGTTCGTCAATGGTGGAAATCACTCCGGGGACCAAAACGGTGATTAATAGCCCATGAAACACGCCAGAATCGGCCAAAACTGCGAGTGTTGATGACCGGCACGTAAATGCACCCTGGGGTTCGTGAATGGTGGAAATCACTCCGGGGACCCAAAACGGTGATGAATAGCCCATGAAACACGCCAGAATCGGCCAAAACTGCGAGTGTTGATGACCGGCACGTAAATGCACCCTGGGGTTCGTCAATGGTGGAAATCACTCCGGGGACCAAAAACGGTGATTAATAGCCGATGAAACAGGCCAGAATCGGCCAAAACTGCGAGTGTTGATGACCGGCACGTAAATGCACCCTGAGGTTCGTCAATGGTGGAAACAGGCCAGAATCGGCCAAAACTGCGAGTGTTGATGACCGGCACGTAAATGCACCCTGGGGTTCGTCAATGGTGGAAATCACTCCGGGGACCCAAAACGGTGATTAATAGCCCATGAAACAGGCCAGAATCGGCCAAAACTTCGAGTGTTGGTTCATCAATGGTGGAATTCACTCCGGGGACCCAAAACGGTGATTAATAGCCCATGATACAGGCCAGAATCGGCCAAAACTTCGAGTGTTGATGACCGGCACGTAATTGCACCCTGGGGTTCGTCAATGGTGGAAATCACTCCGGAGACCCAAAACGGTGATTAATAGCCCATGAAACAGGCCAGAATCGGCCAAAACTGCGAGTGTTAATGACCGGCACGTAAATGCACCCTGGGGTTCGTCAATGGTGGAAATCACTCCGGGGACCCAAAACGGTGATTAATAGCCCATGAAACAGGCCAGAATCAGCCAAAAGTGTGTGGGCTGATGACCGGCACGTAAATGCACCCTGGGGTTCGTCAATGGTGGAAATCACTCCGGGGACCCAAAACGGTGATTAATAGCCCATGAAACAAGTCAGAATCGGCCAAAACTGCGAGTGTTGATGACCGGCACGTAAATGCACCCTGAGGTTCGTCAATGGTGGAAATCACTCCAGGGACCCAAAACGGTGATTAATAGCCCATGAAACAGGCCAGAATCGGCCAAAACTTCGAGTGTTGATGACCGGCACGTAATTGCACCCTCGGGTTCGTCAATGGTGGAAATCACTCCGGGGACCCAAAACGGTGATTAATAGCCCATGAAACAGGCCAGAATCGGCCAAAACTTCGAGTGTTGATGACCGGCACGTAATTGCACCCTCGGGTTCGTCAATGGTGGAAATCACTCCGGGGACCCAAAACGGTGATTAATAGCCCATGAAACAGGCCAGAATCGGCCAAAACTGCGAGTGTTAATGACCGGCACGTAAATGCACCCTGGGGTTCGTCAATGGTGGAAATCACTCCGGGGACCCAAAACGGTGATTAATAGCCCATGAAACAGGCCAGAATCGGCCAAAACTGCGAGTGTTGATGACCGGCACGTAAATGCACCCTGGGGTTCGTCAATGGTGGAAATCACTCCGGGGACCCAAAACGGTGATTAATAGCCCATGAAACAGGCCAGAATCGGCCAAAACTGCGAGTGTTGATGACCGGCACGTAAATGCACCCTCGGGTTCGTCAATAGTGGAATTCACTCCGGGGACCCAAAACGGTGATTAATAGCCCATGAAACAGGCCAGAATCGGCCAAAACTTCGAGTGTTGATGACCGGCACGTAAATGCACCCTCGGGTTCGTCAATGGTGGAATTCACTCCGGGGACCCAAAACGGTGATTAATAGCCCATGAAACAGGCCAGAATCGGCCAAAACTTCGAGTGTTGATGACCGGCACGTAATTGCACCCTCGGGTTCGTCAATGGTGGAAATCACTCCGGGGACCCAAAACGGTGATTAATAGCCCATGAAACAGGCCAGAATCGGCCAAAACTGCGAGTGTTAATGACCGGCACGTAAATGCACCCTGGGGTTCGTCAATGGTGGAAATCACTCCGGGGACCCAAAACGGTGATTAATAGGCCATGAAACAGGCCAGAATCGGCCAAAACTGCGAGTGTTAATGACCGGCACGTAAATGCACCCTAGGGTTCGTCAATGGTGGAAATCACTCCGGGGACCCAAAACGGTGATTAATAGCCCATGAAACACGCCAGAATCGGCCAAAACTGCGAGTGTTGATGACCGGCACGTAAATGCGCCCTGGGGTTCGTCAATGGTGGAAATCACTCCGGGGACCAAAACGGTGATTAATAGCCCATGAAACACGCCAGAATCGGCCAAAACTGCGAGTGTTGATGACCGGCACGTAAATGCACCCTGGGGTTCGTGAATGGTGGAAATCACTCCGGGGACCCAAAACGGTGATGAATAGCCCATGAAACACGCCAGAATCGGCCAAAACTGCGAGTGTTGATGACCGGCACGTAAATGCACCCTGGGGTTCGTCAATGGTGGAAATCACTCCGGGGACCAAAAACGGTGATTAATAGCCGATGAAACAGGCCAGAATCGGCCAAAACTGCGAGTGTTGATGACCGGCACGTAAATGCACCCTGAGGTTCGTCAATGGTGGAAACAGGCCAGAATCGGCCAAAACTGCGAGTGTTGATGACCGGCACGTAAATGCACCCTGGGGTTCGTCAATGGTGGAAATCACTCCGGGGACCCAAAACGGTGATTAATAGCCCATGAAACAGGCCAGAATCGGCCAAAACTTCGAGTGTTGGTTCATCAATGGTGGAAATCACTCCAGGGACCCAAAACGGTGATTAATAGCCCATGAAACAGGCCAGAATCGGCCAAAACTTCGAGTGTTGATGACCGGCACGTAATTGCACCCTCGGGTTCGTCAATGGTGGAAATCACTCCGGGGACCCAAAACGGTGATTAATAGCCCATGAAACAGGCCAGAATCGGCCAAAACTTCGAGTGTTGATGACCGGCACGTAATTGCACCCTCGGGTTCGTCAATGGTGGAAATCACTCCGGGGACCCAAAACGGTGATTAATAGCCCATGAAACAGGCCAGAATCGGCCAAAACTGCGAGTGTTAATGACCGGCACGTAAATGCACCCTGGGGTTCGTCAATGGTGGAAATCACTCCGGGGACCCAAAACGGTGATTAATAGCCCATGAAACACGCCAGAATCGGCCAAAACTGCGAGTGTTGATGACCGGCACGTAAATGCGCCCTGGGGTTCGTCAATGGTGGAAATCACTCCGGGGACCAAAACGGTGATTAATAGCCCATGAAACACGCCAGAATCGGCCAAAACTGCGAGTGTTGATGACCGGCACGTAAATGCACCCTGGGGTTCGTGAATGGTGGAAATCACTCCGGAGACCCAAAACGGTGATTAATAGCCCATGAAACAGGCCAGAATCGGCCAAAACTGCGAGTGTTAATGACCGGCACGTAAATGCACCCTGGGGTTCGTCAATGGTGGAAATCACTCCGGGGACCCAAAACGGTGATTAATAGCCCATGAAACAAGTCAGAATCGGCCAAAACTGCGAGTGTTGATGACCGGCACGTAAATGCACCCTGAGGTTCGTCAATGGTGGAAATCACTCCAGGGACCCAAAACGGTGATTAATAGCCCATGAAACAGGCCAGAATCGGCCAAAACTTCGAGTGTTGATGACCGGCACGTAATTGCACCCTCGGGTTCGTCAATGGTGGAAATCACTCCGGGGACCCAAAACGGTGATTAATAGCCCATGAAACAGGCCAGAATCGGCCAAAACTTCGAGTGTTGATGACCGGCACGTAAATGCACCCTGGGGTTCGTCAATGGTGGAAATCACTCCGGGGACCAAAAACGGTGATTAATAGCCCATGAAACAGGTCAGAATCGGCCAAAACTGCGAGTGTTGATGACCGGCACGTGAATGCACCCTTGGGTTCGTCAATGGTGGAAATCACTCCGGGGACCCAAAACGGTGATTAATAGCCCATGAAACAGGCCAGAATCGGCCAAAACTTCGAGTGTTGGTTCATCAATGGTGGAATTCACTCCGGGGACCCAAAACGGTGATTAATAGCCCATGATACAGGCCAGAATCGGCCAAAACTTCGAGTGTTGATGACCGGCACGTAATTGCACCCTGGGGTTCGTCAATGGTGGAAATCACTCCGGAGACCCAAAACGGTGATTAATAGCCCATGAAACAGGCCAGAATCAGCCAAAAGTGTGTGGGCTGATGACCGGCACGTAAATGCACCCTGGGGTTCGTCAATGGTGGAAATCACTCCGGGGACCCAAAACGGTGATTAATAACCCATGAAACAAGTCAGAATCGGCCAAAACTGCGAGTGTTGATGACCGGCACATAAATGCACCCTGAGGTTCGTCAATGGTGGAAATCACTCCAGGGCCCCAAAACGGTGATTAATAGCCCATGAAACAGGCCAGAATCGGCCAAAACTTCGAGTGTTGATGACCGGCACGTAATTGCACCCTCGGGTTCGTCAATGGTGGAAATCACTCCGGGGACCCAAAACGGTGATTAATAGCCCATGAAACAGGCCAGAATCGGCCAAAACTTCGAGTGTTGATGACCGGCACGTAATTGCACCCTCGGGTTCGTCAATGGTGGAAATCACTCCGGGGACCCAAAACGGTGATTAATAGCCCATGAAACAGGCCAGAATCGGCCAAAACTGCGAGTGTTAATGACCGGCACGTAAATGCACCCTGGGGTTCGTCAATGGTGGAAATCACTCCGGGGACCCAAAACGGTGATTAATAGCCCATGAAACACGCCAGAATCGGCCAAAACTGCGAGTGTTGATGACCGGCACGTAAATGCACCCTGGGGTTCGTGAATGGTGGAAATCACTCCGGGGACCCAAAACGGTGATGAATAGCCCATGAAACACGCCAGAATCGGCCAAAACTGCGAGTGTTGATGACCGGCACGTAAATGCACCCTGGGGTTCGTCAATGGTGGAAATCACTCCGGGGACCCAAAACGGTGATTAATAGCCCATGAAACAGGCCAGAATCGGCCAAAACTTCGAGTGTTGATGACCGGCACGTAATTGCACCCTGGGGTTCGTCAATGGTGGAAATCACTCCGGAGACCCAAAACGGTGATTAATAGCCCATGAAACAGGCCAGAATTGGCCAAAACTGCGAGTGTTAATGACCGGCACGTAAATGCACCCTGGGGTTCGTCAATGGTGGAAATCACTCCGGGGACCCAAAACGGTGATTAATAGCCCATGAAACACGCCAGAATCAGCCAAAAGTGTGTGGGCTGATGACCGGCACGTAAATGCACCTTGGGGTTCGTCAATGGTGGAAATCACTCCGGGGACCCAAAACGGTGATTAATAGCCCATGAAACAGGCCAGAATCAGCCAAAAGTGTGTGGGCTGATGACCGGCACGTAAATGCACCCTGGGGTTCGTCAATGGTGGAAATCACTCCGGGGACCCAAAACGGTGATTAATAGCCCATGAAACAGGTCAGAATCGGCCAAAACTGCGAGTGCTGATGACCGGCACGTAAATGCACCCTGGGTTCGTCAATGGTGGAAATCACTCCGGGGACCCAAAACGGTGATTAATAGCCCATGAAACAGGCCAGAATCAGCCAAAAGTGTGTGGGCTGATGACCGGCACGTAAATGCACCCTGGGGTTCGTCAATGGTGGAAATCACTCCGGGGACCCAAAACGGTGATTAATAGCCCATGAAACAGGTCAGAATCGGCCAAAACTGCGAGTGCTGATGACCGGCACGTAAATGCACCCTGGGTTCGTCAATGGTGGAAATCACTCCGGGGACCCAAAACGGTGATTAATAGCCCATGAAACAGGCCAGAATCGGCCAAAACTGCGATTGTTGATGACCGGCACGTAAATGCACCCTCGGGTTCGTCAATGGTGGAATTCACTCCGGGGACCCAAAACAGTGATTAATAGCCCATGAAACAGGCCAGAATCGGCCAAAACTGCGAGTGCTGATGACCGGCACGTAAATGCACCCTGGGTTCGTCAATGGTGGAAATCACTCAGGGGACCTAAAACAGTGATTAATAGCCCATGAAACAGGCCAGAATCGGCCAAAACTGCGAGTGTTGATGACCGGCACGTAAATGCACCCTCGGGTTCGTCAATGGTGGAATTCACTCCGGGGACCCAAAACGGTGATTAATAGCCCATGAAACAGGCCAGAATCGGCCAAAACTTCGAGTGTTGATGACCGGCACGTAATTGCACCCTCGGGTTCGTCAATGGTGGAAATCACTCCGGGGACCCAAAACGGTGATTAATAGCCCATGAAACAGGCCAGAATCGGCCAAAACTGCGAGTGTTAATGACCGGCACGTAAATGCACCCTGGGGTTCGTCAATGGTGGAAACAGGCCAGAATCGGCCAAAACTGCGAGTGTTGATGACCGGCACGTAAATGCACCCTGAGGTTCGTCAATGGTGGAAATCACTCCAGGGACCCAAAACGGTGATTAATAGCCCATGAAACAGGCCAGAATCAGCCAAAAGTGTGTGGGCTGATGACCGGCACGTAAATGCACCCTGGGGTTCGTCAATGGTGGAAATCACTCCGGGGACCCAAAACGGTGATTAATAGCCCATGAAACAGGTCAGAATCGGCCAAAACTGCGAGTGTTGATGACCGGCACGTAAATGCACCCTGGGTTCGTCAATGGTGGAAATCACTCCGGGGACCCAAAACGGTGATTAATAGCCCATGAAACAGACCAGAATCGGCCAAAACTGCGAGTGCTGATGACCGGCACGTAAATGCACCCTGGGTTCGTCAATGGTGGAAATCACTCCGGGGACCCAAAACGGTGATTAATAGCCCATGAAACAGGCCAGAATCGGCCAAAACTGCGATTGTTGATGACCGGCACGTAAATGCACCCTCGGGTTCGTCAATGGTGGAATTCACTCCGGGGACCCAAAACGGTGATTAATAGCCCATGAAACAGGCCAGAATCGGCCAAAACTTCGAGTGTTGATGACCGGCACGTAATTGCACCCTCGGGTTCGTCAATGGTGGAAATCACTCCGGGGACCCAAAACGGTGATTAATAGCCCATGAAACAGGCCAGAATCGGCCAAAACTGCGAGTGTTAATGACCGGCACGTAAATGCACCCTGGGGTTCGTCAATGGTGGAAATCACTCCGGGGACCCAAAACGGTGATTAATAGCCCATGAAACAGGCCAGAATCGGCCAAAACTGCGATTGTTGATGACCGGCACGTAAATGCACCCTGAGGTTCGTCAATGGTGGAAACAGGCCAGAATCGGCCAAAACTTCGAGTGTTGATGACCGGCACGTAATTGCACCCTCGGGTTAGTCAATGGTGGAAATCACTCCGGGGACCCAAAACGGTGATTAATAGCCCATGAAACAGGCCAGAATCGGCCAAAACTGCGAGTGTTAATGACCGGCACGTAAATGCACCCTGGGGTTCGTCAATGGTGGAAATCACTCCGGGGACCCAAAACGGTGATTAATAGGCCATGAAACAGGCCAGAATCGGCCAAAACTGCGAGTGTTAATGACCGGCACGTAAATGCACCCTGGGGTTCGTCAATGGTGGAAATCACTCCGGGGACCCAAAACGGTGATTAATAGCCCATGAAACAGGCCAGAATCAGCCAAAAGTGTGTGGGCTGATGACCGGCACGTAAATGCACCCTGGGGTTCGTCAATGGTGGAAATCACTCCGGGGACCCAAAACGGTGATTAATAACCCATGAAACAAGTCAGAATCGGCCAAAACTGCGAGTGTTGATGACCGGCACGTAAATGCACCCTGAGGTTCGTCAATGGTGGAAATCACTCAAGGGCCCCAAAACGGTGATTAATAGCCCATGAAACAGGCCAGAATCGGCCAAAACTTCGAGTGTTGATGACCGGCACGTAATTGCACCCTCGGGTTCGTCAATGGTGGAAATCACTCCGGGGACCCAAAACGGTGATTAATAGCCCATGAAACAGGCCAGAATCGGCCAAAACTTCGAGTGTTGATGACCGGCACGTAATTGCACCCTCGGGTTCGTCAATGGTGGAAATCACTCCGGGGACCCAAAACGGTGATTAATAGCCCATGAAACAGGCCAGAATCGGCCAAAACTGCGAGTGTTAATGACCGGCACGTAAATGCACCCTGGGGTTCGTCAATGGTGGAAATCACTCCGGGGACCCAAAACGGTGATTAATAGCCCATGAAACACGCCAGAATCGGCCAAAACTGCGAGTGTTGATAACCGGCACGTAAATGCGCCCTGGGGTTCGTCAATGGTGGAAATCACTCCGGGGACCAAAACGGTGATTAATAGCCCATGAAACACGCCAGAATCGGCCAAAACTGCGAGTGTTGATGACCGGCACGTAAATGCACCCTGGGGTTCGTGAATGGTGGAAATCACTCCGGGGACCCAAAACGGTGATGAATAGCCCATGAAACACGCCAGAATCGGCCAAAACTGCGAGTGTTGATGACCGGCACGTAAATGCACCCTGGGGTTCGTCAATGGTGGAAATCACTCCGGGGACCCAAAACGGTGATTAATAGCCCATGAAACAGGCCAGAATCGGCCAAAACTTCGAGTGTTGGTTCATCAATGGTGGAATTCACTCCGGGGACCCAAAACGGTGATTAATAGCCCATGATACAGGCCAGAATCGGCCAAAACTTCGAGTGTTGATGACCGGCACGTAATTGCACCCTGGGGTTCGTCAATGGTGGAAATCACTCCGGAGACCCAAAACGGTGATTAATAGCCCATGAAACAGGCCAGAATTGGCCAAAACTGCGAGTGTTAATGACCGGCACGTAAATGCACCCTGGGGTTCGTCAATGGTGGAAATCACTCCGGGGACCCAAAACGGTGATTAATAGCCCATGAAACACGCCAGAATCAGCCAAAAGTGTGTGGGCTGATGACCGGCACGTAAATGCACCTTGGGGTTCGTCAATGGTGGAAATCACTCCGGGGACCCAAAACGGTGATTAATAGCCCATGAAACAGGTCAGAATCGGCCAAAACTGCGAGTGTTGATGACCGGCACGTAAATGCACCCTGAGGTTCGTCAATGGTGGAAATCACTCCAGGGACCCAAAACGGTGATTAATAGCCCATGAAACAGGCCAGAATCAGCCAAAAGTGTGTGGGCTGATGACCGGCACGTAAATGCACCCTGGGGTTCGTCAATGGTGGAAATCACTCCGGGGACCCAAAACGGTGATTAATAGCCCATGAAACAGGTCAGAATCGGCCAAAACTGCGAGTGCTGATGACCGGCACGTAAATGCACCCTGGGTTCGTCAATGGTGGAAATCACTCCGGGGACCCAAAACGGTGATTAATAGCCCATGAAACAGGCCAGAATCGGCCAAAACTGCGATTGTTGATGACCGGCACGTAAATGCACCCTCGGGTTCGTCAATGGTGGAATTCACTCCGGGGACCCAAAACGGTGATTAATAGCCCATGACACAGGCCAGAATCGGCCAAAACTTCGAGTGTTGATGACCGGCACGTAATTGCACCCTCGGGTTCGTCAATGGTGGAAATCACTCCGGGGACCCAAAACGGTGATTAATAGCCCATGAAACAGGCCAGAATCGGCCAAAACTGCGAGTGTTAATGACCGGCACGTAAATGCACCCTGGGGTTCGTCAATGGTGGAAACAGGCCAGAATCGGCCAAAACTGCGAGTGTTGATGACCGGCACGTAAATGCACCCTGAGGTTCGTCAATGGTGGAAATCACTCCAGGGACCCAAAACGGTGATTAATAGCCCATGAAACAGGCCAGAATCAGCCAAAAGTGTGTGGGCTGATGACCGGCACGTAAATGCACCCTGGGGTTCGTCAATGGTGGAAATCACTCCGGGGACCCAAAACGGTGATTAATAGCCCATGAAACAGGTCAGAATCGGCCAAAACTGCGAGTGTTGATGACCGGCACGTAAATGCACCCTGGGTTCGTCAATGGTGGAAATCACTCCGGGGACCCAAAACGGTGATTAATAGCCCATGAAACAGACCAGAATCGGCCAAAACTGCGAGTGCTGATGACCGGCACGTAAATGCACCCTGGGTTCGTCAATGGTGGAAATCACTCCGGGGACCCAAAACGGTGATTAATAGCCCATGAAACAGGCCAGAATCGGCCAAAACTGCGATTGTTGATGACCGGCACGTAAATGCACCCTCGGGTTCGTCAATGGTGGAATTCACTCCGGGGACCCAAAACGGTGATTAATAGCCCATGAAACAGGCCAGAATCGGCAAAAACTTCGAGTGTTGATGACCGGCACGTAATTGCACCCTCGGGTTCGTCAATGGTGGAAATCACTCCGGGGACCCAAAACGGTGATTAATAGCCCATGAAACAGGCCAGAATCGGCCAAAACTTCGAGTGTTGGTTCATCAATGGTGGAATTCACTCCGGGGACCCAAAACGGTGATTAATAGCCCATGATACAGGCCAGAATCGGCCAAAACTTCGAGTGTTGATGACCGGCACGTAATTGCACCCTGGGGTTCGTCAATGGTGGAAATCACTCCGGAGACCCAAAACGGTGATTAATAGCCCATGAAACAGGCCAGAATTGGCCAAAACTGCGAGTGTTAATGACCGGCACGTAAATGCACCCTGGGGTTCGTCAATGGTGGAAATCACTCCGGGGACCCAAAACGGTGATTAATAGCCCATGAAACACGCCAGAATCAGCCAAAAGTGTGTGGGCTGATGACCGGCACGTAAATGCACCTTGGGGTTCGTCAATGGTGGAAATCACTCCGGGGACCCAAAACGGTGATTAATAGCCCATGAAACAGGTCAGAATCGGCCAAAACTGCGAGTGTTGATGACCGGCACGTAAATGCACCCTGAGGTTCGTCAATGGTGGAAATCACTCCAGGGACCCAAAACGGTGATTAATAGCCCATGAAACAGGCCAGAATCAGCCAAAAGTGTGTGGGCTGATGACCGGCACGTAAATGCACCCTGGGGTTCGTCAATGGTGGAAATCACTCCGGGGACCCAAAACGGTGATTAATAGCCCATGAAACAGGTCAGAATCGGCCAAAACTGCGAGTGCTGATGACCGGCACGTAAATGCACCCTGGGTTCGTCAATGGTGGAAATCACTCCGGGGACCCAAAACGGTGATTAATAGCCCATGAAACAGGCCAGAATCGGCCAAAACTGCGATTGTTGATGACCGGCACGTAAATGCACCCTCGGGTTCGTCAATGGTGGAATTCACTCCGGGGACCCAAAACGGTGATTAATAGCCCATGACACAGGCCAGAATCGGCCAAAACTTCGAGTGTTGATGACCGGCACGTAATTGCACCCTCGGGTTCGTCAATGGTGGAAATCACTCCGGGGACCCAAAACGGTGATTAATAGCCCATGAAACAGGCCAGAATCGGCCAAAACTGCGAGTGTTAATGACCGGCACGTAAATGCACCCTGGGGTTCGTCAATGGTGGAAACAGGCCAGAATCGGCCAAAACTGCGAGTGTTGATGACCGGCACGTAAATGCACCCTGAGGTTCGTCAATGGTGGAAATCACTCCAGGGACCCAAAACGGTGATTAATAGCCCATGAAACAGGCCAGAATCAGCCAAAAGTGTGTGGGCTGATGACCGGCACGTAAATGCACCCTGGGGTTCGTCAATGGTGGAAATCACTCCGGGGACCCAAAACGGTGATTAATAGCCCATGAAACAGGTCAGAATCGGCCAAAACTGCGAGTGTTGATGACCGGCACGTAAATGCACCCTGGGTTCGTCAATGGTGGAAATCACTCCGGGGACCCAAAACGGTGATTAATAGCCCATGAAACAGACCAGAATCGGCCAAAACTGCGAGTGCTGATGACCGGCACGTAAATGCACCCTGGGTTCGTCAATGGTGGAAATCACTCCGGGGACCCAAAACGGTGATTAATAGCCCATGAAACAGGCCAGAATCGGCCAAAACTGCGATTGTTGATGACCGGCACGTAAATGCACCCTCGGGTTCGTCAATGGTGGAATTCACTCCGGGGACCCAAAACGGTGATTAATAGCCCATGAAACAGGCCAGAATCGGCAAAAACTTCGAGTGTTGATGACCGGCACGTAATTGCACCCTCGGGTTCGTCAATGGTGGAAATCACTCCGGGGACCCAAAACGGTGATTAATAGCCCATGAAACAGGCCAGAATCGGCCAAAACTGCGAGTGTTAATGACCGGCACGTAAATGCACCCTGGGGTTCGTCAATGGTGGAAATCACTCCGGGGACCCAAAACGGTGATTAATAGCCCATGAAACAGGCCAGAATCGGCCAAAACTGCGATTGTTGATGACCGGCACGTAAATGCACCCTGAGGTTCGTCAATGGTGGAAACAGGCCAGAATCGGCCAAAACTTCGAGTGTTGATGACCGGCACGTAATTGCACCCTCGGGTTCGTCAATGGTGGAAATCACTCCGGGGACCCAAAACGGTGATTAATAGCCCATGAAACAGGCCAGAATCGGCCAAAACTGCGAGTGTTAATGACCGGCACGTAAATGCACCCTGGGGTTCGTCAATGGTGGAAATCACTCCGGGGACCCAAAACGGTGATTAATAGCCCATGAAACAGGCCAGAATCGGCCAAAACTGCGAGTGTTGATGACCGGCACGTAAATGCACCCTGAGGTTCGTCAATGGTGGAAACAGGCCAGAATCGGCCAAAACTGCGAGTGTTGATGACCGGCACGTAAATGCACCCTGGGGTTCGTCAATGGTGGAAATCACTCCGGGGACCCAAAACGGTGATTAATAGCCCATGAAACAGGCCAGAATCGGCCAAAACTTCGAGTGTTGGTTCATCAATGGTGGAATTCACTCCGGGGACCCAAAACGGTGATTAATAGCCCATGATACAGGCCAGAATCGGCCAAAACTTCGAGTGTTGATGACCGGCACGTAATTGCACCCTGGGGTTCGTCAATGGTGGAAATCACTCCGGAGACCCAAAACGGTGATTAATAGCCCATGAAACAGGCCAGAATTGGCCAAAACTGCGAGTGTTAATGACCGGCACGTAAATGCACCCTGGGGTTCGTCAATGGTGGAAATCACTCCGGGGACCCAAAACGGTGATTAATAGCCCATGAAACAGGCCAGAATCAGCCAAAAGTGTGTGGGCTGATGACCGGCACGTAAATGCACCCTGGGGTTCGTCAATGGTGGAAATCACTCCGGGGACCCAAAACGGTGATTAATAGCCCATGAAACAAGTCAGAATCGGCCAAAACTGCGAGTGTTGATGACCGGCACGTAAATGCACCCTGGGGTTCGTCAATGGTGGAAATCACTCCGGGGACCCAAAACGGTGATTAATAGCCCATGAAACAGGCCAGAATCGGCCAAAACTGCGATTGTTGATGACCGGCACGTAAATGCACCCTCGGGTTCGTCAATGGTGGAAATCACTCCGGGGACCCAAAACGGTGATTAATAGCCCATGAAACAGGCCAGAATCGGCCAAAACTGCGAGTGTTGATGACCGGCACGTAAATGCACCCTGAGGTTCGTCAATGGTGGAAACAGGCCAGAATCGGCCAAAACTGCGAGTGTTGATGACCGGCACGTAAATGCACCCTGGGGTTCGTCAATGGTGGAAATCACTCCGGGGACCCAAAACGGTGATTAATAGCCCATGAAACAGGCCAGAATCGGCCAAAACTTCGAGTGTTAATGACCGGCACGTAAATGCACCCTGGGGTTCGTCAATGGTGGAAATCACTCCGGGGACCCAAAACGGTGATTAATAGCCCATGAAACAGGCCAGAATCGGCCAAAACTGCGAGTGTTGATGACCGGCACGTAAATGCACCCTGAGGTTCGTCAATGGTGGAAATCACTCCAGGGACCCAAAACGGTGATTAATAGCCCATGAAACAGGCCAGAATCAGCCAAAAGTGTGTGGGCTGATGACCGGCACGTAAATGCACCCTGGGGTTCGTCAATGGTGGAAATCACTCCGGGGACCCAAAACGGTGATTAATAGCCCATGAAACAGGTCAGAATCGGCCAAAACTGCGAGTGCTGATGACCGGCACGTAAATGCACCCTGGGTTCGTCAATGGTGGAAATCACTCCGGGGACCCAAAACGGTGATTAATAGCCCATGAAACACGCCAGAATCAGCCAAAAGTGTGTGGGCTGATGACCGGCACGTAAATGCACCTTGGGGTTCGTCAATGGTGGAAATCACTCCGGGGACCCAAAACGGTGATTAATAGCCCATGAAACAGGTCAGAATCGGCCAAAACTGCGAGTGTTGATGACCGGCACGTAAATGCACCCTGAGGTTCGTCAATGGTGGAAATCACTCCAGGGACCCAAAACGGTGATTAATAGCCCATGAAACAGGCCAGAATCAGCCAAAAGTGTGTGGGCTGATGACCGGCACGTAAATGCACCCTGGGGTTCGTCAATGGTGGAAATCACTCCGGGGACCCAAAACGGTGATTAATAGCCCATGAAACAGGTCAGAATCGGCCAAAACTGCGAGTGCTGATGACCGGCACGTAAATGCACCCTGGGTTCGTCAATGGTGGAAATCACTCCGGGGACCCAAAACGGTGATTAATAGCCCATGAAACAGGCCAGAATCGGCCAAAACTGCGATTGTTGATGACCGGCACGTAAATGCACCCTCGGGTTCGTCAATGGTGGAATTCACTCCGGGGACCCAAAACGGTGATTAATAGCCCATGACACAGGCCAGAATCGGCCAAAACTTCGAGTGTTGATGACCGGCACGTAATTGCACCCTCGGGTTCGTCAATGGTGGAAATCACTCCGGGGACCCAAAACGGTGATTAATAGCCCATGAAACAGGCCAGAATCGGCCAAAACTGCGAGTGTTAATGACCGGCACGTAAATGCACCCTGGGGTTCGTCAATGGTGGAAACAGGCCAGAATCGGCCAAAACTGCGAGTGTTGATGACCGGCACGTAAATGCACCCTGAGGTTCGTCAATGGTGGAAATCACTCCAGGGACCCAAAACGGTGATTAATAGCCCATGAAACAGGCCAGAATCAGCCAAAAGTGTGTGGGCTGATGACCGGCACGTAAATGCACCCTGGGGTTCGTCAATGGTGGAAATCACTCCGGGGACCCAAAACGGTGATTAATAGCCCATGAAACAGGTTAGAATCGGCCAAAACTGCGAGTGTTGATGACCGGCACGTAAATGCACCCTGGGTTCGTCAATGGTGGAAATCACTCCGGGGACCCAAAACGGTGATTAATAGCCCATGAAACAGACCAGAATCGGCCAAAACTGCGAGTGCTGATGACCGGCACGTAAATGCACCCTGGGTTCGTCAATGGTGGAAATCACTCCGGGGACCCAAAACGGTGATTAATAGCCCATGAAACAGGCCAGAATCGGCCAAAACTGCGATTGTTGATGACCGGCACGTAAATGCACCCTCGGGTTCGTCAATGGTGGAATTCACTCCGGGGACCCAAAACGGTGATTAATAGCCCATGAAACAGGCCAGAATCGGCAAAAACTTCGAGTGTTGATGACCGGCACGTAATTGCACCCTCGGGTTCGTCAATGGTGGAAATCACTCCGGGGACCCAAAACGGTGATTAATAGCCCATGAAACAGGCCAGAATCGGCCAAAACTGCGAGTGTTAATGACCGGCACGTAAATGCACCCTGGGGTTCGTCAATGGTGGAAATCACTCCGGGGACCCAAAACGGTGATTAATAGCCCATGAAACAGGCCAGAATCGGCCAAAACTGCGATTGTTGATGACCGGCACGTAAATGCACCCTGAGGTTCGTCAATGGTGGAAACAGGCCAGAATCGGCCAAAACTTCGAGTGTTGATGACCGGCACGTAATTGCACCCTCGGGTTCGTCAATGGTGGAAATCACTCCGGGGACCCAAAACGGTGATTAATAGCCCATGAAACAGGCCAGAATCGGCCAAAACTGCGAGTGTTAATGACCGGCACGTAAATGCACCCTGGGGTTCGTCAATGGTGGAAATCACTCCGGGGACCCAAAACGGTGATTAATAGCCCATGAAACAGGCCAGAATCGGCCAAAACTGCGAGTGTTGATGACCGGCACGTAAATGCACCCTGAGGTTCGTCAATGGTGGAAACAGGCCAGAATCGGCCAAAACTGCGAGTGTTGATGACCGGCACGTAAATGCACCCTGGGGTTCGTCAATGGTGGAAATCACTCCGGGGACCCAAAACGGTGATTAATAGCCCATGAAACAGGCCAGAATCGGCCAAAACTTCGAGTGTTGGTTCATCAATGGTGGAATTCACTCCGGGGACCCAAAACGGTGATTAATAGCCCATGATACAGGCCAGAATCGGCCAAAACTTCGAGTGTTGATGACCGGCACGTAATTGCACCCTGGGGTTCGTCAATGGTGGAAATCACTCCGGAGACCCAAAACGGTGATTAATAGCCCATGAAACAGGCCAGAATTGGCCAAAACTGCGAGTGTTAATGACCGGCACGTAAATGCACCCTGGGGTTCGTCAATGGTGGAAATCACTCCGGGGACCCAAAACGGTGATTAATAGCCCATGAAACAGGCCAGAATCAGCCAAAAGTGTGTGGGCTGATGACCGGCACGTAAATGCACCCTGGGGTTCGTCAATGGTGGAAATCACTCCGGGGACCCAAAACGGTGATTAATAGCCCATGAAACAAGTCAGAATCGGCCAAAACTGCGAGTGTTGATGACCGGCACGTAAATGCACCCTGGGGTTCGTCAATGGTGGAAATCACTCCGGGGACCCAAAACGGTGATTAATAGCCCATGAAACAAGTCAGAATCGGCCAAAACTGCGAGTGTTGATGACCGGCACGTAAATGCACCCTGGGGTTCGTCAATGGTGGAAATCACTCCGGGGACCCAAAACGGTGATTAATAGCCCATGAAACAGGCCAGAATCGGCCAAAACTGCGATTGTTGATGACCGGCACGTAAATGCACCCTCGGGTTCGTCAATGGTGGAAATCACTCCGGGGACCCAAAACGGTGATTAATAGCCCATGAAACAGGCCAGAATCGGCCAAAACTGCGAGTGTTGATGACCGGCACGTAAATGCACCCTGAGGTTCGTCAATGGTGGAAACAGGCCAGAATCGGCCAAAACTGCGAGTGTTGATGACCGGCACGTAAATGCACCCTGGGGTTCGTCAATGGTGGAAATCACTCCGGGGACCCAAAACGGTGATTAATAGCCCATGAAACAGGCCAGAATCGGCCAAAACTTCGAGTGTTAATGACCGGCACGTAAATGCACCCTGGGGTTCGTCAATGGTGGAAATCACTCCGGGGACCCAAAACGGTGATTAATAGCCCATGAAACAGGCCAGAATCGGCCAAAACTGCGAGTGTTGATGACCGGCACGTAAATGCACCCTGAGGTTCGTCAATGGTGGAAATCACTCCAGGGACCCAAAACGGTGATTAATAGCCCATGAAACAGGCCAGAATCAGCCAAAAGTGTGTGGGCTGATGACCGGCACGTAAATGCACCCTGGGGTTCGTCAATGGTGGAAATCACTCCGGGGACCCAAAACGGTGATTAATAGCCCATGAAACAGGTCAGAATCGGCCAAAACTGCGAGTGCTGATGACCGGCACGTAAATGCACCCTGGGTTCGTCAATGGTGGAAATCACTCCGGGGACCCAAAACGGTGATTAATAGCCCATGAAACACGCCAGAATCAGCCAAAAGTGTGTGGGCTGATGACCGGCACGTAAATGCACCTTGGGGTTCGTCAATGGTGGAAATCACTCCGGGGACCCAAAACGGTGATTAATAGCCCATGAAACAGGTCAGAATCGGCCAAAACTGCGAGTGTTGATGACCGGCACGTAAATGCACCCTGAGGTTCGTCAATGGTGGAAATCACTCCAGGGACCCAAAACGGTGATTAATAGCCCATGAAACAGGCCAGAATCAGCCAAAAGTGTGTGGGCTGATGACCGGCACGTAAATGCACCCTGGGGTTCGTCAATGGTGGAAATCACTCCGGGGACCCAAAACGGTGATTAATAGCCCATGAAACAGGTCAGAATCGGCCAAAACTGCGAGTGCTGATGACCGGCACGTAAATGCACCCTGGGTTCGTCAATGGTGGAAATCACTCCGGGGACCCAAAACGGTGATTAATAGCCCATGAAACAGGCCAGAATCGGCCAAAACTGCGATTGTTGATGACCGGCACGTAAATGCACCCTCGGGTTCGTCAATGGTGGAATTCACTCCGGGGACCCAAAACGGTGATTAATAGCCCATGACACAGGCCAGAATCGGCCAAAACTTCGAGTGTTGATGACCGGCACGTAATTGCACCCTCGGGTTCGTCAATGGTGGAAATCACTCCGGGGACCCAAAACGGTGATTAATAGCCCATGAAACAGGCCAGAATCGGCCAAAACTGCGAGTGTTAATGACCGGCACGTAAATGCACCCTGGGGTTCGTCAATGGTGGAAACAGGCCAGAATCGGCCAAAACTGCGAGTGTTGATGACCGGCACGTAAATGCACCCTGAGGTTCGTCAATGGTGGAAATCACTCCAGGGACCCAAAACGGTGATTAATAGCCCATGAAACAGGCCAGAATCAGCCAAAAGTGTGTGGGCTGATGACCGGCACGTAAATGCACCCTGGGGTTCGTCAATGGTGGAAATCACTCCGGGGACCCAAAACGGTGATTAATAGCCCATGAAACAGGTTAGAATCGGCCAAAACTGCGAGTGTTGATGACCGGCACGTAAATGCACCCTGGGTTCGTCAATGGTGGAAATCACTCCGGGGACCCAAAACGGTGATTAATAGCCCATGAAACAGACCAGAATCGGCCAAAACTGCGAGTGCTGATGACCGGCACGTAAATGCACCCTGGGTTCGTCAATGGTGGAAATCACTCCGGGGACCCAAAACGGTGATTAATAGCCCATGAAACAGGCCAGAATCGGCCAAAACTGCGATTGTTGATGACCGGCACGTAAATGCACCCTCGGGTTCGTCAATGGTGGAATTCACTCCGGGGACCCAAAACGGTGATTAATAGCCCATGAAACAGGCCAGAATCGGCAAAAACTTCGAGTGTTGATGACCGGCACGTAATTGCACCCTCGGGTTCGTCAATGGTGGAAATCACTCCGGGGACCCAAAACGGTGATTAATAGCCCATGAAACAGGCCAGAATCGGCCAAAACTGCGAGTGTTAATGACCGGCACGTAAATGCACCCTGGGGTTCGTCAATGGTGGAAATCACTCCGGGGACCCAAAACGGTGATTAATAGCCCATGAAACAGGCCAGAATCGGCCAAAACTGCGATTGTTGATGACCGGCACGTAAATGCACCCTGAGGTTCGTCAATGGTGGAAACAGGCCAGAATCGGCCAAAACTTCGAGTGTTGATGACCGGCACGTAATTGCACCCTCGGGTTCGTCAATGGTGGAAATCACTCCGGGGACCCAAAACGGTGATTAATAGCCCATGAAACAGGCCAGAATCGGCCAAAACTGCGAGTGTTAATGACCGGCACGTAAATGCACCCTGGGGTTCGTCAATGGTGGAAATCACTCCGGGGACCCAAAACGGTGATTAATAGCCCATGAAACAGGCCAGAATCGGCCAAAACTGCGAGTGTTGATGACCGGCACGTAAATGCACCCTGAGGTTCGTCAATGGTGGAAACAGGCCAGAATCGGCCAAAACTGCGAGTGTTGATGACCGGCACGTAAATGCACCCTGGGGTTCGTCAATGGTGGAAATCACTCCGGGGACCCAAAACGGTGATTAATAGCCCATGAAACAGGCCAGAATCGGCCAAAACTTCGAGTGTTGGTTCATCAATGGTGGAATTCACTCCGGGGACCCAAAACGGTGATTAATAGCCCATGATACAGGCCAGAATCGGCCAAAACTTCGAGTGTTGATGACCGGCACGTAATTGCACCCTGGGGTTCGTCAATGGTGGAAATCACTCCGGAGACCCAAAACGGTGATTAATAGCCCATGAAACAGGCCAGAATTGGCCAAAACTGCGAGTGTTAATGACCGGCACGTAAATGCACCCTGGGGTTCGTCAATGGTGGAAATCACTCCGGGGACCCAAAACGGTGATTAATAGCCCATGAAACAGGCCAGAATCAGCCAAAAGTGTGTGGGCTGATGACCGGCACGTAAATGCACCCTGGGGTTCGTCAATGGTGGAAATCACTCCGGGGACCCAAAACGGTGATTAATAGCCCATGAAACAAGTCAGAATCGGCCAAAACTGCGAGTGTTGATGACCGGCACGTAAATGCACCCTGGGGTTCGTCAATGGTGGAAATCACTCCGGGGACCCAAAACGGTGATTAATAGCCCATGAAACAGGCCAGAATCGGCCAAAACTGCGATTGTTGATGACCGGCACGTAAATGCACCCTCGGGTTCGTCAATGGTGGAAATCACTCCGGGGACCCAAAACGGTGATTAATAGCCCATGAAACAGGCCAGAATCGGCCAAAACTGCGAGTGTTGATGACCGGCACGTAAATGCACCCTGAGGTTCGTCAATGGTGGAAACAGGCCAGAATCGGCCAAAACTGCGAGTGTTGATGACCGGCACGTAAATGCACCCTGGGGTTCGTCAATGGTGGAAATCACTCCGGGGACCCAAAACGGTGATTAATAGCCCATGAAACAGGCCAGAATCGGCCAAAACTTCGAGTGTTGGTTCATCAATGGTGGAATTCACTCCGGGGACCCAAAACGGTGATTAATAGCCCATGATACAGGCCAGAATCGGCCAAAACTTCGAGTGTTGATGACCGGCACGTAATTGCACCCTGGGGTTCGTCAATGGTGGAAATCACTCCGGAGACCCAAAACGGTGATTAATAGCCCATGAAACAGGCCAGAATTGGCCAAAACTGCGAGTGTTAATGACCGGCACGTAAATGCACCCTGGGGTTCGTCAATGGTGGAAATCACTCCGGGGACCCAAAACGGTGATTAATAGCCCATGAAACAGGCCAGAATCAGCCAAAAGTGTGTGGGCTGATGACCGGCACGTAAATGCACCCTGGGGTTCGTCAATGGTGGAAATCACTCCGGGGACCCAAAACGGTGATTAATAGCCCATGAAACAAGTCAGAATCGGCCAAAACTGCGAGTGTTGATGACCGGCACGTAAATGCACCCTGGGGTTCGTCAATGGTGGAAATCACTCCGGGGACCCAAAACGGTGATTAATAGCCCATGAAACAGGCCAGAATCGGCCAAAACTGCGATTGTTGATGACCGGCACGTAAATGCACCCTCGGGTTCGTCAATGGTGGAAATCACTCCGGGGACCCAAAACGGTGATTAATAGCCCATGAAACAGGCCAGAATCGGCCAAAACTGCGAGTGTTGATGACCGGCACGTAAATGCACCCTGAGGTTCGTCAATGGTGGAAACAGGCCAGAATCGGCCAAAACTGCGAGTGTTGATGACCGGCACGTAAATGCACCCTGGGGTTCGTCAATGGTGGAAATCACTCCGGGGACCCAAAACGGTGATTAATAGCCCATGAAACAGGCCAGAATCGGCCAAAACTTCGAGTGTTAATGACCGGCACGTAAATGCACCCTGGGGTTCGTCAATGGTGGAAATCACTCCGGGGACCCAAAACGGTGATTAATAGCCCATGAAACAGGCCAGAATCGGCCAAAACTGCGAGTGTTGATGACCGGCACGTAAATGCACCCTGAGGTTCGTCAATGGTGGAAATCACTCCAGGGACCCAAAACGGTGATTAATAGCCCATGAAACAGGCCAGAATCAGCCAAAAGTGTGTGGGCTGATGACCGGCACGTAAATGCACCCTGGGGTTCGTCAATGGTGGAAATCACTCCGGGGACCCAAAACGGTGATTAATAGCCCATGAAACAGGTCAGAATCGGCCAAAACTGCGAGTGTTGATGACCGGCACGTAAATGCACCCTGGGTTCGTCAATGGTGGAAATCACTCCGGGGACCCAAAACGGTGATTAATAGCCCATGAAACAGACCAGAATCGGCCAAAACTGCGAGTGCTGATGACCGGCACGTAAATGCACCCTGGGTTCGTCAATGGTGGAAATCACTCCGGGGACCCAAAACGGTGATTAATAGCCCATGAAACAGGCCAGAATCGGCCAAAACTGCGATTGTTGATGACCGGCACGTAAATGCACCCTCGGGTTCGTCAATGGTGGAATTCACTCCGGGGACCCAAAACGGTGATTAATAGCCCATGAAACAGGCCAGAATCGGCCAAAACTTCGAGTGTTGATGACCGGCACGTAATTGCACCCTCGGGTTCGTCAATGGTGGAAATCACTCCGGGGACCCAAAACGGTGATTAATAGCCCATGAAACAGGCCAGAATCGGCCAAAACTGCGAGTGTTAATGACCGGCACGTAAATGCACCCTGGGGTTCGTCAATGGTGGAAATCACTCCGGGGACCCAAAACGGTGATTAATAGCCCATGAAACAGGCCAGAATCGGCCAAAACTGCGATTGTTGATGACCGGCACGTAAATGCACCCTGAGGTTCGTCAATGGTGGAAACAGGCCAGAATCGGCCAAAACTGCGAGTGTTGATGACCGGCACGTAATTGCACCCTCGGGTTCGTCAATGGTGGAAATCACTCCGGGGACCCAAAACGGTGATTAATAGCCCATGAAACAGGCCAGAATCGGCCAAAACTGCGAGTGTTAATGACCGGCACGTAAATGCACCCTGGGGTTCGTCAATGGTGGAAATCACTCCGGGGACCCAAAACGGTGATTAATAGCCCATGAAACAGGCCAGAATCGGCCAAAACTGCGAGTGTTGATGACCGGCACGTAAATGCACCCTGAGGTTCGTCAATGGTGGAAACAGGCCAGAATCGGCCAAAACTGCGAGTGTTGATGACCGGCACGTAAATGCACCCTGGGGTTCGTCAATGGTGGAAATCACTCCGGGGACCCAAAACGGTGATTAATAGCCCATGAAACAGGCCAGAATCGGCCAAAACTTCGAGTGTTGGTTCATCAATGGTGGAATTCACTCCGGGGACCCAAAACGGTGATTAATAGCCCATGATACAGGCCAGAATCGGCCAAAACTTCGAGTGTTGATGACCGGCACGTAATTGCACCCTGGGGTTCGTCAATGGTGGAAATCACTCCGGAGACCCAAAACGGTGATTAATAGCCCATGAAACAGGCCAGAATTGGCCAAAACTGCGAGTGTTAATGACCGGCACGTAAATGCACCCTGGGGTTCGTCAATGGTGGAAATCACTCCGGGGACCCAAAACGGTGATTAATAGCCCATGAAACAGGCCAGAATCAGCCAAAAGTGTGTGGGCTGATGACCGGCACGTAAATGCACCCTGGGGTTCGTCAATGGTGGAAATCACTCCGGGGACCCAAAACGGTGATTAATAGCCCATGAAACAAGTCAGAATCGGCCAAAACTGCGAGTGTTGATGACCGGCACGTAAATGCACCCTGGGGTTCGTCAATGGTGGAAATCACTCCGGGGACCCAAAACGGTGATTAATAGCCCATGAAACAGGCCAGAATCGGCCAAAACTGCGATTGTTGATGACCGGCACGTAAATGCACCCTCGGGTTCGTCAATGGTGGAAATCACTCCGGGGACCCAAAACGGTGATTAATAGCCCATGAAACAGGCCAGAATCGGCCAAAACTGCGAGTGTTGATGACCGGCACGTAAATGCACCCTGAGGTTCGTCAATGGTGGAAACAGGCCAGAATCGGCCAAAACTGCGAGTGTTGATGACCGGCACGTAAATGCACCCTGGGGTTCGTCAATGGTGGAAATCACTCCGGGGACCCAAAACGGTGATTAATAGCCCATGAAACAGGCCAGAATCGGCCAAAACTTCGAGTGTTGGTTCATCAATGGTGGAATTCACTCCGGGGACCCAAAACGGTGATTAATAGCCCATGATACAGGCCAGAATCGGCCAAAACTTCGAGTGTTGATGACCGGCACGTAATTGCACCCTCGGGTTCGTCAATGGTGGAAATCACTCCGGAGACCCAAAACGGTGATTAATAGCCCATGAAACAGGCCAGAATTGGCCAAAACTGCGAGTGTTAATGACCGGCACGTAAATGCACCCTGGGGTTCGTCAATGGTGGAAATCACTCCGGGGACCCAAAACGGTGATTAATAGCCCATGAAACAGGCCAGAATCAGCCAAAAGTGTGTGGGCTGATGACCGGCACGTAAATGCACCCTGGGGTTCGTCAATGGTGGAAATCACTCCGGGGACCCAAAACGGTGATTAATAGCCCATGAAACAAGTCAGAATCGGCCAAAACTGCGAGTGTTGATGACCGGCACGTAAATGCACCCTGGGGTTCGTCAATGGTGGAAATCACTCCGGGGACCCAAAACGGTGATTAATAGCCCATGAAACAGGCCAGAATCGGCCAAAACTGCGATTGTTGATGACCGGCACGTAAATGCACCCTCGGGTTCGTCAATGGTGGAAATCACTCCGGGGACCCAAAACGGTGATTAATAGCCCATGAAACAGGCCAGAATCGGCCAAAACTGCGAGTGTTGATGACCGGCACGTAAATGCACCCTGAGGTTCGTCAATGGTGGAAACAGGCCAGAATCGGCCAAAACTGCGAGTGTTGATGACCGGCACGTAAATGCACCCTGGGGTTCGTCAATGGTGGAAATCACTCCGGGGACCCAAAACGGTGATTAATAGCCCATGAAACAGGCCAGAATCGGCCAAAACTTCGAGTGTTGGTTCATCAATGGTGGAATTCACTCCGGGGACCCAAAACGGTGATTAATAGCCCATGATACAGGCCAGAATCGGCAAAAACTTCGAGTGTTGATGACCGGCACGTAATTGCACCCTCGGGTTCGTCAATGGTGGAAATCACTCCGGAGACCCAAAACGGTGATTAATAGCCCATGAAACAGGCCAGAATTGGCCAAAACTGCGAGTGTTAATGACCGGCACGTAAATGCACCCTGGGGTTCGTCAATGGTGGAAATCACTCCGGGGACCCAAAACGGTGATTAATAGCCCATGAAACAGGCCAGAATCAGCCAAAAGTGTGTGGGCTGATGACCGGCACGTAAATGCACCCTGGGGTTCGTCAATGGTGGAAATCACTCCGGGGACCCAAAACGGTGATTAATAGCCCATGAAACAAGTCAGAATCGGCCAAAACTGCGAGTGTTGATGACCGGCACGTAAATGCACCCTGAGGTTCGTCAATGGTGGAAATCACTCCAGGGACCCAAAACGGTGATTAATAGCCCATGAAACAGGCCAGAATCGGCCAAAACTTCGAGTGTTGATGACCGGCACGTAATTGCACCCTCGGGTTCGTCAATGGTGGAAATCACTCCGGGGACCCAAAACGGTGATTAATAGCCCATGAAACAGGCCAGAATCGGCCAAAACTTCGAGTGTTGATGACCGGCACGTAATTGCACCCTCGGGTTCGTCAATGGTGGAAATCACTCCGGGGACCCAAAACGGTGATTAATAGCCCATGAAACAGGCCAGAATCGGCCAAAACTGCGAGTGTTAATGACCGGCACGTAAATGCACCCTGGGGTTCGTCAATGGTGGAAATCACTCCGGGGACCCAAAACGGTGATTAATAGCCCATGAAACACGCCAGAATCGGCCAAAACTGCGAGTGTTGATGACCGGCACGTAAATGCGCCCTGGGGTTCGTCAATGGTGGAAATCACTCCGGGGACCAAAACGGTGATTAATAGCCCATGAAACACGCCAGATTCGGCCAAAACTGCGAGTGTTGATGACCGGCACGTAAATGCACCCTGGGGTTCGTGAATGGTGGAAATCACTCCGGGGACCCAAAACGGTGATGAATAGCCCATGAAACACGCCAGAATCGGCCAAAACTGCGAGTGTTGATGACCGGCACGTAAATGCACCCTGGGGTTCGTCAATGGTGGAAATCACTCCGGGGACCCAAAACGGTGATTAATAGCCCATGAAACACGCCAGAATCGGCCAAAACTGCGAGTGTTGATGACCGGCACGTAATTGCACCCTGGGGTTCGTCAATGGTGGAAATCACTCCGGAGACCCAAAACGGTGATTAATAGCCCATGAAACAGGCCAGAATTGGCCAAAACTGCGAGTGTTAATGACCGGCACGTAAATGCACCCTGGGGTTCGTCAATGGTGGAAATCACTCCGGGGACCCAAAACGGTGATTAATAGCCCATGAAACAGGCCAGAATCAGCCAAAAGTGTGTGGGCTGATGACCGGCACGTAAATGCACCCTGGGGTTCGTCAATGGTGGAAATCACTCCGGGGACCCAAAACGGTGATTAATAGCCCATGAAACAAGTCAGAATCGGCCAAAACTGCGAGTGTTGATGACCGACACGTAAATGCACCCTGAGGTTTGTCAATGGTGGAAATCACTCCAGGGACGCAAAACGGTGATTAATAGCCCATGAAAGAGGCCAGAATCGGCCAAAACTTCGAGTGTTGATGACCGGCACGTAAATGCACCCTGGGGTTCGTCAATGGTGGAAATCACTCCGGGGACCCAAAACGGTGATTAATAGCCCATGAAACAGGCCAGAATCGGCCAAAACTTCGAGTGTTGGTTCATCAATGGTGGAATTCACTCCGGGGACCCAAAACGGTGATTAATAGCCCATGATACAGGCCAGAATCGGCCAAAACTTCGAGTGTTGATGACCGGCACGTAAATGCACCCTGAGGTTCGTCAATGGTGGAAATCACTCCAGGGACCCAAAACGGTGATTAATAGCCCATGAAACAGGCCAGAATCAGCCAAAAGTGTGTGGGCTGATGACCGGCACGTAAATGCACCCTGGGGTTCGTCAATGGTGGAAATCACTCCGGGGACCCAAAACGGTGATTAATAGCCCATGAAACAGGTCAGAATCGGCCAAAACTGCGAGTGTTGATGACCGGCACGTAAATGCACCCTGGGTTCGTCAATGGTGGAAATCACTCCGGGGACCCAAAACGGTGATTAATAGCCCATGAAACAGACCAGAATCGGCCAAAACTGCGAGTGCTGATGACCGGCACGTAAATGCACCCTGGGTTCGTCAATGGTGGAAATCACTCCGGGGACCGGCACGTAAATGCACCCTGGGGTTCGTCAATGGTGGAAATCACTCCGGGGACCCAAAACGGTGATTAATAGCCCATGAAACACGCCAGAATCGGCCAAAACTGCGAGTGTTGATGACCGGCACGTAATTGCACCCTGGGGTTCGTCAATGGTGGAAATCACTCCGGAGACCCAAAACGGTGATTAATAGCCCATGAAACAGGCCAGAATTGGCCAAAACTGCGAGTGTTAATGACCGGCACGTAAATGCACCCTGGGGTTCGTCAATGGTGGAAATCACTCCGGGGACCCAAAACGGTGATTAATAGCCCATGAAACAGGCCAGAATCAGCCAAAAGTGTGTGGGCTGATGACCGGCACGTAAATGCACCCTGGGGTTCGTCAATGGTGGAAATCACTCCGGGGACCCAAAACGGTGATTAATAGCCCATGAAACAAGTCAGAATCGGCCAAAACTGCGAGTGTTGATGACCGACACGTAAATGCACCCTGAGGTTCGTCAATGGTGGAAATCACTCCAGGGACGCAAAACGGTGATTAATAGCCCATGAAAGAGGCCAGAATCGGCCAAAACTTCGAGTGTTGATGACCGGCACGTAAATGCACCCTGGGGTTCGTCAATGGTGGAAATCACTCCGGGGACCCAAAACGGTGATTAATAGCCCATGAAACAGGCCAGAATCGGCCAAAACTTCGAGTGTTGGTTCATCAATGGTGGAATTCACTCCGGGGACCCAAAACGGTGATTAATAGCCCATGATACAGGCCAGAATCGGCCAAAACTTCGAGTGTTGATGACCGGCACGTAAATGCACCCTGAGGTTCGTCAATGGTGGAAATCACTCCAGGGACCCAAAACGGTGATTAATAGCCCATGAAACAGGCCAGAATCAGCCAAAAGTGTGTGGGCTGATGACCGGCACGTAAATGCACCCTGGGGTTCGTCAATGGTGGAAATCACTCCGCGGACCCAAAACGGTGATTAATAGCCCATGAAACAGGTCAGAATCGGCCAAAACTGCGAGTGTTGATGACCGGCACGTAAATGCACCCTGGGTTCGTCAATGGTGGAAATCACTCCGGGGACCCAAAACGGTGATTAATAGCCCATGAAACAGACCAGAATCGGCCAAAACTGCGAGTGCTGATGACCGGCACGTAAATGCACCCTGGGTTCGTCAATGGTGGAAATCACTCCGGGGACCCAAAACGGTGATTAATAGCCCATGAAACAGGCCAGAATCGGCCAAAACTGCGATTGTTGATGACCGGCACGTAAATGCACCCTCGGGTTCGTCAATGGTGGAATTCACTCCGGGGACCCAAAACGGTGATTAATAGCCCATGAAACAGGCCAGAATCGGCCAAAACTTCGAGTGTTGATGACCGGCACGTAATTGCACCCTCGGGTTCGTCAATGGTGGAAATCACTCCGGGGACCCAAAACGGTGATTAATAGCCCATGAAACAGGCCAGAATCGGCCAAAACTGCGAGTGTTAATGACCGGCACGTAAATGCACCCTGGGGTTCGTCAATGGTGGAAATCACTCCGGGGACCCAAAACGGTGATTAATAGCCCATGAAACAGGCCAGAATCGGCCAAAACTGCGAGTGTTGATGACCGGCACGTAAATGCACCCTGAGGTTCGTCAATGGTGGAAACAGGCCAGAATCGGCCAAAACTGCGAGTGTTGATGACCGGCACGTAAATGCACCCTGGGGTTCGTCAATGGTGGAAATCACTCCGGGGACCCAAAACGGTGATTAATAGCCCATGAAACAGGCCAGAATCGGCCAAAACTTCGAGTGTTGGTTCATCAATGGTGGAATTCACTCCGGGGACCCAAAACGGTGATTAATAGCCCATGATACAGGCCAGAATCGGCCAAAACTTCGAGTGTTGATGACCGGCACGTAATTGCACCCTGGGGTTCGTCAATGGTGGAAATCACTCCGGAGACCCAAAACGGTGATTAATAGCCCATGAAACAGGCCAGAATTGGCCAAAACTGCGAGTGTTAATGACCGGCACGTAAATGCACCCTGGGGTTCGTCAATGGTGGAAATCACTCCGGGGACCCAAAACGGTGATTAATAGCCCATGAAACAGGCCAGAATCAGCCAAAAGTGTGTGGGCTGATGACCGGCACGTAAATGCACCCTGGGGTTCGTCAATGGTGGAAATCACTCCGGGGACCCAAAACGGTGATTAATAGCCCATGAAACAAGTCAGAATCGGCCAAAACTGCGAGTGTTGATGACCGACACGTAAATGCACCCTGAGGTTCGTCAATGGTGGAAATCACTCCAGGGACGCAAAACGGTGATTAATAGCCCATGAAAGAGGCCAGAATCGGCCAAAACTTCGAGTGTTGATGACCGGCACGTAAATGCACCCTGGGGTTCGTCAATGGTGGAAATCACTCCGGGGACCCAAAACGGTGATTAATAGCCCATGAAACAGGCCAGAATCGGCCAAAACTTCGAGTGTTGGTTCATCAATGGTGGAATTCACTCCGGGGACCCAAAACGGTGATTAATAGCCCATGATACAGGCCAGAATCGGCCAAAACTTCGAGTGTTGATGACCGGCACGTAAATGCACCCTGAGGTTCGTCAATGGTGGAAATCACTCCAGGGACCCAAAACGGTGATTAATAGCCCATGAAACAGGCCAGAATCAGCCAAAAGTGTGTGGGCTGATGACCGGCACGTAAATGCACCCTGGGGTTCGTCAATGGTGGAAATCACTCCGGGGACCCAAAACGGTGATTAATAGCCCATGAAACAGGTCAGAATCGGCCAAAACTGCGAGTGTTGATGACCGGCACGTAAATGCACCCTGGGTTCGTCAATGGTGGAAATCACTCCGGGGACCCAAAACGGTGATTAATAGCCCATGAAACAGACCAGAATCGGCCAAAACTGCGAGTGCTGATGACCGGCACGTAAATGCACCCTGGGTTCGTCAATGGTGGAAATCACTCCGGGGACCCAAAACGGTGATTAATAGCCCATGAAACAGGCCAGAATCGGCCAAAACTGCGATTGTTGATGACCGGCACGTAAATGCACCCTCGGGTTCGTCAATGGTGGAATTCACTCCGGGGACCCAAAACGGTGATTAATAGCCCATGAAACAGGCCAGAATCGGCCAAAACTTCGAGTGTTGATGACCGGCACGTAATTGCACCCTCGGGTTCGTCAATGGTGGAAATCACTCCGGGGACCCAAAACGGTGATTAATAGCCCATGAAACAGGCCAGAATCGGCCAAAACTGCGAGTGTTAATGACCGGCACGTAAATGCACCCTGGGGTTCGTCAATGGTGGAAATCACTCCGGGGACCCAAAACGGTGATTAATAGCCCATGAAACAGGCCAGAATCGGCCAAAACTGCGAGTGTTGATGACCGGCACGTAAATGCACCCTGAGGTTCGTCAATGGTGGAAACAGGCCAGAATCGGCCAAAACTGCGAGTGTTGATGACCGGCACGTAAATGCACCCTGGGGTTCGTCAATGGTGGAAATCACTCCGGGGACCCAAAACGGTGATTAATAGCCCATGAAACAGGCCAGAATCGGCCAAAACTTCGAGTGTTGGTTCATCAATGGTGGAATTCACTCCGGGGACCCAAAACGGTGATTAATAGCCCATGATACAGGCCAGAATCGGCCAAAACTTCGAGTGTTGATGACCGGCACGTAATTGCACCCTGGGGTTCGTCAATGGTGGAAATCACTCCGGAGACCCAAAACGGTGATTAATAGCCCATGAAACAGGCCAGAATTGGCCAAAACTGCGAGTGTTAATGACCGGCACGTAAATGCACCCTGGGGTTCGTCAATGGTGGAAATCACTCCGGGGACCCAAAACGGTGATTAATAGCCCATGAAACAGGCCAGAATCAGCCAAAAGTGTGTGGGCTGATGACCGGCACGTAAATGCACCCTGGGGTTCGTCAATGGTGGAAATCACTCCGGGGACCCAAAACGGTGATTAATAGCCCATGAAACAAGTCAGAATCGGCCAAAACTGCGAGTGTTGATGACCGACACGTAAATGCACCCTGAGGTTCGTCAATGGTGGAAATCACTCCAGGGACGCAAAACGGTGATTAATAGCCCATGAAAGAGGCCAGAATCGGCCAAAACTTCGAGTGTTGATGACCGGCACGTAATTGCACCCTCGGGTTCGTCAATGGTGGAAATCACTCCGGGGACCCAAAACGGTGATTAATAGCCCATGAAACAGGCCAGAATCGGCCAAAACTTCGAGTGTTAATGACCGGCACGTAAATGCACCCTGGGGTTCGTCAATGGTGGAAATCACTCCGGGGACCCAAAACGGTGATTAATAGCCCATGAAACACGCCAGAATCGGCCAAAACTGCGAGTGTTGATGACCGGCACGTAAATGCGCCCTGGGGTTCGTCAATGGTGGAAATCACTCCGGGGACCAAAACGGTGATTAATAGCCCATGAAACACGCCAGAATCGGCCAAAACTGCGAGTGTTGATGACCGGCACGTAAATGCACCCTGGGGTTCGTGAATGGTGGAAATCACTCCGGGGACCCAAAACGGTGATGAATAGCCCATGAAACACGCCAGAATCGGCCAAAACTGCGAGTGTTGATGACCGGCACGTAAATGCACCCTGGGGTTCATCAATGGTGGAAATCACTCCGGGGACCCAAAACGGTGATTAATAGCCCATGAAACAGGCCAGAATCGGCCAAAACTGCGAGTGTTGATGACCGGCACGTAAATGCACCCTGAGGTTCGTCAATGGTGGAAACAGGCCAGAATCGGCCAAAACTGCGAGTGTTGATGACCGGCACGTAAATGCACCCTGGGGTTCGTCAATGGTGGAAATCACTCCGGGGACCTAAAACGGTGATTAATAGCCCATGAAACAGGCCAGAATCGGCCAAAACTTCGAGTGTTGGTTCATCAATGGTGGAATTCACTCCGGGGACCCAAAACGGTGATTAATAGCCCATGATACAGGCCAGAATCGGCCAAAACTTCGAGTGTTGATGACCGGCACGTAAATGCGCCCTGGGGTTCGTCAATGGTGGAAATCACTCGGGGGACCAAAACGGTGATTAATAGCCCATGAAACACGCCAGAATCGGCCAAAACTGCGAGTGTTGATGACCGGCACGTAAATGCACCCTGGGGTTCGTCAATGGTGGAAATCACTCCGGGGACCCAAAACGGTGATTAATAGCCCATGAAACAGGCCAGAATCGGCCAAAACTGCGAGTGTTGATGACCGGCACGTAAATGCACCCTGAGGTTCGTCAATGGTGGAAACAGGCCAGAATCGGCCAAAACTGCGAGTGTTGATGACCGGCACGTAAATGCACCCTGGGGTTCGTCAATGGTGGAAATCACTCCGGGGACCCAAAACGGTGATTAATAGCCCATGAAACAGGCCAGAATTGCCCAAAACTTCGAGTGTTGGTTCATCAATGGTGGAATTCACTCCGGGGACCCAAAACGGTGATTAATAGCCCATGATACAGGCCAGAATCGGCCAAAACTTCGAGTGTTGATGACCGGCACGTAATTGCACCCTGGGGTTCGTCAATGGTGGAAATCACTCCGGAGACCCAAAACGGTGATTAATAGCCCATGAAACAGGCCAGAATCGGCCAAAACTGCGAGTGTTAATGACCGGCACGTAAATGCACCCTGGGGTTCGTCAATGGTGGAAATCACTCCGGGGACCCAAAACGGTGATTAATAGCCCATGAAACACGCCAGAATCAGCCAAAAGTGTGTGGGTTGATGACCGGCACGTAAATGCACCCTGAGGTTCGTCAATGGTGGAAACAGGCCAGAATCGGCCAAAACTGCGAGTGTTGATGACCGGCACGTAAAAGCACCCTGGGGTTCGTCAATGGTGGAAATCACTCCGGGGACCCAAAACGGTGATTAATAGCCCATGAAACAGGCCAGAATCGGCCAAAACTTCGAGTGTTGGTTCATCAATGGTGGAATTCACTCCGGGGACCCAAAACGGTGATTAATAGCCCATGATACAGGCCAGAATCGGCCAAAACTTCGAGTGTTGATGACCGGCACGTAATTGCACCCTGGGGTTCGTCAATGGTGGAAATCACTCCGGAGACCCAAAACGGTGATTAATAGCCCATGAAACAGGCCAGAATCGGCCAAAACTGCGAGTGTTAATGACCGGCACGTAAATGCACCCTGGGGTTCGTCAATGGTGGAAATCACTCCGGGGACCCAAAACGGTGATTAATAGCCCATGAAACACGCCAGAATCAGCCAAAAGTGTGTGGGCTGATGACCGGCACGTAAATGCACCCTGGGGTTCGTCAATGGTGGAAATCACTCCGGGGACCCAAAACGGTGATTAATAGCCCATGAAACAGGTCAGAATCGGCCAAAACTGCGAGTGTTGATGACCGGCACGTAAATGCACCCTGAGGTTCGTCAATGGTGGAAATCACTCCAGGGACCCAAAACGGTGATTAATAGCCCATGAAACAGGCCAGAATCAGCCAAAAGTGTGTGGGCTGATGACCGGCACGTAAATGCACCCTGGGGTTCGTCAATGGTGGAAATCACTCCGGGGACCCAAAACGGTGATTAATAGCCCATGAAACAGGTCAGAATCGGCCAAAACTGCGAGTGTTGATGACCGGCACGTAAATGCACCCTGGGTTCGTCAATGGTGGAAATCACTCCAGGGACCCAAAACGGTGATTAATAGCCCATGAAACAGGCCAGAATCGGCCAAAACTGCGAGTGCTGATGACCGGCACGTAAATGCACCCTGGGTTCGTCAATGGTGGAAATCACTCCGGGGACCCAAAACGGTGATTAATAGCCCATGAAACAGGCCAGAATCGGCCAAAACTGCGATTGTTGATGACCGGCACGTAAATGCACCCTCGGGTTCATCAATGGTGGAATTCACTCCGGGGACCCAAAACGGTGACTAATAGCCCATGAAACAGGCCAGAATCGGCCAAAACTTCGAGTGTTGATGACCGGCACGTAATTGCACCCTCGGGTTCGTCAATGGTGGAAATCAGTCCGGGGACCCAAAACGGTGATTAATAGCCCATGAAACAGGCCAGAATCGGCCAAAACTACGAGTGTTAATGACCGGCACGTAAATGCACCCTGGGGTTCGTCAATGGTGGAAATCACTCCGGGGACCCAAAACGGTGATTAATAGCCCATGAAACACGCCAGAATCGGCCAAAACTGCGAGTGTTGATGACCGGCACGTAAATGCACCCTGGGGTTCGTCAATGGTGGAAATCACTCTGGGGACCCAAAACGGTGATTAATAGCCCATGAAACAGGCCAGAATCGGCCAAAACTTCGAGTGTTGATGACCGGCACGTAATTGCACCCTCGGGTTCGTCAATGGTGGAAATCACTCCGGGGACCCAAAACGGTGATTAATAGCCCATGAAACAGGCCAGAATCGGCCAAAACTGCGAGTGTTAATGACCGGCACGTAAATGCACCCTGGGGTTCGTCAATGGTGGAAATCACTCCGGGGACCCAAAACGGTGATTAATAGCCCATGAAACACGCCAGAATCGGCCAAAACTGCGAGTGTTGATGACCGGCACGTAAATGCGCCCTGGGGTTCGTCAATGGTGGAAATCACTCCGGGGACCAAAACGGTGATTAATAGCCCATGAAACACGCCAGAATCGGCCAAAACTGCGAGTGTTGATGACCGGCACGTAAATGCACCCTGGGGTTCGTGAATGGTGGAAATCACTCCGGGGACCCAAAACGGTGATTAATAGCCCATGCAACATGCCAGAATCGGCCAAAACTGTGCGTGTTGATGACCGGCACGTAAATGCACCCTGGGGTTCGTCAATGGTGGAAATCACTCCGGGGACCCAAAACGGTGATTAATAGCCCATGAAACAGGCCAGAATCGGCCAAAACTGCGAGTGTTGATGACCGGCACGTAAATGCACCCTGAGGTTCGTCAATGGTGGAAATCACTCCGGGGACCCAAAACGGTGATTAATAGCCCATGAAACAGGCCAGAATCGGCCAAAACTTCGAGTGTTGGTTCATCAATGGTGGAATTCACTCCGGGGACCCAAAACGGTGATTAATAGCCCATGATACAGGCCAGAATCGGCCAAAACTTTGAGTGTTGATGACCGGCACGTAATTGCACCCTGGGGTTCGTCAATGGTGGAAATCACTCCGGAGACCCAAAACGGTGATTAATAGCCCATGAAACAGGCCAGAATCGGCCAAAACTGCGAGTGTTAATGACCGGCACGTAAATGCACCCTGGGGTTCGTCAATGGTGGAAATCACTCCGGGGACCCAAAACGGTGATTAATAGCCCATGAAACAGGTCAGAATCGGCCAAAACTGCGAGTGTTGATGACCGGCACGTAAATGCACCCTGGGTTCGTCAATGGTGGAAATCACTCCGGGGACCCAAAACGGTGATTAATAGTCCATGAAACAGGCCAGAATCGGCCAAAACTGCGAGTGTTGATGACCGGCACGTAAATGCACCCTGGGGTTCGTCAATGGTGGAAATCACTCTGGGGACCCAAAACGGTGATTAATAGCCCATGAAACAGGCCAGAATCGGCCAAAACTTCGAGTGTTGATGACCGGCACGTAATTGCACCCTCGGGTTCGTCAATGGTGGAAATCACTCCGGGGACCCAAAACGGTGATTAATAGCCCATGAAACAGGCCAGAATCGGCCAAAACTGCGAGTGTTAATGACCGGCACGTAAATGCACCCTGGGGTTCGTCAATGGTGGAAATCACTCCGGGGACCCAAAACGGTGATTAATAGCCCATGAAACACGCCAGAATCGGCCAAAACTGCGAGTGTTGATGACCGGCACGTAAATGCGCCCTGGGGTTCGTCAATGGTGGAAATCACTCCGGGGACCAAAACGGTGATTAATAGCCCATGAAACACGCCAGAATCGGCCAAAACTGCGAGTGTTGATGACCGGCACGTAAATGCACCCTGGGGTTCGTGAATGGTGGAAATCACTCCGGGGACCCAAAACGGTGATTAATAGCCCATGCAACATGCCAGAATCGGCCAAAACTGTGCGTGTTGATGACCGGCACGTAAATGCACCCTGGGGTTCGTCAATGGTGGAAATCACTCCGGGGACCCAAAACGGTGATTAATAGCCCATGAAACAGGCCAGAATCGGCCAAAACTGCGAGTGTTGATGACCGGCACGTAAATGCACCCTGAGGTTCGTCAATGGTGGAAATCACTCCGGGGACCCAAAACGGTGATTAATAGCCCATGAAACAGGCCAGAATCGGCCAAAACTTCGAGTGTTGGTTCATCAATGGTGGAATTCACTCCGGGGACCCAAAACGGTGATTAATAGCCCATGATACAGGCCAGAATCGGCCAAAACTTTGAGTGTTGATGACCGGCACGTAATTGCACCCTGGGGTTCGTCAATGGTGGAAATCACTCCGGAGACCCAAAACGGTGATTAATAGCCCATGAAACAGGCCAGAATCGGCCAAAACTGCGAGTGTTAATGACCGGCACGTAAATGCACCCTGGGGTTCGTCAATGGTGGAAATCACTCCGGGGACCCAAAACGGTGATTAATAGCCCATGAAACAGGTCAGAATCGGCCAAAACTGCGAGTGTTGATGACCGGCACGTAAATGCACCCTGAGGTTCGTCAATGGTGGAAATCACTCCAGGGACCCAAAACGGTGATTAATAGCCCATGAAACAGGCCAGAATCAGCCAAAAGTGTGTGGGCTGATGACCGGCACGTAAATGCACCCTGGGGTTCGTCAATGGTGGAAATCACTCCGGGGACCCAAAACGGTGATTAATAGCCCATGAAACAGGTCAGAATCGGCCAAAACTGCGAGTGTTGATGACCGGCACGTAAATGCACCCTGGGTTCGTCAATGGTGGAAATCACTCCGGGGACCCAAAACGGTGATTAATAGCCCATGAAACAGGCCAGAATCGGCCAAAACTGCGAGTGTTGATGACCGGCACGTAAATGCACCCTGAGGTTCGTCAATGGTGGAAACAGGCCAGAATCGGCCAAAACTGCGAGTGTTGATGACCGGCACGTAAATGCACCCTGGGGTTCGTCAATGGTGGAAATCACTCCGGGGACCCAAAACGGTGATTAATAGCCCATGAAACAGGCCAGAATCGCCCAAAACTTCGAGTGTTGATGACCGGCACGTAAATGCACCCTGGGGTTCGTCAATGGTGGAAATCACTCCGGAGACCCAAAACGGTGATTAATAGCCCATGAAACAGGCCAGAATCGGCCAAAACTGCGAGTGTTGATGACCGGCACGTAAATGCACCCTGGGGTTCGTCAATGGTGGAAATCACTCCGGGGACCCAAAACGGTGATTAATAGCCCATGAAACACGCCAGAATCAGCCAAAAGTGTGTGGGTTGATGACCGGCACGTAAATGCACCCTGAGGTTCGTCAATGGTGGAAACAGGCCAGAATCGGCCAAAACTGCGAGTGTTGATGACCGGCACGTAAATGCACCCTGGGGTTCGTCAATGGTGGAAATCACTCCGGGGACCCAAAACGGTGATTAATAGCCCATGAAACAGGCCAGAATCGGCCAAAACTTCGAGTGTTGATGACCGGCACGTAATTGCACCCTGGGGTTCGTCAATGGTGGAAATCACTCCGGAGACCCAAAACGGTGATTAATAGCCCATGAAACAGGCCAGAATCGGCCAAAACTGCGAGTGTTAATGACCGGCACGTAAATGCACCCTGGGGTTCGTCAATGGTGGAAATCACTCCGGGGACCCAAAACGGTGATTAATAGCCCATGAAACACGCCAGAATCAGCCAAAAGTGTGTGGGCTGATGACCGGCACGTAAATGCACCCTGGGGTTCGTCAATGGTGGAAATCACTCCGGGGACCCAAAACGGTGATTAATAGCCCATGAAACAGGTCAGAATCGGCCAAAAGTGTGTGGGCTGATGACCGGCACGTAAATGCACCCTGGGGTTCGTCAATGGTGGAAATCACTCCGGGGACCCAAAACGGTGATTAATAGCCCATGAAACAGGTCAGAATCGGCCAAAACTGCGAGTGTTGATGACCGGCACGTAAATGCACCCTGGGTTCGTCAATGGTGGAAATCACTCCAGGGACCCAAAACGGTGATTAATAGCCCATGAAACAGGCCAGAATCGGCCAAAACTGCGAGTGCTGATGACCGGCACGTAAATGCACCCTGGGTTCGTCAATGGTGGAAATCACTCCGGGGACCCAAAACGGTGATTAATAGCCCATGAAACAGGCCAGAATCGGCCAAAACTGCGATTGTTGATGACCGGCACGTAAATGCACCCTCGGGTTCGTCAATGGTGGAATTCACTCCGGGGACCCAAAACGGTGATTAATAGCCCATGAAACAGGCCAGAATCGGCCAAAACTTCGAGTGTTGATGACCGGCACGTAATTGCACCCTCGGGTTCGTCAATGGTGCAAATCACTCCGGGGACCCAAAACGGTGATTAATAGCCCATGAAACAGGCCAGAATCGGCCAAAACTGCGAGTGTTAATGACCGGCACGTAAATGCACCCTGGGGTTCGTCAATGGTGGAAATCACTCCGGGGACCCAAAACGGTGATTAATAGCCCATGAAACACGCCAGAATCGGCCAAAACTGCGAGTGTTGATGACCGGCACGTAAATGCACCCTGGGGTTCGTCAATGGTGGAAATCACTCCGGGGACCCAAAACGGTGATTAATAGCCCATGAAACAGGCCAGAATCGGCCAAAACTTCGAGTGTTGATGACCGGCACGTAATTGCACCCTCGGGTTCGTCAATGGTGGAAATCACTCCGGGGACCCAAAACGGTGATTAATAGCCCATGAAACAGGCCAGAATCGGCCAAAACTGCGAGTGTTAATGACCGGCACGTAATTGCACCCTGGGGTTCGTCAATGGTGGAAATCACTCCGGGGACCCAAAACGGTGATTAATAGCCCATGAAACAGGCCAGAATCGGCCAAAACTGCGAGTGTTAATGACCGGCACGTAAATGCACCCTGGGGTTCGTCAATGGTGGAAATCACTCCGGGGACCCAAAACGGTGATTAATAGCCCATGAAACAGGCCAGAATCAGCCAAAAGTGTGTGGGCTGATGACCGGCACGTAAATGCACCCTGGGGTTCGTCAATGGTGGAAATCACTCCGGGGACCCAAAACGGTGATTAATAGCCCATGAAACAGGTCAGAATCGGCCAAAACTGCGAGTGTTGATGACCGGCACGTAAATGCACCCTGGGTTCGTCAATGGTGGAAATCACTCCAGGGACCCAAAACGGTGATTAATAGCCCATGAAACAGGCCAGAATCGGCCAAAACTGCGAGTGCTGATGACCGGCACGTAAATGCACCCTGGGTTCGTCAATGGTGGAAATCACTCCGGGGACCCAAAACGGTGATTAATAGCCCATGAAACAGGCCAGAATCGGCCAAAACTGCGAGTGTTGATGACCGGCACGTAAAAGCACCCTGGGGTTCGTCAATGGTGGAAATCACTCCGGGGACCCAAAACGGTGATTAATAGCCCATGAAACAGGCCAGAATCGGCCAAAACTTCGAGTGTTGGTTCATCAATGGTGGAATTCACTCCGGGGACCCAAAACGGTGATTAATAGCCCATGATACAGGCCAGAATCGGCCAAAACTTCGAGTGTTGATGACCGGCACGTAATTGCACCCTGGGGTTCGTCAATGGTGGAAATCACTCCGGAGACCCAAAACGGTGATTAATAGCCCACGAAACAGGCCAGAATCGGCCAAAACTGCGAGTGTTAATGACCGGCACGTAAATGCACCCTGGGGTTCGTCAATGGTGGAAATCACTCCGGGGACCCAAAACGGTGATTAATAGCCCATGAAACACGCCAGAATCAGCCAAAAGTGTGTGGGCTGATGACCGGCACGTAAATGCACCCTGGGGTTCGTCAATGGTGGAAATCACTCCGGGGACCCAAAACGGTGATTAATAGCCCATGAAACAGGTCAGAATCGGCCAAAACTGCGAGTGTTGATGACCGGCACGTAAATGCACCCTGAGGTTCGTCAATGGTGGAAATCACTCCAGGGACCCAAAACGGTGATTAATAGCCCATGAAACAGGCCAGAATCAGCCAAAAGTGTGTGGGCTGATGACCGGCACGTAAATGCACCCTGGGGTTCGTCAATGGTGGAAATCACTCCGGGGACCCAAAACGGTGATTAATAGCCCATGAAACAGGTCAGAATCGGCCAAAACTGCGAGTGTTGATGACCGGCACGTAAATGCACCCTGGGTTCGTCAATGGTGGAAATCACTCCAGGGACCCAAAACGGTGATTAATAGCCCATGAAACAGGCCAGAATCGGCCAAAACTGCGAGTGCTGATGACCGGCACGTAAATGCACCCTGGGTTCGTCAATGGTGGAAATCACTCCGGGGACCCAAAACGGTGATTAATAGCCCATGAAACAGGCCAGAATCGGCCTAAACTGCGATTGTTGATGACCGGCACGTAAATGCACCCTCGGGTTCATCAATGGTGGAATTCACTCCGGGGACCCAAAACGGTGACTAATAGCCCATGAAACAGGCCAGAATCGGCCAAAACTTCGAGTGTTGATGACCGGCACGTAATTGCACCCTCGGGTTCGTCAATGGTGGAAATCAGTCCGGGGACCCAAAACGGTGATTAATAGCCCATGAAACAGGCCAGAATCGGCCAAAACTACGAGTGTTAATGACCGGCACGTAAATGCACCCTGGGGTTCGTCAATGGTGGAAATCACTCCGGGGACCCAAAACGGTGATTAATAGCCCATGAAACACGCCAGAATCGGCCAAAACTGCGAGTGTTGATGACCGGCACGTAAATGCACCCTGGGGTTCGTCAATGGTGGAAATCACTCTGGGGACCCAAAACGGTGATTAATAGCCCATGAAACAGGCCAGAATCGGCCAAAACTTCGAGTGTTGATGACCGGCACGTAATTGCACCCTCGGGTTCGTCAATGGTGGAAATCACTCCGGGGACCCAAAACGGTGATTAATAGCCCATGAAACAGGCCAGAATCGGCCAAAACTGCGAGTGTTAATGACCGGCACGTAAATGCACCCTGGGGTTCGTCAATGGTGGAAATCACTCCGGGGACCCAAAACGGTGATTAATAGCCCATGAAACACGCCAGAATCGGCCAAAACTGCGAGTGTTGATGACCGGCACGTAAATGCGCCCTGGGGTTCGTCAATGGTGGAAATCACTCCGGGGACCAAAACGGTGATTAATAGCCCATGAAACACGCCAGAATCGGCCAAAACTGCGAGTGTTAATGACCGGCACGTAAATGCACCCTGGGGTTCGTCAATGGTGGAAATCACTCCGGGGACCCAAAACGGTGATTAATAGCCCATGAAACACGCCAGAATCGGCCAAAACTGCGAGTGTTGATGACCGGCACGTAAATGCGCCCTGGGGTTCGTCAATGGTGGAAATCACTCCGGGGACCAAAACGGTGATTAATAGCCCATGAAACACGCCAGAATCGGCCAAAACTGCGAGTGTTGATGACCGGCACGTAAATGCACCCTGGGGTTCGTGAATGGTGGAAATCACTCCGGGGACCCAAAACGGTGATTAATAGCCCATGCAACATGCCAGAATCGGCCAAAACTGTGCGTGTTGATGACCGGCACGTAAATGCACCCTGGGGTTCGTCAATGGTGGAAATCACTCCGGGGACCCAAAACGGTGATTAATAGCCCATGAAACAGGCCAGAATCGGCCAAAACTGCGAGTGTTGATGACCGGCACGTAAATGCACCCTGAGGTTCGTCAATGGTGGAAATCACTCCGGGGACCCAAAACGGTGATTAATAGCCCATGAAACAGGCCAGAATCGGCCAAAACTTCGAGTGTTGGTTCATCAATGGTGGAATTCACTCCGGGGACCCAAAACGGTGATTAATAGCCCATGATACAGGCCAGAATCGGCCAAAACTTTGAGTGTTGATGACCGGCACGTAATTGCACCCTGGGGTTCGTCAATGGTGGAAATCACTCCGGAGACCCAAAACGGTGATTAATAGCCCATGAAACAGGCCAGAATCGGCCAAAACTGCGAGTGTTAATGACCGGCACGTAAATGCACCCTGGGGTTCGTCAATGGTGGAAATCACTCCGGGGACCCAAAACGGTGATTAATAGCCCATGAAACAGGTCAGAATCGGCCAAAACTGCGAGTGTTGATGACCGGCACGTAAATGCACCCTGAGGTTCGTCAATGGTGGAAATCACTCCAGGGACCCAAAACGGTGATTAATAGCCCATGAAACAGGCCAGAATCAGCCAAAAGTGTGTGGGCTGATGACCGGCACGTAAATGCACCCTGGGGTTCGTCAATGGTGGAAATCACTCCGGGGACCCAAAACGGTGATTAATAGCCCATGAAACAGGTCAGAATCGGCCAAAACTGCGAGTGTTGATGACCGGCACGTAAATGCACCCTGGGTTCGTCAATGGTGGAAATCACTCCGGGGACCCAAAACGGTGATTAATAGCCCATGAAACAGGCCAGAATCGGCCAAAACTGCGAGTGTTGATGACCGGCACGTAAATGCACCCTGAGGTTCGTCAATGGTGGAAACAGGCCAGAATCGGCCAAAACTGCGAGTGTTGATGACCGGCACGTAAATGCACCCTGGGGTTCGTCAATGGTGGAAATCACTCCGGGGACCCAAAACGGTGATTAATAGCCCATGAAACAGGCCAGAATCGCCCAAAACTTCGAGTGTTGATGACCGGCACGTAAATGCACCCTGGGGTTCGTCAATGGTGGAAATCACTCCGGAGACCCAAAACGGTGATTAATAGCCCATGAAACAGGCCAGAATCGGCCAAAACTGCGAGTGTTGATGACCGGCACGTAAATGCACCCTGGGGTTCGTCAATGGTGGAAATCACTCCGGGGACCCAAAACGGTGATTAATAGCCCATGAAACACGCCAGAATCAGCCAAAAGTGTGTGGGTTGATGACCGGCACGTAAATGCACCCTGAGGTTCGTCAATGGTGGAAACAGGCCAGAATCGGCCAAAACTGCGAGTGTTGATGACCGGCACGTAAATGCACCCTGGGGTTCGTCAATGGTGGAAATCACTCCGGGGACCCAAAACGGTGATTAATAGCCCATGAAACAGGCCAGAATCGGCCAAAACTTCGAGTGTTGGTTCATCAATGGTGGAATTCACTCCGGGGACCCAAAACGGTGATTAATAGCCCATGATACAGGCCAGAATCGGCCAAAACTTCGAGTGTTGATGACCGGCACGTAATTGCACCCTGGGGTTCGTCAATGGTGGAAATCACTCCGGAGACCCAAAACGGTGATTAATAGCCCATGAAACAGGCCAGAATCGGCCAAAACTGCGAGTGTTAATGACCGGCACGTAAATGCACCCTGGGGTTCGTCAATGGTGGAAATCACTCCGGGGACCCAAAACGGTGATTAATAGCCCATGAAACACGCCAGAATCAGCCAAAAGTGTGTGGGCTGATGACCGGCACGTAAATGCACCCTGGGGTTCGTCAATGGTGGAAATCACTCCGGGGACCCAAAACGGTGATTAATAGCCCATGAAACAGGCCAGAATCGGCCAAAACTTCGAGTGTTGATGACCGGCACGTAATTGCACCCTCGGGTTCGTCAATGGTGGAAATCACTCCGGGGACCCAAAACGGTGATTAATAGCCCATGAAACAGGCCAGAATCGGCCAAAACTGCGAGTGTTAATGACCGGCACGTAATTGCACCCTGGGGTTCGTCAATGGTGGAAATCACTCCGGGGACCCAAAACGGTGATTAATAGCCCATGAAACAGGCCAGAATCGGCCAAAACTGCGAGTGTTAATGACCGGCACGTAAATGCACCCTGGGGTTCGTCAATGGTGGAAATCACTCCGGGGACCCAAAACGGTGATTAATAGCCCATGAAACAGGCCAGAATCAGCCAAAAGTGTGTGGGCTGATGACCGGCACGTAAATGCACCCTGGGGTTCGTCAATGGTGGAAATCACTCCGGGGACCCAAAACGGTGATTAATAGCCCATGAAACAGGTCAGAATCGGCCAAAACTGCGAGTGTTGATGACCGGCACGTAAATGCACCCTGGGTTCGTCAATGGTGGAAATCACTCCAGGGACCCAAAACGGTGATTAATAGCCCATGAAACAGGCCAGAATCGGCCAAAACTGCGAGTGCTGATGACCGGCACGTAAATGCACCCTGGGTTCGTCAATGGTGGAAATCACTCCGGGGACCCAAAACGGTGATTAATAGCCCATGAAACAGGCCAGAATCGGCCAAAACTGCGATTGTTGATGACCGGCACGTAAATGCACCCTCGGGTTCGTCAATGGTGGAATTCACTCCGGGGACCCAAAACGGTGATTAATAGCCCATGAAACAGGCCAGAATCGGCCAAAACTTCGAGTGTTGATGACCGGCACGTAATTGCACCCTCGGGTTCGTCAATGGTGCAAATCACTCCGGGGACCCAAAACGGTGATTAATAGCCCATGAAACAGGCCAGAATCGGCCAAAACTGCGAGTGTTAATGACCGGCACGTAAATGCACCCTGGGGTTCGTCAATGGTGGAAATCACTCCGGGGACCCAAAACGGTGATTAATAGCCCATGAAACACGCCAGAATCGGCCAAAACTGCGAGTGTTGATGACCGGCACGTAAATGCACCCTGGGGTTCGTCAATGGTGGAAATCACTCCGGGGACCCAAAACGGTGATTAATAGCCCATGAAACAGGCCAGAATCGGCCAAAACTTCGAGTGTTGATGACCGGCACGTAATTGCACCCTCGGGTTCGTCAATGGTGGAAATCACTCCGGGGACCCAAAACGGTGATTAATAGCCCATGAAACAGGCCAGAATCGGCCAAAACTGCGAGTGTTAATGACCGGCACGTAATTGCACCCTGGGGTTCGTCAATGGTGGAAATCACTCCGGGGACCCAAAACGGTGATTAATAGCCCATGAAACAGGCCAGAATCGGCCAAAACTGCGAGTGTTAATGACCGGCACGTAAATGCACCCTGGGGTTCGTCAATGGTGGAAATCACTCCGGGGACCCAAAACGGTGATTAATAGCCCATGAAACAGGCCAGAATCAGCCAAAAGTGTGTGGGCTGATGACCGGCACGTAAATGCACCCTGGGGTTCGTCAATGGTGGAAATCACTCCGGGGACCCAAAACGGTGATTAATAGCCCATGAAACAGGTCAGAATCGGCCAAAACTGCGAGTGTTGATGACCGGCACGTAAATGCACCCTGGGTTCGTCAATGGTGGAAATCACTCCAGGGACCCAAAACGGTGATTAATAGCCCATGAAACAGGCCAGAATCGGCCAAAACTGCGAGTGCTGATGACCGGCACGTAAATGCACCCTGGGTTCGTCAATGGTGGAAATCACTCCGGGGACCCAAAACGGTGATTAATAGCCCATGAAACAGGCCAGAATCGGCCAAAACTGCGATTGTTGATGACCGGCACGTAAATGCACCCTCGGGTTCGTCAATGGTGGAATTCACTCCGGGGACCCAAAACGGTGATTAATAGCCCATGAAACAGGCCAGAATCGGCCAAAACTTCGAGTGTTGATGACCGGCACGTAATTGCACCCTGGGGTTCGTCAATGGTGGAAATCACTCCGGGGACCCAAAACGGTGATTAATAGCCCATGAAACAGGCCAGAATCGGCCAAAACTGCGAGTGTTAATGACCGGCACGTAAATGCACCCTGGGGTTCGTCAATGGTGGAAATCACTCCGGGGACCCAAAACGGTGATTAATAGCCCATGAAACAGGCCAGAATCGGCCAAAACTGCGAGTGTTAATGACCGGCACGTAAATGCACCGTGGGGTTCGTCAATGGTGGAAATCACTCCGGGGACCCAAAACGGTGATTAATAGCCCATGAAACACGCCAGAATCAGCCAAAAGTGTGTGGGCTGATGACCGGCACGTAAATGCACCCTGGGGTTCGTCAATGGTGGAAATCACTCCGGGGACCCAAAACGGTGATTAATAGCCCATGAAACAGGTCAGAATCGGCCAAAACTGCGAGTGTTGATGACCGGCACGTAAATGCACCCTGAGGTTCGTCAATGGTGGAAATCACTCCAGGGACCCAAAACGGTGATTAATAGCCCATGAAACAGGCTAGAATCAGCCAAAAGTGTGTGGGCTGATGACCGGCACGTAAATGCACCCTGGGGTTCGTCAATGGTGGAAATCACTCCGGGGACCCAAAACGGTGATTAATAGCCCATGAAACAGGTCAGAATCGGCCAAAACTGCGAGTGTTGATGACCGGCACGTAAATGCACCCTGGGTTCGTCAATGGTGGAAATCACTCCGGGGACCCAAAACGGTGATTAATAGCCCATGAAACAGGCCAGAATCGGCCAAAACTGCGAGTGCTGATGACCGGCACGTAAATGCACCCTGGGTTCGTCAATGGTGGAAATCACTCCGGGGACCCAAAACGGTGATTAATAGCCCATGAAACAGGCCAGAATCAGCCAAAACTGCGATTGTTGATGACCGGCACGTAAATGCACCCTCGGGTTCGTCAATGGTGGAATTCACTCCGGGGACCCAAAACGGTGATTAATAGCCCATGAAACAGGCCAGAATCGGCCAAAACTTCGAGTGTTGATGACCGGCACGTAATTGCACCCTGGGGTTCGTCAATGGTGGAAATCACTCCGGGGACCTAAAACGGTGATTAATAGCCCATGAAACAGGCCAGAATCGGCCAAAACTGCGAGTGTTGATGACCGGCACGTAAATGCACCCTGGGGTTCGTCAATGGTGGAAATCACTCCGGGGACCCAAAACGGTGATTAATAGCCCATGAAACAGGCCAGAATCGGCCAAAACTGCGAGTGTTAATGACCGGCACGTAAATGCACCCTGGGGTTCGTCAATGATGGAAATCACTCCGGGGACCCAAAACGGTGATTAATAGCCCATGAAACACGCCAGAATCGGCCAAAACGGCGAGTGTTGATGACCGGCACGTAAATGCGCCCTGGGGTTCGTCAATGGTGGAAATCACTCCGGGGACCAAAACGGTGATTAATAGCCCATGAAACACGCCAGAATCGGCCAAAACTGCGAGTGCTGATGACCGGCACGTAAATGCACCCTGGGGTTCGTCAATGGTGGAAATCACTCCGGGGACCCAAAACGGTGATTAATAGCCCATGAAACAGGCCAGAATCGGCCAAAACTTCGAGTGTTGATGACCGGCACGTAATTGCACCCTCGGGTTCGTCAATGGTGGAAATCACTCCGGGGACCCAAAACGGTGATTAATAGCCCATGAAACAGGCCAGAATCGGCCAAAACTGCGAGTGTTAATGACCGGCACGTAAATGCACCCTGGGGTTCGTCAATGGTGGAAATCACTCCGGGGACCCAAAACGGTGATTAATAGCCCATGAAACACGCCAGAATCGGCCAAAACTGCGATTGTTGATGACCGGCACGTAAATGCACCCTGAGGTTCGTCAATGGTGGAAACAGGCCAGAATCGGCCAAAACTGCGAGTGTTGATGACCGGCACGTAAATGCACCCTGGGGTTCGTCAATGGTGGAAATCACTCCGGGGACCCAAAACGGTGATTAATAGCCCATGAAACAGGCCAGAATCGGCCAAAACTTCGAGTGTTGGTTCATCAATGGTGGAATTCACTCCGGGGACCCAAAACGGTGATTAATAGCCCATGATACAGGCCAGAATTGGCCAAAACTTCGAGTGTTGATGACCGGCACGTAATTGCACCCTGGGGTTCGTCAATGGTGGAAATCACTCCGGAGACCCAAAACGGTGATTAATAGCCCATGAAACAGGCCAGAATCGGCCAAAACTGCGAGTGTTAATGACCGGCACGTAAATGCACCCTGGGGTTCGTCAATGGTGGAAATCACTCCGGGGACCCAAAACGGTGATTAATAGCCCATGAAACACGCCAGAATCAGCCAAAAGTGTGTGGGCTGATGACCGGCACGTAAATGCACCCTGGGGTTCGTCAATGGTGGAAATCACTCCGGGGACCCAAAACGGTGATTAATAGCCCATGAAACACGCCAGAATCAGCCAAAAGTGTGTGGGTTGATGACCGGCACGTAAATGCACCCTGAGGTTCGTCAATGGTGGAAACAGGCCAGAATCGGCCAAAACTGCGAGTGTTGATGACCGGCACGTAAATGCACCCTGGGGTTCGTCAATGGTGGAAATCACTCCGGGGACCCAAAACGGTGATTAATAGCCCATGAAACAGGCCAGAATCGGCCAAAACTTCGAGTGTTGGTTCATCAATGGTGGAATTCACTCCGGGGACCCAAAACGGTGATTAATAGCCCATGATACAGGCCAGAATCGGCCAAAACTTCGAGTGTTGATGACCGGCACGTAATTGCACCCTGGGGTTCGTCAATGGTGGAAATCACTCCGGAGACCCAAAACGGTGATTAATAGCCCATGAAACAGGCCAGAATCGGCCAAAACTGCGAGTGTTAATGACCGGCACGTAAATGCACCCTGGGGTTCGTCAATGGTGGAAATCACTCCGGGGACCCAAAACGGTGATTAATAGCCCATGAAACACGCCAGAATCAGCCAAAAGTGTGTGGGCTGATGACCGGCACGTAAATGCACCCTGGGGTTCGTCAATGGTGGAAATCACTCCGGGGACCCAAAACGGTGATTAATAGCCCATGAAACAGGCCAGAATCGGCCAAAACTTCGAGTGTTGATGACCGGCACGTAATTGCACCCTCGGGTTCGTCAATGGTGGAAATCACTCCGGGGACCCAAAACGGTGATTAATAGCCCATGAAACAGGCCAGAATCGGCCAAAACTGCGAGTGTTAATGACCGGCACGTAATTGCACCCTGGGGTTCGTCAATGGTGGAAATCACTCCGGGGACCCAAAACGGTGATTAATAGCCCATGAAACAGGCCAGAATCGGCCAAAACTGCGAGTGTTAATGACCGGCACGTAAATGCACCCTGGGGTTCGTCAATGGTGGAAATCACTCCGGGGACCCAAAACGGTGATTAATAGCCCATGAAACAGGCCAGAATCAGCCAAAAGTGTGTGGGCTGATGACCGGCACGTAAATGCACCCTGGGGTTCGTCAATGGTGGAAATCACTCCGGGGACCCAAAACGGTGATTAATAGCCCATGAAACAGGTCAGAATCGGCCAAAACTGCGAGTGTTGATGACCGGCACGTAAATGCACCCTGGGTTCGTCAATGGTGGAAATCACTCCAGGGACCCAAAACGGTGATTAATAGCCCATGAAACAGGCCAGAATCGGCCAAAACTGCGAGTGCTGATGACCGGCACGTAAATGCACCCTGGGTTCGTCAATGGTGGAAATCACTCCGGGGACCCAAAACGGTGATTAATAGCCCATGAAACAGGCCAGAATCGGCCAAAACTGCGATTGTTGATGACCGGCACGTAAATGCACCCTCGGGTTCGTCAATGGTGGAATTCACTCCGGGGACCCAAAACGGTGATTAATAGCCCATGAAACAGGCCAGAATCGGCCAAAACTTCGAGTGTTGATGACCGGCACGTAATTGCACCCTCGGGTTCGTCAATGGTGCAAATCACTCCGGGGACCCAAAACGGTGATTAATAGCCCATGAAACAGGCCAGAATCGGCCAAAACTGCGAGTGTTAATGACCGGCACGTAAATGCACCCTGGGGTTCGTCAATGGTGGAAATCACTCCGGGGACCCAAAACGGTGATTAATAGCCCATGAAACACGCCAGAATCGGCCAAAACTGCGAGTGTTGATGACCGGCACGTAAATGCACCCTGGGGTTCGTCAATGGTGGAAATCACTCCGGGGACCCAAAACGGTGATTAATAGCCCATGAAACAGGCCAGAATCGGCCAAAACTTCGAGTGTTGATGACCGGCACGTAATTGCACCCTCGGGTTCGTCAATGGTGGAAATCACTCCGGGGACCCAAAACGGTGATTAATAGCCCATGAAACAGGCCAGAATCGGCCAAAACTGCGAGTGTTAATGACCGGCACGTAATTGCACCCTGGGGTTCGTCAATGGTGGAAATCACTCCGGGGACCCAAAACGGTGATTAATAGCCCATGAAACAGGCCAGAATCGGCCAAAACTGCGAGTGTTAATGACCGGCACGTAAATGCACCCTGGGGTTCGTCAATGGTGGAAATCACTCCGGGGACCCAAAACGGTGATTAATAGCCCATGAAACAGGCCAGAATCAGCCAAAAGTGTGTGGGCTGATGACCGGCACGTAAATGCACCCTGGGGTTCGTCAATGGTGGAAATCACTCCGGGGACCCAAAACGGTGATTAATAGCCCATGAAACAGGTCAGAATCGGCCAAAACTGCGAGTGTTGATGACCGGCACGTAAATGCACCCTGGGTTCGTCAATGGTGGAAATCACTCCAGGGACCCAAAACGGTGATTAATAGCCCATGAAACAGGCCAGAATCGGCCAAAACTGCGAGTGCTGATGACCGGCACGTAAATGCACCCTGGGTTCGTCAATGGTGGAAATCACTCCGGGGACCCAAAACGGTGATTAATAGCCCATGAAACAGGCCAGAATCGGCCAAAACTGCGATTGTTGATGACCGGCACGTAAATGCACCCTCGGGTTCGTCAATGGTGGAATTCACTCCGGGGACCCAAAACGGTGATTAATAGCCCATGAAACAGGCCAGAATCGGCCAAAACTTCGAGTGTTGATGACCGGCACGTAATTGCACCCTGGGGTTCGTCAATGGTGGAAATCACTCCGGGGACCCAAAACGGTGATTAATAGCCCATGAAACAGGCCAGAATCGGCCAAAACTGCGAGTGTTAATGACCGGCACGTAAATGCACCCTGGGGTTCGTCAATGGTGGAAATCACTCCGGGGACCCAAAACGGTGATTAATAGCCCATGAAACAGGCCAGAATCGGCCAAAACTGCGAGTGTTAATGACCGGCACGTAAATGCACCGTGGGGTTCGTCAATGGTGGAAATCACTCCGGGGACCCAAAACGGTGATTAATAGCCCATGAAACACGCCAGAATCAGCCAAAAGTGTGTGGGCTGATGACCGGCACGTAAATGCACCCTGGGGTTCGTCAATGGTGGAAATCACTCCGGGGACCCAAAACGGTGATTAATAGCCCATGAAACAGGTCAGAATCGGCCAAAACTGCGAGTGTTGATGACCGGCACGTAAATGCACCCTGAGGTTCGTCAATGGTGGAAATCACTCCAGGGACCCAAAACGGTGATTAATAGCCCATGAAACAGGCTAGAATCAGCCAAAAGTGTGTGGGCTGATGACCGGCACGTAAATGCACCCTGGGGTTCGTCAATGGTGGAAATCACTCCGGGGACCCAAAACGGTGATTAATAGCCCATGAAACAGGTCAGAATCGGCCAAAACTGCGAGTGTTGATGACCGGCACGTAAATGCACCCTGGGTTCGTCAATGGTGGAAATCACTCCGGGGACCCAAAACGGTGATTAATAGCCCATGAAACAGGCCAGAATCGGCCAAAACTGCGAGTGCTGATGACCGGCACGTAAATGCACCCTGGGTTCGTCAATGGTGGAAATCACTCCGGGGACCCAAAACGGTGATTAATAGCCCATGAAACAGGCCAGAATCAGCCAAAACTGCGATTGTTGATGACCGGCACGTAAATGCACCCTCGGGTTCGTCAATGGTGGAATTCACTCCGGGGACCCAAAACGGTGATTAATAGCCCATGAAACAGGCCAGAATCGGCCAAAACTTCGAGTGTTGATGACCGGCACGTAATTGCACCCTGGGGTTCGTCAATGGTGGAAATCACTCCGGGGACCTAAAACGGTGATTAATAGCCCATGAAACAGGCCAGAATCGGCCAAAACTGCGAGTGTTGATGACCGGCACGTAAATGCACCCTGGGGTTCGTCAATGGTGGAAATCACTCCGGGGACCCAAAACGGTGATTAATAGCCCATGAAACAGGCCAGAATCGGCCAAAACTGCGAGTGTTAATGACCGGCACGTAAATGCACCCTGGGGTTCGTCAATGATGGAAATCACTCCGGGGACCCAAAACGGTGATTAATAGCCCATGAAACACGCCAGAATCGGCCAAAACGGCGAGTGTTGATGACCGGCACGTAAATGCGCCCTGGGGTTCGTCAATGGTGGAAATCACTCCGGGGACCAAAACGGTGATTAATAGCCCATGAAACACGCCAGAATCGGCCAAAACTGCGAGTGCTGATGACCGGCACGTAAATGCACCCTGGGGTTCGTCAATGGTGGAAATCACTCCGGGGACCCAAAACGGTGATTAATAGCCCATGAAACAGGCCAGAATCGGCCAAAACTTCGAGTGTTGATGACCGGCACGTAATTGCACCCTCGGGTTCGTCAATGGTGGAAATCACTCCGGGGACCCAAAACGGTGATTAATAGCCCATGAAACAGGCCAGAATCGGCCAAAACTGCGAGTGTTAATGACCGGCACGTAAATGCACCCTGGGGTTCGTCAATGGTGGAAATCACTCCGGGGACCCAAAACGGTGATTAATAGCCCATGAAACACGCCAGAATCGGCCAAAACTGCGATTGTTGATGACCGGCACGTAAATGCACCCTGAGGTTCGTCAATGGTGGAAACAGGCCAGAATCGGCCAAAACTGCGAGTGTTGATGACCGGCACGTAAATGCACCCTGGGGTTCGTCAATGGTGGAAATCACTCCGGGGACCCAAAACGGTGATTAATAGCCCATGAAACAGGCCAGAATCGGCCAAAACTTCGAGTGTTGGTTCATCAATGGTGGAATTCACTCCGGGGACCCAAAACGGTGATTAATAGCCCATGATACAGGCCAGAATTGGCCAAAACTTCGAGTGTTGATGACCGGCACGTAATTGCACCCTGGGGTTCGTCAATGGTGGAAATCACTCCGGAGACCCAAAACGGTGATTAATAGCCCATGAAACAGGCCAGAATCGGCCAAAACTGCGAGTGTTAATGACCGGCACGTAAATGCACCCTGGGGTTCGTCAATGGTGGAAATCACTCCGGGGACCCAAAACGGTGATTAATAGCCCATGAAACACGCCAGAATCAGCCAAAAGTGTGTGGGCTGATGACCGGCACGTAAATGCACCCTGGGGTTCGTCAATGGTGGAAATCACTCCGGGGACCCAAAACGGTGATTAATAGCCCATGAAACAGGTCAGAATCGGCCAAAACTGCGAGTGTTGATGACCGGCACGTAAATGCACCCTGAGGTTCGTCAATGGTGGAAATCACTCCAGGGACCCAAAACGGTGATTAATAGCCCATGAAACAGGCTAGAATCAGCCAAAAGTGTGTGGGCTGATGACCGGCACGTAAATGCACCCTGGGGTTCGTCAATGGTGGAAATCACTCCGGGGACCCAAAACGGTGATTAATAGCCCATGAAACAGGTCAGAATCGGCCAAAACTGCGAGTGTTGATGACCGGCACGTAAATGCACCCTGGGTTCGTCAATGGTGGAAATCACTCCGGGGACCCAAAACGGTGATTAATAGCCCATGAAACAGGCCAGAATCGGCCAAAACTGCGTGTGCTGATGACCGGCACGTAAATGCACCCTGGGTTCGTCAATGGTGGAAATCACTCCGGGGACCCAAAACGGTGATTAATAGCCCATGAAACAGGCCAGAATCGGCCAAAACTGCGATTGTTGATGACCGGCACGTAAATGCACCCTCGGGTTCGTCAATGGTGGAATTCACTCCGGGGACCCAAAACGGTGATTAATAGCCCATGAAACAGGCCAGAATCGGCCAAAACTTCGAGTGTTGATGACCGGCACGTAATTGCACCCTCGGGTTCGTCAATGGTGGAAATCACTCCGGGGACCCAAAACGGTGATTAATAGCCCATGAAACAGGCCAGAATCGGCCAAAACTGTGAGTGTTGATGACCGGCACGTAAATGCACCCTGGGGTTCGTCAATGGTGGAAATCACTCCGGGGACCCAAAACGGTGATTAATAGCCCATGAAATAGGCCAGAATCGGCCAAAACTTCGAGTGTTGATGACCGGCACGTAATTGCACCCTCGGGTTCGTCAATGGTGGAAATCACTCCGGGGACCCAAAACGGTGATTAATAGCCCATGAAACAGGCCAGAATCGGCCAAAACTGCGAGTGTTAATGACCGGCACGTAAATGCACCCTGGGGTTCGTCAATGGTGGAAATCACTCCGGGGACCCAAAACGGTGATTAATAGCCCATGAAACACGCCAGAATCGGCCAAAACTGCGAGTGTTGATGACCGGCACGTAAATGCGCCCTGGGGTTCGTCAATGGTGGAAATCACTCCGGGGACCAAAACGGTGATTAATAGCCCATGAAACACGCCAGAATCGGCCAAAACTGCGAGTGTTGATGACCGGCACGTAAATGCACCCTGGGGTTCGTGAATGGTGGAAATCACTCCGGGGACCCAAAACGGTGATGAATAGCCCATGAAACACGCCAGAATCGGCCAAAACTGCGAGTGTTGATGACCGGCACGTAAATGCACCCTGGGGTTCGTCAATGGTGGAAATCACTCCGGGGACCCAAAACGGTGATTAATAGCCCATGAAACAGGCCAGAATCGGCCAAAACTGCGAGTGTTGATGACCGGCACGTAAATGCACCCTGGGTTCGTCAATGGTGGAAATCACTCCGGGGACCCAAAACGGTGATTAATAGCCCATGAAACAGGCCAGAATCGGCCAAAACTGCGAGTGCTGATGACCGGCACGTAAATGCACCCTGGGTTCGTCAATGGTGGAAATCACTCCGGGGACCCAAAACGGTGATTAATAGCCCATGAAACAGGCCAGAATCGGCCAAAACTGCGATTGTTGATGACCGGCACGTAAATGCACCCTCGGGTTCGTCAATGGTGGAATTCACTCCGGGGACCCAAAACGGTGATTAATAGCCCATGAAACAGGCCAGAATCGGCCAAAACTTCGAGTGTTGATGACCGGCACGTAATTGCACCCTGGGGTTCGTCAATGGTGGAAATCACTCCGGGGACCCAAAACGGTGATTAATAGCCCATGAAACAGGCCAGAATCGGCCAAAACTGCGAGTGTTAATGACCGGCACGTAAATGCACCCCGGGGTTCGTCAATGATGGAAATCACTCCGGGGACCCAAAACGGTGATTAATAGCCCATGAAACACGCCAGAATCGGCCAAAACTGCGAGTGTTGATGACCGGCACGTAAATGCGCCCTGGGGTTCGTCAATGGTGGAAATCACTCCGGGGACCAAAACGGTGATTAATAGCCCATGAAACACGCCAGAATCGGCCAAAACTGCGAGTGCTGATGACCGGCACGTAAATGCACCCTGGGGTTCGTCAATGGTGGAAATCACTCCGGGGACCCAAAACGGTGATTAATAGCCCATGAAACAGGCCAGAATCGGCCAAAACTGTGAGTGTTGATGACCGGCACGTAAATGCACCCTAGGGTTCGTCAATGGTGGAAATCACTCCGGGGACCCAAAACGGTGATTAATAGCCCATGAAACAGGCCAGAATCGGCCAAAACTGTGAGTGTTGATGACCGGCACGTAAATGCACCCTAGGGTTCGTCAATGGTGGAAATCACTCCGGGGACCCAAAACGGTGATTAATAACCCATGCAACATGCCAGAATCGGCCAAAACTGTGAGTGTTGATGACCGGCACGAAAATGCACCCTGGGTTCGACAATGGTGGAAATCACTCCGGGGACCCAAAACGGTGATTAAAAGCCCATGAAACAGGCCAGAATCGGCCAAAACTGCGAGTGTTGATGACCGGCACGTAAATGCACCCTGGGGTTCGTCAATGGTGGAAATCACTCCGGGGACCCAAAACGGTGATTAATAGCCCATGAAACAGGCCAGAATCGGCCAAAACTGCGAGTGTTGATGACCGGCACGTAAATGCACCCTGGGGTTCGTCAATGGTGGAAATCACTCCGGGGACCCAAAACGGTGATTAATAGCGCATGAAACAGGCCAGAATCGGCCAAAACTGCGAGTGTTGATGACCGGCACGTAAATGCACCCTGAGGTTCCTCAATGGTGGAAATCACTCCGGGGACCCAAAACAGTGATTAATAGCCCATGAAACAGGCCAGAATCAGCCAAAAGTGTGTGGGCTGATGACCGGCACGTAAATGCACCCTGGGGTTCGTCAATGGTGGAAATCACTCCGGGGACCCAAAACGGTGATTAATAGCCCATGAAACAGGTCAGAATCGGCCAAAACTGCGAGTGTTGATGACCGGCACGTAAATGCACCCTGGGTTCGTCAATGGTGGAAATCACTCCGGGGACCCAAAACGGTGATTAATAGCCCATGAAACCGGCCAGAATCGGCCAAATATGCGAGTGTTGATGACCGGCACGTAAATGCACCCTGGGTTCGTCAATGGTGGAAATTACTCCGGGGATCCAAAACGGTGATTAATAGCCCATGAAACAGGCCAGAATCGGCCAAAACTGTGAGTATTGATGACCGGCACGTAAATGCACCCTAGGGTTCGTCAATGGTGGAAATCACTCCGGGGACCCAAAACGGTGATTAATAGCCCATGAAACAGGCCAGAATTGGCCAAAACTGCGAGTGTTGATGACCGGCACGTAAATGCACCCTGGGTTCGTCAATGGTGGAAATCACTCCGGGGATCCAAAACGGTGATTAATAGCCCATGAAACAGGCCAGAATCGGCCAAAACTGTGAATGTTGATGACCGGCACGTAAATGCACCCTAGGGTTCGTCAATGGTGGAAATCACTCCGGGGACCCAAAGGGTGATTAATAGCCCATGAAACAGGCCAGAATCGGCCAAAACTGCGTGTGCTGATGACCGGCACGTAAATGCACCCTGGGTTCGTCAATGGTGGAAATCACTCCGGGGACCCAAAACGGTGATTAATAGCCCATGAAACAGGCCAGAATCGGCCAAAACTGCGATTGTTGATGACCGGCACGTAAATGCACCCTCGGGTTCGTCAATGGTGGAATTCACTCCGGGGACCCAAAACGGTGATTAATAGCCCATGAAACAGGCCAGAATCGGCCAAAACTTCGAGTGTTGATGACCGGCACGTAATTGCACCCTCGGGTTCGTCAATGGTGGAAATCACTCCGGGGACCCAAAACGGTGATTAATAGCCCATGAAACAGGCCAGAATCGGCCAAAACTGTGAGTGTTGATGACCGGCACGTAAATGCACCCTGGGGTTCGTCAATGGTGGAAATCACTCCGGGGACCCAAAACGGTGATTAATAGCCCATGAAATAGGCCAGAATCGGCCAAAACTTCGAGTGTTGATGACCGGCACGTAATTGCACCCTCGGGTTCGTCAATGGTGGAAATCACTCCGGGGACCCAAAACGGTGATTAATAGCCCATGAAACAGGCCAGAATCGGCCAAAACTGCGAGTGTTAATGACCGGCACGTAAATGCACCCTGGGGTTCGTCAATGGTGGAAATCACTCCGGGGACCCAAAACGGTGATTAATAGCCCATGAAACACGCCAGAATCGGCCAAAACTGCGAGTGTTGATGACCGGCACGTAAATGCGCCCTGGGGTTCGTCAATGGTGGAAATCACTCCGGGGACCAAAACGGTGATTAATAGCCCATGAAACACGCCAGAATCGGCCAAAACTGCGAGTGTTGATGACCGGCACGTAAATGCACCCTGGGGTTCGTGAATGGTGGAAATCACTCCGGGGACCCAAAACGGTGATGAATAGCCCATGAAACACGCCAGAATCGGCCAAAACTGCGAGTGTTGATGACCGGCACGTAAATGCACCCTGGGGTTCGTCAATGGTGGAAATCACTCCGGGGACCCAAAACGGTGATTAATAGCCCATGAAACAGGCCAGAATCGGCCAAAACTTCGAGTGTTGGTTCATCAATGGTGGAATTCACTCCGGGGACCCAAAACGGTGATTAATAGCCCATGATACAGGCCAGAATCGGCCAAAACTTCGAGTGTTGATGACCGGCACGTAATTGCACCCTGGGGTTCGTCAATGGTGGAAATCACTCCGGAGACCCAAAACGGTGATTAATAGCCCATGAAACAGGCCAGAATCGGCCAAAACTGCGAGTGTTAATGACCGGCACGTAAATGCACCCTGGGGTTCGTCAATGGTGGAAATCACTCCGGGGACCCAAAACGGTGATTAATAGCCCATGAAACACGCCAGAATCAGCCAAAAGTGTGTGGGCTGATGACCGGCACGTAAATGCACCCTGGGGTTCGTCAATGGTGGAAATCACTCCGGGGACCCAAAACGGTGATTAATAGCCCATGAAACAGGTCAGAATCGGCCAAAACTGCGAGTGTTGATGACCGGCACGTAAATGCACCCTGAGGTTCGTCAATGGTGGAAATCACTCCAGGGACCCAAAACGGTGATTAATAGCCCATGAAACAGGCTAGAATCAGCCAAAAGTGTGTGGGCTGATGACCGGCACGTAAATGCACCCTGGGGTTCGTCAATGGTGGAAATCACTCCGGGGACCCAAAACGGTGATTAATAGCCCATGAAACAGGTCAGAATCGGCCAAAACTGCGAGTGTTGATGACCGGCACGTAAATGCACCCTGGGTTCGTCAATGGTGGAAATCACTCCGGGGACCCAAAACGGTGATTAATAGCCCATGAAACAGGCCAGAATCGGCCAAAACTGCGTGTGCTGATGACCGGCACGTAAATGCACCCTGGGTTCGTCAATGGTGGAAATCACTCCGGGGACCCAAAACGGTGATTAATAGCCCATGAAACAGGCCAGAATCGGCCAAAACTGCGATTGTTGATGACCGGCACGTAAATGCACCCTCGGGTTCGTCAATGGTGGAATTCACTCCGGGGACCCAAAACGGTGATTAATAGCCCATGAAACAGGCCAGAATCGGCCAAAACTTCGAGTGTTGATGACCGGCACGTAATTGCACCCTCGGGTTCGTCAATGGTGGAAATCACTCCGGGGACCCAAAACGGTGATTAATAGCCCATGAAACAGGCCAGAATCGGCCAAAACTGTGAGTGTTGATGACCGGCACGTAAATGCACCCTGGGGTTCGTCAATGGTGGAAATCACTCCGGGGACCCAAAACGGTGATTAATAGCCCATGAAATAGGCCAGAATCGGCCAAAACTTCGAGTGTTGATGACCGGCACGTAATTGCACCCTCGGGTTCGTCAATGGTGGAAATCACTCCGGGGACCCAAAACGGTGATTAATAGCCCATGAAACAGGCCAGAATCGGCCAAAACTGCGAGTGTTAATGACCGGCACGTAAATGCACCCCGGGGTTCGTCAATGATGGAAATCACTCCGGGGACCCAAAACGGTGATTAATAGCCCATGAAACACGCCAGAATCGGCCAAAACTGCGAGTGTTGATGACCGGCACGTAAATGCGCCCTGGGGTTCGTCAATGGTGGAAATCACTCCGGGGACCAAAACGGTGATTAATAGCCCATGAAACACGCCAGAATCGGCCAAAACTGTGAGTGTTGATGACCGGCACGTAAATGCGCCCTGGGGTTCGTCAATGGTGGAAATCACTCCGGGGACCAAAACGGTGATTAATAGCCCATGAAACACGCCAGAATCGGCCAAAACTGCGAGTGCTGATGACCGGCACGTAAATGCACCCTGGGGTTCGTCAATGGTGGAAATCACTCCGGGGACCCAAAACGGTGATTAATAGCCCATGAAACAGGCCAGAATCGGCCAAAACTGTGAGTGTTGATGACCGGCACGTAAATGCACCCTAGGGTTCGTCAATGGTGGAAATCACTCCGGGGACCCAAAACGGTGATTAATAGCCCATGAAACAGGCCAGAATCGGCCAAAACTGTGAGTGTTGATGACCGGCACGTAAATGCACCCTAGGGTTCGTCAATGGTGGAAATCACTCCGGGGACCCAAAACGGTGATTAATAACCCATGCAACATGCCAGAATCGGCCAAAACTGTGAGTGTTGATGACCGGCACGAAAATGCACCCTGGGTTCGACAATGGTGGAAATCACTCCGGGGACCCAAAACGGTGATTAAAAGCCCATGAAACAGGCCAGAATCGGCCAAAACTGCGAGTGTTGATGACCGGCACGTAAATGCACCCTGGGGTTCGTCAATGGTGGAAATCACTCCGGGGACCCAAAACGGTGATTAATAGCCCATGAAACAGGCCAGAATCGGCCAAAACTGCGAGTGTTGATGACCGGCACGTAAATGCACCCTGGGGTTCGTCAATGGTGGAAATCACTCCGGGGACCCAAAACGGTGATTAATAGCGCATGAAACAGGCCAGAATCGGCCAAAACTGCGAGTGTTGATGACCGGCACGTAAATGCACCCTGAGGTTCCTCAATGGTGGAAATCACTCCGGGGACCCAAAACAGTGATTAATAGCCCATGAAACAGGCCAGAATCAGCCAAAAGTGTGTGGGCTGATGACCGGCACGTAAATGCACCCTGGGGTTCGTCAATGGTGGAAATCACTCCGGGGACCCAAAACGGTGATTAATAGCCCATGAAACCGGCCAGAATCGGCCAAATATGCGAGTGTTGATGACCGGCACGTAAATGCACCCTGGGTTCGTCAATGGTGGAAATTACTCCGGGGATCCAAAACGGTGATTAATAGCCCATGAAACAGGCCAGAATCGGCCAAAACTGTGAGTATTGATGACCGGCACGTAAATGCACCCTAGGGTTCGTCAATGGTGGAAATCACTCCGGGGACCCAAAACGGTGATTAATAGCCCATGAAACAGGCCAGAATTGGCCAAAACTGCGAGTGTTGATGACCGGCACGTAAATGCACCCTGGGTTCGTCAATGGTGGAAATCACTCCGGGGATCCAAAACGGTGATTAATAGCCCATGAAACAGGCCAGAATCGGCCAAAACTGTGAATGTTGATGACCGGCACGTAAATGCACCCTAGGGTTCGTCAATGGTGGAAATCACTCCGGGGACCCAAAACGGTGATTAATAGCCCATGAAACAGGCCAGAATCGGCCAAAACTGCGTGTGCTGATGACCGGCACGTAAATGCACCCTGGGTTCGTCAATGGTGGAAATCACTCCGGGGACCCAAAACGGTGATTAATAGCCCATGAAACAGGCCAGAATCGGCCAAAACTGCGATTGTTGATGACCGGCACGTAAATGCACCCTCGGGTTCGTCAATGGTGGAATTCACTCCGGGGACCCAAAACGGTGATTAATAGCCCATGAAACAGGCCAGAATCGGCCAAAACTTCGAGTGTTGATGACCGGCACGTAATTGCACCCTCGGGTTCGTCAATGGTGGAAATCACTCCGGGGACCCAAAACGGTGATTAATAGCCCATGAAACAGGCCAGAATCGGCCAAAACTGTGAGTGTTGATGACCGGCACGTAAATGCACCCTGGGGTTCGTCAATGGTGGAAATCACTCCGGGGACCCAAAACGGTGATTAATAGCCCATGAAACACGCCAGAATCGGCCAAAACTGCGATTGTTGATGACCGGCACGTAAATGCACCCTGAGGTTCGTCAATGGTGGAAACAGGCCAGAATCGGCCAAAACTGCGAGTGTTGATGACCGGCACGTAAATGCACCCTGGGGTTCGTCAATGGTGGAAATCACTCCGGGGACCCAAAACGGTGATTAATAGCCCATGAAACAGGCCAGAATCGGCCAAAACTTCGAGTGTTGGTTCATCAATGGTGGAATTCACTCCGGGGACCCAAAACGGTGATTAATAGCCCATGATACAGGCCAGAATTGGCCAAAACTTCGAGTGTTGATGACCGGCACGTAATTGCACCCTGGGGTTCGTCAATGGTGGAAATCACTCCGGAGACCCAAAACGGTGATTAATAGCCCATGAAACAGGCCAGAATCGGCCAAAACTGCGAGTGTTAATGACCGGCACGTAAATGCACCCTGGGGTTCGTCAATGGTGGAAATCACTCCGGGGACCCAAAACGGTGATTAATAGCCCATGAAACACGCCAGAATCAGCCAAAAGTGTGTGGGCTGATGACCGGCACGTAAATGCACCCTGGGGTTCGTCAATGGTGGAAATCACTCCGGGGACCCAAAACGGTGATTAATAGCCCATGAAACAGGTCAGAATCGGCCAAAACTGCGAGTGTTGATGACCGGCACGTAAATGCACCCTGAGGTTCGTCAATGGTGGAAATCACTCCAGGGACCCAAAACGGTGATTAATAGCCCATGAAACAGGCTAGAATCAGCCAAAAGTGTGTGGGCTGATGACCGGCACGTAAATGCACCCTGGGGTTCGTCAATGGTGGAAATCACTCCGGGGACCCAAAACGGTGATTAATAGCCCATGAAACAGGTCAGAATCGGCCAAAACTGCGAGTGTTGATGACCGGCACGTAAATGCACCCTGGGTTCGTCAATGGTGGAAATCACTCCGGGGACCCAAAACGGTGATTAATAGCCCATGAAACAGGCCAGAATCGGCCAAAACTGCGTGTGCTGATGACCGGCACGTAAATGCACCCTGGGTTCGTCAATGGTGGAAATCACTCCGGGGACCCAAAACGGTGATTAATAGCCCATGAAACAGGCCAGAATCGGCCAAAACTGCGATTGTTGATGACCGGCACGTAAATGCACCCTCGGGTTCGTCAATGGTGGAATTCACTCCGGGGACCCAAAACGGTGATTAATAGCCCATGAAACAGGCCAGAATCGGCCAAAACTTCGAGTGTTGATGACCGGCACGTAATTGCACCCTCGGGTTCGTCAATGGTGGAAATCACTCCGGGGACCCAAAACGGTGATTAATAGCCCATGAAACAGGCCAGAATCGGCCAAAACTGTGAGTGTTGATGACCGGCACGTAAATGCACCCTGGGGTTCGTCAATGGTGGAAATCACTCCGGGGACCCAAAACGGTGATTAATAGCCCATGAAATAGGCCAGAATCGGCCAAAACTTCGAGTGTTGATGACCGGCACGTAATTGCACCCTCGGGTTCGTCAATGGTGGAAATCACTCCGGGGACCCAAAACGGTGATTAATAGCCCATGAAACAGGCCAGAATCGGCCAAAACTGCGAGTGTTAATGACCGGCACGTAAATGCACCCTGGGGTTCGTCAATGGTGGAAATCACTCCGGGGACCCAAAACGGTGATTAATAGCCCATGAAACACGCCAGAATCGGCCAAAACTGCGAGTGTTGATGACCGGCACGTAAATGCGCCCTGGGGTTCGTCAATGGTGGAAATCACTCCGGGGACCAAAACGGTGATTAATAGCCCATGAAACACGCCAGAATCGGCCAAAACTGCGAGTGTTGATGACCGGCACGTAAATGCACCCTGGGGTTCGTGAATGGTGGAAATCACTCCGGGGACCCAAAACGGTGATGAATAGCCCATGAAACACGCCAGAATCGGCCAAAACTGCGAGTGTTGATGACCGGCACGTAAATGCACCCTGGGGTTCGTCAATGGTGGAAATCACTCCGGGGACCCAAAACGGTGATTAATAGCCCATGAAACAGGCCAGAATCGGCCAAAACTGCGAGTGTTGATGACCGGCACGTAAATGCACCCTGGGTTCGTCAATGGTGGAAATCACTCCGGGGACCCAAAACGGTGATTAATAGCCCATGAAACAGGCCAGAATCGGCCAAAACTGCGAGTGCTGATGACCGGCACGTAAATGCACCCTGGGTTCGTCAATGGTGGAAATCACTCCGGGGACCCAAAACGGTGATTAATAGCCCATGAAACAGGCCAGAATCGGCCAAAACTGCGATTGTTGATGACCGGCACGTAAATGCACCCTCGGGTTCGTCAATGGTGGAATTCACTCCGGGGACCCAAAACGGTGATTAATAGCCCATGAAACAGGCCAGAATCGGCCAAAACTTCGAGTGTTGATGACCGGCACGTAATTGCACCCTGGGGTTCGTCAATGGTGGAAATCACTCCGGGGACCCAAAACGGTGATTAATAGCCCATGAAACAGGCCAGAATCGGCCAAAACTGCGAGTGTTAATGACCGGCACGTAAATGCACCCCGGGGTTCGTCAATGATGGAAATCACTCCGGGGACCCAAAACGGTGATTAATAGCCCATGAAACACGCCAGAATCGGCCAAAACTGCGAGTGTTGATGACCGGCACGTAAATGCGCCCTGGGGTTCGTCAATGGTGGAAATCACTCCGGGGACCAAAACGGTGATTAATAGCCCATGAAACACGCCAGAATCGGCCAAAACTGCGAGTGCTGATGACCGGCACGTAAATGCACCCTGGGGTTCGTCAATGGTGGAAATCACTCCGGGGACCCAAAACGGTGATTAATAGCCCATGCAACATGCCAGAATCGGCCAAAACTGTGAGTGTTGATGACCGGCACGAAAATGCACCCTGGGTTCGTCAATGGTGGAAATCACTCCGGGGACCCAAAACGGTGATTAATAGCCCATGAAACAGGCCAGAATCGGCCAAAACTGCGTGTGCTGATGACCGGCACGTAAATGCACCCTGGGTTCGTCAATGGTGGAAATCACTCCGGGGACCCAAAACGGTGATTAATAGCCCATGAAACAGGCCAGAATCGGCCAAAACTGCGATTGTTGATGACCGGCACGTAAATGCACCCTCGGGTTCGTCAATGGTGGAATTCACTCCGGGGACCCAAAACGGTGATTAATAGCCCATGAAACAGGCCAGAATCGGCCAAAACTTCGAGTGTTGATGACCGGCACGTAATTGCACCCTCGGGTTCGTCAATGGTGGAAATCACTCCGGGGACCCAAAACGGTGATTAATAGCCCATGAAACAGGCCAGAATCGGCCAAAACTGTGAGTGTTGATGACCGGCACGTAAATGCACCCTGGGGTTCGTCAATGGTGGAAATCACTCCGGGGACCCAAAACGGTGATTAATAGCCCATGAAATAGGCCAGAATCGGCCAAAACTTCGAGTGTTGATGACCGGCACGTAATTGCACCCTCGGGTTCGTCAATGGTGGAAATCACTCCGGGGACCCAAAACGGTGATTAATAGCCCATGAAACAGGCCAGAATCGGCCAAAACTGCGAGTGTTAATGACCGGCACGTAAATGCACCCTGGGGTTCGTCAATGGTGGAAATCACTCCGGGGACCCAAAACGGTGATTAATAGCCCATGAAACACGCCAGAATCGGCCAAAACTGCGAGTGTTGATGACCGGCACGTAAATGCGCCCTGGGGTTCGTCAATGGTGGAAATCACTCCGGGGACCAAAACGGTGATTAATAGCCCATGAAACACGCCAGAATCGGCCAAAACTGCGAGTGTTGATGACCGGCACGTAAATGCACCCTGGGGTTCGTGAATGGTGGAAATCACTCCGGGGACCCAAAACGGTGATGAATAGCCCATGAAACACGCCAGAATCGGCCAAAACTGCGAGTGTTGATGACCGGCACGTAAATGCACCCTGGGGTTCGTCAATGGTGGAAATCACTCCGGGGACCCAAAACGGTGATTAATAGCCCATGAAACAGGCCAGAATCGGCCAAAACTGCGAGTGTTGATGACCGGCACGTAAATGCACCCTGGGTTCGTCAATGGTGGAAATCACTCCGGGGACCCAAAACGGTGATTAATAGCCCATGAAACAGGCCAGAATCGGCCAAAACTGCGAGTGCTGATGACCGGCACGTAAATGCACCCTGGGTTCGTCAATGGTGGAAATCACTCCGGGGACCCAAAACGGTGATTAATAGCCCATGAAACAGGCCAGAATCGGCCAAAACTGCGATTGTTGATGACCGGCACGTAAATGCACCCTCGGGTTCGTCAATGGTGGAATTCACTCCGGGGACCCAAAACGGTGATTAATAGCCCATGAAACAGGCCAGAATCGGCCAAAACTTCGAGTGTTGATGACCGGCACGTAATTGCACCCTGGGGTTCGTCAATGGTGGAAATCACTCCGGGGACCCAAAACGGTGATTAATAGCCCATGAAACAGGCCAGAATCGGCCAAAACTGCGAGTGTTAATGACCGGCACGTAAATGCACCCCGGGGTTCGTCAATGATGGAAATCACTCCGGGGACCCAAAACGGTGATTAATAGCCCATGAAACACGCCAGAATCGGCCAAAACTGCGAGTGTTGATGACCGGCACGTAAATGCGCCCTGGGGTTCGTCAATGGTGGAAATCACTCCGGGGACCAAAACGGTGATTAATAGCCCATGAAACACGCCAGAATCGGCCAAAACTGCGAGTGCTGATGACCGGCACGTAAATGCACCCTGGGGTTCGTCAATGGTGGAAATCACTCCGGGGACCCAAAACGGTGATTAATAGCCCATGAAACAGGCCAGAATCGGCCAAAACTGTGAGTGTTGATGACCGGCACGTAAATGCACCCTAGGGTTCGTCAATGGTGGAAATCACTCCGGGGACCCAAAACGGTGATTAATAGCCCATGAAACAGGCCAGAATCGGCCAAAACTGTGAGTGTTGATGACCGGCACGTAAATGCACCCTAGGGTTCGTCAATGGTGGAAATCACTCCGGGGACCCAAAACGGTGATTAATAACCCATGCAACATGCCAGAATCGGCCAAAACTGTGAGTGTTGATGACCGGCACGAAAATGCACCCTGGGTTCGACAATGGTGGAAATCACTCCGGGGACCCAAAACGGTGATTAAAAGCCCATGAAACAGGCCAGAATCGGCCAAAACTGCGAGTGTTGATGACCGGCACGTAAATGCACCCTGGGGTTCGTCAATGGTGGAAATCACTCCGGGGACCCAAAACGGTGATTAATAGCCCATGAAACAGGCCAGAATCGGCCAAAACTGCGAGTGTTGATGACCGGCACGTAAATGCACCCTGGGGTTCGTCAATGGTGGAAATCACTCCGGGGACCCAAAACGGTGATTAATAGCGCATGAAACAGGCCAGAATCGGCCAAAACTGCGAGTGTTGATGACCGGCACGTAAATGCACCCTGAGGTTCCTCAATGGTGGAAATCACTCCGGGGACCCAAAACAGTGATTAATAGCCCATGAAACAGGCCAGAATCAGCCAAAAGTGTGTGGGCTGATGACCGGCACGTAAATGCACCCTGGGGTTCGTCAATGGTGGAAATCACTCCGGGGACCCAAAACGGTGATTAATAGCCCATGAAACAGGTCAGAATCGGCCAAAACTGCGAGTGTTGATGACCGGCACGTAAATGCACCCTGGGTTCGTCAATGGTGGAAATCACTCCGGGGACCCAAAACGGTGATTAATAGCCCATGAAACCGGCCAGAATCGGCCAAATATGCGAGTGTTGATGACCGGCACGTAAATGCACCCTGGGTTCGTCAATGGTGGAAATTACTCCGGGGATCCAAAACGGTGATTAATAGCCCATGAAACAGGCCAGAATCGGCCAAAACTGTGAGTATTGATGACCGGCACGTAAATGCACCCTAGGGTTCGTCAATGGTGGAAATCACTCCGGGGACCCAAAACGGTGATTAATAGCCCATGAAACAGGCCAGAATTGGCCAAAACTGCGAGTGTTGATGACCGGCACGTAAATGCACCCTGGGTTCGTCAATGGTGGAAATCACTCCGGGGATCCAAAACGGTGATTAATAGCCCATGAAACAGGCCAGAATCGGCCAAAACTGTGAATGTTGATGACCGGCACGTAAATGCACCCTAGGGTTCGTCAATGGTGGAAATCACTCCGGGGACCCAAAGGGTGATTAATAGCCCATGAAACAGGCCAGAATCGGCCAAAACTGCGTGTGCTGATGACCGGCACGTAAATGCACCCTGGGTTCGTCAATGGTGGAAATCACTCCGGGGACCCAAAACGGTGATTAATAGCCCATGAAACAGGCCAGAATCGGCCAAAACTGCGATTGTTGATGACCGGCACGTAAATGCACCCTCGGGTTCGTCAATGGTGGAATTCACTCCGGGGACCCAAAACGGTGATTAATAGCCCATGAAACAGGCCAGAATCGGCCAAAACTTCGAGTGTTGATGACCGGCACGTAATTGCACCCTCGGGTTCGTCAATGGTGGAAATCACTCCGGGGACCCAAAACGGTGATTAATAGCCCATGAAACAGGCCAGAATCGGCCAAAACTGTGAGTGTTGATGACCGGCACGTAAATGCACCCTGGGGTTCGTCAATGGTGGAAATCACTCCGGGGACCCAAAACGGTGATTAATAGCCCATGAAATAGGCCAGAATCGGCCAAAACTTCGAGTGTTGATGACCGGCACGTAATTGCACCCTCGGGTTCGTCAATGGTGGAAATCACTCCGGGGACCCAAAACGGTGATTAATAGCCCATGAAACAGGCCAGAATCGGCCAAAACTGCGAGTGTTAATGACCGGCACGTAAATGCACCCTGGGGTTCGTCAATGGTGGAAATCACTCCGGGGACCCAAAACGGTGATTAATAGCCCATGAAACACGCCAGAATCGGCCAAAACTGCGAGTGTTGATGACCGGCACGTAAATGCGCCCTGGGGTTCGTCAATGGTGGAAATCACTCCGGGGACCAAAACGGTGATTAATAGCCCATGAAACACGCCAGAATCGGCCAAAACTGCGAGTGTTGATGACCGGCACGTAAATGCACCCTGGGGTTCGTGAATGGTGGAAATCACTCCGGGGACCCAAAACGGTGATGAATAGCCCATGAAACACGCCAGAATCGGCCAAAACTGCGAGTGTTGATGACCGGCACGTAAATGCACCCTGGGGTTCGTCAATGGTGGAAATCACTCCGGGGACCCAAAACGGTGATTAATAGCCCATGAAACAGGCCAGAATCGGCCAAAACTTCGAGTGTTGGTTCATCAATGGTGGAATTCACTCCGGGGACCCAAAACGGTGATTAATAGCCCATGATACAGGCCAGAATCGGCCAAAACTTCGAGTGTTGATGACCGGCACGTAATTGCACCCTGGGGTTCGTCAATGGTGGAAATCACTCCGGAGACCCAAAACGGTGATTAATAGCCCATGAAACAGGCCAGAATCGGCCAAAACTGCGAGTGTTAATGACCGGCACGTAAATGCACCCTGGGGTTCGTCAATGGTGGAAATCACTCCGGGGACCCAAAACGGTGATTAATAGCCCATGAAACACGCCAGAATCAGCCAAAAGTGTGTGGGCTGATGACCGGCACGTAAATGCACCCTGGGGTTCGTCAATGGTGGAAATCACTCCGGGGACCCAAAACGGTGATTAATAGCCCATGAAACAGGTCAGAATCGGCCAAAACTGCGAGTGTTGATGACCGGCACGTAAATGCACCCTGAGGTTCGTCAATGGTGGAAATCACTCCAGGGACCCAAAACGGTGATTAATAGCCCATGAAACAGGCTAGAATCAGCCAAAAGTGTGTGGGCTGATGACCGGCACGTAAATGCACCCTGGGGTTCGTCAATGGTGGAAATCACTCCGGGGACCCAAAACGGTGATTAATAGCCCATGAAACAGGTCAGAATCGGCCAAAACTGCGAGTGTTGATGACCGGCACGTAAATGCACCCTGGGTTCGTCAATGGTGGAAATCACTCCGGGGACCCAAAACGGTGATTAATAGCCCATGAAACAGGCCAGAATCGGCCAAAACTGCGTGTGCTGATGACCGGCACGTAAATGCACCCTGGGTTCGTCAATGGTGGAAATCACTCCGGGGACCCAAAACGGTGATTAATAGCCCATGAAACAGGCCAGAATCGGCCAAAACTGCGATTGTTGATGACCGGCACGTAAATGCACCCTCGGGTTCGTCAATGGTGGAATTCACTCCGGGGACCCAAAACGGTGATTAATAGCCCATGAAACAGGCCAGAATCGGCCAAAACTTCGAGTGTTGATGACCGGCACGTAATTGCACCCTCGGGTTCGTCAATGGTGGAAATCACTCCGGGGACCCAAAACGGTGATTAATAGCCCATGAAACAGGCCAGAATCGGCCAAAACTGTGAGTGTTGATGACCGGCACGTAAATGCACCCTGGGGTTCGTCAATGGTGGAAATCACTCCGGGGACCCAAAACGGTGATTAATAGCCCATGAAATAGGCCAGAATCGGCCAAAACTTCGAGTGTTGATGACCGGCACGTAATTGCACCCTCGGGTTCGTCAATGGTGGAAATCACTCCGGGGACCCAAAACGGTGATTAATAGCCCATGAAACAGGCCAGAATCGGCCAAAACTGCGAGTGTTAATGACCGGCACGTAAATGCACCCCGGGGTTCGTCAATGATGGAAATCACTCCGGGGACCCAAAACGGTGATTAATAGCCCATGAAACACGCCAGAATCGGCCAAAACTGCGAGTGTTGATGACCGGCACGTAAATGCGCCCTGGGGTTCGTCAATGGTGGAAATCACTCCGGGGACCAAAACGGTGATTAATAGCCCATGAAACACGCCAGAATCGGCCAAAACTGTGAGTGTTGATGACCGGCACGTAAATGCGCCCTGGGGTTCGTCAATGGTGGAAATCACTCCGGGGACCAAAACGGTGATTAATAGCCCATGAAACACGCCAGAATCGGCCAAAACTGCGAGTGCTGATGACCGGCACGTAAATGCACCCTGGGGTTCGTCAATGGTGGAAATCACTCCGGGGACCCAAAACGGTGATTAATAGCCCATGAAACAGGCCAGAATCGGCCAAAACTGTGAGTGTTGATGACCGGCACGTAAATGCACCCTAGGGTTCGTCAATGGTGGAAATCACTCCGGGGACCCAAAACGGTGATTAATAGCCCATGAAACAGGCCAGAATCGGCCAAAACTGTGAGTGTTGATGACCGGCACGTAAATGCACCCTAGGGTTCGTCAATGGTGGAAATCACTCCGGGGACCCAAAACGGTGATTAATAACCCATGCAACATGCCAGAATCGGCCAAAACTGTGAGTGTTGATGACCGGCACGAAAATGCACCCTGGGTTCGACAATGGTGGAAATCACTCCGGGGACCCAAAACGGTGATTAAAAGCCCATGAAACAGGCCAGAATCGGCCAAAACTGCGAGTGTTGATGACCGGCACGTAAATGCACCCTGGGGTTCGTCAATGGTGGAAATCACTCCGGGGACCCAAAACGGTGATTAATAGCCCATGAAACAGGCCAGAATCGGCCAAAACTGCGAGTGTTGATGACCGGCACGTAAATGCACCCTGGGGTTCGTCAATGGTGGAAATCACTCCGGGGACCCAAAACGGTGATTAATAGCGCATGAAACAGGCCAGAATCGGCCAAAACTGCGAGTGTTGATGACCGGCACGTAAATGCACCCTGAGGTTCCTCAATGGTGGAAATCACTCCGGGGACCCAAAACAGTGATTAATAGCCCATGAAACAGGCCAGAATCAGCCAAAAGTGTGTGGGCTGATGACCGGCACGTAAATGCACCCTGGGGTTCGTCAATGGTGGAAATCACTCCGGGGACCCAAAACGGTGATTAATAGCCCATGAAACCGGCCAGAATCGGCCAAATATGCGAGTGTTGATGACCGGCACGTAAATGCACCCTGGGTTCGTCAATGGTGGAAATTACTCCGGGGATCCAAAACGGTGATTAATAGCCCATGAAACAGGCCAGAATCGGCCAAAACTGTGAGTATTGATGACCGGCACGTAAATGCACCCTAGGGTTCGTCAATGGTGGAAATCACTCCGGGGACCCAAAACGGTGATTAATAGCCCATGAAACAGGCCAGAATTGGCCAAAACTGCGAGTGTTGATGACCGGCACGTAAATGCACCCTGGGTTCGTCAATGGTGGAAATCACTCCGGGGATCCAAAACGGTGATTAATAGCCCATGAAACAGGCCAGAATCGGCCAAAACTGTGAATGTTGATGACCGGCACGTAAATGCACCCTAGGGTTCGTCAATGGTGGAAATCACTCCGGGGACCCAAAACGGTGATTAATAGCCCATGAAACAGGCCAGAATCGGCCAAAACTGCGTGTGCTGATGACCGGCACGTAAATGCACCCTGGGTTCGTCAATGGTGGAAATCACTCCGGGGACCCAAAACGGTGATTAATAGCCCATGAAACAGGCCAGAATCGGCCAAAACTGCGATTGTTGATGACCGGCACGTAAATGCACCCTCGGGTTCGTCAATGGTGGAATTCACTCCGGGGACCCAAAACGGTGATTAATAGCCCATGAAACAGGCCAGAATCGGCCAAAACTTCGAGTGTTGATGACCGGCACGTAATTGCACCCTCGGGTTCGTCAATGGTGGAAATCACTCCGGGGACCCAAAACGGTGATTAATAGCCCATGAAACAGGCCAGAATCGGCCAAAACTGTGAGTGTTGATGACCGGCACGTAAATGCACCCTGGGGTTCGTCAATGGTGGAAATCACTCCGGGGACCCAAAACGGTGATTAATAGCCCATGAAATAGGCCAGAATCGGCCAAAACTTCGAGTGTTGATGACCGGCACGTAATTGCACCCTCGGGTTCGTCAATGGTGGAAATCACTCCGGGGACCCAAAACGGTGATTAATAGCCCATGAAACAGGCCAGAATCGGCCAAAACTGCGAGTGTTAATGACCGGCACGTAAATGCACCCTGGGGTTCGTCAATGGTGGAAATCACTCCGGGGACCCAAAACGGTGATTAATAGCCCATGAAACACGCCAGAATCGGCCAAAACTGCGAGTGTTGATGACCGGCACGTAAATGCGCCCTGGGGTTCGTCAATGGTGGAAATCACTCCGGGGACCAAAACGGTGATTAATAGCCCATGAAACACGCCAGAATCGGCCAAAACTGCGAGTGTTGATGACCGGCACGTAAATGCACCCTGGGGTTCGTGAATGGTGGAAATCACTCCGGGGACCCAAAACGGTGATGAATAGCCCATGAAACACGCCAGAATCGGCCAAAACTGCGAGTGTTGATGACCGGCACGTAAATGCACCCTGGGGTTCGTCAATGGTGGAAATCACTCCGGGGACCCAAAACGGTGATTAATAGCCCATGAAACAGGCCAGAATCGGCCAAAACTTCGAGTGTTGGTTCATCAATGGTGGAATTCACTCCGGGGACCCAAAACGGTGATTAATAGCCCATGATACAGGCCAGAATCGGCCAAAACTTCGAGTGTTGATGACCGGCACGTAATTGCACCCTGGGGTTCGTCAATGGTGGAAATCACTCCGGAGACCCAAAACGGTGATTAATAGCCCATGAAACAGGCCAGAATCGGCCAAAACTGCGAGTGTTAATGACCGGCACGTAAATGCACCCTGGGGTTCGTCAATGGTGGAAATCACTCCGGGGACCCAAAACGGTGATTAATAGCCCATGAAACACGCCAGAATCAGCCAAAAGTGTGTGGGCTGATGACCGGCACGTAAATGCACCCTGGGGTTCGTCAATGGTGGAAATCACTCCGGGGACCCAAAACGGTGATTAATAGCCCATGAAACAGGTCAGAATCGGCCAAAACTGCGAGTGTTGATGACCGGCACGTAAATGCACCCTGAGGTTCGTCAATGGTGGAAATCACTCCAGGGACCCAAAACGGTGATTAATAGCCCATGAAACAGGCTAGAATCAGCCAAAAGTGTGTGGGCTGATGACCGGCACGTAAATGCACCCTGGGGTTCGTCAATGGTGGAAATCACTCCGGGGACCCAAAACGGTGATTAATAGCCCATGAAACAGGTCAGAATCGGCCAAAACTGCGAGTGTTGATGACCGGCACGTAAATGCACCCTGGGTTCGTCAATGGTGGAAATCACTCCGGGGACCCAAAACGGTGATTAATAGCCCATGAAACAGGCCAGAATCGGCCAAAACTGCGTGTGCTGATGACCGGCACGTAAATGCACCCTGGGTTCGTCAATGGTGGAAATCACTCCGGGGACCCAAAACGGTGATTAATAGCCCATGAAACAGGCCAGAATCGGCCAAAACTGCGATTGTTGATGACCGGCACGTAAATGCACCCTCGGGTTCGTCAATGGTGGAATTCACTCCGGGGACCCAAAACGGTGATTAATAGCCCATGAAACAGGCCAGAATCGGCCAAAACTTCGAGTGTTGATGACCGGCACGTAATTGCACCCTCGGGTTCGTCAATGGTGGAAATCACTCCGGGGACCCAAAACGGTGATTAATAGCCCATGAAACAGGCCAGAATCGGCCAAAACTGTGAGTGTTGATGACCGGCACGTAAATGCACCCTGGGGTTCGTCAATGGTGGAAATCACTCCGGGGACCCAAAACGGTGATTAATAGCCCATGAAATAGGCCAGAATCGGCCAAAACTTCGAGTGTTGATGACCGGCACGTAATTGCACCCTCGGGTTCGTCAATGGTGGAAATCACTCCGGGGACCCAAAACGGTGATTAATAGCCCATGAAACAGGCCAGAATCGGCCAAAACTGCGAGTGTTAATGACCGGCACGTAAATGCACCCCGGGGTTCGTCAATGATGGAAATCACTCCGGGGACCCAAAACGGTGATTAATAGCCCATGAAACACGCCAGAATCGGCCAAAACTGCGAGTGCTGATGACCGGCACGTAAATGCACCCTGGGGTTCGTCAATGGTGGAAATCACTCCGGGGACCCAAAACGGTGATTAATAGCCCATGAAACAGGCCAGAATCGGCCAAAACTGTGAGTGTTGATGACCGGCACGTAAATGCACCCTAGGGTTCGTCAATGGTGGAAATCACTCCGGGGACCCAAAACGGTGATTAATAGCCCATGAAACAGGCCAGAATCGGCCAAAACTGTGAGTGTTGATGACCGGCACGTAAATGCACCCTAGGGTTCGTCAATGGTGGAAATCACTCCGGGGACCCAAAACGGTGATTAATAACCCATGCAACATGCCAGAATCGGCCAAAACTGTGAGTGTTGATGACCGGCACGAAAATGCACCCTGGGTTCGACAATGGTGGAAATCACTCCGGGGACCCAAAACGGTGATTAAAAGCCCATGAAACAGGCCAGAATCGGCCAAAACTGCGAGTGTTGATGACCGGCACGTAAATGCACCCTGGGGTTCGTCAATGGTGGAAATCACTCCGGGGACCCAAAACGGTGATTAATAGCCCATGAAACAGGCCAGAATCGGCCAAAACTGCGAGTGTTGATGACCGGCACGTAAATGCACCCTGGGGTTCGTCAATGGTGGAAATCACTCCGGGGACCCAAAACGGTGATTAATAGCGCATGAAACAGGCCAGAATCGGCCAAAACTGCGAGTGTTGATGACCGGCACGTAAATGCACCCTGAGGTTCCTCAATGGTGGAAATCACTCCGGGGACCCAAAACAGTGATTAATAGCCCATGAAACAGGCCAGAATCAGCCAAAAGTGTGTGGGCTGATGACCGGCACGTAAATGCACCCTGGGGTTCGTCAATGGTGGAAATCACTCCGGGGACCCAAAACGGTGATTAATAGCCCATGAAACCGGCCAGAATCGGCCAAATATGCGAGTGTTGATGACCGGCACGTAAATGCACCCTGGGTTCGTCAATGGTGGAAATTACTCCGGGGATCCAAAACGGTGATTAATAGCCCATGAAACAGGCCAGAATCGGCCAAAACTGTGAGTATTGATGACCGGCACGTAAATGCACCCTAGGGTTCGTCAATGGTGGAAATCACTCCGGGGACCCAAAACGGTGATTAATAGCCCATGAAACAGGCCAGAATCGGCCAAAACTGCGAGTGTTGATGACCGGCACGTAAATGCACCCTGGGTTCGTCAATGGTGGAAATCACTCCGGGGATCCAAAACGGTGATTAATAGCCCATGAAACAGGCCAGAATCGGCCAAAACTGTGAATGTTGATGACCGGCACGTAAATGCACCCTAGGGTTCGTCAATGGTGGAAATCACTCCGGGGACCCAAAACGGTGATTAATAGCCCATGAAACAGGCCAGAATCGGCCAAAACTGCGTGTGCTGATGACCGGCACGTAAATGCACCCTGGGTTCGTCAATGGTGGAAATCACTCCGGGGACCCAAAACGGTGATTAATAGCCCATGAAACAGGCCAGAATCGGCCAAAACTGCGATTGTTGATGACCGGCACGTAAATGCACCCTCGGGTTCGTCAATGGTGGAATTCACTCCGGGGACCCAAAACGGTGATTAATAGCCCATGAAACAGGCCAGAATCGGCCAAAACTTCGAGTGTTGATGACCGGCACGTAATTGCACCCTCGGGTTCGTCAATGGTGGAAATCACTCCGGGGACCCAAAACGGTGATTAATAGCCCATGAAACAGGCCAGAATCGGCCAAAACTGTGAGTGTTGATGACCGGCACGTAAATGCACCCTGGGGTTCGTCAATGGTGGAAATCACTCCGGGGACCCAAAACGGTGATTAATAGCCCATGAAATAGGCCAGAATCGGCCAAAACTTCGAGTGTTGATGACCGGCACGTAATTGCACCCTCGGGTTCGTCAATGGTGGAAATCACTCCGGGGACCCAAAACGGTGATTAATAGCCCATGAAACAGGCCAGAATCGGCCAAAACTGCGAGTGTTAATGACCGGCACGTAAATGCACCCTGGGGTTCGTCAATGGTGGAAATCACTCCGGGGACCCAAAACGGTGATTAATAGCCCATGAAACAGGCCAGAATCGGCCAAAACTGCGTGTGCTGATGACCGGCACGTAAATGCACCCTGGGTTCGTCAATGGTGGAAATCACTCCGGGGACCCAAAACGGTGATTAATAGCCCATGAAACAGGCCAGAATCGGCCAAAACTGCGATTGTTGATGACCGGCACGTAAATGCACCCTCGGGTTCGTCAATGGTGGAATTCACTCCGGGGACCCAAAACGGTGATTAATAGCCCATGAAACAGGCCAGAATCGGCCAAAACTTCGAGTGTTGATGACCGGCACGTAATTGCACCCTCGGGTTCGTCAATGGTGGAAATCACTCCGGGGACCCAAAACGGTGATTAATAGCCCATGAAACAGGCCAGAATCGGCCAAAACTGCGAGTGTTGATGACCGGCACGTAAATGCACCCTGGGGTTCGTGAATGGTGGAAATCACTCCGGGGACCCAAAACGGTGATGAATAGCCCATGAAACACGCCAGAATCGGCCAAAACTGCGAGTGTTGATGACCGGCACGTAAATGCACCCTGGGGTTCGTCAATGGTGGAAATCACTCCGGGGACCCAAAACGGTGATTAATAGCCCATGAAACAGGCCAGAATCGGCCAAAACTTCGAGTGTTGGTTCATCAATGGTGGAATTCACTCCGGGGACCCAAAACGGTGATTAATAGCCCATGATACAGGCCAGAATCGGCCAAAACTTCGAGTGTTGATGACCGGCACGTAATTGCACCCTGGGGTTCGTCAATGGTGGAAATCACTCCGGAGACCCAAAACGGTGATTAATAGCCCATGAAACAGGCCAGAATCGGCCAAAACTGCGAGTGTTAATGACCGGCACGTAAATGCACCCTGGGGTTCGTCAATGGTGGAAATCACTCCGGGGACCCAAAACGGTGATTAATAGCCCATGAAACACGCCAGAATCAGCCAAAAGTGTGTGGGCTGATGACCGGCACGTAAATGCACCCTGGGGTTCGTCAATGGTGGAAATCACTCCGGGGACCCAAAACGGTGATTAATAGCCCATGAAACAGGTCAGAATCGGCCAAAACTGCGAGTGTTGATGACCGGCACGTAAATGCACCCTGAGGTTCGTCAATGGTGGAAATCACTCCAGGGACCCAAAACGGTGATTAATAGCCCATGAAACAGGCTAGAATCAGCCAAAAGTGTGTGGGCTGATGACCGGCACGTAAATGCACCCTGGGGTTCGTCAATGGTGGAAATCACTCCGGGGACCCAAAACGGTGATTAATAGCCCATGAAACAGGTCAGAATCGGCCAAAACTGCGAGTGTTGATGACCGGCACGTAAATGCACCCTGGGTTCGTCAATGGTGGAAATCACTCCGGGGACCCAAAACGGTGATTAATAGCCCATGAAACAGGCCAGAATCGGCCAAAACTGCGTGTGCTGATGACCGGCACGTAAATGCACCCTGGGTTCGTCAATGGTGGAAATCACTCCGGGGACCCAAAACGGTGATTAATAGCCCATGAAACAGGCCAGAATCGGCCAAAACTGCGATTGTTGATGACCGGCACGTAAATGCACCCTCGGGTTCGTCAATGGTGGAATTCACTCCGGGGACCCAAAACGGTGATTAATAGCCCATGAAACAGGCCAGAATCGGCCAAAACTTCGAGTGTTGATGACCGGCACGTAATTGCACCCTCGGGTTCGTCAATGGTGGAAATCACTCCGGGGACCCAAAACGGTGATTAATAGCCCATGAAACAGGCCAGAATCGGCCAAAACTGTGAGTGTTGATGACCGGCACGTAAATGCACCCTGGGGTTCGTCAATGGTGGAAATCACTCCGGGGACCCAAAACGGTGATTAATAGCCCATGAAATAGGCCAGAATCGGCCAAAACTTCGAGTGTTGATGACCGGCACGTAATTGCACCCTCGGGTTCGTCAATGGTGGAAATCACTCCGGGGACCCAAAACGGTGATTAATAGCCCATGAAACACGCCAGAATCGGCCAAAACTGCGAGTGTTGATGACCGGCACGTAAATGCACCCTGGGGTTCGTCAATGGTGGAAATCACTCCGGGGACCCAAAACGGTGATGAATAGCCCATGAAACACGCCAGAATCGGCCAAAACTGCGAGTGTTGATGACCGGCACGTAAATGCACCCTGGGGTTCGTCAATGGTGGAAATCACTCCGGGGACCCAAAACGGTGATTAATAGCCCATGAAACAGGCCAGAATCGGCCAAAACTTCGAGTGTTGATGACCGGCACGTAAATGCACCCTGGGTTCGTCAATGGTGGAAATCACTCCGGGGACCCAAAACGGTGATTAATAGCCCATGAAACAGGCCAGAATCGGCCAAAACTTTGAGTGTTGATGACCGGCACGTAATTGCACCCTGGGGTTCGTCAATGGTGGAAATCACTCCGGAGACCCAAAACGGTGATTAATAGCCCATGAAACAGGCCAGAATCGGCCAAAACTGCGAGTGTTAATGACCGGCACGTAAATGCACCCTGGGGTTCGTCAATGGTGGAAATCACTCCGGGGACCCAAAACGGTGATTAATAGCCCATGAAACACGCCAGAATCGGCCAAAACTGCGAGTGTTGATGACCGGCACGTAAATGCGCCCTGGGGTTCGTCAATGGTGGAAATCACTCCGGGGACCAAAACGGTGATTAATAGCCCATGAAACACGCCAGAATCGGCCAAAACTGCGAGTGTTGATGACCGGCACGTAAATGCACCCTGGGGTTCGTGAATGGTGGAAATCACTCCGGGGACCCAAAACGGTGATGAATAGCCCATGAAACACGCCAGAATCGGCCAAAACTGCGAGTGTTGATGACCGGCACGTAAATGCACCCTGGGGTTCGTCAATGGTGGAAATCACTCCGGGGACCCAAAACGGTGATTAATAGCCCATGAAACAGGCCAGAATCGGCCAAAACTGCGAGTGTTGATGACCGGCACGTAAATGCACCCTGGGTTCGTCAATGGTGGAAATCACTCCGGGGACCCAAAACGGTGATTAATAGCCCATGAAACAGGCCAGAATCGGCCAAAACTGCGAGTGCTGATGACCGGCACGTAAATGCACCCTGGGTTCGTCAATGGTGGAAATCACTCCGGGGACCCAAAACGGTGATTAATAGCCCATGAAACAGGCCAGAATCGGCCAAAACTGCGATTGTTGATGACCGGCACGTAAATGCACCCTCGGGTTCGTCAATGGTGGAATTCACTCCGGGGACCCAAAACGGTGATTAATAGCCCATGAAACAGGCCAGAATCGGCCAAAACTTCGAGTGTTGATGACCGGCACGTAATTGCACCCTGGGGTTCGTCAATGGTGGAAATCACTCCGGGGACCCAAAACGGTGATTAATAGCCCATGAAACAGGCCAGAATCGGCCAAAACTGCGAGTGTTAATGACCGGCACGTAAATGCACCCCGGGGTTCGTCAATGATGGAAATCACTCCGGGGACCCAAAACGGTGATTAATAGCCCATGAAACACGCCAGAATCGGCCAAAACTGCGAGTGTTGATGACCGGCACGTAAATGCGCCCTGGGGTTCGTCAATGGTGGAAATCACTCCGGGGACCAAAACGGTGATTAATAGCCCATGAAACACGCCAGAATCGGCCAAAACTGCGAGTGCTGATGACCGGCACGTAAATGCACCCTGGGGTTCGTCAATGGTGGAAATCACTCCGGGGACCCAAAACGGTGATTAATAGCCCATGAAACAGGCCAGAATCGGCCAAAACTGTGAGTGTTGATGACCGGCACGTAAATGCACCCTAGGGTTCGTCAATGGTGGAAATCACTCCGGGGACCCAAAACGGTGATTAATAGCCCATGAAACAGGCCAGAATCGGCCAAAACTGTGAGTGTTGATGACCGGCACGTAAATGCACCCTAGGGTTCGTCAATGGTGGAAATCACTCCGGGGACCCAAAACGGTGATTAATAACCCATGCAACATGCCAGAATCGGCCAAAACTGTGAGTGTTGATGACCGGCACGAAAATGCACCCTGGGTTCGACAATGGTGGAAATCACTCCGGGGACCCAAAACGGTGATTAAAAGCCCATGAAACAGGCCAGAATCGGCCAAAACTGCGAGTGTTGATGACCGGCACGTAAATGCACCCTGGGGTTCGTCAATGGTGGAAATCACTCCGGGGACCCAAAACGGTGATTAATAGCCCATGAAACAGGCCAGAATCGGCCAAAACTGCGAGTGTTGATGACCGGCACGTAAATGCACCCTGGGGTTCGTCAATGGTGGAAATCACTCCGGGGACCCAAAACGGTGATTAATAGCGCATGAAACAGGCCAGAATCGGCCAAAACTGCGAGTGTTGATGACCGGCACGTAAATGCACCCTGAGGTTCCTCAATGGTGGAAATCACTCCGGGGACCCAAAACAGTGATTAATAGCCCATGAAACAGGCCAGAATCAGCCAAAAGTGTGTGGGCTGATGACCGGCACGTAAATGCACCCTGGGGTTCGTCAATGGTGGAAATCACTCCGGGGACCCAAAACGGTGATTAATAGCCCATGAAACCGGCCAGAATCGGCCAAATATGCGAGTGTTGATGACCGGCACGTAAATGCACCCTGGGTTCGTCAATGGTGGAAATTACTCCGGGGATCCAAAACGGTGATTAATAGCCCATGAAACAGGCCAGAATCGGCCAAAACTGTGAGTATTGATGACCGGCACGTAAATGCACCCTAGGGTTCGTCAATGGTGGAAATCACTCCGGGGACCCAAAACGGTGATTAATAGCCCATGAAACAGGCCAGAATCGGCCAAAACTGCGAGTGTTGATGACCGGCACGTAAATGCACCCTGGGTTCGTCAATGGTGGAAATCACTCCGGGGATCCAAAACGGTGATTAATAGCCCATGAAACAGGCCAGAATCGGCCAAAACTGTGAATGTTGATGACCGGCACGTAAATGCACCCTAGGGTTCGTCAATGGTGGAAATCACTCCGGGGACCCAAAACGGTGATTAATAGCCCATGAAACAGGCCAGAATCAGCCAAAAGTGTGTGGGCTGATGACCGGCACGTAAATGCACCCTGGGGTTCGTCAATGGTGGAAATCACTCCGGGGACCCAAAACGGTGATTAATAGCCCATGAAACCGGCCAGAATCGGCCAAATATGCGAGTGTTGATGACCGGCACGTAAATGCACCCTGGGTTCGTCAATGGTGGAAATTACTCCGGGGATCCAAAACGGTGATTAATAGCCCATGAAACAGGCCAGAATCGGCCAAAACTGTGAGTGTTGATGACCGGCACGTAAATGCACCCTAGGGTTCGTCAATGGTGGAAATCACTCCGGGGACCCGAAACGGTGATTAATAGCCCATGAAACAGGCCAGAATCGGCCAAAACTGTGAGTGTTGATGACCGGCACGTAAATGCACCCTAGGGTTCGTCAATGGTGGAAATCACTCCGGGGACCCAAAACGGTGATTAATAGCCCATGAAACAGGCCAGAATCGGCCAAAACTGTGAGTGTTGATGACCGGCACGTAAATGCACCCTAGGGTTCGTCAATGGTGGAAATCACTCCGGGGACCCAAAACGGTGATTAATAACCCATGCAACATGCCAGAATCGGCCAAAACTGTGAGTGTTGATGACCGGCACGAAAATGCACCCTGGGTTCGACAATGGTGGAAATCACTCCGGGGACCCAAAACGGTGATTAAAAGCCCATGAAACAGGCCAGAATCGGCCAAAACTGCGAGTGTTGATGACCGGCACGTAAATGCACCCTGGGGTTCGTCAATGGTGGAAATCACTCCGGGGACCCAAAACGGTGATTAATAGCCCATGAAACAGGCCAGAATCGGCCAAAACTGCGAGTGTTGATGACCGGCACGTAAATGCACCCTGGGGTTCGTCAATGGTGGAAATCACTCCGGGGACCCAAAACGGTGATTAATAGCGCATGAAACAGGCCAGAATCGGCCAAAACTGCGAGTGTTGATGACCGGCACGTAAATGCACCCTGAGGTTCCTCAATGGTGGAAATCACTCCGGGGACCCAAAACAGTGATTAATAGCCCATGAAACAGGCCAGAATCAGCCAAAAGTGTGTGGGCTGATGACCGGCACGTAAATGCACCCTGGGGTTCGTCAATGGTGGAAATCACTCCGGGGACCCAAAACGGTGATTAATAGCCCATGAAACCGGCCAGAATCGGCCAAATATGCGAGTGTTGATGACCGGCACGTAAATGCACCCTGGGTTCGTCAATGGTGGAAATTACTCCGGGGATCCAAAACGGTGATTAATAGCCCATGAAACAGGCCAGAATCGGCCAAAACTGTGAGTATTGATGACCGGCACGTAAATGCACCCTAGGGTTCGTCAATGGTGGAAATCACTCCGGGGACCCAAAACGGTGATTAATAGCCCATGAAACAGGCCAGAATCGGCCAAAACTGCGAGTGTTGATGACCGGCACGTAAATGCACCCTGGGTTCGTCAATGGTGGAAATCACTCCGGGGATCCAAAACGGTGATTAATAGCCCATGAAACAGGCCAGAATCGGCCAAAACTGTGAATGTTGATGACCGGCACGTAAATGCACCCTAGGGTTCGTCAATGGTGGAAATCACTCCGGGGACCCAAAACGGTGATTAATAGCCCATGAAACAGGCCAGAATCAGCCAAAAGTGTGTGGGCTGATGACCGGCACGTAAATGCACCCTGGGGTTCGTCAATGGTGGAAATCACTCCGGGGACCCAAAACGGTGATTAATAGCCCATGAAACCGGCCAGAATCGGCCAAATATGCGAGTGTTGATGACCGGCACGTAAATGCACCCTGGGTTCGACAATGGTGGAAATCACTCCGGGGACCCAAAACGGTGATTAAAAGCCCATGAAACAGGCCAGAATCGGCCAAAACTGCGAGTGTTGATGACCGGCACGTAAATGCACCCTGGGGTTCGTCAATGGTGGAAATCACTCCGGGGACCCAAAACGGTGATTAATAGCCCATGAAACAGGCCAGAATCGGCCAAAACTGCGAGTGTTGATGACCGGCACGTAAATGCACCCTGGGGTTCGTCAATGGTGGAAATCACTCCGGGGACCCAAAACGGTGATTAATAGCGCATGAAACAGGCCAGAATCGGCCAAAACTGCGAGTGTTGATGACCGGCACGTAAATGCACCCTGAGGTTCCTCAATGGTGGAAATCACTCCGGGGACCCAAAACAGTGATTAATAGCCCATGAAACAGGCCAGAATCAGCCAAAAGTGTGTGGGCTGATGACCGGCACGTAAATGCACCCTGGGGTTCGTCAATGGTGGAAATCACTCCGGGGACCCAAAACGGTGATTAATAGCCCATGAAACCGGCCAGAATCGGCCAAATATGCGAGTGTTGATGACCGGCACGTAAATGCACCCTGGGTTCGTCAATGGTGGAAATTACTCCGGGGATCCAAAACGGTGATTAATAGCCGATGAAACAGGCCAGAATCGGCCAAAACTGTGAGTATTGATGACCGGCACGTAAATGCACCCTAGGGTTCGTCAATGGTGGAAATCACTCCGGGGACCCAAAACGGTGATTAATAGCCCATGAAACAGGCCAGAATCGGCCAAAACTGCGAGTGTTGATGACCGGCACGTAAATGCACCCTGGGTTCGTCAATGGTGGAAATCACTCCGGGGATCCAAAACGGTGATTAATAGCCCATGAAACAGGCCAGAATCGGCCAAAACTGTGAATGTTGATGACCGGCACGTAAATGCACCCTAGGGTTCGTCAATGGTGGAAATCACTCCGGGGACCCAAAACGGTGATTAATAGCCCATGAAACAGGCCAGAATCAGCCAAAAGTGTGTGGGCTGATGACCGGCACGTAAATGCACCCTGGGGTTCGTCAATGGTGGAAATCACTCCGGGGACCCAAAACGGTGATTAATAGCCCATGAAACCGGCCAGAATCGGCCAAATATGCGAGTGTTGATGACCGGCACGTAAATGCACCCTGGGTTCGTCAATGGTGGAAATTACTCCGGGGATCCAAAACGGTGATTAATAGCCCATGAAACAGGCCAGAATCGGCCAAAACTGTGAGTGTTGATGACCGGCACGTAAATGCACCCTAGGGTTCGTCAATGGTGGAAATCACTCCGGGGACCCGAAACGGTGATTAATAGCCCATGAAACAGGCCAGAATCGGCCAAAACTGTGAGTGTTGATGACCGGCACGTAAATGCACCCTAGGGTTCGTCAATGGTGGAAATCACTCCGGGGACCCAAAACGGTGATTAATAGCCCATGAAACAGGCCAGAATCGGCCAAAACTGTGAGTGTTGATGACCGGCACGTAAATGCACCCTAGGGTTCGTCAATGGTGGAAATCACTCCGGGGACCCAAAACGGTGATTAATAACCCATGCAACATGCCAGAATCGGCCAAAACTGTGAGTGTTGATGACCGGCACGAAAATGCACCCTGGGTTCGACAATGGTGGAAATCACTCCGGGGACCCAAAACGGTGATTAAAAGCCCATGAAACAGGCCAGAATCGGCCAAAACTGCGAGTGTTGATGACCGGCACGTAAATGCACCCTGGGGTTCGTCAATGGTGGAAATCACTCCGGGGACCCAAAACGGTGATTAATAGCCCATGAAACAGGCCAGAATCGGCCAAAACTGCGAGTGTTGATGACCGGCACGTAAATGCACCCTGGGGTTCGTCAATGGTGGAAATCACTCCGGGGACCCAAAACGGTGATTAATAGCGCATGAAACAGGCCAGAATCGGCCAAAACTGCGAGTGTTGATGACCGGCACGTAAATGCACCCTGAGGTTCCTCAATGGTGGAAATCACTCCGGGGACCCAAAACAGTGATTAATAGCCCATGAAACAGGCCAGAATCAGCCAAAAGTGTGTGGGCTGATGACCGGCACGTAAATGCACCCTGGGGTTCGTCAATGGTGGAAATCACTCCGGGGACCCAAAACGGTGATTAATAGCCCATGAAACCGGCCAGAATCGGCCAAATATGCGAGTGTTGATGACCGGCACGTAAATGCACCCTGGGTTCGTCAATGGTGGAAATTACTCCGGGGATCCAAAACGGTGATTAATAGCCCATGAAACAGGCCAGAATCGGCCAAAACTGTGAGTGTTGATGACCGGCACGTAAATGCACCCTAGGGTTCGTCAATGGTGGAAATCACTCCGGGGACCCGAAACGGTGATTAATAGCCCATGAAACAGGCCAGAATCGGCCAAAACTGCGAGTGTTGATGACCGGCACGTAAATGCACCCTGGGTTCGTCAATGGTGGAAATCACTCCGGGGATCCAAAACGGTGATTAATAGCCCATGAAACAGGCCAGAATCGGCCAAAACTGTGAGTGTTGATGACCGGCACGTAAATGCACCCTAGGGTTCGTCAATGGTGGAAATCACTCCGGGGACCCAAAACGGTGATTAATAGCCCATGAAACAGGCCAGAATCGGCCAAAACTGCGAGTGTTGATGACCGGCACGAAAATGCACCCTGGGTTCGTCAATGGTGGAAATCACTCCGGGGACCCAAAACGGTGATTAATAGCCCATGAAACAGGCCAGAATCGGCCAAAACTGTGAGTGTTGATGACCGGCACGTAAATGCACCCTGGGGTTTGTCAATGGTGGAAATCACTCCGGGGACCCAAAACGGTGATTAATAGCCCATGAAACAGGCCAGAATCGGCCAAAACTGCGAGTGTTGATGACCGGCACGTAAATGCACCCTAGGGTTCGTCAATGGTGGAAATCACTCCGGGGACCCAAAACGGTGATTAATAGCCCATGAAACAGGCCAGAATCGGCCAAAACTGTGAGTGTTGATGACCGGCACGTAAATGCACCCTAGGGTTCGTCAATGGTGGAAATCACTCCGGGGACCCAAAACGGTGATTAATAGCCCATGAAACAGGCCAGAATCGGCCAAAACTGCGAGTGTTGATGACCGGCACGAAAATGCACCCTGGGTTCGTCAATGGTGGAAATCACTCCGGGGACCCAAAACGGTGATTAATAGCCCATGAAACAGGCCAGAATCGGCCAAAACTGTGAGTGTTGATGACCGGCACGTAAATGCACCCTGGGGTTCGTCAATGGTGGAAATCACTCCGGGGACCCAAAACGGTGATTAATAGCCCATGAAACAGGCCAGAATCGGCCAAAACTGCGAGTGTTGATGACCGGCACGTAAATGCACCCTGGGGTTCGTCAATGGTGGAAATCACTCCGGGGACCCAAAACGGTGATTAATAGCGCATGAAACAGGCCAGAATCGGCCAAAACTGCGAGTGTTGATGACCGGCACGTAAATGCACCCTGAGGTTCCTCAATGGTGGAAATCACTCCGGGGACCCAAAACAGTGATTAATAGCCCATGAAACAGGCCAGAATCAGCCAAAAGTGTGTGGGCTGATGACCGGCACGTAAATGCACCCTGGGGTTCGTCAATGGTGGAAATCACTCCGGGGACCCAAAACGGTGATTAATAGCCCATGAAACCGGCCAGAATCGGCCAAATATGCGAGTGTTGATGACCGGCACGTAAATGCACCCTGGGTTCGTCAATGGTGGAAATTACTCCGGGGATCCAAAACGGTGATTAATAGCCCATGAAACAGGCCAGAATCGGCCAAAACTGTGAGTGTTGATGACCGGCACGTAAATGCACCCTAGGGTTCGTCAATGGTGGAAATCACTCCGGGGACCCGAAACGGTGATTAATAGCCCATGAAACAGGCCAGAATCGGCCAAAACTGCGAGTGTTGATGACCGGCACGTAAATGCACCCTGGGTTCGTCAATGGTGGAAATCACTCCGGGGATCCAAAACGGTGATTAATAGCCCATGAAACAGGCCAGAATCGGCCAAAACTGTGAGTGTTGATGACCGGCACGTAAATGCACCCTAGGGTTCGTCAATGGTGGAAATCACTCCGGGGACCCAAAACGGTGATTAATAGCCCATGAAACAGGCCAGAATCGGCCAAAACTGCGAGTGTTGATGACCGGCACGAAAATGCACCCTGGGTTCGTCAATGGTGGAAATCACTCCGGGGACCCAAAACGGTGATTAATAGCCCATGAAACAGGCCAGAATCGGCCAAAACTGTGAGTGTTGATGACCGGCACGTAAATGCACCCTGGGGTTTGTCAATGGTGGAAATCACTCCGGGGACCCAAAACGGTGATTAATAGCCCATGAAACAGGCCAGAATCGGCCAAAACTGCGAGTGTTGATGACCGGCACGTAAATGCACCCTAGGGTTCGTCAATGGTGGAAATCACTCCGGGGACCCAAAACGGTGATTAATAGCCCATGAAACAGGCCAGAATCGGCCAAAACTGTGAGTGTTGATGACCGGCACGTAAATGCACCCTAGGGTTCGTCAATGGTGGAAATCACTCCGGGGACCCAAAACGGTGATTAATAGCCCATGAAACAGGCCAGAATCGGCCAAAACTGCGAGTGTTGATGACCGGCACGAAAATGCACCCTGGGTTCGTCAATGGTGGAAATCACTCCGGGGACCCAAAACGGTGATTAATAGCCCATGAAACAGGCCAGAATCGGCCAAAACTGTGAGTGTTGATGACCGGCACGTAAATGCACCCTGGGGTTCGTCAATGGTGGAAATCACTCCGGGGACCCAAAACGGTGATTAATAGCCCATGAAACAGGCCAGAATCGGCCAAAACTGCGAGTGTTGATGACCGGCACGTAAATGCACCCTAGGGTTCGTCAATGGTGGAAATCACTCCGGGGACCCAAAACGGTGATTAATAGCCCATGAAACAGGCCAGAATCGGCCAAAACTGCGAGTGTTGATGACCGGCACGTAAATGCACCCTGGGTTCGTCAATGGTGGAAATCACTCCGGGGATCCAAAACGGTGATTAATAGCCCATGAAACAGGCCAGAATCGGCCAAAACTGTGAGTGTTGATGACCGGCACGTAAATGCACCCTAGGGTTCGTCAATGGTGGAAATCACTCCGGGGACCCAAAACGGTGATTAATAGCCCATGAAACAGGCCAGAATCGGCCAAAACTGCGAGTGTTGATGACCGGCACGTAAATGCGCCCTGGGGTTCGTCAATGGTGGAAATCACTCCGGGGACCAAAACGGTGATTAATAGCCCATGAAACACGCCAGAATCGGCCAAAACTGCGAGTGCTGATGACCGGCACGTAAATGCACCCTGGGGTTCGTCAATGGTGGAAATCACTCCGGGGACCCAAAACGGTGATTAATAGCCCATGAAACAGGCCAGAATCGGCCAAAACTGTGAGTGTTGATGACCGGCACGTAAATGCACCCTAGGGTTCGTCAATGGTGGAAATCACTCCGGGGACCCAAAACGGTGATTAATAGCCCATGAAACAGGCCAGAATCGGCCAAAACTGTGAGTGTTGATGACCGGCACGTAAATGCACCCTAGGGTTCGTCAATGGTGGAAATCACTCCGGGGACCCAAAACGGTGATTAATAGCCCATGCAACATGCCAGAATCGGCCAAAACTGTGAGTGTTGATGACCGGCACGAAAATGCACCCTGGGTTCGACAATGGTGGAAATCACTCCGGGGACCCAAAACGGTGATTAAAAGCCCATGAAACAGGCCAGAATCGGCCAAAACTGCGAGTGTTGATGACCGGCACGTAAATGCACCCTGGGGTTCGTCAATGGTGGAAATCACTCCGGGGACCCAAAACGGTGATTAATAGCCCATGAAACAGGCCAGAATCGGCCAAAACTGCGAGTGTTGATGACCGGCACGTAAATGCACCCTGGGGTTCGTCAATGGTGGAAATCACTCCGGGGACCCAAAACGGTGATTAATAGCGCATGAAACAGGCCAGAATCGGCCAAAACTGCGAGTGTTGATGACCGGCACGTAAATGCACCCTGAGGTTCCTCAATGGTGGAAATCACTCCGGGGACCCAAAACAGTGATTAATAGCCCATGAAACAGGCCAGAATCAGCCAAAAGTGTGTGGGCTGATGACCGGCACGTAAATGCACCCTGGGGTTCGTCAATGGTGGAAATCACTCCGGGGACCCAAAACGGTGATTAATAGCCCATGAAACCGGCCAGAATCGGCCAAATATGCGAGTGTTGATGACCGGCACGTACATGCACCCTGGGTTCGTCAATGGTGGAAATTACTCCGGGGATCCAAAACGGTGATTAATAGCCCATGAAACAGGCCAGAATCGGCCAAAACTGTGAGTATTGATGACCGGCACGTAAATGCACCCTAGGGTTCGTCAATGGTGGAAATCACTCCGGGGACCCAAAACGGTGATTAATAGCCCATGAAACAGGCCAGAATCGGCCAAAACTGCGAGTGTTGATGACCGGCACGTAAATGCACCCTGGGTTCGTCAATGGTGGAAATCACTCCGGGGATCCAAAACGGTGATTAATAGCCCATGAAACAGGCCAGAATCGGCCAAAACTGTGAATGTTGATGACCGGCACGTAAATGCACCCTAGGGTTCGTCAATGGTGGAAATCACTCCGGGGACCCAAAACGGTGATTAATAGCCCATGAAACAGGCCAGAATCAGCCAAAAGTGTGTGGGCTGATGACCGGCACGTAAATGCACCCTGGGGTTCGTCAATGGTGGAAATCACTCCGGGGACCCAAAACGGTGATTAATAGCCCATGAAACCGGCCAGAATCGGCCAAATATGCGAGTGTTGATGACCGGCACGTAAATGCACCCTGGGTTCGTCAATGGTGGAAATTACTCCGGGGATCCAAAACGGTGATTAATAGCCCATGAAACAGGCCAGAATCGGCCAAAACTGTGAGTGTTGATGACCGGCACGTAAATGCACCCTAGGGTTCGTCAATGGTGGAAATCACTCCGGGGACCCGAAACGGTGATTAATAGCCCATGAAACAGGCCAGAATCGGCCAAAACTGCGAGTGTTGATGACCGGCACGTAAATGCACCCTGGGTTCGTCAATGGTGGAAATCACTCCGGGGATCCAAAACGGTGATTAATAGCCCATGAAACAGGCCAGAATCGGCCAAAACTGTGAGTGTTGATGACCGGCACGTAAATGCACCCTAGGGTTCGTCAATGGTGGAAATCACTCCGGGGACCCAAAACGGTGATTAATAGCCCATGAAACAGGCCAGAATCGGCCAAAACTGCGAGTGTTGATGACCGGCACGAAAATGCACCCTGGGTTCGTCAATGGTGGAAATCACTCCGGGGACCCAAAACGGTGATTAATAGCCCATGAAACAGGCCAGAATCGGCCAAAACTGTGAGTGTTGATGACCGGCACGTAAATGCACCCTGGGGTTCGTCAATGGTGGAAATCACTCCGGGGACCCAAAACGGTGATTAATAGCCCATGAAACAGGCCAGAATCGGCCAAAACTGCGAGTGTTGATGACCGGCACGTAAATGCACCCTAGGGTTCGTCAATGGTGGAAATCACTCCGGGGACCCAAAACGGTGATTAATAGCCCATGAAACAGGCCAGAATCGGCCAAAACTGTGAGTGTTGATGACCGGCACGTAAATGCACCCTAGGGTTCGTCAATGGTGGAAATCACTCCGGGGACCCAAAACGGTGATTAATAGCCCATGAAACAGGCCAGAATCGGCCAAAACTGCGAGTGTTGATGACCGGCACGAAAATGCACCCTGGGTTCGTCAATGGTGGAAATCACTCCGGGGACCCAAAACGGTGATTAATAGCCCATGAAACAGGCCAGAATCGGCCAAAACTGTGAGTGTTGATGACCGGCACGTAAATGCACCCTGGGGTTCGTCAATGGTGGAAATCACTCCGGGGACCCAAAACGGTGATTAATAGCCCATGAAACAGGCCAGAATCGGCCAAAACTGCGAGTGTTGATGACCGGCACGTAAATGCACCCTAGGGTTCGTCAATGGTGGAAATCACTCCGGGGACCCAAAACGGTGATTAATAGCCCATGAAACAGGCCAGAATCGGCCAAAACTGCGAGTGTTGATGACCGGCACGTAAATGCACCCTGGGTTCGTCAATGGTGGAAATCACTCCGGGGATCCAAAACGGTGATTAATAGCCCATGAAACAGGCCAGAATCGGCCAAAACTGTGAGTGTTGATGACCGGCACGTAAATGCACCCTAGGGTTCGTCAATGGTGGAAATCACTCCGGGGACCCAAAACGGTGATTAATAGCCCATGAAACAGGCCAGAATCGGCCAAAACTGCGAGTGTTGATGACCGGCACGAAAATGCACCCTGGGTTCGTCAATGGTGGAAATCACTCCGGGGACCCAAAACGGTGATTAATAGCCCATGAAACAGGCCAGAATCGGCCAAAACTGTGAGTGTTGATGACCGGCACGTAAATGCACCCTGGGGTTCGTCAATGGTGGAAATCACTCCGGGGACCCAAAACGGTGATTAATAGCCCATGAAACAGGCCAGAATCGGCCAAAACTGCGAGTGTTGATGACCGGCACGTAAATGCACCCTAGGGTTCGTCAATGGTGGAAATCACTCCGGGGACCCAAAACGGTGATTAATAGCCCATGAAACAGGCCAGAATCGGCCAAAACTGCGAGTGTTGATGACCGGCACGTAAATGCACCCTGGGTTCGTCAATGGTGGAAATCACTCCGGGGATCCAAAACGGTGATTAATAGCCCATGAAACAGGCCAGAATCGGCCAAAACTGTGAGTGTTGATGACCGGCACGTAAATGCACCCTAGGGTTCGTCAATGGTGGAAATCACTCCGGGGACCCAAAACGGTGATTAATAGCCCATGAAACAGGCCAGAATCGGCCAAAACTGCGAGTGTTGATGACCGGCACGTAAATGCACCCTGGGTTCGTCAATGGTGGAAATCACTCCGGGGATCCAAAACGGTGATTAATAGCCCATGAAACAGGCCAGAATCGGCCAAAACTGCGAGTGTTGATGACCGGCACGTAAATGCACCCTAGGGTTCGTCAATGGTGGAAATCACTCCGGGGACCCAAAACGGTGATTAATAGCCCATGAAACAGGCCAGAATCGGCCAAATATGCGAGTGTTGATGACCGGCACGTAAATGCACCCTGGGTTCGTCAATGGTGGAAATCACTCCGGGGATCCAAAACGGTGATTAATAGCCCATGAAACAGGCCAGAATCGGCCAAAACTGCGAGTGTTAATGACCGGCACGTAAATGCACCCTGGGTTCGTCAATGGTGGAAATTACTCCGGGTATCCAAAACGGTGATTAATAGCCCATGAAACAGGCCAGAATCGGCCAAAACTGTGAGTATTGATGACCGGCACGTAAATGCACCCTAGGGTTCGTCAATGGTGGAAATCACTCCGGGGACCCAAAACGGTGATTAATAGCCCATGAAACAGGCCAGAATCGGCCAAAACTGCGAGTGTTGATGACCGGCACGTAAATGCACCCTGGGTTCGTCAATGGTGGAAATCACTCCGGGGATCCAAAACGGTGATTAATAGCCCATGAAACAGGCCAGAATCGGCCAAAACTGTGAATGTTGATGACCGGCACGTAAATGCACCCTAGGGTTCGTCAATGGTGGAAATCACTCCGGGGACCCAAAACGGTGATTAATAGCCCATGAAACAGGCCAGAATCAGCCAAAAGTGTGTGGGCTGATGACCGGCACGTAAATGCACCCTGGGGTTCGTCAATGGTGGAAATCACTCCGGGGACCCAAAACGGTGATTAATAGCCCATGAAACCGGCCAGAATCGGCCAAATATGCGAGTGTTGATGACCGGCACGTAAATGCACCCTGGGTTCGTCAATGGTGGAAATTACTCCGGGGATCCAAAACGGTGATTAATAGCCCATGAAACAGGCCAGAATCGGCCAAAACTGTGAGTGTTGATGACCGGCACGTAAATGCACCCTAGGGTTCGTCAATGGTGGAAATCACTCCGGGGACCCGAAACGGTGATTAATAGCCCATGAAACAGGCCAGAATCGGCCAAAACTGCGAGTGTTGATGACCGGCACGTAAATGCACCCTGGGTTCGTCAATGGTGGAAATCACTCCGGGGATCCAAAACGGTGATTAATAGCCCATGAAACAGGCCAGAATCGGCCAAAACTGTGAGTGTTGATGACCGGCACGTAAATGCACCCTAGGGTTCGTCAATGGTGGAAATCACTCCGGGGACCCAAAACGGTGATTAATAGCCCATGAAACAGGCCAGAATCGGCCAAAACTGCGAGTGTTGATGACCGGCACGAAAATGCACCCTGGGTTCGTCAATGGTGGAAATCACTCCGGGGACCCAAAACGGTGATTAATAGCCCATGAAACAGGCCAGAATCGGCCAAAACTGTGAGTGTTGATGACCGGCACGTAAATGCACCCTGGGGTTCGTCAATGGTGGAAATCACTCCGGGGACCCAAAACGGTGATTAATAGCCCATGAAACAGGCCAGAATCGGCCAAAACTGCGAGTGTTGATGACCGGCACGTAAATGCACCCTAGGGTTCGTCAATGGTGGAAATCACTCCGGGGACCCAAAACGGTGATTAATAGCCCATGAAACAGGCCAGAATCGGCCAAAACTGTGAGTGTTGATGACCGGCACGTAAATGCACCCTAGGGTTCGTCAATGGTGGAAATCACTCCGGGGACCCAAAACGGTGATTAATAGCCCATGAAACAGGCCAGAATCGGCCAAAACTGCGAGTGTTGATGACCGGCACGAAAATGCACCCTGGGTTCGTCAATGGTGGAAATCACTCCGGGGACCCAAAACGGTGATTAATAGCCCATGAAACAGGCCAGAATCGGCCAAAACTGTGAGTGTTGATGACCGGCACGTAAATGCACCCTGGGGTTCGTCAATGGTGGAAATCACTCCGGGGACCCAAAACGGTGATTAATAGCCCATGAAACAGGCCAGAATCGGCCAAAACTGCGAGTGTTGATGACCGGCACGTAAATGCACCCTAGGGTTCGTCAATGGTGGAAATCACTCCGGGGACCCAAAACGGTGATTAATAGCCCATGAAACAGGCCAGAATCGGCCAAAACTGCGAGTGTTGATGACCGGTACGTAAATGCACCCTGGGTTCGTCAATGGTGGAAATCACTCCGGGGATCCAAAACGGTGATTAATAGCCCATGAAACAGGCCAGAATCGGCCAAAACTGTGAGTGTTGATGACCGGCACGTAAATGCACCCTAGGGTTCGTCAATGGTGGAAATCACTCCGGGGACCCAAAACGGTGATTAATAGCCCATGAAACAGGCCAGAATCGGCCAAAACTGCGAGTGTTGATGACCGGCACGTAAATGCACCCTGGGTTCGTCAATGGTGGAAATCACTCCGGGGATCCAAAACGGTGATTAATAGCCCATGAAACAGGCCAGAATCGGCCAAAACTGCGAGTGTTGATGACCGGCACGTAAATGCACCCTAGGGTTCGTCAATGGTGGAAATCACTCCGGGGACCCAAAACGGTGATTAATAGCCCATGAAACAGGCCAGAATCGGCCAAATATGCGAGTGTTGATGACCGGCACGTAAATTCACCCTGGGTTCGTCAATGGTGGAAATCACTCCGGGGATCCAAAACGGTGATTAATAGCCCATGAAACAGGCCAGAATCGGCCAAAACTGCGAGTGTTGATGACCGGCACGTAAATGCACCCTGGGTTCGTCAATGGTGGAAATTACTCCGGGTATCCAAAACGGTGATTAATAGCCCATGAAACAGGCCAGAATCGGCCAAAACTGTGAGTATTGATGACCGGCACGTAAATGCACCCTAGGGTTCGTCAATGGTGGAAATCACTCCGGGGACCCAAAACGGTGATTAATAGCCCATGAAACAGGCCAGAATCGGCCAAAACTGCGAGTGTTGATGACCGGCACGTAAATGCACCCTGGGTTCGTCAATGGTGGAAATCACTCCGGGGATCCAAAACGGTGATTAATAGCCCATGAAACAGGCCAGAATCGGCCAAAACTGTGAATGTTGATGACCGGCACGTAAATGCACCCTAGGGTTCGTCAATGGTGGAAATCACTCCGGGGACCCAAAACGGTGATTAATAGCCCATGAAACAGGCCAGAATCAGCCAAAAGTGTGTGGGCTGATGACCGGCACGTAAATGCACCCTGGGGTTCGTCAATGGTGGAAATCACTCCGGGGACCCAAAACGGTGATTAATAGCCCATGAAACCGGCCAGAATCGGCCAAATATGCGAGTGTTGATGACCGGCACGTAAATGCACCCTGGGTTCGTCAATGGTGGAAATTACTCCGGGGATCCAAAACGGTGATTAATAGCCCATGAAACAGGCCAGAATCGGCCAAAACTGTGAGTGTTGATGACCGGCACGTAAATGCACCCTAGGGTTCGTCAATGGTGGAAATCACTCCGGGGACCCGAAACGGTGATTAATAGCCCATGAAACAGGCCAGAATCGGCCAAAACTGCGAGTGTTGATGACCGGCACGTAAATGCACCCTGGGTTCGTCAATGGTGGAAATCACTCCGGGGATCCAAAACGGTGATTAATAGCCCATGAAACAGGCCAGAATCGGCCAAAACTGTGAGTGTTGATGACCGGCACGTAAATGCACCCTAGGGTTCGTCAATGGTGGAAATCACTCCGGGGACCCAAAACGGTGATTAATAGCCCATGAAACAGGCCAGAATCGGCCAAAACTGCGAGTGTTGATGACCGGCACGAAAATGCACCCTGGGTTCGTCAATGGTGGAAATCACTCCGGGGACCCAAAACGGTGATTAATAGCCCATGAAACAGGCCAGAATCGGCCAAAACTGTGAGTGTTGATGACCGGCACGTAAATGCACCCTGTGGTTCGTCAATGGTGGAAATCACTCCGGGGACCCAAAACGGTGATTAATAGCCCATGAAACAGGCCAGAATCGGCCAAAACTGCGAGTGTTGATGACCGGCACGTAAATGCACCCTAGGGTTCGTCAATGGTGGAAATCACTCCGGGGACCCAAAACGGTGATTAATAGCCCATGAAACAGGCCAGAATCGGCCAAAACTGTGAGTGTTGATGACCGGCACGTAAATGCACCCTAGGGTTCGTCAATGGTGGAAATCACTCCGGGGACCCAAAACGGTGATTAATAGCCCATGAAACAGGCCAGAATCGGCCAAAACTGCGAGTGTTGATGACCGGCACGTAAATGCACCCTAGGGTTCGTCAATGGTGGAAATCACTCCGGGGACCCAAAACGGTGATTAATAGCCCATGAAACAGGCCAGAATCGGCCAAAACTGCGAGTGTTGATGACCGGCACGTAAATGCACCCTGGGTTCGTCAATGGTGGAAATCACTCCGGGGATCCAAAACGGTGATTAATAGCCCATGAAACAGGCCAGAATCGGCCAAAACTGTGAGTGTTGATGACCGGCACGTAAATGCACCCTAGGGTTCGTCAATGGTGGAAATCACTCCGGGGACCCAAAACGGTGATTAATAGCCCATGAAACAGGCCAGAATCGGCCAAAACTGCGAGTGTTGATGACCGGCACGTAAATGCACCCTGGGTTCGTCAATGGTGGAAATCACTCCGGGGATCCAAAACGGTGATTAATAGCCCATGAAACAGGCCAGAATCGGCCAAAACTGCGAGTGTTGATGACCGGCACGTAAATGCACCCTAGGGTTCGTCAATGGTGGAAATCACTCCGGGGACCCAAAACGGTGATTAATAGCCCATGAAACAGGCCAGAATCGGCCAAATATGCGAGTGTTGATGACCGGCACGTAAATGCACCCTGGGTTCGTCAATGGTGGAAATCACTCCGGGGATCCAAAACGGTGATTAATAGCCCATGAAACAGGCCAGAATCGGCCAAAACTGCGAGTGTTGATGACCGGCACGTAAATGCACCCTCGGGTTCGTCAATGGTGGAAATCACTCCGGGGACCCAAAACGGTGATTAATTGCCCATGAAACCGGCCAGAATTGGCCAAATATGCGAGTGTTGATGACCGGCACGTCAATGCACCCTGGGTTCGTCAATGGTGGAAATTACTCCGGGGATCCAAAACGGTGATTAATAGCCCATGAAACAGGCCAGAATCGGCCAAAACTGTGAGTGTTGATGACCGGCACGTAAATGCACCCTAGGGTTCGTCAATGGTGGAAATCACTCCGGGGACCCAAAACGGTGATTAATAGCCCATGAAACAGGCCAGAATCGGCCAAAACTGCGAGTGTTGATGACCGGCACGTAAATGCACCCTGGGTTCGTCAATGGTGGAAATCACTCCGGGGATCCAAAACGGTGATTAATAGCCCATGAAACAGGCCAGAATCGGCCAAAACTGCGAGTGTTGATGACCGGCACGTAAATGCACCCTAGGGTTCGTCAATGGTGGAAATCACTCCGGGGACCCAAAACGGTGATTAATAGCCCATGAAACAGGCCAGAATCGGCCAAAACTGCGAGTGTTGATGACCGGCACGAAAATGCACCCTGGGTTCGTCAATGGTGGAAATCACTCCGGGGACCCAAAACGGTGATTAATAGCCCATGAAACAGGCCAGAATCGGCCAAAACTGGGAGTGTTGATGACCGGCACGTAAATGCACCCTGGGGTTCGTCAATGGTGGAAATCACTCCGGGGACCCAAAACGGTGATTAATAGCCCATGAAACAGGCCAGAATCGGCCAAAACTGCGAGTGTTGATGACCGGCACGTAAATGCACCCTAGGGTTCGTCAATGGTGGAAATCACTCCGGGGACCCAAAACGGTGATTAATAGCCCATGAAACAGGCCAGAATCGGCCAAAACTGCGAGTGTTGATGACCGGCACGAAAATGCACCCTGGGTTCGTCAATGGTGGAAATCACTCCGGGGACCCAAAACGGTGATTAATAGCCCATGAAACAGGCCAGAATCGGCCAAAACTGCGAGTGTTGATGACCGGCACGTAAATGCACCCTGGGGTTCGTCAATGGTGGAAATCACTCCGGGGACCCAAAACGGTGATTAATAGCCCATGAAACAGGCCAGAATCGGCCAAAACTGTGAGTGTTGATGACCGGCACGTAAATGCACCCTAGGGTTCGTCAATGGTGGAAATCACTCCGGGGACCCAAAACGGTGATTAATAGCCCATGAAACAGGCCAGAATCGGCCAAAACTGCGAGTGTTGATGACCGGCACGTAAATGCACCCTGGGTTCGTCAATGGTGGAAATCACTCCGGGGATCCAAAACGGTGATTAATAGCCCATGAAACAGGCCAGAATCGGCCAAAACTGTGAGTGTTGATGACCGGCACGTAAATGCACCCTAGGGTTCGTCAATGGTGGAAATCACTCCGGGGACCCAAAACGGTGATTAAAAGCCCATGAAACAGGCCAGAATCGGCCAAAACTGCGAGTGTTGATGACCGGCACGTAAATGCACCCTGGGTTCGTCAATGGTGGAAATCACTCCGGGGATCCAAAACGGTGATTAATAGCCCATGAAACAGGCCAGAATCGGCCAAAACTGTGAGTGTTGATGACCGGCACGTCAATGCACCCTGGGTTCGTCAATGGTGGAAATTACTCCGGGGATCCAAAACGGTGATTAATAGCCCATGAAACAGGCCAGAATCGGCCAAAACTGTGAGTGTTGATGACCGGCACGTAAATGCACCCTAGGGTTCGTCAATGGTGGAAATCACTCCGGGGACCCAAAACGGTGATTAATAGCCCATGAAACAGGCCAGAATCGGCCAAAACTGCGAGTGTTGATGACCGGCACGTAAATGCACCCTGGGTTCGTCAATGGTGGAAATCACTCCGGGGATCCAAAACGGTGATTAATAGCCCATGAAACAGGCCAGAATCGGCCAAAACTGCGAGTGTTGATGACCGGCACGTAAATGCACCCTAGGGTTCGTCAATGGTGGAAATCACTCCGGGGACCCAAAACGGTGATTAATAGCCCATGAAACAGGCCAGAATCGGCCAAAACTGTGAGTGTTGATGACCGGCACGTAAATGCACCCTAGGGTTCGTCAATGGTGGAAATCACTCCGGGGACCCAAAACGGTGATTAATAGCCCATGAAACAGGCCAGAATCGGCCAAAACTGCGAGTGTTGATGACCGGCACGTAAATGCACCCTGGGGTTCGTCAATGGTGGAAATCACTCCGGGGACCCAAAACGGTGATTAATAGCCCATGAAACAGGCCAGAATCGGCCAAAACTGTGAGTGTTGATGACCGGCACGTAAATGCACCCTAGGGTTCGTCAATGGTGGAAATCACTCCGGGGACCCAAAACGGTGATTAATAGCCCATGAAACAGGCCAGAATCGGCCAAAACTGCGAGTGTTGATGACCGGCACGTAAATGCACCCTGGGTTCGTCAATGGTGGAAATCACTCCGGGGATCCAAAACGGTGATTAATAGCCCATGAAACAGGCCAGAATCGGCCAAAACTGCGAGTGTTGATGACCGGCACGTAAATGCACCCTAGGGTTCGTCAATGGTGGAAATCACTCCGGGGACCTAAAACGGTGATTAATAGCCCATGAAACAGGCCAGAATCGGCCAAAACTGCGAGTGTTGATGACCGGCACGTAAATGCACCCTAGGGTTCGTCAATGGTGGAAATCACTCCGGGGACCCAAAACGGTGATTAATAGCCCATGAAACAGGCCAGAATCGGCCAAAACTGTGAGTGTTGATGACCGGCACGTAAATGCACCCTAGGGTTCGTCAATGGTGGAAATCACTCCGGGGACCCAAAACGGTGATTAATAGCCCATGCAACATGCCAGAATCGGCCAAAACTGTGAGTGTTGATGACCGGCACGAAAATGCACCCTGGGTTCGACAATGGTGGAAATCACTCCGGGGACCCAAAACGGTGATTAAAAGCCCATGAAACAGGCCAGAATCGGCCAAAACTGCGAGTGTTGATGACCGGCACGTAAATGCACCCTGGGGTTCGTCAATGGTGGAAATCACTCCGGGGACCCAAAACGGTGATTAATAGCCCATGAAACAGGCCAGAATCGGCCAAAACTGCGAGTGTTGATGACCGGCACGTAAATGCACCCTGGGGTTCGTCAATGGTGGAAATCACTCCGGGGACCCAAAACGGTGATTAATAGCGCATGAAACAGGCCAGAATCGGCCAAAACTGCGAGTGTTGATGACCGGCACGTAAATGCACCCTGAGGTTCCTCAATGGTGGAAATCACTCCGGGGACCCAAAACAGTGATTAATAGCCCATGAAACAGGCCAGAATCAGCCAAAAGTGTGTGGGCTGATGACCGGCACGTAAATGCACCCTGGGGTTCGTCAATGGTGGAAATCACTCCGGGGACCCAAAACGGTGATTAATAGCCCATGAAACCGGCCAGAATCGGCCAAATATGCGAGTGTTGATGACCGGCACGTAAATGCACCCTGGGTTCGTCAATGGTGGAAATTACTCCGGGGATCCAAAACGGTGATTAATAGCCCATGAAACAGGCCAGAATCGGCCAAAACTGTGAGTGTTGATGACCGGCACGTAAATGCACCCTAGGGTTCGTCAATGGTGGAAATCACTCCGGGGACCCAAAACGGTGATTAATAGCCCATGAAACAGGCCAGAATCGGCCAAAACTGCGAGTGTTGATGACCGGCACGTAAATGCACCCTGGGTTCGTCAATGGTGGAAATCACTCCGGGGATCCAAAACGGTGATTAATAGCCCATGAAACAGGCCAGAATCGGCCAAAACTGCGAGTGTTGATGACCGGCACGTAAATGCACCCTGGGTTCGTCAATGGTGGAAATCACTCCGGGGACCCAAAACGGTGATTAATAGCCCATGAAACAGGCCAGAATCGGCCAAATATGCGAGTGTTGATGACCGGCACGTAAATGCACCCTGGGTTCGTCAATGGTGGAAATCACTCCGGGGATCCAAAACGGTGATTAATAGCCCATGAAACAGGCCAGAATCGGCCAAAACTGCGAGTGTTGATGACCGGCACGTAAATGCACCCTCGGGTTCGTCAATGGTGGAAATCACTCCGGGGATCCAAAACGGTGATTAATAGCCCATGAAACAGGCCAGAATCGGCCAAAACTGCGAGTGTTGATGACCGGCACGTAAATGCACCCTCGGGTTCGTCAATGGTGGAAATCACTCCGGGGACCCAAAACGGTGATTAATAGCCCATGAAACCGGCCAGAATCGGCCAAATATGCGAGTGTTGATGACCGGCACGTCAATGCACCCTGGGTTCGTCAATGGTGGAAATTACTCCGGGGATCCAAAACGGTGATTAATAGCCCATGAAACAGGCCAGAATCGGCCAAAACTGTGAGTGTTGATGACCGGCACGTAAATGCACCCTAGGGTTCGTCAATGGTGGAAATCACTCCGGGGACCCAAAACGGTGATTAATAGCCCATGAAACAGGCCAGAATCGGCCAAAACTGCGAGTGTTGATGACCGGCACGTAAATGCACCCTGGGTTCGTCAATGGTGGAAATCACTCCGGGGATCCAAAACGGTGATTAATAGCCCATGAAACAGGCCAGAATCGGCCAAAACTGCGAGTGTTGATGACCGGCACGTAAATGCACCCTAGGGTTCGTCAATGGTGGAAATCACTCCGGGGACCCAAAACGGTGATTAATAGCCCATGAAACAGGCCAGAATCGGCCAAAACTGTGAGTGTTGATGACCGGCACGTAAATGCACCCTAGGGTTCGTCAATGGTGGAAATCACTCCGGGGACCCAAAACGGTGATTAATAGCCCATGAAACAGGCCAGAATCGGCCAAAACTGCGAGTGTTGATGACCGGCACGTAAATGCACCCTGGGGTTCGTCAATGGTGGAAATCACTCCGGGGACCCAAAACGGTGATTAATAGCCCATGAAACAGGCCAGAATCGGCCAAAACTGCGAGTGTTGATGACCGGCACGTAAATGCACCCTAGGGTTCGTCAATGGTGGAAATCACTCCGGGGACCCAAAACGGTGATTAATAGCCCATGAAACAGGCCAGAATCGGCCAAAACTGCGAGTGTTGATGACCGGCACGTAAATGCACCCTGGGTTCGTCAATGGTGGAAATCACTCCGGGGATCCAAAACGGTGATTAATAGCCCATGAAACAGGCCAGAATCGGCCAAAACTGCGAGTGTTGATGACCGGCACGTAAATGCACCCTAGGGTTCGTCAATGGTGGAAATCACTCCGGGGACCTAAAACGGTGATTAATAGCCCATGAAACAGGCCAGAATCGGCCAAAACTGCGAGTGTTGATGACCGGCACGTAAATGCACCCTAGGGTTCGTCAATGGTGGAAATCACTCCGGGGACCCAAAACGGTGATTAATAGCCCATGAAACAGGCCAGAATCGGCCAAAACTGCGAGTGTTGATGACCGGCACGTAAATGCACCCTGGGTTCGTCAATGGTGGAAATCACTCCGGGGATCCAAAACGGTGATTAATAGCCCATGAAACAGGCCAGAATCGGCCAAAACTGCGAGTGTTGATGACCGGCACGTAAATGCACCCTAGGGTTCGTCAATGGTGGAAATCACTCCGGGGACCTAAAACGGTGATTAATAGCCCATGAAACAGGCCAGAATCGGCCAAAACTGCGAGTGTTGATGACCGGCACGTAAATGCACCCTAGGGTTCGTCAATGGTGGAAATCACTCCGGGGACCCAAAACGGTGATTAATAGCCCATGAAACAGGCCAGAATCGGCCAAAACTGTGAGTGTTGATGACCGGCACGTAAATGCACCCTAGGGTTCGTCAATGGTGGAAATCACTCCGGGGACCCAAAACGGTGATTAATAGCCCATGCAACATGCCAGAATCGGCCAAAACTGTGAGTGTTGATGACCGGCACGAAAATGCACCCTGGGTTCGACAATGGTGGAAATCACTCCGGGGACCCAAAACGGTGATTAAAAGCCCATGAAACAGGCCAGAATCGGCCAAAACTGTGAGTGTTGATGACCGGCACGTAAATGCACCCTGGGGTTCGTCAATGGTGGAAATCACTCCGGGGACCCAAAACGGTGATTAATAGCGCATGAAACAGGCCAGAATCGGCCAAAACTGCGAGTGTTGATGACCGGCACGTAAATGCACCCTGAGGTTCCTCAATGGTGGAAATCACTCCGGGGACCCAAAACAGTGATTAATAGCCCATGAAACAGGCCAGAATCAGCCAAAAGTGTGTGGGCTGATGACCGGCACGTAAATGCACCCTGGGGTTCGTCAATGGTGGAAATCACTCCGGGGACCCAAAACGGTGATTAATAGCCCATGAAACCGGCCAGAATCGGCCAAATATGCGAGTGTTGATGACCGGCACGTAAATGCACCCTGGGTTCGTCAATGGTGGAAATTACTCCGGGGATCCAAAACGGTGATTAATAGCCCATGAAACAGGCCAGAATCGGCCAAAACTGTGAGTGTTGATGACCGGCACGTAAATGCACCCTAGGGTTCGTCAATGGTGGAAATCACTCCGGGGACCCAAAACGGTGATTAATAGCCCATGAAACAGGCCAGAATCGGCCAAAACTGCGAGTGTTGATGACCGGCACGTAAATGCACCCTGGGTTCGTCAATGGTGGAAATCACTCCGGGGATCCAAAACGGTGATTAATAGCCCATGAAACAGGCCAGAATCGGCCAAAACTGCGAGTGTTGATGACCGGCACGTAAATGCACCCTGGGTTCGTCAATGGTGGAAATCACTCCGGGGACCCAAAACGGTGATTAATAGCCCATGAAACAGGCCAGAATCGGCCAAATATGCGAGTGTTGATGACCGGCACGTAAATGCACCCTGGGTTCGTCAATGGTGGAAATCACTCCGGGGATCCAAAACGGTGATTAATAGCCCATGAAACAGGCCAGAATCGGCCAAAACTGCGAGTGTTGATGACCGGCACGTAAATGCACCCTCGGGTTCGTCAATGGTGGAAATCACTCCGGGGATCCAAAACGGTGATTAATAGCCCATGAAACAGGCCAGAATCGGCCAAAACTGCGAGTGTTGATGACCGGCACGTAAATGCACCCTCGGGTTCGTCAATGGTGGAAATCACTCCGGGGACCCAAAACGGTGATTAATAGCCCATGAAACCGGCCAGAATCGGCCAAATATGCGAGTGTTGATGACCGGCACGTCAATGCACCCTGGGTTCGTCAATGGTGGAAATTACTCCGGGGATCCAAAACGGTGATTAATAGCCCATGAAACAGGCCAGAATCGGCCAAAACTGTGAGTGTTGATGACCGGCACGTAAATGCACCCTAGGGTTCGTCAATGGTGGAAATCACTCCGGGGACCCAAAACGGTGATTAATAGCCCATGAAACAGGCCAGAATCGGCCAAAACTGCGAGTGTTGATGACCGGCACGTAAATGCACCCTGGGTTCGTCAATGGTGGAAATCACTCCGGGGATCCAAAACGGTGATTAATAGCCCATGAAACAGGCCAGAATCGGCCAAAACTGCGAGTGTTGATGACCGGCACGTAAATGCACCCTAGGGTTCGTCAATGGTGGAAATCACTCCGGGGACCCAAAACGGTGATTAATAGCCCATGAAACAGGCCAGAATCGGCCAAAACTGTGAGTGTTGATGACCGGCACGTAAATGCACCCTAGGGTTCGTCAATGGTGGAAATCACTCCGGGGACCCAAAACGGTGATTAATAGCCCATGAAACAGGCCAGAATCGGCCAAAACTGCGAGTGTTGATGACCGGCACGTAAATGCACCCTGGGGTTCGTCAATGGTGGAAATCACTCCGGGGACCCAAAACGGTGATTAATAGCCCATGAAACAGGCCAGAATCGGCCAAAACTGTGAGTGTTGATGACCGGCACGTAAATGCACCCTAGGGTTCGTCAATGGTGGAAATCACTCCGGGGATCCAAAACGGTGATTAATAGCCCATGAAACAGGCCAGAATCGGCCAAAACTGCGAGTGTTGATGACCGGCACGTAAATGCACCCTGGGTTCGTCAATGGTGGAAATCACTCCGGGGATCCAAAACGGTGATTAATAGCCCATGAAACAGGCCAGAATCGGCCAAAACTGCGAGTGTTGATGACCGGCACGTAAATGCACCCTAGGGTTCGTCAATGGTGGAAATCACTCCGGGGACCTAAAACGGTGATTAATAGCCCATGAAACAGGCCAGAATCGGCCAAAACTGCGAGTGTTGATGACCGGCACGTAAATGCACCCTAGGGTTCGTCAATGGTGGAAATCACTCCGGGGACCCAAAACGGTGATTAATAGCCCATGAAACAGGCCAGAATCGGCCAAAACTGCGAGTGTTGATGACCGGCACGTAAATGCACCCTGGGTTCGTCAATGGTGGAAATCACTCCGGGGATCCAAAACGGTGATTAATAGCCCATGAAACAGGCCAGAATCGGCCAAAACTGCGAGTGTTGATGACCGGCACGTAAATGCACCCTAGGGTTCGTCAATGGTGGAAATCACTCCGGGGACCTAAAACGGTGATTAATAGCCCATGAAACAGGCCAGAATCGGCCAAAACTGCGAGTGTTGATGACCGGCACGTAAATGCACCCTAGGGTTCGTCAATGGTGGAAATCACTCCGGGGACCCAAAACGGTGATTAATAGCCCATGAAACAGGCCAGAATCGGCCAAAACTGTGAGTGTTGATGACCGGCACGTAAATGCACCCTGGGTTCGTCAATGGTGGAAATCACTCCGGGGATCCAAAACGGTGATTAATAGCCCATGAAACAGGCCAGAATCGGCCAAAACTGCGAGTGTTGATGACCGGCACGTAAATGCACCCTGGGTTCGTCAATGGTGGAAATCACTCCGGGGACCCAAAACGGTGATTAATAGCCCATGAAACAGGCCAGAATCGGCCAAATATGCGAGTGTTGATGACCGGCACGTAAATGCACCCTGGGTTCGTCAATGGTGGAAATCACTCCGGGGATCCAAAACGGTGATTAATAGCCCATGAAACAGGCCAGAATCGGCCAAAACTGCGAGTGTTGATGACCGGCACGTAAATGCACCCTCGGGTTCGTCAATGGTGGAAATCACTCCGGGGATCCAAAACGGTGATTAATAGCCCATGAAACAGGCCAGAATCGGCCAAAACTGCGAGTGTTGATGACCGGCACGTAAATGCACCCTCGGGTTCGTCAATGGTGGAAATCACTCCGGGGACCCAAAACGGTGATTAATAGCCCATGAAACCGGCCAGAATCGGCCAAATATGCGAGTGTTGATGACCGGCACGTCAATGCACCCTGGGTTCGTCAATGGTGGAAATTACTCCGGGGATCCAAAACGGTGATTAATAGCCCATGAAACAGGCCAGAATCGGCCAAAACTGTGAGTGTTGATGACCGGCACGTAAATGCACCCTAGGGTTCGTCAATGGTGGAAATCACTCCGGGGACCCAAAACGGTGATTAATAGCCCATGAAACAGGCCAGAATCGGCCAAAACTGCGAGTGTTGATGACCGGCACGTAAATGCACCCTAGGGTTCGTCAATGGTGGAAATCACTCCGGGGACCTAAAACGGTGATTAATAGCCCATGAAACAGGCCAGAATCGGCCAAAACTGCGAGTGTTGATGACCGGCACGTAAATGCACCCTGGGTTCGTCAATGGTGGAAATCACTCCGGGGATCCAAAACGGTGATTAATAGCCCATGAAACAGGCCAGAATCGGCCAAAACTGCGAGTGTTGATGACCGGCACGTAAATGCACCCTAGGGTTCGTCAATGGTGGAAATCACTCCGGGGACCTAAAACGGTGATTAATAGCCCATGAAACAGGCCAGAATCGGCCAAAACTGCGAGTGTTGATGACCGGCACGTAAATGCACCCTAGGGTTCGTCAATGGTGGAAATCACTCCGGGGACCCAAAACGGTGATTAATAGCCCATGAAACAGGCCAGAATCGGCCAAAACTGCGAGTGTTGATGACCGGCACGTAAATGCACCCTGGGTTCGTCAATGGTGGAAATCACTCCGGGGATCCAAAACGGTGATTAATAGCCCATGAAACAGGCCAGAATCGGCCAAAACTGCGAGTGTTGATGACCGGCACGTAAATGCACCCTAGGGTTCGTCAATGGTGGAAATCACTCCGGGGACCTAAAACGGTGATTAATAGCCCATGAAACAGGCCAGAATCGGCCAAAACTGCGAGTGTTGATGACCGGCACGTAAATGCACCCTAGGGTTCGTCAATGGTGGAAATCACTCCGGGGACCCAAAACGGTGATTAATAGCCCATGAAACAGGCCAGAATCGGCCAAAACTGTGAGTGTTGATGACCGGCACGTAAATGCACCCTGGGTTCGTCAATGGTGGAAATCACTCCGGGGATCCAAAACGGTGATTAATAGCCCATGAAACAGGCCAGAATCGGCCAAAACTGCGAGTGTTGATGACCGGCACGTAAATGCACCCTGGGTTCGTCAATGGTGGAAATCACTCCGGGGACCCAAAACGGTGATTAATAGCCCATGAAACAGGCCAGAATCGGCCAAATATGCGAGTGTTGATGACCGGCACGTAAATGCACCCTGGGTTCGTCAATGGTGGAAATCACTCCGGGGATCCAAAACGGTGATTAATAGCCCATGAAACAGGCCAGAATCGGCCAAAACTGCGAGTGTTGATGACCGGCACGTAAATGCACCCTCGGGTTCGTCAATGGTGGAAATCACTCCGGGGATCCAAAACGGTGATTAATAGCCCATGAAACAGGCCAGAATCGGCCAAAACTGCGAGTGTTGATGACCGGCACGTAAATGCACCCTCGGGTTCGTCAATGGTGGAAATCACTCCGGGGACCCAAAACGGTGATTAATAGCCCATGAAACCGGCCAGAATCGGCCAAATATGCGAGTGTTGATGACCGGCACGTCAATGCACCCTGGGTTCGTCAATGGTGGAAATTACTCCGGGGATCCAAAACGGTGATTAATAGCCCATGAAACAGGCCAGAATCGGCCAAAACTGTGAGTGTTGATGACCGGCACGTAAATGCACCCTAGGGTTCGTCAATGGTGGAAATCACTCCGGGGACCCAAAACGGTGATTAATAGCCCATGAAACAGGCCAGAATCGGCCAAAACTGCGAGTGTTGATGACCGGCACGTAAATGCACCCTGGGTTCGTCAATGGTGGAAATCACTCCGGGGATCCAAAACGGTGATTAATAGCCCATGAAACAGGCCAGAATCGGCCAAAACTGCGAGTGTTGATGACCGGCACGTAAATGCACCCTAGGGTTCGTCAATGGTGGAAATCACTCCGGGGACCCAAAACGGTGATTAATAGCCCATGAAACAGGCCAGAATCGGCCAAAACTGTGAGTGTTGATGACCGGCACGTAAATGCACCCTAGGGTTCGTCAATGGTGGAAATCACTCCGGGGACCCAAAACGGTGATTAATAGCCCATGAAACAGGCCAGAATCGGCCAAAACTGCGAGTGTTGATGACCGGCACGTAAATGCACCCTGGGGTTCGTCAATGGTGGAAATCACTCCGGGGACCCAAAACGGTGATTAATAGCCCATGAAACAGGCCAGAATCGGCCAAAACTGTGAGTGTTGATGACCGGCACGTAAATGCACCCTAGGGTTCGTCAATGGTGGAAATCACTCCGGGGATCCAAAACGGTGATTAATAGCCCATGAAACAGGCCAGAATCGGCCAAAACTGCGAGTGTTGATGACCGGCACGTAAATGCACCCTGGGTTCGTCAATGGTGGAAATCACTCCGGGGATCCAAAACGGTGATTAATAGCCCATGAAACAGGCCAGAATCGGCCAAAACTGCGAGTGTTGATGACCGGCACGTAAATGCACCCTAGGGTTCGTCAATGGTGGAAATCACTCCGGGGACCTAAAACGGTGATTAATAGCCCATGAAACAGGCCAGAATCGGCCAAAACTGCGAGTGTTGATGACCGGCACGTAAATGCACCCTAGGGTTCGTCAATGGTGGAAATCACTCCGGGGACCCAAAACGGTGATTAATAGCCCATGAAACAGGCCAGAATCGGCCAAAACTGCGAGTGTTGATGACCGGCACGTAAATGCACCCTGGGTTCGTCAATGGTGGAAATCACTCCGGGGATCCAAAACGGTGATTAATAGCCCATGAAACAGGCCAGAATCGGCCAAAACTGCGAGTGTTGATGACCGGCACGTAAATGCACCCTAGGGTTCGTCAATGGTGGAAATCACTCCGGGGACCTAAAACGGTGATTAATAGCCCATGAAACAGGCCAGAATCGGCCAAAACTGCGAGTGTTGATGACCGGCACGTAAATGCACCCTAGGGTTCGTCAATGGTGGAAATCACTCCGGGGACCCAAAACGGTGATTAATAGCCCATGAAACAGGCCAGAATCGGCCAAAACTGTGAGTGTTGATGACCGGCACGTAAATGCACCCTAGGGTTCGTCAATGGTGGAAATCACTCCGGGGACCCAAAACGGTGATTAATAGCCCATGCAACATGCCAGAATCGGCCAAAACTGTGAGTGTTGATGACCGGCACGAAAATGCACCCTGGGTTCGACAATGGTGGAAATCACTCCGGGGACCCAAAACGGTGATTAAAAGCCCATGAAACAGGCCAGAATCGGCCAAAACTGCGAGTGTTGATGACCGGCACGTAAATGCACCCTGGGGTTCGTCAATGGTGGAAATCACTCCGGGGACCCAAAACGGTGATTAATAGCCCATGAAACAGGCCAGAATCGGCCAAAACTGCGAGTGTTGATGACCGGCACGTAAATGCACCCTGGGGTTCGTCAATGGTGGAAATCACTCCGGGGACCCAAAACGGTGATTAATAGCGCATGAAACAGGCCAGAATCGGCCAAAACTGCGAGTGTTGATGACCGGCACGTAAATGCACCCTGAGGTTCCTCAATGGTGGAAATCACTCCGGGGACCCAAAACAGTGATTAATAGCCCATGAAACAGGCCAGAATCAGCCAAAAGTGTGTGGGCTGATGACCGGCACGTAAATGCACCCTGGGGTTCGTCAATGGTGGAAATCACTCCGGGGACCCAAAACGGTGATTAATAGCCCATGAAACCGGCCAGAATCGGCCAAATATGCGAGTGTTGATGACCGGCACGTAAATGCACCCTGGGTTCGTCAATGGTGGAAATTACTCCGGGGATCCAAAACGGTGATTAATAGCCCATGAAACAGGCCAGAATCGGCCAAAACTGTGAGTGTTGATGACCGGCACGTAAATGCACCCTAGGGTTCGTCAATGGTGGAAATCACTCCGGGGACCCAAAACGGTGATTAATAGCCCATGAAACAGGCCAGAATCGGCCAAAACTGCGAGTGTTGATGACCGGCACGTAAATGCACCCTGGGTTCGTCAATGGTGGAAATCACTCCGGGGATCCAAAACGGTGATTAATAGCCCATGAAACAGGCCAGAATCGGCCAAAACTGCGAGTGTTGATGACCGGCACGTAAATGCACCCTGGGTTCGTCAATGGTGGAAATCACTCCGGGGACCCAAAACGGTGATTAATAGCCCATGAAACAGGCCAGAATCGGCCAAATATGCGAGTGTTGATGACCGGCACGTAAATGCACCCTGGGTTCGTCAATGGTGGAAATCACTCCGGGGATCCAAAACGGTGATTAATAGCCCATGAAACAGGCCAGAATCGGCCAAAACTGCGAGTGTTGATGACCGGCACGTAAATGCACCCTCGGGTTCGTCAATGGTGGAAATCACTCCGGGGATCCAAAACGGTGATTAATAGCCCATGAAACAGGCCAGAATCGGCCAAAACTGCGAGTGTTGATGACCGGCACGTAAATGCACCCTCGGGTTCGTCAATGGTGGAAATCACTCCGGGGACCCAAAACGGTGATTAATAGCCCATGAAACCGGCCAGAATCGGCCAAATATGCGAGTGTTGATGACCGGCACGTCAATGCACCCTGGGTTCGTCAATGGTGGAAATTACTCCGGGGATCCAAAACGGTGATTAATAGCCCATGAAACAGGCCAGAATCGGCCAAAACTGTGAGTGTTGATGACCGGCACGTAAATGCACCCTAGGGTTCGTCAATGGTGGAAATCACTCCGGGGACCCAAAACGGTGATTAATAGCCCATGAAACAGGCCAGAATCGGCCAAAACTGCGAGTGTTGATGACCGGCACGTAAATGCACCCTGGGTTCGTCAATGGTGGAAATCACTCCGGGGATCCAAAACGGTGATTAATAGCCCATGAAACAGGCCAGAATCGGCCAAAACTGCGAGTGTTGATGACCGGCACGTAAATGCACCCTAGGGTTCGTCAATGGTGGAAATCACTCCGGGGACCCAAAACGGTGATTAATAGCCCATGAAACAGGCCAGAATCGGCCAAAACTGTGAGTGTTGATGACCGGCACGTAAATGCACCCTAGGGTTCGTCAATGGTGGAAATCACTCCGGGGACCCAAAACGGTGATTAATAGCCCATGAAACAGGCCAGAATCGGCCAAAACTGCGAGTGTTGATGACCGGCACGTAAATGCACCCTGGGGTTCGTCAATGGTGGAAATCACTCCGGGGACCCAAAACGGTGATTAATAGCCCATGAAACAGGCCAGAATCGGCCAAAACTGTGAGTGTTGATGACCGGCACGTAAATGCACCCTAGGGTTCGTCAATGGTGGAAATCACTCCGGGGACCCAAAACGGTGATTAATAGCCCATGAAACAGGCCAGAATCGGCCAAAACTGCGAGTGTTGATGACCGGCACGTAAATGCACCCTGGGTTCGTCAATGGTGGAAATCACTCCGGGGATCCAAAACGGTGATTAATAGCCCATGAAACAGGCCAGAATCGGCCAAAACTGCGAGTGTTGATGACCGGCACGTAAATGCACCCTAGGGTTCGTCAATGGTGGAAATCACTCCGGGGACCTAAAACGGTGATTAATAGCCCATGAAACAGGCCAGAATCGGCCAAAACTGCGAGTGTTGATGACCGGCACGTAAATGCACCCTAGGGTTCGTCAATGGTGGAAATCACTCCGGGGACCCAAAACGGTGATTAATAGCCCATGAAACAGGCCAGAATCGGCCAAAACTGTGAGTGTTGATGACCGGCACGTAAATGCACCCTAGGGTTCGTCAATGGTGGAAATCACTCCGGGGACCCAAAACGGTGATTAATAGCCCATGCAACATGCCAGAATCGGCCAAAACTGTGAGTGTTGATGACCGGCACGAAAATGCACCCTGGGTTCGACAATGGTGGAAATCACTCCGGGGACCCAAAACGGTGATTAAAAGCCCATGAAACAGGCCAGAATCGGCCAAAACTGCGAGTGTTGATGACCGGCACGTAAATGCACCCTGGGGTTCGTCAATGGTGGAAATCACTCCGGGGACCCAAAACGGTGATTAATAGCCCATGAAACAGGCCAGAATCGGCCAAAACTGCGAGTGTTGATGACCGGCACGTAAATGCACCCTGGGGTTCGTCAATGGTGGAAATCACTCCGGGGACCCAAAACGGTGATTAATAGCGCATGAAACAGGCCAGAATCGGCCAAAACTGCGAGTGTTGATGACCGGCACGTAAATGCACCCTGAGGTTCCTCAATGGTGGAAATCACTCCGGGGACCCAAAACAGTGATTAATAGCCCATGAAACAGGCCAGAATCAGCCAAAAGTGTGTGGGCTGATGACCGGCACGTAAATGCACCCTGGGGTTCGTCAATGGTGGAAATCACTCCGGGGACCCAAAACGGTGATTAATAGCCCATGAAACCGGCCAGAATCGGCCAAATATGCGAGTGTTGATGACCGGCACGTAAATGCACCCTGGGTTCGTCAATGGTGGAAATTACTCCGGGGATCCAAAACGGTGATTAATAGCCCATGAAACAGGCCAGAATCGGCCAAAACTGTGAGTGTTGATGACCGGCACGTAAATGCACCCTAGGGTTCGTCAATGGTGGAAATCACTCCGGGGACCCAAAACGGTGATTAATAGCCCATGAAACAGGCCAGAATCAGCCAAAAGTGTGTGGGCTGATGACCGGCACGTAAATGCACCCTGGGGTTCGTCAATGGTGGAAATCACTCCGGGGACCCAAAACGGTGATTAATAGCCCATGAAACAGGCCAGAATCGGCCAAAACTGCGAGTGTTGATGACCGGCACGTAAATGCACCCTCGGGTTCGTCAATGGTGGAAATCACTCCGGGGATCCAAAACGGTGATTAATAGCCCATGAAACAGGCCAGAATCGGCCAAAACTGCGAGTGTTGATGACCGGCACGTAAATGCACCCTCGGGTTCGTCAATGGTGGAAATCACTCCGGGGACCCAAAACGGTGATTAATAGCCCATGAAACCGGCCAGAATCGGCCAAATATGCGAGTGTTGATGACCGGCACGTCAATGCACCCTGGGTTCGTCAATGGTGGAAATTACTCCGGGGATCCAAAACGGTGATTAATAGCCCATGAAACAGGCCAGAATCGGCCAAAACTGTGAGTGTTGATGACCGGCACGTAAATGCACCCTAGGGTTCGTCAATGGTGGAAATCACTCCGGGGACCCAAAACGGTGATTAATAGCCCATGAAACAGGCCAGAATCGGCCAAAACTGCGAGTGTTGATGACCGGCACGTAAATGCACCCTGGGTTCGTCAATGGTGGAAATCACTCCGGGGATCCAAAACGGTGATTAATAGCCCATGAAACAGGCCAGAATCGGCCAAAACTGCGAGTGTTGATGACCGGCACGTAAATGCACCCTAGGGTTCGTCAATGGTGGAAATCACTCCGGGGACCCAAAACGGTGATTAATAGCCCATGAAACAGGCCAGAATCGGCCAAAACTGTGAGTGTTGATGACCGGCACGTAAATGCACCCTAGGGTTCGTCAATGGTGGAAATCACTCCGGGGACCCAAAACGGTGATTAATAGCCCATGAAACAGGCCAGAATCGGCCAAAACTGCGAGTGTTGATGACCGGCACGTAAATGCACCCTGGGGTTCGTCAATGGTGGAAATCACTCCGGGGACCCAAAACGGTGATTAATAGCCCATGAAACAGGCCAGAATCGGCCAAAACTGTGAGTGTTGATGACCGGCACGTAAATGCACCCTAGGGTTCGTCAATGGTGGAAATCACTCCGGGGACCCAAAACGGTGATTAATAGCCCATGAAACAGGCCAGAATCGGCCAAAACTGCGAGTGTTGATGACCGGCACGTAAATGCACCCTGGGTTCGTCAATGGTGGAAATCACTCCGGGGATCCAAAACGGTGATTAATAGCCCATGAAACAGGCCAGAATCGGCCAAAACTGCGAGTGTTGATGACCGGCACGTAAATGCACCCTAGGGTTCGTCAATGGTGGAAATCACTCCGGGGACCTAAAACGGTGATTAATAGCCCATGAAACAGGCCAGAATCGGCCAAAACTGCGAGTGTTGATGACCGGCACGTAAATGCACCCTAGGGTTCGTCAATGGTGGAAATCACTCCGGGGACCCAAAACGGTGATTAATAGCCCATGAAACAGGCCAGAATCGGCCAAAACTGTGAGTGTTGATGACCGGCACGTAAATGCACCCTAGGGTTCGTCAATGGTGGAAATCACTCCGGGGACCCAAAACGGTGATTAATAGCCCATGCAACATGCCAGAATCGGCCAAAACTGTGAGTGTTGATGACCGGCACGAAAATGCACCCTGGGTTCGACAATGGTGGAAATCACTCCGGGGACCCAAAACGGTGATTAAAAGCCCATGAAACAGGCCAGAATCGGCCAAAACTGCGAGTGTTGATGACCGGCACGTAAATGCACCCTGGGGTTCGTCAATGGTGGAAATCACTCCGGGGACCCAAAACGGTGATTAATAGCCCATGAAACAGGCCAGAATCGGCCAAAACTGCGAGTGTTGATGACCGGCACGTAAATGCACCCTGGGGTTCGTCAATGGTGGAAATCACTCCGGGGACCCAAAACGGTGATTAATAGCGCATGAAACAGGCCAGAATCGGCCAAAACTGCGAGTGTTGATGACCGGCACGTAAATGCACCCTGAGGTTCCTCAATGGTGGAAATCACTCCGGGGACCCAAAACAGTGATTAATAGCCCATGAAACAGGCCAGAATCAGCCAAAAGTGTGTGGGCTGATGACCGGCACGTAAATGCACCCTGGGGTTCGTCAATGGTGGAAATCACTCCGGGGACCCAAAACGGTGATTAATAGCCCATGAAACCGGCCAGAATCGGCCAAATATGCGAGTGTTGATGACCGGCACGTAAATGCACCCTGGGTTCGTCAATGGTGGAAATTACTCCGGGGATCCAAAACGGTGATTAATAGCCCATGAAACAGGCCAGAATCGGCCAAAACTGTGAGTGTTGATGACCGGCACGTAAATGCACCCTAGGGTTCGTCAATGGTGGAAATCACTCCGGGGACCCAAAACGGTGATTAATAGCCCATGAAACAGGCCAGAATCGGCCAAAACTGCGAGTGTTGATGACCGGCACGTAAATGCACCCTGGGTTCGTCAATGGTGGAAATCACTCCGGGGATCCAAAACGGTGATTAATAGCCCATGAAACAGGCCAGAATCGGCCAAAACTGCGAGTGTTGATGACCGGCACGTAAATGCACCCTGGGTTCGTCAATGGTGGAAATCACTCCGGGGACCCAAAACGGTGATTAATAGCCCATGAAACAGGCCAGAATCGGCCAAATATGCGAGTGTTGATGACCGGCACGTAAATGCACCCTGGGTTCGTCAATGGTGGAAATCACTCCGGGGATCCAAAACGGTGATTAATAGCCCATGAAACAGGCCAGAATCGGCCAAAACTGCGAGTGTTGATGACCGGCACGTAAATGCACCCTCGGGTTCGTCAATGGTGGAAATCACTCCGGGGATCCAAAACGGTGATTAATAGCCCATGAAACAGGCCAGAATCGGCCAAAACTGCGAGTGTTGATGACCGGCACGTAAATGCACCCTCGGGTTCGTCAATGGTGGAAATCACTCCGGGGACCCAAAACGGTGATTAATAGCCCATGAAACCGGCCAGAATCGGCCAAATATGCGAGTGTTGATGACCGGCACGTCAATGCACCCTGGGTTCGTCAATGGTGGAAATTACTCCGGGGATCCAAAACGGTGATTAATAGCCCATGAAACAGGCCAGAATCGGCCAAAACTGTGAGTGTTGATGACCGGCACGTAAATGCACCCTAGGGTTCGTCAATGGTGGAAATCACTCCGGGGACCCAAAACGGTGATTAATAGCCCATGAAACAGGCCAGAATCGGCCAAAACTGCGAGTGTTGATGACCGGCACGTAAATGCACCCTGGGTTCGTCAATGGTGGAAATCACTCCGGGGATCCAAAACGGTGATTAATAGCCCATGAAACAGGCCAGAATCGGCCAAAACTGCGAGTGTTGATGACCGGCACGTAAATGCACCCTAGGGTTCGTCAATGGTGGAAATCACTCCGGGGACCCAAAACGGTGATTAATAGCCCATGAAACAGGCCAGAATCGGCCAAAACTGTGAGTGTTGATGACCGGCACGTAAATGCACCCTAGGGTTCGTCAATGGTGGAAATCACTCCGGGGACCCAAAACGGTGATTAATAGCCCATGAAACAGGCCAGAATCGGCCAAAACTGCGAGTGTTGATGACCGGCACGTAAATGCACCCTGGGGTTCGTCAATGGTGGAAATCACTCCGGGGACCCAAAACGGTGATTAATAGCCCATGAAACAGGCCAGAATCGGCCAAAACTGTGAGTGTTGATGACCGGCACGTAAATGCACCCTAGGGTTCGTCAATGGTGGAAATCACTCCGGGGACCCAAAACGGTGATTAATAGCCCATGAAACAGGCCAGAATCGGCCAAAACTGCGAGTGTTGATGACCGGCACGTAAATGCACCCTGGGTTCGTCAATGGTGGAAATCACTCCGGGGATCCAAAACGGTGATTAATAGCCCATGAAACAGGCCAGAATCGGCCAAAACTGCGAGTGTTGATGACCGGCACGTAAATGCACCCTAGGGTTCGTCAATGGTGGAAATCACTCCGGGGACCTAAAACGGTGATTAATAGCCCATGAAACAGGCCAGAATCGGCCAAAACTGCGAGTGTTGATGACCGGCACGTAAATGCACCCTAGGGTTCGTCAATGGTGGAAATCACTCCGGGGACCCAAAACGGTGATTAATAGCCCATGAAACAGGCCAGAATCGGCCAAAACTGTGAGTGTTGATGACCGGCACGTAAATGCACCCTAGGGTTCGTCAATGGTGGAAATCACTCCGGGGACCCAAAACGGTGATTAATAGCCCATGCAACATGCCAGAATCGGCCAAAACTGTGAGTGTTGATGACCGGCACGAAAATGCACCCTGGGTTCGTCAATGGTGGAAATCACTCCGGGGACCCAAAACGGTGATTAATAGCCCATGAAACAGGCCAGAATCGGCCAAAACTGCGAGTGTTGATGACCGGCACGTAAATGCACCCTGCGGTTCGTCAATGGTGGAAATCACTCCGGGGACCCAAAACGGTGATTAATAGCCCATGAAACAGGCCAGAATCGGCCAAAACTGCGAGTGTTGATGACCGGCACGTAAATGCACCCTGGGTTCGTCAATGGTGGAAATCACTCCGGGGATCCAAAACGGTGATTAATAGCCCATGAAACAGGCCAGAATCGGCCAAAACTGTGAGTGTTGATGACCGGCACGTAAATGCACCCTAGGGTTCGTCAATGGTGGAAATCACTCCGGGGACCCAAAACGGTGATTAATAGCCCATGAAACAGGCCAGAATCGGCCAAAACTGCGAGTGTTGATGACCGGCACGTAAATGCACCCTGGGTTCGTCAATGGTGGAAATCACTCCGGGGATCCAAAACGGTGATTAATAGCCCATGAAACAGGCCAGAATCGGCCAAAACTGCGAGTGTTGATGACCGGCACGTAAATGCACCCTAGGGTTCGTCAATGGTGGAAATCACTCCGGGGACCCAAAACGGTGATTAATAGCCCATGAAACAGGCCAGAATCGGCCAAAACTGCGAGTGTTGATGACCGGCACGTAAATGCACCCTAGGGTTCGTCAATGGTGGAAATCACTCCGGGGACCCAAAACGGTGATTAATAGCCCATGAAACAGGCCAGAATCGGCCAAAACTGTGAGTGTTGATGACCGGCACGTAAATGCACCCTAGGGTTCGTCAATGGTGGAAATCACTCCGGGGACCCAAAACGGTGATTAATAGCCCATGCAACATGCCAGAATCGGCCAAAACTGTGAGTGTTGATGACCGGCACGAAAATGCACCCTGGGTTCGACAATGGTGGAAATCACTCCGGGGACCCAAAACGGTGATTAAAAGCCCATGAAACAGGCCAGAATCGGCCAAAACTGCGAGTGTTGATGACCGGCACGTAAATGCACCCTGGGGTTCGTCAATGGTGGAAATCACTCCGGGGACCCAAAACGGTGATTAATAGCCCATGAAACAGGCCAGAATCGGCCAAAACTGCGAGTGTTGATGACCGGCACGTAAATGCACCCTGGGGTTCGTCAATGGTGGAAATCACTCCGGGGACCCAAAACGGTGATTAATAGCCCATGAAACAGGCCAGAATCGGCCAAAACTGCGAGTGTTGATGACCGGCACGTAAATGCACCCTGGGTTCGTCAATGGTGGAAATCACTCCGGGGATCCAAAACGGTGATTAATAGCCCATGAAACAGGCCAGAATCGGCCAAAACTGCGAGTGTTGATGACCGGCACGTAAATGCACCCTAGGGTTCGTCAATGGTGGAAATCACTCCGGGGACCCAAAACGGTGATTAATAGCCCATGAAACAGGCCAGAATCGGCCAAAACTGCGAGTGTTGATGACCGGCACGTAAATGCACCCTAGGGTTCGTCAATGGTGGAAATCACTCCGGGGACCCAAAACGGTGATTAATAGCCCATGAAACAGGCCAGAATCGGCCAAAACTGTGAGTGTTGATGACCGGCACGTAAATGCACCCTAGGGTTCGTCAATGGTGGAAATCACTCCGGGGACCCAAAACGGTGATTAATAGCCCATGCAACATGCCAGAATCGGCCAAAACTGTGAGTGTTGATGACCGGCACGAAAATGCACCCTGGGTTCGACAATGGTGGAAATCACTCCGGGGACCCAAAACGGTGATTAAAAGCCCATGAAACAGGCCAGAATAGGCCAAAACTGCGAGTGTTGATGACCGGCACGTAAATGCACCCTGGGGTTCGTCAATGGTGGAAATCACTCCGGGGACCCAAAACGGTGATTAATAGCCCATGAAACAGGCCAGAATCGGCCAAAACTGCGAGTGTTGATGACCGGCACGTAAATGCACCCTGGGGTTCGTCAATGGTGGAAATCACTCCGGGGACCCAAAACGGTGATTAATAGCCCATGAAACAGGCCAGAATCGGCCAAAACTGCGAGTGTTGATGACCGGCACGTAAATGCACCCTGAGGTTCGTCAATGGTGGAAATCACTCCGGGGACCCAAAACGGTGATTAATAGCCCATGAAACAGGCCAGAATCGGCCAAAACTGCGAGTGTTGATGACCGGCACGTAAATGCACCCTGAGGTTCGTCAATGGTGGAAATCACTCCGGGGACCCAAAACAGTGATTAATAGCCCATGAAACAGGCCAGAATCAGCCAAAAGTGTGTGGGCTGATGACCGGCACGTAAATGCACCCTGGGGTTCGTCAATGGTGGAAATCACTCCGGGGACCCAAAACGGTGATTAATAGCCCATGAAACCGGCCAGAATCGGCCAAATATGCGAGTGTTGATGACCGGCACGTAAATGCACCCTGGGTTCGTCAATGGTGGAAATTACTCCGGGGATCCAAAACGGTGATTAATAGCCCATGAAACAGGCCAGAATCGGCCAAAACTGTGAGTGTTGATGACCGGCACGTAAATGCACCCTAGGGTTCGTCAATGGTGGAAATCACTCCGGGGACCCAAAACGGTGATTAATAGCCCATGAAACCGGCCAGAATCGGCCAAATATGCGAGTGTTGATGACCGGCACGTAAATGCACCCTGGGTTCGTCAATGGTGGAAATTACTCCGGGGACCCAAAACGGTGATTAATAGCCCATGAAACAGGCCAGAATCGGCCAAAACTGTGAGTGTTGATGACCGGCACGTAAATGCACCCTAGGGTTCATCAATGGTGGAAATCACTCCGGGGACCCAAAACGGTGATTAATAGCCCATGCAACATGCCAGAATCGGCCAAAACTGTGAGTGTTGATGACCGGCACGAAAATGCACCCTGGGTTCGACAATGGTGGAAATCACTCCGGGGACCCAAAACGGTGATTAAAAGCCCATGAAACAGGCCAGAATCGGCCAAAACTGCGAGTGTTGATGACCGGCACGTAAATGCACCCTGGGGTTCGTCAATGGTGGAAATCACTCCGGGGACCCAAAACGGTGATTAATAGCCCATGAAACAGGCCAGAATCGGCCAAAACTGTGAGTGTTGATGACCGGCACGTAAATGCACCCTGGGGTTCGTCAATGGTGGAAATCACTCCGGGGACCCAAAACGGTGATTAATAGCCCATGAAACAGGCCAGAATCGGCCAAAACTGCGAGTGTTGATGACCGGCACGTAAATGCACCCTGAGGTTCGTCAATGGTGGAAATCACTCCGGGGACCCAAAACAGTGATTAATAGCCCATGAAACAGGCCAGAATCAGCCAAAAGTGTGTGGGCTGATGACCGGCACGTAAATGCACCCTGGGGTTCGTCAATGGTGGAAATCACTCCGGGGACCCAAAACGGTGATTAATAGCCCATGAAACCGGCCAGAATCGGCCAAATATGCGAGTGTTGATGACCGGCACGTAAATGCACCCTGGGTTCGTCAATGGTGGAAATCACTCCGGGGACCCAAAACGGTGATTAATAGCCCATGAAACAGGCCAGAATCGGCCAAAACTGCGAGTTTTGATGACCGGCACGAAAATGCACCCTGGGTTCGTCAATGGTGGAAATCACTCCGGGGACCCAAAACGGTGATTAATAGCCCATGAAACAGGCCAGAATCGGCCAAAACTGTGAGTGTTGATGACCGGCACGTAAATGCACCCTGGGGTTCGTCAATGGTGGAAATCACTCCGGGGACCCAAAACGGTGATTAATAGCCCATGAAACAGGCCAGAATCGGCCAAAACTGCGAGTGTTGATGACCGGCACGTAAATGCACCCTAGGGTTCGTCAATGGTGGAAATCACTCCGGGGACCCAAAACGGTGATTAATAGCCCATGAAACAGGTCAGAATCGGCCAAAACTGCGAGTGTTGATGACCGGCACGTAAATGCACCCTAGGGTTCGTCAATGGTGGAAATCACTCCGGGGACCCAAAACGGTGATTAATAGCCCATGAAACCGGCCAGAATCGGCCAAATATGCGAGTGTTGATGACCGGCACGTAAATGCACCCTGGGTTCGTCAATGGTGGAAATTACTCCGGGGATCCAAAACGGTGATTAATAGCCCATGAAACAGGCCAGAATCGGCCAAAACTGTGAGTGTTGATGACCGGCACGTAAATGCACCCTAGGGTTCGTCAATGGTGGAAATCACTCCGGGGACCCAAAACGGTGATTAATAGCCCATGAAACAGGCCAGAATCGGCCAAAACTGTGAGTGTTGATGACCGGCACGTAAATGCACCCTAGGGTTCGTCAATGGTGGAAATCACTCCGGGGACCCAAAACGGTGATTAATAGCCCATGCAACATGCCAGAATCGGCCAAAACTGTGAGTGTTGATGACCGGCACGAAAATGCACCCTGGGTTCGACAATGGTGGAAATCACTCCGGGGACCCAAAACGGTGATTAAAAGCCCATGAAACAGGCCAGAATCGGCCAAAACTGCGAGTGTTGATGACCGGCACGTAAATGCACCCTGGGGTTCGTCAATGGTGGAAATCACTCCGGGGACCCAAAACGGTGATTAATAGCCCATGAAACAGGCCAGAATCGGCCAAAACTGCGAGTGTTGATGACCGGCACGTAAATGCACCCTGGGGTTCGTCAATGGTGGAAATCACTCCGGGGACCCAAAACGGTGATTAATAGCCCATGAAACAGGCCAGAATCGGCCAAAACTGCGAGTGTTGATGACCGGCACGTAAATGCACCCTGAGGTTCGTCAATGGTGGAAATCACTCCGGGGACCCAAAACAGTGATTAATAGCCCATGAAACAGGCCAGAATCAGCCAAAAGTGTGTGGGCTGATGACCGGCACGTAAATGCACCCTGGGGTTCGTCAATGGTGGAAATCACTCCGGGGACCCAAAACGGTGATTAATAGCCCATGAAACCGGCCAGAATCGGCCAAATATGCGAGTGTTGATGACCGGCACGTAAATGCACCCTGGGTTCGTCAATGGTGGAAATTACTCCGGGGATCCAAAACGGTGATTAATAGCCCATGAAACAGGCCAGAATCGGCCAAAACTGTGAGTGTTGATGACCGGCACGTCAATGCACCCTAGGGTTCGTCAATGGTGGAAATCACTCCGGGGACCCAAAACGGTGATTAATAGCCCATGAAACAGGCCAGAATCGGCCAAAACTGCGAGTGTTGATGACCGGCACGTAAATGCACCCTGGGTTCGTCAATGGTGGAAATCACTCCGGGGATCCAAAACGGTGATTAATAGCCCAAGAAACAGGCCAGAATCGGCCAAAACTGTGAGTGTTGATGACCGGCACGTAAATGCACCCTAGGGTTCGTCAATGGTGGAAATCACTCCGGGGACCCAAAACGGTGATTAATAGCCCATGAAACAGGCCAGAATCGGCCAAAACTGCGAGTGTTGATGACCGGCACGAAAATGCACCCTGGGTTCGTCAATGGTGGAAATCACTCCGGGGACCCAAAACGGTGATTAATAGCCCATGAAACAGGCCAGAATCGGCCAAAACTGTGAGTGTTGATGACCGGCACGTAAATGCACCCTGGGGTTCGTCAATGGTGGAAATCACTCCGGGGACCCAAAACGGTGATTAATAGCCCATGAAACAGGCCAGAATCGGCCAAAACTGCGAGTGTTGATGACCGGCACGTAAATGCACCCTAGGGTTCGTCAATGGTGGAAATCACTCCGGGGACCCAAAACGGTGATTAATAGCCCATGAAACAGGTCAGAATCGGCCAAAACTGCGAGTGTTGATGACCGGCACGTAAATGCACCCTAGGGTTCGTCAATGGTGGAAATCACTCCGGGGACCCAAAACGGTGATTAATAGCCCATGAAACCGGCCAGAATCGGCCAAATATGCGAGTGTTGATGACCGGCACGTAAATGCACCCTGGGTTCGTCAATGGTGGAAATTACTCCGGGGATCCAAAACGGTGATTAATAGCCCATGAAACAGGCCAGAATCGGCCAAAACTGTGAGTGTTGATGACCGGCACGTAAATGCACCCTAGGTTTCGTCAATGGTGGAAATCACTCCGGGGACCCAAAACGGTGATTAATAGCCCATGAAACAGGCCAGAATCGGCCAAAACTGCGAGTGTTGATGACCGGCACGTAAATGCACCCTGAGGTTCGTCAATGGTGGAAATCACTCCGGGGACCCAAAACAGTGATTAATAGCCCATGAAACAGGCCAGAATCAGCCAAAAGTGTGTGGGCTGATGACCGGCACGTAAATGCACCCTGGGGTTCGTCAATGGTGGAAATCACTCCGGGGACCCAAAACGGTGATTAATAGCCCATGAAACCGGCCAGAATCGGCCAAATATGCGAGTGTTGATGACCGGCACGTAAATGCACCCTGGGTTCGTCAATGGTGGAAATTACTCCGGGGATCCAAAACGGTGATTAATAGCCCATGAAACAGGCCAGAATCGGCCAAAACTGTGAGTGTTGATGACCGGCACGTAAATGCACCCTAGGGTTCGTCAATGGTGGAAATCACTCCGGGGACCCAAAACGGTGATTAATAGCCCATGAAACCGGCCAGAATCGGCCAAATATGCGAGTGTTGATGACCGGCACGTAAATGCACCCTGGGTTCGTCAATGGTGGAAATTACTCCGGGGATCCAAAACGGTGATTAATAGCCCATGAAACAGGCCAGAATCGGCCAAAACTGTGAGTGTTGATGACCGGCACGTAAATGCACCCTAGGTTTCGTCAATGGTGGAAATCACTCCGGGGACCCAAAACGGTGATTAATAGCCCATGAAACAGGCCAGAATCGGCCAAAACTGCGAGTGTTGATGACCGGCACGTAAATGCACCCTGGGTTCGTCAATGGTGGAAATCACTCCGGGATCCAAAACGGTGATTAATAGCCCATGAAACAGGCCAGAATCGGCCAAAACTGCGAGTGTTGATGACCGGCACGTAAATGCACCCTAGGGTTCGTCAATGGTGGAAATCACTCCGGGGACCCAAAACGGTGATTAATAGCCCATGAAACAGGCCAGAATCGGCCAAAACTGCGAGTGTTGATGACCGGCACGTAAATGCACCCTAGGGTTCGTCAATGGTGGAAATCACTCCGGGGACCCAAAACGGTGATTAATAGCCCATGAAACAGGCCAGAATCGGCCAAAACTGCGAGTGTTGATGACCGGCACGTAAATGCACCCTAGGGTTCGTCAATGGTGGAAATCACTCCGGGGACCCAAAACGGTGATTAATAGCCCATGAAACAGGCCAGAATCGGCCAAAACTGCGAGTGTTGATGACCGGCACGTAAATGCACCCTGGGTTCGTCAATGGTGGAAATCACTCCGGGGACCCAAAACGGTGATTAATAGCCCATGAAACAGGCCAGAATCGGCCAAAACTGCGAGTGTTGATGACCGGCACGTAAATGCACCCTGGGGTTCGTCAATGGTGGAAATCACTCCGGGGACCCAAAACGGTGATTAATAGCCCATGAAACAGGCCAGAATCGGCCAAAACTGCGAGTGTTGATGACCGGCACGTAAATGCACCCTGAGGTTCGTCAATGGTGGAAATCACTCCGGGGACCCAAAACAGTGATTAATAGCCCATGAAACAGGCCAGAATCAGCCAAAAGTGTGTGGGCTGATGACCGGCACGTAAATGCACCCTGGGGTTCGTCAATGGTGGAAATCACTCCGGGGACCCAAAACGGTGATTAATAGCCCATGAAACCGGCCAGAATCGGCCAAATATGCGAGTGTTGATGACCGGCACGTAAATGCACCCTGGGTTCGTCAATGGTGGAAATTACTCCGGGGATCCAAAACGGTGATTAATAGCCCATGAAACAGGCCAGAATCGGCCAAAACTGTGACTGTTGATGACCGGCACGTCAATGCACCCTAGGGTTCGTCAATGGTGGAAATCACTCCGGGGACCCAAAACGGTGATTAATAGCCCATGAAACAGGCCAGAATCGGCCAAAACTGCGAGTGTTGATGACCGGCACGTAAATGCACCCTGGGTTCGTCAATGGTGGAAATCACTCCGGGGATCCAAAACGGTGATTAATAGCCCAAGAAACAGGCCAGAATCGGCCAAAACTGTGAGTGTTGATGACCGGCACGTAAATGCACCCTAGGGTTCGTCAATGGTGGAAATCACTCCGGGGACCCAAAACGGTGATTAATAGCCCATGAAACAGGCCAGAATCGGCCAAAACTGCGAGTGTTGATGACCGGCACGAAAATGCACCCTGGGTTCGTCAATGGTGGAAATCACTCCGGGGACCCAAAACGGTGATTAATAGCCCATGAAACAGGCCAGAATCGGCCAAAACTGTGAGTGTTGATGACCGGCACGTAAATGCACCCTGGGGTTCGTCAATGGTGGAAATCACTCCGGGGACCCAAAACGGTGATTAATAGCCCATGAAACAGGCCAGAATCGGCCAAAACTGCGAGTGTTGATGACCGGCACGTAAATGCACCCTAGGGTTCGTCAATGGTGGAAATCACTCCGGGGACCCAAAACGGTGATTAATAGCCCATGAAACAGGTCAGAATCGGCCAAAACTGCGAGTGTTGATGACCGGCACGTAAATGCACCCTAGGGTTCGTCAATGGTGGAAATCACTCCGGGGACCCAAAACGGTGATTAATAGCCCATGAAACCGGCCAGAATCGGCCAAATATGCGAGTGTTGATGACCGGCACGTAAATGCACCCTGGGTTCGTCAATGGTGGAAATTACTCCGGGGATCCAAAACGGTGATTAATAGCCCATGAAACAGGCCAGAATCGGCCAAAACTGTGAGTGTTGATGACCGGCACGTAAATGCACCCTAGGTTTCGTCAATGGTGGAAATCACTCCGGGGACCCAAAACGGTGATTAATAGCCCATGAAACAGGTCAGAATCGGCCAAAACTGCGAGTGTTGATGACCGGCACGTAAATGCACCCTGAGGTTCGTCAATGGTGGAAATCACTCCGGGGACCCAAAACAGTGATTAATAGCCCATGAAACAGGCCAGAATCAGCCAAAAGTGTGTGGGCTGATGACCGGCACGTAAATGCACCCTGGGGTTCGTCAATGGTGGAAATCACTCCGGGGACCCAAAACGGTGATTAATAGCCCATGAAACCGGCCAGAATCGGCCAAATATGCGAGTGTTGATGACCGGCACGTAAATGCACCCTGGGTTCGTCAATGGTGGAAATTACTCCGGGGATCCAAAACGGTGATTAATAGCCCATGAAACAGGCCAGAATCGGCCAAAACTGTGAGTGTTGATGACCGGCACGTAAATGCACCCTAGGGTTCGTCAATGGTGGAAATCACTCCGGGGACCCAAAACGGTGATTAATAGCCCATGAAACCGGCCAGAATCGGCCAAATATGCGAGTGTTGATGACCGGCACGTAAATGCACCCTGGGTTCGTCAATGGTGGAAATTACTCCGGGGATCCAAAACGGTGATTAATAGCCCATGAAACAGGCCAGAATCGGCCAAAACTGTGAGTGTTGATGACCGGCACGTAAATGCACCCTAGGTTTCGTCAATGGTGGAAATCACTCCGGGGACCCAAAACGGTGATTAATAGCCCATGAAACAGGCCAGAATCGGCCAAAACTGCGAGTGTTGATGACCGGCACGTAAATGCACCCTGGGTTCGTCAATGGTGGAAATCACTCCGGGATCCAAAACGGTGATTAATAGCCCATGAAACAGGCCAGAATCGGCCAAAACTGCGAGTGTTGATGACCGGCACGTAAATGCACCCTAGGGTTCGTCAATGGTGGAAATCACTCCGGGGACCCAAAACGGTGATTAATAGCCCATGAAACAGGCCAGAATCGGCCAAAACTGCGAGTGTTGATGACCGGCACGTAAATGCACCCTAGGGTTCGTCAATGGTGGAAATCACTCCGGGGACCCAAAACGGTGATTAATAGCCCATGAAACAGGCCAGAATCGGCCAAAACTGCGAGTGTTGATGACCGGCACGTAAATGCACCCTAGGGTTCGTCAATGGTGGAAATCACTCCGGGGACCCAAAACGGTGATTAATAGCCCATGAAACAGGCCAGAATCGGCCAAAACTGCGAGTGTTGATGACCGGCACGTAAATGCACCCTGGGTTCGTCAATGGTGGAAATCACTCCGGGGACCCAAAACGGTGATTAATAGCCCATGAAACAGGCCAGAATCGGCCAAAACTGCGAGTGTTGATGACCGGCACGTAAATGCACCCTGGGGTTCGTCAATGGTGGAAATCACTCCGGGGACCCAAAACGGTGATTAATAGCCCATGAAACAGGCCAGAATCGGCCAAAACTGCGAGTGTTGATGACCGGCACGTAAATGCACCCTAGGGTTCGTCAATGGTGGAAATCACTCCGGGGACCCAAAACGGTGATTAATAGCCCATGAAACAGGCCAGAATCGGCCAAAACTGTGAGTGTTGATGACCGGCACGTAAATGCACCCTAGGGTTCGTCAATGGTGGAAATCACTCCGGGGACCCAAAACGGTGATTAATAGCCCATGCAACATGCCAGAATCGGCCAAAACTGTGAGTGTTGATGACCGGCACGAAAATGCACCCTGGGTTCGACAATGGTGGAAATCACTCCGGGGACCCAAAACGGTGATTAAAAGCCCATGAAACAGGCCAGAATCGGCCAAAACTGCGAGTGTTGATGACCGGCACGTAAATGCACCCTAGGTTTCGTCAATGGTGGAAATCACTCCGGGGACCCAAAACGGTGATTAATAGCCCATGAAACAGGTCAGAATCGGCCAAAACTGCGAGTGTTGATGACCGGCACGTAAATGCACCCTGAGGTTCGTCAATGGTGGAAATCACTCCGGGGACCCAAAACAGTGATTAATAGCCCATGAAACAGGCCAGAATCAGCCAAAAGTGTGTGGGCTGATGACCGGCACGTAAATGCACCCTGGGGTTCGTCAATGGTGGAAATCACTCCGGGGACCCAAAACGGTGATTAATAGCCCATGAAACCGGCCAGAATCGGCCAAATATGCGAGTGTTGATGACCGGCACGTAAATGCACCCTGGGTTCGTCAATGGTGGAAATTACTCCGGGGATCCAAAACGGTGATTAATAGCCCATGAAACAGGCCAGAATCGGCCAAAACTGTGAGTGTTGATGACCGGCACGTAAATGCACCCTAGGGTTCGTCAATGGTGGAAATCACTCCGGGGACCCAAAACGGTGATTAATAGCCCATGAAACCGGCCAGAATCGGCCAAATATGCGAGTGTTGATGACCGGCACGTAAATGCACCCTGGGTTCGTCAATGGTGGAAATTACTCCGGGGATCCAAAACGGTGATTAATAGCCCATGAAACAGGCCAGAATCGGCCAAAACTGTGAGTGTTGATGACCGGCACGTAAATGCACCCTAGGTTTCGTCAATGGTGGAAATCACTCCGGGGACCCAAAACGGTGATTAATAGCCCATGAAACAGGCCAGAATCGGCCAAAACTGCGAGTGTTGATGACCGGCACGTAAATGCACCCTGGGTTCGTCAATGGTGGAAATCACTCCGGGATCCAAAACGGTGATTAATAGCCCATGAAACAGGCCAGAATCGGCCAAAACTGCGAGTGTTGATGACCGGCACGTAAATGCACCCTAGGGTTCGTCAATGGTGGAAATCACTCCGGGGACCCAAAACGGTGATTAATAGCCCATGAAACAGGCCAGAATCGGCCAAAACTGCGAGTGTTGATGACCGGCACGTAAATGCACCCTAGGGTTCGTCAATGGTGGAAATCACTCCGGGGACCCAAAACGGTGATTAATAGCCCATGAAACAGGCCAGAATCGGCCAAAACTGCGAGTGTTGATGACCGGCACGTAAATGCACCCTAGGGTTCGTCAATGGTGGAAATCACTCCGGGGACCCAAAACGGTGATTAATAGCCCATGAAACAGGCCAGAATCGGCCAAAACTGCGAGTGTTGATGACCGGCACGTAAATGCACCCTGGGTTCGTCAATGGTGGAAATCACTCCGGGGACCCAAAACGGTGATTAATAGCCCATGAAACAGGCCAGAATCGGCCAAAACTGCGAGTGTTGATGACCGGCACGTAAATGCACCCTGGGGTTCGTCAATGGTGGAAATCACTCCGGGGACCCAAAACGGTGATTAATAGCCCATGAAACAGGCCAGAATCGGCCAAAACTGCGAGTGTTGATGACCGGCACGTAAATGCACCCTAGGGTTCGTCAATGGTGGAAATCACTCCGGGGACCCAAAACGGTGATTAATAGCCCATGAAACAGGCCAGAATCGGCCAAAACTGTGAGTGTTGATGACCGGCACGTAAATGCACCCTAGGGTTCGTCAATGGTGGAAATCACTCCGGGGACCCAAAACGGTGATTAATAGCCCATGCAACATGCCAGAATCGGCCAAAACTGTGAGTGTTGATGACCGGCACGAAAATGCACCCTGGGTTCGACAATGGTGGAAATCACTCCGGGGACCCAAAACGGTGATTAAAAGCCCATGAAACAGGCCAGAATCGGCCAAAACTGCGAGTGTTGATGACCGGCACGTAAATGCACCCTGGGGTTCGTCAATGGTGGAAATCACTCCGGGGACCCAAAACGGTGATTAATAGCCCATGAAACAGGCCAGAATCGGCCAAAACTGCGAGTGTTGATGACCGGCACGTAAATGCACCCTAGGGTTCGTCAATGGTGGAAATCACTCCGGGGACCCAAAACGGTGATTAAAAGCCCATGAAACAGGCCAGAATCGGCCAAATATGCGAGTGTTGATGACCGGCACGTAAATGCACCCTGGGGTTCGTCAATGGTGGAAATCACTCCGGGGACCCAAAACGGTGATTAATAGCCCATGAAACAGGCCAGAATCGGCCAAAACTGCGAGTGTTGATGACCGGCACGTAAATGCACCCTGGGTTCGTCAATGGTGGAAATCACTCCGGGGATCCAAAACGGTGATTAATAGCCCATGAAACAGGCCAGAATCGGCCAAAACTGCGAGTGTTGATGACCGGCACGTAAATGCACCCTAGGGTTCGTCAATGGTGGAAATCACTCCGGGGACCTAAAACGGTGATTAATAGCCCATGAAACAGGCCAGAATCGGCCAAAACTGCGAGTGTTGATGACCGGCACGTAAATGCACCCTAGGGTTCGTCAATGGTGGAAATCACTCCGGGGACCCAAAACGGTGATTAATAGCCCATGAAACAGGCCAGAATCGGCCAAAACTGCGAGTGTTGATGACCGGCACGTAAATGCACCCTAGGGTTCGTCAATGGTGGAAATCACTCCGGGGACCCAAAACGGTGATTAATAGCCCATGAAACAGGCCAGAATCGGCCAAAACTGTGAGTGTTGATGACCGGCACGTAAATGCACCCTAGGGTTCGTCAATGGTGGAAATCACTCCGGGGACCCAAAACGGTGATTAATAGCCCATGCAACATGCCAGAATCGGCCAAAACTGTGAGTGTTGATGACCGGCACGAAAATGCACCCTGGGTTCGACAATGGTGGAAATCACTCCGGGGACCCAAAACGGTGATTAAAAGCCCATGAAACAGGCCAGAATCGGCCAAAACTGCGAGTGTTGATGACCGGCACGTAAATGCACCCTGGGGTTCGTCAATGGTGGAAATCACTCCGGGGACCCAAAACGGTGATTAATAGCCCATGAAACAGGCCAGAATCGGCCAAAACTGCGAGTGTTGATGACCGGCACGTAAATGCACCCTGAGGTTCTTCAATGGTGGAAATCACTCCGGGGACCCAAAACAGTGATTAATAGCCCATGAAACAGGCCAGAATCAGCCAAAAGTGTGTGGGCTGATGACCGGCACGTAAATGCACCCTGGGGTTCGTCAATGGTGGAAATCACTCCGGGGACCCAAAACGGTGATTAATAGCCCATGAAACCGGCCAGAATCGGCCAAATATGCGAGTGTTGATGACCGGCACGTAAATGCACCCTGGGTTCGTCAATGGTGGAAATTACTCCGGGGATCCAAAACGGTGATTAATAGCCCATGAAACAGGCCAGAATCGGCCAAAACTGTGAGTGTTGATGACCGGCACGTCAATGCACCCTAGGGTTCGTCAATGGTGGAAATCACTCCGGGGACCCAAAACGGTGATTAATAGCCCATGAAACAGGCCAGAATCGGCCAAAACTGCGAGTGTTGATGACCGGCACGTAAATGCACCCTGGGTTCGTCAATGGTGGAAATCACTCCGGGGATCCAAAACGGTGATTAATAGCCCAAGAAACAGGCCAGAATCGGCCAAAACTGTGAGTGTTGATGACCGGCACGTAAATGCACCCTAGGGTTCGTCAATGGTGGAAATCACTCCGGGGACCCAAAACGGTGATTAATAGCCCATGAAACAGGCCAGAATCGGCCAAAACTGCGAGTGTTGATGACCGGCACGAAAATGCACCCTGGGTTCGTCAATGGTGGAAATCACTCCGGGGACCCAAAACGGTGATTAATAGCCCATGAAACAGGCCAGAATCGGCCAAAACTGTGAGTGTTGATGACCGGCACGTAAATGCACCCTGGGGTTCGTCAATGGTGGAAATCACTCCGGGGACCCAAAACGGTGATTAATAGCCCATGAAACAGGCCAGAATCGGCCAAAACTGCGAGTGTTGATGACCGGCACGTAAATGCACCCTAGGGTTCGTCAATGGTGGAAATCACTCCGGGGACCCAAAACGGTGATTAATAGCCCATGAAACAGGTCAGAATCGGCCAAAACTGCGAGTGTTGATGACCGGCACGTAAATGCACCCTAGGGTTCGTCAATGGTGGAAATCACTCCGGGGACCCAAAACGGTGATTAATAGCCCATGAAACCGGCCAGAATCGGCCAAATATGCGAGTGTTGATGACCGGCACGTAAATGCACCCTGGGTTCGTCAATGGTGGAAATTACTCCGGGGATCCAAAACGGTGATTAATAGCCCATGAAACAGGCCAGAATCGGCCAAAACTGTGAGTGTTGATGACCGGCACGTAAATGCACCCTAGGTTTCGTCAATGGTGGAAATCACTCCGGGGACCCAAAACGGTGATTAATAGCCCATGAAACAGGCCAGAATCGGCCAAAACTGCGAGTGTTGATGACCGGCACGTAAATGCACCCTGGGTTCGTCAATGGTGGAAATCACTCCGGGGATCCAAAACGGTGATTAATAGCCCATGAAACAGGCCAGAATCGGCCAAAACTGCGAGTGTTGATGACCGGCACGTAAATGCACCCTAGGGTTCGTCAATGGTGGAAATCACTCCGGGGACCCAAAACGGTGATTAATAGCCCATGAAACAGGCCAGAATCGGCCAAAACTGCGAGTGTTGATGACCGGCACGTAAATGCACCCTAGGGTTCGTCAATGGTGGAAATCACTCCGGGGACCCAAAACGGTGATTAATAGCCCATGAAACAGGCCAGAATCGGCCAAAACTGTGAGTGTTGATGACCGGCACGTAAATGCACCCTAGGGTTCGTCAATGGTGGAAATCACTCCGGGGACCCAAAACGGTGTTTAATAGCCCATGCAACATGCCAGAATCGGCCAAAACTGTGAGTGTTGATGACCGGCACGAAAATGCACCCTGGGTTCGACAATGGTGGAAATCACTCCGGGGACCCAAAACGGTGATTAAAAGCCCATGAAACAGGCCAGAATCGGCCAAAACTGTGAGTGTTGATGACCGGCACGTAAATGCACCCTAGGGTTCGTCAATGGTGGAAATCACTCCGGGGACCCAAAACGGTGATTAATAGCCCATGAAACAGGCCAGAATCGGCCAAAACTGCGAGTGTTGATGACCGGCACGTAAATGCACCCTGGGTTCGTCAATGGTGGAAATCACTCCGGGGATCCAAAACGGTGATTAATAGCCCATGAAACAGGCCAGAATCGGCTAAAACTGCGAGTGTTGATGACCGGCACGTAAATGCACCCTAGGGTTCGTCAATGGTGGAAATCACTCCGGGGACCTAAAACGGTGATTAATAGCCCATGAAACAGGCCAGAATCGGCCAAAACTGCGAGTGTTGATGACCGGCACGTAAATGCACCCTAGGGTTCGTCAATGGTGGAAATCACTCCGGGGACCCAAAACGGTGATTAATAGGCCATGAAACAGGCCAGAATCGGCCAAAACTGTGAGTGTTGATGACCGGCACGTAAATGCACCCTAGGGTTCGTCAATGGTGGAAATCACTCCAGGGACCCAAAACGGTGATTAATAGCCCATGAAACAGGCCAGAATCGGCCAAAACTGCGAGTGTTGATGACCGGCACGTAAATGCACCCTAGGGTTCGTCAATGGTGGAAATCACTCCGGGGACCCAAAACGGTGATTAATAGCCCATGAAACAGGCCAGAATCGGCCAAAACTGCGAGTGTTGATGACCGGCACGTAAATGCACCCTAGGGTTCGTCAATGGTGGAAATCACTCCGGGGACCCAAAACGGTGATTAATAGCCCATGAAACAGGCCAGAATCGGCCAAAACTGTGAGTGTTGATGACCGGCACGTAAATGCACCCTAGGGTTCGTCAATGGTGGAAATCACTCCGGGGACCCAAAACGGTGATTAATAGCCCATGCAACATGCCAGAATCGGCCAAAACTGTGAGTGTTGATGACCGGCACGAAAATGCACCCTGGGTTCGACAATGGTGGAAATCACTCCGGGGACCCAAAACGGTGATTAAAAGCCCATGAAACAGGCCAGAATCGGCCAAAACTGCGAGTGTTGATGACCGGCACGTAAATGCACCCTGGGTTCGTCAATGGTGGAAATCACTCCGGGGATCCAAAACGGTGATTAATAGCCCATGAAACAGGCCAGAATCGGCCAAAACTGCGAGTGTTGATGACCGGCACGTAAATGCACCCTGGGTTCGTCAATGGTGGAAATCACTCCGGGGATCCAAAACGGTGATTAATAGCCCATGAAACAGGCCAGAATCGGCCAAAACTGCGAGTGTTGATGACCGGCACGTAAATGCACCCTAGGGTTCGTCAATGGTGGAAATCACTCCGGGGACCCAAAACGGTGATTAATAGCCCATGAAACAGGCCAGAATCAGCCAAAACTGTGAGTGTTGATGACCGGCACGTAAATGCACCCTGGGTTCGTCAATGGTGGAAATCACTCCGGGGATCCAAAACGGTGATTAATAACCCATGAAACAGGCCAGAATCGGCCAAAACTGCGAGTGTTGATGACCGGCACGTAAATGCACCCTAGGGTTCGTCAATGGTGGAAATCACTCCGGGGACCTAAAACGGTGATTAATAGCCCATGAAACAGGCTAGAATCGGCCAAAACTGCGAGTGTTGATGACCGGCACGTAAATGCACCCTAGGGTTCGTCAATGGTGGAAATCACTCCGGGGACCCAAAACGGTGATTAATAGCCCATGAAACAGGCCAGAATCGGCCAAAACTGTGAGTGTTGATGACCGGCACGTAAATGCACCCTAGGGTTCGTCAATGGTGGAAATCACTCCGGGGACCCAAAACGGTGATTAATAGCCCATGCAACATGCCAGAATCGGCCAAAACTGTGAGTGTTGATGACCGGCACGAAAATGCACCCTGGGTTCGTCAATGGTGGAAATCACTCCGGGGACCCAAAACGGTGATTAATAGCCCATGAAACAGGCCAGAATCGGCCAAAACTGCGAGTGTTGATGACCGGCACGTAAATGCACCCTGGGGTTCGTCAATGGTGGAAATCACTCCGGGGACCCAAAACGGTGATTAATAGCCCATGAAACAGGCCAGAATCGGCCAAAACTGCGAGTGTTGATGACCGGCACGTAAATGCACCCTGGGTTCGTCAATGGTGGAAATCACTCCGGGGATCCAAAACGGTGATTAATAGCCCATGAAACAGGCCAGAATCGGCCAAAACTGTGAGTGTTGATGACCGGCACGTAAATGCACCCTAGGGTTCGTCAATGGTGGAAATCACTCCGGGGACCCAAAACGGTGATTAATAGCCCATGAAACAGGCCAGAATCGGCCAAAACTGCGAGTGTTGATGACCGGCACGTAAATGCACCCTGGGTTCGTCAATGGTGGAAATCACTCCGGGGATCCAAAACGGTGATTAATAGCCCATGAAACAGGCCAGAATCGGCCAAAACTGCGAGTGTTGATGACCGGCACGTAAATGCACCCTAGGGTTCGTCAATGGTGGAAATCACTCCGGGGACCCAAAACGGTGATTAATAGCCCATGAAACAGGCCAGAATCGGCCAAAACTGCGAGTGTTGATGACCGGCACGTAAATGCACCCTGGGTTCGTCAATGGTGGAAATCACTCCGGGGATCCAAAACGGTGATTAATAGCCCATGAAACAGGCCAGAATCGACCAAAACTGCGAGTGTTGATGACCGGCACGTAAATGCACCCTAGGGTTCGTCAATGGTGGAAATCACTCCGGGGACCCAAAACGGTGATTAAAAGCCCATGAAACAGGCCAGAATCGGCCAAATATGCGAGTGTTGATGACCGGCACGTAAATGCACCCTGGGGTTCGTCAATGGTGGAAATCACTCCGGGGACCCAAAACGGTGATTAATAGCCCATGAAACAGGCCAGAATCGGCCAAAACTGCGAGTGTTGATGACCGGCACGTAAATGCACCCTGGGTTCGTCAATGGTGGAAATCACTCCGGGGATCCAAAACGGTGATTAATAGCCCATGAAACAGGCCAGAATCGGCCAAAACTGCGAGTGTTGATGACCGGCACGTAAATGCACCCTAGGGTTCGTCAATGGTGGAAATCACTCCGGGGACCTAAAACGGTGATTAATAGCCCATGAAACAGGCCAGAATCGGCCAAAACTGCGAGTGTTGATGACCGGCACGTAAATGCACCCTGGGTTCGTCAATGGTGGAAATCACTCCGGGGACCCAAAACGGTGATTAATAGTCCATGAAACAGGCCAGAATCGGCCAAAACTGCGAGTGCTGATGACCGGCACGTAAATGCACCCTGGGTTCGTCAATGGTGGAAATCACTCAGGGGACCCAAAACAGTGATTAATAGCCCATGAAACAGGCCAGAATCGGCCAAAACTGCGAGTGTTGATGACCGGCACGTAAATGCACCCTGGGTTCGTCAATGGTGGAAATCACTCCGGGGATCCAAAACGGTGATTAATAGCCCATGAAACAGGCCAGAATCGGCCAAAACTGCGAGTGTTGATGACCGGCACGTAAATGCACCCTAGGGTTCGTCAATGGTGGAAATCACTCCGGGGACCTAAAACGGTGATTAATAGCCCATGAAACAGGCCAGAATCGGCCAAAACTGCGAGTGTTGATGACCGGCACGTAAATGCACCCTAGGGTTCGTCAATGGTGGAAATCACTCCGGGGACCCAAAACGGTGATTAATAGCCCATGAAACAGGCCAGAATCGGCCAAAACTGTGAGTGTTGATGACCGGCACGTAAATGCACCCTAGGGTTCGTCAATGGTGGAAATCACTCCGGGGACCCAAAACGGTGATTAATAGCCCATGCAACATGCCAGAATCGGCCAAAACTGTGAGTGTTGATGACCGGCACGAAAATGCACCCTGGGTTCGTCAATGGTGGAAATCACTCCGGGGACCCAAAACGGTGATTAATAGCCCATGAAACAGGCCAGAATCGGCCAAAACTGCGAGTGTTGATGACCGGCACGTAAATGCACCCTGGGGTTCGTCAATGGTGGAAATCACTCCGGGGACCCAAAACGGTGATGAATAGCCCATGAAACAGGCCAGAATCGGCCAAAACTGCGAGTGTTGATGACCGGCACGTAAATGCACCCTGGGTTCGTCAATGGTGGAAATCACTCCGGGGATCCAAAGTGGTGATTAATAGCCCATGAAACAGGCCAGAATCGGCCAAAACTGTGAGTGTTGATGACCGGCACGTAAATGCACCCTAGGGTTCGTCAATGGTGGAAATCACTCCGGGGACCCAAAACGGTGATTAATAGCCCATGAAACAGGCCAGAATCGGCCAAAACTGCGAGTGTTGATGACCGGCACGTAAATGCACCCTGGGTTCGTCAATGGTGGAAATCACTCCGGGGATCCAAAACGGTGATTAAAAGCCCATGAAACAGGCCAGAATCGGCCAAAACTGCGAGTGTTGATGACCGGCACGTAAATGCACCCTAGGGTTCGTCAATGGTGGAAATCACTCCGGGGACCCAAAACGGTGATTAAAAGCCCATGAAACAGGCCAGAATCGGCCAAATATGCGAGTGTTGATGACCGGCACGTAAATGCACCCTGGGGTTCGTCAATGGTGGAAATCACTCCGGGGACCCAAAACGGTGATTAATAGCCCATGAAACAGGCCAGAATCGGCCAAAACTGCGAGTGTTGATGACCGGCACGTAAATGCACCCTGGGTTCGTCAATGGTGGAAATCACTCCGGGGATCCAAAACGGTGATTAATAGCCCATGAAACAGGCCAGAATCGGCCAAAACTGCGAGTGTTGATGACCGGCACGTAAATGCACCCTAGGGTTCGTCAATGGTGGAAATCACTCCGGGGACCTAAAACGGTGATTAATAGCCCATGAAACAGGCCAGAATCGGCCAAAACTGCGAGTGTTGATGACCGGCACGTAAATGCACCCTAGGGTTCGTCAATGGTGGAAATCACTCCGGGGACCCAAAACGGTGATTAATAGCCCATGAAACAGGCCAGAATCGGCCAAAACTGCGAGTGTTGATGACCGGCACGTAAATGCACCCTAGGGTTCGTCAATGGTGGAAATCACTCCGGGGACCCAAAACGGTGATTAATAGCCCATGAAACAGGCCAGAATCGGCCAAAACTGCGAGTGTTGATGACCGGCACGTAAATGCACCCTAGGGTTCGTCAATGGTGGAAATCACTCCGGGGACCCAAAACGGTGATTAATAGCCCATGAAACAGGCCAGAATCGGCCAAAACTGTGAGTGTTGATGACCGGCACGTAAATGCACCCTAGGGTTCGTCAATGGTGGAAATCACTCCGGGGACCCAAAACGGTGATTAATAGCCCATGCAACATGCCAGAATCGGCCAAAACTGTGAGTGTTGATGACCGGCACGAAAATGCACCCTGGGTTCGACAATGGTGGAAATCACTCCAGGGACCCAAAACGGTGATTAAAAGCCCATGAAACAGGCCAGAATCGGCCAAAACTGCGAGTGTTGATGACCGGCACGTAAATGCACCCTGGGTTCGTCAATGGTGGAAATCACTCCGGGGATCCAAAACGGTGATTAATAGCCCATGAAACAGGCCAGAATCGGCCAAAACTGCGAGTGTTGATGACCGGCACGTAAATGCACCCTGGGTTCGTCAATGGTGGAAATCACTCCGGGGATCCAAAACGGTGATTAATAGCCCATGAAACAGGCCAGAATCGGCCAAAACTGCGAGTGTTGATGACCGGCACGTAAATGCACCCTAGGGTTCGTCAATGGTGGAAATCACTCCGGGGACCTAAAACGGTGATTAATAGCCCATGAAACAGGCCAGAATCGGCCAAAACTGCGAATGTTGATGACCGGCACGTAAATGCACCCTAGGGTTCGTCAATGGTGGAAATCACTCCGGGGACCCAAAACGGTGATTAATAGCCCATGAAACAGGCCAGAATCGGCCAAAACTGCGAGTGTTGATGACCGGCACGTAAATGCACCCTAGGGTTCGTCAATGGTGGAAATCACTCCGGGGACCCAAAACGGTGATTAATAGCCCATGAAACAGGCCAGAATCGGCCAAAACTGTGAGTGTTGATGACCGGCACGTAAATGCACCCTAGGGTTCGTCAATGGTGGAAATCACTCCGGGGACCCAAAACGGTGATTAATAGCCCATGCAACATGCCAGAATCGGCCAAAACTGTGAGTGTTGATGACCGGCACGAAAATGCACCCTGGGTTCGACAATGGTGGAAATCACTCCGGGGACCCAAAACGGTGATTAATAGCCCATGAAACAGGCCAGAATCGGCCAAAACTGCGAGTGTTGATGACCGGCACGTAAATGCACCCTGGGGTTCGTCAATGGTGGAAATCACTCCGGGGACCCAAAACGGTGATTAATAGCCCATGAAACAGGCCAGAATCGGCCAAAACTGCGAGTGTTGATGACCGGCACGTAAATGCACCCTGGGGTTCGTCAATGGTGGAAATCACTCCGGGGACCCAAAACGGTGATTAATAGCCCATGAAACAGGCCAGAATCGGCCAAAACTGCGAGTGTTGATGACCGGCACGTAAATGCACCCTGAGGTTCGTCAATGGTGGAAATCACTCCGGGGACCCAAAACGGTGATTAATAGCCCATGAAACCGGCCAGAATCGGCCAAATATGCGAGTGTTGATGACCGGCACGTAAATGCACCCTGGGTTCGTCAATGGTGGAAATTACTCCGGGGATCCAAAACGGTGATTAATAGCCCATGAAACAGGCCAGAATCGGCCAAAACTGTGAGTGTTGATGACCGGCACGTCAATGCACCCTAGGGTTCGTCAATGGTGGAAATCACTCCGGGGACCCAAAACGGTGATTAATAGCCCATGAAACAGGCCAGAATCGGCCAAAACTGCGAGTGTTGATGACCGGCACGTAAATGCACCCTGGGTTCGTCAATGGTGGAAATCACTCCGGGGATCCAAAACGGTGATTAATAGCCCAAGAAACAGGCCAGAATCGGCCAAAACTGTGAGTGTTGATGACCGGCACGTAAATGCACCCTAGGGTTCGTCAATGGTGGAAATCACTCCGGGGACCCAAAACGGTGATTAATAGCCCATGAAACAGGCCAGAATCGGCCAAAACTGCGAGTGTTGATGACCGGCACGAAAATGCACCCTGGGTTCGTCAATGGTGGAAATCACTCCGGGGACCCAAAACGGTGATTAATAGCCCATGAAACAGGCCAGAATCGGCCAAAACTGTGAGTGTTGATGACCGGCACGTAAATGCACCCTGGGGTTCGTCAATGGTAGAAATCACTCCGGGGACCCAAAACGGTGATTAATAGCCCATGAAACAGGCCAGAATCGGCCAAAACTGCGAGTGTTGATGACCGGCACGTAAATGCACCCTAGGGTTCGTCAATGGTGGAAATCACTCCGGGGACCCAAAACGGTGATTAATAGCCCATGAAACAGGTCAGAATCGGCCAAAACTGCGAGTGTTGATGACCGGCACGTAAATGCACCCTAGGGTTCGTCAATGGTGGAAATCACTCCGGGGACCCAAAACGGTGATTAATAGCCCATGAAACCGGCCAGAATCGGCCAAATATGCGAGTGTTGATGACCGGCACGTAAATGCACCCTGGGTTCGTCAATGGTGGAAATTACTCCGGGGATCCAAAACGGTGATTAATAGCCCATGAAACAGGCCAGAATCGGCCAAAACTGTGAGTGTTGATGACCGGCACGTAAATGCACCCTAGGTTTCGTCAATGGTGGAAATCACTCCGGGGACCCAAAACGGTGATTAATAGCCCATGAAACAGGCCAGAATCGGCCAAAACTGCGAGTGTTGATGACCGGCACGTAAATGCACCCTGGGTTCGTCAATGGTGGAAATCACTCCGGGGATCCAAAACGGTGATTAATAGCCCATGAAACAGGCCAGAATCGGCCAAAACTGCGAGTGTTGATGACCGGCACGTAAATGCACCCTAGGGTTCGTCAATGGTGGAAATCACTCCGGGGACCCAAAACGGTGATTAATAGCCCATGAAACAGGCCAGAATCGGCCAAAACTGCGAGTGTTGATGACCGGCACGTAAATGCACCCTAGGGTTCGTCAATGGTGGAAATCACTCCGGGGACCCAAAACGGTGATTAATAGCCCATGAAACAGGCCAGAATCGGCCAAAACTGTGAGTGTTGATGACCGGCACGTAAATGCACCCTAGGGTTCGTCAATGGTGGAAATCACTCCGGGGACCCAAAACGGTGTTTAATAGCCCATGCAACATGCCAGAATCGGCCAAAACTGTGAGTGTTGATGACCGGCACGAAAATGCACCCTGGGTTCGACAATGGTGGAAATCACTCCGGGGACCCAAAACGGTGATTAAAAGCCCATGAAACAGGCCAGAATCGGCCAAAACTGTGAGTGTTGATGACCGGCACGTAAATGCACCCTAGGGTTCGTCAATGGTGGAAATCACTCCGGGGACCCAAAACGGTGATTAATAGCCCATGAAACAGGCCAGAATCGGCCAAAACTGCGAGTGTTGATGACCGGCACGTAAATGCACCCTGGGTTCGTCAATGGTGGAAATCACTCCGGGGATCCAAAACGGTGATTAATAGCCCATGAAACAGGCCAGAATCGGCTAAAACTGCGAGTGTTGATGACCGGCACGTAAATGCACCCTAGGGTTCGTCAATGGTGGAAATCACTCCGGGGACCTAAAACGGTGATTAATAGCCCATGAAACAGGCCAGAATCGGCCAAAACTGCGAGTGTTGATGACCGGCACGTAAATGCACCCTAGGGTTCGTCAATGGTGGAAATCACTCCGGGGACCCAAAACGGTGATTAATAGGCCATGAAACAGGCCAGAATCGGCCAAAACTGTGAGTGTTGATGACCGGCACGTAAATGCACCCTAGGGTTCGTCAATGGTGGAAATCACTCCAGGGACCCAAAACGGTGATTAATAGCCCATGAAACAGGCCAGAATCGGCCAAAACTGCGAGTGTTGATGACCGGCACGTAAATGCACCCTGGGTTCGTCAATGGTGGAAATCACTCCGGGGATCCAAAACGGTGATTAATAACCCATGAAACAGGCCAGAATCGGCCAAAACTGCGAGTGTTGATGACCGGCACGTAAATGCACCCTAGGGTTCGTCAATGGTGGAAATCACTCCGGGGACCTAAAACGGTGATTAATAGCCCATGAAACAGGCTAGAATCGGCCAAAACTGCGAGTGTTGATGACCGGCACGTAAATGCACCCTAGGGTTCGTCAATGGTGGAAATCACTCCGGGGACCCAAAACGGTGATTAATAGCCCATGAAACAGGCCAGAATCGGCCAAAACTGTGAGTGTTGATGACCGGCACGTAAATGCACCCTAGGGTTCGTCAATGGTGGAAATCACTCCGGGGACCCAAAACGGTGATTAATAGCCCATGCAACATGCCAGAATCGGCCAAAACTGTGAGTGTTGATGACCGGCACGAAAATGCACCCTGGGTTCGTCAATGGTGGAAATCACTCCGGGGACCCAAAACGGTGATTAATAGCCCATGAAACAGGCCAGAATCGGCCAAAACTGTGAGTGTTGATGACCGGCACGTAAATGCATCCTAGGGTTCGTCAATGGTGGAAATCACTCCAGGGACCCAAAACGGTGATTAATAGCCCATGAAACAGGCCAGAATCGGCCAAAACTGCGAGTGTTGATGACCGGCACGTAAATGCACCCTAGGGTTCGTCAATGGTGGAAATCACTCCGGGGACCTAAAACGGTGATTAATAGCCCATGAAACAGGCTAGAATCGGCCAAAACTGCGAGTGTTGATGACCGGCACGTAAATGCACCCTAGGGTTCGTCAATGGTGGAAATCACTCCGGGGACCCAAAACGGTGATTAATAGCCCATGAAACAGGCCAGAATCGGCCAAAACTGTGAGTGTTGATGACCGGCACGTAAATGCACCCTGGGTTCGACAATGGTGGAAATCACTCCGGGGACCCAAAACGGTGATTAATAGCCCATGAAACAGGCCAGAATCGGCCAAAACTGCGAGTGTTGATGACCGGCACGTAAATGCACCCTGGGGTTCGTCAATGGTGGAAATCACTCCGGGGACCCAAAACGGTGATTAATAGCCCATGAAACAGGCCAGAATCGGCCAAAACTGCGAGTGTTGATGACCGGCACGTAAATGCACCCTGGGGTTCGTCAATGGTGGAAATCACTCCGGGGACCCAAAACGGTGATTAATAGCCCATGAAACAGGCCAGAATCGGCCAAAACTGCGAGTGTTGATGACCGGCACGTAAATGCACCCTGAGGTTCGTCAATGGTGGAAATCACTCCGGGGACCCAAAACGGTGATTAATAGCCCATGAAACCGGCCAGAATCGGCCAAATATGCGAGTGTTGATGACCGGCACGTAAATGCACCCTGGGTTCGTCAATGGTGGAAATTACTCCGGGGATCCAAAACGGTGATTAATAGCCCATGAAACAGGCCAGAATCGGCCAAAACTGTGAGTGTTGATGACCGGCACGTCAATGCACCCTAGGGTTCGTCAATGGTGGAAATCACTCCGGGGACCCAAAACGGTGATTAATAGCCCATGAAACAGGCCAGAATCGGCCAAAACTGCGAGTGTTGATGACCGGCACGTAAATGCACCCTGGGTTCGTCAATGGTGGAAATCACTCCGGGGATCCAAAACGGTGATTAATAGCCCAAGAAACAGGCCAGAATCGGCCAAAACTGTGAGTGTTGATGACCGGCACGTAAATGCACCCTAGGGTTCGTCAATGGTGGAAATCACTCCGGGGACCCAAAACGGTGATTAATAGCCCATGAAACAGGCCAGAATCGGCCAAAACTGCGAGTGTTGATGACCGGCACGAAAATGCACCCTGGGTTCGTCAATGGTGGAAATCACTCCGGGGACCCAAAACGGTGATTAATAGCCCATGAAACAGGCCAGAATCGGCCAAAACTGTGAGTGTTGATGACCGGCACGTAAATGCACCCTGGGGTTCGTCAATGGTAGAAATCACTCCGGGGACCCAAAACGGTGATTAATAGCCCATGAAACAGGCCAGAATCGGCCAAAACTGCGAGTGTTGATGACCGGCACGTAAATGCACCCTAGGGTTCGTCAATGGTGGAAATCACTCCGGGGACCCAAAACGGTGATTAATAGCCCATGAAACAGGTCAGAATCGGCCAAAACTGCGAGTGTTGATGACCGGCACGTAAATGCACCCTAGGGTTCGTCAATGGTGGAAATCACTCCGGGGACCCAAAACGGTGATTAATAGCCCATGAAACCGGCCAGAATCGGCCAAATATGCGAGTGTTGATGACCGGCACGTAAATGCACCCTGGGTTCGTCAATGGTGGAAATTACTCCGGGGATCCAAAACGGTGATTAATAGCCCATGAAACAGGCCAGAATCGGCCAAAACTGTGAGTGTTGATGACCGGCACGTAAATGCACCCTAGGTTTCGTCAATGGTGGAAATCACTCCGGGGACCCAAAACGGTGATTAATAGCCCATGAAACAGGCCAGAATCGGCCAAAACTGCGAGTGTTGATGACCGGCACGTAAATGCACCCTGGGTTCGTCAATGGTGGAAATCACTCCGGGGATCCAAAACGGTGATTAATAGCCCATGAAACAGGCCAGAATCGGCCAAAACTGCGAGTGTTGATGACCGGCACGTAAATGCACCCTAGGGTTCGTCAATGGTGGAAATCACTCCGGGGACCCAAAACGGTGATTAATAGCCCATGAAACAGGCCAGAATCGGCCAAAACTGCGAGTGTTGATGACCGGCACGTAAATGCACCCTAGGGTTCGTCAATGGTGGAAATCACTCCGGGGACCCAAAACGGTGATTAATAGCCCATGAAACAGGCCAGAATCGGCCAAAACTGTGAGTGTTGATGACCGGCACGTAAATGCACCCTAGGGTTCGTCAATGGTGGAAATCACTCCGGGGACCCAAAACGGTGTTTAATAGCCCATGCAACATGCCAGAATCGGCCAAAACTGTGAGTGTTGATGACCGGCACGAAAATGCACCCTGGGTTCGACAATGGTGGAAATCACTCCGGGGACCCAAAACGGTGATTAAAAGCCCATGAAACAGGCCAGAATCGGCCAAAACTGTGAGTGTTGATGACCGGCACGTAAATGCACCCTAGGGTTCGTCAATGGTGGAAATCACTCCGGGGACCCAAAACGGTGATTAATAGCCCATGAAACAGGCCAGAATCGGCCAAAACTGCGAGTGTTGATGACCGGCACGTAAATGCACCCTGGGTTCGTCAATGGTGGAAATCACTCCGGGGATCCAAAACGGTGATTAATAGCCCATGAAACAGGCCAGAATCGGCTAAAACTGCGAGTGTTGATGACCGGCACGTAAATGCACCCTAGGGTTCGTCAATGGTGGAAATCACTCCGGGGACCTAAAACGGTGATTAATAGCCCATGAAACAGGCCAGAATCGGCCAAAACTGCGAGTGTTGATGACCGGCACGTAAATGCACCCTAGGGTTCGTCAATGGTGGAAATCACTCCGGGGACCCAAAACGGTGATTAATAGGCCATGAAACAGGCCAGAATCGGCCAAAACTGTGAGTGTTGATGACCGGCACGTAAATGCACCCTAGGGTTCGTCAATGGTGGAAATCACTCCAGGGACCCAAAACGGTGATTAATAGCCCATGAAACAGGCCAGAATCGGCCAAAACTGCGAGTGTTGATGACCGGCACGTAAATGCACCCTGGGTTCGTCAATGGTGGAAATCACTCCGGGGATCCAAAACGGTGATTAATAACCCATGAAACAGGCCAGAATCGGCCAAAACTGCGAGTGTTGATGACCGGCACGTAAATGCACCCTAGGGTTCGTCAATGGTGGAAATCACTCCGGGGACCTAAAACGGTGATTAATAGCCCATGAAACAGGCTAGAATCGGCCAAAACTGCGAGTGTTGATGACCGGCACGTAAATGCACCCTAGGGTTCGTCAATGGTGGAAATCACTCCGGGGACCCAAAACGGTGATTAATAGCCCATGAAACAGGCCAGAATCGGCCAAAACTGTGAGTGTTGATGACCGGCACGTAAATGCACCCTAGGGTTCGTCAATGGTGGAAATCACTCCGGGGACCCAAAACGGTGATTAATAGCCCATGCAACATGCCAGAATCGGCCAAAACTGTGAGTGTTGATGACCGACACGAAAATGCACCCTGGGTTCGTCAATGGTGGAAATCACTCCGGGGACCCAAAACGGTGATTAATAGCCCATGAAACAGGCCAGAATCGGCCAAAACTGCGAGTGTTGATGACCGGCACGTAAATGCACCCTGGGGTTCGTCAATGGTGGAAATCACTCCGGGGACCCAAAACGGTGATTAATAGCCCATGAAACAGGCCAGAATCGGCCAAAACTGCGAGTGTTGATGACCGGCACGTAAATGCACCCTGGGTTCGTCAATGGTGGAAATCACTCCGGGGATCCAAAACGGTGATTAATAGCCCATGAAACAGGCCAGAATCGGCCAAAACTGTGAGTGTTGATGACCGGCACGTAAATGCACCCTAGGGTTCGTCAATGGTGGAAATCACTCCGGGGACCCAAAACGGTGATTAATAGCCCATGAAACAGGCCAGAATCGGCCAAAACTGCGAGTGTTGATGACCGGCACGTAAATGCACCCTGGGTTCGTCAATGGTGGAAATCACTCCGGGGATCCAAAACGGTGATTAATAGCCCATGAAACAGGCCAGAATCGGCCAAAACTGCGAGTGTTGATGACCGGCACGTAAATGCACCCTAGGGTTCGTCAATGGTGGAAATCACTCCGGGGACCCAAAACGGTGATTAATAGCCCATGAAACAGGCCAGAATCGGCCAAAACTGCGAGTGTTGATGACCGGCACGTAAATGCACCCTGGGTTCGTCAATGGTGGAAATCACTCCGGGGATCCAAAACGGTGATTAATAGCCCATGAAACAGGCCAGAATCGACCAAAACTGCGAGTGTTGATGACCGGCACGTAAATGCACCCTAGGGTTCGTCAATGGTGGAAATCACTCCGGGGATCCAAAACGGTGATTAATAGCCCATGAAACAGGCCAGAATCGGCCAAAACTGCGAGTGTTGATGACCGGCACGTAAATGCACCCTAGGGTTCGTCAATGGTGGAAATCACTCCGGGGACCTAAAACGGTGATTAATAGCCCATGAAACAGGCCAGAATCGGCCAAAACTGCGAGTGTTGATGACCGGCACGTAAATGCACCCTAGGGTTCGTCAATGGTGGAAATCACTCCGGGGACCCAAAACGGTGATTAATAGCCCATGAAACAGGCCAGAATCGGCCAAAACTGCGAGTGTTGATGACCGGCACGTAAATGCACCCTAGGGTTCGTCAATGGTGGAAATCACTCCGGGGACCCAAAACGGTGATTAATAGCCCATGAAACAGGCCAGAATCGGCCAAAACTGCGAGTGTTGATGACCGGCACGTAAATGCACCCTAGGGTTCGTCAATGGTGGAAATCACTCCGGGGACCCAAAACGGTGATTAATAGCCCATGAAACAGGCCAGAATCGGCCAAAACTGTGAGTGTTGATGACCGGCACGTAAATGCACCCTAGGGTTCGTCAATGGTGGAAATCACTCCGGGGACCCAAAACGGTGATTAATAGCCCATGCAACATGCCAGAATCGGCCAAAACTGCGAGTGTTGATGACCGGCACGAAAATGCACCCTGGGTTCGACAATGGTGGAAATCACTCCGGGGACCCAAAACGGTGATTAAAAGCCCATGAAACAGGCCAGAATCGGCCAAAACTGCGAGTGTTGATGACCGGCACGTAAATGCACCCTGGGTTCGTCAATGGTGGAAATCACTCCGGGGACCCAAAACGGTGATTAATAGCCCATGAAACAGGCCAGAATCGGCCAAAACTGCGAGTGTTGATGACCGGCACGTAAATGCACCCTAGGGTTCGTCAATGGTGGAAATCACTCCGGGGACCTAAAACGGTGATTAATAGCCCATGAAACAGGCCAGAATCGGCCAAAACTGCGAGTGTTGATGACCGGCACGTAAATGCACCCTGGGTTCGTCAATGGTGGAAATCACTCCGGGGATCCAAAACGGTGATTAATAGCCCATGAAACAGGCCAGAATCGGCCAAAACTGCGAGTGTTGATGACCGGCACGTAAATGCACCCTAGGGTTCGTCAATGGTGGAAATCACTCCGGGGACCTAAAACGGTGATTAATAGCCCATGAAACAGGCCAGAATCGGCCAAAACTGCGAGTGTTGATGACCGGCACGTAAATGCACCCTGGGTTCGTCAATGGTGGAAATCACTCCGGGGACCCAAAACGGTGATTAATAGTCCATGAAACAGGCCAGAATCGGCCAAAACTGCGAGTGCTGATGACCGGCACGTAAATGCACCCTGGGTTCGTCAATGGTGGAAATCACTCAGGGGACCCAAAACAGTGATTAATAGCCCATGAAACAGGCCAGAATCGGCCAAAACTGCGAGTGTTGATGACCGGCACGTAAATGCACCCTGGGTTCGTCAATGGTGGAAATCACTCCGGGGATCCAAAACGGTGATTAATAGCCCATGAAACAGGCCAGAATCGGCCAAAACTGCGAGTGTTGATGACCGGCACGTAAATGCACCCTAGGGTTCGTCAATGGTGGAAATCACTCCGGGGACCTAAAACGGTGATTAATAGCCCATGAAACAGGCCAGAATCGGCCAAAACTGCGAGTGTTGATGACCGGCACGTAAATGCACCCTAGGGTTCGTCAATGGTGGAAATCACTCCGGGGACCCAAAACGGTGATTAATAGCCCATGAAACAGGCCAGAATCGGCCAAAACTGTGAGTGTTGATGACCGGCACGTAAATGCACCCTAGGGTTCGTCAATGGTGGAAATCACTCCGGGGACCCAAAACGGTGATTAATAGCCCATGCAACATGCCAGAATCGGCCAAAACTGTGAGTGTTGATGACCGGCACGAAAATGCACCCTGGGTTCGTCAATGGTGGAAATCACTCCGGGGACCCAAAACGGTGATTAATAGCCCATGAAACAGGCCAGAATCGGCCAAAACTGCGAGTGTTGATGACCGGCACGTAAATGCACCCTGGGGTTCGTCAATGGTGGAAATCACTCCGGGGACCCAAAACGGTGATGAATAGCCCATGAAACAGGCCAGAATCGGCCAAAACTGCGAGTGTTGATGACCGGCACGTAAATGCACCCTGGGTTCGTCAATGGTGGAAATCACTCCGGGGATCCAAAGTGGTGATTAATAGCCCATGAAACAGGCCAGAATCGGCCAAAACTGTGAGTGTTGATGACCGGCACGTAAATGCACCCTAGGGTTCGTCAATGGTGGAAATCACTCCGGGGACCCAAAACGGTGATTAATAGCCCATGAAACAGGCCAGAATCGGCCAAAACTGCGAGTGTTGATGACCGGCACGTAAATGCACCCTGGGTTCGTCAATGGTGGAAATCACTCCGGGGATCCAAAACGGTGATTAATAGCCCATGAAACAGGCCAGAATCGGCCAAAACTGCGAGTGTTGATGACCGGCACGTAAATGCACCCTAGGGTTCGTCAATGGTGGAAATCACTCCGGGGACCCAAAACGGTGATTAATAGCCCATGAAACAGGCCAGAATCGGCCAAAACTGCGAGTGTTGATGACCGGCACGTAAATGCACCCTGGGTTCGTCAATGGTGGAAATCACTCCGGGGATCCAAAACGGTGATTAATAGCCCATGAAACAGGCCAGAATCGGCCAAAACTGCGAGTGTTGATGACCGGCACGTAAATGCACCCTAGGGTTCGTCAATGGTGGAAATCACTCCGGGGACCCAAAACGGTGATTAAAAGCCCATGAAACAGGCCAGAATCGGCCAAATATGCGAGTGTTGATGACCGGCACGTAAATGCACCCTGGGGTTCGTCAATGGTGGAAATCACTCCGGGGACCCAAAACGGTGATTAATAGCCCATGAAACAGGCCAGAATCGGCCAAAACTGCGAGTGTTGATGACCGGCACGTAAATGCACCCTGGGTTCGTCAATGGTGGAAATCACTCCGGGGATCCAAAACGGTGATTAATAGCCCATGAAACAGGCCAGAATCGGCCAAAACTGCGAGTGTTGATGACCGGCACGTAAATGCACCCTAGGGTTCGTCAATGGTGGAAATCACTCCGGGGACCTAAAACGGTGATTAATAGCCCATGAAACAGGCCAGAATCGGCCAAAACTGCGAGTGTTGATGACCGGCACGTAAATGCACCCTAGGGTTCGTCAATGGTGGAAATCACTCCGGGGACCCAAAACGGTGATTAATAGCCCATGAAACAGGCCAGAATCGGCCAAAACTGCGAGTGTTGATGACCGGCACGTAAATGCACCCTAGGGTTCGTCAATGGTGGAAATCACTCCGGGGACCCAAAACGGTGATTAATAGCCCATGAAACAGGCCAGAATCGGCCAAAACTGCGAGTGTTGATGACCGGCACGTAAATGCACCCTAGGGTTCGTCAATGGTGGAAATCACTCCGGGGACCCAAAACGGTGATTAATAGCCCATGAAACAGGCCAGAATCGGCCAAAACTGTGAGTGTTGATGACCGGCACGTAAATGCACCCTAGGGTTCGTCAATGGTGGAAATCACTCCGGGGACCCAAAACGGTGATTAATAGCCCATGCAACATGCCAGAATCGGCCAAAACTGTGAGTGTTGATGACCGGCACGAAAATGCACCCTGGGTTCGACAATGGTGGAAATCACTCCGGGGACCCAAAACGGTGATTAAAAGCCCATGAAACAGGCCAGAATCGGCCAAAACTGCGAGTGTTGATGACCGGCACGTAAATGCACCCTGGGTTCGTCAATGGTGGAAATCACTCCGGGGATCCAAAACGGTGATTAATAGCCCATGAAACAGGCCAGAATCGGCCAAAACTGCGAGTGTTGATGACCGGCACGTAAATGCACCCTGGGTTCGTCAATGGTGGAAATCACTCCGGGGATCCAAAACGGTGATTAATAGCCCATGAAACAGGCCAGAATCGGCCAAAACTGCGAGTGTTGATGACCGGCACGTAAATGCACCCTAGGGTTCGTCAATGGTGGAAATCACTCCGGGGACCTAAAACGGTGATTAATAGCCCATGAAACAGGCCAGAATCGGCCAAAACTGCGACTGTTGATGACCAGCACGTAAATGCACCCTAGGGTTCGTCAATGGTGGAAATCACTCCGGGGACCCAAAACGGTGATTAATAGCCCATGAAACAGGCCAGAATCGGCCAAAACTGCGAGTGTTGATGACCGGCACGTAAATGCACCCTAGGGTTCGTCAATGGTGGAAATCACTCCGGGGACCCAAAACGGTGATTAATAGCCCATGAAACAGGCCAGAATCGGCCAAAACTGTGAGTGTTGATGACCGGCACGTAAATGCACCCTAGGGTTCGTCAATGGTGGAAATCACTCCGGGGACCCAAAACGGTGATTAATAGCCCATGCAACATGCCAGAATCGGCCAAAACTGTGAGTGTTGATGACCGGCACGATAATGCACCCTGGGTTCGACAATGGTGGAAATCACTCCGGGGACCCAAAACGGTGATTAATAGCCCATGAAACAGGCCAGAATCGGCCAAAACTGCGAGTGTTGATGACCGGCACGTAAATGCACCCTGGGGTTCGTCAATGGTGGAAATCACTCCGGGGACCCAAAACGGTGATTAATAGCCCATGAAACAGGCCAGAATCGGCCAAAACTGCGAGTGTTGATGACCGGCACGTAAATGCACCCTGGGGTTCGTCAATGGTGGAAATCACTCCGGGGACCCAAAACGGTGATTAATAGCCCATGAAACAGGCCAGAATCGGCCAAAACTGCGAGTGTTGATGACCGGCACGTAAATGCACCCTGAGGTTCGTCAATGGTGGAAATCACTCCGGGGACCCAAAACGGTGATTAATAGCCCATGAAACCGGCCAGAATCGGCCAAATATGCGAGTGTTGATGACCGGCACGTAAATGCACCCTGGGTTCGTCAATGGTGGAAATTACTCCGGGGATCCAAAACGGTGATTAATAGCCCATGAAACAGGCCAGAATCGGCCAAAACTGTGAGTGTTGATGACCGGCACGTCAATGCACCCTAGGGTTCGTCAATGGTGGAAATCACTCCGGGGACCCAAAACGGTGATTAATAGCCCATGAAACAGGCCAGAATCGGCCAAAACTGCGAGTGTTGATGACCGGCACGTAAATGCACCCTGGGTTCGTCAATGGTGGAAATCACTCCGGGGATCCAAAACGGTGATTAATAGCCCAAGAAACAGGCCAGAATCGGCCAAAACTGTGAGTGTTGATGACCGGCACGTAAATGCACCCTAGGGTTCGTCAATGGTGGAAATCACTCCGGGGACCCAAAACGGTGATTAATAGCCCATGAAACAGGCCAGAATCGGCCAAAACTGCGAGTGTTGATGACCGGCACGAAAATGCACCCTGGGTTCGTCAATGGTGGAAATCACTCCGGGGACCCAAAACGGTGATTAATAGCCCATGAAACAGGCCAGAATCGGCCAAAACTGTGAGTGTTGATGACCGGCACGTAAATGCACCCTGGGGTTCGTCAATGGTAGAAATCACTCCGGGGACCCAAAACGGTGATTAATAGCCCATGAAACAGGCCAGAATCGGCCAAAACTGCGAGTGTTGATGACCGGCACGTAAATGCACCCTAGGGTTCGTCAATGGTGGAAATCACTCCGGGGACCCAAAACGGTGATTAATAGCCCATGAAACAGGTCAGAATCGGCCAAAACTGCGAGTGTTGATGACCGGCACGTAAATGCACCCTAGGGTTCGTCAATGGTGGAAATCACTCCGGGGACCCAAAACGGTGATTAATAGCCCATGAAACCGGCCAGAATCGGCCAAATATGCGAGTGTTGATGACCGGCACGTAAATGCACCCTGGGTTCGTCAATGGTGGAAATTACTCCGGGGATCCAAAACGGTGATTAATAGCCCATGAAACAGGCCAGAATCGGCCAAAACTGTGAGTGTTGATGACCGGCACGTAAATGCACCCTAGGTTTCGTCAATGGTGGAAATCACTCCGGGGACCCAAAACGGTGATTAATAGCCCATGAAACAGGCCAGAATCGGCCAAAACTGCGAGTGTTGATGACCGGCACGTAAATGCACCCTGGGTTCGTCAATGGTGGAAATCACTCCGGGGATCCAAAACGGTGATTAATAGCCCATGAAACAGGCCAGAATCGGCCAAAACTGCGAGTGTTGATGACCGGCACGTAAATGCACCCTAGGGTTCGTCAATGGTGGAAATCACTCCGGGGACCCAAAACGGTGATTAATAGCCCATGAAACAGGCCAGAATCGGCCAAAACTGCGAGTGTTGATGACCGGCACGTAAATGCACCCTAGGGTTCGTCAATGGTGGAAATCACTCCGGGGACCCAAAACGGTGATTAATAGCCCATGAAACAGGCCAGAATCGGCCAAAACTGTGAGTGTTGATGACCGGCACGTAAATGCACCCTAGGGTTCGTCAATGGTGGAAATCACTCCGGGGACCCAAAACGGTGTTTAATAGCCCATGCAACATGCCAGAATCGGCCAAAACTGTGAGTGTTGATGACCGGCACGAAAATGCACCCTGGGTTCGACAATGGTGGAAATCACTCCGGGGACCCAAAACGGTGATTAAAAGCCCATGAAACAGGCCAGAATCGGCCAAAACTGTGAGTGTTGATGACCGGCACGTAAATGCACCCTAGGGTTCGTCAATGGTGGAAATCACTCCGGGGACCCAAAACGGTGATTAATAGCCCATGAAACAGGCCAGAATCGGCCAAAACTGCGAGTGTTGATGACCGGCACGTAAATGCACCCTGGGTTCGTCAATGGTGGAAATCACTCCGGGGATCCAAAACGGTGATTAATAGCCCATGAAACAGGCCAGAATCGGCTAAAACTGCGAGTGTTGATGACCGGCACGTAAATGCACCCTAGGGTTCGTCAATGGTGGAAATCACTCCGGGGACCTAAAACGGTGATTAATAGCCCATGAAACAGGCCAGAATCGGCCAAAACTGCGAGTGTTGATGACCGGCACGTAAATGCACCCTAGGGTTCGTCAATGGTGGAAATCACTCCGGGGACCCAAAACGGTGATTAATAGGCCATGAAACAGGCCAGAATCGGCCAAAACTGTGAGTGTTGATGACCGGCACGTAAATGCACCCTAGGGTTCGTCAATGGTGGAAATCACTCCAGGGACCCAAAACGGTGATTAATAGCCCATGAAACAGGCCAGAATCGGCCAAAACTGCGAGTGTTGATGACCGGCACGTAAATGCACCCTGGGTTCGTCAATGGTGGAAATCACTCCGGGGATCCAAAACGGTGATTAATAGCCCATGAAACAGGCCAGAATCGGCCAAAACTGCGAGTGTTGATGACCGGCACGTAAATGCACCCTAGGGTTCGTCAATGGTGGAAATCACTCCGGGGACCTAAAACGGTGATTAATAGCCCATGAAACAGGCTAGAATCGGCCAAAACTGCGAGTGTTGATGACCGGCACGTAAATGCACCCTAGGGTTCGTCAATGGTGGAAATCACTCCGGGGACCCAAAACGGTGATTAATAGCCCATGAAACAGGCCAGAATCGGCCAAAACTGTGAGTGTTGATGACCGGCACGTAAATGCACCCTAGGGTTCGTCAATGGTGGAAATCACTCCGGGGACCCAAAACGGTGATTAATAGCCCATGCAACATGCCAGAATCGGCCAAAACTGTGAGTGTTGATGACCGGCACGAAAATGCACCCTGGGTTCGTCAATGGTGGAAATCACTCCGGGGACCCAAAACGGTGATTAATAGCCCATGAAACAGGCCAGAATCGGCCAAAACTGCGAGTGTTGATGACCGGCACGTAAATGCACCCTGGGGTTCGTCAATGGTGGAAATCACTCCGGGGACCCAAAACGGTGATTAATAGCCCATGAAACAGGCCAGAATCGGCCAAAACTGCGAGTGTTGATGACCGGCACGTAAATGCACCCTGGGTTCGTCAATGGTGGAAATCACTCCGGGGATCCAAAACGGTGATTAATAGCCCATGAAACAGGCCAGAATCGGCCAAAACTGTGAGTGTTGATGACCGGCACGTAAATGCACCCTAGGGTTCGTCAATGGTGGAAATCACTCCGGGGACCCAAAACGGTGATTAATAGCCCATGAAACAGGCCAGAATCGGCCAAAACTGCGAGTGTTGATGACCGGCACGTAAATGCACCCTGGGTTCGTCAATGGTGGAAATCACTCCGGGGATCCAAAACGGTGATTAATAGCCCATGAAACAGGCCAGAATCGGCCAAAACTGCGAGTGTTGATGACCGGCACGTAAATGCACCCTAGGGTTCGTCAATGGTGGAAATCACTCCGGGGACCCAAAACGGTGATTAATAGCCCATGAAACAGGCCAGAATCGGCCAAAACTGCGAGTGTTGATGACCGGCACGTAAATGCACCCTGGGTTCGTCAATGGTGGAAATCACTCCGGGGATCCAAAACGGTGATTAATAGCCCATGAAACAGGCCAGAATCGACCAAAACTGCGAGTGTTGATGACCGGCACGTAAATGCACCCTAGGGTTCGTCAATGGTGGAAATCACTCCGGGGACCCAAAACGGTGATTAAAAGCCCATGAAACAGGCCAGAATCGGCCAAATATGCGAGTGTTGATGACCGGCACGTAAATGCACCCTGGGGTTCGTCAATGGTGGAAATCACTCCGGGGACCCAAAACGGTGATTAATAGCCCATGAAACAGGCCAGAATCGGCCAAAACTGCGAGTGTTGATGACCGGCACGTAAATGCACCCTGGGTTCGTCAATGGTGGAAATCACTCCGGGGATCCAAAACGGTGATTAATAGCCCATGAAACAGGCCAGAATCGGCCAAAACTGCGAGTGTTGATGACCGGCACGTAAATGCACCCTAGGGTTCGTCAATGGTGGAAATCACTCCGGGGACCTAAAACGGTGATTAATAGCCCATGAAACAGGCCAGAATCGGCCAAAACTGCGAGTGTTGATGACCGGCACGTAAATGCACCCTGGGTTCGTCAATGGTGGAAATCACTCCGGGGACCCAAAACGGTGATTAATAGTCCATGAAACAGGCCAGAATCGGCCAAAACTGCGAGTGCTGATGACCGGCACGTAAATGCACCCTGGGTTCGTCAATGGTGGAAATCACTCAGGGGACCCAAAACAGTGATTAATAGCCCATGAAACAGGCCAGAATCGGCCAAAACTGCGAGTGTTGATGACCGGCACGTAAATGCACCCTGGGTTCGTCAATGGTGGAAATCACTCCGGGGATCCAAAACGGTGATTAATAGCCCATGAAACAGGCCAGAATCGGCCAAAACTGCGAGTGTTGATGACCGGCACGTAAATGCACCCTGGGTTCGTCAATGGTGGAAATCACTCCGGGGACCTAAAACGGTGATTAATAGCCCATGAAACAGGCCAGAATCGGCCAAAACTGCGAGTGTTGATGACCGGCACGTAAATGCACCCTAGGGTTCGTCAATGGTGGAAATCACTCCGGGGACCCAAAACGGTGATTAATAGCCCATGAAACAGGCCAGAATCGGCCAAAACTGTGAGTGTTGATGACCGGCACGTAAATGCACCCTAGGGTTCGTCAATGGTGGAAATCACTCCGGGGACCCAAAACGGTGATTAATAGCCCATGCAACATGCCAGAATCGGCCAAAACTGTGAGTGTTGATGACCGGCACGAAAATGCACCCTGGGTTCGTCAATGGTGGAAATCACTCCGGGGACCCAAAACGGTGATTAATAGCCCATGAAACAGGCCAGAATCGGCCAAAACTGCGAGTGTTGATGACCGGCACGTAAATGCACCCTGGGGTTCGTCAATGGTGGAAATCACTCCGGGGACCCAAAACGGTGATTAATAGCCCATGAAACAGGCCAGAATCGGCCAAAACTGCGAGTGTTGATGACCGGCACGTAAATGCACCCTGGGTTCGTCAATGGTGGAAATCACTCCGGGGATCCAAAGTGGTGATTAATAGCCCATGAAACAGGCCAGAATCGGCCAAAACTGTGAGTGTTGATGACCGGCACGTAAATGCACCCTAGGGTTCGTCAATGGTGGAAATCACTCCGGGGACCCAAAACGGTGATTAATAGCCCATGAAACAGGCCAGAATCGGCCAAAACTGCGAGTGTTGATGACCGGCACGTAAATGCACCCTGGGTTCGTCAATGGTGGAAATCACTCCGGGGATCCAAAACGGTGATTAATAGCCCATGAAACAGGCCAGAATCGGCCAAAACTGCGAGTGTTGATGACCGGCACGTAAATGCACCCTAGGGTTCGTCAATGGTGGAAATCACTCCGGGGACCCAAAACGGTGATTAATAGCCCATGAAACAGGCCAGAATCGGCCAAAACTGTGAGTGTTGATGACCGGCACGTAAATGCACCCTAGGGTTCGTCAATGGTGGAAATCACTCCGGGGACCCAAAACGGTGTTTAATAGCCCATGCAACATGCCAGAATCGGCCAAAACTGTGAGTGTTGATGACCGGCACGAAAATGCACCCTGGGTTCGACAATGGTGGAAATCACTCCGGGGACCCAAAACGGTGATTAAAAGCCCATGAAACAGGCCAGAATCGGCCAAAACTGTGAGTGTTGATGACCGGCACGTAAATGCACCCTAGGGTTCGTCAATGGTGGAAATCACTCCGGGGACCCAAAACGGTGATTAATAGCCCATGAAACAGGCCAGAATCGGCCAAAACTGCGAGTGTTGATGACCGGCACGTAAATGCACCCTGGGTTCGTCAATGGTGGAAATCACTCCGGGGATCCAAAACGGTGATTAATAGCCCATGAAACAGGCCAGAATCGGCTAAAACTGCGAGTGTTGATGACCGGCACGTAAATGCACCCTAGGGTTCGTCAATGGTGGAAATCACTCCGGGGACCTAAAACGGTGATTAATAGCCCATGAAACAGGCCAGAATCGGCCAAAACTGCGAGTGTTGATGACCGGCACGTAAATGCACCCTAGGGTTCGTCAATGGTGGAAATCACTCCGGGGACCCAAAACGGTGATTAATAGGCCATGAAACAGGCCAGAATCGGCCAAAACTGTGAGTGTTGATGACCGGCACGTAAATGCACCCTAGGGTTCGTCAATGGTGGAAATCACTCCAGGGACCCAAAACGGTGATTAATAGCCCATGAAACAGGCCAGAATCGGCCAAAACTGCGAGTGTTGATGACCGGCACGTAAATGCACCCTGGGTTCGTCAATGGTGGAAATCACTCCGGGGATCCAAAACGGTGATTAATAGCCCATGAAACAGGCCAGAATCGGCCAAAACTGCGAGTGTTGATGACCGGCACGTAAATGCACCCTAGGGTTCGTCAATGGTGGAAATCACTCCGGGGACCTAAAACGGTGATTAATAGCCCATGAAACAGGCTAGAATCGGCCAAAACTGCGAGTGTTGATGACCGGCACGTAAATGCACCCTAGGGTTCGTCAATGGTGGAAATCACTCCGGGGACCCAAAACGGTGATTAATAGCCCATGAAACAGGCCAGAATCGGCCAAAACTGTGAGTGTTGATGACCGGCACGTAAATGCACCCTAGGGTTCGTCAATGGTGGAAATCACTCCGGGGACCCAAAACGGTGATTAATAGCCCATGCAACATGCCAGAATCGGCCAAAACTGTGAGTGTTGATGACCGGCACGAAAATGCACCCTGGGTTCGTCAATGGTGGAAATCACTCCGGGGACCCAAAACGGTGATTAATAGCCCATGAAACAGGCCAGAATCGGCCAAAACTGCGAGTGTTGATGACCGGCACGTAAATGCACCCTGGGGTTCGTCAATGGTGGAAATCACTCCGGGGACCCAAAACGGTGATTAATAGCCCATGAAACAGGCCAGAATCGGCCAAAACTGCGAGTGTTGATGACCGGCACGTAAATGCACCCTGGGTTCGTCAATGGTGGAAATCACTCCGGGGATCCAAAACGGTGATTAATAGCCCATGAAACAGGCCAGAATCGGCCAAAACTGTGAGTGTTGATGACCGGCACGTAAATGCACCCTAGGGTTCGTCAATGGTGGAAATCACTCCGGGGACCCAAAACGGTGATTAATAGCCCATGAAACAGGCCAGAATCGGCCAAAACTGCGAGTGTTGATGACCGGCACGTAAATGCACCCTGGGTTCGTCAATGGTGGAAATCACTCCGGGGATCCAAAACGGTGATTAATAGCCCATGAAACAGGCCAGAATCGGCCAAAACTGCGAGTGTTGATGACCGGCACGTAAATGCACCCTAGGGTTCGTCAATGGTGGAAATCACTCCGGGGACCCAAAACGGTGATTAATAGCCCATGAAACAGGCCAGAATCGGCCAAAACTGCGAGTGTTGATGACCGGCACGTAAATGCACCCTGGGTTCGTCAATGGTGGAAATCACTCCGGGGATCCAAAACGGTGATTAATAGCCCATGAAACAGGCCAGAATCGGCCAAAACTGCGAGTGTTGATGACCGGCACGTAAATGCACCCTAGGGTTCGTCAATGGTGGAAATCACTCCGGGGACCCAAAACGGTGATTAAAAGCCCATGAAACAGGCCAGAATCGGCCAAATATGCGAGTGTTGATGACCGGCACGTAAATGCACCCTGGGGTTCGTCAATGGTGGAAATCACTCCGGGGACCCAAAACGGTGATTAATAGCCCATGAAACAGGCCAGAATCGGCCAAAACTGCGAGTGTTGATGACCGGCACGTAAATGCACCCTGGGTTCGTCAATGGTGGAAATCACTCCGGGGATCCAAAACGGTGATTAATAGCCCATGAAACAGGCCAGAATCGGCCAAAACTGCGAGTGTTGATGACCGGCACGTAAATGCACCCTAGGGTTCGTCAATGGTGGAAATCACTCCGGGGACCTAAAACGGTGATTAATAGCCCATGAAACAGGCCAGAATCGGCCAAAACTGCGAGTGTTGATGACCGGCACGTAAATGCACCCTAGGGTTCGTCAATGGTGGAAATCACTCCGGGGACCCAAAACGGTGATTAATAGCCCATGAAACAGGCCAGAATCGGCCAAAACTGCGAGTGTTGATGACCGGCACGTAAATGCACCCTAGGGTTCGTCAATGGTGGAAATCACTCCGGGGACCCAAAACGGTGATTAATAGCCCATGAAACAGGCCAGAATCGGCCAAAACTGCGAGTGTTGATGACCGGCACGTAAATGCACCCTAGGGTTCGTCAATGGTGGAAATCACTCCGGGGACCCAAAACGGTGATTAATAGCCCATGAAACAGGCCAGAATCGGCCAAAACTGTGAGTGTTGATGACCGGCACGTAAATGCACCCTAGGGTTCGTCAATGGTGGAAATCACTCCAGGGACCCAAAACGGTGATTAATAGCCCATGAAACAGGCCAGAATCGGCCAAAACTGCGAGTGTTGATGACCGGCACGTAAATGCACCCTGGGTTCGTCAATGGTGGAAATCACTCCGGGGATCCAAAACGGTGATTAATAGCCCATGAAACAGGCCAGAATCGGCCAAAACTGCGAGTGTTGATGACCGGCACGTAAATGCACCCTAGGGTTCGTCAATGGTGGAAATCACTCCGGGGACCTAAAACGGTGATTAATAGCCCATGAAACAGGCTAGAATCGGCCAAAACTGCGAGTGTTGATGACCGGCACGTAAATGCACCCTAGGGTTCGTCAATGGTGGAAATCACTCCGGGGACCCAAAACGGTGATTAATAGCCCATGAAACAGGCCAGAATCGGCCAAAACTGTGAGTGTTGATGACCGGCACGTAAATGCACCCTAGGGTTCGTCAATGGTGGAAATCACTCCGGGGACCCAAAACGGTGATTAATAGCCCATGCAACATGCCAGAATCGGCCAAAACTGTGAGTGTTGATGACCGGCACGAAAATGCACCCTGGGTTCGTCAATGGTGGAAATCACTCCGGGGACCCAAAACGGTGATTAATAGCCCATGAAACAGGCCAGAATCGGCCAAAACTGCGAGTGTTGATGACCGGCACGTAAATGCACCCTGGGGTTCGTCAATGGTGGAAATCACTCCGGGGACCCAAAACGGTGATTAATAGCCCATGAAACAGGCCAGAATCGGCCAAAACTGCGAGTGTTGATGACCGGCACGTAAATGCACCCTGGGTTCGTCAATGGTGGAAATCACTCCGGGGATCCAAAACGGTGATTAATAGCCCATGAAACAGGCCAGAATCGGCCAAAACTGTGAGTGTTGATGACCGGCACGTAAATGCACCCTAGGGTTCGTCAATGGTGGAAATCACTCCGGGGACCCAAAACGGTGATTAATAGCCCATGAAACAGGCCAGAATCGGCCAAAACTGCGAGTGTTGATGACCGGCACGTAAATGCACCCTGGGTTCGTCAATGGTGGAAATCACTCCGGGGATCCAAAACGGTGATTAATAGCCCATGAAACAGGCCAGAATCGGCCAAAACTGCGAGTGTTGATGACCGGCACGTAAATGCACCCTAGGGTTCGTCAATGGTGGAAATCACTCCGGGGACCCAAAACGGTGATTAATAGCCCATGAAACAGGCCAGAATCGGCCAAAACTGCGAGTGTTGATGACCGGCACGTAAATGCACCCTGGGTTCGTCAATGGTGGAAATCACTCCGGGGATCCAAAACGGTGATTAATAGCCCATGAAACAGGCCAGAATCGACCAAAACTGCGAGTGTTGATGACCGGCACGTAAATGCACCCTAGGGTTCGTCAATGGTGGAAATCACTCCGGGGACCCAAAACGGTGATTAAAAGCCCATGAAACAGGCCAGAATCGGCCAAATATGCGAGTGTTGATGACCGGCACGTAAATGCACCCTGGGGTTCGTCAATGGTGGAAATCACTCCGGGGACCCAAAACGGTGATTAATAGCCCATGAAACAGGCCAGAATCGGCCAAAACTGCGAGTGTTGATGACCGGCACGTAAATGCACCCTGGGTTCGTCAATGGTGGAAATCACTCCGGGGATCCAAAACGGTGATTAATAGCCCATGAAACAGGCCAGAATCGGCCAAAACTGCGAGTGTTGATGACCGGCACGTAAATGCACCCTAGGGTTCGTCAATGGTGGAAATCACTCCGGGGACCTAAAACGGTGATTAATAGCCCATGAAACAGGCCAGAATCGGCCAAAACTGCGAGTGTTGATGACCGGCACGTAAATGCACCCTGGGTTCGTCAATGGTGGAAATCACTCCGGGGACCCAAAACGGTGATTAATAGTCCATGAAACAGGCCAGAATCGGCCAAAACTGCGAGTGCTGATGACCGGCACGTAAATGCACCCTGGGTTCGTCAATGGTGGAAATCACTCAGGGGACCCAAAACAGTGATTAATAGCCCATGAAACAGGCCAGAATCGGCCAAAACTGCGAGTGTTGATGACCGGCACGTAAATGCACCCTGGGTTCGTCAATGGTGGAAATCACTCCGGGGATCCAAAACGGTGATTAATAGCCCATGAAACAGGCCAGAATCGGCCAAAACTGCGAGTGTTGATGACCGGCACGTAAATGCACCCTAGGGTTCGTCAATGGTGGAAATCACTCCGGGGACCTAAAACGGTGATTAATAGCCCATGAAACAGGCCAGAATCGGCCAAAACTGCGAGTGTTGATGACCGGCACGTAAATGCACCCTAGGGTTCGTCAATGGTGGAAATCACTCCGGGGACCCAAAACGGTGATTAATAGCCCATGAAACAGGCCAGAATCGGCCAAAACTGTGAGTGTTGATGACCGGCACGTAAATGCACCCTAGGGTTCGTCAATGGTGGAAATCACTCCGGGGACCCAAAACGGTGATTAATAGCCCATGCAACATGCCAGAATCGGCCAAAACTGTGAGTGTTGATGACCGGCACGAAAATGCACCCTGGGTTCGTCAATGGTGGAAATCACTCCGGGGACCCAAAACGGTGATTAATAGCCCATGAAACAGGCCAGAATCGGCCAAAACTGCGAGTGTTGATGACCGGCACGTAAATGCACCCTGGGGTTCGTCAATGGTGGAAATCACTCCGGGGACCCAAAACGGTGATTAATAGCCCATGAAACAGGCCAGAATCGGCCAAAACTGCGAGTGTTGATGACCGGCACGTAAATGCACCCTGGGTTCGTCAATGGTGGAAATCACTCCGGGGATCCAAAGTGGTGATTAATAGCCCATGAAACAGGCCAGAATCGGCCAAAACTGTGAGTGTTGATGACCGGCACGTAAATGCACCCTAGGGTTCGTCAATGGTGGAAATCACTCCGGGGACCCAAAACGGTGATTAATAGCCCATGAAACAGGCCAGAATCGGCCAAAACTGCGAGTGTTGATGACCGGCACGTAAATGCACCCTGGGTTCGTCAATGGTGGAAATCACTCCGGGGATCCAAAACGGTGATTAATAGCCCATGAAACAGGCCAGAATCGGCCAAAACTGCGAGTGTTGATGACCGGCACGTAAATGCACCCTAGGGTTCGTCAATGGTGGAAATCACTCCGGGGACCCAAAACGGTGATTAATAGCCCATGAAACAGGCCAGAATCGGCCAAAACTGCGAGTGTTGATGACCGGCACGTAAATGCACCCTGGGTTCGTCAATGGTGGAAATCACTCCGGGGATCCAAAACGGTGATTAATAGCCCATGAAACAGGCCAGAATCGGCCAAAACTGCGAGTGTTGATGACCGGCACGTAAATGCACCCTAGGGTTCGTCAATGGTGGAAATCACTCCGGGGACCCAAAACGGTGATTAAAAGCCCATGAAACAGGCCAGAATCGGCCAAATATGCGAGTGTTGATGACCGGCACGTAAATGCACCCTGGGGTTCGTCAATGGTGGAAATCACTCCGGGGACCCAAAACGGTGATTAATAGCCCATGAAACAGGCCAGAATCGGCCAAAACTGCGAGTGTTGATGACCGGCACGTAAATGCACCCTGGGTTCGTCAATGGTGGAAATCACTCCGGGGATCCAAAACGGTGATTAATAGCCCATGAAACAGGCCAGAATCGGCCAAAACTGCGAGTGTTGATGACCGGCACGTAAATGCACCCTAGGGTTCGTCAATGGTGGAAATCACTCCGGGGACCTAAAACGGTGATTAATAGCCCATGAAACAGGCCAGAATCGGCCAAAACTGCGAGTGTTGATGACCGGCACGTAAATGCACCCTAGGGTTCGTCAATGGTGGAAATCACTCCGGGGACCCAAAACGGTGATTAATAGCCCATGAAACAGGCCAGAATCGGCCAAAACTGCGAGTGTTGATGACCGGCACGTAAATGCACCCTAGGGTTCGTCAATGGTGGAAATCACTCCGGGGACCCAAAACGGTGATTAATAGCCCATGAAACAGGCCAGAATCGGCCAAAACTGCGAGTGTTGATGACCGGCACGTAAATGCACCCTAGGGTTCGTCAATGGTGGAAATCACTCCGGGGACCCAAAACGGTGATTAATAGCCCATGAAACAGGCCAGAATCGGCCAAAACTGTGAGTGTTGATGACCGGCACGTAAATGCACCCTAGGGTTCGTCAATGGTGGAAATCACTCCGGGGACCCAAAACGGTGATTAATAGCCCATGCAACATGCCAGAATCGGCCAAAACTGTGAGTGTTGATGACCGGCACGAAAATGCACCCTGGGTTCGACAATGGTGGAAATCACTCCGGGGACCCAAAACGGTGATTAAAAGCCCATGAAACAGGCCAGAATCGGCCAAAACTGCGAGTGTTGATGACCGGCACGTAAATGCACCCTGGGTTCGTCAATGGTGGAAATCACTCCGGGGATCCAAAACGGTGATTAATAGCCCATGAAACAGGCCAGAATCGGCCAAAACTGCGAGTGTTGATGACCGGCACGTAAATGCACCCTGGGTTCGTCAATGGTGGAAATCACTCCGGGGATCCAAAACGGTGATTAATAGCCCATGAAACAGGCCAGAATCGGCCAAAACTGCGAGTGTTGATGACCGGCACGTAAATGCACCCTAGGGTTCGTCAATGGTGGAAATCACTCCGGGGACCTAAAACGGTGATTAATAGCCCATGAAACAGGCCAGAATCGGCCAAAACTGCGAATGTTGATGACCGGCACGTAAATGCACCCTAGGGTTCGTCAATGGTGGAAATCACTCTGGGGACCCAAAACGGTGATTAATAGCCCATGAAACAGGCCAGAATCGGCCAAAACTGCGAGTGTTGATGACCGGCACGTAAATGCACCCTAGGGTTCGTCAATGGTGGAAATCACTCCGGGGACCCAAAACGGTGATTAATAGCCCATGAAACAGGCCAGAATCGGCCAAAACTGTGAGTGTTGATGACCGGCACGTAAATGCACCCTAGGGTTCGTCAATGGTGGAAATCACTCCGGGGACCCAAAACGGTGATTAATAGCCCATGCAACATGCCAGAATCGGCCAAAACTGTGAGTGTTGATGACCGGCACGAAAATGCACCCTGGGTTCGACAATGGTGGAAATCACTCCGGGGACCCAAAACGGTGATTAATAGCCCATGAAACAGGCCAGAATCGGCCAAAACTGCGAGTGTTGATGACCGGCACGTAAATGCACCCTGGGGTTCGTCAATGGTGGAAATCACTCCGGGGACCCAAAACGGTGATTAATAGCCCATGAAACAGGCCAGAATCGGCCAAAACTGCGAGTGTTGATGACCGGCACGTAAATGCACCCTGGGGTTCGTCAATGGTGGAAATCACTCCGGGGACCCAAAACGGTGATTAATAGCCCATGAAACAGGCCAGAATCGGCCAAAACTGCGAGTGTTGATGACCGGCACGTAAATGCACCCTGAGGTTCGTCAATGGTGGAAATCACTCCGGGGACCCAAAACAGTGATTAATAGCCCATGAAACAGGCCAGAATCGGCCAAATATGCGAGTGTTGATGACCGGCACGTAAATGCACCCTGGGGTTCGTCAATGGTGGAAATCACTCCGGGGACCCCAAACGGTGATTAATAGCCCATGAAACAGGCCAGAATCGGCCAAAACTGCGAGTGTTGATGACCGGCACGTAAATGCACCCTGGGTTCGTCAATGGTGGAAATCACTCCGGGGATCCAAAACGGTGATTAATAGCCCATGAAACAGGCCAGAATCGGCCAAAACTGCGAGTGTTGATGACCGGCACGTAAATGCACCCTAGGGTTCGTCAATGGTGGAAATCACTCCGGGGACCTAAAACGGTGATTAATAGCCCATGAAACAGGCCAGAATCGGCCAAAACTGCGAATGTTGATGACCGGCACGTAAATGCACCCTAGGGTTCGTCAATGGTGGAAATCACTCCGGGGACCCAAAACGGTGATTAATAGCCCATGAAACAGGCCAGAATCGGCCAAAACTGCGAGTGTTGATGACCGGCACGTAAATGACCCCTAGGGTTCGTCAATGGTGGAAATCACTCCGGGGACCCAAAACGGTGATTAATAGCCCATGAAACAGGCCAGAATCGGCCAAAACTGTGAGTGTTGATGACCGGCACGTAAATGCACCCTAGGGTTCGTCAATGGTGGAAATCACTCCGGGGACCCAAAACGGTGATTAATAGCCCATGCAACATGCCAGAATCGGCCAAAACTGTGAGTGTTGATGACCGGCACGAAAATGCACCCTGGGTTCGACAATGGTGGAAATCACTCCGGGGACCCAAAACGGTGATTAATAGCCCATGAAACAGGCCAGAATCGGCCAAAACTGCGAGTGTTGATGACCGGCACGTAAATGCACCCTGGGGTTCGTCAATGGTGGAAATCACTCCGGGGACCCAAAACGGTGATTAATAGCCCATGAAACAGGCCAGAATCGGCCAAAACTGCGAGTGTTGATGACCGGCACGTAAATGCACCCTGGGGTTCGTCAATGGTGGAAATCACTCCGGGGACCCAAAACGGTGATTAATAGCCCATGAAACAGGCCAGAATCGGCCAAAACTGCGAGTGTTGATGACCGGCACGTAAATGCACCCTGAGGTTCGTCAATGGTGGAAATCACTCCGGGGACCCAAAACAGTGATTAATAGCCCATGAAACAGGCCAGAATCGGCCAAATATGCGAGTGTTGATGACCGGCACGTAAATGCACCCTGGGGTTCGTCAATGGTGGAAATCACTCCGGGGACCCAAAACGGTGATTAATAGCCCATGAAACAGGCCAGAATCGGCCAAAACTGCGAGTGTTGATGACCGGCACGTAAATGCACCCTGGGTTCGTCAATGGTGGAAATCACTCCGGGGATCCAAAACGGTGATTAATAGCCCATGAAACAGGCCAGAATCGGCCAAATATGCGAGTGTTGATGACCGGCACGTAAATGCACCCTGAGGTTCGTCAATGGTGGAAATCACTCCGGGGACCCAAAACAGTGATTAATAGCCCATGAAACAGGCCAGAATCGGCCAAATATGCGAGTGTTGATGACCGGCACGTAAATGCACCCTGGGGTTCGTCAATGGTGGAAATCACTCCGGGGACCCAAAACGGTGATTAATAGCCCATGAAACAGGCCAGAATCGGCCAAAACTGCGAGTGTTGATGACCGGCACGTAAATGCACCCTGGGTTCGTCAATGGTGGAAATCACTCCGGGGATCCAAAACGGTGATTAATAGCCCATGAAACAGGCCAGAATCGGCCAAAACTGCGAGTGTTGATGACCGGCACGTAAATGCACCCTAGGGTTCGTCAATGGTGGAAATCACTCCGGGGACCTAAAACGGTGATTAATAGCCCATGAAACAGGCCAGAATCGGCCAAAACTGCGAATGTTGATGACCGGCACGTAAATGCACCCTAGGGTTCGTCAATGGTGGAAATCACTCCGGGGACCCAAAACGGTGATTAATAGCCCATGAAACAGGCCAGAATCGGCCAAAACTGCGAGTGTTGATGACCGGCACGTAAATGACCCCTAGGGTTCGTCAATGGTGGAAATCACTCCGGGGACCCAAAACGGTGATTAATAGCCCATGAAACAGGCCAGAATCGGCCAAAACTGTGAGTGTTGATGACCGGCACGTAAATGCACCCTAGGGTTCGTCAATGGTGGAAATCACTCCGGGGACCCAAAACGGTGATTAATAGCCCATGCAACATGCCAGAATCGGCCAAAACTGTGAGTGTTGATGACCGGCACGAAAATGCACCCTGGGTTCGACAATGGTGGAAATCACTCCGGGGACCCAAAACGGTGATTAATAGCCCATGAAACAGGCCAGAATCGGCCAAAACTGCGAGTGTTGATGACCGGCACGTAAATGCACCCTGGGGTTCGTCAATGGTGGAAATCACTCCGGGGACCCAAAACGGTGATTAATAGCCCATGAAACAGGCCAGAATCGGCCAAAACTGCGAGTGTTGATGACCGGCACGTAAATGCACCCTGGGGTTCGTCAATGGTGGAAATCACTCCGGGGACCCAAAACGGTGATTAATAGCCCATGAAACAGGCCAGAATCGGCCAAAACTGCGAGTGTTGATGACCGGCACGTAAATGCACCCTGAGGTTCGTCAATGGTGGAAATCACTCCGGGGACCCAAAACAGTGATTAATAGCCCATGAAACAGGCCAGAATCGGCCAAATATGCGAGTGTTGATGACCGGCACGTAAATGCACCCTGGGGTTCGTCAATGGTGGAAATCACTCCGGGGACCCAAAACGGTGATTAATAGCCCATGAAACAGGCCAGAATCGGCCAAAACTGCGAGTGTTGATGACCGGCACGTAAATGCACCCTGGGTTCGTCAATGGTGGAAATCACTCCGGGGATCCAAAACGGTGATTAATAGCCCATGAAACAGGCCAGAATCGGCCAAAACTGCGAGTGTTGATGACCGGCACGTAAATGCACCCTAGGGTTCGTCAATGGTGGAAATCACTCCGGGGACCTAAAACGGTGATTAATAGCCCATGAAACAGGCCAGAATCGGCCAAAACTGCGAGTGTTGATGACCGGCACGTAAATGCACCCTAGGGTTCGTCAATGGTGGAAATCACTCCGGGGACCCAAAACGGTGATTAATAGCCCATGAAACAGGCCAGAATCGGCCAAAACTGCGAGTGTTGATGACCGGCACGTAAATGCACCCTAGGGTTCGTCAATGGTGGAAATCACTCCGGGGACCCAAAACGGTGATTAATAGCCCATGAAACAGGCCAGAATCGGCCAAAACTGCGAGTGTTGATGACCGGCACGTAAATGCACCCTAGGGTTCGTCAATGGTGGAAATCACTCCGGGGACCCAAAACGGTGATTAATAGCCCATGAAACAGGCCAGAATCGGCCAAAACTGTGAGTGTTGATGACCGGCACGTAAATGCACCCTAGGGTTCGTCAATGGTGGAAATCACTCCGGGGACCCAAAACGGTGATTAATAGCCCATGCAACATGCCAGAATCGGCCAAAACTGTGAGTGTTGATGACCGGCACGAAAATGCACCCTGGGTTCGACAATGGTGGAAATCACTCCGGGGACCCAAAACGGTGATTAAAAGCCCATGAAACAGGCCAGAATCGGCCAAAACTGCGAGTGTTGATGACCGGCACGTAAATGCACCCTGGGTTCGTCAATGGTGGAAATCACTCCGGGGATCCAAAACGGTGATTAATAGCCCATGAAACAGGCCAGAATCGGCCAAAACTGCGAGTGTTGATGACCGGCACGTAAATGCACCCTAGGGTTCGTCAATGGTGGAAATCACTCCGGGGACCTAAAACGGTGATTAATAGCCCATGAAACAGGCCAGAATCGGCCAAAACTGCGAATGTTGATGACCGGCACGTAAATGCACCCTAGGGTTCGTCAATGGTGGAAATCACTCCGGGGACCCAAAACGGTGATTAATAGCCCATGAAACAGGCCAGAATCGGCCAAAACTGCGAGTGTTGATGACCGGCACGTAAATGACCCCTAGGGTTCGTCAATGGTGGAAATCACTCCGGGGACCCAAAACGGTGATTAATAGCCCATGAAACAGGCCAGAATCGGCCAAAACTGTGAGTGTTGATGACCGGCACGTAAATGCACCCTAGGGTTCGTCAATGGTGGAAATCACTCCGGGGACCCAAAACGGTGATTAATAGCCCATGCAACATGCCAGAATCGGCCAAAACTGTGAGTGTTGATGACCGGCACGAAAATGCACCCTGGGTTCGACAATGGTGGAAATCACTCCGGGGACCCAAAACGGTGATTAATAGCCCATGAAACAGGCCAGAATCGGCCAAAACTGCGAGTGTTGATGACCGGCACGTAAATGCACCCTGGGGTTCGTCAATGGTGGAAATCACTCCGGGGACCCAAAACGGTGATTAATAGCCCATGAAACAGGCCAGAATCGGCCAAAACTGCGAGTGTTGATGACCGGCACGTAAATGCACCCTGGGGTTCGTCAATGGTGGAAATCACTCCGGGGACCCAAAACGGTGATTAATAGCCCATGAAACAGGCCAGAATCGGCCAAAACTGCGAGTGTTGATGACCGGCACGTAAATGCACCCTGAGGTTCGTCAATGGTGGAAATCACTCCGGGGACCCAAAACAGTGATTAATAGCCCATGAAACAGGCCAGAATCGGCCAAATATGCGAGTGTTGATGACCGGCACGTAAATGCACCCTGGGGTTCGTCAATGGTGGAAATCACTCCGGGGACCCAAAACGGTGATTAATAGCCCATGAAACAGGCCAGAATCGGCCAAAACTGCGAGTGTTGATGACCGGCACGTAAATGCACCCTGGGTTCGTCAATGGTGGAAATCACTCCGGGGATCCAAAACGGTGATTAATAGCCCATGAAACAGGCCAGAATCGGCCAAATATGCGAGTGTTGATGACCGGCACGTAAATGCACCCTGAGGTTCGTCAATGGTGGAAATCACTCCGGGGACCCAAAACAGTGATTAATAGCCCATGAAACAGGCCAGAATCGGCCAAATATGCGAGTGTTGATGACCGGCACGTAAATGCACCCTGGGGTTCGTCAATGGTGGAAATCACTCCGGGGACCCAAAACGGTGATTAATAGCCCATGAAACAGGCCAGAATCGGCCAAAACTGCGAGTGTTGATGACCGGCACGTAAATGCACCCTGGGTTCGTCAATGGTGGAAATCACTCCGGGGATCCAAAACGGTGATTAATAGCCCATGAAACAGGCCAGAATCGGCCAAAACTGCGAGTGTTGATGACCGGCACGTAAATGCACCCTAGGGTTCGTCAATGGTGGAAATCACTCCGGGGACCTAAAACGGTGATTAATAGCCCATGAAACAGGCCAGAATCGGCCAAAACTGCGAATGTTGATGACCGGCACGTAAATGCACCCTAGGGTTCGTCAATGGTGGAAATCACTCCGGGGACCCAAAACGGTGATTAATAGCCCATGAAACAGGCCAGAATCGGCCAAAACTGCGAGTGTTGATGACCGGCACGTAAATGACCCCTAGGGTTCGTCAATGGTGGAAATCACTCCGGGGACCCAAAACGGTGATTAATAGCCCATGAAACAGGCCAGAATCGGCCAAAACTGTGAGTGTTGATGACCGGCACGTAAATGCACCCTAGGGTTCGTCAATGGTGGAAATCACTCCGGGGACCCAAAACGGTGATTAATAGCCCATGCAACATGCCAGAATCGGCCAAAACTGTGAGTGTTGATGACCGGCACGAAAATGCACCCTGGGTTCGACAATGGTGGAAATCACTCCGGGGACCCAAAACGGTGATTAATAGCCCATGAAACAGGCCAGAATCGGCCAAAACTGCGAGTGTTGATGACCGGCACGTAAATGCACCCTGGGGTTCGTCAATGGTGGAAATCACTCCGGGGACCCAAAACGGTGATTAATAGCCCATGAAACAGGCCAGAATCGGCCAAAACTGCGAGTGTTGATGACCGGCACGTAAATGCACCCTGGGGTTCGTCAATGGTGGAAATCACTCCGGGGACCCAAAACGGTGATTAATAGCCCATGAAACAGGCCAGAATCGGCCAAAACTGCGAGTGTTGATGACCGGCACGTAAATGCACCCTGAGGTTCGTCAATGGTGGAAATCACTCCGGGGACCCAAAACAGTGATTAATAGCCCATGAAACAGGCCAGAATCGGCCAAATATGCGAGTGTTGATGACCGGCACGTAAATGCACCCTGGGGTTCGTCAATGGTGGAAATCACTCCGGGGACCCAAAACGGTGATTAATAGCCCATGAAACAGGCCAGAATCGGCCAAAACTGCGAGTGTTGATGACCGGCACGTAAATGCACCCTGGGTTCGTCAATGGTGGAAATCACTCCGGGGATCCAAAACGGTGATTAATAGCCCATGAAACAGGCCAGAATCGGCCAAAACTGCGAGTGTTGATGACCGGCACGTAAATGCACCCTAGGGTTCGTCAATGGTGGAAATCACTCCGGGGACCTAAAACGGTGATTAATAGCCCATGAAACAGGCCAGAATCGGCCAAAACTGCGAGTGTTGATGACCGGCACGTAAATGCACCCTAGGGTTCGTCAATGGTGGAAATCACTCCGGGGACCCAAAACGGTGATTAATAGCCCATGAAACAGGCCAGAATCGGCCAAAACTGCGAGTGTTGATGACCGGCACGTAAATGCACCCTAGGGTTCGTCAATGGTGGAAATCACTCCGGGGACCCAAAACGGTGATTAATAGCCCATGAAACAGGCCAGAATCGGCCAAAACTGCGAGTGTTGATGACCGGCACGTAAATGCACCCTAGGGTTCGTCAATGGTGGAAATCACTCCGGGGACCCAAAACGGTGATTAATAGCCCATGAAACAGGCCAGAATCGGCCAAAACTGTGAGTGTTGATGACCGGCACGTAAATGCACCCTAGGGTTCGTCAATGGTGGAAATCACTCCGGGGACCCAAAACGGTGATTAATAGCCCATGCAACATGCCAGAATCGGCCAAAACTGTGAGTGTTGATGACCGGCACGAAAATGCACCCTGGGTTCGACAATGGTGGAAATCACTCCGGGGACCCAAAACGGTGATTAAAAGCCCATGAAACAGGCCAGAATCGGCCAAAACTGCGAGTGTTGATGACCGGCACGTAAATGCACCCTGGGTTCGTCAATGGTGGAAATCACTCCGGGGATCCAAAACGGTGATTAATAGCCCATGAAACAGGCCAGAATCGGCCAAAACTGCGAGTGTTGATGACCGGCACGTAAATGCACCCTGGGTTCGTCAATGGTGGAAATCACTCCGGGGATCCAAAACGGTGATTAATAGCCCATGAAACAGGCCAGAATCGGCCAAAACTGCGAGTGTTGATGACCGGCACGTAAATGCACCCTAGGGTTCGTCAATGGTGGAAATCACTCCGGGGACCTAAAACGGTGATTAATAGCCCATGAAACAGGCCAGAATCGGCCAAAACTGCGAATGTTGATGACCGGCACGTAAATGCACCCTAGGGTTCGTCAATGGTGGAAATCACTCCGGGGACCCAAAACGGTGATTAATAGCCCATGAAACAGGCCAGAATCGGCCAAAACTGCGAGTGTTGATGACCGGCACGTAAATGCACCCTAGGGTTCGTCAATGGTGGAAATCACTCCGGGGACCCAAAACGGTGATTAATAGCCCATGAAACAGGCCAGAATCGGCCAAAACTGTGAGTGTTGATGACCGGCACGTAAATGCACCCTAGGGTTCGTCAATGGTGGAAATCACTCTGGGGACCCAAAACGGTGATTAATAGCCCATGCAACATGCCAGAATCGGCCAAAACTGTGAGTGTTGATGACCGGCACGAAAATGCACCCTGGGTTCGACAATGGTGGAAATCACTCCGGGGACCCAAAACGGTGATTAAAAGCCCATGAAACAGGCCAGAATCGGCCAAAACTGCGAGTGTTGATGACCGGCACGTAAATGCACCCTGGGGTTCGTCAATGGTGGAAATCACTCCGGGGACCCAAAACGGTGATTAATAGCCCATGAAACAGGCCAGAATCGGCCAAAACTGCGAGTGTTGATGACCGGCACGTAAATGCACCCTGAGGTTCGTCAATGGTGGAAATCACTCCGGGGACCCAAAACAGTGATTAATAGCCCATGAAACAGGCCAGAATCGGCCAAATATGCGAGTGTTGATGACCGGCACGTAAATGCACCCTGGGGTTCGTCAATGGTGGAAATCACTCCGGGGACCCAAAACGGTGATTAATAGCCCATGAAACAGGCCAGAATCGGCCAAAACTGCGAGTGTTGATGACCGGCACGTAAATGCACCCTGGGTTCGTCAATGGTGGAAATCACTCCGGGGATCCAAAACGGTGATTAATAGCCCATGAAACAGGCCAGAATCGGCCAAAACTGCGAGTGTTGATGACCGGCACGTAAATGCACCCTAGGGTTCGTCAATGGTGGAAATCACTCCGGGGACCTAAAACGGTGATTAATAGCCCATGAAACAGGCCAGAATCGGCCAAAACTGCGAGTGTTGATGACCGGCACGTAAATGCACCCTAGGGTTCGTCAATGGTGGAAATCACTCCGGGGACCCAAAACGGTGATTAATAGCCCATGAAACAGGCCAGAATCGGCCAAAACTGCGAGTGTTGATGACCGGCACGTAAATGCACCCTAGGGTTCGTCAATGGTGGAAATCACTCCGGGGACCCAAAACGGTGATTAATAGCCCATGAAACAGGCCAGAATCGGCCAAAACTGCGAGTCTTGATGACCGGCACGTAAATGCACCCTAGGGTTCGTCAATGGTGGAAATCACTCCGGGGACCCAAAACGGTGATTAATAGCCCATGAAACAGGCCAGAATCGGCCAAAACTGTGAGTGTTGATGACCGGCACGTAAATGCACCCTAGGGTTCGTCAATGGTGGAAATCACTCCGGGGACCCAAAACGGTGATTAATAGCCCATGCAACATGCCAGAATCGGCCAAAACTGTGAGTGTTGATGACCGGCACGAAAATGCACCCTGGGTTCGACAATGGTGGAAATCACTCCGGGGACCCAAAACGGTGATTAAAAGCCCATGAAACAGGCCAGAATCGGCCAAAACTGCGAGTGTTGATGACCGGCACGTAAATGCACCCTGGGTTCGTCAATGGTGGAAATCACTCCGGGGATCCAAAACGGTGATTAATAGCCCATGAAACAGGCCAGAATCGGCCAAAACTGTGAGTGTTGATGACCGGCACGTAAATGCACCCTAGGGTTCGTCAATGGTGGAAATCACTCCGGGGACCTAAAACGGTGATTAATAGCCCATGAAACAGGCCAGAATCGGCCAAAACTGCGAATGTTGATGACCGGCACGTAAATGCACCCTAGGGTTCGTCAATGGTGGAAATCACTCCGGGGACCCAAAACGGTGATTAATAGCCCATGAAACAGGCCAGAATCGGCCAAAACTGCGAGTGTTGATGACCGGCACGTAAATGCACCCTGGGTTCGTCAATGGTGGAAATCACTCCGGGGATCCAAAACGGTGATTAATAGCCCATGAAACAGGCCAGAATCGGCCAAATATGCGAGTGTTGATGACCGGCACGTAAATGCACCCTGAGGTTCGTCAATGGTGGAAATCACTCCGGGGACCCAAAACAGTGATTAATAGCCCATGAAACAGGCCAGAATCGGCCAAATATGCGAGTGTTGATGACCGGCACGTAAATGCACCCTGGGGTTCGTCAATGGTGGAAATCACTCCGGGGACCCAAAACGGTGATTAATAGCCCATGAAACAGGCCAGAATCGGCCAAAACTGCGAGTGTTGATGACCGGCACGTAAATGCACCCTGGGTTCGTCAATGGTGGAAATCACTCCGGGGATCCAAAACGGTGATTAATAGCCCATGAAACAGGCCAGAATCGGCCAAAACTGCGAGTGTTGATGACCGGCACGTAAATGCACCCTAGGGTTCGTCAATGGTGGAAATCACTCCGGGGACCTAAAACGGTGATTAATAGCCCATGAAACAGGCCAGAATCGGCCAAAACTGCGAATGTTGATGACCGGCACGTAAATGCACCCTAGGGTTCGTCAATGGTGGAAATCACTCCGGGGACCCAAAACGGTGATTAATAGCCCATGAAACAGGCCAGAATCGGCCAAAACTGCGAGTGTTGATGACCGGCACGTAAATGACCCCTAGGGTTCGTCAATGGTGGAAATCACTCCGGGGACCCAAAACGGTGATTAATAGCCCATGAAACAGGCCAGAATCGGCCAAAACTGTGAGTGTTGATGACCGGCACGTAAATGCACCCTAGGGTTCGTCAATGGTGGAAATCACTCCGGGGACCCAAAACGGTGATTAATAGCCCATGCAACATGCCAGAATCGGCCAAAACTGTGAGTGTTGATGACCGGCACGAAAATGCACCCTGGGTTCGACAATGGTGGAAATCACTCCGGGGACCCAAAACGGTGATTAATAGCCCATGAAACAGGCCAGAATCGGCCAAAACTGCGAGTGTTGATGACCGGCACGTAAATGCACCCTGGGGTTCGTCAATGGTGGAAATCACTCCGGGGACCCAAAACGGTGATTAATAGCCCATGAAACAGGCCAGAATCGGCCAAAACTGCGAGTGTTGATGACCGGCACGTAAATGCACCCTGGGGTTCGTCAATGGTGGAAATCACTCCGGGGACCCAAAACGGTGATTAATAGCCCATGAAACAGGCCAGAATCGGCCAAAACTGCGAGTGTTGATGACCGGCACGTAAATGCACCCTGAGGTTCGTCAATGGTGGAAATCACTCCGGGGACCCAAAACAGTGATTAATAGCCCATGAAACAGGCCAGAATCGGCCAAATATGCGAGTGTTGATGACCGGCACGTAAATGCACCCTGGGGTTCGTCAATGGTGGAAATCACTCCGGGGACCCAAAACGGTGATTAATAGCCCATGAAACAGGCCAGAATCGGCCAAAACTGCGAGTGTTGATGACCGGCACGTAAATGCACCCTGGGTTCGTCAATGGTGGAAATCACTCCGGGGATCCAAAACGGTGATTAATAGCCCATGAAACAGGCCAGAATCGGCCAAAACTGCGAGTGTTGATGACCGGCACGTAAATGCACCCTAGGGTTCGTCAATGGTGGAAATCACTCCGGGGACCTAAAACGGTGATTAATAGCCCATGAAACAGGCCAGAATCGGCCAAAACTGCGAGTGTTGATGACCGGCACGTAAATGCACCCTAGGGTTCGTCAATGGTGGAAATCACTCCGGGGACCCAAAACGGTGATTAATAGCCCATGAAACAGGCCAGAATCGGCCAAAACTGCGAGTGTTGATGACCGGCACGTAAATGCACCCTAGGGTTCGTCAATGGTGGAAATCACTCCGGGGACCCAAAACGGTGATTAATAGCCCATGAAACAGGCCAGAATCGGCCAAAACTGTGAGTGTTGATGACCGGCACGTAAATGCACCCTAGGGTTCGTCAATGGTGGAAATCACTCCGGGGACCCAAAACGGTGATTAATAGCCCATGCAACATGCCAGAATCGGCCAAAACTGTGAGTGTTGATGACCGGCACGAAAATGCACCCTGGGTTCGACAATGGTGGAAATCACTCCGGGGACCCAAAACGGTGATTAAAAGCCCATGAAACAGGCCAGAATCGGCCAAAACTGCGAGTGTTGATGACCGGCACGTAAATGCACCCTGGGTTCGTCAATGGTGGAAATCACTCCGGGGATCCAAAACGGTGATTAATAGCCCATGAAACAGGCCAGAATCGGCCAAAACTGCGAGTGTTGATGACCGGCACGTAAATGCACCCTGGGTTCGTCAATGGTGGAAATCACTCCGGGGATCCAAAACGGTGATTAATAGCCCATGAAACAGGCCAGAATCGGCCAAAACTGCGAGTGTTGATGACCGGCACGTAAATGCACCCTAGGGTTCGTCAATGGTGGAAATCACTCCGGGGACCTAAAACGGTGATTAATAGCCCATGAAACAGGCCAGAATCGGCCAAAACTGCGAATGTTGATGACCGGCACGTAAATGCACCCTAGGGTTCGTCAATGGTGGAAATCACTCCGGGGACCCAAAACGGTGATTAATAGCCCATGAAACAGGCCAGAATCGGCCAAAACTGCGAGTGTTGATGACCGGCACGTAAATGCACCCTAGGGTTCGTCAATGGTGGAAATCACTCCGGGGACCCAAAACGGTGATTAATAGCCCATGAAACAGGCCAGAATCGGCCAAAACTGTGAGTGTTGATGACCGGCACGTAAATGCACCCTAGGGTTCGTCAATGGTGGAAATCACTCTGGGGACCCAAAACGGTGATTAATAGCCCATGCAACATGCCAGAATCGGCCAAAACTGTGAGTGTTGATGACCGGCACGAAAATGCACCCTGGGTTCGACAATGGTGGAAATCACTCCGGGGACCCAAAACGGTGATTAAAAGCCCATGAAACAGGCCAGAATCGGCCAAAACTGCGAGTGTTGATGACCGGCACGTAAATGCACCCTGGGGTTCGTCAATGGTGGAAATCACTCCGGGGACCCAAAACGGTGATTAATAGCCCATGAAACAGGCCAGAATCGGCCAAAACTGCGAGTGTTGATGACCGGCACGTAAATGCACCCTGAGGTTCGTCAATGGTGGAAATCACTCCGGGGACCCAAAACAGTGATTAATAGCCCATGAAACAGGCCAGAATCGGCCAAATATGCGAGTGTTGATGACCGGCACGTAAATGCACCCTGGGGTTCGTCAATGGTGGAAATCACTCCGGGGACCCAAAACGGTGATTAATAGCCCATGAAACAGGCCAGAATCGGCCAAAACTGCGAGTGTTGATGACCGGCACGTAAATGCACCCTGGGTTCGTCAATGGTGGAAATCACTCCGGGGATCCAAAACGGTGATTAATAGCCCATGAAACAGGCCAGAATCGGCCAAAACTGCGAGTGTTGATGACCGGCACGTAAATGCACCCTAGGGTTCGTCAATGGTGGAAATCACTCCGGGGACCTAAAACGGTGATTAATAGCCCATGAAACAGGCCAGAATCGGCCAAAACTGCGAGTGTTGATGACCGGCACGTAAATGCACCCTAGGGTTCGTCAATGGTGGAAATCACTCCGGGGACCCAAAACGGTGATTAATAGCCCATGAAACAGGCCAGAATCGGCCAAAACTGCGAGTGTTGATGACCGGCACGTAAATGCACCCTAGGGTTCGTCAATGGTGGAAATCACTCCGGGGACCCAAAACGGTGATTAATAGCCCATGAAACAGGCCAGAATCGGCCAAAACTGCGAGTCTTGATGACCGGCACGTAAATGCACCCTAGGGTTCGTCAATGGTGGAAATCACTCCGGGGACCCAAAACGGTGATTAATAGCCCATGAAACAGGCCAGAATCGGCCAAAACTGTGAGTGTTGATGACCGGCACGTAAATGCACCCTAGGGTTCGTCAATGGTGGAAATCACTCCGGGGACCCAAAACGGTGATTAATAGCCCATGCAACATGCCAGAATCGGCCAAAACTGTGAGTGTTGATGACCGGCACGAAAATGCACCCTGGGTTCGACAATGGTGGAAATCACTCCGGGGACCCAAAACGGTGATTAAAAGCCCATGAAACAGGCCAGAATCGGCCAAAACTGCGAGTGTTGATGACCGGCACGTAAATGCACCCTGGGTTCGTCAATGGTGGAAATCACTCCGGGGATCCAAAACGGTGATTAATAGCCCATGAAACAGGCCAGAATCGGCCAAAACTGTGAGTGTTGATGACCGGCACGTAAATGCACCCTAGGGTTCGTCAATGGTGGAAATCACTCCGGGGACCTAAAACGGTGATTAATAGCCCATGAAACAGGCCAGAATCGGCCAAAACTGCGAATGTTGATGACCGGCACGTAAATGCACCCTAGGGTTCGTCAATGGTGGAAATCACTCCGGGGACCCAAAACGGTGATTAATAGCCCATGAAACAGGCCAGAATCGGCCAAAACTGCGAGTGTTGATGACCGGCACGTAAATGCACCCTAGGGTTCGTCAATGGTGGAAATCACTCCGGGGACCCAAAACGGTGATTAATAGCCCATGAAACAGGCCAGAATCGGCCAAAACTGTGAGTGTTGATGACCGGCACGTAAATGCACCCTAGGGTTCGTCAATGGTGGAAATCACTCCGGGGACCCAAAACGGTGATTAATAGCCCATGCAACATGCCAGAATCGGCCAAAACTGTGAGTGTTGATGACCGGCACGAAAATGCACCCTGGGTTCGACAATGGTGGAAATCACTCCGGGGACCCAAAACGGTGATTAATAGCCCATGAAACAGGCCAGAATCGGCCAAAACTGCGAGTGTTGATGACCGGCACGTAAATGCACCCTGGGGTTCGTCAATGGTGGAAATCACTCCGGGGACCCAAAACGGTGATTAATAGCCCATGAAACAGGCCAGAATCGGCCAAAACTGCGAGTGTTGATGACCGGCACGTAAATGCACCCTGAGGTTCGTCAATGGTGGAAATCACTCCGGGGACCCAAAACAGTGATTAATAGCCCATGAAACAGGCCAGAATCGGCCAAATATGCGAGTGTTGATGACCGGCACGTAAATGCACCCTGGGGTTCGTCAATGGTGGAAATCACTCCGGGGACCCAAAACGGTGATTAATAGCCCATGAAACAGGCCAGAATCGGCCAAAACTGCGAGTGTTGATGACCGGCACGTAAATGCACCCTGGGGTTCGTCAATGGTGGAAATCACTCCGGGGACCCAAAACGGTGATTAATAGCCCATGAAACAGGCCAGAATCGGCCAAAACTGCGAGTGTTGATGACCGGCACGTAAATGCACCCTGAGGTTCGTCAATGGTGGAAATCACTCCGGGGACCCAAAACAGTGATTAATAGCCCATGAAACAGGCCAGAATCGGCCAAATATGCGAGTGTTGATGACCGGCACGTAAATGCACCCTGGGGTTCGTCAATGGTGGAAATCACTCCGGGGACCCAAAACGGTGATTAATAGCCCATGAAACAGGCCAGAATCGGCCAAAACTGCGAGTGTTGATGACCGGCACGTAAATGCACCCTGGGTTCGTCAATGGTGGAAATCACTCCGGGGATCCAAAACGGTGATTAATAGCCCATGAAACAGGCCAGAATCGGCCAAAACTGCGAGTGTTGATGACCGGCACGTAAATGCACCCTAGGGTTCGTCAATGGTGGAAATCACTCCGGGGACCTAAAACGGTGATTAATAGCCCATGAAACAGGCCAGAATCGGCCAAAACTGCGAGTGTTGATGACCGGCACGTAAATGCACCCTAGGGTTCGTCAATGGTGGAAATCACTCCGGGGACCCAAAACGGTGATTAATAGCCCATGAAACAGGCCAGAATCGGCCAAAACTGCGAGTGTTGATGACCGGCACGTAAATGCACCCTAGGGTTCGTCAATGGTGGAAATCACTCCGGGGACCCAAAACGGTGATTAATAGCCCATGAAACAGGCCAGAATCGGCCAAAACTGCGAGTGTTGATGACCGGCACGTAAATGCACCCTAGGGTTCGTCAATGGTGGAAATCACTCCGGGGACCCAAAACGGTGATTAATAGCCCATGAAACAGGCCAGAATCGGCCAAAACTGTGAGTGTTGATGACCGGCACGTAAATGCACCCTAGGGTTCGTCAATGGTGGAAATCACTCCGGGGACCCAAAACGGTGATTAATAGCCCATGCAACATGCCAGAATCGGCCAAAACTGTGAGTGTTGATGACCGGCACGAAAATGCACCCTGGGTTCGACAATGGTGGAAATCACTCCGGGGACCCAAAACGGTGATTTAAAAGCCCATGAAACAGGCCAGAATCGGCCAAAACTGCGAGTGTTGATGACCGGCACGTAAATGCACCCTGGGTTCGTCAATGGTGGAAATCACTCCGGGGATCCAAAACGGTGATTAATAGCCCATGAAACAGGCCAGAATCGGCCAAAACTGCGAGTGTTGATGACCGGCACGTAAATGCACCCTGGGTTCGTCAATGGTGGAAATCACTCCGGGGATCCAAAACGGTGATTAATAGCCCATGAAACAGGCCAGAATCGGCCAAAACTGCGAGTGTTGATGACCGGCACGTAAATGCACCCTAGGGTTCGTCAATGGTGGAAATCACTCCGGGGACCTAAAACGGTGATTAATAGCCCATGAAACAGGCCAGAATCGGCCAAAACTGCGAATGTTGATGACCGGCACGTAAATGCACCCTAGGGTTCGTCAATGGTGGAAATCACTCCGGGGACCCAAAACGGTGATTAATAGCCCATGAAACAGGCCAGAATCGGCCAAAACTGCGAGTGTTGATGACCGGCACGTAAATGCACCCTAGGGTTCGTCAATGGTGGAAATCACTCCGGGGACCCAAAACGGTGATTAATAGCCCATGAAACAGGCCAGAATCGGCCAAAACTGTGAGTGTTGATGACCGGCACGTAAATGCACCCTAGGGTTCGTCAATGGTGGAAATCACTCCGGGGACCCAAAACGGTGATTAATAGCCCATGCAACATGCCAGAATCGGCCAAAACTGTGAGTGTTGATGACCGGCACGAAAATGCACCCTGGGTTCGACAATGGTGGAAATCACTCCGGGGACCCAAAACGGTGATTAAAAGCCCATGAAACAGGCCAGAATCGGCCAAAACTGCGAGTGTTGATGACCGGCACGTAAATGCACCCTGGGGTTCGTCAATGGTGGAAATCACTCCGGGGACCCAAAACGGTGATTAATAGCCCATGAAACAGGCCAGAATCGGCCAAAACTGCGAGTGTTGATGACCGGCACGTAAATGCACCCTGGGGTTCGTCAATGGTGGAAATCACTCCGGGGATCCAAAACGGTGATTAATAGCCCATGAAACAGGCCAGAATCGGCCAAAACTGCGAGTGTTGATGACCGGCACGTAAATGCACCCTAGGGTTCGTCAATGGTGGAAATCACTCCGGGGACCTAAAACGGTGATTAATAGCCCATGAAACAGGCCAGAATCGGCCAAAACTGCGAGTGTTGATGACCGGCACGTAAATGCACCCTAGGGTTCGTCAATGGTGGAAATCACTCCGGGGACCCAAAACGGTGATTAATAGCCCATGAAACAGGCCAGAATCGGCCAAAACTGCGAGTGTTGATGACCGGCACGTAAATGCACCCTAGGGTTCGTCAATGGTGGAAATCACTCCGGGGACCCAAAACGGTGATTAATAGCCCATGAAACAGGCCAGAATCGGCCAAAACTGCGAGTGTTGATGACCGGCACGTAAATGCACCCTAGGGTTCGTCAATGGTGGAAATCACTCCGGGGACCCAAAACGGTGATTAATAGCCCATGAAACAGGCCAGAATCGGCCAAAACTGCGAGTGTTGATGACCGGCACGTAAATGCACCCTAGGGTTCGTCAATGGTGGAAATCACTCCGGGGACCCAAAACGGTGATTAATAGCCCATGAAACAGGCCAGAATCGGCCAAAACTGTGAGTGTTGATGACCGGCACGTAAATGCACCCTAGGGTTCGTCAATGGTGGAAATCACTCCGGGGACCCAAAACGGTGATTAATAGCCCATGCAACATGCCAGAATCGGCCAAAACTGTGAGTGTTGATGACCGGCACGAAAATGCACCCTGGGTTCGACAATGGTGGAAATCACTCCGGGGACCCAAAACGGTGATTAAAAGCCCATGAAACAGGCCAGAATCGGCCAAAACTGCGAGTGTTGATGACCGGCACGTAAATGCACCCTGGGTTCGTCAATGGTGGAAATCACTCCGGGGATCCAAAACGGTGATTAATAGCCCATGAAACAGGCCAGAATCGGCCAAAACTGCGAGTGTTGATGACCGGCACGTAAATGCACCCTGGGTTCGTCAATGGTGGAAATCACTCCGGGGATCCAAAACGGTGATTAATAGCCCATGAAACAGGCCAGAATCGGCCAAAACTGCGAGTGTTGATGACCGGCACGTAAATGCACCCTAGGGTTCGTCAATGGTGGAAATCACTCCGGGGACCTAAAACGGTGATTAATAGCCCATGAAACAGGCCAGAATCGGCCAAAACTGCGAATGTTGATGACCGGCACGTAAATGCACCCTAGGGTTCGTCAATGGTGGAAATCACTCCGGGGACCCAAAACGGTGATTAATAGCCCATGAAACAGGCCAGAATCGGCCAAAACTGCGAGTGTTGATGACCGGCACGTAAATGCACCCTAGGGTTCGTCAATGGTGGAAATCACTCCGGGGACCCAAAACGGTGATTAATAGCCCATGAAACAGGCCAGAATCGGCCAAAACTGTGAGTGTTGATGACCGGCACGTAAATGCACCCTAGGGTTCGTCAATGGTGGAAATCACTCCGGGGACCCAAAACGGTGATTAATAGCCCATGCAACATGCCAGAATCGGCCAAAACTGTGAGTGTTGATGACCGGCACGAAAATGCACCCTGGGTTCGACAATGGTGGAAATCACTCCGGGGACCCAAAACGGTGATTAAAAGCCCATGAAACAGGCCAGAATCGGCCAAAACTGCGAGTGTTGATGACCGGCACGTAAATGCACCCTGGGGTTCGTCAATGGTGGAAATCACTCCGGGGACCCAAAACGGTGATTAATAGCCCATGAAACAGGCCAGAATCGGCCAAAACTGCGAGTGTTGATGACCGGCACGTAAATGCACCCTGGGGTTCGTCAATGGTGGAAATCACTCCGGGGACCCAAAACGGTGATTAATAGCCCATGAAACAGGCCAGAATCGGCCAAAACTGCGAGTGTTGATGACCGGCACGTAAATGCACCCTGGGTTCGTCAATGGTGGAAATCACTCCGGGGATCCAAAACGGTGATTAATAGCCCATGAAACAGGCCAGAATCGGCCAAAACTGCGAGTGTTGATGACCGGCACGTAAATGCACCCTAGGGTTCGTCAATGGTGGAAATCACTCCGGGGACCTAAAACGGTGATTAATAGCCCATGAAACAGGCCAGAATCGGCCAAAACTGCGAGTGTTGATGACCGGCACGTAAATGCACCCTAGGGTTCGTCAATGGTGGAAATCACTCCGGGGACCCAAAACGGTGATTAATAGCCCATGAAACAGGCCAGAATCGGCCAAAACTGCGAGTGTTGATGACCGGCACGTAAATGCACCCTAGGGTTCGTCAATGGTGGAAATCACTCCGGGGACCCAAAACGGTGATTAATAGCCCATGAAACAGGCCAGAATCGGCCAAAACTGCGAGTCTTGATGACCGGCACGTAAATGCACCCTAGGGTTCGTCAATGGTGGAAATCACTCCGGGGACCCAAAACGGTGATTAATAGCCCATGAAACAGGCCAGAATCGGCCAAAACTGTGAGTGTTGATGACCGGCACGTAAATGCACCCTAGGGTTCGTCAATGGTGGAAATCACTCCGGGGACCCAAAACGGTGATTAATAGCCCATGCAACATGCCAGAATCGGCCAAAACTGTGAGTGTTGATGACCGGCACGAAAATGCACCCTGGGTTCGACAATGGTGGAAATCACTCCGGGGACCCAAAACGGTGATTAAAAGCCCATGAAACAGGCCAGAATCGGCCAAAACTGCGAGTGTTGATGACCGGCACGTAAATGCACCCTGGGTTCGTCAATGGTGGAAATCACTCCGGGGATCCAAAACGGTGATTAATAGCCCATGAAACAGGCCAGAATCGGCCAAAACTGCGAGTGTTGATGACCGGCACGTAAATGCACCCTGGGTTCGTCAATGGTGGAAATCACTCCGGGGATCCAAAACGGTGATTAATAGCCCATGAAACAGGCCAGAATCGGCCAAAACTGCGAGTGTTGATGACCGGCACGTAAATGCACCCTAGGGTTCGTCAATGGTGGAAATCACTCCGGGGACCTAAAACGGTGATTAATAGCCCATGAAACAGGCCAGAATCGGCCAAAACTGCGAATGTTGATGACCGGCACGTAAATGCACCCTAGGGTTCGTCAATGGTGGAAATCACTCCGGGGACCCAAAACGGTGATTAATAGCCCATGAAACAGGCCAGAATCGGCCAAAACTGCGAGTGTTGATGACCGGCACGTAAATGCACCCTAGGGTTCGTCAATGGTGGAAATCACTCCGGGGACCCAAAACGGTGATTAATAGCCCATGAAACAGGCCAGAATCGGCCAAAACTGTGAGTGTTGATGACCGGCACGTAAATGCACCCTAGGGTTCGTCAATGGTGGAAATCACTCCGGGGACCCAAAACGGTGATTAATAGCCCATGCAACATGCCAGAATCGGCCAAAACTGTGAGTGTTGATGACCGGCACGAAAATGCACCCTGGGTTCGACAATGGTGGAAATCACTCCGGGGACCCAAAACGGTGATTAAAAGCCCATGAAACAGGCCAGAATCGGCCAAAACTGCGAGTGTTGATGACCGGCACGTAAATGCACCCTGGGGTTCGTCAATGGTGGAAATCACTCCGGGGACCCAAAACGGTGATTAATAGCCCATGAAACAGGCCAGAATCGGCCAAAACTGCGAGTGTTGATGACCGGCACGTAAATGCACCCTGGGGTTCGTCAATGGTGGAAATCACTCCGGGGACCCAAAACGGTGATTAATAGCCCATGAAACAGGCCAGAATCGGCCAAAACTGCGAGTGTTGATGACCGGCACGTAAATGCACCCTGGGTTCGTCAATGGTGGAAATCACTCCGGGGATCCAAAACGGTGATTAATAGCCCATGAAACAGGCCAGAATCGGCCAAAACTGCGAGTGTTGATGACCGGCACGTAAATGCACCCTAGGGTTCGTCAATGGTGGAAATCACTCCGGGGACCTAAAACGGTGATTAATAGCCCATGAAACAGGCCAGAATCGGCCAAAACTGCGAGTGTTGATGACCGGCACGTAAATGCACCCTAGGGTTCGTCAATGGTGGAAATCACTCCGGGGACCCAAAACGGTGATTAATAGCCCATGAAACAGGCCAGAATCGGCCAAAACTGCGAGTGTTGATGACCGGCACGTAAATGCACCCTAGGGTTCGTCAATGGTGGAAATCACTCCGGGGACCTAAAACGGTGATTAATAGCCCATGAAACAGGCCAGAATCGGCCAAAACTGCGAGTGTTGATGACCGGCACGTAAATGCACCCTAGGGTTCGTCAATGGTGGAAATCACTCCGGGGACCCAAAACGGTGATTAATAGCCCATGAAACAGGCCAGAATCGGCCAAAACTGCGAGTGTTGATGACCGGCACGTAAATGCACCCTAGGGTTCGTCAATGGTGGAAATCACTCCGGGGACCCAAAACGGTGATTAATAGCCCATGAAACAGGCCAGAATCGGCCAAAACTGCGAGTCTTGATGACCGGCACGTAAATGCACCCTAGGGTTCGTCAATGGTGGAAATCACTCCGGGGACCCAAAACGGTGATTAATAGCCCATGAAACAGGCCAGAATCGGCCAAAACTGTGAGTGTTGATGACCGGCACGTAAATGCACCCTAGGGTTCGTCAATGGTGGAAATCACTCCGGGGACCCAAAACGGTGATTAATAGCCCATGCAACATGCCAGAATCGGCCAAAACTGTGAGTGTTGATGACCGGCACGAAAATGCACCCTGGGTTCGACAATGGTGGAAATCACTCCGGGGACCCAAAACGGTGATTAAAAGCCCATGAAACAGGCCAGAATCGGCCAAAACTGCGAGTGTTGATGACCGGCACGTAAATGCACCCTGGGTTCGTCAATGGTGGAAATCACTCCGGGGATCCAAAACGGTGATTAATAGCCCATGAAACAGGCCAGAATCGGCCAAAACTGCGAGTGTTGATGACCGGCACGTAAATGCACCCTGGGTTCGTCAATGGTGGAAATCACTCCGGGGATCCAAAACGGTGATTAATAGCCCATGAAACAGGCCAGAATCGGCCAAAACTGCGAGTGTTGATGACCGGCACGTAAATGCACCCTAGGGTTCGTCAATGGTGGAAATCACTCCGGGGACCTAAAACGGTGATTAATAGCCCATGAAACAGGCCAGAATCGGCCAAAACTGCGAATGTTGATGACCGGCACGTAAATGCACCCTAGGGTTCGTCAATGGTGGAAATCACTCCGGGGACCCAAAACGGTGATTAATAGCCCATGAAACAGGCCAGAATCGGCCAAAACTGCGAGTGTTGATGACCGGCACGTAAATGCACCCTAGGGTTCGTCAATGGTGGAAATCACTCCGGGGACCCAAAACGGTGATTAATAGCCCATGAAACAGGCCAGAATCGGCCAAAACTGTGAGTGTTGATGACCGGCACGTAAATGCACCCTAGGGTTCGTCAATGGTGGAAATCACTCCGGGGACCCAAAACGGTGATTAATAGCCCATGCAACATGCCAGAATCGGCCAAAACTGTGAGTGTTGATGACCGGCACGAAAATGCACCCTGGGTTCGACAATGGTGGAAATCACTCCGGGGACCCAAAACGGTGATTAAAAGCCCATGAAACAGGCCAGAATCGGCCAAAACTGCGAGTGTTGATGACCGGCACGTAAATGCACCCTGGGGTTCGTCAATGGTGGAAATCACTCCGGGGACCCAAAACGGTGATTAATAGCCCATGAAACAGGCCAGAATCGGCCAAAACTGCGAGTGTTGATGACCGGCACGTAAATGCACCCTGGGGTTCGTCAATGGTGGAAATCACTCCGGGGACCCAAAACGGTGATTAATAGCCCATGAAACAGGCCAGAATCGGCCAAAACTGCGAGTGTTGATGACCGGCACGTAAATGCACCCTGGGTTCGTCAATGGTGGAAATCACTCCGGGGATCCAAAACGGTGATTAATAGCCCATGAAACAGGCCAGAATCGGCCAAAACTGCGAGTGTTGATGACCGGCACGTAAATGCACCCTAGGGTTCGTCAATGGTGGAAATCACTCCGGGGACCTAAAACGGTGATTAATAGCCCATGAAACAGGCCAGAATCGGCCAAAACTGCGAGTGTTGATGACCGGCACGTAAATGCACCCTAGGGTTCGTCAATGGTGGAAATCACTCCGGGGACCCAAAACGGTGATTAATAGCCCATGAAACAGGCCAGAATCGGCCAAAACTGCGAGTGTTGATGACCGGCACGTAAATGCACCCTAGGGTTCGTCAATGGTGGAAATCACTCCGGGGACCCAAAACGGTGATTAATAGCCCATGAAACAGGCCAGAATCGGCCAAAACTGCGAGTCTTGATGACCGGCACGTAAATGCACCCTAGGGTTCGTCAATGGTGGAAATCACTCCGGGGACCCAAAACGGTGATTAATAGCCCATGAAACAGGCCAGAATCGGCCAAAACTGTGAGTGTTGATGACCGGCACGTAAATGCACCCTAGGGTTCGTCAATGGTGGAAATCACTCCGGGGACCCAAAACGGTGATTAATAGCCCATGCAACATGCCAGAATCGGCCAAAACTGTGAGTGTTGATGACCGGCACGAAAATGCACCCTGGGTTCGACAATGGTGGAAATCACTCCGGGGACCCAAAACGGTGATTAAAAGCCCATGAAACAGGCCAGAATCGGCCAAAACTGCGAGTGTTGATGACCGGCACGTAAATGCACCCTGGGTTCGTCAATGGTGGAAATCACTCCGGGGATCCAAAACGGTGATTAATAGCCCATGAAACAGGCCAGAATCGGCCAAAACTGCGAGTGTTGATGACCGGCACGTAAATGCACCCTGGGTTCGTCAATGGTGGAAATCACTCCGGGGATCCAAAACGGTGATTAATAGCCCATGAAACAGGCCAGAATCGGCCAAAACTGCGAGTGTTGATGACCGGCACGTAAATGCACCCTAGGGTTCGTCAATGGTGGAAATCACTCCGGGGACCTAAAACGGTGATTAATAGCCCATGAAACAGGCCAGAATCGGCCAAAACTGCGAATGTTGATGACCGGCACGTAAATGCACCCTAGGGTTCGTCAATGGTGGAAATCACTCCGGGGACCCAAAACGGTGATTAATAGCCCATGAAACAGGCCAGAATCGGCCAAAACTGCGAGTGTTGATGACCGGCACGTAAATGCACCCTAGGGTTCGTCAATGGTGGAAATCACTCCGGGGACCCAAAACGGTGATTAATAGCCCATGAAACAGGCCAGAATCGGCCAAAACTGTGAGTGTTGATGACCGGCACGTAAATGCACCCTAGGGTTCGTCAATGGTGGAAATCACTCCGGGGACCCAAAACGGTGATTAATAGCCCATGCAACATGCCAGAATCGGCCAAAACTGTGAGTGTTGATGACCGGCACGAAAATGCACCCTGGGTTCGACAATGGTGGAAATCACTCCGGGGACCCAAAACGGTGATTAAAAGCCCATGAAACAGGCCAGAATCGGCCAAAACTGCGAGTGTTGATGACCGGCACGTAAATGCACCCTGGGGTTCGTCAATGGTGGAAATCACTCCGGGGACCCAAAACGGTGATTAATAGCCCATGAAACAGGCCAGAATCGGCCAAAACTGCGAGTGTTGATGACCGGCACGTAAATGCACCCTGGGGTTCGTCAATGGTGGAAATCACTCCGGGGATCCAAAACGGTGATTAATAGCCCATGTAACTGTGATTAAGAGCCCATGAAACAGGCCAGAATCAGCCAAAACTGCGAGTGTTGATGACCAGCACGTAAATGCACCCTAGGGTTCGTCAATGGTGGAAATCACTCCGGGGACCCAAAACGGTGATTAATAGCCCATGAAACAGGCCAGAATCGGCCAAAACTGCGAGTGTTGATGACCGGCACGTAAATGCACCCTGGGGTTCGTCAATGGTGGAAATCACTCCGGGGACCCAAAACGGTGATTAATAGCCCATGAAACAGGCCAGAATCGGCCAAAACTGCGAGTGTTGATGACCGGCACGTAAATGCACCCTGGGGTTCGTCAATGGTGGAAATCACTCCGGGGACCCAAAACGGTGATTAATAGCCCATGAAACAGGCCAGAATCGGCCAAAACTGCGAGTGTTGATGACCGGCACGTAAATGCACCCTGAGGTTCGTCAATGGTGGAAATCACTCCGGGGACCCAAAACAGTGATTAATAGCCCATGAAACAGGCCAGAATCAGCCAAAAGTGTGTGGGCTGATGACCGGCACGTAAATGCACCCTGGGGTTCGTCAATGGTGGAAATCACTCCGGGGACCCAAAACGGTGATTAATAGCCCATGAAACCGGCCAGAATCGGCCAAATATGCGAGTGTTGATGACCGGCACGTAAATGCACCCTGGGTTCGTCAATGGTGGAAATTACTCCGGGGATCCAAAACGGTGATTAATAGCCCATGAAACAGGCCAGAATCGGCCAAAACTGTGAGTGTTGATGACCGGCACGTAAATGCACCCTAGGGTTCGTCAATGGTGGAAATCACTCCGGGGACCCAAAACGGTGATTAATAGCCCATGAAACAGGCCAGAATCGGCCAAAACTGCGAGTGTTGATGACCGGCACGTAAATGCACCCTGGGTTCGTCAATGGTGGAAATCACTCCGGGGATCCAAAACGGTGATTAATAGCCCATGAAACAGGCCAGAATCGGCCAAAACTGTGAGTGTTGATGACCGGCACGTAAATGCACCCTAGGGTTCGTCAATGGTGGAAATCACTCCGGGGACCCAAAACGGTGATTAATAGCCCATGAAACAGGCCAGAATCGGCCAAAACTGCGAGTGTTGATGACCGGCACGAAAATGCACCCTGGGTTCGTCAATGGTGGAAATCACTCCGGGGACCCAAAACGGTGATTAATAGCCCATGAAACAGGCCAGAATCGGCCAAAACTGTGAGTGTTGATGACCGGCACGTAAATGCACCCTGGGGTTCGTCAATGGTGGAAATCACTCCGGGGACCCAAAACGGTGATTAATAGCCCATGAAACAGGCCAGAATCGGCCAAAACTGCGAGTGTTGATGACCGGCACGTAAATGCACCCTAGGGTTCGTCAATGGTGGAAATCACTCCGGGGACCCAAAACGGTGATTAATAGCCCATGAAACAGGTCAGAATCGGCCAAAACTGCGAGTGTTGATGACCGGCACGTAAATGCACCCTAGGGTTCGTCAATGGTGGAAATCACTCCGGGGACCCAAAACGGTGATTAATAGCCCATGAAACCGGCCAGAATCGGCCAAATATGCGAGTGTTGATGACCGGCACGTAAATGCACCCTGGGTTCGTCAATGGTGGAAATTACTCCGGGGATCCAAAACGGTGATTAATAGCCCATGAAACAGGCCAGAATCGGCCAAAACTGTGAGTGTTGATGACCGGCACGTAAATGCACCCTAGGTTTCGTCAATGGTGGAAATCACTCCGGGGACCCAAAACGGTGATTAATAGCCCATGAAACAGGCCAGAATCGGCCAAAACTGCGAGTGTTGATGACCGGCACGTAAATGCACCCTGGGTTCGTCAATGGTGGAAATCACTCCGGGGATCCAAAACGGTGATTAATAGCCCATGAAACAGGCCAGAATCGGCCAAAACTGCGAGTGTTGATGACCGGCACGTAAATGCACCCTAGGGTTCGTCAATGGTGGAAATCACTCCGGGGACCCAAAACGGTGATTAATAGCCCATGAAACAGGCCAGAATCGGCCAAAACTGCGAGTGTTGATGACCGGCACGTAAATGCACCCTAGGGTTCGTCAATGGTGGAAATCACTCCGGGGACCCAAAACGGTGATTAATAGCCCATGAAACAGGCCAGAATCGGCCAAAACTGTGAGTGTTGATGACCGGCACGTAAATGCACCCTAGGGTTCGTCAATGGTGGAAATCACTCCGGGGACCCAAAACGGTGATTAATAGCCCATGAAACAGGTCAGAATCGGCCAAAACTGCGAGTGTTGATGACCGGCACGTAAATGCACCCTGGGGTTCGTCAATGGTGGAAATCACTCCGGGGACCCAAAACGGTGATTAATAGCCCATGAAACAGGCCAGAATCGGCCAAAACTGTGAGTGTTGATGACCGGCACGTAAATGCACCCTGAGGTTCGTCAATGGTGGAAATCACTCCGGGGACCCAAAACAGTGATTAATAGCCCATGAAACAGGCCAGAATCAGCCAAAAGTGTGTGGGCTGATGACCGGCACGTAAATGCACCCTGGGGTTCGTCAATGGTGGAAATCACTCCGGGGACCCAAAACGGTGATTAATAGCCCATGAAACCGGCCAGAATCGGCCAAATATGCGAGTGTTGATGACCGGCACGTAAATGCACCCTGGGTTCGTCAATGGTGGAAATTACTCCGGGGATCCAAAACGGTGATTAATAGCCCATGAAACAGGCCAGAATCGGCCAAAACTGTGAGTGTTGATGACCGGCACGTAAATGCACCCTAGGGTTCGTCAATGGTGGAAATCACTCCGGGGACCCAAAACGGTGATTAATAGCCCATGAAACAGGCCAGAATCGGCCAAAACTGCGAGTGTTGATGACCGGCACGTAAATGCACCCTGGGTTCGTCAATGGTGGAAATCACTCCGGGGATCCAAAACGGTGATTAATAGCCCATGAAACAGGCCAGAATCGGCCAAAACTGTGAGTGTTGATGACCGGCACGTAAATGCACCCTAGGGTTCGTCAATGGTGGAAATCACTCCGGGGACCCAAAACGGTGATTAATAGCCCATGAAACAGGCCAGAATCGGCCAAAACTGCGAGTGTTGATGACCGGCACGAAAATGCACCCTGGGTTCGTCAATGGTGGAAATCACTCCGGGGACCCAAAACGGTGATTAATAGCCCATGAAACAGGCCAGAATCGGCCAAAACTGTGAGTGTTGATGACCGGCACGTAAATGCACCCTGGGGTTCGTCAATGGTGGAAATCACTCCGGGGACCCAAAACGGTGATTAATAGCCCATGAAACAGGCCAGAATCGGCCAAAACTGCGAGTGTTGATGACCGGCACGTAAATGCACCCTAGGGTTCGTCAATGGTGGAAATCACTCCGGGGACCCAAAACGGTGATTAATAGCCCATGAAACAGGTCAGAATCGGCCAAAACTGCGAGTGTTGATGACCGGCACGTAAATGCACCCTAGGGTTCGTCAATGGTGGAAATCACTCCGGGGACCCAAAACGGTGATTAATAGCCCATGAAACCGGCCAGAATCGGCCAAATATGCGAGTGTTGATGACCGGCACGTAAATGCACCCTGGGTTCGTCAATGGTGGAAATTACTCCGGGGATCCAAAACGGTGATTAATAGCCCATGAAACAGGCCAGAATCGGCCAAAACTGTGAGTGTTGATGACCGGCACGTAAATGCACCCTAGGTTTCGTCAATGGTGGAAATCACTCCGGGGACCCAAAACGGTGATTAATAGCCCATGAAACAGGCCAGAATCGGCTAAAACTGCGAGTGTTGATGACCGGCACGTAAATGCACCCTGGGTTCGTCAATGGTGGAAATCACTCCGGGGATCCAAAACGGTGATTAATAGCCCATGAAACAGGCCAGAATCGGCCAAAACTGCGAGTGTTGATGACCGGCACGTAAATGCACCCTGGGGTTCGTCAATGGTGGAAATCACTCCGGGGACCCAAAACGGTGATTAATAGCCCATGAAACAGGCCAGAATCGGCCAAAACTGTGAGTGTTGATGACCGGCACGTAAATGCACCCTGAGGTTCGTCAATGGTGGAAATCACTCCGGGGACCCAAAACAGTGATTAATAGCCCATGAAACAGGCCAGAATCAGCCAAAAGTGTGTGGGCTGATGACCGGCACGTAAATGCACCCTGGGGTTCGTCAATGGTGGAAATCACTCCGGGGACCCAAAACGGTGATTAATAGCCCATGAAACCGGCCAGAATCGGCCAAATATGCGAGTGTTGATGACCGGCACGTAAATGCACCCTGGGTTCGTCAATGGTGGAAATTACTCCGGGGATCCAAAACGGTGATTAATAGCCCATGAAACAGGCCAGAATCGGCCAAAACTGTGAGTGTTGATGACCGGCACGTAAATGCACCCTAGGGTTCGTCAATGGTGGAAATCACTCCGGGGACCCAAAACGGTGATTAATAGCCCATGAAACAGGCCAGAATCGGCCAAAACTGCGAGTGTTGATGACCGGCACGTAAATGCACCCTGGGTTCGTCAATGGTGGAAATCACTCCGGGGATCCAAAACGGTGATTAATAGCCCATGAAACAGGCCAGAATCGGCCAAAACTGTGAGTGTTGATGACCGGCACGTAAATGCACCCTGGGGTTCGTCAATGGTGGAAATCACTCCGGGGACCCAAAACGGTGATTAATAGCCCATGAAACAGGCCAGAATCGGCCAAAACTGCGAGTGTTGATGACCGGCACGTAAATGCACCCTAGGGTTCGTCAATGGTGGAAATCACTCCGGGGACCCAAAACGGTGATTAATAGCCCATGAAACAGGTCAGAATCGGCCAAAACTGCGAGTGTTGATGACCGGCACGTAAATGCACCCTAGGGTTCGTCAATGGTGGAAATCACTCCGGGGACCCAAAACGGTGATTAATAGCCCATGAAACCGGCCAGAATCGGCCAAATATGCGAGTGTTGATGACCGGCACGTAAATGCACCCTGGGTTCGTCAATGGTGGAAATTACTCCGGGGATCCAAAACGGTGATTAATAGCCCATGAAACAGGCCAGAATCGGCCAAAACTGTGAGTGTTGATGACCGGCACGTAAATGCACCCTAGGTTTCGTCAATGGTGGAAATCACTCCGGGGACCCAAAACGGTGATTAATAGCCCATGAAACAGGCCAGAATCGGCTAAAACTGCGAGTGTTGATGACCGGCACGTAAATGCACCCTGGGTTCGTCAATGGTGGAAATCACTCCGGGGATCCAAAACGGTGATTAATAGCCCATGAAACAGGCCAGAATCGGCCAAAACTGCGAGTGTTGATGACCGGCACGTAAATGCACCCTGGGGTTCGTCAATGGTGGAAATCACTCCGGGGACCCAAAACGGTGATTAATAGCCCATGAAACAGGCCAGAATCGGCCAAAACTGTGAGTGTTGATGACCGGCACGTAAATGCACCCTGAGGTTCGTCAATGGTGGAAATCACTCCGGGGACCCAAAACAGTGATTAATAGCCCATGAAACAGGCCAGAATCAGCCAAAAGTGTGTGGGCTGATGACCGGCACGTAAATGCACCCTGGGGTTCGTCAATGGTGGAAATCACTCCGGGGACCCAAAACGGTGATTAATAGCCCATGAAACCGGCCAGAATCGGCCAAATATGCGAGTGTTGATGACCGGCACGTAAATGCACCCTGGGTTCGTCAATGGTGGAAATTACTCCGGGGATCCAAAACGGTGATTAATAGCCCATGAAACAGGCCAGAATCGGCCAAAACTGTGAGTGTTGATGACCGGCACGTAAATGCACCCTAGGGTTCGTCAATGGTGGAAATCACTCCGGGGACCCAAAACGGTGATTAATAGCCCATGAAACAGGCCAGAATCGGCCAAAACTGCGAGTGTTGATGACCGGCACGTAAATGCACCCTGGGTTCGTCAATGGTGGAAATCACTCCGGGGATCCAAAACGGTGATTAATAGCCCATGAAACAGGCCAGAATCGGCCAAAACTGTGAGTGTTGATGACCGGCACGTAAATGCACCCTAGGGTTCGTCAATGGTGGAAATCACTCCGGGGACCCAAAACGGTGATTAATAGCCCATGAAACAGGCCAGAATCGGCCAAAACTGCGAGTGTTGATGACCGGCACGAAAATGCACCCTGGGTTCGTCAATGGTGGAAATCACTCCGGGGACCCAAAACGGTGATTAATAGCCCATGAAACAGGCCAGAATCGGCCAAAACTGTGAGTGTTGATGACCGGCACGTAAATGCACCCTGGGGTTCGTCAATGGTGGAAATCACTCCGGGGACCCAAAACGGTGATTAATAGCCCATGAAACAGGCCAGAATCGGCCAAAACTGCGAGTGTTGATGACCGGCACGTAAATGCACCCTAGGGTTCGTCAATGGTGGAAATCACTCCGGGGACCCAAAACGGTGATTAATAGCCCATGAAACAGGTCAGAATCGGCCAAAACTGCGAGTGTTGATGACCGGCACGTAAATGCACCCTAGGGTTCGTCAATGGTGGAAATCACTCCGGGGACCCAAAACGGTGATTAATAGCCCATGAAACCGGCCAGAATCGGCCAAATATGCGAGTGTTGATGACCGGCACGTAAATGCACCCTGGGTTCGTCAATGGTGGAAATTACTCCGGGGATCCAAAACGGTGATTAATAGCCCATGAAACAGGCCAGAATCGGCCAGAACTGTGAGTGTTGATGACCGGCACGTAAATGCACCCTAGGTTTCGTCAATGGTGGAAATCACTCCGGGGACCCAAAACGGTGATTAATAGCCCATGAAACAGGCCAGAATCGGCCAAAACTGCGAGTGTTGATGACCGGCACGTAAATGCACCCTGGGTTCGTCAATGGTGGAAATCACTCCGGGGATCCAAAACGGTGATTAATAGCCCATGAAACAGGCCAGAATCGGCCAAAACTGCGAGTGTTGATGACCGGCACGTAAATGCACCCTAGGGTTCGTCAATGGTGGAAATCACTCCGGGGACCCAAAACGGTGATTAATAGCCCATGAAACAGGCCAGAATCGGCCAAAACTGTGAGTGTTGATGACCGGCACGTAAATGCACCCTAGGGTTCGTCAATGGTGGAAATCACTCCGGGGACCCAAAACGGTGATTAATAGCCCATGCAACATGCCAGAATCGGCCAAAACTGTGAGTGTTGATGACCGGCACGAAAATGCACCCTGGGTTCGACAATGGTGGAAATCACTCCGGGGACCCAAAACGGTGATTAAAAGCCCATGAAACAGGCCAGAATCGGCCAAAACTGCGAGTGTTGATGACCGGCACGTAAATGCACCCTGGGGTTCGTCAATGGTGGAAATCACTCCGGGGACCCAAAACGGTGATTAATAGCCCATGAAACAGGCCAGAATCGGCCAAAACTGCGAGTGTTGATGACCGGCACGTAAATGCACCCTGGGTTCGTCAATGGTGGAAATCACTCCGGGGACCCAAAACGGTGATTAATAGCCCATGCAACATGCCAGAATCGGCCAAAACTGTGAGTGTTGATGACCGGCACGAAAATGCACCCTGGGTTCGTCAATGGTGGAAATCACTCCGGGGACCCAAAACGGTGATTAATAGCCCATGAAACAGGCCAGAATCGGCCAAAACTGCGAGTGTTGATGACCGGCACGTAAATGCACCCTAGGGTTCGTCAATGGTGGAAATCACTCCGGGGACCCAAAACGGTGATTAATAGCCCATGAAACAGGCCAGAATCGGCCAAAACTGTGAGTGTTGATGACCGGCACGTAAATGCACCCTAGGGTTCGTCAATGGTGGAAATCACTCCGGGGACCCAAAACGGTGATTAATAGCCCATGAAACAGGTCAGAATCGGCCAAAACTGCGAGTGTTGATGACCGGCACGTAAATGCACCCTGGGGTTCGTCAATGGTGGAAATCACTCCGGGGACCCAAAACGGTGATTAATAGCCCATGAAACAGGCCAGAATCGGCCAAAACTGTGAGTGTTGATGACCGGCACGTAAATGCACCCTGAGGTTCGTCAATGGTGGAAATCACTCCGGGGACCCAAAACAGTGATTAATAGCCCATGAAACAGGCCAGAATCAGCCAAAAGTGTGTGGGCTGATGACCGGCACGTAAATGCACCCTGGGGTTCGTCAATGGTGGAAATCACTCCGGGGACCCAAAACGGTGATTAATAGCCCATGAAACCGGCCAGAATCGGCCAAATATGCGAGTGTTGATGACCGGCACGTAAATGCACCCTGGGTTCGTCAATGGTGGAAATTACTCCGGGGATCCAAAACGGTGATTAATAGCCCATGAAACAGGCCAGAATCGGCCAAAACTGTGAGTGTTGATGACCGGCACGTAAATGCACCCTAGGGTTCGTCAATGGTGGAAATCACTCCGGGGACCCAAAACGGTGATTAATAGCCCATGAAACAGGCCAGAATCGGCCAAAACTGCGAGTGTTGATGACCGGCACGTAAATGCACCCTGGGTTCGTCAATGGTGGAAATCACTCCGGGGATCCAAAACGGTGATTAATAGCCCATGAAACAGGCCAGAATCGGCCAAAACTGTGAGTGTTGATGACCGGCACGTAAATGCACCCTAGGGTTCGTCAATGGTGGAAATCACTCCGGGGACCCAAAACGGTGATTAATAGCCCATGAAACAGGCCAGAATCGGCCAAAACTGCGAGTGTTGATGACCGGCACGAAAATGCACCCTGGGTTCGTCAATGGTGGAAATCACTCCGGGGACCCAAAACGGTGATTAATAGCCCATGAAACAGGCCAGAATCGGCCAAAACTGTGAGTGTTGATGACCGGCACGTAAATACACCCTGGGGTTCGTCAATGGTGGAAATCACTCCGGGGACCCAAAACGGTGATTAATAGCCCATGAAACAGGCCAGAATCGGCCAAAACTGCGAGTGTTGATGACCGGCACGTAAATGCACCCTAGGGTTCGTCAATGGTGGAAATCACTCCGGGGACCCAAAACGGTGATTAATAGCCCATGAAACAGGTCAGAATCGGCCAAAACTGCGAGTGTTGATGACCGGCACGTAAATGCACCCTAGGGTTCGTCAATGGTGGAAATCACTCCGGGGACCCAAAACGGTGATTAATAGCCCATGAAACCGGCCAGAATCGGCCAAATATGCGAGTGTTGATGACCGGCACGTAAATGCACCCTGGGTTCGTCAATGGTGGAAATTACTCCGGGGATCCAAAACGGTGATTAATAGCCCATGAAACAGGCCAGAATCGGCCAAAACTGTGAGTGTTGATGACCGGCACGTAAATGCACCCTAGGTTTCGTCAATGGTGGAAATCACTCCGGGGACCCAAAACGGTGATTAATAGCCCATGAAACAGGCCAGAATCGGCCAAAACTGTGAGTGTTGATGACCGGCACGTAAATGCACCCTAGGGTTCGTCAATGGTGGAAATCACTCCGGGGACCCAAAACGGTGATTAATAGCCCATGCAACATGCCAGAATCGGCCAAAACTGTGAGTGTTGATGACCGGCACGAAAATGCACCCTGGGTTCGACAATGGTGGAAATCACTCCGGGGACCCAAAACGGTGATTAAAAGCCCATGAAACAGGCCAGAATCGGCCAAAACTGCGAGTGTTGATGACCGGCACGTAAATGCACCCTGGGGTTCGTCAATGGTGGAAATCACTCCGGGGACCCAAAACGGTGATTAATAGCCCATGAAACAGGCCAGAATCGGCCAAAACTGCGAGTGTTGATGACCGGCACGTAAATGCACCCTGGGTTCGTCAATGGTGGAAATCACTCCGGGGACCCAAAACGGTGATTAATAGCCCATGCAACATGCCAGAATCGGCCAAAACTGTGAGTGTTGATGACCGGCACGAAAATGCACCCTGGGTTCGTCAATGGTGGAAATCACTCCGGGGACCCAAAACGGTGATTAATAGCCCATGAAACAGGCCAGAATCGGCCAAAACTGCGAGTGTTGATGACCGGCACGTAAATGCACCCTAGGGTTCGTCAATGGTGGAAATCACTCCGGGGACCCAAAACGGTGATTAATAGCCCATGAAACAGGCCAGAATCGGCCAAAACTGTGAGTGTTGATGACCGGCACGTAAATGCACCCTAGGGTTCGTCAATGGTGGAAATCACTCCGGGGACCCAAAACGGTGATTAATAGCCCATGAAACAGGTCAGAATCGGCCAAAACTGCGAGTGTTGATGACCGGCACGTAAATGCACCCTGGGGTTCGTCAATGGTGGAAATCACTCCGGGGACCCAAAACGGTGATTAATAGCCCATGAAACAGGCCAGAATCGGCCAAAACTGTGAGTGTTGATGACCGGCACGTAAATGCACCCTGAGGTTCGTCAATGGTGGAAATCACTCCGGGGACCCAAAACAGTGATTAATAGCCCATGAAACAGGCCAGAATCAGCCAAAAGTGTGTGGGCTGATGACCGGCACGTAAATGCACCCTGGGGTTCGTCAATGGTGGAAATCACTCCGGGGACCCAAAACGGTGATTAATAGCCCATGAAACCGGCCAGAATCGGCCAAATATGCGAGTGTTGATGACCGGCACGTAAATGCACCCTGGGTTCGTCAATGGTGGAAATTACTCCGGGGATCCAAAACGGTGATTAATAGCCCATGAAACAGGCCAGAATCGGCCAAAACTGTGAGTGTTGATGACCGGCACGTAAATGCACCCTAGGGTTCGTCAATGGTGGAAATCACTCCGGGGACCCAAAACGGTGATTAATAGCCCATGAAACAGGCCAGAATCGGCCAAAACTGCGAGTGTTGATGACCGGCACGTAAATGCACCCTGGGTTCGTCAATGGTGGAAATCACTCCGGGGATCCAAAACGGTGATTAATAGCCCATGAAACAGGCCAGAATCGGCCAAAACTGTGAGTGTTGATGACCGGCACGTAAATGCACCCTAGGGTTCGTCAATGGTGGAAATCACTCCGGGGACCCAAAACGGTGATTAATAGCCCATGAAACAGGCCAGAATCGGCCAAAACTGCGAGTGTTGATGACCGGCACGAAAATGCACCCTGGGTTCGTCAATGGTGGAAATCACTCCGGGGACCCAAAACGGTGATTAATAGCCCATGAAACAGGCCAGAATCGGCCAAAACTGTGAGTGTTGATGACCGGCACGTAAATACACCCTGGGGTTCGTCAATGGTGGAAATCACTCCGGGGACCCAAAACGGTGATTAATAGCCCATGAAACAGGCCAGAATCGGCCAAAACTGCGAGTGTTGATGACCGGCACGTAAATGCACCCTAGGGTTCGTCAATGGTGGAAATCACTCCGGGGACCCAAAACGGTGATTAATAGCCCATGAAACAGGTCAGAATCGGCCAAAACTGCGAGTGTTGATGACCGGCACGTAAATGCACCCTAGGGTTCGTCAATGGTGGAAATCACTCCGGGGACCCAAAACGGTGATTAATAGCCCATGAAACCGGCCAGAATCGGCCAAATATGCGAGTGTTGATGACCGGCACGTAAATGCACCCTGGGTTCGTCAATGGTGGAAATTACTCCGGGGATCCAAAACGGTGATTAATAGCCCATGAAACAGGCCAGAATCGGCCAAAACTGTGAGTGTTGATGACCGGCACGTAAATGCACCCTAGGTTTCGTCAATGGTGGAAATCACTCCGGGGACCCAAAACGGTGATTAATAGCCCATGAAACAGGCCAGAATCGGCCAAAACTGCGAGTGTTGATGACCGGCACGTAAATGCACCCTGGGTTCGTCAATGGTGGAAATCACTCCGGGGATCCAAAACGGTGATTAATAGCCCATGAAACAGGCCAGAATCGGCCAAAACTGCGAGTGTTGATGACCGGCACGTAAATGCACCCTAGGGTTCGTCAATGGTGGAAATCACTCCGGGGACCCAAAACGGTGATTAATAGCCCATGAAACAGGCCAGAATCGGCCAAAACTGCGAGTGTTGATGACCGGCACGTAAATGCACCCTAGGGTTCGTCAATGGTGGAAATCACTCCGGGGACCCAAAACGGTGATTAATAGCCCATGAAACAGGCCAGAATCGGCCAAAACTGTGAGTGTTGATGACCGGCACGTAAATGCACCCTAGGGTTCGTCAATGGTGGAAATCACTCCGGGGACCCAAAACGGTGATTAATAGCCCATGCAACATGCCAGAATCGGCCAAAACTGTGAGTGTTGATGACCGGCACGAAAATGCACCCTGGGTTCGACAATGGTGGAAATCACTCCGGGGACCCAAAACGGTGATTAAAAGCCCATGAAACAGGCCAGAATCGGCCAAAACTGTGAGTGTTGATGACCGGCACGAAAATGCACCCTGGGTTCGACAATGGTGGAAATCACTCCGGGGACCCAAAACGGTGATTAAAAGCCCATGAAACAGGCCAGAATCGGCCAAAACTGCGAGTGTTGATGACCGGCACGTAAATGCACCCTGGGGTTCGTCAATGGTGGAAATCACTCCGGGGACCCAAAACGGTGATTAATAGCCCATGAAACAGGCCAGAATCGGCCAAAACTGCGAGTGTTGATGACCGGCACGTAAATGCACCCTGGGTTCGTCAATGGTGGAAATCACTCCGGGGACCCAAAACGGTGATTAATAGCCCATGCAACATGCCAGAATCGGCCAAAACTGTGAGTGTTGATGACCGGCACGAAAATGCACCCTGGGTTCGTCAATGGTGGAAATCACTCCGGGGACCCAAAACGGTGATTAATAGCCCATGAAACAGGCCAGAATCGGCCAAAACTGCGAGTGTTGATGACCGGCACGTAAATGCACCCTAGGGTTCGTCAATGGTGGAAATCACTCCGGGGACCCAAAACGGTGATTAATAGCCCATGAAACAGGCCAGAATCGGCCAAAACTGTGAGTGTTGATGACCGGCACGTAAATGCACCCTAGGGTTCGTCAATGGTGGAAATCACTCCGGGGACCCAAAACGGTGATTAATAGCCCATGAAACAGGTCAGAATCGGCCAAAACTGCGAGTGTTGATGACCGGCACGTAAATGCACCCTGGGGTTCGTCAATGGTGGAAATCACTCCGGGGACCCAAAACGGTGATTAATAGCCCATGAAACAGGCCAGAATCGGCCAAAACTGTGAGTGTTGATGACCGGCACGTAAATGCACCCTGAGGTTCGTCAATGGTGGAAATCACTCCGGGGACCCAAAACAGTGATTAATAGCCCATGAAACAGGCCAGAATCAGCCAAAAGTGTGTGGGCTGATGACCGGCACGTAAATGCACCCTGGGGTTCGTCAATGGTGGAAATCACTCCGGGGACCCAAAACGGTGATTAATAGCCCATGAAACCGGCCAGAATCGGCCAAATATGCGAGTGTTGATGACCGGCACGTAAATGCACCCTGGGTTCGTCAATGGTGGAAATTACTCCGGGGATCCAAAACGGTGATTAATAGCCCATGAAACAGGCCAGAATCGGCCAAAACTGTGAGTGTTGATGACCGGCACGTAAATGCACCCTAGGGTTCGTCAATGGTGGAAATCACTCCGGGGACCCAAAACGGTGATTAATAGCCCATGAAACAGGCCAGAATCGGCCAAAACTGCGAGTGTTGATGACCGGCACGTAAATGCACCCTGGGTTCGTCAATGGTGGAAATCACTCCGGGGATCCAAAACGGTGATTAATAGCCCATGAAACAGGCCAGAATCGGCCAAAACTGTGAGTGTTGATGACCGGCACGTAAATGCACCCTAGGGTTCGTCAATGGTGGAAATCACTCCGGGGACCCAAAACGGTGATTAATAGCCCATGAAACAGGCCAGAATCGGCCAAAACTGCGAGTGTTGATGACCGGCACGAAAATGCACCCTGGGTTCGTCAATGGTGGAAATCACTCCGGGGACCCAAAACGGTGATTAATAGCCCATGAAACAGGCCAGAATCGGCCAAAACTGTGAGTGTTGATGACCGGCACGTAAATACACCCTGGGGTTCGTCAATGGTGGAAATCACTCCGGGGACCCAAAACGGTGATTAATAGCCCATGAAACAGGCCAGAATCGGCCAAAACTGCGAGTGTTGATGACCGGCACGTAAATGCACCCTGGGTTCGTCAATGGTGGAAATCACTCCGGGGACCCAAAACGGTGATTAATAGCCCATGAAACAGGCCAGAATCGGCCAAAACTGCGAGTGTTGATGACCGGCACGTAAATGCACCCTAGGGTTCGTCAATGGTGGAAATCACTCCGGGGACCCAAAACGGTGATTAATAGCCCATGAAACAGGTCAGAATCGGCCAAAACTGCGAGTGTTGATGACCGGCACGTAAATGCACCCTAGGGTTCGTCAATGGTGGAAATCACTCCGGGGACCCAAAACGGTGATTAATAGCCCATGAAACCGGCCAGAATCGGCCAAATATGCGAGTGTTGATGACCGGCACGTAAATGCACCCTGGGTTCGTCAATGGTGGAAATTACTCCGGGGATCCAAAACGGTGATTAATAGCCCATGAAACAGGCCAGAATCGGCCAAAACTGTGAGTGTTGATGACCGGCACGTAAATGCACCCTAGGTTTCGTCAATGGTGGAAATCACTCCGGGGACCCAAAACGGTGATTAATAGCCCATGAAACAGGCCAGAATCGGCCAAAACTGCGAGTGTTGATGACCGGCACGTAAATGCACCCTGGGTTCGTCAATGGTGGAAATCACTCCGGGGATCCAAAACGGTGATTAATAGCCCATGAAACAGGCCAGAATCGGCCAAAACTGCGAGTGTTGATGACCGGCACGTAAATGCACCCTAGGGTTCGTCAATGGTGGAAATCACTCCGGGGACCCAAAACGGTGATTAATAGCCCATGAAACAGGCCAGAATCGGCCAAAACTGCGAGTGTTGATGACCGGCACGTAAATGCACCCTAGGGTTCGTCAATGGTGGAAATCACTCCGGGGACCCAAAACGGTGATTAATAGCCCATGAAACAGGCCAGAATCGGCCAAAACTGTGAGTGTTGATGACCGGCACGTAAATGCACCCTAGGGTTCGTCAATGGTGGAAATCACTCCGGGGACCCAAAACGGTGATTAATAGCCCATGCAACATGCCAGAATCGGCCAAAACTGTGAGTGTTGATGACCGGCACGAAAATGCACCCTGGGTTCGACAATGGTGGAAATCACTCCGGGGACCCAAAACGGTGATTAAAAGCCCATGAAACAGGCCAGAATCGGCCAAAACTGTGAGTGTTGATGACCGGCACGAAAATGCACCCTGGGTTCGACAATGGTGGAAATCACTCCGGGGACCCAAAACGGTGATTAAAAGCCCATGAAACAGGCCAGAATCGGCCAAAACTGCGAGTGTTGATGACCGGCACGTAAATGCACCCTGGGGTTCGTCAATGGTGGAAATCACTCCGGGGACCCAAAACGGTGATTAATAGCCCATGAAACAGGCCAGAATCGGCCAAAACTGCGAGTGTTGATGACCGGCACGTAAATGCACCCTGGGTTCGTCAATGGTGGAAATCACTCCGGGGACCCAAAACGGTGATTAATAGCCCATGCAACATGCCAGAATCGGCCAAAACTGTGAGTGTTGATGACCGGCACGAAAATGCACCCTGGGTTCGTCAATGGTGGAAATCACTCCGGGGACCCAAAACGGTGATTAATAGCCCATGAAACAGGCCAGAATCGGCCAAAACTGCGAGTGTTGATGACCGGCACGTAAATGCACCCTAGGGTTCGTCAATGGTGGAAATCACTCCGGGGACCCAAAACGGTGATTAATAGCCCATGAAACAGGCCAGAATCGGCCAAAACTGTGAGTGTTGATGACCGGCACGTAAATGCACCCTAGGGTTCGTCAATGGTGGAAATCACTCCGGGGACCCAAAACGGTGATTAATAGCCCATGAAACAGGTCAGAATCGGCCAAAACTGCGAGTGTTGATGACCGGCACGTAAATGCACCCTGGGGTTCGTCAATGGTGGAAATCACTCCGGGGACCCAAAACGGTGATTAATAGCCCATGAAACAGGCCAGAATCGGCCAAAACTGTGAGTGTTGATGACCGGCACGTAAATGCACCCTGAGGTTCGTCAATGGTGGAAATCACTCCGGGGACCCAAAACAGTGATTAATAGCCCATGAAACAGGCCAGAATCAGCCAAAAGTGTGTGGGCTGATGACCGGCACGTAAATGCACCCTGGGGTTCGTCAATGGTGGAAATCACTCCGGGGACCCAAAACGGTGATTAATAGCCCATGAAACCGGCCAGAATCGGCCAAATATGCGAGTGTTGATGACCGGCACGTAAATGCACCCTGGGTTCGTCAATGGTGGAAATTACTCCGGGGATCCAAAACGGTGATTAATAGCCCATGAAACAGGCCAGAATCGGCCAAAACTGTGAGTGTTGATGACCGGCACGTAAATGCACCCTAGGGTTCGTCAATGGTGGAAATCACTCCGGGGACCCAAAACGGTGATTAATAGCCCATGAAACAGGCCAGAATCGGCCAAAACTGCGAGTGTTGATGACCGGCACGTAAATGCACCCTGGGTTCGTCAATGGTGGAAATCACTCCGGGGATCCAAAACGGTGATTAATAGCCCATGAAACAGGCCAGAATCGGCCAAAACTGTGAGTGTTGATGACCGGCACGTAAATGCACCCTAGGGTTCGTCAATGGTGGAAATCACTCCGGGGACCCAAAACGGTGATTAATAGCCCATGAAACAGGCCAGAATCGGCCAAAACTGCGAGTGTTGATGACCGGCACGAAAATGCACCCTGGGTTCGTCAATGGTGGAAATCACTCCGGGGACCCAAAACGGTGATTAATAGCCCATGAAACAGGCCAGAATCGGCCAAAACTGTGAGTGTTGATGACCGGCACGTAAATACACCCTGGGGTTCGTCAATGGTGGAAATCACTCCGGGGACCCAAAACGGTGATTAATAGCCCATGAAACAGGCCAGAATCGGCCAAAACTGCGAGTGTTGATGACCGGCACGTAAATGCACCCTAGGGTTCGTCAATGGTGGAAATCACTCCGGGGACCCAAAACGGTGATTAATAGCCCATGAAACAGGTCAGAATCGGCCAAAACTGCGAGTGTTGATGACCGGCACGTAAATGCACCCTAGGGTTCGTCAATGGTGGAAATCACTCCGGGGACCCAAAACGGTGATTAATAGCCCATGAAACCGGCCAGAATCGGCCAAATATGCGAGTGTTGATGACCGGCACGTAAATGCACCCTGGGTTCGTCAATGGTGGAAATTACTCCGGGGATCCAAAACGGTGATTAATAGCCCATGAAACAGGCCAGAATCGGCCAAAACTGTGAGTGTTGATGACCGGCACGTAAATGCACCCTAGGTTTCGTCAATGGTGGAAATCACTCCGGGGACCCAAAACGGTGATTAATAGCCCATGAAACAGGCCAGAATCGGCCAAAACTGCGAGTGTTGATGACCGGCACGTAAATGCACCCTGGGTTCGTCAATGGTGGAAATCACTCCGGGGATCCAAAACGGTGATTAATAGCCCATGAAACAGGCCAGAATCGGCCAAAACTGCGAGTGTTGATGACCGGCACGTAAATGCACCCTAGGGTTCGTCAATGGTGGAAATCACTCCGGGGACCCAAAACGGTGATTAATAGCCCATGAAACAGGCCAGAATCGGCCAAAACTGCGAGTGTTGATGACCGGCACGTAAATGCACCCTAGGGTTCGTCAATGGTGGAAATCACTCCGGGGACCCAAAACGGTGATTAATAGCCCATGAAACAGGCCAGAATCGGCCAAAACTGTGAGTGTTGATGACCGGCACGTAAATGCACCCTAGGGTTCGTCAATGGTGGAAATCACTCCGGGGACCCAAAACGGTGATTAATAGCCCATGCAACATGCCAGAATCGGCCAAAACTGTGAGTGTTGATGACCGGCACGAAAATGCACCCTGGGTTCGACAATGGTGGAAATCACTCCGGGGACCCAAAACGGTGATTAAAAGCCCATGAAACAGGCCAGAATCGGCCAAAACTGCGAGTGTTGATGACCGGCACGTAAATGCACCCTGGGGTTCGTCAATGGTGGAAATCACTCCGGGGACCCAAAACGGTGATTAATAGCCCATGAAACAGGCCAGAATCGGCCAAAACTGCGAGTGTTGATGACCGGCACGTAAATGCACCCTGGGTTCGTCAATGGTGGAAATCACTCCGGGGACCCAAAACGGTGATTAATAGCCCATGCAACATGCCAGAATCGGCCAAAACTGTGAGTGTTGATGACCGGCACGAAAATGCACCCTGGGTTCGTCAATGGTGGAAATCACTCCGGGGACCCAAAACGGTGATTAATAGCCCATGCAACATGCCAGAATCGGCCAAAACTGTGAGTGTTGATGACCGGCACGAAAATGCACCCTGGGTTCGTCAATGGTGGAAATCACTCCGGGGACCCAAAACGGTGATTAATAGCCCATGAAACAGGCCAGAATCGGCCAAAACTGCGAGTGTTGATGACCGGCACGTAAATGCACCCTAGGGTTCGTCAATGGTGGAAATCACTCCGGGGACCCAAAACGGTGATTAATAGCCCATGAAACAGGCCAGAATCGGCCAAAACTGTGAGTGTTGATGACCGGCACGTAAATGCACCCTAGGGTTCGTCAATGGTGGAAATCACTCCGGGGACCCAAAACGGTGATTAATAGCCCATGAAACAGGCCAGAATCGGCCAAATATGCGAGTGTTGATGACCGGCACGTAAATGCACCCTGGGTTCGTCAATGGTGGAAATCACTCCGGGGATCCAAAACGGTGATTAATAGCCCATGAAACAGGCCAGAATCGGCCAAAACTGCGAGTGTTGATGACCGGCACGTAAATGCACCCTAGGGTTCGTCAATGGTGGAAATCACTCCGGGGACCCAAAACGGTGATTAATAGCCCATGAAACAGGCCAGAATCGGCCAAAACTGTGAGTGTTGATGACCGGCACGAAAATGCACCCTGGGTTCGTCAATGGTGGAAATCACTCCGGGGACCCAAAACGGTGATTAATAGCCCATGAAACAGGCCAGAATCGGCCAAAACTGTGAGTGTTGATGACCGGCACGTAAATGCACCCTGGGGTTCGTCAATGGTGGAAATCACTCCGGGGACCCAAAACGGTGATTAATAGCCCATGAAACAGGCCAGAATCGGCCAAAACTGCGAGTGTTGATGACCGGCACGTAAATGCACCCTAGGGTTCGTCAATGGTGGAAATCACTCCGGGGACCCAAAACGGTGATTAATAGCCCATGAAACAGGTCAGAATCGGCCAAAACTGCGAGTGTTGATGACCGGCACGTAAATGCACCGTAGGGTTCGTCAATGGTGGAAATCACTCCGGGGACCCAAAACGGTGATTAATAGCCCATGAAACCGGCCAGAATCGGCCAAATATGCGAGTGTTGATGACCGGCACGTAAATGCACCCTGGGTTCGTCAATGGTGGAAATTACTCCGGGGATCCAAAACGGTGATTAATAGCCCATGAAACAGGCCAGAATCGGCCAAAACTGTGAGTGTTGATGACCGGCACGTAAATGCACCCTAGGTTTCGTCAATGGTGGAAATCACTCCGGGGACCCAAAACGGTGATTAATAGCCCATGAAACAGGCCAGAATCGGCCAAAACTGCGAGTGTTGATGACCGGCACGTAAATGCACCCTGGGTTCGTCAATGGTGGAAATCACTCCGGGGATCCAAAACGGTGATTAATAGCCCATGAAACAGGCCAGAATCGGCCAAAACTGCGAGTGTTGATGACCGGCACGTAAATGCACCCTAGGGTTCGTCAATGGTGGAAATCACTCCGGGGACCCAAAACGGTGATTAATAGCCCATGAAACAGGCCAGAATCGGCCAAAACTGCGAGTGTTGATGACCGGCACGTAAATGCACCCTAGGGTTCGTCAATGGTGGAAATCACTCCGGGGACCCAAAACGGTGATTAATAGCCCATGAAACAGGCCAGAATCGGCCAAAACTGTGAGTGTTGATGACCGGCACGTAAATGCACCCTAGGGTTCGTCAATGGTGGAAATCACTCCGGGGACCCAAAACGGTGATTAATAGCCCATGCAACATGCCAGAATCGGCCAAAACTGTGAGTGTTGATGACCGGCACGAAAATGCACCCTGGGTTCGACAATGGTGGAAATCACTCCGGGGACCCAAAACGGTGATTAAAAGCCCATGAAACAGGCCAGAATCGGCCAAAACTGCGAGTGTTGATGACCGGCACGTAAATGCACCCTGGGGTTCGTCAATGGTGGAAATCACTCCGGGGACCCAAAACGGTGATTAATAGCCCATGAAACAGGCCAGAATCGGCCAAAACTGCGAGTGTTGATGACCGGCACGTAAATGCACCCTGGGTTCGTCAATGGTGGAAATCACTCCGGGGACCCAAAACGGTGATTAATAGCCCATGCAACATGCCAGAATCGGCCAAAACTGTGAGTGTTGATGACCGGCACGAAAATGCACCCTGGGTTCGTCAATGGTGGAAATCACTCCGGGGACCCAAAACGGTGATTAATAGCCCATGCAACATGCCAGAATCGGCCAAAACTGTGAGTGTTGATGACCGGCACGAAAATGCACCCTGGGTTCGTCAATGGTGGAAATCACTCCGGGGACCCAAAACGGTGATTAATAGCCCATGAAACAGGCCAGAATCGGCCAAAACTGCGAGTGTTGATGACCGGCACGTAAATGCACCCTAGGGTTCGTCAATGGTGGAAATCACTCCGGGGACCCAAAACGGTGATTAATAGCCCATGAAACAGGCCAGAATCGGCCAAAACTGTGAGTGTTGATGACCGGCACGTAAATGCACCCTAGGGTTCGTCAATGGTGGAAATCACTCCGGGGACCCAAAACGGTGATTAATAGCCCATGAAACAGGCCAGAATCGGCCAAATATGCGAGTGTTGATGACCGGCACGTAAATGCACCCTGGGTTCGTCAATGGTGGAAATCACTCCGGGGATCCAAAACGGTGATTAATAGCCCATGAAACAGGCCAGAATCGGCCAAAACTGCGAGTGTTGATGACCGGCACGTAAATGCACCCTAGGGTTCGTCAATGGTGGAAATCACTCCGGGGACCCAAAACGGTGATTAATAGCCCATGAAACAGGCCAGAATCGGCCAAAACTGTGAGTGTTGATGACCGGCACGTAAATGCACCCTAGGGTTCGTCAATGGTGGAAATCACTCCGGGGACCCAAAACGGTGATTAATAGCCCATGAAACAGGCCAAAATCGGCCAAAACTGCGAGTGTTGATGACCGGCACGTAAATGCACCCTGGGGTTCGTCAATGGTGGAAATCACTCCGGGGACCCAAAACGGTGATTAATAGCCCATGAAACAGGCCAGAATCGGCCAAAACTGCGAGTGTTGATGACCGGCACGTAAATGCACCCTGGGGTTCGTCAATGGTGGAAATCACTCCGGGGACCCAAAACGGTGATTAATAGCCCATGAAACAGGCCAGAATCGGCCAAAACTGCGAGTGTTGATGACCGGCACGTAAATGCACCCTGGGTTCGTCAATGGTGGAAATCACTCCGGGGACCCAAAACGGTGATTAATAGCCCATGCAACATGCCAGAATCGGCCAAAACTGTGAGTGTTGATGACCGGCACGAAAATGCACCCTGGGTTCGTCAATGGTGGAAATCACTCCGGGGACCCAAAACGGTGATTAATAGCCCATGCAACATGCCAGAATCGGCCAAAACTGTGAGTGTTGATGACCGGCACGAAAATGCACCCTGGGTTCGTCAATGGTGGAAATCACTCCGGGGACCCAAAACGGTGATTAATAGCCCATGAAACAGGCCAGAATCGGCCAAAACTGCGAGTGTTGATGACCGGCACGTAAATGCACCCTAGGGTTCGTCAATGGTGGAAATCACTCCGGGGACCCAAAACGGTGATTAATAGCCCATGAAACAGGCCAGAATCGGCCAAAACTGTGAGTGTTGATGACCGGCACGTAAATGCACCCTAGGGTTCGTCAATGGTGGAAATCACTCCGGGGACCCAAAACGGTGATTAATAGCCCATGAAACAGGCCAGAATCGGCCAAATATGCGAGTGTTGATGACCGGCACGTAAATGCACCCTGGGTTCGTCAATGGTGGAAATCACTCCGGGGATCCAAAACGGTGATTAATAGCCCATGAAACAGGCCAGAATCGGCCAAAACTGCGAGTGTTGATGACCGGCACGTAAATGCACCCTAGGGTTCGTCAATGGTGGAAATCACTCCGGGGACCCAAAACGGTGATTAATAGCCCATGAAACAGGCCAGAATCGGCCAAAACTGTGAGTGTTGATGACCGGCACGTAAATGCACCCTAGGGTTCGTCAATGGTGGAAATCACTCCGGGGACCCAAAACGGTGATTAATAGCCCATGAAACAGGCCAAAATCGGCCAAAACTGCGAGTGTTGATGACCGGCACGTAAATGCACCCTGGGGTTCGTCAATGGTGGAAATCACTCCGGGGACCCAAAACGGTGATTAATAGCCCATGAAACAGGCCAGAATCGGCCAAAACTGCGAGTGTTGATGACCGGCACGTAAATGCACCCTGGGGTTCGTCAATGGTGGAAATCACTCCGGGGACCCAAAACGGTGATTAATAGCCCATGAAACAGGCCAGAATCGGCCAAAACTGCGAGTGTTGATGACCGGCACGTAAATGCACCCTGGGTTCGTCAATGGTGGAAATCACTCCGGGGACCCAAAACGGTGATTAATAGCCCATGCAACATGCCAGAATCGGCCAAAACTGTGAGTGTTGATGACCGGCACGAAAATGCACCCTGGGTTCGTCAATGGTGGAAATCACTCCGGGGACCCAAAACGGTGATTAATAGCCCATGAAACAGGCCAGAATCGGCCAAAACTGCGAGTGTTGATGACCGGCACGTAAATGCACCCTAGGGTTCGTCAATGGTGGAAATCACTCCGGGGACCCAAAACGGTGATTAATAGCCCATGAAACAGGCCAGAATCGGCCAAAACTGTGAGTGTTGATGACCGGCACGTAAATGCACCCTAGGGTTCGTCAATGGTGGAAATCACTCCGGGGACCCAAAACGGTGATTAATAGCCCATGCAACATGCCAGAATCGGCCAAAACTGTGAGTGTTGATGACCGGCACGTAAATGCACCCTGGGTTCGTCAATGGTGGAAATCACTCCGGGGATCCAAAACGGTGATTAATAGCCCATGAAACAGGCCAGAATCGGCCAAAACTGTGAGTGTTGATGACCGGCACGTAAATGCACCCTAGGGTTCGTCAATGGTGGAAATCACTCCGGGGACCCAAAACGGTGATTAATAGCCCATGAAACAGGCCAGAATCGGCCAAATATGCGAGTGTTGATGACCGGCACGTAAATGCACCCTGGGTTCGTCAATGGTGGAAATTACTCCGGGGATCCAAAACGGTGATTAATAGCCCATGAAACAGGCCAGAATCGGCCAAAACTGTGAGTGTTGATGACCGGCACGTAAATGCACCCTAGGTTTCGTCAATGGTGGAAATCACTCCGGGGACCCAAAACGGTGATTAATAGCCCATGAAACAGGCCAGAATCGGCCAAAACTGCGAGTGTTGATGACCGGCACGTAAATGCACCCTGGGTTCGTCAATGGTGGAAATCACTCCGGGGATCCAAAACGGTGATTAATAGCCCATGAAACAGGCCAGAATCGGCCAAAACTGCGAGTGTTGATGACCGGCACGTAAATGCACCCTAGGGTTCGTCAATGGTGGAAATCACTCCGGGGACCCAAAACGGTGATTAATAGCCCATGAAACAGGCCAGAATCGGCCAAAACTGCGAGTGTTGATGACCGGCACGTAAATGCACCCTAGGGTTCGTCAATGGTGGAAATCACTCCGGGGACCCAAAACGGTGATTAATAGCCCATGAAACAGGCCAGAATCGGCCAAAACTGTGAGTGTTGATGACCGGCACGTAAATGCACCCTAGGGTTCGTCAATGGTGGAAATCACTCCGGGGACCCAAAACGGTGATTAATAGCCCATGCAACATGCCAGAATCGGCCAAAACTGTGAGTGTTGATGACCGGCACGAAAATGCACCCTGGGTTCGACAATGGTGGAAATCACTCCGGGGACCCAAAACGGTGATTAAAAGCCCATGAAACAGGCCAGAATCGGCCAAAACTGCGAGTGTTGATGACCGGCACGTAAATGCACCCTGGGTTCGTCAATGGTGGAAATCACTCCGGGGACCCAAAACGGTGATTAATAGCCCATGAAACAGGCCAGAATCGGCCAAAACTGCGAGTGTTGATGACCGGCACGTAAATGCACCCTAGGGTTCGTCAATGGTGGAAATCACTCCGGGGACCCAAAACGGTGATGAATAGCCCATGAAACAGGCCAGAATCGGCCAAAACTGTGAGTGTTGATGACCGGCACGTAAATGCACCCTAGGGTTCGTCAATGGTGGAAATCACTCCGGGGACCCAAAACGGTGATTAATAGCCCATGAAACAGGCCAGAATCGGCCAAAACTGTGAGTGTTGATGACCGGCACGTAAATGCACCCTAGGGTTCGTCAATGGTGGAAATCACTCCGGGGATCCAAAACGGTGATTAATAGCCCATGAAACAGGCCAGAATCGGCCAAAACTGCGAGTGTTGATGACCGGCACGTAAATGCACCCTAGGGTTCGTCAATGGTGGAAATCACTCCGGGGACCCAAAACGGTGATTAATAGCCCATGAAACAGGCCAGAATCGGCCAAAACTGTGAGTGTTGATGACCGGCACGTAAATGCACCCTAGGGTTCGTCAATGGTGGAAATCACTCCGGGGACCCAAAACGGTGATTAATAGCCCATGAAACAGGCCAAAATCGGCCAAAACTGCGAGTGTTGATGACCGGCACGTAAATGCACCCTGGGGTTCGTCAATGGTGGAAATCACTCCGGGGACCCAAAACGGTGATTAATAGCCCATGAAACAGGCCAGAATCGGCCAAAACTGCGAGTGTTGATGACCGGCACGTAAATGCACCCTTGGGTTCGTCAATGGTGGAAATCACTCCGGGGACCCAAAACGGTGATTAATAGCCCATGAAACAGGCCAGAATCGGCCAAAACTGTGAGTGTTGATGACCGGCACGTAAATGCACCCTAGGGTTCGTCAATGGTGGAAATCACTCCGGGGACCCAAAACGGTGATTAATAGCCCATGCAACATGCCAGAATCGGCCAAAACTGTGAGTGTTGATGACCGGCACGAAAATGCACCCTGGGTTCGACAATGGTGGAAATCACTCCGGGGACCCAAAACGGTGATTAAAAGCCCATGAAACAGGCCAGAATCGGCCAAAACTGCGAGTGTTGATGACCGGCACGTAAATGCACCCTGGGTTCGTCAATGGTGGAAATCACTCCGGGGACCCAAAACGGTGATTAATAGCCCATGAAACAGGCCAGAATCGGCCAAAACTGCGAGTGTTGATGACCGGCACGTAAATGCACCCTAGGGTTCGTCAATGGTGGAAATCACTCCGGGGACCCAAAACGGTGATGAATAGCCCATGAAACAGGCCAGAATCGGCCAAAACTGTGAGTGTTGATGACCGGCACGTAAATGCACCCTAGGGTTCGTCAATGGTGGAAATCACTCCGGGGACCCAAAACGGTGATTAATAGCCCATGAAACAGGCCAGAATCGGCCAAAACTGTGAGTGTTGATGACCGGCACGTAAATGCACCCTAGGGTTCGTCAATGGTGGAAATCACTCCGGGGATCCAAAACGGTGATTAATAGCTCATGAAACAGGCCAGAATCGGCCAAAACTGCGAGTGTTGATGACCGGCACGTAAATGCACCCTAGGGTTCGTCAATGGTGGAAATCACTCCGGGGACCCAAAACGGTGATTAATAGCCCATGAAACAGGCCAGAATCGGCCAAAACTGTGAGTGTTGATGACCGGCACGTAAATGCACCCTAGGGTTCGTCAATGGTGGAAATCACTCCGGGGACCCAAAACGGTGATTAATAGCCCATGAAACAGGCCAAAATCGGCCAAAACTGCGAGTGTTGATGACCGGCACGTAAATGCACCCTGGGGTTCGTCAATGGTGGAAATCACTCCGGGGACCCAAAACGGTGATTAATAGCCCATGAAACAGGCCAGAATCGGCCAAAACTGCGAGTGTTGATGACCGGCACGTAAATGCACCCTGGGGTTCGTCAATGGTGGAAATCACTCCGGGGACCCAAAACGGTGATTAATAGCCCATGAAACAGGCCAGAATCGGCCAAAACTGCGAGTGTTGATGACCGGCACGTAAATGCACCCTGGGTTCGTCAATGGTGGAAATCACTCCGGGGACCCAAAACGGTGATTAATAGCCCATGCAACATGCCAGAATCGGCCAAAACTGTGAGTGTTGATGACCGGCACGAAAATGCACCCTGGGTTCGTCAATGGTGGAAATCACTCCGGGGACCCAAAACGGTGATTAATAGCCCATGCAACATGCCAGAATCGGCCAAAACTGTGAGTGTTGATGACCGGCACGAAAATGCACCCTGGGTTCGTCAATGGTGGAAATCACTCCGGGGACCCAAAACGGTGATTAATAGCCCATGAAACAGGCCAGAATCGGCCAAAACTGCGAGTGTTGATGACCGGCACGTAAATGCACCCTAGGGTTCGTCAATGGTGGAAATCACTCCGGGGACCCAAAACGGTGATTAATAGCCCATGAAACAGGCCAGAATCGGCCAAAACTGTGAGTGTTGATGACCGGCACGTAAATGCACCCTAGGGTTCGTCAATGGTGGAAATCACTCCGGGGACCCAAAACGGTGATTAATAGCCCATGAAACAGGCCAGAATCGGCCAAATATGCGAGTGTTGATGACCGGCACGTAAATGCACCCTGGGTTCGTCAATGGTGGAAATCACTCCGGGGATCCAAAACGGTGATTAATAGCCCATGAAACAGGCCAGAATCGGCCAAAACTGCGAGTGTTGATGACCGGCACGTAAATGCACCCTAGGGTTCGTCAATGGTGGAAATCACTCCGGGGACCCAAAACGGTGATTAATAGCCCATGAAACAGGCCAGAATCGGCCAAAACTGTGAGTGTTGATGACCGGCACGTAAATGCACCCTAGGGTTCGTCAATGGTGGAAATCACTCCGGGGACCCAAAACGGTGATTAATAGCCCATGAAACAGGCCAAAATCGGCCAAAACTGCGAGTGTTGATGACCGGCACGTAAATGCACCCTGGGGTTCGTCAATGGTGGAAATCACTCCGGGGACCCAAAACGGTGATTAATAGCCCATGAAACAGGCCAGAATCGGCCAAAACTGCGAGTGTTGATGACCGGCACGTAAATGCACCCTGGGGTTCGTCAATGGTGGAAATCACTCCGGGGACCCAAAACGGTGATTAATAGCCCATGAAACAGGCCAGAATCGGCCAAAACTGCGAGTGTTGATGACCGGCACGTAAATGCACCCTGGGTTCGTCAATGGTGGAAATCACTCCGGGGACCCAAAACGGTGATTAATAGCCCATGCAACATGCCAGAATCGGCCAAAACTGTGAGTGTTGATGACCGGCACGAAAATGCACCCTGGGTTCGTCAATGGTGGAAATCACTCCGGGGACCCAAAACGGTGATTAATAGCCCATGAAACAGGCCAGAATCGGCCAAAACTGCGAGTGTTGATGACCGGCACGTAAATGCACCCTAGGGTTCGTCAATGGTGGAAATCACTCCGGGGACCCAAAACGGTGATTAATAGCCCATGAAACAGGCCAGAATCGGCCAAAACTGTGAGTGTTGATGACCGGCACGTAAATGCACCCTAGGGTTCGTCAATGGTGGAAATCACTCCGGGGACCCAAAACGGTGATTAATAGCCCATGCAACATGCCAGAATCGGCCAAAACTGTGAGTGTTGATGACCGGCACGTAAATGCACCCTGGGTTCGTCAATGGTGGAAATCACTCCGGGGATCCAAAACGGTGATTAATAGCCCATGAAACAGGCCAGAATCGGCCAAAACTGTGAGTGTTGATGACCGGCACGTAAATGCACCCTAGGGTTCGTCAATGGTGGAAATCACTCCGGGGACCCAAAACGGTGATTAATAGCCCATGAAACAGGCCAGAATCGGCCAAATATGCGAGTGTTGATGACCGGCACGTAAATGCACCCTGGGTTCGTCAATGGTGGAAATTACTCCGGGGATCCAAAACGGTGATTAATAGCCCATGAAACAGGCCAGAATCGGCCAAAACTGTGAGTGTTGATGACCGGCACGTAAATGCACCCTAGGTTTCGTCAATGGTGGAAATCACTCCGGGGACCCAAAACGGTGATTAATAGCCCATGAAACAGGCCAGAATCGGCCAAAACTGCGAGTGTTGATGACCGGCACGTAAATGCACCCTGGGTTCGTCAATGGTGGAAATCACTCCGGGGATCCAAAACGGTGATTAATAGCCCATGAAACAGGCCAGAATCGGCCAAAACTGCGAGTGTTGATGACCGGCACGTAAATGCACCCTAGGGTTCGTCAATGGTGGAAATCACTCCGGGGACCCAAAACGGTGATTAATAGCCCATGAAACAGGCCAGAATCGGCCAAAACTGCGAGTGTTGATGACCGGCACGTAAATGCACCCTAGGGTTCGTCAATGGTGGAAATCACTCCGGGGACCCAAAACGGTGATTAATAGCCCATGAAACAGGCCAGAATCGGCCAAAACTGTGAGTGTTGATGACCGGCACGTAAATGCACCCTAGGGTTCGTCAATGGTGGAAATCACTCCGGGGACCCAAAACGGTGATTAATAGCCCATGCAACATGCCAGAATCGGCCAAAACTGTGAGTGTTGATGACCGGCACGAAAATGCACCCTGGGTTCGACAATGGTGGAAATCACTCCGGGGACCCAAAACGGTGATTAAAAGCCCATGAAACAGGCCAGAATCGGCCAAAACTGCGAGTGTTGATGACCGGCACGTAAATGCACCCTGGGTTCGTCAATGGTGGAAATCACTCCGGGGACCCAAAACGGTGATTAATAGCCCATGAAACAGGCCAGAATCGGCCAAAACTGCGAGTGTTGATGACCGGCACGTAAATGCACCCTGGGTTCGTCAATGGTGGAAATCACTCCGGGGACCCAAAACGGTGATTAATAGCCCATGCAACATGCCAGAATCGGCCAAAACTGTGAGTGTTGATGACCGGCACGAAAATGCACCCTGGGTTCGTCAATGGTGGAAATCACTCCGGGGACCCAAAACGGTGATTAATAGCCCATGAAACAGGCCAGAATCGGCCAAAACTGCGAGTGTTGATGACCGGCACGTAAATGCACCCTAGGGTTCGTCAATGGTGGAAATCACTCCGGGGACCCAAAACGGTGATTAATAGCCCATGAAACAGGCCAGAATCGGCCAAAACTGTGAGTGTTGATGACCGGCACGTAAATGCACCCTAGGGTTCGTCAATGGTGGAAATCACTCCGGGGACCCAAAACGGTGATTAATAGCCCATGCAACATGCCAGAATCGGCCAAAACTGTGAGTGTTGATGACCGGCACGTAAATGCACCCTGGGTTCGTCAATGGTGGAAATCACTCCGGGGATCCAAAACGGTGATTAATAGCCCATGAAACAGGCCAGAATCGGCCAAAACTGTGAGTGTTGATGACCGGCACGTAAATGCACCCTGGGGTTCGTCAATGGTGGAAATCACTCCGGGGACCCAAAACGGTGATTAATGGCCCATGAAACAGGCCAGAATCGGCCAAAACTGCGAGTGTTGATGACCGGCACGTAAATGCACCCTGGGTTCGTCAATGGTGGAAATCACTCCGGGGATCCAAAACGGTGATTAATAGCCCATGAAACAGGCCAGAATCGGCCAAAACTGTGAGTGTTGATGACCGGCACGTAAATGCACCCTAGGGTTCGTCAATGGTGGAAATCACTCCGGGGACCCAAAACGGTGATTAATAGCCCATGAAACAGGCCAGAATCGGCCAAATATGCGAGTGTTGATGACCGGCACGTAAATGCACCCTGGGTTCGTCAATGGTGGAAATCACTCCGGGGATCCAAAACGGTGATTAATAGCCCATGAAACAGGCCAGAATCGGCCAAATATGCGAGTGTTGATGACCGGCACGTAAATGCACCCTGGGTTCGTCAATGGTGGAAATCACTCCGGGGATCCAAAACGGTGATTAATAGCCCATGAAACAGGCCAGAATCGGCCAAAACTGTGAGTGTTGATGACCGGCACGTAAATGCACCCTGGGGTTCGTCAATGGTGGAAATCACTCCGGGGACCCAAAACGGTGATTAATGGCCCATGAAACAGGCCAGAATCGGCCAAAACTGCGAGTGTTGATGACCGGCACGTAAATGCACCCTGGGTTCGTCAATGGTGGAAATCACTCCGGGGATCCAAAACGGTGATTAATAGCCCATGAAACAGGCCAGAATCGGCCAAAACTGTGAGTGTTGATGACCGGCACGTAAATGCACCCTAGGGTTCGTCAATGGTGGAAATCACTCCGGGGACCCAAAACGGTGATTAATAGCCCATGAAACAGGCCAGAATCGGCCAAAACTGCGAGTGTTGATGACCGGCACGTAAATGCACCCTGGGTTCGTCAATGGTGGAAATCACTCCGGGGATCCAAAACGGTGATTAATAGCCCATGAAACAGGCCAGAATCGGCCAAAACTGCGAGTGTTGATGACCGGCACGTAAATGCACCCTGGGTTCGTCAATGGTGGAAATCACTCCGGGGATCCAAAACGGTGATTAATAGCCCATGAAACAGGCCAGAATCGGCCAAAACTGCGAGTGTTGATGACCGGCACGTAAATGCACCCTGGGTTCGTCAATGGTGGAAATCACTCCGGGGACCCAAAACGGTGATTAATAGCCCATGCAACATGCCAGAATCGGCCAAAACTGTGAGTGTTGATGACCGGCACGAAAATGCACCCTGGGTTCGTCAATGGTGGAAATCACTCCGGGGACCCAAAACGGTGATTAATAGCCCATGAAACAGGCCAGAATCGGCCAAAACTGTGAGTGTTGATGACCGGCACGTAAATGCACCCTAGGGTTCGTCAATGGTGGAAATCACTCCGGGGACCCAAAACGGTGATTAATAGCCCATGAAACAGGCCAGAATCGGCCAAATATGCGAGTGTTGATGACCGGCACGTAAATGCACCCTGGGTTCGTCAATGGTGGAAATCACTCCGGGGATCCAAAACGGTGATTAATAGCCCATGAAACAGGCCAGAATCGGCCAAAACTGTGAGTGTTGATGACCGGCACGTAAATGCACCCTGGGGTTCGTCAATGGTGGAAATCACTCCGGGGACCCAAAACGGTGATTAATGGCCCATGAAACAGGCCAGAATCGGCCAAAACTGCGAGTGTTGATGACCGGCACGTAAATGCACCCTGGGTTCGTCAATGGTGGAAATCACTCCGGGGATCCAAAACGGTGATTAATAGCCCATGAAACAGGCCAGAATCGGCCAAAACTGTGAGTGTTGATGACCGGCACGTAAATGCACCCTAGGGTTCGTCAATGGTGGAAATCACTCCGGGGACCCAAAACGGTGATTAATAGCCCATGAAACAGGCCAGAATCGGCCAAATATGCGAGTGTTGATGACCGGCACGTAAATGCACCCTGGGTTCGTCAATGGTGGAAATCACTCCGGGGATCCAAAACGGTGATTAATAGCCCATGAAACAGGCCAGAATCGGCCAAAACTGCGAGTGTTGATGACCGGCACGTAAATGCACCCTGGGGTTCGTCAATGGTGGAAATCACTCCGGGGACCCAAAACGGTGATTAATAGCCCATGAAACAGGCCAGAATCGGCCAAAACTGCGAGTGTTGATGACCGGCACGTAAATGCACCCTGGGTTCGTCAATGGTGGAAATCACTCCGGGGACCCAAAACGGTGATTAATAGCCCATGCAACATGCCAGAATCGGCCAAAACTGTGAGTGTTGATGACCGGCACGAAAATGCACCCTGGGTTCGTCAATGGTGGAAATCACTCCGGGGACCCAAAACGGTGATTAATAGCCCATGAAACAGGCCAGAATCGGCCAAAACTGCGAGTGTTGATGACCGGCACGTAAATGCACCCTAGGGTTCGTCAATGGTGGAAATCACTCCAGGGACCCAAAACGGTGATTAATAGCCCATGAAACAGGCCAGAATCGGCCAAAACTGTGAGTGTTGATGACCGGCACGTAAATGCACCCTAGGGTTCGTCAATGGTGGAAATCACTCCGGGGACCCAAAACGGTGATTAATAGCCCATGCAACATGCCAGAATCGGCCAAAACTGTGAGTGTTGATGACCGGCACGTAAATGCACCCTGGGTTCGTCAATGGTGGAAATCACTCCGGGGATCCAAAACGGTGATTAATAGCCCATGAAACAGGCCAGAATCGGCCAAAACTGTGAGTGTTGATGACCGGCACGTAAATGCACCCTGGGGTTCGTCAATGGTGGAAATCACTCCGGGGACCCAAAACGGTGATTAATAGCCCATGAAACAGGCCAGAATCGGCCAAAACTGCGAGTGTTGATGACCGGCACGTAAATGCACCCTGGGGTTCGTCAATGGTGGAAATCACTCCGGGGACCCAAAACGGTGATTAATAGCCCATGAAACAGGCCAGAATCGGCCAAAACTGCGAGTGTTGATGACCGGCACGTAAATGCACCCTGGGTTCGTCAATGGTGGAAATCACTCCGGGGACCCAAAACGGTGATTAATAGCCCATGCAACATGCCAGAATCGGCCAAAACTGTGAGTGTTGATGACCGGCACGAAAATGCACCCTGGGTTCGTCAATGGTGGAAATCACTCCGGGGACCCAAAACGGTGATTAATAGCCCATGAAACAGGCCAGAATCGGCCAAAACTGCGAGTGTTGATGACCGGCACGTAAATGCACCCTAGGGTTCGTCAATGGTGGAAATCACTCCGGGGACCCAAAACGGTGATTAATAGCCCATGAAACAGGCCAGAATCGGCCAAAACTGTGAGTGTTGATGACCGGCACGTAAATGCACCCTAGGGTTCGTCAATGGTGGAAATCACTCCGGGGACCCAAAACGGTGATTAATAGCCCATGCAACATGCCAGAATCGGCCAAAACTGTGAGTGTTGATGACCGGCACGTAAATGCACCCTGGGTTCGTCAATGGTGGAAATCACTCCGGGGATCCAAAACGGTGATTAATAGCCCATGAAACAGGCCAGAATCGGCCAAAACTGTGAGTGTTGATGACCGGCACGTAAATGCACCCTAGGGTTCGTCAATGGTGGAAATCACTCCGGGGACCCAAAACGGTGATTAATAGCCCATGAAACAGGCCAGAATCGGCCAAAACTGCGAGTGTTGATGACCGGCACGTAAATGCACCCTGGGTTCGTCAATGGTGGAAATCACTCCGGGGATCCAAAACGGTGATTAATAGCCCATGAAACAGGCCAGAATCGGCCAAAACTGCGAGTGTTGATGACCGGCACGTAAATGCACCCTGGGTTCGTCAATGGTGGAAATCACTCCGGGGATCCAAAACGGTGATTAATAGCCCATGAAACAGGCCAGAATCGGCCAAAACTGCGAGTGTTGATGACCGGCACGTAAATGCACCCTGGGTTCGTCAATGGTGGAAATCACTCCGGGGACCCAAAACGGTGATTAATAGCCCATGCAACATGCCAGAATCGGCCAAAACTGTGAGTGTTGATGACCGGCACGAAAATGCACCCTGGGTTCGTCAATGGTGGAAATCACTCCGGGGACCCAAAACGGTGATTAATAGCCCATGAAACAGGCCAGAATCGGCCAAAACTGTGAGTGTTGATGACCGGCACGTAAATGCACCCTAGGGTTCGTCAATGGTGGAAATCACTCCGGGGACCCAAAACGGTGATTAATAGCCCATGAAACAGGCCAGAATCGGCCAAATATGCGAGTGTTGATGACCGGCACGTAAATGCACCCTGGGTTCGTCAATGGTGGAAATCACTCCGGGGATCCAAAACGGTGATTAATAGCCCATGAAACAGGCCAGAATCGGCCAAAACTGTGAGTGTTGATGACCGGCACGTAAATGCACCCTGGGGTTCGTCAATGGTGGAAATCACTCCGGGGACCCAAAACGGTGATTAATGGCCCATGAAACAGGCCAGAATCGGCCAAAACTGCGAGTGTTGATGACCGGCACGTAAATGCACCCTGGGTTCGTCAATGGTGGAAATCACTCCGGGGATCCAAAACGGTGATTAATAGCCCATGAAACAGGCCAGAATCGGCCAAAACTGTGAGTGTTGATGACCGGCACGTAAATGCACCCTAGGGTTCGTCAATGGTGGAAATCACTCCGGGGACCCAAAACGGTGATTAATAGCCCATGAAACAGGCCAGAATCGGCCAAATATGCGAGTGTTGATGACCGGCACGTAAATGCACCCTGGGTTCGTCAATGGTGGAAATCACTCCGGGGATCCAAAACGGTGATTAATAGCCCATGAAACAGGCCAGAATCGGCCAAAACTGCGAGTGTTGATGACCGGCACGTAAATGCACCCTGGGGTTCGTCAATGGTGGAAATCACTCCGGGGACCCAAAACGGTGATTAATAGCCCATGAAACAGGCCAGAATCGGCCAAAACTGCGAGTGTTGATGACCGGCACGTAAATGCACCCTGGGTTCGTCAATGGTGGAAATCACTCCGGGGACCCAAAACGGTGATTAATAGCCCATGCAACATGCCAGAATCGGCCAAAACTGTGAGTGTTGATGACCGGCACGAAAATGCACCCTGGGTTCGTCAATGGTGGAAATCACTCCGGGGACCCAAAACGGTGATTAATAGCCCATGAAACAGGCCAGAATCGGCCAAAACTGCGAGTGTTGATGACCGGCACGTAAATGCACCCTAGGGTTCGTCAATGGTGGAAATCACTCCAGGGACCCAAAACGGTGATTAATAGCCCATGAAACAGGCCAGAATCGGCCAAAACTGTGAGTGTTGATGACCGGCACGTAAATGCACCCTAGGGTTCGTCAATGGTGGAAATCACTCCGGGGACCCAAAACGGTGATTAATAGCCCATGCAACATGCCAGAATCGGCCAAAACTGTGAGTGTTGATGACCGGCACGTAAATGCACCCTGGGTTCGTCAATGGTGGAAATCACTCCGGGGATCCAAAACGGTGATTAATAGCCCATGAAACAGGCCAGAATCGGCCAAAACTGTGAGTGTTGATGACCGGCACGTAAATGCACCCTGGGGTTCGTCAATGGTGGAAATCACTCCGGGGACCCAAAACGGTGATTAATAGCCCATGAAACAGGCCAGAATCGGCCAAAACTGCGAGTGTTGATGACCGGCACGTAAATGCACCCTGGGGTTCGTCAATGGTGGAAATCACTCCGGGGACCCAAAACGGTGATTAATAGCCCATGAAACAGGCCAGAATCGGCCAAAACTGCGAGTGTTGATGACCGGCACGTAAATGCACCCTGGGTTCGTCAATGGTGGAAATCACTCCGGGGACCCAAAACGGTGATTAATAGCCCATGCAACATGCCAGAATCGGCCAAAACTGTGAGTGTTGATGACCGGCACGAAAATGCACCCTGGGTTCGTCAATGGTGGAAATCACTCCGGGGACCCAAAACGGTGATTAATAGCCCATGAAACAGGCCAGAATCGGCCAAAACTGCGAGTGTTGATGACCGGCACGTAAATGCACCCTGGGTTCGTCAATGGTGGAAATCACTCCGGGGACCCAAAACGGTGATTAATAGCCCATGCAACATGCCAGAATCGGCCAAAACTGTGAGTGTTGATGACCGGCACGAAAATGCACCCTGGGTTCGTCAATGGTGGAAATCACTCCGGGGACCCAAAACGGTGATTAATAGCCCATGAAACAGGCCAGAATCGGCCAAAACTGCGAGTGTTGATGACCGGCACGTAAATGCACCCTAGGGTTCGTCAATGGTGGAAATCACTCCAGGGACCCAAAACGGTGATTAATAGCCCATGAAACAGGCCAGAATCGGCCAAAACTGTGAGTGTTGATGACCGGCACGTAAATGCACCCTAGGGTTCGTCAATGGTGGAAATCACTCCGGGGACCCAAAACGGTGATTAATAGCCCATGCAACATGCCAGAATCGGCCAAAACTGTGAGTGTTGATGACCGGCACGTAAATGCACCCTGGGTTCGTCAATGGTGGAAATCACTCCGGGGATCCAAAACGGTGATTAATAGCCCATGAAACAGGCCAGAATCGGCCAAAACTGTGAGTGTTGATGACCGGCACGTAAATGCACCCTGGGGTTCGTCAATGGTGGAAATCACTCCGGGGACCCAAAACGGTGATTAATAGCCCATGAAACAGGCCAGAATCGGCCAAAACTGCGAGTGTTGATGACCGGCACGTAAATGCACCCTGGGGTTCGTCAATGGTGGAAATCACTCCGGGGACCCAAAACGGTGATTAATAGCCCATGAAACAGGCCAGAATCGGCCAAAACTGCGAGTGTTGATGACCGGCACGTAAATGCACCCTGGGTTCGTCAATGGTGGAAATCACTCCGGGGACCCAAAACGGTGATTAATAGCCCATGCAACATGCCAGAATCGGCCAAAACTGTGAGTGTTGATGACCGGCACGAAAATGCACCCTGGGTTCGTCAATGGTGGAAATCACTCCGGGGACCCAAAACGGTGATTAATAGCCCATGAAACAGGCCAGAATCGGCCAAAACTGCGAGTGTTGATGACCGGCACGTAAATGCACCCTAGGGTTCGTCAATGGTGGAAATCACTCCGGGGACCCAAAACGGTGATTAATAGCCCATGAAACAGGCCAGAATCGGCCAAAACTGTGAGTGTTGATGACCGGCACGTAAATGCACCCTAGGGTTCGTCAATGGTGGAAATCACTCCGGGGACCCAAAACGGTGATTAATAGCCCATGCAACATGCCAGAATCGGCCAAAACTGTGAGTGTTGATGACCGGCACGTAAATGCACCCTGGGTTCGTCAATGGTGGAAATCACTCCGGGGATCCAAAACGGTGATTAATAGCCCATGAAACAGGCCAGAATCGGCCAAAACTGTGAGTGTTGATGACCGGCACGTAAATGCACCCTAGGGTTCGTCAATGGTGGAAATCACTCCGGGGACCCAAAACGGTGATTAATAGCCCATGAAACAGGCCAGAATCGGCCAAATATGCGAGTGTTGATGACCGGCACGTAAATGCACCCTGGGTTCGTCAATGGTGGAAATCACTCCGGGGATCCAAAACGGTGATTAATAGCCCATGAAACAGGCCAGAATCGGCCAAAACTGCGAGTGTTGATGACCGGCACGTAAATGCACCCTGGGGTTCGTCAATGGTGGAAATCACTCCGGGGACCCAAAACGGTGATTAATAGCCCATGAAACAGGCCAGAATCGGCCAAAACTGCGAGTGTTGATGACCGGCACGTAAATGCACCCTGGGTTCGTCAATGGTGGAAATCACTCCGGGGACCCAAAACGGTGATTAATAGCCCATGCAACATGCCAGAATCGGCCAAAACTGTGAGTGTTGATGACCGGCACGAAAATGCACCCTGGGTTCGTCAATGGTGGAAATCACTCCGGGGACCCAAAACGGTGATTAATAGCCCATGAAACAGGCCAGAATCGGCCAAAACTGCGAGTGTTGATGACCGGCACGTAAATGCACCCTAGGGTTCGTCAATGGTGGAAATCACTCCGGGGACCCAAAACGGTGATTAATAGCCCATGAAACAGGCCAGAATCGGCCAAAACTGTGAGTGTTGATGACCGGCACGTAAATGCACCCTAGGGTTCGTCAATGGTGGAAATCACTCCGGGGACCCAAAACGGTGATTAATAGCCCATGCAACATGCCAGAATCGGCCAAAACTGTGAGTGTTGATGACCGGCACGTAAATGCACCCTGGGTTCGTCAATGGTGGAAATCACTCCGGGGATCCAAAACGGTGATTAATAGCCCATGAAACAGGCCAGAATCGGCCAAAACTGTGAGTGTTGATGACCGGCACGTAAATGCACCCTGGGGTTCGTCAATGGTGGAAATCACTCCGGGGACCCAAAACGGTGATTAATGGCCCGTGAAACAGGCCAGAATCGGCCAAAACTGCGAGTGTTGATGACCGGCACGTAAATGCACCCTGGGTTCGTCAATGGTGGAAATCACTCCGGGGATCCAAAACGGTGATTAATAGCCCATGAAACAGGCCAGAATCGGCCAAAACTGTGAGTGTTGATGACCGGCACGTAAATGCACCCTAGGGTTCGTCAATGGTGGAAATCACTCCGGGGACCCAAAACGGTGATTAATAGCCCATGAAACAGGCCAGAATCGGCCAAATATGCGAGTGTTGATGACCGGCACGTAAATGCACCCTGGGTTCGTCAATGGTGGAAATCACTCCGGGGATCCAAAACGGTGATTAATAGCCCATGAAACAGGCCAGAATCGGCCAAAACTGCGAGTGTTGATGACCGGCACGTAAATGCACCCTAGGGTTCGTCAATGGTGGAAATCACTCCGGGGACCCAAAACGGTGATTAATAGCCCATGAAACAGGCCAGAATCGGCCAAAACTGTGAGTGTTGATGACCGGCACGTAAATGCACCCTAGGGTTCGTCAATGGTGGAAATCACTCCGGGGACCCAAAACGGTGATTAATAGCCCATGAAACAGGCCAGAATCGGCCAAAACTGCGAGTGTTGATGACCGGCACGTAAATGCACCCTGGGGTTCGTCAATGGTGGAAATCACTCCGGGGACCCAAAACGGTGATTAATAGCCCATGAAACAGGCCAGAATCGGCCAAAACTGCGAGTGTTGATGACCGGCACGTAAATGCACCCTGGGTTCGTCAATGGTGGAAATCACTCCGGGGACCCAAAACGGTGATTAATAGCCCATGCAACATGCCAGAATCGGCCAAAACTGTGAGTGTTGATGACCGGCACGAAAATGCACCCTGGGTTCGTCAATGGTGGAAATCACTCCGGGGACCCAAAACGGTGATTAATAGCCCATGAAACAGGCCAGAATCGGCCAAAACTGCGAGTGTTGATGACCGGCACGTAAATGCACCCTAGGGTTCGTCAATGGTGGAAATCACTCCGGGGACCCAAAACGGTGATTAATAGCCCATGAAACAGGCCAGAATCGGCCAAAACTGTGAGTGTTGATGACCGGCACGTAAATGCACCCTAGGGTTCGTCAATGGTGGAAATCACTCCGGGGACCCAAAACGGTGATTAATAGCCCATGCAACATGCCAGAATCGGCCAAAACTGTGAGTGTTGATGACCGGCACGTAAATGCACCCTGGGTTCGTCAATGGTGGAAATCACTCCGGGGATCCAAAACGGTGATTAATAGCCCATGAAACAGGCCAGAATCGGCCAAAACTGTGAGTGTTGATGACCGGCACGTAAATGCACCCTAGGGTTCGTCAATGGTGGAAATCACTCCGGGGACCCAAAACGGTGATTAATAGCCCATGAAACAGGCCAGAATCGGCCAAATATGCGAGTGTTGATGACCGGCACGTAAATGCACCCTGGGTTCGTCAATGGTGGAAATCACTCCGGGGATCCAAAACGGTGATTAATAGCCCATGAAACAGGCCAGAATCGGCCAAAACTGCGAGTGTTGATGACCGGCACGTAAATGCACCCTGGGGTTCGTCAATGGTGGAAATCACTCCGGGGACCCAAAACGGTGATTAATAGCCCATGAAACAGGCCAGAATCGGCCAAAACTGCGAGTGTTGATGACCGGCACGTAAATGCACCCTGGGTTCGTCAATGGTGGAAATCACTCCGGGGACCCAAAACGGTGATTAATAGCCCATGCAACATGCCAGAATCGGCCAAAACTGTGAGTGTTGATGACCGGCACGAAAATGCACCCTGGGTTCGTCAATGGTGGAAATCACTCCGGGGACCCAAAACGGTGATTAATAGCCCATGAAACAGGCCAGAATCGGCCAAAACTGCGAGTGTTGATGACCGGCACGTAAATGCACCCTAGGGTTCGTCAATGGTGGAAATCACTCCGGGGACCCAAAACGGTGATTAATAGCCCATGAAACAGGCCAGAATCGGCCAAAACTGTGAGTGTTGATGACCGGCACGTAAATGCACCCTAGGGTTCGTCAATGGTGGAAATCACTCCGGGGACCCAAAACGGTGATTAATAGCCCATGCAACATGCCAGAATCGGCCAAAACTGTGAGTGTTGATGACCGGCACGTAAATGCACCCTGGGTTCGTCAATGGTGGAAATCACTCCGGGGATCCAAAACGGTGATTAATAGCCCATGAAACAGGCCAGAATCGGCCAAAACTGTGAGTGTTGATGACCGGCACGTAAATGCACCCTGGGGTTCGTCAATGGTGGAAATCACTCCGGGGACCCAAAACGGTGATTAATGGCCCGTGAAACAGGCCAGAATCGGCCAAAACTGCGAGTGTTGATGACCGGCACGTAAATGCACCCTGGGTTCGTCAATGGTGGAAATCACTCCGGGGATCCAAAACGGTGATTAATAGCCCATGAAACAGGCCAGAATCGGCCAAAACTGTGAGTGTTGATGACCGGCACGTAAATGCACCCTAGGGTTCGTCAATGGTGGAAATCACTCCGGGGACCCAAAACGGTGATTAATAGCCCATGAAACAGGCCAGAATCGGCCAAATATGCGAGTGTTGATGACCGGCACGTAAATGCACCCTGGGTTCGTCAATGGTGGAAATCACTCCGGGGATCCAAAACGGTGATTAATAGCCCATGAAACAGGCCAGAATCGGCCAAAACTGCGAGTGTTGATGACCGGCACGTAAATGCACCCTAGGGTTCGTCAATGGTGGAAATCACTCCGGGGACCCAAAACGGTGATTAATAGCCCATGAAACAGGCCAGAATCGGCCAAAACTGTGAGTGTTGATGACCGGCACGTAAATGCACCCTAGGGTTCGTCAATGGTGGAAATCACTCCGGGGACCCAAAACGGTGATTAATAGCCCATGAAACAGGCCAGAATCGGCCAAAACTGCGAGTGTTGATGACCGGCACGTAAATGCACCCTGGGGTTCGTCAATGGTGGAAATCACTCCGGGGACCCAAAACGGTGATTAATAGCCCATGAAACAGGCCAGAATCGGCCAAAACTGCGAGTGTTGATGACCGGCACGTAAATGCACCCTGGGGTTCGTCAATGGTGGAAATCACTCCGGGGACCCAAAACGGTGATTAATAGCCCATGAAACAGGCCAGAATCGGCCAAAACTGCGAGTGTTGATGACCGGCACGTAAATGCACCCTGGGTTCGTCAATGGTGGAAATCACTCCGGGGACCCAAAACGGTGATTAATAGCCCATGCAACATGCCAGAATCGGCCAAAACTGTGAGTGTTGATGACCGGCACGAAAATGCACCCTGGGTCCGTCAATGGTGGAAATCACTCCGGGGACCCAAAACGGTGATTAATAGCCCATGAAACAGGCCAGAATCGGCCAAAACTGCGAGTGTTGATGACCGGCACGTAAATGCACCCTAGGGTTCGTCAATGGTGGAAATCACTCCGGGGACCCAAAACGGTGATTAATAGCCCATGAAACAGGCCAGAATCGGCCAAAACTGTGAGTGTTGATGACCGGCACGTAAATGCACCCTAGGGTTCGTCAATGGTGGAAATCACTCCGGGGACCCAAAACGGTGATTAATAGCCCATGCAACATGCCAGAATCGGCCAAAACTGTGAGTGTTGATGACCGGCACGTAAATGCACCCTGGGTTCGTCAATGGTGGAAATCACTCCGGGGATCCAAAACGGTGATTAATAGCCCATGAAACAGGCCAGAATCGGCCAAAACTGTGAGTGTTGATGACCGGCACGTAAATGCACCCTAGGGTTCGTCAATGGTGGAAATCACTCCGGGGACCCAAAACGGTGATTAATAGCCCATGAAACAGGCCAGAATCGGCCAAATATGCGAGTGTTGATGACCGGCACGTAAATGCACCCTGGGTTCGTCAATGGTGGAAATCACTCCGGGGATCCAAAACGGTGATTAATAGCCCATGAAACAGGCCAGAATCGGCCAAAACTGCGAGTGTTGATGACCGGCACGTAAATGCACCCTAGGGTTCGTCAATGGTGGAAATCACTCCGGGGACCTAAAACGGTGATTAATAGCCCATGAAACAGGCCAGAATCGGCCAAAACTGCGAGTGTTGATGACCGGCACGTAAATGCACCCTAGGGTTCGTCAATGGTGGAAATCACTCCGGGGACCCAAAACGGTGATTAATAGCCCATGAAACAGGCCAGAATCGGCCAAAACTGCGAGTGTTGATGACCGGCACGTAAATGCACCCTGGGGTTCGTCAATGGTGGAAATCACTCCGGGGACCCAAAACGGTGATTAATAGCCCATGAAACAGGCCAGAATCGGCCAAAACTGCGAGTGTTGATGACCGGCACGTAAATGCACCCTGGGTTCGTCAATGGTGGAAATCACTCCGGGGACCCAAAACGGTGATTAATAGCCCATGCAACATGCCAGAATCGGCCAAAACTGTGAGTGTTGATGACCGGCACGAAAATGCACCCTGGGTTCGTCAATGGTGGAAATCACTCCGGGGACCCAAAACGGTGATTAATAGCCCATGAAACAGGCCAGAATCGGCCAAAACTGCGAGTGTTGATGACCGGCACGTAAATGCACCCTAGAGTTCGTCAATGGTGGAAATCACTCCGGGGACCCAAAACGGTGATTAATAGCCCATGAAACAGGCCAGAATCGGCCAAAACTGTGAGTGTTGATGACCGGCACGTAAATGCACCCTGGGTTCGTCAATGGTGGAAATCACTCCGGGGACCCAAAACGGTGATTAATAGCCCATGCAACATGCCAGAATCGGCCAAAACTGCGAGTGTTGATGACCGGCACGTAAATGCACCCTAGGGTTCGTCAATGGTGGAAATCACTCCGGGGACCCAAAACGGTGATTAATAGCCCATGAAACAGGCCAGAATCGGCCAAAACTGTGAGTGTTGATGACCGGCACGTAAATGCACCCTAGGGTTCGTCAATGGTGGAAATCACTCCGGGGACCCAAAACGGTGATTAATAGCCCATGCAACATGCCAGAATCGGCCAAAACTGTGAGTGTTAATGACCGGCACGTAAATGCACCCTGGGTTCGTCAATGGTGGAAATCACTCCGGGGATCCAAAACGGTGATTAATAGCCCATGAAACAGGCCAGAATCGGCCAAAACTGTGAGTGTTGATGACCGGCACGTAAATGCACCCTGGGGTTCGTCAATGGTGGAAATCACTCCGGGGACCCAAAACGGTGATTAATGGCCCGTGAAACAGGCCAGAATCGGCCAAAACTGCGAGTGTTGATGACCGGCACGTAAATGCACCCTGGGTTCGTCAATGGTGGAAATCACTCCGGGGATCCAAAACGGTGATTAATAGCCCATGAAACAGGCCAGAATCGGCCAAAACTGTGAGTGTTGATGACCGGCACGTAAATGCACCCTAGGGTTCGTCAATGGTGGAAATCACTCCGGGGACCCAAAACGGTGATTAATAGCCCATGAAACAGGCCAGAATCGGCCAAATATGCGAGTGTTGATGACCGGCACGTAAATGCACCCTGGGTTCGTCAATGGTGGAAATCACTCCGGGGATCCAAAACGGTGATTAATAGCCCATGAAACAGGCCAGAATCGGCCAAAACTGCGAGTGTTGATGACCGGCACGTAAATGCACCCTAGGGTTCGTCAATGGTGGAAATCACTCCGGGGACCCAAAACGGTGATTAATAGCCCATGAAACAGGCCAGAATCGGCCAAAACTGTGAGTGTTGATGACCGGCACGTAAATGCACCCTAGGGTTCGTCAATGGTGGAAATCACTCCGGGGACCCAAAACGGTGATTAATAGCCCATGAAACAGGCCAGAATCGGCCAAAACTGCGAGTGTTGATGACCGGCACGTAAATGCACCCTGGGGTTCGTCAATGGTGGAAATCACTCCGGGGACCCAAAACGGTGATTAATAGCCCATGAAACAGGCCAGAATCGGCCAAAACTGCGAGTGTTGATGACCGGCACGTAAATGCACCCTGGGGTTCGTCAATGGTGGAAATCACTCCGGGGACCCAAAACGGTGATTAATAGCCCATGAAACAGGCCAGAATCGGCCAAAACTGCGAGTGTTGATGACCGGCACGTAAATGCACCCTGGGTTCGTCAATGGTGGAAATCACTCCGGGGACCCAAAACGGTGATTAATAGCCCATGCAACATGCCAGAATCGGCCAAAACTGTGAGTGTTGATGACCGGCACGAAAATGCACCCTGGGTTCGTCAATGGTGGAAATCACTCCGGGGACCCAAAACGGTGATTAATAGCCCATGAAACAGGCCAGAATCGGCCAAAACTGCGAGTGTTGATGACCGGCACGTAAATGCACCCTAGGGTTCGTCAATGGTGGAAATCACTCCGGGGACCCAAAACGGTGATTAATAGCCCATGAAACAGGCCAGAATCGGCCAAAACTGTGAGTGTTGATGACCGGCACGTAAATGCACCCTAGGGTTCGTCAATGGTGGAAATCACTCCGGGGACCCAAAACGGTGATTAATAGCCCATGCAACATGCCAGAATCGGCCAAAACTGTGAGTGTTGATGACCGGCACGTAAATGCACCCTGGGTTCGTCAATGGTGGAAATCACTCCGGGGATCCAAAACGGTGATTAATAGCCCATGAAACAGGCCAGAATCGGCCAAAACTGTGAGTGTTGATGACCGGCACGTAAATGCACCCTAGGGTTCGTCAATGGTGGAAATCACTCCGGGGACCCAAAACGGTGATTAATAGCCCATGAAACAGGCCAGAATCGGCCAAAACTGCGAGTGTTGATGACCGGCACGTAAATGCACCCTGGGTTCGTCAATGGTGGAAATCACTCCGGGGATCCAAAACGGTGATTAATAGCCCATGAAACAGGCCAGAATCGGCCAAAACTGCGAGTGTTGATGACCGGCACGTAAATGCACCCTAGGGTTCGTCAATGGTGGAAATCACTCCGGGGACCTAAAACGGTGATTAATAGCCCATGAAACAGGCCAGAATCGGCCAAAACTGCGAGTGTTGATGACCGGCACGTAAATGCACCCTAGGGTTCGTCAATGGTGGAAATCACTCCGGGGACCCAAAACGGTGATTAATAGCCCATGAAACAGGCCAGAATCGGCCAAAACTGCGAGTGTTGATGACCGGCACGTAAATGCACCCTGGGGTTCGTCAATGGTGGAAATCACTCCGGGGACCCAAAACGGTGATTAATAGCCCATGAAACAGGCCAGAATCGGCCAAAACTGCGAGTGTTGATGACCGGCACGTAAATGCACCCTGGGGTTCGTCAATGGTGGAAATCACTCCGGGGACCCAAAACGGTGATTAATAGCCCATGAAACAGGCCAGAATCGGCCAAAACTGCGAGTGTTGATGACCGGCACGTAAATGCACCCTGGGGTTCGTCAATGGTGGAAATCACTCCGGGGACCCAAAACGGTGATTAATAGCCCATGAAACAGGCCAGAATCGGCCAAAACTGCGAGTGTTGATGACCGGCACGTAAATGCACCCTGGGTTCGTCAATGGTGGAAATCACTCCGGGGACCCAAAACGGTGATTAATAGCCCATGCAACATGCCAGAATCGGCCAAAACTGTGAGTGTTGATGACCGGCACGAAAATGCACCCTGGGTTCGTCAATGGTGGAAATCACTCCGGGGACCCAAAACGGTGATTAATAGCCCATGAAACAGGCCAGAATCGGCCAAAACTGCGAGTGTTGATGACCGGCACGTAAATGCACCCTAGGGTTCGTCAATGGTGGAAATCACTCCGGGGACCCAAAACGGTGATTAATAGCCCATGAAACAGGCCAGAATCGGCCAAAACTGTGAGTGTTGATGACCGGCACGTAAATGCACCCTAGGGTTCGTCAATGGTGGAAATCACTCCGGGGACCCAAAACGGTGATTAATAGCCCATGCAACATGCCAGAATCGGCCAAAACTGTGAGTGTTGATGACCGGCACGTAAATGCACCCTGGGTTCGTCAATGGTGGAAATCACTCCGGGGATCCAAAACGGTGATTAATAGCCCATGAAACAGGCCAGAATCGGCCAAAACTGTGAGTGTTGATGACCGGCACGTAAATGCACCCTAGGGTTCGTCAATGGTGGAAATCACTCCGGGGACCCAAAACGGTGATTAATAGCCCATGAAACAGGCCAGAATCGGCCAAAACTGCGAGTGTTGATGACCGGCACGTAAATGCACCCTGGGTTCGTCAATGGTGGAAATCACTCCGGGGATCCAAAACGGTGATTAATAGCCCATGAAACAGGCCAGAATCGGCCAAAACTGCGAGTGTTGATGACCGGCACGTAAATGCACCCTAGGGTTCGTCAATGGTGGAAATCACTCCGGGGACCTAAAACGGTGATTAATAGCCCATGAAACAGGCCAGAATCGGCCAAAACTGCGAGTGTTGATGACCGGCACGTAAATGCACCCTAGGGTTCGTCAATGGTGGAAATCACTCCGGGGACCCAAAACGGTGATTAATAGCCCATGAAACAGGCCAGAATCGGCCAAAACTGCGAGTGTTGATGACCGGCACGTAAATGCACCCTGGGGTTCGTCAATGGTGGAAATCACTCCGGGGACCCAAAACGGTGATTAATAGCCCATGAAACAGGCCAGAATCGGCCAAAACTGCGAGTGTTGATGACCGGCACGTAAATGCACCCTGGGTTCGTCAATGGTGGAAATCACTCCGGGGACCCAAAACGGTGATTAATAGCCCATGCAACATGCCAGAATCGGCCAAAACTGTGAGTGTTGATGACCGGCACGAAAATGCACCCTGGGTTCGTCAATGGTGGAAATCACTCCGGGGACCCAAAACGGTGATTAATAGCCCATGAAACAGGCCAGAATCGGCCAAAACTGCGAGTGTTGATGACCGGCACGTAAATGCACCCTAGGGTTCGTCAATGGTGGAAATCACTCCGGGGACCCAAAACGGTGATTAATAGCCCATGAAACAGGCCAGAATCGGCCAAAACTGTGAGTGTTGATGACCGGCACGTAAATGCACCCTAGGGTTCGTCAATGGTGGAAATCACTCCGGGGACCCAAAACGGTGATTAATAGCCCATGCAACATGCCAGAATCGGCCAAAACTGTGAGTGTTGATGACCGGCACGTAAATGCACCCTGGGTTCGTCAATGGTGGAAATCACTCCGGGGATCCAAAACGGTGATTAATAGCCCATGAAACAGGCCAGAATCGGCCAAAACTGTGAGTGTTGATGACCGGCACGTAAATGCACCCTGGGGTTCGTCAATGGTGGAAATCACTCCGGGGACCCAAAACGGTGATTAATGGCCCATGAAACAGGCCAGAATCGGCCAAAACTGCGAGTGTTGATGACCGGCACGTAAATGCACCCTGGGTTCGTCAATGGTGGAAATCACTCCGGGGATCCAAAACGGTGATTAATAGCCCATGAAACAGGCCAGAATCGGCCAAAACTGTGAGTGTTGATGACCGGCACGTAAATGCACCCTGGGGTTCGTCAATGGTGGAAATCACTCCGGGGACCCAAAACGGTGATTAATAGCCCATGAAACAGGCCAGAATCGGCCAAAACTGCGAGTGTTGATGACCGGCACGTAAATGCACCCTGGGTTCGTCAATGGTGGAAATCACTCCGGGGACCCAAAACGGTGATTAATAGCCCATGCAACATGCCAGAATCGGCCAAAACTGTGAGTGTTGATGACCGGCACGAAAATGCACCCTGGGTTCGTCAATGGTGGAAATCACTCCGGGGACCCAAAACGGTGATTAATAGCCCATGAAACAGGCCAGAATCGGCCAAAACTGCGAGTGTTGATGACCGGCACGTAAATGCACCCTAGGGTTCGTCAATGGTGGAAATCACTCCGGGGACCCAAAACGGTGATTAATAGCCCATGAAACAGGCCAGAATCGGCCAAAACTGTGAGTGTTGATGACCGGCACGTAAATGCACCCTAGGGTTCGTCAATGGTGGAAATCACTCCGGGGACCCAAAACGGTGATTAATAGCCCATGCAACATGCCAGAATCGGCCAAAACTGTGAGTGTTGATGACCGGCACGTAAATGCACCCTGGGTTCGTCAATGGTGGAAATCACTCCGGGGATCCAAAACGGTGATTAATAGCCCATGAAACAGGCCAGAATCGGCCAAAACTGTGAGTGTTGATGACCGGCACGTAAATGCACCCTGGGGTTCGTCAATGGTGGAAATCACTCCGGGGACCCAAAACGGTGATTAATGGCCCATGAAACAGGCCAGAATCGGCCAAAACTGCGAGTGTTGATGACCGGCACGTAAATGCACCCTGGGTTCGTCAATGGTGGAAATCACTCCGGGGATCCAAAACGGTGATTAATAGCCCATGAAACAGGCCAGAATCGGCCAAAACTGTGAGTGTTGATGACCGGCACGTAAATGCACCCTAGGGTTCGTCAATGGTGGAAATCACTCCGGGGACCAAAAACGGTGATTAATAGCCCATGAAACAGGCCAGAATCGGCCAAATATGCGAGTGTTGATGACCGGCACGTAAATGCACCCTGGGTTCGTCAATGGTGGAAATCACTCCGGGGATCCAAAACGGTGATTAATAGCCCATGAAACAGGCCAGAATCGGCCAAAACTGTGAGTGTTGATGACCGGCACGTAAATGCACCCTAGGGTTCGTCAATGGTGGAAATCACTCCGGGGACCCAAAACGGTGATTAATAGCCCATGCAACATGCCAGAATCGGCCAAAACTGTGAGTGTTAATGACCGGCACGTAAATGCACCCTGGGTTCGTCAATGGTGGAAATCACTCCGGGGATCCAAAACGGTGATTAATAGCCCATGAAACAGGCCAGAATCGGCCAAAACTGTGAGTGTTGATGACCGGCACGTAAATGCACCCTGGGGTTCGTCAATGGTGGAAATCACTCCGGGGACCCAAAACGGTGATTAATGGCCCGTGAAACAGGCCAGAATCGGCCAAAACTGCGAGTGTTGATGACCGGCACGTAAATGCACCCTGGGTTCGTCAATGGTGGAAATCACTCCGGGGATCCAAAACGGTGATTAATAGCCCATGAAACAGGCCAGAATCGGCCAAAACTGTGAGTGTTGATGACCGGCACGTAAATGCACCCTAGGGTTCGTCAATGGTGGAAATCACTCCGGGGACCCAAAACGGTGATTAATAGCCCATGAAACAGGCCAGAATCGGCCAAATATGCGAGTGTTGATGACCGGCACGTAAATGCACCCTGGGTTCGTCAATGGTGGAAATCACTCCGGGGATCCAAAACGGTGATTAATAGCCCATGAAACAGGCCAGAATCGGCCAAAACTGCGAGTGTTGATGACCGGCACGTAAATGCACCCTAGGGTTCGTCAATGGTGGAAATCACTCCGGGGACCCAAAACGGTGATTAATAGCCCATGAAACAGGCCAGAATCGGCCAAAACTGTGAGTGTTGATGACCGGCACGTAAATGCACCCTAGGGTTCGTCAATGGTGGAAATCACTCCGGGGACCCAAAACGGTGATTAATAGCCCATGAAACAGGCCAGAATCGGCCAAAACTGCGAGTGTTGATGACCGGCACGTAAATGCACCCTGGGGTTCGTCAATGGTGGAAATCACTCCGGGGACCCAAAACGGTGATTAATAGCCCATGAAACAGGCCAGAATCGGCCAAAACTGCGAGTGTTGATGACCGGCACGTAAATGCACCCTGGGGTTCGTCAATGGTGGAAATCACTCCGGGGACCCAAAACGGTGATTAATAGCCCATGAAACAGGCCAGAATCGGCCAAAACTGCGAGTGTTGATGACCGGCACGTAAATGCACCCTGGGTTCGTCAATGGTGGAAATCACTCCGGGGACCCAAAACGGTGATTAATAGCCCATGCAACATGCCAGAATCGGCCAAAACTGTGAGTGTTGATGACCGGCACGAAAATGCACCCTGGGTTCGTCAATGGTGGAAATCACTCCGGGGACCCAAAACGGTGATTAATAGCCCATGAAACAGGCCAGAATCGGCCAAAACTGCGAGTGTTGATGACCGGCACGTAAATGCACCCTAGGGTTCGTCAATGGTGGAAATCACTCCGGGGACCCAAAACGGTGATTAATAGCCCATGAAACAGGCCAGAATCGGCCAAAACTGTGAGTGTTGATGACCGGCACGTAAATGCACCCTAGGGTTCGTCAATGGTGGAAATCACTCCGGGGACCCAAAACGGTGATTAATAGCCCATGCAACATGCCAGAATCGGCCAAAACTGTGAGTGTTGATGACCGGCACGTAAATGCACCCTGGGTTCGTCAATGGTGGAAATCACTCCGGGGATCCAAAACGGTGATTAATAGCCCATGCAACATGCCAGAATCGGCCAAAACTGTGAGTGTTGATGACCGGCACGTAAATGCACCCTAGGGTTCGTCAATGGTGGAAATCACTCCGGGGATCCAAAACGGTGATTAATAGCCCATGAAACAGGCCAGAATCGGCCAAAACTGTGAGTGTTGATGACCGGCACGTAAATGCACCCTGGGGTTCGTCAATGGTGGAAATCACTCCGGGGACCCAAAACGGTGATTAATGGCCCATGAAACAGGCCAGAATCGGCCAAAACTGCGAGTGTTGATGACCGGCACGTAAATGCACCCTGGGTTCGTCAATGGTGGAAATCACTCCGGGGATCCAAAACGGTGATTAATAGCCCATGAAACAGGCCAGAATCGGCCAAAACTGTGAGTGTTGATGACCGGCACGTAAATGCACCCTAGGGTTCGTCAATGGTGGAAATCACTCCGGGGACCAAAAACGGTGATTAATAGCCCATGAAACAGGCCAGAATCGGCCAAATATGCGAGTGTTGATGACCGGCACGTAAATGCACCCTGGGTTCGTCAATGGTGGAAATCACTCCGGGGATCCAAAACGGTGATTAATAGCCCATGAAACAGGCCAGAATCGGCCAAAACTGCGAGTGTTGATGACCGGCACGTAAATGCACCCTAGGGTTCGTCAATGGTGGAAATCACTCCGGGGACCTAAAACGGTGATTAATAGCCCATGAAACAGGCCAGAATCGGCCAAAACTGCGAGTGTTGATGACCGGCACGTAAATGCACCCTAGGGTTCGTCAATGGTGGAAATCACTCCGGGGACCCAAAACGGTGATTAATAGCCCATGAAACAGGCCAGAATCGGCCAAAACTGCGAGTGTTGATGACCGGCACGTAAATGCACCCTGGGGTTCGTCAATGGTGGAAATCACTCCGGGGACCCAAAACGGTGATTAATAGCCCATGAAACAGGCCAGAATCGGCCAAAACTGCGAGTGTTGATGACCGGCACGTAAATGCACCCTGGGTTCGTCAATGGTGGAAATCACTCCGGGGACCCAAAACGGTGATTAATAGCCCATGCAACATGCCAGAATCGGCCAAAACTGTGAGTGTTGATGACCGGCACGAAAATGCACCCTGGGTTCGTCAATGGTGGAAATCACTCCGGGGACCCAAAACGGTGATTAATAGCCCATGAAACAGACCAGAATCGGCCAAAACTGCGAGTGTTGATGACCGGCACGTAAATGCACCCTAGGGTTCGTCAATGGTGGAAATCACTCCGGGGACCCAAAACGGTGATTAATAGCCCATGAAACAGGCCAGAATCGGCCAAAACTGTGAGTGTTGATGACCGGCACGTAAATGCACCCTAGGGTTCGTCAATGGTGGAAATCACTCCGGGGACCCAAAACGGTGATTAATAGCCCATGCAACATGCCAGAATCGGCCAAAACTGTGAGTGTTGATGACCGGCACGTAAATGCACCCTGGGTTCGTCAATGGTGGAAATCACTCCGGGGATCCAAAACGGTGATTAATAGCCCATGAAACAGGCCAGAATCGGCCAAAACTGTGAGTGTTGATGACCGGCACGTAAATGCACCCTGGGGTTCGTCAATGGTGGAAATCACTCCGGGGACCCAAAACGGTGATTAATGGCCCATGAAACAGGCCAGAATCGGCCAAAACTGCGAGTGTTGATGACCGGCACGTAAATGCACCCTGGGTTCGTCAATGGTGGAAATCACTCCGGGGATCCAAAACGGTGATTAATAGCCCATGAAACAGGCCAGAATCGGCCAAAACTGTGAGTGTTGATGACCGGCACGTAAATGCACCCTAGGGTTCGTCAATGGTGGAAATCACTCCGGGGACCCAAAACGGTGATTAATAGCCCATGAAACAGGCCAGAATCGGCCAAATATGCGAGTGTTGATGACCGGCACGTAAATGCACCCTGGGTTCGTCAATGGTGGAAATCACTCCGGGGATCCAAAACGGTGATTAATAGCCCATGAAACAGGCCAGAATCGGCCAAAACTGCGAGTGTTGATGACCGGCACGTAAATGCACCCTGGGGTTCGTCAATGGTGGAAATCACTCCGGGGACCCAAAACGGTGATTAATAGCCCATGAAACAGGCCAGAATCGGCCAAAACTGTGAGTGTTGATGACCGGCACGAAAATGCACCCTGGGTTCGTCAATGGTGGAAATCACTCCGGGCACCCAAAACGGTGATTAATAGCCCATGAAACAGGCCAGAATCGGCCAAAACTGCGAGTGTTGATGACCGGCACGTAAATGCACCCTAGGGTTCGTCAATGGTGGAAATCACTCCGGGGACCCAAAACGGTGATTAATAGCCCATGAAACAGGCCAGAATCGGCCAAAACTGTGAGTGTTGATGACCGGCACGTAAATGCACCCTAGGGTTCGTCAATGGTGGAAATCACTCCGGGGACCCAAAACGGTGATTAATAGCCCATGCAACATGCCAGAATCGGCCAAAACTGTGAGTGTTGATGACCGGCACGTAAATGCACCCTGGGTTCGTCAATGGTGGAAATCACTCCGGGGATCCAAAACGGTGATTAATAGCCCATGAAACAGGCCAGAATCGGCCAAAACTGTGAGTGTTGATGACCGGCACGTAAATGCACCCTGGGGTTCGTCAATGGTGGAAATCACTCCGGGGACCCAAAACGGTGATTAATGGCCCATGAAACAGGCCAGAATCGGCCAAAACTGCGAGTGTTGATGACCGGCACGTAAATGCACCCTGGGTTCGTCAATGGTGGAAATCACTCCGGGGATCCAAAACGGTGATTAATAGCCCATGAAACAGGCCAGAATCGGCCAAAACTGTGAGTGTTGATGACCGGCACGTAAATGCACCCTAGGGTTCGTCAATGGTGGAAATCACTCCGGGGACCCAAAACGGTGATTAATAGCCCATGAAACAGGCCAGAATCGGCCAAATATGCGAGTGTTGATGACCGGCACGTAAATGCACCCTGGGTTCGTCAATGGTGGAAATCACTCCGGGGACCCAAAACGGTGATTAATAGCCCATGCAACATGCCAGAATCGGCCAAAACTGTGAGTGTTGATGACCGGCACGAAAATGCACCCTGGGTTCGTCAATGGTGGAAATCACTCCGGGGACCCAAAACGGTGATTAATAGCCCATGAAACAGGCCAGAATCGGCCAAAACTGCGAGTGTTGATGACCGGCACGTAAATGCACCCTAGGGTTCGTCAATGGTGGAAATCACTCCGGGGACCCAAAACGGTGATTAATAGCCCATGAAACAGGCCAGAATCGGCCAAAACTGTGAGTGTTGATGACCGGCACGTAAATGCACCCTAGGGTTCGTCAATGGTGGAAATCACTCCGGGGACCCAAAACGGTGATTAATAGCCCATGCAACATGCCAGAATCGGCCAAAACTGTGAGTGTTGATGACCGGCACGTAAATGCACCCTGGGTTCGTCAATGGTGGAAATCACTCCGGGGATCCAAAACGGTGATTAATAGCCCATGAAACAGGCCAGAATCGGCCAAAACTGTGAGTGTTGATGACCGGCACGTAAATGCACCCTGGGGTTCGTCAATGGTGGAAATCACTCCGGGGACCCAAAACGGTGATTAATGGCCCATGAAACAGGCCAGAATCGGCCAAAACTGCGAGTGTTGATGACCGGCACGTAAATGCACCCTGGGTTCGTCAATGGTGGAAATCACTCCGGGGATCCAAAACGGTGATTAATAGCCCATGAAACAGGCCAGAATCGGCCAAAACTGTGAGTGTTGATGACCGGCACGTAAATGCACCCTAGGGTTCGTCAATGGTGGAAATCACTCCGGGGACCCAAAACGGTGATTAATAGCCCATGAAACAGGCCAGAATCGGCCAAATATGCGAGTGTTGATGACCGGCACGTAAATGCACCCTGGGTTCGTCAATGGTGGAAATCACTCCGGGGACCCAAAACGGTGATTAATAGCCCATGCAACATGCCAGAATCGGCCAAAACTGTGAGTGTTGATGACCGGCACGAAAATGCACCCTGGGTTCGTCAATGGTGGAAATCACTCCGGGGACCCAAAACGGTGATTAATAGCCCATGAAACAGGCCAGAATCGGCCAAAACTGCGAGTGTTGATGACCGGCACGTAAATGCACCCTAGGGTTCGTCAATGGTGGAAATCACTCCGGGGACCCAAAACGGTGATTAATAGCCCATGAAACAGGCCAGAATCGGCCAAAACTGTGAGTGTTGATGACCGGCACGTAAATGCACCCTAGGGTTCGTCAATGGTGGAAATCACTCCGGGGACCCAAAACGGTGATTAATAGCCCATGCAACATGCCAGAATCGGCCAAAACTGTGAGTGTTGATGACCGGCACGTAAATGCACCCTGGGTTCGTCAATGGTGGAAATCACTCCGGGGATCCAAAACGGTGATTAATAGCCCATGAAACAGGCCAGAATCGGCCAAAACTGTGAGTGTTGATGACCGGCACGTAAATGCACCCTGGGGTTCGTCAATGGTGGAAATCACTCCGGGGACCCAAAACGGTGATTAATGGCCCATGAAACAGGCCAGAATCGGCCAAAACTGCGAGTGTTGATGACCGGCACGTAAATGCACCCTGGGTTCGTCAATGGTGGAAATCACTCCGGGGATCCAAAACGGTGATTAATAGCCCATGAAACAGGCCAGAATCGGCCAAAACTGTGAGTGTTGATGACCGGCACGTAAATGCACCCTAGGGTTCGTCAATGGTGGAAATCACTCCGGGGACCCAAAACGGTGATTAATAGCCCATGAAACAGGCCAGAATCGGCCAAATATGCGAGTGTTGATGACCGGCACGTAAATGCACCCTGGGTTCGTCAATGGTGGAAATCACTCCGGGGATCCAAAACGGTGATTAATAGCCCATGAAACAGGCCAGAATCGGCCAAATATGCGAGTGTTGATGACCGGCACGTAAATGCACCCTGGGTTCGTCAATGGTGGAAATCACTCCGGGGACCCAAAACGGTGATTAATAGCCCATGAAACAGGCCAGAATCGGCCAAAACTGCGAGTGTTGATGACCGGCACGTAAATGCACCCTAGGGTTCGTCAATGGTGGAAATCACTCCGGGGACCCAAAACGGTGATTAATAGCCCATGAAACAGGCCAGAATCGGCCAAAACTGTGAGTGTTGATGACCGGCACGTAAATGCACCCTAGGGTTCGTCAATGGTGGAAATCACTCCGGGGACCCAAAACGGTGATTAATAGCCCATGCAACATGCCAGAATCGGCCAAAACTGTGAGTGTTGATGACCGGCACGTAAATGCACCCTGGGTTCGTCAATGGTGGAAATCACTCCGGGGATCCAAAACGGTGATTAATAGCCCATGAAACAGGCCAGAATCGGCCAAAACTGTGAGTGTTGATGACCGGCACGTAAATGCACCCTGGGGTTCGTCAATGGTGGAAATCACTCCGGGGACCCAAAACGGTGATTAATGGCCCATGAAACAGGCCAGAATCGGCCAAAACTGCGAGTGTTGATGACCGGCACGTAAATGCACCCTGGGTTCGTCAATGGTGGAAATCACTCCGGGGATCCAAAACGGTGATTAATAGCCCATGAAACAGGCCAGAATCGGCCAAAACTGTGAGTGTTGATGACCGGCACGTAAATGCACCCTAGGGTTCGTCAATGGTGGAAATCACTCCGGGGACCCAAAACGGTGATTAATAGCCCATGAAACAGGCCAGAATCGGCCAAATATGCGAGTGTTGATGACCGGCACGTAAATGCACCCTGGGTTCGTCAATGGTGGAAATCACTCCGGGGATCCAAAACGGTGATTAATAGCCCATGAAACAGGCCAGAATCGGCCAAAACTGCGAGTGTTGATGACCGGCACGTAAATGCACCCTAGGGTTCGTCAATGGTGGAAATCACTCCGGGGACCTAAAACGGTGATTAATAGCCCATGAAACAGGCCAGAATCGGCCAAAACTGCGAGTGTTGATGACCGGCACGTAAATGCACCCTAGGGTTCGTCAATGGTGGAAATCACTCCGGGGACCCAAAACGGTGATTAATAGCCCATGAAACAGGCCAGAATCGGCCAAAACTGCGAGTGTTGATGACCGGCACGTAAATGCACCCTGGGGTTCGTCAATGGTGGAAATCACTCCGGGGACCCAAAACGGTGATTAATAGCCCATGAAACAGGCCAGAATCGGCCAAAACTGCGAGTGTTGATGACCGGCACGTAAATGCACCCTGGGTTCGTCAATGGTGGAAATCACTCCGGGGACCCAAAACGGTGATTAATAGCCCATGCAACATGCCAGAATCGGCCAAAACTGTGAGTGTTGATGACCGGCACGAAAATGCACCCTGGGTTCGTCAATGGTGGAAATCACTCCGGGGACCCAAAACGGTGATTAATAGCCCATGAAACAGGCCAGAATCGGCCAAAACTGCGAGTGTTGATGACCGGCACGTAAATGCACCCTAGGGTTCGTCAATGGTGGAAATCACTCCGGGGACCCAAAACGGTGATTAATAGCCCATGAAACAGGCCAGAATCGGCCAAAACTGTGAGTGTTGATGACCGGCACGTAAATGCACCCTAGGGTTCGTCAATGGTGGAAATCACTCCGGGGACCCAAAACGGTGATTAATAGCCCATGCAACATGCCAGAATCGGCCAAAACTGTGAGTGTTGATGACCGGCACGTAAATGCACCCTGGGTTCGTCAATGGTGGAAATCACTCCGGGGATCCAAAACGGTGATTAATAGCCCATGAAACAGGCCAGAATCGGCCAAAACTGTGAGTGTTGATGACCGGCACGTAAATGCACCCTGGGGTTCGTCAATGGTGGAAATCACTCCGGGGACCCAAAACGGTGATTAATGGCCCATGAAACAGGCCAGAATCGGCCAAAACTGCGAGTGTTGATGACCGGCACGTAAATGCACCCTGGGTTCGTCAATGGTGGAAATCACTCCGGGGATCCAAAACGGTGATTAATAGCCCATGAAACAGGCCAGAATCGGCCAAAACTGTGAGTGTTGATGACCGGCACGTAAATGCACCCTAGGGTTCGTCAATGGTGGAAATCACTCCGGGGACCCAAAACGGTGATTAATAGCCCATGAAACAGGCCAGAATCGGCCAAATATGCGAGTGTTGATGACCGGCACGTAAATGCACCCTGGGTTCGTCAATGGTGGAAATCACTCCGGGGATCCAAAACGGTGATTAATAGCCCATGAAACAGGCCAGAATCGGCCAAAACTGCGAGTGTTGATGACCGGCACGTAAATGCACCCTAGGGTTCGTCAATGGTGGAAATCACTCCGGGGACCTAAAACGGTGATTAATAGCCCATGAAACAGGCCAGAATCGGCCAAAACTGCGAGTGTTGATGACCGGCACGTAAATGCACCCTAGGGTTCGTCAATGGTGGAAATCACTCCGGGGACCTAAAACGGTGATTAATAGCCCATGAAACAGGCCAGAATCGGCCAAAACTGCGAGTGTTGATGACCGGCACGTAAATGCACCCTAGGGTTCGTCAATGGTGGAAATCACTCCGGGGACCCAAAACGGTGATTAATAGCCCATGAAACAGGCCAGAATCGGCCAAAACTGTGAGTGTTGATGACCGGCACGTAAATGCACCCTAGGGTTCGTCAATGGTGGAAATCACTCCGGGGACCCAAAACGGTGATTAATAGCCCATGCAACATGCCAGAATCGGCCAAAACTGTGAGTGTTGATGACCGGCACGAAAATGCACCCTGGGTTCGTCAATGGTGGAAATCACTCCGGGGACCCAAAACGGTGATTAATAGCCCATGAAACAGGACAGAATCGGCCAAAACTGCGAGTGTTGATGACCGGCACGTAAATGCACCCTGGGGTTCGTCAATGGTGGAAATCACTCCGGGGACCCAAAACGGTGATTAATAGCCCATGAAACAGGCCAGAATCGGCCAAAACTGCGAGTGTTGATGACCGGCACGTAAATGCACCCTGGGTTCGTCAATGGTGGAAATCACTCCGGGGATCCAAAACGGTGATTAATAGCCCATGAAACAGGCCAGAATCGGCCAAAACTGTGAGTGTTGATGACCGGCACGTAAATGCACCCTAGGGTTCGTCAATGGTGGAAATCACTCCGGGGACCCAAAACGGTGATTAATAGCCCATGAAACAGGCCAGAATCGGCCAAAACTGCGAGTGTTGATGACCGGCACGTAAATGCACCCTGGGTTCGTCAATGGTGGAAATCACTCCGGGGATCCAAAACGGTGATTAATAGCCCATGAAACAGGCCAGAATCGGCCAAAACTGCGAGTGTTGATGACCGGCACGTAAATGCACCCTGGGTTCGTCAATGGTGGAAATCACTCCGGGGACCCAAAACGGTGATTAATAGCCCATGAAACAGGCCAGAATCGGCCAAATATGCGAGTGTTGATGACCGGCACGTAAATGCACCCTGGGGTTCGTCAATGGTGGAAATCACTCCGGGGACCCAAAACGGTGATTAATAGCCCATGAAACAGGCCAGAATCGGCCAAAACTGTGAGTGTTGATGACCGGCACGTAAATGCACCCTAGGGTTCGTCAATGGTGGAAATCACTCCGGGGACCCAAAACGGTGATTAATAGCCCATGAAACAGGCCAGAATCGGCCAAAACTGCGAGTGTTGATGACCGGCACGTAAATGCACCCTGGGGTTCGTCAATGGTGGAAATCACTCCGGGGACCCAAAACGGTGATTAATAGCCCATGAAACAGGCCAGAATCGGCCAAAACTGCGAGTGTTGATGACCGGCACGTAAATGCACCCTGGGTTCGTCAATGGTGGAAATCACTCCGGGGACCCAAAACGGTGATTAATAGCCCATGCAACATGCCAGAATCGGCCAAAACTGTGAGTGTTGATGACCGGCACGAAAATGCACCCTGGGTTCGTCAATGGTGGAAATCACTCCGGGGACCCAAAACGGTGATTAATAGCCCATGAAACAGGCCAGAATCGGCCAAAACTGCGAGTGTTGATGACCGGCACGTAAATGCACCCTAGGGTTCGTCAATGGTGGAAATCACTCCGGGGACCCAAAACGGTGATTAATAGCCCATGAAACAGGCCAGAATCGGCCAAAACTGTGAGTGTTGATGACCGGCACGTAAATGCACCCTAGGGTTCGTCAATGGTGGAAATCACTCCGGGGACCCAAAACGGTGATTAATAGCCCATGAAACAGGCCAGAATCGGCCAAAACTGTGAGTGTTGATGACCGGCACGTAAATGCACCCTGGGGTTCGTCAATGGTGGAAATCACTCCGGGGACCCAAAACGGTGATTAATAGCCCATGAAACAGGCCAGAATCGGCCAAAACTGTGAGTGTTGATGACCGGCACGTAAATGCACCCTGGGGTTCGTCAATGGTGGAAATCACTCCGGGGACCCAAAACGGTGATTAATGGCCCATGAAACAGGCCAGAATCGGCCAAAACTGCGAGTGTTGATGACCGGCACGTAAATGCACCCTGGGTTCGTCAATGGTGGAAATCACTCCGGGGATCCAAAACGGTGATTAATAGCCCATGAAACAGGCCAGAATCGGCCAAAACTGTGAGTGTTGATGACCGGCACGTAAATGCACCCTAGGGTTCGTCAATGGTGGAAATCACTCCGGGGACCCAAAACGGTGATTAATAGCCCATGAAACAGGCCAGAATCGGCCAAATATGCGAGTGTTGATGACCGGCACGTAAATGCACCCTGGGTTCGTCAATGGTGGAAATCACTCCGGGGATCCAAAACGGTGATTAATAGCCCATGAAACAGGCCAGAATCGGCCAAAACTGCGAGTGTTGATGACCGGCACGTAAATGCACCCTAGGGTTCGTCAATGGTGGAAATCACTCCGGGGACCTAAAACGGTGATTAATAGCCCATGAAACAGGCCAGAATCGGCCAAAACTGCGAGTGTTGATGACCGGCACGTAAATGCACCCTAGGGTTCGTCAATGGTGGAAATCACTCCGGGGACCCAAAACGGTGATTAATAGCCCATGAAACAGGCCAGAATCGGCCAAAACTGTGAGTGTTGATGACCGGCACGTAAATGCACCCTAGGGTTCGTCAATGGTGGAAATCACTCCGGGGACCCAAAACGGTGATTAATAGCCCATGCAACATGCCAGAATCGGCCAAAACTGTGAGTGTTGATGACCGGCACGAAAATGCACCCTGGGTTCGTCAATGGTGGAAATCACTCCGGGGACCCAAAACGGTGATTAATAGCCCATGAAACAGGACAGAATCGGCCAAAACTGCGAGTGTTGATGACCGGCACGTAAATGCACCCTGGGGTTCGTCAATGGTGGAAATCACTCCGGGGACCCAAAACGGTGATTAATAGCCCATGAAACAGGCCAGAATCGGCCAAAACTGCGAGTGTTGATGACCGGCACGTAAATGCACCCTGGGTTCGTCAATGGTGGAAATCACTCCGGGGATCCAAAACGGTGATTAATAGCCCATGAAACAGGCCAGAATCGGCCAAAACTGTGAGTGTTGATGACCGGCACGTAAATGCACCCTAGGGTTCGTCAATGGTGGAAATCACTCCGGGGACCCAAAACGGTGATTAATAGCCCATGAAACAGGCCAGAATCGGCCAAAACTGCGAGTGTTGATGACCGGCACGTAAATGCACCCTGGGTTCGTCAATGGTGGAAATCACTCCGGGGATCCAAAACGGTGATTAATAGCCCATGAAACAGGCCAGAATCGGCCAAAACTGCGAGTGTTGATGACCGGCACGTAAATGCACCCTGGGTTCGTCAATGGTGGAAATCACTCCGGGGACCCAAAACGGTGATTAATAGCCCATGAAACAGGCCAGAATCGGCCAAATATGCGAGTGTTGATGACCGGCACGTAAATGCACCCTGGGGTTCGTCAATGGTGGAAATCACTCCGGGGACCCAAAACGGTGATTAATAGCCCATGAAACAGGCCAGAATCGGCCAAAACTGTGAGTGTTGATGACCGGCACGTAAATGCACCCTAGGGTTCGTCAATGGTGGAAATCACTCCGGGGACCCAAAACGGTGATTAATAGCCCATGAAACAGGCCAGAATCGGCCAAAACTGCGAGTGTTGATGACCGGCACGTAAATGCACCCTGGGGTTCGTCAATGGTGGAAATCACTCCGGGGACCCAAAACGGTGATTAATAGCCCATGAAACAGGCCAGAATCGGCCAAAACTGCGAGTGTTGATGACCGGCACGTAAATGCACCCTGGGTTCGTCAATGGTGGAAATCACTCCGGGGACCCAAAACGGTGATTAATAGCCCATGCAACATGCCAGAATCGGCCAAAACTGTGAGTGTTGATGACCGGCACGAAAATGCACCCTGGGTTCGTCAATGGTGGAAATCACTCCGGGGACCCAAAACGGTGATTAATAGCCCATGAAACAGGCCAGAATCGGCCAAAACTGCGAGTGTTGATGACCGGCACGTAAATGCACCCTAGGGTTCGTCAATGGTGGAAATCACTCCGGGGACCCAAAACGGTGATTAATAGCCCATGAAACAGGCCAGAATCGGCCAAAACTGTGAGTGTTGATGACCGGCACGTAAATGCACCCTAGGGTTCGTCAATGGTGGAAATCACTCCGGGGACCCAAAACGGTGATTAATAGCCCATGAAACAGGCCAGAATCGGCCAAAACTGTGAGTGTTGATGACCGGCACGTAAATGCACCCTGGGGTTCGTCAATGGTGGAAATCACTCCGGGGACCCAAAACGGTGATTAATAGCCCATGAAACAGGCCAGAATCGGCCAAAACTGTGAGTGTTGATGACCGGCACGTAAATGCACCCTGGGGTTCGTCAATGGTGGAAATCACTCCGGGGACCCAAAACGGTGATTAATGGCCCATGAAACAGGCCAGAATCGGCCAAAACTGCGAGTGTTGATGACCGGCACGTAAATGCACCCTGGGTTCGTCAATGGTGGAAATCACTCCGGGGATCCAAAACGGTGATTAATAGCCCATGAAACAGGCCAGAATCGGCCAAAACTGTGAGTGTTGATGACCGGCACGTAAATGCACCCTAGGGTTCGTCAATGGTGGAAATCACTCCGGGGACCCAAAACGGTGATTAATAGCCCATGAAACAGGCCAGAATCGGCCAAATATGCGAGTGTTGATGACCGGCACGTAAATGCACCCTGGGTTCGTCAATGGTGGAAATCACTCCGGGGATCCAAAACGGTGATTAATAGCCCATGAAACAGGCCAGAATCGGCCAAAACTGCGAGTGTTGATGACCGGCACGTAAATGCACCCTAGGGTTCGTCAATGGTGGAAATCACTCCGGGGACCTAAAACGGTGATTAATAGCCCATGAAACAGGCCAGAATCGGCCAAAACTGCGAGTGTTGATGACCGGCACGTAAATGCACCCTAGGGTTCGTCAATGGTGGAAATCACTCCGGGGACCCAAAACGGTGATTAATAGCCCATGAAACAGGCCAGAATCGGCCAAAACTGTGAGTGTTGATGACCGGCACGTAAATGCACCCTAGGGTTCGTCAATGGTGGAAATCACTCCGGGGACCCAAAACGGTGATTAATAGCCCATGCAACATGCCAGAATCGGCCAAAACTGTGAGTGTTGATGACCGGCACGAAAATGCACCCTGGGTTCGTCAATGGTGGAAATCACTCCGGGGACCCAAAACGGTGATTAATAGCCCATGAAACAGGACAGAATCGGCCAAAACTGCGAGTGTTGATGACCGGCACGTAAATGCACCCTAGGGTTCGTCAATGGTGGAAATCACTCCGGGGACCCAAAACGGTGATTAATAGCCCATGAAACAGGCCAGAATCGGCCAAAACTGCGAGTGTTGATGACCGGCACGTAAATGCACCCTAGGGTTCGTCAATGGTGGAAATCACTCCGGGGACCCAAAACGGTGATTAATAGCCCATGAAACAGGCCAAAATCGGCCAAAACTGCGAGTGTTGATGACCGGCACGTAAATGCACCCTAGGGTTCGTCAATGGTGGAAATCACTCCGGGGACCCAAAACGGTGATTAATAGCCCATGCAACATGCCAGAATCGGCCAAAACTGTGAGTGTTGATGACCGGCACGAAAATGCACCCTGGGTTCGTCAATGGTGGAAATCACTCCGGGGACCCAAAACGGTGATTAATAGCCCATGAAACAGGCCAGAATCGGCCAAAACTGCGAGTGTTGATGACCGGCACGTAAATGCACCCTGGGGTTCGTATTGTGGAAATCACTCCGGGGACCCAAAACGGTGATTAATAGCCCATGAAACAGGCCAGAATCGGCCAAAACTGCGAGTGTTGATGACCGGCACGTAAATGCACCCTGGGTTCGTCAATGGTGGAAATCACTCCGGGGATCCAAAACGGTGATTAATAGCCCATGAAACAGGCCAGAATCGGCCAAAACTGCGAGTGTTGATGACCGGCACGTAAATGCACCCTGGGGTTCGTCAATGGTGGAAATCACTCCGGGGACCCAAAACGGTGATTAATAGCCCATGAAACAGGCCAGAATCGGCCAAAACTGCGAGTGTTGATGACCGGCACGTAAATGCACCCTGGGTTCGTCAATGGTGGAAATCACTCCGGGGATCCAAAACGGTGATTAATAGCCCATGAAACAGGCCAAAATCGGCCAAAACTGTGAGTGTTGATGACCGGCACGTAAATGCACCCTGGGGTTCGTCAATGGTGGAAATCACTCCGGGGACCCAAAACGGTGATTAATAGCCCATGAAACAGGCCAGAATCGGCCAAAACTGCGAGTGTTGATGACCGGTACGTAAATGCACCCTGGGTTCGTCAATGGTGGAAATCACTCCGGGGACCCAAAACGGTGATTAATAGCCCATGAAACAGGCCAGAATCGGCCAAAACTGCGAGTGTTGATGACCGGCACGTAAATGCACCCTGGGTTCGTCAATGGTGGAAATCACTCCGGGGATCCAAAACGGTGATTAATAGCCCATGAAACAGGCCAGAATCGGCCAAAACTGCGAGTGTTGATGACCGGCACGTAAATGCACCCTAGGGTTCGTCAATGGTGGAAATCACTCCGGGGACCTAAAACGGTGATTAATAGCCCATGAAACAGGCCAGAATCGGCCAAAACTGCGAGTGTTGATGACCGGCACGTAAATGCACCCTAGGGTTCGTCAATGGTGGAAATCACTCCGGGGACCCAAAACGGTGATTAATAGCCCATGAAACAGGCCAGAATCGGCCAAAACTGTGAGTGTTGATGACCGGCACGTAAATGCACCCTAGGGTTCGTCAATGGTGGAAATCACTCCGGGGACCCAAAACAGTGATTAATAGCCCATGAAACAGGCCAGAATCAGCCAAAAGTGTGTGGGCTGATGACCGGCACGTAAATGCACCCTGGGGTTCGTCAATGGTGGAAATCACTCCGGGGACCCAAAACGGTGATTAATAGCCCATGAAACCGGCCAGAATCGGCCAAATATGCGAGTGTTGATGACCGGCACGTAAATGCACCCTGGGTTCGTCAATGGTGGAAATTACTCCGGGGATCCAAAACGGTGATTAATAGCCCATGAAACAGGCCAGAATCGGCCAAAACTGTGAGTGTTGATGACCGGCACGTAAATGCACCCTGGGTTCGTCAATGGTGGAAATCACTCCGGGGATCCAAAACGGTGATTAATAGCCCATGAAACAGGCCAGAATCGGCCAAAACTGTGAGTGTTGATGACCGGCACGTAAATGCACCCTAGGGTTCGTCAATGGTGGAAATCACTCCGGGGACCCAAAACGGTGATTAATAGCCCATGAAACAGGCCAGAATCGGCCAAAACTGCGAGTGTTGATGACCGGCACGTAAATGCACCCTGGGTTCGTCAATGGTGGAAATCACTCCGGGGATCCAAAACGGTGATTAATAGCCCATGAAACAGGCCAGAATCGGCCAAAACTGCGAGTGTTGATGACCGGCACGTAAATGCACCCTGGGTTCGTCAATGGTGGAAATCACTCCGGGGACCCAAAACGGTGATTAATAGCCCATGAAACAGGCCAGAATCGGCCAAATATGCGAGTGTTGATGACCGGCACGTAAATGCACCCTGGGTTCGTCAATGGTGGAAATCACTCCGGGGATCCAAAACGGTGATTAATAGCCCATGAAACAGGCCAGAATCGGCCAAAACTGCGAGTGTTGATGACCGGCACGTAAATGCACCCTGGGTTCGTCAATGGTGGAAATCACTCCGGGGACCCAAAACGGTGATTAATAGCCCATGAAACAGGCCAGAATCGGCCAAATATGCGAGTGTTGATGACCGGCACGTAAATGCACCCTGGGGTTCGTCAATGGTGGAAATCACTCCGGGGACCCAAAACGGTGATTAATAGCCCATGAAACAGGCCAGAATCGGCCAAAACTGCGAGTGTTGATGACCGGCACGTAAATGCACCCTGGGTTCGTCAATGGTGGAAATCACTCCGGGGACCCAAAACGGTGATTAATAGCCCATGCAACATGCCAGAATCGGCCAAAACTGTGAGTGTTGATGACCGGCACGAAAATGCACCCTGGGTTCGTCAATGGTGGAAATCACTCCGGGGACCCAAAACGGTGATTAATAGCCCATGAAACAGGCCAGAATCGGCCAAAACTGCGAGTGTTGATGACCGGCACGTAAATGCACCCTAGGGTTCGTCAATGGTGGAAATCACTCCGGGGACCCAAAACGGTGATTAATAGCCCATGAAACAGGCCAGAATCGGCCAAAACTGTGAGTGTTGATGACCGGCACGTAAATGCACCCTAGGGTTCGTCAATGGTGGAAATCACTCCGGGGACCCAAAACGGTGATTAATAGCCCATGAAACAGGCCAGAATCGGCCAAAACTGTGAGTGTTGATGACCGGCACGTAAATGCACCCTGGGGTTCGTCAATGGTGGAAATCACTCCGGGGACCCAAAACGGTGATTAATAGCCCATGAAACAGGCCAGAATCGGCCAAAACTGTGAGTGTTGATGACCGGCACGTAAATGCACCCTGGGGTTCGTCAATGGTGGAAATCACTCCGGGGACCCAAAACGGTGATTAATGGCCCATGAAACAGGCCAGAATCGGCCAAAACTGCGAGTGTTGATGACCGGCACGTAAATGCACCCTGGGTTCGTCAATGGTGGAAATCACTCCGGGGATCCAAAACGGTGATTAATAGCCCATGAAACAGGCCAGAATCGGCCAAAACTGTGAGTGTTGATGACCGGCACGTAAATGCACCCTAGGGTTCGTCAATGGTGGAAATCACTCCGGGGACCCAAAACGGTGATTAATAGCCCATGAAACAGGCCAGAATCGGCCAAATATGCGAGTGTTGATGACCGGCACGTAAATGCACCCTAGGGTTCGTCAATGGTGGAAATCACTCCGGGGACCCAAAACGGTGATTAATAGCCCATGAAACAGGCCAGAATCGGCCAAAACTGCGAGTGTTGATGACCGGCACGTAAATGCACCCTAGGGTTCGTCAATGGTGGAAATCACTCCGGGGACCCAAAACGGTGATTAATAGCCCATGAAACAGGCCAGAATCGGCCAAAACTGCGAGTGTTGATGACCGGCACGTAAATGCACCCTGGGTTCGTCAATGGTGGAAATCACTCCGGGGATCCAAAACGGTGATTAATAGCCCATGAAACAGGCCAGAATCGGCCAAAACTGCGAGTGTTGATGACCGGCACGTAAATGCACCCTGGGTTCGTCAATGGTGGAAATCACTCCGGGGACCCAAAACGGTGATTAATAGCCCATGAAACAGGCCAGAATCGGCCAAATATGCGAGTGTTGATGACCGGCACGAAAATGCACCCTGGGTTCGTCAATGGTGGAAATCACTCCGGGGATCCAAAACGGTGATTAATAGCCCATGAAACAGGCCAGAATCGGCCAAATATGCGAGTGTTGATGACCGGCACGTAAATGCACCCTAGGGTTCGTCAATGGTGGAAATCACTCCGGGGACCCAAAACGGTGATTAATAGCCCATGAAACAGGCCAGAATCGGCCAAAACTGTGAGTGTTGATGACCGGCACGTAAATGCACCCTGGGGTTCGTCAATGGTGGAAATCACTCCGGGGACCCAAAACGGTGATTAATAGCCCATGAAACAGGCCAGAATCGGCCAAAACTGTGAGTGTTGATGACCGGCACGTAAATGCACCCTGGGGTTCGTCAATGGTGGAAATCACTCCGGGGACCCAAAACGGTGATTAATAGCCCATGAAACAGGCCAGAATCGGCCAAAACTGCGAGTGTTGATGACCGGTACGTAAATGCACCCTGGGTTCGTCAATGGTGGAAATCACTCCGGGGACCCAAAACGGTGATTAATAGCCCATGAAACAGGCCAGAATCGGCCAAAACTGCGAGTGTTGATGACCGGCACGTAAATGCACCCTGGGGTTCGTCAATGGTGGAAATCACTCCGGGGACCCAAAACGGTGATTAATAGCCCATGAAACAGGCCAGAATCGGCCAAAACTGCGAGTGTTGATGACCGGTACGTAAATGCACCCTGGGTTCGTCAATGGTGGAAATCACTCCGGGGACCCAAAACGGTGATTAATAGCCCATGAAACAGGCCAGAATCGGCCAAAACTGCGAGTGTTGATGACCGGCACGTAAATGCACCCTGGGTTCGTCAATGGTGGAAATCACTCCGGGGATCCAAAACGGTGATTAATAGCCCATGAAACAGGCCAGAATCGGCCAAAACTGTGAGTGTTGATGACCGGCACGTAAATGCACCCTAGGGTTCGTCAATGGTGGAAATCACTCCGGGGACCCAAAACGGTGATTAATAGCCCATGAAACAGGCCAGAATCGGCCAAAACTGCGAGTGTTGATGACCGGCACGTAAATGCACCCTGGGGTTCGTCAATGGTGGAAATCACTCCGGGGACCCAAAACGGTGATTAATAGCCCATGAAACAGGCCAGAATCGGCCAAAACTGCGAGTGTTGATGACCGGCACGTAAATGCACCCTGGGTTCGTCAATGGTGGAAATCACTCCGGGGATCCAAAACGGTGATTAATAGCCCATGAAACAGGCCAGAATCGGCCAAAACTGCGAGTGTTGATGACCGGCACGTAAATGCACCCTGGGTTCGTCAATGGTGGAAATCACTCCGGGGACCCAAAACGGTGATTAATAGCCCATGAAACAGGCCAGAATCGGCCAAATATGCGAGTGTTGATGACCGGCACGTAAATGCACCCTGGGTTCGTCAATGGTGGAAATCACTCCGGGGATCCAAAACGGTGATTAATAGCCCATGAAACAGGCCAGAATCGGCCAAAACTGTGAGTGTTGATGACCGGCACGTAAATGCACCCTAGGGTTCGTCAATGGTGGAAATCACTCCGGGGACCCAAAACGGTGATTAATAGCCCATGCAACATGCCAGAATCGGCCAAAACTGTGAGTGTTGATGACCGGCACGAAAATGCACCCTGGGTTCGTCAATGGTGGAAATCACTCCGGGGACCCAAAACGGTGATTAATAGCCCATGAAACAGGCCAGAATCGGCCAAAACTGCGAGTGTTGATGACCGGCACGTAAATGCACCCTAGGGTTCGTCAATGGTGGAAATCACTCCGGGGACCCAAAACGGTGATTAATAGCCCATGAAACAGGCCAGAATCGGCCAAAACTGTGAGTGTTGATGACCGGCACGTAAATGCACCCTAGGGTTCGTCAATGGTGGAAATCACTCCGGGGACCCAAAACGGTGATTAATAGCCCATGCAACATGCCAGAATCGGCCAAATATGCGAGTGTTGATGACCGGCACGTAAATGCACCCTAGGGTTCGTCAATGGTGGAAATCACTCCGGGGACCCAAAACGGTGATTAATAGCCCATGAAACAGGCCAGAATCGGCCAAAACTGTGAGTGTTGATGACCGGCACGTAAATGCACCCTGGGGTTCGTCAATGGTGGAAATCACTCCGGGGACCCAAAACGGTGATTAATAGCCCATGAAACAGGCCAGAATCGGCCAAAACTGTGAGTGTTGATGACCGGCACGTAAATGCACCCTGGGGTTCGTCAATGGTGGAAATCACTCCGGGGACCCAAAACGGTGATTAATAGCCCATGAAACAGGCCAGAATCGGCCAAAACTGCGAGTGTTGATGACCGGTACGTAAATGCACCCTGGGTTCGTCAATGGTGGAAATCACTCCGGGGACCCAAAACGGTGATTAATAGCCCATGAAACAGGCCAGAATCGGCCAAAACTGCGAGTGTTGATGACCGGCACGTAAATGCACCCTGGGGTTCGTCAATGGTGGAAATCACTCCGGGGACCCAAAACGGTGATTAATAGCCCATGAAACAGGCCAGAATCGGCCAAAACTGCGAGTGTTGATGACCGGTACGTAAATGCACCCTGGGTTCGTCAATGGTGGAAATCACTCCGGGGACCCAAAACGGTGATTAATAGCCCATGAAACAGGCCAGAATCGGCCAAAACTGCGAGTGTTGATGACCGGCACGTAAATGCACCCTGGGTTCGTCAATGGTGGAAATCACTCCGGGGATCCAAAACGGTGATTAATAGCCCATGAAACAGGCCAGAATCGGCCAAAACTGTGAGTGTTGATGACCGGCACGTAAATGCACCCTAGGGTTCGTCAATGGTGGAAATCACTCCGGGGACCCAAAACGGTGATTAATAGCCCATGAAACAGGCCAGAATCGGCCAAAACTGCGAGTGTTGATGACCGGCACGTAAATGCACCCTGGGGTTCGTCAATGGTGGAAATCACTCCGGGGACCCAAAACGGTGATTAATAGCCCATGAAACAGGCCAGAATCGGCCAAAACTGCGAGTGTTGATGACCGGCACGTAAATGCACCCTGGGTTCGTCAATGGTGGAAATCACTCCGGGGATCCAAAACGGTGATTAATAGCCCATGAAACAGGCCAGAATCGGCCAAAACTGCGAGTGTTGATGACCGGCACGTAAATGCACCCTGGGTTCGTCAATGGTGGAAATCACTCCGGGGACCCAAAACGGTGATTAATAGCCCATGAAACAGGCCAGAATCGGCCAAATATGCGAGTGTTGATGACCGGCACGTAAATGCACCCTGGGTTCGTCAATGGTGGAAATCACTCCGGGGATCCAAAACGGTGATTAATAGCCCATGAAACAGGCCAGAATCGGCCAAAACTGTGAGTGTTGATGACCGGCACGTAAATGCACCCTAGGGTTCGTCAATGGTGGAAATCACTCCGGGGACCCAAAACGGTGATTAATAGCCCATGAAACAGGCCAGAATCGGCCAAAACTGTGAGTGTTGATGACCGGCACGTAAATGCACCCTGGGGTTCGTCAATGGTGGAAATCACTCCGGGGACCCAAAACGGTGATTAATAGCCCATGAAACAGGCCAGAATCGGCCAAAACTGTGAGTGTTGATGACCGGCACGTAAATGCACCCTGGGGTTCGTCAATGGTGGAAATCACTCCGGGGACCCAAAACGGTGATTAATAGCCCATGAAACAGGCCAGAATCGGCCAAAACTGTGAGTGTTGATGACCGGCACGTAAATGCACCCTAGGGTTCGTCAATGGTGGAAATCACTCCGGGGACCCAAAACGGTGATTAATAGCCCATGAAACAGGCCAGAATCGGCCAAAACTGCGAGTGTTGATGACCGGTACGTAAATGCACCCTGGGTTCGTCAATGGTGGAAATCACTCCGGGGACCCAAAACGGTGATTAATAGCCCATGAAACAGGCCAGAATCGGCCAAAACTGTGAGTGTTGATGACCGGCACGTAAATGCACCCTGGGGTTCGTCAATGGTGGAAATCACTCCGGGGACCCAAAACGGTGATTAATAGCCCATGAAACAGGCCAGAATCGGCCAAAACTGCGAGTGTTGATGACCGGTACGTAAATGCACCCTGGGTTCGTCAATGGTGGAAATCACTCCGGGGACCCAAAACGGTGATTAATAGCCCATGAAACAGGCCAGAATCGGCCAAAACTGCGAGTGTTGATGACCGGCACGTAAATGCACCCTGGGTTCGTCAATGGTGGAAATCACTCCGGGGATCCAAAACGGTGATTAATAGCCCATGAAACAGGCCAGAATCGGCCAAAACTGTGAGTGTTGATGACCGGCACGTAAATGCACCCTAGGGTTCGTCAATGGTGGAAATCACTCCGGGGACCCAAAACGGTGATTAATAGCCCATGAAACAGGCCAGAATCGGCCAAAACTGCGAGTGTTGATGACCGGCACGTAAATGCACCCTGGGGTTCGTCAATGGTGGAAATCACTCCGGGGACCCAAAACGGTGATTAATAGCCCATGAAACAGGCCAGAATCGGCCAAAACTGCGAGTGTTGATGACCGGCACGTAAATGCACCCTGGGTTCGTCAATGGTGGAAATCACTCCGGGGATCCAAAACGGTGATTAATAGCCCATGAAACAGGCCAGAATCGGCCAAAACTGCGAGTGTTGATGACCGGCACGTAAATGCACCCTGGGTTCGTCAATGGTGGAAATCACTCCGGGGACCCAAAACGGTGATTAATAGCCCATGAAACAGGCCAAAATCGGCCAAAACTGCGAGTGTTGATGACCGGCACGTAAATGCACCCTAGGGTTCGTCAATGGTGGAAATCACTCCGGGGACCCAAAACGGTGATTAATAGCCCATGCAACATGCCAGAATCGGCCAAAACTGTGAGTGTTGATGACCGGCACGAAAATGCACCCTGGGTTCGTCAATGGTGGAAATCACTCCGGGGACCCAAAACGGTGATTAATAGCCCATGAAACAGGCCAGAATCGGCCAAAACTGCGAGTGTTGATGACCGGCACGTAAATGCACCCTGGGGTTCGTATTGTGGAAATCACTCCGGGGACCCAAAACGGTGATTAATAGCCCATGAAACAGGCCAGAATCGGCCAAAACTGCGAGTGTTGATGACCGGCACGTAAATGCACCCTGGGGTTCGTCAATGGTGGAAATCACTCCGGGGACCCAAAACGGTGATTAATAGCCCATGAAACAGGCCAGAATCGGCCAAAACTGCGAGTGTTGATGACCGGCACGTAAATGCACCCTGGGTTCGTCAATGGTGGAAATCACTCCGGGGATCCAAAACGGTGATTAATAGCCCATGAAACAGGCCAGAATCGGCCAAAACTGCGAGTGTTGATGACCGGCACGTAAATGCACCCTGGGTTCGTCAATGGTGGAAATCACTCCGGGGACCCAAAACGGTGATTAATAGCCCATGAAACAGGCCAGAATCGGCCAAATATGCGAGTGTTGATGACCGGCACGTAAATGCACCCTGGGTTCGTCAATGGTGGAAATCACTCCGGGGATCCAAAACGGTGATTAATAGCCCATGAAACAGGCCAGAATCGGCCAAAACTGTGAGTGTTGATGACCGGCACGTAAATGCACCCTAGGGTTCGTCAATGGTGGAAATCACTCCGGGGACCCAAAACGGTGATTAATAGCCCATGAAACAGGCCAGAATCGGCCAAAACTGCGAGTGTTGATGACCGGCACGTAAATGCACCCTAGGGTTCGTCAATGGTGGAAATCACTCCGGGGACCCAAAACGGTGATTAATAGCCCATGAAACAGGCCAGAATCGGCCAAAACTGCGAGTGTTGATGACCGGTACGTAAATGCACCCTGGGTTCGTCAATGGTGGAAATCACTCCGGGGACCCAAAACGGTGATTAATAGCCCATGCAACATGCCAGAATCGGCCAAAACTGCGAGTGTTCATGACCGGCACGTAAATGCACCCTGGGTTCGTCAATGGTGGAAATCACTCCGGGGATCCAAAACGGTGATTAATAGCCCATGAAACAGGCCAGAATCGGCCAAAACTGTGAGTGTTGATGACCGGCACGTAAATGCACCCTAGGGTTCGTCAATGGTGGAAATCACTCCGGGGACCCAAAACGGTGATTAATAGCCCATGAAACAGGCCAGAATCGGCCAAAACTGCGAGTGTTGATGACCGGCACGTAAATGCACCCTAGGGTTCGTCAATGGTGGAAATCACTCCGGGGATCCAAAACGGTGATTAATAGCCCATGAAACAGGCCAGAATCGGCCAAAACTGTGAGTGTTGATGACCGGCACGTAAATGCACCCTGGGTTCGTCAATGGTGGAAATCACTCCGGGGACCCAAAACGGTGATTAATAGCCCATGAAACAGGCCAGAATCGGCCAAATATGCGAGTGTTGATGACCGGCACGTAAATGCACCCTGGGTTCGTCAATGGTGGAAATCACTCCGGGGATCCAAAACGGTGATTAATAGCCCATGAAACAGGCCAGAATCGGCCAAAACTGTGAGTGTTGATGACCGGCACGTAAATGCACCCTAGGGTTCGTCAATGGTGGAAATCACTCCGGGGACCCAAAACGGTGATTAATAGCCCATGAAACAGGCCAGAATCGGCCAAAACTGTGAGTGTTGATGACCGGCACGTAAATGCACCCTGGGGTTCGTCAATGGTGGAAATCACTCCGGGGACCCAAAACGGTGATTAATAGCCCATGAAACAGGCCAGAATCGGCCAAAACTGTGAGTGTTGATGACCGGCACGTAAATGCACCCTGGGGTTCGTCAATGGTGGAAATCACTCCGGGGACCCAAAACGGTGATTAATAGCCCATGAAACAGGCCAGAATCGGCCAAAACTGCGAGTGTTGATGACCGGTACGTAAATGCACCCTGGGTTCGTCAATGGTGGAAATCACTCCGGGGACCCAAAACGGTGATTAATAGCCCATGAAACAGGCCAGAATCGGCCAAAACTGCGAGTGTTGATGACCGGCACGTAAATGCACCCTGGGTTCGTCAATGGTGGAAATCACTCCGGGGATCCAAAACGGTGATTAATAGCCCATGAAACAGGCCAGAATCGGCCAAAACTGTGAGTGTTGATGACCGGCACGTAAATGCACCCTAGGGTTCGTCAATGGTGGAAATCACTCCGGGGACCCAAAACGGTGATTAATAGCCCATGAAACAGGCCAGAATCGGCCAAAACTGCGAGTGTTGATGACCGGCACGTAAATGCACCCTGGGGTTCGTCAATGGTGGAAATCACTCCGGGGACCCAAAACGGTGATTAATAGCCCATGAAACAGGCCAGAATCGGCCAAAACTGCGAGTGTTGATGACCGGCACGTAAATGCACCCTGGGTTCGTCAATGGTGGAAATCACTCCGGGGATCCAAAACGGTGATTAATAGCCCATGAAACAGGCCAGAATCGGCCAAAACTGCGAGTGTTGATGACCGGCACGTAAATGCACCCTGGGTTCGTCAATGGTGGAAATCACTCCGGGGACCCAAAACGGTGATTAATAGCCCATGAAACAGGCCAGAATCGGCCAAATATGCGAGTGTTGATGACCGGCACGTAAATGCACCCTGGGTTCGTCAATGGTGGAAATCACTCCGGGGATCCAAAACGGTGATTAATAGCCCATGAAACAGGCCAGAATCGGCCAAAACTGTGAGTGTTGATGACCGGCACGTAAATGCACCCTAGGGTTCGTCAATGGTGGAAATCACTCCGGGGACCCAAAACGGTGATTAATAGCCCATGAAACAGGCCAGAATCGGCCAAAACTGTGAGTGTTGATGACCGGCACGTAAATGCACCCTGGGGTTCGTCAATGGTGGAAATCACTCCGGGGACCCAAAACGGTGATTAATAGCCCATGAAACAGGCCAGAATCGGCCAAAACTGTGAGTGTTGATGACCGGCACGTAAATGCACCCTGGGGTTCGTCAATGGTGGAAATCACTCCGGGGACCCAAAACGGTGATTAATAGCCCATGAAACAGGCCAGAATCGGCCAAAACTGCGAGTGTTGATGACCGGTACGTAAATGCACCCTGGGTTCGTCAATGGTGGAAATCACTCCGGGGACCCAAAACGGTGATTAATAGCCCATGAAACAGGCCAGAATCGGCCAAAACTGCGAGTGTTGATGACCGGCACGTAAATGCACCCTGGGGTTCGTCAATGGTGGAAATCACTCCGGGGACCCAAAACGGTGATTAATAGCCCATGAAACAGGCCAGAATCGGCCAAAACTGCGAGTGTTGATGACCGGTACGTAAATGCACCCTGGGTTCGTCAATGGTGGAAATCACTCCGGGGACCCAAAACGGTGATTAATAGCCCATGAAACAGGCCAGAATCGGCCAAAACTGCGAGTGTTGATGACCGGCACGTAAATGCACCCTGGGTTCGTCAATGGTGGAAATCACTCCGGGGATCCAAAACGGTGATTAATAGCCCATGAAACAGGCCAGAATCGGCCAAAACTGTGAGTGTTGATGACCGGCACGTAAATGCACCCTAGGGTTCGTCAATGGTGGAAATCACTCCGGGGACCCAAAACGGTGATTAATAGCCCATGAAACAGGCCAGAATCGGCCAAAACTGCGAGTGTTGATGACCGGCACGTAAATGCACCCTGGGGTTCGTCAATGGTGGAAATCACTCCGGGGACCCAAAACGGTGATTAATAGCCCATGAAACAGGCCAGAATCGGCCAAAACTGCGAGTGTTGATGACCGGCACGTAAATGCACCCTGGGTTCGTCAATGGTGGAAATCACTCCGGGGATCCAAAACGGTGATTAATAGCCCATGAAACAGGCCAGAATCGGCCAAAACTGCGAGTGTTGATGACCGGCACGTAAATGCACCCTGGGTTCGTCAATGGTGGAAATCACTCCGGGGACCCAAAACGGTGATTAATAGCCCATGAAACAGGCCAGAATCGGCCAAATATGCGAGTGTTGATGACCGGCACGTAAATGCACCCTGGGTTCGTCAATGGTGGAAATCACTCCGGGGATCCAAAACGGTGATTAATAGCCCATGAAACAGGCCAGAATCGGCCAAAACTGTGAGTGTTGATGACCGGCACGTAAATGCACCCTGGGGTTCGTCAATGGTGGAAATCACTCCGGGGACCCAAAACGGTGATTAATAGCCCATGAAACAGGCCAGAATCGGCCAAAACTGCGAGTGTTGATGACCGGCACGTAAATGCACCCTAGGGTTCGTCAATGGTGGAAATCACTCCGGGGACCCAAAACGGTGATTAATAGCCCATGAAACAGGCCAGAATCGGCCAAAACTGCGAGTGTTGATGACCGGTACGTAAATGCACCCTGGGTTCGTCAATGGTGGAAATCACTCCGGGGACCCAAAACGGTGATTAATAGCCCATGCAACATGCCAGAATCGGCCAAAACTGCGAGTGTTCATGACCGGCACGTAAATGCACCCTGGGTTCGTCAATGGTGGAAATCACTCCGGGGATCCAAAACGGTGATTAATAGCCCATGAAACAGGCCAGAATCGGCCAAAACTGCGAGTGTTGATGACCGGCACGTAAATGCACCCTAGGGTTCGTCAATGGTGGAAATCACTCCGGGGACCCAAAACGGTGATTAATAGCCCATGAAACAGGCCAGAATCGGCCAAATATGCGAGTGTTGATGACCGGCACGTAAATGCACCCTGGGTTCGTCAATGGTGGAAATCACTCCGGGGATCCAAAACGGTGATTAATAGCCCATGAAACAGGCCAGAATCGGCCAAAACTGCGAGTGTTGATGACCGGCACGTAAATGCACCCTAGGGTTCGTCAATGGTGGAAATCACTCCGGGGACCCAAAACGGTGATTAATAGCCCATGAAACAGGCCAGAATCGGCCAAAACTGCGAGTGTTGATGACCGGCACGTAAATGCACCCTAGGGTTCGTCAATGGTGGAAATCACTCCGGGGACCCAAAACGGTGATTAATAGCCCATGAAACAGGCCAAAATCGGCCAAAACTGTGAGTGTTGATGACCGGCACGTAAATGCACCCTAGGGTTCGTCAATGGTGGAAATCACTCCGGGGACCCAAAACGGTGATTAATAGCCCATGCAACAGGCCAGAATCGGCCAAAACTGTGAGTGTTGATGACCGGCACGAAAATGCACCCTGGGTTCGTCAATGGTGGAAATCACTCCGGGGACCCAAAACGGTGATTAATAGCCCATGAAACAGGCCAGAATCGGCCAAAACTGCGAGTGTTGATGACCGGCACGTAAATGCACCCTGGGGTTCGTATTGTGGAAATCACTCCGGGGACCCAAAACGGTGATTAATAGCCCATGAAACAGGCCAGAATCGGCCAAAACTGCGAGTGTTGATGACCGGCACGTAAATGCACCCTGGGGTTCGTCAATGGTGGAAATCACTCCGGGGACCCAAAACGGTGATTAATAGCCCATGAAACAGGCCAGAATCGGCCAAAACTGCGAGTGTTGATGACCGGCACGTAAATGCACCCTGGGTTCGTCAATGGTGGAAATCACTCCGGGGATCCAAAACGGTGATTAATAGCCCATGAAACAGGCCAGAATCGGCCAAAACTGCGAGTGTTGATGACCGGCACGTAAATGCACCCTAGGGTTCGTCAATGGTGGAAATCACTCCGGGGACCCAAAACGGTGATTAATAGCCCATGAAACAGGCCAGAATCGGCCAAAACTGCGAGTGTTGATGACCGGCACGTAAATGCACCCTAGGGTTCGTCAATGGTGGAAATCACTCCGGGGACCCAAAACGGTGATTAATAGCCCATGAAACAGGCCAAAATCGGCCAAAACTGTGAGTGTTGATGACCGGCACGTAAATGCACCCTAGGGTTCGTCAATGGTGGAAATCACTCCGGGGACCCAAAACGGTGATTAATAGCCCATGCAACAGGCCAGAATCGGCCAAAACTGTGAGTGTTCATGACCGGCACGAAAATGCACCCTGGGTTCGTCAATGGTGGAAATCACTCCGGGGACCCAAAACGGTGATTAATAGCCCATGAAACAGGCCAGAATCGGCCAAAACTGCGAGTGTTGATGACCGGCACGTAAATGCACCCTGGGGTTCGTATTGTGGAAATCACTCCGGGGACCCAAAACGGTGATTAATAGCCCATGAAACAGGCCAGAATCGGCCAAAACTGCGAGTGTTGATGACCGGCACGTAAATGCACCCTGGGGTTCGTCAATGGTGGAAATCACTCCGGGGACCCAAAACGGTGATTAATAGCCCATGAAACAGGCCAGAATCGGCCAAAACTGCGAGTGTTGATGACCGGCACGTAAATGCACCCTGGGTTCGTCAATGGTGGAAATCACTCCGGGGATCCAAAACGGTGATTAATAGCCCATGAAACAGGCCAGAATCGGCCAAAACTGCGAGTGTTGATGACCGGCACGTAAATGCACCCTGGGTTCGTCAATGGTGGAAATCACTCCGGGGACCCAAAACGGTGATTAATAGCCCATGAAACAGGCCAGAATCGGCCAAATATGCGAGTGTTGATGACCGGCACGTAAATGCACCCTGGGTTCGTCAATGGTGGAAATCACTCCGGGGATCCAAAACGGTGATTAATAGCCCATGAAACAGGCCAGAATCGGCCAAAACTGTGAGTGTTGATGACCGGCACGTAAATGCACCCTAGGGTTCGTCAATGGTGGAAATCACTCCGGGGACCCAAAACGGTGATTAATAGCCCATGAAACAGGCCAGAATCGGCCAAAACTGCGAGTGTTGATGACCGGCACGTAAATGCACCCTGGGGTTCGTATTGTGGAAATCACTCCGGGGACCCAAAACGGTGATTAATAGCCCATGAAACAGGCCAGAATCGGCCAAAACTGCGAGTGTTGATGACCGGCACGTAAATGCACCCTGGGTTCGTCAATGGTGGAAATCACTCCGGGGATCCAAAACGGTGATTAATAGCCCATGAAACAGGCCAGAATCGGCCAAAACTGCGAGTGTTGATGACCGGCACGTAAATGCACCCTGGGGTTCGTCAATGGTGGAAATCACTCCGGGGACCCAAAACGGTGATTAATAGCCCATGAAACAGGCCAGAATCGGCCAAAACTGCGAGTGTTGATGACCGGCACGTAAATGCACCCTGGGTTCGTCAATGGTGGAAATCACTCCGGGGATCCAAAACGGTGATTAATAGCCCATGAAACAGGCCAAAATCGGCCAAAACTGTGAGTGTTGATGACCGGCACGTAAATGCACCCTGGGGTTCGTCAATGGTGGAAATCACTCCGGGGACCCAAAACGGTGATTAATAGCCCATGAAACAGGCCAGAATCGGCCAAAACTGCGAGTGTTGATGACCGGTACGTAAATGCACCCTGGGTTCGTCAATGGTGGAAATCACTCCGGGGACCCAAAACGGTGATTAATAGCCCATGAAACAGGCCAGAATCGGCCAAAACTGCGAGTGTTGATGACCGGCACGTAAATGCACCCTGGGTTCGTCAATGGTGGAAATCACTCCGGGGATCCAAAACGGTGATTAATAGCCCATGAAACAGGCCAGAATCGGCCAAAACTGCGAGTGTTGATGACCGGCACGTAAATGCACCCTAGGGTTCGTCAATGGTGGAAATCACTCCGGGGACCTAAAACGGTGATTAATAGCCCATGAAACAGGCCAGAATCGGCCAAAACTGCGAGTGTTGATGACCGGCACGTAAATGCACCCTAGGGTTCGTCAATGGTGGAAATCACTCCGGGGACCCAAAACGGTGATTAATAGCCCATGAAACAGGCCAGAATCGGCCAAAACTGTGAGTGTTGATGACCGGCACGTAAATGCACCCTAGGGTTCGTCAATGGTGGAAATCACTCCGGGGACCCAAAACAGTGATTAATAGCCCATGAAACAGGCCAGAATCAGCCAAAAGTGTGTGGGCTGATGACCGGCACGTAAATGCACCCTGGGGTTCGTCAATGGTGGAAATCACTCCGGGGACCCAAAACGGTGATTAATAGCCCATGAAACCGGCCAGAATCGGCCAAATATGCGAGTGTTGATGACCGGCACGTAAATGCACCCTGGGTTCGTCAATGGTGGAAATTACTCCGGGGATCCAAAACGGTGATTAATAGCCCATGAAACAGGCCAGAATCGGCCAAAACTGCGAGTGTTGATGACCGGTACGTAAATGCACCCTGGGTTCGTCAATGGTGGAAATCACTCCGGGGACCCAAAACGGTGATTAATAGCCCATGAAACAGGCCAGAATCGGCCAAAACTGTGAGTGTTGATGACCGGCACGTAAATGCACCCTGGGGTTCGTCAATGGTGGAAATCACTCCGGGGACCCAAAACGGTGATTAATAGCCCATGAAACAGGCCAGAATCGGCCAAAACTGCGAGTGTTGATGACCGGTACGTAAATGCACCCTGGGTTCGTCAATGGTGGAAATCACTCCGGGGACCCAAAACGGTGATTAATAGCCCATGAAACAGGCCAGAATCGGCCAAAACTGCGAGTGTTGATGACCGGCACGTAAATGCACCCTGGGTTCGTCAATGGTGGAAATCACTCCGGGGATCCAAAACGGTGATTAATAGCCCATGAAACAGGCCAGAATCGGCCAAAACTGTGAGTGTTGATGACCGGCACGTAAATGCACCCTAGGGTTCGTCAATGGTGGAAATCACTCCGGGGACCCAAAACGGTGATTAATAGCCCATGCAACATGCCAGAATCGGCCAAAACTGTGAGTGTTGATGACCGGCACGAAAATGCACCCTGGGTTCGTCAATGGTGGAAATCACTCCGGGGACCCAAAACGGTGATTAATAGCCCATGAAACAGGCCAGAATCGGCCAAAACTGCGAGTGTTGATGACCGGCACGTAAATGCACCCTGGGTTCGTCAATGGTGGAAATCACTCCGGGGATCCAAAACGGTGATTAATAGCCCATGAAACAGGCCAGAATCGGCCAAAACTGCGAGTGTTGATGACCGGCACGTAAATGCACCCTGGGTTCGTCAATGGTGGAAATCACTCCGGGGACCCAAAACGGTGATTAATAGCCCATGAAACAGGCCAGAATCGGCCAAATATGCGAGTGTTGATGACCGGCACGTAAATGCACCCTGGGTTCGTCAATGGTGGAAATCACTCCGGGGATCCAAAACGGTGATTAATAGCCCATGAAACAGGCCAGAATCGGCCAAAACTGCGAGTGTTGATGACCGGCACGTAAATGCACCCTGGGTTCGTCAATGGTGGAAATCACTCCGGGGACCCAAAACGGTGATTAATAGCCCATGAAACAGGCCAGAATCGGCCAAAACTGTGAGTGTTGATGACCGGCACGTAAATGCACCCTGGGGTTCGTCAATGGTGGAAATCACTCCGGGGACCCAAAACGGTGATTAATAGCCCATGAAACAGGCCAGAATCGGCCAAAACTGTGAGTGTTGATGACCGGCACGTAAATGCACCCTAGGGTTCGTCAATGGTGGAAATCACTCCGGGGACCCAAAACGGTGATTAATAGCCCATGAAACAGGCCAGAATCGGCCAAAACTGCGAGTGTTGATGACCGGCACGTAAATGCACCCTGGGGTTCGTATTGTGGAAATCACTCCGGGGACCCAAAACGGTGATTAATAGCCCATGAAACAGGCCAGAATCGGCCAAAACTGCGAGTGTTGATGACCGGCACGTAAATGCACCCTGGGTTCGTCAATGGTGGAAATCACTCCGGGGATCCAAAACGGTGATTAATAGCCCATGAAACAGGCCAGAATCGGCCAAAACTGCGAGTGTTGATGACCGGCACGTAAATGCACCCTAGGGTTCGTCAATGGTGGAAATCACTCCGGGGACCCAAAACGGTGATTAATAGCCCATGAAACAGGCCAGAATCGGCCAAATATGCGAGTGTTGATGACCGGCACGTAAATGCACCCTTGGTTCGTCAATGGTGGAAATCACTCCGGGGATCCAAAACGGTGATTAATAGCCCATGAAACAGGCCAGAATCGGCCAAAACTGCGAGTGTTGATGACCGGCACGTAAATGCACCCTAGGGTTCGTCAATGGTGGAAATCACTCCGGGGACCCAAAACGGTGATTAATAGCCCATGAAACAGGCCAGAATCGGCCAAAACTGCGAGTGTTGATGACCGGCACGTAAATGCACCCTAGGGTTCGTCAATGGTGGAAATCACTCCGGGGACCCAAAACGGTGATTAATAGCCCATGAAACAGGCCAAAATCGGCCAAAACTGTGAGTGTTGATGACCGGCACGTAAATGCACCCTAGGGTTCGTCAATGGTGGAAATCACTCCGGGGACCCAAAACGGTGATTAATAGCCCATGCAACATGCCAGAATCGGCCAAAACTGTGAGTGTTGATGACCGGCACGAAAATGCACCCTGGGTTCGTCAATGGTGGAAATCACTCCGGGGACCCAAAACGGTGATTAATAGCCCATGAAACAGGCCAGAATCGGCCAAAACTGCGAGTGTTGATGACCGGCACGTAAATGCACCCTGGGGTTCGTATTGTGGAAATCACTCCGGGGACCCAAAACGGTGATTAATAGCCCATGAAACAGGCCAGAATCGGCCAAAACTGCGAGTGTTGATGACCGGCACGTAAATGCACCCTGGGTTCGTCAATGGTGGAAATCACTCCGGGGATCCAAAACGGTGATTAATAGCCCATGAAACAGGCCAGAATCGGCCAAAACTGCGAGTGTTGATGACCGGCACGTAAATGCACCCTGGGGTTCGTCAATGGTGGAAATCACTCCGGGGACCCAAAACGGTGATTAATAGCCCATGAAACAGGCCAGAATCGGCCAAAACTGCGAGTGTTGATGACCGGCACGTAAATGCACCCTGGGTTCGTCAATGGTGGAAATCACTCCGGGGATCCAAAACGGTGATTAATAGCCCATGAAACAGGCCAGAATCGGCCAAAACTGTGAGTGTTGATGACCGGCACGTAAATGCACCCTAGGGTTCGTCAATGGTGGAAATCACTCCGGGGACCCAAAACGGTGATTAATAGCCCATGAAACAGGCCAGAATCGGCCAAAACTGTGAGTGTTGATGACCGGCACGTAAATGCACCCTAGGGTTTGTCAATGGTGGAAATCACTCCGGGGACCCAAAACGGTGATTAATAGCCCATGCAACATGCCAGAATCGGCCAAAACTGTGAGTGTTGATGACCGGCACGTAAATGCACCCTGGGTTCGTCAATGGTGGAAATCACTCCGGGGACCCAAAACGGTGATTAATAGCCCATGAAACAGGCCAGAATCGGCCAAAACTGCGAGTGTTGATGACCGGCACGTAAATGCACCCTGGGTTCGTCAATGGTGGAAATCACTCCGGGGATCCAAAACGGTGATTAATAGCCCATGAAACAGGCCAGAATCGGCCAAAACTGCGAGTGTTGATGACCGGCACGTAAATGCACCCTGGGGTTCGTCAATGGTGGAAATCACTCCGGGGACCCAAAACGGTGATTAATAGCCCATGAAACAGGCCAGAATCGGCCAAAACTGCGAGTGTTGATGACCGGCACGTAAATGCACCCTGGGTTCGTCAATGGTGGAAATCACTCCGGGGACCCAAAACGGTGATTAATAGCCCATGAAACAGGCCAGAATCGGCCAAATATGCGAGTGTTGATGACCGGCACGTAAATGCACCCTGGGTTCGTCAATGGTGGAAATCACTCCGGGGATCCAAAACGGTGATTAATAGCCCATGAAACAGGCCAGAATCGGCCAAAACTGCGAGTGTTGATGACCGGCACGTAAATGCACCCTAGGGTTCGTCAATGGTGGAAATCACTCCGGGGATCCAAAACGGTGATTAATAGCCCATGAAACAGGCCAGAATCGGCCAAAACTGCGAGTGTTGATGACCGGCACGTAAATGCACCCTGGGGTTCGTCAATGGTGGAAATCACTCCGGGGACCCAAAACGGTGATTAATAGCCCATGAAACAGGCCAGAATCGGCCAAAACTGCGAGTGTTGATGACCGGCACGTAAATGCACCCTGGGTTCGTCAATGGTGGAAATCACTCCGGGGATCCAAAACGGTGATTAATAGCCCATGAAACAGGCCAGAATCGGCCAAAACTGTGAGTGTTGATGACCGACACGTAAATGCACCCTAGGGTTCGTCAATGGTGGAAATCACTCCGGGGACCCAAAACGGTGATTAATAGCCCATGAAACAGGCCAGAATCGGCCAAAACTGCGAGTGTTGATGACCGGCACGTAAATGCACCCTGGGGTTCGTCAATGGTGGAAATCACTCCGGGGACCCAAAACGGTGATTAATAGCCCATGAAACAGGCCAGAATCGGCCAAATATGCGAGTGTTGATGACCGGCACGTAAATGCACCCTGGGTTCGTCAATGGTGGAAATCACTCCGGGGATCCAAAACGGTGATTAATAGCCCATGAAACAGGCCAGAATCGGCCAAAACTGCGAGTGTTGATGACCGGCACGTAAATGCACCCTAGGGTTCGTCAATGGTGGAAATCACTCCGGGGATCCAAAACGGTGATTAATAGCCCATGAAACAGGCCAGAATCGGCCAAAACTGCGAGTGTTGATGACCGGCACGTAAATGCACCCTGGGGTTCGTCAATGGTGGAAATCACTCCGGGGACCCAAAACGGTGATTAATAGCCCATGAAACAGGCCAGAATCGGCCAAAACTGCGAGTGTTGATGACCGGCACGTAAATGCACCCTGGGTTCGTCAATGGTGGAAATCACTCCGGGGATCCAAAACGGTGATTAATAGCCCATGAAACAGGCCAGAATCGGCCAAAACTGCGAGTGTTGATGACCGGCACGTAAATGCACCCTGGGTTCGTCAATGGTGGAAATCACTCCGGGGATCCAAAACGGTGATTAATAGCCCATGAAACAGGCCAGAATCGGCCAAAACTGTGAGTGTTGATGACCGGCACGTAAATGCACCCTAGGGTTCGTCAATGGTGGAAATCACTCCGGGGACCCAAAACGGTGATTAATAGCCCATGAAACAGGCCAGAATCGGCCAAAACTGTGAGTGTTGATGACCGGCACGTAAATGCACCATAGGGTTCGTCAATGGTGGAAATCACTCCGGGGACCCAAAACGGTGATTAATAGCCCATGAAACAGGCCAGAATCGGCCAAAACTGCGAGTGTTGATGACCGGCACGTAAATGCACCCTAGGGTTCGTCAATGGTGGAAATCACTCCGGGGACCCAAAACGGTGATTAATAGCCCATGAAACAGGCCAAAATCGGCCAAAACTGTGAGTGTTGATGACCGGCACGTAAATGCACCCTAGGGTTCGTCAATGGTGGAAATCACTCCGGGGACCCAAAACGGTGATTAATAGCCCATGCAACATGCCAGAATCGGCCAAAACTGTGAGTGTTGATGACCGGCACGAAAATGCACCCTGGGTTCGTCAATGGTGGAAATCACTCCGGGGACCCAAAACGGTGATTAATAGCCCATGAAACAGGCCAGAATCGGCCAAAACTGCGAGTGTTGATGACCGGCACGTAAATGCACCCTGGGGTTCGTATTGTGGAAATCACTCCGGGGACCCAAAACGGTGATTAATAGCCCATGAAACAGGCCAGAATCGGCCAAAACTGCGAGTGTTGATGACCGGCACGTAAATGCACCCTGGGTTCGTCAATGGTGGAAATCACTCCGGGGATCCAAAACGGTGATTAATAGCCCATGAAACAGGCCAGAATCGGCCAAAACTGCGAGTGTTGATGACCGGCACGTAAATGCACCCTGGGGTTCGTCAATGGTGGAAATCACTCCGGGGACCCAAAACGGTGATTAATAGCCCATGAAACAGGCCAGAATCGGCCAAAACTGCGAGTGTTGATGACCGGCACGTAAATGCACCCTGGGTTCGTCAATGGTGGAAATCACTCCGGGGATCCAAAACGGTGATTAATAGCCCATGAAACAGGCCAGAATCGGCCAAAACTGTGAGTGTTGATGACCGGCACGTAAATGCACCCTAGGGTTCGTCAATGGTGGAAATCACTCCGGGGACCCAAAACGGTGATTAATAGCCCATGAAACAGGCCAGAATCGGCCAAAACTGTGAGTGTTGATGACCGGCACGTAAATGCACCCTAGGGTTTGTCAATGGTGGAAATCACTCCGGGGACCCAAAACGGTGATTAATAGCCCATGCAACATGCCAGAATCGGCCAAAACTGTGAGTGTTGATGACCGGCACGTAAATGCACCCTGGGTTCGTCAATGGTGGAAATCACTCCGGGGACCCAAAACGGTGATTAATAGCCCATGAAACAGGCCAGAATCGGCCAAAACTGCGAGTGTTGATGACCGGCACGTAAATGCACCCTGGGTTCGTCAATGGTGGAAATCACTCCGGGGATCCAAAACGGTGATTAATAGCCCATGAAACAGGCCAGAATCGGCCAAAACTGCGAGTGTTGATGACCGGCACGTAAATGCACCCTGGGGTTCGTCAATGGTGGAAATCACTCCGGGGACCCAAAACGGTGATTAATAGCCCATGAAACAGGCCAGAATCGGCCAAAACTGCGAGTGTTGATGACCGGCACGTAAATGCACCCTGGGTTCGTCAATGGTGGAAATCACTCCGGGGACCCAAAACGGTGATTAATAGCCCATGAAACAGGCCAGAATCGGCCAAATATGCGAGTGTTGATGACCGGCACGTAAATGCACCCTGGGTTCGTCAATGGTGGAAATCACTCCGGGGATCCAAAACGGTGATTAATAGCCCATGAAACAGGCCAGAATCGGCCAAAACTGCGAGTGTTGATGACCGGCACGTAAATGCACCCTAGGGTTCGTCAATGGTGGAAATCACTCCGGGGATCCAAAACGGTGATTAATAGCCCATGAAACAGGCCAGAATCGGCCAAAACTGCGAGTGTTGATGACCGGCACGTAAATGCACCCTGGGGTTCGTCAATGGTGGAAATCACTCCGGGGACCCAAAACGGTGATTAATAGCCCATGAAACAGGCCAGAATCGGCCAAAACTGCGAGTGTTGATGACCGGCACGTAAATGCACCCTGGGTTCGTCAATGGTGGAAATCACTCCGGGGATCCAAAACGGTGATTAATAGCCCATGAAACAGGCCAGAATCGGCCAAAACTGTGAGTGTTGATGACCGACACGTAAATGCACCCTAGGGTTCGTCAATGGTGGAAATCACTCCGGGGACCCAAAACGGTGATTAATAGCCCATGAAACAGGCCAGAATCGGCCAAAACTGCGAGTGTTGATGACCGGCACGTAAATGCACCCTGGGGTTCGTCAATGGTGGAAATCACTCCGGGGACCCAAAACGGTGATTAATAGCCCATGAAACAGGCCAGAATCGGCCAAATATGCGAGTGTTGATGACCGGCACGTAAATGCACCCTGGGTTCGTCAATGGTGGAAATCACTCCGGGGATCCAAAACGGTGATTAATAGCCCATGAAACAGGCCAGAATCGGCCAAAACTGCGAGTGTTGATGACCGGCACGTAAATGCACCCTAGGGTTCGTCAATGGTGGAAATCACTCCGGGGATCCAAAACGGTGATTAATAGCCCATGAAACAGGCCAGAATCGGCCAAAACTGCGAGTGTTGATGACCGGCACGTAAATGCACCCTGGGGTTCGTCAATGGTGGAAATCACTCCGGGGACCCAAAACGGTGATTAATAGCCCATGAAACAGGCCAGAATCGGCCAAAACTGCGAGTGTTGATGACCGGCACGTAAATGCACCCTGGGTTCGTCAATGGTGGAAATCACTCCGGGGATCCAAAACGGTGATTAATAGCCCATGAAACAGGCCAGAATCGGCCAAAACTGTGAGTGTTGATGACCGACACGTAAATGCACCCTAGGGTTCGTCAATGGTGGAAATCACTCCGGGGACCCAAAACGGTGATTAATAGCCCATGAAACAGGCCAGAATCGGCCAAAACTGCGAGTGTTGATGACCGGCACGTAAATGCACCCTAGGGTTCGTCAATGGTGGAAATCACTCCGGGGACCCAAAACGGTGATTAATAGCCCATGAAACAGGCCAAAATCGGCCAAAACTGTGAGTGTTGATGACCGGCACGTAAATGCACCCTAGGGTTCGTCAATGGTGGAAATCACTCCGGGGACCCAAAACGGTGATTAATAGCCCATGCAACATGCCAGAATCGGCCAAAACTGTGAGTGTTGATGACCGGCACGAAAATGCACCCTGGGTTCGTCAATGGTGGAAATCACTCCGGGGACCCAAAACGGTGATTAATAGCCCATGAAACAGGCCAGAATCGGCCAAAACTGCGAGTGTTGATGACCGGCACGTAAATGCACCCTGGGGTTCGTATTGTGGAAATCACTCCGGGGACCCAAAACGGTGATTAATAGCCCATGAAACAGGCCAGAATCGGCCAAAACTGCGAGTGTTGATGACCGGCACGTAAATGCACCCTGGGTTCGTCAATGGTGGAAATCACTCCGGGGATCCAAAACGGTGATTAATAGCCCATGAAACAGGCCAGAATCGGCCAAAACTGCGAGTGTTGATGACCGGCACGTAAATGCACCCTGGGGTTCGTCAATGGTGGAAATCACTCCGGGGACCCAAAACGGTGATTAATAGCCCATGAAACAGGCCAGAATCGGCCAAAACTGCGAGTGTTGATGACCGGCACGTAAATGCACCCTGGGTTCGTCAATGGTGGAAATCACTCCGGGGATCCAAAACGGTGATTAATAGCCCATGAAACAGGCCAGAATCGGCCAAAACTGTGAGTGTTGATGACCGGCACGTAAATGCACCCTAGGGTTCGTCAATGGTGGAAATCACTCCGGGGACCCAAAACGGTGATTAATAGCCCATGAAACAGGCCAGAATCGGCCAAAACTGTGAGTGTTGATGACCGGCACGTAAATGCACCCTAGGGTTTGTCAATGGTGGAAATCACTCCGGGGACCCAAAACGGTGATTAATAGCCCATGCAACATGCCAGAATCGGCCAAAACTGTGAGTGTTGATGACCGGCACGTAAATGCACCCTGGGTTCGTCAATGGTGGAAATCACTCCGGGGACCCAAAACGGTGATTAATAGCCCATGAAACAGGCCAGAATCGGCCAAAACTGCGAGTGTTGATGACCGGCACGTAAATGCACCCTGGGTTCGTCAATGGTGGAAATCACTCCGGGGATCCAAAACGGTGATTAATAGCCCATGAAACAGGCCAGAATCGGCCAAAACTGCGAGTGTTGATGACCGGCACGTAAATGCACCCTGGGGTTCGTCAATGGTGGAAATCACTCCGGGGACCCAAAACGGTGATTAATAGCCCATGAAACAGGCCAGAATCGGCCAAAACTGCGAGTGTTGATGACCGGCACGTAAATGCACCCTGGGTTCGTCAATGGTGGAAATCACTCCGGGGACCCAAAACGGTGATTAATAGCCCATGAAACAGGCCAGAATCGGCCAAATATGCGAGTGTTGATGACCGGCACGTAAATGCACCCTGGGTTCGTCAATGGTGGAAATCACTCCGGGGATCCAAAACGGTGATTAATAGCCCATGAAACAGGCCAGAATCGGCCAAAACTGCGAGTGTTGATGACCGGCACGTAAATGCACCCTAGGGTTCGTCAATGGTGGAAATCACTCCGGGGATCCAAAACGGTGATTAATAGCCCATGAAACAGGCCAGAATCGGCCAAAACTGCGAGTGTTGATGACCGGCACGTAAATGCACCCTGGGGTTCGTCAATGGTGGAAATCACTCCGGGGACCCAAAACGGTGATTAATAGCCCATGAAACAGGCCAGAATCGGCCAAAACTGCGAGTGTTGATGACCGGCACGTAAATGCACCCTGGGTTCGTCAATGGTGGAAATCACTCCGGGGATCCAAAACGGTGATTAATAGCCCATGAAACAGGCCAGAATCGGCCAAAACTGTGAGTGTTGATGACCGACACGTAAATGCACCCTAGGGTTCGTCAATGGTGGAAATCACTCCGGGGACCCAAAACGGTGATTAATAGCCCATGAAACAGGCCAGAATCGGCCAAAACTGCGAGTGTTGATGACCGGCACGTAAATGCACCCTGGGGTTCGTCAATGGTGGAAATCACTCCGGGGACCCAAAACGGTGATTAATAGCCCATGAAACAGGCCAGAATCGGCCAAAACTGCGAGTGTTGATGACCGGCACGTAAATGCACCCTGGGTTCGTCAATGGTGGAAATCACTCCGGGGATCCAAAACGGTGATTAATAGCCCATGAAACAGGCCAGAATCGGCCAAAACTGTGAGTGTTGATGACCGGCACGTAAATGCACCCTGGGGTTCGTCAATGGTGGAAATCACTCCGGGGACCCAAAACGGTGATTAATAGCCCATGAAACAGGCCAGAATCGGCCAAAACTGCGAGTGTTGATGACCGGCACGTAAATGCACCCTGGGTTCGTCAATGGTGGAAATCACTCCGGGGATCCAAAACGGTGATTAATAGCCCATGAAACAGGCCAGAATCGGCCAAAACTGTGAGTGTTGATGACCGGCACGTAAATGCACCCTAGGGTTCGTCAATGGTGGAAATCACTCCGGGGACCCAAAACGGTGATTAATAGCCCATGAAACAGGCCAGAATCGGCCAAAACTGCGAGTGTTGATGACCGGCACGTAAATGCACCCTGGGGTTCGTCAATGGTGGAAATCACTCCGGGGACCCAAAACGGTGATTAATAGCCCATGAAACAGGCCAGAATCGGCCAAAACTGCGAGTGTTGATGACCGGCACGTAAATGCACCCTGGGGTTCGTCAATGGTGGAAATCACTCCGGGGACCCAAAACGGTGATTAATAGCCCATGAAACAGGCCAGAATCGGCCAAAACTGTGAGTGTTGATGACCGGCACGTAAATGCACCCTAGGGTTCGTCAATGGTGGAAATCACTCCGGGGATCCAAAACGGTGATTAATAGCCCATGAAACAGGCCAGAATCGGCCAAAACTGCGAGTGTTGATGACCGGCACGTAAATGCACCCTGGGGTTCGTCAATGGTGGAAATCACTCCGGGGACCCAAAACGGTGATTAATAGCCCATGAAACAGGCCAGAATCGGCCAAAACTGCGAGTGTTGATGACCGGCACGTAAATGCACCCTGGGTTCGTCAATGGTGGAAATCACTCCGGGGATCCAAAACGGTGATTAATAGCCCATGAAACAGGCCAGAATCGGCCAAAACTGTGAGTGTTGATGACCGACACGTAAATGCACCCTAGGGTTCGTCAATGGTGGAAATCACTCCGGGGACCCAAAACGGTGATTAATAGCCCATGAAACAGGCCAGAATCGGCCAAAACTGCGAGTGTTGATGACCGGCACGTAAATGCACCCTGGGGTTCGTCAATGGTGGAAATCACTCCGGGGACCCAAAACGGTGATTAATAGCCCATGAAACAGGCCAGAATCGGCCAAAACTGCGAGTGTTGATGACCGGCACGTAAATGCACCCTGGGTTCGTCAATGGTGGAAATCACTCCGGGGATCCAAAACGGTGATTAATAGCCCATGAAACAGGCCAGAATCGGCCAAAACTGCGAGTGTTGATGACCGGCACGTAAATGCACCCTGGGGTTCGTCAATGGTGGAAATTACTCCGGGGACCCAAAACGGTGATTAATAGCCCATGAAACAGGCCAGAATCGGCCAAAACTGCGAGTGTTGATGACCGGCACGTAAATGCACCCTGGGTTCGTCAATGGTGGAAATCACTCCGGGGATCCAAAACGGTGATTAATAGCCCATGAAGCAGGCCAGAATCGGCCAAAACTGTGAGTGTTGATGACCGGCACGTAAATGCACCCTAGGGTTCGTCAATGGTGGAAATCACTCCGGGGACCCAAAACGGTGATTAATAGCCCATGAAACAGGCCAGAATCGGCCAAAACCGCGAGTGTTGATGACCGGCACGTAAATGCACCCTGGGGTTCGTCAATGGTGGAAATCACTCCGGGGACCCAAAACGGTGATTAATAGCCCATGAAACAGGCCAGAATCGGCCAAAACTGCGAGTGTTGATGACCGGCACGTAAATGCACCCTGGGTTCGTCAATGGTGGAAATCACTCCGGGGATCCAAAACGGTGATTAATAGCCCATGAAACAGGCCAGAATCGGCCAAAACTGCGAGTGTTGATGACCGGCACGTAAATGCACCCTAGGGTTCGTCAATGGTGGAAATCACTCCGGGGACCCAAAACGGTGATTAATAGCCCATGAAACAGGCCAGAATCGGCCAAATATGCGAGTGTTGATGACCGGCACGTAAATGCACCCTGGGTTCGTCAATGGTGGAAATCACTCCGGGGATCCAAAACGGTGATTAATAGCCCATGAAACAGGCCAGAATCGGCCAAAACTGCGAGTGTTGATGACCGGCACGTAAATGCACCCTAGGGTTCGTCAATGGTGGAAATCACTCCGGGGAACCAAAACGGTGATTAATAGCCCATGAAACAGGCCAGAATCGGCCAAAACTGTGAGTGTTGATGACCGGCACGTAAATGCACCCTAGGGTTCGTCAATGGTGGAAATCACTCCGGGGACCCAAAACGGTGATTAATAGCCCATGCAACATGCCAGAATCGGCCAAAACTGTGAGTGTTGATGACCGGCACGTGAATGCACCCTGGGTTCGTCAATGGTGAAAATCTCTCCGGGGACTCAAAACGGTGATTAATAGCCCATCTAACTGTGATTAATAGCCCATGCAACATGCCAGAATCGGCCAAAACTGTGAGTGTTGATGACCGGCACGTGAATGCACCCTGGGTTCGTCAATGGTGAAAATCTCTCCGGGGACTCAAAACGGTGATTAATAGCCCATCTAACTGTGATTAATAGCCCATGAAACAGGCCAGAATCGGCCAAAACTGCGAGTGTTGATGATCGACACGTAAATACAACCTCGGGTTCGTCAATGGTGGAAATCACTCCGGGGATCCAAAACGGTGATTAATAGCCCATGTAACTGTGATTAAGAGCCCATGAAACAGGCCAGAATCAGCCAAAACTGCGAGTGTTGATGACCGGCACGTAAATGCACCCTGGGGTTCGTCAATGGTGGAAATCACTCCGGGGACCCAAAACGGTGATTAATAGCCCATGAAACAGGCCAGAATCGGCCAAAACTGCGAGTGTTGATGACCGGCACGTAAATGCACCCTGGGTTCGTCAATGGTGGAAATCACTCCGGGGATCCAAAACGGTGATTAATAGCCCATGAAACAGGCCAGAATCGGCCAAAACTGTGAGTGTTGATGACCGGCACGTAAATGCACCCTAGGGTTCGTCAATGGTGGAAATCACTCCGGGGACCCAAAACGGTGATTAATAGCCCATGAAACAGGCCAGAATCGGCCAAAACTGCGAGTGTTGATGACCGGCACGTAAATGCACCCTGGGGTTCGTCAATGGTGGAAATCACTCCGGGGACCCAAAACGGTGATTAATAGCCCATGAAACAGGCCAGAATCGGCCAAAACTGCGAGTGTTGATGACCGGCACGTAAATGCACCCTGGGTTCGTCAATGGTGGAAATCACTCCGGGGATCCAAAACGGTGATTAATAGCCCATGAAACAGGCCAGAATCGGCCAAAACTGCGAGTGTTGATGACCGGCACGTAAATGCACCCTAGGGTTCGTCAATGGTGGAAATCACTCCGGGGACCCAAAACGGTGATTAATAGCCCATGAAACAGGCCAGAATCGGCCAAATATGCGAGTGTTGATGACCGGCACGTAAATGCACCCTGGGTTCGTCAATGGTGGAAATCACTCCGGGGATCCAAAACGGTGATTAATAGCCCATGAAACAGGCCAGAATCGGCCAAAACTGCGAGTGTTGATGACCGGCACGTAAATGCACCCTAGGGTTCGTCAATGGTGGAAATCACTCCGGGGAACCAAAACGGTGATTAATAGCCCATGAAACAGGCCAGAATCGGCCAAAACTGTGAGTGTTGATGACCGGCACGTAAATGCACCCTAGGGTTCGTCAATGGTGGAAATCACTCCGGGGACCCAAAACGGTGATTAATAGCCCATGCAACATGCCAGAATCGGCCAAAACTGTGAGTGGTGATGACCGGCACGTGAATGCACCCTGGGTTCGTCAATGGTGAAAATCTCTCCGGGGACTCAAAACGGTGATTAATAGCCCATCTAACTGTGATTAATAGCCCATGAAACAGGCCAGAATCGGCCAAAACTGCGAGTGTTGATGATCGACACGTAAATACAACCTCGGGTTCGTCAATGGTGGAAATCACTCCGGGGACTCAAAACGGTGATTAATAGCCCATGTAACAATGATTAATAGCCCATGAAACATGCCAGAATCGGCCAAAACTGCGAGTGTTGATGACCGGCACGTAAACGCAACCTGGGGTTCGTCAATGGTGAAAATCACTCGGGGGACTCAAAACGGTGATTAATAGCCCATCTAACTGTGATTAATATCCCATGAAACAGGCCAGAATCGGCCAAAACTGCGAGTTTTGATGACCGACACGTAAATAAAACCTGGGGTTCGTTAATGGTGGAAATCACTCTGGGGACTCAAAACGGTGATTAATAGCCCATGAAACAGGCCAGAATCGGCCAAAACTGCGAGTGTTGATGACCGACACGTAAATACAACCTGGGGTTTGTCAATGGTGGAAATCACTCCGGGGACTCAAAACGGTAATTAATAGCCCATCTAACTGTGATTAATAGCCCATGAAACAGGCCAGAATCGGCCAAAACTGCGAGTGTTGATGACCGACACGTAAATGCACCCTAGGGTTCGTCAATGGTGGAAATCACTCCGGGGACCCAAAACGGTGATTAATAGCCCATGCAACATGCCAGAATCGGCCAAAACTGTGAGTGTTGATGACCGGCACGAAAATGCACCCTGGGTTCGTCAATGGTGGAAATCACTCCGGGGACCCAAAACGGTGATTAATAGCCCATGAAACAGGCCAGAATCGGCCAAAACTGCGAGTGTTGATGACCGGCACGTAAATGCACCCTGGGGTTCGTCAATGGTGGAAATCACTCCGGGGACCCAAAACGGTGATTAATAGCCCATGAAACAGGCCAGAATCGGCCAAAACTGCGAGTGTTGATGACCGGCACGTAAATGCACCCTGGGTTCGTCAATGGTGGAAATCACTCCGGGGATCCAAAACGGTGATTAATAGCCCATGAAACAGGCCAGAATCGGCCAAAACTGCGAGTGTTGATGACCGGCACGTAAATGCACCCTAGGGTTCGTCAATGGTGGAAATCACTCCGGGGACCCAAAACGGTGATTAATAGCCCATGAAACAGGCCAGAATCGGCCAAAACTGCGAGTGTTGATGACCGGCACGTAAATGCACCCTAGGGTTCGTCAATGGTGGAAATCACTCCGGGGACCCAAAACGGTGATTAATAGCCCATGAAACAGGCCAGAATCGGCCAAAACTGTGAGTGTTGATGACCGGCACGTAAATGCACCCTAGGGTTCGTTAATGGTGGAAATCACTCCGGGGACCCAAAACGGTGATTAATAGCCCATGAAACAGGCCAGAATCGGCCAAAACTGTGAGTGTTGATGACCGGCACGTAAATGCACCCTAGGGTTCGTCAATGGTGGAAATCACTCCGGGGACCCAAAACGGTGATTAATAGCCGATGAAACAGGCCAGAATCGGCCAAATATGCGAGTGTTGATGACCGGCACGTAAATGCACCCTGGGTTCGTCAATGGTGGAAATCACTCCGGGGAGCCAAAACGGTGATTAATAGCCCATGAAACAGGCCAGAATCGGCCAAAACTGCGAGTGTTGATGACCGGCACGTAAATGCACCCTAGGGTTCGTCAATGGTGGAAATCACTCCGGGGACCCAAAACGGTGATTAATAGCCCATGAAACAGGCCAGAATCGGCCAAAACTGTGAGTGTTGATGACCGGCACGTAAATGCACCCTAGGGTTCGTCAATGGTGGAAATCACTCCGGGGACCCAAAACGGTGATTAATAGCCCATGCAACATGCCAGAATCGGCCAAAACTGTGAGTGTTGATGACCGGCACGTAAATGCACCCTGGGTTCGTCAATGGTGAAAATCTCTCCGGGGACTCAAAACGGTGATAAATAGCCCATCTAACTGTGATTAATAGCCCATGAAACAGGCCAGAATCGGCCAAAACTGCGAGTGTTGATGACCGACACGTAAATACAACCTCGGGTTCGTCAATGGTGGAAATCACTCCGGGGACTCAAAACGGTGATTAATAGCCCATGTAACAATGATTAATAGCCCATGAAACATGCCAGAATCGGCCAAAACTGCGAGTGTTGATGACCGGCACGTAAACGCAACCTGGGGTTCGTCAATGGTGAAAATCACTCCGGGGACTCAAAACGGTGATTAATAGCCCATCTAACTGTGATTAATATCCCATGAAACAGGCCAGAATCGGCCAAAACTGCGAGTTTTGATGACCGACACGTAAATAAAACCTGGGGTTAGTTAATGGTGGAAATCACTCTGGGGACTCAAAACGGTGATTAATAGCCCATGAAACAGGCCAGAATCGGCCAAAACTGCGAGTGTTGATGACCGACACGTAAATACAACCTGGGGTTTGTCAATGGTGGAAATCACTCCGGGGACTCAAAACGGTAATTAATAGCCCATCTAACTGTGATTAATAGCCCATGAAACAGGCCAGAATCGGCCAAAACTGCGAGTGTTGATGACCGACACGTAAATAAAACCTGGGGTTCGTTAATGGTGGAAATCACTCCGGGGACTCAAAACGGTGATTAATAGCCCATCTAACTGTGATTAATATCCCATGAAACAGGCCAGAATCGGCCAAAACTGCGAGTTTTGATGACCGACACGTAAATAAAACCTGGGGTTCGTTAATGGTGGAAATCACTCTGGGGACTCAAAACGGTGATTAATAGCCCATGAAACAGGCCAGAATCGGCCAAAACTGCGAGTGTTGATGACCGACACGTAAATACAACCTGGGGTTTGTCAATGGTGGAAATCACTCCGGGGACTCAAAACGGTAATTAATAGCCCATGTAACAATGATTAATAGCCCATGAAACATGCCAGAATCGGCCAAAACTGCGAGTGTTGATGACCGGCACGTAAACGCAACCTGGGGTTCGTCAATGGTGAAAATCACTCCGGGGACTCAAAACGGTGATTAATAGCCCATCTAACTGTGATTAATATCCCATGAAACAGGCCAGAATCGGCCAAAACTGCGAGTTTTGATGACCGACACGTAAATAAAACCTGGGGTTAGTTAATGGTGGAAATCACTCTAGGGACTCAAAACGGTGATTAATAGCCCATGAAACAGGCCAGAATCGGCCAAAACTGCGAGTGTTGATGACCGACACGTAAATACAACCTGGGGTTTGTCAATGGTGGAAATCACTCCGGGGACTCAAAACGGTAATTAATAGCCCATCTAACTGTGATTAATAGCCCATGAAACAGGCCAGAATCGGCCAAAACTGCGAGTGTTGATGACCGACACGTAAATAAAACCTGGGGTTCGTTAATGGTGGAAATCACTCCGGGGACTCAAAACGGTGATTAATAGCCCATCTAACTGTGATTAATATCCCATGAAACAGGCCAGAATCGGCCAAAACTGCGAGTTTTGATGACCGACACGTAAATAAAACCTGGGGTTCGTTAATGGTGGAAATCACTCTGGGGACTCAAAACGGTGATTAATAGCCCATGAAACAGGCCAGAATCGGCCAAAACTGCGAGTGTTGATGACCGACACGTAAATACAACCTGGGGTTTGTCAATGGTGGAAATCACTCCGGGGACTCAAAACGGTAATTAATAGCCCATGTAACAATGATTAATAGCCCATGAAACATGCCAGAATCGGCCAAAACTGCGAGTGTTGATGACCGGCACGTAAACGCAACCTGGGGTTCGTCAATGGTGAAAATCACTCCGGGGACTCAAAACGGTGATTAATAGCCCATGAAACAGGCCAGAATCGGCCAAAACTGCGAGTGTTGATGACCGACACGTAAATACAACCTGGGGTTTGTCAATGGTGGAAATCACTCCGGGGACTCAAAACGGTGCTTAATAGCCCATCTAACTGTGATTAATAGCCCATGAAACAGGCCAGAATCGGCCAAAACTGCGAGTGTTGATGACCGACACGTAAATAAAACCTAGGGTTCGTTAATGGTGGAAATCACTCCGGGGACTCAAAACGGTGATTAATAGCCCATGAAACAGGCCAGAATCGGCCAAAACTGCGAGTGTTGATGACCGGCACGTAAATGCACCCTGGGGTTCGTCAATGGTGAAAATCACTCCGGGGACCCAAAACGGTGATTAATAGCCCATGAAACAGGCCAGAATCGGCCAAAACTGCGAGTGTTCATGACCGGCACGTAAATGCACCCTGGGTTCGTCAATGGTGGAAATCACTCCGGGGAGCCAAAACGGTGATTAATAGCCCATGAAACAGGCCAGAATCGGCCAAAACTGCGAGTGTTGATGACCGGCACGTAAATGCACCCTAGGGTTCGTCAATGGTGGAAATCACTCCGGGGACCCAAAACGGTGATTAATAGCCCATGAAACAGGCCAGAATCGGCCAAAACTGTGAGTGTTGATGACCGGCACGTAAATGCACCCTAGGGTTCGTCAATGGTGGAAATCACTCCGGGGACCCAAAACGGTGATTAATAGCCCATGCAACATGCCAGAATCGGCCAAAACTGTGAGTGTTGATGACCGGCACGTAAATGCACCCTGGGTTCGTCAATGGTGAAAATCTCTCCGGGGACTCAAAACGGTGATAAATAGCCCATCTAACTGTGATTAATAGCCCATGAAACAGGCCAGAATCGGCCAAAACTGCGAGTGTTGATGACCGACACGTAAATACAACCTCGGGTTCGTCAATGGTGGAAATCACTCCGGGGACTCAAAACGGTGATTAATAGCCCATGTAACAATGATTAATAGCCCATGAAACATGCCAGAATCGGCCAAAACTGCGAGTGTTGATGACCGGCACGTAAACGCAACCTGGGGTTCGTCAATGGTGAAAATCACTCCGGGGACTCAAAACGGTGATTAATAGCCCATCTAACTGTGATTAATATCCCATGAAACAGGCCAGAATCGGCCAAAACTGTGAGTTTTGATGACCGACACGTAAATAAAACCTGGGGTTCGTTAATGGTGGAAATCACTCTGGGGACTCAAAACGGTGATTAATAGCCCATGAAACAGGCCAGAATCGGCCAAAACTGCGAGTGTTGATGACCGACACGTAAATACAACCTGGGGTTTGTCAATGGTGGAAATCACTCTGGGGACTCAAAACGGTAATTAATAGCCCATCTAACTGTGATTAATAGCCCATGAAACAGGCCAGAATCGGCCAAAACTGCGAGTGTTGATGACCGACACGTAAATAAAACCTGGGGTTCGTTAATGGTGGAAATCACTCCGGGGACTCAAAACGGTGATTAATAGCCCATCTAACTGTGATTAATATCCCATGAAACAGGCCAGAATCGGCCAAAACTGCGAGTTTTGATGACCGACACGTAAATAAAACCTGGGGTTCGTTAATGGTGGAAATCACTCTGGGGACTCAAAACGGTGATTAATAGCCCATGAAACAGGCCAGAATCGGCCAAAACTGCGAGTGTTGATGACCGACACGTAAATACAACCTGGGGTTTGTCAATGGTGGAAATCACTCCGGGGACTCAAAACGGTAATTAATAGCCCATCTAACTGTGATTAATAGCCCATGAAACAGGCCAGAATCGGCCAAAACTGCGAGTGTTGATGACCGACATGTAAATAAAACCTGGGGTTCGTTAATGGTGGAAATCACTCCGGGGACTCAAAACGGTGATTAATAGCCCATGAAACAGGCCAGAATCGGCCAAAACTGCGAGTGTTGATGACCGGCACGTAAATGCACCCTGGGGTTCGTCAATGGTGGAAATCACTCCGGGGACCCAAAACGGTGATTAATAGCCCATGAAACAGGCCAGAATCGGCCAAATATGCGAGTGTTGATGACCGGCACGTAAATGCACCCTGGGTTCGTCAATGGTGGAAATCACTCCGGGGATCCAAAATGGTGATTAATAGCCCATGAAACAGGCCAGAATCGGCCAAAACTGCGAGTGTTGATGACCGGCACGTAAATGCACCCTAGGGTTCGTCAATGGTGGAAATCACTCCGGGGACCTAAAACGGTGATTAATAGCCCATGAAACAGGCCAGAATCGGCCAAAACTGTGAGTGTTGATGACCGGCACGTAAATGCACCCTAGGGTTCGTCAATGGTGGAAATCACTCCGGGGACCCAAAACGGTGATTAATAGCCCATGAAACAGGCCAGAATCGGCCAAAACTGTGAGTGTTGATGACCGGCACGTAAATGCACCCTAGGGTTCGTCAATGGTGGAAATCACTCCGGGGACCCAAAACGGTGATTAATAGCCCATGCAACATGCCAGAATCGGCCAAAACTGTGAGTGTTGATGACCGGCACGTAAATGCACCCTGGGTTCGTCAATGGTGAAAATCTCTCCGGGGATCCAAAACGGTGATTAATAGCCCATGAAACAGGCCAGAATCGGCCAAAACTGTGAGTGTTGATGACCGGCACGTAAATGCACCCTAGGGTTCGTCAATGGTGGAAATCACTCCGGGGACCTAAAACGGTGATTAATAGCCCATGAAACATGCCAGAATCGGCCAAAACTGCGAGTGTTGATGACCGGCACGTAAATGCACCCTAGGGTTCGTCAATGGTGGAAATCACTCCGGGGACCCAAAACGGTGATTAATAGCCCATGAAACAGGCCAGAATCGGCCAAAACTGTGAGTGTTGATGACCGGCACGTAAATGCACCCTAGGGTTCGTCAATGGTGGAAATCACTCCGGGGACCCAAAACGGTGATTAATAGCCCATGAAACAGGCCAGAATCGGCCAAAACTGCGAGTGTTGATGACCGACACGTAAATAAAACCTGGGGTTCGTTAATGGTGGAAATCACTCCGGGGACTCAAAACGGTGATTAATAGCCCATGAAACAGGCCAGAATCGGCCAAAACTACGAGTGTTGATGACCGACACGTAAATACAACCTGGGGTTTGTCAATGGTGGAAATCACTCCGGGGACTCAAAACGGTGCTTAATAGCCCATCTAACTGTGATTAATAGCCCATAAAACAGGCCAGAATCGGCCAAAACTGCGAGTGTTGATGACCGACACGTAAATAAAACCTAGGGTTCGTTAATGGTGAAAATCACTCCGGGGACTCAAAACGGTGATTAATAGCCCATGAAACAGGCCAGAATCGGCCAAAACTGCGAGTGTTGATGACCGGCACGTAAATGCACCCTGGGGTTCGTCAATGGTGAAAATCACTCCGGGGACCCAAAACGGTGATTAATAGCCCATGAAACAGGCCAGAATCGGCCAAAACTGCGAGTGTTGATGACCGGCACGTAAATGCACCCTAGGATTCGTCAATGGTGGAAATCACTCCGGGGACCCAAAACGGTGATTAATAGCCCATGAAACAGGCCAGAATCGGCCAAAACTGCGAGTGTTGATGACCGGCACGTAAATGCACCCTAGGGTTCGTCAATGGTGGAAATCACTCCGGGGACCCAAAACGGTGATTAATAGCCCATGAAACAGGCCAGAATCGGCCAAAACTGTGAGTGTTGATGACCGGCACGTAAATGCACCCTAGGGTTCGTCAATGGTGGAAATCACTCCGGGGACCCAAAACGGTGATTAATAGCCCATGAAACAGGCCAGAATCGGCCAAATATGCGAGTGTTGATGACCGGCACGTAAATGCACCCTGGGTTCGTCAATGGTGGAAATCACTCCGGGGATCCAAAACGGTGATTAATAGCCCATGAAACAGGCCAGAATCGGCCAAAACTGTGAGTGTTGATGACCGGCACGTAAATGCACCCTAGGGTTCGTCAATGGTGGAAATCACTCCGGGGACCTAAAACGGTGATTAATAGCCCATGAAACATGCCAGAATCGGCCAAAACTGCGAGTGTTGATGACCGGCACGTAAATGCACCCTAGGGTTCGTCAATGGTGGAAATCACTCCGGGGACCCAAAACGGTGATTAATAGCCCATGAAACAGGCCAGAATCGGCCAAAACTGTGAGTGTTGATGACCGGCACGTAAATGCACCCTAGGGTTCGTCAATGGTGGAAATCACTCCGGGGACCCAAAACGGTGATTAATAGCCCATGCAACATGCCAGAATCGGCCAAAACTGTGAGTGTTGATGACCGGCACGTAAATGCACCCTAGGTTCGTCAATGGTGAAAATCTCTCCGGGGACTCAAAACGGTGATTAATAGCCCATCTAACTGTGATTAATAGCCCATGAAACAGGCCAGAATCGGCCAAAACTGCGAGTGTTGATGACCGACACGTAAATACAACCTCGGGTTCGTCAATGGTGGAAATCACTCCGGGGACTCAAAACGGTGATTAATAGCCCATGTAACAATGATTAATAGCCCATGAAACATGCCAGAATCGGCCAAAACTGCGAGTGTTGATGACCGGCACGTAAACGCAACCTGGGGTTCGTCAATGGTGAAAATCACTCCGGGGACTCAAAACGGTGATTAATAGCCCATCTAACTGTGATTAATATCCCATGAAACAGGCCAGAATCGGCCAAAACTGCGAGTTTTGATGACCGACACGTAAATAAAACCTGGGGTTCGTTAATGGTGGAAATCACTCTGGGGACTCAAAACGGTGATTAATAGCCCATGAAACAGGCCAGAATCGGCCAAAACTGCGAGTGTTGATGACCGACAAGTAAATACAACCTGGGGTTTGTCAATGGTGGAAATCACTCCGGGGACTCAAAACGGTAATTAATAGCCCATCTAACTGTGATTAATAGCCCATGAAACAGGCCAGAATCGGCCAAAACTGCGAGTGTTGATGACCGACACGTAAATAAAACCTGGGGTTCGTTAATGGTGGAAATCACTCCGGGGACTCAAAACGGTGATTAATAGCCCATGAAACAGGCCAGAATCGGCCAAAACTGCGAGTGTTGATGACCGACACGTAAATACAACCTGGGGTTTGTCAATGGTGGAAATCACTCCGGGGACTCAAAACGGTGCTTAATAGCCCATCTAACTGTGATTAATAGCCCATGAAGCAGGCCAGAATCGGCCAAAACTGTGAGTGTTGATGACCGACACGTAAATAAAACCTGGGGTTCGTTAATGGTGGAAATCACTCCGGGGACTCAAAACGGTGATTAATAGCCCATGAAACAGGCCAGAATCGGCCAAAACTGCGAGTGTTGATGACCGACACGTAAATAAAACCTGGGGTTCGTTAATGGTGGAAATCACTCCGGGGCCTCAAAACGGTGATTAATAGCCCATGAAACAGGCCAGAATCGGCCAAAACTACGAGTGTTGATGACCGGCACGTAAACGCAACCTAGGGTTCGTCAATGGTGGAAATCACTCCGGGGACTCAAAACGGTGATTAATAGCCCATGTAACAATGATTAATAGCCCATGAAACATGTCAGAATCGGCCAAAACTGCGAGTGTTGATGACCGGCACGTAAACGCAACCTGGGGTTCGTCAATGGTGAAAATCACTCCGGGGACTCAAAACGGTGATTAATAGCCCATCTAACTGTGATTAATATCCCATGAAACAGGCCAGAATCGGCCAAAACTGCGAGTTTTGATGACCGACACGTAAATAAAACCTGGGGTTCGTTAATGGTGGAAATCACTCTGGGGACTCAAAACGGTGATTAATAGCCCATGAAACAGGCCAGAATCGGCCAAAACTGCGAGTGTTGATGACCGACACGTAAATACAACCTGGGGTTTGTCAATGGTGGAAATCACTCCGGGGACTCAAAACGGTAATTAATAGCCCATCTAACTGTGATTAATAGCCCATGAAACAGGCCAGAATCGGCCAAAACTGCGAGTGTTGATGACCGACACGTAAATAAAACCTGGGGTTCGTTAATGGTGGAAATCACTCCGGGGACTCAAAACGGTGATTAATAGCCCATGAAACTGGCCAGAATCGGCCAAAACTGCGAGTGTTGATGACCGACACGTAAATACAACCTGGGGTTTGTCAATGGTGGAAATCACTCCGGGGACTCAAAACGGTGCTTAATAGCCCATCTAACTGTGATTAATAGCCCATGAAACAGGCCAGGATCGGCCAAAACTACGAGTGTTGATGACCGACACGTAAATACAACCTGGGGTTTGTCAATGGTGAAAATCACTCCGGGGACTCAAAACGGTGCTTAATAGCCCATCTAACTGTGATTAATATCCCATGAAACAGGCCAGAATCGGCCAAAACTACGAGTGTTGATGACCGACACGTAAATACAACCTGGGGTTTGTCAATGGTGAAAATCACTCCGGGGACTCAAAACGGTGCTTAATAGCCCATCTAACTGTGATTAATAGCCCATGAAGCAGGCCAGAATCGGCCAAAACTGTGAGTGTTGATGACCGACACGTAAATAAAACCTGGGGTTCGTTAATGGTGGAAATCACTCCGGGGACTCAAAACGGTGATTAATAGCCCATGAAACAGGCCAGAATCGGCCAAAACTGCGAGTCTTGATGACCGGCACGTAAATGCACCCTGGGGTTCGTCAATGGTGAAAATCACTCCGGGGACCCAAAACGGTGATTAATAGCCCATGAAACAGGCCAGAATCGGCCAAAACTGCGAGTGTTGATGACCGGCACGTAAATGCACCCTAGGATTCGTCAATGGTGGAAATCACTCCGGGGACCCAAAACGGTGATTAATAGCCCATGAAACAGGCCAGAATCGGCCAAAAATGCGAGTGTTGATGACCGACACGTAAATATAACCTGGGGTTTGTCAATGGTGGAAATCACTCCGGGGACTCAATACGGTGATTAATAGCCCATCTAACTGTGATTAATAGCCCATGAAACAGGCCAGAATTGGCCAAAACTGCGAGTTTTGATGACCGACACGTAAATAAAACCTGGGGTTCCTCAATGGTGGAAATCACTCCGGGGACTCAAAACGGTGATTAATAGCCCATGAAACAGGCCAGAATCGGCCAAAACTACGAGTGTTGATGACCGACACGTAAATACAACCTGGGGTTTGTCAATGGTGGAAATCACTCCGGGGACTCAAAACGGTGATTAATAGCCCATCTAACTGTGATTAATAGCCCATGAAACAGGCCAGAATCGGCCAAAACTGCGAGTGTTGATGACCGACACGTAAATAAAACCTGGGGTTCGTTAATGGTGGAAATCACTCCGGGGACTCAAAACGGTGATTAATAGCCCATGAAACAGGCCAGAATCGGCCAAAACTGCGAGTGTTGATGACCGGCACGTAAATGCACCCTGGGGTTCGTCAATGGTGGAAATCACTCCGGGGACCCAAAACGGTGATTAATAGCCCATGAAACAGGCCAGAATCGGCCAAATATGCGAGTGTTGATGACCGGCACGTAAATGCACCCTGGGTTCGTCAATGGTGGAAATCACTCCGGGGATCCAAAATGGTGATTAATAGCCCATGAAACAGGCCAGAATCGGCCAAAACTGCGAGTGTTGATGACCGGCACGTAAATGCACCCTAGGGTTCGTCAATGGTGGAAATCACTCCGGGGACCTAAAACGGTGATTAATAGCCCATGAAACAGGCCAGAATCGGCCAAAACTGTGAGTGTTGATGACCGGCACGTAAATGCACCCTAGGGTTCGTCAATGGTGGAAATCACTCCGGGGACCCAAAACGGTGATTAATAGCCCATGAAACAGGCCAGAATCGGCCAAAACTGTGAGTGTTGATGACCGGCACGTAAATGCACCCTAGGGTTCGTCAATGGTGGAAATCACTCCGGGGACCCAAAACGGTGATTAATAGCCCATGCAACATGCCAGAATCGGCCAAAACTGTGAGTGTTGATGACCGGCACGTAAATGCACCCTGGGTTCGTCAATGGTGAAAATCTCTCCGGGGACTCAAAACGGTGATTAATAGCCCATCTAACTGTGATTAATAGCCCATGAAACAGGCCAGAATCGGCCAAAACTGCGAGTGTTGATGACCGACACGTAAATACAACCTCGGGTTCGTCAATGGTGGAAATCACTCCGGGGACTCAAAACGGTGATTAATAGCCCATGTAACAATGATTAATAGCCCATGAAACATGCCAGAATCGGCCAAAACTGCGAGTGTTGATGACCGGCACGTAAACGCAACCTGGGGTTCGTCAATGGTGAAAATCACTCCGGGGACTCAAAACGGTGATTAATAGCCCATCTAACTGTGATTAATATCCCATGAAACAGGCCAGAATCGGCCAAAACTGCGAGTTTTGATGACCGACACGTAAATAAAACCTGGGGTTCGTTAATGGTGGAAATCACTCTAGGGACTCAAAACGGTGCTTAATAGCCCATCTAACTGTGATTAATAGCCCATGAAGCAGGCCAGAATCGGCCAAAACTGTGAGTGTTGATGACCAACACGTAAATAAAACCTGGGGTTCGTTAATGGTAGAAATCACTCCGGGGACTCAAAACGGTGATTAATAGCGCATGAAACAGGCCAGAATCGGCCAAAACTGCGAGTGTTGATGACCGACACGTAAATAAAACCTGGGGTTCGTTAATGGTGGAAATCACTCCGGGGCCTCAAAACGGTGATTAATAGCCCATGAAACAGGCCAGAATCGGCCAAAACTACGAGTGTTGATGACCGGCACGTAACCGCAACCTAGGGTTCGTCAATGGTGGAAATCACTCCGGGGACTCAAAACGGTGATTAATAGCCCATGTAACAATGATTAATAGCCCATGAAACATGCCAGAATCGGCCAAAACTGCGAGTGTTGATGACCGGCACGTAAACGCAACCTGGGGTTCGTCAATGGTGAAAATCACTCCGGGGACTCAAAACGGTGATTAATAGCCCATCTAACTGTGATTAATATCCCATGAAACAGGCCAGAATCGGCCAAAACTGCGAGTTTGGATGACCGACACGTAAATAAAACCTGGGGTTCGTCAATGGTGGAAATCACTCCGGGGACTCAAAACGGTGCTTAATAGCCCATCTAACTGTGATTAATAGCCCATGAAGCAGGCCAGAATCGGCCAAAACTGTGAGTGTTGATGACCGACACGTAAATAAAACCTGGGGTTCGTTAATGGTGGAAATCACTCCGGGGACTCAAAACGGTGATTAATAGCCCATGAAACAGGCCAGAATCGGCCAAAACTGCGAGTGTTGATGACCGACACGTAAATAAAACCTGGGGTTCGTTAATGGTGGAAATCACTCCGGGGCCTCAAAACGGTGATTAATAGCCCATGAAACAGGCCAGAATCGGCCAAAACTACGAGTGTTGATGACCGGCACGTAAACGCAACCTAGGGTTTGTCAATGGTGGAAATCACTCCGGGGACTCAAAACGGTGATTAATAGCCCATGTAACAATGATTAATAGCCCATGAAACATGCCAGAATCGGCCAAAACTGCGAGTGTTGATGACCGGCACGTAAACGCAACCTGGGGTTCGTCAATGGTGAAAATCACTCCGGGGACTCAAAACGGTGATTAATAGCCCATCTAACTGTGATTAATATCCCATGAAACAGGCCAGAATCGGCCAAAACTGCGAGTTTTGATGACCGACACGTAAATAAAACCTGGGGTTCGTTAATGGTGGAAATCACTCTGGGGACTCAAAACGGTGATTAATAGCCCATGAAACAGGCCAGAATCGGCCAAAACTGCGAGTGTTGATGACCGACACGTAAATACAACCTGGGGTTTGTCAATGGTGGAAATCACTCCGGGGACTCAAAACGGTAATTAATAGCCCATCTAACTGTGATTAATAGCCCATGAAACAGGCCAGAATCGGCCAAAACTGCGAGTGTTGATGACCGACACGTAAATAAAACCTGGGGTTCGTTAATGGTGGAAATCACTCCGGGGACTCAAAACGGTGATTAATAGCCCATGAAACAGGCCAGAATCGGCCAAAACTGCGAGTGTTGATGACCGACACGTAAATACAACCTGGGGTTTGTCAATGGTGGAAATCACTCCGGGGACTCAAAACGGTGCTTAATAGCCCATCTAACTGTGATTAATAGCCCATGAAGCAGGCCAGAATCGGCCAAAACTGTGAGTGTTGATGACCGACACGTAAATAAAACCTGGGGTTCGTTAATGGTGGAAATCACTCCGGGGACTCAAAACGGTGATTAATAGCCCATGAAACAGGCCAGAATCGGCCAAAACTGCGAGTGTTGATGACCGACACGTAAATATAACCTGGGGTTTGTCAATGGTGGAAATCACTCCGGGGACTCAATACGGTGATTAATAGCCCATCTAACTGTGATTAATAGCCCATGAAACAGGCCAGAATTGGCCAAAACTGCGAGTTTTGATGACCGACACGTAAATAAAACCTGGGGTTCCTCAATGGTGGAAATCACTCCGGGGACTCAAAACGGTGATTAATAGCCCATGAAACAGGCCAGAATCGGCCAAAACTACGAGTGTTGATGACCGACACGTAAATACAACCTGGGGTTTGTCAATGGTGGAAATCACTCCGGGGACTCAAAACGGTGATTAATAGCCCATCTAACTGTGATTAATAGCCCATGAAATAGGCCAGAATCGGCCAAAACTGCGAGTGTTGATGACCGACACGTAAATAAAACCTGGGGTTCGTTAATGGTGGAAATCACTCCGGGGACTCAAAACGGTGATTAATAGCCCATGAAACAGGCCAGAATCGGCCAAAACTGCGAGTGTTGATGACCGGCACGTAAATGCACCCTGGGGTTCGTCAATGGTGGAAATCACTCCGGGGACCCAAAACGGTGATTAATAGCCCATGAAACAGGCCAGAATCGGCCAAATATGCGAGTGTTGATGACCGGCACGTAAATGCACCCTGGGTTCGTCAATGGTGGAAATCACTCCGGGGATCCAAAACGGTGATTAATAGCCCATGAAACAGGCCAGAATCGGCCAAAACTGTGAGTGTTGATGACCGGCACGTAAATGCACCCTAGGGTTCGTCAATGGTGGAAATCACTCCGGGGACCCAAAACGGTGATTAATAGCCCATGAAACAGGCCAGAATCGGCCAAAACTGTGAGTGTTGATGACCGGCACGTAAATGCACCCTAGGGTTCGTCAATGGTGGAAATCACTCCGGGGACCCAAAACGGTGATTAATAGCCCATGAAACAGGCCAGAATCGGCCAAAACTGTGAGTGTTGATGACCGGCACGTAAATGCACCCTAGGGTTCGTCAATGGTGGAAATCACTCCGGGGACCCAAAACGGTGATTAATAGCCCATGCAACATGCCAGAATCGGCCAAAACTGTGAGTGTTGATGACCGGCACGTAAATGCACCCTGGGTTCGTCAATGGTGAAAATCTCTCCGGGGACTCAAAACGGTGATTAATAGCCCATCTAACTGTGATTAATAGCCCATGAAACAGGCCAGAATCGGCCAAAACTGCGAGTGTTGATGACCGACACGTAAATACAACCTCGGGTTCGTCAATGGTGGAAATCACTCCGGGGACTCAAAACGGTGATTAATAGCCCATGTAACAATGATTAATAGCCCATGAAACATGCCAGAATCGGCCAAAACTGCGAGTGTTGATGACCGGCACGTAAACGCAACCTGGGGTTCGTCAATGGTGAAAATCACTCCGGGGACTCAAAACGGTGATTAATAGCCCATCTAACTGTGATTAATATCCCATGAAACAGGCCAGAATCGGCCAAAACTGCGAGTTTTGATGACCGACACGTAAATAAAACCTGGGGTTCGTTAATGGTGGAAATCACTCTAGGGACTCAAAACGGTGCTTAATAGCCCATCTAACTGTGATTAATAGCCCATGAAGCAGGCCAGAATCGGCCAAAACTGTGAGTGTTGATGACCGGCACGTAAATGCACCCTAGGGTTCGTCAATGGTGGAAATCACTCCGGGGACCCAAAACGGTGATTAATAGCCCATGCAACATGCCAGAATCGGCCAAAACTGTGAGTGTTGATGACCGGCACGTAAATGCACCCTGGGTTCGTCAATGGTGAAAATCTCTCCGGGGACTCAAAACGGTGATTAATAGCCCATCTAACTGTGATTAATAGCCCATGAAACAGGCCAGAATCGGCCAAAACTGCGAGTGTTGATGACCGACACGTAAATACAACCTCGGGTTCGTCAATGGTGGAAATCACTCCGGGGACTCAAAACGGTGATTAATAGCCCATGTAACAATGATTAATAGCCCATGAAACATGCCAGAATCGGCCAAAACTGCGAGTGTTGATGACCGGCACGTAAACGCAACCTGGGGTTCGTCAATGGTGAAAATCACTCCGGGGACTCAAAACGGTGATTAATAGCCCATCTAACTGTGATTAATATCCCATGAAACAGGCCAGAATCGGCCAAAACTGCGAGTTTTGATGACCGACACGTAAATAAAACCTGGGGTTCGTTAATGGTGGAAATCACTCTAGGGACTCAAAACGGTGCTTAATAGCCCATCTAACTGTGATTAATAGCCCATGAAGTAGGCCAGAATCGGCCAAAACTGTGAGTGTTGATGACCGACACGTAAATAAAACCTGGGGTTCGTTAATGGTAGAAATCACTCCGGGGACTCAAAACGGTGATTAATAGCGCATGAAACAGGCCAGAATCGGCCAAAACTGCGAGTGTTGATGACCGACACGTAAATAAAACCTGGGGTTCGTTAATGGTGGAAATCACTCCGGGGCCTCAAAACGGTGATTAATAGCACATGAAACAGGCCAGAATCGGCCAAAACTACGAGTGTTGATGACCGGCACGTAACCGCAACCTAGGGTTCGTCAATGGTGGAAATCACTCCGGGGACTCAAAACGGTGATTAATAGCCCATGTAACAATGATTAATAGCCCATGAAACATGCCAGAATCGGCCAAAACTGCGAGTGTTGATGACCGGCACGTAAACGCAACCTGGGGTTCGTCAATGGTGAAAATCACTCCGGGGACTCAAAACGGTGATTAATAGCCCATCTAACTGTGATTAATATCCCATGAAACAGGCCAGAATCGGCCAAAACTGCGAGTTTGGATGACCGACACGTAAATAAAACCTGGGGTTCGTCAATGGTGGAAATCACTCCGGGGACTCAAAACGGTGCTTAATAGCCCATCTAACTGTGATTAATAGCCCATGAAGCAGGCCAGAATCGGCCAAAACTGTGAGTGTTGATGACCGACACGTAAATAAAACCTGGGGTTCGTTAATGGTGGAAATCACTCCGGGGACTCAAAACGGTGATTAATAGCCCATGAAACAGGCCAGAATCGGCCAAAACTGCGAGTGTTGATGACCGACACGTAAATAAAACCTGGGGTTCGTTAATGGTGGAAATCACTCCGGGGCCTCAAAACGGTGATTAATAGCCCATGAAACAGGCCAGAATCGGCCAAAACTACGAGTGTTGATGACCGGCACGTAAACGCAACCTAGGGTTCGTCAATGGTGGAAATCACTCCGGGGACTCAAAACGGTGATTAATAGCCCATGTAACAATGATTAATAGCCCATGAAACATGCCAGAATCGGCCAAAACTGCGAGTGTTGATGACCGGCACGTAAACGCAACCTGGGGTTCGTCAATGGTGAAAATCACTCCGGGGACTCAAAACGGTGATTAATAGCCCATCTAACTGTGATTAATATCCCATGAAACAGGCCAGAATCGGCCAAAACTGCGAGTTTTGATGACCGACACGTAAATAAAACCTGGGGTTCGTTAATGGTGGAAATCACTCTGGGGACTCAAAACGGTGATTAATAGCCCATGAAACAGGCCAGAATCGGCCAAAACTGCGAGTGTTGATGACCGACACGTAAATACAACCTGGGGTTTGTCAATGGTGGAAATCACTCCGGGGACTCAAAACGGTAATTAATAGCCCATCTAACTGTGATTAATAGCCCATGAAACAGGCCAGAATCGGCCAAAACTGCGAGTGTTGATGACCGACACGTAAATAAAACCTGGGGTTCGTTAATGGTGGAAATCACTCCGGGGACTCAAAACGGTGATTAATAGCCCATGAAACAGGCCAGAATCGGCCAAAACTGCGAGTGTTGATGACCGACACGTAAATATAACCTGGGGTTTGTCAATGGTGGAAATCACTCCGGGGACTCAATACGGTGATTAATAGCCCATCTAACTGTGATTAATAGCCCATGAAACAGGCCAGAATTGGCCAAAACTGCGAGTTTTGATGACCGACACGTAAATAAAACCTGGGGTTCCTCAATGGTGGAAATCACTCCGGGGACTCAAAACGGTGATTAATAGCCCATGAAACAGGCCAGAATCGGCCAAAACTACGAGTGTTGATGACCGACACGTAAATACAACCTGGGGTTTGTCAATGGTGGAAATCACTCCGGGGACTCAAAACGGTGATTAATAGCCCATCTAACTGTGATTAATAGCCCATGAAATAGGCCAGAATCGGCCAAAACTGCGAGTGTTGATGACCGACACGTAAATAAAACCTGGGGTTCGTTAATGGTGGAAATCACTCCGGGGACTCAAAACGGTGATTAATAGCCCATGAAACAGGCCAGAATCGGCCAAAACTGCGAGTGTTGATGACCGGCACGTAAATGCACCCTGGGGTTCGTCAATGGTGGAAATCACTCCGGGGACCCAAAACGGTGATTAATAGCCCATGAAACAGGCCAGAATCGGCCAAATATGCGAGTGTTGATGACCGGCACGTAAATGCACCCTGGGTTCGTCAATGGTGGAAATCACTCCGGGGATCCAAAACGGTGATTAATAGCCCATGAAACAGGCCAGAATCGGCCAAAACTGTGAGTGTTGATGACCGGCACGTAAATGCACCCTAGGGTTCGTCAATGGTGGAAATCACTCCGGGGACCCAAAACGGTGATTAATAGCCCATGAAACAGGCCAGAATCGGCCAAAACTGCGAGTGTTGATGACCGGCACGTAAATGCACCCTGGGTTCGTCAATGGTGGAAATCACTCCGGGGATCCAAAACGGTGATTAATAGCCCATGAAACAGGCCAGAATCGGCCAAAACTGCGAGTGTTGATGACCGGCACGTAAATGCACCCTAGGGTTCGTCAATGGTGGAAATGACTCCGGGGACCTAAAACGGTGATTAATAGCCCATGAAACAGGCCAGAATCGGCCAAAACTGCGAGTATTGATGACCGGCACGTAAATGCACCCTGGGGTTCGTCAATGGTGGAAATCACTCCGGGGACCCAAAACGGTGATTAATAGCCCATGAAACAGGCCAGAATCGGCCAAATATGCGAGTGTTGATGACCGGCACGTAAATGCACCCTGGGTTCGTCAATGGTGGAAATCACTCCGGGGATCCAAAACGGTGATTAATAGCCCATGAAACAGGCCAGAATCGGCCAAAACTGTGAGTGTTGATGACCGGCACGTAAATGCACCCTAGGGTTCGTCAATGGTGGAAATCACTCCGGGGACCCAAAACGGTGATTAATAGCCCATGAAACAGGCCAGAATCGGCCAAAACTGCGAGTGTTGATGACCGGCACGTAAATGCACCCTGGGTTCGTCAATGGTGGAAATCACTCCGGGGATCCAAAACGGTGATTAATAGCCCATGAAACAGGCCAGAATCGGCCAAAACTGCGAGTGTTGATGACCGGCACGTAAATGCACCCTAGGGTTCGTCAATGGTGGAAATGACTCCGGGGACCTAAAACGGTGATTAATAGCCCATGAAACAGGCCAGAATCGGCCAAAACTGCGAGTATTGATGACCGGCACGTAAATGCACCCTAGGGTTCGTCAATGGTGGAAATCACTCCGGGGACCCAAAACGGTGATTAATAGCCCATCTAACTGTGATTAATAGCCCATGAAACAGGCCAGAATCGGCCAAAACTGCGAGTGTTGATGACCGACACGTAAATACAACCTGGGGTTTGTCAATGGTGGAAATCACTCCGGGGACTCAAAACGGTGCTTAATAGCCCATCTAACTGTGATTAATAGCCCATGAAGCAGGCCAGAATCGGCCAAAACTGTGAGTGTTGATGACCGACACGTAAATAAAACCTGGGGTTCGTTAATGGTGGAAATCACTCCGGGGACTCAAAACGGTGATTAATAGCCCATGAAACAGGCCAGAATCGGCCAAAACTGCGAGTGTTGATGACCGACACGTAAATATAACCTGGGGTTTGTCAATGGTGGAAATCACTCCGGGGACTCAATACGGTGATTAATAGCCCATCTAACTGTGATTAATAGCCCATGAAACAGGCCAGAATTGGCCAAAACTGCGAGTTTTGATGACCGACACGTAAATAAAACCTGGGGTTCCTCAATGGTGGAAATCACTCCGGGGACTCAAAACGGTGATTAATAGCCCATGAAACAGGCCAGAATCGGCCAAAACTACGAGTGTTGATGACCGACACGTAAATACAACCTGGGGTTTGTCAATGGTGGAAATCACTACGGGGACTCAAAACGGTGATTAATAGCCCATCTAACTGTGATTAATAGCCCATGAAACAGGCCAGAATCGGCCAAAACTGCGAGTGTTGATGACCGACACGTAAATAAAACCTGGGGTTCGTTAATGGTGGAAATCACTCCGGGGACTCAAAACGGTGATTAATAGCCCATGAAACAGGCCAGAATCGGCCAAAACTGCGAGTGTTGATGACCGGCACGTAAATGCACCCTGGGGTTCGTCAATGGTGGAAATCACTCCGGGGACCCAAAACGGTGATTAATAGCCCATGAAACAGGCCAGAATCGGCCAAATATGCGAGTGTTGATGACCGGCACGTAAATGCACCCTGGGTTCGTCAATGGTGGAAATCACTCCGGGGATCCAAAACGGTGATTAATAGCCCATGAAACAGGCCAGAATCGGCCAAAACTGTGAGTGTTGATGACCGGCACGTAAATGCACCCTGGGTTCGTCAATGGTGGAAATCACTCCGGGGATCCAAAACGGTGATTAATAGCCCATGAAACAGGCCAGAATCGGCCAAAACTGCGAGTGTTGATGACCGGCACGTAAATGCACCCTAGGGTTCGTCAATGGTGGAAATGACTCCGGGGACCTAAAACGGTGATTAATAGCCCATGAAACAGGCCAGAATCGGCCAAAACTGCGAGTATTGATGACCGGCACGTAAATGCACCCTAGGGTTCGTCAATGGTGGAAATCACTCCGGGGACCCAAAACGGTGATTAATAGCCCATGAAACAGGCCAGAATCGGCCAAAACTGTGAGTGTTGATGACCGGCACGTAAATGCACCCTAGGGTTCGTCAATGGTGGAAATCACTCCGGGGACCCAAAACGGTGATTAATAGCCCATGCAACATGCCAGAATCGGCCAAAACTGTGAGTGTTGATGACCGGCACGTAAATGCACCCTGGGTTCGTCAATGGTGAAAATCTCTCCGGGGACTCAAAACGGTGATTAATAGCCCATCTAACTGTGATTAATAGCCCATGAAACAGGCCAGAATCGGCCAAAACTGCGAGTGTTGATGACCGACACGTAAATACAACCTCGGGTTCGTCAATGGTGGAAATCACTCCGGGGACTCAAAACGGTGATTAATAGCCCATGTAACAATGATTAATAGCCCATGAAACATGCCAGAATCGGCCAAAACTGCGAGTGTTGATGACCGGCACGTAAACGCAACCTGGGGTTCGTCAATGGTGAAAATCACTCCGGGGACTCAAAACGGTGATTAATAGCCCATCTAACTGTGATTAATAGCCCATGAAACAGGCCAGAATCAGCCAAAACGGCGAGTGTTGATGACCGACACGTAAATAAAACCTGGGGTTCGTTAATGGTGGAAATCACTCCGGGACTCAAAACGGTGATTAATAGCCCATGAAACAGGCCAGAATCGGCCAAAACTGCGAGTGTTGATGACCGACACGTAAATATAACCTGGGGTTTGTCAATGGTGGAAATCACTCCGGGGACTCAATACGGTGATTAATAGCCCATCTAACTATGATTAATAGCCCATGAAACAGGCCAGAATCGGCCAAAACTGCGAGTGTTGATGACCGACACGTAAATAAAACCTGGGGTTCGTTAATGGTGGAAATCACTCCGGGGACTCAAAACGGTGATTAATAGCCCATGAAACAGGCCAGAATCGGCCAAAACTGCGAGTGTTGATGACCGGCACGTAAATACAACCTGGGGTTTGTCAATGGTGGAAATTACTCCGGGGACTCAAAACGGTAATTAATAGCCCATCTAACTGTGATTAATAGCCCATGAAGCAGGCCAGAATCGGCCAAAACTGCGAGTGTTGATGACCGACACGTAAATACAACCTGGGGTTTGTCAATGGTGGAAATCACTCCGGGGACTCAAAACGGTGCTTAATAGCCCATCTAACTGTGATTAATAGCCCATGAAGCAGGCCAGAATCGGCCAAAACTGTGAGTGTTGATGACCGACACGTAAATAAAACCTGGGGTTCGTTAATGGTGGAAATCACTCCGGGGACTCAAAACGGTGATTAATAGCCCATTTAACAATGATTAATAGCCCATGAAAGATGCAAGAATCGGCCAAAACTGCGAATGTTGATGACCGGCACGTAAACGCAACCTGGGGTTCGTCAATGGTGAAAATCACTCCGGGGACTCAAAACGGTGATTAATAGCCCATCTAACTATGATTAATAGCCCATGAAACAGGCCAGAATCGGCCAAAACTGCGAGTGTTGATGACCGACACGTAAATAAAACCTGGGGTTCGTTAATGGTGGAAATCACTCCGGGACTCAAAACGGTGATTAATAGCCCATGAAACAGGCCAGAATCGGCCAAAACTGCGAGTGTTGATGACCGACACGTAAATATAACCTGGGGTTTGTCAATGGTGGAAATCACTCCGGGGACTCAATACGGTGATTAATAGCCCATCTAACTATGATTAATAGCCCATGAAACAGGCCAGAATCGGCCAAAACTGTGAGTGTTGATGACCGACACGTAAATAAAACCTGGGGTTCGTTAATGGTGGAAATCACTCCGGGGACTCAAAACGGTGATTAATAGCCCATGAAACAGGCCAGAATCGGCCAAAACAGCGAGTGTTGATGACCGACACGTAAATATAACCTGGGGTTTGTCAATGGTGGAAATCACTCCAGGGACTCAATACGGTGATTAATAGCCCATCTAACTGTGATTAATAGCCCATGAAACAGGCCAGAATTGGCCAAAACTGCGAGTTTTGATGACCGACACGTAAATAAAACCTGGGGTTCCTCAATGGTGGAAATCACTCCGGGGACTCAAAACGGTGATTAATAGCCCATGAAACAGGCCAGAATCGGCCAAAACTACGAGTGTTGATGACCGACACGTAAATAAAACCTGGGGTTTGTCAATGGTGGAAATCACTCCGGGGACTCAAAACGGTGATTAATAGCCCATCTAACTGTGATTAATAGCCCATGAAACAGGCCAGAATCGGCCAAAACTGCGAATGTTGATGACCGGCACGTAAACGCAACCTGGGGTTCGTCAATGGTGAAAATCACTCCGGGGACTCAAAACGGTGATTAATAGCCCATCTAACTATGATTAATAGCCCATGAAACAGGCCAGAATCGGCCTAAACTGCGAGTGTTGATGACCGACACGTAAATAAAACCTGGGGTTCGTTAATGGTGGAAATCACTCCGGGGACTCAAAACGGTGATTAATAGCCCATGAAACAGGCCAGAATCGGCCAAAACTGCGAGTGTTGATGACCGACACGTAAATATAACCTGGGGTTTGTCAATGGTGGAAATCACTCCGGGGACTCAATACGGTGATTAATAGCCCATCTAACTATGATTAATAGCCCATGAAACAGGCCAGAATCGGCCAAAACTGTGAGTGTTGATGACCGACACGTAAATAAAACCTGGGGTTCGTTAATGGTGGAAATCACTCCGGGGACTCAAAACGGTGATTAATAGCCCATGAAACAGGCCAGAATCGGCCAAAACAGCGAGTGTTGATGACCGACACGTAAATATAACCTGGGGTTTGTCAATGGTGGAAATCACTCCAGGGACTCAATACGGTGATTAATAGCCCATCTAACTGTGATTAATAGCCCATGAAACAGGCCAGAATTGGCCAAAACTGCGAGTTTTGATGACCGACACGTAAATAAAACCTGGGGTTCCTCAATGGTGGAAATCACTCCGGGGACTCAAAACGGTGATTAATAGCCCATGAAACAGGCCAGAATCGGCCAAAACTACGAGTGTTGATGACCGACACGTAAATAAAACCTGGGGTTTGTCAATGGTGGAAATCACTCCGGGGACTCAAAACGGTGATTAATAGCCCATCTAACTGTGATTAATAGCCCATGAAACAGGCCAGAATCGGCCAAAACTGCGAATGTTGATGACCGGCACGTAAACGCAACCTGGGGTTCGTCAATGGTGAAAATCACTCCGGGGACTCAAAACGGTGATTAATAGCCCATCTAACTATGATTAATAGCCCATGAAACAGGCCAGAATCGGCCTAAACTGCGAGTGTTGATGACCGACACGTAAATAAAACCTGGGGTTCGTTAATGGTGGAAATCACTCCGGGGACTCAAAACGGTGATTAATAGCCCATGAAACAGGCCAGAATCGGCCAAAACTGCGAGTGTTGATGACCGGCACGTAAATACAACCTGGGGTTTGTCAATGGTGGAAATCACTCCGGGGACTCAAAACGGTGATTAATAGCCCATCTAACTGTGATTAATAGCCCATGAAACAGGCCAGAATCGGCCAAAACTGCGAGTGTTGATGACCGACACGTAAATAAAACCTGGGGTTCGTTAATGGTGGAAATCACTCCGGGGACTCAAAACGGTGATTAATAGCCCATTTAACAATGATTAATAGCCCATGAAAGATGCAAGAATCGGCCAAAACTGCGAATGTTGATGACCGGCACGTAAACGCAACCTGGGGTTCGTCAATGGTGAAAATCACTCCGGGGACTCAAAACGGTGATTAATAGCCCATCTAACTATGATTAATAGCCCATGAAACAGGCCAGAATCGGCCAAAACTGCGAGTGTTGATGACCGACACGTAAATAAAACCTGGGGTTCGTTAATGGTGGAAATCACTCCGGGACTCAAAACGGTGATTAATAGCCCATGAAACAGGCCAGAATCGGCCAAAACTGCGAGTGTTGATGACCGACACGTAAATATAACCTGGGGTTTGTCAATGGTGGAAATCACTCCGGGGACTCAATACGGTGATTAATAGCCCATCTAACTATGATTAATAGCCCATGAAACAGGCCAGAATCGGCCAAAACTGCGAGTGTTGATGACCGACACGTAAATAAAACCTGGGGTTCGTTAATGGTGGAAATCACTCCGGGGACTCAAAACGGTGATTAATAGCCCATGAAACAGGCCAGAATCGGCCAAAACTGCGAGTGTTGATGACCGGCACGTAAATACAACCTGGGGTTTGTCAATGGTGGAAATCACTCCGGGGACTCAAAACGGTAATTAATAGCCCATCTAACTGTGATTAATAGCCCATGAAGCAGGCCAGAATCGGCCAAAACTGCGAGTGTTGATGACCGACATGTAAATACAACCTGGGGTTTGTCAATGGTGGAAATCACTCCGGGGACTCAAAACGGTGCTTAATAGCCCATCTAACTGTGATTAATAGCCCATGAAGCAGGCCAGAATCGGCCAAAACTGTGAGTGTTGATGACCGACACGTAAATAAAACCTGGGGTTCGTTAATGGTGGAAATCACTCCGGGGACTCAAAACGGTGATTAATAGCCCATTTAACAATGATTAATAGCCCATGAAAGATGCAAGAATCAGCCAAAACTGCGAATGTTGATGACCGGCACGTAAACGCAACCTGGGGTTCGTCAATGGTGAAAATCACTCCGGGGACTCAAAACGGTGATTAATAGCCCATCTAACTATGATTAATAGCCCATGAAACAGGCCAGAATCGGCCAAAACTGCGAGTGTTGATGACCGACACGTAAATAAAACCTGGGGTTCGTTAATGGTGGAAATCACTCCGGGACTCAAAACGGTGATTAATAGCCCATGAAACAGGCCAGAATCGGCCAAAACTGCGAGTGTTGATGACCGACACGTAAATATAACCTGGGGTTTGTCAATGGTGGAAATCACTCCGGGGACTCAATACGGTGATTAATAGCCCATCTAACTATGATTAATAGCCCATGAAACAGGCCAGAATCGGCCAAAACTGCGAGTGTTGATGACCGACACGTAAATACAACCTGGGGTTCGTTAATGGTGGAAATCACTCCGGGGACTCAAAACGGTGATTAATAGCCCATTTAACAATGATTAATAGCCCATGAAAGATGCCAGAATCGGCCAAAACTGCGAATGTTGATGACCGGCACGTAAACGCAACCTGGGGTTCGTCAATGGTGAAAATCACTCCGGGGACTCAAAACGGTGATTAATAGCCCATCTAACTATGATTAATAGCCCATAAAACAGGCCAGAATCGGCCAAAACTGCGAGTGTTGATGACCGATACGTAAATAAAACCTGGGGTTCGTTAATGGTGGAAATCACTCCGGGGACTCAAAACGGTGATTAATAGCCCATGAAGCAGGCCAGAATCGGCCAAAACTGTGAGTGTTGATGACCGACACGTAAATAAAACCTGGGGTTCGTTAATGGTGGAAATCACTCCGGGGACTCAAAACGGTGATTAATAGCCCATGAAACAGGCCAGAATCGGCCAAAAATGCGAGTGTTGATGACCGACACGTAAATATAACCTGGGGTTTGTCAATGGTGAAAATCACTCCGGGGACTCAATACGGTGATTAATAGCCCATGAAACAGGCCAGAATTGGCCAAAACTGCGAGTTTTGATGAACGACACGTAAATAAAACCTGGGGTTCCTCAATGGTGGAAATCACTCCGGGGACTCAAAACGGTGATTAATAGCCCATTTAACAATGATTAATAGCCCATGAAAGATGCCAGAATCGGCCAAAACTGCGAATGTTGATGACCGGCACGTAAACGCAACCTGGGGTTCGTCAATGGTGAAAATCACTCCGGGGACTCAAAACGGTGATTAATAGCCCATCTAACTATGATTAATAGCCCATAAAACAGGCCAGAATCGGCCAAAACTGCGAGTGTTGATGACCGATACGTAAATAAAACCTGGGGTTCGTTAATGTTGGAAATCACTCCGGGGACTCAAAACGGTGATTAATAGCCCATGAAGCAGGCCAGAATCGGCCAAAACTGTGAGTGTTGATGACCGACACGTAAATAAAACCTGGGGTTCGTTAATGGTGGAAATCACTCCGGGGACTCAAAACGGTGATTAATAGCCCATGAAACAGGCCAGAATCGGCCAAAAATGCGAGTGTTGATGACCGACACGTAAATATAACCTGGGGTTTGTCAATGGTGAAAATCACTCCGGGGACTCAATACGGTGATTAATAGCCCATGAAACAGGCCAGAATTGGCCAAAACTGCGAGTTTTGATGAACGACACGTAAATAAAACCTGGGGTTCCTCAATGGTGGAAATCACTCCGGGGACTCAAAACGGTGATTAATAGCCCATGAAACAGGCCAGAATCGGCCAAAACTACGAGTGTTGATGACCGACACGTAAATACAACCTGGGGTTTGTCAATGGTGGAAATCACTCCGGGGACTCAAAACGGTGATTAATAGCCCATCTAACTGTGATTAATAGCCCATGAAACAGGCCAGAATCGGCCAAAACTGCGAGTGTTGATGACCGACACGTAAATAAAACCTGGGGTTCGTTAATGGTGGAAATCACTCCGGGGACTCAAAACGGTGATTAATAGCCCATGAAACAGGCCAGAATCGGCCAAAACTGCGAGTGTTGATGACCGACACGTAAATACAACCTGGGGTTCGTCAATGGTGGAAATCACTCCGGGGACTCAAAACGGTGATTAATAGCCCATTTAACAATGATTAATAGCCCATGAAAGATGCCAGAATCGGCCAAAACTGCGAATGTTGATGACCGGCACGTAAACGCAACCTGGGGTTCGTCAATGGTGAAAATCACTCCGGGGACTCAAAACGGTGATTAATAGCCCATCTAACTATGATTAATAGCCCATAAAACAGGCCAGAATCGGCCAAAACTGCGAGTGTTGATGACCGATACGTAAATAAAACCTGGGGTTCGTTAATGGTGGAAATCACTCCGGGGACTCAAAACGGTGATTAATAGCCCATGAAACAGGCCAGAATCGGCCAAAACTGCGAGTGTTGATGACCGGCACGTAAATACAACCTGGGGTTTGTCAATGGTGGAAATCACTCCGGGGACTCAAAACGGTAATTAATAGCCCATCTAACTGTGATTAATAGCCCATGAAGCAGGCCAGAATCGGCCAAAACTGCGAGTGTTGATGACCGACACGTAAATACAACCTGGGGTTTGTCAATGGTGGAAATCACTCCGGGGACTCAAAACGGTGCTTAATAGCCCATCTAACTGTGATTAATAGCCCATGAAGCAGGCCAGAATCGGCCAAAACTGTGAGTGTTGATGACCGACACGTAAATAAAACCTGGGGTTCGTTAATGGTGGAAATCACTCCGGGGACTCAAAACGGTGATTAATAGCCCATGAAACAGGCCAGAATCGGCCAAAACTGCGAGTGTTGATGACCGACACGTAAATACAACCTGGGGTTTGTCAATGGTGGAAATCACTCCGGGGACTCAAAACGGTGATTAATAGCCCATCTAACTGTGATTAATAGCCCATGAAAGATGCCAGAATCGGCCAAAACTGCGAGTGTTGATGACCGACACGTAAATACAACCTGGGGTTTGTCAATGGTGGAAATCACTCCGGGGACTCAAAACGGTAATTAATAGCCCATCTAACTGTGATTAATAGCCCATGAAGCAGGCCAGAATCGGCCAAAACTGCGAGTGTTGATGACCGACACGTAAATACAACCTGGGGTTTGTCAATGGTGGAAATCACTCCGGGGACTCAAAACGGTGCTTAATAGCCCATCTAACTGTGATTAATAGCCCATGAAGCAGGCCAGAATCGGCCAAAACTGTGAGTGTTGATGACCGACACGTAAATAAAACCTGGGGTTCGTTAATGGTGGAAATCACTCCGGGACTCAAAACGGTGATTAATAGCCCATGAAACAGGCCAGAATCGGCCAAAACTGCGAGTGTTGATGACCGGCACGTAAATACAACCTGGGGTTTGTCAATGGTGGAAATCACTCCGGGGACTCAAAACGGTGATTAATAGCCCATCTAACTGTGATTAATAGCCCATGAAACAGGCCAGAATCGGCCAAAACTGTGAGTGTTGATGACCGACACGTAAATAAAACCTGGGGTTCGTTAATGGTGGAAATCACTCCGGGGACTCAAAACGGTGATTAATAGCCCATGAAACAGGCCAGAATCGGCCAAAACAGCGAGTGTTGATGACCGACACGTAAATATAACCTGGGGTTTGTCAATGGTGGAAATCACTCCAGGGACTCAATACGGTGATTAATAGCCCATCTAACTGTGATTAATAGCCCATGAAACAGGCCAGAATTGGCCAAAACTGCGAGTTTTGATGACCGACACGTAAATACAACCTGGGGTTTGTCAATGGTGGAAATCACTCCGGGGACTCAAAACGGTAATTAATAGCCCATCTAACTGTGATTAATAGCCCATGAAGCAGGCCAGAATCGGCCAAAACTGCGAGTGTTGATGACCGACACGTAAATACAACCTGGGGTTTGTCAATGGTGGAAATCACTCCGGGGACTCAAAACGGTGCTTAATAGCCCATCTAACTGTGATTAATAGCCCATGAAGCAGGCCAGAATCGGCCAAAACTGTGAGTGTTGATGACCGACACGTAAATAAAACCTGGGGTTCGTTAATGGTGGAAATCACTCCGGGGACTCAAAACGGTGATTAATAGCCCATGAAACAGGCCAGAATCGGCCAAAACTGCGAGTGTTGATGACCGACACGTAAATATAACCTGGGGTTTGTCAATGGTGGAAATCACTCCGGGGACTCAATACGGTGATTAATAGCCCATCTAACTGTGATTAATAGCCCATGAAACAGGCCAGAATTGGCAAAAACTGCGAGTTTTGATGACCGACACGTAAATGCACCCTAGGGTTCGTCAATGGTGGAAATCACTCCGTGGACCCAAAACGGTGATTAATAGCCCATGAAACAGGCCAGAATCGGCCAAAACTGTGAGTGTTGATGACCGGCACGTAAATGCACCCTAGGGTTCGTCAATGGTGGAAATCACTCCGGGGACCCAAAACGGTGATTAATAGCCCATGCAACATGCCAGAATCGGCCAAAACTGCGAGTGTTGATGACCGACACGTAAATACAACCTGGGGTTCGTCAATGGTGGAAATCACTCCGGGGACTCAAAACGGTGATTAATAGCCCATTTAACAATGATTAATAGCCCATGAAAGATGCAAGAATCGGCCAAAACTGCGAATGTTGATGACCGGCACGTAAACGCAACCTGGGGTTCGTCAATGGTGAAAATCACTCCGGGGACTCAAAACGGTGATTAATAGCCCATGAAACAGGCCAGAATCGGCCAAAACTGCGAGTGTTGATGACCGACACGTAAATACAACCTGGGGTTTGTCAATGGTGGAAATCACTCCGGGGACTCAAAACGGTGCTTAATAGCCCATCTAACTGTGATTAATAGCCCATGAAGCAGGCGAGAATCGGCCAAAACTGTGAGTGTTGATGACCGACACGTAAATAAAACCTGGGGTTCGTTAATGGTGGAAATCACTCCGGGGACTCAAAACGGTGATTAATAGCCCATGAAACAGGCCAGAATCGGCCAAAACAGCGAGTGTTGATGACCGACACGTAAATATAACCTGGGGTTTGTCAATGGTGGAAATCACTCCAGGGACTCAATACGGTGATTAATAGCCCATCTAACTGTGATTAATAGCCCATGAAACAGGCCAGAATTGGCCAAAACTGCGAGTGTTGATGACCGACACGTAAATACAACCTGGGGTTTGTCAATGGTGGAAATCACTCCGGGGACTCAAAACGGTGCTTAATAGCCCATCTAACTGTGATTAATAGCCCATGAAGCAGGCCAGAATCGGCCAAAACTGTGAGTGTTGATGACCGACACGTAAATAAAACCTGGGGTTCGTTAATGGTGGAAATCACTCCGGGACTCAAAACGGTGATTAATAGCCCATGAAACAGGCCAGAATCGGCCAAAACTGCGAGTGTTGATGACCGGCACGTAAATACAACCTGGGGTTTGTCAATGGTGGAAATCACTCCGGGGACTCAAAACGGTGATTAATAGCCCATCTAACTGTGATTAATAGCCCATGAAACAGGCCAGAATCGGCCAAAACTGTGAGTGTTGATGACCGACACGTAAATAAAACCTGGGGTTCGTTAATGGTGGAAATCACTCCGGGGACTCAAAACGGTGATTAATAGCCCATGAAACAGGCCAGAATCGGCCAAAACAGCGAGTGTTGATGACCGACACGTAAATATAACCTGGGGTTTGTCAATGGTGGAAATCACTCCAGGGACTCAATACGGTGATTAATAGCCCATCTAACTGTGATTAATAGCCCATGAAACAGGCCAGAATTGGCCAAAACTGCGAGTTTTGATGACCGACACGTAAATACAACCTGGGGTTTGTCAATGGTGGAAATCACTCCGGGGACTCAAAACGGTAATTAATAGCCCATCTAACTGTGATTAATAGCCCATGAAGCAGGCCAGAATCGGCCAAAACTGCGAGTGTTGATGACCGACACGTAAATACAACCTGGGGTTTGTCAATGGTGGAAATCACTCCGGGGACTCAAAACGGTGCTTAATAGCCCATCTAACTGTGATTAATAGCCCATGAAGCAGGCCAGAATCGGCCAAAACTGTGAGTGTTGATGACCGACACGTAAATAAAACCTGGGGTTCGTTAATGGTGGAAATCACTCCGGGGACTCAAAACGGTGATTAATAGCCCATGAAACAGGCCAGAATCGGCCAAAACTGCGAGTGTTGATGACCGACACGTAAATATAACCTGGGGTTTGTCAATGGTGGAAATCACTCCGGGGACTCAATACGGTGATTAATAGCCCATCTAACTGTGATTAATAGCCCATGAAACAGGCCAGAATTGGCCAAAACTGCGAGTTTTGATGACCGACACGTAAATGCACCCTAGGGTTCGTCAATGGTGGAAATCACTCCGTGGACCCAAAACGGTGATTAATAGCCCATGAAACAGGCCAGAATCGGCCAAAACTGTGAGTGTTGATGACCGGCACGTAAATGCACCCTAGGGTTCGTCAATGGTGGAAATCACTCCGGGGACCCAAAACGGTGATTAATAGCCCATGCAACATGCCAGAATCGGCCAAAACTGCGAGTGTTGATGACCGACACGTAAATACAACCTGGGGTTCGTCAATGGTGGAAATCACTCCGGGGACTCAAAACGGTGATTAATAGCCCATTTAACAATGATTAATAGCCCATGAAAGATGCAAGAATCGGCCAAAACTGCGAATGTTGATGACCGGCACGTAAACGCAACCTGGGGTTCGTCAATGGTGAAAATCACTCCGGGGACTCAAAACGGTGATTAATAGCCCATGAAACAGGCCAGAATCGGCCAAAACTGCGAGTGTTGATGACCGACACGTAAATACAACCTGGGGTTTGTCAATGGTGGAAATCACTCCGGGGACTCAAAACGGTGCTTAATAGCCCATCTAACTGTGATTAATAGCCCATGAAGCAGGCGAGAATCGGCCAAAACTGTGAGTGTTGATGACCGACACGTAAATACAACCTGGGGTTTGTCAATGGTGGAAATCACTCCGAGGACTCAAAACGGTGCTTAATAGCCCATCTAACTGTGATTAATAGCCCATGAAGCAGGCCAGAATCGGCCAAAACTGTGAGTGTTGATGACCGACACGTAAATAAAACCTGGGGTTCGTTAATGGTGGAAATCACTCCGGGGACTCAAAACGGTGATTAATAGCCCATGAAACAGGCCAGAATCGGCCAAAACTGCGAGTGTTGATGACCGACACGTAAATATAACCTGGGGTTTGTCAATGGTGGAAATCACTCCGGGGACTCAATACGGTGATTAATAGCCCATCTAACTGTGATTAATAGCCCATGAAACAGGCCAGAATTGGCCAAAACTGCGAGTTTTGATGACCGACACGTAAATAAAACCTGGGGTTCCTCAATGGTGGAAATCACTCCGGGGACTCAAAACGGTGATTAATAGCCCATGAAACAGGCCAGAATCGGCCAAAACTACGAGTGTTGATGACCGACACGTAAATAAAACCTGGGGTTTGTCAATGGTGGAAATCACTCCGGGGACTCAAAACGGTGATTAATAGCCCATCTAACTGTGATTAATAGCCCATGAAACAGGCCAGAATCGGCCAAAACTGCGAGTGTTGATGACCGACACGTAAATAAAACCTGGGGTTCGTTAATGGTGGAAATCACTCCGGGGACTCAAAACGGTGATTAATAGCCCATGAAACAGGCCAGAATCGGCCAAAACTGCGAGTGTTGATGACCGACACGTAAATACAACCTGGGGTTCGTCAATGGTGGAAATCACTCCGGGGACTCAAAACGGTGATTAATAGCCCATTTAACAATGATTAATAGCCCATGAAAGATGCCAGAATCGGCCAAAACTGCGAATGTTGATGACCGGCACGTAAACGCAACCTGGGGTTCGTCAATGGTGAAAATCACTCCGGGGACTCAAAACGGTGATTAATAGCCCATCTAACTATGATTAATAGCCCATGAAACAGGCCAGAATCGGCCAAAACTGCGAGTGTTGATGACCGACACGTAAATAAAACCTGGGGTTCGTTAATGGTGGAAATCACTCCGGGGACTCAAAACGGTGATTAATAGCCCATGAAACAGGCCAGAATCGGCCAAAACTGCGAGTGTTGATGACCGGCACGTAAATACAACCTGGGGTTTGTCAATGGTGGAAATCACTCCGGGGACTCAAAACGGTGATTAATAGCCCATCTAACTGTGATTAATAGCCCACGAAACAGGCCAGAATCGGCCAAAACTGCGAGTGTTGATGACCGACACGTAAATACAACCTGGGGTTTGTCAATGGTGGAAATCACTCCGGGGACTCAAAACGGTAATTAATAGCCCATCTAACTGTGATTAATAGCCCATGAAGCAGGCCAGAATCGGCCAAAACTGCGAGTGTTGATGATCGACACGTAAATACAACCTGGGGTTTGTCAATGGTGGAAATCACTCCGGGGACTCAAAACGGTGCTTGATAGCCCATCTAACTGTGATTAATAGCCCATGAAACAGGCCAGAATCGGCCAAAACTGTGAGTGTTGATAACCGACACGTAAATAAAACCTGGGGTTCGTTAATGGTGGAAATCACTCCGGGGACTCAAAACGGTGATTAATAGCCCATGAAACAGGCCAGAATCGGCCAAAACTGCGAGTGTTGATGACCGGCACGTAAATGCACCCTAGGGTTCGTCAATGGTGGAAATCACTCCGGGGACCCAAAACGGTGATTAATAGCCCATGAAACAGGCCAGAATCGGCCAAAACTGTGAGTGTTGATGACCGGCACGTAAATGCACCCTAGGGTTCGTCAATGGTGGAAATCACTCCGGGGACCCAAAACGGTGATTAATAGCCCATGCAACATGCCAGAATCGGCCAAAACTGCGAGTGTTGATGACCGGCACGTAAATGCACCCTAGGGTTCGTCAATGGTGGAAATCACTCCGGGGACTCAAAACGGTGATTAATAGCCCATGAAACAGGCCAGAATCGGCCAAAACTGCGAGTGTTGATGACCGACACGTAAATATAACCTGGGGTTTGTCAATGGTGGAAATCACTCCGGGGACTCAATACGGTGATTAATAGCCCATCTAACTGTGATTAATAGCCCATGAAACAGGCCAGAATTGGCCAAAACTGCGAGTTTTGATGACCGACACGTAAATAAAACCTGGGGTTCCTCAATGGTGGAAATCACTCCGGGGACTCAAAACGGTGATTAATAGCCCATGAAACAGGCCAGAATCGGCCAAAACTACGAGTGTTGATGACCGACACGTAAATACAACCTGGGGTTTGTCAATGGTGGAAATCACTCCGGGGACTCAAAACGGTGATTAATAGCCCATCTAACTGTGATTAATAGCCCATGAAACAGGCCAGAATCGGCCAAAACTGCGAGTGTTGATGACCGACACGTAAATAAAACCTGGGGTTCGTTAATGGTGGAAATCACTCCGGGGACTCAAAACGGTGATTAATAGCCCATGAAACAGGCCAGAATCGGCCAAAACTGCGAGTGTTGATGACCGGCACGTAAATGCACCCTAGGGTTCGTCAATGGTGGAAATCACTCCGGGGACCCAAAACGGTGATTAATAGCCCATGAAACAGGCCAGAATCGGCCAAAACTGTGAGTGTTGATGACCGGCACGTAAATGCACCCTAGGGTTCGTCAATGGTGGAAATCACTCCGGGGACCCAAAACGGTGATTAATAGCCCATGCAACATGCCAGAATCGGCCAAAACTGCGAGTGTTGATGACCGGCACGTAAATGCACCCTAGGGTTCGTCAATGGTGGAAATCACTCCGGGGACCCAAAACGGTGATTAATAGCCCATGCAACATGCCAGAATCGGCCAAAACTGCGAGTGTTGATGACCGACACGTAAATACAACCTGGGGTTCGTCAATGGTGGAAATCACTCCGGGGACTCAAAACGGTGATTAATAGCCCATTTAACAATGATTAATAGCCCATGAAAGATGCAAGAATCGGCCAAAACTGCGAATGTTGATGACCGGCACGTAAACGCAACCTGGGGTTCGTCAATGGTGAAAATCACTCCGGGGACTCAAAACGGTGATTAATAGCCCATGAAACAGGCCAGAATCGGCCAAAACTGCGAGTGTTGATGACCGACACGTAAATACAACCTGGGGTTTGTCAATGGTGGAAATCACTCCGGGGACTCAAAACGGTGCTTAATAGCCCATCTAACTGTGATTAATAGCCCATGAAACAGGCCAGAATCGGCCAAAACTGCGAGTGTTGATGACCGACACGTAAATAAAACCTGGGGTTCGTTAATGGTGGAAATCACTCCGGGGACTCAAAACGGTGATTAATAGCCCATGAAACAGGCCAGAATCGGCCAAAACTGCGAGTGTTGATGACCGACACGTAAATATAACCTGGGGTTTGTCAATGGTGGAAATCACTCCGGGGACTCAATACGGTGATTAATAGCCCATCTAACTGTGATTAATAGCCCATGAAACAGGCCAGAATTGGCCAAAACTGCGAGTTTTGATGACCGACACGTAAATAAAACCTGGGGTTCCTCAATGGTGGAAATCACTCCGGGGACTCAAAACGGTGATTAATAGCCCATGAAACAGGCCAGAATCGGCCAAAACTACGAGTGTTGATGACCGACACGTAAATAAAACCTGGGGTTTGTCAATGGTGGAAATCACTCCGGGGACTCAAAACGGTGATTAATAGCCCATCTAACTGTGATTAATAGCCCATGAAACAGGCCAGAATCGGCCAAAACTGCGAGTGTTGATGACCGACACGTAAATAAAACCTGGGGTTCGTTAATGGTGGAAATCACTCCGGGGACTCAAAACGGTGATTAATAGCCCATGAAACAGGCCAGAATCGGCCAAAACTGCGAGTGTTGATGACCGACACGTAAATACAACCTGGGGTTCGTCAATGGTGGAAATCACTCCGGGGACTCAAAACGGTGATTAATAGCCCATTTAACAATGATTAATAGCCCATGAAAGATGCCAGAATCGGCCAAAACTGCGAATGTTGATGACCGGCACGTAAACGCAACCTGGGGTTCGTCAATGGTGAAAATCACTCCGGGGACTCAAAACGGTGATTAATAGCCCATCTAACTATGATTAATAGCCCATGAAACAGGCCAGAATCGGCCAAAACTGCGAGTGTTGATGACCGACACGTAAATAAAACCTGGGGTTCGTTAATGGTGGAAATCACTCCGGGGACTCAAAACGGTGATTAATAGCCCATGAAACAGGCCAGAATCGGCCAAAACTGCGAGTGTTGATGACCGGCACGTAAATACAACCTGGGGTTTGTCAATGGTGGAAATCACTCCGGGGACTCAAAACGGTGATTAATAGCCCATCTAACTGTGATTAATAGCCCATGAAACAGGCCAGAATCGGCCAAAACTGCGAGTGTTGATGACCGACACGTAAATACAACCTGGGGTTTGTCAATGGTGGAAATCACTCCGGGGACTCAAAACGGTAATTAATAGCCCATCTAACTGTGATTAATAGCCCATGAAGCAGGCCAGAATCGGCCAAAACTGCGAGTGTTGATGATCGACACGTAAATACAACCTGGGGTTTGTCAATGGTGGAAATCACTCCGGGGACTCAAAACGGTGCTTGATAGCCCATCTAACTGTGATTAATAGCCCATGAAACAGGCCAGAATCGGCCAAAACTGTGAGTGTTGATAACCGACACGTAAATAAAACCTGGGGTTCGTTAATGGTGGAAATCACTCCGGGGACTCAAAACGGTGATTAATAGCCCATGAAACAGGCCAGAATCGGCCAAAACTGCGAGTGTTGATGACCGGCACGTAAATGCACCCTAGGGTTCGTCAATGGTGGAAATCACTCCGGGGACCCAAAACGGTGATTAATAGCCCATGAAACAGGCCAGAATCGGCCAAAACTGTGAGTGTTGATGACCGGCACGTAAATGCACCCTAGGGTTCGTCAATGGTGGAAATCACTCCGGGGACCCAAAACGGTGATTAATAGCCCATGCAACATGCCAGAATCGGCCAAAACTGCGAGTGTTGATGACCGGCACGTAAATGCACCCTAGGGTTCGTCAATGGTGGAAATCACTCCGGGGACTCAAAACGGTGATTAATAGCCCATGAAACAAGCCAGAATCGGCCAAAACTGCGAGTGTTGATGACCGACACGTAAATATAACCTGGGGTTTGTCAATGGTGGAAATCACTCCGGGGACTCAATACGGTGATTAATAGCCCATCTAACTGTGATTAATAGCCCAAGAAACAGGCCAGAATTGGCCAAAACTGCGAGTTTTGATGACCGACACGTAAATAAAACCTGGGGTTCCTCAATGGTGGAAATCACTCCGGGGACTCAAAACGGTGATTAATAGCCCATGAAACAGGCCAGAATCGGCCAAAACTACGAGTGTTGATGACCGACACGTAAATACAACCTGGGGTTTGTCAATGGTGGAAATCACTCCGGGGACTCAAAACGGTGATTAATAGCCCATCTAACTGTGATTAATAGCCCATGAAACAGGCCAGAATCGGCCAAAACTGCGAGTGTTGATGACCGACACGTAAATAAAACCTGGGGTTCGTTAATGGTGGAAATCACTCCGGGGACTCAAAACGGTGATTAATAGCCCATGAAACAGGCCAGAATCGGCCAAAACTGCGAGTGTTGATGACCGGCACGTAAATGCACCCTAGGGTTCGTCAATGGTGGAAATCACTCCGGGGACCCAAAACGGTGATTAATAGCCCATGAAACAGGCCAGAATCGGCCAAAACTGTGAGTGTTGATGACCGGCACGTAAATGCACCCTAGGGTTCGTCAATGGTGGAAATCACTCCGGGGACCCAAAACGGTGATTAATAGCCCATGCAACATGCCAGAATCGGCCAAAACTGCGAGTGTTGATGACCGGCACGTAAATGCACCCTAGGGTTCGTCAATGGTGGAAATCACTCCGGGGACCCAAAACGGTGATTAATAGCCCATGCAACATGCCAGAATCGGCCAAAACTGCGAGTGTTGATGACCGGCACGTAAATGCACCCTAGGGTTCGTCAATGGTGGAAATCACTCCGGGGACCCAAAACGGTGATTAATAGCCCATGCAACATGCCAGAATCGGCCAAAACTGCGAGTGTTGATGACCGACACGTAAATACAACCTGGGGTTCGTCAATGGTGGAAATCACTCCGGGGACTCAAAACGGTGATTAATAGCCCATTTAACAATGATTAATAGCCCATGAAAGATGCAAGAATCGGCCAAAACTGCGAATGTTGATGACCGGCACGTAAACGCAACCTGGGGTTCGTCAATGGTGAAAATCACTCCGGGGACTCAAAACGGTGATTAATAGCCCATGAAACAGGCCAGAATCGGCCAAAACTGCGAGTGTTGATGACCGACACGTAAATACAACCTGGGGTTTGTCAATGGTGGAAATCACTCCGGGGACTCAAAACGGTGCTTAATAGCCCATCTAACTGTGATTAATAGCCCATGAAGCAGGCCAGAATCGGCCAAAACTGTGAGTGTTGATGACCGACACGTAAATAAAACCTGGGGTTCGTTAATGGTGGAAATCACTCCGGGGACTCAAAACGGTGATTAATAGCCCATGAAACAGGCCAGAATCGGCCAAAACTGCGAGTGTTGATGACCGACACGTAAATATAACCTGGGGTTTGTCAATGGTGGAAATCACTCCGGGGACTCAATACGGTGATTAATAGCCCATCTAACTGTGATTAATAGCCCATGAAACAGGCCAGAATTGGCCAAAACTGCGAGTTTTGATGACCGACACGTAAATAAAACCTGGGGTTCCTCAATGGTGGAAATCACTCCGGGGACTCAAAACGGTGATTAATAGCCCATGAAACAGGCCAGAATCGGCCAAAACTGCGAGTGTTGATGACCGGCACGTAAATGCACCCTAGGGTTCGTCAATGGTGGAAATCACTCCGGGGACCCAAAACGGTGATTAATAGCCCATGAAACAGGCCAGAATCGGCCAAAACTGTGAGTGTTGATGACCGGCACGTAAATGCACCCTAGGGTTCGTCAATGGTGGAAATCACTCCGGGGACCCAAAACGGTGATTAATAGCCCATGCAACATGCCAGAATCGGCCAAAACTGCGAGTGTTGATGACCGGCACGTAAATGCACCCTAGGGTTCGTCAATGGTGGAAATCACTCCGGGGACTCAAAACGGTGATTAATAGCCCATGAAACAGGCCAGAATCGGCCAAAACTGCGAGTGTTGATGACCGACACGTAAATATAACCTGGGGTTTGTCAATGGTGGAAATCACTCCGGGGACTCAATACGGTGATTAATAGCCCATCTAACTGTGATTAATAGCCCATGAAGCAGGCCAGAATTGGCCAAAACTGCGAGTTTTGATGACCGACACGTAAATAAAACCTGTGGTTCCTCAATGGTGGAAATCACTCCGGGGACTCAAAACGGTGATTAATAGCCCATGAAACAGGCCAGAATCGGCCAAAACTACGAGTGTTGATGACCGACACGTAAATACAACCTGGGGTTTGTCAATGGTGGAAATCACTCCGGGGACTCAAAACGGTGATTAATAGCCCATCTAACTGTGATTAATAGCCCATGAAACAGGCCAGAATCGGCCAAAACTGCGAGTGTTGATGACCGACACGTAAATAAAACCTGGGGTTCGTTAATGGTGGAAATCACTCCGGGGACTCAAAACGGTGATTAATAGCCCATGAAACAGGCCAGAATCGGCCAAAACTGCGAGTGTTGATGACCGGCACGTAAATGCACCCTAGGGTTCGTCAATGGTGGAAATCATTCCGGGGACCCAAAACGGTGATTAATAGCCCATGAAACAGGCCAGAATCGGCCAAAACTGTGAGTGTTGATGACCGGCACGTAAATGCACCCTAGGGTTCGTCAATGGTGGAAATCACTCCGGGGACCCAAAACGGTGATTAATAGCCCATGCAACATGCCAGAATCGGCCAAAACTGCGAGTGTTGATGACCGGCACGTAAATGCACCCTAGGGTTCGTCAATGGTGGAAATCACTCCGGGGACCCAAAACGGTGATTAATAGCCCATGCAACATGCCAGAATCGGCCAAAACTGCGAGTGTTGATGACCGACACGTAAATACAACCTGGGGTTCGTCAATGGTGGAAATCACTCCGGGGACTCAAAACGGTGATTAATAGCCCATTTAACAATGATTAATAGCCCATGAAAGATGCAAGAATCGGCCAAAACTGCGAATGTTGATGACCGGCACGTAAACGCAACCTGGGGTTCGTCAATGGTGAAAATCACTCCGGGGACTCAAAACGGTGATTAATAGCCCATGAAACAGGCCAGAATCGGCCAAAACTGCGAGTGTTGATGACCGACACGTAAATACAACCTGGGGTTTGTCAATGGTGGAAATCACTCCGGGGACTCAAAACGGTGCTTAATAGCCCATCTAACTGTGATTAATAGCCCATGAAACAGGCCAGAATCGGCCAAAACTGCGAGTGTTGATGACTGACACGTAAATAAAACCTGGGGTTCGTTAATGGTGGAAATCACTCCGGGGACTCAAAACGGTGATTAATAGCCCATGAAACAGGCCAGAATCGGCCAAAACTGCGAGTGTTGATGACCGGCACGTAAATGCACCCTAGGGTTCGTCAATGGTGGAAATCACTCCGGGGACCCAAAACGGTGATTAATAGCCCATGAAACAGGCCAGAATCGGCCAAAACTGTGAGTGTTGATGACCGGCACGTAAATGCACCCTAGGGTTCGTCAATGGTGGAAATCACTCCGGGGACCCAAAACGGTGATTAATAGCCCATGCAACATGCCAGAATCGGCCAAAACTGCGAGTGTTGATGACCGGCACGTAAATGCACCCTAGGGTTCGTCAATGGTGGAAATCACTCCGGGGACCCAAAACGGTGATTAATAGCCCATGCAACATGCCAGAATCGGCCAAAACTGCGAGTGTTGATGACCGACACGTAAATACAACCTGGGGTTCGTCAATGGTGGAAATCACTCCGGGGACTCAAAACGGTGATTAATAGCCCATTTAACAATGATTAATAGCCCATGAAAGATGCAAGAATCGGCCAAAACTGCGAATGTTGATGACCGGCACGTAAACGCAACCTGGGGTTCGTCAATGGTGAAAATCACTCCGGGGACTCAAAACGGTGATTAATAGCCCATGAAACAGGCCAGAATCGGCCAAAACTGCGAGTGTTGATGACCGACACGTAAATACAACCTGGGGTTTGTCAATGGTGGAAATCACTCCGGGGACTCAAAACGGTGCTTAATAGCCCATCTAACTGTGATTAATAGCCCATGAAACAGGCCAGAATCGGCCAAAACTGCGAGTGTTGATGACCGACACGTAAATAAAACCTGGGGTTCGTTAATGGTGGAAATCACTCCGGGGACTCAAAACGGTGATTAATAGCCCATGAAACAGGCCAGAATCGGCCAAAACTGCGAGTGTTGATGACCGGCACGTAAATGCACCCTAGGGTTCGTCAATGGTGGAAATCACTCCGGGGACCCAAAACGGTGATTAATAGCCCATGAAACAGGCCAGAATCGGCCAAAACTGTGAGTGTTGATGACCGGCACGTAAATGCACCCTAGGGTTCGTCAATGGTGGAAATCACTCCGGGGACCCAAAACGGTGATTAATAGCCCATGCAACATGCCAGAATCGGCCAAAACTGCGAGTGTTGATGACCGGCACGTAAATGCACCCTAGGGTTCGTCAATGGTGGAAATCACTCCGGGGACCCAAAACGGTGATTAATAGCCCATGCAACATGCCAGAATCGGCCAAAACTGCGAGTGTTGATGACCGACACGTAAATACAACCTGGGGTTCGTCAATGGTGGAAATCACTCCGGGGACTCAAAACGGTGATTAATAGCCCATTTAACAATGATTAATAGCCCATGAAAGATGCAAGAATCGGCCAAAACTGCGAATGTTGATGACCGGCACGTAAACGCAACCTGGGGTTCGTCAATGGTGAAAATCACTCCGGGGACTCAAAACGGTGATTAATAGCCCATGAAACAGGCCAGAATCGGCCAAAACTGCGAGTGTTGATGACCGACACGTAAATACAACCTGGGGTTTGTCAATGGTGGAAATCACTCCGGGGACTCAAAACGGTGCTTAATAGCCCATCTAACTGTGATTAATAGCCCATGAAACAGGCCAGAATCGGCCAAAACTGCGAGTGTTGATGACCGACACGTAAATAAAACCTGGGGTTCGTTAATGGTGGAAATCACTCCGGGGACTCAAAACGGTGATTAATAGCCCATGAAACAGGCCAGAATCGGCCAAAACTGCGAGTGTTGATGACCGGCACGTAAATGCACCCTAGGGTTCGTCAATGGTGGAAATCACTCCGGGGACCCAAAACGGTGATTAATAGCCCATGAAACAGGCCAGAATCGGCCAAAACTGTGAGTGTTGATGACCGGCACGTAAATGCACCCTAGGGTTCGTCAATGGTGGAAATCACTCCGGGGACCCAAAACGGTGATTAATAGCCCATGCAACATGCCAGAATCGGCCAAAACTGCGAGTGTTGATGACCGGCACGTAAATGCACCCTAGGGTTCGTCAATGGTGGAAATCACTCCGGGGACCCAAAACGGTGATTAATAGCCCATGCAACATGCCAGAATCGGCCAAAACTGCGAGTGTTGATGACCGACACGTAAATACAACCTGGGGTTCGTCAATGGTGGAAATCACTCCGGGGACTCAAAACGGTGATTAATAGCCCATTTAACAATGATTAATAGCCCATGAAAGATGCAAGAATCGGCCAAAACTGCGAATGTTGATGACCGGCACGTAAACGCAACCTGGGGTTCGTCAATGGTGAAAATCACTCCGGGGACTCAAAACGGTGATTAATAGCCCATGAAACAGGCCAGAATCGGCCAAAACTGCGAGTGTTGATGACCGACACGTAAATACAACCTGGGGTTTGTCAATGGTGGAAATCACTCCGGGGACTCAAAACGGTGCTTAATAGCCCATCTAACTGTGATTAATAGCCCATGAAGCAGGCCAGAATCGGCCAAAACTGTGAGTGTTGATGACCGACACGTAAATAAAACCTGGGGTTCGTTAATGGTGGAAATCACTCCGGGGACTCAAAACGGTGATTAATAGCCCATGAAACAGGCCAGAATCGGCCAAAACTGCGAGTGTTGATGACCGACACGTAAATATAACCTGGGGTTTGTCAATGGTGGAAATCACTCCGGGGACTCAATACGGTGATTAATAGCCCATCTAACTGTGATTAATAGCCCATGAAACAGGCCAGAATTGGCCAAAACTGCGAGTTTTGATGACCGACACGTAAATAAAACCTGGGGTTCCTCAATGGTGGAAATCACTCCGGGGACTCAAAACGGTGATTAATAGCCCATGAAACAGGCCAGAATCGGCCAAAACTACGAGTGTTGATGACCGACACGTAAATAAAACCTGGGGTTTGTCAATGGTGGAAATCACTCCGGGGACTCAAAACGGTGATTAATAGCCCATCTAACTGTGATTAATAGCCCATGAAACAGGCCAGAATCGGCCAAAACTGCGAGTGTTGATGACCGACACGTAAATAAAACCTGCGGTTCGTTAATGGTGGAAATCACTCCGGGGACTCAAAACGGTGATTAATAGCCCATGAAACAGGCCAGAATCGGCCAAAACTGCGAGTGTTGATGACCGACACGTAAATACAACCTGGGGTTTGTCAATGGTGGAAATCACTCCGGGGACTCAAAACGGTGCTTAATAGCCCATCTAACTGTGATTAATAGCCCATGAAGCAGGCCAGAATCGGCCAAAACTGTGAGTGTTGATGACCGACACGTAAATAAAACCTAGGGTTCGTTAATGGTGGAAATCACTGCGGGGACTCAAAACGGTGATTAATAGCCCATGAAACAGGCCAGAATCGGCCAAAACTGCGAGTGTTGATGACCGACACGTAAATATAACCTGGGGTTTGTCAATGGTGGAAATCACTCCGGGGACTCAAAACGGTGCTTAATAGCCCATCTAACTGTGATTAATAGCCCATGAAACAGGCCAGAATCGGCCAAAACTGTGAGTGTTGATGACCGACACGTAAATAAAACCTGGGGTTCGTTAATGGTGGAAATCACTCCGGGGACTCAAAACGGTGATTAATAGCCCATGAAACAGGCCAGAATCGGCCAAAACTGCGAGTGTTGATGACCGACACGTAAATATAACCTGGGGTTTGTCAATGGTGGAAATCACTCCGGGGACTCAATACGGTGATTAATAGCCCATCTAACTGTGATTAATAGCCCATGAAACAGGCCAGAATTGGCCAAAACTGCGAGTTTTGATGACCGACACGTAAATAAAACCTGGGGTTCCTCAATGGTGGAAATCACTCCGGGGACTCAAAACGGTGATTAATAGCCCATGAAACAGGCCAGAATCGGCCAAAACTACGAGTGTTGATGACCGACACGTAAATACAACCTGGGGTTTGTCAATGGTGGAAATCACTCCGGGGACTCAAAACGGTGATTAATAGCCCATCTAACTGTGATTAATAGCCCATGAAACAGGCCAGAATCGGCCAAAACTGCGAGTGTTGATGACCGACACGTAAAAAAAACCTGGGGTTCGTTAATGGTGGAAATCACTCCGGGGACTCAAAACGGTGATTAATAGCCCATGAAACAGGCCAGAATCGGCCAAAACTGCGAGTGTTGATGACCGGCACGTAAATGCACCCTAGGGTTCGTCAATGGTGGAAATCACTCCGGGGACCCAAAACGGTGATTAATAGCCCATGAAACAGGCCAGAATCGGCCAAAACTGTGAGTGTTGATGACCGGCACGTAAATGCACCCTAGGGTTCGTCAATGGTGGAAATCACTCCGGGGACCCAAAACGGTGATTAATAGCCCATGCAACATGCCAGAATCGGCCAAAACTGCGAGTGTTGATGACCGGCACGTAAATGCACCCTAGGGTTCGTCAATGGTGGAAATCACTCCGGGGACCCAAAACGGTGATTAATAGCCCATGAAACAGGCCAGAATCGGCCAAAACTGCGAGTGTTGATGACCGACACGTAAATATAACCTGGGGTTTGTCAATGGTGGAAATCACTCCGGGGACTCAATACGGTGATTAATAGCCCATCTAACTGTGATTAATAGCCCATGAAACAGGCCAGAATTGGCCAAAACTGCGAGTTTTGATGACCGACACGTAAATAAAACCTGGGGTTCCTCAATGGTGGAAATCACTCCGGGGACTCAAAACGGTGATTAATAGCCCATGCAACATGCCAGAATCGGCCAAAACTGCGAGTGTTGATGACCGGCACGTAAATGCACCCTAGGGTTCGTCAATGGTGGAAATCACTCCGGGGACCCAAAACGGTGATTAATAGCCCATGCAACATGCCAGAATCGGCCAAAACTGCGAGTGTTGATGACCGACACGTAAATACAACCTGGGGTTCGTCAATGGTGGAAATCACTCCGGGGACTCAAAACGGTGATTAATAGCCCATTTAACAATGATTAATAGCCCATGAAAGATGCAAGAATCGGCCAAAACTGCGAATGTTGATGACCGGCACGTAAACGCAACCTGGGGTTCGTCAATGGTGAAAATCACTCCGGGGACTCAAAACGGTGATTAATAGCCCATGAAACAGGCCAGAATCGGCCAAAACTGCGAGTGTTGATGACCGACACGTAAATACAACCTGGGGTTTGTCAATGGTGGAAATCACTCCGGGGACTCAAAACGGTGCTTAATAGCCCATCTAACTGTGATTAATAGCCCATGAAGCAGGCCAGAATCGGCCAAAACTGTGAGTGTTGATGACCGACACGTAAATAAAACCTGGGGTTCGTTAATGGTGGAAATCACTCCGGGGACTCAAAACGGTGATTAATAGCCCATGAAACAGGCCAGAATCGGCCAAAACTGCGAGTGTTGATGACCGACACGTAAATATAACCTGGGGTTTGTCAATGGTGGAAATCACTCCGGGGACTCAATACGGTGATTAATAGCCCATCTAACTGTGATTAATAGCCCATGAAACAGGCCAGAATTGGCCAAAACTGCGAGTTTTGATGACCGACACGTAAATAAAACCTGGGGTTCCTCAATGGTGGAAATCACTCCGGGGACTCAAAACGGTGATTAATAGCCCATGAAACAGGCCAGAATCGGCCAAAACTACGAGTGTTGATGACCGACACGTAAATAAAACCTGGGGTTTGTCAATGGTGGAAATCACTCCGGGGACTCAAAACGGTGATTAATAGCCCATCTAACTGTGATTAATAGCCCAGGAAACAGGCCAGAATCGGCCAAAACTGCGAGTGTTGATGACCGATACGTAAATACAACCTGGGGTTTGTCAATGGTGGAAATCACTCCGGGGACTCAAAACGGTAATTAATAGCCCATCTAACTGTGATTAATAGCCCATGAAACAGGCGAGAATCGGCCAAAACTGCGAGTGTTGATGACCGACACGTAAATAAAACCTGCGGTTCGTTAATGGTGGAAATCACTCCGGGGACTCAAAACGGTGATTAATAGCCCATGAAACAGGCCAGAATCGGCCAAAACTGCGAGTGTTGATGACCGACACGTAAATACAACCTGGGGTTTGTCAATGGTGGAAATCACTCCGGGGACTCAAAACGGTGCTTAATAGCCCATCTAACTGTGATTAATAGCCCATGAAGCAGGCCAGAATCGGCCAAAACTGTGAGTGTTGATGACCGACACGTAAATAAAACCTGGGGTTCGTTAATGGTGGAAATCACTGCGGGGACTCAAAACGGTGATTAATAGCCCATGAAACAGGCCAGAATCGGCCAAAACTGCGAGTGTTGATGACCGACACGTAAATATAACCTGGGGTTTGTCAATGGTGGAAATCACTCCGGGGACTCAAAACGGTGCTTAATAGCCCATCTAACTGTGATTAATAGCCCATGAAACAGGCCAGAATCGGCCAAAACTGTGAGTGTTGATGACCGACACGTAAATAAAACCTGGGGTTCGTTAATGGTGGAAATCACTCCGGGGACTCAAAACGGTGATTAATAGCCCATGAAACAGGCCAGAATCGGCCAAAACTGCGAGTGTTGATGACCGACACGTAAATATAACCTGGGGTTTGTCAATGGTGGAAATCACTCCGGGGACTCAATACGGTGATTAATAGCCCATCTAACTGTGATTAATAGCCCATGAAACAGGCCAGAATTGGCCAAAACTGCGAGTTTTGATGACCGACACGTAAATAAAACCTGGGGTTCCTCAATGGTGGAAATCACTCCGGGGACTCAAAACGGTGATTAATAGCCCATGAAACAGGCCAGAATCGGCCAAAACTACGAGTGTTGATGACCGACACGTAAATACAACCTGGGGTTTGTCAATGGTGGAAATCACTCCGGGGACTCAAAACGGTGATTAATAGCCCATCTAACTGTGATTAATAGCCCATGAAACAGGCCAGAATCGGCCAAAACTGCGAGTGTTGATGACCGACACGTAAAAAAAACCTGGGGTTCGTTAATGGTGGAAATCACTCCGGGGACTCAAAACGGTGATTAATAGCCCATGAAACAGGCCAGAATCGGCCAAAACTGCGAGTGTTGATGACCGGCACGTAAATGCACCCTAGGGTTCGTCAATGGTGGAAATCACTCCGGGGACCCAAAACGGTGATTAATAGCCCATGAAACAGGCCAGAATCGGCCAAAACTGTGAGTGTTGATGACCGGCACGTAAATGCACCCTAGGGTTCGTCAATGGTGGAAATCACTCCGGGGACCCAAAACGGTGATTAATAGCCCATGCAACATGCCAGAATCGGCCAAAACTGCGAGTGTTGATGACCGGCACGTAAATGCACCCTAGGGTTCGTCAATGGTGGAAATCACTCCGGGGACCCAAAACGGTGATTAATAGCCCATGAAACAGGCCAGAATCGGCCAAAACTGCGATTGTTGATGACCGACACGTAAATATAACCTGGGGTTTGTCAATGGTGGAAATCACTCCGGGGACTCAATACGGTGATTAATAGCCCATCTAACTGTGATTAATAGCCCATGAAACAGGCCAGAATTGGCCAAAACTGCGAGTTTTGATGACCGACACGTAAATAAAACCTGGGGTTCCTCAATGGTGGAAATCACTCCGGGGACTCAAAACGGTGATTAATAGCCCATGCAACATGCCAGAATCGGCCAAAACTGCGAGTGTTGATGACCGGCACGTAAATGCACCCTAGGGTTCGTCAATGGTGGAAATCACTCCGGGGACCCAAAACGGTGATTAATAGCCCATGCAACATGCCAGAATCGGCCAAAACTGCGAGTGTTGATGACCGACACGTAAATACAACCTGGGGTTCGTCAATGGTGGAAATCACTCCGGGGACTCAAAACGGTGATTAATAGCCCATTTAACAATGATTAATAGCCCATGAAAGATGCACGAATCGGCCAAAACTGCGAATGTTGATGACCGGCACGTAAACGCAACCTGGGGTTCGTCAATGGTGAAAATCACTCCGGGGACTCAAAACGGTGATTAATAGCCCATGAAACAGGCCAGAATCGGCCAAAACTGCGAGTGTTGATGACCGACACGTAAATACAACCTGGGGTTTGTCAATGGTGGAAATCCCTCCGGGGACTCAAAACGGTGCTTAATAGCCCATCTAACTGTGATTAATAGCCCATGAAGCAGGCCAGAATCGGCCAAAACTGTGAGTGTTGATGACCGACACGTAAATAAAACCTGGGGTTCGTTAATGGTGGAAATCACTCCGGGGACTCAAAACGGTGATTAATAGCCCATGAAACAGGCCAGAATCGGCCAAAACTGCGAGTGTTGATGACCGACACGTAAATATAACCTGGGGTTTGTCAATGGTGGAAATCACTCCGGGGACTCAATACGGTGATTAATAGCCCATCTAACTGTGATTAATAGCCCATGAAACAGGCCAGAATTGGCCAAAACTGCGAGTTTTGATGACCGACACGTAAATAAAACCTGGGGTTCCTCAATGGTGGAAATCACTCCGGGGACTCAAAACGGTGATTAATAGCCCATGAAACAGGCCAGAATCGGCCAAAACTACGAGTGTTGATGACCGACACGTAAATAAAACCTGGGGTTTGTCAATGGTGGAAATCACTCCGGGGACTCAAAACGGTGATTAATAGCCCATCTAACTGTGATTAATAGCCCATGAAACAGGCCAGAATCGGCCAAAACTGCGAGTGTTGATGACCGACACGTAAATAAAACCTGGGGTTCGTTATTGGTGGAAATCACTCCGGGGACTCAAAACGGTGATTAATAGCCCATGAAACAGGCCAGAATCGGCCAAAACTGCGAGTGTTGATGACCGACACGTAAATACAACCTGGGGTTCGTCAATGGTGGAAATCACTCCGGGGACTCAAAACGGTGATTAATAGCCCATTTAACAATGATTAATAGCCCATGAAAGATGCCAGAATCGGCCAAAACTGCGAATGTTGATGACCGGCACGTAAACGCAACCTGGGGTTCGTCAATGGTGAAAATCACTCCGGGGACTCAAAACGGTGATTAATAGCCCATCTAACTATGATTAATAGCCCATGAAACAGGCCAGAATCGGCCAAAACTGCGAGTGTTGATGACCGACACGTAAATAAAACCTGGGGTTCGTTAATGGTGGAAATCACTCCGGGGACTCAAAACGGTGATTAATAGCCCATGAAACAGGCCAGAATCGGCCAAAACTGCGAGTGTTGATGACCGGCACGTAAATACAACCTGGGGTTTGTCAATGGTGGAAATCACTCCGGGGACTCAAAACGGTGATTAATAGCCCATCTAACTGTGATTAATAGCCCATGAAACAGGCCAGAATCGGCCAAAACTGCGAGTGTTGATGACCGACACGTAAATACAACCTGGGGTTTGTCAATGGTGGAAATCACTCCGGGGACTCAAAACGGTAATTAATAGCCCATCTAACTGTGATTAATAGCCCATGAAGCAGGCCAGAATCGGCCAAAACTGCGAGTGTTGATGATCGACACGTAAATACAACCTGGGGTTTGTCAATGGTGGAAATCACTCCGGGGACTCAAAACGGTGCTTAATAGCCCATCTAACTGTGATTAATAGCCCATGAAACAGGCCAGAATCGGCCAAAACTGTGAGTGTTGATGACCGACACGTAAATAAAACCTGGGGTTCGTTAATGGTGGAAATCACTCCGGGGACTCAAAACGGTGATTAATAGCCCATGAAACAGGCCAGAATCGGCCAAAACTGCGAGTGTTGATGACCGACACGTAAATATAACCTGGGGTTTGTCAATGGTGGAAATCACTCCGGGGACTCAATACGGTGATTAATAGCCCATCTAACTGTGATTAATAGCCCATGAAACAGGCCAGAATTGGCCAAAACTGCGAGTTTTGATGACCGACACGTAAATAAAACCTGGGGTTCCTCAATGGTGGAAATCACTCCGGGGACTCAAAACGGTGATTAATAGCCCATGAAACAGGCCAGAATCGGCCAAAACTACGAGTGTTGATGACCGACACGTAAATACAACCTGGGGTTTGTCAATGGTGGAAATCACTCCGGGGACTCAAAACGGTGATTAATAGCCCATCTAACTGTGATTAATAGCCCATGAAACAGGCCAGAATCGGCCAAAACTACGAGTGTTGATGACCGACACGTAAATAAAACCTGGGGTTCGTTAATGGTGGAAATCACTCCGGGGACTCAAAACGGTGATTAATAGCCCATGAAACAGGCCAGAATCGGCCAAAACTGCGAGTGTTGATGACCGGCACGTAAATGCACCCTAGGGTTCGTCAATGGTGGAAATCACTCCGGGGACCCAAAACGGTGATTAATAGCCCATGAAACAGGCCAGAATCGGCCAAAACTGTGAGTGTTGATGACCGGCACGTAAATGCACCCTAGGGTTCGTCAATGGTGGAAATCACTCCGGGGACCCAAAACGGTGATTAATAGCCCATGCAACATGCCAGAATCGGCCAAAACTGCGAGTGTTGATGACCGGCACGTAAATGCACCCTAGGGTTCGTCAATGGTGGAAATCACTCCGGGGACCCAAAACGGTGATTAATAGCCCATGCAACATGCCAGAATCGGCCAAAACTGCGAGTGTTGATGACCGACACGTAAATACAACCTGGGGTTCGTCAATAGTGGAAATCACTCCGGGGACTCAAAACGGTGATTAATAGCCCATTTAACAATGATTAATAGCCCATGAAAGATGCAAGAATCGGCCAAAACTGCGAATGTTGATGACCGGCACGTAAACGCAACATGGGGTTCGTCAATGGTGAAAATCACTCCGGGGACTCAAAACGGTGATTAATAGCCCATCTAACTATGATTAATAGCCCATGAAACAGGCCAGAATCGGCCAAAACTGCGAGTGTTGATGACCGACACGTAAATAAAACCTGGGGTTCGTTAATGGTGGAAATCACTCCGGGGACTCAAAACGGTGATTAATAGCCCATGAAACAGGCCAGAATCGGCCAAAACTGCGAGTGTTGATGACCGGCACGTAAATACAACCTGGGGTTTGTCAATGGTGGAAATCACTCCGGGGACTCAATACGGTGATTAATAGCCCATCTAACTGTGATTAATAGCCCAGGAAACAGGCCAGAATCGGCCAAAACTGCGAGTGTTGATGACCGATACGTAAATACAACCTGGGGTTTGTCAATGGTGGAAATCACTCCGGGGACTCAAAACGGTAATTAATAGCCCATCTAACTGTGATTAATAGCCCATGAAACAGGCGAGAATCGGCCAAAACTGCGAGTGTTGATGACCGACACGTAAATAAAACCTGCGGTTCGTTAATGGTGGAAATCACTCCGGGGACTCAAAACGGTGATTAATAGCCCATGAAACAGGCCAGAATCGGCCAAAACTGCGAGTGTTGATGACCGACACGTAAATACAACCTGGGGTTTGTCAATGGTGGAAATCACTCCGGGGACTCAAAACGGTGCTTAATAGCCCATCTAACTGTGATTAATAGCCCATGAAGCAGGCCAGAATCGGCCAAAACTGTGAGTGTTGATGACCGACACGTAAATAAAACCTGGGGTTCGTTATTGGTGGAAATCACTCCGGGGACTCAAAACGGTGATTAATAGCCCATGAAACAGGCCAGAATCGGCCAAAACTGCGAGTGTTGATGACCGACACGTAAATACAACCTGGGGTTCGTCAATGGTGGAAATCACTCCGGGGACTCAAAACGGTGATTAATAGCCCATTTAACAATGATTAATAGCCCATGAAAGATGCCAGAATCGGCCAAAACTGCGAATGTTGATGACCGGCACGTAAACGCAACCTGGGGTTCGTCAATGGTGAAAATCACTCCGGGGACTCAAAACGGTGATTAATAGCCCATCTAACTATGATTAATAGCCCATGAAACAGGCCAGAATCGGCCAAAACTGCGAGTGTTGATGACCGACACGTAAATAAAACCTGGGGTTCGTTAATGGTGGAAATCACTCCGGGGACTCAAAACGGTGATTAATAGCCCATGAAACAGGCCAGAATCGGCCAAAACTGCGAGTGTTGATGACCGGCACGTAAATACAACCTGGGGTTTGTCAATGGTGGAAATCACTCCGGGGACTCAAAACGGTGATTAATAGCCCATCTAACTGTGATTAATAGCCCATGAAACAGGCCAGAATCGGCCAAAACTGCGAGTGTTGATGACCGACACGTAAATACAACCTGGGGTTTGTCAATGGTGGAAATCACTCCGGGGACTCAAAACGGTAATTAATAGCCCATCTAACTGTGATTAATAGCCCATGAAGCAGGCCAGAATCGGCCAAAACTGCGAGTGTTGATGATCGACACGTAAATACAACCTGGGGTTTGTCAATGGTGGAAATCACTCCGGGGACTCAAAACGGTGCTTAATAGCCCATCTAACTGTGATTAATAGCCCATGAAACAGGCCAGAATCGGCCAAAACTGTGAGTGTTGATGACCGACACGTAAATAAAACCTGGGGTTCGTTAATGGTGGAAATCACTCCGGGGACTCAAAACGGTGATTAATAGCCCATGAAACAGGCCAGAATCGGCCAAAACTGCGAGTGTTGATGACCGACACGTAAATATAACCTGGGGTTTGTCAATGGTGGAAATCACTCCGGGGACTCAATACGGTGATTAATAGCCCATCTAACTGTGATTAATAGCCCATGAAACAGGCCAGAATTGGCCAAAACTGCGAGTTTTGATGACCGACACGTAAATAAAACCTGGGGTTCCTCAATGGTGGAAATCACTCCGGGGACTCAAAACGGTGATTAATAGCCCATGAAACAGGCCAGAATCGGCCAAAACTGCGAGTGTTGATGACCGACACGTAAATACAACCTGGGGTTCGTCAATGGTGGAAATCACTCCGGGGACTCAAAACGGTGATTAATAGCCCATTTAACAATGATTAATAGCCCATGAAAGATGCCAGAATCGGCCAAAACTGCGAATGTTGATGACCGGCACGTAAACGCAACCTGGGGTTCGTCAATGGTGAAAATCACTCCGGGGACTCAAAACGGTGATTAATAGCCCATCTAACTATGATTAATAGCCCATGAAACAGGCCAGAATCGGCCAAAACTGCGAGTGTTGATGACCGACACGTAAATAAAACCTGGGGTTCGTTAATGGTGGAAATCACTCCGGGGACTCAAAACGGTGATTAATAGCCCATGAAACAGGCCAGAATCGGCCAAAACTGCGAGTGTTGATGACCGGCACGTAAATACAACCTGGGGTTTGTCAATGGTGGAAATCACTCCGGGGACTCAAAACGGTGATTAATAGCCCATCTAACTGTGATTAATAGCCCATGAAACAGGCCAGAATCGGCCAAAACTGCGAGTGTTGATGACCGACACGTAAATACAACCTGGGGTTTGTCAATGGTGGAAATCACTCCGGGGACTCAAAACGGTAATTAATAGCCCATCTAACTGTGATTAATAGCCCATGAAGCAGGCCAGAATCGGCCAAAACTGCGAGTGTTGATGATCGACACGTAAATACAACCTGGGGTTTGTCAATGGTGGAAATCACTCCGGGGACTCAAAACGGTGCTTAATAGCCCATCTAACTGTGATTAATAGCCCATGAAACAGGCCAGAATCGGCCAAAACTGTGAGTGTTGATGACCGACACGTAAATAAAACCTGGGGTTCGTTAATGGTGGAAATCACTCCGGGGACTCAAAACGGTGATTAATAGCCCATGAAACAGGCCAGAATCGGCCAAAACTGCGAGTGTTGATGACCGACACGTAAATATAACCTGGGGTTTGTCAATGGTGGAAATCACTCCGGGGACTCAATACGGTGATTAATAGCCCATCTAACTGTGATTAATAGCCCATGAAACAGGCCAGAATTGGCCAAAACTGCGAGTTTTGATGACCGACACGTAAATAAAACCTGGGGTTCCTCAATGGTGGAAATCACTCCGGGGACTCAAAACGGTGATTAATAGCCCATGAAACAGGCCAGAATCGGCCAAAACTACGAGTGTTGATGACCGACACGTAAATACAACCTGGGGTTTGTCAATGGTGGAAATCACTCCGGGGACTCAAAACGGTGATTAATAGCCCATCTAACTGTGATTAATAGCCCATGAAACAGGCCAGAATCGGCCAAAACTACGAGTGTTGATGACCGACACGTAAATAAAACCTGGGGTTCGTTAATGGTGGAAATCACTCCGGGGACTCAAAACGGTGATTAATAGCCCATGAAACAGGCCAGAATCGGCCAAAACTGCGAGTGTTGATGACCGGCACGTAAATGCACCCTAGGGTTCGTCAATGGTGGAAATCACTCCGGGGACCCAAAACGGTGATTAATAGCCCATGAAACAGGCCAGAATCGGCCAAAACTGTGAGTGTTGATGACCGGCACGTAAATGCACCCTAGGGTTCGTCAATGGTGGAAATCACTCCGGGGACCCAAAACGGTGATTAATAGCCCATGCAACATGCCAGAATCGGCCAAAACTGCGAGTGTTGATGACCGGCACGTAAATGCACCCTAGGGTTCGTCAATGGTGGAAATCACTCCGGGGACCCAAAACGGTGATTAATAGCCCATGCAACATGCCAGAATCGGCCAAAACTGCGAGTGTTGATGACCGACACGTAAATACAACCTGGGGTTCGTCAATAGTGGAAATCACTCCGGGGACTCAAAACGGTGATTAATAGCCCATTTAACAATGATTAATAGCCCATGAAAGATGCAAGAATCGGCCAAAACTGCGAATGTTGATGACCGGCACGTAAACGCAACATGGGGTTCGTCAATGGTGAAAATCACTCCGGGGACTCAAAACGGTGATTAATAGCCCATCTAACTATGATTAATAGCCCATGAAACAGGCCAGAATCGGCCAAAACTGCGAGTGTTGATGACCGACACGTAAATAAAACCTGGGGTTCGTTAATGGTGGAAATCACTCCGGGGACTCAAAACGGTGATTAATAGCCCATGAAACAGGCCAGAATCGGCCAAAACTGCGAGTGTTGATGACCGGCACGTAAATACAACCTGGGGTTTGTCAATGGTGGAAATCACTCCGGGGACTCAATACGGTGATTAATAGCCCATCTAACTGTGATTAATAGCCCAGGAAACAGGCCAGAATCGGCCAAAACTGCGAGTGTTGATGACCGATACGTAAATACAACCTGGGGTTTGTCAATGGTGGAAATCACTCCGGGGACTCAAAACGGTAATTAATAGCCCATCTAACTGTGATTAATAGCCCATGAAACAGGCGAGAATCGGCCAAAACTGCGAGTGTTGATGACCGACACGTAAATAAAACCTGCGGTTCGTTAATGGTGGAAATCACTCCGGGGACTCAAAACGGTGATTAATAGCCCATGAAACAGGCCAGAATCGGCCAAAACTGCGAGTGTTGATGACCGACACGTAAATACAACCTGGGGTTTGTCAATGGTGGAAATCACTCCGGGGACTCAAAACGGTGCTTAATAGCCCATCTAACTGTGATTAATAGCCCATGAAGCAGGCCAGAATCGGCCAAAACTGTGAGTGTTGATGACCGACACGTAAATAAAACCTGGGGTTCGTTAATGGTGGAAATCACTGCGGGGACTCAAAACGGTGATTAATAGCCCATGAAACAGGCCAGAATCGGCCAAAACTGCGAGTGTTGATGACCGACACGTAAATATAACCTGGGGTTTGTCAATGGTGGAAATCACTCCGGGGACTCAAAACGGTGCTTAATAGCCCATCTAACTGTGATTAATAGCCCATGAAACAGGCCAGAATCGGCCAAAACTGTGAGTGTTGATGACCGACACGTAAATAAAACCTGGGGTTCGTTAATGGTGGAAATCACTCCGGGGACTCAAAACGGTGATTAATAGCCCATGAAACAGGCCAGAATCGGCCAAAACTGCGAGTGTTGATGACCGACACGTAAATATAACCTGGGGTTTGTCAATGGTGGAAATCACTCCGGGGACTCAATACGGTGATTAATAGCCCATCTAACTGTGATTAATAGCCCATGAAACAGGCCAGAATTGGCCAAAACTGCGAGTTTTGATGACCGACACGTAAATAAAACCTGGGGTTCCTCAATGGTGGAAATCACTCCGGGGACTCAAAACGGTGATTAATAGCCCATGAAACAGGCCAGAATCGGCCAAAACTACGAGTGTTGATGACCGACACGTAAATACAACATGGGGTTTGTCAATGGTGGAAATCACTCCGGGGACTCAAAACGGTGATTAATAGCCCATCTAACTGTGATTAATAGCCCATGAAACAGGCCAGAATCGGCCAAAACTGCGAGTGTTGATGACCGACACGTAAAAAAAACCTGGGGTTCGTTAATGGTGGAAATCACTCCGGGGACTCAAAACGGTGATTAATAGCGCATGAAACAGGCCAGAATCGGCCAAAACTGCGAGTGTTGATGACCGGCACGTAAATGCACCCTAGGGTTCGTCAATGGTGGAAATCACTCCGGGGACCCAAAACGGTGATTAATAGCCCATGAAACAGGCCAGAATCGGCCAAAACTGTGAGTGTTGATGACCGGCACGTAAATGCACCCTAGGGTTCGTCAATGGTGGAAATCACTCCGGGGACCCAAAACGGTGATTAATAGCCCATGCAACATGCCAGAATCGGCCAAAACTGCGAGTGTTGATGACCGGCACGTAAATGCACCCTAGGGTTCGTCAATGGTGGAAATCACTCCGGGGACCCAAAACGGTGATTAATAGCCCATGAAACAGGCCAGAATCGGCCAAAACTGCGAGTGTTGATGACCGACACGTAAATATAACCTGGGGTTTGTCAATGGTGGAAATCACTCCGGGGACTCAATACGGTGATTAATAGCCCATCTAACTGTGATTAATAGCCCATGAAACAGGCCAGAATTGGCCAAAACTGCGAGTTTTGATGACCGACACGTAAATAAAACCTGGGGTTCCTCAATGGTGGAAATCACTCCGGGGACTCAAAACGGTGATTAATAGCCCATGAAACAGGCCAGAATCGGCCAAAACTACGAGTGTTGATGACCGACACGTAAATAAAACCTGGGGTTTGTCAATGGTGGAAATCACTCCGGGGACTCAAAACGGTGATTAATAGCCCATCTAACTGTGATTAATAGCCCATGAAACAGGCCAGAATCGGCCAAAACTGCGAGTGTTGATGACCGGCACGTAAATACAACCTGGGGTTTGTCAATGGTGGAAATCACTCCGGGGACTCAAAACGGTGATTAATAGCCCATCTAACTGTGATTAATAGCCCATGAAACAGGCCAGAATCGGCCAAAACTGCGAGTGTTGATGACCGACACGTAAATACAACCTGGGGTTCGTCAATGGTGGAAATCACTCCGGGGACTCAAAACGGTGATTAATAGCCCATTTAACAATGATTAATAGCCCATGAAAGATGCCAGAATCGGCCAAAACTGCGAATGTTGATGACCGGCACGTAAACGCAACCTGGGGTTCGTCAATGGTGAAAATCACTCCGGGGACTCAAAACGGTGATTAATAGCCCATCTAACTATGATTAATAGCCCATGAAACAGGCCAGAATCGGCCAAAACTGCGAGTGTTGATGACCGACACGTAAAAAAAACCTGGGGTTCGTTAATGGTGGAAATCACTCCGGGGACTCAAAACGGTGATTAATAGCCCATGAAACAGGCCAGAATCGGCCAAAACTGCGAGTGTTGATGACCGGCACGTAAATGCACCCTAGGGTTCGTCAATGGTGGAAATCACTCCGGGGACCCAAAACGGTGATTAATAGCCCATGAAACAGGCCAGAATCGGCCAAAACTGTGAGTGTTGATGACCGGCACGTAAATGCACCCTAGGGTTCGTCAATGGTGGAAATCACTCCGGGGACCCAAAACGGTGATTAATAGCCCATGCAACATGCCAGAATCGGCCAAAACTGCGAGTGTTGATGACCGGCACGTAAATGCACCCTAGGGTTCGTCAATGGTGGAAATCACTCCGGGGACCCAAAACGGTGATTAATAGCCCATGCAACATGCCAGAATCGGCCAAAACTGCGAGTGTTGATGACCGACACGTAAATACAACCTGGGGTTCGTCAATGGTGGAAATCACTCCGGGGACTCAAAACGGTGATTAATAGCCCATTTAACAATGATTAATAGCCCATGAAAGATGCAAGAATCGGCCAAAACTGCGAATGTTGATGACCGGCACGTAAACGCAACCTGGGGTTCGTCAATGGTGAAAATCACTCCGGGGACTCAAAACGGTGATTAATAGCCCATCTAACTATGATTAATAGCCCATGAAACAGGCCAGAATCGGCCAAAACTGCGAGTGTTGATGACCGACACGTAAATAAAACCTGGGGTTCGTTAATGGTGGAAATCACTCCGGGGACTCAAAACGGTGATTAATAGCCCATGAAACAGGCCAGAATCGGCCAAAACTGCGAGTGTTGATGACCGACACGTAAATACAACCTAGGGTTTCTCAATGGTGGAAATCACTCCGGGGACTCAAAACGGTGCTTAATAGCCCATCTAACTGTGATTAATAGCCCATGAAGCAGGCCAGAATCGGCCAAAACAGTGAGTGTTGATGACCGACACGTAAATAAAACCTGGGGTTCGTTAATGGTGGAAATCACTCCGGGGACTCAAAACGGTGATTAATAGCCCATGAAACAGGCCAGAATCGGCCAAAACTACGAGTGTTGATGACCGACACGTAAATAAAACCTGGGGTTCGTCAATGGTGGAAATCACTCCGGGGACTCAAAACGGTGATTAATAGCCCATTTAACAATGATTAATAGCCCATGAAAGATGCAAGAATCGGCCAAAACTGCGAATGTTGATGACCGGCACGTAAACGCAACCTGGGGTTCGTCAATGGTGAAAATCACTCCGGGGACTCAAAACGGTGATTAATAGCCCATCTAACTATGATTAATAGCCCATGAAACAGGCCAGAATCGGCCAAAACTGCGAGTGTTGATGACCGACACGTAAATAAAACCTGGGGTTCGTTAATGGTGGAAATCACTCCGGGGACTCAAAACGGTGATTAATAGCCCATGAAACAGGCCAGAATCGGCCAAAACTGCGAGTGTTGATGACCGGCACGTAAATACAACCTGGGGTTTGTCAATGGTGGAAATCACTCCGGGGACTCAAAACGGTAATTAATAGCCCATCTAACTGTGATTAATAGCCCATGAAACAGGCCAGAATCGGCCAAAACTGCGAGTGTTGATGACCGACACGTAAATATAACCTGGGGTTTGTCAATGGTGGAAATCACTCCGGGGACTCAATCCGGTGATTAATAGCCCATCTAACTGTGATTAATAGCCCATGAAACAGGCCAGAATTGGCCAAAACTGCGAGTTTTGATGACCGACACGTAAATAAAACCTGGGGTTCCTCAATGGTGGAAATCACTCCGGGGACTCAAAACGGTGATTAATAGCCCATGAAACAGGCCAGAATCGGCCAAAACTACGAGTGTTGATGACCGACACGTAAATAAAACCTGGGGTTTGTCAATGGTGGAAATCACTCCGGGGACTCAAAACGGTGATTAATAGCCCATCTAACTGTGATTAATAGCCCATGAAACAGGCCAGAATCGGCCAAAACTGCGAGTGTTGATGACCGACACGTAAATAAAACCTGGGGTTCGTTAATGGTGGAAATCACTCCGGGGACTCAAAACGGTGATTAATAGCCCATGAAACAGGCCAGAATCGGCCAAAACTGCGAGTGTTGATGACCGACACGTAAATACAACCTGGGGTTCGTCAATGGTGGAAATCACTCCGGGGACTCAAAACGGTGATTAATAGCCCATTTAACAATGATTAATAGCCCATGAAAGATGCCAGAATCGGCCAAAACTGCGAATGTTGATGACCGGCACGTAAACGCAACCTGGGGTTCGTCAATGGTGAAAATCACTCCGGGGACTCAAAACGGTGATTAATAGCCCATCTAACTATGATTAATAGCCCATGAAACAGGCCAGAATCGGCCAAAACTGCGAGTGTTGATGACCGACACGTAAATAAAACCTGGGGTTCGTTAATGGTGGAAATCACTCCGGGGACTCAAAACGGTGATTAATAGCCCATGAAACAGGCCAGAATCGGCCAAAACTGCGAGTGTTGATGACCGGCACGTAAATACAACCTGGGGTTTGTCAATGGTGGAAATCACTCCGGGGACTCAAAACGGTGATTAATAGCCCATCTAACTGTGATTAATAGCCCAGGAAACAGGCCAGAATCGGCCAAAACTGCGAGTGTTGATGACCGACACGTAAATACAACCTGGGGTTTGTCAATGGTGGAAATCACTCCGGGGACTGAAAACGGTAATTAATAGCCCATCTAACTGTGATTAATAGCCCATGAAACAGGCCAGAATCGGCCAAAACTGCGAGTGTTGATGACCGACACGTAAATAAAACCTGCGGTTCGTTAATGGTGGAAATCACTCCGGGGACTCCAAACGGTGATTAATAGCCCATGAAACAGGCCAGAATCGGCCAAAACTGCGAGTGTTGATGACCGACACGTAAATACAACCTGGGGTTTGTCAATGGTGGAAATCACTCCGGGGACTCAAAACGGTGCTTAATAGCCCATCTAACTGTGATTAATAGCCCATGAAGCAGGCCAGAATCGGCCAAAACTGTGAGTGTTGATGACCGACACGTAAATAAAACCTGGGGTTCGTTAATGGTGGAAATCATTGCGGGGACTCAAAACGGTGATTAATAGCCCATGAAACAGGCCAGAATCGGCCAAAACTGCGAGTGTTGATGACCGACACGTAAATATAACCTGGGGTTTGTCAATGGTGGAAATCACTCCGGGGACTCAATACGGTGATTAATAGCCCATCTAACTGTGATTAATAGCCCATGAAACAGGCAAGAATTGGCCAAAACTGCGAGTTTTGATGACCGACACGTAAATAAAACCTGGGGTTCCTCAATGGTGGAAATCACTCCGGGGACTCAAAACGGTGATTAATAGCCCATGAAACAGGCCAGAATCGGCCAAAACTACGAGTGTTGATGACCGACACGTAAATACAACCTGGGGTTTGTCAATGGTGGAAATCACTCCGGGGACTCAAAACGGTGATTAATAGCCCATCTAACTGTGATTAATAGCCCATGAAACAGGCCAGAATCGGCCAAAACTGCGAGTGTTGATGACCGACACGTAAATAAAACCTGGGGTTCGTTAATGGTGGAAATCACTCCGGGGACTCAAAACGGTGATTAATAGCCCATGAAACAGGCCAAAATCGGCCAAAACTGCGAGTGTTGATGACCGGCACGTAAATACAACCTGGGGTTTGTCAATGGTGGAAATCACTCCGGGGACTCAAAACGGTGATTAATAGCCCATCTAACTGTGATTAATAGCCCATGAAACAGGCCAGAATCGGCCAAAACTGCGAGTGTTGATGACCGACACGTAAATACAACCCGGGGTTTGTCAATGGTGGAAATCACTCCGGGGACTCAAAACGGTAATTAATAGCCCATCTAACTGTGATTAATAGCCCATGAAGCAGGCCAGAATCGGCCAAAACTGCGAGTGTTGATGACCGACACGTAAATACAACCTGGGGTTTGTCAATGGTGGAAATCACTCCGGGGACTCAAAACGGTGCTTAATAGCCCATCTAACTGTGATTAATAGCCCATGAAACAGGCCAGAATCGGCCAAAACTGTGAGTGTTGATGACCGACACGTAAATAAAACCTGGGGTTCGTTAATGGTGGAAATCACTCCGGGGACTCAAAACGGTGATTAATAGCCCATGAAACAGGCCAGAATCGGCCAAAACTGCGAGTGTTGATGACCGACACGTAAATACAACCTGGGGTTCGTCAATGGTGGAAATCACTCCGGGGACTCAAAACGGTGATTAATAGCCCATTTAACAATGATTAATAGCCCATGAAAGATGCAAGAATCGGCCAAAACTGCGAATGTTGATGACCGGCACGTAAACGCAACCTGGGGTTCGTCAATGGTGAAAATCACTCCGGGGACTCAAAACGGTGATTAATAGCCCATCTAACTATGATTAATAGCCCATGAAACAGGCCAGAATCGGCCAAAACTGCGAGTGTTGATGACCGACACGTAAATAAAACCTGGGGTTCGTTAATGGTGGAAATCACTCCGGGGACTCAAAACGGTGATTAATAGCCCATGAAACAGGCCAGAATCGGCCAAAACTGCGAGTGTTGATGACCGGCACGTAAATACAACCTGGGGTTTGTCAATGGTGGAAATCACTCCGGGGACTCAAAACGGTGATTAATAGCCCATCTAACTGTGATTAATAGCCCAGGAAACAGGCCAGAATCGGCCAAAACTGCGAGTGTTGATGACCGACACGTAAATACAACCTGGGGTTTGTCAATGGTGGAAATCACTCCGGGGACTCAAAACGGTAATGAATAGCCCATCTAACTGTGATTAATAGCCCATGAAACAGGCCAGAATCGGCCAAAACTGCGAGTGTTGATGACCGACACGTAAATAAAACCTGGGGTTCGTTAATGGTGGAAATCACTCCGGGGACTCAAAACGGTGATTAATAGCCCATGAAACAGGCCAGAATCGGCCAAAACTGCGAGTGTTGATGACCGACACGTAAATACAACCTGGGGTTCGTCAATGGTGGAAATCACTCCGGGGACTCAAAACGGTGATTAATAGCCCATGAAACAGGCCAGAATCGGCCAAAACTACGAGTGTTGATGACCGACACGTAAATAAAACCTGGGGTTTGTCAATGGTGGAAATCACTCCGGGGACTCAAAACGGTGATTAATAGCCCATCTAACTGTGATTAATAGCCCATGAAACAGGCCAGAATCGGCCAAAACTGCGAGTGTTGATGACCGACACGTAAATAAAACCTGGGGTTCGTTAATGGTGGAAATCACTCCGGGGACTCAAAACGGTGATTAATAGCCCATGAAACAGGCCAGAATCGGCCAAAACTGCGAGTGTTGATGACCGGCACGTAAATACAACCTGGGGTTTGTCAATGGTGGAAATCACTCCGGGGACTCAAAACGGTGATTAATAGCCCATTTAACAATGATTAATAGCCCATGAAAGATGCCAGAATCGGCCAAAACTGCGAATGTTGATGACCGGCACGTAAACGCAACCTGGGGTTCGTCAATGGTGAAAATCACTCCGGGGACTCAAAACGGTGATTAATAGCCCATCTAACTATGATTAATAGCCCATGAAACAGGCCAGAATCGGCCAAAACTGCGAGTGTTGATGACCGACACGTAAATAAAACCTGGGGTTCGTTAATGGTGGAAATCACTCCGGGGACTCAAAACGGTGATTAATAGCCCATGAAACAGGCCAGAATCGGCCAAAACTGCGAGTGTTGATGACCGACACGTAAATAAAACCTGGGGTTCGTTAATGGTGGAAATCACTCCGGGGACTCAAAACGGTGATTAATAGCCCATGAAACAGGCCAGAATCGGCCAAAACTACGAGTGTTGATGACCGACACGTAAATACAACCTGGGGTTCGTCAATGGTGGAAATCACTCCGGGGACTCAAAACGGTGATTAATAGCCCATTTAACAATGATTAATAGCCCATGAAAGATGCCAGAATCGGCCAAAACTGCGAATGTTGATGACCGGCACGTAAACGCAACCTGGGGTTCGTCAATGGTGAAAATCACTCCGGGGACTCAAAACGGTGATTAATAGCCCATCTAACTATGATTAATAGCCCATGAAACAGGCCAGAATCGGCCAAAACTGCGAGTGTTGATGACCGACACGTAAATAAAACCTGGGGTTCGTTAATGGTGGAAATCACTCCGGGGACTCAAAACGGTGATTAATAGCCCATGAAACAGGCCAGAATCGGCCAAAACTGCGAGTGTTGATGACCGGCACGTAAATACAACCTGGGGTTTGTCAATGGTGGAAATCACTCCGGGGACTCAAAACGGTGATTAATAGCCCATCTAACTGTGATTAATAGCCCATGAAACAGGCCAGAATCGGCCAAAACTGCGAGTGTTGATGACCGACACGTAAATACAACCTGGGGTTTGTCAATGGTGGAAATCACTCCGGGGACTCAAAACGGTAATTAATAGCCCATCTAACTGTGATTAATAGCCCATGAAGCAGGCCAGAATCGGCCAAAACTGCGAGTGTTGATGACCGACACGTAAATACAACCTGGGGTTTGTCAATGGTGGAAATCACTCCGGGGACTCAAAACGGTGCTTAATAGCCCATCTAACTGTGATTAATAGCCCATGAAACAGTCCAGAATCGGCCAAAACTGTGAGTGTTGATGACCGACACGTAAATAAAACCTGGGGTTCGTTAATGGTGGAAATCACTCCGGGGACTCAAAACGGTGATTAATAGCCCATGAAACAGGCCAGAATCGGCCAAAACTGCGAGTGTTGATTACCGACACGTAAATACAACCTGGGGTTCGTCAATGGTGGAAATCACTCCGGGGACTCAAAACGGTGATTAATAGCCCATTTAACAATGATTAATAGCCCATGAAAGATGCCAGAATCGGCCAAAACTGCGAATGTTGATGACCGGCACGTAAACGCAACCTGGGTTCGTCAATGGTGAAAATCACTCCGGGGACTCAAAAAGGTGATTAATAGCCCATCTAACTATGATTAATAGCCCATGAAACAGGCCAGAATCGGCCAAAACTGCGAGTGTTGATGACCGACACGTAAATAAAACCTGGGGTTCGTTAATGGTGGAAATCACTCCGGGGACTCAAAACGGTGATTAATAGCCCATCTAACTGTGATTAATAGCCCATGAAACAGGCCAGAATCGGCCAAAACTGCGAGTGTTGATGACCGACACGTAAATACAACCTGGGGTTTGTCAATGGTGGAAATCACTCCGGGGACTCAAAACGGTAATTAATAGCCCATCTAACTGTGATTAATAGCCCATGAAACAGGCCAGAATCGGCCAAAACTGCGAGTGTTGATGACCGACACGTAAATAAAACCTGCGGTTCGTTAATGGTGGAAATCACTGCGGGGACTCAAAACGGTGATTAATAGCCCATGAAACAGGCCAGAATCGGCCAAAACTGCGAGTGTTGATGACCGACACGTAAATACAACCTGGGGTTTGTCAATGGTGGAAATCACTCTGGGGACTCAAAACGGTGCTTAATAGCCCATCTAACTGTGATTAATAGCCCATGAAGCAGGCCAGAATCGGCCAAAACTGTGAGTGTTGATGACCGACACGTAAATAAAACCTGGGGTTCGTTAATGGTGGAAATCACTCCGGGGACTCAAAACGGTGATTAATAGCCCATGAAACAGGCCAGAATCGGCCAAAACTGCGAGTGTTGATGACCGACACGTAAATAAAACCTGGGGTTCGTTAATGGTGGAAATCACTCCGGGGACTCAAAACGGTGATTAATAGCCCATGAAACAGGCCAGAATCGGCCAAAACTGCGAGTGTTGATGACCGACACGTAAATAAAACCTAGGGTTCGTTAATGGTGGAAATCACTCCGGGGACTCAAAACGGTGATTAATAGCCCATGAAACAGGCCAGAATCGGCCAAAACTGCGAGTGTTGATGACCGACACGTAAATACAACCTGGGGTTCGTCAATGGTGGAAATCACTCCGGGGACTCAAAACGGTGATTAATAGCCCATTTAACAATGATTAAAAGCCCATGAAAGATGCCAGAATCGGCCAAAACTGCGAATGTTGATGACCGGCACGTAAACGCAACCTGGGGTTCGTCAATGGTGAAAATCACTCCGGGGACTCAAAACGGTGATTAATAGCCCATCTAACTATGATTAATAGCCCATGAAACAGGCCAGAATCGGCCAAAACTGCGAGTGTTGATGACCGACACGTAAATAAAACCTGGGGTTCGTTAATGGTGGAAATCACTCCGGGGAGTCAAAACGGTGATTAATAGCCCATGAAACAGGCCAGAATGTTGATGACCGGCACGTAAATACAACCTGGGGTTTGTCAATGGTGGAAATCACTCCGGGGACTCAAAACGGTGATTAATAGCCCATCTAACTGTGATTAATAGCCCATGAAACAGGCCAGAATCGGCCAAAACTGCGAGTGTTGATGACCGACACGTAAATACAACCTGGGGTTTGTCAATGGTGGAAATCACTCCGGGGACCCAAAACGGTGATTAATAGCCCATGCAACATGCCAGAATCGGCCAAAACTGCGAGTGTTGATGACCGACACGTAAATACAACCTGGGGTTCGTCAATGGTGGAAATCACTCCGGGGACTCAAAACGGTGATTAATAGCCCATTTAACAATGATTAATAGCCCATGAAAGATGCAAGAATCGGCCAAAACTGCGAATGTTGATGACCGGCACGTAAACGCAACCTGGGGTTCGTCAATGGTGAAAATCACTCCGGGGACTCAAAACGGTGATTAATAGCCCATCTAACTATGATTAATAGCCCATGAAACAGGCCAGAATCGGCCAAAACTGCGAGTGTTGATGACCGACACGTAAATAAAACCTGGGGTTCGTTAATGGTGGAAATCACTCCGGGGACTCAAAACGGTGATTAATAGCCCATCTAACTGTGATTAATAGCCCATGAAACAGGCCAGAATCGGCCAAAACTGCGAGTGTTGATGACCGACACGTAAATACAACCTGGGGTTTGTCAATGGTGGAAATCACTCCGGGGACTCAAAACGGTGATTAATAGCCCATTTAACAATGATTAATAGCCCATGAAAGATGCCAGAATCGGCCAAAACTGCGAATGTTGATGACCGGCACGTAAACGCAACCTGGGGTTCGTCAATGGTGAAAATCACTCCGGGGACTCAAAACGGTGATTAATAGCCCATCTAACTATGATTAATAGCCCATGAAACAGGCCAGAATCGGCCAAAACTGCGAGTGTTGATGACCGACACGTAAATAAAACCTGGGGTTCGTTAATGGTGGAAATCACTCCGGGGAGTCAAAACGGTGATTAATAGCCCATGAAACAGGCCAGAATGTTGATGACCGGCACGTAAATACAACCTGGGGTTTGTCAATGGTGGAAATCACTCCGGGGACTCAAAACGGTGATTAATAGCCCATCTAACTGTGATTAATAGCCCATGAAACAGGCCAGAATCGGCCAAAACTGCGAGTGTTGATGACCGACACGTAAATACAACCTGGGGTTTGTCAATGGTGGAAATCACTCCGGGGACCCAAAACGGTGATTAATAGCCCATGCAACATGCCAGAATCGGCCAAAACTGCGAGTGTTGATGACCGACACGTAAATACAACCTGGGGTTCGTCAATGGTGGAAATCACTCCGGGGACTCAAAACGGTGATTAATAGCCCATTTAACAATGATTAATAGCCCATGAAAGATGCAAGAATCGGCCAAAACTGCGAATGTTGATGACCGGCACGTAAACGCAACCTGGGGTTCGTCAATGGTGAAAATCACTCCGGGGACTCAAAACGGTGATTAATAGCCCATCTAACTATGATTAATAGCCCATGAAACAGGCCAGAATCGGCCAAAACTGCGAGTGTTGATGACCGGCACGTAAATACAACCTGGGGTTTGTCAATGGTGGAAATCACTCCGGGGACTCAAAACGGTGATTAATAGCCCATCTAACTGTGATTAATAGCCCAGGAAACAGGCCAGAATCGGCCAAAACTGCGAGTGTTGATGACCGACACGTAAATACAACCTGGGGTTTGTCAATGGTGGAAATCACTCCGGGGACTCAAAACGGTAATTAATAGCCCATCTAACTGTGATTAATAGCCCATGAAGCAGGCCAGAATCGGCCAAAACTGTGAGTGTTGATGACCGACACGTAAATAAAACCTGGGGTTCGTTAATGGTGGAAATCACTGCGGGGACTCAAAACGGTGATTAATAGCCCATGAAACAGGCCAGAATCGGCAAAAACTGCGAGTGTTGATGACCGACACGTAAATATAACCTGGGGTTTGTCAATGGTGGAAATCACTCCGGGGACTCAATACGGTGATTAATAGCCCATCTAACTGTGATTAATAGCCCATGAAACAGGCAAGAATTGGCCAAAACTGCGAGTTTTGATGACCGACACGTAAATAAAACCTGGGGTTCCTCAATGGTGGAAATCACTCCGGGGACTCAAAACGGTGATTAATAGCCCATCTAACTATGATTAATAGCCCATGAAACAGGCCAGAATCGGCCAAAACTGCGAGTGTTGATGACCGACACGTAAATAAAACCTGGGGTTCGTTAATGGTGGAAATCACTCCGGGGACTCAAAACGGTGATTAATAGCCCATCTAACTGTGATTAATAGCCCATGAAACAGGCCAGAATCGGCCAAAACTGCGAGTGTTGATGACCGACACGTAAATAAAACCTGGGGTTCGTTAATGGTGGAAATCACTCCGGGGACTCAAAACGGTGATTAATAGCCCATTTAACAATGATTAATAGCCCATGAAAGATGCCAGAATCGGCCAAAACTGCGAATGTTGATGACCGGCACGTAAACGCAACCTGGGGTTCGTCAATGGCGAAAATCACTCCGGGGACTCAAAACGGTGATTAATAGCCCATCTAACTATGATTAATAGCCCATGAAACAGGCCAGAATCGGCCAAAACTGCGAGTGTTGATGACCGGCACGTAAATACAACCTGGGGTTTGTCAATGGTGGAAATCACTCCGGGGACTCAAAACGGTGATTAATAGCCCATCTAACTGTGATTAATAGCCCAGGAAACAGGCCAGAATCGGCCAAAACTGCGAGTGTTGATGACCGACACGTAAATACAACCTGGGGTTTGTCAATGGTGGAAATCACTCCGGGGACTCAAAACGGTGATTAATAGCCCATGAAACAGGCCAGAATCGGCCAAAACTGCGAGTGTTGATGACCGACACGTAAATACAACCTGGGGTTTGTCAATGGTGGAAATCACTCTGGGGACTCAAAACGGTGCTTAATAGCCCATCTAACTGTGATTAATAGCCCATGAAGCAGGCCAGAATCGGCCAAAACTGTGAGTGTTGATGACCGACACGTAAATAAAACCTGGGGTTCGTTAATGGTGGAAATCACTCCGGGGACTCAAAACGGTGATTAATAGCCCATGAAACAGGCCAGAATCGGCCAAAACTGCGAGTGTTGATGACCGACACGTAAATAAAACCTGCGGTTCGTTAATGGTGGAAATCACTGCGGGGACTCAAAACGGTGATTAATAGCCCATGAAACAGGCCAGAATCGGCCAAAACTGCGAGTGTTGATGACCGACACGTAAATACAACCTGGGGTTTGTCAATGGTGGAAATCACTCTGGGGACTCAAAACGGTGCTTAATAGCCCATCTAACTGTGATTAATAGCCCATGAAGCAGGCCAGAATCGGCCAAAACTGTGAGTGTTGATGACCGACACGTAAATAAAACCTGGGGTTCGTTAATGGTGGAAATCACTCCGGGGACTCAAAACGGTGATTAATAGCCCATGAAACAGGCCAGAATCGGCCAAAACTGCGAGTGTTGATGACCGACACGTAAATAAAACCTGGGGTTCGTTAATGGTGGAAATCACTCCGGGGACTCAAAACGGTGATTAATAGCCCATGAAACAGGCCAGAATCGGCCAAAACTGCGAGTGTTGATGACCGACACGTAAATAAAACCTAGGGTTCGTTAATGGTGGAAATCACTCCGGGGACTCAAAACGGTGATTAATAGCCCATGAAACAGGCCAGAATCGGCCAAAACTGCGAGTGTTGATGACCGACACGTAAATACAACCTGGGGTTCGTCAATGGTGGAAATCACTCCGGGGACTCAAAACGGTGATTAATAGCCCATTTAACAATGATTAAAAGCCCATGAAAGATGCCAGAATCGGCCAAAACTGCGAATGTTGATGACCGGCACGTAAACGCAACCTGGGGTTCGTCAATGGTGAAAATCACTCCGGGGACTCAAAACGGTGATTAATAGCCCATCTAACTATGATTAATAGCCCATGAAACAGGCCAGAATCGGCCAAAACTGCGAGTGTTGATGACCGACACGTAAATAAAACCTGGGGTTCGTTAATGGTGGAAATCACTCCGGGGAGTCAAAACGGTGATTAATAGCCCATGAAACAGGCCAGAATGTTGATGACCGGCACGTAAATACAACCTGGGGTTTGTCAATGGTGGAAATCACTCCGGGGACTCAAAACGGTGATTAATAGCCCATCTAACTGTGATTAATAGCCCATGAAACAGGCCAGAATCGGCCAAAACTGCGAGTGTTGATGACCGACACGTAAATACAACCTGGGGTTTGTCAATGGTGGAAATCACTCCGGGGACCCAAAACGGTGATTAATAGCCCATGCAACATGCCAGAATCGGCCAAAACTGCGAGTGTTGATGACCGACACGTAAATACAACCTGGGGTTCGTCAATGGTGGAAATCACTCCGGGGACTCAAAACGGTGATTAATAGCCCATTTAACAATGATTAATAGCCCATGAAAGATGCAAGAATCGGCCAAAACTGCGAATGTTGATGACCGGCACGTAAACGCAACCTGGGGTTCGTCAATGGTGAAAATCACTCCGGGGACTCAAAACGGTGATTAATAGCCCATCTAACTATGATTAATAGCCCATGAAACAGGCCAGAATCGGCCAAAACTGCGAGTGTTGATGACCGGCACGTAAATACAACCTGGGGTTTGTCAATGGTGGAAATCACTCCGGGGACTCAAAACGGTGATTAATAGCCCATCTAACTGTGATTAATAGCCCAGGAAACAGGCCAGAATCGGCCAAAACTGCGAGTGTTGATGACCGACACGTAAATACAACCTGGGGTTTGTCAATGGTGGAAATCACTCCGGGGACTCAAAACGGTAATTAATAGCCCATCTAACTGTGATTAATAGCCCATGAAGCAGGCCAGAATCGGCCAAAACTGTGAGTGTTGATGACCGACACGTAAATAAAACCTGGGGTTCGTTAATGGTGGAAATCACTGCGGGGACTCAAAACGGTGATTAATAGCCCATGAAACAGGCCAGAATCGGCCAAAACTGCGAGTGTTGATGACCGACACGTAAATATAACCTGGGGTTTGTCAATGGTGGAAATCACTCCGGGGACTCAATACGGTGATTAATAGCCCATCTAACTGTGATTAATAGCCCATGAAACAGGCAAGAATTGGCCAAAACTGCGAGTTTTGATGACCGACACGTAAATAAAACCTGGGGTTCCTCAATGGTGGAAATCACTCCGGGGACTCAAAACGGTGATTAATAGCCCATCTAACTATGATTAATAGCCCATGAAACAGGCCAGAATCGGCCAAAACTGCGAGTGTTGATGACCGACACGTAAATAAAACCTGGGGTTCGTTAATGGTGGAAATCACTCCGGGGACTCAAAACGGTGATTAATAGCCCATCTAACTGTGATTAATAGCCCATGAAACAGGCCAGAATCGGCCAAAACTGCGAGTGTTGATGACCGACACGTAAATACAACCTGGGGTTTGTCAATGGTGGAAATCACTCCGGGGACTCAAAACGGTAATTAATAGCCCATCTAACTGTGATTAATAGCCCATGAAACAGGCCAGAATCGGCCAAAACTGCGAGTGTTGATGACCGACACGTAAATAAAACCTGCGGTTCGTTAATGGTGGAAATCACTGCGGGGACTCAAAACGGTGATTAATAGCCCATGAAACAGGCCAGAATCGGCCAAAACTGCGAGTGTTGATGACCGACACGTAAATACAACCTGGGGTTTGTCAATGGTGGAAATCACTCTGGGGACTCAAAACGGTGCTTAATAGCCCATCTAACTGTGATTAATAGCCCATGAAGCAGGCCAGAATCGGCCAAAACTGTGAGTGTTGATGACCGACACGTAAATAAAACCTGGGGTTCGTTAACGGTGGAAATCACTCCGGGGACTCAAAACGGTGATTAATAGCCCATGAAACAGGCCAGAATCGGCCAAAACTGCGAGTGTTGATGACCGACACGTAAATAAAACCTGGGGTTCGTTAATGGTGGAAATCACTCCGGGGACTCAAAACGGTGATTAATAGCCCATGAAACAGGCCAGAATCGGCCAAAACTGCGAGTGTTGATGACCGACACGTAAATAAAACCTAGGGTTCGTTAATGGTGGAAATCACTCCGGGGACTCAAAACGGTGATTAATAGCCCATGAAACAGGCCAGAATCGGCCAAAACTGCGAGTGTTGATGACCGACACGTAAATACAACCTGGGGTTCGTCAATGGTGGAAATCACTCCGGGGACTCAAAACGGTGATTAATAGCCCATTTAACAATGATTAAAAGCCCATGAAAGATGCCAGAATCGGCCAAAACTGCGAATGTTGATGACCGGCACGTAAACGCAACCTGGGGTTCGTCAATGGTGAAAATCACTCCGGGGACTCAAAACGGTGATTAATAGCCCATCTAACTATGATTAATAGCCCATGAAACAGGCCAGAATCGGCCAAAACTGCGAGTGTTGATGACCGACACGTAAATAAAACCTGGGGTTCGTTAATGGTGGAAATCACTCCGGGGAGTCAAAACGGTGATTAATAGCCCATGAAACAGGCCAGAATGTTGATGACCGGCACGTAAATACAACCTGGGGTTTGTCAATGGTGGAAATCACTCCGGGGACTCAAAACGGTGATTAATAGCCCATCTAACTGTGATTAATAGCCCATGAAACAGGCCAGAATCGGCCAAAACTGCGAGTGTTGATGACCGACACGTAAATACAACCTGGGGTTTGTCAATGGTGGAAATCACTCCGGGGACCCAAAACGGTGATTAATAGCCCATGCAACATGCCAGAATCGGCCAAAACTGCGAGTGTTGATGACCGACACGTAAATACAACCTGGGGTTCGTCAATGGTGGAAATCACTCCGGGGACTCAAAACGGTGATTAATAGCCCATTTAACAATGATTAATAGCCCATGAAAGATGCAAGAATCGGCCAAAACTGCGAATGTTGATGACCGGCACGTAAACGCAACCTGGGGTTCGTCAATGGTGAAAATCACTCCGGGGACTCAAAACGGTGATTAATAGCCCATCTAACTATGATTAATAGCCCATGAAACAGGCCAGAATCGGCCAAAACTGCGAGTGTTGATGACCGACACGTAAATAAAACCTGGGGTTCGTTAATGGTGGAAATCACTCCGGGGACTCAAAACGGTGATTAATAGCCCATCTAACTGTGATTAATAGCCCATGAAACAGGCCAGAATCGGCCAAAACTGCGAGTGTTGATGACCGACACGTAAATACAACCTGGGGTTTGTCAATGGTGGAAATCACTCCGGGGACTCAAAACGGTAATTAATAGCCCATCTAACTGTGATTAATAGCCCATGAAACAGGCCAGAATCGGCCAAAACTGCGAGTGTTGATGACCGACACGTAAATAAAACCTGCGGTTCGTTAATGGTGGAAATCACTGCGGGGACTCAAAACGGTGATTAATAGCCCATGAAACAGGCCAGAATCGGCCAAAACTGCGAGTGTTGATGACCGACACGTAAATACAACCTGGGGTTTGTCAATGGTGGAAATCACTCTGGGGACTCAAAACGGTGCTTAATAGCCCATCTAACTGTGATTAATAGCCCATGAAGCAGGCCAGAATCGGCCAAAACTGTGAGTGTTGATGACCGACACGTAAATAAAACCTGGGGTTCGTTAATGGTGGAAATCACTCCGGGGACTCAAAACGGTGATTAATAGCCCATGAAACAGGCCAGAATCGGCCAAAACTGCGAGTGTTGATGACCGACACGTAAATAAAACCTGGGGTTCGTTAATGGTGGAAATCACTCCGGGGACTCAAAACGGTGATTAATAGCCCATGAAACAGGCCAGAATCGGCCAAAACTGCGAGTGTTGATGACCGACACGTAAATAAAACCTAGGGTTCGTTAATGGTGGAAATCACTCCGGGGACTCAAAACGGTGATTAATAGCCCATGAAACAGGCCAGAATCGGCCAAAACTGCGAGTGTTGATGACCGACACGTAAATACAACCTGGGGTTCGTCAATGGTGGAAATCACTCCGGGGACTCAAAACGGTGATTAATAGCCCATTTAACAATGATTAAAAGCCCATGAAAGATGCCAGAATCGGCCAAAACTGCGAATGTTGATGACCGGCACGTAAACGCAACCTGGGGTTCGTCAATGGTGAAAATCACTCCGGGGACTCAAAACGGTGATTAATAGCCCATCTAACTATGATTAATAGCCCATGAAACAGGCCAGAATCGGCCAAAACTGCGAGTGTTGATGACCGACACGTAAATAAAACCTGGGGTTCGTTAATGGTGGAAATCACTCCGGGGAGTCAAAACGGTGATTAATAGCCCATGAAACAGGCCAGAATGTTGATGACCGGCACGTAAATACAACCTGGGGTTTGTCAATGGTGGAAATCACTCCGGGGACTCAAAACGGTGATTAATAGCCCATCTAACTGTGATTAATAGCCCATGAAACAGGCCAGAATCGGCCAAAACTGCGAGTGTTGATGACCGACACGTAAATACAACCTGGGGTTTGTCAATGGTGGAAATCACTCCGGGGACCCAAAACGGTGATTAATAGCCCATGCAACATGCCAGAATCGGCCAAAACTGCGAGTGTTGATGACCGACACGTAAATACAACCTGGGGTTCGTCAATGGTGGAAATCACTCCGGGGACTCAAAACGGTGATTAATAGCCCATTTAACAATGATTAATAGCCCATGAAAGATGCAAGAATCGGCCAAAACTGCGAATGTTGATGACCGGCACGTAAACGCAACCTGGGGTTCGTCAATGGTGAAAATCACTCCGGGGACTCAAAACGGTGATTAATAGCCCATCTAACTATGATTAATAGCCCATGAAACAGGCCAGAATCGGCCAAAACTGCGAGTGTTGATGACCGGCACGTAAATACAACCTGGGGTTTGTCAATGGTGGAAATCACTCCGGGGACTCAAAACGGTGATTAATAGCCCATCTAACTGTGATTAATAGCCCAGGAAACAGGCCAGAATCGGCCAAAACTGCGAGTGTTGATGACCGACACGTAAATACAACCTGGGGTTTGTCAATGGTGGAAATCACTCCGGGGACTCAAAACGGTAATTAATAGCCCATCTAACTGTGATTAATAGCCCATGAAGCAGGCCAGAATCGGCCAAAACTGTGAGTGTTGATGACCGACACGTAAATAAAACCTGGGGTTCGTTAATGGTGGAAATCACTGCGGGGACTCAAAACGGTGATTAATAGCCCATGAAACAGGCCAGAATCGGCCAAAACTGCGAGTGTTGATGACCGACACGTAAATATAACCTGGGGTTTGTCAATGGTGGAAATCACTCCGGGGACTCAATACGGTGATTAATAGCCCATCTAACTGTGATTAATAGCCCATGAAACAGGCAAGAATTGGCCAAAACTGCGAGTTTTGATGACCGACACGTAAATAAAACCTGGGGTTCCTCAATGGTGGAAATCACTCCGGGGACTCAAAACGGTGATTAATAGCCCATGAAACAGGCCAGAATCGGCCAAAACTACGAGTGTTGATGACCGACACGTAAATACAACCTGGGGTTTGTCAATGGTGGAAATCACTCCGGGGACTCAAAACGGTGATTAATAGCCCATCTAACTGTGATTAATAGCCCATGAAACAGGCCAGAATCGGCCAAAACTGCGAGTGTTGATGACCGACACGTAAATAAAACCTGGGGTTCGTTAATGGTGGAAATCACTCCGGGGACTCAAAACGGTGATTAATAGCCCATGAAACAGGCCAGAATCAGCCAAAACTGCGAGTGTTGATGACCGGCACGTAAATGCACCCTAGGGTTCGTCATTGGTGGAAATCACTCCGGGGACCCAAAACGGTGATTAATAGCCCATGAAAAAGGCCAGAATCGGCCAAAAATGCGAGTGTTGATGACCGGCACGTAAATGCACCCTGGGGTTCGTCAATGGTGGAAATCACTCCAGGGACTCAAAACGGTGATTAATAGCCCATTTAACAATGATTAATAGCCCATGAAAGATGCCAGAATCGGCCAAAACTGCGAGTGTTGATGACCGGCACGTAAATACAACCTGGGGTTTGTCAATGGTGGAAATCACTCCGGGGACTCAAAACGGTGATTAATAGCCCATCTAACTGTGATTAATAGCCCATGAAACAGGCCAGAATCGGCCAAAACTGCGAGTGTTGATGACCGACACGTAAATACAACCTGGGGTTTGTCAATGGTGGAAATCACTCCGGGGACTCAAAACGGTAATTAATAGCCCATCTAACTGTGATTAATAGCCCATGAAGCAGGCCAGAATCGGCCAAAACTGCGAGTGTTGATGACCGACACGTAAATACAACCTGGGGTTTGTCAATGGTGGAAATCACTCCGGGGACTCAAAACGGTAATTAATAGCCCATCTAACTTTGATTAATAGCCCATGAAGCAGGCCAGAATCGGCCAAAACTGCGAGTGTTGATGACCGACACGTAAATACAACCTGGGGTTTGTCAATGGTGGAAATCACTCCGGGGACTCAAAACGGTGCTTAATAGCCCATCTAACTGTGATTAATAGCCCATGAAGCAGGCCAGAATCGGCCAAAACAGTGAGTGTTGATGACCGACACGTAAATAAAACCTGGGGTTCGTTAATGGTGGAAATCACTCCGGGGACTCAAAACGGTGATTAATAGCCCATGAAACAGGCCAGAATCGGCCAAAACTGCGAGTGTTGATGACCGACACGTAAATAAAACCTGCGGTTCGTTAATGGTGGAAATCACTCCGGGGACTCCAAACGGTGATTAATAGCCCATGAAACAGGCCAGAATCGGCCAAAACTGCGAGTGTTGATGACCGACACGTAAATACAACCTGGGGTTTGTCAATGGTGGAAATCACTCCGGGGACTCAAAACGGTGCTTAATAGCCCATCTAACTGTGATTAATAGCCCATGAAGCAGGCCAGAATCGGCCAAAACTGTGAGTGTTGATGACCGACACGTAAATAAAACCTGAGGTTCGTTAATGGTGGAAATCACTGCGGGGACTCAAAACGGTGATTAATAGCCCATGAAACAGGCCAGAATCGGCCAAAACTGCGAGTGTTGATGACCGACACGTAAATATAACCTGGGGTTTGTCAATGGTGGAAATCACTCCGGGGACTCAATACGGTGATTAATAGCCCATCTAACTGTGATTAATAGCCCATGAAACAGGCAAGAATTGGCCAAAACTGCGAGTTTTGATGACCGACACGTAAATAAAACCTGGGGTTCCTCAATGGTGGAAATCACTCCGGGGACTCAAAACGGTGATTAATAGCCCATGAAACAGGCCAGAATCGGCCAAAACTACGAGTGTTGATGACCGACACGTAAATACAACCTGGGGTTTGTCAATGGTGGAAATCACTCCGGGGACTCAAAACGGTGATTAATAGCCCATCTAACTGTGATTAATAGCCCATGAAACAGGCCAGAATCGGCCAAAACTGCGAGTGTTGATGACCGACACGTAAATAAAACCTGGGGTTCGTTAATGGTGGAAATCACTCCGGGGACTCAAAACGGTGATTAATAGCCCATGAAACAGGCCAGAATCAGCCAAAACTGCGAGTGTTGATGACCGGCACGTAAATGCACCCTAGGGTTCGTCATTGGTGGAAATCACTCCGGGGACCCAAAACGGTGATTAATAGCCCATGAAAAAGGCCAGAATCGGCCAAAAATGCGAGTGTTGATGACCGGCACGTAAATGCACCCTGGGGTTCGTCAATGGTGGAAATCACTCCGGGGACTCAAAACGGTGATTAATAGCCCATTTAACAATGATTAATAGCCCATGAAAGATGCCAGAATCGGCCAAAACTGCGAGTGTTGATGACCGGCACGTAAATACAACCTGGGGTTTGTCAATGGTGGAAATCACTCCGGGGACTCAAAACGGTGATTAATAGCCCATCTAACTGTGATTAATAGCCCATGAAACAGGCCAGAATCGGCCAAAACTGCGAGTGTTGATGACCGACACGTAAATACAACCTGGGGTTTGTCAATGGTGGAAATCACTCCGGGGACTCAAAACGGTAATTAATAGCCCATCTAACTGTGATTAATAGCCCATGAAGCAGGCCAGAATCGGCCAAAACTGCGAGTGTTGATGACCGACACGTAAATACAACCTGGGGTTTGTCAATGGTGGAAATCACTCCGGGGACTCAAAACGGTAATTAATAGCCCATCTAACTGTGATTAATAGCCCATGAAGCAGGCCAGAATCGGCCAAAACTGCGAGTGTTGATGACCGACACGTAAATACAACCTGGGGTTTGTCAATGGTGGAAATCACTCCGGGGACTCAAAACGGTGATTAATAGCCCATCTAACTGTGATTAATAGCCCATGAAACAGGCCAGAATCGGCCAAAACTGCGAGTGTTGATGACCGACACGTAAATACAACCTGGGGTTTGTCAATGGTGGAAATCACTCCGGGGACTCAAAACGGTAATTAATAGCCCATCTAACTGTGATTAATAGCCCATGAAGCAGGCCAGAATCGGCCAAAACTGCGAGTGTTGATGACCGACACGTAAATACAACCTGGGGTTTGTCAATGGTGGAAATCACTCCGGGGACTCAAAACGGTAATTAATAGCCCATCTAACTTTGATTAATAGCCCATGAAGCAGGCCAGAATCGGCCAAAACTGCGAGTGTTGATGACCGACACGTAAATACAACCTGGGGTTTGTCAATGGTGGAAATCACTCCGGGGACTCAAAACGGTGCTTAATAGCCCATCTAACTGTGATTAATAGCCCATGAAGCAGGCCAGAATCGGCCAAAACAGTGAGTGTTGATGACCGACACGTAAATAAAACCTGGGGTTCGTTAATGGTGGAAATCACTCCGGGGACTCAAAACGGTGATTAATAGCCCATGAAACAGGCCAGAATCGGCCAAAACTGCGAGTGTTGATGACCGACACGTAAATAAAACCTGCGGTTCGTTAATGGTGGAAATCACTCCGGGGACTCCAAACGGTGATTAATAGCCCATGAAACAGGCCAGAATCGGCCAAAACTGCGAGTGTTGATGACCGACACGTAAATACAACCTGGGGTTTGTCAATGGTGGAAATCACTCCGGGGACTCAAAACGGTGCTTAATAGCCCATCTAACTGTGATTAATAGCCCATGAAGCAGGCCAGAATCGGCCAAAACTGTGAGTGTTGATGACCGACACGTAAATAAAACCTGAGGTTCGTTAATGGTGGAAATCACTGCGGGGACTCAAAACGGTGATTAATAGCCCATGAAACAGGCCAGAATCGGCCAAAACTGCGAGTGTTGATGACCGACACGTAAATATAACCTGGGGTTTGTCAATGGTGGAAATCACTCCGGGGACTCAATACGGTGATTAATAGCCCATCTAACTGTGATTAATAGCCCATGAAACAGGCCAGAATTGGCCAAAACTGCGAGTTTTGATGACCGACACGTAAATAAAACCTGGGGTTCCTCAATGGTGGAAATCACTCCGGGGACTCAAAACGGTGATTAATAGCCCATGAAACAGGCCAGAATCGGCCAAAACTACGAGTGTTGATGACCGACACGTAAATACAACCTGGGGTTTGTCAATGGTGGAAATCACTCCGGGGACTCAAAACGGTGATTAATAGCCCATCTAACTGTGATTAATAGCCCATGAAACAGGCCAGAATCGGCCAAAACTGCGAGTGTTGATGACCGACACGTAAATAAAACCTGGGGTTCGTTAATGGTGGAAATCACTCCGGGGACTCAAAACGGTGATTAATAGCCCATGAAACAGGCCAGAATCAGCCAAAACTGCGAGTGTTGATGACCGGCACGTAAATGCACCCTAGGGTTCGTCATTGGTGGAAATCACTCCGGGGACCCAAAACGGTGATTAATAGCCCATGAAAAAGGCCAGAATCGGCCAAAAATGCGAGTGTTGATGACCGGCACGTAAATGCACCCTGGGGTTCGTCAATGGTGGAAATCACTCCGGGGACTCAAAACGGTGATTAATAGCCCATTTAACAATGATTAATAGCCCATGAAAGATGCCAGAATCGGCCAAAACTGCGAGTGTTGATGACCGGCACGTAAATACAACCTGGGGTTTGTCAATGGTGGAAATCACTCCGGGGACTCAAAACGGTGATTAATAGCCCATCTAACTGTGATTAATAGCCCATGAAACAGGCCAGAATCGGCCAAAACTGCGAGTGTTGATGACCGACACGTAAATACAACCTGGGGTTTGTCAATGGTGGAAATCACTCCGGGGACTCAAAACGGTAATTAATAGCCCATCTAACTGTGATTAATAGCCCATGAAGCAGGCCAGAATCGGCCAAAACTGCGAGTGTTGATGACCGACACGTAAATACAACCTGGGGTTTGTCAATGGTGGAAATCACTCCGGGGACTCAAAACGGTAATTAATAGCCCATCTAACTGTGATTAATAGCCCATGAAGCAGGCCAGAATCGGCCAAAACTGCGAGTGTTGATGACCGACACGTAAATACAACCTGGGGTTTGTCAATGGTGGAAATCACTCCGGGGACTCAAAACGGTGCTTAATAGCCCATCTAACTGTGATTAATAGCCCATGAAGCAGGCCAGAATCGGCCAAAACAGTGAGTGTTGATGACCGACACGTAAATAAAACCTGGGGTTCGTTAATGGTGGAAATCACTCCGGGGACTCAAAACGGTGATTAATAGCCCATGAAACAGGCCAGAATCGGCCAAAACTGCGAGTGTTGATGACCGACACGTAAATATAACCTGGGGTTTGTCAATGGTGGAAATCACTCCGGGGACTCAATACGGTGATTAATAGCCCATCTAACTGTGATTAATAGCCCATGAAACAGGCCAGAATTGGCCAAAACTGCGAGTTTTGATGACCGACACGTAAATAAAACCTGGGGTTCCTCAATGGTGGAAATCACTCCGGGGACTCAAAACGGTGATTAATAGCCCATGAAACAGGCCAGAATCGGCCAAAACTACGAGTGTTGATGACCGACACGTAAATAAAACCTGGGGTTTGTCAATGGTGGAAATCACTCCGGGGACTCAAAACGGTGATTAATAGCCCATCTAACTGTGATTAATAGCCCATGAAACAGGCCAGAATCGGCCAAAACTGCGAGTGTTGATGACCGACACGTAAATAAAACCTGGGGTTCGTTAATGGTGGAAATCACTCCGGGGACTCAAAACGGTGATTAATAGCCCATGAAACAGGCCAGAATCGGCCAAAACTGCGAGTGTTGATGACCGACACGTAAATACAACCTGGGGTTCGTCAATGGTGGAAATCACTCCGGGGACTCAAAACGGTGATTAATAGCCCATTTAACAATGATTAATAGCCCATGAAAGATGCCAGAATCGGCCAAAACTGCGAATGTTGATGACCGGCACGTAAACGCAACCTGGGGTTCGTCAATGGTGAAAATCACTCCGGGGACTCAAAACGGTGCTTAATAGCCCATCTAACTATGATTAATAGCCCATGAAACAGGCCAGAATCGGCCAAAACTGCGAGTGTTGATGACCGACACGTAAATAAAACCTGGGGTTCGTTAATGGTGGAAATCACTCCGGGGACTCCAAACGGTGATTAATAGCCCATGAAACAGGCCAGAATCGGCCAAAACTGCGAGTGTTGATGACCGACACGTAAATACAACCTGGGGTTTGTCAATGGTGGAAATCACTCCGGGGACTCAAAACGGTGCTTAATAGCCCATCTAACTGTGATTAATAGCCCATGAAGCAGGCCAGAATCGGCCAAAACTGTGAGTGTTGATGACCGACACGTAAATAAAACCTGGGGTTCGTTAATGGTGGAAATCACTGCGGGGACTCAAAACGGTGATTAATAGCCCATGAAACAGGCCAGAATCGGCCAAAACTGCGAGTGTTGATGACCGACACGTAAATATAACCTGGGGTTTGTCAATGGTGGAAATCACTCCGGGGACTCAATACGGTGATTAATAGCCCATCTAACTGTGATTAATAGCCCATGAAACAGGCAAGAATTGGCCAAAACTGCGAGTTTTGATGACCGACACGTAAATAAAACCTGGGGTTCCTCAATGGTGGAAATCACTCCGGGGACTCAAAACGGTGATTAATAGCCCATGAAACAGGCCAGAATCGGCCAAAACTACGAGTGTTGATGACCGACACGTAAATACAACCTGGGGTTTGTCAATGGTGGAAATCACTCCGGGGACTCAAAACGGTGATTAATAGCCCATCTAACTGTGATTAATAGCCCATGAAACAGGCCAGAATCGGCCAAAACTGCGAGTGTTGATGACCGACACGTAAATAAAACCTGGGGTTCGTTAATGGTGGAAATCACTCCGGGGACTCAAAACGGTGATTAATAGCCCATGAAACAGGCCAGAATCAGCCAAAACTGCGAGTGTTGATGACCGGCACGTAAATGCACCCTAGGGTTCGTCATTGGTGGAAATCACTCCGGGGACCCAAAACGGTGATTAATAGCCCATGAAAAAGGCCAGAATCGGCCAAAAATGCGAGTGTTGATGACCGGCACGTAAATGCACCCTGGGGTTCGTCAATGGTGGAAATCACTCCAGGGACTCAAAACGGTGATTAATAGCCCATTTAACAATGATTAATAGCCCATGAAAGATGCCAGAATCGGCCAAAACTGCGAGTGTTGATGACCGGCACGTAAATACAACCTGGGGTTTGTCAATGGTGGAAATCACTCCGGGGACTCAAAACGGTGATTAATAGCCCATCTAACTGTGATTAATAGCCCATGAAACAGGCCAGAATCGGCCAAAACTGCGAGTGTTGATGACCGACACGTAAATACAACCTGGGGTTTGTCAATGGTGGAAATCACTCCGGGGACTCAAAACGGTAATTAATAGCCCATCTAACTGTGATTAATAGCCCATGAAACAGGCCAGAATCGGCCAAAACTGCGAGTGTTGATGACCGACACGTAAATAAAACCTGGGGTTCGTTAATGGTGGAAATCACTCCGGGGACTCAAAACGGTGATTAATAGCCCATGAAACAGGCCAGAATCGGCCAAAACTGCGAGTGTTGATGACCGACACGTAAATACAACCTGGGGTTCGTCAATGGTGGAAATCACTCCGGGGACTCAAAACGGTGATTAATAGCCCATGAAACAGGCCAGAATCGGCCAAAACTACGAGTGTTGATGACCGACACGTAAATAAAACCTGGGGTTTGTCAATGGTGGAAATCACTCCGGGGACTCAAAACGGTGATTAATAGCCCATCTAACTGTGATTAATAGCCCATGAAACAGGCCAGAATCGGCCAAAACTGCGAGTGTTGATGACCGACACGTAAATAAAACCTGGGGTTCGTTAATGGTGGAAATCACTCCGGGGACTCAAAACGGTGATTAATAGCCCATGAAACAGGCCAGAATCGGCCAAAACTGCGAGTGTTGATGACCGACACGTAAATACAACCTGGGGTTCGTCAATGGTGGAAATCACTCCGGGGACTCAAAACGGTGATTAATAGCCCATTTAACAATGATTAATAGCCCATGAAAGATGCCAGAATCGGCCAAAACTGCGAATGTTGATGACCGGCACGTAAACGCAACCTGGGGTTCGTCAATGGTGAAAATCACTCCGGGGACTCAAAACGGTGATTAATAGCCCATCTAACTATGATTAATAGCCCATGAAACAGGCCAGAATCGGCCAAAACTGCGAGTGTTGATGACCGACACGTAAATACAACCTGGGGTTTGTCAATGGTGGAAATCACTCCGGGGACTCAAAACGGTAATTAATAGCCCATCTAACTTTGATTAATAGCCCATGAAGCAGGCCAGAATCGGCCAAAACTGCGAGTGTTGATGACCGACACGTAAATACAACCTGGGGTTTGTCAATGGTGGAAATCACTCCGGGGACTCAAAACGGTGCTTAATAGCCCATCTAACTGTGATTAATAGCCCATGAAGCAGGCCAGAATCGGCCAAAACAGTGAGTGTTGATGACCGACACGTAAATAAAACCTGGGGTTCGTTAATGGTGGAAATCACTCCGGGGACTCAAAACGGTGATTAATAGCCCATGAAACAGGCCAGAATCGGCCAAAACTGCGAGTGTTGATGACCGACACGTAAATATAACCTGGGGTTTGTCAATGGTGGAAATCACTCCGGGGACTCAATACGGTGATTAATAGCCCATCTAACTGTGATTAATAGCCCATGAAACAGGCCAGAATTGGCCAAAACTGCGAGTTTTGATGACCGACACGTAAATAAAACCTGGGGTTCCTCAATGGTGGAAATCACTCCGGGGACTCAAAACGGTGATTAATAGCCCATGAAACAGGCCAGAATCGGCCAAAACTACGAGTGTTGATGACCGACACGTAAATAAAACCTGGGGTTTGTCAATGGTGGAAATCACTCCGGGGACTCAAAACGGTGATTAATAGCCCATCTAACTGTGATTAATAGCCCATGAAACAGGCCAGAATCGGCCAAAACTGCGAGTGTTGATGACCGACACGTAAATAAAACCTGGGGTTCGTTAATGGTGGAAATCACTCCGGGGACTCAAAACGGTGATTAATAGCCCATGAAACAGGCCAGAATCGGCCAAAACTGCGAGTGTTGATGACCGACACGTAAATACAACCTGGGGTTCGTCAATGGTGGAAATCACTCCGGGGACTCAAAACGGTGATTAATAGCCCATTTAACAATGATTAATAGCCCATGAAAGATGCCAGAATCGGCCAAAACTGCGAATGTTGATGACCGGCACGTAAACGCAACCTGGGGTTCGTCAATGGTGAAAATCACTCCGGGGACTCAAAACGGTGCTTAATAGCCCATCTAACTATGATTAATAGCCCATGAAACAGGCCAGAATCGGCCAAAACTGCGAGTGTTGATGACCGACACGTAAATAAAACCTGGGGTTCGTTAATGGTGGAAATCACTCCGGGGACTCCAAACGGTGATTAATAGCCCATGAAACAGGCCAGAATCGGCCAAAACTGCGAGTGTTGATGACCGACACGTAAATACAACCTGGGGTTTGTCAATGGTGGAAATCACTCCGGGGACTCAAAACGGTGCTTAATAGCCCATCTAACTGTGATTAATAGCCCATGAAGCAGGCCAGAATCGGCCAAAACTGTGAGTGTTGATGACCGACACGTAAATAAAACCTGGGGTTCGTTAATGGTGGAAATCACTGCGGGGACTCAAAACGGTGATTAATAGCCCATGAAACAGGCCAGAATCGGCCAAAACTGCGAGTGTTGATGACCGACACGTAAATATAACCTGGGGTTTGTCAATGGTGGAAATCACTCCGGGGACTCAATACGGTGATTAATAGCCCATCTAACTGTGATTAATAGCCCATGAAACAGGCAAGAATTGGCCAAAACTGCGAGTTTTGATGACCGACACGTAAATAAAACCTGGGGTTCCTCAATGGTGGAAATCACTCCGGGGACTCAAAACGGTGATTAATAGCCCATGAAACAGGCCAGAATCGGCCAAAACTACGAGTGTTGATGACCGACACGTAAATACAACCTGGGGTTTGTCAATGGTGGAAATCACTCCGGGGACTCAAAACGGTGATTAATAGCCCATCTAACTGTGATTAATAGCCCATGAAACAGGCCAGAATCGGCCAAAACTGCGAGTGTTGATGACCGACACGTAAATAAAACCTGGGGTTCGTTAATGGTGGAAATCACTCCGGGGACTCAAAACGGTGATTAATAGCCCATGAAACAGGCCAGAATCAGCCAAAACTGCGAGTGTTGATGACCGGCACGTAAATGCACCCTAGGGTTCGTCATTGGTGGAAATCACTCCGGGGACCCAAAACGGTGATTAATAGCCCATGAAAAAGGCCAGAATCGGCCAAAAATGCGAGTGTTGATGACCGGCACGTAAATGCACCCTGGGGTTCGTCAATGGTGGAAATCACTCCAGGGACTCAAAACGGTGATTAATAGCCCATTTAACAATGATTAATAGCCCATGAAAGATGCCAGAATCGGCCAAAACTGCGAGTGTTGATGACCGGCACGTAAATACAACCTGGGGTTTGTCAATGGTGGAAATCACTCCGGGGACTCAAAACGGTGATTAATAGCCCATCTAACTGTGATTAATAGCCCATGAAACAGGCCAGAATCGGCCAAAACTGCGAGTGTTGATGACCGACACGTAAATACAACCTGGGGTTTGTCAATGGTGGAAATCACTCCGGGGACTCAAAACGGTAATTAATAGCCCATCTAACTGTGATTAATAGCCCATGAAACAGGCCAGAATCGGCCAAAACTGCGAGTGTTGATGACCGACACGTAAATAAAACCTGGGGTTCGTTAATGGTGGAAATCACTCCGGGGACTCAAAACGGTGATTAATAGCCCATGAAACAGGCCAGAATCGGCCAAAACTGCGAGTGTTGATGACCGACACGTAAATACAACCTGGGGTTCGTCAATGGTGGAAATCACTCCGGGGACTCAAAACGGTGATTAATAGCCCATGAAACAGGCCAGAATCGGCCAAAACTACGAGTGTTGATGACCGACACGTAAATAAAACCTGGGGTTTGTCAATGGTGGAAATCACTCCGGGGACTCAAAACGGTGATTAATAGCCCATCTAACTGTGATTAATAGCCCATGAAACAGGCCAGAATCGGCCAAAACTGCGAGTGTTGATGACCGACACGTAAATAAAACCTGGGGTTCGTTAATGGTGGAAATCACTCCGGGGACTCAAAACGGTGATTAATAGCCCATGAAACAGGCCAGAATCGGCCAAAACTGCGAGTGTTGATGACCGACACGTAAATACAACCTGGGGTTCGTCAATGGTGGAAATCACTCCGGGGACTCAAAACGGTGATTAATAGCCCATTTAACAATGATTAATAGCCCATGAAAGATGCCAGAATCGGCCAAAACTGCGAATGTTGATGACCGGCACGTAAACGCAACCTGGGGTTCGTCAATGGTGAAAATCACTCCGGGGACTCAAAACGGTGATTAATAGCCCATCTAACTATGATTAATAGCCCATGAAACAGGCCAGAATCGGCCAAAACTGCGAGTGTTGATGACCGACACGTAAATACAACCTGGGGTTTGTCAATGGTGGAAATCACTCCGGGGACTCAAAACGGTAATTAATAGCCCATCTAACTTTGATTAATAGCCCATGAAGCAGGCCAGAATCGGCCAAAACTGCGAGTGTTGATGACCGACACGTAAATACAACCTGGGGTTTGTCAATGGTGGAAATCACTCCGGGGACTCAAAACGGTGCTTAATAGCCCATCTAACTGTGATTAATAGCCCATGAAGCAGGCCAGAATCGGCCAAAACAGTGAGTGTTGATGACCGACACGTAAATAAAACCTGGGGTTCGTTAATGGTGGAAATCACTCCGGGGACTCAAAACGGTGATTAATAGCCCATGAAACAGGCCAGAATCGGCCAAAACTGCGAGTGTTGATGACCGACACGTAAATAAAACCTGCGGTTCGTTAATGGTGGAAATCACTCCGGGGACTCCAAACGGTGATTAATAGCCCATGAAACAGGCCAGAATCGGCCAAAACTGCGAGTGTTGATGACCGACACGTAAATACAACCTGGGGTTTGTCAATGGTGGAAATCACTCCGGGGACTCAAAACGGTGCTTAATAGCCCATCTAACTGTGATTAATAGCCCATGAAGCAGGCCAGAATCGGCCAAAACTGTGAGTGTTGATGACCGACACGTAAATAAAACCTGAGGTTCGTTAATGGTGGAAATCACTGCGGGGACTCAAAACGGTGATTAATAGCCCATGAAACAGGCCAGAATCGGCCAAAACTGCGAGTGTTGATGACCGACACGTAAATATAACCTGGGGTTTGTCAATGGTGGAAATCACTCCGGGGACTCAATACGGTGATTAATAGCCCATCTAACTGTGATTAATAGCCCATGAAACAGGCAAGAATTGGCCAAAACTGCGAGTTTTGATGACCGACACGTAAATAAAACCTGGGGTTCCTCAATGGTGGAAATCACTCCGGGGACTCAAAACGGTGATTAATAGCCCATGAAACAGGCCAGAATCGGCCAAAACTACGAGTGTTGATGACCGACACGTAAATACAACCTGGGGTTTGTCAATGGTGGAAATCACTCCGGGGACTCAAAACGGTGATTAATAGCCCATCTAACTGTGATTAATAGCCCATGAAACAGGCCAGAATCGGCCAAAACTGCGAGTGTTGATGACCGACACGTAAATAAAACCTGGGGTTCGTTAATGGTGGAAATCACTCCGGGGACTCAAAACGGTGATTAATAGCCCATGAAACAGGCCAGAATCAGCCAAAACTGCGAGTGTTGATGACCGGCACGTAAATGCACCCTAGGGTTCGTCATTGGTGGAAATCACTCCGGGGACCCAAAACGGTGATTAATAGCCCATGAAAAAGGCCAGAATCGGCCAAAAATGCGAGTGTTGATGACCGGCACGTAAATGCACCCTGGGGTTCGTCAATGGTGGAAATCACTCCGGGGACTCAAAACGGTGATTAATAGCCCATTTAACAATGATTAATAGCCCATGAAAGATGCCAGAATCGGCCAAAACTGCGAGTGTTGATGACCGGCACGTAAATACAACCTGGGGTTTGTCAATGGTGGAAATCACTCCGGGGACTCAAAACGGTGATTAATAGCCCATCTAACTGTGATTAATAGCCCATGAAACAGGCCAGAATCGGCCAAAACTGCGAGTGTTGATGACCGACACGTAAATACAACCTGGGGTTTGTCAATGGTGGAAATCACTCCGGGGACTCAAAACGGTAATTAATAGCCCATCTAACTTTGATTAATAGCCCATGAAGCAGGCCAGAATCGGCCAAAACTGCGAGTGTTGATGACCGACACGTAAATACAACCTGGGGTTTGTCAATGGTGGAAATCACTCCGGGGACTCAAAACGGTGCTTAATAGCCCATCTAACTGTGATTAATAGCCCATGAAGCAGGCCAGAATCGGCCAAAACAGTGAGTGTTGATGACCGACACGTAAATAAAACCTGGGGTTCGTTAATGGTGGAAATCACTCCGGGGACTCAAAACGGTGATTAATAGCCCATGAAACAGGCCAGAATCGGCCAAAACTGCGAGTGTTGATGACCGACACGTAAATAAAACCTGCGGTTCGTTAATGGTGGAAATCACTCCGGGGACTCCAAACGGTGATTAATAGCCCATGAAACAGGCCAGAATCGGCCAAAACTGCGAGTGTTGATGACCGACACGTAAATACAACCTGGGGTTTGTCAATGGTGGAAATCACTCCGGGGACTCAAAACGGTGCTTAATAGCCCATCTAACTGTGATTAATAGCCCATGAAGCAGGCCAGAATCGGCCAAAACTGTGAGTGTTGATGACCGACACGTAAATAAAACCTGAGGTTCGTTAATGGTGGAAATCACTGCGGGGACTCAAAACGGTGATTAATAGCCCATGAAACAGGCCAGAATCGGCCAAAACTGCGAGTGTTGATGACCGACACGTAAATATAACCTGGGGTTTGTCAATGGTGGAAATCACTCCGGGGACTCAATACGGTGATTAATAGCCCATCTAACTGTGATTAATAGCCCATGAAACAGGCAAGAATTGGCCAAAACTGCGAGTTTTGATGACCGACACGTAAATAAAACCTGGGGTTCCTCAATGGTGGAAATCACTCCGGGGACTCAAAACGGTGATTAATAGCCCATGAAACAGGCCAGAATCGGCCAAAACTACGAGTGTTGATGACCGACACGTAAATACAACCTGGGGTTTGTCAATGGTGGAAATCACTCCGGGGACTCAAAACGGTGATTAATAGCCCATCTAACTGTGATTAATAGCCCATGAAACAGGCCAGAATCGGCCAAAACTGCGAGTGTTGATGACCGACACGTAAATAAAACCTGGGGTTCGTTAATGGTGGAAATCACTCCGGGGACTCAAAACGGTGATTAATAGCCCATGAAACAGGCCAGAATCAGCCAAAACTGCGAGTGTTGATGACCGGCACGTAAATGCACCCTAGGGTTCGTCATTGGTGGAAATCACTCCGGGGACCCAAAACGGTGATTAATAGCCCATGAAAAAGGCCAGAATCGGCCAAAAATGCGAGTGTTGATGACCGGCACGTAAATGCACCCTGGGGTTCGTCAATGGTGGAAATCACTCCGGGGACTCAAAACGGTGATTAATAGCCCATTTAACAATGATTAATAGCCCATGAAAGATGCCAGAATCGGCCAAAACTGCGAGTGTTGATGACCGGCACGTAAATACAACCTGGGGTTTGTCAATGGTGGAAATCACTCCGGGGACTCAAAACGGTGATTAATAGCCCATCTAACTGTGATTAATAGCCCATGAAACAGGCCAGAATCGGCCAAAACTGCGAGTGTTGATGACCGACACGTAAATACAACCTGGGGTTTGTCAATGGTGGAAATCACTCCGGGGACTCAAAACGGTAATTAATAGCCCATCTAACTGTGATTAATAGCCCATGAAGCAGGCCAGAATCGGCCAAAACTGCGAGTGTTGATGACCGACACGTAAATACAACCTGGGGTTTGTCAATGGTGGAAATCACTCCGGGGACTCAAAACGGTAATTAATAGCCCATCTAACTGTGATTAATAGCCCATGAAGCAGGCCAGAATCGGCCAAAACTGCGAGTGTTGATGACCGACACGTAAATACAACCTGGGGTTTGTCAATGGTGGAAATCACTCCGGGGACTCAAAACGGTGATTAATAGCCCATCTAACTGTGATTAATAGCCCATGAAACAGGCCAGAATCGGCCAAAACTGCGAGTGTTGATGACCGACACGTAAATACAACCTGGGGTTTGTCAATGGTGGAAATCACTCCGGGGACTCAAAACGGTAATTAATAGCCCATCTAACTGTGATTAATAGCCCATGAAGCAGGCCAGAATCGGCCAAAACTGCGAGTGTTGATGACCGACACGTAAATACAACCTGGGGTTTGTCAATGGTGGAAATCACTCCGGGGACTCAAAACGGTAATTAATAGCCCATCTAACTTTGATTAATAGCCCATGAAGCAGGCCAGAATCGGCCAAAACTGCGAGTGTTGATGACCGACACGTAAATACAACCTGGGGTTTGTCAATGGTGGAAATCACTCCGGGGACTCAAAACGGTGCTTAATAGCCCATCTAACTGTGATTAATAGCCCATGAAGCAGGCCAGAATCGGCCAAAACAGTGAGTGTTGATGACCGACACGTAAATAAAACCTGGGGTTCGTTAATGGTGGAAATCACTCCGGGGACTCAAAACGGTGATTAATAGCCCATGAAACAGGCCAGAATCGGCCAAAACTGCGAGTGTTGATGACCGACACGTAAATAAAACCTGCGGTTCGTTAATGGTGGAAATCACTCCGGGGACTCCAAACGGTGATTAATAGCCCATGAAACAGGCCAGAATCGGCCAAAACTGCGAGTGTTGATGACCGACACGTAAATACAACCTGGGGTTTGTCAATGGTGGAAATCACTCCGGGGACTCAAAACGGTGCTTAATAGCCCATCTAACTGTGATTAATAGCCCATGAAGCAGGCCAGAATCGGCCAAAACTGTGAGTGTTGATGACCGACACGTAAATAAAACCTGAGGTTCGTTAATGGTGGAAATCACTGCGGGGACTCAAAACGGTGATTAATAGCCCATGAAACAGGCCAGAATCGGCCAAAACTGCGAGTGTTGATGACCGACACGTAAATATAACCTGGGGTTTGTCAATGGTGGAAATCACTCCGGGGACTCAATACGGTGATTAATATCCCATCTAACTGTGATTAATAGCCCATGAAACAGGCAAGAATTGGCCAAAACTGCGAGTTTTGATGACCGACACGTAAATAAAACCTGGGGTTCCTCAATGGTGGAAATCACTCCGGGGACTCAAAACGGTGATTAATAGCCCATCTAACTGTGATTAATAGCCCATGAAACAGGCCAGAATCGGCCAAAACTGCGAGTGTTGATGACCGACACGTAAATAAAACCTGGGGTTCGTTAATGGTGGAAATCACTCCGGGGACTCAAAACGGTGATTAATAGCCCATGAAACAGGCCAGAATCAGCCAAAACTGCGAGTGTTGATGACCGGCACGTAAATGCACCCTAGGGTTCGTCATTGGTGGAAATCACTCCGGGGACCCAAAACGGTGATTAATAGCCCATGAAAAAGGCCAGAATCGGCCAAAAATGCGAGTGTTGATGACCGGCACGTAAATGCACCCTGGGGTTCGTCAATGGTGGAAATCACTCCGGGGACTCAAAACGGTGATTAATAGCCCATTTAACAATGATTAATAGCCCATGAAAGATGCCAGAATCGGCCAAAACTGCGAGTGTTGATGACCGGCACGTAAATACAACCTGGGGTTTGTCAATGGTGGAAATCACTCCGGGGACTCAAAACGGTGATTAATAGCCCATCTAACTGTGATTAATAGCCCATGAAACAGGCCAGAATCGGCCAAAACTGCGAGTGTTGATGACCGACACGTAAATACAACCTGGGGTTTGTCAATGGTGGAAATCACTCCGGGGACTCAAAACGGTAATTAATAGCCCATCTAACTGTGATTAATAGCCCATGAAGCAGGCCAGAATCGGCCAAAACTGCGAGTGTTGATGACCGACACGTAAATACAACCTGGGGTTTGTCAATGGTGGAAATCACTCCGGGGACTCAAAACGGTAATTAATAGCCCATCTAACTGTGATTAATAGCCCATGAAGCAGGCCAGAATCGGCCAAAACTGCGAGTGTTGATGACCGACACGTAAATACAACCTGGGGTTTGTCAATGGTGGAAATCACTCCGGGGACTCAAAACGGTGCTTAATAGCCCATCTAACTGTGATTAATAGCCCATGAAGCAGGCCAGAATCGGCCAAAACAGTGAGTGTTGATGACCGACACGTAAATAAAACCTGGGGTTCGTTAATGGTGGAAATCACTCCGGGGACTCAAAACGGTGATTAATAGCCCATGAAACAGGCCAGAATCGGCCAAAACTGCGAGTGTTGATGACCGACACGTAAATATAACCTGGGGTTTGTCAATGGTGGAAATCACTCCGGGGACTCAATACGGTGATTAATAGCCCATCTAACTGTGATTAATAGCCCATGAAACAGGCCAGAATTGGCCAAAACTGCGAGTTTTGATGACCGACACGTAAATAAAACCTGGGGTTCCTCAATGGTGGAAATCACTCCGGGGACTCAAAACGGTGATTAATAGCCCATGAAACAGGCCAGAATCGGCCAAAACTACGAGTGTTGATGACCGACACGTAAATAAAACCTGGGGTTTGTCAATGGTGGAAATCACTCCGGGGACTCAAAACGGTGATTAATAGCCCATCTAACTGTGATTAATAGCCCATGAAACAGGCCAGAATCGGCCAAAACTGCGAGTGTTGATGACCGACACGTAAATAAAACCTGGGGTTCGTTAATGGTGGAAATCACTCCGGGGACTCAAAACGGTGATTAATAGCCCATGAAACAGGCCAGAATCGGCCAAAACTGCGAGTGTTGATGACCGACACGTAAATACAACCTGGGGTTCGTCAATGGTGGAAATCACTCCGGGGACTCAAAACGGTGATTAATAGCCCATTTAACAATGATTAATAGCCCATGAAAGATGCCAGAATCGGCCAAAACTGCGAATGTTGATGACCGGCACGTAAACGCAACCTGGGGTTCGTCAATGGTGAAAATCACTCCGGGGACTCAAAACGGTGCTTAATAGCCCATCTAACTATGATTAATAGCCCATGAAACAGGCCAGAATCGGCCAAAACTGCGAGTGTTGATGACCGACACGTAAATAAAACCTGGGGTTCGTTAATGGTGGAAATCACTCCGGGGACTCCAAACGGTGATTAATAGCCCATGAAACAGGCCAGAATCGGCCAAAACTGCGAGTGTTGATGACCGACACGTAAATACAACCTGGGGTTTGTCAATGGTGGAAATCACTCCGGGGACTCAAAACGGTGCTTAATAGCCCATCTAACTGTGATTAATAGCCCATGAAGCAGGCCAGAATCGGCCAAAACTGTGAGTGTTGATGACCGACACGTAAATAAAACCTGGGGTTCGTTAATGGTGGAAATCACTGCGGGGACTCAAAACGGTGATTAATAGCCCATGAAACAGGCCAGAATCGGCCAAAACTGCGAGTGTTGATGACCGACACGTAAATATAACCTGGGGTTTGTCAATGGTGGAAATCACTCCGGGGACTCAATACGGTGATTAATAGCCCATCTAACTGTGATTAATAGCCCATGAAACAGGCAAGAATTGGCCAAAACTGCGAGTTTTGATGACCGACACGTAAATAAAACCTGGGGTTCCTCAATGGTGGAAATCACTCCGGGGACTCAAAACGGTGATTAATAGCCCATGAAACAGGCCAGAATCGGCCAAAACTACGAGTGTTGATGACCGACACGTAAATACAACCTGGGGTTTGTCAATGGTGGAAATCACTCCGGGGACTCAAAACGGTGATTAATAGCCCATCTAACTGTGATTAATAGCCCATGAAACAGGCCAGAATCGGCCAAAACTGCGAGTGTTGATGACCGACACGTAAATAAAACCTGGGGTTCGTTAATGGTGGAAATCACTCCGGGGACTCAAAACGGTGATTAATAGCCCATGAAACAGGCCAGAATCAGCCAAAACTGCGAGTGTTGATGACCGGCACGTAAATGCACCCTAGGGTTCGTCATTGGTGGAAATCACTCCGGGGACCCAAAACGGTGATTAATAGCCCATGAAAAAGGCCAGAATCGGCCAAAAATGCGAGTGTTGATGACCGGCACGTAAATGCACCCTGGGGTTCGTCAATGGTGGAAATCACTCCAGGGACTCAAAACGGTGATTAATAGCCCATTTAACAATGATTAATAGCCCATGAAAGATGCCAGAATCGGCCAAAACTGCGAGTGTTGATGACCGGCACGTAAATACAACCTGGGGTTTGTCAATGGTGGAAATCACTCCGGGGACTCAAAACGGTGATTAATAGCCCATCTAACTGTGATTAATAGCCCATGAAACAGGCCAGAATCGGCCAAAACTGCGAGTGTTGATGACCGACACGTAAATACAACCTGGGGTTTGTCAATGGTGGAAATCACTCCGGGGACTCAAAACGGTAATTAATAGCCCATCTAACTGTGATTAATAGCCCATGAAGCAGGCCAGAATCGGCCAAAACTGCGAGTGTTGATGACCGACACGTAAATACAACCTGGGGTTTGTCAATGGTGGAAATCACTCCGGGGACTCAAAACGGTGATTAATAGCCCATCTAACTGTGATTAATAGCCCATGAAACAGGCCAGAATCGGCCAAAACTGCGAGTGTTGATGACCGACACGTAAATAAAACCTGGGGTTCGTTAATGGTGGAAATCACTCCGGGGACTCAAAACGGTGATTAATAGCCCATGAAACAGGCCAGAATCAGCCAAAACTGCGAGTGTTGATGACCGGCACGTAAATGCACCCTAGGGTTCGTCATTGGTGGAAATCACTCCGGGGACCCAAAACGGTGATTAATAGCCCATGAAAAAGGCCAGAATCGGCCAAAAATGCGAGTGTTGATGACCGGCACGTAAATGCACCCTGGGGTTCGTCAATGGTGGAAATCACTCCAGGGACTCAAAACGGTGATTAATAGCCCATTTAACAATGATTAATAGCCCATGAAAGATGCCAGAATCGGCCAAAACTGCGAGTGTTGATGACCGGCACGTAAATACAACCTGGGGTTTGTCAATGGTGGAAATCACTCCGGGGACTCAAAACGGTGATTAATAGCCCATCTAACTGTGATTAATAGCCCATGAAACAGGCCAGAATCGGCCAAAACTGCGAGTGTTGATGACCGACACGTAAATACAACCTGGGGTTTGTCAATGGTGGAAATCACTCCGGGGACTCAAAACGGTAATTAATAGCCCATCTAACTGTGATTAATAGCCCATGAAGCAGGCCAGAATCGGCCAAAACTGCGAGTGTTGATGACCGACACGTAAATACAACCTGGGGTTTGTCAATGGTGGAAATCACTCCGGGGACTCAAAACGGTAATTAATAGCCCATCTAACTGTGATTAATAGCCCATGAAGCAGGCCAGAATCGGCCAAAACTGCGAGTGTTGATGACCGACACGTAAATACAACCTGGGGTTTGTCAATGGTGGAAATCACTCCGGGGACTCAAAACGGTGCTTAATAGCCCATCTAACTGTGATTAATAGCCCATGAAGCAGGCCAGAATCGGCCAAAACAGTGAGTGTTGATGACCGACACGTAAATAAAACCTGGGGTTCGTTAATGGTGGAAATCACTCCGGGGACTCAAAACGGTGATTAATAGCCCATGAAACAGGCCAGAATCGGCCAAAACTGCGAGTGTTGATGACCGACACGTAAATATAACCTGGGGTTTGTCAATGGTGGAAATCACTCCGGGGACTCAATACGGTGATTAATAGCCCATCTAACTGTGATTAATAGCCCATGAAACAGGCCAGAATTGGCCAAAACTGCGAGTTTTGATGACCGACACGTAAATAAAACCTGGGGTTCCTCAATGGTGGAAATCACTCCGGGGACTCAAAACGGTGATTAATAGCCCATGAAACAGGCCAGAATCGGCCAAAACTACGAGTGTTGATGACCGACACGTAAATAAAACCTGGGGTTTGTCAATGGTGGAAATCACTCCGGGGACTCAAAACGGTGATTAATAGCCCATCTAACTGTGATTAATAGCCCATGAAACAGGCCAGAATCGGCCAAAACTGCGAGTGTTGATGACCGACACGTAAATAAAACCTGGGGTTCGTTAATGGTGGAAATCACTCCGGGGACTCAAAACGGTGATTAATAGCCCATGAAACAGGCCAGAATCGGCCAAAACTGCGAGTGTTGATGACCGACACGTAAATACAACCTGGGGTTCGTCAATGGTGGAAATCACTCCGGGGACTCAAAACGGTGATTAATAGCCCATTTAACAATGATTAATAGCCCATGAAAGATGCCAGAATCGGCCAAAACTGCGAATGTTGATGACCGGCACGTAAACGCAACCTGGGGTTCGTCAATGGTGAAAATCACTCCGGGGACTCAAAACGGTGCTTAATAGCCCATCTAACTATGATTAATAGCCCATGAAACAGGCCAGAATCGGCCAAAACTGCGAGTGTTGATGACCGACACGTAAATAAAACCTGGGGTTCGTTAATGGTGGAAATCACTCCGGGGACTCCAAACGGTGATTAATAGCCCATGAAACAGGCCAGAATCGGCCAAAACTGCGAGTGTTGATGACCGACACGTAAATACAACCTGGGGTTTGTCAATGGTGGAAATCACTCCGGGGACTCAAAACGGTGCTTAATAGCCCATCTAACTGTGATTAATAGCCCATGAAGCAGGCCAGAATCGGCCAAAACTGTGAGTGTTGATGACCGACACGTAAATAAAACCTGGGGTTCGTTAATGGTGGAAATCACTGCGGGGACTCAAAACGGTGATTAATAGCCCATGAAACAGGCCAGAATCGGCCAAAACTGCGAGTGTTGATGACCGACACGTAAATATAACCTGGGGTTTGTCAATGGTGGAAATCACTCCGGGGACTCAATACGGTGATTAATAGCCCATCTAACTGTGATTAATAGCCCATGAAACAGGCAAGAATTGGCCAAAACTGCGAGTTTTGATGACCGACACGTAAATAAAACCTGGGGTTCCTCAATGGTGGAAATCACTCCGGGGACTCAAAACGGTGATTAATAGCCCATGAAACAGGCCAGAATCGGCCAAAACTACGAGTATTGATGACCGACACGTAAATACAACCTGGGGTTTGTCAATGGTGGAAATCACTCCGGGGACTCAAAACGGTGATTAATAGCCCATCTAACTGTGATTAATAGCCCATGAAACAGGCCAGAATCGGCCAAAACTGCGAGTGTTGATGACCGACACGTAAATAAAACCTGGGGTTCGTTAATGGTGGAAATCACTCCGGGGACTCAAAACGGTGATTAATAGCCCATGAAACAGGCCAGAATCAGCCAAAACTGCGAGTGTTGATGACCGGCACGTAAATGCACCCTAGGGTTCGTCATTGGTGGAAATCACTCCGGGGACCCAAAACGGTGATTAATAGCCCATGAAAAAGGCCAGAATCGGCCAAAAATGCGAGTGTTGATGACCGGCACGTAAATGCACCCTGGGGTTCGTCAATGGTGGAAATCACTCCAGGGACTCAAAACGGTGATTAATAGCCCATTTAACAATGATTAATAGCCCATGAAAGATGCCAGAATCGGCCAAAACTGCGAGTGTTGATGACCGGCACGTAAATACAACCTGGGGTTTGTCAATGGTGGAAATCACTCCGGGGACTCAAAACGGTGATTAATAGCCCATCTAACTGTGATTAATAGCCCATGAAACAGGCCAGAATCGGCCAAAACTGCGAGTGTTGATGACCGACACGTAAATACAACCTGGGGTTTGTCAATGGTGGAAATCACTCCGGGGACTCAAAACGGTAATTAATAGCCCATCTAACTGTGATTAATAGCCCATGAAGCAGGCCAGAATCGGCCAAAACTGCGAGTGTTGATGACCGACACGTAAATACAACCTGGGGTTTGTCAATGGTGGAAATCACTCCGGGGACTCAAAACGGTAATTAATAGCCCATCTAACTGTGATTAATAGCCCATGAAGCAGGCCAGAATCGGCCAAAACTGCGAGTGTTGATGACCGACACGTAAATACAACCTGGGGTTTGTCAATGGTGGAAATCACTCCGGGGACTCAAAACGGTGCTTAATAGCCCATCTAACTGTGATTAATAGCCCATGAAGCAGGCCAGAATCGGCCAAAACAGTGAGTGTTGATGACCGACACGTAAATAAAACCTGGGGTTCGTTAATGGTGGAAATCACTCCGGGGACTCAAAACGGTGATTAATAGCCCATGAAACAGGCCAGAATCGGCCAAAACTGCGAGTGTTGATGACCGACACGTAAATATAACCTGGGGTTTGTCAATGGTGGAAATCACTCCGGGGACTCAATACGGTGATTAATAGCCCATCTAACTGTGATTAATAGCCCATGAAACAGGCCAGAATTGGCCAAAACTGCGAGTTTTGATGACCGACACGTAAATAAAACCTGGGGTTCCTCAATGGTGGAAATCACTCCGGGGACTCAAAACGGTGATTAATAGCCCATGAAACAGGCCAGAATCGGCCAAAACTACGAGTGTTGATGACCGACACGTAAATAAAACCTGGGGTTTGTCAATGGTGGAAATCACTCCGGGGACTCAAAACGGTGATTAATAGCCCATCTAACTGTGATTAATAGCCCATGAAACAGGCCAGAATCGGCCAAAACTGCGAGTGTTGATGACCGACACGTAAATAAAACCTGGGGTTCGTTAATGGTGGAAATCACTCCGGGGACTCAAAACGGTGATTAATAGCCCATGAAACAGGCCAGAATCGGCCAAAACTGCGAGTGTTGATGACCGACACGTAAATACAACCTGGGGTTCGTCAATGGTGGAAATCACTCCGGGGACTCAAAACGGTGATTAATAGCCCATTTAACAATGATTAATAGCCCATGAAAGATGCCAGAATCGGCCAAAACTGCGAATGTTGATGACCGGCACGTAAACGCAACCTGGGGTTCGTCAATGGTGAAAATCACTCCGGGGACTCAAAACGGTGCTTAATAGCCCATCTAACTATGATTAATAGCCCATGAAACAGGCCAGAATCGGCCAAAACTGCGAGTGTTGATGACCGACACGTAAATAAAACCTGGGGTTCGTTAATGGTGGAAATCACTCCGGGGACTCAAAACGGTGATTAATAGCCCATGAAACAGGCCAGAATCGGCCAAAACTGCGAGTGTTGATGACCGGCACGTAAATACAACCTGGGGTTTGTCAATGGTGGAAATCACTCCGGGGACTCAAAACGGTGATTAATAGCCCATCTAACTGTGATTAATAGCCCATGAAACAGGCCAGAATCGGCCAAAACTGCGAGTGTTGATGACCGACACGTAAATACAACCTGGGGTTTGTCAATCGTGGAAATCACTCCGGGGACTCAAAACGGTAATTAATAGCCCATCTAACTGTGATTAATAGCCCATGAAGCAGGCCAGAATCGGCCAAAACTGCGAGTGTTGATGACCGACACGTAAATACAACCTGGGGTTTGTCAATGGTGGAAATCACTCCGGGGACTCAAAACGGTGCTTAATAGCCCATCTAACTGTGATTAATAGCCCATGAAACAGGCCAGAATCGGCCAAAACTGTGAGTGTTGATGACCGACACGTAAATAAAACCTGGGGTTCGTTAATGGTGGAAATCACTCCGGGGACTCAAAAGGGTGATTAATAGCCCATGAAACAGGCCAGAATCGGCCAAAACTGCGAGTGTTGATGACCGACACGTAAATACAACCTGGGGTTCGTCAATGGTGGAAATCACTCCGGGGACTCAAAACGGTGATTAATAGCCCATTTAACAATGATTAATAGCCCATGAAAGATGCAAGAATCGGCCAAAACTGCGAATGTTGATGACCGGCACGTAAACGCAACCTGGGGTTCGTCAATGGTGAAAATCACTCCGGGGACTCAAAACGGTGATTAATAGCCCATCTAACTATGATTAATAGCCCATGAAACAGGCCAGAATCGGCCAAAACTGCGAGTGTTGATGACCGACACGTAAATAAAACCTGGGGTTCGTTAATGGTGGAAATCACTCCGGGGACTCCAAACGGTGATTAATAGCCCATGAAACAGGCCAGAATCGGCCAAAACTGCGAGTGTTGATGACCGGCACGTAAATACAACCTGGGGTTTGTCAATGGTGGAAATCACTCCGGGGACTCAAAACGGTGATTAATAGCCCATCTAACTGTGATTAATAGCCCAGGAAACAGGCCAGAATCGGCCAAAACTGCGAGTGTTGATGACCGACACGTAAATACAACCTGGGGTTTGTCAATGGTGGAAATCACTCCGGGGACTCAAAACGGTAATTAATAGCCCATCTAACTGTGATTAATAGCCCATGAAACAGGCCAGAATCGGCCAAAACTGCGAGTGTTGATGACCGACACGTAAATAAAACCTGGGGTTCGTTAATGGTGGAAATCACTCCGGGGACTCAAAACGGTGATTAATAGCCCATGAAACAGGCCAGAATCGGCCAAAACTGCGAGTGTTGATGACCGACACGTAAATACAACCTGGGGTTCGTCAATGGTGGAAATCACTCCGGGGACTCAAAACGGTGATTAATAGCCCATGAAACAGGCCAGAATCGGCCAAAACTACGAGTGTTGATGACCGACACGTAAATAAAACCTGGGGTTTGTCAATGGTGGAAATCACTCCGGGGACTCAAAACGGTGATTAATAGCCCATCTAACTGTGATTAATAGCCCATGAAACAGGCCAGAATCGGCCAAAACTGCGAGTGTTGATGACCGACACGTAAATAAAACCTGGGGTTCGTTAATGGTGGAAATCACTCCGGGGACTCAAAACGGTGATTAATAGCCCATGAAACAGGCCAGAATCGGCCAAAACTGCGAGTGTTGATGACCGACACGTAAATACAACCTGGGGTTCGTCAATGGTGGAAATCACTCCGGGGACTCAAAACGGTGATTAATAGCCCATTTAACAATGATTAATAGCCCATGAAAGATGCCAGAATCGGCCAAAACTGCGAATGTTGATGACCGGCACGTAAACGCAACCTGGGGTTCGTCAATGGTGAAAATCACTCCGGGGACTCAAAACGGTGATTAATAGCCCATCTAACTATGATTAATAGCCCATGAAACAGGCCAGAATCGGCCAAAACTGCGAGTGTTGATGACCGACACGTAAATAAAACCTGGGGTTCGTTAATGGTGGAAATCACTCCGGGGACTCAAAACGGTGATTAATAGCCCATGAAACAGGCCAGAATCGGCCAAAACTGCGAGTGTTGATGACCGGCACGTAAATACAACCTGGGGTTTGTCAATGGTGGAAATCACTCCGGGGACTCAAAACGGTGATTAATAGCCCATCTAACTGTGATTAATAGCCCATGAAACAGGCCAGAATCGGCCAAAACTGCGAGTGTTGATGACCGACACGTAAATAAAACCTGGGGTTCGTTAATGGTGGAAATCACTCCGGGGACTCAAAACGGTGATTAATAGCCCATGAAACAGGCCAGAATCGGCCAAAACTGCGAGTGTTGATGACCGACACGTAAATACAACCTGGGGTTCGTCAATGGTGGAAATCACTCCGGGGACTCAAAACGGTGATTAATAGCCCATTTAACAATGATTAATAGCCCATGAAAGATGCCAGAATCGGCCAAAACTGCGAATGTTGATGACCGGCACGTAAACGCAACCTGGGGTTCGTCAATGGTGAAAATCACTCCGGGGACTCAAAACGGTGCTTAATAGCCCATCTAACTATGATTAATAGCCCATGAAACAGGCCAGAATCGGCCAAAACTGCGAGTGTTGATGACCGACACGTAAATAAAACCTGGGGTTCGTTAATGGTGGAAATCACTCCGGGGACTCAAAACGGTGATTAATAGCCCATGAAACAGGCCAGAATCGGCCAAAACTGCGAGTGTTGATGACCGGCACGTAAATACAACCTGGGGTTTGTCAATGGTGGAAATCACTCCGGGGACTCAAAACGGTGATTAATAGCCCATCTAACTGTGATTAATAGCCCATGAAACAGGCCAGAATCGGCCAAAACTGCGAGTGTTGATGACCGACACGTAAATACAACCTGGGGTTTGTCAATCGTGGAAATCACTCCGGGGACTCAAAACGGTAATTAATAGCCCATCTAACTGTGATTAATAGCCCATGAAGCAGGCCAGAATCGGCCAAAACTGCGAGTGTTGATGACCGACACGTAAATACAACCTGGGGTTTGTCAATGGTGGAAATCACTCCGGGGACTCAAAACGGTGCTTAATAGCCCATCTAACTGTGATTAATAGCCCATGAAACAGGCCAGAATCGGCCAAAACTGTGAGTGTTGATGACCGACACGTAAATAAAACCTGGGGTTCGTTAATGGTGGAAATCACTCCGGGGACTCAAAACGGTGATTAATAGCCCATGAAACAGGCCAGAATCGGCCAAAACTGCGAGTGTTGATGACCGACACGTAAATACAACCTGGGGTTCGTCAATGGTGGAAATCACTCCGGGGACTCAAAACGGTGATTAATAGCCCATTTAACAATGATTAATAGCCCATGAAAGATGCAAGAATCGGCCAAAACTGCGAATGTTGATGACCGGCACGTAAACGCAACCTGGGGTTCGTCAATGGTGAAAATCACTCCGGGGACTCAAAACGGTGATTAATAGCCCATCTAACTATGATTAATAGCCCATGAAACAGGCCAGAATCGGCCAAAACTGCGAGTGTTGATGACCGACACGTAAATAAAACCTGGGGTTCGTTAATGGTGGAAATCACTCCGGGGACTCAAAACGGTGATTAATAGCCCATGAAACAGGCCAGAATCGGCCAAAACTGCGAGTGTTGATGACCGGCACGTAAATACAACCTGGGGTTTGTCAATGGTGGAAATCACTCCGGGGACTCAAAACGGTGATTAATAGCCCATCTAACTGTGATTAATAGCCCAGGAAACAGGCCAGAATCGGCCAAAACTGCGAGTGTTGATGACCGACACGTAAATACAACCTGGGGTTTGTCAATGGTGGAAATCACTCCGGGGACTCAAAACGGTAATTAATAGCCCATCTAACTGTGATTAATAGCCCATGAAACAGGCCAGAATCGGCCAAAACTGCGAGTGTTGATGACCGACACGTAAATAAAACCTGGGGTTCGTTAATGGTGGAAATCACTCCGGGGACTCAAAACGGTGATTAATAGCCCATGAAACAGGCCAGAATCGGCCAAAACTGCGAGTGTTGATGACCGACACGTAAATACAACCTGGGGTTCGTCAATGGTGGAAATCACTCCGGGGACTCAAAACGGTGATTAATAGCCCATGAAACAGGCCAGAATCGGCCAAAACTACGAGTGTTGATGACCGACACGTAAATAAAACCTGGGGTTTGTCAATGGTGGAAATCACTCCGGGGACTCAAAACGGTGATTAATAGCCCATCTAACTGTGATTAATAGCCCATGAAACAGGCCAGAATCGGCCAAAACTGCGAGTGTTGATGACCGACACGTAAATAAAACCTGGGGTTCGTTAATGGTGGAAATCACTCCGGGGACTCAAAACGGTGATTAATAGCCCATGAAACAGGCCAGAATCGGCCAAAACTGCGAGTGTTGATGACCGACACGTAAATACAACCTGGGGTTCGTCAATGGTGGAAATCACTCCGGGGACTCAAAACGGTGATTAATAGCCCATTTAACAATGATTAATAGCCCATGAAAGATGCCAGAATCGGCCAAAACTGCGAATGTTGATGACCGGCACGTAAACGCAACCTGGGGTTCGTCAATGGTGAAAATCACTCCGGGGACTCAAAACGGTGATTAATAGCCCATCTAACTATGATTAATAGCCCATGAAACAGGCCAGAATCGGCCAAAACTGCGAGTGTTGATGACCGACACGTAAATAAAACCTGGGGTTCGTTAATGGTGGAAATCACTCCGGGGACTCAAAACGGTGATTAATAGCCCATGAAACAGGCCAGAATCGGCCAAAACTGCGAGTGTTGATGACCGGCACGTAAATACAACCTGGGGTTTGTCAATGGTGGAAATCACTCCGGGGACTCAAAACGGTGATTAATAGCCCATCTAACTGTGATTAATAGCCCATGAAACAGGCCAGAATCGGCCAAAACTGCGAGTGTTGATGACCGACACGTAAATAAAACCTGGGGTTCGTTAATGGTGGAAATCACTCCGGGGACTCAAAACGGTGATTAATAGCCCATGAAACAGGCCAGAATCGGCCAAAACTGCGAGTGTTGATGACCGACACGTAAATACAACCTGGGGTTCGTCAATGGTGGAAATCACTCCGGGGACTCAAAACGGTGATTAATAGCCCATTTAACAATGATTAATAGCCCATGAAAGATGCCAGAATCGGCCAAAACTGCGAATGTTGATGACCGGCACGTAAACGCAACCTGGGGTTCGTCAATGGTGAAAATCACTCCGGGGACTCAAAACGGTGCTTAATAGCCCATCTAACTATGATTAATAGCCCATGAAACAGGCCAGAATCGGCCAAAACTGCGAGTGTTGATGACCGACACGTAAATAAAACCTGGGGTTCGTTAATGGTGGAAATCACTCCGGGGACTCAAAACGGTGATTAATAGCCCATGAAACAGGCCAGAATCGGCCAAAACTGCGAGTGTTGATGACCGGCACGTAAATACAACCTGGGGTTTGTCAATGGTGGAAATCACTCCGGGGACTCAAAACGGTGATTAATAGCCCATCTAACTGTGATTAATAGCCCATGAAACAGGCCAGAATCGGCCAAAACTGCGAGTGTTGATGACCGACACGTAAATACAACCTGGGGTTTGTCAATCGTGGAAATCACTCCGGGGACTCAAAACGGTAATTAATAGCCCATCTAACTGTGATTAATAGCCCATGAAGCAGGCCAGAATCGGCCAAAACTGCGAGTGTTGATGACCGACACGTAAATACAACCTGGGGTTTGTCAATGGTGGAAATCACTCCGGGGACTCAAAACGGTGCTTAATAGCCCATCTAACTGTGATTAATAGCCCATGAAACAGGCCAGAATCGGCCAAAACTGTGAGTGTTGATGACCGACACGTAAATAAAACCTGGGGTTCGTTAATGGTGGAAATCACTCCGGGGACTCAAAACGGTGATTAATAGCCCATGAAACAGGCCAGAATCGGCCAAAACTGCGAGTGTTGATGACCGACACGTAAATACAACCTGGGGTTCGTCAATGGTGGAAATCACTCCGGGGACTCAAAACGGTGATTAATAGCCCATTTAACAATGATTAATAGCCCATGAAAGATGCAAGAATCGGCCAAAACTGCGAATGTTGATGACCGGCACGTAAACGCAACCTGGGGTTCGTCAATGGTGAAAATCACTCCGGGGACTCAAAACGGTGATTAATAGCCCATCTAACTATGATTAATAGCCCATGAAACAGGCCAGAATCGGCCAAAACTGCGAGTGTTGATGACCGACACGTAAATAAAACCTGGGGTTCGTTAATGGTGGAAATCACTCCGGGGACTCAAAACGGTGATTAATAGCCCATGAAACAGGCCAGAATCGGCCAAAACTGCGAGTGTTGATGACCGGCACGTAAATACAACCTGGGGTTTGTCAATGGTGGAAATCACTCCGGGGACTCAAAACGGTGATTAATAGCCCATCTAACTGTGATTAATAGCCCAGGAAACAGGCCAGAATCGGCCAAAACTGCGAGTGTTGATGACCGACACGTAAATACAACCTGGGGTTTGTCAATGGTGGAAATCACTCCGGGGACTCAAAACGGTAATTAATAGCCCATCTAACTGTGATTAATAGCCCATGAAACAGGCCAGAATCGGCCAAAACTGCGAGTGTTGATGACCGACACGTAAATAAAACCTGGGGTTCGTTAATGGTGGAAATCACTCCGGGGACTCAAAACGGTGATTAATAGCCCATGAAACAGGCCAGAATCGGCCAAAACTGCGAGTGTTGATGACCGACACGTAAATACAACCTGGGGTTCGTCAATGGTGGAAATCACTCCGGGGACTCAAAACGGTGATTAATAGCCCATGAAACAGGCCAGAATCGGCCAAAACTACGAGTGTTGATGACCGACACGTAAATAAAACCTGGGGTTTGTCAATGGTGGAAATCACTCCGGGGACTCAAAACGGTGATTAATAGCCCATCTAACTGTGATTAATAGCCCATGAAACAGGCCAGAATCGGCCAAAACTGCGAGTGTTGATGACCGACACGTAAATAAAACCTGGGGTTCGTTAATGGTGGAAATCACTCCGGGGACTCAAAACGGTGATTAATAGCCCATGAAACAGGCCAGAATCGGCCAAAACTGCGAGTGTTGATGACCGACACGTAAATACAACCTGGGGTTCGTCAATGGTGGAAATCACTCCGGGGACTCAAAACGGTGATTAATAGCCCATTTAACAATGATTAATAGCCCATGAAAGATGCCAGAATCGGCCAAAACTGCGAATGTTGATGACCGGCACGTAAACGCAACCTGGGGTTCGTCAATGGTGAAAATCACTCCGGGGACTCAAAACGGTGATTAATAGCCCATCTAACTATGATTAATAGCCCATGAAACAGGCCAGAATCGGCCAAAACTGCGAGTGTTGATGACCGACACGTAAATAAAACCTGGGGTTCGTTAATGGTGGAAATCACTCCGGGGACTCAAAACGGTGATTAATAGCCCATGAAACAGGCCAGAATCGGCCAAAACTGCGAGTGTTGATGACCGACACGTAAATACAACCTGGGGTTTGTCAATGGTGGAAATCACTCCGGGGACTCAAAACGGTGCTTAATAGCCCATCTAACTGTGATTAATAGCCCATGAAACAGGCCAGAATCGGCCAAAACTGTGAGTGTTGATGACCGACACGTAAATAAAACCTGGGGTTCGTTAATGGTGGAAATCACTCCGGGGACTCAAAACGGTGATTAATAGCCCATGAAACAGGCCAGAATCGGCCAAAACTGCGAGTGTTGATGACCGACACGTAAATACAACCTGGGGTTCGTCAATGGTGGAAATCACTCCGGGGACTCAAAACGGTAATTAATAGCCCATCTAACTGTGATTAATAGCCCATGAAGCAGGCCAGAATCGGCCAAAACTGCGAGTGTTGATGACCGACACGTAAATACAACCTGGGGTTTGTCAATGGTGGAAATCACTCCGAGGACTCAAAACGGTGCTTAATAGCCCATCTAACTGTGATTAATAGCCCATGAAACAGGCCAGAATCGGCCAAAACTGTGAGTGTTGATGACCGACACGTAAATAAAACCTGGGGTTCGTTAATGGTGGAAATCACTCCGGGGACTCAAAACGGTGATTAATAGCCCATGAAACAGGCCAGAATCGGCCAAAACTGCGAGTGTTGATGACCGACACGTAAATACAACCTGGGGTTCGTCAATGGTGGAAATCACTCCGGGGACTCAAAACGGTGATTAATAGCCCATTTAACAATGATTAATAGCCCATGAAAGATGCAAGAATCGGCCAAAACTGCGAATGTTGATGACCGACACGTAAATACAACCTGGGGTTTGTCAATGGTGGAAATCACTCCGGGGACTCAAAACGGTAATTAATAGCCCATCTAACTGTGATTAATAGCCCATGAAACAGGCCAGAATCGGCCAAAACTGCGAGTGTTGATGACCGACACGTAAATAAAACCTGGGGTTCGTTAATGGTGGAAATCACTCCGGGGACTCAAAACGGTGATTAATAGCCCATGAAACAGGCCAGAATCGGCCAAAACTGCGAGTGTTGATGACCGACACGTAAATACAACCTGGGGTTCGTCAATGGTGGAAATCACTCCGGGGACTCAAAACGGTGATTAATAGCCCATGAAACAGGCCAGAATCGGCCAAAACTACGAGTGTTGATGACCGACACGTAAATAAAACCTGGGGTTTGTCAATGGTGGAAATCACTCCGGGGACTCAAAACGGTGATTAATAGCCCATCTAACTGTGATTAATAGCCCATGAAACAGGCCAGAATCGGCCAAAACTGCGAGTGTTGATGACCGACACGTAAATAAAACCTGGGGTTCGTTAATGGTGGAAATCACTCCGGGGACTCAAAACGGTGATTAATAGCCCATGAAACAGGCCAGAATCGGCCAAAACTGCGAGTGTTGATGACCGACACGTAAATACAACCTGGGGTTCGTCAATGGTGGAAATCACTCCGGGGACTCAAAACGGTGATTAATAGCCCATCTAACTGTGATTAATAGCCCATGAAACAGGCCAGAATCGGCCAAAACTGTGAGTGTTGATGACCGACACGTAAATAAAACCTGGGGTTCGTTAATGGTGGAAATCACTCCGGGGACTCAAAACGGTGATTAATAGCCCATGAAACAGGCCAGAATCGGCCAAAACTGCGAGTGTTGATGACCGACACGTAAATACAACCTGGGGTTCGTCAATGGTGGAAATCACTCCGGGGACTCAAAACGGTGATTAATAGCCCATTTAACAATGATTAATAGCCCATGAAAGATGCAAGAATCGGCCAAAACTGCGAATGTTGATGACCGGCACGTAAACGCAACCTGGGGTTCGTCAATGGTGAAAATCACTCCGGGGACTCAAAACGGTGATTAATAGCCCATCTAACTATGATTAATAGCCCATGAAACAGGCCAGAATCGGCCAAAACTGCGAGTGTTGATGACCGACACGTAAATAAAACCTGGGGTTCGTTAATGGTGGAAATCACTCCGGGGACTCAAAACGGTGATTAATAGCCCATGAAACAGGCCAGAATCGGCCAAAACTGCGAGTGTTGATGACCGGCACGTAAATACAACCTGGGGTTTGTCAATGGTGGAAATCACTCCGGGGACTCAAAACGGTGATTAATAGCCCATCTAACTGTGATTAATAGCCCAGGAAACAGGCCAGAATCGGCCAAAACTGCGAGTGTTGATGACCGACACGTAAATACAACCTGGGGTTTGTCAATGGTGGAAATCATTCCGGGGACTCAAAACGGTAATTAATAGCCCATCTAACTGTGATTAATAGCCCATGAAGCAGGCCAGAATCGGCCAAAACTGCGAGTGTTGATGACCGACACGTAAATACAACCTGGGGTTTGTCAATGGTGGAAATCACTCCGGGGACTCAAAACGGTAATTAATAGCCCATCTAACTGTGATTAATAGCCCATGAAACAGGCCAGAATCGGCCAAAACTGCGAGTGTTGATGACCGACACGTAAATAAAACCTGGGGTTCGTTAATGGTGGAAATCACTCCGGGGACTCAAAACGGTGATTAATAGCCCATGAAACAGGCCAGAATCGGCCAAAACTGCGAGTGTTGATGACCGACACGTAAATACAACCTGGGGTTCGTCAATGGTGGAAATCACTCCGGGGACTCAAAACGGTGATTAATAGCCCATGAAACAGGCCAGAATCGGCCAAAACTACGAGTGTTGATGACCGACACGTAAATAAAACCTGGGGTTTGTCAATGGTGGAAATCACTCCGGGGACTCAAAACGGTGATTAATAGCCCATCTAACTGTGATTAATAGCCCATGAAACAGGCCAGAATCGGCCAAAACTGCGAGTGTTGATGACCGACACGTAAATAAAACCTGGGGTTCGTTAATGGTGGAAATCACTCCGGGGACTCAAAACGGTGATTAATAGCCCATGAAACAGGCCAGAATCGGCCAAAACTGCGAGTGTTGATGACCGACACGTAAATACAACCTGGGGTTCGTCAATGGTGGAAATCACTCCGGGGACTCAAAACGGTGATTAATAGCCCATTTAACAATGATTAATAGCCCATGAAAGATGCCAGAATCGGCCAAAACTGCGAATGTTGATGACCGGCACGTAAACGCAACCTGGGGTTCGTCAATGGTGAAAATCACTCCGGGGACTCAAAACGGTGATTAATAGCCCATCTAACTATGATTAATAGCCCATGAAACAGGCCAGAATCGGCCAAAACTGCGAGTGTTGATGACCGACACGTAAATAAAACCTGGGGTTCGTTAATGGTGGAAATCACTCCGGGGACTCAAAACGGTGATTAATAGCCCATGAAACAGGCCAGAATCGGCCAAAACTGCGAGTGTTGATGACCGGCACGTAAATACAACCTGGGGTTTGTCAATGGTGGAAATCACTCCGGGGACTCAAAACGGTGATTAATAGCCCATCTAACTGTGATTAATAGCCCAGGAAACAGGCCAGAATCGGCCAAAACTGCGAGTGTTGATGACCGACACGTAAATACAACCTGGGGTTTGTCAATGGTGGAAATCACTCCGGGGACTCAAAACGGTAATTAATAGCCCATCTAACTGTGATTAATAGCCCATGAAACAGGCCAGAATCGGCCAAAACTGCGAGTGTTGATGACCGACACGTAAATAAAACCTGGGGTTCGTTAATGGTGGAAATCACTCCGGGGACTCAAAACGGTGATTAATAGCCCATGAAACAGGCCAGAATCGGCCAAAACTGCGAGTGTTGATGACCGACACGTAAATACAACCTGGGGTTCGTCAATGGTGGAAATCACTCCGGGGACTCAAAACGGTGATTAATAGCCCATGAAACAGGCCAGAATCGGCCAAAACTACGAGTGTTGATGACCGACACGTAAATAAAACCTGGGGTTTGTCAATGGTGGAAATCACTCCGGGGACTCAAAACGGTGATTAATAGCCCATCTAACTGTGATTAATAGCCCATGAAACAGGCCAGAATCGGCCAAAACTGCGAGTGTTGATGACCGACACGTAAATAAAACCTGGGGTTCGTTAATGGTGGAAATCACTCCGGGGACTCAAAACGGTGATTAATAGCCCATGAAACAGGCCAGAATCGGCCAAAACTGCGAGTGTTGATGACCGACACGTAAATACAACCTGGGGTTCGTCAATGGTGGAAATCACTCCGGGGACTCAAAACGGTGATTAATAGCCCATGAAACAGGCCAGAATCGGCCAAAACTACGAGTGTTGATGACCGACACGTAAATAAAACCTGGGGTTTGTCAATGGTGGAAATCACTCCGGGGACTCAAAACGGTGATTAATAGCCCATCTAACTGTGATTAATAGCCCATGAAACAGGCCAGAATCGGCCAAAACTGCGAGTGTTGATGACCGACACGTAAATAAAACCTGGGGTTCGTTAATGGTGGAAATCACTCCGGGGACTCAAAACGGTGATTAATAGCCCATGAAACAGGCCAGAATCGGCCAAAACTGCGAGTGTTGATGACCGACACGTAAATACAACCTGGGGTTCGTCAATGGTGGAAATCACTCCGGGGACTCAAAACGGTGATTAATAGCCCATTTAACAATGATTAATAGCCCATGAAAGATGCCAGAATCGGCCAAAACTGCGAATGTTGATGACCGGCACGTAAACGCAACCTGGGGTTCGTCAATGGTGAAAATCACTCCGGGGACTCAAAACGGTGATTAATAGCCCATCTAACTATGATTAATAGCCCATGAAACAGGCCAGAATCGGCCAAAACTGCGAGTGTTGATGACCGACACGTAAATAAAACCTGGGGTTCGTTAATGGTGGAAATCACTCCGGGGACTCAAAACGGTGATTAATAGCCCATGAAACAGGCCAGAATCGGCCAAAACTGCGAGTGTTGATGACCGGCACGTAAATACAACCTGGGGTTTGTCAATGGTGGAAATCACTCCGGGGACTCAAAACGGTGATTAATAGCCCATCTAACTGTGATTAATAGCCCAGGAAACAGGCCAGAATCGGCCAAAACTGCGAGTGTTGATGACCGACACGTAAATACAACCTGGGGTTTGTCAATGGTGGAAATCACTCCGGGGACTCAAAACGGTAATTAATAGCCCATCTAACTGTGATTAATAGCCCATGAAACAGGCCAGAATCGGCCAAAACTGCGAGTGTTGATGACCGACACGTAAATAAAACCTGGGGTTCGTTAATGGTGGAAATCACTCCGGGGACTCAAAACGGTGATTAATAGCCCATGAAACAGGCCAGAATCGGCCAAAACTGCGAGTGTTGATGACCGACACGTAAATACAACCTGGGGTTCGTCAATGGTGGAAATCACTCCGGGGACTCAAAACGGTGATTAATAGCCCATGAAACAGGCCAGAATCGGCCAAAACTACGAGTGTTGATGACCGACACGTAAATAAAACCTGGGGTTTGTCAATGGTGGAAATCACTCCGGGGACTCAAAACGGTGATTAATAGCCCATCTAACTGTGATTAATAGCCCATGAAACAGGCCAGAATCGGCCAAAACTGCGAGTGTTGATGACCGACACGTAAATAAAACCTGGGGTTCGTTAATGGTGGAAATCACTCCGGGGACTCAAAACGGTGATTAATAGCCCATGAAACAGGCCAGAATCGGCCAAAACTGCGAGTGTTGATGACCGACACGTAAATACAACCTGGGGTTCGTCAATGGTGGAAATCACTCCGGGGACTCAAAACGGTGATTAATAGCCCATTTAACAATGATTAATAGCCCATGAAAGATGCCAGAATCGGCCAAAACTGCGAATGTTGATGACCGGCACGTAAACGCAACCTGGGGTTCGTCAATGGTGAAAATCACTCCGGGGACTCAAAACGGTGATTAATAGCCCATCTAACTATGATTAATAGCCCATGAAACAGGCCAGAATCGGCCAAAACTGCGAGTGTTGATGACCGACACGTAAATAAAACCTGGGGTTCGTTAATGGTGGAAATCACTCCGGGGACTCAAAACGGTGATTAATAGCCCATGAAACAGGCCAGAATCGGCCAAAACTGCGAGTGTTGATGACCGGCACGTAAATACAACCTGGGGTTTGTCAATGGTGGAAATCACTCCGGGGACTCAAAACGGTGATTAATAGCCCATCTAACTGTGATTAATAGCCCAGGAAACAGGCCAGAATCGGCCAAAACTGCGAGTGTTGATGACCGACACGTAAATACAACCTGGGGTTTGTCAATGGTGGAAATCACTCCGGGGACTCAAAACGGTAATTAATAGCCCATCTAACTGTGATTAATAGCCCATGAAGCAGGCCAGAATCGGCCAAAACTGCGAGTGTTGATGACCGACACGTAAATACAACCTGGGGTTTGTCAATGGTGGAAATCACTCCGGGGACTCAAAACGGTAATTAATAGCCCATCTAACTGTGATTAATAGCCCATGAAACAGGCCAGAATCGGCCAAAACTGCGAGTGTTGATGACCGACACGTAAATAAAACCTGGGGTTCGTTAATGGTGGAAATCACTCCGGGGACTCAAAACGGTGATTAATAGCCCATGAAACAGGCCAGAATCGGCCAAAACTGCGAGTGTTGATGACCGACACGTAAATACAACCTGGGGTTCGTCAATGGTGGAAATCACTCCGGGGACTCAAAACGGTGATTAATAGCCCATGAAACAGGCCAGAATCGGCCAAAACTACGAGTGTTGATGACCGACACGTAAATAAAACCTGGGGTTTGTCAATGGTGGAAATCACTCCGGGGACTCAAAACGGTGATTAATAGCCCATCTAACTGTGATTAATAGCCCATGAAACATGCCAGAATCGGCCAAAACTGCGAGTGTTGATGACCGACACGTAAATAAAACCTGGGGTTCGTTAATGGTGGAAATCACTCCGGGGACTCAAAACGGTGATTAATAGCCCATGAAACAGGCCAGAATCGGCCAAAACTGCGAGTGTTGATGACCGACACGTAAATACAACCTGGGGTTCGTCAATGGTGGAAATCACTCCGGGGACTCAAAACGGTGATTAATAGCCCATTTAACAATGATTAATAGCCCATGAAAGATGCCAGAATCGGCCAAAACTGCGAATGTTGATGACCGGCACGTAAACGCAACCTGGGGTTCGTCAATGGTGAAAATCACTCCGGGGACTCAAAACGGTGATTAATAGCCCATCTAACTATGATTAATAGCCCATGAAACAGGCCAGAATCGGCCAAAACTGCGAGTGTTGATGACCGACACGTAAATAAAACCTGGGGTTCGTTAATGGTGGAAATCACTCCGGGGACTCAAAACGGTGATTAATAGCCCATGAAACAGGCCAGAATCGGCCAAAACTGCGAGTGTTGATGACCGGCACGTAAATACAACCTGGGGTTTGTCAATGGTGGAAATCACTCCGGGGACTCAAAACGGTGATTAATAGCCCATCTAACTGTGATTAATAGCCCAGGAAACAGGCCAGAATCGGCCAAAACTGCGAGTGTTGATGACCGACACGTAAATACAACCTGGGGTTTGTCAATGGTGGAAATCACTCCGGGGACTCAAAACGGTAATTAATAGCCCATCTAACTGTGATTAATAGCCCATGAAGCAGGCCAGAATCGGCCAAAACTGCGAGTGTTGATGACCGACACGTAAATACAACCTGGGGTTTGTCAATGGTGGAAATCACTCCGGGGACTCAAAACGGTAATTAATAGCCCATCTAACTGTGATTAATAGCCCATGAAACAGGCCAGAATCGGCCAAAACTGCGAGTGTTGATGACCGACACGTAAATAAAACCTGGGGTTCGTTAATGGTGGAAATCACTCCGGGGACTCAAAACGGTGATTAATAGCCCATGAAACAGGCCAGAATCGGCCAAAACTGCGAGTGTTGATGACCGACACGTAAATACAACCTGGGGTTCGTCAATGGTGGAAATCACTCCGGGGACTCAAAACGGTGATTAATAGCCCATGAAACAGGCCAGAATCGGCCAAAACTACGAGTGTTGATGACCGACACGTAAATAAAACCTGGGGTTTGTCAATGGTGGAAATCACTCCGGGGACTCAAAACGGTGATTAATAGCCCATCTAACTGTGATTAATAGCCCATGAAACATGCCAGAATCGGCCAAAACTGCGAGTGTTGATGACCGACACGTAAATAAAACCTGGGGTTCGTTAATGGTGGAAATCACTCCGGGGACTCAAAACGGTGATTAATAGCCCATGAAACAGGCCAGAATCGGCCAAAACTGCGAGTGTTGATGACCGACACGTAAATACAACCTGGGGTTCGTCAATGGTGGAAATCACTCCGGGGACTCAAAACGGTGATTAATAGCCCATTTAACAATGATTAATAGCCCATGAAAGATGCCAGAATCGGCCAAAACTGCGAATGTTGATGACCGGCACGTAAACGCAACCTGGGGTTCGTCAATGGTGAAAATCACTCCGGGGACTCAAAACGGTGATTAATAGCCCATCTAACTATGATTAATAGCCCATGAAACAGGCCAGAATCGGCCAAAACTGCGAGTGTTGATGACCGACACGTAAATAAAACCTGGGGTTCGTTAATGGTGGAAATCACTCCGGGGACTCAAAACGGTGATTAATAGCCCATGAAACAGGCCAGAATCGGCCAAAACTGCGAGTGTTGATGACCGGCACGTAAATACAACCTGGGGTTTGTCAATGGTGGAAATCACTCCGGGGACTCAAAACGGTGATTAATAGCCCATCTAACTGTGATTAATAGCCCAGGAAACAGGCCAGAATCGGCCAAAACTGCGAGTGTTGATGACCGACACGTAAATACAACCTGGGGTTTGTCAATGGTGGAAATCACTCCGGGGACTCAAAACGGTAATTAATAGCCCATCTAACTGTGATTAATAGCCCATGAAGCAGGCCAGAATCGGCCAAAACTGCGAGTGTTGATGACCGACACGTAAATACAACCTGGGGTTTGTCAATGGTAGAAATCACTCCGGGGACTCAAAACGGTAATTAATAGCCCATGAAACAGGCCAGAATCGGCCAAAACTGCGAGTGTTGATGACCGACACGTAAATACAACCTGGGGTTCGTCAATGGTGGAAATCACTCCGGGGACTCAAAACGGTGATTAATAGCCCATGAAACAGGCCAGAATCGGCCAAAACTACGAGTGTTGATGACCGACACGTAAATAAAACCTGGGGTTTGTCAATGGTGGAAATCACTCCGGGGACTCAAAACGGTGATTAATAGCCCATCTAACTGTGATTAATAGCCCATGAAACATGCCAGAATCGGCCAAAACTGCGAGTGTTGATGACCGACACGTAAATAAAACCTGGGGTTCGTTAATGGTGGAAATCACTCCGGGGACTCAAAACGGTGATTAATAGCCCATGAAACAGGCCAGAATCGGCCAAAACTGCGAGTGTTGATGACCGACACGTAAATACAACCTGGGGTTCGTCAATGGTGGAAATCACTCCGGGGACTCAAAACGGTGATTAATAGCCCATTTAACAATGATTAATAGCCCATGAAAGATGCCAGAATCGGCCAAAACTGCGAATGTTGATGACCGGCACGTAAACGCAACCTGGGGTTCGTCAATGGTGAAAATCACTCCGGGGACTCAAAACGGTGATTAATAGCCCATCTAACTATGATTAATAGCCCATGAAACAGGCCAGAATCGGCCAAAACTGCGAGTGTTGATGACCGACACGTAAATAAAACCTGGGGTTCGTTAATGGTGGAAATCACTCCGGGGACTCAAAACGGTGATTAATAGCCCATGAAACAGGCCAGAATCGGCCAAAACTGCGAGTGTTGATGACCGGCACGTAAATACAACCTGGGGTTTGTCAATGGTGGAAATCACTCCGGGGACTCAAAACGGTGATTAATAGCCCATCTAACTGTGATTAATAGCCCAGGAAACAGGCCAGAATCGGCCAAAACTGCGAGTGTTGATGACCGACACGTAAATACAACCTGGGGTTTGTCAATGGTGGAAATCACTCCGGGGACTCAAAACGGTAATTAATAGCCCATCTAACTGTGATTAATAGCCCATGAAGCAGGCCAGAATCGGCCAAAACTGCGAGTGTTGATGACCGACACGTAAATACAACCTGGGGTTTGTCAATGGTAGAAATCACTCCGGGGACTCAAAACGGTAATTAATAGCCCATCTAACTGTGATTAATAGCCCATGAAACAGGCCAGAATCGGCCAAAACTGCGAGTGTTGATGACCGACACGTAAATAAAACCTGGGGTTCGTTAATGGTGGAAATCACTCCGGGGACTCAAAACGGTGATTAATAGCCCATGAAACAGGCCAGAATCGGCCAAAACTGCGAGTGTTGATGATCGACACGTAAATACAACCTGGGGTTCGTCAATGGTGGAAATCACTCCGGGGACTCAAAACGGTGATTAATAGCCCATGAAACAGGCCAGAATCGGCCAAAACTACGAGTGTTGATGACCGACACGTAAATAAAACCTGGGGTTTGTCAATGGTGGAAATCACTCCGGGGACTCAAAACGGTGATTAATAGCCCATCTAACTGTGATTAATAGCCCATGAAACAGGCCAGAATCGGCCAAAACTGCGAGTGTTGATGACCGACACGTAAATAAAACCTGGGGTTCGTTAATGGTGGAAATCACTCCGGGGACTCAAAACGGTGATTAATAGCCCATGAAACAGGCCAGAATCGGCCAAAACTGCGAGTGTTGATGACCGACACGTAAATACAACCTGGGGTTCGTCAATGGTGGAAATCACTCCGGGGACTCAAAACGGTGATTAATAGCCCATTTAACAATGATTAATAGCCCATGAAAGATGCCAGAATCGGCCAAAACTGCGAATGTTGATGACCGGCACGTAAACGCAACCTGGGGTTCGTCAATGGTGAAAATCACTCCGGGGACTCAAAACGGTGATTAATAGCCCATCTAACTATGATTAATAGCCCATGAAACAGGCCAGAATCGGCCAAAACTGCGAGTGTTGATGACCGACACGTAAATAAAACCTGGGGTTTGTTAATGGTGGAAATCACTCCGGGGACTCAAAACGGTGATTAATAGCCCATGAAACAGGCCAGAATCGGCCAAAACTGCGAGTGTTGATGACCGACACGTAAATACAACCTGGGGTTTGTCAATGGTGGAAATCACTCCGGGGACTCAAAACGGTGCTTAATAGCCCATCTAACTGTGATTAATAGCCCATGAAACAGGCCAGAATCGGCCAAAACTGTGAGTGTTGATGACCGACACGTAAATAAAACCTGGGGTTCGTTAATGGTGGAAATCACTCCGGGGACTCAAAACGGTGATTAATAGCCCATGAAACAGGCCAGAATCGGCCAAAACTGCGAGTGTTGATGACCGACACGTAAATACAACCTGGGGTTCGTCAATGGTGGAAATCACTCCGGGGACTCAAAACGGTGATTAATAGCCCATTTAACAATGATTAATAGCCCATGAAAGATGCAAGAATCGGCCAAAACTGCGAATGTTGATGACCGGCACGTAAACGCAACCTGGGGTTCGTCAATGGTGAAAATCACTTCGGGGACTCAAAACGGTGATTAATAGCCCATCTAACTATGATTAATAGCCCATGAAACAGGCCAGAATCGGCCAAAACTGCGAGTGTTGATGACCGACACGTAAATAAAACCTGGGGTTCGTTAATGGTGGAAATCACTCCGGGGACTCAAAACGGTAATTAATAGCCCATCTAACTGTGATTAATAGCCCATGAAACAGGCCAGAATCGGCCAAAACTGCGAGTGTTGATGACCGACACGTAAATAAAACCTGGGGTTCGTTAATGGTGGAAATCACTCCGGGGACTCAAAACGGTGATTAATAGCCCATGAAACAGGCCAGAATCGGCCAAAACTGCGAGTGTTGATGACCGACACGTAAATACAACCTGGGGTTCGTCAATGGTGGAAATCACTCCGGGGACTCAAAACGGTGATTAATAGCCCATGAAACAGGCCAGAATCGGCCAAAACTACGAGTGTTGATGACCGACACGTAAATAAAACCTGGGGTTTGTCAATGGTGGAAATCACTCCGGGGACTCAAAACGGTGATTAATAGCCCATCTAACTGTGATTAATAGCCCATGAAACAGGCCAGAATCGGCCAAAACTGCGAGTGTTGATGACCGACACGTAAATACAACCTGGGGTTTGTCAATGGTGGAAATCACTCCGGGGACTCAAAACGGTAATTAATAGCCCATCTAACTGTGATTAATAGCCCATGAAACAGGCCAGAATCGGCCAAAACTGCGAGTGTTGATGACCGACACGTAAATAAAACCTGGGGTTCGTTAATGGTGGAAATCACTCCGGGGACTCAAAACGGTGATTAATAGCCCATGAAACAGGCCAGAATCGGCCAAAACTGCGAGTGTTGATGACCGACACGTAAATACAACCTGGGGTTCGTCAATGGTGGAAATCACTCCGGGGACTCAAAACGGTGATTAATAGCCCATGAAACAGGCCAGAATCGGCCAAAACTACGAGTGTTGATGACCGACACGTAAATAAAACCTGGGGTTTGTCAATGGTGGAAATCACTCCGGGGACTCAAAACGGTGATTAATAGCCCATCTAACTGTGATTAATAGCCCATGAAACAGGCCAGAATCGGCCAAAACTGCGAGTGTTGATGACCGACACGTAAATAAAACCTGGGGTTCGTTAATGGTGGAAATCACTCCGGGGACTCAAAACGGTGATTAATAGCCCATGAAACAGGCCAGAATCGGCCAAAACTGCGAGTGTTGATGACCGACACGTAAATACAACCTGGGGTTCGTCAATGGTGGAAATCACTCCGGGGACTCAAAACGGTGATTAATAGCCCATTTAACAATGATTAATAGCCCATGAAAGATGCCAGAATCGGCCAAAACTGTGAATGTTGATGACCGGCACGTAAACGCAACCTGGGGTTCGTCAATGGTGAAAATCACTCCGGGGACTCAAAACGGTGATTAATAGCCCATCTAACTATGATTAATAGCCCATGAAACAGGCCAGAATCGGCCAAAACTGCGAGTGTTGATGACCGACACGTAAATAAAACCTGGGGTTCGTTAATGGTGGAAATCACTCCGGGGACTCAAAACGGTGATTAATAGCCCATGAAACAGGCCAGAATCGGCCAAAACTGCGAGTGTTGATGACCGACACGTAAATACAACCTGGGGTTTGTCAATGGTGGAAATCACTCCGGGGACTCAAAACGGTGCTTAATAGCCCATCTAACTGTGATTAATAGCCCATGAAACAGGCCAGAATCGGCCAAAACTGTGAGTGTTGATGACCGACACGTAAATAAAACCTGGGGTTCGTTAATGGTGGAAATCACTCCGGGGACTCAAAACGGTGATTAATAGCCCATGAAACAGGCCAGAATCGGCCAAAACTGCGAGTGTTGATGACCGACACGTAAATACAACCTGGGGTTCGTCAATGGTGGAAATCACTCCGGGGACTCAAAACGGTGATTAATAGCCCATTTAACAATGATTAATAGCCCATGAAAGATGCAAGAATCGGCCAAAACTGCGAATGTTGATGACCGGCACGTAAACGCAACCTGGGGTTCGTCAATGGTGAAAATCACTTCGGGGACTCAAAACGGTGATTAATAGCCCATCTAACTATGATTAATAGCCCATGAAACAGGTCAGAATCGGCCAAAACTGCGAGTGTTGATGACCGACACGTAAATAAAACCTGGGGTTCGTTAATGGTGGAAATCACTCCGGGGACTCAAAACGGTAATTAATAGCCCATCTAACTGTGATTAATAGCCCATGAAACAGGCCAGAATCGGCCAAAACTGCGAGTGTTGATGACCGACACGTAAATAAAACCTGGGGTTCGTTAATGGTGGAAATCACTCCGGGGACTCAAAACGGTGATTAATAGCCCATGAAACAGGCCAGAATCGGCCAAAACTGCGAGTGTTGATGACCGACACGTAAATACAACCTGGGGTTCGTCAATGGTGGAAATCACTCCGGGGACTCAAAACGGTGATTAATAGCCCATGAAACAGGCCAGAATCGGCCAAAACTACGAGTGTTGATGACCGACACGTAAATAAAACCTGGGGTTTGTCAATGGTGGAAATCACTCCGGGGACTCAAAACGGTGATTAATAGCCCATCTAACTGTGATTAATAGCCCATGAAACAGGCCAGAATCGGCCAAAACTGCGAGTGTTGATGACCGACACGTAAATACAACCTGGGGTTTGTCAATGGTGGAAATCACACCGGGGACTCAAAACGGTAATTAATAGCCCATCTAACTGTGATTAATAGCCCATGAAACAGGCCAGAATCGGCCAAAACTGCGAGTGTTGATGACCGACACGTAAATAAAACCTGGGGTTCGTTAATGGTGGAAATCACTCCGGGGACTCAAAACGGTGATTAATAGCCCATGAAACAGGCCAGAATCGGCCAAAACTGCGAGTGTTGATGACCGACACGTAAATACAACCTGGGGTTCGTCAATGGTGGAAATCACTCCGGGGACTCAAAACGGTGATTAATAGCCCATGAAACAGGCCAGAATCGGCCAAAACTACGAGTGTTGATGACCGACACGTAAATAAAACCTGGGGTTTGTCAATGGTGGAAATCACTCCGGGGACTCAAAACGGTGATTAATAGCCCATCTAACTGTGATTAATAGCCCATGAAACAGGCCAGAATCGGCCAAAACTGCGAGTGTTGATGACCGACACGTAAATAAAACCTGGGGTTTGTCAATGGTGGAAATCACTCCGGGGACTCAAAACGGTGATTAATAGCCCATCTAACTGTGATTAATAGCCCATGAAACAGGCCAGAATCGGCCAAAACTGCGAGTGTTGATGACCGACACGTAAATAAAACCTGGGGTTCGTTAATGGTGGAAATCACTCCGGGGACTCAAAACGGTGATTAATAGCCCATGAAACAGGCCAGAATCGGCCAAAACTGCGAGTGTTGATGACCGACACGTAAATACAACCTGGGGTTCGTCAATGGTGGAAATCACTCCGGGGACTCAAAACGGTGATTAATAGCCCATTTAACAATGATTAATAGCCCATGAAAGATGCCAGAATCGGCCAAAACTGTGAATGTTGATGACCGGCACGTAAACGCAACCTGGGGTTCGTCAATGGTGAAAATCACTCCGGGGACTCAAAACGGTGATTAATAGCCCATCTAACTATGATTAATAGCCCATGAAACAGGCCAGAATCGGCCAAAACTGCGAGTGTTGATGACCGACACGTAAATAAAACCTGGGGTTCGTTAATGGTGGAAATCACTCCGGGGACTCAAAACGGTGATTAATAGCCCATGAAACAGGCCAGAATCGGCCAAAACTGCGAGTGTTGATGACCGACACGTAAATACAACCTGGGGTTTGTCAATGGTGGAAATCACTCCGGGGACTCAAAACGGTGCTTAATAGCCCATCTAACTGTGATTAATAGCCCATGAAACAGGCCAGAATCGGCCAAAACTGTGAGTGTTGATGACCGACACGTAAATAAAACCTGGGGTTCGTTAATGGTGGAAATCACTCCGGGGACTCAAAACGGTGATTAATAGCCCATGAAACAGGCCAGAATCGGCCAAAACTGCGAGTGTTGATGACCGACACGTAAATACAACCTGGGGTTCGTCAATGGTGGAAATCACTCCGGGGACTCAAAACGGTGATTAATAGCCCATTTAACAATGATTAATAGCCCATGAAAGATGCAAGAATCGGCCAAAACTGCGAATGTTGATGACCGGCACGTAAACGCAACCTGGGGTTCGTCAATGGTGAAAATCACTTCGGGGACTCAAAACGGTGATTAATAGCCCATCTAACTATGATTAATAGCCCATGAAACAGGTCAGAATCGGCCAAAACTGCGAGTGTTGATGACCGACACGTAAATAAAACCTGGGGTTCGTTAATGGTGGAAATCACTCCGGGGACTCAAAACGGTAATTAATAGCCCATCTAACTGTGATTAATAGCCCATGAAACAGGCCAGAATCGGCCAAAACTGCGAGTGTTGATGACCGACACGTAAATAAAACCTGGGGTTCGTTAATGGTGGAAATCACTCCGGGGACTCAAAACGGTGATTAATAGCCCATGAAACAGGCCAGAATCGGCCAAAACTGCGAGTGTTGATGACCGACACGTAAATACAACCTGGGGTTCGTCAATGGTGGAAATCACTCCGGGGACTCAAAACGGTGATTAATAGCCCATGAAACAGGCCAGAATCGGCCAAAACTACGAGTGTTGATGACCGACACGTAAATAAAACCTGGGGTTTGTCAATGGTGGAAATCACTCCGGGGACTCAAAACGGTGATTAATAGCCCATCTAACTGTGATTAATAGCCCATGAAACAGGCCAGAATCGGCCAAAACTGCGAGTGTTGATGACCGACACGTAAATACAACCTGGGGTTTGTCAATGGTGGAAATCACACCGGGGACTCAAAACGGTAATTAATAGCCCATCTAACTGTGATTAATAGCCCATGAAACAGGCCAGAATCGGCCAAAACTGCGAGTGTTGATGACCGACACGTAAATAAAACCTGGGGTTCGTTAATGGTGGAAATCACTCCGGGGACTCAAAACGGTGATTAATAGCCCATGAAACAGGCCAGAATCGGCCAAAACTGCGAGTGTTGATGACCGACACGTAAATACAACCTGGGGTTCGTCAATGGTGGAAATCACTCCGGGGACTCAAAACGGTGATTAATAGCCCATGAAACAGGCCAGAATCGGCCAAAACTACGAGTGTTGATGACCGACACGTAAATAAAACCTGGGGTTTGTCAATGGTGGAAATCACTCCGGGGACTCAAAACGGTGATTAATAGCCCATCTAACTGTGATTAATAGCCCATGAAACAGGCCAGAATCGGCCAAAACTGCGAGTGTTGATGACCGACACGTAAATAAAACCTAGGGTTCGTTAATGGTGGAAATCACTCCGGGGACTCAAAACGGTGATTAATAGCCCATGAAACAGGCCAGAATCGGCCAAAACTGCGAGTGTTGATGACCGACACGTAAATACAACCTGGGGTTCGTCAATGGTGGAAATCACTCCGGGGACTCAAAACGGTGATTAATAGCCCATTTAACAATGATTAATAGCCCATGAAAGATGCCAGAATCGGCCAAAACTGCGAATGTTGATGACCGGCACGTAAACGCAACCTGGGGTTCGTCAATGGTGAAAATCACTCCGGGGACTCAAAACGGTGATTAATAGCCCATCTAACTATGATTAATAGCCCATGAAACAGGCCAGAATCGGCCAAAACTGCGAGTGTTGATGACCGACACGTAAATAAAACCTGGGGTTCGTTAATGGTGGAAATCACTCCGGGGACTCAAAACGGTGATTAATAGCCCATGTAACAATGATTAATAGCCCATGAAACAGGCCAGAATCGGCCAAAGCTGCGAGTGTTGATGACCGACACGTAAATACAACCTGGGGTTCGTCAATGGTGGAAATCACTCCGGGGACTCAAAACGGTGATTAATAGCCCATGAAACAGGCCAGAATCGGCCAAAACTACGAGTGTTGATGACCGACACGTAAATAAAACCTGGGGTTTGTCAATGGTGGAAATCACTCCGGGGACTCAAAACGGTGATTAATAGCCCATCTAACTGTGATTAATAGCCCATGAAACAGGCCAGAATCGGCCAAAACTGCGAGTGTTGATGACCGACACGTAAATACAACCTGGGGTTTGTCAATGGTGGAAATCACACCGGGGACTCAAAACGGTAATTAATAGCCCATCTAACTGTGATTAATAGCCCATGAAACAGGCCAGAATCGGCCAAAACTGCGAGTGTTGATGACCGACACGTAAATAAAACCTGGGGTTCGTTAATGGTGGAAATCACTCCGGGGACTCAAAACGGTGATTAATAGCCCATGAAACAGGCCAGAATCGGCCAAAACTGCGAGTGTTGATGACCGACACGTAAATACAACCTGGGGTTCGTCAATGGTGGAAATCACTCCGGGGACTCAAAACGGTGATTAATAGCCCATGAAACAGGCCAGAATCGGCCAAAACTACGAGTGTTGATGACCGACACGTAAATAAAACCTGGGGTTTGTCAATGGTGGAAATCACTCCGGGGACTCAAAACGGTGATTAATAGCCCATCTAACTGTGATTAATAGCCCATGAAACAGGCCAGAATCGGCCAAAACTGCGAGTGTTGATGACCGACACGTAAATAAAACCTAGGGTTCGTTAATGGTGGAAATCACTCCGGGGACTCAAAACGGTGATTAATAGCCCATGAAACAGGCCAGAATCGGCCAAAACTGCGAGTGTTGATGACCGACACGTAAATACAACCTGGGGTTCGTCAATGGTGGAAATCACTCCGGGGACTCAAAACGGTGATTAATAGCCCATTTAACAATGATTAATAGCCCATGAAAGATGCCAGAATCGGCCAAAACTGCGAATGTTGATGACCGGCACGTAAACGCAACCTGGGGTTCGTCAATGGTGAAAATCACTCCGGGGACTCAAAACGGTGATTAATAGCCCATCTAACTATGATTAATAGCCCATGAAACAGGCCAGAATCGGCCAAAACTGCGAGTGTTGATGACCGACACGTAAATAAAACCTGGGGTTCGTTAATGGTGGAAATCACTCCGGGGACTCAAAACGGTGATTAATAGCCCATGAAACAGGCCAGAATCGGCCAAAACTGCGAGTGTTGATGACCGACACGTAAATACAACCTGGGGTTCGTCAATGGTGGAAATCACTCCGGGGACTCAAAACGGTGATTAATAGCCCATGAAACAGGCCAGAATCGGCCAAAACTACGAGTGTTGATGACCGACACGTAAATAAAACCTGGGGTTTGTCAATGGTGGAAATCACTCCGGGGACTCAAAACGGTGATTAATAGCCCATCTAACTGTGATTAATAGCCCATGAAACAGGCCAGAATCGGCCAAAACTGCGAGTGTTGATGACCGACACGTAAATAAAACCTAGGGTTCGTTAATGGTGGAAATCACTCCGGGGACTCAAAACGGTGATTAATAGCCCATGAAACAGGCCAGAATCGGCCAAAACTGCGAGTGTTGATGACCGACACGTAAATACAACCTGGGGTTCGTCAATGGTGGAAATCACTCCGGGGACTCAAAACGGTGATTAATAGCCCATTTAACAATGATTAATAGCCCATGAAAGATGCCAGAATCGGCCAAAACTGCGAATGTTGATGACCGGCACGTAAACGCAACCTGGGGTTCGTCAATGGTGAAAATCACTCCGGGGACTCAAAACGGTGATTAATAGCCCATCTAACTATGATTAATAGCCCATGAAACAGGCCAGAATCGGCCAAAACTGCGAGTGTTGATGACCGACACGTAAATAAAACCTGGGGTTCGTTAATGGTGGAAATCACTCCGGGGACTCAAAACGGTGATTAATAGCCCATGAAACAGGCCAGAATCGGCCAAAACTGCGAGTGTTGATGACCGACACGTAAATACAACCTGGGGTTCGTCAATGGTGGAAATCACTCCGGGGACTCAAAACGGTGATTAATAGCCCATTTAACAATGATTAATAGCCCATGAAAGATGCCAGAATCGGCCAAAACTGTGAATGTTGATGACCGGCACGTAAACGCAACCTGGGGTTCGTCAATGGTGAAAATCACTCCGGGGACTCAAAACGGTGATTAATAGCCCATCTAACTATGATTAATAGCCCATGAAACAGGCCAGAATCGGCCAAAACTGCGAGTGTTGATGACCGACACGTAAATAAAACCTGGGGTTCGTTAATGGTGGAAATCACTCCGGGGACTCAAAACGGTGATTAATAGCCCATGAAACAGGCCAGAATCGGCCAAAACTGCGAGTGTTGATGACCGACACGTAAATACAACCTGGGGTTTGTCAATGGTGGAAATCACACCGGGGACTCAAAACGGTAATTAATAGCCCATCTAACTGTGATTAATAGCCCATGAAACAGGCCAGAATCGGCCAAAACTGCGAGTGTTGATGACCGACACGTAAATAAAACCTGGGGTTCGTTAATGGTGGAAATCACTCCGGGGACTCAAAACGGTGATTAATAGCCCATGAAACAGGCCAGAATCGGCCAAAACTGCGAGTGTTGATGACCGACACGTAAATACAACCTGGGGTTCGTCAATGGTGGAAATCACTCCGGGGACTCAAAACGGTGATTAATAGCCCATGAAACAGGCCAGAATCGGCCAAAACTACGAGTGTTGATGACCGACACGTAAATAAAACCTGGGGTTTGTCAATGGTGGAAATCACTCCGGGGACTCAAAACGGTGATTAATAGCCCATCTAACTGTGATTAATAGCCCATGAAACAGGCCAGAATCGGCCAAAACTGCGAGTGTTGATGACCGACACGTAAATAAAACCTAGGGTTCGTTAATGGTGGAAATCACTCCGGGGACTCAAAACGGTGATTAATAGCCCATGAAACAGGCCAGAATCGGCCAAAACTGCGAGTGTTGATGACCGACACGTAAATACAACCTGGGGTTCGTCAATGGTGGAAATCACTCCGGGGACTCAAAACGGTGATTAATAGCCCATTTAACAATGATTAATAGCCCATGAAAGATGCCAGAATCGGCCAAAACTGCGAATGTTGATGACCGGCACGTAAACGCAACCTGGGGTTCGTCAATGGTGAAAATCACTCCGGGGACTCAAAACGGTGATTAATAGCCCATCTAACTATGATTAATAGCCCATGAAACAGGCCAGAATCGGCCAAAACTGCGAGTGTTGATGACCGACACGTAAATAAAACCTGGGGTTCGTTAATGGTGGAAATCACTCCGGGGACTCAAAACGGTGATTAATAGCCCATGAAACAGGCCAGAATCGGCCAAAACTGCGAGTGTTGATGACCGACACGTAAATACAACCTGGGGTTCGTCAATGGTGGAAATCACTCCGGGGACTCAAAACGGTGATTAATAGCCCATTTAACAATGATTAATAGCCCATGAAAGATGCCAGAATCGGCCAAAACTGTGAATGTTGATGACCGGCACGTAAACGCAACCTGGGGTTCGTCAATGGTGAAAATCACTCCGGGGACTCAAAACGGTGATTAATAGCCCATCTAACTATGATTAATAGCCCATGAAACAGGCCAGAATCGGCCAAAACTGCGAGTGTTGATGACCGACACGTAAATAAAACCTGGGGTTCGTTAATGGTGGAAATCACTCCGGGGACTCAAAACGGTGATTAATAGCCCATGAAACAGGCCAGAATCGGCCAAAACTGCGAGTGTTGATGACCGACACGTAAATACAACCTGGGGTTCGTCAATGGTGGAAATCACTCCGGGGACTCAAAACGGTGCTTAATAGCCCATCTAACTGTGATTAATAGCCCATGAAACAGGCCAGAATCGGCCAAAACTGTGAGTGTTGATGACCGACACGTAAATAAAACCTGGGGTTCGTTAATGGTGGAAATCACTCCGGGGACTCAAAACGGTGATTAATAGCCCATGAAACAGGCCAGAATCGGCCAAAACTGCGAGTGTTGATGACCGACACGTAAATACAACCTGGGGTTCGTCAATGGTGGAAATCACTCCGGGGACTCAAAACGGTGATTAATAGCCCATTTAACAATGATTAATAGCCCATGAAAGATGCAAGAATCGGCCAAAACTGCGAATGTTGATGACCGGCACGTAAACGCAACCTGGGGTTCGTCAATGGTGAAAATCACTTCGGGGACTCAAAACGGTGATTAATAGCCCATCTAACTATGATTAATAGCCCATGAAACAGGTCAGAATCGGCCAAAACTGCGAGTGTTGATGACCGACACGTAAATAAAACCTGGGGTTCGTTAATGGTGGAAATCACTCCGGGGACTCAAAACGGTAATTAATAGCCCATCTAACTGTGATTAATAGCCCATGAAACAGGCCAGAATCGGCCAAAACTGCGAGTGTTGATGACCGACACGTAAATAAAACCTGGGGTTCGTTAATGGTGGAAATCACTCCGGGGACTCAAAACGGTGATTAATAGCCCATGAAACAGGCCAGAATCGGCCAAAACTGCGAGTGTTGATGACCGACACGTAAATACAACCTGGGGTTCGTCAATGGTGGAAATCACTCCGGGGACTCAAAACGGTGATTAATAGCCCATGAAACAGGCCAGAATCGGCCAAAACTACGAGTGTTGATGACCGACACGTAAATAAAACCTGGGGTTTGTCAATGGTGGAAATCACTCCGGGGACTCAAAACGGTGATTAATAGCCCATCTAACTGTGATTAATAGCCCATGAAACAGGCCAGAATCGGCCAAAACTGCGAGTGTTCATGACCGACACGTAAATACAACCTGGGGTTTGTCAATGGTGGAAATCACACCGGGGACTCAAAACGGTAATTAATAGCCCATCTAACTGTGATTAATAGCCCATGAAACAGGCCAGAATCGGCCAAAACTGCGAGTGTTGATGACCGACACGTAAATAAAACCTGGGGTTCGTTAATGGTGGAAATTACTCCGGGGACTCAAAACGGTGATTAATAGCCCATGAAACAGGCCAGAATCGGCCAAAACTGCGAGTGTTGATGACCGACACGTAAATACAACCTGGGGTTCGTCAATGGTGGAAATCACTCCGGGGACTCAAAACGGTGATTAATAGCCCATGAAACAGGCCAGAATCGGCCAAAACTACGAGTGTTGATGACCGACACGTAAATAAAACCTGGGGTTTGTCAATGGTGGAAATCACTCCGGGGACTCAAAACGGTGATTAATAGCCCATCTAACTGTGATTAATAGCCCATGAAACAGGCCAGAATCGGCCAAAACTGCGAGTGTTGATGACCGACACGTAAATAAAACCTGGGGTTCGTTAATGGTGGAAATCACTCCGGGGACTCAAAACGGTGATTAATAGCCCATGAAACAGGCCAGAATCGGCCAAAACTGCGAGTGTTGATGACCGACACGTAAATACAACCTGGGGTTCGTCAATGGTGGAAATCACTCCGGGGACTCAAAACGGTGATTAATAGCCCATTTAACAATGATTAATAGCCCATGAAAGATGCCAGAATCGGCCAAAACTGCGAATGTTGATGACCGGCACGTAAACGCAACCTGGGGTTCGTCAATGGTGAAAATCACTCCGGGGACTCAAAACGGTGATTAATAGCCCATCTAACTATGATTAATAGCCCATGAAACAGGCCAGAATCGGCCAAAACTGCGAGTGTTGATGACCGACACGTAAATAAAACCTGGGGTTCGTTAATGGTGGAAATCACTCCGGGGACTCAAAACGGTGATTAATAGCCCATGAAACAGGCCAGAATCGGCCAAAACTGCGAGTGTTGATGACCGACACGTAAATACAACCTGGGGTTTGTCAATGGTGGAAATCACTCCGGGGACTCAAAACGGTGCTTAATAGCCCATCTAACTGTGATTAATAGCCCATGAAACAGGCCAGAATCGGCCAAAACTGTGAGTGTTGATGACCGACACGTAAATAAAACCTGGGGTTCGTTAATGGTGGAAATCACTCCGGGGACTCAAAACGGTGATTAATAGCCCATGAAACAGGCCAGAATCGGCCAAAACTGCGAGTGTTGATGACCGACACGTAAATACAACCTGGGGTTCGTCAATGGTGGAAATCACTCCGGGGACTCAAAACGGTGATTAATAGCCCATTTAACAATGATTAATAGCCCATGAAAGATGCAAGAATCGGCCAAAACTGCGAATGTTGATGACCGGCACGTAAACGCAACCTGGGGTTCGTCAATGGTGAAAATCACTTCGGGGACTCAAAACGGTGATTAATAGCCCATCTAACTATGATTAATAGCCCATGAAACAGGCCAGAATCGGCCAAAACTGCGAGTGTTGATGACCGACACGTAAATAAAACCTGGGGTTCGTTAATGGTGGAAATCACTCCGGGGACTCAAAACGGTAATTAATAGCCCATCTAACTGTGATTAATAGCCCATGAAACAGGCCAGAATCGGCCAAAACTGCGAGTGTTGATGACCGACACGTAAATAAAACCTGGGGTTCGTTAATGGTGGAAATCACTCCGGGGACTCAAAACGGTGATTAATAGCCCATGAAACAGGCCAGAATCGGCCAAAACTGCGAGTGTCGATGACCGACACGTAAATACAACCTGGGGTTCGTCAATGGTGGAAATCACTCCGGGGACTCAAAACGGTGATTAATAGCCCATGAAACAGGCCAGAATCGGCCAAAACTACGAGTGTTGATGACCGACACGTAAATAAAACCTGGGGTTTGTCAATGGTGGAAATCACTCCGGGGACTCAAAACGGTGATTAATAGCCCATCTAACTGTGATTAATAGCCCATGAAACAGGCCAGAATCGGCCAAAACTGCGAGTGTTGATGACCGACACGTAAATAAAACCTGGGGTTCGTTAATGGTGGAAATCACTCCGGGGACTCAAAACGGTGATTAATAGCCCATGAAACAGGCCAGAATCGGCCAAATCTGCGAGTGTTGATGACCGACACGTAAATACAACCTGGGGTTCGTCAATGGTGGAAATCACTCCGGGGACTCAAAACGGTGATTAATAGCCCATTTAACAATGATTAATAGCCCATGAAAGATGCCAGAATCGGCCAAAACTGCGAATGTTGATGACCGGCACGTAAACGCAACCTGGGGTTCGTCAATGGTGAAAATCACTCCGGGGACTCAAAACGGTGATTAATAGCCCATCTAACTATGATTAATAGCCCATGAAACAGGCCAGAATCGGCCAAAACTGCGAGTTTTGATGACCGACACGTAAATAAAACCTGGGGTTCGTTAATGGTGGAAATCACTCCGGGGACTCAAAACGGTGATTAATAGCCCATGAAACAGGCCAGAATCGGCCAAAACTGCGAGTGTTGATGACCGGCACGTAAATACAACCTGGGGTTTGTCAATGGTGGAAATCACTCCGGGGACTCAAAACGGTGATTAATAGCCCATCTAACTGTGATTAATAGCCCATGAAACAGGCCAGAATCGGCCAAAACTGCGAGTGTTGATGACCGACACGTAAATAAAACCTGGGGTTCGTTAATGGTGGAAATCACTCCGGGGACTCAAAACGGTGATTAATAGCCCATGAAACAGGCCAGAATCGGCCAAAACTGCGAGTGTTGATGACCGACACGTAAATACAACCTGGGGTTCGTCAATGGTGGAAATCACTCCGGGGACTCAAAACGGTGATTAATAGCCCATGAAACAGGCCAGAATCGGCCAAAACTACGAGTGTTGATGACCGACACGTAAATAAAACCTGGGGTTTGTCAATGGTGGAAATCACTCCGGGGACTCAAAACGGTGATTAATAGCCCATCTAACTGTGATTAATAGCCCATGAAACAGGCCAGAATCGGCCAAAACTGCGAGTGTTGATGACCGACACGTAAATAAAACCTGGGGTTCGTTAATGGTGGAAATCACTCCGGGGACTCAAAACGGTGATTAATAGCCCATGAAACAGGCCAGAATCGGCCAAAACTGCGAGTGTTGATGACCGACACGTAAATACAACCTGGGGTTCGTCAATGGTGGAAATCACTCCGGGGACTCAAAACGGTGATTAATAGCCCATTTAACAATGATTAATAGCCCATGAAAGATGCCAGAATCGGCCAAAACTGCGAATGTTGATGACCGGCACGTAAACGCAACCTGGGGTTCGTCAATGGTGAAAATCACTCCGGGGACTCAAAACGGTGATTAATAGCCCATCTAACTATGATTAATAGCCCATGAAACAGGCCAGAATCGGCCAAAACTGCGAGTGTTGATGACCGACACGTAAATAAAACCTGGGGTTCGTTAATGGTGGAAATCACTCCGGGGACTCAAAACGGTGATTAATAGCCCATGAAACAGGCCAGAATCGGCCAAAACTGCGAGTGTTGATGACCGACACGTAAATACAACCTGGGGTTTGTCAATGGTGGAAATCACTCCGGGGACTCAAAACGGTGCTTAATAGCCCATCTAACTGTGATTAATAGCCCATGAAACAGGCCAGAATCGGCCAAAACTGTGAGTGTTGATGACCGACACGTAAATAAAACCTGGGGTTCGTTAATGGTGGAAATCACTCCGGGGACTCAAAACGGTGATTAATAGCCCATGAAACAGGCCAGAATCGGCCAAAACTGCGAGTGTTGATGACCGACACGTAAATACAACCTGGGGTTCGTCAATGGTGGAAATCACTCCGGGGACTCAAAACGGTGATTAATAGCCCATTTAACAATGATTAATAGCCCATGAAAGATGCAAGAATCGGCCAAAACTGCGAATGTTGATGACCGGCACGTAAACGCAACCTGGGGTTCGTCAATGGTGAAAATCACTCCGGGGACTCAAAACGGTGATTAATAGCCCATCTAACTATGATTAATAGCCCATGAAACAGGCCAGAATCGGCCAAAACTGCGAGTGTTGATGACCGACACGTAAATAAAACCTGGGGTTCGTTAATGGTGGAAATCACTCCGGGGACTCAAAACGGTGATTAATAGCCCATGAAACAGGCCAGAATCGGCCAAAACTGCGAGTGTTGATGACCGGCACGTAAATACAACCTGGGGTTTGTCAATGGTGGAAATCACTCCGGGGACTCAAAACGGTGATTAATAGCCCATCTAACTGTGATTAATAGCCCAGGAAACAGGCCAGAATCGGCCAAAACTGCGAGTGTTGATGACCGACACGTAAATACAACCTGGGGTTTGTCAATGGTGGAAATCACTCCGGGGACTCAAAACGGTAATTAATAGCCCATCTAACTGTGATTAATAGCCCATGAAGCAGGCCAGAATCGGCCAAAACTGCGAGTGTTGATGACCGACACGTAAATAAAACCTGGGGTTTGTCAATGGTGGAAATCACTCCGGGGACTCAAAACGGTGATTAATAGCCCATCTAACTGTGATTAATAGCCCATGAAACAGGCCAGAATCGGCCAAAACTGCGAGTGTTGATGACCGACACGTAAATAAAACCTGGGGTTCGTTAATGGTGGAAATCACTCCGGGGACTCAAAACGGTGATTAATAGCCCATGAAACAGGCCAGAATCGGCCAAATCTGCGAGTGTTGATGACCGACACGTAAATACAACCTGGGGTTCGTCAATGGTGGAAATCACTCCGGGGACTCAAAACGGTGATTAATAGCCCATTTAACAATGATTAATAGCCCATGAAAGATGCCAGAATCGGCCAAAACTGCGAATGTTGATGACCGGCACGTAAACGCAACCTGGGGTTCGTCAATGGTGAAAATCACTCCGGGGACTCAAAACGGTGATTAATAGCCCATCTAACTATGATTAATAGCCCATGAAACAGGCCAGAATCGGCCAAAACTGCGAGTTTTGATGACCGACACGTAAATAAAACCTGGGGTTCGTTAATGGTGGAAATCACTCCGGGGACTCAAAACGGTGATTAATAGCCCATGAAACAGGCCAGAATCGGCCAAAACTGCGAGTGTTGATGACCGGCACGTAAATACAACCTGGGGTTTGTCAATGGTGGAAATCACTCCGGGGACTCAAAACGGTGATTAATAGCCCATCTAACTGTGATTAATAGCCCATGAAACAGGCCAGAATCGGCCAAAACTGCGAGTGTTGATGACCGACACGTAAATAAAACCTGGGGTTCGTTAATGGTGGAAATCACTCCGGGGACTCAAAACGGTGATTAATAGCCCATGAAACAGGCCAGAATCGGCCAAAACTGCGAGTGTTGATGACCGACACGTAAATACAACCTGGGGTTCGTCAATGGTGGAAATCACTCCGGGGACTCAAAACGGTGATTAATAGCCCATGAAACAGGCCAGAATCGGCCAAAACTACGAGTGTTGATGACCGACACGTAAATAAAACCTGGGGTTTGTCAATGGTGGAAATCACTCCGGGGACTCAAAACGGTGATTAATAGCCCATCTAACTGTGATTAATAGCCCATGAAACAGGCCAGAATCGGCCAAAACTGCGAGTGTTGATGACCGACACGTAAATAAAACCTGGGGTTCGTTAATGGTGGAAATCACTCCGGGGACTCAAAACGGTGATTAATAGCCCATGAAACAGGCCAGAATCGGCCAAAACTGCGAGTGTTGATGACCGACACGTAAATACAACCTGGGGTTCGTCAATGGTGGAAATCACTCCGGGGACTCAAAACGGTGATTAATAGCCCATTTAACAATGATTAATAGCCCATGAAAGATGCCAGAATCGGCCAAAACTGCGAATGTTGATGACCGGCACGTAAACGCAACCTGGGGTTCGTCAATGGTGAAAATCACTCCGGGGACTCAAAACGGTGATTAATAGCCCATCTAACTATGATTAATAGCCCATGAAACAGGCCAGAATCGGCCAAAACTGCGAGTGTTGATGACCGACACGTAAATAAAACCTGGGGTTCGTTAATGGTGGAAATCACTCCGGGGACTCAAAACGGTGATTAATAGCCCATGAAACAGGCCAGAATCGGCCAAAACTGCGAGTGTTGATGACCGACACGTAAATACAACCTGGGGTTTGTCAATGGTGGAAATCACTCCGGGGACTCAAAACGGTGCTTAATAGCCCATCTAACTGTGATTAATAGCCCATGAAACAGGCCAGAATCGGCCAAAACTGTGAGTGTTGATGACCGACACGTAAATAAAACCTGGGGTTCGTTAATGGTGGAAATCACTCCGGGGACTCAAAACGGTGATTAATAGCCCATGAAACAGGCCAGAATCGGCCAAAACTGCGAGTGTTGATGACCGACACGTAAATACAACCTGGGGTTCGTCAATGGTGGAAATCACTCCGGGGACTCAAAACGGTGATTAATAGCCCATTTAACAATGATTAATAGCCCATGAAAGATGCAAGAATCGGCCAAAACTGCGAATGTTGATGACCGGCACGTAAACGCAACCTGGGGTTCGTCAATGGTGAAAATCACTCCGGGGACTCAAAACGGTGATTAATAGCCCATCTAACTATGATTAATAGCCCATGAAACAGGCCAGAATCGGCCAAAACTGCGAGTGTTGATGACCGACACGTAAATAAAACCTGGGGTTCGTTAATGGTGGAAATCACTCCGGGGACTCAAAACGGTGATTAATAGCCCATGAAACAGGCCAGAATCGGCCAAAACTGCGAGTGTTGATGACCGGCACGTAAATACAACCTGGGGTTTGTCAATGGTGGAAATCACTCCGGGGACTCAAAACGGTGATTAATAGCCCATCTAACTGTGATTAATAGCCCAGGAAACAGGCCAGAATCGGCCAAAACTGCGAGTGTTGATGACCGACACGTAAATACAACCTGGGGTTTGTCAATGGTGGAAATCACTCCGGGGACTCAAAACGGTAATTAATAGCCCATCTAACTGTGATTAATAGCCCATGAAGCAGGCCAGAATCGGCCAAAACTGCGAGTGTTGATGACCGACACGTAAATACAACCTGGGGTTTGTCAATGGTGGAAATCACTCCGGGGACTCAAAACGGTAATTAATAGCCCATCTAACTGTGATTAATAGCCCATGAAACAGGCCAGAATCGGCCAAAACTGCGAGTGTTGATGACCGACACGTAAATAAAACCTGGGGTTCGTTAATGGTGGAAATCACTCCGGGGACTCAAAACGGTGATTAATAGCCCATGAAACAGGCCAGAATCGGCCAAAACTGCGAGTGTTGATGACCGGCACGTAAATACAACCTGGGGTTTGTCAATGGTGGAAATCACTCCGGGGACTCAAAACGGTGATTAATAGCCCATCTAACTGTGATTAATAGCCCATGAAACAGGCCAGAATCGGCCAAAACTGCGAGTGTTGATGACCGACACGTAAATACAACCTGGGGTTTGTCAATGGTGGAAATCACTCCGGGGACTCAAAACGGTAATTAATAGCCCATCTAACTGTGATTAATAGCCCATGAAGCAGGCCAGAATCGGCCAAAACTGCGAGTGTTGATGACCGACACGTAAATACAACCTGGGGTTTGTCAATGGTGGAAATCACTCCGGGGACTGAAAACGGTGCTTAATAGCCCATCTCACTGTGATTAATAGCCCATGAAACAGGCCAGAATCGGCCAAAACTGTGAGTGTTGATGACCGACACGTAAATAAAACCTGGGGTTCGTTAATGGTGGAAATCACTCCGGGGACTCAAAACGGTGATTAATAGCCCATGAAACAGGCCAGAATCGGCCAAAACTGCGAGTGTTGATGACCGACACGTAAATACAACCTGGGGTTCGTCAATGGTGGAAATCACTCCGGGGACTCAAAACGGTGATTAATAGCCCATTTAACAATGATTAATAGCCCATGAAAGATGCCAGAATCGGCCAAAACTGCGAATGTTGATGACCGGCACGTAAACGCAACCTGGGGTTCGTCAATGGTGAAAATCACTCCGGGGACTCAAAACGGTGATTAATAGCCCATCTAACTATGATTAATAGCCCATGAAACAGGCCAGAATCGGCCAAAACTGCGAGTTTTGATGACCGACACGTAAATAAAACCTGGGGTTCGTTAATGGTGGAAATCACTCCGGGGACTCAAAACGGTGATTAATAGCCCATGAAACAGGCCAGAATCGGCCAAAACTTCGAGTGTTGATGACCGGCACGTAAATACAACCTGGGGTTTGTCAATGGTGGAAATCACTCCGGGGACTCAAAACGGTGATTAATAGCCCATCTAACTGTGATTAATAGCCCATGAAACAGGCCAGAATCGGCCAAAACTGCGAGTGTTGATGACCGACACGTAAATACAACCTGGGGTTTGTCAATGGTGGAAATCACTCCGGGGACTCAAAACGGTAATTAATAGCCCATCTAACTGTGATTAATAGCCCATGAAGCAGGCCAGAATCGGCCAAAACTGCGAGTGTTGATGACCGACACGTAAATACAACCTGGGGTTTGTCAATGGTGGAAATCACTCCGGGGACTCAAAACGGTGCTTAATAGCCCATCTCACTGTGATTAATAGCCCATGAAACAGGCCAGAATCGGCCAAAACTGTGAGTGTTGATGACCGACACGTAAATAAAACCTGGGGTTCGTTAATGGTGGAAATCACTCCGGGGACTCAAAACGGTGATTAATAGCCCATGAAACAGGCCAGAATCGGCCAAAACTGCGAGTGTTGATGACCGACACGTAAATACAACCTGGGGTTCGTCAATGGTGGAAATCACTCCGGGGACTCAAAACGGTGATTAATAGCCCATTTAACAATGATTAATAGCCCATGAAAGATGCCAGAATCGGCCAAAACTGCGAATGTTGATGACCGGCACGTAAACGCAACCTGGGGTTCGTCAATGGTGAAAATCACTCCGGGGACTCAAAACGGTGATTAATAGCCCATCTAACTATGATTAATAGCCCATGAAACAGGCCAGAATCGGCCAAAACTGCGAGTTTTGATGACCGACACGTAAATAAAACCTGGGGTTCGTTAATGGTGGAAATCACTCCGGGGACTCAAAACGGTGATTAATAGCCCATGAAACAGGCCAGAATCGGCCAAAACTGCGAGTGTTGATGACCGGCACGTAAATACAACCTGGGGTTTGTCAATGGTGGAAATCACTCCGGGGACTCAAAACGGTGATTAATAGCCCATCTAACTGTGATTAATAGCCCATGAAACAGGCCAGAATCGGCCAAAACTGCGAGTGTTGATGACCGACACGTAAATACAACCTGGGGTTTGTCAATGGTGGAAATCACTCCGGGGACTCAAAACGGTAATTAATAGCCCATCTAACTGTGATTAATAGCCCATGAAGCAGGCCAGAATCGGCCAAAACTGCGAGTGTTGATGACCGACACGTAAATACAACCTGGGGTTTGTCAATGGTGGAAATCACTCCGGGGACTCAAAACGGTGCTTAATAGCCCATCTCACTGTGATTAATAGCCCATGAAACAGGCCAGAATCGGCCAAAACTGTGAGTGTTGATGACCGACACGTAAATAAAACCTGGGGTTCGTTAATGGTGGAAATCACTCCGGGGACTCAAAACGGTGATTAATAGCCCATGAAACAGGCCAGAATCGGCCAAAACTGCGAGTGTTGATGACCGACACGTAAATACAACCTGGGGTTCGTCAATGGTGGAAATCACTCCGGGGACTCAAAACGGTGATTAATAGCCCATTTAACAATGATTAATAGCCCATGAAAGATGCCAGAATCGGCCAAAACTGCGAATGTTGATGACCGGCACGTAAACGCAACCTGGGGTTCGTCAATGGTGAAAATCACTTCGGGGACTCAAAACGGTGATTAATAGCCCATCTAACTATGATTAATAGCCCATGAAACAGGCCAGAATCGGCCAAAACTGCGAGTGTTGATGACCGACACGTAAATAAAACCTGGGGTTCGTTAATGGTGGAAATCACTCCGGGGACTCAAAACGGTAATTAATAGCCCATCTAACTGTGATTAATAGCCCATGAAACAGGCCAGAATCGGCCAAAACTGCGAGTGTTGATGACCGACACGTAAATAAAACCTGGGGTTCGTTAATGGTGGAAATCACTCCGGGGACTCAAAACGGTGATTAATAGCCCATGAAACAGGCCAGAATCGGCCAAAACTGCGAGTGTCGATGACCGACACGTAAATACAACCTGGGGTTCGTCAATGGTGGAAATCACTCCGGGGACTCAAAACGGTGATTAATAGCCCATGAAACAGGCCAGAATCGGCCAAAACTACGAGTGTTGATGACCGACACGTAAATAAAACCTGGGGTTTGTCAATGGTGGAAATCACTCCGGGGACTCAAAACGGTGATTAATAGCCCATCTAACTGTGATTAATAGCCCATGAAACAGGCCAGAATCGGCCAAAACTGCGAGTGTTGATGACCGACACGTAAATAAAACCTGGGGTTCGTTAATGGTGGAAATCACTCCGGGGACTCAAAACGGTGATTAATAGCCCATGAAACAGGCCAGAATCGGCCAAAACTGCGAGTGTTGATGACCGACACGTAAATACAACCTGGGGTTCGTCAATGGTGGAAATCACTCCGGGGACTCAAAACGGTGATTAATAGCCCATTTAACAATGATTAATAGCCCATGAAAGATGCCAGAATCGGCCAAAACTGCGAATGTTGATGACCGGCACGTAAACGCAACCTGGGGTTCGTCAATGGTGAAAATCACTCCGGGGACTCAAAACGGTGATTAATAGCCCATCTAACTATGATTAATAGCCCATGAAACAGGCCAGAATCGGCCAAAACTGCGAGTTTTGATGACCGACACGTAAATAAAACCTGGGGTTCGTTAATGGTGGAAATCACTCCGGGGACTCAAAACGGTGATTAATAGCCCATGAAACAGGCCAGAATCGGCCAAAACTGCGAGTGTTGATGACCGGCACGTAAATACAACCTGGGGTTTGTCAATGGTGGAAATCACTCCGGGGACTCAAAACGGTGATTAATAGCCCATCTAACTGTGATTAATAGCCCATGAAACAGGCCAGAATCGGCCAAAACTGCGAGTGTTGATGACCGACACGTAAATACAACCTGGGGTTTGTCAATGGTGGAAATCACTCCGGGGACTCAAAACGGTAATTAATAGCCCATCTAACTGTGATTAATAGCCCATGAAGCAGGCCAGAATCGGCCAAAACTGCGAGTGTTGATGACCGACACGTAAATACAACCTGGGGTTTGTCAATGGTGGAAATCACTCCGGGGACTCAAAACGGTGCTTAATAGCCCATCTCACTGTGATTAATAGCCCATGAAACAGGCCAGAATCGGCCAAAACTGTGAGTGTTGATGACCGACACGTAAATAAAACCTGGGGTTCGTTAATGGTGGAAATCACTCCGGGGACTCAAAACGGTGATTAATAGCCCATGAAACAGGCCAGAATCGGCCAAAACTGCGAGTGTTGATGACCGACACGTAAATACAACCTGGGGTTCGTCAATGGTGGAAATCACTCCGGGGACTCAAAACGGTGATTAATAGCCCATTTAACAATGATTAATAGCCCATGAAAGATGCCAGAATCGGCCAAAACTGCGAATGTTGATGACCGGCACGTAAACGCAACCTGGGGTTCGTCAATGGTGAAAATCACTCCGGGGACTCAAAACGGTGATTAATAGCCCATCTAACTATGATTAATAGCCCATGAAACAGGCCAGAATCGGCCAAAACTGCGAGTTTTGATGACCGACACGTAAATAAAACCTGGGGTTCGTTAATGGTGGAAATCACTCCGGGGACTCAAAACGGTGATTAATAGCCCATGAAACAGGCCAGAATCGGCCAAAACTGCGAGTGTTGATGACCGGCACGTAAATACAACCTGGGGTTTGTCAATGGTGGAAATCACTCCGGGGACTCAAAACGGTGATTAATAGCCCATCTAACTGTGATTAATAGCCCATGAAACAGGCCAGAATCGGCCAAAACTGCGAGTGTTGATGACCGACACGTAAATACAACCTGGGGTTTGTCAATGGTGGAAATCACTCCGGGGACTCAAAACGGTAATTAATAGCCCATCTAACTGTGATTAATAGCCCATGAAGCAGGCCAGAATCGGCCAAAACTGCGAGTGTTGATGACCGACACGTAAATACAACCTGGGGTTTGTCAATGGTGGAAATCACTCCGGGGACTCAAAACGGTGCTTAATAGCCCATCTCACTGTGATTAATAGCCCATGAAACAGGCCAGAATCGGCCAAAACTGTGAGTGTTGATGACCGACACGTAAATAAAACCTGGGGTTCGTTAATGGTGGAAATCACTCCGGGGACTCAAAACGGTGATTAATAGCCCATGAAACAGGCCAGAATCGGCCAAAACTGCGAGTGTTGATGACCGACACGTAAATACAACCTGGGGTTCGTCAATGGTGGAAATCACTCCGGGGACTCAAAACGGTGATTAATAGCCCATTTAACAATGATTAATAGCCCATGAAAGATGCCAGAATCGGCCAAAACTGCGAATGTTGATGACCGGCACGTAAACGCAACCTGGGGTTCGTCAATGGTGAAAATCACTCCGGGGACTCAAAACGGTGATTAATAGCCCATCTAACTATGATTAATAGCCCATGAAACAGGCCAGAATCGGCCAAAACTGCGAGTTTTGATGACCGACACGTAAATAAAACCTGGGGTTCGTTAATGGTGGAAATCACTCCGGGGACTCAAAACGGTGATTAATAGCCCATGAAACAGGCCAGAATCGGCCAAAACTGCGAGTGTTGATGACCGGCACGTAAATACAACCTGGGGTTTGTCAATGGTGGAAATCACTCCGGGGACTCAAAACGGTGATTAATAGCCCATCTAACTGTGATTAATAGCCCATGAAACAGGCCAGAATCGGCCAAAACTGCGAGTGTTGATGACCGACACGTAAATACAACCTGGGGTTTGTCAATGGTGGAAATCACTCCGGGGACTCAAAACGGTAATTAATAGCCCATCTAACTGTGATTAATAGCCCATGAAGCAGGCCAGAATCGGCCAAAACTGCGAGTGTTGATGACCGACACGTAAATACAACCTGGGGTTTGTCAATGGTGGAAATCACTCCGGGGACTCAAAACGGTGCTTAATAGCCCATCTCACTGTGATTAATAGCCCATGAAACAGGCCAGAATCGGCCAAAACTGTGAGTGTTGATGACCGACACGTAAATAAAACCTGGGGTTCGTTAATGGTGGAAATCACTCCGGGGACTCAAAACGGTGATTAATAGCCCATGAAACAGGCCAGAATCGGCCAAAACTGCGAGTGTTGATGACCGACACGTAAATACAACCTGGGGTTCGTCAATGGTGGAAATCACTCCGGGGACTCAAAACGGTGATTAATAGCCCATTTAACAATGATTAATAGCCCATGAAAGATGCCAGAATCGGCCAAAACTGCGAATGTTGATGACCGGCACGTAAACGCAACCTGGGGTTCGTCAATGGTGAAAATCACTCCGGGGACTCAAAACGGTGATTAATAGCCCATCTAACTATGATTAATAGCCCATGAAACAGGCCAGAATCGGCCAAAACTGCGAGTGTTGATGACCGACACGTAAATAAAACCTGGGGTTCGTTAATGGTGGAAATCACTCCGGGGACTCAAAACGGTGATTAATAGCCCATGAAACAGGCCAGAATCGGCCAAAACTGCGAGTGTTGATGACCGGCACGTAAATACAACCTGGGGTTTGTCAATGGTGGAAATCACTCCGGGGACTCAAAACGGTGATTAATAGCCCATCTAACTGTGATTAATAGCCCATGAAACAGGCCAGAATCGGCCAAAACTGCGAGTGTTGATGACCGACACGTAAATACAACCTGGGGTTTGTCAATGGTGGAAATCACTCCGGGGACTCAAAACGGTAATTAATAGCCCATCTAACTGTGATTAATAGCCCATGAAACAGGCCAGAATCGGCCAAAACTGCGAGTGTTGATGACCGACACGTAAATAAAACCTGGGGTTCGTTAATGGTGGAAATCACTCCGGGGACTCAAAACGGTGATTAATAGCCCATGAAACAGGCCAGAATCGGCCAAAACTGCGAGTGTTGATGACCGACACGTAAATACAACCTGGGGTTCGTCAATGGTGGAAATCACTCCGGGGACTCAAAACGGTGATTAATAGCCCATTTAACAATGATTAATAGCCCATGAAAGATGCCAGAATCGGCCAAAACTGCGAATGTTGATGACCGGCACGTAAACGCAACCTGGGGTTCGTCAATGGTGAAAATCACTCCGGGGACTCAAAACGGTGATTAATAGCCCATGAAACAGGCCAGAATCGGCCAAAACTGCGAGTGTTGATGACCGACACGTAAATATAACCTGGGGTTTGTCAATGGTGGAAATCACTCCGGGGACTCAATACGGTGATTAATAGCCCATCTAACTGTGATTAATAGCCCATGAAACAGGCCAGAATTGGCCAAAACTGCGAGTTTTGATGACCGACACGTAAATAAAACCTGGGGTTCCTCAATGGAGGAAATCACTCCGGGGACTCAAAACGGTGATTAATAGCCCATGAAACAGGCCAGAAGCGGCCAAAACTGCGAGTGTTCATGACCGGCACGTAAATACAACCTGGGGTTCGTCAATGGTGAAAATCACTCCGGGGACTCAAAACGGTGATTAATAGCCCATCTAACTATGATTAATAGCCCATGAAACAGGCCAGAATCGGCCAAAACTGCGAGTGTTGATGACCGACACGTAAATACAACCTGGGGTTTGTCAATGGTGGAAATCACTCCGGGGACTCAAAACGGTAATTAATAGCCCATCTAACTGTGATTAATAGCCCATGAAACAGGCCAGAATCGGCCAAAACTGCGAGTGTTGATGACCGACACGTAAATAAAACCTGGGGTTCGTTAATGGTGGAAATCACTCCGGGGACTCAAAACGGTGATTAATAGCCCATGAAACAGGCCAGAATCGGCCAAAACTGCGAGTGTTGATGACCGACACGTAAATACAACCTGGGGTTCGTCAATGGTGGAAATCACTCCGGGGACTCAAAACGGTGATTAATAGCCCATTTAACAATGATTAATAGCCCATGAAAGATGCCAGAATCGGCCAAAACTGCGAATGTTGATGACCGGCACGTAAACGCAACCTGGGGTTCGTCAATGGTGAAAATCACTCCGGGGACTCAAAACGGTGATTAATAGCCCATGAAACAGGCCAGAATCGGCCAAAACTGCGAGTGTTGATGACCGACACGTAAATAAAACCTGGGGTTCGTTAATGGTGGAAATCACTCCGGGGACTCAAAACGGTAATTAATAGCCCATCTAACTGTGATTAATAGCCCATGAAACAGGCCAGAATCGGCCAAAACTGCGAGTGTTGATGACCGACACGTAAATAAAACCTGGGGTTCGTTAATGGTGGAAATCACTCCGGGGACTCAAAACGGTGATTAATAGCCCATGAAACAGGCCAGAATCGGCCAAAACTGCGAGTGTCGATGACCGACACGTAAATACAACCTGGGGTTCGTCAATGGTGGAAATCACTCCGGGGACTCAAAACGGTGATTAATAGCCCATGAAACAGGCCAGAATCGGCCAAAACTACGAGTGTTGATGACCGACACGTAAATAAAACCTGGGGTTTGTCAATGGTGGAAATCACTCCGGGGACTCAAAACGGTGATTAATAGCCCATCTAACTGTGATTAATAGCCCATGAAACAGGCCAGAATCGGCCAAAACTGCGAGTGTTGATGACCGACACGTAAATAAAACCTGGGGTTCGTTAATGGTGGAAATCACTCCGGGGACTCAAAACGGTGATTAATAGCCCATGAAACAGGCCAGAATCGGCCAAAACTGCGAGTGTTGATGACCGACACGTAAATACAACCTGGGGTTCGTCAATGGTGGAAATCACTCCGGGGACTCAAAACGGTGATTAATAGCCCATTTAACAATGATTAATAGCCCATGAAAGATGCCAGAATCGGCCAAAACTGCGAATGTTGATGACCGGCACGTAAACGCAACCTGGGGTTCGTCAATGGTGAAAATCACTCCGGGGACTCAAAACGGTGATTAATAGCCCATCTAACTATGATTAATAGCCCATGAAACAGGCCAGAATCGGCCAAAACTGCGAGTTTTGATGACCGACACGTAAATAAAACCTGGGGTTCGTTAATGGTGGAAATCACTCCGGGGACTCAAAACGGTGATTAATAGCCCATGAAACAGGCCAGAATCGGCCAAAACTGCGAGTGTTGATGACCGGCACGTAAATACAACCTGGGGTTTGTCAATGGTGGAAATCACTCCGGGGACTCAAAACGGTGATTAATAGCCCATCTAACTGTGATTAATAGCCCATGAAACAGGCCAGAATCGGCCAAAACTGCGAGTGTTGATGACCGACACGTAAATACAACCTGGGGTTTGTCAATGGTGGAAATCACTCCGGGGACTCAAAACGGTAATTAATAGCCCATCTAACTGTGATTAATAGCCCATGAAGCAGGCCAGAATCGGCCAAAACTGCGAGTGTTGATGACCGACACGTAAATACAACCTGGGGTTTGTCAATGGTGGAAATCACTCCGGGGACTCAAAACGGTGCTTAATAGCCCATCTCACTGTGATTAATAGCCCATGAAACAGGCCAGAATCGGCCAAAACTGTGAGTGTTGATGACCGACACGTAAATAAAACCTGGGGTTCGTTAATGGTGGAAATCACTCCGGGGACTCAAAACGGTGATTAATAGCCCATGAAACAGGCCAGAATCGGCCAAAACTGCGAGTGTTGATGACCGACACGTAAATACAACCTGGGGTTCGTCAATGGTGGAAATCACTCCGGGGACTCAAAACGGTGATTAATAGCCCATTTAACAATGATTAATAGCCCATGAAAGATGCCAGAATCGGCCAAAACTGCGAATGTTGATGACCGGCACGTAAACGCAACCTGGGGTTCGTCAATGGTGAAAATCACTCCGGGGACTCAAAACGGTGATTAATAGCCCATCTAACTATGATTAATAGCCCATGAAACAGGCCAGAATCGGCCAAAACTGCGAGTGTTGATGACCGACACGTAAATAAAACCTGGGGTTCGTTAATGGTGGAAATCACTCCGGGGACTCAAAACGGTGATTAATAGCCCATGAAACAGGCCAGAATCGGCCAAAACTGCGAGTGTTGATGACCGGCACGTAAATACAACCTGGGGTTTGTCAATGGTGGAAATCACTCCGGGGACTCAAAACGGTGATTAATAGCCCATCTAACTGTGATTAATAGCCCATGAAACAGGCCAGAATCGGCCAAAACTGCGAGTGTTGATGACCGACACGTAAATACAACCTGGGGTTTGTCAATGGTGGAAATCACTCCGGGGACTCAAAACGGTAATTAATAGCCCATCTAACTGTGATTAATAGCCCATGAAACAGGCCAGAATCGGCAAAAACTGCGAGTGTTGATGACCGACACGTAAATAAAACCTGGGGTTCGTTAATGGTGGAAATCACTCCGGGGACTCAAAACGGTGATTAATAGCCCATGAAACAGGCCAGAATCGGCCAAAACTGCGAGTGTTGATGACCGACACGTAAATACAACCTGGGGTTCGTCAATGGTGGAAATCACTCCGGGGACTCAAAACGGTGATTAATAGCCCATTTAACAATGATTAATAGCCCATGAAAGATGCCAGAATCGGCCAAAACTGCGAATGTTGATGACCGGCACGTAAACGCAACCTGGGGTTCGTCAATGGTGAAAATCACTCCGGGGACTCAAAACGGTGATTAATAGCCCATGAAACAGGCCAGAATCGGCCAAAACTGCGAGTGTTGATGACCGACACGTAAATATAACCTGGGGTTTGTCAATGGTGGAAATCACTCCGGGGACTCAATACGGTGATTAATAGCCCATCTAACTGTGATTAATAGCCCATGAAACAGGCCAGAATTGGCCAAAACTGCGAGTTTTGATGACCGACACGTAAATAAAACCTGGGGTTCCTCAATGGAGGAAATCACTCCGGGGACTCAAAACGGTGATTAATAGCCCATGAAACAGGCCAGAAGCGGCCAAAACTGCGAGTGTTCATGACCGGCACGTAAATACAACCTGGGGTTCGTCAATGGTGAAAATCACTCCGGGGACTCAAAACGGTGATTAATAGCCCATCTAACTATGATTAATAGCCCATGAAACAGGCCAGAATCGGCCAAAACTGCGAGTGTTGATGACCGACACGTAAATACAACCTGGGGTTTGTCAATGGTGGAAATCACTCCGGGGACTCAAAACGGTAATTAATAGCCCATCTAACTGTGATTAATAGCCCATGAAACAGGCCAGAATCGGCCAAAACTGCGAGTGTTGATGACCGACACGTAAATAAAACCTGGGGTTCGTTAATGGTGGAAATCACTCCGGGGACTCAAAACGGTGATTAATAGCCCATGAAACAGGCCAGAATCGGCCAAAACTGCGAGTGTTGATGACCGACACGTAAATACAACCTGGGGTTCGTCAATGGTGGAAATCACTCCGGGGACTCAAAACGGTGATTAATAGCCCATTTAACAATGATTAATAGCCCATGAAAGATGCCAGAATCGGCCAAAACTGCGAATGTTGATGACCGGCACGTAAACGCAACCTGGGGTTCGTCAATGGTGAAAATCACTCCGGGGACTCAAAACGGTGATTAATAGCCCATGAAACAGGCCAGAATCGGCCAAAACTGCGAGTGTTGATGACCGACACGTAAATATAACCTGGGGTTTGTCAATGGTGGAAATCACTCCGGGGACTCAATACGGTGATTAATAGCCCATCTAACTGTGATTAATAGCCCATGAAACAGGCCAGAATTGGCCAAAACTGCGAGTTTTGATGACCGACACGTAAATAAAACCTGGGGTTCCTCAATGGAGGAAATCACTCCGGGGACTCAAAACGGTGATTAATAGCCCATGAAACAGGCCAGAATCGGCCAAAACTGTGAGTGTTGATGACCGGCACGTAAATACAACCTGGGGTTCGTCAATGGTGAAAATCACTCCGGGGACTCAAAACGGTGATTAATAGCCCATCTAACTATGATTAATAGCCCATGAAACAGGCCAGAATCGGCCAAAACTGCGAGTGTTGATGACCGACACGTAAATAAAACCTGGGGTTCGTTAATGGTGGAAATCACTCCGGGGACTCAAAACGGTGATTAATAGCCCATCTAACTATGATTAATAGCCCATGAAACAGGCCAGAATCGGCCAAAACTGCGAGTGTTGATGACCGACACGTAAATAAAACCTGGGGTTCGTTAATGGTGGAAATCACTCCGGGGACTCAAAACGGTGATTAATAGCCCATGAAACAGGCCAGAATCGGCCAAAACTGCGAGTGTTGATGACCGGCACGTAAATGCACCCTAGGGTTCGTCAATGGTGGAAATCACTCCGAGGACCCAAAACGGTGATTAATAGCCCATGCAACATGCCAGAATCGGCCAAAACTGTGAGTGTTGATGACCGGCACGTAAATGCACCCTAGGGTTCGTCAATGGTGGAAATCACTCCGGGGACCCAAAACGGTGATTAATAGCCCATGCAACATGCCAGAATCGGCCAAAACTGCGAGTGTTGATGACCGGCACGTAAATGCACCCTAGGGTTCGTCAATGGTGGAAATCACTCCGGGGACCCAAAACGGTGATTAATAGCCCATGAAACAGGCCAGAATCGGCCAAAACTGTGAGTGTTGATGACCGGCACGTAAATGCACCCTAGGGTTCGTCAATGGTGGAAATCACTCCGGGGACCCAAAACGGTGATTAATAGCCCATGAAACAGGCCAGAATCGGCCAAAACTGTGAGTGTTGATGACCGGCACGTAAATGCACCCTAGGGTTCGTCAATGGTGGAAATCACTCCGGGGACCCAACACGGTGATTAATAGCCCATGCAACATGCCAGAATCGGCCAAAACTGTGAGTGTTGATGACCGGCACGTAAATGCACCCTGGGTTCGTCAATGGTGGAAATCACTCCGGGGATCCAAAACGGTGATTAATAGCCCATGAAACAGGCCAGAATCGGCCAAAACTGCGAGTGTTGATGACCGGCACGAAATGCACCCTGGGGTTCGTCAATGGTGGAAATCACTCCGGGGACCCAAAACGGTGATTAATAGCCCATGAAACAGGCCAGAATCGGCCAAAACTGCGAGTGTTGATGACCGGCACGTAAATGCACCCTGGGTTCGTCAATGGTGGAAATCACTCCGGGGATCCAAAACGGTGATTAATAGCCCATGAAACAGGCCAGAATCGGCCAAAACTGTGAGTGTTGATGACCGGCACGTAAATGCACCCTAGGGTTCGTCAATGGTGGAAATCACTCCGGGGACCCAAAACGGTGATTAATAGCCCATGAAACAGGCCAGAATCGGCCAAAACTGCGAGTGTTGATGACCGGCACGTAAATGCACCCTGGGTTCGTCAATGGTGGAAATCACTCCGGGGATCCAAAACGGTGATTAATAGCCCATGAAACAGGCCAGAATCGGCCAAAACTGCGAGTGTTGATGACCGGCACGTAAATGCACCCTAGGGTTCGTCAATGGTGGAAATCACTCCGGGGACCCAAAACGGTGATTAATAGCCCATGAAACAGGCCAGAATCGGCCAAAACTGTGAGTGTTGATGACCGGCACGTAAATGCACCCTAGGGTTCGTCAATGGTGGATATCACTCCGGGGACCCAAAACGGTGATTAATAGCCCATGCAACATGCCAGAATCGGCCAAAACTGTGAGTGTTGATGACCGGCACGTAAATGCACCCTGGGTTCGTCAATGGTGAAAATCACTCCGGGGATCCAAAACGGTGATTAATAGCCCATGAAACAGGCCAGAATCGGCCAAAACTGCGAGTGTTGATGACCGGCACGAAATGCACCCTGGGGTTCGTCAATGGTGGAAATCACTCCGGGGACCCAAAACGGTGATTAATAGCCCATGAAACAGGCCAGAATCGGCCAAAACTGCGAGTGTTGATGACCGGCACGTAAATGCACCCTGGGTTCGTCAATGGTGGAAATCACTCCGGGGATCCAAAACGGTGATTAATAGCCCATGAAACAGGCCAGAATCGGCCAAAACTGTGAGTGTTGATGACCGGCACGTAAATGCACCCTAGGGTTCGTCAATGGTGGAAATCACTCCGGGGACCCAAAACGGTGATTAATAGCCCATGAAACAGGCCAGAATCGGCCAAAACTGCGAGTGTTGATGACCGGCACGTAAATGCACCCTGGGTTCGTCAATGGTGGAAATCACTCCGGGGATCCAAAACGGTGATTAATAGCCCATGAAACAGGCCAGAATCGGCCAAAACTGCGAGTGTTGATGACCGGCACGTAAATGCACCCTAGGGTTCGTCAATGGTGGAAATCACTCCGGGGACCCAAAACGGTGATTAATAGCCCATGAAACAGGCCAGAATCGGCCAAAACTGTGAGTGTTGATGACCGGCACGTAAATGCACCCTAGGGTTCGTCAATGGTGGATATCACTCCGGGGACCCAAAACGGTGATTAATAGCCCATGCAACATGCCAGAATCGGCCAAAACTGTGAGTGTTGATGACCGGCACGTAAATGCACCCTGGGTTCGTCAATGGTGAAAATCTCTCCGGGGACTCAAAACGGTGATTAATAGCCCATCTAACTGTGATTAATAGCCCATGAAACAGGCCAGAATCGGCCAAAACTGCGAGTGTTGATGACCGACACGTAAATAAAACCTCGGGTTCGTCAATGGTGGAAATCACTCCGGGGACTCAAAACGGTGATTAATAGCCCATCTAACTGTGATTAATAGCCCATGAAACAGGCCAGAATCGGCCAAAACTGCGAGTGTTGATGACCGACACGGAAATAAAACCTGGGGTTCGTTAATGGTGGAAATCACTCCGGGGACTCAAAACGGTGATTAATAGCCCATTTAACAATGATTAATAGCCCATGAAAGATGCCAGAATCGGCCAAAACTGCGAATGTTGATGACCGGCACGTAAACGCAACCTGGGGTTCGTCAATGGCGAAAATCACTCCGGGGACTCAAAACGGTGATTAATAGCCCATCTAACTATGATTAATAGCCCATGAAACAGGCCAGAATCGGCCAAAACTGCGAGTGTTGATGACCGACACGTAAATAAAACCTGGGGTTCGTTAATGGTGGAAATCACTCCGGGGACTCAAAACGGTGATTAATAGCCCATGAAACAGGCCAGAATCGGCCAAAACTGCGAGTGTTGATGACCGGCACGTAAATGCACCCTAGGGTTCGTCAATGGTGGAAATCACTCCGGGGACCCAAAACGGTGATTAATAGCCCATGAAACAGGCCAGAATCGGCCAAAACTGTGAGTGTTGATGACCGGCACGTAAATGCACCCTAGGGTTCGTCAATGGTGGAAATCACTCCGGGGACCCAACACGGTGATTAATAGCCCATGAAACAGGCCAGAATCGGCCAAAACTGCGAGTGTTGATGACCGGCACGTAAATGCACCCTGGGTTCGTCAATGGTGGAAATCACTCCGGGGATCCAAAACGGTGATTAATAGCCCATGAAACAGGCCAGAATCGGCCAAAACTGTGAGTGTTGATGACCGGCACGTAAATGCACCCTAGGGTTCGTCAATGGTGGAAATCACTCCGGGGACCCAAAACGGTGATTAATAGCCCATGAAACAGGCCAGAATCGGCCAAAACTGTGAGTGTTGATGACCGGCACGTAAATGCACCCTGGGTTCGTCAATGGTGGAAATCACTCCGGGGATCCAAAACGGTGATTAATAGCCCATGAAACAGGCCAGAATCGGCCAAAACTGCGAGTGTTGATGACCGGCACGTAAATGCACCCTAGGGTTCGTCAATGGTGGAAATCACTCCGGGGACCCAAAACGGTGATTAATAGCCCATGAAACAGGCCAGAATCGGCCAAAACTGTGAGTGTTGATGACCGGCACGTAAATGCACCCTAGGGTTCGTCAATGGTGGATATCACTCCGGGGACCCAAAACGGTGATTAATAGCCCATGCAACATGCCAGAATCGGCCAAAACTGTGAGTGTTGATGACCGGCACGTAAATGCACCCTGGGTTCGTCAATGGTGAAAATCTCTCCGGGGACTCAAAACGGTGATTAATAGCCCATGAAACAGGCCAGAATCGGCCAAAACTGCGAGTGTTGATGACCGGCACGTAAATAAAACCTGGGGTTCGTTAATGGTGGAAATCACTCCGGGGACTCAAAACGGTGATTAATAGCCCATGAAACAGGCCAGAATCGGCCAAAACTGCGAGTGTTGATGACCGGCACGTAAATACAACCTGGGGTTTGTCAATGGTGGAAATCACTCCGGGGACTCAAAACGGTGATTAATAGCCCATCTAACTGTGATTAATAGCCCATGAAACAGGCCAGAATCGGCCAAAACTGCGAGTGTTGATGACCGACACGTAAATAAAACCTCGGGTTCGTCAATGGTGGAAATCACTCCGGGGACTCAAAACGGTGATTAATAGCCCATCTAACTGTGATTAATAGCCCATGAAACAGGCCAGAATCGGCCAAAACTGAGAGTGTTGATGACCGACACGTAAATAAAACCTGGGGTTCGTTAATGGTGGAAATCACTCCGGGGACTCAAAACGGTGATTAATAGCCCATTTAACAATGATTAATAGCCCATGAAAGATGCCAGAATCGGCCAAAACTGCGAATGTTGATGACCGGCACGTAAACGCAACCTGGGGTTCGTCAATGGCGAAAATCACTCCGGGGACTCAAAACGGTGATTAATAGCCCATCTAACTATGATTAATAGCCCATGAAACAGGCCAGAATCGGCCAAAACTGCGAGTGTTGATGACCGACACGTAAATAAAACCTGGGGTTCGTTAATGGTGGAAATCACTCCGGGGACTCAAAACGGTGATTAATAGCCCATGAAACAGGCCAGAATCGGCCAAAACTGCGAGTGTTGATGACCGGCACGTAAATGCACCCTAGGGTTCGTCAATGGTGGAAATCACTCCGGGGACCCAAAACGGTGATTAATAGCCCATGAAACAGGCCAGAATCGGCCAAAACTGTGAGTGTTGATGACCGGCACGTAAATGCACCCTAGGGTTCGTCAATGGTGGAAATCACTCCGGGGACCCAACACGGTGATTAATAGCCCATGCAACATGCCAGAATCGGCCAAAACTGTGAGTGTTGATGACCGGCACGTAAATGCACCCTGGGTTCGTTAATGGTGGAAATCACTCCGGGGACTCAAAACGGTGATTAATAGCCCATGAAACAGGCCAGAATCGGCCAAAACTGCGAGTGTTGATGACCGGCACGTAAATGCACCCTAGGGTTCGTCAATGGTGGAAATCACTCCGGGGACCCAAAACGGTGATTAATAGCCCATGAAACAGGCCAGAATCGGCCAAAACTGTGAGTGTTGATGACCGGCACGTAAATGCACCCTAGGGTTCGTCAATGGTGGAAATCACTCCGGGGACCCAACACGGTGATTAATAGCCCATGAAACAGGCCAGAATCGGCCAAAACTGCGAGTGTTGATGACCGGCACGTAAATGCACCCTGGGTTCGTCAATGGTGGAAATCACTCCGGGGATCCAAAACGGTGATTAATAGCCCATGAAACAGGCCAGAATCGGCCAAAACTGTGAGTGTTGATGACCGGCACGTAAATGCACCCTAGGGTTCGTCAATGGTGGAAATCACTCCGGGGACCCAAAACGGTGATTAATAGCCCATGAAACAGGCCAGAATCGGCCAAAACTGTGAGTGTTGATGACCGGCACGTAAATGCACCCTGGGTTCGTCAATGGTGGAAATCACTCCGGGGATCCAAAACGGTGATTAATAGCCCATGAAACAGGCCAGAATCGGCCAAAACTGCGAGTGTTGATGACCGGCACGTAAATGCACCCTAGGGTTCGTCAATGGTGGAAATCACTCCGGGGACCCAAAACGGTGATTAATAGCCCATGAAACAGGCCAGAATCGGCCAAAACTGTGAGTGTTGATGACCGGCACGTAAATGCACCCTAGGGTTCGTCAATGGTGGATATCACTCCGGGGACCCAAAACGGTGATTAATAGCCCATGCAACATGCCAGAATCGGCCAAAACTGTGAGTGTTGATGACCGGCACGTAAATGCACCCTGGGTTCGTCAATGGTGAAAATCTCTCCGGGGACTCAAAACGGTGATTAATAGCCCATGAAACAGGCCAGAATCGGCCAAAACTGCGAGTGTTGATGACCGGCACGTAAATAAAACCTGGGGTTCGTTAATGGTGGAAATCACTCCGGGGACTCAAAACGGTGATTAATAGCCCATGAAACAGGCCAGAATCGGCCAAAACTGCGAGTGTTGATGACCGGCACGTAAATACAACCTGGGGTTTGTCAATGGTGGAAATCACTCCGGGGACTCAAAACGGTGATTAATAGCCCATCTAACTGTGATTAATAGCCCATGAAACAGGCCAGAATCGGCCAAAACTGCGAGTGTTGATGACCGACACGTAAATAAAACCTCGGGTTCGTCAATGGTGGAAATCACTCCGGGGACTCAAAACGGTGATTAATAGCCCATCTAACTGTGATTAATAGCCCATGAAACAGGCCAGAATCGGCCAAAACTGAGAGTGTTGATGACCGACACGTAAATAAAACCTGGGGTTCGTTAATGGTGGAAATCACTCCGGGGACTCAAAACGGTGATTAATAGCCCATTTAACAATGATTAATAGCCCATGAAAGATGCCAGAATCGGCCAAAACTGCGAATGTTGATGACCGGCACGTAAACGCAACCTGGGGTTCGTCAATGGCGAAAATCACTCCGGGGACTCAAAACGGTGATTAATAGCCCATCTAACTATGATTAATAGCCCATGAAACAGGCCAGAATCGGCCAAAACTGCGAGTGTTGATGACCGACACGTAAATAAAACCTGGGGTTCGTTAATGGTGGAAATCACTCCGGGGACTCAAAACGGTGATTAATAGCCCATCTAACTATGATTAATAGCCCATGAAACAGGCCAGAATCGGCCAAAACTGCGAGTGTTGATGACCGACACGTAAATAAAACCTGGGGTTCGTTAATGGTGGAAATCACTCCGGGGACTCAAAACGGTGATTAATAGCCCATGAAACAGGCCAGAATCGGCCAAAACTGCGAGTGTTGATGACCGGCACGTAAATGCACCCTAGGGTTCGTCAATGGTGGAAATCACTCCGGGGACCCAAAACGGTGATTAATAGCCCATGAAACAGGCCAGAATCGGCCAAAACTGTGAGTGTTGATGACCGGCACGTAAATGCACCCTAGGGTTCGTCAATGGTGGAAATCACTCCGGGGACCCAACACGGTGATTAATAGCCCATGCAACATGCCAGAATCGGCCAAAACTGTGAGTGTTGATGACCGGCACGTAAATGCACCCTGGGTTCGTCAATGGTGGAAATCACTCCGGGGATCCAAAACGGTGATTAATAGCCCATGAAACAGGCCAGAATCGGCCAAAACTGCGAGTGTTGATGACCGGCACGAAATGCACCCTGGGGTTCGTCAATGGTGGAAATCACTCCGGGGACCCAAAACGGTGATTAATAGCCCATGAAACAGGCCAGAATCGGCCAAAACTGCGAGTGTTGATGACCGGCACGTAAATGCACCCTGGGTTCGTCAATGGTGGAAATCACTCCGGGGATCCAAAACGGTGATTAATAGCCCATGAAACAGGCCAGAATCGGCCAAAACTGTGAGTGTTGATGACCGGCACGTAAATGCACCCTAGGGTTCGTCAATGGTGGAAATCACTCCGGGGACCCAAAACGGTGATTAATAGCCCATGAAACAGGCCAGAATCGGCCAAAACTGCGAGTGTTGATGACCGGCACGTAAATGCACCCTGGGTTCGTCAATGGTGGAAATCACTCCGGGGATCCAAAACGGTGATTAATAGCCCATGAAACAGGCCAGAATCGGCCAAAACTGCGAGTGTTGATGACCGGCACGTAAATGCACCCTAGGGTTCGTCAATGGTGGAAATCACTCCGGGGACCCAAAACGGTGATTAATAGCCCATGAAACAGGCCAGAATCGGCCAAAACTGTGAGTGTTGATGACCGGCACGTAAATGCACCCTAGGGTTCGTCAATGGTGGATATCACTCCGGGGACCCAAAACGGTGATTAATAGCCCATGCAACATGCCAGAATCGGCCAAAACTGTGAGTGTTGATGACCGGCACGTAAATGCACCCTGGGTTCGTCAATGGTGAAAATCTCTCCGGGGACTCAAAACGGTGATTAATAGCCCATCTAACTGTGATTAATAGCCCATGAAACAGGCCAGAATCGGCCAAAACTGCGAGTGTTGATGACCGACACGTAAATAAAACCTCGGGTTCGTCAATGGTGGAAATCACTCCGGGGACTCAAAACGGTGATTAATAGCCCATCTAACTGTGATTAATAGCCCATGAAACAGGCCAGAATCGGCCAAAACTGCGAGTGTTGATGACCGACACGTAAATAAAACCTGGGGTTCGTTAATGGTGGAAATCACTCCGGGGACTCAAAACGGTGATTAATAGCCCATTTAACAATGATTAATAGCCCATGAAAGATGCCAGAATCGGCCAAAACTGCGAATGTTGATGACCGGCACGTAAACGCAACCTGGGGTTCGTCAATGGCGAAAATCACTCCGGGGACTCAAAACGGTGATTAATAGCCCATCTAACTATGATTAATAGCCCATGAAACAGGCCAGAATCGGCCAAAACTGCGAGTGTTGATGACCGACACGTAAATAAAACCTGGGGTTCGTTAATGGTGGAAATCACTCCGGGGACTCAAAACGGTGATTAATAGCCCATGAAACAGGCCAGAATCGGCCAAAACTGCGAGTGTTGATGACCGGCACGTAAATGCACCCTAGGGTTCGTCAATGGTGGAAATCACTCCGGGGACCCAAAACGGTGATTAATAGCCCATGAAACAGGCCAGAATCGGCCAAAACTGTGAGTGTTGATGACCGGCACGTAAATGCACCCTAGGGTTCGTCAATGGTGGAAATCACTCCGGGGACCCAACACGGTGATTAATAGCCCATGCAACATGCCAGAATCGGCCAAAACTGTGAGTGTTGATGACCGGCACGTAAATGCACCCTGGGTTCGTCAATGGTGGAAATCACTCCGGGGATCCAAAACGGTGATTAATAGCCCATGAAACAGGCCAGAATCGGCCAAAACTGCGAGTGTTGATGACCGGCACGAAATGCACCCTGGGGTTCGTCAATGGTGGAAATCACTCCGGGGACCCAAAACGGTGATTAATAGCCCATGAAACAGGCCAGAATCGGCCAAAACTGCGAGTGTTGATGACCGGCACGTAAATGCACCCTGGGTTCGTCAATGGTGGAAATCACTCCGGGGATCCAAAACGGTGATTAATAGCCCATGAAACAGGCCAGAATCGGCCAAAACTGTGAGTGTTGATGACCGGCACGTAAATGCACCCTAGGGTTCGTCAATGGTGGAAATCACTCCGGGGACCCAAAACGGTGATTAATAGCCCATGAAACAGGCCAGAATCGGCCAAAACTGTGAGTGTTGATGACCGGCACGTAAATGCACCCTGGGTTCGTCAATGGTGGAAATCACTCCGGGGATCCAAAACGGTGATTAATAGCCCATGAAACAGGCCAGAATCGGCCAAAACTGCGAGTGTTGATGACCGGCACGTAAATGCACCCTAGGGTTCGTCAATGGTGGAAATCACTCCGGGGACCCAAAACGGTGATTAATAGCCCATGAAACAGGCCAGAATCGGCCAAAACTGTGAGTGTTGATGACCGGCACGTAAATGCACCCTAGGGTTCGTCAATGGTGGATATCACTCCGGGGACCCAAAACGGTGATTAATAGCCCATGCAACATGCCAGAATCGGCCAAAACTGTGAGTGTTGATGACCGGCACGTAAATGCACCCTGGGTTCGTCAATGGTGAAAATCTCTCCGGGGACTCAAAACGGTGATTAATAGCCCATGAAACAGGCCAGAATCGGCCAAAACTGCGAGTGTTGATGACCGGCACGTAAATAAAACCTGGGGTTCGTTAATGGTGGAAATCACTCCGGGGACTCAAAACGGTGATTAATAGCCCATGAAACAGGCCAGAATCGGCCAAAACTGCGAGTGTTGATGACCGGCACGTAAATACAACCTGGGGTTTGTCAATGGTGGAAATCACTCCGGGGACTCAAAACGGTGATTAATAGCCCATCTAACTGTGATTAATAGCCCATGAAACAGGCCAGAATCGGCCAAAACTGCGAGTGTTGATGACCGACACGTAAATAAAACCTCGGGTTCGTCAATGGTGGAAATCACTCCGGGGACTCAAAACGGTGATTAATAGCCCATCTAACTGTGATTAATAGCCCATGAAACAGGCCAGAATCGGCCAAAACTGCGAGTGTTGATGACCGACACGTAAATAAAACCTGGGGTTCGTTAATGGTGGAAATCACTCCGGGGACTCAAAACGGTGATTAATAGCCCATTTAACAATGATTAATAGCCCATGAAAGATGCCAGAATCGGCCAAAACTGCGAATGTTGATGACCGGCACGTAAACGCAACCTGGGGTTCGTCAATGGCGAAAATCACTCCGGGGACTCAAAACGGTGATTAATAGCCCATCTAACTATGATTAATAGCCCATGAAACAGGCCAGAATCGGCCAAAACTGCGAGTGTTGATGACCGACACGTAAATAAAACCTGGGGTTCGTTAATGGTGGAAATCACTCCGGGGACTCAAAACGGTGATTAATAGCCCATGAAACAGGCCAGAATCGGCCAAAACTGCGAGTGTTGATGACCGGCACGTAAATGCACCCTAGGGTTCGTCAATGGTGGAAATCACTCCGGGGACCCAAAACGGTGATTAATAGCCCATGAAACAGGCCAGAATCGGCCAAAACTGTGAGTGTTGATGACCGGCACGTAAATGCACCCTAGGGTTCGTCAATGGTGGAAATCACTCCGGGGACCCAACACGGTGATTAATAGCCCATGCAACATGCCAGAATCGGCCAAAACTGTGAGTGTTGATGACCGGCACGTAAATGCACCCTGGGTTCGTCAATGGTGGAAATCACTCCGGGGATCCAAAACGGTGATTAATAGCCCATGAAACAGGCCAGAATCGGCCAAAACTGCGAGTGTTGATGACCGGCACGAAATGCACCCTGGGGTTCGTCAATGGTGGAAATCACTCCGGGGACCCAAAACGGTGATTAATAGCCCATGAAACAGGCCAGAATCGGCCAAAACTGCGAGTGTTGATGACCGGCACGTAAATGCACCCTGGGTTCGTCAATGGTGGAAATCACTCCGGGGATCCAAAACGGTGATTAATAGCCCATGAAACAGGCCAGAATCGGCCAAAACTGTGAGTGTTGATGACCGGCACGTAAATGCACCCTAGGGTTCGTCAATGGTGGAAATCACTCCGGGGACCCAAAACGGTGATTAATAGCCCATGAAACAGGCCAGAATCGGCCAAAACTGTGAGTGTTGATGACCGGCACGTAAATGCACCCTGGGTTCGTCAATGGTGGAAATCACTCCGGGGATCCAAAACGGTGATTAATAGCCCATGAAACAGGCCAGAATCGGCCAAAACTGCGAGTGTTGATGACCGGCACGTAAATGCACCCTAGGGTTCGTCAATGGTGGAAATCACTCCGGGGACCCAAAACGGTGATTAATAGCCCATGAAACAGGCCAGAATCGGCCAAAACTGTGAGTGTTGATGACCGGCACGTAAATGCACCCTAGGGTTCGTCAATGGTGGATATCACTCCGGGGACCCAAAACGGTGATTAATAGCCCATGCAACATGCCAGAATCGGCCAAAACTGTGAGTGTTGATGACCGGCACGTAAATGCACCCTGGGTTCGTCAATGGTGAAAATCTCTCCGGGGACTCAAAACGGTGATTAATAGCCCATGAAACAGGCCAGAATCGGCCAAAACTGCGAGTGTTGATGACCGGCACGTAAATAAAACCTGGGGTTCGTTAATGGTGGAAATCACTCCGGGGACTCAAAACGGTGATTAATAGCCCATGAAACAGGCCAGAATCGGCCAAAACTGCGAGTGTTGATGACCGGCACGTAAATACAACCTGGGGTTTGTCAATGGTGGAAATCACTCCGGGGACTCAAAACGGTGATTAATAGCCCATCTAACTGTGATTAATAGCCCATGAAACAGGCCAGAATCGGCCAAAACTGCGAGTGTTGATGACCGACACGTAAATAAAACCTCGGGTTCGTCAATGGTGGAAATCACTCCGGGGACTCAAAACGGTGATTAATAGCCCATCTAACTGTGATTAATAGCCCATGAAACAGGCCAGAATCGGCCAAAACTGCGAGTGTTGATGACCGACACGTAAATAAAACCTGGGGTTTGTCAATGGTGGAAATCACTCCGGGGACTCAAAACGGTGATTAATAGCCCATCTAACTGTGATTAATAGCCCATGAAACAGGCCAGAATCGGCCAAAACTGCGAGTGTTGATGACCGACACGTAAATAAAACCTCGGGTTCGTCAATGGTGGAAATCACTCCGGGGACTCAAAACGGTGATTAATAGCCCATCTAACTATGATTAATAGCCCATGAAACAGGCCAGAATCGGCCAAAACTGCGAGTGTTGATGACCGACACGTAAATAAAACCTGGGGTTCGTTAATGGTGGAAATCACTCCGGGGACTCAAAACGGTGATTAATAGCCCATCTAACTATGATTAATAGCCCATGAAACAGGCCAGAATCGGCCAAAACTGCGAGTGTTGATGACCGACACGTAAATAAAACCTGGGGTTCGTTAATGGTGGAAATCACTCCGGGGACTCAAAACGGTGATTAATAGCCCATGAAACAGGCCAGAATCGGCCAAAACTGCGAGTGTTGATGACCGGCACGTAAATGCACCCTAGGGTTCGTCAATGGTGGAAATCACTCCGAGGACCCAAAACGGTGATTAATAGCCCATGCAACATGCCAGAATCGGCCAAAACTGTGAGTGTTGATGACCGGCACGTAAATGCACCCTAGGGTTCGTCAATGGTGGAAATCACTCCGGGGACCCAAAACGGTGATTAATAGCCCATGCAACATGCCAGAATCGGCCAAAACTGCGAGTGTTGATGACCGGCACGTAAATGCACCCTAGGGTTCGTCAATGGTGGAAATCACTCCGGGGACCCAAAACGGTGATTAATAGCCCATGAAACAGGCCAGAATCGGCCAAAACTGTGAGTGTTGATGACCGGCACGTAAATGCACCCTAGGGTTCGTCAATGGTGGAAATCACTCCGGGGACCCAAAACGGTGATTAATAGCCCATGAAACAGGCCAGAATCGGCCAAAACTGTGAGTGTTGATGACCGGCACGTAAATGCACCCTAGGGTTCGTCAATGGTGGATATCACTCCGGGGACCCAAAACGGTGATTAATAGCCCATGCAACATGCCAGAATCGGCCAAAACTGTGAGTGTTGATGACCGGCACGTAAATGCACCCTGGGTTCGTCAACGGTGAAAATCTCTCCGGGGACTCAAAACGGTGATTAATAGCCCATGAAACAGGCCAGAATCGGCCAAAACTGCGAGTGTTGATGACCGGCACGTAAATAAAACCTGGGGTTCGTTAATGGTGGAAATCACTCCGGGGACTCAAAACGGTGATTAATAGCCCATGAAACAGGCCAGAATCGGCCAAAACTGCGAGTGTTGATGACCGGCACGTAAATACAACCTGGGGTTTGTCAATGGTGGAAATCACTCCGGGGACTCAAAACGGTGATTAATAGCCCATCTAACTGTGATTAATAGCCCATGAAACAGGCCAGAATCGGCCAAAACTGCGAGTGTTGATGACCGACACGTAAATAAAACCTCGGGTTCGTCAATGGTGGAAATCACTCCGGGGACTCAAAACGGTGATTAATAGCCCATCTAACTGTGATTAATAGCCCATGAAACAGGCCAGAATCGGCCAAAACTGCGAGTGTTGATGACCGACACGTAAATAAAACCTGGGGTTTGTCAATGGTGGAAATCACTCCGGGGACTCAAAACGGTGATTAATAGCCCATCTAACTGTGATTAATAGCCCATGAAACAGGCCAGAATCGGCCAAAACTGCGAGTGTTGATGACCGACACGTAAATAAAACCTCGGGTTCGTCAATGGTGGAAATCACTCCGGGGACTCAAAACGGTGATTAATAGCCCATCTAACTATGATTAATAGCCCATGAAACAGGCCAGAATCGGCCAAAACTGCGAGTGTTGATGACCGACACGTAAATAAAACCTGGGGTTCGTTAATGGTGGAAATCACTCCGGGGACTCAAAACGGTGATTAATAGCCCATCTAACTATGATTAATAGCCCATGAAACAGGCCAGAATCGGCCAAAACTGCGAGTGTTGATGACCGACACGTAAATAAAACCTGGGGTTCGTTAATGGTGGAAATCACTCCGGGGACTCAAAACGGTGATTAATAGCCCATGAAACAGGCCAGAATCGGCCAAAACTGCGAGTGTTGATGACCGGCACGTAAATGCACCCTAGGGTTCGTCAATGGTGGAAATCACTCCGAGGACCCAAAACGGTGATTAATAGCCCATGCAACATGCCAGAATCGGCCAAAACTGTGAGTGTTGATGACCGGCACGTAAATGCACCCTAGGGTTCGTCAATGGTGGAAATCACTCCGGGGACCCAAAACGGTGATTAATAGCCCATGCAACATGCCAGAATCGGCCAAAACTGCGAGTGTTGATGACCGGCACGTAAATGCACCCTAGGGTTCGTCAATGGTGGAAATCACTCCGGGGACCCAAAACGGTGATTAATAGCCCATGAAACAGGCCAGAATCGGCCAAAACTGTGAGTGTTGATGACCGGCACGTAAATGCACCCTAGGGTTCGTCAATGGTGGAAATCACTCCGGGGACCCAAAACGGTGATTAATAGCCCATGAAACAGGCCAGAATCGGCCAAAACTGTGAGTGTTGATGACCGGCACGTAAATGCACCCTAGGGTTCGTCAATGGTGGAAATCACTCCGGGGACCCAACACGGTGATTAATAGCCCATGCAACATGCCAGAATCGGCCAAAACTGTGAGTGTTGATGACCGGCACGTAAATGCACCCTGGGTTCGTCAATGGTGGAAATCACTCCGGGGATCCAAAACGGTGATTAATAGCCCATGAAACAGGCCAGAATCGGCCAAAACTGCGAGTGTTGATGACCGGCACGAAATGCACCCTGGGGTTCGTCAATGGTGGAAATCACTCCGGGGACCCAAAACGGTGATTAATAGCCCATGAAACAGGCCAGAATCGGCCAAAACTGCGAGTGTTGATGACCGGCACGTAAATGCACCCTGGGTTCGTCAATGGTGGAAATCACTCCGGGGATCCAAAACGGTGATTAATAGCCCATGAAACAGGCCAGAATCGGCCAAAACTGTGAGTGTTGATGACCGGCACGTAAATGCACCCTAGGGTTCGTCAATGGTGGAAATCACTCCGGGGACCCAAAACGGTGATTAATAGCCCATGAAACAGGCCAGAATCGGCCAAAACTGCGAGTGTTGATGACCGGCACGTAAATGCACCCTGGGTTCGTCAATGGTGGAAATCACTCCGGGGATCCAAAACGGTGATTAATAGCCCATGAAACAGGCCAGAATCGGCCAAAACTGCGAGTGTTGATGACCGGCACGTAAATGCACCCTAGGGTTCGTCAATGGTGGAAATCACTCCGGGGACCCAAAACGGTGATTAATAGCCCATGAAACAGGCCAGAATCGGCCAAAACTGTGAGTGTTGATGACCGGCACGTAAATGCACCCTAGGGTTCGTCAATGGTGGATATCACTCCGGGGACCCAAAACGGTGATTAATAGCCCATGCAACATGCCAGAATCGGCCAAAACTGTGAGTGTTGATGACCGGCACGTAAATGCACCCTGGGTTCGTCAATGGTGAAAATCTCTCCGGGGACTCAAAACGGTGATTAATAGCCCATCTAACTGTGATTAATAGCCCATGAAACAGGCCAGAATCGGCCAAAACTGCGAGTGTTGATGACCGACACGTAAATAAAACCTCGGGTTCGTCAATGGTGGAAATCACTCCGGGGACTCAAAACGGTGATTAATAGCCCATCTAACTGTGATTAATAGCCCATGAAACAGGCCAGAATCGGCCAAAACTGCGAGTGTTGATGACCGACACGTAAATAAAACCTGGGGTTCGTTAATGGTGGAAATCACTCCGGGGACTCAAAACGGTGATTAATAGCCCATTTAACAATGATTAATAGCCCATGAAAGATGCCAGAATCGGCCAAAACTGCGAATGTTGATGACCGGCACGTAAACGCAACCTGGGGTTCGTCAATGGCGAAAATCACTCCGGGGACTCAAAACGGTGATTAATAGCCCATCTAACTATGATTAATAGCCCATGAAACAGGCCAGAATCGGCCAAAACTGCGAGTGTTGATGACCGACACGTAAATAAAACCTGGGGTTCGTTAATGGTGGAAATCACTCCGGGGACTCAAAACGGTGATTAATAGCCCATGAAACAGGCCAGAATCGGCCAAAACTGCGAGTGTTGATGACCGGCACGTAAATGCACCCTAGGGTTCGTCAATGGTGGAAATCACTCCGGGGACCCAAAACGGTGATTAATAGCCCATGAAACAGGCCAGAATCGGCCAAAACTGTGAGTGTTGATGACCGGCACGTAAATGCACCCTAGGGTTCGTCAATGGTGGAAATCACTCCGGGGACCCAACACGGTGATTAATAGCCCATGCAACATGCCAGAATCGGCCAAAACTGTGAGTGTTGATGACCGGCACGTAAATGCACCCTGGGTTCGTCAATGGTGGAAATCACTCCGGGGATCCAAAACGGTGATTAATAGCCCATGAAACAGGCCAGAATCGGCCAAAACTGCGAGTGTTGATGACCGGCACGAAATGCACCCTGGGGTTCGTCAATGGTGGAAATCACTCCGGGGACCCAAAACGGTGATTAATAGCCCATGAAACAGGCCAGAATCGGCCAAAACTGCGAGTGTTGATGACCGGCACGTAAATGCACCCTGGGTTCGTCAATGGTGGAAATCACTCCGGGGATCCAAAACGGTGATTAATAGCCCATGAAACAGGCCAGAATCGGCCAAAACTGTGAGTGTTGATGACCGGCACGTAAATGCACCCTAGGGTTCGTCAATGGTGGAAATCACTCCGGGGACCCAAAACGGTGATTAATAGCCCATGAAACAGGCCAGAATCGGCCAAAACTGTGAGTGTTGATGACCGGCACGTAAATGCACCCTGGGTTCGTCAATGGTGGAAATCACTCCGGGGATCCAAAACGGTGATTAATAGCCCATGAAACAGGCCAGAATCGGCCAAAACTGCGAGTGTTGATGACCGGCACGTAAATGCACCCTAGGGTTCGTCAATGGTGGAAATCACTCCGGGGACCCAAAACGGTGATTAATAGCCCATGAAACAGGCCAGAATCGGCCAAAACTGTGAGTGTTGATGACCGGCACGTAAATGCACCCTAGGGTTCGTCAATGGTGGATATCACTCCGGGGACCCAAAACGGTGATTAATAGCCCATGCAACATGCCAGAATCGGCCAAAACTGTGAGTGTTGATGACCGGCACGTAAATGCACCCTGGGTTCGTCAATGGTGAAAATCTCTCCGGGGACTCAAAACGGTGATTAATAGCCCATGAAACAGGCCAGAATCGGCCAAAACTGCGAGTGTTGATGACCGGCACGTAAATAAAACCTGGGGTTCGTTAATGGTGGAAATCACTCCGGGGACTCAAAACGGTGATTAATAGCCCATGAAACAGGCCAGAATCGGCCAAAACTGCGAGTGTTGATGACCGGCACGTAAATACAACCTGGGGTTTGTCAATGGTGGAAATCACTCCGGGGACTCAAAACGGTGATTAATAGCCCATCTAACTGTGATTAATAGCCCATGAAACAGGCCAGAATCGGCCAAAACTGCGAGTGTTGATGACCGACACGTAAATAAAACCTCGGGTTCGTCAATGGTGGAAATCACTCCGGGGACTCAAAACGGTGATTAATAGCCCATCTAACTGTGATTAATAGCCCATGAAACAGGCCAGAATCGGCCAAAACTGAGAGTGTTGATGACCGACACGTAAATAAAACCTGGGGTTCGTTAATGGTGGAAATCACTCCGGGGACTCAAAACGGTGATTAATAGCCCATTTAACAATGATTAATAGCCCATGAAAGATGCCAGAATCGGCCAAAACTGCGAATGTTGATGACCGGCACGTAAACGCAACCTGGGGTTCGTCAATGGCGAAAATCACTCCGGGGACTCAAAACGGTGATTAATAGCCCATCTAACTATGATTAATAGCCCATGAAACAGGCCAGAATCGGCCAAAACTGCGAGTGTTGATGACCGACACGTAAATAAAACCTGGGGTTCGTTAATGGTGGAAATCACTCCGGGGACTCAAAACGGTGATTAATAGCCCATGAAACAGGCCAGAATCGGCCAAAACTGCGAGTGTTGATGACCGGCACGTAAATGCACCCTAGGGTTCGTCAATGGTGGAAATCACTCCGGGGACCCAAAACGGTGATTAATAGCCCATGAAACAGGCCAGAATCGGCCAAAACTGTGAGTGTTGATGACCGGCACGTAAATGCACCCTAGGGTTCGTCAATGGTGGAAATCACTCCGGGGACCCAACACGGTGATTAATAGCCCATGCAACATGCCAGAATCGGCCAAAACTGTGAGTGTTGATGACCGGCACGTAAATGCACCCTGGGTTCGTCAATGGTGGAAATCACTCCGGGGATCCAAAACGGTGATTAATAGCCCATGAAACAGGCCAGAATCGGCCAAAACTGCGAGTGTTGATGACCGGCACGAAATGCACCCTGGGGTTCGTCAATGGTGGAAATCACTCCGGGGACCCAAAACGGTGATTAATAGCCCATGAAACAGGCCAGAATCGGCCAAAACTGCGAGTGTTGATGACCGGCACGTAAATGCACCCTGGGTTCGTCAATGGTGGAAATCACTCCGGGGATCCAAAACGGTGATTAATAGCCCATGAAACAGGCCAGAATCGGCCAAAACTGTGAGTGTTGATGACCGGCACGTAAATGCACCCTAGGGTTCGTCAATGGTGGAAATCACTCCGGGGACCCAAAACGGTGATTAATAGCCCATGAAACAGGCCAGAATCGGCCAAAACTGTGAGTGTTGATGACCGGCACGTAAATGCACCCTGGGTTCGTCAATGGTGGAAATCACTCCGGGGATCCAAAACGGTGATTAATAGCCCATGAAACAGGCCAGAATCGGCCAAAACTGCGAGTGTTGATGACCGGCACGTAAATGCACCCTAGGGTTCGTCAATGGTGGAAATCACTCCGGGGACCCAAAACGGTGATTAATAGCCCATGAAACAGGCCAGAATCGGCCAAAACTGTGAGTGTTGATGACCGGCACGTAAATGCACCCTAGGGTTCGTCAATGGTGGATATCACTCCGGGGACCCAAAACGGTGATTAATAGCCCATGCAACATGCCAGAATCGGCCAAAACTGTGAGTGTTGATGACCGGCACGTAAATGCACCCTGGGTTCGTCAATGGTGAAAATCTCTCCGGGGACTCAAAACGGTGATTAATAGCCGATGAAACAGGCCAGAATCGGCCAAAACTGCGAGTGTTGATGACCGGCACGTAAATAAAACCTGGGGTTCGTTAATGGTGGAAATCACTCCGGGGACTCAAAACGGTGATTAATAGCCCATGAAACAGGCCAGAATCGGCCAAAACTGCGAGTGTTGATGACCGGCACGTAAATACAACCTGGGGTTTGTCAATGGTGGAAATCACTCCGGGGACTCAAAACGGTGATTAATAGCCCATCTAACTGTGATTAATAGCCCATGAAACAGGCCAGAATCGGCCAAAACTGCGAGTGTTGATGACCGACACGTAAATAAAACCTCGGGTTCGTCAATGGTGGAAATCACTCCGGGGACTCAAAACGGTGATTAATAGCCCATCTAACTGTGATTAATAGCCCATGAAACAGGCCAGAATCGGCCAAAACTGCGAGTGTTGATGACCGACACGTAAATAAAACCTGGGGTTTGTCAATGGTGGAAATCACTCCGGGGACTCAAAACGGTGATTAATAGCCCATCTAACTGTGATTAATAGCCCATGAAACAGGCCAGAATCGGCCAAAACTGCGAGTGTTGATGACCGACACGTAAATAAAACCTCGGGTTCGTCAATGGTGGAAATCACTCCGGGGACTCAAAACGGTGATTAATAGCCCATCTAACTATGATTAATAGCCCATGAAACAGGCCAGAATCGGCCAAAACTGCGAGTGTTGATGACCGACACGTAAATAAAACCTGGGGTTCGTTAATGGTGGAAATCACTCCGGGGACTCAAAACGGTGATTAATAGCCCATCTAACTATGATTAATAGCCCATGAAACAGGCCAGAATCGGCCAAAACTGCGAGTGTTGATGACCGACACGTAAATAAAACCTGGGGTTCGTTAATGGTGGAAATCACTCCGGGGACTCAAAACGGTGATTAATAGCCCATGAAACAGGCCAGAATCGGCCAAAACTGCGAGTGTTGATGACCGGCACGTAAATGCACCCTAGGGTTCGTCAATGGTGGAAATCACTCCGGGGACCCAAAACGGTGATTAATAGCCCATGAAACAGGCCAGAATCGGCCAAAACTGTGAGTGTTGATGACCGGCACGTAAATGCACCCTAGGGTTCGTCAATGGTGGAAATCACTCCGGGGACCCAACACGGTGATTAATAGCCCATGCAACATGCCAGAATCGGCCAAAACTGTGAGTGTTGATGACCGGCACGTAAATGCACCCTGGGTTCGTCAATGGTGGAAATCACTCCGGGGATCCAAAACGGTGATTAATAGCCCATGAAACAGGCCAGAATCGGCCAAAACTGCGAGTGTTGATGACCGGCACGAAATGCACCCTGGGGTTCGTCAATGGTGGAAATCACTCCGGGGACCCAAAACGGTGATTAATAGCCCATGAAACAGGCCAGAATCGGCCAAAACTGCGAGTGTTGATGACCGGCACGTAAATGCACCCTGGGTTCGTCAATGGTGGAAATCACTCCGGGGATCCAAAACGGTGATTAATAGCCCATGAAACAGGCCAGAATCGGCCAAAACTGTGAGTGTTGATGACCGGCACGTAAATGCACCCTAGGGTTCGTCAATGGTGGAAATCACTCCGGGGACCCAAAACGGTGATTAATAGCCCATGAAACAGGCCAGAATCGGCCAAAACTGTGAGTGTTGATGACCGGCACGTAAATGCACCCTGGGTTCGTCAATGGTGGAAATCACTCCGGGGATCCAAAACGGTGATTAATAGCCCATGAAACAGGCCAGAATCGGCCAAAACTGCGAGTGTTGATGACCGGCACGTAAATGCACCCTAGGGTTCGTCAATGGTGGAAATCACTCCGGGGACCCAAAACGGTGATTAATAGCCCATGAAACAGGCCAGAATCGGCCAAAACTGTGAGTGTTGATGACCGGCACGTAAATGCACCCTAGGGTTCGTCAATGGTGGATATCACTCCGGGGACCCAAAACGGTGATTAATAGCCCATGCAACATGCCAGAATCGGCCAAAACTGTGAGTGTTGATGACCGGCACGTAAATGCACCCTGGGTTCGTCAATGGTGAAAATCTCTCCGGGGACTCAAAACGGTGATTAATAGCCCATGAAACAGGCCAGAATCGGCCAAAACTGCGAGTGTTGATGACCGGCACGTAAATAAAACCTGGGGTTCGTTAATGGTGGAAATCACTCCGGGGACTCAAAACGGTGATTAATAGCCCATGAAACAGGCCAGAATCGGCCAAAACTGCGAGTGTTGATGACCGGCACGTAAATACAACCTGGGGTTTGTCAATGGTGGAAATCACTCCGGGGACTCAAAACGGTGATTAATAGCCCATCTAACTGTGATTAATAGCCCATGAAACAGGCCAGAATCGGCCAAAACTGCGAGTGTTGATGACCGACACGTAAATAAAACCTCGGGTTCGTCAATGGTGGAAATCACTCCGGGGACTCAAAACGGTGATTAATAGCCCATCTAACTGTGATTAATAGCCCATGAAACAGGCCAGAATCGGCCAAAACTGAGAGTGTTGATGACCGACACGTAAATAAAACCTGGGGTTCGTTAATGGTGGAAATCACTCCGGGGACTCAAAACGGTGATTAATAGCCCATTTAACAATGATTAATAGCCCATGAAAGATGCCAGAATCGGCCAAAACTGCGAATGTTGATGACCGGCACGTAAACGCAACCTGGGGTTCGTCAATGGCGAAAATCACTCCGGGGACTCAAAACGGTGATTAATAGCCCATCTAACTATGATTAATAGCCCATGAAACAGGCCAGAATCGGCCAAAACTGCGAGTGTTGATGACCGACACGTAAATAAAACCTGGGGTTCGTTAATGGTGGAAATCACTCCGGGGACTCAAAACGGTGATTAATAGCCCATGAAACAGGCCAGAATCGGCCAAAACTGCGAGTGTTGATGACCGGCACGTAAATGCACCCTAGGGTTCGTCAATGGTGGAAATCACTCCGGGGACCCAAAACGGTGATTAATAGCCCATGAAACAGGCCAGAATCGGCCAAAACTGTGAGTGTTGATGACCGGCACGTAAATGCACCCTAGGGTTCGTCAATGGTGGAAATCACTCCGGGGACCCAACACGGTGATTAATAGCCCATGCAACATGCCAGAATCGGCCAAAACTGTGAGTGTTGATGACCGGCACGTAAATGCACCCTGGGTTCGTCAATGGTGGAAATCACTCCGGGGATCCAAAACGGTGATTAATAGCCCATGAAACAGGCCAGAATCGGCCAAAACTGCGAGTGTTGATGACCGGCACGAAATGCACCCTGGGGTTCGTCAATGGTGGAAATCACTCCGGGGACCCAAAACGGTGATTAATAGCCCATGAAACAGGCCAGAATCGGCCAAAACTGCGAGTGTTGATGACCGACACGTAAATAAAACCTCGGGTTCGTCAATGGTGGAAATCACTCCGGGGACTCAAAACGGTGATTAATAGCCCATCTAACTGTGATTAATAGCCCATGAAACAGGCCAGAATCGGCCAAAACTGCGAGTGTTGATGACCGACACGTAAATAAAACCTGGGGTTTGTCAATGGTGGAAATCACTCCGGGGACTCAAAACGGTGATTAATAGCCCATCTAACTGTGATTAATAGCCCATGAAACAGGCCAGAATCGGCCAAAACTGCGAGTGTTGATGACCGACACGTAAATAAAACCTCGGGTTCGTCAATGGTGGAAATCACTCCGGGGACTCAAAACGGTGATTAATAGCCCATCTAACTATGATTAATAGCCCATGAAACAGGCCAGAATCGGCCAAAACTGCGAGTGTTGATGACCGACACGTAAATAAAACCTGGGGTTCGTTAATGGTGGAAATCACTCCGGGGACTCAAAACGGTGATTAATAGCCCATCTAACTATGATTAATAGCCCATGAAACAGGCCAGAATCGGCCAAAACTGCGAGTGTTGATGACCGACACGTAAATAAAACCTGGGGTTCGTTAATGGTGGAAATCACTCCGGGGACTCAAAACGGTGATTAATAGCCCATGAAACAGGCCAGAATCGGCCAAAACTGCGAGTGTTGATGACCGGCACGTAAATGCACCCTAGGGTTCGTCAATGGTGGAAATCACTCCGGGGACCCAAAACGGTGATTAATAGCCCATGAAACAGGCCAGAATCGGCCAAAACTGTGAGTGTTGATGACCGGCACGTAAATGCACCCTAGGGTTCGTCAATGGTGGAAATCACTCCGGGGACCCAACACGGTGATTAATAGCCCATGCAACATGCCAGAATCGGCCAAAACTGTGAGTGTTGATGACCGGCACGTAAATGCACCCTGGGTTCGTCAATGGTGGAAATCACTCCGGGGATCCAAAACGGTGATTAATAGCCCATGAAACAGGCCAGAATCGGCCAAAACTGCGAGTGTTGATGACCGGCACGAAATGCACCCTGGGGTTCGTCAATGGTGGAAATCACTCCGGGGACCCAAAACGGTGATTAATAGCCCATGAAACAGGCCAGAATCGGCCAAAACTGCGAGTGTTGATGACCGGCACGTAAATGCACCCTGGGTTCGTCAATGGTGGAAATCACTCCGGGGACCCAAAACGGTGATTAATAGCCCATGAAACAGGCCAGAATCGGCCAAAACTGTGAGTGTTGATGACCGGCACGTAAATGCACCCTAGGGTTCGTCAATGGTGGAAATCACTCCGGGGACCCAACACGGTGATTAATAGCCCATGCAACATGCCAGAATCGGCCAAAACTGTGAGTGTTGATGACCGGCACGTAAATGCACCCTGGGTTCGTCAATGGTGGAAATCACTCCGGGGATCCAAAACGGTGATTAATAGCCCATGAAACAGGCCAGAATCGGCCAAAACTGCGAGTGTTGATGACCGGCACGAAATGCACCCTGGGGTTCGTCAATGGTGGAAATCACTCCGGGGACCCAAAACGGTGATTAATAGCCCATGAAACAGGCCAGAATCGGCCAAAACTGCGAGTGTTGATGACCGACACGTAAATAAAACCTCGGGTTCGTCAATGGTGGAAATCACTCCGGGGACTCAAAACGGTGATTAATAGCCCATGAAACAGGCCAGAATCGGCCAAAACTGCGAGTGTTGATGACCGGCACGTAAATGCACCCTAGGGTTCGTCAATGGTGGAAATCACTCCGGGGACCCAAAACGGTGATTAATAGCCCATGAAACAGGCCAGAATCGGCCAAAACTGTGAGTGTTGATGACCGGCACGTAAATGCACCCTAGGGTTCGTCAATGGTGGAAATCACTCCGGGGACCCAACACGGTGATTAATAGCCCATGCAACATGCCAGAATCGGCCAAAACTGTGAGTGTTGATGACCGGCACGTAAATGCACCCTGGGTTCGTCAATGGTGGAAATCACTCCGGGGATCCAAAACGGTGATTAATAGCCCATGAAACAGGCCAGAATCGGCCAAAACTGCGAGTGTTGATGACCGGCACGAAATGCACCCTGGGGTTCGTCAATGGTGGAAATCACTCCGGGGACCCAAAACGGTGATTAATAGCCCATGAAACAGGCCAGAATCGGCCAAAACTGCGAGTGTTGATGACCGACACGTAAATAAAACCTCGGGTTCGTCAATGGTGGAAATCACTCCGGGGACTCAAAACGGTGATTAATAGCCCATCTAACTGTGATTAATAGCCCATGAAACAGGCCAGAATCGGCCAAAACTGCGAGTGTTGATGACCGACACGTAAATAAAACCTGGGGTTTGTCAATGGTGGAAATCACTCCGGGGACTCAAAACGGTGATTAATAGCCCATCTAACTGTGATTAATAGCCCATGAAACAGGCCAGAATCGGCCAAAACTGCGAGTGTTGATGACCGACACGTAAATAAAACCTCGGGTTCGTCAATGGTGGAAATCACTCCGGGGACTCAAAACGGTGATTAATAGCCCATCTAACTATGATTAATAGCCCATGAAACAGGCCAGAATCGGCCAAAACTGCGAGTGTTGATGACCGACACGTAAATAAAACCTGGGGTTCGTTAATGGTGGAAATCACTCCGGGGACTCAAAACGGTGATTAATAGCCCATCTAACTATGATTAATAGCCCATGAAACAGGCCAGAATCGGCCAAAACTGCGAGTGTTGATGACCGACACGTAAATAAAACCTGGGGTTCGTTAATGGTGGAAATCACTCCGGGGACTCAAAACGGTGATTAATAGCCCATGAAACAGGCCAGAATCGGCCAAAACTGCGAGTGTTGATGACCGGCACGTAAATGCACCCTAGGGTTCGTCAATGGTGGAAATCACTCCGGGGACCCAAAACGGTGATTAATAGCCCATGAAACAGGCCAGAATCGGCCAAAACTGTGAGTGTTGATGACCGGCACGTAAATGCACCCTAGGGTTCGTCAATGGTGGAAATCACTCCGGGGACCCAACACGGTGATTAATAGCCCATGCAACATGCCAGAATCGGCCAAAACTGTGAGTGTTGATGACCGGCACGTAAATGCACCCTGGGTTCGTCAATGGTGGAAATCACTCCGGGGATCCAAAACGGTGATTAATAGCCCATGAAACAGGCCAGAATCGGCCAAAACTGCGAGTGTTGATGACCGGCACGAAATGCACCCTGGGGTTCGTCAATGGTGGAAATCACTCCGGGGACCCAAAACGGTGATTAATAGCCCATGAAACAGGCCAGAATCGGCCAAAACTGCGAGTGTTGATGACCGGCACGTAAATGCACCCTGGGTTCGTCAATGGTGGAAATCACTCCGGGGATCCAAAACGGTGATTAATAGCCCATGAAACAGGCCAGAATCGGCCAAAACTGTGAGTGTTGATGACCGGCACGTAAATGCACCCTAGGGTTCGTCAATGGTGGAAATCACTCCGGGGACCCAAAACGGTGATTAATAGCCCATGAAACAGGCCAGAATCGGCCAAAACTGTGAGTGTTGATGACCGGCACGTAAATGCACCCTGGGTTCGTCAATGGTGGAAATCACTCCGGGGATCCAAAACGGTGATTAATAGCCCATGAAACAGGCCAGAATCGGCCAAAACTGCGAGTGTTGATGACCGGCACGTAAATGCACCCTAGGGTTCGTCAATGGTGGAAATCACTCCGGGGACCCAAAACGGTGATTAATAGCCCATGAAACAGGCCAGAATCGGCCAAAACTGTGAGTGTTGATGACCGGCACGTAAATGCACCCTAGGGTTCGTCAATGGTGGATATCACTCCGGGGACCCAAAACGGTGATTAATAGCCCATGCAACATGCCAGAATCGGCCAAAACTGTGAGTGTTGATGACCGGCACGTAAATGCACCCTGGGTTCGTCAATGGTGAAAATCTCTCCGGGGACTCAAAACGGTGATTAATAGCCCATGAAACAGGCCAGAATCGGCCAAAACTGCGAGTGTTGATGACCGGCACGTAAATAAAACCTGGGGTTCGTTAATGGTGGAAATCACTCCGGGGACTCAAAACGGTGATTAATAGCCCATGAAACAGGCCAGAATCGGCCAAAACTGCGAGTGTTGATGACCGGCACGTAAATACAACCTGGGGTTTGTCAATGGTGGAAATCACTCCGGGGACTCAAAACGGTGATTAATAGCCCATCTAACAGTGATTAATAGCCCATGAAACAGGCCAGAATCGGCCAAAACTGCGAGTGTTGATGACCGACACGTAAATAAAACCTCGGGTTCGTCAATGGTGGAAATCACTCCGGGGACTCAAAACGGTGATTAATAGCCCATCTAACTGTGATTAATAGCCCATGAAACAGGCCAGAATCGGCCAAAACTGAGAGTGTTGATGACCGACACGTAAATAAAACCTGGGGTTCGTTAATGGTGGAAATCACTCCGGGGACTCAAAACGGTGATTAATAGCCCATTTAACAATGATTAATAGCCCATGAAAGATGCCAGAATCGGCCAAAACTGCGAATGTTGATGACCGGCACGTAAACGCAACCTGGGGTTCGTCAATGGCGAAAATCACTCCGGGGACTCAAAACGGTGATTAATAGCCCATCTAACTATGATTAATAGCCCATGAAACAGGCCAGAATCGGCCAAAACTGCGAGTGTTGATGACCGACACGTAAATAAAACCTGGGGTTCGTTAATGGTGGAAATCACTCCGGGGACTCAAAACGGTGATTAATAGCCCATGAAACAGGCCAGAATCGGCCAAAACTGCGAGTGTTGATGACCGGCACGTAAATGCACCCTAGGGTTCGTCAATGGTGGAAATCACTCCGGGGACCCAAAACGGTGATTAATAGCCCATGAAACAGGCCAGAATCGGCCAAAACTGTGAGTGTTGATGACCGGCACGTAAATGCACCCTAGGGTTCGTCAATGGTGGAAATCACTCCGGGGACCCAACACGGTGATTAATAGCCCATGCAACATGCCAGAATCGGCCAAAACTGTGAGTGTTGATGACCGGCACGTAAATGCACCCTGGGTTCGTCAATGGTGGAAATCACTCCGGGGATCCAAAACGGTGATTAATAGCCCATGAAACAGGCCAGAATCGGCCAAAACTGCGAGTGTTGATGACCGGCACGAAATGCACCCTGGGGTTCGTCAATGGTGGAAATCACTCCGGGGACCCAAAACGGTGATTAATAGCCCATGAAACAGGCCAGAATCGGCCAAAACTGCGAGTGTTGATGACCGGCACGTAAATGCACCCTGGGTTCGTCAATGGTGGAAATCACTCCGGGGATCCAAAACGGTGATTAATAGCCCATGAAACAGGCCAGAATCGGCCAAAACTGTGAGTGTTGATGACCGGCACGTAAATGCACCCTAGGGTTCGTCAATGGTGGAAATCACTCCGGGGACCCAAAACGGTGATTAATAGCCCATGAAACAGGCCAGAATCGGCCAAAACTGTGAGTGTTGATGACCGGCACGTAAATGCACCCTGGGTTCGTCAATGGTGGAAATCACTCCGGGGATCCAAAACGGTGATTAATAGCCCATGAAACAGGCCAGAATCGGCCAAAACTGCGAGTGTTGATGACCGGCACGTAAATGCACCCTAGGGTTCGTCAATGGTGGAAATCACTCCGGGGACCCAAAACGGTGATTAATAGCCCATGAAACAGGCCAGAATCGGCCAAAACTGTGAGTGTTGATGACCGGCACGTAAATGCACCCTAGGGTTCGTCAATGGTGGATATCACTCCGGGGACCCAAAACGGTGATTAATAGCCCATGCAACATGCCAGAATCGGCCAAAACTGTGAGTGTTGATGACCGGCACGTAAATGCACCCTAGGGTTCGTCAATGGTGGAAATCACTCCGGGGACCCAACACGGTGATTAATAGCCCATGCAACATGCCAGAATCGGCCAAAACTGTGAGTGTTGATGACCGGCACGTAAATGCACCCTGGGTTCGTCAATGGTGGAAATCACTCCGGGGATCCAAAACGGTGATTAATAGCCCATGAAACAGGCCAGAATCGGCCAAAACTGCGAGTGTTGATGACCGGCACGAAATGCACCCTGGGGTTCGTCAATGGTGGAAATCACTCCGGGGACCCAAAACGGTGATTAATAGCCCATGAAACAGGCCAGAATCGGCCAAAACTGCGAGTGTTGATGACCGACACGTAAATAAAACCTCGGGTTCGTCAATGGTGGAAATCACTCCGGGGACTCAAAACGGTGATTAATAGCCCATCTAACTGTGATTAATAGCCCATGAAACAGGCCAGAATCGGCCAAAACTGCGAGTGTTGATGACCGACACGTAAATAAAACCTGGGGTTTGTCAATGGTGGAAATCACTCCGGGGACTCAAAACGGTGATTAATAGCCCATCTAACTGTGATTAATAGCCCATGAAACAGGCCAGAATCGGCCAAAACTGCGAGTGTTGATGACCGACACGTAAATAAAACCTCGGGTTCGTCAATGGTGGAAATCACTCCGGGGACTCAAAACGGTGATTAATAGCCCATCTAACTATGATTAATAGCCCATGAAACAGGCCAGAATCGGCCAAAACTGCGAGTGTTGATGACCGACACGTAAATAAAACCTGGGGTTCGTTAATGGTGGAAATCACTCCGGGGACTCAAAACGGTGATTAATAGCCCATCTAACTATGATTAATAGCCCATGAAACAGGCCAGAATCGGCCAAAACTGCGAGTGTTGATGACCGACACGTAAATAAAACCTGGGGTTCGTTAATGGTGGAAATCACTCCGGGGACTCAAAACGGTGATTAATAGCCCATGAAACAGGCCAGAATCGGCCAAAACTGCGAGTGTTGATGACCGGCACGTAAATGCACCCTAGGGTTCGTCAATGGTGGAAATCACTCCGGGGACCCAAAACGGTGATTAATAGCCCATGAAACAGGCCAGAATCGGCCAAAACTGTGAGTGTTGATGACCGGCACGTAAATGCACCCTAGGGTTCGTCAATGGTGGAAATCACTCCGGGGACCCAACACGGTGATTAATAGCCCATGCAACATGCCAGAATCGGCCAAAACTGTGAGTGTTGATGACCGGCACGTAAATGCACCCTGGGTTCGTCAATGGTGGAAATCACTCCGGGGATCCAAAACGGTGATTAATAGCCCATGAAACAGGCCAGAATCGGCCAAAACTGCGAGTGTTGATGACCGGCACGAAATGCACCCTGGGGTTCGTCAATGGTGGAAATCACTCCGGGGACCCAAAACGGTGATTAATAGCCCATGAAACAGGCCAGAATCGGCCAAAACTGCGAGTGTTGATGACCGGCACGTAAATGCACCCTGGGTTCGTCAATGGTGGAAATCACTCCGGGGATCCAAAACGGTGATTAATAGCCCATGAAACAGGCCAGAATCGGCCAAAACTGTGAGTGTTGATGACCGGCACGTAAATGCACCCTAGGGTTCGTCAATGGTGGAAATCACTCCGGGGACCCAAAACGGTGATTAATAGCCCATGAAACAGGCCAGAATCGGCCAAAACTGTGAGTGTTGATGACCGGCACGTAAATGCACCCTGGGTTCGTCAATGGTGGAAATCACTCCGGGGATCCAAAACGGTGATTAATAGCCCATGAAACAGGCCAGAATCGGCCAAAACTGCGAGTGTTGATGACCGGCACGTAAATGCACCCTAGGGTTCGTCAATGGTGGAAATCACTCCGGGGACCCAAAACGGTGATTAATAGCCCATGAAACAGGCCAGAATCGGCCAAAACTGTGAGTGTTGATGACCGGCACGTAAATGCACCCTAGGGTTCGTCAATGGTGGATATCACTCCGGGGACCCAAAACGGTGATTAATAGCCCATGCAACATGCCAGAATCGGCCAAAACTGTGAGTGTTGATGACCGGCACGTAAATGCACCCTGGGTTCGTCAATGGTGAAAATCTCTCCGGGGACTCAAAACGGTGATTAATAGCCCATGAAACAGGCCAGAATCGGCCAAAACTGCGAGTGTTGATGACCGGCACGTAAATAAAACCTGGGGTTCGTTAATGGTGGAAATCACTCCGGGGACTCAAAACGGTGATTAATAGCCCATGAAACAGGCCAGAATCGGCCAAAACTGCGAGTGTTGATGACCGGCACGTAAATACAACCTGGGGTTTGTCAATGGTGGAAATCACTCCGGGGACTCAAAACGGTGATTAATAGCCCATCTAACTGTGATTAATAGCCCATGAAACAGGCCAGAATCGGCCAAAACTGCGAGTGTTGATGACCGACACGTAAATAAAACCTCGGGTTCGTCAATGGTGGAAATCACTCCGGGGACTCAAAACGGTGATTAATAGCCCATCTAACTGTGATTAATAGCCCATGAAACAGGCCAGAATCGGCCAAAACTGAGAGTGTTGATGACCGACACGTAAATAAAACCTGGGGTTCGTTAATGGTGGAAATCACTCCGGGGACTCAAAACGGTGATTAATAGCCCATTTAACAATGATTAATAGCCCATGAAAGATGCCAGAATCGGCCAAAACTGCGAATGTTGATGACCGGCACGTAAACGCAACCTGGGGTTCGTCAATGGCGAAAATCACTCCGGGGACTCAAAACGGTGATTAATAGCCCATCTAACTATGATTAATAGCCCATGAAACAGGCCAGAATCGGCCAAAACTGCGAGTGTTGATGACCGACACGTAAATAAAACCTGGGGTTCGTTAATGGTGGAAATCACTCCGGGGACTCAAAACGGTGATTAATAGCCCATGAAACAGGCCAGAATCGGCCAAAACTGCGAGTGTTGATGACCGGCACGTAAATGCACCCTAGGGTTCGTCAATGGTGGAAATCACTCCGGGGACCCAAAACGGTGATTAATAGCCCATGAAACAGGCCAGAATCGGCCAAAACTGTGAGTGTTGATGACCGGCACGTAAATGCACCCTAGGGTTCGTCAATGGTGGAAATCACTCCGGGGACCCAACACGGTGATTAATAGCCCATGCAACATGCCAGAATCGGCCAAAACTGTGAGTGTTGATGACCGGCACGTAAATGCACCCTGGGTTCGTCAATGGTGGAAATCACTCCGGGGATCCAAAACGGTGATTAATAGCCCATGAAACAGGCCAGAATCGGCCAAAACTGCGAGTGTTGATGACCGGCACGTAAATGCACCCTGGGTTCGTCAATGGTGGAAATCACTCCGGGGATCCAAAACGGTGATTAATAGCCCATGAAACAGGCCAGAATCGGCCAAAACTGTGAGTGTTGATGACCGGCACGTAAATGCACCCTAGGGTTCGTCAATGGTGGAAATCACTCCGGGGACCCAAAACGGTGATTAATAGCCCATGAAACAGGCCAGAATCGGCCAAAACTGTGAGTGTTGATGACCGGCACGTAAATGCACCCTGGGTTCGTCAATGGTGGAAATCACTCCGGGGATCCAAAACGGTGATTAATAGCCCATGAAACAGGCCAGAATCGGCCAAAACTGCGAGTGTTGATGACCGGCACGTAAATGCACCCTAGGGTTCGTCAATGGTGGAAATCACTCCGGGGATCCAAAACGGTGATTAATAGCCCATGAAACAGGCCAGAATCGGCCAAAACTGCGAGTGTTGATGACCGGCACGTAAATGCACCCTAGGGTTCGTCAATGGTGGAAATCACTCCGGGGACCCAAAACGGTGATTAATAGCCCATGAAACAGGCCAGAATCGGCCAAAACTGTGAGTGTTGATGACCGGCACGTAAATGCACCCTAGGGTTCGTCAATGGTGGATATCACTCCGGGGACCCAAAACGGTGATTAATAGCCCATGCAACATGCCAGAATCGGCCAAAACTGTGAGTGTTGATGACCGGCACGTAAATGCACCCTGGGTTCGTCAATGGTGAAAATCTCTCCGGGGACTCAAAACGGTGATTAATAGCCCATGAAACTGGCCAGAATCGGCCAAAACTGCGAGTGTTGATGACCGGCACGTAAATAAAACCTGGGGTTCGTTAATGGTGGAAATCACTCCGGGGACTCAAAACGGTGATTAATAGCCCATGAAACAGGCCAGAATCGGCCAAAACTGCGAGTGTTGATGACCGGCACGTAAATACAACCTGGGGTTTGTCAATGGTGGAAATCACTCCGGGGACTCAAAACGGTGATTAATAGCCCATGAAACAGGCCAGAATCGGCCAAAACTGCGAGTGTTGATGACCGACACGTAAATAAAACCTCGGGTTCGTCAATGGTGGAAATCACTCCGGGGACTCAAAACGGTGATTAATAGCCCATCTAACTGTGATTAATAGCCCATGAAACAGGCCAGAATCGGCCAAAACTGCGAGTGTTGATGACCGACACGTAAATAAAACCTGGGGTTTGTCAATGGTGGAAATCACTCCGGGGACTCAAAACGGTGATTAATAGCCCATCTAACTGTGATTAATAGCCCATGAAACAGGCCAGAATCGGCCAAAACTGCGAGTGTTGATGACCGACACGTAAATAAAACCTCGGGTTCGTCAATGGTGGAAATCACTCCGGGGACTCAAAACGGTGATTAATAGCCCATCTAACTATGATTAATAGCCCATGAAACAGGCCAGAATCGGCCAAAACTGCGAGTGTTGATGACCGACACGTAAATAAAACCTGGGGTTCGTTAATGGTGGAAATCACTCCGGGGACTCAAAACGGTGATTAATAGCCCATCTAACTATGATTAATAGCCCATGAAACAGGCCAGAATCGGCCAAAACTGCGAGTGTTGATGACCGACACGTAAATAAAACCTGGGGTTCGTTAATGGTGGAAATCACTCCGGGGACTCAAAACGGTGATTAATAGCCCATGAAACAGGCCAGAATCGGCCAAAACTGCGAGTGTTGATGACCGGCACGTAAATGCACCCTAGGGTTCGTCAATGGTGGAAATCACTCCGGGGACCCAAAACGGTGATTAATAGCCCATGAAACAGGCCAGAATCGGCCAAAACTGTGAGTGTTGATGACCGGCACGTAAATGCACCCTAGGGTTCGTCAATGGTGGAAATCACTCCGGGGACCCAACACGGTGATTAATAGCCCATGCAACATGCCAGAATCGGCCAAAACTGTGAGTGTTGATGACCGGCACGTAAATGCACCCTGGGTTCGTCAATGGTGGAAATCACTCCGGGGATCCAAAACGGTGATTAATAGCCCATGAAACAGGCCAGAATCGGCCAAAACTGCGAGTGTTGATGACCGGCACGAAATGCACCCTGGGGTTCGTCAATGGTGGAAATCACTCCGGGGACCCAAAACGGTGATTAATAGCCCATGAAACAGGCCAGAATCGGCCAAAACTGCGAGTGTTGATGACCGGCACGTAAATGCACCCTGGGTTCGTCAATGGTGGAAATCACTCCGGGGATCCAAAACGGTGATTAATAGCCCATGAAACAGGCCAGAATCGGCCAAAACTGTGAGTGTTGATGACCGGCACGTAAATGCACCCTAGGGTTCGTCAATGGTGGAAATCACTCCGGGGACCCAAAACGGTGATTAATAGCCCATGAAACAGGCCAGAATCGGCCAAAACTGTGAGTGTTGATGACCGGCACGTAAATGCACCCTGGGTTCGTCAATGGTGGAAATCACTCCGGGGATCCAAAACGGTGATTAATAGCCCATGAAACAGGCCAGAATCGGCCAAAACTGCGAGTGTTGATGACCGGCACGTAAATGCACCCTAGGGTTCGTCAATGGTGGAAATCACTCCGGGGACCCAAAACGGTGATTAATAGCCCATGAAACAGGCCAGAATCGGCCAAAACTGTGAGTGTTGATGACCGGCACGTAAATGCACCCTAGGGTTCGTCAATGGTGGATATCACTCCGGGGACCCAAAACGGTGATTAATAGCCCATGCAACATGCCAGAATCGGCCAAAACTGTGAGTGTTGATGACCGGCACGTAAATGCACCCTGGGTTCGTCAATGGTGAAAATCTCTCCGGGGACTCAAAACGGTGATTAATAGCCCATGAAACTGGCCAGAATCGGCCAAAACTGCGAGTGTTGATGACCGGCACGTAAATAAAACCTGGGGTTCGTTAATGGTGGAAATCACTCCGGGGACTCAAAACGGTGATTAATAGCCCATGAAACAGGCCAGAATCGGCCAAAACTGCGAGTGTTGATGACCGGCACGTAAATACAACCTGGGGTTTGTCAATGGTGGAAATCACTCCGGGGACTCAAAACGGTGATTAATAGCCCATCTAACTGTGATTAATAGCCCATGAAACAGGCCAGAATCGGCCAAAACTGCGAGTGTTGATGACCGACACGTAAATAAAACCTCGGGTTCGTCAATGGTGGAAATCACTCCGGGGACTCAAAACGGTGATTAATAGCCCATCTAACTGTGATTAATAGCCCATGAAACAGGCCAGAATCGGCCAAAACTGAGAGTGTTGATGACCGACACGTAAATAAAACCTGGGGTTCGTTAATGGTGGAAATCACTCCGGGGACTCAAAACGGTGATTAATAGCCCATTTAACAATGATTAATAGCCCATGAAAGATGCCAGAATCGGCCAAAACTGCGAATGTTGATGACCGGCACGTAAACGCAACCTGGGGTTCGTCAATGGCGAAAATCACTCCGGGGACTCAAAACGGTGATTAATAGCCCATCTAACTATGATTAATAGCCCATGAAACAGGCCAGAATCGGCCAAAACTGCGAGTGTTGATGACCGACACGTAAATAAAACCTGGGGTTCGTTAATGGTGGAAATCACTCCGGGGACTCAAAACGGTGATTAATAGCCCATGAAACAGGCCAGAATCGGCCAAAACTGCGAGTGTTGATGACCGGCACGTAAATGCACCCTAGGGTTCGTCAATGGTGGAAATCACTCCGGGGACCCAAAACGGTGATTAATAGCCCATGAAACAGGCCAGAATCGGCCAAAACTGTGAGTGTTGATGACCGGCACGTAAATGCACCCTAGGGTTCGTCAATGGTGGAAATCACTCCGGGGACCCAACACGGTGATTAATAGCCCATGCAACATGCCAGAATCGGCCAAAACTGTGAGTGTTGATGACCGGCACGTAAATGCACCCTGGGTTCGTCAATGGTGGAAATCACTCCGGGGATCCAAAACGGTGATTAATAGCCCATGAAACAGGCCAGAATCGGCCAAAACTGCGAGTGTTGATGACCGGCACGAAATGCACCCTGGGGTTCGTCAATGGTGGAAATCACTCCGGGGACCCAAAACGGTGATTAATAGCCCATGAAACAGGCCAGAATCGGCCAAAACTGCGAGTGTTGATGACCGGCACGTAAATGCACCCTGGGTTCGTCAATGGTGGAAATCACTCCGGGGATCCAAAACGGTGATTAATAGCCCATGAAACAGGCCAGAATCGGCCAAAACTGTGAGTGTTGATGACCGGCACGTAAATGCACCCTAGGGTTCGTCAATGGTGGAAATCACTCCGGGGACCCAAAACGGTGATTAATAGCCCATGAAACAGGCCAGAATCGGCCAAAACTGTGAGTGTTGATGACCGGCACGTAAATGCACCCTGGGTTCGTCAATGGTGGAAATCACTCCGGGGATCCAAAACGGTGATTAATAGCCCATGAAACAGGCCAGAATCGGCCAAAACTGCGAGTGTTGATGACCGGCACGTAAATGCACCCTAGGGTTCGTCAATGGTGGAAATCACTCCGGGGACCCAAAACGGTGATTAATAGCCCATGAAACAGGCCAGAATCGGCCAAAACTGTGAGTGTTGATGACCGGCACGTAAATGCACCCTAGGGTTCGTCAATGGTGGATATCACTCCGGGGACCCAAAACGGTGATTAATAGCCCATGCAACATGCCAGAATCGGCCAAAACTGTGAGTGTTGATGACCGGCACGTAAATGCACCCTGGGTTCGTCAATGGTGAAAATCTCTCCGGGGACTCAAAACGGTGATTAATAGCCCATGAAACAGGCCAGAATCGGCCAAAACTGCGAGTGTTGATGACCGGCACGTAAATAAAACCTGGGGTTCGTTAATGGTGGAAATCACTCCGGGGACTCAAAACGGTGATTAATAGCCCATGAAACAGGCCAGAATCGGCCAAAACTGCGAGTGTTGATGACCGGCACGTAAATACAACCTGGGGTTTGTCAATGGTGGAAATCACTCCGGGGACTCAAAACGGTGATTAATAGCCCATCTAACTGTGATTAATAGCCCATGAAACAGGCCAGAATCGGCCAAAACTGCGAGTGTTGATGACCGACACGTAAATAAAACCTCGGGTTCGTCAATGGTGGAAATCACTCCGGGGACTCAAAACGGTGATTAATAGCCCATCTAACTGTGATTAATAGCCCATGAAACAGGCCAGAATCGGCCAAAACTGCGAGTGTTGATGACCGACACGTAAATAAAACCTGGGGTTCGTTAATGGTGGAAATCACTCCGGGGACTCAAAACGGTGATTAATAGCCCATTTAACAATGATTAATAGCCCATGAAAGATGCCAGAATCGGCCAAAACTGCGAATGTTGATGACCGGCACGTAAACGCAACCTGGGGTTCGTCAATGGCGAAAATCACTCCGGGGACTCAAAACGGTGATTAATAGCCCATCTAACTATGATTAATAGCCCATGAAACAGGCCAGAATCGGCCAAAACTGCGAGTGTTGATGACCGACACGTAAATAAAACCTGGGGTTAATTAATGGTGGAAATCACTCCGGGGACTCAAAACGGTGATTAATAGCCCATGAAACAGGCCAGAATCGGCCAAAACTGCGAGTGTTGATGACCGGCACGTAAATGCACCCTAGGGTTCGTCAATGGTGGAAATCACTCCGGGGACCCAAAACGGTGATTAATAGCCCATGAAACAGGCCAGAATCGGCCAAAACTGTGAGTGTTGATGACCGGCACGTAAATGCACCCTAGGGTTCGTCAATGGTGGAAATCACTCCGGGGACCCAACACGGTGATTAATAGCCCATGCAACATGCCAGAATCGGCCAAAACTGTGAGTGTTGATGACCGGCACGTAAATGCACCCTGGGTTCGTCAATGGTGGAAATCACTCCGGGGATCCAAAACGGTGATTAATAGCCCATGAAACAGGCCAGAATCGGCCAAAACTGCGAGTGTTGATGACCGGCACGAAATGCACCCTGGGGTTCGTCAATGGTGGAAATCACTCCGGGGACCCAAAACGGTGATTAATAGCCCATGAAACAGGCCAGAATCGGCCAAAACTGCGAGTGTTGATGACCGGCACGTAAATGCACCCTGGGTTCGTCAATGGTGGAAATCACTCCGGGGATCCAAAACGGTGATTAATAGCCCATGAAACAGGCCAGAATCGGCCAAAACTGTGAGTGTTGATGACCGGCACGTAAATGCACCCTAGGGTTCGTCAATGGTGGAAATCACTCCGGGGACCCAAAACGGTGATTAATAGCCCATGAAACAGGCCAGAATCGGCCAAAACTGTGAGTGTTGATGACCGGCACGTAAATGCACCCTAGGGTTCGTCAATGGTGGAAATCACTCCGGGGACCCAAAACGGTGATTAATAGCCCATGCAACATGCCAGAATCGGCCAAAACTGCGAGTGTTGATGACCGGCACGTAAATGCACCCTAGGGTTCGTCATTGGTGGAAATCACTCCGGGGACCCAAAACGGTGATTAATAGCCCATGAAACAGGCCAGAATCAGCCAAAACTGTGAGTGTTGATGACCGGCACGTAAATGCACCCTAGGGTTCGTCAATGGTGGAAATCACTCCGGGGACCCAAAACGGTGATTAATAGCCCATGCAACATGCCAGAATCGGCCAAAACTGCGAGTGTTGATGACCGGCACGTAAATGCACCCTAGGGTTCGTCAATGGTGGAAATCACTCCGGGGACCCAAAACGGTGATTAATAGCCCATGAAACAGGCCAGAATCGGCCAAAACTGTGAGTGTTGATGACCGGCACGTAAATGCACCCTAGGGTTCGTCAATGGTGGAAATCACTCCGGGGACCCAACACGGTGATTAATAGCCCATGCAACATGCCAGAATCGGCCAAAACTGTGAGTGTTGATGACCGGCACGTAAATGCACCCTGGGTTCGTCAATGGTGGAAATCACTCCGGGGATCCAAAACGGTGATTAATAGCCCATGAAACAGGCCAGAATCGGCCAAAACTGCGAGTGTTGATGACCGGCACGAAATGCACCCTGGGGTTCGTCAATGGTGGAAATCACTCCGGGGACCCAAAACGGTGATTAATAGCCCATGAAACAGGCCAGAATCGGCCAAAACTGCGAGTGTTGATGACCGGCACGTAAATGCACCCTGGGTTCGTCAATGGTGGAAATCACTCCGGGGATCCAAAACGGTGATTAATAGCCCATGAAACAGGCCAGAATCGGCCAAAACTGTGAGTGTTGATGACCGGCACGTAAATGCACCCTAGGGTTCGTCAATGGTGGAAATCACTCCGGGGACCCAAAACGGTGATTAATAGCCCATGAAACAGGCCAGAATCGGCCAAAACTGTGAGTGTTGATGACCGGCACGTAAATGCACCCTAGGGTTCGTCAATGGTGGAAATCACTCCGGGGACCCAAAACGGTGATTAATAGCCCATGCAACATGCCAGAATCGGCCAAAACTGCGAGTGTTGATGACCGGCACGTAAATGCACCCTAGGGTTCGTCATTGGTGGAAATCACTCCGGGGACCCAAAACGGTGATTAATAGCCCATGAAACAGGCCAGAATCAGCCAAAACTGTGAGTGTTGATGACCGGCACGTAAATGCACCCTAGGGTTCGTCAATGGTGGAAATCACTCCGGGGACTCAAAACGGTGATTAATAGCCCATCTAACTGTGATTAATAGCCCATGAAACAGGCCAGAATCGGCCAAAACTGCGAGTGTTGATGACCGACACGTAAATAAAACCTCGGGTTCGTCAATGGTGGAAATCACTCCGGGGACTCAAAACGGTGATTAATAGCCCATCTAACTATGATTAATAGCCCATGAAACAGGCCAGAATCGGCCAAAACTGCGAGTGTTGATGACCGACACGTAAATAAAACCTGGGGTTCGTTAATGGTGGAAATCACTCCGGGGACTCAAAACGGTGATTAATAGCCCATCTAACTATGATTAATAGCCCATGAAACAGGCCAGAATCGGCCAAAACTGCGAGTGTTGATGACCGACACGTAAATAAAACCTGGGGTTCGTTAATGGTGGAAATCACTCCGGGGACTCAAAACGGTGATTAATAGCCCATGAAACAGGCCAGAATCGGCCAAAACTGCGAGTGTTGATGACCGGCACGTAAATGCACCCTAGGGTTCGTCAATGGTGGAAATCACTCCGGGGACCCAAAACGGTGATTAATAGCCCATGAAACAGGCCAGAATCGGCCAAAACTGTGAGTGTTGATGACCGGCACGTAAATGCACCCTAGGGTTCGTCAATGGTGGAAATCACTCCGGGGACCCAACACGGTGATTAATAGCCCATGCAACATGCCAGAATCGGCCAAAACTGTGAGTGTTGATGACCGGCACGTAAATGCACCCTGGGTTCGTCAATGGTGGAAATCACTCCGGGGATCCAAAACGGTGATTAATATCCCATGAAACAGGCCAGAATCGGCCAAAACTGCGAGTGTTGATGACCGGCACGAAATGCACCCTGGGGTTCGTCAATGGTGGAAATCACTCCGGGGACCCAAAACGGTGATTAATAGCCCATGAAACAGGCCAGAATCGGCCAAAACTGCGAGTGTTGATGACCGGCACGTAAATGCACCCTGGGTTCGTCAATGGTGGAAATCACTCCGGGGATCCAAAACGGTGATTAATAGCCCATGAAACAGGCCAGAATCGGCCAAAACTGTGAGTGTTGATGACCGGCACGTAAATGCACCCTAGGGTTCGTCAATGGTGGAAATCACTCCGGGGACCCAAAACGGTGATTAATAGCCCATGAAACAGGCCAGAATCGGCCAAAACTGTGAGTGTTGATGACCGGCACGTAAATGCACCCTAGGGTTCGTCAATGGTGGAAATCACTCCGGGGACCCAACACGGTGATTAATAGCCCATGCAACATGCCAGAATCGGCCAAAACTGTGAGTGTTGATGACCGGCACGTAAATGCACCCTGGGTTCGTCAATGGTGGAAATCACTCCGGGGATCCAAAACGGTGATTAATAGCCCATGAAACAGGCCAGAATCGGCCAAAACTGCGAGTGTTGATGACCGGCACGAAATGCACCCTGGGGTTCGTCAATGGTGGAAATCACTCCGGGGACCCAAAACGGTGATTAATAGCCCATGAAACAGGCCAGAATCGGCCAAAACTGCGAGTGTTGATGACCGGCACGTAAATGCACCCTGGGTTCGTCAATGGTGGAAATCACTCCGGGGATCCAAAACGGTGATTAATAGCCCATGAAACAGGCCAGAATCGGCCAAAACTGTGAGTGTTGATGACCGGCACGTAAATGCACCCTAGGGTTCGTCAATGGTGGAAATCACTCCGGGGACCCAAAACGGTGATTAATAGCCCATGAAACAGGCCAGAATCGGCCAAAACTGTGAGTGTTGATGACCGGCACGTAAATGCACCCTGGGTTCGTCAATGGTGGAAATCACTCCGGGGATCCAAAACGGTGATTAATAGCCCATGAAACAGGCCAGAATCGGCCAAAACTGCGAGTGTTGATGACCGGCACGTAAATGCACCCTAGGGTTCGTCAATGGTGGAAATCACTCCGGGGACCCAAAACGGTGATTAATAGCCCATGAAACAGGCCAGAATCGGCCAAAACTGTGAGTGTTGATGACCGGCACGTAAATGCACCCTAGGGTTCGTCAATGGTGGATATCACTCCGGGGACCCAAAACGGTGATTAATAGCCCATGCAACATGCCAGAATCGGCCAAAACTGTGAGTGTTGATGACCGGCACGTAAATGCACCCTGGGTTCGTCAATGGTGAAAATCTCTCCGGGGACTCAAAACGGTGATTAATAGCCCATGAAACAGGCCAGAATCGGCCAAAACTGCGAGTGTTGATGACCGGCACGTAAATAAAACCTGGGGTTCGTTAATGGTGGAAATCACTCCGGGGACTCAAAACGGTGATTAATAGCCCATGAAACAGGCCAGAATCGGCCAAAACTGCGAGTGTTGATGACCGGCACGTAAATACAACCTGGGGTTTGTCAATGGTGGAAATCACTCCGGGGACTCAAAACGGTGATTAATAGCCCATCTAACTGTGATTAATAGCCCATGAAACAGGCCAGAATCGGCCAAAACTGCGAGTGTTGATGACCGACACGTAAATAAAACCTCGGGTTCGTCAATGGTGGAAATCACTCCGGGGACTCAAAACGGTGATTAATAGCCCATCTAACTGTGATTAATAGCCCATGAAACAGGCCAGAATCGGCCAAAACTGCGAGTGTTGATGACCGACACGTAAATAAAACCTGGGGTTCGTTAATGGTGGAAATCACTCCGGGGACTCAAAACGGTGATTAATAGCCCATTTAACAATGATTAATAGCCCATGAAAGATGCCAGAATCGGCCAAAACTGCGAATGTTGATGACCGGCACGTAAACGCAACCTGGGGTTCGTCAATGGCGAAAATCACTCCGGGGACTCAAAACGGTGATTAATAGCCCATCTAACTATGATTAATAGCCCATGAAACAGGCCAGAATCGGCCAAAACTGCGAGTGTTGATGACCGACACGTAAATAAAACCTGGGGTTAATTAATGGTGGAAATCACTCCGGGGACTCAAAACGGTGATTAATAGCCCATGAAACAGGCCAGAATCGGCCAAAACTGCGAGTGTTGATGACCGGCACGTAAATGCACCCTAGGGTTCGTCAATGGTGGAAATCACTCCGGGGACCCAAAACGGTGATTAATAGCCCATGAAACAGGCCAGAATCGGCCAAAACTGTGAGTGTTGATGACCGGCACGTAAATGCACCCTAGGGTTCGTCAATGGTGGAAATCACTCCGGGGACCCAACACGGTGATTAATAGCCCATGCAACATGCCAGAATCGGCCAAAACTGTGAGTGTTGATGACCGGCACGTAAATGCACCCTGGGTTCGTCAATGGTGGAAATCACTCCGGGGATCCAAAACGGTGATTAATAGCCCATGAAACAGGCCAGAATCGGCCAAAACTGCGAGTGTTGATGACCGGCACGAAATGCACCCTGGGGTTCGTCAATGGTGGAAATCACTCCGGGGACCCAAAACGGTGATTAATAGCCCATGAAACAGGCCAGAATCGGCCAAAACTGCGAGTGTTGATGACCGGCACGTAAATGCACCCTGGGTTCGTCAATGGTGGAAATCACTCCGGGGATCCAAAACGGTGATTAATAGCCCATGAAACAGGCCAGAATCGGCCAAAACTGTGAGTGTTGATGACCGGCACGTAAATGCACCCTAGGGTTCGTCAATGGTGGAAATCACTCCGGGGACCCAAAACGGTGATTAATAGCCCATGAAACAGGCCAGAATCGGCCAAAACTGTGAGTGTTGATGACCGGCACGTAAATGCACCCTAGGGTTCGTCAATGGTGGAAATCACTCCGGGGACCCAAAACGGTGATTAATAGCCCATGCAACATGCCAGAATCGGCCAAAACTGCGAGTGTTGATGACCGGCACGTAAATGCACCCTAGGGTTCGTCATTGGTGGAAATCACTCCGGGGACCCAAAACGGTGATTAATAGCCCATGAAACAGGCCAGAATCAGCCAAAACTGTGAGTGTTGATGACCGGCACGTAAATGCACCCTAGGGTTCGTCAATGGTGGAAATCACTCCGGGGACCCAAAACGGTGATTAATAGCCCATGCAACATGCCAGAATCGGCCAAAACTGCGAGTGTTGATGACCGGCACGTAAATGCACCCTGGGTTCGTCAATGGTGGAAATCACTCCGGGGATCCAAAACGGTGATTAATAGCCCATGAAACAGGCCAGAATCGGCCAAAACTGTGAGTGTTGATGACCGGCACGTAAATGCACCCTAGGGTTCGTCAATGGTGGAAATCACTCCGGGGACCCAAAACGGTGATTAATAGCCCATGAAACAGGCCAGAATCGGCCAAAACTGTGAGTGTTGATGACCGGCACGTAAATGCACCCTGGGTTCGTCAATGGTGGAAATCACTCCGGGGATCCAAAACGGTGATTAATAGCCCATGAAACAGGCCAGAATCGGCCAAAACTGCGAGTGTTGATGACCGGCACGTAAATGCACCCTAGGGTTCGTCAATGGTGGAAATCACTCCGGGGACCCAAAACGGTGATTAATAGCCCATGAAACAGGCCAGAATCGGCCAAAACTGTGAGTGTTGATGACCGGCACGTAAATGCACCCTAGGGTTCGTCAATGGTGGATATCACTCCGGGGACCCAAAACGGTGATTAATAGCCCATGCAACATGCCAGAATCGGCCAAAACTGTGAGTGTTGATGACCGGCACGTAAATGCACCCTGGGTTCGTCAATGGTGAAAATCTCTCCGGGGACTCAAAACGGTGATTAATAGCCCATGAAACAGGCCAGAATCGGCCAAAACTGCGAGTGTTGATGACCGGCACGTAAATAAAACCTGGGGTTCGTTAATGGTGGAAATCACTCCGGGGACTCAAAACGGTGATTAATAGCCCATGAAACAGGCCAGAATCGGCCAAAACTGCGAGTGTTGATGACCGGCACGTAAATACAACCTGGGGTTTGTCAATGGTGGAAATCACTCCGGGGACTCAAAACGGTGATTAATAGCCCATCTAACTGTGATTAATAGCCCATGAAACAGGCCAGAATCGGCCAAAACTGCGAGTGTTGATGACCGACACGTAAATAAAACCTCGGGTTCGTCAATGGTGGAAATCACTCCGGGGACTCAAAACGGTGATTAATAGCCCATCTAACTGTGATTAATAGCCCATGAAACAGGCCAGAATCGGCCAAAACTGCGAGTGTTGATGACCGACACGTAAATAAAACCTGGGGTTCGTTAATGGTGGAAATCACTCCGGGGACTCAAAACGGTGATTAATAGCCCATTTAACAATGATTAATAGCCCATGAAAGATGCCAGAATCGGCCAAAACTGCGAATGTTGATGACCGGCACGTAAACGCAACCTGGGGTTCGTCAATGGCGAAAATCACTCCGGGGACTCAAAACGGTGATTAATAGCCCATCTAACTATGATTAATAGCCCATGAAACAGGCCAGAATCGGCCAAAACTGCGAGTGTTGATGACCGACACGTAAATAAAACCTGGGGTTAATTAATGGTGGAAATCACTCCGGGGACTCAAAACGGTGATTAATAGCCCATGAAACAGGCCAGAATCGGCCAAAACTGCGAGTGTTGATGACCGGCACGTAAATGCACCCTAGGGTTCGTCAATGGTGGAAATCACTCCGGGGACCCAAAACGGTGATTAATAGCCCATGAAACAGGCCAGAATCGGCCAAAACTGTGAGTGTTGATGACCGGCACGTAAATGCACCCTAGGGTTCGTCAATGGTGGAAATCACTCCGGGGACCCAACACGGTGATTAATAGCCCATGCAACATGCCAGAATCGGCCAAAACTGTGAGTGTTGATGACCGGCACGTAAATGCACCCTGGGTTCGTCAATGGTGGAAATCACTCCGGGGATCCAAAACGGTGATTAATAGCCCATGAAACAGGCCAGAATCGGCCAAAACTGCGAGTGTTGATGACCGGCACGAAATGCACCCTGGGGTTCGTCAATGGTGGAAATCACTCCGGGGACCCAAAACGGTGATTAATAGCCCATGAAACAGGCCAGAATCGGCCAAAACTGCGAGTGTTGATGACCGGCACGTAAATGCACCCTGGGTTCGTCAATGGTGGAAATCACTCCGGGGATCCAAAACGGTGATTAATAGCCCATGAAACAGGCCAGAATCGGCCAAAACTGTGAGTGTTGATGACCGGCACGTAAATGCACCCTAGGGTTCGTCAATGGTGGAAATCACTCCGGGGACCCAAAACGGTGATTAATAGCCCATGAAACAGGCCAGAATCGGCCAAAACTGTGAGTGTTGATGACCGGCACGTAAATGCACCCTAGGGTTCGTCAATGGTGGAAATCACTCCGGGGACCCAAAACGGTGATTAATAGCCCATGCAACATGCCAGAATCGGCCAAAACTGCGAGTGTTGATGACCGGCACGTAAATGCACCCTAGGGTTCGTCATTGGTGGAAATCACTCCGGGGACCCAAAACGGTGATTAATAGCCCATGAAACAGGCCAGAATCAGCCAAAACTGTGAGTGTTGATGACCGGCACGTAAATGCACCCTAGGGTTCGTCAATGGTGGAAATCACTCCGGGGACCCAAAACGGTGATTAATAGCCCATGCAACATGCCAGAATCGGCCAAAACTGCGAGTGTTGATGACCGACACGTAAATAAAACCTGGGGTTCGTTAATGGTGGAAATCACTCCGGGGACTCAAAACGGTGATTAATAGCCCATGAAACAGGCCAGAATCGGCCAAAACTGCGAGTGTTGATGACCGGCACGTAAATGCACCCTAGGGTTCGTCAATGGTGGAAATCACTCCGGGGACCCAAAACGGTGATTAATAGCCCATGAAACAGGCCAGAATCAGCCAAAACTGTGAGTGTTGATGACCGGCACGTAAATGCACCCTAGGGTTCATCAATGGTGGAAATCACTCCGGGGACCCAAAACGGTGATTAATAGCCCATGCAACATGCCAGAATCGGCCAAAACTGCGAGTGTTGATGACCGGCACGTAAATGCACCCTAGGGTTCGTCATTGGTGGAAATCACTCCGGGGACCCAAAACGGTGATTAATAGCCCATGAAACAGGCCAGAATCGGCCAAAACTGTGAGTGTTGATGACCGGCACGTAAATGCACCCTAGGGTTCGTCAACGGTGGAAATCACTCCGGGGACCCAAAACGGTGATTAATAGCCCATGCAACATGCCAGAATCGGCCAAAACTGTGAGTGTTGATGACCGGCACGTAAATGCACCCTGGGTTCGTCAATGGTGGAAATCACTCCGGGGATCCAAAACGGTGATTAATAGCCCATGAAACAGGCCAGAATCGGCCAAAACTGCGAGTGTTGATGACCGGCACGTAAATGCACCCTGGGGTTCCTCAATGGTGGAAATCACTCCGGGGACCCAAAACGGTGATTAATAGCCCATGAAACAGGCCAGAATCGGCCAAAACTGCGAGTGTTGATGACCGGCACGTAAATGCACCCTGGGTTCGTCAATTGTGGAAATCACTCCGGGGATCCAAAACGGTGATTAATAGCCCATAAAACAGGCCAGAATCGGCCAAAACTGTGAGTGTTGATGACCGGCACGTAAATGCACCCTAGGGTTCGTCAATGGTGGAAATCACTCCGAGGACCCAAAACGGTGATTAATAGCCCATGAAACAGGCCAGAATCGGCCAAAACTACGAGTGTTGATGACCGACACGTAAATACAACCTCGGGTTCGTCAATGGTGGAAATCACTCCGGGGACTCAAAACGGTGATTAATAGCCCATGTAACAATGATTAATAGCCCATGTAACAATGATTAATAGCCCATGAAACATGCCAGAATCGGCCAAAACTGCGAGTGTTGATGACCGGCACGTAAATGCACCCTGGGTTCGTCAATGGTGGAAATCACTCCGGGGATCCAAAACGGTGATTAATAGCCCATGAAACAGGCCAGAATCGGCCAAAACTGCGAGTGTTGATGACCGGCACGTAAATGCACCCTAGGGTTCGTCAATGGTGGAAATCACTCCGGGGACCCAAAACGGTGATTAATAGCCCATGAAACAGGCCAGAATCGGCCAAAACTGCGAGTGTTGATGACCGGCACGTAAATGCACCCTAGGGTTCGTCAATGGTGGAAATCACTCCGGGGACCCAAAACGGTGATTAATAGCCCATGAAACAGGCCAGAATCGGCCAAAACTGTGAGTGTTCATGACCGGCACGTAAATGCACCCTAGGGTTCGTCAATGGTGGATATTACTCCGGGGACCCAAAACGGTGATTAATAGCCCATGCAACATGCCAGAATCGGCCAAAACTGTGAGTGTTGATGACCGGCACGTAAATGCACCCTGGGTTCGTCAATGGTGAAAATCTCTCCGGGGACTCAAAACGGTGATTAATAGCCCATCCAACTGTGATTAATAGCCCATGAAACAGGCCAGAATCGGCCAAAACTACGAGTGTTGATGACCGACACGTAAATACAACCTCGGGTTCGTCAATGGTGGAAATCACTCCGGGGACTCAAAACGGTGATTAATAGCCCATGTAACAATGATTAATAGCCCATGTAACAATGATTAATAGCCCATGAAACATGCCAGAATCGGCCAAAACTGCGAGTGTTGATGACCGGCACGTAAATGCACCCTAGGGTTCGTCATTGGTGGAAATCACTCCGGAGACCCAAAACGGTGATTAATAGCCCATGAAACAGGCCAGAATCGGCCAAAACTGTGAGTGTTGATGACCGGCACGTAAATGCACCCTAGGGTTCGTCAATGGTGGAAATCACTCCGGGGACCCAAAACGGTGATTAATAGCCCATGCAACATGCCAGAATCGGCCAAAACTGTGAGTGTTGATGACCGGCACGTAAATGCACCCTGGGTTCGTCAATGGTGGAAATCACTCCGGGGATCCAAAACGGTGATTAATAGCCCATGAAACAGGCCAGAATCGGCCAAAACTGCGAGTGTTGATGACCGGCACGTAAATGCACCCTGGGGTTCGTCAATGGTGGAAATCACTCCGGGGACCCAAAACGGTGATTAATAGCCCATGAAACAGGCCAGAATCGGCCAAAACTGCGAGTGTTGATGACCGGCACGTAAATGCACCCTGGGTTCGTCAATGGTGGAAATCACTCCGGGGATCCAAAACGGTGATTAATAGCCCATAAAACAGGCCAGAATCGGCCAAAACTGTGAGTGTTGATGACCGGCACGTAAATGCACCCTAGGGTTCGTCAATGGTGGAAATCACTCCGAGGACCCAAAACGGTGATTAATAGCCCATGAAACAGGCCAGAATCGGCCAAAACTGCGAGTGTTGATGACCGGCACGTAAATGCACCCTGGGTTCGTCAATGGTGGAAATCACTCCGAGGACCCAAAACGGTGATTAATAGCCCATGAAACAGGCCAGAATCGGCCAAAACTGCGAGTGTTGATGACCGGCACGTAAATGCACCCTGGGTTCGTCAATGGTGGAAATCACTCCGGGGATCCAAAACGGTGATTAATAGCCCATGAAACAGGCCAGAATCGGCCAAAACTGCGAGTGTTGATGACCGGCACGTAAATGCACCCTGGGGTTCGTCAATGGTGGAAATCACTCCGGGGACCCAAAACGGTGATTAATAGCCCATGAAACAGGCCAGAATCGGCCAAAACTGCGAGTCTTGATGACCGGCACGTAAATGCACCCTGGGTTCGTCAATGGTGGAAATCACTCCGGGGATCCAAAACGGTGATTAATAGCCCATAAAACAGGCCAGAATCGGCCAAAACTGTGAGTGTTGATGACCGGCACGTAAATGCACCCTAGGGTTCGTCAATGGTGGAAATCACTCCGAGGACCCAAAACGGTGATTAATAGCCCATGAAACAGGCCAGAATCGGCCAAAACTGTGAGTGTTGATGACCGGCACGTAAATGCACCCTGGGTTCGTCAATGGTGGAAATCACTCCGGGGATCCAAAACGGTGATTAATAGCCCATGAAACAGGCCAGAATCGGCCAAAACTGCGAGTGTTGATGACCGGCACGTAAATGCACCCTAGGGTTCGTCAATGGTGGAAATCACTCCGGGGACCCAAAACAGTGATTAATAGCCCATGAAACAGGCCAGAATCGGCCAAAACTGCGAGTGTTGATGACCGGCACGTAAATGCACCCTAGGGTTCGTCAATGGTGGAAATCACTCCGAGGACCCAAAACGGTGATTAATAGCCCATGAAACAGGCCAGAATCGGCCAAAACTGCGAGTGTTGATGACCGGCACGTAAATGCACCCTGGGTTCGTCAATGGTGGAAATCACTCCGAGGACCCAAAACGGTGATTAATAGCCCATGAAACAGGCCAGAATCGGCCAAAACTGCGAGTGTTGATGACCGGCACGTAAATGCACCCTGGGTTCGTCAATGGTGGAAATCACTCCGAGGACCCAAAACGGTGATTAATAGCCCATGAAACAGGCCAGAATCGGCCAAAACTGCGAGTGTTGATGACCGGCACGTAAATGCACCCTGGGTTCGTCAATGGTGGAAATCACTCCGGGGATCCAAAACGGTGATTAATAGCCCATGAAACAGGCCAGAATCGGCCAAAACTGCGAGTGTTGATGACCGGCACGTAAATGCACCCTGGGGTTCGTCAATGGTGGAAATCACTCCGGGGACCCAAAACGGTGATTAATAGCCCATGAAACAGGCCAGAATCGGCCAAAACTGCGAGTCTTGATGACCGGCACGTAAATGCACCCTGGGTTCGTCAATGGTGGAAATCACTCCGGGGATCCAAAACGGTGATTAATAGCCCATAAAACAGGCCAGAATCGGCCAAAACTGTGAGTGTTGATGACCGGCACGTAAATGCACCCTAGGGTTCGTCAATGGTGGAAATCACTCCGAGGACCCAAAACGGTGATTAATAGCCCATGAAACAGGCCAGAATCGGCCAAAACTGTGAGTGTTGATGACCGGCACGTAAATGCACCCTGGGTTCGTCAATGGTGGAAATCACTCCGGGGATCCAAAACGGTGATTAATAGCCCATGAAACAGGCCAGAATCGGCCAAAACTGCGAGTGTTGATGACCGGCACGTAAATGCACCCTAGGGTTCGTCAATGGTGGAAATCACTCCGGGGACCCAAAACGGTGATTAATAGCCCATGAAACAGGCCAGAATCGGCCAAAACTGCGAGTGTTGATGACCGGCACGTAAATGCACCCTAGGGTTCGTCAATGGTGGAAATCACTCCGAGGACCCAAAACGGTGATTAATAGCCCATGAAACAGGCCAGAATCGGCCAAAACTGCGAGTGTTGATGACCGGCACGTAAATGCACCCTGGGTTCGTCAATGGTGGAAATCACTCCGAGGACCCAAAACGGTGATTAATAGCCCATGAAACAGGCCAGAATCGGCCAAAACTGCGAGTGTTGATGACCGGCACGTAAATGCACCCTGGGTTCGTCAATGGTGGAAATCACTCCGGGGATCCAAAACGGTGATTAATAGCCCATGAAACAGGCCAGAATCGGCCAAAACTGCGAGTGTTGATGACCGGCACGTAAATGCACCCTGGGGTTCGTCAATGGTGGAAATCACTCCGGGGACCCAAAACGGTGATTAATAGCCCATGAAACAGGCCAGAATCGGCCAAAACTGCGAGTCTTGATGACCGGCACGTAAATGCACCCTGGGTTCGTCAATGGTGGAAATCACTCCGGGGATCCAAAACGGTGATTAATAGCCCATAAAACAGGCCAGAATCGGCCAAAACTGTGAGTGTTGATGACCGGCACGTAAATGCACCCTAGGGTTCGTCAATGGTGGAAATCACTCCGAGGACCCAAAACGGTGATTAATAGCCCATGAAACAGGCCAGAATCGGCCAAAACTGCGAGTGTTGATGACCGGCACGTAAATGCACCCTGGGTTCGTCAATGGTGGAAATCACTCCGGGGATCCAAAACGGTGATTAATAGCCCATGAAACAGGCCAGAATCGGCCAAAACTGCGAGTGTTGATGACCGGCACGTAAATGCACCCTAGGGTTCGTCAATGGTGGAAATCACTCCGGGGACCCAAAACGGTGATTAATAGCCCATGAAACAGGCCAGAATCGGCCAAAACTGCGAGTGTTGATGACCGGCACGTAAATGCACCCTAGGGTTCGTCAATGGTGGAAATCACTCCGGGGACCCAAAACGGTGATTAATAGCCCATGAAACAGGCCAGAATCGGCCAAAACTGTGAGTGTTGATGACCGGCACGTAAATGCACCCTAGGGTTCGTCAATGGTGGATATTACTCCGGGGACCCAAAACGGTGATTAATAGCCCATGCAACATGCCAGAATCGGCCAAAACTGTGAGTGTTGATGACCGGCACGTAAATGCACCCTGGGTTCGTCAATGGTGAAAATCTCTCCGGGGACTCAAAACGGTGATTAATAGCCCATCTAACTGTGATTAATAGCCCATGAAACATGCCAGAATCGGCCAAAACTGCGAGTGTTGATGACCGACACGTAAATACAACCTCGGGTTCGTCAATGGTGGAAATCACTCCGGGGACTCAAAACGGTGATTAATAGCCCATGTAACAATGATTAATAGCCCATGAAACATGCCAGAATCGGCCAAAACTGCGAGTGTTGATGACCGGCACGTAAACGCAACCTGGGGTTCGTCAATGGTGAAAATCACTCCGGGGACTCAAAACGGTGATTAATAGCCCATCTAACTGTGATTAATATCCCATGAAACAGGCCAGAATTGGCCAAAACTGCGAGTTTTGATGACCGACACGTAAATAAAACCTGGGGTTCGTTAATGGTGGAAATCACTCTGGGGACTCAAAACGGTGATTAATAGCCCATGAAACAGGCCAGAATCGGCCAAAACTGCGAGTGTTGATGACCGGCACGTAAATGCACCCTAGGGTTCGTCAATGGTGGAAATCACTCCGGGGACCCAAAACGGTGATTAATAGCCCATGAAACAGGCCAGAATCGGCCAAAACTGTGAGTGTTGATGACCGGCACGTAAATGCACCCTAGGGTTCGTCAATGGTGGAAATCACTCCGGGGACCCAAAACGGTGATTAATAGCCCATGCAACATGCCAGAATCGGCCAAAACTGCGAGTGTTGATGACCGGCACGTAAATGCACCCTAGGGTTCGTCAATGGTGGAAATCACTCCGGGGACCCAAAACGGTGATTAATAGCCCATGAAACAGGCCAGAATCGGCCAAAACTGTGAGTGTTGATGACCGGCACGTAAATGCACCCTAGGGTTCGTCAATGGTGGAAATCACTCCGGGGACCCAAAACGGTGATTAATAGCCCATGAAACAGGCCAGAATCGGCCAAAACTGTGAGTGTTGATGACCGGCACGTAAATGCACCCTAGGGTTCGTCAATGGTGGAAATCACTCCGGGGACCCAAAACGGTGATTAATAGCCCATGCAACATGCCAGAATCGGCCAAAACTGTGAGTGTTGATGACCGGCACGTAAATGCACCCTGGGTTCGTCAATGGTGGAAATCACTCCGGGGATCCAAAACGGTGATTAATAGCCCATGAAACAGGCCAGAATCGGCCAAAACTGCGAGTGTTGATGACCGGCACGTAAATGCACCCTGGGGTTCGTCAATGGTGGAAATCACTCCGGGGACCCAAAACGGTGATTAATAGCCCATGAAACAGGCCAGAATCGGCCAAAACTGCGAGTGTTGATGACCGGCACGTAAATGCACCCTGGGTTCGTCAATGGTGGAAATCACTCCGGGGATCCAAAACGGTGATTAATAGCCCATAAAACAGGCCAGAATCGGCCAAAACTGTGAGTGTTGATGACCGGCACGTAAATGCACCCTAGGGTTCGTCAATGGTGGAAATCACTCCGAGGACCCAAAACGGTGATTAATAGCCCATGAAACAGGCCAGAATCGGCCAAAACTGCGAGTGTTGATGACCGGCACGTAAATGCACCCTGGGTTCGTCAATGGTGGAAATCACTCCGAGGACCCAAAACGGTGATTAATAGCCCATGAAACAGGCCAGAATCGGCCAAAACTGCGAGTGTTGATGACCGGCACGTAAATGCACCCTGGGTTCGTCAATGGTGGAAATCACTCCGGGGATCCAAAACGGTGATTAATAGCCCATGAAACAGGCCAGAATCGGCCAAAACTGCGAGTGTTGATGACCGGCACGTAAATGCACCCTGGGGTTCGTCAATGGTGGAAATCACTCCGGGGACCCAAAACGGTGATTAATAGCCCATGAAACAGGCCAGAATCGGCCAAAACTGCGAGTCTTGATGACCGGCACGTAAATGCACCCTGGGTTCGTCAATGGTGGAAATCACTCCGGGGATCCAAAACGGTGATTAATAGCCCATAAAACAGGCCAGAATCGGCCAAAACTGTGAGTGTTGATGACCGGCACGTAAATGCACCCTAGGGTTCGTCAATGGTGGAAATCACTCCGAGGACCCAAAACGGTGATTAATAGCCCATGAAACCGGCCAGAATCGGCCAAAACTGCGAGTGTTGATGACCGGCACGTAAATGCACCCTGGGTTCGTCAATGGTGGAAATCACTCCGGGGATCCAAAACGGTGATTAATAGCCCATGAAACAGGCCAGAATCGGCCAAAACTGCGAGTGTTGATGACCGGCACGTAAATGCACCCTAGGGTTCGTCAATGGTGGAAATCACTCCGGGGACCCAAAACGGTGATTAATAGCCCATGAAACAGGCCAGAATCGGCCAAAACTGCGAGTGTTGATGACCGGCACGTAAATGCACCCTAGGGTTCGTCAATGGTGGAAATCACTCCGGGGACCCAAAACGGTGATTAATAGCCCATGAAACAGGCCAGAATCGGCCAAAACTGTGAGTATTGATGACCGGCACGTAAATGCACCCTAGGGTTCGTCAATGGTGGATATTACTCCGGGGACCCAAAACGGTGATTAATAGCCCATGCAACATGCCAGAATCGGCCAAAACTGTGAGTGTTGATGACCGGCACGTAAATGCACCCTGGGTTCGTCAATGGTGAAAATCTCTCCGGGGACTCAAAACGGTGATTAATAGCCCATCTAACTGTGATTAATAGCCCATGAAACAGGCCAGAATCGGCCAAAACTGCGAGTGTTGATGACCGACACGTAAATACAACCTCGGGTTCGTCAATGGTGGAAATCACTCCGGGGACTCAAAACGGTGATTAATAGCCCATGTAACAATGATTAATAACCCATGAAACATGCCAGAATCGGCCAAAACTGCGAGTGTTGATGACCGGCACGTAAACGCAACCTGGGGTTCGTCAATGGTGAAAATCACTCCGGGGACTCAAAACGGTGATTAATAGCCCATCTAACTGTGATTAATATCCCATGAAACAGGCCAGAATTGGCCAAAACTGCGAGTTTTGATGACCGACACGTAAATAAAACCTGGGGTTCGTTAATGGTGGAAATCACTCTGGGGACTCAAAACGGTGATTAATAGCCCATGAAACAGGCCAGAATCGGCCAAAACTGCGAGTGTTGATGACCGGCACGTAAATGCACCCTAGGGTTCGTCAATGGTGGAAATCACTCCGGGGACCCAAAACGGTGATTAATAGCCCATGCAACATGCCAGAATCGGCCAAAACTGTGAGTGTTGATGACCGGCACGTAAATGCACCCTAGGGTTCGTCATTGGTGGAAATCACTCCGGAGACCCAAAACGGTGATTAATAGCCCATGAAACAGGCCAGAATCGGCCAAAACTGTGAGTGTTGATGACCGGCACGTAAATGCACCCTAGGGTTCGTCAATGGTGGAAATCACTCCGGGGACCCAAAACGGTGATTAATAGCCCATGCAACATGCCAGAATCGGCCAAAACTGTGAGTGTTGATGACCGGCACGTAAATGCACCCTGGGTTCGTCAATGGTGGAAATCACTCCGGGGATCCAAAACGGTGATTAATAGCCCATGAAACAGGCCAGAATCGGCCAAAACTGCGAGTGTTGATGACCGGCACGTAAATGCACCCTGGGGTTCGTCAATGGTGGAAATCACTCCGGGGACCCAAAACGGTGATTAATAGCCCATGAAACAGGCCAGAATCGGCCAAAACTGCGAGTGTTGATGACCGGCACGTAAATGCACCCTGGGTTCGTCAATGGTGGAAATCACTCCGGGGATCCAAAACGGTGATTAATAGCCCATAAAACAGGCCAGAATCGGCCAAAACTGTGAGTGTTGATGACCGGCACGTAAATGCACCCTAGGGTTCGTCAATGGTGGAAATCACTCCGAGGACCCAAAACGGTGATTAATAGCCCATGAAACAGGCCAGAATCGGCCAAAACTGCGAGTGTTGATGACCGGCACGTAAATGCACCCTGGGTTCGTCAATGGTGGAAATCACTCCGAGGACCCAAAACGGTGATTAATAGCCCATGAAACAGGCCAGAATCGGCCAAAACTGCGAGTGTTGATGACCGGCACGTAAATGCACCCTGGGTTCGTCAATGGTGGAAATCACTCCGGGGATCCAAAACGGTGATTAATAGCCCATGAAACAGGCCAGAATCGGCCAAAACTGCGAGTGTTGATGACCGGCACGTAAATGCACCCTGGGGTTCGTCAATGGTGGAAATCACTCCGGGGACCCAAAACGGTGATTAATAGCCCATGAAACAGGCCAGAATCGGCCAAAACTGCGAGTCTTGATGACCGGCACGTAAATGCACCCTGGGTTCGTCAATGGTGGAAATCACTCCGGGGATCCAAAACGGTGATTAATAGCCCATAAAACAGGCCAGAATCGGCCAAAACTGTGAGTGTTGATGACCGGCACGTAAATGCACCCTAGGGTTCGTCAATGGTGGAAATCACTCCGAGGACCCAAAACGGTGATTAATAGCCCATGAAACAGGCCAGAATCGGCCAAAACTGCGAGTGTTGATGACCGGCACGTAAATGCACCCTGGGTTCGTCAATGGTGGAAATCACTCCGGGGATCCAAAACGGTGATTAATAGCCCATGAAACAGGCCAGAATCGGCCAAAACTGCGAGTGTTGATGACCGGCACGTAAATGCACCCTAGGGTTCGTCAATGGTGGAAATCACTCCGGGGACCCAAAACGGTGATTAATAGCCCATGAAACAGGCCAGAATCGGCCAAAACTGCGAGTGTTGATGACCGGCACGTAAATGCACCCTAGGGTTCGTCAATGGTGGAAATCACTCCGAGGACCCAAAACGGTGATTAATAGCCCATGAAACAGGCCAGAATCGGCCAAAACTGCGAGTGTTGATGACCGGCACGTAAATGCACCCTGGGTTCGTCAATGGTGGAAATCACTCCGAGGACCCAAAACGGTGATTAATAGCCCATGAAACAGGCCAGAATCGGCCAAAACTACGAGTGTTGATGACCGGCACGTAAATGCACCCTGGGTTCGTCAATGGTGGAAATCACTCCGGGGATCCAAAACGGTGATTAATAGCCCATGAAACAGGCCAGAATCGGCCAAAACTGCGAGTGTTGATGACCGGCACGTAAATGCACCCTGGGGTTCGTCAATGGTGGAAATCACTCCGGGGACCCAAAACGGTGATTAATAGCCCATGAAACAGGCCAGAATCGGCCAAAACTGCGAGTCTTGATGACCGGCACGTAAATGCACCCTGGGTTCGTCAATGGTGGAAATCACTCCGGGGATCCAAAACGGTGATTAATAGCCCATAAAACAGGCCAGAATCGGCCAAAACTGTGAGTGTTGATGACCGGCACGTAAATGCACCCTAGGGTTCGTCAATGGTGGAAATCACTCCGAGGACCCAAAACGGTGATTAATAGCCCATGAAACAGGCCAGAATCGGCCAAAACTGCGAGTGTTGATGACCGGCACGTAAATGCACCCTGGGTTCGTCAATGGTGGAAATCACTCCGGGGATCCAAAACGGTGATTAATAGCCCATGAAACAGGCCAGAATCGGCCAAAACTGCGAGTGTTGATGACCGGCACGTAAATGCACCCTAGGGTTCGTCAATGGTGGAAATCACTCCGGGGACCCAAAACGGTGATTAATAGCCCATGAAACAGGCCAGAATCGGCCAAAACTGCGAGTGTTGATGACCGGCACGTAAATGCACCCTAGGGTTCGTCAATGGTGGAAATCACTCCGGGGACCCAAAACGGTGATTAATAGCCCATGAAACAGGCCAGAATCGGCCAAAACTGTGAGTGTTGATGACCGGCACGTAAATGCACCCTAGGGTTCGTCAATGGTGGATATTACTCCGGGGACCCAAAACGGTGATTAATAGCCCATGCAACATGCCAGAATCGGCCAAAACTGTGAGTGTTGATGACCGGCACGTAAATGCACCCTGGGTTCGTCAATGGTGAAAATCTCTCCGGGGACTCAAAACGGTGATTAATAGCCCATCTAACTGTGATTAATAGCCCATGAAACAGGCCAGAATCGGCCAAAACTGCGAGTGTTGATGACCGACACGTAAATACAACCTCGGGTTCGTCAATGGTGGAAATCACTCCGGGGACTCAAAACGGTGATTAATAGCCCATGTAACAATGATTAATAGCCCATGAAACATGCCAGAATCGGCCAAAACTGCGAGTGTTGATGACCGGCACGTAAACGCAACCTGGGGTTCGTCAATGGTGAAAATCACTCCGGGGACTCAAAACGGTGATTAATAGCCCATCTAACTGTGATTAATATCCCATGAAACAGGCCAGAATTGGCCAAAACTGCGAGTTTTGATGACCGACACGTAAATAAAACCTGGGGTTCGTTAATGGTGGAAATCACTCTGGGGACTCAAAACGGTGATTAATAGCCCATGAAACAGGCCAGAATCGGCCAAAACTGCGAGTGTTGATGACCGGCACGTAAATGCACCCTAGGGTTCGTCAATGGTGGAAATCACTCCGGGGACCCAAAACGGTGATTAATAGCCCATGAAACAGGCCAGAATCGGCCAAAACTGTGAGTGTTGATGACCGGCACGTAAATGCACCCTAGGGTTCGTCAATGGTGGAAATCACTCCGGGGACCCAAAACGGTGATTAATAGCCCATGCAACATGCCAGAATCGGCCAAAACTGCGAGTGTTGATGACCGGCACGTAAATGCACCCTAGGGTTCGTCAATGGTGGAAATCACTCCGGGGACCCAAAACGGTGATTAATAGCCCATGAAACAGGCCAGAATCGGCCAAAACTGTGAGTGTTGATGACCGGCACGTAAATGCACCCTAGGGTTCGTCAATGGTGGAAATCACTCCGGGGACCCAAAACGGTGATTAATAGCCCATGAAACAGGCCAGAATCGGCCAAAACTGCGAGTGTTGATGACCGGCACGTAAATGCACCCTAGGGTTCGTCATTGGTGGAAATCACTCCGGGGACCCAAAACGGTGATTAATAGCCCATGAAACAGGCCAGAATCGGCCAAAACTGTGAGTGTTGATGACCGGCACGTAAATGCACCCTAGGGTTCGTCAATGGTGGAAATCACTCCGGGGACCCAAAACGGTGATTAATAGCCCATGCAACATGCCAGAATCGGCCAAAACTGTGAGTGTTGATGACCGGCACGTAAATGCACCCTGGGTTCGTCAATGGTGGAAATCACTCCGGGGATCCAAAACGGTGATTAATAGCCCATGAAACAGGCCAGAATCGGCCAAAACTGCGAGTGTTGATGACCGGCACGTAAATGCACCCTGGGGTTCGTCAATGGTGGAAATCACTCCGGGGACCCAAAACGGTGATTAATAGCCCATGAAACAGGCCAGAATCGGCCAAAACTGCGAGTGTTGATGACCGGCACGTAAATGCACCCTGGGTTCGTCAATGGTGGAAATCACTCCGGGGATCCAAAACGGTGATTAATAGCCCATAAAACAGGCCAGAATCGGCCAAAACTGTGAGTGTTGATGACCGGCACGTAAATGCACCCTAGGGTTCGTCAATGGTGGAAATCACTCCGAGGACCCAAAACGGTGATTAATAGCCCATGAAACAGGCCAGAATCGGCCAAAACTGCGAGTGTTGATGACCGGCACGTAAATGCACCCTGGGTTCGTCAATGGTGGAAATCACTCCGAGGACCCAAAACGGTGATTAATAGCCCATGAAACAGGCCAGAATCGGCCAAAACTGCGAGTGTTGATGACCGGCACGTAAATGCACCCTGGGTTCGTCAATGGTGGAAATCACTCCGGGGATCCAAAACGGTGATTAATAGCCCATGAAACAGGCCAGAATCGGCCAAAACTGCGAGTGTTGATGACCGGCACGTAAATGCACCCTGGGGTTCGTCAATGGTGGAAATCACTCCGGGGACCCAAAACGGTGATTAATAGCCCATGAAACAGGCCAGAATCGGCCAAAACTGCGAGTCTTGATGACCGGCACGTAAATGCACCCTGGGTTCGTCAATGGTGGAAATCACTCCGGGGATCCAAAACGGTGATTAATAGCCCATAAAACAGGCCAGAATCGGCCAAAACTGTGAGTGTTGATGACCGGCACGTAAATGCACCCTAGGGTTCGTCAATGGTGGAAATCACTCCGAGGACCCAAAACGGTGATTAATAGCCCATGAAACAGGCCAGAATCGGCCAAAACTGCGAGTGTTGATGACCGGCACGTAAATGCACCCTGGGTTCGTCAATGGTGGAAATCACTCCGGGGATCCAAAACGGTGATTAATAGCCCATGAAACAGGCCAGAATCGGCCAAAACTGCGAGTGTTGATGACCGGCACGTAAATGCACCCTAGGGTTCGTCAATGGTGGAAATCACTCCGGGGACCCAAAACGGTGATTAATAGCCCATGAAACAGGCCAGAATCGGCCAAAACTGCGAGTGTTGATGACCGGCACGTAAATGCACCCTAGGGTTCGTCAATGGTGGAAATCACTCCGGGGACCCAAAACGGTGATTAATAGCCCATGAAACAGGCCAGAATCGGCCAAAACTGTGAGTATTGATGACCGGCACGTAAATGCACCCTAGGGTTCGTCAATGGTGGATATTACTCCGGGGACCCAAAACGGTGATTAATAGCCCATGCAACATGCCAGAATCGGCCAAAACTGTGAGTGTTGATGACCGGCACGTAAATGCACCCTGGGTTCGTCAATGGTGAAAATCTCTCCGGGGACTCAAAACGGTGATTAATAGCCCATCTAACTGTGATTAATAGCCCATGAAACAGGCCAGAATCGGCCAAAACTGCGAGTGTTGATGACCGACACGTAAATACAACCTCGGGTTCGTCAATGGTGGAAATCACTCCGGGGACTCAAAACGGTGATTAATAGCCCATGTAACAATGATTAATAGCCCATGAAACATGCCAGAATCGGCCAAAACTGCGAGTGTTGATGACCGGCACGTAAACGCAACCTGGGGTTCGTCAATGGTGAAAATCACTCCGGGGACTCAAAACGGTGATTAATAGCCCATCTAACTGTGATTAATATCCCATGAAACAGGCCAGAATTGGCCAAAACTGCGAGTTTTGATGACCGACACGTAAATAAAACCTGGGGTTCGTTAATGGTGGAAATCACTCTGGGGACTCAAAACGGTGATTAATAGCCCATGAAACAGGCCAGAATCGGCCAAAACTGCGAGTGTTGATGACCGACACGTAAATAAAACCTGGGGTTCGTTAATGGTGGAAATCACTCTGGGGACTCAAAACGGTGATTAATAGCCCATGAAACAGGCCAGAATCGGCCAAAACTGTGAGTGTTGATGACCGGCACGTAAATGCACCCTGGGGTTCGTCAATGGTGGAAATCACTCCGGGGACCCAAAACGGTGATCAATAGCCCATGAAACACGCCAGAATAGGCCAAAACTGCGAGTGTTGATGACCGGCACGTAAATGCACCCTAGGGTTCGTCAATGGTGGAAATCACTCCGGGGACACAAAACGGTGATTAATAGCCCATGAAACAGGCCAGAATCGGCCAAAACTGTGAGTGTTGATGACCGGCACGTAAATGCACCCTAGGGTTCGTCAATGGTGGAAATCACTCCGGGGACCCAAAACGGTGATTAATAGCCCATGCAACATGCCAGAATCGGCCAAAACTGCGAGTGTTGATGACCGGCACGTAAATGCACCCTAGGGTTCGTCAATGGTGGAAATCACTCCGGGGACCCAAAACGGTGATTAATAGCCCATGAAACAGGCCAGAATCGGCCAAAACTGTGAGTGTTGATGACCGGCACGTAAATGCACCCTAGGGTTCGTCAATGGTGGAAATCACTCCGGGGACCCAAAACGGTGATTAATAGCCCATGCAACATGCCAGAATCGGCCAAAACTGTGAGTGTTGATGACCGGCACGTAAATGCACCCTGGGTTCGTCAATGGTGGAAATCACTCCGGGGATCCAAAACGGTGATTAATAGCCCATGAAACAGGCCAGAATCGGCCAAAACTGTGAGTGTTGATGACCGGCACGTAAATGCACCCTAGGGTTCGTCAATGGTGGAAATCACTCCGGGGACCCAAAACGGTGATTAATAGCCCATGAAACAGGCCAGAATCGGCCAAAACTGCGAGTGTTGATGACCGGCACGTAAATGCACCCTGGGTTCGTCAATGGTGGAAATCACTCCGGGGATCCAAAACGGTGATTAATAGCCCATGAAACAGGCCAGAATCGGCCAAAACTGCGAGTCTTGATGACCGGCACGTAAATGCACCCTGGGTTCGTGAATGGTGGAAATCACTCCGGGGACCCAAAACGGTGATTAATAGCCCATGAAACAGGCCAGAATCGGCCAAAACTGTGAGTGTTGATGACCGGCACGTAAATGCACCCTAGGGTTCGTCAATGGTGGAAATCACTCCGGGGACCCAAAACGGTGATTAATAGCCCATGCAACATGCCAGAATCGGCCAAAACTGCGAGTGTTGATGACCGGCACGTAAATGCACCCTAGGGTTCGTCATTGGTGGAAATCACTCCGGGGACCCAAAACGGTGATTAATAGCCCATGAAACAGGCCAGAATCAGCCAAAACTGTGAGTGTTGATGACCGGCACGTAAATGCACCCTAGGGTTCGTCAATGGTGGAAATCACTCCGGGGACCCAAAACGGTGATTAATAGCCCATGCAACATGCCAGAATCGGCCAAAACTGCGAGTGTTGATGACCGACACGTAAATAAAACCTGGGGTTCGTTAATGGTGGAAATCACTCCGGGGACTCAAAACGGTGATTAATAGCCCATGAAACAGGCCAGAATCGGCCAAAACTGTGAGTGTTGATGACCGGCACGTAAATGCACCCTAGGGTTCGTCAATGGTGGAAATCACTCCGGGGACCCAAAACGGTGATTAATAGCCCATGCAACATGCCAGAATCGGCCAAAACTGTGAGTGTTGATGACCGGCACGTAAATGCACCCTGGGTTCGTCAATGGTGGAAATCACTCCGGGGATCCAAAACGGTGATTAATAGCCCATGAAACAGGCCAGAATCGGCCAAAACTGCGAGTGTTGATGACCGGCACGTAAATGCACCCTGGGGTTCGTCAATGGTGGAAATCACTCCGGGGACCCAAAACGGTGATTAATAGCCCATGAAACAGGCCAGAATCAGCCAAAACTGCGAGTGTTGATGACCGACACTTAAATGCACCCTGGGTTCGTCAATGGTGGAAATCACTCCGGGGATCCAAAACGGTGATTAATAGCCCATAAAACAGGCCAGAATCGGCCAAAACTGTGAGTGTTGATGACCGGCACGTAAATGCACCCTAGGGTTCGTCAATGGTGGAAATCACTCCGGGGACCCAAAACGGTGATTAATAGCCCATGAAACAGGCCAGAATCGGCCAAAACTGCGAGTGTTGATGACCGGCACGTAAATGCACCCTGGGTTCGTCAATGGTGGAAATCACTCCGGGGACCCAAAACGGTGATTAATAGCCCATGAAACAGGCCAGAATCGGCCAAAACTGTGAGTGTTGATGACCGGCACGTAAATGCACCCTAGGGTTCGTCAATGGTGGAAATCACTCCGGGGACCCAAAACGGTGATTAATAGCCCATGCAACATGCCAGAATCGGCCAAAACTGTGAGTGTTGATGACCGGCACGTAAATGCACCCTGGGTTCGTCAATGGTGGAAATCACTCCGGGGATCCAAAACGGTGATTAATAGCCCATGAAACAGGCCAGAATCGGCCAAAACTGTGAGTGTTGATGACCGGCACGTAAATGCACCCTAGGGTTCGTCAATGGTGGAAATCACTCCGGGGACCCAAAACGGTGATTAATAGCCCATGAAACAGGCCAGAATCGGCCAAAACTGCGATTGTTGATGACCGGCACGTAAATGCACCCTGGGTTCGTCAATGGTGGAAATCACTCCGGGGATCCAAAACGGTGATTAATAGCCCATGAAACAGGCCAGAATCGGCCAAAACTGCGAGTCTTGATGACCGGCACGTAAATGCACCCTGGGTTCGTCAATGGTGGAAATCACTCCGGGGACCCAAAACGGTGATTAATAGCCCATGAAACAGGCCAGAATCGGCCAAAACTGTGAGTGTTGATGACCGGCACGTAAATGCACCCTAGGGTTCGTCAATGGTGGAAATCACTCCGGGGACCCAAAACGGTGATTAATAGCCCATGCAACATGCCAGAATCGGCCAAAACTGCGAGTGTTGATGACCGGCACGTAAATGCACCCTAGGGTTCGTCATTGGTGGAAATCACTCCGGGGACCCAAAACGGTGATTAATAGCCCATGAAACAGGCCAGAATCAGCCAAAACTGTGAGTGTTGATGACCGGCACGTAAATGCACCCTAGGGTTCGTCAATGGTGGAAATCACTCCGGGGACCCAAAACGGTGATTAATAGCCCATGCAACATGCCAGAATCGGCCAAAACTGCGAGTGTTGATGACCGACACGTAAATAAAACCTGGGGTTCGTTAATGGTGGAAATCACTCCGGGGACTCAAAACGGTGATTAATAGCCCATGAAACAGGCCAGAATCGGCCAAAACTGTGAGTGTTGATGACCGGCACGTAAATGCACCCTAGGGTTCGTCAATGGTGGAAATCACTCCGGGGACCCAAAACGGTGATTAATAGCCCATGCAACATGCCAGAATCGGCCAAAACTGTGAGTGTTGATGACCGGCACGTAAATGCACCCTGGGTTCGTCAATGGTGGAAATCACTCCCGGGATCCAAAACGGTGATTAATAGCCCATGAAACAGGCCAGAATCGGCCAAAACTGCGAGTGTTGATGACCGGCACGTAAATGCACCATGGGGTTCGTCAATGGTGGAAATCACTCCGGGGACCCAAAACGGTGATTAATAGCCCATGAAACAGGCCAGAATCAGCCAAAACTGCGAGTGTTGATGACCGGCACTTAAATGCACCCTGGGTTCGTCAATGGTGGAAATCACTCCGGGGATCCAAAACGGTGATTAATAGCCCATAAAACAGGCCAGAATCGGCCAAAACTGTGAGTGTTGATGACCGGCACGTAAATGCACCCTAGGGTTCGTCAATGGTGGAAATCACTCCGGGGACCCAAAACGGTGATTAATAGCCCATGAAACAGGCCAGAATCGGCCAAAACTGCGAGTGTTGATGACCGGCACGTAAATGCACCCTGGGTTCGTCAATGGTGGAAATCACTCCGGGGACCCAAAACGGTGATTAATAGCCCATGAAACAGGCCAGAATCGGCCAAAACTGTGAGTGTTGATGACCGGCACGTAAATGCACCCTAGGGTTCGTCAATGGTGGAAATCACTCCGGGGACCCAAAACGGTGATTAATAGCCCATGCAACATGCCAGAATCGGCCAAAACTGTGAGTGTTGATGACCGGCACGTAAATGCACCCTGGGTTCGTCAATGGTGGAAATCACTCCGGGGATCCAAAACGGTGATTAATAGCCCATGAAACAGGCCAGAATCGGCCAAAACTGTGAGTGTTGATGACCGGCACGTAAATGCACCCTAGGGTTCGTCAATGGTGGAAATCACTCCGGGGACCCAAAACGGTGATTAATAGCCCATGAAACAGGCCAGAATCGGCCAAAACTGCGATTGTTGATGACCGGCACGTAAATGCACCCTGGGTTCGTCAATGGTGGAAATCACTCCGGGGATCCAAAACGGTGATTAATAGCCCATGAAACAGGCCAGAATCGGCCAAAACTGCGAGTCTTGATGACCGGCACGTAAATGCACCCTGGGTTCGTCAATGGTGGAAATCACTCCGGGGACCCAAAACGGTGATTAATAGCCCATGAAACAGGCCAGAATCGGCCAAAACTGTGAGTGTTGATGACCGGCACGTAAATGCACCCTAGGGTTCGTCAATGGTGGAAATCACTCCGGGGACCCAAAACGGTGATTAATAGCCCATGCAACATGCCAGAATCGGCCAAAACTGCGAGTGTTGATGACCGGCACGTAAATGCACCCTAGGGTTCGTCATTGGTGGAAATCACTCCGGGGACCCAAAACGGTGATTAATAGCCCATGAAACAGGCCAGAATCAGCCAAAACTGTGAGTGTTGATGACCGGCACGTAAATGCACCCTAGGGTTCGTCAATGGTGGAAATCACTCCGGGGACCCAAAACGGTGATTAATAGCCCATGCAACATGCCAGAATCGGCCAAAACTGCGAGTGTTGATGACCGACACGTAAATAAAACCTGGGGTTCGTTAATGGTGGAAATCACTCCGGGGACTCAAAACGGTGATTAATAGCCCATGAAACAGGCCAGAATCGGCCAAAACTGTGAGTGTTGATGACCGGCACGTAAATGCACCCTAGGGTTCGTCAATGGTGGAAATCACTCCGGGGACCCAAAACGGTGATTAATAGCCCATGCAACATGCCAGAATCGGCCAAAACTGTGAGTGTTGATGACCGGCACGTAAATGCACCCTGGGTTCGTCAATGGTGGAAATCACTCCGGGGATCCAAAACGGTGATTAATAGCCCATGAAACAGGCCAGAATCGGCCAAAACTGCGACTGTTGATGACCGGCACGTAAATGCACCCTGGGGTTCGTCAATGGTGGAAATCACTCCGGGGACCCAAAACGGTGATTAATAGCCCATGAAACAGGCCAGAATCAGCCAAAACTGCGAGTGTTGATGACCGGCACTTAAATGCACCCTGGGTTCGTCAATGGTGGAAATCACTCCGGGGATCCAAAACGGTGATTAATAGCCCATAAAACAGGCCAGAATCGGCCAAAACTGTGAGTGTTGATGACCGGCACGTAAATGCACCCTAGGGTTCGTCAATGGTGGAAATCACTCCGGGGACCCAAAACGGTGATTAATAGCCCATGAAACAGGCCAGAATCGGCCAAAACTGCGAGTGTTGATGACCGGCACGTAAATGCACCCTGGGTTCGTCAATGGTGGAAATCACTCCGGGGATCCAAAACGGTGATTAATAGCCCATGAAACAGGCCAGAATCGGCCAAAACTGCGAGTGTTGATGACCGGCACGTAAATGCACCCTAGGGTTCGTCAATGGTGGAAATCACTCCGGGGACCCAAAACGGTGATTAATGGCCCGTGAAACAGGCCAGAATCGGCCAAAACTGCGAGTGTTGATGACCGGCACGTAAATGCACCCTAGGGTTCGTCAATGGTGGAAATCACTCCGGGGACCCAAAACGGTGATTAATAGCCCATGAAACAGGCCAGAATCGGCCAAAACTGTGAGTGTTGATGACCGACACGTAAATGCACCCTAGGGTTCGTCAATGGTGGATATTACTCCGGGGACCCAAAACGGTGATTAATAGCCCATGTAACATGCCAGAATCGGCCAAAACTGTGAGTGTTGATGACCGGCACGTAAATGCACCCTGGGTTCGTCAATGGTGAAAATCTCTCCGGGGACTCAAAACGGTGATTAATAGCCCATCTAACTGTGATTAATAGCCCATGAAACAGGCCAGAATCGGCCAAAACTGCGAGTGTTGATGACCGACACGTAAATACAACCTCGGGTTCGTCAATGGTGGAAATCACTCCGGGGACTCAAAACGGTGATTAATAGCCCATGTAACAATGATTAATAGCCCATGAAACATGCCAGAATCGGCCAAAACTGCGAGTGTTGATGACCGGCACGTAAACGCAACTTGGGGTTCGTCAATGGTGAAAATCACTCCGGGGACTCAAAACGGTGATTAATAGCCCATCTAACTGTGATTAATATCCCATGAAACAGGCCAGAATCGGCCAAAACTGCGAGTTTTGATGACCGACACGTAAATAAAACCTGGGGTTCGTTAATGGTGGAAATCACTCTGGGGACTCAAAACGGTGATTAATAGCCCATGAAACAGGCCAGAATCGGCCAAAACTGTGAGTGTTGATGACCGGCACGTAAATGCACCCTAGGGTTCGTCAATGGTGGAAATCACTCCGGGGACCCAAAACGGTGATTAATAGCCCATGCAACATGCCAGAATCGGCCAAAACTGTGAGTGTTGATGACCGGCACGTAAATGCACCCTGGGTTCGTCAATGGTGGAAATCACTCCGGGGATCCAAAACGGTGATTAATAGCCCATGAAACAGGCCAGAATCGGCCAAAACTGTGAGTGTTGATGACCGGCACGTAAATGCACCCTAGGGTTCGTCAATGGTGGAAATCACTCCGGGGACCCAAAACGGTGATTAATAGCCCATGCAACATGCCAGAATCGGCCAAAACTGTGAGTGTTGATGACCGGCACGTAAATGCACCCTGGGTTCGTCAATGGTGGAAATCACTCCGGGGATCCAAAACGGTGATTAATAGCCCATGAAACAGGCCAGAATCGGCCAAAACTGCGAGTGTTGATGACCGGCACGTAAATGCACCCTGGGGTTCGTCAATGGTGGAAATCACTCCGGGGACCCAAAACGGTGATTAATAGCCCATGAAACAGGCCAGAATCGGCCAAAACTGCGAGTGTTGATGACCGGCACGTAAATGCACCCTGGGTTCGTCAATGGTGGAAATCACTCCGGGGATCCAAAACGGTGATTAATAGCCCATAAAACAGGCCAGAATCGGCCAAAACTGTGAGTGTTGATGACCGGCACGTAAATGCACCCTAGGGTTCGTCAATGGTGGAAATCACTCCGAGGACCCAAAACGGTGATTAATAGCCCATGAAACAGGCCAGAATCGGCCAAAACTGCGAGTGTTGATGACCGGCACGTAAATGCACCCTGGGTTCGTCAATGGTGGAAATCACTCCGAGGACCCAAAACGGTGATTAATAGCCCATGAAACAGGCCAGAATCGGCCAAAACTGCGAGTGTTGATGACCGGCACGTAAATGCACCCTGGGTTCGTCAATGGTGGAAATCACTCCGGGGATCCAAAACGGTGATTAATAGCCCATGAAACAGGCCAGAATCGGCCAAAACTGCGAGTGTTGATGACCGGCACGTAAATGCACCCTGGGGTTCGTCAATGGTGGAAATCACTCCGGGGACCCAAAACGGTGATTAATAGCCCATGAAACAGGCCAGAATCGGCCAAAACTGCGAGTCTTGATGACCGGCACGTAAATGCACCCTGGGTTCGTCAATGGTGGAAATCACTCCGGGGATCCAAAACGGTGATTAATAGCCCATAAAACAGGCCAGAATCGGCCAAAACTGTGAGTGTTGATGACCGGCACGTAAATGCACCCTAGGGTTCGTCAATGGTGGAAATCACTCCGAGGACCCAAAACGGTGATTAATAGCCCATGAAACAGGCCAGAATCGGCCAAAACTGCGAGTGTTGATGACCGGCACGTAAATGCACCCTGGGTTCGTCAATGGTGGAAATCACTCCGGGGATCCAAAACGGTGATTAATAGCCCATGAAACAGGCCAGAATCGGCCAAAACTGCGAGTGTTGATGACCGGCACGTAAATGCACCCTAGGGTTCGTCAATGGTGGAAATCACTCCGGGGACCCAAAACGGTGATTAATAGCCCATGAAACAGGCCAGAATCGGCCAAAACTGCGAGTGTTGATGACCGGCACGTAAATGCACCCTAGGGTTCGTCAATGGTGGAAATCACTCCGGGGACCCAAAACGGTGATTAATAGCCCATGAAACAGGCCAGAATCGGCCAAAACTGTGAGTATTGATGACCGGCACGTAAATGCACCCTAGGGTTCGTCAATGGTGGATATTACTCCGGGGACCCAAAACGGTGATTAATAGCCCATGCAACATGCCAGAATCGGCCAAAACTGTGAGTGTTGATGACCGGCACGTAAATGCACCCTGGGTTCGTCAATGGTGAAAATCTCTCCGGGGACTCAAAACGGTGATTAATAGCCCATCTAACTGTGATTAATAGCCCATGAAACAGGCCAGAATCGGCCAAAACTGCGAGTGTTGATGACCGACACGTAAATACAACCTCGGGTTCGTCAATGGTGGAAATCACTCCGGGGACTCAAAACGGTGATTAATAGCCCATGTAACAATGATTAATAGCCCATGAAACATGCCAGAATCGGCCAAAACTGCGAGTGTTGATGACCGGCACGTAAACGCAACCTGGGGTTCGTCAATGGTGAAAATCACTCCGGGGACTCAAAACGGTGATTAATAGCCCATCTAACTGTGATTAATATCCCATGAAACAGGCCAGAATTGGCCAAAACTGCGAGTTTTGATGACCGACACGTAAATAAAACCTGGGGTTCGTTAATGGTGGAAATCACTCTGGGGACTCAAAACGGTGATTAATAGCCCATGAAACAGGCCAGAATCGGCCAAAACTGCGAGTGTTGATGACCGACACGTAAATAAAACCTGGGGTTCGTTAATGGTGGAAATCACTCTGGGGACTCAAAACGGTGATTAATAGCCCATGAAACAGGCCAGAATCGGCCAAAACTGTGAGTGTTGATGACCGGCACGTAAATGCACCCTGGGGTTCGTCAATGGTGGAAATCACTCCGGGGACCCAAAACGGTGATCAATAGCCCATGAAACACGCCAGAATAGGCCAAAACTGCGAGTGTTGATGACCGGCACGTAAATGCACCCTAGGGTTCGTCAATGGTGGAAATCACTCCGGGGACACAAAACGGTGATTAATAGCCCATGAAACAGGCCAGAATCGGCCAAAACTGTGAGTGTTGATGACCGGCACGTAAATGCACCCTAGGGTTCGTCAATGGTGGAAATCACTCCGGGGACCCAAAACGGTGATTAATAGCCCATGCAACATGCCAGAATCGGCCAAAACTGCGAGTGTTGATGACCGGCACGTAAATGCACCCTAGGGTTCGTCAATGGTGGAAATCACTCCGGGGACCCAAAACGGTGATTAATAGCCCATGAAACAGGCCAGAATCGGCCAAAACTGTGAGTGTTGATGACCGGCACGTAAATGCACCCTAGGGTTCGTCAATGGTGGAAATCACTCCGGGGACCCAAAACGGTGATTAATAGCCCATGCAACATGCCAGAATCGGCCAAAACTGTGAGTGTTGATGACCGGCACGTAAATGCACCCTGGGTTCGTCAATGGTGGAAATCACTCCGGGGATCCAAAACGGTGATTAATAGCCCATGAAACAGGCCAGAATCGGCCAAAACTGTGAGTGTTGATGACCGGCACGTAAATGCACCCTAGGGTTCGTCAATGGTGGAAATCACTCCGGGGACCCAAAACGGTGATTAATAGCCCATGAAACAGGCCAGAATCGGCCAAAACTGCGAGTGTTGATGACCGGCACGTAAATGCACCCTGGGTTCGTCAATGGTGGAAATCACTCCGGGGATCCAAAACGGTGATTAATAGCCCATGAAACAGGCCAGAATCGGCCAAAACTGCGAGTCTTGATGACCGGCACGTAAATGCACCCTGGGTTCGTGAATGGTGGAAATCACTCCGGGGACCCAAAACGGTGATTAATAGCCCATGAAACAGGCCAGAATCGGCCAAAACTGTGAGTGTTGATGACCGGCACGTAAATGCACCCTAGGGTTCGTCAATGGTGGAAATCACTCCGGGGACCCAAAACGGTGATTAATAGCCCATGCAACATGCCAGAATCGGCCAAAACTGCGAGTGTTGATGACCGGCACGTAAATGCACCCTAGGGTTCGTCATTGGTGGAAATCACTCCGGGGACCCAAAACGGTGATTAATAGCCCATGAAACAGGCCAGAATCAGCCAAAACTGTGAGTGTTGATGACCGGCACGTAAATGCACCCTAGGGTTCGTCAATGGTGGAAATCACTCCGGGGACCCAAAACGGTGATTAATAGCCCATGCAACATGCCAGAATCGGCCAAAACTGCGAGTGTTGATGACCGACACGTAAATAAAACCTGGGGTTCGTTAATGGTGGAAATCACTCCGGGGACTCAAAACGGTGATTAATAGCCCATGAAACAGGCCAGAATCGGCCAAAACTGTGAGTGTTGATGACCGGCACGTAAATGCACCCTAGGGTTCGTCAATGGTGGAAATCACTCCGGGGACCCAAAACGGTGATTAATAGCCCATGCAACATGCCAGAATCGGCCAAAACTGTGAGTGTTGATGACCGGCACGTAAATGCACCCTGGGTTCGTCAATGGTGGAAATCACTCCGGGGATCCAAAACGGTGATTAATAGCCCATGAAACAGGCCAGAATCGGCCAAAACTGCGAGTGTTGATGACCGGCACGTAAATGCACCCTGGGGTTCGTCAATGGTGGAAATCACTCCGGGGACCCAAAACGGTGATTAATAGCCCATGAAACAGGCCAGAATCAGCCAAAACTGCGAGTGTTGATGACCGACACTTAAATGCACCCTGGGTTCGTCAATGGTGGAAATCACTCCGGGGATCCAAAACGGTGATTAATAGCCCATAAAACAGGCCAGAATCGGCCAAAACTGTGAGTGTTGATGACCGGCACGTAAATGCACCCTAGGGTTCGTCAATGGTGGAAATCACTCCGGGGACCCAAAACGGTGATTAATAGCCCATGAAACAGGCCAGAATCGGCCAAAACTGCGAGTGTTGATGACCGGCACGTAAATGCACCCTGGGTTCGTCAATGGTGGAAATCACTCCGGGGACCCAAAACGGTGATTAATAGCCCATGAAACAGGCCAGAATCGGCCAAAACTGTGAGTGTTGATGACCGGCACGTAAATGCACCCTAGGGTTCGTCAATGGTGGAAATCACTCCGGGGACCCAAAACGGTGATTAATAGCCCATGCAACATGCCAGAATCGGCCAAAACTGTGAGTGTTGATGACCGGCACGTAAATGCACCCTGGGTTCGTCAATGGTGGAAATCACTCCGGGGATCCAAAACGGTGATTAATAGCCCATGAAACAGGCCAGAATCGGCCAAAACTGTGAGTGTTGATGACCGGCACGTAAATGCACCCTAGGGTTCGTCAATGGTGGAAATCACTCCGGGGACCCAAAACGGTGATTAATAGCCCATGAAACAGGCCAGAATCGGCCAAAACTGCGATTGTTGATGACCGGCACGTAAATGCACCCTGGGTTCGTCAATGGTGGAAATCACTCCGGGGATCCAAAACGGTGATTAATAGCCCATGAAACAGGCCAGAATCGGCCAAAACTGCGAGTCTTGATGACCGGCACGTAAATGCACCCTGGGTTCGTCAATGGTGGAAATCACTCCGGGGACCCAAAACGGTGATTAATAGCCCATGAAACAGGCCAGAATCGGCCAAAACTGTGAGTGTTGATGACCGGCACGTAAATGCACCCTAGGGTTCGTCAATGGTGGAAATCACTCCGGGGACCCAAAACGGTGATTAATAGCCCATGCAACATGCCAGAATCGGCCAAAACTGCGAGTGTTGATGACCGGCACGTAAATGCACCCTAGGGTTCGTCATTGGTGGAAATCACTCCGGGGACCCAAAACGGTGATTAATAGCCCATGAAACAGGCCAGAATCAGCCAAAACTGTGAGTGTTGATGACCGGCACGTAAATGCACCCTAGGGTTCGTCAATGGTGGAAATCACTCCGGGGACCCAAAACGGTGATTAATAGCCCATGCAACAGGCCAGAATCGGCCAAAACTGTGAGTATTGATGACCGGCACGTAAATGCACCCTAGGGTTCGTCAATGGTGGATATTACTCCGGGGACCCAAAACGGTGATTAATAGCCCATGCAACATGCCAGAATCGGCCAAAACTGTGAGTGTTGATGACCGGCACGTAAATGCACCCTGGGTTCGTCAATGGTGAAAATCTCTCCGGGGACTCAAAACGGTGATTAATAGCCCATCTAACTGTGATTAATAGCCCATGAAACAGGCCAGAATCGGCCAAAACTGCGAGTGTTGATGACCGACACGTAAATACAACCTCGGGTTCGTCAATGGTGGAAATCACTCCGGGGACTCAAAACGGTGATTAATAGCCCATGTAACAATGATTAATAGCCCATGAAACATGCCAGAATCGGCCAAAACTGCGAGTGTTGATGACCGGCACGTAAACGCAACCTGGGGTTCGTCAATGGTGAAAATCACTCCGGGGACTCAAAACGGTGATTAATAGCCCATCTAACTGTGATTAATATCCCATGAAACAGGCCAGAATTGGCCAAAACTGCGAGTTTTGATGACCGACACGTAAATAAAACCTGGGGTTCGTTAATGGTGGAAATCACTCTGGGGACTCAAAACGGTGATTAATAGCCCATGAAACAGGCCAGAATCGGCCAAAACTGCGAGTGTTGATGACCGACACGTAAATAAAACCTGGGGTTCGTTAATGGTGGAAATCACTCTGGGGACTCAAAACGGTGATTAATAGCCCATGAAACAGGCCAGAATCGGCCAAAACTGTGAGTGTTGATGACCGGCACGTAAATGCACCCTGGGGTTCGTCAATGGTGGAAATCACTCCGGGGACCCAAAACGGTGATCAATAGCCCATGAAACACGCCAGAATAGGCCAAAACTGCGAGTGTTGATGACCGGCACGTAAATGCACCCTAGGGTTCGTCAATGGTGGAAATCACTCCGGGGACACAAAACGGTGATTAATAGCCCATGAAACAGGCCAGAATCGGCCAAAACTGTGAGTGTTGATGACCGGCACGTAAATGCACCCTAGGGTTCGTCAATGGTGGAAATCACTCCGGGGACCCAAAACGGTGATTAATAGCCCATGCAACATGCCAGAATCGGCCAAAACTGCGAGTGTTGATGACCGGCACGTAAATGCACCCTAGGGTTCGTCAATGGTGGAAATCACTCCGGGGACCCAAAACGGTGATTAATAGCCCATGAAACAGGCCAGAATCGGCCAAAACTGTGAGTGTTGATGACCGGCACGTAAATGCACCCTAGGGTTCGTCAATGGTGGAAATCACTCCGGGGACCCAAAACGGTGATTAATAGCCCATGCAACATGCCAGAATCGGCCAAAACTGTGAGTGTTGATGACCGGCACGTAAATGCACCCTGGGTTCGTCAATGGTGGAAATCACTCCGGGGATCCAAAACGGTGATTAATAGCCCATGAAACAGGCCAGAATCGGCCAAAACTGTGAGTGTTGATGACCGGCACGTAAATGCACCCTAGGGTTCGTCAATGGTGGAAATCACTCCGGGGACCCAAAACGGTGATTAATAGCCCATGAAACAGGCCAGAATCGGCCAAAACTGCGAGTGTTGATGACCGGCACGTAAATGCACCCTGGGTTCGTCAATGGTGGAAATCACTCCGGGGATCCAAAACGGTGATTAATAGCCCATGAAACAGGCCAGAATCGGCCAAAACTGCGAGTCTTGATGACCGGCACGTAAATGCACCCTGGGTTCGTGAATGGTGGAAATCACTCCGGGGACCCAAAACGGTGATTAATAGCCCATGAAACAGGCCAGAATCGGCCAAAACTGTGAGTGTTGATGACCGGCACGTAAATGCACCCTAGGGTTCGTCAATGGTGGAAATCACTCCGGGGACCCAAAACGGTGATTAATAGCCCATGCAACATGCCAGAATCGGCCAAAACTGCGAGTGTTGATGACCGGCACGTAAATGCACCCTAGGGTTCGTCATTGGTGGAAATCACTCCGGGGACCCAAAACGGTGATTAATAGCCCATGAAACAGGCCAGAATCAGCCAAAACTGTGAGTGTTGATGACCGGCACGTAAATGCACCCTAGGGTTCGTCAATGGTGGAAATCACTCCGGGGACCCAAAACGGTGATTAATAGCCCATGCAACATGCCAGAATCGGCCAAAACTGCGAGTGTTGATGACCGACACGTAAATAAAACCTGGGGTTCGTTAATGGTGGAAATCACTCCGGGGACTCAAAACGGTGATTAATAGCCCATGAAACAGGCCAGAATCGGCCAAAACTGTGAGTGTTGATGACCGGCACGTAAATGCACCCTAGGGTTCGTCAATGGTGGAAATCACTCCGGGGACCCAAAACGGTGATTAATAGCCCATGCAACATGCCAGAATCGGCCAAAACTGTGAGTGTTGATGACCGGCACGTAAATGCACCCTGGGTTCGTCAATGGTGGAAATCACTCCGGGGATCCAAAACGGTGATTAATAGCCCATGAAACAGGCCAGAATCGGCCAAAACTGCGAGTGTTGATGACCGGCACGTAAATGCACCCTGGGGTTCGTCAATGGTGGAAATCACTCCGGGGACCCAAAACGGTGATTAATAGCCCATGAAACAGGCCAGAATCAGCCAAAACTGCGAGTGTTGATGACCGACACTTAAATGCACCCTGGGTTCGTCAATGGTGGAAATCACTCCGGGGATCCAAAACGGTGATTAATAGCCCATAAAACAGGCCAGAATCGGCCAAAACTGTGAGTGTTGATGACCGGCACGTAAATGCACCCTAGGGTTCGTCAATGGTGGAAATCACTCCGGGGACCCAAAACGGTGATTAATAGCCCATGAAACAGGCCAGAATCGGCCAAAACTGCGAGTGTTGATGACCGGCACGTAAATGCACCCTGGGTTCGTCAATGGTGGAAATCACTCCGGGGACCCAAAACGGTGATTAATAGCCCATGAAACAGGCCAGAATCGGCCAAAACTGTGAGTGTTGATGACCGGCACGTAAATGCACCCTAGGGTTCGTCAATGGTGGAAATCACTCCGGGGACCCAAAACGGTGATTAATAGCCCATGCAACATGCCAGAATCGGCCAAAACTGTGAGTGTTGATGACCGGCACGTAAATGCACCCTGGGTTCGTCAATGGTGGAAATCACTCCGGGGATCCAAAACGGTGATTAATAGCCCATGAAACAGGCCAGAATCGGCCAAAACTGTGAGTGTTGATGACCGGCACGTAAATGCACCCTAGGGTTCGTCAATGGTGGAAATCACTCCGGGGACCCAAAACGGTGATTAATAGCCCATGAAACAGGCCAGAATCGGCCAAAACTGCGATTGTTGATGACCGGCACGTAAATGCACCCTGGGTTCGTCAATGGTGGAAATCACTCCGGGGATCCAAAACGGTGATTAATAGCCCATGAAACAGGCCAGAATCGGCCAAAACTGCGAGTCTTGATGACCGGCACGTAAATGCACCCTGGGTTCGTCAATGGTGGAAATCACTCCGGGGACCCAAAACGGTGATTAATAGCCCATGAAACAGGCCAGAATCGGCCAAAACTGTGAGTGTTGATGACCGGCACGTAAATGCACCCTAGGGTTCGTCAATGGTGGAAATCACTCCGGGGACCCAAAACGGTGATTAATAGCCCATGCAACATGCCAGAATCGGCCAAAACTGCGAGTGTTGATGACCGGCACGTAAATGCACCCTAGGGTTCGTCATTGGTGGAAATCACTCCGGGGACCCAAAACGGTGATTAATAGCCCATGAAACAGGCCAGAATCAGCCAAAACTGTGAGTGTTGATGACCGGCACGTAAATGCACCCTAGGGTTCGTCAATGGTGGAAATCACTCCGGGGACCCAAAACGGTGATTAATAGCCCATGCAACATGCCAGAATCGGCCAAAACTGCGAGTGTTGATGACCGACACGTAAATAAAACCTGGGGTTCGTTAATGGTGGAAATCACTCCGGGGACTCAAAACGGTGATTAATAGCCCATGAAACAGGCCAGAATCGGCCAAAACTGTGAGTGTTGATGACCGGCACGTAAATGCACCCTAGGGTTCGTCAATGGTGGAAATCACTCCGGGGACCCAAAACGGTGATTAATAGCCCATGCAACATGCCAGAATCGGCCAAAACTGTGAGTGTTGATGACCGGCACGTAAATGCACCCTGGGTTCGTCAATGGTGGAAATCACTCCCGGGATCCAAAACGGTGATTAATAGCCCATGAAACAGGCCAGAATCGGCCAAAACTGCGAGTGTTGATGACCGGCACGTAAATGCACCATGGGGTTCGTCAATGGTGGAAATCACTCCGGGGACCCAAAACGGTGATTAATAGCCCATGAAACAGGCCAGAATCAGCCAAAACTGCGAGTGTTGATGACCGGCACTTAAATGCACCCTGGGTTCGTCAATGGTGGAAATCACTCCGGGGATCCAAAACGGTGATTAATAGCCCATAAAACAGGCCAGAATCGGCCAAAACTGTGAGTGTTGATGACCGGCACGTAAATGCACCCTAGGGTTCGTCAATGGTGGAAATCACTCCGGGGACCCAAAACGGTGATTAATAGCCCATGAAACAGGCCAGAATCGGCCAAAACTGCGAGTGTTGATGACCGGCACGTAAATGCACCCTGGGTTCGTCAATGGTGGAAATCACTCCGGGGACCCAAAACGGTGATTAATAGCCCATGAAACAGGCCAGAATCGGCCAAAACTGTGAGTGTTGATGACCGGCACGTAAATGCACCCTAGGGTTCGTCAATGGTGGAAATCACTCCGGGGACCCAAAACGGTGATTAATAGCCCATGCAACATGCCAGAATCGGCCAAAACTGTGAGTGTTGATGACCGGCACGTAAATGCACCCTGGGTTCGTCAATGGTGGAAATCACTCCGGGGATCCAAAACGGTGATTAATAGCCCATGAAACAGGCCAGAATCGGCCAAAACTGTGAGTGTTGATGACCGGCACGTAAATGCACCCTAGGGTTCGTCAATGGTGGAAATCACTCCGGGGACCCAAAACGGTGATTAATAGCCCATGAAACAGGCCAGAATCGGCCAAAACTGCGATTGTTGATGACCGGCACGTAAATGCACCCTGGGTTCGTCAATGGTGGAAATCACTCCGGGGATCCAAAACGGTGATTAATAGCCCATGAAACAGGCCAGAATCGGCCAAAACTGCGAGTCTTGATGACCGGCACGTAAATGCACCCTGGGTTCGTCAATGGTGGAAATCACTCCGGGGACCCAAAACGGTGATTAATAGCCCATGAAACAGGCCAGAATCGGCCAAAACTGTGAGTGTTGATGACCGGCACGTAAATGCACCCTACGGTTCGTCAATGGTGGAAATCACTCCGGGGACCCAAAACGGTGATTAATAGCCCATGCAACATGCCAGAATCGGCCAAAACTGCGAGTGTTGATGACCGGCACGTAAATGCACCCTAGGGTTCGTCATTGGTGGAAATCACTCCGGGGACCCAAAACGGTGATTAATAGCCCATGAAACAGGCCAGAATCAGCCAAAACTGTGAGTGTTGATGACCGGCACGTAAATGCACCCTAGGGTTCGTCAATGGTGGAAATCACTCCGGGGACCCAAAACGGTGATTAATAGCCCATGCAACATGCCAGAATCGGCCAAAACTGCGAGTGTTGATGACCGACACGTAAATAAAACCTGGGGTTCGTTAATGGTGGAAATCACTCCGGGGACTCAAAACGGTGATTAATAGCCCATGAAACAGGCCAGAATCGGCCAAAACTGTGAGTGTTGATGACCGGCACGTAAATGCACCCTAGGGTTCGTCAATGGTGGAAATCACTCCGGGGACCCAAAACGGTGATTAATAGCCCATGCAACATGCCAGAATCGGCCAAAACTGTGAGTGTTGATGACCGGCACGTAAATGCACCCTGGGTTCGTCAATGGTGGAAATCACTCCGGGGATCCAAAACGGTGATTAATAGCCCATGAAACAGGCCAGAATCGGCCAAAACTGCGACTGTTGATGACCGGCACGTAAATGCACCCTGGGGTTCGTCAATGGTGGAAATCACTCCGGGGACCCAAAACGGTGATTAATAGCCCATGAAACAGGCCAGAATCAGCCAAAACTGCGAGTGTTGATGACCGGCACTTAAATGCACCCTGGGTTCGTCAATGGTGGAAATCACTCCGGGGATCCAAAACGGTGATTAATAGCCCATAAAACAGGCCAGAATCGGCCAAAACTGTGAGTGTTGATGACCGGCACGTAAATGCACCCTAGGGTTCGTCAATGGTGGAAATCACTCCGGGGACCCAAAACGGTGATTAATAGCCCATGAAACAGGCCAGAATCGGCCAAAACTGCGAGTGTTGATGACCGGCACGTAAATGCACCCTGGGTTCGTCAATGGTGGAAATCACTCCGGGGATCCAAAACGGTGATTAATAGCCCATGAAACAGGCCAGAATCGGCCAAAACTGCGAGTGTTGATGACCGGCACGTAAATGCACCCTGGGTTCGTCAATGGTGGAAATCACTCCGGGGATCCAAAACGGTGATTAATAGCCCATGAAACAGGCCAGAATCGGCCAAAACTGCGAGTGTTGATGACCGGCACGTAAATGCACCCTAGGGTTCGTCAATGGTGGAAATCACTCCGGGGACCCAAAACGGTGATTAATAGCCCATGAAACAGGCCAGAATCGGCCAAAACTGCGAGTGTTGATGACCGGCACGTAAATGCACCCTAGGGTTCGTCAATGGTGGAAATCACTCCGGGGACCCAAAACGGTGATTAATAGCCCATGAAACAGGCCAGAATCGGCCAAAACTGTGAGTATTGATGACCGGCACGTAAATGCACCCTAGGGTTCGTCAATGGTGGATATTACTCCGGGGACCCAAAACGGTGATTAATAGCCCATGCAACATGCCAGAATCGGCCAAAACTGTGAGTGTTGATGACCGGCACGTAAATGCACCCTGGGTTCGTCAATGGTGAAAATCTCTCCGGGGACTCAAAACGGTGATTAATAGCCCATCTAACTGTGATTAATAGCCCATGAAACAGGCCAGAATCGGCCAAAACTGCGAGTGTTGATGACCGACACGTAAATACAACCTCGGGTTCGTCAATGGTGGAAATCACTCCGGGGACTCAAAACGGTGATTAATAGCCCATGTAACAATGATTAATAGCCCATGAAACATGCCAGAATCGGCCAAAACTGCGAGTGTTGATGACCGGCACGTAAACGCAACCTGGGGTTCGTCAATGGTGAAAATCACTCCGGGGACTCAAAACGGTGATTAATAGCCCATCTAACTGTGATTAATATCCCATGAAACAGGCCAGAATTGGCCAAAACTGCGAGTTTTGATGACCGACACGTAAATAAAACCTGGGGTTCGTTAATGGTGGAAATCACTCTGGGGACTCAAAACGGTGATTAATAGCCCATGAAACAGGCCAGAATCGGCCAAAACTGCGAGTGTTGATGACCGACACGTAAATAAAACCTGGGGTTCGTTAATGGTGGAAATCACTCTGGGGACTCAAAACGGTGATTAATAGCCCATGAAACAGGCCAGAATCGGCCAAAACTGTGAGTGTTGATGACCGGCACGTAAATGCACCCTGGGGTTCGTCAATGGTGGAAATCACTCCGGGGACCCAAAACGGTGATCAATAGCCCATGAAACACGCCAGAATAGGCCAAAACTGCGAGTGTTGATGACCGGCACGTAAATGCACCCTAGGGTTCGTCAATGGTGGAAATCACTCCGGGGACACAAAACGGTGATTAATAGCCCATGAAACAGGCCAGAATCGGCCAAAACTGTGAGTGTTGATGACCGGCACGTAAATGCACCCTAGGGTTCGTCAATGGTGGAAATCACTCCGGGGACCCAAAACGGTGATTAATAGCCCATGCAACATGCCAGAATCGGCCAAAACTGCGAGTGTTGATGACCGGCACGTAAATGCACCCTAGGGTTCGTCAATGGTGGAAATCACTCCGGGGACCCAAAACGGTGATTAATAGCCCATGAAACAGGCCAGAATCGGCCAAAACTGTGAGTGTTGATGACCGGCACGTAAATGCACCCTAGGGTTCGTCAATGGTGGAAATCACTCCGGGGACCCAAAACGGTGATTAATAGCCCATGCAACATGCCAGAATCGGCCAAAACTGTGAGTGTTGATGACCGGCACGTAAATGCACCCTGGGTTCGTCAATGGTGGAAATCACTCCGGGGATCCAAAACGGTGATTAATAGCCCATGAAACAGGCCAGAATCGGCCAAAACTGTGAGTGTTGATGACCGGCACGTAAATGCACCCTAGGGTTCGTCAATGGTGGAAATCACTCCGGGGACCCAAAACGGTGATTAATAGCCCATGAAACAGGCCAGAATCGGCCAAAACTGCGAGTGTTGATGACCGGCACGTAAATGCACCCTGGGTTCGTCAATGGTGGAAATCACTCCGGGGATCCAAAACGGTGATTAATAGCCCATGAAACAGGCCAGAATCGGCCAAAACTGCGAGTCTTGATGACCGGCACGTAAATGCACCCTGGGTTCGTGAATGGTGGAAATCACTCCGGGGACCCAAAACGGTGATTAATAGCCCATGAAACAGGCCAGAATCGGCCAAAACTGTGAGTGTTGATGACCGGCACGTAAATGCACCCTAGGGTTCGTCAATGGTGGAAATCACTCCGGGGACCCAAAACGCTGATTAATAGCCCATGCAACATGCCAGAATCGGCCAAAACTGCGAGTGTTGATGACCGGCACGTAAATGCACCCTAGGGTTCGTCATTGGTGGAAATCACTCCGGGGACCCAAAACGGTGATTAATAGCCCATGAAACAGGCCAGAATCAGCCAAAACTGTGAGTGTTGATGACCGGCACGTAAATGCACCCTAGGGTTCGTCAATGGTGGAAATCACTCCGGGGACCCAAAACGGTGATTAATAGCCCATGCAACATGCCAGAATCGGCCAAAACTGCGAGTGTTGATGACCGACACGTAAATAAAACCTGGGGTTCGTTAATGGTGGAAATCACTCCGGGGACTCAAAACGGTGATTAATAGCCCATGAAACAGGCCAGAATCGGCCAAAACTGTGAGTGTTGATGACCGGCACGTAAATGCACCCTAGGGTTCGTCAATGGTGGAAATCACTCCGGGGACCCAAAACGGTGATTAATAGCCCATGCAACATGCCAGAATCGGCCAAAACTGTGAGTGTTGATGACCGGCACGTAAATGCACCCTGGGTTCGTCAATGGTGGAAATCACTCCGGGGATCCAAAACGGTGATTAATAGCCCATGAAACAGGCCAGAATCGGCCAAAACTGCGAGTGTTGATGACCGGCACGTAAATGCACCCTGGGGTTCGTCAATGGTGGAAATCACTCCGGGGACCCAAAACGGTGATTAATAGCCCATGAAACAGGCCAGAATCAGCCAAAACTGCGAGTGTTGATGACCGACACTTAAATGCACCCTGGGTTCGTCAATGGTGGAAATCACTCCGGGGATCCAAAACGGTGATTAATAGCCCATAAAACAGGCCAGAATCGGCCAAAACTGTGAGTGTTGATGACCGGCACGTAAATGCACCCTAGGGTTCGTCAATGGTGGAAATCACTCCGGGGACCCAAAACGGTGATTAATAGCCCATGAAACAGGCCAGAATCGGCCAAAACTGCGAGTGTTGATGACCGGCACGTAAATGCACCCTGGGTTCGTCAATGGTGGAAATCACTCCGGGGACCCAAAACGGTGATTAATAGCCCATGAAACAGGCCAGAATCGGCCAAAACTGTGAGTGTTGATGACCGGCACGTAAATGCACCCTAGGGTTCGTCAATGGTGGAAATCACTCCGGGGACCCAAAACGGTGATTAATAGCCCATGCAACATGCCAGAATCGGCCAAAACTGTGAGTGTTGATGACCGGCACGTAAATGCACCCTGGGTTCGTCAATGGTGGAAATCACTCCGGGGATCCAAAACGGTGATTAATAGCCCATGAAACAGGCCAGAATCGGCCAAAACTGTGAGTGTTGATGACCGGCACGTAAATGCACCCTAGGGTTCGTCAATGGTGGAAATCACTCCGGGGACCCAAAACGGTGATTAATAGCCCATGAAACAGGCCAGAATCGGCCAAAACTGCGATTGTTGATGACCGGCACGTAAATGCACCCTGGGTTCGTCAATGGTGGAAATCACTCCGGGGATCCAAAACGGTGATTAATAGCCCATGAAACAGGCCAGAATCGGCCAAAACTGCGAGTCTTGATGACCGGCACGTAAATGCACCCTGGGTTCGTCAATGGTGGAAATCACTCCGGGGACCCAAAACGGTGATTAATAGCCCATGAAACAGGCCAGAATCGGCCAAAACTGTGAGTGTTGATGACCGGCACGTAAATGCACCCTAGGGTTCGTCAATGGTGGAAATCACTCCGGGGACCCAAAACGGTGATTAATAGCCCATGCAACATGCCAGAATCGGCCAAAACTGCGAGTGTTGATGACCGGCACGTAAATGCACCCTAGGGTTCGTCATTGGTGGAAATCACTCCGGGGACCCAAAACGGTGATTAATAGCCCATGAAACAGGCCAGAATCAGCCAAAACTGTGAGTGTTGATGACCGGCACGTAAATGCACCCTAGGGTTCGTCAATGGTGGAAATCACTCCGGGGACCCAAAACGGTGATTAATAGCCCATGCAACATGCCAGAATCGGCCAAAACTGCGAGTGTTGATGACCGACACGTAAATAAAACCTGGGGTTCGTTAATGGTGGAAATCACTCCGGGGACTCAAAACGGTGATTAATAGCCCATGAAACAGGCCAGAATCGGCCAAAACTGTGAGTGTTGATGACCGGCACGTAAATGCACCCTAGGGTTCGTCAATGGTGGAAATCACTCCGGGGACCCAAAACGGTGATTAATAGCCCATGCAACATGCAAGAATCGGCCAAAACTGTGAGTGTTGATGACCGGCACGTAAATGCACCCTGGGTTCGTCAATGGTGGAAATCACTCCCGGGATCCAAAACGGTGATTAATAGCCCATGAAACAGGCCAGAATCGGCCAAAACTGCGAGTGTTGATGACCGGCACGTAAATGCACCATGGGGTTCGTCAATGGTGGAAATCACTCCGGGGACCCAAAACGGTGATTAATAGCCCATGAAACAGGCCAGAATCAGCCAAAACTGCGAGTGTTGATGACCGGCACTTAAATGCACCCTGGGTTCGTCAATGGTGGAAATCACTCCGGGGATCCAAAACGGTGATTAATAGCCCATAAAACAGGCCAGAATCGGCCAAAACTGTGAGTGTTGATGACCGGCACGTAAATGCACCCTAGGGTTCGTCAATGGTGGAAATCACTCCGGGGACCCAAAACGGTGATTAATAGCCCATGAAACAGGCCAGAATCGGCCAAAACTGCGAGTGTTGATGACCGGCACGTAAATGCACCCTGGGTTCGTCAATGGTGGAAATCACTCCGGGGACCCAAAACGGTGATTAATAGCCCATGAAACAGGCCAGAATCGGCCAAAACTGTGAGTGTTGATGACCGGCACGTAAATGCACCCTAGGGTTCGTCAATGGTGGAAATCACTCCGGGGACCCAAAACGGTGATTAATAGCCCATGCAACATGCCAGAATCGGCCAAAACTGTGAGTGTTGATGACCGGCACGTAAATGCACCCTGGGTTCGTCAATGGTGGAAATCACTCCGGGGATCCAAAACGGTGATTAATAGCCCATGAAACAGGCCAGAATCGGCCAAAACTGTGAGTGTTGATGACCGGCACGTAAATGCACCCTAGGGTTCGTCAATGGTGGAAATCACTCCGGGGACCCAAAACGGTGATTAATAGCCCATGAAACAGGCCAGAATCGGCCAAAACTGCGATTGTTGATGACCGGCACGTAAATGCACCCTGGGTTCGTCAATGGTGGAAATCACTCCGGGGATCCAAAACGGTGATTAATAGCCCATGAAACAGGCCAGAATCGGCCAAAACTGCGAGTCTTGATGACCGGCACGTAAATGCACCCTGGGTTCGTCAATGGTGGAAATCACTCCGGGGACCCAAAACGGTGATTAATAGCCCATGAAACAGGCCAGAATCGGCCAAAACTGTGAGTGTTGATGACCGGCACGTAAATGCACCCTAGGGTTCGTCAATGGTGGAAATCACTCCGGGGACCCAAAACGGTGATTAATAGCCCATGCAACATGCCAGAATCGGCCAAAACTGCGAGTGTTGATGACCGGCACGTAAATGCACCCTAGGGTTCGTCATTGGTGGAAATCACTCCGGGGACCCAAAACGGTGATTAATAGCCCATGAAACAGGCCAGAATCAGCCAAAACTGTGAGTGTTGATGACCGGCACGTAAATGCACCCTAGGGTTCGTCAATGGTGGAAATCACTCCGGGGACCCAAAACGGTGATTAATAGCCCATGCAACATGCCAGAATCGGCCAAAACTGCGAGTGTTGATGACCGACACGTAAATAAAACCTGGGGTTCGTTAATGGTGGAAATCACTCCGGGGACTCAAAACGGTGATTAATAGCCCATGAAACAGGCCAGAATCGGCCAAAACTGTGAGTGTTGATGACCGGCACGTAAATGCACCCTAGGGTTCGTCAATGGTGGAAATCACTCCGGGGACCCAAAACGGTGATTAATAGCCCATGCAACATGCCAGAATCGGCCAAAACTGTGAGTGTTGATGACCGGCACGTAAATGCACCCTGGGTTCGTCAATGGTGGAAATCACTCCGGGGATCCAAAACGGTGATTAATAGCCCATGAAACAGGCCAGAATCGGCCAAAACTGCGACTGTTGATGACCGGCACGTAAATGCACCCTGGGGTTCGTCAATGGTGGAAATCACTCCGGGGACCCAAAACGGTGATTAATAGCCCATGAAACAGGCCAGAATCAGCCAAAACTGCGAGTGTTGATGACCGGCACTTAAATGCACCCTGGGTTCGTCAATGGTGGAAATCACTCCGGGGATCCAAAACGGTGATTAATAGCCCATAAAACAGGCCAGAATCGGCCAAAACTGTGAGTGTTGATGACCGGCACGTAAATGCACCCTAGGGTTCGTCAATGGTGGAAATCACTCCGGGGACCCAAAACGGTGATTAATAGCCCATGAAACAGGCCAGAATCGGCCAAAACTGCGAGTGTTGATGACCGGCACGTAAATGCACCCTGGGTTCGTCAATGGTGGAAATCACTCCGGGGATCCAAAACGGTGATTAATAGCCCATGAAACAGGCCAGAATCGGCCAAAACTGCGAGTGTTGATGACCGGCACGTAAATGCACCCTAGGGTTCGTCAATGGTGGAAATCACTCCGGGGACCCAAAACGGTGATTAATGGCCCGTGAAACAGGCCAGAATCGGCCAAAACTGCGAGTGTTGATGACCGGCACGTAAATGCACCCTAGGGTTCGTCAATGGTGGAAATCACTCCGGGGACCCAAAACGGTGATTAATAGCCCATGAAACAGGCCAGAATCGGCCAAAACTGTGAGTGTTGATGACCGACACGTAAATGCACCCTAGGGTTCGTCAATGGTGGATATTACTCCGGGGACCCAAAACGGTGATTAATAGCCCATGTAACATGCCAGAATCGGCCAAAACTGTGAGTGTTGATGACCGGCACGTAAATGCACCCTGGGTTCGTCAATGGTGAAAATCTCTCCGGGGACTCAAAACGGTGATTAATAGCCCATCTAACTGTGATTAATAGCCCATGAAACAGGCCAGAATCGGCCAAAACTGCGAGTGTTGATGACCGACACGTAAATACAACCTCGGGTTCGTCAATGGTGGAAATCACTCCGGGGACTCAAAACGGTGATTAATAGCCCATGTAACAATGATTAATAGCCCATGAAACATGCCAGAATCGGCCAAAACTGCGAGTGTTGATGACCGGCACGTAAACGCAACTTGGGGTTCGTCAATGGTGAAAATCACTCCGGGGACTCAAAACGGTGATTAATAGCCCATCTAACTGTGATTAATATCCCATGAAACAGGCCAGAATCGGCCAAAACTGCGAGTTTTGATGACCGACACGTAAATAAAACCTGGGGTTCGTTAATGGTGGAAATCACTCTGGGGACTCAAAACGGTGATTAATAGCCCATGAAACAGGCCAGAATCGGCCAAAACTGTGAGTGTTGATGACCGGCACGTAAATGCACCCTAGGGTTCGTCAATGGTGGATATCACTCCGGGGACCCAAAACGGTGATTAATAGCCCATGCAACATGCCAGAATCGGCCAAAACTGTGAGTGTTGATGACCGGCACGTAAATGCACCCTGGGGTTCGTCAATGGTGGAAATCACTCCGGGGACCCAAAACGGTGATTAATAGCCCATGAAACAGGCCAGAATCGGCCAAAACTGTGAGTGTTGATGACCGGCACGTAAATGCACCCTAGGGTTCGTCAATGGTGGAAATCACTCCGGGGACCCAAAACGGTGATTAATAGCCCATGCAACATGCCAGAATCGGCCAAAACTGTGAGTGTTGATGACCGGCACGTAAATGCACCCTGGGTTCGTCAATGGTGGAAATCACTCCGGGGATCCAAAACGGTGATTAATAGCCCATGAAACAGGCCAGAATCGGCCAAAACTGTGAGTGTTGATGACCGGCACGTAAATGCACCCTAGGGTTCGTCAATGGTGGAAATCACTCCGGGGACCCAAAACGGTGATTAATAGCCCATGAAACAGGCCAGAATCGGCCAAAACTGCGATTGTTGATGACCGGCACGTAAATGCACCCTGGGTTCGTCAATGGTGGAAATCACTCCGGGGATCCAAAACGGTGATTAATAGCCCATGAAACAGGCCAGAATCGGCCAAAACTGCGAGTCTTGATGACCGGCACGTAAATGCACCCTGGGTTCGTCAATGGTGGAAATCACTCCGGGGACCCAAAACGGTGATTAATAGCCCATGAAACAGGCCAGAATCGGCCAAAACTGTGAGTGTTGATGACCGGCACGTAAATGCACCCTAGGGTTCGTCAATGGTGGAAATCACTCCGGGGACCCAAAACGGTGATTAATAGCCCATGCAACATGCCAGAATCGGCCAAAACTGCGAGTGTTGATGACCGGCACGTAAATGCACCCTAGGGTTCGTCATTGGTGGAAATCACTCCGGGGACCCAAAACGGTGATTAATAGCCCATGAAACAGGCCAGAATCAGCCAAAACTGTGAGTGTTGATGACCGGCACGTAAATGCACCCTAGGGTTCGTCAATGGTGGAAATCACTCCGGGGACCCAAAACGGTGATTAATAGCCCATGCAACATGCCAGAATCGGCCAAAACTGCGAGTGTTGATGACCGACACGTAAATAAAACCTGGGGTTCGTTAATGGTGGAAATCACTCCGGGGACTCAAAACGGTGATTAATAGCCCATGAAACAGGCCAGAATCGGCCAAAACTGTGAGTGTTGATGACCGGCACGTAAATGCACCCTAGGGTTCGTCAATGGTGGAAATCACTCCGGGGACCCAAAACGGTGATTAATAGCCCATGCAACATGCCAGAATCGGCCAAAACTGTGAGTGTTGATGACCGGCACGTAAATGCACCCTGGGTTCGTCAATGGTGGAAATCACTCCGGGGATCCAAAACGGTGATTAATAGCCCATGAAACAGGCCAGAATCGGCCAAAACTGCGACTGTTGATGACCGGCACGTAAATGCACCCTGGGGTTCGTCAATGGTGGAAATCACTCCGGGGACCCAAAACGGTGATTAATAGCCCATGAAACAGGCCAGAATCAGCCAAAACTGCGAGTGTTGATGACCGGCACTTAAATGCACCCTGGGTTCGTCAATGGTGGAAATCACTCCGGGGATCCAAAACGGTGATTAATAGCCCATAAAACAGGCCAGAATCGGCCAAAACTGTGAGTGTTGATGACCGGCACGTAAATGCACCCTAGGGTTCGTCAATGGTGGAAATCACTCCGGGGACCCAAAACGGTGATTAATAGCCCATGAAACAGGCCAGAATCGGCCAAAACTGCGAGTGTTGATGACCGGCACGTAAATGCACCCTGGGTTCGTCAATGGTGGAAATCACTCCGGGGATCCAAAACGGTGATTAATAGCCCATGAAACAGGCCAGAATCGGCCAAAACTGCGAGTGTTGATGACCGGCACGTAAATGCACCCTAGGGTTCGTCAATGGTGGAAATCACTCCGGGGACCCAAAACGGTGATTAATGGCCCGTGAAACAGGCCAGAATTGGCCAAAACTGCGAGTGTTGATGACCGACACGTAAATACAACCTGGGGTTCGTCAATGGTGGAAATCACTCCGGGGACTCAAAACGGTGATTAATAGCCCATCTAACTGTGATTAATAGCCCATGAAACAGGCCAGAATCGGCCAAAACTGCGAGTGTTGATGACCGGCACGTAAATGCACCCTAGGGTTCGTCAATGGTGGAAATCACTCCGGGGACCCAAAACGGTGATTAATAGCCCATGAAACAGGCCAGAATCAGCCAAAACTGTGAGTGTTGATGACCGGCACGTAAATGCACCCTAGGGTTCGTCAATGGTGGAAATCACTCCGGGGACCCAAAACGGTGATTAATAGCCCATGCAACATGCCAGAATCGGCCAAAACTGCGAGTGTTGATGACCGACACGTAAATAAAACCTGGGGTTCGTTAATGGTGGAAATCACTCCGGGGACTCAAAACGGTGATTAATAGCCCATGAAACAGGCCAGAATCGGCCAAAACTGTGAGTGTTGATGACCGGCACGTAAATGCACCCTAGGGTTCGTCAATGGTGGAAATCACTCCGGGGACCCAAAACGGTGATTAATAGCCCATGCAACATGCCAGAATCGGCCAAAACTGTGAGTGTTGATGACCGGCACGTAAATGCACCCTGGGTTCGTCAATGGTGGAAATCACTCCGGGGATCCAAAACGGTGATTAATAGCCCATGAAACAGGCCAGAATCGGCCAAAACTGCGACTGTTGATGACCGGCACGTAAATGCACCCTGGGGTTCGTCAATGGTGGAAATCACTCCGGGGACCCAAAACGGTGATTAATAGCCCATGAAACAGGCCAGAATCAGCCAAAACTGCGAGTGTTGATGACCGGCACTTAAATGCACCCTGGGTTCGTCAATGGTGGAAATCACTCCGGGGATCCAAAACGGTGATTAATAGCCCATAAAACAGGCCAGAATCGGCCAAAACTGTGAGTGTTGATGACCGGCACGTAAATGCACCCTAGGGTTCGTCAATGGTGGAAATCACTCCGGGGACCCAAAACGGTGATTAATAGCCCATGAAACAGGCCAGAATCGGCCAAAACTGCGAGTGTTGATGACCGGCACGTAAATGCACCCTGGGTTCGTCAATGGTGGAAATCACTCCGGGGATCCAAAACGGTGATTAATAGCCCATGAAACAGGCCAGAATCGGCCAAAACTGCGAGTGTTGATGACCGGCACGTAAATGCACCCTAGGGTTCGTCAATGGTGGAAATCACTCCGGGGACCCAAAACGGTGATTAATGGCCCGTGAAACAGGCCAGAATCGGCCAAAACTGCGAGTGTTGATGACCGGCACGTAAATGCACCCTAGGGTTCGTCAATGGTGGAAATCACTCCGGGGACCCAAAACGGTGATTAATAGCCCATGAAACAGGCCAGAATCGGCCAAAACTGTGAGTGTTGATGACCGACACGTAAATGCACCCTAGGGTTCGTCAATGGTGGATATTACTCCGGGGACCCAAAACGGTGATTAATAGCCCATGTAACATGCCAGAATCGGCCAAAACTGTGAGTGTTGATGACCGGCACGTAAATGCACCCTGGGTTCGTCAATGGTGAAAATCTCTCCGGGGACTCAAAACGGTGATTAATAGCCCATCTAACTGTGATTAATAGCCCATGAAACAGGCCAGAATCGGCCAAAACTGCGAGTGTTGATGACCGACACGTAAATACAACCTCGGGTTCGTCAATGGTGGAAATCACTCCGGGGACTCAAAACGGTGATTAATAGCCCATGTAACAATGATTAATAGCCCATGAAACATGCCAGAATCGGCCAAAACTGCGAGTGTTGATGACCGGCACGTAAACGCAACTTGGGGTTCGTCAATGGTGAAAATCACTCCGGGGACTCAAAACGGTGATTAATAGCCCATCTAACTGTGATTAATATCCCATGAAACAGGCCAGAATCGGCCAAAACTGCGAGTTTTGATGACCGACACGTAAATAAAACCTGGGGTTCGTTAATGGTGGAAATCACTCTGGGGACTCAAAACGGTGATTAATAGCCCATGAAACAGGCCAGAATCGGCCAAAACTGCGAGTGTTGATGACCGGCACGTAAATGCACCCTAGGGTTCGTCAATGGTGGAAATCACTCCGGGGAACCAAAACGGTGATTAATAGCCCATGAAACAGGCCAGAATCGGCCAAAACTGTGAGTGTTGATGACCGGCACGTAAATGCACCCTAGGGTTCGTCAATGGTGGAAATCACTCCGGGGACCCAAAACGGTGATTAATAGCCCATGCAACATGCCAGAATCGGCCAAAACTGCGAGTGTTGATGACCGGCACGTAAATGCACCCTAGGGTTCGTCAATGGTGGAAATCACTCCGGGGACCCAAAACGGTGATTAATAGCCCATGAAACAGGCCAGAATCGGCCAAAACTGTGAGTGTTGATGACCGGCACGTAAATGCACCCTAGGGTTCGTCAATGGTGGAAATCACTCCGGGGACCCAAAACGGTGATTAATAGCCCATGCAACATGCCAGAATCGGCCAAAACTGTGAGTGTTGATGACCGGCACGTAAATGCACCCTGGGTTCGTCAATGGTGGAAATCACTCCGGGGATCCAAAACGGTGATTAATAGCCCATGAAACAGGCCAGAATCGGCCAAAACTGTGAGTGTTGATGACCGGCACGTAAATGCACCCTAGGGTTCGTCAATGGTGGAAATCACTCCGGGGACCCAAAATGGTGATTAATAGCCCATGCAACATGCCAGAATCGGCCAAAACTGCGAGTGTTGATGACCGGCACGTAAATGCACCCTGGGTTCGTCAATGGTGGAAATCACTCCGGGGATCCAAAACGGTGATTAATAGCCCATGAAACAGGCCAGAATCGGCCAAAACTGCGAGTGTTGATGACCGGCACGTAAATGCACCCTGGGTTCGTCAATGGTGGAAATCACTCCGGGGATCCAAAACGGTGATTAATAGCCCATGAAACAGGCCAGAATCGGCCAAAACTGTGAGTGTTGATGACCGGCACGTAAATGCACCCTAGGGTTCGTCAATGGTGGAAATCACTCCGGGGACCCAAAACGGTGATTAATAGCCCATGAAACAGGCCAGAATCGGCCAAAACTGCGAGTGTTGATGACCGACACGTAAATGCACCCTGCGTTCGTCAATGGTGGAAATCACTCCGGGGATCCAAAACGGTGATTAATAGCCCATGAAACAGGCCAGAATCGGCCAAAACTGCGAGTGTTGATGACCGGCACGTAAATGCACCCTAGGGTTCGTCAATGGTGGAAATCACTCCGGGGACACAAAACGGTGATTAATAGCCCATGAAACAGGCCAGAATCGGCCAAAACTGCGAGTGTTGATGACCGGCACGTAAATGCACCCTAGGGTTCGTCAATGGTGGAAATCACTCCGGGGACCCAAAACGGTGATTAATAGCCCATGAAACAGGCCAGAATCGGCCAAAACTGTGAGTGTTGATGACCGGCACGTAAATGCACCCTAGGGTTCGTCAATGGTGGATATCACTCCGGGGACCCAAAACGGTGATTAATAGCCCATGCAACATGCCAGAATCGGCCAAAACTGTGAGTGTTGATGACCGGCACGTAAATGCACCCTGGGGTTCGTCAATGGTGGAAGTCACTCCGGGGACCCAAAACGGTGATTAATAGCCCATGAAACAGGCCAGAATCGGCCAAAACTGCGAGTGTTGATGACCGGCACGTAAATGCACCCTAGGGTTCGTCAATGGTGGAAATCACTCCGGGGATCCAAAACGGTGATTAATAGCCCATGAAACAGGCCAGAATCGGCCAAAACTGTGAGCGTTGATGACCGGCACGTAAATGCACCCTAGGGTTCGTCAATGGTGGAAATCACTCCGGGGACCTAAAACGGTGATTAATAGCCCATGAAACAGGCCAGAATCGGCCAAAACTGCGAGTGTTGATGACCGACACGTAAATGCACCCTGGGTTCGTCAATGGTGGAAATCACTCCGGGGATCCAAAACGGTGATTAATAGCCCACGAAACAGGCCAGAATCGGCCAAAACTGCGAGTGTTGATGACCGGCACGTAAATGCACCCTGGGTTCGTCAATGGTGGAAATCACTCCGGGGATCCAAAACGGTGATTAATAGCCCATGAAATAGGCCAGAATCGGCCAAAACTGCGAGTGTTGATGACCGGCACGTAAATGCACCCTAGGGTTCGTCAATGGTGGAAATCACTCCGGGGACCCAAAACGGTGATTAATAGCCCATGAAACAGGCCAGAATCGGCCAAAACTGCGAGTGTTGATGACCGGCACGTAAATGCACCCTAGGGTTCGTCAATGGTGGAAATCACTCCGGGGACACAAAACGGTGATTAATAGCCCATGAAACAGGCCAGAATCGGCCAAAACTGCGAGTGTTGATGACCGGCACGTAAATGCACCCTAGGGTTCGTCAATGGTGGAAATCACTCCGGGGACCCAAAACGGTGATTAATAGCCCATGAAACAGGCCAGAATCGGCCAAAACTGTGAGTGTTGATGACCGGCACGTAAATGCACCCTAGGGTTCGTCAATGGTGGATATCACTCCGGGGACCCAAAACGGTGATTAATAGCCCATGCAACATGCCAGAATCGGCCAAAACTGTGAGTGTTGATGACCGGCACGTAAATGCACCCTGGGGTTCGTCAATGGTGGAAATCACTCCGGGGACCCAAAACGGTGATTAATAGCCCATGAAACAGGCCAGAATCGGCCAAAACTGCGAGTGTTGATGACCGGCACGTAAATGCACCCTAAGGTTCGTCAATGGTGGAAATCACTCCGGGGACACAAAACGGTGATTAATAGCCCATGAAACAGGCCAGAATCGGCCAAAACTGCGAGTGTTGATGACCGGCACGTAAATGCACCCTAGGGTTCGTCAATGGTGGAAATCACTCCGGGGACCCAAAACGGTGATTAATAGCCCATGAAACAGGCCAGAATCGGCCAAAACTGTGAGTGTTGATGACCGGCACGTAAATGCACCCTAGGGTTCGTCAATGGTGGATATCACTCCGGGGACCCAAAACGGTGATTAATAGCCCACGAAACAGGCCAGAATCGGCCAAAACTGCGAGTGTTGATGACCGGCACGTAAATGCACCCTGGGTTCGTCAATGGTGGAAATCACTCCGGGGATCCAAAACGGTGATTAATAGCCCATGAAACAGGCCAGAATCGGCCAAAACTGTGAGTGTTGATGACCGGCACGTAAATGCACCCTAGGGTTCGTCAATGGTGGAAATCACTCCGGGGACCCAAAATGGTGATTAATAGCCCATGCAACATGCCAGAATCGGCCAAAACTGCGAGTGTTGATGACCGGCACGTAAATGCACCCTGGGTTCGTCAATGGTGGAAATCACTCCGGGGATCCAAAACGGTGATTAATAGCCCATGAAACAGGCCAGAATCGGCCAAAACTGCGAGTGTTGATGACCGGCACGTAAATGCACCCTGGGTTCGTCAATGGTGGAAATCACTCCGGGGATCCAAAACGGTGATTAATAGCCCATGAAACAGGCCAGAATCGGCCAAAACTGTGAGTGTTGATGACCGGCACGTAAATGCACCCTAGGGTTCGTCAATGGTGGAAGTCACTCCGGGGACCCAAAACGGTGATTAATAGCCCATGAAACAGGCCAGAATCGGCCAAAACTGTGAGTGTTGATGACCGGCACGTAAATGCACCCTAGGGTTCGTCAATGGTGGAAATCACTCCGGGGATCCAAAACGGTGATTAATAGCCCATGAAACAGGCCAGAATCGGCCAAAACTGTGAGCGTTGATGACCGGCACGTAAATGCACCCTAGGGTTCGTCAATGGTGGAAATCACTCCGGGGACCTAAAACGGTGATTAATAGCCCATGAAACAGGCCAGAATCGGCCAAAACTGCGAGTGTTGATGACCGACACGTAAATGCACCCTGGGTTCGTCAATGGTGGAAATCACTCCGGGGATCCAAAACGGTGATTAATAGCCCACGAAACAGGCCAGAATCGGCCAAAACTGCGAGTGTTGATGACCGGCACGTAAATGCACCCTGGGTTCGTCAATGGTGGAAATCACTCCGGGGATCCAAAACGGTGATTAATAGCCCATGAAATAGGCCAGAATCGGCCAAAACTGCGAGTGTTGATGACCGGCACGTAAATGCACCCTAGGGTTCGTCAATGGTGGAAATCACTCCGGGGACCCAAAACGGTGATTAATAGCCCATGAAACAGGCCAGAATCGGCCAAAACTGCGAGTGTTGATGACCGGCACGTAAATGCACCCTAGGGTTCGTCAATGGTGGAAATCACTCCGGGGACACAAAACGGTGATTAATAGCCCATGAAACAGGCCAGAATCGGCCAAAACTGCGAGTGTTGATGACCGGCACGTAAATGCACCCTAGGGTTCGTCAATGGTGGAAATCACTCCGGGGACCCAAAACGGTGATTAATAGCCCATGAAACAGGCCAGAATCGGCCAAAACTGTGAGTGTTGATGACCGGCACGTAAATGCACCCTAGGGTTCGTCAATGGTGGATATCACTCCGGGGACCCAAAACGGTGATTAATAGCCCATGCAACATGCCAGAATCGGCCAAAACTGTGAGTGTTGATGACCGGCACGTAAATGCACCCTGGGGTTCGTCAATGGTGGAAATCACTCCGGGGACCCAAAACGGTGATTAATAGCCCATGAAACAGGCCAGAATCGGCCAAAACTGCGAGTGTTGATGACCGGCACGTAAATGCACCCTAAGGTTCGTCAATGGTGGAAATCACTCCGGGGACACAAAACGGTGATTAATAGCCCATGAAACAGGCCAGAATCGGCCAAAACTGCGAGTGTTGATGACCGGCACGTAAATGCACCCTAGGGTTCGTCAATGGTGGAAATCACTCCGGGGACCCAAAACGGTGATTAATAGCCCATGAAACAGGCCAGAATCGGCCAAAACTGTGAGTGTTGATGACCGGCACGTAAATGCACCCTAGGGTTCGTCAATGGTGGATATCACTCCGGGGACCCAAAACGGTGATTAATAGCCCATGCAACATGCCAGAATCGGCCAAAACTGTGAGTGTTGATGACCGGCACGTAAATGCACCCTGGGGTTCGTCAATGGTGGAAATCACTCCGGGGACCCAAAACGGTGATTAATAGCCCATGAAACAGGCCAGAATCGGCCAAAACTGCGAGTGTTGATGACCGGCACGTAAATGCACCCTAGGGTTCGTCAATGGTGGAAATCACTCCGGGGATCCAAAACGGTGATTAATAGCCCATGAAACAGGCCAGAATCGGCCAAAACTGTGAGCGTTGATGACCGGCACGTAAATGCACCCTAGGGTTCGTCAATGGTGGAAATCACTCCGGGGACCCAAAACGGTGATTAATAGCCCATGAAACAGGCCAGAATCGGCCAAAACTGCGAGTGTTGATGACCGACACGTAAATGCACCCTGGGTTCGTCAATGGTGGAAATCACTCCGGGGATCCAAAACGGTGATTAATAGCCCACGAAACAGGCCAGAATCGGCCAAAACTGCGAGTGTTGATGACCGGCACGTAAATGCACCCTGGGTTCGTCAATGGTGGAAATCACTCCGGGGATCCAAAACGGTGATTAATAGCCCATGAAATAGGCCAGAATCGGCCAAAACTGCGAGTGTTGATGACCGGCACGTAAATGCACCCTAGGGTTCGTCAATGGTGGAAATCACTCCGGGGACCCAAAACGGTGATTAATAGCCCATGAAACAGGCCAGAATCGGCCAAAACTGCGAGTGTTGATGACCGGCACGTAAATGCACCCTAGGGTTCGTCAATGGTGGAAATCACTCCGGGGACACAAAACGGTGATTAATAGCCCATGAAACAGGCCAGAATCGGCCAAAACTGCGAGTGTTGATGACCGGCACGTAAATGCACCCTAGGGTTCGTCAATGGTGGAAATCACTCCGGGGACCCAAAACGGTGATTAATAGCCCATGAAACAGGCCAGAATCGGCCAAAACTGTGAGTGTTGATGACCGGCACGTAAATGCACCCTAGGGTTCGTCAATGGTGGATATCACTCCGGGGACCCAAAACGGTGATTAATAGCCCATGCAACATGCCAGAATCGGCCAAAACTGTGAGTGTTGATGACCGGCACGTAAATGCACCCTGGGGTTCGTCAATGGTGGAAATCACTCCGGGGACCCAAAACGGTGATTAATAGCCCATGAAACAGGCCAGAATCGGCCAAAACTGTGAGTGTTGATGACCGGCACGTAAATGCACCCTAGGGTTCGTCAATGGTGGATATCACTCCGGGGACCCAAAACGGTGATTAATAGCCCATGCAACATGCCAGAATCGGCCAAAACTGTGAGTGTTGATGACCGGCACGTAAATGCACCCTAGGGTTCGTCAATGGTGGAAATCACTCCGGGGATCCAAAACGGTGATTAATAGCCCATGAAACAGGCCAGAATCGGCCAAAACTGTGAGTGTTGATGACCGGCACGTAAATGCACCCTAGGGTTCGTCAATGGTGGAAATCACTCCGGGGACCCAAAACGGTGATTAATAGCCCATGAAACAGGCCAGAATCGGCCAAAACTGCGAGTGTTGATGACCGGCACGTAAATGCACCCTGGGTTCGTCAATGGTGGAAATCACTCCGGGGATCCAAAACGGTGATTAATAGCCCATGAAACAGGCCAGAATCGGCCAAAACTGCGAGTGTTGATGACCGGCACGTAAATGCACCCTGGGTTCGTCAATGGTGGAAATCACTCCGGGGATCCAAAACGGTGATTAATAGCCCATGAAACAGGCCAGAATCGGCCAAAACTGCGAGTGTTGATGACCGGCACGTAAATGCACCCTAGGGTTCGTCAATGGTGGAAATCACTCCGGGGACCCAAAACGGTGATTAATAGCCCATGAAACAGGCCAGAATCGGCCAAAACTGCGAGTGTTGATGACCGGCACGTAAATGCACCCTAGGGTTCGTCAATGGTGGAAATCACTCCGGGGACACAAAACGGTGATTAATAGCCCATGAAACAGGCCAGAATCGGCCAAAACTGCGAGTGTTGATGACCGGCACGTAAATGCACCCTAGGGTTCGTCAATGGTGGAAATCACTCCGGGGACCCAAAACGGTGATTAATAGCCCATGAAACAGGCCAGAATCGGCCAAAACTGTGAGTGTTGATGACCGGCACGTAAATGCACCCTAGGGTTCGTCAATGGTGGATATCACTCCGGGGACCCAAAACGGTGATTAATAGCCCATGCAACATGCCAGAATCGGCCAAAACTGTGAGTGTTGATGACCGGCACGTAAATGCACCCTGGGGTTCGTCAATGGTGGAAATCACTCCGGGGACCCAAAACGGTGATTAATAGCCCATGAAACAGGCCAGAATCGGCCAAAACTGCGAGTGTTGATGACCGGCACGTAAATGCACCCTAGGGTTCGTCAATGGTGGAAATCACTCCGGGGATCCAAAACGGTGATTAATAGCCCATGAAACAGGCCAGAATCGGCCAAAACTGTGAGTGTTGATGACCGGCACGTAAATGCACCCTAGGGTTCGTCAATGGTGGAAATCACTCCGGGGACCCAAAACGGTGATTAATAGCCCATGAAACAGGCCAGAATCGGCCAAAACTGCGAGTGTTGATGACCGGCACGTAAATGCACCCTGGGTTCGTCAATGGTGGAAATCACTCCGGGGATCCAAAACGGTGATTAATAGCCCATGAAACAGGCCAGAATCGGCCAAAACTGCGAGTGTTGATGACCGGCACGTAAATGCACCCTGGGTTCGTCAATGGTGGAAATCACTCCGGGGATCCAAAACGGTGATTAATAGCCCATGAAACAGGCCAGAATCGGCCAAAACTGCGAGTGTTGATGACCGGCACGTAAATGCACCCTAGGGTTCGTCAATGGTGGAAATCACTCCGGGGACCCAAAACGGTGATTAATAGCCCATGAAACAGGCCAGAATCGGCCAAAACTGCGAGTGTTGATGACCGGCACGTAAATGCACCCTAGGGTTCGTCAATGGTGGAAATCACTCCGGGGACCCAAAACGGTGATTAATAGCCCATGAAACAGGCCAGAATCGGCCAAAACTGTGAGTGTTGATGACCGGCACATAAATGCACCCTAGGGTTCGTCAATGGTGGATATTACTCCGGGGACCCAAAACGGTGATTAATAGCCCATGCAACATGCCAGAATCGGCCAAAACTGTGAGTGGTGATGACCGGCACGTAAATGCACCCTGGGTTCGTCAATGGTGAAAATCTCTCCGGGGACTCAAAACGGTGATTAATAGCCCATCTAACTGTGATTAATAGCCCATGAAACAGGCCAGAATCGGCCAAAACTGCGAGTGTTGATGACCGACACGTAAATACAACCTCGGGTTCGTCAATGGTGGAAATCACTCCGGGGATTCAAAACGGTGATTAATAGCCCATGTAACAATGATTAATAGCCCATGAAACATGCCAGAATCGGCCAAAACTGCGAGTGTTGATGACCGGCACGTAAACGCAACCTGGGGTTCGTCAATGGTGAAAATCACTCCGGGGACTCAAAACGGTGATTAATAGCCCATCTAACTGTGATTAATATCCCATGAAACAGGCCAGAATCGGCCAAAACTGCGAGTTTTGATGACCGACACGTAAATAAAACCTGGGGTTCGTTAATGGTGGAAATCACTCTGGGGACTCAAAACGGTGATTAATAGCCCATGAAACATGCCAGAATCGGCCAAAACTGTGAGTGTTGATGACCGGCACGTAAATGCACCCTGGGTTCGTCAATGGTGAAAATCACTCCGGGGACCCAAAACGGTGATTAATAGCCCATGAAACAGGCCAGAATCGGCCAAAACTGTGAGTGTTGATGACCGGCACGTAAATGCACCCTGGGGTTCGTCAATGGTGGAAATCACTCCGGGGACCCAAAACGGTGATTAATAGCCCATGAAACAGGCCAGAATCGGCCAAAACTGCGAGTGTTGATGACCGGCACGTAAATGCACCCTGGGTTCGTCAATGGTGGAAATCACTCCGGGGATCCAAAACGGTGATTAATAGCCCATGAAACAGGCCAGAATCGGCCAAAACTGCGAGTGTTGATGACCGGCACGTAAATGCACCCTGGGTTCGTCAATGGTGGAAATCACTCCGGGGATCCAAAACGGTGATTAATAGCCCATGAAACAGGCCAGAATCGGCCAAAACTGCGAGTGTTGATGACCGGCACGTAAATGCACCCTAGGGTTCGTCAATGGTGGAAATCACCTCGGGGACCCAAAACGGTGATTAATAGCCCATGAAACAGGCCAGAATCGGCCAAAACTGTGAGTGTTGATGACCGGCACGTAAATGCACCCTAGGGTTCGTCAATGGTGAAAATCACTCCGGGGACCCAAAACGGTGATTAATAGCCCATGAAACAGGCCAGAATCGGCCAAAACTGTGAGTGTTGATGACCGGCACGTAAATGCACCCTAGGGTTCGTCAATGGTGGAAATCACTCCGGGGACCCAAAACGGTGATTAATAGCCCATGAAACAGGCCAGAATCGGCCAAAACTGTGAGTGTTGATGACCGGCACGTAAATGCACCCTAGGGTTCGTCAATGGTGGAAATCACTCCGGGGACCCAAAACGGTGATTAATAGCCCATGAAACAGGCCAGAATCGGCCAAAACTGTGAGTGTTGATGACCGGCACGTAAATGCACCCTAGGGTTCGTCAATGGTGGATATCACTCCGGGGACCCAAAACGGTGATTAATAGCCCATGCAACATGCCAGAATCGGCCAAAACTGTGAGTGTTGATGACCGGCACGTAAATGCACCCTGGGGTTCGTCAATGGTGGAAATCACTCCGGGGACCCAAAACGGTGATTAATAGCCCATGAAACAGGCCAGAATCGGCCAAAACTGCGAGTGTTGATGACCGGCACGTAAATGCACCCTAGGGTTCGTCAATGGTGGAAATCACTCCGGGGATCCAAAACGGTGATTAATAGCCCATGAAACAGGCCAGAATCGGCCAAAACTGTGAGTGTTGATGACCGGCACGTAAATGCACCCTAGGGTTCGTCAATGGTGGAAATCACTCCGGGGACCCAAAACGGTGATTAATAGCCCATGAAACAGGCCAGAATCGGCCAAAACTGCGAGTGTTGATGACCGGCACGTAAATGCACCCTGGGTTCGTCAATGGTGGAAATCACTCCGGGGATCCAAAACGGTGATTAATAGCCCATGAAACAGGCCAGAATCGGCCAAAACTGCGAGTGTTGATGACCGGCACGTAAATGCACCCTAGGGTTCGTCAATGGTGGAAATGACTCCGGGGACCTAAAACGGTGATTAATAGCCCATGAAACAGGCCAGAATCGGCCAAAACTGCGAGTATTGATGACCGGCACGTAAATGCACCCTAGGGTTCGTCAATGGTGGAAATCACTCCGGGGACCCAAAACGGTGATTAATAGCCCATCAAACAGGCCAGAATCGGCCAAAACTGTGAGTGTTGATGACCGGCACGTAAATGCACCCTAGGGTTCGTCAATGGTGGAAATCACTCCGGGGACCCAAAACGGTGATTAATAGCCCATGCAACATGCCAGAATCGGCCAAAACTGTGAGTGTTGATGACCGGCACGTAAATGCACCCTGGGTTCGTCAATGGTGAAAATCTCTCCGGGGACTCAAAACGGTGATTAATAGCCCATCTAACTGTGATTAATAGCCCATGAAACAGGCCAGAATCGGCCAAAACTGCGAGTGTTGATGACCGACACGTAAATACAACCTGGGGTTTGTCAATGGTGGAAATCACTCCGGGGACTCAAAACGGTGCTTAATAGCCCATCTAACTGTGATTAATAGCCCATGAAGCAGGCCAGAATCGGCCAAAACTGTGAGTGTTGATGACCGACACGTAAATAAAACCTGGGGTTCGTTAATGGTGGAAATCACTCCGGGGACTCAAAACGGTGATTAATAGCCCATGAAACAGGCCAGAATCGGCCAAAACTGCGAGTGTTGATGACCGACACGTAAATATAACCTGGGGTTTGTCAATGGTGGAAATCACTCCGGGGACTCAATACGGTGATTAATAGCCCATCTAACTGTGATTAATAGCCCATGAAACAGGCCAGAATTGGCCAAAACTGCGAGTTTTGATGACCGACACGTAAATAAAACCTGGGGTTCCTCAATGGTGGAAATCACTCCGGGGACTCAAAACGGTGATTAATAGCCCATGAAACAGGCCAGAATCGGCCAAAACTACGAGTGTTGATGACCGACACGTAAATACAACCTGGGGTTTGTCAATGGTGGAAATCACTACGGGGACTCAAAACGGTGATTAATAGCCCATCTAACTGTGATTAATAGCCCATGAAACAGGCCAGAATCGGCCAAAACTGCGAGTGTTGATGACCGACACGTAAATAAAACCTGGGGTTCGTTAATGGTGGAAATCACTCCGGGGACTCAAAACGGTGATTAATAGCCCATGAAACAGGCCAGAATCGGCCAAAACTGCGAGTGTTGATGACCGGCACGTAAATATAACCCTAGGGTTCGTCAATGGTGGAAATCACTCCGGGGACCCAAAACGGTGATTAATAGCCCATGAAACAGGCCAGAATCGGCCAAAACTGTGAGTGTTGATGACCGGCACGTAAATGCACCCTAGGGTTCGTCAATGGTGGATATTACTCCGGGGACCCAAAACGGTGATTAATAGCCCATGCAACATGCCAGAATCGGCCAAAACTGTGAGTGGTGATGATCGGCACGTAAATGCACCATGGGTTCATCAATGGTGAAAATCTCTCCGGGGACTCAAAACGGTGATTAATAGCCCATCTAACTGTGATTAATAGCCCATGAAACAGGCCAGAATCGGCCAAAACTACGAGTGTTGATGACCGACACGTAAATACAACCTCGGGTTCGTCAATGGTGGAAATCACTCCGGGGATTCAAAACGGTGATTAATAGCCCATGTAACAATGATTAATAGCCCATGAAACATGCCAGAATCGGCCAAAACTGCGAGTGTTGATGACCGGCACGTAAACGCAACCTGGGGTTCGTCAATGGTGAAAATCACTCCGGGGACTCAAAACGGTGATTAATAGCCCATCTAACTGTGATTAATATCCCATGAAACAGGCCAGAATCGGCCAAAACTGCGAGTTTTGATGACCGACACGTAAATAAAACCTGGGGTTCGTTAATGGTGGAAATCACTCTCGGGACTCAAAACGGTGATTAATAGCCCATGAAACATGCCAGAATCGGCCAAAACTGTGAGTGTTGATGACCGGCACGTAAATGCACCCTGGGTTCGTCAATGGTGAAAATCACTCCGGGGACCCAAAACGGTGATTAATAGCCCATGAAACAGGCCAGAATCGGCCAAAACTGTGAGTGTTGATGACCGGCACGTAAATGCACCCTAGGGTTCGTCAATGGTGGAAATCACTCCGGGGACCCAAAACGGTGATTAATAGCCCATGCAACATGCCAGAATCGGCCAAAACTGTGAGTGTTGATGACCGGCACATAAATGCACCCTGGGTTCGTCAATGGTGGAAATCACTCCGGGGATCCAAAACGGTGATTAATAGCCCATGAAACAGGCCAGAATCGGCCAAAACTGCGAGTGTTGATGACCGGCACGTAAATGCACCCTGGGGTTCGTCAATGGTGGAAATCACTCCGGGGACCCAAAACGGTGATTAATAGCCCATGAAACAGGCCAGAATCGGCCAAAACTGCGAGTGTTGATGACCGGCACGTAAATGCACCCTGGGTTCGTCAATGGTGGAAATCACTCCGGGGATCCAAAACGGTGATTAATAGCCCATGAAACAGGCCAGAATCGGCCAAAACTGTGAGTGTTGATGACCGGCACGTAAATGCACCCTAGGGTTCGTCAATGGTGGAAATCACTCCGGGGACCCAAAACGGTGATTAATAGCCCATGAAACAGGCCAGAATCGGCCAAAACTGCGAGTGTTGATGACCGGCACGTAAATGCACCCTGGGTTCGTCAATGGTGGAAATCACTCCGGGGACCCAAAACGGTGATTAATAGCCCATGCAACATGCCAGAATCGGCCAAAACTGTGAGTGTTGATGACCGGCACGTAAATGCACCCTGGGTTCGTCAATGGTGGAAATCACTCCGGGGATCCAAAACGGTGATTAATAGCCCATGAAACATGCCAGAATCGGCCAAAAATGCGAGTGTTGATGACCGGCACGTAAACGCAACCTGGGGTTCGTCAATGGTGAAAATCACTCCGGGGACTCAAAACGGTGATTAATAGCCCATCTAACTGTGATTAATATCCCATGAAACAGGCCAGAATCGGCCAAAACTGCGAGTTTTGATGACCGACACGTAAATAAAACCTGGGGTTCGTTAATGGTGGAAATCACTCTCGGGACTCAAAACGGTGATTAATAGCCCATGAAACATGCCAGAATCGGCCAAAACTGTGAGTGTTGATGACCGGCACGTAAATGTACCCTGGGTTCGTCAATGGTGAAAATCACTCCGGGGACCCAAAACGGTGATTAATAGCCCATGAAACAGGCCAGAATCGGCCAAAACTGTGAGTGTTGATGACCGGCACGTAAATGCACCCTAGGGTTCGTCAATGGTGGAAATCACTCCGGGGACCCAAAACGGTGATTAATAGCCCATGCAACATGCCAGAATCGGCCAAAACTGTGAGTGTTGATGACCGGCACATAAATGCACCCTGGGTTCGTCAATGGTGGAAATCACTCCGGGGATCCAAAACGGTGATTAATAGCCCATGAAACAGGCCAGAATCGGCCAAAACTGCGAGTGTTGATGACCGGCACGTAAATGCACCCTGGGGTTCGTCAATGGTGGAAATCACTCCGGGGACCCAAAACGGTGATTAATAGCCCATGAAACAGGCCAGAATCGGCCAAAACTGCGAGTGTTGATGACCGGCACGTAAATGCACCCTGGGTTCGTCAATGGTGGAAATCACTCCGGGGATCCAAAACGGTGATTAATAGCCCATGAAACAGGCCAGAATCGGCCAAAACTGTGAGTGTTGATGACCGGCACGTAAATGCACCCTAGGGTTCGTCAATGGTGGAAATCACTCCGGGGACCCAAAACGGTGATTAATAGCCCATGAAACAGGCCAGAATCGGCCAAAACTGCGAGTGTTGATGACCGGCACGTAAATGCACCCTGGGTTCGTCAATGGTGGAAATCACTCCGGGGACCCAAAACGGTGATTAATAGCCCATGCAACATGCCAGAATCGGCCAAAACTGTGAGTGTTGATGACCGGCACGTAAATGCACCCTGGGTTCGTCAATGGTGGAAATCACTCCGGGGATCCAAAACGGTGATTAATAGCCCATGAAACAGGCCAGAATCGGCCAAAAATGCGAGTGTTGATGACCGGCACGTAAACGCAACCTGGGGTTCGTCAATGGTGAAAATCACTCCGGGGACTCAAAACGGTGATTAATAGCCCATCTAACTGTGATTAATATCCCATGAAACAGGCCAGAATCGGCCAAAACTGCGAGTTTTGATGACCGACACGTAAATAAAACCTGGGGTTCGTTAATGGTGGAAATCACTCTCGGGACTCAAAACGGTGATTAATAGCCCATGAAACATGCCAGAATCGGCCAAAACTGTGAGTGTTGATGACCGGCACGTAAATGTACCCTGGGTTCGTCAATGGTGAAAATCACTCCGGGGACCCAAAACGGTGATTAATAGCCCATGAAACAGGCCAGAATCGGCCAAAACTGTGAGTGTTGATGACCGGCACGTAAATGCACCCTAGGGTTCGTCAATGGTGGAAATCACTCCGGGGACCCAAAACGGTGATTAATAGCCCATGCAACATGCCAGAATCGGCCAAAACTGTGAGTGTTGATGACCGGCACATAAATGCACCCTGGGTTCGTCAATGGTGGAAATCACTCCGGGGATCCAAAACGGTGATTAATAGCCCATGAAACAGGCCAGAATCGGCCAAAACTGCGAGTGTTGATGACCGGCACGTAAATGCACCCTGGGGTTCGTCAATGGTGGAAATCACTCCGGGGACCCAAAACGGTGATTAATAGCCCATGAAACAGGCCAGAATCGGCCAAAACTGCGAGTGTTGATGACCGGCACGTAAATGCACCCTGGGTTCGTCAATGGTGGAAATCACTCCGGGGATCCAAAACGGTGATTAATAGCCCATGAAACAGGCCAGAATCGGCCAAAACTGTGAGTGTTGATGACCGGCACGTAAATGCACCCTAGGGTTCGTCAATGGTGGAAATCACTCCGGGGACCCAAAACGGTGATTAATAGCCCATGAAACAGGCCAGAATCGGCCAAAACTGCGAGTGTTGATGACCGGCACGTAAATGCACCCTGGGTTCGTCAATGGTGGAAATCACTCCGGGGACCCAAAACGGTGATTAATAGCCCATGCAACATGCCAGAATCGGCCAAAACTGTGAGTGTTGATGACCGGCACGTAAATGCACCCTGGGTTCGTCAATGGTGGAAATCACTCCGGGGATCCAAAACGGTGATTAATAGCCCATGAAACAGGCCAGAATCGGCCAAAAATGCGAGTGTTGATGACCGGCACGTAAATGCACCCTAGGGTTCGTCAATGGTGGAAATCACTCCGGGGACCCAAAACGGTGATTAATAGCCCATGAAACAGGCCAGAATCGGCCAAAACTGTGAGTGTTGATGACCGGCACGTAAATGCACCCTGGGTTCGTCAATGGTGGAAATCACTCCGGGGATCCAAAACGGTGATTAATAGCCCATGAAACAGGCCAGAATCGGCCAAAACTGCGAGTGTTGATGACCGGCACGTAAATGCACCCTGGGTTCGTCAATGGTGAAAATCTCTCCGGGGACTCAAAACGGTGATTAATAGCCCATCTAACTGTGATTAATAGCCCATGAAACAGGCCAGAATCGGCCAAAACTGCGAGTGTTGATGACCGACACGTAAATACAACCTCGGGTTCGTCAATGGTGGAAATCACTCCGGGGATTCAAAACGGTGATTAATAGCCCATGTAACAATGATTAATAGCCCATGAAACATGCCAGAATCGGCCAAAACTGCGAGTGTTGATGACCGGCACGTAAACGCAACCTGGGGTTCGTCAATGGTGAAAATCACTCCGGGGACTCAAAACGGTGATTAATAGCCCATCTAACTGTGATTAATATCCCATGAAACAGGCCAGAATCGGCCAAAACTGCGAGTTTTGATGACCGACACGTAAATAAAACCTGGGGTTCGTTAATGGTGGAAATCACTCTGGGGACTCAAAACGGTGATTAATAGCCCATGAAACATGCCAGAATCGGCCAAAACTGTGAGTGTTGATGACCGGCACGTAAATTCACCCTGGGATCGTCAATGGTGAAAATCACTCCGGGGACCCAAAACGGTGATTAATAGCCCATGAAACAGGCCAGAATCGGCCAAAACTGTGAGTGTTGATGACCGGCACGTAAATGCACCCTAGGGTTCGTCAATGGTGGAAATCACTCCGGGGACCCAAAACGGTGATTAATAGCCCATGCAACATGCCAGAATCGGCCAAAACTGTGAGTGTTGATGACCGGCACATAAATGCACCCTGGGTTCGTCAATGGTGGAAATCACTCCGGGGATCCAAAACGGTGATTAATAGCCCATGAAACAGGCCAGAATCGGCCAAAACTGCGAGTGTTGATGACCGGCACGTAAATGCACCCTGGGGTTCGTCAATGGTGGAAATCACTCCGGGGACCCAAAACGGTGATTAATAGCCCATGAAACAGGCCAGAATCGGCCAAAACTGCGAGTGTTGATGACCGGCACGTAAATGCACCCTAGGGTTCGTCAATGGTGGAAATCACTCCGGGGACCCAAAACGGTGATTAATAGCCCATGAAACAGGCCAGAATCGGCCAAAACTGTGAGTGTTGATGACCGGCACGTAAATGCACCCTAGGGTTCGTCAATGGTGGAAATCACTCCGGGGACCCAAAACGGTGATTAATAGCCCATGAAACAGGCCAGAATCGGCCAAAACTGCGAGTGTTGATGACCGGCACGTAAATGCACCCTGGGTTCGTCAATGGTGGAAATCACTCCGGGGATCCAAAACGGTGATTAATAGCCCATGAAACAGGCCAGAATCGGCCAAAACTGCGAGTGTTGATGACCGGCACGTAAATGCACCCTGGGTTCGTCAATGGTGGAAATCACTCCGGGCATTCAAAACGGTGATTAATAGCCCATGAAACAGGCCAGAATCGGCCAAAAATGCGAGTGTTGATGACCGGCACGTAAATGCACCCTAGGGTTCGTCAATGGTGGAAATCACTCCGGGGACCCAAAACGGTGATGAATAGCCCATGAAACAGGCCAGAATCGGCCAAAATTGTGAGTGTTGATGACCGGCACGTAAATGCACCCTAGGGTTCGTCAATGGTGGAAATCACTCCGGGGACCCAAAACGGTGATTAATAGCCCATGAAACAGGCCAGAATCGGCCAAAACTGTGAGTGTTGATGACCGGCACGTAAATGCACCCTAGGGTTCGTCAATGGTGGATATTACTCCGGGGACCCAAAACGGTGATTAATAGCCCATGCAACATGCCAGAATCGGCCAAAACTGTGAGTGTTGATGACCGGCACGTAAATGCACCCTGGGTTCGTCAATGGTGAAAATCTCTCCGGGGACTCAAAACGGTGATTAATAGCCCATCTAACTGTGATTAATAGCCCATGAAACAGGCCAGAATCGGCCAAAACTGCGAGTGTTGATGACCGACGCGTAAATACAACCTTGGGTTCGTCAATGGTGGAAATCACTCCGGGGATTCAAAACGGTGATTAATAGCCCATGTAACAATGATTAATAGTCCATGAAACATGCCAGAATCGGCCAAAACTGCGAGTGTTGATGACCGGCACGTAAACGCAACCTGGGGTTCGTCAATGGTGAAAATCACTCCGGGGACTCAAAACGGTGATTAATAGCCCATCTAACTGTGATTAATATCCCATGAAACAGGCCAGAATCGGCCAAAACTGCGAGTTTTGATGACCGACACGTAAATAAAACCTGGGGTTCGTTAATGGTGGAAATCACTCTGGGGACTCAAAACGGTGATTAATAGCCCATGAAACAGGCCAGAATCGGCCAAAACTGCGAGTGTTGATGACCGGCACGTAAATGCACCCTAGGGTTCGTCAATGGTGGAAATCACTCCGGGGACCCAAAACGGTGATTAATAGCCCATGAAACAGGCCAGAATCGGCCAAAACTGTGAGTGTTGATGACCGGCACGTAAATGCACCCTAGGGTTCGTCAATGGTGGAAATCACTCCGGGGACCCAAAACGGTGATTAATAGCCCATGCAACATGCCAGAATCGGCCAAAACTGCGAGTGTTGATGACCGGCACGTAAATGCACCCTAGGGTTCGTCAATGGTGGAAATCACCTCGGGGACCCAAAACGGTGATTAATAGCCCATGAAACAGGCCAGAATCGGCCAAAACTGTGAGTGTTGATGACCGGCACGTAAATGCACCCTAGGGTTCGTCAATGGTGGAAATCACTCCGGGGACCCAAACGGTGATTAATAGCCCATGAAACAGGCCAGAATCGGCCAAAACTGCGAGTATTGATGACCGGCACGTAAATGCACCCTAGGGTTCGTCAATGGTGGAAATCACTCCGGGGACCCAAAACGGTGATTAATAGCCCATGAAACAGGCCAGAATCGGCCAAAACTGTGAGTGTTGATGACCGGCACGTAAATGCACCCTAGGGTTCGTCAATGGTGGAAATCACTCCGGGGACCCAAACGGTGATTAATAGCCCATGAAACAGGCCAGAATCGGCCAAAACTGCGAGTATTGATGACCGGCACGTAAATGCACCCTAGGGTTCGTCAATGGTGGAAATCACTCCGGGGACCCAAAACGGTGATTAATAGCCCATGCAACATGCCAGAATCGGCCAAAACTGTGAGTGTTGATGACCGGCACATAAATGCACCCTGGGTTCGTCAATGGTGGAAATCACTCCGGGGATCCAAAACGGTGATTAATAGCCCATGAAACAGGCCAGAATCGGCCAAAACTGCGAGTGTTGATGACCGGCACGTAAATGCACCCTGGGGTTCGTCAATGGTGGAAATCACTCCGGGGACCCAAAACGGTGATTAATAGCCCATGAAACAGGCCAGAATCGGCCAAAACTGCGAGTGTTGATGACCGGCACGTAAATGCACCCTGGGTTCGTCAATGGTGGAAATCACTCCGGGGATCCAAAACGGTGATTAATAGCCCATGAAACAGGCCAGAATCGGCCAAAACTGTGAGTGTTGATGACCGGCACGTAAATGCACCCTAGTGTTCGTCAATGGTGGAAATCACTCCGGGGACCCAAAACGGTGATTAATAGCCCATGAAACAGGCCAGAATCGGCCAAAAATGCGAGTGTTGATGACCGGCACGTAAATGCACCCTGGGTTCGTCAATGGTGGAAATCACTCCGGGGATCCAAAACGGTGATTAATAGCCCATGAAACAGGCCAGAATCGGCCAAAACTGCGAGTGTTGATGACCGGCACGTAAATGCACCCTGGGTTCGTCAATGGTGGAAATCACTCCGGGCATTCAAAACGGTGATTAATAGCCCATGAAACAGGCCAGAATCGGCCAAAAATGCGAGTGTTGATGACCGGCACGTAAATGCACCCTAGGGTTCGTCAATGGTGGAAATCACTCCGGGGACCCAAAACGGTGATGAATAGCCCATGAAACAGGCCAGAATCGGCCAAAATTGTGAGTGTTGATGACCGGCACGTAAATGCACCCTAGGGTTCGTCAATGGTGGAAATCACTCCGGGGACCCAAAACGGTGATTAATAGCCCATGAAACAGGCCAGAATCGGCCAAAACTGTGAGTGTTGATGACCGGCACGTAAATGCACCCTAGGGTTCGTCAATGGTGGATATTACTCCGGGGACCCAAAACGGTGATTAATAGCCCATGCAACATGCCAGAATCGGCCAAAACTGTGAGTGTTGATGACCGGCACGTAAATGCACCCTGGGTTCGTCAATGGTGAAAATCTCTCCGGGGACTCAAAACGGTGATTAATAGCCCATCTAACTGTGATTAATAGCCCATGAAACAGGCCAGAATCGGCCAAAACTGCGAGTGTTGATGACCGACGCGTAAATACAACCTTGGGTTCGTCAATGGTGGAAATCACTCCGGGGATTCAAAACGGTGATTAATAGCCCATGTAACAATGATTAATAGTCCATGAAACATGCCAGAATCGGCCAAAACTGCGAGTGTTGATGACCGGCACGTAAACGCAACCTGGGGTTCGTCAATGGTGAAAATCACTCCGGGGACTCAAAACGGTGATTAATAGCCCATCTAACTGTGATTAATATCCCATGAAACAGGCCAGAATCGGCCAAAACTGCGAGTTTTGATGACCGACACGTAAATAAAACCTGGGGTTCGTTAATGGTGGAAATCACTCTGGGGACTCAAAACGGTGATTAATAGCCCATGAAACAGGCCAGAATCGGCCAAAACTGCGAGTGTTGATGACCGGCACGTAAATGCACCCTAGGGTTCGTCAATGGTGGAAATCACTCCGGGGACCCAAAACGGTGATTAATAGCCCATGAAACAGGCCAGAATCGGCCAAAACTGTGAGTGTTGATGACCGGCACGTAAATGCACCCTAGGGTTCGTCAATGGTGGAAATCACTCCGGGGACCCAAAACGGTGATTAATAGCCCATGCAACATGCCAGAATCGGCCAAAACTGCGAGTGTTGATGACCGGCACGTAAATGCACCCTAGGGTTCGTCAATGGTGGAAATCACCTCGGGGACCCAAAACGGTGATTAATAGCCCATGAAACAGGCCAGAATCGGCCAAAACTGTGAGTGTTGATGACCGGCACGTAAATGCACCCTAGGGTTCGTCAATGGTGGAAATCACTCCGGGGACCCAAACGGTGATTAATAGCCCATGAAACAGGCCAGAATCGGCCAAAACTGCGAGTATTGATGACCGGCACGTAAATGCACCCTAGGGTTCGTCAATGGTGGAAATCACTCCGGGGACCCAAAACGGTGATTAATAGCCCATGAAACAGGCCAGAATCGGCCAAAACTGTGAGTGTTGATGACCGGCACGTAAATGCACCCTAGGGTTCGTCAATGGTGGAAATCACTCCGGGGACCCAAACGGTGATTAATAGCCCATGAAACAGGCCAGAATCGGCCAAAACTGCGAGTATTGATGACCGGCACGTAAATGCACCCTAGGGTTCGTCAATGGTGGAAATCACTCCGGGGACCCAAAACGGTGATTAATAGCCCATGCAACATGCCAGAATCGGCCAAAACTGTGAGTGTTGATGACCGGCACATAAATGCACCCTGGGTTCGTCAATGGTGGAAATCACTCCGGGGATCCAAAACGGTGATTAATAGCCCATGAAACAGGCCAGAATCGGCCAAAACTGCGAGTGTTGATGACCGGCACGTAAATGCACCCTGGGGTTCGTCAATGGTGGAAATCACTCCGGGGACCCAAAACGGTGATTAATAGCCCATGAAACAGGCCAGAATCGGCCAAAACTGCGAGTGTTGATGACCGGCACGTAAATGCACCCTGGGTTCGTCAATGGTGGAAATCACTCCGGGGATCCAAAACGGTGATTAATAGCCCATGAAACAGGCCAGAATCGGCCAAAACTGTGAGTGTTGATGACCGGCACGTAAATGCACCCTAGTGTTCGTCAATGGTGGAAATCACTCCGGGGACCCAAAACGGTGATTAATAGCCCATGAAACAGGCCAGAATCGGCCAAAAATGCGAGTGTTGATGACCGGCACGTAAATGCACCCTGGGTTCGTCAATGGTGGAAATCACTCCGGGGATCCAAAACGGTGATTAATAGCCCATGAAACAGGCCAGAATCGGCCAAAACTGCGAGTGTTGATGACCGGCACGTAAATGCACCCTGGGTTCGTCAATGGTGGAAATCACTCCGGGCATTCAAAACGGTGATTAATAGCCCATGAAACAGGCCAGAATCGGCCAAAAATGCGAGTGTTGATGACCGGCACGTAAATGCACCCTAGGGTTCGTCAATGGTGGAAATCACTCCGGGGACCCAAAACGGTGATTAATAGCCCATGAAACAGGCCAGAATCGGCCAAAACTGTGAGTGTTGATGACCGGCACGTAAATGCACCCTAGGGTTCGTCAATGGTGGAAATCACTCCGGGGACCCAAAACGGTGATTAATAGCCCATGAAACAGGCCAGAATCGGCCAAAACTGTGAGTGTTGATGACCGGCACGTAAATGCACCCTAGGGTTCGTCAATGGTGGAAATCACTCCGGGGACCCAAAACGGTGATTAATAGCCCATGCAACATGCCAGAATCGGCCAAAACTGCGAGTGTTGATGACCGGCACGTAAATGCACCCTAGGGTTCGTCAATGGTGGAAATCACTCCGGGGACCCAAAACGGTGATTAATAGCCCATGAAACAGGCCAGAATCGGCCAAAACTGTGAGTGTTGATGACCGGCACGTAAATGCACCCTAGGTTTCGTCAATGGTGGAAATCACTCCGGGGACCCAAAACGGTGATTAATAGCCCATGCAACATGCCAGAATCGGCCAAAACTGTGAGTGTTGATGACCGGCACGTAAATGCACCCTGGGTTCATCAATGGTGGAAATCACTCCGGGGATCCAAAACGGTGATTAATAGCCCATGAAACAGGCCAGAATCGGCCAAAACTGTGAGTGTTGATGACCGGCACGTAAATGCACCCTAGGGTTCGTCAATGGTGGAAATCACTCCGGGGACCCAAAACGGTGATTAATAGCCCATGAAACAGGCCAGAATCGGCCAAAACTGTGAGTGTTGATGACCGGCACGTAAATGCACCCTAGGGTTCGTCAATGGTGGATATCACTCCGGGGACCCAAAACGGTGATTAATAGCCCATGCAACATGCCAGAATCGGCCAAAACTGTGAGTGTTGATGACCGGCACGTAAATGCACCCTGGGTTCGTCAATGGTGAAAATCACTCCGGGGACCCAAAACGGTGATTAATAGCCCATGCAACATGCCAGAATCGGCCAAAACTGTGAGTGTTGATGACCGGCACATAAATGCACCCTGGGTTCGTCAATGGTGGAAATCACTCCGGGGACCCAAAACGGTGATTAATAGCCCATGAAACAGGCCAGAATCGGCCAAAACTGCGAGTGTTGATGACCGGCACGTAAATGCACCCTAGGGTTCGTCAATGGTGGAAATCACTCCGGGGACCCAAAACGGTGATTAATAGCCCATGAAACAGGCCAGAATCGGCCAAAACTGTGAGTGTTGATGACCGGCACGTAAATGCACCCTACGGTTCGTCAATGGTGGATATCACTCCGGGGACCCAAAACGGTGATTAATAGCCCATGCAACATGCCAGAATCGGCCAAAACTGTGAGTGTTGATGACCGGCACGTAAATGCACCCTAGGGTTCGTCAATGGTGGAAATCACTCCGGGGACCCAAAACGGTGATTAATAGCCCATGCAACATGCCAGAATCGGCCAAAACTGTGAGTGTTGATGACCGGCACATAAATGCACCCTGGGTTCGTCAATGGTGGAAATCACTCCGGGGATCCAAAACGGTGATTAATATCCCATGAAACAGGCCAGAATCGGCCAAAACTGCGAGTGTTGATGACCGGCACGTAAATGCACCCTGGGGTTCGTCAATGGTGGAAATCACTCCGGGGACCCAAAACGGTGATTAATAGCCCATGAAACAGGCCAGAATCGGCCAAAACTGCGAGTGTTGATGACCGGCACGTAAATGCACCCTGGGTTCGTCAATGGTGGAAATCACTCCGGGGATCCAAAACGGTGATTAATAGCCCATGAAACAGGCCAGAATCGGCCAAAACTGTGAGTGTTGATGACCGGCACGTAAATGCACCCTAGGGTTCGTCAATGGTGGAAATCACTCCGGGGACCCAAAACGGTGATTAATAGCCCATGAAACAGGCCAGAATCGGCCAAAACTGCGAGTGTTGATGACCGGCACGTAAATGCACCCTGGGTTCGTCAATGGTGGAAATCACTCCGGGGATCCAAAACGGTGATTAATAGCCCATGAAACAGGCCAGAATCGGCCAAAACTGCGAGTGTTGATGACCGGCACGTAAATGCACCCTGGGTTCGTCAATGGTGGAAATCACTCCGGGGATCCAAAACGGTGATTAATAGCCCATGAAACAGGCCAGAATCGGCCAAAACTGTGAGTGTTGATGACCGGCACGTAAATGCACCCTAGGGTTCGTCAATGGTGGAAATCACTCCGGGGACCCAAAACGGTGATTAATAGCCCATGAAACAGGCCAGAATCGGCCAAAACTGCGAGTATTGATGACCGGCACGTAAATGCACCCTAGGGTTCGTCAATGGTGGAAATCACTCCGGGGACCCAAAACGGTGATTAATAGCCCATGAAACAGGCCAGAATCGGCCAAAACTGCGAGTGTTGATGACCGGCACGTAAATGCACCCTAGGGTTCGTCAATGGTGGAAATCACTCCGGGGACCCAAAACGGTGATTAATAGCCCATGAAACAGGCCAGAATCGGCCAAAACTGTGAGTGTTGATGACCGGCACGTAAATGCACCCTAGGGTTCGTCAATGGTGGATATCACTCCGGGGACCCAAAACGGTGATTAATAGCCCATGCAACATGCCAGAATCGGCCAAAACTGTGAGTGTTGATGACCGGCACGTAAATGCACCCTGGGTTCGTCAATGGTGGAAATCACTCCGGGGATCCAAAACGGTGATTAATAGCCCATGAAACAGGCCAGAATCGGCCAAAACTGTGAGTGTTGATGACCGGCACATAAATGCACCCTGGGTTCGTCAATGGTGGAAATCACTCCGGGGATCCAAAACGGTGATTAATATCCCATGAAACAGGCCAGAATCGGCCAAAACTGCGAGTGTTGATGACCGGCACGTAAATGCACCCTGGGGTTCGTCAATGGTGGAAATCACTCCGGGGACCCAAAACGGTGATTAATAGCCCATGAAACAGGCCAGAATCGGCCAAAACTGTGAGTGTTGATGACCGGCACGTAAATGCACCCTAGGGTTCGTCAATAGTGGATATCACTCCGGGGACCCAAAACGGTGATTAATAGCCCATGCAACATGCCAGAATCGGCCAAAACTGTGAGTGTTGATGACCGGCACGTAAATGCACCCTGGGTTCGTCAATGGTGAAAATCACTCCGGGGACCCAAAACAGTGATTAATAGCCCATGAAACAGGCCAGAATCGGCCAAAACTGTGAGTGTTGATGACCGGCACGTAAATGCACCCTAGGGTTCGTCAATAGTGGAAATCACTCCGGGGACCCAAAACGGTGATTAATAGCCCATGAAACAGGCCAGAATCGGCCAAAACTGTGAGTGTTGATGACCGGCACGTAAATGCACCCTAGGGTTCGTCAATGGTGGAAATCACTCCGGGGACCCAAAACGGTGATTAATAGCCCATGAAACAGGCCAGAATCGGCCAAAACTGCGAGTGTTGATGACCGGCACGTAAATGCACCCTAGGGTTCGTCAATGGTGGAAATCACTCCGGGGACCCAAAACGGTGATTAATAGCCCATGAAACAGGCCAGAATCGGCCAAAACTGTGAGTGTTGATGACCGGCACGTAAATGCACCCTGGGTTCGTCAATGGTGGAAATCACTCCGGGGATCCAAAACGGTGATTAATAGCCCATGAAACAGGCCAGAATCGGCCAAAACTGCGAGTGTTGATGACCGGCACGTAAATGCACCCTGGGTTCGTCAATGGTGAAAATCTCTCCGGGGACTCAAAACGGTGATTAATAGCCCATCTAACTGTGATTAATAGCCCATGAAACAGGCCAGAATCGGCCAAAACTGCGAGTGTTGATGACCGACACGTAAATACAACCTCGGGTTCGTCAATGGTGGAAATCACTCCGGGGATTCAAAACGGTGATTAATAGCCCATGTAACAATGATTAATAGCCCATGAAACATGCCAGAATCGGCCAAAACTGCGAGTGTTGATGACCGGCACGTAAACGCAACCTGGGGTTCGTCAATGGTGAAAATCACTCCGGGGACTCAAAACGGTGATTAATAGCCCATCTAACTGTGATTAATATCCCATGAAACAGGCCAGAATCGGCCAAAACTGCGAGTTTTGATGACCGACACGTAAATAAAACCTGGGGTTCGTTAATGGTGGAAATCACTCTGGGGACTCAAAACGGTGATTAATAGCCCATGAAACATGCCAGAATCGGCCAAAACTGTGAGTGTTGATGACCGGCACGTAAATTCACCCTGGGATCGTCAATGGTGAAAATCACTCCGGGGACCCAAAACGGTGATTAATAGCCCATGAAACAGGCCAGAATCGGCCAAAACTGTGAGTGTTGATGACCGGCACGTAAATGCACCCTAGGGTTCGTCAATGGTGGAAATCACTCCGGGGACCCAAAACGGTGATTAATAGCCCATGCAACATGCCAGAATCGGCCAAAACTGTGAGTGTTGATGACCGGCACATAAATGCACCCTGGGTTCGTCAATGGTGGAAATCACTCCGGGGATCCAAAACGGTGATTAATAGCCCATGAAACAGGCCAGAATCGGCCAAAACTGCGAGTGTTGATGACCGGCACGTAAATGCACCCTGGGGTTCGTCAATGGTGGAAATCACTCCGGGGACCCAAAACGGTGATTAATAGCCCATGAAACAGGCCAGAATCGGCCAAAACTGCGAGTGTTGATGACCGGCACGTAAATGCACCCTGGGTTCGTCAATGGTGGAAATCACTCCGGGGATCCAAAACGGTGATTAATAGCCCATGAAACAGGCCAGAATCGGCCAAAACTGTGAGTGTTGATGACCGGCACGTAAATGCACCCTAGGGTTCGTCAATGGTGGAAATCACTCCGGGGACCCAAAACGGTGATTAATAGCCCATGAAACAGGCCAGAATCGGCCAAAACTGCGAGTGTTGATGACCGGCACGTAAATGCACCCTGGGTTCGTCAATGGTGGAAATCACTCCGGGGATCCAAAACGGTGATTAATAGCCCATGAAACAGGCCAGAATCGGCCAAAACTGCGAGTGTTGATGACCGGCACGTAAATGCACCCTGGGTTCGTCAATGGTGGAAATCACTCCGGGCATTCAAAAAGGTGATTAATAGCCCATGAAACAGGCCAGAATCGGCCAAAAATGCGAGTGTTGATGACCGGCACGTAAATGCACCCTAGGGTTCGTCAATGGTGGAAATCACTCCGGGGACCCAAAACGGTGATGAATAGCCCATGAAACAGGCCAGAATCGGCCAAAACTGTGAGTGTTGATGACCGGCACGTAAATGCACCCTAGGGTTCGTCAATGGTGGAAATCACTCCGGGGACCCAAAACGGTGATTAATAGCCCATGAAACAGGCCAGAATCGGCCAAAACTGTGAGTGTTGATGACCGGCACGTAAATGCACCCTAGGGTTCGTCAATGGTGGATATTACTCCGGGGACCCAAAACGGTGATTAATAGCCCATGCAACATGCCAGAATCGGCCAAAACTGTGAGTGTTGATGACCGGCACGTAAATGCACCCTGGGTTCGTCAATGGTGAAAATCTCTCCGGGGACTCAAAACGGTGATTAATAGCCCATCTAACTGTGATTAATAGCCCATGAAACAGGCCAGAATCGGCCAAAACTGCGAGTGTTGATGACCGACGCGTAAATACAACCTTGGGTTCGTCAATGGTGGAAATCACTCCGGGGATTCAAAACGGTGATTAATAGCCCATGTAACAATGATTAATAGTCCATGAAACATGCCAGAATCGGCCAAAACTGCGAGTGTTGATGACCGGCACGTAAACGCAACCTGGGGTTCGTCAATGGTGAAAATCACTCCGGGGACTCAAAACGGTGATTAATAGCCCATCTAACTGTGATTAATATCCCATGAAACAGGCCAGAATCGGCCAAAACTGCGAGTTTTGATGACCGACACGTAAATAAAACCTGGGGTTCGTTAATGGTGGAAATCACTCTGGGGACTCAAAACAGTGATTAATAGCCCATGAAACAGGCCAGAATCGGCCAAAACTGCGAGTGTTGATGACCGGCACGTAAATGCACCCTAGGGTTCGTCAATGGTGGAAATCACTCCGGGGACCCAAAACGGTGATTAATAGCCCATGAAACAGGCCAGAATCGGCCAAAACTGTGAGTGTTGATGACCGGCACGTAAATGCACCCTGGGTTCGTCAATGGTGGAAATCACTCCGGGGATCCAAAACGGTGATTAATAGCCCATGAAACAGGCCAGAATCGGCCAAAACTGCGAGTGTTGATGACCGGCACGTAAATGCACCCTGGGTTCGTCAATGGTGGAAATCACTCCGGGGATCCAAAACGGTGATTAATAGCCCATGAAACAGGCCAGAATCGGCCAAAACTGTGAGTGTTGATGACCGGCACGTAAATGCACCCTAGGGTTCGTCAATGGTGGAAATCACTCCGGGGACCCAAAACGGTGATTAATAGCCCATGAAACAGGCCAGAATCGGCCAAAACTGCGAGTATTGATGACCGGCACGTAAATGCACCCTAGGGTTCGTCAATGGTGGAAATCACTCCGGGGACCCAAAACGGTGATTAATAGCCCATGAAACAGGCCAGAATCGGCCAAAACTGCGAGTGTTGATGACCGGCACGTAAATGCACCCTAGGGTTCGTCAATGGTGGAAATCACTCCGGGGACCCAAAACGGTGATTAATAGCCCATGAAACAGGCCAGAATCGGCCAAAACTGTGAGTGTTGATGACCGGCACGTAAATGCACCCTAGGGTTCGTCAATGGTGGATATCACTCCGGGGACCCAAAACGGTGATTAATAGCCCATGCAACATGCCAGAATCGGCCAAAACTGTGAGTGTTGATGACCGGCACGTAAATGCACCCTGGGTTCGTCAATGGTGGAAATCACTCCGGGGATCCAAAACGGTGATTAATAGCCCATGAAACAGGCCAGAATCGGCCAAAACTGTGAGTGTTGATGACCGGCACATAAATGCACCCTGGGTTCGTCAATGGTGGAAATCACTCCGGGGATCCAAAACGGTGATTAATATCCCATGAAACAGGCCAGAATCGGCCAAAACTGCGAGTGTTGATGACCGGCACGTAAATGCACCCTGGGGTTCGTCAATGGTGGAAATCACTCCGGGGACCCAAAACGGTGATTAATAGCCCATGAAACAGGCCAGAATCGGCCAAAACTGTGAGTGTTGATGACCGGCACGTAAATGCACCCTAGGGTTCGTCAATAGTGGATATCACTCCGGGGACCCAAAACGGTGATTAATAGCCCATGCAACATGCCAGAATCGGCCAAAACTGTGAGTGTTGATGACCGGCACGTAAATGCACCCTGGGTTCGTCAATGGTGAAAATCACTCCGGGGACCCAAAACAGTGATTAATAGCCCATGAAACAGGCCAGAATCGGCCAAAACTGTGAGTGTTGATGACCGGCACGTAAATGCACCCTAGGGTTCGTCAATGGTGGAAATCACTCCGGGGACCCAAAACGGTGATTAATAGCCCATGAAACAGGCCAGAATCGGCCAAAACTGTGAGTGTTGATGACCGGCACGTAAATGCACCCTAGGGTTCGTCAATGGTGGAAATCACTCCGGGGACCCAAAACGGTGATTAATAGCCCATGAAACAGGCCAGAATCGGCCAAAACTGCGAGTGTTGATGACCGGCACGTAAATGCACCCTAGGGTTCGTCAATGGTGGAAATCACTCCGGGGACCCAAAACGGTGATTAATAGCCCATGAAACAGGCCAGAATCGGCCAAAACTGTGAGTGTTGATGACCGGCACGTAAATGCACCCTGGGTTCGTCAATGGTGGAAATCACTCCGGGGATCCAAAACGGTGATTAATAGCCCATGAAACAGGCCAGAATCGGCCAAAACTGCGAGTGTTGATGACCGGCACGTAAATGCACCCTGGGTTCGTCAATGGTGAAAATCTCTCCGGGGACTCAAAACGGTGATTAATAGCCCATCTAACTGTGATTAATAGCCCATGAAACAGGCCAGAATCGGCCAAAACTGCGAGTGTTGATGACCGACACGTAAATACAACCTCGGGTTCGTCAATGGTGGAAATCACTCCGGGGATTCAAAACGGTGATTAATAGCCCATGTAACAATGATTAATAGCCCATGAAACATGCCAGAATCGGCCAAAACTGCGAGTGTTGATGACCGGCACGTAAACGCAACCTGGGGTTCGTCAATGGTGAAAATCACTCCGGGGACTCAAAACGGTGATTAATAGCCCATCTAACTGTGATTAATATCCCATGAAACAGGCCAGAATCGGCCAAAACTGCGAGTTTTGATGACCGACACGTAAATAAAACCTGGGGTTCGTTAATGGTGGAAATCACTCTGGGGACTCAAAACGGTGATTAATAGCCCATGAAACATGCCAGAATCGGCCAAAACTGTGAGTGTTGATGACCGGCACGTAAATTCACCCTGGGATCGTCAATGGTGAAAATCACTCCGGGGACCCAAAACGGTGATTAATAGCCCATGAAACAGGCCAGAATCGGCCAAAACTGTGAGTGTTGATGACCGGCACGTAAATGCACCCTAGGGTTCGTCAATGGTGGAAATCACTCCGGGGACCCAAAACGGTGATTAATAGCCCATGCAACATGCCAGAATCGGCCAAAACTGTGAGTGTTGATGACCGGCACATAAATGCACCCTGGGTTCGTCAATGGTGGAAATCACTCCGGGGATCCAAAACGGTGATTAATAGCCCATGAAACAGGCCAGAATCGGCCAAAACTGCGAGTGTTGATGACCGGCACGTAAATGCACCCTGGGGTTCGTCAATGGTGGAAATCACTCCGGGGACCCAAAACGGTGATTAATAGCCCATGAAACAGGCCAGAATCGGCCAAAACTGCGAGTGTTGATGACCGGCACGTAAATGCACCCTGGGTTCGTCAATGGTGGAAATCACTCCGGGGATCCAAAACGGTGATTAATAGCCCATGAAACAGGCCAGAATCGGCCAAAACTGTGAGTGTTGATGACCGGCACGTAAATGCACCCTAGGGTTCGTCAATGGTGGAAATCACTCCGGGGACCCAAAACGGTGATTAATAGCCCATGAAACAGGCCAGAATCGGCCAAAACTGCGAGTGTTGATGACCGGCACGTAAATGCACCCTGGGTTCGTCAATGGTGGAAATCACTCCGGGGATCCAAAACGGTGATTAATAGCCCATGAAACAGGCCAGAATCGGCCAAAACTGCGAGTGTTGATGACCGGCACGTAAATGCACCCTGGGTTCGTCAATGGTGGAAATCACTCCGGGCATTCAAAAAGGTGATTAATAGCCCATGAAACAGGCCAGAATCGGCCAAAAATGCGAGTGTTGATGACCGGCACGTAAATGCACCCTAGGGTTCGTCAATGGTGGAAATCACTCCGGGGACCCAAAACGGTGATGAATAGCCCATGAAACAGGCCAGAATCGGCCAAAACTGTGAGTGTTGATGACCGGCACGTAAATGCACCCTAGGGTTCGTCAATGGTGGAAATCACTCCGGGGACCCAAAACGGTGATTAATAGCCCATGAAACAGGCCAGAATCGGCCAAAACTGTGAGTGTTGATGACCGGCACGTAAATGCACCCTAGGGTTCGTCAATGGTGGATATTACTCCGGGGACCCAAAACGGTGATTAATAGCCCATGCAACATGCCAGAATCGGCCAAAACTGTGAGTGTTGATGACCGGCACGTAAATGCACCCTGGGTTCGTCAATGGTGAAAATCTCTCCGGGGACTCAAAACGGTGATTAATAGCCCATCTAACTGTGATTAATAGCCCATGAAACAGGCCAGAATCGGCCAAAACTGCGAGTGTTGATGACCGACGCGTAAATACAACCTTGGGTTCGTCAATGGTGGAAATCACTCCGGGGATTCAAAACGGTGATTAATAGCCCATGTAACAATGATTAATAGTCCATGAAACATGCCAGAATCGGCCAAAACTGCGAGTGTTGATGACCGGCACGTAAACGCAACCTGGGGTTCGTCAATGGTGAAAATCACTCCGGGGACTCAAAACGGTGATTAATAGCCCATCTAACTGTGATTAATATCCCATGAAACAGGCCAGAATCGGCCAAAACTGCGAGTTTTGATGACCGACACGTAAATAAAACCTGGGGTTCGTTAATGGTGGAAATCACTCTGGGGACTCAAAACAGTGATTAATAGCCCATGAAACAGGCCAGAATCGGCCAAAACTGCGAGTGTTGATGACCGGCACGTAAATGCACCCTAGGGTTCGTCAATGGTGGAAATCACTCCGGGGACCCAAAACGGTGATTAATAGCCCATGAAACAGGCCAGAATCGGCCAAAACTGTGAGTGTTGATGACCGGCACGTAAATGCACCCTAGGGTTCGTCAATGGTGGAAATCACTCCGGGGACCCAAAACGGTGATTAATAGCCCATGCAACATGCCAGAATCGGCCAAAACTGCGAGTGTTGATGACCGGCACGTAAATGCACCCTAGGGTTCGTCAATGGTGGAAATCACCTCGGGGACCCAAAACGGTGATTAATAGCCCATGAAACAGGCCAGAATCGGCCAAAACTGTGAGTGTTGATGACCGGCACGTAAATGCACCCTAGGGTTCGTCAATGGTGGAAATCACTCCGGGGACCCAAACGGTGATTAATAGCCCATGAAACAGGCCAGAATCGGCCAAAACTGCGAGTATTGATGACCGGCACGTAAATGCACCCTAGGGTTCGTCAATGGTGGAAATCACTCCGGGGACCCAAAACGGTGATTAATAGCCCATGAAACAGGCCAGAATCGGCCAAAACTGTGAGTGTTGATGACCGGCACGTAAATGCACCCTAGGGTTCGTCAATGGTGGAAATCACTCCGGGGACCCAAACGGTGATTAATAGCCCATGAAACAGGCCAGAATCGGCCAAAACTGCGAGTATTGATGACCGGCACGTAAATGCACCCTAGGGTTCGTCAATGGTGGAAATCACTCCGGGGACCCAAAACGGTGATTAATAGCCCATGCAACATGCCAGAATCGGCCAAAACTGTGAGTGTTGATGACCGGCACATAAATGCACCCTGGGTTCGTCAATGGTGGAAATCACTCCGGGGATCCAAAACGGTGATTAATAGCCCATGAAACAGGCCAGAATCGGCCAAAACTGCGAGTGTTGATGACCGGCACGTAAATGCACCCTGGGGTTCGTCAATGGTGGAAATCACTCCGGGGACCCAAAACGGTGATTAATAGCCCATGAAACAGGCCAGAATCGGCCAAAACTGCGAGTGTTGATGACCGGCACGTAAATGCACCCTGGGTTCGTCAATGGTGGAAATCACTCCGGGGATCCAAAACGGTGATTAATAGCCCATGAAACAGGCCAGAATCGGCCAAAACTGTGAGTGTTGATGACCGGCACGTAAATGCACCCTAGTGTTCGTCAATGGTGGAAATCACTCCGGGGACCCAAAACGGTGATTAATAGCCCATGAAACAGGCCAGAATCGGCCAAAAATGCGAGTGTTGATGACCGGCACGTAAATGCACCCTGGGTTCGTCAATGGTGGAAATCACTCCGGGGATCCAAAACGGTGATTAATAGCCCATGAAACAGGCCAGAATCGGCCAAAACTGCGAGTGTTGATGACCGGCACGTAAATGCACCCTGGGTTCGTCAATGGTGGAAATCACTCCGGGCATTCAAAACGGTGATTAATAGCCCATGAAACAGGCCAGAATCGGCCAAAAATGCGAGTGTTGATGACCGGCACGTAAATGCACCCTAGGGTTCGTCAATGGTGGAAATCACTCCGGGGACCCAAAACGGTGATTAATAGCCCATGAAACAGGCCAGAATCGGCCAAAACTGTGAGTGTTGATGACCGGCACGTAAATGCACCCTAGGGTTCGTCAATGGTGGAAATCACTCCGGGGACCCAAAACGGTGATTAATAGCCCATGAAACAGGCCAGAATCGGCCAAAACTGTGAGTGTTGATGACCGGCACGTAAATGCACCCTAGGGTTCGTCAATGGTGGAAATCACTCCGGGGACCCAAAACGGTGATTAATAGCCCATGCAACATGCCAGAATCGGCCAAAACTGCGAGTGTTGATGACCGGCACGTAAATGCACCCTAGGGTTCGTCAATGGTGGAAATCACTCCGGGGACCCAAAACGGTGATTAATAGCCCATGAAACAGGCCAGAATCGGCCAAAACTGTGAGTGTTGATGACCGGCACGTAAATGCACCCTAGGTTTCGTCAATGGTGGAAATCACTCCGGGGACCCAAAACGGTGATTAATAGCCCATGCAACATGCCAGAATCGGCCAAAACTGTGAGTGTTGATGACCGGCACGTAAATGCACCCTGGGTTCATCAATGGTGGAAATCACTCCGGGGATCCAAAACGGTGATTAATAGCCCATGAAACAGGCCAGAATCGGCCAAAACTGTGAGTGTTGATGACCGGCACGTAAATGCACCCTAGGGTTCGTCAATGGTGGAAATCACTCCGGGGACCCAAAACGGTGATTAATAGCCCATGAAACAGGCCAGAATCGGCCAAAACTGTGAGTGTTGATGACCGGCACGTAAATGCACCCTAGGGTTCGTCAATGGTGGATATCACTCCGGGGACCCAAAACGGTGATTAATAGCCCATGCAACATGCCAGAATCGGCCAAAACTGTGAGTGTTGATGACCGGCACGTAAATGCACCCTGGGTTCGTCAATGGTGAAAATCACTCCGGGGACCCAAAACGGTGATTAATAGCCCATGCAACATGCCAGAATCGGCCAAAACTGTGAGTGTTGATGACCGGCACATAAATGCACCCTGGGTTCGTCAATGGTGGAAATCACTCCGGGGACCCAAAACGGTGATTAATAGCCCATGAAACAGGCCAGAATCGGCCAAAACTGCGAGTGTTGATGACCGGCACGTAAATGCACCCTAGGGTTCGTCAATGGTGGAAATCACTCCGGGGACCCAAAACGGTGATTAATAGCCCATGAAACAGGCCAGAATCGGCCAAAACTGTGAGTGTTGATGACCGGCACGTAAATGCACCCTACGGTTCGTCAATGGTGGATATCACTCCGGGGACCCAAAACGGTGATTAATAGCCCATGCAACATGCCAGAATCGGCCAAAACTGTGAGTGTTGATGACCGGCACGTAAATGCACCCTAGGGTTCGTCAATGGTGGAAATCACTCCGGGGACCCAAAACGGTGATTAATAGCCCATGCAACATGCCAGAATCGGCCAAAACTGTGAGTGTTGATGACCGGCACATAAATGCACCCTGGGTTCGTCAATGGTGGAAATCACTCCGGGGATCCAAAACGGTGATTAATATCCCATGAAACAGGCCAGAATCGGCCAAAACTGCGAGTGTTGATGACCGGCACGTAAATGCACCCTGGGGTTCGTCAATGGTGGAAATCACTCCGGGGACCCAAAACGGTGATTAATAGCCCATGAAACAGGCCAGAATCGGCCAAAACTGCGAGTGTTGATGACCGGCACGTAAATGCACCCTGGGTTCGTCAATGGTGGAAATCACTCCGGGGATCCAAAACGGTGATTAATAGCCCATGAAACAGGCCAGAATCGGCCAAAACTGTGAGTGTTGATGACCGGCACGTAAATGCACCCTAGGGTTCGTCAATGGTGGAAATCACTCCGGGGACCCAAAACGGTGATTAATAGCCCATGAAACAGGCCAGAATCGGCCAAAACTGCGAGTGTTGATGACCGGCACGTAAATGCACCCTGGGTTCGTCAATGGTGGAAATCACTCCGGGGATCCAAAACGGTGATTAATAGCCCATGAAACAGGCCAGAATCGGCCAAAACTGCGAGTGTTGATGACCGGCACGTAAATGCACCCTGGGTTCGTCAATGGTGGAAATCACTCCGGGGATCCAAAACGGTGATTAATAGCCCATGAAACAGGCCAGAATCGGCCAAAACTGTGAGTGTTGATGACCGGCACGTAAATGCACCCTAGGGTTCGTCATTGGTGGAAATCACTCCGGGGACCCAAAACGGTGATTAATAGCCCATGAAACAGGCCAGAATCGGCCAAAACTGCGAGTATTGATGACCGGCACGTAAATGCACCCTAGGGTTCGTCAATGGTGGAAATCACTCCGGGGACCCAAAACGGTGATTAATAGCCCATGAAACAGGCCAGAATCGGCCAAAACTGCGAGTGTTGATGACCGGCACGTAAATGCACCCTAGGGTTCGTCAATGGTGGAAATCACTCCGGGGACCCAAAACGGTGATTAATAGCCCATGAAACAGGCCAGAATCGGCCAAAACTGTGAGTGTTGATGACCGGCACGTAAATGCACCCTAGGGTTCGTCAATGGTGGATATCACTCCGGGGACCCAAAACGGTGATTAATAGCCCATGCAACATGCCAGAATCGGCCAAAACTGTGAGTGTTGATGACCGGCACGTAAATGCACCCTGGGTTCGTCAATGGTGGAAATCACTCCGGGGATCCAAAACGGTGATTAATAGCCCATGAAACAGGCCAGAATCGGCCAAAACTGTGAGTGTTGATGACCGGCACATAAATGCACCCTGGGTTCGTCAATGGTGGAAATCACTCCGGGGATCCAAAACGGTGATTAATATCCCATGAAACAGGCCAGAATCGGCCAAAACTGCGAGTGTTGATGACCGGCACGTAAATGCACCCTGGGGTTCGTCAATGGTGGAAATCACTCCGGGGACCCAAAACGGTGATTAATAGCCCATGAAACAGGCCAGAATCGGCCAAAACTGTGAGTGTTGATGACCGGCACGTAAATGCACCCTAGGGTTCGTCAATAGTGGATATCACTCCGGGGACCCAAAACGGTGATTAATAGCCCATGCAACATGCCAGAATCGGCCAAAACTGTGAGTGTTGATGACCGGCACGTAAATGCACCCTGGGTTCGTCAATGGTGAAAATCACTCCGGGGACCCAAAACAGTGATTAATAGCCCATGAAACAGGCCAGAATCGGCCAAAACTGTGAGTGTTGATGACCGGCACGTAAATGCACCCTAGGGTTCGTCAATGGTGGAAATCACTCCGGGGACCCAAAACGGTGATTAATAGCCCATGAAACAGGCCAGAATCGGCCAAAACTGTGAGTGTTGATGACCGGCACGTAAATGCACCCTAGGGTTCGTCAATGGTGGATATCACTCCGGGGACCCAAAACGGTGATTAATAGCCCATGCAACATGCCAGAATCGGCCAAAACTGTGAGTGTTGATGACCGGCACGTAAATGCACCCTGGGTTCGTCAATGGTGAAAATCACTCCGGGGACTCAAAACGGTGATTAATAGCCCATCTAACTGTGATTAATATCCCATGAAACAGGCCAGAATCGGCCAAAACTGCGAGTTTTGATGACCGACACGTAAATAAAACCTGGGGTTCGTTAATGGTGGAAATCACTCTGGGGACTCAAAACGGTGATTAATAGCCCATGAAACAGGCCAGAATCGGCCAAAACTGCGAGTGTTGATGACGGGCACGTAAATGCACCCTAGGGTTCGTCAATGGTGGAAATCACTCCGGGGACCCAAAACGGTGATTAATAGCCCATGAAACAGGCCAGAATCGGCCAAAACTGTGAGTGTTGATGACCGGCACGTAAATGCACCCTAGGGTTCGTCAATGGTGGAAATCACTCCGGGGACCCAAAACGGTGATTAATAGCCCATGCAACATGCCAGAATCGGCCAAAACTGCGAGTGTTGATGACCGGCACGTAAATCCACCCTAGGGTTCGTCAATGGTGGAAATCACTCCGGGGACCCAAAACGGTGATTAATAGCCCATGAAACAGGCCAGAATCGGCCAAAACTGTGAGTGTTGATGACCGGCACGTAAATGCACCCTAGGGTTCGTCAATGGTGGAAATCACTCCGGGGACCCAAAACGGTGAATAATAGCCCATGCAACATGCCAGAATCGGCCAAAACTGTGAGTGTTGATGACCGGCACATAAATGCACCCTGGGTTCGTCAATGGTGGAAATCACTCCGGGGATCCAAAACGGTGATTAATATCCCATGAAACAGGCCAGAATCGGCCAAAACTGCGAGTGTTGATGACCGGCACGTAAATGCACCCTGGGGTTCGTCAATGGTGGAAATCACTCCGGGGACCCAAAACGGTGATTAATAGCCCATGAAACAGGCCAGAATCGGCCAAAACTGTGAGTGTTGATGACCGGCACGTAAATGCACCCTAGGGTTCGTCAATAGTGGATATCACTCCGGGGACCCAAAACGGTGATTAATAGCCCATGCAACATGCCAGAATCGGCCAAAACTGTGAGTGTTGATGACCGGCACGTAAATGCACCCTGGGTTCGTCAATGGTGAAAATCACTCCGGGGACCCAAAACAGTGATTAATAGCCCATGAAACAGGCCAGAATCGGCCAAAACTGTGAGTGTTGATGACCGGCACGTAAATGCACCCTAGGGTTCGTCAATGGTGGAAATCACTCCGGGGACCCAAAACGGTGATTAATAGCCCATGAAACAGGCCAGAATCGGCCAAAACTGTGAGTGTTGATGACCGGCACGTAAATGCACCCTAGGGTTCGTCAATGGTGGATATCACTCCGGGGACCCAAAACGGTGATTAATAGCCCATGCAACATGCCAGAATCGGCCAAAACTGTGAGTGTTGATGACCGGCACGTAAATGCACCCTGGGTTCGTCAATGGTGAAAATCACTCCGGGGACTCAAAACGGTGATTAATAGCCCATCTAACTGTGATTAATATCCCATGAAACAGGCCAGAATCGGCCAAAACTGCGAGTTTTGATGACCGACACGTAAATAAAACCTGGGGTTCGTTAATGGTGGAAATCACTCTGGGGACTCAAAACGGTGATTAATAGCCCATGAAACAGGCCAGAATCGGCCAAAACTGCGAGTGTTGATGACGGGCACGTAAATGCACCCTAGGGTTCGTCAATGGTGGAAATCACTCCGGGGACCCAAAACGGTGATTAATAGCCCATGAAACAGGCCAGAATCGGCCAAAACTGTGAGTGTTGATGACCGGCACGTAAATGCACCCTAGGGTTCGTCAATGGTGGAAATCACTCCGGGGACCCAAAACGGTGATTAATAGCCCATGCAACATGCCAGAATCGGCCAAAACTGCGAGTGTTGATGACCGGCACGTAAATCCACCCTAGGGTTCGTCAATGGTGGAAATCACTCCGGGGACCCAAAACGGTGATTAATAGCCCATGAAACAGGCCAGAATCGGCCAAAACTGTGAGTGTTGATGACCGGCACGTAAATGCACCCTAGGGTTCGTCAATGGTGGAAATCACTCCGGGGACCCAAAACGGTGATTAATAGCCCATGCAACATGCCAGAATCGGCCAAAACTGTGAGTGTTGATGACCGGCACGTAAATGCACCCTGGGTTCATCAATGGTGGAAATCACTCCGGGGATCCAAAACGGTGATTAATAGCCCATGAAACAGGCCAGAATCGGCCAAAACTGTGAGTGTTGATGACCGGCACGTAAATGCACCCTGGGGTTCGTCAATGGTGGAAATCACTCCGGGGACCCAAAACGGTGATTAATAGCCCATGAAACAGGCCAGAATCGGCCAAAACTGTGAGTGTTGATGACCGGCACGTATATGCACCCTAGGGTTCGTCAATGGTGGAAATCACTCCGGGGACCCAAAACGGTGATTAATAGCCCATGAAACAGGCCAGAATCGGCCAAAACTGTGAGTGTTGATGACCGACACGTAAATACAACCTCGGGTTCGTCAATGGTGGAAATCACTCCGGGGATTCAAAACGGTGATTAATAGCCCATGTAACAATGATTAATAGCCCATGAAACATGCCAGAATCGGCCAAAACTGCGAGTGTTGATGACCGGCACGTAAACGCAACCTGGGGTTCGTCAATGGTGAAAATCACTCCGGGGACTCAAAACGGTGATTAATAGCCCATCTAACTGTGATCAATATCCCATGAAACAGGCCAGAATCGGCCAAAACTGCGAGTTTTGATGACCGACACGTAAATAAAACCTGGGGTTCGTTAATGGTGGAAATCACTCTGGGGACTCAAAACGGTGATTAATAGCCCATGAAACAGGCCAGAATCGGCCAAAACTGCGAGTGTTGTTGACCGGCACGTAAATGCACCCTAGGGTTCGTCAATGGTGGAAATCACTCCGGGGACCCAAAACGGTGATTAATAGCCCATGAAACAGGCCAGAATCGGCCAAAACTGTGAGTGTTGATGACCGGCACGTAAATGCACCCTAGGGTTCGTCAATGGTGGAAATCACTCCGGGGACCCAAAACGGTGATTAATAGCCCATGCAACATGCCAGAATCGGCCAAAACTGCGAGTGTTGATGACCGGCACGTAAATGCACCCTAGGGTTCGTCAATGGTGGAAATCACTCCGGGGACCCAAAACGGTGATTAATAGCCCATGAAACAGGCCAGAATCGGCCAAAACTGTGAGTGTTGATGACCGGCACGTAAATGCACCCTAGGTTTCGTCAATGGTGGAAATCACTCCGGGGACCCAAAACGGTGATTAATAGCCCATGCAACATGCCAGAATCGGCCAAAACTGTGAGTGTTGATGACCGGCACGTAAATGCACCCTGGGTTCATCAATGGTGGAAATCACTCCGGGGATCCAAAACGGTGATTAATAGCCCATGAAACAGGCCAGAATCGGCCAAAACTGTGAGTGTTGATGACCGGCACGTAAATGCACCCTAGGGTTCGTCAATGGTGGAAATCACTCCGGGGACCCAAAACGGTGATTAATAGCCCATGAAACAGGCCAGAATCGGCCAAAACTGTGAGTGTTGATGACCGGCACGTAAATGCACCCTAGGGTTCGTCAATGGTGGATATCACTCCGCGGACCCAAAACGGTGATTAATAGCCCATGCAACATGCCAGAATCGGCCAAAACTGTGAGTGTTGATGACCGGCACGTAAATGCACCCTGGGTTCGTCAATGGTGAAAATCACTCCGGGGACCCAAAACGGTGATTAATAGCCCATGAAACAGGCCAGAATCGGCCAAAACTGTGAGTGTTGATGACCGGCACGTAAATGCACCCTAGGGTTCGTCAATGGTGGAAATCACTCCGGGGACCCAAAACGGTGATTAATAGCCCATGCAACATGCCAGAATCGGCCAAAACTGTGAGTGTTGATGACCGGCACATAAATGCACCCTGGGTTCGTCAATGGTGGAAATCACTCCGGGGATCCAAAACGGTGATTAATATCCCATGAAACAGGCCAGAATCGGCCAAAACTGCGAGTGTTGATGACCGGCACGTAAATGCACCCTGGGGTTCGTCAATGGTGGAAATCACTCCGGGGACCCAAAACGGTGATTAATAGCCCATGAAACAGGCCAGAATCGGCCAAAACTGTGAGTGTTGATGACCGGCACGTAAATGCACCCTAGGGTTCGTCAATGGTGGAAATCACTCCGGGGACCCAAAACGGTGATTAATAGCCCATGAAACAGGCCAGAATCGGCCAAAACTGTGAGTGTTGATGACCGGCACGTAAATGCACCCTAGGGTTCGTCAATGGTGGAAATCACTCCGGGGACCCAAAACGGTGATTAATAGCCCATGCAACATGCCAGAATCGGCCAAAACTGCGAGTGTTGATGACCGGCACGTAAATCCACCCTAGGGTTCGTCAATGGTGGAAATCACTCCGGGGACCCAAAACGGTGATTAATAGCCCATGAAACAGGCCAGAATCGGCCAAAACTGTGAGTGTTGATGACCGGCACGTAAATGCACCCTAGGGTTCGTCAATGGTGGAAATCACTCCGGGGACCCAAAACGGTGAATAATAGCCCATGCAACATGCCAGAATCGGCCAAAACTGTGAGTGTTGATGACCGGCACATAAATGCACCCTGGGTTCGTCAATGGTGGAAATCACTCCGGGGATCCAAAACGGTGATTAATATCCCATGAAACAGGCCAGAATCGGCCAAAACTGCGAGTGTTGATGACCGGCACGTAAATGCACCCTGGGGTTCGTCAATGGTGGAAATCACTCCGGGGACCCAAAACGGTGATTAATAGCCCATGAAACAGGCCAGAATCGGCCAAAACTGTGAGTGTTGATGACCGGCACGTAAATGCACCCTAGGGTTCGTCAATAGTGGATATCACTCCGGGGACCCAAAACGGTGATTAATAGCCCATGCAACATGCCAGAATCGGCCAAAACTGTGAGTGTTGATGACCGGCACGTAAATGCACCCTGGGTTCGTCAATGGTGAAAATCACTCCGGGGACCCAAAACAGTGATTAATAGCCCATGAAACAGGCCAGAATCGGCCAAAACTGTGAGTGTTGATGACCGGCACGTAAATGCACCCTAGGGTTCGTCAATGGTGGAAATCACTCCGGGGACCCAAAACGGTGATTAATAGCCCATGAAACAGGCCAGAATCGGCCAAAACTGTGAGTGTTGATGACCGGCACGTAAATGCACCCTAGGGTTCGTCAATGGTGGATATCACTCCGGGGACCCAAAACGGTGATTAATAGCCCATGCAACATGCCAGAATCGGCCAAAACTGTGAGTGTTGATGACCGGCACGTAAATGCACCCTGGGTTCGTCAATGGTGAAAATCACTCCGGGGACTCAAAACGGTGATTAATAGCCCATCTAACTGTGATTAATATCCCATGAAACAGGCCAGAATCGGCCAAAACTGCGAGTTTTGATGACCGACACGTAAATAAAACCTGGGGTTCGTTAATGGTGGAAATCACTCTGGGGACTCAAAACGGTGATTAATAGCCCATGAAACAGGCCAGAATCGGCCAAAACTGCGAGTGTTGATGACGGGCACGTAAATGCACCCTAGGGTTCGTCAATGGTGGAAATCACTCCGGGGACCCAAAACGGTGATTAATAGCCCATGAAACAGGCCAGAATCGGCCAAAACTGTGAGTGTTGATGACCGGCACGTAAATGCACCCTAGGGTTCGTCAATGGTGGAAATCACTCCGGGGACCCAAAACGGTGATTAATAGCCCATGCAACATGCCAGAATCGGCCAAAACTGCGAGTGTTGATGACCGGCACGTAAATCCACCCTAGGGTTCGTCAATGGTGGAAATCACTCCGGGGACCCAAAACGGTGATTAATAGCCCATGAAACAGGCCAGAATCGGCCAAAACTGTGAGTGTTGATGACCGGCACGTAAATGCACCCTAGGGTTCGTCAATGGTGGAAATCACTCCGGGGACCCAAAACGGTGATTAATAGCCCATGCAACATGCCAGAATCGGCCAAAACTGTGAGTGTTGATGACCGGCACGTAAATGCACCCTGGGTTCATCAATGGTGGAAATCACTCCGGGGATCCAAAACGGTGATTAATAGCCCATGAAACAGGCCAGAATCGGCCAAAACTGTGAGTGTTGATGACCGGCACGTAAATGCACCCTGGGGTTCGTCAATGGTGGAAATCACTCCGGGGACCCAAAACGGTGATTAATAGCCCATGAAACAGGCCAGAATCGGCCAAAACTGTGAGTGTTGATGACCGGCACGTATATGCACCCTAGGGTTCGTCAATGGTGGAAATCACTCCGGGGACCCAAAACGGTGATTAATAGCCCATGAAACAGGCCAGAATCGGCCAAAACTGTGAGTGTTGATGACCGACACGTAAATACAACCTCGGGTTCGTCAATGGTGGAAATCACTCCGGGGATTCAAAACGGTGATTAATAGCCCATGTAACAATGATTAATAGCCCATGAAACATGCCAGAATCGGCCAAAACTGCGAGTGTTGATGACCGGCACGTAAACGCAACCTGGGGTTCGTCAATGGTGAAAATCACTCCGGGGACTCAAAACGGTGATTAATAGCCCATCTAACTGTGATCAATATCCCATGAAACAGGCCAGAATCGGCCAAAACTGCGAGTTTTGATGACCGACACGTAAATAAAACCTGGGGTTCGTTAATGGTGGAAATCACTCTGGGGACTCAAAACGGTGATTAATAGCCCATGAAACAGGCCAGAATCGGCCAAAACTGCGAGTGTTGTTGACCGGCACGTAAATGCACCCTAGGGTTCGTCAATGGTGGAAATCACTCCGGGGACCCAAAACGGTGATTAATAGCCCATGAAACAGGCCAGAATCGGCCAAAACTGTGAGTGTTGATGACCGGCACGTAAATGCACCCTAGGGTTCGTCAATGGTGGAAATCACTCCGGGGACCCAAAACGGTGATTAATAGCCCATGCAACATGCCAGAATCGGCCAAAACTGCGAGTGTTGATGACCGGCACGTAAATGCACCCTAGGGTTCGTCAATGGTGGAAATCACTCCGGGGACCCAAAACGGTGATTAATAGCCCATGAAACAGGCCAGAATCGGCCAAAACTGTGAGTGTTGATGACCGGCACGTAAATGCACCCTAGGTTTCGTCAATGGTGGAAATCACTCCGGGGACCCAAAACGGTGATTAATAGCCCATGCAACATGCCAGAATCGGCCAAAACTGTGAGTGTTGATGACCGGCACGTAAATGCACCCTGGGTTCATCAATGGTGGAAATCACTCCGGGGATCCAAAACGGTGATTAATAGCCCATGAAACAGGCCAGAATCGGCCAAAACTGTGAGTGTTGATGACCGGCACGTAAATGCACCCTAGGGTTCGTCAATGGTGGAAATCACTCCGGGGACCCAAAACGGTGATTAATAGCCCATGAAACAGGCCAGAATCGGCCAAAACTGTGAGTGTTGATGACCGGCACGTAAATGCACCCTAGGGTTCGTCAATGGTGGATATCACTCCGCGGACCCAAAACGGTGATTAATAGCCCATGCAACATGCCAGAATCGGCCAAAACTGTGAGTGTTGATGACCGGCACGTAAATGCACCCTGGGTTCGTCAATGGTGAAAATCACTCCGGGGACCCAAAACGGTGATTAATAGCCCATGAAACAGGCCAGAATCGGCCAAAACTGTGAGTGTTGATGACCGGCACGTAAATGCACCCTAGGGTTCGTCAATGGTGGAAATCACTCCGGGGACCCAAAACGGTGATTAATAGCCCATGCAACATGCCAGAATCGGCCAAAACTGTGAGTGTTGATGACCGGCACATAAATGCACCCTGGGTTCGTCAATGGTGGAAATCACTCCGGGGATCCAAAACGGTGATTAATATCCCATGAAACAGGCCAGAATCGGCCAAAACTGCGAGTGTTGATGACCGGCACGTAAATGCACCCTGGGGTTCGTCAATGGTGGAAATCACTCCGGGGACCCAAAACGGTGATTAATAGCCCATGAAACAGGCCAGAATCGGCCAAAACTGCGAGTGTTGATGACCGGCACGTAAACGCAACCTGGGGTTCGTCAATGGTGAAAATCACTCCGGGGACTCAAAACGGTGATTAATAGCCCATCTAACTGTGATCAATTTCCCATGAAACAGGCCAGAATCGGCCAAAACTGCGAGTTTTGATGACCGACACGTAAATAAAACCTGGGGTTCGTTAATGGTGGAAATCACTCTGGGGACTCAAAACGGTGATTAATAGCCCATGAAACAGGCCAGAATCGGCCAAAACTGCGAGTGTTGTTGACCGGCACGTAAATGCACCCTAGGGTTCGTCAATGGTGGAAATCACTCCGGGGACCCAAAACGGTGATTAATAGCCCATGAAACAGGCCAGAATCGGCCAAAACTGTGAGTGTTGATGACCGGCACGTAAATGCACCCTAGGGTTCGTCAATGGTGGAAATCACTCCGGGGACCCAAAACGGTGATTAATAGCCCATGCAACATGCCAGAATCGGCCAAAACTGCGAGTGTTGATGACCGGCACGTAAATGCACCCTAGGGTTCGTCAATGGTGGAAATCACTCCGGGGACCCAAAACGGTGATTAATAGCCCATGAAACAGGCCAGAATCGGCCAAAACTGTGAGTGTTGATGACCGGCACGTAAATGCACCCTAGGTTTCGTCAATGGTGGAAATCACTCCGGGGACCCAAAACGGTGATTAATAGCCCATGCAACATGCCAGAATCGGCCAAAACTGTGAGTGTTGATGACCGGCACGTAAATGCACCCTGGGTTCATCAATGGTGGAAATCACTCCGGGGATCCAAAACGGTGATTAATAGCCCATGAAACAGGCCAGAATCGGCCAAAACTGTGAGTGTTGATGACCGGCACGTAAATGCACCCTAGGGTTCGTCAATGGTGGAAATCACTCCGGGGACCCAAAACGGTGATTAATAGCCCATGAAACAGGCCAGAATCGGCCAAAACTGTGAGTGTTGATGACCGGCACGTAAATGCACCCTAGGGTTCGTCAATGGTGGATATCACTCCGGGGACCCAAAACGGTGATTAATAGCCCATGCAACATGCCAGAATCGGCCAAAACTGTGAGTGTTGATGACCGGCACGTAAATGCACCCTGGGTTCGTCAATGGTGAAAATCACTCCGGGGACCCAAAACGGTGATTAATAGCCCATGAAACAGGCCAGAATCGGCCAAAACTGTGAGTGTTGATGACCGGCACGTAAATGCACCCTAGGTTTCGTCAATGGTGGAAATCACTCCGGGGACCCAAAACGGTGATTAATAGCCCATGCAACATGCCAGAATCGGCCAAAACTGTGAGTGTTGATGACCGGCACGTAAATGCACCCTGGGTTCGTCAATGGTGGAAATCACTCCGGGGATCCAAAACGGTGATTAATAGCCCATGAAACAGGCCAGAATCGGCCAAAACTGTGAGTGTTGATGACCGGCACGTAAATGCACCCTAGGGTTCGTCAATGGTGGAAATCACTCCGGGGACCCAAAACGGTGATTAATAGCCCATGAAACAGGCCAGAATCGGCCAAAACTGCGAGTGTTGATGACCGGCACGTAAATGCACCCTGGGTTCGTCAATGGTGGAAATCACTCCGGGGATCCAAAACGGTGATTAATAGCCCATGAAACAGGCCAGAATCGGCCAAAACTGCGAGTGTTGATGACCGGCACGTAAATGCACCCTGGGTTCGTCAATGGTGGAAATCACTCCGGGGATCCAAAACGGTGATTAATAGCCCATGAAACAGGCCAGAATCGGCCAAAACTGTGAGTGTTGATGACCGGCACGTAAATGCACCCTAGGGTTCGTCAATGGTGGAAATCACTCCGGGGACCCAAAACGGTGATTAATAGCCCATGAAACAGGCCAGAATCGGCCAAAACTGCGAGTATTGATGACCGGCACGTAAATGCACCCTAGGGTTCGTCAATGGTGGAAATCACTCCGGGGACCCAAAACGGTGATTAATAGCCCATGAAACAGGCCAGAATCGGCCAAAACTTCGAGTGTTGATGACCGGCACGTAAATGCACCCTAGGGTTCGTCAATGGTGGAAATCACTCCGGGGACCCAAAACGGTGATTAATAGCCCATGAAACAGGCCAGAATCGGCCAAAACTGTGAGTGTTGATGACCGGCACGTAAATGCACCCTAGGGTTCGTCAATGGTGGATATCACTCCGGGGACCCAAAACGGTGATTAATAGCCCATGCAACATGCCAGAATCGGCCAAAACTGTGAGTGTTGATGACCGGCACGTAAATGCACCCTGGGTTCATCAATGGTGGAAATCACTCCGGGGATCCAAAACGGTGATTAATAGCCCATGAAACAGGCCAGAATCGGCCAAAACTGTGAGTGTTGATGACCGGCACGTAAATGCACCCTAGGGTTCGTCAATGGTGGAAATCACTCCGGGGACCCAAAATGGTGATTAATAGCCCATGAAACAGGCCAGAATCGGCCAAAACTGTGAGTGTTGATGACCGGCACGTAAATGCACCCTAGGGTTCGTCAATGGTGGATATCACTCCGCGGACCCAAAACGGTGATTAATAGCCCATGCAACATGCCAGAATCGGCCAAAACTGTGAGTGTTGATGACCGGCACGTAAATGCACCCTGGGTTCGTCAATGGTGAAAATCACTCCGGGGACCCAAAACGGTGATTAATAGCCCATGAAACAGGCCAGAATCGGCCAAAACTGTGAGTGTTGATGACCGGCACGTAAATGCACCCTAGGGTTCGTCAATGGTGGAAATCACTCCGGGGACCCAAAACGGTGATTAATAGCCCATGCAACATGCCAGAATCGGCCAAAACTGTGAGTGTTGATGACCGGCACATAAATGCACCCTGGGTTCGTCAATGGTGGAAATCACTCCGGGGATCCAAAACGGTGATTAATATCCCATGAAACAGGCCAGAATCGGCCAAAACTGCGAGTGTTGATGACCGGCACGTAAATGCACCCTGGGGTTCGTCAATGGTGGAAATCACTCCGGGGACCCAAAACGGTGATTAATAGCCCATGAAACAGGCCAGAATCGGCCAAAACTGCGAGTGTTGATGACCGGCACGTAAACGCAACCTGGGGTTCGTCAATGGTGAAAATCACTCCGGGGACTCAAAACGGTGATTAATAGCCCATCTAACTGTGATCAATTTCCCATGAAACAGGCCAGAATCGGCCAAAACTGCGAGTTTTGATGACCGACACGTAAATAAAACCTGGGGTTCGTTAATGGTGGAAATCACTCTGGGGACTCAAAACGGTGATTAATAGCCCATGAAACAGGCCAGAATCGGCCAAAACTGCGAGTGTTGTTGACCGGCACGTAAATGCACCCTAGGGTTCGTCAATGGTGGAAATCACTCCGGGGACCCAAAACGGTGATTAATAGCCCATGAAACAGGCCAGAATCGGCCAAAACTGTGAGTGTTGATGACCGGCACGTAAATGCACCCTAGGGTTCGTCAATGGTGGAAATCACTCCGGGGACCCAAAACGGTGATTAATAGCCCATGCAACATGCCAGAATCGGCCAAAACTGCGAGTGTTGATGACCGGCACGTAAATGCACCCTAGGGTTCGTCAATGGTGGAAATCACTCCGGGGACCCAAAACGGTGATTAATAGCCCATGAAACAGGCCAGAATCGGCCAAAACTGTGAGTGTTGATGACCGGCACGTAAATGCACCCTAGGTTTCGTCAATGGTGGAAATCACTCCGGGGACCCAAAACGGTGATTAATAGCCCATGCAACATGCCAGAATCGGCCAAAACTGTGAGTGTTGATGACCGGCACGTAAATGCACCCTGGGTTCATCAATGGTGGAAATCACTCCGGGGATCCAAAACGGTGATTAATAGCCCATGAAACAGGCCAGAATCGGCCAAAACTGTGAGTGTTGATGACCGGCACGTAAATGCACCCTAGGGTTCGTCAATGGTGGAAATCACTCCGGGGACCCAAAACGGTGATTAATAGCCCATGAAACAGGCCAGAATCGGCCAAAACTGTGAGTGTTGATGACCGGCACGTAAATGCACCCTAGGGTTCGTCAATGGTGGATATCACTCCGGGGACCCAAAACGGTGATTAATAGCCCATGCAACATGCCAGAATCGGCCAAAACTGTGAGTGTTGATGACCGGCACGTAAATGCACCCTGGGTTCGTCAATGGTGAAAATCACTCCGGGGACCCAAAACGGTGATTAATAGCCCATGAAACAGGCCAGAATCGGCCAAAACTGTGAGTGTTGATGACCGGCACGTAAATGCACCCTAGGTTTCGTCAATGGTGGAAATCACTCCGGGGACCCAAAACGGTGATTAATAGCCCATGCAACATGCCAGAATCGGCCAAAACTGTGAGTGTTGATGACCGGCACGTAAATGCACCCTGGGTTCGTCAATGGTGGAAATCACTCCGGGGATCCAAAACGGTGATTAATAGCCCATGAAACAGGCCAGAATCGGCCAAAACTGTGAGTGTTGATGACCGGCACGTAAATGCACCCTAGGGTTCGTCAATGGTGGAAATCACTCCGGGGACCCAAAACGGTGATTAATAGCCCATGAAACAGGCCAGAATCGGCCAAAACTGCGAGTGTTGATGACCGGCACGTAAATGCACCCTGGGTTCGTCAATGGTGGAAATCACTCCGGGGATCCAAAACGGTGATTAATAGCCCATGAAACAGGCCAGAATCGGCCAAAACTGCGAGTGTTGATGACCGGCACGTAAATGCACCCTGGGTTCGTCAATGGTGGAAATCACTCCGGGGATCCAAAACGGTGATTAATAGCCCATGAAACAGGCCAGAATCGGCCAAAACTGTGAGTGTTGATGACCGGCACGTAAATGCACCCTAGGGTTCGTCAATGGTGGAAATCACTCCGGGGACCCAAAACGGTGATTAATAGCCCATGAAACAGGCCAGAATCGGCCAAAACTGCGAGTATTGATGACCGGCACGTAAATGCACCCTAGGGTTCGTCAATGGTGGAAATCACTCCGGGGACCCAAAACGGTGATTAATAGCCCATGAAACAGGCCAGAATCGGCCAAAACTTCGAGTGTTGATGACCGGCACGTAAATGCACCCTAGGGTTCGTCAATGGTGGAAATCACTCCGGGGACCCAAAACGGTGATTAATAGCCCATGAAACAGGCCAGAATCGGCCAAAACTGTGAGTGTTGATGACCGGCACGTAAATGCACCCTAGGGTTCGTCAATGGTGGATATCACTCCGGGGACCCAAAACGGTGATTAATAGCCCATGCAACATGCCAGAATCGGCCAAAACTGTGAGTGTTGATGACCGGCACGTAAATGCACCCTGGGTTCGTCAATGGTGGAAATCACTCCGGGGATCCAAAACGGTGATTAATAGCCCATGAAACAGGCCAGAATCGGCCAAAACTGCGAGTGTTGATGACCGGCACGTAAATGCACCCTAGGGTTCGTCAATGGTGGAAATCGCTCCGGGGACCCAAAACGGTGATTAATAGCCCATGAAACAGGCCAGAATCGGCCAAAACTGCGAGTGTTGATTACCGGCACGTAAATGCACCCTAGGGTTCGTCAATGGTGGAAATCACTCCGGGGACCCAAAACGGTGATTAATAGCCCATGCAACATGCCAGAATCGGCCAAAACTGTGAGTGTTGATGACCGGCACATAAATGCACCCTGGGTTCGTCAATGGTGGAAATCACTCCGGGGATCCAAAACGGTGATTAATATCCCATGAAACAGGCCAGAATCGGCCAAAACTGCGAGTGTTGATGACCGGCACGTAAATGCACCCTGGGGTTCGTCAATGGTGGAAATCACTCCGGGGACCCAAAACGGTGATTAATAGCCCATGAAACAGGCCAGAATCGGCCAAAACTGTGAGTGTTGATGACCGGCACGTAAATGCACCCTAGGGTTCGTCAATAGTGGATATCACTCCGGGGACCCAAAACGGTGATTAATAGCCCATGCAACATGCCAGAATCGGCCAAAACTGTGAGTGTTGATGACCGGCACGTAAATGCACCCTGGGTTCGTCAATGGTGAAAATCACTCCGGGGACCCAAAACAGTGATTAATAGCCCATGAAACAGGCCAGAATCGGCCAAAACTGTGAGTGTTGATGACCGGCACGTAAATGCACCCTAGGATTCGTCAATGGTGGAAATCACTCCGGGGACCCAAAACGGTGATTAATAGCCCATGAAACAGGCAAGAATCGGCCAAAACTGTGAGTGTTGATGACCGGCACGTAAATGCACCCTAGGGTTCGTCAATGGTGGATATCACTCCGGGGACCCAAAACGGTGATTAATAGCCCATGCAACATGCCAGAATCGGCCAAAACTGTGAGTGTTGATGACCGGCACGTAAATGCACCCTGGGTTCGTCAATGGTGAAAATCACTCCGGGGACTCAAAACGGTGATTAATAGCCCATCTAACTGTGATTAATATCCCATGAAACAGGCCAGAATCGGCCAAAACTGCGAGTTTTGATGACCGACACGTAAATAAAACCTGGGGTTCGTTAATGGTGGAAATCACTCTGGGGACTCAAAACGGTGATTAATAGCCCATGAAACAGGCCAGAATCGGCCAAAACTGCGAGTGTTGATGACCGGCACGTAAATGCACCCTAGGGTTCGTCAATGGTGGAAATCACTCCGGGGACCCAAAACGGTGATTAATAGCCCATGAAACAGGCCAGAATCGGCCAAAACTGTGAGTGTTGATGACCGGCACGTAAATGCACCCTAGGGTTCGTCAATGGTGGAAATCACTCCGGGGACCCAAAACGGTGATTAATAGCCCATGCAACATGCCAGAATCGGCCAAAACTGCGAGTGTTGATGACCGGCACGTAAATCCACCCTAGGGTTCGTCAATGGTGGAAATCACTCCGGGGACCCAAAACGGTGATTAATAGCCCATGAAACAGGCCAGAATCGGCCAAAACTGTGAGTGTTGATGACCGGCACGTAAATGCACCCTAGGGTTCGTCAATGGTGGAAATCACTCCGGGGACCCAAAACGGTGATTAATAGCCCATGCAACATGCCAGAATCGGCCAAAACTGTGAGTGTTGATGACCGGCACGTAAATGCACCCTGGGTTCATCAATGGTGGAAATCACTCCGGGGATCCAAAACGGTGATTAATAGCCCATGAAACAGGCCAGAATCGGCCAAAACTGTGAGTGTTGATGACCGGCACGTAAATGCACCCTGGGGTTCGTCAATGGTGGAAATCACTCCGGGGACCCAAAACGGTGATTAATAGCCCATGAAACAGGCCAGAATCGGCCAAAACTGCGAGTGTTGATGACCGGCACGTAAATGCACCCTGGGTTCGTCAATGGTGGAAATCACTCCGGGGATCCAAAACGGTGATTAATAGCCCATGAAACAGGCCAGAATCGGCCAAAACTGTGAGTGTTGATGACCGGCACGTAAATGCACCCTAGGGTTCGTCAATGGTGGAAATCACTCCGGGGACCCAAAACGGTGATTAATAGCCCATGAAACAGGCCAGAATCGGCCAAAACTGCGAGTGTTGATGACCGGCACGTAAATGCACCCTGGGTTCGTCAATGGTGGAAATCACTCCGGGGATCCAAAACGGTGATTAATAGCCCATGAAACAGGCCAGAATCGGCCAAAACTGCGAGTGTTGATGACCGGCACGTAAATGCACCCTGGGTTCGTCAATGGTGGAAATCACTCCGGGGATCCAAAACGGCGATTAATAGCCCATGAAACAGGCCAGAATCGGCCAAAACTGCGAGTGTTGATGACCGGCACGTAAATGCACCCTGGGGTTCGTCAATGGTGGAAATCACTCCGGGGATCCAAAACGGTGATTAATAGCCCATGAAACAGGCCAGAATCGGCCAAAACTGCGAGTGTTGATGACCGGCACGTAAATGCACCCTAGGGTTCGTCAATGGTGGAAATCACTCCGGGGATCCAAAACGGTGATTAATAGCCCATGAAACAGGCCAGAATCGGCCAAAACTGTGAGTGTTGATGACCGGCACGTAAATGCACCCTAGGGTTCGTCAATGGTGGAAATCACTCCGGGGACCCAAAACGGTGATTAATAGCCCATGAAACAGGCCAGAATCGGCCAAAACTGTGAGTGTTGATGACCGGCACGTAAATGCACCCTAGGGTTCGTCAATGGTGGAAATCACTCCGGGGACCCAAAACGGTGATTAATAGCCCATGAAACAGGCCAGAATTGGCCAAAACTGCGAGTGTTGATGACCGGCACGTAAATGCACCCTAGGGTTCGTCAATCGTGGAAATCACTCCGGGGATCCAAAACGGTGATTAATAGCCCATGAAACAGGCCAGAATCGGCCAAAACTGTGAGTGTTGATGACCGGCACGTAAATGCACCCTAGGGTTCGTCAATGGTGGAAATCACTCCGGGGACCCAAAACGGTGATTAATAGCCCATGAAACAGGCCAGAATCGGCCAAAACTGTGAGTGTTGCTGACCGGCACGTAAATGCACCCTAGGGTTCGTCAATGGTGGAAATCACTCCGGGGACCCAAAACGGTGATTAATAGCCCATGAAACAGGCCAGAATCGGCCAAAACTGCGAGTGTTGATGACCGGCACGTAAATGCACCCTAGGGTTCGTCAATGGTGGAAATCACTCCGGGGACCCAAAACGGTGATTAATAGCCCATGAAACAGGCCAGAATCGGCCAAAACTGTGAGTGTTGATGACCGGCACGTAAATGCACCCTAGGGTTCGTCAATGGTGGATATCACTCCGGGGACCCAAAACGGTGATTAATAGCCCATGCAACATGCCAAAATCGGCCAAAACTGTGAGTGTTGATGACCGGCACGTAAATGCACCCTGGGTTCGTCAATGGTGAAAATCTCTCCGGGGACTCAAAACGGTGATTAATAGCCCATCTAACTGTGATTAATAGCCCATGAAATAGGCCAGAATCGGCCAAAACTGCGAGTGTTGATGACCGGCACGTAAACGCAACCTGGGGTTCGTCAATGGTGAAAATCACTCCGGGGACTCAAAACGGTGATTAATAGCCCATCTAACTGTGATTAATATCCGATGAAACAGGCCAGAATCGGCCAAAACTGCGAGTGTTGATGACCGACACGTAAATAAAACCTGGGGTTCGTTAATGGTGGAAATCACTCTGGGGACTCAAAACGGTGATTAATAGCCCATGAAACAGGCCAGAATCGGCCAAAACTGCGAGTGTTGATGACCGGCACGTAAATGCACCCTAGGGTTCGTCAATGGTGGAAATCACTCCGGGGACCCAAAACGGTGATTAATAGCCCATGAAACAGGCCAGAATCGGCCAAAACTGTGAGTGTTGATGACCGGCACGTAAATGCACCCTAGGGTTCGTCAATGGTGGAAATCACTCCGGGGACCCAAAACGGTGATTAATAGCCCATGCAACATGCCAGAATCGGCCAAAACTGCGAGTGTTGATGACCGGCACGTAAATGCACCCTAGGGTTCGTCAATGGTGGAAATCACTCCGGGGACCCAAAACGGTGATTAATAGCCCATGAAACAGGCCAGAATCGGCCAAAACTGTGAGTGTTGATGACCGGCACGTAAATGCACCCTGGGGTTCGTCAATGGTGGAAATCACTCCGGGGACCCAAAACGGTGATTAATAGCCCATGCAACATGCCAGAATCGGCCAAAACTGTGAGTGTTGATGACCGGCACGTAAATACACCCTGGGTTCGTCAATGGTGGAAATCACTCCGGGGATCCAAAACGGTGATTAATAGCCCATGAAACAGGCCAGAATCGGCCAAAATTGTGAGTGTTGATGACCGGCACGTAAATGCACCCTGGGGTTCGTCAATGGTGGAAATCACTCCGGGGACCCAAAACGGTGATTAATAGCCCATGAAACAGGCCAGAATCGGCCAAAACTGCGAGTGTTGATGACCGGCACGTAAATGCACCCTGGGTTCGTCAATGGTGGAAATCACTCCGGGGATCCAAAACGGTGATTAATAGCCCATGAAACAGGCCAGAATCGGCCAAAACTGTGAGTGTTGATGACCGGCACGTAAATGCACCCTAGGGTTCGTCAATGGTGGAAATCACTCCGGGGACCCAAAACGGTGATTAATAGCCCATGCAACATGCCAGAATCGGCCAAAACTGCGAGTGTTGATGACCGGCACGTAAATGCACCCTAGGGTTCGTCAATGGTGGAAATCACTCCGGGGACCCAAAACGGTGATTAATAGCCCATGAAACAGGCCAGAATCGGCCAAAACTGTGAGTGTTGATGACCGGCACGTAAATGCACCCTGGGGTTCGTCAATGGTGGAAATCACTCCGGGGACCCAAAACGGTGATTAATAGCCCATGCAACATGCCAGAATCGGCCAAAACTGTGAGTGTTGATGACCGGCACGTAAATACACCCTGGGTTCGTCAATGGTGGAAATCACTCCGGGGATCCAAAACGGTGATTAATAGCCCATGAAACAGGCCAGAATCGGCCAAAATTGTGAGTGTTGATGACCGGCACGTAAATGCACCCTGGGGTTCGTCAATGGTGGAAATCACTCCGGGGACCCAAAACGGTGATTAATAGCCCATGAAACAGGCCAGAATCGGCCAAAACTGCGAGTGTTGATGACCGGCACGTAAATGCACCCTGGGTTCGTCAATGGTGGAAATCACTCCGGGGATCCAAAACGGTGATTAATAGCCCATGAAACAGGCCAGAATCGGCCAAAACTGTGAGTGTTGATGACCGGCACGTAAATGCACCCTAGGGTTCGTCAATGGTGGAAATCACTCCGGGGACCCAAAACGGTGATTAATAGCCCATGAAACAGGCCAGAATCGGCCAAAACTGCGAGTGTTGATGACCGGCACGTAAATGCACCCTGGGTTCGTCAATGGTGGAAATCACTCCGGGGATCCAAAACGGTGATTAATAGCCCATGAAACAGGCCAGAATCGGCCAAAACTGCGAGTGTTGATGACCGGCACGTAAATGCACCCTGGGTTCGTCAATGGTGGAAATCACTCCGGGGATCCAAAACGGTGATTAATAGCCCATGAAACAGGCCAGAATCGGCCAAAACTGTGAGTGTTGATGACCGGCACGTAAATGCACCCTAGGGTTCGTCAATGGTGGAAATCACTCCGGGGACCCAAAACGGTGATTAATAGCCCATGAAACAGGCCAGAATCGGCCAAAACTGCGAGTGTTGATGACCGGCACGTAAATGCACCCTGGGTTCGTCAATGGTGGAAATCACTCCGGGGATCCAAAACGGTGATTAATAGCCCATGAAACAGGCCAGAATGGGCCAAAACTGCGAGTGTTGATGACCGGCACGTAAATGCACCCTGGGTTCGTCAATGGTGGAAATCACTCCGGGGATCCAAAACGGTGATTAATAGCCCATGAAACAGGCCAGAATCGGCCAAAACTGTGAGTGTTGATGACCGGCACGTAAATGCACCCTAGGGTTCGTCAATGGTGGAAATCACTCCGGGGACCCAAAACGGTGATTAATAGCCCATGAAACAGGCCAGAATCGGCCAAAACTGTGAGTGTTGATGACCGGCACGTAAATGCACCCTAGGGTTCGTCAATGGTGGAAATCACTCCGGGGACCCAAAACGGTGATTAATAGCCCATGAAACAGGCCAGAATCGGCCAAAACTGTGAGTGTTGATGACCGGCACGTAAATGCACCCTGGGTTCGTCAATGGTGGAAATCACTCCGGGGATCCAAAACGGTGATTAATAGCCCATGAAACAGGCCAGAATCGGCCAAAACTGCGAGTGTTGATGACCGGCACGTAAATGCACCCTGGGTTCGTCAATGGTGGAAATCACTCCGGGGATCCAAAACGGTGATTAATAGCCCATGAAACAGGCCAGAATCGGCCAAAACTGTGAGTGTTGATGACCGGCACGTAAATGCACCCTAGGGTTCGTCAATGGTGGAAATCACTCCGGGGACCCAAAACGGTGATTAATAGCCCATGAAACAGGCCAGAATCGGCCAAAACTGCGAGTGTTGATGACCGGCACGTAAATGCACCCTGGGTTCGTCAATGGTGGAAATCACTCCGGGGATCCAAAACGGTGATTAATAGCCCATGAAACAGGCCAGAATCGGCCAAAACTGCGAGTGTTGATGACCGGCACGTAAATGCACCCTAGGGTTCGTCAATGGTGGAAATCACTCCGGGGACCCAAAACGGTGATTAATAGCCCATGAAACAGGCCAGAATCGGCCAAAACTGTGAGTGTTGATGACCGGCACGTAAATGCACCCTAGGGTTCGTCAATGGTGGAAATCACTCCGGGGACCCAAAACGGTGATTAATAGCCCATGCAACATGCCAGAATCGGCCAAAACTGCGAGTGTTGATGACCGGCACGTAAATGCACCCTAGGGTTCGTCAATGGTGGAAATCACTCCGGGGACCCAAAACGGTGATTAATAGCCCATGAAACAGGCCAGAATCGGCCAAAACTGTGAGTGTTGATGACCGGCACGTAAATGCACCCTAGGGTTCGTCAATGGTGGAAATCACTCCGGGGACCCAAAACGGTGATTAATAGCCCATGAAACAGGCCAGAATCGGCCAAAACTGCGAGTGTTGATGACCGGCACGTAAATGCACCCTGGGTTCGTCAATGGTGGAAATCACTCCGGGGATCCAAAACGGTGATTAATAGCCCATGAAACAGGCCAGAATGGGCCAAAACTGCGAGTGTTGATGACCGGCACGTAAATGCACCCTGGGTTCGTCAATGGTGGAAATCACTCCGGGGATCCAAAACGGTGATTAATAGCCCATGAAACAGGCCAGAATCGGCCAAAACTGTGAGTGTTCATGACCGGCACGTAAATGCACCCTAGGGTTCGTCAATGGTGGAAATCACTCCGGGGACCCAAAACGGTGATTAATAGCCCATGAAACAGGCCAGAATCGGCCAAAACTGTGAGTGTTGATGACCGGCACGTAAATGCACCCTAGGGTTCGTCAATGGTGGAAATCACTCCGGGGACCCAAAACGGTAATTAATAGCCCATGAAACAGGCCAGAATCGGCCAAAACTGTGAGTGTTGATGACCGGCACGTAAATGCACCCTGGGTTCGTCAATGGTGGAAATCACTCCGGGGATCCAAAACGGTGATTAATAGCCCATGAAACAGGCCAGAATCGGCCAAAACTGCGAGTGTTGATGACCGGCACGTAAATGCACCCTGGGTTCGTCAATGGTGGAAATCACTCCGGGGATCCAAAACGGTGATTAATAGCCCATAAAACAGGCCAGAATCGGCCAAAACTGTGAGTGTTGATGACCGGCACGTAAATGCACCCTAGGGTTCGTCAATGGTGGAAATCACTCCGGGGACCCAAAACGGTGATTAATAGCCCATGAAACAGGCCAGAATCGGCCAAAACTGCGAGTGTTGATGACCGGCACGTAAATGCACCCTGGGTTCGTCAATGGTGGAAATCACTCCGGGGATCCAAAACGGTGATTAATAGCCCATGAAACAGGCCAGAATCGGCCAAAACTGCGAGTGTTGATGACCGGCACGTAAATGCACCCTAGGGTTCGTCAATGGTGGAAATCACTCCGGGGACCCAAAACGGTGATTAATAGCCCATGAAACAGGCCAGAATCGGCCAAAACTGTGAGTGTTGATGACCGGCACGTAAATGCACCCTAGGGTTCGTCAATGGTGGAAATCACTCCGGGGACCCAAAACGGTGATTAATAGCCCATGCAACATGCCAGAATCGGCCAAAACTGCGAGTGTTGATGACCGGCACGTAAATGCACCCTAGGGTTCGTCAATGGTGGAAATCACTCCGGGGACCCAAAACGGTGATTAATAGCCCATGAAACAGGCCAGAATCGGCCAAAACTGTGAGTGTTGATGACCGGCACGTAAATGCACCCTAGGGTTCGTCAATGGTGGAAACCACTCCGGGGACCCAAAACGGTGATTAATAGCCCATGCAACATGCCAGAATCGGCCAAAACTGTGAGTGTTGATGACCGGCACGTAAATGCACCCTGGGTTCGTCAATGGTGGAAATCACTCCGGGGATCCAAAACGGTGATTAATAGCCCATGAAACAGGCCAGAATCGGCCAAAATTGTGAGTGTTGATGACCGGCACGTAAATGCACCCTGGGGTTCGTCAATGGTGGAAATCACTCCGGGGACCCAAAACGGTGATTAATAGCCCATGAAACAGGCCAGAATCGGCCAAAACTGCGAGTGTTGATGACCGGCACGTAAATGCACCCTGGGTTCGTCAATGGTGGAAATCACTCCGGGGATCCAAAACGGTGATTAATAGCCCATGAAACAGGCCAGAATCGGCCAAAACTGTGAGTGTTGATGACCGGCACGTAAATGCACCCTAGGGTTCGTCAATGGTGGAAATCACTCCGGGGACCCAAAACGGTGATTAATAGCCCATGAAACAGGCCAGAATCGGCCAAAACTGCGAGTGTTGATGACCGGCACGTAAATGCACCCTGGGTTCGTCAATGGTGGAAATCACTCCGGGGATCCAAAACGGTGATTAATAGCCCATGAAACAGGCCAGAATCGGCCAAAACTGCGAGTGTTGATGACCGGCACGTAAATGCACCCTGGGTTCGTCAATGGTGGAAATCACTCCGGGGATCCAAAACGGTGATTAATAGCCCATGAAACAGGCCAGAATCGGCCAAAACTGTGAGTGTTGATGACCGGCACGTAAATGCACCCTAGGGTTCGTCAATGGTGGAAATCACTCCGGGGACCCAAAACGGTGATTAATAGCCCATGAAACAGGCCAGAATCGGCCAAAACTGTGAGTGTTGATGACCGGCACGTAAATGCACCCTAGGGTTCGTCAATGGTGGAAATCACTCCGGGGACCCAAAACGGTGATTAATAGCCCATGAAACAGGCCAGAATCGGCCAAAACTGTGAGTGTTGATGACCGGCACGTAAATGCACCCTGGGTTCGTCAATGGTGGAAATCACTCCGGGGATCCAAAACGGTGATTAATAGCCCATGAAACAGGCCAGAATCGGCCAAAACTGCGAGTGTTGATGACCGGCACGTAAATGCACCCTGGGTTCGTCAATGGTGGAAATCACTCCGGGGATCCAAAACGGTGATTAATAGCCCATGAAACAGGCCAGAATCGGCCAAAACTGTGAGTGTTGATGACCGGCACGTAAATGCACCCTAGGGTTCGTCAATGGTGGAAATCACTCCGGGGACCCAAAACGGTGATTAATAGCCCATGAAACAGGCCAGAATCGGCCAAAACTGCGAGTGTTGATGACCGGCACGTAAATGCACCCTAGGGTTCGTCAATGGTGGAAATCACTCCGGGGACCCAAAACGGTGATTAATAGCGCATGAAACAGGCCAGAATCGGCCAAAACTGTGAGTGTTGATGACCGGCACGTAAATGCACCCTAGGGTTCGTCAATGGTGGAAATCACTCCGGGGACCCAAAACGGTGATTAATAGCCCATGCAACATGCCAGAATCGGCCAACACTGCGAGTGTTGATGACCGGCACGTAAATGCACCCTAGGGTTCGTCAATGGTGGAAATTACTCCGGGGACCCAAAACGGTGATTAATAGCCCATGAAACAGGCCAGAATCGGCCAAAACTGTGAGTGTTGATGACCGGCACGTAAATGCACCCTAGGGTTCGTCAATGGTGGAAATCACTCCGGGGACCCAAAACGGTGATTAATAGCCCATGCAACATGCCAGAATCGGCCAAAACTGTGAGTGTTGATGACCGGCACGTAAATGCACCCTGGGTTCGTCAATGGTGGAAATCACTCCGGGGATCCAAAACGGTGATTAATAGCCCATGAAACAGGCCAGAATCGGCCAAAACTGTGAGTGTTGATGACCGGCACGTAAATGCACCCTAGGGTTCGTCAATGGTGGAAATCACTCCGGGGACCCAAAACGGTGATTAATAGCCCATGCAACATGCCAGAATCGGCCAAAACTGTGAGTGTTGATGACCGGCACGTAAATGCACCCTGGGTTCGTCAATGGTGGAAATCACTCCGGGGATCCAAAACGGTGATTAATAGCCCATGAAACAGGCCAGAATCGGCCAAAACTGTGAGTGTTGATGACCGGCACGTAAATGCACCCTGGGGTTCGTCAATGGTGGAAATCACTCCGGGGACCCAAAACGGTGATTAATAGCCCATGAAACAGGCCAGAATCGGCCAAAACTGCGAGTGTTGATGACCGGCACGTAAATGCACCCTGGGTTCGTCAATGGTGGAAATCACTCCGGGGATCCAAAACGGTGATTAATAGCCCATGAAACAGGCCAGAATCGGCCAAAACTGCGAGTGTTGATGACCGGCACGTAAATGCACCCTGGGTTCGTCAATGGTGGAAATCACTCCGGGGATCCAAAACGGTGATTAATAGCCCATGAAACAGGCCAGAATCGGCCAAAACTGTGAGTGTTGATGACCGGCACGTAAATGCACCCTAGGGTTCGTCAATGGTGGAAATCACTCCGGGGACCCAAAACGGTGATTAATAGCCCATGAAACAGGCCAGAATCGGCCAAAACTGTGAGTGCTGATGACCGGCACGTAAATGCACCCTAGGGTTCGTCAATGGTGGAAATCACTCCGGGGACCCAAAACGGTGATTAATAGCCCATGAAACAGGCCAGAATCGGCCAAAACTGTGAGTGTTGATGACCGGCACGTAAATGCACCCTGGGTTCGTCAATGGTGGAAATCACTCCGGGGATCCAAAACGGTGATTAATAGCCCATGAAACAGGCCAGAATCGGCCAAAACTGCGAGTGTTGATGACCGGCACGTAAATGCACCCTAGGGTTCGTCAATGGTGGAAATCACTCCGGGGATCCAAAACGGTGATTAATAGCCCATGAAACAGGCCAGAATCGGCCAAAACTGTGAGTGTTGATGACCGGCACGTAAATGCACCCTAGGGTTCGTCAATGGTGGAAATCACTCCGGGGACCCAAAACGGTGATTAATAGCCCATGAAACAGGCCAGAATCGGCCAAAACTGCGAGTGTTGATGACCGGCACGTAAATGCACCCTAGGGTTCGTCAATGGTGGAAATCACTCCGGGGACCCAAAACGGTGATTAATAGCCCATGAAACAGGCCAGAATCGGCCAAAACTGTGAGTGTTGATGACCGGCACGTAAATGCACCCTAGGGTTCGTCAATGGTGGAAATCACTCCGGGGACCCAAAACGGTGATTAATAGCCCATGCAACATGCCAGAATCGGCCAACACTGCGAGTGTTGATGACCGGCACGTAAATGCACCCTAGGGTTCGTCAATGGTGGAAATTACTCCGGGGACCCAAAACGGTGATTAATAGCCCATGAAACAGGCCAGAATCGGCCAAAACTGTGAGTGTTGATGACCGGCACGTAAATGCACCCTAGGGTTCGTCAATGGTGGAAATCACTCCGGGGACCCAAAACGGTGATTAATAGCCCATGCAACATGCCAGAATCGGCCAAAACTGTGAGTGTTGATGACCGGCACGTAAATGCACCCTGGGTTCGTCAATGGTGGAAATCACTCCGGGGATCCAAAACGGTGATTAATAGCCCATGAAACAGGCCAGAATCGGCCAAAACTGTGAGTGTTGATGACCGGCACGTAAATGCACCCTGGGGTTCGTCAATGGTGGAAATCACTCCGGGGACCCAAAACGGTGATTAATAGCCCATGAAACAGGCCAGAATCGGCGAAAACTGCGAGTGTTGATGACCGGCACGTAAATGCACCCTGGGTTCGTCAATGGTGGAAATCACTCCGGGGATCCAAAACGGTGATTAATAGCCCATGAAACAGGCCAGAATCGGCCAAAACTGCGAGTGTTGATGACCGGCACGTAAATGCACCCTGGGTTCGTCAATGGTGGAAATCACTCCGGGGATCCAAAACGGTGATTAATAGCCCATGAAACAGGCCAGAATCGGCCAAAACTGTGAGTGTTGATGACCGGCACGTAAATGCACCCTAGGGTTCGTCAATGGTGGAAATCACTCCGGGGACCCAAAACGGTGATTAATAGCCCATGAAACAGGCCAGAATCGGCCAAAACTGTGAGTGTTGATGACCGGCACGTAAATGCACCCTAGGGTTCGTCAATGGTGGAAATCACTCCGGGGACTCAAAACGGTGATTAATAGCCCATCTAACTATGATTAATAGCCCATGAAACAGGCCAGAATCGGCCAAAACTGCGAGTGTTGATGACCGACACGTAAATAAAACCTGGGGTTCGTTAATGGTGGAAATCACTCCGGGGACTCAAAACGGTGATTAATAGCCCATGAAACAGGCCAGAATCGGCCAAAACTGTGAGTGTTGATGACCGGCACGTAAATGCACCCTAGGGTTCGTCAATGGTGGAAATCACTCCGGGGACCCAAAACGGTGATTAATAGCCCATGAAACAGGCCAGAATCGGCCAAAACTGTGAGTGTTGATGACCGGCACGTAAATGCACCCTAGGGTTCGTCAATGGTGGAAATCACTCCGGGGACCCAAAACGGTGATTAATAGCCCATGAAACAGGCCAGAATCGGCCAAAACTGTGAGTGTTGATGACCGGCACGTAAATGCACCCTAGGGTTCGTCAATGGTGGAAATCACTCCGGGGACCCAAAACGGTGATTAATAGCCCATGCAACATGCCAGAATCGGCCAAAACTGTGAGTGTTGATGACCGGCACGTAAATGCACCCTGGGTTCGTCAATGGTGGAAATCACTCCGGGGATCTAAAACGGTGATTAATAGCCCATGAAACAGGCCAGAATCGGCCAAAACTGCGAGTGTTGATGACCGGCACGTAAATGCACCCTGGGGTTCGTCAATGGTGGAAATCACTCCGGGGACCCAAAACGGTGATTAATAGCCCATGAAACAGGCCAGAATCGGCCAAAACTGTGAGTGTTGATGACCGGCACGTAAATGCACCCTAGGGTTCGTCAATGGTGGAAATCACTCCGGGGACCCAAAACGGTGATTAATAGCCCATGCAACATGCCAGAATCGGCCAAAACTGCGAGTGTTGATGACCGGCACGTAAATGCACCCTAGGGTTCGTCAATGGTGGAAATTACTCCGGGGACCCAAAACGGTGATTAATAGCCCATGAAACAGGCCAGAATCGGCCAAAACTGTGAGTGTTGATGACCGGCACGTAAATGCACCCTAGGGTTCGTCAATGGTGGAAATCACTCCGGGGACCCAAAACGGTGATTAATAGCCCATGCAACATGCCAGAATCGGCCAAAACTGTGAGTGTTGATGACCGGCACGTAAATGCACCCTGGGTTCGTCAATGGTGGAAATCACTCCGGGGATCCAAAACGGTGATTAATAGCCCATGAAACAGGCCAGAATCGGCCAAAACTGTGAGTGTTGATGACCGGCACGTAAATGCACCCTGGGGTTCGTCAATGGTGGAAATCACTCCGGGGACCCAAAACGGTGATTAATAGCCCATGAAACAGGCCAGAATCGGCCAAAACTGCGAGTGTTGATGACCGGCACGTAAATGCACCCTGGGTTCGTCAATGGTGGAAATCACTCCGGGGATCCAAAACGGTGATTAATAGCCCATGAAACAGGCCAGAATCGGCCAAAACTGCGAGTGTTGATGACCGGCACGTAAATGCACCCTGGGTTCGTCAATGGTGGAAATCACTCCGGGGATCTAAAACGGTGATTAATAGCCCATGAAACAGGCCAGAATCGGCCAAAACTGCGAGTGTTGATGACCGGCACGTAAATGCACCCTGGGGTTCGTCAATGGTGGAAATCACTCCGGGGACCCAAAACGGTGATTAATAGCCCATGAAACAGGCCAGAATCGGCCAAAACTGTGAGTGTTGATGACCGGCACGTAAATGCACCCTAGGGTTCGTCAATGGTGGAAATCACTCCGGGGACCCAAAACGGTGATTAATAGCCCATGCAACATGCCAGAATCGGCCAAAACTGCGAGTGTTGATGACCGGCACGTAAATGCACCCTAGGGTTCGTCAATGGTGGAAATTACTCCGGGGACCCAAAACGGTGATTAATAGCCCATGAAACAGGCCAGAATCGGCCAAAACTGTGAGTGTTGATGACCGGCACGTAAATGCACCCTAGGGTTCGTCAATGGTGGAAATCACTCCGGGGACCCAAAACGGTGATTAATAGCCCATGCAACATGCCAGAATCGGCCAAAACTGTGAGTGTTGATGACCGGCACGTAAATGCACCCTGGGTTCGTCAATGGTGGAAATCACTCCGGGGATCCAAAACGGTGATTAATAGCCCATGAAACAGGCCAGAATCGGCCAAAACTGTGAGTGTTGATGACCGGCACGTAAATGCACCCTGGGGTTCGTCAATGGTGGAAATCACTCCGGGGACCCAAAACGGTGATTAATAGCCCATGAAACAGGCCAGAATCGGCCAAAACTGCGAGTGTTGATGACCGGCACGTAAATGCACCCTGGGTTCGTCAATGGTGGAAATCACTCCGGGGATCCAAAACGGTGATTAATAGCCCATGAAACAGGCCAGAATCGGCCAAAACTGCGAGTGTTGATGACCGGCACGTAAATGCACCCTGGGTTCGTCAATGGTGGAAATCACTCCGGGGATCCAAAACGGTGATTAATAGCCCATGAAACAGGCCAGAATCGGCCAAAACTGTGAGTGTTGATGACCGGCACGTAAATGCACCCTAGGGTTCGTCAATGGTGGAAATCACTCCGGGGACCCAAAACGGTGATTAATAGCCCATGAAACAGGCCAGAATCGGCCAAAACTGCGAGTGTTGATGACCGGCACGTAAATGCACCCTAGGGTTCGTCAATGGTGGAAATCACTCCGGGGACTCAAAACGGTGATTAATAGCCCATCTAACTATGATTAATAGCCCATGAAACAGGCCAGAATCGGCCAAAACTGCGAGTGTTGATGACCGACACGTAAATAAAACCTGGGGTTCGTTAATGGTGGAAATCACTCCGGGGACTCAAAACGGTGATTAATAGCCCATGAAACAGGCCAGAATCGGCCAAAACTGCGAGTGTTGATGACCGGCACGTAAATGCACCCTAGGGTTCGTCAATGGTGGAAATCACTCCGGGGACCCAAAACGGTGATTAATAGCCCATGAAACAGGCCAGAATCGGCCAAAACTGTGAGTGTTGATGACCGGCACGTAAATGCACCCTAGGGTTCGTCAATGGTGGAAATCACTCCGGGGACCCAAAACGGTGATTAATAGCCCATGAAACAGGCCAGAATCGGCCAAAACTGTGAGTGTTGATGACCGGCACGTAAATGCACCCTAGGGTTCGTCAATGGTGGAAATCACTCCGGGGACCCAAAACGGTGATTAATAGCCCATGCAACATGCCAGAATCGGCCAAAACTGTGAGTGTTGATGACCGGCACGTAAATGCACCCTGGGTTCGTCAATGGTGGAAATCACTCCGGGGATCCAAAACGGTGATTAATAGCCCATGAAACAGGCCAGAATCGGCCAAAACTTCGAGTGTTGATGACCGGCACGTAAATGCACCCTGGGGTTCGTCAATGGTGGAAATCACTCCGGGGACCCAAAACGGTGATTAATAGCCCATGAAACAGGCCAGAATCGGCCAAAACTGTGAGTGTTGATGACCGGCACGTAAATGCACCCTAGGGTTCGTCAATGGTGGAAATCACTCCGGGGACCCAAAACGGTGATTAATAGCCCATGAAACAGGCCAGAATCGGCCAAAACTGTGAGTGTTGATGACCGGCACGTAAATGCACCCTAGGGTTCGTCAATGGTGGAAATCACTCCGGGGACCCAAAACGGTGATTAATAGCCCATGAAACAGGCCAGAATCGGCCAAAACTGTGAGTGTTGATGACCGGCACGTAAATGCACCCTAGGGTTCGTCAATGGTGGAAATCACTCCGGGGACCCAAAACGGTGATTAATAGCCCATGCAACATGCCAGAATCGGCCAAAACTGTGAGTGTTGATGACCGGCACGTAAATGCACCCTGGGTTCGTCAATGGTGGAAATCACTCCGGGGATCCAAAACGGTGATTAATAGCCCATGAAACAGGCCAGAATCGGCCAAAACTGCGAGTGTTGATGACCGGCACGTAAATGCACCCTGGGGTTCGTCAATGGTGGAAATCACTCCGGGGACCCAAAACGGTGATTAATAGCCCATGTAACTGTGATTAAGAGCCCATGAAACAGGCCAGAATCGGCCAAAACTGCGAGTGTTGATGACCGGCACGTAAATGCACCCTGGGTTCGTCAATGGTGGAAATCACTCCGGGGATCCAAAACGGTGATTAATAGCCCATGAAACAGGCCAGAATCGGCCAAAACTGCGAGTGTTGATGACCGGCACGTAAATGCACCCTAAGGTTCGTCAATGGTGGAAATCACTCCGGGGACCCAAAACGGTGATTAATAGCCCATGAAACAGGCCAGAATCGGCCAAAACTGCGAGTGTTGATGACCGGCACGTAAATGCACCCTAGGGTTCGTCAATGGTGGAAATCACTCCGGGGACCCAAAACGGTGATTAATAGCCCATGAAACAGGCCAGAATCGGCCAAAACTGTGAGTGTTGATGACCGGCACGTAAATGCACCCTAGGGTTCGTCAATGGTGGATATCACTCCGGGGACCCAAAACGGTGATTAATAGCCCATGCAACATGCCAGAATCGGCCAAAACTGTGAGTGTTGATGACCGGCACGTAAATGCACCCTGGGTTCGTCAATGGTGAAAATCTCTCCGTGGACTCAAAACGGTGATTAATAGCCCATCTAACTGTGATTAATAGCCCATGAAACAGGCCAGAATCGGCCAAAACTGCGAGTGTTGATGACCGACACGTAAATACAACCTCGGGTTCGTCAATGGTGGAAATCACTCCGGGGACTCAAAACGGTGATTAATAGCCCATCTAACTGTGATTAATAGCCCATGAAACAGGCCAGAATCGGCCAAAACTGCGAGTGTTGATGACCGACACGTAAATAAAACCTGGGGTTCGTTAATGGTGGAAATCACTCCGGGGACTCAAAACGGTGATTAATAGCCCATGAAACAGGCCAGAATCGGCCAAAACTGCGAGTGTTGATGACCGACACGTCAATACAACCTGGGGTTCGTCAATGGTGGAAATCACTCCGGGGACTCAAAACGGTGATTAATAGCCCATTTAACAATGATTAATAGCCCATGAAAGATGCCAGAATCGGCCAAAACTGCGAATGTTGATGACCGGCACGTAAACGCAACCTGGGGTTCGTCAATGGTGAAAATCACTCCGGGGACTCAAAACGGTGATTAATAGCCCATCTAACTATGATTAATAGCCCATGAAACAGGCCAGAATCGGCCAAAACTGCGAGTGTTGATGACCGACACGTAAATAAAACCTGGGGTTCGTTAATGGTGGAAATCACTCCGGGGACTCAAAACGGTGATTAATAGCCCATGAAACAGGCCAGAATCGGCCAAAACTGCGAGTGTTGATGACCGGCACGTAAATGCACCCTAGGGTTCGTCAATGGTGGAAATCACTCCGGGGACCCAAAAAGGTGATTAATAGCCCATGAAACAGGCCAGAATCGGCCAAAACTGTGAGTGTTGATGACCGGCACGTAAATGCACCCTGGGTTCGTCAATGGTGGAAATCACTCCGGGGATCCAAAACGGTGATTAATAGCCCATGAAACAGGCCAGAATCGGCCAAAACTGCGAGTGTTGATGACCGGCACGTAAATGCACCCTAGGGTTCGTCAATGGTGGAAATCACTCCGGGGACCCAAAACGGTGATAATAGCCCATGAAACAGGCCAGAATCGGCCAAAACTGCGAGTGTTGATGACCGGCACGTAAATGCACCCTAGGGTTCGTCAATGGTGGAAATCACTCCGGGGACCCAAAACGGTGATTAATAGCCCATGAAACAGGCCAGAATCGGCCAAAACTGTGAGTGTTGATGACCGGCACGTAAATGCACCCTAGGGTTCGTCAATGGTGGATATCACTCCGGGGACCCAAAACGGTGATTAATAGCCCATGCAACATGCCAGAATCGGCCAAAACTGTGAGTGTTGATGACCGGCACGTAAATGCACCCTGGGTTCGTCAATGGTGAAAATCTCTCCGTGGACTCAAAACGGTGATTAATAGCCCATCTAACTGTGATTAATAGCCCATGAAACAGGCCAGAATCGGCCAAAACTGCGAGTGTTGATGACCGACACGTAAATACAACCTCGGGTTCGTCAATGGTGGAAATCACTCCGGGGACTCAAAACGGTGATTAATAGCCCATCTAACTGTGATTAATAGCCCATGAAACAGGCCAGAATCGGCCAAAACTGCGAGTGTTGATGACCGACACGTAAATAAAACCTGGGGTTCGTTAATGGTGGAAATCACTCCGGGGACTCAAAACGGTGATTAATAGCCCATGAAACAGGCCAGAATCGGCCAAAACTGCGAGTGTTGATGACCGGCACGTAAATGCACCCTAGGGTTCGTCAATGGTGGAAATCACTCCGGGGACTCAAAACGGTGATTAATAGCCCATCTAACTATGATTAATAGCCCATGAAACAGGCCAGAATCGGCCAAAACTGCGAGTGTTGATGACCGACACGTAAATAAAACCTGGGGTTCGTTAATGGTGGAAATCACTCCGGGGACTCAAAACGGTGATTAATAGCCCATGAAACAGGCCAGAATCGGCCAAAACTGCGAGTGTTGATGACCGGCACGTAAATGCACCCTAGGGTTCGTCAATGGTGGAAATCACTCCGGGGACCCAAAACGGTGATTAATAGCCCATGAAACAGGCCAGAATCGGCCAAAACTGTGAGTGTTGATGACCGGCACGTAAATGCACCCTAGGGTTCGTCAATGGTGGAAATCACTCCGGGGACCCAAAACGGTGATTAATAGCCCATGAAACAGGCCAGAATCGGCCAAAACTGTGAGTGTTGATGACCGGCACGTAAATGCACCCTAGGGTTCGTCAATGGTGGAAATCACTCCGGGGACCCAAAACGGTGATTAATAGCCCATGCAACATGCCAGAATCGGCCAAAACTGTGAGTGTTGATGACCGGCACGTAAATGCACCCTGGGTTCGTCAATGGTGGAAATCACTCCGGGGATCCAAAACGGTGATTAATAGCCCATGAAACAGGCCAGAATCGGCCAAAACTTCGAGTGTTGATGACCGGCACGTAAATGCACCCTGGGGTTCGTCAATGGTGGAAATCACTCCGGGGACCCAAAACGGTGATTAATAGCCCATGAAACAGGCCAGAATCGGCCAAAACTGTGAGTGTTGATGACCGGCACGTAAATGCACCCTAGGGTTCGTCAATGGTGGAAATCACTCCGGGGACCCAAAACGGTGATTAATAGCCCATGAAACAGGCCAGAATCGGCCAAAACTGTGAGTGTTGATGACCGGCACGTAAATGCACCCTAGGGTTCGTCAATGGTGGAAATCACTCCGGGGACCCAAAACGGTGATTAATAGCCCATGAAACAGGCCAGAATCGGCCAAAACTGTGAGTGTTGATGACCGGCACGTAAATGCACCCTAGGGTTCGTCAATGGTGGAAATCACTCCGGGGACCCAAAACGGTGATTAATAGCCCATGCAACATGCCAGAATCGGCCAAAACTGTGAGTGTTGATGACCGGCACGTAAATGCACCCTGGGTTCGTCAATGGTGGAAATCACTCCGGGGATCCAAAACGGTGATTAATAGCCCATGAAACAGGCCAGAATCGGCCAAAACTGCGAGTGTTGATGACCGGCACGTAAATGCACCCTGGGGTTCGTCAATGGTGGAAATCACTCCGGGGACCCAAAACGGTGATTAATAGCCCATGTAACTGTGATTAAGAGCCCATGAAACAGGCCAGAATCGGCCAAAACTGCGAGTGTTGATGACCGGCACGTAAATGCACCCTGGGTTCGTCAATGGTGGAAATCACTCCGGGGATCCAAAACGGTGATTAATAGCCCATGAAACAGGCCAGAATCGGCCAAAACTGCGAGTGTTGATGACCGGCACGTAAATGCACCCTAAGGTTCGTCAATGGTGGAAATCACTCCGGGGACCCAAAACGGTGATTAATAGCCCATGAAACAGGCCAGAATCGGCCAAAACTGCGAGTGTTGATGACCGGCACGTAAATGCACCCTAGGGTTCGTCAATGGTGGAAATCACTCCGGGGACCCAAAACGGTGATTAATAGCCCATGAAACAGGCCAGAATCGGCCAAAACTGTGAGTGTTGATGACCGGCACGTAAATGCACCCTAGGGTTCGTCAATGGTGGATATCACTCCGGGGACCCAAAACGGTGATTAATAGCCCATGCAACATGCCAGAATCGGCCAAAACTGTGAGTGTTGATGACCGGCACGTAAATGCACCCTGGGTTCGTCAATGGTGAAAATCTCTCCGTGGACTCAAAACGGTGATTAATAGCCCATCTAACTGTGATTAATAGCCCATGAAATAGGCCAGAATCGGCCAAAACTGCGAGTGTTGATGACCGACACGTAAATACAACCTCGGGTTCGTCAATGGTGGAAATCACTCCGGGGACTCAAAACGGTGATTAATAGCCCATCTAACTGTGATTAATAGCCCATGAAACAGGCCAGAATCGGCCAAAACTGCGAGTGTTGATGACCGACACGTAAATAAAACCTGGGGTTCGTTAATGGTGGAAATCACTCCGGGGACTCAAAACGGTGATTAATAGCCCATGAAAAAGGCCAGAATCGGCCAAAACTGCGAGTGTTGATGACCGACACGTCAATACAACCTGGGGTTCGTCAATGGTGGAAATCACTCCGGGGACTCAAAACGGTGATTAATAGCCCATTTAACAATGATTAATAGCCCATGAAAGATGCCAGAATCAGCCAAAACTGCGAATGTTGATGACCGGCACGTAAACGCAACCTGGGGTTCGTCAATGGTGAAAATCACTCCGGGGACTCAAAACGGTGATTAATAGCCCATCTAACTATGATTAATAGCCCATGAAACAGGCCAGAATCGGCCAAAACTGCGAGTGTTGATGACCGACACGTAAATAAAACCTGGGGTTCGTTAATGGTGGAAATCACTCCGGGGACTCAAAACGGTGATTAATAGCCCATGAAACAGGCCAGAATCGGCCAAAACTACGAGTGTTGATGACCGGCACGTAAATGCACCCTAGGGTTCGTCAATGGTGGAAATCACTCCGGGGACCCAAAACGGTGATTAATAGCCCATGAAACAGGCCAGAATCGGCCAAAACTGTGAGTGTTGATGACCGGCACGTAAATGCACCCTAGGGTTCGTCAATGGTGGAAATCACTCCGGGGACCCAAAACGGTGATTAATAGCCCATGCAACATGCCAGAATCGGCCAAAACTGCGAGTGTTGATGACCGGCACGTAAATGCACCCTAGGGTTCGTCAATGGTGGAAATCACTCCGGGGACCCAAAACGGTGATTAATAGCCCATGAAACAGGCCAGAATCGGCCAAAACTGTGAGTGTTGATGACCGGCACGTAAATGCACCCTAGGGTTCGTCAATGGTGGAAATCACTCCGGGGACCCAAAACGGTGATTAATAGCCCATGCAACATGCCAGAATCGGCCAAAACTGCGAGTGTTGATGACCGGCACGTAAATGCACCCTAGGGTTCGTCAATGGTGGAAATCACTCCGGGGACCCAAAACGGTGATTAATAGCCCATGAAACAGGCCAGAATCGGCCAAAACTGTGAGTGTTGATGACCGGCACGTAAATGCACCCTAGGGTTCGTCAATGGTGGAAATCACTTCGGGGACCCAAAACGGTGATTAATAGCCCATGAAACAGGCCAGAATCGGCCAAAACTGTGAGTGTTGATGACCGGCACGTAAATGCACCCTGGGTTCGTCAATGGTGGAAATCACTCCGGGGATCCAAAACGGTGATTAATAGCCCATGAAACAGGCCAGAATCGGCCAAAACTTCGAGTGTTGATGACCGGCACGTAAATGCACCCTGGGGTTCGTCAATGGTGGAAATCACTCCGGGGACCCAAAACGGTGATTAATAGCCCATGAAACAGGCCAGAATCGGCCAAAACTGTGAGTGTTGATGACCGGCACGTAAATGCACCCTAGGGTTCGTCAATGGTGGAAATCACTCCGGGGACCCAAAACGGTGATTAATAGCCCATGAAACAGGCCAGAATCGGCCAAAACTGTGAGTGTTGATGACCGGCACGTAAATGCACCCTAGGGTTCGTCAATGGTGGAAATCACTCCGGGGACCCAAAACGGTGATTAATAGCCCATGAAACAGGCCAGAATCGGCCAAAACTGTGAGTGTTGATGACCGGCACGTAAATGCACCCTAGGGTTCGTCAATGGTGGAAATCACTCCGGGGACCCAAAACGGTGATTAATAGCCCATGCAACATGCCAGAATCGGCCAAAACTGTGAGTGTTGATGACCGGCACGTAAATGCACCCTGGGTTCGTCAATGGTGGAAATCACTCCGGGGATCCAAAACGGTGATTAATAGCCCATGAAACAGGCCAGAATCGGCCAAAACTGCGAGTGTTGATGACCGGCACGTAAATGCACCCTGGGGTTCGTCAATGGTGGAAATCACTCCGGGGACCCAAAACGGTGATTAATAGCCCATGTAACTGTGATTAAGAGCCCATGAAACAGGCCAGAATCGGCCAAAACTGCGAGTGTTGATGACCGGCACGTAAATGCACCCTGGGTTCGTCAATGGTGGAAATCACTCCGGGGATCCAAAACGGTGATTAATAGCCCATGAAACAGGCCAGAATCGGCCAAAACTGCGAGTGTTGATGACCGGCACGTAAATGCACCCTAAGGTTCGTCAATGGTGGAAATCACTCCGGGGACCCAAAACGGTGATTAATAGCCCATGAAACAGGCCAGAATCGGCCAAAACTGCGAGTGTTGATGACCGGCACGTAAATGCACCCTAGGGTTCGTCAATGGTGGAAATCACTCCGGGGACCCAAAACGGTGATTAATAGCCCATGAAACAGGCCAGAATCGGCCAAAACTGTGAGTGTTGATGACCGGCACGTAAATGCACCCTAGGGTTCGTCAATGGTGGATATCACTCCGGGGACCCAAAACGGTGATTAATAGCCCATGCAACATGCCAGAATCGGCCAAAACTGTGAGTGTTGATGACCGGCACGTAAATGCACCCTGGGTTCGTCAATGGTGAAAATCTCTCCGTGGACTCAAAACGGTGATTAATAGCCCATCTAACTGTGATTAATAGCCCATGAAATAGGCCAGAATCGGCCAAAACTGCGAGTGTTGATGACCGACACGTAAATACAACCTCGGGTTCGTCAATGGTGGAAATCACTCCGGGGACTCAAAACGGTGATTAATAGCCCATCTAACTGTGATTAATAGCCCATGAAACAGGCCAGAATCGGCCAAAACTGCGAGTGTTGATGACCGACACGTAAATAAAACCTGGGGTTCGTTAATGGTGGAAATCACTCCGGGGACTCAAAACGGTGATTAATAGCCCATGAAAAAGGCCAGAATCGGCCAAAACTGCGAGTGTTGATGACCGACACGTCAATACAACCTGGGGTTCGTCAATGGTGGAAATCACTCCGGGGACTCAAAACGGTGATTAATAGCCCATTTAACAATGATTAATAGCCCATGAAAGATGCCAGAATCAGCCAAAACTGCGAATGTTGATGACCGGCACGTAAACGCAACCTGGGGTTCGTCAATGGTGAAAATCACTCCGGGGACTCAAAACGGTGATTAATAGCCCATCTAACTATGATTAATAGCCCATGAAACAGGCCAGAATCGGCCAAAACTGCGAGTGTTGATGACCGACACGTAAATAAAACCTGGGGTTCGTTAATGGTGGAAATCACTCCGGGGACTCAAAACGGTGATTAATAGCCCATGAAACAGGCCAGAATCGGCCAAAACTACGAGTGTTGATGACCGGCACGTAAATGCACCCTAGGGTTCGTCAATGGTGGAAATCACTCCGGGGACCCAAAACGGTGATTAATAGCCCATGAAACAGGCCAGAATCGGCCAAAACTGTGAGTGTTGATGACCGGCACGTAAATGCACCCTAGGGTTCGTCAATGGTGGAAATCACTCCGGGGACCCAAAACGGTGATTAATAGCCCATGCAACATGCCAGAATCGGCCAAAACTGCGAGTGTTGATGACCGGCACGTAAATGCACCCTAGGGTTCGTCAATGGTGGAAATCACTCCGGGGACCCAAAACGGTGATTAATAGCCCATGAAACAGGCCAGAATCGGCCAAAACTGTGAGTGTTGATGACCGGCACGTAAATGCACCCTAGGGTTCGTCAATGGTGGAAATCACTCCGGGGACCCAAAACGGTGATTAATAGCCCATGCAACATGCCAGAATCGGCCAAAACTGCGAGTGTTGATGACCGGCACGTAAATGCACCCTAGGGTTCGTCAATGGTGGAAATCACTCCGGGGACCCAAAACGGTGATTAATAGCCCATGAAACAGGCCAGAATCGGCCAAAACTGTGAGTGTTGATGACCGGCACGTAAATGCACCCTAGGGTTCGTCAATGGTGGAAATCACTTCGGGGACCCAAAACGGTGATTAATAGCCCATGAAACAGGCCAGAATCGGCCAAAACTGTGAGTGTTGATGACCGACACGTAAATACAACCTCGGGTTCGTCAATGGTGGAAATCACTCCGGGGACTCAAAACGGTGATTAATAGCCCATCTAACTGTGATTAATAGCCCATGAAACAGGCCAGAATCGGCCAAAACTGCGAGTGTTGATGACCGACACGTAAATAAAACCTGGGGTTCGTTAATGGTGGAAATCACTCCGGGGACTCAAAACGGTGATTAATAGCCCATGAAACAGGCCAGAATCGGCCAAAACTGCGAGTGTTGATGACCGACACGTCAATACAACCTGGGGTTCGTCAATGGTGGAAATCACTCCGGGGACTCAAAACGGTGATTAATAGCCCATTTAACAATGATTAATAGCCCATGAAAGATGCCAGAATCAGCCAAAACTGCGAATGTTGATGACCGGCACGTAAACGCAACCTGGGGTTCGTCAATGGTGAAAATCACTCCGGGGACTCAAAACGGTGATTAATAGCCCATCTAACTATGATTAATAGCCCATGAAACAGGCCAGAATCGGCCAAAACTGCGAGTGTTGATGAGCGACACGTAAATAAAACCTGGGGTTCGTTAATGGTGGAAATCACTCCGGGGACTCAAAACGGTGATTAATAGCCCATGAAACAGGCCAGAATCGGCCAAAACTGCGAGTGTTGATGACCGGCACGTAAATGCACCCTAGGGTTCGTCAATGGTGGAAATCACTCCGGGGACCCAAAACGGTGATTAATAGCCCATGAAACAGGCCAGAATCGGCCAAAACTGTGAGTGTTGATGACCGGCACGTAAATGCACCCTAGGGTTCGTCAATGGTGGAAATCACTCCGGGGACCCAAAACGGTGATTAATAGCCCATGCAACATGCCAGAATCGGCCAAAACTGCGAGTGTTGATGACCGGCACGTAAATGCACCCTAGGGTTCGTCAATGGTGGAAATCACTCTGGGGACTCAAAACGGTGATTAATAGCCCATCTAACTATGATTAATAGCCCATGAAACAGGCCAGAATCGGCCAAAACTGCGAGTGTTGATGACCGACACGTAAATAAAACCTGGGGTTCGTTAATGGTGGAAATCACTCCGGGGACTCAAAACGGTGATTAATAGCCCATGAAACAGGCCAGAATCGGCCAAAACTGCGAGTGTTGATGACCGGCACGTAAATGCACCCTAGGGTTTGTCAATGGTGGAAATCACTCCGGGGACCCAAAACGGTGATTAATAGCCCATGAAACAGGCCAGAATCGGCCAAAACTGTGAGTGTTGATGACCGGCACGTAAATGCACCCTAGGGTTCGTCAATGGTGGAAATCACTCCGGGGACTCAAAACGGTGATTAATAGCCCATTTAACAATGATTAATAGCCCATGAAAGATGCCAGAATCGGCCAAAACTCCGAGTGTTGATGACCGGCACGTAAATGCACCCTAGGGTTCGTCAATGGTGGAAATCACTCCGGGGACCCAAAACGGTGATTAATAGCCCATGAAACAGGCCAGAATCGGCCAAAACTGTGAGTGTTGATGACCGGCACGTAAATGCACCCTAGGGTTCGTCAATGGTGGAAATCACTCCGGGGACCCAAAACGGTGATTAATAGCCCATGAAACAGGCCAGAATCGGCCAAAACTGTGAGTGTTGATGACCGGCACGTAAATGCACCCTAGGGTTCGTCAATGGTGGAAATCACTCCGGGGACCCAAAACGGTGATTAATAGCCCATGCAACATGCCAGAATCGGCCAAAACTGCGAGTGTTGATGACCGGCACGTAAATGCACCCTAGGGTTCGTCAATGGTGGAAATCACTCCGGGGACCCAAAACGGTGATTAATAGCCCATGAAACAGGCCAGAATCGGCTAAAACTGTGAGTGTTGATGACCGGCACGTAAATGCACCCTAGGGTTCGTCAATGGTGGAAATCACTCCGGGGACCCAAAACGGTGATTAATAGCCCATGCAACATGCCAGAATCGGCCAAAACTGCGAGTGTTGATGACCGGCACGTAAATGCACCCTAGGGTTCGTCAATGGTGGAAATCACTCCGGGGACCCAAAACGGTGATTAATAGCCCATGAAACAGGCCAGAATCGGCCAAAACTGTGAGTGTTGATGACCGGCACGTAAATGCACCCTAGGGTTCGTCAATGGTGGAAATCACTTCGGGGACCCAAAACGGTGATTAATAGCCCATGAAACAGGCCAGAATCGGCCAAAACTGTGAGTGTTGATGACCGACACGTAAATACAACCTCGGGTTCGTCAATGGTGGAAATCACTCCGGGGACTCAAAACGGTGATTAATAGCCCATCTAACTGTGATTAATAGCCCATGAAACAGGCCAGAATCGGCCAAAACTGCGAGTGTTGATGACCGACACGTAAATAAAACCTGGGGTTCGTTAATGGTGGAAATCACTCCGGGGACTCAAAACGGTGATTAATAGCCCATGAAACAGGCCAGAATCGGCCAAAACTGCGAGTGTTGATGACCGACACGTCAATACAACCTGGGGTTCGTCAATGGTGGAAATCACTCCGGGGACTCAAAACGGTGATTAATAGCCCATTTAACAATGATTAATAGCCCATGAAAGATGCCAGAATCAGCCAAAACTGCGAATGTTGATGACCGGCACGTAAACGCAACCTGGGGTTCGTCAATGGTGAAAATCACTCCGGGGACTCAAAACGGTGATTAATAGCCCATCTAACTATGATTAATAGCCCATGAAACAGGCCAGAATCGGCCAAAACTGCGAGTGTTGATGAGCGACACGTAAATAAAACCTGGGGTTCGTTAATGGTGGAAATCACTCCGGGGACTCAAAACGGTGATTAATAGCCCATGAAACAGGCCAGAATCGGCCAAAACTGCGAGTGTTGATGACCGGCACGTAAATGCACCCTAGGGTTCGTCAATGGTGGAAATCACTCCGGGGACCCAAAACGGTGATTAATAGCCCATGAAACAGGCCAGAATCGGCCAAAACTGTGAGTGTTGATGACCGGCACGTAAATGCACCCTAGGGTTCGTCAATGGTGGAAATCACTCCGGGGACCCAAAACGGTGATTAATAGCCCATGCAACATGCCAGAATCGGCCAAAACTGCGAGTGTTGATGACCGGCACGTAAATGCACCCTAGGGTTCGTCAATGGTGGAAATCACTCTGGGGACTCAAAACGGTGATTAATAGCCCATCTAACTATGATTAATAGCCCATGAAACAGGCCAGAATCGGCCAAAACTGCGAGTGTTGATGACCGACACGTAAATAAAACCTGGGGTTCGTTAATGGTGGAAATCACTCCGGGGACTCAAAACGGTGATTAATAGCCCATGAAACAGGCCAGAATCGGCCAAAACTGCGAGTGTTGATGACCGGCACGTAAATGCACCCTAGGGTTTGTCAATGGTGGAAATCACTCCGGGGACCCAAAACGGTGATTAATAGCCCATGAAACAGGCCAGAATCGGCCAAAACTGTGAGTGTTGATGACCGGCACGTAAATGCACCCTAGGGTTCGTCAATGGTGGAAATCACTCCGGGGACTCAAAACGGTGATTAATAGCCCATTTAACAATGATTAATAGCCCATGAAAGATGCCAGAATCGGCCAAAACTCCGAGTGTTGATGACCGGCACGTAAATGCACCCTAGGGTTCGTCAATGGTGGAAATCACTCCGGGGACCCAAAACGGTGATTAATAGCCCATGAAACAGGCCAGAATCGGCCAAAACTGTGAGTGTTGATGACCGGCACGTAAATGCACCCTAGGGTTCGTCAATGGTGGAAATCACTCCGGGGACCCAAAACGGTGATTAATAGCCCATGAAACAGGCCAGAATCGGCCAAAACTGTGAGTGTTGATGACCGGCACGTAAATGCACCCTAGGGTTCGTCAATGGTGGAAATCACTCCGGGGACCCAAAACGGTGATTAATAGCCCATGCAACATGCCAGAATCGGCCAAAACTGCGAGTGTTGATGACCGGCACGTAAATGCACCCTAGGGTTCGTCAATGGTGGAAATCACTCCGGGGACCCAAAACGGTGATTAATAGCCCATGAAACAGGCCAGAATCGGCCAAAACTGTGAGTGTTGATGACCGGCACGTAAATGCACCCTAGGGTTCGTCAATGGTGGAAATCACTCCGGGGACCCAAAACGGTGATTAATAGCCCATGCAACATGCCAGAATCGGCCAAAACTGCGAGTGTTGATGACCGGCACGTAAATGCACCCTAGGGTTCGTCAATGGTGGAAATCACTCCGGGGACCCAAAACGGTGATTAATAGCCCATGAAACAGGCCAGAATCGGCCAAAACTGTGAGTGTTGATGACCGGCACGTAAATGCACCCTAGGGTTCGTCAATGGTGGAAATCACTTCGGGGACCCAAAACGGTGATTAATAGCCCATGAAACAGGCCAGAATCGGCCAAAACTGTGAGTGTTGATGACCGACACGTAAATACAACCTCGGGTTCGTCAATGGTGGAAATCACTCCGGGGACTCAAAACGGTGATTAATAGCCCATCTAACTGTGATTAATAGCCCATGAAACAGGCCAGAATCGGCCAAAACTGCGAGTGTTGATGACCGACACGTAAATAAAACCTGGGGTTCGTTAATGGTGGAAATCACTCCGGGGACTCAAAACGGTGATTAATAGCCCATGAAACAGGCCAGAATCGGCCAAAACTGCGAGTGTTGATGACCGACACGTCAATACAACCTGGGGTTCGTCAATGGTGGAAATCACTCCGGGGACTCAAAACGGTGATTAATAGCCCATTTAACAATGATTAATAGCCCATGAAAGATGCCAGAATCAGCCAAAACTGCGAATGTTGATGACCGGCACGTAAACGCAACCTGGGGTTCGTCAATGGTGAAAATCACTCCGGGGACTCAAAACGGTGATTAATAGCCCATCTAACTATGATTAATAGCCCATGAAACAGGCCAGAATCGGCCAAAACTGCGAGTGTTGATGAGCGACACGTAAATAAAACCTGGGGTTCGTTAATGGTGGAAATCACTCCGGGGACTCAAAACGGTGATTAATAGCCCATGAAACAGGCCAGAATCGGCCAAAACTGCGAGTGTTGATGACCGGCACGTAAATGCACCCTAGGGTTCGTCAATGGTGGAAATCACTCCGGGGACCCAAAACGGTGATTAATAGCCCATGAAACAGGCCAGAATCGGCCAAAACTGTGAGTGTTGATGACCGGCACGTAAATGCACCCTAGGGTTCGTCAATGGTGGAAATCACTCCGGGGACCCAAAACGGTGATTAATAGCCCATGCAACATGCCAGAATCGGCCAAAACTGCGAGTGTTGATGACCGGCACGTAAATGCACCCTAGGGTTCGTCAATGGTGGAAATCACTCTGGGGACTCAAAACGGTGATTAATAGCCCATCTAACTATGATTAATAGCCCATGAAACAGGCCAGAATCGGCCAAAACTGCGAGTGTTGATGACCGACACGTAAATAAAACCTGGGGTTCGTTAATGGTGGAAATCACTCCGGGGACTCAAAACGGTGATTAATAGCCCATGAAACAGGCCAGAATCGGCCAAAACTGCGAGTGTTGATGACCGGCACGTAAATGCACCCTAGGGTTTGTCAATGGTGGAAATCACTCCGGGGACCCAAAACGGTGATTAATAGCCCATGAAACAGGCCAGAATCGGCCAAAACTGTGAGTGTTGATGACCGGCACGTAAATGCACCCTAGGGTTCGTCAATGGTGGAAATCACTCCGGGGACTCAAAACGGTGATTAATAGCCCATTTAACAATGATTAATAGCCCATGAAAGATGCCAGAATCGGCCAAAACTCCGAGTGTTGATGACCGGCACGTAAATGCACCCTAGGGTTCGTCAATGGTGGAAATCACTCCGGGGACCCAAAACGGTGATTAATAGCCCATGAAACAGGCCAGAATCGGCCAAAACTGTGAGTGTTGATGACCGACACGTAAATGCACCCTAGGGTTCGTCAATGGTGGAAATCACTCCGGGGACCCAAAACGGTGATTAATAGCCCATGCAACATGCCAGAATCGGCCAAAACTGTGAGTGTTGATGACCGGCACGTAAATGCACCCTGGGTTCGTCAATGGTGGAAATCACTCCGGGGATCCAAAACGGTGATTAATAGCCCATGAAACAGGCCAGAATCGGCCAAAACTGCGAGTGTTGATGACCGGCACGTAAATGCACCCTGGGGTTCGTCAATGGTGGAAATCACTCCGGGGACCCAAAACGGTAATTAATAGCCCATGCAACAGGCCAGAATCGGCCAAAACTGCGAGTGTTGATGACCGGCACGTAAATGCACCCTAGGGTTCGTCAATGGTGGAAATCACTCCGGGGACCCAAAACGGTGATTAATAGCCCATGAAACAGGCCAGAATCGGCCAAAACTGTGAGTGTTGATGACCGGCACGTAAATGCACCCTAGGGTTCGTCAATGGTGGATATCACTCCGGGGACCCAAAACGGTGATTAATAGCCCATGCAACATGCCAAAATCGGCCAAAACTGTGAGTGTTGATGACCGGCACGTAAATGCACCCTGGGTTCGTCAATGGTGAAAATCTCTCCGGGGACTCAAAACGGTGATTAATAGCCCATCTAACTGTGATTAATAGCCCATGAAACAGGCCAGAATCGGCCAAAACTGCGAGTGTTGATGACCGGCACGTAAACGCAACCTGGGGTTCGTCAATGGTGAAAATCACTCCGGGGACTCAAAACGGTGATTAATAGCCCATCTAACTGTGATTAATATCCCATGAAACAGGCCAGAATCGGCCAAAACTGCGAGTTTTGATGACCGACACGTAAATAAAACCTGGGGTTCGTTAATGGTGGAAATCACTTTGGGGACTCAAAACGGTGATTAATAGCCCATGAAACAGGCCAGAATCGGCCAAAACTGTGAGTGTTGATGACCGGCACGTAAATGCACCCTGGGTTCGTCAATGGTGGAAATCACTCCGGGGATCCAAAACGGTGATTAATAGCCCATGTAACTGTGATTAAGAGCCCATGAAACAGGCCAGAATCAGCCAAAACTGCGAGTGTTGATGACCAGCACGTAAATGCACCCTAGGGTTCGTCAATGGTGGAAATCACTCCGGGGACCCAAAACGGTGATTAATAGCCCATGAAACAGGCCAGAATCGGCCAAAACTGCGAGTGTTGATGACCGGCACGTAAATGCACCCTAGGGTTCGTCAATGGTGGAAATCACTCCGGGGACCCAAAACGGTGATTAATAGCCCATGAAACAGGCCAGAATCGGCCAAAACTGCGAGTGTTGATGACCGGCACGTAAATGCACCCTAGGGTTCGTCAATGGTGGAAATCACTCCGGGGACCCAAAACGGTGATTAATAGCCCATGAAACAGGCCAGAATCGGCCAAAACTGTGAGTGTTGATGACCGGCACGTAAATGCACCCTAGGGTTCGTCAATGGTGGAAATCACTCCGGGGACCCAAAACGGTGATTAATAGCCCATGCAACATGCCAGAATCGGCCAAAACTGCGAGTGTTGATGACCGGCACGTAAATGCACCCTAGGGTTCGTCAATGGTGGAAATCACTCCGGGGACCCAAAACGGTGATTAATAGCCCATGAAACAGGCCAGAATCGGCCAAAACTGTGAGTGTTGATGACCGGCACGTAAATGCACCCTAGGGTTCGTCAATGGTGGAAATCACTCCGGGGACCCAAAACGGTGATTAATAGCCCATGCAACATGCCAGAATCGGCCAAAACTGTGAGTGTTGATGACCGGCACGTAAATGCACCCTGGGTTCGTCAATGGTGGAAATCACTCCGGGGATCCAAAACGGTGATTAATAGCCCATGAAACAGGCCAGAATCGGCCAAAACTGCGAGTGTTGATGACCGGCACGTAAATGCACCCTAGGGTTCGTCAATGGTGGAAATCACTCCGGGGATCCAAAACGGTGATTAATAGCCCATGAAACAGGCCAGAATCGGCCAAAACTGTGAGTGTTGATGACCGGCACGTAAATGCACCCTAGGGTTCGTCAATGGTGGAAATCACTCCGGGGACCCAAAACGGTGATTAATAGCCCATGAAACAGGCCAGAATCGGCCAAAACTGTGAGTGTTGATGACCGGCACGTAAATGCACCCTAGGGTTCGTCAATGGTGGAAATCACTCCGGGGACCCAAAACGGTGATTAATAGCCCATGAAACAGGCCAGAATCGGCCAAAACTGCGAGTGTTGATGACCGGCACGTAAATGCACCCTAGGGTTCGTCAATGGTGGAAATCACTCCGGGGATCCAAAACGGTGATTAATAGCCCATGAAACAGGCCAGAATCGGCCAAAACTGCGAGTGTTGATGACCGGCACGTAAATGCACCCTGGGTTCGTCAATGGTGGAAATCACTCCGGGGATCCAAAACGGTGATTAATAGCCCATGAAACAGGCCAGAATCGGCCAAAACTGTGAGTGTTGATGACCGGCACGTAAATGCACCCTAGGGTTCGTCAATGGTGGAAATCACTCCGGGGACCCAAAACGGTGATTAATAGCCCATGAAACAGGCCAGAATCGGCCAAAACTGTGAGTGTTGATGACCGGCACGTAAATGCACCCTAGGGTTCGTCAATGGTGGAAATCACTCCGGGGACTCAAAACGGTGATTAATAGCCCATTTAACAATGATTAATAGCCCATGAAAGATGCCAGAATCGGCCAAAACTCCGAGTGTTGATGACCGGCACGTAAATGCACCCTAGGGTTCGTCAATGGTGGAAATCACTCCGGGGACCCAAAACGGTGATTAATAGCCCATGAAACAGGCCAGAATCGGCCAAAACTGTGAGTGTTGATGACCGACACGTAAATGCACCCTAGGGTTCGTCAATGGTGGAAATCACTCCGGGGACCCAAAACGGTGATTAATAGCCCATGCAACATGCCAGAATCGGCCAAAACTGTGAGTGTTGATGACCGGCACGTAAATGCACCCTGGGTTCGTCAATGGTGGAAATCACTCCGGGGATCCAAAACGGTGATTAATAGCCCATGAAACAGGCCAGAATCGGCCAAAACTGCGAGTGTTGATGACCGGCACGTAAATGCACCCTGGGGTTCGTCAATGGTGGAAATCACTCCGGGGACCCAAAACGGTAATTAATAGCCCATGCAACAGGCCAGAATCGGCCAAAACTGCGAGTGTTGATGACCGGCACGTAAATGCACCCTAGGGTTCGTCAATGGTGGAAATCACTCCGGGGACCCAAAACGGTGATTAATAGCCCATGAAACAGGCCAGAATCGGCCAAAACTGTGAGTGTTGATGACCGGCACGTAAATGCACCCTAGGGTTCGTCAATGGTGGATATCACTCCGGGGACCCAAAACGGTGATTAATAGCCCATGCAACATGCCAAAATCGGCCAAAACTGTGAGTGTTGATGACCGGCACGTAAATGCACCCTGGGTTCGTCAATGGTGAAAATCTCTCCGGGGACTCAAAACGGTGATTAATAGCCCATCTAACTGTGATTAATAGCCCATGAAACAGGCCAGAATCGGCCAAAACTGCGAGTGTTGATGACCGGCACGTAAACGCAACCTGGGGTTCGTCAATGGTGAAAATCACTCCGGGGACTCAAAACGGTGATTAATAGCCCATCTAACTGTGATTAATATCCCATGAAACAGGCCAGAATCGGCCAAAACTGCGAGTTTTGATGACCGACACGTAAATAAAACCTGGGGTTCGTTAATGGTGGAAATCACTTTGGGGACTCAAAACGGTGATTAATAGCCCATGAAACAGGCCAGAATCGGCCAAAACTGTGAGTGTTGATGACAGGCACGTAAATGCACCCTGGGTTCGTCAATGGTGGAAATCACTCCGGGGATCCAAAACGGTGATTAATAGCCCATGTAACTGTGATTAAGAGCCCATGAAACAGGCCAGAATCAGCCAAAACTGCGAGTGTTGATGACCAGCACGTAAATGCACCCTAGGGTTCGTCAATGGTGGAAATCACTCCGGGGACCCAAAACGGTGATTAATAGCCCATGAAACAGGCCAGAATCGGCCAAAACTGCGAGTGTTGATGACCGGCACGTAAATGCACCCTAGGGTTCGCCAATGGTGGAAATCACTCCGGGGACCCAAAACGGTGATTAATAGCCCATGAAACAGGCCAGAATCGGCCAAAACTGCGAGTGTTGATGACCGGCACGTAAATGCACCCTAGGGTTCGTCAATGGTGGAAATCACTCCGGGGACCCAAAACGGTGATTAATAGCCCATGAAACAGGCCAGAATCGGCCAAAACTGTGAGTGTTGATGACCGGCACGTAAATGCACCCTAGGGTTCGTCAATGGTGGAAATCACTCCGGGGACCCAAAACGGTGATTAATAGCCCATGCAACATGCCAGAATCGGCCAAAACTGCGAGTGTTGATGACCGGCACGTAAATGCACCCTAGGGTTCGTCAATGGTGGAAATCACTCCGGGGACCCAAAACGGTGATTAATAGCCCATGAAACAGGCCAGAATCGGCCAAAACTGTGAGTGTTGATGACCGGCACGTAAATGCACCCTAGGGTTCGTCAATGGTGGAAATCACTCCGGGGACCCAAAACGGTGATTAATAGCCCATGCAACATGCCAGAATCGGCCAAAACTGTGAGTGTTGATGACCGGCACGTAAATGCACCCTGGGTTCGTCAATGGTGGAAATCACTCCGGGGATCCAAAACGGTGATTAATAGCCCATGAAACAGGCCAGAATCGGCCAAAACTGTGAGTGTTGATGACCGGCACGTAAATGCACCCTAGGGTTCGTCAATGGTGGAAATCACTCCGGGGACCCAAAACGGTGATTAATAGCCCATGAAACAGGCCAGAATCGGCCAAAACTGTGAGTGTTGATGACCGGCACGTAAATGCACCCTAGGGTTCGTCAATGGTGGAAATCACTCCGGGGACCCAAAACGGTGATTAATAGCCCATGAAACAGGCCAGAATCGGCCAAAACTGCGAGTGTTGATGACCGGCACGTAAATGCACCCTAGGGTTCGTCAATGGTGGAAATCACTCCGGGGATCCAAAACGGTGATTAATAGCCCATGAAACAGGCCAGAATCGGCCAAAACTGCGAGTGTTGATGACCGGCACGTAAATGCACCCTAGGGTTCGTCAATGGTGGAAATCACTCCGGGGATCCAAAACGGTGATTAATAGCCCATGAAACAGGCCAGAATCGGCCAAAACTGTGAGTGTTGATGACCGGCACGTAAATGCACCCTAGGGTTCGTCAATGGTGGAAATCACTCCGGGGACCCAAAACGGTGATTAATAGCCCATGAAACAGGCCAGAATCGGCCAAAACTGTGAGTGTTGATGACCGGCACGTAAATGCACCCTAGGGTTCGTCAATGGTGGAAATCACTCCGGGGACCCAAAACGGTGATTAATAGCCCATGAAACAGGCCAGAATCGGCCAAAACTGCGAGTGTTGATGACCGGCACGTAAATGCACCCTAGGGTTCGTCAATGGTGGAAATCACTCCGGGGATCCAAAACGGTGATTAATAGCCCATGAAACAGGCCAGAATCGGCCAAAACTGCGAGTGTTGATGACCGGCACGTAAATGCACCCTGGGTTCGTCAATGGTGGAAATCACTCCGGGGATCCAAAACGGTGATTAATAGCCCATGAAACAGGCCAGAATCGGCCAAAACTGTGAGTGTTGATGACCGGCACGTAAATGCACCCTAGGGTTCGTCAATGGTGGAAATCACTCCGGGGACCCAAAACGGTGATTAATAGCCCATGAAACAGGCCAGAATCGGCCAAAACTGTGAGTGTTGATGACCGGCACGTAAATGCACCCTAGGGTTCGTCAATGGTGGAAATCACTCCGGGGACCCAAAACGGTGATTAATAGCCCATGAAACAGGCCAGAATCGGCCAAAACTGTGAGTGTTGATGACCGGCACGTAAATGCACCCTAGGGTTCGTCAATGGTGGATATCACTCCGGGGACCCAAAACGGTGATTAATAGCCCATGCAACATGCCAAAATCGGCCAAAACTGTGAGTGTTGATGACCGGCACGTAAATGCACCCTGGGTTCGTCAATGGTGAAAATCTCTCCGGGGACTCAAAACGGTGATTAATAGCCCATCTAACTGTGATTAATAGCCCATGAAACAGGCCAGAATCGGCCAAAACTGCGAGTGTTGATGACCGGCACGTAAACGCAACCTGGGGTTCGTCAATGGTGAAAATCACTCCGGGGACTCAAAACGGTGATTAATAGCCCATCTAACTGTGATTAATATCCCATGAAACAGGCCAGAATCGGCCAAAACTGCGAGTTTTGATGACCGACACGTAAATAAAACCTGGGGTTCGTTAATGGTGGAAATCACTTTGGGGACTCAAAACGGTGATTAATAGCCCATGAAACAGGCCAGAATCGGCCAAAACTGTGAGTGTTGATGACCGGCACGTAAATGCACCCTGGGTTCGTCAATGGTGGAAATCACTCCGGGGATCCAAAACGGTGATTAATAGCCCATGTAACTGTGATTAAGAGCCCATGAAACAGGCCAGAATCAGCCAAAACTGCGAGTGTTGATGACCAGCACGTAAATGCACCCTAGGGTTCGTCAATGGTGGAAATCACTCCGGGGACCCAAAACGGTGATTAATAGCCCATGAAACAGGCCAGAATCGGCCAAAACTGCGAGTGTTGATGACCGGCACGTAAATGCACCCTAGGGTTCGTCAATGGTGGAAATCACTCCGGGGACCCAAAACGGTGATTAATAGCCCATGAAACAGGCCAGAATCGGCCAAAACTGCGAGTGTTGATGACCGGCACGTAAATGCACCCTAGGGTTCGTCAATGGTGGAAATCACTCCGGGGACCCAAAACGGTGATTAATAGCCCATGAAACAGGCCAGAATCGGCCAAAACTGTGAGTGTTGATGACCGGCACGTAAATGCACCCTAGGGTTCGTCAATGGTGGAAATCACTCCGGGGACCCAAAACGGTGATTAATAGCCCATGCAACATGCCAGAATCGGCCAAAACTGCGAGTGTTGATGACCGGCACGTAAATGCACCCTAGGGTTCGTCAATGGTGGAAATCACTCCGGGGACCCAAAACGGTGATTAATAGCCCATGAAACAGGCCAGAATCGGCCAAAACTGTGAGTGTTGATGACCGGCACGTAAATGCACCCTAGGGTTCGTCAATGGTGGAAATCACTCCGGGGACCCAAAACGGTGATTAATAGCCCATGCAACATGCCAGAATCGGCCAAAACTGTGAGTGTTGATGACCGGCACGTAAATGCACCCTGGGTTCGTCAATGGTGGAAATCACTCCGGGGATCCAAAACGGTGATTAATAGCCCATGAAACAGGCCAGAATCGGCCAAAACTGCGAGTGTTGATGACCGGCACGTAAATGCACCCTAGGGTTCGTCAATGGTGGAAATCACTCCGGGGATCCAAAACGGTGATTAATAGCCCATGAAACAGGCCAGAATCGGCCAAAACTGTGAGTGTTGATGACCGGCACGTAAATGCACCCTAGGGTTCGTCAATGGTGGAAATCACTCCGGGGACCCAAAACGGTGATTAATAGCCCATGAAACAGGCCAGAATCGGCCAAAACTGTGAGTGTTGATGACCGGCACGTAAATGCACCCTAGGGTTCGTCAATGGTGGAAATCACTCCGGGGACCCAAAACGGTGATTAATAGCCCATGAAACAGGCCAGAATCGGCCAAAACTGCGAGTGTTGATGACCGGCACGTAAATGCACCCTAGGGTTCGTCAATGGTGGAAATCACTCCGGGGATCCAAAACGGTGATTAATAGCCCATGAAACAGGCCAGAATCGGCCAAAACTGCGAGTGTTGATGACCGGCACGTAAATGCACCCTGGGTTCGTCAATGGTGGAAATCACTCCGGGGATCCAAAACGGTGATTAATAGCCCATGAAACAGGCCAGAATCGGCCAAAACTGTGAGTGTTGATGACCGGCACGTAAATGCACCCTAGGGTTCGTCAATGGTGGAAATCACTCCGGGGACCCAAAACGGTGATTAATAGCCCATGAAACAGGCCAGAATCGGCCAAAACTGTGAGTGTTGATGACCGGCACGTAAATGCACCCTAGGGTTCGTCAATGGTGGAAATCACTCCGGGGACCCAAAACGGTGATTAATAGCCCATGAAACAGGCCAGAATCGGCCAAAACTGCGAGTGTTGATGACCGGCACGTAAATGCACCCTAGGGTTCGTCAATGGTGGAAATCACTCCGGGGATCCAAAACGGTGATTAATAGCCCATGAAACAGGCCAGAATCGGCCAAAACTGCGAGTGTTGATGACCGGCACGTAAATGCACCCTGGGTTCGTCAATGGTGGAAATCACTCCGGGGATCCAAAACGGTGATTAATAGCCCATGAAACAGGCCAGAATCGGCCAAAACTGTGAGTGTTGATGACCGGCACGTAAATGCACCCTAGGGTTCGTCAATGGTGGAAATCACTCCGGGGACCCAAAACGGTGATTAATAGCCCATGAAACAGGCCAGAATCGGCCAAAACTGTGAGTGTTGATGACCGGCACGTAAATGCACCCTAGGGTTCGTCAATGGTGGAAATCACTCCGGGGACCCAAAACGGTGATTAATAGCCCATGAAACAGGCCAGAATCGGCCAAAACTGCGAGTGTTGATGACCGGCACGTAAATGCACCCTAGGGTTCGTCAATGGTGGAAATCACTCCGGGGACCCAAAACGGTGATTAATAGCCCATGAAACAGGCCAGAATTGGCCAAAACTGTGAGTGTTGATGACCGGCACGTAAATGCACCCTAGGGTTCGTCAATGGTGGAAATCACTTCGGGGACCCAAAACGGTGATTAATAGCCCATGCAACATGCCAGAATCGGCCAAAACTGCGAGTGTTGATGACCGGCACGTAAATGCACCCTAGGGTTCGTCAATGGTGGAAATCACTCCGGGGACCCAAAACGGTGATTAATAGCCCATGAAACAGGCCAGAATCGGCCAAAACTGTGAGTGTTGATGACCGGCACGTAAATGCACCCTAGGGTTCGTCAATGGTGGAAATCACTCCGGGGACCCAAAACGGTGATTAATAGCCCATGAAACAGGCCAGAATCGGCCAAAACTGCGAGTGTTGATGACCGGCACGTAAATGCACCCTAGGGTTCGTCAATGGTGGAAATCACTCCGGGGACCCAAAACGGTGATTAATAGCCCATGAAACAGGCCAGAATTGGCCAAAACTGTGAGTGTTGATGACCGGCACGTAAATGCACCCTAGGGTTCGTCAATGGTGGAAATCACTTCGGGGACCCAAAACGGTGATTAATAGCCCATGCAACATGCCAGAATCGGCCAAAACTGCGAGTGTTGATGACCGGTACGTAAATGCACCCTAGGGTTCGTCAATGGTGGAAATCACTCCGGGGACCCAAAACGGTGATTAATAGCCCATGAAACAGGCCAGAATCGGCCAAAACTGTGAGTGTTGATGACCGGCACGTAAATGCACCCTAGGGTTCGTCAATGGTGGAAATCACTCCGGGGACCCAAAACGGTGATTAATAGCCCATGCAACATGCCAGAATCGGCCAAAACTGTGAGTGTTGATGACCGGCACGTAAATGCACCCTGGGTTCGTCAATGGTGGAAATCACTCCGGGGATCCAAAACGGTGATTAATAGCCCATGAAACAGGCCAGAATCGGCCAAAACTGCGAGTGTTGATGACCGGCACGTAAATGCACCCTGGGGTTCGTCAATGGTGGAAATCAGTCCGGGGACCCAAAACGGTAATTAATAGCCCATGCAACAGGCCAGAATCGGCCAAAACTGCGAGTGTTGATGACCGGCACGTAAATGCACCCTAGGGTTCGTCAATGGTGGAAATCACTCCGGGGACCCAAAACGGTGATTAATAGCCCATGAAACAGGCCAGAATCGGCCAAAACTGTGAGTGTTGATGACCGGCACGTAAATGCACCCTAGGGTTCGTCAATGGTGGATATCACTCCGGGGACCCAAAACGGTGATTAATAGCCCATGCAACATGCCAAAATCGGCCAAAACTGTGAGTGTTGATGACCGGCACGTAAATGCACCCTGGGTTCGTCAATGGTGAAAATCTCTCCGGGGACTCAAAACGGTGATTAATAGCCCATCTAACTGTGATTAATAGCCCATGAAACAGGCCAGAATCGGCCAAAACTGCGAGTGTTGATGACCGGCACGTAAACGCAACCTGGGGTTCGTCAATGGTGAAAATCACTCCGGGGACTCAAAACGGTGATTAATAGCCCATCTAACTGTGATTAATATCCCATGAAACAGGCCAGAATCGGCCAAAACTGCGAGTTTTGATGACCGACACGTAAATAAAACCTGGGGTTCGTTAATGGTGGAAATCACTTTGGGGACTCAAAACGGTGATTAATAGCCCATGAAACAGGCCAGAATCGGCCAAAACTGTGAGTGTTGATGACCGGCACGTAAATGCACCCTGGGTTCGTCAATGGTGGAAATCACTCCGGGGATCCAAAACGGTGATTAATAGCCCATGTAACTGTGATTAAGAGCCCATGAAATAGGCCAGAATCAGCCAAAACTGCGAGTGTTGATGACCAGCACGTAAATGCACCCTAGGGTTCGTCAATGGTGGAAATCACTCCGGGGACCCAAAACGGTGATTAATAGCCCATGAAACAGGCCAGAATCGGCCAAAACTGCGAGTGTTGATGACCGGCACGTAAATGCACCCTAGGGTTCGTCAATGGTGGAAATCACTCCGGGGACCCAAAACGGTGATTAATAGCCCATGAAACAGGCCAGAATCGGCCAAAACTGCGAGTGTTGATGACCGGCACGTAAATGCACCCTAGGGTTCGTCAATGGTGGAAATCACTCCGGGGACCCAAAACGGTGATTAATAGCCCATGAAACAGGCCAGAATCGGCCAAAACTGTGAGTGTTGATGACCGGCACGTAAATGCACCCTAGGGTTCGTCAATGGTGGAAATCACTCCGGGGACCCAAAACGGTGATTAATAGCCCATGCAACATGCCAGAATCGGCCAAAACTGCGAGTGTTGATGACCGGCACGTAAATGCACCCTAGGGTTCGTCAATGGTGGAAATCACTCCGGGGACCCAAAACGGTGATTAATAGCCCATGAAACAGGCCAGAATCGGCCAAAACTGTGAGTGTTGATGACCGGCACGTAAATGCACCCTAGGGTTCGTCAATGGTGGAAATCACTCCGGGGACCCAAAACGGTGATTAATAGCCCATGCAACATGCCAGAATCGGCCAAAACTGTGAGTGTTGATGACCGGCACGTAAATGCACCCTGGGTTCGTCAATGGTGGAAATCACTCCGGGGATCCAAAACGGTGATTAATAGCCCATGAAACAGGCCAGAATCGGCCAAAACTGTGAGTGTTGATGACCGGCACGTAAATGCACCCTAGGGTTCGTCAATGGTGGAAATCACTCCGGGGACCCAAAACGGTGATTAATAGCCCATGAAACAGGCCAGAATCGGCCAAAACTGTGAGTGTTGATGACCGGCACGTAAATGCACCCTAGGGTTCGTCAATGGTGGAAATCACTCCGGGGACCCAAAACGGTGATTAATAGCCCATGAAACAGGCCAGAATCGGCCAAAACTGCGAGTGTTGATGACCGGCACGTAAATGCACCCTAGGGTTCGTCAATGGTGGAAATCACTCCGGGGATCCAAAACGGTGATTAATAGCCCATGAAACAGGCCAGAATCGGCCAAAACTGCGAGTGTTGATGACCGGCACGTAAATGCACCCTGGGTTCGTCAATGGTGGAAATCACTCCGGGGATCCAAAACGGTGATTAATAGCCCATGAAACAGGCCAGAATCGGCCAAAACTGTGAGTGTTGATGACCGGCACGTAAATGCACCCTAGGGTTCGTCAATGGTGGAAATCACTCCGGGGACCCAAAACGGTGATTAATAGCCCATGAAACAGGCCAGAATCGGCCAAAACTGTGAGTGTTGATGACCGGCACGTAAATGCACCCTAGGGTTCGTCAATGGTGGAAATCACTCCGGGGACCCAAAACGGTGATTAATAGCCCATGAAACAGGCCAGAATCGGCCAAAACTGCGAGTGTTGATGACCGGCACGTAAATGCACCCTAGGGTTCGTCAATGGTGGAAATCACTCCGGGGACCCAAAACGGTGATTAATAGCCCATGAAACAGGCCAGAATTGGCCAAAACTGTGAGTGTTGATGACCGGCACGTAAATGCACCCTAGGGTTCGTCAATGGTGGAAATCACTTCGGGGACCCAAAACGGTGATTAATAGCCCATGCAACATGCCAGAATCGGCCAAAACTGCGAGTGTTGATGACCGGCACGTAAATGCACCCTAGGGTTCGTCAATGGTGGAAATCACTCCGGGGACTCAAAACGGTGATTAATAGCCCATCTAACTATGATTAATAGCCCATGAAACAGGCCAGAATCGGCCAAAACTGCGAGTGTTGATGACCGACACGTAAATAAAACCTGGGGTTCGTTAATGGTGGAAATCACTCCGGGGACTCAAAACGGTGATTAATAGCCCATGAAACAGGCCAGAATCGGCCAAAACTGCGAGTGTTGATGACCGGCACGTAAATGCACCCTAGGGTTCGTCAATGGTGGAAATCACTCCGGGGACCCAAAACGGTGATTAATAGCCCATGAAACAGGCCAGAATCGGCCAAAACTGCGAGTGTTGATGACCGGCACGTAAATGCACCCTAGGGTTCGTCAATGGTGGAAATCACTCCGGGGACCCAAAACGGTGATTAATAGCCCATGAAACAGGCCAGAATCGGCCAAAACTGTGAGTGTTGATGACCGGCACGTAAATGCACCCTAGGGTTCGTCAATGGTGGAAATCACTCCGGGGACCCAAAACGGTGATTAATAGCCCATGCAACATGCCAGAATCGGCCAAAACTGCGAGTGTTGATGACCGGCACGTAAATGCACCCTAGGGTTCGTCAATGGTGGAAATCACTCCGGGGACCCAAAACGGTGATTAATAGCCCATGAAACAGGCCAGAATCGGCCAAAACTGTGAGTGTTGATGACCGGCACGTAAATGCACCCTAGGGTTCGTCAATGGTGGAAATCACTCCGGGGACCCAAAACGGTGATTAATAGCCCATGCAACATGCCAGAATCGGCCAAAACTGTGAGTGTTGATGACCGGCACGTAAATGCACCCTGGGTTCGTCAATGGTGGAAATCACTCCGGGGATCCAAAACGGTGATTAATAGCCCATGAAACAGGCCAGAATCGGCCAAAACTGCGAGTGTTGATGACCGGCACGTAAATGCACCCTAGGGTTCGTCAATGGTGGAAATCACTCCGGGGATCCAAAACGGTGATTAATAGCCCATGAAACAGGCCAGAATCGGCCAAAACTGTGAGTGTTGATGACCGGCACGTAAATGCACCCTAGGGTTCGTCAATGGTGGAAATCACTCCGGGGACCCAAAACGGTGATTAATAGCCCATGAAACAGGCCAGAATCGGCCAAAACTGCGAGTGTTGATGACCGGCACGTAAATGCACCCTAGGGTTCGTCAATGGTGGAAATCACTCCGGGGACCCAAAACGGTGATTAATAGCCCATGAAACAGGCCAGAATCGGCCAAAACTGTGAGTGTTGATGACCGGCACGTAAATGCACCCTAGGGTTCGTCAATGGTGGAAATCACTCCGGGGACCCAAAACGGTGATTAATAGCCCATGCAACATGCCAGAATCGGCCAAAACTGCGAGTGTTGATGACCGGCACGTAAATGCACCCTAGGGTTCGTCAATGGTGGAAATCACTCCGGGGACCCAAAACGGTGATTAATAGCCCATGAAACAGGCCAGAATCGGCCAAAACTGTGAGTGTTGATGACCGGCACGTAAATGCACCCTAGGGTTCGTCAATGGTGGAAATCACTCCGGGGACCCAAAACGGTGATTAATAGCCCATGCAACATGCCAGAATCGGCCAAAACTGTGAGTGTTGATGACCGGCACGTAAATGCACCCTGGGTTCGTCAATGGTGGAAATCACTCCGGGGATCCAAAACGGTGATTAATAGCCCATGAAACAGGCCAGAATCGGCCAAAACTGCGAGTGTTGATGACCGGCACGTAAATGCACCCTAGGGTTCGTCAATGGTGGAAATCACTCCGGGGATCCAAAACGGTGATTAATAGCCCATGAAACAGGCCAGAATCGGCCAAAACTGTGAGTGTTGATGACCGGCACGTAAATGCACCCTAGGGTTCGTCAATGGTGGAAATCACTCCGGGGACCCAAAACGGTGATTAATAGCCCATGAAACAGGCCAGAATCGGCCAAAACTGTGAGTGTTGATGACCGGCACGTAAATGCACCCTAGGGTTCGTCAATGGTGGAAATCACTCCGGGGACCCAAAACGGTGATTAATAGCCCATGAAACAGGCCAGAATCGGCCAAAACTGCGAGTGTTGATGACCGGCACGTAAATGCACCCTAGGGTTTGTCAATGGTGGAAATCACTCCGGGGACCCAAAACGGTGATTAATAGCCCATGCAACATGCCAGAATCGGCCAAAACTGTGAGTGTTGATGACCGGCACGTAAATGCACCTTGGGTTCGTCAATGGTGGAAATCACTCCGGGGATCCAAAACGGTGATTAATAGCCCATGAAACAGGCCAGAATCGGCCAAAACTGCGAGTGTTGATGACCGGCACGTAAATGCACCCTAGGGTTCGTCAATGGTGGAAATCACTCCGGGGATCCAAAACGGTGATTAATAGCCCATGAAACAGGCCAGAATCGGCCAAAACTGTGAGTGTTGATGACCGGCACGTAAATGCACCCTAGGGTTCGTCAATGGTGGAAATCACTCCGGGGACCCAAAACGGTGATTAATAGCCCATGAAACAGGCCAGAATCGGCCAAAACTGCGAGTGTTGATGACCGGCACGTAAATGCACCCTAGGGTTCGTCAATGGTGGAAATCACTCCGGGGACCCAAAACGGTGATTAATAGCCCATGAAACAGGCCAGAATCGGCCAAAACTGTGAGTGTTGATGACCGGCACGTAAATGCACCCTAGGGTTCGTCAATGGTGGAAATCACTCCGGGGACCCAAAACGGTGATTAATAGCCCATGCAACATGCCAGAATCGGCCAAAACTGCGAGTGTTGATGACCGGCACGTAAATGCACCCTAGGGTTCGTCAATGGTGGAAATCACTCCGGGGACCCAAAACGGTGATTAATAGCCCATGAAACAGGCCAGAATCGGCCAAAACTGTGAGTGTTGATGACCGGCACGTAAATGCACCCTAGGGTTCGTCAATGGTGGAAATCACTCCGGGGACCCAAAACGGTGATTAATAGCCCATGCAACATGCCAGAATCGGCCAAAACTGTGAGTGTTGATGACCGGCACGTAAATGCACCCTGGGTTCGTCAATGGTGGAAATCACTCCGGGGATCCAAAACGGTGATTAATAGCCCATGAAACAGGCCAGAATCGGCCAAAACTGCGAGTGTTGATGACCGGCACGTAAATGCACCCTAGGGTTCGTCAATGGTGGAAATCACTCCGGGGATCCAAAACGGTGATTAATAGCCCATGAAACAGGCCAGAATCGGCCAAAACTGTGAGTGTTGATGACCGGCACGTAAATGCACCCTAGGGTTCGTCAATGGTGGAAATCACTCCGGGGACCCAAAACGGTGATTAATAGCCCATGAAACAGGCCAGAATCGGCCAAAACTGTGAGTGTTGATGACCGGCACGTAAATGCACCCTAGGGTTCGTCAATGGTGGAAATCACTCCGGGGACCCAAAACGGTGATTAATAGCCCATGAAACAGGCCAGAATCGGCCAAAACTGCGAGTGTTGATGACCGGCACGTAAATGCACCCTAGGGTTCGTCAATGGTGGAAATCACTCCGGGGATCCAAAACGGTGATTAATAGCCCATGAAACAGGCCAGAATCGGCCAAAACTGCGAGTGTTGATGACCGGCACGTAAATGCACCCTGGGTTCGTCAATGGTGGAAATCACTCCGGGGATCCAAAACGGTGATTAATAGCCCATGAAACAGGCCAGAATCGGCCAAAACTGTGAGTGTTGATGACCGGCACGTAAATGCACCCTAGGGTTCGTCAATGGTGGAAATCACTCCGGGGACCCAAAACGGTGATTAATAGCCCATGAAACAGGCCAGAATCGGCCAAAACTGTGAGTGTTGATGACCGGCACGTAAATGCACCCTAGGGTTCGTCAATGGTGGAAATCACTCCGGGGATCCAAAACGGTGATTAATAGCCCATGAAACAGGCCAGAATCGGCCAAAACTGTGAGTGTTGATGACCGGCACGTAAATGCACCCTAGGGTTCGTCAATGGTGGAAATCACTCCGGGGACCCAAAACGGTGATTAATAGCCCATGAAACAGGCCAGAATCGGCCAAAACTGTGAGTGTTGATGACCGGCACGTAAATGCACCCTAGGGTTCGTCAATGGTGGAAATCACTCCGGGGACCCAAAACGGTGATTAATAGCCCATGAAACAGGCCAGAATCGGCCAAAACTGCGAGTGTTGATGACCGGCACGTAAATGCACCCTAGGGTTCGTCAATGGTGGAAATCACTCCGGGGATCCAAAACGGTGATTAATAGCCCATGAAACAGGCCAGAATCGGCCAAAACTGCGAGTGTTGATGACCGGCACGTAAATGCACCCTGGGTTCGTCAATGGTGGAAATCACTCCGGGGATCCAAAACGGTGATTAATAGCCCATGAAACAGGCCAGAATCGGCCAAAACTGTGAGTGTTGATGACCGGCACGTAAATGCACCCTAGGGTTCGTCAATGGTGGAAATCACTCCGGGGACCCAAAACGGTGATTAATAGCCCATGAAACAGGCCAGAATCGGCCAAAACTGTGAGTGTTGATGACCGGCACGTAAATGCACCCTAGGGTTCGTCAATGGTGGAAATCACTCCGGGGACCCAAAACGGTGATTAATAGCCCATGAAACAGGCCAGAATCGGCCAAAACTGCGAGTGTTGATGACCGGCACGTAAATGCACCCTAGGGTTCGTCAATGGTGGAAATCACTCCGGGGACCCAAAACGGTGATTAATAGCCCATGAAACAGGCCAGAATTGGCCAAAACTGTGAGTGTTGATGACCGGCACGTAAATGCACCCTAGGGTTCGTCAATGGTGGAAATCACTTCGGGGACCCAAAACGGTGATTAATAGCCCATGCAACATGCCAGAATCGGCCAAAACTGCGAGTGTTGATGACCGGCACGTAAATGCACCCTAGGGTTCGTCAATGGTGGAAATCACTCCGGGGACTCAAAACGGTGATTAATAGCCCATCTAACTATGATTAATAGCCCATGAAACAGGCCAGAATCGGCCAAAACTGCGAGTGTTGATGACCGACACGTAAATAAAACCTGGGGTTCGTTAATGGTGGAAATCACTCCGGGGACTCAAAACGGTGATTAATAGCCCATGAAACAGGCCAGAATCGGCCAAAACTGCGAGTGTTGATGACCGGCACGTAAATGCACCCTAGGGTTCGTCAATGGTGGAAATCACTCCGGGGACCCAAAACGGTGATTAATAGCCCATGAAACAGGCCAGAATCGGCCAAAACTGCGAGTGTTGATGACCGGCACGTAAATGCACCCTAGGGTTCGTCAATGGTGGAAATCACTCCGGGGACCCAAAACGGTGATTAATAGCCCATGAAACAGGCCAGAATCGGCCAAAACTGTGAGTGTTGATGACCGGCACGTAAATGCACCCTAGGGTTCGTCAATGGTGGAAATCACTCCGGGGACCCAAAACGGTGATTAATAGCCCATGCAACATGCCAGAATCGGCCAAAACTGCGAGTGTTGATGACCGGCACGTAAATGCACCCTAGGGTTCGTCAATGGTGGAAATCACTCCGGGGACCCAAAACGGTGATTAATAGCCCATGAAACAGGCCAGAATCGGCCAAAACTGTGAGTGTTGATGACCGGCACGTAAATGCACCCTAGGGTTCGTCAATGGTGGAAATCACTCCGGGGACCCAAAACGGTGATTAATAGCCCATGCAACATGCCAGAATCGGCCAAAACTGTGAGTGTTGATGACCGGCACGTAAATGCACCCTGGGTTCGTCAATGGTGGAAATCACTCCGGGGATCCAAAACGGTGATTAATAGCCCATGAAACAGGCCAGAATCGGCCAAAACTGCGAGTGTTGATGACCGGCACGTAAATGCACCCTAGGGTTCGTCAATGGTGGAAATCACTCCGGGGATCCAAAACGGTGATTAATAGCCCATGAAACAGGCCAGAATCGGCCAAAACTGTGAGTGTTGATGACCGGCACGTAAATGCACCCTAGGGTTCGTCAATGGTGGAAATCACTCCGGGGACCCAAAACGGTGATTAATAGCCCATGAAACAGGCCAGAATCGGCCAAAACTGCGAGTGTTGATGACCGGCACGTAAATGCACCCTAGGGTTCGTCAATGGTGGAAATCACTCCGGGGACCCAAAACGGTGATTAATAGCCCATGAAACAGGCCAGAATCGGCCAAAACTGTGAGTGTTGATGACCGGCACGTAAATGCACCCTAGGGTTCGTCAATGGTGGAAATCACTCCGGGGACCCAAAACGGTGATTAATAGCCCATGCAACATGCCAGAATCGGCCAAAACTGCGAGTGTTGATGACCGGCACGTAAATGCACCCTAGGGTTCGTCAATGGTGGAAATCACTCCGGGGACCCAAAACGGTGATTAATAGCCCATGAAACAGGCCAGAATCGGCCAAAACTGTGAGTGTTGATGACCGGCACGTAAATGCACCCTAGGGTTCGTCAATGGTGGAAATCACTCCGGGGACCCAAAACGGTGATTAATAGCCCATGCAACATGCCAGAATCGGCCAAAACTGTGAGTGTTGATGACCGGCACGTAAATGCACCCTGGGTTCGTCAATGGTGGAAATCACTCCGGGGATCCAAAACGGTGATTAATAGCCCATGAAACAGGCCAGAATCGGCCAAAACTGCGAGTGTTGATGACCGGCACGTAAATGCACCCTAGGGTTCGTCAATGGTGGAAATCACTCCGGGGATCCAAAACGGTGATTAATAGCCCATGAAACAGGCCAGAATCGGCCAAAACTGTGAGTGTTGATGACCGGCACGTAAATGCACCCTAGGGTTCGTCAATGGTGGAAATCACTCCGGGGACCCAAAACGGTGATTAATAGCCCATGAAACAGGCCAGAATCGGCCAAAACTGTGAGTGTTGATGACCGGCACGTAAATGCACCCTAGGGTTCGTCAATGGTGGAAATCACTCCGGGGACCCAAAACGGTGATTAATAGCCCATGAAACAGGCCAGAATCGGCCAAAACTGCGAGTGTTGATGACCGGCACGTAAATGCACCCTAGGGTTCGTCAATGGTGGAAATCACTCCGGGGATCCAAAACGGTGATTAATAGCCCATGAAACAGGCCAGAATCGGCCAAAACTGTGAGTGTTGATGACCGGCACGTAAATGCACCCTAGGGTTCGTCAATGGTGGAAATCACTCCGGGGACCCAAAACGGTGATTAATAGCCCATGAAACAGGCCAGAATCGGCCAAAACTGTGAGTGTTGATGACCGGCACGTAAATGCACCCTAGGGTTCGTCAATGGTGGAAATCACTCCGGGGACCCAAAACGGTGATTAATAGCCCATGAAACAGGCCAGAATCGGCCAAAACTGCGAGTGTTGATGACCGGCACGTAAATGCACCCTAGGGTTCGTCAATGGTGGAAATCACTCCGGGGACCCAAAACGGTGATTAATAGCCCATGAAACAGGCCAGAATTGGCCAAAACTGTGAGTGTTGATGACCGGCACGTAAATGCACCCTAGGGTTCGTCAATGGTGGAAATCACTTCGGGGACCCAAAACGGTGATTAATAGCCCATGCAACATGCCAGAATCGGCCAAAACTGCGAGTGTTGATGACCGGCACGTAAATGCACCCTAGGGTTCGTCAATGGTGGAAATCACTCCGGGGACTCAAAACGGTGATTAATAGCCCATCTAACTATGATTAATAGCCCATGAAACAGGCCAGAATCGGCCAAAACTGCGAGTGTTGATGACCGACACGTAAATAAAACCTGGGGTTCGTTAATGGTGGAAATCACTCCGGGGACTCAAAACGGTGATTAATAGCCCATGAAACAGGCCAGAATCGGCCAAAACTGCGAGTGTTGATGACCGGCACGTAAATGCACCCTAGGGTTCGTCAATGGTGGAAATCACTCCGGGGACCCAAAACGGTGATTAATAGCCCATGAAACAGGCCAGAATCGGCCAAAACTGTGAGTGTTGATGACCGGCACGTAAACGCAACCTGGGGTTCGTCAATGGTGAAAATCACTCCGGGGACTCAAAACGGTGATTAATAGCCCATCTAACTGTGATTAATATCCCATGAAACAGGCCAGAATCGGCCAAAACTGCGAGTTTTGATGACCGACACGTAAATAAAACCTGGGGTTCGTTAATGGTGGAAATCACTTTGGGGACTCAAAACGGTGATTAATAGCCCATGAAACAGGCCAGAATCGGCCAAAACTGTGAGTGTTGATGACCGGCACGTAAATGCACCCTGGGTTCGTCAATGGTGGAAATCACTCCGGGGATCCAAAACGGTGATTAATAGCCCATGTAACTGTGATTAAGAGCCCATGAAATAGGCCAGAATCAGCCAAAACTGCGAGTGTTGATGACCAGCACGTAAATGCACCCTAGGGTTCGTCAATGGTGGAAATCACTCCGGGGACCCAAAACGGTGATTAATAGCCCATGAAACAGGCCAGAATCGGCCAAAACTGCGAGTGTTGATGACCGGCACGTAAATGCACCCTACGGTTCGTCAATGGTGGAAATCACTCCGGGGACCCAAAACGGTGATTAATAGCCCATGAAACAGGCCAGAATCGGCCAAAACTGCGAGTGTTGATGACCGGCACGTAAATGCACCCTAGGGTTCGTCAATGGTGGAAATCACTCCGGGGACCCAAAACGGTGATTAATAGCCCATGAAACAGGCCAGAATCGGCCAAAACTGTGAGTGTTGATGACCGGCACGTAAATGCACCCTAGGGTTCGTCAATGGTGGAAATCACTCCGGGGACCCAAAACGGTGATTAATAGCCCATGCAACATGCCAGAATCGGCCAAAACTGCGAGTGTTGATGACCGGCACGTAAATGCACCCTAGGGTTCGTCAATGGTGGAAATCACTCCGGGGACCCAAAACGGTGATTAATAGCCCATGAAACAGGCCAGAATCGGCCAAAACTGTGAGTGTTGATGACCGGCACGTAAATGCACCCTAGGGTTCGTCAATGGTGGAAATCACTCCGGGGACCCAAAACGGTGATTAATAGCCCATGAAACAGGCCAGAATCGGCCAAAACTGTGAGTGTTGATGACCGACACGTAAATACAACCTCGGGTTCGTCAATGGTGGAAATCACTCCGGGGACTCAAAACGGTGATTAATAGCCCATCTAACTGTGATTAATAGCCCATGAAACAGGCCAGAATCGGCCAAAACTGCGAGTGTTGATGACCGACACGTAAATAAAACCTGGGGTTCGTTAATGGTGGAAATCACTCCGGGGACTCAAAACGGTGATTAATAGCCCATGAAACAGGCCAGAATCGGCCAAAACTGCGAGTGTTGATGACCGACACGTCAATACAACCTGGGGTTCGTCAATGGTGGAAATCACTCCGGGGACTCAAAACGGTGATTAATAGCCCATTTAACAATGATTAATAGCCCATGAAAGATGCCAGAATCAGCCAAAACTGCGAATGTTGATGACCGGCACGTAAACGCAACCTGGGGTTCGTCAATGGTGAAAATCACTCCGGGGACTCAAAACGGTGATTAATAGCCCATCTAACTATGATTAATAGCCCATGAAACAGGCCAGAATCGGCCAAAACTGCGAGTGTTGATGACCGACACGTAAATAAAACCTGGGGTTCGTTAATGGTGGAAATCACTCCGGGGACTCAAAACGGTGATTAATAGCCCATGAAACAGGCCAGAATCGGCCAAAACTGCGAGTGTTGATGACCGGCACGTAAATGCACCCTAGGGTTCGTCAATGGTGGAAATCACTCCGGGGACCCAAAACGGTGATTAATAGCCCATGAAACAGGCCAGAATCGGCCAAAACTGTGAGTGTTGATGACCGGCACGTAAATGCACCCTAGGGTTCGTCAATGGTGGAAATCACTCCGGGGACCCAAAACGGTGATTAATAGCCCATGCAACATGCCAGAATCGGCCAAAACTGTGAGTGTTGATGACCGGCACGTAAATGCACCCTAGGGTTCGTCAATGGTGGAAATCACTCCGGGGACTCAAAACGGTGATTAATAGCCCATGAAACAGGCCAGAATCGGCCAAAACTGCGAGTGTTGATGACCGGCACGTAAACGCAACCTGGGGTTCGTCAATGGTGAAAATCACTCCGGGGACTCAAAACGGTGATTAATAGCCCATCTAACTGTGATTAATATCCCATGAAACAGGCCAGAATCGGCCAAAACTGCGAGTTTTGATGACCGACACGTAAATAAAACCTGGGGTTCGTTAATGGTGGAAATCACTTTGGGGACTCAAAACGGTGATTAATAGCCCATGAAACAGGCCAGAATCGGCCAAAACTGTGAGTGTTGATGACCGGCACGTAAATGCACCCTGGGTTCGTCAATGGTGGAAATCACTCCGGGGATCCAAAACGGTGATTAATAGCCCATGTAACTGTGATTAAGAGCCCATGAAATAGGCCAGAATCAGCCAAAACTGCGAGTGTTGATGACCAGCACGTAAATGCACCCTAGGGTTCGTCAATGGTGGAAATCACTCCGGGGACCCAAAACGGTGATTAATAGCCCATGAAACAGGCCAGAATCGGCCAAAACTGCGAGTGTTGATGACCGGCACGTAAATGCACCCTAGGGTTCGTCAATGGTGGAAATCACTCCGGGGATCCAAAACGGTGATTAATAGCCCATGTAACTGTGATTAAGAGCCCATGAAACAGGCCAGAATCAGCCAAAACTGCGAGTGTTCATGACCAGCACGTAAATGCACCCTAGGGTTCGTCAATGGTGGAAATCACTCCGGGGACCCAAAACGGTGATTAATAGCCCATGAAACAGGCCAGAATCGGCCAAAACTGCGAGTGTTGATGAACGGCACGTAAATGCACCCTGGGTTCGTCAATGGTGGAAAACACTCCGGGGATCCAAAATGGTGATTAATAGCCCATGTAACTGTGATTAAGAGCCCATGAAACAGGCCAGAATCAGCCAAAACTGCGAGTGTTGATGTGTTGATGACCAGCACGTAAATGCACCCTAGGGTTCGTCAATGGTGGAAATCACTCCGGGGACCCAAAACGGTGATTAATAGCCCATGCAACATGCCAGAATCGGCCAAAACTGCGAGTGTTGATGACCGGCACGTAAATGCACCCTAGGGTTCGTCAATGGTGGAAATCACTCCGGGGACCCAAAACGGTGATTAATAGCCCATGAAACAGGCCAGAATCGGCCAAAACTGTGAGTGTTGATGACCGGCACGTAAATGCACCCTAGGGTTCGTCAATGGTGGAAATCACTCCGGGGACCCAAAACGGTGATTAATAGCCCATGCAACATGCCAGAATCGGCCAAAACTGCGAGTGTTGATGACCGGCACGTAAATGCACCCTAGGGTTCGTCAATGGTGGAAATCACTCCGGGGACCCAAAACGGTGATTAATAGCCCATGAAACAGGCCAGAATCGGCCAAAACTGTGAGTGTTGATGACCGGCACGTAAATGCACCCTAGGGTTCGTCAATGGTGGAAATCACTCCGGGGACCCAAAACGGTGATTAATAGCCCATGAAACAGGCCAGAATCGGCCAAAACTGTGAGTGTTGATGACCGACACGTAAATACAACCTCGGGTTCGTCAATGGTGGAAATCACTCCGGGGACTCAAAACGGTGATTAATAGCCCATCTAACTGTGATTAATAGCCCATGAAACAGGCCAGAATCGGCCAAAACTGCGAGTGTTGATGACCGACACGTAAATAAAACCTGGGGTTCGTTAATGGTGGAAATCACTCCGGGGACTCAAAACGGTGATTAATAGCCCATGAAACAGGCCAGAATCGGCCAAAACTGCGAGTGTTGATGACCGACACGTCAATACAACCTGGGGTTCGTCAATGGTGGAAATCACTCCGGGGACTCAAAACGGTGATTAATAGCCCATTTAACAATGATTAATAGCCCATGAAAGATGCCAGAATCAGCCAAAACTGCGAATGTTGATGACCGGCACGTAAACGCAACCTGGGGTTCGTCAATGGTGAAAATCACTCCGGGGACTCAAAACGGTGATTAATAGCCCATCTAACTATGATTAATAGCCCATGAAACAGGCCAGAATCGGCCAAAACTGCGAGTGTTGATGACCGACACGTAAATAAAACCTGGGGTTCGTTAATGGTGGAAATCACTCCGGGGACTCAAAACGGTGATTAATAGCCCATGAAACAGGCCAGAATCGGCCAAAACTGCGAGTGTTGATGACCGGCACGTAAATGCACCCTAGGGTTCGTCAATGGTGGAAATCACTCCGGGGACCCAAAACGGTGATTAATAGCCCATGAAACAGGCCAGAATCGGCCAAAACTGTGAGTGTTGATGACCGGCACGTAAATGCACCCTAGGGTTCGTCAATGGTGGAAATCACTCCGGGGACCCAAAACGGTGATTAATAGCCCATGCAACATGCCAGAATCGGCCAAAACTGTGAGTGTTGATGACCGGCACGTAAATGCACCCTAGGGTTCGTCAATGGTGGAAATCACTCCGGGGACTCAAAACGGTGATTAATAGCCCATGAAACAGGCCAGAATCGGCCAAAACTGCGAGTGTTGATGACCGGCACGTAAACGCAACCTGGGGTTCGTCAATGGTGAAAATCACTCCGGGGACTCAAAACGGTGATTAATAGCCCATCTAACTGTGATTAATATCCCATGAAACAGGCCAGAATCGGCCAAAACTGCGAGTTTTGATGACCGACACGTAAATAAAACCTGGGGTTCGTTAATGGTGGAAATCACTTTGGGGACTCAAAACGGTGATTAATAGCCCATGAAACAGGCCAGAATCGGCCAAAACTGTGAGTGTTGATGACCGGCACGTAAATGCACCCTGGGTTCGTCAATGGTGGAAATCACTCCGGGGATCCAAAACGGTGATTAATAGCCCATGTAACTGTGATTAAGAGCCCATGAAACAGGCCAGAATCAGCCAAAACTGCGAGTGTTGATGACCAGCACGTAAATGCACCCTAGGGTTCGTCAATGGTGAAAATCACTCCGGGGACCCAAAACGGTGATTAATAGCCCATGAAACAGGCCAGAATCGGCCAAAACTGTGAGTGTTGATGACCGGCACGTAAATGCACCCTAGGGTTCGTCAATGGTGGAAATCACTCCGGGGACCCAAAACGGTGATTAATAGCCCATGAAACAGGCCAGAATCGGCCAAAACTGCGAGTGTTGATGACCGGCACGTAAATGCACCCTAGGGTTCGTCAATGGTGGAAATCACTCCGGGGACCCAAAACGGTGATTAATAGCCCATGAAACAGGCCAGAATCGGCCAAAACTGTGAGTGTTGATGACCGGCACGTAAATGCACCCTAGGGTTCGTCAATGGTGGAAATCACTCCGGGGACCCAAAACGGTGATTAATAGCCCATGCAACATGCCAGAATCGGCCAAAACTGCGAGTGTTGATGACCGGCACGTAAATGCACCCTAGGGTTCGTCAATGGTGGAAATCACTCCGGGGACCCAAAACGGTGATTAATAGCCCATGAAACAGGCCAGAATCGGCCAAAACTGTGAGTGTTGATGACCGGCACGTAAATGCACCCTAGGGTTCGTCAATGGTGGAAATCACTCCGGGGACCCAAAACGGTGATTAATAGCCCATGCAACATGCCAGAATCGGCCAAAACTGCGAGTGTTGATGACCGGCACGTAAATGCACCCTAGGGTTCGTCAATGGTGGAAATCACTCCGGGGACCCAAAACGGTGATTAATAGCCCATGAAACAGGCCAGAATCGGCCAAAACTGTGAGTGTTGATGACCGGCACGTAAATGCACCCTAGGGTTCGTCAATGGTGGAAATCACTCCGGGGACCCAAAACGGTGATTAATAGCCCATGCAACATGCCAGAATCGGCCAAAACTGTGAGTGTTGATGACCGGCACGTAAATGCACCCTGGGTTCGTCAATGGTGGAAATCACTCCGGGGATCCAAAACGGTGATTAATAGCCCATGAAACAGGCCAGAATCGGCCAAAACTGCGAGTGTTGATGACCGGCACGTAAATGCACCCTAGGGTTCGTCAATGGTGGAAATCACTCCGGGGATCCAAAACGGTGATTAATAGCCCATGAAACAGGCCAGAATCGGCCAAAACTGTGAGTGTTGATGACCGGCACGTAAATGCACCCTAGGGTTCGTCAATGGTGGAAATCACTCCGGGGACCCAAAACGGTGATTAATAGCCCATGAAACAGGCCAGAATCGGCCAAAACTGTGAGTGTTGATGACCGGCACGTAAATGCACCCTAGGGTTCGTCAATGGTGGAAATCACTCCGGGGACCCAAAACGGTGATTAATAGCCCATGAAACAGGCCAGAATCGGCCAAAACTGCGAGTGTTGATGACCGGCACGTAAATGCACCCTAGGGTTCGTCAATGGTGGAAATCATTCCGGGGATCCAAAACGGTGATTAATAGCCCATGAAACAGGCCAGAATCGGCCAAAACTGCGAGTGTTGATGACCGGCACGTAAATGCACCCTGGGTTCGTCAATGGTGGAAATCACTCCGGGGATCCAAAACGGTGATTAATAGCCCATGAAACAGGCCAGAATCGGCCAAAACTGTGAGTGTTGATGACCGGCACGTAAATGCACCCTAGGGTTCGTCAATGGTGGAAATCACTCCGGGGACCCAAAACGGTGATTAATAGCCCATGAAACAGGCCAGAATCGGCCAAAACTGTGAGTGTTGATGACCGGCACGTAAATGCACCCTGGGTTCGTCAATGGTGGAAATCACTCCGGGGATCCAAAACGGTGATTAATAGCCCATGAAACAGGCCAGAATCGGCCAAAACTGCGAGTGTTGATGACCGGCACGTAAATGCACCCTAGGGTTCGTCAATGGTGGAAATCACTCCGGGGACCCAAAACGGTGATTAATAGCCCATGAAACAGGCCAGAATCGGCCAACACTGTGAGTGTTGATGACCGGCACGTAAATGCACCCTAGGGTTCGTCAATGGTGGATATCACTCCGGGGACCCAAAACGGTGATTAATAGCCCATGCAACATGCCAAAATCGGCCAAAACTGTGAGTGTTGATGACCGGCACGTAAATGCACCCTGGGTTCGTCAATGGTGAAAATCTCTCCGGGGACTCAAAACGGTGATTAATAGCCCATCTAACTGTGATTAATACCCCATGAAATAGGCCAGAATCGGCCAAAACTGCGAGTGTTGATGACCGGCACGTAAACGCAACCTGGGGTTCGTCAATGGTGAAAATCACTCCGGGGACTCAAAACGGTGATTAATAGCCCATCTAACTGTGATTAATATCCCATGAAACAGGCCAGAATCGGCCAAAACTGCGAGTTTTGATGACCGACACGTAAATAAAACCTGGGGTTCGTTAATGGTGGAAATCACTCTGGGGACTCAAAACGGTGATTAATAGCCCATGAAACAGGCCAGAATCGGCCAAAACTGCGAGTGTTGATGACCGGCACGTAAATGCACCCTAGGTCAATGGTGGAAATCACTCCGGGGACCCAAAACGGTGATTAATAGCCCATGAAACAGGCCAGAATCGGCCAAAACTGTGAGTGTTGATGACCGGCACGTAAATGCACCCTAGGGTTCGTCAATGGTGGAAATCACTCCGGGGACCCAAAACGGTGATTAATAGCCCATGCAACATGCCAGAATCGGCCAAAACTGCGAGTGTTGATGACCGGCACGTAAATGCACCCTAGGGTTCGTCAATGGTGGAAATCACTCCGGGGACCCAAAACGGTGATTAATAGCCCATGAAACAGGCCAGAATCGGCCAAAACTGTGAGTGTTGATGACCGGCACGTAAATGCACCCTAGGGTTCGTCAATGGTGGAAATCACTCCGGGGACCCAAAACGGTGATTAATAGCCCATGCAACATGCCAGAATCGGCCAAAACTGTGAGTGTTGATGACCGGCACGTAAATGCACCCTGGGTTCGTCAATGGTGGAAATCACTCCGGGGATCCAAAACGGTGATTAATAGCCCATGAAACAGGCCAGAATCGGCCAAAACTGTGAGTGTTGATGACCGGCACGTAAATGCACCCTAGGGTTCGTCAATGGTGGAAATCACTCCGGGGACCCAAAACGGTGATTAATAGCCCATGAAACAGGCCAGAATCGGCCAAAACTGTGAGTGTTGATGACCGGCACGTAAATGCACCCTAGGGTTCGTCAATGGTGGAAATCACTCCGGGGACCCAAAACGGTGATTAATAGCCCATGAAACAGGCCAGAATCGGCCAAAACTGTGAGTGTTGATGACCGGCACGTAAATGCACCCTAGGGTTCGTCAATGGTGGAAATCACTCCGGGGACCCAAAACGGTGATTAATAGCCCATGCAACATGCCAGAATCGGCCAAAACTGTGAGTGTTGATGACCGGCACGTAAATGCACCCTGGGTTCGTCAATGGTGGAAATCACTCCGGGGACCCAAAACGGTGATTAATAGCCCATGAAACAGGCCAGAATCGGCCAAAACTGCGAGTGTTGATGACCGGCACGTAAATGCACCCTGGGTTCGTCAATGGTGGAAATCACTCCGGGGATCCAAAACGGTGATTAATAGCCCATGAAACAGGCCAGAATCGGCCAAAACTGTGAGTGTTGATGACCGGCACGTAAATGCACCCTAGGGTTCGTCAATGGTGGAAATCACTCCGGGGACCCAAAACGGTGATTAATAGCCCATGAAACAGGCCAGAATCGGCCAAAACTGTGAGTGTTGATGACCGGCACGTAAATGCACCCTGGGTTCGTCAATGGTGGAAATCACTCCGGGGATCCAAAACGGTGATTAATAGCCCATGAAACAGGCCAGAATCGGCCAAAACTGCGAGTGTTGATGACCGGCACGTAAATGCACCCTAGGGTTCGTCAATGGTGGAAATCACTCCGGGGACCCAAAACGGTGATTAATAGCCCATGAAACAGGCCAGAATCGGCCAAAACTGTGAGTGTTGATGACCGGCACGTAAATGCACCCTAGGGTTCGTCAATGGTGGATATCACTCCGGGGACCCAAAACGGTGATTAATAGCCCATGCAACATGCCAAAGTCGGCCAAAACTGTGAGTGTTGATGACCGGCACGTAAATGCACCCTGGGTTCGTCAATGGTGAAAATCTCTCCGGGGACTCAAAACGGTGATTAATAGCCCATCTAACTGTGATTAATACCCCATGAAATAGGCCAGAATCGGCCAAAACTGCGAGTGTTGATGACCGGCACGTAAACGCAACCTGGGGTTCGTCAATGGTGAAAATCACTCCGGGGACTCAAAACGGTGATTAATAGCCCATCTAACTGTGATTAATATCCCATGAAACAGGCCAGAATCGGCCAAAACTGCGAGTTTTGATGACCGACACGTAAATAAAACTTGGGGTTCGTTAATGGTGGAAATCACTCTGGGGACTCAAAACGGTGATTAATAGCCCATGAAACAGGCCAGAATCGGCCAAAACTGCGAGTGTTGATGACCGGCACGTAAATGCACCCTAGGTCAATGGTGGAAATCACTCCGGGGACCCAAAACGGTGATTAATAGCCCATGAAACAGGCCAGAATCGGCCAAAACTGTGAGTGTTGATGACCGGCACGTAAATGCACCCTAGGGTTCGTCAATGGTGGAAATCACTCCGGGGACCCAAAACGGTGATTAATAGCCCATGCAACATGCCAGAATCGGCCAAAACTGCGAGTGTTGATGACCGGCACGTAAATGCACCCTAGGGTTCGTCAATGGTGGAAATCACTCCGGGGACCCAAAACGGTGATTAATAGCCCATGAAACAGGCCAGAATCGGCCAAAACTGTGAGTGTTGATGACCGGCACGTAAATGCACCCTAGGGTTCGTCAATGGTGGAAATCACTCCGGGGACCCAAAACGGTGATTAATAGCCCATGCAACATGCCAGAATCGGCCAAAACTGTGAGTGTTGATGACCGGCACGTAAATGCACCCTGGGTTCGTCAATGGTGGAAATCACTCCGGGGATCCAAAACGGTGATTAATAGCCCATGAAACAGGCCAGAATCGGCCAAAACTGTGAGTGTTGATGACCGGCACGTAAATGCACCCTGGGTTCGTCAATGGTGGAAATCACTCCGGGGATCCAAAACGGTGATTAATAGCCCATGAAACAGGCCAGAATCGGCCAAAACTGCGAGTGTTGATGACCGGCACGTAAATGCACCCTAGGGTTCGTCAATGGTGGAAATCACTCCGGGGACCCAAAACGGTGATTAATAGCCCATGCAACATGCCAGAATCGGCCAAAACTGTGAGTGTTGATGACCGGCACGTAAATGCACCCTGGGTTCGTCAATGGTGGAAATCACTCCGGGGACCCAAAACGGTGATTAATAGCCCATGAAACAGGCCAGAATCGGCCAAAACTGTGAGTGTTGATGACCGGCACGTAAATGCACCCTAGGGTTCGTCAATGGTGGAAATCACTCCGGGGACCCAAAACGGTGATTAATAGCCCATGAAACAGGCCAGAATCGGCCAAAACTGTGAGTGTTGATGACCGGCACGTAAATGCACCCTGGGTTCGTCAATGGTGGAAATCACTCCGGGGACCCAAAACGGTGATTAATAGCCCATGAAACAGGCCAGAATCGGCCAAAACTGTGAGTGTTGATGACCGGCACGTAAATGCACCCTAGGGTTCGTCAATGGTGGAAATCACTCCGGGGACCCAAAACGGTGATTAATAGCCCATGAAACAGGCCAGAATCGGCCAAAACTGTGAGTGTTGATGACCAGCACGTAAATGCACCCTAGGGTTCGTCAATGGTGGAAATCACTCCGGGGACCCAAAACGGTGATTAATAGCCCATGAAACAGGCCAGAATCGGCCAAAACTGTGAGTGTTGATGACCGGCACGTAAATGCACCCTAGGGTTCGTCAATGGTGGAAATCACTCCGGGGACCCAAAACGGTGATTAATAGCCCATGCAACATGCCAGAATCGGCCAAAACTGTGAGTGTTGATGACCGGCACGTAAATGCACCCTGGGTTCGTCAATGGTGGAAATCACTCCGGGGATCCAAAACGGTGATTAATAGCCCATGAAACAGGCCAGAATCGGCCAAAACTCCGAGTGTTGATGACCGGCACGTAAATGCACCCTAGGGTTCGTCAATGGTGGAAATCACTCCGGGGATCCAAAACGGTGATTAATAGCCCATGAAACAGGCCAGAATCGGCCAAAACTGTGAGTGTTGATGACCGGCACGTAAATGCACCCTAGGGTTCGTCAATGGTGGAAATCACTCCGGGGACCCAAAACTGTGATTAATAGCCCATGAAACAGGCCAGAATCGGCCAAAACTGTGAGTGTTGATGACCGGCACGTAAATGCACCCTAGGGTTCGTCAATGGTGGAAATCACTCCGGGGACCCAAAACGGTGATTAATAGCCCATGAAACAGGCCAGAATCGGCCAAAACTGCGAGTGTTGATGACCGGCACGTAAATGCACCCTAGGGTTCGTCAATGGTGGAAATCACTCCGGGGACCCAAAACGGTGATTAATAGCCCATGAAACAGGCCAGAATCGGCCAAAACTGTGAGTGTTGATGACCGGCACGTAAATGCACCCTAGGGTTCGTCAATGGTGGAAATCACTCCGGGGACCCAAAACGGTGATTAATAGCCCATGCAACATGCCAGAATCGGCCAAAACTGTGAGTGTTGATGACCGGCACGTAAATGCACCCTGGGTTCGTCAATGGTGGAAATCACTCCGGGGATCCAAAACGGTGATTAATAGCCCATGAAACAGGCCAGAATCGGCCAAAACTCCGAGTGTTGATGACCGGCACGTAAATGCACCCTAGGGTTCGTCAATGGTGGAAATCACTCCGGGGATCCAAAACGGTGATTAATAGCCCATGAAACAGGCCAGAATCGGCCAAAACTGTGAGTGTTGATGACCGGCACGTAAATGCACCCTAGGGTTCGTCAATGGTGGAAATCACTCCGGGGACCCAAAACGGTGATTAATAGCCCATGAAACAGGCCAGAATCGGCCAAAACTGTGAGTGTTGATGACCGGCACGTAAATGCACCCTAGGGTTCGTCAATGGTGGAAATCACTCCGGGGACCCAAAACGGTGATTAATAGCCCATGAAACAGGCCAGAATCGGCCAAAACTGCGAGTGTTGATGACCGGCACGTAAATGCACCCTAGGGTTCGTCAATGGTGGAAATCACTCCGGGGATCCAAAACGGTGATTAATAGCCCATGAAACAGGCCAGAATCGGCCAAAACTGCGAGTGTTGATGACCGGCACGTAAATGCACCCTGGGTTCGTCAATGGTGGAAATCACTCCGGGGATCCAAAACGGTGATTAATAGCCCATGAAACAGGCCAGAATCGGCCAAAACTGCGAGTGTTGATGACCGGCACGTAAATGCACCCTAGGGTTCGTCAATGGTGGAAATCACTCCGGGGACCCAAAACGGTGATTAATAGCCCATGCAACATGCCAGAATCGGCCAAAACTGTGAGTGTTGATGACCGGCACGTAAATGCACCCTGGGTTCGTCAATGGTGGAAATCACTCCGGGGACCCAAAACGGTGATTAATAGCCCATGAAACAGGCCAGAATCGGCCAAAACTGTGAGTGTTGATGACCGGCACGTAAATGCACCCTAGGGTTCGTCAATGGTGGAAATCACTCCGGGGACCCAAAACGGTGATTAATAGCCCATGAAACAGGCCAGAATCGGCCAAAACTGTGAGTGTTGATGACCGGCACGTAAATGCACCCTAGGGTTCGTCAATGGTGGAAATCACTCCGGGGACCCAAAACGGTGATTAATAGCCCATGCAACATGCCAGAATCGGCCAAAACTGCGAGTGTTGATGACCGGCACGTAAATGCACCCTAGGGTTCGTCAATGGTGGAAATCACTCCGGGGACCCAAAACGGTGATTAATAGCCCATGAAACAGGCCAGAATCGGCCAAAACTGTGAGTGTTGATGACCGGCACGTAAATGCACCCTAGGGTTCGTCAATGGTGGAAATCACTCCGGGGACCCAAAACGGTGATTAATAGCCCATGCAACATGCCAGAATCGGCCAAAACTGTGAGTGTTGATGACCGGCACGTAAATGCACCCTGGGTTCGTCAATGGTGGAAATCACTCCGGGGATCCAAAACGGTGATTAATAGCCCATGAAACAGGCCAGAATCGGCCAAAATTGTGAGTGTTGATGACCGGCACGTAAATGCACCCTGGGGTTCGTCAATGGTGGAAATCACTCCGGGGACCCAAAACGGTGATTAATAGCCCATGAAACAGGCCAGAATCGGCCAAAACTGCGAGTGTTGATGACCGGCACGTAAATGCACCCTGGGTTCGTCAATGGTGGAAATCACTCCGGGGATCCAAAACGGTGATTAATAGCCCATGAAACAGGCCAGAATCGGCCAAAACTGTGAGTGTTGATGACCGGCACGTAAATGCACCCTAGGGTTCGTCAATGGTGGAAATCACTCCGGGGACCCAAAACGGTGATTAATAGCCCATGAAACAGGCCAGAATCGGCCAAAACTGCGAGTGTTGATGACCGGCACGTAAATGCACCCTGGGTTCGTCAATGGTGGAAATCACTCCGGGGATCCAAAACGGTGATTAATAGCCCATGAAACAGGCCAGAATCGGCCAAAACTGCGAGTGTTGATGACCGGCACGTAAATGCACCCTAGGGTTCGTCAATGGTGGAAATCACTCCGGGGACCCAAAACGGTGATTAATAGCCCATGAAACAGGCCAGAATCGGCCAAAACTGCGAGTGTTGATGACCGGCACGTAAATGCACCCTGGGTTCGTCAATGGTGGAAATCACTCCGGGGATCCAAAACGGTGATTAATAGCCCATGAAACAGGCCAGAATCGGCCAAAACTGCGAGTGTTGATGACCGGCACGTAAATGCACCCTGGGTTCGTCAATGGTGGAAATCACTCCGGGGATCCAAAACGGTGATTAATAGCCCATGAAACAGGCCAGAATCGGCCAAAACTGCGAGTGTGGATGACCGGCACGTAAATGCACCCTGGGTTCGTCAATGGTGGAAATCACTCCGGGGATCCAAAACGGTGATTAATAGCCCATGAAACAGGCCAGAATCGGCCAAAACTGTGAGTGTTGATGACCGGTACGTAAATGCACCCTAGGGTTCGTCAATGGTGGAAATCACTCCGGGGACCCAAAACGGTGATTAATAGCCCATGAAACAGGCCAGAATCGGCCAAAACTGTGAGTGTTGATGACCGGCACGTAAATGCACCCTAGGGTTCGTCAATGGTGGAAATCACTCCGGGGACCCAAAACGGTGATTAATAGCCCATGCAACATGCCAGAATCGGCCAAAACTGTGAGTGTTGATGACCGGCACGTAAATGCACCCTGGGTTCGTCAATGGTGGAAATCACTCCGGGGATCCAAAACGGTGATTAATAGCCCATGAAACAGGCCAGAATCGGCCAAAATTGTGAGTGTTGATGACCGGCACGTAAATGCACCCTGGGGTTCGTCAATGGTGGAAATCACTCCGGGGACCCAAAACGGTGATTAATAGCCCATGAAACAGGCCAGAATCGGCCAAAACTGCGAGTGTTGATGACCGGCACGTAAATGCACCCTGGGTTCGTCAATGGTGGAAATCACTCCGGGGATCCAAAACGGTGATTAATAGCCCATGAAACAGGCCAGAATCGGCCAAAACTGTGAGTGTTGATGACCGGCACGTAAATGCACCCTAGGGTTCGTCAATGGTGGAAATCACTCCGGGGACCCAAAACGGTGATTAATAGCCCATGAAACAGGCCAGAATCGGCCAAAACTGCGAGTGTTGATGACCGGCACGTAAATGCACCCTGGGTTCGTCAATGGTGGAAATCACTCCGGGGATCCAAAACGGTGATTAATAGCCCATGAAACAGGCCAGAATCGGCCAAAACTGCGAGTGTTGATGACCGGCACGTAAATGCACCCTAGGGTTCGTCAATGGTGGAAATCACTCCGGGGACCCAAAACGGTGATTAATAGCCCATGCAACATGCCAGAATCGGCCAAAACTGTGAGTGTTGATGACCGGCACGTAAATGCACCCTGGGTTCGTCAATGGTGGAAATCACTCCGGGGACCCAAAACGGTGATTAATAGCCCATGAAACAGGCCAGAATCGGCCAAAACTGTGAGTGTTGATGACCGGCACGTAAATGCACCCTAGGGTTCGTCAATGGTGGAAATCACTCCGGGGACCCAAAACGGTGATTAATAGCCCATGAAACAGGCCAGAATCGGCCAAAACTGCGAGTGTTGATGACCGGCACGTAAATGCACCCTGGGTTCGTCAATGGTGGAAATCACTCCGGGGATCCAAAACGGTGATTAATAGCCCATGAAACAGGCCAGAATCGGCCAAAACTGCGAGTGTTGATGACCGGCACGTAAATGCACCCTGGGTTCGTCAATGGTGGAAATCACTCCGGGGATCCAAAACGGTGATTAATAGCCCATGAAACAGGCCAGAATCGGCCAAAACTGTGAGTGTTGATGACCGGCACGTAAATGCACCCTAGGGTTCGTCAATGGTGGAAATCACTCCGGGGACCCAAAACGGTGATTAATAGCCCATGAAACAGGCCAGAATCGGCCAAAACTGCGAGTGTTGATGACCGGCACGTAAATGCACCCTGGGTTCGTCAATGGTGGAAATCACTCCGGGGATCCAAAACGGTGATTAATAGCCCATGAAACAGGCCAGAATCGGCCAAAACTGCGAGTGTTGATGACCGGCACGTAAATGCACCCTGGGTTCGTCAATGGTGGAAATCACTCCGGGGATCCAAAACGGTGATTAATAGCCCATGAAACAGGCCAGAATCGGCCAAAACTGTGAGTGTTGATGACCGGCACGTAAATGCACCCTAGGGTTCGTCAATGGTGGAAATCACTCCGGGGACCCAAAACGGTGATTAATAGCCCATGAAACAGGCCAGAATCGGCCAAAACTGCGAGTGTTGATGACCGGCACGTAAATGCACCCTGGGTTCGTCAATGGTGGAAATCACTCCGGGGATCCAAAACGGTGATTAATAGCCCATGAAACAGGCCAGAATCGGCCAAAACTGTGAGTGTTGATGACCGGCACGTAAATGCACCCTAGGGTTCGTCAATGGTGGAAATCACTCCGGGGACCCAAAACGGTGATTAATAGCCCATGAAACAGGCCAGAATCGGCCAAAACTGCGAGTGTTGATGACCGGCACGTAAATGCACCCTAGGGTTCGTCAATGGTGGAAATCACTCCGGGGATCCAAAACGGTGATTAATAGCCCATGAAACAGGCCAGAATCGGCCAAAACTGCGAGTGTTGATGACCGGCACGTAAATGCACCCTGGGTTCGTCAATGGTGGAAATCACTCCGGGGATCCAAAACGGTGATTAATAGCCCATGAAACAGGCCAGAATCGGCCAAAACTGTGAGTGTTGATGACCGGCACGTAAATGCACCCTAGGGTTCGTCAATGGTGGAAATCACTCCGGGGACCAATAACGGTGATTAATAGCCCATGAAACAGGCCAGAATCGGCCAAAACTGCGAGTGTTGATGACCGGCACGTAAATGCACCCTAGGGTTCGTCAATGGTGGAAATCACTCCGGGGATCCAAAACGGTGATTAATAGCCCATGAAACAGGCCAGAATCGGCCAAAACTGCGAGTGTTGATGACCGGCACGTAAATGCACCCTGGGTTCGTCAATGGTGGAAATCACTCCGGGGATCCAAAACGGTGATTAATAGCCCATGAAACAGGCCAGAATCGGCCAAAACTGTGAGTGTTGATGACCGGTACGTAAATGCACCCTAGGGTTCGTCAATGGTGGAAATCACTCCGGGGACCCAAAACGGTGATTAATAGCCCATGAAACAGGCCAGAATCGGCCAAAACTGTGAGTGTTGATGACCGGCACGTAAATGCACCCTAGGGTTCGTCAATGGTGGAAATCACTCCGGGGACCCAAAACGGTGATTAATAGCCCATGCAACATGCCAGAATCGGCCAAAACTGTGAGTGTTGATGACCGGCACGTAAATGCACCCTGGGTTCGTCAATGGTGGAAATCACTCCGGGGATCCAAAACGGTGATTAATAGCCCATGAAACAGGCCAGAATCGGCCAAAATTGTGAGTGTTGATGACCGGCACGTAAATGCACCCTGGGGTTCGTCAATGGTGGAAATCACTCCGGGGACCCAAAACGGTGATTAATAGCCCATGAAACAGGCCAGAATCGGCCAAAACTGCGAGTGTTGATGACCGGCACGTAAATGCACCCTGGGTTCGTCAATGGTGGAAATCACTCCGGGGATCCAAAACGGTGATTAATAGCCCATGAAACAGGCCAGAATCGGCCAAAACTGTGAGTGTTGATGACCGGCACGTAAATGCACCCTAGGGTTCGTCAATGGTGGAAATCACTCCGGGGACCCAAAACGGTGATTAATAGCCCATGAAACAGGCCAGAATCGGCCAAAACTGCGAGTGTTGATGACCGGCACGTAAATGCACCCTGGGTTCGTCAATGGTGGAAATCACTCCGGGGATCCAAAACGGTGATTAATAGCCCATGAAACAGGCCAGAATCGGCCAAAACTGCGAGTGTTGATGACCGGCACGTAAATGCACCCTAGGGTTCGTCAATGGTGGAAATCACTCCGGGGACCCAAAACGGTGATTAATAGCCCATGCAACATGCCAGAATCGGCCAAAACTGTGAGTGTTGATGACCGGCACGTAAATGCACCCTGGGTTCGTCAATGGTGGAAATCACTCCGGGGACCCAAAACGGTGATTAATAGCCCATGAAACAGGCCAGAATCGGCCAAAACTGTGAGTGTTGATGACCGGCACGTAAATGCACCCTAGGGTTCGTCAATGGTGGAAATCACTCCGGGGACCCAAAACGGTGATTAATAGCCCATGAAACAGGCCAGAATCGGCCAAAACTGCGAGTGTTGATGACCGGCACGTAAATGCACCCTGGGTTCGTCAATGGTGGAAATCACTCCGGGGATCCAAAACGGTGATTAATAGCCCATGAAACAGGCCAGAATCGGCCAAAACCGCGAGTGTTGATGACCGGCACGTAAATGCACCCTGGGTTCGTCAATGGTGGAAATCACTCCGGGGATCCAAAACGGTGATTAATAGCCCATGAAACAGGCCAGAATCGGCCAAAACTGTGAGTGTTGATGACCGGCACGTAAATGCACCCTAGGGTTCGTCAATGGTGGAAATCACTCCGGGGACCCAAAACGGTGATTAATAGCCCATGAAACAGGCCAGAATCGGCCAAAACTGCGAGTGTTGATGACCGGCACGTAAATGCACCCTGGGTTCGTCAATGGTGGAAATCACTCCGGGGATCCAAAACGGTGATTAATAGCCCATGAAACAGGCCAGAATCGGCCAAAACTGCGAGTGTTGATGACCGGCACGTAAATGCACCCTGGGTTCGTCAATGGTGGAAATCACTCCGGGGATCCAAAACGGTGATTAATAGCCCATGAAACAGGCCAGAATCGGCCAAAACTGTGAGTGTTGATGACCGGCACGTAAATGCACCCTAGGGTTCGTCAATGGTGGAAATCACTCCGGGGACCCAAAACGGTGATTAATAGCCCATGAAACAGGCCAGAATCGGCCAAAACTGCGAGTGTTGATGACCGGCACGTAAATGCACCCTAGGGTTCGTCAATGGTGGAAATCACTCCGGGGATCCAAAACGGTGATTAATAGCCCATGAAACAGGCCAGAATCGGCCAAAACTGCGAGTGTTGATGACCGGCACGTAAATGCACCCTGGGTTCTTCAATGGTGGAAATCACTCCGGGGATCCAAAACGGTGATTAATAGCCCATGAAACAGGCCAGAATCGGCCAAAACTGTGAGTGTTGATGACCGGCACGTAAATGCACCCTAGGGTTCGTCAATGGTGGAAATCACTCCGGGGACCCAAAACGGTGATTAATAGCCCATGAAACAGGCCAGAATCGGCCAAAACTGCGAGTGTTGATGACCGGCACGTAAATGCACCCTGGGTTCGTCAATGGTGGAAATCACTCCGGGGATCCAAAACGGTGATTAATAGCCCATGAAACAGGCCAGAATCGGCCAAAACTGCGAGTGTTGATGACCGGCACGTAAATGCACCCTAGGGTTCGTCAATGGTGGAAATCACTCCGGGGACCCAAAACGGTGATTAATAGCCCATGAAACAGGCCAGAATCGGCCAAAACTGCGAGTGTTGATGACCGGCACGTAAATGCACCCTGGGTTCGTCAATGGTGGAAATCACTCCGGGGATCCAAAACGGTGATTAATAGCCCATGAAACAGGCCAGAATCGGCCAAAACTGCGAGTGTTGATGACCAGCACGTAAATGCACCCTGGGTTCGTCAATGGTGGAAATCACTCCGGGGATCCAAAACGGTGATTAATAGCCCATGAAACAGGCCTGAATCGGCCAAAACTGCGAGTGTTGATGACCGGCACGTAAATGCACCCTAGGGTTCGTCAATGGTGGAAATCACTCCGGGGACCCAAAACGGTGATTAATAGCCCATGAAACAGGCCAGAATCGGCCAAAACTGCGAGTGTTGATGACCGGCACGTAAATGCACCCTGGGTTCGTCAATGGTGGAAATCACTCCGGGGACCCAAAACGGTGATTAATAGCCCATGAAACAGGCCAGAATCGGCCAAAACTGTGAGTGTTGATGACCGGCACGTAAATGCACCCTAGGGTTCGTCAATGGTGGAAATCACTCCGGGGACCCAAAACGGTGATTAATAGCCCATGAAACAGGCCAGAATCGGCCAAAACCGCGAGTGTTGATGACCGGCACGTAAATGCACCCTGGGTTCGTCAATGGTGGAAATCACTCCGGGGATCCAAAACGGTGATTAATAGCCCATGAAACAGGCCAGAATCGGCCAAAACCGCGAGTGTTGATGACCGGCACGTAAATGCACCCTGGGTTCGTCAATGGTGGAAATCACTCCGGGGATCCAAAACGGTGATTAATAGCCCATGAAACAGGCCAGAATCGGCCAAAACTGTGAGTGTTGATGACCGGCACGTAAATGCACCCTAGGGTTCGTCAATGGTGGAAATCACTCCGGGGACCCAAAACGGTGATTAATAGCCCATGAAACAGGCCAGAATCGGCCAAAACTGCGAGTGTTGATGACCGGCACGTAAATGCACCCTGGGTTCGTCAATGGTGGAAATCACTCCGGGGATCCAAAACGGTGATTAATAGCCCATGAAACAGGCCAGAATCGGCCAAAACTGCGAGTGTTGATGACCGGCACGTAAATGCACCCTGGGTTCGTCAATGGTGGAAATCACTCCGGGGATCCAAAACGGTGATTAATAGCCCATGAAACAGGCCAGAATCGGCCAAAACTGTGAGTGTTGATGACCGGCACGTAAATGCACCCTAGGGTTCGTCAATGGTGGAAATCACTCCGGGGACCCAAAACGGTGATTAATAGCCCATGAAACAGGCCAGAATCGGCCAAAACTGCGAGTGTTGATGACCGGCACGTAAATGCACCCTAGGGTTCGTCAATGGTGGAAATCACTCCGGGGATCCAAAACGGTGATTAATAGCCCATGAAACAGGCCAGAATCGGCCAAAACTGCGAGTGTTGATGACCGGCACGTAAATGCACCCTGGGTTCGTCAATGGTGGAAATCACTCCGGGGATCCAAAACGGTGATTAATAGCCCATGAAACAGGCCAGAATCGGCCAAAACTGTGAGTGTTGATGACCGGCACGTAAATGCACCCTAGGGTTCGTCAATGGTGGAAATCACTCCGGGGACCCAAAACGGTGATTAATAGCCCATGAAACAGGCCAGAATCGGCCAAAACTGCGAGTGTTGATGACCGGCACGTAAATGCACCCTGGGTTCGTCAATGGTGGAAATCACTCCGGGGATCCAAAACGGTGATTAATAGCCCATGAAACAGGCCAGAATCGGCCAAAACTGCGAGTGTTGATGACCGGCACGTAAATGCACCCTAGGGTTCGTCAATGGTGGAAATCACTCCGGGGACCCAAAACGGTGATTAATAGCCCATGAAACAGGCCAGAATCGGCCAAAACTGCGAGTGTTGATGACCGGCACGTAAATGCACCCTGGGTTCGTCAATGGTGGAAATCACTCCGGGGATCCAAAACGGTGATTAATAGCCCATGAAACAGGCCAGAATCGGCCAAAACTGCGAGTGTTGATGACCAGCACGTAAATGCACCCTGGGTTCGTCAATGGTGGAAATCACTCCGGGGATCCAAAACGGTGATTAATAGCCCATGAAACAGGCCAGAATCGGCCAAAACTGCGAGTGTTGATGACCGGCACGTAAATGCACCCTGGGTTCGTCAATGGTGGAAATCACTCCGGGGATCCAAAACGGTGATTAATAGCCCATGAAACAGGCCAGAATCGGCCAAAACTGTGAGTGTTGATGACCGGTACGTAAATGCACCCTAGGGTTCGTCAATGGTGGAAATCACTCCGGGGACCCAAAACGGTGATTAATAGCCCATGAAACAGGCCAGAATCGGCCAAAACTGCGAGTGTTGATGACCGGCACGTAAATGCACCCTGGGTTCGTCAATGGTGGAAATCACTCCGGGGATCCAAAACGGTGATTAATAGCCCATGAAACAGGCCAGAATCGGCCAAAACTGCGAGTGTTGATGACCGGCACGTAAATGCACCCTAGGGTTCGTCAATGGTGGAAATCACTCCGGGGACCCAAAACGGTGATTAATAGCCCATGAAACAGGCCAGAATCGGCCAAAACTGCGAGTGTTGATGACCGGCACGTAAATGCACCCTAGGGTTCGTCAATGGTGGAAATCACTCCGGGGACCCAAAACGGTGATTAATAGCCCATGAAACAGGCCAGAATCGGCCAAAACTGCGAGTGTTGATGACCGGCACGTAAATGCACCCTGGGTTCGTCAATGGTGGAAATCACTCCGGGGATCCAAAACGGTGATTAATAGCCCATGAAACAGGCCAGAATCGGCCAAAACTGTGAGTGTTGATGACCGGCACGTAAATGCACCCTAGGGTTCGTCAATGGTGGAAATCACTCCGGGGACCCAAAACGGTGATTAATAGCCCATGAAACAGGCCAGAATCGGCCAAAACTGCGAGTGTTGATGACCGGCACGTAAATGCACCCTGGGTTCGTCAATGGTGGAAATCACTCCGGGGATCCAAAACGGTGATTAATAGCCCATGAAACAGGCCAGAATCGGCCAAAACTGCGAGTGTTGATGACCGGCACGTAAATGCACCCTAGGGTTCGTCAATGGTGGAAATCACTCCGGGGACCCAAAACGGTGATTAATAGCCCATGCAACATGCCAGAATCGGCCAAAACTGTGAGTGTTGATGACCGGCACGTAAATGCACCCTGGGTTCGTCAATGGTGGAAATCACTCCGGGGACCCAAAACGGTGATTAATAGCCCATGAAACAGGCCAGAATCGGCCAAAACTGTGAGTGTTGATGACCGGCACGTAAATGCACCCTAGGGTTCGTCAATGGTGGAAATCACTCCGGGGACCCAAAACGGTGATTAATAGCCCATGCAACATGCCAGAATCGGCCAAAACTGTGAGTGTTAATGACCGGCACGTAAATGCACCCTGGGTTCGTCAATGGTGGAAATCACTCCGGGGATCCAAAACGGTGATTAATAGCCCATGAAACAGGCCAGAATCGACCAAAACTGCGAGTGTTGATGACCGGCACGTAAATGCACCCTAGGGTTCGTCAATGGTGGAAATCACTCCGGGGATCCAAAACGGTGATTAATAGCCCATGAAACAGGCCAGAATCGGCCAAAACTGTGAGTGTTGATGACCGGCACGTAAATGCACCCTAGGGTTCGTCAATGGTGGAAATCACTCCGGGGACCCAAAACGGTGATTAATAGCCCATGAAACATGCCAGAATCGGCCAAAACTGTGAGTGTTGATGACCGGCACGTAAATGCACCCTAGGGTTCGTCAATGGTGGAAATCACTCCGGGGACCCAAAATGGTGATTAATAGCCCATGAAACAGGCCAGAATCGGCCAAAACTGTGAGTGTTGATGACCGGCACGTAAATGCACCCTAGGGTTCGTCAATGGTGGAAATCACTCCGGGGACCCAAAACGGTGATTAATAGCCCATGCAACATGCCAGAATCGGCCAAAACTGTGAGTGTTGATGACCGGCACGTAAATGCACCCTGGGTTCGTCAATGGTGGAAATCACTCCGGGGATCCAAAACGGTGATTAATAGCCCATGAAACAGGCCAGAATCGGCCAAAATTGTGAGTGTTGATGACCGGCACGTAAATGCACCCTGGGGTTCGTCAATGGTGGAAATCACTCCGGGGACCCAAAACGGTGATTAATAGCCCATGAAACAGGCCAGAATCGGCCAAAACTGCGAGTGTTGATGACCGGCACGTAAATGCACCCTAGGGTTCGTCAATGGTGGAAATCACTCCGGGGACCCAAAACGGTGATTAATAGCCCATGCAACATGCCAGAATCGGCCAAAACTGTGAGTGTTGATGACCGGCACGTAAATGCACCCTGGGTTCGTCAATGGTGGAAATCACTCCGGGGATCCAAAACGGTGATTAATAGCCCATGAAACAGGCCAGAATCGGCCAAAATTGGGAGTGTTGATGACCGGCACGTAAATGCACCCTGGGGTTCGTCAATGGTGGAAATCACTCCGGGGACCCAAAACGGTGATTAATAGCCCATGAAACAGGCCAGAATCGGCCAAAACTGCGAGTGTTGATGACCGGCACGTAAATGCACCCTGGGTTCGTCAATGGTGGAAATCACTCCGGGGATCCAAAACGGTGATTAATAGCCCATGAAACAGGCCAGAATCGGCCAAAACTGTGAGTGTTGATGACCGGCACGTAAATGCACCCTAGGGTTCGTCAATGGTGGAAATCACTCCGGGGACCCAAAACGGTGATTAATAGCCCATGAAACAGGCCAGAATCGGCCAAAACTGCGAGTGTTGATGACCGGCACGTAAATGCACCCTAGGGTTCGTCAATGGTGGAAATCACTCCGGGGACCCAAAACGGTGATTAATAGCCCATGAAACAGGCCAGAATCGGCCAAAACTGCGAGTGTTGATGACCGGCACGTAAATGCACCCTGGGTTCGTCAATGGTGGAAATCACTCCGGGGATCCAAAACGGTGATTAATAGCCCATGAAACAGGCCAGAATCGGCCAAAACTGTGAGTGTTGATGACCGGCACGTAAATGCACCCTAGGGTTCGTCAATGGTGGAAATCACTCCGGGGACCCAAAACGGTGATTAATAGCCCATGAAACAGGCCAGAATCGGCCAAAACTGCGAGTGTTGATGACCGGCACGTAAATGCACCCTGGGTTCGTCAATGGTGGAAATCACTCCGGGGATCCAAAACGGTGATTAATAGCCCATGAAACAGGCCAGAATCGGCCAAAACTGCGAGTGTTGATGACCGGCACGTAAATGCACCCTAGGGTTCGTCAATGGTGGAAATCACTCCGGGGACCCAAAACGGTGATTAATAGCCCATGCAACATGCCAGAATCGGCCAAAACTGTGAGTGTTGATGACCGGCACGTAAATGCACCCTGGGTTCGTCAATGGTGGAAATCACTCCGGGGACCCAAAACGGTGATTAATAGCCCATGAAACAGGCCAGAATCGGCCAAAACTGTGAGTGTTGATGACCGGCACGTAAATGCACCCTAGGGTTCGTCAATGGTGGAAATCACTCCGGGGACCCAAAACGGTGATTAATAGCCCATGCAACATGCCAGAATCGGCCAAAACTGTGAGTGTTGATGACCGGCACGTAAATGCACCCTGGGTTCGTCAATGGTGGAAATCACTCCGGGGATCCAAAACGGTGATTAATAGCCCATGAAACAGGCCAGAATCGGCCAAAACTGCGAGTGTTGATGACCGGCACGTAAATGCACCCTAGGGTTCGTCAATGGTGGAAATCACTCCGGGGATCCAAAACGGTGATTAATAGCCCATGAAACAGGCCAGAATCGGCCAAAACTGTGAGTGTTGATGACCGGCACGTAAATGCACCCTAGGGTTCGTCAATGGTGGAAATCACTCCGGGGACCCAAAACGGTGATTAATAGCCCATGAAACATGCCAGAATCGGCCAAAACTGTGAGTGTTGATGACCGGCACGTAAATGCACCCTAGGGTTCGTCAATGGTGGAAATCACTCCGGGGACCCAAAACGGTGATTAATAGCCCATGAAACAGGCCAGAATCGGCCAAAACTGTGAGTGTTGATGACCGGCACGTAAATGCACCCTAGGGTTCGTCAATGGTGGAAATCACTCCGGGGACCCAAAACGGTGATTAATAGCCCATGAAACAGGCCAGAATCGGCCAAAACTGTGAGTGTTGATGACCGGCACGTAAATGCACCCTAGGGTTCGTCAATGGTGGAAATCACTCCGGGGACCCAAAACGGTGATTAATAGCCCATGAAACAGGCCAGAATCGGCCAAAACTGTGAGTGTTGATGACCGGCACGTAAATGCACCCTGGGTTCGTCAATGGTGGAAATCACTCCGGGGACCCAAAACGGTGATTAATAGCCCATGAAACAGGCCAGAATCGGCCAAAACTGTGAGTGTTGATGACCGGCACGTAAATGCACCCTAGGGTTCGTCAATGGTGGAAATCACTCCGGGGACCCAAAACGGTGATTAATAGCCCATGAAACAGGCCAGAATCGGCCAAAACTGTGAGTGTTGATGACCGGCACGTAAATGCACCCTAGGGTTCGTCAATGGTGGAAATCACTCCGGGGACCCAAAACGGTGATTAATAGCCCATGAAACAGGCCAGAATCGGCCAAAACTGCGAGTGTTGATGACCGGCACGTAAATGCACCCTGGGTTCGTCAATGGTGGAAATCACTCCGGGGATCCAAAACGGTGATTAATAGCCCATGAAACAGGCCAGAATCGGCCAAAACTGCGAGTGTTGATGACCGGCACGTAAATGCACCCTAGGGTTCGTCAATGGTGGAAATCACTCCGGGGACCCAAAACGGTGATTAATAGCCCATGCAACATGCCAGAATCGGCCAAAACTGTGAGTGTTGATGACCGGCACGTAAATGCACCCTAGGGTTCGTCAATGGTGGAAATCACTCCGGGGACCCAAAACGGTGATTAATAGCCCATGAAACAGGCCAGAATCGGCCAAAACTGTGAGTGTTGATGACCGGCACGTAAATGCACCCTAGGGTTCGTCAATGGTGGAAATCACTCCGGGGACCCAAAACGGTGATTAATAGCCCATGCAACATGCCAGAATCGGCCAAAACTGTGAGTGTTGATGACCGGCACGTAAATGCACCCTAGGGTTCGTCAATGGTGGAAATCACTCCGGGGACCCAAAACGGTGATTAATAGTCCATGCAACATGCCAGAATCGGCCAAAACTGCGAGTGTTGATGACCGGCACGTAAATGCACCCTAGGGTTCGTCAATGGTGGAAATCACTCCGGGGACCCAAAACGGTGATTAATAGCCCATGAAACAGGCCAGAATCGGCCAAAACTGTGAGTGTTGATGACCGGCACGTAAATGCACCCTAGGGTTCGTCAATGGTGGAAATCACTCCGGGGACCCAAAACGGTGATTAATAGCCCATGAAACAGGCCAGAATCGGCCAAAACTGCGAGTGTTGATGACCGGCACGTAAATGCACCCTAGGGTTCGTCAATGGTGGAAATCACTCCGGGGATCCAAAACGGTGATTAATAGCCCATGAAACAGGCCAGAATCGGCCAAAACTGCGAGTGTTGATGACCGGCACGTAAATGCACCCTGGGTTCGTCAATGGTGGAAATCACTCCGGGGATCCAAAACGGTGATTAATAGCCCATGAAACAGGCCAGAATCGGCCAAAACTGTGAGTGTTGATGACCGGCACGTAAATGCACCCTAGGGTTCGTCAATGGTGGAAATCACTCCGGGGACCCAAAACGGTGATTAATAGCCCATGAAACAGGCCAGAATCGGCCAAAACTGTGAGTGTTGATGACCGGCACGTAAATGCACCCTAGGGTTCGTCAATGGTGGAAATCACTCGGGGGACCCAAAACGGTGATTAATAGCCCATGAAACAGGCCAGAATCGGCCAAAACTGCGAGTGTTGATGACCGGCACGTAAATGCACCCTAGGGTTCGTCAATGGTGGAAATCACTCCGGGGACCCAAAACGGTGATTAATAGCCCATGAAACAGGCCAGAATCGGCCAAAACTGTGAGTGTTGATGACCGGCACGTAAATGCACCCTAGGGTTCGTCAATGGTGGATATCACTCCGGGGACCCAAAACGGTGATTAATAGCCCATGCAACATGCCAAAATCGGCCAAAACTGTGAGTGTTGATGACCGGCACGTAAATGCACCCTGGGTTCGTCAATGGTGAAAATCTCTCCGGGGACTCAAAACGGTGATTAATAGCCCATCTAACTGTGATTAATACCCCATGAAATAGGCCAGAATCGGCCAAAACTGCGAGTGTTGATGACCGGCACGTAAACGCAACCTGGGGTTCGTCAATGGTGAAAATCACTCCGGGGACTCAAAACGGTGATTAATAGCTCATCTAACTGTGATTAATATCCCATGAAACAGGCCAGAATCGGCCAAAACTGCGAGTTTTGATGACCGACACGTAAATAAAACCTGGGGTTCGTTAATGGTGGAAATCACTCTGGGGACTCAAAACGGTGATTAATAGCCCATGAAACAGGCCAGAATCGGCCAAAACTGCGAGTGTTGATGACCGGCACGTAAATGCACCCTAGGGTTCGTCAATGGTGGAAATCACTCCGGGGACCCAAAACGGTGATTAATAGCCCATGCAACATGCCAGAATCGGCCAAAACTGTGAGTGTTGATGACCGGCACGTAAATGCACCCTAGGGTTCGTCAATGGTGGAAATCACTCCGGGGACCCAAAACGGTGATTAATAGCCCATGAAACAGGCCAGAATCGGCCAAAACTGTGAGTGTTGATGACCGGCACGTAAATGCACCCTAGGGTTCGTCAATGGTGGAAATCACTCCGGGGACCCAAAACGGTGATTAATAGCCCATGCAACATGCCAGAATCGGCCAAAACTGTGAGTGTTGATGACCGGCACGTAAATGCACCCTAGGGTTCGTCAATGGTGGAAATCACTCCGGGGACCCAAAACGGTGATTAATAGTCCATGCAACATGCCAGAATCGGCCAAAACTGCGAGTGTTGATGACCGGCACGTAAATGCACCCTAGGGTTCGTCAATGGTGGAAATCACTCCGGGGACCCAAAACGGTGATTAATAGCCCATGAAACAGGCCAGAATCGGCCAAAACTGTGAGTGTTGATGACCGGCACGTAAATGCACCCTAGGGTTCGTCAATGGTGGAAATCACTCCGGGGACCCAAAACGGTGATTAATAGCCCATGAAACAGGCCAGAATCGGCCAAAACTGCGAGTGTTGATGACCGGCACGTAAATGCACCCTAGGGTTCGTCAATGGTGGAAATCACTCCGGGGATCCAAAACGGTGATTAATAGCCCATGAAACAGGCCAGAATCGGCCAAAACTGCGAGTGTTGATGACCGGCACGTAAATGCACCCTGGGTTCGTCAATGGTGGAAATCACTCCGGGGATCCAAAACGGTGATTAATAGCCCATGAAACAGGCCAGAATCGGCCAAAACTGTGAGTGTTGATGACCGGCACGTAAATGCACCCTAGGGTTCGTCAATGGTGGAAATCACTCCGGGGACCCAAAACGGTGATTAATAGCCCATGAAACAGGCCAGAATCGGCCAAAACTGTGAGTGTTGATGACCGGCACGTAAATGCACCCTAGGGTTCGTCAATGGTGGAAATCACTCGGGGGACCCAAAACGGTGATTAATAGCCCATGAAACAGGCCAGAATCGGCCAAAACTGCGAGTGTTGATGACCGGCACGTAAATGCACCCTAGGGTTCGTCAATGGTGGAAATCACTCCGGGGACCCAAAACGGTGATTAATAGCCCATGAAACAGGCCAGAATCGGCCAAAACTGTGAGTGTTGATGACCGGCACGTAAATGCACCCTAGGGTTCGTCAATGGTGGATATCACTCCGGGGACCCAAAACGGTGATTAATAGCCCATGCAACATGCCAAAATCGGCCAAAACTGTGAGTGTTGATGACCGGCACGTAAATGCACCCTGGGTTCGTCAATGGTGAAAATCTCTCCGGGGACTCAAAACGGTGATTAATAGCCCATCTAACTGTGATTAATACCCCATGAAATAGGCCAGAATCGGCCAAAACTGCGAGTGTTGATGACCGGCACGTAAACGCAACCTGGGGTTCGTCAATGGTGAAAATCACTCCGGGGACTCAAAACGGTGATTAATAGCTCATCTAACTGTGATTAATATCCCATGAAACAGGCCAGAATCGGCCAAAACTGCGAGTTTTGATGACCGACACGTAAATAAAACCTGGGGTTCGTTAATGGTGGAAATCACTCTGGGGACTCAAAACGGTGATTAATAGCCCATGAAACAGGCCAGAATCGGCCAAAACTGCGAGTGTTGATGACCGGCACGTAAATGCACCCTAGGGTTCGTCAATGGTGGAAATCACTCCGGGGACCCAAAACGGTGATTAATAGCCCATGAAACAGGCCAGAATCGGCCAAAACTGTGAGTGTTGATGACCGGCACGTAAATGCACCCTAGGGTTCGTCAATGGTGGAAATCACTCCGGGGACCCAAAACGGTGATTAATAGCCGATGAAACAGGCCAGAATCGGCCAAAACTGTGAGTGTTGATGACCGGCACGTAAATGCACCCTAGGGTTCGTCAATGGTGGAAATCACTCCGGGGACCCAAAACGGTGATTAATAGTCCATGCAACATGCCAGAATCGGCCAAAACTGCGAGTGTTGATGACCGGCACGTAAATGCACCCTAGGGTTCGTCAATGGTGGAAATCACTCCGGGGACCCAAAACGGTGATTAATAGCCCATGAAACAGGCCAGAATCGGCCAAAACTGTGAGTGTTGATGACCGGCACGTAAATGCACCCTAGGGTTCGTCAATGGTGGAAATCACTCCGGGGACCCAAAACGGTGATTAATAGCCCATGAAACAGGCCAGAATCGGCCAAAACTGCGAGTGTTGATGACCGGCACGTAAATGCACCCTAGGGTTCGTCAATGGTGGAAATCACTCCGGGGATCCAAAACGGTGATTAATAGCCCATGAAACAGGCCAGAATCGGCCAAAACTGCGAGTGTTGATGACCGGCACGTAAATGCACCCTGGGTTCGTCAATGGTGGAAATCACTCCGGGGATCCAAAACGGTGATTAATAGCCCATGAAACAGGCCAGAATCGGCCAAAACTGTGAGTGTTGATGACCGGCACGTAAATGCACCCTAGGGTTCGTCAATGGTGGAAATCACTCCGGGGACCCAAAACGGTGATTAATAGCCCATGAAACAGGCCAGAATCGGCCAAAACTGTGAGTGTTGATGACCGGCACGTAAATGCACCCTAGGGTTCGTCAATGGTGGAAATCACTCGGGGGACCCAAAACGGTGATTAATAGCCCATGAAACAGGCCAGAATCGGCCAAAACTGCGAGTGTTGATGACCGGCACGTAAATGCACCCTAGGGTTCGTCAATGGTGGAAATCACTCCGGGGACCCAAAACGGTGATTAATAGCCCATGAAACAGGCCAGAATCGGCCAAAACTGTGAGTGTTGATGACCGGCACGTAAATGCACCCTAGGGTTCGTCAATGGTGGATATCACTCCGGGGACCCAAAACGGTGATTAATAGCCCATGCAACATGCCAAAATCGGCCAAAACTGTGAGTGTTGATGACCGGCACGTAAATGCACCCTGGGTTCGTCAATGGTGAAAATCTCTCCGGGGACTCAAAACGGTGATTAATAGCCCATCTAACTGTGATTAATACCCCATGAAATAGGCCAGAATCGGCCAAAACTGCGAGTGTTGATGACCGGCACGTAAACGCAACCTGGGGTTCGTCAATGGTGAAAATCACTCCGGGGACTCAAAACGGTGATTAATAGCTCATCTAACTGTGATTAATATCCCATGAAACAGGCCAGAATCGGCCAAAACTGCGAGTTTTGATGACCGACACGTAAATAAAACCTGGGGTTCGTTAATGGTGGAAATCACTCTGGGGACTCAAAACGGTGATTAATAGCCCATGAAACAGGCCAGAATCGGCCAAAACTGCGAGTGTTGATGACCGGCACGTAAATGCACCCTAGGGTTCGTCAATGGTGGAAATCACTCCGGGGACCCAAAACGGTGATTAATAGCCCATGAAACAGGCCAGAATCGGCCAAAACTGTGAGTGTTGATGACCGGCACGTAAATGCACCCTAGGGTTCGTCAATGGTGGAAATCACTCCGGGGACCCAAAACGGTGATTAATAGCCCATGCAACATGCCAGAATCGGCCAAAACTGTGAGTGTTGATGACCGGCACGTAAATGCACCCTGGGTTCGTCAATGGTGGAAATCACTCCGGGGATCCAAAACGGTGATTAATAGCCCATGAAACAGGCCAGAATCGGCCAAAACTGTGAGTGTTGATGACCGGTACGTAAATGCACCCTAGGGTTCGTCAATGGTGGAAATCACTCCGGGGACCCAAAACGGTGATTAATAGCCCATGAAACAGGCCAGAATCGGCCAAAACTGCGAGTGTTGATGACCGGCACGTAAATGCACCCTGGGTTCGTCAATGGTGGAAATCACTCCGGGGATCCAAAATGGTGATTAATAGCCCATGAAACAGGCCAGAATCGGCCAAAACTGCGAGTGTTGATGACCGGCACGTAAATGCACCCTGGGTTCGTCAATGGTGGAAATCACTCCGGGGATCCAAAACGGTGATTAATAGCCCATGAAACAGGCCAGAATCGGCCAAAACTGTGAGTGTTGATGACCGGCACGTAAATGCACCCTAGGGTTCGTCAATGGTGGAAATCACTCCGGGGACCCAAAACGGTGATTAATAGCCCATGAAACAGGCCAGAATCGGCCAAAACTGCGAGTGTTGATGACCGGCACCTAAATGCACCCTAGGGTTCGTCAATGGTGGAAATCACTCCGGGGACCCAAAACGGTGATTAATAGCCCATGAAACAGGCCAGAATCAGCCAAAACTGTGAGTGTTGATGACCGGCACGTAAATGCACCCTAGGGTTCGTCAATGGTGGAAATCACTCCGGGGACCCAAAACGGTGATTAATAGCCCATGAAACAGGCCAGAATCGGCCAAAACTGCGAGTGTTGATGACCGGCACGTAAATGCACCCTAGGGTTCGTCATTGGTGGAAATCACTCCGGGGATCCAAAACGGTGATTAATAGCCCATGAAACAGGCCAGAATCGGCCAAAACTGCGAGTGTTGATGACCGGCACGTAAATGCACCCTGGGTTCGTCAATGGTGGAAATCACTCCGGGGATCCAAAACGGTGATTAATAGCCCATGAAACAGGCCAGAATCGGCCAAAACTGTGAGTGTTGATGACCGGCACGTAAATGCACCCTAGGGTTCGTCAATGGTGGAAATCACTCCGGGGACCCAAAACGGTGATTAATAGCCCATGAAACAGGCCAGAATCGGCCAAAACTGTGAGTGTTGATGACCGGCACGTAAATGCACCCTAGGGTTCGTCAATGGTGGAAATCACTCCGGGGACCCAAAACGGTGATTAATAGCCCATGAAACAGGCCAGAATCGGCCAAAACTGCGAGTGTTGATGACCGGCACGTAAATGCACCCTAGGGTTCGTCAATGGTGGAAATCACTCCGGGGACCCAAAACGGTGATTAATAGCCCATGAAACAGGCCAGAATCGGCCAAAACTGTGAGTGTTGATGACCGGCACGTAAATGCACCCTAGGGTTCGTCAATGGTGGATATCACTCCGGGGACCCAAAACGGTGATTAATAGCCCATGCAACATGCCAAAATCGGCCAAAACTGTGAGTGTTGATGACCGGCACGTAAATGCACCCTGGGTTCGTCAATGGTGAAAATCTCTCCGGGGACTCAAAACGGTGATTAATAGCCCATCTAACTGTGATTAATACCCCATGAAATAGGCCAGAATCGGCCAAAACTGCGAGTGTTGATGACCGGCACGTAAACGCAACCTGGGGTTCGTCAATGGTGAAAATCACTCCGGGGACTCAAAACGGTGATTAATAGCCCATCTAACTGTGATTAATATCCCATGAAACAGGCCAGAATCGGCCAAAACTGCGAGTTTTGATGACCGACACGTAAATAAAACCTGGGGTTCGTTAATGGTGGAAATCACTCTGGGGACTCAAAACGGTGATTAATAGCCCATGAAACAGGCCAGAATCGGCCAAAACTGCGAGTGTTGATGACCGGCACGTAAATGCACCCTAGGGTTCGTCAATGGTGGAAATCACTCCGGGGACCCAAAACGGTGATTAATAGCCCATGAAACAGGCCAGAATCGGCCAAAACTGTGAGTGTTGATGACCGGCACGTAAATGCACCCTAGGGTTCGTCAATGGTGGAAATCACTCCGGGGACCCAAAACGGTGATTAATAGCCCATGCAACATGCCAGAATCGGCCAAAACTGTGAGTGTTGATGACCGGCACGTAAATGCACCCTGGGTTCGTCAATGGTGGAAATCACTCCGGGGATCCAAAACGGTGATTAATAGCCCATGAAACAGGCCAGAATCGGCCAAAACTGTGAGTGTTGATGACCGGTACGTAAATGCACCCTAGGGTTCGTCAATGGTGGAAATCACTCCGGGGACCCAAAACGGTGATTAATAGCCCATGAAACAGGCCAGAATCGGCCAAAACTGCGAGTGTTGATGACCGGCACGTAAATGCACCCTGGGTTCGTCAATGGTGGAAATCACTCCGGGGATCCAAAACGGTGATTAATAGCCCATGAAACAGGCCAGAATCGGCCAAAACTGCGAGTGTTGATGACCGGCACGTAAATGCACCCTAGGGTTCGTCAATGGTGGAAATCACTCCGGGGACCCAAAACGGTGATTAATAGCCCATGAAACAGGCCAGAATCGGCCAAAACTGCGAGTGTTGATGACCGGCACGTAAATGCACCCTAGGGTTCGTCAATGGTGGAAATCACTCCGGGGACCCAAAACGGTGATTAATAGCCCATGCAACATGCCAGAATCGGCCAAAACTGTGAGTGTTGATGACCGGCACGTAAATGCACCCTGGGTTCGTCAATGGTGGAAATCACTCCGGGGATCCAAAACGGTGATTAATAGCCCATGAAACAGGCCAGAATCGGCCAAAATTGTGAGTGTTGATGACCGGCACGTAAATGCACCCTGGGGTTCGTCAATGGTGGAAATCACTCCGGGGACCCAAAACGGTGATTAATAGCCCATGAAACAGGCCAGAATCGGCCAAAACTGCGAGTGTTGATGACCGGCACGTAAATGCACCCTGGGTTCGTCAATGGTGGAAATCACTCCGGGGATCCAAAACGGTGATTAATAGCCCATGAAACAGGCCAGAATCGGCCAAAACTGTGAGTGTTGATGACCGGCACGTAAATGCACCCTAGGGTTCGTCAATGGTGGAAATCACTCCGGGGACCCAAAACGGTGATTAATAGCCCATGAAACAGGCCAGAATCGGCCAAAACTGCGAGTGTTGATGACCGGCACGTAAATGCACCCTGGGTTCGTCAATGGTGGAAATCACTCCGGGGATCCAAAACGGTGATTAATAGCCCATGAAACAGGCCAGAATCGGCCAAAACTGCGAGTGTTGATGACCGGCACGTAAATGCACCCTAGGGTTCGTCAATGGTGGAAATCACTCCGGGGATCCAAAACGGTGATTAATAGCCCATGAAACAGGCCAGAATCGGCCAAAACTGTGAGTGTTGATGACCGGCACGTAAATGCACCCTAGGGTTCGTCAATGGTGGAAATCACTCCGGGGACCCAAAACGGTGATTAATAGCCCATGAAACAGGCCAGAATCGGCCAAAACTGTGAGTGTTGATGACCGGCACGTAAATGCACCCTGGGTTCGTCAATGGTGGAAATCACTCCGGGGATCCAAAACGGTGATTAATAGCCCATGAAACAGGCCAGAATCGGCCAAAACTGCGAGCGTTGATGACCGGCACGTAAATGCACCCTGGGTTCGTCAATGGTGGAAATCACTCCGGGGATCCAAAACGGTGATTAATAGCCCATGAAACAGGCCAGAATCGGCCAAAACTGTGAGTGTTGATGACCGGCACGTAAATGCACCCTAGGGTTCGTCAATGGTGGAAATCACTCCGGGGACCCAAAACGGTGATTAATAGCCCATGAAACAGGCCAGAATCGGCCAAAACTGCGAGTGTTGATGACCGGCACGTAAATGCACCCTGGGTTCGTCAATGGTGGAAATCACTCCGGGGATCCAAAACGGTGATTAATAGCCCATGAAACAGGCCAGAATCGGCCAAAACTGCGAGTGTTGATGACCGGCACGTAAATGCACCCTGGGTTCGTCAATGGTGGAAATCACTCCGGGGATCCAAAACGGTGATTAATAGCCCATGAAACAGGCCAGAATCGGCCAAAACTGTGAGTGTTGATGACCGGCACGTAAATGCACCCTAGGGTTCGTCAATGGTGGAAATCACTCCGGGGACCCAAAACGGTGATTAATAGCCCATGAAACAGGCCAGAATCAGCCAAAACTGTGAGTGTTGATGACCGGCACGTAAATGCACCCTAGGGTTCGTCAATGGTGGAAATCACTCCGGGGACCCAAAACGGTGATTAATAGCCCATGAAACAGGCCAGAATCGGCCAAAACTGTGAGTGTTGATGACCGGCACGTAAATGCACCCTAGGGTTCGTCAATGGTGGATATCACTCCGGGGACCCAAAACGGTGATTAATAGCCCATGCAACATGCCAAAATCGGCCAAAACTGTGAGTGTTGATGACCGGCACGTAAATGCACCCTGGGTTCGTCAATGGTGAAAATCTCTCCGGGGACTCAAAACGGTGATTAATAGCCCATCTAACTGTGATTAATACCCCATGAAATAGGCCAGAATCGGTACGTAAATGCACCCTAGGGTTCGTCAATGGTGGAAATCACTCCGGGGACCCAAAACGGTGATTAATAGCCCATGAAACAGGCCAGAATCGGCCAAAACTGCGAGTGTTGATGACCGGCACGTAAATGCACCCTGGGTTCGTCAATGGTGGAAATCACTCCGGGGATCCAAAATGGTGATTAATAGCCCATGAAACAGGCCAGAATCGGCCAAAACTGCGAGTGTTGATGACCGGCACGTAAATGCACCCTGGGTTCGTCAATGGTGGAAATCACTCCGGGGATCCAAAACGGTGATTAATAGCCCATGAAACAGGCCAGAATCGGCCAAAACTGTGAGTGTTGATGACCGGCACGTAAATGCACCCTAGGGTTCGTCAATGGTGGAAATCACTCCGGGGACCCAAAACGGTGATTAATAGCCCATGAAACAGGCCAGAATCGGCCAAAACTGCGAGTGTTGATGACCGGCACCTAAATGCACCCTAGGGTTCGTCAATGGTGGAAATCACTCCGGGGACCCAAAACGGTGATTAATAGCCCATGAAACAGGCCAGAATCAGCCAAAACTGTGAGTGTTGATGACCGGCACGTAAATGCACCCTAGGGTTCGTCAATGGTGGAAATCACTCCGGGGACCCAAAACGGTGATTAATAGCCCATGAAACAGGCCAGAATCGGCCAAAACTGCGAGTGTTGATGACCGGCACGTAAATGCACCCTAGGGTTCGTCATTGGTGGAAATCACTCCGGGGATCCAAAACGGTGATTAATAGCCCATGAAACAGGCCAGAATCGGCCAAAACTGCGAGTGTTGATGACCGGCACGTAAATGCACCCTGGGTTCGTCAATGGTGGAAATCACTCCGGGGATCCAAAACGGTGATTAATAGCCCATGAAACAGGCCAGAATCGGCCAAAACTGTGAGTGTTGATGACCGGCACGTAAATGCACCCTAGGGTTCGTCAATGGTGGAAATCACTCCGGGGACCCAAAACGGTGATTAATAGCCCATGAAACAGGCCAGAATCGGCCAAAACTGTGAGTGTTGATGACCGGCACGTAAATGCACCCTAGGGTTCGTCAATGGTGGAAATCACTCCGGGGACCCAAAACGGTGATTAATAGCCCATGAAACAGGCCAGAATCGGCCAAAACTGCGAGTGTTGATGACCGGCACGTAAATGCACCCTAGGGTTCGTCAATGGTGGAAATCACTCCGGGGACCCAAAACGGTGATTAATAGCCCATGAAACAGGCCAGAATCGGCCAAAACTGTGAGTGTTGATGACCGGCACGTAAATGCACCCTAGGGTTCGTCAATGGTGGATATCACTCCGGGGACCCAAAACGGTGATTAATAGCCCATGCAACATGCCAAAATCGGCCAAAACTGTGAGTGTTGATGACCGGCACGTAAATGCACCCTGGGTTCGTCAATGGTGAAAATCTCTCCGGGGACTCAAAACGGTGATTAATAGCCCATCTAACTGTGATTAATACCCCATGAAATAGGCCAGAATCGGCCAAAACTGCGAGTGTTGATGACCGGCACGTAAACGCAACCTGGGGTTCGTCAATGGTGAAAATCACTCCGGGGACTCAAAACGGTGATTAATAGCCCATCTAACTGTGATTAATATCCCATGAAACAGGCCAGAATCGGCCAAAACTGCGAGTTTTGATGACCGACACGTAAATAAAACCTGGGGTTCGTTAATGGTGGAAATCACTCTGGGGACTCAAAACGGTGATTAATAGCCCATGAAACAGGCCAGAATCGGCCAAAACTGCGAGTGTTGATGACCGGCACGTAAATGCACCCTAGGGTTCGTCAATGGTGGAAATCACTCCGGGGACCCAAAACGGTGATTAATAGCCCATGAAACAGGCCAGAATCGGCCAAAACTGTGAGTGTTGATGACCGGCACGTAAATGCACCCTAGGGTTCGTCAATGGTGGAAATCACTCCGGGGACCCAAAACGGTGATTAATAGCCCATGCAACATGCCAGAATCGGCCAAAACTGTGAGTGTTGATGACCGGCACGTAAATGCACCCTGGGTTCGTCAATGGTGGAAATCACTCCGGGGATCCAAAACGGTGATTAATAGCCCATGAAACAGGCCAGAATCGGCCAAAACTGTGAGTGTTGATGACCGGTACGTAAATGCACCCTAGGGTTCGTCAATGGTGGAAATCACTCCGGGGACCCAAAACGGTGATTAATAGCCCATGAAACAGGCCAGAATCGGCCAAAACTGCGAGTGTTGATGACCGGCACGTAAATGCACCCTGGGTTCGTCAATGGTGGAAATCACTCCGGGGATCCAAAACGGTGATTAATAGCCCATGAAACAGGCCAGAATCGGCCAAAACTGCGAGTGTTGATGACCGGCACGTAAATGCACCCTAGGGTTCGTCAATGGTGGAAATCACTCCGGGGACCCAAAACGGTGATTAATAGCCCATGAAACAGGCCAGAATCGGCCAAAACTGCGAGTGTTGATGACCGGCACGTAAATGCACCCTAGGGTTCGTCAATGGTGGAAATCACTCCGGGGACCCAAAACGGTGATTAATAGCCCATGCAACATGCCAGAATCGGCCAAAACTGTGAGTGTTGATGACCGGCACGTAAATGCACCCTGGGTTCGTCAATGGTGGAAATCACTCCGGGGATCCAAAACGGTGATTAATAGCCCATGAAACAGGCCAGAATCGGCCAAAATTGTGAGTGTTGATGACCGGCACGTAAATGCACCCTGGGGTTCGTCAATGGTGGAAATCACTCCGGGGACCCAAAACGGTGATTAATAGCCCATGAAACAGGCCAGAATCGGCCAAAACTGCGAGTGTTGATGACCGGCACGTAAATGCACCCTGGGTTCGTCAATGGTGGAAATCACTCCGGGGATCCAAAACGGTGATTAATAGCCCATGAAACAGGCCAGAATCGGCCAAAACTGTGAGTGTTGATGACCGGCACGTAAATGCACCCTAGGGTTCGTCAATGGTGGAAATCACTCCGGGGACCCAAAACGGTGATTAATAGCCCATGAAACAGGCCAGAATCGGCCAAAACTGCGAGTGTTGATGACCGGCACGTAAATGCACCCTGGGTTCGTCAATGGTGGAAATCACTCCGGGGATCCAAAACGGTGATTAATAGCCCATGAAACAGGCCAGAATCGGCCAAAACTGCGAGTGTTGATGACCGGCACGTAAATGCACCCTAGGGTTCGTCAATGGTGGAAATCACTCCGGGGATCCAAAACGGTGATTAATAGCCCATGAAACAGGCCAGAATCGGCCAAAACTGTGAGTGTTGATGACCGGCACGTAAATGCACCCTAGGGTTCGTCAATGGTGGAAATCACTCCGGGGACCCAAAACGGTGATTAATAGCCCATGAAACAGGCCAGAATCGGCCAAAACTGTGAGTGTTGATGACCGGCACGTAAATGCACCCTGGGTTCGTCAATGGTGGAAATCACTCCGGGGATCCAAAACGGTGATTAATAGCCCATGAAACAGGCCAGAATCGGCCAAAACTGCGAGCGTTGATGACCGGCACGTAAATGCACCCTGGGTTCGTCAATGGTGGAAATCACTCCGGGGATCCAAAACGGTGATTAATAGCCCATGAAACAGGCCAGAATCGGCCAAAACTGTGAGTGTTGATGACCGGCACGTAAATGCACCCTAGGGTTCGTCAATGGTGGAAATCACTCCGGGGACCCAAAACGGTGATTAATAGCCCATGAAACAGGCCAGAATCGGCCAAAACTGCGAGTGTTGATGACCGGCACGTAAATGCACCCTGGGTTCGTCAATGGTGGAAATCACTCCGGGGATCCAAAACGGTGATTAATAGCCCATGAAACAGGCCAGAATCGGCCAAAACTGCGAGTGTTGATGACCGGCACGTAAATGCACCCTGGGTTCGTCAATGGTGGAAATCACTCCGGGGATCCAAAACGGTGATTAATAGCCCATGAAACAGGCCAGAATCGGCCAAAACTGTGAGTGTTGATGACCGGCACGTAAATGCACCCTAGGGTTCGTCAATGGTGGAAATCACTCCGGGGACCCAAAACGGTGATTAATAGCCCATGAAACAGGCCAGAATCAGCCAAAACTGTGAGTGTTGATGACCGGCACGTAAATGCACCCTAGGGTTCGTCAATGGTGGAAATCACTCCGGGGACCCAAAACGGTGATTAATAGCCCATGAAACAGGCCAGAATCGGCCAAAACTGTGAGTGTTGATGACCGGCACGTAAATGCACCCTAGGGTTCGTCAATGGTGGATATCACTCCGGGGACCCAAAACGGTGATTAATAGCCCATGCAACATGCCAAAATCGGCCAAAACTGTGAGTGTTGATGACCGGCACGTAAATGCACCCTGGGTTCGTCAATGGTGAAAATCTCTCCGGGGACTCAAAACGGTGATTAATAGCCCATCTAACTGTGATTAATACCCCATGAAATAGGCCAGAATCGGCCAAAACTGCGAGTGTTGATGACCGGCACGTAAACGCAACCTGGGGTTCGTCAATGGTGAAAATCACTCCGGGGACTCAAAACGGTGATTAATAGCCCATCTAACTGTGATTAATATCCCATGAAACAGGCCAGAATCGGCCAAAACTGCGAGTTTTGATGACCGACACGTAAATAAAACCTGGGGTTCGTTAATGGTGGAAATCACTCTGGGGACTCAAAACGGTGATTAATAGCCCATGAAACAGGCCAGAATCGGCCAAAACTGCGAGTGTTGATGACCGGCACGTAAATGCACCCTAGGGTTCGTCAATGGTGGAAATCACTCCGGGGACCCAAAACGGTGATTAATAGCCCATGAAACAGGCCAGAATCGGCCAAAACTGTGAGTGTTGATGACCGGCACGTAAATGCACCCTAGGGTTCGTCAATGGTGGAAATCACTCCGGGGACCCAAAACGGTGATTAATAGCCCATGCAACATGCCAGAATCGGCCAAAACTGTGAGTGTTGATGACCGGCACGTAAATGCACCCTGGGTTCGTCAATGGTGGAAATCACTCCGGGGATCCAAAACGGTGATTAATAGCCCATGAAACAGGCCAGAATCGGCCAAAACTGTGAGTGTTGATGACCGGTACGTAAATGCACCCTAGGGTTCGTCAATGGTGGAAATCACTCCGGGGACCCAAAACGGTGATTAATAGCCCATGAAACAGGCCAGAATCGGCCAAAACTGTGAGTGTTGATGACCGGCACGTAAATGACCCTAGGGTTCGTCAATGGTGGATATCACTCCGGGGACCCAAAACGGTGATTAATAGCCCATGCAACATGCCAAAATCGGCCAAAACTGTGAGTGTTGATGACCGGCACGTAAATGCACCCTGGGTTCGTCAATGGTGAAAATCTCTCCGGGGACTCAAAACGGTGATTAATAGCCCATCTAACTGTGATTAATACCCCATGAAATAGGCCAGAATCGGCCAAAACTGCGAGTGTTGATGACCGGCACGTAAACGCAACCTGGGGTTCGTCAATGGTGAAAATCACTCCGGGGACTCAAAACGGTGATTAATAGCCCATCTAACTGTGATTAATATCCCATGAAACAGGCCAGAATCGGCCAAAACTGCGAGTTTTGATGACCGACACGTAAATAAAACCTGGGGTTCGTTAATGGTGGAAATCACTCTGGGGACTCAAAACGGTGATTAATAGCCCATGAAACAGGCCAGAATCGGCCAAAACTGCGAGTGTTGATGACCGGCACGTAAATGCACCCTAGGGTTCGTCAATGGTGGAAATCACTCCGGGGACCCAAAACGGTGATTAATAGCCCATGAAACAGGCCAGAATCGGCCAAAACTGTGAGTGTTGATGACCGGCACGTAAATGCACCCTAGGGTTCGTCAATGGTGGAAATCACTCCGGGGACCCAAAACGGTGATTAATAGCCCATGCAACATGCCAGAATCGGCCAAAACTGTGAGTGTTGATGACCGGCACGTAAATGCACCCTGGGTTCGTCAATGGTGGAAATCACTCCGGGGATCCAAAACGGTGATTAATAGCCCATGAAACAGGCCAGAATCGGCCAAAACTGTGAGTGTTGATGACCGGTACGTAAATGCACCCTAGGGTTCGTCAATGGTGGAAATCACTCCGGGGACCCAAAACGGTGATTAATAGCCCATGAAACAGGCCAGAATCGGCCAAAACTGCGAGTGTTGATGACCGGCACGTAAATGCACCCTGGGTTCGTCAATGGTGGAAATCACTCCGGGGATCCAAAACGGTGATTAATAGCCCATGAAACAGGCCAGAATCGGCCAAAACTGCGAGCGTTGATGACCGGCACGTAAATGCACCCTGGGTTCGTCAATGGTGGAAATCACTCCGGGGATCCAAAACGGTGATTAATAGCCCATGAAACAGGCCAGAATCGGCCAAAACTGTGAGTGTTGATGACCGGCACGTAAATGCACCCTAGGGTTCGTCAATGGTGGAAATCACTCCGGGGACCCAAAACGGTGATTAATAGCCCATGAAACAGGCCAGAATCGGCCAAAACTGCGAGTGTTGATGACCGGCACGTAAATGCACCCTGGGTTCGTCAATGGTGGAAATCACTCCGGGGATCCAAAACGGTGATTAATAGCCCATGAAACAGGCCAGAATCGGCCAAAACTGCGAGTGTTGATGACCGGCACGTAAATGCACCCTGGGTTCGTCAATGGTGGAAATCACTCCGGGGATCCAAAACGGTGATTAATAGCCCATGAAACAGGCCAGAATCGGCCAAAACTGTGAGTGTTGATGACCGGCACGTAAATGCACCCTAGGGTTCGTCAATGGTGGAAATCACTCCGGGGACCCAAAACGGTGATTAATAGCCCATGAAACAGGCCAGAATCGGCCAAAACTGCGAGTGTTGATGACCGGCACGTAAATGCACCCTAGGGTTCGTCAATGGTGGAAATCACTCCGGGGACCCAAAACGGTGATTAATAGCCCATGAAACAGGCCAGAATCAGCCAAAACTGTGAGTGTTGATGACCGGCACGTAAATGCACCCTAGGGTTCGTCAATGGTGGAAATCACTCCGGGGACCCAAAACGGTGATTAATAGCCCATGAAACAGGCCAGAATCGGCCAAAACTGTGAGTGTTGATGACCGGCACGTAAATGCACCCTAGGGTTCGTCAATGGTGGATATCACTCCGGGGACCCAAAACGGTGATTAATAGCCCATGCAACATGCCAAAATCGGCCAAAACTGTGAGTGTTGATGACCGGCACGTAAATGCACCCTGGGTTCGTCAATGGTGAAAATCTCTCCGGGGACTCAAAACGGTGATTAATAGCCCATCTAACTGTGATTAATACCCCATGAAATAGGCCAGAATCGGCCAAAACTGCGAGTGTTGATGACCGGCACGTAAACGCAACCTGGGGTTCGTCAATGGTGAAAATCACTCCGGGGACTCAAAACGGTGATTAATAGCCCATCTAACTGTGATTAATATCCCATGAAACAGGCCAGAATCGGCCAAAACTGCGAGTTTTGATGACCGACACGTAAATAAAACCTGGGGTTCGTTAATGGTGGAAATCACTCTGGGGACTCAAAACGGTGATTAATAGCCCATGAAACAGGCCAGAATCGGCCAAAACTGCGAGTGTTGATGACCGGCACGTAAATGCACCCTAGGGTTCGTCAATGGTGGAAATCACTCCGGGGACCCAAAACGGTGATTAATAGCCCATGAAACAGGCCAGAATCGGCCAAAACTGTGAGTGTTGATGACCGGCACGTAAATGCACCCTAGGGTTCGTCAATGGTGGAAATCACTCCGGGGACCCAAAACGGTGATTAATAGCCCATGCAACATGCCAGAATCGGCCAAAACTGTGAGTGTTGATGACCGGCACGTAAATGCACCCTGGGTTCGTCAATGGTGGAAATCACTCCGGGGATCCAAAACGGTGATTAATAGCCCATGAAACAGGCCAGAATCGGCCAAAACTGTGAGTGTTGATGACCGGTACGTAAATGCACCCTAGGGTTCGTCAATGGTGGAAATCACTCCGGGGACCCAAAACGGTGATTAATAGCCCATGAAACAGGCCAGAATCGGCCAAAACTGTGAGTGTTGATGACCGGCACGTAAATGACCCTAGGGTTCGTCAATGGTGGATATCACTCCGGGGACCCAAAACGGTGATTAATAGCCCATGCAACATGCCAAAATCGGCCAAAACTGTGAGTGTTGATGACCGGCACGTAAATGCACCCTGGGTTCGTCAATGGTGAAAATCTCTCCGGGGACTCAAAACGGTGATTAATAGCCCATCTAACTGTGATTAATACCCCATGAAATAGGCCAGAATCGGCCAAAACTGCGAGTGTTGATGACCGGCACGTAAACGCAACCTGGGGTTCGTCAATGGTGAAAATCACTCCGGGGACTCAAAACGGTGATTAATAGCCCATCTAACTGTGATTAATATCCCATGAAACAGGCCAGAATCGGCCAAAACTGCGAGTTTTGATGACCGACACGTAAATAAAACCTGGGGTTCGTTAATGGTGGAAATCACTCTGGGGACTCAAAACGGTGATTAATAGCCCATGAAACAGGCCAGAATCGGCCAAAACTGCGAGTGTTGATGACCGGCACGTAAATGCACCCTAGGGTTCGTCAATGGTGGAAATCACTCCGGGGACCCAAAACGGTGATTAATAGCCCATGCAACATGCCAGAATCGGCCAAAACTGTGAGTGTTGATGACCGGCACGTAAATGCACCCTGGGTTCGTCAATGGTGGAAATCACTCCGGGGATCCAAAACGGTGATTAATAGCCCATGAAACAGGCCAGAATCGGCCAAAATTGTGAGTGTTGATGACCGGCACGTAAATGCACCCTGGGGTTCGTCAATGGTGGAAATCACTCCGGGGACCCAAAACGGTGCTTAATAGCCCATGAAACAGGCCAGAATCGGCCAAAACTGCGAGTGTTGATGACCGGCACGTAAATGCACCCTGGGTTCGTCAATGGTGGAAATCACTCCGGGGATCCAAAACGGTGATTAATAGCCCATGAAACAGGCCAGAATCGGCCAAAACTGTGAGTGTTGATGACCGGCACGTAAATGCACCCTAGGGTTCGTCAATGGTGGAAATCACTCCGGGGACCCAAAACGGTGATTAATAGCCCATGAAACAGGCCAGAATCGGCCAAAACTGTGAGTGTTGATGACCGGCACGTAAATGCACCCTAGGGTTCGTCAATGGTGGAAATCACTCCGGGGACCCAAAACGGTGATTAATAGCCCATGAAACAGGCCAGAATCGGCCAAAACTGTGAGTGTTGATGACCGGCACGTAAATGCACCCTAGGGTTCGTCAATGGTGGATATCACTCCGGGGACCCAAAACGGTGATTAATAGCCCATGCAACATGCCAAAATCGGCCAAAACTGTGAGTGTTGATGACCGGCACGTAAATGCACCCTGGGTTCGTCAATGGTGAAAATCTCTCCGGGGACTCAAAACGGTGATTAATAGCCCATCTAACTGTGATTAATACCCCATGAAATAGGCCAGAATCGGCCAAAACTGCGAGTGTTGATGACCGGCACGTAAACGCAACCTGGGGTTCGTCAATGGTGAAAATCACTCCGGGGACTCAAAACGGTGATTAATAGCCCATCTAACTGTGATTAATATCCCATGAAACAGGCCAGAATCGGCCAAAACTGCGAGTGTTGATGACCGGCACGTAAATGCACCCTGGGTTCGTCAATGGTGGAAATCACTCCGGGGATCCAAAACGGTGATTAATAGCCCATGAAACAGGCCAGAATCGGCCAAAACTGTGAGTGTTGATGACCGGCACGTAAATGCACCCTAGGGTTCGTCAATGGTGGAAATCACTCCGGGGACCCAAAACGGTGATTAATAGCCCATGAAACAGGCCAGAATCGGCCAAAACTGCGAGTGTTGATGACCGGCACGTAAATGCACCCTGGGTTCGTCAATGGTGGAAATCACTCCGGGGATCCAAAACGGTGATTAATAGCCCATGAAACAGGCCAGAATCGGCCAAAACTGCGAGTGTTGATGACCGGCACGTAAATGCACCCTGGGTTCGTCAATGGTGGAAATCACTCCGGGGATCCAAAACGGTGATTAATAGCCCATGAAACAGGCCAGAATCGGCCAAAACTGTGAGTGTTGATGACCGGTACGTAAATGCACCCTAGGGTTCGTCAATGGTGGAAATCACTCCGGGGACCCAAAACGGTGATTAATAGCCCATGAAACAGGCCAGAATCGGCCAAAACTGTGAGTGTTGATGACCGGCACGTAAATGCACCCTAGGGTTCGTCAATGGTGGATATCACTCCGGGGACCCAAAACGGTGATTAATAGCCCATGCAACATGCCAAAATCGGCCAAAACTGTGAGTGTTGATGACCGGCACGTAAATGCACCCTGGGTTCGTCAATGGTGAAAATCTCTCCGGGGACTCAAAACGGTGATTAATAGCCCATCTAACTGTGATTAATACCCCATGAAATAGGCCAGAATCGGCCAAAACTGCGAGTGTTGATGACCGGCACGTAAACGCAACCTGGGGTTCGTCAATGGTGAAAATCACTCCGGGGACTCAAAACGGTGATTAATAGCCCATCTAACTGTGATTAATATCCCATGAAACAGGCCAGAATCGGCCAAAACTGCGAGTTTTGATGACCGACAAGTAAATAAAACCTGGGGTTCGTTAATGGTGGAAATCACTCTGGGGACTCAAAACGGTGATTAATAGCCCATGAAACAGGCCAGAATCGGCCAAAACTGCGAGTGTTGATGACCGGCACGTAAATGCACCCTAGGGTTCGTCAATGGTGGAAATCACTCCGGGGACCCAAAACGGTGATTAATAGCCCATGAAACAGGCCAGAATCGGCCAAAACTGTGAGTGTTGATGACCGGCACGTAAATGCACCCTAGGGTTCGTCAATGGTGGAAATCACTCCGGGGACCCAAAACGGTGATTAATAGCCCATGCAACATGCCAGAATCGGCCAAAACTGTGAGTGTTGATGACCGGCACGTAAATGCACCCTGGGTTCGTCAATGGTGGAAATCACTCCGGGGATCCAAAACGGTGATTAATAGCCCATGAAACAGGCCAGAATCGGCCAAAACTGTGAGTGTTGATGACCGGTACGTAAATGCACCCTAGGGTTCGTCAATGGTGGAAATCACTCCGGGGACCCAAAACGGTGATTAATAGCCCATGAAACAGGCCAGAATCGGCCAAAACTACGAGTGTTGATGACCGGCACGTAAATGCACCCTGGGTTCGTCAATGGTGGAAATCACTCCGGGGATCCAAAACGGTGATTAATAGCCCATGAAACAGGCCAGAATCGGCCAAAACTGCGAGTGTTGATGACCGGCACGTAAATGCACCCTAGGGTTCGTCAATGGTGGAAATCACTCCGGGGACCCAAAACGGTGATTAATAGCCCATGAAACAGGCCAGAATCGGCCAAAACTGCGAGTGTTGATGACCGGCACGTAAATGCACCCTAGGGTTCGTCAATGGTGGAAATCACTCCGGGGACCCAAAACGGTGATTAATAGCCCATGCAACATGCCAGAATCGGCCAAAACTGTGAGTGTTGATGACCGGCACGTAAATGCACCCTGGGTTCGTCAATGGTGGAAATCACTCCGGGGATCCAAAACGGTGATTAATAGCCCATGAAACAGGCCAGAATCGGCCAAAATTGTGAGTGTTGATGACCGGCACGTAAATGCACCCTGGGGTTCGTCAATGGTGGAAATCACTCCGGGGACCCAAAACGGTGCTTAATAGCCCATGAAACAGGCCAGAATCGGCCAAAACTGCGAGTGTTGATGACCGGCACGTAAATGCACCCTGGGTTCGTCAATGGTGGAAATCACTCCGGGGATCCAAAACGGTGATTAATAGCCCATGAAACAGGCCAGAATCGGCCAAAACTGTGAGTGTTGATGACCGGCACGTAAATGCACCCTAGGGTTCGTCAATGGTGGAAATCACTCCGGGGACCCAAAACGGTGATTAATAGCCCATGAAACAGGCCAGAATCGGCCAAAACTGTGAGTGTTGATGACCGGCACGTAAATGCACCCTAGGGTTCGTCAATGGTGGAAATCACTCCGGGGACCCAAAACGGTGATTAATAGCCCATGAAACAGGCCAGAATCGGCCAAAACTGTGAGTGTTGATGACCGGCACGTAAATGCACCCTAGGGTTCGTCAATGGTGGATATTACTCCGGGGACCCAAAACGGTGATTAATAGCCCATGCAACATGCCAAAATCGGCCAAAACTGTGAGTGTTGATGACCGGCACGTAAATGCACCCTGGGTTCGTCAATGGTGAAAATCTCTCCGGGGACTCAAAACGGTGATTAATAGCCCATCTAACTGTGATTAATACCCCATGAAATAGGCCAGAATCGGCCAAAACTGCGAGTGTTGATGACCGGCACGTAAACGCAACCTGGGGTTCGTCAATGGTGAAAATCACTCCGGGGACTCAAAACGGTGATTAATAGCCCATCTAACTGTGATTAATATCCCATGAAACAGGCCAGAATCGGCCAAAACTGCGAGTGTTGATGACCGGCACGTAAATGCACCCTGGGTTCGTCAATGGTGGAAATCACTCCGGGGATCCAAAACGGTGATTAATAGCCCATGAAACAGGCCAGAATCGGCCAAAACTGTGAGTGTTGATGACCGGCACGTAAATGCACCCTAGGGTTCGTCAATGGTGGAAATCACTCCGGGGACCCAAAACGGTGATTAATAGCCCATGAAACAGGCCAGAATCGGCCAAAACTGCGAGTGTTGATGACCGGCACGTAAATGCACCCTGGGTTCGTCAATGGTGGAAATCACTCCGGGGATCCAAAACGGTGATTAATAGCCCATGAAACAGGCCAGAATCGGCCAAAACTGCGAGTGTTGATGACCGGCACGTAAATGCACCCTGGGTTCGTCAATGGTGGAAATCACTCCGGGGATCCAAAACGGTGATTAATAGCCCATGAAACAGGCCAGAATCGGCCAAAACTGTGAGTGTTGATGACCGGCACGTAAATGCACCCTAGGGTTCGTCAATGGTGGAAATCACTCCGGGGACCCAAAACGGTGATTAATAGCCCATGAAACAGGCCAGAATCGGCCAAAACTGCGAGTGTTGATGACCGGCACGTAAATGCACCCTAGGGTTCGTCAATGGTGGAAATCACTCCGGGGACCCAAAACGGTGATTAATAGCCCATGAAACAGGCCAGAATCAGCCAAAACTGTGAGTGTTGATGACCGGCACGTAAATGCACCCTGGGGTTCGTCAATGGTGGAAATCACTCCGGGGACCCAAAACGGTGATTAATAGCCCATGAAACAGGCCAGAATCGGCCAAAACTGCGAGTGTTGATGACCGGCACGTAAATGCACCCTGGGTTCGTCAATGGTGGAAATCACTCCGGGGATCCAAAACGGTGATTAATAGCCCATGAAACAGGCCAGAATCGGCCAAAACTGTGAGTGTTGATGACCGGCACGTAAATGCACCCTAGGGTTCGTCAATGGTGGAAATCACTCCGGGGACCCAAAACGGTGATTAATAGCCCATGAAACAGGCCAGAATCGGCCAAAACTGCGAGTGTTGATGACCGGCACGTAAATGCACCCTGGGTTCGTCAATGGTGGAAATCACTCCGGGGATCCAAAACGGTGATTAATAGCCCATGAAACAGGCCAGAATCGGCCAAAACTGCGAGTGTTGATGACCGGCACGTAAATGCACCCTGGGTTCGTCAATGGTGGAAATCACTCCGGGGATCCAAAACGGTGATTAATAGCCCATGAAACAGGCCAGAATCGGCCAAAACTGTGAGTGTTGATGACCGGCACGTAAATGCACCCTAGGGTTCGTCAATGGTGGAAATCACTCCGGGGACCCAAAACGGTGATTAATAGCCCATGAAACAGGCCAGAATCGGCCAAAACTGCGAGTGTTGATGACCGGCACGTAAATGCACCCTGGGTTCGTCAATGGTGGAAATCACTCCGGGGATCCAAAACGGTGATTAATAGCCCATGAAACAGGCCAGAATCGGCCAAAACTGCGAGTGTTGATGACCGGCACGTAAATGCACCCTGGGTTCGTCAATGGTGGAAATCACTCCGGGGATCCAAAACGGTGATTAATAGCCCATGAAACAGGCCAGAATCGGCCAAAACTGTGAGTGTTGATGACCGGCACGTAAATGCACCCTAGGGTTCGTCAATGGTGGAAATCACTCCGGGGACCCAAAACGGTGATTAATAGCCCATGAAACAGGCCAGAATCGGCCAAAACTGCGAGTGTTGATGACCGGCACGTAAATGCACCCTAGGGTTCGTCAATGGTGGAAATCACTCCGGGGACCCAAAACGGTGATTAATAGCCCATGAAACAGGCCAGAATCAGCCAAAACTGTGAGTGTTGATGACCGGCACGTAAATGCACCCTAGGGTTCGTCAATGGTGGAAATCACTCCGGGGACCCAAAACGGTGATTAATAGCCCATGAAACAGGCCAGAATCGGCCAAAACTGTGAGTGTTGATGACCGGCACGTAAATGCACCCTAGGGTTCGTCAATGGTGGATATCACTCCGGGGACCCAAAACGGTGATTAATAGCCCATGCAACATGCCAAAATCGGCCAAAACTGTGAGTGTTGATGACCGGCACGTAAATGCACCCTGGGTTCGTCAATGGTGGAAATCACTCCGGGGATCCAAAACGGTGATTAATAGCCCATGAAACAGGCCAGAATCGGCCAAAACTGTGAGTGTTGATGACCGGCACGTAAATGCACCCTGGGGTTCGTCAATGGTGGAAATCACTCCGGGGACCCAAAACGGTGATTAATAGCCCATGAAACAGGCCAGAATCGGCCAAAACTGCGAGTGTTGATGACCGGCACGTAAATGCACCCTGGGTTCGTCAATGGTGGAAATCACTCCGGGGATCCAAAACGGTGATTAATAGCCCATGAAACAGGCCAGAATCGGCCAAAACTGCGAGTGTTGATGACCGGCACGTAAATGCACCCTGGGTTCGTCAATGGTGGAAATCACTCCGGGGATCCAAAACGGTGATTAATAGCCCATGAAACAGGCCAGAATCGGCAAAACTGTGAGTGTTGATGACCGGCACGTAAATGCACCCTAGGGTTCGTCAATGGTGGAAATCACTCCGGGGACCCAAAACGGTGATTAATAGCCCATGAAACAGGCCAGAATCGGCCAAAACTGCGAGTGTTGATGACCGGCACGTAAATGCACCCTGGGTTCGTCAATGGTGGAAATCACTCCGGGGATCCAAAACGGTGATTAATAGCCCATGAAACAGGCCAGAATCGGCCAAAACTGCGAGTGTTGATGACCGGCACGTAAATGCACCCTGGGTTCGTCAATGGTGGAAATCACTCCGGGGATCCAAAACGGTGATTAATAGCCCATGAAACAGGCCAGAATCGGCCAAAACTGTGAGTGTTGATGACCGGCACGTAAATGCACCCTAGGGTTCGTCAATGGTGGAAATCACTCCGGGGACCCAAAACGGTGATTAATAGCCCATGAAACAGGCCAGAATCGGCCAAAACTGCGAGTGTTGATGACCGGCACGTAAATGCACCCTAGGGTTCGTCAATGGTGGAAATCACTCCGGGGACCCAAAACGGTGATTAATAGCCCATGAAACAGGCCAGAATCAGCCAAAACTGTGAGTGTTGATGACCGGCACGTAAATGCACCCTAGGGTTCGTCAATGGTGGAAATCACTCCGGGGACCCAAAACGGTGATTAATAGCCCATGCAACATGCCAGAATCGGCCAAAACTGCGAGTGTTGATGACCGGCACGTAAATGCACCCTAGGGTTCGTCAATGGTGGAAATCACTCCGGGGACCCAAAACGGTGATTAATAGCCCATGAAACAGGGCAGAATCGGCCAACACTGTGAGTGTTGATGACCGGCACGTAAATGCACCCTAGGGTTCGTCAATGGTGGAAATCACTCCGGGGACCCAAAACGGTGATTAATAGCCCATGCAACATGCCAGAATCGGCCAAAACTGTGAGTGTTGATGACCGGCACGTAAATGCACCCTGGGTTCGTCAATGGTGGAAATCACTCCGGGGATCCAAAACGGTGATTAATAGCCCATGAAACAGGCCAGAATCGGCCAAAACTGTGAGTGTTGATGACCGGCACGTAAATGCACCCTGGGGTTCGTCAATGGTGGAAATCACTCCGGGGACCCAAAACGGTGATTAATAGCCCATGAAACAGGCCAGAATCGGCCAAAACTGCGAGTGTTGATGACCGGCACGTAAATGCACCCTGGGTTCGTCAATGGTGGAAATCACTCCGGGGATCCAAAACGGTGATTAATAGCCCATGAAACAGGCCAGAATCGGCCAAAACTGCGAGTGTTGATTACCGGCACGTAAATGCACCCTGGGTTCGTCAATGGTGGAAATCACTCCGGGGATCCAAAACGGTGATTAATAGCCCATGAACAGGCCAGAATCGGCCAAAACTGCGAGTGTTGATGACCGGCACGTAAATGCACCCTAGGGTTCGTCAATGGTGGAAATCACTCCGGGGACTCAAAACGGTGATTAATAGCCCATCTAACTATGATTAATAGCCCATGAAACAGGCCAGAATCGGCCAAAACTGTGAGTGTTGATGACCGGCACGTAAATGCACCCTAGGGTTCGTCAATGGTGGAAATCACTCCGGGGACCCAAAACGGTGATTAATAGCCCATGCAACATGCCAGAATCGGCCAAAACTGCGAGTGTTGATGACCGGCACGTAAATGCACCCTAGGGTTCGTCAATGGTGGAAATCACTCCGGGGACTCAAAACGGTGATTAATAGCCCATCTAACTATGATTAATAGCCCATGAAACAGGCCAGAATCGGCCAAAACTGCGAGTGTTGATGACCGGCACGTAAATGCACCCTGGGTTCGTCAATGGTGGAAATCACTCCGGGGATCCAAAACGGTGATTAATAGCCCATGAAACAGGCCAGAATCGGCCAAAACTGTGAGTGTTGATGACCGGCACGTAAATGCACCCTAGGGTTCGTCAATGGTGGAAATCACTCCGGGGACCCAAAACGGTGATTAATAGCCCATGAAACAGGCCAGAATCGGCCAAAACTGCGAGTGTTGATGACCGGCACGTAAATGCACCCTAGGGTTCGTCAATGGTGGAAATCACTCCGGGGACCCAAAACGGTGATTAATAGCCCATGAAACAGGCCAGAATCAGCCAAAACTGTGAGTGTTGATGACCGGCACGTAAATGCACCCTAGGGTTCGTCAATGGTGGAAATCACTCCGGGGACCCAAAACGGTGATTAATAGCCCATGCAACATGCCAGAATCGGCCAAAACTGCGAGTGTTGATGACCGGCACGTAAATGCACCCTAGGGTTCGTCAATGGTGGAAATCACTCCGGGGACCCAAAACGGTGATTAATAGCCCATGAAACAGGGCAGAATCGGCCAACACTGTGAGTGTTGATGACCGGCACGTAAATGCACCCTAGGGTTCGTCAATGGTGGAAATCACTCCGGGGACCCAAAACGGTGATTAATAGCCCATGCAACATGCCAGAATCGGCCAAAACTGTGAGTGTTGATGACCGGCACGTAAATGCACCCTGGGTTCGTCAATGGTGGAAATCACTCCGGGGATCCAAAACGGTGATTAATAGCCCATGAAACAGGCCAGAATCGGCCAAAACTGTGACTGTTGATGACCGGCACGTAAATGCACCCTGGGGTTCGTCAATGGTGGAAATCACTCCGGGGACCCAAAACGGTGATTAATAGCCCATGAAACAGGCCAGAATCGGCCAAAACTGCGAGTGTTGATGACCGGCACGTAAATGCACCCTGGGGTTCGTCAATGGTGGAAATCACTCCGGGGACCCAAAACGGTGATTAATAGCCCATGAAACAGGCCAGAATCGGCCAAAACTGCGAGTGTTGATGACCGGCACGTAAATGCACCCTGGGTTCGTCAATGGTGGAAATCACTCCGGGGATCCAAAACGGTGATTAATAGCCCATGAAACAGGCCAGAATCGGCCAAAACTGCGAGTGTTGATGACCGGCACGTAAATGCACCCTGGGTTCGTCAATGGTGGAAATCACTCCGGGGATCCAAAACGGTGATTAATAGCCCATGAACAGGCCAGAATCGGCCAAAACTGCGAGTGTTGATGACCGGCACGTAAATGCACCCTAGGGTTCGTCAATGGTGGAAATCACTCCGGGGACTCAAAACGGTGATTAATAGCCCATCTAACTATGATTAATAGCCCATGAAACAGGCCAGAATCGGCCAAAACTGTGAGTGTTGATGACCGGCACGTAAATGCACCCTAGGGTTCGTCAATGGTGGAAATCACTCCGGGGACCCAAAACGGTGATTAATAGCCCATGCAACATGCCAGAATCGGCCAAAACTGCGAGTGTTGATGACCGGCACGTAAATGCACCCTAGGGTTCGTCAATGGTGGAAATCACTCCGGGGACTCAAAACGGTGATTAATAGCCCATCTAACTATGATTAATAGCCCATGAAACAGGCCAGAATCGGCCAAAACTGCGAGTGTTGATGACCGGCACGTAAATGCACCCTGGGTTCGTCAATGGTGGAAATCACTCCGGGGATCCAAAACGGTGATTAATAGCCCATGAAACAGGCCAGAATCGGCCAAAACTGTGAGTGTTGATGACCGGCACGTAAATGCACCCTAGGGTTCGTCAATGGTGGAAATCACTCCGGGGACCCAAAACGGTGATTAATAGCCCATGAAACAGGCCAGAATCGGCCAAAACTGCGAGTGTTGATGACCGGCACGTAAATGCACCCTAGGGTTCGTCAATGGTGGAAATCACTCCGGGGACCCAAAACGGTGATTAATAGCCCATGAAACAGGCCAGAATCAGCCAAAACTGTGAGTGTTGATGACCGGCACGTAAATGCACCCTAGGGTTCGTCAATGGTGGAAATCACTCCGGGGACCCAAAACGGTGATTAATAGCCCATGCAACATGCCAGAATCGGCCAAAACTGCGAGTGTTGATGACCGGCACGTAAATGCACCCTAGGGTTCGTCAATGGTGGAAATCACTCCGGGGACCCAAAACGGTGATTAATAGCCCATGAAACAGGGCAGAATCGGCCAACACTGTGAGTGTTGATGACCGGCACGTAAATGCACCCTAGGGTTCGTCAATGGTGGAAATCACTCCGGGGACCCAAAACGGTGATTAATAGCCCATGCAACATGCCAGAATCGGCCAAAACTGTGAGTGTTGATGACCGGCACGTAAATGCACCCTGGGTTCGTCAATGGTGGAAATCACTCCGGGGATCCAAAACGGTGATTAATAGCCCATGAAACAGGCCAGAATCGGCCAAAACTGTGACTGTTGATGACCGGCACGTAAATGCACCCTGGGGTTCGTCAATGGTGGAAATCACTCCGGGGACCCAAAACGGTGATTAATAGCCCATGAAACAGGCCAGAATCGGCCAAAACTGCGAGTGTTGATGACCGGCACGTAAATGCACCCTGGGTTCGTCAATGGTGGAAATCACTCCGGGGATCCAAAACGGTGATTAATAGCCCATGAAACAGGCCAGAATCGGCCAAAACTGCGAGTGTTGATGACCGGCACGTAAATGCACCCTGGGTTCGTCAATGGTGGAAATCACTCCGGGGATCCAAAACGGTGATTAATAGCCCATGAACAGGCCAGAATCGGCCAAAACTGCGAGTGTTGATGACCGGCACGTAAATGCACCCTAGGGTTCGTCAATGGTGGAAATCACTCCGGGGACTCAAAACGGTGATTAATAGCCCATCTAACTATGATTAATAGCCCATGAAACAGGCCAGAATCGGCCAAAACTGTGAGTGTTGATGACCGGCACGTAAATGCACCCTAGGGTTCGTCAATGGTGGAAATCACTCCGGGGACCCAAAACGGTGATTAATAGCCCATGCAACATGCCAGAATCGGCCAAAACTGCGAGTGTTGATGACCGGCACGTAAATGCACCCTAGGGTTCGTCAATGGTGGAAATCACTCCGGGGACTCAAAACGGTGATTAATAGCCCATCTAACTATGATTAATAGCCCATGAAACAGGCCAGAATCGGCCAAAACTGCGAGTGTTGATGACCGGCACGTAAATGCACCCTGGGTTCGTCAATGGTGGAAATCACTCCGGGGATCCAAAACGGTGATTAATAGCCCATGAAACAGGCCAGAATCGGCCAAAACTGTGAGTGTTGATGACCGGCACGTAAATGCACCCTAGGGTTCGTCAATGGTGGAAATCACTCCGGGGACCCAAAACGGTGATTAATAGCCCATGAAACAGGCCAGAATCGGCCAAAACTGCGAGTGTTGATGACCGGCACGTAAATGCACCCTAGGGTTCGTCAATGGTGGAAATCACTCCGGGGACCCAAAACGGTGATTAATAGCCCATGAAACAGGCCAGAATCAGCCAAAACTGTGAGTGTTGATGACCGGCACGTAAATGCACCCTAGGGTTCGTCAATGGTGGAAATCACTCCGGGGACCCAAAACGGTGATTAATAGCCCATGAAACAGGCCAGAATCGGCCAAAACTGTGAGTGTTGATGACCGGCACGTAAATGCACCCTAGGGTTCGTCAATGGTGGATATCACTCCGGGGACCCAAAACGGTGATTAATAGCCCATGCAACATGCCAAAATCGGCCAAAACTGTGAGTGTTGATGACCGGCACGTAAATGCACCCTGGGTTCGTCAATGGTGGAAATCACTCCGGGGATCCAAAACGGTGATTAATAGCCCATGAAACAGGCCAGAATCGGCCAAAACTGTGAGTGTTGATGACCGGCACGTAAATGCACCCTGGGGTTCGTCAATGGTGGAAATCACTCCGGGGACCCAAAACGGTGATTAATAGCCCATGAAACAGGCCAGAATCGGCCAAAACTGTGAGTGTTGATGACCGGCACGTAAATGCACCCTGGGGTTCGTCAATGGTGGAAATCACTCCGGGGACCCAAAACGGTGATTAATAGCCCATGAAACAGGCCAGAATCGGCCAAAACTGCGAGTGTTGATGACCGGCACGTAAATGCACCCTGGGTTCGTCAATGGTGGAAATCACTCCGGGGATCCAAAACGGTGATTAATAGCCCATGAAACAGGCCAGAATCGGCCAAAACTGTGAGTGTTGATGACCGGCACGTAAATGCACCCTAGGGTTCGTCAATGGTGGAAATCACTCCGGGGACCCAAAACGGTGATTAATAGCCCATGAAACAGGCCAGAATCGGCCAAAACTGCGAGTGTTGATGACCGGCACGTAAATGCACCCTGGGTTCGTCAATGGTGGAAATCACTCCGGGGATCCAAAACGGTGATTAATAGCCCATGAAACAGGCCAGAATCGGCCAAAACTGCGAGTGTTGATGACCGGCACGTAAATGCACCCTGGGTTCGTCAATGGTGGAAATCACTCCGGGGATCCAAAACGGTGATTAATAGCCCATGAAACAGGCCAGAATCGGCCAAAACTGTGAGTGTTGATGACCGGCACGTAAATGCACCCTAGGGTTCGTCAATGGTGGAAATCACTCCGGGGACCCAAAACGGTGATTAATAGCCCATGAAACAGGCCAGAATCGGCCAAAACTGCGAGTGTTGATGACCGGCACGTAAATGCACCCTAGGGTTCGTCAATGGTGGAAATCACTCCGGGGACCCAAAACGGTGATTAATAGCCCATGAAACAGGCCAGAATCAGCCAAAACTGTGAGTGTTGATGACCGGCACGTAAATGCACCCTAGGGTTCGTCAATGGTGGAAATCACTCCGGGGACCCAAAACGGTGATTAATAGCCCATGAAACAGGCCAGAATCGGCCAAAACTGTGAGTGTTGATGACCGGCACGTAAATGCACCCTAGGGTTCGTCAATGGTGGATATCACTCCGGGGACCCAAAACGGTGATTAATAGCCCATGCAACATGCCAAAATCGGCCAAAACTGTGAGTGTTGATGACCGGCACGTAAATGCACCCTGGGTTCGTCAATGGTGGAAATCACTCCGGGGATCCAAAACGGTGATTAATAGCCCATGAAACAGGCCAGAATCGGCCAAAACTGTGAGTGTTGATGACCGGCACGTAAATGCACCCTGGGGTTCGTCAATGGTGGAAATCACTCCGGGGACCCAAAACGGTGATTAATAGCCCATGAAACAGGCCAGAATCGGCCAAAACTGCGAGTGTTGATGACCGGCACGTAAATGCACCCTGGGTTCGTCAATGGTGGAAATCACTCCGGGGATCCAAAACGGTGATTAATAGCCCATGAAACAGGCCAGAATCGGCCAAAACTGCGAGTGTTGATGACCGGCACGTAAATGCACCCTGGGTTCGTCAATGGTGGAAATCACTCCGGGGATCCAAAACGGTGATTAATAGCCCATGAAACAGGCCAGAATCGGCAAAACTGTGAGTGTTGATGACCGACACGTAAATGCACCCTAGGGTTCGTCAATGGTGGAAATCACTCCGGGGACCCAAAACGGTGATTAATAGCCCATGAAACAGGCCAGAATCGGCCAAAACTGCGAGTGTTGATGACCGGCACGTAAATGCACCCTGGGTTCGTCAATGGTGGAAATCACTCCGGGGATCCAAAACGGTGATTAATAGCCCATGAAACAGGCCAGAATCGGCCAAAACTGCGAGTGTTGATGACCGGCACGTAAATGCACCCTGGGTTCGTCAATGGTGGAAATCACTCCGGGGATCCAAAACGGTGATTAATAGCCCATGAAACAGGCCAGAATCGGCCAAAACTGTGAGTGTTGATGACCGGCACGTAAATGCACCCTAGGGTTCGTCAATGGTGGAAATCACTCCGGGGACCCAAAACGGTGATTAATAGCCCATGAAACAGGCCAGAATCGGCCAAAACTGCGAGTGTTGATGACCGGCACGTAAATGCACCCTAGGGTTCGTCAATGGTGGAAATCACTCCGGGGACCCAAAACGGTGATTAATAGCCCATGAAACAGGCCAGAATCAGCCAAAACTGTGAGTGTTGATGACCGGCACGTAAATGCACCCTAGGGTTCGTCAATGGTGGAAATCACTCCGGGGACCCAAAACGGTGATTAATAGCCCATGAAACAGGCCAGAATCGGCCAAAACTGTGAGTGTTGATGACCGGCACGTAAATGCACCCTAGGGTTCGTCAATGGTGGATATCACTCCGGGGACCCAAAACGGTGATTAATAGCCCATGCAACATGCCAAAATCGGCCAAAACTGTGAGTGTTGATGACCGGCACGTAAATGCACCCTGGGTTCGTCAATGGTGGAAATCACTCCGGGGATCCAAAACGGTGATTAATAGCCCATGAAACAGGCCAGAATCGGCCAAAACTGTGAGTGTTGATGACCGGCACGTAAATGCACCCTGGGGTTCGTCAATGGTGGAAATCACTCCGGGGACCCAAAACGGTGATTAATAGCCCATGAAACAGGCCAGAATCGGCCAAAACTGCGAGTGTTGATGACCGGCACGTAAATGCACCCTGGGTTCGTCAATGGTGGAAATCACTCCGGGGATCCAAAACGGTGATTAATAGCCCATGAAACAGGCCAGAATCGGCCAAAACTGCGAGTGTTGATGACCGGCACGTAAATGCACCCTGGGTTCGTCAATGGTGGAAATCACTCCGGGGATCCAAAACGGTGATTAATAGCCCATGAAACAGGCCAGAATCGGCAAAACTGTGAGTGTTGATGACCGGCACGTAAATGCACCCTAGGGTTCGTCAATGGTGGAAATCACTCCGGGGACCCAAAACGGTGATTAATAGCCCATGAAACAGGCCAGAATCGGCCAAAACTGCGAGTGTTGATGACCGGCACGTAAATGCACCCTGGGTTCGTCAATGGTGGAAATCACTCCGGGGATCCAAAACGGTGATTAATAGCCCATGAAACAGGCCAGAATCGGCCAAAACTGCGAGTGTTGATGACCGGCACGTAAATGCACCCTGGGTTCGTCAATGGTGGAAATCACTCCGGGGATCCAAAACGGTGATTAATAGCCCATGAAACAGGCCAGAATCGGCCAAAACTGTGAGTGTTGATGACCGGCACGTAAATGCACCCTAGGGTTCGTCAATGGTGGAAATCACTCCGGGGACCCAAAACGGTGATTAATAGCCCATGAAACAGGCCAGAATCGGCCAAAACTGCGAGTGTTGATGACCGGCACGTAAATGCACCCTAGGGTTCGTCAATGGTGGAAATCACTCCGGGGACCCAAAACGGTGATTAATAGCCCATGAAACAGGCCAGAATCAGCCAAAACTGTGAGTGTTGATGACCGGCACGTAAATGCACCCTAGGGTTCGTCAATGGTGGAAATCACTCCGGGGACCCAAAACGGTGATTAATAGCCCATGCAACATGCCAGAATCGGCCAAAACTGCGAGTGTTGATGACCGGCACGTAAATGCACCCTAGGGTTCGTCAATGGTGGAAATCACTCCGGGGACCCAAAACGGTGATTAATAGCCCATGAAACAGGGCAGAATCGGCCAACACTGTGAGTGTTGATGACCGGCACGTAAATGCACCCTAGGGTTCGTCAATGGTGGAAATCACTCCGGGGACCCAAAACGGTGATTAATAGCCCATGCAACATGCCAGAATCGGCCAAAACTGTGAGTGTTGATGACCGGCACGTAAATGCACCCTGGGTTCGTCAATGGTGGAAATCACTCCGGGGATCCAAAACGGTGATTAATAGCCCATGAAACAGGCCAGAATCGGCCAAAACTGTGAGTGTTGATGACCGGCACGTAAATGCACCCTGGGGTTCGTCAATGGTGGAAATCACTCCGGGGACCCAAAACGGTGATTAATAGCCCATGAAACAGGCCAGAATCGGCCAAAACTGCGAGTGTTGATGACCGGCACGTAAATGCACCCTGGGTTCGTCAATGGTGGAAATCACTCCGGGGATCCAAAACGGTGATTAATAGCCCATGAAACAGGCCAGAATCGGCCAAAACTGCGAGTGTTGATGACCGGCACGTAAATGCACCCTGGGTTCGTCAATGGTGGAAATCACTCCGGGGATCCAAAACGGTGATTAATAGCCCATGAACAGGCCAGAATCGGCCAAAACTGCGAGTGTTGATGACCGGCACGTAAATGCACCCTAGGGTTCGTCAATGGTGGAAATCACTCCGGGGACTCAAAACGGTGATTAATAGCCCATCTAACTATGATTAATAGCCCATGAAACAGGCCAGAATCGGCCAAAACTGTGAGTGTTGATGACCGGCACGTAAATGCACCCTAGGGTTCGTCAATGGTGGAAATCACTCCGGGGACCCAAAACGGTGATTAATAGCCCATGCAACATGCCAGAATCGGCCAAAACTGCGAGTGTTGATGACCGGCACGTAAATGCACCCTAGGGTTCGTCAATGGTGGAAATCACTCCGGGGACTCAAAACGGTGATTAATAGCCCATCTAACTATGATTAATAGCCCATGAAACAGGCCAGAATCGGCCAAAACTGCGAGTGTTGATGACCGGCACGTAAATGCACCCTGGGTTCGTCAATGGTGGAAATCACTCCGGGGATCCAAAACGGTGATTAATAGCCCATGAAACAGGCCAGAATCGGCCAAAACTGTGAGTGTTGATGACCGGCACGTAAATGCACCCTAGGGTTCGTCAATGGTGGAAATCACTCCGGGGACCCAAAACGGTGATTAATAGCCCATGAAACAGGCCAGAATCGGCCAAAACTGCGAGTGTTGATGACCGGCACGTAAATGCACCCTAGGGTTCGTCAATGGTGGAAATCACTCCGGGGACCCAAAACGGTGATTAATAGCCCATGAAACAGGCCAGAATCAGCCAAAACTGTGAGTGTTGATGACCGGCACGTAAATGCACCCTAGGGTTCGTCAATGGTGGAAATCACTCCGGGGACCCAAAACGGTGATTAATAGCCCATGCAACATGCCAGAATCGGCCAAAACTGCGAGTGTTGATGACCGGCACGTAAATGCACCCTAGGGTTCGTCAATGGTGGAAATCACTCCGGGGACCCAAAACGGTGATTAATAGCCCATGAAACAGGGCAGAATCGGCCAACACTGTGAGTGTTGATGACCGGCACGTAAATGCACCCTAGGGTTCGTCAATGGTGGAAATCACTCCGGGGACCCAAAACGGTGATTAATAGCCCATGCAACATGCCAGAATCGGCCAAAACTGTGAGTGTTGATGACCGGCACGTAAATGCACCCTGGGTTCGTCAATGGTGGAAATCACTCCGGGGATCCAAAACGGTGATTAATAGCCCATGAAACAGGCCAGAATCGGCCAAAACTGTGACTGTTGATGACCGGCACGTAAATGCACCCTGGGGTTCGTCAATGGTGGAAATCACTCCGGGGACCCAAAACGGTGATTAATAGCCCATGAAACAGGCCAGAATCGGCCAAAACTGCGAGTGTTGATGACCGGCACGTAAATGCACCCTGGGGTTCGTCAATGGTGGAAATCACTCCGGGGACCCAAAACGGTGATTAATAGCCCATGAAACAGGCCAGAATCGGCCAAAACTGCGAGTGTTGATGACCGGCACGTAAATGAACCCTGGGTTCGTCAATGGTGGAAATCACTCCGGGGATCCAAAACGGTGATTAATAGCCCATGAAACAGGCCAGAATCGGCCAAAACTGCGAGTGTTGATGACCGGCACGTAAATGCACCCTGGGTTCGTCAATGGTGGAAATCACTCCGGGGATCCAAAACGGTGATTAATAGCCCATGAACAGGCCAGAATCGGCCAAAACTGCGAGTGTTGATGACCGGCACGTAAATGCACCCTAGGGTTCGTCAATGGTGGAAATCACTCCGGGGACTCAAAACGGTGATTAATAGCCCATCTAACTATGATTAATAGCCCATGAAACAGGCCAGAATCGGCCAAAACTGTGAGTGTTGATGACCGGCACGTAAATGCACCCTAGGGTTCGTCAATGGTGGAAATCACTCCGGGGACCCAAAACGGTGATTAATAGCCCATGCAACATGCCAGAATCGGCCAAAACTGCGAGTGTTGATGACCGGCACGTAAATGCACCCTAGGGTTCGTCAATGGTGGAAATCACTCCGGGGACTCAAAACGGTGATTAATAGCCCATCTAACTATGATTAATAGCCCATGAAACAGGCCAGAATCGGCCAAAACTGCGAGTGTTGATGACCGGCACGTAAATGCACCCTGGGTTCGTCAATGGTGGAAATCACTCCGGGGATCCAAAACGGTGATTAATAGCCCATGAAACAGGCCAGAATCGGCCAAAACTGTGAGTGTTGATGACCGGCACGTAAATGCACCCTAGGGTTCGTCAATGGTGGAAATCACTCCGGGGACCCAAAACGGTGATTAATAGCCCATGAAACAGGCCAGAATCGGCCAAAACTGCGAGTGTTGATGACCGGCACGTAAATGCACCCTAGGGTTCGTCAATGGTGGAAATCACTCCGGGGACCCAAAACGGTGATTAATAGCCCATGAAACAGGCCAGAATCAGCCAAAACTGTGAGTGTTGATGACCGGCACGTAAATGCACCCTAGGGTTCGTCAATGGTGGAAATCACTCCGGGGACCCAAAACGGTGATTAATAGCCCATGCAACATGCCAGAATCGGCCAAAACTGCGAGTGTTGATGACCGGCACGTAAATGCACCCTAGGGTTCGTCAATGGTGGAAATCACTCCGGGGACCCAAAACGGTGATTAATAGCCCATGAAACAGGGCAGAATCGGCCAACACTGTGAGTGTTGATGACCGGCACGTAAATGCACCCTAGGGTTCGTCAATGGTGGAAATCACTCCGGGGACCCAAAACGGTGATTAATAGCCCATGCAACATGCCAGAATCGGCCAAAACTGTGAGTGTTGATGACCGGCACGTAAATGCACCCTGGGTTCGTCAATGGTGGAAATCACTCCGGGGATCCAAAACGGTGATTAATAGCCCATGAAACAGGCCAGAATCGGCCAAAACTGTGACTGTTGATGACCGGCACGTAAATGCACCCTGGGGTTCGTCAATGGTGGAAATCACTCCGGGGACCCAAAACGGTGATTAATAGCCCATGAAACAGGCCAGAATCGGCCAAAACTGCGAGTGTTGATGACCGGCACGTAAATGCACCCTGGGTTCGTCAATGGTGGAAATCACTCCGGGGATCCAAAACGGTGATTAATAGCCCATGAAACAGGCCAGAATCGGCCAAAACTGCGAGTGTTGATGACCGGCACGTAAATGCACCCTGGGTTCGTCAATGGTGGAAATCACTCCGGGGATCCAAAACGGTGATTAATAGCCCATGAACAGGCCAGAATCGGCCAAAACTGCGAGTGTTGATGACCGGCACGTAAATGCACCCTAGGGTTCGTCAATGGTGGAAATCACTCCGGGGACTCAAAACGGTGATTAATAGCCCATCTAACTATGATTAATAGCCCATGAAACAGGCCAGAATCGGCCAAAACTGTGAGTGTTGATGACCGGCACGTAAATGCACCCTAGGGTTCGTCAATGGTGGAAATCACTCCGGGGACCCAAAACGGTGATTAATAGCCCATGCAACATGCCAGAATCGGCCAAAACTGCGAGTGTTGATGACCGGCACGTAAATGCACCCTAGGGTTCGTCAATGGTGGAAATCACTCCGGGGACTCAAAACGGTGATTAATAGCCCATCTAACTATGATTAATAGCCCATGAAACAGGCCAGAATCGGCCAAAACTGCGAGTGTTGATGACCGGCACGTAAATGCACCCTGGGTTCGTCAATGGTGGAAATCACTCCGGGGATCCAAAACGGTGATTAATAGCCCATGAAACAGGCCAGAATCGGCCAAAACTGTGAGTGTTGATGACCGGCACGTAAATGCACCCTAGGGTTCGTCAATGGTGGAAATCACTCCGGGGACCCAAAACGGTGATTAATAGCCCATGAAACAGGCCAGAATCGGCCAAAACTGCGAGTGTTGATGACCGGCACGTAAATGCACCCTAGGGTTCGTCAATGGTGGAAATCACTCCGGGGACCCAAAACGGTGATTAATAGCCCATGAAACAGGCCAGAATCAGCCAAAACTGTGAGTGTTGATGACCGGCACGTAAATGCACCCTAGGGTTCGTCAATGGTGGAAATCACTCCGGGGACCCAAAACGGTGATTAATAGCCCATGAAACAGGCCAGAATCGGCCAAAACTGTGAGTGTTGATGACCGGCACGTAAATGCACCCTAGGGTTCGTCAATGGTGGATATCACTCCGGGGACCCAAAACGGTGATTAATAGCCCATGCAACATGCCAAAATCGGCCAAAACTGTGAGTGTTGATGACCGGCACGTAAATGCACCCTGGGTTCGTCAATGGTGGAAATCACTCCGGGGATCCAAAACGGTGATTAATAGCCCATGAAACAGGCCAGAATCGGCCAAAACTGTGAGTGTTGATGACCGGCACGTAAATGCACCCTGGGGTTCGTCAATGGTGGAAATCACTCCGGGGACCCAAAACGGTGATTAATAGCCCATGAAACAGGCCAGAATCGGCCAAAACTGCGAGTGTTGATGACCGGCACGTAAATGCACCCTGGGTTCGTCAATGGTGGAAATCACTCCGGGGATCCAAAACGGTGATTAATAGCCCATGAAACAGGCCAGAATCGGCCAAAACTGCGAGTGTTGATGACCGGCACGTAAATGCACCCTGGGTTCGTCAATGGTGGAAATCACTCCGGGGATCCAAAACGGTGATTAATAGCCCATGAAACAGGCCAGAATCGGCCAAAACTGTGAGTGTTGATGACCGGCACGTAAATGCACCCTAGGGTTCGTCAATGGTGGAAATCACTCCGGGGACCCAAAACGGTGATTAATAGCCCATGAAACAGGCCAGAATCGGCCAAAACTGCGAGTGTTGATGACCGGCACGTAAATGCACCCTGGGTTCGTCAATGGTGGAAATCACTCCGGGGATCCAAAACGGTGATTAATAGCCCATGAAACAGGCCAGAATCGGCCAAAACTGCGAGTGTTGATGACCGGCACGTAAATGCACCCTGGGTTCGTCAATGGTGGAAATCACTCCGGGGATCCAAAACGGTGATTAATAGCCCATGAAACAGGCCAGAATCGGCCAAAACTGTGAGTGTTGATGACCGGCACGTAAATGCACCCTAGGGTTCGTCAATGGTGGAAATCACTCCGGGGACCCAAAACGGTGATTAATAGCCCATGAAACAGGCCAGAATCGGCCAAAACTGCGAGTGTTGATGACCGGCACGTAAATGCTCCCTAGGGTTCGTCAATGGTGGAAATCACTCCGGGGACCCAAAACGGTGATTAATAGCCCATGAAACAGGCCAGAATCAGCCAAAACTGTGAGTGTTGATGACCGGCACGTAAATGCACCCTAGGGTTCGTCAATGGTGGAAATCACTCCGGGGACCCAAAACGGTGATTAATAGCCCATGCAACATGCCAGAATCGGCCAAAACTGCGAGTGTTGATGACCGGCACGTAAATGCACCCTAGGGTTCGTCAATGGTGGAAATCACTCCGGGGACCCAAAACGGTGATTAATAGCCCATGAAACAGGGCAGAATCGGCCAACACTGTGAGTGTTGATGACCGGCACGTAAATGCACCCTAGGGTTCGTCAATGGTGGAAATCACTCCGGGGACCCAAAACGGTGATTAATAGCCCATGCAACATGCCAGAATCGGCCAAAACTGTGAGTGTTGATGACCGGCACGTAAATGCACCCTGGGTTCGTCAATGGTGGAAATCACTCCGGGGATCCAAAACGGTGATTAATAGCCCATGAAACAGGCCAGAATCGGCCAAAACTGTGAGTGTTGATGACCGGCACGTAAATGCACCCTGGGGTTCGTCAATGGTGGAAATCACTCCGGGGACCCAAAACGGTGATTAATAGCCCATGAAACAGGCCAGAATCGGCCAAAACTGCGAGTGTTGATGACCGGCACGTAAATGCACCCTGGGTTCGTCAATGGTGGAAATCACTCCGGGGATCCAAAACGGTGATTAATAGCCCATGAAACAGGCCAGAATCGGCCAAAACTGCGAGTGTTGATGACCGGCACGTAAATGCACCCTGGGTTCGTCAATGGTGGAAATCACTCCGGGGATCCAAAACGGTGATTAATAGCCCATGAACAGGCCAGAATCGGCCAAAACTGCGAGTGTTGATGACCGGCACGTAAATGCACCCTAGGGTTCGTCAATGGTGGAAATCACTCCGGGGACTCAAAACGGTGATTAATAGCCCATCTAACTATGATTAATAGCCCATGAAACAGGCCAGAATCGGCCAAAACTGTGAGTGTTGATGACCGGCACGTAAATGCACCCTAGGGTTCGTCAATGGTGGAAATCACTCCGGGGACCCAAAACGGTGATTAATAGCCCATGCAACATGCCAGAATCGGCCAAAACTGCGAGTGTTGATGACCGGCACGTAAATGCACCCTAGGGTTCGTCAATGGTGGAAATCACTCCGGGGACTCAAAACGGTGATTAATAGCCCATCTAACTATGATTAATAGCCCATGAAACAGGCCAGAATCGGCCAAAACTGCGAGTGTTGATGACCGACACGTAAATAAAACCTGGGGTTCGTTAATGGTGGAAATCACTCCGGGGACTCAAAACGGTGATTAATAGCCCATGAAACAGGCCAGAATCGGCCAAAACTGCGAGTGTTGATGACCGGCACGTAAATGCACCCTAGGGTTCGTCAATGGTGGAAATCACTCCGGGGACCCAAAACGGTGATTAATAGCCCATGAAACAGGCCAGAATCGGCCAAAACTGTGAGTGTTGATGACCGGCACGTAAATGCACCCTAGGGTTCGTCAATGGTGGAAATCACTCCGGGGACCCAAAACGGTGATTAATAGCCCATGAAACAGGCCAGAATCGGCCAAAACTGTGAGTGTTGATGACCGGCACGTAAATGCACCCTAGGGTTCGTCAATGGTGGAAATCACTCCGGGGACCCAAAACGGTGATTAATAGCCCATGCAACATGCCAGAATCGGCCAAAACTGTGAGTGTTGATGACCGGCACGTAAATGCACCCTCGGTTCGTCAATGGTGGAAATCACTCCGGGGATCCAAAACGGTGATTAATAGCCCATGTAACTGTGATTAAGAGCCCATGAAACAGGCCAGAATCAGCCAAAACTGCGAGTGTTGATGACCAGCACGTAAATGCACCCTAGGGTTCGTCAATGGTGGAAATCACTCCGGGGACCCAAAACGGTGATTAATAGCCCATGAAACAGGCCAGAATCGGCCAAAACTGCGAGTGTTGATGAACGGCACGTAAATGCACCCTGGGTTCGTCAATGGTGGAAAACACTCCGGGGATCCAAAATGGTGATTAATAGCCCATGTAACTGTGATTAATAGCCCATGAAACAGGCCAGAATCGGCCAAAACTGCGAGTGTTGATGACTGGCACGTAAATGCACCCTGGGTTCGTCAATGGTGGAAATCACTCTGAGGATCCAAAACGGTGATTAATAGCCCATGTAACTGTGATTAAGAGCCCATGAAACAGGCCAGAATCAGCCAAAACTGCGAGTGTTGATGACCAGCACGTAAATGCACCCTAGGGTTCGTCAATGGTGGAAATCACTCCGGGGACCCAAACCGGTGATTAATAGCCCATGAAACAGGCCAGAATCGGCCAAAACTGCGAGTGTTGATGAACGGCACGTAAATGCACCCTGGGTTCGTCAATGGTGGAAATCACTCCGGGGATCCAAAATGGTTATTAATAGCCCATGTAACTGTGATTAATAGCCCATGAAACAGGCCAGAATCGGCCAAAACTGCGAGTGTTGATGACCGGCACGTAAATGCACCCTGGGGTTCGTCAATGGTGGAAATCACTCCGGGGACCCAAAACGGTGATTAATAGCCCATGAAACAGGCCAGAATCGGCCAAAACTGCGAGTGTTGATGACCGGCACGTAAATGCACCCTGGGTTCGTCAATGGTGGAAATCACTCCGGGGATCCAAAACGGTGATTAATTGCCCATGTAACTGTGATTAATAGCCCATGAAACAGGCCAGAATCGGCCAAAACTGCGAGTGTTGATGACCGGCACGTAAATGCACCCTGGGGTTCGTCAATGGTGGAAATCACTCCGGGGACCCAAAACGGTGATTAATAGCCCATGAAACAGGCCAGAATCGGCCAAAACTGCGAGTGTTGATGACCGGCACGTAAATGCACCCTGGGTTCGTCAATGGTGGAAATCACTCCGGGGATCCAAAATGGTGATTAATTGCCCATGTAACTGTGATTAATAGCCCATGAAACAGGCCAGAATCAGCCAAAACTGCGAGTGTTGATGACTGGCACGTAAATGCACCCTGGGTTCGTCAATGGTGGAAATCACTCCGAGGATCCAAAACGGTGATTAATAGCCCATGTAACTGTGATTAAGAGCCCATGAAACAGGCCAGAATCAGCCAAAACTGCGAGTGTTGATGACCAGCACGTAAATGCACCCTAGGGTTCGTCAATGGTGGAAATCACTCCGGGGACCCAAAACGGTGATTAATAGCCCATGAAACAGGCCAGAATCGGCCAAAACTGCGAGTGTTGATGACCGGCACGTAAATGCACCCTGGGTTCGTCAATGGTGGAAAACACTCCGGGGATCCAAAACGGTGACTAATAGCGCATGTAACTGTGATTAATAGCCCATGAAACAGGCCAGAATCGGCCAAAACTGCGAGTGTTGATGACCGGCACGTAAAGGCACCCTGGGTTCGTCAATGGTGGAAATCACTCCGGGGATCCAAAACGGTGATTAATAGCCCATGTAACTGTGATTAAGAGCCCATGAAACAGGCCAGAATCAGCCAAAACTGCGAGTGTTGATGTGTTGATGACCAGCACGTAAATGCACCCTAGGGTTCGTCAATGGTGGAAATCACTCCGGGGACCCAAAACGGTGATTAATAGCCCATGAAACAGGCCAGAATCGGCCAAAACTGCGAGTGTTGATGAACGGCACGTAAATGCACCCTGGGTTCGTCAATGGTGGAAAACACTCCGGGGATCCAAAATGGTGATTAATAGCCCATGTAACTGTGATTAATAGCCCATGAAACAGGCCAGAATCGGCCAAAACTGCGAGTGTTGATGACTGGCACGTAAATGCACCCTGGGTTCGTCAATGGTGGAAATCACTCCGGGGATCCAAAACGGTGATTAATAGCCCATGTAACTGTGATTAAGAGCCCATGAAACAGGCCAGAATCAGCCAAAACTGCGAGTGTTGATGACCAGCACGTAAATACACCCTAGGGTTCGTCAATGGTGGAAATCACTCCGGGGACCCAAAACGGTGATTAATAGCCCATGAAACAGGCCAGAATCGGCCAAAACTGCGAGTGTTAATGACCGGCACGTAAATGCACCCTGGTTTCGTCAATGGTGGAAATCACTCCGGGGATCCAAAATGGTGATTAATAGCCCATGTAACTGTGATTAATAGCCCATGAAACAGGCCAGAATCGGCCAAAACTGCGAGTGTTGATGACCGGCACGTAAATGCACCCTGGGGTTCGTCAATGGTGGAAATCACTCCGGGGACCCAAAACGGTGATTAATAGCCCATGAAACAGGCCAGAATCGGCCAAAACTGCGAGTGTTGATGAACGGCACGTAAATGCACCCTGGGTTCGTCAATGGTGGAAAACACTCCGGGGATCCAAAATGGTGATTAATAGCCCATGTAACTGTGATTAATAGCCCATGAAACAGGCCAGAATCGGCCAAAACTGCGAGTGTTGATGACTGGCACGTAAATGCACCCTGGGTTCGTCAATGGTGGAAATCACTCCGGGGATCCAAAACGGTGATTAATAGCCCATGTAGCTGTGATTAAGAGCCCATGAAACAGGCCAGAATCAGCCAAAACTTCGAGTGTTGATGACCAGCACGTAAATACACCCTAGGGTTCGTCAATGGTGGAAATCACTCCGGGGACCCAAAACGGTGATTAATAGCCCATGAAACAGGCCAGAATCGGCCAAAACTGCGAGTGTTGATGACCGGCACGTAAATGCACCCTGGGTTCGTCAATGGTGGAAAACACTCCGGGGATCCAAAACGGTGACTAATAGCGCATGTAACTGTGATTAATAGCCCATGAAACAGGCCAGAATCGGCCAAAACTGCGAGTGTTGATGACCGGCACGTAAATGCACCCTGGGTTCGTCAATGGTGGAAATCACTCCGGGGATCCAAAACGGTGATTAATAGCCCATGTAACTGTGATTAAGAGCCCATGAAACAGGCCAGAATCAGCCAAAACTGCGAGTGTTAATGTGTTGATGACCAGCACGTAAATGCACCCTAGGGTTCGTCAATGGTGGAAATCACTCCGGGGACCCAAAACGGTGATTAATAGCCCATGAAACAGGCCAGAATCGGCCAAAACTGCGAGTGTTGATGAACGGCACGTAAATGCACCCTGGGTTCGTCAATGGTGGAAAACACTCCGGGGATCCAAAATGGTGATTAATAGCCCATGTAACTGTGATTAATAGCCCATGAAACAGGCCAGAATCGGCCAAAACTGCGAGTGTTGATGACTGGCACGTAAATGCACCCTGGGTTCGTCAATGGTGGAAATCACTCCGGGGATCCAAAACGGTGATTAATAGCCCATGTAACTGTGATTAAGAGCCCATGAAACAGGCCAGAATCAGCCAAAACTGCGAGTGTTGATGACCAGCACGTAAATACACCCTAGGGTTCGTCAATGGTGGAAATCACTCCGGGGACCCAAAACGGTGATTAATAGCCCATGAAACAGGCCAGAATCGGCCAAAACTGCGAGTGTTAATGACCGGCACGTAAATGCACCCTGGTTTCGTCAATGGTGGAAATCACTCCGGGGATCCAAAATGGTGATTAATAGCCCATGTAACTGTGATTAATAGCCCATGAAACAGGCCAGAATCGGCCAAAACTGCGAGTGTTGATGACCGGCACGTAAATGCACCCTGGGGTTCGTCAATGGTGGAAATCACTCCGGGGACCCAAAACGGTGATTAATAGCCCATGAAACAGGCCAGAATCGGCCAAAACTGCGAGTGTTGATGAACGGCACGTAAATGCACCCTGGGTTCGTCAATGGTGGAAAACACTCCGGGGATCCAAAATGGTGATTAATAGCCCATGTAACTGTGATTATTAGCCCATGAAACAGGCCAGAATCGGCCAAAACTGCGAGTGTTGATGACTGGCACGTAAATGCACCCTGGGTTCGTCAATGGTGGAAATCACTCCGGGGATCCAAAACGGTGATTAATAGCCCATGTAACTGTGATTAAGAGCCCATGAAACAGGCCAGAATCAGCCAAAACTGCGAGTGTTGATGACCAGCACGTAAATACACCCTAGGGTTCGTCAATGGTGGAAATCACTCCGGGGACCCAAAACGGTGATTAATAGCCCATGAAACAGGCCAGAATCGGCCAAAACTGCGAGTGTTAATGACCGGCACGTAAATGCACCCTGGTTTCGTCAATGGTGGAAATCACTCCGGGGATCCAAAATGGTGATTAATAGCCCATGTAACTGTGATTAATAGCCCATGAAACAGGCCAGAATCGGCCAAAACTGCGAGTGTTGATGACCGGCACGTAAATGCACCCTGGGGTTCGTCAATGGTGGAAATCACTCCGGGGACCCAAAACGGTGATTAATAGCCCATGAAACAGGCCAGAATCGGCCAAAACTGCGAGTGTTGATGACCGGCACGTAAATGCACCCTGGGTTCGTCAATGGTGGAAATCACTCCGGGGATCCAAAACGGTGATTAATAGCCCATGTAACTGTGATTAATAGCCCATGAAACAGGCCAGAATCAGCCAAAACTGCGAGTGTTGATGACCAGCACGTAAATGCACCCTAGGGTTCGTCAATGGTGGAAATCACTCCGGGGACCCAAAACGGTGATTAATAGCCCATGAAACAGGCCAGAATCGGCCAAAACTGCGAGTGTTAATGACCGGCACGTAAATGCACCCTGGGTTCGTCAATGGTGGAAATCACTCCGGGGATCCAAAACGGTGATTAATAGCCCATGTAACTGTGATTAAGAGCCCATGAAACAGGCCAGAATCAGCCAAAATTGCGAGTGTTGATGACCAGCACGTAAATGCACCCTAGGGTTCGTCAATGGTGGAAATCACTCCGGGGACCCAAAACGGTGATTAATAGCCCATGAAACAGGCCAGAATCGGCCAAAACTGCGAGTGTTGATGAACGGCACGTAAATGCACCCTGGGTTCGTCAATGGTGGAAAACACTCCGGGGATCCAAAATGGTGATTAATAGCCCATGTAACTGTGATTAATAGCCCATGAAACAGGCCAGAATCGGCCAAAACTGCGAGTGTTGATGACTGGCATGTAAATGCACCATGGGTTCGTCAATGGTGGAAATCATTCCGGGGATCCAAAACGGTGATTAATAGCCCATGTAACTGTGATTAAGAGCCCATGAAACAGGCCAGAATCAGCCAAAACTGCGAGTGTTGATGACCAGCACGTAAATACACCCTAGGGTTCGTCAATGGTGGAAATCACTCCGGGGACCCAAAACGGTGATTAATAGCCCATGAAACAGGCCAGAATCGGCCAAAACTGCGAGTGTTAATGACCGGCACGTAAATGCACCCTGGTTTCGTCAATGGTGGAAATCACTCCGGGGATCCAAAATGGTGATTAATAGCCCATGTAACTGTGATTAATAGCCCATGAAACAGGCCAGAATCGGCCAAAACTGCGAGTGTTGATGACCGGCACGTAAATGCACCCTGGGTTCGTCAATGGTGGAAATCACTCCGGGGACCCAAAACGGTGATTAATAGCCCATGAAACAGGCCAGAATCGGCCAAAACTGCGAGTGTTAATGACCGGCACGTAAATGCACCCTGGTTTCGTCAATGGTGGAAATCACTCCGGGGATCCAAAATGGTGATTAATAGCCCATGTAACTGTGATTAATAGCCCATGAAACAGGCCAGAATCGGCCAAAACTGCGAGTGTTGATGACCGGCACGTAAATGCACCCTGGGTTCGTCAATGGTGGAAATCACTCCGGGGATCCAAAACGGTGATTAATAGCCCATGTAACTGTGATTAAGAGCCCATGAAACAGGCCAGAATCAGCCAAAACTGCGAGTGTTAATGTGTTGATGACCAGCACGTAAATGCACCCTAGGGTTCGTCAATGGTGGAAATCACTCCGGGGACCCAAAACGGTGATTAATAGCCCATGAAACAGGCCAGAATCGGCCAAAACTGCGAGTGTTGATGAACGGCACGTAAATGCACCCTGGGTTCGTCAATGGTGGAAAACACTCCGGGGATCCAAAATGGTGATTAATAGCCCATGTAACTGTGATTAATAGCCCATGAAACAGGCCAGAATCGGCCAAAACTGCGAGTGTTGATGACTGGCACGTAAATGCACCCTGGGTTCGTCAATGGTGGAAATCACTCCGGGGATCCAAAACGGTGATTAATAGCCCATGTAACTGTGATTAAGAGCCCATGAAACAGGCCAGAATCAGCCAAAACTGCGAGTGTTGATGACCAGCACGTAAATACACCCTAGGGTTCGTCAATGGTGGAAATCACTCCGGGGACCCAAAACGGTGATTAATAGCCCATGAAACAGGCCAGAATCGGCCAAAACTGCGAGTGTTAATGACCGGCACGTAAATGCACCCTGGTTTCGTCAATGGTGGAAATCACTCCGGGGATCCAAAATGGTGATTAATAGCCCATGTAACTGTGATTAATAGCCCATGAAACAGGCCAGAATCGGCCAAAACTGCGAGTGTTGATGACCGGCACGTAAATGCACCCTGGGGTTCGTCAATGGTGGAAATCACTCCGGGGACCCAAAACGGTGATTAATAGCCCATGAAACAGGCCAGAATCGGCCAAAACTGCGAGTGTTGATGAACGGCACGTAAATGCACCCTGGGTTCGTCAATGGTGGAAAACACTCCGGGGATCCAAAATGGTGATTAATAGCCCATGTAACTGTGATTAATAGCCCATGAAACAGGCCAGAATCGGCCAAAACTGCGAGTGTTGATGACTGGCACGTAAATGCACCCTGGGTTCGTCAATGGTGGAAATCACTCCGGGGATCCAAAACGGTGATTAATAGCCCATGTAACTGTGATTAAGAGCCCATGAAACAGGCCAGAATCAGCCAAAACTGCGAGTGTTGATGACCAGCACGTAAATACACCCTAGGGTTCGTCAATGGTGGAAATCACTCCGGGGACCCAAAACGGTGATTAATAGCCCATGAAACAGGCCAGAATCGGCCAAAACTGCGAGTGTTAATGACCGGCACGTAAATGCACCCTGGTTTCGTCAATGGTGGAAATCACTCCGGGGATCCAAAATGGTGATTAATAGCCCATGTAACTGTGATTAATAGCCCATGAAACAGGCCAGAATCGGCCAAAACTGCGAGTGTTGATGACCGGCACGTAAATGCACCCTGGGGTTCGTCAATGGTGGAAATCACTCCGGGGACCCAAAACGGTGATTAATAGCCCATGAAACAGGCCAGAATCGGCCAAAACTGCGAGTGTTGATGACCGGCACGTAAATGCACCCTGGGTTCGTCAATGGTGGAAATCACTCCGGGGATCCAAAACGGTGATTAATAGCCCATGTAACTGTGATTAATAGCCCATGAAACAGGCCAGAATCAGCCAAAACTGCGAGTGTTGATGACCAGCACGTAAATGCACCCTAGGGTTCGTCAATGGTGGAAATCACTCCGGGGACCCAAAACGGTGATTAATAGCCCATGAAACAGGCCAGAATCGGCCAAAACTGCGAGTGTTAATGACCGGCACGTAAATGCACCCTGGTTTCGTCAATGGTGGAAATCACTTCGGGATCCAAAATGGTGATTAATAGCCCATGTAACTGTGATTAATAGCCCATGAAACAGGCCAGAATCGGCCAAAACTGCGAGTGTTGATGACCGGCACGTAAATGCACCCTGGGTTCGTCAATGGTGGAAATCACTCCGGGGATCCAAAACGGTGATTAATAGCCCATGTAACTGTGATTAAGAGCCCATGAAACAGGCCAGAATCAGCCAAAATTGCGAGTGTTGATGACCAGCACGTAAATGCACCCTAGGGTTCGTCAATGGTGGAAATCACTCCGGGGACCCAAAACGGTGATTAATAGCCCATGAAACAGGCCAGAATCGGCCAAAACTGCGAGTGTTGATGAACGGCACGTAAATGCACCCTGGGTTCGTCAATGGTGGAAAACACTCCGGGGATCCAAAATGGTGATTAATAGCCCATGTAACTGTGATTAATAGCCCATGAAACAGGCCAGAATCGGCCAAAATTGCGAGTGTTGATGACTGGCATGTAAATGCACCATGGGTTCGTCAATGGTGGAAATCATTCCGGGGATCCAAAACGGTGATTAATAGCCCATGTAACTGTGATTAAGAGCCCATGAAACAGGCCAGAATCAGCCAAAACTGCGAGTGTTGATGACCAGCACGTAAATACACCCTAGGGTTCGTCAATGGTGGAAATCACTCCGGGGACCCAAAACGGTGATTAATAGCCCATGAAACAGGCCAGAATCGGCCAAAACTGCGAGTGTTAATGACCGGCACGTAAATGCACCCTGGTTTCGTCAATGGTGGAAATCACTCCGGGGATCCAAAATGGTGATTAATAGCCCATGTAACTGTGATTAATAGCCCATGAAACAGGCCAGAATCGACCAAAACTGCGAGTGTTGATGACCGGCACGTAAATGCACCCTGGGGTTCGTCAATGGTGGAAATCACTCCGGGGACCCAAAACGGTGATTAATAGCCCATGAAACAGGCCAGAATCGTCCAAAACTGCGAGTGTTGATGACCGGCACGTAAATGCACCCTGGGTTCGTCAATGGTGGAAATCACTCCGGGGATCCAAAACGGTGATTAATAGCCCATGTAACTGTGATTAATAGCCCATGAAACAGGCCAGAATCAGCCAAAACTGCGAGTGTTGATGAGCAGCACGTAAATGCACCCTAGGGTTCGTCAATGGTGGAAATCACTCCGGGGACCCAAAACGGTGATTAATAGCCCATGAAACAGGCCAGAATCGGCCAAAACTGCGAGTGTTAATGACCGGCACGTAAATGCACCCTGGTTTCGTCAATGGTGGAAATCACTTCGGGATCCAAAATGGTGATTAATAGCCCATGTAACTGTGATTAATAGCCCATGAAACAGGCCAGAATCGGCCAAAACTGCGAGTGTTGATGACCGGCACGTAAATGCACCCTGGGTTCGTCAATGGTGGAAATCACTCCGGGGATCCAAAACGGTGATTAATAGCCCATGTAACTGTGATTAAGAGCCCATGAAACAGGCCAGAATCAGCCAAAACTGCGAGTGTTGATGACCAGCACGTAAATGCACCCTAGGGTTCGTCAATGGTGGAAATCACTCCGGGGACCCAAAACGGTGATTAATATCCCATGAAACAGGCCAGAATCGGCCAAAACTGCGAGTGTTGATGAACGGCACGTAAATGCACCCTGGGTTCCTCAATGGTGGAAAACACTCCGGGGATCCAAAATGGTGATTAATAGCCCATGTAACTGTGATTAATAGCCCATGAAACAGGCCAGAATCGGCCAAAACTGCGAGTGTTGATGACTGGCACGTAAATGCACCATGGGTTCGTCCATGGTGGAAATCACTCCGGGGATCCAAAACGGTGATTAATAGCCCATGTAACTGTGATTAAGAGCCCACGAAACAGGCCAGAATCAGCCAAAACTGCGAGTGTTGATGACCAGCACGTAAATGCACCCTAGGGTTCGTCAATGGTGGAAATCACTCCGGGGACCCAAAACGGTGATTAATAGCCCATGAAACAGGCCTGAATCGGCCAAAACTGCGAGTGTTGATGAACGGCACGTAAATGCACCCTGGGTTCGTCAATGGTGGAAAACACTCCGGGGATCCAAAATGGTGATTAATAGCCCATGTAACTGTGATTAATAGCCCATGAAACAGGCCAGAATCGGCCAAAACTGCGAGTGTTGATGACTGGCACGTAAATGCACCCTGGGTTCGTCAATGGTGGAAATCACTCCGGGGATCCAAAACGGTGATTAATAGCCCATGTAACTGTGATTAAGAGCCCACGAAACAGGCCAGAATCAGATAAAACTGCGAGTGTTGATGACCAGCACGTAAATGCACCCTAGGGTTCGTCAATGGTGGAAATCACTCCGGGGACCCAAAACGGTGATTAATAGCCCAGGAAACAGGCCAGAATCGGCCAAAACTGCGAGTGTTGATGAACGGCACGTAAATGCACCCTGGGTTCGTCAATGGTGGAAAACACTCCGGGGATCCAAAATGGTGATTAATAGCCCATGTAACTGTGATTAATAGCCCATGAAACAGGCCAGAATCGGCCAAAACTGCGAGTGTTGATGACCAGCACGTAAATGCACCCTAGGGTTCGTCAATGGTGGAAATCACTCCGGGGACCCAAAACGGTGATTAATAGCCCATGAAACAGGCCAGAATCGGCCAAAACTGCGAGTGTTGATGAACGGCACGTAAATGCACCCTGGGTTCGTCAATGGTGGAAAACACTCCGGGGATCCAAAATGGTGATTAATAGCCCATGTAACTGTGATTAATAGCCCATGAAACAGGCCAGAATCGGCCAAAACTGCGAGTGTTGATGACTGGCACGTAAATGCACCCTGGGTTCGTCAATGGTGGAAATCACTCCGAGGATCCAAAACGGTGATTAATAGCCCATGTAACTGTGATTAAGAGCCCATGAAACAGGCCAGAATCAGCCAAAACTGCGAGTGTTGATGACCAGCACGTAAATGCACCCTAGGGTTCGTCAATGGTGGAAATCACTCCGGGGACCCAAACCGGTGATTAATAGCCCATGAAACAGGCCAGAATCGGCCAAAACTGCGAGTGTTGATGACCGGCACGTAAATGCACCCTTGGTTCGTCAATGGTGGAAATCACTTCGGGATCCAAAATGGTGATTAATAGCCCATGTAACTGTGATTAATAGCCCATGAAACAGGCCAGAATCGGCCAAAACTGCGAGTGTTAATGACCGGCACGTAAATGCACCCTGGTTTCGTCAATGGTGGAAATCACTTCGGGATCCAAAATGGTGATTAATAGCCCATGTAACTGTGATTAATAGCCCATGAAACAGGCCAGAATCGGCCAAAACTGCGAGTGTTGATGACCGGCACGTAAATGCACCCTGGGTTCGTCAATGGTGGAAATCACTCCGGGGATCCAAAACGGTGATTAATAGCCCATGTAACTGTGATTAAGAGCCCATGAAACAGGCCAGAATCAGCCAAAACTGCGAGTGTTGATGACCAGCACGTAAATGCACCCTAGGGTTCGTCAATGGTGGAAATCACTCCGGGGACCCAAAACGGTGATTAATAGCCCATGAAACAGGCCAGAATCGGCCAAAACTGCGAGTGTTGATGAACGGCACGTAAATGCACCCTGGGTTCCTCAATGGTGGAAAACACTCCGGGGATCCAAAATGGTGATTAATAGCCCATGTAACTGTGATTAATAGCCCATGAAACAGGCCAGAATCGGCCAAAACTGCGAGTGTTGATGACTGGCACGTAAATGCACCATGGGTTCGTCAATGGTGGAAATCACTCCGGGGATCCAAAACGGTGATTAATAGCCCATGTAACTGTGATTAAGAGCCCATGAAACAGGCCAGAATCAGCCAAAACTGCGAGTGTTGATGACCAGCACGTAAATGCACCCTAGGGTTCGTCAATGGTGGAAATCACTCCGGGGACCCAAAACGGTGATTAATAGCCCATGAAACAGGCCAGAATCGGCCAAAACTGTGAGTGTTGATGACCGGCACGTAAATGCACCCTCGGTTCGTCAATGGTGGAAAACACTCCGGGGATCCAAAATGGTGATTAATAGCCCATGTAACTGTGATTAATAGCCCATGAAACAGGCCAGAATCGGCCAAAACTGCGAGTGTTGATGACTGGCACGTAAATGCACCCTGGGTTCGTCAATGGTGGAAATCACTCCGGGGATCCAAAACGGTGATTAATAGCCCATGTAACTGTGATTAAGAGCCCACGAAACAGGCCAGAATCAGATAAAACTGCGAGTGTTGATGACCAGCACGTAAATGCACCCTAGGGTTCGTCAATGGTGGAAATCACTCCGGGGACCCAAAACGGTGATTAATAGCCCAGGAAACAGGCCAGAATCGGCCAAAACTGCGAGTGTTGATGAACGGCACGTAAATGCACCCTGGGTTCGTCAATGGTGGAAAACACTCCGGGGATCCAAAATGGTGATTAATAGCCCATGTAACTGTGATTAATAGCCCATGAAACAGGCCAGAATCGGCCAAAACTGCGAGTGTTGATGACCAGCACGTAAATGCACCCTAGGGTTCGTCAATGGTGGAAATCACTCCGGGGACCCAAAACGGTGATTAATAGCCCATGAAACAGGCCAGAATCGGCCAAAACTGCGAGTGTTGATGAACGGCACGTAAATGCACCCTGGGTTCGTCAATGGTGGAAAACACTCCGGGGATCCAAAATGGTGATTAATAGCCCATGTAACTGTGATTAATAGCCCATGAAACAGGCCAGAATCGGCCAAAACTGCGAGTGTTGATGACTGGCACGTAAATGCACCCTGGGTTCGTCAATGGTGGAAATCACTCCGAGGATCCAAAACGGTGATTAATAGCCCATGTAACTGTGATTAAGAGCCCATGAAACAGGCCAGAATCAGCCAAAACTGCGAGTGTTGATGACCAGCACGTAAATGCACCCTAGGGTTCGTCAATGGTGGAAATCACTCCGGGGACCCAAACCGGTGATTAATAGCCCATGAAACAGGCCAGAATCGGCCAAAACTGCGAGTGTTGATGACCGGCACGTAAATGCACCCTTGGTTCGTCAATGGTGGAAATCACTTCGGGATCCAAAATGGTGATTAATAGCCCATGTAACTGTGATTAATAGCCCATGAAACAGGCCAGAATCGGCCAAAACTGCGAGTGTTAATGACCGGCACGTAAATGCACCCTGGTTTCGTCAATGGTGGAAATCACTTCGGGATCCAAAATGGTGATTAATAGCCCATGTAACTGTGATTAATAGCCCATGAAACAGGCCAGAATCGGCCAAAACTGCGAGTGTTGATGACCGGCACGTAAATGCACCCTGGGTTCGTCAATGGTGGAAATCACTCCGGGGATCCAAAACGGTGATTAATAGCCCATGTAACTGTGATTAAGAGCCCATGAAACAGGCCAGAATCAGCCAAAACTGCGAGTGTTGATGACCAGCACGTAAATGCACCCTAGGGTTCGTCAATGGTGGAAATCACTCCGGGGACCCAAAACGGTGATTAATAGCCCATGAAACAGGCCAGAATCGGCCAAAACTGCGAGTGTTGATGAACGGCACGTAAATGCACCCTGGGTTCCTCAATGGTGGAAAACACTCCGGGGATCCAAAATGGTGATTAATAGCCCATGTAACTGTGATTAATAGCCCATGAAACAGGCCAGAATCGGCCAAAACTGCGAGTGTTGATGACTGGCACGTAAATGCACCATGGGTTCGTCAATGGTGGAAATCACTCCGGGGATCCAAAACGGTGATTAATAGCCCATGTAACTGTGATTAAGAGCCCATGAAACAGGCCAGAATCAGCCAAAACTGCGAGTGTTGATGACCAGCACGTAAATGCACCCTAGGGTTCGTCAATGGTGGAAATCACTCCGGGGACCCAAAACGGTGATTAATAGCCCATGAAACAGGCCAGAATCGGCCAAAACTGTGAGTGTTGATGACCGGCACGTAAATGCACCCTCGGTTCGTCAATGGTGGAAAACACTCCGGGGATCCAAAATGGTGATTAATAGCCCATGTATCTGTGATTAATAGCCCATGAAACAGGCCAGAATCGGCCAAAACTGCGAGTGTTGATGACTGGCATGTAAATGCACCATGGGTTCGTCAATGGTGGAAATCATTCCGGGGATCCAAAACGGTGATTAATAGCCCATGTAACTGTGATTAAGAGCCCATGAAACAGGCCAGAATCAGCCAAAACTGCGAGTGTTGATGACCAGCACGTAAATACACCCTAGGGTTCGTCAATGGTGGAAATCACTCCGGGGACCCAAAACGGTGATTAATAGCCCATGAAACAGGCCAGAATCGGCCAAAACTGCGAGTGTTAATGACCGGCACGTAAATGCACCCTGGTTTCGTCAATGGTGGAAATCACTCCGGGGATCCAAAATGGTGATTAATAGCCCATGTAACTGTGATTAATAGCCCATGAAACAGGCCAGAATCGGCCAAAACTGCGAGTGTTGATGACCGGCACGTAAATGCACCCTGGGGTTCGTCAATGGTGGAAATCACTCCGGGGACCCAAAACGGTGATTAATAGCCCATGAAACAGGCCAGAATCGTCCAAAACTGCGAGTGTTGATGACCGGCACGTAAATGCACCCTGGGTTCGTCAATGGTGGAAATCACTCCGGGGATCCAAAACGGTGATTAATAGCCCATGTAACTGTGATTAATAGCCCATGAAACAGGCCAGAATCAGCCAAAACTGCGAGTGTTGATGAGCAGCACGTAAATGCACCCTAGGGTTCGTCAATGGTGGAAATCACTCCGGGGACCCAAAACGGTGATTAATAGCCCATGAAACAGGCCAGAATCGGCCAAAACTGCGAGTGTTAATGACCGGCACGTAAATGCACCCTGGTTTCGTCAATGGTGGAAATCACTCCGGGGATCCAAAACGGTGATTAATAGCCCATGTAACTGTGATTAAGAGCCCACGAAACAGGCCAGAATCAGATAAAACTGCGAGTGTTGATGACCAGCACGTAAATGCACCCTAGGGTTCGTCAATGGTGGAAATCACTCCGGGGACCCAAAACGGTGATTAATAGCCCATGAAACAGGCCAGAATCGTCCAAAACTGCGAGTGTTGATGACCGGCACGTAAATGCACCCTGGGTTCGTCAATGGTGGAAATCACTCCGGGGATCCAAAACGGTGATTAATAGCCCATGTAACTGTGATTAATAGCCCATGAAACAGGCCAGAATCAGCCAAAACTGCGAGTGTTGATGAGCAGCACGTAAATGCACCCTAGGGTTCGTCAATGGTGGAAATCACTCCGGGGACCCAAAACGGTGATTAATAGCCCATGAAACAGGCCAGAATCGGCCAAAACTGCGAGTGTTAATGACCGGCACGTAAATGCACCCTGGTTTCGTCAATGGTGGAAATCACTTCGGGATCCAAAATGGTGATTAATAGCCCATGTAACTGTGATTAATAGCCCATGAAACAGGCCAGAATCGGCCAAAACTGCGAGTGTTGATGACCGGCACGTAAATGCACCCTGGGTTCGTCAATGGTGGAAATCACTCCGGGGATCCAAAACGGTGATTAATAGCCCATGTAACTGTGATTAAGAGCCCATGAAACAGGCCAGAATCAGCCAAAACTGCGAGTGTTGATGACCAGCACGTAAATGCACCCTAGGGTTCGTCAATGGTGGAAATCACTCCGGGGACCCAAAACGGTGATTAATAGCCCATGAAACAGGCCAGAATCGGCCAAAACTGCGAGTGTTGATGAACGGCACGTAAATGCACCCTGGGTTCCTCAATGGTGGAAAACACTCCGGGGATCCAAAATGGTGATTAATAGCCCATGTAACTGTGATTAATAGCCCATGAAACAGGCCAGAATCGGCCAAAACTGCGAGTGTTGATGACTGGCACGTAAATGCACCATGGGTTCGTCCATGGTGGAAATCACTCCGGGGATCCAAAACGGTGATTAATAGCCCATGTAACTGTGATTAAGAGCCCACGAAACAGGCCAGAATCAGCCAAAACTGCGAGTGTTGATGACCAGCACGTAAATGCACCCTAGGGTTCGTCAATGGTGGAAATCACTCCGGGGACCCAAAACGGTGATTAATAGCCCATGAAACAGGCCTGAATCGGCCAAAACTGCGAGTGTTGATGAACGGCACGTAAATGCACCCTGGGTTCGTCAATGGTGGAAAACACTCCGGGGATCCAAAATGGTGATTAATAGCCCATGTAACTGTGATTAATAGCCCATGAAACAGGCCAGAATCGGCCAAAACTGCGAGTGTTGATGACTGGCACGTAAATGCACCCTGGGTTCGTCAATGGTGGAAATCACTCCGGGGATCCAAAACGGTGATTAATAGCCCATGTAACTGTGATTAAGAGCCCACGAAACAGGCCAGAATCAGATAAAACTGCGAGTGTTGATGACCAGCACGTAAATGCACCCTAGGGTTCGTCAATGGTGGAAATCACTCCGGGGACCCAAAACGGTGATTAATAGCCCATGAAACAGGCCAGAATCGGCCAAAACTGCGAGTGTTGATGAACGGCACGTAAATGCACCCTGGGTTCGTCAATGGTGGAAAACACTCCGGGGATCCAAAATGGTGATTAATAGCCCATGTAACTGTGATTAATAGCCCATGAAACAGGCCAGAATCGGCCAAAACTGCGAGTGTTGATGACTGGCACGTAAATGCACCCTGGGTTCGTCAATGGTGGAAATCACTCCGAGGATCCAAAACGGTGATTAATAGCCCATGTAACTGTGATTAAGAGCCCATGAAACAGGCCAGAATCAGCCAAAACTGCGAGTGTTGATGACCAGCACGTAAATGCACCCTAGGGTTCGTCAATGGTGGAAATCACTCCGGGGACCCAAACCGGTGATTAATAGCCCATGAAACAGGCCAGAATCGGCCAAAACTGCGAGTGTTGATGACCGGCACGTAAATGCACCCTTGGTTCGTCAATGGTGGAAATCACTTCGGGATCCAAAATGGTGATTAATAGCCCATGTAACTGTGATTAATAGCCCATGAAACAGGCCAGAATCGGCCAAAACTGCGAGTGTTAATGACCGGCACGTAAATGCACCCTGGTTTCGTCAATGGTGGAAATCACTTCGGGATCTAAAATGGTGATTAATAGCCCATGTAACTGTGATTAATAGCCCATGAAACAGGCCAGAATCGGCCAAAACTGCGAGTGTTGATGACCGGCACGTAAATGCACCCTGGGTTCGTCATTGGTGGAAATCACTCCGGGGATCCAAAACGGTGATTAATAGCCCATGTAACTGTGATTAAGAGCCCATGAAACAGGCCAGAATCAGCCAAAACTGCGAGTGTTGATGACCAGCACGTAAATGCACCCTAGGGTTCGTCAATGGTGGAAATCACTCCGGGGACCCAAAACGGTGATTAATAGCCCATGAAACAGGCCAGAATCGGCCAAAACTGCGAGTGTTGATGAACGGCACGTAAATGCACCCTGGGTTCCTCAATGGTGGAAAACACTCCGGGGATCCAAAATGGTGATTAATAGCCCATGTAACTGTGATTAATAGCCCATGAAACAGGCCAGAATCGGCCAAAACTGCGAGTGTTGATGACTGGCACGTAAATGCACCATGGGTTCGTCAATGGTGGAAATCACTCCGGGGATCCAAAACGGTGATTAATAGCCCATGTAACTGTGATTAAGAGCCCATGAAACAGGCCAGAATCAGCCAAAACTGTGAGTGTTGATGACCAGCATGTATATGCACCCTAGGGTTCGTCAATGGTGGAAATCACTCCGGGGACCCAAAACGGTGATTAATAGCCCATGAAACAGGCCAGAATCGGCCAAAACTGCGAGTGTTGATGAACGGCACGTAAATGCACCCTGGGTTCGTCAATGGTGGAAAACACTCCGGGGATCCAAAATGGTGATTAATAGCCCATGTAACTGTGATTAAGAGCCCATGAAACAGGCCAGAATCGGCCAAAACTGCGAGTGTTGATGACTGGCACGTAAATGCACCCTGGGTTCGTCAATGGTGGAAATCACTCCGAGGATCCAAAACGGTGATTAATAGCCCATGTAACTGTGATTAAGAGCCCATGAAACAGGCCAGAATCAGCCAAAACTGCGAGTGTTGATGACCAGCACGTAAATGCACCCTAGGGTTCGTCAATGGTGGAAATCACTCCGGGGACCCAAACCGGTGATTAATAGCCCATGAAACAGGCCAGAATCGGCCAAAACTGCGAGTGTTGATGACCGGCACGTAAATGCACCCTGGGTTCGTCAATGGTGGAAAACACTCCGGGGATCCAAAACGGTGACTAATAGCGCATGTAACTGTGATTAATAGCCCATGAAACAGGCCAGAATCGGCCAAAACTGCGAGTGTTGATGACCGGCACGTAAATGCACCCTGGGTTCGTCAATGGTGGAAATCACTCCGGGGATCCAAAACGGTGATTAATAGCCCATGTAACTGTGATTAAGAGCCCATGAAAAAGGCCAGAATCAGCCAAAACTGCGAGTGTTGATGTGTTGATGACCAGCACGTAAATGCACCCTAGGGTTCGTCAATGGTGGAAATCACTCCGGGGACCCAAAACGGTGATTAATAGCCCATGAAACAGGCCAGAATCGGCCAAAACTGCGAGTGTTGATGAACGGCACGTAAATGCACCCTGGGTTCGTCAATGGTGGAAAACACTCCGGGGATCCAAAATGGTCATTAATAGCCCATGTAACTGTGATTAATAGCCCATGAAACAGGCCAGAATCGGCCAAAACTGCGAGTGTTGATGACTGGCACGTAAATGCACCCTGGGTTCGTCAATGGTGGAAATCACTCCGGGGATCCAAAACGGTGATTAATAGCCCATGTAACTGTGATTAAGAGCCCATGAAACAGGCCAGAATCAGCCAAAACTGCGAGTGTTGATGACCAGCACGTAAATACACCCTAGGGTTCGTCAATGGTGGAAATCACTCCGGGGACCCAAAACGGTGATTAATAGCCCATGAAACAGGACAGAATCGGCCAAAACTGCGAGTATTGATGAACGGCACGTAAATGCACCCTGGTTTCGTCAATGGTGGAAATCACTTCGGGATCCAAAATGGTGATTAATAGCCCATGTAACTGTGATTAATAGCCCATGAAACAGGCCAGAATCGGCCAAAACTGCGAGTGTTGATGACCGGCACGTAAATGCACCCTGGGTTCGTCAATGGTGGAAATCACTCCGGGGATCCAAAACGGTGATTAATAGCCCATGTAACTGTGATTAAGAGCCCATGAAACAGGCCAGAATCAGCCAAAACTGCGAGTGTTGATGACCAGCACGTAAATGCACCCTAGGGTTCGTCAATGGTGGAAATCACTCCGGGGACCCAAAACGGTGATTAATAGCCCATGAAACAGGCCAGAATCGGCCAAAACTGCGAGTGTTGATGAACGGCACGTAAATGCACCCTGGGTTCCTCAATGGTGGAAAACACTCCGGGGATCCAAAATGGTGATTAATAGCCCATGTAACTGTGATTAATAGCCCATGAAACAGGCCAGAATCGGCCAAAACTGCGAGTGTTGATGACTGGCACGTAAATGCACCATGGGTTCGTCCATGGTGGAAATCACTCCGGGGATCCAAAACGGTGATTAATAGCCCATGTAACTGTGATTAAGAGCCCACGAAACAGGCCAGAATCAGCCAAAACTGCGAGTGTTGATGACCAGCACGTAAATGCACCCTAGGGTTCGTCAATGGTGGAAATCACTCCGGGGACCCAAAACGGTGATTAATAGCCCATGAAACAGGCCTGAATCGGCCAAAACTGCGAGTGTTGATGAACGGCACGTAAATGCACCCTGGGTTCGTCAATGGTGGAAAACACTCCGGGGATCCAAAATGGTGATTAATAGCCCATGTAACTGTGATTAATAGCCCATGAAACAGGCCAGAATCGGCCAAAACTGCGAGTGTTGATGACTGGCACGTAAATGCACCCTGGGTTCGTCAATGGTGGAAATCACTCCGGGGATCCAAAACGGTGATTAATAGCCCATGTAACTGTGATTAAGAGCCCACGAAACAGGCCAGAATCAGATAAAACTGCGAGTGTTGATGACCAGCACGTAAATGCACCCTAGGGTTCGTCAATGGTGGAAATCACTCCGGGGACCCAAAACGGTGATTAATAGCCCATGAAACAGGCCAGAATCGGCCAAAACTGCGAGTGTTGATGAACGGCACGTAAATGCACCCTGGGTTCGTCAATGGTGGAAAACACTCCGGGGATCCAAAATGGTGATTAATAGCCCATGTAACTGTGATTAATAGCCCATGAAACAGGCCAGAATCGGCCAAAACTGCGAGTGTTGATGACTGGCACGTAAATGCACCCTGGGTTCGTCAATGGTGGAAATCACTCCGAGGATCCAAAACGGTGATTAATAGCCCATGTAACTGTGATTAAGAGCCCATGAAACAGGCCAGAATCAGCCAAAACTGCGAGTGTTGATGACCAGCATGTATATGCACCCTAGGGTTCGTCAATGGTGGAAATCACTCCGGGGACCCAAAACGGTGATTAATAGCCCATGAAACAGGCCAGAATCGGCCAAAACTGCGAGTGTTGATGAACGGCACGTAAATGCACCCTGGGTTCGTCAATGGTGGAAAACACTCCGGGGATCCAAAATGGTGATTAATAGCCCATGTAACTGTGATTAAGAGCCCATGAAACAGGCCAGAATCGGCCAAAACTGCGAGTGTTGATGACTGGCACGTAAATGCACCCTGGGTTCGTCAATGGTGGAAATCACTCCGAGGATCCAAAACGGTGATTAATAGCCCATGTAACTGTGATTAAGAGCCCATGAAACAGGCCAGAATCAGCCAAAACTGCGAGTGTTGATGACCAGCACGTAAATGCACCCTAGGGTTCGTCAATGGTGGAAATCACTCCGGGGACCCAAACCGGTGATTAATAGCCCATGAAACAGGCCAGAATCGGCCAAAACTGCGAGTGTTGATGACCGGCACGTAAATGCACCCTGGGTTCGTCAATGGTGGAAAACACTCCGGGGATCCAAAACGGTGACTAATAGCGCATGTAACTGTGATTAATAGCCCATGAAACAGGCCAGAATCGGCCAAAACTGCGAGTGTTGATGACCGGCACGTAAATGCACCCTGGGTTCGTCAATGGTGGAAATCACTCCGGGGATCCAAAACGGTGATTAATAGCCCATGTAACTGTGATTAAGAGCCCATGAAAAAGGCCAGAATCAGCCAAAACTGCGAGTGTTGATGTGTTGATGACCAGCACGTAAATGCACCCTAGGGTTCGTCAATGGTGGAAATCACTCCGGGGACCCAAAACGGTGATTAATAGCCCATGAAACAGGCCAGAATCGGCCAAAACTGCGAGTGTTGATGAACGGCACGTAAATGCACCCTGGGTTCGTCAATGGTGGAAAACACTCCGGGGATCCAAAATGGTCATTAATAGCCCATGTAACTGTGATTAATAGCCCATGAAACAGGCCAGAATCGGCCAAAACTGCGAGTGTTGATGACTGGCACGTAAATGCACCCTGGGTTCGTCAATGGTGGAAATCACTCCGGGGATCCAAAACGGTGATTAATAGCCCATGTAACTGTGATTAAGAGCCCATGAAACATGCCAGAATCAGCCAAAACTGCGAGTGTTGATGACCAGCACGTAAATACACCCTAGGGTTCGTCAATGGTGGAAATCACTCCGGGGACCCAAAACGGTGATTAATAGCCCATGAAACAGGCCAGAATCGGCCAAAACTGCGAGTGTTGATGACCGGCACGTAAATGCACCCTGGGTTCGTCAATGGTGGAAATCACTCCGGGGACCCAAAACGGTGATTAATAGCCCATGAAACAGGCCAGAATCGGCCAAAACTGCGAGTGTTGATGACCGACACGTAAATGCACCCTGGGTTCGTCAATGGTGGAAATCACTCCGGGGATCCAAAACGGTGATTAATAGCCCATGTAACTGTGATTAAGAGCCCATGAAACAGGCCAGAATCGGCCAAAACTGCGAGTGTTGATGACCGGCACGTAAATGCACCCTGGGTTCGTCAATGGTGGAAATCACTCCGGGGATCCAAAACGGTGATTAATAGCCCATGTAACTGTGATTAAGAGCCCATGAAAAAGGCCAGAATCAGCCAAAACTGCGAGTGTTGATGTGTTGATGACCAGCACGTAAATGCACCCTAGGGTTCGTCAATGGTGGAAATCACTCCGGGGACCCAAAACGGTGATTAATAGCCCATGAAACAGGCCAGAATCGGCCAAAACTGCGAGTGTTGATGAACGGCACGTAAATGCACCCTGGGTTCGTCAATGGTGGAAAACACTCCGGGGATCCAAAATGGTGATTAATAGCCCATGTAACTGTGATTAATAGCCCATGAAACAGGCCAGAATCGGCCAAAACTGCGAGTGTTGATGACTGGCACGTAAATGCACCCTGGGTTCGTCAATGGTGGAAATCACTCCGGGGATCCAAAACGGTGATTAATAGCCCATGTAACTGTGATTAAGAGCCCATGAAACAGGCCAGAATCAGCCAAAACTGCGAGTGTTGATGACCAGCACGTAAATACACCCTAGGGTTCGTCAATGGTGGAAATCACTCCGGGGACCCAAAACGGTGATTAATAGCCCATGAAACAGGCCAGAATCGGCCAAAACTGCGAGTGTTGATGACCGGCACGTAAATGCACCCTGGGTTCGTCAATGGTGGAAATCACTCCGGGGACCCAAAACGGTGATTAATAGCCCATGAAACAGGCCAGAATCGGCCAAAACTGCGAGTGTTGATGATCAGCACGTAAATGCACCCTAGGGTTCGTCAATGGTGGAAATCACTCCGGGGACCCAAAACGGTGATTAATAGCCCATGAAACAGGCCAGAATCGGCCAAAACTGCGAGTGTTGATGAACGGCACGTAAATGCACCCTGGGTTCCTCAATGGTGGAAAACACTCTGGGGATCCAAAATGGTGATTAATAGCCCATGTAACTGTGATTAATAGCCCATGAAACAGGCCAGAATCGGCCAAAACTGCGAGTGTTGATGACTGGCACGTAAATGCACCATGGGTTCGTCAATGGTGGAAATCACTCCGGGGATCCAAAACGGTGATTAATAGCCCATGTAACTGTGATTAAGAGCCCACGAAACAGGCCAGAATCAGCCAAAACTGCGAGTGTTGATGACCAGCACGTAAATGCACCCTAGGGTTCGTCAATGGTGGAAATCACTCCGGGGACCCAAAACGGTGATTAATAGCCCATGAAACAGGCCTGAATCGGCCAAAACTGCGAGTGTTGATGAACGGCACGTAAATGCACCCTGGGTTCGTCAATGGTGGAAAACACTCCGGGGATCCAAAATGGTGATTAATAGCCCATGTAACTGTGATTAATAGCCCATGAAACAGGCCAGAATCGGCCAAAACTGCGAGTGTTGATGACTGGCACGTAAATGCACCCTGGGTTCGTCAATGGTGGAAATCACTCCGGGGATCCAAAACGGTGATTAATAGCCCATGTAACTGTGATTAAGAGCCCACGAAACAGGCCAGAATCAGATAAAACTGCGAGTGTTGATGACCAGCACGTAAATGCACCCTAGGGTTCGTCAATGGTGGAAATCACTCCGGGGACCCAAAACGGTGATTAATAGCCCATGAAACAGGCCAGAATCGGCCAAAACTGCGAGTGTTGATGACCGGCACGTAAATGCACCCTGGGTTCGTCAATGGTGGAAAACACTCCGGGGATCCAAAATGGTGATTAATAGCCCATGTAACTGTGATTAATAGCCCATGAAACAGGCCAGAATCGGCCAAAACTGCGAGTGTTGATGACTGGCACGTAAATGCACCCTGGGTTCGTCAATGGTGGAAATCACTCCGAGGATCCAAAACGGTGATTAATAGCCCATGTAACTGTGATTAAGAGCCCATGAAACAGGCCAGAATCAGCCAAAACTGCGAGTGTTGATGACCAGCACGTAAATGCACCCTAGGGTTCGTCAATGGTGGAAATCACTCCGGGGACCCAAACCGGTGATTAATAGCCCATGAAACAGGCCAGAATCGGCCAAAACTGCGAGTGTTGATGACCGGCACGTAAATGCACCCTGGGTTCGTCAATGGTGGAAATCACTCCGGGGACCCAAACCGGTGATTAATAGCCCATGAAACAGGCCAGAATCGGCCAAAACTGCGAGTGTTGATGACCGGCACGTAAATGCACCCTGGGTTCGTCAATGGTGGAAAACACTCCGGGGATCCAAAACGGTGACTAATAGCGCATGTAACTGTGATTAATAGCCCATGAAACAGGCCAGAATCGGCCAAAACTGCGAGTGTTGATGACCGGCACGTAAATGCACCCTGGGTTCGTCAATGGTGGAAATCACTCCGGGGATCCAAAACGGTGATTAATAGCCCATGTAACTGTGATTAAGAGCCCATGAAACAGGCCAGAATCAGCCAAAACTGCGAGTGTTGATGACCAGCACGTAAATGCACCCTAGGGTTCGTCAATGGTGGAAATCACTCCGGGGACCCAAAACGGTGATTAATAGCCCATGAAACAGGCCAGAATCGGCCAAAACTGCGAGTGTTGATGAACGGCACGTAAATGCACCCTGGGTTCGTCAATGGTGGAAAACACTCCGGGGATCCAAAATGGTCATTAATAGCCCATGTAATTGTGATTAATAGCCCATGAAACAGGCCAGAATCGGCCAAAACTGCGAGTGTTGATGACTGGCACGTAAATGCACCCTGGGTTCGTCAATGGTGGAAATCACTCCGGGGATCCAAAACGGTGATTAATAGCCCATGTAACTGTGATTAAGAGCCCATGAAACAGGCCAGAATCAGCCAAAACTGCGAGTGTTGATGACCAGCACGTAAATGCACCCTAGGGTTCGTCAATGGTGGAAATCACTCCGGGGACCCAAAACGGTGATTAATAGCCCATGAAACAGGCCAGAATCGGCCAAAACTGCGAGTGTTGATGACCGGCACGTAAATGCACCCTGGGTTCGTCAATGGTGGAAAACACTCCGGGGATCCAAAATGGTGATTAATAGCCCATGTAACTGTGATTAATAGCCCATGAAACAGGCCAGAATCGGCCAAAACTGCGAGTGTTGATGACTGGCACGTAAATGCACCCTGGGTTCGTCAATGGTGGAAATCACTCCGAGGATCCAAAACGGTGATTAATAGCCCATGTAACTGTGATTAAGAGCCCATGAAACAGGCCAGAATCAGCCAAAACTGCGAGTGTTGATGACCAGCACGTAAATGCACCCTAGGGTTCGTCAATGGTGGAAATCACTCCGGGGACCCAAACCGGTGATTAATAGCCCATGAAACAGGCCAGAATCGGCCAAAACTGCGAGTGTTGATGACCGGCACGTAAATGCACCCTGGGTTCGTCAATGGTGGAAATCACTCCGGGGACCCAAACCGGTGATTAATAGCCCATGAAACAGGCCAGAATCGGCCAAAACTGCGAGTGTTGATGACCGGCACGTAAATGCACCCTGGGTTCGTCAATGGTGGAAAACACTCCGGGGATCCAAAACGGTGACTAATAGCGCATGTAACTGTGATTAATAGCCCATGAAACAGGCCAGAATCGGCCAAAACTGCGAGTGTTGATGACCGGCACGTAAATGCACCCTGGGTTCGTCAATGGTGGAAATCACTCCGGGGATCCAAAACGGTGATTAATAGCCCATGTAACTGTGATTAAGAGCCCATGAAACAGGCCAGAATCAGCCAAAACTGCGAGTGTTGATGACCAGCACGTAAATGCACCCTAGGGTTCGTCAATGGTGGAAATCACTCCGGGGACCCAAAACGGTGATTAATAGCCCATGAAACAGGCCAGAATCGGCCAAAACTGCGAGTGTTGATGAACGGCACGTAAATGCACCCTGGGTTCGTCAATGGTGGAAAACACTCCGGGGATCCAAAATGGTCATTAATAGCCCATGTAATTGTGATTAATAGCCCATGAAACAGGCCAGAATCGGCCAAAACTGCGAGTGTTGATGACTGGCACGTAAATGCACCCTGGGTTCGTCAATGGTGGAAATCACTCCGGGGATCCAAAACGGTGATTAATAGCCCATGTAACTGTGATTAAGAGCCCATGAAACAGGCCAGAATCAGCCAAAACTGCGAGTGTTGATGACCAGCACGTAAATGCACCCTAGGGTTCGTCAATGGTGGAAATCACTCCGGGGACCCAAAACGGTGATTAATAGCCCATGAAACAGGCCAGAATCGGCCAAAACTGCGAGTGTTGATGACCGGCACGTAAATGCACCCTGGGTTCGTCAATGGTGGAAAACACTCCGGGGATCCAAAATGGTGATTAATAGCCCATGTAACTGTGATTAATAGCCCATGAAACAGGCCAGAATCGGCCAAAACTGCGAGTGTTGATGACTGGCACGTAAATGCACCCTGGGTTCGTCAATGGTGGAAATCACTCCGAGGATCCAAAACGGTGATTAATAGCCCATGTAACTGTGATTAAGAGCCCATGAAACAGGCCAGAATCAGCCAAAACTGCGAGTGTTGATGACCAGCACGTAAATGCACCCTAGGGTTCGTCAATGGTGGAAATCACTCCGGGGACCCAAACCGGTGATTAATAGCCCATGAAACAGGCCAGAATCGGCCAAAACTGCGAGTGTTGATGACCGGCACGTAAATGCACCCTGGGTTCGTCAATGGTGGAAATCACTCCGGGGACCCAAACCGGTGATTAATAGCCCATGAAACAGGCCAGAATCGGCCAAAACTGCGAGTGTTGATGACCGGCACGTAAATGCACCCTGGGTTCGTCAATGGTGGAAAACACTCCGGGGATCCAAAACGGTGACTAATAGCGCATGTAACTGTGATTAATAGCCCATGAAACAGGCCAGAATCGGCCAAAACTGCGAGTGTTGATGACCGGCACGTAAATGCACCCTGGGTTCGTCAATGGTGGAAATCACTCCGGGGATCCAAAACGGTGATTAATAGCCCATGTAACTGTGATTAAGAGCCCATGAAACAGGCCAGAATCAGCCAAAACTGCGAGTGTTGATGACCAGCACGTAAATGCACCCTAGGGTTCGTCAATGGTGGAAATCACTCCGGGGACCCAAAACGGTGATTAATAGCCCATGAAACAGGCCAGAATCGGCCAAAACTGCGAGTGTTGATGAACGGCACGTAAATGCACCCTGGGTTCGTCAATGGTGGAAAACACTCCGGGGATCCAAAATGGTCATTAATAGCCCATGTAATTGTGATTAATAGCCCATGAAATAGGCCAGAATCGGCCAAAACTGCGAGTGTTGATGACTGGCACGTAAATGCACCCTGGGTTCGTCAATGGTGGAAATCACTCCGGGGATCCAAAACGGTGATTAATAGCCCATGTAACTGTGATTAAGAGCCCATGAAACAGGCCAGAATCAGCCAAAACTGCGAGTGTTGATGACCAGCACGTAAATACACCCTAGGGTTCGTCAATGGTGGAAATCACTCCGGGGACCCAAAACGGTGATTAATAGCCCATGAAACAGGCCAGAATCGGCCAAAACTGCGAGTGTTGATGACCGGCACGTAAATGCACCCTGGGTTCGTCAATGGTGGAAATCACTCCGGGGACCCAAAACGGTGATTAATAGCCCATGAAACAGGCCAGAATCGGCCAAAACTGCGAGTGTTGATGACCGACACGTAAATGCACCCTGGGTTCGTCAATGGTGGAAATCACTCCGGGGATCCAAAACGGTGATTAATAGCCCATGTAACTGTGATTAAGAGCCCATGAAACAGGCCAGAATCGGCCAAAACTGCGAGTGTTGATGACCGGCACGTAAATGCACCCTGGGTTCGTCAATGGTGGAAATCACTCCGGGGATCCAAAACGGTGATTAATAGCCCATGTAACTGTGATTAAGAGCCCATGAAAAAGGCCAGAATCAGCCAAAACTGCGAGTGTTGATGTGTTGATGACCAGCACGTAAATGCACCCTAGGGTTCGTCAATGGTGGAAATCACTCCGGGGACCCAAAACGGTGATTAATAGCCCATGAAACAGGCCAGAATCGGCCAAAACTGCGAGTGTTGATGACCAGCACGTAAATGCACCCTAGGGTTCGTCAATGGTGGAAATCACTCCGGGGACCCAAACCGGTGATTAATAGCCCATGAAACAGGCCAGAATCGGCCAAAACTGCGAGTGTTGATGACTGGCACGTAAATGCACCCTGGGTTCGTCAATGGTGGAAATCACTCTGAGGATCCAAAACGGTGATTAATAGCCCATGTAACTGTGATTAAGAGCCCATGAAACAGGCCAGAATCAGCCAAAACTGCGAGTGTTGATGACCAGCACGTAAATGCACCCTAGGGTTCGTCAATGGTGGAAATCACTCCGGGGACCCAAAACGGTGATTAATAGCCCATGAAACAGGCCAGAATCGGCCAAAACTGCGAGTGTTGATGAACGGCACGTAAATGCACCCTGGGTTCGTCAATGGTGGAAAACACTCCGGGGATCCAAAATGGTGATTAATAGCCCATGTAACTGTGATTAAGAGCCCATGAAACAGGCCAGAATCAGCCAAAACTGCGAGTGTTGATGTGTTGATGACCAGCACGTAAATGCACCCTAGGGTTCGTCAATGGTGGAAATCACTCCGGGGACCCAAAACGGTGATTAATAGCCCATGAAACAGGCCAGAATCGGCCAAAACTGCGAGTGTTGATGAACGGCACGTAAATGCACCCTGGGTTCCTCAATGGTGGAAAACACTCCGGGGATCCAAAATGGTGATTAATAGCCCATGTAACTGTGATTAATAGCCCATGAAACAGGCCAGAATCGGCCAAAACTGCGAGTGTTGATGACTGGCACGTAAATGCACCATGGGTTCGTCAATGGTGGAAATCACTCCGGGGATCCAAAACGGTGATTAATAGCCCATGTAACTGTGATTAAGAGCCCATGAAACAGGCCAGAATCAGCCAAAACTGCGAGTGTTGATGACCAGCACGTAAATGCACCCTAGGGTTCGTCAATGGTGGAAATCACTCCGGGGACCCAAAACGGTGATTAATAGCCCATGAAACAGGCCAGAATCGGCCAAAACTGCGAGTGTTGATGAACGGCACGTAAATGCACCCTGGGTTCGTCAATGGTGGAAAACACTCCGGGGATCCAAAATGGTGATTAATAGCCCATGTAACTGTGATTAAGAGCCCATGAAACAGGCCAGAATCGGCCAAAACTGCGAGTGTTGATGACTGGCACGTAAATGCACCCTGGGTTCGTCAATGGTGGAAATCACTCCGAGGATCCAAAACGGTGATTAATAGCCCATGTAACTGTGATTAAGAGCCCATGAAACAGGCCAGAATCAGCCAAAACTGCGAGTGTTGATGACCAGCACGTAAATGCACCCTAGGGTTCGTCAATGGTGGAAATCACTCCGGGGACCCAAACCGGTGATTAATAGCCCATGAAACAGGCCAGAATCGGCCAAAACTGCGAGTGTTGATGACCGGCACGTAAATGCACCCTGGGTTCGTCAATGGTGGAAAACACTCCGGGGATCCAAAACGGTGACTAATAGCGCATGTAACTGTGATTAATAGCCCATGAAACAGGCCAGAATCGGCCAAAACTGCGAGTGTTGATGACCGGCACGTAAATGCACCCTGGGTTCGTCAATGGTGGAAATCACTCCGGGGATCCAAAACGGTGATTAATAGCCCATGTAACTGTGATTAAGAGCCCATGAAACAGGCCAGAATCAGCCAAAACTGCGAGTGTTGATGTGTTGATGACCAGCACGTAAATGCACCCTAGGGTTCGTCAATGGTGGAAATCACTCCGGGGACCCAAAACGGTGATTAATAGCCCATGAAACAGGCCAGAATCGGCCAAAACTGCGAGTGTTGATGAACGGCACGTAAATGCACCCTGGGTTCCTCAATGGTGGAAAACACTCCGGGGATCCAAAATGGTGATTAATAGCCCATGTAACTGTGATTAATAGCCCATGAAACAGGCCAGAATCGGCCAAAACTGCGAGTGTTGATGACTGGCACGTAAATGCACCCTGGGTTCGTCAATGGTGGAAATCACTCTGAGGATCCAAAACGGTGATTAATAGCCCATGTAACTGTGATTAAGAGCCCATGAAACAGGCCAGAATCAGCCAAAACTGCGAGTGTTGATGACCAGCACGTAAATGCACCCTAGGGTTCGTCAATGGTGGAAATCACTCCGGGGACCCAAAACGGTGATTAATAGCCCATGAAACAGGCCAGAATCGGCCAAAACTGCGAGTGTTGATGAACGGCACGTAAATGCACCCTGGGTTCGTCAATGGTGGAAAACACTCCGGGGATCCAAAATGGTGATTAATAGCCCATGTAACTGTGATTAAGAGCCCATGAAACAGGCCAGAATCAGCCAAAACTGCGAGTGTTGATGTGTTGATGACCAGCACGTAAATGCACCCTAGGGTTCGTCAATGGTGGAAATCACTCCGGGGACCCAAAACGGTGATTAATAGCCCATGAAACAGGCCAGAATCGGCCAAAACTGCGAGTGTTGATGAACGGCACGTAAATGCACCCTGGGTTCGTCAATGGTGGAAAACACTCCGGGGATCCAAAATGGTGATTAATAGCCCATGTAACTGTGATTAATAGCCCATGAAACAGGCCAGAATCGGCCAAAACTGCGAGTGTTGATGACTGGCACGTAAATGCACCATGGGTTCGTCAATGGTGGAAATCACTCCGGGGATCCAAAACGGTGATTAATAGCCCATGTAACTGTGATTAAGAGCCCATGAAACAGGCCAGAATCAGCCAAAACTGCGAGTGTTGATGACCAGCACGTAAATGCACCCTAGGGTTCGTCAATGGTGGAAATCACTCCGGGGACCCAAAACGGTGATTAATAGCCCATGAAACAGGCCAGAATCGGCCAAAACTGCGAGTGTTGATGAACGGCACGTAAATGCACCCTGGGTTCGTCAATGGTGGAAAACACTCCGGGGATCCAAAATGGTGATTAATAGCCCATGTAACTGTGATTAATAGCCCATGAAACAGGCCAGAATCGGCCAAAACTGCGAGTGTTGATGACTGGCACGTAAATGCACCATGGGTTCGTCAATGGTGGAAATCACTCCGGGGATCCAAAACGGTGATTAATAGCCCATGTAACTGTGATTAAGAGCCCATGAAACAGGCCAGAATCAGCCAAAACTGCGAGTGTTGATGACCAGCACGTAAATGCACCCTAGGGTTCGTCAATGGTGGAAATCACTCCGGGGACCCAAAACGGTGATTAATAGCCCATGAAACAGGCCAGAATCGGCCAAAACTGCGAGTGTTGATGAACGGCACGTAAATGCACCCTGGGTTCGTCAATGGTGGAAAACACTCCGGGGATCCAAAATGGTGATTAATAGCCCATGTAACTGTGATTAAGAGCCCATGAAACAGGCCAGAATCGGCCAAAACTGCGAGTGTTGATGACTGGCACGTAAATGCACCCTGGGTTCGTAATTGGTGGAAATCACTCCGAGGATCCAAAACGGTGATTAATAGCCCATGTAACTGTGATTAAGAGCCCATGAAACAGGCCAGAATCAGCCAAAACTGCGAGTGTTGATGACCAGCACGTAAATGCACCCTAGGGTTCGTCAATGGTGGAAATCACTCCGGGGACCCAAACCGGTGATTAATAGCCCATGAAACAGGCCAGAATCGGCCAAAACTGCGAGTGTTGATGACCGGCACGTAAATGCACCCTGGGTTCGTCAATGGTGGAAAACACTCCGGGGATCCAAAATGGTGATTAATAGCCCATGTAACTGTGATTAATAGCCCATGAAACAGGCCAGAATCGGCCAAAACTGCGAGTGTTGATGACTGGCACGTAAATGCACCATGGGTTCGTCAATGGTGGAAATCACTCCGGGGATCCAAAACGGTGATTAATAGCCCATGTAACTGTGATTAAGAGCCCATGAAACAGGCCAGAATCAGCCAAAACTGCGAGTGTTGATGACCAGCACGTAAATGCACCCTAGGGTTCGTCAATGGTGGAAATCACTCCGGGGACCCAAAACGGTGATTAATAGCCCATGAAACAGGCCAGAATCGGCCAAAACTGCGAGTGTTGATGAACGGCACGTAAATGCACCCTGGGTTCGTCAATGGTGGAAAACACTCCGGGGATCCAAAATGGTGATTAATAGCCCATGTAACTGTGATTAAGAGCCCATGAAACAGGCCAGAATCGGCCAAAACTGCGAGTGTTGATGACTGGCACGTAAATGCACCCTGGGTTCGTCAATGGTGGAAATCACTCCGAGGATCCAAAACGGTGATTAATAGCCCATGTAACTGTGATTAAGAGCCCATGAAACAGGCCAGAATCAGCCAAAACTGCGAGTGTTGATGACCAGCACGTAAATGCACCCTAGGGTTCGTCAATGGTGGAAATCACTCCGGGGACCCAAACCGGTGATTAATAGCCCATGAAACAGGCCAGAATCGGCCAAAACTGCGAGTGTTGATGACCGGCACGTAAATGCACCCTGGGTTCGTCAATGGTGGAAAACACTCCGGGGATCCAAAACGGTGACTAATAGCGCATGTAACTGTGATTAATAGCCCATGAAACAGGCCAGAATCGGCCAAAACTGCGAGTGTTGATGACCGGCACGTAAATGCACCCTGGGTTCGTCAATGGTGGAAATCACTCCGGGGATCCAAAACGGTGATTAATAGCCCATGTAACTGTGATTAAGAGCCCATGAAACAGGCCAGAATCAGCCAAAACTGCGAGTGTTGATGTGTTGATGACCAGCACGTAAATGCACCCTAGGGTTCGTCAATGGTGGAAATCACTCCGGGGACCCAAAACGGTGATTAATAGCCCATGAAACAGGCCAGAATCGGCCAAAACTGCGAGTGTTGATGAACGGCACGTAAATGCACCCTGGGTTCCTCAATGGTGGAAAACACTCCGGGGATCCAAAATGGTGATTAATAGCCCATGTAACTGTGATTAATAGCCCATGAAACAGGCCAGAATCGGCCAAAACTGCGAGTGTTGATGACTGGCACGTAAATGCACCCTGGGTTCGTCAATGGTGGAAATCACTCTGAGGATCCAAAACGGTGATTAATAGCCCATGTAACTGTGATTAAGAGCCCATGAAACAGGCCAGAATCAGCCAAAACTGCGAGTGTTGATGACCAGCACGTAAATGCACCCTAGGGTTCGTCAATGGTGGAAATCACTCCGGGGACCCAAAACGGTGATTAATAGCCCATGAAACAGGCCAGAATCGGCCAAAACTGCGAGTGTTGATGAACGGCACGTAAATGCACCCTGGGTTCGTCAATGGTGGAAAACACTCCGGGGATCCAAAATGGTGATTAATAGCCCATGTAACTGTGATTAAGAGCCCATGAAACAGGCCAGAATCAGCCAAAACTGCGAGTGTTGATGTGTTGATGACCAGCACGTAAATGCACCCTAGGGTTCGTCAATGGTGGAAATCACTCCGGGGACCCAAAACGGTGATTAATAGCCCATGAAACAGGCCAGAATCGGCCAAAACTGCGAGTGTTGATGAACGGCACGTAAATGCACCCTGGGTTCGTCAATGGTGGAAAACACTCCGGGGATCCAAAATGGTGATTAATAGCCCATGTAACTGTGATTAATAGCCCATGAAACAGGCCAGAATCGGCCAAAACTGCGAGTGTTGATGACTGGCACGTAAATGCACCATGGGTTCGTCAATGGTGGAAATCACTCCGGGGATCCAAAACGGTGATTAATAGCCCATGTAACTGTGATTAAGAGCCCATGAAACAGGCCAGAATCAGCCAAAACTGCGAGTGTTGATGACCAGCACGTAAATGCACCCTAGGGTTCGTCAATGGTGGAAATCACTCCGGGGACCCAAAACGGTGATTAATAGCCCATGAAACAGGCCAGAATCGGCCAAAACTGCGAGTGTTGATGAACGGCACGTAAATGCACCCTGGGTTCGTCAATGGTGGAAAACACTCCGGGGATCCAAAATGGTGATTAATAGCCCATGTAACTGTGATTAATAGCCCATGAAACAGGCCAGAATCGGCCAAAACTGCGAGTGTTGATGACTGGCACGTAAATGCACCATGGGTTCGTCAATGGTGGAAATCACTCCGGGGATCCAAAACGGTGATTAATAGCCCATGTAACTGTGATTAAGAGCCCATGAAACAGGCCAGAATCAGCCAAAACTGCGAGTGTTGATGACCAGCACGTAAATGCACCCTAGGGTTCGTCAATGGTGGAAATCACTCCGGGGACCCAAAACGGTGATTAATAGCCCATGAAACAGGCCAGAATCGGCCAAAACTGCGAGTGTTGATGAACGGCACGTAAATGCACCCTGGGTTCGTCAATGGTGGAAAACACTCCGGGGATCCAAAATGGTGATTAATAGCCCATGTAACTGTGATTAAGAGCCCATGAAACAGGCCAGAATCGGCCAAAACTGCGAGTGTTGATGACTGGCACGTAAATGCACCCTGGGTTCGTAATTGGTGGAAATCACTCCGAGGATCCAAAACGGTGATTAATAGCCCATGTAACTGTGATTAAGAGCCCATGAAACAGGCCAGAATCAGCCAAAACTGCGAGTGTTGATGACCAGCACGTAAATGCACCCTAGGGTTCGTCAATGGTGGAAATCACTCCGGGGACCCAAACCGGTGATTAATAGCCCATGAAACAGGCCAGAATCGGCCAAAACTGCGAGTGTTGATGACCGGCACGTAAATGCACCCTGGGTTCGTCAATGGTGGAAAACACTCCGGGGATCCAAAACGGTGACTAATAGCGCATGTAACTGTGATTAATAGCCCATGAAACAGGCCAGAATCGGCCAAAACTGCGAGTGTTGATGACCGGCACGTAAATGCACCCTGGGTTCGTCAATGGTGGAAATCACTCCGGGGATCCAAAACGGTGATTAATAGCCCATGTAACTGTGATTAAGAGCCCATGAAACAGGCCAGAATCAGCCAAAACTGCGAGTGTTGATGTGTTGATGACCAGCACGTAAATGCACCCTAGGGTTCGTCAATGGTGGAAATCACTCCGGGGACCCAAAACGGTGATTAATAGCCCATGAAACAGGCCAGAATCGGCCAAAACTGCGAGTGTTGATGAACGGCACGTAAATGCACCCTGGGTTCGTCAATGGTGGAAAACACTCCGGGGATCCAAAATGGTGATTAATAGCCCATGTAACTGTGATTAATAGCCCATGAAACAGGCCAGAATCGGCCAAAACTGCGAGTGTTGATGACTGGCACGTAAATGCACCCTGGGTTCGTCAATGGTGGAAATCACTCCGGGGATCCAAAACGGTGATTAATAGCCCATGTAACTGTGATTAATAGCCCATGAAACAGGCCAGAATCAGCCAAAACTGCGAGTGTTGATGACCAACACGTAAATGCACCCTAGGGTTCGTCAATGGTGGAAATCACTCCGGGGACCCAAAACGGTGATTAATAGCCCATGAAACAGGCCAGAATCAGCCAAAACTGCGAGTGTTGATGACCAGCACGTAAATGCACCCTAGGGTTCGTCAATGGTGGAAATCACTCCGGGGACCCAAACCGGTGATTAATAGCCCATGAAACAGGCCAGAATCGGCCAAAACTGCGAGTGTTGATGACCGGCACGTAAATGCACCCTGGGTTCGTCAATGGTGGAAAACACTCCGGGGATCCAAAACGGTGACTAATAGCGCATGTAACTGTGATTAATAGCCCATGAAACAGGCCAGAATCGGCCAAAACTGCGAGTGTTGATGACCGGCACGTAAATGCACCCTGGGTTCGTCAATGGTGGAAATCACTCCGGGGATCCAAAACGGTGATTAATAGCCCATGTAACTGTGATTAAGAGCCCATGAAACAGGCCAGAATCAGCCAAAACTGCGAGTGTTGATGTGTTGATGACCAGCACGTAAATGCACCCTAGGGTTCGTCAATGGTGGAAATCACTCCGGGGACCCAAAACGGTGATTAATAGCCCATGAAACAGGCCAGAATCGGCCAAAACTGCGAGTGTTGATGAACGGCACGTAAATGCACCCTGGGTTCGTCAATGGTGGAAAACACTCCGGGGATCCAAAATGGTGATTAATAGCCCATGTAACTGTGATTAATAGCCCATGAAACAGGCCAGAATCGGCCAAAACTGCGAGTGTTGATGACTGGCACGTAAATGCACCCTGGGTTCGTCAATGGTGGAAATCACTCCGGGGATCCAAAACGGTGATTAATAGCCCATGTAACTGTGATTAAGAGCCCATGAAACAGGCCAGAATCAGCCAAAACTGCGAGTGTTGATGACCAGCACGTAAATACACCCTAGGGTTCGTCAATGGTGGAAATCACTCCGGGGACCCAAAACGGTGATTAATAGCCCATGAAACAGGCCAGAATCGGCCAAAACTGCGAGTGTTGATGACCGGCACGTAAATGCACCCTGGGTTCGTCAATGGTGGAAATCACTCCGGGGACCCAAAACGGTGATTAATAGCCCATGAAACAGGCCAGAATCGGCCAAAACTGCGAGTGTTGATGACCGGCACGTAAATGCACCCTAGGGTTCGTCAATGGTGGAAATCACTCCGGGGACCCAAAACGGTGATTAATAGCCCATGAAACAGGCCAGAATCGGCCAAAACTGCGAGTGTTAATGACCGGCACGTAAATGCACCCTGGTTTCGTCAATGGTGGAAATCACTCCGGGATCCAAAATGGTGATTAATAGCCCATGTAACTGTGATTAATAGCCCATGAAACAGGCCAGAATCGGCCAAAACTGCGAGTGTTGATGAACGGCACGTAAATGCACCCTGGGTTCGTCAATGGTGGAAAACACTCCGGGGATCCAAAATGGTGATTAATAGCCCATGTAACTGTGATTAAGAGCCCATGAAACAGGCCAGAATCGGCCAAAACTGCGAGTGTTGATGACTGGCACGTAAATGCACCCTGGGTTCGTCAATGGTGGAAATCACTCCGAGGATCCAAAACGGTGATTAATAGCCCATGTAACTGTGATTAAGAGCCCATGAAACAGGCCAGAATCAGCCAAAACTGCGAGTGTTGATGACCAGCACGTAAATGCACCCTAGGGTTCGTCAATGGTGGAAATCACTCCGGGGACCCAAACCGGTGATTAATAGCCCATGAAACAGGCCAGAATCGGCCAAAACTGCGAGTGTTGATGACCGGCACGTAAATGCACCCTGGGTTCGTCAATGGTGGAAAACACTCCGGGGATCCAAAACGGTGACTAATAGCGCATGTAACTGTGATTAATAGCCCATGAAACAGGCCAGAATCGGCCAAAACTGCGAGTGTTGATGACCGGCACGTAAATGCACCCTGGGTTCGTCAATGGTGGAAATCACTCCGGGGATCCAAAACGGTGATTAATAGCCCATGTAACTGTGATTAAGAGCCCATGAAACAGGCCAGAATCAGCCAAAACTGCGAGTGTTGATGTGTTGATGACCAGCACGTAAATGCACCCTAGGGTTCGTCAATGGTGGAAATCACTCCGGGGACCCAAAACGGTGATTAATAGCCCATGAAACAGGCCAGAATCGGCCAAAACTGCGAGTGTTGATGAACGGCACGTAAATGCACCCTGGGTTCCTCAATGGTGGAAAACACTCCGGGGATCCAAAATGGTGATTAATAGCCCATGTAACTGTGATTAATAGCCCATGAAACAGGCCAGAATCGGCCAAAACTGCGAGTGTTGATGACTGGCACGTAAATGCACCCTGGGTTCGTCAATGGTGGAAATCACTCTGAGGATCCAAAACGGTGATTAATAGCCCATGTAACTGTGATTAAGAGCCCATGAAACAGGCCAGAATCAGCCAAAACTGCGAGTGTTGATGACCAGCACGTAAATGCACCCTAGGGTTCGTCAATGGTGGAAATCACTCCGGGGACCCAAAACGGTGATTAATAGCCCATGAAACAGGCCAGAATCGGCCAAAACTGCGAGTGTTGATGAACGGCACGTAAATGCACCCTGGGTTCGTCAATGGTGGAAAACACTCCGGGGATCCAAAATGGTGATTAATAGCCCATGTAACTGTGATTAAGAGCCCATGAAACAGGCCAGAATCAGCCAAAACTGCGAGTGTTGATGTGTTGATGACCAGCACGTAAATGCACCCTAGGGTTCGTCAATGGTGGAAATCACTCCGGGGACCCAAAACGGTGATTAATAGCCCATGAAACAGGCCAGAATCGGCCAAAACTGCGAGTGTTGATGAACGGCACGTAAATGCACCCTGGGTTCGTCAATGGTGGAAAACACTCCGGGGATCCAAAATGGTGATTAATAGCCCATGTAACTGTGATTAATAGCCCATGAAACAGGCCAGAATCGGCCAAAACTGCGAGTGTTGATGACTGGCACGTAAATGCACCATGGGTTCGTCAATGGTGGAAATCACTCCGGGGATCCAAAACGGTGATTAATAGCCCATGTAACTGTGATTAAGAGCCCATGAAACAGGCCAGAATCAGCCAAAACTGCGAGTGTTGATGACCAGCACGTAAATGCACCCTAGGGTTCGTCAATGGTGGAAATCACTCCGGGGACCCAAAACGGTGATTAATAGCCCATGAAACAGGCCAGAATCGGCCAAAACTGCGAGTGTTGATGAACGGCACGTAAATGCACCCTGGGTTCGTCAATGGTGGAAAACACTCCGGGGATCCAAAATGGTGATTAATAGCCCATGTAACTGTGATTAATAGCCCATGAAACAGGCCAGAATCGGCCAAAACTGCGAGTGTTGATGACTGGCACGTAAATGCACCATGGGTTCGTCAATGGTGGAAATCACTCCGGGGATCCAAAACGGTGATTAATAGCCCATGTAACTGTGATTAAGAGCCCATGAAACAGGCCAGAATCAGCCAAAACTGCGAGTGTTGATGACCAGCACGTAAATGCACCCTAGGGTTCGTCAATGGTGGAAATCACTCCGGGGACCCAAAACGGTGATTAATAGCCCATGAAACAGGCCAGAATCGGCCAAAACTGCGAGTGTTGATGAACGGCACGTAAATGCACCCTGGGTTCGTCAATGGTGGAAAACACTCCGGGGATCCAAAATGGTGATTAATAGCCCATGTAACTGTGATTAAGAGCCCATGAAACAGGCCAGAATCGGCCAAAACTGCGAGTGTTGATGACTGGCACGTAAATGCACCCTGGGTTCGTAATTGGTGGAAATCACTCCGAGGATCCAAAACGGTGATTAATAGCCCATGTAACTGTGATTAAGAGCCCATGAAACAGGCCAGAATCAGCCAAAACTGCGAGTGTTGATGACCAGCACGTAAATGCACCCTAGGGTTCGTCAATGGTGGAAATCACTCCGGGGACCCAAACCGGTGATTAATAGCCCATGAAACAGGCCAGAATCGGCCAAAACTGCGAGTGTTGATGACCGGCACGTAAATGCACCCTGGGTTCGTCAATGGTGGAAAACACTCCGGGGATCCAAAACGGTGACTAATAGCGCATGTAACTGTGATTAATAGCCCATGAAACAGGCCAGAATCGGCCAAAACTGCGAGTGTTGATGACCGGCACGTAAATGCACCCTGGGTTCGTCAATGGTGGAAATCACTCCGGGGATCCAAAACGGTGATTAATAGCCCATGTAACTGTGATTAAGAGCCCATGAAACAGGCCAGAATCAGCCAAAACTGCGAGTGTTGATGTGTTGATGACCAGCACGTAAATGCACCCTAGGGTTCGTCAATGGTGGAAATCACTCCGGGGACCCAAAACGGTGATTAATAGCCCATGAAACAGGCCAGAATCGGCCAAAACTGCGAGTGTTGATGAACGGCACGTAAATGCACCCTGGGTTCGTCAATGGTGGAAAACACTCCGGGGATCCAAAATGGTGATTAATAGCCCATGTAACTGTGATTAATAGCCCATGAAACAGGCCAGAATCGGCCAAAACTGCGAGTGTTGATGACTGGCACGTAAATGCACCCTGGGTTCGTCAATGGTGGAAATCACTCCGGGGATCCAAAACGGTGATTAATAGCCCATGTAACTGTGATTAATAGCCCATGAAACAGGCCAGAATCAGCCAAAACTGCGAGTGTTGATGACCAACACGTAAATGCACCCTAGGGTTCGTCAATGGTGGAAATCACTCCGGGGACCCAAAACGGTGATTAATAGCCCATGAAACAGGCCAGAATCAGCCAAAACTGCGAGTGTTGATGACCAGCACGTAAATGCACCCTAGGGTTCGTCAATGGTGGAAATCACTCCGGGGACCCAAACCGGTGATTAATAGCCCATGAAACAGGCCAGAATCGGCCAAAACTGCGAGTGTTGATGACCGGCACGTAAATGCACCCTGGGTTCGTCAATGGTGGAAAACACTCCGGGGATCCAAAACGGTGACTAATAGCGCATGTAACTGTGATTAATAGCCCATGAAACAGGCCAGAATCGGCCAAAACTGCGAGTGTTGATGACCGGCACGTAAATGCACCCTGGGTTCGTCAATGGTGGAAATCACTCCGGGGATCCAAAACGGTGATTAATAGCCCATGTAACTGTGATTAAGAGCCCATGAAACAGGCCAGAATCAGCCAAAACTGCGAGTGTTGATGTGTTGATGACCAGCACGTAAATGCACCCTAGGGTTCGTCAATGGTGGAAATCACTCCGGGGACCCAAAACGGTGATTAATAGCCCATGAAACAGGCCAGAATCGGCCAAAACTGCGAGTGTTGATGAACGGCACGTAAATGCACCCTGGGTTCGTCAATGGTGGAAAACACTCCGGGGATCCAAAATGGTGATTAATAGCCCATGTAACTGTGATTAATAGCCCATGAAACAGGCCAGAATCGGCCAAAACTGCGAGTGTTGATGACTGGCACGTAAATGCACCATGGGTTCGTCAATGGTGGAAATCACTCCGGGGATCCAAAACGGTGATTAATAGCCCATGTAACTGTGATTAAGAGCCCATGAAACAGGCCAGAATCAGCCAAAACTGCGAGTGTTGATGACCAGCACGTAAATGCACCCTAGGGTTCGTCAATGGTGGAAATCACTCCGGGGACCCAAAACGGTGATTAATAGCCCATGAAACAGGCCAGAATCGGCCAAAACTGCGAGTGTTGATGAACGGCACGTAAATGCACCCTGGGTTCGTCAATGGTGGAAAACACTCCGGGGATCCAAAATGGTGATTAATAGCCCATGTAACTGTGATTAAGAGCCCATGAAACAGGCCAGAATCAGCCAAAACTGCGAGTGTTGATGTGTTGATGACCAGCACGTAAATGCACCCTAGGGTTCGTCAATGGTGGAAATCACTCCGGGGACCCAAAACGGTGATTAATAGCCCATGAAACAGGCCAGAATCGGCCAAAACTGCGAGTGTTGATGAACGGCACGTAAATGCACCCTGGGTTCGTCAATGGTGGAAAACACTCCGGGGATCCAAAATGGTGATTAATAGCCCATGTAACTGTGATTAATAGCCCATGAAACAGGCCAGAATCGGCCAAAACTGCGAGTGTTGATGACTGGCACGTAAATGCACCCTGGGTTCGTCAATGGTGGAAATCACTCCGGGGATCCAAAACGGTGATTAATAGCCCATGTAACTGTGATTAAGAGCCCATGAAACAGGCCAGAATCAGCCAAAACTGCGAGTGTTGATGACCAGCACGTAAATACACCCTAGGGTTCGTCAATGGTGGAAATCACTCCGGGGACCCAAAACGGTGATTAATAGCCCATGAAACAGGCCAGAATCGGCCAAAACTGCGAGTGTTGATGACCGGCACGTAAATGCACCCTGGGTTCGTCAATGGTGGAAATCACTCCGGGGACCCAAAACGGTGATTAATAGCCCATGAAACAGGCCAGAATCGGCCAAAACTGCGAGTGTTGATGACCGGCACGTAAATGCACCCTAGGGTTCGTCAATGGTGGAAATCACTCCGGGGACCCAAAACGGTGATTAATAGCCCATGAAACAGGCCAGAATCGGCCAAAACTGCGAGTGTTAATGACCGGCACGTAAATGCACCCTGGTTTCGTCAATGGTGGAAATCACTCCGGGATCCAAAATGGTGATTAATAGCCCATGTAACTGTGATTAATAGCCCATGAAACAGGCCAGAATCGGCCAAAACTGCGAGTGTTGATGAACGGCACGTAAATGCACCCTGGGTTCGTCAATGGTGGAAAACACTCCGGGGATCCAAAATGGTGATTAATAGCCCATGTAACTGTGATTAATAGCCCATGAAACAGGCCAGAATCGGCCAAAACTGCGAGTGTTGATGACTGGCACGTAAATGCACCCTGGGTTCGTCAATGGTGGAAATCACTCCGAGGATCCAAAACGGTGATTAATAGCCCATGTAACTGTGATTAAGAGCCCATGAAACAGGCCAGAATCAGCCAAAACTGCGAGTGTTGATGACCAGCACGTAAATGCACCCTAGGGTTCGTCAATGGTGGAAATCACTCCGGGGACCCAAACCGGTGATTAATAGCCCATGAAACAGGCCAGAATCGGCCAAAACTGCGAGTGTTGATGACCGGCACGTAAATGCACCCTGGGTTCGTCAATGGTGGAAATCACTCCGGGGACCCAAAACGGTGATTAATAGCCCATGAAACAGGCCAGAATCGGCCAAAACTGCGAGTGTTAATGACCGGCACGTAAATGCACCCTGGTTTCGTCAATGGTGGAAATCACTCCGGGATCCAAAATGGTGATTAATAGCCCATGTAACTGTGATTAATAGCCCATGAAACAGGCCAGAATCGGCCAAAACTGCGAGTGTTGATGACCGGCACGTAAATGCACCCTGGGTTCGTCAATGGTGGAAATCACTCCGGGGATCCAAAACGGTGATTAATAGCCCATGTAACTGTGATTAAGAGCCCATGAAACAGGCCAGAATCAGCCAAAACTGCGAGTGTTGATGACCAGCACGTAAATGCACCCTAGGGTTCGTCAATGGTGGAAATCACTCCGGGGACCCAAAACGGTGATTAATAGCCCATGAAACAGGCCAGAATCGGCCAAAACTGCGAGTGTTGATGACCGGCACGTAAATGCACCCTGGGTTCGTCAATGGTGGAAATCACTCCGGGGATCCAAAACGGTGATTAATAGCCCATGTAACTGTGATTAAGAGCCCATGAAACAGGCCAGAATCAGCCAAAACTGCGAGTGTTGATGTGTTGATGACCAGCACGTAAATGCACCCTAGGGTTCGTCAATGGTGGAAATCACTCCGGGGACCCAAAACGGTGATTAATAGCCCATGAAACAGGCCAGAATCGGCCAAAACTGCGAGTGTTGATGAACGGCACGTAAATGCACCCTGGGTTCCTCAATGGTGGAAAACACTCCGGGGATCCAAAATGGTGATTAATAGCCCATGTAACTGTGATTAATAGCCCATGAAACAGGCCAGAATCGGCCAAAACTGCGAGTGTTGATGACTGGCACGTAAATGCACCATGGGTTCGTCAATGGTGGAAATCACTCCGGGGATCCAAAACGGTGATTAATAGCCCATGTAACTGTGATTAAGAGCCCATGAAACAGGCCAGAATCAGCCAAAACTGCGAGTGTTGATGACCAGCACGTAAATGCACCCTAGGGTTCGTCAATGGTGGAAATCACTCCGGGGACCCAAAACGGTGATTAATAGCCCATGAAACAGGCCAGAATCGGCCAAAACTGCGAGTGTTGATGAACGGCACGTAAATGCACCCTGGGTTCGTCAATGGTGGAAAACACTCCGGGGATCCAAAATGGTGATTAATAGCCCATGTAACTGTGATTAAGAGCCCATGAAACAGGCCAGAATCGGCCAAAACTGCGAGTGTTGATGACTGGCACGTAAATGCACCCTGGGTTCGTAATTGGTGGAAATCACTCCGAGGATCCAAAACGGTGATTAATAGCCCATGTAACTGTGATTAAGAGCCCATGAAACAGGCCAGAATCAGCCAAAACTGCGAGTGTTGATGACCAGCACGTAAATGCACCCTAGGGTTCGTCAATGGTGGAAATCACTCCGGGGACCCAAACCGGTGATTAATAGCCCATGAAACAGGCCAGAATCGGCCAAAACTGCGAGTGTTGATGACCGGCACGTAAATGCACCCTGGGTTCGTCAATGGTGGAAAACACTCCGGGGATCCAAAACGGTGACTAATAGCGCATGTAACTGTGATTAATAGCCCATGAAACAGGCCAGAATCGGCCAAAACTGCGAGTGTTGATGACCGGCACGTAAATGCACCCTGGGTTCGTCAATGGTGGAAATCACTCCGGGGATCCAAAACGGTGATTAATAGCCCATGTAACTGTGATTAAGAGCCCATGAAACAGGCCAGAATCAGCCAAAACTGCGAGTGTTGATGTGTTGATGACCAGCACGTAAATGCACCCTAGGGTTCGTCAATGGTGGAAATCACTCCGGGGACCCAAAACGGTGATTAATAGCCCATGAAACAGGCCAGAATCGGCCAAAACTGCGAGTGTTGATGAACGGCACGTAAATGCACCCTGGGTTCGTCAATGGTGGAAAACACTCCGGGGATCCAAAATGGTGATTAATAGCCCATGTAACTGTGATTAATAGCCCATGAAACAGGCCAGAATCGGCCAAAACTGCGAGTGTTGATGACTGGCACGTAAATGCACCCTGGGTTCGTCAATGGTGGAAATCACTCCGGGGATCCAAAACGGTGATTAATAGCCCATGTAACTGTGATTAAGAGCCCATGAAACAGGCCAGAATCAGCCAAAACTGCGAGTGTTGATGACCAGCACGTAAATACACCCTAGGGTTCGTCAATGGTGGAAATCACTCCGGGGACCCAAAACGGTGATTAATAGCCCATGAAACAGGCCAGAATCGGCCAAAACTGCGAGTGTTGATGACCGGCACGTAAATGCACCCTGGGTTCGTCAATGGTGGAAATCACTCCGGGGACCCAAAACGGTGATTAATAGCCCATGAAACAGGCCAGAATCGGCCAAAACTGCGAGTGTTGATGACCGGCACGTAAATGCACCCTAGGGTTCGTCAATGGTGGAAATCACTCCGGGGACCCAAAACGGTGATTAATAGCCCATGAAACAGGCCAGAATCGGCCAAAACTGCGAGTGTTAATGACCGGCACGTAAATGCACCCTGGTTTCGTCAATGGTGGAAATCACTCCGGGATCCAAAATGGTGATTAATAGCCCATGTAACTGTGATTAATAGCCCATGAAACATGCCAGAATCGGCCAAAACTGCGAGTGTTGATGAACGGCACGTAAATGCACCCTGGGTTCGTCAATGGTGGAAAACACTCCGGGGATCCAAAATGGTGATTAATAGCCCATGTAACTGTGATTAATAGCCCATGAAACAGGCCAGAATCGGCCAAAACTGCGAGTGTTGATGACTGGCACGTAAATGCACCCTGGGTTCGTCAATGGTGGAAATCACTCCGGGGATCCAAAACGGTGATTAATAGCCCATGTAACTGTGATTAAGAGCCCATGAAACAGGCCAGAATCAGCCAAAACTGCGAGTGTTGATGACCAGCACGTAAATACACCCTAGGGTTCGTCAATGGTGGAAATCACTCCGGGGACCCAAAACGGTGATTAATAGCCCATGAAACAGGCCAGAATCGGCCAAAACTGCGAGTGTTGATGACCGGCACGTAAATGCACCCTGGGTTCGTCAATGGTGGAAATCACTCCGGGGACCCAAAACGGTGATTAATAGCCCATGAAACAGGCCAGAATCGGCCAAAACTGCGAGTGTTGATGACCGGCACGTAAATGCACCGTAGGGTTCGTCAATGGTGGAAATCACTCCGGGGACCCAAAACGGTGATTAATAGCCCATGAAACAGGCCAGAATCGGCCAAAACTGCGAGTGTTAATGACCGGCACGTAAATGCACCCTGGTTTCGTCAATGGTGGAAATCACTCCGGGATCCAAAATGGTGATTAATAGCCCATGTAACTGTGATTAATAGCCCATGAAACAGGCCAGAATCGGCCAAAACTGCGAGTGTTGATGACCGGCACGTAAATGCACCCTGGGTTCGTCAATGGTGGAAATCACTCCGGGGATCCAAAACGGTGATTAATAGCCCATGTAACTGTGATTAATAGCCCATGAAACAGGCCAGAATCAGCCAAAACTGCGAGTGTTGATGACCAACACGTAAATGCACCCTAGGGTTCGTCAATGGTGGAAATCACTCCGGGGACCCAAAACGGTGATTAATAGCCCATGAAACAGGCCAGAATCGGCCAAAACTGCGAGTGTTAATGACCGGCACGTAAATGCACCCTGGTTTCGTCAATGGTGGAAATCACTCCGGGATCCAAAATGGTGATTAATAGCCCATGTAACTGTGATTAATAGCCCATGAAACAGGCCAGAATCGGCCAAAACTGCGAGTGTTGATGACCGGCACGTAAATGCACCCTGGGTTCGTCAATGGTGGAAATCACTCCGGGGATCCAAAACGGTGATTAATAGCCCATGTAACTGTGATTAAGAGCCCATGAAACAGGCCAGAATCAGCCAAAACTGCGAGTGTTGATGACCAGCACGTAAATGCACCCTAGGGTTCGTCAATGGTGGAAATCACTCCGGGGACCCAAAACGGTGATTAATAGCCCATGAAACAGGCCAGAATCGGCCAAAACTGCGAGTGTTGATGAACGGCACGTAAATGCACCCTGGGTTCGTCAATGGTGGAAAACACTCCGGGGATCCAAAATGGTGATTAATAGCCCATGTAACTGTGATTAATAGCCCATGAAACAGGCCAGAATCGGCCAAAACTGCGAGTGTTGATGACTGGCACGTAAATGCACCATGGGTTCGTCAATGGTGGAAATCACTCCGGGGATCCAAAACGGTGATTAATAGCCCATGTAACTGTGATTAAGAGCCCATGAAACAGGCCAGAATCAGCCAAAACTGCGAGTGTTGATGACCAGCACGTAAATGCACCCTAGGGTTCGTCAATGGTGGAAATCACTCCGGGGACCCAAAACGGTGATTAATAGCCCATGAAACAGGCCAGAATCGGCCAAAACTGCGAGTGTTAATGACCGGCACGTAAATGCACCCTGGTTTCGTCAATGGTGGAAATCACTCCGGGATCCAAAATGGTGATTAATAGCCCATGTAACTGTGATTAATAGCCCATGAAACAGGCCAGAATCGGCCAAAACTGCGAGTGTTGATGACCGGCACGTAAATGCACCCTGGGTTCGTCAATGGTGGAAATCACTCCGGGGATCCAAAACGGTGATTAATAGCCCATGTAACTGTGATTAAGAGCCCATGAAACAGGCCAGAATCAGCCAAAACTGCGAGTGTTGATGACCAGCACGTAAATGCACCCTAGGGTTCGTCAATGGTGGAAATCACTCCGGGGACCCAAAACGGTGATTAATAGCCCATGAAACAGGCCAGAATCGGCCAAAACTGCGAGTGTTGATGAACGGCACGTAAATGCACCCTGGGTTCGTCAATGGTGGAAAACACTCCGGGGATCCAAAATGGTGATTAATAGCCCATGTAACTGTGATTAATAGCCCATGAAACAGGCCAGAATCGGCCAAAACTGCGAGTGTTGATGACTGGCACGTAAATGCACCATGGGTTCGTCAATGGTGGAAATCACTCCGGGGATCCAAAACGGTGATTAATAGCCCATGTAACTGTGATTAAGAGCCCATGAAACAGGCCAGAATCAGCCAAAACTGCGAGTGTTGATGACCAGCACGTAAATGCACCCTAGGGTTCGTCAATGGTGGAAATCACTCCGGGGACCCAAAACGGTGATTAATAGCCCATGAAACAGGCCAGAATCGGCCAAAACTGCGAGTGTTGATGAACGGCACGTAAATGCACCCTGGGTTCGTCAATGGTGGAAAACACTCCGGGGATCCAAAATGGTGATTAATAGCCCATGTAACTGTGATTAAGAGCCCATGAAACAGGCCAGAATCAGCCAAAACTGCGAGTGTTGATGTGTTGATGACCAGCACGTAAATGCACCCTAGGGTTCGTCAATGGTGGAAATCACTCCGGGGACCCAAAACGGTGATTAATAGCCCATGAAACAGGCCAGAATCGGCCAAAACTGCGAGTGTTGATGAACGGCACGTAAATGCACCCTGGGTTCGTCAATGGTGGAAAATACTCCGGGGATCCAAAATGGTGATTAATAGCCCATGTAACTGTGATTAATAGCCCATGAAACAGGCCAGAATCGGCCAAAACTGCGAGTGTTGATGACTGGCACGTAAATGCACCCTGGGTTCGTCAATGGTGGAAATCACTCCGGGGATCCAAAACGGTGATTAATAGCCCATGTAACTGTGATTAAGAGCCCATGAAACAGGCCAGAATCAGCCAAAACTGCGAGTGTTGATGACCAGCACGTAAATACACCCTAGGGTTCGTCAATGGTGGAAATCACTCCGGGGACCCAAAACGGTGATTAATAGCCCATGAAACAGGCCAGAATCGGCCAAAACTGCGAGTGTTGATGACCGGCACGTAAATGCACCCTGGGTTCGTCAATGGTGGAAATCACTCCGGGGACCCAAAACGGTGATTAATAGCCCATGAAACAGGCCAGAATCGGCCAAAACTGCGAGTGTTGATGACCGGCACGTAAATGCACCGTAGGGTTCGTCAATGGTGGAAATCACTCCGGGGACCCAAAACGGTGATTAATAGCCCATGAAACAGGCCAGAATCGGCCAAAACTGCGAGTGTTAATGACCGGCACGTAAATGCACCCTGGTTTCGTCAATGGTGGAAATCACTCCGGGATCCAAAATGGTGATTAATAGCCCATGTAACTGTGATTAATAGCCCATGAAACAGGCCAGAATCGGCCAAAACTGCGAGTGTTGATGACCGGCACGTAAATGCACCCTGGGTTCGTCAATGGTGGAAATCACTCCGGGGATCCAAAACGGTGATTAATAGCCCATGTAACTGTGATTAAGAGCCCATGAAACAGGCCAGAATCAGCCAAAACTGCGAGTGTTGATGACCAGCACGTAAATGCACCCTAGGGTTCGTCAATGGTGGAAATCACTCCGGGGACCCAAACCGGTGATTAATAGCCCATGAAACAGGCCAGAATCGGCCAAAACTGCGAGTGTTGATGACCGGCACGTAAATGCACCCTGGGTTCGTCAATGGTGGAAAACACTCCGGGGATCCAAAACGGTGACTAATAGCGCATGTAACTGTGATTAATAGCCCATGAAACAGGCCAGAATCGGCCAAAACTGCGAGTGTTGATGACCGGCACGTAAATGCACCCTGGGTTCGTCAATGGTGGAAATCACTCCGGGGATCCAAAACGGTGATTAATAGCCCATGTAACTGTGATTAAGAGCCCATGAAACAGGCCAGAATCAGCCAAAACTGCGAGTGTTGATGACCAGCACGTAAATGCACCCTAGGGTTCGTCAATGGTGGAAATCACTCCGGGGACCCAAAACGGTGATTAATAGCCCATGAAACAGGCCAGAATCGGCCAAAACTGCGAGTGTTGATGACCGGCACGTAAATGCACCCTGGGTTCGTCAATGGTGGAAATCACTCCGGGGACCCAAAACGGTGATTAATAGCCCATGAAACAGGCCAGAATCGGCCAAAACTGCGAGTGTTAATGACCGGCACGTAAATGCACCCTGGTTTCGTCAATGGTGGAAATCACTCCGGGATCCAAAATGGTGATTAATAGCCCATGTAACTGTGATTAATAGCCCATGAAACAGGCCAGAATCGGCCAAAACTGCGAGTGTTGATGACCGGCACGTAAATGCACCCTGGGTTCGTCAATGGTGGAAATCACTCCGGGGATCCAAAACGGTGATTAATAGCCCATGTAACTGTGATTAAGAGCCCATGAAACAGGCCAGAATCAGCCAAAACTGCGAGTGTTGATGTGTTGATGACCAGCACGTAAATGCACCCTAGGGTTCGTCAATGGTGGAAATCACTCCGGGGACCCAAAACGGTGATTAATAGCCCATGAAACAGGCCAGAATCGGCCAAAACTGCGAGTGTTGATGAACGGCACGTAAATGCACCCTGGGTTCCTCAATGGTGGAAAACACTCCGGGGATCCAAAATGGTGATTAATAGCCCATGTAACTGTGATTAATAGCCCATGAAACAGGCCAGAATCGGCCAAAACTGCGAGTGTTGATGACTGGCACGTAAATGCACCATGGGTTCGTCAATGGTGGAAATCACTCCGGGGATCCAAAACGGTGATTAATAGCCCATGTAACTGTGATTAAGAGCCCATGAAACAGGCCAGAATCAGCCAAAACTGCGAGTGTTGATGACCAGCACGTAAATGCACCCTAGGGTTCGTCAATGGTGGAAATCACTCCGGGGACCCAAAACGGTGATTAATAGCCCATGAAACAGGCCAGAATCGGCCAAAACTGCGAGTGTTGATGAACGGCACGTAAATGCACCCTGGGTTCGTCAATGGTGGAAAACACTCCGGGGATCCAAAATGGTGATTAATAGCCCATGTAACTGTGATTAAGAGCCCATGAAACAGGCCAGAATCGGCCAAAACTGCGAGTGTTGATGACTGGCACGTAAATGCACCATGGGTTGATGTGTTGATGACCAGCACGTAAATGCACCCTAGGGTTCGTCAATGGTGGAAATCACTCCGGGGACCCAAAACGGTGATTAATAGCCCATGAAACAGGCCAGAATCGGCCAAAACTGCGAGTGTTGATGACCGGCACGTAAATGCACCCTGGGTTCGTCAATGGTGGAAATCACTCCGGGGACCCAAAACGGTGATTAATAGCCCATGAAACAGGCCAGAATCAGCCAAAACTGCGAGTGTTGATGACCAGCACGTAAATGCACCCTAGGGTTCGTCAATGGTGGAAATCACTCCGGGGACCCAAAACGGTGATTAATAGCCCATGAAACAGGCCAGAATCGGCCAAAACTGCGAGTGTTAATGACCGGCACGTAAATGCACCCTGGTTTCGTCAATGGTGGAAATCACTCCGGGATCCAAAATGGTGATTAATAGCCCATGTAACTGTGATTAATAGCCCATGAAACAGGCCAGAATCGGCCAAAACTGCGAGTGTTGATGACCGGCACGTAAATGCACCCTGGGTTCGTCAATGGTGGAAATCACTCCGGGGATCCAAAACGGTGATTAATAGCCCATGTAACTGTGATTAAGAGCCCATGAAACAGGCCAGAATCAGCCAAAACTGCGAGTGTTGATGACCAGCACGTAAATGCACCCTAGGGTTCGTCAATGGTGGAAATCACTCCGGGGACCCAAAACGGTGATTAATAGCCCATGAAACAGGCCAGAATCGGCCAAAACTGCGAGTGTTGATGAACGGCACGTAAATGCACCCTGGGTTCGTCAATGGTGGAAAACACTCCGGGGATCCAAAATGGTGATTAATAGCCCATGTAACTGTGATTAATAGCCCATGAAACAGGCCAGAATCGGCCAAAACTGCGAGTGTTGATGACTGGCACGTAAATGCACCATGGGTTCGTCAATGGTGGAAATCACTCCGGGGATCCAAAACGGTGATTAATAGCCCATGTAACTGTGATTAAGAGCCCATGAAACAGGCCAGAATCAGCCAAAACTGCGAGTGTTGATGACCAGCACGTAAATGCACCCTAGGGTTCGTCAATGGTGGAAATCACTCCGGGGACCCAAAACGGTGATTAATAGCCCATGAAACAGGCCAGAATCGGCCAAAACTGCGAGTGTTGATGAACGGCACGTAAATGCACCCTGGGTTCGTCAATGGTGGAAAACACTCCGGGGATCCAAAATGGTGATTAATAGCCCATGTAACTGTGATTAAGAGCCCATGAAACAGGCCAGAATCAGCCAAAACTGCGAGTGTTGATGTGTTGATGACCAGCACGTAAATGCACCCTAGGGTTCGTCAATGGTGGAAATCACTCCGGGGACCCAAAACGGTGATTAATAGCCCATGAAACAGGACAGAATCGGCCAAAACTGCGAGTGTTGATGAACGGCACGTAAATGCACCCTGGGTTCGTCAATGGTGGAAAACACTCCGGGGATCCAAAATGGTGATTAATAGCCCATGTAACTGTGATTAATAGCCCATGAAACAGGCCAGAATCGGCCAAAACTGCGAGTGTTGATGACTGGCACGTAAATGCACCCTGGGTTCGTCAATGGTGGAAATCACTCCGGGGATCCAAAACGGTGATTAATAGCCCATGTAACTGTGATTAAGAGCCCATGAAACAGGCCAGAATCAGCCAAAACTGCGAGTGTTGATGACCAGCACGTAAATACACCCTAGGGTTCGTCAATGGTGGAAATCACTCCGGGGACCCAAAACGGTGATTAATAGCCCATGAAACAGGCCAGAATCGGCCAAAACTGCGAGTGTTGATGACCGGCACGTAAATGCACCCTGGGTTCGTCAATGGTGGAAAACACTCCGGGGATCCAAAACGGTGACTAATAGCGCATGTAACTGTGATTAATAGCCCATGAAACAGGCCAGAATCGGCCAAAACTGCGAGTGTTGATGACCGGCACGTAAATGCACCCTGGGTTCGTCAATGGTGGAAATCACTCCGGGGATCCAAAACGGTGATTAATAGCCCATGTAACTGTGATTAAGAGCCCATGAAACAGGCCAGAATCAGCCAAAACTGCGAGTGTTGATGACCAGCACGTAAATGCACCCTAGGGTTCGTCAATGGTGGAAATCACTCCGGGGACCCAAAACGGTGATTAATAGCCCATGAAACAGGCCAGAATCGGCCAAAACTGCGAGTGTTGATGAACGGCACGTAAATGCACCCTGGGTTCGTCAATGGTGGAAAACACTCCGGGGATCCAAAATGGTGATTAATAGCCCATGTAACTGTGATTAATAGCCCATGAAACAGGCCAGAATCGGCCAAAACTGCGAGTGTTGATGACTGGCACGTAAATGCACCCTGGGTTCGTCAATGGTGGAAATCACTCCGGGGATCCAAAACGGTGATTAATAGCCCATGTAACTGTGATTAAGAGCCCATGAAACAGGCCAGAATCAGCCAAAACTGCGAGTGTTGATGACCAGCACGTAAATACACCCTACGGTTCGTCAATGGTGGAAATCACTCCGGGGACCCAAAACGGTGATTAATAGCCCATGAAACAGGCCAGAATCGGCCAAAACTGCGAGTGTTGATGACCGGCACGTAAATGCACCCTGGGTTCGTCAATGGTGGAAAACACTCCGGGGATCCAAAACGGTGACTAATAGCGCATGTAACTGTGATTAATAGCCCATGAAACAGGCCAGAATCGGCCAAAACTGCGAGTGTTGATGACCGGCACGTAAATGCACCCTGGGTTCGTCAATGGTGGAAATCACTCCGGGGATCCAAAACGGTGATTAATAGCCCATGTAACTGTGATTAAGAGCCCATGAAACAGGCCAGAATCAGCCAAAACTGCGAGTGTTGATGACCAGCACGTAAATGCACCCTAGGGTTCGTCAATGGTGGAAATCACTCCGGGGACCCAAAACGGTGATTAATAGCCCATGAAACAGGCCAGAATCGGCCAAAACTGCGAGTGTTGATGAACGGCACGTAAATGCACCCTGGGTTCGTCAATGGTGGAAAACACTCCGGGGATCCAAAATGGTGATTAATAGCCCATGTAACTGTGATTAATAGCCCATGAAACAGGCCAGAATCGGCCAAAACTGCGAGTGTTGATGACTGGCACGTAAATGCACCCTGGGTTCGTCAATGGTGGAAATCACTCCGGGGATCCAAAACGGTGATTAATAGCCCATGTAACTGTGATTAAGAGCCCATGAAACAGGCCAGAATCAGCCAAAACTGCGAGTGTTGATGACCAACACGTAAATACACCCTAGGGTTCGTCAATGGTGGAAATCACTCCGGGGACCCAAAACGGTGATTAATAGCCCATGAAACAGGCCAGAATCGGCCAAAACTGCGAGTGTTGATGACCGGCACGTAAATGCACCCTGGGTTCGTCAATGGTGGAAAACACTCCGGGGATCCAAAACGGTGACTAATAGCCCATGTAACTGTGATTAATAGCCCATGAAACAGGCCAGAATCGGCCAAAACTGCGAGTGTTGATGACTGGCACGTAAATGCACCCTGGGTTCGTCAATGGTGGAAATCACTCTGAGGATCCAAAACGGTGATTAATAGCCCATGTAACTGTGATTAAGAGCCCATGAAACAGGCCAGAATCAGCCAAAACTGCGAGTGTTGATGACCAGCACGTAAATGCACCCTAGGGTTCGTCAATGGTGGAAATCACTCCGGGGACCCAAAACGGTGATTAATAGCCCATGAAACAGGCCAGAATCGGCCAAAACTGCGAGTGTTGATGAACGGCACGTAAATGCACCCTGGGTTCGTCAATGGTGGAAAACACTCCGGGGATCCAAAATGGTGATTAATAGCCCATGTAACTGTGATTAAGAGCCCATGAAACAGGCCAGAATCAGCCAAAACTGCGAGTGTTGATGTGTTGATGACCAGCACGTAAATGCACCCTAGGGTTCGTCAATGGTGGAAATCACTCCGGGGACCCAAAACGGTGATTAATAGCCCATGAAACAGGCCAGAATCGGCCAAAACTGCGAGTGTTAATGACCGGCACGTAAATGCACCCTGGTTTCGTCAATGGTGGAAATCACTCCGGGGATCCAAAACGGTGACTAATAGCGCATGTAACTGTGATTAATAGCCCATGAAACAGGCCAGAATCGGCCAAAACTGCGAGTGTTGATGACCGGCACGTAAATGCACCCTGGGTTCGTCAATGGTGGAAATCACTCCGGGGATCCAAAACGGTGATTAATAGCCCATGTAACTGTGATTAAGAGCCCATGAAACAGGCCAGAATCAGCCAAAACTGCGAGTGTTGATGACCAGCACGTAAATGCACCCTAGGGTTCGTCAATGGTGGAAATCACTCCGGGGACCCAAAACGGTGATTAATAGCCCATGAAACAGGCCAGAATCGGCCAAAACTGCGAGTGTTGATGAACGGCACGTAAATGCACCCTGGGTTCGTCAATGGTGGAAAACACTCCGGGGATCCAAAATGGTGATTAATAGCCCATGTAACTGTGATTAATAGCCCATGAAACAGGCCAGAATCGGCCAAAACTGCGAGTGTTGATGACTGGCACGTAAATGCACCCTGGGTTCGTCAATGGTGGAAATCACTCCGGGGATCCAAAACGGTGATTAATAGCCCATGTAACTGTGATGAAGAGCCCATGAAACAGGCCAGAATCAGCCAAAACTGCGAGTGTTGATGACCAACACGTAAATACACCCTAGGGTTCGTCAATGGTGGAAATCACTCCGGGGACCCAAAACGGTGATTAATAGCCCATGAAACAGGCCAGAATCGGCCAAAACTGCGAGTGTTGATGACCGGCACGTAAATGCACCCTGGGTTCGTCAATGGTGGAAAACACTCCGGGGATCCAAAACGGTGACTAATAGCCCATGTAACTGTGATTAATAGCCCATGAAACAGGCCAGAATCGGCCAAAACTGCGAGTGTTGATGACTGGCACGTAAATGCACCCTGGGTTCGTCAATGGTGGAAATCACTCTGAGGATCCAAAACGGTGATTAATAGCCCATGTAACTGTGATTAAGAGCCCATGAAACAGGCCAGAATCAGCCAAAACTGCGAGTGTTGATGACCAGCACGTAAATGCACCCTAGGGTTCGTCAATGGTGGAAATCACTCCGGGGACCCAAAACGGTGATTAATAGCCCATGAAACAGGCCAGAATCGGCCAAAACTGCGAGTGTTGATGAACGGCACGTAAATGCACCCTGGGTTCGTCAATGGTGGAAAACACTCCGGGGATCCAAAATGGTGATTAATAGCCCATGTAACTGTGATTAAGAGCCCATGAAACAGGCCAGAATCAGCCAAAACTGCGAGTGTTGATGTGTTGATGACCAGCACGTAAATGCACCCTAGGGTTCGTCAATGGTGGAAATCACTCCGGGGACCCAAAACGGTGATTAATAGCCCATGAAACAGGCCAGAATCGGCCAAAACTGCGAGTGTTGATGAACGGCACGTAAATGCACCCTGGGTTCGTCAATGGTGGAAAACACTCCGGGGATCCAAAATGGTGATTAATAGCCCATGTAACTGTGATTAATAGCCCATGAAACAGGCCAGAATCGGCCAAAACTGCGAGTGTTGATGACCGGCACGTAAATGCACCCTGGGTTCGTCAATGGTGGAAATCACTCCGGGGATCCAAAACGGTGATTAATAGCCCATGTAACTGTGATTAAGAGCCCATGAAAAAGGCCAGAATCAGCCAAAACTGCGAGTGTTGATGACCAGCACGTAAATGCACCCTAGGGTTCGTCAATGGTGGAAATCACTCCGGGGACCCAAAACGGTGATTAATAGCCCATGAAACAGGCCAGAATCGGCCAAAACTGCGAGTGTTGATGAACGGCACGTAAATGCACCCTGGGTTCGTCAATCTTGGAAAACACTCCGGGGATCCAAAATGGTGATTAATAGCCCATGTAACTGTGATTAATAGCCCATGAAACAGGCCAGAATCGGCCAAAACTGCGAGTGTTGATGACTGGCACGTAAATGCACCCTGGGTTCGTCAATGGTGGAAATCACTCTGAGGATCCAAAACGGTGATTAATAGCCCATGTAACTGTGATTAAGAGCCCATGAAACAGGCCAGAATCAGCCAAAACTGCGAGTGTTGATGACCAGCACGTAAATACACCCTAGGGTTCGTCAATGGTGGAAATCACTCCGGGGACCCAAAACGGTGATTAATAGCCCATGAAACAGGCCAGAATCGGCCAAAACTGCGAGTGTTAATGACCGGCACGTAAATGCACCCTGGTTTCGTCAACGGTGGAAATCACTCCGGGGATCCAAAATGGTGATTAATAGCCCATGTAACTGTGATTAATAGCCCATGAAACAGGCCAGAATCGGCCAAAACTGCGAGAGTTGATGACCGGCACGTAAATGCACCCTGGGGTTCGTCAATGGTGGAAATCACTCCGGGGACCCAAAACGGTGATTAATAGCCCATGAAACAGGCCAAAATCGGCCAAAACTGCGAGTGTTGATGACCGGCACGTAAATGCACCCTGGTTTCGTCAATGGTGGAAATCACTCCGGGATCCAAAATGGTGATTAATAGCCCATGTAACTGTGATTAATAGCCCATGAAACAGGCCAGAATCGGCCAAAACTGCGAGTGTTGATGACCGGCACGTAAATGCACCCTGGGTTCGTCAATGGTGGAAATCACTCCGGGGATCCAAAACGGTGACTAATAGCCCATGTAACTGTGATTAATAGCCCATGAAACAGGCCAGAATCGGCCAAAACTGCGAGTGTTGATGACCGGCACGTAAATGCACCCTGGGTTCGTCAATGGTGGAAATCACTCCGGGGATCCAAAACGGTGATTAATAGCCCATGTAACTGTGATTAAGAGCCCATGAAACAGGCCAGAATCAGCCAAAACTGCGAGTGTTGATGACCAGCACGTAAATGCACCCTAGGGTTCGTCAATGGTGGAAATCACTCCGGGGACCCAAAACGGTGATTAATAGCCCATGAAACAGGCCAGAATCGGCCAAAACTGCGAGTGTTGATGAACGGCACGTAAATGCACCCTGGGTTCGTCAATGGTGGAAAACACTCCGGGGATCCAAAATGGTGATTAATAGCCCATGTAACTGTGATTAATAGCCCATGAAACAGGCCAGAATCGGCCAAAACTGCGAGTGTTGATGACTGGCACGTAAATGCACCCTGGGTTCGTCAATGGTGGAAATCACTCTGAGGATCCAAAACGGTGATTAATAGCCCATGTAACTGTGATTAAGAGCCCATGAAACAGGCCAGAATCAGCCAAAACTGCGAGTGTTGATGACCAGCACGTAAATACACCCTAGGGTTCGTCAATGGTGGAAATCACTCCGGGGACCCAAAACGGTGATTAATAGCCCATGAAACAGGCCAGAATCGGCCAAAACTGCGAGTGTTAATGACCGGCACGTAAATGCACCCTGGTTTCGTCAATGGTGGAAATCACTCCGGGGATCCAAAATGGTGATTAATAGCCCATGTAACTGTGATTAATAGCCCATGAAACAGGCCAGAATCGGCCAAAACTGCGAGAGTTGATGACCGGCACGTAAATGCACCCTGGGGTTCGTCAATGGTGGAAATCACTCCGGGGACCCAAAACGGTGATTAATAGCCCATGAAACAGGCCAAAATCGGCCAAAACTGCGAGTGTTGATGACCGGCACGTAAATGCACCCTGGGTTCGTCAATGGTGGAAATCACTCCGGGGATCCAAAACGGTGATTAATAGCCCATGTAACTGTGATTAATAGCCCATGAAACAGGCCAGAATCGGCCAAAACTGCGAGTGTTGATGACCGGCACGTAAATGCACCCTGGGTTCGTCAATGGTGGAAATCACTCCGGGGATCCAAAACGGTGATTAATAGCCCATGTAACTGTGATTAAGAGCCCATGAAACAGGCCAGAATCAGCCAAAACTGCGAGTGTTGATGACCAGCACGTAAATGCACCCTAGGGTTCGTCAATGGTGGAAATCACTCCGGGGACCCAAAACGGTGATTAATAGCCCATGAAACAGGCCAGAATCGGCCAAAACTGCGAGTGTTGATGAACGGCACGTAAATGCACCCTGGGTTCTTCAATGGTGGAAAACACTCCGGGGATCCAAAATGGTGATTAATAGCCCATGTAACTGTGATTAATAGCCCATGAAACAGGCCAGAATCGGCCAAAACTGCGAGTGTTGATGACTGGCACGTAAATGCACCCTGGGTTCGTCAATGGTGGAAATCACTCCGAGGACCCAAAACGGTGATTAATAGCCCATGAAACAGGCCAGAATCGGCCAAAACTGCGAGTGTTGATGACCGGCACGTAAATGCACCCTGGGTTCGTCAATGGTGGAAAACACTCCGGGGATCCAAAACGGTGACTAATAGCCCATGTAACTGTGATTAATAGCCCATGAAACAGGCCAGAATCGGCCAAAACTGCGAGTGTTGATGACCGGCACGTAAATGCACCCTGGGTTCGTCAATGGTGGAAATCACTCCGGGGATCCAAAACGGTGACTAATAGCCCATGTAACTGTGATTAATAGCCCATGAAACAGGCCAGAATCAGCCAAAACTGCGAGTGTTGATGACCAGCACGTAAATGCACCCTAGGGTTCGTCAATGGTGGAAATCACTCCGGGGACCCAAAACGGTGATTAATAGCCCATGAAACAGGCCAGAATCGGCCAAAACTGCGAGTGTTGATGAACGGCACGTAAATGCACCCTGGGTTCGTCAATGGTGGAAAACACTCCGGGGATCCAAAATGGTGATTAATAGGCCATGTAACTGTGATTAATAGCCCATGAAACAGGCCAGAATCGGCCAACACTGCGAGTGTTGATGACTGGCACGTAAATGCACCCTGGGTTCGGCAATGGTGGAAATCACTCTGAGGATCCAAAACGGTGATTAATAGCCCATGTAACTGTGATTAAGAGCCCATGAAACAGGCCAGAATCAGCCAAAACTGCGAGTGTTGATGACCAGCACGTAAATACACCCTAGGGTTCGTCAATGGTGGAAATCACTCCGGGGACCCAAAACGGTGATTAATAGCCCATGAAACAGGCCAGAATCGGCCAAAACTGCGAGAGTTGATGACCGGCACGTAAATGCACCCTGGGGTTCGTCAATGGTGGAAATCACTCCGGGGACCCAAAACGGTGATTAATAGCCCATGAAACAGGCCAAAATCGGCCAAAACTGCGAGTGTTGATGACCGGCACGTAAATGCACCCTGGTTTCGTCAATGGTGGAAATCACTCCGGGATCCAAAATGGTGATTAATAGCCCATGTAACTGTGATTAATAGCCCATGAAACAGGCCAGAATCGGCCAAAACTGCGAGTGTTGATGACTGGCACGTAAATGCACCCTGGGTTCGTCAATGGTGGAAATCACTCTGAGGATCCAAAACGGTGATTAATAGCCCATGTAACTGTGATTAAGAGCCCATGAAACAGGCCAGAATCAGCCAAAACTGCGAGTGTTGATGACCAGCACGTAAATACACCCTAGGGTTCGTCAATGGTGGAAATCACTCCGGGGACCCAAAACGGTGATTAATAGCCCATGAAACAGGCCAGAATCGGCCAAAACTGCGAGTGTTAATGACCGGCACGTAAATGCACCCTGGTTTCGTCAACGGTGGAAATCACTCCGGGGATCCAAAATGGTGATTAATAGCCCATGTAACTGTGATTAATAGCCCATGAAACAGGCCAGAATCGGCCAAAACTGCGAGAGTTGATGACCGGCACGTAAATGCACCCTGGGGTTCGTCAATGGTGGAAATCACTCCGGGGACCCAAAACGGTGATTAATAGCCCATGAAACAGGCCAAAATCGGCCAAAACTGCGAGTGTTGATGACCGGCACGTAAATGCACCCTGGTTTCGTCAATGGTGGAAATCACTCCGGGATCCAAAATGGTGATTAATAGCCCATGTAACTGTGATTAATAGCCCATGAAACAGGCCAGAATCGGCCAAAACTGCGAGTGTTGATGACCGGCACGTAAATGCACCCTGGGTTCGTCAATGGTGGAAATCACTCCGGGGATCCAAAACGGTGACTAATAGCCCATGTAACTGTGATTAATAGCCCATGAAACAGGCCAGAATCGGCCAAAACTGCGAGTGTTGATGACCGGCACGTAAATGCACCCTGGGTTCGTCAATGGTGGAAATCACTCCGGGGATCCAAAACGGTGATTAATAGCCCATGTAACTGTGATTAAGAGCCCATGAAACAGGCCAGAATCAGCCAAAACTGCGAGTGTTGATGACCAGCACGTAAATGCACCCTAGGGTTCGTCAATGGTGGAAATCACTCCGGGGACCCAAAACGGTGATTAATAGCCCATGAAACAGGCCAGAATCGGCCAAAACTGCGAGTGTTGATGAACGGCACGTAAATGCACCCTGGGTTCGTCAATGGTGGAAAACACTCCGGGGATCCAAAATGGTGATTAATAGCCCATGTAACTGTGATTAATAGCCCATGAAACAGGCCAGAATCGGCCAAAACTGCGAGTGTTGATGACTGGCACGTAAATGCACCCTGGGTTCGTCAATGGTGGAAATCACTCTGAGGATCCAAAACGGTGATTAATAGCCCATGTAACTGTGATTAAGAGCCCATGAAACAGGCCAGAATCAGCCAAAACTGCGAGTGTTGATGACCAGCACGTAAATACACCCTAGGGTTCGTCAATGGTGGAAATCACTCCGGGGACCCAAAACGGTGATTAATAGCCCATGAAACAGGCCAGAATCGGCCAAAACTGCGAGTGTTAATGACCGGCACGTAAATGCACCCTGGTTTCGTCAATGGTGGAAATCACTCCGGGGATCCAAAATGGTGATTAATAGCCCATGTAACTGTGATTAATAGCCCATGAAACAGGCCAGAATCGGCCAAAACTGCGAGAGTTGATGACCGGCACGTAAATGCACCCTGGGGTTCGTCAATGGTGGAAATCACTCCGGGGACCCAAAACGGTGATTAATAGCCCATGAAACAGGCCAAAATCGGCCAAAACTGCGAGTGTTGATGACCGGCACGTAAATGCACCCTGGGTTCGTCAATGGTGGAAATCACTCCGGGGATCCAAAACGGTGATTAATAGCCCATGTAACTGTGATTAATAGCCCATGAAACAGGCCAGAATCGGCCAAAACTGCGAGTGTTGATGACCGGCACGTAAATGCACCCTGGGTTCGTCAATGGTGGAAATCACTCCGGGGATCCAAAACGGTGATTAATAGCCCATGTAACTGTGATTAAGAGCCCATGAAACAGGCCAGAATCAGCCAAAACTGCGAGTGTTGATGACCAGCACGTAAATGCACCCTAGGGTTCGTCAATGGTGGAAATCACTCCGGGGACCCAAAACGGTGATTAATAGCCCATGAAACAGGCCAGAATCGGCCAAAACTGCGAGTGTTGATGAACGGCACGTAAATGCACCCTGGGTTCTTCAATGGTGGAAAACACTCCGGGGATCCAAAATGGTGATTAATAGCCCATGTAACTGTGATTAATAGCCCATGAAACAGGCCAGAATCGGCCAAAACTGCGAGTGTTGATGACTGGCACGTAAATGCACCCTGGGTTCGTCAATGGTGGAAATCACTCCGAGGACCCAAAACGGTGATTAATAGCCCATGAAACAGGCCAGAATCGGCCAAAACTGCGAGTGTTGATGACCGGCACGTAAATGCACCCTGGGTTCGTCAATGGTGGAAAACACTCCGGGGATCCAAAACGGTGACTAATAGCCCATGTAACTGTGATTAATAGCCCATGAAACAGGCCAGAATCGGCCAAAACTGCGAGTGTTGATGACCGGCACGTAAATGCACCCTGGGTTCGTCAATGGTGGAAATCACTCCGGGGATCCAAAACGGTGACTAATAGCCCATGTAACTGTGATTAATAGCCCATGAAACAGGCCAGAATCAGCCAAAACTGCGAGTGTTGATGACCAGCACGTAAATGCACCCTAGGGTTCGTCAATGGTGGAAATCACTCCGGGGACCCAAAACGGTGATTAATAGCCCATGAAACAGGCCAGAATCGGCCAAAACTGCGAGTGTTGATGAACGGCACGTAAATGCACCCTGGGTTCGTCAATGGTGGAAAACACTCCGGGGATCCAAAATGGTGATTAATAGGCCATGTAACTGTGATTAATAGCCCATGAAACAGGCCAGAATCGGCCAACACTGCGAGTGTTGATGACTGGCACGTAAATGCACCCTGGGTTCGGCAATGGTGGAAATCACTCTGAGGATCCAAAACGGTGATTAATAGCCCATGTAACTGTGATTAAGAGCCCATGAAACAGGCCAGAATCAGCCAAAACTGCGAGTGTTGATGACCAGCACGTAAATACACCCTAGGGTTCGTCAATGGTGGAAATCACTCCGGGGACCCAAAACGGTGATTAATAGCCCATGAAACAGGCCAGAATCGGCCAAAACTGCGAGAGTTGATGACCGGCACGTAAATGCACCCTGGGGTTCGTCAATGGTGGAAATCACTCCGGGGACCCAAAACGGTGATTAATAGCCCATGAAACAGGCCAAAATCGGCCAAAACTGCGAGTGTTGATGACCGGCACGTAAATGCACCCTGGTTTCGTCAATGGTGGAAATCACTCCGGGATCCAAAATGGTGATTAATAGCCCATGTAACTGTGATTAATAGCCCATGAAACAGGCCAGAATCGGCCAAAACTGCGAGTGTTGATGACCGGCACGTAAATGCACCCTGGGTTCGTCAATGGTGGAAAACACTCCGGGGATCCAAAACGGTGACTAATAGCCCATGTAACTGTGATTAATAGCCCATGAAACAGGCCAGAATCGGCCAAAACTGCGAGTGTTGATGACTGGCACGTAAATGCACCCTGGGTTCGTCAATGGTGGAAATCACTCTGAGGATCCAAAACGGTGATTAATAGCCCATGTAACTGTGATTAAGAGCCCATGAAACAGGCCAGAATCAGCCAAAACTGCGAGTGTTGATGACCAGCACGTAAATGCACCCTAGGGTTCGTCAATGGTGGAAATCACTCCGGGGACCCAAAACGGTGATTAAAAGCCCATGAAACAGGCCAGAATCGGCCAAAACTGCGAGTGTTGATGAACGGCACGTAAATGCACCCTGGGTTCGTCAATGGTGGAAAACACTCCGGGGATCCAAAATGGTGATTAATAGGCCATGTAACTGTGATTAATAGCCCATGAAACAGGCCAGAATCGGCCAACACTGCGAGTGTTGATGACTGGCACGTAAATGCACCCTGGGTTCGGCAATGGTGGAAATCACTCTGAGGATCCAAAACGGTGATTAATAGCCCATGTAACTGTGATTAAGAGCCCATGAAACAGGCCAGAATCAGCCAAAACTGCGAGTGTTGATGACCAGCACGTAAATACACCCTAGGGTTCGTCAATGGTGGAAATCACTCCGGGGACCCAAAACGGTGATTAATAGCCCATGAAACAGGCCAGAATCGGCCAAAACTGCGAGTGTTGATGAACGGCACGTAAATGCACCCTGGGTTCGTCAATGGTGGAAAACACTCCGGGGATCCAAAATGGTGATTAATAGGCCATGTAACTGTGATTAATAGCCCATGAAACAGGCCAGAATCGGCCAACACTGCGAGTGTTGATGACTGGCACGTAAATGCACCCTGGGTTCGGCAATGGTGGAAATCACTCTGAGGATCCAAAACGGTGATTAATAGCCCATGTAACTGTGATTAAGAGCCCATGAAACAGGCCAGAATCAGCCAAAACTGCGAGTGTTGATGACCAGCACGTAAATACACCCTAGGGTTCGTCAATGGTGGAAATCACTCCGGGGACCCAAAACGGTGATTAATAGCCCATGAAACAGGCCAGAATCGGCCAAAACTGCGAGAGTTGATGACCGGCACGTAAATGCACCCTGGGGTTCGTCAATGGTGGAAATCACTCCGGGGACCCAAAACGGTGATTAATAGCCCATGAAACAGGCCAAAATCGGCCAAAACTGCGAGTGTTGATGACCGGCACGTAAATGCACCCTGGTTTCGTCAATGGTGGAAATCACTCCGGGATCCAAAATGGTGATTAATAGCCCATGTAACTGTGATTAATAGCCCATGAAACAGGCCAGAATCGGCCAAAACTGCGAGTGTTGATGACCGGCACGTAAATGCACCCTGGGTTCGTCAATGGTGGAAAACACTCCGGGGATCCAAAACGGTGACTAATAGCCCATGTAACTGTGATTAATAGCCCATGAAACAGGCCAGAATCGGCCAAAACTGCGAGTGTTGATGACTGGCACGTAAATGCACCCTGGGTTCGTCAATGGTGGAAATCACTCTGAGGATCCAAAACGGTGATTAATAGCCCATGTAACTGTGATTAAGAGCCCATGAAACAGGCCAGAATCAGCCAAAACTGCGAGTGTTGATGACCAGCACGTAAATGCACCCTAGGGTTCGTCAATGGTGGAAATCACTCCGGGGACCCAAAACGGTGATTAAAAGCCCATGAAACAGGCCAGAATCGGCCAAAACTGCGAGTGTTGATGAACGGCACGTAAATGCACCCTGGGTTCGTCAATGGTGGAAAACACTCCGGGGATCCAAAATGGTGATTAATAGGCCATGTAACTGTGATTAATAGCCCATGAAACAGGCCAGAATCGGCCAACACTGCGAGTGTTGATGACTGGCACGTAAATGCACCCTGGGTTCGGCAATGGTGGAAATCACTCTGAGGATCCAAAACGGTGATTAATAGCCCATGTAACTGTGATTAAGAGCCCATGAAACAGGCCAGAATCAGCCAAAACTGCGAGTGTTGATGACCAGCACGTAAATACACCCTAGGGTTCGTCAATGGTGGAAATCACTCCGGGGACCCAAAACGGTGATTAATAGCCCATGAAACAGGCCAGAATCGGCCAAAACTGCGAGTGTTGATGAACGGCACGTAAATGCACCCTGGGTTCGTCAATGGTGGAAAACACTCCGGGGATCCAAAATGGTGATTAATAGGCCATGTAACTGTGATTAATAGCCCATGAAACAGGCCAGAATCGGCCAACACTGCGAGTGTTGATGACTGGCACGTAAATGCACCCTGGGTTCGGCAATGGTGGAAATCACTCTGAGGATCCAAAACGGTGATTAATAGCCCATGTAACTGTGATTAAGAGCCCATGAAACAGGCCAGAATCAGCCAAAACTGCGAGTGTTGATGACCAGCACGTAAATACACCCTAGGGTTCGTCAATGGTGGAAATCACTCCGGGGACCCAAAACGGTGATTAATAGCCCATGAAACAGGCCAGAATCGGCCAAAACTGCGAGAGTTGATGACCGGCACGTAAATGCACCCTGGGGTTCGTCAATGGTGGAAATCACTCCGGGGACCCAAAACGGTGATTAATAGCCCATGAAACAGGCCAAAATCGGCCAAAACTGCGAGTGTTGATGACCGGCACGTAAATGCACCCTGGTTTCGTCAATGGTGGAAATCACTCCGGGATCCAAAATGGTGATTAATAGCCCATGTAACTGTGATTAATAGCCCATGAAACAGGCCAGAATCGGCCAAAACTGCGAGTGTTGATGACCGGCACGTAAATGCACCCTGGGTTCGTCAATGGTGGAAAACACTCCGGGGATCCAAAACGGTGACTAATAGCCCATGTAACTGTGATTAATAGCCCATGAAACAGGCCAGAATCGGCCAAAACTGCGAGTGTTGATGACTGGCACGTAAATGCACCCTGGGTTCGTCAATGGTGGAAATCACTCTGAGGATCCAAAACGGTGATTAATAGCCCATGTAACTGTGATTAAGAGCCCATGAAACAGGCCAGAATCAGCCAAAACTGCGAGTGTTGATGACCAGCACGTAAATGCACCCTAGGGTTCGTCAATGGTGGAAATCACTCCGGGGACCCAAAACGGTGATTAATAGCCCATGAAACAGGCCAGAATCGGCCAAAACTGCGAGTGTTGATGAACGGCACGTAAATGCACCCTGGGTTCGTCAATGGTGGAAAACACTCCGGGGATCCAAAATGGTGATTAATAGCCCATGTAACTGTGATTAATAGCCCATGAAACAGGCCAGAATCGGCCAACACTGCGAGTGTTGATGACTGGCACGTAAATGCACCCTGGGTTCGTCAATGGTGGAAATCACTCTGAGGATCCAAAACGGTGATTAATAGCCCATGTAACTGTGATTAAGAGCCCATGAAACAGGCCAGAATCAGCCAAAACTGCGAGTGTTGATGACCAGCACGTAAATACACCCTAGGGTTCGTCAATGGTGGAAATCACTCCGGGGACCCAAAACGGTGATTAATAGCCCATGAAACAGGCCAGAATCGGCCAAAACTGCGAGTGTTAATGACCGGCACGTAAATGCACCCTGGTTTCGTCAATGGTGGAAATCACTCCGGGGATCCAAAATGGTGATTAATAGCCCATGTAACTGTGATTAATAACCCATGAAACAGGCCAGAATCGGCCAAAACTGCGAGAGTTGATGACCGGCACGTAAATGCACCCTGGGGTTCGTCAATGGTGGAAATCACTCCGGGGACCCAAAACGGTGATTAATAGCCCATGAAACAGCCAAAATCGGCCAAAACTGCGAGTGTTGATGACCGGCACGTAAATGCACCCTGGTTTCGTCAATGGTGGAAATCACTCCGGGATCCAAAATGGTGATTAATAGCCCATGTAACTGTGATTAATAGCCCATGAAACAGGCCAGAATCGGCCAAAACTGCGAGTGTTGATGACCGGCACGTAAATGCACCCTGGGTTCGTCAATGGTGGAAAACACTCCGGGGATCCAAAACGGTGACTAATAGCCCATGTAACTGTGATTAATAGCCCATGAAACAGGCCAGAATCGGCCAAAACTGTGAGTGTTGATGACCGGCACGTAAATGCACCCTGGGTTCGTCAATGGTGGAAATCACTCCGGGGATCCAAAACGGTGATTAATAGCCCATGTAACTGTGATTAAGAGCCCATGAAACAGGCCAGAATCAGCCAAAACTGCGAGTGTTGATGACCAGCACGTAAATGCACCCTAGGGTTCGTCAATGGTGGAAATCACTCCGGGGACCCAAAACGGTGATTAATAGCCCATGAAACAGGCCAGAATCGGCCAAAACTGCGAGTGTTGATGAACGGCACGTAAATGCACCCTGGGTTCGTCAATGGTGGAAAACACTCCGGGGATCCAAAATGGTGATTAATAGCCCATGTAACTGTGATTAATAGCCCATGAAACAGGCCAGAATCGGCCAACACTGCGAGTGTTGATGACTGGCACGTAAATGCACCCTGGGTTCGTCAATGGTGGAAATCACTCTGAGGATCCAAAACGGTGATTAATAGCCCATGTAACTGTGATTAAGAGCCCATGAAACAGGCCAGAATCAGCCAAAACTGCGAGTGTTGATGACCAGCACGTAAATACACCCTAGGGTTCGTCAATGGTGGAAATCACTCCGGGGACCCAAAACGGTGATTAATAGCCCATGAAACAGGCCAGAATCGGCCAAAACTGCGAGTGTTGATGAACGGCACGTAAATGCACCCTGGGTTCGTCAATGGTGGAAAACACTCCGGGGATCCAAAATGGTGATTAATAGCCCATGTAACTGTGATTAATAGCCCATGAAACAGGCCAGAATCGGCCAAAACTGCGAGTGTTGATGACTGGCACGTAAATGCACCATGGGTTCGTCAATGGTGGAAATCACTCCGGGGATCCAAAACGGTGATTAATAGCCCATGTAACTGTGATTAAGAGCCCATGAAAAAGGCCAGAATCAGCCAAAACTGCGAATGTTGATGACCAGCACGTAAATACACCCTAGGGTTCGTCAATGGTGGAAATCACTCCGGGGACCCAAAACGGTGATTAATAGCCCATGAAACAGGCCAGAATCGGCCAAAACTGCGAGTGTTAATGACCGGCACGTAAATGCACCCTGGTTTCGTCAATGGTGGAAATCACTCCGGGGATCCAAAATGGTGATTAATAGCCCATGTAACTGTGATTAATAGCCCATGAAACAGGCCAGAATCGGCCAAAACTGCGAGTGTTGATGACCGGCACGTAAATGCACCCTGGGGTTCGTCAATGGTGGAAATCACTCCGGGGACCCAAAACGGTGATTAATAGCCCATGTAACTGTGATTAATAGCCCATGAAACAGGCCAGAATCAGCCAAAACTGCGAGTGTTGATGACCAGCACGTAAATGCACCCTAGGGTTCGTCAATGGTGGAAATCACTCCGGGGACCCAAAACGGTGATTAAGAGCCCATGAAACAGGCCAGAATCGGCCAAAACTGCGAGTGTTAATGACCGGCACGTAAATGCACCCTGGTTTCGTCAATGGTGGAAATCACTCCGGGATCCAAAATGGTGATTAATAGCCCATGTAACTGTGATTAATAGCCCATGAAACAGGCCAGAATCGGCCAAAACTGCGAGTGTTGATGACCGGCACGTAAATGCACCCTGGGTTCGTCAATGGTGGAAATCACTCCGGGGATCCAAAACGGTGATTAATAGCCCATGTAACTGTGATTAAGAGCCCATGAAACAGGCCAGAATCAGCCAAAACTGCGAGTGTTGATGACCAGCACGTAAATGCACCCTAGGGTTCGTCAATGGTGGAAATCACTCCGGGGACCCAAAACGGTGATTAATAGCCCATGAAACAGGCCAGAATCGGCCAAAACTGCGAGTGTTGATGAACGGCACGTAAATGCACCCTGGGTTCGTCAATGGTGGAAAACACTCCGGGGATCCAAAATGGTGATTAATAGCCCATGTAACTGTGATTAATAGCCCATGAAACAGGCCAGAATCGGCCAACACTGCGAGTGTTGATGACTGGCACGTAAATGCACCCTGGGTTCGTCAATGGTGGAAATCACTCTGAGGATCCAAAACGGTGATTAATAGCCCATGTAACTGTGATTAAGAGCCCATGAAACAGGCCAGAATCAGCCAAAACTGCGAGTGTTGATGACCAGCACGTAAATACACCCTAGGGTTCGTCAATGGTGGAAATCACTCCGGGGACCCAAAACGGTGATTAATAGCCCATGAAACAGGCCAGAATCGGCCAAAACTGCGAGTGTTAATGACCGGCACGTAAATGCACCCTGGTTTCGTCAATGGTGGAAATCACTCCGGGGATCCAAAATGGTGATTAATAGCCCATGTAACTGTGATTAATAGCCCATGAAACAGGCCAGAATCGGCCAAAACTGCGAGAGTTGATGACCGGCACGTAAATGCACCCTGGGGTTCGTCAATGGTGGAAATCACTCCGGGGACCCAAAACGGTGATTAATAGCCCATGAAACAGCCAAAATCGGCCAAAACTGCGAGTGTTGATGACCGGCACGTAAATGCACCCTGGTTTCGTCAATGGTGGAAATCACTCCGGGATCCAAAATGGTGATTAATAGCCCATGTAACTGTGATTAATAGCCCATGAAACAGGCCAGAATCGGCCAAAACTGCGAGTGTTGATGACCGGCACGTAAATGCACCCTGGGTTCGTCAATGGTGGAAAACACTCCGGGGATCCAAAACGGTGACTAATAGCCCATGTAACTGTGATTAATAGCCCATGAAACAGGCCAGAATCGGCCAAAACTGTGAGTGTTGATGACCGGCACGTAAATGCACCCTGGGTTCGTCAATGGTGGAAATCACTCCGGGGATCCAAAACGGTGATTAATAGCCCATGTAACTGTGATTAAGAGCCCATGAAACAGGCCAGAATCAGCCAAAACTGCGAGTGTTGATGACCAGCACGTAAATGCACCCTAGGGTTCGTCAATGGTGGAAATCACTCCGGGGACCCAAAACGGTGATTAATAGCCCATGAAACAGGCCAGAATCGGCCAAAACTGCGAGTGTTGATGAACGGCACGTAAATGCACCCTGGGTTCGTCAATGGTGGAAAACACTCCGGGGATCCAAAATGGTGATTAATAGCCCATGTAACTGTGATTAATAGCCCATGAAACAGGCCAGAATCGGCCAACACTGCGAGTGTTGATGACTGGCACGTAAATGCACCCTGGGTTCGTCAATGGTGGAAATCACTCTGAGGATCCAAAACGGTGATTAATAGCCCATGTAACTGTGATTAAGAGCCCATGAAACAGGCCAGAATCAGCCAAAACTGCGAGTGTTGATGACCAGCACGTAAATACACCCTAGGGTTCGTCAATGGTGGAAATCACTCCGGGGACCCAAAACGGTGATTAATAGCCCATGAAACAGGCCAGAATCGGCCAAAACTGCGAGTGTTGATGAACGGCACGTAAATGCACCCTGGGTTCGTCAATGGTGGAAAACACTCCGGGGATCCAAAATGGTGATTAATAGCCCATGTAACTGTGATTAATAGCCCATGAAACAGGCCAGAATCGGCCAAAACTGCGAGTGTTGATGACTGGCACGTAAATGCACCATGGGTTCGTCAATGGTGGAAATCACTCCGGGGATCCAAAACGGTGATTAATAGCCCATGTAACTGTGATTAAGAGCCCATGAAAAAGGCCAGAATCAGCCAAAACTGCGAATGTTGATGACCAGCACGTAAATACACCCTAGGGTTCGTCAATGGTGGAAATCACTCCGGGGACCCAAAACGGTGATTAATAGCCCATGAAACAGGCCAGAATCGGCCAAAACTGCGAGTGTTAATGACCGGCACGTAAATGCACCCTGGTTTCGTCAATGGTGGAAATCACTCCGGGGATCCAAAATGGTGATTAATAGCCCATGTAACTGTGATTAATAGCCCATGAAACAGGCCAGAATCGGCCAAAACTGCGAGTGTTGATGACCGGCACGTAAATGCACCCTGGGGTTCGTCAATGGTGGAAATCACTCCGGGGACCCAAAACGGTGATTAATAGCCCATGTAACTGTGATTAATAGCCCATGAAACAGGCCAGAATCAGCCAAAACTGCGAGTGTTGATGACCAGCACGTAAATGCACCCTAGGGTTCGTCAATGGTGGAAATCACTCCGGGGACCCAAAACGGTGATTAAGAGCCCATGAAACAGGCCAGAATCGGCCAAAACTGCGAGTGTTAATGACCGGCACGTAAATGCACCCTGGTTTCGTCAATGGTGGAAATCACTCCGGGATCCAAAATGGTGATTAATAGCCCATGTAACTGTGATTAATAGCCCATGAAACAGGCCAGAATCGGCCAAAACTGCGAGTGTTGATGACCGGCACGTAAATGCACCCTGGGTTCGTCAATGGTGGAAATCACTCCGGGGATCCAAAACGGTGATTAATAGCCCATGTAACTGTGATTAAGAGCCCATGAAACAGGCCAGAATCAGCCAAAACTGCGAGTGTTGATGACCAGCACGTAAATGCACCCTAGGGTTCGTCAATGGTGGAAATCACTCCGGGGACCCAAAACGGTGATTAATAGCCCATGAAACAGGCCAGAATCGGCCAAAACTGCGAGTGTTGATGAACGGCACGTAAATGCACCCTGGGTTCGTCAATGGTGGAAAACACTCCGGGGATCCAAAATGGTGATTAATAGCCCATGTAACTGTGATTAATAGCCCATGAAACAGGCCAGAATCGGCCAACACTGCGAGTGTTGATGACTGGCACGTAAATGCACCCTGGGTTCGTCAATGGTGGAAATCACTCTGAGGATCCAAAACGGTGATTAATAGCCCATGTAACTGTGATTAAGAGCCCATGAAACAGGCCAGAATCAGCCAAAACTGCGAGTGTTGATGACCAGCACGTAAATACACCCTAGGGTTCGTCAATGGTGGAAATCACTCCGGGGACCCAAAACGGTGATTAATAGCCCATGAAACAGGCCAGAATCGGCCAAAACTGCGAGTGTTAATGACCGGCACGTAAATGCACCCTGGTTTCGTCAATGGTGGAAATCACTCCGGGGATCCAAAATGGTGATTAATAGCCCATGTAACTGTGATTAATAGCCCATGAAACAGGCCAGAATCGGCCAAAACTGCGAGAGTTGATGACCGGCACGTAAATGCACCCTGGGGTTCGTCAATGGTGGAAATCACTCCGGGGACCCAAAACGGTGATTAATAGCCCATGAAACAGGCCAAAATCGGCCAAAACTGCGAGTGTTGATGACCGGCACGTAAATGCACCCTGGTTTCGTCAATGGTGGAAATCACTCCGGGATCCAAAATGGTGATTAATAGCCCATGTAACTGTGATTAATAGCCCATGAAACAGGACAGAATCGGCCAAAACTGCGAGTGTTGATGACCGGCACGTAAATGCACCCTGGGTTCGTCAATGGTGGAAAACACTCCGGGGATCCAAAACGGTGACTAATAGCCCATGTAACTGTGATTAATAGCCCATGAAACAGGCCAGAATCGGCCAAAACTGCGAGTGTTGATGACCGGCACGTAAATGCACCCTGGGTTCGTCAATGGTGGAAATCACTCCGGGGATCCAAAACGGTGATTAATAGCCCATGTAACTGTGATTAAGAGCCCATGAAACAGGCCAGAATCAGCCAAAACTGCGAGTGTTGATGACCAGCACGTAAATGCACCCTAGGGTTCGTCAATGGTGGAAATCACTCCGGGGACCCAAAACGGTGATTAATAGCCCATGAAACAGGCCAGAATCGGCCAAAACTGCGAGTGTTGATGAACGGCACGTAAATGCACCCTGGGTTCGTCAATGGTGGAAAACACTCCGGGGATCCAAAATGGTGATTAATAGCCCATGTAACTGTGATTAATAGCCCATGAAACAGGCCAGAATCGGCCAAAACTGCGAGTGTTCATGACTGGCACGTAAATGCACCATGGGTTCGTCAATGGTGGAAATCACTCCGGGGATCCAAAACGGTGATTAATAGCCCATGTAACTGTGATTAAGAGCCCATGAAAAAGGCCAGAATCAGCCAAAACTGCGAATGTTGATGACCAGCACGTAAATACACCCTAGGGTTCGTCAATGGTGGAAATCACTCCGGGGACCCAAAACGGTGATTAATAGCCCATGAAACAGGCCAGAATCGGCCAAAACTGCGAGTGTTAATGACCGGCACGTAAATGCACCCTGGTTTCGTCAATGGTGGAAATCACTCCGGGGATCCAAAATGGTGATTAATAGCCCATGTAACTGTGATTAATAGCCCATGAAACAGGCCAGAATCGGCCAAAACTGCGAGTGTTGATGACCGGCACATAAATGCAACCTGGGGTTCGTCAATGGTGGAAATCACTCCGGGGACCCAAAACGGTGATTAATAGCCCATGTAACTGTGATTAATAGCCCATGAAACAGGCCAGAATCAGCCAAAACTGCGAGTGTTGATGACCAGCACGTAAATGCACCCTAGGGTTCGTCAATGGTGGAAATCACTCCGGGGACCCAAAACGGTGATTAATAGCCCATGAAACAGGCCAGAATCGGCCAAAACTGCGAGTGTTAATGACCGGCACGTAAATGCACCCTGGTTTCGTCAATGGTGGAAATCACTCCGGGATCCAAAATGGTGATTAATAGCCCATGTAACTGTGATTAATAGCCCATGAAACAGGCCAGAATCGGCCAAAACTGCGAGTGTTGATGACCGGCACGTAAATGCACCCTGGGTTCGTCAATGGTGGAAATCACTCCGGGGATCCAAAACGGTGATTAATAGCCCATGTAACTGTGATTAATAGCCCATGAAACAGGCCAGAATCAGCCAAAACTGCGAGTGTTGATGACCAGCACGTAAATGCACCCTAGGGTTCGTCAATGGTGGAAATCACTCCGGGGACCCAAAACGGTGATTAATAGCCCATGAAACAGGCCAGAATCGGCCAAAACTGCGAGTGTTAATGACCGGCACGTAAATGCACCCTGGTTTCGTCAATGGTGGAAATCACTCCGGGATCCAAAATGGTGATTACTAGCCCATGTAACTGTGATTAATAGCCCATGAAACAGGCCAGAATCGGCCAAAACTGCGAGTGTTGATGACCGACACGTAAATGCACCCTGGGGTTCGTCAATGGTGGAAATCACTCCGGGGACCCAAAACGGTGATTAATAGCCCATGTAACTGTGATTAATAGCCCATGAAACAGGCCAGAATCAGCCAAAACTGCGAGTGTTGATGACCAGCACGTAAATGCACCCTAGGGTTCGTCAATGGTGGAAATCACTCCGGGGACCCAAAACGGTGATTAATAGCCCATGAAACAGGCCAGAATCGGCCAAAACTGCGAGTGTTAATGACCGGCACGTAAATGCACCCTGGTTTCGTCAATGGTGGAAATCACTCCGGGATCCAAAATGGTGATTAATAGCCCATGTAACTGTGATTAATAGCCCATGAAACAGGCCAGAATCGGCCAAAACTGCGAGTGTTGATGACCGACACGTAAATGCACCCTGGGGTTCGTCAATGGTGGAAATCACTCCGGGGACCCAAAACGGTGATTAATAGCCCATGTAACTGTGATTAATAGCCCATGAAACAGGCCAGAATCGGCCAAAACTGCGAGTGTTAATGACCGGCACGTAAATGCACCCTGGTTTCGTCAATGGTGGAAATCACTCCGGGATCCAAAATGGTGATTAATAGCCCATGTAACTGTGATTAATAGCCCATGAAACAGGCCAGAATCGGCCAAAACTGCGAGTGTTGATGACCGGCACGTAAATGCACCCTGGGTTCGTCAATGGTGGAAATCACTCCGGGGATCCAAAACGGTGATTAATAGCCCATGTAACTGTGATTAATAGCCCATGAAACAGGCCAGAATCAGCCAAAACTGCGAGTGTTGATGACCAGCACGTAAATGCACCCTAGGGTTCGTCAATGGTGGAAATCACTCCGGGGACCCAAAACGGTGATTAATAGCCCATGAAACAGGCCAGAATCGGCCAAAACTGCGAGTGTTAATGACCGGCACGTAAATGCACCCTGGTTTCATCAATGGTGGAAATCACTCCGGGATCCAAAATGGTGATTAATAGCCCATGTAACTGTGATTAATAGCCCATGAAACAGGCCAGAATCGGCCAAAACTGCGAGTGTTGATGACCGGCACGTAAATGCACCCTGGGTTCGTCAATGGTGGAAATCACTCCGGGGATCCAAAACGGTGATTAATAGCCCATGTAACTGTGATTAAGAGCCCATGAAACAGGCCAGAATCAGCCAAAACTGCGAGTGTTGATGACCAGCACGTAAATGCACCCTAGGGTTCGTCAATGGTGGAAATCACTCCGGGGACCCAAAACGGTGATTAATAGCCCATGAAACAGGCCAGAATCAGCCAAAACTGCGAGTGTTGATGACCAGCACGTAAATGCACCCTAGGGTTCGTCAATGGTGGAAATCACTCCGGGGACCCAAAACGGTGATTAATAGCCCATGAAACAGGCCAGAATCGGCCAAAACTGCGAGTGTTGATGAACGGCACGTAAATGCACCCTGGGTTTGTCAATGGTGGAAAACACTCCGGGGATCCAAAATGGTGATTAATAGCCCATGTAACTGTGATTAATAGCCCATGTAACTGTGATTAATAGCCCATGAAACAGGCCAGAATCGGCCAAAACTGCGAGTGTTGATGACTGGCACGTAAATGCACCATGGGTTCGTCAATGGTGGAAATCACTCCGGGGATCCAAAACGGTGATTAATAGCCCATGTAACTGTGATTAAGAGCCCATGAAAAAGGCCAGAATCAGCCAAAACTGCGAGTGTTGATGACCAGCACGTAAATACACCCTAGGGTTCGTCAATGGTGGAAATCACTCCGGGGACCCAAAACGGTGATTAATAGCCCATGAAACAGGCCAGAATCGGCCAAAACTGCGAGTGTTAATGACCGGCACGTAAATGCACCCTGGTTTCGTCAATGGTGGAAATCACTCCGGGGATCCAAAATGGTGATTAATAGCCCATGTAACTGTGATTAATAGCCCATGAAACAGGCCAGAATCGGCCAAAACTGCGAGTGTTGATGACCGGCACGTAAATGCACCCTGGGGTTCGTCAATGGTGGAAATCACTCCGGGGACCCAAAACGGTGATTAATAGCCCATGTAACTGTGATTAATAGCCCATGAAACAGGCCAGAATCAGCCAAAACTGCGAGTGTTGATGACCAGCACGTAAATGCACCCTAGGGTTCGTCAATGGTGGAAATCACTCCGGGGACCCAAAACGGTGATTAATAGCCCATGAAACTGGCCAGAATCGGCCAAAACTGCGAGTGTTAATGACCGGCACGTAAATGCACCCTGGTTTCGTCAATGGTGGAAATCACTCCGGGATCCAAAATGGTGATTAATAGCCCATGTAACTGTGATTAATAGCCCATGAAACAGGCCAGAATCGGCCAAAACTGCGAGTGTTGATGACCGGCACGTAAATGCACCCTGGGTTCGTCAATGGTGGAAATCACTCCGGGGATCCAAAACGGTGATTAATAGCCCATGTAACTGTGATTAATAGCCCATGAAACAGGCCAGAATCAGCCAAAACTGCGAGTGTTGATGACCAGCACGTAAATGCACCCTAGGGTTCGTCAATGGTGGAAATCACTCCGGGGACCCAAAACGGTGATTAATAGCCCATGAAACAGGCCAGAATCGGCCAAAACTGCGAGTGTTAATGACCGGCACGTAAATGCACCCTGGTTTCGTCAATGGTGGAAATCACTCCGGGGATCCAAAATGGTGATTAATAGCCCATGTAACTGTGATTAATAGCCCATGAAACAGGCCAGAATCGGCCAAAACTGCGAGTGTTGATGAACGGCACGTAAATGCACCCTGGGTTCGTCAATGGTGGAAAACACTCCGGGGATCCAAAATGGTGATTAATAGCCCATGTAACTGTGATTAATAGCCCATGAAACAGGCCAGAATCGGCCAAAACTGCGAATGTTGATGACTGGCACGTAAATGCACCATGGGTTCGTCAATGGTGGAAATCACTCCGGGGATCCAAAACGGTGATTAATAGCCCATGTAACTGTGATTAAGAGCCCATGAAAAAGGCCAGAATCAGCCTAAACTGCGAGTGTTGATGACCAGCACGTAAATACACCCTAGGGTTCGTCAATGGTGGAAATCACTCCGGGGACCCAAAACGGTGATTAACAGCCCATGAAACAGGCCAGAATCGGCCAAAACTGCGAGTGTTAATGACCGGCACGTAAATGCACCCTGGTTTCGTGAATGGTGGAAATCACTCCGGGGATCCAAAATGGTGATTAATAGCCCATGTAACTGTGATTAATAGCCCATGAAACAGGCCAGAGTCGGCCAAAACTGCGAGTGTTGATGACCGGCACGTAAATGCACCCTGGGGTTCGTCAATGGTGGAAATCACTCCGGGGACCCAAAACAGTGATTAATAGCCCATGTAACTGTGATTAATAGCCCATGAAACAGGCCAGAATCAGCCAAAACTGCGAGTGTTGATGACCAGCACGTAAATGCACCCTAGGGTTCGTCAATGGTGGAAATCACTCCGGGGACCCAAAACGGTGATTAATAGCCCATGAAACTGGCCAGAATCGGCCAAAACTGCGAGTGTTAATGACCGGCACGTAAATGCACCCTGGTTTCGTCAATGGTGGAAATCACTCCGGGATCCAAAATGGTGATTAATAGCCCATGTAACTGTGATTAATAGCCCATGAAACAGGCCAGAATCGGCCAAAACTGCGAGTGTTGATGACCGGCACGTAAATGCACCCTGGGTTCGTCAATGGTGGAAATCACTCCGGGGATCCAAAACGGTGATTAATAGCCCATGTAACTGTGATTAATAGCCCATGAAACAGGCCAGAATCAGCCAAAACTGCGAGTGTTGATGACCAGCACGTAAATGCACCCTAGGGTTCGTCAATGGTGGAAATCACTCCGGGGACCCAAAACGGTGATTAATAGCCCATGAAACAGGCCAGAATCGGCCAAAACTGCGAGTGTTAATGACCGGCACGTAAATGCACCCTGGTTTCGTCAATGGTGGAAATCACTCCGGGGATCCAAAATGGTGATTAATAGCCCATGTAACTGTGATTAATAGCCCATGAAACAGGCCAGAATCGGCCAAAACTGCGAGTGTTGATGAACGGCACGTAAATGCACCCTGGGTTCGTCAATGGTGGAAAACACTCCGGGGATCCAAAATGGTGATTAATAGCCCATGTAACTGTGATTAATAGCCCATGAAACAGGCCAGAATCGGCCAAAACTGCGAATGTTGATGACTGGCACGTAAATGCACCATGGGTTCGTCAATGGTGGAAATCACTCCGGGGATCCAAAACGGTGATTAATAGCCCATGTAACTGTGATTAAGAGCCCATGAAAAAGGCCAGAATCAGCCAAAACTGCGAGTGTTGATGACCAGCACGTAAATACACCCTAGGGTTCGTCAATGGTGGAAATCACTCCGGGGACCCAAAACGGTGATTAATAGCCCATGAAACAGGCCAGAATCGGCCAAAACTGCGAGTGTTAATGACCGGCACGTAAATGCACCCTGGTTTCGTCAATGGTGGAAATCACTCCGGGGATCCAAAATGGTGATTAATAGCCCATGTAACTGTGATTAATAGCCCATGAAACAGGCCAGAATCGGCCAAAACTGCGAGTGTTGATGACCGGCACGTAAATGCACCCTGGGGTTCGTCAATGGTGGAAATCACTCCGGGGACCCAAAACGGTGATTAATAGCCCATGTAACTGTGATTAATAGCCCATGAAACAGGCCAGAATCAGCCAAAACTGCGAGTGTTGATGACCAGCACGTAAATGCACCCTAGGGTTCGTCAATGGTGGAAATCACTCCGGGGACCCAAAACGGTGATTAATAGCCCATGAAACTGGCCAGAATCGGCCAAAACTGCGAGTGTTAATGACCGGCACGTAAATGCACCCTGGTTTCGTCAATGGTGGAAATCACTCCGGGATCCAAAATGGTGATTAATAGCCCATGTAACTGTGATTAATAGCCCATGAAACAGGCCAGAATCGGCCAAAACTGCGAGTGTTGATGACCGGCACGTAAATGCACCCTGGGTTCGTCAATGGTGGAAATCACTCCGGGGATCCAAAACGGTGATTAATAGCCCATGTAACTGTGATTAATAGCCCATGAAACAGGCCAGAATCAGCCAAAACTGCGAGTGTTGATGACCAGCACGTAAATGCACCCTAGGGTTCGTCAATGGTGGAAATCACTCCGGGGACCCAAAACGGTGATTAATAGCCCATGAAACAGGCCAGAATCGGCCAAAACTGCGAGTGTTAATGACCGGCACGTAAATGCACCCTGGTTTCGTCAATGGTGGAAATCACTCCGGGGATCCAAAATGGTGATTAATAGCCCATGTAACTGTGATTAATAGCCCATGAAACAGGCCAGAATCGGCCAAAACTGCGAGTGTTGATGAACGGCACGTAAATGCACCCTGGGTTCGTCAATGGTGGAAAACACTCCGGGGATCCAAAATGGTGATTAATAGCCCATGTAACTGTGATTAATAGCCCATGAAACAGGCCAGAATCGGCCAAAACTGCGAATGTTGATGACTGGCACGTAAATGCACCATGGGTTCGTCAATGGTGGAAATCACTCCGGGGATCCAAAACGGTGATTAATAGCCCATGTAACTGTGATTAAGAGCCCATGAAAAAGGCCAGAATCAGCCTAAACTGCGAGTGTTGATGACCAGCACGTAAATACACCCTAGGGTTCGTCAATGGTGGAAATCACTCCGGGGACCCAAAACGGTGATTAACAGCCCATGAAACAGGCCAGAATCGGCCAAAACTGCGAGTGTTAATGACCGGCACGTAAATGCACCCTGGTTTCGTGAATGGTGGAAATCACTCCGGGGATCCAAAATGGTGATTAATAGCCCATGTAACTGTGATTAATAGCCCATGAAACAGGCCAGAGTCGGCCAAAACTGCGAGTGTTGATGACCGGCACGTAAATGCACCCTGGGGTTCGTCAATGGTGGAAATCACTCCGGGGACCCAAAACGGTGATTAATAGCCCATGTAACTGTGATTAATAGCCCATGAAACAGGCCAGAATCAGCCAAAACTGCGAGTGTTGATGACCAGCACGTAAATGCACCCTAGGGTTCGTCAATGGTGGAAATCACTCCGGGGACCCAAAACGGTGATTAATAGCCCATGAAACTGGCCAGAATCGGCCAAAACTGCGAGTGTTAATGACCGGCACGTAAATGCACCCTGGTTTCGTCAATGGTGGAAATCACTCCGGGATCCAAAATGGTGATTAATAGCCCATGTAACTGTGATTAATAGCCCATGAAACAGGCCAGAATCGGCCAAAACTGCGAGTGTTGATGACCGGCACGTAAATGCACCCTGGGTTCGTCAATGGTGGAAATCACTCCGGGGATCCAAAACGGTGATTAATAGCCCATGTAACTGTGATTAATAGCCCATGAAACAGGCCAGAATCAGCCAAAACTGCGAGTGTTGATGACCAGCACGTAAATGCACCCTAGGGTTCGTCAATGGTGGAAATCACTCCGGGGACCCAAAACGGTGATTAATAGCCCATGAAACAGGCCAGAATCGGCCAAAACTGCGAGTGTTAATGACCGGCACGTAAATGCACCCTGGTTTCGTCAATGGTGGAAATCACTCCGGGGATCCAAAATGGTGATTAATAGCCCATGTAACTGTGATTAATAGCCCATGAAACAGGCCAGAATCGGCCAAAACTGCGAGTGTTGATGAACGGCACGTAAATGCACCCTGGGTTCGTCAATGGTGGAAAACACTCCGGGGATCCAAAATGGTGATTAATAGCCCATGTAACTGTGATTAATAGCCCATGAAACAGGCCAGAATCGGCCAAAACTGCGAATGTTGATGACTGGCACGTAAATGCACCATGGGTTCGTCAATGGTGGAAATCACTCCGGGGATCCAAAACGGTGATTAATAGCCCATGTAACTGTGATTAAGAGCCCATGAAAAAGGCCAGAATCAGCCAAAACTGCGAGTGTTGATGACCAGCACGTAAATACACCCTAGGGTTCGTCAATGGTGGAAATCACTCCGGGGACCCAAAACGGTGATTAATAGCCCATGAAACAGGCCAGAATCGGCCAAAACTGCGAGTGTTAATGACCGGCACGTAAATGCACCCTGGTTTCGTCAATGGTGGAAATCACTCCGGGGATCCAAAATGGTGATTAATAGCCCATGTAACTGTGATTAATAGCCCATGAAACAGGCCAGAATCGGCCAAAACTGCGAGTGTTGATGACCGGCACGTAAATGCACCCTGGGGTTCGTCAATGGTGGAAATCACTCCGGGGACCCAAAACGGTGATTAATAGCCCATGTAACTGTGATTAATAGCCCATGAAACAGGCCAGAATCAGCCAAAACTGCGAGTGTTGATGACCAGCACGTAAATGCACCCTAGGGTTCGTCAATGGTGGAAATCACTCCGGGGACCCAAAACGGTGATTAATAGCCCATGAAACTGGCCAGAATCGGCCAAAACTGCGAGTGTTAATGACCGGCACGTAAATGCACCCTGGTTTCGTCAATGGTGGAAATCACTCCGGGATCCAAAATGGTGATTAATAGCCCATGTAACTGTGATTAATAGCCCATGAAACAGGCCAGAATCGGCCAAAACTGCGAGTGTTGATGACCGGCACGTAAATGCACCCTGGGTTCGTCAATGGTGGAAATCACTCCGGGGATCCAAAACGGTGATTAATAGCCCATGTAACTGTGATTAATAGCCCATGAAACAGGCCAGAATCAGCCAAAACTGCGAGTGTTGATGACCAGCACGTAAATGCACCCTAGGGTTCGTCAATGGTGGAAATCACTCCGGGGACCCAAAACGGTGATTAATAGCCCATGAAACAGGCCAGAATCGGCCAAAACTGCGAGTGTTAATGACCGGCACGTAAATGCACCCTGGTTTCGTCAATGGTGGAAATCACTCCGGGGATCCAAAATGGTGATTAATAGCCCATGTAACTGTGATTAATAGCCCATGAAACAGGCCAGAATCGGCCAAAACTGCGAGTGTTGATGAACGGCACGTAAATGCACCCTGGGTTCGTCAATGGTGGAAAACACTCCGGGGATCCAAAATGGTGATTAATAGCCCATGTAACTGTGATTAATAGCCCATGAAACAGGCCAGAATCGGCCAAAACTGCGAATGTTGATGACTGGCACGTAAATGCACCATGGGTTCGTCAATGGTGGAAATCACTCCGGGGATCCAAAACGGTGATTAATAGCCCATGTAACTGTGATTAAGAGCCCATGAAAAAGGCCAGAATCAGCCTAAACTGCGAGTGTTGATGACCAGCACGTAAATACACCCTAGGGTTCGTCAATGGTGGAAATCACTCCGGGGACCCAAAACGGTGATTAACAGCCCATGAAACAGGCCAGAATCGGCCAAAACTGCGAGTGTTAATGACCGGCACGTAAATGCACCCTGGTTTCGTGAATGGTGGAAATCACTCCGGGGATCCAAAATGGTGATTAATAGCCCATGTAACTGTGATTAATAGCCCATGAAACAGGCCAGAGTCGGCCAAAACTGCGAGTGTTGATGACCGGCACGTAAATGCACCCTGGGGTTCGTCAATGGTGGAAATCACTCCGGGGACCCAAAACGGTGATTAATAGCCCATGTAACTGTGATTAATAGCCCATGAAACAGGCCAGAATCAGCCAAAACTGCGAGTGTTGATGACCAGCACGTAAATGCACCCTAGGGTTCGTCAATGGTGGAAATCACTCCGGGGACCCAAAACGGTGATTAATAGCCCATGAAACTGGCCAGAATCGGCCAAAACTGCGAGTGTTAATGACCGGCACGTAAATGCACCCTGGTTTCGTCAATGGTGGAAATCACTCCGGGATCCAAAATGGTGATTAATAGCCCATGTAACTGTGATTAATAGCCCATGAAACAGGCCAGAATCGGCCAAAACTGCGAGTGTTGATGACCGGCACGTAAATGCACCCTGGGTTCGTCAATGGTGGAAATCACTCCGGGGATCCAAAACGGTGATTAATAGCCCATGTAACTGTGATTAATAGCCCATGAAACAGGCCAGAATCAGCCAAAACTGCGAGTGTTGATGACCAGCACGTAAATGCACCCTAGGGTTCGTCAATGGTGGAAATCACTCCGGGGACCCAAAACGGTGATTAATAGCCCATGAAACAGGCCAGAATCGGCCAAAACTGCGAGTGTTAATGACCGGCACGTAAATGCACCCTGGTTTCGTCAATGGTGGAAATCACTCCGGGGATCCAAAATGGTGATTAATAGCCCATGTAACTGTGATTAATAGCCCATGAAACAGGCCAGAATCGGCCAAAACTGCGAGTGTTGATGAACGGCACGTAAATGCACCCTGGGTTCGTCAATGGTGGAAAACACTCCGGGGATCCAAAATGGTGATTAATAGCCCATGTAACTGTGATTAATAGCCCATGAAACAGGCCAGAATCGGCCAAAACTGCGAATGTTGATGACTGGCACGTAAATGCACCATGGGTTCGTCAATGGTGGAAATCACTCCGGGGATCCAAAACGGTGATTAATAGCCCATGTAACTGTGATTAAGAGCCCATGAAAAAGGCCAGAATCAGCCAAAACTGCGAGTGTTGATGACCAGCACGTAAATACACCCTAGGGTTCGTCAATGGTGGAAATCACTCCGGGGACCCAAAACGGTGATTAACAGCCCATGAAACAGGCCAGAATCGGCCAAAACTGCGAGTGTTAATGACCGGCACGTAAATGCACCCTGGTTTCGTGAATGGTGGAAATCACTCCGGGGATCCAAAATGGTGATTAATAGCCCATGTAACTGTGATTAATAGCCCATGAAACAGGCCAGAGTCGGCCAAAACTGCGAGTGTTGATGACCGGCACGTAAATGCACCCTGGGGTTCGTCAATGGTGGAAATCACTCCGGGGACCCAAAACGGTGATTAATAGCCCATGTAACTGTGATTAATAGCCCATGAAACAGGCCAGAATCAGCCAAAACTGCGAGTGTTGATGACAAGCACGTAAATGCACCCTAGGGTTCGTCAATGGTGGAAATCACTCCGGGGACCCAAAACGGTGATTAATAGCCCATGAAACAGGCCAGAATCGGCCAAAACTGCGAGTGTTAATGACCGGCACGTAAATGCACCCTGGTTTCGTCAATGGTGGAAATCACTCCGGGATCCAAAATGGTGATTAATAGCCCATGTAACTGTGATTAATAGCCCATGAAACAGGCCAGAATCGGCCAAAACTGCGAGTGTTGATGAAAGGCACGTAAATGCACCCTGGGTTCGTCAATGGTGGAAATCACTCCGGGGATCCAAAACGGTGATTAATAGCCCATGTAACTGTGATTAATAGCCCATGAAACAGGCCAGAATCAGCCAAAACTGCGAGTGTTGATGACCAGCACGTAAATGCACCCTAGGGTTCGTCAATGGTGGAAATCACTCCGGGGACCCAAAACGGTGATTAATAGCCCATGAAACAGGCCAGAATCGGCCAAAACTGCGAGTGTTAATGACCGGCACGTAAATGCACCCTGGTTTCATCAATGGTGGAAATCACTCCGGGATCCAAAATGGTGATTAATAGCCCATGTAACTGTGATTAATAGCCCATGAAACAGGCCAGAATCGGCCAAAACTGCGAGTGTTGATGACCGGCACGTAAATGCACCCTGGGTTCGTCAATGGTGGAAATCACTCCGGGGATCCAAAACGGTGATTAATAGCCCATGTAACTGTGATTAAGAGCCCATGAAACAGGCCAGAATCAGCCAAAACTGCGAGTGTTGATGACCAGCACGTAAATGCACCCTAGGGTTCGTCAATGGTGGAAATCACTCCGGGGACCCAAAACGGTGATTAATAGCCCATGAAACAGGCCAGAATCGGCCAAAACTGCGAGTGTTGATGAACGGCACGTAAATGCACCCTGGGTTCGTCAATGGTGGAAAACACTCCGGGGATCCAAAATGGTGATTAATAGCCCATGTAACTGTGATTAATAGCCCATGAAACAGGCCAGAATCGGCCAAAACTGCGAGTGTTGATGACTGGCACGTAAATGCACCCTGGGTTCGTCAATGGTGGAAATCACTCCGAGGATCCAAAACGGTGATTAATAGCCCATGTAACTGTGATTAAGAGCCCATGAAACAGGCCAGAATCAGCCAAAACTGCGAGTGTTGATGACCAGCACGTAAATGCACCCTAGGGTTCGTCAATGGTGGAAATCACTCCGGGGACCCAAAACGGTGATTAATAGCCCATGAAACAGGCCAGAATCGGCCAAAACTGCGAGTGTTGATGAACGGCACGTAAATGCACCCTGGGTTCGTCAATGGTGGAAAACACTCCGGGGATCCAAAATGGTGATTAATAGCCCATGTAACTGTGATTAATAGCCCATGAAACAGGCCAGAATCGGCCAAAACTGCGAGTGTTGATGACTGGCACGTAAATGCACCCTGGGTTCGTCAATGGTGGAAATCACTCTGAGGATCCAAAACGGTGATTAATAGCCCATGTAACTGTGATTAAGAGCCCATGAAACAGGCCAGAATCAGCCAAAACTGCGAGTGTTGATGACCAGCACGTAAATACACCCTAGGGTTCGTCAATGGTGGAAATCACTCCGGGGACCCAAAACGGTGATTAATAGCCCATGAAACAGGCCAGAATCGGCCAAAACTGCGAGTGTTAATGACCGGCACGTAAATGCACCCTGGTTTCGTCAATGGTGGAAAACACTCCGGGGATCCAAAATGGTGATTAATAGCCCATGTAACTGTGATTAATAGCCCATGAAACAGGCCAGAATCGGCCAAAACTGCGAGTGTTGATGACTGGCACGTAAATGCACCCTGGGTTCGTCAATGGTGGAAATCACTCTGAGGATCCAAAACGGTGATTAATAGCCCATGTAACTGTGATTAAGAGCCCATGAAACAGGCCAGAATCAGCCAAAACTGCGAGTGTTGATGACCAGCACGTAAATGCACCCTAGGGTTCGTCAATGGTGGAAATCACTCCGGGGACCCAAAACGGTGATTAATAGCCCATGAAACAGGCCAGAATCGGCCAAAACTGCGAGTGTTAATGACCGGCACGTAAATGCACCCTGGTTTCGTCAATGGTGGAAATCACTCCGGGGATCCAAAATGGTGATTAATAGCCCATGTAACTGTGATTAATAGCCCATGAAACAGGCCAGAATCGGCCAAAACTGCGAGAGTTGATGACCGGCACGTAAATGCACCCTGGGGTTCGTCAATGGTGGAAATCACTCCGGGGACCCAAAACGGTGATTAATAGCCCATGAAACAGGCCAAAATCGGCCAAAACTGCGAGTGTTGATGACCGGCACGTAAATGCACCCTGGTTTCGTCAATGGTGGAAATCACTCCGGGATCCAAAATGGTGATTAATAGCCCATGTAACTGTGATTAATAGCCCATGAAACAGGCCAGAATCGGCCAAAACTGCGAGTGTTGATGACCGGCACGTAAATGCACCCTGGGTTCGTCAATGGTGGAAATCACTCCGGGGATCCAAAACGGTGATTAATAGCCCATGTAACTGTGATTAAGAGCCCATGAAACAGGCCAGAATTAGCCAAAACTGCGAGTGTTGATGACCAGCACGTAAATGCACCCTAGGGTTCGTCAATGGTGGAAATCACTCCGGGGACCCAAAACGGTGATTAATAGCCCATGAAACAGGCCAGAATCGGCCAAAACTGCGAGTGTTGATGAACGGCACGTAAATGCACCCTGGGTTCGTCAATGGTGGAAAACACTCCGGGGATCCAAAATGGTGATTAATAGCCCATGTAACTGTGATTAATAGCCCATGAAACAGGCCAGAATCGGCCAAAACTGCGAGTGTTGATGACTGGCACGTAAATGCACCCTGGGTTCGTCAATGGTGGAAATCACTCTGAGGATCCAAAACGGTGATTAATAGCCCATGTAACTGTGATTAAGAGCCCATGAAACAGGCCAGAATCAGCCAAAACTGCGAGTGTTGATGACCAGCACGTAAATACACCCTAGGGTTCGTCAATGGTGGAAATCACTCCGGGGACCCAAAACGGTGATTAATAGCCCATGAAACAGGCCAGAATCGGCCAAAACTGCGAGTGTTAATGACCGGCACGTAAATGCACCCTGGTTTCGTCAATGGTGGAAAACACTCCGGGGATCCAAAATGGTGATTAATAGCCCATGTAACTGTGATTAATAGCCCATGAAACAGGCCAGAATCGGCCAAAACTGCGAGTGTTGATGACTGGCACGTAAATGCACCCTGGGTTCGTCAATGGTGGAAATCACTCTGAGGATCCAAAACGGTGATTAATAGCCCATGTAACTGTGATTAAGAGCCCATGAAACAGGCCAGAATCAGCCAAAACTGCGAGTGTTGATGACCAGCACGTAAATGCACCCTAGGGTTCGTCAATGGTGGAAATCACTCCGGGGACCCAAAACGGTGATTAATAGCCCATGAAACAGGCAAGAATCGGCCAAAACTGCGAGTGTTGATGAACGGCACGTAAATGCACCCTGGGTTCGTCAATGGTGGAAAACACTCCGGGGATCCAAAATGGTGATTAATAGCCCATGTAACTGTGATTAATAGCCCATGAAACAGGCCAGAATCGGCCAAAACTGCAAGTGTTGATGACTGGCACGTAAATGCACCCTGGGTTCGTCAATGGTGGAAATCACTCCGAGGATCCAAAACGGTGATTAATAGCCCATGTAACTGTGATTAAGAGCCCATGAAACAGGCCAGAATCAGCCAAAACTGCGAGTGTTGATGACCAGCACGTAAATGCACCCTAGGGTTCGTCAATGGTGGAAATCACTCCGGGGACCCAAAACGGTGATTAATAGCCCATGAAACAGGCCAGAATCGGCCAAAACTGCGAGTGTTGATGAACGGCACGTAAATGCACCCTGGGTTCGTCAATGGTGGAAAACACTCCGGGGATCCAAAATGGTGATTAATAGCCCATGTAACTGTGATTAATAGCCCATGAAACAGGCCAGAATCGGCCAAAACTGCGAGTGTTGATGACTGGCACGTAAATGCACCCTGGGTTCGTCAATGGTGGAAATCACTCTGAGGATCCAAAACGGTGATTAATAGCCCATGTAACTGTGATTAAGAGCCCATGAAACAGGCCAGAATCAGCCAAAACTGCGAGTGTTGATGACCAACACGTAAATACACCCTAGGGTTCGTCAATGGTGGAAATCACTCCGGGGACCCAAAACGGTGATTAATAGCCCATGAAACAGGCCAGAATCGGCCAAAACTGCGAGTGTTAATGACCGGCACGTAAATGCACCCTGGTTTCGTCAATGGTGGAAATCACTCCGGGGATCCAAAATGGTGATTAATAGCCCATGTAACTGTGATTAATAGCCCATGAAACAGGCCAGAATCGGCCAAAACTGCGAGAGTTGATGACCGGCACGTAAATGCACCCTGGGGTTCGTCAATGGTGGAAATCACTCCGGGGACCCAAAACGGTGATTAATAGCCCATGAAACAGGCCAAAATCGGCCAAAACTGCGAGTGTTGATGACCGGCACGTAAATGCACCCTGGTTTCGTCAATGGTGGAAATCACTCCGGGATCCAAAATGGTGATTAATAGCCCATGTAACTGTGATTAATAGCCCATGAAACAGGCCAGAATCGGCCAAAACTGCGAGTGTTGATGACCGGCACGTAAATGCACCCTGGGTTCGTCAATGGTGGAAATCACTCCGGGGATCCAAAACGGTGATTAATAGCCCATGTAACTGTGATTAAGAGCCCATGAAACAGGCCAGAATTAGCCAAAACTGCGAGTGTTGATGACCAGCACGTAAATGCACCCTAGGGTTCGTCAATGGTGGAAATCACTCCGGGGACCCAAAACGGTGATTAATAGCCCATGAAACAGGCCAGAATCGGCCAAAACTGCGAGTGTTGATGAACGGCACGTAAATGCACCCTGGGTTCGTCAATGGTGGAAAACACTCCGGGGATCCAAAATGGTGATTAATAGCCCATGTAACTGTGATTAATAGCCCATGAAACAGGCCAGAATCGGCCAAAACTGCGAGTGTTGATGACTGGCACGTAAATGCACCCTGGGTTCGTCAATGGTGGAAATCACTCTGAGGATCCAAAACGGTGATTAATAGCCCATGTAACTGTGATTAAGAGCCCATGAAACAGGCCAGAATCAGCCAAAACTGCGAGTGTTGATGACCAGCACGTAAATACACCCTAGGGTTCGTCAATGGTGGAAATCACTCCGGGGACCCAAAACGGTGATTAATAGCCCATGAAACAGGCCAGAATCGGCCAAAACTGCGAGTGTTGATGAACGGCACGTAAATGCACCCTGGGTTCGTCAATGGTGGAAAACACTCCGGGGATCCAAAATGGTGATTAATAGCCCATGTAACTGTGATTAATAGCCCATGAAACAGGCCAGAATCGGCCAAAACTGCGAGTGTTGATGACTGGCACGTAAATGCACCCTGGGTTCGTCAATGGTGGAAATCACTCTGAGGATCCAAAACGGTGATTAATAGCCCATGTAACTGTGATTAAGAGCCCATGAAACAGGCCAGAATCAGCCAAAACTGCGAGTGTTGATGACCAGCACGTAAATACACCCTAGGGTTCGTCAATGGTGGAAATCACTCCGGGGACCCAAAACGGTGATTAATAGCCCATGAAACAGGCCAGAATCGGCCAAAACTGCGAGTGTTGATGAACGGCACGTAAATGCACCCTGGGTTCGTCAATGGTGGAAAACACTCCGGGGATCCAAAATGGTGATTAATAGCCCATGTAACTGTGATTAATAGCCCATGAAACAGGCCAGAATCGGCCAAAACTGCGAGTGTTGATGAACGGCACGTAAATGCACCCTGGGTTCGTCAATGGTGGAAAACACTCCGGGGATCCAAAATGGTGATTAATAGCCCATGTAACTGTGATTAATAGCCCATGAAACAGGCCAGAATCGGCCAAAACTGCGAGTGTTGATGACTGGCACGTAAATGCACCCTGGGTTCGTCAATGGTGGAAATCACTCCGAGGATCCAAAACGGTGATTAATAGCCCATGTAACTGTGATTAAGAGCCCATGAAACAGGCCAGAATCAGCCAAAACTGCGAGTGTTGATGACCAGCACGTAAATGCACCCTAGGGTTCGTCAATGGTGGAAATCACTCCGGGGACCCAAAACGGTGATTAATAGCCCATGAAACAGGCCAGAATCGGCCAAAACTGCGAGTGTTGATGAACGGCACGTAAATGCACCCTGGGTTCGTCAATGGTGGAAAACACTCCGGGGATCCAAAATGGTGATTAATAGCCCATGTAACTGTGATTAATAGCCCATGAAACAGGCCAGAATCGGCCAAAACTGCGAGTGTTGATGACTGGCACGTAAATGCACCCTGGGTTCGTCAATGGTGGAAATCACTCTGAGGATCCAAAACGGTGATTAATAGCCCATGTAACTGTGATTAAGAGCCCATGAAACAGGCCAGAATCAGCCAAAACTGCGAGTGTTGATGACCAGCACGTAAATACACCCTAGGGTTCGTCAATGGTGGAAATCACTCCGGGGACCCAAAACGGTGATTAATAGCCCATGAAACAGGCCAGAATCGGCCAAAACTGCGAGTGTTAATGACCGGCACGTAAATGCACCCTGGTTTCGTCAATGGTGGAAAACACTCCGGGGATCCAAAATGGTGATTAATAGCCCATGTAACTGTGATTAATAGCCCATGAAACAGGCCAGAATCGGCCAAAACTGCGAGTGTTGATGACTGGCACGTAAATGCACCCTGGGTTCGTCAATGGTGGAAATCACTCTGAGGATCCAAAACGGTGATTAATAGCCCATGTAACTGTGATTAAGAGCCCATGAAACAGGCCAGAATCAGCCAAAACTGCGAGTGTTGATGACCAGCACGTAAATGCACCCTAGGGTTCGTCAATGGTGGAAATCACTCCGGGGACCCAAAACGGTGATTAATAGCCCATGAAACAGGCAAGAATCGGCCAAAACTGCGAGTGTTGATGAACGGCACGTAAATGCACCCTGGGTTCGTCAATGGTGGAAAACACTCCGGGGATCCAAAATGGTGATTAATAGCCCATGTAACTGTGATTAATAGCCCATGAAACAGGCCAGAATCGGCCAAAACTGCGAGTGTTGATGACTGGCACGTAAATGCACCCTGGGTTCGTCAATGGTGGAAATCACTCCGAGGATCCAAAACGGTGATTAATAGCCCATGTAACTGTGATTAAGAGCCCATGAAACAGGCCAGAATCAGCCAAAACTGCGAGTGTTGATGACCAGCACGTAAATGCACCCTAGGGTTCGTCAATGGTGGAAATCACTCCGGGGACCCAAAACGGTGATTAATAGCCCATGAAACAGGCCAGAATCGGCCAAAACTGCGAGTGTTGATGAACGGCACGTAAATGCACCCTGGGTTCGTCAATGGTGGAAAACACTCCGGGGATCCAAAATGGTGATTAATAGCCCATGTAACTGTGATTAATAGCCCATGAAACAGGCCAGAATCGGCCAAAACTGCGAGTGTTGATGACTGGCACGTAAATGCACCCTGGGTTCGTCAATGGTGGAAATCACTCTGAGGATCCAAAACGGTGATTAATAGCCCATGTAACTGTGATTAAGAGCCCATGAAACAGGCCAGAATCAGCCAAAACTGCGAGTGTTGATGACCAGCACGTAAATACACCCTAGGGTTCGTCAATGGTGGAAATCACTCCGGGGACCCAAAACGGTGATTAATAGCCCATGAAACAGGCCAGAATCGGCCAAAACTGCGAGTGTTAATGACCGGCACGTAAATGCACCCTGGTTTCGTCAATGGTGGAAATCACTCCGGGGATCCAAAATGGTGATTAATAGCCCATGTAACTGTGATTAATAGCCCATGAAACAGGCCAGAATCGGCCAAAACTGCGAGAGTTGATGACCGGCACGTAAATGCACCCTGGGGTTCGTCAATGGTGGAAATCACTCCGGGGACCCAAAACGGTGATTAATAGCCCATGAAACAGGCCAAAATCGGCCAAAACTGCGAGTGTTGATGACCGGCACGTAAATGCACCCTGGTTTCGTCAATGGTGGAAATCACTCCGGGATCCAAAATGGTGATTAATAGCCCATGTAACTGTGATTAATAGCCCATGAAACAGGCCAGAATCGGCCAAAACTGCGAGTGTTGATGACCGGCACGTAAATGCACCCTGGGTTCGTCAATGGTGGAAATCACTCCGGGGATCCAAAACGGTGATTAATAGCCCATGTAACTGTGATTAAGAGCCCATGAAACAGGCCAGAATTAGCCAAAACTGCGAGTGTTGATGACCAGCACGTAAATGCACCCTAGGGTTCGTCAATGGTGGAAATCACTCCGGGGACCCAAAACGGTGATTAATAGCCCATGAAACAGGCCAGAATCGGCCAAAACTGCGAGTGTTGATGAACGGCACGTAAATGCACCCTGGGTTCGTCAATGGTGGAAAACACTCCGGGGATCCAAAATGGTGATTAATAGCCCATGTAACTGTGATTAATAGCCCATGAAACAGGCCAGAATCGGCCAAAACTGCGAGTGTTGATGACTGGCACGTAAATGCACCCTGGGTTCGTCAATGGTGGAAATCACTCTGAGGATCCAAAACGGTGATTAATAGCCCATGTAACTGTGATTAAGAGCCCATGAAACAGGCCAGAATCAGCCAAAACTGCGAGTGTTGATGACCAGCACGTAAATACACCCTAGGGTTCGTCAATGGTGGAAATCACTCCGGGGACCCAAAACGGTGATTAATAGCCCATGAAACAGGCCAGAATCGGCCAAAACTGCGAGTGTTGATGAACGGCACGTAAATGCACCCTGGGTTCGTCAATGGTGGAAAACACTCCGGGGATCCAAAATGGTGATTAATAGCCCATGTAACTGTGATTAATAGCCCATGAAACAGGCCAGAATCGGCCAAAACTGCGAGTGTTGATGACTGGCACGTAAATGCACCCTGGGTTCGTCAATGGTGGAAATCACTCTGAGGATCCAAAACGGTGATTAATAGCCCATGTAACTGTGATTAAGAGCCCATGAAACAGGCCAGAATCAGCCAAAACTGCGAGTGTTGATGACCAGCACGTAAATACACCCTAGGGTTCGTCAATGGTGGAAATCACTCCGGGGACCCAAAACGGTGATTAATAGCCCATGAAACAGGCCAGAATCGGCCAAAACTGCGAGTGTTAATGACCGGCACGTAAATGCACCCTGGTTTCGTCAATGGTGGAAAACACTCCGGGGATCCAAAATGGTGATTAATAGCCCATGTAACTGTGATTAATAGCCCATGAAACAGGCCAGAATCGGCCAAAACTGCGAGTGTTGATGACTGGCACGTAAATGCACCCTGGGTTCGTCAATGGTGGAAATCACTCTGAGGATCCAAAACGGTGATTAATAGCCCATGTAACTGTGATTAAGAGCCCATGAAACAGGCCAGAATCAGCCAAAACTGCGAGTGTTGATGACCAGCACGTAAATGCACCCTAGGGTTCGTCAATGGTGGAAATCACTCCGGGGACCCAAAACGGTGATTAATAGCCCATGAAACAGGCAAGAATCGGCCAAAACTGCGAGTGTTGATGAACGGCACGTAAATGCACCCTGGGTTCGTCAATGGTGGAAAACACTCCGGGGATCCAAAATGGTGATTAATAGCCCATGTAACTGTGATTAATAGCCCATGAAACAGGCCAGAATCGGCCAAAACTGCGAGTGTTGATGACTGGCACGTAAATGCACCCTGGGTTCGTCAATGGTGGAAATCACTCCGAGGATCCAAAACGGTGATTAATAGCCCATGTAACTGTGATTAAGAGCCCATGAAACAGGCCAGAATCAGCCAAAACTGCGAGTGTTGATGACCAGCACGTAAATGCACCCTAGGGTTCGTCAATGGTGGAAATCACTCCGGGGACCCAAAACGGTGATTAATAGCCCATGAAACAGGCCAGAATCGGCCAAAACTGCGAGTGTTGATGAACGGCACGTAAATGCACCCTGGGTTCGTCAATGGTGGAAAACACTCCGGGGATCCAAAATGGTGATTAATAGCCCATGTAACTGTGATTAATAGCCCATGAAACAGGCCAGAATCGGCCAAAACTGCGAGTGTTGATGACTGGCACGTAAATGCACCCTGGGTTCGTCAATGGTGGAAATCACTCTGAGGATCCAAAACGGTGATTAATAGCCCATGTAACTGTGATTAAGAGCCCATGAAACAGGCCAGAATCAGCCAAAACTGCGAGTGTTGATGACCAGCACGTAAATACACCCTAGGGTTCGTCAATGGTGGAAATCACTCCGGGGACCCAAAACGGTGATTAATAGCCCATGAAACAGGCCAGAATCGGCCAAAACTGCGAGTGTTAATGACCGGCACGTAAATGCACCCTGGTTTCGTCAATGGTGGAAATCACTCCGGGGATCCAAAATGGTGATTAATAGCCCATGTAACTGTGATTAATAGCCCATGAAACAGGCCAGAATCGGCCAAAACTGCGAGAGTTGATGACCGGCACGTAAATGCACCCTGGGGTTCGTCAATGGTGGAAATCACTCCGGGGACCCAAAACGGTGATTAATAGCCCATGAAACAGGCCAGAATCGGCCAAAACTGCGAGTGTTGATGACCGGCACGTAAATGCACCCTGGGTTCGTCAATGGTGGAAAACACTCCGGGGATCCAAAACGGTGACTAATAGCCCATGTAGCTGTGATTAATAGCCCATGAAACAGGCCAGAATCGGCCAAAACTGCGAGTGTTGATGACCGGCACGTAAATGCACCCTGGGTTCGTCAATGGTGGAAATCACTCCGGGGATCCAAAACGGTGATTAATAGCCCATGTAACTGTGATTAAGAGCCCATGAAACAGGCCAGAATCAGCCAAAACTGCGAGTGTTGATGACCAGCACGTAAATGCACCCTAGGGTTCGTCAATGGTGGAAATCACTCCGGGGACCCAAAACGGTGATTAATAGCCCATGAAACAGGCCAGAATCGGCCAAAACTGCGAGTGTTGATGAACGGCACGTAAATGCACCCTGGGTTCGTCAATGGTGGAAAACACTCCGGGGATCCAAAATGGTGATTAATAGCCCATGTAACTGTGATTAATAGCCCATGAAACAGGCCAGAATCGGCCAAAACTGCGAGTGTTGATGACTGGCACGTAAATGCACCCTGGGTTCGTCAATGGTGGAAATCACTCTGAGGATCCAAAACGGTGATTAATAGCCCATGTAACTGTGATTAAGAGCCCATGAAACAGGCCAGAATCAGCCAAAACTGCGAGTGTTGATGACCAGCACGTAAATACACCCTAGGGTTCGTCAATGGTGGAAATCACTCCGGGGACCCAAAACGGTGATTAATAGCCCATGAAACAGGCCAGAATCGGCCAAAACTGCGAGTGTTAATGACCGGCACGTAAATGCACCCTGGTTTCGTCAATGGTGGAAATCACTCCAGGGATCCAAAATGGTGATTAATAGCCCATGTAACTGTGATTAATAGCCCATGAAACAGGCCAGAATCGGCCAAAACTGCGAGAGTTGATGACCGGCACGTAAATGCACCCTGGGGTTCGTCAATGGTGGAAATCACTCCGGGGACCCAAAACGGTGATTAATAGCCCATGAAACAGGCCAAAATCGGCCAAAACTGCGAGTGTTGATGACCGGCACGTAAATGCACCCTGGTTTCGTCAATGGTGGAAATCACTCCGGGATCCAAAATGGTGATTAATAGCCCATGTAACTGTGATTAATAGCCCATGAAACAGGCCAGAATCGGCCAAAACTGCGAGTGTTGATGACCGGCACGTAAATGCACCCTGGGTTCGTCAATGGTGGAAATCACTCCGGGGATCCAAAACGGTGATTAATAGCCCATGTAACTGTGATTAAGAGCCCATGAAACAGGCCAGAATCAGCCAAAACTGCGAGTGTTGATGACCAGCACGTAAATGCACCCTAGGGTTCGTCAATGGTGGAAATCACTCCGGGGACCCAAAACGGTGATTAATAGCCCATGAAACAGGCCAGAATCGGCCAAAACTGCGAGTGTTGATGAACGGCACGTAAATGCACCCTGGGTTCCTCAATGGTGGAAAACACTCCGGGGATCCAAAATGGTGATTAATAGCCCATGTAACTGTGATTAATAGCCCATGAAACAGGCCAGAATCGGCCAAAACTGCGAGTGTTGATGACCGGCACGTAAATGCACCCTGGGTTCGTCAATGGTGGAAAACACTCCGGGGATCCAAAACGGTGACTAATAGCCCATGTAGCTGTGATTAATAGCCCATGAAACAGGCCAGAATCGGCCAAAACTGCGAGTGTTGATGACCGGCACGTAAATGCACCCTGGGTTCGTCAATGGTGGAAATCACTCCGGGGATCCAAAACGGTGATTAATAGCCCATGTAACTGTGATTAAGAGCCCATGAAACAGGCCAGAATCAGCCAAAACTGCGAGTGTTGATGACCAGCACGTAAATGCACCCTAGGGTTCGTCAATGGTGGAAATCACTCCGGGGACCCAAAACGGTGATTAATAGCCCATGAAACAGGCCAGAATCGGCCAAAACTGCGAGTGTTGATGAACGGCACGTAAATGCACCCTGGGTTCGTCAATGGTGGAAAACACTCCGGGGATCCAAAATGGTGATTAATAGCCCATGTAACTGTGATTAATAGCCCATGAAACAGGCCAGAATCGGCCAAAACTGCGAGTGTTGATGACTGGCACGTAAATGCACCCTGGGTTCGTCAATGGTGGAAATCACTCTGAGGATCCAAAACGGTGATTAATAGCCCATGTAACTGTGATTAAGAGCCCATGAAACAGGCCAGAATCAGCCAAAACTGCGAGTGTTGATGACCAGCACGTAAATACACCCTAGGGTTCGTCAATGGTGGAAATCACTCCGGGGACCCAAAACGGTGATTAATAGCCCATGAAACAGGCCAGAATCGGCCAAAACTGCGAGTGTTAATGACCGGCACGTAAATGCACCCTGGTTTCGTCAATGGTGGAAATCACTCCGGGGATCCAAAATGGTGATTAATAGCCCATGTAACTGTGATTAATAGCCCATGAAACAGGCCAGAATCGGCCAAAACTGCGAGTGTTGATGACCGGCACGTAAATGCACCCTGGGGTTCGTCAATGGTGGAAATCACTCCGGGGACCCAAAACAGTGATTAATAGCCCATGAAACAGGCCAAAATCGGCCAAAACTGCGAGTGTTGATGACCGGCACGTAAATGCACCCTGGGTTCGTCAATGGTGGAAATCACTCCGGGGATCCAAAACGGTGATTAATAGCCCATGTAACTGTGATTAATAGCCCATGAAACAGGCCAGAATCAGCCAAAACTGCGAGTGTTGATGACCAACACGTAAATGCACCCTAGGGTTCGTCAATGGTGGAAATCACTCCGGGGACCCAAAACGGTGATTAATAGCCCATGAAACAGGCCAGAATCGGCCAAAACTGCGAGTGTTGATGACCGGCACGTAAATGCACCCTGGGTTCGTCAATGGTGGAAAACACTCCGGGGATCCAAAACGGTGACTAATAGCCCATGTAACTGTGATTAATAGCCCATGAAACAGGCCAGAATCGGCCAAAACTGCGAGTGTTGATGACCGGCACGTAAATGCACCCTGGGTTCGTCAATGGTGGAAATCACTCCGGGGATCCAAAACGGTGATTAATAGCCCATGTAACTGTGATTAAGAGCCCATGAAACAGGCCAGAATCAGCCAAAACTGCGAGTGTTGATGACCAGCACGTAAATGCACCCTAGGGTTCGTCAATGGTGGAAATCACTCCGGGGACCCAAAACGGTGATTAATAGCCCATGAAACAGGCCAGAATCGGCCAAAACTGCGAGTGTTGATGAACGGCACGTAAATGCACCCTGGGTTCGTCAATGGTGGAAAACACTCCGGGGATCCAAAATGGTGATTAATAGCCCATGTAACTGTGATTAATAGCCCATGAAACAGGCCAGAATCGGCCAAAACTGCGAGTGTTGATGACTGGCACGTAAATGCACCATGGGTTCGTCAATGGTGGAAATCACTCCGGGGATCCAAAACGGTGATTAATAGCCCATGTAACTGTGATTAAGAGCCCATGAAAAAGGCCAGAATCAGCCAAAACTGCGAGTGTTGATGACCAGCACGTAAATACACCCTAGGGTTCGTCAATGGTGGAAATCACTCCGGGGACCCAAAACGGTGATTAATAGCCCATGAAACAGGCCAGAATCGGCCAAAACTGCGAGTGTTAATGACCGGCACGTAAATGCACCCTGGTTTCTTTAATGGTGGAAATCACTCCGGGGATCCAAAATGGTGATTAATAGCCCATGAAACAGGCCAGAATCGGCCAAAACTGCGAGTGTTGATGACTGGCACGTAAATGCACCCTGGGTTCGTCAATGGTGGAAATCACTCTGAGGATCCAAAACGGTGATTAATAGCCCATGTAACTGTGATTAAGAGCCCATGAAACAGGCCAGAATCAGCCAAAACTGCGAGTGTTGATGACCAGCACGTAAATGCACCCTAGGGTTCGTCAATGGTGGAAATCACTCCGGGGACCCAAAACGGTGATTAATAGCCCATGAAACAGGCCAGAATCGGCCAAAACTGCGAGTGTTGATGAACGGCACGTAAATGCACCCTGGGTTCGTCAATGGTGGAAAACACTCCGGGGATCCAAAATGGTGATTAATAGCCCATGTAACTGTGATTAATAGCCCATGAAACAGGCCAGAATCGGCCAAAACTGCGAGTGTTGATGACTGGCACGTAAATGCACCATGGGTTCGTCAATGGTGGAAATCACTCCGGGGATCCAAAACGGTGATTAATAGCCCATGTAACTGTGATTAAGAGCCCATGAAAAAGGCCAGAATCAGCCAAAACTGCGAGTGTTGATGACCAGCACGTAAATACACCCTAGGGTTCGTCAATGGTGGAAATCACTCCGGGGACCCAAAACGGTGATTAATAGCCCATGAAACAGGCCAGAATCGGCCAAAACTGCGAGTGTTAATGACCGGCACGTAAATGCACCCTGGTTTCGTCAATGGTGGAAATCACTCCGGGGATCCAAAATGGTGATTAATAGCCCATGTAACTGTGATTAATAGCCCATGAAACAGGCCAGAATCGGCCAAAACTGCGAGTGTTGATGACTGGCACGTAAATGCACCCTGGGTTCGTCAATGGTGGAAATCACTCTGAGGATCCAAAACGGTGATTAATAGCCCATGTAACTGTGATTAAGAGCCCATGAAACAGGCCAGAATCAGCCAAAACTGCGAGTGTTGATGACCAGCACGTAAATACACCCTAGGGTTCGTCAATGGTGGAAATCACTCCGGGGACCCAAAACGGTGATTAATAGCCCATGAAACAGGCCAGAATCGGCCAAAACTGCGAGTGTTAATGACCGGCACGTAAATGCACCCTGGTTTCGTCAATGGTGGAAATCACTCCAGGGATCCAAAATGGTGATTAATAGCCCATGTAACTGTGATTAATAGCCCATGAAACAGGCCAGAATCGGCCAAAACTGCGAGAGTTGATGACCGGCACGTAAATGCACCCTGGGGTTCGTCAATGGTGGAAATCACTCCGGGGACCCAAAACGGTGATTAATAGCCCATGAAACAGGCCAAAATCGGCCAAAACTGCGAGTGTTGATGACCGGCACGTAAATGCACCCTGGTTTCGTCAATGGTGGAAATCACTCCGGGATCCAAAATGGTGATTAATAGCCCATGTAACTGTGATTAATAGCCCATGAAACAGGCCAGAATCGGCCAAAACTGCGAGTGTTGATGACCGGCACGTAAATGCACCCTGGGTTCGTCAATGGTGGAAATCACTCCGGGGATCCAAAACGGTGATTAATAGCCCATGTAACTGTGATTAAGAGCCCATGAAACAGGCCAGAATCAGCCAAAACTGCGAGTGTTGATGACCAGCACGTAAATGCACCCTAGGGTTCGTCAATGGTGGAAATCACTCCGGGGACCCAAAACGGTGATTAATAGCCCATGAAACAGGCCAGAATCGGCCAAAACTGCGAGTGTTGATGAACGGCACGTAAATGCACCCTGGGTTCCTCAATGGTGGAAAACACTCCGGGGATCCAAAATGGTGATTAATAGCCCATGTAACTGTGATTAATAGCCCATGAAACAGGCCAGAATCGGCCAAAACTGCGAGTGTTGATGACCGGCACGTAAATGCACCCTGGGTTCGTCAATGGTGGAAAACACTCCGGGGATCCAAAACGGTGACTAATAGCCCATGTAGCTGTGATTAATAGCCCATGAAACAGGCCAGAATCGGCCAAAACTGCGAGTGTTGATGACCGGCACGTAAATGCACCCTGGGTTCGTCAATGGTGGAAATCACTCCGGGGATCCAAAACGGTGATTAATAGCCCATGTAACTGTGATTAAGAGCCCATGAAACAGGCCAGAATCAGCCAAAACTGCGAGTGTTGATGACCAGCACGTAAATGCACCCTAGGGTTCGTCAATGGTGGAAATCACTCCGGGGACCCAAAACGGTGATTAATAGCCCATGAAACAGGCCAGAATCGGCCAAAACTGCGAGTGTTGATGAACGGCACGTAAATGCACCCTGGGTTCGTCAATGGTGGAAAACACTCCGGGGATCCAAAATGGTGATTAATAGCCCATGTAACTGTGATTAATAGCCCATGAAACAGGCCAGAATCGGCCAAAACTGCGAGTGTTGATGACTGGCACGTAAATGCACCCTGGGTTCGTCAATGGTGGAAATCACTCTGAGGATCCAAAACGGTGATTAATAGCCCATGTAACTGTGATTAAGAGCCCATGAAACAGGCCAGAATCAGCCAAAACTGCGAGTGTTGATGACCAGCACGTAAATACACCCTAGGGTTCGTCAATGGTGGAAATCACTCCGGGGACCCAAAACGGTGATTAATAGCCCATGAAACAGGCCAGAATCGGCCAAAACTGCGAGTGTTAATGACCGGCACGTAAATGCACCCTGGTTTCGTCAATGGTGGAAATCACTCCGGGGATCCAAAATGGTGATTAATAGCCCATGTAACTGTGATTAATAGCCCATGAAACAGGCCAGAATCGGCCAAAACTGCGAGTGTTGATGACCGGCACGTAAATGCACCCTGGGGTTCGTCAATGGTGGAAATCACTCCGGGGACCCAAAACAGTGATTAATAGCCCATGAAACAGGCCAAAATCGGCCAAAACTGCGAGTGTTGATGACCGGCACGTAAATGCACCCTGGGTTCGTCAATGGTGGAAATCACTCCGGGGATCCAAAACGGTGATTAATAGCCCATGTAACTGTGATTAATAGCCCATGAAACAGGCCAGAATCAGCCAAAACTGCGAGTGTTGATGACCAACACGTAAATGCACCCTAGGGTTCGTCAATGGTGGAAATCACTCCGGGGACCCAAAACGGTGATTAATAGCCCATGAAACAGGCCAGAATCGGCCAAAACTGCGAGTGTTGATGACCGGCACGTAAATGCACCCTGGGTTCGTCAATGGTGGAAAACACTCCGGGGATCCAAAACGGTGACTAATAGCCCATGTAACTGTGATTAATAGCCCATGAAACAGGCCAGAATCGGCCAAAACTGCGAGTGTTGATGACCGGCACGTAAATGCACCCTGGGTTCGTCAATGGTGGAAATCACTCCGGGGATCCAAAACGGTGATTAATAGCCCATGTAACTGTGATTAAGAGCCCATGAAACAGGCCAGAATCAGCCAAAACTGCGAGTGTTGATGACCAGCACGTAAATGCACCCTAGGGTTCGTCAATGGTGGAAATCACTCCGGGGACCCAAAACGGTGATTAATAGCCCATGAAACAGGCCAGAATCGGCCAAAACTGCGAGTGTTGATGAACGGCACGTAAATGCACCCTGGGTTCGTCAATGGTGGAAAACACTCCGGGGATCCAAAATGGTGATTAATAGCCCATGTAACTGTGATTAATAGCCCATGAAACAGGCCAGAATCGGCCAAAACTGCGAGTGTTGATGACTGGCACGTAAATGCACCATGGGTTCGTCAATGGTGGAAATCACTCCGGGGATCCAAAACGGTGATTAATAGCCCATGTAACTGTGATTAAGAGCCCATGAAAAAGGCCAGAATCAGCCAAAACTGCGAGTGTTGATGACCAGCACGTAAATACACCCTAGGGTTCGTCAATGGTGGAAATCACTCCGGGGACCCAAAACGGTGATTAATAGCCCATGAAACAGGCCAGAATCGGCCAAAACTGCGAGTGTTAATGACCGGCACGTAAATGCACCCTGGTTTCTTTAATGGTGGAAATCACTCCGGGGATCCAAAATGGTGATTAATAGCCCATGAAACAGGCCAGAATCGGCCAAAACTGCGAGTGTTGATGACTGGCACGTAAATGCACCCTGGGTTCGTCAATGGTGGAAATCACTCTGAGGATCCAAAACGGTGATTAATAGCCCATGTAACTGTGATTAAGAGCCCATGAAACAGGCCAGAATCAGCCAAAACTGCGAGTGTTGATGACCAGCACGTAAATGCACCCTAGGGTTCGTCAATGGTGGAAATCACTCCGGGGACCCAAAACGGTGATTAATAGCCCATGAAACAGGCCAGAATCGGCCAAAACTGCGAGTGTTGATGAACGGCACGTAAATGCACCCTGGGTTCGTCAATGGTGGAAAACACTCCGGGGATCCAAAATGGTGATTAATAGCCCATGTAACTGTGATTAATAGCCCATGAAACAGGCCAGAATCGGCCAAAACTGCGAGTGTTGATGACTGGCACGTAAATGCACCATGGGTTCGTCAATGGTGGAAATCACTCCGGGGATCCAAAACGGTGATTAATAGCCCATGTAACTGTGATTAAGAGCCCATGAAAAAGGCCAGAATCAGCCAAAACTGCGAGTGTTGATGACCAGCACGTAAATACACCCTAGGGTTCGTCAATGGTGGAAATCACTCCGGGGACCCAAAACGGTGATTAATAGCCCATGAAACAGGCCAGAATCGGCCAAAACTGCGAGTGTTAATGACCGGCACGTAAATGCACCCTGGTTTCGTCAATGGTGGAAATCACTCCGGGGATCCAAAATGGTGATTAATAGCCCATGTAACTGTGATTAATAGCCCATGAAACAGGCCAGAATCGGCCAAAACTGCGAGTGTTGATGACTGGCACGTAAATGCACCCTGGGTTCGTCAATGGTGGAAATCACTCTGAGGATCCAAAACGGTGATTAATAGCCCATGTAACTGTGATTAAGAGCCCATGAAACAGGCCAGAATCAGCCAAAACTGCGAGTGTTGATGACCAGCACGTAAATACACCCTAGGGTTCGTCAATGGTGGAAATCACTCCGGGGACCCAAAACGGTGATTAATAGCCCATGAAACAGGCCAGGATCGGCCAAAACTGCGAGTGTTAATGACCGGCACGTAAATGCACCCTGGTTTCGTCAATGGTGGAAATCACTCCGGGATCCAAAATGGTGATTAATAGCCCATGTAACTGTGATTAATAGCCCATGAAACAGGCCAGAATCGGCCAAAACTGCGAGTGTTGATGACCGGCACGTAAATGCACCCTGGGTTCGTCAATGGTGGAAATCACTCCGGGGATCCAAAACGGTGATTAATAGCCCATGTAACTGTGATTAATAGCCCATGAAACAGGCCAGAATCAGCCAAAACTGCGAGTGTTGATGACCAGCACGTAAATGCACCCTAGGGTTCGTCAATGGTGGAAATCACTCCGGGGACCCAAAACGGTGATTAATAGCCCATGAAACAGGCCAGAATCGGCCAAAACTGCGAGTGTTAATGACCGGCACGTAAATGCACCCTGGTTTCATCAATGGTGGAAATCACTCCGGGATCCAAAATGGTGATTAATAGCCCATGTAACTGTGATTAATAGCCCATGAAACAGGCCAGAATCGGCCAAAACTGCGAGTGTTGATGACCGGCACGTAAATGCACCCTGGGTTCGTCAATGGTGGAAATCACTCCGGGGATCCAAAACGGTGATTAATAGCCCATGTAACTATGATTAAGAGCCCATGAAACAGGCCAGAATCAGCCAAAACTGCGAGTGTTGATGACCAGCACGTAAATGCACCCTAGGGTTCGTCAATGGTGGAAATCACTCCAGGGACCCAAAACGGTGATTAATAGCCCATGAAACAGGCCAGAATCGGCCAAAACTGCGAGTGTTGATGAACGGCACGTAAATGCACCCTGGGTTCGTCAATGGTGGAAAACACTCCGGGGATCCAAAATGGTGATTAATAGCCCATGTAACTGTGATTAATAGCCCATGAAACAGGCCAGAATCGGCCAAAACTGCGAGTGTTGATGACTGGCACGTAAATGCACCCTGGGTTCGTCAATGGTGGAAATCACTCTGAGGATCCAAAACGGTGATTAATAGCCCATGTAACTATGATTAAGAGCCCATGAAACAGGCCAGAATCAGCCAAAACTGCGAGTGTTGATGACCAGCACGTAAATACACCCTAGGGTTCGTCAATGGTGGAAATCACTCCGGGGACCCAAAACGGTGATTAATAGCCCATGAAACAGGCCAGGATCGGCCAAAACTGCGAGTGTTAATGACCGGCACGTAAATGCACCCTGGTTTCGTCAATGGTGGAAATCACTCCGGGATCCAAAATGGTGATTAATAGCCCATGTAACTGTGATTAATAGCCCATGAAACAGGCCAGAATCGGCCAAAACTGCGAGTGTTGATGACCGGCACGTAAATGCACCCTGGGTTCGTCAATGGTGGAAATCACTCCGGGGATCCAAAACGGTGATTAATAGCCCATGTAACTGTGATTAATAGCCCATGAAACAGGCCAGAATCAGCCAAAACTGCGAGTGTTGATGACCAGCACGTAAATGCACCCTAGGGTTCGTCAATGGTGGAAATCACTCCGGGGACCCAAAACGGTGATTAATAGCCCATGAAACAGGCCAGAATCGGCCAAAACTGCGAGTGTTAATGACCGGCACGTAAATGCACCCTGGTTTCATCAATGGTGGAAATCACTCCGGGATCCAAAATGGTGATTAATAGCCCATGTAACTGTGATTAATAGCCCATGAAACAGGCCAGAATCGGCCAAAACTGCGAGTGTTGATGACTGGCACGTAAATGCACCCTGGGTTCGTCAATGGTGGAAATCACTCTGAGGATCCAAAACGGTGATTAATAGCCCATGTAACTGTGATTAAGAGCCCATGAAACAGGCCAGAATCAGCCAAAACTGCGAGTGTTGATGACCAGCACGTAAATACACCCTAGGGTTCGTCAATGGTGGAAATCACTCCGGGGACCCAAAACGGTGATTAATAGCCCATGAAACAGGCCAGAATCGGCCAAAACTGCGAGTGTTAATGACCGGCACGTAAATGCACCCTGGTTTCGTCAATGGTGGAAATCACTCCGGGGATCCAAAATGGTGATTAATAGCCCATGTAACTGTGATTAATAGCCCATGAAACAGGCCAGAATCGGCCAAAACTGCGAGTGTTGATGACCGGCACGTAAATGCACCCTGGGGTTCGTCAATGGTGGAAATCACTCCGGGGACCCAAAACGGTGATTAATAGCCCATGAAACAGGCCAAAATCGGCCAAAACTGCGAGTGTTGATGACCGGCACGTAAATGCACCCTGGGTTCGTCAATGGTGGAAATCACTCCGGGGATCCAAAACGGTGATTAATAGCCCATGTAACTGTGATTAATAGCCCATGAAACAGGCCAGAATCAGCCAAAACTGCGAGTGTTGATGACCAGCACGTAAATGCACCCTAGGGTTCGTCAATGGTGGAAATCACTCCGGGGACCCAAAACGGTGATTAATAGCCCATGAAACAGGCCAGAATCGGCCAAAACTGCGAGTGTTGATGAACGGCACGTAAATGCACCCTGGGTTCGTCAATGGTGGAAAACACTCCGGGGATCCAAAATGGTGATTAATAGCCCATGTAACTGTGATTAATAGCCCATGAAACAGGCCAGAATCGGCCAAAACTGCGAGTGTTGATGACTGGCACGTAAATGCACCCTGGGTTCGTCAATGGTGGAAATCACTCTGAGGATCCAAAACGGTGATTAATAGCCCATGTAACTATGATTAAGAGCCCATGAAACAGGCCAGAATCAGCCAAAACTGCGAGTGTTGATGACCAGCACGTAAATACACCCTAGGGTTCGTCAATGGTGGAAATCACTCCGGGGACCCAAAACGGTGATTAATAGCCCATGAAACAGGCCAGGATCGGCCAAAACTGCGAGTGTTAATGACCGGCACGTAAATGCACCCTGGTTTCGTCAATGGTGGAAATCACTCCGGGATCCAAAATGGTGATTAATAGCCCATGTAACTGTGATTAATAGCCCATGAAACAGGCCAGAATCGGCCAAAACTGCGAGTGTTGATGACCGGCACGTAAATGCACCCTGGGTTCGTCAATGGTGGAAATCACTCCGGGGATCCAAAACGGTGATTAATAGCCCATGTAACTGTGATTAATAGCCCATGAAACAGGCCAGAATCAGCCAAAACTGCGAGTGTTGATGACCAGCACGTAAATGCACCCTAGGGTTCGTCAATGGTGGAAATCACTCCGGGGACCCAAAACGGTGATTAATAGCCCATGAAACAGGCCAGAATCGGCCAAAACTGCGAGTGTTAATGACCGGCACGTAAATGCACCCTGGTTTCATCAATGGTGGAAATCACTCCGGGATCCAAAATGGTGATTAATAGCCCATGTAACTGTGATTAATAGCCCATGAAACAGGCCAGAATCGGCCAAAACTGCGAGTGTTGATGACCGGCACGTAAATGCACCCTGGGTTCGTCAATGGTGGAAAACACTCCGGGGATCCAAAACGGTGACTAATAGCCCATGTAGCTGTGATTAATAGCCCATGAAACAGGCCAGAATCGGCCAAAACTGCGAGTGTTGATGACCGGCACGTAAATGCACCCTGGGTTCGTCAATGGTGGAAATCACTCCGGGGATCCAAAACGGTGATTAATAGCCCATGTAACTGTGATTAAGAGCCCATGAAACAGGCCAGAATCAGCCAAAACTGCGAGTGTTGATGACCAGCACGTAAATGCACCCTAGGGTTCGTCAATGGTGGAAATCACTCCGGGGACCCAAAACGGTGATTAATAGCCCATGAAACAGGCCAGAATCGGCCAAAACTGCTTGTGTTGATGAACGGCACGTAAATGCACCCTGGGTTCGTCAATGGTGGAAAACACTCCGGGGATCCAAAATGGTGATTAATAGCCCATGTAACTGTGATTAATAGCCCATGAAACAGGCCAGAATCGGCCAAAACTGCGAGTGTTGATGACTGGCACGTAAATGCACCCTGGGTTCGTCAATGGTGGAAATCACTCTGAGGATCCAAAACGGTGATTAATAGCCCATGTAACTGTGATTAAGAGCCCATGAAACAGGCCAGAATCAGCCAAAACTGCGAGTGTTGATGACCAGCACGTAAATACACCCTAGGGTTCGTCAATGGTGGAAATCACTCCGGGGACCCAAAACGGTGATTAATAGCCCATGAAACAGGCCAGAATCGGCCAAAACTGCGAGTGTTAATGACCGGCACGTAAATGCACCCTGGTTTCGTCAATGGTGGAAATCACTCCGGGGATCCAAAATGGTGATTAATAGCCCATGTAACTGTGATTAATAGCCCATGAAACAGGCCAGAATCGGCCAAAACTGCGAGTGTTGATGACCGGCACGTAAATGCACCCTGGGGTTCGTCAATGGTGGAAATCACTCCGGGGACCCAAAACGGTGATTAATAGCCCATGAAACAGGCCAAAATCGGCCAAAACTGCGAGTGTTGATGACCGGCACGTAAATGCACCCTGGGTTCGTCAATGGTGGAAATCACTCCGGGGATCCAAAACGGTGATTAATAGCCCATGTAACTGTGATTAATAGCCCATGAAACAGGCCAGAATCAGCCAAAACTGCGAGTGTTGATGACCAGCACGTAAATGCACCCTAGGGTTCGTCAATGGTGGAAATCACTCTGGGGACCCAAAACGGTGATTAATAGCCCATGAAACAGGCCAGAATCGGCCAAAACTGCGAGTGTTGATGAACGGCACGTAAATGCACCCTGGGTTCGTCAATGGTGGAAAACACTCCGGGGATCCAAAATGGTGATTAATAGCCCATGTAACTGTGATTAATAGCCCATGAAACAGGCCAGAATCGGCCAAAACTGCGAGTGTTGATGACTGGCACGTAAATGCACCCTGGGTTCGTCAATGGTGGAAATCACTCTGAGGATCCAAAACGGTGATTAATAGCCCATGTAACTATGATTAAGAGCCCATGAAACAGGCCAGAATCAGCCAAAACTGCGAGTGTTGATGACCAGCACGTAAATACACCCTAGGGTTCGTCAATGGTGGAAATCACTCCGGGGACCCAAAACGGTGATTAATAGCCCATGAAACAGGCCAGGATCGGCCAAAACTGCGAGTGTTAATGACCGGCACGTAAATGCACCCTGGTTTCGTCAATGGTGGAAATCACTCCGGGATCCAAAATGGTGATTAATAGCCCATGTAACTGTGATTAATAGCCCATGAAACAGGCCAGAATCGGCCAAAACTGCGAGTGTTGATGACCGGCACGTAAATGCACCCTGGGTTCGTCAATGGTGGAAATCACTCCGGGGATCCAAAACGGTGATTAATAGCCCATGTAACTGTGATTAATAGCCCATGAAACAGGCCAGAATCAGCCAAAACTGCGAGTGTTGATGACCAGCACGTAAATGCACCCTAGGGTTCGTCAATGGTGGAAATCACTCCGGGGACCCAAAACGGTGATTAATAGCCCATGAAACAGGCCAGAATCGGCCAAAACTGCGACTGTTAATGACCGGCACGTAAATGCACCCTGGTTTCATCAATGGTGGAAATCACTCCGGGATCCAAAATGGTGATTAATAGCCCATGTAACTGTGATTAATAGCCCATGAAACAGGCCAGAATCGGCCAAAACTGCGAGTGTTGATGACCGGCACGTAAATGCACCCTGGGTTCGTCAATGGTGGAAAACACTACGGGGATCCAAAACGGTGACTAATAGCCCATGTAGCTGTGATTAATAGCCCATGAAACAGGCCAGAATCGGCCAAAACTGCGAGTGTTGATGACCGGCACGTAAATGCACCCTGGGTTCGTCAATGGTGGAAATCACTCCGGGGATCCAAAACGGTGATTAATAGCCCATGTAACTGTGATTAAGAGCACATGAAACAGGCCAGAATCAGCCAAAACTGCGAGTGTTGATGACCAGCACGTAAATGCACCCTAGGGTTCGTCAATGGTGGAAATCACTCCGGGGACCCAAAACGGTGATTAATAGCCCATGAAACAGGCCAGAATCGGCCAAAACTGCGAGTGTTGATGAACGGCACGTAAATGCACCCTGGGTTCGTCAATGGTGGAAAACACTCCGGGGATCCAAAATGGTGATTAATAGCCCATGTAACTGTGATTAATAGCCCATGAAACAGGCCAGAATCGGCCAAAACTGCGAGTGTTGATGACTGGCACGTAAATGCACCCTGGGTTCGTCAATGGTGGAAATCACTCTGAGGATCCAAAACGGTGATTAATAGCCCATGTAACTGTGATTAAGAGCCCATGAAACAGGCCAGAATCAGCCAAAACTGCGAGTGTTGATGACCAGCACGTAAATACACCCTAGGGTTCGTCAATGGTGGAAATCACTCCGGGGACCCAAAACGGTGATTAATAGCCCATGAAACAGGCCAGAATCGGCCAAAACTGCGAGTGTTAATGACCGGCACGTAAATGCACCCTGGTTTCGTCAATGGTGGAAATCACTCCGGGGATCCAAAATGGTGATTAATAGCCCATGTAACTGTGATTAATAGCCCATGAAACAGGCCAGAATCGGCCAAAACTGCGAGTGTTGATGACCGGCACGTAAATGCACCCTGGGGTTCGTCAATGGTGGAAATCACTCCGGGGACCCAAAACGGTGATTAATAGCCCATGAAACAGGCCAAAATCGGCCAAAACTGCGAGTGTTGATGACCGGCACGTAAATGCACCCTGGGTTCGTCAATGGTGGAAATCACTCCGGGGATCCAAAACGGTGATTAATAGCCCATGTAACTGTGATTAATAGCCCATGAAACAGGCCAGAATCAGCCAAAACTGCGAGTGTTGATGACCAGCACGTAAATGCACCCTAGGGTTCGTCAATGGTGGAAATCACTCCGGGGACCCAAAACGGTGATTAATAGCCCATGAAACAGGCCAGAATCGGCCAAAACTGCGAGTGTTGATGAACGGCACGTAAATGCACCCTGGGTTCGTCAATGGTGGAAAACACTCCGGGGATCCAAAATGGTGATTAATAGCCCATGTAACTGTGATTAATAGCCCATGAAACAGGCCAGAATCGGCCAAAACTGCGAGTGTTGATGACTGGCACGTAAATGCACCCTGGGTTCGTCAATGGTGGAAATCACTCTGAGGATCCAAAACGGTGATTAATAGCCCATGTAACTATGATTAAGAGCCCATGAAACAGGCCAGAATCAGCCAAAACTGCGAGTGTTGATGACCAGCACGTAAATACACCCTAGGGTTCGTCAATGGTGGAAATCACTCCGGGGACCCAAAACGGTGATTAATAGCCCATGAAACAGGCCAGGATCGGCCAAAACTGCGAGTGTTGATGAACGGCACGTAAATGCACCCTGGGTTCGTCAATGGTGGAAATCACTCCGGGGATCCAAAATGGTGATTAATAGCCCATGTAACTGTGATTAATAGCCCATGAAACAGGCCAGAATCGGCCAAAACTGCGAGTGTTGATGACCGGCACGTAAATGCACCCTGGGGTTCGTCAATGGTGGAAATCACTCCGGGGACCCAAAACGGTGATTAATAGCCCATGAAACAGGCCAAAATCGGCCAAAACTGCGAGTGTTGATGACCGGCACGTAAATGCACCCTGGGTTCGTCAATGGTGGAAATCACTCCGGGGATCCAAAACGGTGATTAATAGCCCATGTAACTGTGATTAATAGCCCATGAAACAGGCCAGAATCAGCCAAAACTGCGAGTGTTGATGACCAGCACGTAAATGCACCCTAGGGTTCGTCAATGGTGGAAATCACTCCGGGGACCCAAAACGGTGATTAATAGCCCATGAAACAGGCCAGAATCGGCCAAAACTGCGAGTGTTGATGAACGGCACGTAAATGCACCCTGGGTTCGTCAATGGTGGAAAACACTCCGGGGATCCAAAATGGTGATTAATAGCCCATGTAACTGTGATTAATAGCCCATGAAACAGGCCAGAATCGGCCAAAACTGCGAGTGTTGATGACTGGCACGTAAATGCACCCTGGGTTCGTCAATGGTGGAAATCACTCTGAGGATCCAAAACGGTGATTAATAGCCCATGTAACTATGATTAAGAGCCCATGAAACAGGCCAGAATCAGCCAAAACTGCGAGTGTTGATGACCAGCACGTAAATACACCCTAGGGTTCGTCAATGGTGGAAATCACTCCGGGGACCCAAAACGGTGATTAATAGCCCATGAAACAGGCCAGGATCGGCCAAAACTGCGAGTGTTAATGACCGGCACGTAAATGCACCCTGGTTTCGTCAATGGTGGAAATCACTCCGGGATCCAAAATGGTGATTAATAGCCCATGTAACTGTGATTAATAGCCCATGAAACAGGCCAGAATCGGCCAAAACTGCGAGTGTTGATGACCGGCACGTAAATGCACCCTGGGTTCGTCAATGGTGGAAATCACTCCGGGGATCCAAAACGGTGATTAATAGCCCATGTAACTGTGATTAATAGCCCATGAAACAGGCCAGAATCAGCCAAAACTGCGAGTGTTGATGACCAGCACGTAAATGCACCCTAGGGTTCGTCAATGGTGGAAATCACTCCGGGGACCCAAAACGGTGATTAATAGCCCATGAGACAGGCCAGAATCGGCCAAAACTGCGACTGTTAATGACCGGCACGTAAATGCACCCTGGTTTCATCAATGGTGGAAATCACTCCGGGATCCAAAATGGTGATTAATAGCCCATGTAACTGTGATTAATAGCCCATGAAACAGGCCAGAATCGGCCAAAACTGCGAGTGTTGATGACCGGCACGTAAATGCACCCTGGGTTCGTCAATGGTGGAAATCACTCCGGGGATCCAAAACGGTGATTAATAGCCCATGTAACTGTGATTAAGAGCCCATGAAACAGGCCAGAATCAGCCAAAACTGCGAGTGTTGATGACCAGCACGTAAATGCACCCTAGGGTTCGTCAATGGTGGAAATCACTCCGGGGACCCAAAACGGTGATTAATAGCCCATGAAACAGGCCAGAATCGGCCAAAACTGCGAGTGTTGATGACCGGCACGTAAATGCACCCTGGGTTCGTCAATGGTGGAAAACACTCCGGGGATCCAAAACGGTGACTAATAGCCCATGTAGCTGTGATTAATAGCCCATGAAACAGGCCAGAATCGGCCAAAACTGCGAGTGTTGATGACCGGCACGTAAATGCACCCTGGGTTCGTCAATGGTGGAAATCACTCCGGGGATCCAAAACGGTGATTAATAGCCCATGTAACTGTGATTAAGAGCCCATGAAACAGGCCAGAATCAGCCCAAACTGCGAGTGTTGATGACCAGCACGTAAATGCACCCTAGGGTTCGTCAATGGTGGAAATCACTCCGGGGACCCAAAACGGTGATTAATAGCCCATGAAACAGGCCAGAATCGGCCAAAACTGCGAGTGTTGATGAACGGCACGTAAATGCACCCTGGGTTCGTCAATGGTGGAAAACACTCCGGGGATCCAAAATGGTGATTAATAGCCCATGTAACTGTGATTAATAGCCCATGAAACAGGCCAGAATCGGCCAAAACTGCGAGTGTTGATGACTGGCACGTAAATGCACCCTGGGTTCGTCAATGGTGGAAATCACTCTGAGGATCCAAAACGGTGATTAATAGCCCATGTAACTGTGATTAAGAGCCCATGAAAAAGGCCAGAATCAGCCAAAACTGCGAATGTTGATGACCAGCACGTAAATACACCCTAGGGTTCGTCAATGGTGGAAATCACTCCGGGGACCCAAAACGGTGATTAATAGCCCATGAAACAGGCCAGAATCGGCCAAAACTGCGAGTGTTAATGACCGGCACGTAAATGCACCCTGGTTTCGTCAATGGTGGAAATCACTCCGGGGATCCAAAATGGTGATTAATAGCCCATGTAACTGTGATTAATAGCCCATGAAACAGGCCAGAATCGGCCAAAACTGCGAGTGTTGATGACCGGCACGTAAATGCACCCTGGGGTTCGTCAATGGTGGAAATCACTCCGGGGACCCAAAACGGTGATTAATAGCCCATGAAACAGGCCAAAATCGGCCAAAACTGCGAGTGTTGATGACCGGCACGTAAATGCACCCTGGGTTCGTCAATGGTGGAAATCACTCCGGGGATCCAAAACGGTGATTAATAGCCCATGTAACTGTGATTAATAGCCCATGAAACAGGCCAGAATCAGCCAAAACTGCGAGTGTTGATGACCAGCACGTAAATGCACCCTAGGGTTCGTCAATGGTGGAAATCACTCCGGGGACCCAAAACGGTGATTAATAGCCCATGAAACAGGCCAGAATCGGCCAAAACTGCGAGTGTTGATGAACGGCACGTAAATGCACCCTGGGTTCGTCAATGGTGGAAAACACTCCGGGGATCCAAAATGGTGATTAATAGCCCATGTAACTGTGATTAATAGCCCATGAAACAGGCCAGAATCGGCCAAAACTGCGAGTGTTGATGACTGGCACGTAAATGCACCCTGGGTTCGTCAATGGTGGAAATCACTCTGAGGATCCAAAACGGTGATTAATAGCCCATGTAACTATGATTAAGAGCCCATGAAACAGGCCAGAATCAGCCAAAACTGCGAGTGTTGATGACCAGCACGTAAATACACCCTAGGGTTCGTCAATGGTGGAAATCACTCCGGGGACCCAAAACGGTGATTAATAGCCCATGAAACAGGCCAGGATCGGCCAAAACTGCGAGTGTTAATGACCGGCACGTAAATGCACCCTGGTTTCGTCAATGGTGGAAATCACTCCGGGATCCAAAATGGTGATTAATAGCCCATGTAACTGTGATTAATAGCCCATGAAACAGGCCAGAATCGGCCAAAACTGCGAGTGTTGATGACCGGCACGTAAATGCACCCTGGGTTCGTCAATGGTGGAAATCACTCCGGGGATCCAAAACGGTGATTAATAGCCCATGTAACTGTGATTAATAGCCCATGAAACAGGCCAGAATCAGCCAAAACTGCGAGTGTTGATGACCAGCACGTAAATGCACCCTAGGGTTCGTCAATGGTGGAAATCACTCCGGGGACCCAAAACGGTGATTAATAGCCCATGAGACAGGCCAGAATCGGCCAAAACTGCGACTGTTAATGACCGGCACGTAAATGCACCCTGGTTTCATCAATGGTGGAAATCACTCCGGGATCCAAAATGGTGATTAATAGCCCATGTAACTGTGATTAATAGCCCATGAAACAGGCCAGAATCGGCCAAAACTGCGAGTGTTGATGACCGGCACGTAAATGCACCCTGGGTTCGTCAATGGTGGAAATCACTCCGGGGATCCAAAACGGTGATTAATAGCCCATGTAACTGTGATTAAGAGCCCATGAAACAGGCCAGAATCAGCCAAAACTGCGAGTGTTGATGACCAGCACGTAAATGCACCCTAGGGTTCGTCAATGGTGGAAATCACTCCGGGGACCCAAAACGGTGATTAATAGCCCATGAAACAGGCCAGAATCGGCCAAAACTGCGAGTGTTGATGACCGGCACGTAAATGCACCCTGGGTTCGTCAATGGTGGAAAACACTCCGGGGATCCAAAACGGTGACTAATAGCCCATGTAGCTGTGATTAATAGCCCATGAAACAGGCCAGAATCGGCCAAAACTGCGAGTGTTGATGACCGGCACGTAAATGCACCCTGGGTTCGTCAATGGTGGAAATCACTCCGGGGATCCAAAACGGTGATTAATAGCCCATGTAACTGTGATTAAGAGCCCATGAAACAGGCCAGAATCAGCCCAAACTGCGAGTGTTGATGACCAGCACGTAAATGCACCCTAGGGTTCGTCAATGGTGGAAATCACTCCGGGGACCCAAAACGGTGATTAATAGCCCATGAAACAGGCCAGAATCGGCCAAAACTGCGAGTGTTGATGAACGGCACGTAAATGCACCCTGGGTTCGTCAATGGTGGAAAACACTCCGGGGATCCAAAATGGTGATTAATAGCCCATGTAACTGTGATTAATAGCCCATGAAACAGGCCAGAATCGGCCAAAACTGCGAGTGTTGATGACTGGCACGTAAATGCACCCTGGGTTCGTCAATGGTGGAAATCACTCTGAGGATCCAAAACGGTGATTAATAGCCCATGTAACTGTGATTAAGAGCCCATGAAACAGGCCAGAATCAGCCAAAACTGCGAGTGTTGATGACCAGCACGTAAATGCACCCTAGGGTTCGTCAATGGTGGAAATCACTCCGGGGACCCAAAACGGTGATTAATAGCCCATGAAACAGGCCAGAATCGGCCAAAACTGCGAGTGTTGATGACCGGCACGTAAATGCACCCTGGGTTCGTCAATGGTGGAAATCACTCCGGGGATCCAAAACGGTGATTAATAGCCCATGTAACTGTGATTAAGAGCCCATGAAACAGGCCAGAATCAGCCAAAACTGCGAGTGTTGATGACCAGCACGTAAATGCACCCTAGGGTTCGTCAATGGTGGAAATCACTCCGGGGACCCAAAACGGTGATTAATAGCCCATGAAACAGGCCAGAATCGGCCAAAACTGCGAGTGTTGATGAACGGCACGTAAATGCACCCTGGGTTCGTCAATGGTGGAAAACACTCCGGGGATCCAAAATGGTGATTAATAGCCCATGTAACTGTGATTAATAGCCCATGAAACAGGCCAGAATCGGCCAAAACTGCGAGTGTTGATGACTGGCACGTAAATGCACCCTGGGTTCGTCAATGGTGGAAATCACTCTGAGGATCCAAAACGGTGATTAATAGCCCATGTAACTGTGATTAAGGGCCCATGAAACAGGCCAGAATCAGCCAAAACTGCGAGTGTTGATGACCAGCACGTAAATACACCCTAGGGTTCGTCAATGGTGGAAATCACTCCGGGGACCCAAAACGGTGATTAATAGCCCATGAAACAGGCCAGGATCGGCCAAAACTGCGAGTGTTAATGACCGGCACGTAAATGCACCCTGGTTTCGTCAATGGTGGAAATCACTCCGGGATCCAAAATGGTGATTAATAGCCCATGTAACTGTGATTAATAGCCCATGAAACAGGCCAGAATCGGCCAAAACTGCGAGTGTTGATGACCGGCACGTAAATGCACCCTGGGTTCGTCAATGGTGGAAATCACTCCGGGGATCCAAAACGGTGATTAATAGCCCATGTAACTGTGATTAATAGCCCATGAAACAGGCCAGAATCAGCCAAAACTGCGAGTGTTGATGACCAGCACGTAAATGCACCCTAGGGTTCGTCAATGGTGGAAATCACTCCGGGGACCCAAAACGGTGATTAATAGCCCATGAAACAGGCCAGAATCGGCCAAAACTGCGACTGTTAATGACCGGCACGTAAATGCACCCTGGTTTCATCAATGGTGGAAATCACTCCGGGATCCAAAATGGTGATTAATAGCCCATGTAACTGTGATTAATAGCCCATGAAACAGGCCAGAATCGGCCAAAACTGCGAGTGTTGATGACCGGCACGTAAATGCACCCTGGGTTCGTCAATGGTGGAAATCACTCCGGGGATCCAAAACGGTGATTAATAGCCCATGTAACTGTGATTAAGAGCCCATGAAACAGGCCAGAATCAGCCAAAACTGCGAGTGTTGATGACCAGCACGTAAATGCACCCTAGGGTTCGTCAATGGTGGAAATCACTCCGGGGACCCAAAACGGTGATTAATAGCCCATGAAACAGGCCAGAATCGGCCAAAACTGCGAGTGTTGATGACCGGCACGTAAATGCACCCTGGGTTCGTCAATGGTGGAAAACACTCCGGGGATCCAAAACGGTGACTAATAGCCCATGTAGCTGTGATTAATAGCCCATGAAACAGGCCAGAATCGGCCAAAACTGCGAGTGTTGATGACCGGCACGTAAATGCACCCTGGGTTCGTCAATGGTGGAAATCACTCCGGGGATCCAAAACGGTGATTAATAGCCCATGTAACTGTGATTAAGAGCCCATGAAACAGGCCAGAATCAGCCAAAACTGCGAGTGTTGATGACCAGCACGTAAATGCACCCTAGGGTTCGTCAATGGTGGAAATCACTCCGGGGACCCAAAACGGTGATTAATAGCCCATGAAACAGGCCAGAATCGGCCAAAACTGCGAGTGTTGATGAACGGCACGTAAATGCACCCTGGGTTCGTCAATGGTGGAAAACACTCCGGGGATCCAAAATGGTGATTAATAGCCCATGTAACTGTGATTAATAGCCCATGAAACAGGCCAGAATCGGCCAAAACTGCGAGTGTTGATGACTGGCACGTAAATGCACCCTGGGTTCGTCAATGGTGGAAATCACTCTGAGGATCCAAAACGGTGATTAATAGCCCATGTAACTGTGATTAAGAGCCCATGAAACAGGCCAGAATCAGCCAAAACTGCGAGTGTTGATGACCAGCACGTAAATACACCCTAGGGTTCGTCAATGGTGGAAATCACTCCGGGGACCCAAAACGGTGATTAATAGCCCATGAAACAGGCCAGAATCGGCCAAAACTGCGAGTGTTAATGACCGGCACGTAAATGCACCCTGGTTTCGTCAATGGTGGAAATCACTCCGGGGATCCAAAATGGTGATTAATAGCCCATGTAACTGTGATTAATAGCCCATGAAACAGGCCAGAATCGGCCAAAACTGCGAGTGTTGATGACCGGCACGTAAATGCACCCTGGGGTTCGTCAATGGTGGAAATCACTCCGGGGACCCAAAACGGTGATTAATAGCCCATGAAACAGGCCAAAATCGGCCAAAACTGCGAGTGTTGATGACCGGCACGTAAATGTACCCTGGGTTCGTCAATGGTGGAAATCACTCCGGGGATCCAAAACGGTGATTAATAGCCCATGTAACTGTGATTAATAGCCCATGAAACAGGCCAGAATCAGCCAAACTGCGAGTGTTGATGACCAGCACGTAAATGCACCCTAGGGTTCGTCAATGGTGGAAATCACTCCGGGGACCCAAAACGGTGATTAATAGCCCATGAAACAGGCCAGAATCGGCCAAAACTGCGAGTGTTGATGACCGGCACGTAAATGCACCCTGGGTTCGTTAATGGTGGAAATCACTCCGGGGATCCAAAACGGTGATTAATAGCCCATGTAACTGTGATTAATAGCCCATGAAACAGGCCAGAATCAGCCAAAACTGCGAGTGTTGATGACCAGCACGTAAATGCACCCTAGGGTTCGTCAATGGTGGAAATCACTCCGGGGACCCAAAACGGTGATTAATAGCCCATGAAACAGGCCAGAATCGGCCAAAACTGCGAGTGTTAATGACCGGCACGTAAATGCACCCTGGTTTCATCAATGGTGGAAATCACTCCGGGATCCAAAATGGTGATTAATAGCCCATGTAACTGTGATTAATAGCCCATGAAACAGGCCAGAATCGGCCAAAACTGCGAGAGTTGATGACCGGCACGTAAATGCACCCTGGGGTTCGTCAATGGTGGAAAACACTCCGGGGATCCAAAACGGTGACTAATAGCCCATGTAGCTGTGATTAATAGCCCATGAAACAGGCCAGAATCGGCCAAAACTGCGAGTGTTGATGACCGGCACGTAAATGCACCCTGGGTTCGTCAATGGTGGAAATCACTCCGGGGATCCAAAACGGTGACTAATAGCCCATGTAGCTGTGATTAATAGCCCATGAAACAGGCCAGAATCGGCCAAAACTGCGAGTGTTGATGACCGGCACGTAAATGCACCCTGGGTTCGTCAATGGTGGAAATCACTCCGGGGATCCAAAACGGTGATTAATAGCCCATGTAACTGTGATTAAGAGCCCATGAAACAGGCCAGAATCAGCCAAAACTGCGAGTGTTGATGACCAGCACGTAAATGCACCCTAGGGTTCGTCAATGGTGGAAATCACTCCGGGGACCCAAAACGGTGATTAATAGCCCATGAAACAGGCCAGAATCGGCCAAAACTGCGAGTGTTGATGAACGGCACGTAAATGCACCCTGGGTTCGTCAATGGTGGAAAACACTCCGGGGATCCAAAATGGTGATTAATAGCCCATGAAACAGGCCAGAATCAGCCAAAACTGCGAGTGTTGATGACCAGCACGTAAATACACCCTAGGGTTCGTCAATGGTGGAAATCACTCCGGGGACCCAAAACGGTGATTAATAGCCCATGAAACAGGCCAGGATCGGCCAAAACTGCGAGTGTTAATGACCGGCACGTAAATGCACCCTGGTTTCGTCAATGGTGGAAATCACTCCGGGATCCAAAATGGTGATTAATAGCCCATGTAACTGTGATTAATAGCCCATGAAACAGGCCAGAATCGGCCAAAACTGCGAGTGTTGATGAAAGGCACGTAAATGCACCCTGGGTTCGTCAATGGTGGAAAACACTCCGGGGATCCAAAACGGTGACTAATAGCCCATGTAGCTGTGATTAATAGCCCATGAAACAGGCCAGAATCGGCCAAAACTGCGAGTGTTGATGACCGGCACGTAAATGCACCCTGGGTTCGTCAATGGTGGAAATCACTCCGGGGATCCAAAACGGTGATTAATAGCCCATGTAACTGTGATTAAGAGCCCATGAAACAGGCCAGAATCAGCCAAAACTGCGAGTGTTGATGACCAGCACGTAAATGCACCCTAGGGTTCGTCAATGGTGGAAATCACTCCGGGGACCCAAAACGGTGATTAATAGCCCATGAAACAGGCCAGAATCGGCCAAAACTGCGAGTGTTGATGAACGGCACGTAAATGCACCCTGGGTTCGTCAATGGTGGAAAACACTCCGGGGATCCAAAATGGTGATTAATAGCCCATGTAACTGTGATTAATAGCCCATGAAACAGGCCAGAATCGGCCAAAACTGCGAGTGTTGATGACTGGCACGTAAATGCACCCTGGGTTCGTCAATGGTGGAAATCACTCTGAGGATCCAAAACGGTGATTAATAGCCCATGTAACTGTGATTAAGAGCCCATGAAACAGGCCAGAATCAGCCAAAACTGCGAGTGTTGATGACCAGCACGTAAATACACCCTAGGGTTCGTCAATGGTGGAAATCACTCCGGGGACCCAAAACGGTGATTAATAGCCCATGAAACAGGCCAGAATCGGCCAAAACTGCGAGTGTTAATGACCGGCACGTAAATGCACCCTGGTTTCGTCAATGGTGGAAATCACTCCGGGGATCCAAAATGGTGATTAATAGCCCATGTAACTGTGATTAATAGCCCATGAAACAGGCCAGAATCGGCCAAAACTGCGAGTGTTGATGACCGGCACGTAAATGCACCCTGGGGTTCGTCAATGGTGGAAATCACTCCGGGGACCCAAAACGGTGATTAATAGCCCATGAAACAGGCCAAAATCGGCCAAAACTGCGAGTGTTGATGACCGGCACGTAAATGCACCCTGGGTTCGTCAATGGTGGAAATCACTCCGGGGATCCAAAACGGTGATTAATAGCCCATGTAACTGTGATTAATAGCCCATGAAACAGGCCAGAATCAGCCAAAACTGCGAGTGTTGATGACCAGCACGTAAATGCACCCTAGGGTTCGTCAATGGTGGAAATCACTCCGGGGACCCAAAACGGTGATTAATAGCCCATGAAACAGGCCAGAATCGGCCAAAACTGCGAGTGTTGATGACCGGCACGTAAATGCACCCTGGGTTCGTCAATGGTGGAAAACACTCCGGGGATCCAAAACGGTGACTAATAGCCCATGTAACTGTGATTAATAGCCCATGAAACAGGCCAGAATCGGCCAAAACTGCGAGTGTTGATGACCGGCACGTAAATGCACCCTGGGTTCGTCAATGGTGGAAATCACTCCGGGGATCCAAAACGGTGATTAATAGCCCATGTAACTGTGATTAAGAGCCCATGAAACAGGCCAGAATCAGCCAAAACTGCGAGTGTTGATGACCAGTACGTAAATGCACCCTAGGGTTCGTCAATGGTGGAAATCACTCCGGGGACCCAAAACGGTGATTAATAGCCCATGAAACAGGCCAGAATCGGCCAAAACTGCGAGTGTTGATGAACGGCACGTAAATGCACCCTGGGTTCGTCAATGGTGGAAAACACTCCGGGGATCCAAAATGGTGATTAATAGCCCATGTAACTGTGATTAATAGCCCATGAAACAGGCCAGAATCGGCCAAAACTGCGAGTGTTGATGACTGGCACGTAAATGCACCATGGGTTCGTCAATGGTGGAAATCACTCCGGGGATCCAAAACGGTGATTAATAGCCCATGTAACTGTGATTAAGAGCCCATGAAAAAGGCCAGAATCAGCCAAAACTGCGAGTGTTGATGACCAGCACGTAAATACACCCTAGGGTTCGTCAATGGTGGAAATCACTCCGGGGACCCCAAACGGTGATTAATAGCCCATGAAACAGGCCAGAATCGGCCAAAACTGCGAGTGTTAATGACCGGCACGTAAATGCACCCTGGTTTCGTCAATGGTGGAAATCACTCCGGGGATCCAAAACGGTGATTAATAGCCCATGTAACTGTGATTAAGAGCCCATGAAACAGGCCAGAATCAGCCAAAACTGCGAGTGTTGATGACCAGCACGTAAATGCACCCTAGGGTTCGTCAATGGTGGAAATCACTCCGGGGACCCAAAACGGTGATTAATAGCCCATGAAACAGGCCAGAATCGGCCAAAACTGCGAGTGTTGATGAACGGCACGTAAATGCACCCTGGGTTCGTCAATGGTGGAAAACACTCCGGGGATCCAAAATGGTGATTAATAGCCCATGTAACTGTGATTAATAGCCCATGAAACAGGCCAGAATCGGCCAAAACTGCGAGTGTTGATGACTGGCACGTAAATGCACCCTGGGTTCGTCAATGGTGGAAATCACTCTGAGGATCCAAAACGGTGATTAATAGCCCATGTAACTGTGATTAAGAGCCCATGAAACAGGCCAGAATCAGCCAAAACTGCGAGTGTTGATGACCAGCACGTAAATACACCCTAGGGTTCGTCAATGGTGGAAATCACTCCGGGGACCCAAAACGGTGATTAATAGCCCATGAAACAGGCCAGAATCGGCCAAAACTGTGAGTGTTGATGACCGGCACGTAAATGCACCCTAGGGTTCGTCAATGGTGGAAATCACTCCGGGGATCCAAAATGGTGATTAATAGCCCATGTAACTGTGATTAATAGCCCATGAAACAGGCCAGAATCGGCCAAAACTGCGAGTGTTGATGAACGGCACGTAAATGCACCCTGGGTTCGTCAATGGTGGAAAACACTCCGGGGATCCAAAATGGTGGTTAATAGCCCATGAAACAGGCCAAAATCGGCCAAAACTGCGAGTGTTGATGACCGGCACGTAAATGCACCCTGGGTTCGTCAATGGTGGAAATCACTCCGGGGATCCAAAACGGTGATTAATAGCCCATGTAACTGTGATTAAGAGCCCATGAAACAGGCCAGAATCAGCCAAAACTGCGAGTGTTGATGACCAGCACGTAAATGCACCCTAGGGTTCGTCAATGGTGGAAATCACTCCGGGGACCCAAAACGGTGATTAATAGCCCATGAAACAGGCCAGAATCGGCCAAAACTGCGAGTGTTGATGAACGGCACGTAAATGCACCCTGGGTTCGTCAATGGTGGAAAACACTCCGGGGATCCAAAATGGTGATTAATAGCCCATGAAACAGGCCAGAATCAGCCAAAACTGCGAGTGTTGATGACCAGCACGTAAATACACCCTAGGGTTCGTCAATGGTGGAAATCACTCCGGGGACCCAAAACGGTGATTAATAGCCCATGAAACAGGCCAGGATCGGCCAAAACTTCGAGTGTTAATGACCGGCACGTAAATGCACCCTGGTTAAGTCAATGGTGGAAATCACTCCGGGATCCAAAATGGTGATTAATAGCCCATGTAACTGTGATTAATAGCCCATGAAACAGGCCAGAATCGGCCAAAACTGCGAGTGTTGATGACTGGCACGTAAATGCACCATGGGTTCGTCAATGGTGGAAATCACTCCGGGGATCCAAAACGGTGATTAATAGCCCATGTAACTGTGATTAAGAGCCCATGAAAAAGGCCAGAATCAGCCAAAACTGCGAGTGTTGATGACCAGCACGTAAATACACCCTAGGGTTCGTCAATGGTGGAAATCACTCCGGGGACCCCAAACGGTGATTAATAGCCCATGAAACAGGCCAGAATCGGCCAAAACTGCGAGTGTTAATGACCGGCACGTAAATGCACCCTGGTTTCGTCAATGGTGGAAATCACTCCGGGGATCCAAAACGGTGATTAATAGCCCATGTAACTGTGATTAAGAGCCCATGAAACAGGCCAGAATCAGCCAAAACTGCGAGTGTTGATGACCAGCACGTAAATGCACCCTAGGGTTCGTCAATGGTGGAAATCACTCCGGGGACCCAAAACGGTGATTAATAGCCCATGAAACAGGCCAGAATCGGCCAAAACTGCGAGTGTTGATGAACGGCACGTAAATGCACCCTGGGTTCGTCAATGGTGGAAAACACTCCGGGGATCCAAAATGGTGATTAATAGCCCATGTAACTGTGATTAATAGCCCATGAAACAGGCCAGAATCGGCCAAAACTGCGAGTGTTGATGACTGGCACGTAAATGCACCCTGGGTTCGTCAATGGTGGAAATCACTCTGAGGATCCAAAACGGTGATTAATAGCCCATGTAACTGTGATTAAGAGCCCATGAAACAGGCCAGAATCAGCCAAAACTGCGAGTGTTGATGACCAGCACGTAAATACACCCTAGGGTTCGTCAATGGTGGAAATCACTCCGGGGACCCAAAACGGTGATTAATAGCCCATGAAACAGGCCAGAATCGGCCAAAACTGTGAGTGTTGATGACCGGCACGTAAATGCACCCTAGGGTTCGTCAATGGTGGAAATCACTCCGGGGATCCAAAATGGTGATTAATAGCCCATGTAACTGTGATTAATAGCCCATGAAACAGGCCAGAATCGGCCAAAACTGCGAGTGTTGATGACCGGCACGTAAATGCACCCTGGGGTTCGTCAATGGTGGAAATCACTCCGGGGACCCAAAACGGTGATTAATAGCCCATGAAACAGGCCAAAATCGGCCAAAACTGCGAGTGTTGATGACCGGCACGTAAATGCACCCTGGGTTCGTCAATGGTGGAAATCACTCCGGGGATCCAAAACGGTGATTAATAGCCCATGTAACTGTGATTAAGAGCCCATGAAACAGGCCAGAATCAGCCAAAACTGCGAGTGTTGATGACCAGCACGTAAATGCACCCTAGGGTTCGTCAATGGTGGAAATCACTCCGGGGACCCAAAACGGTGATTAATAGCCCATGAAACAGGCCAGAATCGGCCAAAACTGCGAGTGTTGATGAACGGCACGTAAATGCACCCTGGGTTCGTCAATGGTGGAAAACACTCCGGGGATCCAAAATGGTGATTAATAGCCCATGAAACAGGCCAGAATCAGCCAAAACTGCGAGTGTTGATGACCAGCACGTAAATACACCCTAGGGTTCGTCAATGGTGGAAATCACTCCGGGGACCCAAAACGGTGATTAATAGCCCATGAAACAGGCCAGGATCGGCCAAAACTGCGAGTGTTAATGACCGGCACGTAAATGCACCCTGGTTTCGTCAATGGTGGAAATCACTCCGGGATCCAAAATGGTGATTAATAGCCCATGTAACTGTGATTAATAGCCCATGAAACAGGCCAGAATCGGCCAAAACTGCGAGTGTTGATGACTGGCACGTAAATGCACCATGGGTTCGTCAATGGTGGAAATCACTCCGGGGATCCAAAACGGTGATTAATAGCCCATGTAACTGTGATTAAGAGCCCATGAAAAAGGCCAGAATCAGCCAAAACTGCGAGTGTTGATGACCAGCACGTAAATACACCCTAGGGTTCGTCAATGGTGGAAATCACTCCGGGGACCCCAAACGGTGATTAATAGCCCATGAAACAGGCCAGAATCGGCCAAAACTGCGAGTGTTAATGACCGGCACGTAAATGCACCCTGGTTTCGTCAATGGTGGAAATCACTCCGGGGATCCAAAACGGTGATTAATAGCCCATGTAACTGTGATTAAGAGCCCATGAAACAGGCCAGAATCAGCCAAAACTGCGAGTGTTGATGACCAGCACGTAAATGCACCCTAGGGTTCGTCAATGGTGGAAATCACTCCGGGGACCCAAAACGGTGATTAATAGCCCATGAAACAGGCCAGAATCGGCCAAAACTGCGAGTGTTGATGAACGGCACGTAAATGCACCCTGGGTTCGTCAATGGTGGAAAACACTCCGGGGATCCAAAATGGTGATTAATAGCCCATGTAACTGTGATTAATAGCCCATGAAACAGGCCAGAATCGGCCAAAACTGCGAGTGTTGATGACTGGCACGTAAATGCACCCTGGGTTCGTCAATGGTGGAAATCACTCTGAGGATCCAAAACGGTGATTAATAGCCCATGTAACTGTGATTAAGAGCCCATGAAACAGGCCAGAATCAGCCAAAACTGCGAGTGTTGATGACCAGCACGTAAATACACCCTAGGGTTCGTCAATGGTGGAAATCACTCCGGGGACCCAAAACGGTGATTAATAGCCCATGAAACAGGCCAGAATCGGCCAAAACTGTGAGTGTTGATGACCGGCACGTAAATGCACCCTAGGGTTCGTCAATGGTGGAAATCACTCCGGGGATCCAAAATGGTGATTAATAGCCCATGTAACTGTGATTAATAGCCCATGAAACAGGCCAGAATCGGCCAAAACTGCGAGTGTTGATGACCGGCACGTAAATGCACCCTGGGGTTCGTCAATGGTGGAAATCACTCCGGGGACCCAAAACGGTGATTAATAGCCCATGAAACAGGCCAAAATCGGCCAAAACTGCGAGTGTTGATGACCGGCACGTAAATGCACCCTGGGTTCGTCAATGGTGGAAATCACTCCGGGGATCCAAAACGGTGATTAATAGCCCATGTAACTGTGATTAAGAGCCCATGAAACAGGCCAGAATCAGCCAAAACTGCGAGTGTTGATGACCAGCACGTAAATGCACCCTAGGGTTCGTCAATGGTGGAAATCACTCCGGGGACCCAAAACGGTGATTAATAGCCCATGAAACAGGCCAGAATCGGCCAAAACTGCGAGTGTTGATGAACGGCACGTAAATGCACCCTGGGTTCGTCAATGGTGGAAAACACTCCGGGGATCCAAAATGGTGATTAATAGCCCATGAAACAGGCCAGAATCAGCCAAAACTGCGAGTGTTGATGACCAGCACGTAAATACACCCTAGGGTTCGTCAATGGTGGAAATCACTCCGGGGACCCAAAACGGTGATTAATAGCCCATGAAACAGGCCAGGATCGGCCAAAACTGCGAGTGTTAATGACCGGCACGTAAATGCACCCTGGTTTCGTCAATGGTGGAAATCACTCCGGGATCCAAAATGGTGATTAATAGCCCATGTAACTGTGATTAATAGCCCATGAAACAGGCCAGAATCGGCCAAAACTGCGAGTGTTGATGACCGGCACGTAAATGCACCCTGGGTTCGTCAATGGTGGAAATCACTCCGGGGATCCAAAACGGTGATTAATAGCCCATGTAACTGTGATTAATAGCCCATGAAACAGGCCAGAATCAGCCAAAACTGCGAGTGTTGATGACCAGCACGTAAATGCACCCTAGGGTTCGTCAATGGTGGAAATCACTCCGGGGACCCAAAACGGTGATTAATAGCCCATGAAACAGGCCAGAATCGGCCAAAACTGCGAGTGTTAATGACCGGCACGTAAATGCACCCTGGTTTCATCAATGGTGGAAATCACTCCGGGATCCAAAATGGTGATTAATAGCCCATGTAACTGTGATTAATAGCCCATGAAACAGGCCAGAATCGGCCAAAACTGCGAGTGTTGATGACCGGCACGTAAATGCACCCTGGGTTCGTCAATGGTGGAAATCACTCCGGGGATCCAAAACGGTGATTAATAGCCCATGTAACTGTGATTAAGAGCCCATGAAACAGGCCAGAATCAGCCAAAACTGCGAGTGTTGATGACCAGCACGTAAATGCACCCTAGGGTTCGTCAATGGTGGAAATCACTCCGGGGACCCAAAACGGTGATTAATAGCCCATGAAACAGGCCAGAATCGGCCAAAACTGCGAGTGTTAATGACCGGCACGTAAATGCACCCTGGTTTCGTCAATGGTGGAAATCACTCCGGGGATCCAAAATGGTGATTAATAGCCCATGTAACTGTGATTAATAGCCCATGAAACAGGCCAGAATCAGCCAAAACTGCGAGTGTTGATGACCAGCACGTAAATGCACCCTAGGGTTCGTCAATGGTGGAAATCACTCCGGGGATCCAAAATGGTGATTAATAGCCCATGTAACTGTGATTAATAGCCCATGAAACAGGCCAGAATCGGCCAAAACTGCGAGTGTTGATGACCGGCACGTAAATGCACCCTGGGTTCGTCAATGGTGGAAATCACTCCGGGGATCCAAAACGGTGATTAATAGCCCATGTAACTGTGATTAATAGCCCATGAAACAGGCCAGAATCAGCCAAAACTGCGAGTGTTGATGACCAACACGTAAATGCACCCTAGGGTTCGTCAATGGTGGAAATCACTCCGGGGACCCAAAACGGTGATTAATAGCCCATGAAACAGGCCAGAATCGGCCAAAACTGCGAGTGTTGATGACCGGCACGTAAATGCACCCTGGGTTCGTCAATGGTGGAAAACACTCCGGGGATCCAAAACGGTGACTAATAGCCCATGTAACTGTGATTAATAGCCCATGAAACAGGCCAGAATCGGCCAAAACTGCGAGTGTTGATGACCGGCACGTAAATGCACCCTGGGTTCGTCAATGGTGGAAATCACTCCGGGGATCCAAAACGGTGATTAATAGCCCATGTAACTGTGATTAAGAGCCCATGAAACAGGCCAGAATCAGCCAAAACTGCGAGTGTTGATGACCAGCACGTAAATGCACCCTAGGGTTCGTCAATGGTGGAAATCACTCCGGGGACCCAAAACGGTGATTAATAGCCCATGAAACAGGCCAGAATCGGCCAAAACTGCGAGTGTTGATGAACGGCACGTAAATGCACCCTGGGTTCGTCAATGGTGGAAAACACTCCGGGGATCCAAAATGGTGATTAATAGCCCATGTAACTGTGATTAATAGCCCATGAAACAGGCCAGAATCGGCCAAAACTGCGAGTGTTGATGACCGGCACGTAAATGCACCCTGGGGTTCTTCAATGGTGGAAATCACTCCGGGGACCCAAAACGGTGATTAATAGCCCATGAAACAGGCCAAAATCGGCCAAAACTGCGAGTGTTGATGACCGGCACGTAAATGCACCCTGGGTTCGTCAATGGTGGAAATCACTCCGGGGATCCAAAACGGTGATTAATAGCCCATGTAACTGTGATTAATAGCCCATGAAACAGGCCAGAATCAGCCAAAACTGCGAGTGTTGATGACCAGCACGTAAATGCACCCTAGGGTTCGTCAATGGTGGAAATCACTCCGGGGACCCAAAACGGTGATTAATAGCCCATGAAACAGGCCAGAATCGGCCAAAACTGCGAGTGTTGATGACCGGCACGTAAATGCACCCTGGGTTCGTCAATGGTGGAAAACACTCCGGGGATCCAAAACGGTGACTAATAGCCCATGTAACTGTGATTAATAGCCCATGAAACAGGCCAGAATCGGCCAAAACTGCGAGTGTTGATGACCGGCACGTAAATGCACCCTGGGTTCGTCAATGGTGGAAATCACTCCGGGGATCCAAAACGGTGATTAATAGCCCATGTAACTGTGATTAAGAGCCCATGAAACAGGCCAGAATCAGCCAAAACTGCGAGTGTTGATGACCAGCACGTAAATGCACCCTAGGGTTCGTCAATGGTGGAAATCACTCCGGGGACCCAAAACGGTGATTAATAGCCCATGAAACAGGCCAGAATCGGCCAAAACTGCGAGTGTTGATGAACGGCACGTAAATGCACCCTGGGTTCGTCAATGGTGGAAAACACTCCGGGGATCCAAAATGGTGGTTAATAGCCCATGTAACTGTGATTAATAGCCCATGAAACAGGCCAGAATCGGCCAAAACTGCGAGTGTTGATGACCGGCACGTAAATGCACCCTGGGTTCGTCAATGGTGGAAATCACTCCGGGGATCCAAAACGGTGATTAATAGCCCATGTAACTGTGATTAAGAGCCCATGAAACAGGCCAGAATCAGCCAAAACTGCGAGTGTTGATGACCAGCACGTAAATGCACCCTAGGGTTCGTCAATGGTGGAAATCACTCCGGGGACCCAAAACGGTGATTAATAGCCCATGAAACAGGCCAGAATCGGCCAAAACTGCGAGTGTTGATGAACGGCACGTAAATGCACCCTGGGTTCGTCAATGGTGGAAAACACTCCGGGGATCCAAAATGGTGGTTAATAGCCCATGTAACTGTGATTAATAGCCCATGAAACAGGCCAGAATCGGCCAAAACTGCGAGTGTTGATGAACGGCACGTAAATGCACCATGGGTTCGTCAATGGTGGAAAACACTCCGGGGATCCAAAATGGTGGTTAATAGCCCATGTAACTGTGATTAATAGCCCATGAAACAGGCCAGAATCGGCCAAAACTGCGAGTGTTGATGAACGGCACGTAAATGCACCCTGGGTTCGTCAATGGTGGAAAACACTCCGGGGATCCAAAATGGTGGTTAATAGCCCATGTAACTGTGATTAATAGCCCATGAAACAGGCCAGAATCGGCCAAAACTGCGAGTGTTGATGACCGGCACGTAAATGCACCCTGGGTTCGTCAATGGTGGAAATCACTCCGGGGATCCAAAACGGTGATTAATAGCCCATGTAACTGTGATTAAGAGCCCATGAAACAGGCCAGAATCAGCCAAAACTGCGAGTGTTGATGACCAGCACGTAAATGCACCCTAGGGTTCGTCAATGGTGGAAATCACTCCGGGGACCCAAAACGGTGATTAATAGCCCATGAAACAGGCCAGAATCGGCCAAAACTGCGAGTGTTAATGACCGGCACGTAAATGCACCCTGGGTTCGTCAATGGTGGAAAACACTCCGGGGATCCAAAATGGTGATTAATAGCCCATGTAACTGTGATTAATAGCCCATGAAACAGGCCAGAATCGGCCAAAACTGCGAGTGTTGATGACCGGCACGTAAATGCACCCTGGGGTTCGTCAATGGTGGAAATCACTCCGGGGACCCAAAACGGTGATTAATAGCCCATGAAACAGGCCAAAATCGGCCAAAACTGCGAGTGTTGATGACCGGCACGTAAATGCACCCTGGGTTCGTCAATGGTGGAAATCACTCCGGGGACCCAAAACGGTGATTAATAGCCCATGTAACTGTGATTAAGAGCCCATGAAACAGGCCAGAATCGGCCAAAACTGCGAGTGTTGATGAACGGCACGTAAATGCACCCTGGGTTCGTCAATGGTGGAAAACACTCCGGGGATCCAAAATGGTGGTTAATAGCCCATGTAACTGTGATTAATAGCCCATGAAACAGGCCAGAATCGGCCAAAACTGCGAGTGTTGATGACTGGCACGTAAATGCACCATGGGTTCGTCAATGGTGGAAATCACTCCGGGGATCCAAAACGGTGATTAATAGCCCATGTAACTGTGATTAAGAGCCCATGAAAAAGGCCAGAATCAGCCAAAACTGCGAGTGTTGATGACCAGCACGTAAATACACCCTAGGGTTCGTCAATGGTGGAAATCACTCCGGGGACCCAAAACGGTGATTAATAGCCCATGAAACAGGCCAGAATCGGCCAAAACTGCGAGTGTTAATGACCGGCACGTAAATGCACCCTGGTTTCGTCAATGGTGGAAATCACTCCGGGGATCCAAAATGGTGATTAATAGCCCATGTAACTGTGATTAAGAGCCCATGAAACAGGCCAGAATCAGCCAAAACTGCGAGTGTTGATGACCAGCACGTAAATGCACCCTAGGGTTCGTCAATGGTGGAAATCACTCCGGGGACCCAAAACGGTGATTAATAGCCCATGAAACAGGCCAGAATCGGCCAAAACTGCGAGTGTTGATGAACGGCACGTAAATGCACCCTGGGTTCGTCAATGGTGGAAATCACTCCGGGGATCCAAAACGGTGATTAATAGCCCATGTAACTGTGATTAAGAGCCCATGAAACAGGCCAGAATCAGCCAAAACTGCGAGTGTTGATGACCAGCACGTAAATGCACCCTAGGGTTCGTCAATGGTGGAAATCACTCCGGGGACCCAAAACGGTGATTAATAGCCCATGAAACAGGCCAGAATCGGCCAAAACTGCGAGTGTTGATGAACGGCACGTAAATGCACCCTGGGTTCGTCAATGGTGGAAAACACTCCGGGGATCCAAAATGGTGGTTAATAGCCCATGTAACTGTGATTAATAGCCCATGAAACAGGCCAGAATCGGCCAAAACTGCGAGTGTTGATGACCGGCACGTAAATGCACCCTGGGTTCGTCAATGGTGGAAATCACTCCGGGGATCCAAAACGGTGATTAATAGCCCATGTAACTGTGATTAAGAGCCCATGAAACAGGCCAGAATCAGCCAAAACTGCGAGTGTTGATGACCAGCACGTAAATGCACCCTAGGGTTCGTCAATGGTGGAAATCACTCCGGGGACCCAAAACGGTGATTAATAGCCCATGAAACAGGCCAGAATCGGCCAAAACTGCGAGTGTTAATGACCGGCACGTAAATGCACCCTGGGTTCGTCAATGGTGGAAAACACTCCGGGGATCCAAAATGGTGATTAATAGCCCATGTAACTGTGATTAATAGCCCATGAAACAGGCCAGAATCGGCCAAAACTGCGAGTGTTGATGACCGGCACGTAAATGCACCCTGGGGTTCGTCAATGGTGGAAATCACTCCGGGGACCCAAAACGGTGATTAATAGCCCATGAAACAGGCCAAAATCGGCCAAAACTGCGAGTGTTGATGACCGGCACGTAAATGCACCCTGGGTTCGTCAATGGTGGAAATCACTCCGGGGATCCAAAACGGTGATTAATAGCCCATGTAACTGTGATTAATAGCCCATGAAACAGGCCAGAATCAGCCAAAACTGCGAGTGTTGATGACCAGCACGTAAATGCACCCTAGGGTTCGTCAATGGTGGAAATCACTCCGGGGACCCAAAACGGTGATTAATAGCCCATGAAACAGGCCAGAATCGGCCAAAACTGCGAGTGTTGATGACCGGCACGTAAATGCACCCTGGGTTCGTCAATGGTGGAAATCACTCCGGGGATCCAAAACGGTGATTAATAGCCCATGTAACTGTGATTAAGAGCCCATGAAACAGGCCAGAATCAGCCAAAACTGCGAGTGTTGATGACCAGCACGTAAATGCACCCTAGGGTTCGTCAATGGTGGAAATCACTCCGGGGACCCAAAACGGTGATTAATAGCCCATGAAACAGGCCAGAATCGGCCAAAACTGCGAGTGTTGATGAACGGCACGTAAATGCACCCTGGGTTCGTCAATGGTGGAAAACACTCCGGGGATCCAAAATGGTGGTTAATAGCCCATGTAACTGTGATTAATAGCCCATGAAACAGGCCAGAATCGGCCAAAACTGCGAGTGTTGATGACCGGCACGTAAATGCACCCTGGGTTCGTCAATGGTGGAAATCACTCCGGGGATCCAAAACGGTGATTAATAGCCCATGTAACTGTGATTAAGAGCCCATGAAACAGGCCAGAATCAGCCAAAACTGCGAGTGTTGATGACCAGCACGTAAATGCACCCTAGGGTTCGTCAATGGTGGAAATCACTCCGGGGACCCAAAACGGTGATTAATAGCCCATGAAACAGGCCAGAATCGGCCAAAACTGCGAGTGTTGATGAACGGCACGTAAATGCACCCTGGGTTCGTCAATGGTGGAAAACACTCCGGGGATCCAAAATGGTGGTTAATAGCCCATGTGACTGTGATTAATAGCCCATGAAACAGGCCAGAATCGGCCAAAACTGCGAGTGTTGATGACTGGCACGTAAATGCACCATGGGTTCGTCAATGGTGGAAATCACTCCGGGGATCCAAAACGGTGATTAATAGCCCATGTAACTGTGATTAAGAGCCCATGAAAAAGGCCAGAATCAGCCAAAACTGCGAGTGTTGATGACCAGCACGTAAATACACCCTAGGGTTCGTCAATGGTGGAAATCACTCCGGGGACCCAAAACGGTGATTAATAGCCCATGAAACAGGCCAGAATCGGCCAAAACTGCGAGTGTTAATGACCGGCACGTAAATGCACCCTGGGTTCGTCAATGGTGGAAAACACTCCGGGGATCCAAAATGGTGATTAATAGCCCATGTAACTGTGATTAATAGCCCATGAAACAGGCCAGAATCGGCCAAAACTGCGAGTGTTGATGACCGGCACGTAAATGCACCCTGGGGTTCGTCAATGGTGGAAATCACTCCGGGGACCCAAAACGGTGATTAATAGCCCATGAAACAGGCCAAAATCGGCCAAAACTGCGAGTGTTGATGACCGGCACGTAAATGCACCCTGGGTTCGTCAATGGTGGAAATCACTCCGGGGATCCAAAACGGTGATTAATAGCCCATGTAACTGTGATTAAGAGCCCATGAAACAGGCCAGAATCAGCCAAAACTGCGAGTGTTGATGACCAGCACGTAAATGCACCCTAGGGTTCGTCAATGGTGGAAATCACTCCGGGGACCCAAAACGGTGATTAATAGCCCATGAAACAGGCCAGAATCGGCCAAAACTGCGAGTGTTGATGAACGGCACGTAAATGCACCCTGGGTTCGTCAATGGTGGAAATCACTCCGGGGATCCAAAACGGAGATTAATAGCCCATGTAACTGTGATTAAGAGCCCATGAAACAGGCCAGAATCAGCCAAAACTGCGAGTGTTGATGACCAGCACGTAAATGCACCCTAGGGTTCGTCAATGGTGGAAATCACTCCGGGGACCCAAAACGGTGATTAATAGCCCATGAAACAGGCCAGAATCGGCCAAAACTGCGAGTGTTGATGAACGGCACGTAAATGCACCCTGGGTTCGTCAATGGTGGAAAACACTCCGGGGATCCAAAATGGTGGTTAATAGCCCATGTAACTGTGATTAATAGCCCATGAAACAGGCCAGAATCGGCCAAAACTGCGAGTGTTGATGACTGGCACGTAAATGCACCATGGGTTCGTCAATGGTGGAAATCACTCCGGGGATCCAAAACGGTGATTAATAGCCCATGTAACTGTGATTAAGAGCCCATGAAAAAGGCCAGAATCAGCCAAAACTGCGAGTGTTGATGACCAGCACGTAAATACACCCTAGGGTTCGTCAATGGTGGAAATCACTCCGGGGACCCAAAACGGTGATTAATAGCCCATGAAACAGGCCAGAATCGGCAAAAACTGCGAGTGTTGATGAACGGCACGTAAATGCACCCTGGGTTCGTCAATGGTGGAAAACACTCCGGGGATCCAAAATGGTGGTTAATAGCCCATGTAACTGTGATTAATAGCCCATGAAACAGGCCAGAATCGGCCAAAACTGCGAGTGTTGATGACTGGCACGTAAATGCACCATGGGTTCGTCAATGGTGGAAATCACTCCGGGGATCCAAAACGGTGATTAATAGCCCATGTAACTGTGATTAAGAGCCCATGAAAAAGGCCAGAATCAGCCAAAACTGCGAGTGTTGATGACCAGCACGTAAATACACCCTAGGGTTCGTCAATGGTGGAAATCACTCCGGGGACCCAAAACGGTGATTAATAGCCCATGAAACAGGCCAGAATCGGCCAAAACTGCGAGTGTTAATGACCGGCACGTAAATGCACCCTGGTTTCGTCAATGGTGGAAATCACTCCGGGGATCCAAAATGGTGATTAATAGCCCATGTAACTGTGATTAATAGCCCATGAAACAGGCCAGAATCGGCCAAAACTGCGAGTGTTGATGACCGGCACGTAAATGCACCCTGGGGTTCGTCAATGGTGGAAATCACTCCGGGGACCCAAAACGGTGATTAATAGCCCATGTAACTGTGATTAATAGCCCATGAAACAGGCCAGAATCAGCCAAAACTGCGAGTGTTGATGACCAGCACGTAAATGCACCCTAGGGTTCGTCAATGGTGGAAATCACTCCGGGGACCCAAAACGGTGATTAATAGCCCATGAAACAGGCCAGAATCGGCCAAAACTGCGAGTGTTAATGACCGGCACGTAAATGCACCCTGGTTTCGTCAATGGTGGAAATCACTCCGGGATCCAAAATGGTGATTAATAGCCCATGTAACTGTGATTAATAGCCCATGAAACAGGCCAGAATCGGCCAAAACTGCGAGTGTTGATGACCGGCACGTAAATGCACCCTGGGTTCGTCAATGGTGGAAATCACTCCGGGGATCCAAAACGGTGATTAATAGCCCATGTAACTGTGATTAATAGCCCATGAAACAGGCCAGAATCAGCCAAAACTGCGAGTGTTGATGACCAGCACGTAAATGCACCCTAGGGTTCGTCAATGGTGGAAATCACTCCGGGGACCCAAAACGGTGATTAATAGCCCATGAAACAGGCCAGAATCGGCCAAAACTGCGAGTGTTAATGACCGGCACGTAAATGCACCCTGGTTTCATCAATGGTGGAAATCACTCCGGGATCCAAAATGGTGATTAATAGCCCATGTAACTGTGATTAATAGCCCATGAAACAGGCCAGAATCGGCCAAAACTGCGAGTGTTGATGACCGGCACGTAAATGCACCCTGGGTTCGTCAATGGTGGAAATCACTCCGGGGATCCAAAACGGTGATTAATAGCCCATGTAACTGTGATTAAGAGCCCATGAAACAGGCCAGAATCAGCCAAAACTGCGAGTGTTGATGACCAGCACGTAAATGCACCCTAGGGTTCGTCAATGGTGGAAATCACTCCGGGGACCCAAAGAGGTGATTAATAGCCCATGAAACAGGCCAGAATCGGCCAAAACTGCGAGTGTTGATGAACGGCACGTAAATGCACCCTGGGTTCGTCAATGGTGGAAAACACTCCGGGGATCCAAAATGGTGATTAATAGCCCATGTAACTGTGATTAATAGCCCATGAAACAGGCCAGAATCGGCCAAAACTGCGAGTGTTGATGATTGGCACGTAAATGCACCCTGGGTTCGTCAATGGTGGAAATCACTCCGGGGATCCAAAACGGTGATTAATAGCCCATGTAACTGTGATTAAGAGCCCATGAAACAGGCCAGAATCAGCCAAAACTGCGAGTGTTGATGACCAGCACGTAAATGCACCCTAGGGTTCGTCAATGGTGGAAATCACTCCGGGTACCCAAAACGGTGATTAATAGCCCATGAAACAGGCCAGAATCGGCCAAAACTGCGAGTGTTGATGACTGGCACGTAAATGCACCCTGGGTTCGTCAATGGTGGAAATCACTCTGAGGATCCAAAACGGTGATTAATAGCCCATGTAACTGTGATTAAGAGCCCATGAAACAGGCCAGAATCAGCCAAAACTGCGAGTGTTGATGACCAGCACGTAAATACACCCTAGGGTTCGTCAATGGTGGAAATCACTCCGGGGACCCAAAACGGTGATTAATAGCCCATGAAACAGGCCAGGATCGGCCAAAACTGCGAGTGTTAATGACCGGCACGTAAATGCACCCTGGTTTCGTCAATGGTGGAAATCACTCCGGGATCCAAAATGGTGATTAATAGCCCATGTAACTGTGATTAATAGCCCATGAAACAGGCCAGAATCGGCCAAAACTGCGAGTGTTGATGACCGGCACGTAAATGCACCCTGGGTTCGTCAATGGTGGAAATCACTCCGGGGATCCAAAACGGTGATTAATAGCCCATGTAACTGTGATTAAGAGCCCATGAAACAGGCCAGAATCAGCCAAAACTGCGAGTGTTGATGACCAGCACGTAAATGCACCCTAGGGTTCGTCAATGGTGGAAATCACTCCGGGGACCCAAAACGGTGATTAATAGCCCATGAAACAGGCCAGAATCGGCCAAAACTGCGAGTGTTGATGAACGGCACGTAAATGCACCCTGGGTTCGTCAATGGTGGAAAACACTCCGGGGATCCAAAATGGTGATTAATAGCCCATGTAACTGTGATTAATAGCCCATGAAACAGGCCAGAATCGGCCAAAACTGCGAGTGTTGATGACTGGCACGTAAATGCACCCTGGGTTCGTCAATGGTGGAAATCACTCCGGGGATCCAAAACGGTGATTAATAGCCCATGTAACTGTGATTAAGAGCCCATGAAACAGGCCAGAATCAGCCAAAACTGCGAGTGTTGATGACCAGCACGTAAATGCACCCTAGGGTTCGTCAATGGTGGAAATCACTCCGGGTACCCAAAACGGTGATTAATAGCCCATGAAACAGGCCAGAATCGGCCAAAACTGCGAGTGTTGATGACTGGCACGTAAATGCACCCTGGGTTCGTCAATGGTGGAAATCACTCTGAGGATCCAAAACGGTGATTAATAGCCCATGTAACTGTGATTAAGAGCCCATGAAACAGGCCAGAATCAGCCAAAACTGCGAGTGTTGATGACCAGCACGTAAATACACCCTAGGGTTCGTCAATGGTGGAAATCACTCCGGGGACCCAAAACGGTGATTAATAGCCCATGAAACAGGCCAGAATCGGGCAAAACTGCGAGTGTTAATGACCGGCACGTAAATGCACCCTGGTTTCGTCAATGGTGGAAATCACTCCGGGGATCCAAAATGGTGATTAATAGCCCATGTAACTGTGATTAATAGCCCATGAAACAGGCCAGAATCGGCCAAAACTGCGAGAGTTGATGACCGGCACGTAAATGCACCCTGGGGTTCGTCAATGGTGGAAATCACTCCGGGGACCCAAAACGGTGATTAATAGCCCATGAAACAGGCCAAAATCGGCCAAAACTGCGAGTGTTGATGACCGGCACGTAAATGCACCCTGGTTTCGTCAATGGTGGAAATCACTCCGGGATCCAAAATGGTGATTAATAGCCCATGTCACTGTGATTAATAGCCCATGAAACAGGCCAGAATCGGCCAAAACTGCGAGTGTTGATGACTGGCACGTAAATGCACCCTGGGTTCGTCAATGGTGGAAATCACTCTGAGGATCCAAAACGGTGATTAATAGCCCATGTAACTGTGATTAAGAGCCCATGAAACAGGCCAGAATCAGCCAAAACTGCGAGTGTTGATGACCAGCACGTAAATACACCCTAGGGTTCGTCAATGGTGGAAATCACTCCGGGGACCCAAAACGGTGATTAATAGCCCATGAAACAGGCCAGGATCGGCCAAAACTGCGAGTGTTAATGACCGGCACGTAAATGCACCCTGGTTTCGTCAATGGTGGAAATCACTCCGGGATCCAAAATGGTGATTAATAGCCCATGTAACTGTGATTAATAGCCCATGAAACAGGCCAGAATCGGCCAAAACTGCGAGTGTTGATGACCGGCACGTAAATGCACCCTGGGTTCGTCAATGGTGGAAATCACTCCGGGGATCCAAAACGGTGATTAATAGCCCATGTAACTGTGATTAAGAGCCCATGAAACAGGCCAGAATCAGCCAAAACTGCGAGTGTTGATGACCAGCACGTAAATGCACCCTAGGGTTCGTCAATGGTGGAAATCACTCCGGGGACCCAAAACGGTGATTAATAGCCCATGAAACAGGCCAGAATCGGCCAAAACTGCGAGTGTTGATGAACGGCACGTAAATGCACCCTGGGTTCGTCAATGGTGGAAAACACTCCGGGGATCCAAAATGGTGATTAATAGCCCATGTAACTGTGATTAATAGCCCATGAAACAGGCCAGAATCGGCCAAAACTGCGAGTGTTGATGACTGGCACGTAAATGCACCCTGGGTTCGTCAATGGTGGAAATCACTCCGGGGATCCAAAACGGTGATTAATAGCCCATGTAACTGTGATTAAGAGCCCATGAAACAGGCCAGAATCAGCCAAAACTGCGAGTGTTGATGACCAGCACGTAAATGCACCCTAGGGTTCGTCAATGGTGGAAATCACTCCGGGTACCCAAAACGGTGATTAATAGCCCATGAAACAGGCCAGAATCGGCCAAAACTGCGAGTGTTGATGACTGGCACGTAAATGCACCCTGGGTTCGTCAATGGTGGAAATCACTCTGAGGATCCAAAACGGTGATTAATAGCCCATGTAACTGTGATTAAGAGCCCATGAAACAGGCCAGAATCAGCCAAAACTGCGAGTGTTGATGACCAGCACGTAAATACACCCTAGGGTTCGTCAATGGTGGAAATCACTCCGGGGACCCAAAACGGTGATTAATAGCCCATGAAACAGGCCAGAATCGGGCAAAACTGCGAGTGTTAATGACCGGCACGTAAATGCACCCTGGTTTCGTCAATGGTGGAAATCACTCCGGGGATCCAAAATGGTGATTAATAGCCCATGTAACTGTGATTAATAGCCCATGAAACAGGCCAGAATCGGCCAAAACTGCGAGAGTTGATGACCGGCACGTAAATGCACCCTGGGGTTCGTCAATGGTGGAAATCACTCCGGGGACCCAAAACGGTGATTAATAGCCCATGAAACAGGCCAAAATCGGCCAAAACTGCGAGTGTTGATGACCGGCACGTAAATGCACCCTGGTTTCGTCAATGGTGGAAATCACTCCGGGATCCAAAATGGTGATTAATAGCCCATGTCACTGTGATTAATAGCCCATGAAACAGGCCAGAATCGGCCAAAACTGCGAGTGTTGATGACTGGCACGTAAATGCACCCTGGGTTCGTCAATGGTGGAAATCACTCTGAGGATCCAAAACGGTGATTAATAGCCCATGTAACTGTGATTAAGAGCCCATGAAACAGGCCAGAATCAGCCAAAACTGCGAGTGTTGATGACCAGCACGTAAATACACCCTAGGGTTCGTCAATGGTGGAAATCACTCCGGGGACCCAAAACGGTGATTAATAGCCCATGAAACAGGCCAGAATCGGCCAAAACTGCGAGTGTTAATGACCGGCACGTAAATGCACCCTGGTTTCGTCAATGGTGGAAATCACTCCGGGGATCCAAAATGGTGATTAATAGCCCATGTAACTGTGATTAATTGCCCATGAAACAGGCCAGAATCGGCCAAAACTGCGAGTGTTGATGACCGGCACGTAAATGCATCCTGGGGTTCGTCAATGGTGGAAATCACTCCGGGGACCCAAAACGGTGATTAATAGCCCATGTAACTGTGATTAATAGCCCATGAAACAGGCCAGAATCAGCCAAAACTGCGAGTGTTGATGACCAGCACGTAAATGCACCCTAGGGTTCGTCAATGGTGGAAATCACTCCGGGGACCCAAAACGGTGATTAATAGCCCATGAAACAGGCCAGAATCGGCCAAAACTGCGAGTGTTAATGACCGGCACATAAATGCACCCTGGTTTCGTCAATGGTGGAAATCACTCCGGGATCCAAAATGGTGATTAATAGCCCATGTAACTGTGATTAATAGCCCATGAAACAGGCCAGAATCGGCCAAAACTGCGAGTGTTGATGACCGGCACGTAAATGCACCCTGGGTTTGTCAATGGTGGAAATCACTCCGGGGATCCAAAGCGGTGATTAATAGCCCATGTAACTGTGATTAATAGCCCATGAAACAGGCCAGAATCAGCCAAAACTGCGAGTGTTGATGACCAGCACGTAAATGCACCCTAGGGTTCGTCAATGGTGGAAATCACTCCGGGGACCCAAAACGGTGATTAATAGCCCATGAAACAGGCCAGAATCGGCCAAAACTGCGAGTGTTAATGACCGGCACGTAAATGCACCCTGGTTTCATCAATGGTGGAAATCACTCCGGGATCCAAAATGGTGATTAATAGCCCATGTAACTGTGATTAATAGCCCATGAAACAGGCCAGAATCGGCCAAAACTGCGAGTGTTGATGACCGGCACGTAAATGCACCCTGGGTTCGTCAATGGTGGAAATCACTCCGGGGATCCAAAACGGTGATTAATAGCCCATGTAACTGTGATTAAGAGCCCATGAAACAGGCCAGAATCAGCCAAAACTGCGAGTGTTGATGACCAGCACGTAAATGCACCCTAGGGTTCGTCAATGGTGGAAATCACTCCGGGGACCCAAAACGGTGATTAATAGCCCATGAAACAGGCCAGAATCGGCCAAAACTGCGAGTGTTGATGAACGGCACGTAAATGCACCCTGGGTTCGTCAATGGTGGAAAACACTCCGGGGATCCAAAATGGTGATTAATAGCCCATGTAACTGTGATTAATAGCCCATGAAACAGGCCAGAATCAGCCAAAACTGCGAGTGTTGATGACCAGCACGTAAATACACCCTAGGGTTCGTCAATGGTGGAAATCACTCCGGGGACCCAAAACGGTGATTAATAGCCCATGTAACTGTGATTAAGAGCCCATGAAACAGGCCAGAATCGGCCAAAACTGCGAGTGTTAATGACCGGCACGTAAATGCACCCTGGTTTCGTCAATGGTGGAAATCACTCCGGGGATCCAAAATGGTGATTAATAGCCCATGAAACAGGCCAGAATCGGCCAAAACTGCGAGTGTTGATGACTGGCACGTAAATGCACCCTGGGTTCGTCAATGGTGGAAATCACTCTGAGGATCCAAAACGGTGATTAATAGCCCATGTAACTGTGATTAAGAGCCCATGAAACAGGCCAGAATCAGCCAAAACTGCGAGTGTTGATGACCAGCACGTAAATACACCCTAGGGTTCGTCAATGGTGGAAATCACTCCGGGGACCCAAAACGGTGATTAATAGCCCATGAAACAGGCCAGAATCGGCCAAAACTGCGAGTGTTAATGACCGGCACGTAAATGCACCCTGGTTTCGTCAATGGTGGAAATCACTCCGGGGATCCAAAATGGTGATTAATAGCCCATGTAACTGTGATTAATAGCCCATGAAACAGGCCAGAATCGGCCAAAACTGCGAGAGTTGATGACCGGCACGTAAATGCACCCTGGGGTTCGTCAATGGTGGAAATCACTCCGGGGACCCAAAACGGTGATTAATAGCCCATGAAACAGGCCAAAATCGGCCAAAACTGCGAGTGTTGATGACCGGCACGTAAATGCACCCTGGTTTCGTCAATGGTGGAAAACACTCCGGGGATCCAAAATGGTGATTAATAGCCCATGTAACTGTGATTAATAGCCCATGAAACAGGCCAGAATCGGCCAAAACTGCGAGTGTTGATGACCGGCACGTAAATGCACCCTGGGTTCGTCAATGGTGGAAATCACTCCGGGGATCCAAAACGGTGATTAATAGCCCATGTAACTGTGATTAAGAGCCCATGAAACAGGCCAGAATCAGCCAAAACTGCGAGTGTTGATGACCAGCACGTAAATGCACCCTAGGGTTCGTCAATGGTGGAAATCACTCCGGGGACCCAAAACGGTGATTAATAGCCCATGAAACAGGCCAGAATCGGCCAAAACTGCGAGTGTTGATGAACGGCACGTAAATGCACCCTGGGTTCGTCAATGGTGGAAAACACTCCGGGGATCCAAAATGGTGATTAATAGCCCATGTAACTGTGATTAATAGCCCATGAAACAGGCCAGAATCGGCCAAAACTGCGAGTGTTGATGACTGGCACGTAAATGCACCCTGGGTTCGTCAATGGTGGAAATCACTCCGGGGATCCAAAACGGTGATTAATAGCCCATGTAACTGTGATTAAGAGCCCATGAAACAGGCCAGAATCAGCCAAAACTGCGAGTGTTGATGACCAGCACGTAAATGCACCCTAGGGTTCGTCAATGGTGGAAATCACTCCGGGTACCCAAAACGGTGATTAATAGCCCATGAAACAGGCCAGAATCGGCCAAAACTGCGAGTGTTGATGACTGGCACGTAAATGCACCCTGGGTTCGTCAATGGTGGAAATCACTCTGAGGATCCAAAACGGTGATTAATAGCCCATGTAACTGTGATTAAGAGCCCATGAAACAGGCCAGAATCAGCCAAAACTGCGAGTGTTGATGACCAGCACGTAAATACACCCTAGGGTTCGTCAATGGTGGAAATCACTCCGGGGACCCAAAACGGTGATTAATAGCCCATGAAACAGGCCAGAATCGGGCAAAACTGCGAGTGTTAATGACCGGCACGTAAATGCACCCTGGTTTCGTCAATGGTGGAAATCACTCCGGGGATCCAAAATGGTGATTAATAGCCCATGTAACTGTGATTAATAGCCCATGAAACAGGCCAGAATCGGCCAAAACTGCGAGAGTTGATGACCGGCACGTAAATGCACCCTGGGGTTCGTCAATGGTGGAAATCACTCCGGGGACCCAAAACGGTGATTAATAGCCCATGAAACAGGCCAAAATCGGCCAAAACTGCGAGTGTTGATGACCGGCACGTAAATGCACCCTGGTTTCGTCAATGGTGGAAATCACTCCGGGATCCAAAATGGTGATTAATAGCCCATGTCACTGTGATTAATAGCCCATGAAACAGGCCAGAATCGGCCAAAACTGCGAGTGTTGATGACTGGCACGTAAATGCACCCTGGGTTCGTCAATGGTGGAAATCACTCTGAGGATCCAAAACGGTGATTAATAGCCCATGTAACTGTGATTAAGAGCCCATGAAACAGGCCAGAATCAGCCAAAACTGCGAGTGTTGATGACCAGCACGTAAATACACCCTAGGGTTCGTCAATGGTGGAAATCACTCCGGGGACCCAAAACGGTGATTAATAGCCCATGAAACAGGCCAGAATCGGCCAAAACTGCGAGTGTTAATGACCGGCACGTAAATGCACCCTGGTTTCGTCAATGGTGGAAATCACTCCGGGGATCCAAAATGGTGATTAATAGCCCATGTAACTGTGATTAATTGCCCATGAAACAGGCCAGAATCGGCCAAAACTGCGAGTGTTGATGACCGGCACGTAAATGCATCCTGGGGTTCGTCAATGGTGGAAATCACTCCGGGGACCCAAAACGGTGATTAATAGCCCATGTAACTGTGATTAATAGCCCATGAAACAGGCCAGAATCAGCCAAAACTGCGAGTGTTGATGACCAGCACGTAAATGCACCCTAGGGTTCGTCAATGGTGGAAATCACTCCGGGGACCCAAAACGGTGATTAATAGCCCATGAAACAGGCCAGAATCGGCCAAAACTGCGAGTGTTAATGACCGGCACATAAATGCACCCTGGTTTCTCCAATGGTGGAAATCACTCCGGGATCCAAAATGGTGATTAATAGCCCATGTAACTGTGATTAATAGCCCATGAAACAGGCCAGAATCGGCCAAAACTGCGAGTGTTGATGACCGGCACGTAAATGCACCCTGGGTTTGTCAATGGTGGAAATCACTCCGGGGATCCAAAGCGGTGATTAATAGCCCATGTAACTGTGATTAATAGCCCATGAAACAGGCCAGAATCAGCCAAAACTGCGAGTGTTGATGACCAGCACGTAAATGCACCCTAGGGTTCGTCAATGGTGGAAATCACTCCGGGGACCCAAAACGGTGATTAATAGCCCATGAAACAGGCCAGAATCGGCCAAAACTGCGAGTGTTAATGACCGGCACGTAAATGCACCCTGGTTTCATCAATGGTGGAAATCACTCCGGGATCCAAAATGGTGATTAATAGCCCATGTAACTGTGATTAATAGCCCATGAAACAGGCCAGAATCGGCCAAAACTGCGAGTGTTGATGACCGGCACGTAAATGCACCCTGGGTTCGTCAATGGTGGAAATCACTCCGGGGATCCAAAACGGTGATTAATAGCCCATGTAACTGTGATTAAGAGCCCATGAAACAGGCCAGAATCAGCCAAAACTGCGAGTGTTGATGACCAGCACGTAAATGCACCCTAGGGTTCGTCAATGGTGGAAATCACTCCGGGGACCCAAAACGGTGATTAATAGCCCATGAAACAGGCCAGAATCGGCCAAAACTGCGAGTGTTGATGAACGGCACGTAAATGCACCCTGGGTTCGTCAATGGTGGAAAACACTCCGGGGATCCAAAATGGTGATTAATAGCCCATGTAACTGTGATTAATAGCCCATGAAACAGGCCAGAATCAGCCAAAACTGCGAGTGTTGATGACCAGCACGTAAATACACCCTAGGGTTCGTCAATGGTGGAAATCACTCCGGGGACCCAAAACGGTGATTAATAGCCCATGTAACTGTGATTAAGAGCCCATGAAACAGGCCAGAATCGGCCAAAACTGCGAGTGTTAATGACCGGCACGTAAATGCACCCTGGTTTCGTCAATGGTGGAAATCACTCCGGGGATCCAAAATGGTGATTAATAGCCCATGAAACAGGCCAGAATCGGCCAAAACTGCGAGTGTTGATGACTGGCACGTAAATGCACCCTGGGTTCGTCAATGGTGGAAATCACTCTGAGGATCCAAAACGGTGATTAATAGCCCATGTAACTGTGATTAAGAGCCCATGAAACAGGCCAGAATCAGCCAAAACTGCGAGTGTTGATGACCAGCACGTAAATACACCCTAGGGTTCGTCAATGGTGGAAATCACTCCGGGGACCCAAAACGGTGATTAATAGCCCATGAAACAGGCCAGAATCGGCCAAAACTGCGAGTGTTAATGACCGGCACGTAAATGCACCCTGGTTTCGTCAATGGTGGAAATCACTCCGGGGATCCAAAATGGTGATTAATAGCCCATGTAACTGTGATTAATAGCCCATGAAACAGGCCAGAATCGGCCAAAACTGCGAGAGTTGATGACCGGCACGTAAATGCACCCTGGGGTTCGTCAATGGTGGAAATCACTCCGGGGACCCAAAACGGTGATTAATAGCCCATGAAACAGGCCAAAATCGGCCAAAACTGCGAGTGTTGATGACCGGCACGTAAATGCACCCTGGTTTCGTCAATGGTGGAAAACACTCCGGGGATCCAAAATGGTGATTAATAGCCCATGTAACTGTGATTAATAGCCCATGAAACAGGCCAGAATCGGCCAAAACTGCGAGTGTTGATGACTGGCACGTAAATGCACCCTGGGTTCGTCAATGGTGGAAATCACTCTGAGGATCCAAAACGGTGATTAATAGCCCATGTAACTGTGATTAAGAGCCCATGAAACAGGCCAGAATCAGCCAAAACTGCGAGTGTTGATGACCAGCACGTAAATACACCCTAGGGTTCGTCAATGGTGGAAATCACTCCGGGGACCCAAAACGGTGATTAATAGCCCATGAAACAGGCCAGAATCGGCCAAAACTGCGAGTGTTAATGACCGGCACGTAAATGCACCCTGGTTTCGTCAATGGTGGAAATCACTCCGGGGATCCAAAATGGTGATTAATAGCCCATGTAACTGTGATTAATAGCCCATGAAACAGGCCAGAATCGGCCAAAACTGCGAGAGTTGATGACCGGCACGTAAATGCACCCTGGGGTTCGTCAATGGTGGAAATCACTCCGGGGACCCAAAACGGTGATTAATAGCCCATGAAACAGGCCAAAATCGGCCAAAACTGCGAGTGTTGATGACCGGCACGTAAATGCACCCTGGTTTCGTCAATGGTGGAAATCACTCCGGGATCCAAAATGGTGATTAATAGCCCATGTCACTGTGATTAATAGCCCATGAAACAGGCCAGAATCGGCCAAAACTGCGAGTGTTGATGACTGGCACGTAAATGCACCCTGGGTTCGTCAATGGTGGAAATCACTCTGAGGATCCAAAACGGTGATTAATAGCCCATGTAACTGTGATTAAGAGCCCATGAAACAGGCCAGAATCAGCCAAAACTGCGAGTGTTGATGACCAGCACGTAAATACACCCTAGGGTTCGTCAATGGTGGAAATCACTCCGGGGACCCAAAACGGTGATTAATAGCCCATGAAACAGGCCAGAATCGGCCAAAACTGCGAGTGTTAATGACCGGCACGTAAATGCACCCTGGTTTCGTCAATGGTGGAAATCACTCCGGGGATCCAAAATGGTGATTAATAGCCCATGTAACTGTGATTAATTGCCCATGAAACAGGCCAGAATCGGCCAAAACTGCGAGTGTTGATGACCGGCACGTAAATGCATCCTGGGGTTCGTCAATGGTGGAAATCACTCCGGGGACCCAAAACGGTGATTAATAGCCCATGTAACTGTGATTAATAGCCCATGAAACAGGCCAGAATTAGCCAAAACTGCGAGTGTTGATGACCAGCACGTAAATGCACCCTAGGGTTCGTCAATGGTGGAAATCACTCCGGGGACCCAAAACGGTGATTAATAGCCCATGAAACAGGCCAGAATCGGCCAAAACTGCGAGTGTTAATGACCGGCACATAAATGCACCCTGGTTTCGTCAATGGTGGAAATCACTCCGGGATCCAAAATGGTGATTAATAGCCCATGTAACTGTGATTAATAGCCCATGAAACAGGCCAGAATCGGCCAAAACTGCGAGTGTTGATGACCGGCACGTAAATGCACCCTGGGTTCGTCAATGGTGGAAATCACTCCGGGGATCCAAAGCGGTGATTAATAGCCCATGTAACTGTGATTAATAGCCCATGAAACAGGCCAGAATCAGCCAAAACTGCGAGTGTTGATGACCAGCACGTAAATGCACCCTAGGGTTCGTCAATGGTGGAAATCACTCCGGGGACCCAAAACGGTGATTAATAGCCCATGAAACAGGCCAGAATCGGCCAAAACTGCGAGTGTTAATGACCGGCACGTAAATGCACCCTGGTTTCATCAATGGTGGAAATCACTCCGGGATCCAAAATGGTGATTAATAGCCCATGTAACTGTGATTAATAGCCCATGAAACAGGCCAGAATCGGCCAAAACTGCGAGTGTTGATGACCGGCACGTAAATGCACCCTGGGTTCGTCAATGGTGGAAATCACTCCGGGGATCCAAAACGGTGATTAATAGCCCATGTAACTGTGATTAAGAGCCCATGAAACAGGCCAGAATCAGCCAAAACTGCGAGTGTTGATGACCAGCACGTAAATGCACCCTAGGGTTCGTCAATGGTGGAAATCACTCCGGGGACCCAAAACGGTGATTAATAGCCCATGAAACAGGCCAGAATCGGCCAAAACTGCGAGTGTTGATGAACGGCACGTAAATGCACCCTGGGTTCGTCAATGGTGGAAAACACTCCGGGGATCCAAAATGGTGATTAATAGCCCATGTAACTGTGATTAATAGCCCATGAAACAGGCCAGAATCGGCCAAAACTGCGAGTGTTGATGACTGGCACGTAAATGCACCCTGGGTTCGTCAATGGTGGAAATCACTCCGGGGATCCAAAACGGTGATTAATAGCCCATGTAACTGTGATTAAGAGCCCATGAAACAGGCCAGAATCAGCCAAAACTGCGAGTGTTGATGACCAGCACGTAAATGCACCCTAGGGTTCGTCAATGGTGGAAATCACTCCGGGTACCCAAAACGGTGATTAATAGCCCATGAAACAGGCGAGAATCGGCCAAAACTGCGAGTGTTGATGACTGGCACGTAAATGCACCCTGGGTTCGTCAATGGTGGAAATCACTCTGAGGATCCAAAACGGTGATTAATAGCCCATGTAACTGTGATTAAGAGCCCATGAAACAGGCCAGAATCAGCCAAAACTGCGAGTGTTGATGACCACCACGTAAATACACCCTAGGGTTCGTCAATGGTGGAAATCACTCCGGGGACCCAAAACGGTGATTAATAGCCCATGAAACAGGCCAGAATCGGCCAAAACTGCGAGTGTTAATGACCGGCACGTAAATGCACCCTGGTTTCGTCAATGGTGGAAATCACTCCGGGGATCCAAAATGGTGATTAATAGCCCATGTAACTGTGATTAATAGCCCATGAAACAGGCCAGAATCGGCCAAAACTGCGAGAGTTGATGACCGGCACGTAAATGCACCCTGGGGTTCGTCAATGGTGGAAATCACTCCGGGGACCCAAAACGGTGATTAATAGCCCATGAAACAGGCCAAAATCGGCCAAAACTGCGAGTGTTAATGACCGGCACGTAAATGCACCCTGGTTTCGTCAATGGTGGAAATCACTCCGGGATCCAAAATGGTGATTAATAGCCCATGTAACTGTGATTAATAGCCCATGAAACAGGCCAGAATCGGCCAAAACTGCGAGTGTTGATGACCGGCACGTAAATGCACCCTGGGTTCATCAATGGTGGAAATCACTCCGGGGATCCAAAACGGTGATTAATAGCCCATGTAACTGTGATTAAGAGCCCATGAAACAGGCCAGAATCAGCCAAAACTGCGAGTGTTGATGACCAGCACGTAAATACACCCTAGGGTTCGTCAATGGTGGAAATCACTCCGGGGACCCAAAACGGTGATTAATAGCCCATGAAACAGGCCAGAATCGGCCAAAACTGCGAGTGTTGATGAACGGCACGTAAATGCACCCTGGGTTCGTCAATGGTGGAAAACACTCCGGGGATCCAAAATGGTGATTAATAGCCCATGTAACTGTGATTAATAGCCCATGAAACAGGCCAGAATCGGCCAAAACTGCGAGTGTTGATGACTGGCACGTAAATGCACCCTGGGTTCGTCAATGGTGGAAAACACTCCGGGGATCCAAAATGGTGATTAATAGCCCATGTAACTGTGATTAATAGCCCATGAAACAGGCCAGAATCGGCCAAAACTGCGAGTGTTGATGACTGGCACGTAAATGCACCCTGGGTTCGTCAATGGTGGAAATCACTCCGAGGATCCAAAACGGTGATTAATAGCCCGTGTAACTGTGATTAAGAGCCCATGAAACAGGCCAGAATCAGCCAAAACTGCGAGTGTTGATGACCAGCACGTAAATGCACCCTAGGGTTCGTCAATGGTGGAAATCACTCCGGGGACCCAAAACGGTGATTAATAGCCCATGAAACAGGCCAGAATCGGCCAAAACTGCGAGTGTTGATGACCGGCACGTAAATGCACCCTGGGTTCGTCAATGGTGGAAAACACTCCGGGGATCCAAAACGGTGACTAATAGCCCATGTAGCTGTGATTAATAGCCCATGAAACAGGCCAGAATCGGCCAAAACTGCGAGTGTTGATGACCGGCACGTAAATGCACCCTGGGTTCGTCAATGGTGGAAATCACTCCGGGGATCCAAAACGGTGATTAATAGCCCATGTAACTGTGATTAAGAGCCCATGAAACAGGCCAGAATCAGCCAAAACTGCGAGTGTTGATGACCAGCACGTAAATGCACCCTAGGGTTCGTCAATGGTGGAAATCACTCCGGGGACCCAAAACGGTGATTAATAGCCCATGAAACAGGCCAGAATCGGCCAAAACTGCGAGTGTTGATGAACGGCACGTAAATGCACCCTGGGTTCGTCAATGGTGGAAAACACTCCGGGGATCCAAAATGGTGATTAATAGCCCATGTAACTGTGATTAATAGCCCATGAAACAGGCCAGAATCGGCCAAAACTGCGAGTGTTGATGACCGGCACGTAAATGCACCCTGGGTTCGTCAATGGTGGAAATCACTCCGGGGATCCAAAACGGTGATTAATAGCCCATGTAACTGTGATTAAGAGCCCATGAAACAGGCCAGAATCAGCCAAAACTGCGAGTGTTGATGACCAGCACGTAAATGCACCCTAGGGTTCGTCAATGGTGGAAATCACTCCGGGGACCCAAAACGGTGATTAATAGCCCATGAAACAGGCCAGAATCGGCCAAAACTGCGAGTGTTGATGACCGGCACGTAAATGCACCCTGGGTTCGTCAATGGTGGAAAACACTCCGGGGATCCAAAACGGTGACTAATAGCCCATGTAGCTGTGATTAATAGCCCATGAAACAGGCCAGAATCGGCCAAAACTGCGAGTGTTGATGACCGGCACGTAAATGCACCCTGGGTTCGTCAATGGTGGAAATCACTCCGGGGATCCAAAACGGTGATTAATAGCCCATGTAACTGTGATTAAGAGCCCATGAAACAGGCCAGAATCAGCCAAAACTGCGAGTGTTGATGACCAGCACGTAAATACACCCTAGGGTTCGTCAATGGTGGAAATCACTCCGGGGACCCAAAACGGTGATTAATAGCCCATGAAACAGGCCAGAATCGGCCAAAACTGCGAGTGTTGATGAACGGCACGTAAATGCACCCTGGGTTCGTCAATGGTGGAAAACACTCCGGGGATCCAAAATGGTGATTAATAGCCCATGTAACTGTGATTAATAGCCCATGAAACAGGCCAGAATCGGCCAAAACTGCGAGTGTTGATGACTGGCACGTAAATGCACCCTGGGTTCGTCAATGGTGGAAAACACTCCGGGGATCCAAAATGGTGATTAATAGCCCATGTAACTGTGATTAATAGCCCATGAAACAGGCCAGAATCGGCCAAAACTGCGAGTGTTGATGACTGGCACGTAAATGCACCCTGGGTTCGTCAATGGTGGAAATCACTCCGAGGATCCAAAACGGTGATTAATAGCCCGTGTAACTGTGATTAAGAGCCCATGAAACAGGCCAGAATCAGCCAAAACTGCGAGTGTTGATGACCAGCACGTAAATGCACCCTAGGGTTCGTCAATGGTGGAAATCACTCCGGGGACCCAAAACGGTGATTAATAGCCCATGAAACAGGCCAGAATCGGCCAAAACTGCGAGTGTTGATGACCGGCACGTAAATGCACCCTGGGTTCGTCAATGGTGGAAAACACTCCGGGGATCCAAAACGGTGACTAATAGCCCATGTAGCTGTGATTAATAGCCCATGAAACAGGCCAGAATCGGCCAAAACTGCGAGTGTTGATGACCGGCACGTAAATGCACCCTGGGTTCGTCAATGGTGGAAATCACTCCGGGGATCCAAAACGGTGATTAATAGCCCATGTAACTGTGATTAAGAGCCCATGAAACAGGCCAGAATCAGCCAAAACTGCGAGTGTTGATGACCAGCACGTAAATGCACCCTAGGGTTCGTCAATGGTGGAAATCACTCCGGGGACCCAAAACGGTGATTAATAGCCCATGAAACAGGCCAGAATCGGCCAAAACTGCGAGTGTTGATGAACGGCACGTAAATGCACCCTGGGTTCGTCAATGGTGGAAAACACTCCGGGGATCCAAAATGGTGATTAATAGCCCATGTAACTGTGATTAATAGCCCATGAAACAGGCCAGAATCGGCCAAAACTGCGAGTGTTGATGACCGGCACGTAAATGCACCCTGGGTTCGTCAATGGTGGAAATCACTCCGGGGATCCAAAACGGTGATTAATAGCCCATGTAACTGTGATTAAGAGCCCATGAAACAGGCCAGAATCAGCCAAAACTGCGAGTGTTGATGACCAGCACGTAAATGCACCCTAGGGTTCGTCAATGGTGGAAATCACTCCGGGGACCCAAAACGGTGATTAATAGCCCATGAAACAGGCCAGAATCGGCCAAAACTGCGAGTGTTGATGACCGGCACGTAAATGCACCCTGGGTTCGTCAATGGTGGAAAACACTCCGGGGATCCAAAACGGTGACTAATAGCCCATGTAGCTGTGATTAATAGCCCATGAAACAGGCCAGAATCGGCCAAAACTGCGAGTGTTGATGACCGGCACGTAAATGCACCCTGGGTTCGTCAATGGTGGAAATCACTCCGGGGATCCAAAACGGTGATTAATAGCCCATGTAACTGTGATTAAGAGCCCATGAAACAGGCCAGAATCAGCCAAAACTGCGAGTGTTGATGACCAGCACGTAAATGCACCCTAGGGTTCGTCAATGGTGGAAATCACTCCGGGGACCCAAAACGGTGATTAATAGCCCATGAAACAGGCCAGAATCGGCCAAAACTGCGAGTGTTGATGAACGGCACGTAAATGCACCCTGGGTTCGTCAATGGTGGAAAACACTCCGGGGATCCAAAATGGTGATTAATAGCCCATGTAACTGTGATTAATAGCCCATGAAACAGGCCAGAATCGGCCAAAACTGCGAGTGTTGATGACCGGCACGTAAATGCACCCTGGGTTCTTCAATGGTGGAAATAACTCCGGGGATCCAAAACGGTGATTAATAGCCCATGTAACTGTGATTAAGAGCCCATGAAACAGGCCAGAATCAGCCAAAACTGCGAGTGTTGATGACCAGCACGTAAATACACCCTAGGGTTCGTCAATGGTGGAAATCACTCCGGGGACCCAAAACGGTGATTAATAGCCCATGAAACAGGCCAGAATCGGCCAAAACTGCGAGTGTTGATGAACGGCACGTAAATGCACCCTGGGTTCGTCAATGGTGGAAAACACTCCGGGGATCCAAAATGGTGATTAATAGCCCATGTAACTGTGATTAATAGCCCATGAAACAGGCCAGAATCGGCCAAAACTGCGAGTGTTGATGACTGGCACGTAAATGCACCCTGGGTTCGTCAATGGTGGAAAACACTCCGGGGATCCAAAATGGTGATTAATAGCCCATGTAACTGTGATTAATAGCCCATGAAACAGGCCAGAATCGGCCAAAACTGCGAGTGTTGATGACTGGCACGTAAATGCACCCTGGGTTCGTCAATGGTGGAAATCACTCCGAGGATCCAAAACGGTGATTAATAGCCCGTGTAACTGTGATTAAGAGCCCATGAAACAGGCCAGAATCAGCCAAAACTGCGAGTGTTGATGACCAGCACGTAAATGCACCCTAGGGTTCGTCAATGGTGGAAATCACTCCGGGGACCCAAAACGGTGATTAATAGCCCATGAAACAGGCCAGAATCGGCCAAAACTGCGAGTGTTGATGACCGGCACGTAAATGCACCCTGGGTTCGTCAATGGTGGAAAACACTCCGGGGATCCAAAACGGTGACTAATAGCCCATGTAGCTGTGATTAATAGCCCATGAAACAGGCCAGAATCGGCCAAAACTGCGAGTGTTGATGACCGGCACGTAAATGCACCCTGGGTTCGTCAATGGTGGAAATCACTCCGGGGATCCAAAACGGTGATTAATAGCCCATGTAACTGTGATTAAGAGCCCATGAAACAGGCCAGAATCAGCCAAAACTGCGAGTGTTGATGACCAGCACGTAAATGCACCCTAGGGTTCGTCAATGGTGGAAATCACTCCGGGGACCCAAAACGGTGATTAATAGCCCATGAAACAGGCCAGAATCGGCCAAAACTGCGAGTGTTGATGAACGGCACGTAAATGCACCCTGGGTTCGTCAATGGTGGAAAACACTCCGGGGATCCAAAATGGTGATTAATAGCCCATGTAACTGTGATTAATAGCCCATGAAACAGGCCAGAATCGGCCAAAACTGCGAGTGTTGATGACCGGCACGTAAATGCACCCTGGGTTCGTCAATGGTGGAAATCACTCCGGGGATCCAAAACGGTGATTAATAGCCCATGTAACTGTGATTAAGAGCCCATGAAACAGGCCAGAATCAGCCAAAACTGCGAGTGTTGATGACCAGCACGTAAATGCACCCTAGGGTTCGTCAATGGTGGAAATCACTCCGGGGACCCAAAACGGTGATTAATAGCCCATGAAACAGGCCAGAATCGGCCAAAACTGCGAGTGTTGATGACCGGCACGTAAATGCACCCTGGGTTCGTCAATGGTGGAAAACACTCCGGGGATCCAAAACGGTGACTAATAGCCCATGTAGCTGTGATTAATAGCCCATGAAACAGGCCAGAATCGGCCAAAACTGCGAGTGTTGATGACCGGCACGTAAATGCACCCTGGGTTCGTCAATGGTGGAAATCACTCCGGGGATCCAAAACGGTGATTAATAGCCCATGTAACTGTGATTAAGAGCCCATGAAACAGGCCAGAATCAGCCAAAACTGCGAGTGTTGATGACCAGCACGTAAATGCACCCTAGGGTTCGTCAATGGTGGAAATCACTCCGGGGACCCAAAACGGTGATTAATAGCCCATGAAACAGGCCAGAATCGGCCAAAACTGCGAGTGTTGATGAACGGCACGTAAATGCACCCTGGGTTCGTCAATGGTGGAAAACACTCCGGGGATCCAAAATGGTGATTAATAGCCCATGTAACTGTGATTAATAGCCCATGAAACAGGCCAGAATCGGCCAAAACTGCGAGTGTTGATGACCGGCACGTAAATGCACCCTGGGTTCTTCAATGGTGGAAATAACTCCGGGGATCCAAAACGGTGATTAATAGCCCATGTAACTGTGATTAAGAGCCCATGAAACAGGCCAGAATCAGCCAAAACTGCGAGTGTTGATGACCAGCACGTAAATACACCCTAGGGTTCGTCAATGGTGGAAATCACTCCGGGGACCCAAAACGGTGATTAATAGCCCATGAAACAGGCCAGAATCGGCCAAAACTGCGAGTGTTGATGAACGGCACGTAAATGCACCCTGGGTTCGTCAATGGTGGAAAACACTCCGGGGATCCAAAATGGTGATTAATAGCCCATGTAACTGTGATTAATAGCCCATGAAACAGGCCAGAATCGGCCAAAACTGCGAGTGTTGATGACTGGCACGTAAATGCACCCTGGGTTCGTCAATGGTGGAAAACACTCCGGGGATCCAAAATGGTGATTAATAGCCCATGTAACTATGATTAATAGCCCATGAAACAGGCCAGAATCGGCCAAAACTGCGAGTGTTGATGACTGGCACGTAAATGCACCCTGGGTTCGTCAATGGTGGAAATCACTCCGAGGATCCAAAACGGTGATTAATAGCCCGTGTAACTGTGATTAAGAGCCCATGAAACAGGCCAGAATCAGCCAAAACTGCGAGTGTTGATGACCAGCACGTAAATGCACCCTAGGGTTCGTCAATGGTGGAAATCACTCCGGGGACCCAAAACGGTGATTAATAGCCCATGAAACAGGCCAGAATCGGCCAAAACTGCGAGTGTTGATGACCGGCACGTAAATGCACCCTGGGTTCGTCAATGGTGGAAAACACTCCGGGGATCCAAAACGGTGACTAATAGCCCATGTAGCTGTGATTAATAGCCCATGAAACAGGCCAGAATCGGCCAAAACTGCGAGTGTTGATGACCGGCACGTAAATGCACCCTGGGTTCGTCAATGGTGGAAATCACTCCGGGGATCCAAAACGGTGATTAATAGCCCATGTAACTGTGATTAAGAGCCCATGAAACAGGCCAGAATCAGCCAAAACTGCGAGTGTTGATGACCAGCACGTAAATGCACCCTAGGGTTCGTCAATGGTGGAAATCACTCCGGGGACCCAAAACGGTGATTAATAGCCCATGAAACAGGCCAGAATCGGCCAAAACTGCGAGTGTTGATGAACGGCACGTAAATGCACCCTGGGTTCGTCAATGGTGGAAAACACTCCGGGGATCCAAAATGGTGATTAATAGCCCATGTAACTGTGATTAATAGCCCATGAAACAGGCCAGAATCGGCCAAAACTGCGAGTGTTGATGACCGGCACGTAAATGCACCCTGGGTTCTTCAATGGTGGAAATAACTCCGGGGATCCAAAACGGTGATTAATAGCCCATGTAACTGTGATTAAGAGCCCATGAAACAGGCCAGAATCAGCCAAAACTGCGAGTGTTGATGACCAGCACGTAAATACACCCTAGGGTTCGTCAATGGTGGAAATCACTCCGGGGACCCAAAACGGTGATTAATAGCCCATGAAACAGGCCAGAATCGGCCAAAACTGCGAGTGTTGATGAACGGCACGTAAATGCACCCTGGGTTCGTCAATGGTGGAAAACACTCCGGGGATCCAAAATGGTGATTAATAGCCCATGTAACTGTGATTAATAGCCCATGAAACAGGCCAGAATCGGCCAAAACTGCGAGTGTTGATGACTGGCACGTAAATGCACCCTGGGTTCGTCAATGGTGGAAAACACTCCGGGGATCCAAAATGGTGATTAATAGCCCATGTAACTGTGATTAATAGCCCATGAAACAGGCCAGAATCGGCCAAAACTGCGAGTGTTGATGACTGGCACGTAAATGCACCCTGGGTTCGTCAATGGTGGAAATCACTCCGAGGATCCAAAACGGTGATTAATAGCCCGTGTAACTGTGATTAAGAGCCCATGAAACAGGCCAGAATCAGCCAAAACTGCGAGTGTTGATGACCAGCACGTAAATGCACCCTAGGGTTCGTCAATGGTGGAAATCACTCCGGGGACCCAAAACGGTGATTAATAGCCCATGAAACAGGCCAGAATCGGCCAAAACTGCGAGTGTTGATGACCGGCACGTAAATGCACCCTGGGTTCGTCAATGGTGGAAAACACTCCGGGGATCCAAAACGGTGACTAATAGCCCATGTAGCTGTGATTAATAGCCCATGAAACAGGCCAGAATCGGCCAAAACTGCGAGTGTTGATGACCGGCATGTAAATGCACCCTGGGTTCGTCAATGGTGGAAATCACTCCGGGGATCCAAAACGGTGATTAATAGCCCATGTAACTGTGATTAAGAGCCCATGAAACAGGCCAGAATCAGCCAAAACTGCGAGTGTTGATGACCAGCACGTAAATGCACCCTAGGGTTCGTCAATGGTGGAAATCACTCCGGGGACCCAAAACGGTGATTAATAGCCCATGAAACAGGCCAGAATCGGCCAAAACTGCGAGTGTTGATGAACGGCACGTAAATGCACCCTGGGTTCGTCAATGGTGGAAAACACTCCGGGGATCCAAAATGGTGATTAATAGCCCATGTAACTGTGATTAATAGCCCATGAAACAGGCCAGAATCGGCCAAAACTGCGAGTGTTGATGACCGGCACGTAAATGCACCCTGGGTTCGTCAATGGTGGAAATCACTCCGGGGATCCAAAACGGTGATTAATAGCCCATGTAACTGTGATTAAGAGCCCATGAAACAGGCCAGAATCAGCCAAAACTGCGAGTGTTGATGACCACCACGTAAATACACCCTAGGGTTCGTCAATGGTGGAAATCACTCCGGGGACCCAAAACGGTGATTAATAGCCCATGAAACAGGCCAGAATCGGCCAAAACTGCGAGTGTTAATGACCGGCACGTAAATGCACCCTGGTTTCGTCAATGGTGGAAATCACTCCGGGGATCCAAAATGGTGATTAATAGCCCATGTAACTGTGATTAATAGCCCATGAAACAGGCCAGAATCGGCCAAAACTGCGAGAGTTGATGACCGGCACGTAAATGCACCCTGGGGTTCGTCAATGGTGGAAATCACTCCGGGGACCCAAAACGGTGATTAATAGCCCATGAAACAGGCCAAAATCGGCCAAAACTGCGAGTGTTGATGACCGGCACGTAAATGCACCCTGGTTTCGTCAATGGTGGAAATCACTCCGGGATCCAAAATGGTGATTAATAGCCCATGTAACTGTGATTAATAGCCCATGAAACAGGCCAGAATCGGCCAAAACTGCGAGTGTTGATGACCGGCACGTAAATGCACCCTGGGTTCATCAATGGTGGAAATCACTCCGGGGATCCAAAACGGTGATTAATAGCCCATGTAACTGTGATTAAGAGCCCATGAAACAGGCCAGAATCAGCCAAAACTGCGAGTGTTGATGACCAGCACGTAAATACACCCTAGGGTTCGTCAATGGTGGAAATCACTCCGGGGACCCAAAACGGTGATTAATAGCCCATGAAACAGGCCAGAATCGGCCAAAACTGCGAGTGTTGATGAACGGCACGTAAATGCACCCTGGGTTCGTCAATGGTGGAAAACACTCCGGGGATCCAAAATGGTGATTAATAGCCCATGTAACTGTGATTAATAGCCCATGAAACAGGCCAGAATCGGCCAAAACTGCGAGTGTTGATGACTGGCACGTAAATGCACCCTGGGTTCGTCAATGGTGGAAAACACTCCGGGGATCCAAAATGGTGATTAATAGCCCATGTAACTGTGATTAATAGCCCATGAAACAGGCCAGAATCGGCCAAAACTGCGAGTGTTGATGACTGGCACGTAAATGCACCCTGGGTTCGTCAATGGTGGAAATCACTCCGAGGATCCAAAACGGTGATTAATAGCCCGTGTAACTGTGATTAAGAGCCCATGAAACAGGCCAGAATCAGCCAAAACTGCGAGTGTTGATGACCAGCACATAAATGCACCCTAGGGTTCGTCAATGGTGGAAATCACTCCGGGGACCCAAAACGGTGATTAATAGCCCATGAAACAGGCCAGAATCGGCCAAAACTGCGAGTGTTGATGACCGGCACGTAAATGCACCCTGGGTTCGTCAATGGTGGAAAACACTCCGGGGATCCAAAACGGTGACTAATAGCCCATGTAGCTGTGATTAATAGCCCATGAAACAGGCCAGAATCGGCCAAAACTGCGAGTGTTGATGACCGGCACGTAAATGCACCCTGGGTTCGTCAATGGTGGAAATCACTCCGGGGATCCAAAACGGTGATTAATAGCCCATGTAACTGTGATTAAGAGCCCATGAAACAGGCCAGAATCAGCCAAAACTGCGAGTGTTGATGACCAGCACGTAAATGCACCCTAGGGTTCGTCAATGGTGGAAATCACTCCGGGGACCCAAAACGGTGATTAATAGCCCATGAAACAGGCCAGAATCGGCCAAAACTGCGAGTGTTGATGAACGGCACGTAAATGCACCCTGGGTTCGTCAATGGTGGAAAACACTCCGGGGATCCAAAATGGTGATTAATAGCCCATGTAACTGTGATTAATAGCCCATGAAACAGGCCAGAATCGGCCAAAACTGCGAGTGTTGATGACCGGCACGTAAATGCACCCTGGGTTCGTCAATGGTGGAAATCACTCCGGGGATCCAAAACGGTGATTAATAGCCCATGTAACTGTGATTAAGAGCCCATGAAACAGGCCAGAATCAGCCAAAACTGCGAGTGTTGATGACCAGCACGTAAATGCACCCTAGGGTTCGTCAATGGTGGAAATCACTCCGGGGACCCAAAACGGTGATTAATAGCCCATGAAACAGGCCAGAATCGGCCAAAACTGCGAGTGTTGATGACCGGCACGTAAATGCACCCTGGGTTCGTCAATGGTGGAAAACACTCCGGGGATCCAAAACGGTGACTAATAGCCCATGTAGCTGTGATTAATAGCCCATGAAACAGGCCAGAATCGGCCAAAACTGCGAGTGTTGATGACCGGCACGTAAATGCACCCTGGGTTCGTCAATGGTGGAAATCACTCCGGGGATCCAAAACGGTGATTAATAGCCCATGTAACTGTGATTAAGAGCCCATGAAACAGGCCAGAATCAGCCAAAACTGCGAGTGTTGATGACCAGCACGTAAATGCACCCTAGGGTTCGTCAATGGTGGAAATCACTCCGGGGACCCAAAACGGTGATTAATAGCCCATGAAACAGGCCAGAATCGGCCAAAACTGCGAGTGTTGATGAACGGCACGTAAATGCACCCTGGGTTCGTCAATGGTGGAAAACACTCCGGGGATCCAAAATGGTGATTAATAGCCCATGTAACTGTGATTAATAGCCCATGAAACAGGCCAGAATCGGCCAAAACTGCGAGTGTTGATGACTGGCACGTAAATGCACCCTGGGTTCGTCAATGGTGGAAAACACTCCGGGGATCCAAAATGGTGATTAATAGCCCATGTAACTGTGATTAATAGCCCATGAAACAGGCCAGAATCGGCCAAAACTGCGAGTGTTGATGACTGGCACGTAAATGCACCCTGGGTTCGTCAATGGTGGAAATCACTCCGAGGATCCAAAACGGTGATTAATAGCCCGTGTAACTGTGATTAAGAGCCCATGAAACAGGCCAGAATCAGCCAAAACTGCGAGTGTTGATGACCAGCACGTAAATGCACCCTAGGGTTCGTCAATGGTGGAAATCACTCCGGGGACCCAAAACGGTGATTAATAGCCCATGAAACAGGCCAGAATCGGCCAAAACTGCGAGTGTTGATGACCGGCACGTAAATGCACCCTGGGTTCGTCAATGGTGGAAAACACTCCGGGGATCCAAAACGGTGACTAATAGCCCATGTAGCTGTGATTAATAGCCCATGAAACAGGCCAGAATCGGCCAAAACTGCGAGTGTTGATGACCGGCACGTAAATGCACCCTGGGTTCGTCAATGGTGGAAATCACTCCGGGGATCCAAAACGGTGATTAATAGCCCATGTAACTGTGATTAAGAGCCCATGAAACAGGCCAGAATCAGCCAAAACTGCGAGTGTTGATGACCAGCACGTAAATGCACCCTAGGGTTCGTCAATGGTGGAAATCACTCCGGGGACCCAAAACGGTGATTAATAGCCCATGAAACAGGCCAGAATCGGCCAAAACTGCGAGTGTTGATGAACGGCACGTAAATGCACCCTGGGTTCGTCAATGGTGGAAAACACTCCGGGGATCCAAAATGGTGATTAATAGCCCATGTAACTGTGATTAATAGCCCATGAAACAGGCCAGAATCGGCCAAAACTGCGAGTGTTGATGACCGGCACGTAAATGCACCCTGGGTTCGTCAATGGTGGAAATCACTCCGGGGATCCAAAACGGTGATTAATAGCCCATGTAACTGTGATTAAGAGCCCATGAAACAGGCCAGAATCAGCCAAAACTGCGAGTGTTGATGACCAGCACGTAAATGCACCCTAGGGTTCGTCAATGGTGGAAATCACTCCGGGGACCCAAAACGGTGATTAATAGCCCATGAAACAGGCCAGAATCGGCCAAAACTGCGAGTGTTGATGACCGGCACGTAAATGCACCCTGGGTTCGTCAATGGTGGAAATCACTCCGGGGACCCAAAACGGTGATTAATAGCCCATGAAACAGGCCAGAATCAGCCAAAACTGCGAGTGTTGATGACCAGCACGTAAATGCACCCTAGGGTTCGTCAATGGTGGAAATCACTCCGGGGACCCAAAACGGTGATTAATAGCCCATGAAACAGGCCAGAATCGGCCAAAACTGCGAGTGTTGATGACCGGCACGTAAATGCACCCTGGGTTCGTCAATGGTGGAAAACACTCCGGGGATCCAAAACGGTGACTAATAGCCCATGTAGCTGTGATTAATAGCCCATGAAACAGGCCAGAATCGGCCAAAACTGCGAGTGTTGATGACCGGCACGTAAATGCACCCTGGGTTCGTCAATGGTGGAAATCACTCCGGGGATCCAAAACGGTGATTAATAGCCCATGTAACTGTGATTAAGAGCCCATGAAACAGGCCAGAATCAGCCAAAACTGCGAGTGTTGATGACCAGCACGTAAATGCACCCTAGGGTTCGTCAATGGTGGAAATCACTCCGGGGACCCAAAACGGTGATTAATAGCCCATGAAACAGGCCAGAATCGGCCAAAACTGCGAGTGTTGATGAACGGCACGTAAATGCACCCTGGGTTCGTCAATGGTGGAAAACACTCCGGGGATCCAAAATGGTGATTAATAGCCCATGTAACTGTGATTAATAGCCCATGAAACAGGCCAGAATCGGCCAAAACTGCGAGTGTTGATGACTGGCACGTAAATGCACCCTGGGTTCGTCAATGGTGGAAATCACTCTGAGGATCCAAAACGGTGATTAATAGCCCATGTAACTGTGATTAAGAGCCCATGAAACAGGCCAGAATCAGCCAAAACTGCGAGTGTTGATGACCAGCACGTAAATACACCCTAGGGTTCGTCAATGGTGGAAATCACTCCGCGGACCCAAAACGGTGATTAATAGCCCATGAAACAGGCCAGAATCGGCCAAAACTGCGAGTGTTAATGACCGGCACGTAAATGCACCCTGGTTTCGTCAATGGTGGAAATCACTCCGGGGATCCAAAATGGTGATTAATAGCCCATGTAACTGTGATTAATAGCCCATGAAACAGGCCAGAATCGGCCAAAACTGCGAGTGTTGATGACCGGCACGTAAATGCACCCTGGGGTTCGTCAATGGTGGAAATCACTCCGGGGACCCAAAACGGTGATTAATAGCCCATGAAACAGGCCAAAATCGGCCAAAACTGCGAGTGTTGATGACCGGCACGTAAATGCACCCTGGGTTCGTCAATGGTGGAAATCACTCCGGGGATCCAAAACGGTGATTAATAGCCCATGTAACTGTGATTAATAGCCCATGAAACAGGCCAGAATCAGCCAAAACTGCGAGTGTTGATGACCAGCACGTAAATGCACCCTAGGGTTCGTCAATGGTGGAAATCACTCCGGGGACCCAAAACGGTGATTAATAGCCCATGAAACAGGCCAGAATCGGCCAAAACTGCGAGTGTTGATGACCGGCACGTAAATGCACCCTGGGTTCGTCAATGGTGGAAATCACTCCGGGGACCCAAAACGGTGATTAATAGCCCATGAAACAGGCCAAAATCGGCCAAAACTGCGAGTGTTGATGAACGGCACGTAAATGCACCCTGGGTTCGTCAATGGTGGAAAACACTCCGGGGATCCAAAATGGTGATTAATAGCCCATGTAACTGTGATTAATAGCCCATGAAACAGGCCAGAATCGGCCAAAACTGCGAGTGTTGATGACTGGCACGTAAATGCACCCTGGGTTCTTCAATGGTGGAAATCACTCCGGGGATCCAAAACGGTGATTAATAGCCCATGTAGCTGTGATTAAGAGCCCATGAAACAGGCCAGAATCAGCCAAAACTTCGAGTGTTGATGACCAGCACGTAAATACACCCTAGGGTTCGTCAATGGTGGAAATCACTCCGGGGACCCAAAACGGTGATTAATAGCCCATGAAACAGGCCAGAATCGGCCAAAACTGCGAGTGTTAATGACCGGCACGTAAATGCACCCTGGTTTCGTCAATGGTGGAAATCACTCCGGGGATCCAAAATGGTGATTAATAGCCCATGTAACTGTGATTAATAGCCCATGAAACAGGCCAGAATCGGCCAAAACTGCGAGTGTTGATGACCGGCACGTAAATGCACCCTGGGGTTCGTCAATGGTGGAAATCACTCCGGGGACCCAAAACGGTGATTAATAGCCCATGAAACAGGCCAAAATCGGCCAAAACTGCGAGTGTTGTTGACCGGCACGTAAATGCACCCTGGGTTCGTCAATGGTGGAAATCACTCCGGGGATCCAAAACGGTGATTAATAGCCCATGTAACTGTGATTAATAGCCCATGAAACAGGCCAGAATCAGCCAAAACTGCGAGTGTTGATGACCAGCACGTAAATGCACCCTAGGGTTCGTCAATGGTGGAAATCACTCCGGGGACCCAAAACGGTGATTAATAGCCCATGAAACAGGCCAGAATCGGCCAAAACTGCGAGTGTTGATGACCGGCACGTAAATGCACCCTGGGTTCGTCAATGGTGGAAATCACTCCGGGGACCCAAAACGGTGATTAATAGCCCATGAAACAGGCCAAAATCGGCCAAAACTGCGAGTGTTGATGAACGGCACGTAAATGCACCCTGGGTTCGTCAATGGTGGAAAACACTCCGGGGATCCAAAATGGTGATTAATAGCCCATGTAACTGTGATTAATAGCCCATGAAACAGGCCAGAATCGGCCAAAACTGCGAGTGTTGATGACTGGCACGTAAATCCACCCTGGGTTCGTCAATGGTGGAAATCACTCCGGGGATCCAAAACGGTGATTAATAGCCCATGTAGCTGTGATTAAGAGCCCATGAAACAGGCCAGAATCAGCCAAAACTTCGAGTGTTGATGACCAGCACGTAAATACACCCTAGGGTTCGTCAATGGTGGAAATCACTCCGGGGACCCAAAACGGTGATTAATAGCCCATGAAACAGGCCAGAATCGGCCAAAACTGCGAGTGTTAATGACCGGCACGTAAATGCACCCTGGTTTCGTCAATGGTGGAAATCACTCCGGGGATCCAAAATGGTGATTAATAGCCCATGTAACTGTGATTAATAGCCCATGAAACAGGCCAGAATCGGCCAAAACTGCGAGTGTTGATGACCGGCACGTAAATGCACCCTGGGGTTCGTCAATGGTGGAAATCACTCCGGGGACCCAAAACGGTGATTAATAGCCCATGAAACAGGCCAAAATCGGCCAAAACTGCGAGTGTTGATGACCGGCACGTAAATGCACCCTGGGTTCGTCAATGGTGGAAATCACTCCGGGGATCCAAAACGGTGATTAATAGCCCATGTAACTGTGATTAATAGCCCATGAAACAGGCCAGAATCAGCCAAAACTGCGAGTGTTGATGACCAGCACGTAAATGCACCCTAGGGTTCGTCAATGGTGGAAATCACTCCGGGGACCCAAAACGGTGATTAATAGCCCATGAAACAGGCCAGAATCGGCCAAAACTGCGAGTGTTGATGACCGGCACGTAAATGCACCCTGGGTTCGTCAATGGTGGAAATCACTCCGGGGACCCAAAACGGTGATTAATAGCCCATGAAACAGGCCAAAATCGGCCAAAACTGCGAGTGTTGATGAACGGCACGTAAATGCACCCTGGGTTCGTCAATGGTGGAAAACACTCCGGGGATCCAAAATGGTGATTAATAGCCCATGTAACTGTGATTAATAGCCCATGAAACAGGCCAGAATCGGCCAAAACTGCGAGTGTTGATGACCGGCACGTAAATGCACCCTGGGTTCGTCAATGGTGGAAATCACTCCGGGGATCCAAAACGGTGATTAATAGCCCATGTAACTGTGATTAAGAGCCCATGAAACAGGCCAGAATCAGCCAAAACTGCGAGTGTTGATGACCAGCACGTAAATGCACCCTAGGGTTCGTCAATGGTGGAAATCACTCCGGGGACCCAAAACGGTGATTAATAGCCCATGAAACAGGCCAGAATCGGCCAAAACTGCGAGTGTTGATGACCGGCACGTAAATGCACCCTGGGTTCGTCAATGGTGGAAAACACTCCGGGGATCCAAAACGGTGACTAATAGCCCATGTAGCTGTGATTAATAGCCCATGAAACAGGCCAGAATCGGCCAAAACTGCGAGTGTTGATGACCGGCACGTAAATGCACCCTGGGTTCGTCAATGGTGGAAATCACTCCGGGGATCCAAAACGGTGATTAATAGCCCATGTAACTGTGATTAAGAGCCCATGAAACAGGCCAGAATCAGCCAAAACTGCGAGTGTTGATGACCAGCACGTAAATGCACCCTAGGGTTCGTCAATGGTGGAAATCACTCCGGGGACCCAAAACGGTGATTAATAGCCCATGAAACAGGCCAGAATCGGCCAAAACTGCGAGTGTTGATGAACGGCACGTAAATGCACCCTGGGTTCGTCAATGGTGGAAAACACTCCGGGATCCAAAATGGTGATTAATAGCCCATGTAACTGTGATTAATAGCCCATGAAACAGGCCAGAATCGGCCAAAACTGCGAGTCTTGATGACTGGCACGTAAATGCACCCTGGGTTCGTCAATGGTGGAAATCACTCTGAGGATCCAAAACGGTGATTAATAGCCCATGTAACTGTGATTAAGAGCCCATGAAACAGGCCAGAATCAGCCAAAACTGCGAGTGTTGATGACCAGCACGTAAATACACCCTAGGGTTCGTCAATGGTGGAAATCACTCCGGGGACCCAAAACGGTGATTAATAGCCCATGAAACAGGCCAGAATCGGCCAAAACTGCGAGTGTTAATGACCGGCACGTAAATGCACCCTGGTTTCGTCAATGGTGGAAATCACTCCGGGGATCCAAAATGGTGATTAATAGCCCATGTAACTGTGATTAATAGCCCATGAAACAGGCCAGAATCGGCCAAAACTGCGAGTGTTGATGACCGGCACGTAAATGCACCCTGGGGTTCGTCAATGGTGGAAATCACTCCGGGGACCCAAAATTGTGATTAATAGCCCATGAAACAGGCCAAAATCGGCCAAAACTGCGAGTGTTGATGACCGGCACGTAAATGCACCCTGGGTTCGTCAATGGTGGAAATCACTCCGGGGATCCAAAACGGTGATTAATAGCCCATGTAACTGTGATTAATAGCCCATGAAACAGGCCAGAATCAGCCAAAACTGCGAGTGTTGATGACCAGCACGTAAATGCACCCTAGGGTTCGTCAATGGTGGAAATCACTCCGGGGACCCAAAACGGTGATTAATAGCCCATGAAACAGGCCAGAATCGGCCAAAACTGCGAGTGTTGATGACCGGCACGTAAATGCACCCTGGGTTCGTCAATGGTGGAAATCACTCCGGGGACCCAAAACGGTGATTAATAGCCCATGAAACAGGCCAAAATCGGCCAAAACTGCGAGTGTTGATGAACGGCACGTAAATGCACCCTGGGTTCGTCAATGGTGGAAAACACTCCGGGGATCCAAAATGGTGATTAATAGCCCATGTAACTGTGATTAATAGCCCATGAAACAGGCCAGAATCGGCCAAAACTGCGAGTGTTGATGACTGGCACGTAAATGCACCCTGGGTTCGTCAATGGTGGAAATCACTCCGGGGATCCAAAACGGTGATTAATAGCCCATGTAGCTGTGATTAAGAGCCCATGAAACAGGCCAGAATCAGCCAAAACTTCGAGTGTTGATGACCAGCACGTAAATACACCCTAGGGTTCGTCAATGGTGGAAATCACTCCGGGGACCCAAAACGGTGATTAATAGCCCATGAAACAGGCCAGAATCGGCCAAAACTGCGAGTGTTAATGACCGGCACGTAAATGCACCCTGGTTTCGTCAATGGTGGAAATCACTCCGGGGATCCAAAATGGTGATTAATAGCCCATGTAACTGTGATTAATAGCCCATGAAACAGGCCAGAATCGGCCAAAACTGCGAGTGTTGATGACCGGCACGTAAATGCACCCTGGGGTTCGTCAATGGTGGAAATCACTCCGGGGACCCAAAACGGTGATTAATAGCCCATGAAACAGGCCAAAATCGGCCAAAACTGCGAGTGTTGATGACCGGCACGTAAATGCACCCTGGGTTCGTCAATGGTGGAAATCACTCCGGGGATCCAAAACGGTGATTAATAGCCCATGTAACTGTGATTAATAGCCCATGAAACAGGCCAGAATCAGCCAAAACTGCGAGTGTTGATGACCAGCACGTAAATGCACCCTAGGGTTCGTCAATGGTGGAAATCACTCCGGGGACCCAAAACGGTGATTAATAGCCCATGAAACAGGCCAGAATCGGCCAAAACTGCGAGTGTTGATGACCGGCACGTAAATGCACCCTGGGTTCGTCAATGGTGGAAATCACTCCGGGGACCCAAAACGGTGATTAATAGCCCATGAAACAGGCCAAAATCGGCCAAAACTGCGAGTGTTGATGAACGGCACGTAAATGCACCCTGGGTTCGTCAATGGTGGAAAACACTCCGGGGATCCAAAATGGTGATTAATAGCCCATGTAACTGTGATTAATAGCCCATGAAACAGGCCAGAATCGGCCAAAACTGCGAGTGTTGATGACTGGCACGTAAATCCACCCTGGGTTCGTCAATGGTGGAAATCACTCCGGGGATCCAAAACGGTGATTAATAGCCCATGTAGCTGTGATTAAGAGCCCATGAAACAGGCCAGAATCAGCCAAAACTTCGAGTGTTGATGACCAGCACGTAAATACACCCTAGGGTTCGTCAATGGTGGAAATCACTCCGGGGACCCAAAACGGTGATTAATAGCCCATGAAACAGGCCAGAATCGGCCAAAACTGCGAGTGTTAATGACCGGCACGTAAATGCACCCTGGTTTCGTCAATGGTGGAAATCACTCCGGGGATCCAAAATGGTGATTAATAGCCCATGTAACTGTGATTAATAGCCCATGAAACAGGCCAGAATCGGCCAAAACTGCGAGTGTTGATGACCGGCACGTAAATGCACCCTGGGGTTCGTCAATGGTGGAAATCACTCCGGGGACCCAAAACGGTGATTAATAGCCCATGAAACAGGCCAAAATCGGCCAAAACTGCGAGTGTTGATGACCGGCACGTAAATGCACCCTGGGTTCGTCAATGGTGGAAATCACTCCGGGGATCCAAAACGGTGATTAATAGCCCATGTAACTGTGATTAATAGCCCATGAAACAGGCCAGAATCAGCCAAAACTGCGAGTGTTGATGACCAGCACGTAAATGCACCCTAGGGTTCGTCAATGGTGGAAATCACTCCGGGGACCCAAAACGGTGATTAATAGCCCATGAAACAGGCCAGAATCGGCCAAAACTGCGAGTGTTGATGACCGGCACGTAAATGCACCCTGGGTTCGTCAATGGTGGAAATCACTCCGGGGACCCAAAACGGTGATTAATAGCCCATGAAACAGGCCAAAATCGGCCAAAACTGCGAGTGTTGATGAACGGCACGTAAATGCACCCTGGGTTCGTCAATGGTGGAAAACACTCCGGGGATCCAAAATGGTGATTAATAGCCCATGTAACTGTGATTAATAGCCCATGAAACAGGCCAGAATCGGCCAAAACTGCGAGTGTTGATGACCGGCACGTAAATGCACCCTGGGTTCGTCAATGGTGGAAATCACTCCGGGGATCCAAAACGGTGATTAATAGCCCATGTAACTGTGATTAAGAGCCCATGAAACAGGCCAGAATCAGCCAAAACTGCGAGTGTTGATGACCAGCACGTAAATGCACCCTAGGGTTCGTCAATGGTGGAAATCACTCCGGGGACCCAAAACGGTGATTAATAGCCCATGAAACAGGCCAGAATCGGCCAAAACTGCGAGTGTTGATGACCGGCACGTAAATGCACCCTGGGTTCGTCAATGGTGGAAAACACTCCGGGGATCCAAAACGGTGACTAATAGCCCATGTAGCTGTGATTAATAGCCCATGAAACAGGCCAGAATCGGCCAAAACTGCGAGTGTTGATGACCGGCACGTAAATGCACCCTGGGTTCGTCAATGGTGGAAATCACTCCGGGGATCCAAAACGGTGATTAATAGCCCATGTAACTGTGATTAAGAGCCCATGAAACAGGCCAGAATCAGCCAAAACTGCGAGTGTTGATGACCAGCACGTAAATGCACCCTAGGGTTCGTCAATGGTGGAAATCACTCCGGGGACCCAAAACGGTGATTAATAGCCCATGAAACAGGCCAGAATCGGCCAAAACTGCGAGTGTTGATGAACGGCACGTAAATGCACCCTGGGTTCGTCAATGGTGGAAAACACTCCGGGGATCCAAAATGGTGATTAATAGCCCATGTAACTGTGATTAATAGCCCATGAAACAGGCCAGAATCGGCCAAAACTGCGAGTCTTGATGACTGGCACGTAAATGCACCCTGGGTTCGTCAATGGTGGAAATCACTCTGAGGATCCAAAACGGTGATTAATAGCCCATGTAACTGTGATTAAGAGCCCATGAAACAGGCCAGAATCAGCCAAAACTGCGAGTGTTGATGACCAGCACGTAAATACACCCTAGGGTTCGTCAATGGTGGAAATCACTCCGGGGACCCAAAACGGTGATTAATAGCCCATGAAACAGGCCAGAATCGGCCAAAACTGCGAGTGTTAATGACCGGCACGTAAATGCACCCTGGTTTCGTCAATGGTGGAAATCACTCCGGGGATCCAAAATGGTGATTAATAGCCCATGTAACTGTGATTAATAGCCCATGAAACAGGCCAGAATCGGCCAAAACTGCGAGTGTTGATGACCGGCACGTAAATGCACCCTGGGGTTCGTCAATGGTGGAAATCACTCCGGGGACCCAAAACGGTGATTAATAGCCCATGAAACAGGCCAAAATCGGCCAAAACTGCGAGTGTTGATGACCGGCACGTAAATGCACCCTGGGTTCGTCAATGGTGGAAATCACTCCGGGGATCCAAAACGGTGATTAATAGCCCATGTAACTGTGATTAATAGCCCATGAAACAGGCCAGAATCAGCCAAAACTGCGAGTGTTGATGACCAGCACGTAAATGCACCCTAGGGTTCGTCAATGGTGGAAATCACTCCGGGGACCCAAAACGGTGATTAATAGCCCATGAAACAGGCCAGAATCGGCCAAAACTGCGAGTGTTGATGACCGGCACGTAAATGCACCCTGGGTTCGTCAATGGTGGAAATCACTCCGGGGACCCAAAACGGTGATTAATAGCCCATGAAACAGGCCAAAATCGGCCAAAACTGCGAGTGTTGATGACTGGCACGTAAATGCACCCTGGGTTCGTCAATGGTGGAAATCACTCCGGGGATCCAAAACGGTGATTAATAGCCCATGTAACTGTGATTAATAGCCCATGAAACAGGCCAGAATCAGCCAAAACTGCGAGTGTTGATGACCAGCACGTAAATGCACCCTAGGGTTCGTCAATGGTGGAAATCACTCCGGGGACCCAAAACGGTGATTAATAGCCCATGAAACAGGCCAGAATCGGCCAAAACTGCGAGTGTTGATGACCGGCACGTAAATGCACCCTGGGTTCGTCAATGGTGGAAATCACTCCGGGGACCCAAAACGGTGATTAATAGCCCATGAAACAGGCCAAAATCGGCCAAAACTGCGAGTGTTGATGAACGGCACGTAAATGCACCCTGGGTTCGTCAATGGTGGAAATCACTCCGGGGATCCAAAACGGTGATTAATAGCCCATGTAACTGTGATTAAGAGCCCATGAAACAGGCCAGAATCAGCCAAAACTGCGAGTGTTGATGACCAGCACGTAAATGCACCCTAGGGTTCGTCAATGGTGGAAATCACTCCGGGTACCCAAAACGGTGATTAATAGCCCATGAAACAGGCCAGAATCGGCCAAAACTGCAAGTGTTGATGACTGGCACGTAAATGCACCCTGGGTTCGTCAATGGTGGAAATCACTCTGAGGATCCAAAACGGTGATTAATAGCCCATGTAACTGTGATTAAGAGCCCATGAAACAGGCCAGAATCAGCCAAAACTGCGAGTGTTGATGACCGGCACGTAAATGCACCCTGGGGTTCGTCAATGGTGGAAATCACTCCGGGGACCCAAAACGGTGATTAATAGCCCATGAAACAGGCCAAAATCGGCCAAAACTGCGAGTGTTGATGACCGGCACGTAAATGCACCCTGGGTTCGTCAATGGTGGAAATCACTCCGGGGATCCAAAACGGTGATTAATAGCCCATGTAACTGTGATTAATAGCCCATGAAACAGGCCAGAATCAGCCAAAACTGCGAGTGTTGATGACCAGCACGTAAATGCACCCTAGGGTTCGTCAATGGTGGAAATCACTCCGGGGACCCAAAACGGTGATTAATAGCCCATGAAACAGGCCAGAATCGGCCAAAACTGCGAGTGTTGATGACCGGCACGTAAATGCACCCTGGGTTCGTCAATGGTGGAAATCACTCCGGGGACCCAAAACGGTGATTAATAGCCCATGAAACAGGCCAAAATCGGCCAAAACTGCGAGTGTTGATGAACGGCACGTAAATGCACCCTGGGTTCGTCAATGGTGGAAAACACTCCGGGGATCCAAAATGGTGATTAATAGCCCATGTAACTGTGATTAATAGCCCATGAAACAGGCCAGAATCGGCCAAAACTGCGAGTGTTGATGACTGGCACGTAAATGCACCCTGGGTTCGTCAATGGTGGAAATCACTCCGGGGATCCAAAACGGTGATTAATAGCCCATGTAACTGTGATTAAGAGCCCATGAAACAGGCCAGAATCAGCCAAAACTGCGAGTGTTGATGACCAGCACGTAAATGCACCCTAGGGTTCGTCAATGGTGGAAATCACTCCGGGTACCCAAAACGGTGATTAATAGCCCATGAAACAGGCCAGAATCGGCCAAAACTGCGAGTGTTGATGACTGGCACGTAAATGCACCCTGGGTTCGTCAATGGTGGAAATCACTCTGAGGATCCAAAACGGTGATTAATAGCCCATGTAACTGTGATTAAGAGCCCATGAAACAGGCCAGAATCAGCCAAAACTGCGAGTGTTGATGACCAGCACGTAAATACACCCTAGGGTTCGTCAATGGTGGAAATCACTCCGGGGACCCAAAACGGTGATTAATAGCCCATGAAACAGGCCAGAATCGGCCAAAACTGCGAGTGTTAATGACCGGCACGTAAATGCACCCTGGTTTCGTCAATGGTGGAAATCACTCCGGGGATCCAAAATGGTGATTAATAGCCCATGTAACTGTGATTAATAGCCCATGAAACAGGCCAGAATCGGCCAAAACTGCGAGTGTTGATGACCGGCACGTAAATGCACCCTGGGGTTCGTCAATGGTGGAAATCACTCCGGGGACCCAAAACGGTGATTAATAGCCCATGAAACAGGCCAAAATCGGCCAAAACTGCGAGTGTTGATGACCGGCACGTAAATGCACCCTGGGTTCGTCAATGGTGGAAATCACTCCGGGGATCCAAAACGGTGATTAATAGCCCATGTAACTGTGATTAATAGCCCATGAAACAGGCCAGAATCAGCCAAAACTGCGAGTGTTGATGACCAGCACGTAAATGCACCCTAGGGTTCGTCAATGGTGGAAATCACTCCGGGGACCCAAAACGGTGATTAATAGCCCATGAAACAGGCCAGAATCGGCCAAAACTGCGAGTGTTGATGACCGGCACGTAAATGCACCCTGGGTTCGTCAATGGTGGAAATCACACCGGGGACCCAAAACGGTGATTAATAGCCCATGAAACAGGCCAAAATCGGCCAAAACTGCGAGTGTTGATGACTGGCACGTAAATGCACCCTGGGTTCGTCAATGGTGGAAATCACTCCGGGGATCCAAAACGGTGATTAATAGCCCATGTAACTGTGATTAATAGCCCATGAAACAGGCCAGAATCAGCCAAAACTGCGAGTGTTGATGACCAGCACGTAAATGCACCCTAGGGTTCGTCAATGGTGGAAATCACTCCGGGGACCCAAAACGGTGATTAATAGCCCATGAAACAGGCCAGAATCGGCCAAAACTGCGAGTGTTGATGACCGGCACGTAAATGCACCCTGGGTTCGTCAATGGTGGAAATCACTCCGGGGACCCAAAACGGTGATTAATAGCCCATGAAACAGGCCAAAATCGGCCAAAACTGCGAGTGTTGATGAACGGCACGTAAATGCACCCTGGGTTCGTCAATGGTGGAAATCACTCCGGGGATCCAAAACGGTGATTAATAGCCCATGTAACTGTGATTAAGAGCCCATGAAACAGGCCAGAATCAGCCAAAACTGCGAGTGTTGATGACCAGCACGTAAATGCACCCTAGGGTTCGTCAATGGTGGAAATCACTCCGGGTACCCAAAACGGTGATTAATAGCCCATGAAACAGGCCAGAATCGGCCAAAACTGCAAGTGTTGATGACTGGCACGTAAATGCACCCTGGGTTCGTCAATGGTGGAAATCACTCTGAGGATCCAAAACGGTGATTAATAGCCCATGTAACTGTGATTAAGAGCCCATGAAACAGGCCAGAATCAGCCAAAACTGCGAGTGTTGATGACCGGCACGTAAATGCACCCTGGGGTTCGTCAATGGTGGAAATCACTCCGGGGACCCAAAACGGTGATTAATAGCCCATGAAACAGGCCAAAATCGGCCAAAACTGCGAGTGTTGATGACCGGCACGTAAATGCACCCTGGGTTCGTCAATGGTGGAAATCACTCCGGGGATCCAAAACGGTGATTAATAGCCCATGTAACTGTGATTAATAGCCCATGAAACAGGCCAGAATCAGCCAAAACTGCGAGTGTTGATGACCAGCACGTAAATGCACCCTAGGGTTCGTCAATGGTGGAAATCACTCCGGGGACCCAAAACGGTGATTAATAGCCCATGAAACAGGCCAGAATCGGCCAAAACTGCGAGTGTTGATGACCGGCACGTAAATGCACCCTGGGTTCGTCAATGGTGGAAATCACTCCGGGGACCCAAAACGGTGATTAATAGCCCATGAAACAGGCCAAAATCGGCCAAAACTGCGAGTGTTGATGAACGGCACGTAAATGCACCCTGGGTTCGTCAATGGTGGAAAACACTCCGGGGATCCAAAATGGTGATTAATAGCCCATGTAACTGTGATTAATAGCCCATGAAACAGGCCAGAATCGGCCAAAACTGCGAGTGTTGATGACTGGCACGTAAATGCACCCTGGGTTCGTCAATGGTGGAAATCACTCCGGGGATCCAAAACGGTGATTAATAGCCCATGTAACTGTGATTAAGAGCCCATGAAACAGGCCAGAATCAGCCAAAACTGCGAGTGTTGATGACCAGCACGTAAATGCACCCTAGGGTTCGTCAATGGTGGAAATCACTCCGGGTACCCAAAACGGTGATTAATAGCCCATGAAACAGGCCAGAATCGGCCAAAACTGCGAGTGTTGATGACTGGCACGTAAATGCACCCTGGGTTCGTCAATGGTGGAAATCACTCTGAGGATCCAAAACGGTGATTAATAGCCCATGTAACTGTGATTAAGAGCCCATGAAACAGGCCAGAATCAGCCAAAACTGCGAGTGTTGATGACCAGCACGTAAATACACCCTAGGGTTCGTCAATGGTGGAAATCACTCCGGGGACCCAAAACGGTGATTAATAGCCCATGAAACAGGCCAGAATCGGCCAAAACTGCGAGTGTTAATGACCGGCACGTAAATGCACCCTGGTTTCGTCAATGGTGGAAATCACTCCGGGGATCCAAAATGGTGATTAATAGCCCATGTAACTGTGATTAATAGCCCATGAAACAGGCCAGAATCGGCCAAAACTGCGAGAGTTGATGACCGGCACGTAAATGCACCCTGGGGTTCGTCAATGGTGGAAATCACTCCGGGGACCCAAAACGGTGATTAATAGCCCATGAAACAGGCCAAAATCGGCCAAAACTGCGAGTGTTGATGACCGGCACGTAAATGCACCCTGGTTTCGTCAATGGTGGAAATCACTCCGGGATCCAAAATGGTGATTAATAGCCCATGTAACTGTGATTAATAGCCCATGAAACAGGCCAGAATCGGCCAAAACTGCGAGTGTTGATGACCGGCACGTAAATGCACCCTGGGTTCGTCAATGGTGGAAATCACTCCGGGGATCCAAAACGGTGATTAATAGCCCATGTAACTGTGATTAAGAGCGCATGAAACAGGCCAGAATCAGCCAAAACTGCGAGTGTTGATGACCAGCACGTAAATACACCCTAGGGTTCCTCAATGGTGGAAATCACTCCGGGGACCCAAAACGGTGATTAATAGCCCATGAAACAGGCCAGAATCGGCCAAAACTGCGAGTGTTGATGAACGGCACGTAAATGCACCCTGGGTTCGTCAATGGTGGAAAACACTCCGGGGATCCAAAATGGTGATTAATAGCCCATGTAACTGTGATTAATAGCCCATGAAACAGGCCAGAATCGGCCAAAACTGCGAGTGTTGATGACTGGCACGTAAATGCACCCTGGGTTCGTCAATGGTGGAAAACACTCCGGGGATCCAAAATGGTGATTAATAGCCCATGTAACTGTGATTAATAGCCCATGAAACAGGCCAGAATCGGCCAAAACTGCGAGTGTTGATGACTGGCACGTAAATGCACCCTGGGTTCGTCAATGGTGGAAATCACTCCGAGGATCCAAAACGGTGATTAATAGCCCGTGTAACTGTGATTAAGAGCCCATGAAACAGGCCAGAATCAGCCAAAACTGCGAGTGTTGATGACCAGCACGTAAATGCACCCTAGGGTTCGTCAATGGTGGAAATCACTCCGGGGACCCAAAACGGTGATTAATAGCCCATGAAACAGGCCAGAATCGGCCAAAACTGCGAGTGTTGATGACCGGCACGTAAATGCACCCTGGGTTCGTCAATGGTGGAAAACACTCCGGGGATCCAAAACGGTGACTAATAGCCCATGTAGTTGTGATTAATAGCCCATGAAACAGGCCAGAATCGGCCAAAACTGCGAGTGTTGATGACCGGCACGTAAATGCACCCTGGGTTCGTCAATGGTGGAAATCACTCCGGGGATCCAAAACGGTGATTAATAGCCCATGTAACTGTGATTAAGAGCCCATGAAACAGGCCAGAATCAGCCAAAACTGCGAGTGTTGATGACCAGCACGTAAATGCACCCTAGGGTTCGTCAATGGTGGAAATCACTCCAGGGACCCAAAACGGTGATTAATAGCCCATGAAACAGGCCAGAATCGGCCAAAACTGCGAGTGTTGATGAACGGCACGTAAATGCACCCTGGGTTCGTCAATGGTGGAAAACACTCTGGGGATCCAAAATGGTGATTAATAGCCCATGTAACTGTGATTAATAGCCCATGAAACAGGCCAGAATCGGCCAAAACTGCGAGTGTTGATGACCGGCACGTAAATGCACCCTGGGTTCGTCAATGGTGGAAATCACTCCGGGGATCCAAAACGGTGATTAATAGCCCATGTAACTGTGATTAATAGCCCATGAAACAGGCCAGAATCAGCCAAAACTGCGAGTGTTGATGACCAGCACGTAAATACACCCTAGGGTTCGTCAATGGTGGAAATCACTCCGGGGACCCAAAACGGTGATTAATAGCCCATGAAACAGGCCAGAATCGGCCAAAACTGCGAGTGTTAATGACCGGCACGTAAATGCACCCTGGTTTCGTCAATGGTGGAAATCACTCCGGGGATCCAAAATGGTGATTAATAGCCCATGTAACTGTGATTAATAGCCCATGAAACAGGCCAGAATCGGCCAAAACTGCGAGTGTTGATGACCGGCACGTAAATGCACCCTGGGGTTCGTCAATGGTGGAAATCACTCCGGGGACCCAAAACGGTGATTAATAGCCCATGAAACAGGCCAGAATCGGCCAAAACTGCGAGTGTTGATGACCGGCACGTAAATGCACCCTGGGTTCGTCAATGGTGGAAATCACTCCGGGGATCCAAAACGGTGATTAATAGCCCATGTAACTGTGATTAATAGCCCATGAAACAGGCCAGAATCAGCCAAAACTGCGAGTGTTGATGACCAGCACGTAAATGCACCCTAGGGTTCGTCAATGGTGGAAATCACTCCGGGGACCCAAAACGGTGATTAATAGCCCATGAAACAGGCCAGAATCGGCCAAAACTGCGAGTGTTAATGACCGGCACGTAAATGCACCCTGGTTTCGTCAATGGTGGAAATCACTCCGGGATCCAAAATGGTGATTAATAGCCCATGTAACTGTGATTAATAGCCCATGAAACAGGCCAGAATCGGCCAAAACTGCGAGTGTTGATGACCGGCACGTAAATGCACCCTGGGTTCGTCAATGGTGGAAATCACTCCGGGGATCCAAAACGGTGATTAATAGCCCATGTAACTGTGATTAAGAGCCCATGAAACAGGCCAGAATCAGCCAAAACTGCGAGTGTTGATGACCAGCACGTAAATGCACCCTAGGGTTCGTCAATGGTGGAAATCACTCCGGGGACCCAAAACGGTGATTAATAGCCCATGAAACAGGCCAGAATCGGCCAAAACTGCGAGTGTTGATGAACGGCACGTAAATGCACCCTGGGTTCGTCAATGGTGGAAAACACTCCGGGGATCCAAAATGGTGATTAATAGCCCATGTAACTGTGATTAATAGCCCATGAAACAGGCCAGAATCGGCCAAAACTGCGAGTGTTGATGACCGGCACGTAAATGCACCCTGGGTTCGTCAATGGTGGAAATCACTCCGGGGATCCAAAACGGTGATTAATAGCCCATGTAACTGTGATTAAGAGCCCATGAAACAGGCCAGAATCAGCCAAAACTGCGAGTGTTGATGACCAGCACGTAAATACACCCTAGGGTTCGTCAATGGTGGAAATCACTCCGGGGACCCAAAACGGTGATTAATAGCCCATGAAACAGGCCAGAATCGGCCAAAACTGCGAGTGTTAATGACCGGCACGTAAATGCACCCTGGTTTCGTCAATGGTGGAAATCACTCCGGGGATCCAAAATGGTGATTAATAGCCCATGTAACTGTGATTAATAGCCCATGAAACAGGCCAGAATCGGCCAAAACTGCGAGTGTTGATGACCGGCACGTAAATGCACCCTGGGGTTCGTCAATGGTGGAAATCACTCCGGGGACCCAAAACGGTGATTAATAGCCCATGAAACAGGCCAGAATCGGCCAAAACTGCGAGTGTTGATGACCGGCACGTAAATGCACCCTGGGTTCGTCAATGGTGGAAATCACTCCGGGGATCCAAAACGGTGATTAATAGCCCATGTAACTGTGATTAATAGCCCATGAAACAGGCCAGAATCAGCCAAAACTGCGAGTGTTGATGACCAGCACGTAAATGCACCCTAGGGTTCGTCAATGGTGGAAATCACTCCGGGGACCCAAAACGGTGATTAATAGCCCATGAAACAGGCCAGAATCGGCCAAAACTGCGAGTGTTAATGACCGGCACGTAAATGCACCCTGGTTTCGTCAATGGTGGAAATCACTCCGGGATCCAAAATGGTGATTAATAGCCCATGTAACTGTGATTAATAGCCCATGAAACAGGCCAGAATCGGCCAAAACTGCGAGTGTTGATGACCGGCACGTAAATGCACCCTGGGTTCGTCAATGGTGGAAATCACTCCGGGGATCCAAAACGGTGATTAATAGCCCATGTAACTGTGATTAAGAGCCCATGAAACAGGCCAGAATCAGCCAAAACTGCGAGTGTTGATGACCAGCACGTAAATGCACCCTAGGGTTCGTCAATGGTGGAAATCACTCCGGGGACCCAAAACGGTGATTAATAGCCCATGAAACAGGCCAGAATCGGCCAAAACTGCGAGTGTTGATGAACGGCACGTAAATGCACCCTGGGTTCGTCAATGGTGGAAAACACTCCGGGGATCCAAAACGGTGATTAATAGCCCATGTAACTGTGATTAATAGCCCATGAAACAGGCCAGAATCGGCCAAAACTGCGAGTGTTGATGACCGGCACGTAAATGCACCCTGGGTTCGTCAATGGTGGAAATCACTCCGGGGATCCAAAACGGTGATTAATAGCCCATGTAACTGTGATTAAGAGCCCATGAAACAGGCCAGAATCAGCCAAAACTGCGAGTGTTGATGACCAGCACGTAAATACACCCTAGGGTTCGTCAATGGTGGAAATCACTCCAGGGACCCAAAACGGTGATTAATAGCCCATGAAACAGGCCAGAATCGGCCAAAACTGCGAGTGTTAATGACCGGCACGTAAATGCACCCTGGTTTCGTCAATGGTGGAAATCACTCCGGGGATCCAAAATGGTGATTAATAGCCCATGTAACTGTGATTAATAGCCCATGAAACAGGCCTGGATCGGCCAAAACTGCGAGTGTTGATGACCGGCACGTAAATGCACCCTGGGGTTCGTCAATGGTGGAAATCACTCCGGGGACCCAAAACGGTGATTAATAGCCCATGAAACAGGCCAGAATCGGCCAAAACTGCGAGTGTTGATGACCGGCACGTAAATGCACCCTGGGTTCGTCAATGGTGGAAATCACTCCGGGGATCCAAAACGGTGATTAATAGCCCATGTAACTGTGATTAATAGCCCATGAAACAGGCCAGAATCAGCCAAAACTGCGAGTGTTGATGACCAGCACGTAAATGCACCCTAGGGTTCGTCAATGGTGGAAATCATTCCGGGGACCCAAAACGGTGATTAATAGCCCATGAAACAGGCCAGAATCGGCCAAAACTGCGAGTGTTAATGACCGGCACGTAAATGCACCCTGGTTTCGTCAATGGTGGAAATCACTCCGGGATCCAAAATGGTGATTAATAGCCCATGTAACTGTGATTAATAGCCCATGAAACAGGCCAGAATCGGCCAAAACTGCGAGTGTTGATGACCGGCACGTAAATGCACCCTGGGTTCGTCAATGGTGGAAATCACTCCGGGGATCCAAAACGGTGATTAATAGCCCATGTAACTGTGATTAAGAGCCCATGAAACAGGCCAGAATCAGCCAAAACTGCGAGTGTTGATGACCAGCACGTAAATGCACCCTAGGGTTCGTCAATGGTGGAAATCACTCCGGGGACCCAAAACGGTGATTAATAGCCCATGAAACAGGCCAGAATCGGCCAAAACTGCGAGTGTTGATGAACGGCACGTAAATGCACCCTGGGTTCGTCAATGGTGGAAAACACTCCGGGGATCCAAAATGGTGATTAATAGCCCATGTAACTGTGATTAATAGCCCATGAAACAGGCCAGAATCGGCCAAAACTGCGAGTGTTGATGACCGGCACGTAAATGCACCCTGGGTTCGTCAATGGTGGAAATCACTCCGGGGATCCAAAACGGTGATTAATAGCCCATGTAACTGTGATTAATAGCCCATGAAACAGGCCAGAATCAGCCAAAACTGCGAGTGTTGATGACCAGCACGTAAATACACCCTAGGGTTCGTCAATGGTGGAAATCACTCCGGGGACCCAAAACGGTGATTAATAGCCCATGAAACAGGCCAGAATCGGCCAAAACTGCGAGTGTTAATGACCGGCACGTAAATGCACCCTGGTTTCGTCAATGGTGGAAATCACTCCGGGGATCCAAAATGGTGATTAATAGCCCATGTAACTGTGATTAATAGCCCATGAAACAGGCCAGAATCGGCCAAAACTGCGAGTGTTGATGACCGGCACGTAAATGCACCCTGGGGTTCGTCAATGGTGGAAATCACTCCGGGGACCCAAAACGGTGATTAATAGCCCATGAAACAGGCCAGAATCGGCCAAAACTGCGAGTGTTGATGACCGGCACGTAAATGCACCCTGGGTTCGTCAATGGTGGAAATCACTCCGGGGATCCAAAACGGTGATTAATAGCCCATGTAACTGTGATTAATAGCCCATGAAACAGGCCAGTATCAGCCAAAACTGCGAGTGTTGATGACCAGCACGTAAATGCACCCTAGGGTTCGTCAATGGTGGAAATCACTCCGGGGACCCAAAACGGTGATTAATAGCCCATGAAACAGGCCAGAATCGGCCAAAACTGCGAGTGTTAATGACCGGCACGTAAATGCACCCTGGTTTCGTCAATGGTGGAAATCACTCCGGGATCCAAAATGGTGATTAATAGCCCATGTAACTGTGATTAATAGCCCATGAAACAGGCCAGAATCGGCCAAAACTGCGAGTGTTGATGACCGGCACGTAAATGCACCCTGGGTTCGTCAATGGTGGAAATCACTCCGGGGATCCAAAACGGTGATTAATAGCCCATGTAACTGTGATTAAGAGCCCATGAAACAGGCCAGAATCAGCCAAAACTGCGAGTGTTGATGACCAGCACGTAAATGCACCCTAGGGTTCGTCAATGGTGGAAATCACTCCGGGGACCCAAAACGGTGATTAATAGCCCATGAAACAGGCCAGAATCGGCCAAAACTGCGAGTGTTGATGACCGGCACGTAAATGCACCCTGGGTTCGTCAATGGTGGAAAACACTCCGGGGATCCAAAACGGTGATTAATAGCCCATGTAACTGTGATTAAGAGCCCATGAAACAGGCCAGAATCAGCCAAAACTGCGAGTGTTGATGACCAGCACGTAAATACACCCTAGGGTTCGTCAATGGTGGAAATCACTCCGGGGACCCAAAACGGTGATTAATAGCCCATGAAACAGGCCAGAATCGGCCAAAACTGCGAGTGTTAATGACCGGCACGTAAATGCACCCTGGTTTCGTCAATGGTGGAAATCACTCCGGGGATCCAAAATGGTGATTAATAGCCCATGTAACTGTGATTAATAGCCCATGAAACAGGCCAGGATCGGCCAAAACTGCGAGTGTTGATGACCGGCACGTAAATGCACCCTGGGGTTCGTCAATGGTGGAAATCACTCCGGGGACCCAAAACGGTGATTAATAGCCCATGAAACAGGCCAGAATCGGCCAAAACTGCGAGTGTTGATGACCGGCACGTAAATGCACCCTGGGTTCGTCAATGGTGGAAATCACTCCGGGGATCCAAAACGGTGATTAATAGCCCATGTAACTGTGATTAATAGCCCATGAAACAGGCCAGAATCAGCCAAAACTGCGAGTGTTGATGACCAGCACGTAAATGCACCCTAGGGTTCGTCAATGGTGGAAATCATTCCGGGGACCCAAAACGGTGATTAATAGCCCATGAAACAGGCCAGAATCGGCCAAAACTGCGAGTGTTAATGACCGGCACGTAAATGCACCCTGGTTTCGTCAATGGTGGAAATCACTCCGGGATCCAAAATGGTGATTAATAGCCCATGTAACTGTGATTAATAGCCCATGAAACAGGCCAGAATCGGCCAAAACTGCGAGTGTTGATGACCGGCACGTAAATGCACCCTGGGTTCGTCAATGGTGGAAATCACTCCGGGGATCCAAAACGGTGATTAATAGCCCATGTAACTGTGATTAAGAGCCCATGAAACAGGCCAGAATCAGCCAAAACTGCGAGTGTTGATGACCAGCACGTAAATGCACCCTAGGGTTCGTCAATGGTGGAAATCACTCCGGGGACCCAAAACGGTGATTAATAGCCCATGAAACAGGCCAGAATCGGCCAAAACTGCGAGTGTTGATGAACGGCACGTAAATGCACCCTGGGTTCGTCAATGGTGGAAAACACTCCGGGGATCCAAAATGGTGATTAATAGCCCATGTAACTGTGATTAATAGCCCATGAAACAGGCCAGAATCGGCCAAAACTGCGAGTGTTGATGACCGGCACGTAAATGCACCCTGGGTTCGTCAATGGTGGAAATCACTCCGGGGATCCAAAACGGTGATTAATAGCCCATGTAACTGTGATTAATAGCCCATGAAACAGGCCAGAATCAGCCAAAACTGCGAGTGTTGATGACCAGCACGTAAATACACCCTAGGGTTCGTCAATGGTGGAAATCACTCCGGGGACCCAAAACGGTGATTAATAGCCCATGAAACAGGCCAGAATCGGCCAAAACTGCGAGTGTTAATGACCGGCACGTAAATGCACCCTGGTTTCGTCAATGGTGGAAATCACTCCGGGGATCCAAAATGGTGATTAATAGCCCATGTAACTGTGATTAATAGCCCATGAAACAGGCCAGAATCGGCCAAAACTGCGAGTGTTGATGACCGGCACGTAAATGCACCCTGGGGTTCGTCAATGGTGGAAATCACTCCGGGGACCCAAAACGGTGATTAATAGCCCATGAAACAGGCCAGAATCGGCCAAAACTGCGAGTGTTGATGACCGGCACGTAAATGCACCCTGGGTTCGTCAATGGTGGAAATCACTCCGGGGATCCAAAACGGTGATTAATAGCCCATGTAACTGTGATTAATAGCCCATGAAACAGGCCAGTATCAGCCAAAACTGCGAGTGTTGATGACCAGCACGTAAATGCACCCTAGGGTTCGTCAATGGTGGAAATCACTCCGGGGACCCAAAACGGTGATTAATAGCCCATGAAACAGGCCAGAATCGGCCAAAACTGCGAGTGTTAATGACCGGCACGTAAATGCACCCTGGTTTCGTCAATGGTGGAAATCACTCCGGGATCCAAAATGGTGATTAATAGCCCATGTAACTGTGATTAATAGCCCATGAAACAGGCCAGAATCGGCCAAAACTGCGAGTGTTGATGACCGGCACGTAAATGCACCCTGGGTTCGTCAATGGTGGAAATCACTCCGGGGATCCAAAACGGTGATTAATAGCCCATGTAACTGTGATTAAGAGCCCATGAAACAGGCCAGAATCAGCCAAAACTGCGAGTGTTGATGACCAGCACGTAAATGCACCCTAGGGTTCGTCAATGGTGGAAATCACTCCGGGGACCCAAAACGGTGATTAATAGCCCATGAAACAGGCCAGAATCGGCCAAAACTGCGAGTGTTGATGACCGGCACGTAAATGCACCCTGGGTTCGTCAATGGTGGAAAACACTCCGGGGATCCAAAACGGTGATTAATAGCCCATGTAACTGTGATTAAGAGCCCATGAAACAGGCCAGAATCAGCCAAAACTGCGAGTGTTGATGACCAGCACGTAAATACACCCTAGGGTTCGTCAATGGTGGAAATCACTCCGGGGACCCAAAACGGTGATTAATAGCCCATGAAACAGGCCAGAATCGGCCAAAACTGCGAGTGTTAATGACCGGCACGTAAATGCACCCTGGTTTCGTCAATGGTGGAAATCACTCCGGGGATCCAAAATGGTGATTAATAGCCCATGTAACTGTGATTAATAGCCCATGAAACAGGCCAGGATCGGCCAAAACTGCGAGTGTTGATGACCGGCACGTAAATGCACCCTGGGGTTCGTCAATGGTGGAAATCACTCCGGGGACCCAAAACGGTGATTAATAGCCCATGAAACAGGCCAGAATCGGCCAAAACTGCGAGTGTTGATGACCGGCACGTAAATGCACCCTGGGTTCGTCAATGGTGGAAATCACTCCGGGGATCCAAAACGGTGATTAATAGCCCATGTAACTGTGATTAATAGCCCATGAAACAGGCCAGAATCAGCCAAAACTGCGAGTGTTGATGACCAGCACGTAAATGCACCCTAGGGTTCGTCAATGGTGGAAATCATTCCGGGGACCCAAAACGGTGATTAATAGCCCATGAAACAGGCCAGAATCGGCCAAAACTGCGAGTGTTAATGACCGGCACGTAAATGCACCCTGGTTTCGTCAATGGTGGAAATCACTCCGGGATCCAAAATGGTGATTAATAGCCCATGTAACTGTGATTAATAGCCCATGAAACAGGCCAGAATCGGCCAAAACTGCGAGTGTTGATGACCGGCACGTAAATGCACCCTGGGTTCGTCAATGGTGGAAATCACTCCGGGGATCCAAAACGGTGATTAATAGCCCATGTAACTGTGATTAAGAGCCCATGAAACAGGCCAGAATCAGCCAAAACTGCGAGTGTTGATGACCAGCACGTAAATGCACCCTAGGGTTCGTCAATGGTGGAAATCACTCCGGGGACCCAAAACGGTGATTAATAGCCCATGAAACAGGCCAGAATCGGCCAAAACTGCGAGTGTTGATGAACGGCACGTAAATGCACCCTGGGTTCGTCAATGGTGGAAAACACTCCGGGGATCCAAAATGGTGATTAATAGCCCATGTAACTGTGATTAATAGCCCATGAAACAGGCCAGAATCGGCCAAAACTGCGAGTGTTGATGACCGGCACGTAAATGCACCCTGGGTTCGTCAATGGTGGAAATCACTCCGGGGATCCAAAACGGTGATTAATAGCCCATGTAACTGTGATTAATAGCCCATGAAACAGGCCAGAATCAGCCAAAACTGCGAGTGTTGATGACCAGCACGTAAATACACCCTAGGGTTCGTCAATGGTGGAAATCACTCCGGGGACCCAAAACGGTGATTAATAGCCCATGAAACAGGCCAGAATCGGCCAAAACTGCGAGTGTTAATGACCGGCACGTAAATGCACCCTGGTTTCGTCAATGGTGGAAATCACTCCGGGGATCCAAAATGGTGATTAATAGCCCATGTAACTGTGATTAATAGCCCATGAAACAGGCCAGAATCGGCCAAAACTGCGAGTGTTGATGACCGGCACGTAAATGCACCCTGGGGTTCGTCAATGGTGGAAATCACTCCGGGGACCCAAAACGGTGATTAATAGCCCATGAAACAGGCCAGAATCGGCCAAAACTGCGAGTGTTGATGACCGGCACGTAAATGCACCCTGGGTTCGTCAATGGTGGAAATCACTCCGGGGATCCAAAACGGTGATTAATAGCCCATGTAACTGTGATTAATAGCCCATGAAACAGGCCAGAATCAGCCAAAACTGCGAGTGTTGATGACCAGCACGTAAATGCACCCTAGGGTTCGTCAATGGTGGAAATCACTCCGGGGACCCAAAACGGTGATTAATAGCCCATGAAACAGGCCAGAATCGGCCAAAACTGCGAGTGTTAATGACCGGCACGTAAATGCACCCTGGTTTCGTCAATGGTGGAAATCACTCCGGGATCCAAAATGGTGATTAATAGCCCATGTAACTGTGATTAATAGCCCATGAAACAGGCCAGAATCGGCCAAAACTGCGAGTGTTGATGACCGGCACGTAAATGCACCCTGGGTTCGTCAATGGTGGAAATCACTCCGGGGATCCAAAACGGTGATTAATAGCCCATGTAACTGTGATTAAGAGCCCATGAAACAGGCCAGAATCAGCCAAAACTGCGAGTGTTGATGACAAGCACGTAAATGCACCCTAGGGTTCGTCAATGGTGGAAATCACTCCGGGGACCCAAAACGGTGATTAATAGCCCATGAAACAGGCCAGAATCGGCCAAAACTGCGAGTGTTGATGAACGGCACGTAAATGCACCCTGGGTTCGTCAATGGTGGAAAACACTCCGGGGATCCAAAACGGTGATTAATAGCCCATGTAACTGTGATTAATAGCCCATGAAACAGGCCAGAATCGGCCAAAACTGCGAGTGTTGATGACCGGCACGTAAATGCACCCTGGGTTCGTCAATGGTGGAAATCACTCCGGGGATCCAAAACGGTGATTAATAGCCCATGTAACTGTGATTAAGAGCCCATGAAACAGGCCAGAATCAGCCAAAACTGCGAGTGTTGATGACCAGCACGTAAATACACCCTAGGGTTCGTCAATGGTGGAAATCACTCCGGGGACCCAAAACGGTGATTAATAGCCCATGAAACAGGCCAGAATCGGCCAAAACTGCGAGTGTTAATGACCGGCACGTAAATGCACCCTGGTTTCGTCAATGGTGGAAATCACTCCGGGGATCCAAAATGGTGATTAATAGCCCATGTAACTGTGATTAATAGCCCATGAAACAGGCCAGGATCGGCCAAAACTGCGAGTGTTGATGACCGGCACGTAAATGCACCCTGGGGTTCGTCAATGGTGGAAATCACTCCGGGGACCCAAAACGGTGATTAATAGCCCATGAAACAGGCCAGAATCGGCCAAAACTGCGAGTGTTGATGACCGGCACGTAAATGCACCCTGGGTTCGTCAATGGTGGAAATCACTCCGGGGATCCAAAACGGTGATTAATAGCCCATGTAACTGTGATTAATAGCCCATGAAACAGGCCAGAATCAGCCAAAACTGCGAGTGTTGATGACCAGCACGTAAATGCACCCTAGGGTTCGTCAATGGTGGAAATCATTCCGGGGACCCAAAACGGTGATTAATAGCCCATGAAACAGGCCAGAATCGGCCAAAACTGCGAGTGTTAATGACCGGCACGTAAATGCACCCTGGTTTCGTCAATGGTGGAAATCACTCCGGGATCCAAAATGGTGATTAATAGCCCATGTAACTGTGATTAATAGCCCATGAAACAGGCCAGAATCGGCCAAAACTGCGAGTGTTGATGACCGGCACGTAAATGCACCCTGGGTTCGTCAATGGTGGAAATCACTCCGGGGATCCAAAACGGTGATTAATAGCCCATGTAACTGTGATTAAGAGCCCATGAAACAGGCCAGAATCAGCCAAAACTGCGAGTGTTGATGACCAGCACGTAAATGCACCCTAGGGTTCGTCAATGGTGGAAATCACTCCGGGGACCCAAAACGGTGATTAATAGCCCATGAAACAGGCCAGAATCGGCCAAAACTGCGAGTGTTGATGAACGGCACGTAAATGCACCCTGGGTTCGTCAATGGTGGAAAACACTCCGGGGATCCAAAATGGTGATTAATAGCCCATGTAACTGTGATTAATAGCCCATGAAACAGGCCAGAATCGGCCAAAACTGCGAGTGTTGATGACCGGCACGTAAATGCACCCTGGGTTCGTCAATGGTGGAAATCACTCCGGGGATCCAAAACGGTGATTAATAGCCCATGTAACTGTGATTAATAGCCCATGAAACAGGCCAGAATCAGCCAAAACTGCGAGTGTTGATGACCAGCACGTAAATACACCCTAGGGTTCGTCAATGGTGGAAATCACTCCGGGGACCCAAAACGGTGATTAATAGCCCATGAAACAGGCCAGAATCGGCCAAAACTGCGAGTGTTAATGACCGGCACGTAAATGCACCCTGGTTTCGTCAATGGTGGAAATCACTCCGGGGATCCAAAATGGTGATTAATAGCCCATGTAACTGTGATTAATAGCCCATGAAACAGGCCAGAATCGGCCAAAACTGCGAGTGTTGATGACCGGCACGTAAATGCACCCTGGGGTTCGTCAATGGTGGAAATCACTCCGGGGACCCAAAACGGTGATTAATAGCCCATGAAACAGGCCAGAATCGGCCAAAACTGCGAGTGTTGATGACCGGCACGTAAATGCACCCTGGGTTCGTCAATGGTGGAAATCACTCCGGGGATCCAAAACGGTGATTAATAGCCCATGTAACTGTGATTAATAGCCCATGAAACAGGCCAGAATCAGCCAAAACTGCGAGTGTTGATGACCAGCACGTAAATGCACCCTAGGGTTCGTCAATGGTGGAAATCACTCCGGGGACCCAAAACGGTGATTAATAGCCCATGAAACAGGCCAGAATCGGCCAAAACTGCGAGTGTTAATGACCGGCACGTAAATGCACCCTGGTTTCGTCAATGGTGGAAATCACTCCGGGATCCAAAATGGTGATTAATAGCCCATGTAACTGTGATTAATAGCCCATGAAACAGGCCAGAATCGGCCAAAACTGCGAGTGTTGATGACCGGCACGTAAATGCACCCTGGGTTCGTCAATGGTGGAAATCACTCCGGGGATCCAAAACGGTGATTAATAGCCCATGTAACTGTGATTAAGAGCCCATGAAACAGGCCAGAATCAGCCAAAACTGCGAGTGTTGATGACCAGCACGTAAATGCACCCTAGGGTTCGTCAATGGTGGAAATCACTCCGGGGACCCAAAACGGTGATTAATAGCCCATGAAACAGGCCAGAATCGGCCAAAACTGCGAGTGTTGATGAACGGCACGTAAATGCACCCTGGGTTCGTCAATGGTGGAAAACACTCCGGGGATCCAAAACGGTGATTAATAGCCCATGTAACTGTGATTAATAGCCCATGAAACAGGCCAGAATCGGCCAAAACTGCGAGTGTTGATGACCGGCACGTAAATGCACCCTGGGTTCGTCAATGGTGGAAATCACTCCGGGGATCCAAAACGGTGATTAATAGCCCATGTAACTGTGATTAAGAGCCCATGAAACAGGCCAGAATCAGCCAAAACTGCGAGTGTTGATGACCAGCACGTAAATACACCCTAGGGTTCGTCAATGGTGGAAATCACTCCGGGGACCCAAAACGGTGATTAATAGCCCATGAAACAGGCCAGAATCGGCCAAAACTGCGAGTGTTAATGACCGGCACGTAAATGCACCCTGGTTTCGTCAATGGTGGAAATCACTCCGGGGATCCAAAATGGTGATTAATAGCCCATGTAACTGTGATTAATAGCCCATGAAACAGGCCAGGATCGGCCAAAACTGCGAGTGTTGATGACCGGCACGTAAATGCACCCTGGGGTTCGTCAATGGTGGAAATCACTCCGGGGACCCAAAACGGTGATTAATAGCCCATGAAACAGGCCAGAATCGGCCAAAACTGCGAGTGTTGATGACCGGCACGTAAATGCACCCTGGGTTCGTCAATGGTGGAAATCACTCCGGGGATCCAAAACGGTGATTAATAGCCCATGTAACTGTGATTAATAGCCCATGAAACAGGCCAGAATCAGCCAAAACTGCGAGTGTTGATGACCAGCACGTAAATGCACCCTAGGGTTCGTCAATGGTGGAAATCATTCCGGGGACCCAAAACGGTGATTAATAGCCCATGAAACAGGCCAGAATCGGCCAAAACTGCGAGTGTTAATGACCGGCACGTAAATGCACCCTGGTTTCGTCAATGGTGGAAATCACTCCGGGATCCAAAATGGTGATTAATAGCCCATGTAACTGTGATTAATAGCCCATGAAACAGGCCAGAATCGGCCAAAACTGCGAGTGTTGATGACCGGCACGTAAATGCACCCTGGGTTCGTCAATGGTGGAAATCACTCCGGGGATCCAAAACGGTGATTAATAGCCCATGTAACTGTGATTAAGAGCCCATGAAACAGGCCAGAATCAGCCAAAACTGCGAGTGTTGATGACCAGCACGTAAATGCACCCTAGGGTTCGTCAATGGTGGAAATCACTCCGGGGACCCAAAACGGTGATTAATAGCCCATGAAACAGGCCAGAATCGGCCAAAACTGCGAGTGTTGATGAACGGCACGTAAATGCACCCTGGGTTCGTCAATGGTGGAAAACACTCCGGGGATCCAAAATGGTGATTAATAGCCCATGTAACTGTGATTAATAGCCCATGAAACAGGCCAGAATCGGCCAAAACTGCGAGTGTTGATGACCGGCACGTAAATGCACCCTGGGTTCGTCAATGGTGGAAATCACTCCGGGGATCCAAAACGGTGATTAATAGCCCATGTAACTGTGATTAATAGCCCATGAAACAGGCCAGAATCAGCCAAAACTGCGAGTGTTGATGACCAGCACGTAAATACACCCTAGGGTTCGTCAATGGTGGAAATCACTCCGGGGACCCAAAACGGTGATTAATAGCCCATGAAACAGGCCAGAATCGGCCAAAACTGCGAGTGTTAATGACCGGCACGTAAATGCACCCTGGTTTCGTCAATGGTGGAAATCACTCCGGGGATCCAAAATGGTGATTAATAGCCCATGTAACTGTGATTAATAGCCCATGAAACAGGCCAGAATCGGCCAAAACTGCGAGTGTTGATGACCGGCACGTAAATGCACCCTGGGGTTCGTCAATGGTGGAAATCACTCCGGGGACCCAAAACGGTGATTAATAGCCCATGAAACAGGCCAGAATCGGCCAAAACTGCGAGTGTTGATGACCGGCACGTAAATGCACCCTGGGTTCGTCAATGGTGGAAATCACTCCGGGGATCCAAAACGGTGATTAATAGCCCATGTAACTGTGATTAATAGCCCATGAAACAGGCCAGAATCAGCCAAAACTGCGAGTGTTGATGACCAGCACGTAAATGCACCCTAGGGTTCGTCAATGGTGGAAATCACTCCGGGGACCCAAAACGGTGATTAATAGCCCATGAAACAGGCCAGAATCGGCCAAAACTGCGAGTGTTAATGACCGGCACGTAAATGCACCCTGGTTTCGTCAATGGTGGAAATCACTCCGGGATCCAAAATGGTGATTAATAGCCCATGTAACTGTGATTAATAGCCCATGAAACAGGCCAGAATCGGCCAAAACTGCGAGTGTTGATGACCGGCACGTAAATGCACCCTGGGTTCGTCAATGGTGGAAATCACTCCGGGGATCCAAAACGGTGATTAATAGCCCATGTAACTGTGATTAAGAGCCCATGAAACAGGCCAGAATCAGCCAAAACTGCGAGTGTTGATGACCAGCACGTAAATGCACCCTAGGGTTCGTCAATGGTGGAAATCACTCCGGGGACCCAAAACGGTGATTAATAGCCCATGAAACAGGCCAGAATCGGCCAAAACTGCGAGTGTTGATGAACGGCACGTAAATGCACCCTGGGTTCGTCAATGGTGGAAAACACTCCGGGGATCCAAAACGGTGATTAATAGCCCATGTAACTGTGATTAATAGCCCATGAAACAGGCCAGAATCGGCCAAAACTGCGAGTGTTGATGACCGGCACGTAAATGCACCCTGGGTTCGTCAATGGTGGAAATCACTCCGGGGATCCAAAACGGTGATTAATAGCCCATGTAACTGTGATTAAGAGCCCATGAAACAGGCCAGAATCAGCCAAAACTGCGAGTGTTGATGACCAGCACGTAAATACACCCTAGGGTTCGTCAATGGTGGAAATCACTCCGGGGACCCAAAACGGTGATTAATAGCCCATGAAACAGGCCAGAATCGGCCAAAACTGCGAGTGTTAATGACCGGCACGTAAATGCACCCTGGTTTCGTCAATGGTGGAAATCACTCCGGGATCCAAAATGGTGATTAATAGCCCATGTAACTGTGATTAATAGCCCATGAAACAGGCCAGAATCGGCCAAAACTGCGAGTGTTGATGACCGGCACGTAAATGCACCCTGGGTTCGTCAATGGTGGAAATCACTCCGGGGATCCAAAACGGTGATTAATAGCCCATGTAACTGTGATTAAGAGCCCATGAAACAGGCCAGAATCAGCCAAAACTGCGAGTGTTGATGACCAGCACGTAAATGCACCCTAGGGTTCGTCAATGGTGGAAATCACTCCGGGGACCCAAAACGGTGATTAATAGCCCATGAAACAGGCCAAAATCGGCCAAAACTGCGAGTGTTGATGAACGGCACGTAAATGCACCCTGGGTTCGTCAATGGTGGAAAACACTCCGGGGATCCAAAATGGTGATTAATAGCCCATGTAACTGTGATTAATAGCCCATGAAACAGGCCAGAATCGGCCAAAACTGCGAGTGTTGATGACCGGCACGTAAATGCACCCTGGGTTCGTCAATGGTGGAAATCACTCCGGGGATCCAAAACGGTGATTAATAGCCCATGTAACTGTGATTAATAGCCCATGAAACAGGCCAGAATCAGCCAAAACTGCGAGTGTTGATGACCAGCACGTAAATGCACCCTAGGGTTCGTCAATGGTGGAAATCACTCCGGGGACCCAAAACGGTGATTAATAGCCCATGAAACAGGCCAGAATCGGCCAAAACTGCGAGTGTTAATGACCGGCACGTAAATGCACCCTGGTTTCGTCAATGGTGGAAATCACTCCGGGATCCAAAATGGTGATTAATAGCCCATGTAACTGTGATTAATAGCCCATGAAACAGGCCAGAATCGGCCAAAACTGCGAGTGTTGATGACCGGCACGTAAATGCACCCTGGGTTCGTCAATGGTGGAAATCACTCCGGGGATCCAAAACGGTGATTAATAGCCCATGTAACTGTGATTAAGAGCCCATGAAACAGGCCAGAATCAGCCAAAACTGCGAGTGTTGATGACCAGCACGTAAATGCACCCTAGGGTTCGTCAATGGTGGAAATCACTCCGGGGACCCAAAACGGTGATTAATAGCCCATGAAACAGGCCAGAATCGGCCAAAACTGCGAGTGTTGATGAACGGCACGTAAATGCACCCTGGGTTCGTCAATGGTGGAAAACACTCCGGGGATCCAAAATGGTGATTAATAGCCCATGTAACTGTGATTAATAGCCCATGAAACAGGCCAGAATCGGCCAAAACGGCGAGTGTTGATGACCGGCACGTAAATGCACCCTGGGTTCGTCAATGGTGGAAATCACTCCGGGGATCCAAAACGGTGATTAATAGCCCATGTAACTGTGATTAATAGCCCATGAAACAGGCCAGAATCAGCCAAAACTGCGAGTGTTGATGACCAGCACGTAAATGCACCCTAGGGTTCGTCAATGGTGGAAATCACTCCGGGGACCCAAAACGGTGATTAATAGCCCATGAAACAGGCCAGAATCGGCCAAAACTGCGAGTGTTAATGACCGGCACGTAAATGCACCCTAGTTTCGTCAATGGTGGAAATCACTCCGGGATCCAAAATGGTGATTAATAGCCCATGTAACTGTGATTAATAGCCCATGAAACAGGCCAGAATCGGCCAAAACTGCGAGTGTTGATGACCGGCACGTAAATGCACCCTGGGTTCGTCAATGGTGGAAATCACTCCGGGGATCCAAAACGGTGATTAATAGCCCATGTAACTGTGATTAAGAGCCCATGAAACAGGCCAGAATCAGCCAAAACTGCGAGTGTTGATGACCAGCACGTAAATGCACCCTAGGGTTCGTCAATGGTGGAAATCACTCCGGGGACCCAAAACGGTGATTAATAGCCCATGAAACAGGCCAGAATCGCCCAAAACTGCGAGTGTTGATGAACGGCACGTAAATGCACCCTGGGTTCGTCAATGGTGGAAAACACTCCGGGGATCCAAAATGGTGATTAATAGCCCATGTAACTGTGATTAATAGCCCATGAAACAGGCCAGAATCGGCCAAAACTGCGAGTGTTGATGACCGGCACGTAAATGCACCCTGGGTTCGTCAATGGTGGAAATCACTCCGGGGATCCAAAACGGTGATTAATAGCCCATGTAACTGTGATTAATAGCCCATGAAACAGGCCAGAATCAGCCAAAACTGCGAGTGTTGATGACCAGCACGTAAATGCACCCTAGGGTTCGTCAATGGTGGAAATCACTCCGGGGACCCAAAACGGTGATTAATAGCCCATGAAACAGGCCAGAATCGGCCAAAACTGCGAGTGTTAATGACCGGCACGTAAATGCACCCTGGTTTCGTCAATGGTGGAAATCACTCCGGGATCCAAAATGGTGATTAATAGCCCATGTAACTGTGATTAATAGCCCATGAAACAGGCCAGAATCGGCCAAAACTGCGAGTGTTGATGACCGGCACGTAAATGCACCCTGGGTTCGTCAATGGTGGAAATCACTCCGGGGATCCAAAACGGTGATTAATAGCCCATGTAACTGTGATTAAGAGCCCATGAAACAGGCCAGAATCAGCCAAAACTGCGAGTGTTGATGACCAGCACGTAAATGCACCCTAGGGTTCGTCAATGGTGGAAATCACTCCGGGGACCCAAAACGGTGATTAATAGCCCATGAAACAGGCCAGAATCGGCCAAAACTGCGAGTGTTGATGAACGGCACGTAAATGCACCCTGGGTTCGTCAATGGTGGAAAACACTCCGGGGATCCAAAATGGTGATTAATAGCCCATGTAACTGTGATTAATAGCCCATGAAATAGGCCAGAATCGGCCAAAACTGCGAGTGTTGATGACCGGCACGTAAATGCACCCTGGGTTCGTCAATGGTGGAAATCACTCCGGGGATCCAAAACGGTGATTAATAGCCCATGTAACTGTGATTAAGAGCCCATGAAACAGGCCAGAATCAGCCAAAACTGCGAGTGTTGATGACCAGCACGTAAATACACCCTAGGGTTCGTCAATGGTGGAAATCACTCCGGGGACCCAAAACGGTGATTAATAGCCCATGAAACAGGCCAGAATCGGCCAAAACTGCGAGTGTTAATGACCGGCACGTAAATGCACCCTGGTTTCGTCAATGGTGGAAATCACTCCGGGGATCCAAAATGGTGATTAATAGCCCATGTAACTGTGATTAATAGCCCATGAAACAGGCCAGAATCGGCCAAAACTGCGAGTGTTGATGACCGGCACGTAAATGCACCCTGGGGTTCGTCAATGGTGGAAATCACTCCGGGGACCCAAAACGGTGATTAATAGCCCATGAAACAGGCCAGAATCGGCCAAAACTGCGAGTGTTGATGACCGGCACGTAAATGCACCCTGGGTTCGTCAATGGTGGAAATCACTCCGGGGATCCAAAACGGTGATTAATAGCCCATGTAACTGTGATTAAGAGCCCATGAAACAGGCCAGAATCAGCCAAAACTGCGAGTGTTGATGACCAGCACGTAAATGCACCCTAGGGTTCGTCAATGGTGGAAATCACTCCGGGGACCCAAAACGGTGATTAATAGCCCATGAAACAGGCCAGAATCGGCCAAAACTGCGAGTGTTAATGACCGGCACGTAAATGCACCCTGGTTTCGTCAATGGTGGAAATCACTCCGGGATCCAAAATGGTGATTAAGAGCCCATGTAACTGTGATTAATAGCCCATGAAACAGGCCAGAATCGGCCAAAACTGCGAGTGTTGATGACCGGCACGTAAATGCACCCTGGGTTCGTCAATGGTGGAAATCACTCCGGGGATCCAAAACGGTGATTAATAGCCCATGTAACTGTGATTAAGAGCCCATGAAACAGGCCAGAATCGGCCAAAACTGCGAGTGTTAATGACCGGCACATAAATGCACCCTGGTTTCGTCAATGGTGGAAATCACTCCGGGGATCCAAAATGGTGATTAATAGCCCATGTAACTGTGATTAATAGCCCATGAAACAGGCCAGAATCGGCCAAAACGGCGAGTGTTGATGACCGGCACGTAAATGCACCCTGGGTTCGTCAATGGTGGAAATCACTCCGGGGATCCAAAACGGTGATTAATAGCCCATGTAACTGTGATTAAGAGCCCATGAAACAGGCCAGAATCAGCCAAAACTGCGAGTGTTGATGACCAGCACGTAAATGCACCCTAGGGTTCGTCAATGGTGGAAATCACTCCGGGGACCCAAAACGGTGATTAATAGCCCATGAAACAGGCCAGAATCGGCCAAAACTGCGAGTGTTAATGACCGGCACGTAAATGCACCCTGGTTTCGTCAATGGTGGAAATCACTCCGGGATCCAAAATGGTGATTAATAGCCCATGTAACTGTGATTAATAGCCCATGAAACAGGCCAGAATCGGCCAAAACTGCGAGTGTTGATGAACGGCACGTAAATGCACCCTGGGTTCGTCAATGGTGGAAAACACTCCGGGGATCCAAAATGGTGATTAATAGCCCATGTAACTGTGATTAATAGCCCATGAAACAGGCCAGAATCGGCCAAAACTGCGAGTGTTGATGACTGGCACGTAAATGCACCCTGGGTTCGTCAATGGTGGAAATCACTCCGGGGATCCAAAACGGTGATTAATAGCCCATGTAACTGTGATTAAGAGCCCATGAAACAGGCCAGAATCAGCCAAAACTGCGAGTGTTGATGACCAGCACGTAAATGCACCCTAGGGTTCGTCAATGGTGGAAATCACTCCGGGGACCCAAAACGGTGATTAATAGCCCATGAAACAGGCCAGAATCGGCCAAAACTGCGAGTGTTGATGAACGGCACGTAAATGCACCCTGGGTTCGTCAATGGTGGAAAACACTCCGGGGATCCAAAACGGTGATTAATAGCCCATGTAACTGTGATTAATAGCCCATGAAACAGGCCAGAATCGGCCAAAACTGCGAGTGTTGATGACCGGCACGTAAATGCACCCTGGGTTCGTCAATGGTGGAAATCACTCCGGGGATCCAAAACGGTGATTAATAGCCCATGTAACTGTGATTAAGAGCCCATGAAACAGGCCAGAATCAGCCAAAACTGCGAGTGTTGATGACCAGCACGTAAATGCACCCTAGGGTTCGTCAATGGTGGAAATCACTCCGGGGACCCAAAACGGTGATTAATAGCCCATGAAACAGGCCAGAATCGGCCAAAACTGCGAGTGTTGATGAACGGCACGTAAATGCACCCTGGGTTCGTCAATGGTGGAAAACACTCCGGGGATCCAAAATGGTGATTAATAGCCCATGTAACTGTGATTAATAGCCCATGAAATAGGCCAGAATCGGCCAAAACTGCGAGTGTTGATGACCGGCACGTAAATGCACCCTGGGTTCGTCAATGGTGGAAATCACTCCGGGGATCCAAAACGGTGATTAATAGCCCATGTAACTGTGATTAAGAGCCCATGAAACAGGCCAGAATCAGCCAAAACTGCGAGTGTTGATGACCAGCACGTAAATACACCCTAGGGTTCGTCAATGGTGGAAATCACTCCGGGGACCCAAAACGGTGATTAATAGCCCATGAAACAGGCCAGAATCGGCCAAAACTGCGAGTGTTAATGACCGGCACGTAAATGCACCCTGGTTTCGTCAATGGTGGAAATCACTCCGGGGATCCAAAATGGTGATTAATAGCCCATGTAACTGTGATTAATAGCCCATGAAACAGGCCAGAATCGGCCAAAACTGCGAGTGTTGATGACCGGCACGTAAATGCACCCTGGGGTTCGTCAATGGTGGAAATCACTCCGGGGACCCAAAACGGTGATTAATAGCCCATGAAACAGGCCAGAATCGGCCAAAACTGCGAGTGTTGATGACCGGCACGTAAATGCACCCTGGGTTCGTCAATGGTGGAAATCACTCCGGGGATCCAAAACGGTGATTAATAGCCCATGTAACTGTGATTAAGAGCCCATGAAACAGGCCAGAATCAGCCAAAACTGCGAGTGTTGATGACCAGCACGTAAATGCACCCTAGGGTTCGTCAATGGTGGAAATCACTCCGGGGACCCAAAACGGTGATTAATAGCCCATGAAACAGGCCAGAATCGGCCAAAACTGCGAGTGTTAATGACCGGCACGTAAATGCACCCTGGTTTCGTCAATGGTGGAAATCACTCCGGGATCCAAAATGGTGATTAAGAGCCCATGTAACTGTGATTAATAGCCCATGAAACAGGCCAGAATCGGCCAAAACTGCGAGTGTTGATGACCGGCACGTAAATGCACCCTGGGTTCGTCAATGGTGGAAATCACTCCGGGGATCCAAAACGGTGATTAATAGCCCATGTAACTGTGATTAAGAGCCCATGAAACAGGCCAGAATCGGCCAAAACTGCGAGTGTTAATGACCGGCACATAAATGCACCCTGGTTTCGTCAATGGTGGAAATCACTCCGGGGATCCAAAATGGTGATTAATAGCCCATGTAACTGTGATTAATAGCCCATGAAACAGGCCAGAATCGGCCAAAACGGCGAGTGTTGATGACCGGCACGTAAATGCACCCTGGGTTCGTCAATGGTGGAAATCACTCCGGGGATCCAAAACGGTGATTAATAGCCCATGTAACTGTGATTAATAGCCCATGAAACAGGCCAGAATCAGCCAAAACTGCGAGTGTTGATGACCAGCACGTAAATGCACCCTAGGGTTCGTCAATGGTGGAAATCACTCCGGGGACCCAAAACGGTGATTAATAGCCCATGAAACAGGCCAGAATCGGCCAAAACTGCGAGTGTTAATGACCGGCACGTAAATGCACCCTGGTTTCGTCAATGGTGGAAATCACTCCGGGATCCAAAATGGTGATTAATAGCCCATGTAACTGTGATTAATAGCCCATGAAACAGGCCAGAATCGGCCAAAACTGCGAGTGTTGATGAACGGCACGTAAATGCACCCTGGGTTCGTCAATGGTGGAAAACACTCCGGGGATCCAAAATGGTGATTAATAGCCCATGTAACTGTGATTAATAGCCCATGAAACAGGCCAGAATCGGCCAAAACTGCGAGTGTTGATGACTGGCACGTAAATGCACCCTGGGTTCGTCAATGGTGGAAATCACTCCGGGGATCCAAAACGGTGATTAATAGCCCATGTAACTGTGATTAAGAGCCCATGAAACAGGCCAGAATCAGCCAAAACTGCGAGTGTTGATGACCAGCACGTAAATGCACCCTAGGGTTCGTCAATGGTGGAAATCACTCCGGGGACCCAAAACGGTGATTAATAGCCCATGAAACAGGCCAGAATCGGCCAAAACTGCGAGTGTTGATGAACGGCACGTAAATGCACCCTGGGTTCGTCAATGGTGGAAAACACTCCGGGGATCCAAAACGGTGATTAATAGCCCATGTAACTGTGATTAATAGCCCATGAAATAGGCCAGAATCGGCCAAAACTGCGAGTGTTGATGACCGGCACGTAAATGCACCCTGGGTTCGTCAATGGTGGAAATCACTCCGGGGATCCAAAACGGTGATTAATAGCCCATGTAACTGTGATTAAGAGCCCATGAAACAGGCCAGAATCAGCCAAAACTGCGAGTGTTGATGACCAGCACGTAAATACACCCTAGGGTTCGTCAATGGTGGAAATCACTCCGGGGACCCAAAACAGTGATTAATAGCCCATGAAACAGGCCAGAATCGGCCAAAACTGCGAGTGTTAATGACCGGCACGTAAATGCACCCTGGTTTCGTCAATGGTGGAAATCACTCCGGGGATCCAAAATGGTGATTAATAGCCCATGTAACTGTGATTAATAGCCCATGAAACAGGCCAGGATCGGCCAAAACTGCGAGTGTTGATGACCGGCACGTAAATGCACCCTGGGGTTCGTCAATGGTGGAAATCACTCCGGGGACCCAAAACGGTGATTAATAGCCCATGAAACAGGCCAGAATCGGCCAAAACTGCGAGTGTTGATGACCGGCACGTAAATGCACCCTGGGTTCGTCAATGGTGGAAATCACTCCGGGGATCCAAAACGGTGATTAATAGCCCATGTAACTGTGATTAATAGCCCATGAAACAGGCCAGAATCAGCCAAAACTGCGAGTGTTGATGACCAGCACGTAAATGCACCCTAGGGTTCGTCAATGGTGGAAATCACTCCGGGGACCCAAAACGGTGATTAATAGCCCATGAAACAGGCCAGAATCGGCCAAAACTGCGAGTGTTAATGACCGGCACGTAAATGCACCCTGGTTTCGTCAATGGTGGAAATCACTCCGGGATCCAAAATGGTGATTAATAGCCCATGTAACTGTGATTAATAGCCCATGAAACAGGCCAGAATCGGCCAAAACTGCGAGTGTTGATGACCGGCACGTAAATGCACCCTGGGTTCGTCAATGGTGGAAATCACTCCGGGGATCCAAAACGGTGATTAATAGCCCATGTAACTGTGATTAAGAGCCCATGAAACAGGCCAGAATCAGCCAAAACTGCGAGTGTTGATGACCAGCACGTAAATGCACCCTAGGGTTCGTCAATGGTGGAAATCACTCCGGGGACCCAAAACGGTGATTAATAGCCCATGAAACAGGCCAAAATCGGCCAAAACTGCGAGTGTTGATGAACGGCACGTAAATGCACCCTGGGTTCGTCAATGGTGGAAAACACTCCGGGGATCCAAAATGGTGATTAATAGCCCATGTAACTGTGATTAATAGCCCATGAAACAGGCCAGAATCGGCCAAAACTGCGAGTGTTGATGACCGGCACGTAAATGCACCCTGGGTTCGTCAATGGTGGAAATCACTCCGGGGATCCAAAACGGTGATTAATAGCCCATGTAACTGTGATTAATAGCCCATGAAACAGGCCAGAATCAGCCAAAACTGCGAGTGTTGATGACCAGCACGTAAATGCACCCTAGGGTTCGTCAATGGTGGAAATCACTCCGGGGACCCAAAACGGTGATTAATAGCCCATGAAACAGGCCAGAATCGGCCAAAACTGCGAGTGTTAATGACCGGCACGTAAATGCACCCTGGTTTCGTCAATGGTGGAAATCACTCCGGGATCCAAAATGGTGATTAATAGCCCATGTAACTGTGATTAATAGCCCATGAAACAGGCCAGAATCGGCCAAAACTGCGAGTGTTGATGACCGGCACGTAAATGCACCCTGGGTTCGTCAATGGTGGAAATCACTCCGGGGATCCAAAACGGTGATTAATAGCCCATGTAACTGTGATTAAGAGCCCATGAAACAGGCCAGAATCAGCCAAAACTGCGAGTGTTGATGACCAGCACGTAAATGCACCCTAGGGTTCGTCAATGGTGGAAATCACTCCGGGGACCCAAAACGGTGATTAATAGCCCATGAAACAGGCCAGAATCGGCCAAAACTGCGAGTGTTGATGAACGGCACGTAAATGCACCCTGGGTTCGTCAATGGTGGAAAACACTCCGGGGATCCAAAATGGTGATTAATAGCCCATGTAACTGTGATTAATAGCCCATGAAACAGGCCAGAATCGGCCAAAACGGCGAGTGTTGATGACCGGCACGTAAATGCACCCTGGGTTCGTCAATGGTGGAAATCACTCCGGGGATCCAAAACGGTGATTAATAGCCCATGTAACTGTGATTAATAGCCCATGAAACAGGCCAGAATCAGCCAAAACTGCGAGTGTTGATGACCAGCACGTAAATGCACCCTAGGGTTCGTCAATGGTGGAAATCACTCCGGGGACCCAAAACGGTGATTAATAGCCCATGAAACAGGCCAGAATCGGCCAAAACTGCGAGTGTTAATGACCGGCACGTAAATGCACCCTAGTTTCGTCAATGGTGGAAATCACTCCGGGATCCAAAATGGTGATTAATAGCCCATGTAACTGTGATTAATAGCCCATGAAACAGGCCAGAATCGGCCAAAACTGCGAGTGTTGATGACCGGCACGTAAATGCACCCTGGGTTCGTCAATGGTGGAAATCACTCCGGGGATCCAAAACGGTGATTAATAGCCCATGTAACTGTGATTAAGAGCCCATGAAACAGGCCAGAATCAGCCAAAACTGCGAGTGTTGATGACCAGCACGTAAATGCACCCTAGGGTTCGTCAATGGTGGAAATCACTCCGGGGACCCAAAACGGTGATTAATAGCCCATGAAACAGGCCAGAATCGCCCAAAACTGCGAGTGTTGATGAACGGCACGTAAATGCACCCTGGGTTCGTCAATGGTGGAAAACACTCCGGGGATCCAAAATGGTGATTAATAGCCCATGTAACTGTGATTAATAGCCCATGAAACAGGCCAGAATCGGCCAAAACTGCGAGTGTTGATGACCGGCACGTAAATGCACCCTGGGTTCGTCAATGGTGGAAATCACTCCGGGGATCCAAAACGGTGATTAATAGCCCATGTAACTGTGATTAATAGCCCATGAAACAGGCCAGAATCAGCCAAAACTGCGAGTGTTGATGACCAGCACGTAAATGCACCCTAGGGTTCGTCAATGGTGGAAATCACTCCGGGGACCCAAAACGGTGATTAATAGCCCATGAAACAGGCCAGAATCGGCCAAAACTGCGAGTGTTAATGACCGGCACGTAAATGCACCCTGGTTTCGTCAATGGTGGAAATCACTCCGGGATCCAAAATGGTGATTAATAGCCCATGTAACTGTGATTAATAGCCCATGAAACAGGCCAGAATCGGCCAAAACTGCGAGTGTTGATGACCGGCACGTAAATGCACCCTGGGTTCGTCAATGGTGGAAATCACTCCGGGGATCCAAAACGGTGATTAATAGCCCATGTAACTGTGATTAAGAGCCCATGAAACAGGCCAGAATCAGCCAAAACTGCGAGTGTTGATGACCAGCACGTAAATGCACCCTAGGGTTCGTCAATGGTGGAAATCACTCCGGGGACCCAAAACGGTGATTAATAGCCCATGAAACAGGCCAGAATCGGCCAAAACTGCGAGTGTTGATGAACGGCACGTAAATGCACCCTGGGTTCGTCAATGGTGGAAAACACTCCGGGGATCCAAAATGGTGATTAATAGCCCATGTAACTGTGATTAATAGCCCATGAAACAGGCCAGAATCGGCCAAAACTGCGAGTGTTGATGACCGGCACGTAAATGCACCCTGGGTTCGTCAATGGTGGAAATCACTCCGGGGATCCAAAACGGTGATTAATAGCCCATGTAACTGTGATTAAGAGCCCATGAAACAGGCCAGAATCAGCCAAAACTGCGAGTGTTGATGACCAGCACGTAAATACACCCTAGGGTTCGTCAATGGTGGAAATCACTCCGGGGACCCAAAACGGTGATTAATAGCCCATGAAACAGGCCAGAATCGGCCAAAACTGCGAGTGTTAATGACCGGCACGTAAATGCACCCTGGTTTCGTCAATGGTGGAAATCACTCCGGGGATCCAAAATGGTGATTAATAGCCCATGTAACTGTGATTAATAGCCCATGAAACAGGCCAGAATCGGCCAAAACTGCGAGTGTTGATGACCGGCACGTAAATGCACCCTGGGGTTCGTCAATGGTGGAAATCACTCCGGGGACCCAAAACGGTGATTAATAGCCCATGAAACAGGCCAGAATCGGCCAAAACTGCGAGTGTTGATGACCGGCACGTAAATGCACCCTGGGTTCGTCAATGGTGGAAATCACTCCGGGGATCCAAAACGGTGATTAATAGCCCATGTAACTGTGATTAAGAGCCCATGAAACAGGCCAGAATCAGCCAAAACTGCGAGTGTTGATGACCAGCACGTAAATGCACCCTAGGGTTCGTCAATGGTGGAAATCACTCCGGGGACCCAAAACGGTGATTAATAGCCCATGAAACAGGCCAGAATCGGCCAAAACTGCGAGTGTTAATGACCGGCACGTAAATGCACCCTGGTTTCGTCAATGGTGGAAATCACTCCGGGATCCAAAATGGTGATTAAGAGCCCATGTAACTGTGATTAATAGCCCATGAAACAGGCCAGAATCGGCCAAAACTGCGAGTGTTGATGACCGGCACGTAAATGCACCCTGGGTTCGTCAATGGTGGAAATCACTCCGGGGATCCAAAACGGTGATTAATAGCCCATGTAACTGTGATTAAGAGCCCATGAAACAGGCCAGAATCAGCCAAAACTGCGAGTGTTGATGACCAGCACGTAAATGCACCCTAGGGTTCGTCAATGGTGGAAATCACTCCGGGGACCCAAAACGGTGATTAATAGCCCATGAAACAGGCCAGAATCGGCCAAAACTGCGAGTGTTGATGAACGGCACGTAAATGCACCCTGGGTTCGTCAATGGTGGAAAACACTCCGGGGATCCAAAACGGTGATTAATAGCCCATGTAACTGTGATTAATAGCCCATGAAACAGGCCAGAATCGGCCAAAACTGCGAGTGTTGATGACCGGCACGTAAATGCACCCTGGGTTCGTCAATGGTGGAAATCACTCCGGGGATCCAAAACGGTGATTAATAGCCCATGTAACTGTGATTAAGAGCCCATGAAACAGGCCAGAATCAGCCAAAACTGCGAGTGTTGATGACCAGCACGTAAATACACCCTAGGGTTCGTCAATGGTGGAAATCACTCCGGGGACCCAAAACGGTGATTAATAGCCCATGAAACAGGCCAGAATCGGCCAAAACTGCGAGTGTTAATGACCGGCACGTAAATGCACCCTGGTTTCGTCAATGGTGGAAATCACTCCGGGATCCAAAATGGTGATTAATAGCCCATGTAACTGTGATTAATAGCCCATGAAACAGGCCAGAATCGGCCAAAACTGCGAGTGTTGATGACCGGCACGTAAATGCACCCTGGGTTCGTCAATGGTGGAAATCACTCCGGGGATCCAAAACGGTGATTAATAGCCCATGTAACTGTGATTAAGAGCCCATGAAACAGGCCAGAATCAGCCAAAACTGCGAGTGTTGATGACCAGCACGTAAATGCACCCTAGGGTTCGTCAATGGTGGAAATCACTCCGGGGACCCAAAACGGTGATTAATAGCCCATGAAACAGGCCAGAATCGGCCAAAACTGCGAGTGTTGATGAACGGCACGTAAATGCACCCTGGGTTCGTCAATGGTGGAAAACACTCCGGGGATCCAAAATGGTGATTAATAGCCCATGTAACTGTGATTAATAGCCCATGAAACAGGCCAGAATCGGCCAAAACTGCGAGTGTTGATGACCGGCACGTAAATGCACCCTGGGTTCGTCAATGGTGGAAATCACTCCGGGGATCCAAAACGGTGATTAATAGCCCATGTAACTGTGATTAAGAGCCCATGAAACAGGCCAGAATCAGCCAAAACTGCGAGTGTTGATGACCAGCACGTAAATACACCCTAGGGTTCGTCAATGGTGGAAATCACTCCGGGGACCCAAAACGGTGATTAATAGCCCATGAAACAGGCCAGAATCGGCCAAAACTGCGAGTGTTAATGACCGGCACGTAAATGCACCCTGGTTTCGTCAATGGTGGAAATCACTCCGGGGATCCAAAATGGTGATTAATAGCCCATGTAACTGTGATTAATAGCCCATGAAACAGGCCAGGATCGGCCAAAACTGCGAGTGTTGATGACCGGCACGTAAATGCACCCTGGGGTTCGTCAATGGTGGAAATCACTCCGGGGACCCAAAACGGTGATTAATAGCCCATGAAACAGGCCAGAATCGGCCAAAACTGCGAGTGTTGATGACCGGCACGTAAATGCACCCTGGGTTCGTCAATGGTGGAAATCACTCCGGGGATCCAAAACGGTGATTAATAGCCCATGTAACTGTGATTAATAGCCCATGAAACAGGCCAGAATCAGCCAAAACTGCGAGTGTTGATGACCAGCACGTAAATGCACCCTAGGGTTCGTCAATGGTGGAAATCACTCCGGGGACCCAAAACGGTGATTAATAGCCCATGAAACAGGCCAGAATCGGCCAAAACTGCGAGTGTTGATGACCGGCACGTAAATGCACCCTGGGTTCGTCAATGGTGGAAAACACTCCGGGGATCCAAAACGGTGACTAATAGCCCATGTAGCTGTGATTAATAGCCCATGAAACAGGCCAGAATCGGCCAAAACTGCGAGTGTTAATGACCGGCACGTAAATGCACCCTGGTTTCGTCAATGGTGGAAATCACTCCGGGGATCCAAAATGGTGATTAATAGCCCATGTAACTGTGATTAATAGCCCATGAAACAGGCCAGGATCGGCCAAAACTGCGAGTGTTGATGACCGGCATGTAAATGCACCCTGGGGTTCGTCAATGGTGGAAATCACTCCGGGGACCCAAAACGGTGATTAATAGCCCATGAAACAGGCCAGAATCGGCCAAAACTGCGAGTGTTGATGACCGGCACGTAAATGCACCCTGGGTTCGTCAATGGTGGAAATCACTCCGGGGATCCAAAACGGTGATTAATAGCCCATGTAACTGTGATTAATAGCCCATGAAACAGGCCAGAATCAGCCAAAACTGCGAGTGTTGATGACCAGCACGTAAATGCACCCTAGGGTTCGTCAATGGTGGAAATCACTCCGGGGACCCAAAACGGTGATTAATAGCCCATGAAACAGGCCAGAATCGGCCAAAACTGCGAGTGTTGATGACCGGCACGTAAATGCACCCTGGGTTCGTCAATGGTGGAAAACACTCCGGGGATCCAAAACGGTGACTAATAGCCCATGTAGCTGTGATTAATAGCCCATGAAACAGGCCAGAATCGGCCAAAACTGCGAGTGTTGATGACCGGCACGTAAATGCACCCTGGGTTCGTCAATGGTGGAAATCACTCCGGGGATCCAAAACGGTGATTAATAGCCCATGTAACTGTGATTAAGAGCCCATGAAACAGGCCAGAATCAGCCAAAACTGCGAGTGTTGATGACCAGCACGTAAATGCACCCTAGGGTTCGTCAATGGTGGAAATCACTCCGGGGACCCAAAACGGTGATTAATAGCCCATGAAACAGGCCAGAATCGGCCAAAACTGCGAGTGTTGATGAACGGCACGTAAATGCACCCTGGGTTCGTCAATGGTGGAAAACACTCCGGGGATCCAAAATGGTGATTAATAGCCCATGTAACTGTGATTAATAGCCCATGAAACAGGCCAGAATCGGCCAAAACTGCGAGTGTTGATGACCGGCACGTAAATGCACCCTGGGTTCGTCAATGGTGGAAATCACTCCGGGGATCCAAAACGGTGATTAATAGCCCATGTAACTGTGATTAAGAGCCCATGAAACAGGCCAGAATCAGCCAAAACTGCGAGTGTTGATGACCAGCACGTAAATGCACCCTAGGGTTCGTCAATGGTGGAAATCACTCCGGGGACCCAAAACGGTGATTAATAGCCCATGAAACAGGCCAGAATCGGCCAAAACTGCGAGTGTTGATGAACGGCACGTAAATGCACCCTGGGTTCGTCAATGGTGGAAAACACTCCGGGGATCCAAAATGGTGATTAATAGCCCATGTAACTGTGATTAATAGCCCATGAAACAGGCCAGAATCGGCCAAAACTGCGAGTGTTGATGACCGGCACGTAAATGCACCCTGGGTTCGTCAATGGTGGAAATCACTCCGGGGATCCAAAACGGTGATTAATAGCCCATGTAACTGTGATTAATAGCCCATGAAACAGGCCAGAATCAGCCAAAACTGCGAGTGTTGATGACCAGCACGTAAATGCACCCTAGGGTTCGTCAATGGTGGAAATCACTCCGGGGACCCAAAACGGTGATTAATAGCCCATGAAACAGGCCAGAATCGGCCAAAACTGCGAGTGTTAATGACCGGCACGTAAATGCACCCTGGTTTCGTCAATGGTGGAAATCACTCCGGGATCCAAAATGGTGATTAATAGCCCATGTAACTGTGATTAATAGCCCATGAAACAGGCCAGAATCGGCCAAAACTGCGAGTGTTGATGACCGGCACGTAAATGCACCCTGGGTTCGTCAATGGTGGAAATCACTCCGGGGATCCAAAACGGTGATTAATAGCCCATGTAACTGTGATTAAGAGCCCATGAAACAGGCCAGAATCAGCCAAAACTGCGAGTGTTGATGACCAGCACGTAAATGCACCCTAGGGTTCGTCAATGGTGGAAATCACTCCGGGGACCCAAAACGGTGATTAATAGCCCATGAAACAGGCCAGAATCGGCCAAAACTGCGAGTGTTGATGAACGGCACGTAAATGCACCCTGGGTTCGTCAATGGTGGAAAACACTCCGGGGATCCAAAATGGTGATTAATAGCCCATGTAACTGTGATTAATAGCCCATGAAACAGGCCAGAATCGGCCAAAACTGCGAGTGTTGATGACCGGCACGTAAATGCACCCTGGGTTCGTCAATGGTGGAAATCACTCCGGGGATCCAAAACGGTGATTAATAGCCCATGTAACTGTGATTAAGAGCCCATGAAACAGGCCAGAATCAGCCAAAACTGCGAGTGTTGATGACCAGCACGTAAATACACCCTAGGGTTCGTCAATGGTGGAAATCACTCCGGGGACCCAAAACGGTGATTAATAGCCCATGAAACAGGCCAGAATCGGCCAAAACTGCGAGTGTTAATGACCGGCACGTAAATGCACCCTGGTTTCGTCAATGGTGGAAATCACTCCGGGGATCCAAAATGGTGATTAATAGCCCATGTAACTGTGATTAATAGCCCATGAAACAGGCCAGAATCGGCCAAAACTGCGAGTGTTGATGACCGGCACGTAAATGCACCCTGGGGTTCGTCAATGGTGGAAATCACTCCGGGGACCCAAAACGGTGATTAATAGCCCATGAAACAGGCCAGAATCGGCCAAAACTGCGAGTGTTAATGACCGGCACGTAAATGCACCCTGGTTTCGTCAATGGTGGAAATCACTCCGGGGATCCAAAATGGTGATTAATAGCCCATGTAACTGTGATTAATAGCCCATGAAACAGGCCAGAATCGGCCAAAACTGCGAGTGTTGATGACCGGCACGTAAATGCACCCTGGGTTCGTCAATGGTGGAAATCACTCCGGGGACCCAAAACGGTGATTAATAGCCCATGAAACAGGCCAGAATCGGCCAAAACTGCGAGTGTTGATGACCGGCACGTAAATGCACCCTGGGTTCGTCAATGGTGGAAATCACTCCGGGGATCCAAAACGGTGATTAATAGCCCATGTAACTGTGATTAAGAGCCCATGAAACAGGCCAGAATCAGCCAAAACTGCGAGTGTTGATGACCAGCACGTAAATGCACCCTAGGGTTCGTCAATGGTGGAAATCACTCCGGGGACCCAAAACGGTGATTAATAGCCCATGAAACAGGCCAGAATCGGCCAAAACTGCGAGTGTTAATGACCGGCACGTAAATGCACCCTGGTTTCGTCAATGGTGGAAATCACTCCGGGATCCAAAATGGTGATTAAGAGCCCATGTAACTGTGATTAATAGCCCATGAAACAGGCCAGAATCGGCCAAAACTGCGAGTGTTGATGACCGGCACGTAAATGCACCCTGGGTTCGTCAATGGTGGAAATCACTCCGGGGATCCAAAACGGTGATTAATAGCCCATGTAACTGTGATTAAGAGCCCATGAAACAGGCCAGAATCAGCCAAAACTGCGAGTGTTGATGACCAGCACGTAAATGCACCCTAGGGTTCGTCAATGGTGGAAATCACTCCGGGGACCCAAAACGGTGATTAATAGCCCATGAAACAGGCCAGAATCGGCCAAAACTGCGAGTGTTGATGAACGGCACGTAAATGCACCCTGGGTTCGTCAATGGTGGAAAACACTCCGGGGATCCAAAATGGTGATTAATAGCCCATGTAACTGTGATTAATAGCCCATGAAACAGGCCAGAATCGGCCAAAACTGCGAGTGTTGATGACCGGCACGTAAATGCACCCTGGGGTTCGTCAATTGTGGAAATCACTCCGAGGACCCAAAACGGTGATTAATAGCCCATGAAACAGGCCAGAATCGGCCAAAACTGCGAGTGTTGATGACCGGCACGTAAATGCACCCTGGGTTCGTCAATGGTGGAAATCACTTCGGGGATCCAAAACGGTGATTAATAGCCCATGTAACTGTGATTAAGAGCCCATGAAACAGGCCAGAATCAGCCAAAACTGCGAGTGTTGATCACCAGCACGTAAATGCACCCTAGGGTTCGTCAATGGTGGAAATCACTCCGGGGACCCAAAACGGTGATTAATAGCCCATGAAACAGGCCAGAATCGGCCAAAACTGCGAGTGTTGATGAACGGCACGTAAATGCACCCTGGGTTCGTCAATGGTGGAAAACACTCCGGGGATCCAAAATGGTGATTAATAGCCCATGTAACTGTGATTAATAGCCCATGAAACAGGCCAGAATCGGCCAAAACTGCGAGTGTTGATGACCGGCACGTAAATGCACCCTGGGTTCGTCAATGGTGGAAATCACTCCGGGGATCCAAAACGGTGATTAATAGCCCATGTAACTGTGATTAAGAGCCGATGAAACAGGCCAGAATCAGCCAAAACTGCGAGTGTTGATGACCAGCACGTAAATGCACCCTAGGGTTCGTCAATGGTGGAAATCACTCCGGGGACCCAAAACGGTGATTAATAGCCCATGAAACAGGCCAGAATCGGCCAAAACTGCGAGTGTTGATGACCGGCACGTAAATGCACCCTGGGTTCGTCAATGGTGGAAAACACTCCGAGGATCCAAAACGGTGACTAATAGCCCATGTAACTGTGATTAATAGCCCATGAAACAGGCCAGAATCGGCCAAAACTGCGAGTGTTGATGACTAGCACGTAAATGCACCCTGGGTTCGTCAATGGTGGAAATCACTCCGAGGATCCAAAACGGTGATTAATAGCCCATGTAACTGTGATTAAGAGCCCATGAAACAGGCCAGAATCAGCCAAAACTGCGAGTGTTGATGACCAGCACGTAAATGCACCCTAGGGTTCGTCAATGGTGGAAATCACTCCGGGGACCGAAACCGGTGATTAATAGCCCATGAAACAGGCCAGAATCGGCCAAAACTGCGAGTGTTGATGACCGGCACGTAAATGCACCCTGGGTTCGTCAATGGTGGAAATCACTCCGGGATCCAAAATGGTGATTAATAGCCCATGAAATAGGCCAGAATCGGCCAAAACTGCGAGTGTTAATGACCGGCACGTAAATGCACCCTGGTTTCGTCAATGGTGGAAATCACTCCGGGATCCAAAATGGTGATTAATAGCCCATGTAACTGTGATTAATAGCCCATGAAACAGGCCAGAATCGGCCAAAACTGCGAGTGTTGATGACCGGCACGTAAATGCACCCTGGGTTCGTCAATGGTGGAAATCACTCCGGGGATCCAAAACGGTGATTAATAGCCCATGTAACTGTGATTAAGAGCCCATGAAACAGGCCAGAATCAGCCAAAACTGCGAGTGTTGATGACCAGCACGTAAATACACCCTAGGGTTCGTCAATGGTGGAAATCACTCCGGGGACCCAAAACGGTGATTAATAGCCCATGAAACAGGCCAGAATCGGCCAAAACTGCGAGTGTTAATGACCGGCACGTAAATGCACCCTGGTTTCGTCAATGGTGGAAATCACTCCGGGGATCCAAAATGGTGATTAATAGCCCATGTAACTGTGATTAATAGCCCATGAAACAGGCCAGGATCGGCCAAAACTGCGAGTGTTGATGACCGGCACGTAAATGCACCCTGGGGTTCGTCAATGGTGGAAATCACTCCGGGGACCCAAAACGGTGATTAATAGCCCATGAAACAGGCCAGAATCGGCCAAAACTGCGAGTGTTGATGACCGGCACGTAAATGCACCCTGGGTTCGTCAATGGTGGAAATCACTCCGGGGATCCAAAACGGTGATTAATAGCCCATGTAACTGTGATTAAGAGCCGATGAAACAGGCCAGAATCAGCCAAAACTGCGAGTGTTGATGACCAGCACGTAAATGCACCCTAGGGTTCGTCAATGGTGGAAATCACTCCGGGGACCCAAAACGGTGATTAATAGCCCATGAAACAGGCCAGAATCGGCCAAAACTGCGAGTGTTGATGAACGGCACGTAAATGCACCCTGGGTTCGTCAATGGTGGAAAACACTCCGGGGATCCAAAACGGTGATTAATAGCCCATGTAACTGTGATTAATAGCCCATGAAACAGGCCAGAATCGGCCAAAACTGCGAGTGTTGATGACCGGCACGTAAATGCACCCTGGGTTCGTCAATGGTGGAAATCACTCCGGGGATCCAAAACGGTGATTAATAGCCCATGTAACTGTGATTAAGAGCCCATGAAACAGGCCAGAATCAGCCAAAACTGCGAGTGTTGATGACCAGCACGTAAATACACCCTAGGGTTCGTCAATGGTGGAAATCACTCCGGGGACCCAAAACGGTGATTAATAGCCCATGAAACAGGCCAGAATCGGCCAAAACTGCGAGTGTTAATGACCGGCACGTAAATGCACCCTGGTTTCGTCAATGGTGGAAATCACTCCGGGATCCAAAATGGTGATTAATAGCCCATGTAACTGTGATTAATAGCCCATGAAACAGGCCAGAATCGGCCAAAACTGCGAGTGTTGATGACCGGCACGTAAATGCACCCTGGGTTCGTCAATGGTGGAAATCACTCCGGGGATCCAAAACGGTGATTAATAGCCCATGTAACTGTGATTAAGAGCCCATGAAACAGGCCAGAATCAGCCAAAACTGCGAGTGTTGATGACCAGCACGTAAATGCACCCTAGGGTTCGTCAATGGTGGAAATCACTCCGGGGACCCAAAACGGTGATTAATAGCCCATGAAACAGGCCAGAATCGGCCAAAACTGCGAGTGTTGATGAACGGCACGTAAATGCACCCTGGGTTCGTCAATGGTGGAAAACACTCCGGGGATCCAAAATGGTGATTAATAGCCCATGTAACTGTGATTAATAGCCCATGAAACAGGCCAGAATCGGCCAAAACTGCGAGTGTTGATGACCGGCACGTAAATGCACCCTGGGTTCGTCAATGGTGGAAATCACTCCGGGGATCCAAAACGGTGATTAATAGCCCATGTAACTGTGATTAAGAGCCCATGAAACAGGCCAGAATCAGCCAAAACTGCGAGTGTTGATGACCAGCACGTAAATACACCCTAGGGTTCGTCAATGGTGGAAATCACTCCGGGGACCCAAAACGGTGATTAATAGCCCATGAAACAGGCCAGAATCGGCCAAAACTGCGAGTGTTAATGACCGGCACGTAAATGCACCCTGGTTTCGTCAATGGTGGAAATCACTCCGGGGATCCAAAATGGTGATTAATAGCCCATGTAACTGTGATTAATAGCCCATGAAACAGGCCAGGATCGGCCAAAACTGCGAGTGTTGATGACCGGCACGTAAATGCACCCTGGGGTTCGTCAATGGTGGAAATCACTCCGGGGACCCAAAACGGTGATTAATAGCCCATGAAACAGGCCAGAATCGGCCAAAACTGCGAGTGTTGATGACCGGCACGTAAATGCACCCTGGGTTCGTCAATGGTGGAAATCACTCCGGGGATCCAAAACGGTGATTAATAGCCCATGTAACTGTGATTAAGAGCCGATGAAACAGGCCAGAATCAGCCAAAACTGCGAGTGTTGATGACCAGCACGTAAATGCACCCTAGGGTTCGTCAATGGTGGAAATCACTCCGGGGACCCAAAACGGTGATTAATAGCCCATGAAACAGGCCAGAATCGGCCAAAACTGCGAGTGTTGATGACCGGCACGTAAATGCACCCTGGGTTCGTCAATGGTGGAAAACACTCCGAGGATCCAAAACGGTGACTAATAGCCCATGTAACTGTGATTAATAGCCCATGAAACAGGCCAGAATCGGCCAAAACTGCGAGTGTTGATGACTAGCACGTAAATGCACCCTGGGTTCGTCAATGGTGGAAATCACTCCGAGGATCCAAAACGGTGATTAATAGCCCATGTAACTGTGATTAAGAGCCCATGAAACAGGCCAGAATCAGCCAAAACTGCGAGTGTTGATGACCAGCACGTAAATGCACCCTAGGGTTCGTCAATGGTGGAAATCACTCCGGGGACCGAAACCGGTGATTAATAGCCCATGAAACAGGCCAGAATCGGCCAAAACTGCGAGTGTTGATGACCGGCACGTAAATGCACCCTGGGTTCGTCAATGGTGGAAATCACTCCGGGATCCAAAATGGTGATTAATAGCCCATGAAATAGGCCAGAATCGGCCAAAACTGCGAGTGTTAATGACCGGCACGTAAATGCACCCTGGTTTCGTCAATGGTGGAAATCACTCCGGGATCCAAAATGGTGATTAATAGCCCATGTAACTGTGATTAATAGCCCATGAAACAGGCCAGAATCGGCCAAAACTGCGAGTGTTGATGAACGGCACGTAAATGCACCCTGGGTTCGTCAATGGTGGAAAACACTCCGGGGATCCAAAACGGTGATTAATAGCCCATGTAACTGTGATTAATAGCCCATGAAACAGGCCAGAATCGGCCAAAACTGCGAGTGTTGATGACCGGCACGTAAATGCACCCTGGGTTCGTCAATGGTGGAAATCACTCCGGGGATCCAAAACGGTGATTAATAGCCCATGTAACTGTGATTAAGAGCCCATGAAACAGGCCAGAATCAGCCAAAACTGCGAGTGTTGATGACCAGCACGTAAATACACCCTAGGGTTCGTCAATGGTGGAAATCACTCCGGGGACCCAAAACGGTGATTAATAGCCCATGAAACAGGCCAGAATCGGCCAAAACTGCGAGTGTTAATGACCGGCACGTAAATGCACCCTGGTTTCGTCAATGGTGGAAATCACTCCGGGATCCAAAATGGTGATTAATAGCCCATGTAACTGTGATTAATAGCCCATGAAACAGGCCAGAATCGGCCAAAACTGCGAGTGTTGATGACCGGCACGTAAATGCACCCTGGGTTCGTCAATGGTGGAAATCACTCCGGGGATCCAAAACGGTGATTAATAGCCCATGTAACTGTGATTAAGAGCCCATGAAACAGGCCAGAATCAGCCAAAACTGCGAGTGTTGATGACCAGCACGTAAATGCACCCTAGGGTTCGTCAATGGTGGAAATCACTCCGGGGACCCAAAACGGTGATTAATAGCCCATGAAACAGGCCAGAATCGGCCAAAACTGCGAGTGTTGATGAACGGCACGTAAATGCACCCTGGGTTCGTCAATGGTGGAAAACACTCCGGGGATCCAAAATGGTGATTAATAGCCCATGTAACTGTGATTAATAGCCCATGAAACAGGCCAGAATCGGCCAAAACTGCGAGTGTTGATGACCGGCACGTAAATGCACCCTGGGTTCGTCAATGGTGGAAATCACTCCGGGGATCCAAAACGGTGATTAATAGCCCATGTAACTGTGATTAAGAGCCCATGAAACAGGCCAGAATCAGCCAAAACTGCGAGTGTTGATGACCAGCACGTAAATACACCCTAGGGTTCGTCAATGGTGGAAATCACTCCGGGGACCCAAAACGGTGATTAATAGCCCATGAAACAGGCCAGAATCGGCCAAAACTGCGAGTGTTAATGACCGGCACGTAAATGCACCCTGGTTTCGTCAATGGTGGAAATCACTCCGGGGATCCAAAATGGTGATTAATAGCCCATGTAACTGTGATTAATAGCCCATGAAACAGGCCAGGATCGGCCAAAACTGCGAGTGTTGATGACCGGCACGTAAATGCACCCTGGGGTTCGTCAATGGTGGAAATCACTCCGGGGACCCAAAACGGTGATTAATAGCCCATGAAACAGGCCAGAATCGGCCAAAACTGCGAGTGTTGATGACCGGCACGTAAATGCACCCTGGGTTCGTCAATGGTGGAAATCACTCCGGGGATCCAAAACGGTGATTAATAGCCCATGTAACTGTGATTAAGAGCCCATGAAACAGGCCAGAATCAGCCAAAACTGCGAGTGTTGATGACCAGCACGTAAATGCACCCTAGGGTTCGTCAATGGTGGAAATCACTCCGGGGACCCAAAACGGTGATTAATAGCCCATGAAACAGGCCAGAATCGGCCAAAACTGCGAGTGTTGATGAACGGCACGTAAATGCACCCTGGGTTCGTCAATGGTGGAAAACACTCCGGGGATCCAAAATGGTGATTAATAGCCCATGTAACTGTGATTAATAGCCCATGAAACAGGCCAGAATCGGCCAAAACTGCGAGTGTTGATGACCGGCACGTAAATGCACCCTGGGTTCGTCAATGGTGGAAATCACTCCGGGGATCCAAAACGGTGATTAATAGCCCATGTAACTGTGATTAAGAGCCCATGAAACAGGCCAGAATCAGCCAAAACTGCGAGTGTTGATGACCAGCACGTAAATGCACCCTAGGGTTCGTCAATGGTGGAAATCACTCCGGGGACCCAAAACGGTGATTAATAGCCCATGAAACAGGCCAGAATCGGCCAAAACTGCGAGTGTTGATGAACGGCACGTAAATGCACCCTGGGTTCGTCAATGGTGGAAAACACTCCGGGGATCCAAAATGGTGATTAATAGCCCATGTAACTGTGATTAATAGCCCATGAAACAGGCCAGAATCGGCCAAAACTGCGAGTGTTGATGACCGGCACGTAAATGCACCCTGGGTTCGTCAATGGTGGAAATCACTCCGGGGATCCAAAACGGTGATTAATAGCCCATGTAACTGTGATTAATAGCCCATGAAACAGGCCAGAATCAGCCAAAACTGCGAGTGTTGATGACCAGCACGTAAATGCACCCTAGGGTTCGTCAATGGTGGAAATCACTCCGGGGACCCAAAACGGTGATTAATAGCCCATGAAACAGGCCAGAATCGGCCAAAACTGCGAGTGTTAATGACCGGCACGTAAATGCACCCTGGTTTCGTCAATGGTGGAAATCACTCCGGGATCCAAAATGGTGATTAATAGCCCATGTAACTGTGATTAATAGCCCATGAAACAGGCCAGAATCGGCCAAAACTGCGAGTGTTGATGACCGGCACGTAAATGCACCCTGGGTTCGTCAATGGTGGAAATCACTCCGGGGATCCAAAACGGTGATTAATAGCCCATGTAACTGTGATTAAGAGCCCATGAAACAGGCCAGAATCAGCCAAAACTGCGAGTGTTGATGACCAGCACGTAAATGCACCCTAGGGTTCGTCAATGGTGGAAATCACTCCGGGGACCCAAAACGGTGATTAATAGCCCATGAAACAGGCCAGAATCGGCCAAAACTGCGAGTGTTGATGAACGGCACGTAAATGCACCCTGGGTTCGTCAATGGTGGAAAACACTCCGGGGATCCAAAATGGTGATTAATAGCCCATGTAACTGTGATTAATAGCCCATGAAACAGGCCAGAATCGGCCAAAACTGCGAGTGTTGATGACCGGCACGTAAATGCACCCTGGGTTCGTCAATGGTGGAAATCACTCCGGGGATCCAAAACGGTGATTAATAGCCCATGTAACTGTGATTAAGAGCCCATGAAACAGGCCAGAATCAGCCAAAACTGCGAGTGTTGATGACCAGCACGTAAATACACCCTAGGGTTCGTCAATGGTGGAAATCACTCCGGGGACCCAAAACGGTGATTAATAGCCCATGAAACAGGCCAGAATCGGCCAAAACTGCGAGTGTTAATGACCGGCACGTAAATGCACCCTGGTTTCGTCAATGGTGGAAATCACTCCGGGGATCCAAAATGGTGATTAATAGCCCATGTAACTGTGATTAATAGCCCATGAAACAGGCCAGAATCGGCCAAAACTGCGAGTGTTGATGACCGGCACGTAAATGCACCCTGGGGTTCGTCAATGGTGGAAATCACTCCGGGGACCCAAAACGGTGATTAATAGCCCATGAAACAGGCCAGAATCGGCCAAAACTGCGAGTGTTAATGACCGGCACGTAAATGCACCCTGGTTTCGTCAATGGTGGAAATCACTCCGGGGATCCAAAATGGTGATTAATAGCCCATGTAACTGTGATTAATAGCCCATGAAACAGGCCAGAATCGGCCAAAACTGCGAGTGTTGATGACCGGCACGTAAATGCACCCTGGGGTTCGTCAATGGTGGAAATCACTCCGGGGACCCAAAACGGTGATTAATAGCCCATGAAACAGGCCAGAATCGGCCAAAACTGCGAGTGTTGATGACCGGCACGTAAATGCACCCTGGGTTCGTCAATGGTGGAAATCACTCCGGGGATCCAAAACGGTGATTAATAGCCCATGTAACTGTGATTAAGAGCCCATGAAACAGGCCAGAATCAGCCAAAACTGCGAGTGTTGATGACCAGCACGTAAATGCACCCTAGGGTTCGTCAATGGTGGAAATCACTCCGGGGACCCAAAACGGTGATTAATAGCCCATGAAACAGGCCAGAATCGGCCAAAACTGCGAGTGTTAATGACCGGCACGTAAATGCACCCTGGTTTCGTCAATGGTGGAAATCACTCCGGGATCCAAAATGGTGATTAAGAGCCCATGTAACTGTGATTAATAGCCCATGAAACAGGCCAGAATCGGCCAAAACTGCGAGTGTTGATGACCGGCACGTAAATGCACCCTGGGTTCGTCAATGGTGGAAATCACTCCGGGGATCCAAAACGGTGATTAATAGCCCATGTAACTGTGATTAAGAGCCCATGAAACAGGCCAGAATCAGCCAAAACTGCGAGTGTTGATGACCAGCACGTAAATGCACCCTAGGGTTCGTCAATGGTGGAAATCACTCCGGGGACCCAAAACGGTGATTAATAGCCCATGAAACAGGCCAGAATCGGCCAAAACTGCGAGTGTTGATGAACGGCACGTAAATGCACCCTGGGTTCGTCAATGGTGGAAAACACTCCGGGGATCCAAAATGGTGATTAATAGCCCATGTAACTGTGATTAATAGCCCATGAAACAGGCCAGAATCGGCCAAAACTGCGAGTGTTGATGACCGGCACGTAAATGCACCCTGGGGTTCGTCAATTGTGGAAATCACTCCGAGGACCCAAAACGGTGATTAATAGCCCATGAAACAGGCCAGAATCGGCCAAAACTGCGAGTGTTGATGACCGGCACGTAAATGCACCCTGGGTTCGTCAATGGTGGAAATCACTTCGGGGATCCAAAACGGTGATTAATAGCCCATGTAACTGTGATTAAGAGCCCATGAAACAGGCCAGAATCAGCCAAAACTGCGAGTGTTGATCACCAGCACGTAAATGCACCCTAGGGTTCGTCAATGGTGGAAATCACTCCGGGGACCCAAAACGGTGATTAATAGCCCATGAAACAGGCCAGAATCGGCCAAAACTGCGAGTGTTGATGAACGGCACGTAAATGCACCCTGGGTTCGTCAATGGTGGAAAACACTCCGGGGATCCAAAATGGTGATTAATAGCCCATGTAACTGTGATTAATAGCCCATGAAACAGGCCAGAATCGGCCAAAACTGCGAGTGTTGATGACCGGCACGTAAATGCACCCTGGGTTCGTCAATGGTGGAAATCACTCCGGGGATCCAAAACGGTGATTAATAGCCCATGTAACTGTGATTAAGAGCCGATGAAACAGGCCAGAATCAGCCAAAACTGCGAGTGTTGATGACCAGCACGTAAATGCACCCTAGGGTTCGTCAATGGTGGAAATCACTCCGGGGACCCAAAACGGTGATTAATAGCCCATGAAACAGGCCAGAATCGGCCAAAACTGCGAGTGTTGATGACCGGCACGTAAATGCACCCTGGGTTCGTCAATGGTGGAAAACACTCCGAGGATCCAAAACGGTGACTAATAGCCCATGTAACTGTGATTAATAGCCCATGAAACAGGCCAGAATCGGCCAAAACTGCGAGTGTTGATGACTGGCACGTAAATGCACCCTGGGTTCGTCAATGGTGGAAATCACTCCGAGGATCCAAAACGGTGATTAATAGCCCATGTAACTGTGATTAAGAGCCCATGAAACAGGCCAGAATCAGCCAAAACTGCGAGTGTTGATGACCAGCACGTAAATGCACCCTAGGGTTCGTCAATGGTGGAAATCACTCCGGGGACCGAAACCGGTGATTAATAGCCCATGAAACAGGCCAGAATCGGCCAAAACTGCGAGTGTTGATGACCGGCACGTAAATGCACCCTGGGTTCGTCAATGGTGGAAATCACTCCGGGATCCAAAATGGTGATTAATAGCCCATGAAATAGGCCAGAATCGGCCAAAACTGCGAGTGTTAATGACCGGCACGTAAATGCACCCTGGTTTCGTCAATGGTGGAAATCACTCCGGGATCCAAAATGGTGATTAATAGCCCATGTAACTGTGATTAATAGCCCATGAAACAGGCCAGAATCGGCCAAAACTGCGAGTGTTAATGACCGGCACGTAAATGCACCCTGGTTTCGTCAATGGTGGAAATCACTCCGGGATCCAAAATGGTGATTAATAGCCCATGTAACTGTGATTAATAGCCCATGAAACAGGCCAGAATCGGCCAAAACTGCGAGTGTTGATGACCGGCACGTAAATGCACCCTGGGTTCGTCAATGGTGGAAATCACTCCGGGGATCCAAAACGGTGATTAATAGCCCATGTAACTGTGATTAAGAGCCCATGAAACAGGCCAGAATCAGCCAAAACTGCGAGTGTTGATGACCAGCACGTAAATGCACCCTAGGGTTCGTCAATGGTGGAAATCACTCCGGGGACCCAAAACGGTGATTAATAGCCCATGAAACAGGCCAGAATCGGCCAAAACTGCGAGTGTTGATGAACGGCACGTAAATGCACCCTGGGTTCGTCAATGGTGGAAAACACTCCGGGGATCCAAAATGGTGATTAATAGCCCATGTAACTGTGATTAATAGCCCATGAAACAGGCCAGAATCGGCCAAAACTGCGAGTGTTGATGACCGGCACGTAAATGCACCCTGGGTTCGTCAATGGTGGAAATCACTCCGGGGATCCAAAACGGTGATTAATAGCCCATGTAACTGTGATTAAGAGCCGATGAAACAGGCCAGAATCAGCCAAAACTGCGAGTGTTGATGACCAGCACGTAAATGCACCCTAGGGTTCGTCAATGGTGGAAATCACTCCGGGGACCCAAAACGGTGATTAATAGCCCATGAAACAGGCCAGAATCGGCCAAAACTGCGAGTGTTGATGACCGGCACGTAAATGCACCCTGGGTTCGTCAATGGTGGAAAACACTCCGAGGATCCAAAACGGTGACTAATAGCCCATGTAACTGTGATTAATAGCCCATGAAACAGGCCAGAATCGGCCAAAACTGCGAGTGTTGATGACTGGCACGTAAATGCACCCTGGGTTCGTCAATGGTGGAAATCACTCCGAGGATCCAAAACGGTGATTAATAGCCCATGTAACTGTGATTAAGAGCCCATGAAACAGGCCAGAATCAGCCAAAACTGCGAGTGTTGATGACCAGCACGTAAATGCACCCTAGGGTTCGTCAATGGTGGAAATCACTCCGGGGACCGAAACCGGTGATTAATAGCCCATGAAACAGGCCAGAATCGGCCAAAACTGCGAGTGTTGATGACCGGCACGTAAATGCACCCTGGGTTCGTCAATGGTGGAAATCACTCCGGGGATCCAAAACGGTGATTAATAGCCCATGTAACTGTGATTAAGAGCCCATGAAACAGGCCAGAATCAGCCAAAACTGCGAGTGTTGATGACCAGCACGTAAATGCACCCTAGGGTTCGTCAATGGTGGAAATCACTCCGGGGACCCAAAACGGTGATTAATAGCCCATGAAACAGGCCAGAATCGGCCAAAACTGCGAGTGTTGATGAACGGCACGTAAATGCACCCTGGGTTCGTCAATGGTGGAAAACACTCCGGGGATCCAAAATGGTGATTAATAGCCCATGTAACTGTGATTAATAGCCCATGAAACAGGCCAGAATCGGCCAAAACTGCGAGTGTTGATGACTGGCACGTAAATGCACCCTGGGTTCGTCAATGGTGGAAATCACTCCGAGGATCCAAAATGGTGATTAATAGCCCATGTAACTGTGATTAATAGCCCATGAAACAGGCCAGAATCGGCCAAAACTGCGAGTGTTGATGACCGGCACGTAAATGCACCCTGGGTTCGTCAATGGTGGAAATCACTCCGGGGATCCAAAACGGTGATTAATAGCCCATGTAACTGTGATTAAGAGCCGATGAAACAGGCCAGAATCAGCCAAAACTGCGAGTGTTGATGACCAGCACGTAAATGCACCCTAGGGTTCGTCAATGGTGGAAATCACTCCGGGGACCCAAAACGGTGATTAATAGCCCATGAAACAGGCCAGAATCGGCCAAAACTGCGAGTGTTGATGACCGGCACGTAAATGCACCCTGGGTTCGTCAATGGTGGAAAACACTCCGAGGATCCAAAACGGTGACTAATAGCCCATGTAACTGTGATTAATAGCCCATGAAACAGGCCAGAATCGGCCAAAACTGCGAGTGTTGATGACTGGCACGTAAATGCACCCTGGGTTCGTCAATGGTGGAAATCACTCCGAGGATCCAAAACGGTGATTAATAGCCCATGTAACTGTGATTAAGAGCCCATGAAACAGGCCAGAATCAGCCAAAACTGCGAGTGTTGATGACCAGCACGTAAATGCACCCTAGGGTTCGTCAATGGTGGAAATCACTCCGGGGACCGAAACCGGTGATTAATAGCCCATGAAACAGGCCAGAATCGGCCAAAACTGCGAGTGTTGATGACCGGCACGTAAATGCACCCTGGGTTCGTCAATGGTGGAAATCACTCCGGGGATCCAAAACGGTGATTAATAGCCCATGTAACTGTGATTAAGAGCCCATGAAACAGGCCAGAATCAGCCAAAACTGCGAGTGTTGATGACCAGCACGTAAATGCACCCTAGGGTTCGTCAATGGTGGAAATCACTCCGGGGACCCAAAACGGTGATTAATAGCCCATGAAACAGGCCAGAATCGGCCAAAACTGCGAGTGTTGATGAACGGCACGTAAATGCACCCTGGGTTCGTCAATGGTGGAAAACACTCCGGGGATCCAAAATGGTGATTAATAGCCCATGTAACTGTGATTAATAGCCCATGAAACAGGCCAGAATCGGCCAAAACTGCGAGTGTTGATGACTGGCACGTAAATGCACCCTGGGTTCGTCAATGGTGGAAATCACTCCGAGGATCCAAAACGGTGATTAATAGCCCATGTAACTGTGATTAAGAGCCCATGAAACAGGCCAGAATCAGCCAAAACTGCGAGTGTTGATGACCAGCACGTAAATGCACCCTAGGGTTCGTCAATGGTGGAAATCACTCCGGGGACCGAAACCGGTGATTAATAGCCCATGAAACAGGCCAGAATCGGCCAAAACTGCGAGTGTTGATGACCGGCACGTAAATGCACCCTGGGTTCGTCAATGGTGGAAAACACTCCGGGGATCCAAAACGGTGACTAATAGCCCATGTAACTGTGATTAATAGCCCATGAAACAGGCCAGAATCGGCCAAAACTGCGAGTGTTGATGACCGGCACGTAAATGCACCCTGGGTTCGTCAATGGTGGAAATCACTCCGGGGATCCAAAACGGTGATTAATAGCCCATGTAACTGTGACTAAGAGCCCATGAAACAGGCCAGAATCAGCCAAAACTGCGAGTGTTGAAGTGTTGATGACCAGCACGTAAATGCACCCTAGGGTTCGTCAATGGTGGAAATCACTCCGGGGACCCAAAACGGTGATTAATAGCCCATGAAACAGGCCAGAATCGGCCAAAACTGCGAGTGTTGATGAACGGCACGTAAATGCACCCTGGGTTCGTCAATGGTGGAAAACACTCCGGGGATCCAAAATGGTGATTAATAGCCCATGTAACTGTGATTAATAGCCCATGAAACAGGCCAGAATCGGCCAAAACTGTGAGTGTTGATGACTGGCACGTAAATGCACCCTGGGTTCGTCAATGGTGGAAATCACTCCGGGGATCCAAAACGGTGATTAATAGCCCATGTAATTGTGATTAAGAGCCCATGAAACAGGCCAGAATCAGCCAAAACTGCGAGTGTTGATGACCAGCACGTAAATACACCCTAGGGTTCGTCAATGGTGGAAATCACTCCGGGGACCCAAAACGGTGATTAATAGCCCATGAAACAGGCCAGAATCGGCCAAAACTGCGAGTGTTAATGACCGGCACGTAAATGCACCCTGGTTTCGTCAATGGTGGAAATCACTCCGGGGATCCAAAATGGTGATTAATAGCCCATGTAACTGTGATTAATAGCCCATGAAACAGGCCAGAATCGGCCAAAACTGCGAGTGTTGATGACCGGCACGTAAATGCACCCTGGGGTTCGTCAATGGTGGAAATCACTCCGGGGACCCAAAACGGTGATTAATAGCCCATGAAACAGGCCAGAATCGGCCAAAACTGCGATTGTTGATGACCGGCACGTAAATGCACCCTGGGTTCGTCAATGGTGGAAATCACTCCGGGGATCCAAAACGGTGATTAATAGCCCATGTAACTGTGATTAATAGCCCATGAAACAGGCCAGAATCAGCCAAAACTGCGAGTGTTGATGACCGGCACGTAAATGCACCCTGGGGTTCGTCAATGGTGGAAATCACTCCGGGGACCCAAAACGGTGATTAATAGGCCATGAAACAGGCCAGAATCGGCCAAAACTGCGATTGTTGATGACCGGCACGTAAATGCACCCTGGGTTCGTCAATGGTGGAAATCACTCCGGGGATCCAAAACGGTGATTAATAGCCCATGTAACTGTGATTAATAGCCCATGAAACAGGCCAGAATCAGCCAAAACTGCGAGTGTTGATGACCAGCACGTAAATGCACCCTAGGGTTCGTCAATGGTGGAAATCACTCCGGGGACCCAAAACGGTGATTAATAGCCCATGAAACAGGCCAGAATCGGCCAAAACTGCGAGTGTTAATGACCGGCACGTAAATGCACCCTGGTTTCGTCAATGGTGGAAAACACTCCGGGGATCCAAAACGGTGACTAATAGCCCATGTAACTGTGATTAATAGCCCATGAAACAGGCCAGAATCGGCCAAAACTGCGAGTGTTGATGACCGGCACGTAAATGCACCCTGGGTTCGTCAATGGTGGAAATCACTCCGGGGATCCAAAACGGTGATTAATAGCCCATGTAACTGTGATTAATAGCCCATGAAACAGGCCAGAATCAGCCAAAACTGCGAGTGTTGATGACCAGCACGTAAATGCACCCTAGGGTTCGTCAATGGTGGAAATCACTCCGGGGACCCAAAACGGTGATTAATAGCCCATGAAACAGGCCAGAATCGGCCAAAACTGCGAGTGTTGATGAACGGCACGTAAATGCACCCTGGGTTCGTCAATGGTGGAAAACACTCCGGGGATCCAAAATGGTGATTAATAGCCCATGTAACTGTGATTAATAGCCCATGAAACAGGCCAGAATCGGCCAAAACTGCGAGTGTTGATGACTGGCACGTAAATGCACCCTGGGTTCGTCAATGGTGGAAATCACTCCGAGGATCCAAAACGGTGATTAATAGCCCATGTAACTGTGATTAAGAGCCCATGAAACAGGCCAGAATCAGCCAAAACTGCGAGTGTTGATGACCAGCACGTAAATGCACCCTAGGGTTCGTCAATGGTGGAAATCACTCCGGGGACCCAAACCGGTGATTAATAGCCCATGAAACAGGCCAGAATCGGCCAAAACTGCGAGTGTTGATGACCGGCACGTAAATGCACCCTGGGTTCGTCAATGGTGGAAAACACTCCGAGGATCCAAAACGGTGACTAATAGCCCATGTAACTGTGATTAATAGCCCATGAAACAGGCCAGAATCGGCCAAAACTGCGAGTGTTGATGACCGGCACGTAAATGCACCCTGGGTTCGTCAATGGTGGAAATCACTCCGGGGATCCAAAACGGTGATTAATAGCCCATGTAACTGTGATTAAGAGCCCATGAAACAGGCCAGAATCAGCCAAAACTGCGAGTGTTGATGACCAGCACGTAAATGCACCCTAGGGTTCGTCAATGGTGGAAATCACTCCGGGGACCCAAAACGGTGATTAATAGCCCATGAAACAGGCCAGAATCGGCCAAAACTGCGAGTGTTGATGAACGGCACGTAAATGCACCCTGGGTTCGTCAATGGTGGAAAACACTCCGGGGATCCAAAATGGTGATTAATAGCCCATGTAACTGTGATTAATAGCCCATGAAACAGGCCAGAATCGGCCAAAACTGCGAGTGTTGATGACTGGCACGTAAATGCACCCTGGGTTCGTCAATGGTGGAAATCACTCCGAGGATCCAAAACGGTGATTAATAGCCCATGTAACTGTGATTAAGAGCCCATGAAACAGGCCAGAATCAGCCAAAACTGCGAGTGTTGATGACCAGCACGTAAATGCACCCTAGGGTTCGTCAATGGTGGAAATCACTCCGGGGACCGAAACCGGTGATTAATAGCCCATGAAACAGGCCAGAATCGGCCAAAACTGTGAGTGTTGATGACCGGCACGTAAATGCACCCTGGGTTCGTCAATGGTGGAAAACACTCCGGGGATCCAAAACGGTGACTAATAGCCCATGTAACTGTGATTAATAGCCCATGAAACAGGCCAGAATCGGCCAAAACTGCGAGTGTTGATGACCGGCACGTAAATGCACCCTGGGTTCGTCAATGGTGGAAATCACTCCGGGGATCCAAAACGGTGATTAATAGCCCATGTAACTGTGATTAAGAGCCCATGAAACAGGCCAGAATCAGCCAAAACTGCGAGTGTTGAAGTGTTGATGACCAGCACGTAAATGCACCCTAGGGTTCGTCAATGGTGGAAATCACTCCGGGGACCCAAAACGGTGATTAATAGCCCATGAAACAGGCCAGAATCGGCCAAAACTGCGAGTGTTGATGAACGGCACGTAAATGCACCCTGGGTTCGTCAATGGTGGAAAACACTCCGGGGATCCAAAATGGTGATTAATAGCCCATGTAACTGTGATTAATAGCCCATGAAACAGGCCAGAATCGGCCAAAACTGCGAGTGTTGATGACTGGCACGTAAATGCACCCTGGGTTCGTCAATGGTGGAAATCACTCCGGGGATCCAAAACGGTGATTAATAGCCCATGTAACTGTGATTAAGAGCCCATGAAACAGGCCAGAATCAGCCAAAACTGCGAGTGTTGATGACCAGCACGTAAATACACCCTAGGGTTCGTCAATGGTGGAAATCACTCCGGGGACCCAAAACGGTGATTAATAGCCCATGAAACAGGCCAGAATCGGCCAAAACTGCGAGTGTTGATGACCGGCACGTAAATGCACCCTGGGTTCGTCAATGGTGGAAATCACTCCGGGGATCCAAAACGGTGATTAATAGCCCATGTAACTGTGATTAAGAGCCCATGAAACAGGCCAGAATCAGCCAAAACTGCGAGTGTTGAAGTGTTGATGACCAGCACGTAAATGCACCCTAGGGTTCGTCAATGGTGGAAATCACTCCGGGGACCCAAAACGGTGATTAATAGCCCATGAAACAGGCCAGAATCGGCCAAAACTGCGAGTGTTGATGAACGGCACGTAAATGCACCCTGGGTTCGTCAATGGTGGAAAACACTCCGGGGATCCAAAATGGTGATTAATAGCCCATGTAACTGTGATTAATAGCCCATGAAACAGGCCAGAATCGGCCAAAACTGTGAGTGTTGATGACTGGCACGTAAATGCACCCTGGGTTCGTCAATGGTGGAAATCACTCCGGGGATCCAAAACGGTGATTAATAGCCCATGTAATTGTGATTAAGAGCCCATGAAACAGGCCAGAATCAGCCAAAACTGCGAGTGTTGATGACCAGCACGTAAATACACCCTAGGGTTCGTCAATGGTGGAAATCACTCCGGGGACCCAAAACGGTGATTAATAGCCCATGAAACAGGCCAGAATCGGCCAAAACTGCGAGTGTTAATGACCGGCACGTAAATGCACCCTGGTTTCGTCAATGGTGGAAATCACTCCGGGGATCCAAAATGGTGATTAATAGCCCATGTAACTGTGATTAATAGCCCATGAAACAGGCCAGAATCGGCCAAAACTGCGAGTGTTGATGACCGGCACGTAAATGCACCCTGGGGTTCGTCAATGGTGGAAATCACTCCGGGGACCCAAAACGGTGATTAATAGCCCATGAAACAGGCCAGAATCGGCCAAAACTGCGATTGTTGATGACCGGCACGTAAATGCACCCTCGGTTCGTCAATGGTGGAAATCACTCCGGGGATCCAAAACGGTGATTAATAGCCCATGTAACTGTGATTAATAGCCCATGAAACAGGCCAGAATCAGCCAAAACTGCGAGTGTTGATGACCGGCACGTAAATGCACCCTGGGGTTCGTCAATGGTGGAAATCACTCCGGGGACCCAAAACGGTGATTAATAGCCCATGAAACAGGCCAGAATCGGCCAAAACTGCGATTGTTGATGACCGGCACGTAAATGCACCCTGGGTTCGTCAATGGTGGAAATCACTCCGGGGATCCAAAACGGTGATTAATAGCCCATGTAACTGTGATTAATAGCCCATGAAACAGGCCAGAATCAGCCAAAACTGCGAGTGTTGATGACCAGCACGTAAATGCACCCTAGGGTTCGTCAATGGTGGAAATCACTCCGGGGACCCAAAACGGTGATTAATAGCCCATGAAACAGGCCAGAATCGGCCAAAACTGCGAGTGTTAATGACCGGCACGTAAATGCACCCTGGTTTCGTCAATGGTGGAAAACACTCCGGGGATCCAAAACGGTGACTAATAGCCCATGTAACTGTGATTAATAGCCCATGAAACAGGCCAGAATCGGCCAAAACTGCGAGTGTTGATGACCGGCACGTAAATGCACCCTGGGTTCGTCAATGGTGGAAATCACTCCGGGGATCCAAAACGGTGATTAATAGCCCATGTAACTGTGATTAAGAGCCCATGAAACAGGCCAGAATCAGCCAAAACTGCGAGTGTTGATGACCAGCACGTAAATGCACCCTAGGGTTCGTCAATGGTGGAAATCACTCCGGGGACCCAAAACGGTGATTAATAGCCCATGAAACAGGCCAGAATCGGCCAAAACTGCGAGTGTTGATGAACGGCACGTAAATGCACCCTGGGTTCGTCAATGGTGGAAAACACTCCGGGGATCCAAAATGGTGATTAATAGCCCATGTAACTGTGATTAATAGCCCATGAAACAGGCCAGAATCGGCCAAAACTGCGAGTGTTGATGACCGGCACGTAAATGCACCCTGGGTTCGTCAATGGTGGAAATCACTCCGGGGATCCAAAACGGTGATTAATAGCCCATGTAACTGTGATTAATAGCCCATGAAACAGGCCAGAATCAGCCAAAACTGCGAGTGTTGATGACCAGCACGTAAATGCACCCTAGGGTTCGTCAATGGTGGAAATCACTCCGGGGACCCAAAACGGTGATTAATAGCCCATGAAACAGGCCAGAATCGGCCAAAACTGCGAGTGTTAATGACCGGCACGTAAATGCACCCTGGTTTCGTCAATGGTGGAAAACACTCCGGGGATCCAAAACGGTGACTAATAGCCCATGTAACTGTGATTAATAGCCCATGAAACAGGCCAGAATCGGCCAAAACTGCGAGTGTTGATGACCGGCACGTAAATGCACCCTGGGTTCGTCAATGGTGGAAATCACTCCGGGGATCCAAAACGGTGATTAATAGCCCATGTAACTGTGATTAATAGCCCATGAAACAGGCCAGAATCAGCCAAAACTGCGAGTGTTGATGACCAGCACGTAAATGCACCCTAGGGTTCGTCAATGGTGGAAATCACTCCGGGGACCCAAAACGGTGATTAATAGCCCATGAAACAGGCCAGAATCGGCCAAAACTGCGAGTGTTGATGAACGGCACGTAAATGCACCCTGGGTTCGTCAATGGTGGAAAACACTCCGGGGATCCAAAATGGTGATTAATAGCCCATGTAACTGTGATTAATAGCCCATGAAACAGGCCAGAATCGGCCAAAACTGCGAGTGTTGATGACTGGCACGTAAATGCACCCTGGGTTCGTCAATGGTGGAAATCACTCCGAGGATCCAAAACGGTGATTAATAGCCCATGTAACTGTGATTAAGAGCCCATGAAACAGGCCAGAATCAGCCAAAACTGCGAGTGTTGATGACCAGCACGTAAATGCACCCTAGGGTTCGTCAATGGTGGAAATCACTCCGGGGACCGAAACCGGTGATTAATAGCCCATGAAACAGGCCAGAATCGGCCAAAACTGTGAGTGTTGATGACCGGCACGTAAATGCACCCTGGGTTCGTCAATGGTGGAAAACACTCCGGGGATCCAAAACGGTGACTAATAGCCCATGTAACTGTGATTAATAGCCCATGAAACAGGCCAGAATCGGCCAAAACTGCGAGTGTTGATGACCGGCACGTAAATGCACCCTGGGTTCGTCAATGGTGGAAATCACTCCGGGGATCCAAAACGGTGATTAATAGCCCATGTAACTGTGATTAAGAGCCCATGAAACAGGCCAGAATCAGCCAAAACTGCGAGTGTTGAAGTGTTGATGACCAGCACGTAAATGCACCCTAGGGTTCGTCAATGGTGGAAATCACTCCGGGGACCCAAAACGGTGATTAATAGCCCATGAAACAGGCCAGAATCGGCCAAAACTGCGAGTGTTGATGAACGGCACGTAAATGCACCCTGGGTTCGTCAATGGTGGAAAACACTCCGGGGATCCAAAATGGTGATTAATAGCCCATGTAACTGTGATTAATAGCCCATGAAACAGGCCAGAATCGGCCAAAACTGCGAGTGTTGATGACTGGCACGTAAATGCACCCTGGGTTCGTCAATGGTGGAAATCACTCCGGGGATCCAAAACGGTGATTAATAGCCCATGTAACTGTGATTAAGAGCCCATGAAACAGGCCAGAATCAGCCAAAACTGCGAGTGTTGATGACCAGCACGTAAATACACCCTAGGGTTCGTCAATGGTGGAAATCACTCCGGGGACCCAAAACGGTGATTAATAGCCCATGAAACAGGCCAGAATCGGCCAAAACTGCGAGTGTTGATGACCGGCACGTAAATGCACCCTGGGTTCGTCAATGGTGGAAATCACTCCGGGGATCCAAAACGGTGATTAATAGCCCATGTAACTGTGATTAAGAGCCCATGAAACAGGCCAGAATCAGCCAAAACTGCGAGTGTTGATGACCAGCACGTAAATGCACCCTAGGGTTCGTCAATGGTGGAAATCACTCCGGGGACCCAAAACGGTGATTAATAGCCCATGAAACAGGCCAGAATCGGCCAAAACTGCGAGTGTTGATGAACGGCACGTAAATGCACCCTGGGTTCGTCAATGGTGGAAAACACTCCGGGGATCCAAAATGGTGATTAATAGCCCATGTAACTGTGATTAATAGCCCATGAAACAGGCCAGAATCGGCCAAAACTGCGAGTGTTGATGACTGGCACGTAAATGCACCCTGGGTTCGTCAATGGTGGAAATCACTCCGGGGATCCAAAACGGTGATTAATAGCCCATGTAACTGTGATTAATAGCCCATGAAACAGGCCAGAATCAGCCAAAACTGCGAGTGTTGATGACCAGCACGTAAATGCACCCTAGGATTCGTCAATGGTGGAAATCACTCCGGGGACCCAAAACGGTGATTAATAGCCCATGAAACAGGCCAGAATCGGCCAAAACTGCGAGTGTTAATGACCGGCACGTAAATGCTCCCTGGTTTCGTCAATGGTGGAAAACACTCCGGGGATCCAAAACGGTGACTAATAGCCCATGTAACTGTGATTAATAGCCCATGAAACAGGCCAGAATCGGCCAAAACTGCGAGTGTTGATGACCGGCACGTAAATGCACCCTGGGTTCGTCAATGGTGGAAATCACTCCGGGGATCCAAAACGGTGATTAATAGCCCATGTAACTGTGATTAAGAGCCCATGAAACAGGCCAGAATCAGCCAAAACTGCGAGTGTTGATGACCAGCACGTAAATGCACCCTAGGGTTCGTCAATGGTGGAAATCACTCCGGGGACCGAAACCGGTGATTAATAGCCCATGAAACAGGCCAGAATCGGCCAAAACTGTGAGTGTTGATGACCGGCACGTAAATGCACCCTGGGTTCGTCAATGGTGGAAAACACTCCGGGGATCCAAAACGGTGACTAATAGCCCATGTAACTGTGATTAATAGCCCATGAAACAGGCCAGAATCGGCCAAAACTGCGAGTGTTGATGACCGGCACGTAAATGCACCCTGGGTTCGTCAATGGTGGAAATCACTCCGGGGATCCAAAACGGTGATTAATAGCCCATGTAACTGTGATTAAGAGCCCATGAAACAGGCCAGAATCAGCCAAAACTGCGAGTGTTGAAGTGTTGATGACCAGCACGTAAATGCACCCTAGGGTTCGTCAATGGTGGAAATCACTCCGGGGACCCAAAACGGTGATTAATAGCCCATGAAACAGGCCAGAATCGGCCAAAACTGCGAGTGTTGATGAACGGCACGTAAATGCACCCTGGGTTCGTCAATGGTGGAAAACACTCCGGGGATCCAAAATGGTGATTAATAGCCCATGTAACTGTGATTAATAGCCCATGAAACAGGCCAGAATCGGCCAAAACTGCGAGTGTTGATGACTGGCACGTAAATGCACCCTGGGTTCGTCAATGGTGGAAATCACTCCGGGGATCCAAAACGGTGATTAATAGCCCATGTAACTGTGATTAAGAGCCCATGAAACAGGCCAGAATCAGCCAAAACTGCGAGTGTTGATGACCAGCACGTAAATACACCCTAGGGTTCGTCAATGGTGGAAATCACTCCGGGGACCCAAAACGGTGATTAATAGCCCATGAAACAGGCCAGAATCGGCCAAAACTGCGAGTGTTGATGACCGGCACGTAAATGCACCCTGGGTTCGTCAATGGTGGAAATCACTCCGGGGATCCAAAACGGTGATTAATAGCCCATGTAACTGTGATTAAGAGCCCATGAAACAGGCCAGAATCAGCCAAAACTGCGAGTGTTGATGACCAGCACGTAAATGCACCCTAGGGTTCGTCAATGGTGGAAATCACTCCGGGGACCCAAAACGGTGATTAATAGCCCATGAAACAGGCCAGAATCGGCCAAAACTGCGAGTGTTGATGAACGGCACGTAAATGCACCCTGGGTTCGTCAATGGTGGAAAACACTCCGGGGATCCAAAATGGTGATTAATAGCCCATGTAACTGTGATTAATAGCCCATGAAACAGGCCAGAATCGGCCAAAACTGCGAGTGTTGATGACTGGCACGTAAATGCACCCTGGGTTCGTCAATGGTGGAAATCACTCCGGGGATCCAAAACGGTGATTAATAGCCCATGTAACTGTGATTAATAGCCCATGAAACAGGCCAGAATCAGCCAAAACTGCGAGTGTTGATGACCAGCACGTAAATGCACCCTAGGATTCGTCAATGGTGGAAATCACTCCGGGGACCCAAAACGGTGATTAATAGCCCATGAAACAGGCCAGAATCGGCCAAAACTGCGAGTGTTAATGACCGGCACGTAAATGCTCCCTGGTTTCGTCAATGGTGGAAAACACTCCGGGGATCCAAAACGGTGACTAATAGCCCATGTAACTGTGATTAATAGCCCATGAAACAGGCCAGAATCGGCCAAAACTGCGAGTGTTGATGACCGGCACGTAAATGCACCCTGGGTTCGTCAATGGTGGAAATCACTCCGGGGATCCAAAACGGTGATTAATAGCCCATGTAACTGTGATTAAGAGCCCATGAAACAGGCCAGAATCAGCCAAAACTGCGAGTGTTGATGACCAGCACGTAAATGCACCCTAGGGTTCGTCAATGGTGGAAATCACTCCGGGGACCCAAAACGGTGATTAATAGCCCATGAAACAGGCCAGAATCGGCCAAAACTGCGAGTGTTGATGAACGGCACGTAAATGCACCCTGGGTTCGTCAATGGTGGAAAACACTCCGGGGATCCAAAATGGTGATTAATAGCCCATGTAACTGTGATTAATAGCCCATGAAACAGGCCAGAATCGGCCAAAACTGCGAGTGTTGATGACTGGCACGTAAATGCACCCTGGGTTCGTCAATGGTGGAAATCACTCCGAGGATCCAAAACGGTGATTAATAGCCCATGTAACTGTGATTAAGAGCCCATGAAACAGGCCAGAATCAGCCAAAACTGCGAGTGTTGATGACCAGCACGTAAATGCACCCTAGGGTTCGTCAATGGTGGAAATCACTCCGGGGACCCAAACCGGTGATTAATAGCCCATGAAACAGGCCAGAATCGGCCAACACTGCGAGTGTTGATGACCGGCACGTAAATGCACCCTGGGTTCGTCAATGGTGGAAAACACTCCGAGGATCCAAAACGGTGACTAATAGCCCATGTAACTGTGATTAATAGCCCATGAAACAGGCCAGAATCGGCCAAAACTGCGAGTGTTGATGACCGGCACGTAAATGCACCCTGGGTTCGTCAATGGTGGAAATCACTCCGGGGATCCAAAACGGTGATTAATAGCCCATGTAACTGTGATTAAGAGCCCATGAAACAGGCCAGAATCAGCCAAAACTGCGAGTGTTGATGACCAACACGTAAATGCACCCTAGGGTTCGTCAATGGTGGAAATCACTCCGGGGACCCAAAACGGTGATTAATAGCCCATGAAACAGGCCAGAATCGGCCAAAACTGCGAGTGTTGATGAACGGCACGTAAATGCACCCTGGGTTCGTCAATGGTGGAAAACACTCCGGGGATCCAAAATGGTGATTAATAGCCCATGTAACTGTGATTAATAGCCCATGAAACAGGCCAGAATCGGCCAAAACTGCGAGTGTTGATGACTGGCACGTAAATGCACCCTGGGTTCGTCAATGGTGGAAATCACTCCGGGGATCCAAAACGGTGATTAATAGCCCATGTAACTGTGATTAATAGCCCATGAAACAGGCCAGAATCAGCCAAAACTGCGAGTGTTGATGACCAGCACGTAAATGCACCCTAGGGTTCGTCAATGGTGGAAATCACTCCGGGGACCCAAAACGGTGATTAATAGCCCATGAAACAGGCCAGAATCGGCCAAAACTGCGAGTGTTAATGACCGGCACGTAAATGCTCCCTGGTTTCGTCAATGGTGGAAAACACTCCGGGGATCCAAAACGGTGACTAATAGCCCATGTAACTGTGATTAATAGCCCATGAAACAGGCCAGAATCGGCCAAAACTGCGAGTGTTGATGACCGGCACGTAAATGCACCCTGGGTTCGTCAATGGTGGAAATCACTCCGGGGATCCAAAACGGTGATTAATAGCCCATGTAACTGTGATTAAGAGCCCATGAAACAGGCCAGAATCAGCCAAAACTGCGAGTGTTGATGACCAGCACGTAAATGCACCCTAGGGTTCGTCAATGGTGGAAATCACTCCGGGGACCCAAAACGGTGATTAATAGCCCATGAAACAGGCCAGAATCGGCCAAAACTGCGAGTGTTGATGAACGGCACGTAAATGCACCCTGGGTTCGTCAATGGTGGAAAACACTCCGGGGATCCAAAATGGTGATTAATAGCCCATGTAACTGTGATTAATAGCCCATGAAACAGGCCAGAATCGGCCAAAACTGCGAGTGTTGATGACTGGCACGTAAATGCACCCTGGGTTCGTCAATGGTGGAAATCACTCCGAGGATCCAAAACGGTGATTAATAGCCCATGTAACTGTGATTAAGAGCCCATGAAACAGGCCAGAATCAGCCAAAACTGCGAGTGTTGATGACCAGCACGTAAATGCACCCTAGGGTTCGTCAATGGTGGAAATCACTCCGGGGACCCAAACCGGTGATTAATAGCCCATGAAACAGGCCAGAATCGGCCAACACTGCGAGTGTTGATGACCGGCACGTAAATGCACCCTGGGTTCGTCAATGGTGGAAAACACTCCGAGGATCCAAAACGGTGACTAATAGCCCATGTAACTGTGATTAATAGCCCATGAAACAGGCCAGAATCGGCCAAAACTGCGAGTGTTGATGACCGGCACGTAAATGCACCCTGGGTTCGTCAATGGTGGAAAACACTCCGGGGATCCAAAATGGTGATTAATAGCCCATGTAACTGTGATTAATAGCCCATGAAACAGGCCAGAATCGGCCAAAACTGCGAGTGTTGATGACTGGCACGTAAATGCACCCTGGGTTCGTCAATGGTGGAAATCACTCCGGGGATCCAAAACGGTGATTAATAGCCCATGTAACTGTGATTAATAGCCCATGAAACAGGCCAGAATCAGCCAAAACTGCGAGTGTTGATGACCAGCACGTAAATGCACCCTAGGGTTCGTCAATGGTGGAAATCACTCCGGGGACCCAAAACGGTGATTAATAGCCCATGAAACAGGCCAGAATCGGCCAAAACTGCGAGTGTTAATGACCGGCACGTAAATGCTCCCTGGTTTCGTCAATGGTGGAAAACACTCCGGGGATCCAAAACGGTGACTAATAGCCCATGTAACTGTGATTAATAGCCCATGAAACAGGCCAGAATCGGCCAAAACTGCGAGTGTTGATGACCGGCACGTAAATGCACCCTGGGTTCGTCAATGGTGGAAATCACTCCGGGGATCCAAAACGGTGATTAATAGCCCATGTAACTGTGATTAAGAGCCCATGAAACAGGCCAGAATCAGCCAAAACTGCGAGTGTTGATGACCAGCACGTAAATGCACCCTAGGGTTCGTCAATGGTGGAAATCACTCCGGGGACCCAAAACGGTGATTAATAGCCCATGAAACAGGCCAGAATCGGCCAAAACTGCGAGTGTTGATGAACGGCACGTAAATGCACCCTGGGTTCGTCAATGGTGGAAAACACTCCGGGGATCCAAAATGGTGATTAATAGCCCATGTAACTGTGATTAATAGCCCATGAAACAGGCCAGAATCGGCCAAAACTGCGAGTGTTGATGACTGGCACGTAAATGCACCCTGGGTTCGTCAATGGTGGAAATCACTCCGAGGATCCAAAACGGTGATTAATAGCCCATGTAACTGTGATTAAGAGCCCATGAAACAGGCCAGAATCAGCCAAAACTGCGAGTGTTGATGACCAGCACGTAAATGCACCCTAGGGTTCGTCAATGGTGGAAATCACTCCGGGGACCCAAACCGGTGATTAATAGCCCATGAAACAGGCCAGAATCGGCCAACACTGCGAGTGTTGATGACCGGCACGTAAATGCACCCTGGGTTCGTCAATGGTGGAAAACACTCCGAGGATCCAAAACGGTGACTAATAGCCCATGTAACTGTGATTAATAGCCCATGAAACAGGCCAGAATCGGCCAAAACTGCGAGTGTTGATGACCGGCACGTAAATGCACCCTGGGTTCGTCAATGGTGGAAATCACTCCGGGGATCCAAAACGGTGATTAATAGCCCATGTAACTGTGATTAAGAGCCCATGAAACAGGCCAGAATCAGCCAAAACTGCGAGTGTTGATGACCAGCACGTAAATGCACCCTAGGGTTCGTCAATGGTGGAAATCACTCCGGGGACCCAAAACGGTGATTAATTGCCCATGAAACAGGCCAGAATCGGCCAAAACTGCGAGTGTTGATGAACGGCACGTAAATGCACCCTGGGTTCGTCAATGGTGGAAAACACTCCGGGGATCCAAAATGGTGATTAATAGCCCATGTAACTGTGATTAATAGCCCATGAAACAGGCCAGAATCGGCCAAAACTGCGAGTGTTGATGACTGGCACGTAAATGCACCCTGGGTTCGTCAATGGTGGAAATCACTCCGAGGATCCAAAACGGTGATTAATAGCCCATGTAACTGTGATTAAGAGCCCATGAAACAGGCCAGAATCAGCCAAAACTGCGAGTGTTGATGACCAGCACGTAAATGCACCCTAGGGTTCGTCAATGGTGGAAATCACTCCGGGGACCGAAACCGGTGATTAATAGCCCATGAAACAGGCCAGAATCGGCCAAAACTGCGAGTGTTGATGACCGGCACGTAAATGCACCCTGGGTTCGTCAATGGTGGAAAACACTCGGGGGATCCAAAACGGTGACTAATAGCCCATGTAACTGTGATTAATAGCCCATGAAACAGGCCAGAATCGGCCAAAACTGCGAGTGTTGATGACCGGCACGTAAATGCACCCTGGGTTCGTCAATGGTGGAAATCACTCCGGGGATCCAAAACGGTGATTAATAGCCCATGTAACTGTGATTAAGAGCCCATGAAACAGGCCAGAATCAGCCAAAACTGCGAGTGTTGAAGTGTTGATGACCAGCACGTAAATGCACCCTAGGGTTCGTCAATGGTGGAAATCACTCCGGGGACCCAAAACGGTGATTAATAGCCCATGAAACAGGCCAGAATCGGCCAAAACTGCGAGTGTTGATGAACGGCACGTAAATGCACCCTGGGTTCGTCAATGGTGGAAAACACTCCGGGGATCCAAAATGGTGATTAATAGCCCATGTAACTGTGATTAATAGCCCATGAAACAGGCCAGAATCGGCCAAAACTGCGAGTGTTGATGACTGGCACGTAAATGCACCCTGGGTTCGTCAATGGTGGAAATCACTCCGGGGATCCAAAACGGTGATTAATAGCCCATGTAACTGTGATTAAGAGCCCATGAAACAGGCCAGAATCAGCCAAAACTGCGAGTGTTGATGACCAGCACGTAAATACACCCTAGGGTTCGTCAATGGTGGAAATCGCTCCGGGGACCCAAAACGGTGATTAATAGCCCATGAAACAGGCCAGAATCGGCCAAAACTGCGAGTGTTAATGACCGGCACGTAAATGCACCCTGGTTTCGTCAATGGTGGAAATCACTCCGGGGATCCAAAATGGTGATTAATAGCCCATGTAACTGTGATTAATAGCCCATGAAACAGGCCAGAATCGGCCAAAACTGCGAGTGTTGATGACCGGCACGTAAATGCACCCTGGGGTTCGTCAATGGTGGAAATCACTCCGGGGACCCAAAACGGTGATTAATAGCCCATGAAACAGGCCAGAATCGCCCAAAACTGCGATTGTTGATGACCGGCACGTAAATGCACCCTGGGTTCGTCAATGGTGGAAATCACTCCGGGGATCCAAAACGGTGATTAATAGCCCATGTAACTGTGATTAATAGCCCATGAAACAGGCCAGAATCAGCCAAAACTGCGAGTGTTGATGACCAGCACGTAAATGCACCCTAGGGTTCGTCAATGGTGGAAATCACTCCGGGGACCCAAAACGGTGATTAATAGCCCATGAAACAGGCCAGAATCGGCCAAAACTGCGAGTGTTAATGACCGGCACGTAAATGCTCCCTGGTTTCGTCAATGGTGGAAAACACTCCGGGGATCCAAAACAGTGACTAATAGCCCATGTAACTGTGATTAATAGCCCATGAAACAGGCCAGAATCGGCCAAAACTGCGAGTGTTAATGACCGGCACGTAAATGCACCCTGGTTTCGTCAATGGTGGAAATCACTCCGGGATCCAAAATGGTGATTAATAGCCCATGTAACTGTGATTAATAGCCCATGAAACAGGCCAGAATCGGCCAAAACTGCGAGTGTTGATGAACGGCACGTAAATGCACCCTGGGTTCGTCAATGGTGGAAAACACTCCGGGGATCCAAAATGGTGATTAATAGCCCATGTAACTGTGATTAATAGCCCATGAAACAGGCCAGAATCGGCCAAAACTGCGAGTGTTGATGACCGGCACGTAAATGCACCCTGGGTTCGTCAATGGTGGAAATCACTCCGGGGATCCAAAACGGTGATTAATAGCCCATGTAACTGTGATTAAGAGCCCATGAAACAGGCCAGAATCAGCCAAAACTGCGAGTGTTGAAGTGTTGATGACCAGCACGTAAATGCACCCTAGGGTTCGTCAATGGTGGAAATCACTCCGGGGACCCAAAACGGTGATTAATAGCCCATGAAACAGGCCAGAATCGGCCAAAACTGCGAGTGTTGATGAACGGCACGTAAATGCACCCTGGGTTCGTCAATGGTGGAAAACACTCCGGGGATCCAAAATGGTGATTAATAGCCCATGTAACTGTGATTAATAGCCCATGAAACAGGCCAGAATCGGCCAAAACTGCGAGTGTTGATGACTGGCACGTAAATGCACCCTGGGTTCGTCAATGGTGGAAATCACTCCGAGGATCCAAAACGGTGATTAATAGCCCATGTAACTGTGATTAAGAGCCCATGAAACAGGCCAGAATCAGCCAAAACTGCGAGTGTTGATGACCAGCACGTAAATGCACCCTAGGGTTCGTCAATGGTGGAAATCACTCCGGGGACCCAAACCGGTGATTAATAGCCCATGAAACAGGCCAGAATCGGCCAAAACTGCGAGTGTTGATGACCGGCACGTAAATGCACCCTGGGTTCGTCAATGGTGGAAAACACTCCGAGGATCCAAAACGGTGACTAATAGCCCATGTAACTGTGATTAATAGCCCATGAAACAGGCCAGAATCGGCCAAAACTGCGAGTGTTGATGACCGGCACGTAAATGCACCCTGGGTTCGTCAATGGTGGAAATCACTCCGGGGATCCAAAACGGTGATTAATAGCCCATGTAACTGTGATTAAGAGCCCATGAAACAGGCCAGAATCAGCCAAAACTGCGAGTGTTGATGACCAGCACGTAAATGCACCCTAGGGTTCGTCAATGGTGGAAATCACTCCGGGGACCCAAAACGGTGATTAATAGCCCATGAAACAGGCCAGAATCGGCCAAAACTGCGAGTGTTGATGAACGGCACGTAAATGCACCCTGGGTTCGTCAATGGTGGAAAACACTCCGGGGATCCAAAATGGTGATTAATAGCCCATGTAACTGTGATTAATAGCCCATGAAACAGGCCAGAATCGGCCAAAACTGCGAGTGTTGATGACCGGCACGTAAATGCACCCTGGGTTCGTCAATGGTGGAAATCACTCCGGGGATCCAAAACGGTGATTAATAGCCCATGTAACTGTGATTAAGAGCCCATGAAACAGGCCAGAATCAGCCAAAACTGCGAGTGTTGAAGTGTTGATGACCAGCACGTAAATGCACCCTAGGGTTCGTCAATGGTGGAAATCACTCCGGGGACCCAAAACGGTGATTAATAGCCCATGAAACAGGCCAGAATCGGCCAAAACTGCGAGTGTTAATGACCGGCACGTAAATGCACCCTGGTTTCGTCAATGGTGGAAATCACTCCGGGGATCCAAAATGGTGATTAATAGCCCATGTAACTGTGATTAATAGCCCATGAAACAGGCCAGAATCGGCCAAAACTGCGAGTGTTGATGACCGGCACGTAAATGCACCCTGGGGTTCGTCAATGGTGGAAATCACTCCGGGGACCCAAAACGGTGATTAATAGCCCATGAAACAGGCCAGAATCGCCCAAAACTGCGATTGTTGATGACCGGCACGTAAATGCACCCTGGGTTCGTCAATGGTGGAAATCACTCCGGGGATCCAAAACGGTGATTAATAGCCCATGTAACTGTGATTAATAGCCCATGAAACAGGCCAGAATCAGCCAAAACTGCGAGTGTTGATGACCAGCACGTAAATGCACCCTAGGGTTCGTCAATGGTGGAAATCACTCCGGGGACCCAAAACGGTGATTAATAGCCCATGAAACAGGCCAGAATCGGCCAAAACTGCGAGTGTTAATGACCGGCACGTAAATGCTCCCTGGTTTCGTCAATGGTGGAAAACACTCCGGGGATCCAAAACAGTGACTAATAGCCCATGTAACTGTGATTAATAGCCCATGAAACAGGCCAGAATCGGCCAAAACTGCGAGTGTTGATGACCGGCACGTAAATGCACCCTGGGTTCGTCAATGGTGGAAATCACTCCGGGGATCCAAAACGGTGATTAATAGCCCATGTAACTGTGATTAAGAGCCCATGAAACAGGCCAGAATCAGCCAAAACTGCGAGTGTTGAAGTGTTGATGACCAGCACGTAAATGCACCCTAGGGTTCGTCAATGGTGGAAATCACTCCGGGGACCCAAAACGGTGATTAATAGCCCATGAAACAGGCCAGAATCGGCCAAAACTGCGAGTGTTGATGAACGGCACGTAAATGCACCCTGGGTTCGTCAATGGTGGAAAACACTCCGGGGATCCAAAATGGTGATTAATAGCCCATGTAACTGTGATTAATAGCCCATGAAACAGGCCAGAATCGGCCAAAACTGCGAGTGTTGATGACTGGCACGTAAATGCACCCTGGGTTCGTCAATGGTGGAAATCACTCCGAGGATCCAAAACGGTGATTAATAGCCCATGTAACTGTGATTAAGAGCCCATGAAACAGGCCAGAATCAGCCAAAACTGCGAGTGTTGATGACCAGCACGTAAATGCACCCTAGGGTTCGTCAATGGTGGAAATCACTCCGGGGACCCAAACCGGTGATTAATAGCCCATGAAACAGGCCAGAATCGGCCAAAACTGCGAGTGTTGATGACCGGCACGTAAATGCACCCTGGGTTCGTCAATGGTGGAAAACACTCCGAGGATCCAAAACGGTGACTAATAGCCCATGTAACTGTGATTAATAGCCCATGAAACAGGCCAGAATCGGCCAAAACTGCGAGTGTTGATGACCGGCACGTAAATGCACCCTGGGTTCGTCAATGGTGGAAATCACTCCGGGGATCCAAAACGGTGATTAATAGCCCATGTAACTGTGATTAAGAGCCCATGAAACAGGCCAGAATCAGCCAAAACTGCGAGTGTTGATGACCAGCACGTAAATGCACCCTAGGGTTCGTCAATGGTGGAAATCACTCCGGGGACCCAAAACGGTGATTAATAGCCCATGAAACAGGCCAGAATCGGCCAAAACTGCGAGTGTTGATGAACGGCACGTAAATGCACCCTGGGTTCGTCAATGGTGGAAAACACTCCGGGGATCCAAAATGGTGATTAATAGCCCATGTAACTGTGATTAATAGCCCATGAAACAGGCCAGAATCGGCCAAAACTGCGAGTGTTGATGACTGGCACGTAAATGCACCCTGGGTTCGTCAATGGTGGAAATCACTCCGAGGATCCAAAACGGTGATTAATAGCCCATGTAACTGTGATTAAGAGCCCATGAAACAGGCCAGAATCAGCCAAAACTGCGAGTGTTGATGACCAGCACGTAAATGCACCCTAGGGTTCGTCAATGGTGGAAATCACTCCGGGGACCCAAACCGGTGATTAATAGCCCATGAAACAGGCCAGAATCGGCCAACACTGCGAGTGTTGATGACCGGCACGTAAATGCACCCTGGGTTCGTCAATGGTGGAAAACACTCCGAGGATCCAAAACGGTGACTAATAGCCCATGTAACTGTGATTAATAGCCCATGAAACAGGCCAGAATCGGCCAAAACTGCGAGTGTTGATGACCGGCACGTAAATGCACCCTGGGTTCGTCAATGGTGGAAATCACTCCGGGGATCCAAAACGGTGATTAATAGCCCATGTAACTGTGATTAAGAGCCCATGAAACAGGCCAGAATCAGCCAAAACTGCGAGTGTTGATGACCAGCACGTAAATGCACCCTAGGGTTCGTCAATGGTGGAAATCACTCCGGGGACCCAAAACGGTGATTAATAGCCCATGAAACAGGCCAGAATCGGCCAAAACTGCGAGTGTTGATGAACGGCACGTAAATGCACCCTGGGTTCGTCAATGGTGGAAAACACTCCGGGGATCCAAAATGGTGATTAATAGCCCATGTAACTGTGATTAATAGCCCATGAAACAGGCCAGAATCGGCCAAAACTGCGAGTGTTGATGACCGGCACGTAAATGCACCCTGGGTTCGTCAATGGTGGAAATCACTCCGGGGATCCAAAACGGTGATTAATAGCCCATGTAACTGTGATTAAGAGCCCATGAAACAGGCCAGAATCAGCCAAAACTGCGAGTGTTGATGACCAGCACGTAAATGCACCCTAGGGTTCGTCAATGGTGGAAATCACTCCGGGGACCCAAAACGGTGATTAATAGCCCATGAAACAGGCCAGAATCGGCCAAAACTGCGATTGTTGATGACCGGCACGTAAATGCACCCTGGGTTCGTCAATGGTGGAAATCACTCCGGGGATCCAAAACGGTGATTAATAGCCCATGTAACTGTGATTAAGAGCCCATGAAACAGGCCAGAATCAGCCAAAACTGCGAGTGTTGAAGTGTTGATGACCAGCACGTAAATGCACCCTAGGGTTCGTCAATGGTGGAAATCACTCCGGGGACCCAAAACGGTGATTAATAGCCCATGAAACAGGCCAGAATCGGCCAAAACTGCGAGTGTTGATGAACGGCACGTAAATGCACCCTGGGTTCGTCAATGGTGGAAAACACTCCGGGGATCCAAAATGGTGATTAATAGCCCATGTAACTGTGATTAATAGCCCATGAAACAGGCCAGAATCGGCCAAAACTGCGAGTGTTGATGACTGGCACGTAAATGCACCCTGGGTTCGTCAATGGTGGAAATCACTCCGAGGATCCAAAACGGTGATTAATAGCCCATGTAACTGTGATTAAGAGCCCATGAAACAGGCCAGAATCAGCCAAAACTGCGAGTGTTGATGACCAGCACGTAAATGCACCCTAGGGTTCGTCAATGGTGGAAATCACTCCGGGGACCCAAACCGGTGATTAATAGCCCATGAAACAGGCCAGAATCGGCCAAAACTGCGAGTGTTGATGACCGGCACGTAAATGCACCCTGGGTTCGTCAATGGTGGAAAACACTCCGAGGATCCAAAACGGTGACTAATAGCCCATGTAACTGTGATTAATAGCCCATGAAACAGGCCAGAATCGGCCAAAACTGCGAGTGTTGATGACCGGCACGTAAATGCACCCTGGGTTCGTCAATGGTGGAAATCACTCCGGGGATCCAAAACGGTGATTAATAGCCCATGTAACTGTGATTAAGAGCCCATGAAACAGGCCAGAATCAGCCAAAACTGCGAGTGTTGATGACCAGCACGTAAATGCACCCTAGGGTTCGTCAATGGTGGAAATCACTCCGGGGACCCAAAACGGTGATTAATAGCCCATGAAACAGGCCAGAATCGGCCAAAACTGCGAGTGTTGATGAACGGCACGTAAATGCACCCTGGGTTCGTCAATGGTGGAAAACACTCCGGGGATCCAAAATGGTGATTAATAGCCCATGTAACTGTGATTAATAGCCCATGAAACAGGCCAGAATCGGCCAAAACTGCGAGTGTTGATGACCGGCACGTAAATGCACCCTGGGTTCGTCAATGGTGGAAATCACTCCGGGGATCCAAAACGGTGATTAATAGCCCATGTAACTGTGATTAAGAGCCCATGAAACAGGCCAGAATCAGCCAAAACTGCGAGTGTTGATGACCAGCACGTAAATGCACCCTAGGGTTCGTCAATGGTGGAAATCACTCCGGGGACCCAAAACGGTGATTAATAGCCCATGAAACAGGCCAGAATCGGCCAAAACTGCGATTGTTGATGACCGGCACGTAAATGCACCCTGGGTTCGTCAATGGTGGAAATCACTCCGGGGATCCAAAACGGTGATTAATAGCCCATGTAACTGATTAATAGCCCATGAAACAGGCCAGAATCAGCCAAAACTGCGAGTGTTGATGACCAGCACGTAAATGCACCCTAGGGTTCGTCAATGGTGGAAATCACTCCGGGGACCCAAAACGGTGATTAATAGCCCATGAAACAGGCCAGAATCGGCCAAAACTGCGAGTGTTAATGACCGGCACGTAAATGCACCCTGGTTTCGTCAATGGTGGAAAACACTCCGGGGATCCAAAACGGTGACTAATAGCCCATGTAACTGTGATTAATAGCCCATGAAACAGGCCAGAATCGGCCAAAACTGCGAGTGTTGATGACCGGCACGTAAATGCACCCTGGGTTCGTCAATGGTGGAAATCACTCCGGGGATCCAAAACGGTGATTAATAGCCCATGTAACTGTGATTAAGAGCCCATGAAACAGGCCAGAATCAGCCAAAACTGCGAGTGTTGATGACCAACACGTAAATGCACCCTAGGGTTCGTCAATGGTGGAAATCACTCCGGGGACCCAAAACGGTGATTAATAGCCCATGAAACAGGCCAGAATCGGCCAAAACTGCGAGTGTTGATGAACGGCACGTAAATGCACCCTGGGTTCGTCAATGGTGGAAAACACTCCGGGGATCCAAAATGGTGATTAATAGCCCATGTAACTGTGATTAATAGCCCATGAAACAGGCCAGAATCGGCCAAAACTGCGAGTGTTGATGACTGGCACGTAAATGCACCCTGGGTTCGTCAATGGTGGAAATCACTCCGGGGATCCAAAACGGTGATTAATAGCCCATGTAACTGTGATTAATAGCCCATGAAACAGGCCAGAATCAGCCAAAACTGCGAGTGTTGATGACCAGCACGTAAATGCACCCTAGGGTTCGTCAATGGTGGAAATCACTCCGGGGACCCAAAACGGTGATTAATAGCCCATGAAACAGGCCAGAATCGGCCAAAACTGCGAGTGTTAATGACCGGCACGTAAATGCTCCCTGGTTTCGTCAATGGTGGAAAACACTCCGGGGATCCAAAACGGTGACTAATAGCCCATGTAACTGTGATTAATAGCCCATGAAACAGGCCAGAATCGGCCAAAACTGCGAGTGTTGATGACCGGCACGTAAATGCACCCTGGGTTCGTCAATGGTGGAAATCACTCCGGGGATCCAAAACGGTGATTAATAGCCCATGTAACTGTGATTAAGAGCCCATGAAACAGGCCAGAATCAGCCAAAACTGCGAGTGTTGATGACCAGCACGTAAATGCACCCTAGGGTTCGTCAATGGTGGAAATCACTCCGGGGACCCAAAACGGTGATTAATAGCCCATGAAACAGGCCAGAATCGGCCAAAACTGCGAGTGTTGATGAACGGCACGTAAATGCACCCTGGGTTCGTCAATGGTGGAAAACACTCCGGGGATCCAAAATGGTGATTAATAGCCCATGTAACTGTGATTAATAGCCCATGAAACAGGCCAGAATCGGCCAAAACTGCGAGTGTTGATGACTGGCACGTAAATGCACCCTGGGTTCGTCAATGGTGGAAATCACTCCGGGGATCCAAAACGGTGATTAATAGCCCATGTAACTGTGATTAAGAGCCCATGAAACAGGCCAGAATCAGCCAAAACTGCGAGTGTTGATGACCAGCACGTAAATACACCCTAGGGTTCGTCAATGGTGGAAATCGCTCCGGGGACCCAAAACGGTGATTAATAGCCCATGAAACAGGCCAGAATCGGCCAAAACTGCGAGTGTTAATGACCGGCACGTAAATGCACCCTGGTTTCGTCAATGGTGGAAATCACTCCGGGGATCCAAAATGGTGATTAATAGCCCATGTAACTGTGATTAATAGCCCATGAAACAGGCCAGAATCGGCCAAAACTGCGAGTGTTGATGACCGGCACGTAAATGCACCCTGGGGTTCGTCAATGGTGGAAATCACTCCGGGGACCCAAAACGGTGATTAATAGCCCATGAAACAGGCCAGAATCGCCCAAAACTGCGATTGTTGATGACCGGCACGTAAATGCACCCTGGGTTCGTCAATGGTGGAAATCACTCCGGGGATCCAAAACGGTGATTAATAGCCCATGTAACTGTGATTAATAGCCCATGAAACAGGCCAGAATCAGCCAAAACTGCGAGTGTTGATGACCAGCACGTAAATGCACCCTAGGGTTCGTCAATGGTGGAAATCACTCCGGGGACCCAAAACGGTGATTAATAGCCCATGAAACAGGCCAGAATCGGCCAAAACTGCGAGTGTTAATGACCGGCACGTAAATGCTCCCTGGTTTCGTCAATGGTGGAAAACACTCCGGGGATCCAAAACAGTGACTAATAGCCCATGTAACTGTGATTAATAGCCCATGAAACAGGCCAGAATCGGCCAAAACTGCGAGTGTTGATGACCGGCACGTAAATGCACCCTGGGTTCGTCAATGGTGGAAATCACTCCGGGGATCCAAAACGGTGATTAATAGCCCATGTAACTGTGATTAAGAGCCCATGAAACAGGCCAGAATCAGCCAAAACTGCGAGTGTTGAAGTGTTGATGACCAGCACGTAAATGCACCCTAGGGTTCGTCAATGGTGGAAATCACTCCGGGGACCCAAAACGGTGATTAATAGCCCATGAAACAGGCCAGAATCGGCCAAAACTGCGAGTGTTGATGAACGGCACGTAAATGCACCCTGGGTTCGTCAATGGTGGAAAACACTCCGGGGATCCAAAATGGTGATTAATAGCCCATGTAACTGTGATTAATAGCCCATGAAACAGGCCAGAATCGGCCAAAACTGCGAGTGTTGATGACTGGCACGTAAATGCACCCTGGGTTCGTCAATGGTGGAAATCACTCCGAGGATCCAAAACGGTGATTAATAGCCCATGTAACTGTGATTAAGAGCCCATGAAACAGGCCAGAATCAGCCAAAACTGCGAGTGTTGATGACCAGCACGTAAATGCACCCTAGGGTTCGTCAATGGTGGAAATCACTCCGGGGACCCAAACCGGTGATTAATAGCCCATGAAACAGGCCAGAATCGGCCAAAACTGCGAGTGTTGATGACCGGCACGTAAATGCACCCTGGGTTCGTCAATGGTGGAAAACACTCCGAGGATCCAAAACGGTGACTAATAGCCCATGTAACTGTGATTAATAGCCCATGAAACAGGCCAGAATCGGCCAAAACTGCGAGTGTTGATGACCGGCACGTAAATGCACCCTGGGTTCGTCAATGGTGGAAATCACTCCGGGGATCCAAAACGGTGATTAATAGCCCATGTAACTGTGATTAAGAGCCCATGAAACAGGCCAGAATCAGCCAAAACTGCGAGTGTTGATGACCAGCACGTAAATGCACCCTAGGGTTCGTCAATGGTGGAAATCACTCCGGGGACCCAAAACGGTGATTAATAGCCCATGAAACAGGCCAGAATCGGCCAAAACTGCGAGTGTTGATGAACGGCACGTAAATGCACCCTGGGTTCGTCAATGGTGGAAAACACTCCGGGGATCCAAAATGGTGATTAATAGCCCATGTAACTGTGATTAATAGCCCATGAAACAGGCCAGAATCGGCCAAAACTGCGAGTGTTGATGACCGGCACGTAAATGCACCCTGGGTTCGTCAATGGTGGAAATCACTCCGGGGATCCAAAACGGTGATTAATAGCCCATGTAACTGTGATTAAGAGCCCATGAAACAGGCCAGAATCAGCCAAAACTGCGAGTGTTGATGACCAGCACGTAAATGCACCCTAGGGTTCGTCAATGGTGGAAATCACTCCGGGGACCCAAAACGGTGATTAATAGCCCATGAAACAGGCCAGAATCGGCCAAAACTGCGATTGTTGATGACCGGCACGTAAATGCACCCTGGGTTCGTCAATGGTGGAAATCACTCCGGGGATCCAAAACGGTGATTAATAGCCCATGTAACTGTGATTAAGAGCCCATGAAACAGGCCAGAATCAGCCAAAACTGCGAGTGTTGATGACCAACACGTAAATGCACCCTAGGGTTCGTCAATGGTGGAAATCACTCCGGGGACCCAAAACGGTGATTAATAGCCCATGAAACAGGCCAGAATCGGCCAAAACTGCGAGTGTTAATGACCGGCACGTAAATGCACCCTGGTTTCGTCAATGGTGGAAAACACTCCGGGGATCCAAAACGGTGACTAATAGCCCATGTAACTGTGATTAATAGCCCATGAAACAGGCCAGAATCGGCCAAAACTGCGAGTGTTGATGACCGGCACGTAAATGCACCCTGGGTTCGTCAATGGTGGAAATCACTCCGGGGATCCAAAACGGTGATTAATAGCCCATGTAACTGTGATTAAGAGCCCATGAAACAGGCCAGAATCAGCCAAAACTGCGAGTGTTGATGACCAACACGTAAATGCACCCTAGGGTTCGTCAATGGTGGAAATCACTCCGGGGACCCAAAACGGTGATTAATAGCCCATGAAACAGGCCAGAATCGGCCAAAACTGCGAGTGTTGATGAACGGCACGTAAATGCACCCTGGGTTCGTCAATGGTGGAAAACACTCCGGGGATCCAAAATGGTGATTAATAGCCCATGTAACTGTGATTAATAGCCCATGAAACAGGCCAGAATCGGCCAAAACTGCGAGTGTTGATGACCGGCACGTAAATGCACCCTGGGTTCGTCAATGGTGGAAATCACTCCGGGGATCCAAAACGGTGATTAATAGCCCATGTAACTGTGATTAAGAGCCCATGAAACAGGCCAGAATCAGCCAAAACTGCGAGTGTTGATGACCAGCACGTAAATGCACCCTAGGGTTCGTCAATGGTGGAAATCACTCCGGGGACCCAAAACGGTGATTAATAGCCCATGAAACAGGCCAGAATCGGCCAAAACTGCGATTGTTGATGACCGGCACGTAAATGCACCCTGGGTTCGTCAATGGTGGAAATCACTCCGGGGATCCAAAACGGTGATTAATAGCCCATGTAACTGTGATTAATAGCCCATGAAACAGGCCAGAATCAGCCAAAACTGCGAGTGTTGATGACCAGCACGTAAATGCACCCTAGGGTTCGTCAATGGTGGAAATCACTCCGGGGACCCAAAACGGTGATTAATAGCCCATGAAACAGGCCAGAATCGGCCAAAACTGCGAGTGTTAATGACCGGCACGTAAATGCACCCTGGTTTCGTCAATGGTGGAAAACACTCCGGGGATCCAAAACGGTGACTAATAGCCCATGTAACTGTGATTAATAGCCCATGAAACAGGCCAGAATCGGCCAAAACTGCGAGTGTTGATGACCGGCACGTAAATGCACCCTGGGTTCGTCAATGGTGGAAATCACTCCGGGGATCCAAAACGGTGATTAATAGCCCATGTAACTGTGATTAAGAGCCCATGAAACAGGCCAGAATCAGCCAAAACTGCGAGTGTTGATGACCAACACGTAAATGCACCCTAGGGTTCGTCAATGGTGGAAATCACTCCGGGGACCCAAAACGGTGATTAATAGCCCATGAAACAGGCCAGAATCGGCCAAAACTGCGAGTGTTGATGAACGGCACGTAAATGCACCCTGGGTTCGTCAATGGTGGAAAACACTCCGGGGATCCAAAATGGTGATTAATAGCCCATGTAACTGTGATTAATAGCCCATGAAACAGGCCAGAATCGGCCAAAACTGCGAGTGTTGATGACTGGCACGTAAATGCACCCTGGGTTCGTCAATGGTGGAAATCACTCCGGGGATCCAAAACGGTGATTAATAGCCCATGTAACTGTGATTAATAGCCCATGAAACAGGCCAGAATCAGCCAAAACTGCGAGTGTTGATGACCAGCACGTAAATGCACCCTAGGGTTCGTCAATGGTGGAAATCACTCCGGGGACCCAAAACGGTGATTAATAGCCCATGAAACAGGCCAGAATCGGCCAAAACTGCGAGTGTTAATGACCGGCACGTAAATGCTCCCTGGTTTCGTCAATGGTGGAAAACACTCCGGGGATCCAAAACGGTGACTAATAGCCCATGTAACTGTGATTAATAGCCCATGAAACAGGCCAGAATCGGCCAAAACTGCGAGTGTTGATGACCGGCACGTAAATGCACCCTGGGTTCGTCAATGGTGGAAATCACTCCGGGGATCCAAAACGGTGATTAATAGCCCATGTAACTGTGATTAAGAGCCCATGAAACAGGCCAGAATCAGCCAAAACTGCGAGTGTTGATGACCAACACGTAAATGCACCCTAGGGTTCGTCAATGGTGGAAATCACTCCGGGGACCCAAAACGGTGATTAATAGCCCATGAAACAGGCCAGAATCGGCCAAAACTGCGAGTGTTGATGAACGGCACGTAAATGCACCCTGGGTTCGTCAATGGTGGAAAACACTCCGGGGATCCAAAATGGTGATTAATAGCCCATGTAACTGTGATTAATAGCCCATGAAACAGGCCAGAATCGGCCAAAACTGCGAGTGTTGATGACTGGCACGTAAATGCACCCTGGGTTCGTCAATGGTGGAAATCACTCCGGGGATCCAAAACGGTGATTAATAGCCCATGTAACTGTGATTAATAGCCCATGAAACAGGCCAGAATCAGCCAAAACTGCGAGTGTTGATGACCAGCACGTAAATGCACCCTAGGGTTCGTCAATGGTGGAAATCACTCCGGGGACCCAAAACGGTGATTAATAGCCCATGAAACAGGCCAGAATCGGCCAAAACTGCGAGTGTTAATGACCGGCACGTAAATGCTCCCTGGTTTCGTCAATGGTGGAAAACACTCCGGGGATCCAAAACGGTGACTAATAGCCCATGTAACTGTGATTAATAGCCCATGAAACAGGCCAGAATCGGCCAAAACTGCGAGTGTTGATGACCGGCACGTAAATGCACCCTGGGTTCGTCAATGGTGGAAATCACTCCGGGGATCCAAAACGGTGATTAATAGCCCATGTAACTGTGATTAAGAGCCCATGAAACAGGCCAGAATCAGCCAAAACTGCGAGTGTTGATGACCAGCACGTAAATGCACCCTAGGGTTCGTCAATGGTGGAAATCACTCCGGGGACCCAAAACGGTGATTAATAGCCCATGAAACAGGCCAGAATCGGCCAAAACTGCGAGTGTTGATGAACGGCACGTAAATGCACCCTGGGTTCGTCAATGGTGGAAAACACTCCGGGGATCCAAAATGGTGATTAATAGCCCATGTAACTGTGATTAATAGCCCATGAAACAGGCCAGAATCGGCCAAAACTGCGAGTGTTGATGACTGGCACGTAAATGCACCCTGGGTTCGTCAATGGTGGAAATCACTCCGAGGATCCAAAACGGTGATTAATAGCCCATGTAACTGTGATTAAGAGCCCATGAAACAGGCCAGAATCAGCCAAAACTGCGAGTGTTGATGACCAGCACGTAAATGCACCCTAGGGTTCGTCAATGGTGGAAATCACTCCGGGGACCCAAACCGGTGATTAATAGCCCATGAAACAGGCCAGAATCGGCCAAAACTGCGAGTGTTGATGACCGGCACGTAAATGCACCCTGGGTTCGTCAATGGTGGAAAACACTCCGAGGATCCAAAACGGTGACTAATAGCCCATGTAACTGTGATTAATAGCCCATGAAACAGGCCAGAATCGGCCAAAACTGCGAGTGTTGATGACCGGCACGTAAATGCACCCTGGGTTCGTCAATGGTGGAAATCACTCCGGGGATCCAAAACGGTGATTAATAGCCCATGTAACTGTGATTAAGAGCCCATGAAACAGGCCAGAATCAGCCAAAACTGCGAGTGTTGATGACCAGCACGTAAATGCACCCTAGGGTTCGTCAATGGTGGAAATCACTCCGGGGACCCAAAACGGTGATTAATTGCCCATGAAACAGGCCAGAATCGGCCAAAACTGCGAGTGTTGATGAACGGCACGTAAATGCACCCTGGGTTCGTCAATGGTGGAAAACACTCCGGGGATCCAAAATGGTGATTAATAGCCCATGTAACTGTGATTAATAGCCCATGAAACAGGCCAGAATCGGCCAAAACTGCGAGTGTTGATGACTGGCACGTAAATGCACCCTGGGTTCGTCAATGGTGGAAATCACTCCGAGGATCCAAAACGGTGATTAATAGCCCATGTAACTGTGATTAAGAGCCCATGAAACAGGCCAGAATCAGCCAAAACTGCGAGTGTTGATGACCAGCACGTAAATGCACCCTAGGGTTCGTCAATGGTGGAAATCACTCCGGGGACCGAAACCGGTGATTAATAGCCCATGAAACAGGCCAGAATCGGCCAAAACTGCGAGTGTTGATGACCGGCACGTAAATGCACCCTGGGTTCGTCAATGGTGGAAAACACTCGGGGGATCCAAAACGGTGACTAATAGCCCATGTAACTGTGATTAATAGCCCATGAAACAGGCCAGAATCGGCCAAAACTGCGAGTGTTGATGACCGGCACGTAAATGCACCCTGGGTTCGTCAATGGTGGAAATCACTCCGGGGATCCAAAACGGTGATTAATAGCCCATGTAACTGTGATTAAGAGCCCATGAAACAGGCCAGAATCAGCCAAAACTGCGAGTGTTGAAGTGTTGATGACCAGCACGTAAATGCACCCTAGGGTTCGTCAATGGTGGAAATCACTCCGGGGACCCAAAACGGTGATTAATAGCCCATGAAACAGGCCAGAATCGGCCAAAACTGCGAGTGTTGATGAACGGCACGTAAATGCACCCTGGGTTCGTCAATGGTGGAAAACACTCCGGGGATCCAAAATGGTGATTAATAGCCCATGTAACTGTGATTAATAGCCCATGAAACAGGCCAGAATCGGCCAAAACTGCGAGTGTTGATGACTGGCACGTAAATGCACCCTGGGTTCGTCAATGGTGGAAATCACTCCGGGGATCCAAAACGGTGATTAATAGCCCATGTAACTGTGATTAAGAGCCCATGAAACAGGCCAGAATCAGCCAAAACTGCGAGTGTTGATGACCAGCACGTAAATACACCCTAGGGTTCGTCAATGGTGGAAATCGCTCCGGGGACCCAAAACGGTGATTAATAGCCCATGAAACAGGCCAGAATCGGCCAAAACTGCGAGTGTTAATGACCGGCACGTAAATGCACCCTGGTTTCGTCAATGGTGGAAATCACTCCGGGGATCCAAAATGGTGATTAATAGCCCATGTAACTGTGATTAATAGCCCATGAAACAGGCCAGAATCGGCCAAAACTGCGAGTGTTGATGACTGGCACGTAAATGCACCCTGGGTTCGTCAATGGTGGAAATCACTCCGGGGATCCAAAACGGTGATTAATAGCCCATGTAACTGTGATTAAGAGCCCATGAAACAGGCCAGAATCAGCCAAAACTGCGAGTGTTGATGACCAGCACGTAAATACACCCTAGGGTTCGTCAATGGTGGAAATCGCTCCGGGGACCCAAAACGGTGATTAATAGCCCATGAAACAGGCCAGAATCGGCCAAAACTGCGAGTGTTAATGACCGGCACGTAAATGCACCCTGGTTTCGTCAATGGTGGAAATCACTCCGGGGATCCAAAATGGTGATTAATAGCCCATGTAACTGTGATTAATAGCCCATGAAACAGGCCAGAATCGGCCAAAACTGCGAGTGTTGATGACTGGCACGTAAATGCACCCTGGGTTCGTCAATGGTGGAAATCACTCCGGGGATCCAAAACGGTGATTAATAGCCCATGTAACTGTGATTAAGAGCCCATGAAACAGGCCAGAATCAGCCAAAACTGCGAGTGTTGATGACCAGCACGTAAATACACCCTAGGGTTCGTCAATGGTGGAAATCGCTCCGGGGACCCAAAACGGTGATTAATAGCCCATGAAACAGGCCAGAATCGGCCAAAACTGCGAGTGTTAATGACCGGCACGTAAATGCACCCTGGGTTCGTCAATGGTGGAAAACACTCCGGGGATCCAAAATGGTGATTAATAGCCCATGTAACTGTGATTAATAGCCCATGAAACAGGCCAGAATCGGCCAAAACTGCGAGTGTTGATGACTGGCACGTAAATGCACCCTGGGTTCGTCAATGGTGGAAATCACTCCGAGGATCCAAAACGGTGATTAATAGCCCATGTAACTGTGATTAAGAGCCCATGAAACAGGCCAGAATCAGCCAAAACTGCGAGTGTTGATGACCAGCACGTAAATGCACCCTAGGGTTCGTCAATGGTGGAAATCACTCCGGGGACCGAAACCGGTGATTAATAGCCCATGAAACAGGCCAGAATCGGCCAAAACTGCGAGTGTTGATGACCGGCACGTAAATGCACCCTGGGTTCGTCAATGGTGGAAAACACTCGGGGGATCCAAAACGGTGACTAATAGCCCATGTAACTGTGATTAATAGCCCATGAAACAGGCCAGAATCGGCCAAAACTGCGAGTGTTGATGACCGGCACGTAAATGCACCCTGGGTTCGTCAATGGTGGAAATCACTCCGGGGATCCAAAACGGTGATTAATAGCCCATGTAACTGTGATTAAGAGCCCATGAAACAGGCCAGAATCAGCCAAAACTGCGAGTGTTGAAGTGTTGATGACCAGCACGTAAATGCACCCTAGGGTTCGTCAATGGTGGAAATCACTCCGGGGACCCAAAACGGTGATTAATAGCCCATGAAACAGGCCAGAATCGGCCAAAACTGCGAGTGTTGATGAACGGCACGTAAATGCACCCTGGGTTCGTCAATGGTGGAAAACACTCCGGGGATCCAAAACGGTGATTAATAGCCCATGTAACTGTGATTAATAGCCCATGAAACAGGCCAGAATCGGCCAAAACTGCGAGTGTTGATGACTGGCACGTAAATGCACCCTGGGTTCGTCAATGGTGGAAATCACTCCGGGGATCCAAAACGGTGATTAATAGCCCATGTAACTGTGATTAAGAGCCCATGAAACAGGCCAGAATCAGCCAAAACTGCGAGTGTTGAAGTGTTGATGACCAGCACGTAAATGCACCCTAGGGTTCGTCAATGGTGGAAATCACTCCGGGGACCCAAAACGGTGATTAATAGCCCATGAAACAGGCCAGAATCGGCCAAAACTGCGAGTGTTGATGAACGACACGTAAATGCACCCTGGGTTCGTCAATGGTGGAAAACACTCCGGGGATCCAAAATGGTGATTAATAGCCCATGTAACTGTGATTAATAGCCCATGAAACAGGCCAGAATCGGCCAAAACTGCGAGTGTTGATGACCGGCACGTAAATGGACCCTGGGTTCGTCAATGGTGGAAATCACTCCGGGGATCCAAAACGGTGATTAATAGCCCATGTAACTGTGTTTAAGAGCCCATGAAACAGGCCAGAATCAGCCAAAACTGCGAGTGTTGATGACCAGCACGTAAATACACCCTAGGGTTCGTCAATGGTGGAAATCACTCCGGGGACCCAAAACGGTGATTAATAGCCCATGAAACAGGCCAGAATCGGCCAAAACTGCGAGTGTTGATGAACGGCACGTAAATGCACCCTGGGTTCGTCAATGGTGGAAAACACTCCGGGGATCCAAAATGGTGATTAATAGCCCATGTAACTGTGATTAATAGCCCATGAAACAGGCCAGAATCGGCCAAAACTGCGAGTGTTGATGACCGGCACGTAAATGGACCCTGGGTTCGTCAATGGTGGAAATCACTCCGGGGATCCAAAACGGTGATTAATAGCCCATGTAACTGTGTTTAAGAGCCCATGAAACAGGCCAGAATCAGCCAAAACTGCGAGTGTTGATGACCAGCACGTAAATACACCCTAGGGTTCGTCAATGGTGGAAATCACTCCGGGGACCCAAAACGGTGATTAATAGCCCATGAAACAGGCCAGAATCGGCCAAAACTGCGAGTGTTGATGACCGGCACGTAAATGCACCCTGGGTTCGTCAATGGTGGAAATCACTCCGGGGATCCAAAACGGTGATTAATAGCCCATGTAACTGTGATTAAGAGCCCATGAAACAGGCCAGAATCAGCCAAAACTGCGAGTGTTGATGACCAGCACGTAAATGCACCCTAGGGTTCGTCAATGGTGGAAATCACTCCGGGGACCCAAAACGGTGATTAATAGCCCATGAAACAGGCCAGAATCGGCCAAAACTGCGAGTGTTGATGAACGGCACGTAAATGCACCCTGGGTTCGTCAATGGTGGAAAACACTCCGGGGATCCAAAATGGTGATTAATAGCCCATGTAACTGTGATTAATAGCCCATGAAACAGGCCAGAATCGGCCAAAACTGCGAGTGTTGATGACTGGCACGTAAATGCACCCTAGGGTTCGTCAATGGTGGAAATCACTCCGGGGACCCAAAACGGTGATTAATAGCCCATGAAACAGGCCAGAATCGGCCAAAACTGCGAGTGTTGATGAACGGCACGTAAATGCACCCTGGGTTCGTCAATGGTGGAAAACACTCCGGGGATCCAAAATGGTGATTAATAGCCCATGTAACTGTGATTAATAGCCCATGAAACAGGCCAGAATCGGCCAAAACTGCGAGTGTTGATGACCGGCACGTAAATGCACCCTGGGTTCGTCAATGGTGGAAATCACTCCGGGGATCCAAAACGGTGATTAATAGCCCATGTAACTGTGTTTAAGAGCCCATGAAACAGGCCAGAATCAGCCAAAACTGCGAGTGTTGATGACCAGCACGTAAATGCACCCTAGGGTTCGTCAATGGTGGAAATCACTCCGGGGACCCAAAACGGTGATTAATAGCCCATGAAACAGGCCAGAATCGGCCAAAACTGCGAGTGTTGATGACTGGCACGTAAATGCACCCTGGGTTCGTCAATGGTGGAAATCACTCTGAGGATCCAAAACGGTGATTAATAGCCCATGTAACTGTGATTAAGAGCCCATGAAAAAGGCCAGAATCAGCCAAAACTGCGAATGTTGATGACCAGCACGTAAATACACCCTAGGGTTCGTCAATGGTGGAAATCACTCCGGGGACCCAAAACGGTGATTAATAGCCCATGAAACAGGCCAGAATCGGCCAAAACTGCGAGTGTTAATGACCGGCACGTAAATGCACCCTGGTTTCGTCAATGGTGGAAATCACTCCGGGGATCCAAAATGGTGATTAATAGCCCATGTAACTGTGATTAATAGCCCATGAAACAGGCCAGAATCGGCCAAAACTGCGAGTGTTGATGACCGGCACGTAAATGCACCCTGGGGTTCGTCAATTGTGGAAATCACTCCGAGGACCCAAAACGGTGATTAATAGCCCATGAAACAGGCCAGAATCGGCCAAAACTGCGAGTGTTGATGACCGGCACGTAAATGCACCCTGGGTTCGTCAATGGTGGAAATCACTCCGGGGATCCAAAACGGTGATTAATAGCCCATGTAACTGTGATTAAGAGCCCATGAAACAGGCCAGAATCAGCCAAAACTGCGAGTGTTGATGACCAGCACGTAAATGCACCCTAGGGTTCGTCAATGGTGGAAATCACTCCGGGGACCCAAAACGGTGATTAATAGCCCATGAAACAGGCCAGAATCGGCCAAAACTGCGAGTGTTGATGAACGGCACGTAAATGCACCCTGGGTTCGTCAATGGTGGAAAACACTCCGGGGATCCAAAATGGTGATTAATAGCCCATGTAACTGTGATTAATAGCCCATGAAACAGGCCAGAATCGGCCAAAACTGCGAGTGTTGATGACTGGCACGTAAATGCACCCTAGGGTTCGTCAATGGTGGAAATCACTCCGGGGACCCAAAACGGTGATTAATAGCCCATGAAACAGGCCAGAATCGGCCAAAACTGCGAGTGTTGATGAACGGCACGTAAATGCACCCTGGGTTCGTCAATGGTGGAAAACACTCCGGGGATCCAAAATGGTGATTAATAGCCCATGTAACTGTGATTAATAGCCCATGAAACAGGCCAGAATCGGCCAAAACTGCGAGTGTTGATGACCGGCACGTAAATGCACCCTGGGTTCGTCAATGGTGGAAATCACTCCGGGGATCCAAAACGGTGATTAATAGCCCATGTAACTGTGTTTAAGAGCCCATGAAACAGGCCAGAATCAGCCAAAACTGCGAGTGTTGATGACCAGCACGTAAATACACCCTAGGGTTCGTCAATGGTGGAAATCACTCCGGGGACCCAAAACGGTGATTAATAGCCCATGAAACAGGCCAGAATCGGCCAAAACTGCGAGTGTTAATGACCGGCACGTAAATGCACCCTGGTTTCGTCAATGGTGGAAATCACTCCGGGGATCCAAAATGGTGATTAATAGCCCATGTAACTGTGATTAATAGCCCATGAAACAGGCCAGAATCGGCCAAAACTGCGAGTGTTGATGACCGGCACGTAAATGCACCCTGGGGTTCGTCAATGGTGGAAATCACTCCGGGGACCCAAAACGGTGATTATTAGCCCATGAAACAGGCCAGAATCGGCCAAAACTGCGAGTGTTGATGACCAGCACGTAAATGCACCCTAGGGTTCGTCAATGGTGGAAATCACTCCGGGGACCCAAAACGGTGATTAATAGCCCATGAAACAGGCCAGAATCGGCCAAAACTGCGAGTGTTAATGACCGGCACGTAAATGCACCCTGGTTTCGTCAATGGTGGAAATCACTCCGGGATCCAAAATGGTGATTAATAGCCCATGTAACTGTGATTAATAGCCCATGAAACAGGCCAGAATCAGCCAAAACTGCGAGTGTTGATGACCGGCACGTAAATGCACCCTGGGTTCGTCAATGGTGGAAATCACTCCGGGGATCCAAAACGGTGATTAATAGCCCATGTAACTGTGTTTAAGAGCCCATGAAACAGGCCAGAATCAGCCAAAACTGCGAGTGTTGATGACCAGCACGTAAATACACCCTAGGGTTCGTCAATGGTGGAAATCACTCCGGGGACCCAAAACGGTGATTAATAGCCCATGAAACAGGCCAGAATCGGCCAAAACTGCGAGTGTTAATGACCGGCACGTAAATGCACCCTGGTTTCGTCAATGGTGGAAATCACTCCGGGGATCCAAAATGGTGATTAATAGCCCATGTAACTGTGATTAATAGCCCATGAAACAGGCCAGAATCGGCCAAAACTGCGAGTGTTGATGACCGGCACGTAAATGCACCCTGGGGTTCGTCAATTGTGGAAATCACTCCGAGGACCCAAAACGGTGATTAATAGCCCATGAAACAGGCCAGAATCGGCCAAAACTGCGAGTGTTGATGACCGGCACGTAAATGCACCCTGGGTTCGTCAATGGTGGAAATCACTCCGGGGATCCAAAACGGTGATTAATAGCCCATGTAACTGTGATTAAGAGCCCATGAAACAGGCCAGAATCAGCCAAAACTGCGAGTGTTGATGACCAGCACGTAAATGCACCCTAGGGTTCGTCAATGGTGGAAATCACTCCGGGGAACCAAAACGGTGATTAATAGCCCATGAAACAGGCCAGAATCGGCCAAAACTGCGAGTGTTGATGAACGGCACGTAAATGCACCCTGGGTTCGTCAATGGTGGAAAACACTCCGGGGATCCAAAATGGTGATTAATAGCCCATGTAACTGTGATTAATAGCCCATGAAACAGGCCAGAATCGGCCAAAACTGCGAGTGTTGATGACTGGCACGTAAATGCACCCTAGGGTTCGTCAATGGTGGAAATCACTCCGGGGACCCAAAACGGTGATTAATAGCCCATGAAACAGGCCAGAATCGGCCAAAACTGCGAGTGTTGATGAACGGCACGTAAATGCACCCTGGGTTCGTCAATGGTGGAAAACACTCCGGGGATCCAAAATGGTGATTAATAGCCCATGTAACTGTGATTAATAGCCCATGAAACAGGCCAGAATCGGCCAAAACTGCGAGTGTTGATGACCGGCACGTAAATGCACCCTGGGTTCGTCAATGGTGGAAATCACTCCGGGGATCCAAAACGGTGATTAATAGCCCATGTAACTGTGTTTAAGAGCCCATGAAACAGGCCAGAATCAGCCAAAACTGCGAGTGTTGATGACCAGCACGTAAATACACCCTAGGGTTCGTCAATGGTGGAAATCACTCCGGGGACCCAAAACGGTGATTAATAGCCCATGAAACAGGCCAGAATCGGCCAAAACTGCGAGTGTTAATGACCGGCACGTAAATGCACCCTGGTTTCGTCAATGGTGGAAATCACTCCGGGGATCCAAAATGGTGATTAATAGCCCATGTAACTGTGATTAATAGCCCATGAAACAGGCCAGAATCGGCCAAAACTGCGAGTGTTGATGACCGGCACGTAAATGCACCCTGGGGTTCGTCAATGGTGGAAATCACTCCGGGGACCCAAAACGGTGATTAATAGCCCATGAAACAGGCCAGAATCGGCCAAAACTGCGAGTGTTGATGACCGGCACGTAAATGCACCCTGGGTTCGTCAATGGTGGAAATCACTCCGGGGATCCAAAACGGTGATTAATAGCCCATGTAACTGTGATTAATAGCCCATGAAACAGGCCAGAATCAGCCAAAACTGCGAGTGTTGATGACCAGCACGTAAATGCACCCTAGGGTTCGTCAATGGTGGAAATCACTCCGGGGACCCAAAACGGTGATTAATAGCCCATGAAACAGGCCAGAATCGGCCAAAACTGCGAGTGTTAATGACCGGCACGTAAATGCACCCTGGTTTCGTCAATGGTGGAAATCACTCCGGGATCCAAAATGGTGATTAATAGCCCATGTAACTGTGATTAATAGCCCATGAAACAGGCCAGAATCGGCCAAAACTGCGAGTGTTGATGACCGGCACGTAAATGCACCCTGGGTTCGTCAATGGTGGAAATCACTCCGGGGATCCAAAACGGTGATTAATAGCCCATGTAACTGTGATTAAGAGCCCATGAAACAGGCCAGAATCAGCCAAAACTGCGAGTGTTGATGACCAGCACGTAAATGCACCCTAGGGTTCGTCAATGGTGGAAATCACTCCGGGGACCCAAAACGGTGATTAATAGCCCATGAAACAGGCCAGAATCGGCCAAAACTGCGAGTGTTGATGAACGGCACGTAAATGCACCCTGGGTTCGTCAATGGTGGAAAACACTCCGGGGATCCAAAATGGTGATTAATAGCCCATGTAACTGTGATTAATAGCCCATGAAACAGGCCAGAATCGGCCAAAACTGCGAGTGTTGATGACTGGCACGTAAATGCACCCTAGGGTTCGTCAATGGTGGAAATCACTCCGGGGACCCAAAACGGTGATTAATAGCCCATGAAACAGGCCAGAATCGGCCAAAACTGCGAGTGTTGATGAACGGCACGTAAATGCACCCTGGGTTCGTCAATGGTGGAAAACACTCCGGGGATCCAAAATGGTGATTAATAGCCCATGTAACTGTGATTAATAGCCCATGAAACAGGCCAGAATCGGCCAAAACTGCGAGTGTTGATGACCGGCACGTAAATGCACCCTGGGTTCGTCAATGGTGGAAATCACTCCGGGGATCCAAAACGGTGATTAATAGCCCATGTAACTGTGTTTAAGAGCCCATGAAACAGGCCAGAATCAGCCAAAACTGCGAGTGTTGATGACCAGCACGTAAATACACCCTAGGGTTCGTCAATGGTGGAAATCACTCCGGGGACCCAAAACGGTGATTAATAGCCCATGAAACAGGCCAGAATCGGCCAAAACTGCGAGTGTTAATGACCGGCACGTAAATGCACCCTGGTTTCGTCAATGGTGGAAATCACTCCGGGGATCCAAAATGGTGATTAATAGCCCATGTAACTGTGATTAATAGCCCATGAAACAGGCCAGAATCGGCCAAAACTGCGAGTGTTGATGACCGGCACGTAAATGCACCCTGGGGTTCGTCAATGGTGGAAATCACTCCGGGGACCCAAAACGGTGATTATTAGCCCATGAAACAGGCCAGAATCGGCCAAAACTGCGAGTGTTGATGACCAGCACGTAAATGCACCCTAGGGTTCGTCAATGGTGGAAATCACTCCGGGGACCCAAAACGGTGATTAATAGCCCATGAAACAGGCCAGAATCGGCCAAAACTGCGAGTGTTAATGACCGGCACGTAAATGCACCCTGGTTTCGTCAATGGTGGAAATCACTCCGGGATCCAAAATGGTGATTAATAGCCCATGTAACTGTGATTAATAGCCCATGAAACAGGCCAGAATCAGCCAAAACTGCGAGTGTTGATGACCGGCACGTAAATGCACCCTGGGTTCGTCAATGGTGGAAATCACTCCGGGGATCCAAAACGGTGATTAATAGCCCATGTAACTGTGTTTAAGAGCCCATGAAACAGGCCAGAATCAGCCAAAACTGCGAGTGTTGATGACCAGCACGTAAATACACCCTAGGGTTCGTCAATGGTGGAAATCACTCCGGGGACCCAAAACGGTGATTAATAGCCCATGAAACAGGCCAGAATCGGCCAAAACTGCGAGTGTTAATGACCGGCACGTAAATGCACCCTGGTTTCGTCAATGGTGGAAATCACTCCGGGGATCCAAAATGGTGATTAATAGCCCATGTAACTGTGATTAATAGCCCATGAAACAGGCCAGAATCGGCCAAAACTGCGAGTGTTGATGACCGGCACGTAAATGCACCCTGGGGTTCGTCAATTGTGGAAATCACTCCGAGGACCCAAAACGGTGATTAATAGCCCATGAAACAGGCCAGAATCGGCCAAAACTGCGAGTGTTGATGACCGGCACGTAAATGCACCCTGGGTTCGTCAATGGTGGAAATCACTCCGGGGATCCAAAACGGTGATTAATAGCCCATGTAACTGTGATTAAGAGCCCATGAAACAGGCCAGAATCAGCCAAAACTGCGAGTGTTGATGACCAGCACGTAAATGCACCCTAGGGTTCGTCAATGGTGGAAATCACTCCGGGGAACCAAAACGGTGATTAATAGCCCATGAAACAGGCCAGAATCGGCCAAAACTGCGAGTGTTGATGAACGGCACGTAAATGCACCCTGGGTTCGTCAATGGTGGAAAACACTCCGGGGATCCAAAATGGTGATTAATAGCCCATGTAACTGTGATTAATAGCCCATGAAACAGGCCAGAATCGGCCAAAACTGCGAGTGTTGATGACTGGCACGTAAATGCACCCTAGGGTTCGTCAATGGTGGAAATCACTCCGGGGACCCAAAACGGTGATTAATAGCCCATGAAACAGGCCAGAATCGGCCAAAACTGCGAGTGTTGATGAACGGCACGTAAATGCACCCTGGGTTCGTCAATGGTGGAAAACACTCCGGGGATCCAAAATGGTGATTAATAGCCCATGTAACTGTGATTAATAGCCCATGAAACAGGCCAGAATCGGCCAAAACTGCGAGTGTTGATGACCGGCACGTAAATGCACCCTGGGTTCGTCAATGGTGGAAATCACTCCGGGGATCCAAAACGGTGATTAATAGCCCATGTAACTGTGTTTAAGAGCCCATGAAACAGGCCAGAATCAGCCAAAACTGCGAGTGTTGATGACCAGCACGTAAATACACCCTAGGGTTCGTCAATGGTGGAAATCACTCCGGGGACCCAAAACGGTGATTAATAGCCCATGAAACAGGCCAGAATCGGCCAAAACTGCGAGTGTTAATGACCGGCACGTAAATGCACCCTGGTTTCGTCAATGGTGGAAATCACTCCGGGGATCCAAAATGGTGATTAATAGCCCATGTAACTGTGATTAATAGCCCATGAAACAGGCCAGAATCGGCCAAAACTGCGAGTGTTGATGACCGGCACGTAAATGCACCCTGGGGTTCGTCAATGGTGGAAATCACTCCGGGGACCCAAAACGGTGATTAATAGCCCATGAAACAGGCCAGAATCGGCCAAAACTGCGAGTGTTGATGACCGGCACGTAAATGCACCCTGGGTTCGTCAATGGTGGAAATCACTCCGGGGATCCAAAACGGTGATTAATAGCCCATGTAACTGTGATTAATAGCCCATGAAACAGGCCAGAATCAGCCAAAACTGCGAGTGTTGATGACCAGCACGTAAATGCACCCTAGGGTTCGTCAATGGTGGAAATCACTCCGGGGACCCAAAACGGTGATTAATAGCCCATGAAACAGGCCAGAATCGGCCAAAACTGCGAGTGTTAATGACCGGCACGTAAATGCACCCTGGTTTCGTCAATGGTGGAAATCACTCCGGGATCCAAAATGGTGATTAATAGCCCATGTAACTGTGATTAATAGCCCATGAAACAGGCCAGAATCGGCCAAAACTGCGAGTGTTGATGACCGGCACGTAAATGCACCCTGGGTTCGTCAATGGTGGAAATCACTCCGGGGATCCAAAACGGTGATTAATAGCCCATGTAACTGTGATTAAGAGCCCATGAAACAGGCCAGAATCAGCCAAAACTGCGAGTGTTGATGACCAGCACGTAAATGCACCCTAGGGTTCGTCAATGGTGGAAATCACTCCGGGGACCCAAAACGGTGATTAATAGCCCATGAAACAGGCCAGAATCGGCCAAAACTGCGAGTGTTGATGAACGGCACGTAAATGCACCCTGGGTTCGTCAATGGTGGAAAACACTCCGGGGATCCAAAATGGTGATTAATAGCCCATGTAACTGTGATTAATAGCCCATGAAACAGGCCAGAATCGGCCAAAACTGCGAGTGTTGATGACCGGCACGTAAATGCACCCTGGGTTCGTCAATGGTGGAAATCACTCCGGGGATCCAAAACGGTGATTAATAGCCCATGTAACTGTGTTTAAGAGCCCATGAAACAGGCCAGAATCAGCCAAAACTGCGAGTGTTGATGACCAGCACGTAAATACACCCTAGGGTTCGTCAATGGTGGAAATCACTCCGGGGACCCAAAACGGTGATTAATAGCCCATGAAACAGGCCAGAATCGGCCAAAACTGCGAGTGTTAATGACCGGCACGTAAATGCACCCTGGTTTCGTCAATGGTGGAAATCACTCCGGGGATCCAAAATGGTGATTAATAGCCCATGTAACTGTGATTAATAGCCCATGAAACAGGCCAGAATCGGCCAAAACTGCGAGTGTTGATGACCGGCACGTAAATGCACCCTGGGGTTCGTCAATGGTGGAAATCACTCCGGGGACCCAAAACGGTGATTAATAGCCCATGAAACAGGCCAGAATCGGCCAAAACTGCGAGTGTTGATGACCGGCACGTAAATGCACCCTGGGTTCGTCAATGGTGGAAATCACTCCGGGGATCCAAAACGGTGATTAATAGCCCATGTAACTGTGATTAATAGCCCATGAAACAGGCCAGAATCAGCCAAAACTGCGAGTGTTGATGACCAGCACGTAAATGCACCCTAGGGTTCGTCAATGGTGGAAATCACTCCGGGGACCCAAAACGGTGATTAATAGCCCATGAAACAGGCCAGAATCGGCCAAAACTGCGAGTGTTAATGACCGGCACGTAAATGTACCCTGGTTTCGTCAATGGTGGAAATCACTCCGGGATCCAAAATGGTGATTAATAGCCCATGTAACTGTGATTAATAGCCCATGAAACAGGCCAGAATCGGCCAAAACTGCGAGTGTTGATGACCGGCACGTAAATGCACCCTGGGTTCGTCAATGGTGGAAATCACTCCGGGGATCCAAAACGGTGATTAATAGCCCATGTAACTGTGATTAAGAGCCCATGAAACAGGCCAGAATCAGCCAAAACTGCGAGTGTTGATGACCAGCACGTAAATGCACCCTAGGGTTCGTCAATGGTGGAAATCACTCCGGGGACCCAAAACGGTGATTAATAGCCCATGAAACAGGCCAGAATCGGCCAAAACTGCGAGTGTTGATGAACGGCACGTAAATGCACCCTGGGTTCGTCAATGGTGGAAAACACTCCGGGGATCCAAAATGGTGATTAATAGCCCATGTAACTGTGATTAATAGCCCATGAAACAGGCCAGAATCGGCCAAAACTGCGAGTGTTGATGACCGGCACGTAAATGCACCCTGGGTTCGTCAATGGTGGAAATCACTCCGGGGATCCAAAACGGTGATTAATAGCCCATGTAACTGTGTTTAAGAGCCCATGAAACAGGCCAGAATCAGCCAAAACTGCGAGTGTTGATGACCAGCACGTAAATACACCCTAGGGTTCGTCAATGGTGGAAATCACTCCGGGGACCCAAAACGGTGATTAATAGCCCATGAAACAGGCCAGAATCGGCCAAAACTGCGAGTGTTAATGACCGGCACGTAAATGCACCCTGGTTTCGTCAATGGTGGAAATCACTCCGGGGATCCAAAATGGTGATTAATAGCCCATGTAACTGTGATTAATAGCCCATGAAACAGGCCAGAATCGGCCAAAACTGCGAGTGTTGATGACCGGCACGTAAATGCACCCTGGGGTTCGTCAATGGTGGAAATCACTCCGGGGACCCAAAACGGTGATTAATAGCCCATGAAACAGGCCAGAATCGGCCAAAACTGCGAGTGTTGATGACCGGCACGTAAATGCACCCTGGGTTCGTCAATGGTGGAAATCACTCCGGGGATCCAAAACGGTGATTAATAGCCCATGTAACTGTGATTAATAGCCCATGAAACAGGCCAGAATCAGCCAAAACTGCGAGTGTTGATGACCAGCACGTAAATGCACCCTAGGGTTCGTCAATGGTGGAAATCACTCCGGGGACCCAAAACGGTGATTAATAGCCCATGAAACAGGCCAGAATCGGCCAAAACTGCGAGTGTTAATGACCGGCACGTAAATGTACCCTGGTTTCGTCAATGGTGGAAATCACTCCGGGATCCAAAATGGTGATTAATAGCCCATGTAACTGTGATTAATAGCCCATGAAACAGGCCAGAATCGGCCAAAACTGCGAGTGTTGATGACCGGCACGTAAATGCACCCTGGGTTCGTCAATGGTGGAAATCACTCCGGGGATCCAAAACGGTGATTAATAGCCCATGTAACTGTGATTAAGAGCCCATGAAACAGGCCAGAATCAGCCAAAACTGCGAGTGTTGATGACCAGCACGTAAATGCACCCTAGGGTTCGTCAATGGTGGAAATCACTCCGGGGACCCAAAACGGTGATTAATAGCCCATGAAACAGGCCAGAATCGGCCAAAACTGCGAGTGTTGATGAACGGCACGTAAATGCACCCTGGGTTCGTCAATGGTGGAAAACACTCCGGGGATCCAAAATGGTGATTAATAGCCCATGTAACTGTGATTAATAGCCCATGAAACAGGCCAGAATCGGCCAAAACTGCGAGTGTTGATGACCGGCACGTAAATGCACCCTGGGTTCGTCAATGGTGGAAATCACTCCGGGGATCCAAAACGGTGATTAATAGCCCATGTAACTGTGTTTAAGAGCCCATGAAACAGGCCAGAATCAGCCAAAACTGCGAGTGTTGATGACCAGCACGTAAATACACCCTAGGGTTCGTCAATGGTGGAAATCACTCCGGGGACCCAAAACGGTGATTAATAGCCCATGAAACAGGCCAGAATCGGCCAAAACTGCGAGTGTTAATGACCGGCACGTAAATGCACCCTGGTTTCGTCAATGGTGGAAATCACTCCGGGGATCCAAAATGGTGATTAATAGCCCATGTAACTGTGATTAATAGCCCATGAAACAGGCCAGAATCGGCCAAAACTGCGAGTGTTGATGACCGGCACGTAAATGCACCCTGGGGTTCGTCAATGGTGGAAATCACTCCGGGGACCCAAAACGGTGATTAATAGCCCATGAAACAGGCCAGAATCGGCCAAAACTGCGAGTGTTGATGACCGGCACGTAAATGCACCCTGGGTTCGTCAATGGTGGAAATCACTCCGGGGATCCAAAACGGTGATTAATAGCCCATGTAACTGTGATTAATAGCCCATGAAACAGGCCAGAATCAGCCAAAACTGCGAGTGTTGATGACCAGCACGTAAATGCACCCTAGGGTTCGTCAATGGTGGAAATCACTCCGGGGACCCAAAACGGTGATTAATAGCCCATGAAACAGGCCAGAATCGGCCAAAACTGCGAGTGTTAATGACCGGCACGTAAATGTACCCTGGTTTCGTCAATGGTGGAAATCACTCCGGGATCCAAAATGGTGATTAATAGCCCATGTAACTGTGATTAATAGCCCATGAAACAGGCCAGAATCGGCCAAAACTGCGAGTGTTGATGACCGGCACGTAAATGCACCCTGGGTTCGTCAATGGTGGAAATCACTCCGGGGATCCAAAACGGTGATTAATAGCCCATGTAACTGTGATTAAGAGCCCATGAAACAGGCCAGAATCAGCCAAAACTGCGAGTGTTGATGACCAGCACGTAAATGCACCCTAGGGTTCGTCAATGGTGGAAATCACTCCGGGGACCCAAAACGGTGATTAATAGCCCATGAAACAGGCCAGAATCGGCCAAAACTGCGAGTGTTGATGAACGGCACGTAAATGCACCCTGGGTTCGTCAATGGTGGAAAACACTCCGGGGATCCAAAATGGTGATTAATAGCCCATGTAACTGTGATTAATAGCCCATGAAACAGGCCAGAATCGGCCAAAACTGCGAGTGTTGATGACCGGCACGTAAATGCACCCTGGGTTCGTCAATGGTGGAAATCACTCCGGGGATCCAAAACGGTGATTAATAGCCCATGTAACTGTGTTTAAGAGCCCATGAAACAGGCCAGAATCAGCCAAAACTGCGAGTGTTGATGACCAGCACGTAAATACACCCTAGGGTTCGTCAATGGTGGAAATCACTCCGGGGACCCAAAACGGTGATTAATAGCCCATGAAACAGGCCAGAATCGGCCAAAACTGCGAGTGTTAATGACCGGCACGTAAATGCACCCTGGTTTCGTCAATGGTGGAAATCACTCCGGGGATCCAAAATGGTGATTAATAGCCCATGTAACTGTGATTAATAGCCCATGAAACAGGCCAGAATCGGCCAAAACTGCGAGTGTTGATGACCGGCACGTAAATGCACCCTGGGGTTCGTCAATGGTGGAAATCACTCCGGGGACCCAAAACGGTGATTAATAGCCCATGAAACAGGCCAGAATCGGCCAAAACTGCGAGTGTTGATGACCGGCACGTAAATGCACCCTGGGTTCGTCAATGGTGGAAATCACTCCGGGGATCCAAAACGGTGATTAATAGCCCATGTAACTGTGATTAATAGCCCATGAAACAGGCCAGAATCAGCCAAAACTGCGAGTGTTGATGACCAGCACGTAAATGCACCCTAGGGTTCGTCAATGGTGGAAATCACTCCGGGGACCCAAAACGGTGATTAATAGCCCATGAAACAGGCCAGAATCGGCCAAAACTGCGAGTGTTAATGACCGGCACGTAAATGTACCCTGGTTTCGTCAATGGTGGAAATCACTCCGGGATCCAAAATGGTGATTAATAGCCCATGTAACTGTGATTAATAGCCCATGAAACAGGCCAGAATCGGCCAAAACTGCGAGTGTTGATGACCGGCACGTAAATGCACCCTGGGTTCGTCAATGGTGGAAATCACTCCGGGGATCCAAAACGGTGATTAATAGCCCATGTAACTGTGATTAAGAGCCCATGAAACAGGCCAGAATCAGCCAAAACTGCGAGTGTTGATGACCAGCACGTAAATGCACCCTAGGGTTCGTCAATGGTGGAAATCACTCCGGGGACCCAAAACGGTGATTAATAGCCCATGAAACAGGCCAGAATCGGCCAAAACTGCGAGTGTTGATGAACGGCACGTAAATGCACCCTGGGTTCGTCAATGGTGGAAAACACTCCGGGGATCCAAAATGGTGATTAATAGCCCATGTAACTGTGATTAATAGCCCATGAAACAGGCCAGAATCGGCCAAAACTGCGAGTGTTGATGACCGGCACGTAAATGCACCCTGGGTTCGTCAATGGTGGAAATCACTCCGGGGATCCAAAACGGTGATTAATAGCCCATGTAACTGTGTTTAAGAGCCCATGAAACAGGCCAGAATCAGCCAAAACTGCGAGTGTTGATGACCAGCACGTAAATACACCCTAGGGTTCGTCAATGGTGGAAATCACTCCGGGGACCCAAAACGGTGATTAATAGCCCATGAAACAGGCCAGAATCGGCCAAAACTGCGAGTGTTAATGACCGGCACGTAAATGCACCCTGGTTTCGTCAATGGTGGAAATCACTCCGGGGATCCAAAATGGTGATTAATAGCCCATGTAACTGTGATTAATAGCCCATGAAACAGGCCAGAATCGGCCAAAACTGCGAGTGTTGATGACCGGCACGTAAATGCACCCTGGGGTTCGTCAATGGTGGAAATCACTCCGGGGACCCAAAACGGTGATTAATAGCCCATGAAACAGGCCAGAATCGGCCAAAACTGCGAGTGTTGATGACCGGCACGTAAATGCACCCTGGGTTCGTCAATGGTGGAAATCACTCCGGGGATCCAAAACGGTGATTAATAGCCCATGTAACTGTGATTAATAGCCCATGAAACAGGCCAGAATCAGCCAAAACTGCGAGTGTTGATGACCAGCACGTAAATGCACCCTAGGGTTCGTCAATGGTGGAAATCACTCCGGGGACCCAAAACGGTGATTAATAGCCCATGAAACAGGCCAGAATCGGCCAAAACTGCGAGTGTTAATGACCGGCACGTAAATGCACCCTGGTTTCGTCAATGGTGGAAATCACTCCGGGATCCAAAATGGTGATTAATAGCCCATGTAACTGTGATTAATAGCCCATGAAACAGGCCAGAATCGGCCAAAACTGCGAGTGTTGATGACCGGCACGTAAATGCACCCTGGGTTCGTCAATGGTGGAAATCACTCCGGGGATCCAAAACGGTGATTAATAGCCCATGTAACTGTGATTAAGAGCCCATGAAACAGGCCAGAATCAGCCAAAACTGCGAGTGTTGATGACCAGCACGTAAATGCACCCTAGGGTTCGTCAATGGTGGAAATCACTCCGGGGACCCAAAACGGTGATTAATAGCCCATGAAACAGGCCAGAATCGGCCAAAACTGCGAGTGTTGATGAACGGCACGTAAATGCACCCTGGGTTCGTCAATGGTGGAAAACACTCCGGGGATCCAAAATGGTGATTAATAGCCCATGTAACTGTGATTAATAGCCCATGAAACAGGCCAGAATCGGCCAAAACTGCGAGTGTTGATGACCGGCACGTAAATGCACCCTGGGTTCGTCAATGGTGGAAATCACTCCGGGGATCCAAAACGGTGATTAATAGCCCATGTAACTGTGTTTAAGAGCCCATGAAACAGGCCAGAATCAACCAAAACTGCGAGTGTTGATGACCAGCACGTAAATACACCCTAGGGTTCGTCAATGGTGGAAATCACTCCGGGGACCCAAAACGGTGATTAATAGCCCATGAAACAGGCCAGAATCGGCCAAAACTGCGAGTGTTAATGACCGGCACGTAAATGCACCCTGGTTTCGTCAATGGTGGAAATCACTCCGGGGATCCAAAATGGTGATTAATAGCCCATGTAACTGTGATTAATAGCCCATGAAACAGGCCAGAATCGGCCAAAACTGCGAGTGTTGATGACCGGCACGTAAATGCACCCTGGGGTTCGTCAATGGTGGAAATCACTCCGGGGACCCAAAACGGTGATTAATAGCCCATGAAACAGGCCAGAATCGGCCAAAACTGCGAGTGTTGATGACCGGCACGTAAATGCACCCTGGGTTCGTCAATGGTGGAAATCACTCCGGGGATCCAAAACGGTGATTAATAGCCCATGTAACTGTGATTAATAGCCCATGAAACAGGCCAGAATCAGCCAAAACTGCGAGTGTTGATGACCAGCACGTAAATGCACCCTAGGGTTCGTCAATGGTGGAAATCACTCCGGGGACCCAAAACGGTGATTAATAGCCCATGAAACAGGCCAGAATCGGCCAAAACTGCGAGTGTTAATGACCGGCACGTAAATGCACCCTGGTTTCGTCAATGGTGGAAATCACTCCGGGATCCAAAATGGTGATTAATAGCCCATGTAACTGTGATTAATAGCCCATGAAACAGGCCAGAATCGGCCAAAACTGCGAGTGTTGATGACCGGCACGTAAATGCACCCTGGGTTCGTCAATGGTGGAAATCACTCCGGGGATCCAAAACGGTGATTAATAGCCCATGTAACTGTGATTAAGAGCCCATGAAACAGGCCAGAATCAGCCAAAACTGCGAGTGTTGATGACCAGCACGTAAATGCACCCTAGGGTTCGTCAATGGTGGAAATCACTCCGGGGACCCAAAACGGTGATTAATAGCCCATGAAACAGGCCAGAATCGGCCAAAACTGCGAGTGTTGATGAACGGCACGTAAATGCACCCTGGGTTCGTCAATGGTGGAAAACACTCCGGGGATCCAAAATGGTGATTAATAGCCCATGTAACTGTGATTAATAGCCCATGAAACAGGCCAGAATCGGCCAAAACTGCGAGTGTTGATGACCGGCACGTAAATGCACCCTGGGTTCGTCAATGGTGGAAATCACTCCGGGGATCCAAAACGGTGATTAATAGCCCATGTAACTGTGTTTAAGAGCCCATGAAACAGGCCAGAATCAGCCAAAACTGCGAGTGTTGATGACCAGCACGTAAATACACCCTAGGGTTCGTCAATGGTGGAAATCACTCCGGGGACCCAAAACGGTGATTAATAGCCCATGAAACAGGCCAGAATCGGCCAAAACTGCGAGTGTTAATGTCCGGCACGTAAATGCACCCTGGTTTCGTCAATGGTGGAAATCACTCCGGGGATCCAAAATGGTGATTAATAGCCCATGTAACTGTGATTAATAGCCCATGAAACAGGCCAGAATCGGCCAAAACTGCGAGTGTTGATGACCGGCACGTAAATGCACCCTGGGTTCGTCAATGGTGGAAATCACTCCGGGGATCCAAAACGGTGATTAATAGCCCATGTAACTGTGATTAATAGCCCATGAAACAGGCCAGAATCAGCCAAAACTGCGAGTGTTGATGACCAGCACGTAAATGCACCCTAGGGTTCGTCAATGGTGGAAATCACTCCGGGGACCCAAAACGGTGATTAATAGCCCATGAAACAGGCCAGAATCGGCCAAAACTGCGAGTGTTAATGACCGGCACGTAAATGCACCCTGGTTTCGTCAATGGTGGAAATCACTCCGGGATCCAAAATGGTGATTAATAGCCCATGTAACTGTGATTAATAGCCCATGAAACAGGCCAGAATCGGCCAAAACTGCGAGTGTTGATGACCGGCACGTAAATGCACCCTGGGTTCGTCAATGGTGGAAATCACTCCGGGGATCCAAAACGGTGATTAATAGCCCATGTAACTGTGATTAAGAGCCCATGAAACAGGCCAGAATCAGCCAAAACTGCGAGTGTTGATGACCAGCACGTAAATGCACCCTAGGGTTCGTCAATGGTGGAAATCACTCCGGGGACCCAAAACGGTGATTAATAGCCCATGAAACAGGCCAGAATCGGCCAAAACTGCGAGTGTTGATGAACGGCACGTAAATGCACCCTGGGTTCGTCAATGGTGGAAAACACTCCGGGGATCCAAAATGGTGATTAATAGCCCATGTAACTGTGATTAATAGCCCATGAAACAGGCCAGAATCGGCCAAAACTGCGAGTGTTGATGACCGGCACGTAAATGCACCCTGGGTTCGTCAATGGTGGAAATCACTCCGGGGATCCAAAACGGTGATTAATAGCCCATGTAACTGTGTTTAAGAGCCCATGAAACAGGCCAGAATCAACCAAAACTGCGAGTGTTGATGACCAGCACGTAAATACACCCTAGGGTTCGTCAATGGTGGAAATCACTCCGGGGACCCAAAACGGTGATTAATAGCCCATGAAACAGGCCAGAATCGGCCAAAACTGCGAGTGTTAATGACCGGCACGTAAATGCACCCTGGTTTCGTCAATGGTGGAAATCACTCCGGGGATCCAAAATGGTGATTAATAGCCCATGTAACTGTGATTAATAGCCCATGAAACAGGCCAGAATCGGCCAAAACTGCGAGTGTTGATGACCGGCACGTAAATGCACCCTGGGGTTCGTCAATGGTGGAAATCACTCCGGGGACCCAAAACGGTGATTAATAGCCCATGAAACAGGCCAGAATCGGCCAAAACTGCGAGTGTTGATGACCGGCACGTAAATGCACCCTGGGTTCGTCAATGGTGGAAATCACTCCGGGGATCCAAAACGGTGATTAATAGCCCATGTAACTGTGATTAATAGCCCATGAAACAGGCCAGAATCAGCCAAAACTGCGAGTGTTGATGACCAGCACGTAAATGCACCCTAGGGTTCGTCAATGGTGGAAATCACTCCGGGGACCCAAAACGGTGATTAATAGCCCATGAAACAGGCCAGAATCGGCCAAAACTGCGAGTGTTAATGACCGGCACGTAAATGCACCCTGGTTTCGTCAATGGTGGAAATCACTCCGGGATCCAAAATGGTGATTAATAGCCCATGTAACTGTGATTAATAGCCCATGAAACAGGCCAGAATCGGCCAAAACTGCGAGTGTTGATGACCGGCACGTAAATGCACCCTGGGTTCGTCAATGGTGGAAATCACTCCGGGGATCCAAAACGGTGATTAATAGCCCATGTAACTGTGATTAAGAGCCCATGAAACAGGCCAGAATCAGCCAAAACTGCGAGTGTTGATGACCAGCACGTAAATGCACCCTAGGGTTCGTCAATGGTGGAAATCACTCCGGGGACCCAAAACGGTGATTAATAGCCCATGAAACAGGCCAGAATCGGCCAAAACTGCGAGTGTTGATGAACGGCACGTAAATGCACCCTGGGTTCGTCAATGGTGGAAAACACTCCGGGGATCCAAAATGGTGATTAATAGCCCATGTAACTGTGATTAATAGCCCATGAAACAGGCCAGAATCGGCCAAAACTGCGAGTGTTGATGACCGGCACGTAAATGCACCCTGGGTTCGTCAATGGTGGAAATCACTCCGGGGATCCAAAACGGTGATTAATAGCCCATGTAACTGTGTTTAAGAGCCCATGAAACAGGCCAGAATCAGCCAAAACTGCGAGTGTTGATGACCAGCACGTAAATACACCCTAGGGTTCGTCAATGGTGGAAATCACTCCGGGGACCCAAAACGGTGATTAATAGCCCATGAAACAGGCCAGAATCGGCCAAAACTGCGAGTGTTAATGTCCGGCACGTAAATGCACCCTGGTTTCGTCAATGGTGGAAATCACTCCGGGGATCCAAAATGGTGATTAATAGCCCATGTAACTGTGATTAATAGCCCATGAAACAGGCCAGAATCGGCCAAAACTGCGAGTGTTGATGACCGGCACGTAAATGCACCCTGGGTTCGTCAATGGTGGAAATCACTCCGGGGATCCAAAACGGTGATTAATAGCCCATGTAACTGTGATTAATAGCCCATGAAACAGGCCAGAATCAGCCAAAACTGCGAGTGTTGATGACCAGCACGTAAATGCACCCTAGGGTTCGTCAATGGTGGAAATCACTCCGGGGACCCAAAACGGTGATTAATAGCCCATGAAACAGGCCAGAATCGGCCAAAACTGCGAGTGTTAATGACCGGCACGTAAATGCACCCTGGTTTCGTCAATGGTGGAAATCACTCCGGGATCCAAAATGGTGATTAATAGCCCATGTAACTGTGATTAATAGCCCATGAAACAGGCCAGAATCGGCCAAAACTGCGAGTGTTGATGACCGGCACGTAAATGCACCCTGGGTTCGTCAATGGTGGAAATCACTCCGGGGATCCAAAACGGTGATTAATAGCCCATGTAACTGTGATTAATAGCCCATGAAACAGGCCAGAATCAGCCAAAACTGCGAGTGTTGATGACCAGCACGTAAATGCACCCTAGGGTTCGTCAATGGTGGAAATCACTCCGGGGACCCAAAACGGTGATTAATAGCCCATGAAACAGGCCAGAATCGGCCAAAACTGCGAGTGTTAATGACCGGCACGTAAATGCACCCTGGTTTCGTCAATGGTGGAAATCACTCCGGGATCCAAAATGGTGATTAATAGCCCATGTAACTGTGATTAATAGCCCATGAAACAGGCCAGAATCGGCCAAAACTGCGAGTGTTGATGACCGGCACGTAAATGCACCCTGGGTTCGTCAATGGTGGAAATCACTCCGGGGATCCAAAACGGTGATTAATAGCCCATGTAACTGTGATTAATAGCCCATGAAACAGGCCAGAATCAGCCAAAACTGCGAGTGTTGATGACCAGCACGTAAATGCACCCTAGGGTTCGTCAATGGTGGAAATCACTCCGGGGACCCAAAACGGTGATTAATAGCCCATGAAACAGGCCAGAATCGGCCAAAACTGCGAGTGTTAATGACCGGCACGTAAATGCACCCTGGTTTCGTCAATGGTGGAAATCACTCCGGGATCCAAAATGGTGATTAATAGCCCATGTAACTGTGATTAATAGCCCATGAAACAGGCCAGAATCGGCCAAAACTGCGAGTGTTGATGACCGGCACGTAAATGCACCCTGGGTTCGTCAATGGTGGAAATCACTCCGGGGATCCAAAACGGTGATTAATAGCCCATGTAACTGTGATTAATAGCCCATGAAACAGGCCAGAATCAGCCAAAACTGCGAGTGTTGATGACCAGCACGTAAATGCACCCTAGGGTTCGTCAATGGTGGAAATCACTCCGGGGACCCAAAACGGTGATTAATAGCCCATGAAACAGGCCAGAATCGGCCAAAACTGCGAGTGTTAATGACCGGCACGTAAATGCACCCTGGTTTCGTCAATGGTGGAAATCACTCCGGGATCCAAAATGGTGATTAATAGCCCATGTAACTGTGATTAATAGCCCATGAAACAGGCCAGAATCAGCCAAAACTGCGAGTGTTGATGACCGGCACGTAAATGCACCCTGGGTTCGTCAATGGTGGAAATCACTCCGGGGATCCAAAACGGTGATTAATAGCCCATGTAACTGTGTTTAAGAGCCCATGAAACAGGCCAGAATCAGCCAAAACTGCGAGTGTTGATGACCAGCACGTAAATACACCCTAGGGTTCGTCAATGGTGGAAATCACTCCGGGGACCCAAAACGGTGATTAATAGCCCATGAAACAGGCCAGAATCGGCCAAAACTGCGAGTGTTAATGACCGGCACCTAAATGCACCCTGGTTTCGTCAATGGTGGAAATCACTCCGGGGATCCAAAATGGTGATTAATAGCCCATGTAACTGTGATTAATAGCCCATGAAACAGGCCAGAATCGGCCAAAACTGCGAGTGTTGATGACCGGCACGTAAATGCACCCTGGGGTTCGTCAATTGTGGAAATCACTCCGAGGACCCAAAACGGTGATTAATAGCCCATGAAACAGGCCAGAATCGGCCAAAACTGCGAGTGTTGATGACCGGCACGTAAATGCACCCTGGGTTCGTCAATGGTGGAAATCACTCCGGGGATCCAAAACGGTGATTAATAGCCCATGTAACTGTGATTAAGAGCCCATGAAACAGGCCAGAATCAGCCAAAACTGCGAGTGTTGATGACCAGCACGTAAATGCACCCTAGGGTTCGTCAATGGTGGAAATCACTCCGGGGAACCAAAACGGTGATTAATAGCCCATGAAACAGGCCAGAATCGGCCAAAACTGCGAGTGTTGATGAACGGCACGTAAATGCACCCTGGGTTCGTCAATGGTGGAAAACACTCCGGGGATCCAAAATGGTGATTAATAGCCCATGTAACTGTGATTAATAGCCCATGAAACAGGCCAGAATCGGCCAAAACTGCGAGTGTTGATGACTGGCACGTAAATGCACCCTAGGGTTCGTCAATGGTGGAAATCACTCCGGGGACCCAAAACGGTGATTAATAGCCCATGAAACAGGCCAGAATCGGCCAAAACTGCGAGTGTTGATGAACGGCACGTAAATGCACCCTGGGTTCGTCAATGGTGGAAAACACTCCGGGGATCCAAAATGGTGATTAATAGCCCATGTAACTGTGATTAATAGCCCATGAAACAGGCCAGAATCGGCCAAAACTGCGAGTGTTGATGACCGGCACGTAAATGCACCCTGGGTTCGTCAATGGTGGAAATCACTCCGGGGATCCAAAACGGTGATTAATAGCCCATGTAACTGTGTTTAAGAGCCCATGAAACAGGCCAGAATCAGCCAAAACTGCGAGTGTTGATGACCAGCACGTAAATACACCCTAGGGTTCGTCAATGGTGGAAATCACTCCGGGGACCCAAAACGGTGATTAATAGCCCATGAAACAGGCCAGAATCGGCCAAAACTGCGAGTGTTAATGACCGGCACGTAAATGCACCCTGGTTTCGTCAATGGTGGAAATCACTCCGGGGATCCAAAATGGTGATTAATAGCCCATGTAACTGTGATTAATAGCCCATGAAACAGGCCAGAATCGGCCAAAACTGCGAGTGTTGATGACCGGCACGTAAATGCACCCTGGGGTTCGTCAATGGTGGAAATCACTCCGGGGACCCAAAACGGTGATTAATAGCCCATGAAACAGGCCAGAATCGGCCAAAACTGCGAGTGTTGATGACCGGCACGTAAATGCACCCTGGGTTCGTCAATGGTGGAAATCACTCCGGGGATCCAAAACGGTGATTAATAGCCCATGTAACTGTGATTAATAGCCCATGAAACAGGCCAGAATCAGCCAAAACTGCGAGTGTTGATGACCAGCACGTAAATGCACCCTAGGGTTCGTCAATGGTGGAAATCACTCCGGGGACCCAAAACGGTGATTAATAGCCCATGAAACAGGCCAGAATCGGCCAAAACTGCGAGTGTTAATGACCGGCACGTAAATGCACCCTGGTTTCGTCAATGGTGGAAATCACTCCGGGATCCAAAATGGTGATTAATAGCCCATGTAACTGTGATTAATAGCCCATGAAACAGGCCAGAATCGGCCAAAACTGCGAGTGTTGATGACCGGCACGTAAATGCACCCTGGGTTCGTCAATGGTGGAAATCACTCCGGGGATCCAAAACGGTGATTAATAGCCCATGTAACTGTGATTAAGAGCCCATGAAACAGGCCAGAATCAGCCAAAACTGCGAGTGTTGATGACCAGCACGTAAATGCACCCTAGGGTTCGTCAATGGTGGAAATCACTCCGGGGACCCAAAACGGTGATTAATAGCCCATGAAACAGGCCAGAATCGGCCAAAACTGCGAGTGTTGATGAACGGCACGTAAATGCACCCTGGGTTCGTCAATGGTGGAAAACACTCCGGGGATCCAAAATGGTGATTAATAGCCCATGTAACTGTGATTAATAGCCCATGAAACAGGCCAGAATCGGCCAAAACTGCGAGTGTTGATGACCGGCACGTAAATGCACCCTGGGTTCGTCAATGGTGGAAATCACTCCGGGGATCCAAAACGGTGATTAATAGCCCATGTAACTGTGTTTAAGAGCCCATGAAACAGGCCAGAATCGGCCAAAACTGCGAGTGTTGATGACCAGCACGTAAATACACCCTAGGGTTCGTCAATGGTGGAAATCACTCCGGGGACCCAAAACGGTGATTAATAGCCCATGAAACAGGCCAGAATCGGCCAAAACTGCGAGTGTTAATGACCGGCACGTAAATGCACCCTGGTTTCGTCAATGGTGGAAATCACTCCGGGGATCCAAAATGGTGATTAATAGCCCATGTAACTGTGATTAATAGCCCATGAAACAGGCCAGAATCGGCCAAAACTGCGAGTGTTGATGACCGGCACGTAAATGCACCCTGGGGTTCGTCAATGGTGGAAATCACTCCGGGGACCCAAAACGGTGATTAATAGCCCATGAAACAGGCCAGAATCGGCCAAAACTGCGAGTGTTGATGACCGGCACGTAAATGCACCCTGGGTTCGTCAATGGTGGAAATCACTCCGGGGATCCAAAACGGTGATTAATAGCCCATGTAACTGTGATTAATAGCCCATGAAACAGGCCAGAATCAGCCAAAACTGCGAGTGTTGATGACCAGCACGTAAATGCACCCTAGGGTTCGTCAATGGTGGAAATCACTCCGGGGACCCAAAACGGTGATTAATAGCCCATGAAACAGGCCAGAATCGGCCAAAACTGCGAGTGTTAATGACCGGCACGTAAATGCACCCTGGTTTCGTCAATGGTGGAAATCACTCCGGGATCCAAAATGGTGATTAATAGCCCATGTAACTGTGATTAATAGCCCATGAAACAGGCCAGAATCGGCCAAAACTGCGAGTGTTGATGACCGGCACGTAAATGCACCCTGGGTTCGTCAATGGTGGAAATCACTCCGGGGATCCAAAACGGTGATTAATAGCCCATGTAACTGTGATTAAGAGCCCATGAAACAGGCCAGAATCAGCCAAAACTGCGAGTGTTGATGACCAGCACGTAAATGCACCCTAGGGTTCGTCAATGGTGGAAATCACTCCGGGGACCCAAAACGGTGATTAATAGCCCATGAAACAGGCCAGAATCGGCCAAAACTGCGAGTGTTGATGAACGGCACGTAAATGCACCCTGGGTTCGTCAATGGTGGAAAACACTCCGGGGATCCAAAATGGTGATTAATAGCCCATGTAACTGTGATTAATAGCCCATGAAACAGGCCAGAATCGGCCAAAACTGCGAGTGTTGATGACCGGCACGTAAATGCACCCTGGGTTCGTCAATGGTGGAAATCACTCCGGGGATCCAAAACGGTGATTAATAGCCCATGTAACTGTGTTTAAGAGCCCATGAAACAGGCCAGAATCAGCCAAAACTGCGAGTGTTGATGACCAGCACGTAAATACACCCTAGGGTTCGTCAATGGTGGAAATCACTCCGGGGACCCAAAACGGTGATTAATAGCCCATGAAACAGGCCAGAATCGGCCAAAACTGCGAGTGTTAATGACCGGCACGTAAATGCACCCTGGTTTCGTCAATGGTGGAAATCACTCCGGGGATCCAAAATGGTGATTAATAGCCCATGTAACTGTGATTAATAGCCCATGAAACAGGCCAGAATCGGCCAAAACTGCGAGTGTTGATGACCGGCACGTAAATGCACCCTGGGGTTCGTCAATGGTGGAAATCACTCCGGGGACCCAAAACGGTGATTAATAGCCCATGAAACAGGCCAGAATCGGCCAAAATTGCGAGTGTTGATGACCGGCACGTAAATGCACCCTGGGTTCGTCAATGGTGGAAATCACTCCGGGGATCCAAAACGGTGATTAATAGCCCATGTAACTGTGATTAATAGCCCATGAAACAGGCCAGAATCAGCCAAAACTGCGAGTGTTGATGACCAGCACGTAAATGCACCCTAGGGTTCGTCAATGGTGGAAATCACTCCGGGGACCCAAAACGGTGATTAATAGCCCATGAAACAGGCCAGAATCGGCCAAAACTGCGAGTGTTAATGACCGGCACGTAAATGCACCCTGGTTTCGTCAATGGTGGAAATCACTCCGGGATCCAAAATGGTGATTAATAGCCCATGTAACTGTGATTAATAGCCCATGAAACAGGCCAGAATCGGCCAAAACTGCGAGTGTTGATGACCGGCACGTAAATGCACCCTGGGTTCGTCAATGGTGGAAATCACTCCGGGGATCCAAAACGGTGATTAATAGCCCATGTAACTGTGATTAAGAGCCCATGAAACAGGCCAGAATCAGCCAAAACTGCGAGTGTTGATGACCAGCACGTAAATGCACCCTAGGGTTCGTCAATGGTGGAAATCACTCCGGGGACCCAAAACGGTGATTAATAGCCCATGAAACAGGCCAGAATCGGCCAAAACTGCGAGTGTTAATGACCGGCACGTAAATGCACCCTGGTTTCGTCAATGGTGGAAATCACTCCGGGATCCAAAATGGTGATTAATAGCCCATGTAACTGTGATTAATAGCCCATGAAACAGGCCAGAATCGGCCAAAACTGCGAGTGTTGATGACCGGCACGTAAATGCACCCTGGGTTCGTCAATGGTGGAAATCACTCCGGGGATCCAAAACGGTGATTAATAGCCCATGTAACTGTGATTAAGAGCCCATGAAACAGGCCAGAATCAGCCAAAACTGCGAGTGTTGATGACCAGCACGTAAATGCACCCTAGGGTTCGTCAATGGTGGAAATCACTCCGGGGACCCAAAACGGTGATTAATAGCCCATGAAACAGGCCAGAATCGGCCAAAACTGCGAGTGTTAATGACCGGCACGTAAATGCACCCTGGTTTCGTCAATGGTGGAAATCACTCCGGGATCCAAAATGGTGATTAATAGCCCATGTAACTGTGATTAATAGCCCATGAAACAGGCCAGAATCGGCCAAAACTGCGAGTGTTGATGACCGGCACGTAAATGCACCCTGGGTTCGTCAATGGTGGAAATCACTCCGGGGATCCAAAACGGTGATTAATAGCCCATGTAACTGTGATTAAGAGCCCATGAAACAGGCCAGAATCAGCCAAAACTGCGAGTGTTGATGACCAGCACGTAAATGCACCCTAGGGTTCGTCAATGGTGGAAATCACTCCGGGGATCCAAAACGGTGATTAATAGCCCATGTAACTGTGATTAAGAGCCCATGAAACAGGCCAGAATCAGCCAAATCTGCGAGTGTTGATGACCAGCACGTAAATGCACCCTAGGGTTCGTCAATGGTGGAAATCACTCCGGGGACCCAAAACGGTGATTAATAGCCCATGAAACAGGCCAGAATCGGCCAAAACTGCGAGTGTTAATGACCGGCACGTAAATGCACCCTGGTTTCGTCAATGGTGGAAATCACTCCGGGATCCAAAATGGTGATTAATAGCCCATGTAACTGTGATTAATAGCCCATGAAACAGGCCAGAATCGGCCAAAACTGCGAGTGTTGATGACCGGCACGTAAATGCACCCTGGGTTCGTCAATGGTGGAAATCACTCCGGGGATCCAAAACGGTGATTAATAGCCCATGTAACTGTGATTAATAGCCCATGAAACAGGCCAGAATCAGCCAAAACTGCGAGTGTTGATGACCAGCACGTAAATGCACCCTAGGGTTCGTCAATGGTGGAAATCACTCCGGGGACCCAAAACGGTGATTAATAGCCCATGAAACAGGCCAGAATCGGCCAAAACTGCGAGTGTTAATGACCGGCACGTAAATGCACCCTGGTTTCGTCAATGGTGGAAATCACTCCGGGATCCAAAATGGTGATTAATAGCCCATGTAACTGTGATTAATAGCCCATGAAACAGGCCAGAATCGGCCAAAACTGCGAGTGTTGATGACCGGCACGTAAATGCACCCTGGGTTCGTCAATGGTGGAAATCACTCCGGGGATCCAAAACGGTGATTAATAGCCCATGTAACTGTGATTAAGAGCCCATGAAACAGGCCAGAATCAGCCAAAACTGCGAGTGTTGATGACCAGCACGTAAATGCACCCTAGGGTTCGTCAATGGTGGAAATCACTCCGGGGACCCAAAACGGTGATTAATAGCCCATGAAACAGGCCAGAATCGGCCAAAACTGCGAGTGTTAATGACCGGCACGTAAATGCACCCTGGTTTCGTCAATGGTGGAAATCACTCCGGGATCCAAAATGGTGATTAATAGCCCATGTAACTGTGATTAATAGCCCATGAAACAGGCCAGAATCGGCCAAAACTGCGAGTGTTGATGACCGGCACGTAAATGCACCCTGGGTTCGTCAATGGTGGAAATCACTCCGGGGATCCAAAACGGTGATTAATAGCCCATGTAACTGTGATTAAGAGCCCATGAAACAGGCCAGAATCAGCCAAAACTGCGAGTGTTGATGACCAGCACGTAAATGCACCCTAGGGTTCGTCAATGGTGGAAATCACTCCGGGGACCCAAAACGGTGATTAATAGCCCATGAAACAGGCCAGAATCGGCCAAAACTGCGAGTGTTGATGAACGGCACGTAAATGCACCCTGGGTTCGTCAATGGTGGAAAACACTCCGGGGATCCAAAATGGTGATTAATAGCCCATGTAACTGTGATTAATAGCCCATGAAACAGGCCAGAATCGGCCAAAACTGCGAGTGTTGATGACCGGCACGTAAATGCACCCTGGGTTCGTCAATGGTGGAAATCACTCCGGGGATCCAAAACGGTGATTAATAGCCCATGTAACTGTGTTTAAGAGCCCATGAAACAGGCCAGAATCAGCCAAAACTGCGAGTGTTGATGACCAGCACGTAAATACACCCTAGGGTTCGTCAATGGTGGAAATCACTCCGGGGACCCAAAACGGTGATTAATAGCCCATGAAACAGGCCAGAATCGGCCAAAACTGCGAGTGTTAATGACCGGCACGTAAATGCACCCTGGTTTCGTCAATGGTGGAAATCACTCCGGGGATCCAAAATGGTGATTAATAGCCCATGTAACTGTGATTAATAGCCCATGAAACAGGCCAGAATCGGCCAAAACTGCGAGTGTTGATGACCGGCACGTAAATGCACCCTGGGGTTCGTCAATGGTGGAAATCACTCCGGGGACCCAAAACGGTGATTAATAGCCCATGAAACAGGCCAGAATCGGCCAAAATTGCGAGTGTTGATGACCGGCACGTAAATGCACCCTGGGTTCGTCAATGGTGGAAATCACTCCGGGGTTCCAAAACGGTGATTAATAGCCCATGTAACTGTGATTAATAGCCCATGAAACAGGCCAGAATCAGCCAAAACTGCGAGTGTTGATGACCAGCACGTAAATGCACCCTAGGGTTCGTCAATGGTGGAAATCACTCCGGGGACCCAAAACGGTGATTAATAGCCCATGAAACAGGCCAGAATCGGCCAAAACTGCGAGTGTTAATGACCGGCACGTAAATGCACCCTGGTTTCGTCAATGGTGGAAATCACTCCGGGATCCAAAATGGTGATTAATAGCCCATGTAACTGTGATTAATAGCCCATGAAACAGGCCAGAATCGGCCAAAACTGCGAGTGTTGATGACCGGCACGTAAATGCACCCTGGGTTCGTCAATGGTGGAAATCACTCCGGGGATCCAAAACGGTGATTAATAGCCCATGTAACTGTGATTAAGAGCCCATGAAACAGGCCAGAATCAGCCAAAACTGCGAGTGTTGATGACCAGCACGTAAATGCACCCTAGGGTTCGTCAATGGTGGAAATCACTCCGGGGACCCAAAACGGTGATTAATAGCCCATGAAACAGGCCAGAATCGGCCAAAACTGCGAGTGTTAATGACCGGCACGTAAATGCACCCTGGTTTCGTCAATGGTGGAAATCACTCCGGGATCCAAAATGGTGATTAATAGCCCATGTAACTGTGATTAATAGCCCATGAAACAGGCCAGAATCGGCCAAAACTGCGAGTGTTGATGACCGGCACGTAAATGCACCCTGGGTTCGTCAATGGTGGAAATCACTCCGGGGATCCAAAACGGTGATTAATAGCCCATGTAACTGTGATTAAGAGCCCATGAAACAGGCCAGAATCAGCCAAAACTGCGAGTGTTGATGACCAGCACGTAAATGCACCCTAGGGTTCGTCAATGGTGGAAATCACTCCGGGGACCCAAAACGGTGATTAATAGCCCATGAAACAGGCCAGAATCGGCCAAAACTGCGAGTGTTGATGAACGGCACGTAAATGCACCCTGGGTTCGTCAATGGTGGAAAACACTCCGGGGATCCAAAATGGTGATTAATAGCCCATGTAACTGTGTTTAATAGCCCATGAAACAGGCCAGAATCGGCCAAAACTGCGAGTGTTGATGACCGGCACGTAAATGCACCCTGGGTTCGTCAATGGTGGAAATCACTCCGGGGATCCAAAACGGTGATTAATAGCCCATGTAACTGTGATTAAGAGCCCATGAAACAGGCCAGAATCAGCCAAAACTGCGAGTGTTGATGACCAGCACGTAAATGCACCCTAGGGTTCGTCAATGGTGGAAATCACTCCGGGGAACCAAAACGGTGATTAATAGCCCATGAAACAGGCCAGAATCGGCCAAAACTGCGAGTGTTGATGAACGGCACGTAAATGCACCCTGGGTTCGTCAATGGTGGAAAACACTCCGGGGATCCAAAATGGTGATTAATAGCCCATGTAACTGTGATTAATAGCCCATGAAACAGGCCAGAATCGGCCAAAACTGCGAGTGTTGATGACTGGCACGTAAATGCACCCTAGGGTTCGTCAATGGTGGAAATCACTCCGGGGACCCAAAACGGTGATTAATAGCCCATGAAACAGGCCAGAATCGGCCAAAACTGCGAGTGTTGATGAACGGCACGTAAATGCACCCTGGGTTCGTCAATGGTGGAAAACACTCCGGGGATCCAAAATGGTGATTAATAGCCCATGTAACTGTGATTAATAGCCCATGAAACAGGCCAGAATCGGCCAAAACTGCGAGTGTTGATGACCGGCACGTAAATGCACCCTGGGTTCGTCAATGGTGGAAATCACTCCGGGGATCCAAAACGGTGATTAATAGCCCATGTAACTGTGTTTAAGAGCCCATGAAACAGGCCAGAATCAGCCAAAACTGCGAGTGTTGATGACCAGCACGTAAATACACCCTAGGGTTCGTCAATGGTGGAAATCACTCCGGGGACCCAAAACGGTGATTAATAGCCCATGAAACAGGCCAGAATCGGCCAAAACTGCGAGTGTTAATGACCGGCACGTAAATGCACCCTGGTTTCGTCAATGGTGGAAATCACTCCGGGGATCCAAAATGGTGATTAATAGCCCATGTAACTGTGATTAATAGCCCATGAAACAGGCCAGAATCGGCCAAAACTGCGAGTGTTGATGACCGGCACGTAAATGCACCCTGGGGTTCGTCAATGGTGGAAATCACTCCGGGGACCCAAAACGGTGATTAATAGCCCATGAAACAGGCCAGAATCGGCCAAAACTGCGAGTGTTGATGACCGGCACGTAAATGCACCCTGGGTTCGTCAATGGTGGAAATCACTCCGGGGATCCAAAACGGTGATTAATAGCCCATGTAACTGTGATTAATAGCCCATGAAACAGGCCAGAATCAGCCAAAACTGCGAGTGTTGATGACCAGCACGTAAATGCACCCTAGGGTTCGTCAATGGTGGAAATCACTCCGGGGACCCAAAACGGTGATTAATAGCCCATGAAACAGGCCAGAATCGGCCAAAACTGCGAGTGTTAATGACCGGCACGTAAATGCACCCTGGTTTCGTCAATGGTGGAAATCACTCCGGGATCCAAAATGGTGATTAATAGCCCATGTAACTGTGATTAATAGCCCATGAAACAGGCCAGAATCGGCCAAAACTGCGAGTGTTGATGACCGGCACGTAAATGCACCCTGGGTTCGTCAATGGTGGAAATCACTCCGGGGATCCAAAACGGTGATTAATAGCCCATGTAACTGTGATTAAGAGCCCATGAAACAGGCCAGAATCAGCCAAAACTGCGAGTGTTGATGACCAGCACGTAAATGCACCCTAGGGTTCGTCAATGGTGGAAATCACTCCGGGGACCCAAAACGGTGATTAATAGCCCATGAAACAGGCCAGAATCGGCCAAAACTGCGAGTGTTGATGAACGGCACGTAAATGCACCCTGGGTTCGTCAATGGTGGAAAACACTCCGGGGATCCAAAATGGTGATTAATAGCCCATGTAACTGTGATTAATAGCCCATGAAACAGGCCAGAATCGGCCAAAACTGCGAGTGTTGATGACCGGCACGTAAATGCACCCTGGGTTCGTCAATGGTGGAAATCACTCCGGGGATCCAAAACGGTGATTAATAGCCCATGTAACTGTGTTTAAGAGCCCATGAAACAGGCCAGAATCAGCCAAAACTGCGAGTGTTGATGACCAGCACGTAAATACACCCTAGGGTTCGTCAATGGTGGAAATCACTCCGGGGACCCAAAACGGTGATTAATAGCCCATGAAACAGGCCAGAATCGGCCAAAACTGCGAGTGTTAATGACCGGCACGTAAATGCACCCTGGTTTCGTCAATGGTGGAAATCACTCCGGGGATCCAAAATGGTGATTAATAGCCCATGTAACTGTGATTAATAGCCCATGAAACAGGCCAGAATCGGCCAAAACTGCGAGTGTTGATGACCGGCACGTAAATGCACCCTGGGGTTCGTCAATGGTGGAAATCACTCCGGGGACCCAAAACGGTGATTAATAGCCCATGAAACAGGCCAGAATCGGCCAAAACTGCGAGTGTTGATGACCGGCACGTAAATGCACCCTGGGTTCGTCAATGGTGGAAATCACTCCGGGGATCCAAAACGGTGATTAATAGCCCATGTAACTGTGATTAATAGCCCATGAAACAGGCCAGAATCAGCCAAAACTGCGAGTGTTGATGACCAGCACGTAAATGCACCCTAGGGTTCGTCAATGGTGGAAATCACTCCGGGGACCCAAAACGGTGATTAATAGCCCATGAAACAGGCCAGAATCGGCCAAAACTGCGAGTGTTAATGACCGGCACGTAAATGCACCCTGGTTTCGTCAATGGTGGAAATCACTCCGGGATCCAAAATGGTGATTAATAGCCCATGTAACTGTGATTAATAGCCCATGAAACAGGCCAGAATCGGCCAAAACTGCGAGTGTTGATGACCGGCACGTAAATGCACCCTGGGTTCGTCAATGGTGGAAATCACTCCGGGGATCCAAAACGGTGATTAATAGCCCATGTAACTGTGATTAAGAGCCCATGAAACAGGCCAGAATCAGCCAAAACTGCGAGTGTTGATGACCAGCACGTAAATGCACCCTAGGGTTCGTCAATGGTGGAAATCACTCCGGGGACCCAAAACGGTGATTAATAGCCCATGAAACAGGCCAGAATCGGCCAAAACTGCGAGTGTTGATGAACGGCACGTAAATGCACCCTGGGTTCGTCAATGGTGGAAAACACTCCGGGGATCCAAAATGGTGATTAATAGCCCATGTAACTGTGATTAATAGCCCATGAAACAGGCCAGAATCGGCCAAAACTGCGAGTGTTAATGACCGGCACGTAAATGCACCCTGGTTTCGTCAATGGTGGAAATCACTCCGGGATCCAAAATGGTGATTAATAGCCCATGTAACTGTGATTAATAGCCCATGAAACAGGCCAGAATCGGCCAAAACTGCGAGTGTTGATGACCGGCACGTAAATGCACCCTGGGTTCGTCAATGGTGGAAATCACTCCGGGGATCCAAAACGGTGATTAATAGCCCATGTAACTGTGTTTAAGAGCCCATGAAACAGGCCAGAATCAGCCAAAACTGCGAGTGTTGATGACCAGCACGTAAATACACCCTAGGGTTCGTCAATGGTGGAAATCACTCCGGGGACCCAAAACGGTGATTAATAGCCCATGAAACAGGCCAGAATCGGCCAAAACTGCGAGTGTTAATGACCGGCACGTAAATGCACCCTGGTTTCGTCAATGGTGGAAATCACTCCGGGGATCCAAAATGGTGATTAATAGCCCATGTAACTGTGATTAATAGCCCATGAAACAGGCCAGAATCGGCCAAAACTGCGAGTGTTGATGACCGGCACGTAAATGCACCCTGGGGTTCGTCAATGGTGGAAATCACTCCGGGGACCCAAAACGGTGATTAATAGCCCATGAAACAGGCCAGAATCGGCCAAAACTGCGAGTGTTGATGACCGGCACGTAAATGCACCCTGGGTTCGTCAATGGTGGAAATCACTCCGGGGATCCAAAACGGTGATTAATAGCCCATGTAACTGTGATTAATAGCCCATGAAACAGGCCAGAATCAGCCAAAACTGCGAGTGTTGATGACCAGCACGTAAATGCACCCTAGGGTTCGTCAATGGTGGAAATCACTCCGGGGACCCAAAACGGTGATTAATAGCCCATGAAACAGGCCAGAATCGGCCAAAACTGCGAGTGTTAATGACCGGCACGTAAATGCACCCTGGTTTCGTCAATGGTGGAAATCACTCCGGGATCCAAAATGGTGATTAATAGCCCATGTAACTGTGATTAATAGCCCATGAAACAGGCCAGAATCGGCCAAAACTGCGAGTGTTGATGACCGGCACGTAAATGCACCCTGGGTTCGTCAATGGTGGAAATCACTCCGGGGATCCAAAACGGTGATTAATAGCCCATGTAACTGTGATTAAGAGCCCATGAAACAGGCCAGAATCAGCCAAAACTGCGAGTGTTGATGACCAGCACGTAAATGCACCCTAGGGTTCGTCAATGGTGGAAATCACTCCGGGGACCCAAAACGGTGATTAATAGCCCATGAAACAGGCCAGAATCGGCCAAAACTGCGAGTGTTGATGAACGGCACGTAAATGCACCCTGGGTTCGTCAATGGTGGAAAACACTCCGGGGATCCAAAATGGTGATTAATAGCCCATGTAACTGTGATTAATAGCCCATGAAACAGGCCAGAATCGGCCAAAACTGCGAGTGTTGATGACCGGCACGTAAATGCACCCTGGGTTCGTCAATGGTGGAAATCACTCCGGGGATCCAAAACGGTGATTAATAGCCCATGTAACTGTGTTTAAGAGCCCATGAAACAGGCCAGAATCAGCCAAAACTGCGAGTGTTGATGACCAGCACGTAAATACACCCTAGGGTTCGTCAATGGTGGAAATCACTCCGGGGACCCAAAACGGTGATTAATAGCCCATGAAACAGGCCAGAATCGGCCAAAACTGCGAGTGTTAATGACCGGCACGTAAATGCACCCTGGTTTCGTCAATGGTGGAAATCACTCCGGGGATCCAAAATGGTGATTAATAGCCCATGTAACTGTGATTAATAGCCCATGAAACAGGCCAGAATCGGCCAAAACTGCGAGTGTTGATGACCGGCACGTAAATGCACCCTGGGGTTCGTCAATGGTGGAAATCACTCCGGGGACCCAAAACGGTGATTAATAGCCCATGAAACAGGCCAGAATCGGCCAAAACTGCGAGTGTTGATGACCGGCACGTAAATGCACCCTGGGTTCGTCAATGGTGGAAATCACTCCGGGGATCCAAAACGGTGATTAATAGCCCATGTAACTGTGATTAATAGCCCATGAAACAGGCCAGAATCAGCCAAAACTGCGAGTGTTGATGACCAGCACGTAAATGCACCCTAGGGTTCGTCAATGGTGGAAATCACTCCGGGGACCCAAAACGGTGATTAATAGCCCATGAAACAGGCCAGAATCGGCCAAAACTGCGAGTGTTAATGACCGGCACGTAAATGCACCCTGGTTTCGTCAATGGTGGAAATCACTCCGGGATCCAAAATGGTGATTAATAGCCCATGTAACTGTGATTAATAGCCCATGAAACAGGCCAGAATCGGCCAAAACTGCGAGTGTTGATGACCGGCACGTAAATGCACCCTGGGTTCGTCAATGGTGGAAATCACTCCGGGGATCCAAAACGGTGATTAATAGCCCATGTAACTGTGATTAAGAGCCCATGAAACAGGCCAGAATCAGCCAAAACTGCGAGTGTTGATGACCAGCACGTAAATGCACCCTAGGGTTCGTCAATGGTGGAAATCACTCCGGGGACCCAAAACGGTGATTAATAGCCCATGAAACAGGCCAGAATCGGCCAAAACTGCGAGTGTTGATGAACGGCACGTAAATGCACCCTGGGTTCGTCAATGGTGGAAAACACTCCGGGGATCCAAAATGGTGATTAATAGCCCATGTAACTGTGATTAATAGCCCATGAAACAGGCCAGAATCGGCCAAAACTGCGAGTGTTGATGACCGGCACGTAAATGCACCCTGGGTTCGTCAATGGTGGAAATCACTCCGGGGATCCAAAACGGTGATTAATAGCCCATGTAACTGTGTTTAAGAGCCCATGAAACAGGCCAGAATCAGCCAAAACTGCGAGTGTTGATGACCAGCACGTAAATACACCCTAGGGTTCGTCAATGGTGGAAATCACTCCGGGGACCCAAAACGGTGATTAATAGCCCATGAAACAGGCCAGAATCGGCCAAAACTGCGAGTGTTAATGACCGGCACGTAAATGCACCCTGGTTTCGTCAATGGTGGAAATCACTCCGGGGATCCAAAATGGTGATTAATAGCCCATGTAACTGTGATTAATAGCCCATGAAACAGGCCAGAATCGGCCAAAACTGCGAGTGTTGATGACCGGCACGTAAATGCACCCTGGGGTTCGTCAATGGTGGAAATCACTCCGGGGACCCAAAACGGTGATTAATAGCCCATGAAACAGGCCAGAATCGGCCAAAACTGCGAGTGTTGATGACCGGCACGTAAATGCACCCTGGGTTCGTCAATGGTGGAAATCACTCCGGGGATCCAAAACGGTGATTAATAGCCCATGTAACTGTGATTAATAGCCCATGAAACAGGCCAGAATCAGCCAAAACTGCGAGTGTTGATGACCAGCACGTAAATGCACCCTAGGGTTCGTCAATGGTGGAAATCACTCCGGGGACCCAAAACGGTGATTAATAGCCCATGAAACAGGCCAGAATCGGCCAAAACTGCGAGTGTTAATGACCGGCACGTAAATGCACCCTGGTTTCGTCAATGGTGGAAATCACTCCGGGATCCAAAATGGTGATTAATAGCCCATGTAACTGTGATTAATAGCCCATGAAACAGGCCAGAATCGGCCAAAACTGCGAGTGTTGATGACCGGCACGTAAATGCACCCTGGGTTCGTCAATGGTGGAAATCACTCCGGGGATCCAAAACGGTGATTAATAGCCCATGTAACTGTGATTAAGAGCCCATGAAACAGGCCAGAATCAGCCAAAACTGCGAGTGTTGATGACCAGCACGTAAATGCACCCTAGGGTTCGTCAATGGTGGAAATCACTCCGGGGACCCAAAACGGTGATTAATAGCCCATGAAACAGGCCAGAATCGGCCAAAACTGCGAGTGTTGATGAACGGCACGTAAATGCACCCTGGGTTCGTCAATGGTGGAAAACACTCCGGGGATCCAAAATGGTGATTAATAGCCCATGTAACTGTGATTAATAGCCCATGAAACAGGCCAGAATCGGCCAAAACTGCGAGTGTTGATGACCGGCACGTAAATGCACCCTGGGTTCGTCAATGGTGGAAATCACTCCGGGGATCCAAAACGGTGATTAATAGCCCATGTAACTGTGTTTAAGAGCCCATGAAACAGGCCAGAATCAGCCAAAACTGCGAGTGTTGATGACCAGCACGTAAATACACCCTAGGGTTCGTCAATGGTGGAAATCACTCCGGGGACCCAAAACGGTGATTAATAGCCCATGAAACAGGCCAGAATCGGCCAAAACTGCGAGTGTTAATGACCGGCACGTAAATGCACCCTGGTTTCGTCAATGGTGGAAATCACTCCGGGGATCCAAAATGGTGATTAATAGCCCATGTAACTGTGATTAATAGCCCATGAAACAGGCCAGAATCGGCCAAAACTGCGAGTGTTGATGACCGGCACGTAAATGCACCCTGGGGTTCGTCAATGGTGGAAATCACTCCGGGGACCCAAAACGGTGATTAATAGCCCATGAAACAGGCCAGAATCGGCCAAAATTGCGAGTGTTGATGACCGGCACGTAAATGCACCCTGGGTTCGTCAATGGTGGAAATCACTCCGGGGATCCAAAACGGTGATTAATAGCCCATGTAACTGTGATTAATAGCCCATGAAACAGGCCAGAATCAGCCAAAACTGCGAGTGTTGATGACCAGCACGTAAATGCACCCTAGGGTTCGTCAATGGTGGAAATCACTCCGGGGACCCAAAACGGTGATTAATAGCCCATGAAACAGGCCAGAATCGGCCAAAACTGCGAGTGTTAATGACCGGCACGTAAATGCACCCTGGTTTCGTCAATGGTGGAAATCACTCCGGGATCCAAAATGGTGATTAATAGCCCATGTAACTGTGATTAATAGCCCATGAAACAGGCCAGAATCGGCCAAAACTGCGAGTGTTGATGACCGGCACGTAAATGCACCCTGGGTTCGTCAATGGTGGAAATCACTCCGGGGATCCAAAACGGTGATTAATAGCCCATGTAACTGTGATTAAGAGCCCATGAAACAGGCCAGAATCAGCCAAAACTGCGAGTGTTGATGACCAGCACGTAAATGCACCCTAGGGTTCGTCAATGGTGGAAATCACTCCGGGGACCCAAAACGGTGATTAATAGCCCATGAAACAGGCCAGAATCGGCCAAAACTGCGAGTGTTAATGACCGGCACGTAAATGCACCCTGGTTTCGTCAATGGTGGAAATCACTCCGGGATCCAAAATGGTGATTAATAGCCCATGTAACTGTGATTAATAGCCCATGAAACAGGCCAGAATCGGCCAAAACTGCGAGTGTTGATGACCGGCACGTAAATGCACCCTGGGTTCGTCAATGGTGGAAATCACTCCGGGGATCCAAAACGGTGATTAATAGCCCATGTAACTGTGATTAAGAGCCCATGAAACAGGCCAGAATCAGCCAAAACTGCGAGTGTTGATGACCAGCACGTAAATGCACCCTAGGGTTCGTCAATGGTGGAAATCACTCCGGGGACCCAAAACGGTGATTAATAGCCCATGAAACAGGCCAGAATCGGCCAAAACTGCGAGTGTTGATGAACGGCACGTAAATGCACCCTGGGTTCGTCAATGGTGGAAAACACTCCGGGGATCCAAAATGGTGATTAATAGCCCATGTAACTGTGATTAATAGCCCATGAAACAGGCCAGAATCGGCCAAAACTGCGAGTGTTTATGACCGGCACGTAAATGCACCCTGGGTTCGTCAATGGTGGAAATCACTCCGGGGATCCAAAACGGTGATTAATAGCCCATGTAACTGTGTTTAAGAGCCCATGAAACAGGCCAGAATCAGCCAAAACTGCGAGTGTTGATGACCAGCACGTAAATACACCCTAGGGTTCGTCAATGGTGGAAATCACTCCGGGGACCCAAAACGGTGATTAATAGCCCATGAAACAGGCCAGAATCGGCCAAAACTGCGAGTGTTAATGTCCGGCACGTAAATGCACCCTGGTTTCGTCAATGGTGGAAATCACTCCGGGGATCCAAAATGGTGATTAATAGCCCATGTAACTGTGATTAATAGCCCATGATACAGGCCAGAATCGGCCAAAACTGCGAGTGTTGATGACCGGCACGTAAATGCACCCTGGGGTTCGTCAATGGTGGAAATCACTCCGGGGACCCAAAACGGTGATTAATAGCCCATGTAACTGTGATTAATAGCCCATGAAACAGGCCAGAATCGGCCAAAACTGCGAGTGTTGATGACCGGCACGTAAATGCACCCTGGGTTCGTCAATGGTGGAAATCACTCCGGGGATCCAAAACGGTGATTAATAGCCCATGTAACTGTGATTAATAGCCCATGAAACAGGCCAGAATCAGCCAAAACTGCGAGTGTTGATGACCAGCACGTAAATGCACCCTAGGGTTCGTCAATGGTGGAAATCACTCCGGGGACCCAAAACGGTGATTAATAGCCCATGAAACAGGCCAGAATCGGCCAAAACTGCGAGTGTTAATGACCGGCACATAAATGCACCCTGGTTTCGTCAATGGTGGAAATCACTCCGGGATCCAAAATGGTGATTAATAGCCCATGTAACTGTGATTAATAGCCCATGAAACAGGCCAGAATCGGCCAAAACTGCGAGTGTTGATGACCGGCACGTAAATGCACCCTGGGTTCGTCAATGGTGGAAATCACTCCGGGGATCCAAAACGGTGATTAATAGCCCATGTAACTGTGATTAATAGCCCATGAAACAGGCCAGAATCAGCCAAAACTGCGAGTGTTGATGACCAGCACGTAAATGCACCCTAGGGTTCGTCAATGGTGGAAATCACTCCGGGGACCCAAAACGGTGATTAATAGCCCATGAAACAGGCCAGAATCGGCCAAAACTGCGAGTGTTAATGACCGGCACGTAAATGCACCCTGGTTTCGTCAATGGTGGAAATCACTCCGGGATCCAAAATGGTGATTAATAGCCCATGTAACTGTGATTAATAGCCCATGAAACAGGCCAGAATCGGCCAAAACTGCGAGTGTTGATGACCGGCACGTAAATGCACCCTGGGTTCGTCAATGGTGGAAATCACTCCGGGGATCCAAAACGGTGATTAATAGCCCATGTAACTGTGATTAATAGCCCATGAAACAGGCCAGAATCAACCAAAACTGCGAGTGTTGATGACCAGCACGTAAATGCACCCTAGGGTTCGTCAATGGTGGAAATCACTCCGGGGACCCAAAACGGTGATTAATAGCCCATGAAACAGGCCAGAATCGGCCAAAACTGCGAGTGTTAATGACCGGCACGTAAATGCACCCTGGTTTCGTCAATGGTGGAAATCACTCCGGGATCCAAAATGGTGATTAATAGCCCATGTAACTGTGATTAATAGCCCATGAAACAGGCCAGAATCGGCCAAAACTGCGAGTGTTGATGACCGGCACGTAAATGCACCCTGGGTTCGTCAATGGTGGAAATCACTCCGGGGATCCAAAACGGTGATTAATAGCCCATGTAACTGTGATTAATAGCCCATGAAACAGGCCAGAATCAGCCAAAACTGCGAGTGTTGATGACCAGCACGTAAATGCACCCTAGGGTTCGTCAATGGTGGAAATCACTCCGGGGACCCAAAACGGTGATTAATAGCCCATGAAACAGGCCAGAATCGGCCAAAACTGCGAGTGTTAATGACCGGCACGTAAATGCACCCTGGTTTCGTCAATGGTGGAAATCACTCCGGGATCCAAAATGGTGATTAATAGCCCATGTAACTGTGATTAATAGCCCATGAAACAGGCCAGAATCGGCCAAAACTGCGAGTGTTGATGACCGGCACGTAAATGCACCCTGGGTTCGTCAATGGTGGAAATCACTCCGGGGATCCAAAACGGTGATTAATAGCCCATGTAACTGTGATTAATAGCCCATGAAACAGGCCAGAATCAGCCAAAACTGCGAGTGTTGATGACCAGCACGTAAATGCACCCTAGGGTTCGTCAATGGTGGAAATCACTCCGGGGACCCAAAACGGTGATTAATAGCCCATGAAACAGGCCAGAATCGGCCAAAACTGCGAGTGTTAATGACCGGCACGTAAATGCACCCTGGTTTCGTCAATGGTGGAAATCACTCCGGGATCCAAAATGGTGATTAATAGCCCATGTAACTGTGATTAATAGCCCATGAAACAGGCCAGAATCGGCCAAAACTGCGAGTGTTGATGACCGGCACGTAAATGCACCCTGGGTTCGTCAATGGTGGAAATCACTCCGGGGATCCAAAACGGTGATTAATAGCCCATGTAACTGTGATTAATAGCCCATGAAACAGGCCAGAATCAGCCAAAACTGCGAGTGTTGATGACCAGCACGTAAATGCACCCTAGGGTTCGTCAATGGTGGAAATCACTCCGGGGACCCAAAACGGTGATTAATAGCCCATGAAACAGGCCAGAATCGGCCAAAACTGCGAGTGTTAATGACCGGCACGTAAATGCACCCTGGTTTCGTCAATGGTGGAAATCACTCCGGGATCCAAAATGGTGATTAATAGCCCATGTAACTGTGATTAATAGCCCATGAAACAGGCCAGAATCGGCCAACACTGCGAGTGTTGATGACCGGCACGTAAATGCACCCTGGGTTCGTCAATGGTGGAAATCACTCCGGGATCCAAAATGGTGATTAATAGCCCATGTAACTGTGATTAATAGCCCATGAAACAGGCCAGAATCAGCCAAAACTGCGAGTGTTGATGACCAGCACGTAAATGCACCCTAGGGTTCGTCAATGGTGGAAATCACTCCGGGGACCCAAAACGGTGATTAATAGCCCATGAAACAGGCCAGAATCGGCCAAAACTGCGAGTGTTAATGACCGGCACGTAAATGCACCCTGGTTTCGTCAATGGTGGAAATCACTCCGGGATCCAAAATGGTGATTAATAGCCCATGTAACTGTGATTAATAGCCCATGAAACAGGCCAGAATCGGCCAAAACTGCGAGTGTTGATGACCGGCACGTAAATGCACCCTGGGTTCGTCAATGGTGGAAATCACTCCGGGGATCCAAAACGGTGATTAATAGCCCATGTAACTGTGATTAATAGCCCATGAAACAGGCCAGAATCAGCCAAAACTGCGAGTGTTGATGACCAGCACGTAAATGCACCCTAGGGTTCGTCAATGGTGGAAATCACTCCGGGGACCCAAAACGGTGATTAATAGCCCATGAAACAGGCCAGAATCGGCCAAAACTGCGAGTGTTAATGACCGGCACGTAAATGCACCCTGGTTTCGTCAATGGTGGAAATCACTCCGGGATCCAAAATGGTGATTAATAGCCCATGTAACTGTGATTAATAGCCCATGAAACAGGCCAGAATCGGCCAACACTGCGAGTGTTGATGACCGGCACGTAAATGCACCCTGGGTTCGTCAATGGTGGAAATCACTCCGGGGATCCAAAACGGTGATTAATAGCCCATGTAACTGTGATTAAGAGCCCATGAAACAGGCAAGAATCAGCCAAAACTGCGAGTGTTGATGACCAGCACGTAAATGCACCCTAGGGTTCGTCAATGGTGGAAATCACTCCGGGGACCCAAAACGGTGATTAATAGCCCATGAAACAGGCCAGGATCGGCCAAAACTGCGAGTGTTGATGAACGGCACGTAAATGCACCCTGGGTTCGTCAATGGTGGAAAACACTCCGGGGATCCAAAATGGTGATTAATAGCCCATGTAACTGTGATTAATAGCCCATGAAACAGGCCAGAATCGGCCAAAACTGCGAGTGTTGATGACCGGCACGTAAATGCACCCTGGGTTCGTCAATGGTGGAAATCACTCCGGGGATCCAAAACGGTGATTAATAGCCCATGTAACTGTGTTTAAGAGCCCATGAAACAGGCCAGAATCAGCCAAAACTGCGAGTGTTGATGACCAGCACGTAAATACACCCTAGGGTTCGTCAATGGTGGAAATCACTCCGGGGACCCAAAACGGTGATTAATAGCCCATGAAACAGGCCAGAATCGGCCAAAACTGCGAGTGTTAATGACCGGCACGTAAATGCACCCTGGTTTCGTCAATGGTGGAAATCACTCCGGGGATCCAAAATGGTGATTAATAGCCCATGTAACTGTGATTAATAGCCCATGAAACAGGCCAGAATCGGCCAAAACTGCGAGTGTTGATGACCGGCACGTAAATGCACCCTGGGGTTCATCAATGGTGGAAATCACTCCGGGGACCCAAAACGGTGATTAATAGCCCATGAAACAGGCCAGAATCGGCCAAAACTGCGAGTGTTGATGACCGGCACGTAAATGCACCCTGGGTTCGTCAATGGTGGAAATCACTCCGGGGATCCAAAACGGTGATTAATAGCCCATGTAACTGTGATTAATAGCCCATGAAACAGGCCAGAATCAGCCAAAACTACGAGTGTTGATGACCAGCACGTAAATGCACCCTAGGGTTCGTCAATGGTGGAAATCACTCCGGGGACCCAAAACGGTGATTAATAGCCCATGAAACAGGCCAGAATCGGCCAAAACTGCGAGTGTTAATGACCGGCACGTAAATGCACCCTGGTTTCGTCAATGGTGGAAATCACTCCGGGATCCAAAATGGTGATTAATAGCCCATGTAACTGTGATTAATAGCCCATGAAACAGGCCAGAATCGGCCAAAACTGCGAGTGTTGATGACCGGCACGTAAATGCACCCTGGGTTCGTCAATGGTGGAAATCACTCCGGGGATCCAAAACGGTGATTAATAGCCCATGTAACTGTGATTAAGAGCCCATGAAACAGGCCAGAATCAGCCAAAACTGCGAGTGTTGATGACCAGCACGTAAATGCACCCTAGGGTTCGTCAATGGTGGAAATCACTCCGGGGACCCAAAACGGTGATTAATAGCCCATGAAACAGGCCAGAATCGGCCAAAACTGCGAGTGTTGATGAACGGCACGTAAATGCACCCTGGGTTCGTCAATGGTGGAAAACACTCCGGGGATCCAAAATGGTGATTAATAGCCCATGTAACTGTGATTAATAGCCCATGAAACAGGCCAGAATCGGCCAAAACTGCGAGTGTTGATGACCGGCACGTAAATACACCCTAGGGTTCGTCAATGGTGGAAATCACTCCGGGGACCCAAAACGGTGATTAATAGCCCATGAAACAGGCCAGAATCGGCCAAAACTGCGAGTGTTAATGACCGGCACGTAAATGCACCCTGGTTTCGTCAATGGTGGAAATCACTCCGGGGATCCAAAATGGTGATTAATAGCCCATGTAACTGTGATTAATAGCCCATGAAACAGGCCAGAATCGGCCAAAACTGCGAGTGTTGATGACCGGCACGTAAATGCACCCTGGGGTTCGTCAATTGTGGAAATCACTCCGAGGACCCAAAACGGTGATTAATAGCCCATGAAACAGGCCAGAATCGGCCAAAACTGCGAGTGTTGATGACCGGCACGTAAATGCACCCTGGGTTCGTCAATGGTGGAAATCACTCCGGGGATCCAAAACGGTGATTAATAGCCCATGTAACTGTGATTAAGAGCCCATGAAACAGGCCAGAATCAGCCAAAACTGCGAGTGTTGATGACCGGCACGTAAATGCACCCTGGGTTCGTCAATGGTGGAAATCACTCCGGGGATCCAAAACGGTGATTAATAGCCCATGTAACTGTGATTAATAGCCCATGAAACAGGCCAGAATCAGCCAAAACTGCGAGTGTTGATGACCAGCACGTAAATGCACCCTAGGGTTCGTCAATGGTGGAAATCACTCCGGGGACCCAAAACGGTGATTAATAGCCCATGAAACAGGCCAGAATCGGCCAAAACTGCGAGTGTTAATGACCGGCACGTAAATGCACCCTGGTTTCGTCAATGGTGGAAATCACTCCGGGATCCAAAATGGTGATTAATAGCCCATGTAACTGTGATTAATAGCCCATGAAACAGGCCAGAATCGGCCAAAACTGCGAGTGTTGATGACCGGCACGTAAATGCACCCTGGGTTCGTCAATGGTGGAAATCACTCCGGGGATCCAAAACGGTGATTAATAGCCCATGTAACTGTGATTAAGAGCCCATGAAACAGGCCAGAATCAGCCAAAACTGCGAGTGTTGATGACCAGCACGTAAATGCACCCTAGGGTTCGTCAATGGTGGAAATCACTCCGGGGACCCAAAACGGTGATTAATAGCCCATGAAACAGGCCAGAATCGGCCAAAACTGCGAGTGTTGATGAACGGCACGTAAATGCACCCTGGGTTCGTCAATGGTGGAAAACACTCCGGGGATCCAAAATGGTGATTAATAGCCCATGTAACTGTGATTAATAGCCCATGAAACAGGCCAGAATCGGCCAAAACTGCGAGTGTTGATGACTGGCACGTAAATGCACCCTAGGGTTCGTCAATGGTGGAAATCACTCCGGGGACCCAAAACGGTGATTAATAGCCCATGAAACAGGCCAGAATCGGCCAAAACTGCGAGTGTTGATGAACGGCACGTAAATGCACCCTGGGTTCGTCAATGGTGGAAAACACTCCGGGGATCCAAAATGGTGATTAATAGCCCATGTAACTGTGATTAATAGCCCATGAAACAGGCCAGAATCGGCCAAAACTGCGAGTGTTGATGACCGGCACGTAAATGCACCCTGGGGTTCGTCAATGGTGGAAATCACTCCGGGGACCCAAAACGGTGATTAATAGCCCATGAAACAGGCCAGAATCGGCCAAAACTGCGATTGTTGATGACCGGCACGTAAATGCACCCTGGGTTCGTCAATGGTGGAAATCACTCCGGGGATCCAAAACGGTGATTAATAGCCCATGTAACTGTGATTAATAGCCCATGAAACAGGCCAGAATCAGCCAAAACTGCGAGTGTTGATGACCAGCACGTAAATGCACCCTAGGGTTCGTCAATGGTGGAAATCACTCCGGGGACCCAAAACGGTGATTAATAGCCCATGAAACAGGCCAGAATCGGCCAAAACTGCGAGTGTTGATGAACGGCACGTAAATGCACCCTGGGTTCGTCAATGGTGGAAAACACTCCGGGGATCCAAAATGGTGATTAATAGCCCATGTAACGGTGATTAATAGCCCATGAAACAGGCCAGAATCGGCCAAAACTGCGAGTGTTGATGACTGGCACGTAAATGCACCATGGGTTCGTCAATGGTGGAAATCACTCCGGGGATCCAAAACGGTGATTAATAGCCCATGTAACTGTGATTAAGAGCCCATGAAACAGCCAGAATCAGCCAAAACTGCGAGTGTTGATGACCAGCACGTAAATGCACCCTAGGGTTCGTCAATGGTGGAACTCACTCCGGGGACCCAAAACGGTGATTAATAGCCCATGAAACAGGCCAGAATCGGCCAAAACTGCGAGTGTTGATGAACGGCACGTAAATGCACCCTGGGTTCGTCAATGGTGGAAAACACTCCGGGGATCCAAAATGGTGATTAATAGCCCATGTAACTGTGATTAATAGCCCATGAAACAGGCCAGAATCGGCCAAAACTGCGAGTGTTGATGACCGGCACGTAAATGCACCCTGGGTTCGTCAATGGTGGAAATCACTCCGGGGATCCAAAACGGTGATTAATAGCCCATGTAACTGTGTTTAAGAGCCCATGAAACAGGCCAGAATCAGCCAAAACTGCGAGTGTTGATGACCAGCACGTAAATACACCCTAGGGTTCGTCAATGGTGGAAATCACTCCGGGGACCCAAAACGGTGATTAATAGCCCATGAAACAGGCCAGAATCGGCCAAAACTGCGAGTGTTAATGACCGGCACGTAAATGCACCCTAGGGTTCGTCAATGGTGGAAATCACTCCGGGGATCCAAAACAGTGACTAATAGCCCATGTAACTGTGATTAATAGCCCATGAAACAGGCCAGAATCGGCCAAAACTGCGAGTGTTGATGACCGGCACGTAAATGCACCCTGGGTTCGTCAATGGTGGAAATCACTCCGGGGATCCAAAACGGTGATTAATAGCCCATGTAACTGTGATTAAGAGCCCATGAAACAGGCCAGAATCAGCCAAAACTGCGAGTGTTGAACTGTTGATGACCAGCACGTAAATGCACCCTAGGGTTCGTCAATGGTGGAAATCACTCCGGGGACCCAAAACGGTGATTAATAGCCCATGAAACAGGCCAGAATCGGCCAAAACTGCGAGTGTTGATGAACGGCACGTAAATGCACCCTGGGTTCGTCAATGGTGGAAAACACTCCGGGGATCCAAAATGGTGATTAATAGCCCATGTAACGGTGATTAATAGCCCATGAAACAGGCCAGAATCGGCCAAAACTGCGAGTGTTGATGACTGGCACGTAAATGCACCATGGGTTCGTCAATGGTGGAAATCACTCCGGGGATCCAAAACGGTGATTAATAGCCCATGTAACTGTGATTAAGAGCCCATGAAACAGCCAGAATCAGCCAAAACTGCGAGTGTTGATGACCAGCACGTAAATGCACCCTAGGGTTCGTCAATGGTGGAACTCACTCCGGGGACCCAAAACGGTGATTAATAGCCCATGAAACAGGCCAGAATCGGCCAAAACTGCGAGTGTTGATGAACGGCACGTAAATGCACCCTGGGTTCGTCAATGGTGGAAAACACTCCGGGGATCCAAAATGGTGATTAATAGCCCATGTAACTGTGATTAATAGCCCATGAAACAGGCCAGAATCGGCCAAAACTGCGAGTGTTGATGACCGGCACGTAAATGCACCCTGGGTTCGTCAATGGTGGAAATCACTCCGGGGATCCAAAACGGTGATTAATAGCCCATGTAACTGTGTTTAAGAGCCCATGAAACAGGCCAGAATCAGCCAAAACTGCGAGTGTTGATGACCAGCACGTAAATACACCCTAGGGTTCGTCAATGGTGGAAATCACTCCGGGGACCCAAAACGGTGATTAATAGCCCATGAAACAGGCCAGAATCGGCCAAAACTGCGAGTGTTAATGACCGGCACGTAAATGCACCCTAGGGTTCGTCAATGGTGGAAATCACTCCGGGGACCCAAAACGGTGATTAATAGCCCATGAAACAGGCCAGAATCGGCCAAAACTGCGAGTGTTGATGAACGGCACGTAAATGCACCCTGGGTTCGTCAATGGTGGAAAACACTCCGGGGATCCAAAATGGTGATTAATAGCCCATGTAACTGTGATTAATAGCCCATGAAACAGGCCAGAATCGGCCAAAACTGCGAGTGTTGATGACCGGCACGTAAATACACCCTAGGGTTCGTCAATGGTGGAAATCACTCCGGGGACCCAAAACGGTGATTAATAGCCCATGAAACAGGCCAGAATCGGCCAAAACTGCGAGTGTTAATGACCGGCACGTAAATGCACCCTGGTTTCGTCAATGGTGGAAATCACTCCGGGGATCCAAAATGGTGATTAATAGCCCATGTAACTGTGATTAATAGCCCATGAAACAGGCCAGAATCGGCCAAAACTGCGAGTGTTGATGACCGGCACGTAAATGCACCCTGGGGTTCGTCAATTGTGGAAATCACTCCGAGGACCCAAAACGGTGATTAATAGCCCATGAAACAGGCCAGAATCGGCCAAAACTGCGAGTGTTGATGACCGGCACGTAAATGCACCCTGGGTTCGTCAATGGTGGAAATCACTCCGGGGATCCAAAACGGTGATTAATAGCCCATGTAACTGTGATTAAGAGCCCATGAAACAGGCCAGAATCAGCCAAAACTGCGAGTGTTGATGACCAGCACGTAAATGCACCCTAGGGTTCGTCAATGGTGGAAATCACTCCGGGGACCCAAAACGGTGATTAATAGCCCATGAAACAGGCCAGAATCGGCCAAAATTGCGAGTGTTCATGAACGGCACGTAAATGCACCCTGGGTTCGTCAATGGTGGAAAACACTCCGGGGATCCAAAATGGTGATTAATAGCCCATGTAACTGTGATTAATAGCCCATGAAACAGGCCAGAATCGGCCAAAACTGCGAGTGTTGATGACTGGCACGTAAATGCACCCTAGGGTTCGTCAATGGTGGAAATCACTCCGGGGATCCAAAACGGTGATTAATAGCCCATGAAACAGGCCAGAATCGGCCAAAACTGCGAGTGTTGATGAACGGCACGTAAATGCACCCTGGGTTCGTCAATGGTGGAAAACACTCCGGGGATCCAAAATGGTGATTAATAGCCCATGTAACTGTGATTAATAGCCCATGAAACAGGCCAGAATCGGCCAAAACTGCGAGTGTTGATGACCGGCACGTAAATGCACCCTGGGGTTCGTCAATGGTGGAAATCACTCCGGGGACCCAAAACGGTGATTAATAGCCCATGAAACAGGCCAGAATCGGCCAAAACTGCGATTGTTGATGACCGGCACGTAAATGCACCCTGGGTTCGTCAATGGTGGAAATCACTCCGGGGATCCAAAACGGTGATTAATAGCCCATGTAACTGTGATTAATAGCCCATGAAACAGGCCAGAATCAGCCAAAACTGCGAGTGTTGATGACCAGCACGTAAATGCACCCTAGGGTTCGTCAATGGTGGAAATCACTCCGGGGACCCAAAACGGTGATTAATAGCCCATGAAACAGGCCAGAATCGGCCAAAACTGCGAGTGTTGATGAACGGCACGTAAATGCACCCTGGGTTCGTCAATGGTGGAAAACACTCCGGGGATCCAAAATGGTGATTAATAGCCCATGTAACTGTGATTAATAGCCCATGAAACAGGCCAGAATCGGCCAAAACTGCGAGTGTTGATGACCGGCACGTAAATGCACCCTGGGTTCGTCAATGGTGGAAATCACTCCGGGGATCCAAAACGGTGACTAATAGCCCATGTAACTGTGATTAATAGCCCATGAAACAGGCCAGAATCGGCCAAAACTGCGAGTGTTGATGACCGGCACGTAAATGCACCATGGGTTCGTCAATGGTGGAAATCACTCCGGGGATCCAAAACGGTGATTAATAGCCCATGTAACTGTGATTAAGAGCCCATGAAACAGGCCAGAATCAGCCAAAACTGCGAGTGTTGAAGTGTTGATGACCAGCACGTAAATGCACCCTAGGGTTCGTCAATGGTGGAAATCACTCCGGGGACCCAAAACGGTGATTAATAGCCCATGAAACAGGCCAGAATCGGCCAAAACTGCGAGTGTTGATGAACGGCACGTAAATGCACCCTGGGTTCGTCAATGGTGGAAAACACTCCGGGGATCCAAAACGGTGACTAATAGCCCATGTAACTGTGATTAATAGCCCATGAAACAGGCCAGAATCGGCCAAAACTGCGAGTGTTGATGACCGGCACGTAAATGCACCATGGGTTCGTCAATGGTGGAAATCACTCCGGGGATCCAAAACGGTGATTAATAGCCCATGTAACTGTGATTAAGAGCCCATGAAACAGGCCAGAATCAGCCAAAACTGCGAGTGTTGAAGTGTTGATGACCAGCACGTAAATGCACCCTAGGGTTCGTCAATGGTGGAAATCACTCCGGGGACCCAAAACGGTGATTAATAGCCCATGAAACAGGCCAGAATCGGCCAAAACTGCGAGTGTTGATGAACGGCACGTAAATGCACCCTGGGTTCGTCAATGGTGGAAAACACTCCGGGGATCCAAAATGCTGATTAATAGCCCATGTAACTGTGATTAATAGCCCATGAAACAGGCCAGAATCGGCCAAAACTGCGAGTGTTGATGACCGGCACGTAAATGCACCCTGGGTTCGTCAATGGTGGAAATCACTCCGGGGATCCAAAACGGTGATTAATAGCCCATGTAACTGTGTTTAAGAGCCCATGAAACAGGCCAGAATCAGCCAAAACTGCGAGTGTTGATGACCAGCACGTAAATACACCCTAGGGTTTGTCAATGGTGGAAATCACTCCGGGGACCCAAAACGGTGATTAATAGCCCATGAAACAGGCCAGAATCGGCCAAAACTGCGAGTGTTAATGACCGGCACGTAAATGCACCCTGGTTTCGTCAATGGTGGAAATCACTCCGGGGATCCAAAATGGTGATTAATAGCCCATGTAACTGTGATTAATAGCCCATGAAACAGGCCAGAATCGGCCAAAACTGCGAGTGTTGATGACCGGCACGTAAATGCACCCTGGGGTTCGTCAATGGTGGAAATCACTCCGGGGACCCAAAACGGTGATTAATAGCCCATGAAACAGGCCAGAATCGGCCAAAACTGCGAGTGTTGATGACCGGCACGTAAATGCACCCTGGGTTCGTCAATGGTGGAAATCACTCCGGGGATCCAAAACGGTGATTAATAGCCCATGTAACTGTGATTAATAGCCCATGAAACAGGCCAGAATCAGCCAAAACTGCGAGTGTTGATGACCAGCACGTAAATGCACCCTAGGGTTCGTCAATGGTGGAAATCACTCCGGGGACCCAAAACGGTGATTAATAGCCCATGAAACAGGCCAGAATCGGCCAAAACTGCGAGTGTTAATGACCGGCACGTAAATGCACCCTGGTTTCGTCAATGGTGGAAATCACTCCGGGATCCAAAATGGTGATTAATAGCCCATGTAACTGTGATTAATAGCCCATGAAACAGGCCAGAATCGGCCAAAACTGCGAGTGTTGATGACCGGCACGTAAATGCACCCTGGGTTCGTCAATGGTGGAAATCACTCCGGGGATCCAAAACGGTGATTAATAGCCCATGTAACTGTGATTAAGAGCCCATGAAACAGGCCAGAATCAGCCAAAACTGCGAGTGTTGATGACCAGCACGTAAATGCACCCTAGGGTTCGTCAATGGTGGAAATCACTCCGGGGACCCAAAACGGTGATTAATAGCCCATGAAACAGGCTAGAATCGGCCAAAACTGCGAGTGTTGATGAACGGCACGTAAATGCACCCTGGGTTCGTCAATGGTGGAAAACACTCCGGGGATCCAAAATGGTGATTAATAGCCCATGTAACTGTGATTAATAGCCCATGAAACAGGCCAGAATCGGCCAAAACTGCGAGTGTTGATGACTGGCACGTAAATGCACCCTAGGGTTCGTCAATGGTGGAAATCACTCCGGGGACCCAAAACGGTGATTAATAGCCCATGAAACAGGCCAGAATCGGCCAAAACTGCGAGTGTTGATGAACGGCACGTAAATGCACCCTGGGTTCGTCAATGGTGGAAAACACTCCGGGGATCCAAAATGGTGATTAATAGCCCATGTAACTGTGATTAATAGCCCATGAAACAGGCCAGAATCGGCCAAAACTGCGAGTGTTGATGACCGGCACGTAAATACACCCTAGGGTTCGTCAATGGTGGAAATCACTCCGGGGACCCAAAACGGTGATTAATAGCCCATGAAACAGGCCAGAATCGGCCAAAACTGCGAGTGTTAATGACCGGCACGTAAATGCACCCTGGTTTCGTCAATGGTGGAAATCACTCCGGGGATCCAAAATGGTGATTAATAGCCCATGTAACTGTGATTAATAGCCCATGAAACAGGCCAGAATCGGCCAAAACTGCGAGTGTTGATGACCGGCACGTAAATGCACCCTGGGGTTCGTCAATTGTGGAAATCACTCCGAGGACCCAAAACGGTGATTAATAGCCCATGAAACAGGCCAGAATCGGCCAAAACTGCGAGTGTTGATGACCGGCACGTAAATGCACCCTGGGTTCGTCAATGGTGGAAATCACTCCGGGGATCCAAAACGGTGATTAATAGCCCATGTAACTGTGATTAAGAGCCCATGAAACAGGCCAGAATCAGCCAAAACTGCGAGTGTTGATGACCAGCACGTAAATGCACCCTAGGGTTCGTCAATGGTGGAAATCACTCCGGGGACCCAAAACGGTGATTAATAGCCCATGAAACAGGCCAGAATCGGCCAAAATTGCGAGTGTTCATGAACGGCACGTAAATGCACCCTGGGTTCGTCAATGGTGGAAAACACTCCGGGGATCCAAAATGGTGATTAATAGCCCATGTAACTGTGATTAATAGCCCATGAAACAGGCCAGAATCGGCCAAAACTGCGAGTGTTGATGACTGGCACGTAAATGCACCCTAGGGTTCGTCAATGGTGGAAATCACTCCGGGGATCCAAAACGGTGATTAATAGCCCATGAAACAGGCCAGAATCGGCCAAAACTGCGAGTGTTGATGAACGGCACGTAAATGCACCCTGGGTTCGTCAATGGTGGAAAACACTCCGGGGATCCAAAATGGTGATTAATAGCCCATGTAACTGTGATTAATAGCCCATGAAACAGGCCAGAATCGGCCAAAACTGCGAGTGTTGATGACCGGCACGTAAATGCACCCTGGGGTTCGTCAATGGTGGAAATCACTCCGGGGACCCAAAACGGTGATTAATAGCCCATGAAACAGGCCAGAATCGGCCAAAACTGCGATTGTTGATGACCGGCACGTAAATGCACCCTGGGTTCGTCAATGGTGGAAATCACTCCGGGGATCCAAAACGGTGATTAATAGCCCATGTAACTGTGATTAATAGCCCATGAAACAGGCCAGAATCAGCCAAAACTGCGAGTGTTGATGACCAGCACGTAAATGCACCCTAGGGTTCGTCAATGGTGGAAATCACTCCGGGGACCCAAAACGGTGATTAATAGCCCATGAAACAGGCCAGAATCGGCCAAAACTGCGAGTGTTGATGAACGGCACGTAAATGCACCCTGGGTTCGTCAATGGTGGAAAACACTCCGGGGATCCAAAATGGTGATTAATAGCCCATGTAACTGTGATTAATAGCCCATGAAACAGGCCAGAATCGGCCAAAACTGCGAGTGTTGATGACCGGCACGTAAATGCACCCTGGGTTCGTCAATGGTGGAAATCACTCCGGGGATCCAAAACGGTGACTAATAGCCCATGTAACTGTGATTAATAGCCCATGAAACAGGCCAGAATCGGCCAAAACTGCGAGTGTTGATGACCGGCACGTAAATGCACCATGGGTTCGTCAATGGTGGAAATCACTCCGGGGATCCAAAACGGTGATTAATAGCCCATGTAACTGTGATTAAGAGCCCATGAAACAGGCCAGAATCAGCCAAAACTGCGAGTGTTGAAGTGTTGATGACCAGCACGTAAATGCACCCTAGGGTTCGTCAATGGTGGAAATCACTCCGGGGACCCAAAACGGTGATTAATAGCCCATGAAACAGGCCAGAATCGGCCAAAACTGCGAGTGTTGATGAACGGCACGTAAATGCACCCTGGGTTCGTCAATGGTGGAAAACACTCCGGGGATCCAAAACGGTGACTAATAGCCCATGTAACTGTGATTAATAGCCCATGAAACAGGCCAGAATCGGCCAAAACTGCGAGTGTTGATGACCGGCACGTAAATGCACCATGGGTTCGTCAATGGTGGAAATCACTCCGGGGATCCAAAACGGTGATTAATAGCCCATGTAACTGTGATTAAGAGCCCATGAAACAGGCCAGAATCAGCCAAAACTGCGAGTGTTGAAGTGTTGATGACCAGCACGTAAATGCACCCTAGGGTTCGTCAATGGTGGAAATCACTCCGGGGACCCAAAACGGTGATTAATAGCCCATGAAACAGGCCAGAATCGGCCAAAACTGCGAGTGTTGATGAACGGCACGTAAATGCACCCTGGGTTCGTCAATGGTGGAAAACACTCCGGGGATCCAAAATGCTGATTAATAGCCCATGTAACTGTGATTAATAGCCCATGAAACAGGCCAGAATCGGCCAAAACTGCGAGTGTTGATGACCGGCACGTAAATGCACCCTGGGTTCGTCAATGGTGGAAATCACTCCGGGGATCCAAAACGGTGATTAATAGCCCATGTAACTGTGTTTAAGAGCCCATGAAACAGGCCAGAATCAGCCAAAACTGCGAGTGTTGATGACCAGCACGTAAATACACCCTAGGGTTTGTCAATGGTGGAAATCACTCCGGGGACCCAAAACGGTGATTAATAGCCCATGAAACAGGCCAGAATCGGCCAAAACTGCGAGTGTTAATGACCGGCACGTAAATGCACCCTGGTTTCGTCAATGGTGGAAATCACTCCGGGGATCCAAAATGGTGATTAATAGCCCATGTAACTGTGATTAATAGCCCATGAAACAGGCCAGAATCGGCCAAAACTGCGAGTGTTGATGACCGGCACGTAAATGCACCCTGGGGTTCGTCAATGGTGGAAATCACTCCGGGGACCCAAAACGGTGATTAATAGCCCATGAAACAGGCCAGAATCGGCCAAAACTGCGAGTGTTGATGACCGGCACGTAAATGCACCCTGGGTTCGTCAATGGTGGAAATCACTCCGGGGATCCAAAACGGTGATTAATAGCCCATGTAACTGTGATTAATAGCCCATGAAACAGGCCAGAATCAGCCAAAACTGCGAGTGTTGATGACCAGCACGTAAATGCACCCTAGGGTTCGTCAATGGTGGAAATCACTCCGGGGACCCAAAACGGTGATTAATAGCCCATGAAACAGGCCAGAATCGGCCAAAACTGCGAGTGTTAATGACCGGCACGTAAATGCACCCTGGTTTCGTCAATGGTGGAAATCACTCCGGGATCCAAAATGGTGATTAATAGCCCATGTAACTGTGATTAATAGCCCATGAAACAGGCCAGAATCGGCCAAAACTGCGAGTGTTGATGACCGGCACGTAAATGCACCCTGGGTTCGTCAATGGTGGAAATCACTCCGGGGATCCAAAACGGTGATTAATAGCCCATGTAACTGTGATTAAGAGCCCATGAAACAGGCCAGAATCAGCCAAAACTGCGAGTGTTGATGACCAGCACGTAAATGCACCCTAGGGTTCGTCAATGGTGGAAATCACTCCGGGGACCCAAAACGGTGATTAATAGCCCATGAAACAGGCTAGAATCGGCCAAAACTGCGAGTGTTGATGAACGGCACGTAAATGCACCCTGGGTTCGTCAATGGTGGAAAACACTCCGGGGATCCAAAATGGTGATTAATAGCCCATGTAACTGTGATTAATAGCCCATGAAACAGGCCAGAATCGGCCAAAACTGCGAGTGTTGATGACTGGCACGTAAATGCACCCTAGGGTTCGTCAATGGTGGAAATCACTCCGGGGACCCAAAACGGTGATTAATAGCCCATGAAACAGGCCAGAATCGGCCAAAACTGCGAGTGTTGATGAACGGCACGTAAATGCACCCTGGGTTCGTCAATGGTGGAAAACACTCCGGGGATCCAAAATGGTGATTAATAGCCCATGTAACTGTGATTAATAGCCCATGAAACAGGCCAGAATCGGCCAAAACTGCGAGTGTTGATGACCGGCACGTAAATACACCCTAGGGTTCGTCAATGGTGGAAATCACTCCGGGGACCCAAAACGGTGATTAATAGCCCATGAAACAGGCCAGAATCGGCCAAAACTGCGAGTGTTAATGACCGGCACGTAAATGCACCCTGGTTTCGTCAATGGTGGAAATCACTCCGGGGATCCAAAATGGTGATTAATAGCCCATGTAACTGTGATTAATAGCCCATGAAACAGGCCAGAATCGGCCAAAACTGCGAGTGTTGATGACCGGCACGTAAATGCACCCTGGGGTTCGTCAATTGTGGAAATCACTCCGAGGACCCAAAACGGTGATTAATAGCCCATGAAACAGGCCAGAATCGGCCAAAACTGCGAGTGTTGATGACCGGCACGTAAATGCACCCTGGGTTCGTCAATGGTGGAAATCACTCCGGGGATCCAAAACGGTGATTAATAGCCCATGTAACTGTGATTAAGAGCCCATGAAACAGGCCAGAATCAGCCAAAACTGCGAGTGTTGATGACCGGCACGTAAATGCACCCTGGGTTCGTCAATGGTGGAAAACACTCCGGGGATCCAAAATGGTGATTAATAGCCCATGTAACTGTGATTAATAGCCCATGAAACAGGCCAGAATCGGCCAAAACTGCGAGTGTTGATGACCGGCACGTAAATGCACCCTGGGGTTCGTCAATGGTGGAAATCACTCCGGGGACCCAAAACGGTGATTAATAGCCCATGAAACAGGCCAGAATCGGCCAAAACTGCGATTGTTGATGACCGGCACGTAAATGCACCCTGGGTTCGTCAATGGTGGAAATCACTCTGGGGATCCAAAACGGTGATTAATAGCCCATGTAACTGTGATTAATAGCCCATGAAACAGGCCAGAATCAGCCAAAACTGCGAGTGTTGATGACCAGCACGTAAATGCACCCTAGGGTTCGTCAATGGTGGAAATCACTCCGGGGACCCAAAACGGTGATTAATAGCCCATGAAACAGGCCAGAATCGGCCAAAACTGCGAGTGTTAATGACCGGCACGTAAATGCACCCTGGTTTCGTCAATGGTGGAAAACACTCCGGGGATCCAAAACGGTGACTAATAGCCCATGTAACTGTGATTAATAGCCCATGAAACAGGCCAGAATCGGCCAAAACTGCGAGTGTTGATGACCGGCACGTAAATGCACCCTGGGTTCGTCAATGGTGGAAATCACTCCGGGGATCCAAAACGGTGATTAATAGCCCATGTAACTGTGATTAAGAGCCCATGAAACAGGCCAGAATCAGCCAAAACTGCGAGTGTTGAAGTGTTGATGACCAGCACGTAAATGCACCCTAGGGTTCGTCAATGGTGGAAATCACTCCGGGGACCCAAAACGGTGATTAATAGCCCATGAAACAGGCCAGAATCGGCCAAAACTGCGAGTGTTGATGAACGGCACGTAAATGCACCCTGGGTTCGTCAATGGTGGAAAACACTCCGGGGATCCAAAATGGTGATTAATAGCCCATGTAACTGTGATTAATAGCCCATGAAACAGGCCAGAATCGGCCAAAACTGCGAGTGTTGATGACTGGCACGTAAATGCACCATGGGTTCGTCAATGGTGGAAATCACTCCGGGGATCCAAAACGGTGATTAATAGCCCATGTAACTGTGATTAAGAGCCCATGAAACAGGCCAGAATCAGCCAAAACTGCGAGTGTTGATGACCAGCACGTAAATGCACCCTAGGGTTCGTCAATGGTGGAACTCACTCCGGGGACCCAAAACGGTGATTAATAGCCCATGAAACAGGCCAGAATCGGCCAAAACTGCGAGTGTTGATGAACGGCACGTAAATGCACCCTGGGTTCGTCAATGGTGGAAAACACTCCGGGGATCCAAAATGGTGATTAATAGCCCATGTAACTGTGATTAATAGCCCATGAAACAGGCCAGAATCGGCCAAAACTGCGAGTGTTGATGACCGACACGTAAATGCACCCTGGGTTCGTCAATGGTGGAAATCACTCCGGGGATCCAAAACGGTGATTAATAGCCCATGTAACTGTGTTTAAGAGCCCATGAAACAGGCCAGAATCAGCCAAAACTGCGAGTGTTGATGACCAGCACGTAAATACACCCTAGGGTTCGTCAATGGTGGAAATCACTCCGGGGACCCAAAACGGTGATTAATAGCCCATGAAACAGGCCAGAATCGGCCAAAACTGCGAGTGTTAATGACCGGCACGTAAATGCACCCTGGTTTCGTCAATGGTGGAAATCACTCCGGGGATCCAAAATGGTGATTAATAGCCCATGTAACTGTGATTAATAGCCCATGAAACAGGCCAGAATCGGCCAAAACTGCGAGTGTTGATGACCGGCACGTAAATGCACCCTGGGGTTCGTCAATGGTGGAAATCACTCCGGGGACCCAAAACGGTGATTAATAGCCCATGAAACAGGCCAGAATCGGCCAAAACTGCGAGTGTTGATGACCGGCACGTAAATGCACCCTGGGTTCGTCAATGGTGGAAATCACTCCGGGGATCCAAAACGGTGATTAATAGCCCATGTAACTGTGATTAATAGCCCATGAAACAGGCCAGAATCAGCCAAAACTGCGAGTGTTGATGACCAGCACGTAAATGCACCCTAGGGTTCGTCAATGGTGGAAATCACTCCGGGGACCCAAAACGGTGATTAATAGCCCATGAAACAGGCCAGAATCGGCCAAAACTGCGAGTGTTAATGACCGGCACGTAAATGCACCCTGGTTTCGTCAATGGTGGAAATCACTCCGGGATCCAAAATGGTGATTAATAGCCCATGTAACTGTGATTAATAGCCCATGAAACAGGCCAGAATCGGCCAAAACTGCGAGTGTTGATGACCGGCACGTAAATGCACCCTGGGTTCGTCAATGGTGGAAATCACTTCGGGGATCCAAAACGGTGATTAATAGCCCATGTAACTGTGATTAAGAGCCCATGAAACAGGCCAGAATCAGCCAAAACTGCGAGTGTTGATGACCAGCACGTAAATGCACCCTAGGGTTCGTCAATGGTGGAAATCACTCCGGGGACCCAAAACGGTGATTAATAGCCCATGAAACAGGCCAGAATCGGCCAAAACTGCGAGTGTTGATGAACGGCACGTAAATGCACCCTGGGTTCGTCAATGGTGGAAAACACTCCGGGGATCCAAAATGGTGATTAATAGCCCATGTAACTGTGATTAATAGCCCATGAAACAGGCCAGAATCGGCCAAAACTGCGAGTGTTGATGACCGGCACGTAAATGCACCCTGGGGTTCATCAATTGTGGAAATCACTCCGAGGACCCAAAACGGTGATTAATAGCCCATGAAACAGGCCAGAATCGGCCAAAACTGCGAGTGTTGATGACCGGCACGTAAATAAACCCTGGGTTCGTCAATGGTGGAAATCACTCCGGGGATCCAAAACGGTGATTAATAGCCCATGTAACTGTGATTAAGAGCCCATGAAACAGGCCAGAATCAGCCAAAACTGCGAGTGTTGAAGTGTTGATGACCAGCACGTAAATGCACCCTAGGGTTCGTCAATGGTGGAAATCACTCCGGGGACCCAAAACGGTGATTAATAGCCCATGAAACAGGCCAGAATCGGCCAAAACTGCGAGTGTTGATGAACGGCACGTAAATGCACCCTGGTTTCGTCAATGGTGGAAATCACTCCGGGGATCCAAAATGGTGATTAATAGCCCATGTAACTTTGATTAATAGCCCATGAAACAGGCCAGAATCGGCCAAAACTGCGAGTGTTGATGACCGGCACGTAAATGCACCCTGGGTTCGTCAATGGTGGAAATCACTCCGGGGATCCAAAACGGTGATTAATAGCCCATGTAACTGTGATTAAGAGCCCATGAAACAGGCCAGAATCAGCCAAAACTGCGAGTGTTGAAGTGTTGATGACCAGCACGTAAATGCACCCTAGGGTTCGTCAATGGTGGAAATCACTCCGGGGACCCAAAACGGTGATTAATAGCCCATGAAACAGGCCAGAATCGGCCAAAACTGCGAGTGTTAATGACCGGCACGTAAATGCACCCTGGTTTCGTCAATGGTGGAAATCACTCCGGGGATCCAAAATGGTGATTAATAGCCCATGTAACTGTGATTAATAGCCCATGAAACAGGCCAGAATCGGCCAAAACTGCGAGTGTTGATGACCGGCACGTAAATGCACCCTGGGGTTCGTCAATGGTGGAAATCACTCCGGGGACCCAAAACGGTGATTAATAGCCCATGAAACAGGCCAGAATCGGCCAAAACTGCGAGTGTTGATGACCGGCACGTAAATGCACCCTGGGTTCGTCAATGGTGGAAATCACTCCGGGGATCCAAAACGGTGATTAATAGCCCATGTAACTGTGATTAATAGCCCATGAAACAGGCCAGAATCAGCCAAAACTGCGAGTGTTGATGACCAGCACGTAAATGCACCCTAGGGTTCGTCAATGGTGGAAATCACTCCGGGGACCCAAAACGGTGATTAATAGCCCATGAAACAGGCCAGAATCGGCCAAAACTGCGAGTGTTAATGACCGGCACGTAAATGCACCCTGGTTTCGTCAATGGTGGAAATCACTCCGGGATCCAAAATGGTGATTAATAGCCCATGTAACTGTGATTAATAGCCCATGAAACAGGCCAGAATCAGCCAAAACTGCGAGTGTTGATGACCAGCACGTAAATGCACCCTAGGGTTCGTCAATGGTGGAAATCACTCCGGGGATCCAAAACGGTGACTAATAGCCCATGTAACTGTGATTAATAGCCCATGAAACAGGCCAGAATCGGCCAAAACTGCGAGTGTTGATGACCGGCACGTAAATGCACCCTGGGTTCGTCAATGGTGGAAATCACTCCGGGGATCCAAAACGGTCATTAATAGCCCATGTAACTGTGATTAAGAGCCCATGAAACAGGCCAGAATCAGCCAAAACTGCGAGTGTTGAAGTGTTGATGACCAGCACGTAAATGCACCCTAGGGTTCGTCAATGGTGGAAATCACTCCGGGGACCCAAAACGGTGATTAATAGCCCATGAAACAGGCCAGAATCGGCCAAAACTGCGAGTGTTGATGAACGGCACGTAAATGCACCCTGGTTTCGTCAATGGTGGAAATCACTCCGGGGATCCAAAATGGTGATTAATAGCCCATGTAACTTTGATTAATAGCCCATGAAACAGGCCAGAATCGGCCAAAACTGCGAGTGTTGATGACCGGCACGTAAATGCACCCTGGGTTCGTCAATGGTGGAAATCACTCCGGGGATCCAAAACGGTGATTAATAGCCCATGTAACTGTGATTAAGAGCCCATGAAACAGGCCAGAATCAGCCAAAACTGCGAGTGTTGAAGTGTTGATGACCAGCACGTAAATGCACCCTAGGGTTCGTCAATGGTGGAAATCACTCCGGGGACCCAAAACGGTGATTAATAGCCCATGAAACAGGCCAGAATCGGCCAAAACTGCGAGTGTTAATGACCGGCACGTAAATGCACCCTGGTTTCGTCAATGGTGGAAATCACTCCGGGGATCCAAAATGGTGATTAATAGCCCATGTAACTGTGATTAATAGCCCATGAAACAGGCCAGAATCGGCCAAAACTGCGAGTGTTGATGACCGGCACGTAAATGCACCCTGGGGTTCGTCAATGGTGGAAATCACTCCGGGGACCCAAAACGGTGATTAATAGCCCATGAAACAGGCCAGAATCGGCCAAAACTGCGAGTGTTGATGACCGGCACGTAAATGCACCCTGGGTTCGTCAATGGTGGAAATCACTCCGGGGATCCAAAACGGTGATTAATAGCCCATGTAACTGTGATTAATAGCCCATGAAACAGGCCAGAATCAGCCAAAACTGCGAGTGTTGATGACCAGCACGTAAATGCACCCTAGGGTTCGTCAATGGTGGAAATCACTCCGGGGACCCAAAACGGTGATTAATAGCCCATGAAACAGGCCAGAATCGGCCAAAACTGCGAGTGTTAATGACCGGCACGTAAATGCACCCTGGTTTCGTCAATGGTGGAAATCACTCCGGGATCCAAAATGGTGATTAATAGCCCATGTAACTGTGATTAATAGCCCATGAAACAGGCCAGAATCAGCCAAAACTGCGAGTGTTGATGACCAGCACGTAAATGCACCCTAGGGTTCGTCAATGGTGGAAATCACTCCGGGGATCCAAAACGGTGACTAATAGCCCATGTAACTGTGATTAATAGCCCATGAAACAGGCCAGAATCGGCCAAAACTGCGAGTGTTGATGACCGGCACGTAAATGCACCCTGGGTTCGTCAATGGTGGAAATCACTCCGGGGATCCAAAACGGTCATTAATAGCCCATGTAACTGTGATTAAGAGCCCATGAAACAGGCCAGAATCAGCCAAAACTGCGAGTGTTGATGACCAGCACGTAAATGCACCCTAGGGTTCGTCAATGGTGGAAATCACTCCGGGGACCCAAAACGGTGATTAATAGCCCATGAAACAGGCCAGAATCGGCCAAAACTGCGAGTGTTGATGAACGGCACGTAAATGCACCCTGGGTTCGTCAATGGTGGAAAACACTCCGGGGATCCAACATGGTGATTAATAGCCCATGTAACTGTGATTAATAGCCCATGAAACAGGCCAGAATCGGCCAAAACTGCGAGTGTTGATGACTGGCACGTAAATGCACCCTGGGTTCGTCAATGGTGGAAATCACTCCGGGGATCCAAAACGGTGATTAATAGCCCATGTAACTGTGATTAATAGCCCATGAAACAGGCCAGAATCGGCCAAAACTGCGAGTGTTGATGACCGGCACGTAAATGCACCCTGGGTTCGTCAATGGTGGAAATCACTCCGGGGATCCAAAACGGTCATTAATAGCCCATGTAACTGTGATTAAGAGCCCATGAAACAGGCCAGAATCAGCCAAAACTGCGAGTGTTGATGACCAGCACGTAAATGCACCCTAGGGTTCGTCAATGGTGGAAATCACTCCGGGGACCCAAAACGGTGATTAATAGCCCATGAAACAGGCCAGAATCGGCCAAAACTGCGAGTGTTAATGACCGGCACGTAAATGCACCCTGGTTTCGTCAATGGTGGAAATCACTCCGGGATCCAAAATGGTGATTAATAGCCCATGTAACTGTGATTAATAGCCCATGAAACAGGCCAGAATCGGCCAAAACTGCTAGTGTTGATGACCGGCACGTAAATGCACCCTGGGTTCGTCAATGGTGGAAATCACTCCGGGATCCAAAATGGTGATTAATAGCCCATGTAACTGTGATTAATAGCCCATGAAACAGGCCAGAATCGGCCAAAACTGCGAGTGTTGATGACCGGCACGTAAATGCACCCTGGGTTCGTCAATGGTGGAAATCACTCCGGGGATCCAAAACGGTGATTAATAGCCCATGTAACTGTGATTAAGAGCCCATGAAACAGGCCAGAATCAGCCAAAACTGCGAGTGTTGATGACCAGCACGTAAATGCACCCTAGGGTTCGTCAATGGTGGAAATCACTCCGGGGACCCAAAACGGTGATTAATAGCCCATGAAACAGGCCAGAATCGGCCAAAACTGCGAGTGTTGATGAACGGCACGTAAATGCACCCTGGGTTCGTCAATGGTGGAAAACACTCCGGGGATCCAAAATGGTGATTAATAGCCAATGAAACTGTGATTAATAGCCCATGAAACAGGCCAGAATCGGCCAAAACTGCGAGTGTTGATGACCGGCACGTAAATGCACCCTGGGGTTCATCAATTGTGGAAATCACTCCGAGGACCCAAAACGGTGATTAATAGCCCATGAAACAGGCCAGAATCGGCCAAAACTGCGAGTGTTGATGACCGGCACGTAAATGCACCCTGGGTTCGTCAATGGTGGAAATCACTCCGGGGATCCAAAACGGTGATTAATAGCCCATGTAACTGTGATTAAGAGCCCATGAAACAGGCCAGAATCAGCCAAAACTGCGAGTGTTGAAGTGTTGATGACCAGCACGTAAATGCACCCTAGGGTTCGTCAATGGTGGAAATCACTCCGGGGACCCAAAACGGTGATTAATAGCCCATGAAACAGGCCAGAATCGGCCAAAACTGCGAGTGTTGATGAACGGCACGTAAATGCACCCTGGGTTCGTCAATGGTGGAAAACACTCCGGGGATCCAAAACGGTGATTAATAGCCCATGTAACTGTGATTAATGGCCCATGAAACAGGCCAGAATCGGCCAAAACTGCGAGTGTTGATGACCGGCACGTAAATGCACCCTGGGTTCGTCAATGGTGGAAATCACTCCGGGGATCCAAAACGGTGATTAATAGCCCATGTAACTGTGATTAAGAGCCCATGAAACAGGCCAGAATCAGCCAAAACTGCGAGTGTTGAAGTGTTGATGACCAGCACGTAAATGCACCCTAGGGTTCGTCAATGGTGGAAATCACTCCGGGGACCCAAAACGGTGATTAATAGCCCATGAAACAGGCCAGAATCGGCCAAAACTGCGAGTGTTGATGAACGGCACGTAAATGCACCCTGGGTTCGTCAATGGTGGAAATCACTTCGGGATCCAAAATGGTGATTAATAGCCCATGTAACTATGATTAATAGCCCATGAAACAGGCCAGAATCGGCCAAAACTGCGAGTGTTGATGACCGGCACGTAAATGCACCCTGGGTTCGTCAATGGTGGAAATCACTCCGGGGATCCAAAACGGTGATTAATAGCCCATGTAACTGTGATTAAGAGCCCATGAAACAGGCCAGAATCAGCCAAAACTGCGAGTGTTGATGACCAGCACGTAAATGCACCCTAGGGTTCGTCAATGGTGGAAATCACTCCGGGGACCCAAAACGGTGATTAATGGCCCATGAAACAGGCCAGAATCGGCCAAAACTGCGAGTGTTGATGAACGGCACGTAAATGCACCCTGGGTTCGTCAATGGTGGAAATCACTCCGGGGATCCAAAACGGTGATTAATAGCCCATGTAACTGTGATTAAGAGCCCATGAAACAGGCCAGAATCAGCCAAAACTGCGAGTGTTGAAGTGTTGATGACCAGCACGTAAATGCACCCTAGGGTTCGTCAATGGTGGAAATCACTCCGGGGACCCAAAACGGTGATTAATAGCCCATGAAACAGGCCAGAATCGGCCAAAACTGCGAGTGTTAATGACCGGCACGTAAATGCACCCTGGTTTCGTCAATGGTGGAAATCACTTCGGGATCCAAAATGGTGATTAATAGCCCATGTAACTATGATTAATAGCCCATGAAACAGGCCAGAATCGGCCAAAACTGCGAGTGTTGATGACCGGCACGTAAATGCACCCTGGGTTCGTCAATGGTGGAAATCACTCCGGGGATCCAAAACGGTGATTAATAGCCCATGTAACTGTGATTAAGAGCCCATGAAACAGGCCAGAATCAGCCAAAACTGCGAGTGTTGATGACCAGCACGTAAATGCACCCTAGGGTTCGTCAATGGTGGAAATCACTCCGGGGACCCAAAACGGTGATTAATAGCCCATGAAACAGGCCAGAATCGGCCAAAACTGCGAGTGTTGATGAACGGCACGTAAATGCACCCTGGGTTCGTCAATGGTGGAAAACACTCCGGGGATCCAAAATGGTGATTAATAGCCCATGTAACTGTGATTAATAGCCCATGAAACAGGCCAGAATCGGCCAAAACTGCGAGTGTTGATGACTGGCACGTAAATGCACCCTGGGTTCGTCAATGGTGGAAATCACTCCGAGGATCCAAAACGGTGATTAATAGCCCATGAAACAGGCCAGAATCGGCCAAAACTGCGAGTGTTGATGAACGGCACGTAAATGCACCCTGGGTTCGTCAATGGTGGAAAACACTCCGGGGATCCAACATGGTGATTAATAGCCCATGTAACTGTGATTAATAGCCCATGAAACAGGCCAGAATCGGCCAAAACTGCGAGTGTTGATGACTGGCACGTAAATGCACCCTGGGTTCGTCAATGGTGGAAATCACTCCGAGGATCCAAAACGGTGATTAATAGCCCATGTAACTGTGATTAAGAGCCCATGAAACAGGCCAGAATCAGCCAAAACTGCGAGTGTTGATGACCAGCACGTAAATGCACCCTAGGGTTCGTCAATGGTGGAAATCACTCCAGGGACCCAAAACGGTGATTAATAGCCCATGAAACAGGCCAGAATCAGCCAAAACTGCGAGTGTTAATGACCGGCACGTAAATGCACCCTGGTTTCGTCAATGGTGGAAATCACTCCGGGATCCAAAATGGTGATTAATAGCCCATGTAACTGTGATTAATAGCCCATGAAACAGGCCAGAATCGGCCAAAACTGCGAGTGTTGATGACCGGCACGTAAATGCACCCTGGGTTCGTCAATGGTGGAAATCACTCCGGGGATCCAAAACGGTGATTAATAGCCCATGTAACTGTGATTAAGAGCCCATGAAACAGGCCAGAATCAGCCAAAACTGCGAGTGTTGATGACCAGCACGTAAATGCACCCTAGGGTTCGTCAATGGTGGAAATCAATCCGGGGACCCAAAACGGTGATTAATAGCCCATGAAACAGGCCAGAATCGGCCAAAACTGCGAGTGTTGATGAACGGCACGTAAATGCACCCTGGGTTCGTCAATGGTGGAAAACACTCCGGGGATCCAAAATGGTGATTAATAGCCCATGTAACTGTGATTAATAGCCCATGAAACAGGCCAGAATCGGCCAAAACTGCGAGTGTTGATGACCGGCACGTAAATGCACCCTGGGGTTCATCAATTGTGGAAATCACTCCGAGGACCCAAAACTGTGATTAATAGCCCATGAAACAGGCCAGAATCGGCCAAAACTGCGAGTGTTGATGACTGGCATGTAAATGCACCATGGGTTCGTCAATGGTGGAAATCACTCCGGGGATCCAAAACGGTGATTAATAGCCCATGTAACTGTGATTAAGAGCCCATGAAACAGGCCAGAATCAGCCAAAACTGCGAGTGTTGATGACCAGCACGTAAATACACCCTAGGGTTCGTCAATGGTGGAAATCACTCCGGGGACCCAAAACGGTGATTAATAGCCCATGAAACAGGCCAGAATCGGCCAAAACTGCGAGTGTTAATGACCGGCACGTAAATGCACCCTGGTTTCGTCAATGGTGGAAATCACTCCGGGGATCCAAAATGGTGATTAATAGCCCATGTAACTGTGATTAATAGCCCATGAAACAGGCCAGAATCGGCCAAAACTGCGAGTGTTGATGACCGGCACGTAAATGCACCCTGGGGTTCGTCAATGGTGGAAATCACTCCGGGGACCCAAAACGGTGATTAATAGCCCATGAAACAGGCCAGAATCGGCCAAAACTGCGAGTGTTGATGAACGGCACGTAAATGCACCCTGGGTTCGTCAATGGTGGAAAACACTCCGGGGATCCAAAATGGTGATTAATAGCCCATGTAACTGTGATTAATAGCCCATGAAACAGGCCAGAATCGGCCAAAACTGCGAGTGTTGATGACTGGCACGTAAATGCACCCTGGGTTCGTCAATGGTGGAAATCACTCCGGGGATCCAAAACGGTGATTAATAGCCCATGTAACTGTGATTAAGAGCCCATGAAACAGGCCAGAATCAGCCAAAACTGCGAGTGTTGATGACCAGCACGTAAATGCACCCTAGGGTTCGTCAATGGTGGAAATCACTCCGGGGATCCAAAACGGTCATTAATAGCCCATGTAACTGTGATTAAGAGCCCATGAAACAGGCCAGAATCAGCCAAAACTGCGAGTGTTGATGACCAGCACGTAAATGCACCCTAGGGTTCGTCAATGGTGGAAATCACTCCGGGGACCCAAAACGGTGATTAATAGCCCATGAAACAGGCCAGAATCGGCCAAAACTGCGAGTGTTAATGACCGGCACGTAAATGCACCCTGGTTTCGTCAATGGTGGAAATCACTCCGGGATCCAAAATGGTGATTAATAGCCCATGTAACTGTGATTAATAGCCCATGAAACAGGCCAGAATCGGCCAAAACTGCGAGTGTTGATGACCGGCACGTAAATGCACCCTGGTTTCGTCAATGGTGGAAATCACTCCGGGATCCAAAATGGTGATTAATAGCCCATGTAACTGTGATTAATAGCCCATGAAACAGGCCAGAATCGGCCAAAACTGCGAGTGTTGATGACCGGCACGTAAATGCACCCTGGGTTCGTCAATGGTGGAAATCACTCCGGGGATCCAAAACGGTGATTAATAGCCCATGTAACTGTGATTAAGAGCCCATGAAACAGGCCAGAATCAGCCAAAACTGCGAGTGTTGATGACCAGCACGTAAATGCACCCTAGGGTTCGTCAATGGTGGAAATCACTCCGGGGACCCAAAACGGTGATTAATAGCCCATGAAACAGGCCAGAATCGGCCAAAACTGCGAGTGTTGATGAACGGCACGTAAATGCACCCTGGGTTCGTCAATGGTGGAAAACACTCCGGGGATCCAAAATGGTGATTAATAGCCCATGTAACTGTGATTAATAGCCCATGAAACAGGCCAGAATCGGCCAAAACTGCGAGTGTTGATGACCGGCACGTAAATGCACCCTGGGGTTCATCAATTGTGGAAATCACTCCGAGGACCCAAAACTGTGATTAATAGCCCATGAAACAGGCCAGAATCGGCCAAAACTGCGAGTGTTGATGACTGGCATGTAAATGCACCATGGGTTCGTCAATGGTGGAAATCACTCCGGGGATCCAAAACGGTGATTAATAGCCCATGTAACTGTGATTAAGAGCCCATGAAACAGGCCAGAATCAGCCAAAACTGCGAGTGTTGATGACCAGCACGTAAATACACCCTAGGGTTCGTCAATGGTGGAAATCACTCCGGGGACCCAAAACGGTGATTAATAGCCCATGAAACAGGCCAGAATCGGCCAAAACTGCGAGTGTTAATGACCGGCACGTAAATGCACCCTGGTTTCGTCAATGGTGGAAATCACTCCGGGGATCCAAAATGGTGATTAATAGCCCATGTAACTGTGATTAATAGCCCATGAAACAGGCCAGAATCGGCCAAAACTGCGAGTGTTGATGACCGGCACGTAAATGCACCCTGGGGTTCGTCAATGGTGGAAATCACTCCGGGGACCCAAAACGGTGATTAATAGCCCATGAAACAGGCCAGAATCGGCCAAAACTGCGAGTGTTGATGAACGGCACGTAAATGCACCCTGGGTTCGTCAATGGTGGAAAACACTCCGGGGATCCAAAATGGTGATTAATAGCCCATGTAACTGTGATTAATAGCCCATGAAACAGGCCAGAATCGGCCAAAACTGCGAGTGTTGATGACTGGCACGTAAATGCACCCTGGGTTCGTCAATGGTGGAAATCACTCCGGGGATCCAAAACGGTGATTAATAGCCCATGTAACTGTGATTAAGAGCCCATGAAACAGGCCAGAATCAGCCAAAACTGCGAGTGTTGATGACCAGCACGTAAATGCACCCTAGGGTTCGTCAATGGTGGAAATCACTCCGGGGATCCAAAACGGTCATTAATAGCCCATGTAACTGTGATTAAGAGCCCATGAAACAGGCCAGAATCAGCCAAAACTGCGAGTGTTGATGACCAGCACGTAAATGCACCCTAGGGTTCGTCAATGGTGGAAATCACTCCGGGGACCCAAAACGGTGATTAATAGCCCATGAAACAGGCCAGAATCGGCCAAAACTGCGAGTGTTAATGACCGGCACGTAAATGCACCCTGGTTTCGTCAATGGTGGAAATCACTCCGGGATCCAAAATGGTGATTAATAGCCCATGTAACTGTGATTAATAGCCCATGAAACAGGCCAGAATCGGCCAAAACTGCGAGTGTTGATGACCGGCACGTAAATGCACCCTGGTTTCGTCAATGGTGGAAATCACTCCGGGATCCAAAATGGTGATTAATAGCCCATGTAACTGTGATTAATAGCCCATGAAACAGGCCAGAATCGGCCAAAACTGCGAGTGTTGATGACCGGCACGTAAATGCACCCTGGGTTCGTCAATGGTGGAAATCACTCCGGGGATCCAAAACGGTGATTAATAGCCCATGTAACTGTGATTAAGAGCCCATGAAACAGGCCAGAATCAGCCAAAACTGCGAGTGTTGATGACCAGCACGTAAATGCACCCTAGGGTTCGTCAATGGTGGAAATCACTCCGGGGACCCAAAACGGTGATTAATAGCCCATGAAACAGGCCAGAATCGGCCAAAACTGCGAGTGTTGATGAACGGCACGTAAATGCACCCTGGGTTCGTCAATGGTGGAAAACACTCCGGGGATCCAAAATGGTGATTAATAGCCCATGTAACTGTGATTAATAGCCCATGAAACAGGCCAGAATCGGCCAAAACTGTGAGTGTTGATGACCGGCACGTAAATGCACCCTAGGGTTCGTCAATGGTGGAAATCACTCCGGGGACCCAAAACGGTGATTAATAGCCCATGAAACAGGCCAGAATCGGCCAAAACTGCGAGTGTTGATGACCGGCACGTAAATGCACCCTGGGTTCGTCAATGGTGGAAATCACTCCGGGGATCCAAAACGGTGATTAATAGCCCATGTAACTGTGATTAAGAGCCCATGAAACAGGCCAGAATCAGCCAAAACTGCGAGTGTTGAAGTGTTGATGACCAGCACGTAAATGCACCCTAGGGTTCGTCAATGGTGGAAATCACTCCGGGGACCCAAAACGGTGATTAATAGCCCATGAAACAGGCCAGAATCGGCCAAAACTGCGAGTGTTGATGAACGGCACGTAAATGCACCCTGGGTTCGTCAATGGTGGAAAACACTCCGGGGATCCAAAACGGTGATTAATAGCCCATGTAACTGTGATTAATGGCCCATCAAACAGGCCAGAATCGGCCAAAACTGCGAGTGTTGATGACCGGCACGTAAATGCACCCTGGGTTCGTCAATGGTGGAAATCACTCCGGGGATCCAAAACGGTGATTAATAGCCCATGTAACTGTGATTAAGAGCCCATGAAACAGGCCAGAATCAGCCAAAACTGCGAGTGTTGAAGTGTTGATGACCAGCACGTAAATGCACCCTAGGGTTCGTCAATGGTGGAAATCACTCCGGGGACCCAAAACGGTGATTAATAGCCCATGAAACAGGCCAGAATCGGCCAAAACTGCGAGTGTTGATGAACGGCACGTAAATGCACCCTGGGTTCGTCAATGGTGGAAAACACTCCGGGGATCCAAAACGGTGATTAATAGCCCATGTAACTGTGATTAATAGCCCATGAAACAGGCCAGAATCAGCCAAAACTGCGAGTGTTGATGACCAGCACGTAAATACACCCTAGGGTTCGTCAATGGTGGAAATCACTCCGGGGACCCAAAACGGTGATTAATAGCCCATGAAACAGGCCAGAATCGGCCAAAACTGCGAGTGTTAATGACCGGCACGTAAATGCACCCTGGTTTCGTCAATGGTGGAAATCACTCCGGGGATCCAAAATGGTGATTAATAGCCCATGTAACTGTGATTAATAGCCCATGAAACAGGCCAGAATCGGCCAAAACTGCGAGTGTTGATGACCGGCACGTAAATGCACCCTGGGGTTCGTCAATGGTGGAAATCACTCCGGGGACCCAAAACGGTGATTAATAGCCCATGAAACAGGCCAGAATCGGCCAAAACTGCGAGTGTTGATGACCGGCACGTAAATGCACCCTGGGGTTCGTCAATGGTGGAAATCACTCCGGGGACCCAAAACGGTGATTAATAGCCCATGAAACAGGCCAGAATCGGCCAAAACTGCGAGTGTTGATGACCGGCACGTAAATGCACCCTGGGTTCGTCAATGGTGGAAATCACTCCGGGGATCCAAAACGGTGATTAATAGCCCATGTAACTGTGATTAATAGCCCATGAAACAGGCCAGAATCAGCCAAAACTGCGAGTGTTGATGACCAGCACGTAAATGCACCCTAGGGTTCGTCAATGGTGGAAATCACTCCGGGGACCCAAAACGGTGATTAATAGCCCATGAAACAGGCCAGAATCGGCCAAAACTGTGAGTGTTGATGACCGGCACGTAAATGCACCCTGGGGTTCGTCAATGGTGGAAATCACTCCGGGGACCCAAAACGGTGATTAATAGCCCATGAAACAGGCCAGAATCGGCCAAAACTGTGAGTGTTGATGACCGGCACGTAAATGCACCCTAGGGTTCGTCAATGGTGGAAATCACTCCGGGGACCCAAAACGGTGATTAATAGCCCATGAAACAGGCCAGAATCGGCCAAAACTGTGAGTGTTGATGACCGGCACGTAAATGCACCCTAGGGTTCGTCAATGGTGGAAATCACTCCGGGGACCCAAAACGGTGATTAATAGCCCATGAAACAGGCCAGAATCGGCCAAAACTGTGAGTGTTGATGACCGGCACGTAAATGCACCCTAGGGTTCGTCAATGGTGGAAATCACTCCGGGGACCCAAAACGGTGATTAATAGCCCATGCAACATGCCAGAATCGGCCAAAACTGTGAGTGTTGATGACCGGCACGTAAATGCACCCTGGGTTCGTCAATGGTGGAAATCACTCCGGGGATCCAAAACGGTGATTAATAGCCCATGAAACAGGCCAGAATCGGCCAAAACTGCGAGTGTTGATGACCGGCACGTAAATGCACCCTGGGGTTCGTCAATGGTGGAAATCACTCCGGGGACCCAAAACGGTGATTAATAGCCAATGAAACAGGCCAGAATCGGCCAAAACTGCGAGTGTTGATGACCGGCACGTAAATGCACCCTGGGTTCGTCAATGGTGGAAATCACTCCGGGGATCCAAAACGGTGATTAATAGCCCATGAAACAGGCCAGAATCGGCCAAAACTGTGAGTGTTGATGACCGGCACGTAAATGCACCCTAGGGTTCGTCAATGGTGGAAATCACTCCGGGGACCCAAAACGGTGATTAATAGCCCATGAAACAGGCCAGAATCGGCCAAAACTGCGAGTGTTGATGACCGGCACGTAAATGCACCCTAGGGTTCGTCAATGGTGGAAATCACTCCGGGGACCCAAAACGGTGATTAATAGCCCATGAAACAGGCCAGAATCGGCCAAAACTGCGAGTGTTGATGACCGGCACGTAAATGCACCCTAGGGTTCGTCAATGGTGGAAATCACTCCGGGGACCCAAAACGGTGATTAATAGCCCATGAAACAGGCCAGAATCGGCCAAAACTGTGAGTGTTGATGACCGGCACGTAAATGCACCCTAGGGTTCGTCAATGGTGGAAATCACTCCGGGGATCCAAAACGGTGATTAATAGCCCATGTAACTGTGATTAATAGCCCATGAAACAGGCCAGAATCAGCCAAAACTGCGAGTGTTGATGACCAGCACGTAAATGCACCCTAGGGTTCGTCAATGGTGGAAATCACTCCGGGGACCCAAAACGGTGATTAATAGCCCATGAAACAGGCCAGAATCGGCCAAAACTGTGAGTGTTGATGACCGGCACGTAAATGCACCCTGGGGTTCGTCAATGGTGGAAATCACTCCGGGGACCCAAAACGGTGATTAATAGCCCATGAAACAGGCCAGAATCGGCCAAAACTGTGAGTGTTGATGACCGGCACGTAAATGCACCCTAGGGTTCGTCAATGGTGGAAATCACTCCGGGGACCCAAAACGGTGATTAATAGCCCATGAAACAGGCCAGAATCGGCCAAAACTGTGAGTGTTGATGACCGGCACGTAAATGCACCCTAGGGTTCGTCAATGGTGGAAATCACTCCGGGGACCCAAAACGGTGATTAATAGCCCATGAAACAGGCCAGAATCGGCCAAAACTGTGAGTGTTGATGACCGGCACGTAAATGCACCCTAGGGTTCGTCAATGGTGGAAATCACTCCGGGGACCCAAAACGGTGATTAATAGCCCATGCAACATGCCAGAATCGGCCAAAACTGTGAGTGTTGATGACCGGCACGTAAATGCACCCTGGGTTCGTCAATGGTGGAAATCACTCCGGGGATCCAAAACGGTGATTAATAGCCCATGAAACAGGCCAGAATCGGCCAAAACTGCGAGTGTTGATGACCGGCACGTAAATGCACCCTGGGGTTCGTCAATGGTGGAAATCACTCCGGGGACCCAAAACGGTGATTAATAGCCAATGAAACAGGCCAGAATCGGCCAAAACTGCGAGTGTTGATGACCGGCACGTAAATGCACCCTGGGTTCGTCAATGGTGGAAATCACTCCGGGGATCCAAAACGGTGATTAATAGCCCATGAAACAGGCCAGAATCGGCCAAAACTGTGAGTGTTGATGACCGGCACGTAAATGCACCCTAGGGTTCGTCAATGGTGGAAATCACTCCGGGGACCCAAAACGGTGATTAATAGCCCATGAAACAGGCCAGAATCGGCCAAAACTGCGAGTGTTGATGACCGGCACGTAAATGCACCCTAGGGTTCGTCAATGGTGGAAATCACTCCGGGGACCCAAAACGGTGATTAATAGCCCATGAAACAGGCCAGAATCGGCCAAAACTGCGAGTGTTGATGACCGGCACGTAAATGCACCCTAGGGTTCGTCAATGGTGGAAATCACTCCGGGGACCCAAAACGGTGATTAATAGCCCATGAAACAGGCCAGAATCGGCCAAAACTGTGAGTGTTGATGACCGGCACGTAAATGCACCCTAGGGTTCGTCAATGGTGGAAATCACTCCGGGGATCCAAAACGGTGATTAATAGCCCATGTAACTGTGATTAATAGCCCATGAAACAGGCCAGAATCAGCCAAAACTGCGAGTGTTGATGACCAGCACGTAAATGCACCCTAGGGTTCGTCAATGGTGGAAATCACTCCGGGGACCCAAAACGGTGATTAATAGCCCATGAAACAGGCCAGAATCGGCCAAAACTGTGAGTGTTGATGACCGGCACGTAAATGCACCCTGGGGTTCGTCAATGGTGGAAATCACTCCGGGGACCCAAAACGGTGATTAATAGCCCATGAAACAGGCCAGAATCGGCCAAAACTGTGAGTGTTGATGACCGGCACGTAAATGCACCCTAGGGTTCGTCAATGGTGGAAATCACTCCGGGGACCCAAAACGGTGATTAATAGCCCATGAAACAGGCCAGAATCGGCCAAAACTGTGAGTGTTGATGACCGGCACGTAAATGCACCCTAGGGTTCGTCAATGGTGGAAATCACTCCGGGGACCCAAAACGGTGATTAATAGCCCATGAAACAGGCCAGAATCGGCCAAAACTGTGAGTGTTGATGACCGGCACGTAAATGCACCCTAGGGTTCGTCAATGGTGGAAATCACTCCGGGGACCCAAAACGGTGATTAATAGCCCATGCAACATGCCAGAATCGGCCAAAACTGTGAGTGTTGATGACCGGCACGTAAATGCACCCTGGGTTCGTCAATGGTGGAAATCACTCCGGGGATCCAAAACGGTGATTAATAGCCCATGAAACAGGCCAGAATCAGCCAAAACTGCGAGTGTTGATGACCGGCACGTAAATGCACCCTAGGGTTCGTCAATGGTGGAAATCACTCCGGGGACCCAAAACGGTGATTAATAGCCCACGAAACAGGCCAGAATCGGCCAAAACTGTGAGTGTTGATGACCGGCACGTAAATGCACCCTAGGGTTCGTCAATGGTGGAAATCACTCCGGGGACCCAAAACGGTGATTAATAGCCCATGAAACAGGCCAGAATCGGCCAAAACTGTGAGTGTTGATGACCGGCACGTAAATGCACCCTAGGGTTCGTCAATGGTGGAAATCACTCCGGGGACCCAAAACGGTGATTAATAGCCCATGCAACATGCCAGAATCGGCCAAAACTGTGAGTGTTGATGACCGGCACGTAAATGCACCCTGGGTTCGTCAATGGTGGAAATCACTCCGGGGATCCAAAACGGTGATTAATAGCCCATGAAACAGGCCAGAATCGGCCAAAACTGCGAGTGTTGATGACCGGCACGTAAATGCACCCTGGGGTTCGTCAATGGTGGAAATCACTCCGGGGACCCAAAACGGTGATTAATAGCCAATGAAACAGGCCAGAATCGGCCAAAACTGCGAGTGTTGATGACCGGCACGTAAATGCACCCTGGGTTCGTCAATGGTGGAAATCACTCCGGGGATCCAAAACGGTGATTAATAGCCCATGAAACAGGCCAGAATCGGCCAAAACTGTGAGTGTTGATGACCGGCACGTAAATGCACCCTAGGGTTCGTCAATGGTGGAAATCACTCCGGGGACCCAAAACGGTGATTAATAGCCCATGAAACAGGCCAGAATCGGCCAAAACTGCGAGTGTTGATGACCGGCACGTAAATGCACCCTAGGGTTCGTCAATGGTGGAAATCACTCCGGGGACCCAAAACGGTGATTAATAGCCCATGAAACAGGCCAGAATCGGCCAAAACTGCGAGTGTTGATGACCGGCACGTAAATGCACCCTAGGGTTCGTCAATGGTGGAAATCACTCCGGGGACCCAAAACGGTGATTAATAGCCCATGAAACAGGCCAGAATCGGCCAAAACTGTGAGTGTTGATGACCGGCACGTAAATGCACCCTAGGGTTCGTCAATGGTGGAAATCACTCCGGGGATCCAAAACGGTGATTAATAGCCCATGTAACTGTGATTAATAGCCCATGAAACAGGCCAGAATCAGCCAAAACTGCGAGTGTTGATGACCAGCACGTAAATGCACCCTAGGGTTCGTCAATGGTGGAAATCACTCCGGGGACCCAAAACGGTGATTAATAGCCCATGAAACAGGCCAGAATCGGCCAAAACTGTGAGTGTTGATGACCGGCACGTAAATGCACCCTGGGGTTCGTCAATGGTGGAAATCACTCCGGGGACCCAAAACGGTGATTAATAGCCCATGAAACAGGCCAGAATCGGCCAAAACTGTGAGTGTTGATGACCGGCACGTAAATGCACCCTAGGGTTCGTCAATGGTGGAAATCACTCCGGGGACCCAAAACGGTGATTAATAGCCCATGAAACAGGCCAGAATCGGCCAAAACTGTGAGTGTTGATGACCGGCACGTAAATGCACCCTAGGGTTCGTCAATGGTGGAAATCACTCCGGGGACCCAAAACGGTGATTAATAGCCCATGAAACAGGCCAGAATCGGCCAAAACTGTGAGTGTTGATGACCGGCACGTAAATGCACCCTAGGGTTCGTCAATGGTGGAAATCACTCCGGGGACCCAAAACGGTGATTAATAGCCCATGCAACATGCCAGAATCGGCCAAAACTGTGAGTGTTGATGACCGGCACGTAAATGCACCCTGGGTTCGTCAATGGTGGAAATCACTCCGGGGATCCAAAACGGTGATTAATAGCCCATGAAACAGGCCAGAATCGGCCAAAACTGCGAGTGTTGATGACCGGCACGTAAATGCACCCTGGGGTTCGTCAATGGTGGAAATCACTCCGGGGACCCAAAACGGTGATTAATAGCCCATGAAACAGGCCAGAATCGGCCAAAACTGCGAGTGTTGATGACCGGCACGTAAATGCACCCTGGGTTCGTCAATGGTGGAAATCACTCCGGGGATCCAAAACGGTGATTAATAGCCCATGAAACAGGCCAGAATCGGCCAAAACTGTGAGTGTTGATGACCGGCACGTAAATGCACCCTAGGGTTCGTCAATGGTGGAAATCACTCCGGGGACCCAAAACGGTGATTAATAGCCCATGAAACAGGCCAGAATCGGCCAAAACTGTGAGTGTTGATGACCGGCACGTAAATGCACCCTAGGGTTCGTCAATGGTGGAAATCACTCCGGGGACCCAAAACGGTGATTAATAGCCCATGAAACAGGCCAGAATCGGCCAAAACTGTGAGTGTTGATGACCGGCACGTAAATGCACCCTAGGGTTCGTCAATGGTGGAAATCACTCCGGGGACCCAAAACGGTGATTAATAGCCCATGAAACAGGCCAGAATCGGCCAAAACTGTGAGTGTTGATGACCGGCACGTAAATGCACCCTAGGGTTCGTCAATGGTGGAAATCACTCCGGGGACCCAAAACGGTGATTAATAGCCCATGCAACATGCCAGAATCGGCCAAAACTGTGAGTGTTGATGACCGGCACGTAAATGCACCCTGGGTTCGTCAATGGTGGAAATCACTCCGGGGATCCAAAACGGTGATTAATAGCCCATGAAACAGGCCAGAATCGGCCAAAACTGCGAGTGTTGATGACCGGCACGTAAATGCACCCTGGGGTTCGTCAATGGTGGAAATCACTCCGGGGACCCAAAACGGTGATTAATAGCCAATGAAACAGGCCAGAATCGGCCAAAACTGCGAGTGTTGATGACCGGCACGTAAATGCACCCTGGGTTCGTCAATGGTGGAAATCACTCCGGGGATCCAAAACGGTGATTAATAGCCCATGAAACAGGCCAGAATCGGCCAAAACTGTGAGTGTTGATGACCGGCACGTAAATGCACCCTAGGGTTCGTCAATGGTGGAAATCACTCCGGGGACCCAAAACGGTGATTAATAGCCCATGAAACAGGCCAGAATCGGCCAAAACTGCGAGTGTTGATGACCGGCACGTAAATGCACCCTAGGGTTCGTCAATGGTGGAAATCACTCCGGGGACCCAAAACGGTGATTAATAGCCCATGAAACAGGCCAGAATCGGCCAAAACTGTGAGTGTTGATGACCGGCACGTAAATGCACCCTAGGGTTCGTCAATGGTGGAAATCACTCCGGGGACCCAAAACGGTGATTAATAGCCCATGAAACAGGCCAGAATCGGCCAAAACTGTGAGTGTTGATGACCGGCACGTAAATGCACCCTAGGGTTCGTCAATGGTGGAAATCACTCCGGGGACCCAAAACGGTGATTAATAGCCCATGAAACAGGCCAGAATCGGCCAAAACTGTGAGTGTTGATGACCGGCACGTAAATGCACCCTAGGGTTCGTCAATGGTGGATATCACTCCGGGGACCCAAAACGGTGATTAATAGCCCATGCAACATGCCAGAATCGGCCAAAACTGTGAGTGTTGATGACCGGCACGTAAACGCAACCTGGGGTTCGTCAATGGTGAAAATCACTCCGGGGACTCAAAACGGTGATTAATAGCCCATCTAACTGTGATTAATATCCCATGAAACAGGCCAGAATCGGCCAAAACTGCGAGTTTTGATGACCGACACGTAAATAAAACCTGGGGTTCGTTAATGGTGGAAATCACTCTGGGGACTCAAAACGGTGATTAATAGCCCATGAAACAGGCCAGAATCGGCCAAAACTGTGAGTGTTGATGACCGGCACGTAAATGCACCCTAGGGTTCGTCAATGGTGGAAATCACTCCGGGGACCCAAAACGGTGATTAATAGCCCATGAAACAGGCCAGAATCGGCCAAAACTGTGAGTGTTGATGACCGGCACGTAAATGCACCCTAGGGTTCGTCAATGGTGGAAATCACTCCGGGGACCCAAAACGGTGATTAATAGCCCATGAAACAGGCCAGAATCGGCCAAAACTGCGAGTGTTGATGACCGGCACGTAAATGCACCCTAGGGTTCATCAATGGTGGAAATCACTCCGGGGACCCAAAACGGTGATTAATAGCCCATGAAACAGGCCAGAATCGGCCAAAACTGTGAGTGTTGATGACCGGCACGTAAATGCACCGTAGGGTTCGTCAATGGTGGATATCACTCCGGGGACCCAAAACGGTGATTAATAGCCCATGCAACATGCCAGAATCGGCCAAAACTGTGAGTGTTGATGACCGCTACGTAAATGCACCCTGGGTTCGTCAATGGTGAAAATCACTCCGGGGACCCAAAACGGTGATTAATAGCCCATGAAACAGGCCAGAATCGGCCAAAACTGTGAGTGTTGATGACCGGCACGTAAATGCACCCTAGGGTTCGTCAATGGTGGAAATCACTCCGGGGACCCAAAACGGTGATTAATAGCCCATGAAACAGGCCAGAATCGGCCAAAACTGTGAGTGTTGATGACCGGCACGTAAATGCACCCTAGGGTTCGTCAATGGTGGATATCACTCCGGGGACCCACAACGGTGATTAATAGCCCATGCAACATGCCAGAATCGGCCAAAACTGTGAGTGTTGATGACCGGCACGTAAACGCAACCTGGGGTTCGTCAATGGTGAAAATCACTCCGGGGACTCAAAACGGTGATTAATAGCCCATCTAACTGTGATTAATATCCCATGAAACAGGCCAGAATCGGCCAAAACTGCGTGTTTTGATGACCGACACGTAAATAAAACCTGGGGTTCGTTAATGGTGGAAATCACTCTGGGGACTCAAAACGGTGATTAATAGCCCATGAAACAGGCCAGAATCGGCCAAAACTGTGAGTGTTGATGACCGGCACGTAAATGCACCCTAGGGTTCGTCAATGGTGGAAATCACTCCGGGGACCCAAAACGGTGATTAATAGCCCATGAAACAGGCCAGAATCGGCCAAAACTGTGAGTGTTGATGACCGGCACGTAAATGCACCCTAGGGTTCGTCAATGGTGGAAATCACTCCGGGGACCCAAAACGGTGATTAATAGCCCATGCAACAGGCCAGAATCGGCCAAAACTGCGAGTGTTGATGACCGGCACGTAAATGCACCCTAGGATTCGTCAATGGTGGAAATCACTCCGGGGACCCAAAACGGTGATTAATAGCCCATGAAACAGGCCAGAATCGGCCAAAACTGTGAGTGTTGATGACCGGCACGTAAATGCACCCTAGGGTTCGTCAATGGTGGAAATCACTCCGGGGACCCAAAACGGTGATTAATAGCCCATGCAACATGCCAGAATCGGCCAAAACTGTGAGTGTTGATGACCGGCACGTAAATGCACCCTGGGTTCGTCAATGGTGGAAATCACTCCGGGGATCCAAAACGGTGATTAATAGCCCATGAAACAGGCCAGAATCGGCCAAAACTGTGAGTGTTGATGACCGGCACGTAAATGCACCCTGGGGTTCGTCAATGGTGGAAATCACTCCGGGGACGCAAAACGGTGATTAATAGCCCATGAAACAGGCCAGAATCGGCCAAAACTGCGAGTGTTGATGACCGGCACGTAAATGCACCCTGGGTTCGTCAATGGTGGAAATCACTCCGGGGATCCAAAACGGTGATTAATAGCCCATGAAACAGGCCAGAATCGGCCAAAACTGTGAGTGTTGATGACCGGCACGTAAATGCACCCTAGGGTTCGTCAATGGTGGAAATCACTCCGGGGACCCAAAACGGTGATTAATAGCCCATGAAACAGGCCAGAATCGGCCAAAACTGTGAGTGTTGATGACCGGCACGTAAATGCACCCTAGGGTTCATCAATGGGGGAAATCACTCCGGGGACCCAAAACGGTGATTAATAGCCCATGAAACAGGCCAGAATCGGCCAAAACTGTGAGTGTTGATGACCGGCACGTAAATGCACCCTAGGGTTCGTCAATGGTGGATATCACTCCGGGGACCCAAAACGGTGATTAATAGCCCATGCAACATGCCAGAATCGGCCAAAACTGTGAGTGTTGATGACCGCTACGTAAATGCACCCTGGGTTCGTCAATGGTGAAAATCACTCCGGGGACCCAAAACGGTGATTAATAGCCCATGAAACAGGCCAGAATCGGCCAAAACTGTGAGTGTTGATGACCGGCACGTAAATGCACCCTAGGGTTCGTCAATGGTGGAAATCACTCCGGGGACCCAAAACGGTGATTAATAGCCCATGAAACAGGCCAGAATCGGCCAAAACTGTGAGTGTTGATGACCGGCACGTAAATGCACCCTAGGGTTCGTCAATGGTGGAAATCACTCCGGGGACCCAAAACGGTGATTAATAGCCCATGAAACAGGCCAGAATCGGCCAAAACTGTGAGTGTTGATGACCGGCACGTAAATGCACCCTAGGGTTCGTCAATGGTGGATATCACTCCGGGGACCCAAAACGGTGATTAATAGCCCATGCAACATGCCAGAATCGGCCAAAACTGTGAGTGTTGATGACCGGCACGTAAACGCAACCTGGGGTTCGTCAATGGTGAAAATCACTCCGGGGACTCAAAACGGTGATTAATAGCCCATCTAACTGTGATTAATATCCCATGAAACAGGCCAGAATCGGCCAAAACTGCGAGTTTTGATGACCGACACGTAAATAAAACCTGGGGTTCGTTAATGGTGGAAATCACTCTGGGGACTCAAAACGGTGATTAATAGCCCATGAAACAGGCCAGAATCGGCCAAAACTTTGAGTGTTGATGACCGGCACGTAAATGCACCCTAGGGTTCGTCAATGGTGGAAATCACTCCGGGGACCCAAAACGGTGATTAATAGCCCATGAAACAGGCCAGAATCGGCCAAAACTGTGAGTGTTGATGACCGGCACGTAAATGCACCCTAGGGTTCGTCAATGGTGGAAATCACTCCGGGGACCCAAAACGGTGATTAATAGCCCATGAAACAGGCCAGAATCGGCCAAAACTGCGAGTGTTGATGACCGGCACGTAAATGCACCCTAGGGTTCATCAATGGTGGAAATCACTCCGGGGACCCAAAACGGTGATTAATAGCCCATGAAACAGGCCAGAATCGGCCAAAACTGTGAGTGTTGATGACCGGCACGTAAATGCACCCTAGGGTTCGTCAATGGTGGATATCACTCCGGGGACCCAAAACGGTGATTAATAGCCCATGCAACATGCCAGAATCGGCCAAAACTGTGAGTGTTGATGACCGCTACGTAAATGCACCCTGGGTTCGTCAATGGTGAAAATCACTCCGGGGACCCAAAACGGTGATTAATAGCCCATGAAACAGGCCAGAATCGGCCAAAACTGTGAGTGTTGATGACCGGCACGTAAATGCACCCTAGGGTTCGTCAATGGTGGAAATCACTCCGGGGACCCAAAACGGTGATTAATAGCCCATGAAACAGGCCAGAATCGGCCAAAACTGTGAGTGTTGATGACCGGCACGTAAATGCACCCTAGGGTTCGTCAATGGTGGATATCACTCCGGGGACCCACAACGGTGATTAATAGCCCATGCAACATGCCAGAATCGGCCAAAACTGTGAGTGTTGATGACCGGCACGTAAACGCAACCTGGGGTTCGTCAATGGTGAAAATCACTCCGGGGACTCAAAACGGTGATTAATAGCCCATCTAACTGTGATTAATATCCCATGAAACAGGCCAGAATCGGCCAAAACTGCGAGTTTTGATGACCGACACGTAAATAAAACCTGGGGTTCGTTAATGGTGGAAATCACTCTGGGGACTCAAAACGGTGATTAATAGCCCATGAAACAGGCCAGAATCGGCCAAAACTGTGAGTGTTGATGACCGGCACGTAAATGCACCCTAGGGTTCGTCAATGGTGGAAATCACTCCGGGGACCCAAAACGGTGATTAATAGCCCATGAAACAGGCCAGAATCGGCCAAAACTGTGAGTGTTGATGACCGGCACGTAAATGCACCCTAGGGTTCGTCAATGGTGGAAATCACTCCGGGGACCCAAAACGGTGATTAATAGCCCATGCAACAGGCCAGAATCGGCCAAAACTGCGAGTGTTGATGACCGGCACGTAAATGCACCCTAGGATTCGTCAATGGTGGAAATCACTCCGGGGACCCAAAACGGTGATTAATAGGCCATGAAACAGGCCAGAATCGGCCAAAACTGTGAGTGTTGATGACCGGCACGTAAATGCACCCTAGGGTTCGTCAATGGTGGAAATCACTCCGGGGACCCAAAACGGTGATTAATAGCCCATGCAACATGCCAGAATCGGCCAAAACTGTGAGTGTTGATGACCGGCACGTAAATGCACCCTGGGTTCGTCAATGGTGGAAATCACTCCGGGGATCCAAAACGGTGATTAATAGCCCATGAAACAGGCCAGAATCGGCCAAAACTGTGAGTGTTGATGACCGGCACGTAAATGCACCCTGGGGTTCGTCAATGGTGGAAATCACTCCGGGGACGCAAAACGGTGATTAATAGCCCATGAAACAGGCCAGAATCGGCCAAAACTGCGAGTGTTGATGACCGGCACGTAAATGCACCCTGGGTTCGTCAATGGTGGAAATCACTCCGGGGATCCAAAACGGTGATTAATAGCCCATGAAACAGGCCAGAATCGGCCAAAACTGTGAGTGTTGATGACCGGCACGTAAATGCACCCTAGGGTTCGTCAATGGTGGAAATCACTCCGGGGACCCAAAACGGTGATTAATAGCCCAAGAAACAGGCCAGAATCGGCCAAAACTGCGAGTGTTGATGACCGGCACGTAAATGCACCCTGGGTTCGTCAATGGTGGAAATCACTCCGGGGATCCAAAACGGTGATTAATAGCCCATGAAACAGGCCAGAATCGGCCAAAACTGCGAGTGTTGATGACCGGCACGTAAATGCACCCTGGGTTCGTCAATGGTGGAAATCACTCCGGGGATCCAAAACGGTGATTAATAGCCCATGAAACAGGCCAGAATCGGCCAAAACTGTGAGTGTTGATGACCGGCACGTAAATGCACCCTAGGGTTCGTCAATGGTGGAAATCACTCCGGGGACCCAAAACGGTGATTAATAGCCCATGAAACAGGCCAGAATCGGCCAAAACTGTGAGTGTTGATGACCGGCACGTAAATGCACCCTAGGGTTCGTCAATGGTGGAAATCACTCCGGGGACCCAAAACGGTGATTAATAGCCCATGAAACAGGCCAGAATCGGCCAAAACTGTGAGTGTTGATGACCGGCACGTAAATGCACCCTAGGGTTCGTCAATGGTGGAAATCACTCCGGGGACCCAAAACGGTGATTAATAGCCCATGCAACATGCCAGAATCGGCCAAAACTGTGAGTGTTGATGACCGGCACGTAAATGCACCCTGGGTTCGTCAATGGTGGAAATCACTCCGGGGATCCAAAACGGTGATTAATAGCCCATGAAACAGGCCAGAATCGGCCAAAACTGCGAGTGTTGATGACTGGCACGTAAATGCACCCTGGGGTTCGTCAATGGTGGAAATCACTCCGGGGACCCAAAACGGTGATTAATAGCCCATGAAACAGGCCAGAATCGGCCAAAACTGCGAGTGTTGATGACCGGCACGTAAATGCACCCTGGGTTCGTCAATGGTGGAAATCACTCCGGGGATCCAAAACGGTGATTAATAGCCCATGAAATAGGCCAGAATCGGCCAAAACTGGGAGTGTTGATGACCGGCACGTAAATGCACCCTAGGGTTCGTCAATGGTGGAAATCACTCCGGGGACCCAAACGGTGATTAATAGCCCATGAAACAGGCCAGAATCGGCCAAAACTGCGAGTGTTGATGACCGGCACGTAAATGCACCCTAGGGTTCGTCAATGGTGGAAATCACTCCGGGGACCCAAAACGGTGATTAATACCCCATGAAACAGGCCAGAATCGGCCAAAACTGTGAGTGTTGATGACCGGCACGTAAATGCACCCTAGGGTTCGTCAATGGTGGATATCACTCCGGGGACCCAAAACGGTGATTAATAGCCCATGCAACATGCCAGAATCGGCCAAAACTGTGAGTGTTGATGACCGGCACGTAAATGCACCCTGGGTTCGTCAATGGTGAAAATCTCTCCGGGGACTCAAAACGGTGATTAATAGCCCATCTAACTGTGATTAATAGCCCATGAAACAGGCCAGAATCGGCCAAAACTGCGAGTGTTGATGACCGGCACGTAAACGCAACCTGGGGTTCGTCAATGGTGAAAATCACTCCGGGGACTCAAAACGGTGATTAATAGCCCATCTAACTGTGATTAATATCCCATGAAACAGGCCAGAATCGGCCAAAACTGCGAGTTTTGATGACCGACATGTAAATAAAACCTGGGGTTCGTTAATGGTGGAAATCACTCTGGGGACTCAAAACGGTGATTAATAGCCCATGAAACAGGCCAGAATCGGCCAAAACTGTGAGTGTTGATGGCCGGCACGTAAATGCACCCTAGGGTTCGTCAATGGTGGAAATCACTCCGGGGACCCAAAACGGTGATTAATAGCCCATGAAACAGGCCAGAATCGGCCAAAACTGCGAGTGTTGATGACCGGCACGTAAATGCACCCTAGGGTTCATCAATGGTGGAAATCACTCCGGGGACCCAAAACGGTGATTAATAGCCCATGAAACAGGCCAGAATCGGCCAAAACTGTGAGTGTTGATGACCGGCACGTAAATGCACCCTAGGGTTCGTCAATGGTGGATATCACTCCGGGGACCCAAAACGGTGATTAATAGCCCATGCAACATGCCAGAATCGGCCAAAACTGTGAGTGTTGATGACCGGCACGTAAATGCACCCTGGGTTCGGCAATGGTGAAAATCACTCCGGGGACCCAAAACGGTGATTAATAGCCCATGAAACAGGCCAGAATCGGCCAAAACTGTGAGTGTTGATGACCGGCACGTAAATGCACCCTAGGGTTCGTCAATGGTGGAAATCACTCCGGGGACCGAAAACGGTGATTAATAGCCCATGAAACAGGCCAGAATCGGCCAAAACTGTGAGTGTTGATGACCGGCACGTAAATGCACCCTAGGGTTCGTCAATGGTGGATATCACTCCGGGGACCCAAAACGGTGATTAATAGCCCATGCAACATGCCAGAATCGGCCAAAACTGTGAGTGTTGATGACCGGCACGTAAACGCAACCTGGGGTTCGTCAATGGTGAAAATCACTCCGGGGACTCAAAACGGTGATTAATAGCCCATCTAACTGTGATTAATATCCCATGAAACAGGCCAGAATCGGCCAAAACTGCGAGTTTTGATGACCGACACGTAAATAAAACCTGGGGTTCGTTAATGGTGGAAATCACTCTGGGGACTCAAAACGGTGATTAATAGCCCATGAAACAGGCCAGAATCGGCCAAAACTGCGAGTGTTGATGACCGGCACGTAAATGCACCCTAGGGTTCATCAATGGTGGAAATCACTCCGGGGATCCAAAACGGTGATTAATAGCCCATGAAACAGGCCAGAATCGGCCAAAACTGCGAGTGTTGATGACCGGCACGTAAATGCACCCTAGGGTTCATCAATGGTGGAAATCACTCCGGGGATCCAAAACGGTGATTAATAGCCCATGAAACAGGCCAGAATCGGCCAAAACTGCGAGTGTTGATGACCGGCACGTAAATGCACCCTAGGGTTCGTCAATGGTGGAAATCACTCCGGGGACCCAAAACGGTGATTAATAGCCCATGAAACAGGCCAGAATCGGCCAAAGCTGTGAGTGTTGATGACCGGCACGTAAACGCAACCTGGGGTTCGTCAATGGTGAAAATCACTCCGGGGACTCAAAACGGTGATTAATAGCCCATCTAACTGTGATTAATATCCCATGAAACAGGCCAGAATCGGCCAAAACTGCGAGTTTTGATGACCGACACGTAAATAAAACCTGGGGTTCGTTAATGGTGGAAATCACTCTGGGGACTCAAAACGGTGATTAATAGCCCATGAAACAGGCCAGAATCGGCCAAAACTGTGAGTGTTGATGGCCGGCACGTAAATGCACCCTAGGGTTCGTCAATGGTGGAAATCACTCCGGGGACCCAAAACGGTGATTAATAGCCCATGAAACAGGCCAGAATCGGCCAAAACTGCGAGTGTTGATGACCGGCACGTAAATGCACCCTAGGGTTCATCAATGGTGGAAATCACTCCGGGGACCCAAAACGGTGATTAATAGCCCATGAAACAGGCCAGAATCGGCCAAAACTGTGAGTGTTGATGACCGGCACGTAAATGCACCCTAGGGTTCGTCAATGGTGGATATCACTCCGGGGACCCAAAACGGTGATTAATAGCCCATGCAACATGCCAGAATCGGCCAAAACTGTGAGTGTTGATGACCGGCACGTAAATGCACCCTGGGTTCGGCAATGGTGAAAATCACTCCGGGGACCCAAAACGGTGATTAATAGCCCATGAAACAGGCCAGAATCGGCCAAAACTGTGAGTGTTGATGACCGGCACGTAAATGCACCCTAGGGTTCGTCAATGGTGGAAATCACTCCGGGGACCCAAAACGGTGATTAATAGCCCATGAAACAGGCCAGAATCGGCCAAAACTGTGAGTGTTGATGACCGGCACGTAAATGCACCCTAGGGTTCGTCAATGGTGGATATCACTCCGGGGACCCAAAACGGTGATTAATAGCCCATGCAACATGCTAGAATCGGCCAAAACTGTGAGTGTTGATGACCGGCACGTAAACGCAACCTGGGGTTCGTCAATGGTGAAAATCACTCCGGGGACTCAAAACGGTGATTAATAGCCCATCTAACTGTGATTAATATCCCATGAAACAGGCCAGAATCGGCCAAAACTGCGAGTTTTGATGACCGACACGTAAATAAAACCTGGGGTTCGTTAATGGTGGAAATCACTCTGGGGACTCAAAACGGTGATTAATAGCCCATGAAACAGGCCAGAATCGGCCAAAACTGCGAGTGTTGATGACCGGCACGTAAATGCACCCTAGGGTTCATCAATGGTGGAAATCACTCCGGGGATCCAAAACGGTGATTAATAGCCCATGAAACAGGCCAGAATCGGCCAAAACTGCGAGTGTTGATGACCGGCACGTAAATGCACCCTAGGGTTCGTCAATGGTGGAAATCACTCCGGGGACCCAAAACGGTGATTAATAGCCCATGAAACAGGCCAGAATCGGCCAAAGCTGTGAGTGTTGATGACCGGCACGTAAATGCACCCTAGGGTTCGTCAATGGTGGATATCACTCCGGGGACCCAAAACGGTGATTAATAGCCCATGCAACATGCCAGAATCGGCCAAAACTGTGAGTGTTGATGACCGGCACGTAAATGCACCCTGGGTTCGTCAATGGTGGAAATCACTCCGGGGATCCAAAACGGTGATTAATAGCCCATGAAACAGGCCAGAATCGGCCAAAACTGTGAGTGTTGATGACCGGCACGTAAATGCACCCTGGGGTTCGTCAATGGTGGAAATCACTCCGGGGACCCAAAACGGTGATTAATAGCCCATGAAACAGGCCAGAATCGGCCAAAACTGTGAGTGTTGATGACCGGCACGTAAACGCAACCTGGGGTTCGTCAATGGTGAAAATCACTCCGGGGACTCAAAACGGTGATTAATAGCCCATCTAACTGTGATTAATATCCCATGAAACAGGCCAGAATCGGCCAAAACTGCGAGTTTTGATGACCGACACGTAAATAAAACCTGGGGTTCGTTAATGGTGGAAATCACTCTGGGGACTCAAAACGGTGATTAATAGCCCATGAAACAGGCCAGAATCGGCCAAAACTGTGAGTGTTGATGACCGGCACGTAAATGCACCCTAGGGTTCGTCAATGGTGGAAATCACTCCGGGGACCCAAAACGGTGATTAATAGCCCATGAAACAGGCCAGAATCGGCCAAAACTGTGAGTGTTGATGACCGGCACGTAAATGCACCCTAGGGTTCGTCAATGGTGGAAATCACTCCGGGGACCCAAAACGGTGATTAATAGCCCATGCAACATGCCAGAATCGGCCAAAACTGCGAGTGTTGATGACCGGCACGTAAATGCACCCTAGGGTTCGTCAATGGTGGAAATCACTCCGGGGACCCAAAACGGTGATTAATAGCCCATGAAACAGGCCAGAATCGGCCAAAACTGTGAGTGTTGATGACCGGCACGTAAATGCACCCTAGGGTTCGTCAATGGTGGAAATCACTCCGGGGACCCAAAACGGTGATTAATAGCCCATGCAACATGCCAGAATCGGCCAAAACTGTGAGTGTTGATGACCGGCACGTAAATGCACCCTGGGTTCGTCAATGGTGGAAATCACTCCGGGGATCCAAAACGGTGATTAATAGCCCATGAAACAGGCCAGAATCGGCCAAAACTGTGAGTGTTGATGACCGGCACGTAAATGCACCCTAGGGTTCGTCAATGGTGGAAATCACTCCGGGGACCCAAAACGGTGATTAATAGCCCATGCAACATGCCAGAATCGGCCAAAACTGCGAGTGTTGATGACCGGCACGTAAATGCACCCTAGGGTTCGTCAATGGTGGAAATCACTCCGGGGACCCAAAACGGTGATTAATAGCCCATGAAACAGGCCAGAATCGGCCAAAACTGTGAGTGTTGATGACCGGCACGTAAATGCACCCTAGGGTTCGTCAATGGTGGAAATCACTCCGGGGACCCAAAACGGTGATTAATAGCCCATGAAACAGGCCAGAATCGGCCAAAACTGTGAGTGTTGATGACCGGCACGTAAATGCACCCTAGGGTTCGTCAATGGTGGAAATCACTCCGGGGACCCAAAACGGTGATTAATAGCCCATGCAACATGCCAGAATCGGCCAAAACTGCGAGTGTTGATGACCGGCACGTAAATGCACCCTAGGGTTCGTCAATGGTGGAAATCACTCCGGGGACCCAAAACGGTGATTAATAGCCCATGAAACAGGCCAGAATCGGCCAAAACTGTGAGTGTTGATGACCGGCACGTAAATGCACCCTAGGGTTCGTCAATGGTGGAAATCACTCCGGGGACCCAAAACGGTGATTAATAGCCCATGCAACATGCCAGAATCGGCCAAAACTGCGAGTGTTGATGACCGGCACGTAAATGCACCCTAGGGTTCGTCAATGGTGGAAATCACTCCGGGGACCCAAAACGGTGATTAATAGCCCATGCAACATGCCAGAATCGGCCAAAACTGTGAGTGTTGATGACCGGCACGTAAATGCACCCTGGGTTCGTCAATGGTGGAAATCACTCCGGGGATCCAAAACGGTGATTAATAGCCCATGAAACAGGCCAGAATCGGCCAAAACTGTGAGTGTTGATGACCGGCACGTAAATGCACCCTGGGGTTCGTCAATGGTGGAAATCACTCCGGGGACCCAAAACGGTGATTAATAGCCCATGAAACAGGCCAGAATCGGCCAAAACTGCGAGTGTTGATGACCGGCACGTAAATGCACCCTGGGTTCGTCAATGGTGGAAATCACTCCGGGGATCCAAAACGGTGATTAATAGCCCATGAAACAGGCCAGAATCGGCCAAAACTGCGAGTGTTGATGACCGGCACGTAAATGCACCCTGGGTTCGTCAATGGTGGAAATCACTCCGGGGATCCAAAACGGTGATTAATAGCCCATGAAACAGGCCAGAATCGGCCAAAACTGTGAGTGTTGATGACCGGCACGTAAATGCACCCTAGGGTTCGTCAATGGTGGAAATCACTCCGGGGACCCAAAACGGTGATTAATAGCCCATGAAACAGGCCAGAATCGGCCAAAACTGCGAGTGTTGATGACCGGCACGTAAATGCACCCTAGGGTTCGTCAATGGTGGAAATCACTCCGGGGACCCAAAACGGTGATTAATAGCCCATGAAACAGGCCAGAATCGGCCAAAGCTGTGAGTGTTGATGACCGGCACGTAAACGCAACCTGGGGTTCGTCAATGGTGAAAATCACTCCGGGGACTCAAAACGGTGATTAATAGCCCATCTAACTGTGATTAATATCCCATGAAACAGGCCAGAATCGGCCAAAACTGCGAGTTTTGATGACCGACACGTAAATAAAACCTGGGGTTCGTTAATGGTGGAAATCACTCTGGGGACTCAAAACGGTGATTAATAGCCCATGAAACAGGCCAGAATCGGCCAAAACTGTGAGTGTTGATGGCCGGCACGTAAATGCACCCTAGGGTTCGTCAATGGTGGAAATCACTCCGGGGACCCAAAACGGTGATTAATAGCCCATGAAACAGGCCAGAATCGGCCAAAACTGCGAGTGTTGATGACCGGCACGTAAATGCACCCTAGGGTTCATCAATGGTGGAAATCACTCCGGGGACCCAAAACGGTGATTAATAGCCCATGAAACAGGCCAGAATCGGCCAAAACTGTGAGTGTTGATGACCGGCACGTAAATGCACCCTAGGGTTCGTCAATGGTGGATATCACTCCGGGGACCCAAAACGGTGATTAATAGCCCATGCAACATGCCAGAATCGGCCAAAACTGTGAGTGTTGATGACCGGCACGTAAATGCACCCTGGGTTCGGCAATGGTGAAAATCACTCCGGGGACCCAAAACGGTGATTAATAGCCCATGAAACAGGCCAGAATCGGCCAAAACTGTGAGTGTTGATGACCGGCACGTAAATGCACCCTAGGGTTCGTCAATGGTGGAAATCACTCCGGGGACCCAAAACGGTGATTAATAGCCCATGAAACAGGCCAGAATCGGCCAAAACTGTGAGTGTTGATGACCGGCACGTAAATGCACCCTAGGGTTCGTCAATGGTGGATATCACTCCGGGGACCCAAAACGGTGATTAATAGCCCATGCAACATGCCAGAATCGGCCAAAACTGTGAGTGTTGATGACCGGCACGTAAACGCAACCTGGGGTTCGTCAATGGTGAAAATCACTCCGGGGACTCAAAACGGTGATTAATAGCCCATCTAACTGTGATTAATATCCCATGAAACAGGCCAGAATCGGCCAAAACTGCGAGTTTTGATGACCGACACGTAAATAAAACCTGGGGTTCGTTAATGGTGGAAATCACTCTGGGGACTCAAAACGGTGATTAATAGCCCATGAAACAGGCCAGAATCGGCCAAAACTGCGAGTGTTGATGACCGGCACGTAAATGCACCCTAGGGTTCGTCAATGGTGGAAATCACTCCGGGGACCCAAAACGGTGATTAATAGCCCATGAAACAGGCCAGAATCGGCCAAAACTGCGAGTGTTGATGACCGGCACGTAAATGCACCCTGGGTTCGTCAATGGTGGAAATCACTCCGGGGATCCAAAACGGTGATTAATAGCCCATGAAACAGGCCAGAATCGGCCAAAACTGTGAGTGTTGATGACCGGCACGTAAATGCACCCTAGGGTTCGTCAATGGTGGAAATCACTCCGGGGACCCAAAACGGTGATTAATAGCCCATGCAACATGCCAGAATCGGCCAAAACTGCGAGTGTTGATGACCGGCACGTAAATGCACCCTAGGGTTCGTCAATGGTGGAAATCACTCCGGGGACCCAAAACGGTGATTAATAGCCCATGAAACAGGCCAGAATCGGCCAAAACTGTGAGTGTTGATGACCGGCACGTAAATGCACCCTAGGGTTCGTCAATGGTGGAAATCACTCCGGGGACCCAAAACGGTGATTAATAGCCCATGCAACATGCCAGAATCGGCCAAAACTGCGAGTGTTGATGACCGGCACGTAAATGCACCCTAGGGTTCGTCAATGGTGGAAATCACTCCGGGGACCCAAAACGGTGATTAATAGCCCATGCAACATGCCAGAATCGGCCAAAACTGTGAGTGTTGATGACCGGCACGTAAATGCACCCTGGGTTCGTCAATGGTGGAAATCACTCCGGGGATCCAAAACGGTGATTAATAGCCCATGAAACAGGCCAGAATCGGCCAAAACTGTGAGTGTTGATGACCGGCACGTAAATGCACCCTGGGGTTCGTCAATGGTGGAAATCACTCCGGGGACCCAAAACGGTGATTAATAGCCCATGAAACAGGCCAGAATCGGCCAAAACTGCGAGTGTTGATGACCGGCACGTAAATGCACCCTGGGTTCGTCAATGGTGGAAATCACTCCGGGGATCCAAAACGGTGATTAATAGCCCATGAAACAGGCCAGAATCGGCCAAAACTGCGAGTGTTGATGACCGGCACGTAAATGCACCCTGGGTTCGTCAATGGTGGAAATCACTCCGGGGATCCAAAACGGTGATTAATAGCCCATGAAACAGGCCAGAATCGGCCAAAACTGTGAGTGTTGATGACCGGCACGTAAATGCACCCTAGGGTTCGTCAATGGTGGAAATCACTCCGGGGACCCAAAACGGTGATTAATAGCCCATGAAACAGGCCAGAATCGGCCAAAACTGCGAGTGTTGATGACCGGCACGTAAATGCACCCTAGGGTTCGTCAATGGTGGAAATCACTCCGGGGACCCAAAACGGTGATTAATAGCCCATGAAACAGGCCAGAATCGGCCAAAGCTGTGAGTGTTGATGACCGGCACGTAAACGCAACCTGGGGTTCGTCAATGGTGAAAATCACTCCGGGGACTCAAAACGGTGATTAATAGCCCATCTAACTGTGATTAATATCCCATGAAACAGGCCAGAATCGGCCAAAACTGCGAGTTTTGATGACCGACACGTAAATAAAACCTGGGGTTCGTTAATGGTGGAAATCACTCTGGGGACTCAAAACGGGGATTAATAGCCCATGAAACAGGCCAGAATCGGCCAAAACTGTGAGTGTTGATGGCCGGCACGTAAATGCACCCTAGGGTTCGTCAATGGTGGAAATCACTCCGGGGACCCAAAACGGTGATTAATAGCCCATGAAACAGGCCAGAATCGGCCAAAACTGCGAGTGTTGATGACCGGCACGTAAATGCACCCTAGGGTTCATCAATGGTGGAAATCACTCCGGGGACCCAAAACGGTGATTAATAGCCCATGAAACAGGCCAGAATCGGCCAAAACTGTGAGTGTTGATGACCGGCACGTAAATGCACCCTAGGGTTCGTCAATGGTGGATATCACTCCGGGGACCCAAAACGGTGATTAATAGCCCATGCAACATGCCAGAATCGGCCAAAACTGTGAGTGTTGATGACCGGCACGTAAATGCACCCTGGGTTCGGCAATGGTGAAAATCACTCCGGGGACCCAAAACGGTGATTAATAGCCCATGAAACAGGCCAGAATCGGCCAAAACTGTGAGTGTTGATGACCGGCACGTAAATGCACCCTAGGGTTCGTCAATGGTGGAAATCACTCCGGGGACCCAAAACGGTGATTAATAGCCCATGAAACAGGCCAGAATCGGCCAAAACTGTGAGTGTTGATGACCGGCACGTAAATGCACCCTAGGGTTCGTCAATGGTGGATATCACTCCGGGGACCCAAAACGGTGATTAATAGCCCATGCAACATGCCAGAATCGGCCAAAACTGTGAGTGTTGATGACCGGCACGTAAACGCAACCTGGGGTTCGTCAATGGTGAAAATCACTCCGGGGACTCAAAACGGTGATTAATAGCCCATCTAACTGTGATTAATATCCCATGAAACAGGCCAGAATCGGCCAAAACTGCGAGTTTTGATGACCGACACGTAAATAAAACCTGGGGTTCGTTAATGGTGGAAATCACTCTGGGGACTCAAAACGGTGATTAATAGCCCATGAAACAGGCCAGAATCGGCCAAAACTGCGAGTGTTGATGACCGGCACGTAAATGCACCCTAGGGTTCGTCAATGGTGGAAATCACTCCGGGGACCCAAAACGGTGATTAATAGCCCATGAAACAGGCCAGAATCGGCCAAAACTGCGAGTGTTGATGACCGGCACGTAAATGCACCCTGGGTTCGTCAATGGTGGAAATCACTCCGGGGATCCAAAACGGTGATTAATAGCCCATGAAACAGGCCAGAATCGGCCAAAACTGTGAGTGTTGATGACCGGCACGTAAATGCACCCTAGGGTTCGTCAATGGTGGAAATCACTCCGGGGACCCAAAACGGTGATTAATAGCCCATGCAACATGCCAGAATCGGCCAAAACTGCGAGTGTTGATGACCGGCACGTAAATGCACCCTAGGGTTCGTCAATGGTGGAAATCACTCCGGGGACCCAAAACGGTGATTAATAGCCCATGAAACAGGCCAGAATCGGCCAAAACTGTGAGTGTTGATGACCGGCACGTAAATGCACCCTAGGGTTCGTCAATGGTGGAAATCACTCCGGGGACCCAAAACGGTGATTAATAGCCCATGCAACATGCCAGAATCGGCCAAAACTGCGAGTGTTGATGACCGGCACGTAAATGCACCCTAGGGTTCGTCAATGGTGGAAATCACTCCGGGGACCCAAAACGGTGATTAATAGCCCATGCAACATGCCAGAATCGGCCAAAACTGTGAGTGTTGATGACCGGCACGTAAATGCACCCTGGGTTCGTCAATGGTGGAAATCACTCCGGGGATCCAAAACGGTGATTAATAGCCCATGAAACAGGCCAGAATCGGCCAAAACTGTGAGTGTTGATGACCGGCACGTAAATGCACCCTGGGGTTCGTCAATGGTGGAAATCACTCCGGGGACCCAAAACGGTGATTAATAGCCCATGAAACAGGCCAGAATCGGCCAAAACTGCGAGTGTTGATGACCGGCACGTAAATGCACCCTGGGTTCGTCAATGGTGGAAATCACTCCGGGGATCCAAAACGGTGATTAATAGCCCATGAAACAGGCCAGAATCGGCCAAAACTGCGAGTGTTGATGACCGGCACGTAAATGCACCCTGGGTTCGTCAATGGTGGAAATCACTCCGGGGATCCAAAACGGTGATTAATAGCCCATGAAACAGGCCAGAATCGGCCAAAACTGTTAGTGTTGATGACCGGCACGTAAATGCACCCTAGGGTTCGTCAATGGTGGAAATCACTCCGGGGACCCAAAACGGTGATTAATAGCCCATGAAACAGGCCAGAATCGGCCAAAACTGCGAGTGTTGATGACCGGCACGTAAATGCACCCTAGGGTTCGTCAATGGTGGAAATCACTCCGGGGACCCAAAACGGTGATTAATAGCCCATGAAACAGGCCAGAATCGGCCAAAGCTGTGAGTGTTGATGACCGGCACGTAAAGGCAACCTGGGGTTCGTCAATGGTGAAAATCACTCCGGGGACTCAAAACGGTGATTAATAGCCCATCTAACTGTGATTAATATCCCATGAAACAGGCCAGAATCGGCCAAAACTGCGAGTTTTGATGACCGACACGTAAATAAAACCTGGGGTTCGTTAATGGTGGAAATCACTCTGGGGACTCAAAACGGTGATTAATAGCCCATGAAACAGGCCAGAATCGGCCAAAACTGTGAGTGTTGATGGCCGGCACGTAAATGCACCCTAGGGTTCGTCAATGGTGGAAATCACTCCGGGGACCCAAAACGGTGATTAATAGCCCATGAAACAGGCCAGAATCGGCCAAAACTGCGAGTGTTGATGACCGGCACGTAAATGCACCCTAGGGTTCATCAATGGTGGAAATCACTCCGGGGACCCAAAACGGTGATTAATAGCCCATGAAACAGGCCAGAATCGGCCAAAACTGTGAGTGTTGATGACCGGCACGTAAATGCACCCTAGGGTTCGTCAATGGTGGATATCACTCCGGGGACCCAAAACGGTGATTAATAGCCCATGCAACATGCCAGAATCGGCCAAAACTGTGAGTGTTGATGACCGGCACGTAAATGCACCCTGGGTTCGGCAATGGTGAAAATCACTCCGGGGACCCAAAACGGTGATTAATAGCCCATGAAACAGGCCAGAATCGGCCAAAACTGTGAGTGTTGATGACCGGCACGTAAATGCACCCTAGGGTTCGTCAATGGTGGAAATCACTCCGGGGACCCAAAACGGTGATTAATAGCCCATGAAACAGGCCAGAATCGGCCAAAACTGTGAGTGTTGATGACCGGCACGTAAATGCACCCTAGGGTTCGTCAATGGTGGATATCACTCCGGGGACCCAAAACGGTGATTAATAGCCCATGCAACATGCCAGAATCGGCCAAAACTGTGAGTGTTGATGACCGGCACGTAAACGCAACCTGGGGTTCGTCAATGGTGAAAATCACTCCGGGGACTCAAAACGGTGATTAATAGCCCATCTAACTGTGATTAATATCCCATGAAACAGGCCAGAATCGGCCAAAACTGCGAGTTTTGATGACCGACACGTAAATAAAACCTGGGGTTCGTTAATGGTGGAAATCACTCTGGGGACTCAAAACGGTGATTAATAGCCCATGAAACAGGCCAGAATCGGCCAAAACTGCGAGTGTTGATGACCGGCACGTAAATGCACCCTAGGGTTCATCAATGGTGGAAATCACTCCGGGGATCCAAAACGGTGATTAATAGCCCATGAAACAGGCCAGAATCGGCCAAAACTGCGAGTGTTGATGACCGGCACGTAAATGCACCCTAGGGTTCGTCAATGGTGGAAATCACTCCGGGGACCCAAAACGGTGATTAATAGCCCATGAAACAGGCCAGAATCGGCCAAAGCTGTGAGTGTTGATGACCGGCACGTAAATGCACCCTAGGGTTCGTCAATGGTGGATATCACTCCGGGGACCCAAAACGGTGATTAATAGCCCATGCAACATGCCAGAATCGGCCAAAACTGTGAGTGTTGATGACCGGCACGTAAATGCACCCTGGGTTCGTCAATGGTGGAAATCACTCCGGGGATCCAAAACGGTGATTAATAGCCCATGAAACAGGCCAGAATCGGCCAAAACTGTGAGGGTTGATGACCGGCACGTAAATGCACCCTGGGGTTCGTCAATGGTGGAAATCACTCCGGGGACCCAAAACGGTGATTAATAGCCCATGAAACAGGCCAGAATCGGCCAAAACTGTGAGTGTTGATGACCGGCACGTAAACGCAACCTGGGGTTCGTCAATGGTGAAAATCACTCCGGGGACTCAAAACGGTGATTAATAGCCCATCTAACTGTGATTAATATCCCATGAAACAGGCCAGAATCGGCCAAAACTGCGAGTTTTGATGACCGACACGTAAATAAAACCTGGGGTTCGTTAATGGTGGAAATCACTCTGGGGACTCAAAACGGTGATTAATAGCCCATGAAACAGGCCAGAATCGGCCAAAACTGTGAGTGTTGATGACCGGCACGTAAATGCACCCTAGGGTTCGTCAATGGTGGAAATCACTCCGGGGACCCAAAACGGTGATTAATAGCCCATGAAACAGGCCAGAATCGGCCAAAACTGTGAGTGTTGATGACCGGCACGTAAATGCACCCTAGGGTTCGTCAATGGTGGAAATCACTCCGGGGACCCAAAACGGTGATTAATAGCCCATGCAACATGCCAGAATCGGCCAAAACTGCGAGTGTTGATGACCGGCACGTAAATGCACCCTAGGGTTCGTCAATGGTGGAAATCACTCCGGGGACCCAAAACGGTGATTAATAGCCCATGAAACAGGCCAGAATCGGCCAAAACTGTGAGTGTTGATGACCGGCACGTAAATGCACCCTAGGGTTCGTCAATGGTGGAAATCACTCCGGGGACCCAAAACGGTGATTAATAGCCCATGCAACATGCCAGAATCGGCCAAAACTGTGAGTGTTGATGACCGGCACGTAAATGCACCCTGGGTTCGTCAATGGTGGAAATCACTCCGGGGATCCAAAACGGTGATTAATAGCCCATGAAACAGGCCAGAATCGGCCAAAACTGTGAGTGTTGATGACCGGCACGTAAATGCACCCTAGGGTTCGTCAATGGTGGAAATCACTCCGGGGACCCAAAACGGTGATTAATAGCCCATGCAACATGCCAGAATCGGCCAAAACTGCGAGTGTTGATGACCGGCACGTAAATGCACCCTAGGGTTCGTCAATGGTGGAAATCACTCCGGGGACCCAAAACGGTGATTAATAGCCCATGAAACAGGCCAGAATCGGCCAAAACTGTGAGTGTTGATGACCGGCACGTAAATGCACCCTAGGGTTCGTCAATGGTGGAAATCACTCCGGGGACCCAAAACGGTGATTAATAGCCCATGAAACAGGCCAGAATCGGCCAAAACTGTGAGTGTTGATGACCGGCACGTAAATGCACCCTAGGGTTCGTCAATGGTGGAAATCACTCCGGGGACCCAAAACGGTGATTAATAGCCCATGCAACATGCCAGAATCGGCCAAAACTGCGAGTGTTGATGACCGGCACGTAAATGCACCCTAGGGTTCGTCAATGGTGGAAATCACTCCGGGGACCCAAAACGGTGATTAATAGCCCATGAAACAGGCCAGAATCGGCCAAAACTGTGAGTGTTGATGACCGGCACGTAAATGCACCCTAGGGTTCGTCAATGGTGGAAATCACTCCGGGGACCCAAAACGGTGATTAATAGCCCATGCAACATGCCAGAATCGGCCAAAACTGCGAGTGTTGATGACCGGCACGTAAATGCACCCTAGGGTTCGTCAATGGTGGAAATCACTCCGGGGACCCAAAACGGTGATTAATAGCCCATGCAACATGCCAGAATCGGCCAAAACTGTGAGTGTTGATGACCGGCACGTAAATGCACCCTGGGTTCGTCAATGGTGGAAATCACTCCGGGGATCCAAAACGGTGATTAATAGCCCATGAAACAGGCCAGAATCGGCCAAAACTGTGAGTGTTGATGACCGGCACGTAAATGCACCCTGGGGTTCGTCAATGGTGGAAATCACTCCGAGGACCCAAAACGGTGATTAATAGCCCATGAAACAGGCCAGAATCGGCCAAAACTGCGAGTGTTGATGACCGGCACGTAAATGCACCCTGGGTTCGTCAATGGTGGAAATCACTCCGGGGATCCAAAACGGTGATTAATAGCCCATGAAACAGGCCAGAATCGGCCAAAACTGCGAGTGTTGATGACCGGCACGTAAATGCACCCTGGGTTCGTCAATGGTGGAAATCACTCCGGGGATCCAAAACGGTGATTAATAGCCCATGAAACAGGCCAGAATCGGCCAAAACTGTGAGTGTTGATGACCGGCACGTAAATGCACCCTAGGGTTCGTCAATGGTGGAAATCACTCCGGGGACCCAAAACGGTGATTAATAGCCCATGAAACAGGCCAGAATCGGCCAAAACTGCGAGTGTTGATGACCGGCACGTAAATGCACCCTGGGTTCGTCAATGGTGGAAATCACTCCGGGGATCCAAAACGGTGATTAATAGCCCATGAAACAGGCCAGAATCGGCCAAAACTGTGAGTGTTGATGACCGGCACGTAAATGCACCCTAGGGTTCGTCAATGGTGGAAATCACTCCGGGGACCCAAAACGGTGATTAATAGCCCATGAAACAGGCCAGAATCGGCCAAAACTGCGAGTGTTGATGACCGGCACGTAAATGCACCCTAGGGTTCGTCAATGGTGGAAATCACTCCGGGGACCCAAAACGGTGATTAATAGCCCAAGAAACAGGCCAGAATCGGCCAAAACTGCGAGTGTTGATGACCGGCACGTAAATGCACCCTGGGTTCGTCAATGGTGGAAATCACTCCGGGGATCCAAAACGGTGATTAATAGCCCATGAAACAGGCCAGAATCGGCCAAAACTGCGAGTGTTGATGACCGGCACGTAAATGCACCCTGGGTTCGTCAATGGTGGAAATCACTCCGGGGATCCAAAACGGTGATTAATAGCCCATGAAACAGGCCAGAATCGGCCAAAACTGCGAGTGTTGATGACCGGCACGTAAATGCACCCTAGGGTTCGTCAATGGTGGAAATCACTCCGGGGACCCAAAACGGTGATTAATAGCCCATGAAACAGGCCAGAATCGGCCAAAACTGTGAGTGTTGATGACCGGCACGTAAATGCACCCTAGGGTTCGTAAATGGTGGATATCACTCCGGGGACCCAAAACGGTGATTAATAGCCCATGCAACATGCCAGAATCGGCCAAAACTGTGAGTGTTGATGACCGGCACGTAAATGCACCCTGGGTTCGTCAATGGTGGAAATCACTCCGGGGATCCAAAACGGTGATTAATAGCCCATGAAACAGGCCAGAATCGGCCAAAACTGTGAGTGTTGATGACCGGCACGTAAATGCACCCTGGGGTTCGTCAATGGTGGAAATCACTCCGGGGACCCAAAACGGTGATTAATAGCCCATGAAACAGGCCAGAATCGGCCAAAACTGTGAGTGTTGATGACCGGCACGTAAACGCAACCTGGGGTTCGTCAATGGTGAAAATCACTCCGGGGACTCAAAACGGTGATTAATAGCCCATCTAACTGTGATTAATATCCCATGAAACAGGCCAGAATCGGCCAAAACTGCGAGTTTTGATGACCGACACGTAAATAAAACCTGGGGTTCGTTAATGGTGGAAATCACTCTGGGGACTCAAAACGGTGATTAATAGCCCATGAAACAGGCCAGAATCGGCCAAAACTGTGAGTGTTGATGACCGGCACGTAAATGCACCCTAGGGTTCGTCAATGGTGGAAATCACTCCGGGGACCCAAAACGGTGATTAATAGCCCATGAAACAGGCCAGAATCGGCCAAAACTGTGAGTGTTGATGACCGGCACGTAAATGCACCCTAGGGTTCGTCAATGGTGGAAATCACTCCGGGGACCCAAAACGGTGATTAATAGCCCATGCAACATGCCAGAATCGGCCAAAACTGCGAGTGTTGATGACCGGCACGTAAATGCACCCTAGGGTTCGTCAATGGTGGAAATCACTCCGGGGATCCAAAACGGTGATTAATAGCCCATGAAACAGGCCAGAATCGGCCAAAACTATGAGTGTTGATGACCGGCACGTAAATGCACCCTGGGGTTCATCAATGGTGGAAATCACTCCGGGGACCCAAAACGGTGATTAATAGCCCATGAAACAGGCCAGAATCGGCCAAAACTGCGAGTGTTGATGACCGGCACGTAAATGCACCCTGGGTTCGTCAATGGTGGAAATCACTCCGGGGATCCAAAACGGTGATTAATAGCCCATGAAACAGGCCAGAATCGGCCAAAACTGTGAGTGTTGATGACCGGCACGTAAATGCACCCTAGGGTTCGTCAATGGTGGAAATCACTCCGGGGACCCAAAACGGTGATTAATAGCCCAAGAAACAGGCCAGAATCGGCCAAAACTGCGAGTGTTGATGACCGGCACGTAAATGCACCCTGGGTTCGTCAATGGTGGAAATCACTCCGGGGATCCAAAACGGTGATTAATAGCCCATGAAACAGGCCAGAATCGGCCAAAACTGCGAGTGTTGATGACCGGCACGTAAATGCACCCTGGGTTCGTCAATGGTGGAAATCACTCCGGGGATCCAAAACGGTGATTAATAGCCCATGAAACAGGCCAGAATCGGCCAAAACTGTGAGTGTTGATGACCGGCACGTAAATGCACCCTAGGGTTCGTCAATGGTGGAAATCACTCCGGGGACCCAAAACGGTGATTAATAGCCCATGAAACAGGCCAGAATCGGCCAAAACTGCGAGTGTTGATGACCGGCACGTAAATGCACCCTGGGTTCGTCAATGGTGGAAATCACTTCGGGGATCCAAAACGGTGATTAATAGCCCATGAAACAGGCCAGAATCGGCCAAAACTGCGAGTGTTGATGACCGGCACGTAAATGCACCCTAGGATTCGTCAATGGTGGAAATCACTCCGGGGACCCAAAACGGTGATTAATAGCCCATGAAACAGGCCAGAATCGGCCAAAACTGCGAGTGTTGATGACCGGCACGTAAATGCACCCTAGGGTTCGTCAATGGTGGATATCACTCCGGGGACCCAAAACGGTGATTAATAGCCCATGCAACATGCCAGAATCGGCCAAAACTGTGAGTGTTGATGACCGGCACGTAAATGCACCCTGGGTTCGTCAATGGTGAAAATCACTCCGGGGACCCAAAACGGTGATTAATAGCCCATGAAACAGGCCAGAATCGGCCAAAACTGTGAGTGTTGATGACCGGCACGTAAATGCACCCTAGGGTTCGTCAATGGTGGAAATCACTCCGGGGACCCAAAACGGTGATTAATAGCCCATGCAACATGCCATAATCGGCCAAAACTGCGAGTGTTGATGACCGGCACATAAATGCACCCTGGGTTCTTTAATGGTGGAAATCACTCCGGGGATCCAAAACGGTGATTAATAGCCCATGAAACAGGCCAGAATCGGCCAAAACTGCGAGTGTTGATGACCGGCACGTAAATGCACCCTGGGTTCGTCAATGGTGGAAATCACTCCGGGGATCCAAAACGGTGATTAATAGCCCATGAAACAGGCCAGAATCGGCCAAAACTGTGAGTGTTGATGACCGGCACGTAAATGCACCCTAGGGTTCGTCAATGGTGGAAATCACTCCGGGGACCCAAAACGGTGATTAATAGCCCATGCAACATGCCATAATCGGCCAAAACTGCGAGTGTTGATGACCGGCACATAAATGCACCCTGGGTTCTTTAATGGTGGAAATCACTCCGGGGATCCAAAACGGTGATTAATAGCCCATGAAACAGGCCAGAATCGGCCAAAACTGCGAGTGTTGATGACCGGCACGTAAATGCACCCTGGGTTCGTCAATGGTGGAAATCACTCCGGGGATCCAAAACGGTGATTAATAGCCCATGAAACAGGCCAGAATCGGCCAAAACTGTGAGTGTTGATGACCGGCACGTAAATGCACCCTAGGGTTCGTCAATGGTGGAAATCACTCCGGGGACCCAAAACGGTGATTAATAGCCCATGAAACAGTCCAGAATCGGCCAAAACTGCGAGTGTTGATGACCGGCACGTAAATGCACCCTGGGTTCGTCAATGGTGGAAATCACTCCGGGGATCCAAAACGGTGATTAATAGCCCATGAAACAGGCCAGAATCGGCCAAAACTGCGAGTGTTGATGACCGGCACGTAAATGCACCCTAGGGTTCGTCAATGGTGGAAATCACTCCGGGGACCCAAAACGGTGATTAATAGCCCATGAAACAGGCCAGAATCGGCCAAAACTGTGAGTGTTGATGACCGGCACGTAAATGCACCCTAGGGTTCGTCAATGGTGGATATCACTCCGGGGACCCAAAACGGTGATTAATAGCCCATGCAACATGCCAGAATCGGCCAAAACTGTGAGTGTTGATGACCGGCACGTAAATGCACCCTGGGTTCGTCAATGGTGGAAATCACTCCGGGGATCCAAAACGGTGATTAATAGCCCATGAAACAGGCCAGAATCGGCCAAAACTGTGAGTGTTGATGACCGGCACGTAAATGCACCCTGGGGTTCGTCAATGGTGGAAATCACTCCGGGGACCCAAAACGGTGATTAATAGCCCATGAAACAGGCCAGAATCGGCCAAAACTGTGAGTGTTGATGACCGGCACGTAAACGCAACCTGGGGTTCGTCAATGGTGAAAATCACTCCGGGGACTCAAAAAGGTGATTAATAGCCCATCTAACTGTGATTAATATCCCATGAAACAGGCCAGAATCGGCCAAAACTGCGAGTTTTGATGACCGACACGTAAATAAAACCTGGGGTTCGTTAATGGTGGAAATCACTCTGGGGACTCAAAACGGTGATTAATAGCCCATGAAACAGGCCAGAATCGGCCAAAACTGTGAGTGTTGATGACCGGCACGTAAATGCACCCTAGGGTTCGTCAATGGTGGAAATCACTCCGGGGACCCAAAACGGTGATTAATAGCCCATGAAACAGGCCAGAATCGGCCAAAACTGTGAGTGTTGATGACCGGCACGTAAATGCACCCTAGGGTTCGTCAATGGTGGAAATCACTCCGGGGACCCAAAACGGTGATTAATAGCCCATGCAACATGCCAGAATCGGCCAAAACTGCGAGTGTTGATGACCGGCACGTAAATGCACCCTAGGGTTCGTCAATGGTGGAAATCACTCCGGGGACCCAAAACGGTGATTAATAGCCCATGAAACAGGCCAGAATCGGCCAAAATTGTGAGTGTTGATGACCGGCACGTAAATGCACCCTAGGGTTCGTCAATGGTGGAAATCACTCCGGGGACCCAAAACGGTGATTAATAGCCCATGCAACATGCCAGAATCGGCCAAAACTGTGAGTGTTGATGACCGGCACGTAAATGCACCCTGGGTTCGTCAATGGTGGAAATCACTCCGGGGATCCAAAACGGTGATTAATAGCCCATGAAACAGGCCAGAATCGGCCAAAACTGTGAGTGTTGATGACCGGCACGTAAATGCACCCTGGGGTTCGTCAATGGTGGAAATCACTCCGGGGACCCAAAACGGTGATTAATAGCCCATGAAACAGGCCAGAATCGGCCAAAACTGCGAGTGTTGATGACCGGCACGTAAATGCACCCTGGGTTCGTCAATGGTGGAAATCACTCCGGGGATCCAAAACGGTGATTAATAGCCCATGAAACAGGCCAGAATCGGCCAAAACTGTGAGTGTTGATGACCGGCACGTAAATGCACCCTGGGGTTCGTCAATGGTGGAAATCACTCCGGGGACCCAAAACGGTGATTAATAGCCCATGAAACAGGCCAGAATCGGCCAAAACTGCGAGTGTTGATGACCGGCACGTAAATGCACCCTGGGTTCGTCAATGGTGGAAATCACTCCGGGGATCCAAAACGGTGATTAATAGCCCATGAAACAGGCCAGAATCGGCCAAAACTGTGAGTGTTGATGACCGGCACGTAAATGCACCCTAGGGTTCGTCAATGGTGGAAATCACTCCGGGGACCCAAAACGGTGATTAATAGCCCAAGAAACAGGCCAGAATCGGCCAAAACTGCGAGTGTTGATGACCGGCACGTAAATGCACCCTGGGTTCGTCAATGGTGGAAATCACTCCGGGGATCCAAAACGGTGATTAATAGCCCATGAAACAGGCCAGAATCGGCCAAAACTGCGAGTGTTGATGACCGGCACGTAAATGCACCCTGGGTTCGTCAATGGTGGAAATCACTCCGGGGATCCAAAACGGTGATTAATAGCCCATGAAACAGGCCAGAATCGGCCAAAACTGTGAGTGTTGATGACCGGCACATAAATGCACCCTGGGTTCTTTAATGGTGGAAATCACTCCGGGGATCCAAAACGGTGATTAATAGCCCATGAAACAGGCCAGAATCGGCCAAAACTGCGAGTGTTGATGACCGGCACGTAAATGCACCCTGGGTTCGTCAATGGTGGAAATCACTCCGGGGATCCAAAACGGTGATTAATAGCCCATGAAACAGGCCAGAATCGGCCAAAACTGTGAGTGTTGATGACCGGCACGTAAATGCACCCTAGGGTTCGTCAATGGTGGAAATCACTCCGGGGACCCAAAACGGTGATTAATAGCCCATGAAACAGTCCAGAATCGGCCAAAACTGCGAGTGTTGATGACCGGCACGTAAATGCACCCTGGGTTCGTCAATGGTGGAAATCACTCCGGGGATCCAAAACGGTGATTAATAGCCCATGAAACAGGCCAGAATCGGCCAAAACTGCGAGTGTTGATGACCGGCACGTAAATGCACCCTAGGGTTCGTCAATGGTGGAAATCACTCCGGGGACCCAAAACGGTGATTAATAGCCCATGAAACAGGCCAGAATCGGCCAAAACTGTGAGTGTTGATGACCGGCACGTAAATGCACCCTAGGGTTCGTCAATGGTGGATATCACTCCGGGGACCCAAAACGGTGATTAATAGCCCATGAAACAGGCCAGAATCGGCCAAAACTGTGAGTGTTGATGACCGGCACGTAAATGCACCCTAGGGTTCGTCAATGGTGGAAATCACTCCGGGGACCCAAAACGGTGATTAATAGCCCATGCAACATGCCAGAATCGGCCAAAACTGTGAGTGTTGATGACCGGCACGTAAATGCACCCTGGGTTCGTCAATGGTGGAAATCACTCCGGGGATCCAAAACGGTGATTAATAGCCCATGAAACAGGCCAGAATCGGCCAAAACTGTGAGTGTTGATGACCGGCACGTAAATGCACCCTGGGGTTCGTCAATGGTGGAAATCACTCCGGGGACCCAAAACGGTGATTAATAGCCCATGAAACAGGCCAGAATCGGCCAAAACTGCGAGTGTTGATGACCGGCACGTAAATGCACCCTGGGTTCGTCAATGGTGGAAATCACTCCGGGGAGCCAAAACGGTGATTAATAGCCCATGAAACAGGCCAGAATCGGCCAAAACTGTGAGTGTTGATGACCGGCACGTAAATGCACCCTGGGGTTCGTCAATGGTGGAAATCACTCCGGGGACCCAAAACGGTGATTAATAGCCCATGAAACAGGCCAGAATCGGCCAAAACTGCGAGTGTTGATATCCGGCACGTAAATGCACCCTGGGTTCGTCAATGGTGGAAATCACTCCGGGGATCCAAAACGGTGATTAATAGCCCATGAAACAGGCCAGAATCGGCCAAAACTGTGAGTGTTGATGACCGGCACGTAAATGCACCCTAGGGTTCGTCAATGGTGGAAATCACTCCGGGGACCCAAAACGGTGATTAATAGCCCAAGAAACAGGCCAGAATCGGCCAAAACTGCGAGTGTTGATGACCGGCACGTAAATGCACCCTGGGTTCGTCAATGGTGGAAATCACTCCGGGGATCCAAAACGGTGATTAATAGCCCATGAAACAGGCCAGAATCGGCCAAAACTGCGAGTGTTGATGACCGGCACGTAAATGCACCCTGGGTTCGTCAATGGTGGAAATCACTCCGGGGATCCAAAACGGTGATTAATAGCCCATGAAACAGGCCAGAATCGGCCAAAACTGTGAGTGTTGATGACCGGCACATAAATGCACCCTGGGTTCGTCAATGGTGGAAATCACTCCGGGGATCCAAAACGGTGATTAATAGCCCATGAAACAGGCCAGAATCGGCCAAAACTGCGAGTGTTGATGACCGGCACGTAAATGCACCCTGGGTTCGTCAATGGTGGAAATCACTCCGGGGATCCAAAACGGTGATTAATAGCCCATTAAACAGGCCAGAATCGGCCAAAACTGTGAGTGTTGATGACCGGCACGTAAATGCACCCTAGGGTTCGTCAATGGTGGAAATCACTCCGGGGACCCAAAACGGTGATTAATAGCCCATGAAACAGTCCAGAATCGGCCAAAACTGCGAGTGTTGATGACCGGCACGTAAATGCACCCTGGGTTCGTCAATGGTGGAAATCACTCCGGGGATCCAAAACGGTGATTAATAGCCCATGAAACAGGCCAGAATCGGCCAAAACTGCGAGTGTTGATGACCGGCACGTAAATGCACCCTAGGGTTCGTCAATGGTGGAAATCACTCCGGGGACCCAAAACGGTGATTAATAGCCCATGAAACAGGCCAGAATCGGCCAAAACTGTGAGTGTTGATGACCGGCACGTAAATGCACCCTAGGGTTCGTCAATGGTGGATATCACTCCGGGGACCCAAAACGGTGATTAATAGCCCATGCAACATGCCAGAATCGGCCAAAACTGTGAGTGTTGATGACCGGCACGTAAATGCACCCTGGGTTCGTCAATGGTGGAAATCACTCCGGGGATCCAAAACGGTGATTAATAGCCCATGAAACAGGCCAGAATCGGCCAAAACTGTGAGTGTTGATGACCGGCACGTAAATGCACCCTGGGGTTCGTCAATGGTGGAAATCACTCCGGGGACCCAAAACGGTGATTAATAGCCCATGAAACAGGCCAGAATCGGCCAAAACTGTGAGTGTTGATGACCGGCACGTAAACGCAACCTGGGGTTCGTCAATGGTGAAAATCACTCCGGGGACTCAAAAAGGTGATTAATAGCCCATCTAACTGTGATTAATATCCCATGAAACAGGCCAGAATCGGCCAAAACTGCGAGTTTTGATGACCGACACGTAAATAAAACCTGGGGTTCGTTAATGGTGGAAATCACTCTGGGGACTCAAAACGGTGATTAATAGCCCATGAAACAGGCCAGAATCGGCCAAAACTGTGAGTGTTGATGACCGGCACGTAAATGCACCCTAGGGTTCGTCAATGGTGGAAATCACTCCGGGGACCCAAAACGGTGATTAATAGCCCATGAAAGAATCGGCCAAAACTGTGAGTGTTGATGACCGGCACGTAAATGCACCCTAGGGTTCGTCAATGGTGGAAATCACTCCGGGGACCCAAAACGGTGATTAATAGCCCATGCAACATGCCAGAATCGGCCAAAACTGCGAGTGTTGATGACCGGCACGTAAATGCACCCTAGGGTTCGTCAATGGTGGAAATCACTCCGGGGACCCAAAACGGTGATTAATAGCCCATGAAACAGGCCAGAATCGGCCAAAACTGTGAGTGTTGATGACCGGCACGTAAATGCACCCTAGGGTTCGTCAATGGTGGAAATCACTCCGGGGACCCAAAACGGTGATTAATAGCCCATGCAACATGCCAGAATCGGCCAAAACTGTGAGTGTTGATGACCGGCACGTAAATGCACCCTGGGTTCGTCAATGGTGGAAATCACTCCGGGGATCCAAAACGGTGATTAATAGCCCATGAAACAGGCCAGAATCGGCCAAAACTGTGAGTGTTGATGACCGGCACGTAAATGCACCCTGGGGTTCGTCAATGGTGGAAATCACTCCGGGGACCCAAAACGGTGATTAATAGCCCATGCAACATGCCAGAATCGGCCAAAACTGTGAGTGTTGATGACCGGCACGTAAATGCACCCTAGGGTTCGTCAATGGTGGAAATCACTCCGGGGACCCAAAACGGTGATTAATAGCCCATGAAACAGGCCAGAATCGGCCAAAACTGTGAGTGTTGATGACCGGCACGTAAATGCACCCTAGGGTTCGTCAATGGTGGAAATCACTCCGGGGACCCAAAACGGTGATTAATAGCCCATGCAACATGCCAGAATCGGCCAAAACTGTGAGTGTTGATGACCGGCACGTAAATGCACCCTGGGTTCGTCAATGGTGGAAATCACTCCGGGGATCCAAAACGGTGATTAATAGCCCATGAAACAGGCCAGAATCGGCCAAAACTGTGAGTGTTGATGACCGGCACGTAAATGCACCCTGGGGTTCGTCAATGGTGGAAATCACTCCGGGGACCCAAAACGGTGATTAATAGCCCATGAAACAGGCCAGAATCGGCCAAAACTGCGAGTTTTGATGACCGACACGTAAATGCACCCTGGGTTCGTCAATGGTGGAAATCACTCCGGGGATCCAAAACGGTGATTAATAGCCCATGAAACAGGCCAGAATCGGCCAAAACTGTGAGTGTTGATGACCGGCACGTAAATGCACCCTGGGGTTCGTCAATGGTGGAAATCACTCCGGGGACCCAAAACGGTGATTAATAGCCCATGAAACAGGCCAGAATCGGCCAAAACTGCGAGTGTTGATGACCGGCACGTAAATGCACCCTGGGTTCGTCAATGGTGGAAATCATTCCGGGGATCCAAAACGGTGATTAATAGCCCATGAAACAGGCCAGAATCGGCCAAAACTGTGAGTGTTGATGACCGGCACGTAAATGCACCCTAGGGTTCGTCAATGGTGGAAATCACTCCGGGGACCCAAAACGGTGATTAATAGCCCATGAAACAGGCCAGAATCGGCCAAAACTGCGAGTGTTGATGACCGGCACGTAAATGCACCCTGGGGTTCGTCAATGGTGGAAATCACTCCGGGGACCCAAAACGGTGATTAATAGCCCATGCAACATGCCAGAATCGGCCAAAACTGTGAGTGTTGATGACCGGCACGTAAATGCACCCTGGGTTCGTCAATGGTGGAAATCACTCCTGGGATCCAAAACGGTGATTAATAGCCCATGAAACAGGCCAGAATCGGCCAAAACTGTGAGTGTTGATGACCGGCACGTAAATGCACCCTGGGGTTCGTCAATGGTGGAAATCACTCCGGGGACCCAAAACGGTGATTAATAGCCCATGAAACAGGCCAGAATCGGCCAAAACTGCGAGTGTTGATGACCGGCACGTAAATGCACCCTGGGTTCGTCAATGGTGGAAATCACTCCGGGGATCCAAAACGGTGATTAATAGCCCATGAAACAGGCCAGAATCGGCCAAAACTGTGAGTGTTGATGACCGGCACGTAAATGCACCCTGGGGTTCGTCAATGGTGGAAATCACTCCGGGGACCCAAAACGGTGATTAATAGCCCATGAAACAGGCCAGAATCGGCCAAAACTGCGAGTGTTGATGACCGGCACGTAAATGCACCCTGGGTTCGTCAATGGTGGAAATCACTCCGGGGATCCAAAACGGTGATTAATAGCCCATGAAACAGGCCAGAATCGGCCAAAACTGTGAGTGTTGATGACCGGCACGTAAATGCACCCTAGGGTTCGTCAATGGTGGAAATCACTCCGGGGACCCAAAACGGTGATTAATAGCCCAAGAAACAGGCCAGAATCGGCCAAAACTGCGAGTGTTGATGACCGGCACGTAAATGCACCCTGGGTTCGTCAATGGTGGAAATCACTCCGGGGATCCAAAACGGTGATTAATAGCCCATGAAACAGGCCAGAATCGGCCAAAACTGTGAGTGTTGATGACCGGCACGTAAATGCACCCTGGGGTTCGTCAATGGTGGAAATCACTCCGGGGACCCAAAACGGTGATTAATAGCCCATGAAACAGGCCAGAATCGGCCAAAACTGCGAGTGTTGATGACCGGCACGTAAATGCACCCTGGGTTCGTCAATGGTGGAAATCACTCCGGGGATCCAAAACGGTGATTAATAGCCCATGAAACAGGCCAGAATCGGCCAAAACTGTGAGTGTTGATGACCGGCACGTAAATGCACCCTAGGGTTCGTCAATGGTGGAAATCACTCCGGGGACCCAAAACGGTGATTAATAGCCCAAGAAACAGGCCAGAATCGGCCAAAACTGCGAGTGTTGATGACCGGCACGTAAATGCACCCTGGGTTCGTCAATGGTGGAAATCACTCCGGGGATCCAAAACGGTGATTAATAGCCCATGAAACAGGCCAGAATCGGCCAAAACTGCGAGTGTTGATGACCGGCACGTAAATGCACCCTGGGTTCGTCAATGGTGGAAATCACTCCGGGGATCCAAAACGGTGATTAATAGCCCATGAAACAGGCCAGAATCGGCCAAAACTGTGAGTGTTGATGACCGGCACGTAAATGCACCCTAGGGTTCGTCAATGGTGGAAATCACTCCGGGGACCCAAAACGGTGATTAATAGCCCATGCAACATGCCAGAATCGGCCAAAACTGTGAGTGTTGATGACCGGCACGTAAATGCACCCTGGGTTCGTCAATGGTGGAAATCACTCCGGGGATCCAAAACGGTGATTAATAGCCCATGAAACAGGCCAGAATCGGCCAAAACTGTGAGTGTTGATGACCGGCACGTAAATGCACCCTGGGGTTCGTCAATGGTGGAAATCACTCCGGGGACCCAAAACGGTGATTAATAGCCCATGAAACAGGCCAGAATCGGCCAAAACTGCGAGTTTTGATGACCGACACGTAAATGCACCCTGGGTTCGTCAATGGTGGAAATCACTCCGGGGATCCAAAACGGTGATTAATAGCCCATGAAACAGGCCAGAATCGGCCAAAACTGTGAGTGTTGATGACCGGCACGTAAATGCACCCTGGGGTTCGTCAATGGTGGAAATCACTCCGGGGACCCAAAACGGTGATTAATAGCCCATGAAACAGGCCAGAATCGGCCAAAACTGCGAGTGTTGATGACCGGCACGTAAATGCACCCTGGGTTCGTCAATGGTGGAAATCATTCCGGGGATCCAAAACGGTGATTAATAGCCCATGAAACAGGCCAGAATCGGCCAAAACTGTGAGTGTTGATGACCGGCACGTAAATGCACCCTAGGGTTCGTCAATGGTGGAAATCACTCCGGGGACCCAAAACGGTGATTAATAGCCCATGAAACAGGCCAGAATCGGCCAAAACTGCGAGTGTTGATGACCGGCACGTAAATGCACCCTGGGGTTCGTCAATGGTGGAAATCACTCCGGGGACCCAAAACGGTGATTAATAGCCCATGCAACATGCCAGAATCGGCCAAAACTGTGAGTGTTGATGACCGGCACGTAAATGCACCCTGGGTTCGTCAATGGTGGAAATCACTCCGGGGATCCAAAACGGTGATTAATAGCCCATGAAACAGGCCAGAATCGGCCAAAACTGTGAGTGTTGATGACCGGCACGTAAATGCACCCTGGGGTTCGTCAATGGTGGAAATCACTCCGGGGACCCAAAACGGTGATTAATAGCCCATGAAACAGGCCAGAATCGGCCAAAACTGCGAGTGTTGATGACCGGCACGTAAATGCACCCTGGGTTCGTCAATGGTGGAAATCACTCCGGGGATCCAAAACGGTGATTAATAGCCCATGAAACAGGCCAGAATCGGCCAAAACTGTGAGTGTTGATGACCGGCACGTAAATGCACCCTGGGGTTCGTCAATGGTGGAAATCACTCCGGGGACCCAAAACGGTGATTAATAGCCCATGAAACAGGCCAGAATCGGCCAAAACTGCGAGTGTTGATGACCGGCACGTAAATGCACCCTTGGTTCGTCAATGGTGGAAATCACTCCGGGGATCCAAAACGGTGATTAATAGCCCATGAAACAGGCCAGAATCGGCCAAAACTGTGAGTGTTGATGACCGGCACGTAAATGCACCCTAGGGTTCGTCAATGGTGGAAATCACTCCGGGGACCCAAAACGGTGATTAATAGCCCAAGAAACAGGCCAGAATCGGCCAAAACTGCGAGTGTTGATGACCGGCACGTAAATGCACCCTGGGTTCGTCAATGGTGGAAATCACTCCGGGGATCCAAAACGGTGATTAATAGCCCATGAAACAGGCCAGAATCGGCCAAAACTGCGAGTGTTGATGACCGGCACGTAAATGCACCCTGGGTTCGTCAATGGTGGAAATCACTCCGGGGATCCAAAACGGTGATTAATAGCCCATGAAACAGGCCAGAATCGGCCAAAACTGTGAGTGTTGATGACCGGCACGTAAATGCACCCTAGGGTTCGTCAATGGTGGAAATCACTCCGGGGACCCAAAACGGTGATTAATAGCCCATGAAACAGGCCAGAATCGGCCAAAACTGCGAGTGTTGATGACCGGCACGTAAATGCACCCTGGGTTCGTCAATGGTGGAAATCACTTCGGGGATCCAAAACGGTGATTAATAGCCCATGAAACAGGCCAGAATCGGCCAAAACTGCGAGTGTTGATGACCGGCACGTAAATGCACCCTAGGATTCGTCAATGGTGGAAATCACTCCGGGGACCCAAAACGGTGATTAATAGCCCGTGAAACAGGCCAGAATCGGCCAAAACTACGAGTGTTGATGACCGGCACGTAAATGCACCCTAGGGTTCGTCAATGGTGGATATCACTCCGGGGACCCAAAACGGTGATTAATAGCTCATGCAACATGCCAGAATCGGCCAAAACTGTGAGTGTTGATGACCGGCACGTAAATGCACCCTGGGTTCGTCAATGGTGAAAATCACTCCGGGGACCCAAAACGGTGATTAATAGCCCATGAAACAGGCCAGAATCGGCCAAAACTTTGAGTGTTGATGACCGGCACGTAAATGCACCCTAGGGTTCGTCAATGGTGGAAATCACTCCGGGGACCCAAAACGGTGATTAATAGCCCATGCAACATGCCATAATCGGCCAAAACTGCGAGTGTTGATGACCGGCACATAAATGCACCCTGGGTTCTTTAATGGTGGAAATCACTCCGGGGATCCAAAACGGTGATTAATAGCCCATGAAACAGGCCAGAATCGGCCAAAACTGCGAGTGTTGATGACCGGCACGTAAATGCACCCTGGGTTCGTCAATGGTGGAAATCACTCCGGGGATCCAAAACGGTGATTAATAGCCCATGAAACAGGCCAGAATCGGCCAAAACTGTGAGTGTTGATGACCGGCACGTAAATGCACCCTAGGGTTCGTCAATGGTGGAAATCACTCCGGGGACCCAAAACGGTGATTAATAGCCCATGAAACAGTCCAGAATCGGCCAAAACTGCGAGTGTTGATGACCGGCACGTAAATGCACCCTGGGTTCGTCAATGGTGGAAATCACTCCGGGGATCCAAAACGGTGATTAATAGCCCATGAAACAGGCCAGAATCGGCCAAAACTGCGAGTGTTGATGACCGGCACGTAAATGCACCCTAGGGTTCGTCAATGGTGGAAATCACTCCGGGGACCCAAAACGGTGATTAATAGCCCATGAAACAGGCCAGAATCGGCCAAAACTGTGAGTGTTGATGACCGGCACGTAAATGCACCCTAGGGTTCGTCAATGGTGGATATCACTCCGGGGACCCAAAACGGTGATTAATAGCCCAAGAAACAGGCCAGAATCGGCCAAAACTGCGAGTGTTGATGACCGGCACGTAAATGCACCCTGGGTTCGTCAATGGTGGAAATCACTCCGGGGATCCAAAACGGTGATTAATAGCCCATGAAACAGGCCAGAATCGGCCAAAACTGCGAGTGTTGATGACCGGCACGTAAATGCACCCTGGGTTCGTCAATGGTGGAAATCACTCCGGGGATCCAAAACGGTGATTAATAGCCCATGAAACAGGCCAGAATCGGCCAAAACTGTGAGTGTTGATGACCGGCACGTAAATGCACCCTAGGGTTCGTCAATGGTGGAAATCACTCCGGGGACCCAAAACGGTGATTAATAGCCCATGAAACAGGCCAGAATCGGCCAAAACTGCGAGTGTTGATGACCGGCACGTAAATGCACCCTGGGTTCGTCAATGGTGGAAATCACTTCGGGGATCCAAAACGGTGATTAATAGCCCATGAAACAGGCCAGAATCGGCCAAAACTGCGAGTGTTGATGACCGGCACGTAAATGCACCCTAGGATTCGTCAATGGTGGAAATCACTCCGGGGACCCAAAACGGTGATTAATAGCCCGTGAAACAGGCCAGAATCGGCCAAAACTACGAGTGTTGATGACCGGCACGTAAATGCACCCTAGGGTTCGTCAATGGTGGATATCACTCCGGGGACCCAAAACGGTGATTAATAGCTCATGCAACATGCCAGAATCGGCCAAAACTGTGAGTGTTGATGACCGGCACGTAAATGCACCCTGGGTTCGTCAATGGTGAAAATCACTCCGGGGACCCAAAACGGTGATTAATAGCCCATGAAACAGGCCAGAATCGGCCAAAACTTTGAGTGTTGATGACCGGCACGTAAATGCACCCTAGGGTTCGTCAATGGTGGAAATCACTCCGGGGACCCAAAACGGTGATTAATAGCCCATGCAACATGCCATAATCGGCCAAAACTGCGAGTGTTGATGACCGGCACATAAATGCACCCTGGGTTCTTTAATGGTGGAAATCACTCCGGGGATCCAAAACGGTGATTAATAGCCCATGAAACAGGCCAGAATCGGCCAAAACTGCGAGTGTTGATGACCGGCACGTAAATGCACCCTGGGTTCGTCAATGGTGGAAATCACTCCGGGGATCCAAAACGGTGATTAATAGCCCATGAAACAGGCCAGAATCGGCCAAAACTGTGAGTGTTGATGACCGGCACGTAAATGCACCCTAGGGTTCGTCAATGGTGGAAATCACTCCGGGGACCCAAAACGGTGATTAATAGCCCATGAAACAGTCCAGAATCGGCCAAAACTGCGAGTGTTGATGACCGGCACGTAAATGCACCCTGGGTTCGTCAATGGTGGAAATCACTCCGGGGATCCAAAACGGTGATTAATAGCCCATGAAACAGGCCAGAATCGGCCAAAACTGCGAGTGTTGATGACCGGCACGTAAATGCACCCTAGGGTTCGTCAATGGTGGAAATCACTCCGGGGACCCAAAACGGTGATTAATAGCCCATGAAACAGGCCAGAATCGGCCAAAACTGTGAGTGTTGATGACCGGCACGTAAATGCACCCTAGGGTTCGTCAATGGTGGATATCACTCCGGGGACCCAAAACGGTGATTAATAGCCCATGCAACATGCCAGAATCGGCCAAAACTGTGAGTGTTGATGACCGGCACGTAAATGCACCCTGGGTTCGTCAATGGTGGAAATCACTCCGGGGATCCAAAACGGTGATTAATAGCCCATGAAACAGGCCAGAATCGGCCAAAACTGTGAGTGTTGATGACCGGCACGTAAATGCACCCTGGGGTTCGTCAATGGTGGAAATCACTCCGGGGACCCAAAACGGTGATTAATAGCCCATGAAACAGGCCAGAATCGGCCAAAACTGTGAGTGTTGATGACCGGCACGTAAACGCAACCTGGGGTTCGTCAATGGTGAAAATCACTCCGGGGACTCAAAAAGGTGATTAATAGCCCATCTAACTGTGATTAATATCCCATGAAACAGGCCAGAATCGGCCAAAACTGCGAGTTTTGATGACCGACACGTAAATAAAACCTGGGGTTCGTTAATGGTGGAAATCACTCTGGGGACTCAAAACGGTGATTAATAGCCCATGAAACAGGCCAGAATCGGCCAAAACTGTGAGTGTTGATGACCGGCACGTAAATGCACCCTAGGGTTCGTCAATGGTGGAAATCACTCCGGGGACCCAAAACGGTGATTAATAGCCCATGAAACAGGCCAGAATCGGCCAAAACTGTGAGTGTTGATGACCGGCACGTAAATGCACCCTAGGGTTCGTCAATGGTGGAAATCACTCCGGGGACCCAAAACGGTGATTAATAGCCCATGCAACATGCCAGAATCGGCCAAAACTGTGAGTGTTGATGACCGGCACGTAAATGCACCCTGGGTTCGTCAATGGTGGAAATCACTCCGGGGATCCAAAACGGTGATTAATAGCCCATGAAACAGGCCAGAATCGGCCAAAACTGTGAGTGTTGATGACCGGCACGTAAATGCACCCTGGGGTTCGTCAATGGTGGAAATCACTCCGGGGACCCAAAACGGTGATTAATAGCCCATGAAACAGGCCAGAATCGGCCAAAACTGCGAGTGTTGATGACCGGCACGTAAATGCACCCTGGGTTCGTCAATGGTGGAAATCACTCCGGGGATCCAAAACGGTGATTAATAGCCCATGAAACAGGCCAGAATCAGCCAAAACTGCGAGTGTTGATGACCGGCACGTAAATGCACCCTAGGATTCGTCAATGGTGGAAATCACTCCGGGGACCCAAAACGGTGATTAATAGCCCATGAAACAGGCCAGAATCGGCCAAAACTGCGAGTGTTGATGACCGGCACGTAAATGCACCCTAGGGTTCGTCAATGGTGGAAATCACTCCGGGGACCCAAAACGGTGATTAATAGCCCATGAAACAGGCCAGAATCGGCCAAAACTGTGAGTGTTGATGACCGGCACGTAAATGCACCCTGGGGTTCGTCAATGGTGGAAATCACTCCGGGGACCCAAAACGGTGATTAATAGCCCATGAAACAGGCCAGAATCGGCCAAAACTGTGAGTGTTGATGACCGGCACGTAAATGCACCCTAGGGTTCGTCAATGGTGGAAATCACTCCGGGGACCCAAAACGGTGATTAATAGCCCATGAAACAGGCCAGAATCGGCCAAAACTGCGAGTGTTGATGACCGGCACGTAAATGCACCCTGGGGTTCGTCAATGGTGGAAATCACTCCGGGGACCCAAAACGGTGATTAATAGCCCATGAAACAGGCCAGAATCGGCCAAAACTGTGAGTGTTGATGACCGGCACGTAAATGCACCCTAGGGTTCGTCAATGGTGGAAATCACTCCGGGGACCCAAAACGGTGATTAATAGCCCATGAAACAGGCCAGAATCGGCCAAAACTGTGAGTGTTGATGACCGGCACGTAAATGCACCCTAGGGTTCGTCAATGGTGGAAATCACTCCGGGGACCCAAAACGGTGATTAATAGCCCATGAAACAGGCCAGAATCGGCCAAAACTGTGAGTGTTGATGACCGGCACGTAAACGCACCCTAGGGTTCGTCAATGGTGGATATCACTCCGGGGACCCAAAACGGTGATTAATAGCCCATCTAACTGTGATTAATATCCCATGAAACAGGCCAGAATTGGCCAAAACTGCGAGTTTTGATGACCGACACGTAAATAAAACCTGGGGTTCGTTAATGGTGGAAATCACTCTGGGGACTCAAAACGGTGATTAATAGCCCATGAAACAGGCCAGAATCGGCCAAAACTGTGAGTGTTGATGACCGGCACGTAAATGCACCCTAGGGTTCGTCAATGGTGGAAATCACTCCGGGGACCCAAAACGGTGATTAATAGCCCATGAAACAGGCCAGAATCGGCCAAAACTGTGAGTGTTGATGACCTGCACGTAAATGCACCCTAGGGTTCGTCAATGGTGGAAATCACTCCGGGGACCCAAAACGGTGATTAATAGCCCATGCAACATGCCAGAATCGGCCAAAACTGCGAGTGTTGATGACCGGCACGTAAATGCACCCTAGGGTTCGTCAATGGTGGAAATCACTCCGGGGACCCAAAACGGTGATTAATAGCCCATGAAACAGGCCAGAATCGGCCAAAACTGTGAGTGTTGATGACCGGCACGTAAATGCACCCTAGGGTTCGTCAATGGTGGAAATCACTCCGGGGACCCAAAACGGTGATTAATAGCCCATGCAACATGCCAGAATCGGCCAAAACTGTGAGTGTTGATGACCGGCACGTAAATGCACCCTGGGTTCGTCAATGGTGGAAATCACTCCGGGGATCCAAAACGGTGATTAATAGCCCATGAAACAGGCCAGAATCGGCCAAAACTGTGAGTGTTGATGACCGGCACGTAAATGCACCCTGGGGTTCGTCAATGGTGGAAATCACTCCGGGGACCCAAAACGGTGATTAATAGCCCATGAAACAGGCCAGAATCGGCCAAAACTGCGAGTGTTGATGACCGGCACGTAAATGCACCCTGGGTTCGTCAATGGTGGAAATCACTCCGGGGATCCAAAACGGTGATTAATAGCCCATGAAACAGGCCAGAATCGGCCAAAACTGTGAGTGTTGATGACCGGCACGTAAATGCACCCTAGGGTTCGTCAATGGTGGAAATCACTCCGGGGACCCAAAACGGTGATTAATAGCCCATGAAACAGGCCAGAATCGGCCAAAACTGCGAGTGTTGATGACCGGCACGTAAATGCACCCTGGGTTCGTCAATGGTGGAAATCACTTCGGGGATCCAAAACGGTGATTAATAGCCCATGAAACAGGCCAGAATCGGCCAAAACTGCGAGTGTTGATGACCGGCACGTAAATGCACCCTAGGATTCGTCAATGGTGGAAATCACTCCGGGGACCCAAAACGGTGATTAATAGCCCATGAAACAGGCCAGAATCGGCCAAAACTGCGAGTGTTGATGACCGGCACGTAAATGCACCCTAGGGTTCGTCAATGGTGGATATCACTCCGGGGACCCAAAACGGTGATTAATAGCCCATGCAACATGCCAGAATCGGCCAAAACTGTGAGTGTTGATGACCGGCACGTAAATGCACCCTGGGTTCGTCAATGGTGAAAATCACTCCGGGGACCCAAAACGGTGATTAATAGCCCATGAAACAGGCCAGAATCGGCCAAAACTGTGAGTGTTGATGACCGGCACGTAAATGCACCCTAGGGTTCGTCAATGGTGGAAATCACTCCGGGGACCCAAAACGGTGATTAATAGCCCATGCAACATGCCATAATCGGCCAAAACTGCGAGTGTTGATGACCGGCACATAAATGCACCCTGGGTTCTTTAATGGTGGAAATCACTCCGGGGATCCAAAACGGTGATTAATAGCCCATGAAACAGGCCAGAATCGGCCAAAACTGCGAGTGTTGATGACCGGCACGTAAATGCACCCTGGGTTCGTCAATGGTGGAAATCACTCCGGGGATCCAAAACGGTGATTAATAGCCCATGAAACAGGCCAGAATCGGCCAAAACTGCGAGTGTTGATGACCGGCACGTAAATGCACCCTAGGGTTCGTCAATGGTGGAAATCACTCCGGGGACCCAAAACGGTGATTAATAGCCCATGAAACAGGCCAGAATCGGCCAAAACTGTGAGTGTTGATGACCGGCACGTAAATGCACCCTAGGGTTCGTCAATGGTGGATATCACTCCGGGGACCCAAAACGGTGATTAATAGCCCATGCAACATGCCAGAATCGGCCAAAACTGTGAGTGTTGATGACCGGCACGTAAATGCACCCTGGGTTCGTCAATGGTGGAAATCACTCCGGGGATCCAAAACGGTGATTAATAGCCCATGAAACAGGCCAGAATCGGCCAAAACTGTGAGTGTTGATGACCGGCACGTAAATGCACCCTAGGGTTCGTCAATGGTGGAAATCACTCCGGGGACCCAAAACGGTGATTAATAGCCCATGAAACAGGCCAGAATCGGCCAAAACTGTGAGTGTTGATGACCGGCACGTAAACGCAACCTGGGGTTCGTCAATGGTGAAAATCACTCCGGGGACTCAAAAAGGTGATTAATAGCCCATCTAACTGTGATTAATATCCCATGAAACAGGCCAGAATCGGCCAAAACTGCGAGTTTTGATGACCGACACGTAAATAAAACCTGGGGTTCGTTAATGGTGGAAATCACTCTGGGGACTCAAAACGGTGATTAATAGCCCATGAAACAGGCCAGAATCGGCCAAAACTGTGAGTGTTGATGACCGGCACGTAAATGCACCCTAGGGTTCGTCAATGGTGGAAATCACTCCGGGGACCCAAAACGGTGATTAATAGCCCATGAAACAGGCCAGAATCGGCCAAAACTGTGAGTGTTGATGACCGGCACGTAAATGCACCCTAGGGTTCGTCAATGGTGGAAATCACTCCGGGGACCCAAAACGGTGATTAATAGCCCATGCAACATGCCAGAATCGGCCAAAACTGCGAGTGTTGATGACCGGCACGTAAATGCACCCTAGGGTTCGTCAATGGTGGAAATCACTCCGGGGACCCAAAACGGTGATTAATAGCCCATGAAACAGGCCAGAATCGGCCAAAACTGTGAGTGTTGATGACCGGCACGTAAATGCACCCTAGGGTTCGTCAATGGTGGAAATCACTCCGGGGACCCAAAACGGTGATTAATAGCCCATGCAACATGCCAGAATCGGCCAAAACTGTGAGTGTTGATGACCGGCACGTAAATGCACCCTGGGTTCGTCAATGGTGGAAATCACTCCGGGGATCCAAAACGGTGATTAATAGCCCATGAAACAGGCCAGAATCGGCCAAAACTGTGAGTGTTGATGACCGGCACGTAAATGCACCCTGGGGTTCGTCAATGGTGGAAATCACTCCGGGGACCCAAAACGGTGATTAATAGCCCATGAAACAGGCCAGAATCGGCCAAAACTGCGAGTGTTGATGACCGGCACGTAAATGCACCCTGGGTTCGTCAATGGTGGAAATCACTCCGGGGATCCAAAACGGTGATTAATAGCCCATGAAACAGGCCAGAATCGGCCAAAACTGCGAGTGTTGATGACCGGCACGTAAATGCACCCTGGGTTCGTCAATGGTGGAAATCACTCCGGGGATCCAAAACGGTGATTAATAGCCCATGAAACAGGCCAGAATCGGCCAAAACTGTGAGTGTTGATGACCGGCAAGTAAATGCACCCTAGGGTTCGTCAATGGTGGAAATCACTCCGGGGACCCAAAACGGTGATTAATAGCCCATGAAACAGGCCAGAATCGGCCAAAACTGCGAGTGTTGATGACCGGCACGTAAATGCACCCTGGGTTCGTCAATGGTGGAAATCACTCCGGGGATCCAAAACGGTGATTAATAGCCCATGAAACAGGCCAGAATCAGCCAAAACTGCGAGTGTTGATGACCGGCACGTAAATGCACCCTAGGATTCGTCAATGGTGGAAATCACTCCGGGGACCCAAAACGGTGATTAATAGCCCATGAAACAGGCCAGAATCGGCCAAAACTGCGAGTGTTGATGACCGGCACGTAAATGCACCCTAGGGTTCGTCAATGGTGGAAATCACTCCGGGGACCCAAAACGGTGATTAATAGCCCATGCAACATGCCAGAATCGGCCAAAACTGTGAGTGTTGATGACCGGCACGTAAATGCACCCTCGGTTCGTCAATGGTGGAAATCACTCCGGGGATCCAAAACGGTGATTAATAGCCCATGAAACAGGCCAGAATCGGCCAAAACTGCGAGTGTTGATGACCGGCACGTAAATGCACCCTGGGGTTCGTCAATGGTGGAAATCACTCCGGGGACCCAAAACGGTGATTAATAGCCCATGAAACAGGCCAGAATCGGCCAAAACTGTGAGTGTTGATGACCGGCACGTAAATGCACCCTAGGGTTCGTCAATGGTGGAAATCACTCCGGGGACCCAAAACGGTGATTAATAGCCCATGAAACAGGCCAGAATCGGCCAAAACTGTGAGTGTTGATGACCGGCACGTAAATGCACCCTAGGGTTCGTCAATGGTGGAAATCACTCCGGGGACCCAAAACGGTGATTAATAGCCCATGAAACAGGCCAGAATCGGCCAAAACTGTGTGTTGATGACCGGCACGTAAATGCACCCTAGGGTTCGTCAATGGTGGATATCACTCCGGGGACCCAAAACGGTGATTAATAGCCCATGCAACATGCCAGAATCGGCCAAAACTGTGAGTGTTGATGACCGGCACGTAAATGCACCCTGGGTTCGTCAATGGTGGAAATCACTCCGGGGATCCAAAACGGTGATTAATAGCCCATGAAACAGGCCAGAATCGGCCAAAACTGTGAGTGTTGATGACCGGCACGTAAATGCACCCTAGGGTTCGTCAATGGTGGAAATCACTCCGGGGACCCAAAACGGTGATTAATAGCCCATGAAACAGGCCAGAATCGGCCAAAACTGTGAGTGTTGATGACCGGCACGTAAACGCAACCTGGGGTTCGTCAATGGTGAAAATCACTCCGGGGACTCAAAAAGGTGATTAATAGCCCATCTAACTGTGATTAATATCCCATGAAACAGGCCAGAATCGGCCAAAACTGCGAGTTTTGATGACCGACACGTAAATAAAACCTGGGGTTCGTTAATGGTGGAAATCACTCTGGGGACTCAAAACGGTGATTAATAGCCCATGAAACAGGCCAGAATCGGCCAAAACTGTGAGTGTTGATGACCGGCACGTAAATGCACCCTAGGGTTCGTCAATGGTGGAAATCACTCCGGGGACCCAAAACGGTGATTAATAGCCCATGAAACAGGCCAGAATCGGCCAAAACTGTGAGTGTTGATGACCGGCACGTAAATGCACCCTAGGGTTCGTCAATGGTGGAAATCACTCCGGGGACCCAAAACGGTGATTAATAGCCCATGCAACATGCCAGAATCGGCCAAAACTGCGAGTGTTGATGACCGGCACGTAAATGCACCCTAGGGTTCGTCAATGGTGGAAATCACTCCGGGGACCCAAAACGGTGATTAATAGCCCATGAAACAGGCCAGAATCGGCCAAAACTGTGAGTGTTGATGACCGGCACGTAAATGCACCCTAGGGTTCGTCAATGGTGGAAATCACTCCGGGGACCCAAAACGGTGATTAATAGCCCATGCAACATGCCAGAATCGGCCAAAACTGTGAGTGTTGATGACCGGCACGTAAATGCACCCTGGGTTCGTCAATGGTGGAAATCACTCCGGGGATCCAAAACGGTGATTAATAGCCCATGAAACAGGCCAGAATCGGCCAAAACTGTGAGTGTTGATGACCGGCACGTAAATGCACCCTGGGGTTCGTCAATGGTGGAAATCACTCCGGGGACCCAAAACGGTGATTAATAGCCCATGAAACAGGCCAGAATCGGCCAAAACTGCGAGTGTTGATGACCGGCACGTAAATGCACCCTGGGTTCGTCAATGGTGGAAATCACTCCGGGGATCCAAAACGGTGATTAATAGCCCATGAAACAGGCCAGAATCGGCCAAAACTGCGAGTGTTGATGACCGGCACGTAAATGCACCCTGGGTTCGTCAATGGTGGAAATCACTCCGGGGATCCAAAACGGTGATTAATAGCCCATGAAACAGGCCAGAATCGGCCAAAACTGTGAGTGTTGATGACCGGCACGTAAATGCACCCTAGGGTTCGTCAATGGTGGAAATCACTCCGGGGACCCAAAACGGTGATTAATAGCCCATGAAACAGGCCAGAATCGGCCAAAACTGCGAGTGTTGATGACCGGCACGTAAATGCACCCTGGGTTCGTCAATGGTGGAAATCACTCCGGGGATCCAAAACGGTGATTAATAGCCCATGAAACAGGCCAGAATCAGCCAAAACTGCGAGTGTTGATGACCGGCACGTAAATGCACCCTAGGATTCGTCAATGGTGGAAATCACTCCGGGGACCCAAAACGGTGATTAATAGCCCATGAAACAGGCCAGAATCGGCCAAAACTGCGAGTGTTGATGACCGGCACGTAAATGCACCCTGGGGTTCGTCAATGGTGGAAATCACTCCGGGGACCCAAAACGGCGATTAATAGCCCATGAAACAGGCCAGAATCGGCCAAAACTGCGAGTGTTGATGACCGGCACGTAAATGCACCCTAGGGTTCGTCAATGGTGGAAATCACTCCGGGGACCCAAAACGGTGATTAATAGCCCATGCAACATGCCAGAATCGGCCAAAACTGTGAGTGTTGATGACCGGCACGTAAATGCACCCTGGGTTCGTCAATGGTGGAAATCACTCCGGGGATCCAAAACGGTGATTAATAGCCCATGAAACAGGCCAGAATCGGCCAAAACTGCGAGTGTTGATGACCGGCACGTAAATGCACCCTGGGGTTCGTCAATGGTGGAAATCACTCCGGGGACCCAAAACGGTGATTAATAGCCCATGAAACAGGCCAGAATCGGCCAAAACTGTGAGTGTTGATGACCGGCACGTAAATGCACCCTAGGCTTCGTCAATGGTGGAAATCACTCCGGGGACCCAAAACGGTGATTAATAGCCCATGAAACAGGCCAGAATCGGCCAAAACTGTGAGTGTTGATGACCGGCACGTAAATGCACCCTAGGGTTCGTCAATGGTGGAAATCACTCCGGGGACCCAAAACGGTGATTAATAGCCCATGAAACAGGCCAGAATCGGCCAAAACTGTGAGTGTTGATGACCGGCACGTAAATGCACCCTAGGGTTCGTCAATGGTGGATATCACTCCGGGGACCCAAAACGGTGATTAATAGCCCATGCAACATGCCAGAATCGGCCAAAACTGTGAGTGTTGATGACCGGCACGTAAATGCACCCTGGGTTCGTCAATGGTGGAAATCACTCCGGGGATCCAAAACGGTGATTAATAGCCCATGAAACAGGCCAGAATCGGCCAAAACTGCGAGTGTTGATGACCGGCACGTAAATGCACCCTGGGGTTCGTCAATGGTGGAAATCACTCCGGGGACCCAAAACGGTGATTAATAGCCCATGAAACAGGCCAGAATCGGCCAAAACTGTGAGTGTTGATGACCGGCACGTAAATGCACCCTAGGGTTCGTCAATGGTGGAAATCACTCCGGGGACCCAAAACGGTGATTAATAGCCCATGAAACAGGCCAGAATCGGCCAAAACTGTGAGTGTTGATGACCGGCACGTAAATGCACCCTAGGGTTCGTCAATGGTGGAAATCACTCCGGGGACCCAAAACGGTGATTAATAGCCCATGAAACAGGCCAGAATCGGCCAAAACTGTGAGTGTTGATGACCGGCACGTAAACGCAACCTGGGGTTCGTCAATGGTGAAAATCACTCCGGGGACTCAAAACGGTGATTAATAGCCCATCTAACTGTGATTAATATCCCATGAAACAGGCCAGAATCGGCCAAAACTGTGAGTGTTGATGACCGGCACGTAAATGCACCCTGGGTTCGTCAATGGTGGAAATCACTCCGGGGATCCAAAACGGTGATTAATAGCCCATGAAACAGGCCAGAATCGGCCAAAACTGCGAGTGTTGATGACCGGCACGTAAATGCACCCTGGGGTTCGTCAATGGTGGAAATCACTCCGGGGACCCAAAACGGTGATTAATAGCCCATGAAACAGGCCAGAATCGGCCAAAACTGTGAGTGTTGATGACCGGCACGTAAATGCACCCTAGGCTTCGTCAATGGTGGAAATCACTCCGGGGACCCAAAACGGTGATTAATAGCCCATGAAACAGGCCAGAATCGGCCAAAACTGTGAGTGTTGATGACCGGCACGTAAATGCACCCTAGGGTTCGTCAATGGTGGAAATCACTCCGGGGACCCAAAACGGTGATTAATAGCCCATGAAACAGGCCAGAATCGGCCAAAACTGTGAGTGTTGATGACCGGCACGTAAATGCACCCTAGGGTTCGTCAATGGTGGATATCACTCCGGGGACCCAAAACGGTGATTAATAGCCCATGCAACATGCCAGAATCGGCCAAAACTGTGAGTGTTGATGACCGGCACGTAAATGCACCCTGGGTTCGTCAATGGTGGAAATCACTCCGGGGATCCAAAACGGTGATTAATAGCCCATGAAACAGGCCAGAATCGGCCAAAACTGCGAGTGTTGATGACCGGCACGTAAATGCACCCTGGGGTTCGTCAATGGTGGAAATCACTCCGGGGACCCAAAACGGTGATTAATAGCCCATGAAACAGGCCAGAATCGGCCAAAACTGTGAGTGTTGATGACCGGCACGTAAATGCACCCTAGGGTTCGTCAATGGTGGAAATCACTCCGGGGACCCAAAACGGTGATTAATAGCCCATGAAACAGGCCAGAATCGGCCAAAACTGTGAGTGTTGATGACCGGCACGTAAATGCACCCTAGGGTTCGTCAATGGTGGAAATCACTCCGGGGACCCAAAACGGTGATTAATAGCCCATGAAACAGGCCAGAATCGGCCAAAACTGTGAGTGTTGATGACCGGCACGTAAACGCAACCTGGGGTTCGTCAATGGTGAAAATCACTCCGGGGACTCAAAACGGTGATTAATAGCCCATCTAACTGTGATTAATATCCCATGAAACAGGCCAGAATCGGCCAAAACTGCGAGTTTTGATGACCGACACGTAAATAAAACCTGGGGTTCGTTAATGGTGGAAATCACTCTGGGGACTCAAAACGGTGATTAATAGCCCATGAAACAGGCCAGAATCGGCCAAAACTGTGAGTGTTGATGACCGGCACGTAAATGCACCCTAGGGTTCGTCAATGGTGGAAATCACTCCGGGGACCCAAAACGGTGATTAATAGCCCATGAAACAGGCCAGAATCGGCCAAAACTGTGAGTGTTGATGACCGGCACGTAAATGCACCCTAGGGTTCGTCAATGGTGGAAATCACTCCGGGGACCCAAAACGGTGATTAATAGCCCATGCAACATGCCAGAATCGGCCAAAACTGCGAGTGTTGATGACCGGCACGTAAATGCACCCTAGGGTTCGTCAATGGTGGAAATCACTCCGGGGACCCAAAACGGTGATTAATAGCCCATAAAACAGGCCAGAATCGGCCAAAACTGTGAGTGTTGATGACCGGCACGTAAATGCACCCTAGGGTTCGTCAATGGTGGAAATCACTCCGGGGACCCAAAACGGTGATTAATAGCCCATGCAACATGCCAGAATCGGCCAAAACTGTGAGTGTTGATGACCGGCACGTAAATGCACCCTGGGTTCGTCAATGGTGGAAATCACTCCGGGGATCCAAAACGGTGATTAATAGCCCATGAAACAGGCCAGAATCGGCCAAAACTGTGAGTGTTGATGACCGGCACGTAAATGCACCCTGGGGTTCGTCAATGGTGGAAATCACTCCGGGGACCCAAAACGGTGATTAATAGCCCATGAAACAGGCCAGAATCGGCCAAAACTGTGAGTGTTGATGACCGGCACGTAAATGCACCCTGGGTTCGTCAATGGTGGAAATCACTCCGGGGATCCAAAACGGTGATTAATAGCCCATGAAACAGGCCAGAATCGGCCAAAACTGTGAGTGTTGATGACCGGCACGAAAATGCACCCTAGGGTTCGTCAATGGTGGAAATCACTCCGGGGACCCAAAACGGTGATTAATAGCCCAAGAAACAGGCCAGAATCGGCCAAAACTGCGAGTGTTGATGACCGGCACGTAAATGCACCCTGGGTTCGTCAATGGTGGAAATCACTCCGGGGATCCAAAACGGTGATTAATAGCCCATGAAACAGGCCAGAATCGGCCAAAACTGTGAGTGTTGATGACCGGCACGTAAATGCACCCTAGGGTTCGTCAATGGTGGAAATCACTCCGGGGATCCAAAACGGTGATTAATAGCCCATGAAACAGGCCAGAATCGGCCAAAACTGTGAGTGTTGATGACCGGCACGTAAATGCACCCTAGGGTTCGTCAATGGTGGATATCACTCCGGGGACCCAAAACGGTGATTAATAGCCCATGCAACATGCCAGAATCGGCCAAAACTGTGAGTGTTGATGACCGGCACGTAAATGCACCCTGGGTTCGTCAATGGTGGAAATCACTCCGGGGATCCAAAACGGTGATTAATAGCCCATGAAACAGGCCAGAATCGGCCAAAACTGTGAGTGTTGATGACCGGCACGTAAATGCACCCTAGGGTTCGTCAATGGTGGAAATCACTCCGGGGACCCAAAACGGTGATTAATAGCCCATGAAACAGGCCAGAATCGGCCAAAACTGCGAGTGTTGATGACCGGCACGTAAATGCACCCTGGGTTCGTCAATGGTGGAAATCACTCCGGGGATCCAAAACGGTGATTAATAGCCCATGAAACAGGCCAGAATCAGCCAAAACTGCGAGTGTTGATGACCGGCACGTAAATGCACCCTAGGATTCGTCAATGGTGGAAATCACTCCGGGGACCCAAAACGGTGATTAATAGCCCATGAAACAGGCCAGAATCGGCCAAAACTGCGAGTGTTGATGACCGGCACGTAAATGCACCCTAGGGTTCGTCAATGGTGGAAATCACTCCGGGGACCCAAAACGGTGATTAATAGCCCATGCAACATGCCAGAATCGGCCAAAACTGTGAGTGTTGATGACCGGCACGTAAATGCACCCTGGGTTCGTCAATGGTGGAAATCACTCCGGGGATCCAAAACGGTGATTAATAGCCCATGAAACAGGCCAGAATCGGCCAAAACTGCGAGTGTTGATGACCGGCACGTAAATGCACCCTGGGGTTCGTCAATGGTGGAAATCACTCCGGGGACCCAAAACGGTGATTAATAGCCCATGAAACAGGCCAGAATCGGCCAAAACTGTGAGTGTTGATGACCGGCACGTAAATGCACCCTAGGGTTCGTCAATGGTGGAAATCACTCCGGGGACCCAAAACGGTGATTAATAGCCCATGAAACAGGCCAGAATCGGCCAAAACTGTGAGTGTTGATGACCGGCACGTAAATGCACCCTAGGGTTCGTCAATGGTGGAAATCACTCCGGGGACCCAAAACGGTGATTAATAGCCCATGAAACAGGCCAGAATCGGCCAAAACTGTGAGTGTTGATGACCGGCACGTAAATGCACCCTAGGGTTCGTCAATGGTGGATATCACTCCGGGGACCCAAAACGGTGATTAATAGCCCATGCAACATGCCAGAATCGGCCAAAACTGTGAGTGTTGATGACCGGCACGTAAATGCACCCTGGGTTCGTCAATGGTGGAAATCACTCCGGGGATCCAAAACGGTGATTAATAGCCCATGAAACAGGCCAGAATCGGCCAAAACTGCGAGTGTTGATGACCGGCACGTAAATGCACCCTGGGGTTCGTCAATGGTGGAAATCACTCCGGGGACCCAAAACGGTGATTAATAGCCCATGAAACAGGCCAGAATCGGCCAAAACTGTGAGTGTTGATGACCGGCACGTAAATGCACCCTAGGGTTCGTCAATGGTGGAAATCACTCCGGGGATCCAAAACGGTGATTAATAGCCCATGAAACAGGCCAGAATCGGCCAAAACTGTGAGTGTTGATGACCGGCACGTAAATGCACCCTAGGGTTCGTCAATGGTGGAAATCACTCCGGGGATCCAAAACGGTGATTAATAGCCCATGAAACAGGCCAGAATCGGCCAAAACTGCGAGTGTTGATGACCGGCACGTAAATGCACCCTGGGTTCGTCAATGGTGGAAATCACTCCGGGGATCCAAAACGGTGATTAATAGCCCATGAAACAGGCCAGAATCGGCCAAAACTGTGAGTGTTGATGACCGGCACGTAAATGCACCCTAGGGTTCGTCAATGGTGGAAATCACTCCGGGGACCCAAAACGGTGATTAATAGCCCATGAAACAGGCCAGAATCGGCCAAAACTGCGAGTGTTGATGACCGGCACGTAAATGCACCCTGGGTTCGTCAATGGTGGAAATCACTCCGGGGATCCAAAACGGTGATTAATAGCCCATGAAACAGGCCAGAATCAGCCAAAACTGCGAGTGTTGATGACCGGCACGTAAATGCACCCTAGGATTCGTCAATGGTGGAAATCACTCCGGGGACCCAAAACGGTGATTAATAGCCCATGAAACAGGCCAGAATCGGCCAAAACTGCGAGTGTTGATGACCGGCACGTAAATGCACCCTAGGGTTCGTCAATGGTGGAAATCACTCCGGGGACCCAAAACGGTGATTAATAGCCCATGCAACATGCCAGAATCGGCCAAAACTGTGAGTGTTGATGACCGGCACGTAAATGCACCCTGGGTTCGTCAATGGTGGAAATCACTCCGGGGATCCAAAACGGTGATTAATAGCCCATGAAACAGGCCAGAATCGGCCAAAACTGCGAGTGTTGATGACCGGCACGTAAATGCACCCTGGGGTTCGTCAATGGTGGAAATCACTCCGGGGACCCAAAACGGTGATTAATAGCCCATGAAACAGGCCAGAATCGGCCAAAACTGTGAGTGTTGATGACCGGCACGTAAATGCACCCTAGGGTTCGTCAATGGTGGAAATCACTCCGGGGACCCAAAACGGTGATTAATAGCCCATGAAACAGGCCAGAATCGGCCAAAACTGTGAGTGTTGATGAACGGCACGTAAATGCACCCTAGGGTTCGTCAATGGTGGAAATCACTCCGGGGACCCAAAACGGTGATTAATAGCCCATGAAACAGGCCAGAATCGGCCAAAACTGTGAGTGTTGATGACCGGCACGTAAATGCACCCTAGGGTTCGTCAATGGTGGAAATCACTCCGGGGACCCAAAACGGTGATTAATAGCCCATGAAACAGGCCAGAATCGGCCAAAACTGTGAGTGTTGATGACCGGCACGTAAATGCACCCTGGGTTCGTCAATGGTGGAAATCACTCCGGGGATCCAAAACGGTGATTAATAGCCCATGAAACAGGCCAGAATCGGCCAAAACTGCGAGTGTTGATGACCGGCACGTAAATGCACCCTGGGGTTCGTCAATGGTGGAAATCACTCCGGGGACCCAAAACGGTGATTAATAGCCCATGAAACAGGCCAGAATCGGCCAAAACTGTGAGTGTTGATGACCGGCACGTAAATGCACCCTAGGGTTCGTCAATGGTGGAAATCACTCCGGGGACCCAAAACGGTGATTAATAGCCCATGAAACAGGCCAGAATCGGCCAAAACTGTGAGTGTTGATGACCGGCACGTAAATGCACCCTAGGGTTCGTCAATGGTGGAAATCACTCCGGGGACCCAAAACGGTGATTAATAGCCCATGAAACAGGCCAGAATCGGCCAAAACTGTGAGTGTTGATGACCGGCACGTAAATGCACCCTAGGGTTCGTCAATGGTGGATATCACTCCGGGGACCCAAAACGGTGATTAATAGCCCATGCAACATGCCAGAATCGGCCAAAACTGTGAGTGTTGATGACCGGCACGTAAATGCACCCTGGGTTCGTCAATGGTGGAAATCACTCCGGGGATCCAAAACGGTGATTAATAGCCCATGAAACAGGCCAGAATCGGCCAAAACTGCGAGTGTTGATGACCGGCACGTAAATGCACCCTGGGGTTCGTCAATGGTGGAAATCACTCCGGGGACCCAAAACGGTGATTAATAGCCCATGAAACAGGCCAGAATCGGCCAAAACTGTGAGTGTTGATGACCGGCACGTAAATGCACCCTAGGGTTCGTCAATGGTGGAAATCACTCCGGGGACCCAAAACGGTGATTAATAGCCCATGCAACATGCCAGAATCGGCCAAAACTGTGAGTGTTGATGACCGGCACGTAAATGCACCCTGGGTTCGTCAATGGTGGAAATCACTCCGGGGATCCAAAACGGTGATTAATAGCCCATGAAACAGGCCAGAATCGGCCAAAACTGCGAGTGTTGATGACCGGCACGTAAATGCACCCTGGGGTTCGTCAATGGTGGAAATCACTCCGGGGACCCAAAACGGTGATTAATAGCCCATGAAACAGGCCAGAATCGGCCAAAACTGTGAGTGTTGATGACCGGCACGTAAATGCACCCTAGGGTTCGTCAATGGTGGAAATCACTCCGGGGACCCAAAACGGTGATTAATAGCCCATGAAACAGGCCAGAATCGGCCAAAACTGTGAGTGTTGATGACCGGCACGTAAATGCACCCTAGGGTTCGTCAATGGTGGAAATCACTCCGGGGACCCAAAACGGTGATTAATAGCCCATGAAACAGGCCAGAATCGGCCAAAACTGTGAGTGTTGATGACCGGCACGTAAATGCACCCTAGGGTTCGTCAATGGTGGATATCACTCCTGGGACCCAAAACGGTGATTAATAGCCCATGCAACATGCCAGAATCGGCCAAAACTGTGAGTGTTGATGACCGGCACGTAAATGCACCCTGGGTTCGTCAATGGTGGAAATCACTCCGGGGATCCAAAACGGTGATTAATAGCCCATGAAACAGGCCAGAATCGGCCAAAACTGCGAGTGTTGATGAACGGCACGTAAATGCACCCTGGGGTTCGTCAATGGTGGAAATCACTCCGGGGACCCAAAACGGTGATTAATAGCCCATGCAACATGCCAGAATCGGCCAAAACTGTGAGTGTTGATGACCGGCACGTAAATGCACCCTGGGTTCGTCAATGGTGGAAATCACTCCGGGGATCCAAAACGGTGATTAATAGCCCATGAAACAGGCCAGAATCGGCCAAAACTGCGAGTGTTGATGACCGGCACGTAAATGCACCCTGGGGTTCGTCAATGGTGGAAATCACTCCGGGGACCCAAAACGGTGATTAATAGCCCATGAAACAGGCCAGAATCGGCCAAAACTGTGAGTGTTGATGACCGGCACGTAAATGCACCCTAGGGTTCGTCAATGGTGGAAATCACTCCGGGGACCCAAAACGGTGATTAATAGCCCATGAAACAGGCCAGAATCGGCCAAAACTGTGAGTGTTGATGACCGGCACGTAAATGCACCCTAGGGTTCGTCAATGGTGGAAATCACTCCGGGGACCCAAAACGGTGATTAATAGCCCATGAAACAGGCCAGAATCGGCCAAAACTGTGAGTGTTGATGACCGGCACGTAAATGCACCCTAGGGTTCGTCAATGGTGGATATCACTCCGGGGACCCAAAACGGTGATTAATAGCCCATGCAACATGCCAGAATCGGCCAAAACTGTGAGTGTTGATGACCGGCACGTAAATGCACCCTGGGTTCGTCAATGGTGGAAATCACTCCGGGGATCCAAAACGGTGATTAATAGCCCATGAAACAGGCCAGAATCGGCCAAAACTGCGAGTGTTGATGACCGGCACGTAAATGCACCCTGGGGTTCGTCAATGGTGGAAATCACTCCGGGGACCCAAAACGGTGATTAATAGCCCATGAAACAGGCCAGAATCGGCCAAAACTGTGAGTGTTGATGACCGGCACGTAAATGCACCCTAGGGTTCGTCAATGGTGGAAATCACTCCGGGGACCCAAAACGGTGATTAATAGCCCATGCAACATGCCAGAATCGGCCAAAACTGTGAGTGTTGATGACCGGCACGTAAATGCACCCTGGGTTCGTCAATGGTGGAAATCACTCCGGGGATCCAAAACGGTGATTAATAGCCCATGAAACAGGCCAGAATCGGCCAAAACTGCGAGTGTTGATGACCGGCACGTAAATGCACCCTGGGGTTCGTCAATGGTGGAAATCACTCCGGGGACCCAAAACGGTGATTAATAGCCCATGAAACAGGCCAGAATCGGCCAAAACTGTGAGTGTTGATGACCGGCACGTAAATGCACCCTAGGGTTCGTCAATGGTGGAAATCACTCCGGGGACCCAAAACGGTGATTAATAGCCCATGAAACAGGCCAGAATCGGCCAAAACTGTGAGTGTTGATGACCGGCACGTAAATGCACCCTAGGGTTCGTCAATGGTGGAAATCACTCCGGGGACCCAAAACGGTGATTAATAGCCCATGAAACAGGCCAGAATCGGCCAAAACTGTGAGTGTTGATGACCGGCACGTAAATGCACCCTAGGGTTCGTCAATGGTGGATATCACTCCTGGGACCCAAAACGGTGATTAATAGCCCATGCAACATGCCAGAATCGGCCAAAACTGTGAGTGTTGATGACCGGCACGTAAATGCACCCTGGGTTCGTCAATGGTGGAAATCACTCCGGGGATCCAAAACGGTGATTAATAGCCCATGAAACAGGCCAGAATCGGCCAAAACTGCGAGTGTTGATGAACGGCACGTAAATGCACCCTGGGGTTCGTCAATGGTGGAAATCACTCCGGGGACCCAAAACGGTGATTAATAGCCCATGAAAGAGGCCAGAATCGGCCAAAACTGTGAGTGTTGATGACCGGCACGTAAATGCACCCTAGGGTTCGTCAATGGTGGAAATCACTCCGGGGATCCAAAACGGTGATTAATAGCCCATGAAACAGGCCAGAATCGGCCAAAACTGTGAGTGTTGATGACCGGCACGTAAATGCACCCTAGGGTTCGTCAATGGTGGAAATCACTCCGGGGATCCAAAACGGTGATTAATAGCCCATGAAACAGGCCAGAATCGGCCAAAACTGCGAGTGTTGATGACCGGCACGTAAATGCACCCTGGGTTCGTCAATGGTGGAAATCACTCCGGGGATCCAAAACGGTGATTAATAGCCCATGAAACAGGCCAGAATCGGCCAAAACTGTGAGTGTTGATGACCGGCACGTAAATGCACCCTAGGGTTCGTCAATGGTGGAAATCACTCCGGGGACCCAAAACGGTGATTAATAGCCCATGAAACAGGCCAGAATCGGCCAAAACTGCGAGTGTTGATGACCGGCACGTAAATGCACCCTGGGTTCGTCAATGGTGGAAATCACTCCGGGGATCCAAAACGGTGATTAATAGCCCATGAAACAGGCCAGAATCAGCCAAAACTGCGAGTGTTGATGACCGGCACGTAAATGCACCCTAGGATTCGTCAATGGTGGAAATCACTCCGGGGACCCAAAACGGTGATTAATAGCCCATGAAACAGGCCAGAATCGGCCAAAACTGCGAGTGTTGATGACCGGCACGTAAATGCACCCTAGGGTTCGTCAATGGTGGAAATCACTCCGGGGACCCAAAACGGTGATTAATAGCCCATGCAACATGCCAGAATCGGCCAAAACTGTGAGTGTTGATGACCGGCACGTAAATGCACCCTGGGTTCGTCAATGGTGGAAATCACTCCGGGGATCCAAAACGGTGATTAATAGCCCATGAAACAGGCCAGAATCGGCCAAAACTGCGAGTGTTGATGACCGGCACGTAAATGCACCCTGGGGTTCGTCAATGGTGGAAATCACTCCGGGGACCCAAAACGGTGATTAATAGCCCATGAAACAGGCCAGAATCGGCCAAAACTGTGAGTGTTGATGACCGGCACGTAAATGCACCCTAGGGTTCGTCAATGGTGGAAATCACTCCGGGGACCCAAAACGGTGATTAATAGCCCATGAAACAGGCCAGAATCGGCCAAAACTGTGAGTGTTGATGACCGGCACGTAAATGCACCCTAGGGTTCGTCAATGGTGGAAATCACTCCGGGGACCCAAAACGGTGATTAATAGCCCATGAAACAGGCCAGAATCGGCCAAAACTGTGAGTGTTGATGACCGGCACGTAAATGCACCCTAGGGTTCGTCAATGGTGGATATCACTCCGGGGACCCAAAACGGTGATTAATAGCCCATGCAACATGCCAGAATCGGCCAAAACTGTGAGTGTTGATGACCGGCACGTAAATGCACCCTGGGTTCGTCAATGGTGGAAATCACTCCGGGGATCCAAAACGGTGATTAATAGCCCATGAAACAGGCCAGAATCGGCCAAAACTGCGAGTGATGATGACCGGCACGTAAATGCACCCTGGGGTTCGTCAATGGTGGAAATCACTCCGGGGACCCAAAACGGTGATTAATAGCCCATGAAAGAGGCCAGAATCGGCCAAAACTGTGAGTGTTGATGACCGGCACGTAAATGCACCCTAGGGTTCGTCAATGGTGGAAATCACTCCGGGGATCCAAAACGGTGATTAATAGCCCATGAAACAGGCCAGAATCGGCCAAAACTGTGAGTGTTGATGACCGGCACGTAAATGCACCCTAGGGTTCGTCAATGGTGGAAATCACTCCGGGGATCCAAAACGGTGATTAATAGCCCATGAAACAGGCCAGAATCGGCCAAAACTGCGAGTGTTGATGACCGGCACGTAAATGCACCCTGGGTTCGTCAATGGTGGAAATCACTCCGGGGATCCAAAACGGTGATTAATAGCCCATGAAACAGGCCAGAATCGGCCAAAACTGTGAGTGTTGATGACCGGCACGTAAATGCACCCTAGGGTTCGTCAATGGTGGAAATCACTCCGGGGACCCAAAACGGTGATTAATAGCCCATGAAACAGGCCAGAATCGGCCAAAACTGCGAGTGTTGATGACCGGCACGTAAATGCACCCTGGGTTCGTCAATGGTGGAAATCACTCCGGGGATCCAAAACGGTGATTAATAGCCCATGAAACAGGCCAGAATCGGCCAAAACTGCGAGTGTTGATGAACGGCACGTAAATGCACCCTGGGGTTCGTCAATGGTGGAAATCACTCCGGGGACCCAAAACGGTGATTAATAGCCCATGAAAGAGGCCAGAATCGGCCAAAACTGTGAGTGTTGATGACCGGCACGTAAATGCACCCTAGGGTTCGTCAATGGTGGAAATCACTCCGGGGATCCAAAACGGTGATTAATAGCCCATGAAACAGGCCAGAATCGGCCAAAACTGTGAGTGTTGATGACCGGCACGTAAATGCACCCTAGGGTTCGTCAATGGTGGAAATCACTCCGGGGATCCAAAACGGTGATTAATAGCCCATGAAACAGGCCAGAATCGGCCAAAACTGCGAGTGTTGATGACCGGCACGTAAATGCACCCTGGGTTCGTCAATGGTGGAAATCACTCCGGGGATCCAAAACGGTGATTAATAGCCCATGAAACAGGCCAGAATCGGCCAAAACTGTGAGTGTTGATGACCGGCACGTAAATGCACCCTAGGGTTCGTCAATGGTGGAAATCACTCCGGGGACCCAAAACGGTGATTAATAGCCCATGAAACAGGCCAGAATCGGCCAAAACTGTGAGTGTTGATGACCGGCACGTAAATGCACCCTGGGTTCGTCAATGGTGGAAATCACTCCGGGGATCCAAAACGGTGATTAATAGCCCATGAAACAGGCCAGAATCAGCCAAAACTGCGAGTGTTGATGACCGGCACGTAAATGCACCCTAGGATTCGTCAATGGTGGAAATCACTCCGGGGACCCAAAACGGTGATTAATAGCCCATGAAACAGGCCAGAATCGGCCAAAACTGCGAGTGTTGATGACCGGCACGTAAATGCACCCTAGGGTTCGTCAATGGTGGAAATCACTCCGGGGACCCAAAACGGTGATTAATAGCCCATGCAACATGCCAGAATCGGCCAAAACTGTGAGTGTTGATGACCGGCACGTAAATGCACCCTGGGTTCGTCAATGGTGGAAATCACTCCGGGGATCCAAAACGGTGATTAATAGCCCATGAAACAGGCCAGAATCGGCCAAAACTGCGAGTGTTGATGACCGGCACGTAAATGCACCCTGGGGTTCGTCAATGGTGGAAATCACTCCGGGGACCCAAAACGGTGATTAATAGCCCATGAAACAGGCCAGAATCGGCCAAAACTGTGAGTGTTGATGACCGGCACGTAAATGCACCCTAGGGTTCGTCAATGGTGGAAATCACTCCGGGGACCCAAAACGGTGATTAATAGCCCATGAAACAGGCCAGAATCGGCCAAAACTGTGAGTGTTGATGACCGGCACGTAAATGCACCCTAGGGTTCGTCAATGGTGGAAATCACTCCGGGGACCCAAAACGGTGATTAATAGCCCATGAAACAGGCCAGAATCGGCCAAAACTGTGAGTGTTGATGACCGGCACGTAAATGCACCCTAGGGTTCGTCAATGGTGGATATCACTCCGGGGACCCAAAACGGTGATTAATAGCCCATGCAACATGCCAGAATCGGCCAAAACTGTGAGTGTTGATGACCGGCACGTAAATGCACCCTGGGTTCGTCAATGGTGGAAATCACTCCGGGGATCCAAAACGGTGATTAATAGCCCATGAAACAGGCCAGAATCGGCCAAAACTGCGAGTGTTGATGACCGGCACGTAAATGCACCCTGGGGTTCGTCAATGGTGGAAATCACTCCGGGGACCCAAAACGGTGATTAATAGCCCATGAAAGAGGCCAGAATCGGCCAAAACTGTGAGTGTTGATGACCGGCACGTAAATGCACCCTAGGGTTCGTCAATGGTGGAAATCACTCCGGGGATCCAAAACGGTGATTAATAGCCCATGAAACAGGCCAGAATCGGCCAAAACTGTGAGTGTTGATGACCGGCACGTAAATGCACCCTAGGGTTCGTCAATGGTGGAAATCACTCCGGGGATCCAAAACGGTGATTAATAGCCCATGAAACAGGCCAGAATCGGCCAAAACTGCGAGTGTTGATGACCGGCACGTAAATGCACCCTGGGTTCGTCAATGGTGGAAATCACTCCGGGGATCCAAAACGGTGATTAATAGCCCATGAAACAGGCCAGAATCGGCCAAAACTGTGAGTGTTGATGACCGGCACGTAAATGCACCCTAGGGTTCGTCAATGGTGGAAATCACTCCGGGGACCCAAAACGGTGATTAATAGCCCATGAAACAGGCCAGAATCGGCCAAAACTGCGAGTGTTGATGACCGGCACGTAAATGCACCCTAGGGTTCGTCAATGGTGGAAATCACTCCGGGGACCCAAAACGGTGATTAATAGCCCATGCAACATGCCAGAATCGGCCAAAACTGTGAGTGTTGATGACCGGCACGTAAATGCACCCTGGGTTCGTCAATGGTGGAAATCACTCCGGGGATCCAAAACGGTGATTAATAGCCCATGAAACAGGCCAGAATCGGCCAAAACTGCGAGTGTTGATGACCGGCACGTAAATGCACCCTGGGGTTCGTCAATGGTGGAAATCACTCCGGGGACCCAAAACGGTGATTAATAGCCCATGAAACAGGCCAGAATCGGCCAAAACTGTGAGTGTTGATGACCGGCACGTAAATGCACCCTAGGGTTCGTCAATGGTGGAAATCACTCCGGGGACCCAAAACGGTGATTAATAGCCCATGAAACAGGCCAGAATCGGCCAAAACTGTGAGTGTTGATGACCGGCACGTAAATGCACCCTAGGGTTCGTCAATGGTGGAAATCACTCCGGGGACCCAAAACGGTGATTAATAGCCCATGAAACAGGCCAGAATCGGCCAAAACTGTGAGTGTTGATGACCGGCACGTAAATGCACCCTAGGGTTCGTCAATGGTGGATATCACTCCGGGGACCCAAAACGGTGATTAATAGCCCATGCAACATGCCAGAATCGGCCAAAACTGTGAGTGTTGATGACCGGCACGTAAATGCACCCTGGGTTCGTCAATGGTGGAAATCACTCCGGGGATCCAAAACGGTGATTAATAGCCCATGAAACAGGCCAGAATCGGCCAAAACTGCGAGTGTTGATGACCGGCACGTAAATGCACCCTGGGGTTCGTCAATGGTGGAAATCACTCCTGGGACCCAAAACGGTGATTAATAGCCCATGAAACAGGCCAGAATCGGCCAAAACTGTGAGTGTTGATGACCGGCACGTAAATGCACCCTAGGGTTCGTCAATGGTGGAAATCACTCCGGGGACCCAAAACGGTGATTAATAGCCCATGAAACAGGCCAGAATCGGCCAAAACTGCGAGTGTTGATGACCGGCACGTAAATGCACCCTAGGGTTCGTCAATGGTGGAAATCACTCCGGGGACCCAAAACGGTGATTAATAGCCCATGAAACAGGCCAGAATCGGCCAAAACTGTGAGTGTTGATGACCGGCACGTAAATGCACCCTAGGGTTCGTCAATGGTGGAAATCACTCCGGGGACCCAAAACGGTGATTAATAGCCCATGAAACAGGCCAGAATCGGCCAAAACTGTGAGTGTTGATGACCGACACGTAAATGCACCCTAGGGTTCGTCAATGGTGGAAATCACTCCGGGGACCCAAAACGGTGATTAATAGCCCATGAAACAGGCCAGAATCGGCCAAAACTGTGAGTGTTGATGACCGGCACGTAAACGCAACCTGGGGTTCGTCAATGGTGAAAATCACTCCGGGGACTCAAAACGGTGATTAATAGCCCATCTAACTGTGATTAATATCCCATGAAACAGGCCAGAATCGGCCAAAACTGCGAGTTTTGATGACCGACACGTAAATAAAACCTGGGGTTCGTTAATGGTGGAAATCACTCTGGGGACTCAAAACGGTGATTAATAGCCCATGAAACAGGCCAGAATCGGCCAAAACTGTGAGTGTTGATGACCGGCACGTAAATGCACCCTAGGGTTCGTCAATGGTGGAAATCACTCCGGGGACCCAACACGGTGATTAATAGCCCATGAAACAGGCCAGAATCGGCCAAAACTGTGAGTGTTGATGACCGGCACGTAAATGCACCCTAGGGTTCGTCAATGGTGGAAATCACTCCGGGGACCCAAAACGGTGATTAATAGCCCATGCAACATGCCAGAATCGGCCAAAACTGCGAGTGTTGATGACCGGCACGTAAATGCACCCTAGGGTTCGTCAATGGTGGAAATCACTCCGGGGACCCAAAACGGTGATTAATAGCCCATGAAACAGGCCAGAATCGGCCAAAACTGTGAGTGTTGATGACCGGCACGTAAATGCACCCTAGGGTTCGTCAATGGTGGAAATCACTCCGGGGACCCAAAACGGTGATTAATAGCCCATGCAACATGCCAGAATCGGCCAAAACTGTGAGTGTTGATGACCGGCACGTAAATGCACCCTGGGTTCGTCAATGGTGGAAATCACTCCGGGGATCCAAAACGGTGATTAATAGCCCATGAAACAGGCCAGAATCGGCCAAAACTGTGAGTGTTGATGACCGGCACGTAAATGCACCCTGGGGTTCGTCAATGGTGGAAATCACTCCGGGGACCCAAAACGGTGATTAATAGCCCATGAAACAGGCCAGAATCGGCCAAAACTGCGAGTGTTGATGACCGGCACGTAAATGCACCCTGGGTTCGTCAATGGTGGAAATCACTCCGGGGATCCAAAACGGTGATTAATAGCCCATGAAACAGGCCAGAATCGGCCAAAACTGTGAGTGTTGATGACCGGCACGTAAATGCACCCTAGGGTTCGTCAATGGTGGAAATCACTCCGGGGACCCAAAACGGTGATTAATAGCCCAAGAAACAGGCCAGAATCGGCCAAAACTGCGAGTGTTGATGACCGGCACGTAAATGCACCCTGGGTTCGTCAATGGTGGAAATCACTCCGGGGATCCAAAACGGTGATTAATAGCCCATGAAACAGGCCAGAATCGGCCAAAACTGCGAGTGTTAATGACCGGCACGTAAATGCACCCTGGGTTCGTCAATGGTGGAAATCACTCCGGCGATCCAAAACGGTGATTAATAGCCCATGAAACAGGCCAGAATCGGCCAAAACTGTGAGTGTTGATGACCGGCACGTAAATGCACCCTAGGGTTCGTCAATGGTGGAAATCACTCCGGGGACCCAAAACGGTGATTAATAGCCCATGAAACAGGCCAGAATCGGCCAAAACTGCGAGTGTTGATGACCGGCACGTAAATGCACCCTGGGTTCGTCAATGGTGGAAATCACTCCGGGGATCCAAAACGGTGATTAATAGCCCATGAAACAGGCCAGAATCAGCCAAAACTGCGAGTGTTGATGACCGGCACGTAAATGCACCCTAGGATTCGTCAATGGTGGAAATCACTCCGGGGACCCAAAACGGTGATTAATAGCCCATGAAACAGGCCAGAATCGGCCAAAACTGCGAGTGTTGATGACCGGCACGTAAATGCACCCTAGGGTTCGTCAATGGTGGAAATCACTCCGGGGACCCAAAACGGTGATTAATAGCCCATGCAACATGCCAGAATCGGCCAAAACTGTGAGTGTTGATGACCAGCACGTAAATGCACCCTGGGTTCGTCAATGGTGGAAATCACTCCGGGGATCCAAAACGGTGATTAATAGCCCATGAAACAGGCCAGAATCGGCCAAAACTGCGAGTGTTGATGACCGGCACGTAAATGCACCCTGGGGTTCGTCAATGGTGGAAATCACTCCGGGGACCCAAAACGGTGATTAATAGCCCATGAAACAGGCCAGAATCGGCCAAAACTGTGAGTGTTGATGACCGGCACGTAAATGCACCCTAGGGTTCGTCAATGGTGGAAATCACTCCGGGGACCCAAAACGGTGATTAATAGCCCATGAAACAGGCCAGAATCGGCCAAAACTGTGAGTGTTGATGACCGGCACGTAAATGCACCCTAGGGTTCGTCAATGGTGGAAATCACTCCGGGGACCCAAAACGGTGATTAATAGCCCATGAAACAGGCCAGAATCGGCCAAAACTGTGAGTGTTGATGACCGGCACGTAAATGCACCCTAGGGTTCGTCAATGGTGGAAATCACTCCGGGGACCCAAAACGGTGATTAATACCCCATGCAACATGCCAGAATCGGCCAAAACTGTGAGTGTTGATGACCGGCACGTAAATGCACCCTGGGTTCGTCAATGGTGGAAATCACTCCGGGGATCCAAAACGGTGATTAATAGCCCATGAAACAGGCCAGAATCGGCCAAAACTGCGAGTGTTGATGACCGGCACGTAAATGCACCCTGGGGTTCGTCAATGGTGGAAATCACTCCGGGGACCCAAAACGGTGATTAATAGCCCATGAAACAGGCCAGAATCTGCCAAAACTGCGAGTGTTGATGACCGGCACGTAAATGCACCCTGGGTTCGTCAATGGTGGAAATCACTCCGGGGATCCAAAACGGTGATTAATAGCCCATGAAACAGGCCAGAATCGGCCAAAACTGTGAGTGTTGATGACCGGCACGTAAATGCACCCTAGGGTTCGTCAATGGTGGATATCACTCCGGGGACCCAAAACGGTGATTAATAGCCCATGCAACATGCCAGAATCGGCCAAAACTGTGAGTGTTGATGACCGGCACGTAAATGCACCCTGGGTTCGTCAATGGTGAAAATCACTCCGGGGACCCAAAACGGTGATTAATAGCCCATGAAACAGGCCAGAATCGGCCAAAACTGTGAGTGTTGATGACCGGCACGTAAATGCACCCTAGGGTTCGTCAATGGTGGAAATCACTCCGGGGACCCAAAACGGTGATTAATAGCCCATGAAACAGGCCAGAATCGGCCAAAACTGTGAGTGTTGATGACCGGCACGTAAATGCACCCTAGGGTTCGTCAATGGTGGATATCACTCCGGGGACCCAAAACGGTGATTAATAGCCCATGCAACATGCCAGAATCGGCCAAAACTGTGAGTGTTGATGACCGGCACGTAAACGCAACCTGGGGTTCGTCAATGGTGAAAATCACTCCGGGGACTCAAAACGGTGATTAATAGCCCATCTAACTGTGATTAATATCCCATGAAACAGGCCAGAATCGGCCAAAACTGCGAGTTTTGATGACCGACACGTAAATAAAACCTGGGGTTCGTTAATGGTGGAAATCACTCTGGGGACTCAAAACGGTGATTAATAGCCCATGAAACAGGCCAGAATCGGCCAAAACTGTGAGTGTTGATGACCGGCACGTAAATGCACCCTAGGGTTCGTCAATGGTGGAAATCACTCCGGGGACCCAAAACGGTGATTAATAGCCCATGAAACAGGCCAGAATCGGCCAAAACTGTGAGTGTTGATGACCGGCACGTAAATGCACCCTAGGGTTCGTCAATGGTGGAAATCACTCCGGGGACCCAAAACGGTGATTAATAGCCCATGCAACATGCCAGAATCGGCCAAAACTGTGAGTGTTGATGACCGGCACGTAAATGCACCCTGGGTTCGTCAATGGTGGAAATCACTCCGGGGATCCAAAACGGTGATTAATAGCCCATGAAACAGGCCAGAATCGGCCAAAACTGCGAGTGTTGATGACCGGCACGTAAATGCACCCTGGGTTCGTCAATGGTGGAAATCACTCCGGGGACCCAAAACGGTGATTAATAGCCCATGAAACAGGCCAGAATCAGCCAAAACTGCGAGTGTTGATGACCGGCACGTAAATGCACCCTGGGTTCGTCAATGGTGAAAATCACTCCGGGGACCCAAAACGGTGATTAATAGCCCATGAAACAGGCCAGAATCGGCCAAAACTGTGAGTGTTGATGACCGGCACGTAAATGCACCCTAGGGTTCGTCAATGGTGGAAATCACTCCGGGGACCCAAAACGGTGATTAATAGCCCATGAAAAAGGCCAGAATCGGCCAAAACTGTGAGTGTTGATGACCGGCACGTAAATGCACCCTAGGGTTCGTCAATGGTGGATATCACTCCGGGGACCCAAAACGGTGATTAATAGCCCATGCAACATGCCAGAATCGGCCAAAACTGTGAGTGTTGATGACCGGCACGTAAACGCAACCTGGGGTTCGTCAATGGTGAAAATCACTCCGGGGACTCAAAACGGTGATTAATAGCCCATCTAACTGTGATTAATATCCCATGAAACAGGCCAGAATCGGCCAAAACTGCGAGTTTTGATGACCGACACGTAAATAAAACCTGGGGTTCGTTAATGGTGGAAATCACTCTGGGGACTCAAAACGGTGATTAATAGCCCATGAAACAGGCCAGAATCGGCCAAAACTGTGAGTGTTGATGACCGGCACGTAAATGCACCCTAGGGTTCGTCAATGGTGGAAATCACTCCGGGGACCCAAAACGGTGATTAATAGCCCATGAAACAGGCCAGAATCGGCCAAAACTGTGAGTGTTGATGACCGGCACGTAAATGCACCCTAGGGTTCGTCAATGGTGGAAATCACTCCGGGGACCCAAAACGGTGATTAATAGCCCATGCAACATGCCAGAATCGGCCAAAACTGTGAGTGTTGATGACCGGCACGTAAATGCACCCTGGGTTCGTCAATGGTGGAAATCACTCCGGGGATCCAAAACGGTGATTAATAGCCCATGAAACAGGCCAGAATCGGCCAAAACTGCGAGTGTTGATGACCGGCACGTAAATGCACCCTGGGTTCGTCAATGGTGGAAATCACTCCGGGGATCCAAAACGGTGATTAATAGCCCATGAAACAGGCCAGAATCAGCCAAAACTGCGAGTGTTGATGACCGGCACGTAAATGCACCCTAGGATTCGTCAATGGTGGAAATCACTCCGGGGACCCAAAACGGTGATTAATAGCCCATGAAACAGGCCAGAATCGGCCAAAACTGCGAGTGTTGATGACCGGCACGTAAATGCACCCTAGGGTTTGTCAATGGTGGAAATCACTCCGGGGACCCAAAACGGTGATTAATAGCCCATGCAACATGCCAGAATCGGCCAAAACTGTGAGTGTTGATGACCGGCACGTAAATGCACCCTGGGTTCGTCAATGGTGGAAATCACTCCGGGGATCCAAAACGGTGATTAATAGCCCATGAAACAGGCCAGAATCGGCCAAAACTGCGAGTGTTGATGACCGGCACGTAAATGCACCCTGGGGTTCGTCAATGGTGGAAATCACTCCGGGGACCCAAAACGGTGATTAATAGCCCATGAAACAGGCCAGAATCGGCCAAAACTGTGAGTGTTGATGACCGGCACGTAAATGCACCCTAGGGTTCGTCAATGGTGGAAATCACTCCGGGGACCCAAAACGGTGATTAATAGCCCATGAAACAGGCCAGAATCGGCCAAAACTGTGAGTGTTGATGACCGGCACGTAAATGCACCCTAGGGTTCGTCAATGGTGGAAATCACTCCGGGGACCCAAAACGGTGATTAATAGCCCATGCAACATGCCAGAATCGGCCAAAACTGTGAGTGTTGATGACCGGCACGTAAATGCACCCTGGGTTCGTCAATGGTGGAAATCACTCCGGGGATCCAAAACGGTGATTAATAGCCCATGAAACAGGCCAGAATCGGCCAAAACTGCGAGTGTTGATGACCGGCACGTAAATGCACCCTGGGGTTCGTCAATGGTGGAAATCACTCCGGGGACCCAAAACGGTGATTAATAGCCCATGAAACAGGCCAGAATCGGCCAAAACTGTGAGTGTTGATGACCGGCACGTAAATGCACCCTAGGGTTCGTCAATGGTGGAAATCACTCCGGGGACCCAAAACGGTGATTAATAGCCCATGAAACAGGCCAGAATCGGCCAAAACTGTGAGTGTTGATGACCGGCACGTAAATGCACCCTAGGGTTCGTCAATGGTGGAAATCACTCCGGGGACCCAAAACGGTGATTAATAGCCCATGCAACATGCCAGAATCGGCCAAAACTGTGAGTGTTGATGACCGGCACGTAAATGCACCCTGGGTTCGTCAATGGTGGAAATCACTCCGGGGATCCAAAACGGTGATTAATAGCCCATGAAACAGGCCAGAATCGGCCAAAACTGCGAGTGTTGATGACCGGCACGTAAATGCACCCTGGGGTTCGTCAATGGTGGAAATCACTCCGGGGACCCAAAACGGTGATTAATAGCCCATGAAACAGGCCAGAATCGGCCAAAACTGCGAGTGTTGATGACCGGCACGTAAATGCACCCTGGGTTCGTCAATGGTGGAAATCACTCCGGGGATCCAAAACGGTGATTAATAGCCCATGAAACAGGCCAGAATCGGCCAAAACTGTGAGTGTTGATGACCGGCACGTAAATGCACCCTAGGGTTCGTCAATGGTGGATATCACTCCGGGGACCCAAAACGGTGATTAATAGCCCATGCAACATGCCAGAATCGGCCAAAACTGTGAGTGTTGATGACCGGCACGTAAATGCACCCTGGGTTCGTCAATGGTGGAAATCACTCCGGGGATCCAAAACGGTGATTAATAGCCCATGCAACATGCCAGAATCGGCCAAAACTGCGAGTGTTGATGACCGGCACGTACATGCACCCTGGGTTCGTCAATGGTGGAAATCACTCCGGGGATCCAAAACGGTGATTAATAGCCCATGAAACAGGCCAGAATCAGCCAAAACTGCGAGTGTTGATGACCGGCACGTAAATGCACCCTAGGATTCGTCAATGGTGGAAATCACTCCGGGGACCCAAAACGGTGATTAATAGCCCATGAAACAGGCCAGAATCGGCCAAAACTGCGAGTGTTGATGACCGGCACGTAAATGCACCCTAGGGTTCGTCAATGGTGGAAATCACTCCGGGGACCCAAAACGGTGATTAATAGCCCATGCAACATGCCAGAATCGGCCAAAACTGTGAGTGTTGATGACCGGCACGTAAATGCACCCTGGGTTCGTCAATGGTGGAAATCACTCCGGGGATCCAAAACGGTGATTAATAGCCCATGAAACAGGCCAGAATCGGCCAAAACTGCGAGTGTTGATGACCGGCACGTAAATGCACCCTGGGGTTCGTCAATGGTGGAAATCACTCCGGGGACCCAAAACGGTGATTAATAGCCCATGAAACAGGCCAGAATCGGCCAAAACTGTGAGTGTTGATGACCGGCACGTAAATGCACCCTAGGGTTCGTCAATGGTGGAAATCACTCCGGGGACCCAAAACGGTGATTAATAGCCCATGAAACAGGCCAGAATCGGCCAAAACTGTGAGTGTTGATGACCGGCACGTAAATGCACCCTAGGGTTCGTCAATGGTGGAAATCACTCCGGGGACCCAAAACGGTGATTAATAGCCCATGCAACATGCCAGAATCGGCCAAAACTGTGAGTGTTGATGACCGGCACGTAAATGCACCCTGGGTTCGTCAATGGTGGAAATCACTCCGGGGATCCAAAACGGTGATTAATAGCCCATGAAACAGGCCAGAATCGGCCAAAACTGCGAGTGTTGATGACCGGCACGTAAATGCACCCTGGGGTTCGTCAATGGTGGAAATCACTCCGGGGACCCAAAACGGCGATTAATAGCCCATGAAACAGGCCAGAATCGGCCAAAACTGCGAGTGTTGATGACCGGCACGTAAATGCACCCTGGGTTCGTCAATGGTGGAAATCACTCCGGGGATCCAAAACGGTGATTAATAGCCCATGAAACAGGCCAGAATCGGCCAAAACTGTGAGTGTTGATGACCGGCACGTAAATGCACCCTAGGGTTCGTCAATGGTGGATATCACTCCGGGGACCCAAAACGGTGATTAATAGCCCATGCAACATGCCAGAATCGGCCAAAACTGTGAGTGTTGATGACCGGCACGTAAATGCACCCTGGGTTCGTCAATGGTGAAAATCACTCCGGGGACCCAAAACGGTGATTAATAGCCCATGAAACAGGCCAGAATCGGCCAAAACTGTGAGTGTTGATGACCGGCACGTAAATGCACCCTAGGGTTCGTCAATGGTGGAAATCACTCCGGGGACCCAAAACGGTGATTAATAGCCCATGAAACAGGCCAGAATCGGCCAAAACTGTGAGTGTTGATGACCGGCACGTAAATGCACCCTAGGGTTCGTCAATGGTGGATATCACTCCGGGGACCCAAAACGGTGATTAATAGCCCATGCAACATGCCAGAATCGGCCAAAACTGTGAGTGTTGATGACCGGCACGTAAACGCAACCTGGGGTTCGTCAATGGTGAAAATCACTCCGGGGACTCAAAACGGTGATTAATAGCCCATCTAACTGTGATTAATATCCCATGAAACAGGCCAGAATCGGCCAAAACTGCGAGTTTTGATGACCGACACGTAAATAAAACCTGGGGTTCGTTAATGGTGGAAATCACTCTGGGGACTCAAAACGGTGATTAATAGCCCATGAAACAGGCCAGAATCGGCCAAAACTGTGAGTGTTGATGACCGGCACGTAAATGCACCCTAGGGTTCGTCAATGGTGGAAATCACTCCGGGGACCCAAAACGGTGATTAATAGCCCATGAAACAGGCCAGAATCGGCCAAAACTGTGAGTGTTGATGACCGGCACGTAAATGCACCCTAGGGTTCGTCAATGGTGGAAATCACTCCGGGGACCCAAAACGGTGATTAATAGCCCATGCAACATGCCAGAATCGGCCAAAACTGTGAGTGTTGATGACCGGCACGTAAATGCACCCTGGGTTCGTCAATGGTGGAAATCACTCCGGGGATCCAAAACGGTGATTAATAGCCCATGAAACAGGCCAGAATCGGCCAAAACTGCGAGTGTTGATGACCGGCACGTAAATGCACCCTGGGTTCGTCAATGGTGGAAATCACTCCGGGGATCCAAAACGGTGATTAATAGCCCATGAAACAGGCCAGAATCAGCCAAAACTGCGAGTGTTGATGACCGGCACGTAAATGCACCCTAGGATTCGTCAATGGTGGAAATCACTCCGGGGACCCAAAACGGTGATTAATAGCCCATGAAACAGGCCAGAATCGGCCAAAACTGTGAGTGTTGATGACCGGCACGTAAATGCACCCTAGGGTTCGTCAATGGTGGAAATCACTCCGGGGACCCAAAACGGTGATTAATAGCCCATGAAACAGGCCAGAATCGGCCAAAACTGTGAGTGTTGATGACCGGCACGTAAATGCACCCTAGGGTTCGTCAATGGTGGAAATCACTCCGGGGACCCAAAACGGTGATTAATAGCCCATGCAACATGCCAGAATCGGCCAAAACTGTGAGTGTTGATGACCGGCACGTAAATGCACCCTGGGTTCGTCAATGGTGGAAATCACTCCGGGGATCCAAAAAGGTGATTAATAGCCCATGAAACAGGCCAGAATCGGCCAAAACTGCGAGTGTTGATGACCGGCACGTAAATGCACCCTGGGGTTCGTCAATGGTGGAAATCACTCCGGGGACCCAAAACGGTGATTAATAGCCCATGAAACAGGCCAGAATCGGCCAAAAGTGCGAGTGTTGATGACCGGCACGTAAATGCACCCTGGGTTCGTCAATGGTGGAAATCACTCCGGGGATCCAAAACGGTGATTAATAGCCCATGAAACAGGCCAGAATCGGCCAAAACTGTGAGTGTTGATGACCGGCACGTAAATGCACCCTAGGGTTCGTCAATGGTGGATATCACTCCGGGGACCCAAAACGGTGATTAATAGCCCATGAAACAGGCCAGAATCGGCCAAAACTGTGAGTGTTGATGACCGGCACGTAAATGCACCCTAGGGTTCGTCAATGGTGGATATCACTCCGGGGACCCAAAACGGTGATTAATAGCCCATGCAACATGCCAGAATCGGCCAAAACTGTGAGTGTTGATGACCGGCACGTAAACGCAACCTGGGGTTCGTCAATGGTGAAAATCACTCCGGGGACTCAAAACGGTGATTAATAGCCCATCTAACTGTGATTAATATCCCATGAAACAGGCCAGAATCGGCCAAAACTGCGAGTTTTGATGACCGACACGTAAATAAAACCTGGGGTTCGTTAATGGTGGAAATCACTCTGGGGACTCAAAACGGTGATTAATAGCCCATGAAACAGGCCAGAATCGGCCAAAACTGTGAGTGTTGATGACCGGCACGTAAATGCACCCTAGGGTTCGTCAATGGTGGAAATCACTCCGGGGACCCAAAACGGTGATTAATAGCCCATGAAACAGGCCAGAATCGGCCAAAACTGTGAGTGTTGATGACCGGCACGTAAATGCACCCTAGGGTTCGTCAATGGTGGAAATCACTCCGGGGACCCAAAACGGTGATTAATAGCCCATGCAACATGCCAGAATCGGCCAAAACTGTGAGTGTTGATGACCGGCACGTAAATGCACCCTGGGTTCGTCAATGGTGGAAATCACTCCGGGGATCCAAAACGGTGATTAATAGCCCATGAAACAGGCCAGAATCGGCCAAAACTGCGAGTGTTGATGACCGGCACGTAAATGCACCCTGGGTTCGTCAATGGTGGAAATCACTCCGGGGATCCAAAACGGTGATTAATAGCCCATGAAACAGGCCAGAATCAGCCAAAACTGCGAGTGTTGATGACCGGCACGTAAATGCACCCTAGGATTCGTAAATGGTGGAAATCACTCCGGGGACCCAAAACGGTGATTAATAGCCCATGAAACAGGCCAGAATCGGCCAAAACTGTGAGTGTTGATGACCGGCACGTAAATGCACCCTAGGGTTCGTCAATGGTGGAAATCACTCCGGGGACCCAAAACGGTGATTAATAGCCCATGAAACAGGCCAGAATCGGCCAAAACTGTGAGTGTTGATGACCGGCACGTAAATGCACCCTAGGGTTCGTAAATGGTGGAAATCACTCCGGGGACCCAAAACGGTGATTAATAGCCCATGCAACATGCCAGAATCGGCCAAAACTGTGAGTGTTGATGACCGGCACGTAAATGCACCCTGGGTTCGTCAATGGTGGAAATCACTCCGGGGATCCAAAAAGGTGATTAATAGCCCATGAAACAGGCCAGAATCGGCCAAAACTGCGAGTGTTGATGACCGGCACGTAAATGCACCCTGGGGTTCGTCAATGGTGGAAATCACTCCGGGGACCCAAAACGGTGATTAATAGCCCATGAAACAGGCCAGAATCGGCCAAAAGTGCGAGTGTTGATGACCGGCACGTAAATGCACCCTGGGTTCGTCAATGGTGGAAATCACTCCGGGGATCCAAAACGGTGATTAATAGCCCATGAAACAGGCCAGAATCGGCCAAAACTGTGAGTGTTGATGACCGGCACGTAAATGCACCCTAGGGTTCGTCAATGGTGGATATCACTCCGGGGACCCAAAACGGTGATTAATAGCCCATGCAACATGCCAGAATCGGCCAAAACTGTGAGTGTTGATGACCGGCACGTAAATGCACCCTGGGTTCGTCAATGGTGAAAATCACTCCGGGGACCCAAAACGGTGATTAATAGCCCATGAAACAGGCCAGAATCGGCCAAAACTGTGAGTGTTGATGACCGGCACGTAAATGCACCCTAGGGTTCGTCAATGGTGGAAATCACTCCGGGGACCCAAAACGGTGATTAATAGCCCATGAAACAGGCCAGAATCGGCCAAAACTGTGAGTGTTGATGACCAGCACGTAAATGCACCCTAGGGTTCGTCAATGGTGGATATCACTCCGGGGACCCAAAACGGTGATTAATAGCCCATGCAACATGCCAGAATCGGCAAAACTGTGAGTGTTGATGACCGGCACGTAAACGCAACCTGGGGTTCGTCAATGGTGAAAATCACTCCGGGGACTCAAAACGGTGATTAATAGCCCATCTAACTGTGATTAATATCCCATGAAACAGGCCAGAATCGGCCAAAACTGCGAGTTTTGATGACCGACACGTAAATAAAACCTGGGGTTCGTTAATGGTGGAAATCACTCTGGGGACTCAAAACGGTGATTAATAGCCCATGAAACAGGCCAGAATCGGCCAAAACTGTGAGTGTTGATGACCGGCACGTAAATGCACCCTAGGGTTCGTCAATGGTGGAAATCACTCCGGGGACCCAAAACGGTGATTAATAGCCCATGAAACAGGCCAGAATCGGCCAAAACTGTGAGTGTTGATGACCGGCACGTAAATGCACCCTAGGGTTCGTCAATGGTGGAAATCACTCCGGGGACCCAAAACGGTGATTAATAGCCCATGCAACATGCCAGAATCGGCCAAAACTGCGAGTGTTGATGACCGGCACGTAAATGCACCCTAGGGTTCGTCAATGGTGGAAATCACTCCGGGGACCCAAAACGGTGATTAATAGCCCATGAAACAGGCCAGAATCGGCCAAAACTGTGAGTGTTGATGACCGGCACGTAAATGCACCCTAGGGTTCGTCAATGGTGGAAATCACTCCGGGGACCCAAAACGGTGATTAATAGCCCATGCAACATGCCAGAATCGGCCAAAACTGTGAGTGTTGATGACCGGCACGTAAATGCACCCTGGGTTCGTCAATGGTGGAAATCACTCCGGGGATCCAAAACGGTGATTAATAGCCCATGAAACAGGCCAGAATCGGCCAAAACTGCGAGTGTTGATGACCGGCACGTAAATGCACCCTGGGGTTCGTCAATGGTGGAAATCACTCCGGGGACCCAAAACGGTGATTAATAGCCCATGAAACAGGCCAGAATCGGCCAAAACTGCGAGTGTTGATGACCGGCACGTAAATGCACCCTGGGTTCGTCAATGGTGGAAATCACTCCGGGGATCCAAAACGGTGATTAATAGCCCATGAAACAGGCCAGAATCGGCCAAAACTGTGAGTGTTGATGACCGGCACGTAAATGCACCCTAGGGTTCGTCAATGGTGGATATCACTCCGGGGACCCAAAACGGTGATTAATAGCCCATGCAACATGCCAGAATCGGCCAAAACTGTGAGTGTTGATGACCGGCACGTAAATGCACCCTGGGTTCGTCAATGGTGGAAATCACTCCGGGGATCCAAAACGGTGATTAATAGCCCATGCAACATGCCAGAATCGGCCAAAACTGCGAGTGTTGATGACCGGCACGTACATGCACCCTGGGTTCGTCAATGGTGGAAATCACTCCGGGGATCCAAAACGGTGATTAATAGCCCATGAAACAGGCCAGAATCAGCCAAAACTGCGAGTGTTGATGACCGGCACGTAAATGCACCCTAGGATTCGTCAATGGTGGAAATCACTCCGGGGACCCAAAACGGTGATTAATAGCCCATGAAACAGGCCAGAATCGGCCAAAACTGCGAGTGTTGATGACCGGCACGTAAATGCACCCTAGGGTTCGTCAATGGTGGAAATCACTCCGGGGACCCAAAACGGTGATTAATAGCCCATGCAACATGCCAGAATCGGCCAAAACTGTGAGTGTTGATGACCGGCACGTAAATGCACCCTGGGTTCGTCAATGGTGGAAATCACTCCGGGGATCCAAAACGGTGATTAATAGCCCATGAAACAGGCCAGAATCGGCCAAAACTGCGAGTGTTGATGACCGGCACGTAAATGCACCCTGGGGTTCGTCAATGGTGGAAATCACTCCGGGGACCCAAAACGGTGATTAATAGCCCATGAAACAGGCCAGAATCGGCCAAAACTGTGAGTGTTGATGACCGGCACGTAAATGCACCCTAGGGTTCGTCAATGGTGGAAATCACTCCGGGGACCCAAAACGGTGATTAATAGCCCATGAAACAGGCCAGAATCGGCCAAAACTGTGAGTGTTGATGACCGGCACGTAAATGCACCCTAGGGTTCGTCAATGGTGGAAATCACTCCGGGGACCCAAAACGGTGATTAATAGCCCATGCAACATGCCAGAATCGGCCAAAACTGTGAGTGTTGATGACCGGCACGTAAATGCACCCTGGGTTCGTCAATGGTGGAAATCACTCCGGGGATCCAAAACGGTGATTAATAGCCCATGAAACAGGCCAGAATCGGCCAAAACTGCGAGTGTTGATGACCGGCACGTAAATGCACCCTGGGGTTCGTCAATGGTGGAAATCACTCCGGGGACCCAAAACGGCGATTAATAGCCCATGAAACAGGCCAGAATCGGCCAAAACTGCGAGTGTTGATGACCGGCACGTAAATGCACCCTGGGTTCGTCAATGGTGGAAATCACTCCGGGGATCCAAAACGGTGATTAATAGCCCATGAAACAGGCCAGAATCGGCCAAAACTGTGAGTGTTGATGACCGGCACGTAAATGCACCCTAGGGTTCGTCAATGGTGGATATCACTCCGGGGACCCAAAACGGTGATTAATAGCCCATGCAACATGCCAGAATCGGCCAAAACTGTGAGTGTTGATGACCGGCACGTAAATGCACCCTGGGTTCGTCAATGGTGAAAATCACTCCGGGGACCCAAAACGGTGATTAATAGCCCATGAAACAGGCCAGAATCGGCCAAAACTGTGAGTGTTGATGACCGGCACGTAAATGCACCCTAGGGTTCGTCAATGGTGGAAATCACTCCGGGGACCCAAAACGGTGATTAATAGCCCATGAAACAGGCCAGAATCGGCCAAAACTGTGAGTGTTGATGACCGGCACGTAAATGCACCCTAGGGTTCGTCAATGGTGGATATCACTCCGGGGACCCAAAACGGTGATTAATAGCCCATGCAACATGCCAGAATCGGCCAAAACTGTGAGTGTTGATGACCGGCACGTAAACGCAACCTGGGGTTCGTCAATGGTGAAAATCACTCCGGGGACTCAAAACGGTGATTAATAGCCCATCTAACTGTGATTAATATCCCATGAAACAGGCCAGAATCGGCCAAAACTGCGAGTTTTGATGACCGACACGTAAATAAAACCTGGGGTTCGTTAATGGTGGAAATCACTCTGGGGACTCAAAACGGTGATTAATAGCCCATGAAACAGGCCAGAATCGGCCAAAACTGTGAGTGTTGATGACCGGCACGTAAATGCACCCTAGGGTTCGTCAATGGTGGAAATCACTCCGGGGACCCAAAACGGTGATTAATAGCCCATGAAACAGGCCAGAATCGGCCAAAACTGTGAGTGTTGATGACCGGCACGTAAATGCACCCTAGGGTTCGTCAATGGTGGAAATCACTCCGGGGACCCAAAACGGTGATTAATAGCCCATGCAACATGCCAGAATCGGCCAAAACTGTGAGTGTTGATGACCGGCACGTAAATGCACCCTGGGTTCGTCAATGGTGGAAATCACTCCGGGGATCCAAAACGGTGATTAATAGCCCATGAAACAGGCCAGAATCGGCCAAAACTGTGAGTGTTGATGACCGGCACGTAAATGCACCCTAGGGTTCGTCAATGGTGGATATCACTCCGGGGATCCAAAACGGTGATTAATAGCCCATGAAACAGGCCAGAATCGGCCAAAACTGCGAGTGTTGATGACCGGCACGTAAATGCACCCTGGGGTTCGTCAATGGTGGAAATCACTCCGGGGACCCAAAACGGCGATTAATAGCCCATGAAACAGGCCAGAATCGGCCAAAACTGCGAGTGTTGATGACCGGCACGTAAATGCACCCTGGGTTCGTCAATGGTGGAAATCACTCCGGGGATCCAAAACGGTGATTAATAGCCCATGAAACAGGCCAGAATCGGCCAAAACTGTGAGTGTTGATGACCGGCACGTAAATGCACCCTAGGGTTCGTCAATGGTGGAAATCACTCCGGGGACCCAAAACGGTGATTAATAGCCCATGAAACAGGCCAGAATCGGCCAAAACTGTGAGTGTTGATGACCGGCACGTAAATGCACCCTAGGGTTCGTCAATGGTGGAAATCACTCCGGGGACCCAAAACGGTGATTAATAGCCCATGCAACATGCCAGAATCGGCCAAAACTGTGAGTGTTGATGACCGGCACGTAAATGCACCCTGGGTTCGTCAATGGTGGAAATCACTCCGGGGATCCAAAACGGTGATTAATAGCCCATGAAACAGGCCAGAATCGGCCAAAACTGCGAGTGTTGATGACCGGCACGTAAATGCACCCTGGGGTTCGTCAATGGTGGAAATCACTCCGGGGACCCAAAACGGCGATTAATAGCCCATGAAACAGGCCAGAATCGGCCAAAACTGCGAGTGTTGATGACCGGCACGTAAATGCACCCTGGGTTCGTCAATGGTGGAAATCACTCCGGGGATCCAAAACGGTGATTAATAGCCCATGAAACAGGCCAGAATCGGCCAAAACTGTGAGTGTTGATGACCGGCACGTAAATGCACCCTAGGGTTCGTCAATGGTGGATATCACTCCGGGGACCCAAAACGGTGATTAATAGCCCATGCAACATGCCAGAATCGGCCAAAACTGTGAGTGTTGATGACCGGCACGTAAATGCACCCTGGGTTCGTCAATGGTGAAAATCACTCCGGGGACCCAAAACGGTGATTAATAGCCCATGAAACAGGCCAGAATCGGCCAAAACTGTGAGTGTTGATGACCGGCACGTAAATGCACCCTAGGGTTCGTCAATGGTGGAAATCACTCCGGGGACCCAAAACGGTGATTAATAGCCCATGAAACAGGCCAGAATCGGCCAAAACTGTGAGTGTTGATGACCGGCACGTAAATGCACCCTAGGGTTCGTCAATGGTGGATATCACTCCGGGGACCCAAAACGGTGATTAATAGCCCATGCAACATGCCAGAATCGGCCAAAACTGTGAGTGTTGATGACCGGCACGTAAACGCAACCTGGGGTTCGTCAATGGTGAAAATCACTCCGGGGACTCAAAACGGTGATTAATAGCCCATCTAACTGTGATTAATATCCCATGAAACAGGCCAGAATCGGCCAAAACTGCGAGTTTTGATGACCGACACGTAAATAAAACCTGGGGTTCGTTAATGGTGGAAATCTCTCTGGGGACTCAAAACGGTGATTAATAGCCCATGAAACAGGCCAGAATCGGCCAAAACTGTGAGTGTTGATGACCGGCACGTAAATGCACCCTAGGGTTCGTCAATGGTGGAAATCACTCCGGGGACCCAAAACGGTGATTAATAGCCCATGAAACAGGCCAGAATCGGCCAAAACTGTGAGTGTTGATGACCGGCACGTAAATGCACCCTAGGGTTCGTCAATGGTGGAAATCACTCCGGGGACCCAAAACGGTGATTAATAGCCCATGCAACATGCCAGAATCGGCCAAAACTGTGAGTGTTGATGACCGGCACGTAAATGCACCCTGGGTTCGTCAATGGTGGAAATCACTCCGGGGATCCAAAACGGTGATTAATAGCCCATGAAACAGGCCAGAATCGGCCAAAACTGCGAGTGTTGATGACCGGCACGTAAATGCACCCTGGGTTCGTCAATGGTGGAAATCACTCCGGGGATCCAAAACGGTGATTAATAGCCCATGAAACAGGCCAGAATCAGCCAAAACTGCGAGTGTTGATGACCGGCACGTAAATGCACCCTAGGATTCGTCAATGGTGGAAATCACTCCGGGGACCCAAAACGGTGATTAATAGCCCATGAAACAGGCCAGAATCGGCCAAAACTGTGAGTGTTGATGACCGGCACGTAAATGCACCCTAGGGTTCGTCAATGGTGGAAATCACTCCGGGGACCCAAAACGGTGATTAATAGCCCATGAAACAGGCCAGAATCGGCCAAAACTGTGAGTGTTGATGACCGGCACGTAAATGCACCCTAGGGTTCGTCAATGGTGGAAATCACTCCGGGGACCCAAAACGGTGATTAATAGCCCATGCAACATGCCAGAATCGGCCAAAACTGTGAGTGTTGATGACCGGCACGTAAATGCACCCTCGGTTCGTCAATGGTGGAAATCACTCCGGGGATCCAAAAAGGTGATTAATAGCCCATGAAACAGGCCAGAATCGGCCAAAACTGCGAGTGTTGATGACCGGCACGTAAATGCACCCTGGGGTTCGTCAATGGTGGAAATCACTCCGGGGACCCAAAACGGTGATTAATAGCCCATGAAACAGGCCAGAATCGGCCAAAAGTGCGAGTGTTGATGACCGGCACGTAAATGCACCCTGGGTTCGTCAATGGTGGAAATCACTCCGGGGATCCAAAACGGTGATTAATAGCCCATGAAACAGGCCAGAATCGGCCAAAACTGTGAGTGTTGATGACCGGCACGTAAATGCACCCTAGGGTTCGTCAATGGTGGATATCACTCCGGGGACCCAAAACGGTGATTAATAGCCCATGCAACATGCCAGAATCGGCCAAAACTGTGAGTGTTGATGACCGGCACGTAAATGCACCCTGGGTTCGTCAATGGTGAAAATCACTCCGGGGACCCAAAACGGTGATTAATAGCCCATGAAACAGGCCAGAATCGGCCAAAACTGTGAGTGTTGATGACCGGCACGTAAATGCACCCTAGGGTTCGTCAATGGTGGAAATCACTCCGGGGACCCAAAACGGTGATTAATAGCCCATGAAACAGGCCAGAATCGGCCAAAACTGTGAGTGTTGATGACCAGCACGTAAATGCACCCTAGGGTTCGTCAATGGTGGATATCACTCCGGGGACCCAAAACGGTGATTAATAGCCCATGCAACATGCCAGAATCGGCCAAAACTGTGAGTGTTGATGACCGGCACGTAAACGCAACCTGGGGTTCGTCAATGGTGAAAATCACTCCGGGGACTCAAAACGGTGATTAATAGCCCATCTAACTGTGATTAATATCCCATGAAACAGGCCAGAATCGGCCAAAACTGCGAGTTTTGATGACCGACACGTAAATAAAACCTGGGGTTCGTTAATGGTGGAAATCACTCTGGGGACTCAAAACGGTGATTAATAGCCCATGAAACAGGCCAGAATCGGCCAAAACTGTGAGTGTTGATGACCGGCACGTAAATGCACCCTAGGGTTCGTCAATGGTGGAAATCACTCCGGGGACCCAAAACGGTGATTAATAGCCCATGAAACAGGCCAGAATCGGCCAAAACTGTGAGTGTTGATGACCGGCACGTAAATGCACCCTAGGGTTCGTCAATGGTGGAAATCACTCCGGGGACCCAAAACGGTGATTAATAGCCCATGCAACATGCCAGAATCGGCCAAAACTGCGAGTGTTGATGACCGGCACGTAAATGCACCCTAGGGTTCGTCAATGGTGGAAATCACTCCGGGGACCCAAAACGGTGATTAATAGCCCATGAAACAGGCCAGAATCGGCCAAAACTGTGAGTGTTGATGACCGGCACGTAAATGCACCCTAGGGTTCGTCAATGGTGGAAATCACTCCGGGGACCCAAAACGGTGATTAATAGCCCATGCAACATGCCAGAATCGGCCAAAACTGTGAGTGTTGATGACCGGCACGTAAATGCACCCTGGGTTCGTCAATGGTGGAAATCACTCCGGGGATCCAAAACGGTGATTAATAGCCCATGAAACAGGCCAGAATCGGCCAAAACTGTGAGTGTTGATGACCGGCACGTAAATGCACCCTAGGGTTCGTCAATGGTGGAAATCACTCCGGGGACCCAAAACGGTGATTAATAGCCCATGCAACATGCCAGAATCGGCCAAAACTGTGAGTGTTGATGACCGGCACGTAAATGCACCCTGGGTTCGTCAATGGTGGAAATCACTCCGGGGATCCAAAACGGTGATTAATAGCCCATGAAACAGGCCAGAATCGGCCAAAACTGTGAGTGTTGATGACCGGCACGTAAATGCACCCTAGGGTTCGTCAATGGTGGAAATCACTCCGGGGACCCAAAACGGTGATTAATAGCCCATGAAACAGGCCAGAATCGGCCAAAACTGTGAGTGTTGATGACCGGCACGTAAATGCACCCTAGGGTTCGTCAATGGTGGAAATCACTCCGGGGACCCAAAGCGGTGATTAATAGCCCATGAAACAGGCCAGAATCGGCCAAAACTGTGAGTGTTGATGACCGGCACGTAAATGCACCCTAGGGTTCGTCAATGGTGGAAATCACTCCGGGGACCCAAAACGGTGATTAATAGCCCATGAAACAGGCCAGAATCGGCCAAAACTGTGAGTGTTGATGACCGGCACGTAAATGCACCCTAGGGTTCGTCAATGGTGGAAATCACTCCGGGGACCCAAAACGGTGATTAATAGCCCATGCAACATGCCAGAATCGGCCAAAACTGTGAGTGTTGATGACCGGCACGTAAATGCACCCTGGGTTCGTCAATGGTGGAAATCACTCCGGGGATCCAAAAAGGTGATTAATAGCCCATGAAACAGGCCAGAATCGGCCAAAACTGCGAGTGTTGATGACCGGCACGTAAATGCACCCTGGGGTTCGTCAATGGTGGAAATCACTCCGGGGACCCAAAACGGTGATTAATAGCCCATGAAACAGGCCAGAATCGGCCAAAACTGCGAGTGTTGATGACCGGCACGTAAATGCACCCTGGGTTCGTCAATGGTGGAAATCACTCCGGGGATCCAAAACGGTGATTAATAGCCCATGAAACAGGCCAGAATCGGCCAAAACTGTGAGTGTTGATGACCGGCACGTAAATGCACCCTAGGGTTCGTCAATGGTGGATATCACTCCGGGGACCCAAAACGGTGATTAATAGCCCATGCAACATGCCAGAATCGGCCAAAACTGTGAGTGTTGATGACCGGCACGTAAATGCACCCTGGGTTCATCAATGGTGAAAATCACTCCGGGGACCCAAAACGGTGATTAATAGCCCATGAAACAGGCCAGAATCGGCCAAAACTGTGAGTGTTGATGACCGGCACGTAAATGCACCCTAGGGTTCGTCAATGGTGGAAATCACTCCGGGGACCCAAAACGGTGATTAATAGCCCATGAAACAGGCCAGAATCAGCCAAAACTGTGAGTGTTGATGACCGGCACGTAAATGCACCCTAGGGTTCGTCAATGGTGGATATCACTCCGGGGACCCAAAACGGTGATTAATAGCCCATGCAACATGCCAGAATCGGCCAAAACTGTGAGTGTTGATGACCGGCACGTAAACGCAACCTGGGGTTCGTCAATGGTGAAAATCACTCCGGGGACTCAAAACGGTGATTAATAGCCCATCTAACTGTGATTAATATCCCATGAAACAGGCCAGAATCGGCCAAAACTGCGAGTTTTGATGACCGACACGTAAATAAAACCTGGGGTTCGTTAATGGTGGAAATCACTCTGGGGACTCAAAACGGTGATTAATAGCCCATGAAACAGGCCAGAATCGGCCAAAACTGTGAGTGTTGATGACCGGCACGTAAATGCACCCTAGGGTTCGTCAATGGTGGAAATCACTCCGGGGACCCAAAACGGTGATTAATAGCCCATGAAACAGGCCAGAATCGGCCAAAACTGTGAGTGTTGATGACCGGCACGTAAATGCACCCTAGGGTTCGTCAATGGTGGAAATCACTCCGGGGACCCAAAACGGTGATTAATAGCCCATGCAACATGCCAGAATCGGCCAAAACTGCGAGTGTTGATGACCGGCACGTAAATGCACCCTAGGGTTCGTCAATGGTGGAAATCACTCCGGGGACCCAAAACGGTGATTAATAGCCCATGAAACAGGCCAGAATCGGCCAAAACTGTGAGTGTTGATGACCGGCACGTAAATGCACCCTAGGGTTCGTCAATGGTGGAAATCACTCCGGGGACCCAAAACGGTGATTAATAGCCCATGCAACATGCCAGAATCGGCCAAAACTGTGAGTGTTGATGACCGGCACGTAAATGCACCCTGGGTTCGTCAATGGTGGAAATCACTCCGGGGATCCAAAACGGTGATTAATAGCCCATGAAACAGGCCAGAATCGGCCAAAACTGTGAGTGTTGATGACCGGCACGTAAATGCACCCTAGGGTTCGTCAATGGTGGAAATCACTCCGGGGACCCAAAACGGTGATTAATAGCCCATGCAACATGCCAGAATCGGCCAAAACTGTGAGTGTTGATGACCGGCACGTAAATGCACCCTGGGTTCGTCAATGGTGGAAATCACTCCGGGGATCCAAAACGGTGATTAATAGCCCATGAAACAGGCCAGAATCGGCCAAAACTGTGAGTGTTGATGACCGGCACGTAAATGCACCCTAGGGTTCGTCAATGGTGGAAATCACTCCGGGGACCCAAAACGGTGATTAATAGCCCATGCAACATGCCAGAATCGGCCAAAACTGTGAGTGTTGATGACCGGCACGTAAATGCACCCTGGGTTCGTCAATGGTGGAAATCACTCCGGGGATCCAAAACGGTGATTAATAGCCCATGAAACAGGCCAGAATCGGCCAAAACTGTGAGTGTTGATGACCGGCACGTAAATGCACCCTAGGGTTCGTCAATGGTGGAAATCACTCCGGGGACCCAAAACGGTGATTAATAGCCCATGCAACATGCCAGAATCGGCCAAAACTGTGAGTGTTGATGACCGGCACGTAAATGCACCCTGGGTTCGTCAATGGTGGAAATCACTCCGGGGATCCAAAACGGTGATTAATAGCCCATGAAACAGGCCAGAATCGGCCAAAACTGCGAGTGTTGATGACCGGCACGTAAATGCACCCTGGGATTCGTCAATGGTGGAAATCACTCCGGGGACCCAAAACGGTGATTAATAGCCCATGAAACAGGCCAGAATCGGCCAAAACTGCGAGTGTTGATGACCGGCACGTAAATGCACCCTGGGTTCGTCAATGGTGGAAATCACTCCGGGGATCCAAAACGGTGATTAATAGCCCATGAAACAGGCCAGAATCGGCCAAAACTGTGAGTGTTGATGACCGGCACGTAAATGCACCCTAGGGTTCGTCAATGGTGGAAATCACTCCGGGGACCCAAAACGGTGATTAATAGCCCAAGAAACAGGCCAGAATCGGCCAAAACTGCGAGTGTTGATGACCGGCACGTAAATGCACCCTGGGTTCGTCAATGGTGGAAATCACTCCGGGGATCCAAAACGGTGATTAATAGCCCATGAAACAGGCCAGAATCGGCCAAAACTGCGAGTGTTGATGACCGGCACGTAAATGCACCCTGGGTTCGTCAATGGTGGAAATCACTCCGGGGATCCAAAACGGTGATTAATAGCCCATGAAACAGGCCAGAATCGGCCAAAACTGTGAGTGTTGATGACCGGCACGTAAATGCACCCTAGGGTTCGTCAATGGTGGAAATCACTCCGGGGACCCAAAACGGTGATTAATAGCCCATGAAACAGGCCAGAATCGGCCAAAACTGCGAGTGTTGATGACCGGCACGTAAATGCACCCTGGGTTCGTCAATGGTGGAAATCACTCCGGGGATCCAAAACGGTGATTAATAGCCCATGAAACAGGCCAGAATCGGCCAAAACTGCGAGTGTTGATGACCGGCACGTAAATGCACCCTAGGATTCGTCAATGGTGGAAATCACTCCGGGGACCCAAAACGGTGATTAATAGCCCATGAAACAGGCCAGAATCGGCCAAAACTGCGAGTGTTGATGACCGGCACGTAAATGCACCCTAGGGTTCGTCAATGGTGGATATCACTCCGGGGACCCAAAACGGTGATTAATAGCCCATGAAACAGGCCAGAATCGGCCAAAACTGCGAGTGTTGATGACCGGCACGTAAATGCACCCTGGGTTCGTCAATGGTGGAAATCACTCCGGGGATCCAAAACGGTGATTAATAGCCCATGAAACAGGCCAGAATCGGCCAAAACTGTGAGTGTTGATGACCGGCACGTAAATGCACCCTAGGGTTCGTCAATGGTGGAAATCACTCCGGGGATCCAAAACGGTGATTAATAGCCCATGAAACAGGCCAGAATCGGCCAAAACTGTGAGTGTTGATGACCGGCACGTAAATGCACCCTAGGGTTCGTCAATGATGGATATCACTCCGGGGACCCAAAACGGTGATTAATAGCCCATGCAACATGCCAGAATCGGCCAAAACTGTGAGTGTTGATGACCGGCACGTAAATGCACCCTGGGTTCGTCAATGGTGAAAATCACTCCGGGGACCCAAAACGGTGATTAATAGCCCATGAAACAGGCCAGAATCGGCCAAAACTGTGAGTGTTGATGACCGGCACGTAAATGCACCCTAGGGTTCGTCAATGGTGGAAATCACTCCGGGGACCCAAAACGGTGATTAATAGCCCATGCAACATGCCATAATCGGCCAAAACTGCGAGTGTTGATGACCGGCACATAAATGCACCCTGGGTTCTTTAATGGTGGAAATCACTCCGGGGATCCAAAACGGTGATTAATAGCCCATGAAACAGGCCAGAATCGGCCAAAACTGCGAGTGTTGATGACCGGCACGTAAATGCACCCTGGGTTCGTCAATGGTGGAAATCACTCCGGGGATCCAAAACGGTGATTAATAGCCCATGAAACAGGCCAGAATCGGCCAAAACTGTGAGTGTTGATGACCGGCACGTAAATGCACCCTAGGGTTCGTCAATGGTGGAAATCACTCCGGGGACCCAAAACGGTGATTAATAGCCCAAGAAACAGGCCAGAATCGGCCAAAACTGCGAGTGTTGATGACCGGCACGTAAATGCACCCTGGGTTCGTCAATGGTGGAAATCACTCCGGGGATCCAAAACGGTGATTAATAGCCCATGAAACAGGCCAGAATCGGCCAAAACTGCGAGTGTTGATGACCGGCACGTAAATGCACCCTGGGTTCGTCAATGGTGGAAATCACTCCGGGGATCCAAAACGGTGATTAATAGCCCATGAAACAGGCCAGAATCGGCCAAAACTGTGAGTGTTGATGACCGGCACGTAAATGCACCCTAGGGTTCGTCAATGGTGGAAATCACTCCGGGGACCCAAAACGGTGATTAATAGCCCATGAAACAGGCCAGAATCGGCCAAAACTGTGAGTGTTGATGACCGGCACGTAAATGCACCCTAGGGTTCGTCAATGGTGGAAATCACTCCGGGGACCCAAAACGGTGATTAATAGCCCATGCAACATGCCAGAATCGGCCAAAACTGTGAGTGTTGATGACCGGCACGTAAATGCACCCTGGGTTCGTCAATGGTGGAAATCACTCCGGGGATCCAAAACGGTGATTAATAGCCCATGAAACAGGCCAGAATCGGCCAAAACTGTGAGTGTTGATGACCGGCACGTAAATGCACCCTAGGGTTCGTCAATGGTGGAAATCACTCCGGGGACCCAAAACGGTGATTAATAGCCCATGCAACATGCCAGAATCGGCCAAAACTGTGAGTGTTGATGACCGGCACGTAAATGCACCCTGGGTTCGTCAATGGTGGAAATCACTCCGGGGATCCAAAACGGTGATTAATAGCCCATGAAACAGGCCAGAATCGGCCAAAACTGCGAGTGTTGATGACCGGCACGTAAATGCACCCTGGGGTTCGTCAATGGTGGAAATCACTCCGGGGACCCAAAACGGTGATTAATAGCCCATGAAACAGGCCAGAATCGGCCAAAACTGTGAGTGTTGATGACCGGCACGTAAATGCACCCTAGGGTTCGTCAATGGTGGAAATCACTCCGGGGACCCAAAACGGTGATTAATAGCCCATGAAACAGGCCAGAATCGGCCAAAACTGTGAGTGTTGATGACCGGCACGTAAATGCACCCTAGGGTTCGTCAATGGTGGAAATCACTCCGGGGACCCAAAACGGTGATTAATAGCCCATGAAACAGGCCAGAATCGGCCAAAACTGTGAGTGTTGATGACCGGCACGTAAATGCACCCTAGGGTTCGTCAATGGTGGAAATCACTCCGGGGACCCAAAACGGTGATTAATAGCCCATGCAACATGCCAGAATCGGCCAAAACTGTGAGTGTTGATGACCGGCACGTAAATGCACCCTGGGTTCGTCAATGGTGGAAATCACTCCGGGGATCCAAAAAGGTGATTAATAGCCCATGAAACAGGCCAGAATCGGCCAAAACTGCGAGTGTTGATGACCGGCACGTAAATGCACCCTGGGTTCGTCAATGGTGGAAATCACTCCGGGGATCCAAAACGGTGATTAATAGCCCATGAAACAGGCCAGAATCGGCCAAAACTGTGAGTGTTGATGACCGGCACGTAAATGCACCCTAGGGTTCGTCAATGGTGGATATCACTCCGGGGACCCAAAACGGTGATTAATAGCCCATGCAACATGCCAGAATCGGCCAAAACTGTGAGTGTTGATGACCGGCACGTAAACGCACCCTAGGGTTCGTCAATGGTGGAAATCACTCCGGGGACCCAAAACGGTGATTAATAGCCCATGAAACAGGCCAGAATCGGCCAAAACTGTGAGTGTTGATGACCGGCACGTAAATGCACCCTAGGGTTCGTCAATGGTGGATATCACTCCGGGGATCCAAAAAGGTGATTAATAGCCCATGAAACAGGCCAGAATCGGCCAAAACTGCGAGTGTTGATGACCGGCACGTAAATGCACCCTGGGGTTCGTCAATGGTGGAAATCACTCCGGGGACCCAAAACGGTGATTAATAGCCCATGAAACAGGCCAGAATCGGCCAAAACTGCGAGTGTTGATGACCGGCACGTAAATGCACCCTGGGTTCGTCAATGGTGGAAATCACTCCGGGGATCCAAAACGGTGATTAATAGCCCATGAAACAGGCCAGAATCGGCCAAAACTGTGAGTGTTGATGACCGGCACGTAAATGCACCCTAGGGTTCGTCAATGGTGGAAATCACTCCGGGGACCCAAAACGGTGATTAATAGCCCAAGAAACAGGCCAGAATCGGCCAAAACTGCGAGTGTTGATGACCGGCACGTAAATGCACCCTGGGTTCGTCAATGGTGGAAATCACTCCGGGGATCCAAAACGGTGATTAATAGCCCATGAAACAGGCCAGAATCGGCCAAAACTGCGAGTGTTGATGACCGGCACGTAAATGCACCCTGGGTTCGTCAATGGTGGAAATCACTCCGGGGATCCAAAACGGTGATTAATAGCCCATGAAACAGGCCAGAATCGGCCAAAACTGTGAGTGTTGATGACCGGCACGTAAATGCACCCTAGGGTTCGTCAATGGTGGAAATCACTCCGGGGACCCAAAACGGTGATTAATAGCCCATGAAACAGGCCAGAATCGGCCAAAACTGCGAGTGTTGATGACCGGCACGTAAATGCACCCTGGGTTCGTCAATGGTGGAAATCACTCCGGGGATCCAAAACGGTGATTAATAGCCCATGAAACAGGCCAGAATCGGCCAAAACTGCGAGTGTTGATGACCGGCACGTAAATGCACCCTAGGATTCGTCAATGGTGGAAATCACTCCGGGGACCCAAAACGGTGATTAATAGCCCATGAAACAGGCCAGAATCGGCCAAAACTGCGAGTGTTGATGACCGGCACGTAAATGCACCCTAGGGTTCGTCAATGGTGGATATCACTCCGGGGACCCAAAACGGTGATTAATAGCCCATGAAACAGGCCAGAATCGGCCAAAACTGCGAGTGTTGATGACCGGCACGTAAATGCACCCTGGGTTCGTCAATGGTGGAAATCACTCCGGGGATCCAAAACGGTGATTAATAGCCCATGAAACAGGCCAGAATCGGCCAAAACTGTGAGTGTTGATGACCGGCACGTAAATGCACCCTAGGGTTCGTCAATGGTGGAAATCACTCCGGGGATCCAAAACGGTGATTAATAGCCCATGAAACAGGCCAGAATCGGCCAAAACTGTGAGTGTTGATGACCGGCACGTAAATGCACCCTAGGGTTCGTCAATGATGGATATCACTCCGGGGACCCAAAACGGTGATTAATAGCCCATGCAACATGCCAGAATCGGCCAAAACTGTGAGTGTTGATGACCGGCACGTAAATGCACCCTGGGTTCGTCAATGGTGAAAATCACTCCGGGGACCCAAAACGGTGATTAATAGCCCATGAAACAGGCCAGAATCGGCCAAAACTGTGAGTGTTGATGACCGGCACGTAAATGCACCCTAGGGTTCGTCAATGGTGGAAATCACTCCGGGGACCCAAAACGGTGATTAATAGCCCATGCAACATGCCATAATCGGCCAAAACTGCGAGTGTTGATGACCGGCACATAAATGCACCCTGGGTTCTTTAATGGTGGAAATCACTCCGGGGATCCAAAACGGTGATTAATAGCCCATGAAACAGGCCAGAATCGGCCAAAACTGCGAGTGTTGATGACCGGCACGTAAATGCACCCTGGGTTCGTCAATGGTGGAAATCACTCCGGGGATCCAAAACGGTGATTAATAGCCCATGAAACAGGCCAGAATCGGCCAAAACTGTGAGTGTTGATGACCGGCACGTAAATGCACCCTAGGGTTCGTCAATGGTGGAAATCACTCCGGGGACCCAAAACGGTGATTAATAGCCCAAGAAACAGGCCAGAATCGGCCAAAACTGCGAGTGTTGATGACCGGCACGTAAATGCACCCTGGGTTCGTCAATGGTGGAAATCACTCCGGGGATCCAAAACGGTGATTAATAGCCCATGAAACAGGCCAGAATCGGCCAAAACTGCGAGTGTTGATGACCGGCACGTAAATGCACCCTGGGTTCGTCAATGGTGGAAATCACTCCGGGGATCCAAAACGGTGATTAATAGCCCATGAAACAGGCCAGAATCGGCCAAAACTGTGAGTGTTGATGACCGGCACGTAAATGCACCCTAGGGTTCGTCAATGGTGGAAATCACTCCGGGGACCCAAAACGGTGATTAATAGCCCATGAAACAGGCCAGAATCGGCCAAAACTGTGAGTGTTGATGACCGGCACGTAAATGCACCCTAGGGTTCGTCAATGGTGGAAATCACTCCGGGGACCCAAAACGGTGATTAATAGCCCATGCAACATGCCAGAATCGGCCAAAACTGTGAGTGTTGATGACCGGCACGTAAATGCACCCTGGGTTCGTCAATGGTGGAAATCACTCCGGGGATCCAAAACGGTGATTAATAGCCCATGAAACAGGCCAGAATCGGCCAAAACTGTGAGTGTTGATGACCGGCACGTAAATGCACCCTAGGGTTCGTCAATGGTGGAAATCACTCCGGGGACCCAAAACGGTGATTAATAGCCCATGCAACATGCCAGAATCGGCCAAAACTGTGAGTGTTGATGACCGGCACGTAAATGCACCCTGGGTTCGTCAATGGTGGAAATCACTCCGGGGATCCAAAACGGTGATTAATAGCCCATGAAACAGGCCAGAATCGGCCAAAACTGCGAGTGTTGATGACCGGCACGTAAATGCACCCTGGGGTTCGTCAATGGTGGAAATCACTCCGGGGACCCAAAACGGTGATTAATAGCCCATGAAACAGGCCAGAATCGGCCAAAACTGTGAGTGTTGATGACCGGCACGTAAATGCACCCTAGGGTTCGTCAATGGTGGAAATCACTCCGGGGACCCAAAACGGTGATTAATAGCCCATGAAACAGGCCAGAATCGGCCAAAACTGTGAGTGTTGATGACCGGCACGTAAATGCACCCTAGGGTTCGTCAATGGTGGAAATCACTCCGGGGACCCAAAACGGTGATTAATAGCCCATGAAACAGGCCAGAATCGGCCAAAACTGTGAGTGTTGATGACCGGCACGTAAATGCACCCTAGGGTTCGTCAATGGTGGAAATCACTCCGGGGACCCAAAACGGTGATTAATAGCCCATGCAACATGCCAGAATCGGCCAAAACTGTGAGTGTTGATGACCGGCACGTAAATGCACCCTGGGTTCGTCAATGGTGGAAATCACTCCGGGGATCCAAAAAGGTGATTAATAGCCCATGAAACAGGCCAGAATCGGCCAAAACTGCGAGTGTTGATGACCGGCACGTAAATGCACCCTGGGTTCGTCAATGGTGGAAATCACTCCGGGGATCCAAAACGGTGATTAATAGCCCATGAAACAGGCCAGAATCGGCCAAAACTGTGAGTGTTGATGACCGGCACGTAAATGCACCCTAGGGTTCGTCAATGGTGGATATCACTCCGGGGACCCAAAACGGTGATTAATAGCCCATGCAACATGCCAGAATCGGCCAAAACTGTGAGTGTTGATGACCGGCACGTAAATGCACCCTGGGTTCGTCAATGGTGAAAATCACTCCGGGGACCCAAAACGGTGATTAATAGCCCATGAAACAGGCCAGAATCGGCCAAAACTGTGAGTGTTGATGACCGGCACGTAAATGCACCCTAGGGTTCGTCAATGGTGGAAATCACTCCGGGGACCCAAAACGGTGATTAATAGCCCATGAAACAGGCCAGAATCGGCCAAAACTGTGAGTGTTGATGACCGGCACGTAAATGCACCCTAGGGTTCGTCAATGGTGGATATCACTCCGGGGACCCAAAACGGTGATTAATAGCCCATGCAACATGCCAGAATCGGCCAAAACTGTGAGTGTTGATGACCGGCACGTAAACGCAACCTGGGGTTCGTCAATGGTGAAAATCACTCCGGGGACTCAAAACGGTGATTAATAGCCCATCTAACTGTGATTAATATCCCATGAAACAGGCCAGAATCGGCCAAAACTGCGAGTTTTGATGACCGACACGTAAATAAAACCTGGGGTTCGTTAATGGTGGAAATCACTCTGGGGACTCAAAACGGTGATTAATAGCCCATGAAACAGGCCAGAATCGGCCAAAACTGTGAGTGTTGATGACCGGCACGTAAATGCACCCTAGGGTTCGTCAATGGTGGAAATCACTCCGGGGACCCAAAACGGTGATTAATAGCCCATGAAACAGGCCAGAATCGGCCAAAACTGTGAGTGTTGATGACCGGCACGTAAATGCACCCTAGGGTTCGTCAATGGTGGAAATCACTCCGGGGACCCAAAACGGTGATTAATAGCCCATGCAACATGCCAGAATCGGCCAAAACTGCGAGTGTTGATGACCGGCACGTAAATGCACCCTAGGGTTCGTCAATGGTGGAAATCACTCCGGGGACCCAAAACGGTGATTAATAGCCCATGAAACAGGCCAGAATCGGCCAAAACTGTGAGTGTTGATGACCGGCACGTAAATGCACCCTAGGGTTCGTCAATGGTGGAAATCACTCCGGGGACCCAAAACGGTGATTAATAGCCCATGCAACATGCCAGAATCGGCCAAAACTGTGAGTGTTGATGACCGGCACGTAAATGCACCCTGGGTTCGTCAATGGTGGAAATCACTCCGGGGATCCAAAACGGTGATTAATAGCCCATGAAACAGGCCAGAATCGGCCAAAACTGTGAGTGTTGATGACCGGCACGTAAATGCACCCTAGGGTTCGTCAATGGTGGAAATCACTCCGGGGACCCAAAACGGTGATTAATAGCCCATGCAACATGCCAGAATCGGCCAAAACTGTGAGTGTTGATGACCGGCACGTAAATGCACCCTGGGTTCGTCAATGGTGGAAATCACTCCGGGGATCCAAAACGGTGATTAATAGCCCATGAAACAGGCCAGAATCGGCCAAAACTGCGAGTGTTGATGACCGGCACGTAAATGCACCCTGGGGTTCGTCAATGGTGGAAATCACTCCGGGGACCCAAAACGGTGATTAATAGCCCATGAAACAGGCCAGAATCGGCCAAAACTGCGAGTGTTGATGACCGGCACGTAAATGCACCCTGGGTTCGTCAATGGTGGAAATCACTCCGGGGACCCAAAACGGTGATTAATAGCCCATGAAACAGGCCAGAATCGGCCAAAACTGTGAGTGTTGATGACCGGCACGTAAATGCACCCTAGGGTTCGTCAATGGTGGAAATCACTCCGGGGACCCAAAACGGTGATTAATAGCCCATGCAACATGCCAGAATCGGCCAAAACTGTGAGTGTTGATGACCGGCACGTAAATGCACCCTGGGTTCGTCAATGGTGGAAATCACTCCGGGGATCCAAAACGGTGATTAATAGCCCATGAAACAGGCCAGAATCGGCCAAAACTGCGAGTGTTGATGACCGGCACGTAAATGCACCCTAGGGTTCGTCAATGGTGGAAATCACTCCGGGGACCCAAAACGGTGATTAATAGCCCATGAAACAGGCCAGAATCGGCCAAAACTGCGAGTGTTGATGACCGGCACGTAAATGCACCCTGGGTTCGTCAATGGTGGAAATCACTCCGGGGATCCAAAACGGTGATTAATAGCCCATGAAACAGGCCAGAATCGGCCAAAACTGCGAGTGTTGATGACCGGCACGTAAATGCACCCTGGGTTCGTCAATGGTGGAAATCACTCCGGGGATCCAAAACGGTGATTAATAGCCCATGAAACAGGCCAGAATCGGCCAAAACTGTGAGTGTTGATGACCGGCACGTAAATGCACCCTAGGGTTCGTCAATGGTGGAAATCACTCCGGGGACCCAAAACGGTGATTAATAGCCCATGAAACAGGCCAGAATCGGCCAAAACTGCGAGTGTTGATGACCGGCACGTAAATGCACCCTGGGTTCGTCAATGGTGGAAATCACTCCGGGGATCCAAAACGGTGATTAATAGCCCATGAAACAGGCCAGAATCGGCCAAAACTGTGAGTGTTGATGACCGGCACGTAAATGCACCCTAGGGTTCGTCAATGGTGGATATCACTCCGGGGACCCAAAACGGTGATTAATAGCCCATGCAACATGCCAGAATCGGCCAAAACTGTGAGTGTTGATGACCGGCACGTAAATGCACCCTGGGTTCGTCAATGGTGAAAATCACTCCGGGGACCCAAAACGGTGATTAATAGCCCATGAAACAGGCCAGAATCGGCCAAAACTGTGAGTGTTGATGACCGGCACGTAAATGCACCCTAGGGTTCGTCAATGGTGGAAATCACTCCGGGGACCCAAAACGGTGATTAATAGCCCATGAAACAGGCCAGAATCGGCCAAAACTGTGAGTGTTGATGACCGGCACGTAAATGCACCCTAGGGTTCGTCAATGGTGGATATCACTCCGGGGACCCAAAACGGTGATTAATAGCCCATGCAACATGCCAGAATCGGCCAAAACTGTGAGTGTTGATGACCGGCACGTAAACGCAACCTGGGGTTCGTCAATGGTGAAAATCACTCCGGGGACTCAAAACGGTGATTAATAGCCCATCTAACTGTGATTAATATCCCATGAAACAGGCCAGAATCGGCCAAAACTGCGAGTTTTGATGACCGACACGTAAATAAAACCTGGGGTTCGTTAATGGTGGAAATCACTCTGGGGACTCAAAACGGTGATTAATAGCCCATGAAACAGGCCAGAATCGGCCAAAACTGTGAGTGTTGATGACCGGCACGTAAATGCACCCTAGGGTTCGTCAATGGTGGAAATCACTCCGGGGACCCAAAACGGTGATTAATAGCCCATGAAACAGGCCAGAATCGGCCAAAACTGTGAGTGTTGATGACCGGCACGTAAATGCACCCTAGGGTTCGTCAATGGTGGAAATCACTCCGGGGACCCAAAACGGTGATTAATAGCCCATGCAACATGCCAGAATCGGCCAAAACTGCGAGTGTTGATGACCGGCACGTAAATGCACCCTAGGGTTCGTCAATGGTGGAAATCACTCCGGGGACCCAAAACGGTGATTAATAGCCCATGAAACAGGCCAGAATCGGCCAAAACTGTGAGTGTTGATGACCGGCACGTAAATGCACCCTAGGGTTCGTCAATGGTGGAAATCACTCCGGGGACCCAAAACGGTGATTAATAGCCCATGCAACATGCCAGAATCGGCCAAAACTGTGAGTGTTGATGACCGGCACGTAAATGCACCCTGGGTTCGTCAATGGTGGAAATCACTCCGGGGATCCAAAACGGTGATTAATAGCCCATGAAACAGGCCAGAATCGGCCAAAACTGTGAGTGTTGATGACCGGCACGTAAATGCACCCTAGGGTTCGTCAATGGTGGAAATCACTCCGGGGACCCAAAACGGTGATTAATAGCCCATGCAACATGCCAGAATCGGCCAAAACTGTGAGTGTTGATGACCGGCACGTAAATGCACCCTGGGTTCGTCAATGGTGGAAATCACTCCGGGGATCCAAAACGGTGATTAATAGCCCATGAAACAGGCCAGAATCGGCCAAAACTGCGAGTGTTGATGACCGGCACGTAAATGCACCCTGGGGTTCGTCAATGGTGGAAATCACTCCGGGGACCCAAAACGGTGATTAATAGCCCATGAAACAGGCCAGAATCGGCCAAAACTGCGAGTGTTGATGACCGGCACGTAAATGCACCCTGGGTTCGTCAATGGTGGAAATCACTCCGGGGATCCAAAACGGTGATTAATAGCCCATGAAACAGGCCAGAATCGGCCAAAACTGTGAGTGTTGATGACCGGCACGTAAATGCACCCTAGGGTTCGTCAATGGTGGAAATCACTCCGGGGACCCAAAACGGTGATTAATAGCCCAAGAAACAGGCCAGAATCGGCCAAAACTGCGAGTGTTGATGACCGGCACGTAAATGCACCCTGGGTTCGTCAATGGTGGAAATCACTCCGGGGATCCAAAACGGTGATTAATAGCCCATGAAACAGGCCAGAATCGGCCAAAACTGCGAGTGTTGATGACCGGCACGTAAATGCACCCTGGGTTCGTCAATGGTGGAAATCACTCCGGGGATCCAAAACGGTGATTAATAGCCCATGAAACAGGCCAGAATCGGCCAAAACTGTGAGTGTTGATGACCGGCACGTAAATGCACCCTAGGGTTCGTCAATGGTGGAAATCACTCCGGGGACCCAAAACGGTGATTAATAGCCCATGAAACAGGCCAGAATCGGCCAAAACTGCGAGTGTTGATGACCGGCACGTAAATGCACCCTGGGTTCGTCAATGGTGGAAATCACTCCGGGGATCCAAAACGGTGATTAATAGCCCATGAAACAGGCCAGAATCGGCCAAAACTGCGAGTGTTGATGACCGGCACGTAAATGCACCCTAGGATTCGTCAATGGTGGAAATCACTCCGGGGACCCAAAACGGTGATTAATAGCCCATGAAACAGGCCAGAATCGGCCAAAACTGCGAGTGTTGATGACCGGCACGTAAATGCACCCTAGGGTTCGTCAATGGTGGATATCACTCCGGGGACCCAAAACGGTGATTAATAGCCCATGAAACAGGCCAGAATCGGCCAAAACTGCGAGTGTTGATGACCGGCACGTAAATGCACCCTGGGTTCGTCAATGGTGGAAATCACTCCGGGGATCCAAAACGGTGATTAATAGCCCATGAAACAGGCCAGAATCGGCCAAAACTGTGAGTGTTGATGACCGGCACGTAAATGCACCCTAGGGTTCGTCAATGGTGGAAATCACTCCGGGGATCCAAAACGGTGATTAATAGCCCATGAAACAGGCCAGAATCGGCCAAAACTGTGAGTGTTGATGACCGGCACGTAAATGCACCCTGGGTTCGTCAATGGTGAAAATCACTCCGGGGACCCAAAACGGTGATTAATAGCCCATGAAACAGGCCAGAATCGGCCAAAACTGTGAGTGTTGATGACCGGCACGTAAATGCACCCTAGGGTTCGTCAATGGTGGAAATCACTCCGGGGACCCAAAACGGTGATTAATAGCCCATGCAACATGCCATAATCGGCCAACACTGCGAGTGTTGATGACCGGCACATAAATGCACCCTGGGTTCTTTAATGGTGGAAATCACTCCGGGGATCCAAAACGGTGATTAATAGCCCATGAAACAGGCCAGAATCGGCCAAAACTGCGAGTGTTGATGACCGGCACGTAAATGCACCCTGGGTTCGTCAATGGTGGAAATCACTCCGGGGATCCAAAACGGTGATTAATAGCCCATGAAACAGGCCAGAATCGGCCAAAACTGTGAGTGTTGATGACCGGCACGTAAATGCACCCTAGGGTTCGTCAATGGTGGAAATCACTCCGGGGACCCAAAACGGTGATTAATAGCCCAAGAAACAGGCCAGAATCGGCCAAAACTGCGAGTGTTGATGACCGGCACGTAAATGCACCCTGGGTTCGTCAATGGTGGAAATCACTCCGGGGATCCAAAACGGTGATTAATAGCCCATGAAACAGGCCAGAATCGGCCAAAACTGCGAGTGTTGATGACCGGCACGTAAATGCACCCTGGGTTCGTCAATGGTGGAAATCACTCCGGGGATCCAAAACGGTGATTAATAGCCCATGAAACAGGCCAGAATCGGCCAAAACTGTGAGTGTTGATGACCGGCACGTAAATGCACCCTAGGGTTCGTCAATGGTGGAAATCACTCCGGGGACCCAAAACGGTGATTAATAGCCCATGAAACAGGCCAGAATCGGCCAAAACTGCGAGTGTTGATGACCGGCACGTAAATGCACCCTGGGTTCGTCAATGGTGGAAATCACTCCGGGGATCCAAAACGGTGATTAATAGCCCATGAAACAGGCCAGAATCGGCCAAAACTGCGAGTGTTGATGACCGGCACGTAAATGCACCCTAGGATTCGTCAATGGTGGAAATCACTCCGGGGACCCAAAACGGTGATTAATAGCCCATGAAACAGGCCAGAATCGGCCAAAACTGCGAGTGTTGATGACCGGCACGTAAATGCACCCTAGGGTTCGTCAATGGTGGATATCACTCCGGGGACCCAAAACGGTGATTAATAGCCCATGCAACATGCCAGAATCGGCCAAAACTGTGAGTGTTGATGACCGGCACGTAAATGCACCCTGGGTTCGTCAATGGTGAAAATCACTCCGTGGACCCAAAACGGTGATTAATAGCCCATGAAACAGGCCAGAATCGGCCAAAACTGTGAGTGTTGATGACCGGCACGTAAATGCACCCTAGGGTTCGTCAATGGTGGAAATCACTCCGGGGACCCAAAACGGTGATTAATAGCCCATGCAACATGCCATAATCGGCCAAAACTGCGAGTGTTGATGACCGGCACATAAATGCACCCTGGGTTCTTTAATGGTGGAAATCACTCCGGGGATCCAAAACGGTGATTAATAGCCCATGAAACAGGCCAGAATCGGCCAAAACTGCGAGTGTTGATGACCGGCACGTAAATGCACCCTGGGTTCGTCAATGGTGGAAATCACTCCGGGGATCCAAAACGGTGATTAATAGCCCATGAAACAGGCCAGAATCGGCCAAAACTGTGAGTGTTGATGACCGGCACGTAAATGCACCCTAGGGTTCGTCAATGGTGGAAATCACTCCGGGGACCCAAAACGGTGATTAATAGCCCATGAAACAGGCCAGAATCGGCCAAAACTGCGAGTGTTGATGACCGGCACGTAAATGCACCCTAGGGTTCGTCAATGGTGGAAATCACTCCGGGGACCCAAAACGGTGATTAATAGCCCAAGAAACAGGCCAGAATCGGCCAAAACTGCGAGTGTTGATGACCGGCACGTAAATGCACCCTGGGTTCGTCAATGGTGGAAATCACTCCGGGGATCCAAAACGGTGATTAATAGCCCATGAAACAGGCCAGAATCGGCCAAAACTGCGAGTGTTGATGACCGGCACGTAAATGCACCCTGGGTTCGTCAATGGTGGAAATCACTCCGGGGATCCAAAACGGTGATTAATAGCCCATGAAACAGGCCAGAATCGGCCAAAACTGTGAGTGTTGATGACCGGCACGTAAATGCACCCTAGGGTTCGTCAATGGTGGAAATCACTCCGGGGACCCAAAACGGTGATTAATAGCCCATGAAACAGGCCAGAATCGGCCAAAACTGCGAGTGTTGATGACCGGCACGTAAATGCACCCTGGGTTCGTCAATGGTGGAAATCACTCCGGGGATCCAAAACGGTGATTAATAGCCCATGAAACAGGCCAGAATCGGCCAAAACTGTGAGTGTTGATGACCGGCACGTAAATGCACCCTAGGGTTCGTCAATGGTGGAAATCACTCCGGGGGCCCAAAACGGTGATTAATAGCCCATGAAACAGGCCAGAATCGGCCAAAACTGCGAGTGTTGATGACCGGCACGTAAATGCACCCTGGGTTCGTCAATGGTGGAAATCACTCCGGGGATCCAAAACGGTGATTAATAGCCCATGAAACAGGCCAGAATCGGCCAAAACTGCGAGTGTTGATGACCGGCACGTAAATGCACCCTAGGGTTCGTCAATGGTGGAAATCACTCCGGGGACCCAAAACGGTGATTAATAGCCCATGAAATAGGCCAGAATCGGCCAAAACTGTGAGTGTTGATGACCGGCACGTAAATGCACCCTGGGTTCGTCAATGGTGGAAATCACTCCGGGGATCCAAAACGGTGATTAATAGCCCATGAAACAGGCCAGAATCGGCCAAAACTGTGAGTGTTGATGACCGGCACGTAAATGCACCCTAGGGTTCGTCAATGGTGGATATCACTCCGGGGACCCAAAACGGTGATTAATAGCCCATGCAACATGCCAGAATCGGCCAAAACTGTGAGTGTTGATGACCGGCACGTAAATGCACCCTGGGTTCGTCAATGGTGGAAATCACTCCGGGGATCCAAAACGGTGATTAATAGCCCATGAAACAGGCCAGAATCGGCCAAAACTGTGAGTGTTGATGACCGGCACGTAAATGCACCCTAGGGTTCGTCAATGGTGGAAATCACTCCGGGGACCCAAAACGGTGATTAATAGCCCATGAAACAGGCCAGAATCGGCCAAAACTGCGAGTGTTGATGACCGGCACGTAAATGCACCCTGGGTTCGTCAATGGTGGAAATCACTCCGGGGATCCAAAACGGTGATTAATAGCCCATGAAACAGGCCAGAATCGGCCAAAACTGCGAGTGTTGATGACCGGCACGTAAATGCACCCTAGGATTCGTCAATGGTGGAAATCACTCCGGGGACCCAAAACGGTGATTAATAGCCCATGAAACAGGCCAGAATCGGCCAAAACTGCGAGTGTTGATGACCGGCACGTAAATGCACCCTAGGGTTCGTCAATGGTGGATATCACTCCGGGGACCCAAAACGGTGATTAATAGCCCATGCAACATGCCAGAATCGGCCAAAACTGTGAGTGTTGATGACCGGCACGTAAATGCACCCTGGGTTCGTCAATGGTGAAAATCACTCCGTGGACCCAAAACGGTGATTAATAGCCCATGAAACAGGCCAGAATCGGCCAAAACTGTGAGTGTTGATGACCGGCACGTAAATGCACCCTAGGGTTCGTCAATGGTGGAAATCACTCCGGGGACCCAAAACGGTGATTAATAGCCCATGCAACATGCCATAATCGGCCAAAACTGCGAGTGTTGATGACCGGCACATAAATGCACCCTGGGTTCTTTAATGGTGGAAATCACTCCGGGGATCCAAAACGGTGATTAATAGCCCATGAAACAGGCCAGAATCGGCCAAAACTGCGAGTGTTGATGACCGGCACGTAAATGCACCCTGGGTTCGTCAATGGTGGAAATCACTCCGGGGATCCAAAACGGTGATTAATAGCCCATGAAACAGGCCAGAATCGGCCAAAACTGTGAGTGTTGATGACCGGCACGTAAATGCACCCTAGGGTTCGTCAATGGTGGAAATCACTCCGGGGACCCAAAACGGTGATTAATAGCCCATGAAACAGGCCAGAATCGGCCAAAACTGCGAGTGTTGATGACCGGCACGTAAATGCACCCTAGGGTTCGTCAATGGTGGAAATCACTCCGGGGACCCAAAACGGTGATTAATAGCCCAAGAAACAGGCCAGAATCGGCCAAAACTGCGAGTGTTGATGACCGGCACGTAAATGCACCCTGGGTTCGTCAATGGTGGAAATCACTCCGGGGATCCAAAACGGTGATTAATAGCCCATGAAACAGGCCAGAATCGGCCAAAACTGCGAGTGTTGATGACCGGCACGTAAATGCACCCTGGGTTCGTCAATGGTGGAAATCACTCCGGGGATCCAAAACGGTGATTAATAGCCCATGAAACAGGCCAGAATCGGCCAAAACTGTGAGTGTTGATGACCGGCACGTAAATGCACCCTAGGGTTCGTCAATGGTGGAAATCACTCCGGGGACCCAAAACGGTGATTAATAGCCCATGAAACAGGCCAGAATCGGCCAAAACTGCGAGTGTTGATGACCGGCACGTAAATGCACCCTGGGTTCGTCAATGGTGGAAATCACTCCGGGGATCCAAAACGGTGATTAATAGCCCATGAAACAGGCCAGAATCGGCCAAAACTGTGAGTGTTGATGACCGGCACGTAAATGCACCCTAGGGTTCGTCAATGGTGGAAATCACTCCGGGGGCCCAAAACGGTGATTAATAGCCCATGAAACAGGCCAGAATCGGCCAAAACTGCGAGTGTTGATGACCGGCACGTAAATGCACCCTGGGTTCGTCAATGGTGGAAATCACTCCGGGGATCCAAAACGGTGATTAATAGCCCATGAAACAGGCCAGAATCGGCCAAAACTGCGAGTGTTGATGACCGGCACGTAAATGCACCCTAGGGTTCGTCAATGGTGGAAATCACTCCGGGGACCCAAAACGGTGATTAATAGCCCATGAAATAGGCCAGAATCGGCCAAAACTGTGAGTGTTGATGACCGGCACGTAAATGCACCCTGGGTTCGTCAATGGTGGAAATCACTCCGGGGATCCAAAACGGTGATTAATAGCCCATGAAACAGGCCAGAATCGGCCAAAACTGTGAGTGTTGATGACCGGCACGTAAATGCACCCTAGGGTTCGTCAATGGTGGATATCACTCCGGGGACCCAAAACGGTGATTAATAGCCCATGCAACATGCCAGAATCGGCCAAAACTGTGAGTGTTGATGACCGGCACGTAAATGCACCCTGGGTTCGTCAATGGTGAAAATCACTCCGGGGACCCAAAACGGTGATTAATAGCCCATGAAACAGGCCAGAATCGGCCAAAACTGTGAGTGTTGATGACCGGCACGTAAATGCACCCTAGGGTTCGTCAATGGTGGAAATCACTCCGGGGACCCAAAACGGTGATTAATAGCCCATGCAACATGCCATAATCGGCCAAAACTGCGAGTGTTGATGACCGGCACGTAAATGCACCCTGGGTTCGTCAATGGTGGAAATCACTCCGGGGATCCAAAACGGTGATTAATAGCCCATGAAACAGGCCAGAATCGGCCAAAACTGCGAGTGTTGATGACCGGCACGTAAATGCACCCTGGGTTCGTCAATGGTGGAAATCACTCCGGGGATCCAAAACGGTGATTAATAGCCCATGAAACAGGCCAGAATCGGCCAAAACTGCGAGTGTTGATGACCGGCACGTAAATGCACCCTAGGGTTCGTCAATGGTGGAAATCACTCCGGGGACCCAAAACGGTGATTAATAGCCCAAGAAACAGGCCAGAATCGGCCAAAACTGCGAGTGTTGATGACCGGCACGTAAATGCACCCTGGGTTCGTCAATGGTGGAAATCACTCCGGGGATCCAAAACGGTGATTAATAGCCCATGAAACAGGCCAGGATCGGCCAAAACTGCGAGTGTTGATGACCGGCACGTAAATGCACCCTGGGTTCGTCAATGGTGGAAATCACTCCGGGGATCCAAAACGGTGATTAATAGCCCATGAAACAGGCCAGAATCGGCCAAAACTGTGAGTGTTGATGACCGGCACGTAAATGCACCCTAGGGTTCGTCAATGGTGGAAATCACTCCGGGGACCCAAAACGGTGATTAATAGCCCATGAAACAGGCCAGAATCGGCCAAAACTGCGAGTGTTGATGACCGGCACGTAAATGCACCCTGGGTTCGTCAATGGTGGAAATCACTCCGGGGACCCAAAACGGTGATTAATAGCCCATGCAACATGCCATAATCGGCCAAAACTGCGAGTGTTGATGACCGGCTCATAAATGCACCCTGGGTTCTTTAATGGTGGAAATCACTCCGGGGATCCAAAACGGTGATTAATAGCCCATGAAACAGGCCAGAATCGGCCAAAACTGCGAGTGTTGATGACCGGCACGTAAATGCACCCTGGGTTCGTCAATGGTGGAAATCACTCCGGGGATCCAAAACGGTGATTAATAGCCCATGAAACAGGCCAGAATCGGCCAAAACTGTGAGTGTTGATGACCGGCACGTAAATGCACCCTAGGGTTCGTCAATGGTGGAAATCACTCCGGGGACCCAAAACGGTGATTAATAGCCCATGAAACAGGCCAGAATCGGCCAAAACTGCGAGTGTTGATGACCGGCACGTAAATGCACCCTAGGGTTCGTCAATGGTGGAAATCACTCCGGGGACCCAAAACGGTGATTAATAGCCCATGCAACATGCCATAATCGGCCAAAACTGCGAGTGTTGATGACCGGCATATAAATGCACCCTGGGTTCTTTAATGGTGGAAATCACTCCGGGGATCCAAAACGGTGATTAATAGCCCATGAAACAGGCCAGAATCGGCCAAAACTGCGAGTGTTGATGACCGGCACGTAAATGCACCCTGGGTTCGTCAATGGTGGAAATCACTCCGGGGATCCAAAACGGTGATTAATAGCCCATGAAACAGGCCAGAATCGGCCAAAACTGTGAGTGTTGATGACCGGCACGTAAATGCACCCTAGGGTTCGTCAATGGTGGAAATCACTCCGGGGACCCAAAACGGTGATTAATAGCCCATGAAACAGGCCAGAATCGGCCAAAACTGCGAGTGTTGATGACCGGCACGTAAATGCACCCTGGGTTCGTCAATGGTGGAAATCACTCCGGGGATCCAAAACGGTGATTAATAGCCCATGAAACAGGCCAGAATCGGCCAAAACTGTGAGTGTTGATGACCGGCACGTAAATGCACCCTAGGGTTCGTCAATGGTGGAAATCACTCCGGGGACCCAAAACGGTGATTAATAGCCCATGAAACAGGCCAGAATCGGCCAAAACTGTGAGTGTTGATGACCGGCACGTAAATGCACCCTAGGGTTCGTCAATGGTGGAAATCACTCCGGGGACCCAAAACGGTGATTAATAGCCCATGCAACATGCCAGAATCGGCCAAAACTGTGAGTGTTGATGACCGACACGTAAATGCACCCTGGGTTCGTCAATGGTGGAAATCACTCCGGGGATCCAAAACGGTGATTAATAGCCCATGAAACAGGCCAGAATCGGCCAAAACTGTGAGTGTTGATGACCGGCACGTAAATGCACCCTGGGGTTCGTCAATGGTGGAAATCACTCCGGGGACCCAAAACGGTGATTAATAGCCCATGAAACAGGCCAGAATCGGCCAAAACTGCGAGTGTTGATGACCGGCACGTAAATGCACCCTGGGTTCGTCAATGGTGGAAATCACTCCGGGGATCCAAAACGGTGATTAATAGCCCATGAAACAGGCCAGAATCGGCCAAAACTGTGAGTGTTGATGACCGGCACGTAAATGCACCCTAGGGTTCGTCAATGGTGGAAATCACTCCGGGGACCCAAAACGGTGATTAATAGCCCAAGAAACATGCCAGAATCGGCCAAAACTGCGAGTGTTGATGACCGGCACGTAAATGCACCCTGGGTTCGTCAATGGTGGAAATCACTCCGGGGATCCAAAACGGTGATTAATAGCCCATGAAACAGGCCAGAATCGGCCAAAACTGCGAGTGTTGATGACCAGCACGTAAATGCACCCTGGGTTCGTCAATGGTGGAAATCACTCCGGGGACCCAAAACGGTGATTAATAGCCCATGCAACATGCCAGAATCGGCCAAAACTGTGAGTGTTGATGACCGGCACGTAAATGCACCCTGGGGTTCGTCAATGGTGGAAATCACTCCGGGGACCCAAAACGGTGATTAATAGCCCAAGAAACATGCCAGAATCGGCCAAAACTGCGAGTGTTGATGACCGGCACGTAAATGCACCCTGGGTTCGTCAATGGTGGAAATCACTCCGGGGATCCAAAACGGTGATTAATAGCCCATGAAACAGGCCAGAATCGGCCAAAACTGCGAGTGTTGATGACCGGCACGTAAATGCACCCTAGGATTCGTCAATGGTGGAAATCACTCCGGGGACCCAAAACGGTGATTAATAGCCCATGAAACAGGCCAGAATCGGCCAAAACTGCGAGTGTTGATGACCGGCACGTAAATGCACCCTAGGGTTCGTCAATGGTGGATATCACTCCGGGGACCCAAAACGGTGATTAATAGCCCATGCAACATGCCAGAATCGGCCAAAACTGTGAGTGTTGATGACCGGCACGTAAATGCACCCTGGGTTCGTCAATGGTGGAAATCACTCCGGGGATCCAAAACGGTGATTAATAGCCCATGAAACAGGCCAGAATCGGCCAAAACTGCGAGTGTTGATGACCGGCACGTAAATGCACCCTAGGATTCGTCAATGGTGGAAATCACTCCGGGGACCCAAAACGGTGATTAATAGCCCATGAAACAGGCCAGAATCGGCCAAAACTGCGAGTGTTGATGACCGGCACGTAAATGCACCCTAGGGTTCGTCAATGGTGGATATCACTCCGGGGACCCAAAACGGTGATTAATAGCCCATGAAACAGGCCAGAATCGGCCAAAACTGCGAGTGTTGATGACCGGCACGTAAATGCACCCTAGGGTTCGTCAATGGTGGAAATCACTCCGGGGACCCAAAACGGTGATTAATAGCCCATGCAACATGCCAGAATCGGCCAAAACTGTGAGTGTTGATGACCGGCACGTAAATGCACCCTGGGTTCGTCAATGGTGGAAATCACTCCGGGGATCCAAAACGGTGATTAATAGCCCATGAAACAGGCCAGAATCGGCCAAAACTGCGAGTGTTGATGACCGGCACGTAAATGCACCCTAGGGTTCGTCAATGGTGGAAATCACTCCGGGGACCCAAAACGGTGATTAATAGCCCATGAAATAGGCCAGAATCGGCCAAAACTGTGAGTGTTGATGACCGGCACGTAAATGCACCCTGGGTTCGTCAATGGTGGAAATCACTCCGGGGATCCAAAACGGTGATTAATAGCCCATGAAACAGGCCAGAATCGGCCAAAACTGTGAGTGTTGATGACCGGCACGTAAATGCACCCTAGGGTTCGTCAATGGTGGATATCACTCCGGGGACCCAAAACGGTGATTAATAGCCCATGCAACATGCCAGAATCGGCCAAAACTGTGAGTGTTGATGACCGGCACGTAAATGCACCCTGGGTTCGTCAATGGTGAAAATCACTCCGGGGACCCAAAACGGTGATTAATAGCCCATGAAACAGGCCAGAATCGGCCAAAACTGTGAGTGTTGATGACCGGCACGTAAATGCACCCTAGGGTTCGTCAATGGTGGAAATCACTCCGGGGACCCAAAACGGTGATTAATAGCCCATGCAACATGCCATAATCGGCCAAAACTGCGAGTGTTGATGACCGGCACGTAAATGCACCCTGGGTTCGTCAATGGTGGAAATCACTCCGGGGATCCAAAACGGTGATTAATAGCCCATGAAACAGGCCAGAATCGGCCAAAACTGCGAGTGTTGATGACCGGCACGTAAATGCACCCTGGGTTCGTCAATGGTGGAAATCACTCCGGGGATCCAAAACGGTGATTAATAGCCCATGAAACAGGCCAGAATCGGCCAAAACTGCGAGTGTTGATGACCGGCACGTAAATGCACCCTAGGGTTCGTCAATGGTGGAAATCACTCCGGGGACCCAAAACGGTGATTAATAGCCCAAGAAACAGGCCAGAATCGGCCAAAACTGCGAGTGTTGATGACCGGCACGTAAATGCACCCTGGGTTCGTCAATGGTGGAAATCACTCCGGGGATCCAAAACGGTGATTAATAGCCCATGAAACAGGCCAGGATCGGCCAAAACTGCGAGTGTTGATGACCGGCACGTAAATGCACCCTGGGTTCGTCAATGGTGGAAATCACTCCGGGGATCCAAAACGGTGATTAATAGCCCATGAAACAGGCCAGAATCGGCCAAAACTGTGAGTGTTGATGACCGGCACGTAAATGCACCCTAGGGTTCGTCAATGGTGGAAATCACTCCGGGGACCCAAAACGGTGATTAATAGCCCATGAAACAGGCCAGAATCGGCCAAAACTGCGAGTGTTGATGACCGGCACGTAAATGCACCCTGGGTTCGTCAATGGTGGAAATCACTCCGGGGACCCAAAACGGTGATTAATAGCCCATGCAACATGCCATAATCGGCCAAAACTGCGAGTGTTGATGACCGGCTCATAAATGCACCCTGGGTTCTTTAATGGTGGAAATCACTCCGGGGATCCAAAACGGTGATTAATAGCCCATGAAACAGGCCAGAATCGGCCAAAACTGCGAGTGTTGATGACCGGCACGTAAATGCACCCTGGGTTCGTCAATGGTGGAAATCACTCCGGGGATCCAAAACGGTGATTAATAGCCCATGAAACAGGCCAGAATCGGCCAAAACTGTGAGTGTTGATGACCGGCACGTAAATGCACCCTAGGGTTCGTCAATGGTGGAAATCACTCCGGGGACCCAAAACGGTGATTAATAGCCCATGAAACAGGCCAGAATCGGCCAAAACTGCGAGTGTTGATGACCGGCACGTAAATGCACCCTAGGGTTCGTCAATGGTGGAAATCACTCCGGGGACCCAAAACGGTGATTAATAGCCCATGCAACATGCCATAATCGGCCAAAACTGCGAGTGTTGATGACCGGCATATAAATGCACCCTGGGTTCTTTAATGGTGGAAATCACTCCGGGGATCCAAAACGGTGATTAATAGCCCATGAAACAGGCCAGAATCGGCCAAAACTGCGAGTGTTGATGACCGGCACGTAAATGCACCCTGGGTTCGTCAATGGTGGAAATCACTCCGGGGATCCAAAACGGTGATTAATAGCCCATGAAACAGGCCAGAATCGGCCAAAACTGTGAGTGTTGATGACCGGCACGTAAATGCACCCTAGGGTTCGTCAATGGTGGAAATCACTCCGGGGACCCAAAACGGTGATTAATAGCCCATGAAACAGGCCAGAATCGGCCAAAACTGCGAGTGTTGATGACCGGCACGTAAATGCACCCTGGGTTCGTCAATGGTGGAAATCACTCCGGGGATCCAAAACGGTGATTAATAGCCCATGAAACAGGCCAGAATCGGCCAAAACTGTGAGTGTTGATGACCGGCACGTAAATGCACCCTAGGGTTCGTCAATGGTGGAAATCACTCCGGGGACCCAAAACGGTGATTAATAGCCCATGAAACAGGCCAGAATCGGCCAAAACTGTGAGTGTTGATGACCGGCACGTAAATGCACCCTAGGGTTCGTCAATGGTGGAAATCACTCCGGGGACCCAAAACGGTGATTAATAGCCCATGCAACATGCCAGAATCGGCCAAAACTGTGAGTGTTGATGACCGACACGTAAATGCACCCTGGGTTCGTCAATGGTGGAAATCACTCCGGGGATCCAAAACGGTGATTAATAGCCCATGAAACAGGCCAGAATCGGCCAAAACTGTGAGTGTTGATGACCGGCACGTAAATGCACCCTGGGGTTCGTCAATGGTGGAAATCACTCCGGGGACCCAAAACGGTGATTAATAGCCCATGAAACAGGCCAGAATCGGCCAAAACTGCGAGTGTTGATGACCGGCACGTAAATGCACCCTGGGTTCGTCAATGGTGGAAATCACTCCGGGGATCCAAAACGGTGATTAATAGCCCATGAAACAGGCCAGAATCGGCCAAAACTGTGAGTGTTGATGACCGGCACGTAAATGCACCCTAGGGTTCGTCAATGGTGGAAATCACTCCGGGGACCCAAAACGGTGATTAATAGCCCAAGAAACATGCCAGAATCGGCCAAAACTGCGAGTGTTGATGACCGGCACGTAAATGCACCCTGGGTTCGTCAATGGTGGAAATCACTCCGGGGATCCAAAACGGTGATTAATAGCCCATGAAACAGGCCAGAATCGGCCAAAACTGCGAGTGTTGATGACCAGCACGTAAATGCACCCTGGGTTCGTCAATGGTGGAAATCACTCCGGGGACCCAAAACGGTGATTAATAGCCCATGCAACATGCCAGAATCGGCCAAAACTGTGAGTGTTGATGACCGGCACGTAAATGCACCCTGGGGTTCGTCAATGGTGGAAATCACTCCGGGGACCCAAAACGGTGATTAATAGCCCAAGAAACATGCCAGAATCGGCCAAAACTGCGAGTGTTGATGACCGGCACGTAAATGCACCCTGGGTTCGTCAATGGTGGAAATCACTCCGGGGATCCAAAACGGTGATTAATAGCCCATGAAACAGGCCAGAATCGGCCAAAACTGCGAGTGTTGATGACCGGCACGTAAATGCACCCTAGGATTCGTCAATGGTGGAAATCACTCCGGGGACCCAAAACGGTGATTAATAGCCCATGAAACAGGCCAGAATCGGCCAAAACTGCGAGTGTTGATGACCGGCACGTAAATGCACCCTAGGGTTCGTCAATGGTGGATATCACTCCGGGGACCCAAAACGGTGATTAATAGCCCATGCAACATGCCAGAATCGGCCAAAACTGTGAGTGTTGATGACCGGCACGTAAATGCACCCTGGGTTCGTCAATGGTGGAAATCACTCCGGGGATCCAAAACGGTGATTAATAGCCCATGAAACAGGCCAGAATCGGCCAAAACTGCGAGTGTTGATGACCGGCACGTAAATGCACCCTAGGATTCGTCAATGGTGGAAATCACTCCGGGGACCCAAAACGGTGATTAATAGCCCATGAAACAGGCCAGAATCGGCCAAAACTGCGAGTGTTGATGACCGGCACGTAAATGCACCCTAGGGTTCGTCAATGGTGGATATCACTCCGGGGACCCAAAACGGTGATTAATAGCCCATGAAACAGGCCAGAATCGGCCAAAACTGCGAGTGTTGATGACCGGCACGTAAATGCACCCTAGGGTTCGTCAATGGTGGAAATCACTCCGGGGACCCAAAACGGTGATTAATAGCCCATGCAACATGCCAGAATCGGCCAAAACTGTGAGTGTTGATGACCGGCACGTAAATGCACCCTGGGTTCGTCAATGGTGGAAATCACTCCGGGGATCCAAAACGGTGATTAATAGCCCATGAAACAGGCCAGAATCGGCCAAAACTGCGAGTGTTGATGACCGGCACGTAAATGCACCCTAGGGTTCGTCAATGGTGGAAATCACTCCGGGGACCCAAAACGGTGATTAATAGCCCATGAAATAGGCCAGAATCGGCCAAAACTGTGAGTGTTGATGACCGGCACGTAAATGCACCCTGGGTTCGTCAATGGTGGAAATCACTCCGGGGATCCAAAACGGTGATTAATAGCCCATGAAACAGGCCAGAATCGGCCAAAACTGTGAGTGTTGATGACCGGCACGTAAATGCACCCTAGGGTTCGTCAATGGTGGATATCACTCCGGGGACCCAAAACGGTGATTAATAGCCCATGCAACATGCCAGAATCGGCCAAAACTGTGAGTGTTGATGACCGGCACGTAAATGCACCCTGGGTTCGTCAATGGTGAAAATCACTCCGGGGACCCAAAACGGTGATTAATAGCCCATGAAACAGGCCAGAATCGGCCAAAACTGTGAGTGTTGATGACCGGCACGTAAATGCACCCTAGGGTTCGTCAATGGTGGAAATCACTCCGGGGACCCAAAACGGTGATTAATAGCCCATGCAACATGCCATAATCGGCCAAAACTGCGAGTGTTGATGACCGGCACGTAAATGCACCCTGGGTTCGTCAATGGTGGAAATCACTCCGGGGATCCAAAACGGTGATTAATAGCCCATGAAACAGGCCAGAATCGGCCAAAACTGCGAGTGTTGATGACCGGCACGTAAATGCACCCTGGGTTCGTCAATGGTGGAAATCACTCCGGGGATCCAAAACGGTGATTAATAGCCCATGAAACAGGCCAGAATCGGCCAAAACTGCGAGTGTTGATGACCGGCACGTAAATGCACCCTAGGGTTCGTCAATGGTGGAAATCACTCCGGGGACCCAAAACGGTGATTAATAGCCCAAGAAACAGGCCAGAATCGGCCAAAACTGCGAGTGTTGATGACCGGCACGTAAATGCACCCTGGGTTCGTCAATGGTGGAAATCACTCCGGGGATCCAAAACGGTGATTAATAGCCCATGAAACAGGCCAGAATCGGCCAAAACTGCGAGTGTTGATGACCGGCACGTAAATGCACCCTGGGTTCGTCAATGGTGGAAATCACTCCGGGGATCCAAAACGGTGATTAATAGCCCATGAAACAGGCCAGAATCGGCCAAAACTGTGAGTGTTGATGACCGGCACGTAAATGCACCCTAGGGTTCGTCAATGGTGGAAATCACTCCGGGGACCCAAAACGGTGATTAATAGCCCATGAAACAGGCCAGAATCGGCCAAAACTGCGAGTGTTGATGACCGGCACGTAAATGCACCCTGGGTTCGTCAATGGTGGAAATCACTCCGGGGACCCAAAACGGTGATTAATAGCCCATGCAACATGCCATAATCGGCCAAAACTGCGAGTGTTGATGACCGGCTCATAAATGCACCCTGGGTTCTTTAATGGTGGAAATCACTCCGGGGATCCAAAACGGTGATTAATAGCCCATGAAACAGGCCAGAATCGGCCAAAACTGCGAGTGTTGATGACCGGCACGTAAATGCACCCTGGGTTCGTCAATGGTGGAAATCACTCCGGGGATCCAAAACGGTGATTAATAGCCCATGAAACAGGCCAGAATCGGCCAAAACTGTGAGTGTTGATGACCGGCACGTAAATGCACCCTAGGGTTCGTCAATGGTGGAAATCACTCCGGGGACCCAAAACGGTGATTAATAGCCCATGAAACAGGCCAGAATCGGCCAAAACTGCGAGTGTTGATGACCGGCACGTAAATGCACCCTAGGGTTCGTCAATGGTGGAAATCACTCCGGGGACCCAAAACGGTGATTAATAGCCCATGCAACATGCCATAATCGGCCAAAACTGCGAGTGTTGATGACCGGCATATAAATGCACCCTGGGTTCTTTAATGGTGGAAATCACTCCGGGGATCCAAAACGGTGATTAATAGCCCATGAAACAGGCCAGAATCGGCCAAAACTGCGAGTGTTGATGACCGGCACGTAAATGCACCCTGGGTTCGTCAATGGTGGAAATCACTCCGGGGATCCAAAACGGTGATTAATAGCCCATGAAACAGGCCAGAATCGGCCAAAACTGTGAGTGTTGATGACCGGCACGTAAATGCACCCTAGGGTTCGTCAATGGTGGAAATCACTCCGGGGACCCAAAACGGTGATTAATAGCCCATGAAACAGGCCAGAATCGGCCAAAACTGCGAGTGTTGATGACCGGCACGTAAATGCACCCTGGGTTCGTCAATGGTGGAAATCACTCCGGGGATCCAAAACGGTGATTAATAGCCCATGAAACAGGCCAGAATCGGCCAAAACTGTGAGTGTTGATGACCGGCACGTAAATGCACCCTAGGGTTCGTCAATGGTGGAAATCACTCCGGGGACCCAAAACGGTGATTAATAGCCCATGAAACAGGCCAGAATCGGCCAAAACTGTGAGTGTTGATGACCGGCACGTAAATGCACCCTAGGGTTCGTCAATGGTGGAAATCACTCCGGGGACCCAAAACGGTGATTAATAGCCCATGCAACATGCCAGAATCGGCCAAAACTGTGAGTGTTGATGACCGACACGTAAATGCACCCTGGGTTCGTCAATGGTGGAAATCACTCCGGGGATCCAAAACGGTGATTAATAGCCCATGAAACAGGCCAGAATCGGCCAAAACTGTGAGTGTTGATGACCGGCACGTAAATGCACCCTGGGGTTCGTCAATGGTGGAAATCACTCCGGGGACCCAAAACGGTGATTAATAGCCCATGAAACAGGCCAGAATCGGCCAAAACTGCGAGTGTTGATGACCGGCACGTAAATGCACCCTGGGTTCGTCAATGGTGGAAATCACTCCGGGGATCCAAAACGGTGATTAATAGCCCATGAAACAGGCCAGAATCGGCCAAAACTGTGAGTGTTGATGACCGGCACGTAAATGCACCCTAGGGTTCGTCAATGGTGGAAATCACTCCGGGGACCCAAAACGGTGATTAATAGCCCAAGAAACATGCCAGAATCGGCCAAAACTGCGAGTGTTGATGACCGGCACGTAAATGCACCCTGGGTTCGTCAATGGTGGAAATCACTCCGGGGATCCAAAACGGTGATTAATAGCCCATGAAACAGGCCAGAATCGGCCAAAACTGCGAGTGTTGATGACCAGCACGTAAATGCACCCTGGGTTCGTCAATGGTGGAAATCACTCCGGGGACCCAAAACGGTGATTAATAGCCCATGCAACATGCCAGAATCGGCCAAAACTGTGAGTGTTGATGACCGGCACGTAAATGCACCCTGGGGTTCGTCAATGGTGGAAATCACTCCGGGGACCCAAAACGGTGATTAATAGCCCAAGAAACATGCCAGAATCGGCCAAAACTGCGAGTGTTGATGACCGGCACGTAAATGCACCCTGGGTTCGTCAATGGTGGAAATCACTCCGGGGATCCAAAACGGTGATTAATAGCCCATGAAACAGGCCAGAATCGGCCAAAACTGCGAGTGTTGATGACCGGCACGTAAATGCACCCTAGGATTCGTCAATGGTGGAAATCACTCCGGGGACCCAAAACGGTGATTAATAGCCCATGAAACAGGCCAGAATCGGCCAAAACTGCGAGTGTTGATGACCGGCACGTAAATGCACCCTAGGGTTCGTCAATGGTGGATATCACTCCGGGGACCCAAAACGGTGATTAATAGCCCATGCAACATGCCAGAATCGGCCAAAACTGTGAGTGTTGATGACCGGCACGTAAATGCACCCTGGGTTCGTCAATGGTGGAAATCACTCCGGGGATCCAAAACGGTGATTAATAGCCCATGAAACAGGCCAGAATCGGCCAAAACTGCGAGTGTTGATGACCGGCACGTAAATGCACCCTAGGATTCGTCAATGGTGGAAATCACTCCGGGGACCCAAAACGGTGATTAATAGCCCATGAAACAGGCCAGAATCGGCCAAAACTGCGAGTGTTGATGACCGGCACGTAAATGCACCCTAGGGTTCGTCAATGGTGGATATCACTCCGGGGACCCAAAACGGTGATTAATAGCCCATGAAACAGGCCAGAATCGGCCAAAACTGCGAGTGTTGATGACCGGCACGTAAATGCACCCTAGGGTTCGTCAATGGTGGAAATCACTCCGGGGACCCAAAACGGTGATTAATAGCCCATGCAACATGCCAGAATCGGCCAAAACTGTGAGTGTTGATGACCGGCACGTAAATGCACCCTGGGTTCGTCAATGGTGAAAATCACTCCGGGGACCCAAAACGGTGATTAATAGCCCATGAAACAGGCCAGAATCGGCCAAAACTGTGAGTGTTGATGACCGGCACGTAAATGCACCCTGGGATTCGTCAATGGTGGAAATCACTCCGGGGACCCAAAACGGTGATTAATAGCCCATGAAACAGGCCAGAATCGGCCAAAACTGCGAGTGTTGATGACCGGCACGTAAATGCACCCTAGGGTTCGTCAATGGTGGATATCACTCCGGGGACCCAAAACGGTGATTAATAGCCCATGCAACATGCCAGAATCGGCCAAAACTGTGAGTGTTGATGACCGGCACGTAAATGCACCCTGGGTTCGTCAATGGTGGAAATCACTCCGGGGATCCAAAACGGTGATTAATAGCCCATGAAACAGGCCAGAATCGGCCAAAACTGCGAGTGTTGATGACCGGCACGTAAATGCACCCTAGGATTCGTCAATGGTGGAAATCACTCCGGGGACCCAAAACGGTGATTAATAGCCCATGAAACAGGCCAGAATCGGCCAAAACTGCGAGTGTTGATGACCGGCACGTAAATGCACCCTAGGGTTCGTCAATGGTGGATATCACTCCGGGGACCCAAAACGGTGATTAATAGCCCATGAAACAGGCCAGAATCGGCCAAAACTGCGAGTGTTGATGACCGGCACGTAAATGCACCCTAGGGTTCGTCAATGGTGGATATCACTCCGGGGACCCAAAACGGTGATTAATAGCCCATGCAACATGCCAGAATCGGCCAAAACTGTGAGTGTTGATGACCGGCACGTAAATGCACCCTGGGTTCGTCAATGGTGGAAATCACTCCGGGGATCCAAAACGGTGATTAATAGCCCATGAAACAGGCCAGAATCGGCCAAAACTGCGAGTGTTGATGACCGGCACGTAAATGCACCCTAGGATTCGTCAATGGTGGAAATCACTCCGGGGACCCAAAACGGTGATTAATAGCCCATGAAACAGGCCAGAATCGGCCAAAACTGCGAGTGTTGATGACCGGCACGTAAATGCACCCTGGGTTCGTCAATGGTGGAAATCACTCCGGGGATCCAAAACGGTGATTAATAGCCCATGAAACAGGCCAGAATCGGCCAAAACTGTGAGTGTTGATGACCGGCACGTAAATGCACCCTAGGGTTCGTCAATGGTGGAAATCACTCCGGGGACCCAAAACGGTGATTAATAGCCCATGAAACATGCCAGAATCGGCCAAAACTGCGAGTGTTGATGACCGGCACGTAAATGCACCCTGGGTTCGTCAATGGTGGAAATCACTCCGGGGATCCAAAACGGTGATTAATAGCCCATGAAACAGGCCAGAATCGGCCAAAACTGCGAGTGTTGATGACCGGCACGTAAATGCACCCTAGGGTTCGTCAATGGTGGAAATCACTCCGGGGACCCAAAACGGTGATTAATAGCCCATGAAAAAGGCCAGAATCGGCCAAAACTGTGAGTGTTGATGACCGGCACGTAAATGCACCCTAGGGTTCGTCAATGGTGGATATCACTCCGGGGACCCAAAACGGTGATTAATAGCCCATGCAACATGCCAGAATCGGCCAAAACTGTGAGTGTTGATGACCGGCACGTAAATGCACCCTGGGTTCGTCAATGGTGGAAATCACTCCGGGGATCCAAAACGGTGATTAATAGCCCATGAAACAGGCCAGAATCGGCCAAAACTGTGAGTGTTGATGACCGGCACGTAAATGCACCCTGGGGTTCGTCAATGGTGGAAATCACTCCGGGGACCCAAAACGGTGATTAATAGCCCATGAAACAGGCCAGAATCGGCCAAAACTGTGAGTGTTGATGACCGGCACGTAAATGCACCCTAGGGTTCGTCAATGGTGGAAATCACTCCGGGGACCCAAAACGGTGATTAATAGCCCATGCAACATGCCAGAATCGGCCAAAACTGTGAGTGTTGATGACCGGCACGTAAATGCACCCTGGGTTCGTCAATGGTGGAAATCACTCCGGGGATCCAAAACGGTGATTAATAGCCCATGAAACAGGCCAGAATCGGCCAAAACTGTGAGTGTTGATGACCGGCACGTAAATGCACCCTGGGGTTCGTCAATGGTGGAAATCACTCCGGGGACCCAAAACGGTGATTAATAGCCCATGAAACAGGCCAGAATCGGCCAAAACTGCGAGTGTTGATGACCGGCACGTAAATGCACCCTGGGTTCGTCAATGGTGGAAATCACTCCGGGGATCCAAAACGGTGATTAATAGCCCATGAAACAGGCCAGAATCGGCCAAAACTGTGAGTGTTGATGACCGGCACGTAAATGCACCCTAGGGTTCGTCAATGGTGGAAATCACTCCGGGGATCCAAAACGGTGATTAATAGCCCATGAAACAGGCCAGAATCGGCCAAAACTGTGAGTGTTGATGACCGGCACGTAAATGCACCCTAGGGTTCGTCAATGGTGGATATCACTCCGGGGACCCAAAACGGTGATTAATAGCCCATGCAACATGCCAGAATCGGCCAAAACTGTGAGTGTTGATGACCGGCACGTAAATGCACCCTGGGTTCGTCAATGGTGAAAATCACTCCGGGGACCCAAAACGGTGATTAATAGCCCATGAAACAGGCCAGAATCGGCCAAAACTGCGAGTGTTGATGACCGGCACGTAAATGCACCCTGGGTTCGTCAATGGTGGAAATCACTCCGGGGATCCAAAACGGTGATTAATAGCCCATGAAACAGGCCAGAATCGGCCAAAACTGCGAGTGTTGATGACCGGCACATAAATGCACCCTGGGTTCTTTAATGGTGGAAATCACTCCGGGGACCCAAAACGGTGATTAATAGCCCATGAAACAGGCCAGAATCGGCCAAAACTGCGAGTGTTGATGACCGGCACGTAAATGCACCCTGGGTTCGTCAATGGTGGAAATCACTCCGGGGATCCAAAACGGTGATTAATAGCCCATGAAACAGGCCAGAATCGGCCAAAACTGTGAGTGTTGATGACCGGCACGTAAATGCACCCTAGGGTTCGTCAATGGTGGAAATCACTCCGGGGACCCAAAACGGTGATTAATAGCCCATGAAACAGGCCAGAATCGGCCAAAACTGCGAGTGTTGATGACCGGCACGTAAATGCACCCTGGGTTCGTCAATGGTGGAAATCACTCCGGGGATCCAAAACGGTGATTAATAGCCCATGAAACAGGCCAGAATCGGCCAAAACTGCGAGTGTTGATGACCGGCACGTAAATGCACCCTAGGGTTCGTCAATGGTGGAAATCACTCCGGGGACCCAAAACGGTGATTAATAGCCCATGAAACAGGCCAGAATCGGCCAAAACTGCGAGTGTTGATGACCGGCACGTAAATGCACCCTGGGTTCGTCAATGGTGGAAATCACTCCGGGGATCCAAAACGGTGATTAATAGCCCATGAAACAGGCCAGAATCGGCCAAAACTGTGAGTGTTGATGACCGGCACGTAAATGCACCCTAGGGTTCGTCAATGGTGGAAATCACTCCGGGGACCCAAAACGGTGATTAATAGCCCATGAAACAGGCCAGAATCGGCCAAAACTGCGAGTGTTGATGACCGGCACGTAAATGCACCCTGGGTTCGTCAATGGTGGAAATCACTCCGGGGATCCAAAACGGTGATTAATAGCCCATGAAACAGGCCAGAATCGGCCAAAACTGCGAGTGTTGATGACCGGCACGTAAATGCACCCTAGGGTTCGTCAATGGTGGAAATCACTCCGGGGACCCAAAACGGTGATTAATAGCCCATGAAACAGGCCAGAATCGGCCAAAACTGTGAGTGTTGATGACCGGCACGTAAATGCACCCTAGGGTTCGTCAATGGTGGAAATCACTCCGGGGACCCAAAACGGTGATTAATAGCCCATGCAACATGCCAGAATCGGCCAAAACTGTGAGTGTTGATGACCGGCACGTAAATGCACCCTGGGTTCGTCAATGGTGGAAATCACTCCGGGGATCCAAAACGGTGATTAATAGCCCATGAAACAAGCCAGAATCGGCCAAAACTGTGAGTGTTGATGACCGGCACGTAAATGCACCCTGGGGTTCGTCAATGGTGGAAATCACTCCGGGGACCCAAAACGGTGATTAATAGCCCATGAAACAGGCCAGAATCGGCCAAAACTGCGAGTGTTGATGACCGGCACGTAAATGCACCCTGGGTTCGTCAATGGTGGAAATCACTCCGGGGATCCAAAACGGTGATTAATAGCCCATGAAACAGGCCAGAATCGGCCAAAACTGTGAGTGTTGATGACCGGCACGTAAATGCACCCTAGGGTTCGTCAATGGTGGAAATCACTCCGGGGACCCAAAACGGTGATTAATAGCCCAAGAAACATGCCAGAATCGGCCAAAACTGCGAGTGTTGATGACCGGCACGTAAATGCACCCTGGGTTCGTCAATGGTGGAAATCACTCCGGGGATCCAAAACGGTGATTAATAGCCCATGAAACAGGCCAGAATCGGCCAAAACTGCGAGTGTTGATGACCGGCACGTAAATGCACCCTAGGATTCGTCAATGGTGGAAATCACTCCGGGGACCCAAAACGGTGATTAATAGCCCATGAAACAGGCCAGAATCGGCCAAAACTGCGAGTGTTGATGACCGGCACGTAAATGCACCCTAGGGTTCGTCAATGGTGGATATCACTCCGGGGACCCAAAACGGTGATTAATAGCCCATGCAACATGCCAGAATCGGCCAAAACTGTGAGTGTTGATGACCGGCACGTAAATGCACCCTGGGTTCGTCAATGGTGGAAATCACTCCGGGGATCCAAAACGGTGATTAATAGCCCATGAAACAGGCCAGAATCGGCCAAAACTGCGAGTGTTGATGACCGGCACGTAAATGCACCCTAGGATTCGTCAATGGTGGAAATCACTCCGGGGACCCAAAACGGTGATTAATAGCCCATGAAACAGGCCAGAATCGGCCAAAACTGCGAGTGTTGATGACCGGCACGTAAATGCACCCTAGGGTTCGTCAATGGTGGATATCACTCCGGGGACCCAAAACGGTGATTAATAGCCCATGAAACAGGCCAGAATCGGCCAAAACTGCGAGTGTTGATGACCGGCACGTAAATGCACCCTAGGGTTCGTCAATGGTGGAAATCACTCCGGGGACCCAAAACGGTGATTAATAGCCCATGCAACATGCCAGAATCGGCCAAAACTGTGAGTGTTGATGACCGGCACGTAAATGCACCCTGGGTTCGTCAATGGTGAAAATCACTCCGGGGACCCAAAACGGTGATTAATAGCCCATGAAACAGGCCAGAATCGGCCAAAACTGTGAGTGTTGATGACCGGCACGTAAATGCACCCTGGGATTCGTCAATGGTGGAAATCACTCCGGGGACCCAAAACGGTGATTAATAGCCCATGAAACAGGCCAGAATCGGCCAAAACTGCGAGTGTTGATGACCGGCACGTAAATGCACCCTAGGGTTCGTCAATGGTGGATATCACTCCGGGGACCCAAAACGGTGATTAATAGCCCATGCAACATGCCAGAATCGGCCAAAACTGTGAGTGTTGATGACCGGCACGTAAATGCACCCTGGGTTCGTCAATGGTGGAAATCACTCCGGGGATCCAAAACGGTGATTAATAGCCCATGAAACAGGCCAGAATCGGCCAAAACTGCGAGTGTTGATGACCGGCACGTAAATGCACCCTAGGATTCGTCAATGGTGGAAATCACTCCGGGGACCCAAAACGGTGATTAATAGCCCATGAAACAGGCCAGAATCGGCCAAAACTGCGAGTGTTGATGACCGGCACGTAAATGCACCCTAGGGTTCGTCAATGGTGGATATCACTCCGGGGACCCAAAACGGTGATTAATAGCCCATGAAACAGGCCAGAATCGGCCAAAACTGCGAGTGTTGATGACCGGCACGTAAATGCACCCTAGGGTTCGTCAATGGTGGATATCACTCCGGGGACCCAAAACGGTGATTAATAGCCCATGCAACATGCCAGAATCGGCCAAAACTGTGAGTGTTGATGACCGGCACGTAAATGCACCCTGGGTTCGTCAATGGTGGAAATCACTCCGGGGATCCAAAACGGTGATTAATAGCCCATGAAACAGGCCAGAATCGGCCAAAACTGCGAGTGTTGATGACCGGCACGTAAATGCACCCTAGGATTCGTCAATGGTGGAAATCACTCCGGGGACCCAAAACGGTGATTAATAGCCCATGAAACAGGCCAGAATCGGCCAAAACTGCGAGTGTTGATGACCGGCACGTAAATGCACCCTGGGTTCGTCAATGGTGGAAATCACTCCGGGGATCCAAAACGGTGATTAATAGCCCATGAAACAGGCCAGAATCGGCCAAAACTGTGAGTGTTGATGACCGGCACGTAAATGCACCCTAGGGTTCGTCAATGGTGGAAATCACTCCGGGGACCCAAAACGGTGATTAATAGCCCATGAAACATGCCAGAATCGGCCAAAACTGCGAGTGTTGATGACCGGCACGTAAATGCACCCTGGGTTCGTCAATGGTGGAAATCACTCCGGGGATCCAAAACGGTGATTAATAGCCCATGAAACAGGCCAGAATCGGCCAAAACTGCGAGTGTTGATGACCGGCACGTAAATGCACCCTAGGGTTCGTCAATGGTGGAAATCACTCCGGGGACCCAAAACGGTGATTAATAGCCCATGAAACAGGCCAGAATCGGCCAAAACTGTGAGTGTTGATGACCGGCACGTAAATGCACCCTAGGGTTCGTCAATGGTGGATATCACTCCGGGGACCCAAAACGGTGATTAATAGCCCATGCAACATGCCAGAATCGGCCAAAACTGTGAGTGTTGATGACCGGCACGTAAATGCACCCTGGGTTCGTCAATGGTGGAAATCACTCCGGGGATCCAAAACGGTGATTAATAGCCCATGAAACAGGCCAGAATCGGCCAAAACTGTGAGTGTTGATGACCGGCACGTAAATGCACCCTGGGGTTCGTCAATGGTGGAAATCACTCCGGGGACCCAAAACGGTGATTAATAGCCCATGAAACAGGCCAGAATCGGCCAAAACTGTGAGTGTTGATGACCGGCACGTAAATGCACCCTAGGATTCGTCAATGGTGGAAATCACTCCGGGGACCCAAAACGGTGATTAATAGCCCATGAAACAGGCCAGAATCGGCCAAAACTGCGAGTGTTGATGACCGGCACGTAAATGCACCCTAGGATTCGTCAATGGTGGAAATCACTCCGGGGACCCAAAACGGTGATTAATAGCCCATGAAACAGGCCAGAATCGGCCAAAACTGCGAGTGTTGATGACCGGCACGTAAATGCACCCTGGGTTCGTCAATGGTGGAAATCACTCCGGGGATCCAAAACGGTGATTAATAGCCCATGAAACAGGCCAGAATCGGCCAAAACTGTGAGTGTTGATGACCGGCACGTAAATGCACCCTAGGGTTCGTCAATGGTGGAAATCACTCCGGGGACCCAAAACGGTGATTAATAGCCCATGAAACATGCCAGAATCGGCCAAAACTGCGAGTGTTGATGACCGGCACGTAAATGCACCCTGGGTTCGTCAATGGTGGAAATCACTCCGGGGATCCAAAACGGTGATTAATAGCCCATGAAACAGGCCAGAATCGGCCAAAACTGCGAGTGTTGATGACCGGCACGTAAATGCACCCTAGGGTTCGTCAATGGTGGAAATCACTCCGGGGACCCAAAACGGTGATTAATAGCCCATGAAACAGGCCAGAATCGGCCAAAACTGTGAGTGTTGATGACCGGCACGTAAATGCACCCTAGGGTTCGTCAATGGTGGATATCACTCCGGGGACCCAAAACGGTGATTAATAGCCCATGCAACATGCCAGAATCGGCCAAAACTGTGAGTGTTGATGACCGGCACGTAAATGCACCCTGGGTTCGTCAATGGTGGAAATCACTCCGGGGATCCAAAACGGTGATTAATAGCCCATGAAACAGGCCAGAATCGGCCAAAACTGTGAGTGTTGATGACCGGCACGTAAATGCACCCTGGGGTTCGTCAATGGTGGAAATCACTCCGGGGACCCAAAACGGTGATTAATAGCCCATGAAACAGGCCAGAATCGGCCAAAACTGTGAGTGTTGATGACCGGCACGTAAATGCACCCTAGGGTTCGTCAATGGTGGAAATCACTCCGGGGACCCAAAACGGTGATTAATAGCCCATGCAACATGCCAGAATCGGCCAAAACTGTGAGTGTTGATGACCGGCACGTAAATGCACCCTGGGTTCGTCAATGGTGGAAATCACTCCGGGGATCCAAAACGGTGATTAATAGCCCATGAAACAGGCCAGAATCGGCCAAAACTGTGAGTGTTGATGACCGGCACGTAAATGCACCCTGGGGTTCGTCAATGGTGGAAATCACTCCGGGGACCCAAAACGGTGATTAATAGCCCATGAAACAGGCCAGAATCGGCCAAAACTGCGAGTGTTGATGACCGGCACGTAAATGCACCCTGGGTTCGTCAATGGTGGAAATCACTCCGGGGATCCAAAACGGTGATTAATAGCCCATGAAACAGGCCAGAATCGGCCAAAACTGTGAGTGTTGATGACCGGCACGTAAATGCACCCTAGGGTTCGTCAATGGTGGAAATCACTCCGGGGATCCAAAACGGTGATTAATAGCCCATGAAACAGGCCAGAATCGGCCAAAACTGTGAGTGTTGATGACCGGCACGTAAATGCACCCTAGGGTTCGTCAATGGTGGATATCACTCCGGGGACCCAAAACGGTGATTAATAGCCCATGCAACATGCCAGAATCGGCCAAAACTGTGAGTGTTGATGACCGGCACGTAAATGCACCCTGGGTTCGTCAATGGTGAAAATCACTCCGGGGACCCAAAACGGTGATTAATAGCCCATGAAACAGGCCAGAATCGGCCAAAACTGTGAGTGTTGATGACCGGCACGTAAATGCACCCTAGGGTTCGTCAATGGTGGAAATCACTCCGGGGACCCAAAACGGTGATTAATAGCCCATGAAACATGCCAGAATCGGCCAAAACTGCGAGTGTTGATGACCGGCACGTAAATGCACCCTGGGTTCGTCAATGGTGGAAATCACTCCGGGGATCCAAAACGGTGATTAATAGCCCATGAAACAGGCCAGAATCGGCCAAAACTGTGAGTGTTGATGACCGGCACGTAAATGCACCCTAGGGTTCGTCAATGGTGGAAATCACTCCGGGGACCCAAAACGGTGATTAATAGCCCATGAAACATGCCAGAATCGGCCAAAACTGCGAGTGTTGATGACCGGCACGTAAATGCACCCTGGGTTCGTCAATGGTGGAAATCACTCCGGGGATCCAAAACGGTGATTAATAGCCCATGAAACAGGCCAGAATCGGCCAAAACTGCGAGTGTTGATGACCGGCACGTAAATGCACCCTAGGGTTCGTCAATGGTGGAAATCACTCCGGGGACCCAAAACGGTGATTAATAGCCCATGAAACAGGCCAGAATCGGCCAAAACTGTGAGTGTTGATGACCGGCACGTAAATGCACCCTAGGGTTCGTCAATGGTGGATATCACTCCGGGGACCCAAAACGGTGATTAATAGCCCATGCAACATGCCAGAATCGGCCAAAACTGTGAGTGTTGATGACCGGCACGTAAATGCACCCTGGGTTCGTCAATGGTGGAAATCACTCCGGGGATCCAAAACGGTGATTAATAGCCCATGAAACAGGCCAGAATCGGCCAAAACTGTGAGTGTTGATGACCGGCACGTAAATGCACCCTGGGGTTCGTCAATGGTGGAAATCACTCCGGGGACCCAAAACGGTGATTAATAGCCCATGAAACAGGCCAGAATCGGCCAAAACTGTGAGTGTTGATGACCGGCACGTAAATGCACCCTAGGATTCGTCAATGGTGGAAATCACTCCGGGGACCCAAAACGGTGATTAATAGCCCATGAAACAGGCCAGAATCGGCCAAAACTGCGAGTGTTGATGACCGGCACGTAAATGCACCCTAGGATTCGTCAATGGTGGAAATCACTCCGGGGACCCAAAACGGTGATTAATAGCCCATGAAACAGGCCAGAATCGGCCAAAACTGCGAGTGTTGATGACCGGCACGTAAATGCACCCTGGGTTCGTCAATGGTGGAAATCACTCCGGGGATCCAAAACGGTGATTAATAGCCCATGAAACAGGCCAGAATCGGCCAAAACTGTGAGTGTTGATGACCGGCACGTAAATGCACCCTAGGGTTCGTCAATGGTGGAAATCACTCCGGGGACCCAAAACGGTGATTAATAGCCCATGAAACATGCCAGAATCGGCCAAAACTGCGAGTGTTGATGACCGGCACGTAAATGCACCCTGGGTTCGTCAATGGTGGAAATCACTCCGGGGATCCAAAACGGTGATTAATAGCCCATGAAACAGGCCAGAATCGGCCAAAACTGCGAGTGTTGATGACCGGCACGTAAATGCACCCTAGGGTTCGTCAATGGTGGAAATCACTCCGGGGACCCAAAACGGTGATTAATAGCCCATGAAACAGGCCAGAATCGGCCAAAACTGTGAGTGTTGATGACCGGCACGTAAATGCACCCTAGGGTTCGTCAATGGTGGATATCACTCCGGGGACCCAAAACGGTGATTAATAGCCCATGCAACATGCCAGAATCGGCCAAAACTGTGAGTGTTGATGACCGGCACGTAAATGCACCCTGGGTTCGTCAATGGTGGAAATCACTCCGGGGATCCAAAACGGTGATTAATAGCCCATGAAACAGGCCAGAATCGGCCAAAACTGTGAGTGTTGATGACCGGCACGTAAATGCACCCTGGGGTTCGTCAATGGTGGAAATCACTCCGGGGACCCAAAACGGTGATTAATAGCCCATGAAACAGGCCAGAATCGGCCAAAACTGTGAGTGTTGATGACCGGCACGTAAATGCACCCTAGGGTTCGTCAATGGTGGAAATCACTCCGGGGACCCAAAACGGTGATTAATAGCCCATGCAACATGCCAGAATCGGCCAAAACTGTGAGTGTTGATGACCGGCACGTAAATGCACCCTGGGTTCGTCAATGGTGGAAATCACTCCGGGGATCCAAAACGGTGATTAATAGCCCATGAAACAGGCCAGAATCGGCCAAAACTGTGAGTGTTGATGACCGGCACGTAAATGCACCCTGGGGTTCGTCAATGGTGGAAATCACTCCGGGGACCCAAAACGGTGATTAATAGCCCATGAAACAGGCCAGAATCGGCCAAAACTGCGAGTGTTGATGACCGGCACGTAAATGCACCCTGGGTTCGTCAATGGTGGAAATCACTCCGGGGATCCAAAACGGTGATTAATAGCCCATGAAACAGGCCAGAATCGGCCAAAACTGTGAGTGTTGATGACCGGCACGTAAATGCACCCTAGGGTTCGTCAATGGTGGAAATCACTCCGGGGATCCAAAACGGTGATTAATAGCCCATGAAACAGGCCAGAATCGGCCAAAACTGTGAGTGTTGATGACCGGCACGTAAATGCACCCTAGGGTTCGTCAATGGTGGATATCACTCCGGGGACCCAAAACGGTGATTAATAGCCCATGCAACATGCCAGAATCGGCCAAAACTGTGAGTGTTGATGACCGGCACGTAAATGCACCCTGGGTTCGTCAATGGTGAAAATCACTCCGGGGACCCAAAACGGTGATTAATAGCCCATGAAACAGGCCAGAATCGGCCAAAACTGTGAGTGTTGATGACCGGCACGTAAATGCACCCTAGGGTTCGTCAATGGTGGAAATCACTCCGGGGACCCAAAACGGTGATTAATAGCCCATGCAACATGCCATAATCGGCCAAAACTGCGAGTGTTGATGACCGGCACATAAATGCACCCTGGGTTCTTTAATGGTGGAAATCACTCCGGGGATCCAAAACGGTGATTAATAGCCCATGAAACAGGCCAGAATCGGCCAAAACTGCGAGTGTTGATGACCGGCACGTAAATGCACCCTGGGTTCGTCAATGGTGGAAATCACTCCGGGGATCCAAAACGGTGATTAATAGCCCATGAAACAGGCCAGAATCGGCCAAAACTGTGAGTGTTGATGACCGGCACGTAAATGCACCCTGGGGTTCGTCAATGGTGGAAATCACTCCGGGGACCCAAAACGGTGATTAATAGCCCATGAAACAGGCCAGAATCGGCCAAAACTGTGAGTGTTGATGACCGGCACGTAAATGCACCCTAGGATTCGTCAATGGTGGAAATCACTCCGGGGACCCAAAACGGTGATTAATAGCCCATGAAACAGGCCAGAATCGGCCAAAACTGCGAGTGTTGATGACCGGCACGTAAATGCACCCTAGGATTCGTCAATGGTGGAAATCACTCCGGGGACCCAAAACGGTGATTAATAGCCCATGAAACAGGCCAGAATCGGCCAAAACTGCGAGTGTTGATGACCGGCACGTAAATGCACCCTGGGTTCGTCAATGGTGGAAATCACTCCGGGGATCCAAAACGGTGATTAATAGCCCATGAAACAGGCCAGAATCGGCCAAAACTGTGAGTGTTGATGACCGGCACGTAAATGCACCCTAGGGTTCGTCAATGGTGGAAATCACTCCGGGGACCCAAAACGGTGATTAATAGCCCATGAAACATGCCAGAATCGGCCAAAACTGCGAGTGTTGATGACCGGCACGTAAATGCACCCTGGGTTCGTCAATGGTGGAAATCACTCCGGGGATCCAAAACGGTGATTAATAGCCCATGAAACAGGCCAGAATCGGCCAAAACTGCGAGTGTTGATGACCGGCACGTAAATGCACCCTAGGGTTCGTCAATGGTGGAAATCACTCCGGGGACCCAAAACGGTGATTAATAGCCCATGAAACAGGCCAGAATCGGCCAAAACTGTGAGTGTTGATGACCGGCACGTAAATGCACCCTAGGGTTCGTCAATGGTGGATATCACTCCGGGGACCCAAAACGGTGATTAATAGCCCATGCAACATGCCAGAATCGGCCAAAACTGTGAGTGTTGATGACCGGCACGTAAATGCACCCTGGGTTCGTCAATGGTGGAAATCACTCCGGGGATCCAAAACGGTGATTAATAGCCCATGAAACAGGCCAGAATCGGCCAAAACTGTGAGTGTTGATGACCGGCACGTAAATGCACCCTGGGGTTCGTCAATGGTGGAAATCACTCCGGGGACCCAAAACGGTGATTAATAGCCCATGAAACAGGCCAGAATCGGCCAAAACTGTGAGTGTTGATGACCGGCACGTAAATGCACCCTAGGGTTCGTCAATGGTGGAAATCACTCCGGGGACCCAAAACGGTGATTAATAGCCCATGCAACATGCCAGAATCGGCCAAAACTGTGAGTGTTGATGACCGGCACGTAAATGCACCCTGGGTTCGTCAATGGTGGAAATCACTCCGGGGATCCAAAACGGTGATTAATAGCCCATGAAACAGGCCAGAATCGGCCAAAACTGTGAGTGTTGATGACCGGCACGTAAATGCACCCTGGGGTTCGTCAATGGTGGAAATCACTCCGGGGACCCAAAACGGTGATTAATAGCCCATGAAACAGGCCAGAATCGGCCAAAACTGCGAGTGTTGATGACCGGCACGTAAATGCACCCTGGGTTCGTCAATGGTGGAAATCACTCCGGGGATCCAAAACGGTGATTAATAGCCCATGAAACAGGCCAGAATCGGCCAAAACTGTGAGTGTTGATGACCGGCACGTAAATGCACCCTAGGGTTCGTCAATGGTGGAAATCACTCCGGGGATCCAAAACGGTGATTAATAGCCCATGAAACAGGCCAGAATCGGCCAAAACTGTGAGTGTTGATGACCGGCACGTAAATGCACCCTAGGGTTCGTCAATGGTGGATATCACTCCGGGGACCCAAAACGGTGATTAATAGCCCATGCAACATGCCAGAATCGGCCAAAACTGTGAGTGTTGATGACCGGCACGTAAATGCACCCTGGGTTCGTCAATGGTGAAAATCACTCCGGGGACCCAAAACGGTGATTAATAGCCCATGAAACAGGCCAGAATCGGCCAAAACTGTGAGTGTTGATGACCGGCACGTAAATGCACCCTAGGGTTCGTCAATGGTGGAAATCACTCCGGGGACCCAAAACGGTGATTAATAGCCCATGCAACATGCCATAATCGGCCAAAACTGCGAGTGTTGATGACCGGCACATAAATGCACCCTGGGTTCTTTAATGGTGGAAATCACTCCGGGGATCCAAAACGGTGATTAATAGCCCATGAAACAGGCCAGAATCGGCCAAAACTGCGAGTGTTGATGACCGGCACGTAAATGCACCCTGGGTTCGTCAATGGTGGAAATCACTCCGGGGATCCAAAACGGTGATTAATAGCCCATGAAACAGGCCAGAATCGGCCAAAACTGCGAGTGTTGATGACCGGCACGTAAATGCACCCTAGGGTTCGTCAATGGTGGAAATCACTCCGGGGACCCAAAACGGTGATTAATAGCCCATGAAACAGGCCAGAATCGGCCAAAACTGTGAGTGTTGATGACCGGCACGTAAATGCACCCTAGGGTTCGTCAATGGTGGATATCACTCCGGGGACCCAAAACGGTGATTAATAGCCCATGCAACATGCCAGAATCGGCCAAAACTGTGAGTGTTGATGACCGGCACGTAAATGCACCCTGGGTTCGTCAATGGTGGAAATCACTCCGGGGATCCAAAACGGTGATTAATAGCCCATGAAACAGGCCAGAATCGGCCAAAACTGTGAGTGTTGATGACCGGCACGTAAATGCACCCTGGGGTTCGTCAATGGTGGAAATCACTCCGGGGACCCAAAACGGTGATTAATAGCCCATGAAACAGGCCAGAATCGGCCAAAACTGTGAGTGTTGATGACCGGCACGTAAATGCACCCTAGGGTTCGTCAATGGTGGAAATCACTCCGGGGACCCAAAACGGTGATTAATAGCCCATGCAACATGCCAGAATCGGCCAAAACTGTGAGTGTTGATGACCGGCACGTAAATGCACCCTGGGTTCGTCAATGGTGGAAATCACTCCGGGGATCCAAAACGGTGATTAATAGCCCATGAAACAGGCCAGAATCGGCCAAAACTGTGAGTGTTGATGACCGGCACGTAAATGCACCCTGGGGTTCGTCAATGGTGGAAATCACTCCGGGGACCCAAAACGGTGATTAATAGCCCATGAAACAGGCCAGAATCGGCCAAAACTGCGAGTGTTGATGACCGGCACGTAAATGCACCCTGGGTTCGTCAATGGTGGAAATCACTCCGGGGATCCAAAACGGTGATTAATAGCCCATGAAACAGGCCAGAATCGGCCAAAACTGTGAGTGTTGATGACCGGCACGTAAATGCACCCTAGGGTTCGTCAATGGTGGAAATCACTCCGGGGATCCAAAACGGTGATTAATAGCCCATGAAACAGGCCAGAATCGGCCAAAACTGTGAGTGTTGATGACCGGCACGTAAATGCACCCTAGGGTTCGTCAATGGTGGATATCACTCCGGGGACCCAAAACGGTGATTAATAGCCCATGCAACATGCCAGAATCGGCCAAAACTGTGAGTGTTGATGACCGGCACGTAAATGCACCCTGGGTTCGTCAATGGTGAAAATCACTCCGGGGACCCAAAACGGTGATTAATAGCCCATGAAACAGGCCAGAATCGGCCAAAACTGTGAGTGTTGATGACCGGCACGTAAATGCACCCTAGGGTTCGTCAATGGTGGAAATCACTCCGGGGACCCAAAACGGTGATTAATAGCCCATGCAACATGCCATAATCGGCCAAAACTGCGAGTGTTGATGACCGGCACGTAAATGCACCCTGGGTTCGTCAATGGTGGAAATCACTCCGGGGATCCAAAACGGTGATTAATAGCCCATGAAACAGGCCAGAATCGGCCAAAACTGCGAGTGTTGATGACCGGCACGTAAATGCACCCTGGGTTCGTCAATGGTGGAAATCACTCCGGGGATCCAAAACGGTGATTAATAGCCCATGAAACAGGCCAGAATCGGCCAAAACTGCGAGTGTTGATGACCGGCACGTAAATGCACCCTAGGGTTCGTCAATGGTGGAAATCACTCCGGGGACCCAAAACGGTGATTAATAGCCCAAGAAACAGGCCAGAATCGGCCAAAACTGCGAGTGTTGATGACCGGCACGTAAATGCACCCTGGGTTCGTCAATGGTGGAAATCACTCCGGGGATCCAAAACGGTGATTAATAGCCCATGAAACAGGCCAGAATCGGCCAAAACTGCGAGTGTTGATGACCGGCACGTAAATGCACCCTGGGTTCGTCAATGGTGGAAATCACTCCGGGGATCCAAAACGGTGATTAATAGCCCATGAAACAGGCCAGAATCGGCCAAAACTGTGAGTGTTGATGACCGGCACGTAAATGCACCCTAGGGTTCGTCAATGGTGGAAATCACTCCGGGGACCCAAAACGGTGATTAATAGCCCATGAAACAGGCCAGAATCGGCCAAAACTGCGAGTATTGATGACCGGCACGTAAATGCACCCTAGGGTTCGTCAATGGTGGAAATCACTCCGGGGACCCAAAACGGTGATTAATAGCCCATGCAACATGCCATAATCGGCCAAAACTGCGAGTGTTGATGACCGGCATATAAATGCACCCTGGGTTCTTTAATGGTGGAAATCACTCCGGGGATCCAAAACGGTGATTAATAGCCCATGAAACAGGCCAGAATCGGCCAAAACTGCGAGTGTTGATGACCGGCACGTAAATGCACCCTGGGTTCGTCAATGGTGGAAATCACTCCGGGGATCCAAAACGGTGATTAATAGCCCATGAAACAGGCCAGAATCGGCCAAAACTGTGAGTGTTGATGACCGGCACGTAAATGCACCCTAGGGTTCGTCAATGGTGGAAATCACTCCGGGGACCCAAAACGGTGATTAATAGCCCAAGAAACATGCCAGAATCGGCCAAAACTGCGAGTGTTGATGACCGGCACGTAAATGCACCCTGGGTTCGTCAATGGTGGAAATCACTCCGGGGATCCAAAACGGTGATTAATAGCCCATGAAACAGGCCAGAATCGGCCAAAACTGCGAGTGTTGATGACCAGCACGTAAATGCACCCTGGGTTCGTCAATGGTGGAAATCACTCCGGGGACCCAAAACGGTGATTAATAGCCCATGCAACATGCCAGAATCGGCCAAAACTGTGAGTGTTGATGACCGGCACGTAAATGCACCCTGGGGTTCGTCAATGGTGGAAATCACTCCGGGGACCCAAAACGGTGATTAATAGCCCATGCAACATGCCAGAATCGGCCAAAACTGTGAGTGTTGATGACCGGCACGTAAATGCACCCTAGGGTTCGTCAATGGTGGAAATCACTCCGGGGACCCAAAACGGTGATTAATAGCCCATGAAACAGGCCAGAATCGGCCAAAACTGCGAGTGTTGATGACCGGCACGTAAATGCACCCTGGGTTCGTCAATGGTGGAAATCACTCCGGGGATCCAAAACGGTGATTAATAGCCCATGAAACAGGCCAGAATCGGCCAAAACTGTGAGTGTTGATGACCGGCACGTAAATGCACCCTAGGGTTCGTCAATGGTGGAAATCACTCCGGGGACCCAAAACGGTGATTAATAGCCCATGAAACAGGCCAGAATCGGCCAAAACTGTGAGTGTTGATGACCGGCACGTAAATGCACCCTAGGGTTCGTCAATGGTGGAAATCACTCCGGGGATCCAAAACGGTGATTAATAGCCCATGAAACAGGCCAGAATCGGCCAAAACTGTGAGTGTTGATGACCGGCACGTAAATGCACCCTAGGGTTCGTCAATGGTGGATATCACTCCGGGGACCCAAAACGGTGATTAATAGCCCATGCAACATGCCAGAATCGGCCAAAACTGTGAGTGTTGATGACCGGCACGTAAATGCACCCTGGGTTCGTCAATGGTGAAAATCACTCCGGGGACCCAAAACGGTGATTAATAGCCCATGAAACAGGCCAGAATCGGCCAAAACTGTGAGTGTTGATGACCGGCACGTAAATGCACCCTAGGGTTCGTCAATGGTGGAAATCACTCCGGGGACCCAAAACGGTGATTAATAGCCCATGCAACATGCCATAATCGGCCAAAACTGCGAGTGTTGATGACCGGCACGTAAATGCACCCTGGGTTCGTCAATGGTGGAAATCACTCCGGGGATCCAAAACGGTGATTAATAGCCCATGAAACAGGCCAGAATCGGCCAAAACTGCGAGTGTTGATGACCGGCACGTAAATGCACCCTGGGTTCGTCAATGGTGGAAATCACTCCGGGGATCCAAAACGGTGATTAATAGCCCATGAAACAGGCCAGAATCGGCCAAAACTGCGAGTGTTGATGACCGGCACGTAAATGCACCCTAGGGTTCGTCAATGGTGGAAATCACTCCGGGGACCCAAAACGGTGATTAATAGCCCAAGAAACAGGCCAGAATCGGCCAAAACTGCGAGTGTTGATGACCGGCACGTAAATGCACCCTGGGTTCGTCAATGGTGGAAATCACTCCGGGGATCCAAAACGGTGATTAATAGCCCATGAAACAGGCCAGAATCGGCCAAAACTGCGAGTGTTGATGACCGGCACGTAAATGCACCCTGGGTTCGTCAATGGTGGAAATCACTCCGGGGATCCAAAACGGTGATTAATAGCCCATGAAACAGGCCAGAATCGGCCAAAACTGTGAGTGTTGATGACCGGCACGTAAATGCACCCTAGGGTTCGTCAATGGTGGAAATCACTCCGGGGACCCAAAACGGTGATTAATAGCCCATGAAACAGGCCAGAATCGGCCAAAACTGCGAGTATTGATGACCGGCACGTAAATGCACCCTAGGGTTCGTCAATGGTGGAAATCACTCCGGGGACCCAAAACGGTGATTAATAGCCCATGCAACATGCCATAATCGGCCAAAACTGCGAGTGTTGATGACCGGCATATAAATGCACCCTGGGTTCTTTAATGGTGGAAATCACTCCGGGGATCCAAAACGGTGATTAATAGCCCATGAAACAGGCCAGAATCGGCCAAAACTGCGAGTGTTGATGACCGGCACGTAAATGCACCCTGGGTTCGTCAATGGTGGAAATCACTCCGGGGATCCAAAACGGTGATTAATAGCCCATGAAACAGGCCAGAATCGGCCAAAACTGTGAGTGTTGATGACCGGCACGTAAATGCACCCTAGGGTTCGTCAATGGTGGAAATCACTCCGGGGACCCAAAACGGTGATTAATAGCCCAAGAAACATGCCAGAATCGGCCAAAACTGCGAGTGTTGATGACCGGCACGTAAATGCACCCTGGGTTCGTCAATGGTGGAAATCACTCCGGGGATCCAAAACGGTGATTAATAGCCCATGAAACAGGCCAGAATCGGCCAAAACTGCGAGTGTTGATGACCAGCACGTAAATGCACCCTGGGTTCGTCAATGGTGGAAATCACTCCGGGGACCCAAAACGGTGATTAATAGCCCATGCAACATGCCAGAATCGGCCAAAACTGTGAGTGTTGATGACCGGCACGTAAATGCACCCTGGGGTTCGTCAATGGTGGAAATCACTCCGGGGACCCAAAACGGTGATTAATAGCCCATGCAACATGCCAGAATCGGCCAAAACTGTGAGTGTTGATGACCGGCACGTAAATGCACCCTAGGGTTCGTCAATGGTGGAAATCACTCCGGGGACCCAAAACGGTGATTAATAGCCCATGAAACAGGCCAGAATCGGCCAAAACTGCGAGTGTTGATGACCGGCACGTAAATGCACCCTGGGTTCGTCAATGGTGGAAATCACTCCGGGGATCCAAAACGGTGATTAATAGCCCATGAAACAGGCCAGAATCGGCCAAAACTGTGAGTGTTGATGACCGGCACGTAAATGCACCCTAGGGTTCGTCAATGGTGGAAATCACTCCGGGGACCCAAAACGGTGATTAATAGCCCATGAAACAGGCCAGAATCGGCCAAAACTGCGAGTGTTGATGACCGGCACGTAAATGCACCCTGGGTTCGTCAATGGTGGAAATCACTCCGGGGATCCAAAACGGTGATTAATAGCCCATGAAACAGGCCAGAATCGGCCAAAACTGCGAGTGTTGATGACCGGCACGTAAATGCACCCTAGGGTTCGTCAATGGTGGAAATCACTCCGGGGACCCAAAACGGTGATTAATAGCCCATGAAATAGGCCAGAATCGGCCAAAACTGTGAGTGTTGATGACCGGCACGTAAATGCACCCTGGGTTCGTCAATGGTGGAAATCACTCCGGGGATCCAAAACGGTGATTAATAGCCCATGAAACAGGCCAGAATCGGCCAAAACTTTGAGTGTTGATGACCGGCACGTAAATGCACCCTAGGGTTCGTCAATGGTGGAAATCACTCCGGGGATCCAAAACGGTGATTAATAGCCCATGAAACAGGCCAGAATCGGCCAAAACTGTGAGTGTTGATGACCGGCACGTAAATGCACCCTAGGGTTCGTCAATGGTGGATATCACTCCGGGGACCCAAAACGGTGATTAATAGCCCATGCAACATGCCAGAATCGGCCAAAACTGTGAGTGTTGATGACCGGCACGTAAATGCACCCTGGGTTCGTCAATGGTGAAAATCACTCCGGGGACCCAAAACGGTGATTAATAGCCCATGAAACAGGCCAGAATCGGCCAAAACTGTGAGTGTTGATGACCGGCACGTAAATGCACCCTAGGGTTCGTCAATGGTGGAAATCACTCCGGGGACCCAAAACGGTGATTAATAGCCCATGCAACATGCCATAATCGGCCAAAACTGCGAGTGTTGATGACCGGCACGTAAATGCACCCTGGGTTCGTCAATGGTGGAAATCACTCCGGGGATCCAAAACGGTGATTAATAGCCCATGAAACAGGCCAGAATCGGCCAAAACTGCGAGTGTTGATGACCGGCACGTAAATGCACCCTGGGTTCGTCAATGGTGGAAATCACTCCGGGGATCCAAAACGGTGATTAATAGCCCATGAAACAGGCCAGAATCGGCCAAAACTGTGAGTGTTGATGACCGGCACGTAAATGCACCCTAGGGTTCGTCAATGGTGGAAATCACTCCGGGGACCCAAAACGGTGATTAATAGCCCATGAAACAGGCCAGAATCGGCCAAAACTGCGAGTGTTGATGACCGGCACGTAAATGCACCCTGGGTTCGTCAATGGTGGAAATCACTCCGGGGATCCAAAACGGTGATTAATAGCCCATGAAACAGGCCAGAATCGGCCAAAACTGCGAGTGTTGATGACCGGCACGTAAATGCACCCTAGGGTTCGTCAATGGTGGAAATCACTCCGGGGACCCAAAACGGTGATTAATAGCCCATGAAACAGGCCAGAATCGGCCAAAACTGTGAGTGTTGATGACCGGCACGTAAATGCACCCTAGGGTTCGTCAATGGTGGATATCACTCCGGGGACCCAAAACGGTGATTAATAGCCCATGCAACATGCCAGAATCGGCCAAAACTGTGAGTGTTGATGACCGGCACGTAAATGCACCCTGGGTTCGTCAATGGTGGAAATCACTCCGGGGATCCAAAACGGTGATTAATAGCCCATGAAACAGGCCAGAATCGGCCAAAACTGTGAGTGTTGATGACCGGCACGTAAATGCACCCTGGGGTTCGTCAATGGTGGAAATCACTCCGGGGACCCAAAACGGTGATTAATAGCCCATGAAACAGGCCAGAATCGGCCAAAACTGTGAGTGTTGATGACCGGCACGTAAATGCACCCTAGGGTTCGTCAATGGTGGAAATCACTCCGGGGACCCAAAACGGTGATTAATAGCCCATGCAACATGCCAGAATCGGCCAAAACTGTGAGTGTTGATGACCGGCACGTAAATGCACCCTAGGGTTCGTCAATGGTGGAAATCACTCCGGGGACCCAAAACGGTGATTAATAGCCCATGAAACAGGCCAGAATCGGCCAAAACTGTGAGTGTTGATGACCGGCACGTAAATGCACCCTAGGGTTCGTCAATGGTGGAAATCACTCCGGGGACCCAAAACGGTGATTAATAGCCCATGCAACATGCCAGAATCGGCCAAAACTGTGAGTGTTGATGACCGGCACGTAAATGCACCCTGGGTTCGTCAATGGTGGAAATCACTCCGGGGATCCAAAACGGTGATTAATAGCCCATGAAACAGGCCAGAATCGGCCAAAACTGTGAGTGTTGATGACCGGCACGTAAATGCACCCTGGGGTTCGTCAATGGTGGAAATCACTCCGGGGACCCAAAACGGTGATTAATAGCCCATGAAACAGGCCAGAATCGGCCAAAACTGCGAGTGTTGATGACCGGCACGTAAATGCACCCTGGGTTCGTCAATGGTGGAAATCACTCCGGGGATCCAAAACGGTGATTAATAGCCCATGAAACAGGCCAGAATCGGCCAAAACTGTGAGTGTTGATGACCGGCACGTAAATGCACCCTAGGGTTCGTCAATGGTGGAAATCACTCCGGGGACCCAAAACGGTGATTAATAGCCCAAGAAACAGGCCAGAATCGGCCAAAACTGCGAGTGTTGATGACCGGCACGTAAATGCACCCTAGGGTTCGTCAATGGTGGAAATCACTCCGGGGACCCAAAACGGTGATTAATAGCCCAAGAAACAGGCCAGAATCGGCCAAAACTGCGAGTGTTGATGACCGGCACGTAAATGCACCCTGGGTTCGTCAATGGTGGAAATCACTCCGGGGATCCAAAACGGTGATTAATAGCCCATGAAACAGGCCAGAATCGTCCAAAACTGCGAGTGTTGATGACCGGCACGTAAATGCACCCTGGGTTCGTCAATGGTGGAAATCACTCCGGGGATCCAAAACGGTGATTAATAGCCCATGAAACAGGCCAGAATCGGCCAAAACTGCGAGTGTTGATGACCGGCACGTAAATGCACCCTAGGATTCGTCAATGGTGGAAATCACTCCGGGGACCCAAAACGGTGATTAATAGCCCATGAAACAGGCCAGAATCGGCCAAAACTGCGAGTGTTGATGACCGGCACGTAAATGCACCCTAGGGTTCGTCAATGGTGGAAATCACTCCGGGGACCCAAAACGGTGATTAATAGCCCATGAAACAGGCCAGAATCGGCCAAAACTGTGAGTGTTGATGACCGGCACGTAAATGCACCCTAGGGTTCGTCAATGGTGGATATCACTCCGGGGACCCAAAACGGTGATTAATAGCCCATGCAACATGCCAGAATCGGCCAAAACTGTGAGTGTTGATGACCGGCACGTAAATGCACCCTGGGTTCGTCAATGGTGGAAATCACTCCGGGGATCCAAAACGGTGATTAATAGCCCATGAAACAGGCCAGAATCGGCCAAAACTGTGAGTGTTGATGACCGGCACGTAAATGCACCCTGGGGTTCGTCAATGGTGGAAATCACTCCGGGGACCCAAAACGGTGATTAATAGCCCATGAAACAGGCCAGAATCGGCCAAAACTGTGAGTGTTGATGACCGGCACGTAAACGCAACCTGGGGTTCGTCAATGGTGAAAATCACTCCGGGGACTCAAAACGGTGATTAATAGCCCATCTAACTGTGATTAATATCCCATGAAACAGGCCAGAATCGGCCAAAACTGCGAGTTTTGATGACCGACACGTAAATGCACCCTGGGTTCGTCAATGGTGGAAATCACTCCGGGGATCCAAAACGGTGATTAATAGCCCATGAAACAGGCCAGAATCGTCCAAAACTGCGAGTGTTGATGACCGGCACGTAAATGCACCCTGGGTTCGTCAATGGTGGAAATCACTCCGGGGATCCAAAACGGTGATTAATAGCCCATGAAACAGGCCAGAATCGGCCAAAACTGTGAGTGTTGATGACCGGCACGTAAATGCACCCTAGGGTTCGTCAATGGTGGAAATCACTCCGGGGACCCAAAACGGTGATTAATAGCCCATGAAACAGGCCAGAATCGGCCAAAACTGCGAGTGTTGATGACCGGCACGTAAATGCACCCTGGGTTCGTCAATGGTGGAAATCACTCCGGGGATCCAAAACGGTGATTAATAGCCCATGAAACAGGCCAGAATCGGCCAAAACTGCGAGTGTTGATGACCGGCACGTAAATGCACCCTAGGATTCGTCAATGGTGGAAATCACTCCGGGGACCCAAAACGGTGATTAATAGCCCATGAAACAGGCCAGAATCGGCCAAAACTGCGAGTGTTGATGACCGGCACGTAAATGCACCCTAGGGTTCGTCAATGGTGGAAATCACTCCGGGGACCCAAAACGGTGATTAATAGCCCATGAAACAGGCCAGAATCGGCCAAAACTGTGAGTGTTGATGACCGGCACGTAAATGCACCCTAGGGTTCGTCAATGGTGGATATCACTCCGGGGACCCAAAACGGTGATTAATAGCCCATGCAACATGCCAGAATCGGCCAAAACTGTGAGTGTTGATGACCGGCACGTAAATACACCCTGGGTTCGTCAATGGTGGAAATCACTCCGGGGATCCAAAACGGTGATTAATAGCCCATGAAACAGGCCAGAATCGGCCAAAACTGTGAGTGTTGATGACCGGCACGTAAATGCACCCTGGGGTTCGTCAATGGTGGAAATCACTCCGGGGACCCAAAACGGTGATTAATAGCCCATGAAACAGGCAAAAATCGGCCAAAACTGTGAGTGTTGATGACCGGCACGTAAACGCAACCTGGGGTTCGTCAATGGTGAAAATCACTCCGGGGACTCAAAACGGTGATTAATAGCCCATCTAACTGTGATTAATATCCCATGAAACAGGCCAGAATCGGCCAAAACTGCGAGTTTTGATGACCGACACGTAAATAAAACCTGGGGTTCGTTAATGGTGGAAATCACTCTGGGGACTCAAAACGGTGATTAATAGCCCATGAAACAGGCCAGAATCGGCCAAAACTGTGAGTGTTGATGACCGGCACGTAAATGCACCCTAGGGTTCGTCAATGGTGGAAATCACTCCGGGGACCCAAAACGGTGATTAATAGCCCATGAAACAGGCCAGAATCGGCCAAAACTGTGAGTGTTGATGACCGGCACGTAAATGCACCCTAGGGTTCGTCAATGGTGGAAATCACTCCGGGGACCCAAAACGGTGATTAATAGCCCATGCAACATGCCAGAATCGGCCAAAACTGCGAGTGTTGATGACCGGCACGTAAATGCACCCTAGGGTTCGTCAATGGTGGAAATCACTCCGGGGACCCAAAACGGTGATTAATAGCCCATGAAACAGGCCAGAATCGGCCAAAACTGTGAGTGTTGATGACCGGCACGTAAATGCACCCTAGGGTTCGTCAATGGTGGAAATCACTCCGGGGACCCAAAACGGTGATTAATAGCCCATGCAACATGCCAGAATCGGCCAAAACTGTGAGTGTTGATGACCGGCACGTAAATGCACCCTGGGTTCGTCAATGGTGGAAATCACTCCGGGGATCCAAAACGGTGATTAATAGCCCATGAAACAGGCCAGAATCGGCCAAAACTGTGAGTGTTGATGACCGGCACGTAAATGCACCCTGGGGTTCGTCAATGGTGGAAATCACTCCGGGGACCCAAAACGGTGATTAATAGCCCATGAAACAGGCCAGAATCGGCCAAAACTGCGAGTGTTGATGACCGGCACGTAAATGCACCCTGGGTTCGTCAATGGTGGAAATCACTCCGGGGATCCAAAACGGTGATTAATAGCCCATGAAACAGGCCAGAATCGGCCAAAACTGTGAGTGTTGATGACCGGCACGTAAATGCACCCTAGGGTTCGTCAATGGTGGAAATCACTCCGGGGACCCAAAACGGTGATTAATAGCCCAAGAAACAGGCCAGAATCGGCCAAAACTGCGAGTGTTGATGACCGGCACGTAAATGCACCCTGGGTTCGTCAATGGTGGAAATCACTCCGGGGATCCAAAACGGTGATTAATAGCCCATGAAACAGGCCAGAATCGTCCAAAACTGCGAGTGTTGATGACCGGCACGTAAATGCACCCTGGGTTCGTCAATGGTGGAAATCACTCCGGGGACTCAAAACGGTGATTAATAGCCCATCTAACTGTGATTAATATCCCATGAAACAGGCCAGAATCGGCCAAAACTGCGAGTTTTGATGACCGACACGTAAATAAAACCTGGGGTTCGTTAATGGTGGAAATCACTCTGGGGACTCAAAACGGTGATTAATAGCCCATGAAACAGGCCAGAATCGGCCAAAACTGTGAGTGTTGATGACCGGCACGTAAATGCACCCTGGGTTCGTCAATGGTGGAAATCACTCCGGGGATCCAAAACGGTGATTAATAGCCCATGAAACAGGCCAGAATCGGCCAAAACTGCGAGTGTTGATGACCGGCACGTAAATGCACCCTAGGATTCGTCAATGGTGGAAATCACTCCGGGGACCCAAAACGGTGATTAATAGCCCATGAAACAGGCCAGAATCGGCCAAAACTGCGAGTGTTGATGACCGGCACGTAAATGCACCCTAGGGTTCGTCAATGGTGGAAATCACTCCGGGGACCCAAAACGGTGATTAATAGCCCATGAAACAGGCCAGAATCGGCCAAAACTGTGAGTGTTGATGACCGGCACGTAAATGCACCCTAGGGTTCGTCAATGGTGGATATCACTCCGGGGACCCAAAACGGTGATTAATAGCCCATGCAACATGCCAGAATCGGCCAAAACTGTGAGTGTTGATGACCGGCACGTAAATGCACCCTGGGTTCGTCAATGGTGGAAATCACTCCGGGGATCCAAAACGGTGATTAATAGCCCATGAAACAGGCCAGAATCGGCCAAAACTGTGAGTGTTGATGACCGGCACGTAAATGCACCCTGGGGTTCGTCAATGGTGGAAATCACTCCGGGGACCCAAAACGGTGATTAATAGCCCATGAAACAGGCAAAAATCGGCCAAAACTGTGAGTGTTGATGACCGGCACGTAAACGCAACCTGGGGTTCGTCAATGGTGAAAATCACTCCGGGGACTCAAAACGGTGATTAATAGCCCATCTAACTGTGATTAATATCCCATGAAACAGGCCAGAATCGGCCAAAACTGCGAGTTTTGATGACCGACACGTAAATAAAACCTGGGGTTCGTTAATGGTGGAAATCACTCTGGGGACTCAAAACGGTGATTAATAGCCCATGAAACAGGCCAGAATCGGCCAAAACTGTGAGTGTTGATGACCGGCACGTAAATGCACCCTAGGGTTCGTCAATGGTGGAAATCACTCCGGGGACCCAAAACGGTGATTAATAGCCCATGAAACAGGCCAGAATCGGCCAAAACTGTGAGTGTTGATGACCGGCACGTAAATGCACCCTAGGGTTCGTCAATGGTGGAAATCACTCCGGGGACCCAAAACGGTGATTAATAGCCCATGCAACATGCCAGAATCGGCCAAAACTGCGAGTGTTGATGACCGGCACGTAAATGCACCCTAGGGTTCGTCAATGGTGGAAATCACTCCGGGGACCCAAAACGGTGATTAATAGCCCATGAAACAAGCCAGAATCGGCCAAAACTGTGAGTGTTGATGACCGGCACGTAAATGCACCCTAGGGTTCGTCAATGGTGGAAATCACTCCGGGGACCCAAAACGGTGATTAATAGCCCATGCAACATGCCAGAATCGGCCAAAACTGTGAGTGTTGATGACCGGCACGTAAATGCACCCTGGGTTCGTCAATGGTGGAAATCACTCCGGGGATCCAAAACGGTGATTAATAGCCCATGAAACAGGCCAGAATCGGCCAAAACTGTGAGTGTTGATGACCGGCACGTAAATGCACCCTGGGGTTCGTCAATGGTGGAAATCACTCCGGGGACCCAAAACGGTGATTAATAGCCCATGAAACAGGCCAGAATCGGCCAAAACTGCGAGTGTTGATGACCGGCACGTAAATGCACCCTGGGTTCGTCAATGGTGGAAATCACTCCGGGGATCCAAAACGGTGATTAATAGCCCATGAAACAGGCCAGAATCGGCCAAAACTGTGAGTGTTGATGACCGGCACGTAAATGCACCCTAGGGTTCGTCAATGGTGGAAATCACTCCGGGGACCCAAAACGGTGATTAATAGCCCAAGAAACAGGCCAGAATCGGCCAAAACTGCGAGTGTTGATGACCGGCACGTAAATGCACCCTGGGTTCGTCAATGGTGGAAATCACTCCGGGGATCCAAAACGGTGATTAATAGCCCATGAAACAGGCCAGAATCGTCCAAAACTGCGAGTGTTGATGACCGGCACGTAAATGCACCCTGGGTTCGTCAATGGTGGAAATCACTCCGGGGACTCAAAACGGTGATTAATAGCCCATCTAACTGTGATTAATATCCCATGAAACAGGCCAGAATCGGCCAAAACTGCGAGTTTTGATGACCGACACGTAAATAAAACCTGGGGTTCGTTAATGGTGGAAATCACTCTGGGGACTCAAAACGGTGATTAATAGCCCATGAAACAGGCCAGAATCGGCCAAAACTGTGAGTGTTGATGACCGGCACGTAAATGCACCCTAGGGTTCGTCAATGGTGGAAATCACTCCGGGGACCCAAAACGGTGATTAATAGCCCATGAAACAGGCCAGAATCGGCCAAAACTGTGAGTGTTGATGACCGGCACGTAAATGCACCCTAGGGTTCGTCAATGGTGGAAATCACTCCGGGGACCCAAAACGGTGATTAATAGCCCATGCAACATGCCAGAATCGGCCAAAACTGCGAGTGTTGATGACCGGCACGTAAATGCACCCTAGGGTTCGTCAATGGTGGAAATCACTCCGGGGACCCAAAACGGTGATTAATAGCCCATGAAACAGGCCAGAATCGGCCAAAACTGTGAGTGTTGATGACCGGCACGTAAATGCACCCTAGGGTTCGTCAATGGTGGAAATCACTCCGGGGACCCAAAACGGTGATTAATAGCCCATGCAACATGCCAGAATCGGCCAAAACTGTGAGTGTTGATGACCGGCACGTAAATGCACCCTGGGTTCGTCAATGGTGGAAATCACTCCGGGGATCCAAAACGGTGATTAATAGCCCATGAAACAGGCCAGAATCGGCCAAAACTGTGAGTGTTGATGACCGGCACGTAAATGCACCCTGGGGTTCGTCAATGGTGGAAATCACTCCGGGGACCCAAAACGGTGATTAATAGCCCATGAAACAGGCCAGAATCGGCCAAAACTGCGAGTGTTGATGACCGGCACGTAAATGCACCCTGGGTTCGTCAATGGTGGAAATCACTCCGGGGATCCAAAACGGTGATTAATAGCCCATGAAACAGGCCAGAATCGGCCAAAACTGTGAGTGTTGATGACCGGCACGTAAATGCACCCTAGGGTTCGTCAATGGTGGAAATCACTCCGGGGACCCAAAACGGTGATTAATAGCCCAAGAAACAGGCCAGAATCGGCCAAAACTGCGAGTGTTGATGACCGGCACGTAAATGCACCCTGGGTTCGTCAATGGTGGAAATCACTCCGGGGATCCAAAACGGTGATTAATAGCCCATGAAACAGGCCAGAATCGTCCAAAACTGCGAGTGTTGATGACCGGCACGTAAATGCACCCTGGGTTCGTCAATGGTGGAAATCACTCCGGGGATCCAAAACGGTGATTAATAGCCCATGAAACAGGCCAGAATCGGCCAAAACTGTGAGTGTTGATGACCGGCACGTAAATGCACCCTAGGGTTCGTCAATGGTGGAAATCACTCCGGGGACCCAAAACGGTGATTAATAGCCCATGAAATAGGCCAGAATCGGCCAAAACTGTGAGTGTTGATGACCGGCACGTAAATGCACCCTAGGGTTCGTCAATGGTGGAAATCACTCCGGGGACCCAAAACGGTGATTAATAGCCCATGCAACATGCCAGAATCGGCCAAAACTGTGAGTGTTGATGACCGGCACGTAAATGCACCCTGGGTTCGTCAATGGTGGAAATCACTCCGGGGATCCAAAACGGTGATTAATAGCCCATGAAACAGGCCAGAATCGGCCAAAACTGTGAGTGTTGATGACCGGCACGTAAATGCACCCTGGGGTTCGTCAATGGTGGAAATCACTCCGGGGACCCAAAACGGTGATTAATAGCCCATGAAACAGGCCAGAATCGGCCAAAACTGCGAGTGTTGATGACCGGCACGTAAATGCACCCTGGGTTCGTCAATGGTGGAAATCACTCCGGGGATCCAAAACGGTGATTAATAGCCCATGAAACAGGCCAGAATCGTCCAAAACTGCGAGTGTTGATGACCGGCACGTAAATGCACCCTGGGTTCGTCAATGGTGGAAATCACTCCGGGGATCCAAAACGGTGATTAATAGCCCATGAAACAGGCCAGAATCGGCCAAAACTGTGAGTGTTGATGACCGGCACGTAAATGCACCCTAGGGTTCGTCAATGGTGGAAATCACTCCGGGGACCCAAAACGGTGATTAATAGCCCATGAAACAGGCCAGAATCGGCCAAAACTGTGAGTGTTGATGACCGGCACGTAAATGCACCCTAGGGTTCGTCAATGGTGGAAATCACTCCGGGGACCCAAAACGGTGATTAATAGCCCATGCAACATGCCAGAATCGGCCAAAACTGTGAGTGTTGATGACCGGCACGTAAATGCACCCTGGGTTCGTCAATGGTGGAAATCACTCCGGGGATCCAAAACGGTGATTAATAGCCCATGAAACAGGCCAGAATCGGCCAAAACTGTGAGTGTTGATGACCGGCACGTAAATGCACCCTGGGGTTCGTCAATGGTGGAAATCACTCCGGGGACCCAAAACGGTGATTAATAGCCCATGAAACAGGCCAGAATCGGCCAAAACTGCGAGTGTTGATGACCGGCACGTAAATGGACCCTGGGTTCGTCAATGGTGGAAATCACTCCGGGGATCCAAAACGGTGATTAATAGCCCATGAAACAGGCCAGAATCGGCCAAAACTGTGAGTGTTGATGACCGGCACGTAAATGCACCCTAGGGTTCGTCAATGGTGGAAATCACTCCGGGGACCCAAAACGGTGATTAATAGCCCAAGAAACAGGCCAGAATCGGCCACAACTGCGAGTGTTGATGACCGGCACGTAAATGCACCCTGGGTTCGTCAATGGTGGAAATCACTCCGGGGATCCAAAACGGTGATTAATAGCCCATGAAATAGGCCAGAATCGTCCAAAACTGCGAGTGTTGATGACCGGCACGTAAATGCACCCTGGGTTCGTCAATGGTGGAAATCACTCCGGGGATCCAAAACGGTGATTAATAGCCCATGAAACAGGCCAGAATCGGCCAAAACTGTGAGTGTTGATGACCGGCACGTAAATGCACCCTAGGGTTCGTCAATGGTGGAAATCACTCCGGGGACCCAAAACGGTGATTAATAGCCCATGAAACAGGCCAGAATCGGCCAAAACTGTGAGTGTTGATGACCGGCACGTAAATGCACCCTAGGGTTCGTCAATGGTGGAAATCACTCCGGGGACCCAAAACGGTGATTAATAGCCCATGCAACATGCCAGAATCGGCCAAAACTGTGAGTGTTGATGACCGGCACGTAAATGCACCCTGGGTTCGTCAATGGTGGAAATCACTCCGGGGATCCAAAACGGTGATTAATAGCCCATGAAACAGGCCAGAATCGGCCAAAACTGTGAGTGTTGATGACCGGCACGTAAATGCACCCTGGGGTTCGTCAATGGTGGAAATCACTCCGGGGACCCAAAACGGTGATTAATAGCCCATGAAACAGGCCAGAATCGTCCAAAACTGCGAGTGTTGATGACCAGCACGTAAATGCACCCTGGGTTCGTCAATGGTGGAAATCACTCCGGGGATCCAAAACGGTGATTAATAGCCCATGAAACAGGCCAGAATCGTCCAAAACTGCGAGTGTTGATGACCGGCACGTAAATGCACCCTGGGTTCGTCAATGGTGGAAATCACTCCGGGGATCCAAAACGGTGATTAATAGCCCATGAAACAGGCCAGAATCGGCCAAAACTGTGAGTGTTGATGACCGGCACGTAAATGCACCCTAGGGTTCGTCAATGGTGGAAATCACTCCGGGGACCCAAAACGGTGATTAATAGCCCATGAAACAGGCCAGAATCGGCCAAAACTGTGAGTGTTGATGACCGGCACGTAAATGCACCCTAGGGTTCGTCAATGGTGGAAATCACTCCGGGGACCCAAAACGGTGATTAATAGCCCATGCAACATGCCAGAATCGGCCAAAACTGTGAGTGTTGATGACCGGCACGTAAATGCACCCTGGGTTCGTCAATGGTGGAAATCACTCCGGGGATCCAAAACGGTGATTAATAGCCCATGAAACAGGCCAGAATCGGCCAAAACTGTGAGTGTTGATGACCGGCACGTAAATGCACCCTGGGGTTCGTCAATGGTGGAAATCACTCCGGGGACCCAAAACGGTGATTAATAGCCCATGAAACAGGCCAGAATCGGCCAAAACTGCGAGTGTTGATGACCGGCACGTAAATGCACCCTGGGTTCGTCAATGGTGGAAATCACTCCGGGGATCCAAAACGGTGATTAATAGCCCATGAAACAGGCCAGAATCGGCCAAAACTGTGAGTGTTGATGACCGGCACGTAAATGCACCCTAGGGTTCGTCAATGGTGGAAATCACTCCGGGGACCCAAAACGGTGATTAATAGCCCAAGAAACAGGCCAGAATCGGCCAAAACTGCGAGTGTTGATGACCGGCACGTAAATGCACCCTGGGTTCGTCAATGGTGGAAATCACTCCGGGGATCCAAAACGGTGATTAATAGCCCATGAAACAGGCCAGAATCGTCCAAAACTGCGAGTGTTGATGACCGGCACGTAAATGCACCCTGGGTTCGTCAATGGTGGAAATCACTCCGGGGATCCAAAACGGTGATTAATAGCCCATGAAACAGGCCAGAATCGGCCAAAACTGTGAGTGTTGATGACCGGCACGTAAATGCACCCTAGGGTTCGTCAATGGTGGAAATCACTCCGGGGACCCAAAACGGTGATTAATAGCCCATGAAACAGGCCAGAATCGGCCAAAACTGCGAGTGTTGATGACCGGCACGTAAATGCACCCTGGGTTCGTCAATGGTGGAAATCACTCCGGGGATCCAAAACGGTGATTAATAGCCCATGAAACAGGCCAGAATCGGCCAAAACTGCGAGTGTTGATGACCGGCACGTAAATGCACCCTAGGATTCGTCAATGGTGGAAATCACTCCGGGGACCCAAAACGGTGATTAATAGCCCATGAAACAGGCCAGAATCGGCCAAAACTGCGAGTGTTGATGACCGGCACGTAAATGCACCCTAGGGTTCGTCAATGGTGGAAATCACTCCGGGGACCCAAAACGGTGATTAATAGCCCATGAAACAGGCCAGAATCGGCCAAAACTGTGAGTGTTGATGACCGGCACGTAAATGCACCCTAGGGTTCGTCAATGGTGGAAATCACTCCGGGGACCCAAAACGGTGATTAATAGCCCATGCAACATGCCAGAATCGGCCAAAACTGTGAGTGTTGATGACCGGCACGTAAATGCACCCTGGGTTCGTCAATGGTGGAAATCACTCCGGGGATCCAAAACGGTGATTAATAGCCCATGAAACAGGCCAGAATCGGCCAAAACTGTGAGTGTTGATGACCGGCACGTAAATGCACCCTGGGGTTCGTCAATGGTGGAAATCACTCCGGGGACCCAAAACGGTGATTAATAGCCCATGAAACAGGCCAGAATCGGCCAAAACTGCGAGTGTTGATGACCGGCACGTAAATGGACCCTGGGTTCGTCAATGGTGGAAATCACTCCGGGGATCCAAAACGGTGATTAATAGCCCATGAAACAGGCCAGAATCGGCCAAAACTGTGAGTGTTGATGACCGGCACGTAAATGCACCCTAGGGTTCGTCAATGGTGGAAATCACTCCGGGGACCCAAAACGGTGATTAATAGCCCAAGAAACAGGCCAGAATCGGCCACAACTGCGAGTGTTGATGACCGGCACGTAAATGCACCCTGGGTTCGTCAATGGTGGAAATCACTCCGGGGATCCAAAACGGTGATTAATAGCCCATGAAATAGGCCAGAATCGTCCAAAACTGCGAGTGTTGATGACCGGCACGTAAATGCACCCTGGGTTCGTCAATGGTGGAAATCACTCCGGGGATCCAAAACGGTGATTAATAGCCCATGAAACAGGCCAGAATCGGCCAAAACTGTGAGTGTTGATGACCGGCACGTAAATGCACCCTAGGGTTCGTCAATGGTGGAAATCACTCCGGGGACCCAAAACGGTGATTAATAGCCCATGAAACAGGCCAGAATCGGCCAAAACTGTGAGTGTTGATGACCGGCACGTAAATGCACCCTAGGGTTCGTCAATGGTGGAAATCACTCCGGGGACCCAAAACGGTGATTAATAGCCCATGCAACATGCCAGAATCGGCCAAAACTGTGAGTGTTGATGACCGGCACGTAAATGCACCCTGGGTTCGTCAATGGTGGAAATCACTCCGGGGATCCAAAACGGTGATTAATAGCCCATGAAACAGGCCAGAATCGGCCAAAACTGTGAGTGTTGATGACCGGCACGTAAATGCACCCTGGGGTTCGTCAATGGTGGAAATCACTCCGGGGACCCAAAACGGTGATTAATAGCCCATGAAACAGGCCAGAATCGTCCAAAACTGCGAGTGTTGATGACCAGCACGTAAATGCACCCTGGGTTCGTCAATGGTGGAAATCACTCCGGGGATCCAAAACGGTGATTAATAGCCCATGAAACAGGCCAGAATCGTCCAAAACTGCGAGTGTTGATGACCGGCACGTAAATGCACCCTGGGTTCGTCAATGGTGGAAATCACTCCGGGGATCCAAAACGGTGATTAATAGCCCATGAAACAGGCCAGAATCGGCCAAAACTGTGAGTGTTGATGACCGGCACGTAAATGCACCCTAGGGTTCGTCAATGGTGGAAATCACTCCGGGGACCCAAAACGGTGATTAATAGCCCATGAAACAGGCCAGAATCGGCCAAAACTGTGAGTGTTGATGACCGGCACGTAAATGCACCCTAGGGTTCGTCAATGGTGGAAATCACTCCGGGGACCCAAAACGGTGATTAATAGCCCATGCAACATGCCAGAATCGGCCAAAACTGTGAGTGTTGATGACCGGCACGTAAATGCACCCTGGGTTCGTCAATGGTGGAAATCACTCCGGGGATCCAAAACGGTGATTAATAGCCCATGAAACAGGCCAGAATCGGCCAAAACTGTGAGTGTTGATGACCGGCACGTAAATGCACCCTGGGGTTCGTCAATGGTGGAAATCACTCCGGGGACCCAAAACGGTGATTAATAGCCCATGAAACAGGCCAGAATCGGCCAAAACTGCGAGTGTTGATGACCGGCACGTAAATGCACCCTGGGTTCGTCAATGGTGGAAATCACTCCGGGGATCCAAAACGGTGATTAATAGCCCATGAAACAGGCCAGAATCGGCCAAAACTGTGAGTGTTGATGACCGGCACGTAAATGCACCCTAGGGTTCGTCAATGGTGGAAATCACTCCGGGGACCCAAAACGGTGATTAATAGCCCAAGAAACAGGCCAGAATCGGCCAAAACTGCGAGTGTTGATGACCGGCACGTAAATGCACCCTGGGTTCGTCAATGGTGGAAATCACTCCGGGGATCCAAAACGGTGATTAATAGCCCATGAAACAGGCCAGAATCGTCCAAAACTGCGAGTGTTGATGACCGGCACGTAAATGCACCCTGGGTTCGTCAATGGTGGAAATCACTCCGGGGATCCAAAACGGTGATTAATAGCCCATGAAACAGGCCAGAATCGGCCAAAACTGTGAGTGTTGATGACCGGCACGTAAATGCACCCTAGGGTTCGTCAATGGTGGAAATCACTCCGGGGACCCAAAACGGTGATTAATAGCCCATGAAACAGGCCAGAATCGGCCAAAACTGCGAGTGTTGATGACCGGCACGTAAATGCACCCTGGGTTCGTCAATGGTGGAAATCACTCCGGGGATCCAAAACGGTGATTAATAGCCCATGAAACAGGCCAGAATCGGCCAAAACTGCGAGTGTTGATGACCGGCACGTAAATGCACCCTAGGATTCGTCAATGGTGGAAATCACTCCGGGGACCCAAAACGGTGATTAATAGCCCATGAAACAGGCCAGAATCGGCCAAAACTGCGAGTGTTGATGACCGGCACGTAAATGCACCCTAGGGTTCGTCAATGGTGGAAATCACTCCGGGGATCCAAAACGGTGATTAATAGCCCATGAAACAGGCCAGAATCGGCCAAAACTGCGAGTGTTGATGACCGGCACGTAAATGCACCCTAGGATTCGTCAATGGTGGAAATCACTCCGGGGACCCAAAACGGTGATTAATAGCCCATGAAACAGGCCAGAATCGGCCAAAACTGCGAGTGTTGATGACCGGCACGTAAATGCACCCTAGGGTTCGTCAATGGTGGAAATCACTCCGGGGACCCAAAACGGTGATTAATAGCCCATGAAACAGGCCAGAATCGGCCAAAACTGTGAGTGTTGATGACCGGCACGTAAATGCACCCTAGGGTTCGTCAATGGTGGAAATCACTCCGGGGACCCAAAACGGTGATTAATAGCCCATGCAACATGCCAGAATCGGCCAAAACTGTGAGTGTTGATGACCGGCACGTAAATGCACCCTGGGTTCGTCAATGGTGGAAATCACTCCGGGGATCCAAAACGGTGATTAATAGCCCATGAAACAGGCCAGAATCGGCCAAAACTGTGAGTGTTGATGACCGGCACGTAAATGCACCCTGGGGTTCGTCAATGGTGGAAATCACTCCGGGGACCCAAAACGGTGATTAATAGCCCATGAAACAGGCCAGAATCGGCCAAAACTGCGAGTGTTGATGACCGGCACGTAAATGGACCCTGGGTTCGTCAATGGTGGAAATCACTCCGGGGATCCAAAACGGTGATTAATAGCCCATGAAACAGGCCAGAATCGGCCAAAACTGTGAGTGTTGATGACCGGCACGTAAATGCACCCTAGGGTTCGTCAATGGTGGAAATCACTCCGGGGACCCAAAACGGTGATTAATAGCCCAAGAAACAGGCCAGAATCGGCCACAACTGCGAGTGTTGATGACCGGCACGTAAATGCACCCTGGGTTCGTCAATGGTGGAAATCACTCCGGGGATCCAAAACGGTGATTAATAGCCCATGAAATAGGCCAGAATCGTCCAAAACTGCGAGTGTTGATGACCGGCACGTAAATGCACCCTGGGTTCGTCAATGGTGGAAATCACTCCGGGGATCCAAAACGGTGATTAATAGCCCATGAAACAGGCCAGAATCGGCCAAAACTGTGAGTGTTGATGACCGGCACGTAAATGCACCCTAGGGTTCGTCAATGGTGGAAATCACTCCGGGGACCCAAAACGGTGATTAATAGCCCATGAAACAGGCCAGAATCGGCCAAAACTGTGAGTGTTGATGACCGGCACGTAAATGCACCCTAGGGTTCGTCAATGGTGGAAATCACTCCGGGGACCCAAAACGGTGATTAATAGCCCATGCAACATGCCAGAATCGGCCAAAACTGTGAGTGTTGATGACCGGCACGTAAATGCACCCTGGGTTCGTCAATGGTGGAAATCACTCCGGGGATCCAAAACGGTGATTAATAGCCCATGAAACAGGCCAGAATCGGCCAAAACTGTGAGTGTTGATGACCGGCACGTAAATGCACCCTGGGGTTCGTCAATGGTGGAAATCACTCCGGGGACCCAAAACGGTGATTAATAGCCCATGAAACAGGCCAGAATCGTCCAAAACTGCGAGTGTTGATGACCAGCACGTAAATGCACCCTGGGTTCGTCAATGGTGGAAATCACTCCGGGGATCCAAAACGGTGATTAATAGCCCATGAAACAGGCCAGAATCGTCCAAAACTGCGAGTGTTGATGACCGGCACGTAAATGCACCCTGGGTTCGTCAATGGTGGAAATCACTCCGGGGATCCAAAACGGTGATTAATAGCCCATGAAACAGGCCAGAATCGGCCAAAACTGTGAGTGTTGATGACCGGCACGTAAATGCACCCTAGGGTTCGTCAATGGTGGAAATCACTCCGGGGACCCAAAACGGTGATTAATAGCCCATGAAACAGGCCAGAATCGGCCAAAACTGTGAGTGTTGATGACCGGCACGTAAATGCACCCTAGGGTTCGTCAATGGTGGAAATCACTCCGGGGACCCAAAACGGTGATTAATAGCCCATGCAACATGCCAGAATCGGCCAAAACTGTGAGTGTTGATGACCGGCACGTAAATGCACCCTGGGTTCGTCAATGGTGGAAATCACTCCGGGGATCCAAAACGGTGATTAATAGCCCATGAAACAGGCCAGAATCGGCCAAAACTGTGAGTGTTGATGACCGGCACGTAAATGCACCCTGGGGTTCGTCAATGGTGGAAATCACTCCGGGGACCCAAAACGGTGATTAATAGCCCATGAAACAGGCCAGAATCGGCCAAAACTGCGAGTGTTGATGACCGGCACGTAAATGCACCCTGGGTTCGTCAATGGTGGAAATCACTCCGGGGATCCAAAACGGTGATTAATAGCCCATGAAACAGGCCAGAATCGGCCAAAACTGTGAGTGTTGATGACCGGCACGTAAATGCACCCTAGGGTTCGTCAATGGTGGAAATCACTCCGGGGACCCAAAACGGTGATTAATAGCCCAAGAAACAGGCCAGAATCGGCCAAAACTGCGAGTGTTGATGACCGGCACGTAAATGCACCCTGGGTTCGTCAATGGTGGAAATCACTCCGGGGATCCAAAACGGTGATTAATAGCCCATGAAACAGGCCAGAATCGTCCAAAACTGCGAGTGTTGATGACCGGCACGTAAATGCACCCTGGGTTCGTCAATGGTGGAAATCACTCCGGGGATCCAAAACGGTGATTAATAGCCCATGAAACAGGCCAGAATCGGCCAAAACTGTGAGTGTTGATGACCGGCACGTAAATGCACCCTAGGGTTCGTCAATGGTGGAAATCACTCCGGGGACCCAAAACGGTGATTAATAGCCCATGAAACAGGCCAGAATCGGCCAAAACTGCGAGTGTTGATGACCGGCACGTAAATGCACCCTGGGTTCGTCAATGGTGGAAATCACTCCGGGGATCCAAAACGGTGATTAATAGCCCATGAAACAGGCCAGAATCGGCCAAAACTGCGAGTGTTGATGACCGGCACGTAAATGCACCCTAGGATTCGTCAATGGTGGAAATCACTCCGGGGACCCAAAACGGTGATTAATAGCCCATGAAACAGGCCAGAATCGGCCAAAACTGCGAGTGTTGATGACCGGCACGTAAATGCACCCTAGGGTTCGTCAATGGTGGAAATCACTCCGGGGACCCAAAACGGTGATTAATAGCCCATGAAACAGGCCAGAATCGGCCAAAACTGTGAGTGTTGATGACCGGCACGTAAATGCACCCTAGGGTTCGTCAATGGTGGATATCACTCCGGGGACCCAAAACGGTGATTAATAGCCCATGCAACATGCCAGAATCGGCCAAAACTGTGAGTGTTGATGACCGGCACGTAAATGCACCCTGGGTTCGTCAATGGTGGAAATCACTCCGGGGATCCAAAACGGTGATTAATAGCCCATGAAACAGGCCAGAATCGGCCAAAACTGTGAGTGTTGATGACCGGCACGTAAATGCACCCTGGGGTTCGTCAATGGTGGAAATCACTCCGGGGACCCAAAACGGTGATTAATAGCCCATGAAACAGGCAAAAATCGGCCAAAACTGTGAGTGTTGATGACCGGCACGTAAACGCAACCTGGGGTTCGTCAATGGTGAAAATCACTCCGGGGACTCAAAACGGTGATTAATAGCCCATCTAACTGTGATTAATATCCCATGAAACAGGCCAGAATCGGCCAAAACTGCGAGTTTTGATGACCGACACGTAAATAAAACCTGGGGTTCGTTAATGGTGGAAATCACTCTGGGGACTCAAAACGGTGATTAATAGCCCATGAAACAGGCCAGAATCGGCCAAAACTGTGAGTGTTGATGACCGGCACGTAAATGCACCCTAGGGTTCGTCAATGGTGGAAATCACTCCGGGGACCCAAAACGGTGATTAATAGCCCATGAAACAGGCCAGAATCGGCCAAAACTGTGAGTGTTGATGACCGGCACGTAAATGCACCCTAGGGTTCGTCAATGGTGGAAATCACTCCGGGGACCCAAAACGGTGATTAATAGCCCATGCAACATGCCAGAATCGGCCAAAACTGCGAGTGTTGATGACCGGCACGTAAATGCACCCTAGGGTTCGTCAATGGTGGAAATCACTCCGGGGACCCAAAACGGTGATTAATAGCCCATGAAACAGGCCAGAATCGGCCAAAACTGTGAGTGTTGATGACCGGCACGTAAATGCACCCTAGGGTTCGTCAATGGTGGAAATCACTCCGGGGACCCAAAACGGTGATTAATAGCCCATGCAACATGCCAGAATCGGCCAAAACTGTGAGTGTTGATGACCGGCACGTAAATGCACCCTGGGTTCGTCAATGGTGGAAATCACTCCGGGGATCCAAAACGGTGATTAATAGCCCATGAAACAGGCCAGAATCGGCCAAAACTGTGAGTGTTGATGACCGGCACGTAAATGCACCCTGGGGTTCGTCAATGGTGGAAATCACTCCGGGGACCCAAAACGGTGATTAATAGCCCATGAAACAGGCCAGAATCGGCCAAAACTGCGAGTGTTGATGACCGGCACGTAAATGCACCCTGGGTTCGTCAATGGTGGAAATCACTCCGGGGATCCAAAACGGTGATTAATAGCCCATGAAACAGGCCAGAATCGGCCAAAACTGTGAGTGTTGATGACCGGCACGTAAATGCACCCTAGGGTTCGTCAATGGTGGAAATCACTCCGGGGACCCAAAACGGTGATTAATAGCCCAAGAAACAGGCCAGAATCGGCCAAAACTGCGAGTGTTGATGACCGGCACGTAAATGCACCCTGGGTTCGTCAATGGTGGAAATCACTCCGGGGATCCAAAACGGTGATTAATAGCCCATGAAACAGGCCAGAATCGTCCAAAACTGCGAGTGTTGATGACCGGCACGTAAATGCACCCTGGGTTCGTCAATGGTGGAAATCACTCCGGGGATCCAAAACGGTGATTAATAGCCCATGAAACAGGCCAGAATCGGCCAAAACTGTGAGTGTTGATGACCGGCACGTAAATGCACCCTAGGGTTCGTCAATGGTGGAAATCACTCCGGGGACCCAAAACGGTGATTAATAGCCCATGAAACAGGCCAGAATCGGCCAAAACTGCGAGTGTTGATGACCGGCACGTAAATGCACCCTGGGTTCGTCAATGGTGGAAATCACTCCGGGGATCCAAAACGGTGATTAATAGCCCATGAAACAGGCCAGAATCGGCCAAAACTGCGAGTGTTGATGACCGGCACGTAAATGCACCCTAGGATTCGTCAATGGTGGAAATCACTCCGGGGACCCAAAACGGTGATTAATAGCCCATGAAACAGGCCAGAATCGGCCAAAACTGCGAGTGTTGATGACCGGCACGTAAATGCACCCTAGGGTTCGTCAATGGTGGAAATCACTCCGGGGACCCAAAACGGTGATTAATAGCCCATGAAACAGGCCAGAATCGGCCAAAACTGTGAGTGTTGATGACCGGCACGTAAATGCACCCTAGGGTTCGTCAATGGTGGATATCACTCCGGGGACCCAAACCGGTGATTAATAGCCCATGCAACATGCCAGAATCGGCCAAAACTGTGAGTGTTGATGACCGGCACGTAAATGCACCCTGGGTTCGTCAATGGTGAAAATCACTCCGGGGACCCAAAACGGTGATTAATAGCCCATGAAACAGGCCAGAATCGGCCAAAACTGTGAGTGTTGATGACCGGCACGTAAATGCACCCTAGGGTTCGTCAATGGTGGAAATCACTCCGGGGACCCAAAACGGTGATTAATAGCCCATGAAACAGGCCAGAATCGGCCAAAACTGTGAGTGTTGATGACCGGCACGTAAATGCACCCTAGGGTTCGTCAATGGTGGATATCACTCCGGGGACCCAAAACGGTGATTAATAGCCCATGCAACATGCCAGAATCGGCCAAAACTGTGAGTGTTGATGACCGGCACGTAAATGCACCCTGGGTTCGTCCATGGTGGAAATCACTCCGGGGATCCAAAACGGTGATTAATAGCCCATGAAACAGGCCAGAATCGGCCAAAACTGCGAGTGTTGATGACCGGCACGTAAATGCACCCTAGGGTTCGTCAATGGTGGAAATCACTCCGGGGACCCAAAACGGTGATTAATAGCCCATGAAACAGGCCAGAATCGGCCAAAACTGCGAGTGTTGATGACCGGCACGTAAATGCACCCTGGGTTCGTCAATGGTGGAAATCACTCCGGGGATCCAAAACGGTGATTAATAGCCCATGAAACAGGCCAGAATCGGCCAAAACTGCGAGTGTTGATGACCGGCACGTAAATGCACCCTAGGGTTCGTCAATGGTGGAAATCACTCCGGGGACCCAAAACGGTGATTAATAGCCCATGAAACAGGCCAGAATCGGCCAAAACTGTGAGTGTTGATGACCGGCACGTAAATGCACCCTGGGTTCGTCAATGGTGAAAATCACTCCGAGGACCCAAAACGGTGATTAATAGCCCATGAAACAGGCCAGAATCGGCCAAAACTGTGAGTGTTGATGACCGGCACGTAAATGCACCCTGGGTTCTTTAATGGTGGAAATCACTCCGGGGATCCAAAACGGTGATTAATAGCCCATGAAACAGGCCAGAATCGGCCAAAACTGCGAGTGTTGATGACCGGCACGTAAATGCACCCTGGGTTCGTCAATGGTGGAAATCACTCCGGGGATCCAAAACGGTGATTAATAGCCCATGAAACAGGCCAGAATCGGCCAAAACTGTGAGTGTTGATGACCGGCACGTAAATGCACCCTGGGGTTCGTCAATGGTGGAAATCACTCCGGGGACCCAAAACGGTGATTAATAGCCCATGAAACAGGCCAGAATCGGCCAAAACTGCGAGTGTTGATGACCGGCACGTAAATGCACCCTGGGTTCGTCAATGGTGGAAATCACTCCGGGGATCCAAAACGGTGATTAATAGCCCAGGAAACAGGCCAGAATCGGCCAAAACTGCGAGTGTTGATGACCGGCACGTAAATGCACCCTGGGTTCGTCAATGGTGGAAATCACTCCGGGGACCCAAAACGGTGATTAATAGCCCATGAAACAGGCCAGAATCGGCCAAAACTGTGAGTGTTGATGACCGGCACGTAAATGCACCCTAGGGTTCGTCAATGGTGGAAATCACTCCGGGGACCCAAAACGGTGATTAATAGCCCATGAAACAGGCCAGAATCGGCCAAAACTGTGAGTGTTGATGACCGGCACGTAAATGCACCCTAGGGTTCGTCAATGGTGGATATCACTCCGGGGACCCAAAACGGTGATTAATAGCCCATGCAACATGCCAGAATCGGCCAAAACTGTGAGTGTTGATGACCGGCACGTAAATGCACCCTGGGTTCGTCAATGGTGAAAATCACTCCGGGGACCCAAAACGGTGATTAATAGCCCATGCAACATGCCAGAATCGGCCAAAACTGTGAGTGTTGATGACCGGCACGTAAATGCACCCTGGGTTCGTCAATGGTGAAAATCACTCCGAGGACCCAAAACGGTGATTAATAGCCCATGAAACAGGCCAGAATCGGCCAAAACTGTGAGTGTTGATGACCGGCACGTAAATGCACCCTAGGGTTCGTCAATGGTGGAAATCACTCCGGGGACCCAAAACGGTGATTAATGGCCCATGCAACATGCCAGAATCGGCCAAAACTGGGAGTGTTGATGACCGGCACATAAATGCACCCTGGGTTCTTTAATGGTGGAAATCACTCCGGGGATCCAAAACGGTGATTAATAGCCCATGAAACAGGCCAGAATCGGCCAAAACTGCGAGTGTTGATGACCGGCACGTAAATGCACCCTGGGGTTCGTCAATGGTGGAAATCACTCCGGGGACCCAAAACGGTGATTAATAGCCCATGAAACAGGCCAGAATCGGCCAAAACTGCGAGTGTTGATGACCGGCACGTAAATGCACCCTGGGTTCGTCAATGGTGGAAATCACTCCGGGGATCCAAAACGGTGATTAATAGCCCATGAAACAGGCCAGAATCGGCCAAAACTGTGAGTGTTGATGACCGGCACGTAAATGCACCCTGGGGTTCGTCAATGGTGGAAATCACTCCGGGGACCCAAAACGGTGATTAATAGCCCATGAAACAGGCCAGAATCGGCCAAAACTGCGAGTGTTGATGACCGGCACGTAAATGCACCCTGGGTTCGTCAATGGTGGAAATCACTCCGGGGATCCAAAACGGTGATTAATAGCCCATGAAACAGGCCAGAATCGGCCAAAACTGCGAGTGTTGATGACCGGCACGTAAATGCACCCTGGGTTCGTCAATGGTGGAAATCACTCCGGGGACCCAAAACGGTGATTAATAGGCCATGCAACATGCCAGAATCGGCCAAAACTGGGAGTGTTGATGACCGGCACATAAATGCACCCTGGGTTCTTTAATGGTGGAAATCACTCCGGGGATCCAAAACGGTGATTAATAGCCCATGAAACAGGCCAGAATCGGCCAAAACTGCGAGTGTTGATGACCGGCACGTAAATGCACCCTGGGTTCGTCAATGGTGGAAATCACTCCGGGGATCCAAAACGGTGATTAATAGCCCATGAAACAGGCTAGAATCGGCCTGGGTTCGTCAATGGTGGAAATCACTCCGGGGATCCAAAACGGTGATTAATAGCCCATGAAACAGGCTAGAATCGGCCTGGGTTCGTCAATGGTGGAAATCACTCCGGGGATCCAAAACGGTGATTAATAGCCCATGAAACAGGCCAGAATCGGCCAAAACTGTGAGTGTTGATGACCGGCACGTAAATGCACCCTGGGGTTCGTCAATGGTGGAAATCACTCCGGGGACCCAAAACGGTGATTAATAGCCCATGAAACAGGCCAGAATCGGCCAAAACTGCGAGTGTTGATGACCGGCACGTAAATGCACCCTGGGTTCGTCAATGGTGGAAATCACTCCGGGGATCCAAAACGGTGATTAATAGCCCAGGAAACAGGCCAGAATCGGCCAAAACTGCGAGTGTTGATGACCGGCACGTAAATGCACCCTGGGTTCGTCAATGGTGGAAATCACTCCGGGGACCCAAAACGGTGATTAATAGCCCATGAAACAGGCCAGAATCGGCCAAAACTGTGAGTGTTGATGACCGGCACGTAAATGCACCCTAGGGTTCGTCAATGGTGGAAATCACTCCGGGGACCCAAAACGGTGATTAATAGCCCATGAAACAGGCCAGAATCGGCCAAAACTGTGAGTGTTGATGACCGGCACGTAAATGCACCCTAGGGTTCGTCAATGGTGGATATCACTCCGGGGACCCAAAACGGTGATTAATAGCCCATGCAACATGCCAGAATCGGCCAAAACTGTGAGTGTTGATGACCGGCACGTAAATGCACCCTGGGTTCGTCAATGGTGAAAATCACTCCGGGGACCCAAAACGGTGATTAATAGCCCATGCAACATGCCAGAATCGGCCAAAACTGTGAGTGTTGATGACCGGCACGTAAATGCACCCTAGGGTTCGTCAATGGTGGAAATCACTCCGGGGACCCAAAACGGTGATTAATAGCCCATGAAACAGGCCAGAATCGGCCAAAACTGCGAGTGTTGATGACCGGCACGTAAATGCACCCTGGGTTCGTCAATGGTGGAAATCACTCCGGGGATCCAAAACGGTGATTAATAGCCCATGAAATAGGCCAGAATCGGCCAAAATTGCAAGTGTTGATGACCGGCACGTAAATGCACCCTAGGGTTCGTCAATGGTGGAAATCACTCCGGGGACCCAAAACGGTGATTAATAGCCCATGAAGCAGGCCAGAATCGGCCAAAACTGTGAGTGTTGATGACCGGCACGTAAATGCACCCTAGGGTTCGTCAATGGTGGATATCACTCCGGGGACCCAAAACGGTGATTAATAGCCCATGCAACATGCCAGAATCGGCCAAAACTGTGAGTGTTGATGACCGGCACGTAAATGCACCCTGGGTTCGTCAATGGTGAAAATCACTCCGGGGACCCAAAACGGTGATTAATAGCCCATGAAACAGGCCAGAATCGGCCAAAACTGTGAGTGTTGATTACCGGCACGTAAATGCACCCTAGGGTTCGTCAATGGTGGAAATCACTCCGGGGACCCAAAACAGTGATTAATAGCCCATGAAACAGGCCAGAATCGGCCAAAACTGTAAGTGTTGATGACCGGCACGTAAATGCACCCTAGGGTTTGTCGATGGTGGATATCACTCCGGGGACCCAAAACGGTGATTACTAGCCCATGAAACAGGCCAGAATCGGCCAAAACTGTGAGTGTTGATGACCGGCACGTAAATGCACCCTAGGGTTCGTCAATGGTGGAAATCACTCCGGGGACCCAAAACGGTGATTAATGGCCCATGCAACATGCCAGAATCGGCCAAAACTGGGAGTGTTGATGACCGGCACATAAATGCACCCTGGGTTCTTTAATGGTGGAAATCACTCCGGGGATCCAAAACGGTGATTAATAGCCCATGAAACAGGCCAGAATCGGCCAAAACTGCGAGTGTTGATGACCGGCACGTAAATGCACCCTGGGGTTCGTCAATGGTGGAAATCACTCCGGGGACCCAAAACGGTGATTAATAGCCCATGAAACAGGCCAGAATCGGCCAAAACTGCGAGTGTTGATGACCGGCACGTAAATGCACCCTGGGTTCGTCAATGGTGGAAATCACTCCGGGGATCCAAAACGGTGATTAATAGCCCATGAAACAGGCCAGAATCGGGCAAAACTGTGAGTGTTGATGACCGGCACGTAAATGCACCCTGGGGTTCGTCAATGGTGGAAATCACTCCGGGGACCCAAAACGGTGATTAATAGCCCATGAAACAGGCCAGAATCGGCCAAAACTGCGAGTGTTGATGACCGGCACGTAAATGCACCCTGGGTTCGTCAATGGTGGAAATCACTCCGGGGATCCAAAACGGTGATTAATAGCCCATGAAACAGGCCAGAATCGGCCAAAACTGCGAGTGTTGATGACCGGCACGTAAATGCACCCTAGGGTTCGTCAATGGTGGAAATCACTCCGGGGACCCAAAACGGTGATTAATAGCCCATGAAATAGGCCAGAATCGGCCAAAACTGCGAGTGTTGATGACCGGCACGTAAATGCACCCTGGGTTCGTCAATGGTGGAAATCACTCCGGGGACCCAAAACGGTGATTAATAGGCCATGCAACATGCCAGAATCGGCCAAAACTGGGAGTGTTGATGACCGGCACATAAATGCACCCTGGGTTCTTTAATGGTGGAAATCACTCCGGGGATCCAAAACGGTGATTAATAGCCCATGAAACAGGCCAGAATCGGCCAAAACTGCGAGTGTTGATGACCGGCACGTAAATGCACCCTGGGTTCGTCAATGGTGGAAATCACTCCGGGGATCCAAAACGGTGATTAATAGCCCATGAAACAGGCTAGAATCGGCCTGGGTTCGTCAATGGTGGAAATCACTCCGGGGATCCAAAACGGTGATTAATAGCCCATGAAACAGGCTAGAATCGGCCTGGGTTCGTCAATGGTGGAAATCACTCCGGGGATCCAAAACGGTGATTAATAGCCCATGAAACAGGCCAGAATCGGCCAAAACTGTGAGTGTTGATGACCGGCACGTAAATGCACCCTGGGGTTCGTCAATGGTGGAAATCACTCCGGGGACCCAAAACGGTGATTAATAGCCCATGAAACAGGCCAGAATCGGCCAAAACTGCGAGTGTTGATGACCGGCACGTAAATGCACCCTGGGTTCGTCAATGGTGGAAATCACTCCGGGGATCCAAAACGGTGATTAATAGCCCAGGAAACAGGCCAGAATCGGCCAAAACTGCGAGTGTTGATGACCGGCACGTAAATGCACCCTGGGTTCGTCAATGGTGGAAATCACTCCGGGGACCCAAAACGGTGATTAATAGCCCATGAAACAGGCCAGAATCGGCCAAAACTGTGAGTGTTGATGACCGGCACGTAAATGCACCCTAGGGTTCGTCAATGGTGGAAATCACTCCGGGGACCCAAAACGGTGATTAATAGCCCATGAAACAGGCCAGAATCGGCCAAAACTGTGAGTGTTGATGACCGGCACGTAAATGCACCCTAGGGTTCGTCAATGGTGGATATCACTCCGGGGACCCAAAACGGTGATTAATAGCCCATGCAACATGCCAGAATCGGCCAAAACTGTGAGTGTTGATGACCGGCACGTAAATGCACCCTGGGTTCGTCAATGGTGAAAATCACTCCGGGGACCCAAAACGGTGATTAATAGCCCATGCAACATGCCAGAATCGGCCAAAACTGTGAGTGTTGATGACCGGCACGTAAATGCACCCTAGGGTTCGTCAATGGTGGAAATCACTCCGGGGACCCAAAACGGTGATTAATAGCCCATGAAACAGGCCAGAATCGGCCAAAACTGCGAGTGTTGATGACCGGCACGTAAATGCACCCTGGGTTCGTCAATGGTGGAAATCACTCCGGGGATCCAAAACGGTGATTAATAGCCCATGAAATAGGCCAGAATCGGCAAAAATTGCAAGTGTTGATGACCGGCACGTAAATGCACCCTAGGGTTCGTCAATGGTGGAAATCACTCCGGGGACCCAAAACGGTGATTAATAGCCCATGCAACATGCCAGAATCGGCCAAAACTGTGAGTGTTGATGACCGGCACGTAAATGCACCCTGGGTTCGTCAATGGTGAAAATCACTCCGGGGACCCAAAACGGTGATTAATAGCCCATGAAACAGGCCAGAATCGGCCAAAACTGTGAGTGTTGATTACCGGCACGTAAATGCACCCTAGGGTTCGTCAATGGTGGAAATCACTCCGGGGACCCAAAACGGTGATTAATAGCCCATGAAACAGGCCAGAATCGGCCAAAACTGTGAGTGTTGATGACCGGCACGTAAATGCACCCTAGGGTTCGTCAATGGTGGATATCACTCCGGGGACACAAAAAAGGTGATTAATAGCCCATGCAACATGCCAGAATCGGCCAAAACTGTGAGTGTTGATGACCGGCACGTAAATGCACCCTAGGGTTCGTCAATGGTGGATATCACTCCGGGGACCCAAAACGGTGATTAATAGCCCATGCAACATGCCAGAATCGGCCAAAACTGTGAGTGTTGATGACCGGCACGTAAATGCACCCTGGGTTCGTCAATGGTGAAAATCACTCCGGGGACCCAAAACGGTGATTAATAGCCCATGCAACATGCCAGAATCGGCCAAAACTGTGAGTGTTGATGACCGGCACGTAAATGCACCCTAGGGTTCGTCAATGGTGGAAATCACTCCGGGGACCCAAAACGGTGATTAATAGCCCATGAAACAGGCCAGAATCGGCCAAAACTGCGAGTGTTGATGACCGGCACGTAAATGCACCCTGGGTTCGTCAATGGTGGAAATCACTCCGGGGATCCAAAACGGTGATTAATAGCCCATGAAATAGGCCAGAATCGGCCAAAATTGCAAGTGTTGATGACCGGCACGTAAATGCACCCTAGGGTTCGTCAATGGTGGAAATCACTCCGGGGACCCAAAACGGTGATTAATAGCCCATGAAGCAGGCCAGAATCGGCCAAAACTGTGAGTGTTGATGACCGGCACGTAAATGCACCCTAGGGTTCGTCAATGGTGGATATCACTCCGGGGACCCAAAACGGTGATTAATAGCCCATGCAACATGCCAGAATCGGCCAAAACTGTGAGTGTTGATGACCGGCACGTAAATGCACCCTGGGTTCGTCAATGGTGAAAATCACTCCGGGGACCCAAAACGGTGATTAATAGCCCATGAAACAGGCCAGAATCGGCCAAAACTGTGAGTGTTGATTACCGGCACGTAAATGCACCCTAGGGTTCGTCAATGGTGGAAATCACTCCGGGGACCCAAAACGGTGATTAATAGCCCATGAAACAGGCCAGAATCGGCCAAAACTGTAAGTGTTGATGACCGGCACGTAAATGCACCCTAGGGTTTGTCGATGGTGGATATCACTCCGGGGACCCAAAACGGTGATTACTAGCCCATGAAACAGGCCAGAATCGGCCAAAACTGTGAGTGTTGATGACCGGCACGTAAATGCACCCTAGGGTTCGTCAATGGTGGAAATCACTCCGGGGACCCAAAACGGTGATTAATGGCCCATGCAACATGCCAGAATCGGCCAAAACTGGGAGTGTTGATGACCGGCACATAAATGCACCCTGGGTTCTTTAATGGTGGAAATCACTCCGGGGATCCAAAACGGTGATTAATAGCCCATGAAACAGGCCAGAATCGGCCAAAACTGCGAGTGTTGATGACCGGCACGTAAATGCACCCTGGGGTTCGTCAATGGTGGAAATCACTCCGGGGACCCAAAACGGTGATTAATAGCCCATGAAACAGGCCAGAATCGGCCAAAACTGCGAGTGTTGATGACCGGCACGTAAATGCACCCTGGGTTCGTCAATGGTGGAAATCACTCCGGGGATCCAAAACGGTGATTAATAGCCCATGAAACAGGCCAGAATCGGGCAAAACTGTGAGTGTTGATGACCGGCACGTAAATGCACCCTGGGGTTCGTCAATGGTGGAAATCACTCCGGGGACCCAAAACGGTGATTAATAGCCCATGAAACAGGCCAGAATCGGCCAAAACTGCGAGTGTTGATGACCGGCACGTAAATGCACCCTGGGTTCGTCAATGGTGGAAATCACTCCGGGGATCCAAAACGGTGATTAATAGCCCATGAAACAGGCCAGAATCGGCCAAAACTGCGAGTGTTGATGACCGGCACGTAAATGCACCCTAGGGTTCGTCAATGTTGGAAATCACTCCGGGGACCCAAAACGGTGATTAATAGCCCATGAAATAGGCCAGAATCGGCCAAAACTGCGAGTGTTGATGACCGGCACGTAAATGCACCCTGGGTTCGTCAATGGTGGAAATCACTCCGGGGACCCAAAACGGTGATTAATAGGCCATGCAACATGCCAGAATCGGCCAAAACTGGGAGTGTTGATGACCGGCACATAAATGCACCCTGGGTTCTTTAATGGTGGAAATCACTCCGGGGATCCAAAACGGTGATTAATAGCCCATGAAACAGGCCAGAATCGGCCAAAACTGCGAGTGTTGATGACCGGCACGTAAATGCACCCTGGGTTCGTCAATGGTGGAAATCACTCCGGGGATCCAAAACGGTGATTAATAGCCCATGAAACAGGCTAGAATCGGCCTGGGTTCGTCAATGGTGGAAATCACTCCGGGGATCCAAAACGGTGATTAATAGCCCATGAAACAGGCTAGAATCGGCCTGGGTTCGTCAATGGTGGAAATCACTCCGGGGATCCAAAACGGTGATTAATAGCCCATGAAACAGGCCAGAATCGGCCAAAACTGTGAGTGTTGATGACCGGCACGTAAATGCACCCTGGGGTTCGTCAATGGTGGAAATCACTCCGGGGACCCAAAACGGTGATTAATAGCCCATGAAACAGGCCAGAATCGGCCAAAACTGCGAGTGTTGATGACCGGCACGTAAATGCACCCTGGGTTCGTCAATGGTGGAAATCACTCCGGGGATCCAAAACGGTGATTAATAGCCCAGGAAACAGGCCAGAATCGGCCAAAACTGCGAGTGTTGATGACCGGCACGTAAATGCACCCTGGGTTCGTCAATGGTGGAAATCACTCCGGGGACCCAAAACGGTGATTAATAGCCCATGAAACAGGCCAGAATCGGCCAAAACTGTGAGTGTTGATGACCGGCACGTAAATGCACCCTAGGGTTCGTCAATGGTGGAAATCACTCCGGGGACCCAAAACGGTGATTAATAGCCCATGAAACAGGCCAGAATCGGCCAAAACTGTGAGTGTTGATGACCGGCACGTAAATGCACCCTAGGGTTCGTCAATGGTGGATATCACTCCGGGGACCCAAAACGGTGATTAATAGCCCATGCAACATGCCAGAATCGGCCAAAACTGTGAGTGTTGATGACCGGCACGTAAATGCACCCTGGGTTCGTCAATGGTGAAAATCACTCCGGGGACCCAAAACGGTGATTAATAGCCCATGCAACATGCCAGAATCGGCCAAAACTGTGAGTGTTGATGACCGGCACGTAAATGCACCCTAGGGTTCGTCAATGGTGGAAATCACTCCGGGGACCCAAAACGGTGATTAATAGCCCATGAAACAGGCCAGAATCGGCCAAAACTGCGAGTGTTGATGACCGGCACGTAAATGCACCCTGGGTTCGTCAATGGTGGAAATCACTCCGGGGATCCAAAACGGTGATTAATAGCCCATGAAATAGGCCAGAATCGGCCAAAATTGCAAGTGTTGATGACCGGCACGTAAATGCACCCTAGGGTTCGTCAATGGTGGAAATCACTCCGGGGACCCAAAACGGTGATTAATAGCCCATGAAGCAGGCCAGAATCGGCCAAAACTGTGAGTGTTGATGACCGGCACGTAAATGCACCCTAGGGTTCGTCAATGGTGGATATCACTCCGGGGACCCAAAACGGTGATTAATAGCCCATGCAACATGCCAGAATCGGCCAAAACTGTGAGTGTTGATGACCGGCACGTAAATGCACCCTGGGTTCGTCAATGGTGAAAATCACTCCGGGGACCCAAAACGGTGATTAATAGCCCATGAAACAGGCCAGAATCGGCCAAAACTGTGAGTGTTGATTACCGGCACGTAAATGCACCCTAGGGTTCGTCAATGGTGGAAATCACTCCGGGGACCCAAAACGGTGATTAATAGCCCATGAAACAGGCCAGAATCGGCCAAAACTGTGAGTGTTGATGACCGGCACGTAAATGCACCCTAGGGTTCGTCAATGGTGGATATCACTCCGGGGACACAAAAAAGGTGATTAATAGCCCATGCAACATGCCAGAATCGGCCAAAACTGTGAGTGTTGATGACCGGCACGTAAATGCACCCTAGGGTTCGTCAATGGTGGATATCACTCCGGGGACCCAAAACGGTGATTAATAGCCCATGCAACATGCCAGAATCGGCCAAAACTGTGAGTGTTGATGACCGGCACGTAAATGCACCCTGGGTTCGTCAATGGTGAAAATCTCTCCGGGGACTCAAAACGGTGATTAAAAGCCCATCTAACTGTGATTAATAGCCCATGAAACAGGCCAGAATCGGCCAAAACTGCGAGTGTTGATGACCGACACGTAAATACAACCTCGGGTTCGTCAATGGTGGAAATCACTCCGGGGACTCAAAACGGTGATTAATAGCCCATTTAACAATGATTAATAGCCCATGAAAGATGCCAGAATCGGCCAAAACTGCGAATGTTGATGACCGGCACGTAAACGCAACCTGGGGTTCGTCAATGGTGAAAATCACTCCGGGGACTCAAAACGGTGATTAATAGCCCATCTAACTATGATTAATAGCCCATGAAACAGGCCAGAATCGGCCAAAACTGCGAGTGTTGATGACCGACACGTAAATAAAACCTGGGGTTCGTTAATGGTGGAAATCACTCCGGGGACTCAAAACGGTGATTAATAGCCCATGAAACAGGCCAGAATCGGCCAAAACTGCGAGTGTTGATGACCGGCACGTAAATGCACCCTAGGGTTCGTCAATGGTGGAAATCACTCCGGGGACCCAAAACGGTGATTAATAGCCCATGAAACAGGCCATAATCGGCCAAAACTGTGAGTGTTGATGACCGGCACGTAAATGCACCCTAGGGTTCGTCAATGGTGGAAATCACTCCGGGGACCCAAAACGGTGATTAATAGCCCATGCAACATGCCAGAATCGGCCAAAACTGTGAGTGTTGATGACCGGCACGTAAATGCACCCCAGGGTTCGTCAATGGTGGAAATCACTCCGGGGACCCAAAACGGTGATTAATAGCCCATGAAACAGGCCAGAATCGGCCAAAACTGTGAGTGTTGATGACCGGCACGTAAATGCACCCTAGGGTTCGTCAATGGTGGAAATCACTCCGGGGACCCAAAACGGTGATTAATAGCCCATGCCACATGCCAGAATCGGCCAAAACTGTGAGTGTTGATGACCGGCACGTAAATGCACCCTGGGTTCGTCAATGGTGGAAATCACTCCGGGGATCCAAAACGGTGATTAATAGCCCATGAAACAGGCCAGAATCGGCCAAAACTGTGAGTGTTGATGACCGGCACGTAAATGCACCCTAGGGTTCGTCAATGGTGGAAATCACTCCGGGGACCCAAAACGGTGATTAATAGCCCATGAAACAGGCCAGAATCGGCCAAAACTGTGAGTGTTGATGACCGGCACGTAAATGCACCCTGGGTTCGTCAATGGTGGAAATCACTCCGGGGATCCAAAACGGTGATTAATAGCCCATGAAACAGGCCAGAATCGGCCAAAACTGTGAGTGTTGATGACCGGCACGTAAATGCACCCTAGGGTTCGTCAATGGTGGAAATCACTCCGGGGACCCAAAACGGTGATTAATAGCCCATGAAACAGGCCAGAATCGGCCAAAACTGCGAGTGTTGATGACCGGCACGTAAATGCACCCTGGGTTCGTCAATGGTGGAAATCACTCCGGGGATCCAAAACGGTGATTAATAGCCCATGAAACAGGCCAGAATCGGCCAAAACTGCGACTGTTGATGACCGGCACGTAAATGCACCCTAGGGTTCATCAATGGTGGAAATCACTCCGGGGACCCAAAACGGTGATTAATAGCCCATGAAACAGGCCAGAATCGTCCAAAACTGCGTGTGTTGATGACCGGCACGTAAATGCACCCTAGGGTTCGTCAATGGTGGAAATCACTCCGGGGACCCAAAACGGTGATTAATAGCCCATGAAACAGGCCAGAATCGGCCAAAACTGTGAGTGTTGATGACCGGCACGTAAATGCACCCTAGGGTTCGTCAATGGTGGATATCACTCCGGGGACACAAAAAAGGTGATTAATAGCCCATGCAACATGCCAGAATCGGCCAAAACTGTGAGTGTTGATGACCGGCACGTAAATGCACCCTAGGGTTCGTCAATGGTGGATATCACTCCGGGGACCCAAAACGGTGATTAATAGCCCATGCAACATGCCAGAATCGGCCAAAACTGTGAGTGTTGATGACCGGCACGTAAATGCACCCTAGGGTTCGTCAATGGTGGAAATCACTCCGGGGACCCAAAACGGTGATTAATGGCCCATGCAACATGCCAGAATCGGCCAAAACTGGGAGTGTTGATGACCGGCACATAAATGCACCCTGGGTTCTTTAATGGTGGAAATCACTCCGGGGATCCAAAACGGTGATTAATAGCCCATGAAACAGGCCAGAATCGGCCAAAACTGCGAGTGTTGATGACCGGCACGTAAATGCACCCTGGGGTTCGTCAATGGTGGAAATCACTCCGGGGACCCAAAACGGTGATTAATAGCCCATGAAACAGGCCAGAATCGGCCAAAACTGCGAGTGTTGATGACCGGCACGTAAATGCACCCTGGGTTCGTCAATGGTGGAAATCACTCCGGGGATCCAAAACGGTGATTAATAGCCCATGAAACAGGCCAGAATCGGGCAAAACTGTGAGTGTTGATGACCGGCACGTAAATGCACCCTGGGGTTCGTCAATGGTGGAAATCACTCCGGGGACCCAAAACGGTGATTAATAGCCCATGAAACAGGCCAGAATCGGCCAAAACTGCGAGTGTTGATGACCGGCACGTAAATGCACCCTGGGTTCGTCAATGGTGGAAATCACTCCGGGGATCCAAAACGGTGATTAATAGCCCATGAAACAGGCCAGAATCGGCCAAAACTGCGAGTGTTGATGACCGGCACGTAAATGCACCCTAGGGTTCGTCAATGGTGGAAATCACTCCGGGGACCCAAAACGGTGATTAATAGCCCATGAAATAGGCCAGAATCGGCCAAAACTGCGAGTGTTGATGACCGACACGTAAATACAACCTCGGGTTCGTCAATGGTGGAAATCACTCCGGGGACTCAAAACGGTGATTAATAGCCCATTTAACAATGATTAATAGCCCATGAAAGATGCCAGAATCGGCCAAAACTGCGAATGTTGATGACCGGCACGTAAACGCAACATGGGGTTCGTCAATGGTGAAAATCACTCCGGGGACTCAAAACGGTGATTAATAGCCCATCTAACTATGATTAATAGCCCATGAAACAGGCCAGAATCGGCCAAAACTGCGAGTGTTGATGACCGACACGTAAATAAAACCTGGGGTTCGTTAATGGTGGAAATCACTCCGGGGACTCAAAACGGTGATTAATAGCCCATGAAACAGGCCAGAATCGGCCAAAACTGCGAGTGTTGATGACCGGCACGTAAATGCACCCTAGGGTTCGTCAATGGTGGAAATCACTCCGGGGACCCAAAACGGTGATTAATAGCCCATGAAACAGGCCATAATCGGCCAAAACTGTGAGTGTTGATGACCGGCACGTAAATGCACCCTAGGGTTCGTCAATGGTGGAAATCACTCCGGGGACCCAAAACGGTGATTAATAGCCCATGCAACATGCCAGAATCGGCCAAAACTGTGAGTGTTGATAACCGGCACGTAAATGCACCCCAGGGTTCGTCAATGGTGGAAATCACTCCGGGGACCCAAAACGGTGATTAATAGCCCATGAAACAGGCCAGAATCGGCCAAAACTGTGAGTGTTGATGACCGGCACGTAAATGCACCCTAGGGTTCGTCAATGGTGGAAATCACTCCGGGGACCCAAAACGGTGATTAATAGCCCATGCAACATGCCAGAATCGGCCAAAACTGTGAGTGTTGATGACCGGCACGTAAATGCACCCTGGGTTCGTCAATGGTGGAAATCACTCCGGGGATCCAAAACGGTGATTAATAGCCCATGAAACAGGCCAGAATCGGCCAAAACTGTGAGTGTTGATGACCGGCACGTAAATGCACCCTAGGGTTCGTCAATGGTGGAAATCACTCCGGGGACCCAAAACGGTGATTAATAGCCCATGAAACAGGCCAGAATCGGCCAAAACTGTGAGTGTTGATGACCGGCACGTAAATGCACCCTGGGTTCGTCAATGGTGGAAATCACTCCGGGGATCCAAAACGGTGATTAATAGCCCATGAAACAGGCCAGAATCGGCCAAAACTGTGAGTGTTGATGACCGGCACGTAAATGCACCCTAGGGTTCGTCAATGGTGGAAATCACTCCGGGGACCCAAAACGGTGATTAATAGCCCATGAAACAGGCCAGAATCGGCCAAAACTGCGAGTGTTGATGACCGGCACGTAAATGCACCCTGGGTTCGTCAATGGTGGAAATCACTCCGGGGATCCAAAACGGTGATTAATAGCCCATGAAACAGGCCAGAATCGGCCAAAACTGCGACTGTTGATGACCGGCACGTAAATGCACCCTAGGGTTCGTCAATGGTGGAAATCACTCCGGGGACCCAAAACGGTGATTAATAGCCCATGAAACAGGCCAGAATCGTCCAAAACTGCGTGTGTTGATGACCGGCACGTAAATGCACCCTAGGGTTCGTCAATGGTGGAAATCACTCCGGGGACCCAAAACGGTGATTAATAGCCCATGAAACAGGCCAGAATCGGCCAAAACTGTGAGTGTTGATGACCGGCACGTAAATGCACCCTAGGGTTCGTCAATGGTGGATATCACTCCGGGGACACAAAAAAGGTGATTAATAGCCCATGCAACATGCCAGAATCGGCCAAAACTGTGAGTGTTGATGACCGGCACGTAAATGCACCCTAGGGTTCGTCAATGGTGGATATCACTCCGGGGACCCAAAACGGTGATTAATAGCCCATGCAACATGCCAGAATCGGCCAAAACTGTGAGTGTTGATGACCGGCACGTAAATGCACCCTAGGGTTCGTCAATGGTGGAAATCACTCCGGGGACCCAAAACGGTGATTAATGGCCCATGCAACATGCCAGAATCGGCCAAAACTGGGAGTGTTGATGACCGGCACATAAATGCACCCTGGGTTCTTTAATGGTGGAAATCACTCCGGGGATCCAAAACGGTGATTAATAGCCCATGAAACAGGCCAGAATCGGCCAAAACTGCGAGTGTTGATGACCGGCACGTAAATGCACCCTGGGGTTCGTCAATGGTGGAAATCACTCCGGGGACCCAAAACGGTGATTAATAGCCCATGAAACAGGCCAGAATCGGCCAAAACTGCGAGTGTTGATGACCGGCACGTAAATGCACCCTGGGTTCGTCAATGGTGGAAATCACTCCGGGGATCCAAAACGGTGATTAATAGCCCATGAAACAGGCCAGAATCGGGCAAAACTGTGAGTGTTGATGACCGGCACGTAAATGCACCCTGGGGTTCGTCAATGGTGGAAATCACTCCGGGGACCCAAAACGGTGATTAATAGCCCATGAAACAGGCCAGAATCGGCCAAAACTGCGAGTGTTGATGACCGGCACGTAAATGCACCCTGGGTTCGTCAATGGTGGAAATCACTCCGGGGATCCAAAACGGTGATTAATAGCCCATGAAACAGGCCAGAATCGGCCAAAACTGCGAGTGTTGATGACCGGCACGTAAATGCACCCTAGGGTTCGTCAATGGTGGAAATCACTCCGGGGACCCAAAACGGTGATTAATAGCCCATGAAATAGGCCAGAATCGGCCAAAACTGCGAGTGTTGATGACCGGCACGTAAATGCACCCTGGGTTCGTCAATGGTGGAAATCACTCCGGGGACCCAAAACGGTGATTAATAGGCCATGCAACATGCCAGAATCGGCCAAAACTGGGAGTGTTGATGACCGGCACATAAATGCACCCTGGGTTCTTTAATGGTGGAAATCACTCCGGGGATCCAAAACGGTGATTAATAGCCCATGAAACAGGCCAGAATCGGCCAAAACTGCGAGTGTTGATGACCGGCACGTAAATGCACCCTGGGTTCGTCAATGGTGGAAATCACTCCGGGGATCCAAAACGGTGATTAATAGCCCATGAAACAGGCTAGAATCGGCCTGGGTTCGTCAATGGTGGAAATCACTCCGGGGATCCAAAACGGTGATTAATAGCCCATGAAACAGGCTAGAATCGGCCTGGGTTCGTCAATGGTGGAAATCACTCCGGGGATCCAAAACGGTGATTAATAGCCCATGAAACAGGCCAGAATCGGCCAAAACTGTGAGTGTTGATGACCGGCACGTAAATGCACCCTGGGGTTCGTCAATGGTGGAAATCACTCCGGGGACCCAAAACGGTGATTAATAGCCCATGAAACAGGCCAGAATCGGCCAAAACTGCGAGTGTTGATGACCGGCACGTAAATGCACCCTGGGTTCGTCAATGGTGGAAATCACTCCGGGGATCCAAAACGGTGATTAATAGCCCAGGAAACAGGCCAGAATCGGCCAAAACTGCGAGTGTTGATGACCGGCACGTAAATGCACCCTGGGTTCGTCAATGGTGGAAATCACTCCGGGGACCCAAAACGGTGATTAATAGCCCATGAAACAGGCCAGAATCGGCCAAAACTGTGAGTGTTGATGACCGGCACGTAAATGCACCCTAGGGTTCGTCAATGGTGGAAATCACTCCGGGGACCCAAAACGGTGATTAATAGCCCATGAAACAGGCCAGAATCGGCCAAAACTGTGAGTGTTGATGACCGGCACGTAAATGCACCCTAGGGTTCGTCAATGGTGGATATCACTCCGGGGACCCAAAACGGTGATTAATAGCCCATGCAACATGCCAGAATCGGCCAAAACTGTGAGTGTTGATGACCGGCACGTAAATGCACCCTGGGTTCGTCAATGGTGAAAATCACTCCGGGGACCCAAAACGGTGATTAATAGCCCATGCAACATGCCAGAATCGGCCAAAACTGTGAGTGTTGATGACCGGCACGTAAATGCACCCTAGGGTTCGTCAATGGTGGAAATCACTCCGGGGACCCAAAACGGTGATTAATAGCCCATGAAACAGGCCAGAATCGGCCAAAACTGCGAGTGTTGATGACCGGCACGTAAATGCACCCTGGGTTCGTCAATGGTGGAAATCACTCCGGGGATCCAAAACGGTGATTAATAGCCCATGAAATAGGCCAGAATCGGCCAAAATTGCAAGTGTTGATGACCGGCACGTAAATGCACCCTAGGGTTCGTCAATGGTGGAAATCACTCCGGGGACCCAAAACGGTGATTAATAGCCCATGAAGCAGGCCAGAATCGGCCAAAACTGTGAGTGTTGATGACCGGCACGTAAATGCACCCTAGGGTTCGTCAATGGTGGATATCACTCCGGGGACCCAAAACGGTGATTAATAGCCCATGCAACATGCCAGAATCGGCCAAAACTGTGAGTGTTGATGACCGGCACGTAAATGCACCCTGGGTTCGTCAATGGTGAAAATCACTCCGGGGACCCAAAACGGTGATTAATAGCCCATGAAACAGGCCAGAATCGGCCAAAACTGTGAGTGTTGATTACCGGCACGTAAATGCACCCTAGGGTTCGTCAATGGTGGAAATCACTCCGGGGACCCAAAACGGTGATTAATAGCCCATGAAACAGGCCAGAATCGGCCAAAACTGTGAGTGTTGATGACCGGCACGTAAATGCACCCTAGGGTTCGTCAATGGTGGATATCACTCCGGGGACACAAAAAAGGTGATTAATAGCCCATGCAACATGCCAGAATCGGCCAAAACTGTGAGTGTTGATGACCGGCACGTAAATGCACCCTAGGGTTCGTCAATGGTGGATATCACTCCGGGGACCCAAAACGGTGATTAATAGCCCATGCAACATGCCAGAATCGGCCAAAACTGTGAGTGTTGATGACCGGCACGTAAATGCACCCTGGGTTCGTCAATGGTGAAAATCTCTCCGGGGACTCAAAACGGTGATTAAAAGCCCATCTAACTGTGATTAATAGCCCATGAAACAGGCCAGAATCGGCCAAAACTGCGAGTGTTGATGACCGACACGTAAATACAACCTCGGGTTCGTCAATGGTGGAAATCACTCCGGGGACTCAAAATGGTGATTAATAGCCCATTTAACAATGATTAATAGCCCATGAAAGATGCCAGAATCGGCCAAAACTGCGAATGTTGATGACCGGCACGTAAACGCAACCTGGGGTTCGTCAATGATGAAAATCACTCCGGGGACTCAAAACGGTGATTAATAGCCCATCTAACTATGATTAATAGCCCATGAAACAGGCCAGAATCGGCCAAAACTGCGAGTGTTGATGACCGACACGTAAATAAAACCTGGGGTTCGTTAATGGTGGAAATCACTCCGGGGACTCAAAACGGTGATTAATAGCCCATGAAACAGGCCAGAATCGGCCAAAACTGCGAGTGTTGATGACCGGCACGTAAATGCACCCTAGGGTTCGTCAATGGTGGAAATCACTCCGGGGACCCAAAACGGTGATTAATAGCCCATGAAACAGGCCATAATCGGCCAAAACTGTGAGTGTTGATGACCGGCACGTAAATGCACCCTAGGGTTCGTCAATGGTGGAAATCACTCCGGGGACCCAAAACGGTGATTAATAGCCCATGCAACATGCCAGAATCGGCCAAAACTGTGAGTGTTGATGACCGGCACGTAAATGCACCCCAGGGTTCGTCAATGGTGGAAATCACTCCGGGGACCCAAAACGGTGATTAATAGCCCATGAAACAGGCCAGAATCGGCCAAAACTGTGAGTGTTGATGACCGGCACGTAAATGCACCCTAGGGTTCGTCAATGGTGGAAATCACTCCGGGGACCCAAAACGGTGATTAATAGCCCATGCAACATGCCAGAATCGGCCAAAACTGTGAGTGTTGATGACCGGCACGTAAATGCACCCTGGGTTCGTCAATGGTGGAAATCACTCCGGGGATCCAAAACGGTGATTAATAGCCCATGAAACAGGCCAGAATCGGCCAAAACTGTGAGTGTTGATGACCGGCACGTAAATGCACCCTAGGGTTCGTCAATGGTGGAAATCACTCCGGGGACCCAAAACGGTGATTAATAGCCCATGAAACAGGCCAGAATCGGCCAAAACTGTGAGTGTTGATGACCGGCACGTAAATGCACCCTGGGTTCGTCAATGGTGGAAATCACTCCGGGGATCCAAAACGGTGATTAATAGCCCATGAAACAGGCCAGAATCGGCCAAAACTGTGAGTGTTGATGACCGGCACGTAAATGCACCCTAGGGTTCGTCAATGGTGGAAATCACTCCGGGGACCCAAAACGGTGATTAATAGCCCATGAAACAGGCCAGAATCGGCCAAAACTGCGAGTGTTGATGACCGGCACGTAAATGCACCCTGGGTTCGTCAATGGTGGAAATCACTCCGGGGATCCAAAACGGTGATTAATAGCCCATGAAACAGGCCAGAATCGGCCAAAACTGCGACTGTTGATGACCGGCACGTAAATGCACCCTAGGGTTCGTCAATGGTGGAAATCACTCCGGGGACCCAAAACGGTGATTAATAGCCCATGAAACAGGCCAGAATCGTCCAAAACTGCGTGTGTTGATGACCGGCACGTAAATGCACCCTAGGGTTCGTCAATGGTGGAAATCACTCCGGGGACCCAAAACGGTGATTAATAGCCCATGAAACAGGCCAGAATCGGCCAAAACTGTGAGTGTTGATGACCGGCACGTAAATGCACCCTAGGGTTCGTCAATGGTGGATATCACTCCGGGGACACAAAAAAGGTGATTAATAGCCCATGCAACATGCCAGAATCGGCCAAAACTGTGAGTGTTGATGACCGGCACGTAAATGCACCCTAGGGTTCGTCAATGGTGGATATCACTCCGGGGACCCAAAACGGTGATTAATAGCCCATGCAACATGCCAGAATCGGCCAAAACTGTGAGTGTTGATGACCGGCACGTAAATGCACCCTGGGTTCGTCAATGGTGAAAATCTCTCCGGGGACTCAAAACGGTGATTAAAAGCCCATCTAACTGTGATTAATAGCCCATGAAACAGGCCAGAATCGGCCAAAACTGCGAGTGTTGATGACCGACACGTAAATACAACCTCGGGTTCGTCAATGGTGGAAATCACTCCGGGGACTCAAAACGGTGATTAATAGCCCATTTAACAATGATTAATAGCCCATGAAAGATGCCAGAATCGGCCAAAACTGCGAATGTTGATGACCGGCACGTAAACGCAACCTGGGGTTCGTCAATGGTGAAAATCACTCCGGGGACTCAAAACGGTGATTAATAGCCCATCTAACTATGATTAATAGCCCATGAAACAGGCCAGAATCGGCCAAAACTGCGAGTGTTGATGACCGACACGTAAATAAAACCTGGGGTTCGTTAATGGTGGAAATCACTCCGGGGACTCAAAACGGTGATTAATAGCCCATGAAACAGGCCAGAATCGGCCAAAACTGCGAGTGTTGATGACCGGCACGTAAATGCACCCTAGGGTTCGTCAATGGTGGAAATCACTCCGGGGACCCAAAACGGTGATTAATAGCCCATGAAACAGGCCATAATCGGCGAAAACTGTGAGTGTTGATGACCGGCACGTAAATGCACCCTAGGGTTCGTCAATGGTGGAAATCACTCCGGGGACCCAAAACGGTGATTAATAGCCCATGCAACATGCCAGAATCGGCCAAAACTGCGAGTGTTGATGACCGGCACGTAAATGCACCCCAGGGTTCGTCAATGGTGGAAATCACTCCGGGGACCCAAAACGGTGATTAATAGCCCATGAAACAGGCCAGAATCGGCCAAAACTGTGAGTGTTGATGACCGGCACGTAAATGCACCCTAGGGTTCGTCAATGGTGGAAATCACTCCGGGGACCCAAAACGGTGATTAATAGCCCATGCAACATGCCAGAATCGGCCAAAACTGTGAGTGTTGATGACCGGCACGTAAATGCACCCTGGGTTCGTCAATGGTGGAAATCACTCCGGGGATCCAAAACGGTGATTAATAGCCCATGAAACAGGCCAGAATCGGCCAAAACTGTGAGTGTTGATGACCGGCACGTAAATGCACCCTAGGGTTCGTCAATGGTGGAAATCACTCCGGGGACCCAAAACGGTGATTAATAGCCCATGAAACAGGCCAGAATCGGCCAAAACTGTGAGTGTTGATGACCGGCACGTAAATGCACCCTGGGTTCGTCAATGGTGGAAATCACTCCGGGGATCCAAAACGGTGATTAATAGCCCATGAAACAGGCCAGAATCGGCCAAAACTGTGAGTGTTGATGACCGGCACGTAAATGCACCCTAGGGTTCGTCAATGGTGGAAATCACTCCGGGGACCCAAAACGGTGATTAATAGCCCATGAAACAGGCCAGAATCGGCCAAAACTGCGAGTGTTGATGACCGGCACGTAAATGCACCCTGGGTTCGTCAATGGTGGAAATCACTCCGGGGATCCAAAACGGTGATTAATAGCCCATGAAACAGGCCAGAATCGGCCAAAACTGCGACTGTTGATGACCGGCACGTAAATGCACCCTAGGGTTCGTCAATGGTGGAAATCACTCCGGGGACCCAAAACGGTGATTAATAGCCCATGAAACAGGCCAGAATCGGCCAAAACTGCGTGTGTTGATGACCGGCACGTAAATGCACCCTAGGGTTCGTCAATGGTGGAAATCACTCCGGGGACCCAAAACGGTGATTAATAGCCCATGAAACAGGCCAGAATCGGCCAAAACTGTGAGTGTTGATGCCCGGCACGTAAATGCACCCTAGGGTTCGTCAATGGTGGATATCACTCCGGGGACACAAAAAAGGTGATTAATAGCCCATGCAACATGCCAGAATCGGCCAAAACTGTGAGTGTTGATGACCGGCACGTAAATGCACCCTAGGGTTCGTCAATGGTGGATATCACTCCGGGGACCCAAAACGGTGATTAATAGCCCATGCAACATGCCAGAATCGGCCAAAACTGTGAGTGTTGATGACCGGCACGTAAATGCACCCTGGGTTCGTCAATGGTGAAAATCTCTCCGGGGACTCAAAACGGTGATTAAAAGCCCATCTAACTGTGATTAATAGCCCATGAAACAGGCCAGAATCGGCCAAAACTGCGAGTGTTGATGACCGACACGTAAATACAACCTCGGGTTCGTCAATGGTGGAAATCACTCCGGGGACTCAAAACGGTGATTAATAGCCCATGTAACAATGATTAATAGCCCATGAAACATGCCAGAATCGGCCAAAACTGCGAGTGTTGATGACCGGCACATAAACGCAACCTGGGGTTCGTCAATGGTGAAAATCACTCCGGGGACTCAAAACGGTGATTAATAGCCCATCTAACTATGATTAATAGCCCATGAAACAGGCCAGAATCGGCCAAAACTGCGAGTGTTGATGACCGACACGTAAATAAAACCTGGGGTTCGTTAATGGTGGAAATCACTCCGGGGACTCAAAACGGTGATTAATAGCCCATGAAACAGGCCAGAATCGGCCAAAACTGCGAGTGTTGATGACCGGCACGTAAATGCACCCTAGGGTTCGTCAATGGTGGAAATCACTCCGGGGACCCAAAACGGTGATTAATAGCCCATGAAACAGGCCATAATCGGCCAAAACTGTGAGTGTTGATGACCGGCACGTAAATGCACCCTAGGGTTCGTCAATGGTGGAAATCACTCCGGGGACCCAAAACGGTGATTAATAGCCCATGCAACATGCCAGAATCGGCCAAAACTGCGAGTGTTGATGACCGGCACGTAAATGCACCCCAGGGTTCGTCAATGGTGGAAATCACTCCGGGAACCCAAAACGGTGATTAATAGCCCATGAAACAGGCCAGAATCGGCCAAAACTGTGAGTGTTGATGACCGGCACGTAAATGCACCCTAGGGTTCGTCAATGGTGGAAATCACTCCGGGGACCCAAAACGGTGATTAATAGCCCATGCAACATGCCAGAATCGGCCAAAACTGTGAGTGTTGATGACCGGCACGTAAATGCACCCTGGGTTCGTCAATGGTGGAAATCACTCCGGGGATCCAAAACGGTGATTAATAGCCCATGAAACAGGCCAGAATCGGCCAAAACTGTGAGTGTTGATGACCGGCACGTAAATGCACCCTAGGGTTCGTCAATGGTGGAAATCACTCCGGGGACCCAAAACGGTGATTAATAGCCCATGAAACAGGCCAGAATCGGCCAAAACTGTGAGTGTTGATGACCGGCACGTAAATGCACCCTGGGTTCGTCAATGGTGGAAATCACTCCGGGGATCCAAAACGGTGATTAATAGCCCATGAAACAGGCCAGAATCGGCCAAAACTGTGAGTGTTGATGACCGGCACGTAAATGCACCCTAGGGTTCGTCAATGGTGGAAATCACTCCGGGGACCCAAAACGGTGATTAATAGCCCATGAAACAGGCCAGAATCGGCCAAAACTGCGAGTGTTGATGACCGGCACGTAAATGCACCCTGGGTTCGTCAATGGTGGAAATCACTCCGGGGATCCAAAACGGTGATTAATAGCCCATGAAACAGGCCAGAATCGGCCAAAACTGCGACTGTTGATGACCGGCACGTAAATGCACCCTAGGGTTCGTCAATGGTGGAAATCACTCCGGGGACCCAAAACGGTGATTAATAGCCCATGAAACAGGCCAGAATCGGCCAAAACTGCGTGTGTTGATGACCGGCACGTAAATGCACCCTAGGGTTCGTCAATGATGGAAATCACTCCGGGGACCCAAAACGGTGATTAATAGCCCATGAAACAGGCCAGAATCGGCCAAAACTGTGAGTGTTGATGACCGGCACGTAAATGCACCCTAGGGTTCGTCAATGGTGGATATCACTCCGGGGACACAAAAAAGGTGATTAATAGCCCATGCAACATGCCAGAATCGGCCAAAACTGTGAGTGTTGATGACCGGCACGTAAATGCACCCTAGGGTTCGTCAATAGTGGATATCACTCCGGGGACCCAAAACGGTGATTAATAGCCCATGCAACATGCCAGAATCGGCCAAAACTGTGAGTGTTGATGACCGGCACGTAAATGCACCCTGGGTTCGTCAATGGTGAAAATCTCTCCGGGGACTCAAAACGGTGATTAAAAGCCCATCTAACTGTGATTAATAGCCCATGAAACAGGCCAGAATCGGCCAAAACTGCGAGTGTTGATGACCGACACGTAAATACAACCTCGGGTTCGTCAATGGTGGAAATCACTCCGGGGACTCAAAACGGTGATTAATAGCCCATGTAACAATGATTAATAGCCCATGAAACATGCCAGAATCGGCCAAAACTGCGAGTGTTGATGACCGGCACGTAAACGCAACCTGGGGTTCGTCAATGGTGAAAATCACTCCGGGGACTCAAAACGGTGATTAATAGCCCATCTAACTGTGATTAGTATCCCACGAAACAGGCCAGAATCGGCCAAAACTGCGAGTTTTGATGACCAACACGTAAATAAAACCTAGGGTTCGTCAATGGTGAAAATCACTCTGGGGACTCAAAACGGTGATTAATAGCCCATGAAACAGGCCAGAATCGGCCAAAACTGCGAGTGTTGATGACCGGTACGTAAATGCACCCTGGGTTCGTCAATGGTGGAAATCACTCCGGGGATCCAAAACGGTGATTAATAGCCCATCTAACTGTGATTAATAGCCCATGAAACAGGCCAGAATCGGCCAAAACTGCGAGTGTTGATGACCGACACGTAAATAAAACCTGGGGTTCGTTAATGGTGGAAATCACTCCGGGGACTCAAAACGGTGATTAATAGCCCATGAAATAGGCCAGAATCGGCCAAAACTGCGAGTGTTGATGACCGACACGTAAATACAACCTGGGGTTTGTCAATGTTGGAAATCACTCCGGGGACTCAAAACGGTGCTTAATAGCCCATCTAACTGTGATTAATAGCCCATGAAGCAGGCCAGAATCGGCCAAAACTGTGAGTGTTGAAGACCGACACGTAAATATAACCTGGGGTTTGTCAATGGTGGAAATCACTCCGGGGACTCAATACGGTGATTAATAGCCCATCTAACTGTGATTAATAGCCCATGAAACAGGCCAGAATTGGCCAAAACTGCGAGTTTTGATGACCGACACGTAAATAAAACCTGGGGTTCGTTAATGGTGGAAATCACTCCGGGGACTCAAAACGGTGATTAATAGCCCATGAAACAGGCCAGAATCGGCCAAAACTGCGAGTGTTGATGACCGACACGTAAATACAACCTGGGGTTCGTCAATGGTGGAAATCACTCCGGGGACTCAAAACGGTGATTAATAGCCCATTTAACAATGATTAATAGCCTATGAAAGATGCCAGAATCGGCCAAAACTGGGAATATTGATGACCGGCACGTAAACGCAACCTGGGGTTCGTCAATGGTGAAAATCACTCCGGGGACTCAAAATGGTGATTAATAGCCCATCTAACTATGATTAATAGCCCATGAAACAGGCCAGAATCGGCCAAAACTGCGAGTGTTGATGACCGACACGTAAATAAAACCTGGGGTTCGTTAATGGTGGAAATCACTCCGGGGACTCAAAACGGTGATTAATAGCCCATGAAACAGGCCAGAATCGGCCAAAACTGCGAGTGTTGATGACCGGCACGTAAATACAACCTGGGGTTTGTCAATGGTGGAAATCACTCCGGGGACTCAAAACGGTGATTAATAGCCCATCTAACTGTGATTAATAGCCCATGAAACAGGCCAGAATCGGCCAAAACTGCGAGTGTTGATGACCGACACGTAAATACAACGTGGGGTTTGTCAATGGTGGAAATCACTCCGGGGACTCAAAACGGTAATTAATAGCCCATCTAACTGTGATTAATAGCCCATGAAACAGGCCAGAATCGGCCAAAACTGCGAGTGTTGATGACCGACACGTAAATAAAACCTGGGGTTCGTTAATGGTGGAAATCACTCCGGGGACTCAAAACGGTGATTAATAGCCCATGAAACAGGCCAGAATCGGCCAAAACTGCGAGTGTTGATGACCGACACGTAAATACAACCTGGGGTTTGTCAATGGTGGAAATCACTCCGGGGACTCAAAACGGTGCTTAATAGCCCATCTAACTGTGATTAATAGCCCATGAAGCAGGCCAGAATCGGCCAAAACTGTGAGTGTTGATGACCGACACGTAAATAAAACCTGGGGTTCGTTAATGGTGGAAATCACTCCGGGGACTCAAAACGGTGATTAATAGCCCATGAAACAGGCCAGAATCGGCCAAAACTGCGAGTGTTGATGACCGACACGTAAATACAACCTGGGTTTTTCAATGGTGGAAATCACTCCGGGGACTCAAAACGGTGCTTAATAGCCCATCTAACTGTGATTAATAGCCCATGAAGCAGGCCAGAATCGGCCAAAACTGTGAGTGTTGATGACCGACACGTAAATAAAACCTGGGGTTCGTTAATGGTGGAAATCACTCCGGGGACTCAAAACGGTGATTAATAGCCCATGAAACAGGCCAGAATCGGCCAAAACTGCGAGTGTTGATGACCGACACGTAAATATAACCTGGGGTTTGTCAATGGTGGAAATCACTACGGGGACTCAATACGGTGATTAATAGCCCATCTAACTGTGATTAATAGCCCATGAAACAGGCCAGAATTGGCCAAAACTGCGAGTTTTGATGACCGACACGTAAATAAAACCTGGGGTTCCTCAATGGTGGAAATCGCTCCGGGGACTCAAAACGGTGATTAATAGCCCATGAAACAGGCCAGAATCGGCCAAAACTACGAGTGTTGATGACCGACACGTAAATACAACCTGGGGTTTGTCAATGGTGGAAATCACTCCGGGGACTCAAAACGGTGATTAATAGCCCATCTAACTGTGATTAATAGCCCATGAAACAGGCCAGAATCGGCCAAAACTGCGAGTGTTGATGACCGACACGTAAATAAAACCTGGGGTTCGTTAATGGTGGAAATCACTCCGGGGACTCAAAACGGTGATTAATAGCCCATGAAACAGGCCAGAATCGGCCAAAACTGCGAGTGTTGATGACCGACACGTAAATACAACCTGGGGTTTGTCAATGGTGGAAATCACTCCGGGGACTCAGAACGGTGCTTAATAGCCCATCTAACTGTGATTAATAGCCCATGAAGCAGGCCAGAATCGGCCAAAACTGTGATTGTTGATGACCGACACGTAAATAAAACCTGGGGTTCGTTAATGGTGGAAATCACTCCGGGGACTCAAAACGGTGATTAATAGCCCATGAAACAGGCCAGAATCGGCCAAAACTGCGAGTGTTGATGACCGACACGTAAATATAACCTGGGGTTTGTCAATGGTGGAAATCACTACGGGGACTCAATACGGTGATTAATAGCCCATCTAACTGTGATTAATAGCCCATGAAACAGGCCAGAATTGGCCTAAACTGCGAGTGTTGATGACCGACACGTAAACGCAACATGGGTTCGTCAATGGTGGAAATCACCCCGGGGACTCAAAACGGTGATTAATAGCCCATGAAACAAGCCAGAATCGGCCTAAACTGCGAGTGTTGATTACCGACACGTAAATACAACCTGGGTTCGTCAATGGTGGAAATCACTCCGGGGACTCAAAACGGTGATTAATAGCCCATGTAACAGTGATTATTAGCCCATGAAACAGGCCAGAATCGGCCAAAACTGCGAGTGTTGATGACCGGCACGTAAACACAATCTGGGGTTCGTCAATGGTGGAAATCACTCCGGGGACTCAAAACGGTGATTAATAGCCCATCTAACAGTAATTAATAGCCCATGAAGCAGGCCAGAATCGGCCTAAACTGCGAGTGTTGATGAACGGCACGTAAATACAACCTGGGGTTCGTCAACGGTGGAAATCACTCCGGGGACTCAAAACGGTGATTAATAGCCCATCTAACTGTGATTAATAGCCCGTGAAACAGGCCAGAATCGGCCAAAACTGTGAGTGTTGATGACCGGCACGTAAATACAACCTGGGGTTCGACAATGGTGGAAATCACTCCGGGGACGCAAAACGGTGATTAATAGCCCATCTAACTGTGATTAATAGCCCATAAAACAGGCTAGAATCGGCCAAAACTGCGAGTGTTGATGACCGGCACTCAAACGCAACCTGGGGTTCGTCAATGGTGGAAATCACTCCGGGGACTCAAAAAGGTGATTAATATCCCATGTAACAGTGATTAATAGCCCATGAAACAGGCCAGAATCGGCCTAAACTGCGAGTGTTGATGAACGGCACGTAAATACAACCTGGGGTTCGTCAATGGTGGAAATCACTCCGGGGACTCAAAACGGTGATTAATAGCCCATGTAACAGTGATTAATAGCCCATGAAACAGGCCAGAATCGGCCAAAACTGTGAGTGTTGATGACGGGCACGTAAATACAACCTGGGGTTCGTCAATGGTGGAAATCACTCCGGGGACTCAAAACGGTGATTCATAGCCCATCTAACAGTGATTAATAGCCCATGAAACAGGCCAGAATCGGCCTAAACTGCGAGTGTTGATGACCGACATGTAAACGCAACCTGGGGTTCGTCAATGGTGGAAATCACTCCGGGGACTCAAAACGGTGATTAATAGCCCATCTAACAGTGATTAATAGCCCATGAAATAGGCCAGAATCGGCCAAAACTGCGAGTGTACATGACCGGCACGTAAACGCAACCTAGGGTTCGTCAATGGTGGAAATCACTCCGGGGACTCAAAACGGTGATTAATATCCCATGTAACAGTGATTAATAGCCCATGAAACAGGCCAGAATCGGCCTAAACTGCGAGTGTTGATGAACGGCACGTAAATACAACCTGGGGTTCGTCAATGGTGGAAATCACTCCGGGGACTCAAAACGGTGATTAATAGCCCATGTAACAGTGATTAATAGCCCATGAAACAGGCCAGAATCGGCCAAAACTGTGAGTGTTGATGACGGGCACGTAAATACAACCTGGGGTTCGTCAATGGTGGAAATCACTCCGGGGACTCAAAACGGTGATTAATAGCCCATCTAACAGTGATTAATAGCCCATGAAACAGGCAGAATCGGCCTAAACTGCGAGTGTTGATGACCGACATGTAAACGCAACCTGGGGTTCGTCAATGGTGGAAATCACTCCGGGGACTCAAAACGATGATTAATAGCCCATCTAACAGTGATTAATAGCCCATGAAACAGGCCAGAATCGGCCTAAACTGCGAGTGTTGATGACCGACACGTAAATACAACCTGGGGTTCGTCAATGGTGGAAATCACTCCGGGGACTCAAAACGGTGATTAATAGCCCATGTAACAGTGATTAATTGCCCATGAAACAGGCCAGAATCGGCCAAAACTGTGAGTGTTCATGACCGACACGTAAATACAACCTGGGGTTTGTCAATGGTGGAAATCACTCCGGGGACTCAAAACGGTGATTAATAGCCCATCTAACTGTGATTAATAGCCCATGAAACAGGCCAGAATCGGCCAAAACTGCGAGTGTTGATGACCGACACGTAAATAAAACCTGGGGTTCGTTAATGGTGGAAATCACTCCGGGGACTCAAAACGGTGATTAATAGCCCATGAAACAGGCCAGAATCGGCCAAAACTGCGAGTGTTGATGACCGACACGTAAATACAACCTGGGGTTTGTCAATGGTGGAAATCACTCCGGGGACTCAAAACGATGCTTAATAGCCCATCTAACTGTGATTAATAGCCCATGAAGCAGGCCAGAATCGGCCAAAACTGTGATTGTTGATGACCGACACGTAAATAAAACCTGGGGTTCGTTAATGGTGGAAATCACTCCGGGGACTCAAAACGGTGATTAATAGCCCATGAAACAGGCCAGAATCGGCCAAAACTGCGAGTGTTGATGACCGACACGTAAATATAACCTGGGGTTTGTCAATGGTGGAAATCACTACGGGGACTCAATACGGTGATTAATAGCCCATCTAACTGTGATTAATAGCCCATGAAACAGGCCAGATTTGGCCTAAACTGCGAGTGTTGATGACCGACACGTAAACGCAACATGGGTTCGTCAATGGTGGAAATCACCCCGGGGACTCAAAACGGTGATTAATAGCCCATGAAACAAGCCAGAATCGGCCTAAACTGCGAGTGTTGATTACCGACACGTAAATACAACCTGGGTTCGTCAATGGTGGAAATCACTCCGGGGACTCAAAACGGTGATTAATAGCCCATGTAACAGTGATTATTAGCCCATGAAACAGGCCAGAATCGGCCAAAACTGCGAGTGTTGATGACCGGCACGTAAACACAATCTGGGGTTCGTCAATGGTGGAAATCACTCCGGGGACTCAAAACGGTGATTAATAGCCCATCTAACAGTAATTAATAGCCCATGAAGCAGGCCAGAATCGGCCTAAACTGCGAGTGTTGATGAACGGCACGTAAATACAACCTGGGGTTCGTCAACGGTGGAAATCACTCCGGGGACTCAAAACGGTGATTAATAGCCCATCTAACTGTGATTAATAGCCCGTGAAACAGGCCAGAATCGGCCAAAACTGTGAGTGTTGATGACCGGCACGTAAATACAACCTGGGGTTCGACAATGGTGGAAATCACTCCGGGGACGCAAAACGGTGATTAATAGCCCATCTAACTGTGATTAATAGCCCATAAAACAGGCTAGAATCGGCCAAAACTGCGAGTGTTGATGACCGGCACTCAAACGCAACCTGGGGTTCGTCAATGGTGGAAATCACTCCGGGGACTCAAAAAGGTGATTAATATCCCATGTAACAGTGATTAATAGCCCATGAAACAGGCCAGAATCGGCCTAAACTGCGAGTGTTGATGAACGGCACGTAAATACAACCTGGGGTTCGTCAATGGTGGAAATCACTCCGGGGACTCAAAACGGTGATTAATAGCCCATGTAACAGTGATTAATAGCCCATGAAACAGGCCAGAATCGGCCAAAACTGTGAGTGTTGATGACGGGCACGTAAATACAACCTGGGGTTCGTCAATGGTGGAAATCACTCCGGGGACTCAAAACGGTGATTCATAGCCCATCTAACAGTGATTAATAGCCCATGAAACAGGCCAGAATCGGCCTAAACTGCGAGTGTTGATGACCGACATGTAAACGCAACCTGGGGTTCGTCAATGGTGGAAATCACTCCGGGGACTCAAAACGGTGATTAATAGCCCATCTAACAGTGATTAATAGCCCATGAAATAGGCCAGAATCGGCCAAAACTGCGAGTGTACATGACCGGCACGTAAACGCAACCTAGGGTTCGTCAATGGTGGAAATCACTCCGGGGACTCAAAACGGTGATTAATATCCCATGTAACAGTGATTAATAGCCCATGAAACAGGCCAGAATCGGCCTAAACTGCGAGTGTTGATGAACGGCACGTAAATACAACCTGGGGTTCGTCAATGGTGGAAATCACTCCGGGGACTCAAAACGGTGATTAATAGCCCATGTAACAGTGATTAATAGCCCATGAAACAGGCCAGAATCGGCCAAAACTGTGAGTGTTGATGACGGGCACGTAAATACAACCTGGGGTTCGTCAATGGTGGAAATCACTCCGGGGACTCAAAACGGTGATTAATAGCCCATCTAACAGTGATTAATAGCCCATGAAACAGGCAGAATCGGCCTAAACTGCGAGTGTTGATGACCGACATGTAAACGCAACCTGGGGTTCGTCAATGGTGGAAATCACTCCGGGGACTCAAAACGATGATTAATAGCCCATCTAACAGTGATTAATAGCCCATGAAACAGGCCAGAATCGGCCTAAACTGCGAGTGTTGATGACCGACACGTAAATACAACCTGGGGTTCGTCAATGGTGGAAATCACTCCGGGGACTCAAAACGGTGATTAATAGCCCATGTAACAGTGATTAATTGCCCATGAAACAGGCCAGAATCGGCCAAAACTGTGAGTGTTCATGACTGGCACGTAAATACAACCTGGGGTTCGTCAATGGTGGAAATCACTCCGGGGACTCAAAACGGTGATTAATAGCCCATGTAACAGTGATTATTAGCCCATGAAACAGGCCAGAATCGGCCAAAACTGCGAGTGTTGATGACCGGCACGTAAACACAATCTGGGGTTCGTCAATGGTGGAAATCACTCCGGGGACTCAAAACGGTGATTAATAGCCCATCTAACAGTAATTAATAGCCCATGAAGCAGGCCAGAATCGGCCTAAACTGCGAGTGTTGATGAACGGCACGTAAATACAACCTGGGGTTCGTCAACGGTGGAAATCACTCCGGGGACTCAAAACGGTGATTAATAGCCCATCTAACTGTGATTAATAGCCCGTGAAACAGGCCAGAATCGGCCAAAACTGTGAGTGTTGATGACCGGCACGTAAATACAACCTGGGGTTCGACAATGGTGGAAATCACTCCGGGGATGCAAAACGGTGATTAATAGCCCATCTAACTGTGATTAATAGCCCATAAAACAGGCTAGAATCGGCCAAAACTGCGAGTGTTGATGACCGGCACTCAAACGCAACCTGGGGTTCGTCAATGGTGGAAATCACTCCGGGGACTCAAAAAGGTGATTAATATCCCATGTAACAGTGATTAATAGCCCATGAAACAGGCCAGAATCGGCCTAAACTGCGAGTGTTGATGAACGGCACGTAAATACAACCTGGGGTTCGTCAATGGTGGAAATCACTCCGGGGACTCAAAACGGTGATTAATAGCCCATGTAACAGTGATTAATAGCCCATGAAACAGGCCAGAATCGGCCAAAACTGTGAGTGTTGATGACGGGCACGTAAATACAACCTGGGGTTCGTCAATGGTGGAAATCACTCCGGGGACTCAAAACGGTGATTCATAGCCCATCTAACAGTGATTAATAGCCCATGAAACAGGCCAGAATCGGCCTAAACTGCGAGTGTTGATGACCGACATGTAAACGCAACCTGGGGTTCGTCAATGGTGGAAATCACTCCGGGGACTCAAAACGGTGATTAATAGCCCATCTAACAGTGATTAATAGCCCATGAAATAGGCCAGAATCGGCCAAAACTGCGAGTGTACATGACCGGCACGTAAACGCAACCTAGGGTTCGTCAATGGTGGAAATCACTCCGGGGACTCAAAACGGTGATTAATATCCCATGTAACAGTGATTAATAGCCCATGAAACAGGCCAGAATCGGCCTAAACTGCGAGTGTTGATGAACGGCACGTAAATACAACCTGGGGTTCGTCAATGGTGGAAATCACTCCGGGGACTCAAAACGGTGATTAATAGCCCATGTAACAGTGATTAATAGCCCATGAAACAGGCCAGAATCGGCCAAAACTGTGAGTGTTGATGACGGGCACGTAAATACAACCTGGGGTTCGTCAATGGTGGAAATCACTCCGGGGACTCAAAACGGTGATTAATAGCCCATCTAACAGTGATTAATAGCCCATGAAACAGGCAGAATCGGCCTAAACTGCGAGTGTTGATGACCGACATGTAAACGCAACCTGGGGTTCGTCAATGGTGGAAATCACTCCGGGGACTCAAAACGATGATTAATAGCCCATCTAACAGTGATTAATAGCCCATGAAACAGGCCAGAATCGGCCTAAACTGCGAGTGTTGATGACCGACACGTAAATACAACCTGGGGTTCGTCAATGGTGGAAATCACTCCGGGGACTCAAAACGGTGATTAATAGCCCATGTAACAGTGATTAATTGCCCATGAAACAGGCCAGAATCGGCCAAAACTGTGAGTGTTCATGACTGGCACGTAAATACAACCTGGGGTTCGTCAATGGTGGAAATCACTCCGGGGACTCAAAACGGTGATTAATAGCCCATGTAACAGTGATTATTAGCCCATGAAACAGGCCAGAATCGGCCAAAACTGCGAGTGTTGATGACCGGCACGTAAACACAATTTGGGGTTCGTCAATGGACGAAATCACTCCGGGGACTCAAAACGGTGATTAATAGCCCATCTAACAGTAATTAATAGCCCATGAAACAGGCCAGAATCGGCCTCAACTGCGAGTGTTGATGAACGGCACGTAAATACAACCTGGGGTTCGTCAATGGTGGAAATCACTCCGGGGACTCAAAACGGTGATTAATAGCCCATCTAACAGTAATTAATAGCCCATGAAACAGGCCAGAATCGGCCTAAACTGCGAGTGTTGATGACCGACATGTAAACGCAACCTGGGGTTCGTCAATGGTGGAAATCACTCCGGGGACTCAAAACGGTGATTAATAGCCCATCTAACAGTGATTAATAGCCCATGAAACAGGCCACAATCGGCCTAAACTGTGAGTGTTGATGACCGACACGTAAATACAACCTGGGGTTCGTCAATGGTGGAAATCACTCCGGGGACTCAAAACGGTGATTAATAGCCCATCTAACAGTGATTAATAGCCCATGAAACAGGCCAGAATCGGCCTAAACTGCGAGTGTTGATGACCGACACGTAAATACAACTTGGGGTTCGTCAATGGTGGAAATCACTCCGGGGACTCAAAACGGTGATTAATAGCCCATGTAACAGTGATTGATAGCCCATGAAACAGGCCAGAATCGGCCAAAACTGCGAGTGTTGATGACCGACACGTAAATACAACGTGGGGTTTGTCAATGGTGGAAATCACTCCGGGGACTCAAAACGGTAATTAATAGCCCATCTAACTGTGATTAATAGCCCATGAAACAGGCCAGAATCGGCCAAAACTGCGAGTGTTGATGACCGGCACTCAAACGCAACCTGGGGTTCGTCAATGGTGGAAATCACTCCGGGGACTCAAAACGGTGCTTAATAGCCCATCTAACTGTGATTAATAGCCCATGAAGCAGGCCAGAATCGGCCAAAACTGTGAGTGTTGATGACCGACACGTAAATAAAACCTGGGGTTCGTTAATGGTGGAAATCACTCCGGGGACTCAAAACGGTGATTAATAGCCCATGAAACAGGCCAGAATCGGCCAAAACTGCGAGTGTTGATGACCGACACGTAAATACAACCTGGGTTTGTCAATGGTGGAAATCACTCCGGGGACTCAAAACGGTGCTTAATAGCCCATCTAACTGTGATTAATAGCCCATGAAGCAGGCCAGAATCGGCCAAAACTGTGAGTGTTGATGACCGACACGTAAATAAAACCTGGGGTTCGTTAATGGTGGAAATCACTCCGGGGACTCAAAACGGTGATTAATAGCCCATGAAACAGGCCAGAATCGGCCAAAACTGCGAGTGTTGATGACCGACACGTAAATATAACCTGGGGTTTGTCAATGGTGGAAATCACTACGGGGACTCAATACGGTGATTAATAGCCCATCTAACTGTGATTAATAGCCCATGAAACAGGCCAGAATTGGCCAAAACTGCGAGTTTTGATGACCGACACGTAAATAAAACCTGGGGTTCCTCAATGGTGGAAATCGCTCCGGGGACTCAAAACGGTGATTAATAGCCCATGAAACAGGCCAGAATCGGCCAAAACTACGAGTGTTGATGACCGACACGTAAATACAACCTGGGGTTTGTCAATGGTGGAAATCACTCCGGGGACTCAAAACGGTGATTAATAGCCCATCTAACTGTGATTAATAGCCCATGAAACAGGCCAGAATCGGCCAAAACTGCGAGTGTTGATGACCGACACGTAAATAAAACCTGGGGTTCGTTAATGGTGGAAATCACTCCGGGGACTCAAAACGGTGATTAATAGCCCATGAAACAGGCCAGAATCGGCCAAAACTGCGAGTGTTGATGACCGACACGTAAATACAACCTGGGGTTTGTCAATGGTGGAAATCACTCCGGGGACTCAGAACGGTGCTTAATAGCCCATCTAACTGTGATTAATAGCCCATGAAGCAGGCCAGAATCGGCCAAAACTGTGATTGTTGATGACCGACACGTAAATAAAACCTGGGGTTCGTTAATGGTGGAAATCACTCCGGGGACTCAAAACGGTGATTAATAGCCCATGAAACAGGCCAGAATCGGCCAAAACTGCGAGTGTTGATGACCGACACGTAAATATAACCTGGGGTTTGTCAATGGTGGAAATCACTACGGGGACTCAATACGGTGATTAATAGCCCATCTAACTGTGATTAATAGCCCATGAAACAGGCCAGAATTGGCCTAAACTGCGAGTGTTGATGACCGACACGTAAACGCAACATGGGTTCGTCAATGGTGGAAATCACCCCGGGGACTCAAAACGGTGATTAATAGCCCATGAAACAAGCCAGAATCGGCCTAAACTGCGAGTGTTGATTACCGACACGTAAATACAACCTGGGTTCGTCAATGGTGGAAATCACTCCGGGGACTCAAAACGGTGATTAATAGCCCATGTAACAGTGATTATTAGCCCATGAAACAGGCCAGAATCGGCCAAAACTGCGAGTGTTGATGACCGGCACGTAAACACAATCTGGGGTTCGTCAATGGTGGAAATCACTCCGGGGACTCAAAACGGTGATTAATAGCCCATCTAACAGTAATTAATAGCCCATGAAGCAGGCCAGAATCGGCCTAAACTGCGAGTGTTGATGAACGGCACGTAAATACAACCTGGGGTTCGTCAACGGTGGAAATCACTCCGGGGACTCAAAACGGTGATTAATAGCCCATCTAACTGTGATTAATAGCCCGTGAAACAGGCCAGAATCGGCCAAAACTGTGAGTGTTGATGACCGGCACGTAAATACAACCTGGGGTTCGACAATGGTGGAAATCACTCCGGGGACGCAAAACGGTGATTAATAGCCCATCTAACTGTGATTAATAGCCCATAAAACAGGCTAGAATCGGCCAAAACTGCGAGTGTTGATGACCGGCACTCAAACGCAACCTGGGGTTCGTCAATGGTGGAAATCACTCCGGGGACTCAAAAAGGTGATTAATATCCCATGTAACAGTGATTAATAGCCCATGAAACAGGCCAGAATCGGCCTAAACTGCGAGTGTTGATGAACGGCACGTAAATACAACCTGGGGTTCGTCAATGGTGGAAATCACTCCGGGGACTCAAAACGGTGATTAATAGCCCATGTAACAGTGATTAATAGCCCATGAAACAGGCCAGAATCGGCCAAAACTGTGAGTGTTGATGACGGGCACGTAAATACAACCTGGGGTTCGTCAATGGTGGAAATCACTCCGGGGACTCAAAACGGTGATTCATAGCCCATCTAACAGTGATTAATAGCCCATGAAACAGGCCAGAATCGGCCTAAACTGCGAGTGTTGATGACCGACATGTAAACGCAACCTGGGGTTCGTCAATGGTGGAAATCACTCCGGGGACTCAAAACGGTGATTAATAGCCCATCTAACAGTGATTAATAGCCCATGAAATAGGCCAGAATCGGCCAAAACTGCGAGTGTACATGACCGGCACGTAAACGCAACCTAGGGTTCGTCAATGGTGGAAATCACTCCGGGGACTCAAAACGGTGATTAATATCCCATGTAACAGTGATTAATAGCCCATGAAACAGGCCAGAATCGGCCTAAACTGCGAGTGTTGATGAACGGCACGTAAATACAACCTGGGGTTCGTCAATGGTGGAAATCACTCCGGGGACTCAAAACGGTGATTAATAGCCCATGTAACAGTGATTAATAGCCCATGAAACAGGCCAGAATCGGCCAAAACTGTGAGTGTTGATGACGGGCACGTAAATACAACCTGGGGTTCGTCAATGGTGGAAATCACTCCGGGGACTCAAAACGGTGATTAATAGCCCATCTAACAGTGATTAATAGCCCATGAAACAGGCAGAATCGGCCTAAACTGCGAGTGTTGATGACCGACATGTAAACGCAACCTGGGGTTCGTCAATGGTGGAAATCACTCCGGGGACTCAAAACGATGATTAATAGCCCATCTAACAGTGATTAATAGCCCATGAAACAGGCCAGAATCGGCCTAAACTGCGAGTGTTGATGACCGACACGTAAATACAACCTGGGGTTCGTCAATGGTGGAAATCACTCCGGGGACTCAAAACGGTGATTAATAGCCCATGTAACAGTGATTAATTGCCCATGAAACAGGCCAGAATCGGCCAAAACTGTGAGTGTTCATGACTGGCACGTAAATACAACCTGGGGTTCGTCAATGGTGGAAATCACTCCGGGGACTCAAAACGGTGATTAATAGCCCATGTAACAGTGATTATTAGCCCATGAAACAGGCCAGAATCGGCCAAAACTGCGAGTGTTGATGACCGGCACGTAAACACAATCTGGGGTTCGTCAATGGTGGAAATCACTCCGGGGACTCAAAACGGTGATTAATAGCCCATCTAACAGTAATTAATAGCCCATGAAGCAGGCCAGAATCGGCCTAAACTGCGAGTGTTGATGAACGGCACGTAAATACAACCTGGGGTTCGTCAACGGTGGAAATCACTCCGGGGACTCAAAACGGTGATTAATAGCCCATCTAACTGTGATTAATAGCCCGTGAAACAGGCCAGAATCGGCCAAAACTGTGAGTGTTGATGACCGGCACGTAAATACAACCTGGGGTTCGACAATGGTGGAAATCACTCCGGGGACGCAAAACGGTGATTAATAGCCCATCTAACTGTGATTAATAGCCCATAAAACAGGCTAGAATCGGCCAAAACTGCGAGTGTTGATGACCGGCACTCAAACGCAACCTGGGGTTCGTCAATGGTGGAAATCACTCCGGGGACTCAAAAAGGTGATTAATATCCCATGTAACAGTGATTAATAGCCCATGAAACAGGCCAGAATCGGCCTAAACTGCGAGTGTTGATGAACGGCACGTAAATACAACCTGGGGTTCGTCAATGGTGGAAATCACTCCGGGGACTCAAAACGGTGATTAATAGCCCATGTAACAGTGATTAATAGCCCATGAAACAGGCCAGAATCGGCCAAAACTGTGAGTGTTGATGACGGGCACGTAAATACAACCTGGGGTTCGTCAATGGTGGAAATCACTCCGGGGACTCAAAACGGTGATTCATAGCCCATCTAACAGTGATTAATAGCCCATGAAACAGGCCAGAATCGGCCTAAACTGCGAGTGTTGATGACCGACATGTAAACGCAACCTGGGGTTCGTCAATGGTGGAAATCACTCCGGGGACTCAAAACGGTGATTAATAGCCCATCTAACAGTGATTAATAGCCCATGAAATAGGCCAGAATCGGCCAAAACTGCGAGTGTACATGACCGGCACGTAAACGCAACCTAGGGTTCGTCAATGGTGGAAATCACTCCGGGGACTCAAAACGGTGATTAATATCCCATGTAACAGTGATTAATAGCCCATGAAACAGGCCAGAATCGGCCTAAACTGCGAGTGTTGATGAACGGCACGTAAATACAACCTGGGGTTCGTCAATGGTGGAAATCACTCCGGGGACTCAAAACGGTGATTAATAGCCCATGTAACAGTGATTAATAGCCCATGAAACAGGCCAGAATCGGCCAAAACTGTGAGTGTTGATGACGGGCACGTAAATACAACCTGGGGTTCGTCAATGGTGGAAATCACTCCGGGGACTCAAAACGGTGATTAATAGCCCATCTAACAGTGATTAATAGCCCATGAAACAGGCAGAATCGGCCTAAACTGCGAGTGTTGATGACCGACATGTAAACGCAACCTGGGGTTCGTCAATGGTGGAAATCACTCCGGGGACTCAAAACGATGATTAATAGCCCATCTAACAGTGATTAATAGCCCATGAAACAGGCCAGAATCGGCCTAAACTGCGAGTGTTGATGACCGACACGTAAATACAACCTGGGGTTCGTCAATGGTGGAAATCACTCCGGGGACTCAAAACGGTGATTAATAGCCCATGTAACAGTGATTAATTGCCCATGAAACAGGCCAGAATCGGCCAAAACTGTGAGTGTTCATGACTGGCACGTAAATACAACCTGGGGTTCGTCAATGGTGGAAATCACTCCGGGGACTCAAAACGGTGATTAATAGCCCATGTAACAGTGATTATTAGCCCATGAAACAGGCCAGAATCGGCCAAAACTGCGAGTGTTGATGACCGGCACGTAAACACAATTTGGGGTTCGTCAATGGACGAAATCACTCCGGGGACTCAAAACGGTGATTAATAGCCCATCTAACAGTAATTAATAGCCCATGAAACAGGCCAGAATCGGCCTCAACTGCGAGTGTTGATGAACGGCACGTAAATACAACCTGGGGTTCGTCAATGGTGGAAATCACTCCGGGGACTCAAAACGGTGATTAATAGCCCATCTAACAGTAATTAATAGCCCATGAAACAGGCCAGAATCGGCCTAAACTGCGAGTGTTGATGACCGACATGTAAACGCAACCTGGGGTTCGTCAATGGTGGAAATCACTCCGGGGACTCAAAACGGTGATTAATAGCCCATCTAACAGTGATTAATAGCCCATGAAACAGGCCACAATCGGCCTAAACTGTGAGTGTTGATGACCGACACGTAAATACAACCTGGGGTTCGTCAATGGTGGAAATCACTCCGGGGACTCAAAACGGTGATTAATAGCCCATCTAACAGTGATTAATAGCCCATGAAACAGGCCAGAATCGGCCTAAACTGCGAGTGTTGATGACCGACACGTAAATACAACTTGGGGTTCGTCAATGGTGGAAATCACTCCGGGGACTCAAAACGGTGATTAATAGCCCATGTAACAGTGATTGATAGCCCATGAAACAGGCCAGAATCGGCCAAAACTGTGAGTGTTGATGACTGGCACGTAAATACAACCTGGGGTTCGTCAATGGTGGAAATCACTCCGGGGACTCAAAACGGTGATTAATAGCCCATGTAACAGTGATTATTAGCCCATGAAACAGGCCAGAATCGGCCAAAACTGCGAGTGTTGATGACCGGCACGTAAACACAATCTGGGGTTCGTCAATGGACGAAATCACTCCGGGGACTCAAAACGGTGATTAATAGCCCATCTAACAGTAATTAATAGCCCATGAAACAGGCCAGAATCGGCCTCAACTGCGAGTGTTGATGAACGGCACGTAAATACAACCTGGGGTTCGTCAATGGTGGAAATCACTCCGGGGACTCAAAACGGTGATTAATAGCCCATCTAACAGTAATTAATAGCCCATGAAACAGGCCAGAATCGGCCTAAACTGCGAGTGTTGATGACCGACATGTAAACGCAACCTGGGGTTCGTCAATGGTGGAAATCACTCCGGGGACTCAAAACGGTGATTAATAGCCCATCTAACAGTGATTAATAGCCCATGAAACAGGCCACAATCGGCCTAAACTGTGAGTGTTGATGACCGACACGTAAATACAACCTGGGGTTCGTCAATGGTGGAAATCACTCCGGGGACTCAAAACGGTGATTAATAGCCCATCTAACAGTGATTAATAGCCCATGAAACAGGCAGAATCGGCCTAAACTGCGAGTGTTGATGACCGACATGTAAACGCAACCTGGGGTTCGTCAATGGTGGAAATCACTCCGGGGACTCAAAACGGTGATTAATAGCCCATCTAACAGTGATTAATAGCCCATGAAACAGGCCACAATCGGCCTAAACTGTGAGTGTTGATGACCGACACGTAAATACAACCTGGGGTTCGTCAATGGTGGAAATCACTCCGGGGACTCAAAACGGTGATTAATAGCCCATCTAACAGTGATTAATAGCCCATGAAACAGGCCAGAATCGGCCAAAACTACGAGTGTTGATGACCGACACGTAAACACAACCTGGGGTTCGACAATGGTGGAAATCACTCCGGGGACTCAAAACGGTGATTAATAGCCAATGTAACAGTGATTAATAGCCCATGAAACAGGCCAGAATCGGCATAAACTGTGAGTGTTGATGACCGAAACAGGCCAGAAACAGGTTGATTAATAGCCCATGAAACAGGCCAGAATCGGCCTAAACTGTGAGTGTTGATGACCGGCACGTAAACACAACCTGGGGTTCGACAATGGTGGAAATCACTCCGGGGACTCAAAACGGTGATTAATAGCCAATGTAACAGTGATTAATAGCCCATGAAACAGGCCAGAATCGGCATAAACTGCGAGTGTTGATGACCGGCACGTAAACGCAACCTGGGGTTCGTCAATGGTGGAAATCACTCCGGGGACTCAAAACGGTGATTAATAGCCCATCTAACAGTGATTAATAGCCCATGAAACAGGCCAGAATCGGCCAAAACTGCGAGTGTTGATGACCGACACGTAAACGCAACCTGGGGTTCGTCAATGGTGGAAATCACTCCGGGGACTCAAAACGGTGATTAATAGCCCATCTAACAGTAATTAATAGCCCATGAAACAGGCCACAATCGGCCTAAACTGTGAGTGTTGATGACCGACACGTAAATACAACCAGGGGTTCGTCAATGGTGGAAATCACTCCGGGGACTCAAAACGGTGATTAATAGCCCATCTAACAGTAATTAATAGCCCATGAAACAGGCCAGAATCGGCCTAAACTGCGAGTGTTGATGACCGACATGTAAACGCAACCTGGGGTTCGTCAATGGTGGAAATCACTCTGGGGACTCAAAACGGTGATTAATAGCCCATCTAACAGTGATTAATAGCCCATGAAACAGGCCAGAATCGGCCTAAACTGTGAGTGTTGATGACCGACACGTAAATACAACCTGGGGTTCGTCAATGGTGGAAATCACTCCGGGGACTCAAAACGGTGATTAATAGCCCATCTAACAGTGATAATAGCCCATGAAACAGGCCAGAATCGGCCAAAACTGCGAGTGTTGATGACCGACACGTAAACGCAACCTGGGGTTCGTCAATGGTGGAAATCACTCCGGGGACTCAAAACGGTGATTAATAGCCCATCTAACAGTAATTAATAGCCCATGAAACAGGCCAGAATCGGCCTAAACTGCGAGTGTTGATGAACGGCACGTAAATACAACCTGGGGTTCGTCAATGGTGGAAATCACTCCGGGGACTCAAAACGGTGATTAATAGCCCATCTAACAGTAATTAATAGCCCATGAAACAGGCCAGAATCGGCCTAAACTGCGAGTGTTGATGACCGACATGTAAACGCAACCTGGGGTTCGTCAATGGTGGAAATCACTCCGGGGACTCAAAACGGTGATTAATAGCCCATCTAACAGTGATTAATAGCCCATGAAACAGGCCAGAATCGGCCTAAACTGTGAGTGTTGATGACCGACACGTAAATACAACCTGGGGTTCGTCAATGGTGGAAATCACTCCGGGGACTCAAAACGGTGATTAATAGCCCATGTAACAGTGATTAATAGCCCATGAAACAGGCCAGAATCGGCCAAAACTACGAGTGTTGATGACCGACACGTAAACACAACCTGGGGTTCGACAATGGTGGAAATCACTCCGGGGACTCAAAACGGTGATTAATAGCCAATGTAACAGTGATTAATAGCCCATGAAACAGGCCAGAATCAGCATAAACTGTGAGTGTTGATGACCGAAACAAGCCAGAAACAGGGTGATTAATAGCCCATGAAACAGGCCAGAATCGGCCTAAACTGTGAGTGTTGATGACCGGCACGTAAACACAACCTGGGGTTCGACAATGGTGGAAATCACTCCGGGGACTCAAAACGGTGATTAATAGCCAATGTAACAGTGATTAATAGCCCATGAAACAGGCCAGAATCGGCATAAACTGCGAGTGTTGATGACCGGCACGTAAACACAACCTGGGGTTCGTCAATGGTGGAAATCACTCCGGGGACTCAAAACGGTGATTAATAGCCCATCTAACAGGGATTAATAGCCCATGAAACAGGCCAGAATCGGCCAAAACTGCGAGTGTTGATGACCGACACGTAAACGCAACCTGGGGTTCGTCAATGGTGGAAATCACTCCGGGGACTCAAAACGGTGATTAATAGCCCATCTAACTGTGATTAATAGCCCATGAAGCAGGCCAGAATCGGCCTAAACTGCGAGTGTTGATGAACGGCACGTAAATACAACCTGGGGTTCGTCAATGGTGGAAATCACTCCGGGGACTCAAAACGGTGATTAATAGCCCATCTAACTGTGATTAATAGCCCATCTAACTGTGATTAATAGCCCATGAAACACGCCAGAATCGGCCAAAACTGCGAGTGTTGATGACCGGCACGTAAATACAACCTGGGGTTCGACAATGGTGGAAATCACTCCGGGGACTCAAAACGGTGATTAATAGCCCATCTAACTGTGATTAATAGCCCATAAAACAGGCTAGAATCGGCCAAAACTGCGAGTGTTGATGACCGGCACTCAAACGCAACCTGGGGTTCGTCAATGGTGGAAATCACTCCGGGGACTCAAAACGGTGATTAATATCCCATGTAACAGTGATTAATAGCCCATGAAACAGGCCAGAATCGGCCAAAACTGTGAGTGTTGATGACCGGCACGTAAATACAACCTGGGGTTCGTCAATGGTGGAAATCACTCCGGGGACTCAAAACGGTGATTAATAGCCCATGTAACAGTGATTAATAGCCCATGAAACAGGCCAGAATCGGCCAAAACTGCGAGTGTTGATGACCGGCACGTAAACACAACCTGGGGTTCGACAATGGTGGAAATCACTCCGGGGACTCAAAACGGTGATTAATAGCCCATCTAACAGTGATTAATAGCCCATGAAACAGGCCAGAATCGGCCTAAACTGCGAGTGTTGATGACCGGCACGTAAATACAACCTGGGGTTCGTCAATGGTGGAAATCACTCCGGGGACTCAAAACGGTGATTAATAGCCCATCTAACAGTGATTAATAGCCCATGAAACAGGCCAGAATCGGCTGATCTGCACGGGCTTGTCCTTTCCATCTGCATTCTGAGGTGTGGTTTGTGTAGCCATGTGTTTGAGACACACCATGTCTCCGACATGCTAGTCGATCTATCTACTGGAAACTGTTGAGCGCCAGACTCTTCCAGCATTGCTTCATGGCCAAGGGGAACAGCGTTCCTAGTGAAGAGAAAGCAGAGAGGGAGGGGAACATGTCAAATGAAGGCTAGAGTTCCGCACCAATGTAATCAATCCTATGAACAAAAGTGAAGATTATCTATACTCGACCAACAGTACCTACGGTAAACGAGTGTTCCCTTGCATATGTACCATATTTTGCACGAAGGATCCGCCCCCTGTTCTACAGCCTGCGCTTTCTTGGACTTGAGAGCTCTCATTTTCCTGAACTGTTGAAAAAGAAGTTACTGTTCGACAATGGTGGAAATCACTCCGGGGACTCAAAACGGTGATTAATAGCCAATGTTACAGTGATTAATAGCCCATGAAACAGGCCAGAATCGCCTAAACTGCGAGTGTTGATGACCGGCACGTAAACGCAACCTGGGGTTCGTCAATGGTGGAAATCACTCCGGGGACTCAAAACGGTGATTAATAGCCCATCTAACAGTGATTAATAGCCCATGAAACAGGCCAGAATCGGCCAAAACTGTGAGTGTTGATGACTGGCACGTAAATACAACCTGGGGTTCGTCAATGGTGGAAATCACTCCGGGGACTCAAAATGGTGATTAATAGTCCATGTAACAGTGATTAATAGCCCATGAAACAGGCCAGAATCGGCCAAAACTACGAGTGTTGATGACCGGCACGTAAACACAACCTGGGGTTCGACAATGGTGGAAATCATTCCGGGGACTCAAAACAGTGATTAATAGCCCATGTAACAGTGATTAATAGCCCATGAAACAGGCCAGAATCGGCCTAAACTGCGAGTGTTGATGACCGACACGTAAACGCAACATGGGTTCGTCAATGGTGGAAATCACTCCGGGGACTCAAAACGGTGATTAATAGCCCATGAAACAAGCCAGAATCGGCCTAAACTGCGAGTGTTGATGACCGACACGTAAATACAACCTGGGGTTCGTCAATGGTGGAAATCACTCCGGGGACTCAAAACGGTGATTAATAGCCCATGTAACAGTGATTATTAGCCCATGAAACAGGCCAGAATCGGCCAAAACTGCGAGCGTTGATGACCGGCACGTAAACACAACCTGGGGTTCGTCAATGGTGGAAATCACTCCGGGGACTCAAAACGGTGATTAATAGCCCATCTAACAGTGATTAATAGCCCATGAAACAGGCCAGAATCTGCCAAAACTGCGAGTGTTGATGACCGACATGTAAACGCAACCTGGGGTTCGTCAATGGTGGAAATCACTCCGGGGACTCAAAACGGTGATTAATAGCCCATCTAACAGTGATTAATAGCCCATGAAACAGGCCAGAATCGGCCTAAACTGTGAGTGTTGATGACCGGCACGTAAACACAACCTGGGGTTCGACAATGGTGGAAATCACTCCGGGGACTCAAAACGGTGATTAATAGCCAATGTAACAGTGATTAATAGCCCATGAAACAGGCCAGAATCGGCATAAACTGCGAGTGTTGATGACCGGCACGTAAACGCAACCTGGGGTTCGTCAATGGTGGAAATCACTCCGGGGACTCAAAACGGTGATTAATAGCCCATCTAACAGTGATTAATAGCCCATGAAACAGGCCAGAATCGGCCAAAACTGCGAGTGTTGATGACCGACACGTAAACGCAACCTGGGGTTCGTCAATGGTGGAAATCACTCCGGGGACTCAAAACGGTGATTAATAGCCCATCTAACTGTGATTAATAGCCGATGAAGCAGGCCAGAATCGGCCTAAACTGCGAGTGTTGATGAACGGCACGTAAATACAACCTGGGGTTCGTCAATGGTGGAAATCACTCCGGGGACTCAAAACGGTGATTAATAGCCCATCTAACTGTGATTAATAGCCCATGAAACAGGCCAGAATCGGCCAAAACTGTGAGTGTTGATGACCGGCACGTAAATACAACCTGGGGTTCGACAATGGTGGAAATCACTCCGGGGACTCAAAACGGTGATTAATAGCCCATCTAACTGTGATTAATAGCCCATAAAACAGGCTAGAATCGGCCAAAACTGCGAGTGTTGATGACCGGCACTCAAACGCAACCTGGGGTTCGTCAATGGTGGAAATCACTCCGGGGACTCAAAACGGTGATTAATATCCCATGTAACAGTGATTAATAGCCCATGAAACAGGCCAGAATCGGCCAAAACTGCGAGTGTTGATGACCGGCACGTAAATACAACCTGGGGTTCGTCAATGGTGGAAATCACTCCGGGGACTCAAAACGGTGATTAATAGCCCATGTAACAGTGATTAATAGCCCATGAAACAGGCCAGAATCGGCCAAAACTGCGAGTGTTCATGACCGGCACGTAAACACAACCTGGGGTTCGACAATGGTGGAAATCACTCCGGGGACTCAAAACGGTGATTAATAGCCCATCTAACAGTGATTAATAGCCCATGAAACAGGCCAGAATCGGCCTAAACTGCGAGTGTTGATGACCGGCACGTAAATACAACCTGGGGTTCGTCAATGGTGGAAATCACTCCGGGGACTCAAAACGGTGATTAATAGCCCATCTAACAGTGATTAATAGCCCATGAAACAGGCCAGAATCGGCTGATCTGCACGGGCTTGTCCTTTCCATCTGCATTCTGAGGTGTGGTTTGTGTAGCCATGTGTTTGAGACACACCATGTCTCCGACATGCTAGTCGATCTATCTACTGGAAACTGTTGAGCGCCAGACTCTTCCAGCATTGCTTCATGGCCAAGGGGAACAGCGTTCCTAGTGAAGAGAAAGCAGAGAGGGAGGGGAACATGTCAAATGAAGGCTAGAGTTCTGCACCAATGTAATCAATCCTATGAACAAAAGTGAAGATTATCTATACTCGACCAACAGTACCTACGGTAAACGAGTGTTCCCTTGCATATGTACCATATTTTGCACGAAGGATCCGCCCCCTGTTCTACAGCCTGCGCTTTCTTGGACTTGAGAGCTCTCATTTTCCTGAACTGTTGAAAAAGAAGTTACTGTTCGACAATGGTGGAAATCACTCCGGGGACTCAAAACGGTGATTAATAGCCAATGTTACAGTGATTAATAGCCCATGAAACAGGCCAGAATCGCCTAAACTGCGAGTGTTGATGACCGGCACGTAAACGCAACCTGGGGTTCGTCAATGGTGGAAATCACTCCGGGGACTCAAAACGGGGATTAATAGCCCATCTAACAGTGATTAATAGCCCATGAAACAGGCCAGAATCGGCCAAAACTGTGAGTGTTGATGACTGGCACGTAAATACAACCTGGGGTTCGTCAATGGTGGAAATCACTCCGGGGACTCAAAATGGTGATTAATAGTCCATGTAACAGTGATTAATAGCCCATGAAACAGGCCAGAATCGGCCAAAACTACGAGTGTTGATGACCGGCACGTAAACACAACCTGGGGTTCGACAATGGTGGAAATCATTCCGGGGACTCAAAACAGTGATTAATAGCCCATGTAACAGTGATTAATAGCCCATGAAACAGGCCAGAATCGGCCTAAACTGCGAGTGTTGATGACCGACACGTAAACGCAACATGGGTTCGTCAATGGTGGAAATCACTCCGGGGACTCAAAACGGTGATTAATATCCCATGAAACAAGCCAGAATCGGCCTAAACTGCGAGTGTTGATGACCGACACGTAAATACAACCTGGGGTTCGTCAATGGTGGAAATCACTCCGGGGACTCAAAACGGTGATTAATAGCCCATGTAACAGTGATTATTAGCCCATGAAACAGGCCAGAATCGGCTAAAACTGCGAGCGTTGATGACCGGCACGTAAACACAACCTGGGGTTCGTCAATGGTGGAAATCACTCCGGGGACTCAAAACGGTGATTAATAGCCCATCTAACAGTGATTAATAGCCCATGAAACAGGCCAGAATCTGCCAAAACTGCGAGTGTTGATGACCGACATGTAAACGCAACCTGGGGTTCGTCAATGGTGGAAATCACTCCGGGGACTCAAAACGGTGATTAATAGCCCATCTAACAGTGATTAATAGCCCATGAAACAGGCCAGAATCGGCCTAAACTGTGAGTGTTGATGACCGGCACGTAAACACAACCTGGGGTTCGACAATGGTGGAAATCACTCCGGGGACTCAAAACGGTGATTAATAGCCAATGTAACAGTGATTAATAGCCCATGAAACAGGCCAGAATCGGCATAAACTGCGAGTGTTGATGACCGGCACGTAAACGCAACCTGGGGTTCGTCAATGGTGGAAATCACTCCGGGGACTCAAAACGGTGATTAATAGCCCATCTAACAGTGATTAATAGCCCATGAAACAGGCCAGAATCGGCCAAAACTGCGAGTGTTGATGACCGACACGTAAACGCAACCTGGGGTTCGTCAATGGTGGAAATCACTCCGGGGACTCAAAACGGTGATTAATAGCCCATCTAACTGTGATTAATAGCCGATGAAGCAGGCCAGAATCGGCCTAAACTGCGAGTGTTGATGAACGGCACGTAAATACAACCTGGGGTTCGTCAATGGTGGAAATCACTCCGGGGACTCAAAACGGTGATTAATAGCCCATCTAACTGTGATTAATAGCCCATGAAACAGGCCAGAATCGGCCAAAACTGTGAGTGTTGATGACCGGCACGTAAATACAACCTGGGGTTCGACAATGGTGGAAATCACTCCGGGGACTCAAAACGGTGATTAATAGCCCATCTAACTGTGATTAATAGCCCATAAAACAGGCTAGAATCGGCCAAAACTGCAAGTGTTGATGACCGGCACTCAAACGCAACCTGGGGTTCGTCAATGGTGGAAATCACTCCGGGGACTCAAAAGGGTGATTAATAGCCCATGTAATAGTGATTAATAGCCCATGAAATAGGCCAGAATCGGCCAAAACTGCGAGTGTACATGACCGGCACGTAAACGCAACCTGGGGTTCGTCAATGGTGGAAATCACTCCGGGGACTCAAAACGGTGATTAATAGCCCATCTAACTGTGATTAATAGCCCATGAAACAGGCCAGAATCGGCCTAAACTGCGAGTGTTGATGACCGACACGTAAATACAACCTGGGGTTCGTCAATGGTGGAAATCACTCCGGGGACTCAAAACGGTGATTAATAGCCCATGTAACAGTGATTAATAGCCCATGAAACAGGCCAGAATCGGCCAAAACTGTGAGTGTTGATGATTGGCACGTAAATACAACCTGGGGTTCGTCCATGGTGGAAATCACTCCGGGGACTCAAAACGGTGATTAATAGTCCATGTAACAGTGATTAATAGCCCATGAAACAGGCCAGAATCGGCCTAAACTGCGAGTGTTGATGACCGACACGTAAACGCAACCATGGGTTCGTCAATGGTGGAAATCACTCCGGGGACTCAAAACGGTGATTAATAGCCCATCTAACTGTGATTAATAGCCCATGAAGCAGGCCAGAATCGGCCTAAACTGCGAGTGTTGATGACCGGCACGTAAATACAACCTGGGATTCGTCAATGGTGGAAATCACTCCGGGGACTCAAAACGGTGATTAATAGCCCATCTAACTGTGATTAATAGCCCATGAAACAGGCCAGAATCGGCCAAAACTGCGAGTGTTGATGACCGGCACGTAAATACAACCTGGGGTTCGACAATGGTGGAAATCACTCCGGGGACTCAAAACGGTGATTAATAGCCCATCTAACTGTGATTAATAGCCCATAAAACAGGCTAGAATCGGCCAAAACTGCGAGTGTTGATGACCGGCACTCAAACGCAACCTGGGGTTCGTCAATGGTGGAAATCACTCCGGGGACTCAAAACGGTGATTAATATCCCATGTAACAGTGATTAATAGCCCATGAAACAGGCCAGAATCGGCCAAAACTGAGAGTGTTGATGACCGGCACGTAAATACAACCTGGGGTTCGTCAATGGTGGAAATCACTCCGGGGATTCAAAACGGTGATTAATAGCCCATGTAACAGTGATTAATAGCCCATGAAACAGGCCAGAATCGGCCAAAACTGCGAGTGTTGATAACCGGCACGTAAACACAACCTGGGGTTCGACAATGGTGGAAATCACTCCGGGGATTCAAAACGGTGATTAATAGCCCATGTAACAGTGATTAATAGCCCATGAAACAGGCCAGAATCGGCCTAAACTGCGAGTGTTGATGACCGGCACGTAAATACAACCTGGGGTTCGTCAATGGTGGAAATCACTCCGAGGACTCAAAACGGTGGTTAATAGCCCATCTAACAGTGATTAATAGCCCATGAAACAGGCCAGAATCGGCTGATCTGCACGGGCTTGTCCTTTCCATCTGCATTCTGAGGTGTGGTTTGTGTAGCCATGTGTTTGAGACACACCATGTCTCCGACATGCTAGTCGATCTATCTACTGGAAACTGTTGAGCGCCAGACTCTTCCAGCATTGCTTCATGGCCAAGGGGAACAGCGTTCCTAGTGAAGAGAAAGCAGAGAGGGAGGGGAACATGTCAAATGAAGGCTAGAGTTCCGCACCAATGTAATCAATCCTATGAACAAAAGTGAAGATTATCTATATTCGACCAACAGTACCTACGGTAAACGAGTGTTCCCTTGCATATGTACCATATTTTGCACGAAGGATCCGCCCCCTGTTCTACAGCCTGCGCTTTCTTGGACTTGAGAGCTCTCATTTTCCTGAACTCTTGAAAAAGAAGTTACGGAGTAGTTTTTTTTTGTGTGGTAACAGGGCATTTATTAATGACTGCCAAGTGTTAAATTGTAGTGATCATCCATACAAGTTTTTAAAAGATCTCAAAGAGATTTGCCCACATACATACTTTGTGTAATGCTTATCAGCTGCTGCCCCCATGACAAGAGCAGTGACATGGTGCTCACTGATGAGCTGCACTAGCCCTTCTACAACATCATCTGATTCAACCACCAGCTTCTCAGCTTGTACTTGCGAGATACCGTAGGTCAATGTTGACATGTTTGAAGCTGACTGCATACGCTAGTTTTCTTTGCATCCAAACCTTTTCCTGTGCACACAAGAGCAGGTGCTGATCCAGATATTCACTTATTCTTTGCAGTTCCATCTTCTTGTGTGCAATCAGTTCCTGCTCTTGCACCTGGCTAGCAGGGATCCTAGCACCTACTGTGAAGAGCATGGGAGACATCAGTTTTTTTTTTGCGTCCTTTGTTTACCACTTCCTACTTTGGGAAATAACTATGCACTTTGATATTGTTAAGAAAAGTCTCTGATTAATAGTTACTGTATTGATATGTGGGTTGCATTATACAAAATCGCAGTGATAAGTAGATATGTTTGTAATAGCGATCTAAATGACTCTGATTTTATGTCACATAAGTAAATTGCATAATAATACAAGTCATTAGTCGAATCTTCATCTTAACCGATTATAATATGATTTACAGAAAGAAATGGAGGGAACCAAGACACTACTAGTAAATCAGTTGATTTTGTTGCTCAAGGGGAACGTTCAGTGCAATATCATGTCAACCAACATATTTTTTTGCAATTTGCAGGCAGCAGGCATAATTGAACATTTGTTCTTGATGGTAGAGATGGTAATTGTGATCGAGAAAGAAAGAAGGGAAAGAAAAGCACGTACTGATGGGTATGAGCTTGGGATGGGGGTAGACATGGAGCAGCACCAAGGCCGCATCTTTGGAGAAGTTGTGCAGCGCCCACAGCACCATGGCCTTGCTGGACTCCCCCCTCCCCACCGCCACGTACACCTTCTTCGTCTTCTCGCCGTCGCCGGAGGTGGAGAAGGACTGCTCCGGCGAGTCTTCGCCGTCTGCTTCCATCGCAGATAGCTGGCTGCTCTTGGCGTCCGTCCGTCCTCGCTCAGGTCAGCTTTGGTATTGTCCCCCCCCCCCCCCCCCCCCCCCGCGGTTTTGGCTTGGCTGCCGTGATTGACAGTGCCACTGCAATTTCCATGGCTTGGCTGGAGTCACTGTGAGTCTTCCTCTCCCCTGGTTTCACCGACGGACTGCCCTTGTTGCACAGCCCCTGTTTTGATCGAATGCCCAGCCCATGTTCTAGTGTTTTTTCTTCCTGATGGTGGGAGCTACTGGCCTCATCGCCATGACCCATGGTTGCTCTACCTCCTACACTCCTGCTCGCCTTGTCCCGCCGTTAACGAACAGATCCTATCTTCACCTAGAACTCATCAGAAAACACTTTTTTGTCTGTTGTTAACCTACAAGTTTATATACGCTGCGCTCCTTAGTTTACTTTGGAAGTTGCAGCAAGCGGACATGGGCAGCTAAATGACTTTGCCCACGCAGTATCTGCAGCAAGGATCCGACATTCATAGCTCATTTTTTATGTAACCAACCGCATCATTATAAGCCGCCTGTGCTCAGCCATCCAACATCTAGTTTGTTTGTAACATGACAATTTGGTGACCTATGAAAAATCCTCTGAATCAAATCAACAGGAAAAGAGGCCCTTAAACCTGATGTTCCAAGTTCAGCGAGTTAATTGCAAAAAATCACGACAATTCAGGACAGTATTGCATAAAACATACTTTTTCAGATTCTCTGCGAAAAACACTAATTTTTTTGCTATTTTTTTACAAATACCACAGATCATCCGATTTGCTTCGTTTAAGTACAATATTACTGCAAAAAATTAGTGTTTTTCGCAGAGAATCTGAAAAAGTGTGTTTTCTGCAATATTACCCCGAATTGTCGTGGTTTTTTGCAATTAACTCCAAGTTCAACAGCAAAATTCTCCTGCTTGATCTCATTTGAGCTCTGCTGTCAAGGTAATGTCTCTTTAAGAATATTTTTATGCATTAATAAGAGCATTGAAATACGTAACCTGGGCCAAGAAAGCAAGCAGATGGCTGGCTGCTCTGTCCGTCAGTCCTTTTTCTCTTGGCTCCCGTCCGCTTCCTCGTGCTCAGCCAGCAGCAGCTCCTCTGCCCCTGTTTTTGACACAACTTTTTGAGTTCTTCCATGTGCTATATATGTGTTATGTGACCGACAGTGATTTACACAGAGGAAGAAATTTCCCAACTGCAATTTCCATGTGTTGTGCAAGTCCTGACTGACTGACTGACTTGTGCAAGTCCTCTCTCATCTTTGAAGCTGTCAAGTCAAGTGAGAGAGACTTGAAGCTCTTGGCCGAAAAACCCCGTCCTCGCCCGACCACTGTATTTTTCTGATGTAACCAACATCATTATAATCCATCTATGCACAACCATGCTCCACTGTATTTTTCTTGGAGACCATGCTGATCAGCTGTAATTTCTAGCTTTGCAGTAACTAGCGATAGGGGATTAAAATGGGTATACACATCACTTTTTCGTTCAACTTGAATACCCACTATGTCAGTTCATCCCAAGCACATGTGACTGAAAGCATGTGGGCCTAAGAAGGGGCAGTAAAAAATTATCTGTACACACTTAAAAGAGTCATTTGGTTCACATCATAAACATATGGCGTCATACACACAGGATGGAAGGTTAAAAAATCAAGGTTGGAGAGTCAGTTACATGCCATGCCAGTTCATCCCAAACACATTTGACCGAATGCATGAGAAAATGCTAGCTTCTAATGAAGAAGGCGCAGAAAAAACTTGTCTAGTGTACACACTTAAGAATTTATTTGCTTCACATCAGAAGCATGGCATCACATCACACACACAAAATGTAAGGTTAAGAAAGCACGGTTGTTGTTGCCTTTTCCATTCTTGAATTGCAAAACGAAGGGCATTGTTCGGTATCAACTCATGGTGTGCGAAGCTGATGTAGGCCATGGGGGACATTCTGTTCCCCATTTGAAACCAGTGTTTGATGGCATCACCTTCATATGTGAATCCATCAGCAGCGATGTGTGGATCCCTCATGATCTCCTGGAAATATATATATAATATAAATTAGATGAAAGGTTATATCAAACTAATGAAGTGACTGAATTGTAAAGGTTCTTGTAGGTGATTAATTAATCGGGAAAACATAAGATAACTGGTGCGACTGGAATCACACGATTCTAGCTAATGCTTCATTTCTTTGTTCAGTTAACGCACCTTTGTCATTGGACAGATGAAAAAAGTTGGTGGCTTGCATTTCTCCTCTTGACGGTTCATCATAGCTTGCAAGACACCCCAGGCCTCCTTTGCAAGATCAGGCCGCTCCTTTCGTTCATACCGGCAACATTGCAGTGCTAGTCTTGCCAACTCTTGAGCACACTCAGGTGGCCATTCCCCTGCAGAAGTATCAATTATATCTCGCAACATGCCTTTTCTCATGGCTCCCTCCACGACAGTCGGGAGGCCTAGGGGGCTCTTGTTAGTGAGCAATCGCATCAGCACTACTCCAAAGGATTAGACGTCATACTGTGTCGTGAGCTCCCCTGAGGAAGGTATGCCGGGTCCATGTATCCCATTGTGCCCTTGAGTTGGTTTGTTCGGTGGTAAGGGGTGATGGTGGTGTTTGTGACATTCAAGGGATGAGAGATCCCAAAGTCTGCCAGTTTGCAAACAAAGCCGGCGTCAAGAAGGACATTGTCAGGCTTGAGATCACCATAGGCAATGCCTTTTGGTCTGTTGGAGTGGAGGAAGATAAGTCCCGTGCAGATGTCGACAACGATTCTGATGCGCATTCGCCATGAGAGTGCCTCTCTTTTGTGCTGGCGCTGCAGACAGTCCTCTAGGCTTCCGTTTGACAAGAACTCAAAGACCAACGCTTTGGCCTCCCTGCACACTCCTATAAGAGTGACAAGGTTCGGATGCCTCATCCTACAAAGTGTTTCTACCTGTAATATATATAGGAAAATCACATAATTAGATGCACCATTTAGGTTTTCCTCATCTGTCAGCATGTGTTACTCTTAATATGATGTAATGACCGTAACGCTTTGAAGGAATAATAATGAAAATTACCTCATCATTGAACTCTTTATCTCCTGTTGTGCCTCCACGGTTCAATGTATTTATGGCCACAGTAGTATGACGGAGAAATCCCTTGTAGACGCTCCCACACCCACCTTCCCCTATCTTCTTGGGACTCATGGAAGTTGTTGGTGGCTTCTTTTATCTCCGTGTAGCTGAACTCTGTTATGGCAATGGCACTAGTTGTAGAGCCAAATGCAAACACATTGTTATTGTTTGTTTGGCACATCTGTTCAACTTGCTTAGCAACATGGTCTTTCTTATGCATTTTTTTAATATAATCGTTGGCAATGCCCCTATGGCGCTTTGTGTTAATTACCGATAAGGGTACAAATTATAACCTACATCAGCCATTTCGTGCTGAAACGGGTACATGATGTGCACAATTTCCACTTTTTCTATTGGCATTTCATACCCATATAATCACAAATTATACATTATGTACAATTAATAGATTTGGAAGCTTCAGCCCAGTTAATGATATGGGAGTTGTCATTTATGATTTCCGGTCCTTTTTAGCCATTCAAAGCAATTCTTGGGATCCATGAATGGACTGTCAGCTCTTATCATCGAGTTCGAGTTTTCACCTGATGCTTCTTATCAATGTTTGGATGTGCAACTCTTTGTCCTGTTTTGTTTTCAGTATATGATAAGTAACGCACTCAGTTTTTAGATTTTCCCATCAGATTGTATTCATGTATTATTCTCAGTGTATGGATGTTTCAATCGACCATTTCCCACATTTCCTCTGGTTACGCATGTTCACCTTTTTCAAGATGATCTCATCTTCATATTTGGCAAACAGGTACGACCATGGATATTATTTGTCGCTTGCTACATCTGATTACCCACTAGAGTAAAGTAAAATTGATCAGAAAAATCATCAAAACCAAACCCGCCACGGGAAATCTTTGGTTTGTTCTTTCTCTTCGTGTAAACATTTTTCCGGTAACCATTATTGATTATCAGTGTTTTACTTTTTCTAGTGTTGAACCCTTTAACATGTTGTCGTCGATCTATTGATCCTAGCTGATTGTAGTACAATAGTATAGGTTGTGATCGGGTAGATCACCGCAACAGTTAATGCCTCATCGATGTTGCCCTTCCTATACGTACTTTGTTAGGTTCTAGCAAGACACTGTCGGTGACCATGTTGTTCTATGGCCAAAATAGACCGGGGTTTAGTCTTTGCAAAGTAGGGATGCTATTTCACCATTTAGTAAATGAATTATAGCCTAATAATGATAACAAGTGCAACATTGTTTTGGGTTTTCTCTCTCTCTCTCTCTCTCTCTTTCTCTCTCTCTCTTTATATATATATATATATATATATCTTGGCTATCAGATTATTGTTTATGTATGCCCTGTGATGTCATGATATTCACCTAATAAAGACTTTGTCTTTTCCTGGATCTCTATTTCGCGGGTCGTTCGGAACAAAAGTGCACCGCCGAACATCTTGCTCAACATCATATTAGACGAGGCGCAACTTTGGGTTACCACAGGGGGCTAAGCATTTAGGGAATATTGTATCGTGCGAGTAATTTTCATGCCGAACTTGGTCGTTGCTGTAAAACTCCTTTTCTCCCTTATTTACTTGTTGAGGCAAATCTTTTACCTCCATTTCGGAAAAAATATTTTGTTATGTAGACTTATATCCAGTACTCTGTACAAAAGTATGAAGTGTATAATGTGACTGGGTTTTTCAAGATCACTCAATGTTGTGTTTTTCCTTAACATTGAAGGTTCGGAGCTTCAATTAATTTCAACTACTATTTCTTTTAGGCCTACATATTGTGACGTTTGCTATACATTCTTACTATCATGTCTTTTGTGAGACCATCTATTTCATGTTGGTATTTGTATAAATAATACAAGATGACATAAGGACAAGTATTGTTGCTATGCATGATAGAATATTGTGGATGAAATAAACACTATCCCATTGTTTGTATTTCTTAGTTGGATAATAAGTGAGATGTGATTCTTATATATTTGAATGGATGAACTCAAATGTGGAGGAGTGTTACACAAAAGGTTGTCTACCTGGATGAATAAGGTGTAGTTTTATTTGTTAAGTATTTGAATATGTGTTTCCATAACATGTTTACATTTTAGCGAAGCATTGGCAAAGATTTTCATGATATTGAGAAAGTCTAATATTGAATGAATGATATATGGTGAAGGTTTGGACACCATCATTTCTAATTCTTAAACCCAATAACCCCAAAAGTTTTGCAAGGCTTGGATTCAGAATCATGCCCATCGATCAGAACCCAAAATGGGTCTAATTATGTTCCAACATTGCTACCCTTCAGAATCGGGTGTTCCCAGAAAGAAACAACCAAGTACTAATAATCATTAATTCTGTTCAAACTTTGCTACCATCCAGGTAAGATAATGAATATGAATTGGGTGTCTACAAAAAGAAACAACTAAGTACTGATAATTACGTGAAGTAGATGCACAAATACAAAAATAAGTAAAAAAAGGACACCTAAAAAACATTAAGAATCAAACGGCGCAGCAAAGCGCGCGATTCGCTTCTAGTTCCTCCTATAAAACCTCCTAGCCTACACGACTCCTCGGTGATTTCAGCTTGCAGAATTGATCTGGTGCGTTCCTGGCGCAGATGAACAGCGTTTTTACCGCTGCTGGCTGGCTAATCCACCGTGGGTTAGTTAGAGATGGGTTAGGGATCGTGGTAAAAAGCAATTAGCACCCATGACTGGTGGCCCGGTTCAGTTGTGTTCCTGTGCGGGTTGCTGAGCGCGAGGTGAAAATGGATTTACTGTAGCAGCGAGGAAAGGATAAGGCCCGAGCGCCCCAACCACCTCCACTCCTCTCTCTTTTCCACTCTCCCCTCGCCCAGTCGCCGCCGCCATCGCCTCCTCCCCTCTCCTCGTCGCGGCCACTTCTGCCTCCCAGCCGCCGCACCACGTATCTTCTCTCCTCTCACCTCCGTCACGTAGGAAGGAGAGGACGGCGGCGCCGGTGGGTCAAAAGAAGGAAGGAGAAGAAGGCGACCAGGCCGCGCGCCGCTGCCTCTTCTAGGGTTACCTTCCGGCACTCAGGCCGCCGCCCTGCCTCCCACATCTGCCATGGAGCCTGCCTCCCACTGCTACCGACGTCCCTCGTCTCTCTCCGCCCGGACCCCACATCGTCCCCCCCCCCCTCCCTTGGTCCGCTGACCCCTCCTCGAGCGCGACGGCTTCCAACTCCGCGGCTCGCCCTCTTCCCCACCTCCCTCTGATCCAGCGGCCAAGGTCGACTCCAACGCCGGACAAGCCAAACGCCGACATCCCAGTCCTAGCAGGGTGAGGACCCCTCTGCCTTGTCTTTCTTCATTTTTTTCAGATTTTGTTGTTTCTTTTTTGGTGGAGTTTTGTTTAAATTTGTACATTGTGTGCCCTGGCCAGGAACATGCTGCAGCTTTTTGGTTCTTGGGAGTATGGTGCATGCTTCTATTTGGTTCCCATGGTTGTATCTCTCCCTGCCATCTCCAATTCCCCATCCTTCGGTTACTGACTTGATGATTTGGGTTGTTGTCTTAGCTTAAACCGATTAAGTGACCCCTAATTTTTATGCCATGGGTTGTGCGTGATGCTCATGGTTGCCTCCTAGGAAGCTGCAGGTGTGAGGCTTTCTTACATCCAAAGTCCAACAACGACACGGCTTAGAGGTAAATGACAGTCTGTGCGACGCAAGATGAATGTAAAATTTCATTTTCACTATTTTTATATAGTCTGTGCATTTGTGAGGGTACATTTAGCAGGTCAGTGCCATCCTTGCATCTTTCTCATCATATGTTAGAGTAGCACAACTATAAGGAAATTTTGAAAAATTATGTGAGCAACTACATTGGTTTCAGAGGTTGCTCTTCTTTTTGATTGATCATACCAAATAAGTGATGATGTTATAAAATTCATGATTATGCTATTTATATTTTCTTCGATGATACACGCTCCTGGTTCCTGTAACATATATGCTGTTTCATCCCCGTGGACATAGGCTGCTGAACATTTCCTGCTGGACATCACTAATTTACCCCTTCGACATCACTAATTTGCCGTTGAACATTTTTTATTGGGGTTGTTGCAAACAATGAATATTTTTTATTGGGGTTGCTGGAGTATGCATTATGCATTTATCACAAGAGAAGTCTCGTTGTGAAGTTTTGATGTTTCTGAATAAACATGTGACATGACATTGTCAACTCCAATCACTTGTCATTAAGCCAAAGTTTTGTTGTTTCTGAATGAACATGTGAAATGATATTGTCAATACAAATCATCTGATTAATTGTTGTGTGCCCCTGAAAATTTTGTCTTATAGAGATTACATTGTTTATTTTCAAATATGTGAAAATCACTATCCAGATAATGTTTGCTCCTCTACTTGATAATCATATATAGTATGGTCACACAAAATTCTTTGCAAAATAAAGAATCTAATAAAAACAACAAACATATAATGTATCTAAAGGCATTCGGTTTCAGCTGGCCGAACTGAAAAAATTCAACATTCAAAATGTAATATGCATACGAATTTTTTTGGTCTAATGAGTTCATTCCTGTTTATTTTGCAGGTTCTATTATCTCGTGTGTTGCTGCATCTCTGTTCTCTATGCACTGCTGATCGTTTAATATTCCAGATCTGGTGTTGATGGAATACTGGAACCTCGATTGCTATCACTAGAAGAGTTCCTGAAACTTTCCTTTGGAGACGGTCTATGAATAGTGCAATGTATGATGAGAAATACCTTCTATTGCTGGAATACTCAATCCTGGTTTCGATGGTTCCTGAAACTTTCCTTTCGAGATGAAGAGTCTTCTATTACAGTTCATCCTATGTGAACTCTCTGCTCCCTCGTTTATTTTTTTGATTGAACAAAAGTGCAGTTCGTATTTCGGATGGAGGAATATTATATTAGCACTTTGCTAGCGACATTTATGTGTGAAAAAATTATTTTTGTGGAATTAAAGCTACTTGCATTTTCTTAGTTTGTATTTTTTTCCTTTTTACATGTAAATTTCATGAATCTTAGTGTGTGGCCTAGGGCGGCAAATGATGTGAAATATTTATTGTAAACACTGAATCTTTGATATGTTTACAAAACTCCGCTTATTATGTAATGCCACCCATAAGCTTTGAATCTTCTTTTTACTTGTGATAGATAATGTTGGTGCACTGATGCTTTCTTGATTGATGACTGTAATTTAACTCTTGCCAGCGCTTCTGATTCAAATATTCCATATGATTGTGTATCGTATTCTGAATTTAATGGCTGATCTCTGTCCAGTTAGACAACGCAGTCCCTCTAGCTACTACTTACCCACTTCCCACCATCCACGACATTTAGTTAATTTTAAGTTATTAACTTTTGTGGTAAGGTTTTGGATGGCAAAAATAAGTCCGTCCAGAAAAATACATATCAATCGAGGTAGGTCAACTACTTCTTTTCGGTAGGTTAGTCGTAATAGTAATGATACTAATCCGAGATAAATACGTAGTGTTCGAGAGCCATGGTTTGGAATTTTGAGTGAATCGTGCGTAGTAACTACGTCCTTCGTCCGCGATGGTGAGGGCAGGAGGGCAATATCGGGCCATCATCAGTAAGGTGGCACGACTCCTGGCTATCATGATGATGATTATGGCGCAAGGGTCCAGCACGCTTTTCAACAGCCGGGCCTCGCCGGATTCGTCTTCTCGAGGTAAGAAGGCCTCCGATCCAATTTACTCTTCGCAAAACTTTTTACCAAAAACTGCTGAATGATCTGTGCGGTAAGATTGAGCTTTCGCGCCCAATCTTACACGTCCATGCATGGATTTAAACTGCAACAAGAGAAGATAAAAACGGCATAAGATCAAAGAAGCTCTCGATTCTCTACTTTTTGTTTGGAAAAAACCCTCGGCTTCTGCATCTCTCTACTTGAACACGTAGACGTAATTTTAATACTCGTACTTGACTGTAATGCATACATGGATCGTTGCATGTTTTCAGGTTCCGCAGCCCATGTGGCGAGGACGATTCTCGTTAATCACAGTGGGCGTGGTGACTTCAAGTTAATTCAAGAGGCTATCAATTCGGTTCCAGATTCTAACTCCGAGTGGATCCGTATACACGTTGCGGCAGGCACATACAGGTATAACGTGAAGTACTTGTCTGATATAATATGTACTACTCCCTCCGTCCAGAAATAACTGTCTCAATTTGTACACTAACTTTAATACAAAGTTGTACTAAGGCTGAGACAGTTATTTTGGGACGGAGGGAGTAGTACGTACTGGCGTACTTTCCATTGCATCGATAATTAGAGGTAAAGGCTAATCACACGCTCTGCCCGTTGAGCGCCGGGAACTCCGCCATGGAGGCCTTGGTGAGCGTGAAGCCAAACAGCGGCAGCGGCAGCGTGGCCGGGCGGAAGCCGGTGTAGGTGAAGTAGTCGCTCGTGATGTTCATCGGCGCCGGCGCTCTATCGTCGTGGGGGAGGTCAATCTGGCCGTTCCGGCTCCTCCGCCTGCGCCGGCCTGCCGTGGAGGGTGGGGCGGATCCGGCGGCCCCTGCGCTTGGTCTCGGGTCAGAGTGGCATCTGGTGCAGAACAAGAAGAGCCCGGGGCGTCGCTCGGAATCCTCTGGCCGCAGCGCGGGACGCGGTGTGCCTCCTGCCCCCTGTCCGCCGCCGTCGTCTCGGCTTCCGGCGGTCCTCTACGGCTGCTGTTACAACTAAGGGGATCCTGGCCACATCTCTCGCGAGTGCACCAATCCGACCAAGTCGCATCCGTTGTGGGGGGATTAATCACATCTCCCGGGGCTGCCGCCGACCTCGCGCTACGTCCCCGCCGTCGCCAGTGCGGCCTGCCCCGGCTCTTCGGAGCGGGGATTCGGCTCCCGGGGGCCCCTCCTCTCCAGCCGCCGCCGCCTGGGCCTCCTCCCCCCGGTGCCGTCCGCCTGGCCGGGGTTGGGCCTCTCCCGCCGCCTCCTCCGCCGCTGCCGTTATCGCCTGCTCTGGTGGGTGGACAACCGTCTTGGAGCCAGGTTGTGCGGAGCGCCTCCATCGGCCATTCCATCCGGAGGATTTCCTCGTGCTCTGGCTGCCGTACCAAGGAGATCAGGGACAGGATGGTGGCTCGCGGGCGTGCCTCCAATGTGTGGTTTGCGGTCTCCCTCCGGCCGTGGCTGCGGCAGGCTCAGGCGGTGGCCGGCGCATGCGTGATCTCGGCGTACGACAGCCGTTCTTCTTGCTGGTCTGGGACGGTGCGGCGGGACGACATGGCAAGTTTTCGTGTTTGGCTCCAGACGGCTTCGCCGGAGCGGATCCCGGCCCGGCGCCTGCTGTTCATTGAGGACAGTGGGTCCATCGTCCGCGCGGAGGACGGTAGGGGATCTTCTTCCGGATTTCTCGGATAGGATGGCTCGCCAATGTTTTGGTAATCGGCTTGACGGCTTCACGTTTCTGCCGGCCGTTGGCACCCGGGGCGGAATTGCGTTTGGATGGGATTCCAGTGTGGTCGCTCTATCCAATTTTCATAGAACGTAGCACACCCTCAAAAAACGTACGCACCAAAGCAGTGAGGGTTTTTTTTTTTTTTGAGCAAAAGAAAAGGGGTTGCCCCCTTCCCCGATTTCCATTAGAGAAATCCAAAGCAGTGAGGGTTTTCGGCGGCTGATAATTAGACTCGAACTAAAGCAGGTGTATCTCTCTGCGGGAGGAGGTACACTTGGTCAAATGACGACAAAAACGGGCGTAAATCTGCCCTGCCTCTTCAGGCACGATCACAACTGTTCACCTGGCAGCTCGGCCTATAGGCTCCGTACTCTGTCGTGTCTTTGTGTCTGGAGAATTAAATAACACAGTTACCAGCAAATACTTTTGAAAAAAAAACATTTTAAATCCTGAATTCGTAGATGTTAAAAAAATTGAATCCCAAAATCGAAATCTTCATCATTCCCAAATTTGGTGTCTTTGTGTCTGCAGAATTAAGTAACACAGTTACCAGCAAATACTTTGAAAAAAAATCCATTTTAAATCCTGAATTCATAGAGGTGCAAAATTTTGGATCCCAAAATCGAAAACCTTATCATTCCCATCTGAACTTTTCAGTGTTGATCTAAATCGTGGCTCACCGGGAAATGTAAAAAGTCTAAAATAAATCCTGAACTTGTACACCAAAGCTAAATTAAACACTAAACTTTAAATCCCGGTCATTTGCAACCTAAACTATTGGATCCCGGTCTAAATTAAACCTTACGGTTGTTTGGCAGACCGGGAATTAGAGTATCCCCGGTCAGGATCGCTTTCTGTTTTACCTATATTGCATGCATTTTACTGCTGGTGTTACTTTTACTATGAATATAATAGTTTAATATTTACCACGTATATATGTATGTGTATGCCTACTAAGGGAGAAAGTGGGCATACCTTCAAGCAAGCCGTTTATACTTCTAGAAGGGGAGGGCCGAGATCGGACGTCCATTGAATGGTCGGATCACTTTTATACGACCAGTTCCAATGCAGTGCCAACATTTGATTCGGCTACCTTCCAGTGCAATGCATCGGATTTTCAGGCACGTAACATAACTTTCAAGGTTAGTATCTATCTGGATGGTAATTCTTCTTGCTGCACTATCACTGTGATTACATAATTTTGAGACAGAGTAGAGATTAACTAGTTGTGTACGTTGTGGTTGTTGACGCATGCAGAACACTTATACAATTGTTAACCGCACGGTACCAGCCGTGGCGGCACAAATTTCTGGGGATAGATCCGCTTTCTTCCACTGTGGATTTGTTGGCATCCAAGACACTCTGAATGACCAGCAAGGTCGCCATTACTACGAGGGCTGCTACATAGAGGGAGCCGTCGATACTATCTGCGGACACGGAAGATCTATTTTCCAGGTACATATATTTTGAGCACGTACGTGTGGCTAGTACTTAGAGTATTTAATCCTGCATGTTGCGATATGCATAGGGTTGCACTTTGTGGACTTGCAAGCTACCCTCGTGGCAAGCCCCGGGCTTCCTCACGGCTCAGGGGCGCGTATCGTCGAGCAAGCACAATGGGTTTGTTTTCAAGGAGTGCACCGTGGATGGCGTCACGCCAGTGTACTTGGGGCGTGCGTGGCGACTCTTCGCCAGGGTAATTTTCTACCGAACGTTTTTGTCCAGCGTGGTTGTACCGGCTGGATGGGAAGCATGGAACGCCAAGGGTCATGAGTGAGTATACGATCCATTATTTATTTGCATTAGCACTTATCGATCGACAACCTAATGTGACCAAATGATCCAGGAATTCGCTGGTGATGCTGGAGTCCGAGTGCACGGGGCCAGGCTCTAACAGGACAGGCCGAGTCCCTTGGTCCGGAGCACGGAGGGGAAGACAGATTTCCCGCTTCACCGAGTTGAGTTACGTCTCAAATGATGGGTGGCTAGCGGCGCAGCCACACTAAATAATTTCTTCTGCTGCTTCCGTAATTATAAAAAGAAATAGCTACGTTGCTATGGGGATGTAATCGGTATCGTTATCACAATTATACGAGTATTTAATCGAGCAAACGTAATATATATACGAGTATTTAAAATTCGTTCGATGCCAACAATGGGATCCACTTTTAACACTTTCGAATCCGAAAACAACAAGTACTCTCTACATGGCGTGTCTCCGGCTCCTAGACGAGGAAAGCTCCAAGCCGTGGACGCTGGATCTTCACCAGAGAACAGACACACGGGGCCAGGGAGCTGCTCCTCCTACATCTCGAGGGCCTGATCTGCCACGGGATGGGCAACCCCTCCTCCACCACCACCCCGCAGCCAACAGATCAAGGGGATCCCGGCGGCGCCATTAGAGGCAGAGGTGGACGACGGGGGTTGGGATGAACCCCTTCTCCTCGCCACGGCCATCACGATATGGCGCACTTCGCTGGAGAGAGAGAACCGGGGAGCTGAGGAAAGTGAAAAAGAGATGAAGAAGAAGAGGTGGCCGACGGGAGAGAGGAAGGATACGGACCTGCGGCAACGGGGGTGGCCGGGTTGGAGGAAGGCAGGGAGGGGCACCGGATCCATCATCGCCGGGCACCACAACGACGAGGCCGTGGTCGATGTAGCCGGTGGAGAGAGGAAGGCGCGGAGGCCAGTCCATGGTCACTGGTGGAGGAGAAAGGCGTGGAGGCCAGCCCAGCCCAAGGTCGTCGGCGCAGCACTAGGCCAACTAACGGTTGTCAGTGGAGGAGGATGGCGAGGAAGCCGTTCCACGGTCGCCGGTGGAGGTGGAAGGCGGGTGCATCACCTCATCCACGAGATGGTCTTGCTCCGGTGCTTGGCTGCTGCGAGGTCTGGCTGTAGAGTGAGAGGAGGACGGGGCCAAGCTAGTACGTGGGGATGAATCTAATGGTCGATGGAGAGAGGAAGAAGCTGGAGAATGATTAGATCTCGGTGGGAGAAAATGAGAGAGACAGGAAGAGGAAGGATGCATTCGGTACTGTCGATGGTAACAGATAGAGAGAGGGAAAACGAGAGGACCAGAGAGAGGGAGAGAGTTGGACGGATGGGGCATGCTATTAAAAGATTCGTTCGTTGGCGTGCCTGCGTTTTTACAGGGCCTACGAGACCTACGGTTCATAACTTTTGCAGCCTATACAACAAAAGAGAAAATGAAGAAAAGAAACAAAGGAAAAGTTTGGACCACACATTGCTTGTATTCTCGGACAATTTTACTGTTCCGACCTTTTTATAAATTTTTATTTTAGTATGATTTAATCCCTTCCAAAAACTTTAGCAAATACGTCAAGAACCTCGACGTGTTTACTTTCAATCCGAGCAATACAGATCAATGATGTGGCAGATAAAACACGCCAGTCTCCGACGTGTCTTACCGCCCCGTCCTAAGCGACTGCTGCTAGACTGAATCGACCCTTGACGCGCTCCACCTGTTACTCTGTACCGCTTTGCTCGTGTGGGCACTTTTTGTTGTGTTAGTTCAGCCACAGTGGACCGGTGCTCCAGTTTATGCCCTTTTCTTTTTCTGGATTACTACATGAATGTCTTGATATGACCAAAACAATTATATTTTTAGCTCCATTTTTTTTAAAAGTAAAAGCATCTTTATTGAATTTAAAAGCAGTGAACAGTTGATATTACATAACCAGAGAGGTTGAGAGCAAGAAGTTTGGAAACATAGTGGCATGAGCCCTGGCTATGATGAGAGGCATAGCAAACAAACTGAGGGAGAAGGCTTTGTTTTGCAATGTTGTGAGCCACACCATTGAGATCCCTTTTTATGTGAAAGACCAAACTTTGCGAAGAAGAGGTAGCTTGAAAGAATCCAGCCAAAGCTGGTCTAATTTTCCATTGAATCTGACAGCTTCTGATGTTCCTAGAGGCTGCCATTTTTGCCAAGGAGAGGCAGTCAGTGAGAAAGGAGGGATTCTGGATTTGAAGACATTCAACAACTTGGGCAGCCAAGAGAAGTGCTTGGGCTTCAGCTTCCAAAGGTGAGGAGGCGACAGGACCGTGTGCTTGCACATAGATGGAGACTTCCTGAAGATCCTGCAGAAAGGAAATGTAGATTCCAATACCTGTTCCCTGCTGGTTAGGAGGCAGACCACTAATTCTTGAGCAACAGTGGGCGGCATCCGAGATGATTTTAGGCCCTGAGATTAGCAAGTCAGAGGAAATTGTGTTGCCAGGAGTTGGCATTCCTGCATCAAGGGGGGGGAGTGTTCAGATTGTCGCCAGAGGAGGAATAATTGTGTAACCCGCCAGTGGCCAGAGATCCTGCTTGATCAAGTTGATTGTTGTTATGTTCCTGCAAAATGTTAGTCGCTGCTAGGTTGGAGAACTCTTCGATTGCATTGACAGCCGTCATGATGTGATGTGGCTGAGTCATCGTTTTCCTGAAAATGGCATCATTCCTGTCTTTCCAAATACACCAAAGAAACATTAAAATGTTAGGCAGTTTGTCTTGAGGATGATTGGAGTTAAGCATGGCCGAGAACCAAGCATCATTCCTGTCTTTCCAAATAGCTCCATTCCCTACCTCCTATATCAAATACTATAAATTGTTGATGTGCTAGTTGTGCATTGAGTCTGCTATTAGCTAATGACCATGTGATTAAATATTTGCATGAAGCAAACATTCAAATTCAAGTGATTTTGTTATTACAATAAATTGAAAAAATCCTTCATGTGTCGTTAACGATCTGTTGGATTAAATCATTACAAATAAAACTTCATGTGTCGTTAACGATCTGTTGGATTAAATTATTACAAATAAAATTTAGATGATCATGTTAATAGAATAAACAGAAGAAAAATTATTTGTGTATTGTTGACAATCTGATGTATTACCCTGCCAAAAAAGTATCGATAGGTTAAATTATTATCGGCTAGATTTAAGTTAGCATGTTAATTATTAATAACATTGCGCGTATGTACACCTAAGGTTATTTCTACTTTGTATATAAGATTTAACTAGCTTTATATAAAAATATAAAAATTCTCGATACAAATTTCAATATCATTAGGTGCATCATGAATTTTATTTATATTATGTAATTTAAGTGCCAAGACGAAAATCACCATAAAGTTTGACTTCAAAAAATCTTATATGCAAAATAAAGAAAATATATTGTATATTCAAAAAATCTTTATTGCTAGAGCATGTCCACTTAATTGCTCACTAGCTATAATACCTAAATAGTTCATCTCTACTAACCTATTTTTTTATATGCAAGCTATCAACATGATCAAGTAGACACATATTACTTCATAACATTAATGATGCAATAACTCGGCATAAAAATTATAACGTTGATATATTAACGAACAACAATATTAGCATTTTAAATCAACCAATAAATCACAAATTACACAAATTGCTTTATCATCAAAATATTAAAAAAAGCAAATACTAATCACATGCGGATTAAACTTTGCAAGTACACTACATGCCAGGACTGCAGCCTACGGGCACACCCAAACGAATCTTGTGTTTTTGCCAATAGAAAAATCAAAGCACAGTGTACCCCCATATGCATGTCTCAGGGTGAAGTCACACTGCCTATCTAGCGCGTCAGGGGTCGATTCTAGTCTAGCAGCACTCTGCCGAGGACAGTGTACACCATATGCATGTCACAGCGTCTTTGGCCTGTCTTACCTGCCACGTTATTGATTTGCATCGCCTGGATAGAAAGTAGATACACGAAGTTTTTGGCGTGTCTAAATTGAGTAAACACGCCACGATAATTGATGTGTCTAAAAGGATTAGATTGTCCTAAACATTTTGAAAGGGATCAAATCGTGCTAAAAATTTACAAAAAGTTCAGAACAGTAAAATTGTCCCGTACCCCCGGGCTTGGCGAATGGTCGTGATTGCATTGTGCATTGTCCCGTACCCCCGGGCTTGGCGAATGGTCGTGATTGCATTGTGCACAGAGTCACGTATGTGGGTAACTCCATGGCAGCACATATCTAAACCGTGAAAGTCGCTTGAGGATACGAGCTATTTCCAGACAAAAAACTTTCCCGCTTTTCTTTTACTGATTTTCCAAACGAATTCCAATATTCCACTTTGGACAAGATTCCCTGCTGCTAGGTCTGTTACTAGGATACCTAGCCTGGTCCTATCCACCCACGTGAACACATGCCGACAAAATCGAGTACACTCATGGACTGGACTCAGTCCCCTCACCCCCGTAGGCCTCCTTTATTCTCTCTCTCTCCGCGCGCCTCCCCTCTACGTTTCCATCTTATCCCATTAGAGCATCTTCAATAGTTTGTATCTAAGTGTTGTTGGTAAATTGTCCATGTCATCAACCAATAAGTTATCATACAAGTACTTCAATGAGTTGTATGTAAGTCATTCAATAAAAAATGGGTAAATAAATGTATTTGCTCTCTATTCTACCTTGGAGCTTGTGCAAGAGGTGTTGGTTAATCTACATACAACTTTGCTCTCTCACTTCATTTATTGCATGACACATCATCATTCTATCCTAGGTGGCAAACTTACCAACAACTATCTTACAACCATTGGAGATGCCCTTAGAGCATGGTTAGAGCAAGTACAATAATCCTACTCAGCCGGCTGCAACGGACTCCACGTCAACAAAAATCTGAGATGGAGGAGAAAAAAGAAAGGAGAGAGAAACAGCGGGCGCTTCGCGAGTCGCCCGGCTAAGACACGGATAGCGAGAAACTTTCGCCCGTTTGCAGCCCGATGCGAGCGCTAGCGCCGCCGCTTCCGATCCCCTGCGTCTCCCTCGCCTCCCGCTGCTCCTTCCATCTGCGCGCGCCAAATCCCCCGCCTCCCGCGCTTCTCCTTCCATCAGCGCGCGCCGAATCATCTATTCCGCGCGAAACCATAGCTTTAAGCTCCAACTTCCCCCAAATCGTCGGTGCCTCGTTGACGAGATGGACCAGCAGTCCAAAAGGACGCGTGCACCAGCTCCTCAGCCCGTCCAACCGTCGCTGCCTCAGTTCATCCCGCCGCTTGTGCCTCGTCTCATCCCGCCGTCGGCGCCGCAGTTCATCCCGTCGTCGGCGCCGCAACACGTTCCTCCGCTGGTACCTCAACTCAACCCGCCACCACGCCAGCCCGGACCAGGCGCTCGCATTCCACCATGTCCACCACAAGCAGCGGCTTCCTCTGCAACATATTGGATTGCCCAGACTGCCCAGATGCAAGGCCCTTCGTGGTAGAATATTGAGGATTTTAATCTAGAAGCATGGTATGTTTTCTCCCCTGTTTATACATCTTTGATTAATTAGTACAGCCATGCCATTCTAGCCTGCTATTTGATTAATTTGTATGTTTGGTTAATGTTTCCTTACGAATACTCAAGTAATGTCCAAGTGTTGTGGGCATGGTGCTATGTGCATTCGTTTGCTGTTTGCGTACTAATGAGTTTCTTGAATCTTAATCACTTTCTCTCCATATAAATTTGCTGGCGTGAATGAGGTATATATATACATGCATGTTGATTGAAATGGCCACAAAGATACTGTTACATTGGATCACAATATGATATACATATAGCCAGCAGCCGGCTGGGTTATTAACCATGCTCTTAATAGTATAGCCAACTGCTGACTATAAGGAGATGCCATGTCATCTATAGCTAACCTTATAGTCAACAAGTATAATAGGAAGGCTATAAGGAGTACTACTTTAGCAATATATGACCCACATGTCTATCTCACAAAGTTCCTAGGAGCACGTGTTGCAGCTGGCTACTAATTAGTAGCCCGCTTCTCTTCTCTCTCTTCCAACTAAGCACAAATATACTATTTAATTCCTTATAGCCAGCTGACTAGGCACTATTGTACTTGCTCTATCCTCCTCCCAGATCGGGACCTACTAGCCCCACAACCTTCCTCCCCTCCCGTCGTGGCGCACTGGTGTTGTCCACCCTGCCCAGCCCCCCCCCATCTCCCCTCGCCGTCGACGGCTCCATCTCGCGCCACGGCCGCTGGTCGGTTCCACTGTGCCGCAACTTACTTGGGACGGCCTCCCACGCCAGATCGGGGTGGCGATGGCGAGGAGAAGCATCCCGAACTGCGCCGAACGGCTTCGTCACCAACGACTTCTTCCTCACCGGATTGATTGAGCTCCAATATGGTACAACTCTCTTCCCCCGTCCCTTCCCTTCCTATCTTTCCTCTCGCTCTCTCTAATCCCCTTGTCTCTCTCTACTCTGTACCCAGGGCAGCGCCATGGCCTCCGTCGAAAAATACAGCGAAGAGCTCAGCCCAACCACATACGCCCCTGTGCCGCCCGATCCCTACCTCGTCGCCTCCTTGAGAGCCGTTCGTCAGACCGGTGTGCAGCAGGTGACGGCATCGGCCACAAGCAGCTGGCGGCCATGGAGCTTCGTCTGTGCGCTATTGGCCATGGGGAGTTGGGGATCTCCACGCCATGATGAGCTCCTTCCAAATCGAGGCGCGCAAGGAGGAAGGCTGCGGTCAGGCTCGCCATCGCGGTGATACTGGGCCTCCACGCCTTCCCCGCACTGCCGGTCCTCCTCGTTGATCCGGCCGCCGGATGTCCCCGGATCTGGCCCCCTTCTCCTCGAGCGCCTTGGATCCGGAAGGGAGAGGTGAGCTCCCCCCCTTCCCCTCCTCTTCGACCTTCCCCAGTCCTCCACCCCCTCTCCTCGAACTCGCTGGATCCTATTCGGATGGCCCAACACCGGCCTTGGTGGAGCTGCTCCAACCCCTTTTTTTATGGATTTTGACTCAAATGTGGGGAGGTAGTGCTTGTATGCATGATATCCGTTGTACGAATCAACCCTGTTTTGTTTAAATTTTTGGAGAGCACCACATGTACACATGGTTGGCACCGAAGGAAGCTTTATAAGTATGCATGTTAGGCATTATACAAATTATCACTGTTTTGTTTAAGATTTTTGGAAGCACCACTTGTATATATGGTTGGCACCGGAAGAAGATTTGTAAGTACCTCTTGTATGTATGGTTGGCATCGTCGACGTGTTTATTCTCTTCGCCGTGTACTTTGTGATACATGGCAAACTAGCCGTTTCCTGTAGTGTATCATGCCTTGTGTTTTCACCTTGAAAGCTAAGATTATGTACTCCTCTTGTGTTGCTTCCCCCTCTTACCGATGTCACTGCTACGAGTCATGAATCGCCAAGCAAGGTCCTCATCGTCTTTGCCAATACCTTGTCGTGTTTCAATCGTACCTGCCTTGACATTCCCCGCTTCTACATGAACCGTGGAAATTGCAATTCGACATGTCCCGTGGTGTTAGTCGAAAGCAGAGCTTCGCAACATGCCCCCTTTAAGGCATACAGGCTGATGTTTGTGGATGCGCTCGACCAAATCATCTCCAAGCCAAGTGTCTAAGAGTATTTTGCAAATCCATGAAGACTGTCGTCGATGGAGAAATCCGATGCATGTCGACGGCTTGATCGAAAGCGACGGGCAGCATCTCGCAGAGGCTAGGGCTGAGGGGGAGGGTGGGGTGGGTGAATGGCAGCGGCGGCGGTCTAGGTTTCTTCCGGTTCGCTGCCTACGAAGCCTTCCCACGCGCACTCTGCCATATGTGTCCTGAGGAGAGCAAGACCGACAGGGAAGCCATCTGGATCGGCGTAGTCCAGCTGGCCCGATCCCCAAGCACTACCGCCGCCAACCGGAACCTGACTGGAGATGCGAGAGGTCGCCGTGCCACCAGTCGTTGGTCCCCTCCTACACACACCGACGCGGGGGTTAGGGTTTCCTGCGTGCGTGCGTTCGGTCCCTGTCCCGTCGCTAATGGAAGTGATGGTCGAGAGGGTGTTAGACTTATAATTAGCAATACTAGGAAAATTTCCTGTGCGTTGCAACGGAAACAAAAATATCAAAAACACCTAGCATAACCCTCTGTCTACATGCAAGTCCAAAAAAATGTACTTTCGATGTGTCCACTCAATCATAGAGCTTCAAAGGTGGTTGGTCCCAGTGTGATGAGTTCATACATCTAATCACACGCATATCACTCGAGACAATGTAGTGAAATATTTATTATAATCTCTCGAATTGAAAGGAAGAATTGCCCTTCGTGAGTCCTTACCTACACATGTCCATACATTGTCTATCGTACTTTCGCTCGCTTTACACAGACCGTACCATCGCTGTAGACGATGCCATGGATATTATCCATCTCACCATTGTCTATCCGGGAAGCGAGGCAGCGGAGTGACCGCTCCTGTGAGAAGGTCAACGAGTCTTGGCTCGGGTCTCATGGCCAAGATACATGCGTCCATGCCGTCTGCCCTACCGACCCGATTGTTATCCTTAGCGCTGGCGGATGGACTGCCCGTCATCTCCTTTAGGCTTTGTTTGTTTGAGGGGGATTTGGGAGGTTTTAGGGGAAGGGGATTGGAGAGGATTTGGTGAATCCCCTCCTTTCACTCAATCCTCTCAATTCCCCCTCACAGCCTCAAATCCTCGCTTCTATACAAACATTTGGTACATAGGGTTTTGTACAAGGAGTTTTCAAAAATTCAATCTTTGCAATTTAAATAGCTCAAGAATGAAAACTTGCTAGAGAAACTCCACTTCTTAGTTGCAATAAAGTAGCAGAAACTTGGTACATTTTGGTGTTAAAACAACCAATCACCACGAGCAACCAATAAACGGGACATAACAGTTTTAATCCTTCATAACATCATTCATCCATACCATATTAGAAAGGACAATTAAGCGGCACAAGATCACATGGCACACTCAAACTGTCTACCCAGCACACATCAGTAGGCACCTTAACTAGGGGATAAGCCTTACACAAGTTCACTGGAACTCTAGTAGCTCCATGGAGCACTGACAACACCCATGGACTACACTTGAGAATGTCGAAGATGAGCTCCTGAGGTTTCTAGTTGAAGGCTTTCAGTCTGATTCTCCAAGGCTTTTACGGAACGTTTCCCATTGCTCGACCGTCATACTTATGAAACATGTAAGCTATATAAAATGGCTATGTAATAAATTGTTGTAATTAGCGATGCTTTGAATTTATAGTTCCATTCAGATATGCGTCCCTACTTTCCATTCTCAAATCAGCATTCAGATGCCATTACCACAACAACACCGATTGTTCATCAAGCAATGAAAAAAAAACAGAGTGTGGTATCCATGTAGCATGTGACAACAATATTATCACCAAGAGAGTTTTGACTATACAGATCCATGTATAAACACCAGCATGGCACTGATGGAGCTCCAAGTCTATTACATTTCAGATACAAACTTTTTCTGAAATGGAAAACAAAAAACAATGCGTATACCTTTACTTATTCTGTTGGAAGGTATGTGCCTATTATTGTACGTAAAAAAGTTAAGGACACAACACAGTATTAGTTCATTTCTAGGTCCCATGATGATAAAACTTAACATATTATTGTGCATCTGTCTGCAGCCATTCTTGGATTGCAGAACGGAGGGCATGGTTCGGCAAAAGATCATGGTGGAGTAGCTCAAGATTTGTCATGGGTGATGTATGGTGGCCACTGTCAATCCACTCCCTTATAGCTTCGGCCTCATAGGTAAAACCGTCTGCAGCAATTAGAGGCTCCCTCATGACATCCTGCACCGTAGAAATGCGAAGGTGAAACAATCTGAAATGACAACTGCTGTTTATGCAAGAAATCGACTGAGTTTGTCTAAGATTACTAAGACCCTGTTTGTGTGGGCTGTTGCTTCTGCTTTTGCAGCTTTTTCATTTTGGCAAAGAAGGCATAAAAGCTTCTAAGTAGGTGCTTTTGGAGCTTTTATGTCTTTTGGAGCTAAATATTGTTATATTGATTTGTCAAAAGACATAAAAGCTCCTAAATAGGTGCTTTTAGAGCTTTTATGACTTTTTGGCCAAAGTGTAAAAGCTGCAAAAGCAGAAGCAAAAGCCCAAACAAACAGGGCCTAAGAATGATAGATGGAAACAAAAATTCAGGAAGAATCTAAGGTCAATCCAACACACTTACTGTATTTTAAAGATATCCCTCCATACATACTTTGAAATATTAAAATGGACAGTAGAAGAAAACGATATTCACCAGCCGAAATGTATGACTCACCTGTAGTATTGGACAGATGAAGTAGGGCGGCACACCACCAAGGTCTTCTGATACTGATTTAAATGATAGGGAACACAACATAATGGAAGCAGGCTTCAACATTGGTTCAAGTACAGTCCAAACCTCCTTTCGCAAGTCAGGGCGGTTTTTTCTTCTGATCTCACAACATTTCAGACCTACCCGGGCCAATTGCTCAGCCTGCATAGTTGGCCAATCCCCAGCAGATGAATCCAATATTGCTTCCAAGCAACCCTTTTCCACTGCTCGTTGCACATCTCTCAACAGCCCGAATCCTGGTCTTCCAGTCAAGAGGCGCAGGAGCACAATTCCGAAAGAGTATACGTCAGATAGGGGGGGTAAGATCACCAGTCATGACATATTCAGGATCAATGTACACAAAAGATCCCTTTGGGTGGGTATACCTATACAGAGTGGTTGTGTCCCTGAACTCATCGGTGAACATCCGGCACACGCCAAAACCACTGAGCTTTGCTACATTATTTCCATTTAGAAGGATGTTGGATGCTTTCAGGTCACTGTGGACGATGCTATGGGGTCTATTAGAATGGAGGAAGATGAGCGCGGAGCAAACATGGGAAATGATGCGGGTGTGCAACTGCCAACTAAGAGGTTTATAATTGTCCTTGCAAGCCAGGCGGTCATCCAAGCTTCCATTGGGCATGTATTCGTAGACAAGAGCTTGAGCATCCTTGCAAGCTCCAATAAGAGTGACCAGGTTTGGATGCCGCACCCTGCTGAGAATTTCTATCTGCAAAGGGAGGCAGCATGAATAGCTTAACTGTCCGCAACACAGTAATTTATTTGAACCAGCAAAATGCCAGTTTAGAGGAGATGAAAGAAAGCAAAACATTAACTAAAGCCAATAATTGAACCTCTTGATTGAACTGCGACTGTGAATGTGTGCTTTCGGGATTAAACTTCTTTACAGCAACATTTGTGTGCCTAAGAAAGCCCTTGTACACACTTCCATAAACGCTTTCTCGAACCTTCAGTGAGTGCTCAAAGTTGTTAGTTGCTTTGTTAATCTCTGAGCAGGATAACTCGGAGATGTTCATTGTCCCCTCCGCGGTTGCACTGGACTCTCCTTTCTTTGCATGCAGTGCTTCTACCTCTCTTACAGCCTTGTCGCGCTGCAGCATCAAATCCTTGATGACACGGTCAGAATGGGCAGTTCTTTTCTCCAGGGCCGATCTTTTCTTGCGTTCCTCTTGAAGCTTTGAACAAAGTCCATCAGTTGTTTCTGTGAGCCTCTCAACTTCCTCCATTACTGTTGCCAACTTTTCCTCTATTTCATTCTTTTGCTTCACTTGTCCTAAGTACATATTCTCGGAGGCTTGTGCCTGTTAGACAAGCTAAACATGAGAAAGTATTCATTCAAAAATTTAGTTGGTAGTTATCACAAACAATGGATCCAGAATTGTTTACAAATTTATTATTGATGGTTGAGTTTCTGAAAGTGCTTCAGAAGCACAGTAGCAAGAGCTTACAAATAATGCTCTCACTGGAATACATTCATACAATTTAAATAATAATCAATAGAAGTATATACTCGATATGACTGAAAAATGCAAATTAGGCTATTATTACTTTTTGGAAAGTCTCAAATAACTCCCATTCTGCTTTCTCACGGCCGCATTTTTCTTCATAAGCTTGTTTTCTTACACTCTCCAACTCCCTGAGCATATGCTGGAATTTATTGTTAGCCTCGTCAAATTCTGTAACAGTTTCCTGTATTAGACAACGTAAAAATTTCAGTCAAGGTTTTATTAAATGTTTGACCGTCTTCAATCTACTGCTGTTAAGACACAATGGAGTTCTAGAAGTTGGATTAGAATTAAATTTCAAACTGGTGGCCTGCTAGATAAAATAGCATGATATATTTTCCGTCTATTTTGTGTAGTTATCAAGCAAATTCTCCGTCGTGGATTGTGTTTACGTTTGCATTATCGTCTGATCTGCACGGGCTTGTCCTTTCCATCTGCATTCTGAGGTGTGGTTTGTGTAGCCATGTGTTTGAGACACACCATGTCTCCGACATGCTAGTCGATCTATCTACTGGAAACTGTTGAGCGCCAGACTCTTCCAGCATTGCTTCATGGCCAAGGGGAACAGCGTTCCTAGTGAAGAGAAAGCAGAGAGGGAGGGGAACATGTCAAATGAAGGCTAGAGTTCCGCACCAATGTAATCAATCCTATGAACAAAAGTGAAGATTATCTATATTCGACCAACAGTACCTACGGTAAACGAGTGTTCCCTTGCATATGTACCATATTTTGCACGAAGGATCCGCCCCCTGTTCTACAGCCTGCGCTTTCTTGGACTTGAGAGCTCTCATTTTCCTGAACTCTTGAAAAAGAAGTTACGGAGTAGTTTTTTTTTGTGTGGTAACAGGGCATTTATTAATGACTGCCAAGTGTTAAATTGTAGTGATCATCCATACAAGTTTTTAAAAGATCTCAAAGAGATTTGCCCACATACATACTTTGTGTAATGCTTATCAGCTGCTGCCCCCATGACAAGAGCAGTGACATGGTGCTCACTGATGAGCTGCACTAGCCCTTCTACAACATCATCTGATTCAACCACCAGCTTCTCAGCTTGTACTTGCGAGATACCGTAGGTCAATGTTGACATGTTTGAAGCTGACTGCATACGCTAGTTTTCTTTGCATCCAAACCTTTTCCTGTGCACACAAGAGCAGGTGCTGATCCAGATATTCACTTATTCTTTGCAGTTCCATCTTCTTGTGTGCAATCAGTTCCTGCTCTTGCACCTGGCTAGCAGGGATCCTAGCACCTACTGTGAAGAGCATGGGAGACATCAGTTTTTTTTTTGCGTCCTTTGTTTACCACTTCCTACTTTGGGAAATAACTATGCACTTTGATATTGTTAAGAAAAGTCTCTGATTAATAGTTACTGTATTGATATGTGGGTTGCATTATACAAAATCGCAGTGATAAGTAGATATGTTTGTAATAGCGATCTAAATGACTCTGATTTTATGTCACATAAGTAAATTGCATAATAATACAAGTCATTAGTCGAATCTTCATCTTAACCGATTATAATATGATTTACAGAAAGAAATGGAGGGAACCAAGACACTACTAGTAAATCAGTTGATTTTGTTGCTCAAGGGGAACGTTCAGTGCAATATCATGTCAACCAACATATTTTTTTGCAATTTGCAGGCAGCAGGCATAATTGAACATTTGTTCTTGATGGTAGAGATGGTAATTGTGATCGAGAAAGAAAGAAGGGAAAGAAAAGCACGTACTGATGGGTATGAGCTTGGGATGGGGGTAGACATGGAGCAGCACCAAGGCCGCATCTTTGGAGAAGTTGTGCAGCGCCCACAGCACCATGGCCTTGCTGGACTCCCCCCTCCCCACCGCCACGTACACCTTCTTCGTCTTCTCGCCGTCGCCGGAGGTGGAGAAGGACTGCTCCGGCGAGTCTTCGCCGTCTGCTTCCATCGCAGATAGCTGGCTGCTCTTGGCGTCCGTCCGTCCTCGCTCAGGTCAGCTTTGGTATTGTCCCCCCCCCCCCCCCCCCCGCGGTTTTGGCTTGGCTGCCGTGATTGACAGTGCCACTGCAATTTCCATGGCTTGGCTGGAGTCACTGTGAGTCTTCCTCTCCCCTGGTTTCACCGACGGACTGCCCTTGTTGCACAGCCCCTGTTTTGATCGAATGCCCAGCCCATGTTCTAGTGTTTTTTCTTCCTGATGGTGGGAGCTACTGGCCTCATCGCCATGACCCATGGTTGCTCTACCTCCTACACTCCTGCTCGCCTTGTCCCGCCGTTAACGAACAGATCCTATCTTCACCTAGAACTCATCAGAAAACACTTTTTTGTCTGTTGTTAACCTACAAGTTTATATACGCTGCGCTCCTTAGTTTACTTTGGAAGTTGCAGCAAGCGGACATGGGCAGCTAAATGACTTTGCCCACGCAGTATCTGCAGCAAGGATCCGACATTCATAGCTCATTTTTTATGTAACCAACCGCATCATTATAAGCCGCCTGTGCTCAGCCATCCAACATCTAGTTTGTTTGTAACATGACAATTTGGTGACCTATGAAAAATCCTCTGAATCAAATCAACAGGAAAAGAGGCCCTTAAACCTGATGTTCCAAGTTCAGCGAGTTAATTGCAAAAAATCACGACAATTCAGGACAGTATTGCATAAAACATACTTTTTCAGATTCTCTGCGAAAAACACTAATTTTTTTGCTATTTTTTTACAAATACCACAGATCATCCGATTTGCTTCGTTTAAGTACAATATTACTGCAAAAAATTAGTGTTTTTCGCAGAGAATCTGAAAAAGTGTGTTTTCTGCAATATTACCCCGAATTGTCGTGGTTTTTTGCAATTAACTCCAAGTTCAACAGCAAAATTCTCCTGCTTGATCTCATTTGAGCTCTGCTGTCAAGGTAATGTCTCTTTAAGAATATTTTTATGCATTAATAAGAGCATTGAAATACGTAACCTGGGCCAAGAAAGCAAGCAGATGGCTGGCTGCTCTGTCCGTCAGTCCTTTTTCTCTTGGCTCCCGTCCGCTTCCTCGTGCTCAGCCAGCAGCAGCTCCTCTGCCCCTGTTTTTGACACAACTTTTTGAGTTCTTCCATGTGCTATATATGTGTTATGTGACCGACAGTGATTTACACAGAGGAAGAAATTTCCCAACTGCAATTTCCATGTGTTGTGCAAGTCCTGACTGACTGACTGACTTGTGCAAGTCCTCTCTCATCTTTGAAGCTGTCAAGTCAAGTGAGAGAGACTTGAAGCTCTTGGCCGAAAAACCCCGTCCTCGCCCGACCACTGTATTTTTCTGATGTAACCAACATCATTATAATCCATCTATGCACAACCATGCTCCACTGTATTTTTCTTGGAGACCATGCTGATCAGCTGTAATTTCTAGCTTTGCAGTAACTAGCGATAGGGGATTAAAATGGGTATACACATCACTTTTTCGTTCAACTTGAATACCCACTATGTCAGTTCATCCCAAGCACATGTGACTGAAAGCATGTGGGCCTAAGAAGGGGCAGTAAAAAATTATCTGTACACACTTAAAAGAGTCATTTGGTTCACATCATAAACATATGGCGTCATACACACAGGATGGAAGGTTAAAAAATCAAGGTTGGAGAGTCAGTTACATGCCATGCCAGTTCATCCCAAACACATTTGACCGAATGCATGAGAAAATGCTAGCTTCTAATGAAGAAGGCGCAGAAAAAACTTGTCTAGTGTACACACTTAAGAATTTATTTGCTTCACATCAGAAGCATGGCATCACATCACACACACAAAATGTAAGGTTAAGAAAGCACGGTTGTTGTTGCCTTTTCCATTCTTGAATTGCAAAACGAAGGGCATTGTTCGGTATCAACTCATGGTGTGCGAAGCTGATGTAGGCCATGGGGGACATTCTGTTCCCCATTTGAAACCAGTGTTTGATGGCATCACCTTCATATGTGAATCCATCAGCAGCGATGTGTGGATCCCTCATGATCTCCTGGAAATATATATATAATATAAATTAGATGAAAGGTTATATCAAACTAATGAAGTGACTGAATTGTAAAGGTTCTTGTAGGTGATTAATTAATCGGGAAAACATAAGATAACTGGTGCGACTGGAATCACACGATTCTAGCTAATGCTTCATTTCTTTGTTCAGTTAACGCACCTTTGTCATTGGACAGATGAAAAAAGTTGGTGGCTTGCATTTCTCCTCTTGACGGTTCATCATAGCTTGCAAGACACCCCAGGCCTCCTTTGCAAGATCAGGCCGCTCCTTTCGTTCATACCGGCAACATTGCAGTGCTAGTCTTGCCAACTCTTGAGCACACTCAGGTGGCCATTCCCCTGCAGAAGTATCAATTATATCTCGCAACATGCCTTTTCTCATGGCTCCCTCCACGACAGTCGGGAGGCCTAGGGGGCTCTTGTTAGTGAGCAATCGCATCAGCACTACTCCAAAGGATTAGACGTCATACTGTGTCGTGAGCTCCCCTGAGGAAGGTATGCCGGGTCCATGTATCCCATTGTGCCCTTGAGTTGGTTTGTTCGGTGGTAAGGGGTGATGGTGGTGTTTGTGACATTCAAGGGATGAGAGATCCCAAAGTCTGCCAGTTTGCAAACAAAGCCGGCGTCAAGAAGGACATTGTCAGGCTTGAGATCACCATAGGCAATGCCTTTTGGTCTGTTGGAGTGGAGGAAGATAAGTCCCGTGCAGATGTCGACAACGATTCTGATGCGCATTCGCCATGAGAGTGCCTCTCTTTTGTGCTGGCGCTGCAGACAGTCCTCTAGGCTTCCGTTTGACAAGAACTCAAAGACCAACGCTTTGGCCTCCCTGCACACTCCTATAAGAGTGACAAGGTTCGGATGCCTCATCCTACAAAGTGTTTCTACCTGTAATATATATAGGAAAATCACATAATTAGATGCACCATTTAGGTTTTCCTCATCTGTCAGCATGTGTTACTCTTAATATGATGTAATGACCGTAACGCTTTGAAGGAATAATAATGAAAATTACCTCATCATTGAACTCTTTATCTCCTGTTGTGCCTCCACAGTTCAATGTATTTATGGCCACAGTAGTATGACGGAGAAATCCCTTGTAGACGCTCCCACACCCACCTTCCCCTATCTTCTTGGGACTCATGGAAGTTGTTGGTGGCTTCTTTTATCTCCGTGTAGCTGAACTCTGTTATGGCAATGGCACTAGTTGTAGAGCCAAATGCAAACACATTGTTATTGTTTGTTTGGCACATCTGTTCAACTTGCTTAGCAACATGGTCTTTCTTGATTTGCAGCTCTCCTTGCGACAGTTGGAGCTCTTCCCATAGGGAATTTGTCTGAAGAAGCTTGTTCTTCAGCTCTGCTTTTTGCTCATTTGCCTTTTGCATCTCGTTGCGTATACGGAGGTGTCCTTTTTTGAGTCCAGTCTTTTTCTTGGTCAGTCTATCCTCTACCTCCTTTTTTTTCATTGGGGAGTGCATTCTCCTGTGCTTTGAACTGCTAGAAAACAGTTCGTTTAGTTGAGCGACAGACGCACCATGTAACATAAATGCTATGTGTTTAGACACGGAAAAAGTTGGAAAATATAATAGATTAGGCAGCTATAATGGATAGCTAAAGGCATGTGGCAATTACGAATAACATACCATCATAGAAGCTTCAAGCATATCCCTCTCGGCTTTCTGTTGGCCCTCAGACGCTTCTTTTTTTAGCGCTCCAACTCATTGCAGACTCGGTATAGTTCCTCAAACTCATCATGTTGCATGCCAGTTTCTACCTATAATCCATTATGTTTGCTTTGAATTCTAGGTATGACAACATTATCCAGTAAGTGTTACAACTTACAACTAAGATGAAAACAAAATACCTTGGTTGGTCGACAAAAAATTAGATGATGAGAAGTATCAATAAGATAATAAATTTTAGCAAAGTGAAAAATTTTCGTAGTGCCAGTGGAAAACATTAGATACACTTGCACCTCTTGAGCGTAACACATAAACACATTTTAGATATTGTCATCCGTTTTTCTCTACACCTGCGCGTTTGGAATTGTAGTTCTAACATTAAATGCAATATGAATGTCATTTGCCTCGGATGTTGCTCAGTGGAATACATGAATGAAAGTTCCCATTAACAGTTGTTAACATCTTGTTACTAGCCTATAATGCATATTCATATTTAAAAACATAGTACTCCCTCCGATCCATAGTAGTTGCACTGAAACAGATGTATCTACAACTAATATGGATTGGAGGGAGTACATGATTCCACGTTAACAGTTGTTGGTTTTAGATAATGGAAGAATAGTTCTCCTGACGTGTGTACCCATATGGGGTTTAGGGTACACACATACATAAAAATATTGTAGCCTCTACACAGAACAGTAAAACTATTATAATTCAAAAAAATTTGGTATAGCTATGCTTATGGAAATTTGCTTACCATAGATTGTCGATGTTCTTTATAGCTTTCAATCGAAACATGTAATGGTGAAACATTCATACTGTTTAAATCCTTGAGAGCCTTTGAGGATCCTCCAGTGCTTGGCTGACTGGAATTTAGGGAGAAACTTGTTTGTGTCATATCAATTGGCCGCCACCAGATTCTGGGAGGATAGCGTGGTTAGGGGATACGCCTCTAGCTATGCAATACCCTTCCTTGTATAATATTGTACAACGTAAGGAGGATTATGTTGCTACAATATTAAGCTCGGTACCGCTTAATATTCATTTTAGGAGATCCTTAGTAGGAGAACGTTGAGATGCTTGGCTACAACTGGTCCGCAGGTTGATGGACGTTCAACTATCAGACCGGGATGATACAATTCGCTGGAAGTTAAATACGACGGGAGTCTTCTCAGTGAAATCTATGTATCTAGACTTAATTGATACCGGGCCACTGTCGAGGTCATTACACTTTTGGAAGATTAAAGTTCCACTTCGAATTAAAATCTTTATGTGGTTCGTTCACAAAGGAGTTATTCTTACTAAAGATAATCTAACCAAAAGAAACCGGGTTGGTAATACTAGATGTTGCTTTTGTGATCATAATGAATCTATTCAACACCTCTTTCTTGAGTGTCCTCTTGCGAAATTATTATGGAGATCAATACATATTGCTTTCAATGTAACCCCTCCTACTAACATAGACACGTTATTTGGGACGTGGCTTAGTGGAGTGGACAGTTACTTAGCCAAACATATCCGGATAGGGATATGTGCTTTGTTTTGGATTATATGGAATACTAGGAATGACTTGATTTTTAATGGCACAAATTTCACAAACTTTTTGCAGGTTATCTTCAAAGCTACAGCTTGGATCCGTATGTGGTCGTTACTAACTCATGCGGACTTCAGGGAGCTTTTGGCTATTGGGTGCAGCCGTTGGGAGATGGTAGCACGGGCTATTTACAACCGGTTTGGATGGAGAGTTATTAATAGGCTAGGTGTGTAGGCATCGTAGTCTATTCTTTATCGCCGAATGTGGCACTTTTCCAGTTTTGTTTTCAGTTTTAAGCTCGGACTTTGAGCATTGTTAGACTTGGAGACTTTGTTACGCTTTTATTTCAATAATATGGCTGCATGCATCGATTGATGCAGAGGCCGGGGGTTCTCCTCCTTTTCCAAAAAAATTGGCCGCCACGTTAAACCTGATAAGTTTTCCACTTCGTCTGCTGTGGATCCAGGCGAGGGATAAGTATAACTAACTGGCTTGGTCCGTCCTTGAAGGGCTTGTTGATCTGTGGAGCCTAAGAAACTAGGATGCTCTGGTGATAGTGATTGGGATCTTGAATTGAACTTGGGTTGATATGAATCATCAGTGCTGGTGCAGCTGCTTGGGGCTGACTCTACTTTCGAAGTAAGCTGATGAAGGGAATATGCCTGAGAGGCAATAATAAAATGGTTATTATCTTATTCCTTATTTATAATAGATGTTTATTTCTCATGCTATAATTGTATTAATCGGAAACGTTAATACATGTGTGTTTAATAAACAAGGTATAGGTTCCTAGTTATGCCTCTCAATATACTAGCTTGTTGATTAACGGATGATCAAGGTTTCCTGATCATGAACATTGGATGTTGTTAATAACAAGGTCGTATCATTAGAAGAATGATGTGATGAACATACACCCACAATAGGTATAACAATACGATCATGTCATCAAGTTTATATTGTTATATCAAACTCATACGAAGTAACTCTAATCCTTAGACCATGAGATCACGTAAATCACTAACACCGGAAGAGTACTTTGATTCCATCAAACATCACACCGTGACAGGGTGACTATAAAGGTGTAGTTGGGTACTCGGAAAGTGTTAGTTGAGGCTCTGGGATCAAGAGTGGGATTTGTCCATCCTGATGACGGAGAGATATACTCTGGGCCCACTCGGTGATATCGCATCGACATTGCTTGCAAGCACGTGACTGGCTCACGAGGATGTTATATCACGAAACGAGAAAAGAGTACTTGTTGGTAACGAGATCGAACTAAGGTATGGTTGATACCGATGATCGGATCTCGGACGAGTAAAAATATCGCGAGACAAAAGGAAGGTCGTATCATTAGAAGAATGATGTGATGAACATACACCCACAATAGGTATAACAATACGATCATGTCATCAAGTTTATATTGTTATATCAAACTCATACGAAGTAACTCTAATCCTTAGACCATGAGATCACGTAAATCACTAACACCGGAAGAGTACTTTGATTCCATCAAACATCACACCGTGACAGGGTGACTATAAAGGTGTAGTTGGGTACTCGGAAAGTGTTAGTTGAGGCTCGGGGATCAAGAGAGGGATTTGTCCATCCTGATGACGGAGAGATATACTCTGGGCCCACTCGGTGATATCGCATCGACATTGCTTGCAAGCACGTGACTGGCTCACGAGGATGTTATATCACGAAACGAGAAAAGAGTACTTGTTGATAACGAGATCGAACTAAGGTATGGTTGATACCGATGATCGGATCTCGTACGAGTAAAAATATCACGAGACAAAAGGAATTGGTTACGACGTTGAAGGTTCACACGATCACTAGTTCATCGTTGAATAGATGGGAGTCATTATGGATCTCCAGATCCCGCTGTTGATTATTGATCGGAGAAATGTCTCGGTCATGTCTATCTTGTTCACGAACCGTAGGGTGACACACTTAAGGTTTGTTGACGCTTTTTGAATGGATACGGAACGCCGGAGAAAATATTGGACAACACTGAAATTGTTTCAGGATATCTGAATAGTTCAGGGGGTTAAATGTTAATGTTTGTTGATTACAATAATTAACAAATATTAAATCTCAAATAAAAGAATTAAATTTTTTTTATTCATTTATGGGAGATAAACTCTTGGGATTTATGAGTGGAAGTTTTCTACCAAATTAAGAGGAGGTATTAAATGAGTTTAAGAGGGAGTTACCTCTCCCATGAAGAGGGGAGTAATGGGGGCGCCATTCCTCCCTTGGGGCTGCCCCCTCTCCTATAAAAGGAGGAGGTGGAGACCTCCTCTCCACTAGCTCATTCCCTCTCCTTCTCGCATGTCCTTTGGTTGACATCTTCCTCTCCTTGCTTGTCCTCTACTCGAGCACGTGCTTAGGCGAAGCCCTGTTGAGTTTTTCTCTCCACCACCACCACCATGTCGTAGTGCTGTTGGAGTTCCCGAGGATCCACTACTTCCGCTGCCCAACTGGAGCAAGGGACGGAAGTCGTCATCAAGCTGTACGTGTGACCGACTACGGAAGCGTTGCCTCTTGCAACGTTCTTCATCACGATCTTGAGATCGGCAAGTGAACGTCTACATCACCCACGAGAATTGTTCTCGTTGAACACTTTCGGTCTTCGAGGGTGAGTCCTTCCCAAACCGTTACAAGTTATCTCCTAAATATGATTTTGGCAGTTTCGTTGCAATCCGTAGGAAATTTTTTGTTTTTCCTTGTTGTGATCCCATCAGCTGAGTTGCCTCCCTGAAAAATGATAAGAAACATGGCACCGTTAGCTTGTCACAACGGAGATAACTTTGAGTAATCGCTCGAGCTTAAATTTGCAGATTCTATATAGTATTTACACTCAATACCTAGAGCAAGCAAGAGTCTCGTTCCAAATATAGAAGATCTGACAATATGGTTTGGCCTGTAGATGCACGATGGCTGCGACTTTTGATTTCGGTTCTTTCCTCTTCCTGTACATGAAAGATTCACAATCAACATATAAGTAACTCAGATTGTTAATTGAATTATTTGACCTATATTTCAGAATTTAAACAGCGGGGAGATGATAGTTCCTAAAGCCATAATGTTATTGACTTTAGATAGAGGAATATGACAATTAGTAAAGACATACTAGTAGTTTGTTAGTGGGAGCTTAATGTCAACTTGTGATTGACATTTGCTAAGTAATACTGCACAAGAAAGACAAATTTTGGATCATATGACAACTTACAAAGTGCAGTGTTTCTGCCTATTTCATCGCCGCTTGTTAGAATAGCGGAGACATTCATAAGAAACAAGAGATTTGATTATAGGTTACCACGGGGGGAAACCCTATCGGCCCCCGCGTCGCTCCCTCCCCCTGGGGCGATACGGGTGCCAGCGCCACCTTCCCCGGCCGTCCCGCCCCCTCTCCCTCGCGGTTCCCTCACCGTCGCCGGCGTCTCCCACGGGGCAAAGCCTCGGCGGAGCCGGCGGCGGCGGGACTCGGCTTCTCTCGCTGTGGAGCCACCGACGGCGTGCTGCTCGTGGATGGGGGATCTGCGGCGGAGGCCTAGGTGTGGTGCGGCGTCTCTCGCGAAGGCGCGCACGTCAAGGAGGGGTTAGCGGTCTGGGCCGCGCCAGGGTGGCTGTGAAGCGGCGGAGGTCGCCGGTGCGCGGTTTCTCTGGCCAGATCGGACTCGTGTTCGATCTGATTGTTGCGACTCTGGCGGCGGCTGGCGCGGCTGGTGCGGCCTCTGGCTGCGCGGACGGGCTACTGTAGGCGTGGATGTGGGGCAGGAGGTGGGCTGTGCCGGCGGGCTGGATCCATCTTGGTGAGCGCTTCTCTGCTCCGGTTGTTCGTGATGGACGTGGTGGAGGTCGCTGTGGCAGGGGCGCCTGATGCGGGATGTGGTGGTGGTGTGTGTGGTCGTGGTGGTGGCGGAGCTGCAACTGCGGCACAGATTGTGTTGCCAGCCTCGATTCTCGTCCTTGTCCCGTGCGCTCGCTAACGAAGGTGGCGTCGTGGCTCCTGCTGCATTGGAGCCCTCCACCTCCCAGATTGCATCTGGTGTCGTTCCTCCAAGAGCTATCCGGTGCTATCGGCGGCTGCTTGCGTTTGTTCCACGGTGGAGGTCCTGATGAAAGGAGCCTTTTTGATCTGGTTGTGGATATCGAAGCGGCGGCTCCGAAAGATCGATGTGCGCTGAGGCGGCGGCCTCAGAAGGTGATGCGGTGATGGCCCCATGGGGTGGTGTCGTTGCTTTGCATTACTTGGGTGACGATCTTGTGTCGTATGAGAGGCGAGCTCGTCGGCCCGGTCGACACGACCCGTAGGATTGGTCGGGCTGGTACGCCGAGGCGGCGGCCTCGGATATTGGTGCAATGTTTGTGGACTGCGACCGATCGTCCCGTGTAGCGAGGGCTATTTGGCGATTGTGTCGTGCGGCATTGCGGCTTGCCTGCAAGTGGGGGCGCCGGAGCGGTGGCTTCGGATTTGGTGGTGTGTGCTCGATGCGAATGTACCCTTTGTCATGTGATAGATAAGTTTCTTCGCTTGTGCGGTTTTTTTGGCTCAGTTTTCCTCATAAACGGGGCCACTATGTATGGTTTTTGATCCGGTTTTCCTTATAAAATGGATCAACTTTTCTTTTGAAACGAGATTGAATTCAGGTGGGGATTTATCCCCCTGGACAGTTTCAAAAAAAAAACAAGAGATTTTCATATACATGCGTTGAGCATAGAATTACAAACTAACGCGGTGCTTTCCTCTAGTGTACATACACACAGAAACCGTGCAGTCAGTGAACGATTTTGATGCGTGTGTTTATTAGAACGAAGGCTCGCGAAGAGCCCGACTTTGAATTAACAAATCCATCAACCGGCCAGGAGTTACAACCACACAAAGACCTCATCGACCGAGCGATACATGGGGATACTCTGGAAAGCTTACAACTCAACAGAGCCAAACAAGCTCAAGAAAATATGAAAACAAGGCTCACTGCTTGCCTAACCGAAGACTACAACTGAACAAGCAACCTGGAGAAACAGAGTGTGGTGTTGCGCTCGGCTGACTTCCAGATTGAAGCAACGACACATCCTACGTCTCTCTCGCCGCAGAGGGACCCTTCCCTCTCGCCATTGGTCGCATGGCGCCGCACCGTCGGCCTAAGAGACGCTCACCCTAGAGCAGGAGCAAAGTTGGCTTCGGAACCTGGAGCAGCCGCCACACACTACAACTTGAGCAGAGAAGCTAGGCGTCTACCGCACTGCCGCCTCCAAGATCAACTGAAAAACCGCAGGAAAGCCACCGGGGGTAACTACTGAAGAGGGCAGAAATATCGCCACAAGACTAGCAGGTCACCGAGGAGCAAAGCCAGGCCGCCGCTAGAGAAGAACCTGGGATCCACTGTCGGGGACACGTTGGTGCTGCCGGGAAGGGGAGCCCTTTCCCCTACCACCGGATCGAAGCGCCGCACCGCCGGAACGGACCACTTGTGTCACCAACAGAGAGCACCACCCGTAGGGGGAACGGGGACGCCTACAGCCATGCGGATCCCGTCAACACTGCCGTCGCCGGGCACCGAATCCAACCAAAGTTTCCACCTTTGACACCCTCACCTGAACAGCCCTCCCCAGGCGGCACCACCAACTCCAAGGAAGACACGACGCGCAGCACGCCGTCGCCACCCAATCCGCGGGGATTGGAGGAGGAACAGGGGTAGGTGGGAAGAGAGCCTCGACAGTACCTCCAAGGAGGAATCGCGGCGTCGAGGACGTCGCTGCTGCCGGACCGGACCAGCCGGTATACGGTTTCCCGCAGCTCCGACCACACCACCACTCGCCCATCGTACCAGATCCGGCGCCCGAAGGAACACACGGCTGGAAGCAACGGGGAAGAGAGAATCGAGGGGAGAAACTGAACCTCAGATCTGACGACGAAGGAGGAGCCCCGCGCCGTCGCTACCACCACCCTGTCGCCTTCTCGTGGACGAAGCCGCCGACCAGAGGACGCCCGCGAAGGATGAAACCTTATTATGAAGCTGTATTTTGTCTGGACGAAGGAAGATGTTCCCATGACCAGGTTTGTGATGTGATTCTGCTCAATGAGCTTGACGATGCCATTCGCAGGACTGTTGCTCTCGATCACCATCGCTTCAGCTTGCGTCTGTTACACATGAGATGAGATGAACTAGAAGAGCAATCGTAAAGTGAACATGTACGCATGATTTCAGAATGAAGTAGTTGAGTGACTGACCTTGAGAGAAGCCGTGCAGAAATCGAGGTATATACTGGTCTAAAAGTGTGGTCATCTCCTCCTTCTCAGACTTCTGTATGCCTTGAGATCCTTCTCCTGGAGCGAAATCCTGTGGCGCAAGAGTTGATTGAATCAACATAAATCGATTATACTGGAAATTAATTCTGAAACTATGTGATAGCACAGAAGCAATGTAATTACTGCACAAGATGAAAACAGCAACAGAAGACTTGTTGTGCTTTGCTACTAAGTTCATTTCCTCAACTGTATCGTTGTTCAGAGTTGATGCGGATCAAAACTGCCACCTTTCATTTTGGCTCAGTTTACTGTTTCTGAACTTTGATGTGAAAAATTAGGCGCAAGAGGTAAAAGCGGGTCAAACAAACACTAAAGAAGGTAAAATGAGTGGGAGCAAACGACGATTACGAGAATCCACCATAACACCAAACTATCCTTACCAGTCATGATTCTGTCGGCGGGCTGGTGGACGTGCATCAAGACGAGCTTGTCGCCGTCGACAAGCTGGAGACATGCATATTGATTGTTAGAATTTTTTGTGACCATCTACATAAACACGGTTCTGGGGGAGGCTTTAACATATATAAACCATTGTTGTCTAGACAGACCATGTTGGATAATTTTTTTACCAATACTCGGTAGTATTAATTAATTTCAACTAGCGTAGGTATGAATTATTGACAGAAAATATCATTGAAGATTTGAACCAAAAACATTAATGTTAGGTGCAATCCATTTTTTCCATGATTTACCTTTGAATATTAATGTGTGTGATATTAGAAGAAAATATTGAGCATATATATGGGAATAGATAGGAACAAATTTATTGCCAAGATATACTCCTAATAATAATGTGCCTGAATATGGAGGACAACATTTATCATGACAGAACGGATAGGAAGATATTGATTGTTAGAATTTTTGGTGACCATCTATATAAACACAAGGAAAGACATCACTCGTAGTATATCATTTTAGCCGAAAAGAACTATACAACAAGAGTATTGTGTAGGTTTTATCCATGGTGTTTGGCAATAAAATCACATGGGTACTATGCATAGTGGCTTTGTTGGCCATCCTAACCAGTACCCAATCATATGATACATCAGGTAGGCACATTTACATTTACTTGCACATATAGCTTGATCCTTTTGTGCCATATGTTGGAGTTATTGCATTGTTCTGATTTTCTTATTGTATTACATTTTATTCTCCACATCTCGTATAGGGAATTGTGATGATACGCCGAATTGCTCAGACAGTAAATGCAAGGAGACATGTGCAAGCCAAGGTTTCGAGGCAAAAAAGAGCTCTTGCATAGAACAGTTTGAAAGGACATTCTGTTGTTGCCGCAAGGATGCACCAAAATAATGTCCTTACTATCTCGTGCAAGCAGCGACGAAGAACAATATGTATCTTCGTATGATACAATAAATACAATAGATTACTATATCTTTTCCCCCCAGAGTACAGAATGGACACACATTAGAACATGCTAGATAATCGTACCCGATCCTTCATCGAATGGAAACTCGCAAAACAGGTTCACTAAATCTTTTGCTGATGAGTACCACATGACTAGTATATTTAGTATCATATATGCCTAGGACTAAATTCATCATCATGGTTATCACCATGTTTGGATCGAGCCTCCAGCTTGTCTTGAATTTCGTGGGTTGGGGTAATGTGAGGTTGATGTTGGAGCCAAGGTTTTGGTAACCGAGCGAAATTTCGCGGTAAAGAGCGGTTACCGCGAATTTCGGTGCCCCTCGGTAAATGTGTGTTTCGAGCAAAAAAATTCGAATCTTTAGAATATTTTGAATTTGAACGTTCAGAGTATGGACAAGTAGACTCAAAACTCATTTCAAGCACCCAATATTAGATGGTTTTGTGGTTCTGCGATCCTTTTGTTACTCCATCGTCGTGTGTTCGAATCCCAGTTTTTGCAATTTTTTTCCTTATTTATGAGGATATAAAACGTATTTTCAAAAAAAAGAAGAGATGGGCAGGTATCGAACTCAAGACCACTAGATTATTTACATTAGCACGGGTAGACGAGTAACCAGTGCACAATACATAAATTTTTGACTTATTTATGAGGATATAAAACGTATTTTCAGAAAAAAAAGAGGTGGGCAGGGATCAAACTCAAGACCACTAGATTATTTACATTAGCACGGGCAGACGAGTAAGTAGTGCACAATACATAATTTTGTGATTATAAGTAGTTCCCTGTCTATTTAAGCTTCAAGATATATTTGAATTCAAATCTGGTTTGAAAATTTCAAACGGTATTCGCTCGAAATTTCGCGGTAACGACGGTAACCGAATATTTCGCCCCCCCTTCGAAATTTTTAATGTGTTCGATATCTAAAACCTTGGTTGGAGCCACACACATGCTCCGTAGTCGGTCGATCTAACAAAACATGCATGGAGCAAGCAGAAATTATAGATACGTTTTGGACGTATCAACATCCCCAAGCTTAATTCCTACTCGTCCTCGAGTAGGTAAATGATAACAACATAATTTTTGTGGTGACATGCTAGCAATCATAAAAGAACTTTGAAAAGTAAAGTAATCAAGGTTAGAGATTCAAATCAAGTCATAACATGCAAGAGTCTATATTAGCATTGAAACAAGTAACAAAAGAACATTAGGTGCAAGAGCTCTCGCTGTCCGTGACTCGAATGTCTCCAAATGGTGTTTGCGTGCAAGAAAGAGGATAGGGAATACGAGAAAAAGTATTTTTGTGTTGAGAACTCAATCTACTAAAGCTTCACACTTGGTCTTCTTTGGAATCTTATCTTGACTCGTCCCCAGACCACTAGCCAGGTACAAGTCAATTTGATCCACTCCCTTTCGATATTTCGAGCACTCATGCAATGGATGAGCGTAAGCACGAGAGTTGACACTTAGAATGGCAAAGAGAGAATATGGTGGAGGAGGAAGACAAAAAGGATAAGAAAGGCTCACATCAATGAGGACAATCATAGGCAAGAGATGCCAAATGATAGATATGATGTGAGGAGTAGGGATTGCCATGTAACGGATGCACATACGAGCTAAGAAGCTCTTCAATGGAACTAGTGGGGGTGCATCTAACTTGCTCTCTCATGAAGACCTAGAGCTCGTTTGAGGAGGCTCATACTTGGAATATGCAAGCTAAGTTCTATAGTGTGAAGGTACCCACATAGCTATAGGCAAGATGATCATCTCTATGGAGTACAAGGATATAGAGGGAGTACTAGTGTGGATCTCTCAAAAGGATAGTAGTGTTGCCCCTTTCTCTCTTTTTATTTCTTTTTCTCTTTTTTCTTTTTTTTTGTATTTTTTTGTGGCCTCAATGGCTCTTTCTATTTAACTCTCATTTGTCCTCTTTGGGATCTTTTAATGTGTCCACTTGTTGGGGTTCGCAGCAGAAAACACAAATTTTTCTAACTAGCGTTCCCTTAACCCAAGATCTAGCTAGCCGTATTACCGTAACGAATAGTAGTGCGGAAATAACATACCTCGGGGTGTAGTCCGTTGCGCGGGAAATGTTCCCGCAAACGTGGTTGATGTAGCCGATCAAGTTTCACAGCCCCCTGGCTGTGTTGAGCACCCGGATGGGTGTAGTGCCACACGTGCAGCACCTCGTAGTACTCGCACACGTACGAGACTCGATGACGACCTCCGTTCTCCGATCCAGCGGAGGGGGCGGAAGCAGACCTCCGGACGGAGCTTCGGCAGCACGACGGCCTCCGATTCTAGCAGAGAAGCCTCAATTCCACTACAGGCTCACACTAGGGAGCCCACCGTGGAAGAGACAAGAGAGGGGAGGAGACCGGAGAAAACCGATCTCAATTCGGAGTTATATTTATTTTCTCACGAATTTCTGTGTGTTAATTATGTGCCCCCTGCCTGTCTTTATATAGGCTGGGGAAGGGAGTCAACCCTCCTCCCCTAGAAATGTGGGACTAAAGTCCCCTTGCTAGGGGGGTTGACCGGCCAAGGGGGAGAGAGGGGGCGCACCCCTCATGGGCCCTAGGGCCCATGGCGCCTCCCCCCCCCTTTTCTTTTCTTTTTCTTTTCCCTTTAATTCCTTAATGGGCCTTTTTCTCCACTAAGGCCCATAGCACATATTAATTAGAAATAAAATGATTTTAATTATTAATTCAATTAATTAATAACTAAAACATATTATTTCATCTCCCGGTGCTCCGGAAACTCTTCCGGCTCACTCCGAACTTGTTTCGGTTCAATACGGTACTCCTCCGATATTGTCTCCTTTATTCTCTGGTTGCTCCGATGGTTCCGAAAAGGTCTCCGATTTCATCGAGCCCTTAAGTGTGTTACCCTACGGTCCGAGAACACTCCAGTCATGACTGAGCAGAGGCAACAGTCAATGATCATCAGCGGGACCTGGATGCCCATGATGACCCCTGTGCATTCCGGATATCAACACCGATTGGACCTTTACGCCGTATAGCATTCCCTTTGTCAGCGATACTGGATTGTTCCGAGATTCGATCAATGACATCCTATGTCTGGTTCAACCTCGTTCCGAACTAATCCTCATTCACTCGTTCCCGTGATATTCATCCCCGTGACCTAGTCACACGCTGCGCAGCTTTATGGATGGAATCTCACCGAGTGGGCCCAGAGTATCTATCCATCATATGGATTGACAAATCCCGCTCTTGTAAACAATACTCCTCAACATATCTCCACGGAATACCTAAGATACAACCGTTATGACCCGCATATTTCAGTCAGGTGGTGGGATGTAAGTCAAAGCATCCGGGAAGATAGTGATTATGCACGTACTCACGGTCAAAGGAACGGTCTACCACGTTCTGTAATTACAACACTGAACCTTCATAAGATTTGATCATGCTGTAATGCTTACTTTGGGTAATGTTCATCACGTCACTTAACCAGTGAGGTGACCTCATAGTCAAGAGACTTAATTGTCCATGATCGCGAAACCACGATCATCATGTTGACCATGAACTAGTTATCGATGTAGAGGCTAACTAGGAACTCTGGGGGTTTCTATACCACACCTGCATCATTGTTTCACTGATGAAGTTCTAGCACGGTATGAAACTTGTTATGAACTTTGCTTAGATATATTGGAATAATCATATATTATTTGCCTCTAGAGCATATATCCAACACCACTTTGGGATCTTTTCCTCACTTAATGGCAACACTCTATTTTACAAGAAGGTAAAGGAGATCTTTCACACTTTACAAGGTACTCAAAAGCATAAAGAAGATGTAACTATCATGAAGTATGCAATGTATGCCGCTGCCAGTGTAGAAGGAACATGTATGGCATGAAGATCAAGTCATGAAGAGGTGGAAGTTGCATGGCAATGTAACTCGGAAAGGATATGGAAATTCCTTGATAGGTAGGTATGGTGGCTGTTTTGAGGAAGGATATAAGGAGGCTTATGATGACAGAGCATATCATGCCAAGGGTTTGGATGTACCGGCGAAGGTGGACACCAACTCTCGGAGTGAGAAGAAGGCAATGCACGGCACGTGAAAGGCTAGCAAAATATGGGAAGGTGGAAGTGTCAACTTTCAATACTTACATTAGTCCGAAGAACTCATGCACTTATTATCGGTAACTCTCAATCTAATAAGGAGGTTCACAAAGAGACAAGTACCCCGAGGAGGAGTGTATGGGGGTTTGGTTATCCTTGCGCATCCTCGACTCATGGTACGTGAGTGTTCTCTGATATTCGACTCCTCAGAAGAGTAGTGATCCATCTAGTAGCTATAGTTCTCAACTAGTTTTGTAGGTTTTGAAAATACACACGGATTGCCCAAAATACGACACCTATCACTAATAGGCAAGAGCTCTTGACACCAAAAGTTCAAACATTACTCACATCAATACCTCAAAACCATTGCAAGCTAATACTAGAATTAAATAGCAACCTCAAGTACCTACTTCTCAAAACAAGACACAACTCAGTGCAACAACCAACTCTCTTTAACAAGATAAACATGAAAACTAAAAATAGTTCCAGCAACAAACTAAAAAAAAGCCAAGGCTCTTTCTAAAGACAAACTAAGACTAAGACTAAACATGGAAGTAGCTATGAAAAGATAAATAACACACAACAGCAAAAAGATAAGCAGGAAAAATTCTATGATGTGTTCTCAATTTTGAAAGTGGAGCGTGTTTCTCTCCCACACAAGGTAAGAAAGGATCTAACTTGTTATGAAAAGCAAGCAAAGCTAAGGAAACTAAAAACAAAACCTAAGAGCGAGACGCTCCAAGCATAGCACATAACGCATGAAGTGATAAAAATATAATGAGACGAAGGATGAACCGATGATTGTTGATGGAGAAGGGGATGCACGGGGGCATACCCAAGCTTAGACGCTTGAGTCTCCTTGAATATTTGTTTGGGATGCATGGGGGCATCCCCAAGCTTGAGCGCTTGACACTCCTGGATCTTCTTTCATCATCTTCCATCGCACACTTGAAAACTCCCTTCATACATAACTCATCATAAGCTGATTAGAGAGGTTAGTACCCTTAATAAATAATTTTTCTCCACTGGATATAAAGATAATGTTGAAGAGCTACTGTTTCTCAAGAGTGCCAAAAAAAAATTCAAAGAAAAAGCAAGCTTAAGGTTTGCAAAAGTTAGGAGAGACAAAACGTGGAAGAATCTGTGAAAAACAGAACAGCAGATAGTAAAGAAATTTTTAGGGGCACTTCTGTAACTCAAATCAAAAAACTCAGAACATACGGAAGTTTCCCAATTTTATAGAGCATACTGTGTAAAATTTCAGCTCAAAAAGATGAACTGGGATTTTTCTGGATTTTTTCTGCTCACGAGGACATAATCTGTTTTCTGGACAGCATGTCACAACTTTTACTTCCCTTGCCGTAAGAGGCTATAACTTGGCACAAAGTTGAAAAAATAAAGATACAATGATGTTGCTACAGAAGTAACAATCATCAAGACACAACAAAAGCAAAAAGAAACACCTAAATTCGTTGTGGGCTGCCTCCCGAAAGCGCTTCTTTAAAGTCATTAGCTAGGCATGATGCAAAAAGAAGAATCAAGTTTTATCAAGAGAAAGAGAATAACTAGCCCGTGTAACGGACTCAAAAGGTAACTTGATTTTCTTTCTAGGGAAGTATTCCATCCCCTTTTTGAATGGGAATTGGAATTTTATATTCCCCTCTTTCATGTCAATAACCGCACCAACGGTGCGAAGAAAAGGACGTCCCAAAATAATTGGACATAAAGGTTCACACTCCATATCCATAACAATAAAATCAACGGGAACATAGTTGTCATTGACAATGATAAGAACATCGTCGATCTTCCCCAAAGGTTTCTTTATGGAATAATCAACAAGACGAACACCAAAAGAACAAGGCTCAAAAGGTTTCAATTCAAACATATCAAATATTCTTTTGGGCATAACGGAGGTACTAGCTCTAACATCACATAAAGCATAACAAGAGAAGTTATTTAATTTAATTTTAATCATAGGGTCCCAACCATCATCTAGCTTCCTAGGTATGGAGGCTTCTACTCTAAGCTTCTCCTCCCTAGCTTTGATGAGAGCATTTGTGATATGCTCCGTGAAGGCAAGATTAAGTGTGCTAGTGTGGGGGTCCCTAGAAATTTTGTGTAGTAAGCTAATAACTTCTGAGAGGGTACAACTATCAAAATCAATATCACTAGTATCAAAGGTGGTAGTAGTGTCATCTAGGCTCACTTGTTTGAAACCCTCTATGTTCATAGGAGTTTCTTTATCTACGGTTGAGGTATTAGCATCACCATTAATAGATCCAACGGGACTAGGAGTGCATTGGGTGCTAATAGTTTGAGTGCCCTCAACAATTTGGATAGTGGCAACTGTGTGGTGTGTAGGAAGGCTCTTAATTCTATCCTCTTCCTCTTTTTCTCTAGCCCATCTTTCTTTGAGTTTGGCCATCATACTAATGTTTTCATTGATTTGTAACTGGATAGCATTAATAGGAGTGGCTTTATTCTCCTCAAGGGGGGAAGTTTTAATTTTAAGCATCTCAATATCAAGGGCTAAGCTTTCTACCTTCAAAGAGAGATTATCTATTTTAGCTAATTTCTCTTCTACATTTTTGTTCAAGGCTTTTTGGGTAGTGATAAAGTCTCTAAGCATGCTTTCTAATTCAGAAGAGGGGTTCTTGTTGCTAGGGTAAGTGTTGTTGTTCCCATAGTTGGATGGAAACGGTCTAGGATTGCTAGCAATTCCCCTATCAGCATTGTTGTTGAAGTTGTTTCTAGCAATATAGTTCGCATCTACTTGTTCTTGAGCAACCAAAGAATTTAAAGGAACATCATGAGGATCAATATAGGGTTGCTTGGTAAGTAGAGACATAATTAAGTCAACTTTTTCATTGAGGGAGGTAATTTCCTCGACAGAGTTTACCTTCCTACCTGTTGGAGCGCATTCGGTGTGCCATTGGGAATAATTGGTCATCATTTCATCGAGAAGCTTCGTGGCAGCACCAAGTGTAGTTGACATAAAGGTTCCTCCCGCGGCCGAATCTAACAGGTTCCGCGAGGTAAAGTTCAAGCCTGCATAAAAAGTCTGGATAACCATCCAAGTAGTCAAACCATGTGTAGGACATTTCTTAACAAGAGATTTCATTCGTTCCCAAGCTTGGGCAACGTGATCATTATCCAGTTGTTTAAAATTCATAATATTACTCCTCAATTGGATAATCTTAGCAGGAGGGTAGTACTTCCCTATAAAAGCATCTTTGCACTTATCCCAAGAATCTATGCTATTTCTAGGCAAAGATTGAAACCAGATTTTAGCATCTCCCCTTAAAGAAAAGGAAAGAGCTTGAGCTTAACAACATCACCTTCTACTTCTTTATACTTTTGCATATCACATAATTCAACAAAATTATTCAAGTGTAAAGCAGCAGCATCTCTAGCACCAGAGAATTGATCTCTCATAACAAGGTTTAGCAAAGCAGGTTTAATTTCATAAGAGGTAGCTGAAGTGGCAGGTGTGGCAATGGGAGTGCAGATAAAGTCTTGGTTGTTGTGACTAGTGAAGTCACACAACTTGGTGTTCTCAGTGGAACCCATAGTAGCAGGAAGTGTGGCAGATTTTGTTGTAATTTTTGATAAAAGACACAAAGATAAAAGCTGAAAGGTAAACTAACAAGACTAAAAAAGAAAGGTAAAGGGTAGTGTGCAACTCCCCTATCTTAGCACTTGGAGTCCCCGGCAACGGCGCCAGAAAACTTGCTTGATGGCTTCTCGCCCTTCGTTGGTTTCCCCAAGTGTAAGGTTGAGATGTAGTGCAGCAGAAGTTTTCCCTCGGTGAAGATACCAAGGTTTGTCTCCAGCAGGACTCCAGAGATGATAAGTAGGTGTCAGCGGCGCAACTGACGCGGACCTGCACACAGACACAGATAACTTTGTTCCCAACGAAGTTCAAAGAGGTTGTCAATCTCTCCGGTCTTGTTGTTTACAAAGGATAAAACGCAAGGGATAATGATAGCAAATAAAAGCGGTAAAGTAAATGTAACGTGGAAACAGTGATAAGGATATGGACCGGGATACGTGATGTTCGCTAGTGATGTCTCTCTCCCAAAAGACGATAAAATTGCTATGCAAGGTAAACAAATTACAGAAAGGCGATTGACAGGATTATGAACGCACCGCAATGCTAACTATGCTACAAAAGAAAGGAAGAGGTTCAAAAGCACGGGCAGTACGCCAAAGTAAGTAGACCGAAATCCATCTGTATCTACTACTAATCATCCACCTTGAGATATCTATCCAGAACATCTCGCTGGTATTAAGTTGCGAGCCCCACCCAAAGTGTAAACCCAAAGCAACAGACAACTGCATTAAAAAGAACTTTGCGTAAAGTAAACAATCCTTGTGACCGCGGTCACAAGCACCGTTGTTTTCCCCCTTGTGGCAACAACACATCCCCTAGACTCATGTTTCTGTCACTCAAGCATGTCATCGGGGAGGCATGAACCCACAATCTAGCACAATGCTCCCTCTTGGAGTCACTACCTACTACTTGGCCAAAGCAATAAACAGCAACGGAGAACATGCAAGAATTACTTAGGAACAAAAATATAAGAGATAAAAACCAAATATATTACTCTATCACAATCTGAACATAATCTCATAATCAATTAGATCCGATCAAACTCAACATAGGAATAGCAGAAATATTACAAAGGTGCCTCGATCATGTAGGTCAGCTCACGAGGTCTAAACAATGAAGATCAAAGAGGGAAGGAGAACATCACATAGCTAGTGATCACGGACCCATGGTGTAACAGCCCAGTTTTCACAAAAAATTAAAATTTTGTTTTCGGTGTGAATTGTTTGATTGTCTGATTTGTTTGCGGTGTTTGCATCCCCGATTTATCGATCGGCGATTATTTTCCCCCTCTTATCTCGTACCGTACAAAGACCGACCCTTGCCACCCTGACACTCGACCTTTGCGACACCGGGTTTCACCCGATCACCGTCGCGAAAACCGCACGAGACCAGCCGCAGACAACGGAACGAAAAACCCCGTTTAATAATTAAACGGGTTATTTTTATAGCGCGCCGGAAAGTGTTTTCGGAACGGTTCCAGCGCGAGGTGAACGCCTCCGGCTCGACTCGCTGATCGTGCAGTTCGAAGTTTTACCCGAATCGGAGGTACTGCGGACCCCCGGCGGTCAGAAACGTGAGCACCGCGCGCGCGAGAGAAAAACCGGGGATGTTTTTGCAAACTGCCAGCCACCGGGGCTATATAAAGACCACCACACTCCCACCCATTTTTAGGGTTTCCCTAGCCACAAATTTGCAGCCACCCCCCTCCACTTTGCCCAGTTTTGCCTCCCAGATCCGAGATTTTTCGGACCGTCGAATCTGCGAATCGGACGCGCCCGGTTGTGCCACGTCGCCCTCCACCTACCTCTCTCTTCTCTCCACAACAGCACGCACCCGCCTCCACTGCCCGAGGGCGTGCGCCGCCGCCTCCGCAGCCGGCCGGCCACCGGAGCCGCCGCGCCAGGTCCTCTTCTTCCCCTCTCCTCCTTCCCTCCTCCTCTTCCCTCTCCTCACCGCCCCGCTCTCCCCTGCAGGTCCTCGCCGGCCGCCGCGCCATGGGTGGCCCGAGCCGCAGGCCGCCATGGCCTCGTGCTCTGCCGAGCCGGCCAGGAACTCCCGCGCCGCCCCAAGCACGCCCGCCTGCGGCCCTCCGCCGCATGCCTCCCCCGCCTGCGCCCCCTGCCTTGCCGCCTTGAGCCGCCCCTCGCCGGCGGGCGCAGCAGCCGCCGCCGCTCGGGTGCGCTCGGGATGGAGCCCGACGCCCCAGCCGCTGCGTGCTGCCAGGTGGGCCGGCCTCAGCCCCAGGCCCAGCTGGCGCCTCCCCAGCCCAGCTCCGAACCAGCCCGCCTCCAGGCCGGCCAGTTGGGCCGAAAGCCCACTGGGTGAGGCCATCCTTTTTTTATTTTTTCTCTCTGTTATTTTTTTCCCCTGTTGCAAAAATCTGCTAAGTCCTTATTATTGTGCTGCTGATTCGATTCCGCGTTGACGATAGCAAGCGATCCGTAGCCCGGATGACTTCGCGCCCAAAAGACGAATTGTTTAGAATTGCGTGCTCTAGCTTTCATCTTTTGTGAGCTTTTGCGTTTGAGCTCATCTTGATTGTGTAATTGTGTGCTGAACAGGGCATCACGCCGTTAAACTGCTACTTTTCCTGTTAGATGCTGCTGTTATTATTTTGTTGCAACTTTGCATGATGATTGTAACAAATCCATGAGGCCTATTGCATTGATTCCTTTTGCATTGCGTTAAGCAATGTTTCTACTTCAGTTTCATGCATTCACATGCCATATTTGCTTGATGCATCATGTTTAAATCGTGCTCCAAAGTAGCTATCCTGATGTTATTGTGCTGTTGTTGCTGAAACTGTTATTTTGTTGCAACTTCGGTCGACGAGTGTGTCGCGACCGTTTATCGGAATTGAGTGATTCCAATTGCATATTGTTAAGCGTCATGTCTACTTTCATCCCATGTATTTCTATGTCATGTTGCTACACTTTTGCATATAGATTTACCCCTGTTTATACCGCATGTGTGCGTAACTTGTTTTGCGTGTATCTTTGTAACCGTAACTCCGTTTGGGGTGTTCTTTATATGTAACTTGATTAGTTTTTCGTGTACTTTGTGTTTATGCTATTGTTTGCTGTTGTTAACCAACCTAAAATATGGTTTAGGACAGAACAGTACCAAATGTTTTAATCGTCGTGCAGCACTTAGTGTTATGCCATATTTAGGTTGTGCCTCACTTAAATTGACTAGCATAGATAGTTTACTTTATGCTTCACCTCTTGCCATGCTTGCTTGAGTTTCCATGTTAATAACCGTTGTTTGGTCACCTGTAGCTAAACAACTTGAACCACCGTAAACGTGCGGTATTCGTCGTGTGTGACGAGTACTCCACTTAAATCGTTAGTAACCGTTCTCGACGATAGATCCGTATCGCGTTGCCGTGCCTTGTGTTGCCTCTTTGATCTTGTATTGCTCCGTAGTAATAGTGGTGCACCGTTGATTGATTTCCAGTGTTTCCTTCTTGTGTGCTCCCGCGGGTACCTTCGGAGACGATGCGAGCTTGCGATCGACTACACCTTCGGAACCCGACTTATCAACAGGCAAGGACTATACATTACTTATGATCCATTCTATTTCAACCAGCGGTTTGCATGCTAGTATAGGTTAGGTTTGATGTTTGATCCTACCACATGTTTACAACCTCTTTCAAACCGATACAGCCATGTCCCCTCCCAGCAAACCTTGTACTGCTATGTTACTATTGCTCATTGCTCAGCCCCTGCTTAGTATGCATGCTTAGGATGATACGTTGTTACCCTGTTACTCCTGGGTTTGGGATATCACATTATTACTATTGTTGTTGATGATATGATTATTATAAATGTTGACTATATTCGACGAAGGATGGAAGGTCTAGGCTATCCCGCCCCGACGCTTTGTTCCATTCGAGTCACCTAGGATCCGAGTTCCGGGTATTGGTTTTAAGACTGAACGTGCCTAACCGCGTGTGGGATTTTATGGGGTCCCCTTTTCTTACCTACCTAGCTTCAAACATTTCTAGTGGTGGCCCAAGCTGATTTACCATTTGAAACCGTGTGTGTGCTGGTCAGCTGACAGTTGTTTTCAAACCAAACCGGACCAGTGAGGACTTAGTTCCCTTGCTGGCCCACTTTGTCCGGCTGAGGACCCGGTTTCCCATGTGTGATTAACCGGGTATCCAAACCTGCGACAGACGGTAGAGACCAGATCGAGAGAGCGGCCGGCTCCTGAGATGGATGTCGACTCACCGGGGGCCACTCGGATTTGTTCGTTGTTAGCTAGAGGGACCTGTCGTTTCGGATCTCTTGGAACTAAATCATAAAATGGTTGCCTATGATGGGTAGCAACTGAGAGTGATGGACGTGCGTGCGGAGCCTCGTAATGGGCAGTTGGTACACCCCTGCAGGGTTAAATCTTTTCGAGAAGCCGTGTCCACGGTTATGGACGACTTGAGACCTACGTCCTGTTCATAGACAACAACAACTGAGATAATCTTAATATAACTTGATCAACGTGTGTGTGCCTTGACTGCTTCTTCTTCGTCGGGATGCGAAGAGGAGGACAAGGATAGGATAGGTGTTATGTTTGCGTAAGTAGTTGATAGCAAGACTTGTTGGAGGCGATTCCTCATCGAATGCTTGGCTTCTTATCTTACTCTCTAGATCGTTAGCCACTTCATACATGCTAGTGCGGCAGCAACCTCACCACTTACCCCTTCCTTACCGTAAACTACTAGTTGTCCTAGAATGACGAGTGATGAAGTCCTTGCTGGGTCAGTTGACCACTACAGTTGGATGCTGAGTACTTCTGTACTCATGATACTACCCCCAAACTCTTTTCAGGGTTCGTGAATCGACAACAGGTATTGTGATCGACGTTTCACGTGGAGACTCGACGACGACTAGTTAGGCGGATCCCGGCGGAGGGCCTGGACCCGTGTGGTTATGGGATCGACGTTTTTCTCTTTGCCACTAGGCATTTGCTTGTAGTCTGTACCCAGACATGTATTTTCCGCTGTTGTATTGCATTTGAGGCAGTTGTATGCCGATTGTATGAGATGTTGTATCCTTGTATCTGTAATGTTGTGATATCATGTTGGAAATCCGGGGCATATGGCTATGTCATATGTCGCGGTGGGACCGATATGTGCTTCGTCCCCGGATCTGGATGGAAACATCTAGATCTGGAACAGTACCGCATATCGGGCCTTACACATGGTCCAAGGAAAACTACTCACGGGACATCCGGGGAGCATCCATGGTGGAGAGGAGACTCCCGGAGGTCAATCCTCCCTCCGGCAGGGTGCCGGGAAGAGGTCTTCTGGTGCTCCCGATCTTGGAAGCGCGGCGGCGGCGGAACAGAGGCGAGTTCGCGGAATATGGTTCCTCTTCTGGAGTTTTCCCGTGACGGGGGATAAATAGGCGAAGGGGGGCAGCCAGAGGTGGGCCAGGGGCCCCAGGCGCCCCCCTGGCGCGGCCAGGGGTGGGGCCGCGCCGGGTGGCCGCCTGGCCCCCCCTCTTGGCCCCCCTCTGGCCCCTCCCGGGCTCTTCTGGAAGCTTCTTGTATGCTGATTTTTCCTGTATTTTTCCCGGAATTTTGGCATTTTTTATATGGAGGAAAACTGAAATAGAAAAACAGCAGAAAACAGGAACTGGCACTGGGGTGCACTGAGTTAATAGGTTAGTCCAATTATGATAAAAAAATGTATGAAAGTGTATCTGAATCATAGCAATATCACACAAAACATGCATGGAGCAAGCAGAAATTATAGATACGTTTTGGACGTATCAGTTACCTCATTGGCAATTTTTTGTGGTTTACTTTGATGATATTCTCATTTATGGAAAATCCTTGGATGACCATTCTAGGCATATTCGCGAAGTGCTTCAAGTGTTGTCTGATGAAAAATTATATGCTAATCTTGAAAAATGCACATTTTGCACTTCCAAACTCATATTCCTTGGTTTTGTTGTTTTCTCCAATGGCATTGAGGTAGATGACACTAAAAATGAACGCAATTAAAATTTAGCCTCAACCAACTACCCTCACTCAAGTTCGTAGCTTCCTTGGTCTAGTCGGTTTTTATCGCCACTTTATTAAAGACTTTAGCACAACATAGGAGGTGTGCCCATGCAAGATAAACACCCGGGTGTTTATTTTAGTGAAAAGTTTTCCGATACCCAGTTGAATTACCTCATACATGATAAGGAACTCTATTCTTTGATTCATGTGTTACAAGTTTGGGAACATTATCTTCATCCTAGAGAGTATGGTATTCATTCCGACCATAAATCTCTCAAATATTTAAAATCTCAAACAAAGTTGAATTGTAAGCATGTTAGATTGAGTGAATACATTGAGTCCTTTCCATATACACCATCATGTATAAGAAAGGAAAAGAAAACGTCGTCGCGGATGCTTTGTCTCGTAAATGCATGCTCACTATTAAACTTGAATTTGACATTGTTGGCCTCGAACACATTAAAGACTACATTCAAGTTGTAGCGAATCAAGGTCAAGGTACAAAAGGAATCATAGTAATTTGGGTTCAGGCTGATGAACTGTGTTCAATCAAGTTCATGATAATTTAAATTTGAATGACTCCAACTGAATTCAAATAAAAAAATTATTAAAAAATACATTAGTCTCGTGCATACTTTCATCATCTAACAAAAAATTAGTGCCAATATGCCATATACTATAGCACCAATATAATACATGTGATCACCAATGCAAAAAACTTCTCTGTATACGTGGCGGTTAATTTGCACATGACACATAATTATACCCTAGAAAGAGCCCATTGCTTCATCATTTTCCCACACGCCAAATCAAATGTATTCTTTCTCATGAAATTCCAACACCAACCAACCGCGCAGCAAGCACATCCAATCCCTCTAGTAATTATATCATAGAACGGAAAAAATGTTGCGTCGGTTTCAACAAGCCTTACATCTGTGCACCTTGGCGACAGTAACCCTTACAACATATACGCTTGAAGATTGTTTATGGTAAAACTCAGAATTGTCACTGTACTTTGTTGCGATATCATTCACTGAATTTTCTCAAGTTGATCTAAATGCAGCGATCGACCCTGAGAGGAATTCCAATATGACTTCTTCCAAGAGGTCAACATGTAACATCATGGCTATCTGCTTTCCCACCGTATATATGTCATCACCAACTTCCAGCCAGTTTGGATCCAGAACCTTGTCATCAGGATGCCCTATAGCCAGCTCCTCCTGCTGCCGAACTATCATTTGCCAAACCTTCTCAACAGGCCCTTCAGGTCCCCAGATAGGCCTACACTGTCTAATAGAATTCACCCATGGATGTATATTGGTGCAAGGTGCAAGGACACCGGAGAGAGCAGAATTTGCAAGATCAAACAGAAGTCTCCTCTCTGGCTTTGACCATGAAGTAATTTTGGTGTACTTCCTCTCAAGCGTCTCAAAGACGTGGGGACCAACAGGGAAACTAGATGAATGCCATGGCTTGCACAAGAGCTGCCAGTCAGCTATTATCATACCAGAGCTTATAAGAATATCAAGGAGATATGAGAAGTCCCTGTCCTCCTCAACCTGAAATGCTTCCGAACATTTGTAAGAAGGATCGTTGTCATCACCACTTGACATGCAGACTTCAGGTTCATCTTGGAATCGACGATGGTCTATTCGTGTCTCCATATCTGAGGTCAATAAAATAGTTTCAATTAAGGAATGCATGATGTAACAATTCTGTAAAAGTGATTTATAACTCAATTTAAGTATACTCCTAAATTCTTTGTTTGCAGGGCATGTTGTAATGTGTGAGTTAGCAATAATATTTATCAGATTCTATATCATAAATATTTAGCTTAATTTAATGATTTTTGTATTCACATAGCAGTTTAGGAGAGCTGACAATGTACAGAAACACACAAGCACTAGTATATGCAGTACAGCCTTCTATATTGTTGTACAGGGACAAATTAATGTCTTACTGGGCATGTCTTGCAAGGCATATCTGAAGAATGCAGAACAGCAACTGTCTTCATCAGTTGGGGGCTGTAGAATGGACACTGGGCTCGGTTGCCCAAACTCTTCTAATCCTTTACGAGGCTTTGCCAGATCAGCATGATTACAAATAGATATGGATTCATAGTCATGACACTGCAAAGGCGATGCTGAAACCTAAAAAAATAGGGAAACGACTTGAAGAGCTGTGCACCATAAACTTAGGCTTCATAGTATCAGCGTGAAAAGATTTAACAATCTAAAGTTGTCAACAGATGAAAGTTGCATTAGAGTCTACATAGATAGTGAAAAAAATGATGGAAGTTTAAATATGGCATAACAACAAGTACTCTACTATAGTCGAACAATGCACATCTGATATCATGACAAAATAGAACTTAGAAAACATACTAATGTTAAAGAAAAATATCATAAATTGTGTACAATTCAGATCAGTAACTGAAACAGTCTCATTACAATGATTCTGAGTTCAGAGTTCTTTTATCTTGTCAGAAAACACTTGATTCTTTTAAGGACAGAAGTAACACATCCTCATGATAATAAGAAAAATATGAAACGGGATTATGATTCAAAGCAGGAGTTGAACACTTGGTATTGCAGAGGAACTGGATTGTTCATGTTTGTATGTTAATAGTAGAACTTTTTCGCTATTTCATTCTTGATTCAGAACAGTATGCAACATGCAAGAATATTATGTTTTGTTTTACTTTGCTAAATTTCATGGCGCAGAAAGTTCAGACCTTCTGTTCCCTAGATAATTGCAACTGAACCGCAGAAGGTACAGTTTCAGCAGGCTCAGGGAATAAGCCCTCATCTGTCGCAAACAATACTCTCTCATTTATGTAGTCAGAAGTTGAAACTTTGTCGGATAGATGCCATGAATGACACCTGGAATCATCATGAGAAGGAGGTCTCCGCTGCTCACAGGTAAGATTTTTTACAACAGAAGCATTCCTAAAGTTATTTTGCCCACTGGCAATTTGCTTGACCCTTTGTTTGGCCAGAAATGAATCGAAGTGCACCTTGTTATTGTTGTAACTAACTGAAGGATTTGGGAAAATTTCATTGTTAGGAGACCCTTCAATGGAAAAACTCCTGTCCAATGAGCTGTGAAGAGACAGTAGAGGTCTATGCTTTGGTAAAACTATAAAGCATCCTTCCTTGCTGTGGCCTTTTGCCTGGTCAAGTTTATTGTGTTGAATCTGAGCTTGCGAGTTCAAATTTTTCTTTACCCTCTCTGAATCAGATAAAGCAAACATCTGTGCAAGAGTTCTCGATCCGACATCAACTTCATCATACTTTCGAAATAATTTCCAGGGTAAGCTACTTGATGATGACTTCTTGTTTTGCCTGGAGTTAATGTCACTGCCAGAATACATCTGAAATGATCCAGTGCTATTCATATCTATGAGGTTGAATTGATCAAATGATGGCTCCTCTTCCTTTGACAGAGAATTGATGGCATCACTAGTCAAGTATCTTTCTCTTTTTATTCTAGCCATATTAGCAGTATCGAAAAGATGTTGTGAAACTCTCTCATTGCTCATTACAACAGACTCAGCCTGCTTCTTCTTCTTATCTATCCTGTAATTCCAATTGTCATGAGAGGGCAATGGCATGGAAAAAGAGTTCTCTGGATCATAGCTGTTTCCCAAGCCAGGCTCCAGAACGACAATGTTGTTCAAATCTCCCCTCGACAGATTTTTTATATCTTTAAGTGACGAATTGGCTAAACCCACAGGATACTTCCTGAAAGTGCCTGCGGTACCTGTCTCATGCTGATTATTTGGGGAATAATTCACATCATGGGGGCGCTTCTCAAACAAAGGATTGTCTATTTCAAGTGGGTTCAAACGATCCAAGTCATTGTTGTACTCCATGTCATTATCAAATGTTCCATCACAATAGGGAGACTTTGACGGCATAAGCTTTTTTAATTTCATTGCGCTCCGCTTCAAGCTTGGCAGGCCTTTAGGTCTCTCTTCTGTGAAAGTCTCCGGTAGCTCCTCCGACACTTCAAAGACATCCTTAAATTCTTGATGTCTTTTATGGGCTAAGTAAGTAGGTGGCAATACGTCAATTCCCATAAGTTTTGCGACAACACTGGGGGATGACCGTCTTTGCTCCAACTCTTTCAGTACATCCTTCCCAACAAGTAGTTTGGCTGGACAGCTACCAATCCTTTGTGGCCTGCACTCCTTGTATTGATGCCCAAGCTATAGACAATTTCCAAGATAAAATGGGGGGAAAATCTCAGTGCTTTAGAATTTGGTCGTTGATCATAAGATATAAGTATGAAATCATTCAGTTTCAAGAGGATTTGAATGAACAGAAGGAAGTAACTCACTGAAGTCTGTTCCATCTTGAAGAGTGACTATATGGAGAATCAACTAAGAGGGGAGGTTCCTTTATTCGACTCAAGTCAAGTGCTTTGTGCCTACAGATATGCAGGGAACATGTGAAACATTCTGATAACTATACGATTAACAAAGATTTAAAAAATGCACATAAGATGGAGAGATAAAATTAACACAGGGCACTCGAAGTCTTTGTTTTTTCTACACTAAACCAATTCTAAATGTGACTAGCAAACCAGTAAACTTGTCGTCACTGTGAAATTGATATTATCAGCTCACTTAATTAGGAAATCTACTCCTCATCTAACTCTGAGCTTTCCATTGCTCCCCAATGCCATGTCAGAACACAGACTAGACTACACAAGCACAATGGCTTAACACTGCTTGGAGTATGGTGAGAAAGCACGGTAAGGCGGCGCAAATATAGGCTATATACAGCATGCAAAGTAGATCTGTATAATTAAAGGGCTATATTTTGTGTAAACGAATCAATTAAAACCAGTACCGTAATGGCACCAACAACCTGCGACATACTTACAACAGATCAACTCCGAAAGACATACCAAAACTATAACATTCTGATGCTATAATGTAGGCACCCAGTAGCGGCGCCAAGCGCGAGCCACGTCCCAGGCAAACAACGCGTCTACAGTAATAAACAGTGATAAACAGTGCTACTTTGGCTACAGTCAACAAAGGGTCAAGCCACCACGCCCCAGGCCAAGTCCTTGGCTGCCTGGGGCCTGGCGCCGCCCCTGTAGGCACTGGACGATAAAAACAACAGCATAAACCATACGTAAGGAAAGCAAGCCAAAAAAAGATGATAGTGCTGAACTCAATACTGAATATACCTTTCTAGGTGCAGCATCAGAAAGCTTCTTTACGATAAAGTGGTATTCTCTGAGAAAATAAATTAATGCCCGAGCGAAAATCACAACTGAAACAAGATTAAACTAAAACAAACTTTACATATAAATGACCAAAGCCAAAAATGCTCACTCACCTCAGTTTCTGATCTTCTTTTATTTTTAGTTGGACCTCAGTTTCTGATCTGAAAACAACCGGGGAGTAGCACCAAAACAGATTCGCTCCTAAGTGGAAGCGGGACTTCCTCGCAGTATGACGGGTAGCCAAAGCAATGGCTCGGACACCGAAGAAACACCCCCCAAAAAATCAAAGCCGCCGCCGCGACAAAAGCGTGAACAGGAGGCCAGACGATGTTCCCCGCCGGAAACGGTGAAGCGGTGCGGCGTGGACGAGCACGGCAAGATCTCTGGTGGCCACCTTCGCCACCAGAAATGTGCAAAAATAAGGACAGCAAGGGATAGGAGGGTAATTAGCATAAACAGGAGAACATGGGGGCAGGGGCTGACCCTAAATGGTGCAGATAAGAAATGGAAAAAACATATTCCAGCACCTCTTTGAATGTATAAAAGTTGCTTGTGATGTAACAACAGTAACATAGCCATGAAAATAAAATTCCATCGTGCGGAAAAGAAAAAAGTTACTACAACTATTTCGACTATCCCATTTTTTTAGAGCGAGTTGAAGGAGTATGTTTTATTAGCGGAGAAGAAGCAGTAAATTGGTCTTTTGGATGTATAAAATTTACTTATTATGTAACAATAGTAACATAGCCATCGCACAAAAACGAAAGAAAGGAAAACCAACTAGAACTATTTTGGCACCACTTTTTGATGTATAAAAACCAGTCCATGATGCCATGAAGGGTACATCAAACTGGGATCATTGTATGTATCAAAATAAACACATGATGTACTGAAACTAGGGTATAATGCAGCACTAAACACATATTGGGCGTCAGCAGGTAGCCATATGCTTCCTCTCCCTCCCAAAATAAAACAGCTGCTTCGTGTATGAATCTGGAAGGAGGAGTGCTCTATTGGATGATATTCTGTACGCATTTCATCTATCTCCCCCAACAAATCCCGGTGGCGGGCGAATGACGATTAAAAAATAGTAGACGGAGATGTCGGATGAAGATACTCACCGGATTTGTAGTCCTCTCCTCTGCCTCCTCCCCCAGTCCTCTTTCAGTTCCTCTGGCGCCTGTGAATGCGCCGGTCGGCGTAAAAGTCTCCTCCGTTAGCGATTCGCGAGGTGGGTGGCTCTCTCCTTCCCCTTCCTGTAGCTCGCGTGCCGCCTTGTCGCCGCCGCAGGCGAACCCTAAGTGGAGGTGGAAGAGGAGAAGCAGAGAGGAATGGGGAATTTCGGGAGAGAGAGATCTGGGCATAGTATGAGATCCAGTGTTGTGAGCCATTAGATGTATATCCAACGGCTCAGGTGGTTATATGGGAGACAGTCAGTGGTAAGTGCAGTTTCACTGTGAAGACAAGTGGTATTTGTATGTTCTGATCCGCCCGCATTGCATTGTTAGTACTGGTTTGTTTTAGTTGAGTGTTCAGCTGTTTTGGTGTCTGCTACCATATGATTGTTTTTTTTTTTGAGCGATCACCGGGGGGGAGAGATTCCCCACCTGAATATATTGCATCAAAATGTTGAGGACGAGGCCACAGTTACATCAGCGAAGAGATTGACATTTTGAGGAGAAAAGAGAAAACCAAGCCCTAGCGGCATTTCTAACAGAGATTTTTTTCACTCTAAAGATCCAGAGGGAGAGGTCATCCACAATGTTCCTACAGGTTTGCCTAGCAGTGTGATCTTCGGAGCGGAAGATAGCAGCGTTTCTAGAATCCCAAATTTTCCATATGATGATGAGAGCCATAGAGGGCCAGCACGTTGGATCCAGAGCGTCAGGAGCCTGAGTTTCCCATATTAGGGAGAGCCGTGGGGGTGGAGCGAGTCCGAGAGCAATCCAAACCTGAGCAGAGTAGGAGCACTGCAGAACCAGGTGAGAAGCGTCCTCAAACGGGTCTCCACAGCGGGGACAGGAGGCCGATGAGGACATATGTTTCCGCCGCATATTTCCTTTTGTGTTCAACATGTCTTTGAAGAGCAGCCAGGCAAAAATCTTGACCTTGATAGGTACCCATGCATCCCAAATGAAGGAGTGGTGATCATCCAGGGGTTCTCCAGAGGGTGATGAAGTTGTACATGTTCCGCGATGAGAATGGCAGCCCGTGTGGAAGTGCACGCTCGTCCGTGCGGTCCGATCGCGGAAAGTCCTGCAACAAGTCAAGAACCAAGTCGAGCTCTTGCGAAGCCACAACAGTTAGTCGATCCTGCAGGTTAGCCAATAAGCCAAAATTCCAAACAGCAGCCACTAGAATCTTGTCATTGGTGGAGTGGGAGTATAGGTTTGGGAAGGCCTCTTTGAGTGGTTTATTCAAGAGCCAAGTATCAAACCAAAAAAAGGTGGAAAGGCCATTGTAGGTTAGGACAAAGGAACAGTTTATGAGTGTGGGTAGCTGTTTATTAATGGCTTTCCAAAGGAAAGATGGGTGATGTGGTCTTAAGGCTGGGTTGTGGGAGTAGTTTTGTCTGAACCAAAGCACCCAGGGTAGGTCAGGCCATTGAAGCAGTTTGTAGGCAATTTTCATTAAGGGGCAGTTATTTTGAGTGGCAAGATTTTTAATGCCCAGACCACCAAGTTCCTTTTTTGTGCAAACGGTCGACCAAGCTACAAGGAATTTTGAACCAGTACAAGTGTCCTCATTAGTCCAAAAGAAAGAACGTCGAAGAGCGTCTAGGGTTTTGATTATTTTTTCCGGCAGCTTGAACACAGACATAAAATAGACGACGAGGGAGTCTAAGACCGCGGTGATCAGGGTTAGACGGGCTCCACGTGAGAGTAGTTTTGCATGCCAGCCGAAGAGGAAACGCCTAAAATTGTCGATTATGGGGTGAAACACAAAAACGGGAAGTTTGGTGGGGGAGAGGGGTAGCCCTAGGTAGATGAGAGGGAAGGATTGTTGGGAGCAGAGCATTGCCGAGGCAATGTTTGTGGCAAGAGCGTCATCAGTTTGGATAGGAAGATAAGTTGTTTTAGAGAAGTTGATGGAGAGGACAGTGGCTAGTGCAAAGTTATCCAGAATAGTTTTTAGGGTTGCTGCGGCGTATTGGCAGGCTTTAACGATCAGGATCGTATCGTCCGCGTATTGCAAGGTCACAGGGGGCGCATTAGGGTCAAGGGGGTGGCAGAAGGAGTCGTGCGAGAAAGCTTGAAGAATCATACGTTGGAGGACGTCGGCAATGATCAGGAATAGGTAGGGAGAGAGGGGATCCCCCTGCCTGAGACCGTTTCTACACTTGATCCATTTGCTTGGGACACCATTTAGGATCACTGCAGTTTGGCCGGTATCAAGGATGTCGGAGATCCAGTGCATGAAATGAGGGGAGAAGCCGCGTGCCGCAAGGACTGCGAGGAGAGCTTGCCAAGACACTGAGTCAAACGCTTTTCTGAAGTCTAGTTTAAAAACCATTGTTGGAGCTTTCCGAGCGTGACAAGCAGTGATGATATCCGCAGCATAGAGGAAATTTTCAGCAATGTTCCTGCCATGAAGGAAGCCAGTTTGGTCGTTGTGGATGAGGTATGGGATTAGGGTTTTAAGTCTAGTTGTAAGAAGTTTGGCTACGGCTTTTGGAATCCCATTTTGCAGCGAAATCGGCCTAAAAGAGTCAGGGGTCGTTGGAGCATTTGATTTGGGGAGCAAAACCATGTAGGCTTGATTGAAGCGGAGGAGAGAGGCCCGGTGAGCATGAAATTGGGTGAAGAAGGGGATGATGGAGGGTTTTAGCTTGTGCCAGAAGCGCCTATAAAAACTGGGCCCAAAGCCATCTGGGCCTGGGCTTGCATTTGTGTTCATCGAGAGGAAGGCATCCTGAATTTCTTGATCTTAAAATGGCACATCCAGGGAGGCCAGGGGGACGATAGATGAGGCGTATAAAGAATTGAAGTCGAAGTTGGTGTTGATACTTTTGGCTGAGCCAATTAGGTCCTTGAAGAATTCAAAAAGAATCATTACTTTCTGGTGATGTGAGTGAAATTCATGTCCATTATGCAGCAACATTGGGATTTTGTTGTTGCGTAGTCGCTGTGTGGCAGAGGCATGAAAAAAGCGCATGTTTTCGTCCCCATCAATGGCCATGTTTATTTTGCCCCTTTGTTTCCAGAAAGAAAATTTGCGGCGCACGGCGAGGTGAAGAGTGGTGGTGATGGTCGATCGGAGTTTAAATTCGGCCGGCGAAAGTGGGCGGAATTCTTCAAAAAGGTCAAAAATTTGGATAACTTGCAATCTTGTTCTTGAGCGTAAATGGGTTTTAGGGTTTTGGCCCAGGACTTAAGGGATGATCTAGTTTTTTTTTGTTTTTTTTGGCGAGTGGAAGGTCGGCTAGCGGGAGGACTGGGCCAAGGGTGTTTGTTGCTTGGTCTTGACAGGACCAGATTTGGGCCACCATTTGGTTGCAGGCCGGGAAGGAGGCCCACCACTTTTCAAAACGAAAAAAGTGGGAACAGGGGACGAGGGAGGCCACTGAGATAAGCAGGGGAACGTGATCGGATGTTGTTCTAGGCAGGGAGGAAAGGTGAGTGTTTGGGAAAGTCGCATCCCAAGCTAACTTGATGAATGCCCGATCTAGATTTTCTAGTGTAGGCTTTGCTCTATTGTTGAACCATGTATATAATCGATCAGGGAGGGGCAGCTCAATGAGGGCAAGTGTGTCAATTAAGTTGTTAAAGGAGTCGGCGGTAGCACGGTGAAAATTTGGGTTATTTTTCTCATTAGGGAAGCGGATCATGTTGAAGTCGCCAATAATGATCCAGGGCGTGTTGGGGCTTGGCTCTAGGGAGGCAATTTCATCAAGGAAAATATTTTTGAGGGCGTTGGAGGTGGGTGCGTATACGTTAGTGACTAATATGTCTATTTTGGATGCAAGACAGGCTAGGGTGATGGAGGTAGAGAAGCGTGCATGCGATGTGCTTTTTAGTGTGAAGAACCTAGAGTTGGTGGCCAAAAGGATGCCTCCAGAAGATCCAGTTGCATTTAGATGTGAATGGGAATCCAGGAAGCGTGGGAGGATTGATCTTAATTTGATACTATCGAGAGTGGCAAGTTTTGTTTCTTGGAGTAGGGCAATGGATGGTTTGTTTTGGGTGAGCTCGGAGAGAACATCAATGCATTTTGCAGGGTCACCAAGTCCTCTCACATTCGCTACCATATGATTGTTGTTCTTTAATAAACAAACATTATTTTGTAGTACGCAATGTAAACTAATTTTTTTTTAATTCTTAGTCCAGAACCAAAAATCGTACTCCTGATTTTGAACTTTGCGCTGAAAATTAAGTGCTGAAGATGACTAACTATTTGTTCGGAGCAGATCCAAGATTATATCTAACACTATTTAGTGGCCCGATGGTGAACAAATACCTGACTTTGTTGTCGTGTCTTTTCCACACATATTCAGTCTATATATTTCATCCCCGTTTCCACGACCTAGTAGCAGTTTTCTGTGCACTATGCTAATAGTATTTTTTTTAAAGTAAACTAAGTAACCATGCAACCTAATCGGCGTGACTCCATGTAATTCAAAGATAGTTTGATGTGGTAAAAATGTGTGGACAATAGTCATACTGATTTGGTGACCAGTTCAACGAGGATATATCTCAGGTCTAAGAAAAAAGTATTCATATCTACAACGCGGGCATACATGGAGGTGTCTTTAATATGGGATGTGCAGATTAAATCATTGTGCCTGTTGTTTGACCTCAAGTTTGATTCTTCACTATTTCTTTAATTTGAGAAGCACTAATTTTAGTCCAGTAACCTACATTTCCTTGAAACTGGATCTGGTTTGTGATATGTGGCACATTCTGAATATTTTTGTAGGGAAGCAGATAAGAGAAGGCAGTCATATTTTTTTTTCTTGTTGATGAAAGTGAAACTGACTACAACATTATTCTTCTAAATGGAGGAAACTAGCGCCACCTCACCCTGGCATGTCTTGGCATGCACGACAAAACTGCGTAGTGTACCAGCCCTCTCATGTAAATTCTTGGCATTGAGAGTGTTAATTTTGTTGCTTCTTTATGACAATATGCCCGCTTAAGCGGATGGTGTCCCTGTGGTTGTCGTTGGACAGCCCCAGAAGCCATGGTGGAAACTTGTGGCGTGTTGATTGGGAGCGCAGCCCCACGGTCGCGCGCCATGGTGTGCAGACATCATGGAAACGAACGAAGCCAGTAACGTCGTGCAGGCGACCGGAGATGTTGAGGAGCAGGTTCCATGCAAGCCATGGAAATCTAACCATAGTCACGTATGATTCCGTGCAAGGTTCTGGTTAGGAAACGGCTAACGCGCAACGCATACAAGGATGCTTCTCGATGCTTCACAATGTGTAAGCCTACCATTGATCTAAGATGATAGACACGGTAAGTGCGACACTCGACATCTTCTATTCGCTGGGATCAAGCTTTTCCACAATCGATACGTGGGATCTACAGGCGTCGAGGGCCATCACTATGTACGACCGTGTGCTTCTACTCCGGCGAATGGCGGCCCGTCTACTCCGGCACCTGGAGCTTCAGCGGCGTGGCAGGCGACAACCTGGTCAGCTGTGATCGGGATCGCGAGCGGTTGCCATGGCGATCTGGGCGGTTAGGATTGAATGAACTTTTTCTCGTGTTCCAAATTATCGATCTGCTTTCTACGAGCCTCCTCAATCTGGATCCCGGCGAGTTCCGTCTTTCTTTTCGAAGATCTTCGCTGATTGGCGCATGTCGTCATTGGATATCTATATTGGGATTTATCCGGTTGTGCGCACCCTTATCTTTCATGAGGGTGTGACGCGAAGTTTCGTTGTTTTCCCGGTGTCATGAGATATGTCTAAGGAAAGATTTCCATGGCATTGACCAGGGGCGGAGCCAGGCCACCAGGGCCATGGCCCGGGGCGCATCGATGACATGCAGGCTTCACTGTAGCATACTGTAGTGATTTTTACACTATAGTGCACTGTTCATATGAAGCTGGCCCGAGACGTGTACTGAACCTGCCTCCGCCACTGGCATTGACAACGGTGAAGAAAGTCATGATGCCTGCGAGCGAAGGCTTGTTATGGCGGAGACGAGTTTTGATTGTGAGGAACACTTGCGATGTAGGTTTTTCCTGTGTGTCGCTTATCGAGAACTTGCAGCAGCAGCCTTGGCGGAATGGGGCGGCAACACAGGTGGACAACATTTTTGGTGGTGCTCCTTTTGTACTCAATTGTGTTTTTCAGGGCGAAAGCCCAAGGTCTGGCCTTCATTGGTTGTACCTGACAATTGCCTTGCTGAAGTTATTGTTTTGGGATCCCGGTCTTTCTTCAGGATGAAATTTCAAGATCCTTGATCGGGATGACAATAATGCTTGTGCATTGTTTCCTTGTTAGAGATGTTGCTTTTGCAGAACTTTTTGTGCTCCGGTTGTTATCTTTGGTGGTGGTTAGAGTGTTGTTGTTGTGAGTGATTCATCACTGCGGTGGGGTTTTGGTTTACAAAATATATCATAATACCGCGTCTGTGAAGAAAGCCACATGGCCCATAGCCCCATACTTTAATTACCAATGGCCGCTGGCTCTCCCTCGTCGCTCCTGCAGGTGGACACAATGCACATGAGGTGGTCTTAGTTCAAGGGTACACACACGGAACAGAGGAAAAAGAAACAAAGTAGTTCAGTTTTCAAAGGTAAAATAGGTCCTTGCATCTTGCATTCTCAATCATTCAGTGCGTGCAGGCTACACTAGTTTCTTACCCTGCATATTGAAAATCATTGCGTAATCAGCCTACATGCTATGCCTAACTGAAGTCTGAATGCTTACTTTTAAACTCATGCATTCAGTTTTAGAACCTGAATTTTCTCCGATCACTAGATCTTTGGCCTTCCAGTTCAGAACTTCAAGTATATCAATCATTCATTCTCTACTTATGCTACACACACGTACAGTAACAACAAACCAATGTGGGTTCTGAATCAGTACTGGTTAATTTTTCCTAATCACTGATGAAACTAAGAACCAACATCAGCGGAGGCTGAGCAGTTTAACCATGGCTACTACAAACACATTTAAAAGAGAAACGAAACCAAACATAACATTCTCTAGACTAAATGTAGCAACGTTCCTGAGCTATTCCTCTGTTTCTTAGTATCAACATATACAACCATACTGAAATTTGTAATCCAGTTTAGTTGGTGGGTTTCAAAGCCTCAAACCTGGAAACGCCTGGCTCGTTAGCTGTGTTGTTTCTTTCAAGACAATAAACAGTACTATAGAGAAAAATTAAGATCAACAGCTTCAATTTGATTACATAGATGCACTTCATGCACAAGAAACAGCATAATAACCCACAAGTTTCCCATACGACCGACTAGCCTATATACATACAGGCAGCACACATTTAGTACAAGGAAAGCAAAAGAAAAGAGGGAGCAAACATCAGACACCTCCAACAGTAGCACCAAAATACCTAACAGTAGCAAGTTAGCAATGTATTACTTGCCTCCTCAATTTGCTACTCCTCTTCCTCCCCTAGAGTCACGACAGTATCATGTCCAATTCGTTCTTCCACCTCATTTTTGTTTTGCCTATGTTTTCGGACTCTGATTCAGAGCAATACTACTCCTGACTGCAAATAGAAACAGTGAGAAGTGCATATTCAAGCCTAACGAAGAGCGAATTACTAACATTGAATGGAATCAGCAAAATAATATTAAGAAAATGGATTAACCAACTAAAAATACAGTATATATTACCTTCGGATCGATGTTTGCCTCCATGCTGTAGGGCTCCCTTGTGTAAAATAGGTGCCATCTCTTTTGAATACTTTCAGCACGATCAACCGCATAAGCCTCGACGTGCTGAATATGACTGAACCTTTCCCACTCAGGGCCAGACCTTCCCAAGGCCATGGAAGCGAGTAGCTCTGGGCTGCAGTCCAGCAGCAAATGACTTGGCTTCACAGTTTGCAGGTACACAGGGAGTGCTTTCTTGTCATAGTAAACTGTCAGCTTGAGTCTGCGGAGTGCAATCATCTCCTGCAACGACTCGAGCTTTGGGCAGCGATCGATCTCAAGCTTTTGCAATTTGGGGAAGTTGGAGATACTAGTCAGGTCGGGTAGGACATGCAGATCGAGCTCGACTACTGATGAGAAGTTTCCTAGAGACTGAAGACGCTGGACGTTCCATATGGTTAACTTCTTCAAAGCCATTGCATTGGTGGAAAGGCCCGGGGGGATGCACCTCAATTTGCAGTCATTGATTCTAAGCACTTCCAAAGCCTGCATAGCTTGCACTTCCTTGTCCCAATCCCACTCCTCCCATTCCACCATTCCAGATAATCCCATCTTGTGCAGTCTTGGAAACGCTGCAGCAACCTGGGATGAAGCATTGTGACGGTGACTATGTGGCTGCACAAATTCAGAACCAACACGCTTGATTGCTGGAGCGTTAGAGACCGCTAGATGCTCTAAACATGGGAGCATACTCAAGCCATCCGGGAGTTCGGTGCAATAAAGCAGCTCCCGCATAATTAGAATCTTTAAGCTATTGAGGGGCATATGCATAATTGTTGCTGACGTCATCCATCTTGGGAGTTGACGCCCAAAATATTCGTGGATACGAATATCTTGTATGCAAGGCGGAGGATAGAGGCCATCAAACACTTCTTCAATCACCGCTTGATCTTTCTCAGACACTTCATCTTTGATCAAACCATTGCTGCCTCGTCTACTCATGCAGTTGAGGGCCAGAATCATAAGATTGACCTTTTCACCAAGCCTGACCTTCGTGGTGAATGAGGCAGCAGACACATTCTTCAGACCCACTATTCCAAGGCGCCTAAGGTTGGATAGAGGCCCGAGCTCTTCCAAACTACACCAATCTTCTTCCATGTGAGCTCGGAACCCATATAATGACCTCAGATTTGTCAAAGCAGAAAAACCCCTGGGCATACTTACTACAGATGTCTCGTCAAGGTCGAGATATCTCAGTTCCCTTAAGTTTACAATGTTATTGGGAAGTTTCACAAGATTCTCACAATCTTCAAGGCTAATGTGTTGTAGGAATTTCATCCTCTGGATATTCTCAGGCAGTGTATTTAAGTCATCACAATTTTTTAGCGCCAAATACCTCAAGTGTTTCATCTTATACAGTGATTCAGCCAAGACAACAATATTTGAGGATTCTATATACAGGGTTCGTAGGCTTGAAAAGGTTCCCAATGAATCATCTGGCTGTATCTTGAAACTCCCAAATAACATTAATGATCTTAGTGATTTCTGCTCGTGTAAACTTCTCCACTCAAATTCATCTGATTCCAATACTTTGGTTTCTATACACAACCTAAGATACCTTTGCAAACTATTTTTTCTGTTAATATTTTCTCCATTTTGAGTTATTAGTGCGTCATCTCTAGCTAAAAAATGAGCAAATGACCGAACAACATCATGCATATTGCAGAAATGTTGACCAGGATAATTTGGATCTGGCTCTATAAGGTTCCTTACTATTAGCTCCCTGTAATACTCAAGTCCTAATTCTTCTAATCCATCTGAGTTTCCATGCACAAAACCTTCACTGATCCACATGCCGACAATTTCAGAGGATTCCATATCCTTTTTTTTAGGTTTAAGGGAGAAATGCAGAAAGCATTGCCTCAAACAAGAGGGGAGGTCCTCATAGCTAAGAAATATTGCATAATTTAGTTCGTCCGGCATTTGAGACACTGACCATATAGAATCATTTAGAACCTTTTTCCAAGCACGTTGATCTTTATCCCTCTGGCATAGGAGCCCTCCCATCACTTTTACAGCAAGTGGTAGACCATCACACTTTTCTATAATCTGCAAGCCAATATCCTTTAGAACCTCAATCTCGGGTGCACCTTTTTCTGTTGTGAGTACCTGCAAGGAATTGAAATATATAGTTAATAACGAACACATGATGCATTAGCACTGGATAGTGCCATTGTTTTTTTTTCACACATATGCTAGATCGTTGAGACAATATACTAATAACAAAAAGCTGAACACTGGCAAAGAAAAAGTGATATCTTGGTCGATAGTTTGCATGTGTATGCTGTAATCCTAAACTTACATTTCAATATAGTTTTTCAAATATGTTATGAACTTTCCATGCAGCACAAGTGCATGGCTGACTGTTATAGACATGACTGAATAGATCTAAAGGTAAATTGAAACAAGCATCGCTTGCTGTAGGAGGTTGAGTGTCAAATGATGTAGTGCGGGTGTAGTGTGGTGTGGAAAGGGACCTTGATCCCTGTGGTGGCTGTAACTTGGCTGTTTTTTTCGCCTTCTCTTCTGTCTATCAATATAAGATACACACTCTGTGCGTATTCTAGAAATATTGCATAAAGTTTACTGTACTGGACATACCAATCCCACTTCTCACAAGAAATCAGTTTGAGCGCTGCTTGTTCATGCTATAGTTTCTATCGAACAATGGTGTGCAAAGAATGCAAGTAGACGTAGGACAGGAAGCAAGCCGATTTGCTTGAAAGTAAACTAGTGCTAGATTAGTAAATACTCAGTGCAGTGAGAAGTCACTGCTAGTAAGTAGGTATGCTCACCTGCTTCTTAAGCAATGACCAGGCATCTTCAGGTCCTAGTTTCTCAACATGGTGGTAGTGCACAACTTTCATACTTCGGGCAACAGTGTCATGTCTTGTGGTGATGAGGACTTTGCTACCGGGAGCACCGTAGCTAAATGGGGCCATCAACAGTTTGTACCATGCGTCAACACCCCACATATCATCAAGTACAAGAAAGAACTTTTTCTCCCCGATGGCATTCTTGAGAGCACCGACAAGTAGGTCTCTGTCTCGAGCCCCAGCTCCTCCTGGCAGGTCTCCACCAACGTCGACGATAGCCTTACTCAATAGCTCAACATCATTGAAATCTTGTGTGATGCTAAGCCATATCTTCTTGGTGAACTTGCTTTCGATACCATCATCATGGAAGATCTTCTTGCCGAGGGTGGTCTTGCCAATCCCGCCGACGCCAACAATGGCGACCACCAAGAGGCGATCACTCTTGTCACCAGCAGCCTCCCTTGTAAGCAACTCCACAAGTGCCTTTGTGTCCTCCTCGACCTTCTCACCAACTGCTCCTGACCGTTCCATCAAGGAATCGGTTTTGCGGTTAGTGGCGAGAGATCGAGTCTTCTTGCGGTCTTCATAGGCTTCTAGCTTGATGAAATTAAAACTGCTGCCCCTCTTGCAAATATCATCCAAATTTTGGTTGAGCATCTTGATGCGGGTGCCGATGTCATGCGCGTGGAGGGGATTCCGCATGCAGAAGAGCAGAGGGTTAAGGCAACCCCTGTCCTTGGTTTGACCTTGCTCCATGGCCTTGAGCTGACATAGGTCGATGATGTCGGTGGCCAGGTACATGGCACGCTTCAGTTCTCCCACCCACCCCCGCACGCTCTCGTCGGTGATGTTCCTCCTATCAGCATCGGCAAGAAAATTCTTGAGGTCCCCAAGCTTGTTGCTCAGGTCTTTGATCCCATCGGGCACGCCGATCAGCATGGCCACCTCTTCTTTGGCCATCTCGGCGAGCATGGTGGTGACGTAGGATGCCAAAGCATCCAGAACCCCCGCCATGGATAGGTTGCAGGGTTGGCTCACACTCTTGTAGCCGGTACTGAAAAGAAGCATGCAGATAAACTGAGTCATCTGTCTGTACTACGATGGAGCACCTTTTATACATGGACTTGCAACACCACATGGTGTATGTGGTCAAACAAACAAACTATCAACAAAAAAGTATGCTACAACAGATTCTCTCACTGCAGACTATCAACAATCCGTTGTAAACGAAAATAAAAAAATGTGGCTTCCACACAAAAAAAAGTAAAACCGATGATGCAGTACCTTGAACAAACACCAACAAATCTAGCGGAGAGACACAACCAAGACCATTTCTTTGAGAGGAAATAAAATAAAATAGGAGTAGGAGCTGGATTAAGAAGTGTGGTGGATCTGAATAATTAGTACCTTGAATCCAAGAGAGAGAGAGATCTTCAGTTGTGGAGGAAAAGCTAGCTCTCCCTGGCTCGCTCCGTGAGGAGCTGATGCAGATCCAGTGAGGGAGATACTACTAGTATATGGCAGCAAATCTACCAGTGGGAAAACGCAAATCTATTGGAGGTGGCTAGAAAAACGCGATCTAGATCGGGGAGCTGTGTAGCAGGTCTGCACGCTAGTCAGTGGATGGATCACAATAGACGACGGCATGAAGGGAGTCGTCGTCTGAGTGCTGAATCTGCTGGCTCATAATGAAGTGCGTCTGGTGGTGGGTGGCCGAGGGGGTCCTCCCCCCCTCCCCCTGTAGCTTCACGGGAGGTCCCAATCAGTGGTGGTGGTTGTGGACTGACCGACGCCCCATCTCTTCCTTGCCCGGCAGACAAACTTTTAAAATCACTCTTCTGAATTTTGAGACAAACTTCATCACATTTTTACCTTCGGGATAAATCATTTTAAAATCTAATCCAAAAGGGTAGCGTCTTTTATCATGGTGTTACCCTTTACGCTGTTACGCCATCACCAGAGGCGTTACCATCCTGCTACGATGATACGTACAGACCCGCAGGCTAATTTGGTACGTACCGTTATATCCTACGCGCCGGTCGGTCGGTCTAAGGTCCACTGTCTCTACTTTTCCGTTTTTTTGCATTTGACAAATGATAAATGTTGCAACCGTTGTATAAAATGCTACTATCTGTACTACTATTATACTAATATTAGTATATTGATATATGTTACTTTTTGCTAAACGGATGTATTTAATAGTATTTTAATGCTAAGCGCATTCATTTGGTAGCATGATATGAAAATGTTACTAATGATTTTTGCTACAACAAAAAATATGAAGTGTGATCGGTGATGATGGGTCCGAATTTTGTTGCAACCATTATAAAAAAAGCTACAAACATAGATTAAATTTGCTCCCACGAATTGATTGTAAATATGGTACGTAATTTTTTTATTAGATTTTTTGGTTGCAACAGTGAAAAAAACTGAAAGAAAAAATGCACACAATAATTTTTTGTTGCATCCATGTACCAAAAAAGTTGCAACCGATAACAAAAAATGCTACAACCAGTGATTTAAAATTTGTTACCACAATTTTTTTTGCTGCAAAAAACACCAAAAAAGATGTTGCATCCGTATACCAAAAAGTTGCGAAAGTACCGCAAATGTTGCAAAGGTACCACAAATGTTGCAGTAAAAAACGAAGGGGTACGCGCAAATCTGGACTGTTAAATCGTGGAGATCGGACGGTCCGCATTTGACCGGCGCAGAGCGTCGCCCGGTCACTAATGCTGGTTTGACCCTGTTTCTGTTCATGCATAGATTCAATACTGCTAGAATTGTATATCGATAGTTATTTTATGGAACGAGCATTTTAATGGTACTGCTAGACTTGCTTTAAGCATTGATATTACTCACTTAACAAGTTTTTTTTAATAGTCAAACGACTTTATTTCTCATATAATAGCCAAATCATTTATAAGGAGTCTATCCAGGGAGAAGAAAATCGAGTACTATGAGCATTTTTTGCTAATTCATCCGCCACCTTGTTCGCCTCTCTGAAGCAGTGCCCAAATAAAATCTGGTTGAGATCAACAGAAAGATTAAGACACTCCAACATAATTGATATATCCTGGCCCATATAACTCCAGCAGTCTCGATTGGATCATCACCTTATTTGAGCCAATCTGAGCCGCAAGAGAGATACCATTCCTTATCAGAGTATTGTTTGTTTGTTTTTTAGAAAGAAAGAAGAAAAAAAGGGGAAAAACGGGGAGTGGATGAAGGCATGCACAATGAGTGGCCTAGTGCCCTAGGTGCATGCATGCGTGTGTCCACCGCTTCCAGTCGTGCACAAATCGTAGGATGAAATTGATGCAATTGTCAAGGATTTGCCTTCTCACAAATCTCCTGGTCCCGATGGTTTCAACATAGATTTTATTAAAAAAGTGTTGGAGTATTATGAAGACAGGCTTCTATGATCTCTGCCGCTAATTTCATTCTGGGACTCTGAATTTGCAAAGCATTAATAGTTCGTTTATTACTCTCATTCCTAAGAAACAAGGTACTAACACTTGTTAGGCCAATTACAGCACTAACACTAGTTGAACTGTGATTTTTCATTTTGCATAAGAAACATGATTTTGATTGGTTGTGTTCCATAAAGGATAGGAATTTCATTACGAATTTGGATTGGTTATCACATATCAGACCTTAGCAATCGACTGATGCTCTTATATACTCCCTTCGTCCTTGAAAGAGTGCACTTCCAACTTTGTTGGAAAGTCAAACTTTTAAAACTTTGACCATGACTATATAAAAATACATCAATATTTATATCATCAAATTAGTCTCATTAGATTTGTTATGAAGTATATTTTAAATATATAACTATTTGGTTTGATAATTATTTTTATATTTTTGTGTAAACTCAATCAAAGTTAGAATTTTTTTGACTCGACAAAAAAATTGAAAGTACGCTTTTTCAAGGACGGGGGGAGTATGTTGTCTAGAATACGTTCAACAATCCACGGCAACGGTAGTACTGCCGTTCTTAGATAATGCAACAGTCGATCAAGTCAAGTGTGAGTACCACTGGATGCAACCTTTTTTCTGAACATAAGAAACCTTTTATTAAATACTAAGTGAGAGTACACCAGACCTTACAAAAGACCCCTAAGAAAACATAAAAATAAAACCAAATCCCTGGACTTTTACAAGAAAGACCCTGAAGAGTAAATAAAAAAGCGATCGGGTCCACCGTATTCTCGCCGGATACACCTCACCGGCGCCGGGGAGCAAGCCACTTGGGTCGACGAGGGCGCCACACCTTGGCTACCAACAAGAAGAGGAACTGCCTCCCATGGAGGAATTTGTATTGGCTGCCTTTCAGCCAGAGGATGCAGCGGCTCGGCGACATCGACAACAGCGCGTCCTCCATTAGGGCCACCGCTATAAGCTCGAACCCCATCTGCAGAATGAAGATTTGTATATGCCCAACAAAGGAGAAGAGCCACCAGGTGCCTCTTCCCACCATGGATCTAGAGCCGCCCTTGTTGCAGATCAGGAACTTGATATAGATCACATCTTCGTTCCTCCCCCTATCCACCACCACCACGGTGGCTAGCGAGAGGAAGAAGAGACACAAGATGCAATCCAATGAACCTGTCCTATTATTGATGGAAGTCTTGGTCGTCCTCCTCTTCAGCGCATCCGGCTCCGACCATTGAAGCACCACGCCGAGGAGAAGAACCACCAACCAGGACTGGATCTTGGCCAATAAATCCAGCCACCACTTCCAAGAAAGACGAGAAACTACGGCATAAAGCCAGACACTACTACCCCTATCTACTCCATCGTCTCTCCTTTGCCTCCCCTAGCCGGCTGCTTCGGCGAGAGGGGCTCAGGGTTGACCCGGCCTGGACGGAGGTCTACTCAGAAGCGGTGGTGGAGGAGGAGAGGATAAGGATGGGGAGGGAGGAGACTAAATTTGGAGATGCAATTTGATCTCTGGAATGTACAAACCGAATAACAAGTTTCTTTTGAGCAACCCTTTCTCTGACAAAGTGGAAATCTATCTCAATGTGTTTGGTCTTGGCATGAAACACTGGATTTGCAGACAAATAAGTAGCACCAAGATTATCACACCACAGGCAAGGAGCTTGAGTATTTTCCATACCGAGTTCCTTCAACATAGATTGAACCCATATAATTTCTGATGTTGCATTTGCAAGTGCCTTATATTCTGCTTCTGTACTTGACCGAGAAACAGTGGCATGTTTGCGCGCACACCATGATATCAGATTGGGGCCATAGAATGCTGCAAAGCCACCAGTCGACCTCCTACCATCTAGGCAACCTGCTCAGTCAGAGTCAGAAAAGGCACTGACAAGAGTAGATGAAGTCTTATTAAAACTAAGGCAAACACTGAGAGTATGTTTGATATATCTAACAATACGCTTTGCTGCAGTCCAGTGCACTGAAGTAGGTGCATGAAGAAACTAATACACTTTGTTCACAACAAATGAAATATCAGGTCTGGTAAGCGTTAAATACCGAAGACTTCCAACAAGGCTTCTATACTTTGTACTGTCCTCTAGACTCAGAAGTTGCCCCTCTGTAAGAGACAGTTTTTCAGAGCTCGATAGAGGTGTAGATGAGGGTTTACACCCTTGAAAACCAGCCTTTTTTACAATGTCAGCTGCATAGTTTTCCTGAGACAGATGAAGTCCTTCTTTATGCTTCTTTACTTCAATCCCTAGAAAATAATGCAGGTCTCCAAGATCCTTAAGTGAAAATTCTGCACTCGGATCTTTCAACAGTCCTGTTATTGCTTCTTCTGAGGAGCTTGTCACAATAATTTCATCAACATATATGAGAAAAAATATGCATGTTTTGGACTTGTTGTAAATAAACAGAGATGTGACAGACTTAGAAGGAAAAAAACCAAGTGCTTGCATTTTGCAACTAAGACGAGAGTATCATGCCCTTGGAGCTTGCTTCAACCCATAGAGAGCCTTGTCAAGTTTGCACACATAGGAGGATTTATTTTTTCTTTCAAACCCAGGAGGTTGTTTCATGTACACTTCCTCTTCCAAAACATCATGAAGAAACGCATTCTGAACATATAGCTGCCTGAGACTCCATCCCCTGGAAACAGCAATAGACAGACGAATAGTTGCGACTTTAACAACATGACTAAAGGTGTCCTCATAGTCAATGCCATACTGTTGTTGAACCCCTTTGCAACTAGTCTAACCTTGTAGCGATCAATGGTTCCATCAGATTTCCTCTTGATCCTGAATACCCACTTGCAATCAATAAGATTTTTACCTTGCCGTGGGGAAACCAAGTACCATGTTTTATTTTTCCGGAGAGCCATGTATTCTTCATTCATGGCTTTCTTCCAATTTTCATCACCGAGTGCTTCATCAAGTTTTTGTGGTTCACCTGTAGAGCAAGTTATGCCATATTTCACTATACTAGGGAAATATCTATACATGAAAAGCTTATTAGTGGCGCATATAGAAGGCCATGCGCCACCATCTGTTAGGGGTGGCGCACTGGAAAATAATGCGCCACCCATAGATGGGTGGCGCATTATTTTCCAGTGCGCCACCCCTAAGAGTGGGCCAGCCTGGATGATCTTATACGTGGCGCATTCAGTTATATGCGCCACCCCTAAGAACCTTATAGGTGGCGCATTGCCAATATGCGCCACCCCTAAGAGCTTAGGGGTGGCGCATTCGCCCATAAGGTCCTTAGGGGTGGCGCATTGGGGTAATGCGCCACCCATAAGAGCTTAGGGGTGGCGCATTCCACCAATGCGCCACCACTGACTTGCTATATGCGCCACTAAATGCCTAGAGCTGCCCTTATCTACTCCACCCCACCTACCACCTCTCATTCACTCCACACAATTCTCAAACTAGATCCACTCTTCTCACCCTAGATCTATTCGGTTTTCTCCTCCTCCCCACCTCATTTCTTCCATTTATCCATCGATACTTGGCATTACATCTATTTTGTTTCATATTGAAGTAAGTGGACCTCCTCCCAAACACTTTTGTTCCATTTTGGACCCATATACTTGCCTTTATTAGCTTGGGGTTTGTTGTATATGTGAAGCTTGGGTTTGATGTATATGTGAAGCTTGTGGTGGTTTGATGTATATGTGAATCTTATGGTGGTTTGATGTATATGTGTATCTTGAGTGGCCAATGTTTTGCTGAAATGTCGATTCATTTCCGTTTCTGCAAATTTCTGGCGCACTCTCCGCATGCTCCCATGCATTATTAGGGAAGGTCATGCCAAATTTTTCCGGCGACGACTGTGATATATAATTGTGTTGCTCTCTCTGTGCACGCATGTGATCGACCATGGTCCGCGAGATGTTGAGCGATATCACCGTGGCTAGGTGGATGCAATGTGCGACAAACGACATGCTAAGGAATAATAGGTCGGATATAAGATGTCCGTGTCGGAGATGCAAACTGCAGTGCGTGACCGAGCCTGACTCCGGAATATTGCAAAGACACCTGAAGCGTAATGGTTTGATGGATGGCTACACACGGTGGATAAGTGATGAAGCTAGTGAGGAGGAGGACGTCAATGGTGGGGCGCCAGTAAATGAGGAAGGGCAACCAGACAACAGCGGCGGGCGAGAAGACGAAGAGCATCCCGTACATGATCATGAAGAAGATGCCGAAGCGGATCATGTAGATCAAGATGCCGGACATGAAGATCAAGATGTCGGACATGATGAGGATTCAAGCTGGGTGCGGGACCCTCATGTTCAAGAGCTGCTTGTCAAAGAGGCGTTGAACGCAAGAGGTGCAGCTAGAGAGAAAGCCAAGATGGCGCAACTCGAGAAAGACGCGATTACGAAGTTGTACGAAGGATGCAACGACGGGGATACCCGCTTGAATGTAACACTTGGGGCTATGGAGATGAAGGCAAAACACAAATGGACCGACGAAAGCTTCGATGATAACATGGCATTCTGGCACGATCGTCTTCCGAAGGGCAACACGTGCCCAACTAGTATCGCTGAGGCCAAGAAAGTCCTTTTCCCTCTCGATCTTCCGCACGTTAAATACCACGTCTGCATAAATGATTGCATGATCTATCAGGGTGAGGACGAAGATAAAACCACATGTTCGGTGTGGGGTGTTAGTCGATACAAGAGAGGGAAGAAAGTTCCTAGAAAAGTGGTATGGTACTTTCCGATCACTCCTCGTCTGCAGAGGTATTTCGTAGATCCCGAGGAAGCAAAGCTCATGACCTGGCACGCGGATAGAAAGAAGCTAAAAGAGGATGACCCGAACCCGGATCCGGAAAAGGAGGACATGCTGACGCACCCTTCAGATGGTAGCCAATGGACTGCGTTGGACCTCGAATACCCAGATTTTGGGAAAGAACCAAGGAACCTCAGGATTGGTGTGAGCGCCGATGGAGTCAATCCGTTTGGCGGACAGAGCAGCACACACAGTACCTGGCCCGTGTTTGTATGCATATACAACCTTCCCCCCTAGAAGTGCATGAAGAAAAAGTACATAACAATGTGTATTCTAGTTCAAGGGCCGAAACAACCAGGTACGGACCTCAATCTATATCTGCAGCTATTGAAAGAGGAGCTAGAAACGTTATGGAAAGACGGAGTCAATACGTGGGACGCCGCGACAAAAGAATATTTCCCAATGAAAGCCGCGGTGATCACGACGGTGCACGACTATCTCGGATACGGATATTTCTCAGGGCAGGTGGTCCAAGGATTCTGTGCATGCGTTAGGTGCATGGATAATACAACGTACCGCCAGCTACCAAAAGATCCCGGATCTTCATAAACCGTGTTCCAGGGGTCTTGGAGGTGGCTTCCCAAGAAACACGCGTGGAGAAAACAGGGACATCTGTTTGATGGAACAGAGGAGCTCCGACCACCCCCAGCTCGAAGGAGCGGCAAAGAAATCGACAATTTGCTGAAAACTTGGAAAGAGTGCCCCGCGCCGGGAAAGAAAAAAAAGAAGACTCAGCCGTTGATGAGGGTATGGAAAGCGACGTCTGTTTTCTGGGATTTGGAATACTGGAGTCTCCTCCGCAGTCCTCATAGCCTTGATCTCATGCATATCACAAAGAACGTGTGCGAGAGCTTGTTTGGCACGCTGCTCAACATGCCGGAGAAGACCAAGGACGGGAAAAAAGCAAGGAATGACTTGAAATTTATGGGCATCAGGAGGGAACTTCACCCCCCTAGTGACGACGATGATGAGACGGAGGAGGAAGAGGATACGGAAACGCAAAACTCTCGCAAACGAAAAAGGACGACCAAGAAGAAGACCGGTATTGATCACTGCCCCCCGGCATGCTTCACTCTGTGCGAGGAGGAGATCAAGCGGTTTATCCACTGCCTCATAGGAGTAAAATTTCCGAACGGCTACGCGGGGAAGATAAGCAGATACCTAGACGAGGTGAAGCAGCGTTTCAGCGGGATGAAATCTCACGACTGTGCCGTGCTGATGACGCAGATTCTCCCGGTTGCGATGCGAGGGATAATGGACGAGCACGTCCGTAAAACGTTGTTTGGCCTTTGCAACTTTTTTGACATCATCTCCTGGAAGTCGATTTGCGCTACGCAACTCAAAAGGCTACAGGAGGAGATCGTGCTCATACTATGCGAGCTTGAGATCTATTTCCCGCCCGCGTTCTTCGACATTATGGTGCATCTGCTGATCCACGTTGTGGAGGATATCTTCCAACTCGGGCCTGCGTTTCTGCGCAACATGATACCGTTCGAAAGGATGAATGGACACATCAAAAAATACGTTTGTAACAGGTCCCGTCCAGATGCAAGAATAGCGAAGGGCTTTCTAACCGAAGAGTGCATCTCTTTTTGCACGAATTATCTCAACACAGAGAACCCTGTTGGTCTGGCCATCAACAAGCACTTTGGCAGGACCGATGGGTGTGGTCACCACGAGGGAATCCGCGCAATGCATGTCATTTTTGACGGTCGAGACATCGACTTTGAAAGAGAAAGCCTAGTCGCGCTACAACACATCCAGCTGGTCGATCCTTGGATAGTAAAGCACAAGGATTTAATCAGGAAGAAGTACAATGACCAAGGCCTGCAGATAACGGACCGAGATTCCCGGCTAATAAAAGAGCACAACTCCGGTTTCATGACTTGGTTCAGGGACGAGCTTCGTGCTAATCGTCCGCGAAGGAATGCTTCCGAGGAAGAAAAGATGATATTCACCTTGTCACAGGGTGCTGCACGCAACCTGATGTCCTATCAAGCGTATGATATCAACGGCTACACATTCTACATGGAGGAAAAGGACAATAACTGCGATTACCAGAACTCAGGGGTAACGGGGATATTCTACACCGATGACGTCAAGGAAAGATTCTATGGAAGGATCGAGGACATATGGGAGCTTGACTACTGTGGAGACAAGGTGTCGATGTTCCGTGTGAGATGGGCCAAGAGCGTCGTAAAAGAAGACCGGTACTTCACCACCATGGTTATACCCGAAGCCAAATCCAAGTCTGCGGGCGCAAACGTCACCGCGAAAAATGAGCCATGTGTAGTGGCTAGCCAAGTGGACCAATGCTTCTTCATTATCGACCCATCAAAGCCGAGCCGCGTTGTAGTGAGGAGAGGCAAAAGAAACATCATCGGAATGGATGGAGTCGCCAACGAGCAAGACTTTGACAAGTACGGCGACCCGAAGATGGAGGATGACTACGCCGCTCAGGATACATGCAGCACAACCCTATCGAAGAAAGGTCTCCTCCCGTTCAAGAGGAAAAGTGAAGGCGTCCCGGGCCTAAATTATCCAACCACGACAAAGAAGGGCAAGAAGAAGATCGTGAGGAAACGATAGCTAGATAGCTAGCTCCAAATTTAAGAAACATATTTTGTAATTCATGATCACTTTGTGTATGCATGGATTTAATATGCACTTTGTAATTGATGATCACAATCTTATGTTTCCAAATGCCGCTACACCTTGTGTTTGTGGATCTTGGTTCGGCGACGACACGGTTAAGGCATGGTACGTGGATCGATATGATCACATTCTTATGTTTGGATCATAGTTTGAAGTGTATGAACATCGACGATACACAATCGAAGCACCATTCTCAAGGTCGGTTAGAGCAAGTACTCCCTCCGTTTCTTTTTACTCCGCATATAAGATTTGGTCAAAGTCAATCTTAATAAAGTTTGACCACTTTTTATACACAATTGAAGCATCATGCCTAACTCCTTAAAAAGATGAAATGGTCAGCTACACCTTGTAATTGATGATCACATTCTTATGTTTCTAAATGCCGCTACACCTTGTGTTTATGGATCTTGGTTCAGCGACGACACGGTTAAGGCATGGTACGTGGATCGATAGGATGAGTAACACACACCGATGGGAAGGAAGGCCATGGCCTCGCTAAAAAAACCAGATATTTAGTAGCGATAAAAAAACTAGTAGCGATAAAAAACCAGATAGATAGCTAGTCCAATTAATAAATTTTTTTTAAAACTCTTAGGGGTGGCGCATCTTTCATAAATGCGCCACTAAATGTGCTTAGGGGTGGCGCATTTTGCCAGAATGCGCCACCAAGAGGTTCCTTATGCGTGGCGCATTTCGGCGGAATGCGCCACACATAAGGAACCACTTGGTGGCGCATTCTGGAAAAATGCGCCACCCCTAAGCCTTAACCTCCACGTCCCCCTCCCCCTTGCTCGTCACAGTACCCATTCGAGCACGATCCCCTCTCGAGCCCTAGCCGCCACCGTTCTCGCCGTCGACGCAGGAGCCGCCCCTCGACGCCACCGCGGAGGAGCCGCTCCTCTACGCCACCGCGGAGGGTCCGCTCGACGCCACCGGAGCCGCTCGCCGCCATCGGAGCCCCTCGACGCCACCGGAGCCCCTCTACACCACCGGAGCCGCCACCCCGACGCCCCCGAGGTGATCCCCCTCGACGCCTCCATCTCCATCCCTGCCCCCTGCTTACTTCCCCTGTTATTCAAAGAAAACAGAGAGGGGATTTGAGATTCTTGGTCCATATATGATGATGCATATGTTTTCTTCCATGTGTTTGTTAGAAATTGTTAAGGAATCCTGCACATGTGTTTGTTTTCTTACTAGAAATTGTTAAGAAATTGCTAGAAACTTACTCCATATATGATGATGCATATATTTTCTTCCATGACTAAGCAACAATCCTTGAATCAGTGCATAGAGTTGATGTTAGCTTTCTGTTATCTTAGATTAATTAATAACACCATAATATTTTTTAACAAGAATCCAATGAACTTTGCTAAATTGTCCCATACTTTCTAAAATTAAGTAGTAAGCAATTCATGAAGTGTATTTCTTGTCAGTATTTATTCTTGATAATGGTTTGTTTGAGTTATATTGTTTATTTTATTATCGATACAAAGCAGTTTTGAAATGCTAAAGTAGCTAGGGAATCAGGTAGCTAGTGTGAAACTATTTTGCTATGTTGCTTTCAGAGCAAGTTTACTCCATGCAAAATCTCTAAAAGAAAAATTATACTTAGGAACCAAGGGAGTACTAGCAAACTGAACATTAATTATATTAAAAATAAAAACATAATGTAGGCTATGTGTGTGTGTGATATGTGTGTGTGCTACTGACCATGCATGACGATGTGAATATCATGCTTATTAAATATTTTTGTTGCTTGCTATTTTTTGTGTCCCGTGTGTGTCATGTGTGTGTGTGATGTGTAGAATCTGTGTGTGTGATGTGTGTGTGTGTGATGGCATCATAAAATAGTGTAGAATAAAATGTGTGTGGTGCTTATGTTCTTCATATATGCTGGTTGTGCCTACATACTAGGAATTTTTGTGTGCAGGGACTCTCATTATCCCCTTTCTCCCGAAATGTTGATTAACTTCCGTTTCGGTTGAGAATGGGGCACTCTCATGTTAAGAAAAATAGCAAAGGTCATGCCGAATTTTTTCGTGAATTCGTGCATGACCTTTGCTATTTTTTCTTAATATGAGAGTAGTTGCATTTATTTATTGTGCTAATTAATTAAGTAGTTGCATTTCTTAATATTGTACTAGTGCAAACATGTCGACCGGAGACGACGCCGGTCCTTCTTCTCAGCCGGGAAAAAAAGGAAGCAATTTTGGGACTACTCCCAGGAGGAGGTCGAGGAGCAGAGAGAAGAGGAAGTACCTCCGGTCGAGGAGGAGTATGAGGAGGAGATAGAGTCGGAGTCCGACTCATCGGATGATGACTTGGAGGAGGAGGCCGGTACGACAGACGGCGAGAGGAACATCGGCGAGGATGATGGGACCGGTGGCTCCAACACAGATGGTACCCAATCGAAGAAGAGGAATCGGAAACTGACCAAGGTCAGCGCCATCAGGCAAGAGTTTACTGTTGTGACCGCCGTCGGGATTCCTAAACAGCCCGAACGTTTTTCGGAAGGGTACGACCGTCAAGTCGCGGCGATCCTCCGCAACACTGTGCCGATCATCACGATTAACCTCAGGAGTCGTGAGAATATTCATTAATTTCAGCTTCTTATCAACAAGCTGCACGGACGATACAAGTTTCCGGAGCCGCACGATAACACCAAACTCAGCGGGAACAAAGTAAACACATGGGCCCTCAGGAAGATGAGCAAGGCCTTGTCCAGTTGGAAAACCCGGGTGAAGAGGGAAATTTTTGAAAAGAACAAAAACTGGGAGGAGCTCAAGGAGAAAGAGCCGTTGATCAACGAAGCTACCTACAACCTTTTCAAGGCTAGGTGTGAGTCCGAGCAAGCCAAGGCCATGAGTCCAAAGGGCAAGGCCATGCGGTCGCTGATACGTCCAAAACGTATCTATAATTTCTGCTTGCTCCATGCATGTATTGTGTGATATTGCTATGATCTAGATACACTTTCATACACTTTTGATCATATTTGGACTAACCTATTAACTCAGTGCACCAAAGTGCCAGTTCCTGTTTTTTGCTGTTTTTCTATTTCAGTTTTCCCCCATATAAAAATTGCTCCAAAAATTCGGGAAAATTCAGATAAAAAATCAGCGCAGAAGAACCTTCCGGAAAAACCTGAGTGGGGCCAGAGGGCCACCACCAGGGGCCTAGGCGCCCTGGTGGCGCGCCGCAGGGGCTCGCCGCGCCAGGGGGCGCCTGGACCCCTGGTGGCCCCCCTGGCTGCCCCCCTTCGCCTATATATTCTCCGTGAAGAGAAACCCTCGAAGACAGAACCCTTTTTCGCGATCTCGCCTCTGTTCCGCCGCCGCCGCGCTTCCGAGATCGGGAGCACCAGCAGACCTCTTCCCGGCACCCTGCCGGAGGGAGGGCCGACCTCCGGGAGTCTCCTCTCCACCATGGATGCTTCCTGGATGTCTCGTGAGTAGTTTCCTTTGGACCATGGGTCCGTGATCAGTAGCTATGTGATGTTCTCCTCCCCTCTTTGTTCTTCATGGTTTAGACCTCGTGAGCTGCCCTACATGATCGAGGCACTTTTGTAATCTTTCTGCTGTTGCTATGCTGAGTTTGATGGGATCTGATGGATTATGAGATTATGTTCAGATTGTGATTGAGTAATATATTTGGTTCTTATCTCTTATAATTTTGTTCTTAAGTAATTCTTTCATGTTCTCCGTTGCTGTTTATTGCTTTGGCCAAGTAGTAGGTAGTAACCCCAAGAGGGAACGTTTTGCTCGATTGTGGATTCATGCCCCCCGATGACACGCTTGAGTGACAGAAACATGAGTCTAGGGGATGCCACAAGGGGGAAAACAACGGTGCTTGTAACCGCGGTTGCAAGGATTGTTTACTTTACGCAAAGTGCTTTTTAATGCAGTTGTCTGTTGCTTTGGGTTTACACTTTGGGTGGGGCTCGCAACTTAATACCAGCGAGATGTTCTGGATAGATATCTCAAGGTGGATGATTAGTAGTAGATGGAGTTGGATTTCGGTCTACTTATTTTGGCGTACTGCCCGTGCTTTTGAGCCTCTTCCTTTCTTTTGTAGCATAGTTAGCATTGCGGTGCGTTCATAATCCTGTCAATTGCCCTTCTGTAATTTGTTCACCTCGCAAAGCAGTTTTATCGTCTTTTGGGAGAGAGACATCACTAGTGAATATCACGTATCCCGGTCCATATCCTCATTACTGTTTCCACGTTCATTTACTTTTCTGCTTTTACTTTCAGTTGCTATCATTATCCCTTGTGTTTGATTCTTTGTGAACAACAAGACCGGAGAGATTGACAACCTCTCTGAACTTCGTTGGGAACAAAGTTATTTGTGTCTATGTGCAGGTCCGTGTCAGTTGCGCCGCTGACACCTACTTATCATCTCCGGAGTCCTACTGGAGACAAACCTTGGTATCTTTACTGAGGGAAATTTGCTGCTGTGCTACATCACGCCTTCCACTTGGGGTTTACCAACGAAGGGCGAGAAATCACTATCATCACCTCACACATCAAGCCAAATTTCTGGCGCCGTTGCCAGGGACTCCGAGTGCTAAGATAGGGGAGTTTCACACTACCCTTTACCTTTGTTTTTTAGTCTTGTTAGTTTACCTTTCCAGTTTTTGCTTTTTCCTTTGTGTCTTATTTGAAAAACCACAAAAATAGTTGCTACCTTTTGCCTTTGTCTTGCTTTGCCTAGTGATGCTATCCTCACCATGGGTGCTGAACCACCCAAATATGGAAGGATGAACATGTTTCACTTGGATCGTCTTCGATCAATTTGTGCTCGCGCTAAAAACCCAACCGACTTGGTTGAGGGAAAATCATTGGATGAGCATGCTCATTATACGCGGCACCGCCTATCTAAGAAAGGGAAAAACTTATGGGACCAAATACAAACTTCTTATTGCTATGCTGAGTGTTTATGCCACATTTATGATTTTACTTGCTGCTCTAAGATAGAGCGTAAACACCTTCCTTTCCAATGTGAGTTTAATGAAAATGATATTCTATCTTCTTATGCCAAAGGTGTTTATGATTACTTTGATGTTGAAAAGATTGAAGAGTTTGTTGCTTTTAAAGGTTCTTATGAGATTGCTTCTTTGATTGAAAAGTATTACAATACTATTCCCTACAACTTTGTAGTTTTAAGTTTTTCCGTTTGAGGCCGTCTTCTAGCGTTTCTGAGGCGATCTTTAAAACCTGTCTGGTGGGGCCAGATTTCGGGAGAGTTAGAGTCCAACTCCTACAAGGCTCCTTTTTGTGATTTTTTCCTTTATCCAAGTAATTCCTACACATAAAGTACAAAAACAAGAACTTGTGCACTCTTGCAACCATTAATAGGTTAGTTCCAAAATATGTTATAAAAAGATATGAAAGTGTATCAAAAGCATAGCAATATCACACAAAACATGCATGGAGCAAGCAGAAATTATAGATACGTTTGGGACGTATCAACATCCCCAAGCTTAATTCCTGCTCGTCCTCGAGTAGGTAAATGATAACAAGCATAATTTCTGTGGTGACATGCCACACAAACATATAAGGACTTTTAAGTCAAGCAATCAAGGCATCTAATTCAATTCATGTCATAACAGACAAGAGTCTATATTAGCATTGAAACAAGCAACATAAGAACATAAAGGTGCAAGAGCTCTCGCTGTCCGTGACTCAAATGTCTCCAAATGGTGTTTGCGTGCAAGAAAGGGGATAAGGATATACGAGAAAAAAGTATTTTTGTGTTGAGAACTCAATCTACTAAAGTTTCACACTTGGTCTTCTTTGGAATATTATCTTGACTCGTCCCCAGACCACTAGCCAGGTACAAGTCAATTTGATCGACTCCTTTTTGACATTTTGAGCACTCATGCAATGGATGAGCGTAAGAAAGAAATTTGACACTTGGGATGGCAAAGAGAGAATAGTGTGGAGGAGGAAGACAAAAAGGTGTGAAAGGCTCACATCAATGAGGACAATCATAGGCGAGAGAAAGCCAAATGATAGATATGATGTGAGGAGTAGGGATTGCCATGCAACGGATGCACATGTGAGCTAAGGTAAGCTCTCCAATGGAACTAGTGGGGGTGCATCCAACTTGCTTGCTCAAGAAGACCTAGAGCTCATTTGAGGAGGCTCGTCATTGGAATATACAAGCCAAGTTCTATAGTGTGAAGGTCCCCACATAGCTATATGCATAAATGATAATCTCTATGGAGTACAAGATATAAGATGGAGTACGAGTGTGGATCTCTCAAAAGGAATAGTAGTGTTGCCCCTTTCTCTCTTTTTATTTCCTTTTTCTCTTTTTTCTCTTTTTTTCTATTTTTTTGTGGCCTCAATGACTCTTTCTATTGAACTCTCATTTGTCCTCTTTGGGATCTTTTATTGTGTCCACTTTGGGATCTTTTCCTCACTTAAGGGCAACACTCCGAGAAGGTAAAGGAGATCTTTCACACTTTACAAGGTACTCAAAATCATACAGAAGATGTAACTGTCATGATGTATGAAAGGTATGCGTCTGCCAGTGTAGCAGAATATGCAATGATACTAGCGCGTCATGTAGCAATGATTAGGGCAAGGCCCCACTAGCATGCGGCTCATCGATCAAGCAAAAGCATGTATGACATGAAGATCAAGTCATGAAGAGGTGGATGTTGCATGGCAATATATCTCGGAAAGGCTATGGAAATGCCTTGATAGGTAGGTATGGTGGCTGTTTTGAGGAAAGATATAAGGAGGCTTATGATGACAGAGCGTATCATGCCAAGGGTTTGGATGTACTGGCGAAGGTGGACACCAACTCTCGGAGTGAGAAGAAGGCAATGCACGGCACGGGAGAGGCTAGCAAAATATGGGAAGGTGGAAGTGTCAACTTTCAATACTTACATTAGTCCGAAGAACTCATGCACTTATTATCGGTAACTCTCAATCTAATAAGGAGGTTCACAAAGAGACAAGTACCCCGAGGAGGAGTGTATGGGGGTTTGGTTATCCTTGCGCATCCTCGACTCATGGTACGTGAGTGTACTCTAATATTCGATCCCTCCAAAGATTAGTGATCCATCTAGTAGCTAGAGTTCTCAACTAGTTTTGTAGGTTTTGAAAATACACACGGATTTCCCAAAATACGACACCTATCACTAATAGGCTAGAGCTCTTGACACCAAAAGTTCAGACATTACTCACATCAATACCTCAAAACTATTGCAAGTTACTACTAGAATTAAATAGCAACCTCAATCACCTACTTCCAAGACAAAACACAACTCAGTGCAACAACCAACTCTCTTAACAAGATAAACATGAAAACTAAAGAGATTTCCAGCAACAAACTAAACAAAAGCCAAGGCTCTTGCTAAAGACAAACTAAGACTAAAACTAAACATGGCAGCAGCTACGAAAAGATAAAGAACACACAACAGCAAAAAGATAAGCAGGAAAAATCCTATGATGTGTTCTAGATTGGAGTGGAGCGTGTTTCTCTCCCACACAAAGTAAGATGGGGTCTAACTTGTTATGACCAGCAAGCAAAACTAAAGAAAACTAAAAATAAAACCTAAGAGCGAGACGCTCCAAGCATAGCACATAACGCATGAAGTGATAAAAATATAGTGAGACGAAGGACGAACTGATGATTGTTGATGGAGAAGGGGATGCACGGGGGCATCCCCAAGATTAGAAGCTTGAGTCTCTTTGAATATTTGTTGGGGATGCATGGGGGCATCCCCAAGCTTGAGCGCTTGACACTCCCGAATCTTCTTTCATCATCTTCCATCGCACACTTGAAAACTCCCTTCATACATAACTCATCATAAGCTGATTAGAGAGGTTACTACCCTTAATAAATAATTTTTCCCTACTGGATATAAAGATATTCTTGAAGAGCTACTGTTTCTCAAGATTTCCAAAAGGTTTTTGCAAAGAAAAAGCAAGCTTAAGGTTTGCAAAAGTTAGGAGAGACAAAACGTGACAGAATCTGTGAAAAACAGAACAACTGGTAGTAAAGAATTTTTTAGGGGCACTTCTGCAACTCAAATCAAAAAACTCAGAACATACGAAAGTTCCGAGATTGTATAGAGCAGGCTGTGTAAACAATTCATCTCAAAAAGATGAACTGGTGATTTATTCTGATTTTTCCCGTCACGAGGACAGAATCTGTTTTCTAGACAGCATGTCACAACTTTCACTTCCCTTGTCATATGAGGCTATAACTTGGCACAAAGCTTGAAAATAAAGATACAATGATGTTGCTACAGTAGTAACAATCATCAAGACCACTAAAAACAGAAAGTAAAAACTCAAAGTAAAGATAACAAGGGTTGTCTCCCTAGAGCTCTTTCTTTATAGCCATAAAGATAGGCTTAAGATTTTAGTGATGCTCTCATAGGAATAAGAGTTGAAGAACAAAAGAGAGCATAAAGAAGCAAATAAAAAACACATTTAAGTCTAACATGCTTCCTATGCAAAGGGATCTTATAGAGGAATAACTCATTGAAGCATAAATATATTAGCATAGTAAGGCAAAACAAGTGCAACTTCAAAACCTTCAACATAAAGAGAGGGAACTTGATATTATTGAAATATCTATAAGCATATGTTCCCCTCTCATAATAATTTCCAGTGGGATCATGAATAAACTCAACAACATAAGTATCACATAAAACTTTCTTGTGTCTCTCTCAAGCAAACCTGCAATTAAGATACAAAAAGTCTCTTGTGTCTCCAACACACCTAATACAACTAGGAGTTGTATAGGTGCACTAGTTCGGCGAAGAGATGGTAAAATATGGGTGATAGGTGTTGCAAAACAAAGTAATATAAATCTGTAATAAAAAGTGCAGCAAGAAAACATGTAACAAAAGTGAGCACAAACGGTGTAACAATGGTGGAAACAAGGCCTAGGCTTCATACTTTCACTAGTGGCAACTCCCAACAACATTAACATAGTCTAATCACATGATATTTCCCATAAAACATGCAATGGAGACGTACTCGGAGATCATTCCTTTGTGGTCAAGAGAGGACGATAATTGTGTAGGGCTACAAAAGCACACCTCAAAATCATAGTTCTCAATCTATGGATTTCCCAATGTCACCGCGGCCATCCAAAGAGAGTACCACAATCACCATAACATATTTAAAGGATAGTCAAAGACAAGCACCAAGAGACTCTCAATCTTCAATCCACACACAAAAGAGGAAATCACTCATGAAAATATTCTTCTAACCCATGTCCAATAGACCGCTGTCACCATGGTCTCGGGGATTATACTAGATAGGATCAAGTGAGTACGTCAAATCCAATACATAGAAGAAGGGGAAACATCATGGGATCACCCTAGATTAACATAGCCAATGATCACAAGAAAGATCACATCATGGGAGAGAGAGAAACCACATAGATCAAGATACAAGCCTTAGCCCCGAGGAGAACTACTCAAACATGGACATGGTGAGAGGGAGAGTTGTTGATGGAGAGGTGCAACCCGGAGGAGATGAAGGAGACGACGACGACGACGGCCACGGCGGCAGCGGCGCCCACGGCCACGGCCATCTTCTTCCTTGGAGATGGTGCTGCTGTGGAGATTGATCTCCCCCTCAAGACGGCTGCCAAGTGGGGGGGGGGGATTTCGTGGTGCCCTTTGACCTAGGTTTCCTCTCTTTATATAGACTCTCGGATTCCCGTCATCCAGATTACGTCTTCTGTATTTCGGGGTTTCTGGAAGCATCCGAACTCCGATTGGGCCGAATTTTATGTCTACATCCACCGGAAAACAATTCCCCAAAACTTTGTAGTTTTAAGTTTTTCCGTTTGAGGCCGTCTTCTAGCGTTTCCGAGGCGATCTTTAAAACATGTCTGGTGGGGACAGATTTCGGGAGAGTTAGAGTCCAACTCCTACAAGGCTCCTTTTTGTGATTTTTTCTTTATCCAAGTAACTCCTACACATAAAGTACAAAAACAAGAACTTGTGCACTCTTGCAACCATTAATAGGTTAGTTCCAAAATATGTTATAAAAAGATATGAAAGTGTATCAAAAGCATAGCAATATCACACAAAACATGCATGGAGCAAGCAGAAATTATAGATACGTTTGAGACGTATCAGCTGCCCCCCTGGCTGCCCCCCTTCGCCTATATATTCTCCGTGACGAGTAACCCTCGAGGACAGAACCCTTTTTCGCGATCTCCCCTCTGTTCCGCCGCCGCCGCGCTTCCGAGATCGGGAGCACCAGCAGACCTCTTCCCGGCACCCTGCCGGAGGGAGGGCCGGCCTCCGGGAGTCTCCTCTCCACCATGGATGCTTCTTGGATATCTCGTGAGTAGTTTCCTTTGGACCATGGGTCCGTTATCAGTAGCTATGTGATGTTCTCCTCCCCTCTTTGTTCTTCATGGTTTAGACCTCGTGAGCTGCCCTACATGATCGAGGCACTTTTGTAATCTTTCTGCTGTTGCTATGCTGAGTTTGATGGGATCTGATGGATTATGAGATTATGTTCAGATTGTGATTGAGTAATATATTTGGTTCTTATCTCTTATATTTTTGTTCTTAAGTAATTCTTGCATGTTCTCCGTTGCTGTTTATTGCTTTGGACAAGTAGTAGGTAGTAACCCCAAGAGGGAACATTATGCTCGATTGTGGGTTCATGCCCCCTGATGACACGCTTGAGTGACAGAAACATGGGTCTAGGGGATGTGTTGTTTCCACAAGGGGGAAAACAACGGTGCTTGTAACCGCGGTTGCAAGGATTGTTTACTTTACGCAAAGTGCTTTTTAATGCAGTTGTCTGTTGCTTTGGGTTTACACTTTGGGTGGGGCTCGCAACTTAATACCAGCGAGATGTTCTGGATAGATATCTCAAGGTGGATGATTAGTAGTAGATGCAGTTGGATTTCGGTCTACTTATTTTGGTGTTCTGCCCATGCTTTTGAGCCTCTTCCTTTCTTTTGTAGCATAGTTAGCATTGCGGTGCGTTCATAATCATGTCAATTGCCCTTCTGTAATTTGTTCACCTCGCATAACAGTTTTATCGTCTTTTGGGAGAGAGACATCACTAGTGAACATCACGTATCCCGGTCCATATCCTCATTACTGTTTCCACACTCATTTGCTTTTCTGCTTTTACTTTCAGTTGCTATCATTATCCCTTGTGTTTGACTCTTTGTGAACAACAAGACCGGAGAGATTGACAACCTCCCTGAACTTCGTTGGGAACAAAGTTATTTGTGTCTGTGTGCATGTCCGCGTCAGTTGCGCCGCTGACACCTACTTATCATCTCCGGAGTCCTACTGGAGACAAACCTTGGTATCTTTACTGAGGGAAATTTGCTTGTGTGCTACATCACACCTTCCACTTGGGGTTTACCAACGAAGGGTGAGAAATCACTATCATCACCTCGCACATCAAGCCAAATTTCTGGCGCCGTTGCCGGGGACTCCGAGTGCTAAGATAGGGGAGTTGCACACTACCCTTTACCTTTGTTTTTTAGTCTTGTTAGTTTACCTTTCAGTTTTTATCTTCGAGTCTTATATCAAAAATCACAAAAAAAATCTGCCACACTTGCTGCTGCTATGGGTTCCACTGAAAACACCAAGTTGTGTCACTTCACTAGTCACAACAACCAAGACTTTATCTGCACCCCCATTGCCACACCTGCCACTTCAGCTACCTCTTATGAAATTAAACATGCCTTGCTAAACCTTGTTATGAGAGATCAATTCTCTGGTGCTGGATATGATGCTGCTTTACACTTGAACAATTTTGTTGAATTATGTGATATGCAAAAGTATAAAGAAGTAGAAGGTGATATTGTTAAGATCAAACTCTTTCCTTTCTCTTTAAGGGGAGAAGCTAAAATCTGGTTTCAATCTTTGCCTAGGAATAGCATAGATTCTTGGGATAAGTGCAAAGATGCTTTTATAGGGAAGTACTACCCACCTGCTAAAATTATCCAATTAAGGAGTAACATTATGAATTTTAAGCAATTGGATAATGAACACGTTGCCCAAGCTTGGGAACGAATGAAATCTCTTGTTAAGAAATGCCCCACACACGGTTAGACTACCTGGATGGTTATCCAGACTTTTTATGCAGGCTTGAACTTTACCTCGCGGAACCTGTTAGATTCGGCCGCGGGAGGAACCTTTATGTCAACTACACTTGGTGCTGCCACGAAGCTTCTCGATGAGATGATGACCAATTATTCCCAATGGCACACCGAACGCGCTCCAACAGGTAGGAAGGTAAACTCTGTCGCGGAAATTACCTCCCTCAATGAAAAAGTTGACTTAATTATGTCTCTACTTACCAAGCAACCCTCTATTGATCCTCGTGATGTCCCTTTAAATTCTTTGGTTGCCCAAGAACAAGTAGATGTGAACTTTATTGCTAGAAACATCTTCAACAACAGTGCTTATAGGGGTAATTTTGCTAGCAATCCTAGACCGTTTCCATCCAACTATGGGAACAACAACACTTACCCTAGAAACAAGAACCCCTCTTCTGAATTGGAAAACATGCTTAGAGATTTTATCACTACCCAGAAAGCCTTCAATAAAAATGTAGAGGTGAAATTAGCTAAATTAGATAATCTCTCTTTGAAGGTAGAAAGCTTAGCCCTTGATATTGAGATGCTTAAAATTAGAACCTCTCCCCTTGAGGAGAATAAGGCCACTCCTATTAATGCTATCCAATTACAAATTAATGAAAATATTAGGATGATGGCTAAACTTAAAGAAAGGTGGGCTAGAGAAAAAGAGGAAGAGGATAGAATTAAGAGCCTTCCTACACACCACACGGTTTCCACTATCCAAATTGTTGAGGACACCCAAACTATTAGCACCCAATGCACTCCTAGTCCCGTTGGACCTATTAATGGTGATGCTAATACCTCAACCGAAGATGAAGAAACTCCTATGAACATGAGAGTTTCAAACAAGTGAGCCTAGACGACACTACTACCACCTTTGATAGTAGTGATATTGATTTTGATAGTTGCACCCTCTCAGAAGTTATTAGCTTGCTACACAAAATGTCTAGAGACCCCCACACTAGCACACTTAATCTTGCCTTCACGGAGCATATCACAAATGCTCTCATCAAAGCTAGGGAGGAGAAGCTTAGAGTAGAAGCCTCCATACCTAGGAAGCTAGATGATGGTTGGGACCCTATGATCAAAATTAAATTTATTAACTTCTCTTGCTATGCTTTATGTGATGTTGGAGCTAGTACCTCCGTTATGCCCAAAAGAATATATGATATGTTTGAATTGAAGCCCTTTGAGCCTTGTTCTTTTGGTGTTCGTCTTGTTGATTCTTCCGTAAAGAAACCTTTGGGGAAGATCGACGATGTTCTTATCATTGTCAATGACAACTATGTTCCCGTTGATTTTATTGTTATGGATATAGAGTGTGAACCTTTGTGTCCAATTATTTTGTGGCGTCCTTTTCTTTGCACCGTTGGTGCGGTTATTGACATGAAAGAGAGGACTATAAAATTCCAATTCCCTCTCAAGAAAGGGATGGAACATTTCCCTAGAAAGAAAATCAAGTTACTGATGCACCCAAAATGCATCTACTTTTCCAAGCACTTTGCATCGTATTTCTCTCCGGAGTTCCCCCATAATTGAATAAATCTGCAGAATCTGACGCTGTTTTTAGCAAAAGTCTTCTTTCCGTCTATTTTCGCAGGAATTTTCACAGGGGACGAAAACCACGTAACTTTTTATGGAAAAGAAGGGGAATGAGCCCCAGATGGGGCCGGGGGGCCACCCGAGGGCCAAAAGGGCTGTTCGCAAAACGGAGAGCCGTCGCCACCACGATCTTCGATTTCGGAGTCAGATTGATCCGGGATTTCACCCCCGGAGGTGGAATTCGAGGGGCTTCGTCACCATCATCATCACCACCATCATCTCCATCAACCATGAGCTCCATCACCCCCTCCATGTGTGAGTAGTTGCTGTAGGCATGTGAGGTGTGAGGGGTTTTGGATGAGATTGATCATGTAATTTCTACCCGGTATGCGGGATCTAGGGGTTTGTCTTGAGAATTCTTATGTCTTATGTTGATGCACTATTGCTAGGCTTAATGCTTGTTACTAGGGCCCGAGTGGCATGATTTCAGTACTGAACTTGCATTGCTACATCATATATATGAGTTTGGGATCTATCTGCAATGTGTATTACCTGATATTATGTTGAACCTGCGAACCCTAAAGTGACAGCTAGGGAAAACAAGGGGGATATGTTCTAGTTTGAGGATTATGTGTGTTCATGGAGTGTTAATGCGTTGGTCCGGGCTATTCGAAAGGGTAGACCTTAATTACCTGTAGTTCCAAGTTGGCCCCGGTGAAATGGGCAGGTAGGACAATAGGCTTTGTGCAAATTCTCTTGGTTAGTACGCACAATAATTTACGGAACACACACCTACATAAAACTGAGATAAAGAAAGGCCCCGCTGCTAGCAAAACATTATTATATGATCAATCTTATCCGTGCAACACCCCGCTGTCACCTCATGCCTGCGTTTTAGTTTCTGGTTTACTTCCACTCTTTTCCGGTGAAAACTGGAAAAACACTTGCTCTCCATTTACTTTTTGTTTGTTTACTTTCACTGCATTATTACACTCACCACTCTCGCTGCAAGTTTGTTGATACACATGTGTGGTTGGGAGTGATGTCCCAATTGCTAAAGTCTCACCGGTATTCTTGTGTTCCCACTGAGTCGAACTACAAATTTGGGTAATACTTCCCATCGAAGACTACGATTGATCTCCTGCACTTGGGAGCCATCAAGACTGTTTTCTGGCGCCGTTGCCGGAGAGCCTAGCTTTATTGGTAAGACCACTTGTTATTGTCTACTTGCTGCACTTTCTTGTTCCCTACAATGGGAAAGGGAAAGGACACTCCGAAGGAGGTAATTCCTTCAACTACTCGTTCTGGTAATGATTTGCCTAGTAGACCAAATTTTTCACCTAATGTTGTTTTTACTGTGGCTGCTAAGAAAAAGAAAGGAATAGCTGGTAAATCACCTTTGTCAAAAATGTCTACTAGTACATCTAATGATCAAACACTTGATAATGTAGACAAAGAACTAGCTTCTGAAATTCCTGAAACTATTGAAACACCTGAGGCAACTGAAATTCCTGAATCTTCTGTGGATGAAAATGTAGAACTTGAGCTAGAAAGAAATGAAACTCGTAGAGAGTATGAATATGGGGCCTCTTCTGAAGAAGAAGAAGCATTTATTGAGGCCTTTATATCACCTGATTATTCAAAACTTGATAAACTCTCTATTTATGATGATGCATCTCTTGGAAATTGTTTTGCTGCTACTAGGAATTTGTGTGGTCCAGCTATTAGGATTAGAAATAAAGATTATGAATTCAATGTTAATCCTGAGATAATTGAGATAGTTGAGAAATCTAGATTCTGTGGAAAGGATGAGGAGTCTCCTCTTGATCATATTGCTGAATTGCATGCTTTATCTACTGCATTTGGAAATGATGAAATCCGTCAACATTATTTATTCTTAAAATTGTTTCCTTTTTCTTTGGGTGAAGATGCTAGAGTTTGGTATAATCGTTTAGGACCAGCATGTATTACTAGTAAGGAAGAATGCTTGCAATTGTTTTTCAATAAATATTTTCCTGCTGAAAGGATACATGCATTAACTGTTGAAATTGGCAATTTTAGACAAGATAAGAAAGAGAGTCTACCCCAAGCTTGGGGGAGATTTGGTAAAATGTGTAGGAAATGTCCTGGTCATGGTTTTAAACCTCATGAATTGCTTGATATATTCTATAATGGACTAATGGGGGAAACAAGAGACTACCTTGATAGTATTGCAGGGAATATCTTTAGGGACAGAAGTGTTGATGAAGCAATTGAATTACTGGAGTCTATTCTCGAAAATGAAGCTGATTGGCACATTGAGGAGATAGATAAAAATGAGACACTCCCAGAGAAGAAAGGAGGTATGCTCGAATTGAACCAAGAAGCAATGGCTGAAGCTTCCAAGGATATTAAAGAGAAGGGAATTAAAACCTCCCATCTCAAGGAATTATCTGAAATGGGTATTGAACTTCCTACTGATGAACCATGTTTTCCAATTCAAGTGAACTCTATACTCCCTATGGAAGGTAATGCGAAGGTAACACCTCCCATTGATGTCTCTTATGTTAACAATTTTGCTTATCATGATAATCCTGAGGAGCGTAAAATTAGAATGACTATCATGGAAAACCATCATAAAATTATTTTCCTCCGTGAAAATTTAAATGCTAGTGTAGGGGAAGTTAAAAGAATTGTTAAACATTGTGAAATGATGAACAATCAAGTTGAGAAAATGATTTCTTTACAAAATCAATTGTATGAAAATCTGAATAAACAAAAACAACTATGTGGAGTTAATACAAGGGGAGGTGCAAGCACCCAGGATCCTGATTATCCTGATGATCATCCTAAAAGAAAAGAGCAAGTTGCTCTTAAAGATAAATCTTTTGCAGGTAAATCTCCCAATGAAAATGAGCATGATGATGACTCCACTGAGCAAGACAAGGGTATTTCTATTTCTGATGTTGAGACTGAGGATGATAATAATGAAGAAGAAGAATCATCTCCACCTGATATTGCACAACATGATGATAATAATGAAGAAGCTGCTGATAAGGAGGATCCTCAGCCTCCTATTGAGAAGACTAAGAAGAAGAAGAAGCCAAATAAATATAAAGATAAAGGTAAAGGAAGGGATCCATGGGTGCAAAGACCCATTCCATATCCCCAAGAGGTATTAAAAACAAAAGATGAAGAAAGGCATGGGCAATTTTATGATATGATTAAGAATATGAAATTAGAGATTCCACTTATTGATGCTATTAAGAACCCTCCATATTCAAAATACATGAAAGATATTGTCACTAATAAAAGAAAGATACCTACTGATGCTATTACTGCTATGCTTGCTGACTATTCATTTAAAGGAAAATTGCCTGAAAAACGTGGAGATCCTGGTATTCCTACTATTCCTTGCAAAATTAAAGAAGCCTATGTGAAATATGCATTATGTGATTTAGGAGCTGGTGTTAGTGTTATGCCTTTTTCACTATATAAGAAGCTTAATTTAAACAAACTAGTTCCAACAGAAATATCTTTACAAATGGCTGATAAGACAACTGCTGTACCTATAGGAATATGTGAGGATGTTCCCATCTCTATTGCTAATGAGTTGATACCTACTGATTTTGTTATACTAGAAATGCTTGAAGATGATAATCTATCTATTATTCTTGGGAGACCTTTTTTGAATACTGCAGGAGCTGTGATAAATTGCACTGAGAGCAAAGTGACATTTAACGTCAAAGGCAAAGAGCACACTATTTATTTTCCCAAGAAGAAACATGTTACAAGTATGAGCACAAGTGTGAATTCTATACAAATAAATTCTATTATGATTGGTAGCTTTGAAATACCTCTACCACCTCCAGCACCAAGGTATGAAATATTGATGATTGGGACTATTTATTGTTTTACAATAAGTAATAATAAGAATCATGAGCCATATTCTTTACATGTTGCTAATGAGACCTGATCAACCTCATTACTAATGTGGAAATGATAAAAGCATGATTCACAAACATTGAAATTGCATTTCTTTTTATGTTATTTGCTTTAAAATTGTGAGACATAGACATAGTATAAAAAAATTTAGAATCAGAAATCACAGAATATGAAGTTTTAGAAATTCTCTGTAGAAAAGTTTCACGTAAAATTCCAGAAAAATTAGGGGGTCAGTTTTTTGCCCGAAGGGACCAGCAGCCAGTGGGGGAGCACCAGCAGGCCACCAGGGGCCAAAATAGGTACCTCCACGCGGCCAGATTCCTTGGCCGCGTGGGATACCCTATTTTTTGCCACAAGTGGGTGCTGGGGCCCATCCAATGCTCATCTGCTCCCTTTCGACCGAAAACCAACCCCAGTTCATCTCCTCCATTTTTCTCGTGCTCTGTTTCTCCGTCAATCCTCGATCTCCACATTTGAGGCAGATTTTTCAAATCTGTTTGGTGGAATCACTCCTTGGTATGTAACTCCTTCACTCATCCAATTACTTTTTGCTCCCATGCTTTGTGTATGAAGTATTTTGCTGCACTAGGTGTCACCTATTATGTCTAAGAACTCCATGAATTTGAGTTTTCTAGTTGATATGGATGCATGATATTGATTAGAGGACTAGTTATGGATGCCTTAGCAATGTTTTAGAGTGATACAATTTAATTTTTGTTGGATTTCATTTTGGTACAGCAAGGTAACATGCTGAACAAGGGAAAGGCATTGCTTGGGATGTCCTCAAGGACAAGGAGGAGAGAATCAAAGGTGTCCAACAATCATGATGACAATCAATTATGGGAGGATGAATTGGTTTTTGCAGGGGAAAATCTGCGTGTCCATACCACAAGATGGCAAGACCCCGAAGTGCTTGAACATTGGGGGATTGCTGTAACACCCTCACTGTCAGTGAACAGTAATCACTGTTACTGTTCATCTGTACTGTTCAAAACTTTTGCTTGATCAACTGGTTCAGTTCAAATTCAATTCTCCTTTGATATTGTTGCAAGCAATGTGAACCATGGACCTTGATCATCATGGGTGAAAACAAAGTCCAAGCCATTTGAATTAAAATTCAAACAAACCAAAAATGCCTTTTGATGAATATTAAAAATTATGGTGACAATAAATCTTTTCCAAAAATCTTGGAACCACTTTTATAAAATCCCAAATAATCACTGGACCAAATCCATATGGGTTTGGGAATTTATTGAGTTATGGAAAATTCTAAACAAATCAAAACAGTTGCTAAAAACCCCAATTTAATCATTTAATATTATAATAAAATATTAAATGACTTTTATAAGTGCCCAATCTTTTTGTGGCAGTAATATATGGTGTAACAATAAATATGGGACACATCCCATATTTTACAAAATTTCCTAGGTATATAAAATAATTACAAAAAGTAATATCAGAACAGAAAAGGGAAAATATCATAAAAGCAAAAGAGGCCCCCCGGTGAGCTTGCGTTCGTTTTGCCCATCGCCGTATTCACTCCCGCTCGTATTCGCGCCGTCCCCGCATCCATCGTCCTCCGGCCGCCGCCTGTGCACTCACCGCCGTCGAGGTGGTTGTCCTCGGCGTCCGCCTCGCATACCCGTAGACGCGCGGCCTCGTGCCCGGGGCTGGCCAAATGGTGGCCGAGGACGGCTTCCGATGAGCCTCCGCCGTGCCACGGCTGACCGCCGGCGCGCCTCCGTGGTAAATCCTGTGGGTGTCCCACTGACGTGTGGGCCCCACTCGGTTTAGTTAACCACTAATTAGTCCCTGATAGAATTAATTAAAACTAGCAGAGAATGACATGTGGGCCCTTCCCCCTTTAATCTAATTAAAATGTATTAACCACTGTGTCAATGACACATGGGTCCCACCTATAAGTTAATTAATTAACTGATTTAATTTAACCCTGTTAGACTTACATGTGGGACCCCACTGATATTTGAATTTAATTAAATGTTTTATTAGCATGTGAGGCTGACCAGTGGGTCCCACTGGTCAGGTTTGACCAGTCAACCCTCTGTGGATAATGTTTGTATTTTATTAATAAAAATAATTTCAGAATTTTTTTAAATGATTTAAAACTTTGAAAATTAATATCTTTTAAACCGTAACTCGGATCGAAAAAGTTTATACATGAAAGTTGATTAGAAAAATATAACAAATACGGATACGCTATTTGTATGTCTACCACACCCCCTAGCACACCGATCATCGACATTCCCCCCCTCCGGGCTGTCTGTCGATAATTTCCGGTACCGATAAAAAGTACCCGGATGAATTTATTCCGAACACGAAAGTTGTCCGGAATGGTTCAGCTAACAAGGATACACCCCCCTTATGTTTGTCCGGTACCCACGACACCTTCGGCATGAACCCTTCCCCCTCCGGACACCCTGTCCGGTAATCACCCGGAGTCGGTAGTTCATCCCCGGATGAATTCCCGCTCCGAGCAACGTGCATTGCACTGCGTTAGAACACCGTTAACATTTCATCTGTCATGTCATGCATATGTTTGTATATTATTGCTGTGTATTTACTATTTCCTCCCCCCTTAATCTCCGGTAGACCCCGCTGCTACCGCCGACTACACCGCCGCCGGGTACGACTACTTCGTCGACGACCCTACCCCTACCGTCGAGCTTGCAGGCAAGCAGAGCCATTCTCTTCCCCAGATATCGCCTATCTTTCCGTATTTTCTTGCACTAGGCATGGTTACTGCTGCTGCTACGTTATACTCCTATTCAATTGCATAGCCTGATTTTGTCGCCCCTTGATGTACCTTTCCTTTATCCTATGCTGCCTATTATTACTTATGCATTATTCAGCAGTGAGCCCTGCGCATTGTTAGCTAGGATTAGATAGCGGGCCGTGATCACTCAGGGGAGTGAGCACGGATGCAATATATATACAACTGCACAGGTACGGTACAATGCAGACACCGCCAAAGGCCCCTATCTGGGTTATGCCTAGTCACCTCAAGTGTGAGCTATCCAGGAGTAATCCTTGTACTCCACTCGAGGCTGACTTTGTCTTGCCGCCATAGGGTCCTGGACAACGGTTGTCCTTAAAGGTAAGAAAGTCGGGCGACCCAACGGTGCCCGCGAGAGGTATATCGTCGGGAACGACAGGGAGGGTACGACCGACGTTACTAGCGTGCTTGGCCCCTGCTCGTATCTCGCGAGAGTTACCAAACCACGAAAGTCGAGCTCTACCAAGAGCACACGCGAGACAAGGTAAGGAGACGGTTCACCTTGTTGGTAACCGCAGTGACTTGGTGGGACGACAGGGCAGGCACCGATGTTACTGGTGGTCCTGACTGCTGTCGTTGACCGCGGGTCGGTTAAGTCGAGGCAACGATAACGGTTGTCACGCAGGTTAATTAAAATGCTAAATGGTTCGGCGGATGACTTGAGAGACCCGTTGGTCTGTACGCACTACCTTCACGTGGGATAAGGAGTATGGGCTCCCCTGCGTCGTAGTTTGTCCGAAAGCTCTTCAGACGTCAGCAGTACTGCGGCCTGATCGCCGGGAAGTGGTCTTGTCTTTTTGCTGCAGCAGGTGTGTTTGGATTTGCTTTTGCTTCACCGGCCAGACTCGCACCGTGCAGGAGCGTGCAAGGGTGAGGGACCTAGACCCCTTGGCGCATAGGATATAGTCCGGCGGATGGCCTCTCTGCTGAGCCTAGGATGAACTGCGATGTGTCGGATAGCTTTGGTGGAGCGTTCCCTAACCAGGTTCCCGCCACCCTGGAGATTCGAGCGTGCAGGCTGAACAGTAGTGCACCCCTGCAGGGAGTTTAATCTATTCGAATAGCCGTGTCCACGGTAACAGGACGCTTTATGCTGAAGCTGGATCTTACCACTAGAAACTATTATTAATAAACTGTATGGTTCCGGGTTTTCTTCCTCGCGGGGATGTCGAGGAGGTGAACTCGGAGGCGTTATTATTATTGTTAATCATTACAACTTATATTATACAATGTTGCAGCAACTTCTGCTTCGTTGTTACTTTATGCTTTATATGAACTGTTGGCTGATTCTTACCTCATGCTGCAAGACATCGTCGGAAGATGCTAGTCTTCGATAGGCCTAGTTTCTTACCCTTATTCTGATTTCTATCTTGCAGTCCACTATATATAGACTCTTCTTTCCGTTGATACAATGCATAATGCTTAGTAGCGGACGTAAGACTCGCGGGTATACTAGATACTCACCTGCTTTATTTCCTTTACTGTTTTGCCTGATCGGCCGCTGCAGTCGACGTTGGAGCCCAGGAGCAGGAGTACCCCGGAGGCGGATACTACTACGTCGAGACCCCCACTGACCAGGACCAGGAGTAGTTTCGGAGGCTCCCAGGCAGGAGGCCTTGCCTTTTCGATCTGTATCTCTGATGTTATTTGTGCTAGCCTTCTTAAGGCAAAACTTGACTAACTATGTCTGTACTCAGATATTATGGTTTGTATGATTTATGTATTCGGGTCCGAGTGACCCCCCTTTATTGTAACATATTGGTTTATCCTTTTGTGTTTAGTGTTGTGCTGTGATATTCTCACCGTGGCACCCTAATCTCAGCCGTGTACCCAGCGTGTATGATTACTGTACACGGATTGATTTTGGGGGCGTCACAAGTTGGTATCAGAGCCGACTGCCTGTAGGAAGCCACCCCACCACTACCTGGTCGAAGTTGAGTCTAGACTTTGAAAAACTATTTTGCTAACTTAATATGTGGCTTACGGGCCCACATCGATGTCACTACGTGTGATATCTATGGTATTAGGATCCTTTTCTCCTTACCTATGCTCTGGGAATCTGCTCTCTTATCCTTGCTGGTAAGTTTTACAAAATCTGACATTAGGATCACGTTGTCTTGATTCCACCCGGCGTTTTTTATGGTGCATCCCCCATTGATCAAGTCGTGTCGCAGGAGTCGTACGCCAGATCCCAGACCGCGGATCCCATTCTCATTCTGGGCAGGCCGCGCGTTCTCTGGCATCAACTGCTGTGGCCAACAGTTTTCTTGCGGCGTGATTGACATAGTGGAATCTATGTCGCGTCGTGTAATCCTAACCGCGGTCTGCGCGCCGCCTAGTGAGTCCTTTTTCCTTAATTTCTACGACGTTACGCTGCCCGATTTTCGATTGATTCTATGTGTGGATGTGTAGGTCTTATATGACTACTCCTATATATCCGTGCCTCCTCTTTGTTGTCGTCTTACCTATTACTCGTTTCCGGCATCTCGTTAAAAATGTTCATCGCTGAAATACCCCTGTTAAATTCTAGCAGGATGGCTGGTCGTGGTGGTCGTGGTCGTGGTCGTGGTGCCAACGACCCCCCTCCGCCGCCGGACTACATGGCCGCGATGATGCAGCAGTTTCAGATGAACCAAGTGTTTATGCAAGGAGTCATTGATCAGCTCCAGAACCAGAATCAGAACCAGAACCAGCACCAGAACCATCCGCTTGTGGTTACTCTGCGGGATTTCATGCGTCTCAACCCCCCTCTCTTCCACCAGCCTGAACAGCCACTGGATGCCGATGATTGGCTTCGTGACATCACTCGTCAGCTAGAGTTCGCTAATGTGAGCGTTGCTGATTATGTCACCTTCGCGTCCTATTTCCTGTGTGGTCCCGCTGCTCAGTGGTGGAACACTTACAAGGGCTCGCTAGCTGAAGGGACTGTCGTCACCTGGAATGACTTCAAGACTGCTTTCCGCGCTCGTTATGTCCCCCAGGCGATTATGAACCGTATGAAGGCTGAGTTCCGCAACCTCGTTCAGGGCAGCAAAACTGTCGAGGCTTACCAGAGGGAATTCCTCCGCCTCTCCCGCTATGCTGCAAGTGACCTTCCGAATGATGCAAGTAAGCAAGAGAAGTTCCGTGATGGACTCAACCCAGATCTCCAGCTTGCACTTGCTTTGCACGTCTTCCCCGACTTCGCCACCATGGTGAACCAGACTATCACTTTGGAGACCGCTCAGCTTAAGTTCGGTGGTTCGCCGAAGCGCCCCCGTGATGCTGGCTCATCTTCGGGCACAGCACAGAAGCAACGCGTTTGGCTTCCACATAGTGTGTTTCGTCCGAATGCCCCTGTACCAAGGCCGTCGTATGTTGCACCCCGTCTGCCTCCGCCCCCGCCGAGACAGCCGAAGACTGAGACTGCACCCCTCCGTCCTCAAGATGGCCTGTGTTTCAAGTGCCGTCAGCCAGGCCATATTTCCAGAGACTGCCCTCAGCGACAGAATCAACTGGTAGTTCACCCTGCTGGCCGCGGAAATGGTCGTGGCAACAATGGGACCCTCAACTATAATACTGGGTCAAATCCTCATGCTCGTGGTCATGCTTACAACATTGATGTTGAAGCAGCTCAAGAACAGCCCGCTACTGTGATGGGTACACTCCTCGTTAACTCAATACCTGCTACTATTTTATTTGATACAGGAGCATCACATTCATTTATGTCTGGAGCATTTGCATCTAAGCATGGCATATACCACGAAAAGATGCGTACCCCCTTAATAGTCCGGACTCCCGGTACCCAGTGTCGTGTCGACATGGTTGCACCTAACCTCACTGTCGAGATCGAAAGATTGGAGTTCATGGTTTCTCCACACATTCTGAAAACCTCCACCATCGACCTTATCTTGGGTATGGATTGGCTGAAAACCCACGATGCCGCACTTTATTGTGGCACCAAGGTCATCCAACTTTTTCATCCTTCTGGCGCGATATTGAGTCATACCGCCATTGTGTCGATGAATGCCGAAGCTCATATATATGCTCTGAATGCCTTGAATGTCGCACCTCTCGAAGGGATTGAGAAAGTCCCAATCGTTTGCGATTTTACCGACGTATTCCCAGAAGAACTGCCGGGGATACCCCCGATTAGGGAAGTTGAATTCGTCATCGACTTGAAGCCTGGCACCGTCCCTATTGCCAAGCGCCCATATAAGATGCCACCTCACCACCTCCTTGAATTGAAGAAGGAGATCGACACGGCCCTCGAGAAAGGCTTCATCCGTCCTAGTTCCTCTGCTTGGGGAGCACCTTCGCTCTTGTCAAGAAGAGTGATGGCACGAACCATTTGGTCCAAGATTACCGACCTATCAACCAGGCCACGATACAGAACAAGTACCCCCTCCCTCGGATCAATGATCTTTATGATCAACTTGCTGGATCCACGGTGTTTTCAAAACTCGACTTAAGGTTGGGTTACCATCAGATCCGGGTCCGTGATGAGGACATCCCGAAGACCGCATTCATTACTCGCTATGGTTCATACGAGTACACTGTCATGTCCTTTGGCTTGACGAATGCACCAGCCACCTTCTCCAGATTGATGAACTATATATTCATGGAATACCTCGACAAGTTCGTCGTGGTTTATCTGGATGATATATTGATTTACTCCAAGACTGATGCAGAACATGCTGAACATCTTCGCCTTATACTGGAAAAGCTTCGAGAACACAAACTGTATGCTAAGTACTCTAAGTGTGAGTTCTGGCTTCCTGAAGTAACCTACCTTGGTCATGTGATTTCCAAGGATGGTGTTGCCGTCAACCCCGAACGTATTCAGGCTATTCTTGACTGGACTCCTCCCAAGACTGTCAAGCAAGTCCGAAGTTTCCTCGGCCTTGCCAGCTATTGCCGCCGTTTTGTTGAGAATTTCTCCAAGATTGCTAGGCCTCTGACTAACCTGCGGCACAAAGGCGTCAAGTTTGAGTGGACTGATAAATGTCAAGAAAGTTTTCAAGCTCTCAAGGACAAGCTCACTTCACCCCCAGTGCTTGCTCCCCCTGATACTCAGAAGGACTTCGTGATATATTGTGACGCATCTCGTCAAGGATTAGGATGTGTCCTAATGCAAGAGCGCAAAGTGATTGCTTATGGCTCTCGTCAGTTGCGTTCTCACGAAGAAAACTATCCAACACATGATCTCGAATTGGCAGCGGTAATTTATGCATTGAAGCTGTGGCGACATTACCTCGTCGGTAATCGTTGCGAGATCTTCACCGACCACCAAAGCCTGAAGTACTTATTCACCCAACCAGACCTGAATCTCCGCCAGCAGAGATGGCTCGAGACAATAGCCGACTACAACATGGGAATTTCTTACACCCCTGGCAAAGCTAATGTGGTGGCCGATGCCTTAAGCCGCAAAGCCTACTATTCTGAACTTGAAGTCCAGATAGAGCAGCCACTTCTGTATGAAGAGTTCCGCAAGTTGAACCTTGAAATTGTTCCGCAGGGACATGTGAATAACCTTGTCGTTGAGCCAGACCTTGACAGCACAATCAAGTGGATACAAACATGTGACTCTGATGTCGAGAAGATCAAGAAGTATATCGCTAGTGGAAAGCCATCATGCTTCACTGTTGCTGATGATGGTACGTTGTATTTCAAGAATCGTTTAGTGGTCCCTAGGAGTAAGCCCAATCTAAACTTGACCCCGCGCGTCATGAAAGAAGCTCATGATACTCCTTTGTCGATTCACCCTGGTAGTACCAAGATGTACCAAGACCTTCGTCAGCGGTACTGGTGGTCTAACATGAAGCAAGACATTGCTCGTTATGTTGATGAGTGTGACGTTTGTCGTCGCGTCAAGGCAGAACATCAAAGACCTGCTGGTACTCTGCAACCACTCTCTATTCCTGAATGGAAATGGGACAAGATTGAAATGGACTTCGTCACCGGTTTTCCGCGATCACAGAAAGGTCATGATGCCATCTTTGTCGTCATCGACCGATTCTCCAAGGTTGCTCACTTTCTGCCAGTCAAGGAGACGATCTCTGCTAGTCAGTTGGCAGACTTGTATGTTTCCAGAATCGTGTCACTCCACGGTATTCCGTTGGAGATCAGTTCCGACCGAGGCAGCATTTTCACCTCGAAGTTCTGGGATAGTTTCCAAGAAGCTATGGGCACTCACCTAAATTTCAGCACCGCTTATCACCCCCAGTCACAAGGACAAGTCGAACGAGTCAACCAAGTACTTGAAGATATGCTTCGAGCGTGTGTCATTTCATTCAGTAAGAAATGGGAGGAATCTCTTCCATTTGCTGAATTCTCGTACAACAATAGCTATCAGGCTAGTTTGAAGATGGCACCCTTTGAAGTTCTCTATGGGCGTAAGTGCCGAACCCCTCTGAATTGGTCCGAAACTAGAGAACGAACTCTCATTGGTCCGGACATTATACAGCATGCCGAAGATCAGGTTCGCGTTATTCGTGAACACTTGGAAGCTGCTCAGTCTCGTCAGAAGAGCAACTATGATCGCAAGCACAAGGAAATGGTCTATCAACCTGGCGAATATGCTTACCTCCGTGTCACCCCGATGCGAGGCACTCACCGCTTCGGGATCAAAGGCAAGTTAGCTCCTCGCTACATTGGCCCGTTCCGTATTCTTTCCCGGAGTGGAGCAGTGGCATACCGTCTGGAATTGCCGCCAAACCTCTCCCAAGTCCACGATGTATTCCACGTGTCGCAACTCCGACGCTGCTTCAAAGACCCTATTCGTTAAGTGGAGCATGATATGATTGAATTGCAACAGGACTTGACTTATCAAGAACATCCGAGCCGCATTCTCGATCAGTCTGAACGCAAGACCCGCAACAAGACAACCAAGTCCCTCAAGGTTCAGTGGTCAAACCATTCTGAAGATGAAGCCACCTGGGAACGCGAAGATCGTCTTCGTGAGGAATACCCCGATCTTTTCCCCTCTACCGCTTAGATTCTCGGGATGAGAATTCTTGTAGTGGGGGAGATTTGTAACACCCTCACTGTCAGTGAACAGTAATCACTGTTACTGTTCATCTGTACTGTTCAAAACTTTTGCTTGATCAACTGGTTCAGTTCAAATTCAATTCTCCTTTGATATTGTTGCAAGCAATGTGAACCATGGACCTTGATCATCATGGGTGAAAACAAAGTCCAAGCCATTTGAATTAAAATTCAAACAAACCAAAAGTGCCTTTTGATGAATATTAAAAATTATGGTGACAATAAATCTTTTCCAAAAATCTTGGAACCACTTTTATAAAATCCCAAATAATCACTGGACCAAATCCATATGGGTTTGGGAATTTATTGAGTTATGGAAAATTCTAAACAAATCAAAACAGTAGCTAAAAACCCCAATTTAATCATTTAATATTATAATAAAATATTAAATGACTTTTATAAGTGCCCAATCTTTTTGTGGCAGTAATATATGGTGTAACAATAAATATGGGACACATCCCATATTTTACAAAATTTCCTAGGTATATAAAATAATTACAAAAAGTAATATCAGAACAAAAAAGGGAAAATATCATAAAAGCAAAAGAGGCCCACCCCTACCCCCTGTTTTCCCCGGCCCAACTAACAACCAGCCCAACCCCGGCCCATCTCTGTTTTCCCCTTCCTCTGGCTACAGGGAGGCCGGCCATGGCGTGGCAGCCATCCCACGGCTGCCATGGCCGCCGTGTCGCCCATCCCGGCTTGCCGGCGAGGGGATAAGGCCGACCCGCCCCCGAACCCTGGAAACCCTAGCCACCCCCTGCCCGTTCCACTCCTCCCCCTCGCGCTCCGTCGCCTCACTACGCAGCAACCGGCGCTCGGCCGTCGCCGCGGCCCGAGCGCCACCGCGGCCACCGTGCTCCCCGTGCCACCGGAGCTTGTCCTGGAGAACCGCCTCTCTCATCCGTTTCGCCTCGGCCCTCAAGCTCCGACCGAGACGCGCAGCAGCGCCCGATCCAAGCCGTTCACCGTCGCCACGGCCCCCGAACTCCGGCGACAGGTCCATCACCCCCAGAGCTTCCCCGGCTCCCTCGCCACCGCTACAAGCCCCCCGGTGAGCTTGTGTTCGTTTTTCCCATCGTCGTATTCACTCCCGCTCGTATTCGCGCCGTCCCCGCATCCATCGTCCTCCGGCCGCCGCCTGTGCACTCACCGCCGTCGAGGTGGTTGTCCTCGGCGTCCGCCTCGCATACCCGTAGACGCGCGGCCTCGTGCCCACCTGATTCGTGCCCGGGGCTGGCCAAATGGTGGCCGAGGACGGCTTCCGATGAGCCTCCGCCGTGCCACGGCTGACCGCCGGCGCGCCTCCGTGGTAAATCCTGTGGGTGTCCCACTGACGTGTGGGCCCCACTCGGTTTAGTTAACTACTAATTAGTCCCTGATAGAATTAATTAAAACTAGCAGAGAATGACATGTGGGCCCTTCCCCCTTTAATCTAATTAAAATGTTTAATTAACCACTGTGTCAATGACACATGGGTCCCACCTGTAAGTTAATTAATTAACTGATTTAATTTAACCCTGTTAGACTTACATGTGGGACCCCACTGATATTTGAATTTAATTAAATGTTTTATTAGCATGTGAGGCTGACCAGTGGGTCCCACTGGTCAGGTTTGACCAGTCAACCCTCTGTGGATAATGTTTGTATTTTATTAATAAAAATTATTCCAGAAATCTTTTAAATGATTTAAAACTTTGAAAATTAATATCTTTTAAACCGTAACTCGGATCGAAAAAGTTTATACATGAAAGTTGATCAGAAAAATATAACGAATACGGATACGCTATCCGTATGTCTACCACACCCCCTAGCACACCGATCATCGACATTCCCCCCCTCCGGGCTGTCTGTCGATAATTTCCGGTACCGATAAAAAGTACCCGGATGAATTTATTCCGAACACGAAAGTTGTCCGGAATGGTTCAGCTAACAAGGATACAACCCCCTTATGTTTGTCCGGTACCCACGACACCTCCGGCATGAACCCTTCCCCCTCCGGAGTCTGGACACCCTGTCCGGTAATCACCCGGAGCCGGTAGTTCATCCCTGGATGAATTCCCGCTCCGAGCAACATGCATTGCACTGCGTTAGAACACCGTTAACATTTCATCTGTCATGTCATGCATATGTTTGTATATTATTGCTGTGTATTTACTGTTTCCTCCCCCCTTAATCTCCGGTAGACCCCGCTGCTACCGCCGACTACACCGCCGCCGGGTACGACTACTTCGTCGACGACCCTACCCCTACCGTCGAGCTTGCAGGCAAGCAGATCCATTCTCTTCCCCAGATATCGCTTATCTTTCCGTATTTTCTTGCACTAGGCATGGTTACTGCTGCTGCTACGTTATACTCCTATTCAATTGCATAGCCTGATTTTGTCGCCCCTTGATGTACCTTTCCTTTATCCTATGCTGCCTATTATTACTTATGCATTATTCAGCAGTGAGCCCTGCGCATTGTTAGCTAGGATTAGATAGCGGGCCGTGATCACTCAGGGGAGTGAGCACGGATGCAATATATATACAACTGCACAGGTACGGTACAATGCAGACACCGCCAAAGGCCCCTATCTGGGTTATGCCTAGTCACCTCAAGTGTGAGCTATCCAGGAGTAATCCTTGTACTCCACTCGAGGCTGACTTTGTCTTGCCGCCATAGGGTCCTGGACAGCGGTTGTCCTTAAAGGTAAGAAAGTCGGGCGACCCAACGGTGCCCGCGAGAGGTATATCATCGGGAACGACAGGGAGGGTACGACCGACGTTACTAGCGTGCTTGGCCCCTGCTCGTATCTCGCGAGAGTTACCAAACCACGAAAGTCGAGCTCTACCAAGAGCACACGCGAGACAAGGTAAGGAGACGGTTCACCTTGTTGGTAACCGCAGTGACTTGGTGGGACGACAGGGCAGGCACCGACGTTACTGGTGGTCCTGACTGCTGTCGTTGACCGCGGGTCGATTAAGTCGAGGCAACGATAACGGTTGTCACGCAGGTTAATTAAAATGCTAAATGGTTCGGCGGATGACTTGAGAGACCCGTTGGTCTGTACGCACTACCTTCACGTGGGATAAGGAGTATGGGCTCCCCTGCGTCGTAGTTTGTCCGAAAGCTCTTCAGACGTCAGCAGTACTGCGGCCTGATCGCCGGGAAGTGGTCTTGTCTTTTTGCTGCAGCAGGTGTGTTTGGATTTGCTTTTGCTTCACCGGCCAGACTCGCACCGTGCAGGAGCGTGCAAGGGTGAGGGACCTAGACCCCTTGGCGCATAGGATATAGTCCGGCGGATGGCCTCTCTGCTGAGCCTAGGATGAACTGCGATGTGTTGGATAGCTTTGGTGGAGCGTTCCCTAACCAGGTTCCCGCCACCCTGGAGATTCGAGCGTGCAGGCTGAACAGTAGTGCACCCCTGCAGGGAGTTTAATCTATTCGAATAGCCGTGTCCACGGTAACAGGACGCTTTATGCTGAAGCTGGATCTTACCACTAGAAACTATTATTAATAAACTGTATGGTTCCGGGTTTTCTTCCTCGCGGGGATGTCGAGGAGGTGAACTCGGAGGCGTTATTATTATTGTTAATCATTACAACTTATATTATACAATGTTGCAGCAACTTCTGCTTCGTTGTTACTTTATGCTTTATATGAACTGTTGGCTGATTCTTACCTCATGCTGCAAGACATCATCGGAAGATGCTAGTCTTCGATAGGCCTAGTTTCTTACCCTTATTCTGATTTCTATCTTGCAGTCCACTATATATAGCCTCTTCTTTCCGTTGATACAATGCATAATGCTTAGTAGCGGACGTAAGACTCGCGGGTATACTAGATACTCACCTGCTTTATTTCCTTTACTGTTTTGCCTGATCGGCCGCTGCAGTCGATGTTGGAGCCCAGGAGCAGGAGTACCCCGGAGGCGGATACTACTACGTCGAGACCCCCACTGACCAGGACCAGGAGTAGTTTCGGAGGCTCCCAGGCAGGAGGCCTTGCCTTTTCGATCTGTATCTCTGATGTTATTTGTGCTAGCCTTCTTAAGGCAAAACTTGACTAACTATGTCTGTACTCAGATATTATGGTTTGTATGATTTATGTATTCGGGTCCGAGTGACCCCCCTTTATTGTAACATATTGGTTTATCCTTTTGTGTTTAGTGTTGTGCTGTGATATTCTCACCGTGGCACCCTAATCTCAGCCGTGTACCCTGCGTGTATGATTACTGTACACGGATTGATTTTGGGGGCGTCACAATTGCTGAAGATTTCCAAGCCTTTGCTGCAATTACGGGGCTGCTTGAGTTCTCACGCCATCCACGCAACACATATGTGGAACTCTTGAGGGAATTCCTCTCTACATTCAGGTTTGAGGGACCGGTGGTGCACCGGAAAAGTAAGTCTAAGAACCCTCCTCCAGCTACTTTTGTCGTTAAATTTACAATGAGGGGGCAGCGTTTAGTCATGTCATTAGAGGGATTCTGTAAGGCTATACGTGTACCAACTACGGGGTTATGGGATGAAACATATGCCGATTCTAGAGAAGAACTTGTCACATTTTGGCGTAGCATTGCTAAGAAAATTCCGGAAAGAATGAATAGAGGCAAGCTCACATGCATCCAACACCCGAGCCTTCGATATTTTGCATTGTTTCTTGCTAGAGGATTCCTTGCTAGGGATAACACTTCTGCTTGCACTGGTCCTATAATCTATTTATTAAAATGTGCAATGGAAAATACAACACCTATATATAACTTGGGAACCATACTTGCTAGAACTTTGCATTTAGCTGTGAGTAGAAATGGCACGGATCACACTCCTTTATATGTTGGTGCCATTGCCACTTTAATCCATGAATACATTATGGCAGAACGAGGTTTTGATGATAACTTGGGTACCTTGGTAAATGAGTCTCGACTGCTGGATTTTGGTTTACTTTTTTGCATGGATATGAGCAGGGCTGAAAAAGAATATTTTGCATATTGCTATAAGGACACTAATGGGAACATTGTGTCCGTTAGGCTCCCTCGTGCTGACTTGTTTGACAGGGAGACAAAATGGACTATGGAGGAGGAGCCACAACAAGAAGAGCCACCGCAGGAGGAGCCCCTACACCAGGCGCCTATGGCATATCCCTGGGGCTTCCCTGAACCACACCTTGGAGCACAAGCGTGGCAGGATCCATCCTTCTTCCAAGGAGGTTCGTCGAGTGGTGGTCATGATTACCACCCAGGATACTAGCTTGATCACAAGCTTGGGGGAGTATTTCTCTCCCTCCTCATTCGTTGTGTTATATCATTTGCATGTTATTTGTTGTTTTATGTTCATTAAATCTGAAAAACACAAAAATATTTTTTGTTATTTGTTAGTTAGTTTACTTCTGGTCATTTACATTATGTTTCTAAAAATCAAAAACCACAAAAAGATTTTTGTTTTCTTGAGTCTAGTATAAATACGGAGCTGCAGGAATTGCTGAAATATGTTCACTGTTATATCCTTTACTCTTTACTTGTGACTCCGTTTGAGCTGAAAATTTAATCACTACTGCAATTTTTCATGACCTTCACCTAAGTAAAACATGAGATTTTTTTTGAGGTGTTTAGGTAGGTAAACAAATTGCTGAATGCAGTAACTTTTTATAGCAAGATTTGAGTTTTTATTGCGCAGATCAAGTGGGGGGAGGAGAACAACAATGATATGATAATGTGCTTGAAGGGATGAAAGGTATGACACCTTTGTCGTGCTTATGTATGCTTTTTAATAACATCAAGTGCACACCTTATGATTCCTTTAACACTTAGAGACATAATAGCGATTGTTTATCTTCTCCGTGGTTTAGTAGAATATATTCTAATGCAACTGAAATATTGTTTAGTGTCATTACTTGGCTGATAGATTGAATAATTGTAGCCTTAAGCAAAGGTTTACGCATCCCATTGTGCTTACTGAACTTGCCAACCAAGAAAAGAATTAGAGAAAAATTTCATGAATGATAAAAGTGGAGTCTTATGCTTGACGAACTTATGGTTGGGAGTTAGTCTAAATGTGTATCACATGGAAAACTTTCAACGATGCACTAAGAATTTTATATTCAAGTTGATATCATGTTCTTTTAACTGTGGATGCCTGTCATGCCGAAATGAGGTAGAGGAATAGTAAGTCTTGATGAGTAAGTATATATGATTAGAGAGACGCATTGGGCCGCTAACCCAAGCCATGCGATATCATGGTGGAAATTTACTTATAGTTAGAATGGACTCCGCAACATATCCTATAATAAAATAAGAAGCTATGCATATAGTGAATGAAATAAAAAAAGGATAATGAGTCCATTCCATTTGTTTGTCTTGCCATTTTGACATGGGCTGGTTTCCATGTCATGGGGCAAGAGGTACCCCAATTGCTGCTCTCTATGATGTCATTAATACTTACAATGATTGTACAAGGCTTATTAGGAATCTAGAGTTGAGTAATCATGGTGCGGGACTTCGCTTTTAAGGGGCATGAGGCTTTCAACTTGTAGTTTGTCAAGCATAAGAATCAAAATGAAAAATTAATGATTTAGAAAAACTGAGAGCAAGTTAGTAAGCACAATGATTTTACTTGTCAACATATGAAAGAATCAGAGATCTCAAAAATCTTGATATGATTCAATCATCAGCGATGCACAACCTTTGTTTATGTCTACAATTGAGCAAACTCATTCAAGTATTAACACTTCATGTTATTTCTATTGCAACAAGTATATATGCTTCAACACTGAGTAGATGCACACTTGCTAGTATTTTGCTACTTGTTACAGGAATCATATCTTGAGTATTTGCTAGTATTAATTGGTGATGCATATGCAATGCAAAGTTCTTGTCAAAGTTTCTATCGCTTCTGCACTGCGTTTGAGTTGTTCGAGGACAAACAACGAGCTAAGCTTGGGGGAGTTGATGCACCCAAAATGCATCTACTTTTCCAAGCACTTTGCATCGTATTTCTCTCCGGAGTTCCCCCATAATTGAATAAATCTGCAGAATCTGACGCTGTTTTTAGCAAAAGTCTTCTTTCCGTCTATTTTCGCAGGAATTTTCACAGGGGACGAAAACCACGTAACTTTTTATGGAAAAGAAGGGGAATGAGCACCAAATGGGGCCGGGGGGCCACCCGAGGGCCAAAAGGGGGCCCCACACGCCGCCAGATTCCTTGGCCGCGTGGGGTCACCCCTTTTGGGCCCAGGTGGCCCACTCCGGCTAGGTCTTCGACGTACCCCTCCATATATACGGGAAACTGACGGGTTTCGAAGGGGAGGGCTGTTCGCAAAACGGAGAGCCGGCGCCACCACGATCTTAGATTTCGGAGTCAGATTGATCCGGGATTTCACCCCCGGAGGTGGAATTCGAGGGGCTTCATCACCATCATCATCACCACCATCATCTCCATCGACCATGAGCTCCATCACCCCCTCCATGTGTGAGTAGTTGCTGTAGGCATGTGAGGTGTGAGGGGTTTTGGATGAGATTAATCATGTAATTGCTACCCGGTATGCAGGATCTAGGGGTTTGTCTTGAGAATTCTTATGTCTTATGTTGATGCACTATTGCTAGGCTTAATGCTTGTTACTAGGGCCCGAGTGGCATGATTTCAGTACTGAACTTGCATTGCTACATCATATATATGAGTTTGGTATCTATCTGCAATGTGTATTACCTGCTATTATGTTGAACCTGCGAACCCTAAACTGACAGCTAGGGAAAACAAGGGGGATATGTTCTAGTTTGAGGATTATGTGTGTTCATGGAGTGTTAATGCGTTGGTCCGGGCTATTCGAAAGGGTAGAACTTAATTACCTGTAGTTCCAAGTTGGCCCCGGTGAAATGGGCAGGTAGGACAATAGGCTTTGTGCAAATTATCTTGGTTAGTACGCACAATTTACGGAACACACACCTACATAAAACTGAGATAGAGAAAGGCCCCGCTGCTAGCAAAACATTATTATATGATCAATCTTATCCGTGCAACACCCCGCTGTCACCTCATGCCTGCGTTTTAGTTTCTAGTTTACTTCCACTCTTTTCCGGTGAAAACTGGAAAAACACTTGCTCTCCATTTACTTTCTGTTTATTTACTTTCACTGCATTATTACACTCACCACTCTCGCTGCAAGTTTGTTGATACACAGGTGTGTTTGGGAGTGACGTCCCAATTGCTAAAGTCTCACCGGTATTCTTGTGTTCCCACTGAGTCGAACTACAAATTTGGGTAATACTTCCAATCGAAGACTACAATTGATCTCCTGCACTTGGGAGCCATCAAGACTTTTGAGTCCGTTACACGGGCTAGTTATTCTCTTTCTCTTGATAAAACTTGATTCTTCTTTTTGCATCATTCCTAGCTTAAAGGCATAAAAGAAAGCGCTTTCGGGAGGCAGCCCACAACGAATTTAGGATTTTCTTTTTGATTTTTTTGTGTCTTGATGTTTGTTACTACTGTAGAAACATCATTGTATCTTTATTTTTCAGCTTTGTGCCAAGTTATAGCCTCTTATGATAAGGGAAGCAAAAGTTGTGACATGCTGTCCAAAAAACAGATTCTGTCCCTTGACAGAAAAATTCGAATAAAATCACCAGATCATATTTTTGATCTGAATTTTCTGACAGGGTGCTCTATACAATTGTGAAACTTTCGTATGTTCTGAGTTTTTTTGATTTGAGTTGCAGAAGTGCCCCGAAAAAATTCTCTACTACCTATTGTTCTGTTTTTCACAGATTTTGCCACGTTGTGCCTCTCTTCACTTTTGCAAACCTTAAGCTTGCTTTTTCTTTGCAAAAACTTTTTGGCACTCTTGAGAAACAGTAGCTCTTCAAGAATATCTTTATATCTAGTGGGGAAAATTATTTTATTAAGGGTACTAACCTCTCTAATCAGCTTATGATGAGTTATGTATGAAGGGAGTTTTCAAGTGTGCGATGGAAGATGATGAAAGAAGATCCAGGAGTGTCAAGCGCTCAAGCTTGGGGATGCCCCCATGCATCCCCAATAAATATTCAAGGAGACTCAAGCGTGTAAATTTGGGGATGCCCCCGTGCATCCCCTTCTCCATCAACAATCATCAGTTCGTCCTTCGTCTCACTATATTTTTATCACTTCATGCGTTATGTGCTATGCTTGGAGCGTCTCGCTCTTAGGTTTTATTTTTATTTTTCTTTAGTTTTGCTTGCTGGTCATAACAAGTTAGACCCCATCTTACTTTGTGTGGGAGAGAAACACGCTCCACTCCAATCTAAAACACATCATAGGACTTTTCATGCCTATCTTTCTCTGTTGTGTGTTCTTTATCTTTTCGTAGCTGCTGCCATGTTTAGTTTTAGTCTTAGTTTGTCTTTAGCAAGAGCCTTGGCTTTTGTTTAGTTTGTTGCTGGAACTCTTTTTAGTTTTCATGCTTATCTTGTTAAAAAGATTTGGTTGTTGCACTGAGTTGTGTTTTGTCTTGGAAGTAGGTAATTGAGGTTGCTATTTAATTCTAGTAGTAACCTGCAATAGTTTTGAGGTATTGATGTGAGTAATGTCTGAACCTTTGGTGTCAAGAGCTCTAGCCTATTAGTGATAGGTGTCGTATTTTGGGCAATCCGTGTGTATTTTCAAAACCTACAAAACTAGTTGAGAACTCTAGCTACTAGATGGATCACTAATCTTTGGAGGGATCGAATATTAGAGTACACTCACGTACCATGAGTCGAGGATGCGCAAGGATAACCAAACCCCCATACACTCCTCCTCGGGGTACTTGTCTCTTTGTGAACCTCCTTATTAGATTGAGAGTTACCGATAATAAGTGCATGGGTTCTTCGGAATAATGTAAGTATTGAAAATTGACACTTCCACCTTCCCATATTTTGCTAGCCTCTCCCGTGCCGTGCATTGCCTTCTTCTCACTCTGAGAGTTGGTGTCCACCTTCGCCGGTACATCCAAACCCTTGGCATGATACGCTCTGTCATCATAAGCCTCCTTATATCTTTCCTCAAAACAACCACCATACCTACCTATCAAGGCTTTTCCATAGCCTTTCCGAGATATATTGCCATGCAACATCCACCTCTTCATGACTTGATCTTCATGTCATACATGTTCCTGCTGCACTGGCAGCGACATACATTGCATACATCATGATAGTTACATCTTCTTTATGATTTTGAGTACCTTTTAAAGTGTGAAAGATCTCCTTTACCTTCTTGTAAAATAGAGTGTTGCCCTTAAGTGAGGAAAAGATCCCAAAGAGGACAAATGAGAGTTAGATAGAAAGAGCCATTCAGGCCACAAAAAATACAAAAAAATAGAAAAAAGAGAAAAAAATAAATAAAAAGAGAGAAAGGGGCAACACTACTATCCTTTTGAGAGATCCACACTAGTACTCCCTTTATATCGTTGTACTCCATAGAGATGATCATTATGCATATAGCTATGTGGGGACCTTCACACTATAGAACTTGGCTTGCATATTCCAAGGATGAGCCTCCTCAAATGAGCTCTAGGTCTTCATGAGCGAGCAAGTTAGATGCACCCCCACTAGTTCCATTGGAGAGCTTCTTAGCTCGTATGTGCATCCGTTGCATGGCAATCCCTACTCCTCACATCATATCTATCATTTGGCACCTCTTGCCTATGATTGTCCTCATTGATGTGAGCCTTTCTCATCCTTTTTGTCTTCCTCCTCCGTACTCCTCTCTTTGCCATCCTAAGTGTCAACTCTCGTGCTTACGCTCATCCATTGCATGAGTGCTCAAAATATTGAAAAATGAGTGGATCAAATTGACTTGTACCTGGCTAGTGGTCCGGGGACGAGTCAAGATAAGATTCCAGAAAAAGACCAAGTGTGAAACTTTAGTAGATTGAGTTCTCAACAAATAAATGTTTTTCTCGTATTCCCTATCCCCCTTCTTGCAAGCAAACACCATTTGGAGACATTCGAGTCACGGACAGCGAGAGATCTTGCACCTAATGTTCTTTTGTTACTTGTTTCAATGCTAATATAGACTCTTGCATGTTATGACTTGAATTGAATCTCTAACCTTGATTGCTTTACTTTTCAACGTTCTTATATGGTTGCTAGCATGTCACCATAGAAATTATGCCGTTATCATTTACCTACTCGAGGACGAGCAGGAATTAAGCTTGGGGATGTTGATACGTCCAAAACGTATCTATAATTTATACTTGCTCCATGCACGTTTTGTGTGATATTGCTATGATCTAGATACACTTTCATACACTTTTGATCATATTTGGACTAACCTATTAACTCAGTGCACCACAGTGCCAGTTCCTGTTTTCTGCCGTTTTTCTATTTCAGTTTTCCCCCATATAAAAAGTGCTCCAAAAATTCGGGAAAATCAGATAAAAAAATCAGCGCAGAAGAACCTTCCGGAAGAACCTGAGTGGGGCCAGAGGGCCACCACCAGGGGACCAGGTGCCCTGGTGGCGCGCCCCAGGGGCTGGCCGCGCCAGGGGGGCGCCTGGACCCCTGGTGGCCCCCCTGGCTGCCCCCTTCGCCTATATATTCTCCGTGACGAGAAACCCTCGAGGACAGAACCCTTTTTCGCGATCTCCCCTCTGTTCCTCCGCCGCCGCGCTTCCGAGATCGGGAGCACCAGCACACCTCTTCCCGGCATCCTGCCGGAGGGAGGGCCGACCTCCGGGAGTCTCCTCTCCACCATGGATGCTTCTCGGATGTCTCGTGAGTAGTTTCCTTTGGACCATGGGTCCGTGATCAGTAGCTATGTGATGTTCTCCTCCCCTCTTTGTTCTTCATGGTTTAGACCTCGTGAGCTGCCCTACATGATCGAGGCACTTTTGTAATCTTTCTGCTGTTGCTATGCTGAGTTTGATGGGATCTGATGGTTTATGAGATTATGTTCAGATTGTGATTGAGTAATATATTTGGTTCTTATCTCTTATATTTTTGTTCTTAAGTAATTCTTGCATGTTCTCCGTTGTTGTTTATTGCTTTGGCCAAGTAGTAGGTATTTACCCCAAGAGGGAACGTTATGCTCGATTGTGGGTTCATGCCCCCTGATGACACGCTTGAGTGACAGAAACATGAGTCTAGGGGATGTGCTGTTGCCACAAGGGGGAAAACAACGGTGCTTGTAACCGCGGTTGCAAGGATTGTTTACTTTACGCAAAGTGCTTTTTAATGCATTTGTGTGTTGCTTTGGGTTTACACTTTGGGTGGGGCTCGCAACTTAATACCAGCGAGATGTTCTGGATAGATATCTCAAGGTGGATGATTAGTAGTAGATGCAGTTGGATTTCGGTCTACTTATTTTGGCGTTCTGCCCATGCTTTTGAGCCTCTTCCTTTCCTTTGTAGCATAGTTAGCATTGCGGTGCGTTCATAATCCTGTCAATTGCCCTTCTGTAATTTGTTCACGTCGCATAGCAGTTTTATCGTCTTTTGGGAGAGAGACATCACTAGTGAACATCACGTATCCCGGTCCATATCCTCATTACTGTTTTCACGCTCATTTACTTTTCTGCTTTTACTTTCAGTTGCTATCATTATCCCTTGTGTTTGATACTTTGTGAACAACAAGACCGGAGAGATTGACAACCTCTCTGAACTTCGTTGGGAACAAAGTTATTTGTGTCTGTGTGCAGGTCCGCGTCAGTTGCGCCGCTGACACCTACTTATCATCTCCGGAGTCCTACTGGAGACAAACCTTGGTATCTTTACTGAGGGAAATTTGCTTCTGTGCTACATCACACCTTCCACTTGAGGTTTACCAACGAAGGGCGAGAAATCACTATCATCACCTCGCACATCACAAACATAGGATGAACCTTACTTCAACGGACAATTCAACAGATCACCTGAGGGATAGTACTTTGATCTTAGAATTCTTGCACAAAGGGAATCATAATTATCAATTAATCTCTAGACCTACTTCGCAAGCATAGCTAGATTGAAGCTATTTATTATATCCCGGAATCCTAGTCCACCCTTATCTTTTGGAACACACATTCTTCACCATGAAAACTTGCACTGTTCTTCCCCATCTCCCCACCAATAATGCGATATGGCATCAGTGATTCCCTTGCAAACCTTTTTTGGAAATTTGAATACACACATCGCATATGTTGGGATAGCTTGAGCAACAGACTTGATCAACGCTTCCTTTCCTCCATAATACAATGTTCTTTCCTTCCATCCATTCACCAATTTTTCAATCCTCTCAATGAGATGCTTAAAACAATCAACTCGATCCACAACTATCATAGCCAGAAGGCCCAGATATTTGTCAGAGAGAGATTCTGTCATAATGTCCAGAGTTTGACACACCTCAACCTTATCCTCCACATTTGTATTCGGGCTGAAATAGATAGACGACTTTGCTGCACTTACTAGTTGTCCCGAGGCTGAACAACAGGAGTCCAACGCCCTCTTCAAAGCCAGGGCGTTATCAATGTCAGCCCTCATGAGAATCAACAAATCATCTGAGAATAGTAAGTATGAGATCACATCAGAATCTCGGCAGACTTGGACTCCCTTAAAATTCCCTACTTCCTCTTCATGTGCTAATGAGGCTGAGAGCCCTTCGGCACATAGTAAGAATAGATATGGAGAAAGTGGATCTCCCTGACGGAGTCCACGAGTTGGGGAGAATGAAGCGGTTTCATTTGAATTGAATCTCACTTTATATTCAACAGAAGATACACAAGGCATTATCAGATCAACCCATTTGTCATCAAAACCCATCTTCCGCAGAATAGCGTCCAAGAAAACCCATTCAACATGATCATACGCCTTATGCATATCTAGTTTTACAGCGCAGTTCCCCACCTTCCCTTTCTTCTTCTTCATCGTATGTAAGCACTCGTAGGCCCCTTGTCATTGTGTAAAAAATTCAAAAAAAATATATCATTGCGTAATCAGCCTACTTGCCATGCCTAACTCAAGTCTGAATACTTACATTTAAACTCGATCCCATGCATTCAGTTCCAGAACATGAACTTTCTCCAATCACTACATCTCTAGCCTTCCAGTTCAGAACTTCCAAGATATCTGTCACTCATTCTCTCTCAGTTTTCTACTTATTATGCTACACACACGTACAGTAACAGCAAATCGATGTGTGATTCTGAACCAGTACTGGGGCAAACCGATGTGTGATCGGTTCCTGGTCACTGATGAAACCAAAAACCAACATTAGCGAGGAGGTTGAGCAGTACATGCACTTTATTCCAGCAGCCACTACAAATTAACCACGACTACTACAAAGTACAAACACATTTAAAAAAACCAAAGATAACCTCTAGACTAAATGTAGTAAGATAATAACGCTCCTCAACTATTCCTCTGTTTCTTAGTAGTACCAACATACAACCATACTAAAATTTGTAATCCAGTTTAGTTAGCGGGTTTCAGAGCCTCAAACCTGGAAAAACCTGACTCACACCGCCATGCTTTTTTCCTTCAATACAATAAATAGTATATACAAATTAAGATAAACGGCCTCAATTGACTACATAATTTCAGAGACTCTTCCATTACAAATAAATGATGACATAATTAAGTGAAAACCAACACAAGCAGCAGCAGGTTCAGTAATACATTCAGTTTCCGGTACAGTCGGCTAGCTAATATACAGGCAGCCCACATTTAGTACAATGAAAACAAATCAAAAGAGAGAGAGGGAGGTTCACAAAACAGGTCGCCTCCAAATTGGTGTACTAAGTTCTAGTTCCCGGTCGGCGGCTAACAACATACCTAGCAACAGCAAGTTCACAATGTACTAGAGTCACGACAGGATCATGGCCGTACTAGAGTCGCCTCCTTAATTTGTTACTCCTCTTCCTCCCCTAGAGTCACGACAGGATCGTGGAAGTACTGGCGTTCCACCTCAGTTTTGTCTCGTAATTCCTCCTCGTTTTGGGACTCTGATTCAGAGCATTAGTACTCCTGACAAGAAAATCGAAACAGTGAGAAGTGCATATTCAGGCCCAGCGAACTAAGGGAGGCGGCGGCGGAAGGGGGCTCGAGTAGAGGGGGGGGCGAAGTAAGGGAGGCGGCGGGAGCCCCGGCGCGGCGCCGCCGACGCGGGGGCTAGGGTTCGCGTGGGGAGGACGCACCGCACGCGCGTTTTCAACAGCCTTATTTGGTTGCGTTGGTTAGAAGAAATAACAGACAGCTAGACCATCCAGCCAGACAGGGAGAGAGGTCCTCATCTTCTAATTCTCAACGGTCCATATTCTTAATCTGGGTCTCACCATCATCTGATCCTTGTTAAGTGAAGTTATTTCTATGAATGATATACAGTTACATAATACCCTGAGAGTCTGAATCTATTTATTTCTATGATGTATGTATGTATATTGTTGGGCTTTGGTTTCAGATCTTTAGCAATCTATCTAGTCACATTTTCAGCATTGCCATGGATTCGTGATCAATTTTACACATGTATACTTGGTCCAAATAACTTTTCAGAACACTTTTGAAGAACATCAATGTGCACTATTGATTGGTATTTATTTGCAGCCTCTGGATGCCAGCAGTTACACAACCATTGAGTTTGACAGCCCACAGTCGGACAGACCTTCACCTTCTCCTCTGTTACAGAAAAAGGGAAGCCCATTCCGATTCTTGCATACGGGTTCTCAAGAATCTTAATCCCTGAGTCTGTGGAGAAAGCTGCATGGTCCATAGCCCCATACATGAATTACTAATGGCCGCTGGCGTCGCTCCTGCAGGTGGACACAATGCACATGAGGTGGTGTTAGTTCATGGGGACACAAACACGGAACAGAGGAAAAAGAAACAAAGTAGTTCAGTTCCAGAGAAAAATAGAGACACACACAATTTTCAAAGGCAATATAGTTGCTTTCTTTCTTGTTCAATTTGGTGTAGCTTCCTGGTATGTGTTCACTAGCTCATCTTGCATTATTGTTGCACGCGGAGTTGTGAACTGCGCGCCGGTTTACATTTCACAACCTCAAGGATATCTCAATCATTCAGTGCGTGCAGGCTACACTAGTTTCTTACTCTGCATATTGAAAATCATTGCGTAATTAGCCTACATGCTATGTCTAACTGCAGTCTGAATACTTTAAAACTAGATCCCAGGCATTCAGTATCAGAACCTGAATTTTCTCTGATTACTAGACATTTTGCCTTCCAGGTCACAAGAACTTCAAGGACATCAATCATTCATTCTCTCTTACTGATCTACTTATGCTACACTTGTTGTACTGTAACAGCAAACCGATGTGGGTTTCTGAATCAGTACTGGGGCAGCAGGTCCTGGTGCTGCCAAGGGCTAGCATCTTGGTTAATTTGCTAATCATTGTACAATAAGTGACACCAAACATGCATATATAAATATACCAGGTCTTTTTCCTTGTCACTGATGAAAGTAAGAACCAACATCAGCGGAGGCTGAGCAGTTTATTCTAGCAGCCACTAGAAATTAACCATGGCTACTACAAACACATTTAAAAGAGAAATGAAACCAAACATAACATTCTCTAGACTAAATGTAGCGAGATAACAACGTTCCTGAGCTATTCCTCTGTTTCTTAGTATCAACATATACAACCATACTGAAATTTGTAATCCAGTTTAGTTGGTGGGTTTCAAAGCCTCAAACCTGGAAACGCCTGGCTCGTTAGCTGTGTTGTTTCTTTCAAGACAATAAACAGTACTATAGAGAAAAATTAATATCAACAGATTCATTTGATTACATAGATGCACTTCATGCACAAGAAACAGCATAATAACCCACAAGTGCCATAATCAGGAATCCTTCCATTACACAGAAATGATGACATAATTAAACGAAACCATAGATAGACCAACATAAGCAGCAGCAGGTTCAGTAATACATTCAGTTTCCCATACGGCCGACTAGCCTATATACATACAGGCAGCACACATTTAGTACAAGGAAAGCAAAAGAAAAGAGGGAGCAAACATCAGACACCTCCAACAGTAGCACCAAAATACCTAACAGTAGCAAGTTAGCAATGTATTACTTGCCTCCTCAATTTGCTACTCCTCTTCCTCCCCTAGAGTCACGACAGTATCATGTCCAATTCGTTCTTCCACCTCATTTTTGTTTTGCCTATGTTTTCGGACTCTGATTCAGAGCAATACTACTCCTGACTGCAAATAGAAACAGTGAGAAGTGCATATTCAAGCCTAACGAAGAGCGAATTACTAACATTGAATGGAATCAGCAAAATAATATTAAGAAAATGGATTAACCAACTAAAAATACAGTATATATTACCTTCGGATCGATGTTTGCCTCCATGCTGTAGGGCTCCCTTGTGTAAAATAGGTGCCATCTCTTTTGAATACTTTCAGCACGATCAACCGCATAAGCCTCGACGTGCTGAATATGACTGAACCTTTCCCACTCAGGGCCAGACCTTCCCAAGGCCATGGAAGCGAGTAGCTCTGGGCTACAGTCCAGCAGCAAATGACTTGGCTTTATTGATTGCAGGTACATCGGGAGTGATTTCTTGCTGTAGTAAACCGTCAGCCTGAGTCTGCGGAGTGCATTCATCTCCTGCAACGACTGGAGATTTCCGCAGAAATAGATCTCAAGCTTTTGCAACTTGGGGAAGTTGGAGATACTAGTCAGGCCGGGTAGGACATACAGCTCGAGGTCGACTACTGAAGAGAAGTTTTCTAGAGACTGAAGGCGCTGGACTCGCCATATGGTTAACTTCTTCAAAGCCATTGCATTGGTGGAAAGGCCCGGGGGGATGCACCTCAATTTGCAGTCATTGATTCTAAGCTCTTCCAAAGCCTGCATAGCTTGCACTTCCTTCTCCCAATCCCACTCCTCCCATTCCACCATTACATTTAATATCATCTTGTGCAGTCTTGGAAACGCGGCAGCAACCTGGGATGAAGCATGGTGACGGTGACTTTGTGGCTGCACAAATTCAGAACCAACACGCTTGATTGCTGGAGCTTTATAGACCGATAGGTAACCTAAACATGGGAGCATGCTCAAGCCATCCGGGAGTTCGGTGCAATAAGGCAGATCCCACATCATTAGAATCTTTAAGCTATTGAGGGGCATATGCATCACTGTTGCTGATGCCATCCATCTTGGGAGTTGACACCCAAAATATTCGTGGATACGAATATCTTGTATGCAAGGCGGAGGATAGAGGCCATCAAACACTTCCTCAATCACCGCTTGATCTTTCTCAGACACTTCATCTTTGATCAATCCATTGCTGCCACGTTTACTCATGCAGTTGAGGGTCAGATCCATAAGATTGACCTTTTCACCAAGCCTGACCTTCGTGGTAAATGAGGCAGCAGACACATTCTTGAGGCCCACTATTCCAAGGCGCATAAGGTTGGATAGAGGCCCGAGCTCTTCCAAACTACACCAATCATCATCCATGTGGGCTCTAAACCCATAAAGTGTCCTCAGATTTGTCAAAGCAGAAAAACCCCTGGGCACACTTACTACAGATGTCTCGTCAAGGTCGAGATATCTCAGTTCCCTTAACGTTACAATGTTATTGGGAAGTTTCACAAAATTCTCACAACCCTCAAGGATAATGTGTTGTAGGAATTTCATCCTCTGAATATTCTCAGGCAGTCTATTTAAGTCATTGCATTTTCTTAACGCCAAATACCTCAAGTGTTTCAGCTTATACAGAGATTCAGCCAAGACAACAAAATTTGAGGATTCTATATGTAGCATCCGTAGGCTTGCAAAGCTTCCCAATGAATCATCTGACTGTATCTTGAAACTCCCAAATAACATTAGTGATCTTAGTGATTTCTGCTCATGTAAACTTCTCCACTCAAATTCATCTGATTCCAATACTTTGGTTTCTATGGACAACCTAAGAAACCTTTGCAAACTAATTTTTCTGTTAATATTTTCTCCATTGTGAGTTATTAGTGCGTCATCTCTAGCTAAAAAATGAGCAAATGACCGAACAACATCATGCATATTGCAGACATATTGACCAGCATAATCTGGATCTGGCTCTATAAGGTTCCTTACTATTAGCTCCCTGTAATACTCAAGTCCTAATTCTTCCAATCCATCTGAGTTTCCATGCACAAAACCTTCACTGATCCACATGCCAATAATTGCATAGGATTCCATATACTTTTTTTTAGGTTTAAGGGAGAAATGCAGAAAGCATTGCCTCAAACAAGAGGGGAGGTCCTCATAGCTAAGACACATTGCATAATTTAACTCTTCGGGCATTTGAGATACTGACCATATAGCATCGTTTAGAACCTTTTGCCAAGCACGTTTATCTTTCTCCCTCTGGCATAGGAGCCCTCCCATCACTTTTACAGCAAGTGGTAGACCATCACACTTTTCTATAATCTGCAAGCCAATATCCTTTAGAATCTCAATCTCGGGTTCACCTTTTTCTGTTGTGAGTACCTGCAAGGAATTGAAATATATAGTTAATAACGAACACATGATGCATTAGCACTGGATAGTGCTATTGTTTTTTTTCAAACATATGAAAGATCCTTGAGAAAATATACTAACAAAAAGTCATGTTGTAATACCTAAAATAAATTTCAAGAATCAGTTGGTGTAATGCCAGTTCACAACAAATTAGTATTAGTACATGCTATAGTACTCATCGAACAGTGATGGGCAATGAATGAAAGTTGATTTACCAGAAGAAGCTACTAAACCTGCTTGGAAGTAAACTAGTAGGTACTCTTACCTGCTTCTTAAGCAATGACCAGGCATCTTCAGGTCCTAGTTTTTCAACATGGTGGTAGTGCACAGCTTTCATACTTCGGGCAACAGTGTCATGTCTTGTGGTGATGAGGACTTTGCTACCGGGAGCACCGTAGCTAAATGGGGCCATCAACAGTTTGTACCATGCGTCAACACCCCACATATCATCAAGTACAAGAAAGAACTTTTTCTCCCCGATGGCATTCTTGAGAGCACCGACAAGTAGGTCTCTGTCTCTAGCCCCACCACCTCCAGGCAGGTCTCCACCAAAGGCAATGATAGCCGTACTCAATAGCTCTATATCATTGAAATCCTGTGTGATGCTAAGCCATATCTTCTTAGTAAACTTGCCTTCAATACCGTTGTCATTGAAGACCTTCTTGCCGAGCGTGGTCTTGCCAATCCCGCCAACACCAACAATTGCAACCACCATGAAGCGATCACTCTTGTCACCGACGGCCTCCCTTGTAAGCACCTCCACAAGTGCTTTCGTGTCCTCCTCGATCTTTTCACCAACCACACCAGACCGCTCTATCAATGAATCTGTTTTGCGGTCAGTGGCGAGATATCGAGTGGTCTTCTGGTCTTGGTAAGCTTCTAGCTTGATGAAACTGAAACTGCCACTCCTCTTGTTGATGTCATCCAAATTTTGGTTGAGCTTCTTGATGCGGGTGCCAATGTCGTGGGCGTGACGTGGATTTCGCATGCAGAAGAGAAGTGGGTTAAGGCACCCCATGTTCTTGGATGGACCCTCCTCCAAGGCCTTGAGCTGGCATAGGTCGATGATGTCGGTGGCCTGGTACATGGCACGCTTCAGCTTCTCCACCCACCCCCGCACACTCTCATCAGTGATGTTCCTCCTATCGGCATCTGCAAGGACATTCTTGAGGTCCCTGAGCTTGACGCTTAGGTTGTCGATCCCACTAGAGACGCCGATCATCATGGCCACCTCTTCTCTTGCCATCTCAGTGAGCATGTTGGTGACATAGGATGCCAGAGCATCCAAAACCCCCGCCATTAGTTGCAGTACTAAAAAAATGCATGCAAATTAATTACCCCTCTTTATATCAACCTTTTACATCGACAATGGCAATGGCATTATAGAAGTTGGTTCATACATCTCACCACTCAAACATATAGTGGATTCACTCTCTAGAGATTAGCATGTTGTGAATAGAAAACAAAATGGTTTGCAAAGAAGAAGGCATTGCTAAATAGTCTGAACCATGAACAAATATAATGGTGTTGCTCAAAATAAAAAAGAGGACACATGTATTTAAGTTGTGAAGCAACAACAAATCTAGAGTTATGTACTGAATCAATCTGAAATCAATTACCTTGAATCGAAAGGAGAGACCAGATCAAGCTGTAGATCGAGCAACCACCTGTAGGGGGAACTGAATGTGGAAGCGGAGATACTTATTTAGCTGGATGAAGGAAGCAAGAAGATGATGCCTTTCTTTACTCAAGGTAGCGGTTCCTTTTCGTTATTTGGTAAAGCAAAAGGGGACGTATTCCTTTTCCTTTTCGGCAGGGCAAGAAAGGAATTGGTTCCTTCATGCTAAAGGCTATGAAGGAAGCGAGTAATTTGCAAACTTTATTGATTTGAGTACGCGTTACTCCCAGCACAAAAGCTGTCTCTACATTACATCTTCCAGGCTATGCATGCTACTAGCTTATTATTCCTTGCACAACCCAGAGAGCAAGAGCTGCCTACGTACACTTCATTTGATTGTACTAACTACTGAAGAATTTTGTATGGCGTACAGTTCCAGACAAGGCAAATTAATGCCAGTCATTTCTAATTATTATCTGTCTATTTGCGCAAGCAGATTGAGAGTATCAGCAGTCCTTTTTTATTTCAAAGGAAAATAGCAGGACTCTGGCACTCTTTTAGCACCTTGAATGCGCATCGCTGAATGTTACTCATTGTCACTCGTCAGATCGATCGTGTTCAGGTCAGTGAGCTGTGAGACACTTGTCTTCTGGAACAGTAGCAGCACAGTCTAATCTTAAACCTTTTTCACTCTTAATAACTGACTAATGTGACCGGGTGAAAGTCCTGTTGTTGTTGCATTTATTAGATTTTATCACTGTTTAAATATATTAAAAAGGCTGACAGGTGAACCAAGGCTAAGCAGTGTCTTCGAACTAGCAGGGGCCTCTCACTACGGGACAGGCCACAAACGCCTAAGGCCGTCCGCTACGCCAACGGCCAAGATTTTGAGGATGTGAAGGTACCTGTGTGACCGTCGGCGTAAGAAAGCCGTCGACGTAGGTGGAGCTACGCCGACGGCCACCGTCGGCGTAAAAACCAAACATGCAACGGCGTCAGACAACCTAACGGCACAAGACCAACGCCGACGTAGACCTGGGCATGGGCAGCCCGGCCCGACGACCCGGCCCGAAAAACCCGGGCCGGGCCGGGTCGGGCTTGTCATTCGGGCCGGGCTCGGGCTTCACAATCGGGCTTAATACATTGATCGGGCCGGGCTCGGGCTTATAGAAAACGTAAATTAACAAAGGATCGGGCCGGGCTTGTCGGGCTTTGCCATGTTCGGGCCGGGCTCGGGCCCGATTTCTACAGCCCGATGGCCGGGCCGGGCCGGGCTCGGGCTTGGAGTTTTCAGCATCGGGCTTCTCAAGCCCGGCCCGAACCAGGCCCGGCCCGAGAAATGCCCGGGTCTACGCCGACGGCAATGCCCTCAGCGTATTTTTTTTCCTACAAAATAAAAATAATAACTAATTTTTTTTTGAAAAAAAATAAAAAAAATAAAAAATATTCAAATGGACCTACGCTGACAGCAATGCCCTCGGCGTATATTTTTTTCCTACAAAATAAAAGTAATAACTAAAAGATATTTGAAATAAAAATAAAAAAATATATTCAAATGGACCTACGCCGGCGGCAATGCCCTCGGCGTATTTTTTCCCTACAAAATAAAAATAATAGCTAAAAAAATTGAAAATAAAAAATAAAAAATTTCAAATAGGGATACGCCTACGGCCAGGCCGTGGGCATAGAAAAAAAATTAAAATAAAAAATATGTAATAATAAAAAATTTATAAAAAATCAAACGGGGATTTCAAAGCGAAGGTTTTACATTTTTTTTATTTTTTTGAATTATTTTTGTCGATTTCAAAAAGTGGTCTAAACGGAGGGCATGACATGTAATAGATAGGGGTGGAATCTTACAAAAAATCTTGGTGGATCCCTGATGAAACAACTACTTGTGTATCTAGAAATGATTTAAAAAAAATAAAGTGCAAACTATCAAGCACATGTAGTTCAAATTTGACCCCGTTCCAGTTGAATCTACGAAAATTTGTCTTTTTAAGAAGAGGTATATAGAAAACATATTACATGGAAACTTTGATCAATTGTAAATAAAATATGGTCTAGTATTTAACAAAAATAAAATGTTTCAAGTTGACATCAAATATTTGGTAGATCCTTCACAAAAAACCACTACTTTTGTCACTCAGAAAATGAAAAATGGATTTTCCGTGCAAAGAAACTAAAAAATTTCCTTTGGTAAACTTGTTGGCTAGTATAATATACACACATGTGCAAAATATGAGATCATTTGAGAAAACTATCCTTTGAAACTAGCTATAAATCGGTCATTTGTTTTGAATTATTTTTGTCGATTTCAAAAAGTGGTCAAAACGGAGGGCATGACCGGTAATAGATAGGGGTGAAATCTTACAAAAGTCTTGGTGGATTCCTTATGAAATGACTACTTGCGTATCTAGAAATGATTTTTTCAAACTATCAAGCACATATAGTTAAAATTTGACTCCGTTCCAGCTGAACCTGCGGAAATATATCTTTTTTCAGAAGAGGTATATAAAAAACATATTACATGGAAACTTTGGTCAATTGTACATAAAACATGGTCTAATATTTTACAAAAATAAAGTGGTTCAAGTTGACATCAAATATTTGGTAGATCCTTCACAAAAAACCCATAGTTTTGTCACTCGAAAAATGAAAAATGAATTTTTCGTGCAAAGAAAATAAAAACTTCCTTTGGCAAACTTGTTGGCTAATATAATATACATACATGTGCAAAATATGAGATCATTTGGGAAAACTATCCTTTGAAACTAGCTATAACATTGGTCATTTGGCTTCAAAGTCATGAATCGATATCTCATTTTGAAAAGACTTTTATAAGATATTTGCCTTATTCCAAGTTTGTTGTTTCGTATGGTTACTAAGACATAAATTAGGATGCAACGCGAAGGTTTTACAATTTTGTTTTTATTTTTTGAATTATTTTTGTCGATTTCAAAAAATGGTCAAAACGGAGGGCATGACCGGTAATAGATAGGGGTGAAATCTAACAAAAGTCTTGGTGGATTCCTGATGAAATGACTACTTGTGTATCTAGAAATGATTTTTTCAAAAAATAAAGAGCAAACTATCAAGCACATGTAGTTCAAATTTGACCCCGTTCCAACTGAATCTGCGGAAATTTGTCTTTTTCAGAAGAGGTATATAAAAAATATATTACATGGAAACTTTGGTCAATTGTAAATAAAACATGGTCTAATATTTTACAAAAATAGAGTGGTTCAAGTTGACATCAAATATTTGGTAGATCCTTCACAAAAAACCCCTACTTTTGTCACTCGGAAAATGATAAATGTTTTTTCGTGCAAAGAAAATAAAAACTTCCTTTGGCAAACTTGTTGGCTAATGTAATATACACACATGTGCAAAATATGAGATCATTTGGAAAAACTATCCTTTGAAACTAGCTATAACATCAGTCATTTGGCTTGAAAGTCATGAATCTTCATACTCAATAGCTCATTTTGAAAAGACATTTATAAGATATTTGCCTTATTCCAAGTTTGTTATTTTGTATGGTTACTAAAAAATAAATTAGGATGCAACGCGAATGTTTTACAATTTTTTTATTTTTTTTTTGAATTATTTTTGTCGATTTCAAAAAGTGATCAAAACGGAGGGCATGACCGGTAATAGATAGGGGTGGAATCTTACAAAAGTCTTGGTGGATACCTAATGAAATGATTACTTGTGTATCTAGAAATGATTTTTAAAAAAAAATAAAGAGCAAACTATCAAGCACATGTATTTCAAATTTGACCCCGTTCTAGCTGAATCTGCGGAAATTTGTCTTTTTCAGAAGAGGTATATAAAAAACATATTACATGGAAACTTTGGTCAATTGTAAATAAAATATGGTCTAGTATTTTACAAAAATAAAGTGGTTCAAGTTTACATCAAATATTTGGTAGAATCTTCACAAAAAACCCTACTTTTGTCACTCGGAAAATCAAAAATGTGTTTTTAAATTAAAAAGAAATATATTTTTCAAAAATAAAAATTTAAAAACATTTAAAATATAATATGTAACCGATCGGGAAGTTTCATTTTTTTTTCAAAATTTCATCACACCATAGACATCAACAAGGTCCTAGACATCAACAACGTTTAATATGATTGATATGATACATATATTAACAAGTGTCTGTTAAGCAAGTTGGGGAAGGTATTGAATGGAACTGAGAAGTTAAGTGTTCTGGGGCTGGAGTAGTGTGAGGATGGGTAACCCTTTGGGGAAGTTTGACCACAAAGTTTAATTTGACCTAAGATTAACCATAATGATCTTAGATTAAGAAAAATATTGAAAAAAATATTATTTTTTCAAACGGGGATAGGCCTACGGCCTTGCCGTTGGCATAGAAATAAAAATAATAATTAATAATTTTTAAAATTCATTTAAAAAAATACAAACGGGGGTACGCCTACGGCTAGGCCGTCGGCGTAGCAATAATTTTTTTTAATAATGTCAGAACCCCAACTAGGGTAAGTGCTAGGACTTGTTTGACCGTTTTGCATCATGAAAAATTCAAAAGGAAATTCAAATTGGGGAAAAGAAAAGCCCTAAATGAATTAAATAAAAAATCCAGAAATAAATCTTTTTCCAAAATTCTTTTGAATGTATTGAAAAATCCTAAAATTGAGTGTGATCATTTTAAAAGTGATTTGGGATTAAACCCATGCTCATAGATTTTTCAATAATTCAAAAAATGGCTTGGAAATTAAATTAAACTCCAATTTGAATTTAAATTCAAATTGTTTGATTTTTAAAAATCACCAAAACTTATGAGTGGCTAGCTATATATGTTATAAGACCACATAAAAGTTTTCATGATTTTATAAATTGCCTAGCTATTTATTTCTAGGAACAACAGAATTACAAAAAAAGAAAAGAGAGGAGAAAAGGAACAGAGGAACCCCCTGGCCATTCGGCCCAACTCTTTCCCCCCAGCTCACCTAGCGCGGCCCAGTCCATCTCCCCGTTGTCTTCTTCCCAAGCAGCTCGGTGTCACCCCGAGAGCACACGGTGGCCGCCGACGCCACGCCACCAGCCTGCCTGGCTCTCCCCTGGCCTCTTCTGCACGCCGTGGAGACGCCCTGGAAGCCGCCATCCTTTTCCCCCTCTCTCTGGACCTCCTCCCCCTCTCCTCCTCGCCATTGCCGTGCGTTCCGAGAAGCTCGCCGGAGCGCGCGTCCACGCAGCCGTGGCCAACGGCCCCCTCCCGGCAAGCCGTCGTGTGCAGTGAAGCCCCCACCGTCGTCTTCGTCAAGCCGTGCCTCCAATTCGAGCCATCTTCCCCAACGACGAGGCCATTTTCAACATCTCGCCGCCGGCAACCGTGGGATCTCGACGAAGAATTCGCCGCCGCCTGTACCTCCACGCCTCCCTCGTCTGCACCATCTTTCTCCCCGGTTCACGGTGAGCAAAACCCCCCTATCCATGTCTCTAATCCCTACCCCATCCGTGATCCACCATGAGAGCCGATGAGGTCAGCCGCCATGACCACCGTGGAGCTCGAACCAGTGAGCTGTTGTCGTCACCGGCTTGTCCTTGACACTCATGGAGCTCCCAGGAGCGCAACACACGCACGCCAGCTTCATCCCGCGCATGTTTTCGCCGTCTTGGTCCTCACAGAGCCACGACCGCCGCTAAGGATGACGCCGGCGAGGCTCCGGCCACCCCCGAGCCTCCCCGTGGGCACTGGGTGACGCGGGTGACCTCGGGCGTCACTCTGGTGGTCTCGGCAAGCTCTCCAGTGGCCGGAATCGCCACTCCGGCGAGGCGCCGCCGCGTCCAGTGACGCCGGCGTCGAGCCGCCGGCAGCCCAGGCCATTAGGGCCTTAATGACCCTGCTAATCCCCCCCTTGAGTCCATGACATGTGGGCCAGCCCCCCCTTAAGCTTCTGTTAAATTTAATTAAACCGGGTTAAACCCCCCCCCCCTGTGGCTGACAGAAGGGACCCACAGGTCAGGAGCCCCCACACGTCATGCTGAGGTCAGCATGACGCAATAAACTTTTTTTCCAAATTTAAAAGAATTATTCAAAACAGAGAAAATTCCAGAAAATGAGTTAAACTTGGGAAATTCATAACTAATTCATATGAACTCCAAATATAACAAATAATATGTCTAAAAGTATCAGAAAAATACAAGGATTATGAATATGGGATCTGTTTTCATGTTTGACCAATTAAAATTGGGTGAACAGTGCAAAACACCCATATGGCTTTATTTCAAATTCAAATTTGAAGCACATTTGCAAATGACTTTGCAAGTGACTTCTTTTAAATGGAATTGTAACCACTCTGTGACCAAGAACATCACCACTACAATATTGATCATGTGTTTGATGCATTGCAATTAAATTTATACCTTGTTTGATTGTTTGCTCGATAGACGTGCAACCGGAACCGGAGGCCACCCCCTTCGTTGAAGACATCGATATCGAACCTCGACAGCAAGGCAAGCAAACCCCATTGATCATGTCTATAAAATCCTATTTCCCTCTCAGTCTCGCTTATGCATGTTTAGGAGATCACCGAGACACGTTCTTTCGCATAGTTGAACCCATTCCGATGCATGACCTATCATTCTGTCACCGTATTAAGCAAACCACAATCCTAGCAGATTTAGGAGTTGAATGATGAGCATGTGGCCCCTACAACTGTTACTTCTTTTGCTGCTTAGTGATACAATGAGGATGTTTTGTTTGTGAGTCGGAATGGAATGAACACAGTGGTGTTGATGAAAGTGAAACGTGTTGGTGAATCCACCCTAAGCAAAGGTGAACGATGAGAGGCTGTGTAGGAGTACACAGTGGGTTGTCTCGTTGAACACTACCCTAGGCCCCGAGTTCCTTTTTTGTGATCCAAGACAAAGAGTATGACCACATGTAGGGTTTATGGGAGCCCCGTTTGGCCTCTTTACATACCCGATCCGGTCCAGGAGTCACAATAGATTCGGGCTTTCCATTTGGCATGTGCATAGAAAAAGAATGAAGAAACGGTTGCATCATCCTAGATATGTGGTGGACTTGTGAGGCAGTGAAACCATCTGGCAGAGGTGGCGTCTCGGTCCCTTACATTATCTGAGTCCGTTTCGTGGAACCGGCCGGACTCTCGAGCGGTGCCAAACTCAGGTAGTTGACTCCTGGATTAGAGAAGGTGATGTGAGGTTAGTGCCTTGGTTTCATCCACGTCCGACATCCGCTTGAAGGATGACAAGAACGAGGCGATAAGTGATGAAACGCGTGTGAAGATGTACACCCCTGCAGGGTTAATGAACTATTCGAATAGCCGTGTCCGCGGTTATGGACTACTTGGAAACCTCTACTTGATCATAGATAACTCGAATGGATACTTTTAAAACTCGCAAGATAAGCGTGAGTGCTATGGTGGGCTTCTTCGTGGGGAAGTCGAGGAAGTAACCATCATGGTGTATTGTTTGGAGACATGTAGTGGACTCGTGTACGCTTCTTACCTCAAGTCTGGTACTCGTAGTACAGGATTAGCCAAGTCAAAGCTGGCACTTCTGCATGTTGAACCCCACCTCCTTTACCTTGATACTTGAGCATGAGTAGTTTATATCTGATGTAAGTCTTGCTGAGTACGACTTTGTACTCACGTTTGCTTATTCTATGTTTTAGATAAGAAACCGGACCCCGATGGAGTCACCTTCGTGAAGCTCGACGTTGACTAAGTTAGCATAGTCCCGGACAGCAGTCTGGTCCCTCGTGGAAGGGCATGTTTGTTGTACAAGGCTTCTCTAAGCCATTTGTTAAACTTGTCTGTACTCAGACCTAATTTGCTTCCGTTGTATGATGTAATGTTGATCACAGACATGTGATCTTTGTATGCTCTATATGTATATCAATAAAGAATACTTTGTAGAGTTATGTGATGATACCTGCTGTTCATACTAGGCATGTGTGCTGCGTGTATGTTTATAACATGCATGTCTTAGATGGGTTTTCGAGACCTTAGTTGTGATCTGGCTGGCGGTCCTTTATACACCAAGTGGCCCTTAGATGTGCGCAGCTTGGGGCATCGCGATGCGATTGCTCGTGACTCTGTCACGTGCACACTTTGATGTATGATCGAGCCCGCCCTAGACCCCGACTAAGTGATCGGGCTGGAGTAAGTCTATGCAAGAGTTAGGATCCAATCGATAACATGGTTGAGGCGACTTGTCTATGAGTATGGGATTCACCACCCATAAGCATTTAGACTTGTGAGCGGACGTTGAGGACCCATCTCAGTTGATCATCCGGCCTGAATGGGATGCCCCTCACGTTCGATGCTTATCGAGAACGTTCTGTGCTTGGCCTTGTCTGCTTAGACAAGTGGGTACGGTTCTCGGCTCTCCATGTGATTGTATCGTGACTGGAATTACATACGCTAACCCCGGGTCCCGACAAATAATTTATTTATTTTAATAAAAATACGAAAAAAAATATTTTTTCAAATGAGGATACGCCTACGGCCAGGCCGTCGGCGTAGCTGACCACTAGGCCAAACGGCCGTTAGTCTCTGCGTGGACCGCACCTAGCATACGCCGACGGCCTGGCCGTCGGTGTATATTTCTACGCCGACGGCAATGGTACGCCGACGGCATCGGAGGCTAACCCGAGGAATACCTAAGCCGACGGCTGCCCTCGACGGCATTTGGCTCTACACCGACGGTTTCCGGCCGTCGGCGTATGCGTGCTGTGCCGTGGTGTCTAGTACAGGTTAATTCTGAATATATGTAGACGTTTAACCATCAACTTAACAACAAAAATCACTACCCCTAACCTTTTGATGAAGAAATAAGTACCACGATATGATTGTAAGACCAACTGGAAATGCAGACCAGACAAAGAGTTAAGAGGGTAAAGTTGCAACCACTCACCAAAGGCCGGGACAACCTCGAATGCTCACTTCAACTAGAGCAAAATATGCCAATGGCCGGCATCACATCAATGTATACACCACTACCTTGTTGCATGGAAGAGGAGTGGATACGTGGATGAGGTCATGTTGGAAAGGACAAAGGAGGCTATGAGGTACATATATCGACGGCCTATTGTTTGGAGGAAAGGGCATCAACATGACACAATGGCAGGCGCCCAATGCTTTAGTTCTATGTAAGATGATGGTAGGGATATACTGCGGCGACGCGGCGTGACTGTGTATCCTAACCAATGATGTGTTGGCCTGGCTACCTACATTCATTGAACGTCCTTGAGTTCTAGTACTCACGTTTTTTTTAACGGGTAAAAACACTTTAAACAACCGGAACCAAAGTACGAGGGATACATACCGGATCATGAGGATCCAACATCCAAAGTACGTGGGGGAGTGGCGTTGGACATGGTAATGGGCTGGTTGAACATGCGAAAGGGAGAATTAGGCCTTTTATCCAAATTTTGATTTTTCTGCTAAATGGAACCGAGAACCAAGCTCTACAAACTAATTCCAATTAAAAAGATTTGCACATTACACTACTAGAAAACATGCCTTTGGATACGAGCAAATGTCACGGTTCGAACACGAGCCGGTACTACTGGCCCAATAGCACCGGTTTGTGAGGCCGGGCTTTAGTACCGGTTCATGTGGTGGGCCCCCAGCTCAACCTGCAGCCTGACACCACACCTTTAGTTCCGGTTTGTATCCCCAACCGGTTTTACAGGTGTGGTGGCAGGTTGCCGTTTGGCTGAGGGCCCCGCTAGAACCTGTAGTACCGGTTGGTATGACCAACCGGTTCTAGTGTCCCACCTTTAATACCGGCTGGTAATACAAACCGGTACTAAAGATACTACTATATATACTGCTTCGTCCCCAACACGAGTCGGTCAAGCTCATTCTCTGTTTTTCTCAAGATTGGAAGCTCCCCATTCTCTCTTTGCTCGAGTTCATCCTCCATTTTTGCCAAGATTTGAAGCTTCCATTTACATACAATTGTTCAAAAAGGTTAGCAACTTTGTTCTCTCATCTTTCATTGCTAGATTAGCTTGTGTAATGCTCTCTATATATATATGTATATAGTGATTTATATGGATTTTAGTTTGGGAGCTAGAGCTAGTGTGATATGTGGAGTTTATTTGATTTATATGCACTTTGAGCTCAAGTTAATAATTTTTTAGTATGCATATTTGTAGTGATTGCGAGAAGATGAGATTGAAAGACCCTCTTGTTGAGAAGTTAAATTTAGTTGAAAAGGAAAATGAGTATTTGAAAGAAAAATTGAAAAAAGAAGAAGAAAAGCTGAGATTGGAGTTGTATGTTGCCGATGTCGTCGGCGATCACAAGAACAAGATGGATGCAATGCGCATGAAGATTAGGAAAATTAGAAAATATGCCGTTAGTAAAGAGGCTTGGTATCATTATGCCATTGGAGCAATTATTACATTATTTATGATTTTGATCATTGTTGCTTTTAAATACTTTAGGTAGATAGTTTTATGTTGTTTTTATGAGAATAAGTGTGTATGAACTTTATGTTTGATCAACTTTATGTATGAACAAACTTTATGTATGATCAACTTTATGTATATGAACCTGTATTAATTTTGTCTTTTCGGTGTTGTGTCATTATGAAGATGAGTCGGCAATGGATGTACGAAGACCGACGCTCTGGCGAGTTCATTGATGTCTTGCATAATTTTTTGGAAGTGGCTGAGGCTAACAAGCGGGATAGTTTTATGTCTTGTCCATGTGGTGTCTGCAAAAATAATAAGAACTACTCTAACTCAAAAAATATTCACCTTCATCTATTTAAGTATAGTTTCATGTACGACTATAACTGTTGGACCAAGCACGGAAAAAGAGGGGTTCTGATGGAAGAGAATGAAGAAGATGAGGATGATGACAGGTATCCTGGGTTCCCTGAGTACGGTGGTACAATGGGAGAAGAGAATGAAAACAAGAAGATGAAGAAAATACATCACATGAGCCTGATGATGAACTTCGCCGTGTCATTGTTGATGCACAGAGAGGATGTGAAAGTGAAAGGGAGAAGTTGAAGTTCAATCGCATGTTAGAGGATCACAGAAAAGTGTTGTACCCAGATTGCGAAGAGGGAAACACAAAGCTCGGTGCCGCATTGGAATTGTTGCAATGGAAGGCAGAATATGGTATACCTGACAAGAGATTTGGGAAGGTACTGAAAATATCTAAGAAGAGGCTTCCAAAGGATAATGAATTGCCCGACGGTTCTTACGAAGCAAAGAAGCTTGTCTGCCCTCTAGGACTAGAGGTGCAGAAGATACATGCATGCCCTAATGACTGCATCTTCTACCGTGGTGAGTACGCGAATTTGAATGAATGCCCGGTATGCGGTGCATTGCGCTATAAGATCAGACGAGATGACACTGGTGATGTTGAGGGCGAGCGCCCCAGAAAGAAAGTTGCTGCCAAGGTGATGTTTTATGCTCCTATAATACCACGGCTGAAACGTCTGTTCAGAAACAAAGAGCATGCCAAGTTGTTGCGATTGCACAATGAAGACCGTAAGAAAGACAGGAATTTGAGACACCCCGCTGATGGGTCACAAACTCACAATGGAGAAAAATCGAGTGAATGGAAAAGGAAAAATGACAAGTTTGCAAAGGACCCCAGGAACATATGGTTTGGTTTAAGTGCAGATGACATTAATCCTTTTGGGGAGCAGAGCAACAATCATAACACATGGATCTTTAGTACTCCCTTTGTTTCTATATCTAGTGCGTGTTTGTAAGGACCGATATGCGGTACTGTTCCAGATCTAGATGTTTCCATCCAGATCCGGGGACGAAGCACATATCGGTCCCACCGCGACATATGACGAAGTCATATGCCCCGGATTTCCAACATGATATCACAACATTACAGATACAAGGATACAACATCTCATACCATCGCATACAACTGCCTCAAATACAATACAACAACGGAAGATACATGTCTGAGTACATACTACAATCAAATGCCTACTGGCAAAGAGAAAACATTGATCCCATAACCACACGGGTCCAGGCCCTCCGCCGGGATCCGCCTAACTAGTCGTCGTCGAGTCTCCACGTGAAACGTCGGTCACCATACCTGTTGTCGATCAAGAACCCTGAAAAGAGTTTTGGGGTAGTATCATGAGTACAGAGGTACTCAGCATCCAACTGTAGTGGTCATCTGACCCAGCAAGGACTTCATCACTCGTCATTCTAGGACAACTAGTAGTTTACGGTAAGGACGGGGTAAGTGGTGAGGTTGTTGCTGCACTAGCATTTATGAAGTGGCTAACGATCTAGAGAGTAAGATAAGAAGCCAAGCATTCGATGAGGAATCGCCTCCAACAAGTCTTGCTATCAACTACTACGCAAGCATAACACCTATCATATCCTTGTCCTCCTCTTCGCATCCCGACGAAGGAGAAGCAGTCAAGGCATACACACACGTTGATCAAGTTGTTAAGATTATCTCAGTTGTTGTTGTCTATGAACAAGGAGTAGGTCTCAAGTCGTCCATAACCGTGGACACGACTTCTCGAAAAGATTTAACCCTGCAGGGGTGTACCAACTGCCCATTACGAGGCTCCGCACGCACACCCATCTCCCTCAGTTTCTACCCATGATAGGCAACCATTTTAAGATTTAGTCCCAAGAGATCCGGAACGACAGGCCCCTCTAACTAACAACGCACAAATCCGGGTGGCCCCCGGGGAGTCGACACCCAATCCAAAGGCCGGCCGCGCTATCGGATCGGACTCTTCCGGCTGGACGAGGTTGGGTTAGCTACCCAAACAGCTGTGGGCAGCCCCCTAGCTTCCAGGTGTGGACCAACAAAGAAATCATGTCTCCGCTGGCCCGAGTTGTTTGAAAATCTGCTGGGAGCTCACCAGTCACACACACGGTTTTCAAATGGTAAAACCAGCTTGGGCCACCTCTAGAAATGTTTGAAGCTAGGTAGGTAAGAAAAGGGGACCCCATAGCATCCCACACGCGGTTAGGCACGCTCAGTTAAAACCAATACCCGGAACTCGGATCCTAGGTGACTTGAATGGAACAAAGCGTCGGGGCGGGATAGCCTAGACCTTCCATCCTTCGTCGAAATATAGTCAACATTATAATAATCATATCATCAACATCAATATAATAATGTGATATCCCAAACCAAGGAGTAACAGGGTAACATCGTAGCATCCTAAGCATGCATACTAAGCAGGGGCTGAGCAACGAGCAATAGTAACATAGCAGTACAAGGTTTGCTGGGAAGAGACATGGCTGTATCGGTTTGAAAGAGGTTGTAAACATGTGGTAGGATCAAACATCGAACCTAACCTAGACTAGCATGCAAACCGCTGGTTGAAATAGAATGGATCATAAGTAATGTATAGTCCTTGCCTGTTGATAAGTCGGGTTCCGAAGGTGTAGTCGATCGCACGCTCGCATCGTCTCCGAGAGGTACCCGCGGAAGCACACAAGAAGGAAACACTGGAAAGCAATCAACGGTGCACCACTATTACTACGGAGCAATACAAGATCAAAGAGGCAACACAGGGCACGGCAACGTGATACGGATCTATCGTCGAGAATGGTTACTAACATTTTAAGTGGGGTATCGGTCACACACGACGAATACCGCACGTTTACGGTGGTTCAAGTTGTTTAGCTACAGGTGATCAACCAACGGTTATTAACATGGCAACTCAAGCAAGCATGGCATAGCACACAAACATGTCAAGAGGTTAAGCACAAAGTAAACTATCTATGCTAGTCATTTTAAGTGAGGCACAACCTAAACATGGCATAACACTAAGTGCCGCACGATGATTAAACATTTGGTACTGTTCTGCCCTAAACCATATTTTAGGTTGGTTAACAACAAAAAACAATAGCATAAATACACAGTACACGAAAACCTAATCAAGTTACATACAAAGAACACCCCAAACAGAGTTACGGTTAAAAAGATACAAGCAAAACAAGTTACGGGCACAATCTACCAACATCACGAAGCACACTTTAGAGCAATGCATAAACAACATAATGAATGCAACATGCTCACATATGATATGAAATTAAACTAGACATGACAAGGAAGGCATGGTTAAATAATCATGCAAAAGGCATCACAGATCAAAAGATATTAAGCAAACAACATGGCATCGCAAAGTAACAGACTTAGAGAAAAACAGAGGTGGCTGTCAAAAGCAGCAGCATAACAACTTTGGAGCTAAATATCTATATTACCAGGAAGCATATCATGGCAATGCAATATATTTAATGAAAGTAGACATGATGCTTAACAATATGCAATTGGAATCACTCAATTCCGATAAACGGTCGCGACACACTCGTCGACCGAAGTTGCAACAAAATAACAGTTTCAGCAACAGCAGCACAATAACATCAGGATCACCACTTTGGAGCAAGATTTAATATAGCTAGAGCACCCAAATATGACAAGTTAAAGCATGGAAATGAAGTACACATGATGCTTAACACATAGGAGAAAGAATCAATGCAATAGGCCTCATGGATGTGTCACAATCATCATGCAAAGTTGCAACAAAATATAAACAGCAGCACTTAACAGAAATTAAAAGCAGTTAACGGCCTGATGCCCTGTTCAGCACACAATTACACAATCAAGATGAGCTCAAACGGAAAAACTTTCTACATACGAATGCTAGAGCACGCAAAACTGAGCAACTTTCGTTTTGGGGGCACGTTCATCGGAGCTACGGATTAGTCGCAAATTACAACGCAATATCAAATCAGCAGCAGATTATCTCCAGACTTGGAAAAATTCGCAGGTCGTCCAACAGGAAAAAAAAGGAACTCGGGCCGAAATGCTCACTATGGGCCTCGGGGCCCATCTGGCCTGAACTTGGGCTGGGCTGGAGGCGCCTGGCTGGGCTGCAGGCCGCTGCAGGGCGAGCTGGGTCGGCCCAGCTGGGAGCAGCCGACTGTCCACGCTGGAGGCAGGGGCACGGGTCGGGATCCTCCCGATCCCGACGACGGCGGCGACCGCGGTGGCGCTCCGGCCACTGGAGGCGAGGTGCGGGGGCTGTGGGGCAAGGTGCAGAGGGGAAGGAGGAGCCGGATCCGGTCGGTTCCTGCCGGATCGGGGCGGCGGTGAAGCCCGAGGACGGTGGGGCGCGGGCGAGCTTCGAGGCCAGTGCCGTCGGCGGCCATGGCGCATCGGCGCTCTGCCTGCTGACCTGCGGGGAAGGAGGAGAGGTTAGGTGAGGGGGAGAGGGAGAGGCGCGGCCAAGGGCTCACCGGAGCACGGTGGGGCGAGCTCGCCGGCCGGAGTTGACCGGGCGGCCACGGGATGGAGTTGGGCGGTGGCGTGTGGGTGAGCCCACGGCTGGAGGTTGGGGGTGACGTGGAGCGCATCTGGTGCGTCCGATCGCGGGATCGAACGGCCCGAAAAATCTGGGATCTGGGAGGCAAAACTAGCAAAGTGGAGGGGGTGGCTGCAAATTTTGGCTAGGGAAACCCTAGAAATGGGTGGGAGTGTGGTGGTCTTTATATAGCCCAGGTGGCTGGCAATTTGCAAAAACATCCCCGGTTTTTCTCTCGCGCGCGCGGTGCTCACGTTCTGACCGCCGGGGGTCCGCAGTACCTCCGATTCGGGTAAAACTTTGAACTGCGCGATCAGCGCGTCGAGCCGGCGGCGTTCACCTCGCGCTGTAACCGTTCCGAAAACACTTTCCGGCACGCTATAAAAATAACCCGTTTAATTATTAAACGGAGTTTTTCGTTCCGTTGGCTGCGGCTGGTCTCGTGCGGTTTCACGACGGTGATCGGGTGAAACCCGGTGCCGCAAAGGTCGAGTGTCAGGGTGGCAAGGGTCGGTCTCCGTCCGATACGAGATAAGAGGGGGAAAAATAATCGCCGATCGATAAATCGGGGATGCAAACACCGCAAAAAAATCAGACAATCAAACAATTCACACCAAAAACAAAATTTTTAATTTTTCTAAAAACTGGGCTGTTACAATGTTTCATCTTGACTCCAATACCCAATGATGCGCTTGCATATGTACTGTAGATTTTAATAACCCTCTACTCAGCATGTCACATAGAGGTGCCCAGCGACCAACTCTTTTCAGCCACACATTACTAATCCAGAGAAGGTTAGTTTAGTCCAAAACTCAAACCACGCACTACAATGTGGAATTTCCTCCAAAAAGTAATGCGTACTAGATATCGGAATGGAGGGAGTACAATTGCAAATGAAATGATAAGTTTGAAAACTAAAGAGAAATTTCAAATAACAAATACGGGCAACCACGTACTACTGTAGAATTGCGTAGTGTATTGACACTTTTTTTTATTTTGTCCAATCCTGGTGGTTCGGCCAAGGAGCCAAGAATCACATCCATTGTCCAATCCGGGTGGTTCGGGCTAGAATGACATGGACTGTAAAACAAAAATATTGAAAAACTATCTACTTAAGGATAGACATGTAGCACAACATCTTGCACGTTAATGCATGAAGAGACTACGTACATAAGACAAAGCAATCAAAAAGGAAGGATAGAGTCTTGAAGAAACACATTCATAATACAAACCAACTCATATTAAAATGGATACAATTTATTGTCACAAAAGATGACGAAAAAAAGCTAGATCTCCGGCCGGCATGGACAATGAAACTGAAGACCAACTCGCGCGCGACCAAGACTGGGGCGTGTGTTTTAGACGTTCTCCTTGATGGTAACCTCGACCTTGACGTTGACGTTGGTGAACATGTTACTTGAGGCAATAGTGTGAGTGTTGAGTTGGATCCTGTTACTTGAGGCAATAGTGTGAGTGTTGAGTTGGATCGTGTATGTGCGAGCGTGCCCATCGAGTGGGACGTTACGGAGGTCCACACTCTTGCTACCGATTACTGCAACGAATTGGTTGTGGACCTTGATTTGGAGGACGCCGGTGGCGAGCCTGTTACTTGACCGTTTTGTAAAAACCTTGGGTTGGTCGTACTCAGCGCGGATCGATGGATCGTTATCGATCCAGATGCTGGCGTGGGGTACCTGAAGAAGGCCCAACTTGGAATGGAGCCTGACCTTTACATCGTACTTGCGCAACATGGCAGAAGTAGATAGAACCCAAAAGATTAGACTCGATCTTTTTGACTGCAAGGAATATATATTATATCAGAAGATCTGCAAAGATATTGTTCTTGAAAAAATGGATTTGGAAAGATCCCAGTACTAGAATTTACGATTGCAGACAGGGATTTTACCTTTGCTCACAGATTTAAGCCGCCTCTCGACAAGTAATTAGCTCTCGCTTTCTTCAAACAGCAAATGAATCAGAAGTGGGGGGAGTTTCCTCTTTGCTCTGCCTTCTTCACCGGAGGAGGCATCCCTTATATAGCCGCGGATCAGGGTGGACACACTGTCCGGTCCTTGACCGAGCCGCCGTTTGGACCGGCCGCGGACGCACTGGACCGGGCCGGATCGAGCACCACCCTGGTCCTGATTTTCTGAACCGGGGACCGGCAGTGTAAAAACCCGGGCTGGACCGAGCGAACCGGCTGTGGTCACCGCATGGCTGCAATAGGCGACGGCGAGCGGCACCAGGAGGCCACGGCCAGTGCGCACGGCATGTACAGAGCACGCACGACAGTAGCCGGAGTCCTGCAGCGTGCCACCAACCACAACAAGCACATGCATGAGCCCCCGGGGCGCGGCTGTTAGGAGGTATAACATGCGCATGTTTATGGATTAGCAGTTTTTCTCTTGCATTCAATTCAAGTAGTAATGTAGTAGTAGCGCATGCATGAGCCCACGATTTTACGTATCCCTGAATCTCAATGAAGGATATATTTGTCATATCCCTGATGGAGGAAACTCGATGAACTCGCCTGGCCGGCCATCAATCCCGGTGGAGACCCCAATCAGCTTAATTAGCTATAAGCTAGTGAAATTACTAGCTGACTCAGCTCAGCTGAAGATCGAGGGTAGATCTGCAGCACAGTATACGTAGGGGCCGGGCCTAGCTTGGGTTCATACAATATAGACTAACGAACGAGTAGTGGACTCTCTCAGCTAAAATCTGCACGTACGTAGCACATGATGATTTATTATACTGTACTACTATTTCAACCCATCCATCTAATCTTACCCTAGCTCAACGGCTGGATCGATCGATCTGTACTTGCGTCAACGCTTGCTTGCTCTTGACCCACTGGCAATGAGATCTTTGTCTCGATCCTTCACAGCTATTTTAATTCCCTTGGAGAGTACGTGCATCTTGTTAATCTGTTTGTTTTTAATATTTTCTCCATCGATCAGAGTAAATAACATATTTTCCTGCACCTCAATCACATGCATGCACGCTCGATGTCGGCTGTTGGAATATTCATATGCTGCTAGCGGGCGGGATGAACGGATCTTCATTAATTACCTCGAACGAATCTCTATTCTAGTACTCCACAGTTTGCACGTACACGCATGTGCAATCCACCAGCTTCAACAAATTATACCTAAAACTTTAGGAATCTTTAGAGCGCTAGCAACTGCAATGCATATATATACTCTCTTCCTTTCGGTTTAAAGGACCAACTTCAAAGAAAAATCCTCATCTGAGGGTAGATGATGAATGGTGGAATACTTTTAGTAGTCTGTAACCCAAAAAATCTATTCTATCACTTACTTGAGCCATGGTATTGTAAGTGTGTGTGCTCCGATTAACCGCGCACACACTATTTGAACCTCTTTTGTCTTGCAGGTTTAGCAGATGGGTTGTGGGTGCTCCAAAATTAAAGATTTTGTTTGTAAATGAAAGAAAAAAAAGGTATGAGAAATTTTTTCTCATTTAGGGAATAAAATCTGCCCTTTAGGACACATATGTATGTATTTTTTTCCTATTATAAAAGTGTGACCAAGTAGAACCTGAAATTTGTATTTATCATTTTCAAGAATTTATTGATATTTTTGCTTATTTTTATACGAGTTTAAGTACCATCCTAGAGCATGCATTTTGCCTCAGTTCCATAGCCATGTAAAAAGCTCATTTCCTCTCCTTGCAAAAAGAAAAAAAAAATGCTCATCTCCTCTTCACCTAATTTCAAAAGGTTGTACATCTATCATGCTAATAGATATACACTTGCGAAACTTGGTGTAGAAATATTACTAAAATGCACCCTATAAAATGCAAATTGCATCTAAATGGTTTCATCGACAATGGATCATGTATATTACCATTTTTTTAGAAGGAGGGGAGCCCCCGGTCTCTGCATCAATTGATGGATGCAGCCATATTTTTAAAATATAAGTGTAACAAAGTCTCAAGGTCTTAAAAATCTCATATTCCGAGCTTAAATGAAACAAAATAGATAAGTGCCACAAGCGGCGATAAAAAAATAGACCATGATGCCTACACACCTAGCATATTATTAGCTTGCCATCCAAATCGGCTGTAAATAGCCCGTGCTACAATCTCCCAACGGTTGCACTCAATAACCAAAAGCTCCCTGAAGTCCAGATGAGTTACTGACGATCACATACGATCCAAGCTGTAGCTTTGTAGATAACCTGTATAAAAATTATGAATTATGTACCATTAAAGATCAGATCATTTCCACTATTCCAAATAGCCCAAAATAAAGCACATATCCCTATCCGGATATGTTTGGCTATGTGACTGTCCACTCCATTAAGCCACGTCCCGAATAACATGTGAATAACGTCCCTATCTGAATATGTATATTACCATATACTGCTCCCTATCCATGCAAAATGTTTAACTGTCCAGGGAAAGGCAACATATGATTCTCACGTCCTACACAATTTCATTATTGGTTATCCAAAGATGTACTCCTCCGATCCATAATAAGTGTCGCCCATTTTATACTAAGCTAGTATAAACTTTATACTAAATTTATTATGGATCGGAGGGAGTACTTTGTTTTAGACCAATCTGTTATGTGCAAAACCTTGAGGGGTAGAGAACTTGTACGAGATTTGGACGTATTGATTTGATGCTTCAGGTTACTATGTACGTACGAGTGTGCGTGATGTTTGTACTTAGGTTTGAGAGGATATAACTATGCATTCTAAAAAAATAGTAATGCAGCAGGACGGGCCTCTACCAGTAGAAAATAATCCCATCACGTGATGCCAGGTTTAGGTATCATGTTTGAACGTCAGAGCCGGCGTCTTCCCCGAGCTAGCCAGTGAGCATCTTTTCGCAACATCCGAGAAGGAGGCAAATGAGTTGCCCCAAAGGATCTAAGCCTTAATTTTGTACTCTCCACTCTTTGTTTTCGGCGATCTCGCTGGTTTTCCGGATGGGCAGCCGACTGTCTCCTTCTTTCAAAATATGCATCTAGCATGCAGAAGAAGGATCCAAGCTAGCACATGGGATCTCTACTAAACTTTGCGAAAGCTGCACTGTACTGTATATATACTAGTGCAGACTGCAGACAAGTACTGTACTACGTATTATTCAAAACAGACAAGCTGATCATACTGGTGTCTAGGGACCTCTGATAGGGCCCGGCTAGCTACTCAATCGCTAACCTCAGGTTGCACAGACCTAACTAGTTGTCGATTATTAAATCGATCTCTGTTTACTCGTACTACTACTTCGTCATAGTTTACGGACCCAATTGCAGCTCTCTATCCTCTCGGCCTCTGCCGCTCCTAGAATTCTGAAATTTTTATTCTTGAAGTACACAATGGTATGCCGCTTTGCACTTGGTAATTGTCTATGTCTCTGGCTCCCTCAACTATGAGTAGGCATCTTAATTTTGTCTAATTTATGTTCTCCCAATTTTATGATTAGGGTTTTAAAATTTAAATGTAGTATAATTGGGAATAAATTCTTGTGATTTTCCAATTGGGATTATTTCTTGATGGCGCGCAATGGCACTAAGGCACAATGTTAAATAAGTTTAACTCTCTATTTGTATAGCTTAACGAACATATTTTATTTATTGTTACTAAACTTACATATTCAACCACACATGATTACTGCCATACTTTTTGGATTATTGAGATGTGCATCCCTCAATAAAAAGTGTGCATGTGGACACCGGGACATTTTTATTCTGGGTCCGCCCCTGTCGACGCCGGGGGTGATGCACCGTAGCTCACGCCGAATGAGACCCGACCGGAAGCGAGATACGCAAGCAATTCGACGGGTGCTTTTGAAAACCCCGAAACCCTACACGCTCGGGTGGAACCCCGTCTGGGCGCACGGCGGCTATGGGCTGCCCTAGGTCGATCTTATCGCTCCTAGAGATCTCACGGATCGTTGCCCTGCAAGAACAAGAACAACCGAAGAACGAGATATAAGATACATGGAAAGGTAGACGAAATTAGGGTTTAGATGTGTTTGCGATTGTGTGTTATTTCAATCGGCCGTCACCACATCTATTTATGAGGGGTTGGACTTTTCGTGCAAAAAAAGGACTCAAATTCCCGTCCAAATCGTCAAATTCCAAGCCAAACTCGGACTCACTGCGTGGGGAGGTCGGACGTCCGGACTGTATCCCGGACGGTCTGACTTCGAAGTCGGAAGGTCCGAGCAAGGGCTAAAATACTTTTGTAACCGGGGTCCTTAGGTCGGACGGTCCGACTTGCAGTTCGGACAATCCGACGTAGGCCAAAAATTCTTCTGTAATGGAGGTCTTTTTATACTAAGCTAGTACAAACTTTGTACTAGATTAGCGACACTTATTATGGATTGAAGGGAGTACTTTGTTTTAGACCAATCTGTTATGTGCAAAACCTTGAGGGGTAGAGAACTTGTACGAGATTTGGACGTATTGATTTGATGCTTCGGGTTACTATGTACGTACGAGTGTGCGTGATGTTTGTACTTAGGTTTGAGAGGATATAACTATGCATTCTAAAAAAATAGTAATGCAGCAGGACGGGCCTCTACCAGTAGGAAATAATCCCATCACGTGATGCCACGTTCATTCGTTTGGTTTAGGTATCATGTTTGAACGTGAGAGCCGGCGTCTTCCCCCAGCTAGCCAGATAGTCGCCAGGAGGCAGTGAACATCTTTTCGCAACAGCTGAGAAGGAGGCCAATGAGCGTGCGAGGCCCCAAAGTTGCCCAGGATCTAAGAGAAACTCAATTCTGCACATGGGTGCATATGCTCCCAACTTCCAAATATAATATTTTGAAATGTGAAAAAATTCAGAACAAAAATTTGTCTTGTATATCAGAACATTCTATGTGCGTACGGCAAGTTTTATGAAAATCCGACAATTTTATGACCTCTCTAAATATGATAAAAAATGTCACATGAAAAAGCTTTTTAGCAACAAATTTTTATCTTTTTTACACACAACACATAATATATCGATTTTTCATGAGATAACTTCGGGAATACATAAAATGTCAAGATGTAAACCTAATTTTTTTGATTCAATTTTTTGACATTTTGAATGATTTAAAAAATGTATTTTAAAAACCGGGAGCATAACACCACGTCCCGGATCTAAGCCTTAATTTTGTACTCTCCACCTTTGTTTTGCTGATCTCGCTGGTTTTCCGGTGGGCGGCTGAGTGTCTCTTTTAAAAAAATCTGCATCTAGCATGCAGAAAAAGGATCGAAGCTAGCACATGGGATCTCTAATAAACATTGCGAAAGCTGCACTGTACTGTATATATACTGTATATGTACTACGTATTATTCAAAACAAACAAGCTGATCATAATTAATACTGGTATCTACGGACCTCTGACAATTCGTGCTTTCATTGAAAGTAGATGCGTATGTGCACCTGTACGAGTGAAACACAGTAATTTAACCACAAGTGGCACATCACACTTTAACCATCACTGCAGCCTTTGATTAAACTCACTGTATCTTCCCTCTGATATCTCTCGTCTGTATGCTTTGCTTCCTTCATTTTGTGCTCTGCTTGTTTCAGTTAGTTACTATTATTCCCGCACAAAAAAAGTTAGTTACTATGATGAGGTATACTCCTCCACGCGTCCTCCAAGCGTGTCAGCGCCATCCTCGCCCGTTGCCATCGCCGCGCACAGCTCACGCTCGATCGGCATCGCGGAAACGTGACATCAACAGCCACACCACGTTGCCTAGGTACGGGACAAGGCACCGCGGACGCGGGCTTGCGCCGATCGCGCCGGGTTGACCAGAGGACGCGGGAGGAGCCCACCTCATCATCGTTGCTCGTGCGCTTCACCGGCGTGAGCTGATCCGGCTTCCGTGGGTGCTACCTTCTCCCCTTTCCATCGCAATTGATCCGCAACTCATCATTAATATAACAGCGGGCTAACGACGAGATTACACACTACGGGACAGCAGCCACCGTCGGCGTAGACCAGAAAGCCGTCGGCTTAGGCCTACGCCGACGGCCGCCGTCGGCGTATAGCCGTCGGGCATGGGTTTTCTCGAGCTTGCCCTAAAAGCCGTTAGCGTAGGGGCGGCCGTCGGCGTATAGGTTGGCTCGACGGTTTTTGTGCGGCCGTCGGCGTAGAGGACGTCGGCGTAGCGCCAGTGGGCCCACCCTGGGATTAACGGCCGTTAGACCTGGTTGCCCTCTACGCCGACGGCCGGGCCGTCGGCCTAGGGTGCCACGCGGCAGGCTGTGGGGCGGCTGGGCTTCGGGCCTACGCCGACGGCCTGGCCGTCGGCTTAGGGTCCCTTCCATCCAGGCCACGCGTCACCTCCTCCTCGCGTCTGGGCAGCGGGTCTACGCCGACGGCCAGGCCGTCGGCGTAGGCTCTGCCATTTGGCAGAAAATAAGGCCTACGCCGACGGCCAGGCCGTCGGCGTAGGTCCTAAAATGTTTTCCCTTTTTTCATTTCTGGTTCATTTCCTGCATATTTAAAATTCTCATAAGCATATAGCCATTATATTATTCATACCAGATCAGAGCCAGACATTATAGGCATTTATATTACAAATGCACATTGACAAAGACCAAACAATGCAAAAATAAGAGACATAGTATAACAACATCTTATACATATATAGCATAACAAGTTCCAAACATGCAAAATAAGAGACATAGTATGGATACAAAGTATAACAACATCCCAAACATTGTATCGGTACAAATGAGACCTCTACACGCCAGCTCATCGCGTCCGGAGAGGGAGTTGAGCCGGAGAAACCGAGGTCTCCGCATGTGAAGATAGGCGACTGACGGTGCGGAGGCGCCGTCGAACCAACACCGGAAGCATGTGATCCTGCGCCACCATGAACCGGTGTGGTCTCGCGCGAGGCACCACTACCACCGCGGCCAGGGTGCACCGGTGTGACCGCGCGGGACGACGACGGCGAGGCAGCAGCACGACCAAAGGGTCCAGTCCCGGAGGCTCCCGTTCCCTACACGTTTGAGAAATAGTTAGCAACCGCCAATGCACATGTAAGTGGTAGCAACTGATTGGGGAGGTAAATTACAGGGGTTAAGCCGGTGTAGTAGAAGTTCTGGGCGAACTCTTCCTTCGATACAAACTCCGGCTTAAGCCCGGCTCGAGGAGGTCGTGGCGGTATATCGACGAGCACTCCCGTAAGCCGAGCACTCTCTTGAGCCTGCAAGATAGTTAACATGTCACGCATTGCACAAAAGTATGAAAATTTAGAGTTGTCATCTTTAAAAAAAAGAAAGGTTGGAACTTACATCTTCTTTTGCCTCTTTTCACGCCTCGTGTACTTCTGCTCTCTGTCTCCACTGCGCAAGGTCCACCAAATAGGCGTTGTTGTGGGCCTTGTAGGCCGCCTCGAAAGCAGCCTACAATTACAAAAATTGAACCATCTCATCAACTAAGCCACTGAGGAAGTAGTATTGTCACAGAAAGGATGGAAATAAGAGAAACTTACATCGTAGCTAGTCTGGGAAGGCCTTCGTCGAGGAGGCGGTGCGGGGTCGTCGAGACCGAGGGTAGCCTTGATCCGCGTGAGGCTCAAAATGGGAGTGCGCGGGGTCATATTATCCATAACGCACAGACAGCCGTGCTGAAGGCCTCCCCCAAACACGACCAACGCTCTGGGGTCGGGTTCCGCACTTCTAGGGTCGTCCAACTCCGGATTAAAAGCGATCATCCATCGCCTCGAGGTAGTTAGCACCGTCCTCCTAGGCAGTGCCGAAGTACTCGGGAAGCTAAGGCTGAGGCTGGGAGAGATTGGGCGCCATCATCCTCATCGAGTCCCATGACTCATATGAGCTGACATGCCTCCCTAGTTTCTCCTCCTGCATCGCCAAAGAGATTTTATGAGTACCAAGTAGGAACATGCATGAGGGGAAATAAATGCAGGTTGTTCCATGTATGTGTATACCAGCTTGGCCTTGTAGCGCTCACTGCCGAGGTTTCCAGCCCGATGTGTCCCCACGTTGCCATGGTTCGCCTTTGTAACAGCCAAGATTTCACAAAAATTAAAAAATTTGTTTTCGGCGTGAATTGTTTGATTGTCTGATTTTTTTGCGCTGTTTGCATCCCCGATTTATCGATCGTCGATTATTTTCCCCCTCTTATCTCGTACCGGACGGAGACCAGCCGCAGTCAACGGAACGAAAACCTCGTTTAATAATTAAACGAGATATTTTTATAGAGCGCCGTAAAATGTTCTCGGAATGGTTCTAGCGTGAGGTGAACACCGCCGGCTCGACGCGCTGATCGTGCAGTTCGAAGTTTTACCCGAATCGGAGGTACTGCGGACCCCCGGCGGTCAGAAACGTAAACACCGCGCGCGCGAGAGAAAAACCGGGGATGTTTTTGCAAACTGCCAGCCACCTGGGCTATATAAAGACCACCACACTCGCACCTCTTTCTAGGGTTCCCTAGCCACAAAATTGCAGCCACCCCCTTCACTTTGCCGCAATCTGCCCCAAAAATACCCCATTTTCGCATCCCTAACTCCCTGATAATTTTCGGCCCTTGGATCTGCGAATCGTACAGATGGGAGTGCGCCACATCACCCCTCTCAGCACCGCGCCTGGATGCCTCCATGCCCAAGCCGCTCTCATTCCCGAGCCGTCGCCAGACGCCACGGCCACGCTGCCTCGCGCCGGCGAGCGCCGCCGCGCCGGGAGTCGCCGCCGGCCACCTCTCCTCTCTCCTCCGCGCCTCCTCTCCCTTCTCTCACCCTCACCTCTCTCCCTTGCAGGCAGCAGCGCGGCCCAGCCAGGCGCGTCCCAGCGCGTCCCAGCCAGGCGCGTCCCAGCCCAGCCGGACCAGTGGGCCGAGGCCCACTAGGGGTGAGGCCCCGTTTTATTTCTCTCTGCTTTTTATTTTATTATTTTTGCTAAGCCTGTAAATTGTACTGCTATTCCGATTTTGCGAGTAGATTTGCGATCAAACCGTAGCCCGGATTGCGTTGCGTCCAAAAGGAAAATTGCTTAGAATTGTGTGTACTTCAGTTCATCTTTTGTGAGCATTTTGATTTGAGGCCATCCTTATGTTGTTAATCTGTGTTGAAGTGGGCATCAGGCCGTTAATTGCTACTAATATATGTTAGTTTGTTGTTGCTGTTATTTTATTGCAACTTTGGTTGATGATTGTGACACATCCATGAGGCATATTGCATTGATTCTTTTTGCATACTGTTAGGCATCATGTCTACTTTCATTATATGTATTGCATTGTCATGATATGCTTGCTGTTCATCTAGTTATTGGGCTCCAAAGTTGCTATGCCGCTGTTGTTGACAGCCACCTCTGTTTTTCACTAAGTCTGTAACGTTCCGATGCCATGTTGCATGCTTAATATCTTTTCATCTATGATGCCTATGACCTTGATTCTTGTTTGTACCGGATCACCATCATGTCTAGTTCATGCTCATATATTGCTATGTCATGTTGCTGCACTTTTGCATATATTTTTGCTCCTGTTTGTACAGCATAAAAATAACAATTCTGCCCTGTTTTCCTGATTTTCACTAAGTACTAGACCAGTAATGTTTTATTTCATTTTGCTTGGGCTATAATTAGTTGTTCATGATGCCTATTTGCATGATTCTTTTTGCCATTCCTTCCCTGCCATGTCTACTTTAATTGCATATCATTTGTGAGCATGTTTGCATTCATTATCCTGTTAATGCATTGCTCTAAAGTGTGCTTCCCGATGTTGGCAGATTGTGTTCCAAACTTGTATTGCTTGTATCTTTTTAACCGTAACTCCGTTTGGAGTGTTCTTTATATGTAACTTGATTAATTTTTCGTACTTTGTGTTTATGCTATTGTTTGCTGCTGTTAACCAACCTAAAATATGGTTTAGGGCAGAACAGTACCAAATCTTTTAATTGTCGTGCGGCACTTAGTGATATGCCATGTTTAGGTTGTGCCCCACTTAAATTGACTAGCATAGATAGTTTACCTTATGCTTCACCTCTTGCCATGTTTGTGTGCTATGCAATGCTTGAGTGGGATGCCATGTTAATAACCTTTGTTGATCACCTATAGCTAAACAACTTGAACCATCGTAAACGTGCGGTATCTTCGTGTGTGGCGAGTACTCCACTTAACCTGTTAGTAACTTCTCTCGACGATAGGTGCGATGTATCGTGTTGCCTTCTTGTTGATGGTTGCTCGTGTTTGCTCTGTAGTAATAGATGTTGCTCGTTGATTGCCTTTTCCAGTGTTTACGTCTTGTGTGCTTCTGCGGGTACCTTCGGAGACGATGCGAGCTTGCGATCAACTACACCTTCGGAACCCGACTTATCAACAGGCAAGGACTATGCATTACTTATGATCCATTCTATTTCAACAAGCGGTTTGCATGCTAGTCTAGGTTAGGTTCGATGTTTGATCCTACGACATGTTTACAACCTCTTTCAAACCGATAGAGCCATGTCCCCTCCCAGCAAACCTTGTACTGCTATGTTACTATTGCTCGTTGCTCAGCCCCTTCTTAGTATGCATGCTTAAGATGCTACGATGTTACCCTGTTACTCCTTGGTTTTGGGATATCACATTATTATATTGTTGTTGATGATATGCTTATTATAATGTTGACTATATTCGACGAAGGATGGAAGGTCTAGGCTATCCCGCCCCGACGCTTTGTTCCATTCGAGTCACCTAGGACCCGAGTTCCGGGTATTGGTTTTAAGACTTAGCGTGCCTAAACGTGTGTGGGATTTTATGGGGTCCCCTTTTCTTACCTATCTAGCTTCAAACATTTCCAGTGGTGGCCCAAGCTGATTTACCATTTGAAACTGTGTGTGTGCTGGTCGGCCGCCAGTAGTTTTCAAACCAACCTGGACAAGTGAGGACATAGTTCCCTTGCTGGCCCACCTTGTTCGGCTGAGGACCCAGTTTCCCATGTGTGATTAACCGGCTATCCAAACCCGAGACAGACGGTAGAGACCGATTCGAGAGCGCGACCGGCTTTTGAGTTGGATGTCGACTCACCGGGGGCCACCCGGATTTGTTCGTTGTTAGTTAGAGGGACCTGTCGTTTCGGATCTCTCGGAACTAAATCATAAAATGGTTGCTTATAATGGGTAGCAACTGAGAGAGATGGGCGTGCGTGCGGAGCCTTGTAATGGGTAGTTGGTACACCCCTGCAGCATTAAATCATTTCGAGAAGCCGTGTCCACGGTTATGGGCAACTTGAGACCTACTCCTTGTTCATAGACAACCACAACTGAGGTAATCTTAATATAACTTGATCAATGTGTGTGTGCCTTGACTGCTTCTTCTTCGTCGGGATGCGAAGAGGAGGACAAGGATAATATAGGTGTTATGTTCGCGTAAGTAGTTGATAACAAGACTTGTTGGAGGCGATTCCTCATCGAATGCTTGGCTTCTTATCTTACTCTCTAGATCGTTAGCCACTTCATAATGCTAGTGCGGCAGCAACCTCACCACTTACCCCATCCTTATCGTAAACTACTAGTTGTCCTAGAATGACGAGTGATGAAGTCCTTGCTGGGTCAGATGACCACTACAGTTGGATGCTGAGTACTTCTGTACTCATGATACTACCCCCAAACTCTTTTCAGGGTTCTTGATCGACAACAGGTACGGTGATCGACGTTTCACATGGAGACTCGACGAGGACTAGTTAGGCGGATCCCGCGGAGGGCCTGGACCCGTGTGGTTATTGGGATCGAGTATTTCTCTTTGCCACTAGGCATTTGCTTGTAGTTTGTACCCAGATATGTATCTTACGCTGTTGTATTGTAATAAGGCAATTATATGCCGATTGTACGAAATGTTGTATCCTTGTATTTGTAATGTTGTGATATCATGTTGGAAATCCGGGGCATATGGCTATGTCATATGTCACGGTGGGACCGATATGGGCCACGACCATTCGCAAAGAAATCCCCAACGGAACCATTGATCGAAACGGCGGTATGCCCACCCGAAACCAACGCGAGGATACGATGCACGTAGCTGCCATCAAAGCCTTTCGCACAGAGCACACTAGCGAGGAAATCCCAGCTAACACAGTCATAAGCCTTTTCAAAGTCGAGCTTGAGGACGATGGCATTAGCATTGCGACGCTTAAGGTCGTGAACGATCTCATGAAAGCAAGCAATGCCGTCGAGGATAAACCGACCTTTGATGAAAGCAGATTGAGAGGGGTTGATCACGCGGTGTGTTGGGAAACGTAGTAGAAAACAAAAATTTTCGGCCTACGAATCAAGAACCCAAGATCATCCAAGAAGATTGCATACAAGGTTTTAGGTCATGGCTCACCAACCGATGTAGCGGAAGTAGAGTTGGTGAAGGTCGTGGACGTAGTGGAAGTAGATCTCGCAAGTTCTTCCATGAACAGTCCCTCGATCAATCCCACGAACAAGTCCCGCGATCTAGTCCCACGGACAAGTCCCATGAACAAGCTCCTCGGAGAAGGGTCGAAGGTACGACCCCTCCATTAGTATCCACACATCCCGTAGCAGCAATCCAGCAGCGCTCCGCCATCCAGAGATGAACGCCACCGAGAAAACTAGAGGGAGAAAACCCTAACGGATTCCGATCTAGAAGAGCGTCTAAACCGGGGTCTAATTGTGGAGCAACGGGGTTTAGAGGAGGGAGGGTGGCGCATAGGCCTTGGGGACAAGTTGTCTTGCGCCCCCCACCCCTCCCCCACATTATATAGGTGGCCAAGAGGCCCTTGGGGCGCAGCTCAAGGAGGATTGGGAGTCCAACTTGGACTCCCAAGCCTTCCAAACCTTCCCACACCTTCCCACCGGAAACCTGCCATACTGGGTTTTGGTATTTCCACCTGGAGGAGGTTTCCTTCCCCTTGGTGCGCCCCCACCCCCTTGGCCGGCCAGGGCAGCCTAGGTGGCTTGCCCCCCAAGGCCAGGGGCGCAGGGGAGTGGGTGGTACTGCCCAGAACCTTCCGGAACCTTCCATGACCTTCTAGAAGCTTCCAGGACCTTTCGGGACATATCGGGACCGTTTCGGGACATTCCGGACACTTCTGGAGCACTTCCAGGACCTTCCGAGACCATTCTCGGAAGTTCCGGAGCCATCCGGATAGTTTCCAAGACCATCCGAGTTACAGTTTAAGCCACCCGATGACCGCGAAGGTTGTCGGGACGCCCAGCGATTATCCGGAAACTATTCCGGTTGATCCAGGACTTCCCCAGTACCATTCTCATATGTTCCGGAACCACCTGGGACTACTCCAGAGTAATCCGGACATAACCTTAAATACCCAGAACTACTTCTGGTGCCCTTATGAACAATTCCATAAATCTCCGGAACTACTTCCGGTACCCGTATGAACTATTATGCTTTGCTTCCACTAAACCTTCTACCATACTAGTATTCTAACAGACTACTGCTCGTTAAGTGTGTGACCCAATAGGTTCGGTATAATGCGGACATGACTCAGAACATCTTCCGGACATAGGTCAACAGCCTTTTGTCAATAGCCAATAATCAACAGCGGAGCCATGGACACCCATGTTGACTCCCACACATACACGAAGAAACTTCGAGTGAACCATTATGTTTATTCATGTACCATTCCCTTTGCTTCGTGATATATGACAAAGTTAGAGGAGAGATGTTTGGCACCCATGTGTAACAACTTCTTGAACACAAGCCACTCGTTATCCTCTTTGCTCGTTTGTCCATTTTCTCGTTATCGTATTCCGGTATCCCCGTGACTGAATCACAATGCGTCTGGCCAGACTATAATGGATACCGTCATACCGAGTGGGCCCGAAGTGAATATCTTCTTCATCGTGAAGGAGCAAATCCCATTCTTGAACTATCACAGTCACTAGCCACACCATCTGACATACCCAGAACTTGTTTTACTACTTCCTATTTACGGGAGGATTCATCTAAGAACCAAAGCATGTCTTCCTGTGTGAAGCAACTCGATACTCTCATGGTCTAAGGAATTACGTATATGATAACATTTCATGATATGACTTATAACGTTGTTACGATGTGATCTCTAAGTATATCATTCAATACTGGGGTCGGTTCAACATCACTGTTCTGCTAACAAGATGTTCCCATTGCTACTGACATCCTTGTTACAAGAACAATGTCCATGATTAAGAAAACGTAATCATCAGTTAGCACATGAGCTGGTCTTAGAGGCTAAACCAGGAACTCTTGGTGTTTACATTTCCACACATGCAAATGAGTTTTCTTCTGAATCTCACAGTCAGGGTCATTGCAATTATAGCACAGAAATATAAACATTAATTACGAACGTTGAAATATATATATAATAACATTTTATTATTGACTCTAGGGCATATTTCCAACAGTCTCCCACTTGCACTAGAGTCAATAATATTATCAGTGCTTGAGCACTTTACACCTATGGCATACCGGTGTAATACATGCTTCATTTGTAGTATAGACTTCATCATCGGATCTGAAGTTTCAGGCCCGTTTGTATCTTGCATATCTTCGCGTTTTCACGCTATCATAAAATTCACTAATTTTATCTGTTTAGCTATGTATATGTTTGAATCATTTAGTAGGACCTTGGTTCCTTAGAATAAGTCATGAAATCATTCATCAATGTTCCATGAGCTTCAAGCATCTAGGAAACCATACCATGTTCATAAATGAACTGATGATTCAAAATACCCTCCCTTGTTACTTCTTTAAGCAACAATATACTTAGCCTCTGTTATAGAATTCGCCACAGTATCTAACTTTAACACAGTTCCTTCATACTGTGCCACCCTTATGTGTGAAACACATAATCCCAATTAAAATCGAAAATCGATCGGAGTAAGTATGAAGACTGAATTGGTGTAACTGTTTACATCAAAATTCAGCTGGTGTAACTTGTTACAACGAGCTCTTCATTATCTCCATTTTCCGAGAAACATATCTTATCTATCATAAGTTTAAATTTTCACTGTTTGTCCAATGATCAACATATTGATCACTTTGGTATCTCGCTCATAACCTTTTGAAGCACTGGACATATCTGGTCGTTTTACATATTATGGTGTACATGATTAATCCAAACACACGGGTGAGTGGAATTCAATTCACGTGTTTTTGCTTATCTGTGTTCATCAACACCGATTTCTGCAAACAACTTTTCACCACGACTTTGGCAAGAACATGTTTCTTGGCATTTCATACTGAACTACTTTAGTATCATGTCAATATGTAGGGTTGGCTTTAGCATGATCAGGCACTTACTATCTTCATAGATCATTGTGCTCAATACTAATGCTATATTAGCCCAAGTACTTCAGCTGAAAACTATTTCCAATGAGGTCCTTATTCGTGTCAAGAAATTTATATCATTTCTAGTCAACAATATGTCATCTACATAAGTTTTTAGAAATATCATTCAGCTCCCACTTACTTTCTTGAGCATTCAAGCATCTTCGTTTATTCCCGATGAAAACAAACTCTTTTGGCAATTTCATCATAACGAAAATTCCAACTCCATTATGCCAGCTTCAGTCCATCACTGGATATCCAAGGCTTGCATCTATTTTAGCATCCTTTGAATCGACAAAACATTCCGGTCGTATCACATATACGTCCTTTGTTATATTTCCGTGTAGGAACTTTGTTTTGACGTTCATTCTACCATATCCTATAAATGAGATATGTAGTAATTGCTAATATAACCCGAACTGACTAAAGCATCTCTACGGTCGACACTATTTCGCCGCAGTCAACTTTTGAACTTGCTAGAAAACAATTTTCCAACGAGTTGAGCTTTATGGATAAAACGATTTCATCCGAATTAATTATAGATCCATATATACATTCTTCAGACTCTTAGTCTTTTAGAGGGTATACCAAGTTCAAAACTTGACTTACTTCCATGGATACTATCTCGGATTATTTGGCATTTAGCCAAATCCCGGAGTCAGGGCCCATCAACGCTTCTTTGTATATCACAGGTTTATCGTTGTCGAACAACAATATCTCGTTTACATAAAAACGTTTATACGAGTTTTGTCTAACCTGTGTGGTTCAGCTGCGCACTTCTCTGAAGATTCAACAATCTTTGACAAGTTGCACTGTCCTCCCACTCACTCTTTTTGTAAGAAACTATTTTTCTACAAAACACATTGTTCTTAACAGCAAACAGTTTTGCTTTTGTGTCGTGATAGAGGAATACCAAAACTTTTGGCATAACCTTAACAAAGTAGCACTTATCTGATTTGGGGTTTTGAGTATGTCAAACATATGCCTCATATACCCAAATTTTAAGAAAAGACAACATGGTTTTAACAGTCCATACCACATCTAATATGGTGTCATTTCAACAGATTTGATGATGCTCTTTTCAGTGTAAAAGCCGTAGTCACTAAAGCATAACTTTAATAAGTATAATGGCAAATTGATAAACGTCATATTTGATCTTACCGTGTCATACATGGATTGATTACATCTCTCGAACACTTTACTCATAGTGGTGTTCCAGGAGACGCAAGTTATGACACTTATTCACAACTCATCAGACGTTCGCTAAACTTGTAACTCAAATATTACTTTCTACAATCTAATTTGCAGAAGCTTTATTTTCTTGTTACAATGAATTTCTATTTCACTCTAAAATTCCTTGAACATTTCAAAGATTTCAGACGTATGTCTCTATTGAACAGATATCCACATATCTACTTCAACTTGTGAGTGAAGATAGGGAATCCACTGCACACAACTACACTTATTGGACTACACACATCATCATGTATGATTACCAATGGTTTAGTTGCCCGTTCATGTATGGCCTATCAACGGTGTTTTAGTCACATTACTTCGAGACAAAGATCGCAAGCGTCAAGTGATTCATAATCATATGACTCGAAAGTCCATCACTTATGGAAATTCTTCATGCATGTTATGTCACTTGTGATAAACGGCAGTGCCACATGTATGTGGTATTTCTGTCAGTCTTGCGACGTTTAGCGTCAGTGTTATGGATGTTTAGTATTATTATCAAGATTCATAACATACAACCTATTCATAATGGAAGTATGGCCTTTACGTTATTCATAGCTTTGAACAACTCTCTTGCAACAAACATGATTCAAAATGATGTTTTGCAACAAGGCTAAAGTGTAGTAACAATTTACTCATCTCTAAAATGAATTATGAACATAATCATAGAGTCAACACACGGTATGGTAAACCTTTTACCGTGTTCCCGAGCGTGTCAAAACTCATCATTAGCTAGTCATAAAGGCCATAGTATTTCTTGCATCGAGTTGCAACAATATGCAATCGATGTGATATTCTGGTGATCAACAGCTTAATCACAATATACAGAATCCACAATTAACCGCTTAATCATGATTTCCCAAGAATTACATCTCTTGACCAGCAATGAATTCATCTATAACTCCGTATGACTTTCATTTCTGAGCTGGTTATTCCAGTCTTCTTTCGTTTTGCCTTTATATGTATCATAGTTCTATTTCCAATGTCACTCCTACTCACAGAAGATCACACATGATCAAGGGTGGCGCGGGCCATGGACTTTCCGGCGTGTAAGTCTTACTAACACCCTATGGAACTTCCTTTCCCTTAATCCTCATCATCATATGATCATTGTTCTTCTGGATCCCACACTTATCAGTTTTGTTTAGAGCACAATGAACATTTTCACTAATGCTTACAATCATACATTGTACTAGATATCTTATATCCAACATTAATTGTCTTACTACTGAAAACTTATTTTTTCAGTTCCATGAATATAACATAACTATCCCAAACTTTTCGAAGTTCGGGTTTCATGGTGGTGAAGACAATGCACTTAGCTGTCGTGGAACTTTAGCATTTTGGATTATGGACATAAGTCACATCATCCATAGCATCAGCGGGAGAGCATCAAAAATTTGCGATAGGACAAGCTCCTTCTTGACACTATTGAGGATAGTCCTCACAATACGGTACCAATCGTAAAGTTTTTACCAGATAATACAGTTAATCAAAATCAATTTGGGAAGGTGGTAACGCGAGCCATTATTCTACAACGATAATGCAAATACTAAGACTTTGTTCATAATTAAGTTGCACTTGTGATTAATCAATTTAATTACTTAGTGCGCTCCCACTCAGATCAACATCTCTCGTAATTGATGCTGGAGTGATTCAAGATCCGACCCAATCGTCCGCCATTGATGTGACATCACTGATGACTTAGACTGGACCGGTAGGCCAACTTGCCAATCACGCCAAAGGTGATTCTTGTTCATCTTTCGATGGGCGTGTTCCGGTAGCAAACTTTTATCCAAACCGTCAAGACAACCAAGTGTAATGCGCTGTGTGTTCTTTTAACACACCCGCCTTTTATGCGTCACACCGTGTACACCCATGTGACATGACCTGCTCCGGTGTGAAACATAGTATAGACGGTGCTACAGTTGGAAGAACACTATCAACTTGATATTGTTTTGCGAGAGATCACCCTAATAAAACACGACTACCGCGCATCAAACAAGGGTGCATCAAAGGGATAAACATCACAGGCAGTTCATAAAATTATGTGATATGATATAGACCTTTGCTTCGTGAAGTCTTCATTATCTTCACGTCGTCGTGGTTGAAGTCACCGTGTCCACCAACTTTGTCCTTGGTGCCGGGACCAACACCACGGCTTCCGGCATGTGCGTCGGGGTCCACCTCCGCATAGTAGATCATCACCTTGCATCTATCTATTGCTTTGCCTCGAGCTAATAAACAGTTCTGGCACGCAGGCCATAATTAAGTGACAATCATAGGACTCCAGTCATCATGCCGTACCACGACACGCAGGTCGCGAGTAAATATTACATAACATATAGCATCTCATACAAACACATTGCAAATCTTGAAGGCTATACCACATCACATGCATACTCTGCAAAAACGAGTTAGATCGCCATCTACACGGGTCGTTGCAACTTTTATCGTGGTTGTTAAGCAGGTTTACAAGGCAAACGAGAAACCCTAGACAAAACAAAAACACGATACTTCTTTTGTTGCTAGTTTAACATACGGGGTGCGTGTAGCAACTAATGCCACAAGCCAAACTTCGTTAAACGCGTGACCCCCGTGTGGATTTGAGTTCATAAAATCCACAAGCCCGTTCATGTAATTTTTTTTATAGCAAGACTAGGATGAGATCCAAGGAATTTGATGTAGTCCATGATCAAGGCAACCAGCATACTAAGAGCAGCATAGAGGGATCATGGCAAAACTCAAACCTTGTAGCAAAATCACATCATGCCGTCGAGCAAAGAAAAGATCACATGATAGGGAAGCAAACAAGAAAATCAATGCCTCATATCAACATATGATCTACCTAAACAAGCATCTAATCAAGGATCGCTCATGATACCGCTGTTGGGAAACGTAGTAGAAAACAAAAAATTTCGGCCTACGAATCAAGAACCCAAGATCATCCAAGAAGATTGCATACAAGGTTTTAGGTCATGGCTCACCAACCGATGTAGCGGAAGTAGAGTTGGTGAAGGTCGTGGACGTAGTGGAAGTAGATCTCGCAAGTTCTTCCACGAACAGTCCCTCGATCAATCCCACGAACAAGTCCCGCGATCTAGTCCCACGGACAAGTCCCATGAACAAGCTCCTCGAAGAAGGGTCGAAGGTACGACCCCTCCATTAGTATCCACACATCCCGTAGCAGCAATCCAGCAGCGCTCCGCCGTCCAGAGATGAACGCCACCGAGAAAACTAGAGGGAGAGAACCCTAACGGATTCCGATCTAGAACAGCGTCTAAACCGGGGTCTAATTGTGGAGCAACGGGGTTTAGAGGAGGGAGGGTGGCGCATAGGCCTTGGGGACAAGTTGTCTTGCGCCCCCCACCCCTCCCCCACATTATATAGGTGGCCAAGAGGCCCTTGGGGCGCAGCTCAAGGAGGATTGGGAGTCCAACTTGGACTCCCAAGCCTTCCAAACCTTCCCACACCTTCCCACCGGAAACCTGCCATACTGGGTTTTGGTATTTCCACCTGGAGGAGGTTTCCTTCCCCTTGGTGCGCCCCCACCCCCTTGGCCGGCCAGGGCAGCCTAGGTGGCTTGCCCCCCAAGGCCAGGGGCGCAGGGGAGTGGGTGGTACTGCCCGGAACCTTCCGGAACCTTCCATGACCTTCTAGAAGCTTCCAGGACCTTTCGGGACATATCGGGACCGTTTCGGGACATTCCGGACACTTCTGGAGCACTTCCAGGACCTTCCGAGACCGTTCTCGGACGTTCCGGAGCCATCCGGATAGTTTCCAAGACCATCCGATTTACAGTTTAAGCCACCCGATGACCGCGAAGGTTGTCGGGACGCCCAGCGATTATCCGGAAACTATTCCGGTTGATCCAGGACTTCCCCAGTACCATTCTCATATGTTCCGGAACCACCTGGGACTACTCCAGAGTAATCCGGACATAACCTTAAATACCCAGAACTACTTCTGGTGCCCTTATGAACAATTCCATAAATCTCCGGAACTACTTCCGGTACCCGTATGAACTATTCTGCTTTGCTTCCACTAAACCTTCTACCATACTAGTATTCTAACAGACTACTGCTCGTTAAGTGTGTGACCCAATAGGTTCGGTATAATGCGGACATGACTCAGAACATCTTCCGGACATAGGTCAACAGCCTTTTGTCAATAGCCAATAATCAACAGCGGAGCCATGGACACCCATGTTGACTCCCACACATACACGAAGAAACTTCGAGTGAACCATTATGTTTATTCATGTACCATTCCCTTTGCTTCGTGATATATGACAAAGTTAGAGGAGAGATGTTTGGCACCCATGTGTAACAACTTCTTGAACACAAGCCACTCGTTATCCTCTTTGCTCGTTTGTCCATTTTCTCGTTATCGTATTCCGGTATCCCCGTGACTGAATCACAATGCGTCTGGCCAGACTATAATGGATACCGTCATACCGAGTGGGCCCGAAGTGAATATCTTCTTCATCGTGAAGGAGCAAATCCCATTCTTGAACTATCACAGTCACTAGCCACACCATCTGACATACCCAGAACTTGTTTTACTACTTCCCATTTACGGGAGGATTCATCTAAGAACCAAAGCATGTCTTCCTGTGTGAAGCAACTCGATACTCTCATGGTCTAAGGAATTACGTATATGATAACATTTCATGATATGACTTATAACGTTGTTACGATGTGATCTCTAAGTATATCATTCAATACTGGGGTCGGTTCAACATCACTGTTCTGCTAACAAGATGTTCCCATTGCTACTGACATCCTTGTTACAAGAACAATGTCCATGATTAAGAAAACGTAATCATCAGTTAGCACATGAGCTGGTCTTAGAGGCTAAACAAGGAACTCTTGGTGTTTACATTTCCACACATGCAAATGAGTTTTCTTCTGAATCTCACAGGCAGGGTCATTGCAATTATAACACAGAAATATAAACATTAATTACGAACGTTGAAATATATATATAATAACATTTTATTATTGCCTCTAGGGCATATTTCCAACACGGTGGGCAACAGGGGAGAGGCGAGCCGCGAAGGCCTTTGAGGGGAATTTCGCCACATTGTTAATCAAGGCAATGGGCCTAAACATCTTAATCAAATCAGCCCCTTTAACTTTGGGAATGAGAGAAAGCACCGCATAGTTAAGTCTAGAAATATCCATCGTGCCAAGGCAGAACCCAGTATAAATAGCATAAAGGAGGTGCTTAATCGAAGGCCAAAATTTTTGGAAGGTGACCGAGAAGTCGTCAGGACCGGGGGCAGAATTCGCTTTAGAAGAGGCCACCGCCCAATCAATCTCCTCGTGAGACAGTGGGGTCATTAAGTCATCGTTCTCCGCCGCCGCGACCCGCTGATCCGGGGACCAGAGGGAGGGTGGAAGGGACAGATTCGAGGGAGGTTGGGCTGCGAGCAGCGAAGAATAAAAGGAGGCGACATGGGACTCAATAGCGCCAGGGTCCGCACAAAGCTGACCATCAATCACCAGACGAGAAATAAGACATCGACGAAGACACCCATTCGCAATAGCAATGAAGAAGCTAGTAAGGGAATCTCCTTTTATCGTTCAGGAGATGGAGCCGCGTTGCCTCCAACAGGTTTCGTCCGCCCTATACAGGTTCATGAGAGATCCTTCAAGGGCGTATCTCGAAGCCTAACCAACCTCGTCCAGACCAACAGAGTCAGCCAGCGCATCCAAGGATTTGATTTGATCGAGCAACGTCAACTTATCAGCACGAGCCAGCCTCGCACGATTAGCGGCCCAACCTTTGAGAAACTGACGCAGGCCTCTAGCACAAATGCGCCAGTCATCAAGGGGACCAAAGGATCGATGAGGGGAACACAACAAATCGAGGATCTTAGCCGAAAGCAACTGGTAGAAGCCCTCAACTTCCAACCACGAGGCATCGAAACGAAAACGATGGTTATGCACAATGGAGGTGCAACCCGAATCAAGCACCAGGGGAGTATGGTCCGAGACAACGAACGGGATGGACAACAGCGAGGAGCGAGGAAATAAGAGATCCCAATGCGAGCACACAAAAACCCTATCCAACACCGAACACACCGGGTCGAGCTGGTGGTTAGACCAAGTGAAGCTGGCACCCGAACGATCCAATTCCCTAAGGGCCTCCGAAGCAATGAACGAGTTGAAAAGGTTGGCACGGTGCCAAGAGAAGGCGTAAGAAGACTTGTCCACGGGAAAGCGAATAAGCTTAAAATCCCCTCCAAGGAGAACAGGCAGCCTCGACTGGGAAAGTTTCAGGGAGAGGGAGTAAAAAACCCTCGACGCCAACGAATGATCAGACGACCCTTAGACATAGATAAGCTCCCAAGTCACACCCGAGACCCTGGAAGTAACAAGAACAAAGACAAAAAATTCCCCCAGGACAACGTCACCAACATCAAACAGATCGAGGCCGATCCCCACCAGAATCCCGCCCGCAGAGCCCACCACAGGAAGCCAATGCCACGAGAACCTAGAGCCACCGATCGCACTCAAATCAGGAGAGGAGAAGTTCTCTTTTTTAGTTTCCTGAAGACAAATAATATCAACATGCTCCTGCCGAAGGAGCTCACGGAGTTGGTTTCGGCGCCCACTAGCGCCAAAACCCCTAATATTCGAAAACAAGATTCTCATCGAGCCGACAAGTTTTTGATGCGGAGGCTCGATCTACGCGGCAGCACAGCGGCTTGAGACTTCTGAGCCCTAAAGTTATTCCTGACAGAGGATGGAGGCTGGCCACTACCAACGATCCCCGGGACCGCAGCTCGCGAGGAGCTCGGGGAAGAGGACGAAAGGTTCTGGGGCTGCGGCGCTGGGGTCGCCGCCACCGGAACAACAGCAGCTTTAGCCAGGGCAGCCTGAGCTAATTCATTTGCCCGCAAAACAGCAAGCAAAGTGGAAAGAGAACATAACCCAGAGCCCAAACAAACCCCAGAGTCCACAGCAACGCTAATAAAATGAGAATCAGGGTAATCATGGAGGAGTGTGCATTTAGGGGAAAAAGGACGAGGCGTACCAGCACACGCAGACAGATGTTCTCGAGCCGCCTTGCGCCGCTCAGCCCGCTCGAGGACGGGGAGACCGTCCGCGACGCGGCGGGCCCTTCCTGGCCGTGGAGAGAGGTGTCTTGGATGGCGTGGTGAGGGAGCTCGGCGACTTGTCGGGAAACGGGGGCGGGGAGCCAAGGACAGCCTCCCCCAAGTCCGTGTAAGGCCCGATATGCGGTACTGTTTCAGATTCAGACGTTTCCGCCTGAACCCGAGGACGAAGCACATATCGGTCCCACCGCGACATATGACAAAGCCATATGCCCCGGATTTCCAACATGATATCACAACATTACAGATACAGGATACAACATCTCATACAATCGGCATACAACTGCCTCAAATATAATACAACAGCGGAAGATACATGTCTGAGTACAGACTACAAGCAAATGCCTACTAGCAAAGAGAAAAGCATCGATCCCATAACCACACGGGTCCAGGCCCTCCGCCGGGATCCGCCTAACTAGTCGTCGTCGAGTCTCCACGTGAAACGTCGATCACCATACCTGTTGTCGATCAAGAACCCTGAAAAGAGTTTGGGGGTAGTATCATGAGTACAGAAGTACTCAGCATCCAACTGTAGTGGTCATCTGACCCAGCAAGGACTTCATCACTCGTCATTCTAGGACAACTAGTAGTTTACGGTAAGGAAGGGGTAAGTGGTGAGGTTGCTGCCGCACTAGCATTTATGAAGTGGCTAACGATCTAGAGAGTAAGATAAGAAGCCAAGCACTCGATGAGGAATCGCCTCCAACAAGTCTTGCTATCCACCTACATACGCAAACATAACACCTATCCTATCCTTGTCCTCCTCTTCGCATCCCGACGAAGAAGAAGCAGTCAAGGCACACACACGTTGATCAAGTTATATTAAGATTATCTTAGTTGTTGTTTTCTATGAACAAGGAGTAGGTCTCAAGTCGTCCATAACCGTGGACACGGCTTCTCGAAAAGATTTAACCCTGCAGGGGTGTACCAACTTCCCATTACGAGGCTCCGCAAGCACGTCCATCACTCTCAGTTGCTACCCATCATAGGCAACCATTTTATGATTTAGTTCTAAGAGATCCGAAACGACAAGTCCCTCTAGCTAACAACGAACAAATTCGGGTGGCCCCCGGGGAGTCGACACCCAATCCAAAAGCTGGCCACGCTCTCGAATCGGACTCTTCCGTCTCAACAGGGTTTGGGTTACCGGTTAGATCTCTTATGAGACCGGGCTCTCGCCGGCCAAGGGTGGACCAACAGGGAAACCATGTCTCCGCTGGTCCGGGTTGTTTTAAAAGATATCTGCTAGGAGCGACCCGACAAGATATATATGCATGTTTTCAAATGGTAAATCATCTTGGGGCACCTCTAGAAATGTTTGAAGCTAGGTAGGTAAGAAAAGGGGACCCCATAAAATCCCACACGCGGTTAGGCACGCTAAGTCTTAAAACCAATACCCGGAACTCGGATCCTAGGTGACTCGAATGGAACAAAGCGTCGGGGCGGGATAGCCTAGAACTTCCATCCTTCGTCGAATATAGTCAACATTATAATAATCATATCATCAACAATAATATAATAATCAGGTGATATCCCAACCCAAAGAGTAACAGGGTAACATCGTAGCATCCTAAGCATGCATACTAAGCAGGGGCTGAGCAACGAGCAATAGTAACATAGCAGTACAAGGTTTGCTGGGAAGGCACATGGCTGTATCGGTTTAAAAGAGGTTGTAAACATGTGGTAGGATCAAACATCGAACCTAACCTATACTAACATGCAAACCGTAGGTTGGAATAGAATGGATCATAAGTAATGCAAGTCCTTGCCTGTTGATAAGTCGGGTTCCGAAGGTGTAGTTGATCGCACGCTCGCATCGTCTCCGAGAGGTACCCGCGGGAGCACACAAGAAGTAAACACTGGAAAGCAATCAACGGGCAAACACTCTATTACTACAAGGCAAACACGAGCAAGCATCAACAAGAAGTAACACGAGACATCGCACCTACCGTCGAGAGCGGTTACTAACAGTTTAAGTGGAGTATCGGTCACACACGACGAATACCGCACGTTTACGGTGGTTCAAGTTGTTTAGCTACAGATGACCAAGAAAGGTTGTTAACATGGCAACTCAAGCAAGCATGGCATAGCACACAAACATTGCAAGGGTGAGGCACAAATAAACTACCTAAGCTAGTCAATTTAACTGGGGGTGAAATCCTAGACATGACAAACTATTGCGGACCCCACGATAAAATGGAATTTGGTACTGTTTTGGCCTAAACAACATTTTATTATTTTTATTAGCAAGCAAAAACAGCAAAAACACAACCTACATGCAATTCTAGTCAAGTTACATATAAAGAACATTTTAATCCGAGCAACGGATAAAAAGTTATAGCAGTTACAGTTTACAGTGGCAAGGAGTTGTAATTAGCAGTCAAATAGCAGGTAAACAAAGTCAAACATGGCAACAAAGCACAAATTACTAAACTAGACACAAAACTAAGCAAGTTTCATATTTTACGCGTCGCAATCGGAGCTACGGTTAAAAAGTTACGGGCACCGCAATAAAAACAATACAATCTGCCAATTAAATAAAAAAACCTAAACGGGCCGAAAGCTACTGGGCCCAACTAAAAAAAAAGAAAAACAAAACAAAAATAAGAAAAAGGGGCTGCTCACTTTGGGCCTGGCCCAAGTGGAGGGGGGGGGGCGGCTTGGCAGGCCGCAGTGGGCGCGCCGGTCCACCACGGGCGGCTGCACGGGCGGACGAGGGCAGGTCGCTTGATCCAGGACGAGGCGAAGCCGTCCGGTGGCCGGCGGCGGCTGGCGGAGCTCGCCGGCGAGAAGGCTGGCGGCGCAGGTCTCTGGCAGGCAGGGGGGGTGGGGGGAAGCGGCTGGCAGCACCGGTGAGCAGAGGCGGCGGGGCTCCCGCGACGGCTTCGGCCGGAGGAGCTCGGGCGAGGTCGTCGTCCATGGCGGCCACGGCTGTGGGGCTTCCTGCGGGAGAGAGAGAGGTGAGGAGAGGGAAAGAAGAGGAGGAAGGAGAGAGGGAGGAGGGCGCGGGGCGCGGCAGAGGGGAGCCGAGGGGGTCGCCGACGGCTGCTGGTGCGGTGGCTCGGCCGGAGGGAGGCGCGGTGCGGCTGCGGGCATGGAGCTCCATGGGAATGAGGAGAGAGGAGATATGGGAGCTTGAGGGTGACGACGTGGCGCCACCGTAGCCCTCAGATCGCCCGATCGAACGGCCGGGAACAACTGGATCTAGGGTTTCGGATTTTGGGGGTGTTTTTGGGGAAAATCTGAGATAGATCAGGGGGTGGCTGCAAAATTGGCTTAGGGAAACCCTAAGTGGGGGTGGGAGAGTGGTGGTCTTTATATAGCATGGGTGGCTGGCAGTTTGCAAAAACATCATCGGTTTTTCTCTCGGGCGTCCGGTGCTCACGTTTCTGACCGCCGGGGGTCCGCAGTACCTCCGATTCGGGTAAAACTTCGAACTGCGTGATTAGTGCGTCGAGCCGGAGGCGTTCACCTCGTGCTGGAACCGTTCCGAAAACACTTTCCGGCGCGCTATAAAAATAACCCATTTAATTATTGAACGGGGTTTTTTCGTTCCGTTGGCTGCGGCTGGTCTCGTGCGGTTTTCACGACAGTGATCGGGCGAAACCCGGTGTCGCAAAGGTCGAGTGTCGAGGTGGCAAGGGGTCGGTCTCCGTCCGATACGAGATAATAGGGGGGCAAAATAATCGCCGATCGATAAATCGGGGATGCAAACACCGCAAACAAATCAGACAATCAAACAATTCACACCGAAAACAAATTTTTTAATTTTTGCAAAAAACTGGGTTGTTACAGGCAACACCACCAACAAGGGATCTCGTCCCGAGATCCAGGACGATCCGGGGGAGAGGGGGGAAGAGAAAAGAGTCGACGATCTTCAACACCACCAACAAGGGACTCTGCTCCATGTCGACGTCGAACTTCTGTCGAGATAACTTTCCGTAGAGAGACGACATCGTCGGAAAAACGAAACTGTCAGTGACAAGAGGAAGAACGATCGCGAAACCAGATAAAGGGATAGTGATTTTCGATGCAAGTCGTAAAAACACCGGCAAAAGGATGGATGGCAATGGATGACCCAGATGATAACCAAAATCGGAGAAGCTAAAGGTACTACAGGAATTCCCAACCTGAGCTCGGAATCGAGACAATACGCTGCAAACAAGGCATTGTAACGGTTCCGAAACTCCACACACTCGAGATCCTAAAGTTTGAAGGGGGATAAGTCGAGAATAAAACACTTACGACACTTGTCCTGACCAGAGCAAGGGTAAGGGGTAAAAAGAATCCTACTCTCCGATAACTAACTTAGTAACTACAAAATAAGTTTTGGTCTAGACTCGACTTCGGCCAGAGAGGGGATCCTACGGTCGGTAAGGCTCTGATACCAAGTTGTAAGGCCCGATATGCGGTACTGTTTCAGATTCGGACGTTTCCGCCCGAACCCGAGGACGAAGCACATATCGGTCCCACCGCGACATATGACAAAGCCATATGCCCCGGATTTCCAACATGATATCACAACATTACAGATACAGGATACAACATCTCATACAATCGGCATACAACTGCCTCAAATATAATACAACAGCGGAAGATACATGTCTGAGTACAGACTACAAGCAAATGCCTACTAGCAAAGAGAAAAGCATCGATCCCATAACCACACGGGTCCAGGCCCTCCGCCGGGATCCGCCTAACTAGTCGTCGTCGAGTCTCCACGTGAAAGGTCGATCACCATACCTGTTGTCGATCAAGAACCCTGAAAAGAGTTTGGGGGTAGTATCATGAGTACAGAAGTACTCAGCATCCAACTGTAGTGGTCATCTGACCCAGCAAGGACTTCATCACTCGTCATTCTAGGACAACTAGTAGTTTACGGTAAGGAAGGGGTAAGTGGTGAGGTTGCTGCCGCACTAGCATTTATGAAGTGGCTAACGATCTAGAGAGTAAGATAAGAAGCCAAGCACTCGATGAGGAATCGCCTCCAACAAGTCTTGCTATCCACCTACATACGCAAACATAACACCTATCCTATCCTTGTCCTCCTCTTCGCATCCCGACGAAGAAGAAGCAGTCAAGGCACACACACGTTGATCAAGTTATATTAAGATTATCTCAGTTGTTGTTGTCTATGAACAAGGAGTAGGTCTCAAGTCGTCCATAACCGTGGACACGGCTTCTCGAAAAGATTTAACCCTGCAGGGGTGTACCAACTGCCCATTACGAGGCTCCGCAAGCACGTCCATCACTCTCAGTTGCTACTCATCATAGGCAACCATTTTATGATTTAGTTCTAAGAGATCCGAAACGACAAGTCCCTCTAGCTAACAACGAACAAATCCGGGTGGCCCCCGGGGAGTCGACACCCAATCCAAAAGCCGGCCACGCTCTTGAATCGGACTCTTCCGTCTCAACAGGGTTTGGGTTACCGGTTAGATCTCTTATGAGACCGGGCCCTCGCCGGCCAAGGGTGGACCAACAGGGAAACCATGTCTCCGCTGGTCCGGGTTGTTTTAAAAGATATCTGCTAGGAGCGACCCGACAAGATATATATGCATGTTTTCAAATGGTAAATCAGCTTGGGCCACCTCTAGAAATGTTTGAAGCTAGGTCGGTAAGAAAAGGGGACCCCATAAAATCCCACACGCGGTTAGGCACGCTCAGTCTTAAAACCAATACCCGGAACTCGGATCCTAGGTGACTCGAATGGAACAAAGCGTCGGGGCGGGATAGCCTAGACCTTCCATCCTTCGTCGAATATAGTCAACATTATAATAATCATATCATCAACAATAATATAATAATCAGGTGATATCCCAACCCAAAGAGTAACAGGGTAACATCGTAGCATCCTAAGCATGCATACTAAGCAGGGGCTGAGCAACGAGCAATAGTAACATAACAGTACAAGGTTTGCTGGGAAGGGACATGGCTGTATCGGTTTAAAAGAGGCTGTAAACATGTGGTAGGATCAAACATCGAACCTAACCTATACTAACATGCAAACCGCTGGTTGAAATAGAATGGATCATAAGTAATGCAAGTCCTTGCCTGTGGATTAGTCGGGTTCCGAAGGTGTAGTTGATCGCACGCTCGCATCGTCTCCGAGAGGTACCCGCGGGAGCACACAAGAAGTAAACACTGGAAAGAAATCAACGGGCAAACACTCTATTACTACAAGGCAAACACGAGCAAGCATCAACAAGAAGTAACACGAGACATCGCACCTACCGTCGAGAGCGGTTACTAACAGTTTAAGTGGAGTATCGGTCACACACGACGAATACCGCACGTTTACGGTGGTTCAAGTTGTTTAGCTACAGATGACCAAGAAAGGTTGTTAACATGGCAACTCAAGCAAGCATGGTATAGCACACAAACATTGCAAGGGTGAGGCACAAATAAACTACCTAAGCTAGTCAATTTAACTGGGGGTGAAATCCTAGACATGACAAACTATTGCGGACCCCACGATAAAATGGAATTTGGTACTGTTTTGGCCTAAACAACATTTTATTATTTTTATTAGCAAGCAAGAACAGAAAAAACACAACCTACATGCAATTCTAGTCAAGTTACATATAAAGAACATTTTAATCCGAGCAACGGATAAAAAGTTATAGCAGTTACAGTTTACAGTGGCAAGCAGTTGTAATTAGCAGTCAAACAGCAGGTAAACAAAGTCAAACATGGCAACAAAGCACAAATTACAAAACTAGACACAAAACTAAGCAAGTTTCATATTTTACGCGTCGCAATCGGAGCTACGGTTAAAAAGTTACGGGCACCGCAATAAAAACAATACAATCTGCCAATTAAATAAAAAAACCTAGCAGGGTAAAAAAAACCTAAACGGGCCGAAAGCTACTGGGCCCAACTAAAAAAAAAGAAAAACAAAACAAAAATAAGAAAAAGGTGCTGCTCACTTTGGGCCTGGCCCATGTGGAGGGGGGGGGGGCGGCCTGGGCTGCACGGGCGGACGAGGGCAGGTCGCTCGATCCAGGACGAGGCGAAGCCGTCCGGTGGCCGGCGGCGGCTGGCGGAGCTCGCCGGCGAGAAGGCTGGCGGCGCAGGTCTCTGGCAGGCGGGGGGGGGGGGGGGGAAGCGGCTGGCAGCGCCGGTGAGCAGAGGCGGCGGGGCTCCCGCTGCGGCTTCGGCCGGAGGAGCTCGGGCGAGGTCGTCGTCCATGGCGGCCACGGCTGTGGGGCTTCCTGCGGGAGAGAGAGAGGTGAGGAGAGGGAAAGAAGAGGAGGAAGGAGAGAGGGAGGAGGGCGCGGGGCGCGGCAGAGGGGAGCCGAGGGGGTCGCCGGCGGCTGCTGGTGCGGTGGCTCGGCCGGAGGGAGGCGCGGCGCGGCTGCGGGCATGGAGCTCCATGGGCATGAGGTAGAGGAGAGATGGGAGCTTGAGGGTGACGACGTGGCGCCACCGTAGCCCTCCGATCGCCCGATCGAACGGCCGGGAACAACTGGATTTAGGGTTTCGGATTTTGGGGCAGATCTGAGATAGATCAGGGGGTGGCTGCAAAATTGGCTTAGGGAAACCCTAAGTGGGGGTGGGAGAGTGGTGGTCTTTATATAGCATGGGTGGCTGGCAGTTTGCAAAAACATCATCGGTTTTTCTCTCGGGCGTCCAGTGCTCACGTTTCTGACCGCCGGGGGTCCGCAGTACCTCCGATTCGGATAAAACTTTGAACTGCGTGATCAGTGCGTCGAGCCGGAGGCGTTCACCTCGTGCTGGAACCGTTCCAAAAACACTTTCCGGCGCGCTATAAAAATAACCCATTTAATTATTGAACGGGGTTTTTCGTTCCGTTGGCTGCGGCTGGTCTCGTGCGGTTTTCACGACAGTGATCGGGCGAAACCCGGTGTCGCAAAGGTCGAGTGTCGAGGTGGCAAGGGGTCGGTCTCCGTCCGATACGAGATAAGAGGGGGGAAAAATAATCGCCGATCGATAAATCGGGGATGCAAACACCGCAAACAAATCAGACAATCAAACAATTCACACCGAAAACAATTATTTTAATTTTTGCAAAAACTGGGCTGTTACAGTCCGCCTCCAGGGAACGAAACAGACCCGTCGAGGGGGTTCTTGGCGGCGGCCGCCTTGCGGGCCTTGGCCCGAGAAGAGGTCTTCTTCACGGTCTTACAGGGGCGGGATCGGGAGCTAGGAATGAGCAACTCTTCATCAATGTCCGACAACGAAGGGGAACAAGCCCTAGTTGGAAGATTGGAGCAGACAGTGGACTTCACCGGCGACTTGGTAGGGGTAGCATCCCCCGGAACACCCAAAGGAACTGCCGGAGGAGCCACAGGAGAAACACGGGGGGCAGGCGCCTGAGTCTGCTGTGCGCTCCCTTTGCCGCCGCCATAGCCCAGGGGAGATCTGTTGGGATAGAGGCGCTGGATATTGGCGCCCAAGGCCTCCCATTCTTTCACCGAGAACGGCTCCCCGCTGGCCTCGCTAGCGCCAAAGGAAGGACCATCCGGGTTCTGGCCAGCGGAAAGAGGAGGGGGAGGAGGGTTAGGGTTGGCATCAGCGTTATCAGGCGCCCCCTCCACGCGGACCTTGATGCGAAAAGCCTTCCGAGAAGGCACAAACTCCACAAACCCGCGCACGATCGAGGGATTCCGGAGAGAGATGAGCATGCGGATCGGGCCACGGCGAGAAAGAGAGTCCAAATCCACCGAGACCTGGGCACCGATCAGCTCCTCGAAAGCCATCAGAACAGATTCAGAGCGCATCTTCGGGGGAACCTCATCAAGCAGAACCCAAGAATCCACTAGAGACCCAAACGACCTGTGCACATCCACAGCCTCACGGACAGAAATGGCCGTCCGGTACAGCGGGAGGGTGAAGCTAGCACTTCTGGCCACCATGCGAAGACTATCTCTCGACGGAAAGACCACACCAAACTCAGAATCAGACAACTTGTCCAGTTGCCAATCCCAGTTTTCAAGCCCCCATTCACACGGCATCTTCTATTCGCTGGGATCAAAGTTTTCCTCAGGCGATACACGATGAAGGGCGCAGTACGGATCTGCAGGCGTCGAATGGCGGCCCCGTCTTGTCCTGGAGGATCGATGAACGCGGGGCGACGGTGGACGTTAGATATCTTCTCAAGGACGAGGAAGTATATGTATGTGGGATGGATTGTACCGTTTGCGTGTTACTTGGTGCAGATTGTCGAACTGATCTCACCGGAGATATCGGCGCCGACGTGGGAGAGCGGGCCACGTCATTACACCTCATCGGGTGTCCCTGCAGGTGTGACCCTCGAGCCGTATAGATGTCGTCTGTTACCAGTTTTGCCCCGCCATACAACAACGTCCCCGCTTTCATCAGTGCCAAGAACCTGGTGTTTTGCCAGGGTAACCTGTACCAAACCTAGAGGAGTACGACATGCACGGTCAATTTGCAGCCGCCAGGAGGCGGTCGCCGCCGTGTAGCTCAAGATGAAATAATCCTTCTGAGGTATGATCCCTTGCGTCGGCCATGTTGGGATGCTGCGGACAACTTGGGAGGATACTCGGTGTTTGTGGGGAAGAACAATGCGGTGTCGATGCATGCCCAAGATGTTCCGGGACTCAAGGGTAGCTGTGTCTATTGGATAGGTGGGAGCGGTAGAGATCAGGGCATGGTCTTTGACATGGATACCGGCAGGTCTACACCTTGCCTTCCCCATGCTGCCGGTGTCGTTCCGGGGCCTGATCAACAAAGAAGCACAATCTGCTGGTACTTTCTGAGCGACATAGTGATTAACTACAATACAGATGAAAGCGTGCAGCAGTAGCTGAATCATCAGCAGCAGACATGGAGAGAGAAAAAGATTGAGAGAAGCTTGCTTGAGAAGAATATAAGATTTTCGTATTTGTCTGAGATGACCGGTGCGTATTTTGATGTCTTTTTTTGTCTGTTTTAGATTGCTTTGCCACGCTTACCGCATGGTCTTTAGAAGAATAAAAGAAGACTGAAGAAGTAGCAGGGGCAATACATTGTAATATATGGCATCTTGCCTACTGCTTCAGTTTCCATGTTCTGATTATGTCTTTATTCAGTGAAGGTAATTTGTTTTATAATTTCCTTCTGGTTCCAATGGAAGCTACTTAGGTCTGCTGCTCTACTAAGGTACGTACGTCTTATTTTCTACTTGCTCTTCCTACTGCTAGTTGTACAAACTTTGTCCTGGCCACTCCTCTATAGAATAGATATAGACACTCTCAAGATTCTCTGAAGTTTTTTACCCTGCATATTAAAAATCATTGCGTAATCACCCTACATGCTATGCCTAGCTGCTGTCTGAATACTTTTAAACTCGTTCCAATACATTCAGTTTCAGAACCTGAATTTTCTCCGATCACTAGATATTTTGCCTTCCAGTTCAGAACTTCAAGGATATCAACCATTCATTCTCTCTCAGTTTTCTACTGATGCTACATACACGTACAGTACAGTAACAACAAACCGATGTGGGTTTCTGAATCAGTAGTTCAGTACAAAGCGATGCGGGCAGCAGGTCTTTTTCCCTGCCCGATCAACGGACGGGTTCGTTGTCACCGTTGAAACCAAAAACCAACAACAGCGAGGAGGTTGAGCAGTACATGCACTTTATTCCGGCATCCAAAAAAAATTAACCACGCCTACTACAAACACATTTAAAAGAGAAATGAAACCAAACATAACATAACATAACATGACATTCTCTAGACTAAATGTAACAACATAACAACGTTCCTCATCTATTCCTCTGTTTCTTAGTAGTACCAACTGTTGAATATATTAGCAATTTAGCATATGATTTAATCCACGAAATAAACAAACAATCCATGGCAATAATGAAACAGATCAAACTAGTCATGCGATCTACTAAAACAGTAGACAACGAGATCACATCTAAAGCAATTACTAGGAACACGACTTGCAACATGATCTCAAACAGAGAAGAACAGATCACGTACGGTGCAGCGGGTGTGGAGCCGCTGGTGTTGGTGTTGGTGTTGGTGTCGCCCATGTCGTTGATGGAGAGGCTGCCGACGTCCGGGAAGAAGTCGTCGTCGGAGAAGTAGTCGTCGATGTCAGCAGTCGCGCGAGTGCGCTCCCCAAAAACCTGATCGCCCCTCTCCCGTACAGGATCTCGAGAGGTGGAGTTTCGGAGGCCTGCTGTCCCTTCTTGCGGTGTACGCCGGAAGAAGGGATGGAGAAGACTTGAGCGGCGGCGCAATGATCTGGAACGAGGAGGAGGAACCATATGGCGGTGCGACCAAGGTAGGGTTTGCGCTGTTTATATAGACGCAGCGGGACGGGCCGACGTGGGAGTAGAGCCCACGAAAACGGCGCACCAATTAAGCATAATTAACGCGTCCGTTAATTACAATTAATGCCTCATTAATTTTTCCCGAGCTGCAAAAATATAAGCGTACACATAGCTTTGTCCTCGGCTCGGCTCATTCCCGAAACCCGACGCGCGCGTCGTGACGAGGCGAGGCGTGGCGAGGCGAGCGAGGAGGAGGAGCGCGCGTGTAGCACTTCTCTTCTCAAGCTCTTACAAGTGCTAGTGGAGCTCACCTTATAAAGAGGTGTGGCTCTCCCTCCACTAGAGAGGTGGTACTAAACTTCCCACCACTTGCTATGCATGAATGGGCCAAGAGAATTTCAGAATTTACAAAGTGCTTTGGGCCAAAGGCCCACTCAGCAAATGAGTGCAAAATTCAGCAATCCCCCACAAAGTCTCATTGGCTCATCTCATCATTTTTGTTCCAAATCATTGTTTATATACCGATGTTTTAGTGGAGACTGTTAAGTTGAACTTCCACGTAGAATTCATGCTGCACTAGTTCACAACTTGAATAGTGGACTATGCCTTGAACTACAAGCTTTCTGTAAATCTAGTTTCACACAAACCCTTGATCGATACTGGGCTGCCGCAAGGCTTCCCCGCGGGTGGAGCTTATACGTCATACTCCAAAGCCTTTCATGAGTTTATTAGAGAGCACCCAACTCTCACGGACTGCGACGCTTAACAGCCTAGCTCATATAGGTGTATTCCTCAAAAGATGCTCTGCAGGACGACATCTTTGCTTATATACATAAGCCACTTGGAACACATTAAGATAAATATCAACCTACCATGCAGATCAGGAGAGTATTGCATCATAACGGAGTGGGGTAACCAATATAAGGATACTCTCCTCTCAGCTGACCAACAGCTTGTCTCCTACTTCTACTTCACGGGATCTCCGATCACATAGAGTAGGTTACCACTGTGGACAACTCAAACGGTGGGTCTCAAACCCATCTCCCTCGATGCATTATCTATCACATTACGTGATAGACCCTTTGTGAAGGGATCCGCCAGATTTTTAGACGTTTGGATATAATCCAATGTAATAACTCCGGAGTTCTTCAATTTTCTGACAGATTTCAGTCTCCTCTTCACATGTCTTGATGACTTCATATTATCCTTAGAACTGTTTATTTTGACGATCACAGTTTGATTATCACAGTTCATCAGGATAGCGGGTATTGGTTTTTCCACCACAGGTAAGTCCATCAAGAGCTCACGAAGCCACTCTGCTTCAACAGTGGCTGTGTCTAATGCTGTGAGTTCCGCTTCCATAGTTGACCTCGTTAAGATGGTCTGCTTGCAAGACTTCCAGGAAACAGCGCCACCACCAAGTGTAAACAAATACCCACTTGTGGCCTTAATCTCATCAGCATCAGATATCCAGTTGGAATCACTATAACCCTCAAGTACCCTAGGATACCCAGTATAGTGAATCCCATAGCTCGCAGTGCCTTTCAAATATCGCATAACTCTCTCAAGCGCATGCCAATGATCATCTCCCGGATTTGACACAAATCGGCTCAGTTTGCTAACAGCAAATGAGATGTCAGGCCTCGTGGCACTTGCCAAGTACATAAGCGAGCCAATAATCTGAGAGTATCTCAGTTGATCTCTAGCAATCTGTTTATTCTTACGAAGTAGCACGCTAGGATCATATGGTGTTGGAGAGGGCTTACAGTCGCTATACCCAAAACGACTTAAGACCTTTTCCACATAGTGAGACTGAAGCAGAGTAATCCCACCATCATCATCTCTTAGTAGCTTGATGTTCAAGATAACATCAGCTACCCCCAGATCTTTCATCTCAAAACAGCGAGATAAGAAATCCTTGACCTCCTTGATTAAATCGAGGTTGGTCCCAAAAATCAATATGTCGTCGACATATAGACAAAGAATGACTCCCTCGCCCCCACCATGGCGATAGTACACACACTTGTCGGCCTCGTTTACAACAAAGCCTTCAGCAGTTAAAGTCCTTTCAAACTTTTCGTGCCACTGCTTAGGAGCTTGCTTAAGGCCATACAAAGACTTCAATAACTTACACACCTTGCCCTCTTGACCAGGTACTACAAAACCATCTGGCTGCTCCATGTAAATTTCCTCGTCCAACTCTCCATTGAGGAAAGCTGTCTTAACGTCCATTTGATGAACGAGAAGACCGTGCGAGGCAGCCAATGAAAGTAGCACCCGTATAGTGGTCAATCTGGCCACTGGTGAGTAAGTATCGAAGAAGTCTTCACCTTCTTTTTGAGTATAGCCCTTGGCCACAAGCCTTGCTTTGTACTTCTCAAGAGTACCATCAGGCCTAAGCTTTTTCTTGAACACCCACTTACATCCTACAGGTTTGCACCCATAAGGACGTTCAGTAATTTCCCAAGTTCCGTTAGCCAAGATGGAATCCATCTCACAACGAACGGCTTCCTTCCAGTAGTCAGCATCAAGAGATGCATAGGCTTCTGAAATAGTGCTGGGTGTGTCATCCACGAGGTACACAATGAAATCATCACCAAAGGACTTTGCAGTCCTCTGTCTCTTGCTCCTTACAGGAGTTTCATTGTCATCCTCCTCAGGATTCTCAACGTGTTCTATCGAAATGGTGGTCTCAGGAATCTCAGTTAAATCCTGACCAGATAAAGTAGAAACCTCCTGGTTTGATGAGGTAGGCATATCCTTCATAGGAAATATATCCTCAAAGAAAGTCGCATCATTCGACTCCATAATTGTACCAACACGCATGTCGGATACCTCAGATTTTACTATCAAAAATCTATAACCAATGCTATGAAAAGCATAACCCAACAGAACACAATCTACGGTTTTTGGTCCAAGCTTGCGCTTCTTGGGGATCGGTATATTGACCTTTGCCAAACAGCCCCAAGTACGTAAGTAAGAGAGTTTCAGCCTTTTCCTTTCCCATTCCTCAAATGGGGTAACAGTTTTTGTCTTTGGGGGAACTCGGTTTAGGACATGACATGCAGTCATTAGCGCCTCCCCCCACCATGCCTTGGAGAGACCCGAAGTATCTAACATGGCGTTAACCAAATCAGTTAGAGTTCGGTTCTTTCTTTCGGCCACCCCATTTGACTGAGGTGAATAGGGAGGCGTCCTCTCATGTATTATACCATGTTCCGCACAAAACAAATCAAATTCATTGGAAAAGTATTCTCCACCACGATCAGACCTAAGCCGTTTAATCTTTCGATCAAGTTGGTTCTCTGCTTCAGCTTTATAGTTTTTTAAGTAAGTTAAAGCCTCATCTTTAGATTTCAGAAGATACACATAACAATATCTAGTAGAGTCATCAATCAACGTCATGAAATATTTCTTTCCACCTTTTGTCATCACACCATTCATCTCACAGAGGTCTGAATGTATAAGTTCCAGTGGTGCCAAGTCTCTTGCCTCTGCAGTCTTATGGGACTTGCGAGGTTGCTTAGCTTGAACGCATACTTGGCACTTGGAACCCTTGACAGTAGGAAACTTCGGAATTAAACTCATATTAGCTAACCGCGTCATGCTACCAAAGTTAATGTGACAGAGTCGAGAATGCCAAACATTGGACTCATTATCATAGCAAATGTGATTAACAACTTTGGTGCAAATATCTGACAAAGATAGGCGGAACAAGCCTCCGCATTCATAGCCTTTCCCAATGAATTGTCCATACTTGGAAATTACAACTTTATTGGACTCGAAAACCAACTTAAAACCATCTCGACACAAACGCGAACCGCTAACGAGATTTTTATTGATGGAGGGCACATGATGAACGTTCTTCAGTCGCACGATCTTCCCCGAAGTAAACTTCAGATCCACCGTACCGACCCCACGAACAGTAGCATATGACCCGTTCCCCATCAGCACGGGGGAAGTCCCTGTGACCTGATAAGAAGAAAACATAGAGGCGTCAGCACAGACATGAACATTGGCACCAGTATCAATCAACCAATCAGGAGACTGACATAATGAAAGAATTGTAGGGACGTACCCAGAGTCTTTCATCTCCGTGTCAATGACAACATTGGCGGTCTTGCTGCCATTCTCAGGTCCGCGCTCCTCATAGCGATTAGGGCAGCTGGAGGCCCAATGTTTTTCACTGCCACAAACATGGCACACTCCCTTCTTCTTATTAGGATTCTTCTTGAAGTTGGTAGGCTGTGACGGCTTGTTCTTTTTGTCGAACTTGCCTTTTCCACCAGATTTATTCTTGAAGTTGAACTTGTTGGGCTGGTAGTTCTTTTTATGTACCATATGGGCACTTGAACCACCCTCAGGAACTCGAGCACGTGTATCCTTTGCTCTCGCCTTCTCTTCAACATCAAGAGTCCCAATGAGATTCGCAACGCAAAACTCTTGCCTCTTGTGTTTTAAAGAAGTAGCAAAGTTGTTCCACGAATGTGGAAGTTTGGCAATAATGCCTCCGGCCACAAACTTGTCCGGCAACACACACTTGAAGTGCTCAAGTTCTTTGGCAAGCGACTGTATCTCATGCGCTTGTTGAACAACAGAGCGCTCATCAGTCATCTTGTAGTCATAATATTGTTCCATGACATACAATTCGCTGCCAGCGTCCGAGGCCCCAAACTTGGCCTCGAGCGCATCCCACATGTCCTTGCCGTTATCAAACGACATATATGAATCCACAATGGAATCATCAAGAATGGCAAGGAGGGCACCCTTAAAGAGAGTATCGATCTTCTCATAAGCCTCCTGCTGTGCAGGATTAAGATCGCCCTCGGGCTTTCCTTTGGTGGCGTCATAGCATTGCATGGACTGAAGCCAGTACACTGCTCTCGTGCGCCACCGCTTATAGTTCACCCCCTTGAAAGGCGGCGGCTTCATAGACGCAAGTAAGCCAGATGCAGTAAATTGCCTATAATCAGGTTTTTGGATTGTTGAATATATTAGCAATTTAGCATATGATTTAATCCACGAAATAAACAAACAATCCATGGCAATAATGAAACAGATCAAACTAGCCATGCGATCTACTAAAACAGTAGACAACGAGATCACATCTAAAGCAATTACTAGGAACACGACTTGCAACATGATCTCAAACAGAGAAGAACAGATCACGTACGGTGCAGCGGGTGTGGAGCCGCTGGTGTTGGTGTTGGTGTTGGTGTCGCCCATGTCGTTGATGGAGAGGCTGCCGACGTCCGGGAAGAAGTCGTCGTCGGAGAAGTAGTCGTCGATGTCAGCAGTCGCGCGAGTGCGCTCCCCAAAAACCTGATCGCCCCTCTCCCGTACAGGATCTCGAGAGGTGGAGTTTCGGAGGCCTGCTGTCCCTTCTTGCGGTGTACGCCGGAAGAAGGGATGGAGAAGACTTGAGCGGCGGCGCAATGATCTGGAACGAGGAGGAGGAACCATATGGCGGTGCGACCAAGGTAGGGTTTGCGCTGTTTATATAGACGCAGCGGGACGGGCCGACGTGGGAGTAGAGCCCACGAAAACGGCGCACCAATTAAGCATAATTAACGCGTCCGTTAATTACAATTAATGCCTCATTAATTTTTCCCGAGCTGCAAAAATATAAGCGTACGCATAGCTTTGTCCTCGGCTCGGCTCATTCCCGAAACCCGACGCGCGCGTCGTGACGAGGCGAGGCGAGGCGTGGCGAGGCGAGCGAGGAGGAGGAGCGCGCGTGTAGCACTTCTCTTCTCAAGCTCTTACAAGTGCTAGTGGAGCTCACCTTATAAAGAGGTGTGGCTCTCCCTCCACTAGAGAGGTGGTACTAAACTTCCCACCACTTGCTATGCATGAATGGGCCAAGAGAATTTCAGAATTTACAAAGTGCTTTGGGCCAAAGGCCCACTCAGCAAATGAGTGCAAAATTCAGCAATCCCCCACAAAGTCTCATTGGCTCATCTCATCATTTTTGTTCCAAATCATTGTTTATATACTGATGTTTTAGTGGAGACTGTTAAGTTGAACTTCCACGTAGAATTCATGCTGCACTAGTTCACAACTTGAATAGTGGACTATGCCTTGAACTACAAGCTTTCTGTAAATCTAGTTTCACACAAACCCTTGATCGATACTGGGCTGCCGCAAGGCTTCCCCGCGGGTGGAGCTTATACGTCATACTCCAAAGCCTTTCATGAGTTTATTAGAGAGCACCCAACTCTCACGGACTGCGACGCTTAACAGCCTAGCTCATATAGGTGTATTCCTCAAAAGATGCTCTGCAGGACGACATCTTTGCTTATATGCATAAGCCACTTGGAACACATTAAGATAAATATCAACCTACCATGCAGATCAGGAGAGTATTGCATCATAACGGAGTGGGGTAACCAATATAAGGATACTCTCCTCTCAGCTGACCAACAGCTTGTCTCCTACTTCTACTTCACGGGATCTCCGATCACATAGAGTAGGTTACCACTGTGGACAACTCAAACGGTGGGTCTCAAACCCATCTCCCTCGATGCATTATCTATCACATTACGTGATAGACCCTTTGTGAAGGGATCCGCCAGATTTTTAGACGTTTGGATATAATCCAATGTAATAACTCCGGAGTTCTTCAATTTTCTGACAGATTTCAGTCTCCTCTTCACATGTCTTGATGACTTCATATTATCCTTAGAACTGTTTATTTTGACGATCACAGTTTGATTATCACAGTTCATCAGGATAGCGGGTATTGGTTTTTCCACCACAGGTAAGTCCATCAAGAGCTCACGAAGCCACTCTGCTTCAACAGTGGCTGTGTCTAATGCTGTGAGTTCCGCTTCCATAGTTGACCTCGTTAAGATGGTCTGCTTGCAAGACTTCCAGGAAACAGCGCCACCACCAAGTGTAAACAAATACCCACTTGTGGCCTTAATCTCATCAGCATCAGATATCCAGTTGGAATCACTATAACCCTCAAGTACCCTAGGATACCCAGTATAGTGAATCCCATAGCTCGCAGTGCCTTTCAAATATCGCATAACTCTCTCAAGCGCATGCCAATGATCATCTCCCGGATTTGACACAAATCGGCTCAGTTTGCTAACAGCAAATGAGATGTCAGGCCTCGTGGCACTTGCCAAGTACATAAGCGAGCCAATAATCTGAGAGTATCTCAGTTGATCTCTAGCAATCTGTTTATTCTTACGAAGTAGCACGCTAGGATCATATGGTGTTGGAGAGGGCTTACAGTCGCTATACCCAAAACGACTTAAGACCTTTTCCACATAGTGAGACTGAAGCAGAGTAATCCCACCATCATCATCTCTTAGTAGCTTGATGTTCAAGATAACATCAGCTACCCCCAGATCTTTCATCTCAAAACAGCGAGATAAGAAATCCTTGACCTCCTTGATTAAATCGAGGTTGGTCCCAAAAATCAATATGTCGTCGACATATAGACAAAGAATGACTCCCTCGCCCCCACCATGGCGATAGTACACACACTTGTCGGCCTCGTTTACAACAAAGCCTTCAGCAGTTAAAGTCCTTTCAAACTTTTCGTGCCACTGCTTAGGAGCTTGCTTAAGGCCATACAAAGACTTCAATAACTTACACACCTTGCCCTCTTGACCAGGTACTACAAAACCATCTGGCTGCTCCATGTAAATTTCCTCGTCCAACTCTCCATTGAGGAAAGCTGTCTTAACGTCCATTTGATGAACGAGAAGACCGTGCGAGGCAGCCAATGAAAGTAGCACCCGTATAGTGGTCAATCTGGCCACTGGTGAGTAAGTATCGAAGAAGTCTTCACCTTCTTTTTGAGTATAGCCCTTGGCCACAAGCCTTGCTTTGTACTTCTCAAGAGTACCATCAGGCCTAAGCTTTTTCTTGAACACCCACTTACATTCTACAGGTTTGCACCCATAAGGACGTTCAGTAATTTCCCAAGTTCCGTTAGCCAAGATGGAATCCATCTCACAACGAACGGCTTCCTTCCAGTAGTCAGCATCAAGAGATGCATAGGCTTCTGAAATAGTGCTGGGTGTGTCATCCACGAGGTACACAATGAAATCATCACCAAAGGACTTTGCAGTCCTCTGTCTCTTGCTCCTTACAGGAGTTTCATTGTCATCCTCCTCAGGATTCTCAACGTGTTCTATCGAAATGGTGGTCTCAGGAATCTCAGTTAAATCCTGACCAGATAAAGTAGAAACCTCCTGGTTTGATGAGGTAGGCATATCCTTCATAGGAAATATATCCTCAAAGAAAGTCGCATCATTCGACTCCATAATTGTACCAACACGCATGTCGGATACCTCAGATTTTACTATCAAAAATCTATAACCAATGCTATGAAAAGCATAACCCAACAGAACACAATCTACGGTTTTTGGTCCAAGCTTGCGCTTCTTGGGGATCGGTATATTGACCTTTGCCAAACAGCCCCAAGTACGTAAGTAAGAGAGTTTCAGCCTTTTCCTTTCCCATTCCTCAAATGGGGTAACAGTTTTTGTCTTTGGGGGAACTCGGTTTAGGACATGACATGCAGTCATTAGCGCCTCCCCCCACCATGCCTTGGAGAGACCCGAAGTATCTAACATGGCGTTAACCAAATCAGTTAGAGTTCGGTTCTTTCTTTCGGCCACCCCATTTGACTGAGGTGAATAGGGAGGCGTCCTCTCATGTATTATACCATGTTCCGCACAAAACAAATCAAATTCATTGGAAAAGTATTCTCCACCACGATCAGACCTAAGCCGTTTAATCTTTCGATCAAGTTGGTTCTCTGCTTCAGCTTTATAGTTTTTGAAGTAAGTTAAAGCCTCATCTTTAGATTTCAGAAGATACACATAACAATATCTAGTAGAGTCATCAATCAACGTCATGAAATATTTCTTTCCACCTTTTGTCATCACACCATTCATCTCACAGAGGTCTGAATGTATAAGTTCCAGTGGTGCCAAGTCTCTTGCCTCTGCAGTCTTATGGGACTTGCGAGGTTGCTTAGCTTGAACGCATACTTGGCACTTGGAACCCTTGACAGTAGGAAACTTCGGAATTAAACTCATATTAGCTAACCGCGTCATGCTACCAAAGTTAATGTGACAGAGTCGAGAATGCCAAACATTGGACTCATTATCATAGCAAATGTACAACTTTGGTGCAAATATCTGACAAAGATAGGCGGAACAAGCCTCCGCATTCATAGCCTTTCCCAATGAATTGTCCATACTTGGAAATTACAACTTTATTGGACTCGAAAACCAACTTAAAACCATCTCGACACAAACGCGAACCGCTAACGAGATTTTTATTGATGGAGGGCACATGATGAACGTTCTTCAGTCGCACGATCTTCCCCGAAGTAAACTTCAGATCCACCGTACCGACCCCACGAACAGTAGCATATGACCCGTTCCCCATCAGCACGGGGGAAGTCCCTGTGACCTGATAAGAAGAAAACATAGAGGCGTCAGCACAGACATGAACATTGGCACCAGTATCAATCAACCAATCAGGAGACTGACATAATGAAAGAATTGTAGGGACGTACCCAGAGTCTTTCATCTCCGTGTCAATGACAACATTGGCGGTCTTGCCGCCATTCTCAGGTCCGCGCTCCTCATAGCGATTAGGGCAGCTGGAGGCCCAATGTTTTTCACTGCCACAAACATGGCACACTCCCTTCTTCTTATTAGGATTCTTCTTGAAGTTGGTAGGCTGTGACGGCTTGTTCTTTTTGTCGAACTTGCCTTTTCCACCAGATTTATTCTTGAAGTTGAACTTGTTGGGCTGGTAGTTCTTTTTATGTACCATATGGGCACTTGAACCACCCTCAGGAACTCGAGCACGTGTATCCTTTGCTCTCGCCTTCTCTTCAACATCAAGAGTCCCAATGAGATTCGCAACGCAAAACTCTTGCCTCTTGTGTTTTAAAGAAGTAGCAAAGTTGTTCCACGAATGTGGAAGTTTGGCAATAATGCCTCCGGCCACAAACTTGTCCGGCAACACACACTTGAAGTGCTCAAGTTCTTTGGCAAGCGACTGTATCTCATGCGCTTGTTGAACAACAAAGCGCTCATCAGTCATCTTGTAGTCATAATATTGTTCCATGACATACAATTCGCTGCCAGCGTCCGAGGCCCCAAACTTGGCCTCGAGCGCATCCCACATGTCCTTGCCGTTATCAAACGACATATATGAATCCACAATGGAATCATCAAGAATGGCAAGGAGGGCACCCTTAAAGAGAGTATCGATCTTCTCATAAGCCTCCTGCTGTGCAGGATTAAGATCGCCCTCGGGCTTTCCTTTGGTGGCGTCATAGCATTGCATGGACTGAAGCCAGTACACTGCTCTCGTGCGCCACCGCTTATAGTTCACCCCCTTGAAAGGCGGCGGCTTCATAGACGCAAGTAAGCCAGATGCAGTAAATTGCCTATAATCAGGTTTTTGGATTGTTGAATATATTAGCAATTTAGCATATGATTTAATCCACGAAATAAACAAACAATCCATGGCAATAATGAAACAGATCAAACTAGCCATGCGATCTACTAAAACAGTAGACAACGAGATCACATCTAAAGCAATTACTAGGAACACGACTTGCAACATGATCTCAAACAGAGAAGAACAGATCACGTACGGTGCAGCGGGTGTGGAGCCGCTGGTGTTGGTGTTGGTGTTGGTGTCGCCCATGTCGTTGATGGAGAGGCTGCCGACGTCCGGGAAGAAGTCGTCGTCGGAGAAGTAGTCGTCGATGTCAGCAGTCGCGCGAGTGCGCTCCCCAAAAACCTGATCGCCCCTCTCCCGTACAGGATCTCGAGAGGTGGAGTTTTGGAGGCCTGCTGTCCCTTCTTGCGGTGTACGCCGGAAGAAGGGATGGAGAAGACTTGAGCGGCGGCGCAATGATCTGGAACGAGGAGGAGGAACCATATGGCGGTGCGACCAAGGTAGGGTTTGCGCTGTTTATATAGACGCAGCGGGACGGGCCGACGTGGGAGTAGAGCCCACGAAAACGGCGCACCAATTAAGCATAATTAACGCGTCCGTTAATTACAATTAATGCCTCATTAATTTTTCCCGAGCTGCAAAAATATAAGCGTACGCATAGCTTTGTCCTCGGCTCGGCTCATTCCCGAAACCCGACGCGCGCGTCGTGACGAGGCGAGGCGTGGCGAGGCGAGCGAGGAGGAGGAGCGCGCGTGTAGCACTTCTCTTCTCAAGCTCTTACAAGTGCTAGTGGAGCTCACCTTATAAAGAGGTGTGGCTCTCCCTCCACTAGAGAGGTGGTACTAAACTTCCCACCACTTGCTATGCATGAATGGGCCAAGAGAATTTCAGAATTTACAAAGTGCTTTGGGCCAAAGGCCCACTCAGCAAATGAGTGCAAAATTCAGCAATCCCCCACAAAGTCTCATTGGCTCATCTCATCATTTTTGTTCCAAATCATTGTTTATATACCGATGTTTTAGTGGAGACTGTTAAGTTGAACTTCCACGTAGAATTCATGCTGCACTAGTTCACAACTTGAATAGTGGACTATGCCTTGAACTACAAGCTTTCTGTAAATCTAGTTTCACACAAACCCTTGATCGATACTGGGCTGCCGCAAGGCTTCCCCGCGGGTGGAGCTTATACGTCATACTCCAAAGCCTTTCATGAGTTTATTAGAGAGCACCCAACTCTCACGGACTGCGACGCTTAACAGCCTAGCTCATATAGGTGTATTCCTCAAAAGATGCTCTGCAGGACGACATCTTTGCTTATATACATAAGCCACTTGGAACACATTAAGATAAATATCAACCTACCATGCAGATCAGGAGAGTATTGCATCATAACGGAGTGGGGTAACCAATATAAGGATACTCTCCTCTCAGCTGACCAACAGCTTGTCTCCTACTTCTACTTCACGGGATCTCCGATCACATAGAGTAGGTTACCACTGTGGACAACTCAAACGGTGGGTCTCAAACCCATCTCCCTCGATGCATTATCTATCACATTACGTGATAGACCCTTTGTGAAGGGATCCGCCAGATTTTTAGACGTTTGGATATAATCCAATGTAATAACTCCGGAGTTCTTCAATTTTCTGACAGATTTCAGTCTCCTCTTCACATGTCTTGATGACTTCATATTATCCTTAGAACTGTTTATTTTGACGATCACAGTTTGATTATCACAGTTCATCAGGATAGCGGGTATTGGTTTTTCCACCACAGGTAAGTCCATCAAGAGCTCACGAAGCCACTCTGCTTCAACAGTGGCTGTGTCTAATGCTGTGAGTTCCGCTTCCATAGTTGACCTCGTTAAGATGGTCTGCTTGCAAGACTTCCAGGAAACAGCGCCACCACCAAGTGTAAACAAATACCCACTTGTGGCCTTAATCTCATCAGCATCAGATATCCAGTTGGAATCACTATAACCCTCAAGTACCCTAGGATACCCAGTATAGTGAATCCCATAGCTCGCAGTGCCTTTCAAATATCGCATAACTCTCTCAAGCGCATGCCAATGATCATCTCCCGGATTTGACACAAATCGGCTCAGTTTGCTAACAGCAAATGAGATGTCAGGCCTCGTGGCACTTGCCAAGTACATAAGCGAGCCAATAATCTGAGAGTATCTCAGTTGATCTCTAGCAATCTGTTTATTCTTACGAAGTAGCACGCTAGGATCATATGGTGTTGGAGAGGGCTTACAGTCGCTATACCCAAAACGACTTAAGACCTTTTCCACATAGTGAGACTGAAGCAGAGTAATCCCACCATCATCATCTCTTAGTAGCTTGATGTTCAAGATAACATCAGCTACCCCCAGATCTTTCATCTCAAAACAGCGAGATAAGAAATCCTTGACCTCCTTGATTAAATCGAGGTTGGTCCCAAAAATCAATATGTCGTCGACATATAGACAAAGAATGACTCCCTCGCCCCCACCATGGCGATAGTACACACACTTGTCGGCCTCGTTTACAACAAAGCCTTCAGCAGTTAAAGTCCTTTCAAACTTTTCGTGCCACTGCTTAGGAGCTTGCTTAAGGCCATACAAAGACTTCAATAACTTACACACCTTGCCCTCTTGACCAGGTACTACAAAACCATCTGGCTGCTCCATGTAAATTTCCTCGTCCAACTCTCCATTGAGGAAAGCTGTCTTAACGTCCATTTGATGAACGAGAAGACCGTGCGAGGCAGCCAATGAAAGTAGCACCCGTATAGTGGTCAATCTGGCCACTGGTGAGTAAGTATCGAAGAAGTCTTCACCTTCTTTTTGAGTATAGCCCTTGGCCACAAGCCTTGCTTTGTACTTCTCAAGAGTACCATCAGGCCTAAGCTTTTTCTTGAACACCCACTTACATCCTACAGGTTTGCACCCATAAGGACGTTCAGTAATTTCCCAAGTTCCGTTAGCCAAGATGGAATCCATCTCACAACGAACGGCTTCCTTCCAGTAGTCAGCATCAAGAGATGCATAGGCTTCTGAAATAGTGCTGGGTGTGTCATCCACGAGGTACACAATGAAATCATCACCAAAGGACTTTGCAGTCCTCTGTCTCTTGCTCCTTACAGGAGTTTCATTGTCATCCTCCTCAGGATTCTCAACGTGTTCTATCGAAATGGTGGTCTCAGGAATCTCAGTTAAATCCTGACCAGATAAAGTAGAAACCTCCTGGTTTGATGAGGTAGGCATATCCTTCATAGGAAATATATCCTCAAAGAAAGTCGCATCATTCGACTCCATAATTGTACCAACACGCATGTCGGATACCTCAGATTTTACTATCAAAAATCTATAACCAATGCTATGAAAAGCATAACCCAACAGAACACAATCTACGGTTTTTGGTCCAAGCTTGCGCTTCTTGGGGATCGGTATATTGACCTTTGCCAAACAGCCCCAAGTACGTAAGTAAGAGAGTTTCAGCCTTTTCCTTTCCCATTCCTCAAATGGGGTAACAGTTTTTGTCTTTGGGGGAACTCGGTTTAGGACATGACATGCAGTCATTAGCGCCTCCCCCCACCATGCCTTGGAGAGACCCGAAGTATCTAACATGGCGTTAACCAAATCAGTTAGAGTTCGGTTCTTTCTTTCGGCCACCCCATTTGACTGAGGTGAATAGGGAGGCGTCCTCTCATGTATTATACCATGTTCCGCACAAAACAAATCAAATTCATTGGAAAAGTATTCTCCACCACGATCAGACCTAAGCCGTTTAATCTTTCGATCAAGTTGGTTCTCTGCTTCAGCTTTATAGTTTTTGAAGTAAGTTAAAGCCTCATCTTTAGATTTCAGAAGATACACATAACAATATCTAGTAGAGTCATCAATCAACGTCATGAAATATTTCTTTCCACCTTTTGTCATCACACCATTCATCTCACAGAGGTCTGAATGTATAAGTTCCAGTGGTGCCAAGTCTCTTGCCTCTGCAGTCTTATGGGACTTGCGAGGTTGCTTAGCTTGAACGCATACTTGGCACTTGGAACCCTTGACAGTAGGAAACTTCGGAATTAAACTCATATTAGCTAACCGCGTCATGCTACCAAAGTTAATGTGACAGAGTCGAGAATGCCAAACATTGGACTCATTATCATAGCAAATGTACAACTTTGGTGCAAATATCTGACAAAGATAGGCGGAACAAGCCTCCGCATTCATAGCCTTTCCCAATGAATTGTCCATACTTGGAAATTACAACTTTATTGGACTCGAAAACCAACTTAAAACCATCTCGACACAAACGCGAACCGCTAACGAGATTTTTATTGATGGAGGGCACATGATGAACGTTCTTCAGTCGCACGATCTTCCCCGAAGTAAACTTCAGATCCACCGTACCGACCCCACGAACAGTAGCATATGACCCGTTCCCCATCAGCACGGGGGAAGTCCCTGTGACCTGATAAGAAGAAAACATAGAGGCGTCAGCACAGACATGAACATTGGCACCAGTATCAATCAACCAATCAGGAGACTGACATAATGAAAGAATTGTAGGGACGTACCCAGAGTCTTTCATCTCCGTGTCAATGACAACATTGGCGGTCTTGCCGCCATTCTCAGGTCCGCGCTCCTCATAGCGATTAGGGCAGCTGGAGGCCCAATGTTTTTCACTGCCACAAACATGGCACACTCCCTTCTTCTTATTAGGATTCTTCTTGAAGTTGGTAGGCTGTGACGGCTTGTTCTTTTTGTCGAACTTGCCTTTTCCACCAGATTTATTCTTGAAGTTGAACTTGTTGGGCTGGTAGTTCTTTTTATGTACCATATGGGCACTTGAACCACCCTCAGGAACTCGAGCACGTGTATCCTTTGCTCTCGCCTTCTCTTCAACATCAAGAGTCCCAATGAGATTCGCAACGCAAAACTCTTGCCTCTTGTGTTTTAAAGAAGTAGCAAAGTTGTTCCACGAATGTGGAAGTTTGGCAATAATGCCTCCGGCCACAAACTTGTCCGGCAACACACACTTGAAGTGCTCAAGTTCTTTGGCAAGCGACTGTATCTCATGCGCTTGTTGAACAACAGAGCGCTCATCAGTCATCTTGTAGTCATAATATTGTTCCATGACATACAATTCGCTGCCAGCGTCCGAGGCCCCAAACTTGGCCTCGAGCGCATCCCACATGTCCTTGCCGTTATCAAACGACATATATGAATCCACAATGGAATCATCAAGAATGGCAAGGAGGGCACCCTTAAAGAGAGTATCGATCTTCTCATAAGCCTCCTGCTGTGCAGGATTAAGATCGCCCTCGGGCTTTCCTTTGGTGGCGTCATAGCATTGCATGGACTGAAGCCAGTACACTGCTCTCGTGCGCCACCGCTTATAGTTCACCCCCTTGAAAGGCGGCGGCTTCATAGACGCAAGTAAGCCAGATGCAGTAAATTGCCTATAATCAGGTTTTTGGATTGTTGAATATATTAGCAATTTAGCATATGATTTAATCCACGAAATAAACAAACAATCCATGGCAATAATGAAACAGATCAAACTAGCCATGCGATCTACTAAAACAGTAGACAACGAGATCACATCTAAAGCAATTACTAGGAACACGACTTGCAACATGATCTCAAACAGAGAAGAACAGATCACGTACGGTGCAGCGGGTGTGGAGCCGCTGGTGTTGGTGTTGGTGTTGGTGTCGCCCATGTCGTTGATGGAGAGGCTGCCGACGTCCGGGAAGAAGTCGTCGTCGGAGAAGTAGTCGTCGATGTCAGCAGTCGCGCGAGTGCGCTCCCCAAAAACCTGATCGCCCCTCTCCCGTACAGGATCTCGAGAGGTGGAGTTTCGGAGGCCTGCTGTCCCTTCTTGCGGTGTACGCCGGAAGAAGGGATGGAGAAGACTTGAGCGGCGGCGCAATGATCTGGAACGAGGAGGAGGAACCATATGGCGGTGCGACCAAGGTAGGGTTTGCGCTGTTTATATAGACGCAGCGGGACGGGCCGACGTGGGAGTAGAGCCCACGAAAACGGCGCACCAATTAAGCATAATTAACGCGTCCGTTAATTACAATTAATGCCTCATTAATTTTTCCCGAGCTGCAAAAATATAAGCGTACGCATAGCTTTGTCCTCGGCTCGGCTCATTCCCGAAACCCGACGCGCGCGTCGTGACGAGGCGAGGCGTGGCGAGGCGAGCGAGGAGGAGGAGCGCGCGTGTAGCACTTCTCTTCTCAAGCTCTTACAAGTGCTAGTGGAGCTCACCTTATAAAGAGGTGTGGCTCTCCCTCCACTAGAGAGGTGGTACTAAACTTCCCACCACTTGCTATGCATGAATGGGCCAAGAGAATTTCAGAATTTACAAAGTGCTTTGGGCCAAAGGCCCACTCAGCAAATGAGTGCAAAATTCAGCAATCCCCCACAAAGTCTCATTGGCTCATCTCATCATTTTTGTTCCAAATCATTGTTTATATACCGATGTTTTAGTGGAGACTGTTAAGTTGAACTTCCACGTAGAATTCATGCTGCACTAGTTCACAACTTGAATAGTGGACTATGCCTTGAACTACAAGCTTTCTGTAAATCTAGTTTCACACAAACCCTTGATCGATACTGGGCTGCCGCAAGGCTTCCCCGCGGGTGGAGCTTATACGTCATACTCCAAAGCCTTTCATGAGTTTATTAGAGAGCACCCAACTCTCACGGACTGCGACGCTTAACAGCCTAGCTCATATAGGTGTATTCCTCAAAAGATGCTCTGCAGGACGACATCTTTGCTTATATACATAAGCCACTTGGAACACATTAAGATAAATATCAACCTACCATGCAGATCAGGAGAGTATTGCATCATAACGGAGTGGGGTAACCAATATAAGGATACTCTCCTCTCAGCTGACCAACAGCTTGTCTCCTACTTCTACTTCACGGGATCTCCGATCACATAGAGTAGGTTACCACTGTGGACAACTCAAACGGTGGGTCTCAAACCCATCTCCCTCGATGCATTATCTATCACATTACGTGATAGACCCTTTGTGAAGGGATCCGCCAGATTTTTAGACGTTTGGATATAATCCAATGTAATAACTCCGGAGTTCTTCAATTTTCTGACAGATTTCAGTCTCCTCTTCACATGTCTTGATGACTTCATATTATCCTTAGAACTGTTTATTTTGACGATCACAGTTTGATTATCACAGTTCATCAGGATAGCGGGTATTGGTTTTTCCACCACAGGTAAGTCCATCAAGAGCTCACGAAGCCACTCTGCTTCAACAGTGGCTGTGTCTAATGCTGTGAGTTCCGCTTCCATAGTTGACCTCGTTAAGATGGTCTGCTTGCAAGACTTCCAGGAAACAGCGCCACCACCAAGTGTAAACAAATACCCACTTGTGGCCTTAATCTCATCAGCATCAGATATCCAGTTGGAATCACTATAACCCTCAAGTACCCTAGGATACCCAGTATAGTGAATCCCATAGCTCGCAGTGCCTTTCAAATATCGCATAACTCTCTCAAGCGCATGCCAATGATCATCTCCCGGATTTGACACAAATCGGCTCAGTTTGCTAACAGCAAATGAGATGTCAGGCCTCGTGGCACTTGCCAAGTACATAAGCGAGCCAATAATCTGAGAGTATCTCAGTTGATCTCTAGCAATCTGTTTATTCTTACGAAGTAGCACGCTAGGATCATATGGTGTTGGAGAGGGCTTACAGTCGCTATACCCAAAACGACTTAAGACCTTTTCCACATAGTGAGACTGAAGCAGAGTAATCCCACCATCATCATCTCTTAGTAGCTTGATGTTCAAGATAACATCAGCTACCCCCAGATCTTTCATCTCAAAACAGCGAGATAAGAAATCCTTGACCTCCTTGATTAAATCGAGGTTGGTCCCAAAAATCAATATGTCGTCGACATATAGACAAAGAATGACTCCCTCGCCCCCACCATGGCGATAGTACACACACTTGTCGGCCTCGTTTACAACAAAGCCTTCAGCAGTTAAAGTCCTTTCAAACTTTTCGTGCCACTGCTTAGGAGCTTGCTTAAGGCCATACAAAGACTTCAATAACTTACACACCTTGCCCTCTTGACCAGGTACTACAAAACCATCTGGCTGCTCCATGTAAATTTCCTCGTCCAACTCTCCATTGAGGAAAGCTGTCTTAACGTCCATTTGATGAACGAGAAGACCGTGCGAGGCAGCCAATGAAAGTAGCACCCGTATAGTGGTCAATCTGGCCACTGGTGAGTAAGTATCGAAGAAGTCTTCACCTTCTTTTTGAGTATAGCCCTTGGCCACAAGCCTTGCTTTGTACTTCTCAAGAGTACCATCAGGCCTAAGCTTTTTCTTGAACACCCACTTACATCCTACAGGTTTGCACCCATAAGGACGTTCAGTAATTTCCCAAGTTCCGTTAGCCAAGATGGAATCCATCTCACAACGAACGGCTTCCTTCCAGTAGTCAGCATCAAGAGATGCATAGGCTTCTGAAATAGTGCTGGGTGTGTCATCCACGAGGTACACAATGAAATCATCACCAAAGGACTTTGCAGTCCTCTGTCTCTTGCTCCTTACAGGAGTTTCATTGTCATCCTCCTCAGGATTCTCAACGTGTTCTATCGAAATGGTGGTCTCAGGAATCTCAGTTAAATCCTGACCAGATAAAGTAGAAACCTCCTGGTTTGATGAGGTAGGCATATCCTTCATAGGAAATATATCCTCAAAGAAAGTCGCATCATTCGACTCCATAATTGTACCAACACGCATGTCGGATACCTCAGATTTTACTATCAAAAATCTATAACCAATGCTATGAAAAGCATAACCCAACAGAACACAATCTACGGTTTTTGGTCCAAGCTTGCGCTTCTTGGGGATCGGTATATTGACCTTTGCCAAACAGCCCCAAGTACGTAAGTAAGAGAGTTTCAGCCTTTTCCTTTCCCATTCCTCAAATGGGGTAACAGTTTTTGTCTTTGGGGGAACTCGGTTTAGGACATGACATGCAGTCATTAGCGCCTCCCCCCACCATGCCTTGGAGAGACCCGAAGTATCTAACATGGCGTTAACCAAATCAGTTAGAGTTCGGTTCTTTCTTTCGGCCACCCCATTTGACTGAGGTGAATAGGGAGGCGTCCTCTCATGTATTATACCATGTTCCGCACAAAACAAATCAAATTCATTGGAAAAGTATTCTCCACCACGATCAGACCTAAGCCGTTTAATCTTTCGATCAAGTTGGTTCTCTGCTTCAGCTTTATAGTTTTTGAAGTAAGTTAAAGCCTCATCTTTAGATTTCAGAAGATACACATAACAATATCTAGTAGAGTCATCAATCAACGTCATGAAATATTTCTTTCCACCTTTTGTCATCACACCATTCATCTCACAGAGGTCTGAATGTATAAGTTCCAGTGGTGCCAAGTCTCTTGCCTCTGCAGTCTTATGGGACTTGCGAGGTTGCTTAGCTTGAACGCATACTTGGCACTTGGAACCCTTGACAGTAGGAAACTTCGGAATTAAACTCATATTAGCTAACCGCGTCATGCTACCAAAGTTAATGTGACAGAGTCGAGAATGCCAAACATTGGACTCATTATCATAGCAAATGTGATTAACAACTTTGGTGCAAATATCTGACAAAGATAGGCGGAACAAGCCTCCGCATTCATAGCCTTTCCCAATGAATTGTCCATACTTGGAAATTACAACTTTATTGGACTCGAAAACCAACTTAAAACCATCTCGACACAAACGCGAACCGCTAACGAGATTTTTATTGATGGAGGGCACATGATGAACGTTCTTCAGTCGCACGATCTTCCCCGAAGTAAACTTCAGATCCACCGTACCGACCCCACGAACAGTAGCATATGACCCGTTCCCCATCAGCACGGGGGAAGTCCCTGTGACCTGATAAGAAGAAAACATAGAGGCGTCAGCACAGACATGAACATTGGCACCAGTATCAATCAACCAATCAGGAGACTGACATAATGAAAGAATTGTAGGGACGTACCCAGAGTCTTTCATCTCCGTGTCAATGACAACATTGGCGGTCTTGCCGCCATTCTCAGGTCCGCGCTCCTCATAGCGATTAGGGCAGCTGGAGGCCCAATGTTTTTCACTGCCACAAACATGGCACACTCCCTTCTTCTTATTAGGATTCTTCTTGAAGTTGGTAGGCTGTGACGGCTTGTTCTTTTTGTCGAACTTTCCTTTTCCACCAGATTTATTCTTGAAGTTGAACTTGTTGGGCTGGTAGTTCTTTTTATGTACCATATGGGCACTTGAACCACCCTCAGGAACTCGAGCACGTGTATCCTTTGCTCTCGCCTTCTCTTCAACATCAAGAGTCCCAATGAGATTCGCAACGCAAAACTCTTGCCTCTTGTGTTTTAAAGAAGTAGCAAAGTTGTTCCACGAATGTGGAAGTTTGGCAATAATGCCTCCGGCCACAAACTTGTCCGGCAACACACACTTGAAGTGCTCAAGTTCTTTGGCAAGCGACTGTATCTCATGCGCTTGTTGAACAACAGAGCGCTCATCAGTCATCTTGTAGTCATAATATTGTTCCATGACATACAATTCGCTGCCAGCGTCCGAGGCCCCAAACTTGGCCTCGAGCGCATCCCACATGTCCTTGCCGTTATCAAACGACATATATGAATCCACAATGGAATCATCAAGAATGGCAAGGAGGGCACCCTTAAAGAGAGTATCGATCTTCTCATAAGCCTCCTGCTGTGCAGGATTAAGATCGCCCTCGGGCTTTCCTTTGGTGGCGTCATAGCATTGCATGGACTGAAGCCAGTACACTGCTCTCGTGCGCCACCGCTTATAGTTCACCCCCTTGAAAGGCGGCGGCTTCATAGACGCAAGTAAGCCAGATGCAGTAAATTGCCTATAATCAGGTTTTTGGATTGTTGAATATATTAGCAATTTAGCATATGATTTAATCCACGAAATAAACAAACAATCCATGGCAATAATGAAACAGATCAAACTAGCCATGCGATCTACTAAAACAGTAGACAACGAGATCACATCTAAAGCAATTACTAGGAACACGACTTGCAACATGATCTCAAACAGAGAAGAACAGATCACGTACGGTGCAGCGGGTGTGGAGCCGCTGGTGTTGGTGTTGGTGTTGGTGTCGCCCATGTCGTTGATGGAGAGGCTGCCGACGTCCGGGAAGAAGTCGTCGTCGGAGAAGTAGTCGTCGATGTCAGCAGTCGCGCGAGTGCGCTCCCCAAAAACCTGATCGCCCCTCTCCCGTACAGGATCTCGAGAGGTGGAGTTTCGGAGGCCTGCTGTCCCTTCTTGCGGTGTACGCCGGAAGAAGGGATGGAGAAGACTTGAGCGGCGGCGCAATGATCTGGAACGAGGAGGAGGAACCATATGGCGGTGCGACCAAGGTAGGGTTTGCGCTGTTTATATAGACGCAGCGGGACGGGCCGACGTGGGAGTAGAGCCCACGAAAACGGCGCACCAATTAAGCATAATTAACGCGTCCGTTAATTACAATTAATGCCTCATTAATTTTTCCCGAGCTGCAAAAATATAAGCGTACGCATAGCTTTGTCCTCGGCTCGGCTCATTCCCGAAACCCGACGCGCGCGTCGTGACGAGGCGAGGCGTGGCGAGGCGAGCGAGGAGGAGGAGCGCGCGTGTAGCACTTCTCTTCTCAAGCTCTTACAAGTGCTAGTGGAGCTCACCTTATAAAGAGGTGTGGCTCTCCCTCCACTAGAGAGGTGGTACTAAACTTCCCACCACTTGCTATGCATGAATGGGCCAAGAGAATTTCAGAATTTACAAAGTGCTTTGGGCCAAAGGCCCACTCAGCAAATGAGTGCAAAATTCAGCAATACCCCACAAAGTCTCATTGGCTCATCTCATCATTTTTGTTCCAAATCATTGTTTATATACCGATGTTTTAGTGGAGACTGTTAAGTTGAACTTCCACGTAGAATTCATGCTGCACTAGTTCACAACTTGAATAGTGGACTATGCCTTGAACTACAAGCTTTCTGTAAATCTAGTTTCACACAAACCCTTGATCGATACTGGGCTGCCGCAAGGCTTCCCCGCGGGTGGAGCTTATACGTCATACTCCAAAGCCTTTCATGAGTTTATTAGAGAGCACCCAACTCTCACGGACTGCGACGCTTAACAGCCTAGCTCATATAGGTGTATTCCTCAAAAGATGCTCTGCAGGACGACATCTTTGCTTATATACATAAGCCACTTGGAACACATTAAGATAAATATCAACCTACCATGCAGATCAGGAGAGTATTGCATCATAACGGAGTGGGGTAACCAATATAAGGATACTCTCCTCTCAGCTGACCAACAGCTTGTCTCCTACTTCTACTTCACGGGATCTCCGATCACATAGAGTAGGTTACCACTGTGGACAACTCAAACGGTGGGTCTCAAACCCATCTCCCTCGATGCATTATCTATCACATTACGTGATAGACCCTTTGTGAAGGGATCCGCCAGATTTTTAGACGTTTGGATATAATCCAATGTAATAACTCCGGAGTTCTTCAATTTTCTGACAGATTTCAGTCTCCTCTTCACATGTCTTGATGACTTCATATTATCCTTAGAACTGTTTATTTTGACGATCACAGTTTGATTATCACAGTTCATCAGGATAGCGGGTATTGGTTTTTCCACCACAGGTAAGTCCATCAAGAGCTCACGAAGCCACTCTGCTTCAACAGTGGCTGTGTCTAATGCTGTGAGTTCCGCTTCCATAGTTGACCTCGTTAAGATGGTCTGCTTGCAAGACTTCCAGGAAACAGCGCCACCACCAAGTGTAAACAAATACCCACTTGTGGCCTTAATCTCATCAGCATCAGATATCCAGTTGGAATCACTATAACCCTCAAGTACCCTAGGATACCCAGTATAGTGAATCCCATAGCTCGCAGTGCCTTTCAAATATCGCATAACTCTCTCAAGCGCATGCCAATGATCATCTCCCGGATTTGACACAAATCGGCTCAGTTTGCTAACAGCAAATGAGATGTCAGGCCTCGTGGCACTTGCCAAGTACATAAGCGAGCCAATAATCTGAGAGTATCTCAGTTGATCTCTAGCAATCTGTTTATTCTTACGAAGTAGCACGCTAGGATCATATGGTGTTGGAGAGGGCTTACAGTCGCTATACCCAAAACGACTTAAGACCTTTTCCACATAGTGAGACTGAAGCAGAGTAATCCCACCATCATCATCTCTTAGTAGCTTGATGTTCAAGATAACATCAGCTACCCCCAGATCTTTCATCTCAAAACAGCGAGATAAGAAATCCTTGACCTCCTTGATTAAATCGAGGTTGGTCCCAAAAATCAATATGTCGTCGACATATAGACAAAGAATGACTCCCTCGCCCCCACCATGGCGATAGTACACACACTTGTCGGCCTCGTTTACAACAAAGCCTTCAGCAGTTAAAGTCCTTTCAAACTTTTCGTGCCACTGCTTAGGAGCTTGCTTAAGGCCATACAAAGACTTCAATAACTTACACACCTTGCCCTCTTGACCAGGTACTACAAAACCATCTGGCTGCTCCATGTAAATTTCCTCGTCCAACTCTCCATTGAGGAAAGCTGTCTTAACGTCCATTTGATGAACGAGAAGACCGTGCGAGGCAGCCAATGAAAGTAGCACCCGTATAGTGGTCAATCTGGCCACTGGTGAGTAAGTATCGAAGAAGTCTTCACCTTCTTTTTGAGTATAGCCCTTGGCCACAAGCCTTGCTTTGTACTTCTCAAGAGTACCATCAGGCCTAAGCTTTTTCTTGAACACCCACTTACATCCTACAGGTTTGCACCCATAAGGACGTTCAGTAATTTCCCAAGTTCCGTTAGCCAAGATGGAATCCATCTCACAACGAACGGCTTCCTTCCAGTAGTCAGCATCAAGAGATGCATAGGCTTCTGAAATAGTGCTGGGTGTGTCATCCACGAGGTACACAATGAAATCATCACCAAAGGACTTTGCAGTCCTCTGTCTCTTGCTCCTTACAGGAGTTTCATTGTCATCCTCCTCAGGATTCTCAACGTGTTCTATCGAAATGGTGGTCTCAGGAATCTCAGTTAAATCCTGACCAGATAAAGTAGAAACCTCCTGGTTTGATGAGGTAGGCATATCCTTCATAGGAAATATATCCTCAAAGAAAGTCGCATCATTCGACTCCATAATTGTACCAACACGCATGTCGGATACCTCAGATTTTACTATCAAAAATCTATAACCAATGCTATGAAAAGCATAACCCAACAGAACACAATCTACGGTTTTTGGTCCAAGCTTGCGCTTCTTGGGGATCGGTATATTGACCTTTGCCAAACAGCCCCAAGTACGTAAGTAAGAGAGTTTCAGCCTTTTCCTTTCCCATTCCTCAAATGGGGTAACAGTTTTTGTCTTTGGGGGAACTCGGTTTAGGACATGACATGCAGTCATTAGCGCCTCCCCCCACCATGCCTTGGAGAGACCCGAAGTATCTAACATGGCGTTAACCAAATCAGTTAGAGTTCGGTTCTTTCTTTCGGCCACCCCATTTGACTGAGGTGAATAGGGAGGCGTCCTCTCATGTATTATACCATGTTCCGCACAAAACAAATCAAATTCATTGGAAAAGTATTCTCCACCACGATCAGACCTAAGCCGTTTAATCTTTCGATCAAGTTGGTTCTCTGCTTCAGCTTTATAGTTTTTGAAGTAAGTTAAAGCCTCATCTTTAGATTTCAGAAGATACACATAACAATATCTAGTAGAGTCATCAATCAACGTCATGAAATATTTCTTTCCACCTTTTGTCATCACACCATTCATCTCACAGAGGTCTGAATGTATAAGTTCCAGTGGTGCCAAGTCTCTTGCCTCTGCAGTCTTATGGGACTTGCGAGGTTGCTTAGCTTGAACGCATACTTGGCACTTGGAACCCTTGACAGTAGGAAACTTCGGAATTAAACTCATATTAGCTAACCGCGTCATGCTACCAAAGTTAATGTGACAGAGTCGAGAATGCCAAACATTGGACTCATTATCATAGCAAATGTGATTAACAACTTTGGTGCAAATATCTGACAAAGATAGGCGGAACAAGCCTCCGCATTCATAGCCTTTCCCAATGAATTGTCCATACTTGGAAATTACAACTTTATTGGACTCGAAAACCAACTTAAAACCATCTCGACACAAACGCGAACCGCTAACGAGATTTTTATTGATGGAGGGCACATGATGAACGTTCTTCAGTCGCACGATCTTCCCCGAAGTAAACTTCAGATCCACCGTACCGACCCCACGAACAGTAGCATATGACCCGTTCCCCATCAGCACGGGGGAAGTCCCTGTGACCTGATAAGAAGAAAACATAGAGGCGTCAGCACAGACATGAACATTGGCACCAGTATCAATCAACCAATCAGGAGACTGACATAATGAAAGAATTGTAGGGACGTACCCAGAGTCTTTCATCTCCGTGTCAATGACAACATTGGCGGTCTTGCCGCCATTCTCAGGTCCGCGCTCCTCATAGCGATTAGGGCAGCTGGAGGCCCAATGTTTTTCACTGCCACAAACATGGCACACTCCCTTCTTCTTATTAGGATTCTTCTTGAAGTTGGTAGGCTGTGACGGCTTGTTCTTTTTGTCGAACTTTCCTTTTCCACCAGATTTATTCTTGAAGTTGAACTTGTTGGGCTGGTAGTTCTTTTTATGTACCATATGGGCACTTGAACCACCCTCAGGAACTCGAGCACGTGTATCCTTTGCTCTCGCCTTCTCTTCAACATCAAGAGTCCCAATGAGATTCGCAACGCAAAACTCTTGCCTCTTGTGTTTTAAAGAAGTAGCAAAGTTGTTCCACGAATGTGGAAGTTTGGCAATAATGCCTCCGGCCACAAACTTGTCCGGCAACACACACTTGAAGTGCTCAAGTTCTTTGGCAAGCGACTGTATCTCATGCGCTTGTTGAACAACAGAGCGCTCATCAGTCATCTTGTAGTCATAATATTGTTCCATGACATACAATTCGCTGCCAGCGTCCGAGGCCCCAAACTTGGCCTCGAGCGCATCCCACATGTCCTTGCCGTTATCAAACGACATATATGAATCCACAATGGAATCATCAAGAATGGCAAGGAGGGCACCCTTAAAGAGAGTATCGATCTTCTCATAAGCCTCCTGCTGTGCAGGATTAAGATCGCCCTCGGGCTTTCCTTTGGTGGCGTCATAGCATTGCATGGACTGAAGCCAGTACACTGCTCTCGTGCGCCACCGCTTATAGTTCACCCCCTTGAAAGGCGGCGGCTTCATAGACGCAAGTAAGCCAGATGCAGTAAATTGCCTATAATCAGGTTTTTGGATTGTTGAATATATTAGCAATTTAGCATATGATTTAATCCACGAAATAAACAAACAATCCATGGCAATAATGAAACAGATCAAACTAGCCATGCGATCTACTAAAACAGTAGACAACGAGATCACATCTAAAGCAATTACTAGGAACACGACTTGCAACATGATCTCAAACAGAGAAGAACAGATCACGTACGGTGCAGCGGGTGTGGAGCCGCTGGTGTTGGTGTTGGTGTTGGTGTCGCCCATGTCGTTGATGGAGAGGCTGCCGACGTCCGGGAAGAAGTCGTCGTCGGAGAAGTAGTCGTCGATGTCAGCAGTCGCGCGAGTGCGCTCCCCAAAAACCTGATCGCCCCTCTCCCGTACAGGATCTCGAGAGGTGGAGTTTCGGAGGCCTGCTGTCCCTTCTTGCGGTGTACGCCGGAAGAAGGGATGGAGAAGACTTGAGCGGCGGCGCAATGATCTGGAACGAGGAGGAGGAACCATATGGCGGTGCGACCAAGGTAGGGTTTGCGCTGTTTATATAGACGCAGCGGGACGGGCCGACGTGGGAGTAGAGCCCACGAAAACGGCGCACCAATTAAGCATAATTAACGCGTCCGTTAATTACAATTAATGCCTCATTAATTTTTCCCGAGCTGCAAAAATATAAGCGTACGCATAGCTTTGTCCTCGGCTCGGCTCATTCCCGAAACCCGACGCGCGCGTCGTGACGAGGCGAGGCGTGGCGAGGCGAGCGAGGAGGAGGAGCGCGCGTGTAGCACTTCTCTTCTCAAGCTCTTACAAGTGCTAGTGGAGCTCACCTTATAAAGAGGTGTGGCTCTCCCTCCACTAGAGAGGTGGTACTAAACTTCCCACCACTTGCTATGCATGAATGGGCCAAGAGAATTTCAGAATTTACAAAGTGCTTTGGGCCAAAGGCCCACTCAGCAAATGAGTGCAAAATTCAGCAATACCCCACAAAGTCTCATTGGCTCATCTCATCATTTTTGTTCCAAATCATTGTTTATATACCGATGTTTTAGTGGAGACTGTTAAGTTGAACTTCCACGTAGAATTCATGCTGCACTAGTTCACAACTTGAATAGTGGACTATGCCTTGAACTACAAGCTTTCTGTAAATCTAGTTTCACACAAACCCTTGATCGATACTGGGCTGCCGCAAGGCTTCCCCGCGGGTGGAGCTTATACGTCATACTCCAAAGCCTTTCATGAGTTTATTAGAGAGCACCCAACTCTCACGGACTGCGACGCTTAACAGCCTAGCTCATATAGGTGTATTCCTCAAAAGATGCTCTGCAGGACGACATCTTTGCTTATATACATAAGCCACTTGGAACACATTAAGATAAATATCAACCTACCATGCAGATCAGGAGAGTATTGCATCATAACGGAGTGGGGTAACCAATATAAGGATACTCTCCTCTCAGCTGACCAACAGCTTGTCTCCTACTTCTACTTCACGGGATCTCCGATCACATAGAGTAGGTTACCACTGTGGACAACTCAAACGGTGGGTCTCAAACCCATCTCCCTCGATGCATTATCTATCACATTACGTGATAGACCCTTTGTGAAGGGATCCGCCAGATTTTTAGACGTTTGGATATAATCCAATGTAATAACTCCGGAGTTCTTCAATTTTCTGACAGATTTCAGTCTCCTCTTCACATGTCTTGATGACTTCATATTATCCTTAGAACTGTTTATTTTGACGATCACAGTTTGATTATCACAGTTCATCAGGATAGCGGGTATTGGTTTTTCCACCACAGGTAAGTCCATCAAGAGCTCACGAAGCCACTCTGCTTCAACAGTGGCTGTGTCTAATGCTGTGAGTTCCGCTTCCATAGTTGACCTCGTTAAGATGGTCTGCTTGCAAGACTTCCAGGAAACAGCGCCACCACCAAGTGTAAACAAATACCCACTTGTGGCCTTAATCTCATCAGCATCAGATATCCAGTTGGAATCACTATAACCCTCAAGTACCCTAGGATACCCAGTATAGTGAATCCCATAGCTCGCAGTGCCTTTCAAATATCGCATAACTCTCTCAAGCGCATGCCAATGATCATCTCCCGGATTTGACACAAATCGGCTCAGTTTGCTAACAGCAAATGAGATGTCAGGCCTCGTGGCACTTGCCAAGTACATAAGCGAGCCAATAATCTGAGAGTATCTCAGTTGATCTCTAGCAATCTGTTTATTCTTACGAAGTAGCACGCTAGGATCATATGGTGTTGGAGAGGGCTTACAGTCGCTATACCCAAAACGACTTAAGACCTTTTCCACATAGTGAGACTGAAGCAGAGTAATCCCACCATCATCATCTCTTAGTAGCTTGATGTTCAAGATAACATCAGCTACCCCCAGATCTTTCATCTCAAAACAGCGAGATAAGAAATCCTTGACCTCCTTGATTAAATCGAGGTTGGTCCCAAAAATCAATATGTCGTCGACATATAGACAAAGAATGACTCCCTCGCCCCCACCATGGCGATAGTACACACACTTGTCGGCCTCGTTTACAACAAAGCCTTCAGCAGTTAAAGTCCTTTCAAACTTTTCGTGCCACTGCTTAGGAGCTTGCTTAAGGCCATACAAAGACTTCAATAACTTACACACCTTGCCCTCTTGACCAGGTACTACAAAACCATCTGGCTGCTCCATGTAAATTTCCTCGTCCAACTCTCCATTGAGGAAAGCTGTCTTAACGTCCATTTGATGAACGAGAAGACCGTGCGAGGCAGCCAATGAAAGTAGCACCCGTATAGTGGTCAATCTGGCCACTGGTGAGTAAGTATCGAAGAAGTCTTCACCTTCTTTTTGAGTATAGCCCTTGGCCACAAGCCTTGCTTTGTACTTCTCAAGAGTACCATCAGGCCTAAGCTTTTTCTTGAACACCCACTTACATCCTACAGGTTTGCACCCATAAGGACGTTCAGTAATTTCCCAAGTTCCGTTAGCCAAGATGGAATCCATCTCACAACGAACGGCTTCCTTCCAGTAGTCAGCATCAAGAGATGCATAGGCTTCTGAAATAGTGCTGGGTGTGTCATCCACGAGGTACACAATGAAATCATCACCAAAGGACTTTGCAGTCCTCTGTCTCTTGCTCCTTACAGGAGTTTCATTGTCATCCTCCTCAGGATTCTCAACGTGTTCTATCGAAATGGTGGTCTCAGGAATCTCAGTTAAATCCTGACCAGATAAAGTAGAAACCTCCTGGTTTGATGAGGTAGGCATATCCTTCATAGGAAATATATCCTCAAAGAAAGTCGCATCATTCGACTCCATAATTGTACCAACACGCATGTCGGATACCTCAGATTTTACTATCAAAAATCTATAACCAATGCTATGAAAAGCATAACCCAACAGAACACAATCTACGGTTTTTGGTCCAAGCTTGCGCTTCTTGGGGATCGGTATATTGACCTTTGCCAAACAGCCCCAAGTACGTAAGTAAGAGAGTTTCAGCCTTTTCCTTTCCCATTCCTCAAATGGGGTAACAGTTTTTGTCTTTGGGGGAACTCGGTTTAGGACATGACATGCAGTCATTAGCGCCTCCCCCCACCATGCCTTGGAGAGACCCGAAGTATCTAACATGGCGTTAACCAAATCAGTTAGAGTTCGGTTCTTTCTTTCGGCCACCCCATTTGACTGAGGTGAATAGGGAGGCGTCCTCTCATGTATTATACCATGTTCCGCACAAAAAAAATCAAATTCATTGGAAAAGTATTCTCCACCACGATCAGACCTAAGCCGTTTAATCTTTCGATCAAGTTGGTTCTCTGCTTCAGCTTTATAGTTTTTGAAGTAAGTTAAAGCCTCATCTTTAGATTTCAGAAGATACACATAACAATATCTAGTAGAGTCATCAATCAACGTCATGAAATATTTCTTTCCACCTTTTGTCATCACACCATTCATCTCACAGAGGTCTGAATGTATAAGTTCCAGTGGTGCCAAGTCTCTTGCCTCTGCAGTCTTATGGGACTTGCGAGGTTGCTTAGCTTGAACGCATACTTGGCACTTGGAACCCTTGACAGTAGGAAACTTCGGAATTAAACTCATATTAGCTAACCGCGTCATGCTACCAAAGTTAATGTGACAGAGTCGAGAATGCCAAACATTGGACTCATTATCATAGCAAATGTACAACTTTGGTGCAAATATCTGACAAAGATAGGCGGAACAAGCCTCCGCATTCATAGCCTTTCCCAATGAATTGTCCATACTTGGAAATTACAACTTTATTGGACTCGAAAACCAACTTAAAACCATCTCGACACAAACGCGAACCGCTAACGAGATTTTTATTGATGGAGGGCACATGATGAACGTTCTTCAGTCGCACGATCTTCCCCGAAGTAAACTTCAGATCCACCGTACCGACCCCACGAACAGTAGCATATGACCCGTTCCCCATCAGCACGGGGGAAGTCCCTGTGACCTGATAAGAAGAAAACATAGAGGCGTCAGCACAGACATGAACATTGGCACCAGTATCAATCAACCAATCAGGAGACTGACATAATGAAAGAATTGTAGGGACGTACCCAGAGTCTTTCATCTCCGTGTCAATGACAACATTGGCGGTCTTGCCGCCATTCTCAGGTCCGCGCTCCTCATAGCGATTAGGGCAGCTGGAGGCCCAATGTTTTTCACTGCCACAAACATGGAACACTCCCTTCTTCTTATTAGGATTCTTCTTGAAGTTGGTAGGCTGTGACGGCTTGTTCTTTTTGTCGAACTTGCCTTTTCCACCAGATTTATTCTTGAAGTTGAACTTGTTGGGCTGGTAGTTCTTTTTATGTACCATATGGGCACTTGAACCACCCTCAGGAACTCGAGCACGTGTATCCTTTGCTCTCGCCTTCTCTTCAACATCAAGAGTCCCAATGAGATTCGCAACGCAAAACTCTTGCCTCTTGTGTTTTAAAGAAGTAGCAAAGTTGTTCCACGAATGTGGAAGTTTGGCAATAATGCCTCCGGCCACAAACTTGTCCGGCAACACACACTTGAAGTGCTCAAGTTCTTTGGCAAGCGACTGTATCTCATGCGCTTGTTGAACAACAGAGCGCTCATCAGTCATCTTGTAGTCATAATATTGTTCCATGACATACAATTCGCTGCCAGCGTCCGAGGCCCCAAACTTGGCCTCGAGCGCATCCCACATGTCCTTGCCGTTATCAAACGACATATATGAATCCACAATGGAATCATCAAGAATGGCAAGGAGGGCACCCTTAAAGAGAGTATCGATCTTCTCATAAGCCTCCTGCTGTGCAGGATTAAGATCGCCCTCGGGCTTTCCTTTGGTGGCGTCATAGCATTGCATGGACTGAAGCCAGTACACTGCTCTCGTGCGCCACCGCTTATAGTTCACCCCCTTGAAAGGCGGCGGCTTCATAGACGCAAGTAAGCCAGATGCAGTAAATTGCCTATAATCAGGTTTTTGGATTGTTGAATATATTAGCAATTTAGCATATGATTTAATCCACGAAATAAACAAACAATCCATGGCAATAATGAAACAGATCAAACTAGCCATGCGATCTACTAAAACAGTAGACAACGAGATCACATCTAAAGCAATTACTAGGAACACGACTTGCAACATGATCTCAAACAGAGAAGAACAGATCACGTACGGTGCAGCGGGTGTGGAGCCGCTGGTGTTGGTGTTGGTGTTGGTGTCGCCCATGTCGTTGATGGAGAGGCTGCCGACGTCCGGGAAGAAGTCGTCGTCGGAGAAGTAGTCGTCGATGTCAGCAGTCGCGCGAGTGCGCTCCCCAAAAACCTGATCGCCCCTCTCCCGTACAGGATCTCGAGAGGTGGAGTTTCGGAGGCCTGCTGTCCCTTCTTGCGGTGTACGCCGGAAGAAGGGATGGAGAAGACTTGAGCGGCGGCGCAATGATCTGGAACGAGGAGGAGGAACCATATGGCGGTGCGACCAAGGTAGGGTTTGCGCTGTTTATATAGACGCAGCGGGACGGGCCGACGTGGGAGTAGAGCCCACGAAAACGGCGCACCAATTAAGCATAATTAACGCGTCCGTTAATTACAATTAATGCCTCATTAATTTTTCCCGAGCTGCAAAAATATAAGCGTACGCATAGCTTTGTCCTCGGCTCGGCTCATTCCCGAAACCCGACGCGCGCGTCGTGACGAGGCGAGGCGTGGCGAGGCGAGCGAGGAGGAGGAGCGCGCGTGTAGCACTTCTCTTCTCAAGCTCTTACAAGTGCTAGTGGAGCTCACCTTATAAAGAGGTGTGGCTCTCCCTCCACTAGAGAGGTGGTACTAAACTTCCCACCACTTGCTATGCATGAATGGGCCAAGAGAATTTCAGAATTTACAAAGTGCTTTGGGCCAAAGGCCCACTCAGCAAATGAGTGCAAAATTCAGCAATACCCCACAAAGTCTCATTGGCTCATCTCATCATTTTTGTTCCAAATCATTGTTTATATACCGATGTTTTAGTGGAGACTGTTAAGTTGAACTTCCACGTAGAATTCATGCTGCACTAGTTCACAACTTGAATAGTGGACTATGCCTTGAACTACAAGCTTTCTGTAAATCTAGTTTCACACAAACCCTTGATCGATACTGGGCTGCCGCAAGGCTTCCCCGCGGGTGGAGCTTATACGTCATACTCCAAAGCCTTTCATGAGTTTATTAGAGAGCACCCAACTCTCACGGACTGCGACGCTTAACAGCCTAGCTCATATAGGTGTATTCCTCAAAAGATGCTCTGCAGGACGACATCTTTGCTTATATACATAAGCCACTTGGAACACATTAAGATAAATATCAACCTACCATGCAGATCAGGAGAGTATTGCATCATAACGGAGTGGGGTAACCAATATAAGGATACTCTCCTCTCAGCTGACCAACAGCTTGTCTCCTACTTCTACTTCACGGGATCTCCGATCACATAGAGTAGGTTACCACTGTGGACAACTCAAACGGTGGGTCTCAAACCCATCTCCCTCGATGCATTATCTATCACATTACGTGATAGACCCTTTGTGAAGGGATCCGCCAGATTTTTAGACGTTTGGATATAATCCAATGTAATAACTCCGGAGTTCTTCAATTTTCTGACAGATTTCAGTCTCCTCTTCACATGTCTTGATGACTTCATATTATCCTTAGAACTGTTTATTTTGACGATCACAGTTTGATTATCACAGTTCATCAGGATAGCGGGTATTGGTTTTTCCACCACAGGTAAGTCCATCAAGAGCTCACGAAGCCACTCTGCTTCAACAGTGGCTGTGTCTAATGCTGTGAGTTCCGCTTCCATAGTTGACCTCGTTAAGATGGTCTGCTTGCAAGACTTCCAGGAAACAGCGCCACCACCAAGTGTAAACAAATACCCACTTGTGGCCTTAATCTCATCAGCATCAGATATCCAGTTGGAATCACTATAACCCTCAAGTACCCTAGGATACCCAGTATAGTGAATCCCATAGCTCGCAGTGCCTTTCAAATATCGCATAACTCTCTCAAGCGCATGCCAATGATCATCTCCCGGATTTGACACAAATCGGCTCAGTTTGCTAACAGCAAATGAGATGTCAGGCCTCGTGGCACTTGCCAAGTACATAAGCGAGCCAATAATCTGAGAGTATCTCAGTTGATCTCTAGCAATCTGTTTATTCTTACGAAGTAGCACGCTAGGATCATATGGTGTTGGAGAGGGCTTACAGTCGCTATACCCAAAACGACTTAAGACCTTTTCCACATAGTGAGACTGAAGCAGAGTAATCCCACCATCATCATCTCTTAGTAGCTTGATGTTCAAGATAACATCAGCTACCCCCAGATCTTTCATCTCAAAACAGCGAGATAAGAAATCCTTGACCTCCTTGATTAAATCGAGGTTGGTCCCAAAAATCAATATGTCGTCGACATATAGACAAAGAATGACTCCCTCGCCCCCACCATGGCGATAGTACACACACTTGTCGGCCTCGTTTACAACAAAGCCTTCAGCAGTTAAAGTCCTTTCAAACTTTTCGTGCCACTGCTTAGGAGCTTGCTTAAGGCCATACAAAGACTTCAATAACTTACACACCTTGCCCTCTTGACCAGGTACTACAAAACCATCTGGCTGCTCCATGTAAATTTCCTCGTCCAACTCTCCATTGAGGAAAGCTGTCTTAACGTCCATTTGATGAACGAGAAGACCGTGCGAGGCAGCCAATGAAAGTAGCACCCGTATAGTGGTCAATCTGGCCACTGGTGAGTAAGTATCGAAGAAGTCTTCACCTTCTTTTTGAGTATAGCCCTTGGCCACAAGCCTTGCTTTGTACTTCTCAAGAGTACCATCAGGCCTAAGCTTTTTCTTGAACACCCACTTACATCCTACAGGTTTGCACCCATAAGGACGTTCAGTAATTTCCCAAGTTCCGTTAGCCAAGATGGAATCCATCTCACAACGAACGGCTTCCTTCCAGTAGTCAGCATCAAGAGATGCATAGGCTTCTGAAATAGTGCTGGGTGTGTCATCCACGAGGTACACAATGAAATCATCACCAAAGGACTTTGCAGTCCTCTGTCTCTTGCTCCTTACAGGAGTTTCATTGTCATCCTCCTCAGGATTCTCAACGTGTTCTATCGAAATGGTGGTCTCAGGAATCTCAGTTAAATCCTGACCAGATAAAGTAGAAACCTCCTGGTTTGATGAGGTAGGCATATCCTTCATAGGAAATATATCCTCAAAGAAAGTCGCATCATTCGACTCCATAATTGTACCAACACGCATGTCGGATACCTCAGATTTTACTATCAAAAATCTATAACCAATGCTATGAAAAGCATAACCCAACAGAACACAATCTACGGTTTTTGGTCCAAGCTTGCGCTTCTTGGGGATCGGTATATTGACCTTTGCCAAACAGCCCCAAGTACGTAAGTAAGAGAGTTTCAGCCTTTTCCTTTCCCATTCCTCAAATGGGGTAACAGTTTTTGTCTTTGGGGGAACTCGGTTTAGGACATGACATGCAGTCATTAGCGCCTCCCCCCACCATGCCTTGGAGAGACCCGAAGTATCTAACATGGCGTTAACCAAATCAGTTAGAGTTCGGTTCTTTCTTTCGGCCACCCCATTTGACTGAGGTGAATAGGGAGGCGTCCTCTCATGTATTATACCATGTTCCGCACAAAAAAAATCAAATTCATTGGAAAAGTATTCTCCACCACGATCAGACCTAAGCCGTTTAATCTTTCGATCAAGTTGGTTCTCTGCTTCAGCTTTATAGTTTTTGAAGTAAGTTAAAGCCTCATCTTTAGATTTCAGAAGATACACATAACAATATCTAGTAGAGTCATCAATCAACGTCATGAAATATTTCTTTCCACCTTTTGTCATCACACCATTCATCTCACAGAGGTCTGAATGTATAAGTTCCAGTGGTGCCAAGTCTCTTGCCTCTGCAGTCTTATGGGACTTGCGAGGTTGCTTAGCTTGAACGCATACTTGGCACTTGGAACCCTTGACAGTAGGAAACTTCGGAATTAAACTCATATTAGCTAACCGCGTCATGCTACCAAAGTTAATGTGACAGAGTCGAGAATGCCAAACATTGGACTCATTATCATAGCAAATGTGATTAACAACTTTGGTGCAAATATCTGACAAAGATAGGCGGAACAAGCCTCCGCATTCATAGCCTTTCCCAATGAATTGTCCATACTTGGAAATTACAACTTTATTGGACTCGAAAACCAACTTAAAACCATCTCGACACAAACGCGAACCGCTAACGAGATTTTTATTGATGGAGGGCACATGATGAACGTTCTTCAGTCGCACGATCTTCCCCGAAGTAAACTTCAGATCCACCGTACCGACCCCACGAACAGTAGCATATGACCCGTTCCCCATCAGCACGGGGGAAGTCCCTGTGACCTGATAAGAAGAAAACATAGAGGCGTCAGCACAGACATGAACATTGGCACCAGTATCAATCAACCAATCAGGAGACTGACATAATGAAAGAATTGTAGGGACGTACCCAGAGTCTTTCATCTCCGTGTCAATGACAACATTGGCGGTCTTGCCGCCATTCTCAGGTCCGCGCTCCTCATAGCGATTAGGGCAGCTGGAGGCCCAATGTTTTTCACTGCCACAAACATGGAACACTCCCTTCTTCTTATTAGGATTCTTCTTGAAGTTGGTAGGCTGTGACGGCTTGTTCTTTTTGTCGAACTTGCCTTTTCCACCAGATTTATTCTTGAAGTTGAACTTGTTGGGCTGGTAGTTCTTTTTATGTACCATATGGGCACTTGAACCACCCTCAGGAACTCGAGCACGTGTATCCTTTGCTCTCGCCTTCTCTTCAACATCAAGAGTCCCAATGAGATTCGCAACGCAAAACTCTTGCCTCTTGTGTTTTAAAGAAGTAGCAAAGTTGTTCCACGAATGTGGAAGTTTGGCAATAATGCCTCCGGCCACAAACTTGTCCGGCAACACACACTTGAAGTGCTCAAGTTCTTTGGCAAGCGACTGTATCTCATGCGCTTGTTGAACAACAGAGCGCTCATCAGTCATCTTGTAGTCATAATATTGTTCCATGACATACAATTCGCTGCCAGCGTCCGAGGCCCCAAACTTGGCCTCGAGCGCATCCCACATGTCCTTGCCGTTATCAAACGACATATATGAATCCACAATGGAATCATCAAGAATGGCAAGGAGGGCACCCTTAAAGAGAGTATCGATCTTCTCATAAGCCTCCTGCTGTGCAGGATTAAGATCGCCCTCGGGCTTTCCTTTGGTGGCGTCATAGCATTGCATGGACTGAAGCCAGTACACTGCTCTCGTGCGCCACCGCTTATAGTTCACCCCCTTGAAAGGCGGCGGCTTCATAGACGCAAGTAAGCCAGATGCAGTAAATTGCCTATAATCAGGTTTTTGGATTGTTGAATATATTAGCAATTTAGCATATGATTTAATCCACGAAATAAACAAACAATCCATGGCAATAATGAAACAGATCAAACTAGCCATGCGATCTACTAAAACAGTAGACAACGAGATCACATCTAAAGCAATTACTAGGAACACGACTTGCAACATGATCTCAAACAGAGAAGAACAGATCACGTACGGTGCAGCGGGTGTGGAGCCGCTGGTGTTGGTGTTGGTGTTGGTGTCGCCCATGTCGTTGATGGAGAGGCTGCCGACGTCCGGGAAGAAGTCGTCGTCGGAGAAGTAGTCGTCGATGTCAGCAGTCGCGCGAGTGCGCTCCCCAAAAACCTGATCGCCCCTCTCCCGTACAGGATCTCGAGAGGTGGAGTTTCGGAGGCCTGCTGTCCCTTCTTGCGGTGTACGCCGGAAGAAGGGATGGAGAAGACTTGAGCGGCGGCGCAATGATCTGGAACGAGGAGGAGGAACCATATGGCGGTGCGACCAAGGTAGGGTTTGCGCTGTTTATATAGACGCAGCGGGACGGGCCGACGTGGGAGTAGAGCCCACGAAAACGGCGCACCAATTAAGCATAATTAACGCGTCCGTTAATTACAATTAATGCCTCATTAATTTTTCCCGAGCTGCAAAAATATAAGCGTACGCATAGCTTTGTCCTCGGCTCGGCTCATTCCCGAAACCCGACGCGCGCGTCGTGACGAGGCGAGGCGTGGCGAGGCGAGCGAGGAGGAGGAGCGCGCGTGTAGCACTTCTCTTCTCAAGCTCTTACAAGTGCTAGTGGAGCTCACCTTATAAAGAGGTGTGGCTCTCCCTCCACTAGAGAGGTGGTACTAAACTTCCCACCACTTGCTATGCATGAATGGGCCAAGAGAATTTCAGAATTTACAAAGTGCTTTGGGCCAAAGGCCCACTCAGCAAATGAGTGCAAAATTCAGCAATACCCCACAAAGTCTCATTGGCTCATCTCATCATTTTTGTTCCAAATCATTGTTTATATACCGATGTTTTAGTGGAGACTGTTAAGTTGAACTTCCACGTAGAATTCATGCTGCACTAGTTCACAACTTGAATAGTGGACTATGCCTTGAACTACAAGCTTTCTGTAAATCTAGTTTCACACAAACCCTTGATCGATACTGGGCTGCCGCAAGGCTTCCCCGCGGGTGGAGCTTATACGTCATACTCCAAAGCCTTTCATGAGTTTATTAGAGAGCACCCAACTCTCACGGACTGCGACGCTTAACAGCCTAGCTCATATAGGTGTATTCCTCAAAAGATGCTCTGCAGGACGACATCTTTGCTTATATACATAAGCCACTTGGAACACATTAAGATAAATATCAACCTACCATGCAGATCAGGAGAGTATTGCATCATAACGGAGTGGGGTAACCAATATAAGGATACTCTCCTCTCAGCTGACCAACAGCTTGTCTCCTACTTCTACTTCACGGGATCTCCGATCACATAGAGTAGGTTACCACTGTGGACAACTCAAACGGTGGGTCTCAAACCCATCTCCCTCGATGCATTATCTATCACATTACGTGATAGACCCTTTGTGAAGGGATCCGCCAGATTTTTAGACGTTTGGATATAATCCAATGTAATAACTCCGGAGTTCTTCAATTTTCTGACAGATTTCAGTCTCCTCTTCACATGTCTTGATGACTTCATATTATCCTTAGAACTGTTTATTTTGACGATCACAGTTTGATTATCACAGTTCATCAGGATAGCGGGTATTGGTTTTTCCACCACAGGTAAGTCCATCAAGAGCTCACGAAGCCACTCTGCTTCAACAGTGGCTGTGTCTAATGCTGTGAGTTCCGCTTCCATAGTTGACCTCGTTAAGATGGTCTGCTTGCAAGACTTCCAGGAAACAGCGCCACCACCAAGTGTAAACAAATACCCACTTGTGGCCTTAATCTCATCAGCATCAGATATCCAGTTGGAATCACTATAACCCTCAAGTACCCTAGGATACCCAGTATAGTGAATCCCATAGCTCGCAGTGCCTTTCAAATATCGCATAACTCTCTCAAGCGCATGCCAATGATCATCTCCCGGATTTGACACAAATCGGCTCAGTTTGCTAACAGCAAATGAGATGTCAGGCCTCGTGGCACTTGCCAAGTACATAAGCGAGCCAATAATCTGAGAGTATCTCAGTTGATCTCTAGCAATCTGTTTATTCTTACGAAGTAGCACGCTAGGATCATATGGTGTTGGAGAGGGCTTACAGTCGCTATACCCAAAACGACTTAAGACCTTTTCCACATAGTGAGACTGAAGCAGAGTAATCCCACCATCATCATCTCTTAGTAGCTTGATGTTCAAGATAACATCAGCTACCCCCAGATCTTTCATCTCAAAACAGCGAGATAAGAAATCCTTGACCTCCTTGATTAAATCGAGGTTGGTCCCAAAAATCAATATGTCGTCGACATATAGACAAAGAATGACTCCCTCGCCCCCACCATGGCGATAGTACACACACTTGTCGGCCTCGTTTACAACAAAGCCTTCAGCAGTTAAAGTCCTTTCAAACTTTTCGTGCCACTGCTTAGGAGCTTGCTTAAGGCCATACAAAGACTTCAATAACTTACACACCTTGCCCTCTTGACCAGGTACTACAAAACCATCTGGCTGCTCCATGTAAATTTCCTCGTCCAACTCTCCATTGAGGAAAGCTGTCTTAACGTCCATTTGATGAACGAGAAGACCGTGCGAGGCAGCCAATGAAAGTAGCACCCGTATAGTGGTCAATCTGGCCACTGGTGAGTAAGTATCGAAGAAGTCTTCACCTTCTTTTTGAGTATAGCCCTTGGCCACAAGCCTTGCTTTGTACTTCTCAAGAGTACCATCAGGCCTAAGCTTTTTCTTGAACACCCACTTACATCCTACAGGTTTGCACCCATAAGGACGTTCAGTAATTTCCCAAGTTCCGTTAGCCAAGATGGAATCCATCTCACAACGAACGGCTTCCTTCCAGTAGTCAGCATCAAGAGATGCATAGGCTTCTGAAATAGTGCTGGGTGTGTCATCCACGAGGTACACAATGAAATCATCACCAAAGGACTTTGCAGTCCTCTGTCTCTTGCTCCTTACAGGAGTTTCATTGTCATCCTCCTCAGGATTCTCAACGTGTTCTATCGAAATGGTGGTCTCAGGAATCTCAGTTAAATCCTGACCAGATAAAGTAGAAACCTCCTGGTTTGATGAGGTAGGCATATCCTTCATAGGAAATATATCCTCAAAGAAAGTCGCATCATTCGACTCCATAATTGTACCAACACGCATGTCGGATACCTCAGATTTTACTATCAAAAATCTATAACCAATGCTATGAAAAGCATAACCCAACAGAACACAATCTACGGTTTTTGGTCCAAGCTTGCGCTTCTTGGGGATCGGTATATTGACCTTTGCCAAACAGCCCCAAGTACGTAAGTAAGAGAGTTTCAGCCTTTTCCTTTCCCATTCCTCAAATGGGGTAACAGTTTTTGTCTTTGGGGGAACTCGGTTTAGGACATGACATGCAGTCATTAGCGCCTCCCCCCACCATGCCTTGGAGAGACCCGAAGTATCTAACATGGCGTTAACCAAATCAGTTAGAGTTCGGTTCTTTCTTTCGGCCACCCCATTTGACTGAGGTGAATAGGGAGGCGTCCTCTCATGTATTATACCATGTTCCGCACAAAACAAATCAAATTCATTGGAAAAGTATTCTCCACCACGATCAGACCTAAGCCGTTTAATCTTTCGATCAAGTTGGTTCTCTGCTTCAGCTTTATAGTTTTTGAAGTAAGTTAAAGCCTCATCTTTAGATTTCAGAAGATACACATAACAATATCTAGTAGAGTCATCAATCAACGTCATGAAATATTTCTTTCCACCTTTTGTCATCACACCATTCATCTCACAGAGGTCTGAATGTATAAGTTCCAGTGGTGCCAAGTCTCTTGCCTCTGCAGTCTTATGGGACTTGCGAGGTTGCTTAGCTTGAACGCATACTTGGCACTTGGAACCCTTGACAGTAGGAAACTTCGGAATTAAACTCATATTAGCTAACCGCGTCATGCTACCAAAGTTAATGTGACAGAGTCGAGAATGCCAAACATTGGACTCATTATCATAGCAAATGTACAACTTTGGTGCAAATATCTGACAAAGATAGGCGGAACAAGCCTCCGCATTCATAGCCTTTCCCAATGAATTGTCCATACTTGGAAATTACAACTTTATTGGACTCGAAAACCAACTTAAAACCATCTCGACACAAACGCGAACCGCTAACGAGATTTTTATTGATGGAGGGCACATGATGAACGTTCTTCAGTCGCACGATCTTCCCCGAAGTAAACTTCAGATCCACCGTACCGACCCCACGAACAGTAGCATATGACCCGTTCCCCATCAGCACGGGGGAAGTCCCTGTGACCTGATAAGAAGAAAACATAGAGGCGTCAGCACAGACATGAACATTGGCACCAGTATCAATCAACCAATCAGGAGACTGACATAATGAAAGAATTGTAGGGACGTACCCAGAGTCTTTCATCTCCGTGTCAATGACAACATTGGCGGTCTTGCCGCCATTCTCAGGTCCGCGCTCCTCATAGCGATTAGGGCAGCTGGAGGCCCAATGTTTTTCACTGCCACAAACATGGCACACTCCCTTCTTCTTATTAGGATTCTTCTTGAAGTTGGTAGGCTGTGACGGCTTGTTCTTTTTGTCGAACTTGCCTTTTCCACCAGATTTATTCTTGAAGTTGAACTTGTTGGGCTGGTAGTTCTTTTTATGTACCATATGGGCACTTGAACCACCCTCAGGAACTCGAGCACGTGTATCCTTTGCTCTCGCCTTCTCTTCAACATCAAGAGTCCCAATGAGATTCGCAACGCAAAACTCTTGCCTCTTGTGTTTTAAAGAAGTAGCAAAGTTGTTCCACGAATGTGGAAGTTTGGCAATAATGCCTCCGGCCACAAACTTGTCCGGCAACACACACTTGAAGTGCTCAAGTTCTTTGGCAAGCGACTGTATCTCATGCGCTTGTTGAACAACAGAGCGCTCATCAGTCATCTTGTAGTCATAATATTGTTCCATGACATACAATTCGCTGCCAGCGTCCGAGGCCCCAAACTTGGCCTCGAGCGCATCCCACATGTCCTTGCCGTTATCAAACGACATATATGAATCCACAATGGAATCATCAAGAATGGCAAGGAGGGCACCCTTAAAGAGAGTATCGATCTTCTCATAAGCCTCCTGCTGTGCAGGATTAAGATCGCCCTCGGGCTTTCCTTTGGTGGCGTCATAGCATTGCATGGACTGAAGCCAGTACACTGCTCTCGTGCGCCACCGCTTATAGTTCACCCCCTTGAAAGGCGGCGGCTTCATAGACGCAAGTAAGCCAGATGCAGTAAATTGCCTATAATCAGGTTTTTGGATTGTTGAATATATTAGCAATTTAGCATATGATTTAATCCACGAAATAAACAAACAATCCATGGCAATAATGAAACAGATCAAACTAGCCATGCGATCTACTAAAACAGTAGACAACGAGATCACATCTAAAGCAATTACTAGGAACACGACTTGCAACATGATCTCAAACAGAGAAGAACAGATCACGTACGGTGCAGCGGGTGTGGAGCCGCTGGTGTTGGTGTTGGTGTTGGTGTCGCCCATGTCGTTGATGGAGAGGCTGCCGACGTCCGGGAAGAAGTCGTCGTCGGAGAAGTAGTCGTCGATGTCAGCAGTCGCGCGAGTGCGCTCCCCAAAAACCTGATCGCCCCTCTCCCGTACAGGATCTCGAGAGGTGGAGTTTCGGAGGCCTGCTGTCCCTTCTTGCGGTGTACGCCGGAAGAAGGGATGGAGAAGACTTGAGCGGCGGCGCAATGATCTGGAACGAGGAGGAGGAACCATATGGCGGTGCGACCAAGGTAGGGTTTGCGCTGTTTATATAGACGCAGCGGGACGGGCCGACGTGGGAGTAGAGCCCACGAAAACGGCGCACCAATTAAGCATAATTAACGCGTCCGTTAATTACAATTAATGCCTCATTAATTTTTCCCGAGCTGCAAAAATATAAGCGTACGCATAGCTTTGTCCTCGGCTCGGCTCATTCCCGAAACCCGACGCGCGCGTCGTGACGAGGCGAGGCGTGGCGAGGCGAGCGAGGAGGAGGAGCGCGCGTGTAGCACTTCTCTTCTCAAGCTCTTACAAGTGCTAGTGGAGCTCACCTTATAAAGAGGTGTGGCTCTCCCTCCACTAGAGAGGTGGTACTAAACTTCCCACCACTTGCTATGCATGAATGGGCCAAGAGAATTTCAGAATTTACAAAGTGCTTTGGGCCAAAGGCCCACTCAGCAAATGAGTGCAAAATTCAGCAATACCCCACAAAGTCTCATTGGCTCATCTCATCATTTTTGTTCCAAATCATTGTTTATATACCGATGTTTTAGTGGAGACTGTTAAGTTGAACTTCCACGTAGAATTCATGCTGCACTAGTTCACAACTTGAATAGTGGACTATGCCTTGAACTACAAGCTTTCTGTAAATCTAGTTTCACACAAACCCTTGATCGATACTGGGCTGCCGCAAGGCTTCCCCGCGGGTGGAGCTTATACGTCATACTCCAAAGCCTTTCATGAGTTTATTAGAGAGCACCCAACTCTCACGGACTGCGACGCTTAACAGCCTAGCTCATATAGGTGTATTCCTCAAAAGATGCTCTGCAGGACGACATCTTTGCTTATATACATAAGCCACTTGGAACACATTAAGATAAATATCAACCTACCATGCAGATCAGGAGAGTATTGCATCATAACGGAGTGGGGTAACCAATATAAGGATACTCTCCTCTCAGCTGACCAACAGCTTGTCTCCTACTTCTACTTCACGGGATCTCCGATCACATAGAGTAGGTTACCACTGTGGACAACTCAAACGGTGGGTCTCAAACCCATCTCCCTCGATGCATTATCTATCACATTACGTGATAGACCCTTTGTGAAGGGATCCGCCAGATTTTTAGACGTTTGGATATAATCCAATGTAATAACTCCGGAGTTCTTCAATTTTCTGACAGATTTCAGTCTCCTCTTCACATGTCTTGATGACTTCATATTATCCTTAGAACTGTTTATTTTGACGATCACAGTTTGATTATCACAGTTCATCAGGATAGCGGGTATTGGTTTTTCCACCACAGGTAAGTCCATCAAGAGCTCACGAAGCCACTCTGCTTCAACAGTGGCTGTGTCTAATGCTGTGAGTTCCGCTTCCATAGTTGACCTCGTTAAGATGGTCTGCTTGCAAGACTTCCAGGAAACAGCGCCACCACCAAGTGTAAACAAATACCCACTTGTGGCCTTAATCTCATCAGCATCAGATATCCAGTTGGAATCACTATAACCCTCAAGTACCCTAGGATACCCAGTATAGTGAATCCCATAGCTCGCAGTGCCTTTCAAATATCGCATAACTCTCTCAAGCGCATGCCAATGATCATCTCCCGGATTTGACACAAATCGGCTCAGTTTGCTAACAGCAAATGAGATGTCAGGCCTCGTGGCACTTGCCAAGTACATAAGCGAGCCAATAATCTGAGAGTATCTCAGTTGATCTCTAGCAATCTGTTTATTCTTACGAAGTAGCACGCTAGGATCATATGGTGTTGGAGAGGGCTTACAGTCGCTATACCCAAAACGACTTAAGACCTTTTCCACATAGTGAGACTGAAGCAGAGTAATCCCACCATCATCATCTCTTAGTAGCTTGATGTTCAAGATAACATCAGCTACCCCCAGATCTTTCATCTCAAAACAGCGAGATAAGAAATCCTTGACCTCCTTGATTAAATCGAGGTTGGTCCCAAAAATCAATATGTCGTCGACATATAGACAAAGAATGACTCCCTCGCCCCCACCATGGCGATAGTACACACACTTGTCGGCCTCGTTTACAACAAAGCCTTCAGCAGTTAAAGTCCTTTCAAACTTTTCGTGCCACTGCTTAGGAGCTTGCTTAAGGCCATACAAAGACTTCAATAACTTACACACCTTGCCCTCTTGACCAGGTACTACAAAACCATCTGGCTGCTCCATGTAAATTTCCTCGTCCAACTCTCCATTGAGGAAAGCTGTCTTAACGTCCATTTGATGAACGAGAAGACCGTGCGAGGCAGCCAATGAAAGTAGCACCCGTATAGTGGTCAATCTGGCCACTGGTGAGTAAGTATCGAAGAAGTCTTCACCTTCTTTTTGAGTATAGCCCTTGGCCACAAGCCTTGCTTTGTACTTCTCAAGAGTACCATCAGGCCTAAGCTTTTTCTTGAACACCCACTTACATCCTACAGGTTTGCACCCATAAGGACGTTCAGTAATTTCCCAAGTTCCATTAGCCAAGATGGAATCCATCTCACAACGAACGGCTTCCTTCCAGTAGTCAGCATCAAGAGATGCATAGGCTTCTGAAATAGTGCTGGGTGTGTCATCCACGAGGTACACAATGAAATCATCACCAAAGGACTTTGTAGTCCTCTGTCTCTTGCTCCTTACAGGAGTTTCATTGTCATCCTCCTCAGGATTCTCAACGTGTTCTATCGAAATGGTGGTCTCAGGAATCTCAGTTAAATCCTGACCAGATAAAGTAGAAACCTCCTGGTTTGATGAGGTAGGCATATCCTTCATAGGAAATATATCCTCAAAGAAAGTCGCATCATTCGACTCCATAATTGTACCAACACGCATGTCGGATACCTCAGATTTTACTATCAAAAATCTATAACCAATGCTATGAAAAGCATAACCCAACAGAACACAATCTACGGTTTTTGGTCCAAGCTTGCGCTTCTTGGGGATCGGTATATTGACCTTTGCCAAACAGCCCCAAGTACGTAAGTAAGAGAGTTTCAGCCTTTTCCTTTCCCATTCCTCAAATGGGGTAACAGTTTTTGTCTTTGGGGGAACTCGGTTTAGGACATGACATGCAGTCATTAGCGCCTCCCCCCACCATGCCTTGGAGAGACCCGAAGTATCTAACATGGCGTTAACCAAATCAGTTAGAGTTCGGTTCTTTCTTTCGGCCACCCCATTTGACTGAGGTGAATAGGGAGGCGTCCTCTCATGTATTATACCATGTTCCGCACAAAACAAATCAAATTCATTGGAAAAGTATTCTCCACCACGATCAGACCTAAGCCGTTTAATCTTTCGATCAAGTTGGTTCTCTGCTTCAGCTTTATAGTTTTTGAAGTAAGTTAAAGCCTCATCTTTAGATTTCAGAAGATACACATAACAATATCTAGTAGAGTCATCAATCAACGTCATGAAATATTTCTTTCCACCTTTTGTCATCACACCATTCATCTCACAGAGGTCTGAATGTATAAGTTCCAGTGGTGCCAAGTCTCTTGCCTCTGCAGTCTTATGGGACTTGCGAGGTTGCTTAGCTTGAACGCATACTTGGCACTTGGAACCCTTGACAGTAGGAAACTTCGGAATTAAACTCATATTAGCTAACCGCGTCATGCTACCAAAGTTAATGTGACAGAGTCGAGAATGCCAAACATTGGACTCATTATCATAGCAAATGTACAACTTTGGTGCAAATATCTGACAAAGATAGGCGGAACAAGCCTCCGCATTCATAGCCTTTCCCAATGAATTGTCCATACTTGGAAATTACAACTTTATTGGACTCGAAAACCAACTTAAAACCATCTCGACACAAACGCGAACCGCTAACGAGATTTTTATTGATGGAGGGCACATGATGAACGTTCTTCAGTCGCACGATCTTCCCCGAAGTAAACTTCAGATCCACCGTACCGACCCCACGAACAGTAGCATATGACCCGTTCCCCATCAGCACGGGGGAAGTCCCTGTGACCTGATAAGAAGAAAACATAGAGGCGTCAGCACAGACATGAACATTGGCACCAGTATCAATCAACCAATCAGGAGACTGACATAATGAAAGAATTGTAGGGACGTACCCAGAGTCTTTCATCTCCGTGTCAATGACAACATTGGCGGTCTTGCCGCCATTCTCAGGTCCGCGCTCCTCATAGCGATTAGGGCAGCTGGAGGCCCAATGTTTTTCACTGCCACAAACATGGCACACTCCCTTCTTCTTATTAGGATTCTTCTTGAAGTTGGTAGGCTGTGACGGCTTGTTCTTTTTGTCGAACTTGCCTTTTCCACCAGATTTATTCTTGAAGTTGAACTTGTTGGGCTGGTAGTTCTTTTTATGTACCATATGGGCACTTGAACCACCCTCAGGAACTCGAGCACGTGTATCCTTTGCTCTCGCCTTCTCTTCAACATCAAGAGTCCCAATGAGATTCGCAACGCAAAACTCTTGCCTCTTGTGTTTTAAAGAAGTAGCAAAGTTGTTCCACGAATGTGGAAGTTTGGCAATAATGCCTCCGGCCACAAACTTGTCCGGCAACACACACTTGAAGTGCTCAAGTTCTTTGGCAAGCGACTGTATCTCATGCGCTTGTTGAACAACAGAGCGCTCATCAGTCATCTTGTAGTCATAATATTGTTCCATGACATACAATTCGCTGCCAGCGTCCGAGGCCCCAAACTTGGCCTCGAGCGCATCCCACATGTCCTTGCCGTTATCAAACGACATATATGAATCCACAATGGAATCATCAAGAATGGCAAGGAGGGCACCCTTAAAGAGAGTATCGATCTTCTCATAAGCCTCCTGCTGTGCAGGATTAAGATCGCCCTCGGGCTTTCCTTTGGTGGCGTCATAGCATTGCATGGACTGAAGCCAGTACACTGCTCTCGTGCGCCACCGCTTATAGTTCACCCCCTTGAAAGGCGGCGGCTTCATAGACGCAAGTAAGCCAGATGCAGTAAATTGCCTATAATCAGGTTTTTGGATTGTTGAATATATTAGCAATTTAGCATATGATTTAATCCACGAAATAAACAAACAATCCATGGCAATAATGAAACAGATCAAACTAGCCATGCGATCTACTAAAACAGTAGACAACGAGATCACATCTAAAGCAATTACTAGGAACACGACTTGCAACATGATCTCAAACAGAGAAGAACAGATCACGTACGGTGCAGCGGGTGTGGAGCCGCTGGTGTTGGTGTTGGTGTTGGTGTCGCCCATGTCGTTGATGGAGAGGCTGCCGACGTCCGGGAAGAAGTCGTCGTCGGAGAAGTAGTCGTCGATGTCAGCAGTCGCGCGAGTGCGCTCCCCAAAAACCTGATCGCCCCTCTCCCGTACAGGATCTCGAGAGGTGGAGTTTCGGAGGCCTGCTGTCCCTTCTTGCGGTGTACGCCGGAAGAAGGGATGGAGAAGACTTGAGCGGCGGCGCAATGATCTGGAACGAGGAGGAGGAACCATATGGCGGTGCGACCAAGGTAGGGTTTGCGCTGTTTATATAGACGCAGCGGGACGGGCCGACGTGGGAGTAGAGCCCACGAAAACGGCGCACCAATTAAGCATAATTAACGCGTCCGTTAATTACAATTAATGCCTCATTAATTTTTCCCGAGCTGCAAAAATATAAGCGTACGCATAGCTTTGTCCTCGGCTCGGCTCATTCCCGAAACCCGACGCGCGCGTCGTGACGAGGCGAGGCGTGGCGAGGCGAGCGAGGAGGAGGAGCGCGCGTGTAGCACTTCTCTTCTCAAGCTCTTACAAGTGCTAGTGGAGCTCACCTTATAAAGAGGTGTGGCTCTCCCTCCACTAGAGAGGTGGTACTAAACTTCCCACCACTTGCTATGCATGAATGGGCCAAGAGAATTTCAGAATTTACAAAGTGCTTTGGGCCAAAGGCCCACTCAGCAAATGAGTGCAAAATTCAGCAATCCCCCACAAAGTCTCATTGGCTCATCTCATCATTTTTGTTCCAAATCATTGTTTATATACCGATGTTTTAGTGGAGACTGTTAAGTTGAACTTCCACGTAGAATTCATGCTGCACTAGTTCACAACTTGAATAGTGGACTATGCCTTGAACTACAAGCTTTCTGTAAATCTAGTTTCACACAAACCCTTGATCGATACTGGGCTGCCGCAAGGCTTCCCCGCGGGTGGAGCTTATACGTCATACTCCAAAGCCTTTCATGAGTTTATTAGAGAGCACCCAACTCTCACGGACTGCGACGCTTAACAGCCTAGCTCATATAGGTGTATTCCTCAAAAGATGCTCTGCAGGACGACATCTTTGCTTATATACATAAGCCACTTGGAACACATTAAGATAAATATCAACCTACCATGCAGATCAGGAGAGTATTGCATCATAACGGAGTGGGGTAACCAATATAAGGATACTCTCCTCTCAGCTGACCAACAGCTTGTCTCCTACTTCTACTTCACGGGATCTCCGATCACATAGAGTAGGTTACCACTGTGGACAACTCAAACGGTGGGTCTCAAACCCATCTCCCTCGATGCATTATCTATCACATTACGTGATAGACCCTTTGTGAAGGGATCCGCCAGATTTTTAGACGTTTGGATATAATCCAATGTAATAACTCCGGAGTTCTTCAATTTTCTGACAGATTTCAGTCTCCTCTTCACATGTCTTGATGACTTCATATTATCCTTAGAACTGTTTATTTTGACGATCACAGTTTGATTATCACAGTTCATCAGGATAGCGGGTATTGGTTTTTCCACCACAGGTAAGTCCATCAAGAGCTCACGAAGCCACTCTGCTTCAACAGTGGCTGTGTCTAATGCTGTGAGTTCCGCTTCCATAGTTGACCTCGTTAAGATGGTCTGCTTGCAAGACTTCCAGGAAACAGCGCCACCACCAAGTGTAAACAAATACCCACTTGTGGCCTTAATCTCATCAGCATCAGATATCCAGTTGGAATCACTATAACCCTCAAGTACCCTAGGATACCCAGTATAGTGAATCCCATAGCTCGCAGTGCCTTTCAAATATCGCATAACTCTCTCAAGCGCATGCCAATGATCATCTCCCGGATTTGACACAAATCGGCTCAGTTTGCTAACAGCAAATGAGATGTCAGGCCTCGTGGCACTTGCCAAGTACATAAGCGAGCCAATAATCTGAGAGTATCTCAGTTGATCTCTAGCAATCTGTTTATTCTTACGAAGTAGCACGCTAGGATCATATGGTGTTGGAGAGGGCTTACAGTCGCTATACCCAAAACGACTTAAGACCTTTTCCACATAGTGAGACTGAAGCAGAGTAATCCCACCATCATCATCTCTTAGTAGCTTGATGTTCAAGATAACATCAGCTACCCCCAGATCTTTCATCTCAAAACAGCGAGATAAGAAATCCTTGACCTCCTTGATTAAATCGAGGTTGGTCCCAAAAATCAATATGTCGTCGACATATAGACAAAGAATGACTCCCTCGCCCCCACCATGGCGATAGTACACACACTTGTCGGCCTCGTTTACAACAAAGCCTTCAGCAGTTAAAGTCCTTTCAAACTTTTCGTGCCACTGCTTAGGAGCTTGCTTAAGGCCATACAAAGACTTCAATAACTTACACACCTTGCCCTCTTGACCAGGTACTACAAAACCATCTGGCTGCTCCATGTAAATTTCCTCGTCCAACTCTCCATTGAGGAAAGCTGTCTTAACGTCCATTTGATGAACGAGAAGACCGTGCGAGGCAGCCAATGAAAGTAGCACCCGTATAGTGGTCAATCTGGCCACTGGTGAGTAAGTATCGAAGAAGTCTTCACCTTCTTTTTGAGTATAGCCCTTGGCCACAAGCCTTGCTTTGTACTTCTCAAGAGTACCATCAGGCCTAAGCTTTTTCTTGAACACCCACTTACATCCTACAGGTTTGCACCCATAAGGACGTTCAGTAATTTCCCAAGTTCCATTAGCCAAGATGGAATCCATCTCACAACGAACGGCTTCCTTCCAGTAGTCAGCATCAAGAGATGCATAGGCTTCTGAAATAGTGCTGGGTGTGTCATCCACGAGGTACACAATGAAATCATCACCAAAGGACTTTGCAGTCCTCTGTCTCTTGCTCCTTACAGGAGTTTCATTGTCATCCTCCTCAGGATTCTCAACGTGTTCTATCGAAATGGTGGTCTCAGGAATCTCAGTTAAATCCTGACCAGATAAAGTAGAAACCTCCTGGTTTGATGAGGTAGGCATATCCTTCATAGGAAATATATCCTCAAAGAAAGTCGCATCATTCGACTCCATAATTGTACCAACACGCATGTCGGATACCTCAGATTTTACTATCAAAAATCTATAACCAATGCTATGAAAAGCATAACCCAACAGAACACAATCTACGGTTTTTGGTCCAAGCTTGCGCTTCTTGGGGATCGGTATATTGACCTTTGCCAAACAGCCCCAAGTACGTAAGTAAGAGAGTTTCAGCCTTTTCCTTTCCCATTCCTCAAATGGGGTAACAGTTTTTGTCTTTGGGGGAACTCGGTTTAGGACATGACATGCAGTCATTAGCGCCTCCCCCCACCATGCCTTGGAGAGACCCGAAGTATCTAACATGGCGTTAACCAAATCAGTTAGAGTTCGGTTCTTTCTTTCGGCCACCCCATTTGACTGAGGTGAATAGGGAGGCGTCCTCTCATGTATTATACCATGTTCCGCACAAAACAAATCAAATTCATTGGAAAAGTATTCTCCACCACGATCAGACCTAAGCCGTTTAATCTTTCGATCAAGTTGGTTCTCTGCTTCAGCTTTATAGTTTTTGAAGTAAGTTAAAGCCTCATCTTTAGATTTCAGAAGATACACATAACAATATCTAGTAGAGTCATCAATCAACGTCATGAAATATTTCTTTCCACCTTTTGTCATCACACCATTCATCTCACAGAGGTCTGAATGTATAAGTTCCAGTGGTGCCAAGTCTCTTGCCTCTGCAGTCTTATGGGACTTGCGAGGTTGCTTAGCTTGAACGCATACTTGGCACTTGGAACCCTTGACAGTAGGAAACTTCGGAATTAAACTCATATTAGCTAACCGCGTCATGCTACCAAAGTTAATGTGACAGAGTCGAGAATGCCAAACATTGGACTCATTATCATAGCAAATGTACAACTTTGGTGCAAATATCTGACAAAGATAGGCGGAACAAGCCTCCGCATTCATAGCCTTTCCCAATGAATTGTCCATACTTGGAAATTACAACTTTATTGGACTCGAAAACCAACTTAAAACCATCTCGACACAAACGCGAACCGCTAACGAGATTTTTATTGATGGAGGGCACATGATGAACGTTCTTCAGTCGCACGATCTTCCCCGAAGTAAACTTCAGATCCACCGTACCGACCCCACGAACAGTAGCATATGACCCGTTCCCCATCAGCACGGGGGAAGTCCCTGTGACCTGATAAGAAGAAAACATAGAGGCGTCAGCACAGACATGAACATTGGCACCAGTATCAATCAACCAATCAGGAGACTGACATAATGAAAGAATTGTAGGGACGTACCCAGAGTCTTTCATCTCCGTGTCAATGACAACATTGGCGGTCTTGCCGCCATTCTCAGGTCCGCGCTCCTCATAGCGATTAGGGCAGCTGGAGGCCCAATGTTTTTCACTGCCACAAACATGGCACACTCCCTTCTTCTTATTAGGATTCTTCTTGAAGTTGGTAGGCTGTGACGGCTTGTTCTTTTTGTCGAACTTGCCTTTTCCACCAGATTTATTCTTGAAGTTGAACTTGTTGGGCTGGTAGTTCTTTTTATGTACCATATGGGCACTTGAACCACCCTCAGGAACTCGAGCACGTGTATCCTTTGCTCTCGCCTTCTCTTCAACATCAAGAGTCCCAATGAGATTCGCAACGCAAAACTCTTGCCTCTTGTGTTTTAAAGAAGTAGCAAAGTTGTTCCACGAATGTGGAAGTTTGGCAATAATGCCTCCGGCCACAAACTTGTCCGGCAACACACACTTGAAGTGCTCAAGTTCTTTGGCAAGCGACTGTATCTCATGCGCTTGTTGAACAACAGAGCGCTCATCAGTCATCTTGTAGTCATAATATTGTTCCATGACATACAATTCGCTGCCAGCGTCCGAGGCCCCAAACTTGGCCTCGAGCGCATCCCACATGTCCTTGCCGTTATCAAACGACATATATGAATCCACAATGGAATCATCAAGAATGGCAAGGAGGGCACCCTTAAAGAGAGTATCGATCTTCTCATAAGCCTCCTGCTGTGCAGGATTAAGATCGCCCTCGGGCTTTCCTTTGGTGGCGTCATAGCATTGCATGGACTGAAGCCAGTACACTGCTCTCGTGCGCCACCGCTTATAGTTCACCCCCTTGAAAGGCGGCGGCTTCATAGACGCAAGTAAGCCAGATGCAGTAAATTGCCTATAATCAGGTTTTTGGATTGTTGAATATATTAGCAATTTAGCATATGATTTAATCCACGAAATAAACAAACAATCCATGGCAATAATGAAACAGATCAAACTAGCCATGCGATCTACTAAAACAGTAGACAACGAGATCACATCTAAAGCAATTACTAGGAACACGACTTGCAACATGATCTCAAACAGAGAAGAACAGATCACGTACGGTGCAGCGGGTGTGGAGCCGCTGGTGTTGGTGTTGGTGTTGGTGTCGCCCATGTCGTTGATGGAGAGGCTGCCGACGTCCGGGAAGAAGTCGTCGTCGGAGAAGTAGTCGTCGATGTCAGCAGTCGCGCGAGTGCGCTCCCCAAAAACCTGATCGCCCCTCTCCCGTACAGGATCTCGAGAGGTGGAGTTTCGGAGGCCTGCTGTCCCTTCTTGCGGTGTACGCCGGAAGAAGGGATGGAGAAGACTTGAGCGGCGGCGCAATGATCTGGAACAAGGAGGAGGAACCATATGGCGGTGCGACCAAGGTAGGGTTTGCGCTGTTTATATAGACGCAGCGGGACGGGCCGACGTGGGAGTAGAGCCCACGAAAACGGCGCACCAATTAAGCATAATTAACGCGTCCGTTAATTACAATTAATGCCTCATTAATTTTTCCCGAGCTGCAAAAATATAAGCGTACGCATAGCTTTGTCCTCGGCTCGGCTCATTCCCGAAACCCGACGCGCGCGTCGTGACGAGGCGAGGCGTGGCGAGGCGAGCGAGGAGGAGGAGCGCGCGTGTAGCACTTCTCTTCTCAAGCTCTTACAAGTGCTAGTGGAGCTCACCTTATAAAGAGGTGTGGCTCTCCCTCCACTAGAGAGGTGGTACTAAACTTCCCACCACTTGCTATGCATGAATGGGCCAAGAGAATTTCAGAATTTACAAAGTGCTTTGGGCCAAAGGCCCACTCAGCAAATGAGTGCAAAATTCAGCAATACCCCACAAAGTCTCATTGGCTCATCTCATCATTTTTGTTCCAAATCATTGTTTATATACCGATGTTTTAGTGGAGACTGTTAAGTTGAACTTCCACGTAGAATTCATGCTGCACTAGTTCACAACTTGAATAGTGGACTATGCCTTGAACTACAAGCTTTCTGTAAATCTAGTTTCACACAAACCCTTGATCGATACTGGGCTGCCGCAAGGCTTCCCCGCGGGTGGAGCTTATACGTCATACTCCAAAGCCTTTCATGAGTTTATTAGAGAGCACCCAACTCTCACGGACTGCGACGCTTAACAGCCTAGCTCATATAGGTGTATTCCTCAAAAGATGCTCTGCAGGACGACATCTTTGCTTATATACATAAGCCACTTGGAACACATTAAGATAAATATCAACCTACCATGCAGATCAGGAGAGTATTGCATCATAACGGAGTGGGGTAACCAATATAAGGATACTCTCCTCTCAGCTGACCAACAGCTTGTCTCCTACTTCTACTTCACGGGATCTCCGATCACATAGAGTAGGTTACCACTGTGGACAACTCAAACGGTGGGTCTCAAACCCATCTCCCTCGATGCATTATCTATCACATTACGTGATAGACCCTTTGTGAAGGGATCCGCCAGATTTTTAGACGTTTGGATATAATCCAATGTAATAACTCCGGAGTTCTTCAATTTTCTGACAGATTTCAGTCTCCTCTTCACATGTCTTGATGACTTCATATTATCCTTAGAACTGTTTATTTTGACGATCACAGTTTGATTATCACAGTTCATCAGGATAGCGGGTATTGGTTTTTCCACCACAGGTAAGTCCATCAAGAGCTCACGAAGCCACTCTGCTTCAACAGTGGCTGTGTCTAATGCTGTGAGTTCCGCTTCCATAGTTGACCTCGTTAAGATGGTCTGCTTGCAAGACTTCCAGGAAACAGCGCCACCACCAAGTGTAAACAAATACCCACTTGTGGCCTTAATCTCATCAGCATCAGATATCCAGTTGGAATCACTATAACCCTCAAGTACCCTAGGATACCCAGTATAGTGAATCCCATAGCTCGCAGTGCCTTTCAAATATCGCATAACTCTCTCAAGCGCATGCCAATGATCATCTCCCGGATTTGACACAAATCGGCTCAGTTTGCTAACAGCAAATGAGATGTCAGGCCTCGTGGCACTTGCCAAGTACATAAGCGAGCCAATAATCTGAGAGTATCTCAGTTGATCTCTAGCAATCTGTTTATTCTTACGAAGTAGCACGCTAGGATCATATGGTGTTGGAGAGGGCTTACAGTCGCTATACCCAAAACGACTTAAGACCTTTTCCACATAGTGAGACTGAAGCAGAGTAATCCCACCATCATCATCTCTTAGTAGCTTGATGTTCAAGATAACATCAGCTACCCCCAGATCTTTCATCTCAAAACAGCGAGATAAGAAATCCTTGACCTCCTTGATTAAATCGAGGTTGGTCCCAAAAATCAATATGTCGTCGACATATAGACAAAGAATGACTCCCTCGCCCCCACCATGGCGATAGTACACACACTTGTCGGCCTCGTTTACAACAAAGCCTTCAGCAGTTAAAGTCCTTTCAAACTTTTCGTGCCACTGCTTAGGAGCTTGCTTAAGGCCATACAAAGACTTCAATAACTTACACACCTTGCCCTCTTGACCAGGTACTACAAAACCATCTGGCTGCTCCATGTAAATTTCCTCGTCCAACTCTCCATTGAGGAAAGCTGTCTTAACGTCCATTTGATGAACGAGAAGACCGTGCGAGGCAGCCAATGAAAGTAGCACCCGTATAGTGGTCAATCTGGCCACTGGTGAGTAAGTATCGAAGAAGTCTTCACCTTCTTTTTGAGTATAGCCCTTGGCCACAAGCCTTGCTTTGTACTTCTCAAGAGTACCATCAGGCCTAAGCTTTTTCTTGAACACCCACTTACATCCTACAGGTTTGCACCCATAAGGACGTTCAGTAATTTCCCAAGTTCCGTTAGCCAAGATGGAATCCATCTCACAACGAACGGCTTCCTTCCAGTAGTCAGCATCAAGAGATGCATAGGCTTCTGAAATAGTGCTGGGTGTGTCATCCACGAGGTACACAATGAAATCATCACCAAAGGACTTTGCAGTCCTCTGTCTCTTGCTCCTTACAGGAGTTTCATTGTCATCCTCCTCAGGATTCTCAACGTGTTCTATCGAAATGGTGGTCTCAGGAATCTCAGTTAAATCCTGACCAGATAAAGTAGAAACCTCCTGGTTTGATGAGGTAGGCATATCCTTCATAGGAAATATATCCTCAAAGAAAGTCGCATCATTCGACTCCATAATTGTACCAACACGCATGTCGGATACCTCAGATTTTACTATCAAAAATCTATAACCAATGCTATGAAAAGCATAACCCAACAGAACACAATCTACGGTTTTTGGTCCAAGCTTGCGCTTCTTGGGGATCGGTATATTGACCTTTGCCAAACAGCCCCAAGTACGTAAGTAAGAGAGTTTCAGCCTTTTCCTTTCCCATTCCTCAAATGGGGTAACAGTTTTTGTCTTTGGGGGAACTCGGTTTAGGACATGACATGCAGTCATTAGCGCCTCCCCCCACCATGCCTTGGAGAGACCCGAAGTATCTAACATGGCGTTAACCAAATCAGTTAGAGTTCGGTTCTTTCTTTCGGCCACCCCATTTGACTGAGGTGAATAGGGAGGCGTCCTCTCATGTATTATACCATGTTCCGCACAAAACAAATCAAATTCATTGGAAAAGTATTCTCCACCACGATCAGACCTAAGCCGTTTAATCTTTCGATCAAGTTGGTTCTCTGCTTCAGCTTTATAGTTTTTGAAGTAAGTTAAAGCCTCATCTTTAGATTTCAGAAGATACACATAACAATATCTAGTAGAGTCATCAATCAACGTCATGAAATATTTCTTTCCACCTTTTGTCATCACACCATTCATCTCACAGAGGTCTGAATGTATAAGTTCCAGTGGTGCCAAGTCTCTTGCCTCTGCAGTCTTATGGGACTTGCGAGGTTGCTTAGCTTGAACGCATACTTGGCACTTGGAACCCTTGACAGTAGGAAACTTCGGAATTAAACTCATATTAGCTAACCGCGTCATGCTACCAAAGTTAATGTGACAGAGTCGAGAATGCCAAACATTGGACTCATTATCATAGCAAATGTGATTAACAACTTTGGTGCAAATATCTGACAAAGATAGGCGGAACAAGCCTCCGCATTCATAGCCTTTCCCAATGAATTGTCCATACTTGGAAATTACAACTTTATTGGACTCGAAAACCAACTTAAAACCATCTCGACACAAACGCGAACCGCTAACGAGATTTTTATTGATGGAGGGCACATGATGAACGTTCTTCAGTCGCACGATCTTCCCCGAAGTAAACTTCAGATCCACCGTACCGACCCCACGAACAGTAGCATATGACCCGTTCCCCATCAGCACGGGGGAAGTCCCTGTGACCTGATAAGAAGAAAACATAGAGGCGTCAGCACAGACATGAACATTGGCACCAGTATCAATCAACCAATCAGGAGACTGACATAATGAAAGAATTGTAGGGACGTACCCAGAGTCTTTCATCTCCGTGTCAATGACAACATTGGCGGTCTTGCCGCCATTCTCAGGTCCGCGCTCCTCATAGCGATTAGGGCAGCTGGAGGCCCAATGTTTTTCACTGCCACAAACATGGCACACTCCCTTCTTCTTATTAGGATTCTTCTTGAAGTTGGTAGGCTGTGACGGCTTGTTCTTTTTGTCGAACTTTCCTTTTCCACCAGATTTATTCTTGAAGTTGAACTTGTTGGGCTGGTAGTTCTTTTTATGTACCATATGGGCACTTGAACCACCCTCAGGAACTCGAGCACGTGTATCCTTTGCTCTCGCCTTCTCTTCAACATCAAGAGTCCCAATGAGATTCGCAACGCAAAACTCTTGCCTCTTGTGTTTTAAAGAAGTAGCAAAGTTGTTCCACGAATGTGGAAGTTTGGCAATAATGCCTCCGGCCACAAACTTGTCCGGCAACACACACTTGAAGTGCTCAAGTTCTTTGGCAAGCGACTGTATCTCATGCGCTTGTTGAACAACAGAGCGCTCATCAGTCATCTTGTAGTCATAATATTGTTCCATGACATACAATTCGCTGCCAGCGTCCGAGGCCCCAAACTTGGCCTCGAGCGCATCCCACATGTCCTTGCCGTTATCAAACGACATATATGAATCCACAATGGAATCATCAAGAATGGCAAGGAGGGCACCCTTAAAGAGAGTATCGATCTTCTCATAAGCCTCCTGCTGTGCAGGATTAAGATCGCCCTCGGGCTTTCCTTTGGTGGCGTCATAGCATTGCATGGACTGAAGCCAGTACACTGCTCTCGTGCGCCACCGCTTATAGTTCACCCCCTTGAAAGGCGGCGGCTTCATAGACGCAAGTAAGCCAGATGCAGTAAATTGCCTATAATCAGGTTTTTGGATTGTTGAATATATTAGCAATTTAGCATATGATTTAATCCACGAAATAAACAAACAATCCATGGCAATAATGAAACAGATCAAACTAGCCATGCGATCTACTAAAACAGTAGACAACGAGATCACATCTAAAGCAATTACTAGGAACACGACTTGCAACATGATCTCAAACAGAGAAGAACAGATCACGTACGGTGCAGCGGGTGTGGAGCCGCTGGTGTTGGTGTTGGTGTTGGTGTCGCCCATGTCGTTGATGGAGAGGCTGCCGACGTCCGGGAAGAAGTCGTCGTCGGAGAAGTAGTCGTCGATGTCAGCAGTCGCGCGAGTGCGCTCCCCAAAAACCTGATCGCCCCTCTCCCGTACAGGATCTCGAGAGGTGGAGTTTCGGAGGCCTGCTGTCCCTTCTTGCGGTGTACGCCGGAAGAAGGGATGGAGAAGACTTGAGCGGCGGCGCAATGATCTGGAACGAGGAGGAGGAACCATATGGCGGTGCGACCAAGGTAGGGTTTGCGCTGTTTATATAGACGCAGCGGGACAGGCCGACGTGGGAGTAGAGCCCACGAAAACGGCGCACCAATTAAGCATAATTAACGCGTCCGTTAATTACAATTAATGCCTCATTAATTTTTCCCGAGCTGCAAAAATATAAGCGTACGCATAGCTTTGTCCTCGGCTCGGCTCATTCCCGAAACCCGACGCGCGCGTCGTGACGAGGCGAGGCGTGGCGAGGCGAGCGAGGAGGAGGAGCGCGCGTGTAGCACTTCTCTTCTCAAGCTCTTACAAGTGCTAGTGGAGCTCACCTTATAAAGAGGTGTGGCTCTCCCTCCACTAGAGAGGTGGTACTAAACTTCCCACCACTTGCTATGCATGAATGGGCCAAGAGAATTTCAGAATTTACAAAGTGCTTTGGGCCAAAGGCCCACTCAGCAAATGAGTGCAAAATTCAGCAATACCCCACAAAGTCTCATTGGCTCATCTCATCATTTTTGTTCCAAATCATTGTTTATATACCGATGTTTTAGTGGAGACTGTTAAGTTGAACTTCCACGTAGAATTCATGCTGCACTAGTTCACAACTTGAATAGTGGACTATGCCTTGAACTACAAGCTTTCTGTAAATCTAGTTTCACACAAACCCTTGATCGATACTGGGCTGCCGCAAGGCTTCCCCGCGGGTGGAGCTTATACGTCATACTCCAAAGCCTTTCATGAGTTTATTAGAGAGCACCCAACTCTCACGGACTGCGACGCTTAACAGCCTAGCTCATATAGGTGTATTCCTCAAAAGATGCTCTGCAGGACGACATCTTTGCTTATATACATAAGCCACTTGGAACACATTAAGATAAATATCAACCTACCATGCAGATCAGGAGAGTATTGCATCATAACGGAGTGGGGTAACCAATATAAGGATACTCTCCTCTCAGCTGACCAACAGCTTGTCTCCTACTTCTACTTCACGGGATCTCCGATCACATAGAGTAGGTTACCACTGTGGACAACTCAAACGGTGGGTCTCAAACCCATCTCCCTCGATGCATTATCTATCACATTACGTGATAGACCCTTTGTGAAGGGATCCGCCAGATTTTTAGACGTTTGGATATAATCCAATGTAATAACTCCGGAGTTCTTCAATTTTCTGACAGATTTCAGTCTCCTCTTCACATGTCTTGATGACTTCATATTATCCTTAGAACTGTTTATTTTGACGATCACAGTTTGATTATCACAGTTCATCAGGATAGCGGGTATTGGTTTTTCCACCACAGGTAAGTCCATCAAGAGCTCACGAAGCCACTCTGCTTCAACAGTGGCTGTGTCTAATGCTGTGAGTTCCGCTTCCATAGTTGACCTCGTTAAGATGGTCTGCTTGCAAGACTTCCAGGAAACAGCGCCACCACCAAGTGTAAACAAATACCCACTTGTGGCCTTAATCTCATCAGCATCAGATATCCAGTTGGAATCACTATAACCCTCAAGTACCCTAGGATACCCAGTATAGTGAATCCCATAGCTCGCAGTGCCTTTCAAATATCGCATAACTCTCTCAAGCGCATGCCAATGATCATCTCCCGGATTTGACACAAATCGGCTCAGTTTGCTAACAGCAAATGAGATGTCAGGCCTCGTGGCACTTGCCAAGTACATAAGCGAGCCAATAATCTGAGAGTATCTCAGTTGATCTCTAGCAATCTGTTTATTCTTACGAAGTAGCACGCTAGGATCATATGGTGTTGGAGAGGGCTTACAGTCGCTATACCCAAAACGACTTAAGACCTTTTCCACATAGTGAGACTGAAGCAGAGTAATCCCACCATCATCATCTCTTAGTAGCTTGATGTTCAAGATAACATCAGCTACCCCCAGATCTTTCATCTCAAAACAGCGAGATAAGAAATCCTTGACCTCCTTGATTAAATCGAGGTTGGTCCCAAAAATCAATATGTCGTCGACATATAGACAAAGAATGACTCCCTCGCCCCCACCATGGCGATAGTACACACACTTGTCGGCCTCGTTTACAACAAAGCCTTCAGCAGTTAAAGTCCTTTCAAACTTTTCGTGCCACTGCTTAGGAGCTTGCTTAAGGCCATACAAAGACTTCAATAACTTACACACCTTGCCCTCTTGACCAGGTACTACAAAACCATCTGGCTGCTCCATGTAAATTTCCTCGTCCAACTCTCCATTGAGGAAAGCTGTCTTAACGTCCATTTGATGAACGAGAAGACCGTGCGAGGCAGCCAATGAAAGTAGCACCCGTATAGTGGTCAATCTGGCCACTGGTGAGTAAGTATCGAAGAAGTCTTCACCTTCTTTTTGAGTATAGCCCTTGGCCACAAGCCTTGCTTTGTACTTCTCAAGAGTACCATCAGGCCTAAGCTTTTTCTTGAACACCCACTTACATCCTACAGGTTTGCACCCATAAGGACGTTCAGTAATTTCCCAAGTTCCGTTAGCCAAGATGGAATCCATCTCACAACGAACGGCTTCCTTCCAGTAGTCAGCATCAAGAGATGCATAGGCTTCTGAAATAGTGCTGGGTGTGTCATCCACGAGGTACACAATGAAATCATCACCAAAGGACTTTGCAGTCCTCTGTCTCTTGCTCCTTACAGGAGTTTCATTGTCATCCTCCTCAGGATTCTCAACGTGTTCTATCGAAATGGTGGTCTCAGGAATCTCAGTTAAATCCTGACCAGATAAAGTAGAAACCTCCTGGTTTGATGAGGTAGGCATATCCTTCATAGGAAATATATCCTCAAAGAAAGTCGCATCATTCGACTCCATAATTGTACCAACACGCATGTCGGATACCTCAGATTTTACTATCAAAAATCTATAACCAATGCTATGAAAAGCATAACCCAACAGAACACAATCTACGGTTTTTGGTCCAAGCTTGCGCTTCTTGGGGATCGGTATATTGACCTTTGCCAAACAGCCCCAAGTACGTAAGTAAGAGAGTTTCAGCCTTTTCCTTTCCCATTCCTCAAATGGGGTAACAGTTTTTGTCTTTGGGGGAACTCGGTTTAGGACATGACATGCAGTCATTAGCGCCTCCCCCCACCATGCCTTGGAGAGACCCGAAGTATCTAACATGGCGTTAACCAAATCAGTTAGAGTTCGGTTCTTTCTTTCGGCCACCCCATTTGACTGAGGTGAATAGGGAGGCGTCCTCTCATGTATTATACCATGTTCCGCACAAAACAAATCAAATTCATTGGAAAAGTATTCTCCACCACGATCAGACCTAAGCCGTTTAATCTTTCGATCAAGTTGGTTCTCTGCTTCAGCTTTATAGTTTTTGAAGTAAGTTAAAGCCTCATCTTTAGATTTCAGAAGATACACATAACAATATCTAGTAGAGTCATCAATCAACGTCATGAAATATTTCTTTCCACCTTTTGTCATCACACCATTCATCTCACAGAGGTCTGAATGTATAAGTTCCAGTGGTGCCAAGTCTCTTGCCTCTGCAGTCTTATGGGACTTGCGAGGTTGCTTAGCTTGAACGCATACTTGGCACTTGGAACCCTTGACAGTAGGAAACTTCGGAATTAAACTCATATTAGCTAACCGCGTCATGCTACCAAAGTTAATGTGACAGAGTCGAGAATGCCAAACATTGGACTCATTATCATAGCAAATGTACAACTTTGGTGCAAATATCTGACAAAGATAGGCGGAACAAGCCTCCGCATTCATAGCCTTTCCCAATGAATTGTCCATACTTGGAAATTACAACTTTATTGGACTCGAAAACCAACTTAAAACCATCTCGACACAAACGCGAACCGCTAACGAGATTTTTATTGATGGAGGGCACATGATGAACGTTCTTCAGTCGCACGATCTTCCCCGAAGTAAACTTCAGATCCACCGTACCGACCCCACGAACAGTAGCATATGACCCGTTCCCCATCAGCACGGGGGAAGTCCCTGTGACCTGATAAGAAGAAAACATAGAGGCGTCAGCACAGACATGAACATTGGCACCAGTATCAATCAACCAATCAGGAGACTGACATAATGAAAGAATTGTAGGGACGTACCCAGAGTCTTTCATCTCCGTGTCAATGACAACATTGGCGGTCTTGCCGCCATTCTCAGGTCCGCGCTCCTCATAGCGATTAGGGCAGCTGGAGGCCCAATGTTTTTCACTGCCACAAACATGGCACACTCCCTTCTTCTTATTAGGATTCTTCTTGAAGTTGGTAGGCTGTGACGGCTTGTTCTTTTTGTCGAACTTGCCTTTTCCACCAGATTTATTCTTGAAGTTGAACTTGTTGGGCTGGTAGTTCTTTTTATGTACCATATGGGCACTTGAACCACCCTCAGGAACTCGAGCACGTGTATCCTTTGCTCTCGCCTTCTCTTCAACATCAAGAGTCCCAATGAGATTCGCAACGCAAAACTCTTGCCTCTTGTGTTTTAAAGAAGTAGCAAAGTTGTTCCACGAATGTGGAAGTTTGGCAATAATGCCTCCGGCCACAAACTTGTCCGGCAACACACACTTGAAGTGCTCAAGTTCTTTGGCAAGCGACTGTATCTCATGCGCTTGTTGAACAACAGAGCGCTCATCAGTCATCTTGTAGTCATAATATTGTTCCATGACATACAATTCGCTGCCAGCGTCCGAGGCCCCAAACTTGGCCTCGAGCGCATCCCACATGTCCTTGCCGTTATCAAACGACATATATGAATCCACAATGGAATCATCAAGAATGGCAAGGAGGGCACCCTTAAAGAGAGTATCGATCTTCTCATAAGCCTCCTGCTGTGCAGGATTAAGATCGCCCTCGGGCTTTCCTTTGGTGGCGTCATAGCATTGCATGGACTGAAGCCAGTACACTGCTCTCGTGCGCCACCGCTTATAGTTCACCCCCTTGAAAGGCGGCGGCTTCATAGACGCAAGTAAGCCAGATGCAGTAAATTGCCTATAATCAGGTTTTTGGATTGTTGAATATATTAGCAATTTAGCATATGATTTAATCCACGAAATAAACAAACAATCCATGGCAATAATGAAACAGATCAAACTAGCCATGCGATCTACTAAAACAGTAGACAACGAGATCACATCTAAAGCAATTACTAGGAACACGACTTGCAACATGATCTCAAACAGAGAAGAACAGATCACGTACGGTGCAGCGGGTGTGGAGCCGCTGGTGTTGGTGTTGGTGTTGGTGTCGCCCATGTCGTTGATGGAGAGGCTGCCGACGTCCGGGAAGAAGTCGTCGTCGGAGAAGTAGTCGTCGATGTCAGCAGTCGCGCGAGTGCGCTCCCCAAAAACCTGATCGCCCCTCTCCCGTACAGGATCTCGAGAGGTGGAGTTTCGGAGGCCTGCTGTCCCTTCTTGCGGTGTACGCCGGAAGAAGGGATGGAGAAGACTTGAGCGGCGGCGCAATGATCTGGAACGAGGAGGAGGAACCATATGGCGGTGCGACCAAGGTAGGGTTTGCGCTGTTTATATAGACGCAGCGGGACGGGCCGACGTGGGAGTAGAGCCCACGAAAACGGCGCACCAATTAAGCATAATTAACGCGTCCGTTAATTACAATTAATGCCTCATTAATTTTTCCCGAGCTGCAAAAATATAAGCGTACGCATAGCTTTGTCCTCGGCTCGGCTCATTCCCGAAACCCGACGCGCGCGTCGTGACGAGGCGAGGCGTGGCGAGGCGAGCGAGGAGGAGGAGCGCGCGTGTAGCACTTCTCTTCTCAAGCTCTTACAAGTGCTAGTGGAGCTCACCTTATAAAGAGGTGTGGCTCTCCCTCCACTAGAGAGGTGGTACTAAACTTCCCACCACTTGCTATGCATGAATGGGCCAAGAGAATTTCAGAATTTACAAAGTGCTTTGGGCCAAAGGCCCACTCAGCAAATGAGTGCAAAATTCAGCAATACCCCACAAAGTCTCATTGGCTCATCTCATCATTTTTGTTCCAAATCATTGTTTATATACCGATGTTTTAGTGGAGACTGTTAAGTTGAACTTCCACGTAGAATTCATGCTGCACTAGTTCACAACTTGAATAGTGGACTATGCCTTGAACTACAAGCTTTCTGTAAATCTAGTTTCACACAAACCCTTGATCGATACTGGGCTGCCGCAAGGCTTCCCCGCGGGTGGAGCTTATACGTCATACTCCAAAGCCTTTCATGAGTTTATTAGAGAGCACCCAACTCTCACGGACTGCGACGCTTAACAGCCTAGCTCATATAGGTGTATTCCTCAAAAGATGCTCTGCAGGACGACATCTTTGCTTATATACATAAGCCACTTGGAACACATTAAGATAAATATCAACCTACCATGCAGATCAGGAGAGTATTGCATCATAACGGAGTGGGGTAACCAATATAAGGATACTCTCCTCTCAGCTGACCAACAGCTTGTCTCCTACTTCTACTTCACGGGATCTCCGATCACATAGAGTAGGTTACCACTGTGGACAACTCAAACGGTGGGTCTCAAACCCATCTCCCTCGATGCATTATCTATCACATTACGTGATAGACCCTTTGTGAAGGGATCCGCCAGATTTTTAGACGTTTGGATATAATCCAATGTAATAACTCCGGAGTTCTTCAATTTTCTGACAGATTTCAGTCTCCTCTTCACATGTCTTGATGACTTCATATTATCCTTAGAACTGTTTATTTTGACGATCACAGTTTGATTATCACAGTTCATCAGGATAGCGGGTATTGGTTTTTCCACCACAGGTAAGTCCATCAAGAGCTCACGAAGCCACTCTGCTTCAACAGTGGCTGTGTCTAATGCTGTGAGTTCCGCTTCCATAGTTGACCTCGTTAAGATGGTCTGCTTGCAAGACTTCCAGGAAACAGCGCCACCACCAAGTGTAAACAAATACCCACTTGTGGCCTTAATCTCATCAGCATCAGATATCCAGTTGGAATCACTATAACCCTCAAGTACCCTAGGATACCCAGTATAGTGAATCCCATAGCTCGCAGTGCCTTTCAAATATCGCATAACTCTCTCAAGCGCATGCCAATGATCATCTCCCGGATTTGACACAAATCGGCTCAGTTTGCTAACAGCAAATGAGATGTCAGGCCTCGTGGCACTTGCCAAGTACATAAGCGAGCCAATAATCTGAGAGTATCTCAGTTGATCTCTAGCAATCTGTTTATTCTTACGAAGTAGCACGCTAGGATCATATGGTGTTGGAGAGGGCTTACAGTCGCTATACCCAAAACGACTTAAGACCTTTTCCACATAGTGAGACTGAAGCAGAGTAATCCCACCATCATCATCTCTTAGTAGCTTGATGTTCAAGATAACATCAGCTACCCCCAGATCTTTCATCTCAAAACAGCGAGATAAGAAATCCTTGACCTCCTTGATTAAATCGAGGTTGGTCCCAAAAATCAATATGTCGTCGACATATAGACAAAGAATGACTCCCTCGCCCCCACCATGGCGATAGTACACACACTTGTCGGCCTCGTTTACAACAAAGCCTTCAGCAGTTAAAGTCCTTTCAAACTTTTCGTGCCACTGCTTAGGAGCTTGCTTAAGGCCATACAAAGACTTCAATAACTTACACACCTTGCCCTCTTGACCAGGTACTACAAAACCATCTGGCTGCTCCATGTAAATTTCCTCGTCCAACTCTCCATTGAGGAAAGCTGTCTTAACGTCCATTTGATGAACGAGAAGACCGTGCGAGGCAGCCAATGAAAGTAGCACCCGTATAGTGGTCAATCTGGCCACTGGTGAGTAAGTATCGAAGAAGTCTTCACCTTCTTTTTGAGTATAGCCCTTGGCCACAAGCCTTGCTTTGTACTTCTCAAGAGTACCATCAGGCCTAAGCTTTTTCTTGAACACCCACTTACATCCTACAGGTTTGCACCCATAAGGACGTTCAGTAATTTCCCAAGTTCCGTTAGCCAAGATGGAATCCATCTCACAACGAACGGCTTCCTTCCAGTAGTCAGCATCAAGAGATGCATAGGCTTCTGAAATAGTGCTGGGTGTGTCATCCACGAGGTACACAATGAAATCATCACCAAAGGACTTTGCAGTCCTCTGTCTCTTGCTCCTTACAGGAGTTTCATTGTCATCCTCCTCAGGATTCTCAACGTGTTCTATCGAAATGGTGGTCTCAGGAATCTCAGTTAAATCCTGACCAGATAAAGTAGAAACCTCCTGGTTTGATGAGGTAGGCATATCCTTCATAGGAAATATATCCTCAAAGAAAGTCGCATCATTCGACTCCATAATTGTACCAACACGCATGTCGGATACCTCAGATTTTACTATCAAAAATCTATAACCAATGCTATGAAAAGCATAACCCAACAGAACACAATCTACGGTTTTTGGTCCAAGCTTGCGCTTCTTGGGGATCGGTATATTGACCTTTGCCAAACAGCCCCAAGTACGTAAGTAAGAGAGTTTCAGCCTTTTCCTTTCCCATTCCTCAAATGGGGTAACAGTTTTTGTCTTTGGGGGAACTCGGTTTAGGACATGACATGCAGTCATTAGCGCCTCCCCCCACCATGCCTTGGAGAGACCCGAAGTATCTAACATGGCGTTAACCAAATCAGTTAGAGTTCGGTTCTTTCTTTCGGCCACCCCATTTGACTGAGGTGAATAGGGAGGCGTCCTCTCATGTATTATACCATGTTCCGCACAAAAAAAATCAAATTCATTGGAAAAGTATTCTCCACCACGATCAGACCTAAGCCGTTTAATCTTTCGATCAAGTTGGTTCTCTGCTTCAGCTTTATAGTTTTTGAAGTAAGTTAAAGCCTCATCTTTAGATTTCAGAAGATACACATAACAATATCTAGTAGAGTCATCAATCAACGTCATGAAATATTTCTTTCCACCTTTTGTCATCACACCATTCATCTCACAGAGGTCTGAATGTATAAGTTCCAGTGGTGCCAAGTCTCTTGCCTCTGCAGTCTTATGGGACTTGCGAGGTTGCTTAGCTTGAACGCATACTTGGCACTTGGAACCCTTGACAGTAGGAAACTTCGGAATTAAACTCATATTAGCTAACCGCGTCATGCTACCAAAGTTAATGTGACAGAGTCGAGAATGCCAAACATTGGACTCATTATCATAGCAAATGTGATTAACAACTTTGGTGCAAATATCTGACAAAGATAGGCGGAACAAGCCTCCGCATTCATAGCCTTTCCCAATGAATTGTCCATACTTGGAAATTACAACTTTATTGGACTCGAAAACCAACTTAAAACCATCTCGACACAAACGCGAACCGCTAACGAGATTTTTATTGATGGAGGGCACATGATGAACGTTCTTCAGTCGCACGATCTTCCCCGAAGTAAACTTCAGATCCACCGTACCGACCCCACGAACAGTAGCATATGACCCGTTCCCCATCAGCACGGGGGAAGTCCCTGTGACCTGATAAGAAGAAAACATAGAGGCGTCAGCACAGACATGAACATTGGCACCAGTATCAATCAACCAATCAGGAGACTGACATAATGAAAGAATTGTAGGGACGTACCCAGAGTCTTTCATCTCCGTGTCAATGACAACATTGGCGGTCTTGCCGCCATTCTCAGGTCCGCGCTCCTCATAGCGATTAGGGCAGCTGGAGGCCCAATGTTTTTCACTGCCACAAACATGGAACACTCCCTTCTTCTTATTAGGATTCTTCTTGAAGTTGGTAGGCTGTGACGGCTTGTTCTTTTTGTCGAACTTGCCTTTTCCACCAGATTTATTCTTGAAGTTGAACTTGTTGGGCTGGTAGTTCTTTTTATGTACCATATGGGCACTTGAACCACCCTCAGGAACTCGAGCACGTGTATCCTTTGCTCTCGCCTTCTCTTCAACATCAAGAGTCCCAATGAGATTCGCAACGCAAAACTCTTGCCTCTTGTGTTTTAAAGAAGTAGCAAAGTTGTTCCACGAATGTGGAAGTTTGGCAATAATGCCTCCGGCCACAAACTTGTCCGGCAACACACACTTGAAGTGCTCAAGTTCTTTGGCAAGCGACTGTATCTCATGCGCTTGTTGAACAACAGAGCGCTCATCAGTCATCTTGTAGTCATAATATTGTTCCATGACATACAATTCGCTGCCAGCGTCCGAGGCCCCAAACTTGGCCTCGAGCGCATCCCACATGTCCTTGCCGTTATCAAACGACATATATGAATCCACAATGGAATCATCAAGAATGGCAAGGAGGGCACCCTTAAAGAGAGTATCGATCTTCTCATAAGCCTCCTGCTGTGCAGGATTAAGATCGCCCTCGGGCTTTCCTTTGGTGGCGTCATAGCATTGCATGGACTGAAGCCAGTACACTGCTCTCGTGCGCCACCGCTTATAGTTCACCCCCTTGAAAGGCGGCGGCTTCATAGACGCAAGTAAGCCAGATGCAGTAAATTGCCTATAATCAGGTTTTTGGATTGTTGAATATATTAGCAATTTAGCATATGATTTAATCCACGAAATAAACAAACAATCCATGGCAATAATGAAACAGATCAAACTAGCCATGCGATCTACTAAAACAGTAGACAACGAGATCACATCTAAAGCAATTACTAGGAACACGACTTGCAACATGATCTCAAACAGAGAAGAACAGATCACGTACGGTGCAGCGGGTGTGGAGCCGCTGGTGTTGGTGTTGGTGTTGGTGTCGCCCATGTCGTTGATGGAGAGGCTGCCGACGTCCGGGAAGAAGTCGTCGTCGGAGAAGTAGTCGTCGATGTCAGCAGTCGCGCGAGTGCGCTCCCCAAAAACCTGATCGCCCCTCTCCCGTACAGGATCTCGAGAGGTGGAGTTTCGGAGGCCTGCTGTCCCTTCTTGCGGTGTACGCCGGAAGAAGGGATGGAGAAGACTTGAGCGGCGGCGCAATGATCTGGAACGAGGAGGAGGAACCATATGGCGGTGCGACCAAGGTAGGGTTTGCGCTGTTTATATAGACGCAGCGGGACGGGCCGACGTGGGAGTAGAGCCCACGAAAACGGCGCACCAATTAAGCATAATTAACGCGTCCGTTAATTACAATTAATGCCTCATTAATTTTTCCCGAGCTGCAAAAATATAAGCGTACGCATAGCTTTGTCCTCGGCTCGGCTCATTCCCGAAACCCGACGCGCGCGTCGTGACGAGGCGAGGCGTGGCGAGGCGAGCGAGGAGGAGGAGCGCGCGTGTAGCACTTCTCTTCTCAAGCTCTTACAAGTGCTAGTGGAGCTCACCTTATAAAGAGGTGTGGCTCTCCCTCCACTAGAGAGGTGGTACTAAACTTCCCACCACTTGCTATGCATGAATGGGCCAAGAGAATTTCAGAATTTACAAAGTGCTTTGGGCCAAAGGCCCACTCAGCAAATGAGTGCAAAATTCAGCAATACCCCACAAAGTCTCATTGGCTCATCTCATCATTTTTGTTCCAAATCATTGTTTATATACCGATGTTTTAGTGGAGACTGTTAAGTTGAACTTCCACGTAGAATTCATGCTGCACTAGTTCACAACTTGAATAGTGGACTATGCCTTGAACTACAAGCTTTCTGTAAATCTAGTTTCACACAAACCCTTGATCGATACTGGGCTGCCGCAAGGCTTCCCCGCGGGTGGAGCTTATACGTCATACTCCAAAGCCTTTCATGAGTTTATTAGAGAGCACCCAACTCTCACGGACTGCGACGCTTAACAGCCTAGCTCATATAGGTGTATTCCTCAAAAGATGCTCTGCAGGACGACATCTTTGCTTATATACATAAGCCACTTGGAACACATTAAGATAAATATCAACCTACCATGCAGATCAGGAGAGTATTGCATCATAACGGAGTGGGGTAACCAATATAAGGATACTCTCCTCTCAGCTGACCAACAGCTTGTCTCCTACTTCTACTTCACGGGATCTCCGATCACATAGAGTAGGTTACCACTGTGGACAACTCAAACGGTGGGTCTCAAACCCATCTCCCTCGATGCATTATCTATCACATTACGTGATAGACCCTTTGTGAAGGGATCCGCCAGATTTTTAGACGTTTGGATATAATCCAATGTAATAACTCCGGAGTTCTTCAATTTTCTGACAGATTTCAGTCTCCTCTTCACATGTCTTGATGACTTCATATTATCCTTAGAACTGTTTATTTTGACGATCACAGTTTGATTATCACAGTTCATCAGGATAGCGGGTATTGGTTTTTCCACCACAGGTAAGTCCATCAAGAGCTCACGAAGCCACTCTGCTTCAACAGTGGCTGTGTCTAATGCTGTGAGTTCCGCTTCCATAGTTGACCTCGTTAAGATGGTCTGCTTGCAAGACTTCCAGGAAACAGCGCCACCACCAAGTGTAAACAAATACCCACTTGTGGCCTTAATCTCATCAGCATCAGATATCCAGTTGGAATCACTATAACCCTCAAGTACCCTAGGATACCCAGTATAGTGAATCCCATAGCTCGCAGTGCCTTTCAAATATCGCATAACTCTCTCAAGCGCATGCCAATGATCATCTCCCGGATTTGACACAAATCGGCTCAGTTTGCTAACAGCAAATGAGATGTCAGGCCTCGTGGCACTTGCCAAGTACATAAGCGAGCCAATAATCTGAGAGTATCTCAGTTGATCTCTAGCAATCTGTTTATTCTTACGAAGTAGCACGCTAGGATCATATGGTGTTGGAGAGGGCTTACAGTCGCTATACCCAAAACGACTTAAGACCTTTTCCACATAGTGAGACTGAAGCAGAGTAATCCCACCATCATCATCTCTTAGTAGCTTGATGTTCAAGATAACATCAGCTACCCCCAGATCTTTCATCTCAAAACAGCGAGATAAGAAATCCTTGACCTCCTTGATTAAATCGAGGTTGGTCCCAAAAATCAATATGTCGTCGACATATAGACAAAGAATGACTCCCTCGCCCCCACCATGGCGATAGTACACACACTTGTCGGCCTCGTTTACAACAAAGCCTTCAGCAGTTAAAGTCCTTTCAAACTTTTCGTGCCACTGCTTAGGAGCTTGCTTAAGGCCATACAAAGACTTCAATAACTTACACACCTTGCCCTCTTGACCAGGTACTACAAAACCATCTGGCTGCTCCATGTAAATTTCCTCGTCCAACTCTCCATTGAGGAAAGCTGTCTTAACGTCCATTTGATGAACGAGAAGACCGTGCGAGGCAGCCAATGAAAGTAGCACCCGTATAGTGGTCAATCTGGCCACTGGTGAGTAAGTATCGAAGAAGTCTTCACCTTCTTTTTGAGTATAGCCCTTGGCCACAAGCCTTGCTTTGTACTTCTCAAGAGTACCATCAGGCCTAAGCTTTTTCTTGAACACCCACTTACATCCTACAGGTTTGCACCCATAAGGACGTTCAGTAATTTCCCAAGTTCCGTTAGCCAAGATGGAATCCATCTCACAACGAACGGCTTCCTTCCAGTAGTCAGCATCAAGAGATGCATAGGCTTCTGAAATAGTGCTGGGTGTGTCATCCACGAGGTACACAATGAAATCATCACCAAAGGACTTTGCAGTCCTCTGTCTCTTGCTCCTTACAGGAGTTTCATTGTCATCCTCCTCAGGATTCTCAACGTGTTCTATCGAAATGGTGGTCTCAGGAATCTCAGTTAAATCCTGACCAGATAAAGTAGAAACCTCCTGGTTTGATGAGGTAGGCATATCCTTCATAGGAAATATATCCTCAAAGAAAGTCGCATCATTCGACTCCATAATTGTACCAACACGCATGTCGGATACCTCAGATTTTACTATCAAAAATCTATAACCAATGCTATGAAAAGCATAACCCAACAGAACACAATCTACGGTTTTTGGTCCAAGCTTGCGCTTCTTGGGGATCGGTATATTGACCTTTGCCAAACAGCCCCAAGTACGTAAGTAAGAGAGTTTCAGCCTTTTCCTTTCCCATTCCTCAAATGGGGTAACAGTTTTTGTCTTTGGGGGAACTCGGTTTAGGACATGACATGCAGTCATTAGCGCCTCCCCCCACCATGCCTTGGAGAGACCCGAAGTATCTAACATGGCGTTAACCAAATCAGTTAGAGTTCGGTTCTTTCTTTCGGCCACCCCATTTGACTGAGGTGAATAGGGAGGCGTCCTCTCATGTATTATACCATGTTCCGCACAAAACAAATCAAATTCATTGGAAAAGTATTCTCCACCACGATCAGACCTAAGCCGTTTAATCTTTCGATCAAGTTGGTTCTCTGCTTCAGCTTTATAGTTTTTGAAGTAAGTTAAAGCCTCATCTTTAGATTTCAGAAGATACACATAACAATATCTAGTAGAGTCATCAATCAACGTCATGAAATATTTCTTTCCACCTTTTGTCATCACACCATTCATCTCACAGAGGTCTGAATGTATAAGTTCCAGTGGTGCCAAGTCTCTTGCCTCTGCAGTCTTATGGGACTTGCGAGGTTGCTTAGCTTGAACGCATACTTGGCACTTGGAACCCTTGACAGTAGGAAACTTCGGAATTAAACTCATATTAGCTAACCGCGTCATGCTACCAAAGTTAATGTGACAGAGTCGAGAATGCCAAACATTGGACTCATTATCATAGCAAATGTACAACTTTGGTGCAAATATCTGACAAAGATAGGCGGAACAAGCCTCCGCATTCATAGCCTTTCCCAATGAATTGTCCATACTTGGAAATTACAACTTTATTGGACTCGAAAACCAACTTAAAACCATCTCGACACAAACGCGAACCGCTAACGAGATTTTTATTGATGGAGGGCACATGATGAACGTTCTTCAGTCGCACGATCTTCCCCGAAGTAAACTTCAGATCCACCGTACCGACCCCACGAACAGTAGCATATGACCCGTTCCCCATCAGCACGGGGGAAGTCCCTGTGACCTGATAAGAAGAAAACATAGAGGCGTCAGCACAGACATGAACATTGGCACCAGTATCAATCAACCAATCAGGAGACTGACATAATGAAAGAATTGTAGGGACGTACCCAGAGTCTTTCATCTCCGTGTCAATGACAACATTGGCGGTCTTGCCGCCATTCTCAGGTCCGCGCTCCTCATAGCGATTAGGGCAGCTGGAGGCCCAATGTTTTTCACTGCCACAAACATGGCACACTCCCTTCTTCTTATTAGGATTCTTCTTGAAGTTGGTAGGCTGTGACGGCTTGTTCTTTTTGTCGAACTTGCCTTTTCCACCAGATTTATTCTTGAAGTTGAACTTGTTGGGCTGGTAGTTCTTTTTATGTACCATATGGGCACTTGAACCACCCTCAGGAACTCGAGCACGTGTATCCTTTGCTCTCGCCTTCTCTTCAACATCAAGAGTCCCAATGAGATTCGCAACGCAAAACTCTTGCCTCTTGTGTTTTAAAGAAGTAGCAAAGTTGTTCCACGAATGTGGAAGTTTGGCAATAATGCCTCCGGCCACAAACTTGTCCGGCAACACACACTTGAAGTGCTCAAGTTCTTTGGCAAGCGACTGTATCTCATGCGCTTGTTGAACAACAGAGCGCTCATCAGTCATCTTGTAGTCATAATATTGTTCCATGACATACAATTCGCTGCCAGCGTCCGAGGCCCCAAACTTGGCCTCGAGCGCATCCCACATGTCCTTGCCGTTATCAAACGACATATATGAATCCACAATGGAATCATCAAGAATGGCAAGGAGGGCACCCTTAAAGAGAGTATCGATCTTCTCATAAGCCTCCTGCTGTGCAGGATTAAGATCGCCCTCGGGCTTTCCTTTGGTGGCGTCATAGCATTGCATGGACTGAAGCCAGTACACTGCTCTCGTGCGCCACCGCTTATAGTTCACCCCCTTGAAAGGCGGCGGCTTCATAGACGCAAGTAAGCCAGATGCAGTAAATTGCCTATAATCAGGTTTTTGGATTGTTGAATATATTAGCAATTTAGCATATGATTTAATCCACGAAATAAACAAACAATCCATGGCAATAATGAAACAGATCAAACTAGCCATGCGATCTACTAAAACAGTAGACAACGAGATCACATCTAAAGCAATTACTAGGAACACGACTTGCAACATGATCTCAAACAGAGAAGAACAGATCACGTACGGTGCAGCGGGTGTGGAGCCGCTGGTGTTGGTGTTGGTGTTGGTGTCGCCCATGTCGTTGATGGAGAGGCTGCCGACGTCTGGGAAGAAGTCGTCGTCGGAGAAGTAGTCGTCGATGTCAGCAGTCGCGCGAGTGCGCTCCCCAAAAACCTGATCGCCCCTCTCCCGTACAGGATCTCGAGAGGTGGAGTTTCGGAGGCCTGCTGTCCCTTCTTGCGGTGTACGCCGGAAGAAGGGATGGAGAAGACTTGAGCGGCGGCGCAATGATCTGGAACGAGGAGGAGGAACCATATGGCGGTGCGACCAAGGTAGGGTTTGCGCTGTTTATATAGACGCAGCGGGACGGGCCGACGTGGGAGTAGAGCCCACGAAAACGGCGCACCAATTAAGCATAATTAACGCGTCCGTTAATTACAATTAATGCCTCATTAATTTTTCCCGAGCTGCAAAAATATAAGCGTACGCATAGCTTTGTCCTCGGCTCGGCTCATTCCCGAAACCCGACGCGCGCGTCGTGACGAGGCGAGGCGTGGCGAGGCGAGCGAGGAGGAGGAGCGCGCGTGTAGCACTTCTCTTCTCAAGCTCTTACAAGTGCTAGTGGAGCTCACCTTATAAAGAGGTGTGGCTCTCCCTCCACTAGAGAGGTGGTACTAAACTTCCCACCACTTGCTATGCATGAATGGGCCAAGAGAATTTCAGAATTTACAAAGTGCTTTGGGCCAAAGGCCCACTCAGCAAATGAGTGCAAAATTCAGCAATACCCCACAAAGTCTCATTGGCTCATCTCATCATTTTTGTTCCAAATCATTGTTTATATACCGATGTTTTAGTGGAGACTGTTAAGTTGAACTTCCACGTAGAATTCATGCTGCACTAGTTCACAACTTGAATAGTGGACTATGCCTTGAACTACAAGCTTTCTGTAAATCTAGTTTCACACAAACCCTTGATCGATACTGGGCTGCCGCAAGGCTTCCCCGCGGGTGGAGCTTATACGTCATACTCCAAAGCCTTTCATGAGTTTATTAGAGAGCACCCAACTCTCACGGACTGCGACGCTTAACAGCCTAGCTCATATAGGTGTATTCCTCAAAAGATGCTCTGCAGGACGACATCTTTGCTTATATACATAAGCCACTTGGAACACATTAAGATAAATATCAACCTACCATGCAGATCAGGAGAGTATTGCATCATAACGGAGTGGGGTAACCAATATAAGGATACTCTCCTCTCAGCTGACCAACAGCTTGTCTCCTACTTCTACTTCACGGGATCTCCGATCACATAGAGTAGGTTACCACTGTGGACAACTCAAACGGTGGGTCTCAAACCCATCTCCCTCGATGCATTATCTATCACATTACGTGATAGACCCTTTGTGAAGGGATCCGCCAGATTTTTAGACGTTTGGATATAATCCAATGTAATAACTCCGGAGTTCTTCAATTTTCTGACAGATTTCAGTCTCCTCTTCACATGTCTTGATGACTTCATATTATCCTTAGAACTGTTTATTTTGACGATCACAGTTTGATTATCACAGTTCATCAGGATAGCGGGTATTGGTTTTTCCACCACAGGTAAGTCCATCAAGAGCTCACGAAGCCACTCTGCTTCAACAGTGGCTGTGTCTAATGCTGTGAGTTCCGCTTCCATAGTTGACCTCGTTAAGATGGTCTGCTTGCAAGACTTCCAGGAAACAGCGCCACCACCAAGTGTAAACAAATACCCACTTGTGGCCTTAATCTCATCAGCATCAGATATCCAGTTGGAATCACTATAACCCTCAAGTACCCTAGGATACCCAGTATAGTGAATCCCATAGCTCGCAGTGCCTTTCAAATATCGCATAACTCTCTCAAGCGCATGCCAATGATCATCTCCCGGATTTGACACAAATCGGCTCAGTTTGCTAACAGCAAATGAGATGTCAGGCCTCGTGGCACTTGCCAAGTACATAAGCGAGCCAATAATCTGAGAGTATCTCAGTTGATCTCTAGCAATCTGTTTATTCTTACGAAGTAGCACGCTAGGATCATATGGTGTTGGAGAGGGCTTACAGTCGCTATACCCAAAACGACTTAAGACCTTTTCCACATAGTGAGACTGAAGCAGAGTAATCCCACCATCATCATCTCTTAGTAGCTTGATGTTCAAGATAACATCAGCTACCCCCAGATCTTTCATCTCAAAACAGCGAGATAAGAAATCCTTGACCTCCTTGATTAAATCGAGGTTGGTCCCAAAAATCAATATGTCGTCGACATATAGACAAAGAATGACTCCCTCGCCCCCACCATGGCGATAGTACACACACTTGTCGGCCTCGTTTACAACAAAGCCTTCAGCAGTTAAAGTCCTTTCAAACTTTTCGTGCCACTGCTTAGGAGCTTGCTTAAGGCCATACAAAGACTTCAATAACTTACACACCTTGCCCTCTTGACCAGGTACTACAAAACCATCTGGCTGCTCCATGTAAATTTCCTCGTCCAACTCTCCATTGAGGAAAGCTGTCTTAACGTCCATTTGATGAACGAGAAGACCGTGCGAGGCAGCCAATGAAAGTAGCACCCGTATAGTGGTCAATCTGGCCACTGGTGAGTAAGTATCGAAGAAGTCTTCACCTTCTTTTTGAGTATAGCCCTTGGCCACAAGCCTTGCTTTGTACTTCTCAAGAGTACCATCAGGCCTAAGCTTTTTCTTGAACACCCACTTACATCCTACAGGTTTGCACCCATAAGGACGTTCAGTAATTTCCCAAGTTCCATTAGCCAAGATGGAATCCATCTCACAACGAACGGCTTCCTTCCAGTAGTCAGCATCAAGAGATGCATAGGCTTCTGAAATAGTGCTGGGTGTGTCATCCACGAGGTACACAATGAAATCATCACCAAAGGACTTTGCAGTCCTCTGTCTCTTGCTCCTTACAGGAGTTTCATTGTCATCCTCCTCAGGATTCTCAACGTGTTCTATCGAAATGGTGGTCTCAGGAATCTCAGTTAAATCCTGACCAGATAAAGTAGAAACCTCCTGGTTTGATGAGGTAGGCATATCCTTCATAGGAAATATATCCTCAAAGAAAGTCGCATCATTCGACTCCATAATTGTACCAACACGCATGTCGGATACCTCAGATTTTACTATCAAAAATCTATAACCAATGCTATGAAAAGCATAACCCAACAGAACACAATCTACGGTTTTTGGTCCAAGCTTGCGCTTCTTGGGGATCGGTATATTGACCTTTGCCAAACAGCCCCAAGTACGTAAGTAAGAGAGTTTCAGCCTTTTCCTTTCCCATTCCTCAAATGGGGTAACAGTTTTTGTCTTTGGGGGAACTCGGTTTAGGACATGACATGCAGTCATTAGCGCCTCCCCCCACCATGCCTTGGAGAGACCCGAAGTATCTAACATGGCGTTAACCAAATCAGTTAGAGTTCGGTTCTTTCTTTCGGCCACCCCATTTGACTGAGGTGAATAGGGAGGCGTCCTCTCATGTATTATACCATGTTCCGCACAAAACAAATCAAATTCATTGGAAAAGTATTCTCCACCACGATCAGACCTAAGCCGTTTAATCTTTCGATCAAGTTGGTTCTCTGCTTCAGCTTTATAGTTTTTGAAGTAAGTTAAAGCCTCATCTTTAGATTTCAGAAGATACACATAACAATATCTAGTAGAGTCATCAATCAACGTCATGAAATATTTCTTTCCACCTTTTGTCATCACACCATTCATCTCACAGAGGTCTGAATGTATAAGTTCCAGTGGTGCCAAGTCTCTTGCCTCTGCAGTCTTATGGGACTTGCGAGGTTGCTTAGCTTGAACGCATACTTGGCACTTGGAACCCTTGACAGTAGGAAACTTCGGAATTAAACTCATATTAGCTAACCGCGTCATGCTACCAAAGTTAATGTGACAGAGTCGAGAATGCCAAACATTGGACTCATTATCATAGCAAATGTGATTAACAACTTTGGTGCAAATATCTGACAAAGATAGGCGGAACAAGCCTCCGCATTCATAGCCTTTCCCAATGAATTGTCCATACTTGGAAATTACAACTTTATTGGACTCGAAAACCAACTTAAAACCATCTCGACACAAACGCGAACCGCTAACGAGATTTTTATTGATGGAGGGCACATGATGAACGTTCTTCAGTCGCACGATCTTCCCCGAAGTAAACTTCAGATCCACCGTACCGACCCCACGAACAGTAGCATATGACCCGTTCCCCATCAGCACGGGGGAAGTCCCTGTGACCTGATAAGAAGAAAACATAGAGGCGTCAGCACAGACATGAACATTGGCACCAGTATCAATCAACCAATCAGGAGACTGACATAATGAAAGAATTGTAGGGACGTACCCAGAGTCTTTCATCTCCGTGTCAATGACAACATTGGCGGTCTTGCCGCCATTCTCAGGTCCGCGCTCCTCATAGCGATTAGGGCAGCTGGAGGCCCAATGTTTTTCACTGCCACAAACATGGCACACTCCCTTCTTCTTATTAGGATTCTTCTTGAAGTTGGTAGGCTGTGACGGCTTGTTCTTTTTGTCGAACTTGCCTTTTCCACCAGATTTATTCTTGAAGTTGAACTTGTTGGGCTGGTAGTTCTTTTTATGTACCATATGGGCACTTGAACCACCCTCAGGAACTCGAGCACGTGTATCCTTTGCTCTCGCCTTCTCTTCAACATCAAGAGTCCCAATGAGATTCGCAACGCAAAACTCTTGCCTCTTGTGTTTTAAAGAAGTAGCAAAGTTGTTCCACGAATGTGGAAGTTTGGCAATAATGCCTCCGGCCACAAACTTGTCCGGCAACACACACTTGAAGTGCTCAAGTTCTTTGGCAAGCGACTGTATCTCATGCGCTTGTTGAACAACAGAGCGCTCATCAGTCATCTTGTAGTCATAATATTGTTCCATGACATACAATTCGCTGCCAGCGTCCGAGGCCCCAAACTTGGCCTCGAGCGCATCCCACATGTCCTTGCCGTTATCAAACGACATATATGAATCCACAATGGAATCATCAAGAATGGCAAGGAGGGCACCCTTAAAGAGAGTATCGATCTTCTCATAAGCCTCCTGCTGTGCAGGATTAAGATCGCCCTCGGGCTTTCCTTTGGTGGCGTCATAGCATTGCATGGACTGAAGCCAGTACACTGCTCTCGTGCGCCACCGCTTATAGTTCACCCCCTTGAAAGGCGGCGGCTTCATAGACGCAAGTAAGCCAGATGCAGTAAATTGCCTATAATCAGGTTTTTGGATTGTTGAATATATTAGCAATTTAGCATATGATTTAATCCACGAAATAAACAAACAATCCATGGCAATAATGAAACAGATCAAACTAGCCATGCGATCTACTAAAACAGTAGACAACGAGATCACATCTAAAGCAATTACTAGGAACACGACTTGCAACATGATCTCAAACAGAGAAGAACAGATCACGTACGGTGCAGCGGGTGTGGAGCCGCTGGTGTTGGTGTTGGTGTTGGTGTCGCCCATGTCGTTGATGGAGAGGCTGCCGACGTCCGGGAAGAAGTCGTCGTCGGAGAAGTAGTCGTCGATGTCAGCAGTCGCGCGAGTGCGCTCCCCAAAAACCTGATCGCCCCTCTCCCGTACAGGATCTCGAGAGGTGGAGTTTCGGAGGCCTGCTGTCCCTTCTTGCGGTGTACGCCGGAAGAAGGGATGGAGAAGACTTGAGCGGCGGCGCAATGATCTGGAACGAGGAGGAGGAACCATATGGCGGTGCGACCAAGGTAGGGTTTGCGCTGTTTATATAGACGCAGCGGGACGGGCCGACGTGGGAGTAGAGCCCACGAAAACGGCGCACCAATTAAGCATAATTAACGCGTCCGTTAATTACAATTAATGCCTCATTAATTTTTCCCGAGCTGCAAAAATATAAGCGTACGCATAGCTTTGTCCTCGGCTCGGCTCATTCCCGAAACCCGACGCGCGCGTCGTGACGAGGCGAGGCGTGGCGAGGCGAGCGAGGAGGAGGAGCGCGCGTGTAGCACTTCTCTTCTCAAGCTCTTACAAGTGCTAGTGGAGCTCACCTTATAAAGAGGTGTGGCTCTCCCTCCACTAGAGAGGTGGTACTAAACTTCCCACCACTTGCTATGCATGAATGGGCCAAGAGAATTTCAGAATTTACAAAGTGCTTTGGGCCAAAGGCCCACTCAGCAAATGAGTGCAAAATTCAGCAATACCCCACAAAGTCTCATTGGCTCATCTCATCATTTTTGTTCCAAATCATTGTTTATATACCGATGTTTTAGTGGAGACTGTTAAGTTGAACTTCCACGTAGAATTCATGCTGCACTAGTTCACAACTTGAATAGTGGACTATGCCTTGAACTACAAGCTTTCTGTAAATCTAGTTTCACACAAACCCTTGATCGATACTGGGCTGCCGCAAGGCTTCCCCGCGGGTGGAGCTTATACGTCATACTCCAAAGCCTTTCATGAGTTTATTAGAGAGCACCCAACTCTCACGGACTGCGACGCTTAACAGCCTAGCTCATATAGGTGTATTCCTCAAAAGATGCTCTGCAGGACGACATCTTTGCTTATATACATAAGCCACTTGGAACACATTAAGATAAATATCAACCTACCATGCAGATCAGGAGAGTATTGCATCATAACGGAGTGGGGTAACCAATATAAGGATACTCTCCTCTCAGCTGACCAACAGCTTGTCTCCTACTTCTACTTCACGGGATCTCCGATCACATAGAGTAGGTTACCACTGTGGACAACTCAAACGGTGGGTCTCAAACCCATCTCCCTCGATGCATTATCTATCACATTACGTGATAGACCCTTTGTGAAGGGATCCGCCAGATTTTTAGACGTTTGGATATAATCCAATGTAATAACTCCGGAGTTCTTCAATTTTCTGACAGATTTCAGTCTCCTCTTCACATGTCTTGATGACTTCATATTATCCTTAGAACTGTTTATTTTGACGATCACAGTTTGATTATCACAGTTCATCAGGATAGCGGGTATTGGTTTTTCCACCACAGGTAAGTCCATCAAGAGCTCACGAAGCCACTCTGCTTCAACAGTGGCTGTGTCTAATGCTGTGAGTTCCGCTTCCATAGTTGACCTCGTTAAGATGGTCTGCTTGCAAGACTTCCAGGAAACAGCGCCACCACCAAGTGTAAACAAATACCCACTTGTGGCCTTAATCTCATCAGCATCAGATATCCAGTTGGAATCACTATAACCCTCAAGTACCCTAGGATACCCAGTATAGTGAATCCCATAGCTCGCAGTGCCTTTCAAATATCGCATAACTCTCTCAAGCGCATGCCAATGATCATCTCCCGGATTTGACACAAATCGGCTCAGTTTGCTAACAGCAAATGAGATGTCAGGCCTCGTGGCACTTGCCAAGTACATAAGCGAGCCAATAATCTGAGAGTATCTCAGTTGATCTCTAGCAATCTGTTTATTCTTACGAAGTAGCACGCTAGGATCATATGGTGTTGGAGAGGGCTTACAGTCGCTATACCCAAAACGACTTAAGACCTTTTCCACATAGTGAGACTGAAGCAGAGTAATCCCACCATCATCATCTCTTAGTAGCTTGATGTTCAAGATAACATCAGCTACCCCCAGATCTTTCATCTCAAAACAGCGAGATAAGAAATCCTTGACCTCCTTGATTAAATCGAGGTTGGTCCCAAAAATCAATATGTCGTCGACATATAGACAAAGAATGACTCCCTCGCCCCCACCATGGCGATAGTACACACACTTGTCGGCCTCGTTTACAACAAAGCCTTCAGCAGTTAAAGTCCTTTCAAACTTTTCGTGCCACTGCTTAGGAGCTTGCTTAAGGCCATACAAAGACTTCAATAACTTACACACCTTGCCCTCTTGACCAGGTACTACAAAACCATCTGGCTGCTCCATGTAAATTTCCTCGTCCAACTCTCCATTGAGGAAAGCTGTCTTAACGTCCATTTGATGAACGAGAAGACCGTGCGAGGCAGCCAATGAAAGTAGCACCCGTATAGTGGTCAATCTGGCCACTGGTGAGTAAGTATCGAAGAAGTCTTCACCTTCTTTTTGAGTATAGCCCTTGGCCACAAGCCTTGCTTTGTACTTCTCAAGAGTACCATCAGGCCTAAGCTTTTTCTTGAACACCCACTTACATCCTACAGGTTTGCACCCATAAGGACGTTCAGTAATTTCCCAAGTTCCATTAGCCAAGATGGAATCCATCTCACAACGAACGGCTTCCTTCCAGTAGTCAGCATCAAGAGATGCATAGGCTTCTGAAATAGTGCTGGGTGTGTCATCCACGAGGTACACAATGAAATCATCACCAAAGGACTTTGTAGTCCTCTGTCTCTTGCTCCTTACAGGAGTTTCATTGTCATCCTCCTCAGGATTCTCAACGTGTTCTATCGAAATGGTGGTCTCAGGAATCTCAGTTAAATCCTGACCAGATAAAGTAGAAACCTCCTGGTTTGATGAGGTAGGCATATCCTTCATAGGAAATATATCCTCAAAGAAAGTCGCATCATTCGACTCCATAATTGTACCAACACGCATGTCGGATACCTCAGATTTTACTATCAAAAATCTATAACCAATGCTATGAAAAGCATAACCCAACAGAACACAATCTACGGTTTTTGGTCCAAGCTTGCGCTTCTTGGGGATCGGTATATTGACCTTTGCCAAACAGCCCCAAGTACGTAAGTAAGAGAGTTTCAGCCTTTTCCTTTCCCATTCCTCAAATGGGGTAACAGTTTTTGTCTTTGGGGGAACTCGGTTTAGGACATGACATGCAGTCATTAGCGCCTCCCCCCACCATGCCTTGGAGAGACCCGAAGTATCTAACATGGCGTTAACCAAATCAGTTAGAGTTCGGTTCTTTCTTTCGGCCACCCCATTTGACTGAGGTGAATAGGGAGGCGTCCTCTCATGTATTATACCATGTTCCGCACAAAACAAATCAAATTCATTGGAAAAGTATTCTCCACCACGATCAGACCTAAGCCGTTTAATCTTTCGATCAAGTTGGTTCTCTGCTTCAGCTTTATAGTTTTTGAAGTAAGTTAAAGCCTCATCTTTAGATTTCAGAAGATACACATAACAATATCTAGTAGAGTCATCAATCAACGTCATGAAATATTTCTTTCCACCTTTTGTCATCACACCATTCATCTCACAGAGGTCTGAATGTATAAGTTCCAGTGGTGCCAAGTCTCTTGCCTCTGCAGTCTTATGGGACTTGCGAGGTTGCTTAGCTTGAACGCATACTTGGCACTTGGAACCCTTGACAGTAGGAAACTTCGGAATTAAACTCATATTAGCTAACCGCGTCATGCTACCAAAGTTAATGTGACAGAGTCGAGAATGCCAAACATTGGACTCATTATCATAGCAAATGTACAACTTTGGTGCAAATATCTGACAAAGATAGGCGGAACAAGCCTCCGCATTCATAGCCTTTCCCAATGAATTGTCCATACTTGGAAATTACAACTTTATTGGACTCGAAAACCAACTTAAAACCATCTCGACACAAACGCGAACCGCTAACGAGATTTTTATTGATGGAGGGCACATGATGAACGTTCTTCAGTCGCACGATCTTCCCCGAAGTAAACTTCAGATCCACCGTACCGACCCCACGAACAGTAGCATATGACCCGTTCCCCATCAGCACGGGGGAAGTCCCTGTGACCTGATAAGAAGAAAACATAGAGGCGTCAGCACAGACATGAACATTGGCACCAGTATCAATCAACCAATCAGGAGACTGACATAATGAAAGAATTGTAGGGACGTACCCAGAGTCTTTCATCTCCGTGTCAATGACAACATTGGCGGTCTTGCCGCCATTCTCAGGTCCGCGCTCCTCATAGCGATTAGGGCAGCTGGAGGCCCAATGTTTTTCACTGCCACAAACATGGCACACTCCCTTCTTCTTATTAGGATTCTTCTTGAAGTTGGTAGGCTGTGACGGCTTGTTCTTTTTGTCGAACTTGCCTTTTCCACCAGATTTATTCTTGAAGTTGAACTTGTTGGGCTGGTAGTTCTTTTTATGTACCATATGGGCACTTGAACCACCCTCAGGAACTCGAGCACGTGTATCCTTTGCTCTCGCCTTCTCTTCAACATCAAGAGTCCCAATGAGATTCGCAACGCAAAACTCTTGCCTCTTGTGTTTTAAAGAAGTAGCAAAGTTGTTCCACGAATGTGGAAGTTTGGCAATAATGCCTCCGGCCACAAACTTGTCCGGCAACACACACTTGAAGTGCTCAAGTTCTTTGGCAAGCGACTGTATCTCATGCGCTTGTTGAACAACAGAGCGCTCATCAGTCATCTTGTAGTCATAATATTGTTCCATGACATACAATTCGCTGCCAGCGTCCGAGGCCCCAAACTTGGCCTCGAGCGCATCCCACATGTCCTTGCCGTTATCAAACGACATATATGAATCCACAATGGAATCATCAAGAATGGCAAGGAGGGCACCCTTAAAGAGAGTATCGATCTTCTCATAAGCCTCCTGCTGTGCAGGATTAAGATCGCCCTCGGGCTTTCCTTTGGTGGCGTCATAGCATTGCATGGACTGAAGCCAGTACACTGCTCTCGTGCGCCACCGCTTATAGTTCACCCCCTTGAAAGGCGGCGGCTTCATAGACGCAAGTAAGCCAGATGCAGTAAATTGCCTATAATCAGGTTTTTGGATTGTTGAATATATTAGCAATTTAGCATATGATTTAATCCACGAAATAAACAAACAATCCATGGCAATAATGAAACAGATCAAACTAGCCATGCGATCTACTAAAACAGTAGACAACGAGATCACATCTAAAGCAATTACTAGGAACACGACTTGCAACATGATCTCAAACAGAGAAGAACAGATCACGTACGGTGCAGCGGGTGTGGAGCCGCTGGTGTTGGTGTTGGTGTTGGTGTCGCCCATGTCGTTGATGGAGAGGCTGCCGACGTCCGGGAAGAAGTCGTCGTCGGAGAAGTAGTCGTCGATGTCAGCAGTCGCGCGAGTGCGCTCCCCAAAAACCTGATCGCCCCTCTCCCGTACAGGATCTCGAGAGGTGGAGTTTCGGAGGCCTGCTGTCCCTTCTTGCGGTGTACGCCGGAAGAAGGGATGGAGAAGACTTGAGCGGCGGCGCAATGATCTGGAACGAGGAGGAGGAACCATATGGCGGTGCGACCAAGGTAGGGTTTGCGCTGTTTATATAGACGCAGCGGGACGGGCCGACGTGGGAGTAGAGCCCACGAAAACGGCGCACCAATTAAGCATAATTAACGCGTCCGTTAATTACAATTAATGCCTCATTAATTTTTCCCGAGCTGCAAAAATATAAGCGTACGCATAGCTTTGTCCTCGGCTCGGCTCATTCCCGAAACCCGACGCGCGCGTCGTGACGAGGCGAGGCGTGGCGAGGCGAGCGAGGAGGAGGAGCGCGCGTGTAGCACTTCTCTTCTCAAGCTCTTACAAGTGCTAGTGGAGCTCACCTTATAAAGAGGTGTGGCTCTCCCTCCACTAGAGAGGTGGTACTAAACTTCCCACCACTTGCTATGCATGAATGGGCCAAGAGAATTTCAGAATTTACAAAGTGCTTTGGGCCAAAGGCCCACTCAGCAAATGAGTGCAAAATTCAGCAATCCCCCACAAAGTCTCATTGGCTCATCTCATCATTTTTGTTCCAAATCATTGTTTATATACCGATGTTTTAGTGGAGACTGTTAAGTTGAACTTCCACGTAGAATTCATGCTGCACTAGTTCACAACTTGAATAGTGGACTATGCCTTGAACTACAAGCTTTCTGTAAATCTAGTTTCACACAAACCCTTGATCGATACTGGGCTGCCGCAAGGCTTCCCCGCGGGTGGAGCTTATACGTCATACTCCAAAGCCTTTCATGAGTTTATTAGAGAGCACCCAACTCTCACGGACTGCGACGCTTAACAGCCTAGCTCATATAGGTGTATTCCTCAAAAGATGCTCTGCAGGACGACATCTTTGCTTATATACATAAGCCACTTGGAACACATTAAGATAAATATCAACCTACCATGCAGATCAGGAGAGTATTGCATCATAACGGAGTGGGGTAACCAATATAAGGATACTCTCCTCTCAGCTGACCAACAGCTTGTCTCCTACTTCTACTTCACGGGATCTCCGATCACATAGAGTAGGTTACCACTGTGGACAACTCAAACGGTGGGTCTCAAACCCATCTCCCTCGATGCATTATCTATCACATTACGTGATAGACCCTTTGTGAAGGGATCCGCCAGATTTTTAGACGTTTGGATATAATCCAATGTAATAACTCCGGAGTTCTTCAATTTTCTGACAGATTTCAGTCTCCTCTTCACATGTCTTGATGACTTCATATTATCCTTAGAACTGTTTATTTTGACGATCACAGTTTGATTATCACAGTTCATCAGGATAGCGGGTATTGGTTTTTCCACCACAGGTAAGTCCATCAAGAGCTCACGAAGCCACTCTGCTTCAACAGTGGCTGTGTCTAATGCTGTGAGTTCCGCTTCCATAGTTGACCTCGTTAAGATGGTCTGCTTGCAAGACTTCCAGGAAACAGCGCCACCACCAAGTGTAAACAAATACCCACTTGTGGCCTTAATCTCATCAGCATCAGATATCCAGTTGGAATCACTATAACCCTCAAGTACCCTAGGATACCCAGTATAGTGAATCCCATAGCTCGCAGTGCCTTTCAAATATCGCATAACTCTCTCAAGCGCATGCCAATGATCATCTCCCGGATTTGACACAAATCGGCTCAGTTTGCTAACAGCAAATGAGATGTCAGGCCTCGTGGCACTTGCCAAGTACATAAGCGAGCCAATAATCTGAGAGTATCTCAGTTGATCTCTAGCAATCTGTTTATTCTTACGAAGTAGCACGCTAGGATCATATGGTGTTGGAGAGGGCTTACAGTCGCTATACCCAAAACGACTTAAGACCTTTTCCACATAGTGAGACTGAAGCAGAGTAATCCCACCATCATCATCTCTTAGTAGCTTGATGTTCAAGATAACATCAGCTACCCCCAGATCTTTCATCTCAAAACAGCGAGATAAGAAATCCTTGACCTCCTTGATTAAATCGAGGTTGGTCCCAAAAATCAATATGTCGTCGACATATAGACAAAGAATGACTCCCTCGCCCCCACCATGGCGATAGTACACACACTTGTCGGCCTCGTTTACAACAAAGCCTTCAGCAGTTAAAGTCCTTTCAAACTTTTCGTGCCACTGCTTAGGAGCTTGCTTAAGGCCATACAAAGACTTCAATAACTTACACACCTTGCCCTCTTGACCAGGTACTACAAAACCATCTGGCTGCTCCATGTAAATTTCCTCGTCCAACTCTCCATTGAGGAAAGCTGTCTTAACGTCCATTTGATGAACGAGAAGACCGTGCGAGGCAGCCAATGAAAGTAGCACCCGTATAGTGGTCAATCTGGCCACTGGTGAGTAAGTATCGAAGAAGTCTTCACCTTCTTTTTGAGTATAGCCCTTGGCCACAAGCCTTGCTTTGTACTTCTCAAGAGTACCATCAGGCCTAAGCTTTTTCTTGAACACCCACTTACATCCTACAGGTTTGCACCCATAAGGACGTTCAGTAATTTCCCAAGTTCCATTAGCCAAGATGGAATCCATCTCACAACGAACGGCTTCCTTCCAGTAGTCAGCATCAAGAGATGCATAGGCTTCTGAAATAGTGCTGGGTGTGTCATCCACGAGGTACACAATGAAATCATCACCAAAGGACTTTGCAGTCCTCTGTCTCTTGCTCCTTACAGGAGTTTCATTGTCATCCTCCTCAGGATTCTCAACGTGTTCTATCGAAATGGTGGTCTCAGGAATCTCAGTTAAATCCTGACCAGATAAAGTAGAAACCTCCTGGTTTGATGAGGTAGGCATATCCTTCATAGGAAATATATCCTCAAAGAAAGTCGCATCATTCGACTCCATAATTGTACCAACACGCATGTCGGATACCTCAGATTTTACTATCAAAAATCTATAACCAATGCTATGAAAAGCATAACCCAACAGAACACAATCTACGGTTTTTGGTCCAAGCTTGCGCTTCTTGGGGATCGGTATATTGACCTTTGCCAAACAGCCCCAAGTACGTAAGTAAGAGAGTTTCAGCCTTTTCCTTTCCCATTCCTCAAATGGGGTAACAGTTTTTGTCTTTGGGGGAACTCGGTTTAGGACATGACATGCAGTCATTAGCGCCTCCCCCCACCATGCCTTGGAGAGACCCGAAGTATCTAACATGGCGTTAACCAAATCAGTTAGAGTTCGGTTCTTTCTTTCGGCCACCCCATTTGACTGAGGTGAATAGGGAGGCGTCCTCTCATGTATTATACCATGTTCCGCACAAAACAAATCAAATTCATTGGAAAAGTATTCTCCACCACGATCAGACCTAAGCCGTTTAATCTTTCGATCAAGTTGGTTCTCTGCTTCAGCTTTATAGTTTTTGAAGTAAGTTAAAGCCTCATCTTTAGATTTCAGAAGATACACATAACAATATCTAGTAGAGTCATCAATCAACGTCATGAAATATTTCTTTCCACCTTTTGTCATCACACCATTCATCTCACAGAGGTCTGAATGTATAAGTTCCAGTGGTGCCAAGTCTCTTGCCTCTGCAGTCTTATGGGACTTGCGAGGTTGCTTAGCTTGAACGCATACTTGGCACTTGGAACCCTTGACAGTAGGAAACTTCGGAATTAAACTCATATTAGCTAACCGCGTCATGCTACCAAAGTTAATGTGACAGAGTCGAGAATGCCAAACATTGGACTCATTATCATAGCAAATGTGATTAACAACTTTGGTGCAAATATCTGACAAAGATAGGCGGAACAAGCCTCCGCATTCATAGCCTTTCCCAATGAATTGTCCATACTTGGAAATTACAACTTTATTGGACTCGAAAACCAACTTAAAACCATCTCGACACAAACGCGAACCGCTAACGAGATTTTTATTGATGGAGGGCACATGATGAACGTTCTTCAGTCGCACGATCTTCCCCGAAGTAAACTTCAGATCCACCGTACCGACCCCACGAACAGTAGCATATGACCCGTTCCCCATCAGCACGGGGGAAGTCCCTGTGACCTGATAAGAAGAAAACATAGAGGCGTCAGCACAGACATGAACATTGGCACCAGTATCAATCAACCAATCAGGAGACTGACATAATGAAAGAATTGTAGGGACGTACCCAGAGTCTTTCATCTCCGTGTCAATGACAACATTGGCGGTCTTGCCGCCATTCTCAGGTCCGCGCTCCTCATAGCGATTAGGGCAGCTGGAGGCCCAATGTTTTTCACTGCCACAAACATGGCACACTCCCTTCTTCTTATTAGGATTCTTCTTGAAGTTGGTAGGCTGTGACGGCTTGTTCTTTTTGTCGAACTTGCCTTTTCCACCAGATTTATTCTTGAAGTTGAACTTGTTGGGCTGGTAGTTCTTTTTATGTACCATATGGGCACTTGAACCACCCTCAGGAACTCGAGCACGTGTATCCTTTGCTCTCGCCTTCTCTTCAACATCAAGAGTCCCAATGAGATTCGCAACGCAAAACTCTTGCCTCTTGTGTTTTAAAGAAGTAGCAAAGTTGTTCCACGAATGTGGAAGTTTGGCAATAATGCCTCCGGCCACAAACTTGTCCGGCAACACACACTTGAAGTGCTCAAGTTCTTTGGCAAGCGACTGTATCTCATGCGCTTGTTGAACAACAGAGCGCTCATCAGTCATCTTGTAGTCATAATATTGTTCCATGACATACAATTCGCTGCCAGCGTCCGAGGCCCCAAACTTGGCCTCGAGCGCATCCCACATGTCCTTGCCGTTATCAAACGACATATATGAATCCACAATGGAATCATCAAGAATGGCAAGGAGGGCACCCTTAAAGAGAGTATCGATCTTCTCATAAGCCTCCTGCTGTGCAGGATTAAGATCGCCCTCGGGCTTTCCTTTGGTGGCGTCATAGCATTGCATGGACTGAAGCCAGTACACTGCTCTCGTGCGCCACCGCTTATAGTTCACCCCCTTGAAAGGCGGCGGCTTCATAGACGCAAGTAAGCCAGATGCAGTAAATTGCCTATAATCAGGTTTTTGGATTGTTGAATATATTAGCAATTTAGCATATGATTTAATCCACGAAATAAACAAACAATCCATGGCAATAATGAAACAGATCAAACTAGCCATGCGATCTACTAAAACAGTAGACAACGAGATCACATCTAAAGCAATTACTAGGAACACGACTTGCAACATGATCTCAAACAGAGAAGAACAGATCACGTACGGTGCAGCGGGTGTGGAGCCGCTGGTGTTGGTGTTGGTGTTGGTGTCGCCCATGTCGTTGATGGAGAGGCTGCCGACGTCCGGGAAGAAGTCGTCGTCGGAGAAGTAGTCGTCGATGTCAGCAGTCGCGCGAGTGCGCTCCCCAAAAACCTGATCGCCCCTCTCCCGTACAGGATCTCGAGAGGTGGAGTTTCGGAGGCCTGCTGTCCCTTCTTGCGGTGTACGCCGGAAGAAGGGATGGAGAAGACTTGAGCGGCGGCGCAATGATCTGGAACAAGGAGGAGGAACCATATGGCGGTGCGACCAAGGTAGGGTTTGCGCTGTTTATATAGACGCAGCGGGACGGGCCGACGTGGGAGTAGAGCCCACGAAAACGGCGCACCAATTAAGCATAATTAACGCGTCCGTTAATTACAATTAATGCCTCATTAATTTTTCCCGAGCTGCAAAAATATAAGCGTACGCATAGCTTTGTCCTCGGCTCGGCTCATTCCCGAAACCCGACGCGCGCGTCGTGACGAGGCGAGGCGTGGCGAGGCGAGCGAGGAGGAGGAGCGCGCGTGTAGCACTTCTCTTCTCAAGCTCTTACAAGTGCTAGTGGAGCTCACCTTATAAAGAGGTGTGGCTCTCCCTCCACTAGAGAGGTGGTACTAAACTTCCCACCACTTGCTATGCATGAATGGGCCAAGAGAATTTCAGAATTTACAAAGTGCTTTGGGCCAAAGGCCCACTCAGCAAATGAGTGCAAAATTCAGCAATACCCCACAAAGTCTCATTGGCTCATCTCATCATTTTTGTTCCAAATCATTGTTTATATACCGATGTTTTAGTGGAGACTGTTAAGTTGAACTTCCACGTAGAATTCATGCTGCACTAGTTCACAACTTGAATAGTGGACTATGCCTTGAACTACAAGCTTTCTGTAAATCTAGTTTCACACAAACCCTTGATCGATACTGGGCTGCCGCAAGGCTTCCCCGCGGGTGGAGCTTATACGTCATACTCCAAAGCCTTTCATGAGTTTATTAGAGAGCACCCAACTCTCACGGACTGCGACGCTTAACAGCCTAGCTCATATAGGTGTATTCCTCAAAAGATGCTCTGCAGGACGACATCTTTGCTTATATACATAAGCCACTTGGAACACATTAAGATAAATATCAACCTACCATGCAGATCAGGAGAGTATTGCATCATAACGGAGTGGGGTAACCAATATAAGGATACTCTCCTCTCAGCTGACCAACAGCTTGTCTCCTACTTCTACTTCACGGGATCTCCGATCACATAGAGTAGGTTACCACTGTGGACAACTCAAACGGTGGGTCTCAAACCCATCTCCCTCGATGCATTATCTATCACATTACGTGATAGACCCTTTGTGAAGGGATCCGCCAGATTTTTAGACGTTTGGATATAATCCAATGTAATAACTCCGGAGTTCTTCAATTTTCTGACAGATTTCAGTCTCCTCTTCACATGTCTTGATGACTTCATATTATCCTTAGAACTGTTTATTTTGACGATCACAGTTTGATTATCACAGTTCATCAGGATAGCGGGTATTGGTTTTTCCACCACAGGTAAGTCCATCAAGAGCTCACGAAGCCACTCTGCTTCAACAGTGGCTGTGTCTAATGCTGTGAGTTCCGCTTCCATAGTTGACCTCGTTAAGATGGTCTGCTTGCAAGACTTCCAGGAAACAGCGCCACCACCAAGTGTAAACAAATACCCACTTGTGGCCTTAATCTCATCAGCATCAGATATCCAGTTGGAATCACTATAACCCTCAAGTACCCTAGGATACCCAGTATAGTGAATCCCATAGCTCGCAGTGCCTTTCAAATATCGCATAACTCTCTCAAGCGCATGCCAATGATCATCTCCCGGATTTGACACAAATCGGCTCAGTTTGCTAACAGCAAATGAGATGTCAGGCCTCGTGGCACTTGCCAAGTACATAAGCGAGCCAATAATCTGAGAGTATCTCAGTTGATCTCTAGCAATCTGTTTATTCTTACGAAGTAGCACGCTAGGATCATATGGTGTTGGAGAGGGCTTACAGTCGCTATACCCAAAACGACTTAAGACCTTTTCCACATAGTGAGACTGAAGCAGAGTAATCCCACCATCATCATCTCTTAGTAGCTTGATGTTCAAGATAACATCAGCTACCCCCAGATCTTTCATCTCAAAACAGCGAGATAAGAAATCCTTGACCTCCTTGATTAAATCGAGGTTGGTCCCAAAAATCAATATGTCGTCGACATATAGACAAAGAATGACTCCCTCGCCCCCACCATGGCGATAGTACACACACTTGTCGGCCTCGTTTACAACAAAGCCTTCAGCAGTTAAAGTCCTTTCAAACTTTTCGTGCCACTGCTTAGGAGCTTGCTTAAGGCCATACAAAGACTTCAATAACTTACACACCTTGCCCTCTTGACCAGGTACTACAAAACCATCTGGCTGCTCCATGTAAATTTCCTCGTCCAACTCTCCATTGAGGAAAGCTGTCTTAACGTCCATTTGATGAACGAGAAGACCGTGCGAGGCAGCCAATGAAAGTAGCACCCGTATAGTGGTCAATCTGGCCACTGGTGAGTAAGTATCGAAGAAGTCTTCACCTTCTTTTTGAGTATAGCCCTTGGCCACAAGCCTTGCTTTGTACTTCTCAAGAGTACCATCAGGCCTAAGCTTTTTCTTGAACACCCACTTACATCCTACAGGTTTGCACCCATAAGGACGTTCAGTAATTTCCCAAGTTCCATTAGCCAAGATGGAATCCATCTCACAACGAACGGCTTCCTTCCAGTAGTCAGCATCAAGAGATGCATAGGCTTCTGAAATAGTGCTGGGTGTGTCATCCACGAGGTACACAATGAAATCATCACCAAAGGACTTTGCAGTCCTCTGTCTCTTGCTCCTTACAGGAGTTTCATTGTCATCCTCCTCAGGATTCTCAACGTGTTCTATCGAAATGGTGGTCTCAGGAATCTCAGTTAAATCCTGACCAGATAAAGTAGAAACCTCCTGGTTTGATGAGGTAGGCATATCCTTCATAGGAAATATATCCTCAAAGAAAGTCGCATCATTCGACTCCATAATTGTACCAACACGCATGTCGGATACCTCAGATTTTACTATCAAAAATCTATAACCAATGCTATGAAAAGCATAACCCAACAGAACACAATCTACGGTTTTTGGTCCAAGCTTGCGCTTCTTGGGGATCGGTATATTGACCTTTGCCAAACAGCCCCAAGTACGTAAGTAAGAGAGTTTCAGCCTTTTCCTTTCCCATTCCTCAAATGGGGTAACAGTTTTTGTCTTTGGGGGAACTCGGTTTAGGACATGACATGCAGTCATTAGCGCCTCCCCCCACCATGCCTTGGAGAGACCCGAAGTATCTAACATGGCGTTAACCAAATCAGTTAGAGTTCGGTTCTTTCTTTCGGCCACCCCATTTGACTGAGGTGAATAGGGAGGCGTCCTCTCATGTATTATACCATGTTCCGCACAAAACAAATCAAATTCATTGGAAAAGTATTCTCCACCACGATCAGACCTAAGCCGTTTAATCTTTCGATCAAGTTGGTTCTCTGCTTCAGCTTTATAGTTTTTGAAGTAAGTTAAAGCCTCATCTTTAGATTTCAGAAGATACACATAACAATATCTAGTAGAGTCATCAATCAACGTCATGAAATATTTCTTTCCACCTTTTGTCATCACACCATTCATCTCACAGAGGTCTGAATGTATAAGTTCCAGTGGTGCCAAGTCTCTTGCCTCTGCAGTCTTATGGGACTTGCGAGGTTGCTTAGCTTGAACGCATACTTGGCACTTGGAACCCTTGACAGTAGGAAACTTCGGAATTAAACTCATATTAGCTAACCGCGTCATGCTACCAAAGTTAATGTGACAGAGTCGAGAATGCCAAACATTGGACTCATTATCATAGCAAATGTGATTAACAACTTTGGTGCAAATATCTGACAAAGATAGGCGGAACAAGCCTCCGCATTCATAGCCTTTCCCAATGAATTGTCCATACTTGGAAATTACAACTTTATTGGACTCGAAAACCAACTTAAAACCATCTCGACACAAACGCGAACCGCTAACGAGATTTTTATTGATGGAGGGCACATGATGAACGTTCTTCAGTCGCACGATCTTCCCCGAAGTAAACTTCAGATCCACCGTACCGACCCCACGAACAGTAGCATATGACCCGTTCCCCATCAGCACGGGGGAAGTCCCTGTGACCTGATAAGAAGAAAACATAGAGGCGTCAGCACAGACATGAACATTGGCACCAGTATCAATCAACCAATCAGGAGACTGACATAATGAAAGAATTGTAGGGACGTACCCAGAGTCTTTCATCTCCGTGTCAATGACAACATTGGCGGTCTTGCCGCCATTCTCAGGTCCGCGCTCCTCATAGCGATTAGGGCAGCTGGAGGCCCAATGTTTTTCACTGCCACAAACATGGCACACTCCCTTCTTCTTATTAGGATTCTTCTTGAAGTTGGTAGGCTGTGACGGCTTGTTCTTTTTGTCGAACTTGCCTTTTCCACCAGATTTATTCTTGAAGTTGAACTTGTTGGGCTGGTAGTTCTTTTTATGTACCATATGGGCACTTGAACCACCCTCAGGAACTCGAGCACGTGTATCCTTTGCTCTCGCCTTCTCTTCAACATCAAGAGTCCCAATGAGATTCGCAACGCAAAACTCTTGCCTCTTGTGTTTTAAAGAAGTAGCAAAGTTGTTCCACGAATGTGGAAGTTTGGCAATAATGCCTCCGGCCACAAACTTGTCCGGCAACACACACTTGAAGTGCTCAAGTTCTTTGGCAAGCGACTGTATCTCATGCGCTTGTTGAACAACAGAGCGCTCATCAGTCATCTTGTAGTCATAATATTGTTCCATGACATACAATTCGCTGCCAGCGTCCGAGGCCCCAAACTTGGCCTCGAGCGCATCCCACATGTCCTTGCCGTTATCAAACGACATATATGAATCCACAATGGAATCATCAAGAATGGCAAGGAGGGCACCCTTAAAGAGAGTATCGATCTTCTCATAAGCCTCCTGCTGTGCAGGATTAAGATCGCCCTCGGGCTTTCCTTTGGTGGCGTCATAGCATTGCATGGACTGAAGCCAGTACACTGCTCTCGTGCGCCACCGCTTATAGTTCACCCCCTTGAAAGGCGGCGGCTTCATAGACGCAAGTAAGCCAGATGCAGTAAATTGCCTATAATCAGGTTTTTGGATTGTTGAATATATTAGCAATTTAGCATATGATTTAATCCACGAAATAAACAAACAATCCATGGCAATAATGAAACAGATCAAACTAGCCATGCGATCTACTAAAACAGTAGACAACGAGATCACATCTAAAGCAATTACTAGGAACACGACTTGCAACATGATCTCAAACAGAGAAGAACAGATCACGTACGGTGCAGCGGGTGTGGAGCCGCTGGTGTTGGTGTTGGTGTTGGTGTCGCCCATGTCGTTGATGGAGAGGCTGCCGACGTCCGGGAAGAAGTCGTCGTCGGAGAAGTAGTCGTCGATGTCAGCAGTCGCGCGAGTGCGCTCCCCAAAAACCTGATCGCCCCTCTCCCGTACAGGATCTCGAGAGGTGGAGTTTCGGAGGCCTGCTGTCCCTTCTTGCGGTGTACGCCGGAAGAAGGGATGGAGAAGACTTGAGCGGCGGCGCAATGATCTGGAACAAGGAGGAGGAACCATATGGCGGTGCGACCAAGGTAGGGTTTGCGCTGTTTATATAGACGCAGCGGGACGGGCCGACGTGGGAGTAGAGCCCACGAAAACGGCGCACCAATTAAGCATAATTAACGCGTCCGTTAATTACAATTAATGCCTCATTAATTTTTCCCGAGCTGCAAAAATATAAGCGTACGCATAGCTTTGTCCTCGGCTCGGCTCATTCCCGAAACCCGACGCGCGCGTCGTGACGAGGCGAGGCGTGGCGAGGCGAGCGAGGAGGAGGAGCGCGCGTGTAGCACTTCTCTTCTCAAGCTCTTACAAGTGCTAGTGGAGCTCACCTTATAAAGAGGTGTGGCTCTCCCTCCACTAGAGAGGTGGTACTAAACTTCCCACCACTTGCTATGCATGAATGGGCCAAGAGAATTTCAGAATTTACAAAGTGCTTTGGGCCAAAGGCCCACTCAGCAAATGAGTGCAAAATTCAGCAATACCCCACAAAGTCTCATTGGCTCATCTCATCATTTTTGTTCCAAATCATTGTTTATATACCGATGTTTTAGTGGAGACTGTTAAGTTGAACTTCCACGTAGAATTCATGCTGCACTAGTTCACAACTTGAATAGTGGACTATGCCTTGAACTACAAGCTTTCTGTAAATCTAGTTTCACACAAACCCTTGATCGATACTGGGCTGCCGCAAGGCTTCCCCGCGGGTGGAGCTTATACGTCATACTCCAAAGCCTTTCATGAGTTTATTAGAGAGCACCCAACTCTCACGGACTGCGACGCTTAACAGCCTAGCTCATATAGGTGTATTCCTCAAAAGATGCTCTGCAGGACGACATCTTTGCTTATATACATAAGCCACTTGGAACACATTAAGATAAATATCAACCTACCATGCAGATCAGGAGAGTATTGCATCATAACGGAGTGGGGTAACCAATATAAGGATACTCTCCTCTCAGCTGACCAACAGCTTGTCTCCTACTTCTACTTCACGGGATCTCCGATCACATAGAGTAGGTTACCACTGTGGACAACTCAAACGGTGGGTCTCAAACCCATCTCCCTCGATGCATTATCTATCACATTACGTGATAGACCCTTTGTGAAGGGATCCGCCAGATTTTTAGACGTTTGGATATAATCCAATGTAATAACTCCGGAGTTCTTCAATTTTCTGACAGATTTCAGTCTCCTCTTCACATGTCTTGATGACTTCATATTATCCTTAGAACTGTTTATTTTGACGATCACAGTTTGATTATCACAGTTCATCAGGATAGCGGGTATTGGTTTTTCCACCACAGGTAAGTCCATCAAGAGCTCACGAAGCCACTCTGCTTCAACAGTGGCTGTGTCTAATGCTGTGAGTTCCGCTTCCATAGTTGACCTCGTTAAGATGGTCTGCTTGCAAGACTTCCAGGAAACAGCGCCACCACCAAGTGTAAACAAATACCCACTTGTGGCCTTAATCTCATCAGCATCAGATATCCAGTTGGAATCACTATAACCCTCAAGTACCCTAGGATACCCAGTATAGTGAATCCCATAGCTCGCAGTGCCTTTCAAATATCGCATAACTCTCTCAAGCGCATGCCAATGATCATCTCCCGGATTTGACACAAATCGGCTCAGTTTGCTAACAGCAAATGAGATGTCAGGCCTCGTGGCACTTGCCAAGTACATAAGCGAGCCAATAATCTGAGAGTATCTCAGTTGATCTCTAGCAATCTGTTTATTCTTACGAAGTAGCACGCTAGGATCATATGGTGTTGGAGAGGGCTTACAGTCGCTATACCCAAAACGACTTAAGACCTTTTCCACATAGTGAGACTGAAGCAGAGTAATCCCACCATCATCATCTCTTAGTAGCTTGATGTTCAAGATAACATCAGCTACCCCCAGATCTTTCATCTCAAAACAGCGAGATAAGAAATCCTTGACCTCCTTGATTAAATCGAGGTTGGTCCCAAAAATCAATATGTCGTCGACATATAGACAAAGAATGACTCCCTCGCCCCCACCATGGCGATAGTACACACACTTGTCGGCCTCGTTTACAACAAAGCCTTCAGCAGTTAAAGTCCTTTCAAACTTTTCGTGCCACTGCTTAGGAGCTTGCTTAAGGCCATACAAAGACTTCAATAACTTACACACCTTGCCCTCTTGACCAGGTACTACAAAACCATCTGGCTGCTCCATGTAAATTTCCTCGTCCAACTCTCCATTGAGGAAAGCTGTCTTAACGTCCATTTGATGAACGAGAAGACCGTGCGAGGCAGCCAATGAAAGTAGCACCCGTATAGTGGTCAATCTGGCCACTGGTGAGTAAGTATCGAAGAAGTCTTCACCTTCTTTTTGAGTATAGCCCTTGGCCACAAGCCTTGCTTTGTACTTCTCAAGAGTACCATCAGGCCTAAGCTTTTTCTTGAACACCCACTTACATCCTACAGGTTTGCACCCATAAGGACGTTCAGTAATTTCCCAAGTTCCATTAGCCAAGATGGAATCCATCTCACAACGAACGGCTTCCTTCCAGTAGTCAGCATCAAGAGATGCATAGGCTTCTGAAATAGTGCTGGGTGTGTCATCCACGAGGTACACAATGAAATCATCACCAAAGGACTTTGCAGTCCTCTGTCTCTTGCTCCTTACAGGAGTTTCATTGTCATCCTCCTCAGGATTCTCAACGTGTTCTATCGAAATGGTGGTCTCAGGAATCTCAGTTAAATCCTGACCAGATAAAGTAGAAACCTCCTGGTTTGATGAGGTAGGCATATCCTTCATAGGAAATATATCCTCAAAGAAAGTCGCATCATTCGACTCCATAATTGTACCAACACGCATGTCGGATACCTCAGATTTTACTATCAAAAATCTATAACCAATGCTATGAAAAGCATAACCCAACAGAACACAATCTACGGTTTTTGGTCCAAGCTTGCGCTTCTTGGGGATCGGTATATTGACCTTTGCCAAACAGCCCCAAGTACGTAAGTAAGAGAGTTTCAGCCTTTTCCTTTCCCATTCCTCAAATGGGGTAACAGTTTTTGTCTTTGGGGGAACTCGGTTTAGGACATGACATGCAGTCATTAGCGCCTCCCCCCACCATGCCTTGGAGAGACCCGAAGTATCTAACATGGCGTTAACCAAATCAGTTAGAGTTCGGTTCTTTCTTTCGGCCACCCCATTTGACTGAGGTGAATAGGGAGGCGTCCTCTCATGTATTATACCATGTTCCGCACAAAACAAATCAAATTCATTGGAAAAGTATTCTCCACCACGATCAGACCTAAGCCGTTTAATCTTTCGATCAAGTTGGTTCTCTGCTTCAGCTTTATAGTTTTTGAAGTAAGTTAAAGCCTCATCTTTAGATTTCAGAAGATACACATAACAATATCTAGTAGAGTCATCAATCAACGTCATGAAATATTTCTTTCCACCTTTTGTCATCACACCATTCATCTCACAGAGGTCTGAATGTATAAGTTCCAGTGGTGCCAAGTCTCTTGCCTCTGCAGTCTTATGGGACTTGCGAGGTTGCTTAGCTTGAACGCATACTTGGCACTTGGAACCCTTGACAGTAGGAAACTTCGGAATTAAACTCATATTAGCTAACCGCGTCATGCTACCAAAGTTAATGTGACAGAGTCGAGAATGCCAAACATTGGACTCATTATCATAGCAAATGTGATTAACAACTTTGGTGCAAATATCTGACAAAGATAGGCGGAACAAGCCTCCGCATTCATAGCCTTTCCCAATGAATTGTCCATACTTGGAAATTACAACTTTATTGGACTCGAAAACCAACTTAAAACCATCTCGACACAAACGCGAACCGCTAACGAGATTTTTATTGATGGAGGGCACATGATGAACGTTCTTCAGTCGCACGATCTTCCCCGAAGTAAACTTCAGATCCACCGTACCGACCCCACGAACAGTAGCATATGACCCGTTCCCCATCAGCACGGGGGAAGTCCCTGTGACCTGATAAGAAGAAAACATAGAGGCGTCAGCACAGACATGAACATTGGCACCAGTATCAATCAACCAATCAGGAGACTGACATAATGAAAGAATTGTAGGGACGTACCCAGAGTCTTTCATCTCCGTGTCAATGACAACATTGGCGGTCTTGCCGCCATTCTCAGGTCCGCGCTCCTCATAGCGATTAGGGCAGCTGGAGGCCCAATGTTTTTCACTGCCACAAACATGGCACACTCCCTTCTTCTTATTAGGATTCTTCTTGAAGTTGGTAGGCTGTGACGGCTTGTTCTTTTTGTCGAACTTGCCTTTTCCACCAGATTTATTCTTGAAGTTGAACTTGTTGGGCTGGTAGTTCTTTTTATGTACCATATGGGCACTTGAACCACCCTCAGGAACTCGAGCACGTGTATCCTTTGCTCTCGCCTTCTCTTCAACATCAAGAGTCCCAATGAGATTCGCAACGCAAAACTCTTGCCTCTTGTGTTTTAAAGAAGTAGCAAAGTTGTTCCACGAATGTGGAAGTTTGGCAATAATGCCTCCGGCCACAAACTTGTCCGGCAACACACACTTGAAGTGCTCAAGTTCTTTGGCAAGCGACTGTATCTCATGCGCTTGTTGAACAACAGAGCGCTCATCAGTCATCTTGTAGTCATAATATTGTTCCATGACATACAATTCGCTGCCAGCGTCCGAGGCCCCAAACTTGGCCTCGAGCGCATCCCACATGTCCTTGCCGTTATCAAACGACATATATGAATCCACAATGGAATCATCAAGAATGGCAAGGAGGGCACCCTTAAAGAGAGTATCGATCTTCTCATAAGCCTCCTGCTGTGCAGGATTAAGATCGCCCTCGGGCTTTCCTTTGGTGGCGTCATAGCATTGCATGGACTGAAGCCAGTACACTGCTCTCGTGCGCCACCGCTTATAGTTCACCCCCTTGAAAGGCGGCGGCTTCATAGACGCAAGTAAGCCAGATGCAGTAAATTGCCTATAATCAGGTTTTTGGATTGTTGAATATATTAGCAATTTAGCATATGATTTAATCCACGAAATAAACAAACAATCCATGGCAATAATGAAACAGATCAAACTAGCCATGCGATCTACTAAAACAGTAGACAACGAGATCACATCTAAAGCAATTACTAGGAACACGACTTGCAACATGATCTCAAACAGAGAAGAACAGATCACGTACGGTGCAGCGGGTGTGGAGCCGCTGGTGTTGGTGTTGGTGTTGGTGTCGCCCATGTCGTTGATGGAGAGGCTGCCGACGTCCGGGAAGAAGTCGTCGTCGGAGAAGTAGTCGTCGATGTCAGCAGTCGCGCGAGTGCGCTCCCCAAAAACCTGATCGCCCCTCTCCCGTACAGGATCTCGAGAGGTGGAGTTTCGGAGGCCTGCTGTCCCTTCTTGCGGTGTACGCCGGAAGAAGGGATGGAGAAGACTTGAGCGGCGGCGCAATGATCTGGAACGAGGAGGAGGAACCATATGGCGGTGCGACCAAGGTAGGGTTTGCGCTGTTTATATAGACGCAGCGGGACGGGCCGACGTGGGAGTAGAGCCCACGAAAACGGCGCACCAATTAAGCATAATTAACGCGTCCGTTAATTACAATTAATGCCTCATTAATTTTTCCCGAGCTGCAAAAATATAAGCGTACGCATAGCTTTGTCCTCGGCTCGGCTCATTCCCGAAACCCGACGCGCGCGTCGTGACGAGGCGAGGCGAGGCGTGGCGAGGCGAGCGAGGAGGAGGAGCGCGCGTGTAGCACTTCTCTTCTCAAGCTCTTACAAGTGCTAGTGGAGCTCACCTTATAAAGAGGTGTGGCTCTCCCTCCACTAGAGAGGTGGTACTAAACTTCCCACCACTTGCTATGCATGAATGGGCCAAGAGAATTTCAGAATTTACAAAGTGCTTTGGGCCAAAGGCCCACTCAGCAAATGAGTGCAAAATTCAGCACCAACATACAACCATACTGAAATTTGTAATCCAGTTTAGTTGGTGGGTCTCAGAGCCTCAAACCTGGAACACCTGACTCACTAGCCATGCTGTTTCCTTCGAGATAATAAATAGTATAGTGAAATTAAGATAAACGGCTTCATATGACTACATAATTGCACCGCGTGCACAAGAAACAGCATAATCAGAGATCCTTCCGTTACACAGAAATGATGACATAATTAAATGAAACCATAGATAGACCAACATAAGCAGCAATAGGTTCAGTAATACATTCGGTTCCCAATTCCCATACGGCCGGCTAGCCTATATACAGGCAGCCCACATTTAGTACAAGGCCAACAAAACAAAAGAGAGGGAGGTTTACAAAACAGGGAGCAAACATCAGGCGCCTCCAACTTGGTGTACTAAGTTCTAGTTCCCGGTAGTTCACAAAACAGCAAGTTAACAATGTACTGGAGTCACGACAGGATCATGGCAGTACTAGAGTCGCCTCCTTAATTTGTTACTCCTCTTCCTCCCCTAGAATCACGACAGGATCGTGGCAGTACTGGCGTTCCACCTCAGTTTTGTCTCGTAATTCCTCCTCGTTTTCGGACTCTGATTCAGAGCATTAGCACTCCTGACAAGCAAATCGAAACAGTGAGAAGTGCATATTCAGGCCCAGCGAACTACTAACATGTAAATATGGAGTCAACAAAATCAGATTAAGACAATGTATGAACCAACTAACAATAAAGTCTATATTACCTTCGGATCGATGTTTGCCTCCATGCTGTAGGGCTCGCTTTTGTAAAATAAGTGCCATCTCTGTTCAATACCTTCAGCAAGATCGTCCGCATAAGCCTCGACATGCTGGATATGGCTGAACCTTCCCCACTCAGGGCCAGACCTTCCCAAGGCCATGCAAGCGAGTAGCTCTGGGCCACAGTTCAGCAGCAAATGACTTGGCTTTACTGATTGCAGGTACATCGGGAGTGCTTTCTTGCTGTAGTAAACTGTCAGCTTGAGTCTGCGGAGTGCATCCATCTCCTGCAGCGACTCGAGCTTTGGGCAGCGATCAATCTCAAGCTTTTGCAATTTGGGGAAATGGGAGATATTAGTCAGCTCGGGTAGGTTATACAGGTCGAGCTCGACTACTGAAGAGAAGTTTTCTAGAGACTGAAGGCGCTGGACTCGCGATATGGTTAACTTCTTCAACGCTCTTGCATTGGTGGAAAGGCCAGGAGGGATACACCTCAATTTGCAGTCATTGATAAAAAGTTCCTCCAAAGCCTGCATAGCTTGCACTTCCTTCTCCCAATCCCACTCCTCCCATTCCACCATTCCATATAATATCATCTCGTGAAGCCTTGGAAACGCTGCAGCTACCTGGGATGAAGCATGGTGACGGTGACTTTGTGGCTGCACAAATTCAGAACCAACACGCTTGATTGCTGAAGCGTTACACACCTCTAGGTAATCTAAACATGGGAGCATACTCAAGCCATCCGGGAGTTCGGTGCAATAAGGAAGATCCCGCATAATTAGAATCTTTAAGATATTGAGGGGCATATGCATCACTGTTGCTGACATCATCCATCTTGGGAGTTGACGCCCAAAATATTCGAAGATACGAATATGTTGTATGCAAGGCGGAGGATAGAGGCCATCAAACACGTCCTCAATCACCACTTGATCCTTCTCAGACACTTCATCTTTGATCAATCCATTGCTGCCTATTCTACTCGTGCAGTTGAGGGCCAGAATCATAAGATTGACCTTTTCACCAAGCTTGACCTTCGTGGTGAATGAGGCAGCAGACACATTCTTCAGACCCACTATTCCAAGGCGCCTAAGGTTGGATAGAGGCCCGAGCTCTTCCAAACTACACCAATCTTCTTCCATGTGAGCTCGGAACCCATATAATGACCTCAGATTTGTCAAAGCAGAAAAACCCCTGGGCATACTTTCTATAGATGTCTCGTCAAGGTCAAGAAATCTCAGTTCCCTTAAGTTTACAATGTTATTGGGAAGTTTCACAAAATTCTCACAACCCTCAAGGCTAATGTGTTGTAGGAATTTCATCCTCTGGATATTCTCAGGCAGTGTATTTAAGTCATCACAATTTTTTAGCGCCAAATACCTCAAGTGTTTCATCTTATACAGTGATTCAGCCAAGACAACAATATTTGAGGATTCTATATACAGGGTTCGTAGGCTTGAAAAGGTTCCCAATGAATCATCTGATTGTATCTTGAAACTCCCAAATAAAATTAATGATCTTAGTGATTTCTGCTCTTGTAAACTTCTCCACTCAAATTCATCTGATTCCAATCCTTTGGTTTCTATACACAACCTAAGGTACCTTTGCAAACTAATTTTTCTGTTAATATTTTCTCCATTGTGAGTTATTAGTGCGTCATCTCTAGCTAAAAAAAGAGCAAATGACCGAACAATATCATGCATATTGCAGACATATAGACCAGCATAATCTGGATCTGGCTCTATAAGGTTCCTTACTATTAGCTCCCTGTAATACTCAAGTCCTAATTCTTCTAATCCATCTGAGTTTCCATGGACAAAACCTTCACTGATCCACATGCCAATAATTTCAGAGGAGTCCATATACTTTTTTTTAGGTTTAAGGGAGAAATGCAGAAAGCATTGCCTTAAACAAGAGGGCAAGTCCTCATAGCTAAGAAATATTGCATAATTTAGTTCATCCGGCATTTGAGATACTGACCATATAGCATTGTTCAGAACCTTTTGCCAAGCATGTTGATCTTTGTCCCTCTGGCATAGGAGCCCTCCCATCACTTTTACAGCAAGTGGTAGACCATCACACTTTTCTATAATCTGCAAGCCAATATCCTTTAGAATCTCAATCTCGGGTTCATCTTTTTCTGTTGTTAGTACCTGCAAAGAATTGAAATATATAGTTAATAACGAACACATGATGCATTAGCACTGGCTAGTGCCAAAGTTTTTTTCGCACATAAGCTAGATCGTTGAGACAATATAGTAATACTAAAAAGCTCAACATTGTAATACCTAAATAAAATTGCCAAGAAAAAGTGATATCTTGGTCAATAGTTTGCATGTGTATGTTGTAATCTTGAACTTACATTTCAATATAGTTTTTCAAATATGTTATGAACTTTCCATGCAGCACAAGTGCATGGTTGACTGTTACAGATACTAGATGATGCCCCGCACGTTGTAGCGGAACTTTTTTGTAAAATATTTCAGTGAAAATGTTTGGTTACATGAAGCATGTATATTTGAAACAATAACTTTTGAACTAATATATGGATTTAATATAAATATCATAATAAAATAAAAATTTCCATGCATGTGGGTTTTTATTATGCATAGTGGCATATTGAGGTGGGTCTTTCTCATGCATGTTGGATAATGAGGTGGAATGCTTGCATATTGAGAAAAATATGCTAGTGAAGAGTGATGTGGCATGCATGATGAGGTGGCGTGTGTGCATGTTGAGAGAATTGGTAGTAGTGGGGGGCAACTTCTTAAGAATGTAAGATGTAAGATGTAAGATGACTGAATAGATCTAACGGTAAATTGAAACAAGCATCGATATTGCATGAAGTTTACTGTATTTGGCATGCCAATCCCACTGCTCACAAGAAATCAATTTGAGCGCTGCTTGTTCATGCTATAGTTTCTATCGAACAATGGTGGGCAAATAATGCAAGTAGCCTTAGGACAGGAAGCAAGTTAATTTGCTTGAAAGTAAACTAGTGCTAGATTATTAAATATTCAGTGCAATGAGAAGTTACTTCTAGTAAGTAGGCACGCTCACCTGCTTCTTAAGCAATGACCATTTATCTTCGGCACCTAATTTGTCAACATGGTGGTAGTGCACAGCTTTCATGCTTTGGGCAACAGTGACATGTCTTGTGGTGACGACGATTCTGCTACCGGGACTGCCATAGCTAAATGGAGCCATCAACAGTTTGTCCCATGGGTCAACACCCCACATATCGTCTAGTACAAGAAAAAACTTCTTATCCTGGATGGCATTCTTGAGAGCAACAACAAGTAGGTCTCTGTCTCGAGCCCCAGCTCCTCCTGGCAGGTCTCCACCAACGTCGACGATAGCCTTACTCAATAGCTCTATATCATTGAAATCCTGTGTGATGCTAAGCCATATCTTCTTAGTAAACTTGCCTTCAATACCGTTGTCATTGAAGACCTTCTTGCCGAGCGTGGTCTTGCCAATCCCGCCAACACCAACAATTGCAACCACCATGAAGCGATCACTCTTGTCACCGACGGCCTCCCTTGTAAGCACCTCCACAAGTGCTTTCGTGTCCTCCTCGATCTTTTCACTAACCACACCAGACCGCTCTATCAATGAATCTGTTTTGCGGTCAGTGGCGAGATATCGAGTGGTCTTCTGGTCTTGGTAAGCTTCTAGCTTGATGAAACTGAAACTGCCACTCCTCTTGTTGATGTCATCCAAATTTTGGTTGAGCTTCTTGATGCGGGTGCCAATGTCGTGGGCGTGACGTGGATTTCGCATGCAGAAGAGAAGTGGGTTAAGGCACCCCATGTTCTTGGATGGACCCTCCTCCAAGGCCTTGAGCTGGCATAGGTCGATGATGTCGGTGGCCTGGTACATGGCACGCTTCAGCTTCTCCACCCACCCCCGCACACTCTCATCAGTGATGTTCCTCCTATCGGCATCTGCAAGGACATTCTTGAGGTCCCTGAGCTTGACGCTTAGGTTGTCGATCCCACTAGAGACGCCGATCATCATGGCCACCTCTTCTCTTGCCATCTCAGTGAGCATGTTGGTGACATAGGATGCCAGAGCATCCAAAACCCCCGCCATTAGTTGCAGTACTAAAAAAATGCATGCAAATTAATTACCCCTCTTTATATCAACCTTTTACATCGACAATGGCAATGGCATTATAGAAGTTGGTTCATACATCTCACCACTCAAACATATAGTGGATTCACTCTCTAGAGATTAGCATGTTGTGAATAGAAAACAAAATGGTTTGCAAAGAAGAAGGCATTGCTAAATAGTCTGAACCATGAACAAATATAATGGTGTTGCTCAAAATAAAAAAGAGGACACATGTATTTAAGTTGTGAAGCAACAACAAATCTAGAGTTATGTACTGAATCGATCTGAAATCAATTACCTTGAATCGAAAGGAGAGACCAGATCAAGCTGTAGATCGAGCAACCACCTGTAGGGGGAACTGAATGTGGAAGCGGAGATACTTATTTAGCTGGATGAAGGAAGCAAGAAGATGATGCCTTTCTTTACTCAAGGTAGCGGTTCCTTTTCGTTATTTGGTAAAGCAAAAGGGGACGTATTCCTTTTCCTTTTCGGCAGGGCAAGAAAGGAATTGGTTCCTTCATGCTAAAGGCTATGAAGGAAGCGAGTAATTTGCAAACTTTATTGATTTGAGTACGCGTTACTCCCAGCACAAAAGCTGTCTCTACATTACATCTTCCAGGCTATGCATGCTACTAGCTTATTATTCCTTGCACAACCCAGAGAGCAAGAGCTGCCTACGTACACTTCATTTGATTGTACTAACTACTGAAGAATTTTGTATGGCGTACAGTTCCAGACAAGGCAAATTAATGCCAGTCATTTCTAATTATTATCTGTCTATTTGCGCAAGCAGATTGAGAGTATCAGCAGTCCTTTTTTATTTCAAAGGAAAATAGCAGGACTCTGGCACTCTTTTAGCACCTTGAATGCGCATCGCTGAATGTTACTCATTGTCACTCGTCAGATCGATCGTGTTCAGGTCAGTGAGCTGTGAGACACTTGTCTTCTGGAACAGTAGCAGCACAGTCTAATCTTAAACCTTTTTCACTCTTAATAACTGACTAATGTGACCGGGTGAAAGTCCTGTTGTTGTTGCATTTATTAGATTTTATCACTGTTTAAATATATTAAAAAGGCTGACAGGTGAACCAAGGCTAAGCAGTGTCTTCGAACTAGCAGGGGCCTCTCACTACGGGACAGGCCACAAACGCCTAAGGCCGTCCGCTACGCCGACGGCCAAGATTTTGACGATGTGAAGGTACCTGCGTGACCGTCAGCGTAGGTGGAGCTACGCCGACGGCAATGGTACGCCGACGACATCGGAGGCTAACCCGAAGAATACCTAAGCCGACGGTGATACGCCGACGGCGGCCCTCGGCGTAGGCCTACGCCGCCGGCATTTGGCTCTACACCGACGGTTTCCGGCCGTCGGCGTATGCGTGCTGTGCCGTAGTGTCTAGTACAGGTTAATTCTGAATCTATGTAGACGTTTAACCATCAACTTAACAACAAAAATCACTACCCCTAACCTTTTGATGAAGAAATAAGTACCACGATATGATTGTAAGACCAACTGGAAATGCAGACCAGACAAAGAGTGAAGAGGGTAAAGTTGCAACCACTCACCAAAGGGACAACCTCGAATGCTCACTTCAACTAGAGCGAAATATGCCAATGGTGGCATCACATCAATGCATACACCACTACCTTGTTGCATGGAAGAGGAGTGGATACGTGGATGAGGTCATTCCTCCTATAAAACCTCCTAGCCTACCCAGCTTCTGAGACGATCTGAGATCGCTAATGATTTTGGGTCGCTGGATTGCTACGTGAACAGATAAAAACGGCCGCTGGCAGGTAAATCTGCCGTTGAGTAAGTTGGAGGCGCATTAATTCTGTTCTGAAGTCTATGATGGGTGGCCCCTGCTTATCTTCGATGCAATTCCTGCTTAGGCCCGGTAACAATCAGGCAGCGTAATTTGCGTACGCATGATCCGTGGCCTGTGCTCTCATTGGCCCTCTGCATTGGTAGGTGGCTTCGATGAGTGTACGGGCCAGAGACGAGGCGAGGCCTAAAAAATAGCTGCCTCCACTTCATCTGTCTCTGTCTCCTCCCATTCCTCTGCGCCGCCTCCTCCTCCTCCTCCGATTCCCCTCCTCTTCTTCATGCGTGGCGGCCGGAGAAGCTCCTCGCGCCGCCGTCCGTCCACCCTGCCTCTCTCGTTTTCCTCCTCTCTCAGATCGGGGCCGGGCGGAGCAGCTTTGCCTTCTTCGTGTCCTCCATCCCCATGCGTGCATCAACGATCCAGGAGGAGCTCAAGCCACAGTGGTGGTCCACGACACCGTCGCCGTCGTCCTCAGCAGGAGGAGAACGGACCGCATAGACGGTCGGCTCCGTTTTGCTCCCACACCGCCGTCCGTCCATCCTTTCTCTCTCTTGTTTTCCTTCTCTTTTAGATCGGGGCCACTGCTAACTCTCTCTCTCTTTCTCATTCTCATTTTCGTTGGTGGGGATATGATGATGGCCACGACCACGTCGACGGTGAGTGAGGAAGATTCCTTATCGCGGGGAGGGAAGTAGCCATAGATTGAGGAGGACGGCACAGTTCGAGAGCTTGGTCATGGCCTGCAGATTGAGGAGGACGTCACAGTTCAAGAGCATGGTCATGGCCTGGGAGCACACCATGTGGACATGCAGTGGCTCTTCTTCACCGGCTGCCACTTCGACAACGACTACGACGTCCAGCACGACTCCATCCTCTTCATCGGTCTCCGCCTGCGCTCCACTGGCACAATCGTTACGTATGTTTTCATTACTGTTATATTAAACTGTTGGCTGATTCTTACCTCATGCTTCAAGACTCGTCGGAAGATGCTAGTCTTCGATAGGCCTAGCTTCTTACCCTTATTCTGATTTCTATCTTGCAGTCCACTATATATACAGCCTCCCCTTTCCATTGATACAATGCATAATGCTTAGTAGCGGACGTAAGACTCGCGGGTATACTAGATACTCACCTGCTTTATTTCCTTTATTGTTTTGCCTGATCGGCCGCTGCAGTCAACGTTGGAGCCCAGGAGCCGGAGTCCCCGATGCCGACCACCGCAACATGAAGATCCCCGATGCCTTCTTCGACGTCGAGTTCCCCTTTGACCAGGAGTAGTTTGGAGGTTCCCAGGCAGGAGGCCTTGCCTTTTCGACCGTTTGTTTTTGTGCTAGCCTTCTTAAGGCAACCTTGTATTCTTGTGTCTGTACTCAGATACTTTTGCTTCCGCTGACTTTGTGCTCTCGAGCTGTTGTATTCGAGCCCTCGTGGCCCTTGACTTGTATTAAACAGCTTGTATTATTTTATTTGTAGAGTTGTGTTGTGATATCTCACCGTAAGTCCCTGATCTCGATCGTGTACCTTGCGTGTATGATTACGTAAACGGTCTGATTTTGGGAGCGTCACAAGTTGGTATCAGAGCCGACTGCCTGTAGGACACCCCTTCCAACTCCTTGGTCGAAGTCGAGTCTAGTCTTTGCAAAACTACTTACTAACAGTGTCGTGTGGCTTATCGGCCCACGTCGCAAACTGGATGGGATTAGGATCATTTTTCTCCGTACCTTTACTCTGGGATTCTACTCTCTTATCCTTTCGGGAAATTTTTCTAACTCTGACAATAGGATCTCGTGGTCGCATCTACCCGGAGAGCCCTGCATTCAAGATGATCGCTTGCTTCACCTGAAGATTCCGAAGATTACACTCCGATAAATTCCCGAGAACCTACGTGTTCATCGCCTTTGCAATCCCGTGCCACCGATAAGTCCATGTGGATAATTGCATCCACCTCCCGATTTGGAAATCACAATTTCCATTGTACTTAAGCATCAAGTTATTCCGGTGCTTCTGTCACCCGATGCCTTGGCATTCTTTCCCCTTCTAGTTGAGTGCCCATACTCACATCGGATCCTTTGCGAACCATCCGACCTTTTTGTGGATTACTATCCGACTATTCTTACATGGCTTCTCCCATGTGTCAATTGGATTCATCATGTGAAATACCATCCTTGCCCTCGATGATTTGTGTTATCATCGACAACCTCCTTTGACTCTCTGCCAATACAACTTGGTTGAGTATATCGTGTTCTGCTTTCCTTTGGGAAAGATATACACCTGATACATGTGTATCATCACATCTTCCTTTCGATTGGTCTGTTTAACCTTTCCTATAAGGTATCTTATCTGAGCAGTGATAATTCCCTGCTCATGTAAACACTTCGGTGTACTACGTTGTCCATACAACCTGTTACTATTGACGATGAATTTTCAATAACCATCTATGAACGAGAGTTTTGCCAATTGGTCTGCCTCGTCTTAACGAGCAGAGATATTGTTCTCTTCGTCCCTTGCCCTTGGTACCGATGTCGTTGCCGACATTGTTGACAATTTGTTCCCTGGTAAACCGTGCGTTGTGATCGCGTTGAATGCCACCACCCTTCTTATTCAATGTGGGCCCATAACCCATAGTTCCACAGGATCGAAACCTGACTCTTGTCACCTACTTTGTGAAGTTCATTCGGTATCAGACTCAGTGCTTATGCCTGATGCTCTGGACCCCTTTTCATTATCCGTTATCCGCATCGAATGCATGCCTATCCGCCTGAGACTTCTCATGCGTTCTTTTATTCTCTCGATGTACTACGCATACCCCGGTAATCCGTCATGACCCTCGGATGCATCTCCGTTGGCCTTATGGCTCCTAACATCACCCTCGGAGTTGAAGGAGTTGGGCTCCTTGCTAGCCCCACCCACATAGTCTCAAGTCGGTCACCATCAACCTTGTTTTGGTGATGGTTTGACTGGAAACCCGCACGGCTGCAATCTATTGTCACACTAGAGTTGTTCAACTTTTCACCCTTCGGTGAGATGGTGAACTCTACCATGTCCTCTAAAACACAGTCGAGTTCGTTAAGGTTCGGTGGTCAAATCATGTTGAGCATGAAGCCACTCCTGAACGTGAAGTTCGCCTTCGCGAAAAATACGGATTTTTTTTCTACCACTCAAATTCTCGGGACGAGAATTCTCGTAGTGGGGGAGATTTGTAACACCCCGGGTGTCACGCTACAGTAACCCAACAGTAATCACTGTTGTTGGAACAGTAATCCTTTTGCTACAGTCAAATCATTGTTGCTAATTTCACTTTGATCACCTTTGCATTGATCCTTTCAATAATCATGTTGGGAGATATTCAAAAGCAATGTGATCTTGGACCTTGTTCATAATGAATCAATAAAAAAGTCCAACCCTTTTCATTTGAATTCAAATCAAATCTTGAAATGCCTTGGGTGCAATATTAAACCTAGGTGACAATTAAAGTTTGTCCAAAAATTGCCCAACCACTTTTATAAATTCACTAATAATCTCTGGACCAGGTTGGTATAGTTGTTGTTATTTATTGTGCTATAAAATAATGCAAACAAATAAAACAGTAGATTAAAAAGTCCAAATTAAATAATTATTATTTAAATAAAATGATGAATGATTTTATTTACAGTTCAAACTTTAAGTAGCCACTGTATATTATCCAACACTAATATTGGAGCCAGTCCTATATTTTACAAAATTATAATGCTAGCCAAAAGAATTAAATAAAGTAAATAATAAATAATTAAAAAAGTAAATAAAAAAATGGGAACTGGCCCAGGCCGACTGGGCCTAGTGCCCAGCCAACCCACCCCAGGCCGAGCCAGCCCACCTCGGGCCCCCCTGGCGCCTAGAGAAGCCAGGCCGACCCCCCCTCGATCTCTCTCTCTCTGGATCCCCCCCCCCACGATCCCCATCTCCCCTCCCTCTCCCTGGACCTCGATCCTGACCCCCCTCCCATGGACGCTGCCGCCACCGTTGGCTCCTCCGGCCGTCGTTGGCCTGCCCCGCCGTGCTGCCTCCCGTGCCCCCCCACGCCGCCTCTTTCCTCCCCAGGAGGTCCGCGCCGCTCCTCCTCCACCGTGTCCTCCGGCCGCCCCGCTCGAGCTCGTCGCCTCGCCCTCCTCAACCACCGCCTCGCCGCCTCTGACCCGCCCTCCAACCTCCCCGTGAGCGCGCCGCTCCCTCCCCCTTCCTCCCCGTCTCCCAGGTCGCCGTGGGCGCCTCACCCGTGCTCTTGCCGTTACTCCCTGGCACAAGGTCGTGCCCTGGCCACGGCCATCGTGAGGGCCATGCGTGTGTGTGTGTGTGGTGCGTGCCATGGCCTAGGCCGTGGCTGTGTTGAGTGTGTGCACAACCAGACGGCTGCTGGCTCCGGCCGCCGGCGACCTGTGCCCGTACAAGCACATCAACCCCTAGCCACCCTGGACGCCACCGTCGCCCCGACCCGTAGATGCCGCTACTTGCGGCTGCTGCTTATACAGTTGTTTCTACTGTTGTTGCTGCTACTATCTGTTGCTGTTAATTGTGCCTTCCAAAACAGCAGAAACACCGTTGCAAGATGAATTATAATGAAGCTAAAACTGAGTTGGACAGAGAGTACTCTTGACCAGCTTAATCTTACCCCACTGGACCAACCTCAATTGATGCATGGATTAAATGCTATGAAAATCACAAAAACACAGATATCTATTAACATAAAATATTTGTATCATCATTGCTAAGTTAGAGAGAGAAAACATGCTACATGGGTTGGGCTTGGCATCAGAGGGGTTGGCATAATAGTGCACATAATATAGAGCAAAACATGTGTTGGAAATATCTCCATTTGAGTTATGGATCAATCGTAATTATCGAGCAAACTTTATACATTTTAACAATTTCTGGGATTAACCTCGAGTAACACCTTTCATACCAAGTTTTAATTAAGTTAATGAACTCGAATATATTTGCCATCCATACTGAATTGTAGATCATAGAAAACTGTTAAATTTGATATAAGACACTAAATCGTCGGTTGATCAGAACATCAAACCGTAGGCTCTCAAAAACGACTAAATGTTGTTTAGCAACAAGAATCCTAGACTTAGCAATATTTTAGAAAAATCCCAATTAGACAATGACAAATTGGCCCCACTTGTTATTAAATAAATATAAGGATTAATTTAAATACCAGTGAATGACATGTGGGTCCCACCTGTAAGTTTGACTGAGTCAAAACACTGTTCTGGTTAATGTTTGATTTAAATAATAAAGAAATTCCAGAAATTCTTTTAAATGATTTAAACAAAAGAAATTAATATCTTTTAAAGCGTAAGTCAGATGAATATAATTTATATATGAAAGTTGATCAGAAAAATATAACGAATACGGATACGCTATCCGTATACCAATCACACCCCTCTAACACAACGAACACCGACATCCCCCCCTTCGGGCTGTCTGTCGATAATTCCCGGTGCTGGTAAAAACCTGCCGGATGAATTTATTCCGAACACGAAAGTTGTCCGGAATGGTTCAACTAGCACGGTTACACCCCTCATACGTTTGTCGGATGTCCACGACACCTCCGGCATGAACCCTTCCCCCTCCGGACACCCTGTCCGATAATCACCCGGAGCCGGTATTTTCATCCCCGGATGAATTCCCGCTCCGTGCTACCTGTATCGTACAACATTAGAGTATCGTTAACATTTCATATGTCATGTCTTGTATTTGTATTGCTATTATTGATGTGTATTTATTGTTTCTTCCCCCCTCTCTTATTGTCCGATAGTCCCGACGACCGCTGCCGATGCCCCTGTGATCGACAACTTCGTCGACGACCGTACCTCTACCGTCGAGCTTACAGGCAAGCAGAGCCATTCTCTTCCCCAGATATCGCCTATCTTCCGTACATTTCTTGCACTAGGCATGGTTACTGCTGCTGCTACGTTACAATCCTATTCAATTGCATAGCATGTTTTTGTCGCCCCTTGATGTACCTTCCTTTATCCTATGCTGCCTTATAAATATATATATAATATTCAGCAGTAAACCCTGCGAATTGTTAGCTAGGTTTAGAATAGCGGGCCGTGATCACTCGGATGAGTGAAAGCGGATTACAAATATTATAACTGCAACAGGTATAGATCAATGCAGATGCCCTAGGGAACCTACAACGGCGAGGCTCTGCCGAGTCGCTTCGAGTTTGACTTACGAGTGGACGGACTCGTATTTCACTCTCGTCGGCTCAGTAGCGTAGCATCACTGGGATGATACGAGGGTATTCCTCTTTAGTTCATTCCGCAGGTGTCTCGGCACCACCGGGGTGATACGAGAATATTCCTCTTTAGTTCATTCCGCTGATGTCTCTGTCGAACCTCTTCAAGTGTACCATCGAGGGTGATTCCTCCTGGTTCACTTGATGGTAGGCACTCGAATCAACTGGTGTCCTTACAGGTAAGGAGTCGGGTGACCCAACGGTGCCCGCGCAGGTTATCTTAGCGGAACGACAGGTCAGGTGTATTCTGTAACAGCCCACATGTAATAAGCTATCAAAACCATGTAATTTATTCTCCTCTGTTGGACTTGTAACTTGGCATGGTGGAGGTTTATGTCATTCCATGTGGTGATTTAAATTGGCATGGAGATTGGAGCCATGTTGGGTTGGTTTCTTTTGCTTCCAAAGTGGCTCAAGAAAGGCAGTCGGAGACTTTTCCTTGTCACATGCTCACTCTTCTTGATCCCAATCTTGGCCAAGCCTTTTCTTTTGCCTTTGCAAGGGTTTTAAAACCCTCAAAGTATTTTTGGCTTCACCAAAAGCAGAAGCTCTAGTTCAAAGGGTTTTTGTAATTCAAATGAGCTCACACTTTTGTTGTTGCCAAAAATGCCCAAACCATTTTTAGAAATTCAGGAATAATGCAAGGATAATTTCACATATTTTTATGTGAATTTTGCACTTGTATTTAATCCAGAATTGACCTCTTTTCCTTTCTATTTTTGGTAAATGGAAAAGAGTCCAGCAAGCCATTTCTCTCCTCTGCCCCAAGCCATGCTGGAGGCCCAGCCCATTTTCCCGCAGCCCCGCAGCCCGGCTGGAGGCCTTTCCAGCGAAGCGTTACGCGGGAGGCACCCTGGCCGCCCGATCAGGAACCGAGGGAGGGGACTCGACGCATTTCCACCGTGGAGAGGTCCCCTCCCCCTCTCCGCTCACACCGGCGGGCAGGCATCGACGTCGACGCCTGCCGACGTGGCTGGAGGCCGCCCTCCATATAAGCCGCCTCCTGGAGCCGCACGAACCCCCTAGGGTTCCGTTCCCCCAGCGATTTCCCCCTCGCCGCCGCCGGGAGAGGCTTCCCCCTCCGTCCTGTTTCCGCTCTGTTCCGGTGAGGTTCAGACCAATTCGCCGCCGCCTCGTGGTATTTCTTCAATTCCTTGCTTGATGCCGTCGTGATGACCGTTGCCTGTGCGTTTTCCCCTTCAGAATCGTGCCGGGAGGAGCGAGACGTCTCCGAGCCGTGGGTCCTCGCCGCGGGCCGTCTTCTTCCTCGACGCCGACGACGGCGTCTTCCTCCTCTACAGTGGGGCTGGGACACACTACGTGACCCACGAGGTGAGCTCAAGCCCTCAGTTCTTCCCGTAGTTGCGTGTAGGTGCTGGTACGCGCTACCTGTAGGAGGCCTGCCGCTCGGTTCGTCGCCGGCGAGGAATCCGTGACCACCTTGCCGTGGTGCGTCTCGGGCGACCTCACGCGTGCTCTGGGAGTGTCCAGTGCACGTCTTTGGCGCCAAAGGAGCCCCTTTCCGTGTTCTCTTGCTCTGAGTTGCGCCGCGTCTGAACTCTGCAAGTTGCTGACGGTCAGATCCGCCATGGTTCAGGCGAGCGTAGCCTCCCCTCCGGTGAGGGTTAGATCCCGTCCAGGGCACCTACGGATACGTGGGACTGCCCTCTTTCGATTGCCGTCGACGCTGTGTGCAGAGAAGCAGTGTGCACGACGCCGGCGTCGTGTGAACTTGGCCGCGCCGCCTCGTCTCAGTTCTGTTCAGGGATGCGTCGCCGCCGAGCTTTTCCCGGTTGGATTCCGGCGAGTAGAGGTCAGGAGTTGACCCCTAGAACACCCCTACGCGTAGCTGGCACTGCAGGCTCGAGGTTGATGGTAGCAGGAGACCTAGCGGTGGCCGGAGGCAGATGCGAGGCTCGCCGGAGTTTGAGCTCGCGCCCAGGTTCAGAAAGCTGCTGCTTTTCTTCAGTCTGGACGACAGGGACGAACACCTCACCTTCTGAGTGTGAGTGTTATGTTCAGATAACGTTTCGAGGCGCAGTGGTAGTGAGCAGTGGAGCGAGAAGCGCGTCGCGAGTTCGAGTCCAGCCGCCCCCCCTTTTTTTGATTTAATCGTGTGGCTGACGTCTGGGGCCCGCTGGTCAGCGAGCCAGGCCGCGTGGGCTGAGCCCATTGCGGGCCAGAGAAGTGGCATGGGCCGGCTTCGCCCGAAACCAGTCCATGGGGCTGTTGCCTGTTTTTCTTTTTGTTTTTTTCTTTTTCTTTTTTTCTTTTCTGTTTAAATTTAAATTTGAATTTGACTCCAAATTCAAATCTGGTTTTGAACATCCTTTGCAAATAGGGGCATGCCTTATATGTTTTTGGGGTAGATTGAGCTACTGAACACCAATGTGAGGTCCATTTTGCATCTGGCCCCTTCTAAAAATTGAAGTATGGTCATTTTGCAAATAAACCCCTTTTGCCTTTTCTTGTTTTTGCAAATTGGTTCAAATTTTAAAATTGCCCATGTCATATATGATTTTTGGGTAGTTTTGCACAAGGAGTTGCATGGTGATGCTGATTTCATCATCTGAACCTTTTTCAAAATCCATGTGGTGCAATTTTGCACTCAGCCCCCTGTACTTCAGTTGAATCTGCAACTGCCTTTGCAAATTCAAATGGAGACATGTTATATATGTTTTTGGGGTGCTTTTCTGCAAGGATTTCAGCAGTGATGCTTCCATGATGTTTTGTGCAACTTATGAATTCAAGGTGTGGTCACCTGATCCAAGATCATCAGATCTTTTTGCTTGCAACATTTCAACTTCAGTGCATTTGAAATGTTGGTCATCTGATCTCTTCAGTCTTGTTCCATGTCATCTCCTTTTTCAATTCAGCCCCTAACATATTGTCTTATGTAAGGTGGATGGATTCCAACCTTTGTTGCACCTTCCATGTGTCAACTTCACCGACACTACTCCGTCTCCGGAATCATTGCTTACTTTCATGTTATTTAAATTCTTGTAATGCTTTGTTGACCATGTCATGCTATCATGCTATTTACACCTAAATTAAGGCTCAGACCAAAGCCATTGCAATGTAAATAAAATGCATATGAAAGTGGTGACTTGTCGTCATCACCTTCATTTAAACTTGACTAGACAGGGTCATACCATGTAAATAAAACTTGAGCATGCCATCCTTGTTTGAGTTGCATCAGTTGCTTACTTGTGTGCCTTTTCTTTCCGGTATCGTTACGTTAGCACCCGAGACTGACGAGGAGACTTACGTGGAGCTGTCCGACACCGAGCCCGAGAGTACCGTGGGTGCTGCTTCGACTACCTTACCAGGCAAGGGGGAGATCTGTGTCATTACTTTATAACTTTCTGCTCATGCCTAGCTGTAGATCTAGAACGTTGTTGTTTGATCCTATCTACCTTATATGCCATGTTTAAAACCATACAGCCATGATCCCCACATCCCAGCAAACCATTGTTCTGCTAAGTTACCGCTGCTCAGCCATTGCTTAGTATGGATAGAAAATTTGCTGCTTACCCTATATTTTATGGTTGGGATATCATGCTATAAAAGAAGTTGGTTGATATTTATTATTGTTAAATGATGTTAATTTATATTCGACGAAAGGTGGAAGGCTGGATTATTCCCGTCTGGTGCTTTGTTCCATTTGAGTCACCTAGGACCCGAGTTCCGGGTATTGTGTTTCTTGACGAGCGTGCCTAATCGTGTGTGGGGTTTTATGGGGCCCCCTTGTCTTACCTACCTAGCTTCGTACAATTCTAGTGGTGGCCCGAGCTGATTTTACTTTGTCTCGTGTGTGTGTTGGTTGGCGCCCCAGCTGTTTTCGAAACAACCCGGGCCAGCGGAGACGTAGATTCTCTGTTGGTCCAAAACCAGGGAGCTAGGGGGCTGTTCACATAGTTTGGACAGTTAACCCGACCTCATCCAGACGGTAGAGGCCGATTCGAGAGCGTGGCCAGCTCTGGAGTTGGGTGTCGACTCACCGGGGGCCACCCGGGGTTGTGCGTTGTTAGTTAGAGGGACTCTGACGTTCCGGAGTTTCAGGCGCTTACCTAGCCAAGTGGAAACCGGGCGTACATGCGACGTCTATAATGGACAGTTGGTACACCCCTGCAGGGTAAATCTTTTCGAAAAGCCGTGTCCGCGGTTATGGACTACTTGAGACCTACTCCTTGTTCATAGAATAACATCAAAGATAATTATGCTATAAAAACTTGACAAACCGTGTGCATGCCTTGGTTGTCTTTCTTCGTCCAGGGGGACCAAGAGAGAAACGAGGTTGTGTTATGTTTGCGTAAGTAGGTGAATAGCCGACTTATGACACGTTGTCAACGTAAGTTCTTGGATCTCATCCCTATTCTTATAGAACGTGTAGCCACCATATATGCTAGTACGGCTGCAACCTGTCTATATCTTTACCTTGCCTGTAGCGTTAGTTATTCCGTAATGACATGTTCTCACCCCCGTTTACATTTCTGCCTTTACCGCTTTGCCTGATCGGCCGCTGCAGTGGACTACTACCTCGACCCCAGCACCGGACGATACTTCGTGGAGGTGCCCCCAGAGGATGACGACGAGTACGACTACACCGACCAGTAGGATCCTTTAGTTGGGCTCAGACGTTCCCGTGGGTGGATTTATGTGTAGCCCTCTCTAGGGCAATTTGGATCTTGACCGTACCCAGTCCCGACTATGTTTCCGCTTGATGTATTGATGTATTGATGAGATGTACTCATGGTGATGTTATGTTATTAGACAGTGGCGTTGTATGCCATGTTCTATTTATATTCTATATGTATTTCCTTTCTTGTAGAGTTATGCTTATATACTTGTTGTCGAGAATCCGGCAGCGACACGAGTGCGAGTGTCGTGCGCCGGTGGCGTTTGATGCGCTTCTAACTCCGACCGGACGCGAAAGCGACTAGTTAGAGTTAGTACCGCATCAAAGGCCTTATAACTTGGTATCAGAGCAGGACTGACTGTAGGACCCTTTACTGGCCGAAGTTGAGTCTAGAAATTATTTTGGTAGTTATATAGGAAAAATTCTCGGAGAGTAGGACCTCTTTCTGTTTTCTCCTTATCCCACCCTCCCACCCCTTTTTCCGTGAGGAAGTGAAACGATGTTTTGTCTCTGCAACTTATCCCCTTTCAAACAATCTAGGTTCTCGTTTACATGAGGCTCCGATTCCTCTATAATTTTTTGCTAGCGACGAGATGTGTTGGCGTCTTTGAGACCACTGAGCCGCCACTTGGGGTTGACTGCTCTACCTCGCTTACGGCGTACCCCAGGTGAACCATCCATACAGGATTGGCGGGCATCCTATGGTAATATGGATGTGGTGTCTTTCCCCTATGGACGACCGTGATGGCGGGCCGCTCAGGGCAGATGTCTCATTGTTCAGGTTTCCAACCGCTCGTATATATTGTTGTGTGCTCGCTAGCAGATTATTATCTTGGACTCGGATGTTCTTGGGTTGGGAATTCCAGTAGCACCTAGTTGTCGACTTTCCGGGTTAACCTTGGTGGAATTTCAGCCTTCGGCTTTCTCATACCTCGTGAGGAAGTTTTGTTGTCAATTTTGCTTTAACTTCTGGTTACTTCAATGATTCGTTCATGTTCTCATAAGTGTACCTGTATACAGGATGCCAAGAGCGAACATGCCGCCACCAGAGAACCCTATCCTTGGGGAGGCTGTAGCCGCAGTGGCTCAGGGCACAGCTGCGATCCTTCAGATGCTGCAGAACCAGGGTGCTCAGAGGAATGATCGTCCACAGTACACCACACTGCAGCAGTTCCTTGCGATCAGCCCACCCAAGTTCTCCGAGGCTCGAGACCCGCTGGAGGCGGATGATTGGATTGCAGAGATCAAGAAGCACTTCAATGCCAACACCGTCAGACCCGTCGACTACGTCACCTTCGCCTCCTTCCAGCTTTAGGGTGCCGCAGGCAGTTGGTTCTCGACGTACAAGGCAAACAAGGGTGATGCAGAGATCACGTGGGATGACTTCGTCAAGGATTTCAGAGCTGCTCATATCCCCAGTGGTCTGATCGAGAGGAAGCGCGAGGAGTTCTTAGATCTGAGACAGGGGGACAGGTCTGTGCAGGAGTATAACCTGGCCTTCGTCAGGCTTGCCAGGTATGCTCCAGACGAGGTCTCGTCAGAGGCCAAGCGCATTGCCAGGTTCCGCGGTGGTCTTGCCCCGGACATCAAGTATGCGCTCACCTTGTCCACGCCAAGCCTGTTCTCAGAGTTCGTCGACCAGGCTATCAGACAGGAGTCAGGTGAGGCAGAGCGTTCCGCAGAGAAGAGGAAGCAGAGAGAGCACAGTTCAGCAGTGATGGTCCACAAGAAGGCCAAGTCCTGGGTTACAGAGCCACAGCCTCAGCCGCAGCGCCAGCAGTTCCAGCAGAGGGGGGCAGTTGTCCGCACTTTTGCCCGCCCTCCCGTCCCAGTGCAGCACGGACCTCGCTCTACTCCACCACACGCGAGGCCGCCTGCTCCACAGGGCCAGCCCAGGCCAGAGATCACGTGCTTCAAGTGTGGCAAGCCGGGCCACAAGTCTCCGCAGTGCATCGACCCTCGTTACGCCAGGCTGCCTCTGCCCCCACCTCGCTCTACACCGAGCAACGCGATGGTGCGGGCCCAGCCACGAGCGCTCCGTGTGAACAACGTGACTGTGTCAGAGGCTCAGCAGTCGCCCGAGATTGTGCTTGGTAGGTTACTTGTTAATTCTGTTCCTGCGACCGTGTTGTTTGATTCTGGAGCTTCCCATTCCTTCGTCTCCCAGAAGTTTGCTCACGATCAGGTCCTTGCCTTGGAGGATCTTCCCAGTTTCCTCCCGATTGTGTCACCAGGTGCAAAGTTCACCACTTCTATCCGTGCTCCTTTTGTGACAGTCTCAATTCAGGGATGCAATTTCCCAGCCTCTCTCATCGTTTTGCCAAGTTCAGACATTGATGTCATTCTGGGTATGGATTGGCTTGTGCAGCACAAGGCCAAGATTGATTTCCCGTCCAAGACCGTGTTGCTGACGCACAATTCAGGCGCAGAGATTTGGTACACTTGTGGCTCGACAGTGGGATCAACACAGTTGTACGCTCTGAACGCTGGAGTTGCTCCATTGATTGAGGAGGTCAGAGTTGTTCGACAGTTCCCAGATGTCTTTCCAGAGGAGTTGCCAGGTATTCCACCCGTGCGTGCTATTGAGTTCGTGATCGAGCTAGAACCTGGTACACAGCCGATATCTCGGCAGCCTTACAAGATGTGTCCAGAAGAGTTGATTGAGTTGAAAGAACAGTTGGTGAAGCTTGAGAAGGATGGGCTCATTCGTCCGAGCACTTCTCCTTGGGGTGCCCCGTGTCTTTTTATGAAGAAGAAAGATGGTACTAGTCGGTTGGTTCAAGACTACCGTGGTATCAACAAGAAGACGATCAAAAACAAATACCCTTTGCCCAACATCAATGACTTGTTTGAGCAGTTGCATGGAGCAAAGGTGTTTTCAAAGCTTGATCTAAAGATGGGGTATCACCAGATTCGTGTCCGTGAGGAGGACATCCCCAAGACAGCCTTCCGCACTCGTTATGGACTGTACGAGTTTAGGGTCATGACGTTTGGCTTTTCAAACGCACCTCCGACGTTCATGAGGGCCATGAACTATCTCTTCCAAGAGTGGCTAGACGTGTTCGTACTCCTCTACCTCGACGACATCCTTGTCTTTTCCAAGTCAGAGGCTGAACATGAGGAGCATCTCAGATTGGTGTTGCAGAAGTTGAGAGATCACCAGTTTTATGCCAAGTTCTCCAAGTGTGAGTTCTGGGTGAATAAGGTCAACTTTCTTGGCCATGTCATTTCCTCAGAGGGCATTGCAGTTGACCCAGACAGAGTCCGGACGATTCAAGATTGGACTCCGCCGAAAAATGTCAAGAAGTTGAGGAGCTTTCTCGGACTCGCTAGCTATTGCAGGAAGTTTGTCGAGAATTTCTCCAAGATAGCAAAGCCGATGACGGATTTGTTGTGCAAGGGCAAGAAGTACTCTTGGTCACAGGCTTGCCAAGCAGCTTTTGATGAGTTGAAGATAAGGCTGACCACAGCTCCGATACTTACGCCGCCAGATGAGTCACAGCCGTTTCAAGTGTTCTGTGACGCCTCGTTGAATGGACTTGGCGGAGTGTTGATGCAGGGAAAGAGTATTGTGGCCTACACCTCCAGACAGTTGAAGCAGGCTGAGAGGAACTATCCGACCCACGATCTTGAGCTGGCTGCAGTGATTCATGCGTTGGTTACTTGGCGACACCTCCTCCTAGGGAGGAAGGTTGATGTGTTCACCGACCACAAAAGCTTAAAGTACTTGTTCACGCAGCCTAACCTGAACTTGAGGCAAAGAAGGTGGCTCGAGACTATTACTGAGTACTCCGTGGATATTCAGTATACGCCTGGCAAGGCGAATGTCATAGCTGATGCGTTGAGCCGCAAGGGTGATTGCAACAGTGTCCAGGTACAGAAGATACACCCTGATTTGTGTGAGGCTTTTCGAAGGCTCAATCTTGAGCTAGTTCCAGCAGGCTATCTAGCCAACCTTGTGGTAGAGCCCACTATCCGTGAGAAGATTAGTGAAGCTCAGTCTGGTAGCTTGATGATTCAGAAAGTCAAGCAGGGTTTTGCCGCCTCAGTTCCGAAGTACGGTTGCTTTTCAGTGCATAATGACGGCACCGTGATGTTCGAGGAGAGAGTTGTTGTTCCCAAAGAAGGAGGTCTCAGAGAGGTCATCTTGAGAGAAGCCCATGACTCAAAGCTGTCTATCCACCCAGGTAGCACCAAGATGTATCAGGACCTCAAGCAGAACTTTTGGTGGACTCGTATGAAGCGGGATGTTGCCCGTTTTGTCTCCCAGTGTGATGTGTGCAGGAGAGTGAAGGCACAGCATCAGAAACCTACAGGGCTACTTCAGCCAATTGAAATTCCAGAGTGGAAATGGGATCACATTGAGATGGATTTCATCACGGGTTTTCCTTTGTCGCAGAAGAAGAACAATGCCATCTTTGTTGTCATTGACAATCTCTCCAAAGTTGCCCACTTCTTCCCAGTGAAGGACTCCATTTCTGCAGCTCAGTTGGCGGATTTGTACACCGCAAGAGTTGTGTCTTTGCATGTCATTCCCAAGAAGATCAGTTCCGATCGAGGCAGTCTTTTCACATCCAAGTTCTGGCAGGCTTTTCAAAAGGCGATTGGTACGACGGTGTTGTTCAGTACCGCTTATCACCCTCAGACCAGTGGGCAGGTTGAGCGTGTGAATCAAATCCTCCAGGATATGCTTCAGGCATGTGTCATCTCGTTTGGCATGAAGTGGGAAGAATGCTTGCCATATGCTGAGTTCTCGTAAAACAACAGCTATCAAGCAAGTCTGCAAGCAGCGCCGTTTGAAGTCTTGTATGGCCGCAAGTGCAGGACACCTTTGAACTGGTCCGAGACAGGCGAGAGGCAGCTGTTCGGTCCAGATGTGATCCAAGAGGCAGAGGACAGAGTGAAGATTGTCCGGGAGAATCTAAAGGCAGCACAGTCTAGGCAGAAGGCCTATTATGACAAGAAACACCGTGGTGTTGACTTCAAAGTTGGTGACTTCGCATACCTCAAAGTGTCTCCACTTCGAGGCACTCACCGCTTTGGGATCAAAGGCAAGTTGGCTCCCAGGTTCGTTGGCCCGTTCCGCATCCTCGAGACTCGGGGACCTCTTGCGTTCCGCCTCGACCTTCCAGACAGCTTGGCTATGGTGCATGATGTGTTCCACCTGTCTCAGTTGAAGAAGTGTTTCAAGCAGCCAGAGCAGGCAGTGGACTTGGGCGAGATCCAGCTCAGTGCGGATCTTTCTTACTCAGAGCCTCCAGTCAGTGTTCTTGACTCGTCCGAGCGCAAGACTCGCAACAAGACCGTCAAGTTCCTCAAGGTGCAATGGGCACATCACTCAGAGAAGGAAGCAACGTGGGAGCGTGAAGATCATCTCCGTTCTGAGTATCCCGAGATTTTTCTTGCTTAGATCTCGGGACGAGATCCTATGTTGGTAGGGGAGAGCTGTAACAGCCCACATGTAATAAGCTATCAAAACCATGTAATTTATTCTCCTCTGTTGGACTTGTAACTTGGCATGGTGGAGGTTTATGTCATTCCATATTGTGATTTAAATTGCCATGGAGATTGGAGCCATGTTGGGTTGGTTTCTTTTGCTTCCAAAGTGGCTCAAGAAAGGCAGTCAGAGACTTTTCCTTGTCACATGCTCACTCTTCTTGATCCCAATCTTGGCCAAGCCTTTTCTTTTGCCTTTGCAAGGGTTTTAAAACCCTCAAAGTATTTTTGGCTTCACCAAAAGCAGAAGCTCTAGTTCAAAGGGTTTTTGTAATTCAAATGAGCTCACACTTTTGTTGTTGCCAAAAATGCCCAAACCATTTTTAGAAATTCAGGAATAATGCAAGGATAATTTCACATATTTTTATGTGAATTTTGCACTTGTATTTAATCCAGAATTGACCTCTTTTCCTTTCTGTTTTTGGTAAATGGAAAAGAGTCCAGCAAGCCATTTCTCTCCTCTGCCCCAAGCCATGCTGGAGGCCCAGCCCATCTTCCCGCAGCCCCGCAGCCCGGCTGGAGGCCTTTCCAGCGAAGCGTTACGCGGGAGGCACCCTGGCCGCCCGATCAGGATCCGAGGGAGGGGACTCGACGCCTTTCCACCGTGGAGAGGTCCCCTCCCCCTCTCCTCTCACATCGGCGGGCAGACATCGACGTCGACGCCTGCCGACGTGGCTGGAGGCCGCCCTCCATATAAGCCGCCTCCTGGAGCCGCACGAACCCCCTAGGGTTCCGTTCCCCCAGCGATTTCCCCCTCGCCGCCGCCGGGAGAGGCTTCCCCCTCCGTCCTGTTTCCGCTCTGTTCCGGTGAGGTTCAGACCAATTCGCCGCCGCCTCGTGGTCTTTCTTCAATTCCTTGCTTGATGCCGTCGTGATGATCGTTGCCTGTGCGTTTTCCCCTTCAGAATCGTGCCGGGAGGAGCGAGACGTCTCCGAGCCGTGGGTCCTCGCCGCGGGCCGTCTTCTTCCTCGACGCCGACGACGGCGTCTTCCTCCTCTACAGTGGGGCTGGGACACACTATGTGACGCACGAGGTGAGCTCAAGCCCTCAGTTCTTCCCGTAGTTGCGTGTAGGTGCTGGTACGCGCTACCTGTAGGAGGCCTGCCGCTCGGTTCGTCGCCGGCGAGGAATCCGTGACCACCTTGCCGTGGTGCGTCTCGGGCGACCTCACGCGTGCTCTGGGAGTGTCCAGTGCACGTCTTTGGCGCCAAAGGAGCCCCTTTCCGTGTTCTCTTGCTCTGAGTTGCGCCGCGTCTGAACTCTGCAAGTTGCCGACGGTCAGATCCGCCATGGTTCAGGCGAGCGTAGCCTCCCCTCCGGTGAGGGTTAGATCCCGTCCAGGGCACCTACGGATACATGGGACTGCCCTCTTTCGATTGCCGTCGACTCTGTGTGCAGAGAAGCAGTGTGCACGACGCCGGCGTCGTCTGAACTTGGCCGCGCCGCCTCGTCTCAGTTCTGTTCAGGGATGCGTCGCCGCCGAGCTGTTCCCGGTTGGATTCCGGCGAGTAGAGGTCAGGAGTTGACCTCTAGAACACCCCTACGCGTAGCTGGCACTGCAGGCTCGAGGTTGATGGTAGCAGGAGACCTAGCGGTGGCCGGAGGCAGATGCGAGGCTCGCCGGAGTTTGAGCTCGCGCCCAGGTTCAGAAAGCTGCTGCTTTTCTTCAGTCTGGACGACAGGGACGAACACCTCACCTTCTGAGTGTTAGTGTTATGTTCAGATAACGTTTCGAGGCGCAGTGGTAGCGAGCAGTGGAGCGAGCAGCGCGTCGCGAGTTCGAGTCCAGCCGCCCCCCCTTTTTTTGATTTAATCGTGTGGCTGACGTCTGGGGCCCGCTGGTCAGCGAGCCAGGCCGCGTGGGCTGAGCCCATTGCGGGCCAGAGAAGTGGCATGGGCCGGCTTCGCCCGAAACCAGTCCATGGGGCTGTTGCCTGTTTTTCTTTTTGTTTTTTTCTTTTTCTTTTTTTCTTTTCTGTTTAAATTCAAATTTGAATTTGACTCCAAATTCAAATCTGGTTTTGAACATCCTTTGCAAATAGGGGCTTGCCTTTTATGTTTTTGGGGTAGCTTGAGCTACTGAACACCAATGTGAGGTCCATTTTGCATCTGGCCCCTTCTAAAAATTGAAGTATGGTCATTTTGCAAATAAACCCCTTTTGCCTTTTCTTGTTTTTGCAAATTGGTTCAAATTTTAAAATTGCCCATGTCATATATGATTTTTGGGTAGTTTTGCACAAGGAGTTGCATGGTGATGCTGATTTCATCATCTGAACCTTTTTCAAAATCCATGTGGTGCAATTTTGCACTCAGCCCCCTGTACTTCAGTTGAATCTGCAACTGCCTTTGCAAATTCAAATGGAGACATGTTATATATGTTTTTGGGGTGCTTTTCTGCAAGGATTTCAGCAGTGATGCTTCCATGATGTTTTGTGCAACTTATGAATTCAAGGTGTGGTCACCTGATCCAAGATCATCAGATCTTTTTGCTTGCAACATTTCAACTTCAGTGCATTTGAAATGTTGGTCATCTGATCTCTTCAGTCTTGTTCCATGTCATCTCCTTTTTCAATTCAGCCCCTAACATATTGTCTTATGTAAGGTGGATGGATTCCAACCTTTGTTGCACCTTCCATGTGTCAACTTCACCGACACTACTCCGTCTCCGGAATCATTGCTTACTTTCATGTTATTTAAATTCTTGTAATGCTTTGTTGACCATGTCATGCTATCATGCTATTTACACCTAAATTAAGGCTCAGACCAAAGCCATTGCAATGTAAATAAAATGCATATGAAAGTGGTGACTTGTCGTCATCACCTTCATTTAAACTTGACTAGACAGGGTCATACCATGTAAATAAAACTTGAGCATGCCATCCTTGTTTGAGTTGCATCAGTTGCTTACTTGTGTGCCTTTTCTTGCCGGTATCGTTACGTTAGCACCCGAGACTGACGAGGAGACTTACGTGGAGCTGTCCGACACCGAGCCCGAGAGTACCGTGGGTGCTGCTTCGACTACCTTACCAGGCAAGGGGGAGATCTGTGTCATTACTTTATAACTTTCTGCTCATGCCTAGCTGTAGATCTAGAACGTTGTTGTTTGATCCTATCTACCTTATATGCCATGTTTAAAACCATACAGCCATGATCCCCACATCCCAGCAAACCATTGTTCTGCTAAGTTACCGCTGCTCAGCCATTGCTTAGTATGGATAGAAAATTTGCTGCTTACCCTATATTTTATGGTTGGGATATCATGCTATAAAAGAAGTTGGTTGATATTTATTATTGTTAAATGATGTTAATTTATATTCGACGAAAGGTGGAATGCTGGATTATTCCCGTCTGGTGCTTTGTTCCATTTGAGTCACCTAGGACCCGAGTTCCGGGTATTGTGTTTCTTGACGAGCGTGCCTAATCGTGTGTGGGGTTTTATGGGGCCCCCTTGTCTTACCTACCTAGCTTCGTACAATTCTAGTGGTGGCCCGAGCTGATTTTACTTTGTCTCGTGTGTGTGTTGGTTGGCGCCCCAGCTGTTTTCGAAACAACCCGGGCCAGCGGAGGCGTAGATTCTCTGTTGGTCCAAAACCAGGGAGCTAGGGGGCTGTTCACATAGTTTGGACAGTTAACCCGACCTCATCCAGACGGTAGAGGCCGATTCGAGAGCGTGGCCAGCTCTGGAGTTGGGTGTCGACTCACCGGGGGCCACCCGGGGTTGTGCGTTCTTAGTTAGAGGGACTCTGACATTCCGGAGTTTCAGGCGCTTACCTAGCCAAGTGGAAACCGGGCGTACACGCGACGTCTATAATGGACAGTTGGTACACCCCTGCAGGGTAAATATTTTCGAAAAGCCGTGTCCGCGGTTATGGACTACTTGAGACCTACTCCTTGTTCATAGAATAACATCAAAGATAATTATGCTATAAAAACTTGACAAACCGTGTGCATGCCTTGGTTGTCTTTCTTCGTCCAGGGGGACCAAGAGAGAAACGAGGTTGTGTTCTGTTTGCGTAAGTAGGTGAATAGCCGACTTATGACACGTTGTCAACGTAAGTTCTTGGATCTCATCCCTATTCTTATAGAACGTGTAGCCACCATATATGCTAGTACGGCTGCAACCTTTCTATATCTTTACCTTGCCTGTAGCGTTAGTTATTCCGTAATGACATGTTCTCACCCCCGTTTACATTTCTGCCTTTACCGCTTTGCCTGATCGGCCGCTGCAGTGGACTACTACCTCGACCCCAGCACCGGACGATACTTCGTGGAGGTGCCCCCAGAGGATGACGACGAGTACGACTACACCGACCAGTAGGATCCTTTAGTTGGGCTCAGACGTTCCCGTGGGTGGATTTATGTGTAGCCCTCTCTAGGGCAATTTGGATCTTGACCGTACCCGGTCCCGACTATGTTTCCGCTTGATGTATTGATGTATTGATGAGATGTACTCATGGTGATGTTATGTTATTAGACAGTGGCGTTGTATGCCATGTTCTATTTGTATTCTATATGTATTTCCTTTCTTGTAGAGTTATGCTTATATACTTGTTGTCGAGAATCCGGCAGCGACACGAGTGCGAGTGTCGTGCGCCGGTGGCGTTTGATGCGCTTCTAACTCCGACCGGACGCGAAAGCGACTAGTTAGAGTTAGTACCGCATCAAGGGCCTTACAACTTGGTATCAGAGCAGGACTGACTGTAGGACCCTTTACTGGCCGAAGTTGAGTCTAGAAATTATTTTGGTAGTTATATAGGAAAAATTCTCGGAGAGTAGGACCTCTTTCTGTTTTCTCCTTATCCCACCCTCCCACCCCTTTTCCGTGAGGAAGTGAAATGATGTTTTGTCTCTGCAACTTATCCCCTTTCAAACAATCTAGGTTCTCGTTTACATGAGGCTCCGATTCCTCTATAATTTTTTGCTAGCGACGAGATGTGTTGGCGTCTTTGAGACCACTGAGCCGCCACTTGGGGTTGACTGCTCTACCTCGCTTACGGCGTACCCCAGGTGAACCATCCATACAGGATTGGCGGGCATCCTATGGTAATATGGATGTGGTGTCTTTCCCCTATGGACGACCATGATGGCGGGCCGCTCAGGGCAGATGTCTCATTGTTCAGGTTTCCAACCGCTCGTATATATTGTTGTGTGCTCGCTAACAGATTATTATCTTGGACTCGGATGTTCTTGGGTTGGGAATTCCAGTAGCACCTAGTTGTCGAATTTCCGGGTTAACCTTGGTGGAATTTCAGCCTTCGGCTTTCTCATACCTCGTGAGGAAGTTTTGTTGTCAATTTTGCTTTCACTTCTGGTTACTTCAATGATTCGTTCATGTTCTCATAAGTGTACCTGTATACAGGATACCAAGAGCGAACATGCCGCCACAAGAGAACCCTATCCTTGGGGAGGCTGTAGCCGCAGTGGCTCAGGGCACAGCTGCGATCCTTCAGATGCTGCAGAACCAGGGTGCTCAGAGGAATGATCGTCCACAGTACACCACACTGCAGCAGTTCCTTGCGATCAGCCCACCCAGGTTCTCCGAGGCTCGAGACCCGCTGGAGGCGGATGACTGGATTGCAGAGATCAAGAAGCACTTCAATGCCAACACCGTCAGACCCGTCGACTACGTCACCTTCGCCTCCTTCCAGCTTTAGGGTGCCGCAGGCAGTTGGTTCTCGACGTACAAGGCAAACAAGGGTGATGCAGAGATCACGTGGGATGACTTCGTCAAGGATTTCAGAGCTGCTCATATCCCCAGTGGTCTGATCGAGAGGAAGCGCGAGGAGTTCTTAGATCTGAGACAGGGGGACAGGTCTGTGCAGGAGTATAACCTGGCCTTCGTCAGGCTTGCCAGGTATGCTCCAGACGAGGTCTCGTCAGAGGCCAAGCGCATTGCCAGGTTCCGCGGTGGTCTTGCCCCGGACATCAAGTATGCGCTCACCTTGTCCACGCCAAGCCTGTTCTCAGAGTTCGTCGACCAGGCTATCAGACAGGAGTCAGCTGAGGCAGAGCGTTCCGCAGAGAAGAGGAAGCAGAGAGAGCACAGTTCAGCAGTGATGGTCCACAAGAAGGCCAAGTCCTGGGTTACAGAGCCACAGCCTCAGCCGCAGCGCCAGCAGTTCCAGCAGAGGGGGGCAGTTGTCCGCACTTTTTCCCGCCCTGCCATCCCAGTGCAGCACGGACCTCGCTCTACTCCACCACACGCGAGGCCGCCTGCTCCACAGGGCCAGCCCAGGCCAGAGATCACGTGCTTCAAGTGTGGCAAGCCGGGCCACAAGTCTCCGCAGTGCATCGACCCTCGTTACGCCAGGCTGCCTCCGCCCCCACCTCGCTCTACACCGAGCAACGCGATGGTGCGGGCCCAGCCAGGAGCGCTCCGTGTGAACAACGTGACTGTGTCAGAGGCTCAGCAGTCGCCCGAGATTGTGCTTGGTAGGTTACTTGTTAATTCTGTTCCTGCGACCGTGTTGTTTGATTCTGGAGCTTCCCATTCCTTCGTCTCCCAGAAGTTTGCTCACGATCAGGTCCTTGCCTTGGAGGATCTTCCCAGTTTCCTCCCGATTGTGTCACCAGGTGCAAAGTTCACCACTTCTATCCGTGCTCCTTTTGTGACAGTCTCAATTCAGGGATGCAATTTCCCAGCCTCTCTCATCGTTTTGCCAAGTTCAGACATTGATGTCATTCTGGGTATGGATTGGCTTGTGCAGCACAAGGCCAAGATTGATTTCCCGTCCAAGACCGTGTTGCTGACGCACAATTCAGGCGCAGAGATTTGGTACACTTGTGGCTCGACAGTGGGATCAACACAGTTGTACGCTCTGAACGCTGGAGTTGCTCCATTGATTGAGGAGGTCAGAGTTGTTCGACAGTTCCCAGATGTCTTTCCAGAGGAGTTGCCAGGTATTCCACCCGTGCGTGCTATTGAGTTCGTGATCGAGCTAGAACCTGGTACACAGCCGATATCTCGGCAGCCTTACAAGATGTGTCCAGAAGAGTTGATTGAGTTGAAAGAACAGTTGGTGAAGCTTGAGAAGGATGGGCTCATTCGTCCGAGCACTTCTCCTTGGGGTGCCCCGTGTCTTTTTGTGAAGAAGAAAGATGGTACTAGTCGGTTGGTTCAAGACTACCGTGGTATCAACAAGAAGACGATCAAAAACAAATACCCTTTGCCCAACATCAATGACTTGTTTGAGCAGTTGCATGGAGCAAAGGTGTTTTCAAAGCTTGATCTAAAGATGGGGTATCACCAGATTCGTGTCCGTGAGGAGGACATCCCCAAGACAGCCTTCCGCACTCGTTATGGACTGTACGAGTTTACGGTCATGACGTTTGGCTTTTCAAACGCACCTCCGACGTTCATGAGGGCCATGAACTATCTCTTCCAAGAGTGGCTAGACGTGTTCGTACTCCTCTACCTCGACGACATCCTTGTCTTTTCCAAGTCAGAGGCTGAACATGAGGAGCATCTCAGATTGGTGTTGCAGAAGTTGAGAGATCACCAGTTTTATGCCAAGTTCTCCAAGTGTGAGTTCTGGATGAATAAGGTCAACTTTCTTGGCCATGTCATTTCCTCAGAGGGCATTGCAGTTGACCCAGACAGAGTCCGGACGATTCAAGATTGGACTCCACCGAAAAATGTCAAGCAGTTGAGGAGCTTTCTCGGACTCGCTAGCTATTGCAGGAAGTTTGTCGAGAATTTCTCCAAGATAGCAAAGCCGATGACAGAGTTGTTGTGCAAGGGCAAGAAGTACTCTTGGTCACAGGCTTGCCAAGCAGCTTTTGATGAGTTGAAGATAAGGCTGACCACAGCTCCGATACTTACGCCGCCAGATGAGTCACAACCGTTTCAAGTGTTCTGTGACGCCTCGTTGAATGGACTTGGCGGAGTGTTGATGCAGGGAAAGAGTATTGTGGCCTACACCTCCAGACAGTTGAAGCAGGCTGAGAGGAACTATCCGACCCACGATCTTGAGCTGGCTGCAGTGATTCATGCGTTGGTTACTTGGCGACACCTCCTCCTAGGGAGGAAGGTTGATGTGTTCACCGACCACAAAAGCTTAAAGTACTTGTTCACGCAGCCTAACCTGAACTTGAGGCAAAGAAGGTGGCTCGAGACTATTACTGAGTACTCCGTGGATATTCAGTATACGCCTGGCAAGGCGAATGTCATAGCTGATGCGTTGAGCCGCAAGGGTGATTGCAACAGTGTCCAGGTACAGAAGATACACCCTGATTTGTGTGACGCTTTTCGAAGGCTCAATCTTGAGCTAGTTCCAGCAGGCTATCTAGCCAACCTTGTGGTAGAGCCCACTATCCATGAGAAGATTAGTGAAGCTCAGTCTGGTAGCTTGATGATTCAGAAAGTCAAGCAGGGTTTTGCCGCCTCAGTTCCGAAGTACGGTTTCTTTTCAGTGCATAATGACGGCACCGTGATGTTCGAGGAGAGAGTTGTTGTTCCCAAAGAAGGAGGTCTCAGAGAGGTCATCTTGAGAGAAGCCCATGACTCAAAGCTGTCTATCCACCCAGGTAGCACCAAGATGTATCAGGACCTCAAGCAGAACTTTTGGTGGACTCGTATGAAGCGGGATGTTGCCCGTTTTGTCTCCCAGTGTGATGTGTGCAGGAGAGTGAAGGCACAGCATCAGAAACCTACAGGGCTACTTCAGCCAATTGAAATTCCAGAGTGGAAATGGGATCACATTGAGATGGATTTCATCACGGGTTTTCCTTTGTCGCAGAAGAAGAACAATGCCATCTTTGTTGTCATTGACAATCTCTCCAAAGTTGCCCACTTCTTCCCAGTGAAGGACTCCATTTCTGCAGCTCAGTTGGATGATTTGTACACCGCAAGAGTTGTGTCTTTGCATGTCATTCCCAAGAAGATCAGTTCCGATCGAGGCAGTCTTTTCACATCCAAGTTCTGGCAGGCTTTTCAAAAGGCGATTGGTACGACGGTGTTGTTCAGTACCGCTTATCACCCTCAGACCAGTGGGCAGGTTGAGCGTGTGAATCAAATCCTCCAGGATATGCTTCAGGCATGTGTCATCTCGTTTGGCATGAAGTGGGAAGAATGCTTGCCATATGCTGAGTTCTCGTACAACAACAGCTATCAAGCAAGTCTGCAAGCAGCGCCGTTTGAAGTCTTGTATGGCCGCAAGTGCAGGACACCTTTGAACTGGTCCGAGACAGGCGAGAGGCAGCTGTTCGGTCCAGATGTGATCCAAGAGGCAGAGGACAGAGTGAAGATTGTCCGGGAGAATCTAAAGGAAGAACAGTCTAGGCAGAAGGCCTATTATGACAAGAAACACCGTGGTGTTGACTTCAAAGTTGGTGACTTCGCATACCTCAAAGTGTCTCCACTTCGAGGCACTCACCGCTTTGGGATCAAAGGCAAGTTGGCTCCCAGGTTCGTTGGCCCGTTCCGCATCCTCGAGACTCGGGGACCTCTTGCGTTCCGCCTCGACCTTCCAGACAGCTTGGCTATGGTGCATGATGTGTTCCACCTGTCTCAGTTGAAGAAGTGTTTCAAGCAGCCAGAGCAGGCAGTGGACTTGGGCGAGATCCAGCTCAGTGCGGATCTTTCTTACTCAGAGCGTCCAGTCAGTGTTCTTGACTCGTCCGAGCGCAAGACTCGCAACAAGACCGTCAAGTTCCTCAAGGTGCAATGGGCACATCACTCAGAGAAGGAAGCAACGTGGGAGCATGAAGATCATCTCCGTTCTGAGTATCCCGAGCTTTTTCTTGCTTAGATCTCGGGACGAGATCCTATGTTGGTAGGGGAGAGCTGTAACAGCCCACATGTAATAAGCTATCAAAACCATGTAATTTATTCTCCTCTGTTGGACTTGTAACTTGGCATGGTGGAGGTTTATGTCATTCCATGTGGTGATTTAAATTGGCATGGAGATTGGAGCCATGTTGGGTTGGTTTCTTTTGCTTCCAAAGTGGCTCAAGAAAGGCAGTCAGAGACTTTTCCTTGTCACATGCTCACTCTTCTTGATCCCAATCTTGGCCAAGCCTTTTCTTTTGCCTTTGCAAGGCTTTTAAAACCCTCAAAGTATTTTTGGCTTCACCAAAAGCAGAAGCTCTAGTTCAAAGGGTTTTTTTAATTCAAATGAGCTCACACTTTTGTTGTTGCCAAAAATGCCCAAACCATTTTTAGAAATTCAGGAATAATGCAAGGATAATTTCACATATTTTTATGTGAATTTTGCACTTGTATTTAATCCAGAATTGACCTCTTTTCCTTTCTGTTTTTGGTAAATGGAAAAGAGTCCAGCAAGCCATTTCTCTCCTCTGCCCCAAGCCATGCTGGAGGCCCAGCCCATCTTCCCGCAGCCCCGCAGCCCGGCTGGAGGCCTTTCCAGCGAAGCGTTACGCGGGAGGCACCCTGGCCGCCCGATCAGGATCCGAGGGAGGGGACTCGACGCCTTTCCACCGTGGAGAGGTCCCCTCCCCCTCTCCTCTCACACCGGCGGGCAGGCATCGACGTCGACGCCTGCCGACGTGGCTGGAGGCCGCCCTCCATATAAGCCGCCTCCTGGAGCCGCACGAACCCCCTAGGGTTCCGTTCCCCCAGCGATTTCCCCCTCGCCACCGCCGGGAGAGGATTCCCCCTCCGTCCTGTTTCCGCTCTGTTCCGGTGAGGTTCAGACCAATTCGCCGCCGCCTCGTGGTCTTTCTTCAATTCCTTGCTTGATGCCGTCGTGATGACCGTTGCCTGTGCGTTTTCCCCTTCAGAATCGTGCCGGGAGGAGCGAGACGTCTCCGAGCCGTGGGTCCTCGCCGCGGGCCGTCTTCTTCCTCGACGCCGACGACGGCGTCTTCCTCCTCTACAGTGGGGCTGGGACACACTACGTGACCCACGAGGTGGGCTCAAGCCCTCAGTTCTTCCCGTAGTTGCGTGTAGGTGCTGGTACGCGCTACCTGTAGGAGGCCTGCCGCTCGGTTCGTCGCCGGCGAGGAATCCGTGACCACCTTGCCGTGGTGCGTCTCGGGCGACCTCACGCGTGCTCTCGGAGTGTCCAGTGCACGTCTTTGGCGCCAAAGGAGCCCCTTTCCGTGTTCTCTTGCTCTGAGTTGCGCCGCGTCTGAACTCTGCAAGTTGCTGACGGTCAGATCCGCCATGGTTCAGGCGAGCGTAGCCTCCCCTCCGGTGGGGGTTAGATCCCGTCCAGGGCACCTACGGATACATGGGACTGCCCTCTTTCGATTTCCGTCGACTCTGTGTGCAGAGAAGCAGTGTGCACGACGCTGGCGTCGTCTGAACTTGGCCGCGCCGCCTCGTCTCAGTTCTATTCAGGGATGCGTCGCCGCCGCGCTGTTCCCGGTTGGATTCCGGCGAGTAGAGGTTAGGAGTTGACCCCTAGAACACCCCTACGCGTAGCTGGCACTGCAGGCTCGAGGTCGATGGTAGCAGGAGACCTAGCGGTGGCCGGAGGCAGATGCGAGGCTCGCCGGAGTTTGAGCTCGCGCCCAGGTTCAGAAAGCTGCTGCTTTTCTTCAGTCTGGACGACAGGGACGAACACCTCACCTTCTGAGTGTTAGTGTTATGCTCAGATAACGTTTCGAGGCGCAGTGGTAGCGAGCAGTGGAGCGAGCAGCGCGTCGCGAGTTCGAGTCCAGCCGCCCCCCCTTTTTTTGATTTAATCGTGTGGCTGACGTCTGGGGCCCGCTGGTCAGCGAGCCAGGCCGCGTGGGCTGAGCCCATTGCGGGCCAGAGAAGTGGCATGGGCCGGCTTCGCCCGAAACCAGTCCATGGGGCTGTTGCCTGTTTTTCTTTTTGTTTTTTTCTTTTTCTTTTTTTCTTTTCTGTTTAAATTCAAATTTGAATTTGACTCCAAATTCAAATCTGGTTTTGAACATCCTTTGCAAATAGGGGCATGCCTTATATGTTTTTGGGGTAGCTTGAGCTACTGAACACCAATGTGAGGTCCATTTTGCATCTGGCCCCTTCTAAAAATTGAAGTATGGTCATTTTGCAAATAAACCCCTTTTGCCTTTTCTTGTTTTTGCAAATTGGTTCAAATTTTAAAATTGCCCATGTCATATATGATTTTTGGGTAGTTTTGCACAAGGAGTTGCATGGTGATGCTGATTTCATCATCTGAACCTTTTTCAAAATCCATGTGGTGCAATTTTGCACTCAGCCCCCTGTACTTTAGTTGAATCTGCAACTGCCTTTGCAAATTCAAATGGAGACATGTTATATATGTTTTTGGGGTGCTTTTCTGCAAGGATTTCAGCAGTGATGCTTCCATGATGTTTTGTGCAACTTATGAATTCAAGGTGTGGTCACCTGATCCAAGATCATCAGATCTTTTTGCTTGCAACATTTCAACTTCAGTGCATTTGAAAATTTGGTCATCTGATCTCTTCAGTCTTGTTCCATGTCATCTCCTTTTTCAATTCAGCCCCTAACATATTGTCTTATGTAAGGTGGATGGATTCCAACCTTTGTTGCACCTTCCATGTGTCAACTTCACCGACACTACTCCGTCTCCGGAATCATTGCTTACTTTCATGTTATTTAAATTCTTGTAATGCTTTGTTGACCATGTCATGCTATCATGCTATTTACACCTAAATTAAGGCTCAGACCAAAGCCATTGCAATGTAAATAAAATGCATATGAAAGTGGTGACTTGTCGTCATCACCTTCATTTAAACTTGACTAGACAGGGTCATACCATGTAAATAAAACTTGAGCATGCCATCCTTGTTTGAGTTGCATCAGTTGCTTACTTGTGTGCCTTTTCTTTCCGGTATCGTTACGTTAGCACCCGAGACTGACGAGGAGACTTACGTGGAGCTGTCCGACACCGAGCCCGAGAGTACCGTGGGTGCTGCTTCGACTACCTTACCAGGCAAGGGGGAGATCTGTGTCATTACTTTATAACTTTCTGCTCATGCCTAGCTGTAGATCTAGAACGTTGTTGTTTGATCCTATCTACCTTATATGCCATGTTTAAAACCATACAGCCATGATCCCCACATCCCAGCAAACCATTGTTCTGCTAAGTTACCGCTGCTCAGCCATTGCTTAGTATGGATAGAAAATTTGCTGCTTACCCTATATTTTATGGTTGGGATATCATGCTATAAAAGAAGTTGGTTGATATTTATTATTGTTAAATGATGTTAATTTATATTCGACGAAAGGTGGAAGGCTGGATTATTCCCGTCTGGTGCTTTGTTCCATTTGAGTCACCTAGGACCCGAGTTCCGGGTATTGTGTTTCTTGACGAGCGTGCCTAATCGTGTGTGGGGTTTTATGGGGCCCCCTTGTCTTACCTACCTAGCTTCGTACAATTCTAGTGGTGGCCCGAGCTGATTTTACTTTGTCTCGTGTGTGTGTTGGTTGGCGCCCCAGCTGTTTTCGAAACAACCCGGGCCAGCGGAGACGTAGATTCTCTGTTGGTCCAAAACCAGGGAGCTAGGGGGCTGTTCACATAGTTTGGACAGTTAACCCGACCTCATCCAGACGGTAGAGGCCGATTCGAGAGCGTGGCCAGCTCTGGAGTTGGGTGTCGACTCACCGGGGGCCACCCGGGGTTGTGCGTTGTTAGTTAGAGGGACTCTGACGTTCCGGAGTTTCAGGCGCTTACCTAGCCAAGTGGAAACCGGGCGTACATGCGACGTCTATAATGGACAGTTGGTACACCCCTGCAGGGTAAATCTTTTCGAAAAGCCGTGTCCGCGGTTATGGACTACTTGAGACCTACTCCTTGTTCATAGAATAACATCAAAGATAATTATGCTTTAAAAACTTGACAAACCGTGTGCATGCCTTGGTTGTCTTTCTTCGTCCAGGGGGACCAAGAGAGAAACGAGGTTGTGTTATGTTTGCGTAAGTAGGTGAATAGCCGACTTATGACACGTTGTCAACGTAAGTTCTTGGATCTCATCCCTATTCTTATAGAACGTGTAGCCACCATATATGCTAGTACGGCTGCAACCTGTCTATATCTTTACCTTGCCTGTAGCGTTAGTTATTCCGTAATGACATGTTCTCACCCCCGTTTACATTTCTGCCTTTACCGCTTTGCCTGATCGGCCGCTGCAGTGGACTACTACCTCGACCCCAGCACCGGACGATACTTCGTGGAGGTGCCCCCAGAGGATGACGACGAGTACGACTACACCGACCAGTAGGATCCTTTAGTTGGGCTCAGACGTTCCCGTGGGTGGATTTATGTGTAGCCCTCTCTAGGGCAATTTGGATCTTGACCGTACCCGGTCCCGACTATGTTTCCGCTTGATGTATTGATGTATTGATGAGATGTACTCATGGTGATGTTATGTTATTAGACAGTGGCGTTGTATGCCCTGTTCTATTTATATTCTATATGTATTTCCTTTCTTGTAGAGTTATGCTTATATACTTGTTGTCGAGAATCCGGCAGCGACACGAGTGCGAGTGTCGTGCGCCGGTGGCGTTTGATGCGCTTCTAACTCCGACCGGACGCGAAAGCGACTAGTTAGAGTTAGTACCGCATCAAGGGCCTTACATATTCCACCGGTGTGCGGCGGGCCTGGTACTGTTCGTGGCCGAAGGGTATCCTGTTGTACGAAAGTCGAGCTCTTCGGAGCAAACGCGAGACAAGGTAAGGAGACGGTTCACCTTGTTGGTAACCGCACGAGTTGGTGGGACGTCAGGGCAGGCACCGACGTTACTGGTGGTCCTGACTGCTGTCGTTGTCCGCGACTCATTCAATAAGGGGCAACGATAACGGTTGTCTCGACAGAAAATAATAAAATACTTAACGGGTTCGGTGAATGACTTGAGTAGCCTTTTGGCTTGTACGCACTACCTATGCGTGGGATTACGCGTATGGGCGCCTCCGCAATGTAGCCTCGTTCGAAAGCTCTGAAAGACGTCCAGTTCAGCATTGCGGCAGGGACGGATCGCGCTGCGGCGTTGGAATTCACCCTCCTCGCAACGACCCGGAGAGCGAGGGGTGATAGGCCCATGACCCCCTTGCACTTAGGGCTGTAGACCGGCGGGGACCTCTCTGATGAGTCGTAGGATGGATTGCGTTGTGTCGGATAGCCTCGGTGGGGCATTCCCTAACAAGGTGTACGCCACCCTAGAGATCCGAGCGTGTAGTGTCACACTAGTGCACCCCTGCAGGGAGTTTAATCTATTCGAATAGCCGTGTCCACGGTAACAGGACGCTTTATGCTGAAGCCAGATCCTATCACTACAAACTACTACTATTAAACTGTTGGTTCCGGGTTTTCTTCCTCGCGGGGATGTCGAGGAGGGGAACTCGGGGGCATTGTTAATTATGATTACAACTTATTATTATACAATGCTGCAGCAACTTCTGCTGCATTGTTACTTTCATTACTGTTATATTAAACTGTTGGCTGATTCTTACCTCATGCTTCAAGACTCGTCGGAAGATGCTAGTCTTCGATAGGCCTGGCTTCTTACCCTTATTCTGATTTCTATCTTGCAGTCCACTATATATACAGCCTCCCCTTTCCATTGATACAATGCATAATGCTTAGTAGCGGACGTAAGACTCGCGGGTATACTAGATACTCACCTGCTTTATTTCCTTTACTGTTTTGCCTGATCGGCCGCTGCAGTCAACGTTGGAGCCCAGGAGCCGGAGTCCCCGATGCCGACCACCGCAACATGAAGATCCCCGATGCCTTCTTCGACGTCGAGTTCCCCTTTGACCAGGAGTAGTTTGGAGGTTCCCAGGCAGGAGGCCTTGCCTTTTCGACCGTTTGTTTTTGTGCTAGCCTTCTTAAGGCAACCTTGTATTCTTGTGTCTGTACTCAGATACTTTTGCTTCCGCTGACTTTGTGCTCTCGAGCTGTTGTATTCGAGCCCTCGTGGCCCCTGGCTTGTATTAAACAGCTTGTATTATTTTATTTGTAGAGTTGTGTTGTGATATCTCACCGTGAGTCCCTGATCTCGATCGTGTACCTTGCGTGTATGATTACTGTACACGGTCTGATTTTGGGGGCGTCACATCCAGTCTTGCACTTTCAGCTCCACCCGGCCTGGACTTCCAAGACGGTCATGGACGTAACAGGAAGGAAAATCAGCTAGATAGATGTTCTTTCCCTCCAAATCTAGACGGTCATGGACGTAACAGGAAGGAAAATCAGCTAGATACACATATTGCCAGGCTCCTTGCTGATACAAGTAGACCAATCTAGACGGTCATTGTACTTCTATAACAAAGGCAAATCCCATGTGCTTCTATACTCATTCCAATCCAAATTGCTGGCACAAGCACCTCATATTCAGATTGCTAATTTTTTTGTCATTGGCTACATAGATTGAGTCATTAGTTTTCATTATAAAGAATATATCTTTGATAGCTTCAAAGAGAATAATAATATATATAATAAATGTCATAAATGTCTACAAAAACACTAAGACTTAAGATCCATAGGTGTAGAAAAATAAACAATTTGAGTGTATTCACTCATAGAACCTCACACTTGGATCTTTAAACAATTTAGATCAAATAATATGTGTATTCACTCATAGAACCTCACACTTCTTTCAAATATTTACATCACATGAAAGGTGTTCATTGAACGGGAGAGACTCGGCGGTTTGGGGTGATAGAGCCTAGGTCTAGAACTCAAGGACGTGGCGAGTGGCGTTGGACATGGTAATGGGCTGGTTGAACATGTGAAAGGGAGAATTAGGCCTTTTATCCAAATTTTGATTTTCTGCTAAACGGAGCCGAGAACCAAGCTCTTCAAACTAATTCCAATTCAAAATATTTGCGGATTACGTTTTTTAGTTTCAGTGTATTCGATCCTGACATATTGGTTTGGTACATTTGTTCTCCACTAGTAAGCTTGCACGTGCAACGCACGTCTAAACCAATGTTATTTTGAAAGACACATTTAGTCCCAATCAAATACACCTTGCTTGCATGTCTCATGCTACAGTATATTAATTTATGATAGTGTAAGAAAATGATGATAAAAAACATTCATCATATGACATGGTATCACCCATTTGTTTTCAATACTCTGAGCATTTTAGTTGATCACAACATACATAAAATACATGATTATATGTGTGAACCTCATGTATTTTGGGTCAATAGCTCCTGTGCGACACATTTCACGTGGAATGGAAGCAGTGCGACGTTGTTGATCAAAATTGCTCTCGTGCGATATCTTTGAAGCAAACAATAGCTGCGATGCGACATGGCTCTGTTTAACCACGAAATGCAAAACTCAAGGGGTTAAGTTATGACACGCGGGACCCACCTGTCTCGCATGTGTGCGGGACCCACAACTTATCCACATAAGCATGGCCGCCCGGACCCGAGCCAGCCCATCCTGCCCCCGGTGACCCCTGCCCCCATTGCTTGCGGGTCCCTTCCTCCTTTCCCCCACCTTCTTCTTCCTCTTCTCCGGCGAGGAAGCGCGCCGCCGGCGAGTGATGTCTAGCTCGAGCGCGGACTCCCACCAATGGAGGAAGTACGGTCCAGTGCCGCTAACAAGATGCCCCATTTGCCCACGCATGGAGCCTCTGAAGCGTCTGACTTGTGTGAAGAAGGAAAATGGCAACCGTGGGTGCGACTTTGTGAAATGCTTGAGCAGGCCACAGCCGGGGCAGGTTAGATCCGTCTACTTCACCAATCGACCAATCGTATGGTCTATTTCTCTCGATTTCTTTCTATTTTCGTCAAATTTGGGTGGTGGATCTAGGCTTGGATCTAGAGTTCATGAGTTGCCAACCCCTGTTTTTCAGGTTCTAGAGCAATGCGGGTATTTTGAGTGGCTCGATGACTATGTTGAGAGGTTGAAATTGGAGGGATCAACCCAAGGACCACTCAATTTTGGGGCACCGCTTGCTGTGGAACATTATGGGCAAGCTGAACTGGGGTGTGAATTGAAGAAAATAAGCAAGCAACTAAAGCAAGTGATCGATTTGAAGCAGCAAGCAAATATGATGGCTGGAGCATTTTATTGTTGTGTCATTGCTATGGGTTTCTCTTACTTGATGTTCATCAATCGCTAGAAATTGTTAGAGTTTCAGTTAGTGTGTCAATGGGTAGTTTCAGCCAGTTTCAAGGGTCCAAGTTTCAGTTATTGTGTCTGGCTAGTAGTTTCAGGGGTCTAGCTGAATTTGAATTTATGTGAAGCAAAACCTGCCTGTGTTTGTAAGGGTGTGTTTGTAATGGATTATTTTAAGCATAAAATGCAGCAATGTACTTTGGATCATGAACTGTGATGTATGTTGCTGGTTACCCGTACTTTGGATCATGTGTGTTCATAATGTGCAGCACCCATTCTACAGTTAACAGAGTGGAGGTGCAGAGTTCATTTTTTTTAGATTAACCAAGCTTTGTTACTCAACAACAATGTTTACAGGAATACATGATTCAAACAAGCCACATGTGGCGCCCCAAAAGTAGAGTAATCTTCTATATCTAAATAGCTAGCGCCCACTAACTATTTCTCTTAACATGCAAGCATGCCACATCATCACACACCATGCATGAGAAATGTCCCAACCCCACTATCATATGGTTCTCAACATGCAATCATGCTTTTCATTATGAAACTTGCATGGAAAAAAGACCCATCTCAACATGAAAACACACATGATAGTAATCAAACATTTTATATTTAATAGACATAGTAAACAACAAGTAATGAAAACACACATGATAGTAAACAACATGAAAACACACACTATTTATATTTAATAGACATTTTACAAATATATAGTAATCAAACATAATAATTTCTGTGTATTTTTATTTTTAGCTTTTTATATGGTTTATTTAAATATTTAATGTTTCATACAACGAATCACATTAAAACATTTCTCAAAGCAGGACCAAACAGAAAAAGTAGAGTAATAAAAAGAAGATGGATCATTTTTTGAGACACATATGTAAACCAAACCGATAAAACATTATGTGAAACATTAAATTATGTGAAACATTATGTGAAACATTAAAAAGAAGATGGATCCATTCATGCACGGCTTCATGGACACATGAATTATGTTTTTTGATTTATTTTTCTTTATATATTTGTTGGGGTATGCTTACATGAATTAACATGCATGTGCATTCTAACGTGTCATTTTGGCTCAAATTTGAATTTTGTCTCAAATTTGAATCTTGTCTCACACATCTTCTTTTTGCTTTATATATTTGTTGCATGTGCATTCTAACGTGTCATTTTGGCTCAAATTTCAATTTTGGCTCAAATTTGAATTTTGTCTCACACATCTTCTTTTTGCTTTATATATTTGTTGTATACATGAACACACATCTTTTTTTTATCAGTGACACATAGATCAATATATATAAGATAAATACTCCCTCTGTTTATAGACAAAAATGAATCAATACCATGAGATACAACAAATATAGACAAATATATTTATAGATAAATACTCCCTCTGTTTATGTCTATAAATGTTGTAAACTTTGATCAGTGCCTCTGTTTATGTTTATAGCTGATCAGTGCCTCAAATTTTGTAAACTTTGACAACATTTATAGACAAAAATGTTAACATATACAATAATGAGATACATTATATAAGATCAATATATATAAGATAAATAAACTAGTACCATTACATAGATCAATATATATAAGATAAATAGTATCATTACATAAACTAGCACCATTACATAGATCAACATATAACATAAACCGATAGCATTGCAAATAGTACCCTTACATAGACCCTTACATAGACCCTTACATAGATAGAACCAACACTAAATAAATAAAAGATAGGAACCCTAGATCTCTAGACTTGGGGCCCTAGACTTGCACCACCACCGGGCTCCTCCTCCACTCGGCCTTCACTCGTCGTCGCCGTAGGGGAGAGTGTGCATGCTGCCGTTGGGGAAGATGCCGTCCACGTCGGTGAAGACGTTGTATGTTGTGAATGCGATGAACTCGCATCCACACCAAAAAACACGCCCGAGGAGGTGGTAGGCGTCGAAGCGGTTGGTGAACCTCACAATGAGGCCGATGGGGTAGCCATTGTTGGTGAGCTCCTCCACGCGGAACATCACCGGAGAACCCCTGGGGAGGTGGCGGTAGCCGGCGGAGAGGAAGAACTCGGTGAGCTCCCTTGCACCCCTCCACCTCGATATCGCCCACACCCGTAGGGTGTTCTCCACGCGCACTTGGGCAGGGTAGAGCCTCTCCGGGACGGTGGGCGGCACACGGTAGGTAGGGCCGTTGTACTGCATCTTGGCGAGGTGGAGAAGATGGACTAGAAGATGAAGAAGGAAGGCCGGGAGAAGAAGATGAGAAGATAGGGGTGAGGGAGATGATGTTGGGGTGCTTAAATAGATGGGTGCGTGGTAACCGTTTCCTCTCCATCCACCCGGTATAGTAATGGCGGGCATGAGTGAAACGTTGCGTCCTCTCCATCCACCGTTTCCTCTCCTCTCCGCCCGTTGAATCGAGGGGGCACCGGTTGCATCGAGGGGCACTGCGTGTACACACCCACACGTAGCACAGGGCCAATTCAAACCGTTCACGCGTCGCACAGGATCAATTAAATCGCCGTGGTTTGTCGCACATGAGCAATTACACGCGCCGAAAGACTGCCGCATCGGTCAGCTTCTGCATGGATGGCTGCGTACTGCGTACTGCTGCGTCGGTCGGCTGGCGTGCTCCTCTCTATCGATGCATGCATGCATGCAGCGTGCGCGAGCGAGGCAGGGCTACGGGCGAGGGGGGCGAGGCAGGCTACGCGCATGCATGCGACGAGGCACGCTGTGAGGTCCAACGGGTAAAATGGTGGGCCACTTTCAATTAAGAAGCCCAACAGCGCATGCACGCGTCTCTGCTCGTCCAGCAAATAAAAAAAGGCTACAAAGGCCAGCCAATCAGAGTGAAGGCCACGGATCGCTGCTGACGTAGCCCTAATGAGTGATCCAGACCGCCCATTCAAGCTGATCCAATGGTCCGATGGGGTGCTGGGTTATGAGAGGTTTGGACGGGGTTTTGAGGGGTTTTGATGGGGTTTTGAGGGGTTTTGAGTGGTTTTCAAGGGTTAGGGTAGAGCATAACTAATTCAAAAAAAATCAAAAAAATGTAAAACTTGTGCCAATCATCATTATATGTGACTAGGTTGCTAGGAAAAATATTAAACTTGGACTATGAAGAATTTTATGAAAAACCCTTCACAAAAGTGGCTATCACGTACGAGGTTGTACGGTTTTCAAAAGTTAGGGTTGACTATAACTAATTCAGAAAAAATCAAAAAAATATAAAACTTGTGCCATTCATCATTCTATGTGACTAGATTGATAGGAATAATAAGAAACTTGGACTTTGGAGTTTTTCATGAAAAAACCTTCACAAAAAGATGGCTATCACATACGATATTGTACGGTTTTCAAGAGTTATTATAACTAATTCAAAAAAAATCAAAAAAATATAAAACTTGTGCCATTCATCATTCTATGTGACTAGATTGATAGGAATAATAAGAAACTTGGACTTCGGAGTTTTTCATGAAAAAACCTTCACAAAAAGATGGCTATCACATACGATATTGTACGGTTTTCAAGAGTTATTATAACTAATTCAAAATAATTCAAAAAAATATAAAACTTGTGACAATCATCTTTCTATATGACTAAGATGTCAAGTTTCATTTTTTGGCTCATTTGGAGAAGGTCGAACAAAAACTTGCTTAAAAATGGGGCTTTGGAGGGGGGCTTGGAGGGGGTTTTGGAGCTCATTTGGAGCACATTTTTCATGTCCAAAGTTTCACATAATAAAACTTCTCCGATTAATCACCTAACATGTGTAATAGTACATAAATCATTGTAACACCTTACCACGTACCAAATAACTTCAAATTTGAATTTTGGCTCAAATTTGAATTTTGGCTCAAATTTGAATTTTGTCTCAAACTTGAATATTATTACACAAATACAATTTCACCCAAAGTTTTATTCTATGGCATAGTACACCCAGTTCACTTCAGCTTCTTCTTCTTCTTTTTATCAGTGCTTCTTTTTACTACTCGATTTCTTCTTCTTCTTCTTTTTATCAGTTTTTACCACTACACCCAGTTCAGTCAAGCTCTTGGTTTTCAGGGTCACCCTGGTTTTCATCACTGTATCAGATGGAATATCATCAAGCTCAATTGGCAACACAACTTCCAATATAGGCTCAGTTGGCACCACATCTGCTGGAAAAACAGGGGTAGGCAACACAACTTCTAATATAGGCTCAACTTGCACAACATTAGCAGGAAGATCTTCATTTGGCACCAGATCCATATCTTGCTCATTTTGCACCACATCTTGATTTTGCAGCACATCCAAGTCTTGCTCATTTTGCACCACATCCAAGTCTTGCTCATTTTGGACCACACCTTCATTTTGGACCACATCTTCATTTTGGAACACATCCAAGTCTTGCTCATTTTGCAGCACATCCAAGTCTTGCCCATTTTGCTCAGTTTGCATTGTTTCACCAAAACTTCTCTTTTTTCTATAGCCATTGCCTCTTGCCTTTTTCTTTGGCCAGCAATCTTCAACAACAATGGGCTCAGCTGCACACTTCCTCCTAAAAAATTTAAGCATGTAACAACAACAATGCAGCCAAATAGTAAACATAAAAAAATGCAGCCAAATAGTAAACATAAAAAAATTAGTAAACATAAAAAAATTAGCAGACATACTTTGGCCTTTCAGGAGTGTAACAACACTTGGAAGATCCAGCTCGGTGCCCAAGTTCCTGGCACAACTGGCATCTATTTTTGTTACCTTTTTGGGACCTTTTTGGTTTTCCATCCTTCTTTCCCTTCCCTTTTTTACTACTCCCACCTCTCTCAAACCATGCCTTGAATCTGCTCTCTTTAGGTCTTCCAGCCTTTCTTTTTGTTAGGGGAGGACACATGGAAAATTCTATGTCCACTTCAGGCCACTGAGACTAATCTGTAAGTGCTGGAATTGGAGTTGCATATGCAGCCTTGAATTTTGTTACTGAGTAATATTCGTGCAAATAAGGGTGCATGTTTACCTTTGGTCGGGAGGCCAAGAAAAGTATGGCATGATCACATGGTTTCCCAGTGTGTTGCCACTCCAAACAAGTGCAATCATGCATTTCAGTGTTAACAACATGCCTTCTACCAGTTTTGGTATCTCTAACTTCAGCACCCCACACAGAAGATTTTTCAACAGATAAATGTGTAAGATTTCTGCTCCTGTTGACCACCTGTTGTACCACTGCAGGAAGTTTGTCCCCTTGCAGACAATCACCAATCCTTCTTCTCAATTCCCACAAGCGCATGATCATGATCCTGATTTGGTCAACCATGTCATGCACAGGCAGGTTTTTCAACTGCTTTACCTTGTTGTTAAAACTTTCTGCCAAGTTGTTGTTGATATGATCACACTTGATGGAAGTGTTAAATCCTGACCTATACCATAGTAGAGAATGGTAGGTGTTCACCCATGGACCAAATTCAGGGCATGCTGCCATTATCTTACCAAGATGATATGAATATGTCTGTTTAGTGTAAGATCTTGCTGCTGGCCACATGCGACCAAATTCTTCCCCTCTGAACTTTTTGATCAAATTCATCCACATATGGCCAAAGCACTCTCTCTGCTCACAATGGGGGAACACATTCTTGACTGCATTTTCTAGCCCTTTGCATGCATCTGTGTGAACTGCCAAAGGTGACACTGGACCTATGCATCTCTTCAACTGCATCATGAACCATGTCCATAAGACCTCTGTTTCTGACTGAAACAAGCCAATAGCAACAGGGAACATCCAGTTGTGTCCATCTAAAGCATTGCAAGCTGCCAATTGACCATTCCACTTGCCGGTCAAAAACGATGAGTCTATGCTCAAATATGGACGACAACCTGCCTTGAAGCCATCAATGCAAGGCTTTAAAGCCATAAAAAACTTTGAGAAAAGGACTATTCCTTCCTCTGTTACCTCAGTATCAATCTCCACAACACTGCCAGGTGACCTCTTCTCCACCTCTGCTTTGAAATTATAAAGCATCCTAAATGTATTTGCCCAGTCACCATATAATTCTTTCATTGCCCTTTGTTTTGCCTTCCACACTGTGTTATACTTCACCTTAATTGGGTACTGCTTTTCCAAGTCTACTTTAAGTTTCTTTGCAGTAGTATTTGGTTTCTTGGCTAAAATAGGAGTGATCTTTTCTGCAATCCAAAGCTGTGATGTCATGGTTGATACTCTCTGTGAACTTGTAATACAAGTATGTTGGTGTGGGATTTGATTGACCCTAATGGTACTTCCATCAGGTTGGCGTCTAGCAGATATGTACCACTTGCAAGGCTTGACACTTCCATCAAAACCTCTGCATCTTGCATAAAACTTTTTTCTGTCAGTCCACTTTGTCTTGGCATCAAACTCATGTTTGACTGCATAAGTCTTGAAACACATTCTAAACTCATCCATGTTTGGGAACAACTTCCCTACTGCAATAACAGGGTTTCCCTTGTCATAGACATTTACCAACTCATCATCATGTGCATCATCAACATCATCTGCAGCATCTTCCATCAGCTGTCCATCCACATCTTCACATATATCTCTGTTAGCATCAGTAGGCATACTAGTTTCATCATTCTCTTCCTTATCTTCATCAGCTACTGGAATGCCAAAAATTTTGGCCATCTCGGTGTCATCCATTGGTGCAATGACTAAATCAGTTGGGTCATTTAATTCAACTGAATTCCAATCAACAGAAAGAACCCTTGCAACACCATCAGAGCCCTCTTGTGCATCTGCATCATCCCCCTCATATAATACTGTCACCTCACCCGTACACATGGGCATTATCTGCCTCTCTGAAGCCCAATCATCATCTACCATTTGTGCAGCCAATTTTGAGGCAACATATCCAACCTTAGAATCTGATTTCAGATCAACCAGCTCTGCATGAAACGTAGTCCGTTTGGTTGTCCAGCCATTTTGTCGATCGATTTCATCAACCATCTCTTCGCCATCCTCAATTCTTACATACTCTCCTTTCCAATTATCAAACCATAACAATGCTACCTCTTGCTCTGGACCCCAAAAAATGCTCTCCCCAATTTTTTCCACCACATTCCTCACGGCCTTCTCTTCCATGCTCTGTAGTTCTTGTGGATCAATCTTTGCTAATTCAACCTCCCATTTCACAATAGTATCTCTCTCTATGTCCCGCACGCTACCATCACCTAGCTTCGCATTAGAAGGAAAGAATTCGACAGTGAATTCAAATGTCCGAGCATCATCGCCCTTGTTTCAAATGCGCGCACTGTGAGCTAGCGGGACCAGACGAGACCCGTCACAAATGGATTGGAAAGGATGCACAGATTACCTAGTCAACGTTGTTGTTGTCTCTGGCGGCTCCATCACCTTTAGCCCCCCTCCGCCCCACCCAAATCTGGATCAAATCGCCCAAAAAACAGAGGAGGGATTCAAACAGGGGGTGAGATGCAGTGAGATCTAACTCGACACAGAAGGGAATGGGCTGGACAAGGGTTCCGGAATCACTCACCACAGACGCCGCCGTCGCCGAGATCGAAAACTCCGCCACTGCAACAAAAGCGCCGCCGCCGTCTTCGGCTCACCGCCGGGAACGGAAAGGAGGGAGCAAAAAGCTTCAGATGGGCGGTTCAGACAGGCCAGGCACGGGGACACGTCTCACCCGATGCACTGCCAAGTGGGGCCCGTAAGTAGATGCACTGTCAAGTGGGGCCATAAGTAGATGCACTGGCAAGTAGGACCAACATGTCTTAAACATAACCTCACTCCCGTTGACGACCGTTTTAATCGCCCGAGTGGGCCTTGGCTATTTGGGCCAGTGAAACGTCGCACAGGAGCGATTTTCTTCAACTCCGTCGCACAGGATCCAATTCCCATGGAAGGTGTCGCACAGGAGCTATTCACCCCATGTATTTTGGGGGCAATGCTACAAACTGCAAGTTATACTTTTTCTCCTGAAAAGAATTTACAAAGGTATGTTTAGCCAGGCAACATCAATGTTTGATTCTGCAACATCCCATGCCAAGAATGCACTCATATATTATAAAGGTTGTACTGTTTCCAACCAAATGGCATGCACACTGGTTGGCTTCTTTCATCGTAGAGATGAATTCATCCCGGCCATCTTGTAGACCATGCATTGCTTTATTTTCCTTCACTTCTAGTACGTACAAGTACGCCACCATTCAACGAAATGCACACGCACAAAACAGAAGTAAAAAAAATTAAAATGACAAGTTAGGAGTTGTACATTTCAAACTGAAAATGATAGTTTATCTATTTTCTAAAATATTCCCTTAGTTGATTTTTGTTTGTCAATAAAAGTAAGAAGATAGACAGGATTATGTCAAGTTTTTTTTTCTCTTCCTCTGTCCTTGTGGACTGCAGGAGTGATAAAATGGCTTCTTTTTTTGAGCACTAAAATATTCACACAAGCGAGAATATTACATTTAGTTTATAAATCATTACACTGTTTTTTGATAGAAAGATTTTGAAGTATTGGTTGAGCCACTAAATGTACTTAATTTCCATGTTTTTATGTCTGCGAAAGATACAAACAAAAAAAATCTCATTACTTGATGGTCACACTTGGATTCAGGTAAGCTAAAAACAAAAATAAATCAAGATTACTCATTATTTATTGGTTTATAAAAACACATCAATTTTGTTCTCATTTAATGGGATCAATCTCTCTAGTTCTTCCTTGCAAGTGCTTAAAAGGTAACAATACACGTCTTGAATGGAAAATATACTTACAAATTCTATCATAAAAAAACAAGGAAAGAATTATACAATTAGATGTCCAATTCATTGAGATAATATAGTGTTTGTTAAATAATACTATTTATCTTGAGTGTGATATTTTTAAGGTTGAATCATTTCCATGCATGTAGACAAATGAAATAGCATATTTCTGTATGAAAGTCAATACCAACACAAAGGCATGATGTATGAATCTCAACACCAACCGACGAAGTGTGATATTTTTAAGGTTGAATCATTTCCATGTAGACAAATGAAATAGCATATGATGTATGAAACTCAACACCAACACAAAGGCATGATGTATGAATCTCAACACCAACTGACGAAGTGTGATATTTTCAAGGTTGAATCATTGCCATGTACAAGTTCAGGATTATGTCAAGACTGAAGTCGATGAAAGGAATACCTATCAATTTTTGAGCTTGTGTCGAGCGCCGTACCCTTGCGCTCTCCCAGGACATTGCTAAGCTCAAAAAGGGCATTGTATTGCTTTATTTTTCTACACCAGACAAATAAACTGGTTTGCGATTCGTCATTAGGTCAAATTTATGATGTATGAATCTCAACACCAACACAACCCTAAAACTTCTCCCTGATGCAAAACATCTATTGAAAATGAGCTTCATAAGTCCAGCACCTATACACCAACAAAACATTTCCCATTTTGGGGGTCTTATAATCGATAAATGTGTTGCACGGTAACAGAAATGGAATGGAGAGACAGTAAATACAAAAAATTGTCTTGGTAATTCCTCTTTGTTGCCCATCCTGTAGAAAATTAATTATAAATTAGAGTAGAAGGAAGCAAATAAATAAATCATTAGCAAGAATCATTCATAGCTGTCCCAAGCAATCCACATGAACCAGTAAGTATAGAGAGAAAAATGTGAAGTTCCTTGGGAACACCAAAACAACATTCTTTATTTTGTTTTGCAAACAACATGCTGCTATCACTCGTTACCTAGTGGGCTAGTAACACCAACTGAACTTCTTATAAACTGATACAATAAGTTAAAATGATGCCTCATCCTATCTTTTGATTTGTACTAATTGTTTAAGAATCAAACAAAAAATACAATTGGCATAAGTCATATAAATTAACAGGAAATATGCTAGTCTGAATATTTTTATCTCTACACATTGTCAAAACTCACAAGCGATTCTACATTAATAAGAATAAAAATGAAGGATTATGTCAATGAACGAAGGATTATATCGATGATCGGCTAAAGAACAAGAGATGTATGCGGCAGTAGGGTATTCCAGATATAACTGCAAGTACTTACGGAAAAGGGGGTTGCAGACTTGAAAGAGCTATTCATAGTTGAACCAGGCAATGCACATGGACAGAGTCACAGAGACATAGAAAAGAGTGTAAGTTCCTTGATTAAAATATAGGGAACACAAAAGAAACATTCTTACAAAACATTGCAAACAGCATAAGAATAGTATTGGTTATTTAGTCGGTTGATGAGGACAATTGAACTTATAATAAATAGGTACAATAGTTTAAATGATGTCTCAATGATTATCAAAATAACTAATTTTGTTAATCTTGTCCTTCTGAAAGGACAGTTAGCAGTAGTCATACTTCAATTAAGTCTACTTCTCAAAATCTACTACAACGTTTCTGCATACAGAAATATCAGCACAAAAAACAAAAGAGGCGGGAAAAAAATATAAAAAACACATGCCCGCCAGCATGATCTTATTTAAGATAGACTTGTCTATCAAATTACCCGAATGAAAAAAAAAACAGTAGAGTACTTTTTCTGTAATCTTTGTTGTTCTGATGTGCTTCAGGATGAAAATATTCCTTCAGAGGGTGTTGCAGGCTTGCAGCTCTTATATTTCTAACTGAATCAAAGTGATCTATCTCATAGAATTAGGAGAACCAGAAGCATAAACATCAGTCCATAGTTCCTCGAGGATTGTATCATGGTTCATGGACAAGGATGCCTCAGGCTTTATTTTATCTTGATAGATTGTATGGCTGTAGCAAACAAACTTGTACAAATTAACCTGAAGAAAACCTGAAGGGCTAGCTGCTGATTAATCTGAAGAAAACCTGAAGGGCTAGCTGCTAATTAACCTGAAGATACAGTAGCAAACAAACCTGAAGGAGGCAGTGTGCGACATAGAAGATGTGTCCGGCGGGGTCGAGGCTGGCACAGAATCCGGAACGAATGCGCGTGCGTGAGGCACTGGAGGCCATCGGCGGCGTGCGGGGAGGCGCAACCGATGGGGAAGAAGACGGTGTGCGGCGCGGCGCAGGCGGACGGGCTGGGCGGCGCGCCAGTTCGTAGCCATCTCGCTGGAGCCTGTGCCTGCGGCATCAGGCGGCAAGGCCAGCGCAGGCGCATGGGGGGAGGCGACGTGCCGGGCGGTAGAGGTGGTCGGGACGGGCCGGGGCGGCGCAGGCGGACGGACTGGGAAGGTGAACCGGTTCGCGGCGGCAGGGCTGTGTCCGTCGCCGGAGCCGTTGCCTGCGGCGTCAGGCGGCAAGGGATCGGCGCAGCCGGACGGGGAAAGCCGGCGTACAGGGCAGCAGAGGCGCTCGGGAGGGGATTTTCAGGGATTGATTAGAGGGAGAAGGGTGATCACATGTTAGCGGTAGCAAGATTATTGGGCGAAACGTTATGTTTTGCGGAGCCGGTCGTGTTGTGCCCCGCTAAACTAAACGTGGGATCATTCTGATCCATTGGATGTATCTCATTGAACGTGTGAGATGTATTGGATCAGCACATCTGGTGCTTTTTATATTAGTAGTAGATTAATAACTTAATATACCAACTCCTAACTGCATGAATATTAAACCCTAGAATTATGTTTGGCTACAATGGGGAAAAGGAATGGTGGTTTACGGGTGAGAGTTTTTTGGGGGATTAGGCTTTGGGGAGTTGATATTTAGTCTCAAACCCATGTTTGGTGTGTGCTGAAAATTAGGAAGGAATTTGAGAGGAAGCATCATCCCATCCGAATTAAAAGAGGAGACGGGGGTAGTGATATGTTGGAATGGACCTCCTAAATTGCATTTCCCCTTCCCTCCCCAACTCCCTTGCCCTCCAACCAAACAATCGATTATATGTCATCTTATACTCCTCAAATTCCCATTCCCTAGCACTAGCTCACCCCAACTACCAAACATGCTATAAAGGTAGGCAATCTCCTATTTAAACTTGTGCATATAATTTTAAAGATATTTGAGAGTGCATTATTCAACATCAAATTATTGGTCACAGAAGTGATGCCTATAAATGTGCTCCCAGTCGCACCATGTCCCTCCCACTCACATGACAGTATGACACACAACACAATCGAGGTAAAGCACTCACAGTTACGAGTACAACCGGTCAGGCATAATCTTTCTCTCAAAAGAAAGACCAGATTCATTTAAGGATGATTTTCTTTCATTCGTAGTGCTGAAGGCTCTTCTCGTGCCAATGCAATGCGACGGTCATTGTGATGAAGTTGTCAACTAACTGCAATCGGAGTGGGAGGCATTGGGAAAATCTCCGGCATACTACTGCTCGAAGTGTCTAGCCTGACAGAAGTGCCCAGCCTGCTCTCCAACATCTGTGTGGAAAAAAACCTGTAAAATTCAGAATGCCTATTGGATGTGCCTATTGGATCTGGACCCAGGCAATGAGAGCAATTTAGGAGGGCCATTCCAACATATCACTTGCAGAGGTGTGAACCATGTGGTAATGAGTACCGATGCAAGCTCTCATTGCTCTCATTTGCAGAGGTGTTGCTTCAACCCATTAGTTCAACAAAAGGAGAAAAAAAAAACCAAACATAGTGGCTAGGCCCATGAAACAAGTGCATGATTCATTTTGTTCTCTCAAGCCACGTCATAGGTGTACCTCACCGAGGCTGATAGTTTCCTTATCCTAATTGGTCGATTAGCGAAAAAACAGTCAAACACACAGAAGTAATATATTTAACCCTCTTGTTGTACTCCACTTTGAACCTAATCAGTTGACGACGCAATCAGTGAAATCGCAAGTTTCTGCTTCAGCTTCAACAACAAGAAGTAGAATAGCATTCAATGGCCCGAAGGCATGTCAATGGACCCTAATAAATTGCATACCATCCAGACAATGAAATATGAGGACTGCCACCGATGTGAAGAATCGGAAGCTGCCATGGATGTGTGGAGAGGGAGCAATGACATGACCGCGGAAGAGGTGAAGAGCACGAGGAATGGGCAGTGCAGAACAGTGGACCGTGTTCAATGAGAAGACATCCAAACAGATCTGGACCCAGGGGATGAGCCGCGCACACCAACCAAAGATGGCTTTACCCCCCAAGGATTGTAGTGATTAGAGGTGAGTACGAGGTGACGACAACCTCCCACGTATATCATAGAGCATACGGCCATGAGTAAATGGCATAAAACTACCACAGTTGGAGATAGGTTTCCAGAAGACTATCACTTTTTCAAAGTTTCCTAAGGCATACCATTATGATGGTCTGTTGTTTCAAAAAATTACCATGTTGCGCTGATGATTATGTTAGTTAATTTTCATCACAATTATAACAGATCTGGTCCACTCGTCTGTTGATCACAGTGCTCGCTCCAGCCAACATTGTCCACGCCCCGCTCAACAGCACCGCCTGTGATGGACGGATGTGTGGCGAAAATTAGTAAGAGGTCTCCGGCTCGACATTTGGTCGGATGTGGCTCTGGCTCTCCTTTCAAAGTTGTGGGAGTTGCGCAACACGGTCACCTTTCGCTCTGAATTTCACTCCCCGTATGTAACTATTAGGAACATCATCTCCGATTTTTCTCTTTGGTGCTTTAGATTTAGGGGCCGATCGAAAAAGTGCACAACCAGCTATGTCTTGGCGGTACTACCTCTCCTCTCTTGATATCGCTTCTCTGTAAAACTTGCCTATGTAGGCCTTGAGTAATAAATTCAGGTGGGGATCCTACCCCCAGTGATTGTTCAAAAAAAAAAATAGTAAGAGGAATTTAAGAGGAAGTATGAGTACAGCTAATACCCATGGTGAGATGTGGTTAGCTCTAAATTTGTGTCGAGGCTGTGGAGCAAAATCGTCAGGAAATGCTACGGTCTCCGTAAAAGCAATCTATTTTCGGCACTAGCTAGTAACCAACTGGTGATATGATGTGATCCGAGTGAGATGACTTGACTTGTTCGCCAACTAAATTGAAAGCCCTCCTAACGAACTAATAACAACTACCTCACGAAGATGCATGTATAAAATGGGGCGCTGCAAGCTGCATGTGTGGGCGCCCGCACAAGTAGTTAGCAATCCAAGCCAAGCCATGGCGGCGGCGATCCACCACATCCACAACCCCATTCTTCTCCTCACCTTCCTCCTCGCGGCGGCCACGGCATCGCCATGGGCGGCGCCCAGGGCATCGGCGTCGGCCAGGCCTTCAAACATCATCATCAGGTTAACGTGCGCATCGGTGACCAATCGCACCGAGAGCACGCCCTACCACTACTGCGTGCGAACGCTCTCGTCTGTCCCGGCGGCCTTAGCCGCCAGGGACGCCCGTGGGCTCGCCATCGCTGCAACCAATCTCACCGCCAACAACATCGCGTCTACGATGCACATCCTCAACCAGCTCATCGATGCCCTCCAGAACTGCTTGGTCACTTACAAAAGCATGCAAGCAGCCGTCGCCGGCGCGCTCAAGGACTTGCACGCCGGCCGCTTCGACGTGGCGTCGGAAAAGCTCAAGGGCGCTTCTTTTCAGCCCGGGTTTTGTGAGTTGGCCCTGATGGAAAGTAACACTGACAAGGATCCGATGATGGAAGATAATGATGTTAGTGAACTCGTATCCACCATGGCGTACAACATTGCGGAACTCAGTGCGCGCCATGCCGCCAAATGAAGAATAAATGCCGCTTCCTGGCTATAGTTGATTTCATGTTTTGCTACTACCATTTTACTTTCATCAATCAGGTCGATCCAGTGTTGTAAACAGACTATATATATATGATCAGTCTGATTGAGGTGTGATCCTTGATGTAGTAAGACTTATCTAAGGAAGAGAAATTTACGTCTTCACGGAAGCTAGCCGGACTGAACCCGTTGCCTCGACACATACCTCTACAACACGGTCATTTTCAGAGGGTGATCGCTCGGTGCCCTCCATACTCATCATGGTCGCCGTGCGCAACCTCGACAAGCTCATCATCGTAGACAGGGGACGCATCAGGTGCTACGCCTTGACGCCGGCCCAGTTTATATTGCTCATCCTCGCTGTCTGCGGTGATGTTATCATGTCGGTTGTGCTACAAATTGATTTGACGTCTTTTCTGAATTTATTTGGTTTTAGATTCGGTTGTAGAGTTTGGTTAGTACATGCATGTCTGAATTTTGTCTAGTACTATTGCTGTCAGAGAACGTACATGACCTGCTTCTGGATGAGAAAAATATTGCTTTTTTCGATTTGGTAATTTCCTTTTTGCTAAAAATACAGTTTCAGAATTTAATCATCTGCATAATTTAATTACTCATTGTACTGTCTCTGTAGAACAGGATCTCTCGCTTTTTATAACCTGGAAAACAAGATATGTGGTGGCAGACATGTAGAAAGTGGTCATATAGGAGTACTTGAGGTGCACCAGGTAATCAAGAAGATATGGAATGGAAGACATGTTGTCATCTCAAGCATATTCTTTGTCCCTGGCTATTACTCAACAATAGGCTTAACACTAAAGCAAGGCTTCAGATAAATCAATGCAACATTGATGATTATAGTTGTGTCCTCTGATCTAGCAATATCCTGAAAACAAGAGATCATCTTTTTTTTTACTAACCTTTTGCAAGAGCATGCTCGCAATATATTTGTCCCTTGGTGCTACTCTTCACAACATGGATGATATTCTCACTTTGAACTCTGCTTTCGGACTTCCTGTCTCACTAAAAATCATCATCCTGGTTTCTTTGAGCAATTTGGAATACTCGAAATGACTGGATTTTCAAGAATTGCATGCCAAATCTTTATGTTTGCAGAAGAAGGTTTAAGAGTGAGCTCCGGTGACCAATCGCACTGAGAGCACGCCCTACCCCTACTGCGTGCGAACGCTGTCATCTGTCCCCGCGGCCTTAGCCGCCAGGGACGCCCGCGGGCTAGCCATCGCTGCGACGAACCTGACGGCCACCAACATCGATTCCACCATACACATCCTCAACCAGCTCATCGATGCCCTCCAGAACTGCTTGGTCACTTACAAAAGCATGCAAGCAGCGGTCGCCGGCGCGCTCAAGGACTTGCACGCCGGCCGTTTCGACGTGGCGTCGGAAAAGCTCAAGGGCGCTTCTTTTCAGCCCGGCTTTTGCGAGTTGGCCCTCATGGAAAGTAACACTGACAAGGACCCGATGATGGAAGATAATGCTGTTAGTGAACTCGTATCCACCATGGCGTACAACATCGCAGAACTCAGTGCGCGCCCTGCTGCCAAATGAAGAATTAATGCCGCTTCCTGGCTATAGTTGATTTCATGTTTCGCTACTACCATTTTACTGTGTCTTTTCGCTATTTAACTAATTAAGTCAGGACGATCCTGTGTTGTAAACAGACCTAATCATATATATGATCAGTCTGGTTGAGTTCTAATCCTTGATATATATATCACCTTGATTTTGCTGGATTTAGATTTATCTAAGTAAAGAGAAATTTTATGTGTTCATGAACGCGAGCCGGATGAATTTGTGTTTATTTATGAATCAAGTCCTGAGCTGCTTTTCATACCCCGACTATACGCTCATCTTCACTGGCTGCTCGCTCGGCACCCGCCATACTCACCATGGTCCATGGTTGCCGTGCGCAACTGCACAGGGGCACCACCCAGGTGCTACACCTTGACGCCCTCCCGGTGTATGTGGCTCAACCTCGCCGTCAGATATACCGACGCTTATCACCTTCATTGTGATTAGTTTTGCGTCATGATATGTCATATGTGTCGATCAGTGTCCATGAAAATGCACAGTAAAGTGTAAACACATTAGGCACCTACGTACAATAGTGCAGTATCTTTTTTTTTAGAAATGGGAGCCTCGCCCCAGCCTCTGCATCAAAAAAATGCATACGGCCGTTTTTGTTTTTATTAATAGAAGCGTCACAGTACGGACTTATTACAAGAAATCACATCCCTGATCACACAGTGTAAAAATGTAAATAAGCCAAATGAAGATGAGCAGTCTATCCATCAATTCTTTTAGCATGACGCCACCCATTTCGGGAGAAGATAGCCTGAACGACCGCCATCATTCGAGTACATCCGGAATCCATAAGAACCCGCTGGGCTTCTGGCAGGAGAAGTGACCACGATTGGATCCAGTGGGTAACCTTGAGCACAACCTGCATAACATGTGGATTTTGAACCTTATTAAAGACAATACCATTCCGGCAATTCCAAATTGCTCAAAGACAGGCTGACACCCCGATGCGAATTCTAGCCTTCGTGTCTTTATCCGTACCGTTCAACCAATTTCCAAAAAAATTAGAAATACTGGTTGGAGGTGCAATATTAAAAGTAATAAGAATTAGGCGCCAAATGTTTTTAACCAATTGACAGGATATGAACAAGTGCTCTACAGACTCTTCTGTATCGCAGAATACGCACTTTTTACATCCTGTCCATCTTCGTTTCGCCAAGTTATCCTTAGTAAGCAGCACCTTTTTATTAAGAATCCATAAGAAAATCTTTATCATTAGAGGGATTCGAAGTTTCCACAAATATTTTTGTAAGTATCTCGTGTGTCCATTCATATAATGTGCATACATTGATTTAACGGAGAAACAACCGCTTGCTGACAATCTCCACTTAAATTTGTCCTCCTGATCTGAAATTGCTACTTGGATCAACCGACCAACTAGGTGCATCCAGTCAACTCGTTTATCACCTATTATGGCCCGGCGAAATTGTAGATTAAGGGGAGCCGTGTTCATAACATGTGCAACTAAGACGCCTCTATGTCGCACAATGTTATATAGACTTGGGTATTGAGAAGTCAGTGGTGTTTCGCCTAACCACGTGTCTTTCCAAAATCTTGTTTGTGAACCATTTCCCACTACAAACACCCCATTGGCAAAAAAATCATGTTTAACCCCCATAATTCCCTTCCAAAAGGGAGAGTCTGTTGGTTTGACCTAAACTTGAGATAGCGTCTTGCCACTCAAATACTTATTACACAATAATTCTTGCCACACCCCTTCTTGTGTGAGTATTTTAAATAACCATTTGGCTAATAGGCTTTTGTTTTTAATTTGTAAAACCTCGATTCCCAATCCGCCTTGGTCTTTGGATCTACATATAATGTTTCATTTTGAGAGCCTATATTTTCTTTTTGTTTGATCACTTTGCCAAAAGAACCGTGATCGATAGAAATCCAAACGCTTTCGGACCCCTACCGGAATCTCAAAAAATGATAACAGAAACATAGGTAAGCTAGTTAAAACTGAATTTATAAGGACTAAACGATCTCCGTATGAGAGCATTTTGCCTACCCAAGCACCCAGTTTCTTCTCGAATCTGTCCTCAGCTGATTTCCATTCTTTATTCAAAAGTCTTCCGTAATGAATCGGTAGTTAAAACATAGTAGTGCAGTATCTAGTACGAGTATTGTTTATCAGCCCGGCTCCCGCTGCTGCCTGCTTAGTTATTAGTTGCTACAACTAGTTAGTTTTGGAATCTGACACCTAAGTCGTTGATTTCATACCGCAAGAGCATAAGTGACAGCAACAGCCTTATTTGGTTCAGCTAGCTAGACCATCCAGCTAGACAGGGAGAGGTTCTCATCTTCTTCTAATTCTCCAGGTACCGAATCGGATTGTACCATCTTAATCTGGATCTCACCATCATCTGATCCTTTTTAAGTGAAGTTATTTCTATGAATGATATACAGTTACATATATAATACCTGGAGAGTATGAATCTATTTATTTCTATGATGTATGTATATTGTTGGGCTTTGGTTTCAGATCTTTAGCAAGTTATCTAGTCACTTTTTCAGTATTGCCATGGATTCGTGATCAATTTTACACATGTATACTTGGTCCAAATAAATCTTCAGAACACTTTTGGAAAACATCAAAGTGCACTACTGATTGGTATTTACTAGAAGTGTTTTGCGCGCTTTGATATATTTATGATATATTTATTTCTTTACCAATGAACTATGGTATATTTATGTGTATACCCCAGGATAATCTATCGCACTCTAATGCACTAACACGCATCGAACTTGACTTTCTCAAGAGGAACGATTATGACATGTGAAAATGTTTTGGCAATCCGATAGTATCGATGTAGTATTTCACCATACTAGTGTAAAGAAACTATAGCTGATCATTAGCACACATCAAGATCTGGATGAAGACGTGCGACACATACTCAACGTCGGATGACCAATAATATTAGTTGCAAAACAATCTCCAGATAATTGTGGTCACTCAAATCGTTGCCTGGTATCAACTCATATCGCTCCATCATCCATCTATTTACAGTTTTACACACAAACCCAAGCAACGACAAAACAATCAACAAAGCATAACATATTGACTAAGTCAAAATCGTGGATAAATTTTTATATTGAAGGCCTCAATTGATTGTGGGGCCTTTAATTAGAGAGCAAACCACAATGTGATTGACCAAGTTAAAATCGTAGACAAAAAAGAGAAAGAGAAAGTAGCCAGCCAAAGGATTTTGAAAAGTACCACTGCCATAATTTTGGATTAAACATATTAAACAATTTTTCAATACTTTTGTATTCCAAATACAAGCCATAAGCACATACATGTGTGTCTCACCTATGTAGGATAGTCTGTACTTATGTGTAAAAAATATCATCTAAAGATAATTTCGTTTAAAAAAAGTACACACATGTGGGTGGCTAAACAAAAAAACACCAGCATAAGTGCAAAAAGAGAGCAACAACCCAACACCAATCAAAAACCCTTTAAAGCATTCTACCTAACAAACTCCCAAAATCAAGAATGCATATTAGGAACAAACAAAACAAATAACCTGATCGTATATTGTTGGACGCATACCTTAGGTACGGTCAATTAGTATAACTAGATTATACCCTGTGCGTTGCTACGGGAATCAATTGTCGTATATTTCAACAGAATTTTACCGGAATCCGTTATCGTATATTTCAACAAAATTTGATTATATGACTTCTAAATATTTAGATTAATAATACACAAATCAAATTTTTGAAATACATATACCTTATTATATTTGATTATTTATAGTTGTAAAATATTTATTTAATTTAGGTATAGTAATACAATGAAAACTATTTTTTAATTCATTGTTGCATGTGGTGGTAGGTTTTTTCTCATGCATGGTTGCATGTTGAGGAGAGCCTTATCCCATTTATAATTGTGTGATGATGTGGCATGCTTGCATGTCAAGATAAATAAGATAATGGGAATGCACCATTTAAGTATTATAGATTGGAGAAACATAATCACATTAGACCATGACTGAAGGAAAATGGTTACTCTCACAATTTGATTTTCTGATTCTTAAACCAAATTTAGAGGCAATGTCAAACATATAACTGAAAATTCTAGTGCGGAGTTCTTGTACAAACCACCACAGAGCAGAATAGGCATCCCCACATACAAAAATAAAAGAAAGCAAATTAAAGAGACTCAAATCAACCCCAAAAAGAACACAGACACCCACAACAACAACAAATCCGGCGACCACATCACACCAAAAACCAAGGACCGCAGTCGCACATCCATGGAAGGCCAAAAATAAGCCACCCTAAAAGAGGCAAACTGACTGAACACATATAAACCCCAAAAAAACAAAGCTCATGTGAACAATGCAGCTTGATTTACAATGTGAAGAGAGCAAGCGGCTGGATACCCCTAATTTTAAAACATATAGCAAGCCATGCTGCATCGTGTAGTACTAAATTTTAGGCCACAACATTAGCGAGCAGGGAGGACGGTCTGCGCTCCAGTAGAGCCCGACGACCGTGTCCTTGGGGGGGAACAACTGAATGAAGGTCGGCGGCAGCAACCTACGCTTCAAGGATAGCCGAAGGCACAGACCAGAAAAACTGACTCGGTGCGGATCAGAGCAACCACCCATCCCCTCTTCTCCCCCGCAGGCGCCAACACAAGGAACGACGCATGAGGAAGAGGACGCCTCTAGCCGCCACGCCACCCCTCGCCCTTGAAGCCTCCACGCCCTCCAGCCGGCACGCGAACCCTCTCTCTCCAGCCGTCCCTTCGATAAAACGCACAGAAGAAGACAGGAGGATCAACGTTGTGAAAGAAAAAACGGCCCACAGAACAGGTGATGGACGTTGCTGGCGGATACAAGGTCAAAATCGGGACTGCAATAGGCAAATTGGAGTGCTCCATTGACTGTGGTGCCTCCATACTTAGAAAGCATAGTAATTTTAAGGATTTGCAGCCTCTCGATGCCAGCAGTTACACAACCATTGAGTTTGACAGCCCACAGTCGTATAGACCTTCACCTTCTCCTCTGTTATAGAAAAAGAGATACCCATTCCGATTCCTGCATATGGGTTCTCAAGAATCTTAATGCCGAGTCTATGGAGAAAGCTACATGGTCCATAGCCCCATACTTAAACTACTAATGGCCGCTGGAGTCGCTCTGGCACATGATGTGGTCTTAGTTCATGGGGACACACACGGAATAGAGCAAAAAGAAACCGAGTAGTTCAGTTCCAGAGAAAAATAGAGACGCACGCAGTTTTCAAAGGCAAAGTAGTTCCTCTCTTTCTTGATCAATTTGGTGTAGCTTCCTGGTATGTGTTCAGGGTTAATTATCAGTTTGCCCTTAGTTGTGTTCATGTACTTAGTTTTAGCCTCAGTTGCGATTCATGCTCAGTTTTGCCCCTAGTCTATGCGCAGTAACTCATTCCATTACTATTGCTGTCTCCGTCAGGTCAACCCATTTGACTCGGCCCTTACATAAGGGGCCAAGCGGCAGGCAGAGATGCGCTGCATGATCGGACCATTGCTGGGCGTCGCTTGTGGGACTCAGCTTTGAATCCAAATCCAACCGTTGCTGCCGCGGCTGTGCGATAAAAGTGGCGGCGGAATCACTCGAGCGACGGACGGCGTTGGAGGCGAAAACGCGCAGAGGAGGGCGGCGAACTTGGTAGATAGGAGCCGGGCGTGGGCGATCGAGAGGTCGGCGTCGAGATCTTCGGGCGGTGGGATGTCTTCTTCTAGCTCCGCGCCACCTAGCGGATCCAGATTCCGGCGCGAGTGGAGATGTCGATCTTCCTCTATCTGAGATGCCGGGTGGACTAGCATTATCATGCTTGATTATTATCTGATTGAATTCTATTCTTGCAACGTGCATGAGGCAAAAATAGGGGACTAATTTATGTGCATACTACGTTTGCGAGAACATTCGCATGTCGACCGAATGGCGCAGAGATGTAAGACAACTTCAGGTACATAAATACTATTCACAATTTTTTATGATGATCTAATATATATACACACAATTAATATATTCATATTGATCTCCCTCTTTAAATATGGAAGAGATGCGGAAGAAGCTCCTACAAGAGAGCCGCATAAGAGCAACTCAAGAGGAAATTGCAGGATTTTTGGTTAAGGAGGTCATATTTGAAAAAGGAGAATACCATTGCGGCTAATGCTTGCATGTAATGATATGCAAATTGTAGAATAAATTGTATATACCAAATTATTTATTGTATATTTGGTCGTACGAGAAATTATATGATATATATATATATATATGGTCATATGAGGAATTATATTATATATGCATAAAGTGTACAATATGTAGTAGCGTAAAATATGTTTGAAATAAAAAAAATTTGAATGGAAAACATAAAATAAAAAGGAAAAATAAACCAAAAACCCAAAAACCCTAAACCGCAACACATAGTCCCGGTTGGTTTCACGCTCGCGGCCACGTGAAGATACTTTAGTCTTGGGTTGTGGTAAACCGGAACTAAAGGAAGACACCTTTAGTTCCAACGGACTAAAGGCCGTTTCCAACGGAGACTAAAGACCTGTTTTCCACTAGTGTAACACACTTGGAACAGACAAGAAGAGGCTGGCCCGGTGGGATGCCCAAATTATTGTGAAAGGTACACACCATCCAGGCATGTGCCAGCAGCAAAAATATATAGTTTCGGCATCTAAAAGTTACAAGTTGATCACATGTATGTATGAGTGGTAACAACAGATCTGCGACAAGAGGCATGCACTAGCTTTGTTTGCTGTGAACGCTAACATGGAGTAGTTGGAGAGCCAGGGTCAGTACGCTCTATTCTAGTTGGAGAGCCAGGGTCAGTATCACCTTTGAGCTGCTAACATGTCAGGCAGTGCAACTCTGCAAGAGGAGAGACCCAAGGAATACGACAAGAACCGCTAACTTGCCGTGCCCAATCAATTAATTCGCTATTAATTACAGGTAACTTTGCTGTGGACGTTGGCGTGAAATGAATTTGGCCTTCCTTGATGATCAGATCGGCTTGCTTCCATGTGGGTTGTCTGTGAAATGAATTTGGCCTCGTTGGGTTGGCCTTCCAATCAATCAATGAATTATGCATGCATGCATGTGAAACTGGGTTGTAAAGAGATAAAGAATTCATGCATGTGAGACTGCGCAGTGGAGAGAGAAAGAATGCACAGCGACAACTTAGGGGCAACTTTAAGGCACCGACGCTGGATTTGTCCGGTTTTTGTTTGGTTTGCGCGAACGTGTCCATACGCGTGTCCGTTTTTTGTTCGTCGTCGTGCGCGGTCGCGCAACACGCCGAGGCAAACGCAAATTCAAAATCAACGTTAAACATAAATTAACTAACTAAATACTTAAATTAACTAATTTACTGTCCAATACTACTAAAATTGAAATTTAAAAAATTTGAAAAAGTAAACACGTCAATGCCGCCACCCTACGCGTCGTCGCCACCGTCGTCCATGCCGTCGTCCTCGTCGCTCGACAGCTCGACGATTGACGGCGGTACCGGCACCCAGGGGAAGTCGCGCCCGCCAGCGCTCCTCCATGATCGCGCAGTCGGCCCGGCGAGCCCTCTTGGCCTCCCTCCGGGTCTCCCTGGCACTGCGCTGCGGGTTGATGACGCCCGCATCGTGCGAGGCGGCGTACTCCGCGTTCATCACACGGTCGGCCTCAGCGCGCTCGGCCGGTAGATGGCGCGTGTATGCCTCCTCTTTCAGACGCGCCTCCTCCACGTCGGTGGCGTCCATTGGCACCGTCCCGGCCGCCATTCGGACATACACCGCGAAGGTGTTGCCGCCCTACCACTAGTAGCCCTCGCGCCACGGCTCAGGCTCCGGCAGGTGGTGGCGCGGCGGCGAGTCCAACCCGAGACTGTAGGGTGGCGGCAGCGTCGACGGGTAGGGCGGGCGGAACTGCGGCTCCCACCAATCCCATGGAGAGGGTAGTGGCGGCTTCTGGTCTGGCGGTGGTGGTGGCGGCGGCGCCTCGACATCGCGGATGCGGAGCTCTCCGGCGGCGCGTCGAGGAGGCAGGGCCGGGTTCAAGCTCTCCTGGATAACGAAATCCAGGCCCGACCACATCGCCTTCTCCTCGGCCTCAGAGATCGCGATGGCGCGCTGGAGCGCCGCCTCCTCCTCGGCGACGTCGAGCTGGAATTGCTGCCTCCTCGGCCTCCTCTTCGGGCACGATGACGGCCGGCGGGGGCACGACGCGCCCGCCCCCAAGGTGCAAGCCCTCCGGTTGTGGCCGCGCCACGTTCTGGTTGCGCAGCGAGGCGGCCAGGTTGGGTGGCACGGCGACGCGGTCGCGGCTCAGGCGCTAGTCCCCAGGCAGCTCAACCTCCGTCCATGGCACCAGGCACTTGTGCAGCCAGTAGTTCCAACACTGGTGCGCCGGAAGGTAGATCATATCCTCCGCCCCGTCGACGGCGGAGGAGGGGGAGGGGGGGGGGGGAGGGGGTGGATCACGGTCTCGCCGGCGCCTGGAGCCGGAGCCGGAGCCGGAGGCCTCGTGGTCATTCTTGCCGTGGCCAAACCATTTTGACATGGTGGCGCTCTGGTCGGGGCGTGGGAGGCAGTTGTGGACGTGGGGCGTGGGTATAGCGACGGGCCGCCGCGTGGTCGTCTTATAAAAAGACGACACCGACGCTGCCAAGTGGTCCCTGCGCGGACGCGAAGCGGACGTTCAACGCGTCCTCTCGGTGTCCACGCCGGTGCAAACTCGGCACACTTTTGCGTGGGGTTTGCGTCGGCGCGGACACCGAGCGGACGTGACCGCACCAATAAATGCGGATGCGGTTGCTCGTTAGGCGCGTGTTTTCATGGTTTGACCTAAAAGCGAACGCCCGTGGACAGAAATGCGTCGCGCGTTGGAGTTGCCCTTACTAGTACCGGGACCTTTGGGTATTTTTCGGCCACTCTCCTATATAAGGTGTCCACAAGCTAAGAAAAGCTGTGAATCTTCTTGCCTGGCTGTGAGTAGTCTTTCTTTCTCTCTTCTGTCTTTGATCTATCATTAACCTTGCATTACTGTAAACCCTTGTGTTTGCATGAGATATATACTATAAATCCTGTTATATATATGCTAGTCGTTAGTAGTTTCTCATTGATGTAATTAATAAAGCGCCCTTTATCGAAAAAGTAGTTTCTCATTGATGTGTTTCGAAGCTCAATTTCTTAAATGTTTGACTTCATTTCCACTTGTTTTCCTGCAGATCATCATGGAACCTGCTGCAGCATGGGACAGACCTTGTGAGTTTCAGCTGGCGAACTGGATCGTTGAAGAACCAGTTGCTGATCTCCCTCTCCCTGTAGAGTATGTGTCTATCGACATTCCTGGTGACTGCAGTGTCCAAGCATATGAATATGACGTGCAGCAGCTGCTGGTTGAGTACTACTCTGCAGCCTCACGACGTTATTCTACGAGTGAGAAAGCCAAGATCTCAAATGACAGTCATGCTAGGAGTGTGGTCAATCAAGTAATGGGTGAGTTTGAGGTTGATATGAAGAAGATGAAAGAGAAGATGCATAGATACCCTAGATGCCTTGGAGCTGTGGACAAGTCTTATACCGTGCCAAGGATCGTGGCCATCGGCCCCTACCACCATGGCCTGGAGCACCTCAAGCAGGCGGAGAAAGTGAAGCACGTCGCCGCCTGCCACTGCATCGGGGAGGTCCAGCTACTGGAGGAGATGTATGAAGAGTTCGTCCCCGTCGCGGATGAGGCTCGCCAGTTCTACGACAAGGATGTGATGGCAGGTATCAGCTACGATGACTTCCGACATATGATGTTTTTTGATGCTTGCTTCTTGGTGCAGTACATGGCTATGCGTGGTACTTCCCAGCGTGACAAAATAGATGGGAGCTTGCAGAAATTCTTGAGACCTAACCGCAATGATATATTCCATGATGTCATGCTACTTGAAAACCAGATCCCATGGACAGTGGTCAAGAAGATCTTGAGCTTCGTGCAAGACGGTGGCCCAAATGTGTCGTCCATACCCATGAAGTTCGTTCATAGAAGGAGACATTGTGTGAAGCCATACGACCACCGTGAGCCTCCCGAAGAAGAAAAGCCTTTTGACTGGGATGACAAATACAGACCGCCACATCTCCTTGGCCTCCTCCGCCACTACATTGTTGGACGAAAGGACATTGTTGAGGAGGACACCAAACAGAAAACCAAGAACGTATCGATGTCTGTCAGTGCAATGGACCTTGCCGAGATCGGCATCACACTGAAAGCCAACAAGACGATGCATCTCATTGACATGCATCTCCACAAGAAAGGGGCTGTCTTCACCGAGCTGTCCTTGGCGCCGCTGTCCCTAGATCACGACACTGCAAGCTACCTCGTTAACATGGCGGCTCTCGAGCTGTGCATGATGGAAAGCTTCACATCTAGGACTGCAAAAGATGAGGACTCTGCTGTCTGCTCCTACGTTATGCTCCTGGCCAATTTGGTATACAGGGAGGAGGAAGTTCAGGAGCTACGGAAGAGGGGTCTCCTGCAGAGAGGAGGAGGGCTCACCAACCAAGAGGCGCTCCGCTTCTTCACGACCTTGCAGGGCCTGCGCTTCGGACTATGCTACTATCGCATCATGGTACAGATCAAGACCTACAGGGACAATAGCCGGATGAAGACCAAGCTGCACAGGTTTCTCCACAACCACAAGAAAACCATCACCGCACTTGTCACCGGCGTTGGTGCGGTTGGCGGGATCATAGGGACACTCATGTCCATCAAAAAGTCCATTTAATTTGATGGGTGCGACTAGGGCTCTGGGCTCATGCGCAGATGTCAGCTCACATGTTTTTTTTTAACTGGACTTTTGTTTGTTTGTTTGAGGTTGATATTTTGTTTAGTAGGCTTCAATGGACAGGAAAAAAAGATGCATGTAATTGCAATATTTTTTAATTCGGTTTTGATTTTGTTGTGCGTGTAGTCGCGTATTAGTTTGTATATATTTTGAAAATATTTTTATTTAATTTTATTTGATTTTTTAAGAAAATAAATAATGAAAATTGAAGTGTTTTTATATTTTCATTGAATAATTAAAATTTCGGGCAGAAAAAAAGAAAGCCCGCCACAAATGGAGTAAAAAAGGATAAAAGAAAAATGATCTGTTACAATTGTGTTAAAAATGTTGAAGAAAATAATCTCATACTATATAGAAAATGTGTATCTCATAATCTGTATTTTTTAAAAAAAAATTTGCATACAATTGTTACAAAAAAATTGTATCCTACACTGCAAAAAATTGAGGAATATATTGTGTATGTGAGGAAGGATGCAAAATTTAAGAAAAAAGCACAACCGTACATAATTTTTTACTACAATAAATGTAAAGAAGTTTGACATAGTTGTGACTCATTGGTGGACTTGCAATAGAGAAAAAATCGGATCCAGTCGCGACTCGTTGATGGACTTGCAACTGAGAAAAAAATAGTCTGACCAAGTTGCGACTCGTTGATGGACTTGCAACTAAGAAAAAAATCGAACCAAGTTGGGACTCGTGATGGACTTGCAACTGAGAAAAAAATATAAACCAGTTGCGACTCGTTGGTGAACTTGCAACTGAGAAAAAAATATCGGACCCAGTTGCGACTCGTTGGTGAACTTGCAACTGAGAAGAAAAATGGCAGACCCAGTTGCGACTCATTGGTGGACTTGCAACTGAGAAAAAAAAGTCAGACCCAGTTGTGACTCGTTGGTGAACTTGCAACTGAGAAAAAAAAGTCAGTCCCAGTTGCGACTCGTTGGTGGACTTGCAACTAAGAAAAAAAATAGGACTAAATCGCGACTCGTTGGTGGACATTCAACTGAAAAAAAATCGGACCCAGTTGCGACTCGTTGGTAGACTTGCAACTGAGGGAAAAAAATCAGACCCACTTGCGAATTGTTAGTGGACTTGCAACTGAAGGAAAAAATCGGACCCACTTGTGACTTGTTGGTGGACTTGCAACCGAGAAAATAATTGAACCCAGTTGCGACTAGTTGGTGGACTTGCAATTGAGAAGAAAAAAGTCGGACCCAGTTGCGAATTGTTGGTGTACTTGCAACTGAGAAAAACATCGGAGCCAGTTGCGACTCGTTGATGGACTTGCAACTGAGAAAAAAAAGGTTACACCCAGTTGCGACTCGTTAATGGACTTGCAACTGAGACAAAAAATCGAACCCAGTTGCGACTCGTTGGTGGACTTGTAACTGAAACAAAAAAAATCGAACACAGTTGCAACTCGTTGGTGGACTTGCAATTAAGAAAACAAATGGACACAGCAACGACTCGATGATGGACTTGCAACTGAGAAAAAAAATGTATCCAGTTGTGACTTGTTCGTGGACTTGCAACTGAGAACAACAAGTAGAAACTGAGATGGTAAAAATTATGAGTCGATGGATGGCTTCCATCTGGGTGAACCCAATAACAATTAGATATTATGCTTTCAAGTACCAAAAGAGGGAAAGACAAAGAAGAGCATCGATAAAAAAAGGTCAACCTATAAACATCGCATGATAAAAAAAAAAGTTGAAACAACTTTCCCTCAACTCCTGCACAACAAACAAGCTAAATCAACCCTCGATTAAATCTCATGCAATTTTTAAAAACAAAAAATCACACGGCAGCAGATTCATAAAGTAACATCGATATTTCGCATGTACATGCGTTTTAGCAATTTTGTATTAAAAAAACTTTATTCTATGTTTAAACAATTTCGGTGTTTATTAAAAATATTTATCATATTATATAAAAATAATTTTATATTAAAATTCATTCTATATAAAAATATTTTTAACTTATATAAAAAATCAATGTATATCTAAAAGTAGTTCATCATGATAAGTTTCTTTGTAAGTATTTAATAAATATTCACTGTATATCATGAAAAATTACAGAAAAATAAAAATGTATTACAATCTGAAACTGGGGAAGAAAAAATGAAACAAAAGAAAAAAAAATCAAAACAGGAAAAAAAGAAATATGAAAAACATAATGAAAAAAGTGGGCCGGTCCATCTTGCGGTTTGGTTTCAACTTAAGAAAAAAAAGGACTTACATGTTACTTAGCTAATTCTCATGTACATGAGAATTAGCAAAACCGTAATTTGATATATACCAGTGATATGAGATGTTGTATCTATGATTTGAATGTCAATTTCCTATTTATCTATACTAGTATGTTTGCCCGTGCGTTGCAACGGGCGTAATTTATGATGATTTTCTACAGTACAATATATATGGTATGCACAAATAATAGGCGAACAGTTTTTTTTAACTAATTGGTGGCATGGTGGGTAATTGTTTAGAACTTTAAAGGCAAACAGTTTTTTTTAACTTACCGGTGACATGGCCGGTAATTATTTAGAATTTTAAAGGCAAAAAGCTAGTTGAACCATCACGATCACGACCACGACGGATTCCCTTTTAATAGTAGTGATATGCATGATTCCACTATGTATATACTCAAATTGAAGATGGTGCCTGTGTTTTTTTTTATTAAGTATGCATTTTATTGGACTCAAGATAATTGTATTGGGTAAAATATAACCACGTCACAGCCTATAAAACTTTTATAATAAAAGTTTTTTTTTGGTGAAGGTACAAAGATACACTATAATGGCCGCCATTAAAATCCGTATACTTTTTCATTGAAGTATGATTAACGATGACTAACTGCGAATTTTATTGCTAACGGTAGAAAAAAATGCTACCGGTCAAATTTGCTAAGTTTTGGCTTCTTTATTAGCACCAGCTGGGTAGACCGAGCAGCGAAGGTTGCGGAATAAGCAATTGTTGATGACTTGGTGTCAGCCGGAGATAAGGGAGTACTCTATTGTAGTGTAGTGTATTAATCTAGTAAGAGTAGCTTAGCTACTGCATCAAACCCATCTCAGATCGAACTTGGCTGACCTTATCCTACACAAATTATTTCAGATTTTAGATGTGACATGGTTGGCTCACTCATATGCGCTAGGTACTGATAACCATGCCCGCACAAAGCAGGCATCCTTGTCTAGCTACGTTGATTAGAGCAAGATGCAGTTGGAGGTCGTCTACCTCGGGGTAGCTCTTGTTTCCTTGTGTATGTAATTCAATTTTGAAATGAATTTTTTCCTTGAATATTTTTGTGAGAAATTCTTTAATGAAATTTCTATATTTTTTTGTTTTTATTCATAATTTTTTGCATAACACTATTAAGTTTGTGGTAGATATTTTTCATGCATACAACCCAATGATGGCTCGTGAGTGCCCGCAACGACTAACAAAGTTGATCAGACGACTCACACGCGCTAAAAAGAAACACGCGACCCGTGTGCTTCTTCGTTCGAAGTATGAGGATTTCAGACGAATCCTCATATGTTACAAAGAAATTTCATTTTGTTAAACTTATTTCACCTCCAGACTTTTTGTGCATTCAATATGCACTATTACAAGCCACATCCTAAAATTCCCACACTTTCTAACTTCATTTGCTATTTTTCATACATTTAATGATTTTTTTGTGTGTTGAATGACCCTGAAATTGAAAAGCACTACAAATAAACTTTCACGAGGTTGAAAGTTGACATGGTATCATCATTCCACCCACATAGAATGTGTACAAAATTTGAGAGGGTTACGACAAAAACTGGATGCACTTCGTGTACAAATTGGACCTCTCCTATGATTGTTTCGAACAAAAACTCATATTGTTACAAAGGCATTTCATTTTTTAACTTATTTCAACTCCATACTTTTTGTCCATTTAATATGCACCATTAAAAGCCAAATCCTAAAATCCAACACTTTCTAACCAATTTGCAATTTTTATGCATTTAATCATTTTCTTGCGCTGAATGACCCTGAAACTGGAAAGCACTACAAATTAACTCTGAAAAGGTAGAAAGTTGGCATGGTATCATAATTTCATACAGAATGTGTATAAAAGTTGAGGGGGTTACGACAAAAATTGAATGCACTTCGTTTACAAACTGGACCATCTCTTTCGAAGTATCAGGGTTTCGAACGAAAACTCATATGTTACAAAGTCATCTCATTTTTGAAAACTAATACAAGTTCATCATCACATTAAAACCAAAGTTCAGTACTGATCAAATGTTATTAAACCATACAGCTCATAGAACAACATACGGCTCTCTATGTAAAATATTTAAATGCAACAATAAATGCGATCCCAATCGCAACTAAGGTAACAATTGATCCAACATCATAATGATACCAAACCTCATTATCAATGACATATTTTATAATCTTTCGAATCTTCAAGCGCATTCCATCCATCTGGATCTTGTGTCAATCGATGACATCAGCAACATGCAACTTCAATTGCATCTTCTCTTCTAAAACTATTTTCAATTTTTCTTTCAAATAATCGTTTGCTTCTTTAATTAAATTTAACCTCTCGACAAAAGGGTCGGTTGGAATATCCGGTCCACATACTTCCTAGATAAAAACATCTATGTCAAGTTGGTGTCGGTATAATTGTCATAAACATTAAATGAAACAAATAGTTATAAAAGATAATATACCACATCTGAATCATAGACCGGAAGAGGGTCGACATGTGCGGATACCATAACCATGGCACTATAAACAATAATACAAAGTAAGAAAATTATAGAAGCAGCTATATCAATCATACACGCAAGATTTGTTTTCTTTTTAAAAATATATAAGAACAAGAGGCTCACCATGGTGGTGCCGGTGACGAGATCGGCGCGGGCGATCGACGACGGTGAGGACGGGGACGAAAAGGCACCCTAAATCACACCTACACATATGCAAAAAGTTAATTTGAGAAAGTGTCATGCTCTCGGGCATTTCACCAAACACCTCTTGTGCACAGGAGTAGGGAAAAAAGTAGCACACACCCCCACCTTCGATCTGGCCAAAAACAAAGGAAATAGGAGGGGGGTGTGTAGGGAGTATATATATATATATATATATATATATATGGAAATTTGTAGTCCCGGTTGGTGTCCAAAGCTGGGGCAGAAGAGAGACCTTTAGTCCCGGTTTCAGACACTAACCGGGACTAAATGGTGTCGCCCCTGATACAACTCTTTTAGTTTCGGTTCATGTCTCAAACCGGGACTAATTAAAGGTCCACACGAACCGGGACTAATATAATCTGAGCCTTGTCAAGCGTCCTGGCCGCACAAACCGGGACTAATGCACTCATTAGAACCGGTTTGTAACACGACCGGGACAATTGCTAAGATCAGGAGTGGACGAAAGCCATGTTTTTTACTAGTGATGAAGAGGACCCATAAAATAAATGGATGAATATGATAATTAACCGCATGTGTTACTTCTAATTAAATGGGATTGTGGATCGCTTCGGATTTTTTTTGCATGATTTCATGCTTAGAGATACATTGCATAGCGCATTGTTTCTTCACATCTATGGAAGAACTAATTTTACCCTTTGATCCAATAAAAATAAAGATATGATATAGTGCATGTAAGACAAAGAGATAGATAACACAAGATGAAGATATGAAATAGCGCATGTAGGATAAATAGATAAATAACAAAGGATAAAATATGAGATTGATAGATGAATGTATTTTGAAGAAAACATGCCCCATGAGCACGGTATGACATTACTGTGGATGTGTGTTAGCTAGGTGTTCGTTCAACTCGCCGTACCTAGGAGGTTGTTAATGGTCGGAGGCTGATTTGCGCCACTCTTATAGGGTTAGGAGCTCGTGATTTTTTTACCTTTCATTGTAACGCATCCGCAAATCATAAATTACTTGATAGCGAGTGTGCATTTTTTTTCCCATTGCAACACACGGGTGCTTTTGCTAGTAAGACACCTATGGCCTTTGGGTTCTATCATTGAGAGAGTATAATGGGGTACGTTCAAGCCAAATGTAATACGCGATTATGTAGTAGCAGTGTAAAGCTTGTATATAAATACACACACGCTCGCGTTTGCATACAACACACACACACAATTAGGTGGATATATGAGTTTACAAGTCGCACACATATGCTTGTATTTACACTAGAAGGATATATGCGCGCTTTGCTGCGCCATTTTTCATTGTAGTGTGTTCTTTTCGTACACTTCGCTGCGCTAAATCGAGAACACGGGCATCACAAAAACAGGACTACCTCCGATCCATAATAAGTGTCGCTTGGAGGGAGTATAATTTTTTCTATTAAAGATTTTAGTTATGGTGAAGAAAAATCACAGCACATTCCTAGGACGTATACTCAGCTACAAAAGAAAAGTTTATTTGTTTTCTGCTTTTTTGTCCTATGGGTATACGCACCTTCATTTTCTCTTTTTTGTTGTCTTCATTTACTCTAGCATCAAACGAATTCTCTTCGTAATTGCAACTCTATCATGCCATTTTGACGGGGGTGCAGTGTGACAAGTTGCGCTGATGTCTCAAACTCTTTTGGTCAATTTACAATGTCTATGATCCAAAAAGAATCTTCAACATGTTACAGAATACAATTTTTATCAGACATGCTTGTTTTGTTACAGAGCTGAACACTTGTTCATAAGAGAAACAACAATCTCCAAAGGATTAGTGTGACACATGAAATTCTACAACCCATTGCCTTTGCAACTTGAAAGCACATTAACAAAAGTTATCAGAGCTTAAACAACAAGCAGGTAAGGAATATCCATGGTAGCACATGATAAACTTTATTTTGAACAAAAAAGATCAAATCAGCCTAAGCGTATACCCAAAACGACCTAGACTTCAGTACTCTTGACCTCAGCTGTAATTGGAGTGAGACTGAGAAACCTACAACACGAGAATAAATTTCCATGACGCTAAAATATAATATATATCTGCCATTCTTTGACCTAACATAGTACCCAAGTAGAATCAGGGGCTGAGTGATATCATTGATGAGAGTGCTACAAAATTGAAGGCTGTCGAATCATAAAAAAACAGAAGAGATCAAGATAACCATAATTGTGTAGTTCCATTGTCCGAGAAGCAGACTGAATTTGTGCACAACTTTATCCATTATGAAATCTCTGAATCATTTACTGGCTTAAACTCCAAGCTGGATCATGCAGAACGACTCATTGAAAATCTATATAAGCTCAAGAACCAATCTATAAACAACATCACCCTGTATATTTGAAAAAAGAGAATGAAATTATTGATTCATGAATGATTGTACTAATGTTATCTGAATCAATACATGTCGATCTTAACTGTAACACTGATTTAAGCTACATGTAGGCACCAAGTGAAAGATAGTAAGTTATACAAGTTGACCTAAGAACCACCACTTATCATGAATGCTTGTCATAGGTCTAGCACGAAGTGCAAAATTTAGAAGAAATGTCAGTGAACAATTAGAATAAGCTGAAACACAAACAATCATCAAAAAAATTTAGTCTCCAGGACTTCAAAGTGTTACAGGTAGTTGCATATATATGTTGGCTTAGAGACTGGTATGTGTCTTAGCAATATAGATGCAACACATAGTCTTCGTAGGGAGCTGACATGCAAACATAGTTTTTGTTGGGAGACAAAATGAAATACATAGAACATGTTGCCGCTTAGCCTATGACTGCAACAACAATTTTGTGCTTAGACCTCCATAGTTTTCAGGTCGAACATCTCTTTGTATTACAACTAACAGACTTGTGACTATCCATTTACTTGTAGTCTGGAGCCACCTATCAAGCTTACCACTGAAGATTCACAAAGTGATGGCTGCATTTTACTTTATATGATAACACTTCTATACTTTTCCCATCTCAATACCTCGGGTTATACATCTTCCACATAATTTCAGTCAATTTTATTCTCTAATCACAAAAGGGATCATACCTATAATAAATCATCATAAACACCTTACACGTATATGGGATAAGTTTAGCATTATCATTTAGTGATTCCTAGACTGCCGCTCTTAAAACTGGTCTGAGCGAGTAATAATTGAGCCTAAGTGTATTGGAAAAACAGTTCAGGGGGGCATTCCATCTCGTGAAAAACAACAAATTAGTGTTCAGTTGGCACATAACAATATCAGTATAAACCAACTATCTATCAGATCAAACAGTGAACTACTTCTGAAACTAAGTAATACCCGTCCTAGTCGCTGGTTGTTGTTCCTCATTGCATCCCTTGCGCTGTAGCTCGAAGAGAAATCAATCAAAGATATAAGACAGAGGAATCGGATCAGCGAATAATAAAAGCAGTGAGAAAATGAAGCAAAGATAGAGAATCCAGAAAAAGCAAAATAATCATCCGTCACCTATCCTAGACAGAGATACCGCCACTCATCATCGTCGTTCACTCGCCGTTGATGAAATTGAGACGCCAAATCGTAAATTGCCAGCCTCAATTGATTCTCAGGCCTTCAAAATCCCGCACCCCGAACACAGATGGACACTCTCACGGCCTGACATACCAACAAACAGAGCATATCTGAGCAACAAGGCAACAAAATTCAGACCTAAAGCGATAGCCAAGAACAACTTCGATGCAGCACGAACCACCTGGCAGGCAGACAACGACTGAATCCCGCGGAAACGAACCTCACCACTAATCAGCCAGACAACAAGAAGAACTGAATCGGAACAGCTACCCATCCCCTCCTCCCACGCAGGCGCCGACACAACGACGCGTGGTGAAGGGGAAGCCTCCAGCCGCCACGCCACCCCTCGCCTTCGAAGCCCCTAGCCGCCACGCCACCCCCGCCGTCCAGTCGCCACGCGAACCCTCGCTGTCCAGCCATGCCTTCCATAGCCTGGGCCATCGAAACAGAACACCCACAACACCAACGCAACGCTTTGAGCGAAAAAAACGGCCCACAGACCAGGCGTGGACCAAGTCAAAATCGGGACTGCAGAGTGTAAATTGAGTGCTCAATTGATTCTGGTGCCTCCATACTTTGGGAGCATAGTAAATTTAAGGATGGCACACTTATCCAATTGGCCTTCGCTCAGTCAGTGTGAATCGAACTTGATGTTGTTGAAAATATTAGCAATTTAGCATATGATTTAATCCACGAAGTAGACGAACAATCCATGGAAATAATGAAACAGATCAAACTAGCCATGCGATCTACTAAAACAGTAGACAACGAGATCACATCTAAAGCAATTACTAGGAACACGACTTGCAACATGATCTCAAACAGAGAAGAACAGATCACGTACGGTGCAGCGGGTGTGGAGCCGCTGGTGTTGGTGTTGGTGTCGCCCATGTCGTTGATGGAGAGGCTGCCGACGTCCGGGAAGAAGTCGTCGTCGGAGAAGTAGTCGTCGCTATCAGCAGTCGCGCGAGTGCGCTCCCCAAAAACCTGATCGCCCCTCTCCCGTACAGGATCTCGAGAAGCGGAGTTTCGGAGGCCTGCTGTCCCTTCTTGCGGTGCACGCCGAAAGAAGGGATGGAGAAGACTTGAGCGGCGGCGCAATGATCTGGATCGAGGAGGAGGAACCATATGGTGGTGCGGCCAAGGTAGGGTTTGCGCTGTTTATATAGACGCAGCGGGACGGGCCGACGTGGGAGTAGAGCCCACAAAAACGGCGCATCAATTAAGCATAATTAACGCGTCCGTTAATTACAATTAATGCCTCATTAATTTTTCCCGAGCTGCAAAAATATAAGCGTACGCATAGCTTTGTCCTCGGCTCGGCTCATTCCCGAAACCCGACGCGCGCGCGTCGCGTCGTGACGAGGCGAGGCGAGCGAGGAGGAGGAGCGCGCGTGTAGCACTTCTCTTCTCAAGCTCTTACAAGTGCTAGTGGAGCTCACCTTATAAAGAGGTGTGGCTCTCCCTCCACTAGCGAGGTGGTACTAAACTTCCCACCACTTGCTATGCATGAATGGGCCAAGAGAATTTCAGAATTTACAAAGTGCTTTGGGCCAAAGGCCCACTCAGCAAATGAGTGAAAAATTCAGCAATCCCCCACAAAGTCTCATTGGCTCATCTCATCATTTTTGTTCCAAATCATTGTTTATATACCGATGTTTTAGTGGAGGCTGTTAAGTTGAACTTCCACGTAGAATTCATGCTGCACTAGTTCACAACTTGAATAGTGGACTATGCCTTGAACTACAAGCTTTCTGTAAATCTAGTTTCACACAAACCCTTGATCGATACTGGGCTGCCGCAAGGCTTCCCCGCGGGTGGAGCTTATACGTCATACTCCAAAGCCTTTCATGAGTTTATTAGAGAGCACCCAACTCTCACAGACTGCGACGTTTAACAGCCTAGCTCATATAGGTGTATTCCTCGAAAGATGCTCTGCAGGACGACATCTTTGCTTATATACATAAGCCAGTTGGAACACATTAAGATAAATATCAACCTACCATGCAGATCAGGAGAGTATTGCATCATAACGAAGTGGGGTAACCAATATAAGGATACTCTCCTCTCAGCTGACCTACAACTTGTCTCCTAGTTCTATTTCACGGGATCTCCGATCACATAGAGTAGGTTACCACTGTGGACAACTCAAACGGTGGGTCTCAAACCCATCTCCCTCGATGCATTATCTATCACATTACGTGATAGACCCTTTGTGAAGGGATCCGCCAGATTTTTAGACGTTTGGATATAATCCAATGTAATAACTCCGGAGTTCTTCAATTTTCTGACAGATTTCAGTCTCCTCTTCACATGTCTTGATGACTTCATATTATCCTTAGAACTGTTTATTTTGACGATCACAGTTTGATTATCACAGTTCATCAGGATAGAGGGTATTGGTTTTTCAACCACAGGTAAGTCCATCAAGAGCTCACGAAGCCACTCTGCTTCAACAGTGGCTGTGTCTAATGCTGTGAGTTCTGCTTCCATAGTTGACCTCGTTAAGATGGTCTGCTTGCAAGACTTCCAGGAAACAGCGCCACCACCAAGTGTAAACAAATACCCACTTGTGGCCTTAATCTCATCAGCATCAGATATCCAGTTGGAATCACTATAACCCTCAAGTACCCTAGGATACCCAGTATAGTGAATCCCATAGCTCGCAGTGCCTTTCAAATATCGCATAACTCTCTCAAGCGCATGCTAATGATCATCTCCTGGATTTGACACAAATCGGCTCAGTTTGCTAACAGCAAATGAGATGTCAAGCCTCGTGGCACTTGCCAAGTACATAAGCGAGCCAATAATCTGAGAGTATCTCAGTTGATCTCTAGCAATCTGTTTATTCTTACGAAGTAGCACGCTAGGATCATATGGTGTTGGAGAGGGCTTATAGTCGCTATACCCAAAACGACTTAAGACCTTTTCCACATACTGAGACTGAAGCAGAGTAATCCCACCATCATCATCTCTTAGTAGCTTGATGTTCAAGATAACATCAGCTACCCCCAGATCTTTCATCTCAAAACAGCGAGATAAGAAATTCTTGACCTCCTTGATTAAATCGAGGTTGGTCCCAAAAATCAATATGTCGTCAACATATAGACAAAGAATGACTCCCTCGCCCCCACCATGGCGATAGTACACACACTTGTCGGCCTCGTTTACAACAAAGCCTTCAGCAGTTAAAGTCCTTTCAAACTTTTCGTGCCACTGCTTAGGGGCTTGCTTAAGGCCATAGAACGACTTCAATAACTTACACACCTTTCCCTCTTGACCAGGTACTACAAAACCATCTGGCTGCTCCATGTAAATTTCCTCGTCCAACTCTCCATTGAGGAAAGCTGTCTTAACGTCCATTTGATGAACGAGAAGACCATGCGAGGCAGCCAATGAAAGTAGCACCCGTATAGTGGTCAATCTGGCCACTGGTGAGTAAGTATCGAAGAAGTCTTCACCTTCTTTTTGAGTATAGCCCTTGGCCACAAGCCTTGCTTTGTACTTCTCAATAGTACCATCAGGCCTAAGATTTTTCTTGAACACCCACTTACATCCTACAGGTTTGCACCCATAAGGACGTTCAGTAATTTCCCAGGTTCCGTTAGCCAAGATGGAATCCATCTCACAACGAACGGCTTCCTTCCAGTAGTCAGCATCAAGAGATGCATAGGCTTCTGAAATAGTGCTGGGTGTGTCATCCACGAGGTACACAATGAAATCATCACCAAAGGACTTTGCAGTCCTCTGTCTCTTGCTCCTTACAGGAGTTTCATTGTCATCCTCCTCAGGATTCTCAACGTGTTCTATCGAAATGGTGGTCTCAGGAATCTCAGTTAAATCCTGACCAGATAAAGTAGGAACCTCCTGGTTTGATGAGGTAGGCATATCCTTCATAGGAAATTTATCCTTAAAGAAAGTCGCATCATTCTACTCCATAATTGTACCAACACGCATGTCGGATACCTCAGATTTTACTATCAAAAATCTATAACCAATGCTATGAAAAGCATAACCCAACAGAACACAATCTACGGTTTTTGGTCCAAGCTTGCGCTTCTTGGGGATCGGTATATTGACCTTTGCCAAACAACCCCAAGTACGTAAGTAAGAGAGTTTCAGCCTTTTCCTTTCCCATTCCTCAAATGGGGTAACAGTTTTTGTCTTTGGGGGAACTCGGTTTAGGACATGCCATGCAGTCATTAGCGCCTCCCCCCACGATGCCTTGGAGAGACCCGAAGTATCTAACATGGCGTTAACCAAATCAGTTAGAGTTTGGTTCTTTCTTTCGGCCACCCCATTTGACTGAGGTGAATAGGGAGGCGTCCTCTCATGTATTATACCATGTTCCACACAAAACAAATCAAATTCATTGGAAAAGTATTCTCCACCACGATCAGACCTAAGCCGTTTAATCTTTCGATCAAGTTGGTTCTCTGCTTCAGCTTTATAGTTTTTGAAGTAAGTTAAAGCCTCATCTTTAGATTTCAGAAGATACACATAACAATATCTAGTAGAGTCATCAATCAACGTCATGAAATATTCTTTCCACCTTTTGTCATCACACCATTCATCTCACAGAGGTCTGAATGTATAAGTTCCAGTGGTGCCAAGTCTCTTGCCTCTGCAGTCTTATGGGACTTGCGAGGTTGCTTAGCTTGAACGCATACTTGGCACTTGGAACCCTTGACAGTAGGAAACTTCGGAATTAAACTCATATTAGCTAACCGCGTCATGCTACCAAAGTTAATGTGACAGAGTCGAGAATGCCAAACATTGGACTCATTATCATAGCAAATGTGATTAACAACTTTGGTGCAAATATCTGACAAAGATAGGCGGAACAAGCCTCCGCATTCATAGCATTTCCCAATGAATTGTCCATACTTGGAAATTACAACTTTATTGGACTCGAAAACCAACTTAAAACCATCTCGACACAAACGCGAACCGCTAACGAGATTTTTATTGATGGAGGGCACATGATGAACGTTCTTCAGTCGCACGATCTTCCCCGAAGTAAACTTCAGATCCACCGTACCGACCCCACGAACAGTAGCATATGACCCGTTCCCCATCAGTACGGGGGAAGTCCCTGTGACCTGATAAGAAGAAAACATAGAGGCGTCAGCACAGACATGAACATTGGCACCAGTATCAATCAACCAATCAGGAGACTGACATAATGAAAGAATTGTAGGGACGTACCCAGAGTCTTTCATCTCCGTGTCAATGACAACATTGGCGGTCTTGCCGCCATTCTCAGGTCCGCGCTCCTCATAGCGATTAGGGCAGCTGGAGGCCCAATGTTTTTCACTGCCACAAACATGGCACACTCCCTTCTTCTTATTAGGATTCTTCTTGAAGTTGGTAGGCTGTGACGGCTTGTTCTTTTTGTCGAACTTGCCTTTTCCACCAGATTTATTCTTGAAGTTGAACTTGTTGGGCTGGTAGTTCTTTTTATGTACCATATGGGCACTTGAACCACCCTCAGGAACTCGAGCACGTGTATCCTTTGCTCTCGCCTTCTCTTCAACATCAAGAGTCCCAATGAGATTCGCAACGCAAAACTCTTGCCTCTTGTGTTTTAAAGAAGTAGCAAAGTTGTTCCACGAATGTGGAAGTTTGGCAATAATGCCTCCGGCCACAAACTTGTCCGGCAACACACACTTGAAGTGCTCAAGTTCTTTGGCAAGCGACTGTATCTCATGCGCTTGTTGAACAACAGAGCGCTCATTAGTCATCTTGTAGTCATAATATTGTTCCATGATATACAATTCGCTGCCAGCGTCCGAGGCCCCAAACTTGGCCTCGAGCGCATCCCACATGTCCTTGCCGTTATCAAACGACATATATGAATCCACAATGGAATCATCAAGAATGGCAAGGAGGGCACCCTTAAAGAGAATATCGATCTTCTCATAAGCCTCCTGCTGTGCAGGATTAAGATCGCCCTCGGGCTTTCCCTTGGTGGCGTCATAGCATTGCATGGACTGAAGCCAGTACACTGCTCTCGTGCGCCACCGCTTATAATTCACCCCCTTGAAAGGCGGCGGCTTCATAGACGCAAGTAAGCCAGATGCAGTAAATTGCCTATAGTCAGGTTTTTGGTCTCAGGTTTTTGGATTGTTGAAAATATTAGCAATTTAGCATATGATTTAATCCTCGAAGTAGATGAACAATCCATGGCAATAATGAAACAGATCAAACTAGCCATGCGATCTACTAAAACAGTAGACAACGAGATCACATCTAAAGAAATTACTAGGAACACGACTTGCAACATGATCTCAAACAGAGAAGAACAGATCACGTACGGTGCAGCAGGTGTTGAGCCGCTGGTGTTGGTGTTGGTGTCGCCCATGTCGTTGATGGAGAGGCTGCCGACGTCCGGGAAGAAGTCGTCGTCGGAGAAGTAGTCGTCGCTGTCAGCAATCGCGCGAGTGCGCTCCCCAAAAACCTGATCGCCCCTCTCCCGTACAGGATCTCGAGAAGCGGAGTTTCGGAGGCCTGCTGTCCCTTCTTGCGGTGCACGCCGAAAGAAGGGATGGAGAAGACTTGAGCGGCGGCGCAATGATCTGGAACGAGGAGGAGGAACCATATGGTGGTGCGGCCAAGGTAGGGTTTGCGCTGTTTATATAGACGCAGCGGGACGGGCCGACGTGGGAGTAGAGCCCACAAAAACGGCGCATCAATTAAGCATAATTAACGCGTCCGTTAATTACAATTAATGCCTCATTAATTTTTCCCGAGCTGCAAAAATATAAGCGTACGCATAGCTTTGTCCTCGGCTCGGCTCATTCCCGAAACCCGACGCGCGCGCGTCGTGACGAGGCGAGGCGAGCGAGGAGGAGGAGCGCGCGTGTAGCACTTCTCTTCTCAAGCTCTTACAAGTGCTAGTGGAGCTCACCTTATAAAGAGGTGTGGCTCTCCCTCCACTAGCGAGGTGGTACTAAACTTCCCACCACTTGCTATGCATGAATGGGCCAAGAGAATTTCAGAATTTACAAAGTGCTTTGGGCCAAAGGCCCACTCAGCAAATGAGTGAAAAATTCAGCAGATGTCTTGAGGCCGGCCTCATCCTTAATGAGCCTGATGGACTCAGAAAAATCATCTAAAAGCTGATGGCAATCTGGAAACTGTTCATCATCAACTGCCAGGATTACCTTTATGGTGCTTCCATAATTCAGGTAGTGCATGATCAAAGCCTATAAAATACATAAATGTAAAATGAATTAAATGTCCCAATTTAGAGAGTGTATTTTTAAATGTGGTAACAAAAATGACCAGTTCTTTTTGTATAGTACATGCATGTCAGCTCATACTATTGCATGCAGATGGTATGGAGCTTCATTTATTACATGATGCAAATCTATTTGCATTGAGAATGTCTGAAGATACCTAATACAAGATAGATGTAGAGAACAAACCGGGTAAATTTAGCTTATTTCTGCTAGAAATTTCGATCTTTCATAAAAATTTGTTTTGTCCTAAATATGATAAACAAATCCTATTTTATCAATTATGATAAAATTTTGTTTTTTTTATCTTTTAATTTTTCCACTTTGGGATTTTTTCCTCACTTTAAGGGCAACACTCTATATTTTATAAGAGTATATAAGATCACACAATTTATAAGAAGTATTTGATGACGGAGAAGTTAATAGGTTTAGTTGGGTTGCCTTCCCTGTTAACCGCGCCAACCCCCACAAGTCTAGGAGATCAATTGTAGCTTTTCGATAAATAAGGATGTCGATCCCAACGAGGAGCAGAAGGTGTTGATAAGTGACACTGGATAAGGAAACACTGCAAACACTCAAAGGTAAATATTTAGGGGTTTTTGGTTTAAGCAACAGAAAAGTAAAAGACGGGCAAAGTAAACAGGGTAACTGAGGAGTAGCAAGTGGCCCAATCCTTTTACAAGGATAAGCCTAAGAACTGAACTTATAAAGGCTAAAGCTTTCTCGAGAAAACACGGGAGAGATAGTCTAGTCACTTTCACCATACTCTGCCAAGTAATATGTATTGTGTGATAAGTATCGGTGGGTGGATCAATGCTAGTACACCTTCTAGACTAAAATAAGTGTACTCTTATGATTACACACCTTGCAAGCATCCGTAAATACAAGGTAGTAATTAAGGCATAAGCCTAACCACAGCATTACGATCAAGGATCCATAACTCCCTTGTGCGAAAGTCTGCGAACTGGGGTTCAGGTTTCTGTCACTCCGGCAACCCACCATAAGCATCCTTTGCGCACAATGTTTCCCTCTAGGCCCATTAAAGGTGAAATATTATGTGTTCGACTCACATAACACCACTAGAGAAATAACAACAGAACTTAAGTATCACACAACACATAATACTTCAACATCATATGACTACTAACAACTAGACTGCTCCCATGTTCTCAAGAACTAAAGTAACTACTCACAAGACATAAAAGAGATCATGATCAGAGGTGATAAGTAGGTGATGAACAATCTGGACACAATAATATTTCTCCAACAAAACTCAATAGCATTCACCACAAAGTAGTAATCAACACCAACAGAGTAGAGGGGATAGATAGTACGGATTACAACACAAGTTGCAATTGTGAGATGAGATTGGATGTAGATGGAGATGGTGCTGATGTTGGGGATGATGTTGATGATGATCTCGATGATGCCCGTGACGATTATGATGATGATGGCGACGATCTCCCCTTCCGGGAGGTGATCTCCCCAGCGGAATCTCTCCGCCGGAGATTGGTTTTCTCCTCTGTAGGTTTCCGCACCGTGGCGGCGGCGTCTCGTGAAAGCAGCTCCTCTTTAGGGGTTTCTACCCTCAAGGGGTTATATAGGCGAAAGGGGGCACCGAGAGGGGCCACCAGGCACCCAGGAGGGTGCCTGGCGCGGCCAGGAAGGGGGGCCGCGCCAGGCACCCTTCTGTCTGCCTGGTGGGTTCCCTCACCTTCTCCTTCGGTGACTCCCAGTTATTTGGCATAAAAATGCTCCCCGTAAAATTTCATCGCATTTGGACTTGATCTGCTTCAGCAACTTGGTTTCCACTTCTTCACCGCTGAATCCTGGTTATGCTGTTTCGGCACCGGAAAGTTGTAAACTGTGTAAAATAAACCAAAACAACATAAGAACACCACTTTAAATTGGAAAATATCAATGATAAGGTGAAATCACAACATAAAATAGTGATGCTTTTTGGACGTATCAGTACTCAACATAAAGAAAAATGAAAACTATCATGATGTATGAAAATGTATGCCTCTGCAAGTGTAGGAAGATATGCAATGATACTAGCGCGTCATGTAGCAATGATAAGGGCAAGGCCCAACTAGCATGCGGCTCTACGATCAAGCAAAAGCATGTATGACATGAAGATCAAGTCATGAGATGATGAATGTTGCATGGTAATGTATCTCGGAAAGGCTATGGAAATGCCTTGATAGGTAGGTATGGTGCCTATTTTGAGGAAGGATATAATGAGGTTTATGATAAGAGCGTATCATGCCAAGGGTTTGGATGCACCGGAAAAGTTTGCACCAACTCTCAAGATGAGAAAGGGCAATGCACGGTACGGAAGAGGCTAGCAAAATATGGAAGGTGGAAGTGTCAACAATCGAATACTCGCATTAGTCAAAGGAACTCATGCACTTATTATCGGTAACTATCACAAGTACCCCGAGGAGGATTGTATGGGGGTTTGGTTATCCTTGCGCATCCTCGACCCATGGTACGTGAGGGTCCTCTATATATTACAACCCCTCCAGAGGTTAGCGATCCATCTAATAGCTAGAGTTCTCAACTATTTTTTGTAGTTTTCAAAAATAAACACGGATTGCCAAAAATACGACACCGTGTTTATGTCCTTTCATATTATTTTTCGTTCGTAGTTAATTTATCTTATATAATAGGAAGTACCTACATGTTTTCTCACTTTTAATTTTCATCTCGTTTCATGCCTATTGTTTACTTGTTATCATCATTTAACATCAGCTTCTAAGAAGCTTGAGGACAAAGCTCAATCTTTCAAGGATTTGCAATGCCTAGCACGTTCCGTACTAGTTCATGGCGTACCACAGGAGACTAAGAACAACAGACAAGTGTTGGGGTTCGGGCAGAAAACACAAATTTTTCCTTGACCTACGATACCCAATCCCAAGACCTATGCTATGCTGATGCAAGTAACGGACAAAGATAGATCACATACCAGTATGTAGTCCGTTAAGCGGGAAACGTTCCCGCATGAACGTGGTTGGCGTAGTCGTACTGGCAATCCCCGATGCCGCGCAGATCCACGATGACTCCTGTAGCCACCCGATCCTTGCAGACCGATGACGGGATTACGTCCCCGTCGGAACGTTGCTGATGAAGACCTCGCGATACGACCACGACGATGAAGTAGCAGCACAAGTGTAGTGCCTCGCGGGATTATACACATACAGTATACCCAACCAGTAGAGCAGCGGAAAGAAGATGGATTTGGATCCCGATTCCAGCAGCACGACGGCGTGCGTATAGTGGAGAAATCCCCAACCAAGTATAGACTCCAAACAAGGGGAGTCCACTCGAGGAAGGAGAAAGGAAGGAGAGAGATGAGAAACTTTTCTCAAAAATATTATGATTAAAAGGGCACCTCTACCGCCAAGGAGGGGTGCCACCCCCCCTCCACGTCCGGGGTGGGACTAATCCCAAGGGGGGGGGGGGTGGCGCACCAATAAGGGGGGTGGGCCCCCTCATGGCGCCATGGCCCATGGGGGAGGACTCCCTCTCCCCCTAATGGGCCCTATGAGGCCCATATGCCTTTTAATTCATTTTTAATTATATTTAAATACATTTTAATATTTAATTCAGATAATTAAATAATAAAACATATATTAAACATTATTAAATATATTTTGAACCTTTCAAAATACCCAGAACAACTTCCGGCCTTCATCGGAACAATTCCGGTCATCACCGGAACAATTCCGGTGTTCTCTCCAATTTCTCCGGTGATCCCGAATCAATCCTTACTGCGTCGAGTACCCTTAAGTGTAACACCCTACGGTCCGGGAAACAGCAGACATGATCGAGACAATTCTCATTGATCAATGACTAATCAATTGGACCTGGTTACAATCCTTGATAGCCCCTGCGCTTCCATCGAATGAACTTCAATCGCTGTTGGATCCGTTAACCGTGTGCCTGTTCCCTTTTTCCTATGGTACTTTGCTTGTCCGAGGTTTGATCATCGTTATCCACTATACCTAGTTCGTCCTCGTTCTCAACAAACAAGTTTACTCGTTTCCCGTGATATTACAACTCCGTGACCTAGTCACACGTTTGCAAACTTTATGATGTAACATCACCGAGTGGGCCCAGAGTACCTATCCGTCACACACGGATGGACAAATCCCGCTTTGATCTATTTGCATACTCATCAACCATCTATTTCGGAATACCCAAAGTGCTCCGTTATAGCCAGCATATTTCAGTCAGGCGGTGGGATACAAATCAAAGCATCCTAATAGATCGTAATTACGTATGATCATTACGGTCAAAGGATCTGGTCACTACGTTATAGTTATCGCAATGTCGAACTATGTGACTTGATCACATCGCAACACTTCTGGTGGGTGTATGTCCATCATATCATTATCCAATGATACGACTCCATTGTCAACAGACGCCATTGTCTCATGATCAGGAAACCTTGATCATCAATCGCCCAATGGACTAGTATACTAGGGTTAACTAGGGACCTGGTTGTTTGTATACCACACCTGTATTAATGTTTCCGCTTAATACAGTTCTAGCATAGTATCAAACGTATTATGAACTAATGGAATATGCTCGATAAAACATATTTTATTTGCCTCTAGGGCACATTCCCAACATTCTCCCACTTGCACTAGAGTACAAATAATCTAGTTGCATTTTCTCTGGATCATAACTCCTTATTGAACATGCTTGCCCGTGGAAGAGGTTGTATCAACGGTCTGGGTACCATTCAGAACTATATGTCCTTTTGCAAATCATAATGTCACCTAATTTGACATTCCTTCATTATCCACTATAATGATGAGGTATATATATTTGGCGGTGAAGTGAGACTTCGTTTGCTGTGTCATTGCAATGACATCTGGTGAGTCAGAGGACTTTCCCATAGTCATGCACACTTGAAACTCACTCAAACAGAAGTCGAACTTCTTAAGCCATAATATAACTCCTGCTACTTCTAAAGCAGCCACATCAATGTAGATTCAATCCTTAGTGCATTGTATGCAACTTTGATGTCTAACCATGTTTCTTTCAACTTAGGCATTCATTAGTATGATATCTCAATTTTTTAGGTTAGTGTCAAAAACTTGAACCAGCATAACATTTATGGTCAAGTCCACTATCCTTTACAAATTTGAGATGTATCCTCAGTTCTCTACAGACAGTGAAGGATAAACTTAACTCTTTGTTCAATGATTTACTCATAAATCATATCACAACATGTTCTTAGTACTAAGAACTTGGGTCACATTACGTCGAGTACATAACTCTGGTTTTATATCAAAGAACCTATGACAAAGGCATAGAGGATCCAACACATCCATTTCTTTCATTAACCATTAACCATTGTTTTTGTACTGAGATTAACTCAGCACTTCTCTTGGATATACAAGTAAGGACCACTTCTTGACTTGTCCCATTCTGAACTCCTTCAGAATCTTATCGAGGAAAGTATTACGACTCAATGTTATTAAACACATATCTATCTTAATAGATCGTCAATGCTTAATACTTATTCATCTTCATTTATGAAAGATTCAAATAATCATTAACACCAACTGCACCATTCATAATATGTTATCCATATATGAGAATGTTATCATGATCCCACTCAAATATGTCATGCACATATTAAGTTATAGGATAACACTCATATTGCTCCCACTCAAATATGTCGGCCACATATAAGACAAGGATAACATCCACATGGCTCGCACTTAGATATGTCAGACACATATTAAGTTCAGGATACTAACCACATGGCTCCTACTCAAATATGTCATTTTACATATAAGGCTAGGATAATACTCCCATAGCTCCCACTCAAAATATGTCGTTTACATATTAAGTTTCAGGAAACTATTCAGCTCCCACTCAGTTTCATGCAAATGCATGTTTCCTCGATATTTTGGTTAAGTCCAAAATCCTTTGATCATCCATCAAAATGAGAATTCAGTTTACGAGACACTAGTATCCATATGTTTTTCCAAAACCTTATTGTTGTACCAATTACAACACTTCTTCAAATACAGGATTTGAGGAAGTCACGGTATTGATAACAATCCTGGATCAATCGTAGTGAATATCCCTTTGACTCAAGCATTGCTACACATTGTAGTCAACCCATTGAATTTGTCAGAAACAATCTTTGTGACAAACCAATCTTGACGTCCCTTTGATGTTCACATTTATTCCTCATAACTCTGAAGTTATTGTGAATATCAAGTAACCTCCTTACTTGATAAGATTCAAGCAATCTTAAATGTAACTCAACATAGGATTTCATGACTCATAGTCATATCTCGTACTTAGGTCCACCATCGCTTCTTTGTAGTTCGTAGGAATGTCTTGTTCCATTAACATGACAAGTGAATCATGAATATCATTTTGCACCAGGGGAAAATATATATTCTTGAATCCTACCTTTCTCAGTAAAAGCTCCCATCAGAAGATCATGATCATTATCATTAGTTTCTCCTCTTATTGTAGAGCTTTGCTTCCAGAACATATTCCGTTGCACTACTCTGACATTTGGAGGCAAGGTCAATTACCTTGGTTGAACTTTCACTTTTTCTTCCATTACCACATTTATCAAGAACAATTCTTGAAAAACACCAAACATAGCAATACAAGTTTTGCTCCTTTTGGTTCTAGTTGTGGAAGATGTATCCATAGTTGTCTAAGGATACACTACAAAGATTATTTATCTTACATATATCAAGCTTCCTAGAAACCACAATACACCATGACATATATAGTGTTGGTTTCCACGAACTCAGATGGTTCCCTATCCTGAAGTGAGTGTTCGCATATTAAATTAATAACTCTAAACAATAATAACGTAACTTGGTAAGAGATAACTTAGACCATACACTTTTTCATAGAATATGATCACAATGTTCAGGCACGTCAATCATATTGAAGTGTCTCAAGACATTGCAATTTGTGGAACAACTTTCACACAAGTCTTTATGCCCAAGACTAACTCAAAACATTTGCCACTTTGATCAAATCGTAGAGACTTGTCTTTCTTGTTAATTTAATATCCATCTTTAATCTGAAATCCCTTTTGATCATATCAAATTATTTCAGACTCATGTTTCATTAGTGAATACAAATATTCATCTAAGTCCACATACGAAGTTCACGAAATAATGAAATTCACCACATGCTGACATACGATACATCACAATGTATGATACTCAACAATCAGTACACATTCCGTTTTACCAGAATGCGAGGTTTTAGTCATCTCACCTCAAAGGCATGGTTTGTATGTGTCAAGAGATCAAGTATCTTAAGACATCATCATAACATTCATGACTTAAACTGTAGTGTCATTATTAAGCCTGGATATTTCTTGGCATTACAATATTTCTTATAAATAATCAAACAACTATCATCAATATAAGAATAACTCATTCATAATCGTAATGTGACCATAAGAGATATCATTCATAAAAGGAGAACAACTGACTTGTTTCTCACTAATATGAATAATTGTCTTCGCGAGATGCAAGACACACTAATAAAGTCCTCATTCAAACGATCATAAAATTTATTCATATATTAATCAATTGATAGATGTAGAGGGAGAGTGTTGTCGACCATCAACTATCTTGATTGCCGTCAGCACACATTGTCACCTCATCCCTTCCAAGACACTCTCAAGCAGTAAGTTCAAGCATCAAATACTTAATCAACCGCAATTAGTGTTTCGTGGGGAAAACATTTATAACTCGTATATCAAATATACCTTCTCCGTCAATGATCATTCCTGCATTGGTTCTACTCTTAAAGTTCTTAACTTTAACCATGACCTCATGACAGGTGAACGATTCTCCTTCATGACATAGTCCAGACATGGTCTTTGTAACTGGAAGGAAGCGGATGCCACTCCCCAGTTATCGCAAAGTAACCAGTCATTTAGTAGTCCAAGTTATACACAAGGTGTTCCATGTATCTTATACATTTTCTAAGTGACTTTCTCAGCAGGTTGTTCCTTCCACCATAGTTGAAAGAAACCCCGTCCATATACTCATATTCCATTACTCTGATTTGTGACCAAGTGCTTTCAAGTTCACCTAGCACGTCATACGTGTTGGTTAACATGCATTCACAATTCAGATTCCATAGAATGAATTATGGTGTATTGGACAGTCATTCATAAGTGACGGTGAGTACGATACTCATCATCATCTTTCTTGAATACGGAGTTAACAGCTGTATCTCCTAGCAGTTTTTTTCGTATTATGTTTAGCAAGTCATTACTAACGAGTATGTCTCTAATGGTGTTGGTACACATCAATGAAGTAAGACCCATTTACCTTAAGTTATATCATACTAAAAGAGCCATAGTTCTAAACATTGGTATGACGTTATCTACAATGATATTTGCTAAGACATGAAGATTAAGTTCATAATGTGGAGTTTCAATTTGATTTCAAAATTCTAGAAAGCTCCCACTTAGATAAACACCTCTCAATTTAACTAAGTGATTACACAATCCCAACCCCCATACCTCCCCCGATATGTACGGCCCAGTATGCGAACCAGGTAGGCCTCTAAGCCAATCATATCAGGCATGTGACTCGTGCTCGACCTTTCGGTCTCCTGTGTTCCAGGCTCGCATCTACATACGTCAAGCCTGCCAATCGAACCTTGATGTTAGCTGTTCAGCAAGGCCATATCTGCATATGCCAGGTTTGCCGAACCCAACCTCATGCGAACTCCGTTTAATATGTAGGACAACTCCGGTATGTACGGAGTATCAGCCATATGGGAGAACCTTCTAGGCGGTGCCCACCAAGGGAGAACACAATGTTGGTATTGTGAGAGATGGTCCTGTTTCGTGCTACCGTCGATATATCTAGCATACTAGCATAAAACAGGAAGTAAAACTGTAAATCATACAATCTATCATTCCCCCTTACATGCAAATTAAAGTTAAAAACACCTTTCTACTTTATCTTTTGCAAGTTTTACGTGGCTGCTAGGGGTTTCGAGAAAAGAACCGTTTCTATCCTACGAAAACAAGCCACAACACCAATACCGCAATTGTCTCTATTACACCCCTGTCGGGGCCCTCTGTTGCAAACATCTTCGCATCGCTAATGCAGAGAGACAGACACCCCCCCAACCACTTTATATGGTACAAGCCATATGTCAAGCGTGGAACCAGTCTCGCGTAAACGCGTAAGATCGGTCGGGGGCCGCTTCATCAAACATTGCCGCAACGCTAAATGAGTACACGTGAGAGGGTAACAATTGAGAATTTATGCCCACATACTAGATGTGTTTTATCCGTACAATACATCTACGCATAGCCTAGCTCTGATACCACTGTTGGGTTCGGGGCAGAAAACACAAATTTTTCCTTGACCTACGATACCCTATCCCAAGACCTATGCTATGCTGATGGAAGTAACGGACAGAGATAGATCACATACCAGTATGTAGTCCGTTAAGCGGGAAACGTTCCCGCATGAACGTGGTTGGCGTAGTCGTACTGGCAATCCCCGATGCCGCGCAGATCCACGATGACTCCTGTAGCCACCCGATCATTGCAGACCGATGACGGGATTACGTCCTCGTCGGAACGTTGCTGATGAAGACCTCGCGATACGACCACGACGATGAAGTAGCACCACAAGTGTAGTGCCTCTCGGGATTATACACATACAGTATACCCGACGTCCCTCCGGGCTCCGAACCAGTAGAGCAGCGGAAAGAAGATGGATTCGGATCCCGATTCCAGCAGCACGACGGCGTGCGTATAGTGGAGAAATCCCCAACCAAGTATAGACTCCAAACAAGGGGAGTCCACTCGAGGAAGGAGAAAGGAGGGAGAGAGATGAGAAACTTTTCTCAAAAATATTATGATTAAAAGGGCACCTCTACCCCTCCTTATATAGGCCAAGGAGGGGTGCCACCCCCCCTCCACTTCCGGGGTGGGACTAATCCCAAGGGGGGGGGTGGCGCACCAATAAGGGGGGTGGGGCCCCTCATGGCGCCATGGCCCATGGGGGAGGAATCCCTCTCCCCCTAATGGGCCCTATGAGGCCCATATGCCTTTTAATTCATTTTTAATTATATTTAAATACATTTTAATATTTAATTCAGATAATTAAATAATAAAACATATATTAAACATTATTAAATATATTTTGAACCTTTCAAAATACCTAGAACAACTTCCGGCCTTCATCGGAACAATTTCGTCATCACCGGAACAATTCCGGTGTTCTCTCTAATTTCTCCGGTGATCCCGAATCAATCCTTACTGCGTCGAGTACCCTTAAGTGTAACACCCTACGGTCCGGGAAACAGCACACATGATCGAGACAATTCTCATTGATCAATGACTAATCAATTGGACCTGGTTACAATCCTTGATAGCCCCTGCGCTTCCATCGAATGAACTTCAATCGCTATTGGATCCGTTAACCGTGTGCCTGTTCCCTTTGTCCTATGGTACTTTGCTTGTCTGAGGTTTGATCATCGTTATCCACTATACCTAGTTCGTCCTCGTTCTCAACAAACAAGTTTACTCGTTTCCCGTGATATTACAACTCCGTGACCTAGTCACACGTTTGGAAACTTTATGATGTAACATCACCGAGTGGGCCCAGAGTACCTATCCGTCACACACGGATGGACAAATCCCGCTTTGATCTATTTGCATACTCATCAACCATCTATTTCGGAATACCCAAAGTGCTCCGTCATAGCCAGCATATTTCAGTCAGGCGGTGGGATACAAATCAAAGCATCCTAATAGATCGTAATTACGTATGATCATTACGGTCAAAGGATCTGGTCACTACGTTATAGTTATCGCAATGTCGAACTTTGTGACTTGATCACATCGCAACACTTCTGGTGGGTGTATGTCCATCATATCATTATCCAATGATACGACTCCATTGTCAATAGACGCCATTGTCTCATGATCAGGAAACCTTGATCATCAATCGCCCAATGGACTAGTATACTAGGGTTAACTAGGGACCTGGTTGTTTGTATACCACACCTGTATTAATGTTTCCGCTTAATACAGTTCTAGCATAGTATCAAACGTATTATGAACTAATGGAATATGCTCGATAAAACATATTTTATTTGCCTCTAGGGCACATTCCCAACAACAAGTCACTTACTGTGATGATATCTATGAACCAACTGCTGAGGATCTGGCGCAATATAGAGCCATCATGGAGGATGAACGTTTACATGAGGTGACAATATGTTTACGCACAGTTACATACAAAGTTTTTTCAAACTGTAGAATAAAATCTAACATGTTTAAATACATCATAATAGATGACTACATTCTATGAAAAGTCAAGACCAAAGAGGGGTATGGAAATAAGTCCTAGAACATTGAAGAGAACGCGGTTTGTAATGGTTAGTCTACATACCTTTTATCAATGCCATGTATAAATTCTAGCAAATGTGTCTTTACTTCGGATTCTGCCACACTTTATTACTATATTAAACATTAAACTAGATATATGATTCGTTGTAGGGAGACATAGAATTCAAAAATTCTGAGCATGAAGAGGATAAAATGGCAAGGACGACATGGCGAATCAGCTTCAAGAGACTAAAGATGGAAAGGAGAACATGGTAAATCAGCTTGAAGAGACTTAAGCTGGCAAGGAGAACATGGCAAATCAGCTTGAAGAGACTGAAGCTGTCAAGAAGGCCCTGCCAGTGCAGTAGTTAGAGCTTGAAGCTGTCTAGAAGGCCCTGGAGAAGAATCAGGAAGACTTTGAAGCTTTTCAGAAGGCCATGGAGAAGCAGCAAGTAGACATTGGACAGTCTAGAAGGCCATGGAGAAGCAGCAGGAAGAAATTGAAGCTATCAAGGCGGCCCTCAAAGAGCCGCATCAAGTACTTGAATCTCTAAACTATGCCCAGCCAGAGTAGAAGGATGGACAGGTTAACATCAATGAAGAAGTTGTAACGCCCAATTAGATCAATAAGAAGGTGTGCGTTACTATGTCCCATGGTTCTTCTAATGTTGTTTAGACTCTGTGTGGCAGGTTTATGGTTTATGTTTTAATCAATTATATGAGAGCTAATTTTGCATTAGAATTTAATTTTTCATAAATATGAATTTCATTCAAATCTGGCAGCAAATAAAAACATTAAACAACCTTCAAACTATGACGATCATACGTACCATCACCAACATTGCATGTGGGCCCATATGTCAACACAGTTGACTAGTAAAAAATAATGGTAAATCACATCCGAACCCACATGCAAGAAGCCACGTCAGCAAAAAGGAGGCCCCACTAGTCGAAAAGCTGACTAGTCAAACCAACATAAAACAATTTCTAGCGACGAAATTATCGTCAACGAAGACGCATATAGGTGACAACGTGTGCTTATTAGGAGACTATTTAACCCCGTCATCAAAGAATAACATTGTTGACGAATTGGGCAATGTCACGTAAAACAGTATTTAGCGACGAAAAAAGTGGTACCGTCGTTTTTTACGGCGCTTCAGTCGGTTGACGGAGGCAAATCGTAATTAGGGTATCATTGTGGATGAAAAATGCTTTACCATGACACAAATGGCCACTCAAATGATATCCTAGATTTTGTAGTTATCGCGATCAAAAGTCCTCTTTGAGGGCTTTCGGAGTACGGGGTAAATATAGGCCAAAGGGGTGCGCCAAGGGTGGCCCCACATGTCCAAGTGGCCTGAGGGCGCGCCCCCCTAGGGTGCGCCATGGGGCCGCCTGGATGGGGGGGTGGCCCCCCTCCAGCTTCCCTTCGGGCTCCTGGATTCTTGGAATTTTAGGAAATTTTCTGTATTTTTTCGAGCACTTTGATTTTTCAGCATTTTTCTGCGTTCTACGGACAAAAACAGACAGAAACTGGCACTGGGCACTAGGTTAGTAGGTTAGTACCAAATATTGTAAATGATATGAAAGTGCATGAAAACATATAGCAATATCACCAAAAAAGGCATGGAGGAAGCAAAAATTATTGATATGTTTAGGACGTATCAAGTGTTCGGGCCCATCTTTCCTTAAATCAGCCGGTGGCCCTGCAATGGCTATCTTCTTCAATGTAGGACTTATGAGATCATATAGAAACCCCGTACATTATATCTCCACTCTCTAGCGTGATGAAACCCAATAGATGTGAATGGAGGCACATCAACTGTCATTCCACTGTACATGCGGTGCAACTAGATGCCTCTGTTACGTAGAAGAAAGGCCAGTCAGTCGCCATTCGCACCAACTCAAGCCTGCCGTGCAGTTGGATCGTCAAAAATCTCGACAAGCTGAGAGAAATGTAAGTTTTTAATCAAACATACGTAATCACCTACTTGAGGACGAGAGAAAATCCTCGTTGGAATAGGTGTGGCATCAAGAGGGGCGATGGTACACTCCTCACTCAGCGGCTGGTCATGCGATGCCCACAACCCTTGTACTTGCTCCATTACGTAGGGACGCTCAAGCTCCACCTTCATCGCCTCACTTCGATCTTGGACGATGCACATAACCCTCGCTTCACATGATGCAAGCCTTGGGCCGCTGAAGAAGCCCGCTCTAGTGTTGTCGGAGACCACACGTTTGTAAGGACGTTGGCGCCGATAACCGCCAAGCAACGTCTTTGCACCGAGGGGAATCGGCGATGTCGTCCTGCGAAGCCATGTGAAACCGCTCGAGAGGGTTGAAGACGATGAAACTTTTGGTGTGTGCGCGCCGGAGTGGAGAGGACAGAGAAAGCGGTGGTGGTTTGGGATGGTTTGGCATCGGCGGCGAGCAAGAGTGGAGAGACAGGGGGAAAGCGGTGGAGGGAGGAAACTTCTCTGTTTGGTCTTGTTGGTAACCTAATGGAGGGTGTGTCCTTTAGGTTTGTCGGGGCAAGACGGTTCCCCTTATACTGGTCCATGAAGGGGTCCAATCAGTGGCCGTCCTCATGGCCCACTTAATTAACGATACGCCGGTTAACTGTACGCGTGATACTTCGGAAGCGATGCTGTCGGAGGGGACTGGACGTGAACGGGCGGCGGGGCTTCAATGCTTATTTCAGTACCGTCTCGATTCGTGCATCCACTGTTGGTAAATTATGAAACTGATTGCACTCTTCTTCATCAACAACATTTTCAAATCCTAATATCCTCCTATTTCTAAACATAACCTCATGGAAATCCTTATTCAATGCGTTTGTCACGTAGAAAAATTGATTAATATGTTTTCCTAATTATTTTTGACACAATAAAGAGATGCCATCGCATTTGTACTGCAAGTTCTAGATGTATAAAAATTGGGTGAAGGAGCCAACGACCGTGATCATTTACTCTATAAAAGCATGCATATGGTAGATGTACAAACATTGCGCTAAGGTGCCAAGCATGCATGCTTTGGGCATTAGACTTGTTTCTTCTGACATTTATTCTGTAAGGGAAAATACTATATCAAGTATGGAGACTAGGTTAAGTGCTGGAGATGAGACGGTAGGATGCGGGCCAACGCTAACTGCGCACCATCTTGCCGTGCTTTGACTGGTTCCACACCTACCCAAGCAAGAAAATAGGACATGCATCAAGTAGGGCTGTGGTCGCCGGCCCTTGCGGCACTAGCTTGTAGGTGATCTGATTCACATAGACTTGGTGTTACTGCTGATCTCTGTAACCAACCAACTGTCCAACTAACAATCCCTCACGCATATAAACTTGGAAGCTGCAGGCTGCATCCACCCGCACAACTAGTTAGCAATCCAAGCCATGGCGGCGGCGATCCATGTCCCCATTCTTCTCCTCACCTTCCTCCTCGCGGCGGCCACGGCATCGCCATGGGCGGCGGGCGGGCCTTCGAACATCATCATCAGGTCAACGTGCGCATTGGTGACCAATCGCACTGAGAGCACGCCCTACCCCTACTGCGTGCGAACGCTGTCATCTGTCCCCGCGGCCTTAGCCGCCAGGGACGCCCGCGGGCTCGCCATCGCTGCGACGAACCTGACGGCCACCAACATCGATTCCACGATACACATCCTCAACCAGCTCATCGATGCCCTCCAGAACTGCTTGGTCACTTACAAAAGCATGCAAGCAGCGGTCGCCGGCGCGCTCAAGGACTTGCACGCTGGCCGCTTCGACGTGGCGTCGGAAAAGCTCAAGGGCGCTTCTTTTCAGCCCGGCAGAGGAGGAGATGTGTTGGAGATGTGCACTCTGTTATTTCGAGATGGCAATACTTTCATGCTATAAGCGTCCATAATATTTTCACATGTTGTCCTGATGCTCTTCCAGCTAGCTGCTACCAGTAAAATGTGTATGCCATGGGGCTGGACCCAGATAGAAGTGGTTTGAGTCGTAGGTAAACACCAATGCATGTAGGATGTCAGGATGATGTGAGTAGCCGGCCAACTGATTTGGTTGAGTCATGTCTTATTGAAGTGATTCCAGGAGTGGTGCTGTGAGGCTTGAATTTAGCTCAGAATAACAGCATATATGCATGTAATCAAGTTTGCTATATAAGAGAAGTAAAGAGAAGAGGAGAAGGCTGTGAGGGTGTGTGTGTTCTGTGTTGTGAAGCAACGAGTGAAGGGAGGAGCTGTTAGAATTGAGATGCAGCTCCAACAATTAATTCAAAAGAGGTATGTGAGATAGTGGAGGAAAACAAACACTGAGATATTAACAATTATCTTTTGTGTAGTAGTAGGACTAGACTTCAAGCCAACGAGCGACAGGCAAAGCCTTCTTACGTCCTCATCATCTCTGTCTTCATGGTAAAAGATCTGTATCCTATTAGTGAAAAGGATATAATGATGGAGGATAATGCTATTAGTGAACTCGTATCCACCATCGCGGAACTCAGTGCGCGCCCTGCCGCCAAATGAAGAATAAATACCGCTTCCTGGCTATAGTTGATTTCATGTTTCTCTACTACCATTTTACTTTTCCTTTTCGCTAGTTAACTAATTAAGTCAGGTCGATCCAGTGTTGTAAACAGACCTAATCATATATATGATGAGTCTGGTTGAGTTGTAATCCTTGATATCTATATCACCTTGATTTCGATGGATTTCGATTTATCTAAGTAAAGAGAAATTTTATGTGTTCACGAAAGCGAGCCAGATGAATTTGTGTTTATTCATGAATCGAGTCGTGGGCTGCTCATCTTCACGGGCTGCTTGCTCGGCATCCGCCATACTCACCATGGTCGCCGTGCGCAACTGCACAGGGGCACCACCCAGGTGCTACACCTTGACGCCCTCCCAGTGTAGGTGGCTCAGCCTCGCCGTCAGATATAGCGACGCTTATCACCTCCATTGTGACTAGTTTTGCGTCATGATATGTGTCGATCAGTGTCCATGAAAATGTTGTTAGTTGCTACAACTATCAGCCCGGCTCCCGCTGCTGCCTGCTTAGTTATTAGTTGCTACAACTATCTAGTTTTTGAATCTGACACCTAAGTCGTTGATTTCAGACCGCAAGAGCAGAAATGACAGCAACAGCCTTATTTGGTTCAGCTAGACCATCCAGCTAGACAGGGAGAGGTCCTCATCTTCTTCTAATTCTCAACGGACCGAATCGGATTGTACCATCATCTGATCCTTGTTAAGTGAAGTTATTTCTATGAATGATATACAGTTACATAATACCCTGAAAGTCTGAATATATTTATTTCTATGATGTATGTATATTGTTGGGCTTTGGTTTAAGATCTTTAGCAATTTATCTAGTCACATTTTCAGCATTGCCATGGATTCGTGATCAATTTTACACATGTATACTTGGTCCAAATAAATTTTCAGAACACTTTTGAAGAACATCAAAGTGCACTATTGATTGGTATTTATTTGCAGCCTCTCGATGCCAGCAGTTACACAACCATTGAGTTTGACAGCCCACAGTCGGACAAACCTTCACCTTCTCCTCTGTTACAGCAAAAGGGAAACCCATTCCGATTCCTGCATACGGGTTCTCAAGAATCTTAATGCCGAGTCTGTGGAGAAATCTGCATGGTCCATAGCCCCATACTTGAGTTACTAATGGCCGCAGGCGTCGCTCCTGCAGGTGGACACAATGCACATGAGGTGGTCTTAGTTCATGGGGACACACACGGAACAGAGCAAAAAGAAACAAGAGTAGTTCAGTTCCATAGAAAATTAGAGACGCACGCAGTTTTCAAAGGTAAAGTAGTTCCTTTCTTTCTTGATCAATTTGGTGTAGCTTCCATGTATGTGTTCACTAGCTCATCTTGCATTATTGCTGCACGCGGAGTTGTGAACTGCGCACCGGTCTACATTTCACAATCTCAAGGATATCTCAATAATTCAGTGCGTGCATGCTACACTAGTTTCTTACTCTGCATATAGAAAATCATTACGTAATTAGCCTACATGCTATGTCTAACTGCAGTCCACTAGTAGAAAAAAGCCCATTAGTCTCGGTTCTAGAGGACCATTTGTCCCGGTTCTGTAAACGGAACTAAATGGTCGTAACTAATGCCCAAAACCTTTAGTTCTAGTTTGCCCACGAACCGGGTCTAAAGGTCCTCCACGTGGGTTGTTGTGGTGCGATGGGGCGGAGGACCTTTAGTCCCGGTTGGTGACACGAACCGGTACTAAAGGCATCACACGTCAGCGGTTCAGGGGCTGGGGGAGGGCCTTTTGTACCGGTTAGTAGCACCAACCGGTACCAAAAGACATCCACGCGTCAGCAGTTCAGAGGCTGGGTTTTTTTAAAGGGGTGGGTGGGGGAGGGAATGAGGGTTTTGTAGGGTTAATTTAGGGGGTTTCATATATTGTGTTAGCTAGCTAATTAATAGGGAGAGGTGTCCTCTCTTATCTCCGTACTTTGTTGACGCTACGTACCATACGTGTAGAGAGGACTCGACATGCTAGCTAGTAAGCAAATGAAGGAATTAAACCATTAAGTACAGAAGATCGTCATGAACATATACAGAGAGAAGTGATCGACCTCTTCTTCTTCAAGAGATTGTTCGAACAACAAGTTTTCGTATATCTATACGACGGTACTGGCTACATATATACAATATAAGATCTCTTACAATACCCTAACATCTGAAATCAGGTTCCATATGGTATTCTCCGTCTTTACTGATGACGTGGTCAAAAAAGAATCCCGCCAATTCCTCTTGAATTGCTATTATGCGATCTTGTGGTAGGAGTTGATCCTGCAGCTCACAAAGCTAATTCGAAGAAGGGGGTCAATACATATATATGAATGAAACTCAACACAAATGATGGTAATAAAATAAAATTGTTAATATTATTGCTTACGCACATCAAAATCTTTTTTAGAGTACCCGGCATCCTTAGAGGTCGTCGCATTGTACATGTACTCGCAAACGTAGTATCCACAAAGATTTGTCCCTTTTTCCTGCCACAACCATTTTACGAGAAATAGAGGTCAACCAAACTGATAATCAAGCTACATATAAATGATATTGATGAAACTAGCTAGAATCAATATAATGTGAGATGCGCAGAACTAGCTAGTAGTACTTACTTTCGGGCGTGTAAATGTCAACTCCTTCCGCAGTCCCGGAGATTTTTTGGTGAATTGTATCCAAACCCTGCTAGACATAGAAAAGAGTTATTACGTGATATCAGGAAATGAACAAAGTTTCCGAAAATAATTGAACTTACTTCTTAAGCATTTCAGTGATGACCGCATACGTCTTGAGATCTTTTCGTCTTGAATCTAAGACGGTTACTAGTCCCTCGTCAAGCATAATCTCTAGGAGAATAAAGTGGAAGCTGCGCACGCATGCATAACTCATAAATTACATTAATATAACCTCGAGTAAATAAGGAAAATCGAATATGCACAATAACACTCACTCGAAGTTGTAAGGAAAGATTATTTTTTATTTGTTTTGATTTTGAAACAACGATTGTAGCAATACTGCGGTACTCTGTAGCATCATCAGGAGACAACAAATGTCCATCGAGAGCAGTCAACTTCTCTGTAGAAGACATAGGAGTAAATGCCTTTTTGCAAGTTATCATACCGGTGCGTCTGAGCAGATCCAAAGAATACTTTTGTTGAGAAAGAGTCAGACCATGATCTGTACGAGTCACCTCTAATCCAAGAAAAAAATGCAGATGACCCAGATCTTTGATAGCAAACTCAGTACTCAAACCAGAAAGAAGACGATCAGCCTCATCATCGGAAGATCTTACAAGAATAATGTCATCGACATATACCAGTATATACATGGTCACCTACGGACGCTGACAGAGGAACAAGGACGTGTCAGCAGTGGACGGTGTAAAACCATAAGCCCGAAGAGCAGAGCCAAGACGTGCATGCCACGCGCGAGGAGCCTGCTTTTAGGCCATAGAGCGCCTTAACAAGACGAAAGGATTGATCAGGACGATCAGGGTCGACAAAACCAGGGGGCTAACGCATATAGACTTCCTCTTCTAGAACTCCATGAAGAAAAGCATTCTGAAGGTACCATCCCTTGGTAACAGCAAGCGAGAGCAATAGACGAATAGTAGTGGGCTTGACCACCGGACTAAAGGTATCCTCATAGTCAAGACCATAGCGCTGTTTAAATCCTTTAGCAACCAAGCGAACTTTATACCTTTTGATGGAGCCATTCAGCATGTTTCTTCACTTGAAAGACCCACTTGGAGTCAATCACATTAATGCCAGATCTGGGCGGAACCAAACGCCAAGTGTCATTTTTAAGAAGAGCCTGAAATTCCTGATCCATAGCAGAATGCCAATGTGGAATACGCATCGCAGCCTAAAAATGACGGGGCTCGGCAGCGGGATCATCATTAGAGTGAGCCAGGCAAGCCGCAATCCATGCAATAATGCCATTAGTACGTTCCTTGTGACGCACAATACCACTTTTACTACGTGTATGAGGACGAGTAGCAACCATCGGTGCAGAGGTAGTAGTAGGGGCAACAATCGATAAGGAGACTGACTATAGTTGATTTCATGTTTTGCTACCTGGCTATATTTGATTTCATGTTTTGCTACTACCATTTTACTTTCATCAATCAGGTCGATCCAGTGTTGTAAACAGACTATATATATATGATCAGTCTGATTGAGGTGTGATCCTTGATGTAGTAAGACTTATCTAAGGAAGAGAAATTTACGTGTTCACGGAAGCTAGCCGGACTGAACCCGTTGCCTCGGCACATACCTCTACAACACGGTCATCTTCAGAGGGTGATCGCTCGGTGCCCTCCATACTCATCATGGTCGCCGTGCGCAACCTCGACAAGCTCATCATCGTAGACAGGGGACGCACCAGGTGCTACGCCTTGACGCCGGCCCAGTTTATATTGCTCATCCTCGCTGTCTGCGGTCATGTTATCATGTCGGTTGTGCTACAAATTGATTTGACGTCTTTTCTGAATTTATTTGGTTTTAGATTCGGTTGTAGAGTTTGGTTAGTACATGCATGTCTGAATTTTGTCTAGTACTATTGCTGTCAGACGTACATGACCTGCTTCTGGGTGAGAAAAATATTGCTTTTTTCGATTTGGTAATTTCCTTTTTGCTAAAAATACAGTTTCAGAATTTAATCATCTGCATAATTTAATTACTCATTGTACTGTCTCTGTAGAACAGGATCTCTCGCTTTTTATAACCTGGAAAACAAGATATGTGGCGGCAGACATGTAGAAAGTGGTCATATAGGAGTACTTGAGGTGCACCAGGTAATCAAGAAGATATGGAATGGAAAGACATGTTGTCATCTCAAGCATATTCTTTGTCCCTGGCTATTACTCAACAATAGGCTTAACACTAAAGCAAGGCTTCAGATAAATCAATGCAACATTGATGATTATAGTTGTGTCCTCTGATCTAGCAATATCCTGAAAACAAGAGATCATCTCTTTTTTTACTAACCTTTTGCAAGAGCATGCTCGCAATATATTTCTCCCTTGGTGCTAATCTTCACAACATGGATGATATTCTCACTTTGAACTCTGCTTTCGGACTTCCTGTCTCACTAAAAATCATCATCCTGGTTTCTTTGAGCAATTTGGAATACTCGAAATGACTGGATTTTCAAGAATTGCATGCCAAATCTTTATGTTTGCAGAAGAAGGTTTAAGAGTGAGCTCCGGTGGTTGGTAGGTACACAGGGCCAAGAGGAAATCATATCATAATTTGAAGAATTGAGCCAACAACTTTATCTAACTAGTAGATTAGCTCTTCTATATTTATTTTGCTCAGTTTTTTTCTTATCTTTTAGATTTGGAGCTGTGTGCTCCTTTGTATAGTCTTTTTTGTTTTGTCCTAATTCTGTGAATATTACGGCGATGCCAAGGTTGCGCCGTACAAGTAACACTTGGTAACCCGTCTTGAAAAAACGCATCTAGGCAGCCGCCAACACCCCTTGCCACGCCAGCCTCCGCCTCCCACCGGCTGCCGCCGGTCCGCTCCATCTTCCTTGGCCTTAGGGCCATGATGATGTGGTGGATCATGGCTTTTGCCGGTGGGAGGGCTTCAATTTTAATTATTTTTTTAGTTTTATTAGGGTTTGTGTTTTGTTCAAGAAGACAAGATGGTGGCAGGTTCGTGAAGATGGAATAAAGTTCTCCCCAACTAATTCTATCCCGGTGGTGCGTCTAACATCATCGGTGGGCGTGTGGAGATGTGTTTCTGGCGGATCTGTCCTTGGTGAATTTGCTTGGATCTGATCGTAGTCTATCTACATTCGTGTGTCGTTATGTTGGATCCTTCTGATCTACGCTACTATTCAATGGCAGCGGTTCCTGCTCTGGTTCGCTTGTCCTAGAATATATTTTTAAAATAATACTCCCTCCGATCCATAATAAGTGTCGCTCACCTAGTACAAAGTTTGTACTAGCTTAGTACAAAATGTGCGACACTTATTATGGATCGGAGGGAGTACATTTTTTGAATATTACAAAAATAATACTTGGTTTTGAAAATTTGCAAAAATAATACAGTCTCGGTCTTGTTGTAGCCAATTAGGCCTAGTCCGCCACGGCGTCAGAATACTTTAGGTTTTTAATGGGCGAGCAGTCGGTCCATCTGGCCATGCAATCGGCCTTGGCCTGGCTGACAAAAGCCTGTCGGCCGCAGCTGGGACGAAAGGAGCCTCCACAACATACCTTTTCAACAATTTTATTATAATGATTTTTAACAGTTATTATAAAATTTTAACAGTTTGAAATATAATGATTTTTTTAACAGTACATTCAGAACATTTTTATACACAATTAACATTTTAAGAAATTATTTTCTTAAAAATAATTTTTTGCCTTTTAAAATATAATTATTAACATACTTATTTACATTATATATATATATTTTTTTCATGCACAATTAAAAAATATACATATTAATATTTTATTCGATATACGTTTACTATTTTGAAAACATGTTTAATACTTTTTTAACAATGTCACATAAGTTTATTTAAATACCACAATCATTATTTGTCAGCTATCAATATTTATTTTGGATAATTTGATTTTTATTTAAACATAATAGTATTAATGATTATATGGATTAACATCGACAAATGTTTTAGCATCGTACGAAATTTTAGCTTGAAATGACATTTCTTGAGACCTGTACAAAAAGACAAAAAATGTTGGCCTGCGTGTGGCTGATTGCGCCTGCCGGCAAGGCCGAGGTCCCGACTTCATGGCCAGCTGGGCCTACTGCTCGCCCAGGTGGAAATAGCGCTCTATCGGCTACGCGGTGGTCGACTGGGCCCAATTGGCTACAACAAGGTTGAGAGTGTATTATTTTTACAAATTTTTAAAATCATGCATTATTTCTTTAATTTTGAAAAATAAAATGTATTATTTAAAAAAAAAATACATGGTCTTTCCGACTGTTTACTACAACAAGTTTTGCCCGACTCCGGCGAAGGAGGGGCGATGATAGCGGCGCGTCCTCGACTCGCTTCAGTCTTTGTAGTCGTCGTTAAGTGGCTTACGAATTTGGATGTAATATTTATTATTTCTGGTGTTCATTATATTTCAATGTTTGAAGTTGAATAAATTAAAAGTTTTTTCGCAAAAAAAGTCCAAAATTAATAAAATACACAACAAAATTCTACTATTTTCTTCAAAAATAAAACAAAATATTATATAAGAGCCCATAGAAAAATGTTAACAACAAGTTGTTGCGGACTTTACTAAAATCTGGACTCGTGGCGCCACTCCTTGCTTGAGTGCACTACTATGTAGAGATGTATCTGGGGCTCTGGGCTCAGCGATCTGGATAGGGAAAACAACAATATGTATCATGTGGTTGGCACCGTTGAAGTAAGCTTTGGCTTCTTTATTAGCACCGAGCAGCGAAGTTTGCGGCCTAAACAATTGTTGATGTCAGCCGGAGTTCAGGGACAGGGAGTACCCTATTCTAGTGTAGTGTATTAATCTAGTAGGAGTAGCTTATTAGCTGCATCAAACCGAACTCAGATCGATCTTGGCTCACCTTATCCTACACAAATTATTTCAGATTTCAGATGTAACTTAGATGGCTCACTCATGCGCTAGGTAGTAGGTAGTGATAACCATGCCCGCACAAAGCAGCCATCCTTGTCGAGCTTCGTTGATGCAAATGGAGGTCGTCTACCTCGGTGTAGTAGCTCTTGTGTCCTTGTGTATTGTGATTCTTTCCAGGCGCAGGTGGAGGCGCTTGACGGGGAACGAGCCGCCGGGGCCATGGCGTCTGCCGGTGCTCGGCAGCCTGCACCACCTCGCTGGGAAGCTCCCCCACCGCGCGATGCGAGACCTATCGCGGCGCCATGGGCCGGTGATGCTCCTCTGGCTCGGCGAGGTGCCCACGGTGGTGGTGTCTTCCCGGGAGGGCGCCGAGGAGGTGATGAAGACCCACGACGTGGCGTTCGCGACGCGGCCCCTGAGCGCCACCATGCGCGTGCTCACCAACGACGGCCGGGGACTGGTGTTCGCGCCGTACGGCGACTACTGGCGCCAGCTCAAGAAGATCGCCGTCTTGAAGCTCCTTTCGGCGCGGCGCGTCCTCTCCTTCCGCGCCATCCGGGAGGAGGAGGTCGCCGCCATGCTCCGAGATGTCGCCCAGGCCGCGGCCGCCGGGCAATCCGTGGAGCTAAGCGCGCGCATCTCCGCACTCGTCACCGACATCACCGTCCGTGCCGTCATGGGAGACAAGTTCAAGGAGCGCGACGCCTTCCTCCGGTCGCTTGATCTCGGCATCAAGTTGGCGGCGGGATTCAACCCACCGGACCTGTGGCCGTCGTCGCGGCTTGTCCGGTGGCTCAGCGGGAGCTTGCAGCGTGTCAGGGATTGCTGTGATGTCGGGAACGGTATCCTCGACAACATGATCCGGGAGCATTTGGAGAAGATGGAACAAGGTGGAGAAGGCGAGAACGAGGACTTGGTTCATGTGCTGCTAACCATACAAAAGGAAAATGAAGGCAGCCTCCACTTCCCCCTCGACATGGACGCCGTCAAATCCGTCATCTTTGTAAGTACTCAATTATTGTCTCAATAAATATAACTTGTAATTAATTAGTCACCACACTGCATATATTTACTTAAACTTTATACAATAGTCCTACCTCCGTCACAGTTTATAAGTCCTACGCGTACCACTAGATCTTCTATTTAAGCAACATAACATAAGACACATAACATAATAATTATACCATTTAAAAATATAACCTCTAAAGTTTTTAATGATATAATTTTTATTTATGTTATGTTGATTAAATTGACGACCTAAGGATACCCGTAGGTCTTATAAACTATGACGGAGATAGTAAAAGATAGTATCAACCTTCATGATATGAAATCAATATCATTAAATGCATCATGGATTTTCTATCATGAAAATTTAACTTGCACTTTCACCCAATTGCACTTATCTATAATTCAACTGGAAATTATATTTCCTGAAACGGTTGAGACTCAAAAAAGTGTTGGCCGATTAAAACTTAGCAAAAGCATTTTTAGAAAATAGAAAAGCTCCTCTCGATCCCAAAACTTTCTTCGCAATGTTTTGAATGAGTGCAGGACATGTTCGCCGGTGGCAGTGACACGGCGTCGACGACGTTGGGCTGGGCGATCGCAGAGCTGATCAGGAACCCAATGGTGATGCAGAAGGCGACGGCCGAGGTACGGCTAACCTTCGAGGATCATGGAACTGTAGTGGAGCACGCCCTCGGCGAACTAAAATACATGCACCTAGTCATCCGGGAAACATTGAGGCTGCACACGCCCTTGCCGCTGCTCATCCCGCGGGAGTGCCGAGAGTCATGTCAGGTGCTCGGGTACGATGTGTTGGTCAATGCATGGGCACTGGGCCGCGACGAGCGGTACTGGCCTGATGATCCGAACATATTCAGACCTGAGAGGTTCGTGGGCAAGGCGACTGAAGAGGACTTCATGGGCACTGACTTTTCCTTTCTACCATTTGGTGCCGGTCGGAGGATGTGCCCGGGGATAGCATTTGGCCTCGCCAACGTTGAGCTCCCCCTCGCGAGCCTGCTATTCCACTTTGACTGGCACGGTCCTCCTGTTGTAGACATGGCCGAGGTGATGGGCATCACTGTGCGGCGTAAGGCGGACCTCCTGTTGAGCCCTGTCCTCCGGGTGCCTGTTCCTGGAGCCTTGTGAAAAGGCTACGGTGATCACTGATCAGTAACCTATCGGTGAGAGTACATTGCGTATGCATCCATGCGCCTTGAACAGATATCAACAAAGTAAAATCGTATATCATACTCTGGTATTGTGTAAGGTGGGAAGGGGTTATCGTTTGAAATTCATTGGTGACACATGAGATAGTGATTTTAGTTGGCCCTACTTTTAGTTTGTAGTCTCGGTCGAACTAATTTGGTTTGTTGCGTTTGCAATTGATGTCCCAATGTATACATTGGGTCGATGCATTATCTCAATCCCGAGATGTGATCGTATATGGATTGCCTTTTAAGTACTTTCTTTGTAAACTTATATAAGATGTTTTAGATTACTACTTTAGTGATTGATACGTCTTAAAACTATCTACAATTTGTACTTGTTACATGCTCTTTTATGTGACATTATTATGTGTTTTGCAACACTTTTATATATTTTTACATATATTTGGACTAACCTACTAACTCAGTGAGTCCAGTGGAAGTTTCTGTCTGCTGATGCCTGTAATTGCAGGTTTTTTCCTCAATTTACAAAGCTCCAAAAATTCCAGAAATATCTTATAAAAAATCAGCGAGACGGAAACTTCCGGAGCCCCGAAGGAGGGCCAGGGGCCCCCCACCAGGCACCCAGGTGCCTTGGTGGCGCGGCCACCCCCTGGTCGCGTCAGGTGGCCATCTGGGCGCTCTGGCCCACCTCTAGCGCCCCCTTCGGCCTATATTACCTCCTCGCCCCAAAAACCCTTAGAGAGACCCCCGCATAGCAAATTTCCTTTCTGTTCTGCCGCCACCTCTTCCTGGCACCTTGTCGGAGGAAAGATTGACCTCCGGTAGCTTGTCCACCACCATGGACGCTTCTCGGATGTGCCGTGACTAGTCCCTCTTGGACCATGAGTCCATGACCATTAGCTATGTGATGTCTTCTCTCCAATCTTGTGATTCAATTCTTAGGCCTTGTGAGATGCCCTACATGATCAAGGCACCTATGTAATTTTCCTGCTGTTGCTATGCTGTGTTTGCTCGGATACGATGGATTATGAGATTATGTTCAGATCGTGATGAGTTATATATTTGGTTATACTTTTATATTTTTTTCTTGAGTAATTCTTGCATGTTCTCCATTACTTTTTATTGCTTTGGCCATGTAGTAGATAATAACTCCAAGAGGGAGCGTTTATGCATGATTGTGGGTTCATGTCCCCCGATGTCTAGCTTGAGTGATAGAAACATGAGACTAGGGGATGTGCTATTGTCACCAGGGAGAAAACAACGGTGCTTGTAACCGTGGTTGCAAGGTTTGTTTACCTTATGCAAAGTTTGTTAATATAATTGTCTGTTTATTTGAGTTTACACTTTGGGTGGGGCCCGCAACTTAATACCAGCGAGATGTTCTGGATAGATATCTCAAGGTGGATGATTAGTGACTAGATGCAGATGGATTTTGGTCTACTTGTCTTGGCGTACTTCTCATACTTTCGAGCCTGTAGCTTTCTAGTAGCATAATTAACATTACGGTGCGTTTATAATTCTGTCAATTGCCTAGATGTAATTTGTTCACCTAGCTTAGCTATTTTATCGTCTTTTGGGAGAGAGGCATTACTAGTGAACATCATGTGACCCGGTCCATATTTCCAGCGCTGTTTACACCTCCACTTTATTTATTGCTTTTACTTTCCATTGCAAATATCACCACTATCATTATCCCTTTCGTTTAATCCTTTGTAAACAACAAGGATAAAGAGATTGACAACCTCTCTGTACTCGTTGAGAGCAAAGCTACTTTTTGTGTGTGTAGATCTAGGTAACGCAAGTGATTATCTTCAAACGGCGCGTCACTTGCCGCACCACACCACCTACTTGTCGATCCTTGGAGTTTTCCTAGATACGATAATCCTTACAGCCACCGCGTAATAAAAATTTGCTGCTACGCTACATCTTAACCTTTCACTTAGGGTAACCAACGAGGGGCGAGAAGCCATCAGTGATCTAAAACGTCCTATATTATGAATGGATCAGAGTATTTCATTAAATGTTTGATCAAGTTTATAAAAAATATCAGCATCTACAATATTTCATTACATTTTCTCTTATTAGTGTTCTTAATATGTAATAGAGATTAAATCAAGATTATTCTCTCCATACTTTCATGAACAAATTAGAATGGATGTGTGGCTTACTGATACGAGCAAAAATGTTAGTTCTCACACCTTCATTTAGGGTTTGGATTGATATATTCGGTTTATATTATTCTGGCTTAAGAACATGTTAAGGAAAAAAATCTCGAAAAGGGGTAACATCCCGCCCTTTGCATCAGTCGATGCACACAACCCTTTATTATAATAGTATCATTCGAAGTTATTACAAACTCAAGGATCGCTTAATATTGATACATGAATCAACCAGCGAAAAAACGCATGCATATGACAACTAAGCATCCTGTAGTCGACTAGTATGCTGCCAGCCAGCCCGGCTGAAGATATCCTACGCGACCATCAGCAAACGGTTGCATCCAGTAACTGTAATATCCCGCGGGTCGTGCGGTAGTAGGAAGGCCCATAGCTGCACCCAATGCACCACCATATGAATAACCTATAAGAAGTTAAAAGTTTTGTTTCTATTAAACACAATGTCATTCCTGCATCTCCATATTGACCAGCATAAGGCCGAAACACCAATGCGAATTCTGGCCTTAGATATTTGATCCACTCCATTCAACCAGTTTCCAAACATATTGGTAATATTAGTTGGGGGAGAAAGGTCATATGTAAAGTTTACTATGCGCCATAGTAATCCAACAAAAGGACATGAAATAAATAAATGCTCAATCGTCTCTTGTGCCCCACAAAAGCAACATTTAGTACATCCAGTCCAATTCCTTCTTGCTAAATTATCTTTGGTGAATAAAACTTTGTTGTTAAGGAACCACATAAAAACTTTTTTTAAGAGGTATTTTTAGTTTCCATAAATATTTACTAAGAAAAGGCGTATGATCATTCATAAGGTCTTCATACATAGATTTTACCGAAAATATTCCTGAGGCAGTTGGTTTCCACACAAATCTATCTAGTTCATGTTTGAACCGCACCATCATTAGTCGTTGGCATAAGTGTAGCCATGTTGTCCACTTATTATCTGTTATTACCCTTCTGAATCCAATATGCAGCAGTACATGAGCCATCACATTTGCAATAGTTACATTTTTTTGTTGCACAATGTTATATAATGATGGTATTGTTGCGCAAATGATTCATCTCCCATCCAAATATCCTCCCAAAACCTCATAGTGGAGCCATCATCAACAATAAAATGACCTCTACTAAAGAAGTCACTTTTGACTCGCATAATACCCTTCCAAAATGCGGAGTCGGTTGGTTTTGCCTCGACTGCGGATAGTGTTTTCTGGTTAAGATATTTGTTGTGTAACAACTCCTGCCAAACTCCTTCCTCATTAAGTAATTTATAAAGCCATTTTCTTAACAAACACTTATTTTTTAGTTCAAGTACCTCAATCCCTAGGCCTCCTTGATCTTTTGGTCTACAAATAATGTTCCATTTCGTTATTCTATATTTATGTTTATTATAATCACTTTGCCAGAAAAAACGAGACTTATAGAAATCAAGTCTTTTCCTTACTCCCTTCGGAATTTACAGAAAAGACAACATAAACATAGACAGACTTGTCAATAAAGAATTTATAAGGAATAAGCGATCTCCATGAGATAGAAGCTTGCCCTTCCAGCAACTCAATTTTGCTTCACATCGAGTTTCTACTTGATACCAATCAGAATTTTTTAACTTTCTGTAATGTATAGGTACTCCTAAGTACCAAAATGGAAGGGAACCAGCTTAGCATCTAAATATTTGTGTGTACTGATATTCCACTTTTTTTTCCTTACCAAAACAGAAAATTTCTCTTTTGTGGAAGTTAATTTTGAGGCATGAGAGCTGTTCGAAGATACACAATATAAGCTTCATATTTACAGGCTTCGTAAGGCCATGTTTCGTGAACAGCATGGTATCATCCGCATATACTGTAGAATGGAAACTGAGACCACCGACTTGCAATAAGGGAATAAAAAGTATCCAAGATTATATGTAGACTAGGTAATTAGTGATGATTTTGTTTTAGCATTTCTAGATGTTTGTTCCTCAAACTCAATTGCCTATTTTGTTTTTAAATGCATTGCATTTTTCCTCAATTATGAAACACGACATGTTTAAGACATACATAGGATATCTAAGATGCAACTTTAACCATTAGTTTGTATATGGATATGCCAAAAATGTTTATGTATTTCTCGACATAATTACTCAGTCTACATATAATCTTAGACATGTATGTTGGTAGAAAGTTGTGGTATCTATTGTTTTCTTCCGTATAATCTTTTCTTTTATATTTTTGAATTGCATGTGAAATTTTTAAAAATTAATTTTCACTCACTTTATCCTAGCTATTCCTTACTTTTCAAATAAAATATTCCTGAGTAACATGAGCATGAATTGTTTCATGTAACATGACTATAGTGTCTTGTGATTGTATTGTTCTCAAATCTCATAACCCGATGTTGATTTTTCTCTATTTAATAACCTGCATAATGTTTTTCAAAATTTTGATCAAAAAGAAATATATTGAAATGTAATGGCACAACGGCATGTGTATTCTAGAACAATTACATGATTAATAAGATTAAAAAATTACATGAAAGGGAAAATAGCTTATGATTGCAATGACATTTTTCTAAATTTTCCAAAATGCTTCCAACAAAATGTTTTCCAAAATGCTTTACTCCAACAAAAAACTTGAAAGTTATCATGATATATATGAAAGTTCTAATAATTGATAAATAGAAAATAAAACATAATGGCATGCAAGGCTGCATTTTGAGTCTGCTCTATATAGTACAAATAACATCATGATTTAATAAAATATTTACTATATACTTACCAAAATATGATTTTGGTTTAACCCTATCAATATACAGTATCCAAAAATATTTGATAATGAATGATAAATTAATTTGAGCATTAACCTGCACTCTCTTACTTTCTTTTATTTAATTGTGTAATCAGAAATGCATATGTACATGTACAAGCGGGTACATGTGATATCATGTCCGCATAATGCTAAAATTCTTTTTTGAGATCCGTAAAAACTTTGTAAGGAACATTGCATGTTTTATACAAAAACCAATGCAATGTACGTAATTCTTAAGGAAAATTCTTCCTTTTTCCAGTGAATTGAACTATGCATTTTCAAATTATATAGGACAAATACGTAATAGCATATTAGTCATATGTTTTTCCTGCTTCTATGTTTTTAGAATCCTACAAACAATGAAGCAATTTTAAATTCTATTTCATATATGTTGGTAGAAAGTTAAGGTATCTATTCAAATAACTACATCTTATCGAATCCATAATAAAAATAAACGTATAGTGCGAAAAATGTAGAAATGTTTGGCAGAAATCTCAAACAATAACGCGCATGGATAAGATATCACATGTACCCGCTTATACATGTATAAAATCCGCACTCTTGTGTAATTCCTCTCTTCTTTTTAGCAAATAAATCTTTTACACCCACATGTTTTAAGTTGCATCGCACTACTCTTGATAGGTTCCATCTGTTACTTATTGAGGGACAGGGTTTGTTGTACGATGCTTTTTTTCATCTCTGCAAGTAAATGACATGTCAGTCATATCTATTTGTCAACTTTTTTTCATAAACTAATGTTTCACATCCATTCGTCATCTTACTTTTGAATTTCTTATGATTTATGTGCACCCTCTATAGATCTTCCCTATACAATTGTATCTTTATTATCAAAACTACATATGGATGTTATGATCCATATACCCTAGTCCTATAAAATACAAAAACTATATTTTCCATCTTTGAAAAAAAATCTTAAAAAATTCCACATTTACAAATGGGTGTGTTCTATATGTATCTATTTTTCGTGATTACATAATTTGTCTTGTGAACAAATAAATAAACAAATGTTGTGGTCATAATACTCTCTTGATATTTTATTGCACAATCGAATTTTAATTTTAATTCATAATAATCCATTCATCAACTTATTTTAGAATTCTTAGTATTTATGTTCAACCCCTACAGCTATTCATTGTACTATTATATCTTTACTAACTAAAAATTATTTTGGACCTTAGGCTCCAAAGATCCTTTTTTCAAAAATATAAAAAGTCTAATTCCATGTTTTTTTCTTCTATACTCACATCCATATGTACTTATATGGATGTGTTCTACACTTGCATGAACTTCCATGATCACATACTTTATTATGTGAGCAGAAAAAATAATCTATGTAGATTTACTTTATCGTGCACATGCAAAAGGATCATATGATGCATGGAACTTTATAGATATGTATAATACCTCTAAATTTATATGTGCATTTTTCAATAAATAAATTGGTACTTACATATTTTATTTGTTTAATTATTAAAAATGGCCTACATATAATCGAACAACAAAAATGTCTTGCTCAATTACTATGGTGCAAACTGTATTAAATATTCTTTGTGTGACTCTAGACATCCGCGTCACTAAATTGACAAAAAAATATGCCATGTTAGTTATTTATTCCTCTATTAAAATTATTTTTATCTTGTTAGAAGGAATTTTAAATATATACATGTAAGACGACATGTTCATACTTTTGACTCGGTTTATCACACTAAATTTGACATGTTCTTATACATCTAAGCCTGTTTTGTTGAAGACATAGACATTTATCGCACAAATTGACATCGGGATTGCATGAGTGTGCTTTGCTTAAAAAGTACGAAGCACATTGCACATTATAAACTGGAAAGTATTTAACTTTCGCTTCAAAATTACAAAACATATCATACATTATAAACTGGGAAGTATTTAACATTATCTAATAGTTATGACTTATGCACACCTAATTACTACCTACTGAAGCATATAAACTCCAAGTGGTAAATCATGTCCGTACTGAAAATCATTATGAAGAATTTGTGTACGAAGTGAGCATAGTTAAATTTTTCTAGACACCCATTCAGTCTCATATTTATTCAGGTAGAGATTACTCTACAGTACGCATGTGTGTGTGTGCACATATTCACTTGATTTAAATTTTGGCAATGGCAATTACTCCAGGCATACTACTATCACATGGATCGATATGGTAAAGTATTACATACCCTGAATTTGTTGATCCTCAAAGCCAGACATGCAATGCTGGCCAATGGTGCCAAAGGAGTCCTAATTTTGACATACCAACAGTTGCATGCAGCTGTGGGTAGCAAATATATATTCATATGCGTGAACTGTGGCATATAGTGCTTCCATCCTGACGGTCGATGCTAGTGCCCCGTTCCACCTACCTAAGCCAGCACCCACCCCCACTACTGTATCCCCCACATCCATGTCAACCACCTGCGTTACCGTTGCCAATCATCCCCTCCATCAACCTCTCGTCGCTCTTCGTCTCCATCGGTAGACGGATCACCAACTTCTTGATCCCCTAGATGTTGTCCCACATCTCCTTATGTGTTTCCCATACTCTGCATTTTGAAGCAACTGGCTTCGCCGCACTTGTAGTAAGCCACACTGAAGATTTCAAACTGCAAAGAGATGTTTAATACATCCAAATTGTCCCCTTTCTAGACAAACAACAGATATTTCCCCTTCCTCAAAAAGGGAGGAACCCACATGTTTCGAGACTAAGTTACATAGCACAAAACTATGTCACCAGCAACCAACCAACCAACAACGTACAGAGTTTACAAACGGCCGCCAGATAGCGGAAGTCCATCAGAGACAAACAAGTATAAAGTTAAAGTTAGACAACAACACACATGATAACAATTATCGTTCATAGGGTTGGAATCTAGGAGTTTCGACATAAGAATCTATCATTATCTGAGCGCGAGCTCCAAACCCAAACGCTTATTGAAAACTTCCAACATTTTTGAAGATACATACACCCCATCCTGAGATAGATCGCATGGTGCTATGCTTTGTTTTCCTCAATTTCTCCTACTTAGGGCTGCATGCCGCGATATGCTGCTCCAGCTTCATCAAAAAGTAGAAGCATATGTCAATGGACAAGACATTTCTGATACACGGCGATTGTCAATTCACATGCTTTTACAGACCAAACACGTTGCAAGATGGTCGGTAGAGTAGAATATTCCGGTATTTGGCAATGCTTAACATATCATGGGAAACAAATTAAACCACTGCTTTGAGGTATCCAAAACATGTACCAACACATGATGACTAAATAAAGAACAAAAATAATAATTCAAATGGCCAAATAAGAATTTCAGAGACCTCGAACTATGTAATACAAAAACCAAATTGTTCATCTATGTGTGAATTTCAACGACAACAAGAATACGAGCAATGCAATCTTTTTATCTTCAACAATATATGACCACTGTGTGTATTATGAACATAAGTGAGGAGTTAAGAGTAAAAAACCCAACATAGGGACATAAGGGGCTACCTCAATCATGATCTGGAACATGGCGCGCAAATCATAGAACTGATACCTAACAAGAAGCAAGGCATTGAGATACCTGTAATAGTTCAAATATTACACCCTGTCAAATCTAAAGAGATTGAGCTATCTAAGCTGAAATGGTTCTGAAAATGTAAACCACTGTTTGAAGAAAAAAACTCTAGCCATCTCATATTTAGTCTTGCTATAAACATATGTCCAAAGCAAAAAAGTTACAAGAGAATAATTAAAGAGTCATATTCTAGTAATGGATTGAGTTCTACCATCACATGGATGCATATGAAGTAGACAAGCATGTCAGTTTTTAAGAATATTAGATTGGTATGAGCTAATATAGTAGCATAAAAAAGAATATATATCAACTGGCAGGTTAAAAAATAGAGTGTGAACAATAAAGAGTGTGGATAAAAATTATTGTGCAAAATAATGTACTGACTACTTACCCTTCTTTAGTTTTTGCCTCTGGACAGAACTGTTGAACGCAGAAGAGGTTCAGTCTCTTAGCACCAACACTGATATATGCCAAAAATAGGAAGATGAGGAAATTAGACGTTTAAATTTTAAACATTAATAAGGCACGGCATGTTGATACACGCTAATAATATTCACAAGGGGCTATTTCCTATCACGACTATTAACAAAATAAATTGTTTGACGAACTATAGCATTGCCACTAGCCGAAATACCGACAATTCTGTTACAAGAAACACAACTTAACTGAGATCTTGTACTAATGTGCATATGACAACTGCAAACGACACCGCACCGAGACATCCCAACAACAGAAACATTGGCAACCCAGAAAAACTACCATTGGCATTACACATAATAGAAGATCATTAATACCAGGAATGCCCACAAGGCGACGAAGTATTGCTCGCGGAGCCATAACATTATTGTTAGCTTCAATACTGTTACTTTCATTACACAAAACACACCTAAACTCGGCAACTCAATTTATGGCTACACGACAGGGCAGACAACACGAACGCATGACAAAGACAAACACATCTGAATCACACGGCATGGGTGCAGCGGAGAAACAAACATACAGTTAAAAATGGACGGGAATAGAGAAGGGCTTATCATCATCATCACCTGCTGCTTTTCGCCTTGAGCTCATCCACGAGGGAGTCCACCATGTCGAAGTCCACCTCGGGTTTCTTCCTGCAGATCTCAAAGAGCAGACAAAATCAGTCTGTACCCTAGACGAGAATAATAACAAGATCACCACAGGGAGAGAGGGGTTTCGGACATCAGGTCGGATATGTCGTTGATGATCTTGTGGGCGTAGTAGTTGAAGCTGGTAAGGACCTCAACGACGTGACCCGGAGTTACGCGGCCCTGGTCCCGCATCCTCTGCAGCTGCAGGAAATTGTTGTCCAGCATTCCCTAGATCCATAACGCCAAGGGAAATTAAGGTTAAGTCAGCCAGCCAAAACGGATCCAGCAACGCGATCCTCAACAATTCCAGCCAATAATCAGACGGGAACTAGATGGGAGGGGAGGTTGGAGCTCACCGTGGTGAACATGTTGGCGATGAGTCTGTTGATATGGGCCCTGATCGCGGCGGCAGCCATGGCTTGGAGGTCCGGGAGGCACGCAATCTGGGGAATTCGGAGCTGTGGCCGCGGCGGAGTGGAGAACTGGAGAGTGGAGACCAAGGTTTTGGATCTCGGACGGAAGAAAAAACTGGTGGGGGCACTGGGATTTGCGGTTACCTTGGTAACTGAAAAATACTGTACGTTACCAAATGAATTGATCAAAATATAGTAAAAAAATGAATCAAATTCAAAAAATTTGGATTTTTGCTTGGTAAGGTAATTTCTGGTGGTGTGGGCTACTGGGAAGTGCGGTTACCGCCCAGTAGTAGTAACCCCAAATCCCTGGTGGGGAGACTGGAGAAGGGATGAGGGACCTTATTAGCTTGGCTCACGAGGCTCTCTCGCGGTGGCTGTAAATTCATAAAATATTGCTTATACACATTTTCAAAATATGTACTTAAAGAAGTGTTCAACATTTATAAGTGCATGACGTGATCAACTTAAATGTGTTCAACATTTGTTAATACTTAATCAACCATGTTAATGCACATGACCAACATTTATATGAAATACTATGGATATGTTTCAAAAATAAGAATTTAAAAAAAATAAGCAATCAGTTTAAGTACACAGTGACTACTTTTCTAAAACACTTTGAATATTTTTTTATGAATGAATAACATTTTTAAGTACCTTAGGAACTATTTACGGGTACAGGGTGAAATTTTCTTAATACAAAGCCTGCATACATGATCAATATTTATAAAATATTGCGCTATTTTTTTTTCAATTTGAAAATTAGGTCTCTAGCACTACCACATTCTATTATTTGATGCATGTCACCAAAATTTTATGAATTGTGAATTAAATATGTGTGTCGCCTCTGCATCTTGTGATCATGTCCTCCCTGTTTGCCGTCTCTTCCTTTCTAGAACCCATCACTTTTCAATGTTGCCGACAATGGAGAGGAGACTCGTTTGACGCACTGGGACCGATCACGTTGTCATGTCACCAGCTGTCGTGGTATTTTCTCGTGCAATCCACATCTAATGATATACATGCGTGTTTTTATAGATGGTACACAAAACGAGAGTTTTATACAAGTTGACATCCTCGGATTCAAGTAATACCTTACTTCATGCGTGTTTTTATAGATGAGCTGGCCTCGTATAAGAACTACGGTTTGTGTTTACAAGGTCCGATTGCGAGATCATATAGGGATGAAGCTTCACATGTCTACTAGATTATGGTGTAACGTCACTCTCGGGAGGTCCCTGTCTGGCCTTATATAGATGGCCAAAGGGCAGGGTTACAATGAGTACGAGTAGGCCAAGGAATTGTCCAAATTTATGGTTGGTAGATAATACTAAGTTGATTGAGACATGCCAAAAGTAGGTGTTTTCCTAACCTAATATAGGAAGGAGCCTTCATCTATCCCCTTGAGGTAGTGTAGCCTCTTGATTGTTGGTGAGCGCGGAGTTGTGGGCTTCGGCCATCATGTCGCCTTTGAGCGCTTTCGTTCTTTCCAATCGTTAGTAGCCCTTGATCTCTTCAAAATATTGGCTTCCAATCCCTTGGAAACTTCTCTATGAATTATTCGTGTTCTTGAGATGATGACCAGACTAAACGCACCCCGTCATACTTGATCAACAAACCTGCCTTCATGAACTCACAAGTACCTGAAATAAGAGAAACCCACATCTCTCAAGACTAAGTCACATACAACAAAACTAAGACACATCGACACACATGATAAAAAGTCTCCTTCATAGGGTTGACAGAAAGGAGTTCCGACACAAGAATCTATCAGTATTTGAGCTCGCCTCCAAAGCCAAGCACCCATTGGAAACTGACTACATTTTCGAAAATGCATACACCCCATCATGAGAGAGATCGCTTGGTGCCATGCTCTTTTTGCCTCAATTACTCCTACTTAGGGACACAAGCTGATCCAACTTCATAAAAAGTAGAAGAATATGATTAGTACATTTGTGTTATACACGGTGATGCTCAATTCACATGCTTTCACAAATAAATAACTTTGCAAGGTGGTCGGTATACTATTAATTCCGGTACTGGGTGATGCTTAACATATTGTGAAAAAATAAAATCCAATGCTTAGAATTATCCCAAACATCTACCGACACTTGATGAAAAAATTAAGAACAAAAACTTTCAAATTGCCAAAAATACTTTCAGGGACCTCGAACTAAGTACTCTTAAAATTAAATTGTTCCTTTTTGTATGAATTTCAACAACAACAAGAATACGATCAATGTAATCCTTTTATCTTCAACCAATCTATGTATAAATGATCCTTCTTGTTTGCCGACCAGAATGATCAGTGTACAATTTTTGGCTAAACTAGATTTTTTACTTCCAAGCTAACTACAATTTTGCTCGAAGTGGTTTCCACCGTAACTAAGGGCAACCAGCTATCTCAGCTATCTGGAAACAATTCGATGTCCTCTTTTTGAACTTTGGTAAAAAAATATCATTTTTTTTAAGGAAGAATGACACCCGGCCTCTGCATCAGGGTGATGCATACGGTCTTTTTATTAATTATTTAACAAAACCTTGCAAAGTAATTCATCAATATGTCTGAAGCAACCATCTTAACAACAAATGTTGCTGCCCCTATCCTCTTGATGAAGAAATGGAAATAGTCGGGGCCGCATACCCCGACTTCACACATAAGTCTAACATCTAAAGTCGGATGTCCCAACCAAGCTCCAATGCCAGATCTGGGTCACAAACCGGTCCGACACAGTCGTAATGAGCACCGCATGCACTCGCTGCAAAGACCGTCATCATCGTCCTCCACCGGTCCATCTTCAGAGAAGAACCGATGCAACAACCTTGCTAGGCCCGCCGGCGACGCCACCATAGCGCCAGACAACACCACCACCCTTCGCGCGTTCACCATCACGCATTGTCGCCGAGGCTCCACATCATCGATGCATGTAATGAAACGCCGCTCCATCGCTAAAACCGTCCACTGATCCCTCGACACAGTGCACACCTCCAAAACTGACGGCCCCAAGGGGAGAACGACACAAGAGCGCCGTTATCAGTCGATCAACTGATCTAGGGTTTCCCCCCGAAGACAGCGGATATCGGTGTGTAGCTTCTCCAACTGTGATGTCTTCAAGAAGAGAACGACGTAAAAGAACGCCGCCATCGCCGGCCTTGGCACCTGGCCTAGGGGAGGGTTTTCACCCGGATCTGATTGAAACCTCCACCCAGCTTCATGTGCACGGAACCGCCACCGATCTCCGCCGCGATGCGGCGAGCATGCCTCTCCGGCCAAATCAGATCTAAACGGAGGCAATATTCCACATGCAGATCTGCAGCGAGATCCTCGCGAGAGAACACCGCCGTGGCTGTCCAACGCGCGCCTCCATGCCGTCCTGGCCGCTGTGTGCCACCATGCAGACGGTGGCCGCCGCACCGCCAAACCGCTGCGGGCCGCCGCGTCGGCAGGCGCTGCTGGAGGAAGAGGCCCGCCGCCGCTGATGTCGCGCGGGCTTTGCCCGACGACGCTAGCCGGTGGTGGCGGGGTATAGAGGGGAGGCGGCGGGGGAGAAGGCTGCAGGCCGGGACGCCCCGGTGCGGCGCGGCGGCGCCACACGAGAGCGGGACCGTGGGAGGCGACGAAAGTGAGGGGAGAGGGGCGGCGGCGTGAGGGAAGGCGGCGACGGCGGAACCCTGAAAAAAAATATCATATTAAATAATAATATGTCAGGTTATTCTAGAAAACATGTAGACTAGGCTGCGACGGCTGCTATGGCACATGGTCCTCCTCATCACAAGGTGAGAAGAGGATTCCATTGTTGAAAGAACCTAGTGCCGTGGAGGCGGATGGGCCCGGATATCTACCGTGCCACCTCCAGGATTCCGAAGGATATTGTAACAGCCCACATGTAATAAGTTGCAAACACCATGTAATTTATTTTCCTCTGTTGGACTTGTAACTTGGCATGGTGAATGTTTAAGTCATTTCATGTGGTGATTTAAATTACTTTGAGATTGGAGTCATGTTGGGTTGGTTTCTTTTGCATCCAAGGTGGTTCAAGTAGGGCAATCATGGAATTTTCCTTGCCACATGCTTATTCTTCTTGATCCCAATTTTGGCCAAGCCTTTTCTTTTGCCTTTGCAAGGGTTTTAAAACCCTCAGGGTATTTTTGACTGCATCATAAGCAGAAGCTCTAGTTCAAATGGTTTTTGAAATTCAAATGAGCTCACATTTTTTGTGGTTGCCAAAAATGCCCAAACCATTTTTAGAAATTCAGGAATAATGCAAGAATAATTCCACATATTTTTATGTGAATTTTGCACTTGTATCTAATCCAGAATTAATCCCTTTTCCTTTTCTGTTTTTGGTAAATGGAAAAGTCCAGCAAACCCTTTTTTCTCTCCACTGCCCCAGGTCGTGCTGGAGGCCCAGCCCATCTCCTGCAGCCCGCAGCCCAGCTGGAGACCTTTCCAGCGAAGCGGTACGCGGGGTCTTTCCTGGCCGTTGGATCCGGATCGGGCGAACCGTGGTCGTCGTCTTTCCAGCGTGTCCACGGTCCCCTCCCTCTCTCTCTCTCACAGCCGACGCCGGCATCGACGTCAACGCCCGTCGACGTGGCCATGGAGCCTCCCCCTTTATAAGGAGAGCACCAGAAGCCCCCTCGCGAACCCTAGGTCTCGTTCCCCCCTCCAATTTTCCGCCGCCGCCATCGGGTTCGTCTCCAAGACCTCCCCTGTTCCGCCGGAGCCGAGCTCAATTCGCCGCCGTGCTGCATCATTCTTGGGCTAGCGCTCGTCTGCATCGTCCTTGAGCATGACTTGCTTCGTTTCCGTGGCCAGGTCGAAGCAGGGAACAGCGAGGCACCTCCGCAGCAGTAGCAAGCCGCCGCGGACCCCCTTCGTCCCCGGCGACGTCCGGTGACCTCTCCCTCCTCTACGGCTGGGCCGAGACGCACGATTCGACCCACAAGGTGAGCGAGCACCCCCGCCTTAGTCCGTAGCGCTGCGTAGCAGTTCGTCCACGATAGCAGTAGGTCGTCTGCCGCGTAGCTCGTCGCCGGCGAGGAATTCGTGGTCACCGTGCCTGTGGTGCGTCTCGGACGACCTCACGCGTGATCTGCGAGTGTCCAGTGCGCATCTTTGGTGCCAAAGGAGCCCTTTTTCGTGTTGTTTTTCTCTGGGTCGTGCCGCGTCTGAACTCTGCAAGTGGCTGCAGTCAGTTCCGCCGTGAAGTTCACGCGAGCAGGGCATCCGTTCCGGTGAGATCCAGGGCTGAGGCAGGGCGTCCATATGATCTTGGTACCCCCCCTCTCGCGAATGCAAGAAATCCGATGGCCAGGGGCGTCGTGTGCTTGTCGCACGGTTCGCCGGATGTTGGAGGTGCGGGATGTCTGAAGCTGCAGTTCAGAGACGCCGCAGCAGTGCTGTTCCGGTGAGGCTAGCGAGCAGTAGGGTTGGAGATAGGAGCCGTGGCGCGCGTCGTCGTGTAGAGCTAGCTGGCCTCTCGGATTCGTTCCATGGCGGGGTGGCCGGAGCTGGCCTGTACGCGACGCGAGGTTCGCTGCAATAGAGCGTCGCCGTCGCGGTTCAGAAACGACAGGTGTTTGAAGTTCAGAAGCGAGCTACTGAACCTTACCTAGCCTGCGCAGCGCATGTGTTCAGAAAACGATTCGCAGCGCAGTGGTAGAGAGCAGTGGAGCGAACGATGCGTCCTGGGTTCGAGTCTCACTCGCCCCCCCCCCTTTTTTTGATTTAAACGAGTGGCTGACACCCGGGACCCCCTGGTCACTGAGCCAGGCCGAGTGGGCTGAGCCCATTGCGGGCCAGAAGGGTGGCATGGGCCGGTTTCTCCCGAAACCAGCCCATGGAGGCTATCCCTGTTCTTTTTCCTTTTGGTTTCTTTTCTTTTTCTTTATTTCTTTTCTGTTTAAATTCAAATTTGAATTTGACTCCAAATTCAAATCTGTTTTTGAACATCCTTTGCAATAGGGGCATGCCATATGTGTCTTTGGAGTACTTTGAGCTACTGAACACAGTGGTGATATTCATTTTTGCATCTGACCCCTTCTATAATTGAAGTATGGTCATTTTGCAAATAAACCCCTCCTGCTTTTTCTTTGTTTTTGTAAATTGGTTCAAATTCTAAATTGCCCATGTCATATATGATTTTTGGGTAGTTTACACAAAGAGTTGCATGGTGATGCTGATTTCATCATCTGAGCCTTTTTCAAAAATTCATGTGGTGCAATTTTGCACTCAGCCCCCTGAACTTCAGTTGAAATTACAACTGCCTTTGCAAATTCAAATGGAGACATATCATATATGTTTTTGGGGTGCTTTTCTGCAAGGAGTTCAGTAGTGAAGTTTTCATGATGTGTTGTGCAACTTTTGAGACAAGGTGTGATCACCTGGTACAGAAGTTTTCAGATCTGTCTGTCTGCAGCATTTCAACTTCAGTGCATTTGAAATGTTGTCCATCTGATCTTGTCAAGTCTGTTCCAAGTCATCTTCTTCTTCAAGTCAGCCCCTATCATATTGTCTTATGCATAGTGGCTGGCCTCAAACCTTTGTTGCTCCTCCCTGTGTGTCAATTTCACCGACACTACTCCGTCTCCGGAATCATTGTTTTTACTTTCATGTCATTTAAATCCTTGTAGTGCTTATTGATCATATCATACTGTCATGCTATTTACACCTAAGTTAAGGCTCAGACCAAAGCCATTGCAATGCAAATAAAATGCATATGAAAGTGATGACTTGTCGTCATCACCTTCATTTAAACTTGACTAGACAGGGTCATATCATGTAAATAAAACTTGAACATGCCATCCTTGTTTGAGTTCCTTCAGTTGCTTACTTGTGTACCCTTTTCTTGTCGGTATCTTACGTTAGCACCTGAGACCGCCGAGGAGACTTACATGGAGCTGTCCGACACCGAGCCCGAGGGTACCGTGAGTGCTGCTTCGACTACCTTACCAGGCAAGGGGGAGATCTGTGTCATTACTTTATAACTTTCTGCTCATGCCTAGCTGTAGATCTAGAACGTTGTTGCTCGATCCTATCTACCTTACATGCCATGTTTTAAAACCATACAGCCATGATCCCCACATCCCAGCAAACCATTGTACTGCTAAGTTACCGCTGCTCAGCCATTGCTTAGTATGGATAGAAAACTTGCTGCTTACCCTATACAATTATGGTTGGGGTATCATGTTATAAAAGAAGTTGGTTGACATTTATTAATGTTAAATGGTGTTAATTATATTCGACGAAAGGTGGAAGGCTGGACTATCCCCGTCCGGTGCTTTGTTCCATTTGAGTCACCTAGGAGCCGAGTTCCGGGTATTGTGTTTCTTGACGAGCGTGCCTAATCGTGTGTGGGGTTTTATGGGGGCCCCTTATCTTACCTACCTAGCTTCTTACAATTCTAGTGGTGGCCCGAGCTGATTTACATTTGCTTCGCGTGTGTGTTGGTTGGTACCCCAGCTGTTTACAAACAAACTGGGCCAGTGGAGCATAGTTCTCTGTTGGTCCACCTGATCAGCTAGGACCCGGTCTCATAAGAGAACTAACCGGTAATCCGACCTGCGTCATACGGAAGAGTCCGATCCGAGAGCGTGGCCAGCTTGAGGTTTGGGTGTCGACTCCCCGGGGGCCACCCGGAGTTGTGCGTTGTTAGTTAGAGGGATTCTGACGTTCCGGAGTTTCAGGCGCTTACCTAGCCAAGTGGAAACCGGGCGTACATGCGATGTCTATAATGGACAGTTGGTACACCCCTGCAGGGTAAATCTTTTCGAAAAGCCGTGTCCGCGGTTATGGACTACTTGAGACCTACTCCTTGTTCATAGAATAACATCAATGAAAATCATGCTATAAAACTTGACAAACCGTGTGCGTGCCTTGGTTGTCTTTCTTCGTCCAGGGGGACCGAGAGAGAAACGAGGTTGTGTTATGTTTGCGTAAGTAGGTGGATAGCTGACTTACGACACGTTGTCAACGTAACTTCTTGGATCTTACCTCTATTCTGATAGAACGTGTAGCCACCATAAATGCTAGTACGGCTGCAAACTGTCTATGTCTTTACCTTACCTGTAGCGTTAGTTATTCCGTAATGATATGTACTCACCCCCGTTTACTTTTCCGCCTTTACCGCTTTGCCTGATCGGCCGCTGCAGTGGACTACTTCCTCGACCCCAGCACTGGACGATACTTCGTGGAGGTGCCCCCGGAGGATGACGACGAGTACGACTACATCGACCAGTAGGATCCTTAGTTGGGCTCAGACGTTCCCATGGGTGGATTTATGTGTAGCCCTCTCTAGGGCAATTTGAATCTTGACCGTACCCGGTCCATTCTTTGCTTCCGCTTGATGTACTGATGAGATGTATTCATGAGAATGTTATATTATTAGACAGTAGCGTTGTATGCCCTGCTCTATTTATATTCTATATGTATTTCCTTTTCTTGTAGAGTTGTGCTTATATACTTGTTGTCGAGAATCCGGCAGCGACACGAGTGCGAGTGTCGTGCGCCGGTGGCGTTTGATGCGCTTCTAACTCCGACCGGACGCGAAAGCGACTAGTTAGAGTTAGTACCGCATCAGGGGCCTTACAGATATCCATCTCCACTACCGTCGCTAACCGATGCGAAGAACCAGGACTTCGTCATGGAGATAATGGGTTGCATATAGAGCGGATATGGAGAGTATAGGATCGGAGAGAGACATAAATTACGGTGTGGATGGAACCATAGCCCTACTTAAATATACACAAATGACTTCATCAATTTTCTCGGAGTTGGCTTATTGGGCGACTCTATGGCATTGAGCTAGCGCGGAGAACGAAGGCGCCGCTCCAGTGACCAGTCAAGTCGCTTTGATAGGCAACAATGCCTACAATCGCGTTGCTCTAGAGCTGCCTATTCGATATGAATGTGCGGTACCCGTTTCGTGCACGGAGGGGATTTTTGGTGTGAAGGGTTTTGTGGTCAGACAAGTGTGTAATATTGACTTTGTAATATCATTTGAACTTTAAAGTATTCGTTATTTACTATATTATAATATTATCAATTTTCGCGCCTGTCCTCTTAGATTTGGCCAGAGTGTCGGGTTCCTGAAGGCTCCGTCGGCGATCTCCCACTTGCATTAATGCCTAGAGATTGCTGGATTGGGTGGTATTCGGTTGTGCCGGAAAAATCGGCGCGAAGCTCCACTCTGTTGCCATCATGGGCAAATCCATGATGAAGTCAAAGGGAGAATTTCATGGAAGTTGTGATTGGAGGATTGACAATGGTGTTCGGAGCCTTTGCGTTGATGAGGCACTGGCTCGGAGTTTTAGGAATTGTGGCAACATTATGTAAGAGGGGGCGACAACACATGTGAAGTTCAAAGTCCTACCTTTCAGGGTGAAAATCCAAGGTTTGGCCTTAATTAGTTGTGCATGGTAATGATTTTGCTGAAGACATTGTTTTGAGAGCGGGAACTATCTTCAGGGTGAAACCCAAGGTCTGGCCTTAATTGGTTGTGCCTGGAACTGACATTGTTTTTATTTCTTCTCTTTTTCTTTTGGTTGACTGAGTGCATTCGTAATGCTTTTTAGGCATTGTGTAGTTGCACAGCCCGGGTGTATCAATATTAATATATTCTCCTTTTCCAAAAAAATATATTGTATGTAATTCAATTTTGAAATGAAATTATTTTTGTTTCCTTGAATATTTTTGTGAGAAATTCCTTAATGAAATTGCTATACTTTTTTGTTTTTATTTATAATTTTTTTCATAACACTATTACGTTTGTGGTAAATATTTTTCATGCATACAGCCCAATGGTGGCTCGTGAGTGCCCGCAACGACTAACAAGGTTGATCAGACGACTCACAAGCGCTAAAAACAAACACGCGATCTGTGTGCTTCTTCCTTCGAAGTATGAGGGTTTCAGACGAATCCTCATATATGTTACAAAGACATTTTATTTTGTTAAACTTATTTCACCTCCAGACTTTTTATGCATTCAATATGCACTATTACAAGCCACATCCTAAAATTCCCACACTTTTTAACTTCATTTGCCATTTTTCATAAATTTAATGATGTTTTTGTGTTGAATGACCCTGAAATTGAAAAGCACTACAAATAAACTTTCACAAGGTTGAAAGTTGACATGGTATCATCATTTCATCCACATAGAATGTGTACAAAAGGTGAGAGGGTTACGACAAAAACTAAATGCACTTCGTGTACAAACTGGACCATCTCCTTCGAAGTATGATGGTCTCGGACGGTAAATCATATTGTTACAAAGGCATTTCATTTTTTAACTTATTTTAACTCCATACTTTTTGTGCATTCAATATGCACCATTAAAAGCCACATCCTAAAATTCCAACCCTTTCTAACTAATTTGCTATTTTTTATGCTTTTAATGATTTTTTTGCGCTGAATGACCCTGAAACTAAAAAGCACTACAAATTAACTATGAAAAGGTAGAAAGTTGGCATGGTATCATCATTTCACACACATAGAATGTGTATAAAAGTTGAGAGGGTTACGGCAAATATTGGATCCACTTCGTTTAAAAACTGGACCATCTGTTTCGAAGTATCGGAGTTTCGAACGAAAACTCATATGTTACAAAGTCATTTCATTTTTTAAACTAATACAAGTTCACCATCACATTAAAACCAAAGTTCAGTACTGATCAAATGTTATTAAAACATACAGCTCATAGAACAACATACGGCTCTCTATGTAAAATATTTAAATGCAACAATAAATGCGATCCCAATCGCAACTAAGGTAACAATTGATCCAACAGCATAATGATACCAAACCTCATTATCAATGACTTATTTTATAATCTTTCGAATCTTCAAGCGCATTCCATCCATATGGATCTTGTGTCGATCGATGACATCAACAACATGCAACTCCAATTTCATCTTCTCTTCTACAACTCTTTTCAATTTTTCTTTCAAATAATAGTTTGCTTCTTCAATTAAATTTAACCTCTCGAAAAAAGCGTCGGTTGGAATATCCGGTCCACATACTTCCTAGATAAAGACATCTATGTCAAGTTGGTGTCGGCATAATTGTCATAAAAATTAAATGAAACAAATAGTTATAAAAGATAATATACCACATCTGAATAATAGACCGGAAGAGGGCCGACATGTGCGGATACCATAACCATGGCACTATAAACAATAATACAAAGTAAGAAAATTATACAAGCAGCTATATATCAATCATACAAGCAAGATTTGTTTTCTTCATAAAAATATATAAGAACAAGAGGCTCACCGCGGTGGTGCCGATGACGAGACGGGCGCGGGCGATCGACGACGGCACAAGAGAAGGGAAAAAAGTAGCACACACCCCCACCTTCGATCTGGCCAAAAACAGAGGAAATGGGAGGGGGTGTAGGGAGTATATATATATATATATATATGGAAATTTCTAGTCCCAGTTGGTGTCTAAAACTGAGGCAGAAGAGAGACCTTTAGGTCCAGTTTCAGACACTAACCGGGACTAAATGGTGTCGCCTGATACAACTATTTTAGTTCCGGTTCGTGTCTCAAACCGGGACTAATTAAAGGTCCCACACGAACCGGGACTAATGTAATCTGAGCCCTGTCAGGCGTCCTGGCCGCACGAACCGGGACTAATGCACTCATTAGAACCGGTTCGTAACACGACCGGGACAATTTCTCAGATCAGGAGTGGACGAAAGCCACGTTTTCTACTAGTGATGGAGAGGACCCATAAAATAAATGGGTGAATATGATAATTAACCGCATGTGTTACTTCTAATTAAATGGGATGTGGATCGCTTCGGATTTTTTTGCATGATTTCATGCTTAGAGATACATTGCATATCGCATTGTTTCTTCACATCTATGGAAGAACTAATTTTACCCTTTGATCCAATAAAAATAAAGATATGATATAGTGCATGTAAGACAAAGACATAGATAACACAAGATGAAGATATGAAATAGCGCATGTAGGATAAATAGATAAATAACAAAGGATAAAAGATGAGATTGACAGATGAATGTATTTTGAAGAAAACATGCCCCACGAGCACGGTACGACATTACTATGGATGTGTGTTAGCTAGGTGTTCATTCAACTCGCCGTACCTAGGAGGATGTTGATGGTCGGAGGCCGATTTGCGCCACTCTTATAGGGTTAGGAGCTCGTGATATTTTTTACGTTCCATTGTAACGCATCCGCCAATCATAAATTATTTGATCACGAGTGTGCATTTTTTTTCTCCCATTGCAATGCACCACTAGTAGAAAACAGTGCTTTGGTTCGGGCCTCTCCAGCCCATTAGTCTCGGTTGTGCCACGAACCGGGACACATGGGGGGCATACGTCCCGGTTAGTGCGCCCGGGGGGGCGGCCGGGCATTGGTCCCGGTTCGTCTGGGGGCATATGACCCGGTTCCAGACAAGAACCGGGACCAATGGGCCTCGCTCCTAGCCCACAACCATTAGTCCCGGTTTGTGGCTCGACCTGGGATGAAAGGCTGGCCATTAGTACCGGTTCCAGCCACAAACTGGGACCACTGGTTTGGCTATATATACCCCTTGCCGGCGAGCAGAGCACTCCACTGGTGCTCTGGTTTTTCGAGGAGGGAAAGGGGAGGGCTTTCTGGTGCTCTAGCTCACCTCCAATGCACATGATGTGTTTGGTGAAATGCCCGAGCCACACTACTTAAGCTTTCTCCTCTCCAAACTCGACCTCCAAGCTCCGTTTTCCTCAAGATTTGTCTAGGTTTAGCGATTCATCATGTCCCGTACCCTTCTTCACCACCGTTGATCGCCCACGCCAATCTCGTCGCCGGCACCACCGTGGTGAGCCTCTTGTTCTTGTTTTCTTTCTAAAATAAAATAATTCTTACTTTCATGATTAGATATATACTTATCTAATTTTCTTATTTTATTACTATTGTTTATTTTATAGTGCGATGATTATGGTATCTGCACATGTCGGTCCTCGTCCTGTCTATGATTCGGATGTGGTATATATTATCTTTTATAACTATTTGGTTCATTTTTTGTTTATTGCAATTATGCCGACCAACGTGACATATATTTTATTTTTCTAGGAGGTAGTTGAACTGGAAATTCCTACCGACCCTATTGTCGAGAGGTTAAATTTAGTTGAAGAAGAAAACAATAACTTGAAGGAAAAAATAAAAAGAATTGAAGAGGAGAAGATGCTATTGGAGTTGCATGTTGCGGATGTCATCAATGATAACAAGATCAAGATGGATGCAATGCGCTTGAAGATTATAAAGATTATAAAATATGCAATTGATACCGAGGCTTGGTATCATTATGCCGTTGGTTCAATTGTTACCTTCGTTGCGATTATGATCGCATTTGTTGTTGCATTGAAATGTTTTACATAGTTTCAATGTATGGCTTAGTTAGATGCTCTGGAGATCTGTATGTTGTTCAATGAGAACTATGTATGTACTTTGGTTTTACTGTGATGATGAACTTCTATTAATTTGGTCACTTATCTATTCATGATGTTTTGTAATGGTTTTTGACACACTTAATTATATATAATGCACGCAGATGAACCGGCAATGGTTATACGGTGACAGACACACCTCCGAGTACATTACGGGCATGCATGAGTTTCTCGAACTGGCTAAGGCAAACGAGTAGAATGGTTTTATGTGTTGTCCATGCCCTACATGTGGGAATACGAAGTCTTACTCTGACCGGCAAACCATTCACGCCCACCTGCTTTATAAGGGATTCATGCCACACTATAATGTTTGGACCAAGCACGGAGAAATAGGGGTTATGATGGAAGACAACGAAGAAGAAGAGTATGATGACAATTATGTGCCCCCTGAATACGGTGATGCTGCAACGGGGGAAGCTGAAGATCAAGAGGAACCAGACGATGTACCCGATGATGATCTCCGCCGGGTCATTGTTGATGAAAGGACACAGTGTGAAAGTGAAAAGGAGAAGACCAAGTTCGATCGCATGTTAGAGGATCACAAAAAAGGGTTGTACCCCAATTGCGAAGAGGGCATCACAAAGCTCGGTACCGTACTGGAATTGTTGCAGTGGAAGGCAGACAATGTTGTGCCTGACAAAGGATTTGAGTAGGTACTGAAAATATTTAAGAAGAATCTTCCAAAGGATAACGGATTACCCGACACTACGTACGCAACAAAGAAGGTCGTATGCCCTCTAGGATTGGAGGTGCAGAAGATACATGCATGCCCTAATGACTGCATCCTCTACCGCGGTGCGTACGAGGATTTGAACGCATGCCCGGTATGCGGTGCATTGCGGTATAAGATCAGACGAGATGACCTTGGTGATGTTGATGGAGAGCCCCCCAGGAAGAGGGTTCCTGCCAAGGTGATGTGGTATGCTCATATAATACCACGGTTGAAACGTCTGTTCAGAAATGAAGAGCATGCCAAGTTGATGCAATGGCACAGAGAGGACCGTAAGAAAGACGGGAATTTGAGACACCCCGCTGATGGTTCACAATGGAGAAAAACTTAGGTAAAGTATCGGGCTGAGTTTGGAGGTGACCCAAGGAACGTATGGTTTGGTTTAAGCACGGATGGCATTAATCCTTTTGGGGAGCAGAGGAGCAATCACAGCACCTGGCCCGTGACTCTATGTATGTATAATCTTCCTCCTTGGAAGTGCATGAAGCAGAAGTTCATTATGATGCCAGTTCTCATCCAAGGCCCTAAGCAACCCGGCAACGACATTGATGTGTACCTAAGGCCATTAGTTGAAGAACTTTTACAGGTGTGGAATGTAAACGGTGTACGTGTGTGGGATGAGCACAAAAAGGAGGAATTTGACCTGCATGCCTTGCTTTTTGTAACCATCAATGATTGGCCTGCTCTCAGTAACCTTTCAGGACAGACAAACAAGTGATACCACGCATGCACGCACTATTTAGCTGACACCGAAAGTATATACCTGGACAACTGCAGGAAGAATGTGTACATGGGGACTCGTCGATTTCTTCCGACCACCCATCAATGTCGTAAGAAAGGCAAGCATTTCAAAGGCGAGGCAGATCACCAGAAGAAGATCGCTATGCGTACCGGCGATCACGTACTTTGCTATGGTCAATGATTTACACGTAATATTTGGAAAGGGTCCCGGCAGAGTATCTGTTCCGAATGACGATGAGGGACACGCACCCATGTGGAAGAAGAAATCTATATTTTTGGACCTACCCTATTGGAAAGACCTAGAGGTCCGCTCTTCGATCGACGTGATGCACGTGACGAAGAACCTATGTGTGAACCTGCTAGGCCTCTTGGGCGTGTACGGTGCTTATTGAAAATTCATGTAATGGTGCATAATGTAATGTCTTTGTAACAGATGAGTTTTCGTCTGAAATCCTTATACTTTGAAAGAGATGGTCCAGTTTGTACACGAAGTGCATCCAGTTTTTGCCGTGATCCTCTCAACTTTTTCACACATGTTATGTGGGTCAAATGATGATACCATGCCAAGTTTCAACCTTTTCTGAGTTCAGTGATAGTGCTTTCTAATTTTCAAAGTCATTAAGCAAATGAAGGATCACCCTAGCTCGCCCTCGACTAGCGAGGTGGGACTAAACTTCCCACCTCACCGCCCGGCGGCAGCGCATGGGTCGTACTGGTTGGTGCCACCAACCGGTACTAAAGGTTGACATTGGTACCGATTGGTGCCCCCAACCGGAACCAATGGGCTCTGTTTCCCGCCCTTTCGGCTGCTGAAAAAGGAACATTGGTCCCGGTTCTTGGCATCAACCGGTACCAATGCCCACCTTTAGTACCGGTTGATGCCGCCAACCGGGACCAATGCTCTGGGTATATAATCCCCCGCTTTCGAGCCCGTCGTTTCCATCTCGCCATTTACAGGCTAGCAGCTCAAGACGACGCCGACGACGACACCGACGTCGTCAGGCTGCCTGATTTCGCCCCCGCCGTCGCCGACGACTTCGCCGCTCCGTTCCTCCACTGACGCCGCCGCACCGTTCCTCCGCCGCCCCGTTTCCTCCACCGCCGCCGCCGTCGCCCCCACATTCCTCCACGACGCCGGCCGCGCCCCGCTCCTCGATCTACGTCGTCGGCGCCTCTTGCCCACTGGTGAGTCGAGATCTTGCCGCCGGCCGCTACCTAGTATAGATTAATTAGTATAGATAAATAGATAGATTAGTCGAGATAAATATATATAATTAGTATAGATTAATAAATAGATGATAGATATAGATAGATAGATAGATAGATAGAGCAGTAGAATCTATGTAAAATCGATAGATAAATAGATAGATAGATAGATATAATTAAATATAGATATATATATAGCTAATAATATATATATATATATATAATTGATAGAGTAGATTCTGTGTATAATAGATATAGATAGATAGCTTGATAGATAGATAGATAGATAGATATATAATTTGTAAGACAAAAATATTTTGTAAGACAGAAATTTATTTAATAGATAGATAGATGTGTATAATACTTTGTATAATAGATATAGATAGTTAGCTAGTATATAGATAGATAGACAGCCTTGACGTATTCGCTAAGTATTTTTGTATTATTTTGTTAATTTGTTAGTTAGCTAGTATAATATTTTCACTCGTTTATGTTAATAAAATTTTGCATATATTAAATAAGTTCTCGGCAACGATGCCTGGCCCGCATCCCCGTCGTCGCCGCGTCGGGAGAGCACCCGTTTGATCGGATGGGCGATGTTCGGGACTGGGCTCCCTCGGGCTGGCACTGGGAGGTGATCTCCGAGGCGCGCCGCTTACTGAGGAATCCGGGTCCTGTCGTCGACCCGGATCTTCTTTGGTGGCGGTCGCGTGGGACACAGTCGGTGCGGAGACAGCCGGCCCCCGAGTGGATTGTACGCCGACGTGTCAGGGAGGAGGACGAGCACGTCCGTCGCTACTTGGTGGAGTTGGACGCCGGGTCATGGAGGACCTGGAAGGTTCTTCAGGGATCTCATCCGAGCTACGAGTTCGTGGTGGTTCCTTCTCTTTGGGTGGCCACCTTCACTGCACCCGACGTTGTTTACTGTATTAGTCATGTTGTTTACCGTTGTATTACTTATGAGGCACTATGCAACCTTGTTTTAAAATATTATTGCTGCATTTTTATTCGAAGTTCATAATTTTTTTGTGTATTAACTTTGAACCAACCGAGACCTATTCTCTTGGTATATAATCCCCCGCCTTCCAGTCGTCGTTCCCATCTCGCCATTTGGCTCAAGACGCCGCCGACAACGACACCGAACTAATCTTTATATATGAACACAGAAAATGGCTGACGATGAACAACTCGTCAAGTGCCCCTATTGTGATGATAACTCGGGTCGGTGCGACAGCAGGTATCCAAAGTTGGATGGGGATGAAGAAAGATATTTCTCCCTCACGCTTAGGCCTGACTTCATAAAAATAACGGTATATATATACAACTTCTGCGTCGACACCATCCTTCTTATTTAAGCATGCTTCGCACTTAAATTTCTGTTTTGACGTGTAATTTTTTTATAATCAACTAGCGCATCACATGCTATGCAAGACGTCAAGTATGTGACTTATTTAAATTCAATTCGTGGCAAAAGAATGAAACAAAGGAAGTCAAACTAAAGCCGACAAAACATGGTATAACTTTGAGGATTGATGTCACTAATAAATGTTGGTGCACTTATTTTGCTTGTCCAAATTGACATGCATTGTGCAAGTCATATGCATTACAGGAGGGTATGCAAATAACATTTGATCTTGGACCTCGCCGAGATGTATTTAAAAATAAGGATATTTGGATGCTAGTGGACGACAAGAAGCTAGTTCTATCTCAACGTGAGTTTCTTAACCAAATTTTACTTGTTTCCTTTCCTTATTTCTTTGCTTCCCAAGTTGACAACTTTGCTCTAATTGCCAGTTTATGTCTATGCTCTGATGGATCTACGCAAGATATTTGATAATGCTTTCTATAATGGTGGCGTTGAGGAGCTAACCATGGATGAACAAGATGAGTACATCTCCTTTCTTGAAGATGTAACTGGCTTTGCAAGCAAATATTATACTCCATATGTTCCATTTGTTCTTTAGTTGTTGCCGGTATATGTATCAAACTATATCATGGTGAGATTTTTTACTGTTCTGTCACTACTTCGTCATTTTCAGAAATCTTTTGACCTAAGATTAACTATACCGCATTACTAAGTATTTTACTCATATGTTTTCAACAGAAAATCCCGAAAAAATGTGTGCCTAGATGGATGCCTTCTAGAGGCGAGCTTACAGTTGTGGCTTACAGTTGTGGATGCCGGCGGCCATGGGAAGAACTCTTCAAGACTGACTACTCCACTGAAAGTGAACGTGATGGTGGCTCCTTAAGAATAAAAAATTGAAAACGGATAGTGATTCGAAAGAATATAAAAGATTGGGACAATGTCTTCTCCATATTACATTATGGAAATAAAGGTGTCTTTTGGTTTTTTTATATTTACCATTGTGAGGATGAGCAGTCTCATAGGGAATATATATGAGGAGTCGAGGTATAATATTATGGAAATGGAACTTTGTGTTTGATATTAGCGAAGTTAACTAGCAAAGGACCTTTGTGTTGGATATTAATTATGATCATGATGATATATATGAGATGAATCATTTCTCTTCTAGATGGTGATAAGAGAGTACACAACTCTTTTTATTAGCTAGCTAAAACAATATATAAAACCCATAAATTAACCCCTGCAAAACCCCCTAAACCCCCCACCATTTGAAAAAACAGAAAGAAAATCTACCTGTCCCGGTTGGTGGCACCAACCGGGATAAAAGGGCCTCCCGCCTGGGCAAGCCACAACGGCCACGTGGAGGCCCGTCTGTCCCGGTTCGTGGACCAACCGGGACTAAAGGTTTTGGCATTAGTAACGACCCTTTAGTCCCGGTTCCGGAACTGGAACAAATGGGCCTCTGGAACCGAGACAAATGAGCCTTTTTCTACTAGTGCATGGGTAATTCATCGGTTCATGGGGCCAGAGACCTTGTAGCTCCTGCCCGAGTTCCCAGGAATCCTGGCAGGATATCCTGGAGGCCATCGAAGGAGGATGCGGTGATGATTAAGGTGGACGGAGGCTTGGCGAGAGATGGAAAAAGTGGTGCATCCGCTGCTGTTTGTCGGAACAGAGATGGAGTGTACCTGGGCTCTTCATCTTTGGTTACTAAAGGCATCTCTAATCCGACAATTCTCGAAGCTATTGCAATCCGCGAAGGGCAGGCTCTTGCAGAGGATTTGGGTTTGAGGAACATACTGATTTCTACGGATTGCAAAACTTTGGTATCTGATATAGCTGAAGGGAGAGGTGGAGCTCATGGCGTCATAATCAAAGAGATCATTTGTCGAAAAGCTAATTTTATGTCCTGTGATTTTATGTGGGAGAGGAGAGTCTCCAATTTCGATGCCCACAACCTTGCAAAATTTTCTGCTGGCTTAGATAGGGGTCGCCACCTGTGGCTTATAAACCCGCATGATCCGTCCTGTATCACCCCTTTATTGAGTCAATAAAGGGTCTATCTATCTCAAAAAAAAAAAACATATGCTTTTGCTAGTAAGACTCCTATGGCCTTTGGGTGCTAACATTGAGAGAGTATAATGGGGTACGTTCAAGCCAAATGTAATACGCGATAATGTAGTAGCAGTGTAAAGCTTGTATATATATACACAAACACGCTCGCGTTTGCACACAACACACACACACAATTAGGTGGATATATGAGTTTACAAGTCGCACACATATGCTTGTATTTACATGGAACACTTATCCAATTGGCCTTCGCTCAGTCAGTGTGAATCGATCTTGATGTCTTGAGGCCGGCCTCATCCTTAATGAGCCTGATGGACTCAGAAAAATCATCTAAAAGCTGATGGCAATCTGGAAACTGTTCATCATCAACTGCCAGGATTACCTTTATTGTGCTTCCATAATTCAGGTAGTGCATGATCAAAGCCTATAAAAAACATAAATGTAAAATGAATTAAATATCCCAATTTTGAGTGTGTATTCTTAAATGTGCTAACAAAAAGGACCAGTTATTTTTGTATAGTACATGCATGTCAGCTCATACTATTGCATGCAGATGGTATGGAGCTTCATTTATTACATGATGCAAATCTATTTGCATTGAGAATGTGTGAAGATACCTAATACAAGATAGATGTAGAGAACAAACCGGGTAAATTTAGCTTATTTCTGCTAGAAATTTCGATCTTTCATAAAATTTTGTTTTGTCCTAAATATGACAAAAAAAATCCTATTTTATCAATTATGAAATGTGCAGGTTGCCCGCCCAATTCCCCGCCAACGGCCCAATTAATGGCCACCCTTGGTTATAAAAATGGTGTGAGGAAGCTTACCTCACCTCCTCCGCTCCCAGGTAGAGGAAGCTTATCTCACTCAGACTAGTCACAATGGGGAGTAACTTACACTAGTAACATACACGTATTACGAGTCTATGTTACTACCTCCACAATGGGTAGTAACATATATATGGTGTCATATAAGACCTCATTTATTAGATTATAAACTCATATTATTTTGGTATGTGTGATGTTACTCAAAGAGTAAGTAACTAACTAAGTTATCACCTTTCTCTCTTTCTTCATTAACTCATTGCCACATAAGCAAAATTGCTGAGTTGGACTCTAAGTTACTGCTAAAGTTACTCCCCATTGGGGCCAGCCTCAGAGGCCGGTGAGGGGCAGTCCTCCATAGACTTTGACTTCAACGATTTCCTCCTTAATGACTCTGACTAGAGGTTTTAGTAATAACTATGGGTCCCATCTATCTTGTCTCTCAAAATTCTAATCGCTAAATATATGTACTACCTCTGGTCACATTTAGTTGTCACAGACGGATACAGTGTAGTAGAAAGTGGTGCACAAGTGGCGACAATTAATTTCGACCGGAGGTAGTACAAAACGATGAACTTTGCCCCCAGCAAGTATATGAACTAGCTTTTCAGTGTTTTTTCTGTTATGATTTACTTTCATTCCAAGTTGTATTGACTCATATGGAAGGTCGCATTTGCATTATGTTCTACATATGTGTTGACAGAACATTATTTGAATAGATAATTCATGTGAGTTAGAGTTCTAGATAGCTTGTTTGTTGATCATTTAAGTAATTTAAGTATTTCCGTTAATTGTTGAGTGAGGAAGTCATGTTTAAATTCTTATTGTTATTTTCTATAGAAGTTTGATCCCGTTTAGTAAATACGCGTTTGTGTGCAGAACGCACTAACTACCAAACTCAACCAATCAATTTTAGCAAAAAGTTTGACTTGTCTCCGGAAAATAATTAAAATTGTAGAGGTATTAATAACGAATTCTGGCTATATTTATACAGAGCCCGGGATACATGTAACTTTTTTTTAAATAATAAAAAACATAATTTTTATGACCATATATATATATATAGTGAAGCTATTCAACACCCAGGGTACAGAATAATTTATTCTTCACCCGAGGTAATTTTATGAATTTTTCATAAAAAAATTATATTTTTAATACAAATAGTTACATTAATATGGATTCACTACATAAATTTTGACATAAAAAATAAAAATATAGTTCATAAGATAAAAAAAATTACATTTTATGTATATTTTACCCCATTATTTTTATGTTTGTAATTTTATGTAACATAAAATATATTTTATGGTGATTATATTTGTTTACGTTCTTTTTTTACGTTTGAAATAAGATCAAATTTACGAAATGTAAAATTACGGTGTATTAATGACAAATCAGAGGGAGAGTGAAGAATAACTATTCCTCACCCAGGGTGACGAATAGTCGATCCCTACATATATATGACGCCCATTTGGGACACCTAGGTGTCCAGGCACCTTGCCTACATACCGTTGGATCATACCTTTATTTCATTGATAAAAGAGGTATGAATTAATACCTTTTTAAGTATGGTATGTATGAATACCTCGAATTAATTACCGTTTTAAGTAAGGTATGTACTAATACCTAGAATTAATGTACAATTAGGAAATAAAACAAACATACCTTATGCTAATCAAGGTGCCCAAGCATCTAGGGACACCTAGGTACCCAGGCACCTTGCTTACAAACCATTGGATCATATCTTGATTCCGTTCATTAAAGAGGTATGCATTAATACATTTTCAAGTAAGGTATGTATTAACGAAAATGCCTTTTGGAGCCCGGGCTCACTGGATCCCTTTAAATTTAAACTTGAAATTTCATCAAAATTCATATTTTTACGTTTTAATTTTTTTTGAAAAAAAAATACAGATATACATGAAGGTATAACTCACAAGTGTGTAAATTTTCAGGATGAAATACATTGAAATGTGGGATGTTCAATAATAACAAATCTGAGGGCTGTTAACACATGATACTATTCATCCTACCAGGCCATGAATTTGTCTTTTTTACACAGGCCTCAATTCAAGGTATTTCATCATGAAATTTGACACACATTTACATTACATCCTTACATACTTCCATATTTTTTTAAGAATTTTTTGACATCGGAAAATTTGAATTTCGATTTTTTTCAAAAAACCGAGCTCCATGGAGCCCGGGAGCCAAAATGCCTCACTCATGTATTAATACCTAGAATTAATGTACTCCCTCCGATCCATAATTAAGTGTCGCATATTTTGTACTATACTAGTATAAATTTTGTACTAGATGAACGACACTTATTATGGATCAGAGGGAGTACCTTTTTAAGTAAAGTATGTTTTAATACCTAGAATTAATATACGATTAGGAAACAATGCAAACATACCTTATACTAATCAAGGTGCCCAAGCACATAGGTGTCCTAAATAATTTACCTATGAGACACCTATATATATATATATATATTTATATATATATATATATATATAGGTAAATGATGGTGTAAAATATACATAAAATGTAAAAAAATTTATCTTATGACCAATTTTTTTGTTTTTTTATGTCAAAATTTATGAAGTGAATCCATATTAATGTAACTATTTGTATTACAAACGTAATTTTGTATGAAAGGTTCGTAAAATTACCTCGGGTGAAGAATAAATTATTCTGTACCCTGGGTGATGAATAGCTTCACTATATATATCTTTCACACGTTGAAAAAAATGGGTTACATTTTGGTTCTAAGCCATCAATATATCTGTCTTTTTATTGTGACACACAAATTAAAGTACTATTTAATGAGAAATTTCAGATACATAGAGAATAGTTATATTTGTTCTTGTAAAATAAAAGTTTTTTAAAACATTTTGAAAGGTCACTTATTTAAAAAAAATTTACCAGCACCATTTGCTGGGATGCCAAATTGCCTTTACGGTCATGTGGAAATATGGAATTCGACGTATAGGCAGTTGGACGCAGAAAACAACACTATGGGCATCATGGTCGATATGTAAGATCTTGTAGTGGATTGTCATGGGATGAAAACCAAGAAGACATCTGGACATGATGGTTTCCCGGCCCTGCTCTTCAAACCGTTCTGGCCCGTGATTATAAGCCTTGTCCTCCAGACGCTGAATGGCTTTTAACACTGGGCACAATTGATATTTCTCATTTGAACTATGTTATTTTAACGCGAGTGAAGTGCAGCACAGGTCCTTAAACTATTTCAGAGGTGTCATATGTAGGTCATTGAACTATAAAACTCGTTATCTAGGTCCTCAAAGTGCAATATGTGTGTCATCCAAGTCCTCAAACAATTTTAGAAGAGTCAGATATGTCCTCAAACTATTTTAGAGTGTCATGTATGCAGACATTTATTGCACTTAGAAGGACCTTCGAGGATCTGGATGCCACTTTTCATAGTTCGAGGATCTACGTGACATCCCTGAAATAGTTCGAGAACCTATGATGCACTTCACATTTTTAACGCTGGTCTGGAAGAATATTGTAGATTATTGCATCACTCAGTATAGGCCGATTGTGCTGATAAATGTGATCTTCAAGATCATCCTATCGAATCAACAGCGTTAGAGATTCTTACTATTCTCACGTTGTACTGTTCTAGAAATAGGCACGAGTAGGTCCTATGTAATTCGGTTTTCATCGATCAATATAAATAAAGTTTAGCCCAAGACCAAGGGTTGATCGCTTCTCATTGTTTTTGACATTGTATCAAAACAATCCCTTTTATATTCTAGCAAATCAATCTTTCTCACTTAGTCTAGCAAATTATACACGGCCAAGATCATGGTATGCATCATTTTAATGCAGAGGCAGAAGTCAATCCTCGTTTTCCAACGAAAATACTTGCTAACCTAGTGCAATATGTACAGAATAAAATAGTAGGAAGCAATCCTACACGTACGGACAACAAGACCTAATGACCGGTTTCTTATTACGTCCGGTGATTAGTACGGTTCATGTCCTAATGCGCTAGATACGTGGCTGGCTAGAAAAGCCGGTGATTAGTCCGGTTCATGTTCTACTAGCTAGTTAGGTTTAAACAGTGTTGAATGTTTTGTAAACCAATGATTGTATAGTTTCTTATTACAAAGTTTTGTAAACAACATGATGTGAGGATGTTTTTATTTGGAAGCAACCTAAGAATGAATCTGTTATGGATGTATACGAACAAAGGTGACTTACATGTGGATGCCCATAGCTGCTAATTGCCATGGATGTAATTGGGTGCCCACACAACGTCATATGTTCAGCTGGTCCAACAACATTTGACAAGCCTATGCTCGTATGTGCGGCAACGCGGCGGTGCATACGAGTTCCTATCTGCTTTCATTGACAAGATGCAGCATATATAATTAGAAACTTGAATACATACACATAGTCCATCTTTATTTTCAATGCGATGCAGCCCGGAAAGAGCATATAAAGTACAAAAGAGAGAGAAATATGTATACATTACCTTTACACCAAATTGTTCCACCCCAAAATTAGATAACATTTCGACGAACGCCACTTCTAAGGAGCTCTTCTTCCTTTGCATATACCTTTTTGCCTCTCGAACATATTCAAGGGGGTCATTGTGCAAGGCTATATGGAGTGGACACATGAGGGCGCTAACTCGATTTCCTGTCTCTACCTTGGTGACATATCTCTATTCAGAGTTGTATGAGAGAAAATAAAATAAAGTAATCAATATTCTACAAAGTTGAGAAGAAGTAAATGTCATAATGTTTATGTGCATTTAGTCTATATTTAATCAATATTCGATTGCCTGTCTATATATATATATATATATATATATATATATATTATTATTATTTTTCATACAAATAGTTACATTAATATGGATTCACTACGTAAATTTTGACATAAAAAAAATACAGATCATAAGATAAAAAAAATATTTTATGTATATTTTACACCATCATTTTTACGTTTGTAATTTTATGTAACATAAAATATTTTTTATGGAGATTATAATTTTTTACGCTCTCTTTTTATGTATGAAATAAGAAAAAAATTATGAAATATAAAATTACGGTGCATTGATGTCAAAACAGAGAAGGGTGAAGAATAACTATTCCTCACACAGGATGACGAATAGTCAATCCCTAGTGAAACTATTAATCATCCAGGGTACAGAATAATTTATTCTTCACCCGAGGTAATTTAACGGATGTTTCATAAAAAAATTATATTTTTAATACAAATAGTTACATTAATATGGATTCACTACGTAAATTTTGACATAAAAAAATAAAGATCATAAGATAAAAAATTTACATTTTATGTATATTTTACACCATCATTTTTACGTTTGTAATTTTATGTAACATAAAATATATTTTTACAGCGATTATACTTTTTTAGGCTCTCTTTTTACGTATGAAATAAGATAAAATTTACGAAATATAAAATTACGGTGCATTGATGTCAAAACAGAGGGGTGATGAATACCCAGGGTGACGAATATTCAAACTCTCTCTATATATATGTAATACAAATATTTACATTTCAATTGATTCACTACGTAAATTTTGGCATAAGAAAACAAAAATATAGATTATAAGATCTAAAAAATTGCATTCTTGTATATTTTACACTACCGTGTTTTCTTGGTAATTTTACAATATTTTTTACGATGATTATATATTTGCTTACGCTCTCTTTTTACGTATAAAATAAATCAAAATTTATGAAATATAAAATTATGGTGCATTGATGTCAAAATGGGGGTGGGGGTGAAGAATAACTATTCCTCATTCTGGGTGATGAATATATAAATAACGGAGAGAAAGGAAGTCTTACTTGTCGGCTGGAGATTGGCCTTGCGTTGACGGCCTGCATCGATCGCAAGTATATCCTCTTAGTGTTAGTGTCACCTAACATTGAAGATAAGCAAGCAGAATGTTCAAATTAATGTCCAGATCAGAACACATATTCGAGGGTAGATCGATGTTGTCGGAATTACAACTTACCGGACCTCCTAAAGTAATATTTTGAAAGAGCTGCGGAGGTGACACCAACTAGCACGTCGTTGATAGTCTGCAGAAATAAAAAAGAAGAAGCCTATTTGTAGCTAGCACTATATATCTGTATCAATATAATTTTGAAATGGTTTTACGTACGCAATTCATGGCGGTTTTGATGAGCTTGACGTCTTCAAAGCTAAGGCTTCGGTGCACGATGCGCTTGGGGCGGCGAGACTTACCTCCGTCCGGCACACACGAGAAAAAGGTACGTGGGTCTCTCAAAAACAGTATTGTGGCATTCAGCAACAGGACGTCTACCAGTGTGTGCCAAGCCAGCATAAGGTAGGACCAAACCCACGCCAGGTAATCACCTGGACCTGGTAAAGACCGCCGCTGGTAGATGGCCCCTGTGCGTCTAGGCGGCGGCGGCATGGCCGGCAGCCTCTCTGGGTCAGCCGTGCTGCAGGAGGAGGCCATGAGAAGGGTGATGATAGACGCGCCATCACCGAGAGCGTGGTGCAGGCGAAGCACCATGGTGGAGGTCGCCTCGGAGGTGGGAAAGTCTAGGAAATGGAACTCCCATAACGGGCGGCATTTTTCCATGGAGAGCGTGGACAGCGACGCCACATAGTCCTCCACGGCCTTGTCTGGGTCGGAAGCCACGGCGACAGGATCCAGTTTGGGGACGATGATGTGCTCCTCCACATTCACCGCCGTTCTGACCCATCCATCCATTACCTGGACATGGATGTGTTCGTCAGGACTTGAGGGAGGTGAGATCGAACAAGGTGCAAATACTAATATTATTGGTTGGTCATGTACGTGGAGATATCTTCATTTTATGTCAATGGATACAAATCATTGGAAGAAATGAAACTAAACTCAGAAAATTACGTACTGGAATGCTCTGGAAGCGCGGAAAGCGAGGAATCAGTTGCGTTTCGACGCCGGCAAGGAAGACGGGCAGGTTCACCGGTGTGCTCATCCCCATCACGAGGACGATGTAGACACCCAACTCCTCCATGACTCTTCCGGTAGGGCTCATGGGATCCTCCTCCATGGAATTGTTTGTCTCTGCCGACACATCAACAGAGAGCACCTTCCCTGTTCCTTCCATGAGTGGCTACTTAATTATGGTGTATGTTAATTGCATCGGATCCCGGCTCCGTTGGTGTTGACTTATATAAGGGTGAAGGCGAGGCCCCTCATCCCACCACCGTGCTACTTGCTCGGGCCAATTTAATTATTAATATCATGATAAGAATCGATAGCCCGATGAGACCATGTGGATTTACACGAGTACTTTTTTTTTGCGAATAGAATTTACACGAGTACACCATTCAAGAAATGATACATAGACACAATATTATTATTATGGATGTTCATCTATCAACTTCTGCATTAATCGAAAAACTTCTGCATTAATCAAAAAAGGTTTTCGCTTCGTTTCATAGAGCAGTTCGAAGGTGTAGAATACCCGCGACGGTGCCTCCAGGAAGGTAACAACGTCTACGGATGCCGCCATCGTCGGCTTGGCCAAGCCAAACAAGCATAACACCCAATGAGCTTCACTTTCTGCCTTCAACACCAAGAGGATTCACCAAATATCGATCGCCACGCCACCCATACGACCATGACCATCAGCTCACACCCGAACTGCGAGCTCCCACCACCAAGGTCGCTGCCCTGGCATCCCAAACCGTCCATACTACCTCACCGTCATCACGCTCAAGCACCACCACCTGAAGAAGGGGCATAAGGCATCACCGGAGACCCCCTCCCAAGGACGCCCGCACAACCTTTGCATCGATCGTTCGAACCAGACCCCAACGAACAGAGGAGGGGGAAGGACCCGGTCTCCTGCCCATCTCTGCCACGCCACCACCCACACTAGCCGACACCACGAAAGGAGGCACACACCCGCAGCCAAGGCCGCCCGTGGCTCACTACGCCCTTTGAGCAGCTCTGGGCGCAACAACACCCGTCATCCCTGCCACCACACAAGCCCCACCACGGACCACCACCATGCAACGCCCGCCGCTGAGTTTTGCATAACCAACCAGACACCACGACCCCCGCTGATGTTGCCTCTTCGGCTTTGCCTGGAAGCGCCCTCAGGCGGCGGCGAGGGATGGGAGGGAGGAGGAGTGGGGACCGGTGGCGGTGGTGCCTAGGGTTCCCCCTCGATCGCGCACGGAGCGACACGAGAGGGAGCTTCATGCGAGGTGTTTTCCCTTGGATGTATATACTTTTTCATCAACTTCTGCATTCGAAGGCAAGACTATGGGTGCCCCCATTGATTTACGAAATCGATATAGTACAATGGTCCACATGCCAATTATGGCCATCAGATGAATCACGATCGCACAATGGCCGGTCTGATCTCCCATCCATGATTGTCTGCTCCATTCCTCTTTGTAAGGTTCTTTTCCACGGTGTTATTTTCTGAAACATGAGCCAAAGATTTTCCGTATTCCACTAATTAAGAAGAAGGTTTTCAATTAGAAATCTTGCCCTAGGGCCGAAATATACGTAAGGGACTACTCTTGCGGTATTGGTCCCGGCGATGCCCCAAAAATACCACCTTGCATTTGATGATGTCGAAACATGACGTCGGCAATGTGTATATGTTGCGAAAGACCCTAGCTTTTATCTCGTTGCAGATGTATTAATGGTAGTTGCAAAACAGTAGCACAATATAAAGAGCTCCGGATGATAAAGCACAATCATCTGGATGAACCTTGTACTAACCTTTGTTAGGAAAAGTATCTATAATTTTTTTAAAATCATATAAGATGCAAGGGTTGAACTCATGGTGATAAAAATAATAACTGATACTATGAAATTTATAATTATGGTGATCACATCATGTTATTTCAACGAATCAAGGAAGCTCTGGTATTTTATTTGAAACATATGTATCCCTTGGTGGCTGGAATTATCTATATTCATCCGAACCAAACTTCTGCTTAAACGTGATGCAACTGCAGGTAGTTTTCGTGTAAAAAAACAGTGAAAGGATGAACTAAGGAGATCACAGCCACAACAAATTATGAATGCACAATTCTGTAAAACGATTCCATTTCTGATGAATGAATAGTCGTTGCAAGATTTATGAATCCAAGAAGCTATTGATATTTTATTTGAAAGATACATATCCCTCGGGTGCTGGAATTATTAATATTCATACACATGATGCGTGCTCATTTCTGTACATACTACTAATAGATACATTGTGGTCTACTACACCAAACAAAACAATATCCTCGCTGGTACCATACACATGATGCTTTAAGTAACTCAGGTTCAGAGATAATGCATATGCACTATCTCACTCTGACATGTATTGTAATACTTACAAGTTTTATATTAGTACACCATGATTCGATGTACACGCTATTTTTTAACTGATAAGGAAAGCATATACACACTGAGGTAACATCGTGCACAGAACATGGAGTCCCGAATGTATTAGCACACTCCCAAATGTATTTGATGGATAAATTTACTCTGTGTGAAATCTCAAGTACCCACTCTAATCCAGGATTATTCATTTCACAGCTAAAAAACACATTGAATTACTATTTTTTTTGGAAAAGAAGAATATATTAATATCGAAAAGATACCAATTACATTCAGCCTCTGCAACTATGCAATGTCAAAAGACGGTACGAATGCACTCATTCAACCAAAACAAAAAGAAAATAAATAAAAATAAAGTCCCGCTACAGAGTTACAAATCCTTGCAGCAGCAGCACAACCACCACCAAGCCAACAGCTGATGTTCAATTCTTCAAAAGCAACGCCTTAAAGAAGGAATCAATGCCAGGCACAACCAATTAAGGCCATACCTTGGTTTTCACCCTGAAGATAGTCCCCACTCTCAAAACAATGTCTTCAGCAAGACCATTGCCAGGCACAACCAATTAAGTCCAGACCTTAGATTTTTATCCTGAAAGGTAGGACTTTGAATGCCACCTGTGTTGTCGCCCCCGCTTACATACCGCTGCCACCATTTCTGAAACTCTGAGCCAGTTCCTCATAAACACAAATACTCCAATCACCATTGCTAGTCCTCCAATGATAGCCTTTATGACATTCTCCGCCTCTGACATCACCATGGATTTTCTCATGATGAAACAGAAGCAGAGCTTCGCGCCACTCCTTGCGTTGCGACCGAATCCCATCTTGTTCCAGCAATCTTCAGGCACACGCCCATGGGAGTTCGCCGGCGGACCCTTCCGGAACCCGACATTCCGGCCAGATCAAAGAGAACCTGCATCCGGTAGATCTTCATCTTCACGCCGAGAAGAACCCTAGGACCACCTTTATTCAAGCAGAGCTAGTACAGGAGATGACAATCCAGAGCACTGTTTCGTCGGCGTGGCCAAGCTATTACCAGAACCCACAACACACCCTAGATGGGCGCCTCTGGCCATCCTCAGATCCCCATCGAACGAGCCGAGAACGACCGCATCGGCGGTTCACCGCCACCTCCACAACGCCGCTCTACCCGTGAGCGCCAACCAGACCGGCATCTGGCCGCGATGCCGGCCCAACCGCGGCGCCACAACGACGACGGGCCTAGGCGGGCACCTAGACCCACGGATGCCTCCTCCACCCGCTTCCACCACGAAGGTGACTCGGGAAAGACTGAAGCCGCCCCTTGATCGGGGACGCCTCCTCGACCACCGTCAACAGGACCATTCGCACGCCGCCGCCCCAGCCTCCCCTGCGAGGATGCCACAACTTCCTTCCCTCCCCAACACCTTGGGCACCGGGGGCCGCCGCCACCGTGGCCTACGCCGGCGGCAGCGGCGGAGGGGAGGTCGGCCGAGCAGATGGTTTGGCGGCAAGATCCGGGCCCCCCGGCGGCGCCCTGGGGTACGCCGCGGGAGGGGTGTCTGGTGGAGTCGAGGATCGGGATGCTGGCGCGGCTGCGGGGGCGGCGCTTTTCCTCTCAAGTATTGTGAGCACATCATATTATTGTAATGATCCAAAGAAGATCTAGATATTTTATTTGAAAGATACGTATCCCTTGGGTGATGGAGTTCTGTATTCATCCCAACCACACTTCCGCTTAAACATCATGCAACTGCAGGTAGTTATCGTGTAAAGAAACAGTGAAAGAATCAACTTAGGAGATCATGGCCACAACAAAATTATAAATGCACAATTCTGTAAACGCGTGCTCATTTCTTTACTTATATACAACTAATAAATACATTTCGTAAGATGCTACCATCGTGCACATAACATGGAGTCTACGACACTCCCAAATGTATTTGATGGATGAATGTGCTGTGTGTGGCATCTCAAGTATCCACTCCAATCCAGGATTATTAATTTTACAGCTGAAAAATGCATAATATTACGCAGAACGAAGTAGCCTTCTATGCCTCACCAGAACATAGTAGTTCCTTATATAAAATTAATTTTTAACTTTAAAATTTCAATCAAAGCACACAAAGCAAAGAGATTCAAATTCAGCGGACCAGCTTACGAGAGGCCAATGATTATGTCGTCGTGTTACATTTGATCGGACAAATCCAAACAAATCAAAGACCTTTTGTGCTCATGTGCTCATCGACGACTTACGCCTCTTGCTTCTGACCTTATAGCAACCCCAGTAGATTCTCAAAAGGGTTGGTCTTTAAGCATTTCTGGCAGCTCTTCTTTGCCCAATCAATTTTCATGGTATAATGAGATTTGGCCCGACATGCCCTATATAGAGGAGGATATGTAAATAGAAAATATACTTTCACCCAGTCGATGTCAATGTTCAAGCTACCACAATGATCGCCAACACAATGTCCCAACCACGGTAGAAAGAGTGAAATAAGGCACATCCTTTAACTCCTAGCACGACATATATCAGTCCTAGAGCATGTGTCGACGCCTCTATAGTAGGGGGCGTCCACGCCGACATTCCGAAGCATTATTGGTGGATCAGGAGGGGAGGGGGCACGGCTTGGTGACCACACCGGCGGCCGTTGTCGAGCAAGCTTACAAAATGCCATACTTGTGGTCGTAGATGCTAATCTGATTGACTGTGAACCGGTGCCCAGACAACCACCGATGCCATCAAAATACGTTGTCAACATAAAAGTTTCCCACCGATGATGCTTAGTTGCTCATATACGGTGAAAATTTATTTGCCATGATTTCTATGTGGTTCACAATATACTTGGTTGATAAATATATTAGTACATATGGTGTATGAAAATTACTTTGTTTAAAACTAAAGTTGCGTTGTTTAGCATCAAAGTTGCTTATTTTTCAAAAATCATCGAAACATGTGCATATGAGATCTAGTTTTGAAGAGCTCGTCGCAAAAAACCTAACGGTGAAAACGGATCTTCGTTTCGACGCTCGGTTCAAAAGTTGTAGCTTTAATTTTTTTTTGAAACGAAATAAATGGGTAACGACAATCCATACACGTAGGTACTCTCATTAGCATGCACAAGCGTAGTCCCCACCACTATCACTATAATTCGTCACGCGTGAGGAGCGCAACTCGCTCGGTCATTTTTGTTAGCGATGTGTGCTGGTTTTGTCAGATTGCGGGTACGCTCGAGATAACTACGCTGCAATTTTAAGTTAATAGGGATAAACAGTAAGTAGGAGTAGATTGTTATGTCTGGTATGGAAAACCCAAATTAACATGGATAAAATCCCTCGTGTGAATCCCATAACTATATCATCCTTGTGGGCCGTGGAACTTCCCCCAAAACTGTTAATTCATGAGAGTATTACGTCGAAATTCTCACCACAGTATATGATGAGTATTGCCGGCCCCGTCGGAGGGTGCAGACAATCTGCCCTCGGGGAAGACTAGTGCATTGCAGTTATCTAAGATGGAACTGCGAACATATATACACGCTTGAAACATCGACCGAACACTGCATTGAACATATCTTGAAATTTACGAACCCACATGATTTGGTAAGAAAGTGCAAATACAGAAAACCTGAAGCTCATCGTGTATTACATTGTAATCGGTTTGCGGCATTAACAAAAGAAACATATATTACAAGGTGTTGCAGAAAACCAAAACAGGAACACCAACAAATAATCAAGCTAGCATGCGTTCATCAGAAACTGTTTAGTCAAAGCTTGGATGGAGCTGAAATGAGTTGAACATTCGATATTTCATGGAGGAAGGCGTCAGCGTGCTCCTCCCTCACACAGTTGGCCATGACGACGCCGAGCTCGTCCTTGCAGGGCACGCATACGGCGCAGATGGGCAGCCCAAGCCTGTGTCTCTTGTAGCTCATTAACCTGGACGCCTCCCCTGCGCCGAAGTCGATACCCATGGCAAAGTTTTGCCAGGACGACAGACTAAGAAGATTGTATCCATGGAGGCGGTGCTGCAAGTCATCCATGGTGGACTGGTCGGGCATCCGAACCTTGGCAATCTGGATCATCTTCACCAGGTCTAGGACGTCTCCGTTTGCCACCATGCCACTAGTCGCCACCACCAGGTGTGACGTGACGCAGTTGCCGTAAAAGCCCTTCTTGGCCGACGCATACTTGCGTGCATCGGCCGTGAAAGTCAGCACGACGAGGGTGTCCGGATCGGAGTCGGACACGATTGCACGGGTTCGGCACCGCCATAGCACGGCGGCCACTGCCTCGAACACCGAGCATGTCCTCCTCCTACTGCTATTGCTAATGCTACCCATGGTCATGGACATGGAGTAGCTGCTTCTGATACGATGGATTAAGCTAGATGGTAGAGTGATGTTCTGGGAGGCCCTCGGGGATGGTTCCAGGGCACTCGCAATCCGAAAACAGTTTACCATGGATGCAGGCAAATCCAACATGAGCGAGTCCGGCGATCTGACCGGGACGACGGACGGCGATGGCAGCCCGCGGGCAAGCTCGCCGACCGTCCGCATAAACTGGGCGAGCCCTACGCCGTCGCAGAGGAGGTGGTACCATGTTAGCCCCAGGATGAACCCGCCGCAAGAGAAGACAGTCACCTGCACCAGCATCAAAGGCTCAGAGTGGCTCAAACCATCCGACGGGTAGTAGACGGCGAGCTCTTCTTTGAGCGACGACGAGTCCGCCACGTCCTTGATGGCGCAGTTTGCAGACGCGGCGACGAACGACACCCCCTCGCCGGTGCATTTGATGACGGCCTTGCCGGAGGTGGCTCCGGTGGCAAGGCGGCCAGCAATAGGGTAGTAGTGGACTAGTGCTTGCGAGAGCCCTCTTCTTATGGTCTCGGCAGGCTCGTGGATGGGATCCTCGAACACAAGAAACGCCGATTCCTGGATAGTCACTACTTGGTCGAAGGTGGAGAGGGGGATCTCGCTGCCGCCGGTCGCCGCCGTGACCGGCTCCGATGGCCGGACCATCACCAATGGGGACTTGGAGACCACCACGCTGCTCATAGCTAATCTTCTTTTTTCTGCTTTGATTTGATTGGGAGTTACTGTGTTGGCATTCATAAGTCCCAACTAGCTACGTTTATATATGAGGGAAACACAATTTAAAAGCTACTCGTGTTTCGAGTGGCTAGTAATATATATACAAACTCGCTAATTATATAGTGCAAGTATGATCCTCGCGCTGTCATTAGTTACAATGAGTCTACTGTGTGAGTTGTCGATCAAGGACACACCCATCTTTTTTCTAAGGTACGTGCCATCCTCACCTTGACATTAAAATGAGCTCCAATCACATGCTCGTTTTTAAGTTTTAACCATGATCCTCGCCTCAACATTAAAATGATTGTGCATCATATTCTCAATCGAGGGACAGCGCATGAACTGACACCTCCTTTTATGTAAGAACAACAGCTAAACTTCAAGCACCTGAAAATTCGATTCCGTTCAAATGACTTTTATTTTTTGCATTGAGATTCGTTTTGCTGTTTTTTTTTCTTCTGCATCAGTCGATTTGCTATTGGGCTTTAGCCCATAGCCTATGCAACCTAGCCCTACTCTCTCTCCCTTTGTTATTGCCTTGTTTTTTTTTATGTGTTTCTTGTTTTATTTTCATTTTTAGGTATTTAGAGATGTTAAAAACTTTTTATGTGTTTAATATATAATATTTAAAATCACATCCTCAAATGTCAAACTGTTCTAACTTCATTTGCCAGTTTTACCATTTAAGGAATTTCTCTCAAAAATAATTAAATTCATAATTGAATTACATACAATTGATAAAATTGTAATATAGTACATAATGAATAATATAAAGTTCAATTTTACAAAGTCAATATTACACCCTTGGCTGACAACAAAACCCTTCGCACCCAAAATCCTTTCCGTGCACGGTTGCCGCACATTCATGTCAGTCAGACGGCTCTAGAGCATCGTGATTGTAAGATCCGTCGGACGGAGCCCTTCCTTGCCGCCGCTCGCCGGGAATCCTACTGCCTTCCTCACCCCGGAGAAACCATTAGGGAGGATTGAGGCACGTCATATCGACCGTTGGATCGGACCCCAGCATGCAACCCAGCATCCAGCCTGGTCATCCTGGTATGGGCGCACCGCCCCAGAGCAGGCGTGGGCCCCGGCGTGAGGAGGGAATCAGGATCCCCAGCGAGCGGCGTCAAGGGAGGGCTCCATCCGGCGGATCCGTCGACGTCGGTGAAGGCGGACGCGGAGGCGAGAGCCGCAGAGGGAGCCCAGACCGCGAGACTCTGCCAGCGGGTCTAGTGGCGACGAATAGAGCGGTGGAGGTCGCACGAGCGGTGTCGGAGCCCGTGGGTGGCAGCGGCGACGGGGGGACGTCCGGTGTACTTTTTAGACACCAGTTGCTTGACCTGCTAGGTGGCATAGACCTTTAAAGAACTAGTGAACTGGCTCTTTATCTTTCAAGGAGCTCCCCTGCGGAAGCACACTCTGCAATTGAACACACAATGTGTGAATCAATTGTATCTTTATTAATGCCATGCATTTTTTTATTGGCGGTGAGCCACTTTGTGTTCTCGAGAGTGTATGACATCCCGAACGGAGCATAGTCCCTTCTATTTTTCTCCCATGTTGAATCAGCGTCCTTAGCATCTCTGACTGGATCTGTAGGTTTGACCGGCTGTGGGGTGTCCAAAACCCAGTCTACCTCAGCACAGACAAATGCAAAGTCCATCTTCTTTCTCCACTCAGTGTAGTTATCACCTGATACGGTGAGGATAGTTCTCTCACTCCTCGTTGGTTACCCCAAGTGGAAGGTGAGATGTAGCGTAGCAACAAATTTCCCTCGGTGAAGATACCAAGGTTTGTCTCCAGTAGGACTCGCAGAAATACAAGAAGGTGACAACGGCGCCAGAAATTACTTCCGGCTAACGGCGTCAGAAATTGGGTAGTCGTCAGGACCTGCACATAGAAACAAATAACTTTTCTCCCAACGAGTACAAAGGAGTTGTCAATTCCTCCGGCCTTGCTGTTTACAAAGGATCAACGCAAGAGATAATAGTGCAACTGAAAGTAAGAATTGAATATAAATTGAAGGCGTAAATAATGGTGTGAATATGGACCGGGGTCCCGCGATGTTCACTAGTGATGTCTCGAGACATTAGTCCCGGTTCAGAACCGGGACCCATGGGGGCATACGTCCCGGTTCGTGCGCCCAGGGCGCCGGCCGGGCCTCGTGGGGCATTGGACCCGGTTCGTCTGGACCCATTAATCTCGGTTCCAGACACGAACCGGGACGAATGGGCCTCCATCCATTGGTCCCGGTTCGTAGCTGGAACCGGGACTAAAGGACCCTTTAGTCCCGGTTCCAGCTACGAACCGAGACCAATGGATGGCGCTTCGTCTTCCCGCGCTTCGTCCCGAGGCGGTTTCTTCGTATACGCGTGCGGCCTCCATCCATTGGTCCCGGTTCGTAGCTGGAACCGGGACTAAAGGCCAACCTTTAGTCCCGGTTCCAGCTACGAACCGGGACCAATGATGGCGCTTCGTCTTCCCACGCTTCGTCCCGAGGCGGTCTCTTTGTATACGCGCGCGGCGCGCGCCCGACGAGCTTCTCAGGCTTTATAAGTAGAAGGCCGGGGCCGGTTTCATCCGACTCATCTCATCTCATATATCTTGATTATCTTGATCTTCCCTTCTCATCTTGATCTCCCCTCTCGCGCCCGACGAGCTTCTCGCCGCCATGTCGGGGTCGCCGCTACGGTGGTCGTCCGACTCCGACACCCCGTCGGACGAGGACAACCACCCCGAAAGGCGCAAGTTTTGGGACTGCGACGACCCGCCTCCGAAGCCGCGGCCTCGAGCTCAGCGCGGGCGACGATCGCGCGCCACCGACGACAGCCCGCCGCCCGCCGACGACGACAGTCCGCCGCCGCCGATGACGACAGCCCGCCGCCCGCCGACGACAGCCCGTTGGAACGGCTGGAGGCGCTGGAACGGCTGGAGGCGCGGGAACTTCTCCGTGCCGCACGTGCGGAGAAGTCCGCGACAAACCTGGCCAAGGCGAGGGCCAAGAAGAAGGAGAAGAAGAGGGCCGAGATGACGGCGCGTGTCGAGGCGAAAGTCGCGTCGGAGGAGGCCACCAAGTGGGCGGCGCCCAGCGGCGACGATGAGGGCGCCGGGACCTCCGCCAAGAAGAAAAAGATCGAGTAGTTAATTAGCTCTAGTCGTTAGATTAGATGCTTCTAGCTTCAATCTTCTGTAATAAATATTACGATTTTTTTTTTGGTGATCAGTTAGCTCTAGTCGTTAGATTAGACGCTTCTAGCTTCGATCTTCTGTAATAAATATTATGAATTATATATATATTTTTGGTTTGTTTCAATATGAAATAATTATTGTTTTTTAAAATAATAATTTCAAACTCAAACGGTGAAGCGTGTGACATCATTGTTGTTTCTTAATCGTGATTATTTTTTTAATAATTGTTTGGAATTCAAAAAATTAAATCATGTCATATCAAGACCTAAGCGTTATAACATGATTGATATTTTACTATTGTCAGGAAAACAACAAGTGCGGACTTGGAAAGTTAAGTGTGCTCGGGCTGGAGTAGTGAGAGGATGGGTGACCGGCCGGGAAGTTAGATGATTTGGAATGAGTGTTGATTAGAGATTAGAGATTAGAGATTAGAGATTAAATTCTGAAGCAGTGAGGAGGCGTGATTAGAGATTAAATTTTCATATAATTTAAAGATTCAAAAATGAAAAAAATCCAAAAAAATTCAAAAAAAATCCTTTAGTCCCGTTTGGTAACACCAACCGGGACTAAAGGTCCTCCAGCCCCCGCTCCAGCCGGCTGCCACGTGGAGGCCCATCTGTCCCGGTTCGTAAGCGAACCGGGACTAAAGGTCATGGGCTTTAGTAACGACCCTTTAGTCCCGGTTCCAGAACCGGAACACAAGACCCTCTGGAACCGGGACAAATGGGTCTTTTTCTACTAGTGCTATCTCTCAAAAGACGATAAAAGTGCTAGCGAGGTAAACAAATCAGAGCTAGGCAATTGACAGGATTATAAACGCATCGCAATGCTAACTAACCTACAAAATAAAGGAAGAATCTCAAAAGCAATGGGCAGTACGCCAAGGTAAGTAGACCGAAATCCATCTGCATCTACTACGAATCATCCACCTTGAGATATCTATTCAGAACATCTCGCTGGTATTAAGTTGTGAATCTCACCCAAAGTGTAAACTCAAAGCAACAGACAACTTCATTAAAAGAACTATGTGTAAAGTAAACAATCCTTGCACCCGCGAGTACAAGAACCGTTGTTTATCCCTGGTGGCAACAGCACATCCCCTAGTCTCATGTTTCTGTCATTCAAGCTAGACATCAAGGGGCTGAACCCACAATCAAGCATAACACTCCCTCTTGGAGTTGCAACAAATCACTGTTGGCCAAAAAAAATACGGCAACGGAGAACATGCAAGAATTTACTAAAGAACACAAATATAAAAGAGAACCAAATATATTACTCATCACAAACTGAACATAATCTCATAATCCATCAGATCACAGCAAACTCAGCATACCAACACAGAAAATTACAAAAGTGCCTCGATCATGTGAGGCAGCTCACGAGGTCTCGAAAGTGAAAGCACAAAGAGAGGAGGAGAATATCACATAGCTACTGGTCACGGACCCATGGTCCAAGGAGGACTACTCACGGCACATCCGGGAGGCGTCCATGGCGATGGATGGTCTCCCTGAGGGGATTCCTCCTTTCGGCAGGGTGTCGGGGCAGCTTCTCCTGGCAGCCCCGATCTTGAAACGGCGGCGGCGGCGGAATAGGGAGGAGAAAGGGAATAGCAGATCGATATTATGGGTTTCCGTCACGGGGGGTAAATATAGGCCAAAGGGGCACCGAGAGGGCCACAGGGCAGCCAGGAGGCCTTCTAGCGGCCTAGGGTGGGGCCGCGCCAGGGACCCTCCTGGGGCCCTGGTGGGTCCACCCCCTTCCTTCCTTGGTGATTCGGGAAGCTTCCGGGTCGCTGATTTTTTATATAATTTTTCCGAGATTTATTTGCCACTTTTAATGACCGGAAAACCTGAAATACAAAAATAGCAGAAAACAGAAACTGACAACTGGGTGCACTGAGTTAATAAATTAATCCAAATATGATCAAAGTGTATTAAAGTTCAAGCAAAACATGGCAAAGTCACACAAATCATGCATGGAGCAAGCAGAAATCTATACTTCATATAAAACAAAACCGCACTATAGATCATTTAAGTTGTCTATCTCAACATGCAAGCTATCCACATCATCTATTCTTTTAGCCAATCAAGTGTCCATGTCACCCATTTAGGTAAATTAAATTGTCTCTCTTCATATGCAAGCTATCCACATAATCCCATTTTTGGTCAATCAATTGTTCATGTCATCTCAACCATCTTTCAATCATTTTTTTGTCCACCCTAATAATTTTTAATATACAAATGTTTCGGTTGCTCCTTCACTTAAACAACTTAATGTATTCTATTTTTATACTTTTTATTCATGCATATAGTTTTCATAGCAATTCTCGCTGCAACGCGCGGGTATACTTCTAGTTATAGATACGTTTGGGACGTATCGTCCCCTCGGAGGGTTGGGACTTCTTTGATGCAACTCATCAAGTAGTACCCTCCTGAAAACCACAATTAAGTGAGAACATAACAACAATTGCATGCAATAATCCAACGTTGGTCAAAATTAAAACATACAACTGTTGACGCAATTAAAACTATATGACCGTTGGGCAAAAAATAGAAATAAATGCACATATAACAATAATAAATTATGATTATGTTATTATCAACGTTGGTCATAAAATAACAGAACTATAATTATTTTCTATAATCACTTTAACATGCTCTTTATAAAATAATTCTTACTTTGATTCACTTTTATCTAGTTGCAGCGGAAACATGAATAAAAAAATCATAGACTTTATACTTTTTCAGAAATTTTTCTTTTTCTTTTCTATTTTCTAAAACAAAATTTTCGTTGGATAATTTTGAATAGAAAAAATATGCAGTTTCCCGAAAAAAATGGACAAAAACTGATAAAAAAAAGTTTCTGTTAAAAAAAACTTTTAACCAAAACGGGCGGCACAGCCGGCCTCGTCCCACGGCTCGTGCGGCCTTCTCGGCCCGCCCGCGCTGCGAGCCCCTCTAGGCTTATGCGTCCTTTTTTTCTCTTTTGTCCCACTGGCCCGGGGCGTTCTGCACTTTCGGCCTGCTTGGCCCGCCCACGCTAAGAGCCCGCATCGGCCTCCCCTTCCATTTTCTTGTTTCTGTTTCTTTTGGCCTGCTGGCCTGGGGCCTTGTCTCTTTTGGCCCAAAGGCCCGCGTGGGGGGGGCTGGAGGGGATCCAAGCCGTCCATCTGATCGGACGAACGCCCAGGCTCCTCGCTGGAGTTAAACCAGCGGGCGTCGCACCCCCCCCAAACCTATCCAGTCCCGCACGCCCCCTTGCGCCTCTCTCCCACACGCCCCGTTGCGCCCCCTCGACTGCGACAGAGCGCCCTGGCATGCGGCGAGCCGGCAACCAGCCCGTCCCTTTGGCGCGGCGGCACCTGCCTCCCGCAGCAGCAGCTGCTCGTTTGAGACAGCGACGGCGAGACAGCCCGGCGTGGCCAGCCTTCCCCTTCATCCCCTTTCTATTTCTTTCACCCTCAACCTGCTCGCCAGAGAGTGGGAGACGCCAGTTGCGCCCCCTTTTCTCCCCTCTGTGCTCGTGACGGCGAGACGAAAACCGGCGCCCCCACTGGCCCCCTTGTCGGCGTGCGCGAGCTCCCCAAGGAGAGCGCGCCGCTGTCAATGGGCTCATTTGCGGTGCCCTTTGCCCCTTGCGGGGTTGAGTTCTTCTTCCCGACGCCTTGGCTTGCCGATGCGCGTCGGGATCGAGAGAAACAGCGCGGCCATGGCGGCGGCGCTCTTTGCCGGTGAGCTCAAGGCCCTGATCCGCTGAGACTTTTCTCTCTTCCCTGTTCTAGGGTTCTTTGGGAGGAGAAAAAATTCTTTTCTTTGTACCAAAAAATGATCTAGAACCTAGCATGGCTCTGATGCCATTAGCTAAACTTTGAGGATCTCTAGGCTAGATCAATTCGAGTATAATCTATTGCTTTGCATCTGAGAGAGAGAGAGATGAGAGGAGTGTACCTTCTCCTTTACTGGAAGAGCTCGAGGTGTCGGCCATGGGGCGGGTGACGGCGGTGAGGAAGCCTAGGCGGTGGTGGTGCTTCCCGTCGGCACAACGCAAAACCCTAGATCGGAAGGAGGGATCGGTGGGGAGTCTGGCGCACGGTGAACCTCGTACTGTGTGCGTCCCCCCACCTCTTTATATAGCGCGGCGACAGGGCCCACCAACCAGAGTTGGGTTGGGCGCCCCCGATCAGGACGCAAGTCAAGGGCCCGTCGAACCGTTAGGTTCGATCGGGAGGAGATCAATCTAACACTTTGTTCTGGTGAGGCATAGAAGGCTACTTCATTCTGCGTAATAGTATGCATTTTTCAGCTGTAAATTTAATAATGCTGGATTGGAGTGGATACTTGAGATGTCATACACAGCACAATGCATCCCATCAAATACATTGGGAGTGTCGTAGACTCAATGTTCTTTCCACGACGGTAGCAGCTTACGAGATGTATTTATTAGTTCTATATAAGTAAAGAAATGAACACGCGTTTACAGAATTGTGCATTTATAATTTTGTTGTGGTCGTGATCTCCTAAGTTTATCCTGTCACTGTTCCTTTACACGATAACTACCTGCAGTTGCATGACCATTAAATAGAAGTGTGGTTGGGATGTATATAGATATACATATCTTTCAAATAAAATACCAAGGGCTTTCTTGATTCGTTTAAATAATATGATATGATCACCATAATTATAAATTTTATTATATTCACTACGGCACAGCACGCATACGCCGACGGCCGAAAACCGTCGTCGTAGAGCCAAATGCCGTCGGCGTAGGTCTACGCCGAGGGCCGCCGTCAACGTATCACCGTCGGCTTAGGTATTCCTCGGGTTAGCCTCTGATGCCGTCGGCGTACCATTGCCGTCGGTGTAGAAATATACACCGACGGCCAGGCCGTCGGCGTATGCTAGGTGGGGTCCACACAGAGACTAACGACCGTTCGGTCTGTTTTTTTTTTATTATTATTTTTTATTTTATTTTTTTATTTTTTTTTTATTTTTTTTTTATTAATCTGAGATCATTATTGTTAATTTCAGGTCAAATTGACCTTCATGGTCAAACTTCCCCAAGCGTCACCCATCCTCTCACTACTCCAGCCCTAGCACACTTAACTTCTCAATTCCATTCAACACCTACCCCAACTCGCTTAACAGACACTTGTTGATATATGTATCATATCAATCCTATTAAACATTGTTGATGTCTATGTTGTGATGAAATTTAAAAAAAATTAAACTTTCCGATCGGTTACCTATTATATTTTAAATGTTTTTAAATCATTTTTTTTAATATTTCTTTTAAGTTTTGAAAACACATTTTTCATTTTCTGAGTGACAAAAATGAGGTATTTTGTGAAGATTCTACAAAATATTTGATGTAAACTTGAACCACTTTATTTTTGTAAAATACTAGACCATATTTTATTTACAATTGACCAAAGTTTCCATGTAATATGTTGTTTATATACCTCTTCTGAAAAAGATAAATTTCCGCAGATTCAGCTGGAACGGGGTCAAATTTGAACTACATGTGCTTGATAGTTTGCTCTTTATTTTTTGAAAAAAATCATTTATAGATACACAAGTAGTCATTTCATCAGGTATCCACCAAGACTTTTGTAAGATTCCATCCCTATCTATTACAGGTCATGCCCTCCGTTTTGACCACTTTTTGAAATCGACAAAAATAATTCAAAAAAATACAAAAATTGTAAAACCTTCGTGTTGCATCCTAATTTATGTCTTAGTAACCATACAAAACAACAAACTTGGAATAAGGCAAATATCTTATAAAAGTCTTTTCAAAATGAGCTATCGAGTATGAAGATTCATGACTTTCAAGCCAAATGACCAATGTTATAGCTAGTTTGAAAGTATAGTTTTCCCAAATAATCTCATATTTTGCACATGTGTATATATTATATTAGCCAACAAATTTTCCAAAGGAAGTTTTTATTTTCTTTGCACGAAAAATCCATTTTTCATTTTCCGAGTGACAAAAATGGGGTTTTTTGTGAAGATTCTACCAAATATTTGATGTCAACTTGAACCACTTTATTTTTGTAAAATACTAGGCCATATTTTATTTACAACTGACCAAAGTTTCCATGTAATATGGTTTTTATATACCTCTTCTGAAAAAGACAAATTTCCGCAGATTCAGTTGGAAGGGGGTCAAATTTGAACTACATGTGTTTGATAGTTTGCTCTTTATTTTTTGAAAAAATCATTTCCAGATACACAAGTAGTCATTTCATCAAGTATCCACCAAGACTTTTGTAAGATTCCACCCATATCTATTACAGGTCATGTCCTCCGTTTTGACCACTTTTTGAAATCAACAAAAATAATTCAAAAAAAATAAAAAAATTGTAAAACCTTCGTGTTGCATCCTAATTTATGTCTTAGTAACCATACAAAACAACAAACTTAGAATAAGGCAAATATCTTATAAAAGTCTTTTCAAAATGAGCTATCAAGTATGAAGATTCATGACTTTCAAGCCAAATGACCGATGTTATATCTAGTTTGAAAGGATAATTTTCTCAAACGATCTCATATTTTGCACATGTGTGTATATTATAATAGCCAACAAGTTAGCCAAAGGGAGTTATTATTTCTATGCACGAAAAATCCATTTTCCATTTTCCGAGTGACAAAAGTAGTGGTTTTTTGTGAAGGATCTACCAAATATTTGATGTCAACTTGAACCACTTTATTTTTGTAAAATATTAGACCATGTGTTATTTATAATTGACCAAAGTTTCCATGTAATATGGTTTTTATATACCTCTTCTGAAAAAGACAAATTTCCGCAGATTCAGCTGGAACGGGATCAAATTTGAACTACATGTGCTTGATAGTTTGCTCTTTAGTTTTTGAAAAAATCTTTTCTAGATACACAAGTAGTCATTTCATTAAGGATCCACCAAGACTTTTGTAAGATTCCACCCCTATCTATTACCGGTCATGTCCTCCGTTTTGACCACTTTTTGAAATCGACAAAAATAATTCAAAAAAAATTAAAAAATTGTAAAACCTTCGCGTTGCATCCTAATTTATGTCTTAGTAACCATACAAAACAACAAACTTGTAATAAGGCAAATATCTTATAGAAGTCTTTTTAAAATAAGCTATCGAGTATGAAGATTCATGACTTTCAAGCCAAATGACCGATGTTATAGCTAATTTGAAAGGATAGTTTTCCCAAATGATCTCATATTTTGCACATGTGTGGATATTATACTAGACAACAAGTTTTCCAAAGGAATTTTTTATTTTCTTTGCACGGAAATTCCATTTTTCATTTTCCGAGTGACATAAGTATGTTTTTTTTAAGAAGGATCTACCAAATATTTGATGTCAACTTGAAATGAGATGATATATATTATAACCCCATGCCAATGTTATTTAATATATTACTAATATAAGATTACACGGTCAAACAAAAGAATAGAAAAAAAAAAGAAAAAATGAAAACATGGCCTACGCCGACGGCCAAAGGTCGGGGCCGTCGGCGTATCCTACGACGGGCTAACGGTGTTACCGCCCGCCACCACCAGGGCCCACCCGACAGGCCTACGCCGACGGCTTGCGATACGCCGACGGCGGCCCTCGGCCTAAATTTGGCCTACGTCGACGGCCTTTCTACGCCGACGGCGGCCCTCGGCCTAAAGAGGCCTACGCCGACGGCTTTGGGACGCCGACGGCCCGTTACTAGGGCTGACGAGTCGTGCCTCTACGCCGACGGTCGTCGGTGTCAACCGCCTCTCCCGTAGTGATTGGTTTTTTTATTACCTTGAGTTCAACCCTTGCATCTTCTTTGATGTTTTTAATTCTGGATATTATTTCTAACAAAGGTTAGTATTAGGCTTCATCAAGATGATTGTGCTTCATTATCCCTGAGCTATTGATATCATGCTATTGCATTGCAACAACCATAATAAAACAGTACAGTTTTTCATGTAATTCTAGTAACACCGTGGAAAGAAGTTGAGAAAGAATACTTGAGATGTGATACAGATAAATTTATCCATCAAATAGAAGTGTGGTTGGGATCCATATAGATATACATATCTTTCAAATAAAATACCAAGGGCTTCCTTGATTCGTTTAAATAATATGATATGATCACCATACTTATAAATTTTATTATATTCACTACGGCACAGCACGCATACGTCGACGGCCGGAAACCGTCGGCGTAGAGCCAAATGTCGTCGGCGTAGGTCTACGTCGAGGGCCGCCGTCGGCGTATCACCGTCGGCTTAGGTATTCCTCGAGTTAGCCTCCGATGCCGTCGGCGTACCATTGCCGTCGGCGTAGAAATATACGCCGACGCCAGGCGTCAGCGTATGCTAGGTGGGGTCCACACAGAGACAAACGGTCGTTTTGTCTCTTTTTTTATTTTTTATTTTTTATTTTTTAGTTTTATTTTTATTATTAATTTAATTTTAATTTTTATTAATCTAAGATCATTATGGTTAATCTCAGGTTAAATTGACCTTCGTGGTCAAACTTCCCCAAGGGTCACCCATCCTCATACTACTCGAGCCCCATCACACTTAACTTCTCAGTTCCATTTAACACCAACCCCAACTCGCTTAAGAGACATTTGTTGATATATATGTATCATATCAATCCTATTAAACCTCGTTGATGTCTATGTTGTGATGAAATTAAAAAAAAACTTCCCGATCGGTTACCTATTATATTTTAAATGTTTTTAACTTATTTTTTTGAAAAAATTTATTTCTTTTCAATTTTGAAAACACATTTTTCATTTTCTGAGTGACAAAAATGGGGTTTTTTGTGAAGATTCTACCAAATATTTGATGTAAACTTGAACCACTTTATTTTTATAAAATACTAGACCATATTTTATTTACAATTGACCAAAGTTTCCATGTAATATGTTTTTTATATACCTCTTCTGAAAAAGACAATTTTCCGCAGATTCAGCTGGAACGGGATCAAATTTGAACTACATGTGCTTGATAGTTTGCTCTTTATTTTTTGAAAAAATCATATCAAGATACACAAGTAGTCATTTCATCAGGTATCCACCAAGAATTTTGTAAGATTCCACCCCTATCTATTACCGGTCATGCCCTCCTTTTTGAACACTTTTTGAAATCGACAAAAATAATTCAAAAAAAAATAAAACAAATTGTAAAACCTTCGTGTTGCATCCTAATTTATGTCTTAGTAACCATACAAAACAACAAACTTGGAATAAGGCAAATATCTTATAAAAATCTTTTTAAAATGAGCTATTGAGTATGAAGATTCATGACTTTCAAGCCAAATGACCAATGTTATAGCTAGTTTGAAAGGATTGTTTTCCCAAATGATCTCATATTTTGCACATGTGTATATATTATATTAGCCAACAAATTTTCCAAAGGAAGTTTTTATTTTCTTTGCACGAAAAATCCATTTTCCATTTTCCGAGTGATAAAAGTAAGGGTTTTTTGTGAAGGATCTACAAAATATTTGATGTCAACTTGAACCACTTTATTTTTGTAAAATATTATACCATGTGTTATTTACAATTGACCAAAGTTTCCATGTAATATGGTTTTTATATACCTCTTGTGAAAAAGGAAAATTTCCGCAGATTCAGCTGGAACGGGGTCAAATTTGAACTACATGTGCTTGATAGTTTGCTCTTTATTTTTTGAAAAAATCATTTCTAGATACACAAGTAGTCATTTCATCAGGGATCCACAAAGACTTTTGTAAGATTCCACCCCTATCTATTACCGGTCATGTCCTCCGTTTTGACCACTTTTTGAAATCGACCAAAATAATTCAAAAAAAATAAAAAAATGTAAAACCTTCGTGTTGCATCCTAATTTATGCCTTAGTAACCATACAAAACAACAAACTTGGAATAAGGCAAATATATTATAAAAGTCTTTTGAAAATGAGCTATCAAGTATGAAGATTCATGACTTTCAAGCCAAATGACCGATGTTATAGCTAGTTTGAAAGGATAGTTTTCTCAAATGATCTCATATTTTCCACATGTGTGTATATTATATTAGCCAACAAGTTTGCTAAAGGAAGTTTTTATTTTCTTTGCACGAAAAATCCATTTTCCATTTTCCGAGTGACAAAAGTAAGGGTTTTTTGTGAAGGATCTACAAAATATTTGATGTCAACTTGAACCACTTTATTTTTGTAAAATATTATACCATGTGTTATTTACAATTGACCAAAGTTTCCATGTAATATGGTTTTTATATACCTCTTCTGGAAAAGACAAATTTCCGCAGATTCAGCTGGAACGGGGTCAAATTTGAACTACATGTGCTTGATAGTTTGCTTTTAGTTTTTGAAAAACTCATTTCTAGATACACAAGTAGTCATTTCATCAGGGATCCACCAAGACTTTTGTAAGATTCCACCCCTATCTATTATCGGTCATGTCCTCCGTTTTGACCACTTTTTGAAATCGACAAAAATAATTCAAAAAAATTAAAATTTTTGTAAAACCTTAGCGTTGCATCCTAATTTATGTCTTAGTAACCATACAAAACAACAAACTTGTAATAAGGCAAATATCTTATAAAAGTCTTTTTAAAATGAGCTATCGAGTATGAAGATTCATGATTTTCAAGCCAAATGACCGATGTTATAGCTAGTTTGAAAGGATAGTTTTCTCAAATTATCTCGATTTTGCACATGTGTGTATATTATACTAGCCAACAAGTTTGCCAAAGGAATTTTTTATTTTCTTTGCACGGAAAATCCATTTTTTATTTTCCGAGTGACATAAGTATGTTTTTTTAATGAAGGATCTACCAAATATTTGATGTCAACTTGAAATGAGATGATATATATTATAATCCCATGCCAATGTTATTTAATGTATTACTAATATAAGATTACACGGTTAATGTATTACTATTATATTTTAAATGTTTTTAAATCATTTTTTTTATATTTCTTTTAAGTTTTGAAAACACATTTTTCATTTTCTGAGTGACAAAAATGAGGTATTTTGTGTAGATTCTACCAAATATTTGATGTAAACTTGAACCACTTTATTTTTGTAAAATACTAGACCATATTTTATTTACAATTGACCAAAGTTTCCATGTAATATGTTTTTATATACCTCTTCTGAAAAAGATAAATTTCCGCAGATTCAGCTGGAACGGGGTCAAATTTGAACTACATGTGCTTGATAGTTTGCTCTTTCTTTTTTGAAAAAAAATCATTTATAGATACACAAGTAGTCATTTCATCAGGTATCCACCAAGACTTTTGTAAGATTCCATCCCTATCTATTACCGGTCATGCCCTCCGTTTTGACCACTTTTTGAAATCGACAAAAATAATTCAAAAAAAATACAAAAATTGTAAAACCTTCGTGTTGCATCCTAATTTATGTCTTAGTAACCATACAAAACAACAAACTTGGAATAAGGCAAATATCTTATAAAAGTCTTTTCAAAATGTGTTATCGAGTATGAAGATTCATGACTTTCAAGCCAAATGACCAATGTTATAGCTAGTTTGAAAGGATTGTTTTCCCAAATGATCTCATATTTTGCACATGTGTATATATTATATTAGCCAACAAATTTTCCAAAGGAAGTTTTTATTTTCTTTGCACGAAAAATCCATTTTTCATTTTCCGAGTGACAAAAATGGGGTTTTTTTGTGAAGATTCTACCAAATATTTGATGTCAACTTGAACCACTTTATTTTTGTAAAATACTAGGCCATATTTTATTTACAACTGACCAAAGTTTCCATGTAATATGGTTTTTATATACCTCTTCTGAAAAAGACAAATTTCCGCAGATTCAGTTGGAGCGGGGTCAAATTTGAACTACATGTGCTTGATAGTTTGCTCTTTATTTTTTGAAAAAATCATTTCTAGATACACAAGTAGTCATTTCATCAGGGATCCACCAAGACTTTTGTAAGATTCCACCCATATCTATTACAGGTCATGTCCTCCGTTTTGACCACTTTTTGAAATCAACAAAAAAAATTCAAAAAAAATAAAAAAATTGTAAAACCTTCGTGTTGCATCCTAATTTATGTCTTAGTAACCATACAAAACAACAAACTTGGAATAAGGCAAATATCTTATAAAAGTCTTTTCAAAATGAGCTATCAAGTGTGAAGATTCATGACTTTCAAGCCAAATGACCGATGTTATATCTAGTTTGAAAGGATAGTTTTCTCAAATGATCTCATATTTTGCACATGTGTGTATATTATATTAGCCAACAAGTTTGCCAAAGGAAGTTATTATTTCTATGCACGAAAAATCCATTTTCCATTTTCCGAGTGACAAAAGTAGTGGTTTTTTGTGAAGGATCTACCAAATATTTGATGTCAACTTGAACCACTTTATTTTTGTAAAATATTAGACCATGTGTTATTTATAATTGACCAAATTTTCCATGTAATATGGTTTTTATATACCTCTTCTGAAAAAGACAAATTTCCGCAGATTCAGCTGGAACGGGATCAAATTTGAACTACATGTGCTTGATAGTTTGCTCTTTAGTTTTTGAAAAAATCATTTCTAAATACACAAGTAGTCATTTCATCAGGGATCCACCAAGACTTTTGTAAGATTCCACCCCTATCTATTACCGGTCATGTCCTCCGTTTTGACCACTTTTTGAAATCGACAAAAATAATTCAAAAAAATTAAAAAAATTGTAAAACCTTCGCGTTGCATCCTAATTTATGTCTTAGTAACCATACAAAACAACAAACTTGTAATAAGGCAAATATCTTATAGAAGTCTTTTAAAATGAGCTATCGAGTATGAAGATTCATGACTTTCAAGCCAAATGACCGATGTTATAGCTAATTTGAAAGGATAGTTTTCCCAAATGATCTCATATTTTGCACATGTGTGAATATTATACTAGACAACAAGTTTGCCAAAGGAATTTTTTATTTTCTTTGCACGAAAATTCCATTTTTCATTTTCCGAGTGACATAAGTATGTTTTTTTTATGAAGGATCTACCAAATATTTGATGTCAACTTGAAATGAGATGATATATATTATAATCCCATGCCAATGTTATTTAATATATTACTAATATAAAATTACACGGTCAAACAAAAGAATAGAAAAAAAGAAAGAAAAAATGAAAACAGGGCCTACACCGACGGCGGTCCTCGGCCTAAATTTGGCCTACTCCGACGGCCTTTCTACGCCGACGGCGGCCCTCGGCCTAAAGAGGCCTACGTCGACGACCCGTTACGAGGGCTGACGAGTCGTGCCTCTACGCCGACGGCCCCGACATTTGGCCGTCGGCGTAGAGGGAGGCCGTCGGCGTCAACTGCCTCTCCCGTAGTGATTTGTTTTTTTATTACCTTGAGTTCAACCCTTGCATCTTCTTTGATTTTTTTCATTCTGGATATTATTTCTAACAAAGGTTAGTATCAGGCTTCGTCAAGATGATTGTGCTTCATTATCCCTGAGCTATTGATATCATGCTACTGCATTGCAACAACCATAATAAAACAGTACAGTTTTTCATGTAATTCTAGTAACACCGTGGAAAGAAGTTGAGAAAGAATACTTGAGATGTGATACAGATAAATTTATCCATCAAATACATCTGGGAGTGTGCTAATACATTCGGGACTCCATGTTCTGTGCACGATGTTACCTCAGTGTCTATATGCTTTCCTTATCCGTTAAAAAATAGCGGCTGCATCGAATCATGATGTACTAATATAAAACTTGTAAGTATCTCAGTACATGTGAGAGTGAGATAGTGCAGATGCATTATGCCGTGAACCTGAGTATTCTTAAAGCATCATGTGTATGGTACCAGCGGCGAGGATATTGTTTTGTTTGGTGTAGTAGACCGCAGTTTATTTATTAGTAGTATGTAAAGAAATGAGCACGCGTATACATAATTGCGCACTTCTAATTTTTTTGTGGCCATGATCTCATAAGCACGACGTTTAGGCGGAAGTGTGGTTGGGATGAATATTAATAATTCCAGCCCCCAAGGGATATGTATCTTTCAAATAAAATCTCAAGAGCTTCTTGGATTCATAAATCTTGCAACGACTTTTCATGCATTAGAAAAGGAATTATTTTACAGAATTGTGCATTCATGATTTGTTGTGGTTTTTGTATCTCCTAAGTTCATCCATTCACTGTTTTTTTACACGCAAACTACCTGCAGTTGCATGACGTTTAAGCGGAAGTGTGGTTGGCATGAATATAGGTAATTCCAGCATCCAAGGGATACCTATATTTAAAATAAAATACCAAGAGCTTCCTTGAGTCATAGAAATTACATGACGTGATCACCATAATTATAAATTTCACGGTATCAGTTTTTTTATCACCCCGCAATTTTTTTATCACCATGAGTTCAACCCTTGCATCTTATATGATTTTTTAAAATTCTAGATATTTTTCCTAACAAATATTAGTACGAGGTTCATCGATCCAGATGATTCGCTGTACTGCTGTATCATCCTGAGCTCATGATATTGTGCTACTGTTTTGCAACTACCATTAATACATGTGTAACGATATAGAAGGTAGGGTATTTCGCAACATATACACATTGCCGACGTCGAGTTTTGATATTATCAAACGCGAGGTGGTATTTTGGGGGCATCACCGGGCCAAACACTCCAGATCAATCATGCCGCAAGAGTAGTCCCTTATGTGTATTTCGGCCCTAGGGTGAGATTTCTAATTGAAAACCTTCTACTTTGTTAATGTAATACGGCAAAGTTTTGGCTCATGTTTCAAAAAATAACATTGTGGAAAGAAGTTGACAAAGAGGAATGGACCAGACAATCATGGATCGGAGATCAGACCGGCCATTGTGCGATGCTGATTCATCTGATGGCTATAATTGGCATGTGGAACACTGTAGTATATCGATTTCGTAAATCAAGAGGGGCACCCATAGTCTTTCCTTGGAATGCAGAAGTTGATGAACAACTATATACATCCAAGGGAAAACACCTTGTGGACTCTCCCTCTCGTGTTGCCCCGTGCGCGATCGAGGGGGAACCCTAGCCACCACCGCCACCGGTCCCCACTCCGCATGTCTCCCATCCCTCGCCACCGCCTCAGGGCGCAGCCAGGCAAAGCCGGAGAGGCAACATCAACGAACCACAGTGTCTGTTTGGTTATGCAAAACTTAGCAGTGGGCATTGCGGCGTGATGGTCCGTGGCGGGGTTCGTGTGGTGGCGGGGATGACGGTAGTTGTTAAGCCCAGAGCTTCTCATAGGGCGTAGTGAGCCATGGGCGGCCTTGGCTGCGGGTGGGTGCCGCCTTTCGTGGTGTCGTCTAGTGGGGGTGGTGGCGTGGCAGAGATGGGGTCTCATGCGGTTGGATCTAGGGAGGAGACCTGGTCCTTCCCTCTCCTCTCTTCGTTGGGGGTTGGTTTAGACGATGGATGCAAAGGTGGTGCCGGCGTCCTGGGGAGGGGTTCTCCGGTGATGCCTTATGCCCCTTCTTCAAGTGGTGGTGCTTGAGCGTGATGGCGGTGAGATAGGAACGTTCCGGGATGCCTGGGGAGCGACCCTGGTGGTGGGAGCTCGCAGCTCAGGTGCGAGCTGATGGTCATGGTCGTGTGGGTGGTGTGGCGATCGGAGTTTGGTGAATCCTCGTGGTGTCGAAGGCGGAGAGCGAAGCTCATGGTGTGTTATGCTTGTTTGGCTTGGCCAAGCCAACGATGGCGGCATCTGTGGATGTACGTTCTTATCTTCCTGGAGGCACCGTCGCGGCTATTCTACGCCGTCGAACAGCTCTAGGTGAAAATCGGGATCCTTAATAATATTATTGTTTCTATGTATAATTTCTAGAATAGTATGATCATGTAAATTCATATGGTCTCATCGGGCTGTCGATTCTTATCATGATATTAATAATTAAATTGGCCCGAGCAAGTAACACGGTGGTGGGATGAGGGGCCTCGCCTTCACCCTTATATAAGTCAACACCAACGGAGCCGGGATCCGATGCAATTAACATACACCATAATTAAGTAGCCACTCATGGAAGGAACAGGGAAGGTGCTCTCTGTTGATGTGTCGGCAGAGACAAACAATTCCATGGAGGAGGATCCCATGAGCCCTACCGGAAGAGTCATGGAGGAGTTGGGTGTCTACATCGTCCTCGTGATGGGGATGAGCACACCGGTGAACCTGCCCGTCTTCCTTGCCGGCGTCGAAACGCAACTGATTCCTCGCTTTCCGCGCTTCCAGAGCATTCCAGTACGTAATTTTCTGAGTTTAGTTTCATTTCTTCCAATGATTTGTATCCATTGACATAAAATGAAGATATCTCCACGTACATGACCAACCAATAATATTAGTATTTGCACCTTGTTCGATCTCACCTCCCTCAAGTCCTGACGAACACATCCATGTCCAGGTAATGGATGGATGGGTCAGAACGGCGGTGAATGTGGAGGAGCACATCATCGTCCCCAAACTGGATCCTGTCGCCGTGGCTTCCGACCCAGACAAGGCCGTGGAGGACTATGTGGCGTCGCTGTCCACGCTCTCCATGGAAAAATGCCGCCCGTTATGGGAGTTCCATTTCCTAGACTTTCCCACCTCCGAGGCGACCTCCACCATGGTGCTTCGCCTGCACCACGCTCTCGGTGATGGCGCGTCTATCATCACCCTTCTCATGGCCTCCTCCTGCAGCACGGCTGACCCAGAGAGGCTGCCGGCCATGCCGCCGCCGCCTAGACGCACAGGGGCCATCTACCAGCGGCGGTCTTTACCAGGTCCAGGTGATTACCTGGCGTGGGTTTGGTCCTACCTTATGCTGGCTTGGCACACACTGGTAGACGTCCTGTTGCTGAATGCTACAATACTGTTTTTGAGAGATCCACGCACCATCTTCTCGTGTGTGCCGGACGGAGGTAAGTCTTGCCGCCCCAAGCGCATCGTGCACCGAAGCCTTAGCTTTGAAGACGTCAAGTTCATCAAAACCGCCATGAATTGCGTACGTGTAAAACCATTTCAAGATTATATTGATCCAGAAATATACTGCTAGCTACATATAGGCTTCTTGATTTGACTTGCAGATTTCTCTTTTTTTTTTTGCTTCCACAGACTATCAACGACGTGCTAGTTGGTGTCACCTCCGCAGCTCTTTCAAAATATTACTTTAGGAAATCCGGTAAGTTGTAAATCCGACAACATCGATCTACCCTCGAATATGTGTTCTGATCTGGACATTAATTTGAACATTCTGCTTTCTTATCTTCAATGTTAGGTGACACTAACACTAAGAGAATATACTTGCGATTACTCCTCGCCGTTAACACAAGGCCAGTCTCCAGCCGACAAGTAAGACCTCCTTTTTCTCCAAATATATATGAGAAATATGGACTAAATGTCACATGAACATTATTGCACTCCCTTCTTCACAACTTTGTAGAATATTGATTACTTTTTTTTTCTCTTACAACTTTGAATAGACTTATGTCACCAAGGTAGAGACAGGGAATCGAATTAGCGCCCTCATGTGTCCATTCCATATAGCCTTGCACAATGACCCCCTTGAATATGTTCGAGACGCAAAAAGGATCATGCAAAGGAAAAAGAGCTCTTTAGAAGCGGCATTCGTGGAAATGCTTTCTAGTTTTGGGATCGAACACTTTGGTGTAAAGGTAATGTATACATATTTCCTTCTCTTTAGTACTTTATATGCTCTTCCCGGGCTGCATTGCATAGACACTAAAGATGGACTATGTGTATTTATTCAAGTTTCTAATCATGCTACAACTTGTCAATGAAAGCAGCTCGGAGCTCTTATGCACCGCCGCGTTGCCACGCATACAAGCATAAGCTTGTCAAATGTTGTTGGGCCAGCTGAACACATAACTTTGTGTGGGCACCCAATTACCTTCATGGCAATTAGCACCTTTGGGAACCCACATGTAAGTCACCTTTGTTCGTATACATCCTTACCAGATGCATTCTTAGGTTGCTTTGAAATGAAAAACAACATCATATAATGTGGTTTCAAAAACTTCGTAATAAGCAACTATATATAGAATCCTTGGTTCATGGTTTTTTTTTCCAATAAAGGTTGTATTTTATTGATTCATAATAGAGCACACATCTGGTTTCTGCATAGCTATGATGTACGTACAAGCCAATACGAACACAAAGACACAAAAACAATAAAGCCACCAAGTACTCTAGCATTAGCTTACAGGTCCAAAATAAAGCTGCAAGGGGCAAACATAACATGTTATATAGGCCTTACACAAGGAAAATCACAGTCTACTAGGAGCCGTATCAGCAGAAGAGTCGTAGCCGCTCGATCGACCAGGCAGATGAGCGCATGTTAGTCCTTCAATTAGCCAACACCATCCATAGATGCACGGTACTTAGGAATTTTTCCTCTAAATTGTATACTTATTGCACAGTCCACAGAGCCAGCACACCGTGGGCGAAAAGGAACCAAGGTACCCTCTTCTCGTTTCCCACTAAGCAGCCTTGATAAATAGTATAGTTTTGAATAGTCGGTTAAATTTTCATCGCCGCTATTCATGTACAATTATCCAAATATATTTTTAAATAGTCGTTTATAGCCTCGCTATAGACACTCTATAGCTGATTTGAGCGGTGGCCGCTATTTAACATAGCCTGCTATTTAAAAGAATGATAAATAGCAAAGAAATCCGCAAATGAAGAAGGGTTCCATGAGACACCCAACATTGTTCCAAGCACGCACTCAAAGAAATTATGCTTCACCAAAGGCAATTGGACGCAAAGCAGAAAACGCCAATCAGTTGGGCCATGTCAGCATTTGGTCGCTGGCAGGGAGACGGCCACCAATGAGCTGCCAAGTGAAATTTTGATCTTGACAGATACATTGTGGTAATTAGATTTAGCAAAGAAGCCCCTGAATAGCTGAGAAATCATACACACCGTGTCAGGTTGGTCCGAGAGGATCACCTAATCCAACTCAAATTACTAGGAAAAATAAGCTAAATTTCACCCGGTTTGTTCTCAGCATCTATCTTGAATTACATATCTTAAAAAAGTCTCAAATGAAAATAGATGTGCGTCTTGTAATAAAATAAGCGCGCTAACATATACGTACTGCATGGAAAGAACTGGTCGTAGTTACTACATTTAAAAAGAAATTCTCTAAAATTTTATATTTAATCCATATTTTACATTTATGTTTTTTGTAGGCTTTGATCTTGCACTACCTAAATTATGGGAGCACTATAAAGGTAGCCCTGGCAGTTGATGATGAACAATTTCCGGATTGTGATAAGCTTTTAGATGATTTTGCTGAGTCCTTCAGGCTCATTAAGGATGAGGCCAGCCTGAAGACATCAAGTTTGATTCACACTGACTGAGCGAAGGCCAATTTGATAAGTGTGTCATGTCAGTACCAACCATATTTGTTACTAGTAAACTCATATATCCACCAAATTCTATGTGTGTTGTGTGCACACGTGCGTGCTCATCGGTGTATTTATATAAAATCTTTACATCGGGCATGACATTTAGCTTGAAGTACCCCACTATACTCTCTCAATGATAGCACCCAAAGGCCATAGGTGTCTTATCTACGCACCCTGTATGTATATATAGGTGAATGGCAAACCCTCCTAAGAAGGAAATATGAGGGTTCAAAGGTAGTATCCCAAATTCTATGGAAGCCTAGGGATTCACTTTTGGGGACTCATATTTTTGGGCCAGCTTGATGGCCACACAGAAACATCTTTTTTGTTTTGGCTCCTTTGTGATGAAGGATGGTTCGGATGGTTCGAAGATTAGATTCTGGGAGGATAAGTGGCTACGTAATGTCATTTTGTGAGAAAAATATCCCGCTCTATACAACATTGTTCGTCACAAGGGTGAGACTATTGCAACAATCATGGAAACTTTCCCATTTAATGTGATGTTCAGAAGAGATTTAACCGACACTAGACTAGAATCGTGGAACACATTGATTCAACGCCTATCCACAATTCAGTTATCATCCGGGGCCGATATATTTTGATGAAGTGTACAAAATATGGATAAATTCACGATAGATTCTATGTATAGAGCTTTGCTCCCACCAGATGTGCCAGTTTAGAATAATAACATGATCTACCGATCAAAACAAAGATAATTGCATGTTATCTTTGGGAGTGATTCTTACGAAATATTATCTTATCAGGAGGAATTGGCATGGTAGTTCCCCACTATACTCTCTCAATGATAGCACCCAAAGGCCATAGGTGTCTTATCTACGCACTCTGTATGTAGATATAGGTGAATGGCAAACCCTCCTAAGAAGGAAATATGTGGGTTCAAAGGTAGTATCCCAAATTCTATGGAAGCCTAGGGATTCACTTTAGGGGACTCATATTTTTGGGCCAGCTTGATGGCCACACAGAAACATCTTTTTTGTTTTGGCTCCTTTGTGATGAAGGATGGTTCGGATGGTTCGAAGATTAGATTCTGGAAGGATAAGTGGCTACGTAATGTCATTTTGTGAGAAAAATATCCCGCTCTATACAACATTGTTCGTCACAAGGGTGAGACTATTGCAACAATCATGGAAACTTTCCCATTTAATGTGATGTTCAGAAGAGATTTAACCGACACTAGACTAGAATCGTGGAACACATTGATTCAACGCCTATCCACAATTCAGTTATCATCCGGGGCCGATATATTTTGATGAAGTGTACAAAATATGGATAAATTCACGATAGATTCTATGTATAGAGCTTTGCTCCCACCAGATGTGCCAGTTTAGAATAATAACATGATCTACCGATCAAAACAAAGATAATTGCATGTTATCTTTGGGAGTGATTCTTACGAAATATTATCTTATCAGGAGGAATTGGCATGGTAGTTCCCCCCCCCCCCCCCCCAAAAAAAAGAATTGGCATGGTAATTCACAATGTATTTTGTGTCATCATGACCAGGCAATTAAGCATTTGTTCTCCAATTTATTTTTTCTTGTTCTATATGTTAGTTCACAATACGTTTTTGTCTTTTTATCTTCTTTCTTTGCGGGGTTGTCTTTTTTCTTTATAAGATGGTTGTCTGAATTTTTTTTATATGTTAGACCCTTCATATATATGCTTTATTTTAACATTTTTCAAATACATGGTTGCTTAATTTTTTAGTTTGTACTACATACTTTTTCATGATAGATAAAATACTTTTTGCAATATAAGTTTTACATTTGTCGTATACATATGAAAATTATTTTGATAGAAATTGAACATTTTTTAATATCATGGTCGTTTTTTCTTGAATGGTGCATGAACATTTAATTAAATTTGCATGAATAATGTTTTTTCAGAGAACGAAACTTTATAATGCATGGATATTTTTGTAATGAAACGATCGTTTTTTAAACCATGAAAAGTTTTTGTACATTCACCAAACATTTTATAATAGCCTATGACTCGCTGTCCTTGAGGCGTGCTGTTGCTGCATGATGATACCAATGCATGATGATTGTTTGTACAAAAATAATTGAATACCTTTTGCAATACATATTTTGTATTTTTTGTATACGTTGGAACGTTATTCTGTTAGAAATTGATCATTTTAAAATATCACAATTTAGTTTTTTTATTTATTTTATTTACCTTTTTTTTAGAATTTACAGTTCATCACTAGTAGAAAAAGGCCCATTTGTCCCGGTTCCAGAGGGCCTTCTGTTCCGGTTCTGGAACCGGGACTAAAGGGTCGTTACTAAAGCCCATGACCTTTAGTCCCGGTTTGCTTACGAACCGGGACAGATGGGCCTCCACGTGGAAGCCGGCTGGAGTGGGGGCTGGAGGACCTTTTGTCCCGGTTCATGTTAAAAAACCGGTACTAAAGGAATTTTTTTGAAATTTGTTTTTTTTTTGAAAAAAATTTTGGATTTTTTTCATTTTCGAATCTTTGAATTATTTGACAATTTAATCTCTAATCACCCTTCTCACTACTTCACAATTTAATCTCTAATCTCTAATCAACACTCATTCTAAATCATCTAACTTCCCGGCCGGTCACCCATCCTCTCACTACTTCAGTCCGAGCACGCTTAACTTTCAGGTTCTATCCCCCCTAGTTTCCAAGTCTGCACTTGTTGTTTTCCTGACAATAGTAAGATATCAATCATTATAACCCTTAGGTCTTGATATCACATGATTTAATTTTTTGAATTCCAAACAATTATTAAAAAACAATCACGATTAACAAACAACAATGATGTCACGATTAACAAACCAAATATATATATATAATTCATAATATTTATTACAGAAGATCGAAGCTAGAAGCGTCTAATCTAACGACTAGAGCTAAACTACTCGATCTTCTGCTTCTTGGCGGAGGTCCCGGCGCCCTCATCGTCGTCGCTGGGCGCCGCCCGCTTGGTGGCCTCCTCCGACGCGACTTTCGCCTCGACGCGCGCCGTCATCTCGGCCCTCTTCTTCTCCTTCTTCTTGGCCCTCACCTTGGCCAGGTTCGCGCGGGACTTCTCTGCACGATCGGCACGGCGAAGTTCCTGCGCCTCCAGCCGTTCCAGCGGGTCGTCGGCGGGCGGCGGGCTGTCGTCGTCGGTGGGGGGCGGGCTGTCGAGGCCGCCACTTCGGAGGCGGGTCCCAAAACTTGCGCCTTTCGGAATTGTCCTCGTCCGACGGGGTGTCGGAGTCGAACGGCCATCGTAGCGGCGACCCCGACATGGCGGCGAGAAGCTCGTCGGGCGCGAGAGGGATGAGAAGGGAAGATGAGATGAGATGAGTCGGATGTGCTCCCGGCCTTCGTCTACTTATAGGCGCATGAGAAGCTCGTCGGGCGCGCGCCCGACGAGCTTCCCATGCGCGTGCGGCTTCCCAACGCGCACCGCACGCGCATGGGAAAGCTCGTCGGGCGCGCGCGAAAGACGAAGCGCCGTCATTGGTCCCGGTTCGTAGCTGGAACCGGGACTACAGGTATCCTTTAGTCCCGGTTCCAGCTACGAACCGGGACCAATGGTTGGAGGTCCCGGTTCGTAGCTAGAACCGAGACTAATGGCCTTGAATGTAACAGTCGGCCTGCATAGTTTTGTTTGATTGGAAAACAAAAACAAATAAAGTATAGCAATTTCATTATACGAACCTTGTGTTTTGTTTGATTGGAAAATAAAAACAAAAAAAGTACAGCAATTTCATTATAGGACGTCAACGGAAGAATACTCCATATCCTGTACTCTGTCATGGTGAATTTCAGACGGAGCATGCTTGGTTGGCAGATCTCGCAAGTCTACCGACCAGGCGGGAACCGTCTGTAATACCCGTACGGGATTTTCATCCCATACGGGTTTACAGACGGTCCCCGCCTCGTGGGCACATCTGGAAAATCTGCCAACCAAACGAGCTCTGTCCGAAATTTCCCCGGACAGAGTACAGGATACATATGAATTTCTCCGTGTAAGGCCTTTAGTGAACTTGTTATGCTACGATAAGTCCACGCGGACCTGTGCTTATAAACAGGTCTAACTCCACTTCGGTTAGCGAGGTGGTACTAATTTCCAGCATTTCGTCCCGGGTTCTGGCTGGAACCAGTACTAATGGCCTGCCTTTCGTCCCGGGTTGAGCCACAAACCGGGACTAGTGGTTGTGGGCCAGGAGCGAGGCTCATTGGTCCCGGTTCTTGTCTAGAACCGGGACATATGCCCCCAGACGAACCGGGACCAATGCTCCACGAGGCCCGGCCGGCCCCCGGGCGCACGAACCGGGACGTATGACCCCATGGGTTTCAGTTCGTGGCAGAACCGGGACAAATCGGCTGGAGAGGCCTGAACCAAAGCCCTGTTTTCTACTAGTGCATGAAGGTTCATGTGAGCATGGGATTACTTTCGGTAACAAAGTTGATATATTGTTCGCTGCAAACACCTTGCATTGCTTTGAGGATACCCAGGCATCACGTAACATGTTACAATGGGGGAGGAAGGAAGATACATACAACCAGGGATCCGAGCGAGTAGTTTTGAACTTTTCATGGGATCGTATTGATTGATTATTCAGAGCCTGAGGTGGCGGTGGAGTAGAGAACTTTTGGAAGATACATACCATTGTAGCATTCCTCGATTTAACACACAGTTATATATATATACTAATGATCAGAAACAATAATCTGAAAATTAGCCAAACTTCAACATTTGAAAACTACGTTTATAATCAAGGTTATCAAACAACAAGTTGAACATAAACAAGCAAGAGCATCTTTAAAAAGGATCAACATTCAAACTACTTCGCAACATTTGATAACTCACTTTACTACTCTTCCGCTTTCGGAATGGAAGTGAAGTATAGGAACATGCCTTCACGTTCAAGGTGCAGCACAAAGATAAGCCTCTCTCTAATTTGAAGATTACATCTGTCCAATATTTACCTTCATCCATTAATTAAGAGGTGTCCATAGAGTATGCGTGTAAGAAAGTATGTCTTTCTGAAATTGATCTTGTCATGAAAGATAAGTGTCATCTCACAATGAGTAATCACAAATTAAGATAAGAGGATTATTGAGAAAATGGAAAAAAGGGTCATTTATTTATTGTTCCATATATATATATATATATGATGGAAGGTTTACAACATGCATGCAAACACACCAAATTTGGTAAGCTAGAAATAAAACTTGAACTCGCAAGGCAAATGAAATCAGATTCACTCGCATTTTTGGCGAATATGCACGAGCCAAAAAGAATGTCATAGTTTTAGTTCAAAATTTGAACTAAAACTATGACATTCTTTTTGGAACGGAGGGAGTATTAAAGAAGAAAGACACGAGGGCCTCCACCTGTTTACAAGATTATTTACTTAGTTTATTCGATGATCCCGGATTACATGGCATGTGGTCTATCCGATGACCGGAATCCGAGAGACGATTGGGGGATCCATAACGTAGCACCAGACCAGGACACGGTCATATTCGACGTCTGGCGCCTCCGGTTGACCCTCATCGCGGAGGAGAACGAACACGTCCGGCCGATCTGCGTTTATAATTGCAATAGCGTGGCTGCCATACAGCCCTACCGCTTCCGGCCACGCTGACTTATCCGAATGCAGTTCCCTTGGCATGTCTCTCCCTAATAAGACATTGCCTGAGAATTAATCAACAAGCATCTATAGAAAAATAGGTTAAAAACGCATGCATCATCATGCATGGGTGATCAAGAAAGAGAGAGAGAGAGATTAGTCATGACGGAAAGATTAGCAAATTACCCTGCTGATGAGAGGAAGAAGTTGAGACAAGAACTGCTTGTACTGCAGCTACGGTAGCTCTTGGGATTATTGCATGCGCTTGTGATTATAGGCATGTTGCCCCATATGTATATATATATACGTGCATCGGTGCATGTACTTATATATCTATATCCATAAAAAGATGTCTATATACATACATAAAATGCATTACATCTCGTGTCGATGACAACAATGGATAATACTATACATACATGAAATGTAATTAAGCAATCATGCATCGCGGTAATCGCCCGCCCTTGACGTGCATGCATTGTAATTGCATATGCTGCCATCAGTAATGATGCCAGCAACCGATTGAATCTTTGACTTCTATCTTACATACTCCCTCCGATCCATATTAATGGACTTAAGTTTGTCTAGATACACATAAATTTAGTCTAAATACTTAACTAGATACATACGAATCTAGACAAAGTTGAGTTCATTAATATGGATCGGAGGTAATATATGCAAGTAGTGATGTATTGTCTGATCTCATCAGTTTGTAAACAAATGATCTCCATGTTTGCTGCATATATACGTCTTTTCAGTTTCAAATTAGTAAAATGAATGAGATATGACATCAAATATACTTCTGTGTCGAATAATACAACTCTTGTAAGTAGATGCATGTACGCATCTGCTTTAGAAACCCGTAGCCCATATTCAAGAATATAAGGGTAACTACGTGCGATTAATTCTAGCAAAAAAAAACTATGTGGGATTAAAATTGACTAATGACGCCTTTTGCATCATAATCAATTGTACCACAGTCTTTCCTTTTTAAATGGTTACTCGGAAGTACCCCCTCTAGTTACTCCCCATTGTTCCCTTTCTCCTATTTCTTTGTAATTATTTTTTTAAATAATAATCCCTCCGTTCCTTGAACTAAGGTGTATAATTTTCTCGCACGCATATTAACACAGGGGTTTGAAGAGCATATTTGCCTGTGGTTGGACCAAAAAGCCCCTAAAAGGATTCGTGGGAGTAGAGAGAAAATTGGAAGGTGAGAAAATCCCTCTTTCCAGATCATTTATTGAGCCTAATTAATCTCCTTCAAAAAAAAACTTGCCAAACTCTCACGGTTTCCATTCATAGCCAGTGCATGCAGCGCGCCAAGTCATATGAATACAAGGCAATAAATCTGCAGGATTGAAGTTGTTAGCCCATGATCATTCCTTTCCTTTTCGTCAGCTCACGTTTGACAACTAATTAAAACAAAAAAACATATGTTGGAGGGGTAGTATTGGAAACAAACTTCCTTACAAACTATATTATGAAAGCTATTTAAAAAAAACTATACACCTTACATCAAGGAATGGAGGGAGTGCATTATTTTTTTTAAATTCTAAAAATAATGCATGGTTCTAAAAATTTATAAAAATAATACACCTTCGGCCTTGGGCTGGCCGATTGGGCCCAGTCGGCCACGGGCTGGCCGACAGGAGGCTATCCTCCGCCTGGCCGGGGCAGTTGGCCAACCTGGCCATGCAGTCGGCCTTGGGCTGGCCGACAGGCCCAGTCGGCCACAAGCAGTCCGATAGGAGATTTTTTTCATATATATAATATATTTGCTTCGTGAAAAAAAAATATAATATATTTTTATTATAAAAATATAATATGTGTTTCATTTCGTGTAAAAAAATGTTCCACACAGCTATTAAAAATATTTATATCATTAGAAATCTACGAATATCTAAAAATGCTAATTTGTTCAAACAATGTGTCCATAAAATTTCTAAAAAATGTTATAAAATGTACACAAATTATTGTGTTTTTTTAATGTTTATTACCATTGCAAACATATATATTACATTTATCAAATTATAAAAACTGAACTTTCAATAATGTTAAATGTATATACAAATGTTAACTTTTATATTTAAAAACATGTAAAAATGTTAATCATTATAATAACTTAACTTAAAATATTATATATATATATATGAAAAATATACACATAAAATATTTAGTTGAAAACACGTCAACTGAGAAATGTTAAACATGAATTAAAAATGTCCTGACGTATATGTGTTATATATAAGGACTTTTTTTATTTATGTTTAACATTTCTTAGTTTCATTTTTTAATAAGTGTTTTGATGTGAACTTTTATATGTATGGTGTACATTTTCTGTATACACCAGGGACAGTTTTATATACATGTTTAACGTTTTGAAAATACATAATTGATGTGTTTTCAAATAAATATTTTATGTATACGTTTTTCATATATATAATATATTTTAAGTTCAATTATTATAGTGGTTAACATTTGTATGTGTTTTTAATATAATGGTGAACATTTGTATACGCCTTTAACATTATTTTAAGTTCAGTTATTATAATTTGATAAATGTAACATATATGTTTGTAATGGTAAGATTTATTTTTTGAAATACACAATAACATTTTTCTACATTTTATAACATATTTTGGAAATTTCAAGTACACATGTTTTGAACAAATTAGCATTTTTAAAATATTCATACATTTCTAGAAAAAAAATTGATGACTGCATAGAACATTGTTTTACACGCAATTAAACACGTATAAACTATTTTTAATAAATTATGTATTTTTTCACGCAGCAAATATATTTCAAAAACAAAACATCTCCTGTTGGCTTTCTTGTTCTCGACTGGGCCTGTCGGCCAGCCCAAGGCAGATGATAGGCTCCTGTCGGCCAGGGCGAGGCCGACTGGGCCCAATTGGCCAGGCCAGGCCGAAGGTGTATTATTTTTGTTAATTGTGAAAACCATGCATTATTTCTGTAATTTTTAAAAAATAATGTATTATTTAAAAAAAAGGCCAGTGGAAGAGATGCATGCGCGTGGGAAATTGATATGCATGCATAGATACATGTGCAGTGTGCATGCACTGGTCATCTAGTTAGCATTTGCTTTTTCTAATTAACCATGGCGTGAGAGATAAACGCTCTTATTGGAGCATATTTCTTCTAATCAAAGTTTAATTGCCCAATAGAGTTGAAGCTAAATCGCAGAGACTTTTCTATTGAGCCCTACACACCGAAATGGAGAGAGTACTGTTATAAACATTAAGAGCTCCCCCAACCGTTAGTTAGCAGATCCTATGTTTCCTCCAATTCCCTCAAATCCCTAGCCCTACCTTGTGTGACCCAAATCACTCCAAAGTGGGTGATTGGCTGCGCCTTTTGTGCAGTGCAAACTTGTGGTAAGGTTTGGGTGCAGCAGCTCCAACTTCCTCTCCCACTTTGGAGCTCGATAGCATGATTGGTGCCGATGCTAAGACATTTTACATCGAGCTCGCTCCGAAGTTCACTAGAAGGTGCTACGCGTTGGAGCAAATGCATTCTTGACCATGAAGCGTGTGTGCGAGCGGGTGTGGTACGCATGTGCTTCACCACGAGCACAAGGTGTGCTTCCCGATGAAACACATGTGTGCTCCTTGATAGAGCACAATTGGGGGGTTCTTTGCGATGGAGCATATCCAAGCTGAATAGGGAAAATGGAAAGGGGGGAAATCAAATCGAAGCGTTCATCTCTACTTTGATCCAGTGGCGTCGGGTGTTGAGGCTAATGAGGAGATGAAGTCATGTGAGTTGGAGATAGATGAGTCCTTTGTGTTAGTGGTACTTGTGGTTGTTCATATTGAGGAGGGCGCTGTGTTAATGCCTGATCATTTGTAGCCCTGTCAGTCACTCGCCCATGTGGATCATGGAGGATCCAACGCCGCGATCACCCACTCACACATGACCGTTGGGCAGTTATCCACGTGTGACAATGTTAATGAGATTCTCTTTGAATTAGATATTCACACCTTGCTCAAACGTTTGGAGAGGATTAGCCGTGGATCTTCCAAGAAAATTGTGGAGGAGGCTCTCAAGGGCAAAAGTTAGAAGAGTGACGCCACAGGGAAGGAGTCTACAGCTGATTGATGATTGGTCATCAATCTTTTGGGGTGTCCTTATGACCTGGCTTGTGTTCTCTTGGGGTGTCCTTATGGGTTGGCATATGCTCTCGGCTTTGGGGGTGCAAGTGGTATTTGACCGAGGTCTTTTGAGGTGGATTCCTTTATGTTTTAGTAGTGTAAGGGTTGAGAGTCGCAGTGTGTTGGGTATGCCTGTCAGGTTGACCACGTTTATAATCGTTCCATGCTCTGTGAGTAGTTCACATGTGGCTAATTTGTATCATTTTTCTGCCGATTTTCCTTAATTAACTTGGCAACTCTCTTCTTAATTAATCGATGAGGAAATCTTTTGCCTCCATTTCAAAAAAATGTGTAAAACACAGAGCGCATCAGATACCGGTCTTGACAAGCGTCATTGTGCTATTTGTTGCATGCGGAAGTGTCACGTATTGAACTGCCCTCTATCCAGCTTAATCTAGAAGAAAACTAAAGTTATTTTTTAAAAGCCTAGTAGTTAAGATTTGACTAGTTTGCTTACAAAAATAAAATTATGGTTGACTTTCTATAATGAGCTGGTTAAGGGCATCTTATTCTAGAAAGCTGAACAAGTTAGCAAAACAACTGGCCCTAAACTAGTGATTTCACACGAAGTTATTATTGGTTAGTAGGAATTCCAAACGAACCATTGTCTCATCTTTCGCCCGACCGATCAAAAAATCCCTCATTCACGGCTACGCCACCCCAACCGAGCATTTCGCATGACAGGATGACGTTCGAACATTTGTAGCATCAGTTCATCTTGCCCCTCCCCATCGTCTGAGCAGCCCCTTACAGCCCTCCTATTCAACTTCATCTCCACAACCGGTTGGATATGAAATCTCCAATTTAATGTACGTATTCCCTCTGTCCCATAATGTAGTATTGTTTTTCAAGCTAGACTATCATTAAAAATGATACTACACTATGAGACGAAGGGAGTACCGTTTAAGTTCTTTTCCTAGTTCCTTCGTATTAGCCAAATCAGTTGGTTTGTGACATTAAATTTTATTACTTTCATCAATTTTCTTTCCATTTTTACTTGTTAATGGAAAAATAGTGTATTGTTTATTGTGAAATACCTCATGCACTCTATGATAATGGTAAAATATGTTATTTTTTGTTGCAAAGTTTAATATGAACAATTCGCTGGTTTGTTGATTTGAAGTCTCCGTTTTATGTTTACAGCTGATCCAGGTCTTTCTACTATCGCCAATGAAGAACCAGTGCCCTAAATGAAGCAAGTATTCATTAATTTGTCACACACAAAAAAGAAGCATAAAGCAGAAAAAATAAACAAACTCGATGTGGAATGAGCTATTTCCTGGATGAGTTGGTGTTGATGTAATAGTTAGATACGAATACGATATGGTTATATCATATCAAGAATTCAAGATGAATCTTAGACACTCCGTACCCATATAACAACCACAGGTAAAAAAGTTGATACATTAATCGCTGCAAACATATATATTGCATTGCTTCGAGGGAGGATACAATCCACGTAGCTAGATAGATACAATCGGAATGATTTAGACTTCAGAGCCTAAGGTGTTGGATCAGAGAGCCGTCGTCGAGCTCCTTGGCCCTGTACCGCCGGACCAGCTCCCCCGTCGTGCTGCTCCCGTACCGCTCCTCGCCGTCGGCGACGATTGGCCGCAGCACTTTGGTGGACGTGGCGGCGCCCTGCCGCCGGAAGAAGCAGGCAACGGAGACGCGAGGCCCGACGGTCTTGGCCACCACGCGGTGCTCCACGCTCCTGAACTTGCCGTTGGAGACGAGCTGCAAGAAGTCGCCGACGTTCACCACCAGCGCGCCCGCCGCCGCCGGCACGTCCACCCACGCGACGGGACCCGACTTCTCCTCCTTCTTCTCGTCGTTTTCCTCGACCACGACTCGCACCTGGAGGCCGCCGACGTTGTTCTGGAGGACCACGGTGAGGAAGTTGGGGTCGCGATGGGCGGTGGTGCCCAGCGTCAGATGCGGCTCCGGGCAGGGCGGGTAGTAGTGGCCGGCGAGCCCCTCCAGGCACGCGCCGTCCTCCTCCAGCTGCCCACGGCGGAGGCCCAGCGCCTCCGACAGCAGCTCGAGCAGGGTGCGGCCCAGCTGCTGCACCAGCCTCGCGTACTCCGGCACGATGGTCCTGCAGGCCGGCGGGATCTCCTCGAGCGGCATCGGGTCCGGCGCCATCTCCATGAACAGGGTGTCGTGCCAGGTTGCCGCCGGCGATCGGAACAGGTCGAAGTTGCTCTGGTACCTCACGCGCCGGCGAGGGTCCCTGGTGTAGTAGGGCGCCTTGTCCTCCACCGGCTCCTCGTGAAAGCCCTGCAACGCCGCGAGCATCTCTGACATGGTCGCGTCCGGCACGCCGTGGTTCACCACCTGGAAGAAGCCCACGGTCTCCGCCGCCGCCTTCACCGCCGCGACCACCTCAGCTCGCTCGGGTGGTGTAGCAGTAGTAGCACTAGCACCCACGGCGGCCGTGAGGTCGATGACCGGAATGGTGAAGTGGTGGTCATGATCAGTGTGCAAATGGAGGGGGAGGGGGTGGTGGAAGATGGAGGGAATGGCGGTGAGGCCGGCGTCGGCGAGGCCCTTGACGCCGGCCTTGGTGCCGTCGAAGGCCTTGAGGGCAAGACGGCGATCGGAGTCGGAGGCCATCGATTGTTGTTGTACTACGTACTCAGTAGTACTTCACTAGATGATTATTGCTGCTCCTTTAAATAAGAGAAACTCTGGCCTCGTGGAAATCGTGCGACATAAAAAAAAAGCTCGATCCGTTCTATATACAGTACTCCCTCCGTTTCCAAATTAGTTGACCTACATTTGTATACCTATCTATACAAATGTAGGTCAACTAATTTGAAACGAAGGGAGTACTTTTTTAGCATTACATGTCTCTTGCCAGCTGCTGCTATTCAAGATGCAACCTACTAACGTGCACTTGTTTATGCAATCAGTGTGATGGGCTATCATTTTCCGAAAGAAAAACCATTGTTTCCATATCAAATACATGGCTCAAATGGTAATTTCACTTGCTAGTTCCAGTTAGTCAAATGGTAATTTTATGCATTTACTTTTGAGGATTGCTAAAATTCAGTCGACTAAGACTTAACAAAGTCCAAATGCTATGCTAGAGAGCATGTATCTCTGTATTGAAATCTACTACTCATTTCATCCAAAATTATAATATATGTTAAATATTTTAATATGAATTATATACGAACTTAAATGAATGAACAAACACATTAAAATGCATTTATATATAGGATTGATATAGGATGTGCGTGTGAGTTGCCTTCCTTGTAAAGCCTTGGTGAGTATCAAGGAATATCTCCCATATCAACGTGATTGATCTCTGTGTACTTGTGTTGATTATATAAACATGCAGACGTCACTATCATCAGAGGGTATACGCTTATTAACCAATGAAAAAAATAGCGCGCTATAAAATATAGGGAGACCATTCTTCAAATGCTACACAAGTTATAGCGTGCTATATTTCAAAATAGCGTTTGTAAAAATATAATAAATATATCCAAAAATAAAGTATTTTCAGCAACTAATTTTTTCCCAAGAGCAATATATGCACAAGGGCCAAATCCAAGGCACTGTTATCAGCTAAATCGAAGCACAACATTAGTATATATATTCAGAATAATACATTATTTCTGTTCTCAGCCATATGCAAGTAAAATTCATATTCAGAGAAATACTATACATTTAAACATCAACTATAACCTATAACTAAAATTTTGCTTGCTTCCACTCTAAATTTATATTCAGAAAAATAGTCTATATTTGAGTGGAAGAATAAATTTTAAACTGGTCAAGCACAGTGCCACATCCCAACATCAATATCAAAGAAAGCAGCGGCTATAGGAAACAAAAGGCAGTCCAAGAGAACCCTTTTCATCCATTATTATATATGGTAACCAAGTACAACATTGATTAGATGCCGTTATTCCAATTAATCAGTCATCAACCAGGCTAGTGCATGTTTCTTCCCAAACATAGTGTTATGAACATTTTCGTGTAAAAATGGAGTGAAAGGGGTGTGGCCGAGGGTAGTTTTGCACCTGCTGGATTGAGGCATGTCTTCCCTATTTTTCTAAAAAATGCATCATGTGTATGTTATAACGCTACAAGTTACAACGTTATAACGCGCGTAGCGCGCTAATAACGTAAATAGCTCCGTAGCGACTAAATTTGCTAAAATATAGTGTTTCCTTTCCTAATATGCTATAACGCCGTTATAACGTCGTTATAGCGTGCTATTTTTTTCGTTGTTATTAACCCATCTATCTCTCTTTTTCACAAGGAGATACGACGATGAATGAAACAAGCGTGTAGCCGCATACTTTATTCTCGTTTGAGGTAGTGAAACCTGCATTATCTATCTCTTTCCGGAGGGAGAGGTCAGTTCTCAACAGCTCGAGCGATCCTCTACATTATCTATCTCTTTCCAGCTAACTTGCACTTCTCTATGAAATCATTGCGGTGGTTGATGCATCAATGTTTCCCTATCGAAGAGTTAGGCAAGTAAGAAGAAGAAGGCGGTGAGGCCTAAGCGACCAGGACCTTTGACGCATGCCCTTGGCATCAATTTTTTACGAAATGATGTCCTCCCTCCATACTTTGGGCAGCAAAGAAATTGTCTGAAGATTGAATATGAAGTAACAAAAGATCCAGGGCCTGCTCTTTTCCCCCTCCCCCTTCGACGTCGTCCCCACGCGACGACCAGAAGGAACCCTAAACCTCCACCGCTACCGCTCCTCCTCACCCGCCGCCGTCCGCGGAAGGAGGCGGCGACGTGCGGGTCCCCTCAGAGTTGTTGGTGCTGCTGTCGGGCTTCAGGTGGCGCGGTTGGTGGTGGGGCGTGCGGTCGCAGTGGCAGCGGCGGGGTGTTGCGGAGCTGGTGTTCACGGCTTGGACCGCGGTCGGCCCCTTTGCGGTGGTGGGTGGGGGAGGTGGTGGTGGCGTTCTTCTCCTCGGCCGGTCAAATGTGGTAAGTTGGGCACCATCGGCGGTGGTGGGTGTCTTCGCCGAGTTCCGATCGGATCTTTCGACTTCGGCCTGGATAATGGCGGTGGTGTGATGGTTCCCTCCGTGAACAATTTTTGGGGTGAGCATTGGTCTTTGGGGTCTTGGTCAGTGGACGAAACGACGTTGGTGGCCTTGTATGGATCTTCTTCGACGCTGCGATGAGGTGGTGGGAAGCTTGGTGGGAGGGATGGCAACATCAACGCTAGGGTTGCCCGTCGCCGGCAAGAGGTGTGCCGATCGTGGATGCATTTGCTCCCCCTCCCCATTCCTAGTACGTTTGTGTGCGGAGTTAGCTTCGATTATGTTCAAGGTGAGATGTGGATTGCGGTTTCATCGGTCCTAGGCGTCCCCTCGAACCAAAGCCAGTCACTTTGGCTGGTCTCTGGGTGTTCTGTATGCAGGGTGGCGGCCTTGGCGGTGGAAGGGATGGTGTTTGTAGGTGGACCGCATGTCTCGGGTGCGGGCAGATGATCTTAACCACACGGGGGGTATGGTTATTAGTGATCGGCATAGTGTGGTGCCAGAGGGGTGTGAGTGCCCGGGTGCATAACCTGCCCGATCTTTTATAGGCTGACGGCGATGTTGTTCGCGAATATCGTAATCTGCTTGAAGGGTCCGATGTAACCGTTTCTCCCTCTTCTTTGTCTACTCCATGTAAAAACTCGATCCCCTGGATATGAGGTGGCGGGTGGCGGCACTACACGTACGGTATCGTGCCTTTCTTGGAGGCACCGCCTTGAAGTTCATGTTCTGTCGTGTCTGGCTTCACATCGATCTTCGTGGTTCACGGGAATCGTTGAATTAGTTTGGTGGTGTCCGACACCTTTGTATCTATCTTAGGGTGTGTGTTGGGTATGGGTGTGGGTGTGGCATGCGTTTATATCGATGTGCTCGGTTGTATTGTGGTGATGGTTGATTTACAATATAAAGCCGGGCGAAATGTTTTTTAGGTATAAGAAATTGTTTGGAACTTTTTATGCGGCCAAAGTGAAACCTTGTTCTACATGATGTTTTTACACCTCAATAAATCTTATCTCACCTCATGGGGACGCGGGGACCACAGTCAGCTACGTGCACTGATTGAGGCCTCAAGCTCTCATGGCCTTTTGGTCGGCTTCCTCGTGGAAGCAGGTGATCCTTCCGCCAGCGCGCCATCGGAAGAGATTAAATTCGTCTCCGCCGCCCGCGAAGCCGGCAGTCGCTTCCTCCAACACCCCCCCCCCCCCCCCCCCCCCCCGGCGCGTTCGAAGGTGAGGATCCCCCTTCCTCTTTGTCCTGGCTACTGAATCCGTCATCAGGTCTGACGGGAGAACACTATTTTGCTATTTATTTTCACTAATAGAATTATAGAAATACAGGTATAAGGTTCACACATTCTTTTCTCTCGTCTGGCTGACTACCATTCAAAGTACCATGTATCCTCTGTCTATCATAATAGAGTAAAAACAGAATTATGCGTATAAAATCTGACGGTATTAGATCCATCTCCATACATATAAAAGTTCCCATCCTCTGCCCTTAAAAGAAAAAGAAAAACTCATGTCCTCAAGGAAGCACATCACATCCTGCCCTGCTGACATTTATTCATTTACTTATTCAGGTTTTGTGTGGAGAGCCAAAGCCAAAAGAAAAAGCTTTACCATTTAAGTGAGGCGCAGCAGAAAACAAACTTGGCAAAGGTGAGGTGTTTGGTCTCTCAACCCTCAAGACCTCCTGTCCACTCATGCCCTGTGGTCCACAACATCCCGTGGAGTATGATGAACTGAACAAAACATATAATTCTCTCTAGGAAAAACCAGAAGCAGCAGCAGTATCAAGAACAACAGGCAGAGCAGAGTCACACAAGAGCAGGAAGGCTTGCAGCAGAGATGAGCAGCTTAGGGCTCTTCTTGCCAAGCTCTTCTTCTCTGTTCATCACAAAGCAGGTCCACCCTACCAAGGGGAGGGCACCTGCAGCTGTTAGGTGTAGCAATGGGCCCACCATGTCAGGAGGATCATATGAGGAGGAGAGTGAGGGGGTGGCCTTGTTAGGGAGGAGGAATGCATTGGCCTCTGCAGCAGCCTGTGGAGTTACAGTGCTTGGCTTTGCAGGTGATGGCCTGGCAGTCAAGCAGGGCCTGCTGGCAGGGAGGATCCCTGGGCTGTCTGACCCCGATGAGAATGGTTGGTTTTTGCTCCCATCTTGATCTGTTAATTCCATGTGATGTATTTTGTTCTTGACAGTGTTCATCATTTGGGTAGCTTTTGGAGCAGTTTACACTTTTAGATATGTCTTCGTGATGCATGTCATAAGGATGTAATTTGTTCAGATAGGTTGGAGAACATACCGCAGGCCAGACGAAAAGTCCGGCGGCCACGGAGTCGGTTGGAGTCCAATCATCCCCTACAGCTTCAAAGTACCTGATGGCTGGGAAGAGGTGATAACTTGAGCAACCAACAGAAGTTCAGTTTCCATAGCATATTCAGTTATTCACACACTTTCTGATGCAAAAAATTATTTTCCAATTCAGACACCAGTGTCGATTGCTGATCTCGGTGGCACGGAGATCGACTTGCGATTCGGGAATCCCAAGGAGGGACGATTATCCGTCGTTGTAGCGCCTACTCGTCGGTTTGCAGGTGAGCCCTGAAGAAGCTCTTCTTTCTTGGCATATGGTAAATGTCTCGCAAGTACTGACTAGCATGGTGAAACTGCCAAGATGACCTTGATGATGCGACAATCGAGAAGGTCGGCACACCGGAGAAGGTGATCAGCGCCTTTGGACCGGAGGTCATCGGCGAGAACGTGGATGGGAAGGTTTTGTCGACAGCCACAGCAGAGTATTCAGGACGAACTTACTACCAGTTCGAGCTGGAACCACCTCACATCTTCATCACGGCCACGGCGGCAGGGAATAGGCTCTACCTGTTCAGCGTAACCGCAAACGGTGAAACAACTGTCCTGATAACAAAATTGTGTTGATTTCTACTGTCACTTTTTTCATCTTGAAATGGAATTGTGTGATTTTTTTTCAGGGCTGCAATGGAAGAGGCATTACAAGGATCTGAAGAAAATAGCGGAATCATTCCGCGTAGTATAGGGTGGTTCCATGGGTTCGTTCATCGCATAATCCTTTTTATTATTAGAGAAAAGGAGGGAATGCTGTTATGTAACGGTAGACGCTAAGTACAAACCATTTGTAACGATGTTTTCTCAGCGGAACAGTTGAACATTGTATGTAAGCAAGTGAGAGAGATTGATGTACTCTTCTGTCTGATTAACATTCTGTCTCATTCTCTCTGTTCTGTCTGCATTTGTGTGGACAGAAATTGAAGTTTACAAATGTGAGGAGGATATGCATTGCCTCATCAAGATTCAAGCAACGCTGGCCTCACATCATCTCCATACTGTTTTCTTTGAGGAAAAATATGTGGTGATTCCCACATCTCTTTGTGTCGCTTGGAGCAATCGTTGGGTTTGTTTGTTTGTCTGTTTGTATGTCAGCTGCAGGGTCTTGCTCGCTAGCAAATTTTCAAAATATCACATATCTATCAATGTTTCAAGGAGAAAAGTTTTTTTCATCTAAAAATCCCACCGTATATTGATTGACTGTACATATGAAATCCCCGTTCTCTGTATTGAAAAACACTTGGTTGTTGATTGTGTAAATTTTTGGGAAACTGTACTATTATGTTTTTGACTGTACTAAAGCAACGTGGCGTTGTTAAACTCTTTAATTTGGGGAGACAGAAAATGATGTATGTCTGAAACTCTGAATTTACATTTAATGCTTGGCAAGGAATGAAATGGTGTGGTGGCTCTTACTTTGAAAGCCTAGAATGGGCACTAGAGAGTTAAACAACTCAAGAACCAATTCATCAATGAGTCTGTCAATGGCTACTAGACGACTGATGATGTAAGGTGGAAATGTGGAAGTACTCGTTCCACTAGAGAATTGAACTGAAAATATCTTGTAAAGGAGTAGACGTTCTAGGTAAGAAATCACCCTATCATTTGCAAGAACAACAGTTATTTCAGCCTATACATATATGTTCTAAATAACTTAAATAATTGTAATAACGATAAATATTGATGTAATTCTATTAACACTTATGCATTTTATTTTATTTTAAAAATATTCATATATAGGTAACAAAATTAATATTTTGTAAAATATTTATATATTTTTATTAATAATATATATATAATTTTCTAAAATCTTCACGTGTTAATATATGTTCGTGTAGTATGTAATTTATAACTTCAAGAAAATGTATTTTCAGTCTTAAAATTGTTCACCATGTTTTAATAAAGTTTATTTTTTTTTCAAAATATATTTTTAAAATAAAAATGAATTGAAAAGGTGTGTGCCAAAATAATTAATAGCCAAACATGCACCTAGTTGAGCTGTCGGCCAGGAATGGGCCGACTGGGCTGTCAGCCACAGCCAGGCCGACTGCATGGTGGGCGAGCCACCAATCAGCTTCGACAAGGCCGAGTGGGCCTAGTCAGTTTTGCCTAGTCCGACTATGCAATATATTTGAAATATTTAAAACAGTATATTGTTTTTGTAATTTAGAAAATTAAATGTATTAATTTTTTTTTAAAAATAGCTAATAACCGTCAATATACAATATCGAGATGAAAAAACGGTCTGAATAAGTACCTCACCTAGGTTCGTTCTGATTTTTTTTGGGGTGAGCTGGAAAAAATGTCCCGCAACCCGTATATCTCCCGTTTGCACTCCTCATTTGTCGTTCCCCTTATCGCACAAAAACGGTTCTTATCCAAAATTCTTCCCCGTCCGCGTCGCACATCCGCCTCCATCGTACCTCCAGTCGCGACCTCCGCCACCGTACCCACATTGGCTCGGCCACCGGCGTCGTACCCGTAGCGGCCCAGGCAAGCACAGCCAGGGAGAGGCGGCGCGAGCACAGCCGTGGTGAGCAAGCGTGAGCATGATCGGGGCGGTGCATGCGAGCATAGCCGAGACGGGGACGAGGCCAGCACGACCAGGCCAGGGCGAGCACAAACGGGCAAGGTCGTGAGCAGGTGAGGATGCAGGAGGTTTTTTTTCAATTTTATAGTACGGATTTGCAATTTACTGTACCAGATGGAGTATCACTTTTGCTGGAGCCTTCGCGGTACTGCAAAAAAAATTACGGGCCGCCGGTAAAGAGGATTTGCGGGTCAGGAATATGGCATATCCGCTAGAGTTGCTCTTAGTAGATCTCTAACCGATCCCTTCTAAAATAGCAAAGTGAAACACCTTTTTAGCTATAGTGAAATATATTTATGCAACGGAATTTTGGCCGGATCTAGGGCTGGACTAAGGAGCTACTCGGGTCGTTAAGTCTTGGCTCGTTAAGCTTGTGATCTTTAAGCTTGTTAACAGTAACAAGCTAAAACTCATGATCGACTCAGTTCGTTAAATAACCGTTAAGCTCGTGAGCGTTGCGAGTACACGTTACAGTTGTAAACAACACAAAAGCATTTCCTCATATATTCAAAATGTAAACATTCAGCAAAGTCCTCTGACTCACCACTTTCTTCCTGGCCTTTGACTCCATGCTTGCAGTCGTGCTTGAAGGCGATGGTCGCTGGCACCTTTCCATGGTGATTCGGATGGAGATGGAAAAGGATAGAGGTGCGGGGACTGGGGATGGCGTCGCTGCTCCTTGCTGGAGGATGGAGCCCTGGACGGCGCGGGCGCGCGGCCGAGGAATCACAGTCGTCCTCCTAAACCTAGCGGCCACCGCTCTGCTCTGTTCTCTCCGTCTGTCGACTCGCCTGAGTCTCTTCTCTTGTCTCTTCCTATCCTGGAGAGGTGGCATGCGTTCGTTCTGTGGATAGGAGTTGGGCTAGGCCTAGGGCTGAGTGCTAACAGCTAAGAGCATCTCCACTCGCGCCCTCAACAGGCTTTCCCCAAAGCAGCGATATTTGCGTCGGATGGAGAAAAAGTGCGCAGTCACACCTCCAATGACCTAAATTTCGTCGGATTAGGGCGAAACTGGATGCGGCGATCCTAAGCCGAAACCAACGCGTTGGGGTCGGGGATTGTCGGGCGAAAGAAAAGTGTGCGAAACGAAAACCTCCCGCGCAATCGGCGCACTAATGACCGCGCCGCCGCGTGTTCCCGCCCGATCGCTCAAAAGTAATTCTCTATACGAATTATTTATCTGGTGCTAACATACAATACACCAAAATATATTCTTCCAACATAGTGCACGTTATTTAAGTAGAACCATAATTTCTACATTCATGTCTGCAACACTCATCAATCAATGTTTTATTTAAGCAATCTCTTCTGAGTGGTTGTTTCTCGAAGCTCCTTGCATTGATAATGGTCAGACACCGGCCCCCATCCCAAAGGAAAAAAATCTAGATGTAATGAAGTATGTAAATACAGATGAGTGCAAATTAAGGTGGTTACAATGATGTAATCGAAATATAAATTAATAAAATTTATAAGTCATAATAATTCATATATAAAAATAGATGAAAATAGTGAAGATCAAATGCGTCAGAATCTATACATAGTTACAAGTATAAACATTATAGGAAAAATATAGTGTGGTAGAAAATACACAATGGGGAAAAAGGTACACATTTGTGAAGCATGCATGAGCCCAATAAAACATTAAACCTAAAATAATAGTAACTATTTATGAAGCTAGCCCCTGCAAATGTACGGGTTGACGACTAGTTTTGAAAATTCAATTTAATTAAATACACATTTATTAGTCATCAAACATCATCAAGTAGCCAACAATTTGTGGTTTTATTATGTTGCATACTGTAAATCATAGCTGACGAACCTTCGATCGGACGATTTTGCACTTTAAGAACATTTGGTGGTGGTACTCCTAAGCATCTATGTTGAAGTAAAACTGATCTTATCCATCAGATTAGAATCGGGACCCATATATATTTAAGGGCATGGTACCTTAGGCTTACTTCGAATCAAAATGTTAGCTGAAGCACAACCGAAGGCATGAAGAAAGAAATTGTACACTACATTTGATGCTCACTCAAAATAACTAAATTAATAATTTTAATACTCTAGTTGTTGCAATAGCACGAAAAAGCAAAGCAATTTCCGGCAGAGATAACATGTGCCCGATTCATTTTAACCAGAAGTCGTACACGTCCTTTTTCAAATATAATGTTTAATAAACATAACTAGACATTGATAACATATGATCCCTTAGTGTTACACTAGCATTATAAATAATGGAGCAGTAGGTGGTGGATGCCAACCCTCCTTCATGCCCCAAATACAACCAAAAACCACACCGTAACTTCGTAGCATATCAACAGAAAAAACTCATAGCATGAGTTAAATAGATGCTTGGCCCATCGTCTCTCTTATGTAGCCTCTACAGTTAACTTCAGCTCGCAACCGCTTCTACGCCGACTCCGTTGAAGTTGTCCTAAAGAGATGATGCCAGATCTCATAGAAATGGGATGCGTTGGGAAAATGGCGGTATGACTTTTTGATAGAGCATATGTTGTCGTGCATATCATGTTGTTGTACATTTCCTTCGGCTTCCGGAGAACCGTTGCTACAATTTTGTACTTCCTGGAGAGATAAAGTTGTGACTTGAAAGCATAATACACCAAGTCTTAGACATAATTTCTGCTCGGACAACTCAGGCGGCGATCTTGTTGGACAACACCCACTCTTCGATCTTCATGTGGCTAACCACCCAGACTACACCGCCAGGAGCTCCAATAGATAGTGCACTACATGTATCATCTCTCTCCCGATTGACATGTATCTCTTTTGTGTAATTGTTTATATAAACACACAGAGCCAATAAACACAATTAAGTTGAGAGTTCATATCACCTAACCGAGCTTACGAAGGATTGAAAGCAACATTTGAAAATAATTCCCCAAAAACTGAAAAAGAAAGATCGACCACGCTAGGACATCATCACGTAGCCAATCATTTGTGATCTTATTATGATGCATCCTGTAAATCTTGGCTGACGAACCTCTGCTCGAATGATTTGTAATGCATGTCGATAACATAATGTAATTAGAGAAATTATAGCATCCTTATCTTACGTAATACCTACCTCTTTGAATTTGTTGTCCACGAGCCGGTGGATTTACCTCCCTTTTGTCATATTGTCAACAACCACGAATTTGTTTCTATGGCGCTAGTCCTCAAACTTGACCTAGCCATCACGTCGGCCCTCCCACAGGCGACACGGGCGGCGCTGCCAGCCAACTCGCTCGCGAGCCCTCTCCCACCTCCCATCCCCGCCGCCACTGGACAAAGCCGCCGGGGAAAAGCCCCCCGTGATGGCTCTCGGCGGGGGCCTCTCCCCTCCTCGCGTCCATGGCCTACGGGGGCGGCCAGGCCGGGCGGAGGCGCCGGGTTTGTCGGAGCCTGGCGGCGTGGCAGCATCGACCTTGAAGGAGACGGGCCTAGCGACGTGGCGGCTGCATGCGAGTCCTCTCGTGGCGGAAGATTAGAACGGAGCGGCGTGGGGGCCTGCTGCCTTGAATAAAAGTGGCGGTCCTAGGGTTCCAAATCGCGCCAGGACAAAGATCTGGCTGACGTATGTCCTGTTCAATCTGGTTAGAGTGTCGGGTTTCGGAAGGCTCCGCCTGCGAATTTCCATGGGCGTATACCTGGAGATTGTTGGATTGGGAGGATTCGATCGCAACGCAATGAGTGACGCGAAGCTCTTCTTCTGGTGCCATCATGGGCAAATCCATGGTGAAGTCAGAGGAGGAGAATGTCATGAAGGCTGAGATTGGAGGACAAGCAATGGTGATTGGAGCTTTTGCGTCGATGAAGAACTGACTTGGAGTTTCAGAAATTGTGGCAGTGGTATGTAAGCGGGGGCGGCAGCACAGGTGAAGTTCAAAGCCTTTTCTCTCAAGATGAAAATCCAAGGTCTGGCCTTAATTGGTTGTGCCTGACAATGGTCTTACTGAAGACATTGTTTTGAGAGAGGAGACAACATTCTTTAGGGTGAAAACTCAAGGTGTGGCCTTAATTGGTTGTGGCTGACACTATTTCCTTCTTAAAGGCGTTGCTTCTGAAGAATTGGACATCAGGTATGGGTTGGTCATGGTTGTGTTGCTGCTGCAAGGAATTGTAACTGTAGCGGGGATTTTCTTTTCCTTTTTCTCTCTTTTTTATTTTGATTGGCTGAGTGCATCCGTACTGCCTTTTGGGCATTGTGCCGTTGTAGAGGCCGGGTGTAATTGATATCTTTTCAATATTAATATATTTTCCTTTTCCAAAAAAATACCTACCTCTTTAACTTCTAACTAGGTTACAATTTTACCCTTTAAGCACATAATTCTCCCTAACATTTGGCGGTGGTACTCCTATGCATCTATGTTGAACTAAAAACTGATTCTATCCGTCAGATTAGAACAAAAGAAGGGCTCATGGCTTTAATTCTAATCAAATCTAAGTTGAAGCAGAGTCGGAGTCATGAAGCAAAAATTATACAATACAGTTGATGCTCACTCAAAATAATGAAAAAAATCATTCTAATACATTAGTAGTTTCAATAGCAGGGAAAAGAAAATCAATTTTCTGCAGAGATAACATGTGCCCGATGCATTACCAGAAGTCGTACACGTCCTTCTTCAAACAATAATGTATAAAAAAAAACTACACATTCATAACATATGGTCCTTTCGTGTCACCTAGCATTATAAATAGTGGAACAATAGGTGGTCGATGCCAACCCTTCTTCACGCCGTAGATACAACCACAAACCACATGTGGCCTTCGTAGTAGACCAACATCAACAACTCATAGCATAAGTTAGATTGATGTTTGGCCCACCATCTCTCTTGTGTAGCTGCTACGTACAATTAACTTTAGCTCACAATCGCTTCTACACCGACTCTGCTGAAGTTGCTCTCAGCAGATGATGCCAGATCTCATAGAAATGGGATGCATTGGAAATGGAAGTATGGCCTTTTGATAGCATCTGTCGGCATGCATATGGTGATGTTATACAGTCCCGCCGGCTTCCATAAAACCGGCGTTGCAATTCTATACTTCCTCATGAGAGAAAGCTACGACTTCAAAGGATAATACATCAAGTCTTAAAAATAATTGCTGCTCGTACAACTCAAAAAAAAAATTGAGGTCCAATGGGGAGGTGCTCATGGCCTAGAATTAAGATAGAAGTCCACTTTATAAGAAACCACAAATTCGTCCCCTAGAGGATTCAAACCCAGGTCAGCTGGGAAGCTCCACTGCTACCCAACCACTAGGCCACTGCCTAGTCCTTGTTCGGACAACTCAAGAGGCGAGCTTGCTGGCAAACGCCCATGCTCCACTTTTTAGGTGGCTAACCACCAAGACTGCGTCGCCAGGAGATTCAACAGATTTTGCACTACATGTATCTCTCTCCTTATTCCCCTGTAGCTCTCTCATATAACTGCGTATGTAAATACACAACGCCAATAAATACAATCAAGTTGAGAGTTCATATCACTTAACTGAGTTTCAGAAGGAACCAAAGAACCATTTGGATTTTTCCCAGCACGACCGGGCCGGGGCGGGGCGAACTCGGCGCGAGCACGACCGGGCAAGGCCGCGAGCAAGCAAGGATGCAGGAGTTTTTATCTCAATTTTGTAGGATGGATTTGCAATTTGCGCTACAAGATGGAGTATCACTTCTACCCGAGCCTTCGCAGTACTGGAAACAAAATTGCGGGCCACTCGTAAACGGGATTTGCGTGTCGGCAATATGGCATATCCGCTAGAGTTGCTGTTAGTAGAATTTTAACCGGTCCCTTCAAAAATAGGAAAGTAAAATACCTTTTGGCCGGTCTAGCCGTTCCCCTAAATATAATGAAGTAAATTTTGGATTTTGATAAGTTCTTACATTTTATTTTATTTTTGGTCAGAAAAATATAGTTCTCGACTTTTTTATTTCATTCTACGAAATTGAAGTACATAATTCAGCAACTCTTCGATAAAATCGCAAAATCAAAGAAAACACGGACCATAAGTAACTATTTAATCTTAATCGAACTTCTGTAGTTGCCTCAGAAAGTTGGATTAATGTTTTATTATTATGTTAATCCAATATTTTAATATTAATCCAATGTCTGTACATTAATGTTTTAAATACTCTTCATTTTTCAAATCAGCTTCTCGATTTTGCACACTCCTTTCTTCTTCGCTTCAACACAATTCGATCTTGTCTTATCTATATGAGCAACAAGTGCAGGAACATCTAGCAACAATCTGATACGATTTCGAGCAAGCCACATAACAAATAAAGTCTCTATACTGAATTTTTCTTGTGATTATATAATCAAACCATACAATACACAAAGACATGTGTGCATGATGCAACAAACTAGACAACCAGTTTTTAGTACTTTAGTAGATCCAAGATCGGATGAAATTTATGAACGTCCCTATAAACAAACAACAATTCCTGCATAAAAAGTATTTTCATTAGAAGCCTTTTTTATAATTTAAAAGGCTGAAGGAAATAATTGCACATTCATTACATATCAGCTCTTTATATCATATGGAATATAACAGCTATAAATACTAGGAGATGAGGAGGCTGATTCCACCCTAAATTGTGAACCACGCAGTGCATTTGTGCCCTAGCAATACAACTGCATGGAGCATCTTAGCATATCAACACCATCAATAATGGTCCGAGATAAATTGAAGCTTCAGCATCTTTTCTGTAGCCGCTACAATTAACTTTCTATGGCTAGATGTAAAGCAGATGCTGTTAGATTTTTGGAAGTGGGATGCATCGGGAATGGGAGTTTGGCTTAGTGCTAGCCTTGGATAGCTCTATTTGGACATTCTTGCGCATGATTTCGATGAAAGAGTTTCATGAGCACCCAGAAGAGTAAACAAAAAAAGGAGACCACGCAAGGCATAGGAGCGGTAGATTTAATTAGGTTGTTGTTAGTTACAGAGTTTCTAGTAGAAGCATTCTTGTTTATCAATAAGCTTCCCAAAAGCCACACTCCATTGTGTGAGCATTCAAACAAGAGGTGACATGTATTTAAATGTTGCGTATATTTTCGTGCAAGAGGAAAGATTTTCTATCTGTCAAATATATTGCATTCGTGTGTGGGTGATTTACCCCTTTCTTGCTTAAAAAACGTGTACCAAAATAGTCCACTTCAAATATATATAAAAGACAGGCTAGGTTCCAATAATTATTTAAGATCAGCTATTTTTTTGCAATAGTGTAATCAAACCCATACAATACACAAATGTATGTATGGACGATGCCACAAACTCTGGGGTATTTTTAATATACCATCATTTTATCCTCTTACATCATGTGTAGACGTGTAAAGCCACACTCAACAAATAAGTACACTTTCATGACATATCTAATCACTTTACACAATATGTAATACAATAGCTATAAAGAGTAGAATATTGGGTGGTTGATGCCACACTGCTGAATCGTGAACCACCTTATGTATCTGTGCTCCTACTGCTACAATGGGTCTTTGTATCTGTGCTGAATCGTGAAGCCATATCCTATGAGCATACATATACAATCACATATAGGTCCACACGGGAAGTCTAGACGATGTGGTACTTGGACCAAAAGAAATAAAGGGGAAACAGGCGACATCCTGAGTATAGCCGTGTACCCCCAAAAGAGAATTGACAAACAAGATTGGCCATGGTCTTTATGCTAATCTACTAATTTAGCGTGTGCTGAGACTTCATAGTAACATCACTCAATAACCAAAGTAGTGGTTAGAGTCGAATCTTCATCAGTTCTTACTTTAGAGCTTTTGTCTCATTCTCCCCAATTAAGCTCGTGTGATCTTGTGCGGTGGTGGTTTGCCCCCTCTTCCCTAGCTTCATGTGCTGCCACCTCCCCACCCATGAGATCCTGATAGACTGATACTTCAGCCTCTGGTCAAGCCTCCCAATCCTCTATTGTATCCCAGTAATGGAACCTCCTGGGCAATACATTGATCTTGCAGTTCTTCCAAATCTTGCAATTTGTTTCCTGAAACCTTGCAGTAATTAATTACATGTTCAACAACACCGCATTTGTTTGACTTCTGCATCTCTCATGTGCTAGTTTCATCAGGTAGGCAACAATTTGCCGTGGTTTCACTACAATACATCACGTAATTCTTGGCTGATGGATCTTCGGCCGGCTGGTAAACGTTGCATATCCATAACATAATGTAATTAGCGGGCACTTCTTCTTCGGTACACCCCCCTTAACAAATAGATGGCTGAGATTATTCGATACCCTTTCGTAGTAAAGGGTAGGATGGTCTTTTGTAAAATATGCCTTAAAATCGTTTGTTAGGCAGCCTTCATATGGACTGAGGTACGACCGTACCCACCGGGCGAGAGGCCACTTGCCATTTAAAAGTGCAACGTAAAAGTTCTGACAAAAAGACCTCATGCTATGACTCGAACGCTTGACCTCATCCTATAGATTTGACCTCTTGCCATTCCACTGCAATGCTTGTTGTAGTATTAGAAAGCACGAAATTTATAAGAGCCTGCTAGCCATCAAGTAGCGTTTTTTACTAGGCCGTACATGTTTTTATTGCGTTTCCAAAAATGTTGATAATATTTTTTTAATGGGTTTGCAATTTGTGTACAAGATCATTTATTCAGAAATTTGTTATTTCAAATATGTGGAAAGAAACTTATTGATACTAGCCCTTCCAGCCTACCCGAACCACCACCTTTGTACATTGTGTATTTTTTCGTGTATAGAATGATATCAAATTTTATCAGCAGGTGAGCATGCCCATGATAAACCTTCACGCATAATTTGAATGAATTCAAACATCGTACGCACGTTGCGTCACGTTCGACTAGTATTTCAAGGTTTTTTCACCTGAAAACCCACAAAAAAAATCATAAATATCAAAAATCAATGAAAATTTGCATTGAACACATGCAATGATGTCGCGATTGTGTGGTAAAAAGTTGGATGCATTTGATGTATGTAAAAAGAGTGCTTTAAGACTAGCCTTCGAAACTATCCGAACCATCAGCTTTGAACATGGTGTATTTTTTCCAAGCATGGAATGATACCAAAGTTACCAGCAGGTGAGCGTGCCTATGGTAACCCTTCATGCCAGATTTGAACAAATTAGAACGTCGTATGCATGTTGTGTCACGTTTAGCTAGTATTTCAAGGTTTTTCACCGAAAAATCTCTAAAAAAATCATAAAATGTCCAAAGGCTATGAAAATTTTAATGGATGCTTGCCATGGTGATGCGATTGTGTGGGAATTTTTTGGATCAATTTGATGGATATGAAAGAAAATGCTTTAAGACTGATCCTTCATACCTACCTGAACTATCACCTTTGAACATGATGTATTTCTTTTCATGCATGGAACGATACCAGAAAGTTTACTAGCTGATGGGCATGCTTATGATAACACGTACTCCACTAAAAATTTGAACTAATTCGATGCTATACACACATTGCGTCACATTCAAGCGATATTTAAGGATTTTCTTTACCGGAAAAACTCTAAAATTCATAAATCAACATAAAGATTCCTTGGTTTAGTTGGTTCAACAATGAAGTCTTTGTTAAGAGGTTTTGAATTTACCCCAAAAAAATAGAGGTTATGATTTTAGTCCAAGGTGATGCACATTTTTCCCTAATAAATAATGGTGCTGATGTATTTTTTTTAATCTTATATTAAGATGGTACAAGTAGATTTAACGTGACTACTCATGTCAACTTAAGCTAGTTGGATTGGCTGTTGATGCTGAATTTGTATGTAGTGGCGCAAGTTCGATTCTCGTAGAGCACATTCTTTTTTGCTGATTTAAAAGTTCAGATTGAACAAATGATTAGCGAGCAAAAAAAAAGCGGATCGAAAGGAATCATCGAGCGAGAAAATCGGGCGGGGTGGGCGTACGCGGAACAGCGACCTTACATACGGCCAACTACGGGCCTACTAGGGAAAAGACGAATCTACCCTTGTTACGTTTATCCAAGGGGGGGGGGGGTACCGAAGCCCGATGGTAGGGCTTGTTTGATTCATAGGGATGCGTTGGGACTTGTTAGCCAGATGATGCTAGATCTCATATAAATGGGATGCGTTGGGACTTGTTAGCCAGAGGAACTTGTTAGCTAGATCTAAGTGATTTTTTGTTAGCATTGGGTGGCTCGCTTACCACATTTTTTTACGTGGTATTGGATAGCTACAGGAACTTTTTTGCGATGCGGTAATTCTCCAAGAAATACATCTGCGACTGTAGAGCAACATACATGAAGTCTAGGTAGAATAGCTACTCCGTCAAATTAGGATGCGACGTCCCCCAAAATACAAAACGATCGCAGCAGAACCTGATCTAAACTGAAACTTTGCCACGAAGGAAAAAAATTTAAAAGCCTCACAACCCTCTATGGTTTCCTAGTAATCCAACATCTCGGGCAATACGATAGTCTTGCAGTTCTCATAATCTTACAATATTTTTCTCAAAACTTTCCATTTGTTAATTCTATGTTCACTACCGTTGCGATTGTTTGATATGTGCATCTCTCGTGTGTTGGTTTTATCAAATAGCCAACAATTGTGTCGTCTTACTATGATGCACCATGTAACTCTTGGCTTGTTGATCTCCGGCTGGACGGTATGCTTGCATGTTATGTTGATAAGATAATGCAATTAGCGGAATGATAGAATCCTTATAGAGTATGCACCTCCTTAATTAACATATATATCGTGTCCTTATGTAGTATGTACCTCCTTAATTGCCACCTAGATTGCAATTTTTTTCATATAAAATATTGTTTCAGTAAAATTTGGTGGTGGTACTCCAAAGCACCCATGTTGAACTATCAACTTATCGTATCCATCAGATGTGAACAATTGAAGGACCTATATTGATTTAAGGGCATCGTACCTTCTGTCAGGTACCTCGACTCAAAATATTAATTGAAGTGGAGTCGGAGGCAAGAAGGGAGATTTACTATGCAATTTATGCTCACTCAAATTAATTTTTTATTTTCTACAAGATGGAACACCAAAAAAGGCAGTTATCCTGGGAAGATAACATGTGTCGAATTCATTTTTATAGAAGCCCTACTAGTACCTTTGCAAACCTAAATGTATAAAAAACTTACTACACACTCATAATGTAATGTGTTACGCTTTATGCACTAGGCAACGCAACATAAAATCCAACTTATGGAAAGGACTAGTCAATTCAACAATTTTTGAATAAGTTGCGAAAGCCAGCACATGAACTCAAGACCTTAGAATCTGATATCATATTAGCTTCATGCACTAACCAACGCAACCAAAAGTACGAACTGATGGAAATGGCTAGGAAATCCACGTATAACACCTCCTCTCACGTGTGACATGGAAAGCCAACACGTGTATGGACTCGAAGGTGTGGCTCAAAAGGCTCATACGTGCAAAAAGGGGGCACCAAATTTTTTTAGATTAATTCCGAAAGAAAGGACTTCAACTCAAGATGATAGACTCTGAAACCATGTTAAGCTTCATGCACTAAACAACACAACCAAAAGTCTGAACTGATGAAAAAGTCTAGGCAATCCACATATACACTTCAACACCCCTTCTCACGTGTGGGACGGAAAGTCAACACGTGTATAGCCTCATAGGTATGTCTCAAGAGGATCATACGTGGACAAAGGGGGGGGGGAACAATTTTTTAGATAAATTGCGAATGCCGGGACTTGAACTCCAGACCTTAGATTCTCTATCATGTTAAGCTTCACGCACTAGCCAACATAACCAAAGTTCGAATATGGAAAGGGCTAGACAGTTCACATATACACTGCAACATTATGGTCTCTTCGTATGTCACACTGACATTATATAGTAGGTGATCGATGCCAACAACTATTGGCAACCAGAGAAAAAATCACAACCACACGGGGCCTTCCTCCCAAACCAACATCAAAAACTTGTAGCATAAGTTAAAATCGATGCTTAGCCCATCATCTCTCTTGTGTAGCCGCTATGTTTAAGTTTAGCCTGATACCGCTAGCTCATATGTCGACTCTATTGGAGTAGCTCTGAGTGGACGATCAACACAAAAAAAAATATAATGCTAGATCTAGTGGAAATGGGATGCGTTGAAAACGGTAAGATATATTTTTTTAGCATTCTTGTACTTAGAGTAGATAATTCTAGATCAACTCAAGGAATATGTTTTTTTTAAAATTGTTATGTCTAACATCAGCGCGGCCCTCGTCGAACGCCGCGCCCAAAAAAAGGGTCCCCAGCCCGCGCCAGGACCTCCTCGAGTAAGGGAGATAGGAGGCCCCGCCGCCGGCGACGCTGTCCGGCGGCGGTGAGGAGAGGAAGGAGCAAGGAAGAGGGGTCTGTACTCCGGCGGCTAGGGTTCCCCCGTTGCCCGCAGAAGCGACGCGGGGGGTACTCGAGATGCATTTTTCCCATTCAACCATACTGGGAGGCTCGAACACAGAATCTCCCGCAGGCAAGTGCCTTATCCATTAGACCACGCGTCAAAAGATCTATGCAACAGAGTCATGATCTACTGGTACTTGCTCAAAAAGAAAAAAAGAAAAAAAGACGACTTGTTGAGTACAGTCTGATACATGGATACCCAAAAAAGAAATAACAAACAGAATTGACCAGTAACATTAGCATCGTAATTTGATTTGTGTATCTATAGCTCGTATGCTGGGTTCATTAGATAGCCAACAATTCTGCGTTGGTCTTACTATGATTTCTGTCCTACAATTCTTGGCTTACGGATCTCCGATCGGCTGGTTAACATTGCATGTCCATAAGGAAACGCGATTAACAAAATGATAGCACCCTTGTGTTGTAAGTACCTCTTTAATTGTCACCTAGATTGTACTTTCCCTTTAAACACATGATTCTTCCTAACATTTGGTGGTGGTACTCCTAATCATCTATATATGTTGAAGTACCAACTGATATTATCCATCAGATTAGAACAATTGATGTACCGATTTGAGGACACCATACATTCTCTCCAATATCTCGACTCAAATTCTTAGCTCACGCGGAGCCAGAACCATGAATCGAAGAAATTATACTTGGCAGTCGGTGCTTAGTGAAAACAACTAAACAAACCATTTTAATGGTCTAGTTGATGTAATTACCACGAAAGGAGCATTTTCCGCAATGGTAACATGTGCCCGGTTCATTTGTCCCAGAAGTTGTACCCTGTACTTTTTCTAACATAAATGTTTAAGAAAAATAACTATGCATTCATAACATAAGATCCATTCATATGGCACACTAACATTATAAATAGTGGGCAGTTGGTGGCTGATACCAACCAATGGATGGTGGTGAACCATCCCTTCATACCTGATATAATCACAAACTTCATGGGGCCTTAGTAGTAGCAGATGAACACCAAAAGTCATAACATAATTTGAAGCAATGCGTGGTCGCCCTCGCCTCTCTTATGTAGCTTGTACGATCAATTTTATCTGGATGGACATAAGCAGACGAAGGTGCTAGGTTTCATAGAAATGGGATGCATTGGGAATGGGAGGTTAGTGTTGTTGTCTCCGCTATGTTGCTGCTTCTCCGCTCCAGCACCTCATCCGCCAATATGCGTCGGGTCCATCTCACCCCGACCCGTTCGACATCGTCGCTCGGCTTGCATTGTCTTGTGCGCCCCACCCACTACTGCATCATGGTGTCAAATCCATCGGGGCGGGCCGCTCCACACCATGGTCGCTCTCCAGCGGTTACCATGTGATCCTCCAGCACACCTCTGTCGCAGAACTCCTTCATGACCCCTGGCCTCTGATTTCCTCCGGGCAGATGCACCATGACTGCAAGATCCCTGCGCCCACCCTTGTGCGGGGCTTGGTTTGTCTACCCATTCAGCCAGGATGCTTTGGGGTGGAAGCCTTCCCTCCTTGCTCTGCTTTGGTCCCAACACTGTTATTTTTCTAGTGCTTTGGCGAGGATGGAGTATCCACGCCGGCTAGCAGTAGCTTAAGGTCAGAAGCTTCCTCTGGGAGAAACCGTGCTCTGTATGAGCGACCATGGCGGCGCCCTTTTCGTCGTAATCCTCACTAGATGCGTGGTTTTGCGAGATTAAACTTCTCTCGGTGAGGTTCCGGATGAAAACTCCGAAGAAAAGGTGCACCCTTCGTAAAGGCGTCGCTTGGGAACCCCTACTAGTGTCATTGCCGAACCTCGTTCTAGGTTGCTCAGATAGTGAGACTTTGCTAAGCATTTGAGTCATCCAGCTCCACACCACCCCATGAGCTTCCCCCATCCATCCACCCACTTCCCATCAGTGGTGTGTCGTCATATTGTTGTGCATGCTCAAGACTCTCCCATGGTGGACCTGTGTTGCAGGGAGCTTCGTGCTTTTGGTTTTATATTGGTTTAACTTATCTCAATGATGATACAATGATGCCTTCTTCAACTTGCTAGACGTTTTGTTTTCCTATGGTGGAGCTCCCAATCAATTTATGGCACTCGTTGACTGTGAATGTTCCCGTGTTGCGCCGTGGGGCTCGGTACGCATGAAGATGCACCGCAGTGGTTGTTTGCTAAGTATTGGTATTGTAATCCATAAATGGTACCCCCATTTATATCTCTCATGGTGATGTTCCTTATTTTACGGTAGCTGCTTGTGCAATTTTTTGGCCTGGTTTTCCTCATGGGTCTATTTATCAAGATTTTTAATCCATATTTCCTTGTAAATTGAATCAAAAAATTTAGTTGAAATAGATCAAAATCAGGTGCGGAGCCCCCCCCTCCCGCGTCGATTAATTGTTGAAAACAAAATCTTAGCTCAAGTGGAACCGGATGCATGTATGAAAGAAATTATACCGTCTTGTCAGTGCTCACTAGAAATAACTAACAAAACATTTTCAATAGTCTAGTTGATACAATACCAAAAAAAGGGCAATTCCCTCGAAGATATCATGTGCATGATTGATTTCTACTAGAACCAGAAGCTGTACCCGGTCCTTTTCCTAACATCAACATGTGACAAAAATAACTACATATTCATAACATATGATCCCTTCGTAACCTCGCGAATGTTATAAATAGCGAGACAATAGGCGGCAGATGCCACACTACTGGATAGTGAACCACCCTTCACACCGCTAATACAATCACAAATCTCACGGGGCTTTGGTAGTAGCAGATCAACATCAAAAGTCATAACATAAGCTGAACCAATTCTTGGTCTCCTCTGCTATGGTCAAACTAAGAGGATGATGCTAGATCTGATAGAAATGGGATACATTGGGAATGGGAGTTTAGCTTTGCTCTTCTCTAGAACTCCTTGCTTACCATATTCACGTACATCCTGTCGCGATGCAGAAAGCCTATTGCCTTCATGAAGTGTTTTACATCTATGTTGCTCCCGCGACTCGGGGTTCGGATGTTAGCCGAAGCCAACACGCTTAGATTCTCTCCTGCTTTCGGTGAACTCTAAAGAATGATACTCCCTCCGATCCATAATAAGTGTCACAATCGTGCATGAGTCACACTCCATGCCCCGTTCGGATCGAATGTGCCATCCCACGTTCACAAAGTGGGAGCGCTCGCCGCGGTTATCGCCTAGGCCTAGTCACGTGCGGCACGCACAGGTCACGTCCACACATCTTATTATTTGCGAAACGAAAAAAAAAAGACCAAGGAAACTGATTCGGTACAGGGTTTATCTAACATTGGATCCGGCAACATTATACCCCATCATTCCTAGAAGGTCTCCCCTTAATTTTGAGAAATGTCCAGCTCGTGTTTGTTCTTCAGCTTCTCCATGATAGCCTCCACACCTCGTAAATTCTATCTGAACGTCTGCACAGCCCCTTGCTTCAGGCCAACTCTATCCCCATTGTAGCAGGGTACACCACAACCCAGAAGTGGGTCTCCAACATGATGGATAAAGGTTGAACCACTGTGTGGATGGGAAAATTAGGAAAATGTGATGGAAAATAAAATAAAATTTTGACTATGCTGGTACTCAATATCCGGCTTCGGAGGCCACGCGTCACAAGATGTATCAAAGACAGTCCAGATGAAATGAAATAAAGGAAAAAAGAGGCGACTTATTGAGTACAGTCTGATGCGTGGACACCCAAAAGAGAATTAATAAACAAGATTGACCGTGGTCTTTTTTATGCTAACACTACGGGAGAGGAGGCTGACGCCTACGGCCGAAACCTACGCCGACGGCCAAATGTCGGGGCCGTCGGCGTAGACGGCCCGGCTCGTCAGCCCTGGTGGTGGGCCGTCGGCGTTCCAAAGCCGTCGGCGTAGCCATACGTAGGTCGAGGGCCACCGTCGGCGTAGAAAGGCCGTCGGTGCAGGCCCAATTTAGCCCGGCGGCCGCCGTCGGCGTTTAATGGGCCGTCGGCATAGGACTGCCAGGTGGGCCCCGGTGACGGCCGGACGTTACGGCGTCAGCCCAGCAGGGGCCGCGTCACGACGGTCAAGGGCTCGCGCGACGGTTCGCGAGACTGCCGCGCCATTAATACCGCGTCTCGTCGCTGGCGCCGCCTCGCTACCCCCGCCGTCTACCGGGGTTAATGTCACCCGCCGTCCACCGGGGTTAATGCCACCCACCCCCTCCCCCGCCCTCCCGTCACCGCGACGTTAAATAGCCAGCCCTCCTCGCCCGCGCTTATCTAGATCCACCGACGCCCCCTCCTCGCCTCGCGCTTATCCAGATCCACCGACGCCCCCTCCTCGCCCCGCGCTTATCCAGATCCACCGACGCCCACCTCCCCACCCCATCCACCCCCTGAGACCCCCTCCCGGTCACCTCTCCTCCCCGACGACGATGTCACGCGGCGGCGGCAGTGGCGGGTCCTGGCCGGCCCACATCACGGTGCCCGACGCGGAGGACCTCTTCCGCTACCGCGTTCTGGTCCCGCCGGCGGCCCGTCTTCCCGGTGGCCGGACCGGCTTCCACGTCAGCGAGGACGGCTACTGCGTGCCAGGCCCCGCCCCGCCCGGCTCGCGCGGCGGTCCTAGCCGGTGGAACGCCCGCGGCCACCACGAGTTTTGGTCCGGCCGCGCCTTCCAAGACGTCCTCCGCGAGGCGCGCCGCAACGACGCGCGCCGCAACGACTCGGCGCCGCGGTAACGACGCGCGCCATCGCCGGACGACGCCACCTCCCCCACCCACCCCTCCTGCGCCGGCCCAGATCCCGACCAAGATCCCGCCGGAGGTGGCGGCTTTGTCCGAGGCCGGCGACCCCGAGGACTCGCCGGGGCTCATCTGGGCTATCCGCGAGTCGGTGACCGCGCCCGGCTGGGTTCCGCTCGCGCGCCCGGTGACCCCGACGACGCCCCTGGGTTCACCGAGGCCATCCGGCTGTCTGCGCTGGCGTCGGCGGGCGGCAACGGCGGCTACGGCGGTGGCCCCAGCTGGCACAGTGGTGGAGGCGGCGGGCGCGGTGGCCCCAGTGGCCACGGCGGGCGCGGTGGACAGGGCGGGCGGGACGGCCATGGCGGGCCGGACGACGATGACGGCAGTGACGACGGCAGCGTCATGTCATACTCGGCGTTCGACCTCACCTGCAGCGACGACGACGAGTAGATTAGGACTAGTAGATTAGGAGTAGTTTTTTTTTACTCGGCGTGGTACCCTAGGCCGACGGCCCGGCCGTCGGCGTAGGGCAACCAGCCGTAACGGCCGTTAAGCCCCGGGTGGGGCCCACTGGTGCTACGCCGACGGCCTATACGCCGACGGTCGCGTAAACGCCGTCGGGCAGCCTATACGCCGACGGCTCCGCCTACGCCGACAGCTTTTAGGGCAAGCCCGAGAGAAGCCAAGCCCGACGGCTCTACGCCGACGGCAGCCGGCCGTCGGCGTAGAGCCTCCGTCCCGTAGTGTAATCTACTAATTTAAGGTGTGTTTTGAATAACTTCACTCAATAACAAAAATAGTTGTTCAAGTAGAATACTTCATTTAATTCGAATTTAAGGGAGCACTAACTAAATATAGCCCATGAATTAGGACAATACTTTAGAATTCATTTCTGTCAGAAGTTGTATCTCATCCTTTTTATAACCGAATGTATGAGAAAAGTAACTACGCATATGTATGATCTATTTGTATAACACACTAACATTATAAATAGTGGAGGAAGTAGATGGCGATGCCAACCACTGGATGGTGACCCACCCTTCACACCGCAGAACCAATCACAAACCTCATGGGCCTTCGTACAAGATCAACACAAAAAGTTGTAGGAGTAGCATAAGTTGAAAGCAATGTGTGGTCACCTCTCTTGTGTAGCTGCTACTGTCAATTTTAGGTGGGTACATATGCGTAAGCCAGCGAAGATGTGAGATTTAATAGAAATGAGAAGTGTTGGGAATTGGATTTTAGCTTAGTGCTCTATTCAGACTCCTTGCTTCCCATATTGGTGTGCATCCTCCTTCGATGCCGAAAGACCATTTTGAGAATGCAGTAGTTTTCTTACAGAGAAAATTATGAGTCAAAGCGAACGTACACTAAATTATACTGAGCTCAAATGCTCTCATATGAACAGTAAATTTGAGAAGATATTTGTTGAGATCATGACAAAAAAAAACAAAATAGATGTTCAAAAAATCTTGGTTTCAAAAAAAATTTGGAGTGCTTATTTTGTTATTTTTTCCGAGACTATCACGAATGTTACTTTGTGATGAAAATTTTCATGCATCGATGTTTTTTGTCAAAGTTTGTGCCAAAACAAATTCAGTATTTTTTTTCCTGATGTTACTGTGTGCATAGGACTTTCGGTTCAAAGCACATTGCATCCACTATTTACAGAACTGTTGCTCCTGTGATGGTGCATAACCAAGTGGGGGAGGGCACCCGCTCCATCTTGATGACCTGGAGCTATTGGGTCGTGATGGTGAGGCGGTGCGGAGGGCATATGAAGGGCACCCTATCTCGCCCCACGTCCAGCATGTACATCTGGAGCGCCGCCTGGAGCTGATGCTCGTACTCGGCAACGGTCTTTGGGAAGCGGACCGGCGGGGCCTCTTCCTCGTCATCGGTGGCAGGCTCCTCCTTTATAACAGACAACGATGATTCTGGCTACAGGGTGCTGGTGCTTAAGGGAATGTGCACAAAGATTTTGGTTATCACTGATAAGGTCAAGACAACTCCAATAGAAGAGTGGCGCGTCGACGGCTCATGTTGTGGATCGTAGTAGTAGTTAGGTGGTCTAGAGACCTTGAATTTTTTTATATATGAGGTGTTTTGTTCTTCCGGTGACCCTATATAATAAATATCCATTTTTATCGAAAGCCGATATGTTCATTTTTATATTAAATTTATTATAAACATAACTAGTCATTCATTACATAATATCTTATTGCATGACACATTAACATTATAAATAGTGGGGTGCATTGGGAATGAGAGTTTATCTTAGTTATCTTCTCAGGCTCCTTCCTTACCACATCTATGTACATCCTGAAAGACCAATATCGCAATGCAGTACTTTTCTGAGAGAGAAAGTTGTAAGTTCATAGCACATTACATAGTCTTTAGATTCATATGAGTTCAAATTCACAATTCATTTTTCTAGAACCCATATCTTGTATTCTTGACTATGATCCTACGTACACAATTACATAGGGTCACAGAGAGAGTCCAGACGATGTGGTAATTCGACGAAAATAATTAAAGGAAAAAAGTAGTGACATGTTGAGTATAGTCAGATGTATGGATACCCAAATGATAATTAACAAAAAAGATTGATCATGATATTTTTATGCTAATCTACTAATTTAGGATGTGTTTGGAACAAATTCAATCATAACCAAAGTAGTGTTCAAGTACTTAGGTGCAGATTAAAATGATAAGCACATACACACACCTTAGGTGCAGATTAAAATGATAAGCACATACACACACCTAACCTGATATTCGGCCTAGATACATAAAGGTAAATCAAAGATCCAATCATATAGGACGGAATACCTTTTGATCCACCTCTTTATCATTGGTGTCAAGATCAAGTTGCCCATTGGTTGGCATATGTGTCTTCAAGGGCTTTGCATCTTCTATTTTAAACATCTTGATCATTTCTTGAATATATATTTCTTGATCGATGAAGGTCCCCCTTCTGAATTGTTTGACTTGGAATCCAAGGAAAAACTTCAACTCTTTCATCATAGAAATGTCAAATCCTTAGTCATAAGATTTAAAAATTGAAGATTGCAAGCATGGTTATTAGACCCAAAGGTAATGAGATCAACATATATTTAGGATACAAACCATTCTCCTTTACCCTCTTTGTAAAGAGGGTGGAATCTATTAACCTGATCTCAAACCCCTTTTTTCCTAGAAACATCGTAAGGTGATCATACCAAGCACGAGGTGTTTGTTTGAGTCCATACAATTATTTTTGAATTTGATAGACGTGAGTGAGGTTTTTGAAACTGGGAGGTTGTTTGACATAAACACACTAAGGGGGCATTAATAAATTAACTCTTCACATTCATTTAATATAACTTGTAATAACAATGAGAGTCATCAGGTTCCGTTGGTCAGTTCCGTCCATCAACCCAAATGTACAATCCCGTTATGGAACATCCAAAAAACCGATCAACTCCCTACCCACCCACACGACCGACCCCTAACCTCTCACCAAACGCCTCCTGACCCCACTTCGGTTAGCCTGATCGTCTGCCTGCCACTGCGAGCAGGCCACACCATCCCCGTCATTCCCTTTTCTCCTTTCCTCTCTCTCCCTTCCTCTTGCCTCCCTAACCATTGCACCCCTAACCACCCATGTATCCCCGTCGACGGTACAAGCTGTAGCGGGAGTGGGGCAATGTCAGCCCGATATTGAGGGTGTTTTATTTATTTATATATTTAAAGGATGATGACAAGTGGGCACTTTGTAATTTAACAGCCAATGTCGTTAGAGGGATGGTGACATGTGTCATGTGGACCTGACAAGTGGGCTTGTCATGTCAGTAGTCGGATTAATTTTTCTTAAACCGGTCATCAATGGACATTGCAAAAATTTATCACAAATATTGTAGATTTTTCAAAAAAATGGAGAGTGATACAATTTGAATTAGATGTGTAGAAAGTGGTAGATTTTTGCAATTAACTCTGGTAGACGGTGATCGAGGGCCTTTGTGGCCTGTTGTTCTTGTTGTGTGGTTGTAACGGGCAAACCCAGGAGGCCCGATATGCACCACCCCTGACTAACCTGCGTAGACTGAATGGGGCTAGTAAAATGCTCATCTCTCTTCGCGACTATATCTTTCTTCTTTTCATTCTTTTTACTTACAGAATGTCAATCTCAGAGATTACATTACTTTGTTCGAAATTCCCCACGTTATTTTTTGGATCATTGATTCTATGTTTCAGCCAGTGTTGTGGGATAGGGCTTGTTACATGTATCCTTGATTCAACTCAAAACTGAGGTAACCTTAAGCTAAAAGGACTATCACTCAGGAATAATGAGGACAACAGTCCCGGGTCGCTCCCCAGGGCTACACAGGGGTGAACCCTACCTCCGCCAAAAAGATGGGTGCGCATGACCGAATCCCTTCCTCGATCTGATCTGCAACGTCGTCGTTATCGTCGGCCACGTCCGCAATGGTGGCGGGCCCCCATCGCTAAACCTGTTGGGGTGGGGGTGGGTGGGAACGGCGGGCACGCAACACTGGGGTGGCGCGAGTTCCTCGACTGCGTCTGGTGGCCAGGGCGATGTTCCTCGGTTGAGGCAGCGGCGCTGAGCAACTCCATCGATGGAACGCATCGGCGACCTGCATAGAGATGGCGGGGCTGCAGATATGAATCTTACCGGCCATCGAGTGGGAAACTGGCCGGCACCAAGTGGCGAACGTTGGTCTTTACGACGTTCGAGGTGGGAAGGGTTTGGTGCTTTCTCTGCCTTAGCTCCCGTGGCCTCACTGGCCCGGGCTGATTGGGGCTGGAGTGTGTTCTGCCCTCAAACAATTTGTATGACGACGGTCCTAGGGTTCCTCTAGCGTTAAGACTATGATCTACTTGATGCTTGTCCTCTTTGATCTGGCCAGAATGTCGAGTTCCAGGAGGCTCCGCCGGCGAAGTCCCTTGGGTATATCATGCCTGGATATTGCTGGATCGGAAGGGATTCGTTCGTGCGCACCCATCTTTCACGATCTCTTGATTTCAGGAGGGAGTGGCGCGAAGTTCTGCTTTCTGTTGTCATCATGGAACATATCTTTTTTGTTCCATGGTGAAGTCAGAGGCGAAGAAGGACATGGAAGCCGAGATTTGAGGATTTGTAATGGTGGTTTAATTGGTTGTTCCTGGCAATGACTTTGTTGTAGGCATTATTTTGAGAGTGGGGACTTTCTTCAGGGCGAAAACCCATGATTTATGATCGGGCGGCGGTGGGGCCTGTGCAATGTTTCCTTCTTGGAGACGTCGCTTTTGGAGAACTTGAACTTCAGGTGTTGTTTTGATGATGTTTGTGTTGTTGCTATAAGGACTGGAACACTGTAGCGGGACATTTCTGTTTTTATCTTCTTCTTTTTTATTATTTTGTTGTTGTTTGCATCCGTATTGCCTTCAGGTTAATACGTTGTTGCAGAGGCTGGGTGCCTGGGTGTAATTGGTATCTCCATGATATTAATATATTTACCTTTCAGTAAATAGGAACAATGAGCAAATTACCATGTGGTGACAGTGCTCAACACCAGCATTACCATGAATAAATGATGAATGGCATCCTATCAAGAAAATTACAACACAAAATGTTTAGGCCAAGACCAGATAAAAAAAGGGACTTCCCCTTTTAAACATGCTCTCCCTAACATTTGGTGGTGGTACTCCTAAGAATTCATGTTGAAGTACCAATTGATTTAAGGGCATGGTACCTTCTTGTCACTAGCATGTGTAATCGATGCTTAATTCCTCGATCAAATTCTTAGCTGAAGTGGAGCCGGTGGCATGATGTAATAAATTGTACTATTTGGTGGACCCTCACTCAAAATAATTAAACAAACCATTTTAATGATCTAGTTGATGAAACACCAAGAAAAGTAAAACAATTCCCACCGAGATAACATGTGCCCAACCAGAATTCATAGCCACCTATCTTCAAACGTTATTATATTAAAAAAATAACTAAAGATTCATAAAATATGGTCCCTTCATATCGCACACTAGCATTATAAATAGTGAGGCAGTAGGAGGCCAGTGCCAAACCATTCTTTGCGCCGCAGATGCAATCACAAACCACACCGGACCATTGTAGCAGGTCGACATCAAAACTCATAGCATCAGTTATATCGATCCTTGGCTCGCCGTCTGTACTGTGTAGCCGCTACGGTTAACGTTAGCTGGGTAGATATAAGCGGGTGATGCTAGATTTCGTAGAAATGGGATGTGTTGGGAATGGGAGTATATCTTGCTGCTAGCATCGGACGGTTTGTATACGACATTGATGTACATTTTCTTGGGAAGCCGGAAGACTTAGCACCGGCCCTTCCCCCTACCGCCCTCTATGGACAGCGTGTACTCCGTTGCGGACCTCCCTGTGCCACTGCCTCGTGGTCCGGTCGTCTGCTAGCAAGGAGATACGATGCCACTAGAAGGGTTCCGAGATCTGATGGCCCCTTCTCAAACGCTGGGGAGCTATTCATGCACCAGTTCTTCAGCACAGCGCTCTCCCACCACAGGCCAATGAAGGTGTACTTGACCAACTTGGAGGAAGACTTGGCGAGCGGCAGGGCGTTGAGGTTGGCGATATCATATGATATGCCTCGTTCCTTTTTCCTGCCTCTCTTCCCCCGTGTCTCTCTTTCTCCACGGGAGACCAGCCATCTCCGTTACAGCCGTGATAATGACCTCCAGCCACTACATCTCTTTTGCAGCTGGCTGCATCCCTCTGGCAGCAGATCTTCCTTTATCTTTGTCCATAGCAACTGATGCAGCATGTGATAGATTCTATCTATTCTCGTTTCATTTTTCCAATTTGTGATTCATGAATTCAGATAGCTACGTCGCATACATGTTTCTATTTTTTTTTCTGGTTTAGTTAGACATATAAAATCTGTAATTTTTTTCTATTCCCCACAAGTTTCTTATCTGATTATGTGGATCTTTATACTCAACATACTTCTATTGACTTCATCTTAAAATTAGTTGAAAAGAAATTCTAAACTTTTTTTCATTTCATTAATACAATAATAAATTCTTTAAATCCATTTTTCTCTTACCTTCCTACCTACAAACATGCTACTCCCTCTTGACCCATAATACCTACACGCATGGTCACATTGGATGTATCAAGCTAGCACTGAAATACTTCTACATCTGTTGGAGCGACAAATGATCGAAGGACATTTTTTTAGCATATTGTCCTTTTAACTTTATTGGCATACTCAAGATATTCTAAATAGTCTCTTAAAAATAATTTCCTAAACTCATGTATTCAACCCATTTTTATTCAATGCTCATGGCGGACAAGGAAAATCACGTTCACGAAACAGGGGTGCAAATCTCCATGAATTGATGTATATACAAATAATTCCGGTATACCCAAAATTTACCTTCAGAAATATCCAGTTACTATTTATAGTTTGGCAAACCAGTTATCTATTTGTCATTTATCTTTATGCACATGCAATTAGATTTTACTCTAAACCAATCATTCAACAACCAATAATATTCTAGCACATGATATAAACTTAATCAAAAATATGGAAATAGAAATGTTAATAACAACTTTATTATTGGCTCTATAGCATATTCCAGAATTTAGGCCATATTCTAACATGTGCAAATGTCCCTGGAGTGAAACCAGATAAAAAAAATAGACAAGAGCAAAAATCTGACACGATTTTGACCAAGCCACATACCAAATAAAGTCTCTATACTGATTTTCTTTCTAGTGATAATATAATCAAACCGTATATATAATACACAAAGACATGTGTGCATGACGCAACAAACTAGACAACCAATTTTGTGTACTCTAGTAGAACCAAGATCAGATTAAATTTATCAACAGCCCTGTAAATAAACATCAATTCCTTCATAAAAAGTGTGTGTGCAATTAATTTTTATTAGAAGCCTTGTTTTTTCTAATTTAAAAGGCTGAAGGAAATAATTACACATTCATTACATATCAGCTCTTTATATCATATGGCATATAACAGCTATAAACTGTGAACCACACAATGCATTTGTCTACCAATACAACTACATGGAGCTTCTTAGCATATCAGCACTAGAAATAATGGTCTGAGATCAACTGAAGCTACAGCACATCTCTTGTGTAGCCGCTACAATTAACTTTATATGGCTAGATGTAAAGCAGATGGCGTTAGATTTTTGGAAGTGGGATACATCGGGAATGGGAGTTTGGCTTAGTGCTAGCCTTGGATCGCTGTATTTGGACATTGTTGCGTTTGGTTTAGATGAAACAGTTTGACGCACAGCCAGAAGAGTAAACAAAAAAGGGCGACCACGTATGGCTTAGGACCGGTAGATTTAATTAGGTTGTTGTCAGTTACGGAGTTGCTAGAAGAAGCATTATCATCTATCAATAAGCTTCTCAAAAACCACACTTCATTGTGTGAGCATTCGAACAACCTGTGTCATGTATTTAAATGTTGACTATATTTTTGTGCAAGAGGAAACATTTTCTATCTGTTAAATATATTGCGTTCATGTGTGAGTGATTTAAAACTTGCTTTCTTACAAAACGTGTACCAAAACAGTCCACTAAGCTTGGATACAGAATTCCTAGGTTCCAATAAATGTTCAAGACCAAATATATGTATGCATGAAACCACAAACTCTGGGATATATTTAATATACCATCATCTTATCCTCTTACATCATGTGTACACGTGTAAAGCCACACTCAACAAATAATTTTTCAATCCAATAGATCCAAGATCAGACAAATTTTATGAATTGTCCCGTATAATAGAGCAATTCCGGCAGAGAAAACAGGTGTGAAATACATTTTATTTGAATTCCTAATCGTTTATTTAAGTCAAAGGTACAAGGAAATAAGTACACATCCGTAACATATCAAATCGCTTTACACAATATGTCATACAAAAGATATTAATACTAGGACATTGGGTGGGTGATGCCACACTGCTGAATCGTGAACCACTCTTTGTATATGTGCTAAATCGTGAACCACTCTGTGTACTTGGACGAAAACAAATAAAGGGGAAAACGATGATGGTTGCCCCCTCTTCCCGACCTTCATGTGCTACCACCTCCCCACCCATGAGATTCTGACACCTCGCCTTCTGGCCAAGCATCCCAATCCTTTTGTTGTATCCTAGCTAGCAATGAAACATCCTGGGCAATACGTTGATCTTGCAGTTACTATGATGCATCACATAATTCTAGGTTGATGGATCTCCGGCTGGCTGGTTCGCGTTGCATGCACTAGTGGACAGACCCCCATATTGTCCCGGTTCATAAGGGCCTTTGGTCTCGGTTTCACATCCGAGACCAATAACTCGGGACTAATGATGGTCCCGGTTGGCCCACGAACCGGGACCGAAGAGGCTCCACGTGGCCAGGCGCGCAGTGAGAGGGGAGGGGTCATTGGTCCCGGTTGATAGGAAGAACCGGGACCAAAGAGGGGTCATTGGTCGTGGCTCACCTCACTGGACCAACGCTTCTGGTCGGAAGCTGGTCGATCGCCTGGTCGGCAACCGGCACAACACCTTTGCCAGTGGGATTTCTGTTGGTTTTCGTACTATGCGCAATGAAAGTTTCCAAAAAAGGAGAGCTCTAAAAACAGCGTTCTACGGGGAGAATGTGATTTTTGTATACTTTGACCCCATACTGGCATGAAACTGATCGGAAAAAGGACCTCAAAAACACCCATTTATTAGGGGAATGTTAAAATTGATGGTTTTCGCCCATACTGGCATGAAACTTTATCTTTTATTGAGCTCAAAAACAGGCAGAGGGAGATCAGAAAAAGTGTCAAATCCAATAGAACAGAGAACGATGGCCCAAACAGAACAGCTTACTTCCTCTATCCGAGTTGGCAATCAATATCAAGATCAGAGCGCGAGAGCAATGAAACAACAAGTCCACCGTCCCTTCACCAGCCAAAGAAAGGAGAAGACTAAGCAGCTCAATAGGGTCTCGAGTACGACTATAGTACCAAAGCTTGGTGCTTCTACCAGTCAAGCAATTACCACGGGTGGATATTCAATAGAAAGCCTACTTGAGTAGGTCAAACAGCGGGGATCTCTCAGTTCCAATGGCTGGATCTCAGAATCGCGTAGATGGGTAGAAGTAATGGGCAAACGCACCTAAGTTAGAGATTTCAACTACTACGGTAGTGATGGGGTGCCTGTTTACCTAAGTAGGCCTAGTTCTTTCTATAATGAGCATTCGCGTCCGGGGACTTTGATCCAACTTCAGCCGATGGGGAAACGGCAAGGGATGCACCGGTATCTGGACACGTGATGGACCCAGTAGTAAATATTCCTTTGTGGAAGGCTTTGGTTATACCTGGGTGGCAAAGCGAAGTTTCTGGTGGGTAGGTGTCTAAAACAACCCTCTGCAAGGAAGCATGCCCGTATCAATCCTTTAATCTTGGATAACGTTTTCTAGAAATAGGAGTGACAGTCGGGTCAGACGAAATAAAATCTGTTGCGGTGAGCCGGGCTATGACCCTAGGCCCCGTGCCTACTTATACATTTAATAAAGAAGTTATTCGCGACCGAGCGGAAGCTCTGTATCTGCCATGTCCTATTTACCGCCTCTGTCTGTTAGGCCAAGGCTCTCTGCTTCAATAAGAAAAGTAACAAACGCCTTGGGCTATTACATTTGCTGGGTACGCCTCTTTATTTTGTTACCACCTTTACTACTCGTAAGTCACGGGCCTTCTCCCTGAGCTGGGCTATCCTGCGCTTTTGAATAAAGTTGTTGATGAAGGGTCGATGTGAAGATAAAGGCATGGTCGATTTACTCTTTTGGGTTCTCGGAACCAACGGGCTTAACGCCCCAAATAGGGGCTTTTCTACCTTTGATGGTGGGTGACACGTCGACCGACTTTAAAGTGGTTCTGCCGTGCTAAAATGATTGATAAGATCGACCGAGCATTGACATGTCCATCTCGTACTCTTTACTGGCAAACCCATTTGAGGAAAAGGGTACCTAATGATTTTCCTTTGGATTTGCGTTTGGTATATGACTCAGGGAGGCGGGAACACATGTGCGCAAATACTAGTGATGTCTTTGTCTTTAATGCCATTTAAACACGCTAGGATCGGCTTTGAACAGCTCTCATGATGATGAAATTGAACTTCGATTGATTGATGAAAGCAAAAAAGTTTCTAGGGGAAGCTCCTGGCGAGGGGTCTTAATTCGCTGGATGGTACAGGTTGAAACCTCCCGTTTCCCTTGAATGGTACCCCAGGGTAGGTGTACTAATAACACCAGGGCGATCTCTATATCTATAGGGACAACTATGATAGGGGGGTCTGTCGTAAATCCAACAAAGTATGGTAGCTCAAGCGGGGAGCAATCTGCATTTGAGAATGCTATGCTAGCGGTGAACCTAAATCTGACGATGAAGGGGGCCAGCACTTAATGAGTACGGAATTTCATAACCGGGGTGCGAAAGGAATGCACCCGAATAAATCAATGAATGAAGCTCAGGCCACGAATTCTTGAATCTAAGAGCGGGTGGTGAAGTTGGGCACTCTCGAAACCTCTGTTATGACTTATTTTGTTCACCTTTTGGTTGGTTTTAGACTGGTCTCCCGGAGAAGTAGGCGACGGTAGAAAGCATTTTTATTACTCCTGTTGAAGGAGGCAGTGGTCCAATTGGCTATTGAAGTCGGTGGATTCTGCCCAGAGTAATCTCTAAAATAGTGAAGCCAGTAGCAATGACTTCGTTTTCAAGCTACTGAAATGCACTTAAATGTTGAATTTTGATTAGCAAATTACACGAGCGATGCGGCGGCCATTAATATTTATCCCTTGAAATTCTTTTTTCTATTCGTTGAACCAAGTTGGATCTGTGATACCAGGGTGGTGGCTTTAACAAAAAAGCTCCAATTGATCCATTATTTGAGGTGGCCACCGGTGGTAGCCCTTAGGAAGTTCTTAACTGCGCTAATTCACCTCTTATTTCTCTTACAAACCCGCCTCCGTAGGGGCTTCAAGCGAGCGCGTTTCGATGTCAACGAAGGTACGCCCAATTAGGGATTGAATTCTCTTATAATTCAATCAAAAGAGCATAACGTCTTAGCTAAATGTCTGACATAGCGTCTGATCCCGGTGAATTGGGTTAGTTAACCGCACCCTTTGGTGAAGAAGGGGGTATTCCTAGGCACTAGTTATTTTCTTATGTGTGGACTTCGACCTTACAAAGTATGAGTCCGTGCCTTCCTAAGTTGGTCCTTAATTTCCAATGAAGTTTTTATTTGCTCGAGGGACGTAGCAAACTGTTTGGTTGGCTCCGAGCATTCTAAAAATAGAGTCCTGCCTGGACAATGTTGATAACGGGAAATCTCTAACCTCCGTGGTGGGTGTGAAGAAGGGTACAGCTAGAAAGCGAGAGAATATCTTTATGGATATGAGTCTGAGGCAGAAGTCTCTGAATGCGGGCCTGACGAACCTTTTTGGATCATCACGAGACTCTGTTTCTGTGGTAGATGACTCAATAGGCAGGGCCTAGAACCTCTAAAGAGGGTGTGACCGATCACCAGATCACGATCAAGAAGAGTCAAAGCTGTCTTACTAGCGCGAGAAATCATCCAACTATGGTGGTTTCTCAACCGGTGGGTACATTTCTGTTGCACATTGTGAGTTCATATTTTATAAGAAACAAAAGTTCGAGCAGATGCCGTTCTAGCAGGTACAAGAACTCCCGTTCGGTAGGCGTCTGCTTTAGCAATGTCTTTGATCCTCGATCAACAATTTGAGGAAGACGAGACAGAAGCCTTTGGATGAAACCAATGAATCTTCCGATCCGAAAGACTAAGGGGCTAGGCGCTCACCTACTATCTACACATTTCCTCTTTGGCGTTGGCTCCACCAGTTTTGACTGCGAGTCGCTTTAGTTATCTCAAATCTTTGGCAGGAAGGGGCCAAGCCAAATAGTGCTCTTTAGAAGCGTAATCCGTGCTTGAAACTCCTTCGCTAGGATCCAAAAACCTATGCTTCCGCTCTTCCTCACCAGGCAATGCTTACTCTTCTCGATCAAGATTTTGGAGACTTTGAAGCTCAAGGACACGACAGCGCTTGAAGCAAATGCTTTGTTTTGGCACCTTCGTCTTCCTTTCTAACATTAGTAAATTCGAGCTAATGGGACCAGTTTTGAATTGCCTAGAGGGTGGAGAAGTCACATCATCTGAGGTTTGTTGTGGGTTCAATTATGACCCCGATCTAGAAGACGGAGTGGTTGCACGTGTAAGTACATCATGTTACATATCTATTTTAAGCTAAGCTAAATGCCTAAACTAAACAATTTTATATTAAGCGCGGCATCCTCTCTTCGGGGCGAGCCCTATCGATGATTTCATTCTGTACAATGTGAAACCTGAAATACCAACGGTAGTTTCCAAGTGCCATCTCTATTCGACTCCCATGCTTATTCTTGAACGCTTGAAGGGGAAGTCCGGGCTGGGTCAGCTAAAGGCGGAGCCGGGCGGGATATGGTATTAGCTCTCTATGTGCTATTAGCTTAAGCTTATCACTCCAGCTTATTACCCTAGGCAGAGGGGGGTAGGGGAGCATCACTAGAGAGTCTCCGTACCCGGTACAAGATCCTGGCTTATATAAATTCATTCAAGGTTATGGCTGAACTGGTCTCACCGCTTCCTTCCTCAATGCTAGCGGGACCCTTGCTTTCCATTGCCTTTCGAAGGGGACCGACCATATGCATACTTCTTTTTGTACAACTTTGCTCTGTTGGAGCCTTTGCAATAAGAAAGTGGATTAGGAGAGAGAGCTCACAGACGATGTTCCCTTCCTTCTATATATCCATATATCTATCGCCCCCGGGCACTCCAGAGCCAGTGTGACATTCTATCCGAAATGCATGCATCTCACATTAGGTAGCCATCCATGACCCCGTGTGTGTTTCCCAATTGCTCATCCAAACCATCATTTCTTTCTTCCATCCCGGAACGGAGATCTGACCCAAGGAAGGAATTGCCTTCTTTCTCATGCCAACCATATGGATGCGGCCCAGAGCTGAGTGAATTCCCTCTGGGTGAGCGCTATGGAGATAGGCCAGGATCAATGAAAATAACCGAGATCGATCGGTATCCATCGCTCAAAGAGCTGCTTTCTCCCCGATATCTGTATCTGCTTTCGGACGGCCAAACAAGCAAGAAGAAGGGCCCTTGTTACTATAAATATGAAGCGTGCTAGTGCGCACTTCCTATTAACCAATTCACCAATTTGAAGATTGAGAAACAAAGATAATAAATAGTATCTTCTTCTATCTTATCTGCTTTTCGCTTAAAACACTCCTCCTCGGTTCTCTGTTATCGGTCGCTTCGTTCCCTTTATCCTTAGTATCAGTTTCCTGTTCGTATTAAAAGTAGAGTGCAAACTCATCTGCTTGTAAATTCATTGTGTAAAATAACTCGTAAATTCATTGTGCCAGAATTGATCACTGATCAGGTGTGATCAGTCTCATCCGTCTAAGAGACTGATCCGGTGCGATGAGTCTCATCCGTGTAATATTTTGGAATTCCTCTTCCAACTCGTCCCGGAATGGGCGTTATGGCAAAGAACAAGAAGAAAAAGACAGAAGGAATTTGTCCAATAGTAACAAATGGTGCCTCCACAGGTTGACATCCGATCCAACCTAGTAGTAAGCAATCCGCCAAAAGCAACCAAAATATTCCTTGGTGAATCGGTCGAAAACTTGAACTACGCACATACATTTCTTTAAAAAAAGGTAAAGCCAAGAGAGATATAAAAACTGGTGCTATTGCGGCTACACCTCCCGCTTTGTCAGGTATACTGCGAAGAATGGCATGGATCGGTAGGAAATACCATTCCGGCACAATATGAGGCGGGGTGGGCATCGGATTAGCAGGTATATAATTGTCGGGATGCCCCAAAACATTAGGAGCAAAAAAAATCCAAATGGAAAAAAAGATAGCAGAAGCTACCCGACCTACAAGATCCTTTACATAAAAATAAGGGTAAGAAGCAATTTTATCCATCTCAGAATGTACATCCAATGGATTATTTAATCCATATTGATGCAATGCGGCCAGATGAAGAAGACTGGCGCCTACTAAAATAAGGGGGAGTAAATGATGGAGACTAAAAAAACGATTTAAGGTGGCATTGTCCACGGAGAAACCACCCCAAAGCCAAGTCACTATGGTATCTCCTACTACTGGTATGGCGCTAGCTAAGCTTGTAATTACTGTTGCTCCCCAAAAGCTCATCTGACCCCAAGGTGGTACGTATCCTATAAAAGCTGTCACAATCATTAATAGGAATATGACAACTCCGAGACACCGAACAAATTCCCTAGGACTGCTATAACTCGCATGATATAGACCACGAAAAATATGAAGGTGAACCACAATGAGAAACATACTTGCCCCATTAGCATGCATATAACGGAGCAACCAGCCCCCTTCAACATCTCTCATAATGTGTTCTACGCTGTTGAAAGCTAGATCCACATGAGGTGTGTGATGCATAGCTAAAAAAACGCCAGTCACTATCTGAATGACTAAACAAATACCTGCTAACTAACCGAACCCCCACCAATAACTAAGATTGCTCGGGGTTGGATAATCTATCAAATGCTGGTTAAGTGTGGAGTATATAGGTTGTTTAAGAAGAGAGAATCGTTGGTTCCTTATAGTCATTTCTCTTTTCTATCGTGACAACTCCTCTTCCCCCTTATTTACCCCCTTGCCTTGATGGAAATTGGCTTCGCTGCGCCCTGAATAATAAAAAAGCTGCATGAGAAGATTCATCCCATTTTGGCGAGAGGGAGGCAGCGAATCACCTGGGCTACGGATTTGTCGGTTAGTTGATTCTCGAAATAAGGTCATTCGGAAAAAAAAACTGCCGCTTTCTTAAGGCTTCAAACGAACGACTAGTCATTAAGAAACCCATGAAATCAAAGTCTATTTTTTACCTTTCATGAAGAAGTTTTGCCTGCGTGCAAACTACCTAGCCCTTTTCAAAAGAACGTCGATTTCCATCTCAACAAAGAAATAACTCAAAATAAATGAAAGCAATATTGCTTGTTGTCCTATTACTCTTTTTGCCTGCCTTGTGGAGCTTTGCTTTGGAAAGGAGAGAATTTGAATAAAGTAACTCTCGGAAACTCTTATTGGACGAGAGAGAGTAAATATGATATTGGCATGGGTTCTACCAACGAAACGAAGAAGTTTTCTCTTGTTATCACGGGGGGAAGAGCTCTTACTATACTTTACTTTCAAAGGACAGTAGCTTATCATCTAGATTTGAAGGTTAAAAATAGAAAGGAAAAGGAAAATACCCGAACGTAACATAAAAAGAAATCAAAAAATTCACATACATAGGTACCGACGGAATAGGCAAAAGCGGCAGGCCGCTCAAATAATGAAAATGAAATAGATAATACATCTGCATTTGATAAAAGTGCAAGTAATCTATATTAGCGGCGACGAAATCAGGAATATTATAATATGGGTTTGGATTAGGGGGAGGAGGGGAATTGTTAGCTTCCTCCAACTCCATGTAATTCGAACTTACACTTTCGCCACTAAAAGCCGGTCCATTGACCGAATTTGGGTATGACAACGAAAGGTCAAATTCTATAAGCATTCCGTCTATTGATGATGGCAAAATCCAAGGATCCATCGTGACTTCCCTTTTCAGCTCTGCTCCCAAAACAAAAGAGAAAGGGAGACTTTTTTATAGGTCGGCGTTGGTTTTTCCAACGAAAAACAAGAACATTCTTTCTCTATGCGTTTTTTGATCCGATGTGAGTGCGATGCGATTGTTTATCCAATCAGCTTTCATGGTAATCCGTCACAAGCCGTAGTTCCCAATTTATCAAGGGAGTGTGGTCTGTAAAATGCACACCGTCTATGGTGTTGCCTTCCATTTTGCATGTGCCATCTTTTCCGGTAAATCTCCTCTCTATTAGCTCCATCATTGAGCAATTCAAATGTACTGTTACATTTGATGAGGATTAGAGTTTATTTGAGGAGAAGGGCACTGGGAAGAGGATTGGGTCTGGAATCAGGTGTAAGGGGTTGTGGTTGATCAAGTGGATGTCGCATTGTCTGTGATTGCTAGAGGACCTGAAGCAGAGATCTTGCTACATCATTTTCGTTTGGGCTATCCATTGATAATAAGAGTAGGATGTATGTATCCTTATTTGTTTAAGAAGGTGGACAAGAGCATACTTGTGTGTGATGCTTGCGCGTTTGGGAAGCATACAAGGTCTACATATCCTAGCATTGGCCTTCGAAGTGATGAACCCTTCTTATTGATACATTCTGATGTTTGGGGTCCATGTTCTGTCACTTCTGTGAGCGGGTTCAAGTGGTTTGTTACATTTATGGACTGTTGCACTCGTATGACTTGCTTGATTTATTTGATGAAGCACAAGAGTGAGGTTGTGAGATGGTTTCAGGACTTCCATAAGCTGGTGGCTACTTAGTTTGAAGCGAAGATTCGGATTCTCCGGTCAGATAATGGGACTGAATATGTGAATAGAGAGGTTGATGCTTATATATCAGAACATGGGATTATTCATCAGACTACTTGTGTTGGAACTGGATGGAACCCCATCACAGAATGGAGTGGCGGAAAGGGAAAGGAAGAACCGACATCTGCAGGAGGTGGCACGGTCACTTATGTTTTAGATAAATGTGCCAAAGAATTTATCGAGTGAGGCAGTGATGACAGCAGCGTACCTCATAAACCGTATGCCGTCTAGGATACTTGGTATGAAGTCTCCAGCCGAACTTCTCTTGGGCCAAAGGGAGTTCAAGGTGCCTCCTAAACAAAAGTGAAAGGTTGTGTGTGTGTGCTTTGTGCGAGATCATCGACCTTCTGTTGGCAAGTTGGATCCGCGGGCAGTGAGGTGTATATTTCTTGATTATGCATCTAGCCAAAAGGGATATCAATGTTGGGATCTTATTGGGAGGAAATTATACGCAAGTATGGATGTAACCTTTCGGGAACATGAGCCATACTACACAACACAGGTAGAGGTGATCTTAGTCAGTTCTTGGAGGAATTCTCTGCTAGGCTAGCACCGAGGGTGATAGTCGAGAGGGGGAGAATGAAGGGAATGCTGATGCTAATGGGGAGATTGCTCAGCAGAGGCTTATAGAAGAAGAAAAGAACCAGTCGTGATAGGGACTATTCCTTGCCCTACCTAGTGTGGCTTGGAGATGTAAGCCTGTTTTCTTCTCTAAGTTTCCTGCAGCCCGAAAGAATGGAAGAGGATTTTTCGTATCACTGATTTCGCAATATTGTTCGATCTAAGCACGGGAGCAGAAAAGAAAGGGAAAGAGAAGATCAATTCCGAGGTTATGGATGCTCAGGAACATGCTTCTCTAACGAATAACTTCTCGAGGTAAGGTAAGATCAATATCAATAGGTGGGAGTGAAGTCAGAAGTGAAGGTAGCAGAATAGAACCTATGTTGATGTAGCTTAGCTTTTCCAATACTTTCCTTTCCGTGCTTTGACCATGTCGGTTTTCAAGTTCACAAAAGGGGTTTTTCCAGGTCAAGCTCAGAGGCATTAGCACTTGCCGTTACTTACAGTGTGGATAGGCCGGCCTCATCTCATCTAGTCCTCTGTTCAATGAAGCCTTGGTATCTGCTTCGGCCAATTCATACTTCAGATCGAATCGACGGGACGGTTGACTTGAGTTGGTTTTGTTCCTTCGCGGGGCACTTTTCATACTCAACTAAAGAGCAGGCGCCTTCCGGGGGCGAGGAAAGATGGCTTCATTTCTTTAATTACAATCTGTATTCCTATCGATCTGAAGCCATTGATTCGATTTCATGCACTTTCGTTATGCGGTCAGAACAAGTATCAAGAATAGGTTTAGCCGCCTTTCCGTTGATCAATTCGATCTGTAAAATATGAGGTTTTGCAGCTATATGAGACAGAAGTTTTCACTTTATTGACCCACCCTTAGAAACAAAAAAAAGTAAGGTTTTCGCTGTAGCTGGCTTCCACTTTGTTTTTAAAAGGAGGCTGAAAAATGCCAATTCCCCTTAGCAATCCATTTTGCTTTACTTTTCACCCTAGCTGGCTTGAAGTGATCGGAAAATTGACCATGAAAAAGGGCAATTTCCCTTAGCAACGAAAAAAAGTACCAAGTTGCCCCATGCTGGATAGAAAGTTTTTTAAAATGGAGCAGATTTTGCTCATTTCCTAAGGGAGATGACAAGTCTGTACTTTTGTCCCATGCTGGATAGAATATATATAAATGGCTGTTTTTCGTCGAAAAATCGGGAAAAAGTTCATCTCACCATGTGGAAAACCTTACTTTTTATCATTCCCTTTGTAAATGCCTATTTTCGCGGGGTATCTTTTTAAAAAAGTTTGATCCTGGGAAAAGTCATACTTTTTGTCCCAATTCATACTTATCTTCTGCTCGGTTGCTTTGAATGTCTGTTCTGTTCTTCCACGGCTCCACTATTGGTAGGCACTATTGCGGATGACATTGGTCTATCGAAAGAAAACGGGCACATCGCATCAACTATTTCACTTTGCTATACGCATTTCTTGGGATCAAAATGGACTCAACATTCTTTGGGAGCGGCATTGACGCCACCTCTTCCGAGCGAAGGGACAAAACCAACTCAAGTTGAGTATACAACAACCTAGGCTAGGCAGGCCGGCGAATCCAAAAGATCAGTACGAAAGCTGTTCGTTCCTATTCTCAATGAAAAGAGATTGGTCGATGCAGCCCTGTCTGTGATAAAGCTATCTTGCCCTAGTCCCTCCCTTCCGTCTAAGAAGATATATGTACTTCCTTTGGTTTCAGTGGCATGTTTCTTATGAGAGCCTATTTATCACTTTTAGTACCTGGAGAAGGGAATTCCAGTTCTGATTCTAGTCTCTGTGCTCTGTTCAGTTCAGTTCAAGATGGGAAAGTATTGCTTGTTTCCTAGAATCCTAAAATGGGTGCTTGTTTTCCTCGTCCGGGCTCTCCTCTCCCCTTTCTGTCCCAACCTTCATTCCTGCTTTTCCGCCAATTCACTAATTTAAATAGTTCAGATCCAGCACTTATATCCCTTTTATATATATATATAGAAGAAGGTATCTGCTTTCCATGGTTCCTGATTTCGGTATCTTTCTTGTCTGCACTTGATGAAATCCCTTTCTTTTCTTCTTGGCATACAGATTGGATTCTTGTTGATCCAATCGGAACTCTTGAATTGAGGGGTGGCCGTGAAAGAAGAACTGTTTTGATGATATGAATGAAAACAAGAGATTTCATTCTTCATGGCATATTTCAAGACTAGGGTACCTGCATTCTAGGTCTAGGACTTGTTGCTTCGGATCAGTTCCCTTTAGAAGCAGTTTTCCTCTTCTTTAATCTCTAATCCCGAAGGGGAGGCCTGACGCCTCTACCCGCCCTTGGTGTTCGTAGATCGGTTTTGCCAGTTAGGGTTTGTGTGGTGGGTTTCGATGATCTCGGGTAGCTCCTCACTTGGATGAGGAGTGGGGAAAGAAGATTGCGGGAGAGATCGGTGAAGAAGTGGAACTAAAGGATACTATAACCAAAGCTTAAAATGGGGGGGATGAGGCTGATGTTGAGCCGGGTGATGAAGCAACTTCACCGCAGCAAGAAGCCTAGTGAGCGGTTGACATGGCGGAAGGTCGTTCTACCTTTCCCTGTGCCAACAAAGCAGGCATACTTGATTGACTCTTTGGGGCTCGTGAGAGACATTCATATTACTGCGTTCTGTGATCGTAGATCGTCAGGATTCATCATTGTATATCCGAGATCTGAAAGTGTGGCAAATGGATTTGAAGGCATGGAAAGAGGCCGCCCTCGTGCAAGACTTCTTTATTCTCCCGATTTCCCCCCTCCAGTTGGATTGACACGAAAGTCCAGTGATAACGTTGAAGTACTTTAAAGAGTCCCTTTCAGCCCCCGCTTTATCATAGGAAGAAGAAGAGTAATATAGTTTAGGGGTAAGTGCCCTTTTGTTGCCAATATCTAGAGTCCTGTTGTGTCGATAGAGCTCGGAAAACTCCTCTTTTAGTGATGGATTCTAGTAGCCCTATGCCTAGATTGCACAAGAACTACTCCGCTTCTATATTGGAAAACACTGTGTTTGAGCTTCTGAAAAGAAATGAAGCTGTTACCTGATCCAAGCAGATAAGATGCTCACAGCCTGTCCTGAGCACTACGGAGATATTTCTTGATCCACATGAGAGTCAGCTCCCTACACCTACACCGGATTATGTCAATGAGAGCTTGCCAATAGAGATACTTCTGACTTAGAGGCACCGGAGTTGGCCAACTCAAATTGCATTGACAGCGAACCCTTGGTAGATGATTCAGAGCAAGATCAGATTCTTGATGATTTTTCCCTTTGTTTGATCGAGCGATGCCGAATCTTTATAGCGCATTTCCACCTATCCATGCTTTACGACTTGTCGCCATGAAGCACATGCCTGCGAAACCTTCTTATTCTACAGAATAAATAATAAAGTACTTAGAATGAATGGACTAAAGATCCACTTTTCAAAAGGGACGGCTCCGCCTACATGTGAAGATCTTTCAAGCGAAAATAATGGGTAGCCATGAGAAATCTCGATCGGCGACTCTGATACCATGATATCATTGGTCGAAGAATTCCTTGCCTCGCGGGACACATAAAGAGACCTACCCACCACCCTTGTGCATGCGAACCTGACAAGAGATGCTGATGCCAGCTACACCGCGCTTTCTTTCCGACCGACCTACGTTCATCGAACGGTTCCACAGATGGTTTGGTTTTTTCCTGTGTATCGCCCTCGTGATAATGGTATACGCGGCCAAGGGTTAATAGGACCAGAGACAGCAGATAACGCATTCGGTCAAGATGGAGAAAGGGCATCCCTTTCGTCTTTGCCTCCCGACCTCTGGTCACAGCAGCTTAGCAATTTTTATGGCTTGCTTCCATTCTTACAAAAATGATGTTGAATCGCGTAGTTGCCTTCTTGTAATTATGATTCTCGCCATCCTTCAACTCTGGATCCGCCATCCTTCAAAACAACAACTACCAAAACACGAACTCAACGGCTTAGAACCGTAAACCATATACCTTCTCGGTAAAACACATCTCAAACAGATTATTATCGAAATGAATGGATTTTATCGCCTTAAGTAAGAGAAAAGGTTTGTGCTTTCGCCAGAAATTGACTACCTACCCATTGATTGGATTTCTTCTTCTCCCAAATCCAATAGAAGTTTCCAATGAGTCATTGCCAACTGCTTTAGCAGGAATGATCGAAAGCAGCAGGGGTTTAGTGATCAAGCTCTCACTTTAAAGTCCCTGCCAGCAATACCAATCCCATGCTCTTCGATGGTTCTTACGCTCTGAAAAGAATCCTTCTAAGCTTTCCTCCGAGGTGAGAACCTACGTTCCATTATAGACATAGAATCTATCGTTGACCTACCCAAAGTCTTCTTTTGGTTCCTAGAACCATGCAGGAAAATCACTTGAGCAGTGACAGGTCAGCATCAATGGTTTTGAGATGAAAAAAATCAGTCAAACAACACTGGCAGATCGGCAATCCGATCGGGACCTTCGCACTTGACCATCGTAAAGGGATCGTTGTTGCTTGGTCGATCGATCCGTCCTTCCACCCCAAAGCTGGTAATCCAGATCAGAGTTCTTTGGATGGCATGTAATGGATTTCATTATGAAAAGGGTCTTTTGATGTTGTAAACTTCATATCCAGAGAAATGGATGACTGGCTGAGGGACATATAGATTACTTCAGATCTCCACCTTCCTATGCTATGTATGCCAACCTTGATCTAATAAGTGGTCTTAATTAATATGCAAGATAGGATAATATTATACAAATGGTTGGTTTTGTTCAATACTTAGGTAGGGCTGACTACGCCACCTCAGCAGCTGGGACTGGAATTGCTTACAATGCATCTGGCCACTGACTGAATTCGAAGTAGGGCCAGTGTATAAAGACCGGCTTATCTCTCTTAAGACTTAGCCCACTTTCTACTAGAATCAGATTTTATAGTTTGCAAGCAGGTGTGCCAGCTGTAACAAAAACATACGGCTTAGGTGGATTTCTTTAGTCAGTCTATAACTCAGGATTTTCTTTATAGGACTCCCACACAAGTAAGTAGCTAGCTAGCTGGTATTGCCAAAGCCAAAAACACTGCTGCATTCGAAAAGGCGAACCGCGCGGACCCGACTTCTTCCTTTTATGCTGAAACTAGCCGCCGGGGGAAAAGAGCCCGGAAGGGTAAAAAAAACAACTAGAAGCCATTGGGCTATTACTGCCACAGCGAGATATTGCCTGAAAGAGTTATCCCAAAAGAAGGTTCTTCTGAAACGAGTGCTCAAGCCAACAAGCAAACGTATACTTTCTTTTCTTCTTTTCTTGCAAGCTAGTTTCTAAGTTTCCAGAATCTGGCAATACTACAGCTTGGGATGACCACCAAGATGATGCTTCATCGAAGACCACACTCGGGATGTATAGCAAGGGTTGGTATTCGGGTCACAATTCCACCCTTTTCGCTCATTATCATGAGAAACGAATATACATCGGATAGCTTTCTTGTCGAATTTACTTCGTAGATGACTGGGCACAAAAACATAGCATACACAACCAAAAAAACGAAAGTGACTTCATAGTCTACTTGGTAAGGGGGTCGACGATTCCATAGCTTCTCTAATGGTGAGATTCCGCTTTCGAGACATCATAAGAAAAGGCGGCTAGGGAAGGGGTGCCATGTCTTAGAGGTTCCAAGCAATCCCTACCTTCTCTTCCTATTCCTAAGGCTTTAACTAGAAGTTAGTTGTAAGGGGATATCGATCAGGCAGGGGCGGGCTATATGAAAAGGTTAGGGGCAAGGAAGCAAGAGGGAAGGGAGTCTTTCCATTGAAAGCATGAGTTTATAAAGTTGGAGTATGTTAAGCAAGTTCTTTTGTCAAAATGAATGAAATCCTAATTCCTTCCCAGCCGAGACACCAAAGGCGCATTTCAAAGGATCAATTTTAAACTTATACTGCCTCATTCTCTCGAACGCTTTCCTCGGATTCAGGAGATGTTGTTCCTCGGATTGAGCCATAATAACAATATCATCAATGTACACCTCCAATTCTCGGCCTACCATACCCTGGAATATGCTATTCAGAGTCCTCCGGTATGTGGCTCTTGCATTCTTGAGACCGCATTACTCTCCACTCATAGGCACCAACTGGACCAGGGCATCTAAATTCTTGTTAATATCTTCTTCGGCGATTGGCACCTGGTTATATCCTGAGTGGGCATCCAAGAGGCTCAATACACAGTTACAAGCTGCCGAATCTACCAGTAGGTCAGCTATCGGCATTGGATACTCGTCCTTTGGAGTGGCAAGATTCAAGTTTCTGAACTCAACACATAACCGCTGACTTGCCATTCTTTTTAATCAGTGGTTCAATATTTAGATATCCCCGGATGTTCAACTTCAAGGCTAGGGCTGAGATGCTCCATTAGTGAAAGACCAATCTTCCTATACTAATCATCTTCCTCGCCCACTCAATGAATCCATCCTCGATTGAACTAGGGCTTCGCTTCGCTATTGCCTCTCCTGCCTTGTGTAGTGCCCTCTGGACTGTTCTAGTTCCCCAGATCTTAGCCAAATCAATAAAGTTCAATGCTAAGGATTGAGGGTGACCAGTGGTCTTATGTGCATTCGGAAGAACCAACCTAGACTAACATATAAGACCGAAGGGACAGACTCCTTTCCGAATGGTCTATGGGGCAGAAGCTATAATCCTCACTTTTTCCTAGCGTCTAGACACCACCTATTAGTAAAACAAGAAAGCAAAGTAATCGCAATTCTTAACTTCGCTGATCCAACAACACCAGTTCCTCGATCTTTAGAGTATTTCAGTACTGGTACTTCGGAATCTGGAGCAAGCAGGTTTCATTCCTGGTAAAGGTGATTGGTCGGTACTCCCCTCTGCCAACCCACGAGCTAAAGGTAAAGGAAAAGGAAAGAGGAGAAGGAAGTAGACAAAAAAAAAGTCGTGATTTCTTCATTACCGGAGCCTTCTCAGGTAGTCTACTTATGACATGGCTCGTTCAGAGGGCTCTTCGCGCTGTCTTCAATATTACTATTTGTCCAAACCAACCAGTAGTAGAAATTAAGAAATGGTAAGATTTGAGACTATGAAAGACCCGTTTGTTTACCAATTCGTCAACTATAAAGAATTTGTTATGAAATGAATGAGCAAACCAGCAGAACCAAGAAATGGGAGGGATGGGGTTTAAGGATTTTGAATTATTTCACCTTGCCCTCCTTGTAGGGGAACGCAACAGAAAACAAAACTTTTCGGTATAGCGAGCACGCCCAGGACCACTATGGAGACGCATACAAGGTTTTGATCTGATCGTTACCGACTCGTAGCGCAGCGGGAAGTAGAGTCGATGAAGATCGTCGGTGCAGATCCCCGCAGCTAGGATTTACAACCTCCCAACCGCGAGAATGTATTCCCTCGTCTGCCCCACGAACAGCGCTCCGGGAGGCGGTCGGACAGTCCCTCGGACGATGTCACGGACAGCCCTTCGGGAGGACCCTCGAAACTCGATCTGTAACTCGGACAGCCCTTCGGGAGGCACACTCGAACTAAGATCGAAACAACGACCTCTCTACCAAGTTGCACACATACGGTGTCAGCTATCCAGCAGGGCTTCGCCGTCCAGAACTAGTTCCTGCCGGAACCCAGACAGCCTTTCGGCTCTACGAAACTCTTTCGTGTGAGGGAGAGAAGAAGCCAGATAATTGCATGGCATGTGATGAGAACTCAAGTGAGAGCTTGGATCAAGGATATGGGGCTGCCCTCACACCTCTATTTATAGGAAACCCAAGGGGGCTTTCTTGGCTCCCAAGTCCTTCTAGAAGGCTTTCCAAAAATATCTCAAGTAGTACTTTTTACTATTCATGACACCACTTTTTCGCGTCCGAAAAATCCGAAAATATTTTTGTGGGTCTTAGAATAATTCCAACACCCACTAAAATGATTTTGGGCGCGTTCCGAAACAATTCCAGATTAGTGATTTTCATCTGCGAAAAGCAACCTAAGCATTTCCGGCAGCTCCGGAACATTTCCGGCAGCTCCGAAATATTTCCGAAAAAAATATTTTAATCTTTTCTCCAGAAAAATTCCAGAAGTTACCAGAACAATTCTAGCACTCTCCAAAATTACCAGGTGCTCTCCGAAACCTTTTCGGCTTAGTGGTTTACCCCGAAACAACTTTTCGGTTTTCTCTCTCGGAACTTTTCCGCCGTCTCCGAAACCTTTCCGGTGACTTTATCTCAGACTCCCTGTCTAGTATTCAACAGATAGATGACCCTTAAGCGTGTGACCCTGTAGGTTCGATGAAGTATAGACATGACCGGAACACTTTCCGATCAATGATCAATAGCGGAACCGAGGACATCCATATTGATCCCTATACCCATACGAAGAATTATTCGAGTGAACCTTTAGTTGCTGTGTGCTATTCCTGTTGCTTCGCGATATATTACAAATACCCGAGGTGAGACTTATTGGCATCCCCGTGAATCAACAACTTGTCCACTATGCCAGTTACCTCGTTCCTGGTATTGTTCTCTTTTCTCGTTCCCGCGTTCCGGCATCCCTGTGATCAAATCACACTGTGTCTGGCCAGACGATGGTGGATACCGTAACACCGAGAGGGCCCTAAGAATATCTCTCCAACGACGGAGGAGCAAATCCCAATCTCGAGCTACCTAGTTCCTTGTCATACTTTTCCGTGAACCCGCAAGCTGCCGTAATAGCCACCCTTTTACAGATGACGTTTAACAAAACCCCAAAGTTCACGAAGCAAGTACAAAGGAACTCGATACTCTCATGGTCTAAGGAATTATGCAAACGCACAACTTTCTCTGTGTTATTAACCATTAACTTGTGACGAATGTATCTCATAGCATAACATCAATTCGGGTCGATTCAACACAAATGTTCTTCTAACATTGTGCCCTCAAAATTGCCGGCATAGACATGCCCATGATCAGGAAAACAGGATCATCATGCAATACATGAGCCAGTCTTAGAGGCATGACTAGGAATACATTTTACTGTTTATTATACCACACGTGCACATGAGTTTCCCTCCGAGCCTCGTGGATATTGCAGACTCGAGAATCATTGCAGTTATAGCATGGAACATAAACATTCATTACAAACTCGGAGATACAAAATAACTGTTATTACTGCCTCTAGGGCATATCTCCTACAGACTCCCACTTGCACTAGAGTCATAATCCAGTTACATGGCTTCCCTAACACCAATGGCTATCCGGTGCTGCTCATGCTTTGCTCGTGGTAGAGGCTTTGTCATCAGGTCTGACATGTTCAGATCCGTGTGAACTTTGCGTACTTTCACTAAACCCGCTTCGACATGATGTCGAATGATTTATATTTGCGTTCAATATGTCTTGTCTTATGGTGCGAACTTGGCTCCCTTGCCTGAGCCACGGCGCCACTATTATCACAATAGATCTCCACCGGATCCAGAGCACTTGGAACCCCACCAAGGTCTTCAAGAAATTGCTTGATCCATACCGCCTCTTTGGAGGCTTCTGAAGCAGCAACATATTCCGCCTCTGTCGTAGAATCCGCCACAGTCTTTTGTTTGGAACTTTTCCAATCAACTGCGCCGCCGTTCAATATGAAAACATAGCCTGATTGAGATTTGAAGTCATTTGGGTCAGTCATGAAGCCTGCATCAGTGTAACCACTTACAATGAGCTCTTCATCACCTCCGTACACAAGGAGTAAATCCTTGGTCCGTTTGAGGTACTTAAGAATACCCTTGACTGCGGCCCAGTGTTCCAATCCTGGATCACTTTGGTACCGGCTGCTAACACTTAGCGCATATGAAACGTTCGGTCTTGTACATAGCATGGCATACATAATAGAACCAACTGCCGAGGCATATGGAACATCATTCATTTGTACTCGCTCATCGAGAGTCCGAGGACACTGATTCTTGCAAAGCACTGTGCCAGGTGACATGGGGAGTAGGCCTTTCTTGGAGTTCTCCATGTTGAACCTTTTCAACACCTTGTCAATGTACGTGCTTTGGCTAAGCGCTATCAGGCGTCTTGATCTATCTCTATAGATCCTAATGCCCAATACATATGCCGCTTCGCCTAAGTCTTTCATTGAAAAACTCCTTTTCAATGAGTCTTTTATTTCGCTAAGGAAATTCACATCATTTCCAATCAACAATATGTCATCCACATGCAAGATTAGAAATGCTTTTGCGCTCCCACTAAACTTCTTGTAAACACAAGATTCTTCGTCATTCCTGATGAAGCCAAACCGTTTGACTACTTCATCAAAATGAATGTTCCAGCTCCTTGATGCTTGCTTCAGACCATAAATGGATTTCTGAAGCTTGCATACCTTTTTAGCATCCTTATGAATGACAAAACCTTCTGGCTGTATCATGTATACATCCTCTTTGAGGTTTCCATTTAGGAAAGCCGTTTTGACGTCCATCTGCCATATTTCATAGTCGAAATAAGCAGCAATTGCTAGTAATATCCGTACAGACCTAAGCATAGCTACTAGCGAGAACGTCTCGTCGTAGTCCACTCCTGGAACTTGCGTGAACCCTTTCGCGACAAGTCTAGCTTTGTGGATAGTAATGTTACCATCCGCGTCCGTCTTTCTTTTGAAAATCCATTTACAACCAATGGGCTTTACGCCTTCTGGAAGTTCTTCCAAGTTCCAAACTTGGTTTTCGTACATGGATTCTATCTCGGATTTCATGGCTCTGTGCCACTCCCTTGAGCTGGGCCCCGCCATCGCTTCTTTGTAGTGCGCAGGTTCATCGTCTTCAAGAATGAAGATTTCATCATGAAACCACTCAGGTGGCTGGACGGCCCTACCTGATCTACGCGGTTCAGTTACAACATTGTCTGAAGTTTTTGCATTATATGCGACAACTTCCGGCTCGGTTGTAGGGATAATTTGCGGAATTACTTCCGGTTCTTTAGCCATAGCAACGGTCGCCGAAGATTCACTAATCTCATTAAGTTGTACTGTCCTCCCACTTACTTCTTTGGCGAGAAACTCTTTCTCAAGAAAGACTCCGCTTTTAGCGACAAACACTTTGTGCTCGGAGGGTAGGTAGAAGGAATACCCAATTGTTTCTTTTGGATAACCTACAAAGTTACATTTGTCTGATCTGGGATCGAGTTTGGTTGGTTGTAAACGTTTTACAAGTACCTCTCATCCCCAAATTTTAAGGTGCGACAAACTGGGTTTCTTCCCATTCCACATCTCATGTGGTGTCGTTTCAACAGACTTAGACGGTGCTCGGTTTAGTGTGTGAGCGGCAGTTTCTAGTGCGTGACCCCAAAAAGATATCGGCAGATCTGTAAGAGACATCATCGACCTTACCATGTCTAACAAGGTTCGGTTACGTCTTTCCGATACTCCATTTCGCTGTGGAGTTCCGGGAGGCGTAAGCTGTGAAACGATTCCACGGTCACTTAGATGTTGGCCAAACTCATGACTAAGGTATTCGCCTCCGCGATCAGACCGCAGAAACTTAATCTTTTTGTCACGATGATTTTCTACCTCATTCTGAAATTCCTTGAACTTTTCAAAGGTTTTTGACTTATGCTTCATCAAGTAGATGTAGCCATACCGACTTAAATCATCAGTAAAAGTCACGAAGTAGAAATACCCACCCCGTGCGGCTGTGCTCATTGGACCACATACATCACTATGTATTATTTCCAATAATTCACCCGCCCGTTCAGGATGACCCTTGAACGGCATCTTGGTCATTTTTCCCATTAGACAAGCTTCACATGTGTCAAATGATTCAAAATCAAAGGACGGTAAAACTCCATCTCTTTGGAGTCTTTGCATGCGTTTCTTTCCGATGTGGCCAAGCCGACAGTGCCACAAATAAGTGGTTGTGGTATCAACCTTCTTAAGGCGTTTAGCATTCATGTTAAAGACATCATTTTCACATTCAAGATTTAGTATGAAAAGGCCCCCAACAATGGGTGCAAATCCATAAAACATATCCTTACAATAAAGTGAACAACCATTGTTCTCAGACTTGTACGAATACCCATCGTGTACTAAACATGATCCAGAGATAATGTTTCTACACAATAGTGGAACAAAATAACATTTATTTAGCTCTAAGATAAATCCTGAAGGGAGACGTAGAGGCATAATGCCGACGGCTTGAGCGGCGATCCCAGCGCCGTTGCCGACGCGCATCATGACTTCATTCTTTGCTAGCTTGCGGACCTTCTGCAGTCCCTGTATCGAGTTGCAAATGTGAGCAACCGATCCGGTATCAAATACCCAAGACTTAGAATTTTCGCTAGCAAGCAAAACATCAATGACATTAACTTGTATAACAATTATACCTTTTCCGGTTTTCCCGGACTTCTTATCGGCCAGATACTTCTTGCAGTTTCTCTTCCAGTGTCCTGTGCCCTTGTAGTAGAAGCACTCAGTTTCATTCTTGGCTCCGCCCTTAGAGTTGCTTTGGGAGCCGGTCTTACCGGCACCCTTGCCCTTCTTTGGCTTGCCTTTCTTTTTGAAACTGGCGGTTTTATTCACAAGCAACACTTGCTTGTGATTTTTCCGCAGTCCTTCTTCCACAGTTTTCAGCATGGCGAGCACCTCTTCTGGTGTTTTCTCCATCCCACTCATGATGTAATTCATGACAAAACCGTTGTAAGACGGGGGGAGTGAAGAAAGCATCATGTCCATCATATGGGATGCTGGAATTGGAAATTCCAGGGTTTTAAGTCTTTCAGCATAGCTAATCATTTTGACTATGTGTTCGCCAACTGAACCGCCCTCAGCCATCTTTAAATTCATCAAGATATTCATGATATCAAAACGTTCAGACCTTGCGGTTTCCTTGTACAGAGCATCCAATTCCCGGATCATATCACGGGGTTTATGGAATTCAAAACGTTTTTGGAGCTCTGGACTCATGCAAGCTAGCATGAGGCACTGTACTGCGTTGTGATCATCATCCTGAGTGGCCCAGACATTTTGTTCATCTTCCGAGGCACCTGCCGCCGGTTTAGCTGGAAGAGCTTTTTCAAGCACATAGATTTTCTTAGCGCTCCTGAGGACAATCCTCAGGTTACGGACCCAGTCCGCATAGTTGTTTCCAGTCGCAGCTAACTTTTCTTTCTCTAACAATGGCCCCAAGTTGAAAGCGGTGTTGCGAGCCATTTGATCTACAACGGTATACACAAGTTTCACTTAGACTTTGTTCATAATGATTTTTGCACTAGTGAATAAACAATTTTATTCTAAAGTGTGCTCCCACTTAAATCAATATCTCTCAAAATTGATTATGAGTGATTCAAGATCCAAATATCAATACAACGCCATAGAATCATCATCTCATGACGAGGATTTTGATTTGGTAGGCCAACTTGCCGATCACATCTCTATGTGACTCTTGTTCATCTTTCGATGCGTGTGTTCCGAGCTCAGGACGATCCTGCCATGAACGTCAAGACAACCAAGTGATCCTGCTGCGAGGTCTGACCTCACCCGCCTTACATTTCTCCAATCGTTCATACCCATGCATCCATGGCGCACCCCGAGAGTATAGATGCTGTGACGGCGCTACACTTGGGAGAACACTAACTACTTGATATTTTAAGTGAGAGATCACCCTAATAAAAAGCGACTACCGCGCAATCAAGAAGGGTGCAACATAAGGGATAAACATCCCATGCAATTCATAATAGCATGATATGGTATAGCCCCTTCTGACGGAGAAGTCAAGTATTTCTTCGTCTTTGGCATTTGCGTCGGAGTTCACCTTCGCGAAGATTGCCACCACCTTGTCGATGCACCAAATAATGTTGCTATCTTTATAGCAAATGAATAAGTGCATTACCTAAGGTTGACACGCAGGTCATTAAAGTGACAATCATATGGCTCCAGCCATCATGCCGAATCATGACACGCAGGTCATGTTAATAAATTTACATTATATAGTCATCTCATACATAATCGAATTAATATGAGCTTTGCTATACCACATCACATGCACATCCTGCAAAAACAAGTTAGACGCCTCTAAACCAGTTTATGCAAAATTTTATTTTACGTGGCTTCTAAGGTTTTGACTTAAACCGCAACTACCAACGTTTTATCATCAAGTATGATTATTCAAGTCACTAGATTAACATTGCGGGGTGTATGAAGCACGAGATAATAAAATCTCGAACCCCATACTGAACTTCGTCATACGCGTGATCCCCGTGCAGATCATATCTGCATTGCCCTTTAGTCTGCGAATTTCATCTTTCTTTTGACTATGGCGGAACCCAAAGAACTGATAGCACTTCGTTGATCAATCAGGATCGCGGATTGCCAGAACTTTGTAAAATTCCACCATGCTGTCTCGAGATCAGAAATACGCAAATTCTAGGGAAGCAACAAGAATATCGGGTAACAGATTTCATCTGCCACCCGCATAAATAATTTTCAGCAATAGATCTGATCTACTCCAAAATTATATTATGCAATACCCATACATCTCCATGTATTCTAGATCATAACATGCATCTACGCATAGCACGGCTCTGATACCACTGTAGGGGAACGCAACAGAAAACAAAACTTGTCGGTATAGCGAGCACGCCCAGGACCACTATGGAGACGCATACAAGGTTTTGATCTGATCGTTACCGACTCGTAGCGCAGCGGGAAGTAGAGTCGATGAAGATCGTCGGTGCAGATCCCCGCAGCTAGGATTTACAACCTCCCAACCGCGAGAATGTATTCCCTCGTCTGCCCCACGAACAGCGCTCCGGGAGGCGGTCGGACAGTCCCTCGGACGATGTCACGGACAGCCCTTCGGGAGGACCCTCGAAACTCGATCTGTAACTCGGACAGCCCTTCGGGAGGCACACTCGAACTAAGATCGAAACAACAACCTCTCTACCAAGTTGCACACATACGGTGTCAGCTATCCAGCAGGGCTTCGCCGTCCAGAACTAGTTCCTGCCGGAACCCAGACAGCCTTTCGGCTCTACGAAACTCTTTCGTGTGAGGGAGAGAAGAAGCCAGATAATTGCATGGCATGTGATGAGAACTCAAGTGAGAGCTTGGATCAAGGATATGGGGCTGCCCTCACACCTCTATTTATAGGAAACCCAAGGGGGCTTTCTTGGCTCCCAAGTCCTTCTAGAAGGCTTTCCAAAAATATCTCAAGTAGTACTTTTTACTATTCATGACACCACTTTTTCGCGTCCGAAAAATCCGAAAATATTTTTGTGGGTCTTAGAATAATTCCAACACCCACTAAAATGATTTTGGGCGCGTTCCGAAAAAATTCCAGATTAGTGATTTTCATCTGCGAAAAGCAACCTAAGCATTTCCGGCAGCTCCGGAACATTTCCGGCAGCTCCGAAATATTTCCGAAAAAAATATTTTAATCTTTTCTCCAGAAAAATTCCAGAAGTTACCAGAACAATTCTGGCACTCTCCAAAATTACCAGGTGCTCTCCGAAACCTTTTCGGCTTAGTGGTTTACCCCGAAACAACTTTTCGGTTTTCTCTCTCGGAACTTTTCCGCCGTCTCCGAAACCTTTCCGGTGACTTTATCTCAGACTCCCTGTCTAGTATTCAACAGATAGATGACCCTTAAGCGTGTGACCCTGTAGGTTCGATGAAGTATAGACATGACCGGAACACTTTCCGATCAATGATCAATAGCGGAACCGAGGACATCCATATTGATCCCTATACCCATACGAAGAATTATTCGAGTGAACCTTTAGTTGCTGTGTGCTATTCCTGTTGCTTCGCGATATATTACAAATACCCGAGGTGAGACTTATTGGCATCCCCGTGAATCAAAAACTTGTCCACTATGCCAGTTACCTCGTTCCTGGTATTGTTCTCTTTTCTCGTTCCCGCGTTCCGGCATCCCTGTGATCAAATCACACTGTGTCTGGCCAGACGATGGTGGATACCGTAACACCGAGAGGGCCCTAAGAATATCTCTCCAACGACGGAGGAGCAAATCCCAATCTCGAGCTACCTAGTTCCTTGTCATACTTTTCCGTGAACCCGCAAGCTGCCGTAATAGCCACCCTTTTACAGATGACGTTTAACAAAACCCCAAAGTTCACGAAGCAAGTACGAAGGAACTCGATACTCTCATGGTCTAAGGAATTATGCAAACGCACAACTTTCTCTGTGTTATTAACCATTAACTTGTGACGAATGTATCTCATAGCATAACATCAATTCGGGTCGATTCAACACAAATGTTCTTCTAACATTGTGCCCTCAAAATTGCCGGCATAGACATGCCCATGATCAGGAAAACAGGATCATCATGCAATACATGAGCCAGTCTTAGAGGCATGACTAGGAATACATTTTACTGTTTATTATACCACACGTGTACATGAGTTTCCCTCCGAGCCTCGTGGATATTGCAGACTCGAGAATCATTGCAGTTATAGCATGGAACATAAACATTCATTACAAACTCGGAGATACAAAATAACTATTATTACTGCCTCTAGGGCATATCTCCTACACTCCTAGCGAGACAAGCGTGGAGAATGCTGCAAGAACCAGAAAGTTTTAGCGCAAGGGTGCGAAATGTATTTCCCTGATGAAGACTTCCTAAGAGCATAGTTAGGAAACCGACCATCGCAGATTTGGGGAGGAATATGTGAAGGGCGTGATGTTATGAAGCAAGGTTTAATTCGGAGGATTGGTACGGGGAGCGACACTAGGATCTGGACGTAAAACTGGATCCCGAGGCACTTTAAAATGACGCCGCTGTGCCCGCGGTCCAATGATCCACCTATGTTTGTGTCGGATCTTATCCATGCTGCAACCAGGCCGTGGAATATGGAGGTGGTCAGAGAACATATGTATGAGATGGACGCCGAAGCAGTAGCGAACATTCCCATCAGTCATGTTGCCCAGCCGGAAAGAATGGAATAGGACGAGGCGGTGAGCTTTTGGCGGATCATCTAGAATCTGGTCGGACTAATGCGCACCGGCAATCAATAGTAGAAGTTCTTTACAGGTTTGGTTTTCCTTTCTGATCAATCGAATGGCTTTTAATAAACCTCAATTCATTCAATTAGCCTTTAGGCATAAAGAAAGCAAGGGCGTAGCGTTCCATTACCGATCATGGTGGTATCGGAAGCACCCCTACCCCTACTCCTCTGGTCTGTCCACCTTACCTTCTGGCGCAACGCTCCGGTCATCATACGACTAGAATGTGATATGGCCTCGCATCTTCTTATTCTTTAAGACTGGACCCATTGCTACTTTGGATGGTCGAGACTAACACTTGTTATGGCTCGCGGAAGGACCCCCATCACTTTGATTGAAAGGTACCCTCATCTCCACCGCATCAGAGAAGGGGCTTGGTCTGGAACGGATTGAGACGGAAAGCGGTAATCAATCGCCGCGTGGTGGAACGCTTGTTGGAGAAGGGTAAGCGCCTCCATGTCGTAGGGGTGGGTAGGCCAATAGAAGACTAGGGAACTTAGCCTAGCCACTCAGTTCTGCCCCGAGCCAAGTCTATTTAGTGTCAGCGAACACATACCACTATCTATATATAGGTTTTTCTTTTTCGTAGAGGTTGTCGCTTAGGTCCTTGGACCCTTCCTTCATGAAGCTTGAGGAAGCACTCACTTTTCTATCCACGGCATTCTTGGTTCTGCACTTAGTCTTGAACCTGTGTTGGTTTGGGACGTCAATCTCATTCGTCAGCGGTGTGTGCCGCGTACTATGATTGCGTTCTTCTTGCTGTCAAATCCCAGTCTATCTTTCACTGAGCTTCCTTCGCTTGGAATTAAAAGTCAAAAAAAAGAAAGAAAGCGTACTGTGAGGTATGAATGATCAAATGTCTACGGGTGTCATTGAATATCATGGGGTACGAACTTCTAAGGTCATGGCGTAGGGTATTGGATAGGCTGGTCCGCTGGTCGAAGTCATTGCAGGGTGTGCTACGGACAGCTATTGTTCAAGGTCATTTCCTTTCTCTCGTCATCACGCCAACATACACAAGGCTTGCCTTCACAGGGCCCCACCTTGACTTGCCATCATATAATGTTTTTTATCGATTTTGATCAAGAGGTGCCGCCGCCCCACACGCCTCCTCACTTTTCCGCCCCCAAGCCACGAGAACCATTTCTTCACACACACATAGCTAAAAAAACGCCAGTCACTAGATAGAGTTATTCAGTCGATAGAATGCTTCTGGTATTTATTCAAGTAGTATGAATCGTATAAAATCGCTAGTCTAGAACCGGCTTCCGAAGGGGTGTGGAATGCTCGCTTGCTTAGAGTACTTATAAGCCGGTCCATTTCGGCCAAATCCGCCGGAGTCGCAGATGTCAATTTTAAATCATCTTTCACCCTCTCAAATATTCTTTGTTGAGGGTGCCTTTTACCATATTGACTCAAAAACTCGGCGATTTTATCTTCCATCTGAGGTTTAGTGAGAGCCTCCGTTACTGAACTCGAAGCATCCTCTCCCCCATTACCAGGGTAGCATTCTGCCGTCGAAGAAAAGAGTACCAATAGAGTTACCGGTAAGAGAGTATAAAAGAGAAAAGGCGCACGCGGGGGGTAACATATAATAGAAACAAAAACAAAACTAAGAATGAGGATGAAAAACATATCCTCATAGTTATAAATCGAACTCTGAAAAACTTCTTTGCCTATCAGTTTTATAAAAAGGAGCTCGAGGCGCTTCATAAAAAAAATATAACATCGTACTGTCCTTCTTTTTAAGCTCTGCTCCCGAAAAGGAAAGGAGACTGATCTTGACATTGGCGTGGTAGGTTCTTTCTACCAACGAAACGAAGAAGTTTTTGATTGTTATCATTCGGAACCCTCTCCGTATTAGTAAGCGGGCCCACACCCAGACTCTGACTTCAATGGTGGAACAACCTCAGCACTCCGGCGTGAACATGAACAATCATTCTATGCAAAATTTCATGTATGATAGTGGTCGATCCCTCGGGAGTGACATTCGTTACTTTGGATTTTGTTCACGCGGTGATCTTCTCTCTTTCCAAGAGTACTACCCTGTACGTAGTCTATGTCTGGGGAGACAGGTGCGGTAGAGAGGTCCCCCACTTCGATTCCTGTCCCGTTAGCATCTCCGATCCGAGAGTTGGGATGACTCCGTTAGTTTCGGTCGGGAGCCGGACGGTAATGGACCTACAACCCTTGCTTGTGGACTAGCTGCAGAGCTAACCTTTGTTCTATTGGTTTGGTGGTTGCTACCAAGACGATTTCTTTATGCCCATCAAAGAACCTCGAGATGCTAATCCACGAAAAACGATACGAGAAATGCAAAAGAACTCAACTACGGAACGAGGGCGACCCGTGACCTCGGTTTCTTACTCGTGCCATTGAACTCTTTCTTGGCAACTTGGACAACTTATAACGATGTTTGTCCCGCATATCAGACGGAAGATCGGGTTACAAAATTCGAAAGCTTTCGTCTCAATTCATATTTAGCCGCGAGCAATCTACGTTTGTGATCTCGTATATTTCGTCGCTTCTCCGGCATCTTACTTAGTTTCCCCCTCATCTTTTAGCAAAAAGCCGCTCCACAGTAGTAAAGTCTCATCTTTTGTATTGGCCGAAGTGACAATAGTCACATTGAACCCTCGAATATGCTCGAAGATCTCGAAATGATCTTCCAGTTCCGGGGAGAATTCGCAAAACTCCGTTTCCATAAAGAATTTTATGGAGTTTTCCCGTATTTCGACCGGAGAATCTAACATAGACATTACTGTAAAGATTCTGACCAAAAAATGGTACATTCCAGGCCCTCGGAGAACGCTTTGTCGTGCAAAGTCACTGACATATCCAGTGTCTTTTTCGGACCCCAAGAATGGATTGGATCGAAACGACTTTCCTGCTTTAAAATAGGGGCCCCTTTGTGTCTGTATGAATCTCTGACCGCACAAAATCTCCATAGCCAATTTTCCAAATTGGATTCTGAAATCAGAGGCAGCTTTTGGTACTAATCTTATCTTATCTTATTTCAAACAATCCAGGAACTTCCATAACATTGGCGTGATTCAGTTTGAGCAACAGATCCTGACGTAATACATCTTCGTAATGAAAATGGAGTGGAAACATCATGGCTTTTCCGCTTTTTTTGAGAATGAGCGCTGTGAACTATCCGCTTCAAAAAGGATAGTTGATCGAACCGAAACCAACGTCAAGTACGAGTTATTAAGCGCCGAATCCAAAAAAGTGTACTTCCTTTACGCTTGATGTAGGATTTACCTATTAATATGAAGTTCACTCTTCTGCTGACTTGAGTCCAGAAGGGAAGCGACTGATTTCCAATTCTTCTTTGCTAGCGCTTGACTCCTGTGGAATTCCATTAACAAGCTTAAAAGAAAGCCTTTTATTTTATTTTTGAGATACTAGTTATTTATAGGTGAAGTTCGATATTTCACTCCGTGGGCCGGCTAATTAATTCAAGTAATTCCTGGAGGGGAATCAATTGAAGAGATTGCCTGCCCATGCTACAATTCCTTACTCAAAAGGACTAGAGTGCTAAGCTGCCTTCCCGGCACCACCACTATAATGAATGGCTCAATAGGAGATGAGAGAGCCCTTGATCCTTTCTAGAATAGAATATAAAGAGAAGCTTGTTCTGCCCATCTATCTAGAGAATGAAAAGGAACTAATGCCACTGATAGGAAATACATAGACCGTACGCCCACTTACCACTCTACCACTTCAATTCAATGACGGACTTCTCCGATACCGATACCAAACCTAGCTTGAGAGAGATCACAGGCATGTGGTGAATTACTTATTACTTATTACTTATTATTCTTAATCTAAGATCATTATGGTTAATCTCAAATCAAATGGACCTTCATGGTCAAACTTCCCCAAGGGTCACCCATCCTCACACTACTCCAGTCCCAGCACGCTTAACTTCTCAGTTCCATTCAACATCTACCCCAACTCGCTTAACAGACACTTGTTGATATATGTATCATATCAATCCTATTAAACCTTGTTGATGCCTAGGACCTTGTTGATGTCTATGTTGTGATGAAATTTTAAAAAAAAAATTAAACTTCCCGATCGGTTACCTATTATATTTTAAATGTTTTTAAATTATTTTTTTGAAAAAATATATTTCTTTTATAATTTTGAACACACATTTTTTATTTTCGGAGTGACAAAAATGTGGTTTTTTGTGAAGATTTTACCAAATATTGATGTAAACTTGAACCACTTTATTTTCGTAAAATACTGGACCATATTTTATTTACAATTGACCAAAGTTTCCATGTAATATGGTTTTTATATACCTCTTCTGAAAAAGACAAATTTCCGCAGATTCAGCTGGAACGGGGTCAAATTTGAACTACATGTGCTTGATAGTTTGCTCTTTATTTTTTGAAAAAATCATTTCTAGATACACAAGTAGTCATTTCATCAGGAATCCACCAAGACTTTTGTAAGATTCCACCCCTATCTATTATCGATCATGCCCTCCGTTTTGACTGCTTTTTGAAATCGACAAAAATAATTCAAAAAAAATAAAAATATTGTAAAACCTTCGCGTTGGATCCTAATTTATGTCTTAGTAACCATACAAAACAACAAACTTGGAATAAAGCAAATATCTTATAAAAGTCTTTTCAAAATGAGCTATCGAGTATGAAGATTCATGACTTTCAAGCCAAATGACCGATGTTACAGCTAGTTTGAAAGGATAGTTTTCCCAAATGATCTCATATTTTGCACATGTGTGTATGTTATACTAGCCAACAAGTTTGCCAAAGGAAGTTTTTATTTTCTTTGCACGAAAAATCCATTTTCCATTTTCCGAGTGACAAAAGTAGGGGTTTTTTGTGAAGGATCTACCAAATATTTAATGTAAACTTGAACCACTTTATTTTTGTAAAATATTAGACCATGTGTTATTTAAAATTGACCAAAGTTTCCATGTAATATGGTTTTTATATACCTATTCTGAAAAAGACAAATTTCCGCAGATTCAGTTGGAACGGGGTCAAATTTGAACTACATGTGCTTGATAGTTTGCTCTTTATTTTTTGAAAAAATCATTTCTAGATACAAAACTAGTCATTTCATCAGGGATCCACCAAGACTTTTGTAAGATTCCACCCCTATCTATTACCGGTCATGCCCTCCGTTTTGACTACTTTTTGAAATCGACAAAAATAATTCAAAAAAAATAAAAAAATTGTAAAACCTTCGCGTTGCATCCTAATTTATGTCTTAGTAACCATACAAAACAACAAACTTGGAATAAAGCAAATATCTTATAAAAGTCTTTTCAAAATGAGCTATCGAGTATGAAGATTCATGACTTTCAAGCCAAATGACCGATGTTACAGCTATTTTGAAAGGATAGTTTTCCCAAATGATCTTATATTTTGCACATGTGTGTATACTATACTAGCCAACAAGTTTGCCAAAGAAGTTTTTATTTTCTTTGCACGAAAAATCCATTTTCCATTTTCCGAGTGACAAAAGTAGGGGTTTTTTGTGAAGGATCTACCAAATATTTGATGTCAACTTGAACCACTTTATTTTTGTAAAATATTAGACCATGTGTTATTTACAATTGACCAAAGTTTCCATGTAATATGGTTTTTATATACCTATTCTGAAAAAGACAAATTTCCGCATATTCAGCTGGAACGGGGTCAAATTTGAACTACATGTGCTTGATAGTTTGCTCTTTATTTTTTTGAAAAAATCATTTCTAGATACAAAACTAGTAATTTCATCACGGATCCACCAAGACTTTTTTTAAGATTCCACCCCTATCTATTACCGGTCATGCCCTCCGTTTTGACTACTTTTTGAAATCGACAAAAATAATTCAAAAATAATAAAAAAAATGTAAAACCTTCGCGTTGCATCCTAATTTATGTCTTAGTAACCATACAAAACAACAAACTTGGAATAAAGCAAATATCTTATAAAAGTCTTTTCAAAATGAGCTATCGAGCATGAAGATTCATGACTTTCAAGCCAAATGACCGATGTTACAGCTAGTTTGAAAGGATAGTTTTCCCAAATGATCTCATATTTTGCACATGTGTGTATATTATACTAGCCAACAAGTTGCCAAAGAAGTTTTTATTTTCTTTGCACGAAAAATCCATTTTCCATTTTCCGAGTGACAAAAGTAGGGGTTTTTTGTGAAGGATCTACCAAATATTTGATGTCAACTTGAACCACTTTATTTTTGTAAAATATTAGACCATGTGTTATTTAAATGGAGTATATTGCAAATGAATTGCAAATTCAAACTCCAATTTGAATTCAAGTTAGCCAAGTTGTAAATGCTATTGTGTGATCAAAGTAATTCATATTGAAATGTGTATGATATGCCTCTGATGTGCAATTGAAATGTGGTATGTTGCTATGGTTCAAGTTGCACAAGCATTTGAAATGAATTTGATTTAATTCCAATTAATTCAAATAGCAAATGCTACTGGTCTCATTTTAAATTCAACTCAAACATAGTTCAAAGTTGGATATTTGGATAGATTATTTTCTCCTGATCATTTTTCATATATTATATGTTAAATTTGGAGTTAATATGAATTTTCTATGAATTTTCAAAGTTTCACTTAATTTCTGCCATTTTTTGATTTATTCTTTAATCAGAAAAAATAAAAAAATTGTAAAACCAACGGTCCCGGTTTTTGCGACAAACCGGGACCAATGCCTCGCCAGAGCATTGGTCCCGGTTGTTGGCAAAAACCGGGACCGTTGTAAAACCAACGGTCCCGGTTTTTGCCACCAACCGGGACCAATGCCTCGCCAGAGCATTGGTCACGGTTGGTGGCAAAAACCGGGACCGTTGCCCCAGTTGAACCGGGACCAATGCCATATCCAGACGAACCGGGACCGTTGCCCGGCATCGGTCCCGGTTCTGTAATGAACCGGGAGCGATGCCTCTTTTGGGCTGGACGAAAGGGGGGTCTGTCTACTAGTGATGTCCATAACATCATGTAATTAGTGGAATGATAACGTCCTTATGTAGTATGTATCTCATTTATTGCCACATGTACCTTTGAAACATGGTTCTCCCTCACATTTGGTGGTGATAGTCCTAAGCATGTATGTCGAAGCACCAACTGATCATATCCAACGGATTGGAACAAATGAAGGACCCATATTGATTTGAGGAAAAGTTATGCCTACGCCCAGTCGCCCACCCTCGCTACACTCACATTAACCCCACGATGGAAAATAAACAAAATAAAAAATCTTAAATTTTGTGAGATTGATTAAGAATTATTCTTGGGATTTTTTACTGTACATCATACTACTCAATATAACGAGTAGTATTTGGTTCATCCAATGGTCAATATGGATCGGTCAAATTTTTACTCTAGGATATACTGGTAATTTTCTATTACAGATAGATTTTTTATTTAGTTTTAACCATAATTAGTAGCATTATAATTAATTCAATTAACCACAGCAAGTCGTCGGCCACAGCAGACCGCCCATGACCTCCTTCTTCCTCCTTGCGCCAGTAGGAGAAGCAGGTGCGCGCCGAGCATGCAAGACAGTCCGTCAGCTCGCCAGCGACCTCGGTGCATAGAGCTTCCGAGTCCATCTTGGACCACTTGCACCAGGCAGAGCATGATCACACTGGTGGGGCAGAAAAAGGGAGTGCCTTTGAAGGTTGGTGATGGCAGGAGCAAGGAGGGCAAGGAAAATTACAGCAGACACCGGCTCAATGACGGCGCAGACCGAACGGCCAATCCATTCAAGCAGGCGGTGATGAGGGGGGTGATCAACAGCAGCGTCCGGGGGTGATCAACAACTATGGTGCAGAGCACTTGCAACAGCAGCGTCCTTAGTGTGCACCTCGATGGCTCAATCTCTTCGCCAAGTCAACAATCAAAGGCAGGCACCGTCGCAGGTTCCTCACCGGCCAGCCGGCCAGCGCAAATGGCGCTAGATTAATAAATTGTGAAGTACCAAAAATAACCCTAATTACTCAATATACTACCAAAATTTTGATGTAGTATTGCCTTATCTGGGCAGTCTAACTATAAAAATAAACGGCTCAAATTAACTTGATGTACCATAAAAGGTCTCTTATTCTTTTATGTGCTTGCAAAATTTGGTGGTCAATTGACATCCGAGGATTATGAACAATTGTTTTAGGTGCTTACATAAACAGTAGTGAAACATATGTTCATATCAATCCCACAAAGTTTCAATTTTTGTGATTTAGTTTGCTATATATGCTTTCTAGCATGGGTGATATAAGCCCGCCAGACCTTCTCCGTGGTACCTGGACTCAACTACTTTGGTGTATTGAAGCCCTAGAGGCATGAACGAAGAAATTATACTATGCAGTCAATGGTCACTCAAAATAACTAAGCAAACCCTTTTTAATGGTCTAATTGATACAATACCAAAAGATAAAGTGCAATTCATGCAGAGATAACATGACCTATTCATTTTTACCAGAAGTCATACCCGTCCTTTTCTAACATAATATATAATTCTTTCATATTGCACACTAACAATATAAATAGTGGGGCAGTAGGTGGCCGGTGCCCAACACTGTTTGTGCCGGAGACAGAATCACAATCCACATATGGCCTTTGTAGCAGATCAACATCAAATCTCATAGCATAAGTTAAATCGATGCTTGGCCTGCAGTCTCTCCTGAGTAGTCGCTATGCTTAATTGTAGCTGGGTAGATGCTAAGCGAACGATGCTAGATTTAGTAGAAATGGGATGCGTTGGGAATGGCAGTATAGCTTTTTTCTAGCCTCGGATGGCTTGTTTACGACATTGTTGTACATTTTCTTGGGCAGCCGGAAGTCCCATACCACAATGTGGTACTTTTTTATTGGAGGCATCTGCGACTTAGAGCATATCCCTAAGCTCCTGAAAAATAGAGCGCCCTCATCGATCCATCTTTGGTTACGTTTCTGTTCCCACCGGTCAGCCGGTGTCGATATAATCTGAGTAACCTTGGAAGAGATGTTATGGATCGTGGGGCTTCGCTGAAGGGTTTGTGGTTGGTTTCCTGTGCTTTGAGGGCTCATTTGGTTTAGAAACAGGATGTGGTAGGCACAGGAGTTTAGCTTCATGTAGGTGAACATTTAATTGCAGTGACATTGACCTGTACTAAGTATTTTTCTTGAGAGAGATAAAGTTGAGATTTCAGAGAACATTACATGGAGTCTTCATGTAATTGTTGCTCCAGCAGTTCAGACCTGATCAATGCCATTTTTTTACTTTAAATCAACTACTAGGATATCCCCATGAGTTGCATAACTGCATTCTATGGTCCGGATCGATGCATAAGCAAGGTTGACATTAGCTCGTTGCCTTTATGGTAGATTTTCTAGAAGTGGGATGCACTGGCAGTACACTAATATTTTGTGTTAATATACTGATTAAGCGTTTGTTTATCAACAAGCTGACTAGTGGTTCAGGTAAAGTTGTCATGTCACTCATACATACCTTGACTCGAGTTTTCCAGTGAAGTTGAGCTGGATGCATTGATGCCAGAAGATGAAAGAATAAATTGCACTACGCAGTCGATGCTCACCCGAAAGAATGAAACAAACATATTTTTAGTAGTACTATATATAGTAGATGCAAGAACGAATAAAATTTATGAACTATCCTAGTAAAATGGGAGCAACCCTTCCTGATTGGTTTTTCCATGGTATGCCACTGGTTTCAATCTGAAACAATTGAAATGGAGCGTGTATGTGCATAGGGGTTTAACCACAACTTCCCTACCTACTACGTTAATTGGTGCGTGGTTCATTTTTATTAGAATCCATGTCCATTGTATGCATATATATACACTCACACCCGCTCCGGAGCGCGCGTCGAGCATGGAAGCCCAGAGCGCCGCCAGAAGTTGCTACTCATAATCGAAAACTGTTCTTGAGAGGCGGAGAGGTGGGGCCTCATCCACATCATCGGCGGCAGGGTCGTGATTGACAACAAACGAGGATGACCGTGGCTTTAGGGTACTGGTCCTTCGGGTTACGTGCACGAAGACTTTCGGTTGTCATCGACAAGGCCAAGACGACTCTGTAGGAGAGCGGCGCGTTGGCTGCTCATTCTGCGGTGGTAGGGCGGGGTTGTTTGGTGGTCTAGAGACCTCGATTTAATTTTATTATGCATGAGACAGATTTGTACTTTTGGTGAACCTTTATTATTCATTTCAACCAAAATCTGATTCGTCCATTTCTAATATAAATGTATAAGAAAAATATCTAGTCATTCATTACATAAAATCTCTTTGCACAACACGTTAACATTATAAATAGTGGACAGTAGGCGGCAGATGGCAGACCATTGGATGGTGAACCACTTCACAACGCTGATACAATCACAAACCTCACGGGCCTTCATAGCAGATCAATACCAAAGTTCTTAGCATAAGTTGAAGCAATGTTGGGTAGCCTGTCATATATAGCTGCTAGCCTGCTACGGTCAATTTTAGATTGATAAATAGATGTAAGCGGACGATACTTAAATTCCATAGAAATGAGATGCGTGGGGAATGGAAGTCTAGCTCAGGGTTCTGCTTGAACTCCCTGTTTTGTACATTCATGTACATCCTCCAGTGATGCCGACAGACCATTTTGGAGAACTTTTCTACTCCTGCTTGTTCTTCAGCTTGTCCCCACTGAGTAAGTTCTATCTGAAGATTTCGGCATCCCCATGCTTTCTTTGCGCCATCCCTACCGCGATTGTTGCAGCGTACCATGATGGACACTGGATTGTGATCGTTTCATGTTCAGGAGTAACAAGAGAGCACCATGTGCATTAAAATTTAACCACCTTATCAAGTAGGCCAGATGGTCATCTCATCGATGCTTCTTAGCTAAAGCTATAGATACTTGACCCGCTATATGCTGTTGGTACGGTTAACCATAAGTCAACCGTGGCAATAAAAAACTTGGACTATCAGTTACTTTGGAAGAACAATTAATTAACTGCCAGGACATAACTTTATCCTGTAACTGCAAATTCCTACACAATACAAAATTAGTAAAAATAAGATAAAATTCCATTAAAATAAATTCTACTGTGGTACATTTTCCGTTACTAAATGTAGTAATGGACAGTATTGGCGCCAACAAACAAAATTGCTACGTTATGTATTCCGAAGCAACTGCAAACTCCATACAGTAAAAAAATCCCATTACAGTTTGCCAGTATTCTCAACACTCCAGAAAAATGAAAGCATCAAATTTTAAGCTTGCCATTTATATATCCTACTAGAAGCAAAGTTACAAGACACGATGTAGTTTTATTATGTTGAGCAGAGGCATAAAGAGCACCATGTACGCCAAAATCGCTAGTTGCCTACGGCCGAAGCTATGCCGACGGCCACCGTCGGCATAGATGGAGGTAGCTGGGGGAAGATGCCGGCTCTGACTTTCAAACATGATACCTAAACCAAACGAATGAACGTGGCATCACGTGATGGGATTATTTTCTACTGGTAAAGGCCCGTCCTGCTGCATTACTATTTTTTTAGAATGTATAGTTATATCCTCTCAAACCTAAGTACAAATATCACGCACACTCGTACGTACATAGTAACCTGAAGCATCAAATCAATACGTCCAAATCTCGTACAAGTTCTCTACCCCTCAAGGTTTTGCACATAACAGATTGGTCTAAAACAAAGTACATCTTTGGATAACCAATAATGAAATTGTGTAGGACCTGAGAATCATACACTACACAAAAATCGCTGGTTGCCGACGGCCGAAGCTAGTCGGCATAGAGACGGCAAAGAAAAGCCGTAGGCATATCTCCATCTATGCCGACGGTGGCCGTCGGCAACCAGGGCCACAGCCGTCGGCATAGCTCTAGCCATCGGCATATGTGCCACGTGGCACATGAGATACCGGCCGGCTAACGGCGTTGGAGCTATGCCGACGGCTTTACCGTCGGCAAAAAATATTTATTATTTTAATTAAATGTGTTTTTAATATTCAATTTTATTTATCTAAATTTTAACATATGCAAATTATATATCAATTTGGGGTAGAATTTTCCATAGATTATGAATATACACTTTGTTTTTGTATTTGGATATGTTAAAAATGCAAAATAATATACTTTTTCAAATATGTCCTTATAGTTTATGAAAATCACAAGTAATTCATACATGCATGGATTTTGCCAAATTTTATATGTTTATGGATCAGAATCTTGCAAGGGTTCTGTTGGCATACTATATTTTCAAATTTACATAGATTAAAATAATAGAATAAGCAGTTAGTGTTTACGTCGAAACGAGCACAACGCGAGGCAATCTTAGGCATGACCGGTGATAGCTAGGGGTGGAATCTTGCAAACCTCTTGGTAGATCTCTTATTAAATTAGTACTTGTGCATCTAGAAATGATTTTTTGAAAAAATAAATAGCAAACTATCAAGCGCTTGTAGTTCAAATTTCACCCCGTTCCAACTAAATCAGTGGCAATTTGTCTTTTTCGGCAGAGGTGTACAAGAAACATTTTACATGGAAAGTTTGGTCAATTGTTAATAAAATATGGTCAAGTATATTACAAAAATGTATTGGTTCAAATTTACATCAAATATTTGGTAGATCCTTCACAAAAAGACCCTACTTTCGGCACTTGGAAAATGAAAAATGAATTTTTCGTGCAACGAAAATGAAAACTTCCTTTGGCAAACTTGTTGGCCATTCAAATATACACACATATGCAAAATATGAGATCGTTTGGTAAACTATCCTTTGAAATTAGCACTAACATCGGGCATTTGGCTTGAAAGCCATGAACCTTCATACTCGATAGCCCATTTTGAGAAGACTTTTTTAATAGATTTGCATTATTCCAAGTTTGTTGGCTTGTATGGTTACTAGGACATAAATTAGGATGCAACGCGAAGGTTTTACAATTTTTTTATTTTTTTTGAATTGTTTAAGCACCGATTTCAAAATGCGGTCAAAACGGGAGAGGAGGGCATGTCCGGTGATAGCTAGGGGTGGAATCTTGCAAACCTCTTAGTAGATATCTGATTAAATGAGTACTTGTGCACCTAGAAATGATTTTTCTTAAATAAAGAGCAAAATATCAAGCACTTGTAGTTCAAATTTCACCCCGTTCCAGCTGAATCGGCGACAATTTGTCTTTTTCAGCAGAGGTGTACAAGAAACATTTTACATGGAAAGTTTGTTCAATTGTTAATAAAATATGGTCTAGTATATTACAAAAATGTATTGGTTCAAATTTACATCAAATATTTGGTAGATCCTTCACAAAAAGACCCTACTTTCGGCACTCGGAAAATGAAAAATGAATTTTTCGTGCAACGAAAATGAAAACTTCCTTTGGCAAACTTGTTGGCCATTCAAATATACACATATATGCAAAATATGAGATCATTTGGTAAAACTATCCTTTGAAATTAGCACTAACATCGGGCATTTGGCTTGAAAGCCATGAACCTTCATATTCGATAGCCCATTTTGAGTAGACTTTTTTAATAGATTTGCATTATTCCAAGTTTGTTGGCTTGTATGGTTACTAGGACATAAATTAGGATGCAATGCGAAGGTTTTACTTTTTTTTTATTTTTTTTGAATTGTTTAAGCACCGATTTCAAAATGCGGTCAAAATGGAAGAGGGGGGCATGTCCGGTGATAGCTAGGGGTGGAACCTTGCAAACCTCTTAGTAGATATCTGATTAAATGAGTACTTGTGCACCTAGAAATGATTTTTTTAAATAAAGAGCAAAATATCAAGCACTTGTAGTTCAAATTTCACCCCGTTCCATCTGAATCGGCGACAATTTGTCTTTTTCAGCAGAGGTGTACAAGAAACATTTTACATGGAAAGTTTGTTCAATTGTTAATAAAATATGGTCTAGTATATTACAAAAATGTATTGGTTCAAATTTACATCAAATATTTGGTAGATCCTTCACAAAAAGACCCTACTTTCGGCACTCGGAAAATGAAAAATGAATTTTTCGTGCAACGAAAATGAAAACTTCCTTTGGCAAACTTGTTGGCCATTCAAATATACACACATATGCAAAATATGAGAACATTTGGTAAAACTATCCTTTGAAATTAGCACTAACATCGGGCATTTGGCTTGAAAGCCATGAACCTTCATACTCGATAGCCCATTTTGAGTAGACTTTTTTAATAGATTTGCATTATTCCATGTTTGTTGGCTTGTATGGTCACTAGGACATAAATTAGTATGCAACGCGAAGGTTCTACATTTTTTTGATTTTTTTTGAATTGTTTAAGCACCGATTTCAAAATGCGGTCAAAACGGGAGAGGGGGGCATGTCCGGTGATAGCTAGGGGTGGAATCTTGCAAACCTCTTAGTAGATCTCTGATTAAATGAGTACTTGTGCACCTAGAAATGATTTTTTTTTAAATAAAGAGCAAAATATCAAGCACTTGTAGTTCAAATTTCACCCCGTTCCAACTGAATCGGCGACAATTTGTCTTTTTCAGCAGAGGTGTACAAGAAACATTTTACATGGAAAGTTTGGTCAATTGTTAATAAAATATGTTCTAGTATATTACAAAAATTTATTGGTTCAAATTTACATCAAATATTTGGTAGATCCTTCACAAAAAGACCCTACTTTCGGCACTCGGAAAATGAAAAATGAATTTTTCGTGCAACGAAAATGAAAACTTCCTTTGGCAAACTTGTTGGCCATTCAAATATACACACATATGCAAAATATGAGATCATTTGGTAAAACTATCCTTTGAAATTAGCACTAACATCGGGCATTTGGCTTCAAAGCCATGAACCTTCATAATCGATTGCCCATTTTGAGAAGACTTTTTTAATAGATTTGCATTATTCCAAGTTTGTATGGTTACTAGGGCATTTGGCTTGAAAGCCATGAACCTTCATACTCGATAGCCCATTTTGAGAAGACTTTTTTAATAGATTTGCATTATTCCAAGTTTGTATGATTACTAGGACATAAATTAGGATGCAATGTGAAGCTTTTACATTTTTTAGATTTTTTTTGGAATTGTTTTTGTCGATTTCAAAATACGGTCAAAACGGGGGAGGGGGCATGACCGGTGATAGTTAGGGGTGGAATTTTGCAAAACTATTGGTGGATCTCTGATGAAACGAGTACTTGTGCATCTAGGAATTTTTTGAAAAAATTAAGGGCAAACTATCAAGCACTTGTAGTTCAAATTTGACCCCGTTCCAGCTGAATCGATGGAAATTTGTCTTTTTCAGGAGAGATGTATAACAAACATTTTACATGAAAAATTTGGTCAATTGTTAATAGAATATGCTCTAGTATTTTACAAAAATGGAGTTGTTCAAATTGACATCAAATATTTATTGGGTCCTTCACAAAAAATCCTACGTTTGGCACTAAAAAAATAAAAAAATGGATTTTTCGTGCAAAGAAAATAAAAACTTCCTTTGGCAAACTTGTTGCCCATTCCAATATACACACATATGCACAGTTTTGCAAAAATAATTTCCAATTTGTATGTAAAAAATCATTTCCTTTATCTGTAAGTATTAAAAATAGTATTTTTTAATTTAAAAAAAATGTAAATGTAGTAAAAATTGATGGTATTCCAAGTTTAAATTTTTGTGTGAAAACTATTACACATATACTATCTCTGTGTAAAAGGGTTTTATTTTTTGAATTTTTTTTCATTTTCTTTCTTTGCTTTTACAATGCATAAAGAAGCATATATGGGCAGCTTATTTGTGATTGGTCCATTCCGGATGGCATGGATCGATGACATGGCACCTCCCCAGTCTCCTCTCTCTCCTTATCCTCACGCGCTGCACACCACCCTGCCGCACTCCACTTCCATAGAGGAAGTGGCCCACTCGCGCAACGCGCCGCCGGAGGAGCCTCCCTGCCTCCCCGCCAGTGCGTCTCGTCGGCGCACCACCAACGACCGGCCCTCGCCCAGCCCGCACCCTGGCGAGCCCCACCCCGCCTACACTCCCTCCGCCGCCAGCCCTCCACCCAGGTGCCCCCAAGGAGCCGTTCTTCCTCGGCGAGCCCGCCTCCCGTGCGCCCCCTCCCTGACGACTCCGCCGCGGCCACGACACCACTGCCGCCTCCCCTCAACGCCATGGCCGCGCCGAGCCTCCACGCAACCCGACCACGACGACGACGGCCACCACCCGACCACGTCGCGCCCCTCCTCCGCCCGCCTCCTCGCCAGCACGCAGCCTCCTCGGCGGGCGACGGCGACCACTGCGGCCACCACAACCGGGCGCTCCGCGACCGACCACCACCACGGCCACGTCGGTTCGAGCGACCACGGCGGACCCAGGGTGGCCTCGCCACGCCGTTCAGTCACCATGCCCGCGCCATGGCAGCACCGCAGCGCTCGTTCCCCTGGCAGCACCGTGGCCGGGCCATGCTCCCTGTCGGCGCCGTGGCCACGGAATTTTTTTTAGTTTTTAGTAAATAGATATGCCGACAGTTATCCCGTAGGCATACCTCTTCGCCAGAATCAATATGGTGTTGACACGTGGCAAACGACACCTAACGGAGCTGCCGTCTATTTTGTTTGCCGACAGCCAAAAAAACCATAGGCATAGATTGTTGCCGACGGTTTTTTATATGCCGACGGTCTTTCGAGCTTTGCTGATGAAAGAGACCCCGACGGCTGTATGCCGACGGCCACCGTTGGCATAGCCTTTGCCGAGGGTTTTTTGGGCTATGCCGACGGCTTTTTGCCGTCGGCAACTAACCATTTTGGCGTAGTGATTTGGGGCCTTCGTAGAAGATCTAATACAAAAATTCGAAGCACAAGTTAAATTGATGCTTGGCCCACCGTCTCTCTTGTGTAGCCGCTATGTTGAAACTTATTTCGCGATCGCTTATAGGTCGACTCAGTTAGAATTACTCTAAGCGTATGATGTTTTGGACACATGAGTCTGTCCTTTTGTTAGCTTCAAACGACTAGTTTATACATTTCCTTGGGAAGCCAGAAGAACATTGGCACTATGTCGTACAGTATGTCAAGACTATTCATAATTGTTGTTCCGATAACTCTGGAGGCGAGCTCCCCAGAGATCCAAAGAAACAATGTGTTTTCTCAAATTGCCTTCTCTATTGCCGTTGTAGCAGAACCTGGTCTAAACTAAAATATTTTTCGACCAAAAGAAAAATTAAAAAGTAATTCTAGGTTGCATGTGTGATAACATAATGTACTAAACGAAAGATAGTGTGCATCTTTAATTGCCATCTAGATTGTGGTTTTACCATTTAAACACATGGTTTTCCCTAACATTTTGTGGTACGGTGGTACTCCTAAGCATCAATGTTGAAGTATGAACTAATCTTATCAATCGAATTATAACAAATGAAAGATCCATATTGATTTAAGGGCACTGAACCTTCTCCCCAATACCTCGACTCATAATATTAGCTGAAGCAGAGCCGGAGCATAAAGAATAAATTATACGATGCAGTGGATGCTAATTCCAAACCACCGAACGAACCATTTTAATGGTTTACTTGATGCGGCAGAGATAACTTGTTCCCTATTCATTCCTATCAGAAGCCGTACCTGTTCTTTTCTAAGATAAATGTATAAGAAAAATAACTATGCATTCATAACACATATATGATCCCTTCGTATGACACATTAAAACTATAACTAGCATTCATAACGTATGATCTCTTCGTATGACACACTTAAACTATAAATAATGGGACAATAGATGGTCGATGTCAACCACTCTTTGTCCGCAGATACAACAGCAAACCACACGGAGCCTCTTTGTGATGCATATACAACCCCAGACTACACAAGATCTTTATAGCAGATGAACATCAAAGTGTGTAGCATAAGTTAAAGCTGCCTTCCCTTTCTGTATAGCTTCTATGGTTTGGAGTGTATGTAGGCTAATGATGCTATGTTTTTTAGAAATGGGATGCATTGGAATTGAAGTATGGCAACTGGTTTACATTCTCTTGCCCAGCCAAAAGATTTTTGCTGCTACCGAGAACATCAAAGTCCAACTGGTTTACATTCTCTTGCCCAGCCAAAAGATTTTTGCTGCTACCGAGAACATCAAAGTCTTAGACATAATTGCTGCTCCCGCAATTCACCAGGTGAGCTCCACAAGCCTACCTCGACTGAAGTGTAGAACGAAAATATACAATAAAAATTGACCGTGCCGTTATTTTGTTATTACTACGCAGCCATAAGAAAACTAACAAAATGCCATCCACAATGATGATAATCTATTAAATTAGTGTGAGTTCCAAATAAGCCCGCTCAACAACCAAAGTAATTGTTCACATAGAGTTTTTTAAGTTCTTTTACGACACTCCTTGGTACTCAATGCATAGCGGCAGAAATACCAACTAAATCTAGCCCTTTTGAATAAGGAAAATATTATAGAATTTTTTCCATGCTCTCAAGACACCCAAATTAAGTGTGCATGATCTTATATTTCCCGTGATTACATCGGCAGGTTCGTGTTGCATACCCGTAACATAGCACCCTTATGTAGTAAGTACCTCTCTAATTGCCACCTAGATTGTAATCTTGCTCTTTAAACATATTATTCTCCTAACATTTTGTAGTGGTTCTCCTAGGCCTCTATGTTGAAGTACCAACTGATCTTATCCATCGGATTAGAACAAATTAAATGACGTATCGATTAAGTCCACCCTACATTCTCCCCTATTGACTCAAATTCTTAGCTGAAATGGAGCCGGAAGCATGAATGGGAGAAGTTATACTATGCAATAACTTTAAAAAGAGAAACTCCCGAAAAGATAACATGTGATGAATTCATTTCTCCCAGAAGTTGTACCCTGTCCTTTTTGTAACATAAATGTTTAAGAAAAATAACTATGCATTTGTAACATATGATCCGTTCGTATGGCACATTAATATTATAAATAGTTAGGGCAGTAGGTGGCCAGTACCAAACACTAGATGATGAACCATCCTTCATAACGTTGATATAATTAACAACCTCGTGGGGCCTTTGTAGTAGCAGATAAACACAAAAAGTCATGCATATTATCAGTTGAGACAATGCTTGGTCGCCTCTCTTAGGTAGCTGGTATAGTCAATTTTAGCTGGGTGGACGTTAGCGGACGAAGATGATAGATTTCATAGAAATGGGATGCATTGGTAATTAACGAGATTTTAGCTCAGTTCTCTCTTGAGACTCCTTGTTCACCACATTGGTGTACATCGTCTTGCCATGCAGAAAGACGATTACCCCAAATAACTGCTTTGCTGGAAGAGAAAGTTGTGAGTTCAGAGCACATTGCATCGAGGTTTTACATCTATGTTGCTCCTGCACCTTGGGATTCTGATCTGGTAACATTAAACCCCGCCATTGCTAGGATATCTCCCCTTAATTCTCAGACCTTTCTGGCTGATGCTTGTTCTTCAGCTTCTCGATGACTACCTCCACAATGCGTAAGTTCTATCTGAACATCTGTGCAGCCCCTTGCTTCAGGCCAACAATATTGCCATTGTAGCAGGGTACACCTCAGCCAAGAAATGGGTCCACAACCTTCCTGGAGGCATTGATTTTTGCTACCACACACCTCGCAGATCCTCCCTTCTGGCCTCTCCAGCAGAAACCCTATGACCTTTGGATTAGACAACGGCAGCGCTTCAGCGTCGTTTACCCTCCTGGGGGCTTCGTATCAGAGTTCAGCATCGCCAAGCGGGACCCGTAGACCCATGGACCCGTCCAAACTTCTGTGGAAACAATGACGGTGGAAGTGATGTCGGCGACACGGCAATGGTTGAGATAGTCGGTTGTTCTCAGGCGTATCCAAGGGATTGCCTCGGTTCGTTTTTCTGCTATGACGTCGAAGCTGCGATTGCGGGGCCCTGTGTCTCTAAGCGGATGATGCTAGATCTCGTAGAAATGAGATGTGTTGGAAAATGAGTATGGATTTTTGTTTGCTTCGGATGACTTGCTTACCATATAGATGTACATTTCCTTGGGCAGCCGAAATACCATTGTTTCTATGGTGTACTTCTTCGAGATAGAAAATTGTGAGTTTTGAGCACAATATATAGGGTCTACACATAATTGTTTCTCCGGCAACTCAGGAGGCGAGTTCTCCCGAGATCCAGCGGAATGATATATATGTTCTCAAACTGCCATATATATGTCGTTGTAGCAGAACATGATCAAAACTAAAACATTTTCTGAAAAAAATGAAAGGTAAAAATTTGATCTAGATTGCATGTGGATAACATAATGTAATGAGCAAAATTATGGCGTCTTTAGGTAGTAGGGTCCTCTTTAATTTCCATATACTCCTTCCGTCCCGGTTTATTAGGCCCGTACCTTTTTATAAGGCTTCGTCTTGGAAAGTTGTGTGCATGCATCTTTTTCATTGGTTGCATAAAGAGTTATTGTTGTTAGTCTCATTGCTAGAAAATAAATACAATGCATGCAAGTTTTTTCATTTGCTGCATGTGAAAACTAGCATATGGGAGAGTGCATTGGGAATGGCATGAAGTGATTAATGTGAGCAAATTACTACTACGTGACTTGGTATAAGAGAAATAGTCTTTGGGCCTAATAAACCGAGACGGAGGAAATAGATTCAAGTTTTACCATTTAAACATATGGTTCTCCCTAAAATTTGGTGATGGAACTCCTAAGGATCCATGTTAAAGTATCAACCAATATTATCCATCGAGTTAGAGAAAATGAAGGATCCATATTGATTTAAGGGCATCATACCTTCTTGTACCTCGACTCAAACTATTAGCTAAACCGGAGCCTAGAGTAGGAAGGAAGAAACTGTACCATGCACTCAAGTCTCACTTAAAACAACCAAACAAACCATTTTAATGGCCTAATTGTTGCAGTACACGAAAAAAACAGCAATTCCCGCAGAGATATGTCATGTGCACTATTTTTTTTTTGAAACTGTCACCGGGGGGGGGGGGGAGAACTCCCCACCTGAATTTGATCTCAAAATAAAAATTGATCCAGTTTATAAGGAAAACCGGATCGAAAACCATACAGAGCGACCCAATTTATGAGGAAAACTGAGTCAAAAAACCTCACAAGCGAAGAGACCTAGTCTACCACATGACTGAAGGCTGCATTCGCATGGAGCACACCACCAAAACCGGAGCCGCCGCTCCGGCGTCCCCCGCTCGCATGCGAGCCGCAACGCCGCACGACACGGCCACCTTATAGCCCTCGCTACACGAGACGACCGGTTGCATACCCCAACATTGCGCCAAAATCCGAGGCCGCTACCTCGGCGTACTAGTCCGATCGATCCCACGGATCGCATCGACCGGGCCGACGATCTCGCTGCCCATGCAGCACAAGGTCGACACCCAAGTAATATGTAGCCGCAGCCTCACCCCATAAGGCCACTGCCGCATTACCTTCTGAGGCCGCCGCCTCAGCGCACATCCACCATCCGGAGCCGCCGCTCCGGCATCCACAAGAACCACTGGTCTCGCTTGTCGGTGCCGAGCTCCGAGACGAAGACCCCAAGAGGTAAACAACACTGAAGTGTTGTCGTCGTCCTACCCAAGGGTCAAGGGTTTCCCCTGGAAGGATCTGTATGGTAGAGGTGTGGCAGCAACAAACGATGCCTCCAGGAAGGTCAACGACAGCCACAGCCGCCGCCATCGCTGGTCACAGCACGAGGCCGCGACAGGGTCTTCACCCCCACTCCCACATCAGCTCGACCGCACAACATCCCGCACCGGCGCCGACAAACCCACCAACCACCACCACCTCTGGAGCAGCATGACCTCGGCAAAAACCGAAAGCAGAGCCGCCGGACGCACCACGACCACCACACCCTACCGAGCACCATGCCGGCAAGGGATGAAGTTGCACCACCCGAGACCGTGAGCCACCTTGGCGCCTGACCACAGCTCTGCACCGGCACCAAGGCACCCTGCACCGCCCAGCCGCGCATCAGATCTGGATCGCACCCGCCGCCAAACCTGCCGAAGACTGGAACCACTGGATCTGCGAGGAGAGGCAGGGAAGCACGCAGCCAGCGGCCCACCCGTCAACAGATCCGCCCCTTCCCATCGCGCCCGTCGTCGCCGCCCATCGAGCGCCCTTCGACGCGCCGCCGAGGATAGGGACGGGAGCCGGCCTTCGAGCGCCCAAACACTGGCCAGCCTCAACACGCCGAGCCCCTTCACATGCAACCTTCCCGTCGCGCCCAGAGGCCGGGCATCCCCGCACGCCGAACGGGCCCTGCACGCCCACACCGCGCCGCCCAGGATGCGGCCGCCGTCACCAGCGCGCGACCCGCGCGAGCTCCCGCGGGCCACCTGCATGAGCCGCCGCGCCGCCAAGGACAGGGACGGGAGCCGGCGCACCATCCGAGAGGGCCCCGCCGCCGCCATCCTGGGGCACGTGCGGCTTAGCCCGCGTCCCCTCCGGCGGCGGCGAAGCAGGGGAGGGTTCGGGGGAGGAGCCGCCGGCGGCGCCTAGGGTTGCCCCCGAGCCGCCAGGGAGGGGGCGACGCAGGGGGGGGGAATCGAAACCCATAACATTTCTATCAGAAGTCGTACCCATTTTTCCTAACAAAAATGTATAAGAGAAATAACTGCGCATCCATAGCATATGATTCCTTCATATGGTACACTAAGACTATAAATAATGGGACAATATGTGGCCTATGCAAAAAAAAATGTGGCCTATGCAAACCACTCTTCACGTCGCAGATACAACCACAAACCACAAAGGGCATTAGTAGAGGATTAACATCAAAATCTGTACCATAAGTTAAACTGATGCTTGGCCGGCTGTCTCTCTTATGTACTAGCTTATATGGTTTTGGGTGTATGTAAGCTGATGATGCTAGATTTCACAGAAATGGAATGTGTTGGAACGGGAGTACGGCTACTTGTCTATATTTTTGTGGGCAGCCGGCAGACCATTTCTGCTACGTGGTACTTCGAGAAAGACAAAGTTACGACTTAAGAGAACGTTACATCAAGTCTTAGACATAAGGCGGGAGCAAGTGCTGCTTTAGCAAGTAACGAGGCGAGCTCCCGACGATCCAAGGAAGGTTTTTTTTTCTAAAATTGCCGTCTCTACCGACATTGAGAAATTGGAAAAAAAGTTTTCGCAATAAGAATAAAAATAAAATAAAATAAAATAATGGACCATGCTGGGACTCAAAACTCAGAATCTCCTCCTCCGGAGGCGAGTGCCATACCCATTAGGCTGCACGATTTTGTTATTATTATTGCACAACCCAAGAGAGCTAATTAACGAACAATTAGCCTCCATGATAATCTACTAAATTAGGTTGAGTTTTGAATATGTCCACTCAACAACCAAAGTAATGGTTCACATAGAGTTGTCTTAAGTTCTTTTACGACATCTTGGTACTCGGTAGATAGCAGCAGTAATACCAACTAAATTCTTCCCTTGAATTAGGATAATAATTTTGATTTTATGTCACATTCTCTCTGGATGCCCCAATCAAAGCATGTGTGATCTTGTGCGGCAGTGGCTGCCTCCTTTAGTTGACGTGGAGTGGGAGGCATGAATGAAAGATATTGTACTATGCAGTCGGTAATCTTTAAAAATAACTAAAGAACCCATTTTAATATAGTTGGTCCAATACAAAAAGAAAAGAATTACCGCAAAGATAACATGTTCCAATTCATTTCTACCGAAAGTTGTACCCTGTACTTTTTCTAATATAAATGTTAAGAAAAATTACTATGCATTCGTAACATATGATTCGCTCGTATGGCATACTACCATTATAAATAATGGGGGCAGTAGATTGCCGATATCAACCACTGGATGACGAACCATCCTTCATACAGCGCTGATATAATCAGAAACCTCATGTTATAGTTCATAGAAATGGGATGCGTTTAGGATAGGACCCAAAGCATGATTTCGTTTCTCGAATTGCCATCTCTAGCGCCGTTGTAGCAGTTTCTGTCCTCAAAATCGGAAAAATGTTTCCATAATAACTAAAATAAAATAATCAACCATGCTCGAACTCATCAAACCATTAGGCCACGCGGTCATTTTTTTTATCATTGCACACTCATAAGAGAATTAATGGAAAACCAGCCTCAATGATAATCTAATAAATTAGGGTGAGTTTTGAATAAGTCCGCTCAACAAACAAAGTAAAGGTTCACATAGAGTTGTTTTAAGTTCTTTTACGACACCTTGGTACTTGATAGATGGCAGTGGGAATACCAACTAAATCAAGCCCTTTAATTAGAACAATACTTTAGAACTTCTGTCCCATTCTTTCTGGACACCCCCAATCAAGTCAGCTTGATCTTCTGCGGTGGTGGCTGCCTCTCATCTTCCGTAGCTGCATGTGCCGCCACCTCCCCACCCATGAAATTTTGACACCTCAGTCTCGGGTCAAGCCTCTCGATCCTCTATTGTATCCAAGTAATCCAACATCCCTGTTAATATTATGATCTTGTAGTTCTTCGTAATCGTGCAAAAAAAGACACTTGAAACTTTGCAGTTATTAATTAGATGTTCATTAGCATTGCAGTTGTTTGATTTGTCCATCTCTCGTGTGAACAATTATGTGGTGGTCTTATTATAATATGTGTCGTAATTTTTGGCTGGCGAATCTTTGGTCGTTTTGTTTGGCATTGCATGTACATAACTAACGGCGATTAGCAAAATGATATTACCTTTATGCAGTACGTTCTTATTTAATTGCCACCTAGATTGTAGTGTTTCCCTTTAAACACGTGATTCCTCCTAACATTTGGTGGTGATACTCCTAAGCAAATATATTGAGGTACCAACTCATCTTATCCATCGGATTAGAACAAATGGCGTACTGATTTGAGGGCACTATACATTCACTACGGGAGAGTAGGCTGACGCCTACGGCCGAAACCTACGCAAACGGCCAAAGGTCGGGGCCGTCGGCGTAGACGGCTGGCTCGTCAGCCCTGGTGGTGGGCCGTCGGCGACCCAAAGCCGTCGGCGTAGATAGGCCGTCGGCGTAGGCCCATGTTAGGCCGACGGCCGCCGTCGGCGTTTAACGGGCCGTCGGCGTAGGCCTGCAAGGTGGGCTCGGGCGACGGCCGGCCGTTACGGCGTCAGCCCATCAGGGGCTACGCCGACGGCCCCGACCTTTGGCCGTCGGCGTAGACCCCGGGTTGTGTTTTTTTTTGTTTTCGTTTTTATTTTTTTTTGTTTAACTATTTAATCTTATATTACTAATACTAATACATCAAATAATATTGGAAATGGAATTATAGTATATATCATCTCATTTCAACACTCGATATACGTATGCCTCTTTATTAATTCTTTTAATGTCTACTAATTAATACATAAAATAATATAATAACAAATTATAATACTAAATTAAAATATATTATGCTACTATTACTATATTAATATGTATGCTCCACAGTTGTACCTCGTGCGGAGAAAGCTATAAGAGTACACCGCCGGCCCCCTCCCGGCCGGCCCCGGCCTCGCTCCCGGACTAAGACGGGTTTCGGTGAAGAAAGACCGCCGTAGTACCGCATTAACTTGCATGTGATTAATTGTAGGGTATGTGTCCAAGTGTGGTGTAAGATCAATACATAAATGCAATATCTAGCTCTTTTGTGTGATCATTTTCACATTCATGTGATAACACTATTCAAAGTCATGGACATGTAGGTGGAAATACACCCGTTTGCGGGTATTCCGGGGGCTACGAAAGGTTACAAGGTCCCAACCTTGTTTTCCATGTAGTTTTGTCCTAAACAAATCTTAACAAACCAAAAAGTACATTGTTGAAACATCATGCGGAGAAAGCTATAGGGGTAGACCGCCAGGCCCCCCTCCGAAGCAGGATGTCGCAGATGAATAACCGCCAGAGCGTCGGAATCCCACAAAAATTTGCATGTGGACCTAGTTTATGTGTTCAAGTGTGGTGGAAGGCCCATAGATGCAAAACATAGATCCCGGGTGTGACCTTCTTCATACATGAATGCGATAACACTTGGAAAAAGATTTGTGCACGCGTGTAGACGTGTACTACTCCCGGAGGTGAATGATCTTGTGCTGAAATGTGTCCAACCTTGCTTCTCCATGTATACATATGTGCTAAACAAGCACAGATGGAGACAAGAAGTCCATTGGTCCACCCTGGTACAGCGAAAGCTATAGGGGTAGACCTGATGGGCCCCCCGATCGTCTACCCCCCTAGATATTCTCCGGATGGGGGTAGCCCGGTGGACATTTGTGTTGGGTTGTGTTTGGTTAGGTCATAGCTAGGGTCATTACAAACCATGTCTGTGTTCCGATGCCCTGATTAAGCTATCGGTGTTTCCTATGTATAAACCGGTACCGCGCGGGCCCGGATCGTCTGCCTCCCTAGCTAGATGCTTGCAAAGAGCAGAAAGGTTTGCTCCAGGGCGAAGATCTTGAGCAAGAGCAGGACACTGATGACCCAGTGAAGAAAAGAGGTGGTTGTGGTGCTCAGCAGCCAAATATCACAGTTGATGGTATGAAGATGGTTGCAGAGTTTAAAACAACACAGAAGAAAACTGATGAACAAGGTGAAATGCATGTGTCCAACCTTGTGCTTCTCCATGTACATATGTGCTAAACAAGCATAGATGGAGACAAGAAGTCCATTGGTCCACCCTGGTACGGCGAAAGCTATAGGGGTAGACCTGCTGGTCCCCCCGATCGTCTACCCCCCTAGATATTCTCCGGATGGGGGTAGCCCGGTGGACATTTGTGTTGGGTTGTGTTTGGTTAGGTCATAGCTAGGGTCATTACAAACCATGTCTGTGTTCCGATGCCCTGGTTAAGCTATCGGTGTTTCCTATGTATAAATCGGTACCGCGCGGGCCCGGATCGTCTGCCTCCCTAGCTAGATGCTTGCAAAGAGCAGAAAGGTTTGCTCCAGGGTGAAGATCTTGAGCAAGAGCAGGACACTGATGATCCAGTGAAGAAAAGAGGTGGTTGTGGTGCTCAGCAGCCAAATATCACAGTTGATGGTATGAAGATGGTTGCAGAGTTTAAAACAACACAGAAGAAAACTGATGAACAAGGTGAAATGCATGTGTCCAACCTTGTGCTTGTCCATGTACATATGTGCTAAACAAGCACAGATGGAGACAAGAAGTCCATTGGTCCACCCTGGTACGGCGAAAGCTATAGGGGTAGACCTGCTGGTCCCCCCGATCGTCTACCCCCCTAGATATTCTCCGGATGGGGGTAGCCCGGTGGACATTTGTGTTGGGTTGTGTTTGGTTAGGTCATAGCTAGGGTCATTACAAACCATGTCTGTGTTCCGATGCCCTGGTTAAGCTATCAGTGTTTCCTATGTATAAACCGGTACCGCGCGGGCCCGGATCGTCTGCCTCCCTAGCTAGATGCTTGCAAAGAGTAGAAAGGTTTGCTCCAGGGTGAATAATGTGGTGAAATGTGTTCAACCTTGGTTTTCCATGTACATATGTGCTAACCAAACATAGATAGATAAAAAAAGTCCATTGGTCCATCCTCGTATGGAGAAAGCTATAAGGGTAGATCTGCGGGCCCCCCCGATCTAGGGTTTCGGAGGTGAATGACCGTCGGAGGGCCGGAATCATTGGAAAACCTGCATGTGGAGCTAGGTTATGTTTATAAGTGTGATTTAATGTTTGTAGATGGCATATGTAGGTCATGTGTCTGACGTTGTTCACGGACATGGGCTAACACTTAGTAAAATCGTCGATCCGTATGTGGAAACTCCCGGTACGGGTCTACCGGTGTGAATAATGTGGTGAAATGTGTTCAACATTGGTTTTCCATGTACATATGTGCTAACCAAACATAGATAGATAAAAAATTCCTTTGGTCCATCCTCGTACGGAGAAAGCGATAAAATATTTTAAGGGAGTACTACACGTCCAAAGCTCGCATGTTTTTCTGTTCGCCACCACCGTGTATCACATGGCGTCGTACGTGATGAACAGCAGCCACTCCGATCGATTAGTCAGTGATTGCCACTGCCACGTACAATGGCCGCCGGCCACCGATGATGCTAATGGCAAGGCCCTACTCCTACTCCCTCTCCCTTCACTACGGGAGAGTAGGCTGACGCCTACGGCCGAAACCTACGCCGACGGCCAAAGGTCGGGGCCGTCGTCGTAGACGGCTGGCTCGTCAGCCCTGGTGGTGGGTCGTCGGCGATCCAAAGCCGTCGGCGTAGCCAAACCTAGGCCGAGGGCCGCCGTCGGCGTAGATAGGCCGTCGGCGTAGGCCCATGTTAGGCCGACGGCCGCCGTCGGCGTTTACCGGGCCGTCGGCGTAGGCCTGCAAGGTGGGCCCGGGCGACGGCCGGCCGTTACGGCGTCAGCCCGGTAGATCAATGTGAAGATCTTTATTTTCCATTACATATGTGCTATTAGTCTGGCTATAGGTGACATAACAATATGCTATAGGTAATAATTGGAAAAAATAAAAAAAAATGAAAATGGCCCTAAGCCGACGGCTAGGCCGTCGGCGTATCCCTAATAAAAAAATAAAAAATACCTAAGCCGACAGCCTGGCCGTCGGCTTAGGTTCGCGTTCCGACAGTTATCCCCTCCCGGCCCCCACTCGGTCGTGCCCAACCCCCCCCCCCCCACTCGCTCGTGCCCAACTCGCTGCTCCGCCGCTCCCCCGACCCCGCCGCCCCCGCCGCCCCCCCGACCCCGCCGCCGTAGCCCGCCGCCGCCGGGCCCCCGCCGCCATAGCCCGCCGCCGCATCCCGTCCTCCACCCCATCCCGGGCCGCCGCCAGCCCTCCCCCCCACCGGATCCCGACCCCGCCGCCACCGAATCCGGCAGCCGCCCAGGCCCGCCACCGCCTCCCCGAGCTCCCCCGGCTCCTCCTGCGCCACCACCGGAGCCCGCCCCGAGCTCCGCCGCCTCCGAGGTCCCCCCTTCCCCGCCCGAGCTCCCCTGCCTCCGCCGCCCCGAGCTCCACCCCCCTCGAGCTCGCCGGCCATCCCTCGCGCCGGCCACCCCTCCGCGGCACCGACCCCGCCGGCCACCCCTCCGCGGCCCCGACCCTGCCGGCCACCCCTACACCCCTCGGTGAGCACTTGTTTTTTTTTGTTACATTTTGTTAAAAAAAGATGCTAACAAAATCATAATGCTTACATTTTGCACTGCTTTGTTTATAGTATACATTATTTTTTCCTTTTATGTCAAAGAATTAATCCAATGTTTGTAATATTTGGAGTTTGCAAAAGAAAAGTTAAGATAAGATAGTATTTTTAATAGAGTATTTAGATCTCCAAAAACAAGAAAAACAAAAAATTGGAGAAGTGGGGTATCCCATGGTGTCTCGTTGAAAATTCGAGAAGTTATGTTTATTGTGAAGAAAAAAATAGGATTTAGACAACAAGGACAATGTTAAGCAAAATAGGATTTAGAGAACAAGCAAAATGTCAAGCATAAAAATATGTGATTTCTAATTCCAGTTTTTTCATTCAGACTCTCTAGGAGCCGTCGTCGTCTCGGAGCCCCCTCCGTCGCCTCGCACCCCCTCGTCACCGATCACGCTTCAAGGGTGAGAATTCTTTCACCCCTCTCATGTACCTAGGTTTATTTTCGTGTCTAGATCACCAAGTCAAGTCGCGTTACCTAGGCGTCATCCCGACTGTAAGCATTACGCGGATAAATATGCATTAGTGGTCTCGCATATTTTGAACCGTAACGCTTACGGCTTTTATCGGGCAGTCGGCGGATTCGTAGTTGGGTATGGTTCTCGCTGGCTCTTCCTCGATCCGAGACAGGATTTCGGCGGCGCCTCCTTGTTGTTCTCCGGATGCACATTCTCTCGGCTTTTAGTCGAGACGTGTATCGGATCCTCATTTCACCTGCCAGCCAGGAGTAAGTGGCTATAGTTTCATTTTGTTGACAACAACTTGGCATGTACTAATGTTTGATTCTTGTGCAGCAATTGGCATCATCCTGTGGGCGCTCGAGTCCCTGGCTGCATGCTTGGAGCTATTGTTAGGAAGTTTTGGCCGGGCTTCTACACCACCGATGACGGCACTCAGAAGCTAGCCACGACTTGGAAGCACTACGAGCTCGCAGCTTGTCCCCCCTACGGGAAAGCTTCTGACGCCGTGATCCACAAGTTTTGGGTAAGGCAAACTCATGACTCTCACATTTTTTTGTTCATAGTTCATGACCCCGACATGCTAACTCATGAATCTCAAACTTTTTTGATGCATGATTGTAGAGATTCTATAGGGTTATTCCGGAGGAGCAGGAGGCGGCGAACAAGACTTTGCGGAATCATTGCAAGAGGATATGCAATCAGCAGTTCTATAACCAGGGTAATACTGCCAGGAGTCAATACAACACGGCGGTATCGGGCAAGCCGTTGCCGAAGCATGAGATAGTCAAGTCACGAACGACGATGACCGCGGAACAGTACGACGAGGTATCTAAATTGTCGATGAGATTCTATGTTGATGCTAAGTTGCAATTGCAGTCATTTGTTCTTCACATGGCTATTGGTTTTTCAGGTTAGGCCCGATTGGGCGTTTGGCAAGGAGGATGCATGGAGGGCGTTGACTGCGAGGTGGCGCGGGGAAGACGAGGAGTGGAACGCCTTGAGCCAGCGGAACAAGGCGAACCGCGGTAGCGGGGGGACACACCGGGCGGGAAACCTCGGCAGCCAGCGCTACAAGGCCAAGCTGGTATGCACATACATTTATTTTCCCTCACGCCTATTCCTACTTGGTACTCATAACATATCTTTGGCGATGCAGGAGGAGAAACTAGGGAGGCCCGTCGCCTCATATGAGTCGTGGGAGTCGATGAGGATAAAGAAGCCCGATCTGTCCCAGCCTCAGCCCCAGCTTCCCGAGTACTTCGGCACTGCCCAGGAGGACGGTGCTAACTACCTCGAGGCGATGATCGCTTTTAACCCGGAGCTGGAAGACCCTAGAACCGCGGAGCCCGACGAGAGAGCGGTGGTTGTGTCGGGGGGAGGCCTTCAGCACGGCCGTCTGAAGGTTATGGACAAGATGATCCCGCGCACTCCCACTTTGAGCCTCACGCGGATCAAGGCTACCCTCGGCGCCGACGACCCCGCACCGCCTCCTCGACGACGGCCTTCCCAACCTGGCTACGATGTAAGTTTCTCTCATTTCCATCCCTTCTCTGACAATACTACTTCCTCAGTGGCTTAGTTGATGAGATGGTCCAATTTATGTAATTGTAGGCTGCTTTAGAGGCGGCCTACAAGGCCCACAACGACAACTATTTGCTGGAGCTTGCGCAGTGGAGGCAGAGAGCAGAAATCCACGAGGCGTGGAAAGAGGAAAAAGAAGAGGTAAGTTCCAACCAATCTTTTTGCAAAAGATGACAAGTCTCACTTTTCATACTTTTGTGCAATGCCTGACATGTTAACTATCTTGCAGGCTATAGTCAGGGCTCTTCGTGCGGGAGTGCAGCCCGATATACCGGACCGACCTCCTCGACCCGGGCTTAGGCCAGAGTATTTCTCGAAGGATGAGTTCGCCAACAACATCTACTACGCCGGCTATACCCTGGTAATTTATTTGCCCAATCAACTTTTACTGCTTTCATGTGCCTTGGCGGTTGCTAACTATTGCTCAAACGTGTAGGGAACGCAAGCCTCCGGGACTGGACCCTTTGGTCGTGCTGGTGCCTCGCCGTCGTCGTCCCGCGCGGTCACACCGGTGCACCCTTGTCCCGGTGGTGGTGGTGCCTCGCGCGAGAGCACTCCGGTTCATGGTGGCGTGGGATCACCTGCTTCCGGTGCTGATTCGACGGCGCCTCCGCGTCGTCAGTCGCCTATGCTCACGCGCGGAGACCTCGGTCTCTCCGGCTCGACTCCCTCTCCGGACGCGACGAGCTGAGGATGATGCTACGGCGGCCGGGTATATGTCTCTTTGTAGATATGTTTCTTCTATTCGGATGTTGTTATACTGCGTATGCTATACTATGTAGCTTGTGCATGTTTGGACTTGTTATGTACCCATACTATGTATCTTAGCTTGGATGTTTGATTGTTGTTATGCTATCTATGGATACGATGTTTCGGTAAATGCTCGGGTCGATGTGAATGTGCTTATATCAGTGCCTGTAAAGCTCTATAATAATCTAGAATATATTATGTATTTGTTGGAATTTCTATACGCAGGGAAATTTTAAAAACAAAAAAAACAGGAAATACGGCAGGACCTACGCCGACGGCCAGGCCGTCGGCGTAGGTCCTCTGCCCAGGTCACACGAGGGGGCGACACGTGGCCTGCCTGGGAGGGGACCTACCCCGACGGCCTGGCCGTCGGCGTAGACCCCAGGCCCGCCCACCCCACAGCTTGCCACGTGGCTATCTAAGCCGACGGCCCGGCCGTCGGCGTAGAGGGCGACCAGGCCTAACGGCCGTTAAGCCCAGTGTGGGGCCCACTGGCTCTACGCCGACGACCCTACGCCGACGGCCGTAAAAGGCCCGTCGGCGGCCCGTATACGCCGACGGCCTGGGCTACGCCGACGGCCTTTAGGGCAACCCCGAGGGAACCCTGGCCCGACGGCTATACGCCGACGGCAGCCGTCGGGGTAGGCCTACGCCGACGGCTTTAGGGCCTACGCCGACGGCAGCCGGCCGTCGGCGTACTGCCTACGTCCCGTAGTGATTCTCCCCGATATATCGGCTCAAATTCTTAGTTGCCGTGGAGCGGGAGGCATGAATGAAAGATATTATTCTATGAAGTCGGTAATCACAAAAAAAAAACTAAAGAACCCATTTTAATATAGTTAGTCCAATACAAAAAGAAAATGAATTACCACAAAGATAACATGTCCCCATTAATTTCTACCAGAAGTTGTGCCCTGTCCTTTTTCTGATATAAATGTTTTAAAAAATGACTATGCATTCATAACATATGATCCGTTCGTATGGCACATTACCATTATAAATAATGGGGGTAGTAGGTCGTCGATACCAACCACTGGATGATGAACCATCCTTCATACCCGCTGATATCATGAGAAACCTCATGTGGCCTTCAATTTGAAGTAGCAGATCAACACCAAAAGTCATACTAGCATAAGTTGAAGCAATGCTTGGTGGCCTCTCTTGTGTAGCTGGTTCACTCAATTGTAGTAAGTGGGTATGTACAAGTAAGGGGAGTATGATAGAAATGGGATGCATTGGGAATGGGAGTTTAGCTTCATCATTTCCTGGGACTCCTTGCCGACCACATTGGCTACATCCTCCTCTGATGCACAAAACCCATAACCATCATGTAGTGCTTTGCTCCTGTGTCTCGGGATTTGGATCCGGCAATGTTACACCCAGCTTTTTCTACAACATCCCCCTTAATTTTGAGGCATGTCCAGTTCCAGCCCGTGCTTGTTTTCGAGCTTCTCCATGACTACCATCATGCTGTGCACTTCCTCCGCATTAAAAAAGTGTATTTCAAACTTTGTTTGAAAGTTAAAACAAATTAACCGTGATTATATAAAATTGTATTATCAACATTTATACCACCAAATTAGTATCTTTAGATTCATTATTATGAAATATATTTTTATTATATAATTATTTTGTTTCATAAATATTGTTATATTTAAATGTACACTCAGTTTAAATTTATAATAGTTTAACTCTCAAGAAAATTGAAAGTACACTATATGAGGACGGAGAGTAAGTTCTATCTGAACATCTGTGCAGCCCCTTGCTTGAGGCCAACTACTCTATGGCCATTGTTGCAGGGTGCACCTCAGCCCAGAAGTGAAGTAGGTCTGCAACATGATGGATAAACGTTGAACCACCCTGTGGATGGAAAATTTTAAGAAAGTGGGATGGAAAAATAAAATTCAACCATGCTGGGGGCACAAACCCAGAATGTTGTGGTAATTGGACGAAAGGAAATACTGGAAAAAGGAGTCAGCTTGTTGAGTACAGTCTGATGCTGGGCACTCAAAAGAGAATTAACAAACAAGATTGGCATGCCTTGCCGCCCCAGCCTTTCCTCTCTCCCTTCCTCACCACTGCGCCCCCACACGTATCCCCGTCGATGGCATCAGTGGCGGCGCGGCGGGCGTTTTCCGAGCATCGATGACGGTGTTGCGGGATAGGGCTTGTAACGCTTGTTACATATATATTTTGATTCCGTTCAAAACTGAAGGATCATTGGCCCTCTGTAGATTTTAGGTGCATTTCTGGCACAGCATTAGCACCAGCACGAATAATGAGCAAACTACCATGGGGTGATCAAGATGAGCTCAAGACCAACATTACCATGAACAAATGATGAACATCATCCTATAAAAAAACAATTACAACACGAAATGCTTAGGCCAACACAAGATTAAAAAAATGGGACTTTACATACACCAACCATCAGTGTCAGGGAGGAGGGGAGGGGCTGCTGCGCAGCACCATCTGCCCGTCCTCGTCCCTCTCGAACACCTGCTCGATCAGATCGTTCCAGCTCACCCGCGGTTGCTGCCTCGATGATGCCGGCGGTGGAAAACTCTCGCTCCTCTCAGGCCGTGGGCCGCCATCGAAGGTGCCGTACGCTGACGCCATGCCCGACACCGACAGTGTGGAAGCCCTGCGCAGCGCTGCCCTGTGCTCTTCGACATGCTCCCTCTGCACTGCCGCCGCCTCGTCCCGCTCCATCCGCTGGTCCGATGGCGCCGCATTCGCCCGCTCCCTCTCCACCATCAGCTGCTCATGTATTGTCCACAGGCATCAAGTATCTCAGTCTAGAACAGAATTTTATTTTACTTTCCTTTATGAAAAAATACCAATGAAACATAATCTTGTTTTATGTACATACAAGCCCAAGGACTTACATCCAAAGCTTTCTGTCCTTCACGCTCGATCCAAACAATGGCGTGGTCCATCGTGGCATTGCAGGAAAGAACAACATGTTCAAATCGACCATCCACCGGCACAGCCGTTTTGACCACCGGTGGGTATCTTCCACACCTGTGTAGATATCACCAAAAGCTTTGTTTATGACAATATTGCAAGTCTCCAATGGCATAAAGAAATAATCTGAGTAGGAGAAACCTTTCTGAAGAAAGCAGAGTGTGTTAACTACTTTTAGGAATTGGTAAACAGTACTAAAAGTTGTGCCATCACTAGTGTTTGTAATAGGTGGAATATGTTCTTACAACATCAAGGGGCTGGTAGTATTGTGAAGGTTCTCAGGATATCAGGGAATAGAGATGAAAAAACGAATACTTGAATTAACAAAAAGGGTACCTGAAACTTTTTCTTTCCACAATGTGATATATCCGACCTGGTGCATAGAGCCTCCTGGGATCTTTTAACATAGCATCTTCAGGTACGCAAGTGTCCTTCAAACATCTCAAACATAGGAGACATGGCAGACTGCCCAAGAAGAGAAGATGGTCCAGTTTTAAAATTGCTTGAACCCACAAAGCTGGAAGAAAATAATCACAGTGCATTCAACAAACTCGATTTCATATCATAGCTAGTACAGTAAATATATGAACCAGATATTAGAAAATATAGATTAAAAAAACGGAAAAAAATAGGTGCCACACGTGTGGGCGGAGGCACTTCCGCCCACATGTTTTTAGATGGCAATTTTCATTATGTATAGATGGCAATTATGAGCCAAAGTTGCCATGTTGAAGCAAAAGTTGCCATGTACTAACAAAAGTTGCCATGTATTAGCTGAAGTTGCCATCTTACATGAACTAAATTTGCCATCTAAAAATGTGTGGGCGGAAGCGCTCCTCCCACACGCGTGGCAGCTATCAGGGTCCTAAAAAAACCCCAGGTACATGTGAATTCCTGGCTATTTCCTTGCCATAAGTCATTTTATAACAGATAAATCCTATTGGCCTATGTATTGGTCTGGCATTCAAATACCTTGCTATACATCCATAACTGAGTGTTGTCGTATTGATTTCTGTATGATGTTACTTGGTGCTTTACTATAACTAAAGCGGAGTTCATTAACCAACGTTTGTGGGAGACAAGAGAAATAGTGGGGAAGGGCATCAAGGTAAACAAGCGTCGTATGTAACACAGTAGGGTGAGCAGGAAAAAACAATATGTAATCTTTGGTACTAGTTACCATACTACAAACAAGAAGAAATTAATTATCTGGTGGGTAAACTCTAATTTTACTCAGATAGTGAGTTACAATAGAAGCATGATGTATCCCAACTCCCAAGGCAGGGATACAATTGCTACTTGGCACTTTGAAGGCCTAAATTAGGCAACAGAGGTAACTAAAGAATCAATTAATCGATGTGTCTATCACATTCCAACACTTAGTTTTCACCTGATACATCTATGGCTAGTCATTCGCTTATTAATGTTTGATTGGGTTAAAGGGGAAATGTGGAAGTGCCAGCAGGACACTAGAATTACATGATGTGGAAATGTGTGCTACTAGAACCATATAGCTAGCAGTAGTAAATAAATAGTACAAACATAGAATAGAGAGCATTGGTGGCATGTCCATACCAGAGAATCGACTTGAAAATATCTTCTAAAGGAGTAGCCGTCCGAGGCAAGAAATCATCCTGTCATTTCATAAGAAAAACAGTTATACGCTATTGATCAACAAAGCAATGTCTGTCTATAAGTCAGAGGTAGAGCAGGTATTCTTGTCTGACAGAAGTAGCACCCAATAAAATTCAGATAGGCATGTAACTCAATTCTGCAACTGAATTTGTAGCAGCAAGCAAATCAACTGGCGAACAACGCAATGTTTATCTCATCCAGAAGTAGAGCAGTTATTCTTTGCTAACCGTAGTATCACCGAAAAAATTCAGACAAAGGCATGTACTACTAACTGAATTTGTAACCACAAAATTCAGACAGAGGCATGTACTACTAACCAAATTCTACAACTGAATTTGTTGTAACCAGTAAATTCAGACAGACAAGCAAGCAATGAATTGTGCGCTCACTCACTTGTAGCACGACAGAATTGATAACGTCGGCGTATCTGACGGCGAGGTTGAGCGACATACACCGTGCGGGCGCCATGGCGTAGCACCTGGTGCGGGCCCGTTCGACAGCGCCGAGCTTGTCGAGGTTGAGCACGACGACCATGGTGAGCATGGCGGCGACGCCGGCGCCGAGCGAGTGGCCCGTGAAGGTGAGCGTGTAGTCGGGGTAGCGGTCGAGGAGGTCCCTGAGCAGGTCGCACTCCTTGTCGAGCACCCAGCCGGCGGCGCGGAGGAGGCCGTTGTGGACGTATCCGCCGTCGAAGCGGCGCTTGCCGAGGCGGTTGTCGAGGAGCAGCGCGTAGTCGGACTCGCGGCCGAGGTTGAGGCCCCGGAGCGCGAGCACGATGTCGGCGTGGGCGTGGTCGAGGTAGACGAGGTAGGGCGTGACGCGGCCGCGGGTGTCGGCGTAGGTCCGGCGCACGATGATGTTGGAGGGGTCGAGGCCGGGGTCGGCGAGGAGCGGGTTGGAGGGGGCGGCGAGGAGGAGGTCGGGGTCGTAGTTGGCCATGACGAGGCGGCACATGCGGGGGACGGGGGCGAAGTCGGCGGCGGCGGCGTGGCCCCAGGTGGCGCTGTCGCGGTCGCCGGTGTGGAGGCACCGCTTCCACGCCCACCGCGCGCACCCCAGGCAGTAGACGCACTCCAGCAGCGGCAGGCCGCACGCCAGCGACATGCGCCGCCGGGGTGGGGTATTCCGTCGAGCAGGCGGCGGGCGGGCGGCGGGGGATTTCGGGTGGGTGGGATATTCCGGCGGCGGCGGCGGCGATCGGATCCGAGCGAGCGAGCAGCTGAGGGACAAGAGAGATAGAGATTAAATTAGAGCGGAAGAAATTGGAGCCGAGTTTCTAGAAATAATCGGATCCGATTTGCTGGAGAAAACGAAATTAAGATCGGGGGCCAGAATCCAGATGCAGCTAGCTAGAGACAGGGTGACAAATGTGAGAGAGGGACATGATGATGATGCAGATTGGTAGATTGTGACTGACCAAATAATGTTTTTTTGTGCATGACAGACCATCCCAAAATCGACGAAGTCATCACTGACGTCTCATTTTCTACCAATGGCATGATGGATTGTTGTGGGACGGATAATCTGTCGTCCGAGAAGCGCGTCGATCATGGGGTGTGATCCACGCTGAAAGCATCTACAATTGAATCCCTTAAACTCATCCGGCATGTTGGAGCAAGCGGCCCGATCATAAATTTACTATTTAATTAGACCATATACCCAGTCCAAGCGTTCAAATTGTTCCACACCCCTCAAATCAACCTCATATATGGGGTGAATAAAGTGAGCTCTGGACGCATCCGCCACGTTGGACGACGGGTGAGACCCATACGAAAAGCCACGCGTCTATCGAGAGGTCATTTGTTCATATTCATGTTGGCCCTTTGGAGTATCGTTAGAGTGGCCAAGCCCGGCAATTTAAGCCGGGATGGCGAGGCTTAACCCTATTCGTCCCATTTCATCAACTCCCTCCCGTCTACGCTACCACCGTGATCCCGTTTTCCTACTCCTCTCTACTCTGACATCATGAAAATTGAAGGCCTAAATGATTTCGCTTTTTTGCTTTTCTCTGACCAAACACTTTCTGAGATGCTCGATCGGATGTTATAGGGATGTTGGTAGCGAGGCGGGGCTTGGCCTTCGGCATCCATCCTTTCCCACGAAGGTACACCGATCCATGTATTACACATACGCCGGATGACCGAAGATGGGCAAGGGATACGATATTTATGTAGAATCGGGGTTGGGCAACTGGGCCAAATCCGATGTGATGACCACACCCAAGCACGCTTAGATCTCTGTATGTTCATCCTAGATTTAAACAGGATATAAAAAAAAGTATCGATCAATCCGTGTAACCTTTCTATTTTCAAATTGAAAGATAGACGTGATGCTCTTAATATTCGTTGAATGGTTGAGCTTAACATGAGTTGTTGCCGTTCTATCTAGTACCGAAATGTCCTAGAATTATGCCACTATCAGGAGGGACAGGTTTTTTTTTAGGAACAGGTGGGAGGATGGCATGGAAGAGTGAGAGAGGAGGGCCCAAGCAGGTCTAGTTCTACTACCAGTCCTGACTGCGACGCTTAATTCCTCATTCAAATCATTTGCTGTTTGGTGGGTGGCCACCCACCTACAACACTCATGAATCCAGTAGAGAGAGCCTCAAGCGAATTCTGGATGCAACCAACACCTCTTCTCTTCTCTTCTGTTCCCAACGTCATCCATCAACCTCGTGTCTTCAAATTTTCCTCCTTATTTTGTCCATCAGCCGCACTGGGGACACCAACCGTTCTTTCATTGCCTTATACTCCCTATTTCAAGACCATATCTCCGCACCGCACTACTAAACTAGAACTTCTGCATCCGAACACCGAATCAACGCTATCTAGTATATATTTATAATATTTACCAGCTTAGCTGGCTAGGGGCATCCTTCTGCATCTCAAGGCATTGGGTCGATAAGTTGGCGTGTTTTTTTCTTTTCTTTTCTTTTGTTATTGACTCCTTAGATTATTCTCCCTTCGTCTGGAAATACTTATTAGAAAATAGATAAAATAATTGTATTTAGAACTAAAATATGTCTAGATACATCCAATCCCCGAAAAGTATTTTTAGACGGAGGGAATAGATTTACATGGGATGCATGTGGTTGTTAGGTGGCCACGTTTTATCTCTCCTTGGTTGTTTTAATCTCACCATTTCACCTGGTACGTAAGAATGATTAAATTATCAAAAACAATCACAATTGCGTCGATATGTGCGAAAAACCGTTATTTTCATAACAGTTTTCAAGAAACATTGAGTTTCAGCAATTGTGTTGCCAAAAACACTAAAAACATACTTGATAAGGTTTTGACACTAAAACTGACAACGGGGCCAATCCGTGAGGGTCACTTAACAAGAAAATAACCCCCGCTACATTTGACTGTCGTGATGTCCGTTATGACACGTGGGATCCATATGTCATCAATTTTTTTTTCTAAAAACCATTTATTTGGGAAAACACAATGAACTAGCCAGATGCCTCAATTGTCGGTGGCGCAGCTGGCTACGACATCGTGCCACCGCAAACAAGGGAAAATCTGCAAGGAATGGGAAAAGATCAAACGAGTTGGAGGAAGAAGAAGCCGCTGCCGCATAGAAACACGTGGTAGGATGAAGAATGGAGAAGTAGATAGTTGGAGACTAGATGCGTTGGATCAGTCCGGATTAACGTGATATAGCAAATAGCATCCTAGCGAGCAATAACATCGTAGTCCATGCTATCCCGTTTTAGCGTGGTATAGCATGCTATTCCGCAAATAGCATCATAGCGAGCAATAACGCCAAAATTTAGCGTTGAGTCTTTCCGTAAATATTGATTAAAATCTGTGAACAGTTTTTAAAATTAAAAACATTTATAAATTATATGGATATTTTAAATTTTGTTTTTTAATTCACAAAAATATGGGAAATCAATACATGTGCTTAAAATACGTAAAAAAAATCTTAAATTCATCATATTTTAAAATTAATTAATTTCAAAATCCATATTAACGATCTTTATCAAATTAGAAACACGATAAACTATTCTTTTGAGCTAGCAGTGGAGCGAGCGTAAGGAAAAGCTAAGAAAGCGAGCGTTGCAGGGAGCCAAGGTGAGGGATTGAGGGATTACATTCATTGGTTGGTCATGTGAGCGTTATAGCAATATCTTCTTTCATAGTTTCAGTGTTCAATGAGATATTGAAAGATGTTCTCTTAATTGACCAACCAATAATATGTGAAGGAAATGTTTGAAAATAGCCTCTTTTTTTTAGCCTTAGTTTGAAAATAGCCGTCGTCCCAGAGAACCCAAAGTGGCAAAAGGTGGCCCAAATAGCCAGAGCCCATTGTACGACGACGGACGGACGGGTTGGAGAGAGTTGGAGTCGGCGTCGGACTGGACCGCCGGCCGGCCCCCGGTCTCCTTATAAGCAACCTCCTCCTCGCCCTAGCTAGGGTTTCCTCCATCCAGATCTAGTTTAGTCCATCCACAGCACCAGAAGTCAGAAGAATCTGACTGAGAAGCCGAGGAGATCCGAGAGGAGAGGGAAGAAGGAAGGCGGCCATGGAGGAAGCGTTGGAATTGGGTCCGGGCCATGGATATGTTGTGGTTATGGGCGAGGCGATGATGGGTCCTCCCTTGCCGACCCGTTCGATAACAGCCTGATGCGGCTGCTGCATACCATGCCGGTGGACGCCGCCGTCGACCCCATCGAGGAAGGGGTCATGAGCCTCTCCGGCCTCCCCGGGATGCCCTCCGACGACGTCCTCCGCCAGATCTTTCTCGACATCTGGACCCCTCCTCCTTCTTCTTCCTCCTCCTGATGCTATCTATCTATACATCGGATGGATGGATCTATAAATTGTGTGCTTGGTTATGACCATGGATGGGTCGATATATATATATAACGGGGATTTGGCTTGTAACTATGCTATGCACTCTTTAATCGTTGATGATGGACTACATATATACTGTCTAATTATTCTTGTTTAGCGAAGCAAATTATGTATTAATCCAGTACCATGCATGTTCTTTGATTACATTAGTAAACATGAATTGTAAACATTCAGATTCGATTAGAAACTAGAAACCGAGGGCCCAAGGTACTACATGTGTATACCTGGCCTTTAGATTGCATTGATCTGTGTTAGAATTACTTTATTTCCCCTTCCCTCGCTAAATTAATCCCACGCCATCCAACCATACAAAGGATATTAAGTCCTACCCCCTCCTAATTCCCTTTCCCTAATACTAATTCCCTCGAAACAAACACGCTGTCAAGAAGCTGCCCGCCTCGCAAGTTGAGAGCATCAACTGGTCTAGCGTTCCACAACGCAAGCCGCATGCTTCGCTCTAGGAACTGATGTCGCCATCTTCCGTCGACCCGTCTTTAGATGGGATATATCATTGCATAGAACTTCTACCATCGGCGTTACCATGACACCAGATAACGCCAGATGCAACACTGATCCTCCTGTTAGCCCCTCCAGCAAACCTCTAATCAAACATAATGCCCTCACGAGGGAAAACGGTAACACAATCTCCGTCATTATACGATCTAGATAACCCAGATCGATCTAGGGTTTTCCCTCGGAACAGATGTCCCTTGGAGGAAGAGCGGCAGGGCGTGTGCACCTGCCAACAAGCCTAGATGTTGCCTACCACCACAAAGCTCTCGCGACTACGCCTTCAAGAAGGACATACGCCTTGAGGGTCATCATCGCCCACTACAGTTAAGGTTTTCACCTGAAAAACAGTGAGATGGGAAGAAATAGGGCGGGCCCAAACGACTTCTCCATAAAGAATATCAGCACCCATGGGCGTTATCGTCGTTGGGACATCGTTGCCAGGACCCGACCCCGCCGGTGGTCCGTTGGCCATCCAAACCGAGCTCCGGCAACCCGCCGCGCGGGTGGCTTCACCGGGGGTATGCCGTCCCGGATCCATGGATCGAGGCCACTACACCAGCACCGAGAAGGCGGAAAAGGGTCGTGCCGCCGCCTTCCCTGGGACCATTTGAACTTTGTCGAAGGCCGCCTCAGGCGGTAGCAAGGGGAGGAAGTTTTTGCTGGGGAGGAAGGTGCGCCGGTGGAGGAGGCGGCAGAGGAAGTATCCGATCGTGGTGTTGGATGGCTGCAGCGACGGTGCTAGATCGGGATGCTGCTTAACCACAAGCCACGACAACTACGATTAGTCTGCCGGGTCGCTTCCTTCTTCCTCTCATCTGCAGCTGCGGTTATGCCGGGCATCCTGCGGAGGACGTGGCCGGAGCTGGTGGGGCAGACGGACTCGTTTGCCATCAGGGCCATCGACTGGGACCTACCGGAGCTGCGCGTCATCAGCATGCTGCAGGGACACCCTGCGCTGACCACCGTCGAGAACGACGACCGCGTCCTCCTCTGGTTATCAGGAAAATCCCTCCCATCCACATTGACTGCATGCGTGTACCAGGAAAATCCGACCCAACAATCATATCCTTACCTGACGACATCCAAGAGCGGAGTTCACATGATGGACCATGGAAAGGGGCGTTACAGAAAAATGAGGAAGAGAATTCGAAACAGGGGCATAAGCTTTGCATCTTCATTTAATTAAGAGAAGAGTAGAGTTTTGAGATATTATAACCACCCTAAAAACCGTTATGAATGATTACTCACGTAAAATAAATGTCCTTAACTTCTTGGGGCCTACAGAGATCCACAGTTTGGCCTCGTGGAGAATTGTGGCAAGTAGCATCATTGGAGGCGCACATTTATGTCGGAACACCCTCGCGTTCCTCTCGGTCCAAACGGTCCATCAGATCAACATGGTGACAGTGGACATCGCTTGCCTGTCCAGTGTGTTGTTGTCGGTCCTATTGGCCCACGAAGCTTCAAGCCCCTTGCCATATCGAGGTGTTAATGTGGTGGTGAAGATGGTACTCATCCCTAACCAAGTGCCATAGCCGAATAGTGAACCGTCATTTGGTGAATAGGTGTGTCCCGGACTCCACCTCGCGCTTGCATAGAAGGCAAGGGGAGAAGACTCTGACATCAAATGAATCAGGCCTAAGCGGTCAAATACCGCTCTGTTGTAAACTTAGCGCACCACGGCGTTACAGAAAAATAGGGAAGAGGAGAAAACCAGTATCATTCCCAAGAACAACATGTACACGATTGGAGGACACGGTGAGGGATATTTTTTCCTAGCGTGGATGGCAACATAATCTACGGGTTGGACCACTTCCGTCAACGGCGATACATAGCTCTACCTAACGCTTGTAATTCGCTGTTTTTTCTGTTTTTCTCACTCGTGTTCGGATTTGATGTGGTTGTGTGCATCCTAGTTATGCAGAGGTCGGATGTAACGCTTATCCTTAAGTAATAAAGCGCCCTTTATCAAAAAAAATCTACCTTTCTATGAACAAGTACAGGTCAATGAAAGAGATCTACGGTGATAAAATTGCTAAGCGGCCAAACGGTAACAGGAACGTTTTTACTTTGCGGGTGAAAGGAAGTTTTATTCCATGATCACCGGATTACAGTCTGCTACAACTACATGATGGAAAATTTTATTGTGCTGATATTTGTTTAAACTTTATACACATGCATGCATGCATACAGGTGCAATCTGCAATGCATGTCGAACCGATGGACTAGACTCCACCAGGAACGGGCACTCGAATGACAGGACGCAGAAGGAGGCCGGCTTTCCGGCGCACCGTGATGCTAGACTCCTCGGTCATGTCCAACTCCTCCGGCGGCGGACCCTCCCAATCGAAGTGAAACAGCAGGTTGGCGAGCACAAGCTCAACGGTGACCAGGCCGAACGCTATCCCGGGGCACGTCCTCCGGCCGGCGCCGAACGGCAGAAAGGAGAAGTCAGTGTCCCTGTACCTGTAGTCCATGGTGCCTTCAAACCTCTCCGGCGAGAACTTCTCCGGCGCATCCGGCCAGTACCTTTCGTCCCGGGCCAGCGCCCAGGCGTTGACTAGCACCTGCGTGCCGCGCGGCACATCGTATCCGAGCACCTGGCATGGCTCGCGGCATTCCCGCGGGAGGAGCAATGGAGAAGGCATATGCAGCCGTAGCGTCTCCCGAATGACCAGGTGCAGGTAGGGGAGCTCGTCGAGGTTGTGCTCCGCAATGGTGCCGCGGGCCTCGAAAGCTCGCCGGACCTCGGTTGTCGCCTTTTGCATCACCATTGGGTTCTTGATCAACTCTGCCATCGCCCATTCTAGGGTCGTTGACGTCGTCTCGCTGCCGGCGCCAAATATGTCCTATGATCATGCAAAACAATGTGAAGAGACCTTAAAAGGAGAGCTTCTATATGATGCAAAAAAGATTTCACTAAGTTTCAATGTCCTGATTTTCACAGGAATTGTCACTTTAGCTTACCAGAAACTGCAGCCTTCTAGAGAATCGAAGTGCGAGAAGTGGAATTTTTTTTAAGAGAGCTCTCTCTCCGATTTCATTTAGCCTCGATCGGAGAGGGAGCTCTCTTTGATAAAAAAAAGATTTCCACTTCTCCCACATAAATGACATAAATGAACTCTACTTCTCGATGAAGAGAGGTCTTGTGTAGGATAGTGTAAGAGTGTGTAAGCAGAGTAATAAGTATATTAGTATATATACTTACCAAAATGACATATTTAACGGCGTCCATGTCGATCCTGCCCTCTTTCAGCATGTTTAGCAGAACGTCGAGCAAGTTCTGCTCCTTCTGGCCTTCCGTCGTCTTCTCCATTCTCTCGCGGATGATGGTGTCGATGATGTTGTGCGCGGCATCGCAACACTCCTTGACACGGCGTCCAGACCCGCTGAGAAAACCGACCAGCCGGGAAGACGGCCATAGGTCTGGTGGGTTGAACCCCGACGCAAGCTTCATCCCGCGGTCGAGCGAGTGGAGGTACATGTCACGCTCCTTGAAACGGTCGCCCATGACGGAGCGGATGGTGATGTCGGCGACAAGCACGGAGATGCCCACGCGCAGATCCACGGGGCGCGCCGCCGCGGCGTTCTCTGCGACATTACAGACCATGGAGGCAACTTCCTCCTCGCGGATAGCGCGAAACGACAAGACGCGTCGTGCCGAAAGGAGCTCCGACGTGGCGATCTTGCGAAGTTGGCGCCAGTAGTCGCCATAAGGAGCGAACGCGATGCCCCGGCCGCCGCCGGTAAGCACGCGTAGGGTGGGGTTCAGGGGCCGCCCCGCGAACGCCAAGTCGTGGGTCTTCATCACCTCGCGGGCACCCTCTAGAGACGACACCACCAGCGTGGGCACCTCGCCAAGCCTCAGCAGCATCACCGGCCCATGGCGCCGCGCTAGGCTACGCATAGCGCGGTGGGGGAGCTGCCCGGCAAGGTGGTGCAGGCTGCCGAGCACCGGCAGCTGCCACGGCCCCGGCAACTCTGTTGAACGCCTCCGCATGCGCCTGGAAAGAAGCACAATGCACAAGGACACGAGAGCTACACCGAGGTAAACGACCTTCATTTGCATGATGGACACCATAGTTCTGCTGTAATCAACCTAAGGAATCGAAGATAGACTACAAAAGAAATCTTTAATTGCAGGAGTCTTGTATCTCTTAGTTGCCTTTTTTTATAGGGCATGTAAAGCCTTATCTCACATCAAATCTATTTATCTATCTATATCTATCTATTATTTATGTATCTATCTATATATCTAGGATGTCGCGCCTCATGGATATGCGGCGGTCTTCTTCACTTTCTTTCGCATGCATCCATAGATGATATCATCAAAGATTTTTATATCTCGAACTGTTAACCCTAAGTTATGATCTTCTTTTATCATTAGCTTTTTTGCTACGAGATCTTCAAAATTAGATCTCACATCGATATGTTTGGTCTTTTTTCTTCTATGGTTGCCAGATTACATTCACTTAGTTGTTAGATTATGAGACACTTAGTTGTCAAATTACATTAATATGATTGTTAGATTGTTGAACTTCAGAATATATCACAATAAAACTTGTTTCACGACAGTTATGTAGATTATTGTCACTTTTTCCTATTGTTATTACTTGACTATTCAATCTCGACCTTTACATAATATTACCATATTTAAAACTTACAAATAGATTATACGATAACTGTTCATTATTATTGTGGTAATTATTCATGATTAGCATGGATAAATATATTTATATATTATGGTAACTAAAGGTCATAAAAAATAAATTTGTCAAAAAATGACAACATGAGATTTTATTGTAAAGCCCTTGCCGAGAATAATTCACCAGTGAAAACAGATCACCAATTGAATTAATGGTTCGTGAGATAAGTCATTTTAAATAATTGAATCTAGCAAATAATGTGACAATGTATGAAAAGAATCATTGCATACATTTATGTACTCTCTCTATGTGGGAAATTTTTCATTAGAATGAATTAGCACAGAATGAATATTATGCAAACTATGCAACTTAGATTTTTCCCATCTGTCTATATACATCTAAAGTCTAAACACATAAAAATCTACTAATTAAAACCTCTCTAAAAATTCCCACGCTAATCATAGAAACACAGAAAACATGAGCCATTGATTTGATGGGACCAAATTATTACGGTCTAGATTAACTTATATAACCCTAATTGGAGGTGAACGTGCATCAATATCCTTACCAAATCCTCTGTCATATGATGTAACATCTCCCTCACAACGTCGAAACTTATTTGCCCCATTAGAGCATTGTCGAACGAACCCTAAAGGTAATGTTCATCTTCCTCCGCGTCTAGATGTGCCCTATTCTTGATGTTGTCAAATTCAAAGATTCAACCACATTCCTATAAAAGGGGTGCTAACGTTAACATGCACGGACACCCTATTCCTATAAACACCTTTGAAATATTGAGGCGACATATCCTCTTGGGTGCCGTCATCGTTGCCGTCGTACCCGAGCAACACCAGATGGTGCATGCCTCGCCCGTGGTGCAGCCATCCACGCGTTGTTTCATATGGGGTGGATGAAGCCATCATCTGTGAAGAAAAGGGCATGGATGCACATCTTGGGATGCGTTCTCCTCGTCGGTGTTGCTCGCCACGAAGACGTGTAGCAAGTGTTCGATTAGAATGGATTTTTTGTGAAGGATAAAATTTCCACTTCTAAGTCATAGGAAATTTGTTAGAGATGCTCCAAAGGTGATGAAATTGCTAACCGGCCAAGCGGTAGTAGAGCAAATCGTTCAAACGGTAAAAGGAACGTTTGAGTCTCTATAAAGGAGTAATACACCCTCTCTCCAACACACATATTAACAAGATTTACAAAGATGAAAGTTCCTGTACTTAATTATGCATGATGAAAGTACTTATTCTGCTGATATATATATTTATTCAAGCCCATGCATGCATGCATGTCGAACTGATGATCAACTAGACTTCAGGAACAGGCACTCGAAGGACAGGGCGGAGAAGGAGGACGGCTTTCCGGCGCACGGTGAGGCCAGACTCCTCGGTCATGTCAAACTCATCAGGTGGCGGACCCTCCCAATCAAAATGGAACAGCAGGCTCGCAAGCACAAGCTCAATAATGGCCAGGCCGAACGCTATCCCGGGGCACGTCCTCCGGCCGGCGCCGAATGGCAGAAAGGAGAAGCCAGTGTCCCTGTAGTCCATGGCGTCCGCCTTACCTTCAAACCGCTCCGGCCAGAACTTTTCCGGCGCAGGCCAGTATCGTTCATCGCGACCCAGCGCCCAGGCGTTGATGATCACCTGCATGCCCTGCGGCACATCGTACCCGAGTACCTGGCATGGCTCCCGGCACACCCGTGGGACGAGCAACGGCGCGGGCATATGAAGACGTAGGGTCTCTCGAATCACCAGGTGCATGTACGAGAGCTCCCCGAGTTTGCGCTCCGCAACGGTGTCGTAGACCTCGAAGGCTCGCCGGACCTCGGTTGTCGCCTTTTGCATCACCGTCGGGTTCTTCATCAGCTCTGCGATCGCCCACTCCAGCGTCGTCGATGTCGTCTCGCTGCCTGCGCCGAATATGTCCTATATATGCTCATCCAAAACATTGTGAATAGAGTAGACTTTTGAGGCATTATAATTAAGAAAGATTTTACGTTGCATCATGATCCAACAATTTAAGTTACATGGGCCTTACTTAAGCCCAAGAGACTAATAGTTCAAAACACCGGTCGTCCAAAGAAAAAAAAATCGGTTCATAGAATAATATTGTTCAAAATTTTAATTAAATTTTATTAATTTAATAGCAATTAAATAAATGTCAAAATAATTTTTATACCGAAAATATCGTTCATATTTGGATCTGGACCGTCTAGTCTGGTCCGACAGACAGTCCATATTCAATTGATGCACGATAAAAAAGACTCTTAATTAAAGAGGAGAGCTTCTATGTTTAAAAAAACAATGGGTTCACTAAGTTTCAGGCCCCTGATTTTCACAGGATTGTATCTTTAGTTTGCCAAAAGTTCATTCTTCAAGAGATGTTCAATAAGGTGAAATTGTTCTTCAAAAGAGTACTTACGAAAATGATGTATTTAACGGCGTCCATGTCGATCCTGCCCTCCTTCTGCATGTTTAGCAGAACATCCAGCAAGTTCTGCTCCTTTTGGCCTTCCATCGTCCTCTCCAGTCTCTCGCGAATGATGCCATCGACGATGTCGGTCCCAGCATCGCGGCACTCCTTGACGCGGCGTCCGGACCTGCTGAGAAAGGCGACCAGCCGGGACGACGGCCACAGGTCTGGCGGGTTGAACCCCGTCGCCAGCTTCACCCCTTTGTCGATCGAGCGGAGGTACAAGTCGCGCTCCTTGAACCGGTCGCCCATGACGGCGCGCACCGTCACGTCGGCGACGAGGGCGGAGATGCGCGCCCGCAGCTCCACGGGGCGCGCCACCGTGGTGGCCTTGGCGACATCGCGGAGCATGGAGGCGACTTCCTCCTCACGAATAGCGCGGAAAGACATGACTCGCCGCGCCGAAAAGAGCTCCAAGGTGGCGATCTTTCGAAGTTGGCGCCAGTAATCGCCATATGGAGCGAACGCAATGTCCCGGCCGCCGCCAGTGAGCACGCGCAGAGTGGCGTTCAGGGGCCGCTCCGCGAACGCCAAGTCGTGCGTCTTCATAACCTCCCGGGCACCCTCCAGGGACGACACCACCATCGTGGGCACCTCGCCAAGCCGGAGCAGCATCACAGGCCCATGGCGCTGCGCTAGGCTACGCATCGCGCGGTGGGGGAGCTTTCCGACAAGGTGGTGCAGGCTGCCGAGTAGCGGCAGCTGCCATGGACCCGGCGGCTCGTTCGCTGCCGAACGCCTCCGCCTTCGCCTGGAAAGAAGCACAATGCACAATGACACCAGAGCTACACCGAGGTAGACGACCTCCACTTGCATGATGAACACCATAGCTCTGCTGTAATATCAAGGTTTCTAAGGAACGAAGATAGACAACGAAAGAAAGATTTATTTGCGTGTGTCCTATATCTCGTGCGTGCTTTCTTTTATAGGACATGTAGAGCGGCTAGAGCCTTGGCTTGCACCAAATCTATTTCTCGATCTGTATCTATCTATTATCTCTCTATCTATCTAGGATGCGGCGCCTCCTGGATATTTTCTCATGCGGCGATCTCCTTCATTTGCTTTTGCTATCTATCAAATATTTTCTTAATTTTGATTTTTTGTTAAAAAACTATATATCTTATGGTTAACCCCATGGATAATCTAATTTCACCATTAGTTTTTCGCGATGAGATCTTAGGAACTAGATCTTATATCAATAGATTTCGACAACTTTTTCTGTCTTCTATAGTTGCCAACTTACAGTTACTTAGTTGTCAGATTATGGGACACTTAATTAGTTGTAGAATTAAATTAATTTTACTGTTAGGTTGTTGAAGTTCAATATATATCACAAAATTTTTTTCTTCATAACACTAATGTAGATTGATGTCACTTTTTGTCTATTGTTAAAACATGAATATTCACTCTCTACATTGACATAACATTACACTATTAAAAATTTACAAACAGATAAGATAATTATGCATGATTATTGTGGCAACTGTTCACGATTAGCATGGATAACTATGTTTATGTATTCTAACAACTAGAGGCGACAAAAAAATTATCGAAACATGATAACATGAGATCTTGTTTTAAAAGCACTCATCAAGACGAAATCACCAGTGAAAACGGAACGCTAATTGAATTAATGGTTCGTGAGATAAATTATTTTAAACATCTAAATCTAGCAAATAATGTAATGATGGGTGAAAAGAATCCTTGCAAGCATACATTTGCAGGGAAAATTTCCATCAGAATGGAGTAGCACGGGAAGAATAATATGCACACTATGCAACTTAGATTTTTCCAACTATCCATTAGGTATACACATACACATCTACTAATTAATAAAGAATCTAAAAATTCCCACGCTAATCATCTAAAACATAGAAAACATGAGCTATTGATTTAGTGAGACCGAATTATTACGGTGTAGATTAACTCATCTAACCCTAATTGGAGGTGAACGTACAATAATATCCTTACCAAATCTGCTGCAATAGGATGCGAGGAAACATCTCCCTCACAGTTTTGGTAGTTAGTCACCAAATACGCACAGTACTTAATGTCAAACAACGCACGTGTCTCGCTTTCAATTAGATAATGCATTGAATCCTGCAACACAAAAAAACTCGATCAAATTTAGACCTGATCCGCCGTATCATGAGAAAATGGTGTTTAAGATACCGACATGTTTGATCATACCAATTGTCACACCATTGACCACTTTTTTTCCCATTTTTGAGGATCATTTTGTTCTCTGGCATTACCATTGATTAATTAAATGGAACGAAAGCCATATGCTCAAAATAAGAAAAACGGACTCATGGTTCGCTCTCACTCGGTGGCATGCTAGTACAAAATTATTTTACTAATACGTGACCATTGACACATTAATATGTATAGATTTCAATGAATAAAGTGTTCACGCATTTTGAATTAAACTCTTACCTATAATTTTACTAACAAAACATAAGATATATGACTTCAAAGTAAACCACCACAAACATTTTTGAATTCAAATTGAACGTTATAACATTTTTCACGTATAACCCACATTTGATTTGGTTTCTCAAAGTTTCCTGCCTATCACAAAAAAGTGACATTTGAGATACTGACATATACGATGATACCAACTATCACATCATTGATCAGTTGGTTCTGTGGCACTTCACGTTGACCAGTTAACAACGAGGATAGAGAACTAAAATACAGACACGGTGAAGGCCATATTCGGTAGTTTGGTAGTTACTCTTTCTGTTATGAAATAAGTGTCTCAACTCTAGTACAAAGTTTAGTACAAAGTTGAGACACTTATTCAGAACAGAGGGAGTAACAACAATTTCGGGTCGAAAGAAAAAACGATCAACGGAGGAGAAAGCCAACCTAAAGCAAGGTCAAGTGAGACAGCCCTGGAACTAGATTCTTTAGTTGCTTGTATTTTTCTATAAGTGTATTTAGAAAGGAACACAATCCAAATAGGACCTTAGTGTAGCTACTGGCTTGGCATATATTTATCCTTTGACAGTTTGTTTTTCTTTATTTTTTTTTCTTTGTGGTTTTTTTTTTCTTTGCTGGATTTTTTCAGCATTTTTTCCTTCTTTTACACCGTTTTCTCCCTTTCTTTTTACGGTTTTCATTTTTTTTTCTTTATTCTTATTCGACCAAGTTTTTTTCTTGTTTTCCTGTTTTATATTAATTTTTTACTTTTTTCTATGCTTTTCCTTTTATTTCTTTATCAGTTTTCATCGGTTTTTATTTTATTTTCGTACCACTTTTGTTTTTATTGTTTTATGCTTTTTTTAAATTTCTTTTGTCTTTTATTTTTATTTTTGTATCATTGTCAATTTTATTGGTTTTCCTTTTTTTAACACATATCTACTTTTATTCAGTACATAATATAGTTTTAGTGTGCATGTGACATTATTATATACATGTTGAATTTCTTTTAAGGATCCACTTATAGGGCCCCGCCGCATCGTGGCTAATTGAGTAGTACAAGCTAGAGTATCTGGCTAGTACTGGTAGCTCCATACTCCTAGAAAGATGATCAATCTGGGACGCGGAGTTTCTGATCCCGGGATCATGTGATCTCGAATGAACAGTAAAATCAAAAAAAATAGTAAAAAAATTCAAAAAAATCCAATTTTTTTTGGGAATAAACTTTGATGTTTTCTCTATATGCGTGCAAATTTTCGTCAAGAACTAACGTAGGATGAACGTGTGGAAAAAAACAAAATTGATGCCATCCCTATGTTAGTTCGAATACTTTTTAGAACATCAAATTTTGTTTTTTTGCTCATGCGTCCATCCTATGTTAGTTCTTGCTGAAAGTTTGCATGCATATAGAAAAAACATCAAAGTTTATTATAAAAAAATTAGATTTTTTTGTTTTTTTTAACTATTTTTTTCGATTTTACTGTTCATACGGGATCACATGAGCCCGGGATCACAATAGGACTTTCGATCAATCTGCTATTATATTCACAAAAAGACGCTTTTATTTGTTGTATATTGAACTAGTAGTGCTATTAATATATCTTGTCATGTTATTTATATCTAGTTGTCATAATTGTTTGCTATAGTTGTTAGCTAATTCCGCCAAGTTTGTAATTTTATTTCATATAGCTTGCCAAAAAAGTTAATAATCTAGTAGTCAATTTAAATTTGTCGAGTTTACAAGAAAATCGTATAACTTAACAAAAAATTACATTTGAGTTTTCAGTTTTTATCATATGGCCAGTTGTCATTTTTATTTCATGTAACTTGTCAAAAAAATACATTTTCATTATTTGTTAATATCATCCCTAGTTGCCATTTTTATTTTATATAGCTTATCAAATAATTACATGTTAGTTGTCGGTTTTTATCATGCCGAGTTTTCATTTATTTATTCATATAGCTTGTCAAAAAATACATTTTAATTATTTGTTTATATCATCCCTAGTTGCCATTGTTATTTCATATAGCTTATCAAATAATTACATGTTAGTTGTTGGTTTTCATCATGCCAAGTTGTCATTTAATTATTCATATAGCTTGTCAAAAAATATACTCTAGTCACCAGTTTAATTTAATCATGTCGATTTATCATTTTTATTTTTGTATAGCTTGCCACAAAAATTAAATCCAACGTTTGTTTTGCTTGTCTATCTAATTAATTATGTGAAGTAGCTTGAGAAAACGTGTATTAACCACTACCACTGGTCACTGTAGCATGAAAAAAAATATCACCGAATGTTGATTGTATTCTAACGCATGACCAATGTGCCTCGTTAAAAAGTATAACAACGAAGAAGTTTAGCTCCATTTCATATCAAAAAAGTTAAAAATAATGCAGCGTAGCACAACACCAGTCTGTAAGCAATTGTAGCAAAAGGTATATGTACTATGTGCGAACAACCATGCAAAGCAACTGCGGCGAAAAACAAGATCTATTATGGCGCAGGTGTGGTAATGTAGAAAAACTTATGAGCCATCATTGCACCTAGCGCTTTTTGTATTGTGAAAATGATGCGCAGCCCGTCGCACAGGACCACGCACATCCGGCGTGCATTGTTTAGATTTTTTTTCATTTTTAAAATAATACATGATATATACTTTTCTTTTATTACATATTTTGAACAGTTTTTTGAATATATGATATTATTTTTCAAATACATGTTGAATATTTCTATTATGGTAACATATAAAAATAAAAATAAATGATTTTTTTGCATTGTATAAATATTTTTTGAATGTCACAAATATTATTTGAAATGCAGAAATACTTCTTAAAATGTCACTTTTTTAATGGTACAAGAAAAAAGTTATAGTGTAAAATTTCATTCCTACAAACTAAAAGTTCCATATTAAAGATTAGGAATAGGTTTCCATTCCTATAGACTAAAAGCTCCATAAAAAATAATTTCTATAAAATTTCATTCCTTTAGAATCCTCAGAAAAATCTTGTAAGCCAAAGGAAGCCTTAGTTTGTACCGCAGTTGTAAGAAACGGCAGTTTTTATAATGGAAATGGACAAGAAACAATAAAGTGCCACTCTGATCTTTGTCCGTGGTCTATCCTCAAAAGGGAATACTTCACCTGAATGTATTTACTTCTGATCCTGGGACCTGGATTGGCATCCATCATTCAACAAAATGAGTACTTGATACAAACATATCATCAGTACCAGAAACACAACAATGCAGCTTAATTATGCACATAAGAGGAGAGAAGAACATCATTTATTTGCACAATCTCGTGTCTTTTAGATAAGCTACAACCCGATGCTCGCGGCATCAGCCATTTGACTGACAACCAACTGATCGACAAACTAATATATGCAAAAAATAAGGATGGTTTACATCACAGAACGACACCGTTTTTTCCAGTTCAACACCTCAAATACCAGCCGGTAATACCACCTATGACAAGACAAAAATGGCATGTGTGGTTTACAATGTTATTTTGTATATATTTATGTATTTAACGCACTAACAACCTACGCCTGCAAGTCCAGAACCGCCTCACCTGCAAAGAACACCACAAGGACATCATTATCAGGGCGCACAAAGGTATAAGAAAAAACATGGGGGCACGTTCTATCATAAGAAATCTGCTCATCATACCATGCATCCTCTTAACGAAACGCTCAAACTCCCCGAAGTTGGGTCCCTCGAAGAGGGTGCTGCAGAGCCTCAGGTAGGTGAACCCAAACAGATGCCGCCCATCAGGGTCGTTCCGCGGCTTGGCGTTCTCCAGAGTCTTGTTGAAGCCTTCCCTATCGTAGCAAGGGAGGGCGTTCTCGCTGGCTACTTGTATCCCGGCATCCCACGCACAATTCAGCACCTGAATAACAAACAATACATCCAAGAGATCAAACAGCAAGATAAAACCCCACCAGCTGGTTATCCGCATTGCTGTCAGGGGCGATAGCTTACCAGAGACTGCATTAGCACTCTAAGCTGACACTAAAAAGATGCTAAACAAAATGATAAACAAGAATATAGATTTAGAAGGACCCATTACCTGCCATACCAAGCCCTCTGGATCTGCTAAGGCCTCGGGGTATGCCTCATGCTGATTCATGGTGCGCAATTCAACGCAAGTGAAGTTCAAAGCCGCACCGTGCTTTTTCAGTACTTGGGCAATTGGAGTGTAGCCATCACGGTTACATGGGTTATAAAACCCAGAAGTCAGTTCAGCAGCATGACTGGCAGTTTTGTACCACCAATGTATGCCCGATACCTACCATGTCACAGGAGTGAATCTTTATGTCCAGTCGTTTAGTTTGCTTTGTATGCAAAAACAAGTTATATCTCAACACTAGAAAGACCAACATCCCGAAACAGGAACAGATGTCCCCAATACAGCTATGAAGAGGTGCTTATACTTTGTGAACTAACTGACAATTATAACTGACCTTGACAGCAATAGCTGAGCCTTCAAAGGCCAACCTGGCTAGCATTAGCACGCGGTCTGCATGATCCAGCAACACCTGGGCGTACCAGTTCAGAAAGAACCGGCCATAATAGCTATCATAATCTCCTCCATCACAGAAGAACCCAGTGTTGTTTGGTTCAGAGTTATAGTGGCCTGCGTTGTCTGGTGACTTTGCCCACATGGCGTGTCCTCGTGCTTCTGCGGCCCTCCTCAGATTTTTCTGCAAGTACCTGTCATAGCACTGGGGCAAAATACATCCTCAACAAACCCCTCTCACATTATGATGTAGAATTATAGATGATATAGCATGAATTGGCGATGCCAAAGTAAATACTGAACCCTGAAAAGAATGGGGGTCAAAGATAAAGAGTGCAGCTTTACCTGAAATTCTCCAATGCCAGGGTATTTCCAGCCATGGTTTGCTGCATAAGATGGATATCGCAACTCTCCACAAGCCCCTAGTCCAACCTCGATTTCTGAAATGATCCCATCCTCGAAATACTCATCAAATGCTACTCGGAAGCTTCTCATGAAGTCAAAGTACACCTACATTAATTAATGGGGATGAAACAGAGATACACATATAACCTTCCCAGAAACTGAATCCATAAACACAGAAAGCTGGCATTGTATAACACAAAATAGGTTCATGATATGCAAAACGTGAAAGTAGAACGCAAGATTTTTTATTTACAAAAGGTGCAGTTTCCTTATTCAAGACACTATAAAACTGAACCACAGTACTTCCCACTACATGTATTATTATCACTGAAATAGGGGCTAAGCAGAGTCCTACTGCCTAGAGCTTACTTACGCTTAAGCTGCGCTTAACTGTGCGCTTTGACCAAAATGGGCAAGGCGTAGGCAAAACGCTCGCTCAGCGCCTAGTGCCTAATCCAACCTTGATTATTATGTACTATAATAAAGAGGGTGTTAATGACACATCTCATGTTACCTGATTTTTTTTTTGTAGATTAGGCGTCGAGTGAATGCAGGGAGATGGAAATGCACAGTAAGGGAAGTAGTGGATTCTAAAGAAGTAATGGATCTACCTAAAGCATAATGTAGAGGGTATTATTAGTTGGAAAGCACAACAAAGATTTTCGCAAGGATCAAGTAGTTTGGGATTCCAAGAAAGGAGTGGACAACAGTTTGGTAGAGATGCAGGATCAGGAGATTGGCAATACTGCATAAAAACTCACTCCTGGTTTCTCCAATTCTAACTTATCACCCATGGAAATATATCAAACCAGCAGACAAGATTGGCATTCACAAAATATACGAGTTCGAGCGGAAATGAACAGCAAGACAAGCTTTGGCCACACTTCTAATTTGAAGTGGTAACTGGGATACAGCAGAAAAATGACCGTACCTCCACCGCGGTTCGGCCCTGTAGAACCCTTTCTTTGTCGATGCCCCACGAGAGGCACTCCGTATTACGCCTTCCTTCCCTGTCGGTAAAGTAGATGTCGGGGTTGCTCTTCCCGATCTCTATCACCCATTCCGGGAGAGGAATGTTGACGTCGTCTCCGACGTTGCCTCCGCACTCATGGAACGACATGACCACCTAAGTTATATATCAAGCAGAATAGCAAAATTCAGCAAGGAAACTCAAAGCAATTACACACACTAATTCCATTCAGAAGTACAGTAGATGTGTGTGACCTGCAGCTTGAGCTTTAGGTCCCTGACGATCTGGAAGAGGCGCTTGTATCCGGTCCAGTTGTACTCCTGCGGCCGGTATGTCTCGACGTTGCCCCACCAGCAGTCGACCATGACGCCGTCGACGCCCGCGGCCTTGAGCACCTTCAGCTGCGCCACCAGGTCGTCCGCGTCCAGCACCTCGCCCTTCACATTCACCACCGCGAGCTACAAACACAAGACACAGCCGAGGTCAGCAATGGCAAACACATACATGTACAGGTCACAGTCCAGCTAGTTAGTTACCGGGAGCATGACGTAGACGGGCACGTAGGGCGTGCCGGCGAAGTCCCGCTCGGGCGGGCGCGGGGGCGCCACCGGCGCCGGGCACTTGGTGATGCCAACGGCCTGCTTGCCCCCGTCCATGGCGGCGTGAGTGTCGTCTTCGTCGTCGGGCACGGGCACGGCGAGCAGCGGCGAGGCGGGGCCGCTCTCGGGCACGGCGCGCGGGCGAGCCGCGAGGAGGGAGGAGGAGGAGTAAGCGGTCCGGAGCGCGGCGGCGCACCCGGCGCGGCGGGAGACGGGGCGCGCGGCGAGCGGGGGCACGGCGACGCAGGTGGAGGCCGGGGCGGCGGCGGAGGGGGAGAGGGCCGGGACGAGCATGGCGGGGCGCGGCGTCTGGAGGAGGAGCGGAGCGGGAGGGAGAGCAGTTAGCGTTGCTGGATCTCGGGACGGGGGAGAGGGGGGAGGAAGAAGACGTGGGAGGCGGCGGTGGCGGTGGAGCGCGCCCTCGGGAGGCGGGAGCGGGGACAGCCGCCCGTGATCCCGCGCCGCCCTCCTCCTCCTTTCCCCGCTCCCCTCGCGCTCGCGGCCATGGACGGACCCCACGGACGGACGGACGGTCAGTAAAAATCCGTTCTTTTTAATCCCGCCAAAAATAAGACCAATACGTATTCCACATTTCGAACCCGCAAAATAAACCAGAATACGCCGTATTATACGAACTGTCCGTATATGACGTCATAAATGAGCGGCTCACTCACTGGTGCTAGCTCACTGGCTGAGGTGGCAGTGGCATGGGTGACTGGCTAGAAGAAGATGGGAGCTAGCCATGGAATAGAAGTGAAATGGGAGCTTGCCTGGGAGGGGAAGGTGGTGCCGTCGGGGAGAACGACCCAGCCGGCCTGGCGGGCGAGGGCGGCGACCACCTCGTTGACGTCGGCGCGGGACCGGAGCCCGAAGCCGCCGTGGCGACGCAGCCCGGCGAGGATCCGGCCCGTGACGGCCCGCCGGCGCCGCTCACGCGCCTTGGTCCGCTCCTTCTCCTCCCTCCCGCGGCCCCTCCGCTGCGGCTGCGGTTGCTGCTCGTCGGCGGCGGCGGCGGCCAGCAAGTAGTCCTCTTCATCCGAGTCCTCGTCCTCGTCCTCCGCCTTGACGGCCATCTCGTCGTCGTCGTCGTCGGCCGGATCCAGCCGCAGCATCGGATGGGGAAGACGATGCACGCTAGGGTTGGCTGGCTCTCGCGCGTGCGGCGGGGTTATGGCTGGCACGGTGGCGCGTGCTTGGCGACACGTGTGGGTCGACGGACGGACGTCCGGGATGCGGCGGAGGCACGCACGCGCGGGGAAGGGTTCGGCACGTGGGGCGCATGTGGCCGTCGCCATGGACACCCACCCTGGCCATGCCATCCATGCTCCATGTGTGACGATTACATCAGCATTCGGCAGCACATTTCGATTCAACCAAATCAATAGCAGCTGCCTCCAGTTCCAACTTCCAAGTGGAGGACCAGCTTTCATCAATCTGAATATGGATCCTAGCAGAGCTTCATCACATAGACAACATCATCATCATTGAGAGGAACATTCCAGTGCCGGGCCGCCTCTCACTCTTGAGTGAGGATGAGGGCCACGATCATCATAACAACAACAAAATGGGGTCAGCTTAATCTCAAGATGGGTCTTGGAGCTTATAATTAATCCATATATATGCATTGCCAGTGAGCATCATCATCACACTTGTCCATTGTTTAGTCCAGTTTGGACTGCACCACCTATCACTTCCCTGCTTACTAGTTTACTTACTACTAGTGGTTTGCTTATCCACAGGAGAGAGAGAGAGATAGACAGATACAATGAAGCACAACTGAGTAATCATCACCTTTGACAAACTCATCACCCTTCACAAAAACATTCACTTTTTTTCCCTGTCTGATTGACATGAACATAACACTCGCTCGCTGCATCGTCGGCTTGTTCAGCAACTCGCCACAGTTTTTTTAACCCAAAGCTATTAATTATCATCACAATTAACATTCAGTTGTCATTCAGGATTCTGATTAAAAGTACATAACAGATAGACGTAACGCACATTCACTGCTTCCCCAGAAATCCTGAACAGGAACACAAGGTCTTGACAAAAGTATGTTCTTGCAGTGCAGGTAGGAACAGAACAGGCGACGACCAAGCTAAGTGTATGTATGTATGTAGTTGACCATCCTCCCAATTCAGGAGTCAAACAAATCCTCCCCATCTGGAAACGAAATCGGCATCATCCATGGCCATAACAACACATTTTGATCCAACCAAGTCAAGAGTATCTCAAGATGGATCCTGGAGCTCATGCTCCGCCAGAGTAAACAAACGCACTTACTGATGCATCATAAGCTCCATCTACTGAGAGAACCCTGCCTGAATCACAGTGCCCAATCCACTTCTTCAGTCTCTCTCTACTACACCACCAGCTCCTCCCAGTTTACTCACCAATACCAACTGGTTTGTTGAATCTGTGGCTGAGTGGCCAATTGGTGGTCTTGGGAGGCTGATGTGCAGTTCTCCGTTCGCTCTGCCTACGCGGCAAAGTTCGCGGGCCAGGAGATCATACCGCATGCCGAGTTTACTTGGAAGTCCAGGGCGCCACTAAGGTGCCGCTTCTTCCTCTGGCTGGCGCTCAGGGATCGGTGTTGGACGTCGGACAGGCTTGCTCGGCGGGGGCTGCCACACCAGGATACGTGCCCCTTCTGCAATCAGGAGGAGTCGATCGCACATATCCTGCTTTCTTGCGTGTTCTCGCGCGTTATATGGACGCAGGTGTGTCGGGCGTTGGGAAGGAGGATTGGAGTTCATCTGTGGAGGCGCGTCTGGGTACGTGGTGCTTGGACAGGAGGGATACAAGCCTTTCACTGAAAGCCATCCGGACGCTTTTGGGCGCTAGTCATGTGGGAGCTATGGAAGCATCGGAATGCGATTGTGTTCGATGCGAGCAGGCCTTCGGTCAAGGTGTTGGTGGCAAAGATCACAGTTGAAGCGGACTCATGGAGGAACGCGGGGTTGCTAAAGGGCACCTGGGATCGCCCCATAGCAGAGCTACGTAGGTGGGCTGAGAGCGAGTAGTACTCTACATGTAATGTTAGGTGGATGTGATGCGGTGTAATCAAGTTGTAATGTCTACACCGGGTTTCTTACCCCTTCTATTAATATAAAATACGCAGTGGACCGGGTTTCTTACCCCTTCTATTAATATAAAGTATGCACGCTGTGCGTATTTGAGAAAAAAGTTTGGACTGTGCCACCAGCTCTTCCGAGCTTAGTTTACTACTAGTGGTTGGCTTATCCACAAGAGTGACTTTGATTGGATGTGGATTGAGTAATTTGTCTGCATCATCACCTTTCACAAACTCATCATACTCTCGACAAAACATGCACTTGTGTGATCAACAATACTTACAATTCATGAACATATACTCACTGCATACTCAAAACATGGATCAAGTGAATTGTTCACCAAAACACTGGGGATGTATTTTTACAGAGCTGTTTATCATCCTTCACAATAACATTCGGGTTATTCAGGATTCCCATTAAAGTACACCACAGACATAAATAACATTGACTGGATGTCTGGATCCACACAATAATGAACATGAATAATAGGTCTTGGCACAATAATAGGTCTTGGAACAATAATAGTATGAACAGAACAAGCGACGAGTAAGCGTACGTATCCAGCCCAGCAGTGCACATCACATCAGCAAGTATCCAAATAGATAAGCAACACATTGCTTCTGTCATTTCTCTGCAAATAGACATATATAAATCCATCTTCTGAGCTGCTATAATACACCATCAACACATCATGAAATAAGAGTTATCATGCACCATGAAAACTGCTAGTGGACAGAATCATCACAAGAACTAGAAGCATTCAAAGCAGCAGCAGCATCACAATGGTCAATTGCTCAGTTTGGAGTTTGGACTCCTCAGTGCTCAGCAGCATCACAGCATGAAAACTCTACCCAGTTTTACTACTAGTGGTTTGCTTGCTGAATCACAGGCATCATCCACAGGCAAGGCAGATCCAACCAAGCACTGCCTTGACTAGATGTCTGGATGTGATTATTCGGTTGGGTGCACGCACCATCACAATCACATAAGACATCACATAGCCACAATAATTCTCAAAGTTGTAATCAATACAAGGACCTTTCCTTTTCATCATAGAAGGGAACCTTGTAGTATTATAGTTGCAAGTGGCAGGAAGAAAAACAGGCATCTTAGCTACACACATCACATCAGGAAGTGCAGTTTAGATGCCCTGATGTATCATCATCCATGACACTTAACACTCAGTGGATCTTACAGGATTCTTATCAACAGTGCACTGCAGTTCGGATGCCTCACAGTAACTAACCTTCAATGGCTCTATAAAATTCTGGTTAACAGCTCATTACAGAATTACAGATATATAAATACTCATTGAGCTATACACGTCACATCAGGAAGTAGTGCAGTTTAGATGCATCCAGTGGCTCTGCAGATATCCAAGTAGATAAGCAACACATGCACTTCTGTTATTCTCTGCAAATAAACATATATCTTACAGGATATCCTAGTAGTGAAGTTCAGTTTAGATGCCCTGAAGAATCATCATCCATGACACTAACACTCGGTGGATCTTACAGGATTCTGATCAACAGTGCATCATTATCACATCAGAAAGCACTGCAGTTGAGATTCCTTACAGAAACTAACATATTCACTGGCTCTAATACAATTCTGGTTAACAGTATATCACACAGAATTACAAGTAAATACTCATTGGATCCTTGAAATTCAAATCGACGGGAGGCCTTTTGGTTCCATAAATCAGGGGAAAACAATTGCTGTATCAAGAAGGAACATATAAAGTAGGCAGCAAGTAACGCGTGTAATCCAGTGGTTATTCAGGATTCTGGCTAAAAATACATCACATACATAAATAACATTTCACTGGATCCCAAAAATTATAAACCACAATGGAAGATCCAATGAGTACCCTTGCAAATAACAACAGAACAGGCAAGTGCCAGCATTCTAAAGAATACAAGCACCTTTCTTCATCAGAGGCAAAGATATATAGTTGGAACTTGGAAGTAGTAGGAACAAAACAAGCAATTGTATATGTGTATTCTTTCGCAAACAGATATGTATCCATCTGAGCTATTCACATCACATCAACAAGTGCTGCAGTTTTGGTGCCTTGGCATATCCAGGGACCAGGATCCCTTTTAGCAGAGGAATCATCCTTGACACTAATATTCAGTGGGTCTATAGAATTATGCTTAACAGCACATCATCACACAGGAATAAATATTCAATGGATCATCAAAATTTATCCCAAGGCAAGTGGAAGACTTTTCTGGTCTGATAAGAAGCTAAGACAAGGACCTTTTCATTTCATCAAAGAGGAAACATAAATTGCAGTTCGAAGTAGTAGGAACAGAACAAGCTATTAAATATATGTGTTTTTCTTTTGCAAACAGACATGTATCCATCTGACCTACACAAATAACATCAACAAGTACTGCAGTTTTGAAGACTTGACATATCCAGGATCAGCTTTAAACAGAGCCATCATCCATGACACTAACATTCAGTGGGTCTTACAGAACTCTGATCAACAGCACATTATCACACAGGAATAAATATTCATTGGATCATCAAAATTTATCCCAGCCAACTGGAGCACTTTTCTGGTCTGATAAGAAGCTAAGACAAATGCTGCTCCAAGTAGAAACAGAGCAGGTAACAAGTATTTAACATAGTATGTAATTCTGTTTTTTCATTCACTGCAAATAAACATATGTTCCTTCTTCTGAGTTATTACACCATACACATCAAGAAGTAACTCAGTTCAGATGCACTGACGTGTATATATAGTATCTAGTTCCCCATTTTTTCTTTTCCAAGTATATATACAGTTTGTGTGAGTTCTAAAGATACATTCCATGTACATAACACAACCTACGACGACAACGGATTAGAAGGATAGATAATAAAGCCCCTTCTTCCCTCCTGATAGCTATCACAATCATTCATGAATGCACCTTCAGGGCCTGTATGTGCAGGAGAGGGGCCAATCTGAATCAAATGTACATACATACCGGCAGCTCCTGGATTTTCTACAAGAAAATATCGTCGACGCCCACGGCCGTCGACGGTGGCGCTTCATCCTCCTCCTCCTCCATCTCCGGCTCGGGCTCCATGCCGAACTCGGGAGAGTCGATGTCTGCGAGGTTCTTGAGGTCGACCACGGACAGCTCGTCGAGCCGCTTCACCACGAGGTCAGCGGCGCCGAGCTCGTAGGCTGGGTGCTTGCTCGCGACGGCCACACACTTCATGCGGGCGTCGTGCGCGGCCTCCACGGCCGAGTTGGAGTTGCCGAACACGACGCAGCGCTCCGGGATGAATCCGAGCAGCTGCGCAGCATAGAGGAATAGCTCGGGATCAGGCTTGCCGCGGTACACGTCCTCGGCGGCCACAACGGCGTCGAAGAAGCCCCGCGCGCCGACGGCCTCGATGGCCTCCTCGACGGCCTTGCGGGGGCGCGTGGAGGCGACGGCGAGGGGGATCTTGTAGTTGACCAGCGTACTCATGAACTCCCTGGACCCATCCCGCATCTGGCTGGCGGCGCCGCGGAGGCCGCCATGGATCTCCTCCTTGCGCGCAGCCAAGCGCCGGAGCTCCGCGGGGTCCCGGGACCAGCAGAGCACCTCGGAGACGGCATGCTCGGCCTTCATCCCCTCGACCCGGCGCAGGATGAAGGCCGGCGGCGGGGATTTGCCCTCCTCCTCGGCGAGGGTGAGCCACGCCTGGCGCTCCAGGCGTGTGTCGTCCTCCACCACGACGCCCTCCCACTCGAAGATGACGCCGAGCCAGCCGCAGCCCATGCGCTCGAGACGCAGCAAGGGGTTGTGCAGGCTTGGGTCATCTGCCCTGTTCCGCGGCGGCCAGGACGGGGTCGCCGCTGGGGGGATGCTGTCGTCGTCCCCCAGGCCGTTGTCGCCTTCTCCGGGGATCCCCCTGTACTCTTTCCGGGAGGGGATGGCCTCCTTGGTGAACCCGACCGCGGCCAGGGCCCTGACCGGCCAGTCCGAGAGCCGCTGCGGCGCCGGCCTGGGCACCCGGGCCACGAGGCGCCGGCCGGCGAAGGCGGTGCCGAGGGGGCGGCAGCGGACGACGTGGAGAAGCGTGCGGCGGGGGCAGTGGTGGTCGAAGGGGTGGCGGGCGATGAAGGAGGTGCTGGCGCTGACCGTGTCGACCATCATCATGGCTGCCGGTGGATCCGCCCGCCTCTGTCGTACCAACCTACCGACCGATCAGGAAGAAGGACCGAGGAGATCCCTGAGGCGGCGGCCGAATCCTCCGCCGGAATCCCTCCGCTGGATCGTTGAATCGAAGCTGCAAGAACAATAATGAGAAAGAACCCGGTGAGCGGAAAGAAGAGAGCAAAGGTGAAGAACAATCCAACAATCCATGCCACGGCAGGGAGCGAACAAAACAGAGCAACCGAACCAACCAACCAACCAACGACGGGGACAGCGAGCGAGCGAGCGAGCGAGCACCCAATTCCTCTAACCAATGGAAAGACCAACCAGGATCAAACAGGATGGATTCGATTTGGGGATTCTTTGGATAGGCTCCTCTCCTCCCCTGGATTCGATTCGGTCGGGCCGGCTCCTCTCCGAGCGGAGCGGAAGGGGAGGGGAGAAAGCGAAGGGGGAGAGGATAAGACAAGGGGATGGAGGCACCGTACCGGAGACGACGGCGGAGGCGGAGGCTGCTTGGCCGGACGACCTTAGCTTCTTCTTCTTTCTTCTCTTCTTTTCCTCCACGCGATTGATCTGATTGAAGACCGGAGGATTTTTTTTCTATTCTATTCTATTGGCCGGAGCCGGAGGCCGTGGTGGTGGAGGAGGAAGCCGAGACGAGTCCCCGCCCAACGTGAGGACGAGGTGGCCTTCCGGCGGCCTTGGAATTACGTGGCGCCTTCCTGCTACTACTATTTCTTTCCCTCTCTACGAGTGGCTATTAATCATCCATCGTCACAATAAACTCAAAAATAGCAGATACGGAAATTATTTTCAAAGAAAATAGCAAAGGGAAGCAGCAGTATTGAACAAGGTTAAGGCCTGTTCTTTTGGCGGCTTCTTCCAGAAGATGCCCTTTTTCCAGTTTTTTTTAGAAGCCGCCCTAAAAAATTAGGAAGGTTTTCTAGGACATTTCAGAAGCCTTCCTAACTTTTTGGGGACGTCCTTTCAGAGAAGCTGGGGGAGGGCAATTTTTAGGAGAAGCCGCCAAAAAAACGGGCCCTAAGAGCATCTTCAGAGGCGTCTCCAACAGCGCTCAGAACGCTTTTGTTTTCGTCGACGCAAGAAAAACACCCAATCGCCTCTCCTGGATGCCGAATAGTGCCGGCTCGGCCTATTTTTACGCCCAGATCCTAGACTAAACCCTGCGCACTGGGGGAACTTGGGGGTCCGGCGGAAACAAAAACAGCGCGTGGGTCATCACTGTCACGCGAAAAACGTCTTTCCCCGCCCAGATTCGACTACCCACGCCTTTCCCTCCTCGTCGCCATGCCGAGGCTGACACCGCCCCTCTGTCCACAGCCGCTTCTCTGCAGCTAGAAAGACCCCCCTCCCCCGTGTTGGAAAAGAGAGGGTTTCGCCGCGACAACCTCCTTCCCGCTCCTGGCCGAGCTTCCCAGACCTTCTCAGGCGGGGATACCTGCGGCTGCCCGTCCATCACGCCGCCAGGTGTTCGGCGATTTTCCTGCGCGACGATGGTCTCCGACGACGAGGAGGCGTTCACGTCGCTGATAGAGGAGGAGGCCGAGGCCGGCGCCAACGGTGAAGATCACCACATGATGCTCGCGCCCTTTCGGAGGCCTGACCGCGAGGAACGTGAAGCCGCGGCGAGGTGGCTCGAAAGCTTGGCCGCTGGAATAGGAAGCAGATGCATTGAACGGAGGGTTATTGCTTCTTTACGTTGATTACTTCATCGATACTCCACTACACGGCGAGAAGGTATTTCGGTGCCGTTATCAGATGAGTCGAAAGCTTCTTCTTCGGATTGTGAATGCCATCTGGGAGTTCGGCAACTATTTCATTTGCAAGAAGGATTGCACCGGCACAATTGGCTTCTCCTCACTTCGGAAGTGCACGACGGCTATGAGGATGCTTGCATACGAATATGTGATATACAACAAGACTATGGACGCATGGCCGAGTCCATCGCCCTTTAGTGTTTATACAAGTTCTACGGGACAGTGGTGGGTTTGTTTGGAGCACAATACTTGTGATCACCCAATGTTGAAGACACTGGTCGGATCCTATCGCTGAAAAAAGCAAGAGGATTTCCTAGGATGCTTGTAAGCATCCACTGCATGCATTGGGAATGGAAAAATTATCCATTTTCTTGCCAGAGGATGTACAAAGGCGCAAAAGGAGCTTGAAGTGTAGTACTTGAGTCAGTTGCTACATAGACCCTCTAGATTTGGCACTCCTTCTTTGGCATGCCGGGAACTCACAATGACATCAACGTCCTGCAGTGCTCAAATGTCTTTGCCAAGCTTGTTGAAGTTCATGCTCCTCCGATGAACTTCAAGGTTAATGGACGCCACTACAACAAGGGATACTACCTAGCAGATGACATATATACAAGATGGTCAACATTTGTGAAGACTATCTCAAACCCTATGCTAGGAGGCAAGCGATCCTACTTTTCCAAGTGCTAGGAGGCTTGCACGAAGGATGTTGAGTGGGAATTTGGTGTGCTCCAATCTCGAGTTGTTGTTGTCCGGTACCCCTCTCTGACCTGGTCAAAATTTCAGATGTGGAAGGTGATGAATTGTTGTGTCATCTTGCACAACATGATCATTAAGAGCGAGCAACACGAGCTAGTGTTTGACACTGAACCATATTCCAACCACGGTCCTCTTGCAATTTTTGATCACCAGGTACCGGCAGCATGGACAAACTTCCCCAATATGCGTTAGGAGATCCGAAACCCGTAGATGCATCAAGAATTGCAGCGTGATATGGTGTAGCATCTATGGAGGCGCAAGGGCAACACCTAGCTCGATGTGTTTTATTTGTGTTCGAATTATTAGCCATCTTCGTTGAACTATTTGATTTCTATTGATTTTTGTATTGAATTATATGATAAAAATTATTTGTGCCGAAGTGTTTATTAGCGTCGAACTGCTTATTTGTGCCAAATCGCCGAATATGAGCCAAATCTGTATTTTTTGTTGAATTTGTGCCAAAGTATTGCGAATTTGTGTTGAATCTCGATGGCTGGGGGCCGAACTTGTGTGTGTGTGTGTGTGGGGGGGGGGTTGGGAATGGATCGTCCCCACGACGAATATAACACCGACACCCCCCAAGCGACGCTATTTTACCGCCTAAAACGCCTTGGGGGATCGAACGGTTGAAGATGCTCTAAAGTCATCTTGAGGATCTTTTTGCATGCTAGTCTTCTAAGATGAGGTGAAGTCTCTATTTGTTTGTAGTGGTGTGTTCGATGCGCATTGAAAACGCCCGAATCGTAAGCTGCATGTGTAGGTCTGAGCTTAGAACGCTAAGAAGCAATGTGTCATGTTTTTCTTTAATTAGATGATACCTCGCGCGTTGCTGTAAGAACTATTAACAAATAATTTAATGTTTTAAAATATAAGATTTTTTCTGAAACTTAGTATAATTTAATTACTAAATATTTTTTGAAAGAATTATTGTTTAGAATAAAAATCTAAGAAAATTTAATTAAAATTTAAAAATGTGTGTGATTTATTTTTATTAATTTATTACCTTCAGAATATACCGGCGACGCGATATGAAACGAAAACAACGTTGAGTGAATTAACCCGCAGTACCTTTATAAAGAAAATAAAAAATGATTCATTTTTATCTGGTTCCACTCTTGCGGCCCATCCCGGCCCATCAGTGCAGCCTGCAGAAAAAAACAATTCATTTTTCTTCTTTGCTCTGTTGCCTCTCCCACGGCCCATCTAGGCCAATTAGCGACCATCTTTTTTTTTCTTTTTCTGTTTTCTAAAACTCAAATATCTTTTGAATTGCTTGAAAAATTAAATTTATTCAAAAAGTATTATAAATTTCTATATGGCATAGATTATTAAAGATCCAGAAAATCATTTACCTAGCATGTTATGTTATCTCTGAAAATCCAAATTCAATTTAAATATTAGTGAAGGTTCAAACTATATTATTTGATTTTCCAAATTTATGAAAATTTTACTTTTGGGTTAGTAGATTCTCAATGAAGGAAGCAAGAACAAAGAGGACGCGTGGAGGTCCCCAATTCACCATGAAAGAGTGTCTTGATGTCTATCTTAGGGATGCGTCGCTTTCTGCATCTAAAAATAATATATAAAGTGTTTGCCAAGTGTGCATTAGTCCACACTTGGCAAAAAGGCCCCTACCATACGAAACCGTCAAATGCGGGGGCGCATGAATGTGCTACCTTATTTACCGAGTTTTGCCACAAAGGAACTCGGCAAAGCTATGTAGGTTGAGTGTATGCTCTTCGCGGAAGGCCATCGTCGCCAGGTTCCTTGGTTCATTGAGTGTTCTACTAGGCAAATATGTTCTTTGCATTCCTGCAAAAAAAAGTTCTTTGCCAAGTGCCTGCCGAATGGAACACGACAAAGGAGACGACACTCAGCAAACATTTCTTGCATAATGAAGGATATAAGAACTATTTTTTTAGAAATAATAGGACAATGCCCGTGCTTTGCAACGGGAAATAATTATTCTTACGTTTGTTCGAGATTTTCCTTCCCATAATGATCTGATCATGTAATAAATGCTAATAAATTTAAATATAGTATAATTTATTGTGTCTAATTATTGAGTTGTGTTTTTTCCCATGCATATTTGCATGTTGAGGTAAGCCTTTCTCACACCTCCTCACACACAGACACACATTTACATTAAAATATATAAGTTTTTTTACCCAGCAAAAAAAAAGTTTTTTATGCATATTTATATGCACATTCACAGTAAGATAAAGCCAACTGAAGAACACACATATATATTGTCGTTGCAGAACTATATATGAACATGTTTAATTCACACACAGCAGCGCAAACACGCATATTATTACAACTTACGCTATGTTATATTAGCTTGGGAAATAAAAATACCTTATACAGTATAGCAGTTTCTATTCAAATTATTTACAGGGGTGTGTGCTTAATGAGCAACGCACGTATTGCACAACATATATCAGCTGCCGGCGGCCATTAATTCACGGCAGGCGGTACTCGACGGGAACGAGCGCGGCCGGCGCGACAGCCGGGTCTATCAGTATGGCCTGGAGATCCGCGTCTTCCTCCCCGAACGCAGCGTTCAGGAACGCCACCATGACGCCGGCGACGCACCGCCTCATCGCCTCCCTGGGCCCGTCGCCGCTCTCGCAGACGCCGGTGATGAGGTCGGGCGCGTCGTCGTCCAGCAGGTCCTGGTGCCCGTAGTCCCTGGCCACGACGTGGTAGCACGGCGGCCTGCACTCGCGGTAGAACTCGGCGTGGCCCACGTCCGCAGGCGCGCATGGCGGGACGAGCGCGTTCCTCCCCTCCCCGCCGAGCCCCGTGCCGACGACCAGCACCGGCATCCCCTCCGTCAACGTTTGGAAGGAGGACGGCTCGTAGGTGAGGATCTCGGGCGGGAGCTGGGCGAACCTCGCGGCGCCGGCGACGGGGTCGAGGCCGATGAGCGCGGAGAAGCTCACCAGCCGGGTCTCGGTGTCGGCGTCGCCCAGCCCCAGGGCTAGGGCGAAGGCCGTGTGTCCGCCGCGGCTGTGGCCGGCCAGCGCGAGCCTCGAGGGGTCCGGCTCCACGCCGTCCGGGAGCACGGAGGGCAGGCCGCCCGGGAGCCAGTCCGCGACCCTTGCCGCCGCCGTGATGTCCTCGCCGTCTCCCAACTGCACCAGGCTGTTGCTGATGCTGAACTGGGGCGCGACCATGATGTAGCCGTGGGACGCGACGTGCCGGAGGAGGTGCTGGTAGTAATGGTTGCGGAGGAGGAAGCCGTGCAGGAGCATGACGACCGGGTACGTCCCCGCGTCCTTGGGCGCCACGATCAGCAACGAGACCGGCGGTGCTGGTGCGGCGTCGTCGTCCACCTCGATGGCCTCCACGGCGAGCCTCCCTGGCTCGAACACCGAGGCGCCGGACTGGCTCATGGTCATCAGAGTTCTCTCCTAGCTAGCCCTGCCTCTGTGTGTATGACGATGAGAAGAGAGGGCCTCTGATTTGTAGGAGGATTGGCAAAGTTGAAGGTAACTACTTACTAAATCTGCCAGTGGTCTACTTGAGCTAGATGGCTTGGAAAATGGGAAATGAGAAGAACGTGTTGGAGAAATGCAGGTTTTTGATACACATTGCATGAATAAGACTGATCATAAGCATATGCTTGGTCAGTTGGATCAGGTCTGCTCCTCTCCCTCGAAGAGGGAAAGAACCAGTATGATATCATATAATCCAACTCATAGATGGGTACAACACTTTCATATATACAACAAATATAATAAGGTGATGTAAGCACACTGTAAGCATTAAAATATACTCCCTCCGTTCCTTGATGTAAGGTGTATAGTTTTTGGCACGAAGATTAAAGAACACACATTGAGGAAAATTTACATCAGATTTGGATGGGATTACACCTAGCTAATTGACATGAGAATATAGAGGGGTTTGCAAGAGATAAAGAAACGTGATAAAATATTTTAAAAAATTGCCCACACGAGTGGTACAACGCAATACACCCTATATTTTGAACTTTTAAAAAAAAAACTATACACCTTATATCTAGGAACGGAGGGAGTAATATATTTCCTTAGTTAAAGGAGAAAAAAAGAGAAGCGAACTACTAATTAGTAGTCAACTGCAACAAATGTTTCTAGACACTTTTTGAGATAGACATTTGAGCCATATATTAATAAAGTAGTACTTATTTAAATCTTACTATTATACTTATTAGCTATAAGATTAGCTATAGATGACATGACATTTCCTAATAGCCAGCAGTTGGCTCATTGTGAATTTCTGTAGCTCAAACTACATGTAGACCTTTATTTTATTAATTTCAAAAAAAGATATTTAAAAGTTTCAAAAAAATTGAATTATTTTTCCGTGATAACTTACATGAATTCTACACGAACGTGTAAAATTTGGTTCAAAAATATTGTAATATGGATTATGCACAAAAATATCAAAATTTTGGCCCACAAAGAAGAAGAAAATAGCCCATTTAAAATCGAATATTTGTCAATTTGTTTGCCGCGGCGCATTAAAGTATAAGGGTATGAAATTTTGAACAAATGTTTTATACATGTGTATGTATATTCATAAAAAAATCAAATTTTTTTGAACTACTTAAGTAAAAAAAAACAAGCTACATGTAGCCCAGCTCGGGCTACATTACCATTTTCCGGCAGTTGGCTATACTATTAACCATGCTCTTATATAGATAATTCTTTTAGTGCAGTTTTATTTTTCCCGATGGTAGTTGTCATTTCTTTATCGCTTCTTTTTCTTTTCACAATGTTTGACTGACATATACTTCATCCGTTTTAAAATAATTATCTTAACTTTGTATGAACTAGCAAAATGGCCCGCTCTACGTGCGGGCTTGAATTTTATAAAGTTCAATGATGAAAACAAATTATATAATTTTTCTAAAGAGTATTTTGAATCAACTTGATGACTTATACAAAATAGAAGTCTTTCTTGAATATAGTTCAGTCTTAGCTATGTTTCTGTTTTAACTGATCTTTATCCATTTATCATTTATCAGCTAATTATGCATGAATTTTAATATGTTTTTATCAATTATGTGGTTCTAATTATATTCATATCATTTTTTTGGCTTAGTTCGGGCGCATAGCCGTACGACAAAGGGTTGGCCTTCCATTGCGCCATGTTTGGCTCCTCGCACACCCCCCTCGATCTGCCTAGACGATCAACGACGATGGGTATCATTGCCTGGGTAGCAGCTGTGGAAAGGAGGACTGCATCGTTGGGTAAAGCTCACCCAGGGCCGGCAGCGGTGGCGACATTGCTACTTGTCGAGAGCACGATATGGAGGAGATGGTGGGCTATTGCGGGACGTCGACGATGATGGGCGATCGAAATGCGATGCTCGACGTCGACGTGGGTCTTCAACATCGATCTGGCTTGACGAGGTCGTTGGAGAAGTTGGCTTCTATGCATGGTCCTGAATGTTGGCCAAATCGACATCAATCTTGGATCTGGCGTGCAACGACATGGTCGATTTGTCCTTCTTTTACATAGAGAGTCATCATGTTTGGTTTAGGGAAGCAAGGCGGCGATGCTTCCCCAATGTAGGAATAATGTTCTCCGCGCCTTTGGCCCATTCCGTTGGTGTGCTTATCGCATGGAGAGTGGAGAGGCCGCGTGGAGTCGTGTCTCTGGATGATCTTTCGAGATCTGGTCGTTTTAAGTTTCCGATTGATCTATCTGGGTTCGACTAGCTTTCATGGTATCATAAGTTTCTATAGATCCTTATAGGAGTTTTCTTCTTTGAGGTGATGATTTGATGTGCGTATCATAGTCGTTGGTCTCACCTGATCTACATCGATGACTTTTCGACAACTTTTTTTTTGGAAAAGGAGAATATATTAATATTGAAAAGATACCAATTACACCCGCCCTCTGCAACTACGCAATGCCTAGAAGGCAGTACAGATGCACTCAGCCAACCAATAAAAAAAGTGAAGAAATAAAAAGAAAAAGTCCCGCTAGAGAGTTACAATCCTTGCAGCAGCAGTACAACCACCACCAAGCCAACTCCTGATGTCCAATTTTTCAAAAGCAACGTCTTCAAGAAGGAAACAGTGTCAGGCACAACCAATTAAAACCAAACATTGAATTGTCACCTTAAAGATACTCCCCGCTCTCAAAACAATGTCTTCAGCAAGACCGTTGCCATGCACAACCAATTAAGGCCAGACCTTGGATTCCCCCCTAAGAGACAAGGCTTTGAACTTCACCTGTGTTGCCGCCCCTTCTTACATAACACTGCCACAATTCCTGAAATTCCAAGCCAGTTTCTCATCAACACAAAGGCTCCAATCACCATTGCTAGTCCTCCAATCTCAGCCTTCATGTCATTACCATCTCTGACTTCACCACGAATTTGTCCATGATGGCAACAGAAACAGAGCTTCCCGCCACTCCTTGCGTTGCGATCGAATCCCGCCCGATCCAGCAATCTCGAGGCCTTCGACCATGGGAAATCACCGGCGGAGCCTTCCGGAACCCAACACTCCGGCTAGATCAAAGAGGACAAACGTAAGGTAGATCTTCTTCCTGGCGCAATTTGGAACCCTAGGACCACTACCTTCAGTCACGGCAGCAGGCCCCCACGCCGCCCCGATCCAATCCGTCGCCGTCATGCCGCCGCCGCCGGATTTGGGTGAGGAGATCCATCCTCCTCGAGGGCACACGCCGCAGCAGCAACACCGCATACCAGATGAGATCCGGGTTGCACGGGGAGCCACCGCGGCCGTGCCCCCGCCCCACGCTGGATGTCGCGCTCGTGCTGCCCCGCCGCCGGTGAAGGCCGCCGCCACGAGGAGACCCGCACGCATGCAGCCGCCACGCGGCCAGACGAGGACCCATTTGCATCCGCGCCATCGGGCCCGCCGCCGCCAGGATCCGCACGCCCCAGCGCCTCCGCCCGTCCTGGCCGCCCCCGCAGGCCACAGACGCGAGAAGGGGAGAAGGCCCCGCTGCCAGCCATCGCGGGGGGCTTTTCCCTAGCGGCTTTGGCCGGCGGCCGCGGGGAAGGGGAGGAGGGGGAGGGCTAGTGGTGGGAGCTGGCGGCGGCGCCCGTGTCGCCCGCGGGAGGGGCGACGCGGGGCTCCTCTCACGCAATAAAAGGAAGCTGTAGAGACGGAGCGACTTTTCGGCAACTGTTTCTACAAGCTCATGGGTTTAAAAAAGATTTGCTCTGTCGACGCTGAGAAAGATAGGCGGCATCAAGCTATGCTCACAGCGCGCCGCCGATGAATGCGGGATGAATAAGATTTTGGCGCCCCCAAAGCTTTGAATGTGCCCAGGACAAAGCCTAGCCCATTATCCGTCGAGGCTGAGCTAAAGAACGCCAAGGAATAGCTAAAACTCAACATGGACGCTGATGTGTTCTGAAATCATAAATCAGGAGAGGGGCTCTAGTGACGCTATCTGCCGAGACGATCAGAGCAAGATATATGGGTGCATTGTGATAATTTTTCATGGCTTAATTAAATCCAAGATCTTGGTTCATGCATGTTGTGACTTGTGAGGCCTTATCTCTGGCAGCCAACCTTCACCTAAGAAATATTAGAGTGGCAACAGACTGCACAACTACTGTGAATCACTTGAGGAAGAACTTTATGGGAACTGCACAACTACTGTGAATCACTTGAGGAAGAACTTTATGGGAACTGCACAACTACTGTGAATCACAGATTAGATTTCCGAGATTGTGCATGAAGGAAGGAAGGCGAATTTTGAAGCTCATGAAGGCTTCGGTCTGTTGAGCTGTTGGACGCCAAATTTGGTTATCCACCACCATTTTATATTATTTGTAAAATACATTATTGATAGTTCAATAAACGGTGATGATCCATAAAATAAAATCACAGCTTAAGAGAGAATAGTTGTTCGACAGAAACCGTGGGCGAGCCGCTGGCCTGATCGTTGGCGCGTGCGCTAGGTCGCACGCGACTCCGCTCGAATTCGCCCGACCACATCGAGACCATATGGTGTGCACTAACCGGGAGCTTGAGGGAGAGACAGGATGCCGAGCATGAGGAGACGTTGGATGCACATGACAGGAATGCCCAACTTCTTCAGGCAAGTCACCAATCCTTTTTCTTCAGGTTTTCAGCAGTAATTCTCACCAACAGGCAGGGAACGCATATATGCTAGCAGACAGATCAGCAGGTATGCTCTCCTCTCCAAAGAAGGGAAATAACCATGGACATGACTAGTTTATCCATGACCAAATTACAAATTGACTCGTCACCGTCAGTGCAAAGTTGTTTTGCAGTAGTGAACTGTCTCACCTTACAAGGTTATAAACAAACCAAAGCTCATTATAATGGTACACTAGTACAAGCTTGCTAGTTACATATGCACCACCATATTTTACGTTTCTTAGTGGTTAAATATAAAACAGCACTATTTAAGCAAGTAGGTACGTAGCAGAGAAGAAACCACATGATACAAATTCATCATCAATACCCATAAGCATTACAGTGCAGGAAAGGTGATGCTAGCCTGCAAGTAATTGACATGATCTTCATAAGCTTTAACCGTAGATAGCTCATCGCTGGCTCGTCGAGCCGTGGGTCTCTGTGACGGATTCGGCTCCAGGCACCGCATTGCAACACTGAGAATGCAATATATTTCTCTAGCGATTTTAGCATCCGGGAGCACTAGCCTGGAGTCCAGCAGATCCTGCAGGCACAGTTCATTTCTCTTGTTTCTATTTGTGGCTACTGAGAAAGAAGCAAGCAAATCGCCGGGATGAGATCCCATAAATATCTCTAAAACAAGCACCCCGAAGCTGTATACATCACATCTCTCCGTCACATTTTCAGTGTATGCCAGCTCTACGATTAGTAAAAATTAATTAGTGTACATGTTGTAACTAAACATTTCAAAGTTCATCATAATTATTAGAATACATTAAAGTTTACAACAACATACACGTATACTACCAAAACTGTAAAACTCACTACGGGAGAGGAGGCTGACGCCTACGGCCAAAACCTACGCCGACGGCCAAATGTCGGGGCCGTCGGCGTAGACGGCCCGGCTCGTCAGCCCTGGTGGTGGGCCGTCGGCGTCCCAAAGCCGTCGGAGTAGCCGTACCTAGGCCGAGGGCCGCCGTCGGCGTAGAAAGGCCGTCGGCGTAGGCCCAATTTAGGCCGCCGGCCGCCGTCGGCGTTTAATGGGCCGTCGGCGTAGGACTGCCAGGTGGGCCCCGGTGACGGCCCCAGGTCAGCCCAGCAGGGGCTACGCCGATGGCCCCGACCTTTGGCCGTCGGCGTAGACCCCGGGTTGTTTTTGTTTTTCCATTTTATTTTCTTTTGTTTAACTATTTAATCTTATATTACTAATACTAATACATCAAATAATATTGGAAATGGAATTATAGTATATATCATCTCATTTCAACACTCGATATACGTATGCCTCTTTATTCTTTTAATGTCTACTAATTAATACATAAAATAATATAATAAAAAATTATAATACTAAATTAAAATATATTATGCTACTATTAATATATTAATAAGTATTCTCCACAGTTGTACCTCATGCGGAGAAAGCTATAAGAGTACACCGCCGCCCCCCTCCCGGCCGGCCCCGGCCTCGCGCCCGGACTAAGCCGGGTTTCGGTGAAGAAAGACCGCCGTAGTGCCGCAATAACTTGCATGTGATTAATTGTAGGGTATGTGTCCAAGTGTGGTGTAAGATCAATGCATAAATGCAATGTCTAGCTCCTTGGTGTGACCATTTTCACATTCATGTGATAGCACTATTCAAAGTCATGGACATGTAGGTGGAAATACACCCGTTTGCGGATATTTCGGGGGCTACGAAAGGTTACAAGGTCCCAACCTTGTTTCCATGTAGTTTTGTCCTAAACAAATCTTAACAAACCAAAAAGTACATTGTTGAAACATCATGCGGAGAAAGCTATAAGGGTAGACCGCCAGGCCCCCCCTCCGAAGCAGGATGTCGCAGGTGAATAACCGCCAGAGCGTCGGAATCCCACAAAAATTTGCATGTGGACCTAGTTTATGTGTTCAAGTGTGGTGGAAAGCCCATAGATGCAAAACATAGATCCCGGGTGTGACCTTCTTCATACATGAATGCGATAACACTTAGAAAAAGATTCGTGCACATGTGTAGACGTGTACTCCCGGAGGTGAATGATCTTGTGGTGAAATATGTCCAACCTTGCTTCTCCATGTACATATATATGTGCTAAACAAGCACAGATGGAGACAAGAAATCCCGGTACGGACATGGGCTAACACTTAGTAAAATCGTCAATCCGTATGTGGAAACTCCCGGTACGGGTCTACCGGTGTGAATAATGTGGTGAAATGTGTTCAAACTTGGTTTTCCATGTACATATGTGCTAACCAAACATAGATAGATAAAAAAGTCCATTGGTCCATCCTCGTACGGAGAAAGCTATAAGGGTAGATCTGCGGGCCCCCCCGATCTAGGGTTTCGGAGGTGAATGACCGTCGGAGGGCCGGAATCATTGGAAAACCTGCATGTGGAGCTAGGTTATGTTTATAAGTGTGATTTAATGTTTGTAGATGGCATATGTAGGTCATGTGTCTGACGTTGTTGACGGACATGGGCTAACACTTAGTAAACTCGTCGATCCGTATGTGGAAACTCCCGGTACGTGTCTACCGGTGTGAATAATGTGGTGAAATGTGTTCAAACTTGGTTTTCCATGTACATATGTGCTAACCAAACATAGATAGATAAAAAAGTCCATTGGTCTATCCTCGTACGGAGAAAGCTATAAGGGTAGATCTGCGGGCCCCCCCGATCTAGGGTTTCGGAGGTGAATGACCGTCGGAGGGCCGGAATCATTGGAAAACCTGCATGTGGAGCTAGGTTATGTTTATAAGTGTGATTTGATGTTTGTAGATGGCATATGTAGGTCATGTGTCTAACGTTGTTCACGGACATGGGCTAACACTTAGTAAAATCGTCGATCCGTATGTGGAAACTCCCGGTACGTGTTTACCGGTGTGAATAATGTGGTGAAATGTGTTCAAACTTGGTTTTCCATGTACATATGTGCTAACCAAACATAGATAGGTAAAAAAGTCCATTGGTCCATCCTCGTACGGAGAAAGCTATAAGGGTAGATCTGCGGGCCCCCCCGATCTAGGGTTTCGGAGGTGAATGACCGTCGGAGGGCCGGAATCATTGGAAAACCTGCATGTGGAGCTAGGTTATGTTTATAAGTGTGATTTAATGTTTGTAGATGGCATATGTAGGTCATGTGTCTGACGTTGTTCACGGACATGGGCTAACACTTAGTAAAATCGTCGATCCATATGTGGAAACTCCCGGTACGGGTCTACCGGTGTGAATAATGTGGTGAAATGTGTTCAAACTTGGTTTTCCATGTACATATGTGCTAAACAAACATAGATAGATAAAAAAGTCCATTGGTCCATCCTCGTACGGAGAAAGCTATAAGGGTAGATCTGCGGGCCCGCCCGATCTAGGGTTTCGGAGGTGAATGACCGTCGGAGGGCCGGAATCATTGGAAAACCTGCATGTGGAGCTAGGTTATGTTTATAAGTGTGATTTAATGTTTGTAGATGGCATATGTAGGTCATGTGTCTGACGTTGTTCACGGACATGGGCTAACACTTAGTAAAATCGTCGATCCATATGTGGAAACTCCCGGTACGTGTCTACCGGTGTGAATAATGTGGTGAAATGTGTTCAAACTTGGTTTTCCATGTACATATGTGCTAACCAAACATAGATAGATAAAAAAGTCCATTGGTCCATCCTCGTACGGAGAAAGCTATAGGTGTAGATCTGCGCCCCCCCGATCTAGGGTTTCGGAAATAAAAAAGAATAAAGAAATATTTGCTAAACAAAATATTTTCCATGTACATATGTGCTAAACAAAATATTTTACATGCTTGAAAATATAAAAGAATAAAGAAAAAAAATGAAAATGGACCTAGGCCGACGGCCAGGCCGTCGGCGTAGCTCGGACTAAAAAAAATAGACCTACGCCGACGGCCTGGCCGTCGGCGTAGGTCTGCGCCCCTAGATTCGGACACAAGACCCCCTGGTCAACCGTTCTCTCCCCCACCCCAAATCGAATCCCCACGCGCCCGAGCCCGACCGTCCGACCCAGCGCCGCCGCCGCCCGTCCCGCCGACCGCTCGTCCAGCCGCCGCCCGCCCGTCCCGCCGGCCGCCCGTCCAGCCGCCGGCCGCCCGAGCCCCCCTCCAGCCGCCGCTCGCCACCCTCCCCACCGGCCCCGCCGTGCCTCACCTCCACCCCTGCGGCACACGGCGTGGGAAGCCCGCCGCCGGAAGCCCCTCCCGCCGCTGCGGCACACCTCCCTCCGCCGGCCCCTCCCGCCGTCCCTCTCGTCGCCGAGCCACCTCCTCCACCGAGCCCCTTTCCGCCCGCTCCTCCCGTTCCGCCCGTGGATGCCGCACCGTCTGACCCGGCTCCGCCCGCTCGCTCAAGCTGCTGCCGCCGACACGCCGCAGGCTTCCCACGCCGCCGCCGGAGACAGAGGACCAAAGTGAGCTCATGTGTCTAAATTTTTTCAGAAATGTATTCTATGTGTGCAATTTATTTGTGCCTATGAGTGGAAATGTGCAAATGTGTACAATTTTGCAGAAACTTTGTGCAATTTATTTGTGCCTATGAGTGAAAATGTGCCTATGTGTGAAATTTTGAGAAAATATATTGCCACGAGTGGAAATGTGCCTATGCAAAACATGAGTTGGCTATATTGTTCACATATAACATAAGTTTGACTATGCAGAAAAGTAAAATAGTAGTATATTTAGGACCAAAGTGACATGAATTTTTTTAGAGAAATGTCAAGTGTGCAGCACAATGGAGTGTTAATTTGCAAACTTAAATAAAAGTAAAATTTTGTTGTATGACATATAACAAAACTACTTATTCATCTTTATTATAACTCGTCTTAACTAAGAATATTTTGTTTGATATATTCGTCGCTTTGTTTGCTTTATCAATAGGGTAATCTCTCTGGAGTGAGGGTCGTCGGATGTTTTGGTCCTTGATCACTCCGTTGTTCGACTACCTCCTCTACAGCTGAGGGTGAGCTAAAATCCCACCCCGTCCGTTATTTTTCTATGTCACTAGATTCCATTTTGCACGTCGAGTCGCGTTACCTAGGTGTCACTTCCCGTCCGCGAGCGTTACGCGGATAAATATGCATTAGTGGTCAGCATATTATGAAGCGTAACGCTTGCGGCATTTACGGGACAGTCGCCGGATCCGTAGATTGGGTAAGTTTTTCATGTTCTGCTCCGGTCTGAGTCAGAATTTCGTCAGCGCCTCCCCGTTGTTCTCCGGATGCACATCCTCTCGGCTTTTTGCCGAGACGTGTATCAGGAGAGCAGTGGGGAGGTGCTGCCGAAATTCTGTCTCGGACCGGGGTAGAGCATGGAGAACGTACTCAATCTCCGGATCCGGCGGCTGCTAGGACCCTCTATACCTATTAGAGATGTAGGTTGGTGCATGCGTTTTGCCCGGTAGAAAAATTAAAATATGATGCATCTCGTTTCATGATATTATTTGATATGAAATGCTATGTTTGTCGTTTGTCTCTCAATAAAGCAGAAGAGGATGGCTGATAATGGGTGGATGTATAGTGGTCGTACTAGTGCTGTTGACAGAACAGATGACTGGGCTTGGAAGACCGCTATGGTAGTGCAGGATATAGCCCGTGGTCCAAAGACACTTGATCCCCGTTGCCCTTGCGTCCGTTGCAGAAATCGTCATCGCGCTAGAAAGGAGGTTATGAAACAACACCTTTGGGCTTATGGGTATATGCCGGGCTTCGTCACGACGGTCGACTTTAGTCAAAATGAACGTGATAGAGTTGACGTGATGCGGCAGCGGATCGATGGCATAGAGTACGATGGCATGCGAAACTTGCTGGAGGATTTCCGTGATGACATGCCGGAGTCTCCACCTTGTGCTGAACCAAAGGGACCGCCGGAACCGGAGCAATCGCCTGAACCACAAGATCCCGAGCCATCCGCTAAGGCGTTCTATGATATGATGGAATCGGCTAAGAGGCCTTTGTACCCGGGTGCAAATGTTTCTCAGCTCGATACCATCTCGCAAGCACTAGCCTCAAAGCTCCAGTTCAATATGACGCGTTCATGCTTTGAAGCCACTCTGGTAAGACATGCTAACACGTTGCCCGATGGTCATTGTCTGCCTAAAACCTTGTACGAATGCAAGAAAATCACGCGAGCGCTCAGCATGGACTACATAAAGATAGATTGTTGTCCAAAAGGTTGCCTTCTGTTTTGGAAACAGTTTGCGGATGACAAGTACTGTAGCTTGTGTGGGGCCTCTAGGTATCTTGAGTCCAAGGGAGCCGATGGTGAGCCCAAGGTGCAGACAAAGGTCTCCGCTTCGATTCTTCGTTATCTCCCATTCATAAAAAGAATCCAGCGGCTTTACATGACCTTGGAGTCTGCCAAACAGATGACGTGGCACAAGGACGGGAAGAGATACCCTGACGAGCACGGACGGGAAACAATGGGACATCCATCTGATGGCAGGGCATGGAAGAAGTTCGATGAAGACCACCCTGATCTGGCGGTAGAGGCCCGGCACTGCAGAATTGCCATATCTATGGATGGATTCAATCCATATGGCATGTCGAGTTCCTCGTACAGCTGTTGGCCGGTGTTTGTTATTCCGCTCATTCTCCCTCCCCCAGCCCTAATGCAAAGGAATACCATATTCTTGACGCTGATCATTCCAGGGCCTGACTACCCGGGGAAGAATTTGAGTGTCTACATGCAGCCGCTTGTGGATGATCTGAACCACTCTTGGCACCACCCAACGTTGACATACGACCGTGCATCGAAGTCAAACTTCTTCATGAAAGTTTGGTACCAATATTCCATGCACGACATCCCTGCGTATGCCCTATTCTGCGGCCACTGTACAGCTGGTAAGTGGCCATGCCCAGTGTGCAGGCAACTACTTGAGTTCCTTTGGCTAAAAGCGGGTAAAAAATATTCCGCCTTTGACACGCATCGGGCGTTTCTCAAAAGAGATCATCCGTTCAGACAGGACAGAAGGAACTTCAAGAAGGGCAAAGTTGTGCTTGAAGAAAGACAGATACCAACGTTCAATGGTGCAGCTGTTAAGGCCGAGCTAGCCGCTCTCGTGCGTACTGAATCCGGTGTCCCAGTATTTGACGGATATGGTAAGGAGCACAACTGGACTCACGAGGCAGGCATAACGAAGGTCGACTATTATCACGAATTAGCACTTCCTCATAACATCGATGTGATGCACACCGAAAAGAATGTCGCAGAGTCCCTTTTTAACACAATCCTGAACATTTCTGAGAAGACAAAGGATAATGTCAAGGCTAGAGTCGATGTTAAGGAGTTGTGTGATAGGCCGAGACAACACATGCAGCCTCCTGAAGGCAAACGAAAAGGGTGGTTGAAGCCGCATTCACAGTTTGTGCTTGATAAGGACCAAAAGAAGGAGTCATTCACGTGGCTGAAATACGTCGTGATGTTTCCTGATGGTTATTGTTCGAATATAAGCAAGGGAGTCAATATTGAGAAGGGAAAAGTCACTGGGATGAAGAGTCACGACTATCATATATGGATTGAGCGATTGATGCCGGTGATGCTTCGAGGTTATCTCCCTGAGCGTATCTGGCGAGTGCTAGCGGAGTTGAGCCATTTCTTCCGCACGGTCTGTGCTAAGCAGATATGTCCCGTGATGATTGAGAAGCTGCATGATCTAGTGCCGGAGTTGCTATGCAAGTTAGAGAAGATATTTACGCCAGGCTTCTTTACTCCAATGCTACATCTCATTGTGCATCTCGCGAACGAGGCACTCTTGGGTGGACCGGTGCAGTTTCGTTGGCAGTTTTGTATTGAGAGAGAGTTCAAGTATATTCGGCTCAAATGTGGAAACAAAAATAAGATTGAAGCATGCATAGCTGAGGCAACTATCCTCCAGGAGATAGCAAACGCCACGACAGCGTACTATGCGGATGAAGTTCCCACTATGCATAACCAGGTACCTCGGTACAATGTCGACGAGCCCAAGCGTGACCCCAAGCTCCTCCTCTTCACTTTTCCCGGTGGCAAGGCCGGTGGCGCAAAACCTCATACCTTGTCCAACCAAGATAAGGAGTGCATAATGCTCTATGTGCTTATGAACATGGGGGAAGTGGTGGAGGACCAGAAGAAAGAGAGCGGGGAAGAGGAGGAGGAGGAGGAGGAGGTGCCCAGTTTCCTTAGGTAAAATGGCGACTTAATTACTTTGCAACTGGTAACTCGGTTTCGTTCTAATACGTATTTTCTCCTTCTAGCCAATTTGTGGATGAGGTGTGGCCGGGACCAACAGATCCCGATGCTGCGCAGTTGGATGCTCTTCTGAAAGGGGGTGCCCCGGGAAGAAGTTTCACGTCATGGTTCAGGGAAAAGGTAATCCGTAACCTATCCCTCTTAATTACCTGACAACTTGGCCCTCTTATTACACGTAACTAATGCACGATTCGTACTAAACTTGTAGGGAGCTGATCCCACAGTGATGATGTCGGATGAGTTGAGATGTGTCTCTCAGGGTTTTAACAGTAAAGTCAACATGTATGAGAAGTATGATGTGAATGGGTATCGCTTTCATACAAAGGGCCACCAAAATAGTCGCCCGGGTGCAAAAACTATAAATACCGGGGTCTTCACCAAGGGACAAGATGACTTTGATTACTACGGAAGGTTGCAGAACGTATACGAGCTGACGTTCAACAATGGGCCCGTAGAACTCAATCTCGTTGTGTTCAGATGCCACTGGTTCGATCCACACCATGGACACAAAAATACCCCTTCCATTGGGTTAGTTGAAGTTAGGCCTTCAACCACCTATAGCGGATCCGATGTCTTTGTTGTGGCTCACCAAGCGAAGCAAGTTTATTACTTGCCCTACCCATGCCAGAAAGAATACCTCCAGGGCTGGGAAGTCGTGTACCAGGTATCGCCACATGGTAAACTACCCATGCCCTCCGAGGACGATTACAACAACATTAACCCTCAAACATACGAGGGAATTTTCTATCAAGAGCAAGAGAACTTTGGGGACTTTGGCTTAGAAGGTCTTGAGGACCTCGAGAACGATGCACACACCCGTGGTGAGATAGTCACGGATATAAGTGACATAGAGATGCTCAACAAGGCACATGCCAATGATGAGCCTCAGAGTGATGATGATGATGAGCCTCCACCGTCCGAGGATCCCAACGCTTTATACGCACGTGATAGTGATAGTGATGATGGAGATGAGAATGAGCCTCAGAGTGATGATGATGATTATTAGTATTTATGTATCTCGATACTATATGTATGTTTTTTTGGATGATGATGATGATTGTGTGCGGATGTGCTACGATGAATTGATGATGATGTTATTTTGGATGATGATGATGTTATTTTGTATCTTGTCGATGTGCTACGATGAATTGATGATGATGATGATGATGTTATTTTCATCTTAATTGCATTGCGTCTTTATGCTTAATTGTTTTATTTTTCTCAATGCAGGTGATTGGCCAATATGAGTGGCAAGGCATCACCGCAGTCCTTGCTTCAGGGGATAAAGAAGACGAAGAGTGGAAGAGCAACCACCTCAAGGTACGGCGCCGAGGAGGTAGGAGGAGGAGGGGATGCAGGACGAGGAGGAGGAAGAGGGGGACGTCCCCCGAGAGCAGGAGGCCGAGGACGAGGTCGAGGACGAGGGCGAGGTACCGTCCTTCTAAGTGACATACCCTCCGCTTCCGGCGACGTGGCTTCACAGACCGCGTTCTCGGAGTCTCCAAACGAGGAGATTGACTCTCGAGACTTGGAAGCGGAGTCTCGAGACGAGGAGATGGTGACTGCGTCGGGGCCATCGAGTGCGTCGACGAAGAAGGCAAAGGTTCGTGGGGAAACAGAAGTCCCTAAAGAGGAGCCTGCCCCGGAGGCTCGGACCCTCATTGAACCTACTAGAACTGAGTAAGTGGCTATAGTTTCATTTTGTTGATACCAACTTGGCATGTACTAATGTTTGATTCTTGTGCAGCAATTGGCTTCATCCTGCGGGGACCCGAGTCCCTGGCTGCATGCTTGGAGCTATCATTAGGAAGTTTTGGCCGGGCTTCTACACCACAGACAAAGGCGAGAGGAAGCTAGCCACGACTTGGAGACACTACGAGCTCGCAGATTGTCCCCCCTACGGGAAAGCTTCTGACGCCGTGATCAATAAGTTTTGGGTAAGGCAAAATCATGACTCTTCACACTTTTTTTGTTCATAGTTGATGACCCCGCCATGCTAACTCATGAATCCCACACTTTTTTTATGCATGATTTCAGAGATTCTATAGGGTGGCTCCGGAGCACCAGGAGACGGCGAACAAGACACTGCAGGCTCATTGTAAGAGGTTAACTAATCAGCAGTTTTATAACCAGGGTCATACCGCCAGGAGTCAATACAACATGGCGAAATCGGGCAAGCCGTTGCCGAAGCACGAGAATGTCAAGTCATGCTCGACGATGAGCGCGGAACAGTACGACGAGGTAAGTAAATTGTCGATGAGATTATATGTTAATGCTAAGTTGCAATTGCATCATCTGTTCTTCACATGCGTATTGATTTTTCAGGTTAGGCCCGATTGGGCCTATGGAAGGAGGAGGCATGGAGGGCGTTGACTGCGAGGTGGCGCGGGGAAGACGAGGAGTGGAACGCCTTGAGCGAGCGGAACAAGGCGAACCGCGGCAGCGGGGGGACACATCGGGCTGGAAACCTAGGCAGTGAGCGCTACAAGGCCAAGCTGGTATACACATACATGGAACAACCTGCATTTATTTCCCCTCATGCATGTTCCTATTTGGTACTCATAAAATCTCTTTGGCGATGCAGGAGGATAAACTAGGGAGGCCTGTCAGCTCATATGAGTCATGGGACTCGATGAGGATGATGGCGCCCGATCTCTCCCAGCCTCAGCCTCAGCTTCCCGAGTACTTCGGCACTGTCCAGGAGGACGGTGCTAACTACCTCGAGGCGATGATCGCTTTTAATCCGGAGTTGGATGACCCTAGAAGTGCGGAACCCGACCCCAGAGCGTTGGTCGTGTCTGGGGGAGGCTTTCAGCACGGACGTCTAAAGGTCATGGATAAGATGACCCCGCGCAGTCCCAATTTGAGCCTCACGCGGATCAAGGCTACCCTCGGTCTCGACGACCCCGCACCGCCTCCTCGACGACGACCTTCCCAGACTGGCTACGATGTAAGTTTCTCTCATTTTCATCCTTTCTGTGACAATACTACTTCCTCACTGGCTTAGTTGATGAGATGGTTCAATTTTTGTAATTGTAGGTGCTTTCGAGGCGGCCTACAAGGCCCACAACGACGCCTATTTGGTGGACCTTGCGCGGTGGAGACAGAGAGCACAAATACACGAGGAGTGGAAAGAGGCAAAAGAAGTGGTAAGTTCCAACCTTTATTTTTTTCAAAAGATGACAAGTCTCAATTTTCATACTTTTGTGCAATGCCTGACATGTTAACTATTTTGCAGGCTCTAGAGAGTGCTCGGCTTACGGGAGTGCTCGTCGATATACCGCCACGACCTTCACGAGCCGGGCTTAAGCCGGAGTTTGTATCGAAGGAAGAGTTCGCCCAGAACTACTACTACACCGGCTATACCCCGGTAATTTACTTGCCCAATCAGTTGCTACCACTTTCACGTGCCTTGGCGGTTGCTAACTATTGCTCAAACGTGTAGGGAACGGGAGCCTCCGGGACTGGACCCTTTGGTCGTGCTGCTGCCTCGCCGTCGGCGTCCCGCGCGGTCACACTGGTGCACCCTGGCCCCGGTGGTAGTGGTGCCTCGCGCGAGAGCACACCGGTTCATGGTGGCGCGGGATCACCTGCTTCCGGTGCTGGTTCGACGGCACCTCCGCACCGTCAGTCGCCTATCTTCACGCGCGGAGACCTCGGCTTCTCCGGCTCGACTCCCTCTCCGGACGCGATGAGCTGACGTGTAGAGGTCTCGTTTGTACCGAAACGATGTTTGGGATGTTGTTATACTTTGTATCCATACTATGTCTCTTATTTTGCATGTTTGGAACTTGTTATGCTATATATGTATAAGATGTTGTTATACTATGTCTCTTATTTTGCATTGTTTGGTCTTTGTCAATGTGCATTTGTAATATAAATGCCTATAATGCCTGTCTCTGATCTGGATATGAATAATATAATGGCTATATGGTTATGAGAATTTTAAATATGCAGGAAATGAACCAGAAATGAAAAAAAAGGGAAACCATGTCAGGACCTACGCCGACGGCCTGGCCGTCGGCGTAGGCCTTGTTTTGTGCCAAATGGCAGAGCCTACGCCGACGGCCTGGCCGTCGGCGTAGACCTGCTGCCCAGGCGCGAGGAGGAAGTGACGCGTGGCCCGACTGGAAGGGGACCTACCCCGACGGCCCGGCCGTCGGCGTAGGCCCGAAGCCCCGCCGCCCCGCAGCCTGCCGCGTGGCACCCTAGGCCGACGGCCCGGCCGTCGGCGTAGAGGGCAACCAGCCGTAACGGCCGTTAAGCCCAGGGTGGGGCCCACTGGTGCTACGCCGACGGCCTGTACGCCGACGGCCGCGTAAACGCCGTCGGGCAGCCTATACGCCGACGGCTGCGCCTACGCCGACGGCTTTTAGGGCAAGCCCGAGAAAAACCAAGCCCGACGGCTCTACGCCGACGGCGGCCGTCGGGGTAGGCCTACGCCGACGGCTTTAGGGCCTACGCCGACGGCAGCCGGCCGTCGGCGTATTGCCTCCGTCCCGTAGTGACTACTAATTGAGGTTATATTTTTGTTTACCTGGGGCAAGATAGCCTTTCGTCCCAGCAAGCCTTGTGAGATTCTCACCATAAATATTGAGAATTTTAGACGTACCAAAGTCAGAGATGCAAGCTCTAAATTTTTGATCAAGTAAAATGTTGTTGCTTGTTATATCTCTATGGACTATTGGTGATGAACAATCGTGATGCATATATGCCAACGCATTAACCACGTCCAACACAACATGTATTCGCCTTCTCCAATCTAATTCAATTGCACTTTCATTGTCCTTCAGTGTTTTTCCCAAGTCTCCTCTCTCCAAGAATTCATAGATAAGGAATTTTCCTTGGCTAGACGAACAATACCCAAATAGTTTTACGATGTTTCGATGACGAATATGCACCAATGCCTCAATTTCACGATTGAACATTGTCTCATTCACACAACATTTATCTTCTATCATGTGTATCTTCTTCACTGCAAATATTTTGCCAGTTCCAAGTCTAGCTTTGTAGACTGATCCAGATCCCCCAGTTCCTATGCAATGCATCTCACTAAAATCATTCGTTGCTTCTACTATTTGCTTGAACACATTTTCCCCATCGAAACTCCAAATAGAGAAGAATTTTGTTTGTGTTACTTTATTGGTGTCAGTTGCCTTGATTTTCCTTTTTTCATGCCAGAACATCAATATCACCACAACAAGAACAAGAGATACTAGAGCAGGAGTGATGGATAGCACAAGTATTTTGTATCCTTTCCTTTTCCCTCTGCTGCTGGTTGCACTACTACAAGCGGGCAATCCTTTCACCACACCACATAGCATGGTATTATGCATGAACCATTGGAAAGGAGCTCCTTGGAAAAGATTACTCTCCGGGACTGGCCCTTCCAATTCATTGTAAGACACATCAATGGATGTCAAGCTTTCCATATTCTGAAATGATGAAGGTATGGATCCATTAAGTATATTGTGTGAAAGATTCAGAGTAACTAGCATGACCAGACTGCTAAGTTGACTTGGTATTGCCCCAGTTAATGAATTATCACTTAAATCCAATAGGTCTTGTAAGCTGTGCAATAACCCTAGCTCAAACGGGATGTTTCCACTGAAGTTATTGTGGTTCAGCCTCAAATGTCGAAGCTTCAAACAATGCTCGATTGAATCTTCTATCGAACCATTTAGGTTATTTGATGATAAATCCAGCAACTCCAAATTGGATAGTGCTCCAATTTGTTGTCGAATGCTTCCATGGAGCAAATTGTTCGTGAGGTTCAAGCTGAACAACTTTTTTGAATTGCCGAGTGCACTTGGAAGCTCTCCTTCGAGCTTGTTTGAGGAAAGATCAAGTAGACCTAGTTGAGCTAGTTGCCCCATACTTGCAGGAATTTCTCCTATAATGTTGTTATTTGAGATGCGTAGCATCGTAAGATTTTGACATCCCCCCCAGTGATAAGATAGTTGACCAAATAGTTTATTTGAGCCCAAATCCATATACACCAAATTTGGATAAACCCCCATATTAGAAATATCTCCTTCTATTTGATTCCTATCAAGACGAACTCTAACAAGGCTACTACAATTTATCAAACTAGATGGTAGAGGCCCGTTGAGGTTGTTGGAAGATGCGGTGAAATTCTTAAGCATGCCGCTAACACACAAGCTAGACGGTAAGGGGCCAGAGAGATGATTATCGTTCAACTCCAATACCTCAAGATCCATCAATGCCCCAATTTCTAGAGGAATATGTCCGGAAAACTGGTTAAAATTGAGGTACAAGGTAGTGAGCTTGGTCAAATTTCCAAAGGTATTGGGGATGGAACCCATGAGTTTGTTTTTGCTAAGATCCAACCCTTGTAATTTCACCAGGTTACCTAGTTCTCGAGGAACATGTCCGAAGAATCGATTATTATTAAGTTACAAGGTAGTGAGTTTGGTCAAATTACCAAAGAAATTGGGGATGGATCCCACGAGGTTGTTGTTGTTAAGCTCCAAATCTTCCAGATTCACCAGGTAACCTAGTTCTCGGGGAACATGTTCAGAGAATCGATTACCAAAAAGGGACAAGATAGTGAGCTTGGTCAAATTTCCAAAGGTATTGGTGATGGGACCAGTGAGTTTGTTTTCGCTAAGATCCAACCCTTGTAATTTCACCAAGTTACCTAGTTCTCGGGGAACATGTCCAAAGAATCGATTACCATAAAGGTACAAGGTAGTGAGTTTGGTCAAATTACCAAAGAAATTGGGGATGGATCCTACGAGGTTGTTGTTGTTAAGCTCCAAATCTTCCAGATTCACCAGGTAACCTAGTTCTCGGGGAACATGTTCAGAGAATCGATTACCAAAAAGGGACAAGATAGTGAGCTTGGTCAAATTTCCAAAGGTATTGGTGATGGGACCAGTGAGTTTGTTTTCGCTAAGATCTAATCCTTGTAATTTCACCAGGTAACCTAGTTCTCGGGGAACATGTCCAGAGAATCGATTACGATAAAGGTACAAGGTAATGAGCTTGGTCAAATTTCCAAAGGTGTTGGGGATGGAACCCATGAGTTGGTTGTTGTGAAGCAACAACTCTTCTAGATTCACCAAGTAACCTAGTTCTCGGGGAACATGTTCGGAGAATTGATTAGAAAAAAGGTGCAAGGTAGTGATCTTGGTTAAATTTCCAAAGGTATGGGGGATTGGACCAGTGAGTTTGTTTTGGCTAAGATCCAAGTATTCCAGATTCACCAGGGAACCTAGTTCTTGAGGAACAGCTCCAGAGAGTTGATTATCCCATAGGAACAATCCACTGAGGTTAATCAAACTCCCAAAGGTATCGGGGATGGTGCCCATGAGTCTGTTGTTGCTAAGAGATAATTGTTGTAAATTCACTAGGTAACCTAGTTCTCGGGGAACATATGTGGATAATTGATTACCATCAAGGTACAAGATACGGAGCTTAGTGCAATTCCCTAGATTTCTTGGTATGTGGCCTGTGAAGTTGTTGCTAGAAAGATCTAACCTGACCAGCTTCTTAAGGTAGTAGCCTAGTTCAGTGGGTATGGGACCAGACAAGTGGTTGTTTGACAAGTCCAGCCCCACGAGACTCTCTAGGTGTTTTATTTGCGGTGGTATTTCACCAGAGATTTCATTCCCCTGGAGCCTAAGGTGTCGCAGATTTGGCAAGGATGATGCCAAAGCTGGTGGAAAGGAGCCCCTTATCTGATTGAAGGGGAGACGGATACTCGTGAGAGTATGCAACGCCGTGAAGTTTAGAGTCTCCAGGCTTGCTCTCAGCCGCAACCCCCGGAGAGAGATCCCGGTGATCACCGCCGCCTCTTGGCGCCTTGCTCGAGGCTTGCCGCACCTGATGCCGTACCAGCGGCATGGCCGTGTGGTGCTGCTTCCCCAGGACCTCAGCTGGGCTGGGGGGCTTTGGATGGTGTCTTTCCAGGCAAGGAGGGCTCCTGCCTGTTCTTCCAGGAGGGAGAGGGATGGGTGTGGCGCAGCCATGGCCTGGGGAAACGAGGCTAGCAGTAGCAGGAGAGCGAGCGAGACGAGCTTTCGGTGAGGGGAGGTGGCCATGGCAGGAGTGGCTTCTTGGTTTTGTGCCCGTGAAACTCCATGGAGTACTCTTATATAGATAGTATGCATGGAGGTGCACCTCCCTCCGCGTGTGACGACCAGAATGGGTCTGTGGAATGGTATTACCCAAATTAACACGTCCATGGATCATTCGTCTCGGATGAAAACGACGACCAGAATGGCTCCTTTGCGTTGCTGGTGCGCATTCACTCGATTCACCGATCCATTTTCTCCAGTCTTTTTGACCCTGGGTCCATTTCCGAACAACCTTAAATGACCCTGAGTTGTAAGAAATGAAAAACAGGGCAGCACCAACCAAGGATATATTTTTGTACCGAGCTGCTTTTTGACTTTGACTCCAAGGATAATGCACGCGTACAAATGTTCCCACTGGAGCAGCTAGCTGCATCATTTCATTTGTCTCTGGGGTTTGATCTTCTACACCTCTGATAAAACTTGGGGGATCGGATCACCATTTCGAAAGTATTCTTAAGATTACAACTTTAATATGATGCTAAAAAGACTTTATCATTAAAAAATGCCAAAAAAGGTGACACCAAAAGTAATACCACATCAATAAAAAAACCTAAGTCAAATTACCCTTTTACTTAAATATTATTAGTCACAAGAATGCCAAAAAAGGCTGGCCTGTTCGCCGGCACGCGCATGCTGGGACAGTGCACACACCTCCATCAAACTCACCCAACCATGTCAAGATCGACCATGGTGCACACTGACCGGGGGTGTGAGGGAGAGACGAGGCGCCGAGCATGAGGCGTTGGCGATGCCCAACTCTTTCAGGCAAGTCACCAATCCTAGTATTTCTCTAGGTTTTCAGTAGTAATCCTGGCGAAAGGGCAGGGAACGCACATATGATAGCAGGTATGCTCCTCTCCAAGGAAGAAAATAACTGTGGACATAACTAGGTTATACATGACCAAATTACAAATTGACCCGTCAGTGTAAAGTAGTTTTCCAATAGTGAACTGTATCGCCGTTCAAGGGTTAAAACTTAAAAGCAAACCAAAGCTCATTATAATGGTACATTATTACAGGCTTGCTAGTTACATAAACACCAGATTTTACTTTTCTTAGTGGTTAAAGATAAAACAAGACTTTTTAAACAAGTAGGTAGGTAGCACAGAAGAAACCACATGATGCAAATTTATCATAGATAGACGATAGACATAGGCACTATAGTCTAAGTGCAGGAAAGGTGATGCTAGCTTGCAAATAATTGACATGATCTTCATAAGCTTTAATCGTAGATATCTCATTGCTAGCACGCCGTGCCGTGGGCCTGTGTGATGGACTCGGGTGCAGGCACTGAACTGCAACACTGAGAATGATGTATATTTCTCTAGCGGTTTCAGCACCAGGAAGCACTAGCCTGTAGTCTAGCAGATCCTGCATGCACACTTCTTTGTTCTTGCTGTCCATAGAGAGGGATAAGAGCAAATCGCCTGGATGAGATCCCTTAAATAGCTCCAAAACAAGCACTCCAAAGCTGTATACATCACATTTCTCTGTCACGTTTTCTGTATATGCTAGTTCTGCAATTGATATAAATTAATTAGTCCATATGTTGCAGCTAAGTATTCAAAGTTCATCATAATTATTAGGTTACATCAAAGTTCACATCTATGCACATATGTATTGCGGAAACCACAAAACTAGTAGTTAAGGTTTTACTTCTGTTTACCTGGGGCGAGATAGCCTTTCGTCCCGGCAAGCCTTGTGAGATTCTGGCCACAAATGTTGAGAATTTTAGCTGTACCAAAATCAGAGATGCAAGCTCTAAATTCTTGATCAAGCAAAATATTGTTGCTTGTTATATCTCTATGGACTATTGGTGACGAACAATCATGATGCATGTATGCCAAAGCATGAATCACATCGGACACAATATGTAGTCGCCTTCTCCAATCCAATTCAATTGCCAACTGATTGTCCTTTAGTGTTTTTGCCAAGTCTCCTCTATCCATGTATTCATATATAAGGAACCTGCCTTGGCTAGAGGAACAATACCCAAATAGTTTTACGACATTTCGATGACGAATCTGCACCAATGCCTCAATTTCACGATTGAACACTTGCTCGTTCATACAACACTCATCGTCTAGTACGTGTATCTTCTTTACTGCAAATATTTCACATGTTGTAAGTCTAGCTTTGTAGACAGATCCATATCCCCCAACTCCTATGCAATGCATCTCACTAAAATCGTTGGTTGCTTCAACAATTTGCTTGAACACATTTGCCCCATCAAAACTCCAGATAGAGAAGACTTTATCTTGTGTTACTTTATCATTGTTACTTGCCTTGGTGTTCTTCTTTTCACGCCATAATATCAATATCACCACAAAAATAACAAGAGATATGAATGTCAAAGTGATGGCTAGTACTAGTATTTTGTATCCTTTCATTTCCCCTTTGCTCTTAGTTGCACTGCTACAAGGGGGCAATCCTTTCACCATACCACATAGCATCTTATTATGGATAAACCATTGTAATGGAGCTCCTTGGAAGAGCTTACTCTCTGGGATTGTCCCTTCCAATTCATTGTACGATACATCAATCAATGTCAAGCTTTCCATACTCTGAAATGATGACGGGATGGATCCATTAAGTTCATTATGTGAAAGATTAAGAGTTTCTAGCATGTTCAAACCACTAAGCTGGCTTGGTATTGCCCCAATAAATGAATTGCCACTTAAATCCAATAGTTCATGTAAGTTTTGCAATAATCCTAGCTCAGCTGGAATGTTTCCATTGAAGTTATTGTTATTCAACTTCAAAAGGCGAAGCTTCAAACAATGCTTGATTGACTCTTGTAGCGAACCATTTAGGTTATTTGATGACAAATCCAATATCTCCAGATTGGATAGTGCTCCAATTTCTTGTGGAATGCTTCCATGGAAATAATTGCCTGACATGTTCAATTTGAACAAGCCTCTTAGATTGCCTAGTACACTTGGAATCTCTCCTTCAAGCTTGTTTGATGAAAGATCAAGTAGCCCTAGTTGAGATAGTTTCCCCATACTTGTGGGTATTCTCCCTGTAAGGTTGTTGTTTGAGATGTTTATCATCATAAGATTATGGCATCCTCCCCAGTGATAAGATAATTGACCAAACAAATTATTTGAGCTCATATCTAGGTACACCAAATTTGGATAGACCCCCATCTTAGAAATATCTCCTTCTATTTGATTCCTCTCAAGACGAACTCTGACTAGGCTTTTGCAGTTTATCAAATTTGATGGCAGAGGCCCATTAAGATTGTTGTCAAATGCGGTCAATGTCTTGAGCACGCCGCCAGCACACAAGTTATGTGGCAATGGACCAGAGAGACTGTTACCGTCGAATTGTATATATTCGAGATCCGTTAAGGTCCCAATTTCTTGTGGAACATGTCCAGATAATTGATTATCATCGAGGTATAAGGTATTGAGCTTTGTCATATTTCCAAAGGTATTGGGAATGGAACCTATGAGTTTGTTTCTGCTAAGTTCCAAGTCTTCCAAATTAATGAGGAAACATAGTTCTTGGGGAATGCCCCCGGAAAATTGGTTATCCCATAGCTTCAAGATAGTGAGCTTGGTCAAATTTCCAAAGGTATTGGGGATGGAGCCAAAGAGTTTGTTTTCGTAAAGTTCTAAGTCTTCTAGATTCACCAGAAAACCTAGTTCTCGAGGAACATGTCCAGAAAGTTGGTTAGCATTTAGGTGCAATGTAGTGAGCTTGGTCAAATTTCGAAATGTATTGGGGATGGAACCCAAGATTTTGTTTTTGTAAATATTGAAGTTTTGTAGATTCACCAGGGAACCTAATTGTCGAGGAATATGTCCGGAGAGTTGATTACCATATAGGTTCAAGCTAGTGAGCTTGGTCAAATCTCCAATGGTATTGGGGATGGAACCCGTGAGTTGGTTGTTTTGAAGCCACAACGATTGAAGATTCAAAAGGGAACCTAGTTCTCGAGGAACATGACCGGAGAGTTGGTTATCATGTAGGCGAAAGGCAATGAGATTGGTAGAATTTCCAAATGTATTGGGGATGGATCCCATGAGTGTGTTGTTGCTAATATCCAATAGTTCGAGATTTACCAGGGATCCTAGTTCTCGAGGAACATGCCCGGAGAGTTGGTTATCATATAGGTACAATGTTGTGAGATTGGTCAATTTTCCAAAGGTATTCGGAATGGAACCCGTGAATTGGTTGTTGCGAAGCGACAAAACTTGTAAATTCAGAAGGGAACCTAGTTCTCGAGGAACATGGCCAGAGAATTGATTATCATAAAGGTACAAGAAAGTGAGCTTGGTTAAATTTCCAAAGGTAATGGGGATGGAACCCATGAGTTTGTTTTCGCTAAGTTCCAAGTCTTCCAGATTCAGCAGGAAACTTAGTTGTTGAGGAACATACCCAGAGAGTTTGTTACCCCATAGGTACAATCTAACGAGGTTAATCAAACTCCCAAAGGTATCGGGGATGGAGCCCATGAGTTTGTTGTTGCTAAGAGCTAAATCTCGTAGTTTCACCAGGTAACCTAGTTCTAGGGGAAGATATCCGGATAAGTGGTTACCATCAAGGTACAAGATAGTGAGCTTAGTGCAATTTGCTAGACCTCTTGGAATGGGGCCTGTGAGGTTGTTGCTGGAAAGGTCTAACCTGATCAACTTGTTGACGTAGGCTAGTTCAGCAGGTATGGGACCAGACAAGTGGTTGTTTGACAAGTCTAGCCCCACGAGACTGTCTAGGTGTTTTATTTGCCTCGGTATTTCACCGGAGATTTCATTCCCTTGGAGCCTTAGGTGCCGAAGGTTTGGCAAGGATGATGCTAAAGAGGGAGGAAAGGAGCCTCTTATCTGGTTGTAGGAGAGTCGGATACTCGTGAGAGTATACAACGCTGTGAAGTTGAGGGTTTCCAGCCTCGCTCTCAGCCGCAACCCCCGGAGAGCGATTTCGGTGATCACCACCTCTTGGTGCCTTGCTCGACGCTGGCCGCACTTGATGCCGTACCAGCTGCATGGCCGTGTGGTGCTGCTTCCCCAGGACCTCAGCTGGGATGGGGGGCTCTGGATGGTGGCTTTCCAGGCAAGGAGGGCTCCTGCCTGTTCTTCCAGGTAGGACGGAGGTGGCGCCACAGCCACCATGGCCCAGGGAAACGAGGCTAGCAGTAGCAGGAGAGCGAGCAAGACGAGCTCTAGGTGAGGGGAGGTCGCCATGGCTAGCTGGAGTAGGTTCTTGGTTTCGTGCTTGTGAAACTCCATGGAGTGTTCTTATGTAGGTGCACCTCTCATCATGGATGGGGCCGGAGGGGAGAGAGATTAGCTAGCAGTAGCACCCAGTCGGCGCAAGAGGACAACAAGGGATGTGGTCTCGTAACGTCCATGCACATATGATAATGATATATGCGTTGAAATTCTATTACTACTCTGAAGTCTGAACTGCTGATATATCGAAAACAAACTGTGTCCACGTCAAATGGATTCAGGAAAATCATAGGCGAGTAGATTTTTCTGAGACGGACAAATCGCGCGTGCTGAAAAGTCACCCAGGGAAATAGGACTATCGCTGTTTCATTTCCTGTTGAAAAATACGCTGCCGAACTATTGGACTAGTGAGTGATATGGTTGGACTCTTGACTGGATACAACATGCCGACAATGGTGGATATACGATCACATTGTGTGCATGAGAATTGCCTCTATGTACATTAATGGTGACAAGCACGTAAGCTCATCTCTGACTTTTTGGCTCTCCTTTGGCTACCATCTTCTAATACACTAAAGCCCCTAGGGGTAAAAAGCATGAGAATCAATTGAGTAGTCAATTTTAGCTTGGTCAAACCTCTTGACTATGTCTTTAAATTATTAGCCATGGGATTCAATTGAGTAGTCAAATTTGACTTGGTCAATTTCTTGCCTATTATTATTATTATTATTATTATTATTATTATTATTATTATTATTATTATTAAATATAGCATCTTTTTTTAAGTTGAAATGCGCAACATAAAAACATTGTCAACATGTATCTTCTTTAAAAAATTGAATTTCAATTTTGATATAATTTTATGTTTATGCTATAGTGAATTTGTTGTGAGCTTACAATCAAAATGTTATTGCAGTACACAATTATTGATTTTGCGATCAGTCGATTCGGCTCATGCGGTAGATGCCACTATAACAACTTTCAACTTTAACGTCACATCTAGACAAGGTTAATTGGTGTTTCAAAGACCAATTAATTGGCGAAAATGTTTAATTTTGAAGCCTCCTCATTCAGTTGAGGTCTTTAATTCAAAATTAGATACAAGATTTGGTCTATGTGGTAACATCTCTCAATTGATGCATCCCTTTGATAAATGATTTTATAGTATGAGCCTTGATTGACAAGAAGGAAGTGTCACCTACGATATGTCTAGCATCATCATAGCACACGTGGTCAACAACATAGTTAATCTTTTTACATATGTGCACTCGCTAGAAGTTGTCCCATAATCGTACGGTAAAAAGATCCATCCAAAGTTCCAAACACCACATTACATTAAATAATTTTTAACACAAAAATATAACACATACAATAAGATCTATAACAGTCAAAGAACATAAACAGCGCGGCGAAGCAAGCACTGCCCTTCTAGTATATATGACTTGCCTATGCGTTCACTCCGTTATAATTAACCGCATCTCTAGCCGGTTTCTTAAAAAATACGAGTAGCAGAGTATACCAAATTTTGGTTGGACCTATCCGAGCCTCTAAATTTAGTCGAGTATAAAACAAAATCGATGTAAACTTAGATAAATTCGATTCAAATAAGTTCTTCTTAAACATACTTACCAATGTTCGCCGATTCATAATATTTTACAATAGAATTACTAAAATTAAACCAAAAAATAAACCTAAATCTAATAGTTACTGGTTTATTTGATCAGACCTTTCCACTTGGCTCTAGACATGTGACCAATAATGGGGTCAGGCCCGGTGTCATCGTCTACCTCATCGCCGATGTTGTCGCAGTCATTTCTTGCGTTGGTTCGCCAGCATCACCTCCGCTTCCTGCTTACGACATGTACTCCACGTACAAGCGGTGCTCTGCCGCGACTTGCTCCGGGTAGAGCTGGCAGAGCTCCGCCATGTACTCCTCATCAACAGCTTTGGGCTCTCGGCGCTCACGGGCTTCACTATCCTCCCGGCGCTCACGGACATTGGCCACCCACCGATCAAAGCGTAGATTCAAGGGTGGTAGGTAGACTTCAGGGAAGTTCCAATGACCGGAGGTATCATACAAGTGCACCGACTTGATGACGTATGCATGCGCCGCAGCCGCCACCGACTGAAAGTTGTCAAGCCAAATAGCCAATGCACATACCCAGTGTGGGAGTCGTAGATCTCGTCCACCCATGTTCCCTAGTTGCGCTGCCGCATACCAATTTTGTTGATCGGCTAGGTATCGATTAGTGGAGTAAAAGCTAAGTTTTACTCCGCTAATTGATTTTAAAGGATCAGTTAGAGATGACCTAAAAACCGTAAAAATTGGCTGTTTTTATCTTCCTGATACCTCGAGCAATTAAATCCCCTTCAATATTTTTCTTTTTATTAGAAAAGAGTTCCCCTTTTTAAAAAGAAACACCTGCCACATACCAATTTTGCTGATCGGCTAGGTATCGATTAGTGGAGTAAAAGCTAAGTTTTACTCCGCTAATTGATTTTAAAGGATCAGTTAGAGATGACCTAAAAACCGTAAAAATTGGCTGTTTTTATCTTCCTGATACCTCGAGCAATTAAATCCCCTTCAATATTTTTCTTTTTATTAGAAAAGAGTTCCCCTTTTTAAAAAGAAACACCTATAATTGTAGGACCCTTATAGGGAGCGATTAGTTGCGTTGGAGGCGCCTAGCGCGACTCATTTTGTTTGTGTAGCCGTCCACACTAAGTTATACTAGGACAATGCCCGTGCGTTGCAACGGAATATAAATATTTTAGCATATTAGCTCGTAATTTACTTTTTTATTAATGTGATTGTATAAATAAAAGTTGAGATTATATAAATGTAAATATAAAGATTATACGGTTCAGTGAGATGGAAAGCTTTTGTATTTTTTAGATAGGAGAGAGAGGAAAAATAGAAGTAGAGATTATATATATGTAAAGATAATGATTATACAATAAGTTAATCAATTAAAAATATAGGCAATGTTTAATTTTGAACGACAATTGAAAAGATTTAATTAATATGATTGAACAATGTATGGAAATATATTAATGTGACTGAGCGGCATATGACAAAGTACGTTTAAGTTAGGCGCGGCGGGACAAAAACCGGCTCAACGATAAAAGCGATGAAGGGATGTGGTGGGAGAAAGTGGACCGGTTGATAAAACTATTGGAAAAACGTTTAGAAGGAACCGAAACACTTAGATTATTTTTATATAGTAGAGATTATAAAAAAATACTAGGAATAGGCACATCCAATCTTTATTCTTTATTTATTAATTCTGGGGCCGGCTTAATAATTTCAAGCTTCATGAAAATTTAAATTGATGAAACTATCCGTGAAAGATCGAGGTGGTACTAATCAATAATTTTGAGGTTTGATACTAATCAATGTAGTGGAAAAAATTTCGTACAATGATTTTACGTAAAATGTACAAGCCTAAATTGCTTCATGGGCCGGTTTTGTTGGGCCACTACGGCACATGGAGGTTCATGGAGGTTTGATACTAATCAATGTACGCGAGCGAGGCACCCCAAAGCTGCTGCAGCGATGGCACATGTGCACGTACAAGTGAATAGTTTTTTCCTTAAAAAAACAATGGACTGCGGGTTTACTTACAAGAAAGGGAGGGGGTTTTCCGTGCATTGCAACGGGAAAAATTGCATACTTCTAGTGCAATAAACATGTCTCAAAATCCTTCTACGGGTCCATGGTATCTATTTCAATATAGTGCTTTATCTGTGTTGCCGCTTATCCTTCTTCTCACCCTTAAGGTCTTAACTTCGGGTGTCCATCTGGTTGCAATACGTCCAAAAGTGGTCAATTTAAAGATGATGATTGAGTCTTATCTATATTGTCACTTATTATCCTCCTTTCCACCTTTATCTTGAGGTGTCCATGTGGTTGCAATATGTTTAATCATGACCAATTGAAAAGTGATGATCTCAACCATTACACAACGTACATGTCACTGTATATCGCCATCGATAGAAAACTATTTAATATTTTTAAAACTAATCTAGTCGGATTCAACATGACGATCACCCTTTCTGAACTACAACTTATACCTAATTCATACATCATTTCTCGTATGCCTACAAGCTTTTAAACCATATATTTATTTTTCAAAAGCATCAAGATTCTTCTGAAAACATGTAAACACTTTTTACATCGCATGGACTTTTTTAAAAAGAGCATGATAAAGTACTAAGCATGCGACCATTTCTATAGTTGTCTCAACAAAAATTTTAATTGAAGGACGGACACTTTTGAAATTCTCTGCCATGTTTTAATATGGAAACAATTTTCTTAAAACTATGCACCATTTGGAAATACATGGATTTTTTTTCAAAACATACATAGCATTTTTTTGAAGTCACAAACACATTATAAATGATAAAAAAATTAAAATGTATGAACACTTTACGTTAGGATATCAGATTAATGTTATCTATAACTGCTTTTCAAATCACATGGACTTTTTTTAAAGCATGATACATTACGAAGCATGTGGCCATTTTTAGAATTGCCTCAACAAAAATTTTAAGTGAAGCATGGATACTTTTGAAATTCTCTTACATGTTTTAATACGGTAACAATTTTCTTAAAACTATGCAAACATTTGAAAATACATGGATTTTGTTAAAAAAATCATTCCATTTTTTAAGTCAGAAGCGCATTTTAAATGATATAAAAAAATAAAACGTGTGAACACTTTACGTTAGAATATCAGATTAGTTGCCTGAACAAATTTTTTAAGTGAAGGATGGAGACTTTTTAAATTCTCTGACATGTTTTAATACGTTAACAAATCACATTTAAAAATATATCGAATTTGGTAAATGATAGTACATAACATTATTTTGAAGTCACAAACGCATTTTAAGTGATATACAAAATAAAAATGTGTGAACATTTTACGTTAGGATATCAGATTAATGTTGAGTAGAATTTATTTTTATATCACATGGACTAAAAAAAAGCATTATACATTTCAAATCATGTTGCCATTTTTAGAATTGCCTCAAGACATTTTTAAGTGAAGCATGGACACCTTCTAAATTTTCTTATAACTATGCAAACATTTAAAAATACATGTATTTTTTTAAAAAAAGTCAAAAACGCATTTTAAATTATATACACAATTAAAATGTGTGAACACTTAATGTTAAGATATCAGATTAATTGCCTCAATTAAAAATTTAAGTGAAAGATGGACCTGTGTAACCCCCCTAATAAGCCCAGTAGTGTGGCTTGAAGGCCTAGGCAAGAAAAAAAAATACTCTCTCCATTCCTAATTATAAGGTGTATAGTTTCTTTAAAAAAGTCAAACTTATTCAACTTTGACCAAATTTGTAGATAAATATATTTATATAAATTATACAAAAAGGGTATCTTCAAACTCATCTTGAAATGTATTTTTATATTATATTTCTTAAATATCATGGATGTTGATATTTTTAACTATAAATTTGGTCAAAGTTATAAAAGTTTGACTTTTTTAAGAAAACTATACACCTTACATCAAGGAACGGAGGGAGTACTTATTATGGACAACGGGTTTATTCAGTAAAAACTAAAGGGCCTTTTTGCAAAATGAACAATGGCAGCGAAACATTTTTTCCTTCAAGCACTGGACTGCGGGTTGATTAGAAGAAAAGAAAGGAACATTTTTGCAAAACCACCAAAACGTAAGGTGAAACTTACCTCCCTTTATTATTAGGGAAAGATATAGCGTACGAATACCTCCGTGAACACCTGCATAGTACACACGTTTTGCTCTCTGCTTGGATGTTTTGTGCAACATACGTGCGGATCATTTTTATCAAATCTGATTTGGCTGAGAACTCAGCACGTCCCGCAGGTGATTGCTTCTATCGGTTTCGGCTTTGGTGGATCACCCGTAGCCGAATATTTTTCTCTTGATCGGATTTGTAGATTGCGAGATGCCATCGCCGTCGTTGTTAATGAAGATTAAACCCATTAAATCTGAATTACGCGCACGAAGCCCCACGATGGGCACCAACTATCGTGGTGGTGTCACGGCAAGTATCATCCGATGATGCTTAGTTGGGGCTAGCGTACGCGTGGAGATCAATGGGGTTGGCACACAGAGATGAGATTTATACAGCTTCGAACCCCAGAAAACATCATCCGGTAATAGCCCTACATGTCGTTTATGGCTAGGTCTTGGTCAGACAACGAAGTAGAGTATCAAACGACGATTGTCCTAGAGGTTGATGCCACCATACGAAACCTAAGAATATAAGCTAGCCTTAGTTTACAACATGCATGTTTTGATAATTTGATATGCCAACCTCCAACTAAGACCATGAGCAACTTGGAGTTAATGGCTCATCCACATGCAATGAGAGGTTGATCTAGATGTATCAGATCAGTCTTCGGGCCGCACATAGAAAGCTCAAAGGTGTTTGATCCGAATTTTGTAACTGATATGAATTGAGTGTTTGAAGGGAATAGGATTCCACCTCAATTTTATCATGTTAGACCTTTTTATAGTACAATTTTCATATGTGAGCCTTTATATGAAAATAAATAACATGTATTTATTCTCTCTTTCATATAGGATTCTTCGTCCATATTTTCTTTCAAGCTCTGGATAATATTTTCTCATATGCTTAGCAATCATAATTACTTTTCATGATTTACACTAAACCCACTTACGGGAATATATGCCCTTTCACATCCCTCTCTTGCAGCAATGGTAGACAATGTTATGTGGCTTGCCTCTATCGTCTGCAAGAGTGGCGCGGTGTGTGGGCGACAACCATACAACATGGTGCATCCGGAGGCATCAGGCAAACATGACAAGGGGTGTGGGAGAGGATAGCATATAGTGAAATCATGAGGGTTGAGGTAGATGGAGTTCCAAGAAGCTTCGAGAGGTAAAGATAAAGCCTAACAAGGATGCAAGGACTCGGAGAGGAGAGCAGCATGTGGTGCCACATTAAGTGTGGTGCGCGGCTTAAGTGTGCGCTTGAAGGTTTCGGAGACAGCTTCGAGTATCTACCACGAGAGAAGAACAACTGAAATTCAAAGAATTTGCAGTTATGAAGAATAGAACAAATAGATGTTTGTTCATGTGTTCAAGCTCGTTCTTTGATTATTCCTCTAGACTGTATTATTCTCATATTCTATCGAGTAGTTTGCTTGTTTGCTTTGTTAGTCCGATGTGATGTCACTTGTGTATGACTATTGTCATGTTTCCCTGTTGAATATCCCTCATTAGTTTACTTTCGTTACTGCCTACTTGGGACTTATTCCACTATGCTACCGAGACTTATCCTAATTTTCGTAAGAAATTTAAAGAAGTCCATTCACCCCTCCTCTTTGGACATTCTTGCACATTCAATTAACATGCAACGTCACCATAATGAAATTAGATTTGTCCAGAGAAACAAAAATTCAGATGCAATTACTAGACATATATACGGGTATTACATTGAGACTAAAGCTAAATATCATTTAGAATAATTGGTAATTTTTTATTAGAACTAACACGAATAATGAAAATAGGATTCCTACTGAGCAAACATTAAAATTGACATGAATGATGAAAATAGCAATACTATTAATATCGGAACATCATCAAAATCATAGATAATGAAAGCCTGACATCAAGGTGATTCATATGTTATTCAGAAGATGAAAGATTCAAAATGAATGAAAATCACATCAACATTATTATTTGTGATAAGATAATTGGAATATTTAAATATTCCAATAATACTATGTAGGAAAATTTGATGTGCTCTGAAAATTGGTCATGATTTCATCAACTTTATTTTGGGCAATAATTCTGATATTGGCAATGCAATTCTTTATGAAACATCAACATAATATCCAAATGCACCGGAATTTTTTTTGTTTCACAATGGTTCGACATTATTGGTCGCGAAGAGTTATGCGAAAAAGAAAAATTCTTGACCATAAAAAAATCACCAAAATATATGACATCGTTCCACGATGAAAATATTTAAAATAGAATGCTCACAAAATTCATGGGACATCATTTCCTAAATTATTCTGGGTATTTTTTTTACAACATTACTAGCTTCTCACAAAACATTTACAACATAAATATGATACAAAAAACATCAACAAATTATATCGATATTAACACCACACTAAATATTACAAAAAACATGTTATATCCAGTAAACCTATTTATTATTATTCACATTATTTTGGGCATTTAATTTCTTAAAATTCATAAAATATTACCATAAAACCAATATAATCCAACCTAAAATTTTAATGCTTTTTAAAATATGAAATGGTCCTTTTGGCGCAAAAACCCATGAACTACAATCATATGATTTTATAGTATGTTTTGTATAAAAATTATGAAAAACAATACTGATTTTAGAAAAGTCTACATAAAATATAATGATATTCTACATAAAGAAAAACGATATTTTTTTAGTGAAAGAGAAAATTCGCTGAAAATCGAAAACAAATACTAACATATTTCCACTCTAGGTCAAGAAGGCCTCGGCCCACGAAGAAAATCAGACGTAGCGCTTCTGAAAAAAGAATCGGCCGGGACAAACCTTAGCCCATTCTTCTTTCCTCTGCCCCCCCCCCCCCCCCCCCCGCCCCGAACTGTCGGCTTGGATTGTCTAACTTGCGTGTAGCAAGTCAGAGGCAGCCTTGCGTGTTATGGATGCCGCTGCTTTTCCATCGCTCGGCTGCTGCCTCCTCTGGTTATTCTGAACTCCCAACAGCAAAGCCCAGCCCGTGTAGCAAGCCCATTACGGGACAAGAGAGGGTAAAAGGAGCGTTTTGGAGGGGATACAGACAGCACATGACATAAATTTGGCGGGGAATTGGTTCGCTGGTCCTCTGCTCGGTCCGCCTGGGGTCTCTGCTTTAGGGATCGATCGATCCAGCGGCCATCTTCCGCTTCCTCCACCTGGGCTGCTTCTTCTCTACAGGTACGTCTCTCTAAACTCTGAAGAAATGTGATCATGGGAACTTTGATGGTATTTGTTCATAATTCCAGCCGCTGTGGAATTATGGTATCCTGGGAACTTTGATGGTATTTGATGGTCCTTCTTCTCTGCAGGTAGCACAATTATGTGATAGATTTGTTCCAAATAAGATTCAATGGCAGAACCCAACAAGTAAGTTAGGCTATAATCAAACTTTCTTTGCTTTGTTTGCTCCAGATCTATAGCAATTAAGTACATATATGTTTATTTGTCTATTTATTTTGGTGCAGGGAGAATATGATTCCTATTTGCTTGCCTAAAGTTGGTCAGAAATTTACAAACTTGGATGATGCTTGGTCTTTTTGGCTAAATTATGGAGGTCGTGCAGGTTTTGAGGTTAGAAAAAGGTCTAGTTGGACAAATAAAGTGGATGGAAATGTTACTTCATGTAGATATGTATGTGCGAAGGAGGGTCGTCGAGCACAAGATAAGAGGGACCATCTCACGAAGAACCCTCGAGCTGAAACAAGAACAGGTTGTGATGTTCATATGTGTCTTTCACTTGATCGAGTGGAAGGCCATTATGAAGTAGTGGAGGTAATGCTTGCTCATAATCATGGTGTTTACTTGCAAACTTTCCATTTGATGTCATCACAAAGGAGGATTTCAGAATTGCAAGCTTTTGAAATTGAGACCGCTGATGACTCCGGAATTAGACCAAAGAATGCACATGAATTGCCTAGTCGCCAAGTTGGAGGACGAATGAATCTCAGCTACACTTATCGTGGGGAAACGTTCCCGCAAACGTGGTTGATGTAACCGATCAAAATTCACAGCCCCCTGGCTGTGTTGAGCACCCGGATGGGTGTAGTGCCACACGTGCAGCACCTCGTAGTACTCGCACACATACGAGACTCGATGACGACCTCCGTTCTCCGATCCAGCGGAGGTGGCGGAAGCAGACCTCCGGAACCAGAGTTTCAGCAACACGACGGCGTGCGTATAGTGGAGACATCCCCAACCTAGTGCAGACTCCAAACAAGGGGAGTCCGCTCATAGGAGAAAAAAATAGGGAGAGAGAGATCTACAGAATTTATCTGTATTTTTCTGGAATTTTCTGTGTTGAAAAAGGGCTACCCACCACATCTATATATAGGGGCAAACGGGGGTACGCAGGCACTTACGCAGGCGATGTGGGACTAATCCCACATGCCCCATGCGTGCGTGGTGGCTAGGGCAGCACGCATCCATGCATGCTAGTGTCCGCCGGCCACCCACATGGCCAAGTGGCCCAAGTGGGCCAAGGCCCATGGCGCCACTTCCCCCCCCCCCTTTTTTTTTCTTTTATTCCTTTTTTTTCTTTTTTCTTTCTTTAAAGAAAAAACAAAAATCTAAAAGAATATTATTCCATTAATTATTTAAATTATATTTTATTATTTAATTCATTAATTAAATAATAAAACATATCTAAATAACTTTCCGAACAATTCGGAACCACGGAACTTTTCCGTCTCCCCTCCGAACCGATTTTGGAGTTCTCTCTTATTCTCCGGTAACTCCGATAGTTCCGAAAAGGTCTCTGATTTCCTCAAGCCCTTAAGTGTGTTACCCTACGGTCCGAGAACACTCCAGTCATGACCGAGCAGAGGCTACAGTCAATGATCATTAGCGGGACCTGGATGCCCATAATGACCCCTGTGCATTCCGGATATCAACACCGATTGGACCTTACGCCGTATAGCATTCCCTTTGTCAGCGATACTGGATTGTTCCGAGATTCGATCAATGACATCCTATGTCTAGTTCAACCTCGTTCCAAACTAATCCTCATTCACTCGTTCCCGTGATATTCATCCCCGTGACCTAGTCACACGCTGCGCAGCTTTATGGATGGAATCTCACCGAGTGGGCCCCGAGTATCTATCCATCATATGGATTGACAAATCCCGCTCTTGTAAACAATACTCCTCAACATATCTCCACGGAATACCCAAGATACAACCGTTATGACCCGCATATTTCAGTCAGGTGGTGGGATGTAAGTCAAAGCATCCGGGAAGATAGCAATTATGCACGTACTCACGGTCGAAGGAACGGTCTACCACGTTTTGTAATTACAACACTGAACCTTCATAAGATTTGATCATGCTGCAATGCTTACTTTGGGTAATGTTCATCACGTCACTTAACTCGTGAGGTGACCTCATAGTCAAGAGACTTAATTGTCCATGATCGCGAAACCACGATCATCATGTTGACCATGAACTAGTTATCGATGTAGAGGCTAACTAGGAACTCTGGGTGTTTCTATACCACACCTGCATCATTGTTTCACTGATGCAGTTCTAGCACGGTATGAAACTGGTTATGAACTTGATTAGATATATTGGAATAATCATATATTATTTGCCTCTAGAGCATATATCCAACAGTCTCCCACTTGCACTAGAGTGCTAATAATCTAGCCGCATTTTTCCGATCATAATCATCTTATCACATAAGTGTTTCATTGATCATGCATGCTCATTGAAGAGGGTTCGTCAACGAACTGCACCAATTCAGATTCGTATGTTTCCTTTGCAACTGTTATAGGTCAAAAAAACTCTTTTTGACATACCACTCATTATCATATAATGGTTGGATATAAGTTTCGCGGGAGAGTGAGACTATTATTTCACAGTATCCTCCAATGATCTCTTGGTTCAGTCTTTAGAAAACTTATCCTTAGTCATATATACTGGGAAATACACTCAGCCAGAAGTCCAATACTTCTAACGCTAAACTTTTATCCATACGTCTACTTTCTTAAGTAGTATTATGTTTGTAGTACCGTGAATTTTGCTCACATTTCTTTCATGTCTTTGGTGATGTCTATAATTCCATATAGACCCATAATATGGCTTGCAATTGTAATCTTGCATTACATTCAAGTCTATTATCCTTTCTATATTTTAGAGAATAGTCCTCAGTATTCCTCTCTATACTGAAATCATGGACTTTATTCAGATTCTGTGTTTTACTCCTAAAGCACATCGGAATCTGCTCTTCTTCCAAGAACTTTTGAGTCATTCTGTTATTGGATTCACAACGCATGTTATATGGTAGAATCATATGTCAAGAACATATAAGATCACATGTCCAGTACATGGTGCATCTCTATTCTTCCATCAAGACATTGCTTGTGATATTTGGATTTCATCCATTATATAATTTCTAGCCACAAGAACCTGTTTCTTGTCTAGAAGATTATTCCAACCTTCACTTCGTTTCATTTTCCGTATCTTAATCTACTCATATAGATTTCAACGTGTAATGTGTTGGTATTTCACATAAAAGAAGATTCTTGCAATCTTGTATTTTATTTGCCTTATGCTCTATATATATCATAATGCACATATGTATGTGAGACGATTCTCTATATACACAATCAATGCATATCCATATATATACATATGAGATCATTCTTCACACATATCATTGCATATATGTTTGAGACAATGATCATGCTCCCACTCAAATATATCCATCATATACTCATATATTTGTGGTTCAGTTTTCATCAAGTCATTCTATTGTTCACTATGTCTCACACAATGACAAAACTTCCAAAGCTCCCACTCAGAAAATGCCCTCTGCATTCCAAGTTTCCGGGAAGTCTTCAAAGCTCCCACTCAGTTTCATGAAACTGCAGGCCCACTCAATATTTTGGTCATCACAAAATCACTTGATCAGATCAAGGTTGAGGGTTCCTGTCTTGAGGTACTGTAGTCCATCCTTTTAACGAAGTAACCTTCGTCATGCCCATTGCGATTCTCTTTCAAATCCAAATTTGACTGAGATGCAATTTCAGGCTATGGTCCATCGTAGTGTAAATGAAATATTTTATTGATTAAAGCATTCCTACGTTTCCGTAGTCAATCACCATTGAACTTTGGTCATAACCAAATAATTCCTTATGTCCATTACATTATTCTCAATAACTCTCCAGTTTGTCGAGAATATGAAATAACCGATTTATTTCACAGGACGTGAGCCATCCTTAATGTAACTCAATATTATTTCATTTCTCCTCGCATTCTAGGCTACCATCATTCTTTTGTGTCTTCAAGCAATACTATTCCCTATTGTTTTATTAAGAAGACTCATGATTATTGTTCTGTACAGAACGTATTCATGATAACCTTCTAAATTCAACAATGGCTTCAACTCATATACCAAGATCAATCATCTTTGGCATATCCTTCCTTATATAGCGTCATTACAGCGGAACATGCTTCCGTTGCAATACTCTGATATTCTGAAGGCAAGGTCCAATACCCCGGTCAAAGTTTCCATTATCTCCCATTGGATCTGTGTCGAGAGACTTTTCTCGTATTACCAATTAAGCAACACAAATTTTTCTATTCGGGGAGAATATGTAATTTCAATTGCTCGTAGTTCAATTACAAAGAAATTCTTTCTTTAAGAAACCTTATAACACCATCAATTATGGAGCTATCATATCTCGTTAGATTCAGGATGGTTTCCTATTCATGAAGTGGGTGTTTTAACTTAATGAATTAAACAACTTATTCGACAATAACTATAGTGCTAGGGGAAAGAACGTTTAGACCATACTACGGTTTAGTATGACTACGAATGGTTTAAGTAGTCTAGTACTTTCAACTTCCATCGTAGTTTGTGGTACAACTTCCACAAGTCTCCCATTATGTCAATATCAATACTTATCACTTCGGATCGTACCGTAGTGATATGTATCCTTGTATTCTCACTTCTCACTGTGATTCCCGAATCTCAGTTTTATGATCTCAATTGAATACAACTTTCAATTAATCATATGAAGTCTTTAATGATAACTCACATGCCCATTCTACATCATTTATGTATAATGATTGGCACAAGTTCTACTTGCTAGAACCTTGTCACGATTATATTTATTGCAGAGGTTCATAGATCATGTATCTAATCCATCTCATGCAATCAAGTTATGATTTTCATTCGATAATGAACTCACAAGTTAATAGATCATACATTTAATGAATTCATCAGTTATGAAGTCACCTCATGCAATCAGATCTTTGACTTGTTATAATCAAGACAACTTTATCATTAAACATTGAATATTTCTTGACAATAATAGTAGTACTATAAATGCTTTCTATCATATCATAAATCAAGACGTAATCAAAGTATAAGCACACTTTTATTCATAAAGATAGAACAACTGACTTGTCTCATTACATGAATAACTTTGTCTCGCGAGATGCAAGACACACAACTAAGTGTTCATACTATAATGATTACATAAGATTTATCTAATACTCTAAGTATCTCCTATGATAGATGTCTCGGTGGAATCCATGCTGGCCATCAACTGACTTGATATCCATCAATCCTTGATTTCACCTCTTCCCGTCCATGCAACGGCAGGTCCTGTTTTCATAAAACAGAATAAGTATCAGATACTCATTTACTGCAACTGTTGTATAAGGGAGTAAACATTTATAAAGTATATCAAGTATATACCTTCTCCATCCACGACTTCTGCATCCTCGATAGTAGCAATGTCTGCGGTCAAGAGATCAGTCATGAAGTTCTGGAGACTCATATTAGCTCCTCTTCCGACATAGCTATGAACATAATCATCATAACTCGGAGGGAGTGAGTGCAATAACGTATTTATCGCAAACTCTTCCGTGGTGCTTTCGTTCATTGTCCAATATTCATAGTCCTCCACCAGGGTCAGGTACATCTCATGCATCCTGTCTAAGTGATCATCAAGGCTTGTGTGTTCTTCCATCTTTGTAGATAGAAACTTGCTTTCTAACTCAAATCTGGCAATTCTGAACTCACATACGAACATTGTCTTTAGCGTGTCCATCATGTCATATGGGCCAGTGTCCCGTAACTGTATGCCCAACTCCTCTGACATGCTGAAGATCATGACATTCCTGACTACGGAGCATTTTTGTCGGCGAGCATAATGATCAAGTATCTCTTGGTCGCCAACATCATCGTCCGGATGTTCTTCCACATGCATTTCTATTGTAAACAAGATGTCTGCTCTCTTGAGCGACGTCCTAAGGCGTGAATACCAAGCAGCAAAGTTTGACCCATTTTCTCTAAGTCTTTCACCTTCCATGAAGAAAGATAGTTCACGTTGCTCTAGTGCATTCATTTTCTACAAACATAATTGCAAGGAACACAATTAAGACTAGTTCACAACAATGAGTTCATATAATCATATTATAAATGAGCTCGCACTAAAACATTTCATCCCTAAGAAGTTTTAGTGATTACATGATCCAGATTCACTGCCCGACCTCGAATATCACACGGCCGACGGGTCAGTTTCAAAGGTAGACAACAACTTGTGCGATCACATTATCTTATATGTACTGTGACTCATGCTCGATCTTTCGATCTCTAGTATTCTGAGGCCATATCTGCATATGCTAGGCTCGCCAAATTAACCTCCATGTTATATGCTGCTCAGCAAGGCCATATTTGCATATGCCAGGCTTGCCGAACCCAACCTCATGCGAACTCCATTTAATATGTAGGACAACTCCGGTATGTACGAAGCATCAGGCCATATGGGAGAACCTTCCAGGTGGTGCACACTTCGGTAGAATACTTGTGTTTGGCTTTGCTAAGGGATCATCTTATCACATGCTACCGTCATGTATCCTATACTAGCAAGTTTTAAGATGTCTGGGCTATGGCAACACTAAGTCTACAGTGTCTCCATTTTAGTTTGTTTTATGATGACGATTACTACTTACTAGTAACACATAGCAAAGCTATCACTACATCACAAACAAACAAACGATAGCCCCCACTTAGCAATACAAGGTTTAGACGGTCTAGTTGTATATTGCAAGTTTTACGTGGCTGCTAGGGCTTTCATAGTTAAATAGGTTTTAACCTACGAGTCAACCACAACGTCAACCATACGATTGTCTCTATTACACCCCGCACGGGGCCCTCCGTTGCAAATACCACATCCGCTAAAGTAGAGAGACAGACACCCCCCTAGCCACTTTATACGGTACAAGCCGCATGTCAAGCGTGGAACCAGTCTCGCGTAAGAGTACGCGTAAAGTCGGTCGGGGGCCGCTTCATCAAACAATGCCGCATATGTGAACAAGTACACGTGAGAGGGTAACAATCATACAATCAACGCCCACATCCCCGATGTGTTCTATCCGTACAGTAATACTAAGCATAGACCTAGCTCTGATACCACTGTTGGGGTTCGCAGCAGAAAACACAAAATTTTCTAACTAGCGTTCTCTTAATCCAAGACCTAGCTAGCCGTATTACCGTAACGGACAGTAGTGCGGAAATAACATACCTCGGGGTGTAGTCCGTTGCGTGGGAAACGTTCCCGCAAACGTGGTTGATGTAGCCGATCAAGTTTCACAGCCCCCTGGCTATGTTGAGCACCCGGATGGGTGTAGTGCCACACGTGCAACACCTCGTAGTACTCGCACACGTACGAGACTCGATGACGACCTCCGTTCTCCGATCCAGCGGAGGTGGCGGAAGCAGACCTCCGGAACCGGAGTTTCAGCAGCACGACAACGTGCGTATAGTGGAGACATCCCCAACCTAGTGCAGACTCCAAACAAGGGGAGTCCGCTCATAGGAGAAAAAAATAGGGAGAGAGAGATCTACAGAATTTATCTGTATTTTTCTGGAATTTTCTGTGTTGAAAAAGGGCTACCCACCACATCTATATATAGGGGCAAACGGGGGTACGCAGGCACTTACGCAGGCGATGTGGGACTAATCTCACATGCCCCATGCGTGCGTGGTGGCTAGGGCAGCACGCATGCATGCATGCTAGTGGCCGCCGGCCACCCACATGGCCAAGTGGCCCAAGTGAGCCAAGGCCCATGGCGCCACTTCCCCCCCTTATTTTTCTTTTATTCCTTTTTTTTTCTTTCTTCTTTCTTTAAAGAAAAAACAAAAATCTAAAAGAATATTATTCCATTAATTATTTAAATTATATTTTAATATTTAATTCATTAATTAAATAATAAAACATATCTAAATAACTTTCCGAACAATTCGGAACCACGGAACTTTTCCGTCTCCCCTCCGAACCGATTTCGGAGTTCTCTCTTATTCTCCGGTAACTTCGATAGTTCCGAAAAGGTCTCCGATTTCATCGAGCCCTTAAGTGTGTTACCCTACGGTCCGAGAACACTTCAGTCATGACCGAGCAGAGGCTACAGTCAATGATCATTAGCGGGACCTGGATGCCCATAATGACCCCTGTGCATTCCGGATATCAACACCGATTGGACCTTACGCCGTATAGCATTCCCTTTGTCAGCGATACTGGATTGTTCCGAGATTCGATCAATGACATCCTATGTCTGGTTCAACCTCGTTCCAAACTAATCCTCATTCACTCGTTCCCGTGATATTCATCCCCGTGACCTAGTCACACGCTGCGCAGCTTTATGGATGGAATCTCACCGAGTGGGCCCCGAGTATCTATCCATCATATGGATTGACAAATCCCGCTCTTGTAAACAATACTCCTCAACATATCTCCACGGAATACCCAAGATACAACCGTTATGACCCGCATATTTCAGTCAGGTGGTGGGATGTAAGTCAAAGCATCCGGGAAGATAGCAATTATGCACGTACTCACGGTCGAAGGAACGGTCTACCACGTTTTGTAATTACAACATTGAACCTTCATAAGATTTGATCATGCTGCAATGCTTACTTTGGGTAATGTTCATCACGTCACTTAACTCGTGAGGTGACCTCATAGTCAAGAGACTTAATTGTCCATGATCGCGAAACCACGATCATCATGTTGACCATGAACTAGTTATCGATGTAGAGGCTAACTAGGAACTCTGGGTGTTTCTATACCACACCTGCATCATTGTTTCACTGATGCAGTTCTAGCACGGTATGAAACTGGTTATGAACTTGATTAGATATATTGGAATAATCATATATTATTTGCCTCTAGAGCATATATCCAACAAAAATTCACTTGCAGAGCAGGCGTCAAAGGGAGTTGGCATATGGTCAGGCCGGAAGCATGTTAAAGTATTTTCAAGACAAGATCTCTGAGAATCCGTCTTTTCAATATACATTGCAATTGGATTGTGAAGAACAAATAAGTACTATATTCTTGGCTGATGCTAAGATGTGCATTGATTATGCACACTTTGGAGATGTTGTCACCTTTGACACCACTTTTGGCACAAACAAGGAATATAGGCCTTTTGGTGTTTTCGTTGGATTCAATCATTTTAGAGAGACCGTTATTTTTGGTGTTGCTCTTCTATTTGATGAAACACGTGGCTCTATCAAATGGCTATTTGAGGCTTTTCTAGCGGCACACAATGGAAAGCAACCTAGAACTATATTTACCGATCAAGACACGGCAATGGGAAAGGCTATTGAGGATGTTTTCACTGAAGCCTCGTATGGATTGTGTACCTATCACATAATGCAAAATGCCGTCAAGCACTTGTGCAATAGCAAAGATGAAGAATCAAATTCCAAAAATGAGGAAGATGAAGAACCTCATATTCTCTTAGAATTTAGCGCTTGCATGTATAACATTGAGGAAAAGGCAGCCTTTGAAGAAGCATTTGACATCATGAGGAATAAGGTGGATAAGAAGAAGGCATCATGGCTAGATAGCATCTACAAGTTTAAGGAAAAGTGGGCTGAATGTTACATGAGGGATGTTTTCACATTGGGAATGAGAAGCACACAATTAAGTGAGAGTTTCAATAGTGATTTGAAAAAACTTCTAAAATCAGATTTTGACATCATTCGGTTCTTAAAACATTTTGAAAGGGATGTGCAAGGAAAAAGAGACAAGGAGCTAGATGCAGAATTTGAATCTAGGAAAAAACTAGCAAGAATAAGAATGGAGACTCCTATGTTAGTGCAAACAAGCAAACTTTACACACCCTCCATATTTGAAACATTCCAAACTGAATATGGAAGATCCATGGCTGCATGTACTAGAGCATTGGATGGAGATAATACCTATGCAGTTACAATTGTGAGGGCTGATGGTGATTTGAGTTCCGAACTAGAGCGCATTGTTCGAACGACTTCTTGTAGCTGTTTTCAGTTTAAAAGGACCGGAGTATTGTGTGGGCATGCTTTGAAAGTTCTAGACTTGATGAATATCAAGTTATTTCCGAACCATTATCTTCTAAAGAGATGGATACGGGAAGCAAAATATGGAACTATACAAGACACCAAAGGAAGGGACATAATTGAAAATCCAAATTTTGATGCTATGCTGCGCTACAAGTTTATTTCTCACAAATTTCATGATTTTGCATATCAAGCCGCAAGCGATCTGGAATGTAGCTTGTTGGTGGACAAGTGCATTAGACATCATTGCTAAGCAAGTACAAGAAAAACTGAGGGCTTCTACAAGTATTTTGAGTGATTCATATAATGTGCAGCCTAGTGTTCAACAAGGTGAGGGTTTTCTTAGTTCTGCACGCCTCAAGAAAAAAAAGGTTCAACCAAAAAGTTCAAAGAGACATAGAAGTTGGCTCGATAAGACACGCAAGTTCAAAAAGAAAGAGCCGAAGAAATCTAGTGTATGTTGCCGAAAACCCTTGCAATTTAGTGTACTTACATAATATATAACTTTTTTGGTTGCTTTGTGCAGCGACAAGAGAATGATGGTGGTGGAGAAACTCAAGTAGCAACAGCAAATGCTAGCAAGGACTATAATCCCTTCACTAGCTTCACGGACTTGCTAACGGTACTTTAAATAATCCTTTATTTCAACTTCTCCAAACTAGTATTGTCATTGTCGTGTTAAATTTTTCCTTCTATCTTTGCAGGGTACAAGTGAAATTGATGACATGTCCTTTCAATATCTTCTTTAGGTTCCTATTTTACAGTCTGCAACATTTTCTAAAATTTTGTGGAAAACGCTGCAAAATGATGGTCTTTTCTGTAGAATCAGCAACTCTAGTAGTGTATTTTGTTGGAGATTATTCTGGATATTTGGATCATGCTTACTGTTTGTATTATGATTGAATTCTACTTGAAAACAGAGTATCTGTACAAGTTTCAGTCTCCTCTGTATCTGTCTGTTCTCTGTTTCTGTTTTGGTTCAGTTAACTGTTGTTGCTACGAACGAGCTGGGCTCCTTTGCTCCCGAATGGGCCTTATGTGGGCTGGTCTGGCTGGAGTGTGCGCGTTGAGAGTGCGGGAGGGAAGCCAGAGCTGTGCGATGGAAAAGCAGCGGCATCCACAGCACGCAAGGCTGCCTCTGACTTGCTACACGCAAGTTAGACAATCCAAGCCGCCGAACTGTGTGTGGCGGCGGCTATCCGGGAACCATGGCGGCGCGGCTGGCCTGTTCGCCGGCGCGCGCGGCTCCGACGAACTCGCCCGACGCATCGCGACCATGGTCCCAACTCCCGAGGGCGCGCGCGGTGGTGTCAGGCCCCAACCTGAAGCTTAATACATGTAGCTGACGAGATTCAAGTTCAGGCATCCATCTCCTCATCAATGGTGGATAAGAACTTACTGCTTCGTGTCTCGCTGTGGAACGTTGATCTCAGATCGGACGACGTCTGTTGAGCCCAGCCTCTCTGTTCCCCATCCGACAATGACCATCTGTGTCTTTACTCTTTTACTGCCCGGTTAAGTTGTAATGGCTATAAAGCCACGGGATTGCTGCGAGGAGCGCATCTCTTTTCCTTTTAGGGTTTCCCCCTTAGCCGCCGTGTTCCGGCTGGCCCCCTGGTTTTGTTCTTGAGGAGCTAGAACTCCAAATAAAGTTCATCTAAGCTTAGTTGAATTTCCCCTATTTCTGTGTGTTGCTATCAAATTCCCATCTTCAGCTAGTCCAGTGTCTTACAAGTGGTAATCAGAGCCTATAGTTCCTCGGTGGCGTTCGGATCCAGGAGAAGGGAAGGTTGGGCTCGTCCTGTAAAATTCATGTTCTTCTTCAAGATCTGGTTGGCGGCGGTGACAATCGGTGGCGTTGGCGGCGGTAGACTGCTCGGGTGTTAGAAGTGGACAGGTAGTGGTTGCTGCAGATCGCTTCTTCGGTGTAAAATCCCACCCACCCTCCCTACTTGAACATCAAGGCGGCAGGCGCTGGCGGCGGTGTTGGTGGCGGTGATTCACCGGAATCAAGCTTGGGTTGCAGCTCTGCTGTAGTAAAATTCCTTGTTGCGATTCGGTGTTCGTCAGTTCAAAAAGGGGTAAAATTCCTTACTTTCGTCATCCCTGTTTGAATGGTTGAGGTGGCCGATTCCTTACTCATAGAAGATTTGGAGATAGAGTCTCTGCAATTGGATGTTAAGACCCTGCAGCAGAACAGGGAGCATGATCGTAGAGAATTTTTTGAGTTCCAAGCTGTTGTCACGAACAACTTCACTGAAGTTCAGAAATCCTTAGTGGAGATGCAGTCTTCTATGACCAAGCTCTTGAAAGTTTTCACTACGGAAATGGCACCTGCTACTCCAAATGGGGGAAATGCTAGTGTGCAGCAGAATACACCACTGGCTCCAGCCAAACCTAATACTGGGGAATTTCACACACCTCCAACTTTCGGATCTGCTGTTCTACATGATACCATGACTGGCAGGGAATTGAATCTGGATGGCTCAACCAAAATGCCTTACAGACACCCCAATTCTGGTGCTCCCACACCCCAAATTCCTCCTGATCTTAAAAACAAAACACTACTCAGTATCATGACCTCACCAATGACCAGGACTGGTCACAACTTGAAGGAGGGCAAAGAAGAGGCATGAGGGAAGTACAGCAACAAGACATGCGAAGACCCCCACCTACTGTGAAGCCAGCTAAAATGAATATGCCTGAATTTGAAGGTGAAAATACAGACGCGTGGATTCAGACAATGGACCTCTACTTTGATGCTGCCAGAACTCCTACTGAAACCAAAACGGAAATTGCTGTCACTTACTTAAAAGGGACTGCAATCGAATGGTGGAGGGGCACGGGCTTTGTAGCTTCAACCATGCCCTGGTACAGGTTTTGCAGATATCTAGGAGACAGATTTTCTGAAACCTCTGTCTGTGATAATGTTAGAACATTCCATGCTCTTCAGCAAACTGGTACGGTCAAGGACTATGTCTTACAGTTTGAGCACACCATGAACTTACTCAGGAGAGACAATCCTGCTCTTCCAGATAATTACTACATGAGTAGTTTTATCTCTGGGTTAAATGACAACATTCAACATTATGTACAATGTCATGAACCACCCACATTGCAGAGAGCCATATGGCTAGCACGGAGAATGGAGCAAGCCCAGCCACCTAAGAAAACTGTTATGTCCCTCCCTCCCAACCCTGTTAGAAGACAAGTACATTTTGTTCCTAACAAACCTACAAATATTTCACCATCTCTGGTCATTGAACAAAGCAAGGCTGCAAGGTATATGCTACAAATGCAAAGAAAAATGGTTTCCTGGCCACAGGAAGGTGTGCAAGATGTCACAACAAGGACAGATTCAAGCACTCCAAACTCAATTTCCTCAGAATGCAGATATTGTGTACATCACCTAAATGGAGGACGAGACGGAGGAACAACAGCAAGATACTACTGACCCTCAACTTCAGATATCAGTGCATGCCCTGATGGGATTAAGCATGAAGAAATACACATTTACAGTAATTGTGGAAATCAAAGGCATTAAAGCAACTGCACTAATTGATAGTGGTAGCACTGCAACTTTTCTTTCCCCTGAAATGGCTGCTAAAACAAAAATCCATGTATTACATTCCAAAAGGTTAAAGGTCATGGTGGCGAATGGAGGACACCTGTGGACGGATAAAATGGCTTTAAACTGCAACTATACTATTCAGGGGCACAAAATGAGGTCTAATGTGAGAATCCTCCAACTGCAGGGCTATGATATGATCTTAGGTGCAGATTGGCTATGCATGTATAGTCCTGTGCTTATGGATTACCAAGAAATGCAGATTGATGTTAAATTGGAAAACGGCACAAGAGTCACCTTGGTGGATGAAACCCTGCCCTCTTCTGTGAACATCAAAAAATCTAGCAACCTTCCACAACTGCTGGATAATTCAGTTGGAGGTGTACTCCTTCTCCTCCGACAAGTACCTTCAAACACCAAGGTCATCCAGGAACCACCTCCAGAAATCCAACTGGTTCTCGATGAGTATCAGGATGTTTTCCAAGAACTTACTGAACTCCCACCTAAGAGGCCCTGTGATCACAAAATTCCTTTTGTTCCTGATGGCAAGATCATTAATCAGAGACCTTATAGACTACCACACCACCAAAAGAATATATTGGAAGGAATCATAGCTGAAATGCTCACTAAAAGCATTATCAGAGAGAGTACCAGTCCTTTCTCTTCCCCTGCTCTGCTGGTTAAAAAGAAAGACACTACCTGGAGATTATGCAATGACTTCAGAAAAGTAAACTCCCAAACTGTTAAGAACAAGTACCCCATCCCTGTCATTGAAGATCTCTTAGATGAGTTATAAGGAGCAGTAATCTTTTCCAAGATAGATCTAGCAAGTGGGTACCATCAGATTAGAATGAATGAAGAGGATATACGCAAAACTGCATTCAGTAAACATGAAGGGCATTATGAATATCTGGTGATGCCTTTTGGGCTCACTAATGCTCCAGCCACTTTTCAACTGTTGATGAACACTGTGTTGGCTTCCTTTCTAAGGGTATTTGTCCTAGTTTTCTTTGATGACATTCTCATCTACAGCAAGTCCTTGGAGGAGCATAACTCTCATTTAAAGCAAGTTTTTGATGCTCTCGGGCAGCACAAACTCATTGCCAAGAGAAAAATGTGTGTTTTTGGTCAGCCCCAAGTGGAATACTTAGGCCACATTATTAGCAAAGATGGTGTAGCAACAGACCCTTCTAAGATTGCAACTGTGGTTAACTAGCCCACCCCTACCACAGTGACTGAACTCAGAAGCTTCCTTGGCTTAACTGGTTATTACAGAAGATTTATTCAGCACTATGGAAGCATCTGCAAACCACTATACATGGCCCTTAAGAAAGAAGGTTTTGTGTGGTCTACTGATCAGCAAACTGCATTTAACAGGCTCAAAGAAACAATGACGGCTGCTCCTGTTCTTACCCTCCCAGATTTCTCTCAACCATTTATCCTCGAGACTGATGCTTGTGGATATGGTATTGGGGCAGTTTTGATGCAGAGAGGACAACCTATTTCATTTTTCAGCAAGGCCCTGGGTCCTAAAGCAAGCGGCTTATCAACATATGACAAAGAAACATTAGCAATTATTGAGGCACTGAAGAAGTGGAAGCACTACTTTGCAGCATCCCCCTTGATTATCAGAACTGATCAAGAAAGCCTAAAATACATCCAAGATCAGAAACTGACACAAGGAATACAACATAAACTGCTAGTCAAGTTGTTGGGATACACTTATACAGTGGAATACAAAAGAGAGAAAAACAACAAGGTTGCTGATGCCCTCTCCAGAGTGAAATTACAGTTATCATCCTTAGTTGGTACTACAGTATACCCTTCTTGGGTCTCGGAAATTACTATCAGCTACACCAAAGATCAGAGGTGCAAAGATTTGCTCACACAACTGGCCCTTCCTAACTCTAGTGTCCCCCACTACAAACTCCAAAATGGTATACTCAGATACAAAAACAGTGTGGTGGTTGGAGATGATACTGTTCTACAAAATTCCATCCTTACTGCACTCCATAGCAGTGAATTGGGGGGCCACTCGGGGCAGAGAGCTACTTACCAGAGACTGAAGTTGCTCTTCTACTGGCCTGGTATGAAATAGGCTGTGCAATCTTACATCCAGCAATGCCCTGTCTGTCAGCTCAACAAACCTGAACACTGCAAATATCCAGGCCTCCTGCAGCCCCTCCCAACACCTGAATTTTCTTGGTCACACATATCCATGGACTTCATTGAAGGACTACCCCTCTCCAATCATGCTGATCTGATATTGGTGGTGGTGGAAAGATTCACAAAATATGCACATTTCCTCCCTATGAAACATCCTATCTCTGTGAAATCAGTCACAACCACATTCATCAACAACATATTCAAACTCCATGGGATGCCCAATGTCATTGTTACTGACAGAGACAGAATCTTTACTAGTCAAATGTGGCAGGAGCTCTTCAAGAAACTGGGAGTTAAACTTCACTTCAGTACTTCTTACCACCCTCAAACTGATGGACAAACCGAGCGAGTGAATCAGTGCCTGGAAAATTATTTGCGGTGCATGGCTTTTAACCAACCCAAAAAATGGTGTTTCTGGATCCCCATGGCAGAGTGGTGGTACAATACCTCCTTCCACACTTCTCTGAAAATGACACCTTTCCAGGCTGTCTATGGAAGGAAGCCTCACATGATTGCTGAAGGAGCTCTATTCCCTGAGGATCCCAATGCATCCCATACCTGCCTCACCCCTGAGGATACTTCTACTCTCATCAAAGCAAACTTGGTAAAAGCCCAGGAACGAATGAAGCACTTTGCTGACAACAAGAGAGAGGAGAGGGTTTACACTGTGGGAGACATGGTCTACTTGAAGATCCAACCCTACAGACACACTTCATTGAGTGTCCACAAAAACCTCAAGCTTCACTCCAAGTTCTATGGCCCATTTCGTATATTGGAGCGCATTGGTGCCACTGCTTACAAGCTGTTACTTCCTCCTGGAACTCAACTACATGACACATTCCATGTCAGTCAGTTGAAGAAGCACCTTGACTCCAAAGTTGTGCCCAACCCACAATTACCACTTCTCAACTCTGATGGCTCTATTCTGCTGGAACCTGAGAAACTGCTGGAACGCAAGCTCATTCCACGCACTCACGGCGCCGTTGACATTCCAGTCGTCAGGTGGCTCATACAATGGAAGGGACTGCCGCCAGCACAAGCAACTTGGGAAGACTCTGGCTTCATACAAAAGGTTTTTCCAGCATTTCAACCTTGAGGTCAAGCTTGGTCTCAACGCGGGGGAATTGTCAGGCCCCAACCTGAAGCTTAATACCTGTAGCTGACGAGATTCAAGTTCAGGCGTCCATCTCCTCATCAACGGTGGATAAGAACTTACTGCTTCGTGTCTCGCTGTGGAACGTTGATCTCGGATCGGACGACGTCTGTTGAGCCCAGCCTCTCTGTTCCCCATCCGACAATGACCATCTGTGTCTTTACTCTTTTACTGCCCGGTTAAGTTGTAATGGCTATAAAGCCACGGGATTGCTGCGAGGAGCGCATCTCTTTTCCTTTTAGGGTTTCCCCCTTAGCCGACGTGTTCCGGCTGGCCCCCTGGTTTTGTTCTTGAGGAGCTAGAACTCCAAATAAAGTTCATCTAAGCTTAGTTGAATTTCCCCTGTTTCTGTGTGTTGCTGTCAAATTCCCATCTTCAGCTAGTCCAAGGTCTTACAGGTGGAGGGGAGGAATAAGATGCGCCGGTGCCGGCTTTGTACAGAGGAGGCGGGGCACCGAGCATGACAAGGAGAAGAAGGTGGCGCGCATGAGAAGAAGGTCTCGACGCCTTCAGGCAAGTCCCCCAATCCTCTTTTTAGGTTTTCAATCAATATGGGGGATGGTTTAGGGTTTCGGAGATTGGGGATAAAATGGGAGATTCATTGCTCAATCCAATCCTCAATCAGAAGAAATTACTTGCATTAAGGCGTTAGCCGAGCCACAAGTAACTTGGTGAAAATAAGATTATGACTTCAGTACATTGATCATCTACAAAACACAATTTAGGGATAAGCAAGGCGATTTGCACTGTCCGAACGGTAACCATAAAGAACTTAACCATAGCAATAGCATACATGTGATGGATTTATAGAATGAAGCTCGCAATTTCTTGAGCTCTTTATTATGTCGGTTTATATTATATGTTTGGAGCATCCTGGGTCAGATCCTTTAACCAGATTTGATCTCTTACTGGAAAATGTAATTTCATCATATGTTTTGCCGTCGCTGATGTTAATTTGTGACTGGCTAGCTGTTTTACTAGCTGTGCACACTCAATTATTTTAGAAAAAACATCAGCCACAAGGTTGAAAAGAATTGGAGAAAGAGGGTCTCCCTGTCTTAATCCTTTACCACCTAAAAAATATTTACCATTAGTGTCATTTAATCTCACAAAGGAAGAACTTTGAAACAGTAACAATTGAATCCATTTAGGACCAAAATTTCTAGAAGCCAACATTTCCATAAGGAAACTCCAACTGACTCTATCATACGCTTTCTCATAGTCTAGTTTCAAAACCAGAGCACTTTCATGAGAAGAGTGAATCTCATGAATAATTTCATGTGCGATCACCACACTCTCAAGGATGAACCTACCTCTAATAAAAGCAGTTTGATATGGGGGTATGAGTCTATCACTAACAGGTTAAACCCATAGGACCGTGAGTAACGGTTAGCCTTTTTTAGATAGTAGAGATATTATTAGTCACATAAGTTTTGGGCATTTATATGGCTTACAATTTCATAATATATGATCATAAATCCGTTTAAAAGAGAGAAGAAAAGTTTTTAAAATTCAAGAAAGCCTAAAACTCAGCATGGACGTTGATGTGCCCAGGAATAAGAAATCAGGAAGATATATGGGTGCCCAAGAGCTTAAAGGCTCACGCATGTTGCAAGGCCTTCTCTGCCACTGGATCTTCGCCTAAGAATGATTACAGTGGAAACAGATTATGCGGCTACTGTGTATCACTTGAGGAAGAACTTTGTGGGAGCTTCAGCTATACGATCATAGGGACTACCAGAAGAGACATCAGCAGTTTGAGATTCTTGAGATTGTGCATGAAGAAAGGGAGACGAATATTGAAGCTCAAGAGCTCGCGAAGGCTTCGGTCTCTTTATTAGCTGCTGGATGACATATTTGGTTATCCACCACCCTGGTGTATTATTTTTAAAATACAATATTGATAGTTAAATAAATGGTGGTGATCGTTCAAAGAAAAGAAACACGGCATCAGAGGAGAGAATGGATGTTCGCCAGAAACCATGGTGGCGCGGCTGGCCTGTCCGCGGCACGCTCATGCTGGGACGGTGCCCACGACTTCATCCAACTCGCCCGACCATGTCGCACACTGACTGGGGTGTGAGGGAGAGACGAGGTGCCGAGCAGCCGAGCATGAGACGTTGGCGATGCCCAACTCTTTCAGATAAGTCACCAATCCTATTTCTTTAGGTTTTCTGCAGTAATTCTGGCCAAAGGGCAGGGAACATATAAATGGAAGCAGTTTAGCAGGTATGCTCCACTCAAAGGAGGAAAATAACCGTGGACATGACTAGTTTATCCATAACCAAATTGCTAATTGATCCATCGACTGTGCAGAGTTATTTTGCACTACTGAATTTGTCACTTCGTACAAGGTTAAAAGCAAACAAAAGCTGATTATAATGGTGCACTAGTACCAGGTTTGCTAGTTAGATATACACCATCAGATTTAGCTTTTCTTACTACGGTTACAGATATAACAAAACTTTTTAAGCAAGTAGGTACTAGGTAGCAGAGAAGAAACCACATGATACAAATTCATCATCAATACCCATAAGCATTACAGTACAGGAAAGGTGATGCTAGCCTGCAAATAATTGACATGATCTTCATAAGCTTTAATCGTAGATAGCTCATCGCTGGCTCGTCGTGCCGTGGGTCTCTGTGATGGATTCGGCTCTAGGCACCGTGTTGCAACACTGAGAATGCAATATATTTCTCTGGCGATTTTAGCATCCGGGAGCACTAGCCTGGAGTCCAGCAGATCCTGCATACACAATTCATTTATCTTGTTTCTCTTGGTGGCTAGTGAGAAAGAAGCGAGCAAATCGCCTGGATGAGATCCCATAAATATCTCTAGAACAAGCACTCCGAAGCTGTATACATCACATTTCTCCGTCATGAAACCAGAACCACATGATACGAATTCATCATCAATAGCCATAGGCACTACAGTGCAGGAAACGTGATGCTAGCCTGCAAATAATTGACATGATCTTCACAAGCTTTAACCGTAGATAGCTCATCGCTGGCTCTTCGTGCCGTGGGCCTCCGTGATGGATTGGGCTCCAGGCACTGTATTGCAACACTGAGAATGCAATATAATTCTCTAGCAATTTCAGCATCTGGGAGTACTAGCCTGGAATCCAGCAGATCCTGTAGGCACAATTCATTGTTCTTGGTGGCCAACAAGCGTGATGAGAGCAAATTGCCTGGATGAGATCCCATAAATAGCTCCAAAACAAGCACTCCGAAGCTATATAAATCACATTTCTCCGTCACGTTTTCTGTATATGCTAGCTCTGCAATTAGGATAAATTAATTAGTGTATATGTTGCAACTAAACAATTCAAAGTTCATCAAGGTCCTTAGATTACATCAAATTTTATATTTATTACCAAAAATGAAGCTATATGTGCATATTCATTACCAAAAATGCAAAATTAGTAGTTAAGGTTTTAGTTTTGTTTACCTGGGGCAAGATAGCCTTTCGTACCAGCAAGCCTTGTGAGATTCTGACCATAAATATTGAGAATTTTAGCCGTACCAAAGTCAGAAATACAAGCTCTAAATTCTAGATCAAGCAAAATATTGTTGCTTTTTATATCTCTATGGACTATTGGCGAAGGACAATCATGATGCATGTATGCCAAAGCATGAATCACATCCAACACAGTATTTTTCCGCCTTCTCCAATCCAATTCAATTGCCCTTTCATTGTCCTTTAGTATTTTTGCCAAGTCTCCTCTCTCCATGTATTCATAAATAAGGAACCTTCCTTGGCTAGAGGAACAATACCCAAACAATTTTACAATGTTTCGATGACGAATCTGCACCAATGCCTTGATTTCACGATTGAACACCTGCTCGTTCACACAACACTCGTCTTCTATCATGTGTATCTTCTTCACTGCAAATATTTCACTCGTTGCAAGTCTAGCTTTGTAGACAGATCCATATCCCCCAGTTCCTATGCAATGCATCTCGCTAAAATCATTGGTTGCATCGACAATTTGCTTGAACACATTTGCCCCATCAAAACTCCAAATAGAGAAGACTTTTGCTTGTGCTACTTTATCGTTGTTAGTTGCCCTGTTTTTCTTCCTTTTATTCCATGACATAAATATCACCGCAATAAAAACAACAAATATAAGAGAAGGAACAATGGCTAGTACAAGTGTTGTGTATCCTTTCCTCTCGCCTTTGCTTTGAGTTGCAATATTACAAGGGGGCAATCCTTTCACCACACCGCATAGCATCTTATTATGCATGAACCGCTGGACTGGAGCTCCTTGGAAGAGCTTACTCTCTGGGACTGGACCTTCCAATTCATTATAAGATACATCAATGGATGCCAAGCTTTGCATACTCTGAAATGATGATGGTATGGATCCATTAAGTATATTGTGTGAAATATTCAGAGTAACTAGCATGGTCAGACTGCTAAGTTGACTTGGTATTGCCCCAGTAAATGAATTGTCACTTAAATCCAATAGGTATTGTAAGTTGTGCAATAACCCTAGCTCGGAAGGGATGTTTTCTCTGAAGTTATTGTGGTTCAGCTTCAAATGCCGAAGCTTCAAACAATGCTCGATTGAATCTTGTATCGAACCATTTAGGTTATTTGATGACAAATCCAGAAACTCCAAATTGGATAGTGCTCCAATTTGTCGTTGAATGCTTCCATGGAGCAAATTGTTCGCGAGATTCAAGCTGAACAATTTTTTTGAATTTCCTAGGTCACTTGGAAGCTCTCCTTCGAGCTTGTTTGATGAAAGATCAAGTAGACCTAGTTGACCTAGTTGCCCCATACTTGCAGGAATTTCTCCTCTAAGATTGTTGTTTGAGATCCGTAGCATCGTAAGATTTTGACATCCCCCCCAATGATAAGATAGTTGACCAAATAGTTTATTTGAGCCCAAATCCATATACACCAAATTTGGATAAACCCCCATCTTAGAAATATCTCCTATTTGATTCCTTTCAAGACGAACTCTAACAAGGCTTCTGCAATTTATCAAACTTGATGGCAGAGGTCCGTTGAGGTTGTTGGTAGATGCGGTGAAATTCTTAAGCATGCCACTAAGACACAAGCTAGGTGGTAAGGGGCCAGATAGATGGTTATGGTCCAACTCCAATACCTCAAGATACATTAATGCACCAATTTCTAGAGGAACATGTCCGGAGAATTGGTTATAAGGGAGGTACAACATGGTGAGCTTGGTCAAATTCCCAATGGTAAGTGGAATGGAACCCATGAGTTTGTATAGCTAAGATCCAACTCTTGTAAATTCATTAGGGAACCTAGTTCTCGAGGAATATACCCAGAGAATTGGTTATTCTGTAGGGACAAGAGAGTGAGATTGGTTAAATTTCCAAAGGTATTGAGGATGGAACCCATGAGTTTGTTATCACTAAGATCCAACCCTTGTAATTTCACCAGGTAACCTAGTTCTCGGGGAACATGTCCAGAGAATCGATTACGATAAAGGTACAAGGTAACGAGCTTGGTCAAATTTCCAAAGGTGTTGGGGATGGAACCCATGAGTTGGTTGTTGTTAAGCTCCAAATCTTCCAGATTCACCAGGTAACCTAGTTCTCGGGGAACATGTTCAGAGAATCGATTACCAAAAAGGGACAAGATAGTGAGCTTAAGGTGCCGCAGGTTTGGCAAGGATGGTGCCAAAGCGGGTGGAAAGGAACCGCTTATCTGATTGTAGGGGAGTCGGATACTGGTGAGAGTATGCAACGCCGTGAAGTTGAGGGTCTCCAGCCTGGCTCTCAGCCGCAATCCCCGCAGAGAGATCTCGGTGATCACCACCGCATCTTGGTGCCTTGCTCGATGTTGGCCGCACTTGATGCCGTACCAGCCGCATGGCCGTGAGGTGTTGCTTCTCCAGGACCGCAGCTGGGCTGGGGGGCTCTGGATCGTGGCTTTCCAGGCGAGGAGGGCTCCTGCCTGTTCTTCAAGGAGGGATGGGGGTGGCGCCGCCATGGCATGGGGAAATGCGGCTAGCAGGACAGCGAGTGAGACGAGCTTTAGGTGAGGGGAGGTCGGCATGGCTGCTCGCATTGCAGGGGTGGCTGCTTGGTTTTGTGTCTGTGAAACTCCATATGGAGTATTTCTTATATAGCATGGAGGTGTACATCGGCTCGATCTCACACCATGGGGATGGAGCCAGAGACGACGAGAGACTGAGAGAGAGGCCGGTCTGCGTACGTTTGCAGACTCAACACGTCCATGGATCAGTCGTCTCAAGATGAAGACGACGAAGATTGGATCATCTGTGGAATGGCATACGCAAATTGATTGGCGTATGTATGTATGCCGTGAAGGGCTGGGCTCTCGCAACGTCCATGCATATGTACGTCAAGCATTCTCGTAATTGTAACACCACGTAAAATGGATCCTGGAATTCATACGAGAGTACATTTTTTGGGCTGGTACAAACGCTGACCGAGACAGGTCGTGCCCCGAGGTCCGCCAAGAAAATTCCACCACCCGGACACATAAACCCTTGATTCCTCGTTTCCGTTTTGATTTCCTGCTGAAAAATACACTGCCGAGCCGGAATCAGCCTAGACTTGTACGGTGTCCTTCCTGAACTGTATTACCAAATACAACATGCCGATATTTATTTTGACACATTACATCACAGATGCTATGAACATAAATACGCACATGTCGGTATTTCACTGAAAGAACATCACCAAAAAACTTAAAATAAATCCGTGAAAATGCATACATCAACGTTAATTCTAGAACTTGGACTCTGTAGAGCTAATTAATTCCACCACAAGGAACCTAAGCATCTGAGTTAGGCTCGGATCACAACATGTCTATATTGATATGCCAACCTTCAACCGAGAACATGTGCTACTTGGAGTTAATGGCTCATCTGCATGCATCCCAGAGGTCGATGTAGAGGCATATATTGGCTCTGGGCCACAGATAGAAAGCTCACAGGTGTATATTGGAAGGCTTTTCCCTCGACTGCATCACTTAGAACCCTCACGATGTCTGGGCGACAACCATATCATGCTGCATCTCGAGGCAACAGACGGACATCAGAAGGGGTGTGAGAGAGTATAGTATGGTGAAATCGTGAGGGTTGAGGTAGATGGAGTTCCAAGAAGCGTCGGGAGGTAAATCTAAAGCCTAAAAAGGATGCAAGGAGTCGAGAGGAGAGCAACATGTGGGGCCACATGCAATGTGGCGCGGCTGAATCATGCTCTTGAAGGTTTCGGAGATAGCGTCGAGTATCTACCACGAGTGAAGAACAACTCAGATTAGAGGAACTTGAAGTTGAGAAGAATAGAATGCAGAGAAATTTGTTCATGCGTTCTATCACAAGTTCATATAGCAAGACATAACACTTTGTACAGTGTGAACACATTTACCAACACTACTAGAAAAATACTTATCCCCAACTTTAATTGCTGGCGCGCCAAATAAATTCCACGTCAGCGGTTTTTTTAAAATAGTGTTGGCATTGACATTTTTGGTACGCCAGTTGAATACGAATAGTGCTGGCGTTGAAATTTAAAAAACGACATCATTACGCTCACGCAACTGTAGTGGAAAGATAACAAATATTGCTGACGTGGTCAAATATAATTGTTGTCTCTCCGGGTGCAGATGCACCCGGGCACCGAATCGAGCTTCGTCTAAAACATCTTATATTTATGAACGAAGGGAGTATGATGCAAGATATTTTATGTTTTCTCGATGGAATCATTTTCATAGGTTCAACAATCAATAATAATTGAGTTTGATTGGTTATGCTCTCCTTGTTCTGCAGTCTCGCGAGTGTCTTTTCTTTTTTTAATAAAAGGGGCCTCCCCCCCCCCCCCCAGTTTCACCTTTTTATTGATGAAACCCAAACCACCAGTCAGTTCTACAGCTCAGTACCACAGGCTCACAGCCATAAACAGGTTCAAATTCATTTAGGTTATTACATCTCAAGGTCTAGACGACATGGCAATGGAGAAAATGGGAGAACAGTCTAAGCTAAATCAACTAAGAAGCCCTTAGAGATCAGGAACTTTCTCTTGTCTTCCTCGATCGCCCCTCGAGTTAGAATCATCGCCAGGCTATCCTCAGCAGCTCGCCACGACGCCGATCTAGAAAGAGCAAGCATCGCAGCAGGAGTCTTGATTGTTGAGAGTCGCACAACACCTTCCAGTTGTTCAATTGGATCACCAGCTTGTCCAGCACACATGTTGCACCTTTCCAGCACCTTCCCTGGAAACACAATTCATTTCTTAGTGTCCAGACGCTCCACGGAGGCAGCACAAACTAGAATAATGTTTGTTACCAAAACTATCCCCCAACTGATAAAAAAATCGAACGATGGGCATCTCAAAAAAATCAGAAACACAAGACCAGAGAATTTGAGCTACTAAACAGTCAAGCAGCAGGTGTTGAACTGATTCCATTTCAGAACAAAACACGCAAGAGGCGTCAAGTACAGGTCTCCTTTTGGCTAGGTTATCCCTAGTAACGATCTTATTAAAGTATGCCAACCATAAAAAGACATAAATCTTTGGAGGAGCTAAAACTTTCCAAATCTTGTCGCCAATGGGTTGGGTAACACCCCCAAAGTTAACCAAATCATAAAAAGACATAGTAGAATAAATCCCAGAGGCCTCTAGAGTCCACACATGAACATCTGCATCTGAATTCAACTGCACACTTCTAACTAATTCAACCAGGTCATTCCAAATAGCAAATAAATTTTCATCAACATACCTTCTAAAAGTGAGTTTGAGAGTGAAACCATCAAACACTTTGTCAACAGAGGTTTTTTGTTGATCACAAATGCAAAACAAATCTCAAAATTGATTTTTAAGAGAACAATCTCCCACCCACCAATCATGCCAGAAATCAATTTTACACCCATTGCCAACCTTCCACTTATAAAAGAATCTGGCTGCTCACAAAGCCCAAGTCAATCCTTTCCAAAACGGGGACCCAATCCCAGTCTTGGACCAGAGAAGATTAGGCTTAGCAGTTTGATATTTATAGTCTAAATATTTCTTCCAATCATTTCCTGTTGAAAAATACGCTGCCGAACTATTGGACTATTTGACTAGTGAGTGATATGGTTGGACTCTAGACTGGATACAACATGCCGACAATGGTGGATACGATCACATTGTGTGCATGAGGACGGGGTGTTATTACTTACCAGCAAAAATGAGAATTGCCTCCATGTACATTGTGAAAAGCACGTAAGCTCATCTCTGACTTTTTGGCTCTCCTTTGGCCACCATATGTATGACTTACCTATGCGTTCACTCCGTTATAATTAACCGCATCTCTAGCCGGTTTCTTATGTTAGAATAATCCGAGTCTCTATCGAGGATCATGCAATCATCACAAGCACAAACATGACACCGAGATTTATTAACGAGGTTCACCAACATGGCTAGCTACATCCCTGAAGCATGACTACGGACGCTCCTCCCCATGTATCAAATAAGTACTGGTTGAACATACTTACCAAAGTTTGGTATCGATTCATAATATTTTACAATAGAATTACTAAAATTAAACCGAAACTAAACCTAAATCTAATCATTACCGGTTTCTGTGGTCAAAGCCTTCCACTCGGTGTTGAAGTTGATCCAAATTCATTCATGAAGTTAAGAGGAAACTTCTGACGGAGCGGAGCGGAGACCCGTCGCTGTTAGGCTTGGGCCTTGGTACGGATCATTGTTGGCCTAGGTCTCTCCTACCGCATATAAATATACCTTGTAAGCCGCCGCACGGGATAATTCCTCAAGTTGTAAATCCCTCGGCGTTTGTAACACCTTCAAAATAAGGAATAGTTCGCTGGCTGGCGCCCGTGGTTTTTCCTTTCTTCGCGGAAGGGTTTTCCACGTTAAATCTGCGTGTCCCCTGTGTTGCTTTTCGTTCTACTTCATTGTTATTGCGTGTCGATTCTCTAACACTTGGCTCTAGACATGTGACCGGTCATGTGGTTAGGCCCGGTGTCCTCGTCTGCCTCATCGCCGATGTTGTTGTAGTCATTTCTTGCGTTGGGTCCGCCAGCGTCTCCTTCGTTTCCTGCTTACGGCGCCTACTATTCCTCATCTAAGGACAAGTCAATGAACTCGGTCCTTATGGTGGTGTAATCCACATACAAGCGGTGCTCTGCCGCGACTTGCTCTGGGTAGAGCTGGCAGAGCTCCGCCATGTACTCCTCGCCGGCAGCTTCGGGCTTTGGGCGCTCACGGGCTTCACTATCCTCTCGGCGCTCACGGACATTGGCCACCCACTGATTGAAGCGTAGATTCAAGGGCGGCAGGTAGACTTCAGGGAAGTTCCAGTGATCGGAGGCATCATACAAGTGCACCGACTTGATGACGTATGCATGCGACGCGACCGCCACCGACTGGAAGCTGTCAAGCCAATGCACATACCTAGTGTGGGAGTCGTAGATCTCGTCCACCAACGTCCCCCAGTTGCGCTGCCGCCTACTGATGTAGTTTGCCTCTGGCAGCGGTGGGAGAAGGTCGAGGAAATCCGATGCGGTGTGGGAGGTGGAGGACTGATTCATCAGGCAGGTGTTTTGTGCATGGGCCGCAACGAATGGCGCCGGCCGGATCCAACCGTGGGAGAAGTTGGCGGGGCAGAGGATGCACGGCGGGAGTGGCAGGGGAGGAGAGAGGAGAGGATAGATTTTCAAACATTTTTCAAACTAAGATCTGCCAATGTTTCTAACATTTTCAAACAAGTTGCTAACACTTTTTTAACATTCTTCAAACAATTTTTTAACATTTTTATAACATTTTTCACACAAGTTTCAAACATTTTTAAACAAGTTTTTAGGCTCAGCGGCAGGATTTAATTCTCACGGTGCGTCTTTTAACTTTGGGCCACAACCCACCTAGTAGCCAAATCTCTTTCTCAAGCCACAACCCAGCCTCTCGTTCTCCTCCTCTAGTTATACGGTCAAATGTGTCGTACCCTAGCTATTTACACCCACTTCAGATCTGCTCCACTCTCGCCGCCGGCAACAACCAAAATCACGCAATCCAGCCCCGTCGTCGCAGATCCGTGCGACGATCACAGGCCCGGTTCTTCCAGCTCGCGCGGTGGCCATTCTAGCGGCGGAAACCGCTCCGACAAGGATCGGAATGGGGCAAAGCGGTCGGCGCAAGACTCTGACCCCGAACGGGCGGCGTGAGTTGCTTCCGACGCTGCTCGGAAGCGCGGCGCGCGCAAGTACACCAACTGGGGGGCTCACGCCGCCGCGTGCGTTTGCTCGGCGAGAGGTGGAGGATTACGACCGCCAGATGGCAGCGGCGGCGCGAGGCGGTGGCGCCAGTGGTAGCTCCTCTGGCGCGGGTGGCGCAGGGAGCTCCGCCATGGCACGCGCTCCTCTGTCGCCTCCGAAGAGGGAGGGGAGGAGCAGGGCTTGGCACCGCGCCCCGGGCGCCCCAGCTTTTTGCCGGGAGACTACATCGACGATGGCGACCTTGACAGCGTCCTCGCCGAGCTAATGGAGCGCGCCAAGGACGACGAGCAGCAGCTCAAAGCGCGCCGACAGATGGAAGAGGAGCTCAACGAGTTCCGCCTCCGCCAAGCCATCGAGACATCCCGCGCTGACAGGCGGTGGGGCGCCTCCGACTCCGACTCCAACTGAGCGGCGCCGACTCGGGTGTGCCAATTTTGGAGTTCGAACTAGGGGTAGGAGCTGCGGGATCTAGCTAGATTTAGGTACTCGAAGTAATCGAAGTAATCTGCGGGCTCGGGTGAGCCGTGTGGCTTTTGCTCCGACGAGCTCGCCATTTATGTAATCGCAATAATCGAAGTAATCGAACCATCTATGTTTGCTACAAATTTATATATGATGTTTGAATTCGGTCGATTTCGGTTGAATGCTTGTAAAAATGCTTGTCTGAATCGGAGCCCGCCGGCGTTGCCATGCTTCGTCGCCGGAGAAGAAGAAGAGGGAGGATGCGCGCGCAGGGGAAAACGATTTAAGTGTAGTTGCCGCCATCTGGGTCCCAACCCGACGTGGATAAGCTATGGGTCCCGCCCGGCTCCACCTAATCCTGACAGTGATTGTGCTTAAGGCCCATGTCGTGCCTGGGTTATTTTTGCGTAGAGAGATATTGCATCATAGTTTTTCTAGCGAACGATGACGCTTTGCAGCGAATTCACGGGAAAGAATTCGCACAGGAGCTATTCACCCAAATTATTCTGGGTGTTAACAACATTTACAACATTACTAGCTTCTCACAAAACATCGACAACATAAATATGATACTAAAAACGAGATCATCATCAACAAATTATATCGATATTAACACCACACTAAATATTACAAAAAACATGTTATATCCAGTAAACCTATTTATTATTATTCACATTATTTTGGGCATTTAATGTCTTAAAATAATAAAATATTATCGTAGAACCAATATAATCCAACCTAATGTTTTAATTCTTTTGAAAATATGAAATGCTCATTTTGGCGCAAAAACCCATTAACTAAAATCATATGATTTTATAGTCTGTTTTGTACAAAAATTATGAAAAACAATACTGATTTTAGAAATGTCTACACAAAATATAAAAATATTCTACATCAAGAAAAACGATATTTTTTAGTGAAAGAGAAAATTCGCTGAAAATCGAAAACAAATACTAGTTTTTTTTTGAGCGGTAAAAACGGACCCTTTATTCAACAGAATCAAGATTATGCCTAATACATAAAGGGTCATGGGTATTCACTAGCCACAGATGGCGTCCCACGGGAAGATTTGCAGCAAATTTAGCTAAGTTGTGGGCATCTATGTTAGTACTCCTACTTTCATACATAAAAAAACAGGCCTGGAAGGTAGGTATTCTTGAGAGGATCTCCTTAATTATGATTCCATGCTGCCCTCCTTGTCCCTCATCGATGTCCTTGATCAGAGATATGCAGTCAGTTGAGATGATGACATTTTGTAAACCAAAATCTTCAGCAAGAGATTGTCCCTCCCTACATGCAATAGCCTCCAGAGTAGTCGGGTCTAGAAGCCCGGGGATAACTAGTGCCGACGATCCCATATAAACTCCATTATTGCTTCTACAAATTGCCGCAGCTGCACCCGAGAGGCCATCACCAGACAAACCACCATCAACATGAATCTTGATCCATCCCGGTTCTACGTTCCAGGACTGCCGAACTACATGGGATGCTGATGGTCTAGCAGCTACCCTAGAACCCGGGTGATTACTAGAACTCCTTGGTCCAGATTGATTGGGAAAATCATTCACTTGGATCACTTCCGCGACGAACCTGTTGATGAAGGCGTCAGTGGCAAAAGGAGTTTGGAAGATATCTTCATGAATCGCCTTCCGGCGGGCCGTCCAGATAGCCCATAAGGTGATTGCGGAACGCACAAACTGATCATGTGACAACTTTTCCCTTGCATGGAATAACCAAAGCTTTGGGCTGGGTTCTTGGATTTCCGCAATTGCTTCCACTATCTCTTCATTTGCCAGAGCCCAGACACAGCGGCTGATCGAACATTTCAGGAGTGAATGTCGCCAAGAGTCAACACAGCCGCACAAAGAACAGCTCTCAGTGATACTCATCTTACGGTGTTTTCGAATGTCCTCCGAAAACAAATACTAGTACTAACATATTTCCAGTCTGGCCTTCAAGAAGGCCTCGGCCCACGAAGAAAATCACGCAGCGCTTCTGAAAAAAGAATCGGCCGGGTCAAACTTTAGCCCATTCTTCTTTCCTCTGCCCCCCGAACTGTGTGTGGCGGCGGCTAGCCGGGAACCATGGCGGCGCGGCTGGCCTGTTCGCCGGCGCGCGCGTGCATCGGTGCGCGCTGCTCCGACGAACTCGCCCGACGCGTCGCGACCGTCGTCCCGACTCCCGAGGGCGCGTTGGATGGGAGGAATAAGTTGCGCCGGTGCCGGCTTTGTACAGAGGAGGCGGGGCACCGAGCATGACAAGGAGAAGACGGTGGCGCGCATGAGAAGAAGGTCCCGACGCCTTCAGGCAAGTCCCCCAATCCTCTTTTTAGGTTTTCAATCAATATGGGGGATGGTTTAGGGTTTCGGAGATTGGGGATAAAATGGGAGATTCATTGCTCAATCCAATCCCCAATCAGAAGAAATTACTTGCATTAAGGCGTTAGCCGAGCCACAAGTAACTTGGTGAAAATAAGATTATGACTTCAGTACATTGATCCTCTACAGAACACAATTTAGGGATAAACAAGGCGATTTGCACTGTCCGAACGGTAACCATAAAGAACTTAACCATAGCAATAGCATACATGTGATGGATTTACAGAAGAAGCTCGCAATTTCTTGAGCTCTTTATTATGTCGGTTTATATTATATGTTCGGAGCATCCTGGGTCAGGTCCTTTAACCAGACTTGATCTCAGATCCTTGACATGTTCTTAATTACCACAAAATAGAGGGAGGGCTGGTTAGCTGCATTTGCAATTAGTTTCTGCTTCTCGCGCTCGCAGTGCCTTCGCCAACTTGCGCTCCTTGTTATCGGTAAAGACTTTGGCCGCAAACTCGGAGAAGGCGGCCTCATCCATCCCGATCCGGCGGTTCTTGTAGCAGCTGAGGATGTCCGGGTTGCCGTCAGGGCATGGATCGCCGGCGGGATCCCACCACGAGCCCTCGTGCCGCATCCCCGCGCGACTTGCCATCCACCGGTACACAAACTGCCCACCCCCTGCCCGCTGCCTCCACCCCATTGGGTAGAACTCCATGATGCTGCTGTTCCGGTCCATGAACAGCAGGTTCGTCATCTGCGCCCCGTGCGCCGAGATTAACACGTCCGTCCTGCTGAGCAGACGCACCTTCGTTTTCGCCATACCAAATTAACAAGAGATCAGAAAATCATGCATGCGTAGCACTATGCGCTGACGTTTGAACCAATAAAATTAGCTACCTGATCGCAGAAGGTCAGGTTGTCGGAATGCGCGGTGGTCAGCACGCAGCCTGACCCGGTCACGCGTGTGCACTCCTTGTGGAACACCCGCTCGACGGCCGCCTCGTCCTTGAATGACCGGCCGCCCGTGCGGAAGAGAATGGTGACGCGAGGGTTTGTAGTTTCGTTGCCGGTGTCGGACGCCTCGACGACGCCGCACTGGGCCCTGGCCTTGCACCGTATGAAGTCGAACGCCTCCAAGAGCCTCTCTGTGCTCATACCGGCCAGGTTTCTCCTAAACACCACGGCCTCCTCGAAGCACAATGGAGGGCCGAAGCCGAACTCCTCCACGGCCACCGGCGCTCCGGTTGCCGCCTCGGCCAGCGACATTAGCCACCCACTCATCCCGGGCCTGACCTCGCCATGGTGGAAGAATGCCCAACTTGCAGGAGCGGGGCCGCACCCGCGCCTTGCGTGCCACGACACCAGCGGGACGAGCGCAGTGAGCCCATGCCACAAGTTGTTGTGGTCGTAGAAGGTCTCAGACAGGAGCGTCAGGCCAGGCCGGAGCTCAACACCGTGGGGGAGCGCGCCCGGCCATGCAAGCGCATAGGAGTTCTTGGTCCCGTCGCGGCGAGAAGGGACCGCCATGCAGAGGAGGCGGCCTGAGGAAGCCGCCGATGGGAACAGCAGGTTCCTCGCCTCGCCCTCCGGCTCGGAGGTGTCGTTCAGGGTGCTGATGAACCATGTTTCGGCGCTCTCGCGTGTGTCCTTCAGCGGGAGGAAGGTGGCCGATGCGCGGAGACGCTCGACGACGTCGTTGCTGTTGCTGCTGGTGGGGGAGACGGCTGGCCGGCTGGCGCATTGTACGGTGAAGAAGAGGGTGAGGGTCTCGAGGTGGAGGTAGAAGAAGATGGTGAGAAGGACAGGAGGGGTGAGGTAGAGCACCTTCTTGAGGTGGTTTGGGCTAGTGGTGGTGCACTTCATGGTGGATTGGTGCTTCTCAGTAGGATCCCCCATTAGTGAGGCCTAGCTAGCTTAACTACCGAGCTGAGTGCCCATGCATGCATGCAATGGGCATGCATTTATGGGGGTCTGTACTGTAATTCTACTTCCGCTGGGAAAATCACACATTGACCTCTCACTATCTCAGGGTAGTGATATCCTGTATGTATATATTCTACTGCAAGTGGAATCTTGAAGTTGCCACAAGCCACAGGATGTTTCTTTTAGTGGAGTACTTGTTACTACTAGCTTCACATTTCCTCTTTCAAATACTGCTTAAATGATTTTAGCGAGATAATCGTAATCTAGAGAATAGATGTAGATATATCCAAAACCAGATACTTTATCAAGCAACTAAACCATATCTCCTCAAGTGCTGAAAGGCCTCATGGAGAAACCTTGAAGGCCTCAGCATGACGCTCACAATGAACCTTGTAACTGAGATTGTATACACACTTGACAGTACATAAGCTTTCCTTTCCTAAAAATTCTACCATATACAGATTCATATTTCTTTAGATTGCAACTTTATCTGCTAGAGTCAGTATTCAATTTTGATCATCAATTATACTACTACAATATAGGAGTGATACGACATAGATGTGGTACTGTTTTATTTACATTCAAAAACATAAAACAAATTGTTCTCAATTTTGTACCTTGTAACTTACAATTTGTTAGTATTATTGAGCTAGCCAAATTATAGAAGCAACACCAACAAAATTAACCTGCATGAACCAAGAAGAACAAGACTAAATTAAGGTGGTGGGCCTGGTAGCAGCTGGCAAGGTGCATGGTTAACTGATAAAAAGGATTCGGTCCAGTGAATCAACAAACCGGTCGTATGATTCCCTTGATCTACCGTTGTTTCGTGAACAAATGGGCTACCTATGTGAGAGCATTGCCTCTCAGCAGGCATATAATCAGGGACAATCTTTTACAGTCTAGTGGAGAAAGAAAAATCAGGTCAAACTATGGCATGCCAAAGTCTGAAGCATGCATGACACTCGGTAGTGATCCTGATAAGTAAGATAGTATACACCTAATAGTAAATGAGTTCTTCCCTACAAATTCTTCTGTATACGGATTCACATTTCTTCAGTTTCCAGCTTCATCTACAAAAGTCAGTGTTCAATTTTGATCAAGAATTCCTGAATCAATAAATAATTCACGAGTGATATGATATAGAAGTGGTATCATATTTTAAAGCACTTCCAAATTGTCTCACTTCTATGCAATATATTTAAACTTACAACTTGTTAGTTTAGGCAGTGCCAACAAACTTAAGCTCCTTGAACCAAGAACAATCAAGACTAAATTAGAGTGGTGGCAAGGGGTTTGACTGGTAAAAGAGATTAACAGTCCGGAGTAGCAGCAAAGCAAAATAGAGAGATAGAGAGAGAGACTTGGTCAGACGTAGCAAGCAAAGCAAAGTGGAGCTGTTATTTGATTTCAGAAAGCTTGAGCACAGATAAATAATGCTACCACCAGGATGGATACCTGCCCTGTCCTACGTCAACAGGAAGTCAATCGATCGATCAGGCTTGAATGGTAAGCAAAGCTAGCCTAGCCCAATTAGAGTACAGGTTGACCTGAAGAGTTGGATAGGCACGTGAGTTTTGGCGATCGATGACCTGAAGAATTCTGGATGAAGCTTTCCTGCACGTGAGCCATGCATGCCGATTTCAAAATATGGAATTATCTCGAATCCTCAACATGCTCATCGATCTCCCCCTTTGTGTCTGCACTAGCTAGTGCTCCTACCAAAGCTAGTGAACCTGGTAATTAAGGTAGCTTACACACTTGACAGTGAGTGAGGGTTTTTTTTCCTGCAAATTCTTTTGTGTGCACATTCACCTTTCTTTAATTTACAACATTTTATCTACTGAATTAAGTGTTCACTTATGATCAAGTAAACTAATAAACAATTTATGGGTGAGATATGGCATAGAAGTGGTACAATTAATTGTATTTATTTATATTTAAGAGCACTTTCGAACTGTCTCACTTTTGTGCCTTATAACCTGCTATTATTAATTACTGAGCCAGCTAAATTACCTACAGAAGCAACACCAACAAAACTAAGCCACTTGCACCACGGACAGCAAGACTAAATTAAGCTGGTGGCAACTGGCAAGGTGTTTGACTGGGAAAAAAGATTAACGCTAGCTAGTGAGTGACTCAATGAACTTGTGTGATCTCCTTTTGCAGTGATCTACTTGTGTATGTAGAGGCATTTGCCTCTCAGCAGGCTATGACAGACAGTATTTTCTTTTACAGTCGACTCGGGAAAGAAAGTCAAACAAAGGCAATGATGCCGAACTAGATCTGAAGCAACGCCGACACGCAATCCGCTTCTTCAGTCAGAGTGAAAAAACAAGGACTTGGAGCATAGAAAATGGCGTCGGCAAAGCGAAGCAAAATAGAGTATATAGACTTGGTCAGACGTGCATGCTACGGGAGGAGTAGCAGCGAAGCAAAGCGAAGGTGCGTTAATGTATTTTTTCGGTTTCAGAGAACTTGGAGAACAGGTAAATAATGCTACCTCTAGGCTGGATGGATACCCTGTGCTGTCGTGTCCTGTCCTGCGTCAACACAGGAAGGAGATCGACCGATCGGGGTTGAATGACAATTACCCGATCCTTCTATTCAAACCTTATAGGAGGTAGAGGTTAACTTGAGGAATTGGATAAGCATGCATGAGTTTTGTGGTAGCAATGCTGCATGCAGGCTGGTACCAGTAAACTCCTCTTGGGTGCTGTTAGATAAGTGTAAGCACTAGTGTGGGAACTAAGCAAGAAATGTAATTCTCGAGTCAACTGGAGTATTAGTTGAATTGCAAGGTTAATCAGGAGTAATTCAAATTTACGCAACATAGTAGTAGTAGTATATTCAGGCTTCATACTACCCGGCGTGACCAATGCTGCCAATATCCCTATATATAGTATTGATCTCAGATCCTTGACATGCTCATCAATCTCTCCCTCTCTGTTTGTACTTGGGTTTTGATTTTCGGCCGAAAAAATCATATTTCGGACAAATTTCAGCCATCTCAGCCTGTGGCGAAAAGTCCTTCGCTGAAAATTTCAGATTTTGATCAAATTTTGGCCGGGTATTTTAAAAATGGCCGAAATTCGGCCATCTCGGCCTGGGGCAAAAAAAAAATCAAAAACCGAAAATCAAAACTCTCTTTGTACTAGCTAGTGCTCCTTCCAAGCATCATAGCTGTATGTTACCAGCACATGCACATGTGCATGTGATCTTCCCTTCCTGATCTTAGTGAGATAATTGTGCGTGTTCGACAAGATACGTATTCCTTACACAGGCACACAGAAGCCAGATCTGCATGCACAGGGTTTAATCTAATTTTCTGCTTGAGTGTTAACTGATGTGGTTTAACTTTCTCATGAGTGTATAACTGTTGTGGTTTAACTTTCTCATGAGTGTGTATAAAACAAGAACCGAGGGAGTAATTGATTTTCTTGTTACAGGTGTGGATGAGTAGCAAAGAAGCGAGCCGGCGCATTTCTCTGTTAGTTGGCTTGCGGGAGCCTGGGAGGGAAGGGGGCTTCATTGATCCCACATCGTGCATGTAAGATTCAGTCGATGCCGAAGAACGAATATGTGGAGATGGTTGGCTACGGTTCTACAAATCCATGAGCAGGACTGCAACAGCAGCATCATATGTCTGTGATCGACTTTGTGGCATGCAGACGGTGACCGGTAACTCATTTTGCGTGCTGTGAGATAAAGTGTAGTTAGTGTGGTAAGCAAACAATGTATACGAAATATAGTACTACCTCTGTCCCAATATATAATACGTATTTGGAGTTCAATTTGAATCTGAAAAACGTCTTATATTATGGGACGGAGGGAGTACAAGTCAAGTCAACTATAGTGAGTATTAATGGTTAGGTCGCCAATTTTCCTACATTGACGGTATCTGCTCAACCTCAACATAAGTTGGTAGAAATAAGGAATGAGAACACCACAGCATAGTACTGCCAATGATTATTTTATTCCTCTCCCAAAATTACAGCAACATGTCAGAATCAGGTTGTTTCCGAGTTACTGATATTTTCTTCGGTCATTTCTACAATAGAGATAACTGTTTAAATTTATCTTCCTTCAAGGCTCTCACTGCATGCAGTTTGAAGTTATCTACAAGCTGATGCAGAGCCATCTCTGTACGGGCCCTTAATCGATTACTTATACTTAAAAGGTTATCATGTTATCATGGCAGGTCCGTTGCCCAGCATTGACTTGGATTTGGCTGCTAATTCTGCTGAAGAGCTTGTCTACCCTGGCATGTGTTACTCCTTATTGATAATCAGATGGTACTCTCAGTGATGTGTCTTTCTTTTTTTCCGTTGACAGATATCATGACAGTTGCACGCTTCATTAGAAGGACGAAACATATGGTACTCGCTGGGGAGCTTATGGATTTTATTTTGAGGCTGATGTAGCATTGGATCAATTAAGCATCATGGAAAACATTGCGCCTTTTCATACGTGAAGTACGTAGCATGTGAAGAAGAATCCATCCTGGATGATTTCATCGGCTTACCTTATTCTTTGTATCTCCCTTTTGTGTTAGAAGTCTTGGAACTAGTCTACTCATCAAGCATCTAGCTGTATGTGCGTGTGCTGCCAGCGCGCGCACGCGTGTGATCTTGTTTAATTGTAGTACTCCCTAAGTTCCAAATTACTTGACATGGCTTTAGTTCAAATAGGGAGTACGTTGGTATTCTGCATGCACTGAGTTGAATGTAATTTGCTGGGATTCTGCAAATCCACACCAAGCGCAGGGCTGCAAAAGCCCCATCATGTCGCTGTGATTGTACACTTGTAGGTGTTGTTGTATCATGTAGTAGCTCATTTCGCTCGCTAGGCGCAGTTGCTGGCCAGCAAGCGCATTCTTGCATGAACACCAGCGGTTGCTTTAGTTTGCCCAGAGATATATGATGAGTGAATGGATGGTACAACTACTTTGAATGGAGTAAAATTTACAACCTGATCAAGATGCTAGGAGTTCAGACAACAGACGGAGATCAAGATGCTATTGCACAAGATGTTCAAGGCTGGAGATATAACTAAAGCCAAGCCTGAACTGAGAATGTGCATGTTAATGTAGTAGCATTGGCATGCATCAAAAACTGATGAAAAGAAAAATACAACCACTTTTACCAAAGATAGCAAAACTCTGAGAAAATTCACATAAAAAACCAGGCATTGCATTATACTTTCAGAAGGACCATCCAAAATGCCTCTCTCTTTAAGCACAACCTCAGGTGTCCACTGCCGTCCATAGTCCATACCCATCAACATAGCAAAACAACTACTGGCACTACATATCCTCATCATCATCATCATCTCAAGTCTCAGATTCTCAGGAAGCAGCTAACAAGGCAACAAGAAGGCTGTTTGGAGACATCGCAAGCTTATTATCATCGTCGTCATCGCAACGCAGGTCCATGTGCAGTAAGGAAGTAAAACCAGGGAGGAACCGACAGATCAGTTGACGACCTCCTCCGTCTTCTTGGGCTTCGACAGGAGGTACCAGCCCGGCGAGTGTGCCCGCCAGCATGGCGTAGTTCCTGTTCTTGTCGGTCGACACGCCTGCTGTGGATGCCGACGCCGTGGAAGCGCCTCCAGTGTTCACGTCGCCTGCTGCTGGGGTTGGGGTGGACGGAGCTTGCTCTCCTGCGCTGGGACCCTGCAGGAGTTTACAACTCTTGTCAGTTCCATTAACCACACAGCAGATATATAATACTGTACTGTATCTCAACTTACAGGAAGCTAACATAGGTATCCATTCAACATATATAACTTTGCTAATACTATCTTGCTGTACACAACATCACAAGAATTTACTTGTATCTCAACGAACTCTGAGGTGCGTTTACGTGTTGGTCATCATAATTGCAGTTTTGGCCGATTCTGTCCCGTTTCATGGCTATTAACTCACCGTTTTGGGGTCTTTAATGATTTCCATGATTGACGAACCTCGAGGTGCGTTTACGTGTCGTCATCACAACCCGCAATTTTGGCTGATTCTGGGCCGCTCCAAGTGCTATTACTCACCGTTTTGGGGTCCTGTAGTGATTTACATGATTGACGAACCTCGAGGTGCGCTTACTTTTCGGTCATCACTACTCGCTATTTTGCCCGATTCTGGACCGTTTCATGAGCTATTACTCACCGTTTTAGGGTCCCGGAGTGATTTCGACGATTGACGAACCCTGAAGTGCGTTTATGTGTCGTACATCACTACTCGCAGTTTTAGTCGATTCTGACCCGTTTCATGGGCTATAACTCGCCGTTTTGAGGTCTTGGGGTGATTTCAATGTTTGATGAACCCCAAGGTGCGTTTACGTACCGATCATCACTACTCGCAGTTTTGGCCGATTCTGGCCCATTTCATGGGCTATCCACGATTGAAGAACCCTGAAGTGTGTTTACGTGTCGGTCATCACTACTCACAGTTTTGGTCGATTCTGTCACGTTTCATGGGCTAATACTCACCGTTTTGGGGCCCCAGAGTGATTTTCACGATTGAAGAACCTCGAAGTGTGTTTATGTCTCGATCAGCACTACTCACAGTTTTGACCGATTCTGGCCCGTTTCATGGACTAATACTCACCGTTTTGGGGTCCTAGAGTGATTTGAATAATTGACGAACCTCGAGGTGCGTTCACGTGTCGGTCATCACTACTTGCAATTTTATCCGACTCTGGCCGGTTTCATGGGCTATTACTCACCGTTTTGGGTCCCGTAGTGATTTCCACGATTGCCGATCCCAAGGTGCATTTACGTGTCGGACATCAACACCCGCAGTTTTGGATGATTCTGATCCGTTTCATGGACTATTACTCACCATTTTGGGTGCTCGAGCGATTTGCACTCGGTCATCAAGACTCGCCATTTTGGCCAATTCTGGCCGTTTCATGGACTAATGCTCACCGTTTGGGGGTCTCAAATAGATTTTCACGATTGTAGAAACCCAAGGCGTTTCCTTGTCGGTTATTAGTACTCGTAGTTTTTGCCGATTTTGGCCTGTTTCATGGGCTATTACTCATCGTTTTGGGGTCTCGGAGTGATTTCAACGATCGAAGATTCCCGAGGTGCGTTTACGTGTCAGTCATCACAATCGCGGTTTTGGCCGATTTTGCCCCGTTTCATGGGATATTACTCACTGTTTTGGGGTCTTGGAGTGGTTTCTATGATTGACGAACCCCGAGGTGTGTTTACGTACATATCATCAATAATCGCGGTTTTGTCGATTCTGGCCCGTTTCATGGGCTATTGCTCACCATTTTGGGGTCCCGTAGTGATTTCCATGATTGTCGATCCCAAGGTGCGTTTACGTGTCAGACATCAGCACCCGTAGTTTTGGATGATTCTGGCCCGTTTCGTGGACTATTACTCACCATTTTGGGTGCTGGAGCGATTTGCACTCGGTCATCAACACTTGCCATTTTGGCCGTTTCTGGTCGTTTCATGAGCTATTGCTCACCGTTTTGGGGTCTCGAAGTGATTCCCACGATTGTAGAAACCTGAGGCACGTTTACGTGACGGTTATCACTACTCGAAGTTTTGTCCGATTTTGGCCTCTTTCATGGGCGATTACTCACCGTTTAGGGATCCCAGAGTGATTTGCGCGATTGACGATCCCCGAGGTGCGTTTACGTGTCGGTCATCACAATCGTGGTTTTGGCCGATTCTGGCCCGTTTCATGGGCTATTACTCACCATTTTGGGGTCTTGGAGTGATTTCCACGATCGACGAACCCCGAGGTGCGTTTACGTACCTATCATCACTAGTCGCAGTTTTAGCCGATTCTGGCCCGTTTCATGGGCTATTGCTCACCGTTTTGGGGTCCCGTAGTGATTTCCAGGATTGACGAACCTCGAGGTGCGTTTACGTGTCGTCATCAATATTCACAATTTTGGTCGACTCTGGCCCGTTTAATGGGCTATTACTCACCGTTTTGGGGTCCTGTAGTGATATACACGATTGACGAACCTCGAGGTGCACTTACGTGTCGGCCATCAGTACTCGCTATTTTTCCCGATCCTGGCCCGTTTCATGGGTTATTACTTCCTGTTTGGGGGTCCTGGAGTGATTTCCACAATTGACGAACCTCGTGGTGTGTTTACGTGTCGTCATCACTACTCGCAATTTTGGCCGATTCTGACCCGTTTCATGGGCTATTGTTCACCATTTTGGGGCCCTGTAGTGATTTACATGATTGACGAACCTCGAGGTGCGCTTACGTGTCGGTCATCACTACTTGCTATTTTGCCCGATTCTGACCCGTTTCATGGGCTATTATTCACCGTTTTGGGGTCTCGGAGTGATTTCCATGATTGACGAACCCCGAGGTGCGTTTACCTGTCGGTCATCACTACTCGCAGTTTTAGCCTATTCTGGCCCGTTTCATGGGCTATTACTCACCATTTTGGGGTTCATAGTGATTTCCACGATTGACGATCCGAAGGTGCGTTTACGTGTCGTACATCTACACTTGTCGTTTTGGCCAATTCTGGCCCGTTTCCTGGGTTATTTCTCACCGTTTTGATGTCCTATAGTGATTTCCACGATTGACGAACCTCGAGGTGCGTGTACGTGTCGATCATCACTAATCGCAGTTTTGGCCAATGATGTCCCATTTCATGGACTCACCGTTTTGCGGTCCTGTAGTGATTTACACGATTGACGAACCTCGAGGTGCGTTTACATGTCGGTCGTCACTACTCGCAGTTTTGACCGATTTTGTCCCGTTTTATGGGAAATTACTCACCGTTTTGGGGTCATATAGTAATTTTCACGATTGACGAACCTGGAGGTACGTGTATGTGTCGGTCATCACTACTTGCAGTTTTTGCCGATTTTGTCCTGTTTCATGAGCTATTACTCACTGTTTTGGGGTCCTATAGTTATTTACACGACTAACCTCGAGGTGCGTTTATGTGTCGGTCATCACTACTCACAATTCTGGCTGATTTTGTCTTGTTTCACGGACTATTACTCACCGTTTTGAGATCGTGTAGTGATTTACACGATTAACTAACCTCGAGGTGCGTTTACGTGTCGGTCCTCACTACTCGCAATTTTGGTCGATTATGTCCTGTTTCATGGGTTATTACTCACCGTTTTGGGGTCCTGTGGTGATTTACTTTGACTAACCTCGAGGTGTGTTTATGTGTCGGTCATCACTACTCCCCATTTTGGGTCCCCGTAGTGATTTCCACGAATGACGAACCTCAAGGTGTGTGTACGTGTGTCAGTCATCACTACTCGCAGTTGACCGATTTTGTCCCATTTCATGGGCTATTACTCAACGTTTTGGCATCCTGGAGTGGTTTCCACGATTCACGAACCCCGAAGTGTGTTTACGTGTCGGTCATCAAAATTGCACCTTTTGGCCGATTATGGCCTGTTTTATGACTATTACTCTTCGTTTTGGGTTTATGGAGTGGTTTCCACGATTGAAGAACCCCGAGGTGCGTTTACGTTTTGGTCATCACTAATCGCAATTTTGACCGATTCTGACCCGTTTCATGGGTTATTACTCACCATTTTAGGATCCCGAAGTGATTTCCCCGATTGACAAACTCCAAGGTGGACCCGTTTTATGGACCATTACTAACCATTTTTGGTGCTAAAGTGATTTCCACTCGGTTATCAACACTCGCCATTTTGATCGATTTTTGCCTTTCCTGGGCTATTGCTGACCATTTTGGGATCCCGGAGTGGGTTCCACGATTGAAGAATTCCGAGATGCATTTACATGTCGGTCATTACTACCCACCGTTTTGGGATCTAATAATAATTTTCACGATTGACGATTCCTGAGGTACGAGATTGTATCATGTAGTAGCCCATTTTCATGTCAAAAAAGAAATTTTGTAGTAGATCATTTCACTTCTAGAGGCTCAGTTGTTGGTCAGCAAGCGTGTATCATGTAGTAGCCCATTTCCATGTCAAAAACCAAATTTTGTAGTAGATCATTTCACTTGTACAGGCGCAGTTGTTGGTCAGTAAGCATTCTAACGAACTCTGGTTCAGTTCGTTTAGTTTGCCCAGAGATAACATTGTGTGATATATGATCAGGGAACGGATGGTAGTACAAGTAGTTCGAATGAAAGACAAACTCAAGGCAAACGGGACTTTCTCAGAGCACTCTTCAACACTGGAGACCGTTCTTCTAGTCCAGCTCTTTCTCCTGATCACTACTCGCAAGAGCAGGACAAGGAGGAATTCAGAGAATGTGCATGTTGGCATGCATCACAAACTGAGAGAAAAAATACCACTTTAACCAGAGCTCCAAGAAAAAAACACATCAGAAAACCACGCATTGCATTATACTTTCAGAACGACCAAAACCGCACCATCCAAAATGCCTCTCTTTAAGCACCATCACACCATACCAACCGCAGGTGTCAACTGCCATCATAGCAAAAAAAACTACTAGCACTACAGATCATCATCATCATCATCATCACAAGTCTCAGATTCTCAGGAAGCAGCTAACAAGGCAACAAGAAGGCAGTTTGGAGACATCGCAAGCTTATTATCATCGTCGTCATCGCAACGCAGGTCCATGTGCAGTAAGGAAGTAAAACCAGAGCGGAACGGACAGATCAGTCGACAACCTCCTCCGTCTTCTTGGGCTTCGACAGGAGGTACCAGCCCAGGGCGCTCAGGCCGGCGAGGGTGCCCGCCAGCACGGCGTAGTTCCTGTTCTTGTCGGTCGACACGCCTGCTGCAGATGCCGACGCCGTGGAAGCGCCTCCAGTGTTCACGTCACCTGCTGCGGGGGTTGGGGTGGACGGGGCTTGCTCTCCTGCGCTGGGACCCTGCAGGAGTTTACAACTCTTGTCAGTTCGATGAACCACACAGAAGATATATAATACTCCCTCCGATCCATAATAAGTGTCGCTCATCTAGTTCAAAGTTTGTACTAGCTTAGTACAAAATCTGAGACACTTATTATGGATCGGAGGGAGTACCATACTGTATCTCAACTTACAGTAAGCTAACATAGGTATTCGTGAAACTTATAACTTTGCTAATGCTCATTTTCTGTACACAACATAATAATAATTTACTTCTCTTGGTTTTTATGAGACACACAGAACATACATATCCATTGGAAACCTAATATTGTGCCAAATAATGCCAATTTTCTGCAAACAGCACATCAAGCAGAGAAAGAAATTAAACAACAACCAACAACAACAACCACTGCCCAGTTCAGTGGTTCAAGAAATATTAATACACAGAACATATAGAGTATGCATTTCATGGACCCACACAGAACATAGCATATAGTAATGCATTTCAACTTTGGAAGCTAAAACGTACTCCCTCCGATCCATAATAAGTGTCGCTCATTTTGTACTAAGCTAGTACAAACTTTGTACTAGATGAGCGACATTTATTATGAATCGGAGGGAGTACATAGCAATTGGACATATACTTTTTTTAATAAGGATGCTAATTTGCTATACATGGCATCATGAGCAGAGAAGAATTATAGAAATAAAACAGCAACTTTTAAAGCTAAAGCATGCACATCCACTGGACATGTAATTTTGTGCACAAGGACGCTAATTTGCTGTACAAGGAATCATAAGAATTTATTTCTCTTACCAGTTTGATGACCCACAGAACCAGTTTGTGAACTTACAAAGCTAAAACATAGGTATCCACTGGACATACATAACTTTCTTAAGAAGGACGCTAATTTTCTGTACATTACATCACAAAACTTTAAATCTCATCAGTATCACGACCCATAGAGAAAAGATATATAGTGATGCATTTCATTTTCAACTTAGGAAGCTACAACAGACATAACCATTGGGCGCATATTATTTTGTCAATAAGGATCCTAATCTGCTGTACATGGCATCATGAGCAGACAAGAATTATGGAAATAAAACATCACCGCTGCTGAGTTCAGCAGTTCAAGAAATTGGATGTTGGCATACCTTGCGTGCGAGCTTCTCCATCTTCTCTTGTTCCATTTTCTGCAAATACAGGCCATTGGGCATGTTATTAAGTATTAACAAGTATCAAGACATATACAAAAGACCACTTATGTTATGTCAACAGTATAGCTTATATCAAAATCAGAAACAAGAAATACTAGTGATTCTGCAAGGGTTTCTAAAGGACCCAGGGTAAGATTTACAATATCTGAACAACTGTCATCACTGGATATTCTGACTAATATCAGGCGTTCACAGTTGAATGTCTACTTTGGATGCGTCTAGCGCTTCATTCGTCAATTGAAGACAGGATAACAGGCCATGATACTATAAATAAAGTGGCAAAGTAACTATGTAATATTAACATAGAACTGTCCAACCAATAATGATGCTGGGTCTAAACATTTTATTATTCAAGACTTCAGACAAACGCAGGTTACAGGTCCAAATCAATGATTATGTAAGTTAAGACATGCTTATGTGAAGCAATGTGCTGTTGTATCTAAGCACATCACATTCTGCAGAAATAATGAAATAACAATGTTTTGGGTGATTTGCAGGAACATACAAAAAACAAAAATAAACTGCCATAGTAGCAGAATTTTTCCACTAGCCACAAACTTAGCTATATGACTTATCCATCATATTACACATTCCCGTAATGAACAATAAAGGTGATCAAGAGAACTGACGAGTTCACAAGAGTCATAGAAGAAATCATGCTCCCACTGGATCACTAAAGAAAAAGATGTTCAGGGAACAGTTCACATAGTGGCAAAAATCCCACACTCAACACAAATTAATAGAAGGTTCACAGCAGGACAACATGCTATAACACCATAGATAATGTCCTATATGTGACTATATAATATGAATGTATACTTTCCAAACAATGTCACTGCTGAGTAGAAGCACATAGCGCATGGTTCAAGACTTCAAGCAAAAGCTGCTAACAAGGTTACAGATCCAATTCAATGATCATATATGCTAAGACATGACAGCATGCAGCAATGGGATTTCGTATCTAAGCACAGGTTTTGTACTGATGTTATGCAGAAAGAATGAAGTAACAATGGTTTTCAGGAGACAAAACAGAAACATATATAGAACTAGCATGGTGGTAGCATTTTTTTTAACTCACCACGAACTTAGCTACAATCTAATCATCTAATTACATATTCCTGTAATGAACAATAAAAACAACCCCGGATAACTGATGTGCGCACAGGAGCCATAGCAGAAATCATACTCCAACTGGATCACAAAATAAAGAAAAAGATGTTCAGGGAACAGTTCACATAGTGGAAAAAATCCAACACTCAAGGCATATTAATAGAAGGTTCACAACAGGACAACATGCTATAACACCATAGATAATGTCCTATATGTAATAACAATATGATATGAACGTACTACTTTCCAAACAATGTCACTGCTGAATATAAACACTGTACAGTTCAATACTTCAAGCAAAATTTGATTATAAACACTGCATGGTTCAAGACTTCAAGTAAAAGCTGCTAACAAGGCTACAGACCCAATGCAATAATTCTATGTGTTGAGACATGACAGTGTGAAGCGATTGGGTTTGTATGTAAGCACAGGTATTCTACTGATGTTCTGCAGAAAGAATGAAATAACAATGTTTTTCAGGAGACAAACCAGAAACACACAGAAAACTAGCATAGTAGTAGAATTTCATACTCACATTGAATTTAGCAACAATTTAATCATCTAAACATTCCCATAGTGAACAATAAAAACAAACCCAGATAACTAATGAGTTCACAGGAGCCATAGCAAAAAATGTGGGCCAACTTGACCACAAAATGGAGAAAAAAGGGTTCCCTGAACACACAACCGTAAGAATCCAGCACTTGACACATTCACAAAAGGTTCAGGTAATCTAGAAATACCGAACACTGACACATCATTGGAAATGCATAGTGTCTGCTAGTATTATTTGCAGTTCCATCTGAATAACCAACAACCAATCCCCAGTTCCAAGCCACCCAAAACCTGATACCACAGCAACCATCTAACCAAAGCTCCACTCCACTAGTGAAAGAACATGATGAGCAAGTAAAATCAGTTCAGTGGCAGGTTTGCAAAGATACCTGACTCCCCCGGTTACACCACCAGGACAACTATCGTGTCAATGGGCATAACTGAGCAACCAAGCAACATCAGAAGGTTCACATAATCACAAGAGAAAAAGAAGTGTATTATTTGCAATTCCAACGGTGCAGCCAAAAATCAATCCCCAATTCCAAACCACCTAAAACTTCAATCCAATCGGATGAACACGCAGGGTCGGTTCACTGGGCAGGTCCGCAAGATCCCCCAATCATGAATCCGAGACACGACGCAAGCAAGCAAGCACAGCGGGGGCGCACAGGACCAACACTGCTGACCTTAAACGTCTCCTAGATCGACCAGGGGCGCCTCAAATCACCAACTAGCGCAGGGTTCGACACCATCAGGGCGTGGTGTTGAACCCTGCGCTTCAAATCGCCACCCAGCGCAAGGCACCGTCTCCTTCGTGGAACTAGGCAACACGACACCAACTACGCGACCGACGGAAATCCCCCAACTAGGCGACCGACGCAAGCACCTCGCCGCGAGCGCGCGGGTGGCACCTAGAACCCTAGCCCGGCACGCGTGGGACAGAGCAGAGCAGAGGAGACGGAGTCGCGTGGCGTACACGAGGAAGGAACCATCTGGCGCCGGAGCGGGAGGGAGGCGGGGAAGGGGAAGGCGTTAGTTATACCTTGATGTAGATGTTCTCGGCGGCCCTCTCCTCCTCGCCGAACACCTTGCCGCCGGAGGAGCGGAGCCTGGTCTGCACGAACCTCGCGGCCGCCCTGCCCGGGGCCCTCGTCGCCGCCCTCGCCGCCGCCGCCATCGACATCGCCGCCGAGAGAAAAACCCTAGAAGACTCTGGATCCCTCTCCCCTTCTCTCTCTCTCGATCCCCTTCCCGAGTCTTCTCTCTCTTCTCTTCTCTCTCTCTCTCTGGAAAGTGGAAATGACTGAGGCGGAGGAGGGGGGAGGGTGTGTATGAGTAGGCTGCCCGTCCGTGCCGTTTTTGCGCTCAGGCCCCTGGAGATGCGCGTATTTCGCCAACTTTATCGTCCTACCCTCGTTCCTTTTTGCGCTTTGGTCCACCCCATCTACCTCCGCTGCAAGAAAGGATCTGCCGCATACGAATTCGAAATTCAAATGGCCTTCCACAATCCACACGGCGGCACAACTACCCTCCTTTTGCGGCAACGCATAGCATCATCGAATACAAATTTATTTCTCCAAAAGGTAGCATAGTGTTACTGCATCCGGCCCAACATGTGACTAAACGGGTTGTGTTTGGTCCGTGGTATGCGCGCAATGGTCGTGCTCATCGGTTGAGGTAAGGACCGTGTGCGGCCATCATTCATTTATCGTTTAAAAAATAATTTCTCAAGAATTCTTTTTAACTAATTAAAATTTATATTTCTTCAAAATAAATGGTCAAAAAAGCAAAAAATGATCCAAAAATATTACAAAGGGCTGAAATGCATGCCGACATGTTGTCACACGTGTCGGGTCGCCCCATTTACAATGTGTGTCGTGTTTTGAGGTGTTGAGATGGTATGTCTAGACATTATCATTGATGTGAAGGACAACTCTGTCCTTTGTATGGATGCGATCTTGCAAAACCATGGTCGTGTGGCCCTAGGGGTGGGTTGTACTTTCATCCATCTCGATGAGGTTGTCCACATTTGAATTCCATGAGCACCTAAAACCAGTACAAGTGGTAGAAGTATACACAAAAAAGTAAAACTTGTTTTCCAAAGGTAGACGATACTAGTTGTTGATGGATTCAGTTGCAATGTATTTCAATGTGATTTGGTTTTATAAAACATGATTAATTGATTTTTTTTTCCTGATTATATGAATAATTTAATTAATATATATGAAATAAAGTATTAAAATAAAAATACATATTATATATTGTATTTTATTATTGGAAACAGTCCAAAACAAACCCTAACCTTATTTAAAAACTAAATTAAATTTTGAATTTTGAATCATTGAAATCAACACTCCTAACTATCTAATCCTGGTCTATTTTAAATCTTGAGGACGTTCCCAAACAAGGATTATCAACGTGGCAGATCAAACCCGGGATTGTTGGCTACTACAAGACGTTACTATACCGGCGTAGCTAAAACTTTGTTTTTTATAACAGCGTGATCCTTTTTTTCAGAAAAAATGTAGTTAAAATGTATAGGGAATTAAAAAATGTTCGTTTTTAAAATAAAAATAGCTTTTTAAGTATTTGAGGTTTAAAAAATTGTTTATGCTTTCAAAAATTGAGTTCGTCTTTTCAGAAAATATTGACACTTTTAAAAATATAGGAGGTTGAAAAAAGAGTTCGTGTCTTCAAATAAAAAATAAAAAATTGTTAGCTTTTCCAGAAATTATCTAAGGTTTTAAAGTTTTCCAAGCTTTAAAAATTTTGTTCGTTTTTCTGAAATTACTTGCACTTTAATAAATATGAGGGATGTAAAAAAATTCTCATTTTTTAAATAAAAATTAAAAATTAGTTCCTTTTTCAGCAAGTATTTCAAGTGTAAAAAATAGTGTGTTCTTTCAAAATTTTGTTCATTTTAACAGAAAGTATTTGCAACTTAAAAATATATAGGGTATTTATAAGATAGTTCATGTTTTCAAATAAAAAGTCAAATTAGTTAGTTTTTTCATAAATTATTTGAGGTTGAAAAAATTGTTCGTGCTTTCAAAATTTTGTTTATTTTTTCAGAAAGCATACGCACTTTAAAAAATATCGAGGATGTAAAAAATGGTTTGTGTTTTACAAATTTTTTATAAAAAATATTTCGTTTTTACAGAAAGTATTTCAAGTTTTAAAATTATTCATGTTTTCAACAATTCATTCATTTTTTTCAGAAAGTATTCACACTTTACAAAGTCAGGGATTACAAAATGTCCGTGCTTTCAAAAATTGTTGCGAATTAGTTTGTTTTTTCATAATGTATTTAAAGTTTAAGAAATTGCTCATGTTTTCAAAATTTCGTTCATTTTTTGAATTTTCAATTCCTTGTGAGTCTTGTTTTTTGTGTGTTTTAAATCACACGTCGTGGTTCGGCCCAATCCGTTCGACCGCAGCCTTGTCTGCCACTAGAGCAATCCCTTGAAAAACACGCTCAAGGTTTAAAATAGACCAGTATCTGATAGTTCAAAATGACGATTTTAGAGATTCAAAGTTTAGAGTTTAATTTAGCTTTCATATAAAAGTTCAGGGTTTGTTTTGGACCTTTTCCTTTATTGTTAAATATTTTAAATTATTTTTTCAATATAAGTGCCTCTATATAATAAAAAAATCACATGCATGTTGAGTGGGTCCTTAATGAGATCGCATGTGTAGAAAGGTAGGATGTATGCATGTTAAGATAAATAAAAGTAGTGAAGATCATCTAATAATGAAAAAAATGCTTGTTGCACTACTGGAGAAATAGCTATACATGGAAACCTTATTAGTGGCGCATTTTATATGTAATGTATTTTTTACTAGTGCGCCACCCATAAACTCTTATAGGTGACGCATTTTTAAAAATGCGCCACCCCTAAGAGTGGGCCAGCCCTAGAACCCCTTATACGTGGCGCATTTGGAGAAATGCGCCACCCCTAAGAACCTTATAGGTGGCGCATTTTGGAGATGCGCCACCCCTAAGAGTTTATGGGTGGCGCATTCTGGAAATGCGCCACCCCTAAAGAATTATTAGTGCCGCATTATTAATGCGCCACCCATAAGCTCTTAGGGGTGGCGCATCTTGCATATGCGCCACTACTAAGCAAAAAACTGTGAGGGAAAATTCTCAAATACACCCCCCCATGGACCGTCTTTTCAATTTGAAAAAAAATAAAAAAAATTGATAGAAATGTCAAAAAAATAAAAGAAAATAAGTTTCCCATATGATATGTGGTCTAGTTGTTATGAAATCTGGCAGATGGATGTCAAAACGGCGTTCCTTAATGAAAACATTGAGGAAGAGTTGTATATGATGCAACCCAAAGGTTTTGTCGATCCTAAGGATGCTGACAAGGTATGCAAACTTCAGCGATCCATTTATGGACTGAAGCAAGCATCACGAAGTTGGAATCTCCGCTTTGATGAGGTGATCAAAGGGTTTGGATTTGTCCAAACTTATGGAGAAGCTTATATTTACAAGAAAGTGAGTGGGAGCTCTATAGCATTTCTGGTACTTTATGTGGACGACATATTGTTGATTGGAAATGATGTAGATCTTTTGAAAAGTGTAAAAGATTACTTAAACAGTAAGTTTTCAATGAAGGACCTTGGTGAAGCTGCCTATATTTTAGGTATCAATATCTATAGAGATAGATCGAGACGCTTGATCGCGCTATCACAGAGTACATACCTTGACAAGATTCTGAAGAAGTTCAGAATGGATGGAAGTAAGAAAGGGTTCTTACCTATGTTTCAAGGTACGAAATTGAGTAAGACTCATAGTCCAGCTACAACAGAAGATAGAGAATTAATGGATAAGATCCCCTATGCCTCAGCCATAGGCTCTATCATGTATGCAATGCTGTGTACAAGACCGGATGTGGCATATGCTATTAGTATGACTAGTAGATACCAATCTGATCCAGGCTTGGAACACTGGACGGCGGTCAAGAATATCTTTAGGTACTTGAAAAGAACTAAGGATATTTTTCTCGTGTATGGCGGTGAAGAAGAGCTCGTCGCAAAGTGTTACGTCGATGCTAGCTTCGACACCGATACGGATGACTCTAAGTCACAATCCAGATACGTGTTTCTCATGAATGGCGCAGCGGTGAGTTGGAGGAGTTCCAAGCAGCCCGTAGTGGCAAGATCTTCAACGGAGGCGGAATATATTGCTGCTTCAGAAGCAGCGGCGGAAGCGGTTTGGATGAAGGAGTTCATTTCCGAACTAGGTGTGGTTCCAAATACTGCGGATCCAATGGTCATCTATTGTGACAACAATGGTGCCATAGCCAATGCCAAGGAACCAAGGTCCCACAAGAATTCCAAGCATATCAAGCGCCGCTTCAACTCCATCCGCGAGCATGTCGGGGATGGCGATGTGGAGATTTGCAAAATACACACGGATCTGAATGTTGCAGACCTGTTGACTAAAGCTCTCCCAAGGGCAAAACATGATCTGCACCAGAAGTCCATGGGTGTTAGGTTCATTACTATGTAAACTAGATTATTGACTCTAGTGCAAGTGGGAGATTGAAAGGAATATGCCCTGAGATGCAATAATAAAGTTGTTATTATGTTATTCCAAGTTTATAATGGATGTTTATTTCTCATGCTATAATTGTGTTAACCAGAAACGTTAATACATGTGTGTTTGATAAACAAAGAAAATGTTCCTAGTAATGCCTCTCTTTATACTAGCTTGTTGATTAACGGATGATCAAGGTTTCCTGATCATTGACATTGGATGTCGTTAATAACAAGGTCATATCATTGGAGAATGATGTGATGAACATACACCCACAGTAGTTATAGCAATACGATCATGTCATCAAAGTTTCTATTGCTGTATCAAACTTTCACGAAGTAACCCTAATCCTTAGACCATGAGATCACGTCAATCACTGACACCGGAAGAGTACTTTGATTCCATCAAACGTCACACCGTAACAGGGTGATTATAAAGGTGTCGTTGGGTACTTGGAAAGTGTTAGTTGAGGCTCGTGGATCAAGAGTGGGATTTGTCCATCCAGATGACGGAGAGATATACTCTGGGCCCTCTCGGTGATATCACATTGACATCGCTTGCAAGCACGTGACTGGCTCACGAGGATGTTATATCACGGAACGAGTAAAGAGTACTTGTCGGTAACGAGATCGAACTAGGTATGGATGATACCAAATGATCGGATCTCGGACAAGTAAAATATCGCGAGACAAAAGGAATTGGTTACGGAGTTTTGGTTCACACGATCACTAGTTCATCGTTGAGTAAGTGGGAGTCATCATGGATCTCCAGATCCCACTGATGATTATTGATCAGAGAAGAGTCTCTGTCATGTCCATTTTATTCACGAACCGTAGGGTGACACACTTAAGGATTCGTTGACGCGTTTGAGTGGATACGGAACGCCGGAGAAAATACTGGACAACACATGGACTGTTTTGATAAATCTGCTGGAATAGTTTCGGTATATCAAAATAGTGCAAGGGGATAATTGTTAATGTAAGTTTATTAAATGAAGTGTTCATTAAATAAAGTGTTCAATAAATGAAGTGTTCATTAATTGAAGTGACATTAAAACTCATTAAAAGTTAGTTTTAATGAAAAACCTTTGGGATTTTTGAGTGGAGCTTTAAGGTGTTTTTGTGAGTGGGTTTTTTGATGTGAGTGGACATCAAATGGGGGAGAGGTGGGGGCACATAGGGCGCCAGCCATGCCCCTTGGCTCCCCCCCTCCTCCTATAAAAGGAGCCCCCTCCTCCCTCTCACAACTCACTCAAGCCCCCTCCTCTCATATGCCCTTAGGTTGGCATCTTCTCCCCCTTGCTAGCTTATCCTCCTCACGAGCCTGGTGCTTAGGCGAAGCCCTTCTCAAGATCTTCTCCACCACCACCACCATGTCGTAGTGCTGAAGGAGTTCCGGGAAATCCACTACTTCCGCTGCCCAACTGGAGCAAGGGGCGGAGGTCGTCACTGATCTGTACGTGTGACCGACTACGGAGACGCTGCCCGTTCGTGGCGTCAAGTCTTCATCACGAACTTGAGGTCGACGAGTGTTCGACTACATCACCCACGAGAATAGTTCTCGTTAAAGCTTTCGGTCTTCGAGGGTGAGTCCTTCTCAAACCGTTACAAGTAATCTTCTAGATGTGATCTTGGCTGTTACAACCGTAGGAATTTTTTGTTTTCTTTGCAACGAACCCTTCAATTAAGGCCTTATTAGTGGCTTGTCCTTAGTGGCGCATTTGAAATGCGCCATTAAAGGCAAAAAAGAACGCCACTATAAGGCCCTTTTCTAATAGTGTTGTGATAGGTCTTTATTAAGATGGCACACATACATGTTAGGGAAAAATTATTGGAAATCAATTATTTACGTATGTATGATTGCAAAGTATTGACCTGCTCTTTTGAGTGATTGAATTGCACATGAAGCAGGCTCTCCACGTTGTGACATCATGGGTCTTCTTCATCAGGCGATCCCAAGTTATAACCACATGTACATAAGCCTCATCATATAGCTTGTTTATGATATGAAAATAGGTTGTGTGTAACATGGTGTAGAACTCGATCTAAAGGTTGACCACAAATCATATGCACATTGAAAGGTGAAAAGGCATGGAATGATTTGCATCTTCAAGGTTCACACTTGTTTTTTTGCATCAGTAGCACTAGTAGAGAAGTTCTTGGAGATGGGATACCCATAGAGACTAGGCTTGTCGGTGTAATTATAGTCTTAGTTATTGAGAGCCTGAAACTGCGACACAAATGGTATCATACATAATCAGTTGTTGTGCGAAAAGATCAAGTGGCTCAAAGATGTTAGAGTTCACAAACCTGATGGAATTTCACCTGATAACTTTTGGTTTTAGGGCGGTAAGGCGAGGTGAATCACTAGGGGAGCCTAGCCACTATAGTGCTGAAGCGTAAGGCGTGGTGAGGCACTAGGAGCACCTGACCACTTTAGTGCTAAAGCGTAAGGTGAGGCGACGCCTTGGAAATTTTTGAACCAAAATAGGTAGTAGAATACGGTACCATTTAGAGAAACATACATACTAAAAGGATCAGAATGTCGAAAAGATGGGGATGAATAGGCGACTAACAATTTTAACCTTCTTGTAACAAAATAAAACTTGATAAGAAAGTAAGTTATCTAGATATACAACTGGTGAACAACCTATATAACAAGTAAAACAATTATAACACGAGCCAATGCATTTTCTTGTTTTCCTCGTCATCTCCCCATCAAAATTGAGGTATGAGGTCCGTTATATCCTTACACACACCCTTGAGTATACTGGAATAGCTTGAGCCAAAGATTTAAGCAATCTTTCTTTGCGACTATTAGACAATTGTTTCTTCATCCATCATTCTCTCAATCTTTCTTTTACCCTTTCACAATTTTTTTTGAACCAATTACTCCTATCTGCCCCCAACATTGCCGAAAGGCCAAGATACTTATCCGATAAGGCTCCATTATCAATATGTAACTCCTGGCATATTTCTAATATTGTATTAGCATTAGTGTTGGAATTGAAAAAATCAATGTCCTTGTTGAGGACTTTGGGGGCTCTTTTTTTCTTTCTGGGGAAAAAAGGTTTCCTAATATTCCAAAACAATCAATCTCTCGCCATTTGTGTTGTGAAGACTTACAAAAACATTCCAAGACAACAACACGAGGATACAATAATATCCCCGAGATGTGACACCCCTGCCATATGCCTAAACTAAAAATTTACAGCCACATTTTGAATTTGAAATCTACCCTATTGGCAACCCACAAATTAACCTGACTTGTTTGAGTGGCGCAAAAAATATAGAAATGCACGAGAATGCAACAAAAGAAAAACTGACTTGTTTGAGAAAGTGGTGCAAAATATCAAAAGTTAGATAAATGATTTGAACGTAATACATGCAATGCAACCGAGCGTTTTTCATTTGGAGAAAGAAAATGTTTCGCGTCGGCCGCGCGTGCACCAACGAACATGCGCTTATGTAAATTCATTTTTTGTATGAAGTGATATACGATAAATGCTGCAACTATGGTACTAAAATGCTACTACATTGATTTACATTATTTTTCGCTAAACGAATGTATCTAAATGTATTTTAGTGCTAAACACATTTATTTGAAAGTGTGTCAGAAAAATGTTACTACCCTCATTCACTTTTTGCTGCAAGTGATACGATAAATGTTGCAACTATGTTAATATTAAAATGCTACTATACCAATCTATGTTATTTATTGCTAAACAGATGCATCGAGATGTATTTTAGTGCTACGAATATTCATTTTAGAGAGCTTGGCCGGTGATGACGACGCTACATTTTTTTGTTACAACGGCAACAAAAAAAGTTATCATTGACCCTCGATTTTTGTTGCAACAAAAAATAATGAAGTATGATTGGTGATGACGAGCTGCGATTTTTGTTGCAGTCGGTAGCAAAAATGCTACCATCGATGATCAAATTTGCTACCATCAATTGATGATAAATATGGTAGGCAACAATTTTTGTCGCGTTTTTTTTGTTGCAATGGTACAGAAATTTGAGAAAAAATAAGCATAATATTTTTTTTCCTGCATCTGCATACCACACAAGCTGTAACCACCAGTATCTTAAAAAGCAACAACGATACGAATTCTTTTTTTGTGAAGAGATACACAGTAATCTGGGCTGTTTGATTCCCGTGATCGTGCTGTCGGAATAAGACCAGCGGGGGCTAGGGCTGACACGAAAGCTGGGTTAACAAGTCTCGATAGTTTTACGTGTTTCCTCGTGGATCCACCTTCCACGCCGCCTCGATCGGCTCCATCGAGTTATTCCATCGGCAAGCGCTTCCACCCAGATCTCGATGGACATGGGCGCGATCCACGGCGGCGACGACGCCGGCGCCGTCCTGCCATACGACCTCTTCCTCGACGTCCTTGGCCGCCTGTCAAACCGCGACCTCGCCGGGTCGCGGTGCGTCTGCCCCGCGTGGCGCGCCGCCGTCGACGACAACGCCCTCCTCCTGGCCCGGTTCCACCGGATCTTCCCGCCGCGCGCCTTCCCCGGCGTCTTCACCACCAACGACCACTGCCGCGAAAAGTCCTCCTTCTTCGCCCCCGCGGGCACCAACGACACCGTGGCCGACGAGGTTGCCGTCTTCCGGCGCCCTGTCTTCCAGCACCACTGGGCCGCCGTGACGGACCACTGCAACGGCCTCCTGCTCCTCCACGACGGCTTGGACTCCTACCACAGCTCGTACTACGTGTGCAACCCGGCGACGGCGCGGTGCGCCCGCATCCCGCCTCCGTCCCAGTACCTTCGTGAGAACGAAGGTGTGTTCCTTGCTTTCGACCCGGCCGTGTCGCGGCACCACGAGGTGTTCATGCTTCCACAGGCAATGGTGCAGTTGCGCCCTGAAAGAGAGGTACTCCGGCAATGTGAGGTTCTAACAGAAGAGAGATGGATGGAGATATCCTTGGAGCAGCTACGCTCATGCAAGTTGTCTTTGTCCCAACAAGAACATCTCTCTCAAGACGAACAAGCAGCTCAAGTTTATCAACCAATAGAACATCACATCGACATGCCCGACGACGACGTCGAGGAGCCTCAAGATGTGGTCTTGTCTTTGCTGGTGTTCTCGTCGCGGACCGACAATTGGGAGAGCCGGGAGTTTGCACCCGGGCATTGCGGCCCCGATCACCTCTGCGACGTCTTGACCACGTCACGATACGAAAACTACATGCAAATATGGAAGTCGGCTGAGTATTGGCGGGGGTCGCTCTACGTGCATTGCCACAACAACATCCTCATGATCATACGCAACTCACAAGAGACATATGATATGATCCGGCTCCCTTGTGACGAGGAACATCAGAGTGGCTGGTGGTATGCCCTTCCTCCTAGGTCTGTCTTATCAAACCATGAGAAAGGGATTCGCTACGTGGCACTCAACGTGTTCCAACTCCAGGTATGGATACTGGATGAACCTGCTGATGGGCAGCAACTCAGGTGGGTGCTGACTCATGAGGCCAACCTTGATATGTATGCTCGCAAAATAGTGCACCCATTGCCACACATACATTCAATGGTGCCATGGAAGGCTTTTGAAAGCAGGAAAGCAAAAGGTACCTTATTTGACTTTGATCCTCGTGATTACGAGGAGAGTAGCCAGAGCGAAGAAGATGATGAATATGGTGAGGATTATAAGTATTCTTGGAGCGAAGAAGATGATGAATACAGTGAGGATTATAAGCATTCTTGGAACTCCGACGAGGATAACTTTATTGACAGGGATGAAAGTGTCACTCATTCGGAGCCGACAGAGTACGGGCATTGTGGAATCATAGGACTGCATCCGCACAAGGACGTGCTACTTCTCCATATCGAACACAATGTCATGGCATACAATCTTAACATTTCAAGAGTGCAATACTTAGGCAATCAACTTGTTAAAGAATTTGGCGTAAACAGCAGCGTCAAAACTGCGTTTCCATACCGCCCGTGCTATGTGGATGCGCTCCCGGTAACAAAGATGTCATGGACGGGAGTATAGATCACAGTTGTGTGAGGCTCCACTCTACTGCCTAAACGAGCTTTATTTCTTATTTTGATAATGATAAGAGTTCTTTATTTAGTTTGTTAGGAAATATCTAGATGAGTTGTGCCCTGTGGTTTAGGTCGGCTTGTGATTTGTGTGAGTGTGCCCATGTATACCATTGGCTAGCTTGGCCTTTAGTTTTTCAAATCTGATATTTCTCGTTGAATCCAATATTTGTCTTCCCCTATATTTTCTTTCCAGAAAAGAAAATTCATATTAGTCAGAGCGTCCAACATTTGCTACCATATGATGGACTTGCAATTTTATTTGACTAGTATGAGCCCTCTCCACCATGCCGCTGCACTGTTTAGGACTTTTTTTACTTGGTTATATACATGTTCTTTTATTTTTTAAATCTGATCATGTACAAGGAATAAAATTTGGGGAAAATAAAATTTAGCAATGAACAAGAAAGATTGGCGATTAGAAAGCATGTAAAATCTTTCGTTTTGTTAGAGAATTTCCTACACACATTTTATATGCAAATCGTATAGATCGTATATATAGGGATCAGACTGCTATTTTCTGAGAATTTCGTACATGGATTATTAAGAATAAGAATACAACTATTATCATGGTTGGGGATTTTAGAAGCCGTTGAATTAAATCAATCAACGGTGGAAAATAAAAAATACTAGGGAGTACTAAAATATACTGGAAATAACAATTTACCAGTAAATAATAATAATTAATTTGATTTAGCTGCGCTTTTTAACGGATAAAAATAATTTTGGTGGGAGTATTTGAAAGTATGGAGAAGGTACTCACCGATCATCGAAGAGAAATAACCGCCAGGCCGGAGAAAGAATTTTAAAGGCTGCAAACGTTCTGGCTGTGGGCTAAGGTGGGCAACATGATTTTGTTTTCCTGTACAAAAAGTTGCATGGACTCGTCGTCGGACTCTTTCTCAAAAATGTCTAATGTAGACCGAGCTATACGTAGTCCTTTATTTTGAACAAGTCATAAAATATATTTACATTATCCAAAAAGTATTGAATTTTTTTATGAATACACATACACATGTATATAACATATGCGCAAATTTTCATATAATTATACTTTCACATGTGGCGTATGAAAAAAAGACAAATATTTGATTTTAAATGGGCTTTTTGTTGTTGTTTTTGGGCTGAATTTTTTTTGTGTAGGCTGCATATTACAATATTTTCAAACGAAATTTGACATGTTCATATGGAATACATATAAGTTTCCACAGAATTTTTTTTGAATTTTTTCAAAACTTTTAAATATGTTTTACGATCTTTGCAAAATAAAGGCCTACGAGTAGCTCGGCCTCCAAAAATCCGCGTCCCGACTCCTTCTTCCTTATATACTAGAGGACATCTCGCGCGTTGCTGCGGGAATCGATTGTCAATATTTTTAAGTTTTTTATTCTATGAAATAAGAATAGTTGAATTAAAACTAAAAGTACAATGTAGTATGAAACATGAATAGTTGAAACATGATTGTATTTGATTATTGTGTAGTTGAAAATATTTATAGAATATAAGTGACATAATATAATGAGAAATTTTTATCATGCATGTTGAGTGAATGTTTGATGAGGTGGCATGCATATGTGATGAGATTAATGTGTGCATAAAATCAACTAATAATAAAAAAACTCATGCATATTGTGGTGGGTCTTTGATGATGTGACATATGTGCATGTTAAAATAATAGAGGTAGTGGGGATCAACTACTTAGATATACTAGATGACACCCTCCGCGTTGTTGCGGGAACTATTAAGAAAAAAATTAGATGTTTTAAAACATGAGAAAATTTATGAAGCATAGTATAATTTAATTATAAATTATTTTTTTGAAAGAAATATTGTTTTGAGTAAAAATCTTAGGAAAATTTATGAGAAATCCAAAAGTAAGTGTGATTTTTTGTTCTGTTAATTTATTTTCTTGACATTATATCGTTGAGACGATATGAGATGAAAACGATGTTGAGTAGAGACAATGGAGACATATCCACCCTTAGCTAAACCTAAAATAATGATAGCAACTACAAATGTGTATTTATAAAAAAATCACATAGAAAAATAAAATACGGTGTAACTCATAATTGATTTTTTTATAAAAAATTTGCTTATAAATTGCGAGGTTGAATGCATAAAAAGTAGTTATTTATTTATGATAGACTACATGCACATGCAATTAATGGAAACCTATGCATGAAGAGTTAGTGTTAAAGAATTTTTATATGGTGAACCTACTTGGTGATATTGATAGCTTGCATGTCAAGAGAAATAGGCTAGTGGGAATGAACTATTTAGGTATTATAGATAGGATAAAGCTTACCTAGGTCTCGATCGATCCAGGAAAACACTAGAAGAGAAGATAAGGGAAAAATAATTTAATCTTTGAAGGCCTTCCACCTGTTTTTTTTTGTATTGACGATCATCACAAGCGGATATACATGAGAGGGGAGGGAGGCGGTAGCGTGTGCCTAACACACTTTAGGGAGGGGGGTGGTGGGTTGCGCCATGTTGGACCTCAGAGCACCAGCATCGCGGAGAGCATGCAGCCAGACGTCGTAGTGGGAGGCCTCGATCCTTTTCATCCTTCCTTTCCAGAGGACGACGTCCTCCCGGAAGCATGCGAGCATGCACGATAGGGAGGGTGGTGGTGGGTTGCGCCATGTTGGACCTCAGAGCACCAGCATCGCGGAGAGCACGCAGCCAGACGTCGTAGTGGGAGGCCTCGATCCTTTTCATCCTGCCTTTCCAGAGGACGACGTCCTCCCGGAAGCATGCGAGCATGCACAATAGGGAGGGGGTCTACTCGGGGAACATCATCGAGTTTCTGTGCTTCCAGAGGTGCCAGCATCCAAGCAAAACGAACGACGCCGGGGAGGCCACCCCTACGGCAGGGGAGGCATCAAGGTGTGAAGGGCGACAGCCGCGGTATCCCAGAACGATCGAGCAAAGGGGCATTGAAAGACCAGATGATCGGCAGTCTCCACTTCTTCACCGCAAAAATATACTGGAAATAATAATTTTCCAGTAAAAAATATTAATTTATTTAATTTAGATGTGCTTATTAACGGATAAGAATAATTTTGATGGTAGTACTCAAAAGTACTGAGAAGGTACTCGCCAATCATCGAAGAGAAATAACCGCCGGGCCGGAGAAAGAAAGCCCAAAGGCTGCAAACGTCGTGGCTGTGGGCCAACGTGTGCAACATGATTTTGTTGTCCGCCTAAAAAAAGACATGATTTTTGTTGTCGTGTACAACAAGTTGGATGGACTCGGCCTCGGACTCCTTCTTCCTCCTTATATACACAGCCGACCTAACCTAGGTCTCGATCGATCCATGCAGCAGAAGAAAAGAGATGAAGAATCAAGTCAAGCTACGCGAGCAGAGGAAGAGGAGGGAAGGCATGGAGGATGTGGAGGAGGCGAGTGTGTGGAAGACTCCCATAATTATGCCGTTCGAGGAGGATGACGAGAGCCTGCAGCAGACGCTACGGTTGTATCCTCCGTCGGTGGACGGCGTCGATGTCGATCCCCTTGCAACCACGTGCTTCATTTTCCCAGTAGATGAAGACGGCAAGCCGTGGCAGTCGTCCGAGGAATTGCTCCGGCAGGAATTGCTCAAGCAGAGGATGGACGATTACGCTACGTCAATCATAAGCCTTCTTCCTGATTTATGTTATCCCTACGTGCTTCATAATCCTTCTTCCTGATTTATGTTTTCCCTATCATGCGCCCATCTATAATTTGTGTGTTCAATTAATAATTGTGACCATCGATGTTGGATGGATGGCGACTTTGTTTGTCTATCAATTCTGTTTAATCTATCAATGATGTCTGATTGTTGTTTAGCAGAGCATCTAATATGTCATGTTTACTCCAGTTTCATGCTTGTTCCACTGCATATTGATTTGCATCGATCTGGTGCAGATGAAGTTCTGCCACTGCATATTGATCGATTGCATCCATCTACAGACTGCAGTTGCTGGCAACTTGATTGTAGTAACCATAGTCATCAACTTGCCCCCTGTCTTATTACTTGATTGCTTTGCTGCTCTACATATTATACTTCTATCAAATCTCCTATCGATAGGTTTTCTAGTTTTTCCTATTGAATTTTTTAGGTGATGCTGATGCACGATCGACCTTGCGCTAAACAGGGTTACGACGACAATTATGTGACTATTTGGGATGCCCAAACAATTTACAAACACGTGATGTAGCTGATTACAGGCTTATAGCAGCTATCCTATTTTTGGCATTTAAAAGTGCTATTGCCTATGTGCCTCAATTTTGTCAAGAAGACACCAACAGGATCATGTGGTACTTCAAATTTTATAGAAGAACTATGTATTTTGCAGGAAGAAAAGAGAATCACACACGAAGTACATACCAGTATACCACGTCGATCAACTCAGAATTTCCCCAACCAAAATCCGAAATAGTCAGGATGTTATCCAACTACCAGATCTCAACCAACAACGTTGGACAAGCTACTAACAGTAATAGTATTACGGCTTTGCTAATTCTCATGTACATGAGAATTAGTTAAGTCACATGCAAATTGTTTTTTCTCCTTAAGTTGCAAACCAAATATGCTGGGCCAGCCTAATTAATATATTTTTTTATGTTTTTTCTTATTCTTTTTTCTGTTTCAATTTTTTGGTTATTCTTTTGTTTCGTTTTTTCCTTTCTAGTTTCAGATTTTAATGCATTTTTATTTATTTTTTGCGTTTTTTATAACTTTTCACGATATATGGTGAATATTTTATTAAATACTTAAAAATAAATTTATTATGCGGAACTAATTTTAAATATACATTGATTTGTTTATATAAGTTGAAAATATTTATGTAGAATGAAAATTTTTAGTATTCACTATTTTTTATATTATTTGTAAATATTTTTTAATAGTCACTGAATATTTTTTATAACATAGAATAAAGTTTTTTAATACGAAATTGATAAAACGCATGTACACACGAAATATTGAAGCTACATATGAATCCGCTGACGTGTGATTTTCTGTTTTCAAAAACTGTACAAGAGTTGATTGAGTGTTGATTTAGATTGTTTGTCGTACGGGAGTTGAGCGCAAACTGTTTTGGTTGTTTTTTCGCTTTTATCATGTGATGTTTATAGGTTGTCCTTTTTTCGTGGATGGTTCCCTCTGGTTTTTTGTTGATTTTTTTCTCAGTTGTAATTCCATCAACGAGTCACAACTGGTTTCAATTTTTTTTCTCAGTTTCAAACCACCAATGAGTCGCTACTAGGTCCGGCTTATTTTTCTTAGTTGCAAATCCACCAACGAGTCGCAACTGGGTCCAATTTTTTTTCTCAATTGCAAGACCACCAACGAGTCGCAATTGTGTCCAATTTTTTTTCTAAGTTGCAAGTCCGTCAACGAGTCGCAACTGGGTCCGTTTTTTTCTTCAGTTGCAAACCCACCAACGATTCGCAAGTGGGTCTGAGTTTTTTTCTCAGTTGCAAGTCCACCAACGAGTCGCAACTGAGTCCAATTATTTTCTAAGTTGCAAGTCCGCCAACGAGTCGCAACTGAGGCCGATTTTTTTTTCAGTTGCAAGCCCACCAACGAGTCGCAAGTGGGTTCGAGTTTTTTTCTCAGTTGCAAGTCCACCAATGAGTCGCAACTGGGTTCGATTTTTTTTTATCAGTTGCAAGTCCACCAACGAGTCGCAACTGGGTCTGATTTTCTTTCTCAGTTGCAAGTCCACCAACGAGCCGCAACTATGTCCGATTTTTTCTCAGTTGCAAGTCCACCAACGAGTCGCAACTGTGTTTGATTTTTTTTCTAAGTTGTTGTCACAACCCCAAGTTAGGTATGTGCTAGGATCAAGTGTTCCTTTGCATCATGCAAAAATTCAAAAAGAAAATCAAAATTGGGGAAAAGAAAAGCCCTGAGAAATTAAATCAAATGGCCAGATAAAAATATTTTTCCAAAAATCATTTGAACATTTGGAAAATTCCTATAAATGGTGCTGATCATTTTAAAAATGGTTTGGGAGCAATCCCATGCGCATGGAATTTTCTAATATTCAAACAGTGCCTTGGAATTAATAAAATAACCCTATTTGAGTTAAGATTCAAATTATTTGAATTTTAAAAATGTTGAAACTTTATAAGTGGCTAGTCTATTTTTTTATGAGGCCATATAAAAAATTTCAGCATTTATAAAAATACCTAGCTATTTTATTTGGCTAGGTCAACCTATTTACAGAAGAAATAAAAAGAAAAGAAAGCAGAGAGCTTACCGTGCGCCTCAGGCGAGGCCCAACTCACCCAAGCCGGCCCAGCCCAGCATCCTTCTCGCCTTGTCCTCTTCCTCCCCGCCGAGCCAAGCTGCTCGGTGGAGGGCAGAGCGAGGCCACGGCGCCACCGCGACGCCGGCCGCCTTCTAGGCCACCCAGGCCTCCCTCCTCACGCCTCTGCGTCGCCAGAGCCCTCCCGTACCTTTTCCCCCTCCTCTGGATCATCTCCCCCTCTCTCCCCTCGCCGTTTCCGTGCGGCCCGAAGCTCGCCGTCGGCCACCCCACCGCGCAGCCGTGGCGACCGAGCCCCTCCGCTCTCGCCATGATGTCCAGATTGAAGCCCGACGTCGACTCCGTCTAGCCAAGCGCCTAATTGAAGCTCTCGACCCCAGCAACTGACGCCAGCACCACCGGAATCCACCACGGTCGTCGTCGCCTCCCCGTCAAAATCGCCGTCTCCGGATCCTCCCCGACCCCGGCGACCATGCCAACGTGCTCCTGGTGAGGCCCCGATCATTTCCCCTCCGCTCCTGGGTTTCTCCCTTTCCTCTAGCTGCGGCCGCCATGGGAGCCGAGCTCCGTCGCCGCCGTGGTCGACCTAGCGCTCGCTCCCGTGCGCATCCGTCTCCCCCAGCATGTCCATGACGCTCCTGGTTTCCCTAGAGACCCAACGCACACACATACACCTCGTCCTGTGGCCTTTTGGCAAACGCAACCCCAAGCCGTAGCTCCGGCCGCCGCCAAAGTCGAAGCCGGCGACGTTGAAGACCTCCCCGGCGACACGCCGTTGGCTCTCGAGAAGCGCACGTCCACGGGCTGCAGTTTGGTAGCCCTGGCGCTGCGTTTGGCCGCCGGGAACGCCTTCCCCGTGCAGCGCCGCCGTGCCCGTGGCCACCGGCGGCTAGCCGCCGGCGGGGCACGTTAATTAGGGGTTAACCCCCCTGTTAGTTGACCCCAGGTCAATGACAGGTGGGGCCCCAACCCCTAATCCCTCTGCTTAATTATTTTTAACCACGGAATTAACCCCACAGAGACAGACAGGTGGGCTCCTGTTGTCAGCCCCCGCTTGCGTCATGCTGACCTCATGATGATGCAATAAATCTTTTCCAGAGTTTAAAAGAATTAAAAATAATCAGAGAAATTCCAGAAAATGCAATAAACTTTGGAAATTCATAATTAATTCATCCTAACTCCAAATATAGCAAATAATATATGAAAATTGATCAGGAGAAAATTATCTTTCCAAATATGCAACTTTCAACTATGTTGGAGTTGATTTTAAAATGGGACCAGTAGCATATGTCATTTGGTTTATTTGAAATTAATTCAAATTCAAATCAAATGATTTTGCAACTTGGACCATGGAATTATACTATATTTCAACCACACTTCAAAGGCATATCATACACATTTGAAGATGATTAAAAATGATCAAACAATGTCACAGGTAACTTGGTCAAGTTTGAATTCAAATTGGAGTTTGAATTTGCAATTCAATTTGCAATATACTCCATTTAAATGGAATTTCCCAAACACATCAGGAGCATATACATCAAGTTTCAACCTTCAACCATGTGTTTGTGCATTGTATTTATATTGCTTCCTTGTTTGTTGTTTGTCGAGTAGAGGTGGAACCGGAGCAGGAGGCTTCCCCCTTCGTTGAAGACACCGTTATCGAAACCTCGTCAGCAAGGCAAGCAAACCCCCTTTGATCATGTCGGTAAAATCCCACTTCCCTCTCATGTCTCGCTTATGCATTGTTTAGGATGATCACCATGATAACGTTTCTACCGCATAGTTGAACCCATATCCTTTGCATGACCTATCATCTTGTCACAGTAGTAAGCAAACCACAATCCTAGCAGATGTAGGAGTTGGTTGATATCATGTGGCCCCTGCAACTGTTACTGCTTATTGCATGCTTAGTGGTACAATGAGGTTGCTTATGATGTGAGTCGGGATGATGATAAACATGGTGTTGATGAAAGTGAAACGTGTTGGTGAATCTACCCTAATACAAGGTGAACGATGAGAGGCTGTGTAGGAGTACACAGTGGGTTGTCTCGTTGAACACCGCCCTAAGCCCGAGTTCTTGTGTAGTGATCCAAGAAGAAGAGTACAACCACACATTGGGCTCACTGACCCCTCTCATCCTAGTACCTCACCCCGTTCGAACCCCAAGAGTCGCAGTAGTTCGGAGTTCTGGTAGGGTTGTGGCACGGTCTGCGAAGTGGATGAACGGCTTTTCAAGACCGGCTTGGGACCCTGCACACATCGTTTGAGGCTGTACTGGAACCTCGGCCGGACTTCCATACGGATCCCCCTCAGATAGGCGACTCTCTGGACTAGAACGGAGCTGTGGGCGAAGTGTTGTGGTGGCATCCTCGCTGTCATCTCTTGAACGGTGACATGCAAAAGGCGGTAACTGATGACACGTGTGTGTAGCGGTACACCCCTGCAGGGTTAACAAAACTATTCGAATAGCCGCGTCCGCGGTTAAGGACTGCTTGGAGAGCTGTGCTCGATTATTAGACAACTTGAACTGGATACTTCTAAAACTCGCAAGATAAGCGTGAGTGCTATGGTGTGCTTCTCGTGGGGAAGTCGAGGAAGTAACCATAGTGGTGTAATTGGTTGAAGAGATGTAGTGGACTCGTGTACGCTTCTTACCTCAAGTCTGGTACTCGTAGTTCAGGACTAGCCAAGTCAAAGCTGGCACTTCTGCAAGTGAAACCCCACATCCCTTTACCTTGATACATATGCATGAGTAGTATAGTTCCTATGTAAGTCTTGCTGAGTACGATTTTGTACTCACGTTTGCTTATTCTATGTTTTAGATGAACCCACCGACCCCGATGGCGACTTTTACCCGAAGCTTGAAGAATGAAGACTCAGACCAAGACCAAGCTAGCGTAGTTCCAGTCAGACGACTGGTTCCCTCGTGGAGGGCTTGTTTTTAGATAAGGCTTCTCTAAGCCATTTGTTAAACTTGTCTGTACTCAGACCTACTTGCTTCCGCTTGTTTGTTGTAATGTTGGATCACATGCTTGTGATCTCTGTGTGCACTCTGTAAGAGTTATTAATAAAGATATATACTTTGTAGAGAATTGCAATGATACCTGCTGTTCATACAAGGCATGTGTGCTGCGTGTATGTTTATAACATGCATGTCTTAGTAAGGGTTTTCGAGACCTTAGTTGTGATCTGGCTGGCGGTCTTTTATACACCAAGTGGCCCTTAGATGTGCGCAGCTTGGGGCATCGCGATGCGATTGTTCGAGACTCTGTCTCGGCACACTTTGATGTATGATCGAGCCCGCCCTAGACCCCGACTAAGTGATCGGGCTGGAGTAAGTCTATGTAAGGGTTATAATACAATCGATAATATGGTTGAGGCGACTTGTCTATGAGTATGGGAGTTCATCACCCATATCATTTAGACTTGTGTGCGGACGATGAGGACCCATTTCAGTTGATCATCCGGCCTGGATGGGATGCCCCTCTCGTTCGATGCTTTTCGAGAACGTTCTGTGCTTGGCATTGTCTGCTTAGACAAGTGGGTACGGTTCTCGGCTCTCCATATGATTGTGTTGTAGCGAGGCTTGCATACGCTAACCCCGGGTCCCGACAGTTGTAAGTCCGCCAACGAGTCGCAATTGAGTCTGATTTTTTCTCAGTTGCAAGCTCACTAATGATTCGCAAGTGGGTCTGAGTTTTTTTCGCAGTTGCAAGTCCACCAACGAGTCGTTGGTGGGTCCAATTTTTTTCTAAGTTGCAAGTCCGCTAATGAGTCGCAACTGGGTTCGGTTATTTTTCTCAGTTGCAAGCCCACCAACGAGTCGCAAGTGGGTTCGAGTTTTTTTCTCAGTTGCAAGTCCACCAACGAGTCGCAACAGGGTTCGATTTTTTTTTCTCAGTTGCAAGTCCACCAACGAGTCGCAACTGGGTCTGATTTTCTTTCTCAGTTGCAAGTCCACCAATGAGTCGCAACTGGGTCTGATTTTTCTTCTCAGTTGCAAGTCCACCAACGAGCCGCAACTAGGTCCGAATTTTTTTCTCAGTTGCAAGTCCATCAACGAGTCGCAACCGAGTCCGATTTATTTTCTCAGTTGCAAGCCCAGCAACGAGTCGCAACTGGGTCCGACTTTTTTTCTCAGTTGCAACTCAACCAACGAGTCGCAACTGCGTTTTTTCCCAGTTGCAAGTCCACCAACGAGTCGCAACTTGGTTTGACTTTTTTTCTCATTTGCAAGTTCACCAATGAGTCGCAACTGTTCCGACATTTACTTACAATTTTTAAAATTGACATTTTTACATTTATCGTAGTAGTAAATGTTTTTGTATGATAGTGTTTTTTTTCTTGTCAATTGAAGCCTATTACATAACTATCAGCCTCAAACAAACAAACAAACAAAAGCCTAGTAAAAAAAACATGCGGACTGACGTCAGCGCATGTGACTTACATGCGCATGAGCCATAGTCACTCCCATAGTATTAGTACCAAAAAGCTTACACGTTGCTTGGGAGAATATATGTTACGATCATAAGGATGTCGCCATGGCAATGCACACAGAGCGACCCTCGCCAGTACTCAGCCGATTTCCACATTCTCCAATGCACGGCCGTAGTGGGGGAGGACGAGCGGAGGTAGGGGACAGGAAGCGGCGCGCTAGGGTTGCCCCCGGTCGCACCCGCGGGTGAGACTTGGGGGACATACCCCATGTGAGTGCTCTTCATGCCGCTGCACTGATTAATAAGAACTTATTTACTTGGTCATATGTCCATTTGTTTTAAAATACGATCATGTACAAGTAATAAAATTTGGGTAAAATAAACTTTTTTTATTTTAAGTTGGAGGAAAAAGAAAGTTTAGCAATCAACAAGATAGGGTGGCGATATGAAAGCATGTGAAATCTTTCGTTTTGTTTAGGATTTCCTACACCCATTTAAATGCAGATCGTATAGGGGTTATTATTTTGTGGGCAACATAATTTTGTTTCGTGTACAAGTTGGATGCATAGCCTCCCTAGGTCGGTCTCTCGATCGATCTGTGCACCCGATCGAAGAGAAGAGAAGAAGAAGCGAGAGCTAAGCGCGAGCAGAGAGGAAGAGGGAAGGCATGGAGGATGTGGAGGAGGCGAATGTGTGGAAGACTCCCATGATTTCCCCATTGGAGGATTATGGCGGTAGGCCTCTGCCGCCGGCCGGCGTCGACGCCCTTCAAGCCTTGTGCTTGTGCGTCATCAAAGAAGAAGAAGAAGAAGAAGAAGAAGAAGAAGAAGAAGAAGAAGACGGCAAGCCGCCGTCCAAGCAAGTGCCATCGTGGCCGTCCGAGGAATTTCTCCGCAAGATGATTGAAGATTTCCCACCCCCACCCAGTTTCTACTAAGGGGACGGATTGATTTCATCCTCATAATGAGAAATTAGGTTTTCATCCCTCTTTATAGATAAAAGAATTTCCACCCATAATCAGTCCTTCTTCCTCGTGTTATCGGATGGATCATGGATGGATGGGTCCGCTTTCTAAGGAATTAGTTAATTAGCAGTTTCCTTTCTTTCTACTCGATCGTGTTCTCTTCTATAATTTCTGTGTGTAATCATTGTGACGGCCGCTTTGTTTGTCTATATATGAACTATGTTTAATCAATCGATGATGGAAGATTGTCTGATTGCTGTTTGGCAAAGCAAATGTAACTAGAGGATACTCCGCGCGTTACTGCAAGAATCGATTGAAATATATTTTGAATTATTTAATTGTATGAAACATGAATAATTGAATTAATAATATATGAACTAAAAGTATAAAATACATGTTATATATGTTTTGTATTTTATTATTGTGAAGTTGAAAATATTTATTAAATATAAGTGACGTAATATAATGAAAAACTTTTTCATGCATGTTGAGTGAGGTGGCATATGTCATGAAATGGATGTGTATATGAAAAAAAAATAGCTTGTTCTCATGCATATTATGGTGGGCCTTTGATGAGGTGACATATGTGCATATTAAGATAATAGAGGTAGTGGGAAGCAACTTCTTAAGAATAATAGATATGTCATATTCAGTCTTTTTTTTTTTGCTTGTTCCTGTGCATATTGAATGCATCGATGTGGTGCAGATGAGGAAGGCACGATAGAAAACACACAAGCTCAACATTCCATCTACAGCTAGCTGCTGGGCACTTGAACCGGCAACTTTGCTACCTGCGGCAAAAATTGGTCCAGCTTGCTAATCTAATTGCGAATTTCTGCAGCCTCTGTTCATTTTGAAATTCGTTGTACTCTTGCTAGTTCAAAACAGAGGATTCAAAGATTTCGGAGTAACTAGCAAAAAAACTACAATAATTAGGGCTAGGTCAAGGAAAAACTACCACTTTTCAAACTTTTCGTGATGCCTACAAAATCTTTGCCTCCGGCTTCATGATGTTGCCGCACAAAGTAACATTGCTGCAGGAAGACCCGCCGACGTGCCACTAGGCCCCACGGAAGCCTAGCGCCCCCGCCTGCGGAGCATTCCGGCACCCGCACCAAGACTGCGTGGAAAGCATGTGATCAAAAGTAATAAAATTTGGGTAAAATAAAGTTTTTTTTTATGTTGGAGGGAAAACAAAGTTTAGTAATCAACAAGATAGGGTGGCGATTTGAAAGCATGTGAAATCTTTCGTTTTGCTAAAGAATTTCCTACACCCATTTTATATGCAAATCACATAGGGCTTATTATTTTGTGAGGACTAGATGATGCCTCGCACGTTGTTACGGGGAATTTTGGTATTGTATTTTAATAAAATGTTTGGTTAAATAAAAATATAAATATTTGAAATAATGATTTTTGAATTAATATATGAATTTAATATAAATATCAAATTACATTGGAAATTCTCATGAATGCATGTTGCATGTTAGAGTGGATTTTTATTATGCATAGTGGCATGATGAGGTGGGCATTTTCTTATACATGTTGAATGATGAGGTGACATGCTTTCATGTTGAGAAAAATATATTAGTGGAAAATAGCTATTTAGATATAAATAAATATCGTAATACATTGGAAATGGTCATGCATGCATGTTGCATGTTAATGTATTTTTTTTATTATGCATAGTGGCATGGTGAAGTGAGACTTTTTTCATGTATGTTGAATAGCATGCTTGCATGTTAAGAAAAATATATTAATGAGGGCTAGCTATTTAAATATCAAAGAATCTGTACAGGAATATTAAAAAATGGTTTTGCTAAACCTCATCTAGATGAGATTTAGTGATGTCTCATCTAAGTTCCTGAACGTTGGATCTGTTTGTTCTCGTATCTTTTCTATCGCGCATCTACAGGAATATTGAGCTCGTTGTATCACGCATTGTTTTTTTGGCTGGCCCGCTCTTGCGTCTATCTCGGCCCGTTATGGTACTCTTGTGAGGAAACGAGCGATTTTCTTTTTCAAAATAGGAAAGGAGCGAGCTGTTTTTGATCGTTCTGTTTTTTTTAAGAATACAGTAAAACGCAGACGCTTAAATATACAGGCATGCACATATCTTATGAACGTACACATACATCTCATCCCTATAAGCATCTTCACAATACTAAATTCTATTCCCTTCGATTCATTATAAGTATCATTCATTTAGTATAAAATTTATACTAGCTTAATACAAATTAAACAACATTTACTGTAGATCGAAGGGAATACATATCATTACCCAATTTTTTTTAATTAAAATTACGTTGAGCAAAAGAATCAAACACACAACAAGTGTGATGTTTAAAAGTGATTCCATGGCTTATATGGCAGCCTCGGCCCACTTTGCATAAATTTTAATAATATTTCATAAATAATATATATAATTAATTATATTAATTTAAAAAACATCAATATAATAAAATTATTAATTTAAAAGTAATTATATAAAAATAATTATAAGACATTACATTTATACTTGAATATTTATAGTTTACTATATGTTTTTAAAAATAAACTTAAATATTTTACAATATAATAATTTATATTTATTTTTTTAACAAAGAATATAATTTATGTTATAGTAGGGAATTAAAAACATTAATATTGCAAAGTGGGGTGCATTATGCAGCAATCCATTGTGCAAAATGAGCCAATGCATTTAAAAAGGATATACAGTTGCAGAATTCATTCTTGACAACCAATTTCGCTAGGCCATGTCCATGCGGCGATCCCAAGATCTTGTGTTCGAGTAATCTTCTTGACGCATTATGACTTATTTCTATATCATTTAATCACTAGAATGATTAGTATTTTAGAAAATAAAAAATTGGAGGTTTATAAAAAAATGTGTGGTGATGGTCGTCTTTTTTAACAAATAGAAAAGTATGAGTGTGTTTTGTGTAAATAATATCATCCAAACACCATCACTCATTCACGGGTGGGGTTATACAGATGAATACGTCCATATAAACATTTGTGATCGTATCTGCACGCTTGAGTCAAGTTAAGTGACTGCAATTTCGTATTTTCAAAGTTTTAGCACCAAACTGAATATCATGCGTAAGTTCTATGGCTCGCGGTGATATTACCTATTTTTGGAATTGCATGTTCTTTTTCTAAGCATGAGAGATGAGTGTTTTTTGAACAAGAAATGAGTGGTTGATGTGCAGGTGAGATAAGTGGCAAGCAGGGCCAACAGCTGCTCTTGCGAGTGCTTGCATCCAAAATATTTTAAAAAAAATATGTCTTGTTCTTTTTCAGTAATATAGAAATAGTCAAAACACACATATTATATATTTTTGGAAAAAAGATCGATTGTAGAATAAACACTATAAAAATAAAAATACATTCATATTCCTAATCTACATAGCATCGACTATGTTGATTGCTATCAAAATATTTACCTCAATATACATGGACGCAGTGATAATGAGTTGAGATCCATAACTCACTAAGTTTTACACAGCTAGGGAAAACACATACAAATATATTTTTATGCATGTTTTCTTTGCGGGGTGCATGTAATATTTTACTCAGATGCACTGTATGCATACTTCCTCCTATTATACTTTTATAAAAATGCATTTCAATTTTTAATTATTTTTTCAATGATGGTGGTTGTCTCTTTATATATGTGAAATTTGACATGCGTTGATGCAGAAAAAATTATCAGCACACGAATATTCAACTATGATTTGTGTATCCATTTGATTTATATATTTTGCAAAAGTTATTTTAACTTTATAACACATATCAATTCACTTGATCAACATTTAAAACGTGTGTGCCCGCTTTATATGACATACACTTGAGTATCTTTATTAGTTGTAAGCCCCGATATGAGGTACTATTCCAAATCTCGACATTTCCATTCAGATCCGGGGACGAAGCACATATCGGTCCCACCTCGACATATGACACTGTCATATGCCCCGGATTTCAACATGATATCACAACATTACAGCTACAAGGATAGAACATCTCATACAATCGGCATACAACTGCCTTAATACAATACATCAGCGGAAGATAGATATCTGAGTAAAGACTATAATCAAATGCCTAGTGGCAAAGAAGAAAAACATCGATCCATAACCACACGGGTCCAGGCTCCCCATCGGGATCCGCCTAACTAGTCGTCGTCGAGTCTCCACGAAGGCGTCCGGAAGAAAGGTCATCAGGCACCTCTGTAGTCCAAGACCGTTTGCACATGTACATAAAAGAGAGAAAAAGGCGTGAGCTATATCAAAATCAGTATAACTATTTTTTCACGGTAAGACGAGGGTAGTGGTTGAGGTTGCGGCTGCACTAGCAATATATGAAGTGGCTAACGATCTATTTAGAGTAAGATGAGAAGCCAAGTATTCGATGAGGAATCGTCTACAACAAGTCTTCTACCATCTACTTACGCAGTCATAACATCTATCCAATCCTTGTCCTCCCTTCGTGCCCCGACGAAGAAGAAGCGGTCAAGGCACACGCACATTGATCAAGTTTTAGTTATGATTCAGTTGATGTTATCTATGAACAAGGAGTAAGTCTCAAGTCATCCATAATCGTGAACACGGCTTCTCGAAATTTTTTAACCCTGCAGGGCTGTACCAACTGCCCATTATAAGCTCCACATGTACGCGGGCTCTCTCACTCGGTCCCGTTAAAGACACTCATCAAAGAGTTGTTCTGAGAGATCCGGATTTCATAGTCCATCTAACTAACAATGCACAAATCCGGGTGCCCCCCGGTGAGTTGACATCCAACTCAAAAGACAGTCGCGCTCTCGAATCAGTCTCTACCGTTTGGACGAGGTCGGAATGACCTACCCTCGACCGGGCAGGCTCCCTATCTTCCAGGTGTGGACCAACGGGATATACCATCCCACTGGCCCGGTTTGTTTGAAATCCGTGAGGCTACCAACTCGCACACACACAGTTTGCAAATGGTAAATCAGCTTGGACCACCACCAGAAATGTTTGGAGCTAGGTAGGTAAGTCAAGGGGACCCCAGAATCCCATATGTGGTAAGGCACGCTCGCCAAGAGACACAATACCCGGAACTCGGGTCCTAGGTGACTCGAATGGAACAAAGCGCCAAGGAGGGATAGCCTGACCTTCCATCCTTCGTCGAATATAGTCAACATCATAATAATCACATCACCCACAATAATATAATAGTGTGATAGCCCAATCCAAGGAGTAACAGGGGAACAATTGTAGCATCCTAAGCATGCATACTAAGCAATGGTTAAGCAAACCAAGGTACATGGCCAAACAAATGTTTGCTAGGATGTGGGGAACATGGATGTTTGGGTTTTGATTTGGAGGCATACATATGAGGTGGTAGGATCAAGCAATCATTCTAATCTATACCTAGGAAATGCAAGCTGAAAGCTATAAAGCATGATATATACATCCCTTGCATGTTGAGAAGACGATTCTGAAGGTGTAGTCAATCGCAAGCTCGGATTGTCTCCGAGAGTATCCGCGGGAGCATAGAAGAAGGAAACACTGGAAAGCAATCAACAGATATACCACTATCACTACAGAGCAATCACCAGCAAGCAATGTCAAGAAGGCGACACGAGACAACGCACTACGATATCACATCTATCGTCGTGAGCAGTTACTAGCAGGTTAAATGAAGTATAGATCTCACACGACGATACTTCATGTTGACAATGGTTCAAGTTATTTAGCTACACAACATGAGCAAAGGTTGTTAACATGTCATATCACACAAGCATCGCAGGTCACACAATCATGGCAAGAGGTGGAACATAAAGTATACTATCTGTGCTAGTCAATTTTAAATGAGGTAGCATTCTAAACATGGCAAACTGCTAAGTACCCCATAACATTTATTGCATTTATTATAGTTCTGCTCTAAATCATATTTTATATTTATTAACAGAAGCAAACAATAGCATAATCATAATCTACACGAAATTCTTATTGAATTACATATAAAGAACATCTCAATCGGAGTTACAGTTAAAAAGATACAAGCAACGCAAGTTACGAGTACAATCAACCAACATTAGATATCATACTTAAGAGCAAAAAAACATAATGCTACAGGTTCCAAACATGCACAAAAATGATATGCTTTTCAGTAGATGTAACAAGAAATGCATGGAATAAAGGTTTCATGTTCATAAGCATCAAGGATAAATAAAGATAAGCCATGCAACAAGCTAAGTTATGATACTGGTTTAGGACTTAGTGAAATCAGAGAAACATACAATGGCAGTATTAACATGCCCTTTACACAATAGTAGATGTACTACCATATCATCTCCAAAATGATCATGCACTATATGAACAGAGAGCCTATATGATCCACATTAATCCATACATAGCACTTATTGTTAGGAGACCCATGGATAAATATATAACAAGCATGCAAGGCAGCTAGAAAATATGTCAGTCTTAGTAAAAACATAAAGTTGACAGAAACATCAGGTAAGCATGTTGGGAGCTCAACATCCTCATGAACAGGAAAGATAACATGACATGGCATGTCATAACTTTAAAGTATACATGTCAAGGACCAATGTACTTCATTGGAGTGAAATCATAGGAGGCATGGATTGATCAATACAAGGCTAGCAAGATGCATCTTCATTTAATCAGGAAAACAGATTATCATGGTCACCACTTTGAAGCAACATATAAGCAAGCTACAGCAAGACATCATGACAAGCAAGTGCATTACATTAAAGTACTCTCGATGATGATCACATACATGAAAGAATCAATGGCATAGGACTCATGGATGGGTGGAAATGATCAAGCAAACTTTGCAAATATAACAGTTTCCAGCAGAAACATAAAGTAGCCCTGTTGAACAAGGATTTTCACCACTCAAACAAACTCAAACATCACAACAAGCTAAACAAACATTGTATATCACATCACAAAGCACAACTTTCATTTTGGTGGCATATCCATACTACCTACGGATCTCTCGCAATCTTCACCGCAAAATAGCCAAAATTAACAGTTTCTAGGGAGCTGCACATGGCCATGGCGGCTGGTGGCCAGCCGTGGCTGCCGGCGGCAGCCGCGGGAGGGTCGGGGAGGCCCGAGGGGGCCTCGGGACGGTGGAGGATGACCGGATCTGGGCCGGGGAAGGCCGACGGTGGGTCAAGCTCGAGACATCGTCCATGGCGAGCTTCGAGCTCGCCGGTGGCTTCCATGGCGGCCCTGCGCGAGGGAAGAGGGAGGAGGGGAGAGGGCATGAGGGAGGAGAGGAGGAGGCCGGCGGCGACGACCATGGCGCGCGGTCAGGAGGAGCACGGGGGCGGCCGGCGGCTGGTGGCGTTGGAGGTGATGTGGCGGTCTCCGGGGCCGTCGATCTCGCGATATGACAGTTCTAGTTGGCCTGGGGCTAGGGTTTCGGGATTTTGAGGTTTTGGGAGGCAGATTTGAGAATTATGTGAGGGGGTGTCTGCAAATTTACCACATGGACAATATGAGAAGGAGAGGAAAATATATCCACTAATTAATAAATTGGCGAAAACAAATACTACAAACAACTTTAACAATCAACAAAATAAAGCAACAACCAATTTTTTTATTCCGGGTTGTTACATTACTTTGTCTGGAGTATCTTTGTTAATGTTATTTTAACTTTATAACATATCAATTCACTTGATCAATATTTAAAACGTGCGTTGCACGTGCCCTCTTACTAGTATATGACCTATACTTGAGTATCTTTGTTACTTTGTCTGGATCTACTGATGCTCCTGCTTGACTAGAAAAATACCGCGAGGTAAAAGCACCATTGTTTTGAGAGAAATTTGCAAGTTTTAGAATTCATTTTCTGGATAGACCGGCACAATTTGTTTAATTTGTTTTTTTGGGTTATGGCGAGTCCAACACAATCTTGCACTACTTTTCTGCTGTGTTGAAATAAAGCCTTATCTTATGGATATATGAAGGATGATGCTCAGCGCCGGTCGACCGCCCCAGTTTCGGTCGGTCGCCGTGCAATCCTCGGATTCTAGTGATTTAACGGTCCAGATCCCTGCGTACTCCTTCGCTCGTATATGGTTTGAATATTTGCGGAGCGATTGCAATATTTGCAGTACCATTGCAACTTTTTTGATATATGGATGCAACACAAATTTATTGTGTGCATTTTTTTTTCAAGTTTTTTCACGGTTGTAGCAAAACACTGATAAAATTGTTGCGTATCATATTTACCATCAATTCATTGTAGCAAATTTGATCAACGGTGGTAACATTTTTAATAACGGTTGCAACAAAATTTGGGACCCCATCATTACCGATCACACTTCATCTTTTTTTTGTTGTAGCAGAAATCATTAGTAATATTTTCATATCATGCTATCAAATGGATGTGCTTTGCACTAAAATACATCTAGATACATCCGTTTAACGAAAAATAATATAGATCAACGTAGTACCTTTTTAGTATAATAGTTGTACAAATGATAGCATTTTAATACCATAGTTGCAACATATTCGCGAATGTAGCAAAAATCGTATGGAGTGAAATCTGATGGGCCGATGGGCCTTTGCAGCAAATTGCATGGACTCTGGATCGTTTCCCATGTATGAATGGTTTATTGCATAACACAAAGATTAATCTTCATTAGGCAATAGCAAGAGTTCATTAGAAAATCTTTTTGTGAACTAATAAATGGCTAGATAGTATGTTCTAAAAAAATGGCTATATAGTATTTTCTTACATTTAATGTATATAATGCACAAAAACTAATATTACCATGATTTGATGAGTAAAATCATTATTTTTTATTAATCCATGACAACGTTCGGGTATATTTCAAGTAAGTAGTACGAAGTACTCCCTCCGTAAAGTAATATAAGAGTGTTTAGATCACGGAGGGAGTACTTGCTAAAACGCGGTGATTGACCCTCCAATCACAGCCTTTATTGCCGGATCGGTGACGTGGCGCGTGTTGATCCCGCGGGACGTCCCGTCTGTCATTGGCTTGTGGTAGCACTACCACGCGTCCAAGTTATAGTACAGTCCCCAAAAGCGAACCGGGCACGGAGAGGTAGGTCAAGATCGGACCCGCAGTTATTATTTTAATTAATATAATACTCGTACGGCCGATTCCCTGCCACGAATGTCGCTCCACCGTCGGTTTGTTTGGCTCTATATAACGACCAAGTTGTGGCCTTGGCCTGGAGCCTCCTCACCCTAATCCATCCATTGGAGCCTTCTTCTTGAGCCTCCTACTCCTCAATAACACCTTCCTCGTTGATTGAAGCTCGATCGAGCCCAAGTTGTTTCCATCTCTCGTGCACAAGGAAGCAACCAGGCAGCATGCTATCCATACATAGCCGCTGGTTGATTTCTCCTTTGTTCATCAAGAGAAAGAAAGAATAAATCTACCGTTTTTCTAGTCTTGTGTTTTGCCCTATCTCTCTCACTTTCATGTTGAGTTTATTTTTTAACTCTGCTTTTTCTTTTGAGGGATATTTTAACTCTGCTCCATCTATAAAGCGGGACGGAAATTTATTTCATGGATCTCTTTTATTAAAGAGAGAATCATATTTTAGAATAGTGTATCATATTTCCTAGGGGACATCTACTGCACATCTAAATTCGACATACTTTTGTTTTTACATAAAGATCCGTTTAGATTTTTTTAAATTTCATTGAACCACTAATAACTAGAGCACGTCTAGATGTGCCCTAAAGTCTTAGACTAATCCAAAGTTAAACATGAAGATTACACATTATTTTTTCAACAATGAGATTAGTTTGTTCTGATCTTTTATTTGATGCATTGGGATAGTAGATGTTAGAATTTGTTGATTATGGATGCATAAAACGTTTTTCTTTTAAGAACTACGCAAACTTTAGGGGAGTGTGTGTGTGTGCCAAAGCAATACTTTTTTGTTTGGTTTTCCTATGATTTATAAGCTGTGGCATTTTTTTATTTTCCTTTATTATTTTGGAACCAGGATTTATTAAAAATAACAGCTCTTTATTTTATTTTAAGTTTTTAAGGGGAAAATAAAATAGGAAATCAACGTGCGTTCCAGCCCAGACAATGAGGCCCAACAAAATATATTCTTCTTAGGCGATCCAAACAATATTCCCGGCCCAAAGCCAACCGCCATATAACGCCTTCCTCTCCCCTCCCCTCCCCGCCGCCCAAATTTCGCCAGCACAGCCCGGCCGCCGCGACCGATCTACAATCCCATCCCGCTCCTCCCGCGGCAAGGTGCTCGGCGACGAGGAGAGGGCCGCCGTGAACATCTACATCAAAGGTAATAACGGCTCCCCCTTCCCCGCCTCCCTCCCGCTCCGCCGCTAGATGGTCCTTCCTCGTGTACGCGACGCGCCCTGTCCCGCTCGTGCTGGGCTAGGGTTTTTTGTGCCATCCGCGCGCTCGTGGCGACTTGCTTGCGCCGGTTGCCTTGTTGGGGGATTTCCGTCGGTCTCGTAGTTTCTGTCGTGTTTCGTAGTTCCCTGCTCTGGTTGGCGACTTGAAGCGCAGGCTTCAACACCACGCCCTGATGGTGTCCCCTGGTCGAACTAGGAGACGTTTTTGGTCAGCAGTGTTGGTCCTGTGCATCTCTGCCCCGCTGTGCTTGAATTGACTATATCTGTTCATCCGACTGGATGGCTGCTGTTGCGTGAAGTTTTAGGTGGTTCGCAATTGGGGATTGATTTTTGGCTGCACCGTTGGAATTGCAAATAATACACTTCTTCTTCTCTTGTGATTATGTGAACCTTCTGATGTTGCTTGGTTGCTCAGTTATGCCCCTTGACACGATAGTTGTCCTGGTGGTGTTACCGGGGGAGTCAGGGATCTTTGCAAAACCTGCCACTGAACTGATTTTATTTGTGCGTCATGTTCTTTCACTAGTGGAGCTTTGGTTACATGGTTGCTGTGATTACGTGAACCTTTTGTGAATGTGTCAAGTGGTGCATTCTTACGGTTGTGTGTTCAGGGAACCCTTTTTTCTCCATGTTGTGGTCAAGTTGGCTTACAATTTTTGCTATGGCTCCTGTTAACTCATTTGTTATCTGGGTTTGTTTTTATTGTTCATTACGGGAAATGTTTAATTAGATGATTAAATTGTTGCTAAGTTCATGGTGAGTAGATAATCTACTGCTATGCTAGTTTGCTGTGTGTTTCTGTTTTGTCTTCTGAAAATCATTGTTATTTCATTCTTTCTGCAGAACAACAGTAGAATACCTGTGCTTAGATACAAACCCAATCGCTTCGCATTGACACATAGAATCATTGCATTGGATCTGTAACCTTGTTATCAGCTTTTGCTTGTAATCATATCGTTACATATAGGACATTTTCTATGGTGTTATAGCATGTTGTCCTGTTGGGAACCTTGTATGTCTTGAGCGTTGGTTTTTTGCCACAATGTGAACTGCTCGCTGAACATCTATTTTTGTATTTAGTGATACAGTTGCAGTATGGTTTCTGTTATGAATCCTGTGCACACATCAGTTATCTGTTTTTATTGTTCATTACAGAAAATGTGTAATCAGATGATTAGATTGTAGCTAAGTTCATGGTGAGTTCAAAATTTTTACCACCATGCTAGTTCCTATATTGTTTCTGTTTTGTCTTCTGACAACCATTGTTACTTCATTCTTTCAGCATAACATGAGTTCAAAGCCTGAGCTTAGATATGAAACCCCATTGCTTCACACTATCTTGTCTTAACATGAGTTCAAAGTCTTGTACCATGATGTGCTTTACTCATCAGTGACATTGTTTGGAAAGTATACGGTTCATATTATTGTTCTGGATTACCTGTGTGTTTTCTGTGTGTTTCTATTTTGTCTCCTGAAAACCATTGTTATTTCATTATTTCTGCAGAACATCAGTAGAATAACTGTGCTTAGATACAAATCCAATTGCTTCACATTGCCATGTCTCAACACATAGAATCATTGCATTGGATCTGTAACCTTGTTAGCAGCTTTTCATTGAAGTCTTGGACCGTACAGTTTCTATAATCAGCTTTTGCTTGAAGTCTTGAACTGTACAGTGTTTATAATCAGCAGTGACATTGTTTGGAAAGTACTATGTTCGTTTCATATAGTTACATATAGGACATTATCTCTGTTGTTATAGCATGCTGACCTGCTGTGAACTTTCTATTTATATGCCTTGAGTGCTGGATTTTTGCCACAATGTGAACTGCTCCTTGAACATCTTTTTCTTTATTTTGTTATCCAGTTGGAGTATGATTTCTGCTATGAATCTTGTGCACACATCAGTTATCAGTGGTTGTTTTTATTTTTCATTACAGGAATGTGTAATTAGATGATTAGATTGTAGCTAAGTTCGTGGTGGGTTCAAAAATTCTACCACCATGCTAGTTCCTATATGTTTCTGTTTTTGTCTCCTGACAACCATTGTTACTTCATTCTTTCTTGATTTTACTTGTTAATCATGTTCTTTCACTAGTGGAACTTTGGTTAGATGGTTGCTATGGTATCAGGTTTTGTGTGGCTTGGAACTGGGTATTGTTTTTGGTCTTACAGATGGAAGTGCAAATGATACGGGCAGACACTATGCATTTGCAACGATGTGTCAGTGTTCGGTATTTTTAGATTACGTGTACCTTTCGTGAATGTTCGTGAATGTGTCAAGTGCTGGATTCTTACTATTGTGTGTTCATGGAACCCTTTTTACTCCATTTTGTGGTTAAGTTGGACTACCATATTTGCTATGGCTCCTGTGATCTCATCAGTTATCTGGGTTTGTTTTTATTGTTCATTACGGGAACGTTTAATTAGATTATTAAATTGTTGCTAAGTTCAGGGTGAGTAGAAAAATCTACTACTATGCTAGTTTTCTGTGTGTTTTTGTTTTGTTTCGTGTCTCCTCAAACCATTGTTATTTCATCCTTTCTGCTGAACATCAGTGGAATATCTGTGCTTAGATACAAACCCATTTGCTTCACAATGCATGTCTCAACACATAGAATCATTGCATTGGATCTTTAACCTTGCTAGCAGCTTTTGCTTAAGTCTTCAGCTTTTGCTTGAAGTCTTGAACTGTACAGTGTTTATAATCAGCAGTGACATTGTTTGGAAAATACTATGTTCATATCAATATCGTTGCATATAGGACATTCTCTATGGTTTTATATGTTAAGTGTTGGATTTTTGCCACTATGTGAACTATTCCCTTAACATCTTTCTCTTCATTTTGGTTTCAAGTTGGTCTACATTTTTTGCTATATCCGGGGTTGTTTTAATTGTTCATTACAATACTGTAATTAGATGATTAAATTGTAGCTAAGTTCATCACTTCATTGTGAGTTTACAAATTCTGCCACCTTGCTAGTTCTATATATGTTTCTGTTTTGTCTCCTGTAAACCGTTGTTACTTCATTCTTTCTGCCAAACATCAGTAGAAAACCTATCCTTAGACAACGGGGAACGGTCCTACATGGTAGATGCCATTGAGGGCACCAGGGTACAACGGGAAATGGTCCAACAAGGTAGATATCGTTGTATAATATTATTTAAAAAAAATCAACATATCCAGTGTCACTTTTCCACCGCCTAACCGAGGTATTTTTCTATTAAAAGATTGTCCATCGCCTGCTCACTCCATACCCAACGCACAAACATATTCTTATGAACCTCCCGTTAGCTTGCGGATCCTCTTATTGGGGTGGAGGCTGAAACCGTGGCCACGGTCACGCCCGTTCTTCCTTCCTCCCCCCTTTCTTTTTGTCTTCATCTTCTCCACCACAGCCGCCACCTCCGCGTTCATCTCCGTCTCCTCGAGCAAACCGAGCAGGTCCTTCATCTTGACGTCGCTGGAGCTTTTCCCGCACCCTTTGCCGCGGTCTTGACAAGTGGCAACACAGCCATCGGCCGCGTTCTGGGCGATCATGGCGGTCGGCGCCGCCGGAGCGGGAGTGTCCCGGCCATGGCCCGCGCTGCTCTCGGCAACGACGGTGGGAGGCGCGTGTGCCATGGTTCACGGCGCGGTCGCGTGCGACGTAGTGGACCCGCTTCTGGACGCTTGGTTCGACGCCGGTGCCCTGCAGCATTAGCAGGCAGAGGTGCACGCCCGGTCTTGCCCCCCCTACGCCGCGGTGAAGGTGAAGACGATGGCCGGGGTGGGAATGACGCTGTCGTTGGCGGTGGGAGCGGGTCCGAATGCGGCGTCGGTTCCTGCTCTAGCTTTAGGTCGTCATGCTCCGGCTTTGTGTGGTCGTGCTCTGGCGTGAGGTGGTCGTGCTCCGGTTTGAGGAGACTGATGCCGTCGTGGTCGTCGTCGTGCTTGCGTTTGAGTTGGTACTTGGAAAAGTCGTAGAGGCGTGGAGCGATGGCCCAGTAGGTGTCGTCGTCGTGGCTGGTGGCGAGGCCCAGGCCATCCTCGGTGATGGTGCGGTGGTGCAGGACGGCGGAGGCGTTTTGCTCATCATGAAGGCCGGCATGCGTCCGTCACATAGCAAGTTCGGCCTTCCTGCCATTGCCGATTTGTAGTTCATGGCGGGATGTGCACGCCAAGATGCTGCAGCCTTGGCGCGGTAGGAACTAGGAATAGGGAGACAAGTAAGATGGAGCGCCTTGGACGGCAGGAGCGGAAGGGACCATGGCACCGTCCAACTTGTACATGGTTGGAAGATGAAGCGGTATATGCGTCATGGAAGGTCTGCTGCTCCTGGTAGCCGCACTTGCGGCAAGTGGTGGGCGAGCTCAGGGTGGAGGAAGGCGAGCAGGTCTGTACGTAGTCGGAGAAGCCGGAAAAATCAGTTATTTCCCTTGCTTAGTCTAACCGACTAGTTAAACAACAAGACTGGTTTCAGTCGAGAGGATTCAGTTAACCGATCAAGAAGATCTTATGCAGACAGTAGGTTAATTGCGGTTTCAGTCAAGCGGTACTGCTGAAAATAGTACAACCAGGATCACATTCAGCGTCATTTAAATGAGAAAATGAGGATAACCCCTGGCTTCTGCATCATAAGTATATTCATTAAATCCAACGTATCATCATTCAGTACATTCAGTGTCATATGTCTCTCCAACCATTAGCGTTGATAAACTATTTACAATTATCATTTGGGTGCCAGCCTGTACGTGTGAATCATCATAAAAAAAACTGATTGATGTGGCCGAATGGCTCGTGGAACCGACCGACGACCGTCTTAATTTCTTCCCTAGATTGGTACCCACGATGGATTACTTTGTATAATATCTCTAGTTTGAATTAATAAATTTTTGACTTCCTAAAGGGTCTTGGCCTTCAAAAAGTATACTGGGGGATACATATGTCCAAAATCCTGGCAATCTGAGTAGACACCTTGAAGTGTGCTTGGAGTTCAAAGTACAACCCCGTGGCCCATTGTGTTGCAGGATTAAATCATAGCAGAAGATTACTAAGGTATAAAAATCTAGTTAGGATTAAGAATCCTAAAAGGTCTTCATAACAGGCTGATAGCTAAGCTAGAAGAGAAATTATACAAGGACTCATTTAAAAATGGCAGCTCACAAGCCTTGTATGCATTTTGCACATTAGTTAAATTTCAAAAATCACTTGAATTACAGATTTTAAGTCTGCATGAGAAAGCAACACTTACTACCCGTATCCGTTCTCTATTCCATATAGTTTGATTTGTCGAGTGATAAACAATGCTGAAGGCAAGTTAGAAATAAGGGAACAAAAATAGCTATATAGAAATTCAGAAACCAATCATCTTGTATGCGCAAAACTGAAATAGGTATTCACTAACAATGCATGTTAGAATGGGAGAACATAAATTTGTATTTTGTGCTAGTACTAACTACTTTACACGTAAAACTGAAAAAACTACGTTTGGATGATAAAATCTTAATTTTCTTACATCGAGCGTGCTCACGTGCAGGTCGACTGAATTTTTTCATGGGCATCCGCCATTAGGTCCAAGAGGCTCCTTGTAGAAACCATCATTACAACTTCCTCGGCTGCATCAGGGCATCTCCAATGGTTGTAAGATAGGTGTTGGTTAGTTTGCCACCTAGGATCTAAAGATGATGTGGCATGTAATAAATGAGGTGAGAGAGCAAAGTAGCATGTAGATTAACCAACACCTCTTGTACAAACTCCAAGGTAGACTAGAGATCGACTATATTATTATTTTATTTTTTATTGGATGTCTTACATACAACCCATTGAAGTGCTTGTATGATAGCTTGTTGGTTGATGACATGGACAATTTACCAACAACACCTACATACAAACTATTGAAGATGCTCTCAGGATGTAGACATATATGCAACTTAAAGTAAATCTCAGTGCTAAAGTGCGTATGACCTAATAAAGTAAAAATGACAGGGTTATTAAACAAATCTCAATAATAAAATGAGTGTAAAAAACTTGACAAAAATAACAAATTACCTTTGTATTCAAATTCAGCAGCACACATGCACAAAGTGTAAATCTTCAACACAGTTAAACCATACAGTAGTACTCCTGTAGTATTACTTTTGTACATGCTATGAGATACCATCAAGGCTCTGCATAGCAACAGACACGGTAGAACAAATTCTCGATGTGGGCATAGCAGTAATAATTAACTTACCCTCTTCGCTCCAGAAGGTGGTGCAAGGAGGGAGGTTCGGATTCGGAAGGGGCGGCCTGGCCTGGGCGCGCCGGGGAGACCTTCTTAGCAAGCATCATCGAGTGCCATTAGATTTGTAACACATCTACACATAGGCCCACAAAATTGAGATTACATTAGTACGTACATGGTAAAATGCGCAGTATGAATTACAGTTTATTTGCAAAGATAGGATAATTCAGAGAGTTTAACGCTCATATTGTTCTCTTAGCAAAGTTTCCTTGAAGACACACCAGGATATTAGACTTGCATGAAGAAAAGAAGATAAGATAACAAACTCGGATAAAACCGCCAAAGCTATGAAATGTGTATAGCTCAGTAAGTAGTTGACAGAACAGAGTACAATTATTTAAAGAAAGTACTACTAGTAGCTTTGCTCATCATGTAAGGGCACCTAGCCATGTTCTCCCATTTCCTTTACATTCGGCAGTCTGAAACAAATCAAAATTCAAATAACAAAAGACAATAAATTTGTGTCAATCAATGACCTAGCTAGACCATAGAAGTACGTCCTTCGCTCCCCACTGCTCATTGAGTGTCACTGCTCCCTAGCACGCAGGCGACGGCCGAACGCGGGATGCCGACGGTGGAAAGCAAACTGCCCGGCACAGAACACACACACAAGGTCACACACCATGGGCTGCGACGGCGGTCGAGTGAGGAGGGGCACGCGGGGGGAGCAGCCGAAGCGTGTCGTGCGTGGCGGTGGTGGCGGCAGCTTGGCGTGGAGGCGCACCGACGGTGGCAAGCGCGAAGGGGCGCGTCGTGGGAGAGCGTGGTGGCGATCTGGCGCAGAGGGCACGAACGGAGAGCGGCGTGAGCGGGCCGACGAGGAGGGCCGCTAATTCTTTTTGTTGCGTTTTGCAGTTGCGTGGCGTCTGTCTGCGCGGGCTGCTGTGAGGCGTGGATGGGGTGGAGAGGGACCGGCGTGCGGATGGCCGGAGGCGACGGAGCGGACGGCGACATCGCTCCTGCGTATGTCTTAGGGTGTGCAACCCTCCTTCTGTCACCGTCACGTGTGTCTTATCTTCTCGATCTGTTCGCCGGAAGCATGCCGGAGGCGTGGGGGCTTGCTGGTGTGCTCGAATAAAGGCGGCGGTCCTAGGGTTCCAAATCGCGCCAAGATGAAGATCTTCCAGACGTATGTCCTCTTTGATCTGGCCGGAAGTGTCGGGTTCCGGAAGGCTTTGCCGGCGAACTCCCATGGGTGTATGCATGGAGATTGCCGGATCGGGTGGGATTCGGTCGCAACGCAAAAAGTGACGCGAAGCTCTGCTCTGTTGCCATCGTGGGAAAATCCATGGTGAAGTCAGAGGTGAGAATGTCATGATGGCTGAGATTGGAGGATTCGGAATGGTGATTGGAGTCTTTGCGTCGATGAGGAACTGGCTCGGAGTTTCAGGAATCGTGGCAGCAGTATGTTAGCGGGGGCAACAACACAGGTGAAGTTCAAAGTCCTACCTTTCTGGATGAAAATCCAAGGTCTGGCCTTAATTGGTTGTGCCTGGCAATGATCTTGCTGAAGACATTGTTTTAAGAGCGGGGACTATCTTCAGGGTGAAACCCCAAGGTCTGGCCTTAATTGGTTGTGCCTGGCACTGATTCCTTCTTGAAGGCGGTGCTTTTGAAGAATTGGACATCAGGTGTTGGCTTGGTGGTGGTTGTGCTGCTGCTGCAAAGATTGTAACTCTATAACGGGACTTTTCTTTTTATTTCTTTTCTTTTTGTTTTGGTTGGCTGAGTGCATCCGTATTGCCTTTTGGGCAGTGCGTAGTTGCAGAGGCCGGGTGTAATTGGTATCTTCTCGATATTAATATATTCTCCTTTTCCAAAAAAAAAATCTAACCATTTTAAGACAAGTAATATGAATATGTTTTTCTCCTTGCTCTGTTTTAACTCAACCTGTATAACTTTGCCTGTAAGTATTGATGAAGGACGATGCAGACTGATTTCCTTCCTTTTTATTGGTTGTGCTCTTGTGGTTCAGAGTAGCGCGCTCACTCAAATTGGCAGCCACACGGGGCACTGCTGGTGGGTACCCCCTAAGACTGCACGACGCCCAGCTCCATATGGTGGGTACCGCCAAAGACCCAGGCGGTACCATACATGAGGCTACCGCCACAGACCTTGGCGGTAGGGTCTGCACAATAACAGCCAGTGTTCTGCTTTCTGCACATCACAGCCATCAACAAGTTGAACAATAATAACAGTTCACATAGTATTTTTCAGCAAATTCTACAAGAACATAATAATATCTAAATTCATACAAGATAGATAACCAACACAATCGATGTTCGAACTACATAACAAGAGTTCACACGAAGCTCGCCATAAACAAGTTCAACAAGACCATCACAAAGTTCAAACTACTTAAAGTTTTACATGACCATAAGCAACTACAACTACAATACTACTTCCTTCCCCTCTTGCTTGTACGGTCCTCATTCTTTTTGGACCGAACTTCCTTGCGAGCTCCTCGAGTACGCCGGTCTCTCTGGAAAAGATCTGGGCTGAAAGGGTCCAGGTGAGGTCCCCTGTTGGTCCTCTGAGATGGTTGTGTGACTGGAGGTGCATCTCCCATTTGTGACGCATTGATCTCATCCTCATAGTCTCCATCATCATCATCTTCGTACTCAGCCTCAAAATCAACATAACCATCATTAGTATCTTCATACCCAGCGGGATGGCTCGAAGTAGCGGCGCCATGGCTCGAAGTGTCGGCGCCATGGCTCGAAGTACCGGCGACATACACATTAGCGGCATTCGAACTTGAACAACCAAGAGCTCCGACAATCTTGCGGCAACGTTTCATTATTTTCTGGCACAAGGAAAAAGAAGAAAAAGAGATATGAGACATCAATTGGAATTAGTAAATACATCCAGAAAGTTTACTATATACTTACTTTCATCGTGTCCCTCAACGTTTCTTCAGAAATCATTGATTGGGGGGTGCCTGAGTGCGTGTCCACCATCAGAAATAGTCCTGTTCAGCTCCCAACTCTGGAAATTAACAACAATTGTCAGTTCCCGTGTAATGACATAACTGCAGCAATGGAAATTAATATGAACTTACCACTCTATCAAGAAGTGGTGTGAACTCTCTATGATAGCCTTGCGAGTTCCTCACAGTCTGATTGTACTCACCCTCGGAGCTATCCTCTTCAGTTAGAGTTAACATATCTTTATCGGTCCACCGTGGCCTCAAACGCAAACGGAATTTTGCACCATCATCATACCACATCAGATAATCCATGACTGTGTCCTAGTTGGGGATAACACCGTTTCCGTCTCCTTCCTGTTTTCCCTATCAGCCCACATATCCACATATTGTTGATGCTTGTTTTTACAATAAAAAATATGGTTATAGCTCTGCCTGTTCATTCTGCATATCAAAATGAAAAAGGAAACATAAGAAATGAGTGTCAAGCCACATAAATTTGAGGGACATTATGTTATACAAGGAAACAGAACACTCACTGGTGAAGAGCCAAGCCACCCGTGTAAACATCATCCGGTGGAACGCGTTGTATCACACGAAACTGCTCGCCCACACGATATGGTACGTGTCATTCGGCAGCAAAGATGCATATCAATGGACACCTTTTCCGCCAAAGTTCTTGATCCCTCCTACACATTGAGTTCAACTTGAACTCTTCGCCTGGAGCTTGTGCATACGGTTGCCAAATAACCTGCAAAGTATTTGAGGAGTCATGTTACACAACACATATGCATAAGTAGTACAAAGTGTTAGAAAAGCATACAAACCTGATTCCATAAGAGTGCATCGAACTCGTTGATAAAACTCTTGTACAAAGTTTTTGACTTCCCGCCAAAGATCCTAGTCTTGTCCCAAAAATACGCAAAGGTGGGGTGTCGAGATAAATCTTCATCACCGTCCCATTGCTCAAAAGGTGGGAGCACAAACTCCCATGGACCAGGTGCAACTCTTTCAGGACGTCCCACAGGCAACCGTGACCACATCCACACAGCAAGGGCCCATGTAAACCCCCCCCCCCCCCATAGATGGTCTCTGTGATGTTTTCCTGCAAGCTTCATCCGACTGCAAATTCAAAGTCATTATCAGAATTACACAAGTCATTATAAGAATTGCACAAACTCAACCAAATAAGTATAGTTCAAAATATGGTGCCCCGATGACTACCTGGCGGTATAAGTACACCAAAGCAGCTGATCCCCAACTATAGCCAGCATCCCAATCTCTTAGGAAGTCAACATACATCCATGGGCAATTGTTACCTAAGCAGCCAGAAAAAACCACCTGACATAACAGATACCACATATAAGCCTGCGCATAACGCTCCACTGTCTTCTGCGTGGCACCATGGGGAACTCCGGACATGTTCTCAGAAAGCCACTTGAATGAGACACCGGATGACCGGTTTTCCTTCTTCCCTTCAGGTGCGGCGGGATAAGCACCAATGAGACCGATAACCCTATCGCGCCAGTTTCTTTTCTCCACTCTTCCGATGAGCGGCCGCCCGTTGATGGGAATTCCACCGATCATGGCAATGTCCTGAAGGGTCACAGTCATCTCGCCACAAGTAAGATGAAAACTATGTGTCTCAGGCCTCCAGCGATCAACCAAGGCTGACAAAGCTGCATGGTTGTAGTTCGGTGCATCCCGCTTGAACTGGAGCGCGAAAGCTAGAAGTCCCGCTCTTCGAAAGTAAGGCTCGAACCGAGGATCCCATGCCAAAGCCTTTCCGTGACCTCGCATCCGGATATGGTCCAAAACCTGCCAACAAAAATACTTGATTACTACAAAGCTACACAAAAGATGAATTTGACGGTTCAAATTATTCTTATTACCCGTCCATTATCGATAGCATGGCCACGATATTCCTTGTCGTAGGCGGGCTCAAGATGGGTATACCAACGCCCCTTATTCTCCTCATGATCGGCCATCCTAACATACAAAAATCATATTCATATCAACCATTTGATAACCCATCGAAAAAATCTACCGTATACAATATTATATATTCATACACATATCCCCAAATATTCATAAACATATATGCATATCAAAATTCTATACTAAACCTAACAATATCGTAAGCACACTAATCTTTACCACCACAATCATATCAACCTCATAATCATATCAAACAAAAACATCCTACATATTTATCACACAAATATCCGCATATATCAATACAAATATCTATCGTGCCAAAATATTCACACACATATATGCACAATAATCTTAACCTCACATACATCCCAAACATATCAACCTCACATTCATCCCAAACAAACACATCTAACTAATTAATCAAAAATGCTATGCAAATGTACATACACCTAATGGATAATAATGTGACCGAAATAACAAGTATTGACAAAAACTAATTGAAGGGGGTGGAGGAGGTTACCTTGCTCTTCGATTTGCCCCAAAGATCCCCAAAAACGGTTTAGAAACAATGGAGATCCATGGGGAGAGTGGATGGGCGGAGAGAGGGAACCAGTGGGGAAGAAGATGAGAATAGAAGAAGTAACGGGTTGGCGGCGGCCGAGCGCCTAGTTAACTACCCAGGATGCTACCGCCAAAGTCCCTAGCGGTAGGGTAACACGTCGTACCGCCGAGGCTCCTGGCGGTACCACTTATCCAACGTGGCACGGCCGTTAACCTAACGGAAGCTTGTCCAACTCTCCCCGCCAGGGGCTATGGCGGTACGTCCTTATATCCTACCGCCAGGGACTACAGCGGTGGAAAAAAGGTCAGATTTTAAAATAATTTCAGAACGGGGTCAGATCGGGATTTATTTTGCAAAAAAGGTCAGAACAGTGATTTTTGCCTCGAGGCTCATCCCGTTTCTGCTACCCCCAGGTCATGGTTGGGCTCCATCAATGAGTGTGTAGTTCGCGATAATACACTGCCATTGGTCATGCTCAGCGTCAATTACGAAAGCTCTTTGGCAACGTGATCAGTTGAAAAATTGGTTTCATGGAAACTTTAAAGCTGAAAACCATGTATATATGTTTATTATTTTGTACTTATCTGCTAAAATATTATGCATTACATGGTGATTACAACAAGTGGTTTTTTGTGAGAAGATTAAATATATGCTTAGGTTAGGTTATGTTTTCGTTTTCTCCTGTTAGTCAATTATTATTTTGAAACACTTACAATGGTATATATGCGGATTAGAGATATGTTTAGGCCATCTCCTTGTTTTTGTATTGGTCTATCTGTCAACAATCTTTCATCAATTTGCCCTGCTTACGATTCAAGAGGTATCTTGGTAGAATTACCCATTTTATAAGAACGGACGGTTGCATTCTTCTTTTGTCACCAATTATAGCAAAAGTCGCTGAAAATTCCTTGATACATTTTTTAGTTTAACCATGGACGCTATATATCCTACAATACACTTGGGAAAGTTGAGTTTACAGCATTGGCGTGTGCCTTCTAATAATCAGACATAATCCATCTTCTTCGTGTTTGCCATTTTGAATAAAAACTGGTACCAGTACATATTAACTTGACATTCAGGATAGAGGATATGCCAAATTTAGTTGCACAAATTGGACACGCAATATTGGCCGGTCAAATCTATGTTCCCACGATGAGTTATTTATGTTATCTAAACTATTTTACAGCTTGCCTAGCACTTATAGATAGCTCTATTTTAAGAAATAAATGTTGTTAGAAATGTTTGAGAAAAAGTTTCTAAAAGCATCGATCTACAAACGATTGATATAAATACGTGTATTCACATTCCTATAAGAGGAATTACTATAGCCTACTTACCTGTCAAACAAAGAAAAGAATATATTGTTTCCAATCAACAGGTACAAAGTAAAGAAAAACAAACTTTGCCATTTTATTTTCTTTGTGTAAAAGACAACCAGATGAATAATTCGTAAGACGCTGAAATAAGCAATTTTGAAGAGCCCACCACCAAACCTTTCTCTTGAATGTGTCAAAGACTGAAGGTGTCGACACAGAACATCCCAAAGGTACAAGCAAGCAATATATCTGTGAATTCAACTCAATTTTATATACTTTATGTAAAAAAAATGTCATTTGCAATACCTTCCTTATATAAATTAAGCAATAAAAATGAATACAAAAAACATACTTTGCCATCTAAAATTAAGTAATAAAAATGAATGCAAAAAATACATACTCTTCAATTGCAAATAATTGATATGCCACGTACAATTCTACAAGAAACAGAAATATGTGACGTTTTTGGTTTGCACCTTTATGATAGAAATTGGAAGGTCTCTGAAGCTACTATCATCAATAGTATTCTTTGTGCATGACGACTTATTTCTATTCATCTGCATTTTCGATGGCTTGATATATGTAGATGAGCCAACAATCATCCTTTGAAGGATGATTTAGGCAGATATCATGACTATCATCTTATTGTGACGCTCCCGATATCGGACCGTGTACAGTAATCATACACGCAAGGTACACAGCCGAGATCAAGGACTCACGGCATGATATCACAACACAACTCTATTAATAAAAATAATACAAGGTGTTTAATACAAGCCAGGGGCCACGAGGGCTCGAATACAAGAGCTCGAGAGCACAAAATTAGCGGAAGCAATAGTATCTGAGTACAGACACGAGAATACAAGGTTGCCTTAAGAAGGCTAGCACAAACATAACACGATGGAAAAGGCGAGGCCTCCTGCCTGGGAACCTCCAAACTACTCTGGTCGTCGGGGATCTCCATGTCGTAGAAGGCACCAGAGATATTCACGTTGCGGTGGTCAGCATCGGGGATCTCCTGCTCCTAGACGCCTCGCGTCTGATTGCAGGTACCGGGCATATGGAAAACAAAGGGGGAAATAAAAGCAAGGGTGAGTATCTAGCATACTCAGCGAGACTTAAGCCCAGGCATTCTAAGCATTTATGCATTTGTATCAAAATGGAAGGGGAGGCTGTATAGTGGACTGCAAGTCAGAAATACCAGGGTAAGGGGGAATACGCTAGGCCTACCGAAGACTAGCATCTTCACGCGATTCTTGCAGCATGGGAAGAGAATAGCCAGCAGTTATTTATAAAGGATAATTAACAATGCAACAGAAGTTGCTGCAGCATTGTATAATAGTAAGTTGTAATAATTATCAATGCCTCCGAGATCTCTCCCTCGACACCCCTGCGAGGAAGAAATACCCGGAACCAACAGTTTAATAGTAGTAGTTTGTAGTAGTAGGATCTGACTTCAGCATAAAGCGTCCTATTACCGTGGACACGGCTATCCGAATAGATTTCATCCCTGCAGGGGCTGCACTACTGTTACCCTACATGCTCGGATCTCGAGGGTGGCGTACACCTTGTTAGGTAATGCCCCATCGAGGATATCTGACACGACGTAGTCCTACCTAGGCTCAGCATAGAGCCCATCCGCCGGTCTAAATCCTAAGTACGCAGGGACTTTGGACCCTTGCCCTTTGTATTCCTGCACGGTACGAGACTGGCCGGTGAAGCAGAAGAAAAAAAGAAAGCACGAGCAAAGAAGACACACTTCCCGGCAATCAGTCTACGGTACTGCTGACGTCTGAAGAGATTTTGATAGAATGTACGCCGCGGAGGGCCCACACCATAATCCCACGTGGAGGTAGTGCGTATAGGGCACGTCGACCAACTCAAGTCATCCACCTGACCAATTAAGCATTTTATTATTATCTGTCGGGATAACCGTTATCGTTGCCCCTACTGGGTGAATCGCGGACAACGACATCAGCCAGGTCCACCCTCATAACCAGAGCCAGTGGCCGCCTGCCGTGTCGTCCCACCAACTCTTGCGGTTACCAACAAGGTGAACCGTCTCCTTGCCTTATATCGTGTGTGCTCTTGAAAGAGCTCGACTTTTATACAATACAGGGTATCTCACGGCCAACGAGCAAGGACTAGGACCACGATGGTATCCGCCTGTCCTGCCGTCCCGATACAATACCCTGCGAGGGCACCGTTGGGTCATTCGACTCCTTACCTGTAAGGACACCAGTTGATTCAGGTTCCTACCAACAAGTGAAACCAGGAGGAGTCACTCTCGATGGTACACTTGAGGTGGCTCGACAGAGACATCAGCGGGAATGAACTAAAGAGGAATATCCTCGTATCACCCCGGTGGTGCTTCGCTACCGAGCCGTCGATGAGAGTGAAATACGAGTCCATCCACTCGTAAGTCAAACTTGAAGCGACTCGGCAGAGCCTCGCCATTGTAGGTTCCTTTGGGCGTCTGCTCTGTACCGTACCTGTTGCAACAAGTTAAATAGTTTGTGTTCGGCGTTCACTCCCCAGAGTGATCACGGCCCGCTATCTAAACCTAGTTAACTAACAATGCGCAGGGCTAACGGCTGAATATAATATATTTATAATAAGCAGAATAGGATAAAGGAGGGTACATCAAGGGGCGACAATGACAGGCTATGCAATTTAATAGGTAAGCAACGTAGCAGCAGCAATGCCTAGTGCAATAGATAAATATAGATAGATAGGCGATATATGGGAGAGGTGATGGGGCACTGCTTGCCTAGAAGCTCGACAGTATGGGTACGATCATCGATGTAGTAGTCGTACTCGGCAACGGTGTCATCGGCGCCAGCAACGGGGTCTACCGAAGAATAAAGGGGGGAGAAACAGTAAATACAATGCACACAATGCAAACACAGAAAAAAGACATGGAAATTGAATTGTTCATGATGTTCTAACGCAGGGCTAAGTATTTTAGGTGGAGTGGGGATTTATCCGGGGATGACTCATCAGTACCGGTTGATTACCAGACAGATGATCCGGAGAGGAAGGTTCCATGTCTGCAGTGTTAGAGACATCTGACAGTCATGTGGATAGTGTATCCGTGCTCGTTGATCCATTCTAAACAGCTTTCAGTTTTAGAACATTTTCATCCGGAAAGTTTTACCGACTCCGGTCGTCTGACAGGCAGATGAACCTGAGGGAAATGTTCCACGTTCGGTATGTTAGAGGGATGCGGTGGGGATACGGGTAGCGTATCCGTATTCGTTGTATTTTCCTGAACAAGTTTTATGTATAAATTATTTTGATTCAACTTACGGTTTAAAAGATATTAATTTTCTAAGTTTAATTCATATTAAACCATTTTCTAGATTTATTTAATCAATTGATCTAACATTATCCAGAATAGTAAATTTGACTGGTCAAACCTGACATAAGAGGCCCATCTGTCATAGGCTGGGCCTTTGACTGGTCAACTGACCAGTGGACCCCATGTGTCATAGACACATCTCTAATATAATTCATTTTATCTATACAAATTGTAAAAAGGGGGGCATATGTCATTGTCTCTGGGGAAATTTAATCTAACAGTTTTCTTCTAACTTAACAAAATGGCCTAAGGCCCACTGTCATGGACTGTTAGTTTAATTAACTAGGGGGTTTATTAGCTAAACTATATGGGGTTAACTTAATAGGGGGGTTAGTGGCCTTGGGCCCATTAGGCAGTGGGATTAGGGGGCGTTTGCCCATGCCGGGGGCCAGGGGCACGGCGGCGAGGACGCTCCGGCGAGGGGGGCAGCGAGGCTTCGAGGCGTCCGGGCGGCAACGGTGGTAGCAGGAGGGCGGTGCAGCTTCGGCAGGAGCAACAACCACATGAGGGCACTGGAGGGGGAGGTCCGGGCGAGGCCAAGGGGCGGTCGGCCATGGGAAGTTGGGTGTGCCGCCGGAGAGGCAGGAGGCGGAGCTAGGGCGTGCGTGGGGAGCGGATAGGGACGGCTAGAATGCGACCAACGCAGTGAGAGAGCGGGTGCGGTGGCACGGGAACAACGGCGACGTGCGTCGACTGTCGGAGCCATGACGTCCATGGTAGCGAGGCTAGAAGGAAAAATAGAGGGGGGAGGGGGGAAATGGTGCTGCAGCTCACAATGGTTCGCTTCGGCGTCTCGGGGGAGTCGGGGAAGCAGCGGTGGCGATGAACTTTAGCGGCGGTTGCCGGCGGCCGTGGTGGGAGTCGGCGGAGATGGCAAGCTGAGCGGCACGAATCCAATCGAGCCGAAGCGTGGGGGTGAGGCAGTGGTCGATGGCGGTCCTCCCGGACTTGCTCTTGGCCGGCGAGGTGGCCGGTGGCCACGACCACGCAGCCGGTGCGGCGACGGCAACGCCCACGGGCGGCCCAGGGAGGAGCAGGAGAGAGGGAGGGGGACTAAATGGCGACGGCTAGGGTTTCCAGGGGCAGGGGGTCGGGGTCATCTTTTTATCCACGCCGAGGATGCCGTAGATGGCCGCCACGGCGGCATGACGCCGTGTGATGTACCGAAGGCCCGATCTTTCGAGGAGAGCGAGGGTAGCTATCGATTTGGTGGATTTTGACCTTGACGATCCGGCTATACCGTACCCAAAGATAAACCTGGCAATCGCTAAACCAATCTCCGATGGTTATTGATCTTATCGTAGGCACGATCAACCTGAACAACGAGGTTCGCGTTCCTGCAAGCAACCGAAGAACAAGCAAGAACGAACATAAATTGCAATTTGAAACTACGAATAATATATTAAGCACACGAAGTAGTAAGTTGGGGTTTCACTGTGGATCTGACAATACGGTAGTCCTACACGTCATGTAAATACGATTTATAGCAATGGCTAAACAATATAATAAAACCCGAGTTTAAACCCTAATTTTAGCTAGCTATTTATTAAAGGACGGCGTCCGCGTATTGACGCCACTGGATCTTCGTATCTGACACAAACTCAAGACTTGGCCGGTAGGACTCTTGCATGATACGGCTTGACCGGTTTGGTCGGAAGCTAATTCATGAAGGAATCCAACAGTCCACTATCTATCCATATGTTCGTCAAAAGATACATCGATGAAATATTTGTGATCTCCAATCCGGTGGCGCAGGTTCATGTGGTAGCAACCCCACATGAAATCATACCAAATCAACCGGATGTGATCAAGATTGGTGTTTCGATGGGTAGTGCTCGCAATGGAGACAGGGTCACGTGTGCAGCTATAGCCAGAAATTCCCAGGGGATGTATTTGGGATCCTCAGCTTTGATGATGAACAAAGGACCGAATGATCAAGCTCTTCAAGCTATGGCTTGTAGAGAAGCTCAAAGTTTGGCTCAAGACCTATTGCTTCAGAAGATCATGATTTTATGTGAGGACAGGTGCATTATAAAGGATATCAAGGAAGGAACAACAGGGATGAATGCTATGGTCGTAAATGAGATTAGAGAAAACTCGTTAAGTTTTCAGTCTTGTAATTTTTCTTTTCATAAGAAGGTAGCTAGTAGTGAAGCTTTTAAGGTTGTTAAATTTGCGTCAAGTTTAGACTTGGGTAGGCATGTGTGGTTGATCGGACCTCATGAACCGATTTGTACTCCGGTAAAGGAACAAAATTGTCTTTTATGCTAAAAAAAATGTAGCCGGTCGGGTCTTGTTCACTTGGCCTTGACGTTGCATGCATGCATGATCCATCACATGAGTACTCCTTTTGCATATGTTGGTTTGGTTATATTCCAATGAAAACTTTGTATATATATATATGCATATACAATACACATATATATGGATCAGTTAATCTCCGCATCTTTATCCGAGGTATGTGTGTGTCTTCTATAATTCTGCAAATAATCAAATATTGTGTTGTATTTTTGTTTTGAATACAAAAATAATAATTCATATAATTTCTATTAGAATTCACATGATAATTATTTTTAGCCATAATTTCTATTAGAATGCACCCTGCAGCGCCGCTGTTCCATCACAACTTGATTTCTCGTGCATGCATGCAGCACAAGTGTTTCATCATATATAGCAGTGTATTTGGGTTCGTACGTGCTTAGTCTGGATCTCAATTGTACGTAGCTGACAAGCCAATCTCCACCAACGTAAATCCTTGGAAGTGCTGTGATTTAATTTGAGTACGTCGCTAGTAACCCGCTTGATTATAAAAGGAAAAAGAGAGAGAGAGAGAAAAAAGTGAAAAATAGCACAAGAAAAAGGAAAAAAAAGTGAAAAAAATCAGGCCGGCTAGCATCTGCGTTGGACTAATTTTATCTGCTGCTATTCGGGACACTAATTTGTTGATGTTCTTGGTTGCCATACACTCTGTTGAATATCTAGCTATTTCGAGCTATTATATATTCATCAATATCCTCTCTCTTGATTCAGTATCTGGGTTTAGATTATTTTATCTCTTATTAGTTGACTGCCAGCACTAGTTAGAAGTTTGAGCAATTATTCAATTTGCATTGCTTTTTGCTTAATTGTCCCACTGGTATTGTGAGTCGAGGAAACCGTCACCAAGCTCCACCTTCTATATTATACCTTGTTCGGTCACTTGGTAATCGCTATATCCATCTTTTGATAACTTTTGACACCGCCAACGGCCGATAAGCACTGCAGCACGGTAAAAACTAGTAAGAGTTTGGATCATTGCTAGAGAGTTGAGAGACATTTACCACCACCTCGCCGTAGTTACTATAGGAGCAATATACTTGTGATTTTTTTTCCTACTAACCATGGCAGATTCTAGAGCGGCCAACAGTTGGGTTGCGTCTATTTTGGGAGATGACTTGCCATATGTTGATCCTGATCACTCTTGTCAACCATAAAAGGTGCGGCGTTCGTCACAAAATGTACATCATGGTACACAACACATCGTCAGGTGACCTTTTGCCTAATTTTGAGGGTAAATATGACCCTGATTCGTATATTGATTGGGAAATAGAGGTAGAAGAAATCTTTGGTAGCCATGATTTTTCTGATCATAAGAAAATTAAAGATGCCACTAAGAGCTTTTCCGGTTTTGCTTTAGTTTGATGGAGAAATTATTGCCGGGAAAATATTTATAATATACCTACTACATGGAAAGGTTTAAAAATTGTTATGCGCAACATATTTGTTCCTTCGTACTTTGCTAGTGATTTACTTAGAAAATTACAGCGTTTAGTACAAGGCAATCACACCGTTGAAGAATATTATGATAATCGGTGTAATGCTTTGATTCGTTGTGGTTTAGAAGAAAGTGAAGATGATTTTTTTAATAAATTTTGGAAAGGTTTAAACCATGATATACAAGATATAATAATGCATGAAGAACTATATTCTGTCAACCATTTGTTTCGTCTTGCACGACGCCGTGGATGTGCGCCACGACTCCTACATGAACAGGAGGTAGAAGAAGACATGTGAGGTGGGAGTAGGCCGGGTGTTGGGCCTTGCCCTAGGTGGGGAATAACCTTTTTCCATTTTCTAGTTTTTCTTTGCTTCGGTTTTGTTCTTTACTGTTTTATTTTATTTTCCTTAGCAAGTAATTCTATTTTGTAAAATGTGACACTAGTCCTATTACTTGTATTACACATCAGGGTATAGCTACAAAAGTTTGAGCCATTAATAAAATCATTTTGATATTTTATCCAAATTATAAATGACTAATATGGACTATTTGGTTACTGATTGAATTGTTTAAAATACGTAAGTGTTATATTAAATATCCTTTACCATAGTGTCTTGTTATACTGAATTTTAGGCATTTAAAAAAATAAGTTTCACATTTTAAAAAATAGGTTTCACAATCTTGTTATACTGAATTTTCCACTTTTGCTTTTAATTCCAACCAAGGGATTTTTAATAGTATTTGATTTAAAGATGATCAAGGCAAGGTTAATCATTATGATTTGTCTTTAGAAAAAGCTAGCCCACTGTAGCTTGACACCGAGGGTGTTACGCTTATCTTCTTCAATGTAGAAACCTTGCACAATCATTTTAAACTTTCTATCCGTTTTCCCTATCAAATTCCCTGCATTTGTACTCTTCTAATGTATCATCCTCATTTTCTTTCATGTAACTGTTAGTTCCATTTAACCGTTTTCTCAATAAATGTAACAATTTGTAAAAACACAATGATGGCCACTTTTCACAATATAGCAAGTATATATTGTTTACTGCTTTGCATTGCAAAGTATTATATTTGTTCATTCAACTTACTAGAGAATCTCTCCTATCACTCATGAATTGTCCATAACTATGAGAGTTTAAACCACTTGTGATGTTGAATTATTAAATTTTAATTGAACTTACGGTGTTGTTGAAGTATTATAGCTGGAATAAATTTAGTATGTGAGATTGTCGTATAGGTTACAAAATAACTTTGATTCCACCCTTTTAAAATTTGCACCCGAAAGCACGAGAAAAGAAGGACAACATCTCACATGAGCTTTGGACAGCAATGCCAGGACCTGATTGCACTATCTCTAGCCTTTACCTCTTCCAGGGTGTTTCTTAATGGTGCCCCCGGAATGCCATTCTACCATCGAAGGGGTTTAAGGCAAGATGACCCCAAATCACATTTCCTGTTCCTTCTTGCCATTGATCCCCTACAACGCATATTTCAGCGAGCAACTAAAGAAGGAATCCTCGAACTTATTGACCACGCAGCGGCACCCATCAGAGTCAGTCTTTCTTTATGCGAAAGATGCAGCCCTGTTCATTAATCCATTCAAGATGGAATTTCTAGCAATAAAAGAGATCCTATCCGTTTATGGAAGCATCTTGGGGTTGTTCACTAATATTTGCAAATCGATAGGGTACCCCATCTGATGTGATGCTAACCTGACTAGCGAGGTGTTGTCTGAATTTGCGCGAACAATTGATTCTCTGCCATGCAAGTACCTAGGCCTTCCTCTGTCTCCGTGCAAGTTAAGGTGGGTTGATATCACAAAATTGTCGCTAGGCTGGTCGGATGGAAAGGGAACCTGATGAACAAAGTTGGAAGGGTGACTTTGATCAACTCGGTGCTAATCGAATCACAACCTACTTCCTAACATCGTGCGGCATCCAAGTGGGTCGTCAAGAGGATTGGAAAAATCCAAAGGAGGATACCTAAATACATTGTGTCAGCTCTCTTTGCTCTCGCAGGGAGGAAGAACCACATGGTGGCCCAAGCCCTACATGATTGTAGATGGATTGGCTGCAGTGAAGATCTGCAGGCTTTCATTATGCTCTGGGAGAAGATTCAAAGAACAACTCTCGCCGACCACCAGGACCGCACTGATGTGTTATGGACAAAAAATAAGATGCACACTGCCAAGTTTGCTTACAAATACCAGTTCATCGGATCCATAGCTAAGCTTGAGCTTGAGATGATTTGGAAACTCAAAATTGATAGGGAGGTCCAATTCTTCATTTGGACATTGGCACATAACATATTGACTATAACTTTGAGAGCACACAGAGTGAGATCAGAAAAACTTGCTCCCAGTGTGGCCCAGGATTCTGCTATCCCTATCCACCTCTTCCACCCCAACTTAAACTCCATACATGATTGGTGGCTCTTCTACATGCGAGATACAAAAAAGAGCACAATCCTTGCATCGTACTTTCCCTGACATATCTGGAATGAGCACAACAGAAGAGTTCTCTCGATATTGCAATCATCCACTAATTATAATGGGTAACCTCAATGATCAGTGTTGATTTAGACATGCGAGATATAGCTTTATTGTCCATCACCCAGCGTCTTCCTTATATGATGAATGTTCTCTCTTTGTAAATCCCTAACCTTTAATAAAAAGGCAGAACAATTGCCATTTGACCTCAAAAAATAGGCAAATGAACATATAATTACTTGCTCTAACACATGGAAAAATTCAATGTAATACACCAACGATGTAAGTCATGCACATCATACATTGTAAAATGTAGCGATTTTATGGTTCATCTTTATACATGTTGCTTTTTGTAGTTTTAAACTGCACACTTGCAATTTTTGTCTTAATAAATCCAAATTAATTAAATAAAATGAAAAACAACATTACTATCAATTAACACATTTCATCATGATGCATCAATGAACGTTGCGATGCACCGCGTGGCGCAAAGCATTTCTTCTTCGGGTCAGATTGGTTGCATTTGTACGTGTTCCCACTGGCTCCATTTATGAAGATGAGCATGTGGTCATGTAGTGGGTTATGCTCTAGGCATGCAATACAGCCACTACTATGTGCATGTCTATGCTAGGGCATTATCTTCAAGAGCTGCTACTAGAATCTGTATTTCTTTTACATCATAAATTTTTAGCTATCTGTGTTATCATTGTATTCAAGTTAGCTTATGTGTACCTTTCATCTGTATTGCTTGCTTTTGTTTCTATTCGTGTATCACAACCATGTAACATTTATTACTAATAAAAGTAGTAGATCTTTTAATACAAATAATGTAAATAAATTTCTAGAGGTGCAGTGTTGCATCACACGGGTATGGCTAGTATGCATACGATGCACGGACACGAGGCAATCATCAAGCAAACATTGCATAATATAACAGCCTTCAGCAGTAAACAACAAATAGCAGTAATCAACAAGCAATTGCATCACCCAAATGGCCTCAAATGAATAAACTCCCTAAAGCAATATTGTAGAGCACAACAAGCAGAACAATTTTTATGTTGGGCGCAAAACTATATAGACTACACATCGATCGCTAGCTTCGTTGCAAAACAGATAAAATAACAAATAAAAAGGACTTAGCAGACAACAGAAAAACAAAAGGAAAAAAAAGAGGTGGCGGGCTCACCATGGGTCAAGGCCCATCTGGCGGCGGCTAGAGATAGTGGGGCTCGCCCATGGGCGCGAGGTGGTGGCGGGTCGTGCCGCGGGCGTAGGTGGGCCGCTGGGCATGCCGGCCCAGGTGGCGACGGCGGTCGCCCGATCCCGATCCAGATCAGGGCTGTGGCCGGCGGCAACCGACGGGCGACGGCGCTGGCGGCAGTCCGACGAGGAAGGAGGCAGGCTAGGCTAGCGGAGGAGGGCCGTAGGCGGGCGTGGACGACAGAGGTCGCTGGATTCGACCGGATCCGGCTCGGCGGAGGGCGGTAGGGCGGCGACGAACTTGGCCTGCACCACGACCATGGCGCGGCGGCGTCCCACGCAGGCTCCTACGGGAAGGAGGAGGGTGTGACGAAAAAGGAAAGAGGAGGGGCAGCACGAGGAGAGAGGGCGGCGACCCGGGGTGTAGCGGCTCGGTGGTGCGGCGCCGATCGACGGCAATGACGGGGCGGCATCGATCGCGGGAGGTGCTCAGGGCAGCGCAGGCTTCTCAGCCAGATCGGGCCCAAGCAGCGTCGGACCGGGTTGGGGAGGCCCTACGAGGCCCGAACTGGCGGTGAAGGTGGTTGGGGGCGACGTGGCGCGATCCGAGCCCTCAGTGGCTAGATCTGAAGGCTGGGAGGCTAGGGTTTCAAAAATTGGGGTAGATCTGGGTATTTTGGAGGGGTTGGCTGCAAAACTGCTCTAGAGGAAACTCTAAAAATTGATGAAAGAGAGTGCTGATCTATTTATAGGCTGGTTGGCTGGCAGGTTTACACAAACGCCTTCCATTTCTCTCTCTCGCGTACGATATTTACGTTTCTGACCGTCGAAAATTCATACGACCTCCGATTCGAACGAAACCTCAAACCACACGCTCAGTGCGACGAGCCGGTCACTTCTACCTCACTCCGATACCATTTCGAGAACAGTTTTTTGGCGCCCAATAAAATAATATGTTTATTAAATAAATGGGGTTTTCGTTCCGATGACGACGGCTGATCTTGTGCCAGGAGTTGCGACGGTGCTCGGATGCCATGGTGGAAAGATTCGGTCACGCATGGCGAAACGAAAAGGTGAGGGAAATATAATGACTAATTGATAAATCGGCAAAGCAAATACTACAAACAATTCTAACAAGCAATAAAATAAAGCAACAAACAAATTTTTTAATTAGGATAATCCATTTATTAAATAAACGAGATTTTCGTCCCGATGACGATGACTGATCGTGTGCCGAAAATTGCAACGGTATTCGAATGCCATGGTGAAATGGTTCGGTCACGCATGACAAAACGAAAAGGTGAAGGAAATATAATGACTAATTAATAAATCGGCAAAATAAATATACAAATAATTCTAACAAGCAACAAAATAAAATAACAAACTAATTTTTTAATTAGGGTGAAATTTCCAGACTGTTACACTCAATGATGCTACTCATATTTTAAATAAATATATAATTTTTAAAATACATAATTATGTGGATTACAACAATGCAGAGGTCAGGGGTTTCAACATCGTTTTCAGAAGAAAAAAATCACAACATGTGCTTGTGGATGGTTTCCGAATGTGAGGAACTTTTTAGAAATGAGGTCTAAGATGAGCCCGGTTTTAAATTCACAAAGTCATCAAAAAATACTTAGAAGAGAAAGCACAATCTGCAGATGTCACGAAGCAGATGAAGCAGCACAGAGGATCAGCCGACTGTCACAAGAAATTCGGTAGTGTGGTTTTTAAGAGGAGCTTGTGGTGCTAGGTTGTGCACACTGTCTTGTCCCCCTTCAGGAGTGTTGGGTGGATTTTCTCTGGATTTTGGGAAGGTGGTAATGAACTGGGATGAGGTTTGCAAGTCAGTGGGGGTTTTGTGCAGAGTCTTGAGAATTGGTTGTGACACGCCGACTGAACTCCAATAACTTTTTTCTGTGTAACTCTCTATTGTCTTGCAGAGTTTTGACATCTAATTGCATGGAATGGAACTCCAAAGTTGTCAGCCGTAGTGGAACCTCCATCAGCTCCCCTGATTCGGTAACCAGAATACCTATAACAACCTCACTGCATGAAGCAAAGTGAATTTTCACCTCTGCTTAAAGACTCTACACCTTGTCGAGATGCATGCATGCAGAAAATGGATACGAGTTTCGAATTGAACTCATAAGCAGAGTTAGCAGAATAAATCCCATTGCCAGATATGGACCATTTGATCTCATTAGCATTTGACGAAAGTTGCACTTGCTGAATCTTGCTCCAAAGCCTGATCAAGCAGGCCCGCCGAATCAATCATGTTAAGGCCTTTCATTCACTTACCCTTGTGCAACACACCTTGAAGGTATATATTGCTGAAGTGAGCCAAACGTTATTACTCTACCTGGGCACACATGAAGATGGAGAACGAGTAAGCCAGCAGATTCTGAAGATGCAGGGTAATAGACAGCAGAAAATGATCATATTATGTACTTACAGTTAGCGATACAAAACATAAGGTGATCTTCCTCGCTATCTCAAACTGCATCAGGTGATCTTCCACGTAGCTCGTTGCAGTATTGGATTCAGAGGAAAGAGAAGTTGCAGCTGATAGATCACATAGCTATCCACAGCGCTCGAGAGAACTGTTACAAAAAACAAAAGTCTTCAGTTACACATCATCTTCCTGAGGTAACTGCAGAAGCTTAGGTTTATTCAGCTCAAACCTTAGAATCGTTATTGAGCAATGTTTTATTTAAACATGAAAATCATTCCACATTATGTGTTAAAAAACCCAAAGTAACACAAAAGGACTAGAATATATTTGAGTTATATTATTCATGGACCATACTTCAAACACAAGAACCAGATATCCTTGCACCTGACAACGAACTTCAAACAAAGTAAAACAACAGAAGCATCCACCAAGCAAGGCCATCAATGTCTTCATTTTGAAGTAAAACAAGAATCGAGAAGATTGCATCTTAGATTATCATAGGGTAAATTACCACAAAAAGTCACTCTTCTCATCATAAGAATAATCGTATTGCACTATTTAACCTAGTGGTATCCTCATCACTGTAAAACAGGAAATAAATACCATGCTACATAATATAATCCACATGGGACTTTTGTTCTAAGCACTGACTCCAGTTTCTTCACAAATACCGAATAAATATTTCAGATACTACTCCAAGGTCTCTTTGCAACAACGGTTGAAGAGAGCACTTCCAACTTAACACCAAGAAAACTTTGAACTGTTGAAATCGTCGAATACTTGTATATTGACTATTGAGTCCTCAGTTTTGAGCTATCAGGAGTACAACAAATTTCAAAATGAACAGAGGATGCAGAAATTCGCAATTAGATTGCCTGACCTTAGCAAGCTGGATCAATCGTGACATACCCTACCAAATAATGTCAAGGAGAGGGACACGGGAATGCAGCTGAGTGGTAACTACGACAGTGTATCGAGTTAATTAGCTGCCAAGGTACAAAATGGTCATCATAGCTGTTGCACATAGTATGCATACCATTCACCAGGAAAATCAGAAGATAGGAATAGGTTGTTTACAAAACAATAAGTCGTAGAAAACATTTGTGGAAGATTTCCACTTGATTCAATCCATACAAATATATTGTGCCATTGTACATTCAGTGCCTTTATAGTTATCTGATAATAGACTGGTATACATGGTAGCAGTAAACACACTAGATTACCCTTTACTCTCCAAATTACAAAGCAATAACTTACATTACAAGCTCTGAGCAGTTCAACTGTCCATTCCATGATCGAGCTCTGCATGCTCCGCCGTTGTGGGTCCACTATAACCACATGTAGAAAGAGAAAGGAGATAAGAGAATTAGTGGGATGCAAAGGGCATAAAAGAACCATCTAAAAATTGTCGCAACAAGTCACCGACAGTTATATTTCAAAGTGTCCCGAGTGACAAGACATTGATAGCAAATTGATGATATCAGGGGAGTTTTATATTACATTTATTATTTTATTTGTGTGGTATTTGTCACACAATGCTGAGGAATTCCATTTCCATGAGGTCCTTTAAGCCCTGACCCATTGGTCTACATGTAGATAGAAACGAGGATATGTAGAGCAGCGAATCAATCAAATAAAACAGGGAACAATAAAGTTGCCAGCAGCTGTACAGATGGTCCTTTTTCAGTGGCAGAACTTCATCTGCACCAAATGCGATCAATATGCAGAGGAACAAGCAAGGAACTAGAACAATTGCTTTGCTAAACAACAATCAGACATCATCTAATGATTAAACATAGTTCATATATAGACAAACAAAGTCGCAATCCATCATCGATGGTCACAATTATTACACACACAAATTATAAAAGAAAGAAAGAAAGAGAGCTAATTAATAGATTGATTAGGCAGCGGAAGGAATGGATACATCAATCCATCCGGTAACATGAGAAAGAAGGCATGATTATGAGGGTTGAATCGATCCGTCCCCTTAGTAGAAACTGGGTGGGGGAGGGAAATCCTCAATCAACTTGCGGAGAAATTCCTCGGACGGCCACGACGGCACTTGCTCGGACGGCGGCGGCTTTCCGTCTTCTGATTCTTCTTCTTTGATGACACACAAGCACAAGGCTTGAAGGGCATCGACACCGGCCGGCGGCAGAGGCTTACCGCCATAATCCTCCAACGGGGAAATCATCGGAGTCTTCCACACACTCGCCTCCTTCACATCCTCCATGCCTTCCCTCCTCTTCCTCTGCTCGCGTCGCTTAGCTTGCCTTGATTCTTCTTCTCTCCTCTCTTCTCTTCTTCTGGTGATTTCCCCTTCTAGATCAGATCTGGATGGATCGATCGAGACTAGGGTTAGGGGTTCTCTATATAACGAGAGGCTCGCTCGATCCGGCCAGGGCCCGGGCGGGGCTTCTCAGCCCACGTCAGCCCACAGCCTATAACATGTTGTTTGTTGCTGATTTATTTTCTCTTTGCGTTCTGGGCCCATGGCTATTTCAAGGCATCCTCCTTCCCATGTATACTGGGAAACCCCCGGCCATGCGGTCAGTTTATTAATTAATCAAAACACTACAGAGTACTATACAAAAATACGGAGTAAATCTTAAACCACCAACTATACATTTTTTTGAAAAGAAAAATAGAAACAGAAATGAAAATTGGAAAACGAGGAAAAAGAAACAAAAAGGAAAAAAAAAAAGGAAATCGCTACAGTAAACCAATTGATATTCATCATTCTTATAGCTAGTGTTTCTTTATTCGACGTAGTAAGTAAGGTATCCGTGGTGGTTAGCACTCTTGTTCTGAACCGTGAGGTTTTGTGGAGGGTGTGAAGTATTCATACCACCCTTTATACGTTTAGTAAGGGCGTTTCACTCCATATATACATTTGAGAACGCAGAGTATGAAATAAAATTTATCCAACCCAATTAAAAATGCTCTTTCCCTGTTAATTGGTGTGAAATCTCACACAATGAAATTATTGCAAAAGAAGAGTTTTGGGAAAGACCCCCCACACACACCCCCTGCGCCGCCCCTCCAGAGGCGAAACTCGTCGCCGACCCAACCTCTCCCCCTCCCCTTCCCCCACTCAGTCGTCGAGGCAGGTGGCGGCTGGGACGTCACGACGCTCTCGCCACTTCGAGCAGGTCGTCCTCTCGTCATCGGATCCGGCGGGGCCGGGAGCGAATCCAGCAGTGCGACTGCAGATCCGCCCTCTCTAGCTCGCGGCGACCCACCATTCCCCGCCCACTCACGTCGTCCTCGGCTCCGACATGGTCGAGCTCGCCGTCTCCTCTACCTCCTTCCCCCGACGCCTCCACCACCGTCCTCCTGAGACATGATGCCCTCCCTGCATCGACTCGACCCGCTCCACTCGCCGCCGCCGCCTCCGCCACCAGATCCGGCCGGGGAGGCCTTCGTCGGAAGCCCTTGCGCGGCCTCCATCGGACCCGACCCTCCTCTCCTTCACCGCCGCAAGATCCGGCCGAGGGCCGCCTCCCCTCTCACCCCGATCATCCTCGCCCACCCCATTGCCCGCCTCGACATCTGATGTGCCCGCCTCGACATCCGTTGTGCCTGCCTCGACATCCGATGTGCCCTCCATCTTCACCTCCATCCGCAGCAATCCTTCTTTGTCCGCCTCCATACTGTCCATTGTCATCCCCTTCATCCACTTTTTGAATGGCGACTCACCATTGACAAACGTGCTACGGGAGAAATCACCGCTGACCTACGTCAGCTGACCACGGCGGCGCTACTACGGTGTCGTTTACCTTCTTGGGGGCATGGTTCATGTGCTATTCCTATCTCTTGGTCCGGAATCACAGCTCTTAGCTCTGCTGTTCTCTGCGAATTTAACTGGTTATGCTCCAGGCGAAATCCCTATGACAACGTCATCTTTCGATGTCATTTACCTTCTTGAAGGCGTCACTACGGAGCTCCTTGTCTTCACTCATCCCCTGTTGCCCTTAGTAGATGGTCATCTTTTGCTCTGCTTGCTCGAGACCCCCTCAATGGTTGTCGTTTGTTATGGCGAGATTTGTGCTCTTTATGCTATCTCGGCTCATATTTGCTCAACTATGACTCAATGATGCCTCTTCACCCTGCTAATCGTGTCGGCTTGTTGTGGCGGAGTTTTCAGGCAAGGTTCATTATGCGTCACTCATTGATTGGTGTTGCTCCTCTGTTAACCTAGGGGTTGGTACGCACACCGGTGTGGTGCGTTAGGATAGTTGTTTAGTGTTGGTATTGTGATCCCTCGATGACACATCATTTCCACTCGACTTTCATGGTGTTGGTCTCTCGGTTTGCTAGCTAGGTAGTGCCTCGTTCAGGGCTTCCATATGTTGTCATCCTATGTAATCTTTCTCTCTTGTGTAGTTTTTAGGCCCGGTTTCCCTAATAAATGGGGTTAACTTGTCAAGGTTTTTGATCTGATTTTTCTTATAAATTAGATCATTTCAGAAATATATTCAGGTGGGGACTCCCCTCCCACCGCCCCCGCGGCGACTTCAAAAAAATCCAACACAATTAATTCAGTTACCACTTGATTAAAAAGGGAAATTATAAGCAAGCGCGAACGAAAAGATGACAACAGTCAATGTCGTACAAAGACCGAAAGAAAAAGGTACAACGAGTTTCCATGTGCTACATTGTAATTACCATGCGCGTCTACGTCGTTTGCTATCAAAACAGTTCGCGTTTGCCATGTCCCTGAGCGAACGTTTGCTTCAAATTAACGTCATAAAAAGGAGAATGTTGTTAGTAGTAATTAAGTTTTGAATATAGTTTTATATTTATTTATTTGTATAGCTAAAAACTGACACCGTAGTAGTACGTACGTGCGTAGTGAATACTGATCGATAGTTGAGTGCGCGATGGTTGCGTGACACGTGACGACCTAAACCTCTGTGGTGCATGTTTGGCTTTCTGGCTCCTCCAGCTGCATCGAATTGGACGGAAATACTATCTCTCCTTCTCCAGATCGGGATTCCTGCCGGTAGCCGCCCGGAGTCCAACGAGTAATAGCCCGGAATTTTGACCCAAATTAAAAAATTTGTTTGTTGCTTTATTTATGTTTCTTGTTAGAATTGTTTGTAATATTTGCTTCGTTGATTTATTAATTGGTGAATATCCCCCCCTTTTCTTTATCGTACCGGAATGCGTGACTAAACCTTTTTCCCAAACGGCACACGACCTTTGCGACACCGGGTTCACTCGAGCACCATCGCAACTTCCGGTACGAGACCAACCATCGCCATCGGAATGAAAAACCCCATTTAATAATTAAATGGATTATTTTATTGCGCGCCGGAAAATGTTCTCGGAACGTCATCGAAGTGAGGTAGAACTGACGGGCTTGCCGCGCTGAGCGCGTTGTTCGATATTTCGTCCGAATCGAAGGTCGTATGGACTCCCGGCGGTCAGAAACGCGGAGTACCAGACGCGAGAGAAGACCCGGGGGCATTTGTGTAAACCTGCCACCTAGGTCAGCCTATATAAAGACCACCACTCTCCCTTAGCCCTTCCCTAGCCTAATTTTTGCAGCCACCCCCTCTACTTTTCCCAGATTTGCCAAATTGACCCCCAGATCCGAAAACCCTAGCTTCAAGCGAATCTGGACGTCGGATCGGCCGATCCAACGGCCAGGACGCGCTCCAGCCACCTCCCAGCCTGTCCGAGCCCCACGGGCCCGCTCCTCTGCCGCTGCGGCCCGCCTCGGGCCGGATCTGGGCTCACCGAGCCGCCTCCGTCCGACCTCCACCGTGGAGGCCGCCGCCGCCAACTCCGGCGAGGCCACGGCGAGCCGCCTGCCGCCTTCCTCTCCCCGCGCCCTCCTCCTCTCCCTTTTCTTCTTCTTCCTATCCTCCCTAACCTCCTTCTCTCCTCCCTCGCAGAGACGCCGCGCCGGCCCGAGCTCGCAGCCTCCGGCGACGCCATGGATGCCCGCGCGGGAGCAGCATCGCCGCCCAGCCAGCCCTGATCTGCACCGCCGCCGCCTAGATCCAGCGAGGTCGCGCCCGGATCCGTCACCTCCAGCCACCTCAAGCCTCACCCCTCGGCGCCTGTTCTCGCCGGCGGTCAGCCGTCGCCGCCGCATGGGGTCGGGCTGGCAGCAGCCGCCGCTTCACGTGGCCACCGTGGCGTGGGCCGGCCTGCCAGCGCCCCCACGGCCCAGCTTGTCCCGCCGCCACCTTGCGCCTCCTCTCGCACCAGGTGAGGCCTGCTATCCAGCGCCCACTCCCGCGACATGGGCCTCGGCCCAGGGTGAGCACCCTCCTCTTTTTTTCCCCTCCCAAAAATCTGCTAAGTCCCCTGTATTTGTTATTTTTATCTGTTTTGTGGCGAAGTTTGCGTAAAATTCGTAGCTCTGTTGGAGACACCCCCAAAATGAAAATTGTTTGTATTGATGTGCTCTAACTTTTTTTGCTTTAGTAAGTTAATTCATTTGAGGTCATCTAGATGGTGCAATTGCTTGCTAAACACTGCTACTTTCTGTTAATTGATGCTGCTGTTATTTTCTTGCAAGTTTGATTGATGATTGTGTCACATCCATGAGGCCTATGCTATTGATTCTTTCTTGTATGTGTTAAGCATCATGTGCATTTCATTAAGATGCATTCCTTTGTCATGTTTGCCTGCTGTAGATATTTTATATCTTGCTACAAAGTGATGACCCTGTTAACATGTGTTGCTGTTTGTATAAAGTTGCTACTTTGATGCCTTATAGTTAGTGATCCATGCATCATATGTTATAGCCCCAATGTAATTATTTGCTCCTTGTTATGTGTAATTTGATGCCATGCTTTGCTTTGCCATGATATGGTTATTTTTCATATAGTTATTGAGCTTCCAAAGTGCAACCCTGTTGTTTGCTGTCACATGCCCTGTTTTTACTAAGTCCCTAGGCCAGTAGTATATTCTTGCATTTTGCATGGGTTACAATTACTTGTTCCTGATGCTCTTATACATAAAACTTTGTTGCCATGCCTTCCTTGTCATGTCTACTGTTGATCCATGTCATTTTGGTGCATGTTTGCATTCAGTAGCTAATTGTTTCATTGCTCTAAAGTATGCTCCCTGATGTTAACAGCATGTACCCGTAAATTGTGATGCTTGTATCTTTTTAACCGTAACTCCGTTTGGAGTGTTCTTTACATGTAACTTGACTAAAATTTTATGTACTTTGTGTTTATGCTATTGTTTGATATTGTTAACCAAACTAAAATATGATTTCGGGCAGAACAGTACCAAATGCTTTAATCATCGTGGGGCCCATAGTGTTATGCCATGTTTAGGTTGTGCCTCACTTAAATTGACTAGCATAGATAGTTTACTTTATGCTTCACCTCTTGTCATGTTTGTGTGCTATGCCATGCTGGAGTGAGATGCCATGTTAACAGCCTTTGCTCATGTTGTGTAGCTAAACAACTTGAACCATTCTAAATGTGCGGTATCGTCGTGTGTGACGAATACTCCACTTAACATGTTAGTAACCGCTCTCGACGATAGATACGATATCGTGCATTGTCTCGTGTTGCCTTCCTTATGTTGTTTGCTGGTGATTGCTTCGTAGTAATAGATGCTTGCTCGTCGATTGCCTTTTCCAGTGTTTACCTCTTGTGTGCTTCCGTGGGTACCTCTCGGAGACGATGCGAGCTTACGATCGACAACACCTTCGACTTCGTCTTCTCATCAGGTAAGGGGGAGCATATATCATGCTTATAACTTTCAGCTCAATTGCGCCTAGGTATAGGATAGAACGATTGCTTGATCCTACCACTTCAAATTCATGCCTCTCAAATAAACCCAAATAGCCATGTCCTCCACATCCCAGCAAACCTTGTTCGGCTATGTTACTATTGCTCGCTACTCAGCCACTTCTTAGTATGCATGCTATGATGCTATCAACTGTTATCATGTTACTCCTTGGATTGGGCTATCAATTTATTATGTTGTTGTGGATGATATGCTTATTATAATGTTGACTATACTCGACGAAGGATGGAAGGTCTAGGCTATCATGCCCCGACGCTTTGTTCCATTCGAGTCACCTAGGATCCGAGTTCTGGGTATTGGTTTTAAGACTGAGCGTGCCTAACCGCGTGTGGGATGCTATGGGGTCCCCTTTTTTTACCTACCTAGCTTCAAACATTTCTAGTGGTGGCCCAAGCTGATTTACCATTTGAAAACCGTGTGTGTGACTGGTGAGCTCCCAGCAGATTTACAAATAACTTGGGCCAGCGGAGACATGGTTTCTCCTGTTGGTCCACCCCAGGGAGCTAGGGGTTGCCCACATGGTTTGGGTAGCTAACCCGACCTCGTCCAGACGGTAGAGGCCAATTCGAGAGCGCGGCCGGCTTTTGAGTTGGATGTCGACTCACCGGGGGCCACCCGGATTTGTTCGTTGTTAGTTAGAGGGATTATGACGTCCGGATCTCTCGGAACAACTCTTCAATGAGTGTCTTTAACGGGCCCGACTGAGAGAGCTTGGCGTACGTGCGGAGCCTTGTAATGGGGCAGTTGGTACACCCCTGCAAGGTTAAATCTTTTCGAGAAGCCGTGTCCACGGTTTTGGACGACTTGAGACCTACTCCTTGTTCATAGACAACAACTGAGATAATCTTAATAACTTGATCAATGTGTGTGTGCCTTGACTGCTTCTTCTTCGTCGGGATGCGAAGGGGAGGACAAGGATAGGATAGTTATTATGTTTGCGTAAGTAGCTAATAGCAAGACTTGTTGGAGGCGATTCCTCATCGAATTCTTGGTTCTCCTCTTACTCTAATTAGATCGTTAGCCACATATATAATGCTAGTGCGGCTGCAACCTCAACCACTACCCCCATCTTACCGTGAGAAGTTAGTTACAAGACTTGTTAATCTAGCTCACCCCTTCTTTTCTTTTTTACGCACGTTATGCAAACGATCTTGCACTACTGGAATTCGAATGTTTGCCGTCTGCCATGGCAGTCGGCAAACATAGGAAAAACGGACGGCAAAGCACTCGTCAGCCATTTCTTCGGCAAAGAGGTGCTTTGCCGTCTGTTTTTTATCGACGGACGGCAAAGACTTTGCCATCTGCGAAAGTACAAATTTGCCATGAGTCTTATATACACAGACGGCAAAGAGGGTTTTTAAATATAAAAAAAAGTTGTCAGCTCCCCGCGCCGGACCACCAGCTGCACCTCGTCGGAGCATCTCACCGGAGCACCTCGTCGGAGCATCTCACCGAAGAACCTCGTCGAACCTCGCGGCATGGAAGACAGACTGTGTTGCGCACACGCCATGGCTACCGTGACTCGTCGGAATCGGTAGGAGGGAGGCTCTCGGAGCACCTCGCCGGAGTTCCACGGGCTGGCCCGCCACCTAGACGCCCTCGTGAGGGCCAGTACCTCCACCACCGCGGACCCAACCGGACCACAGAGGACCAGCGCGCGGACGTCGAGCTCCAGCCTCAAGGGAACGCCTGTGGAAGCGGCGACCCGTACGAGGGCAACTGGCAAGATGGGGCGGAGTGCTGGTGAGGAGGGAGAGGCGGGGTGCCCGACGACGGAGAGGCGAGCTGGACGGTGAGGCGGAGTGCCCGACGACGGCGAGGCGAGGCGGACGGTGTGACGGGGTGCCCGGCGACGGCGAGGCGAGGCGGTCGGTGAGGCGGGTTGCAGGCAAGCCTACCAAGCAGGCCGTCGGGGTGAGGTGTAGGCGAGTCGAGGCAGGGTCGTTGGCGGGAGAAATGAGCGAGGGGGTGGCCGGCGAGGCGGGGTAGGACCGCCGGCGAGGGTGGCGGCCGGCGAGGCGGGGCAGGGCCGACGGCGGGAGAGCTGGGCGAGGGGGCGTCCGACGAGGGAGGCGACCGACGAGGAGAGGCAGGGCCGCTGGCGAGGCGGAGCGGCCGGCTCTGGCCTCATCCATGGCGGCGTAGGAAGGAGGAGAGAATACGTGAGAGAGATAATACGTGAGAGAGAGAAGAATAGGATAAGGAACGTGTGGTGGGAGTACGTGGTGGGGCTGGGGATTTGGTGCCATGTCACTGATCCAAGGGAGGAGAGCTCAACCAATAGAAAACAAGCAAATTTTGTGCTTCTTTACACTCATTATTTTGACAAAATAAATATTTTATACTTTAGCAAAAAAAAAAATCAAAAATACCACGTCTTGCAACAAACATAAATCAATACCACGTTAAATTTCACATTATTTCAACCTTGTTTGCATTTTCAAAAAATTAAGAAATTAGCAAACTCATTTTTATCTATAGTTATTCAAATGCATTCTTTGCCGTCTATTTTTTGTTTGGCGGACGGCAAAGGCTGTCTTTGCCATGCGTGAAAAAAAACAGACGGCAAAGGCTGCCTTTGCCATGCGTGAAAAAAAAAACGGACGGCAAAGTAATCGTTGCCGTCAGCATTTCTTTGCCGTCCGCAGCGGACGGTAAAAGGGCTCTTTACCGTGCGCCCCGATAAAAAACAGACGGCAAAGCACTTGGCACATGGCAAACTGATGAATTCCAGTAGTGTTGGACTTCAGAGGAGCTCGGCGACCCCTCTTATGGATGCCTTCGAGGAGACTCGACGACGACTAGTTAGGTGGATCCCGGCGGAGATCCTGGACCCGTGTGGTTACGGGAATAGTGTGTTTATCCTTTGCCAATAGGCATTTGATTATAGTCTGTACTCAGACATGTATCTTCCGCTGATGTAATGTATTTAAAGCAGTTGTATGCCGATTGTATGAGATGTCATAACCTTGTAGCTGTAATGTTGTGATATCATGTTGGAAATCCGGGGCATATGGCTTGGACATATGTCGCGGTGGGACCGATATGTTCTTCGTCCCCGGATCTGAATGGAAACATCTAGATCTAGAACAGTACCTCATATCGGGCCTTACAACTTGGTATCAGAGCCTTACCGACCGTAGGATCCCTTTTCTGGCAGAAGTCGAGTCTAGACAAAAACTATTTTGTAGTTACTAAGTTAGTTATCGGAGAGTAGGAATCTTTTTACTCCTTAACCTTGCTCTGGTCAGGACAAGTGTCGTAAGTGTTTTATTCTCGCCTTATCCCCTTCAAACTCTAGGATCTCGAGTGTGTGGAGTATCGAAATCGTTACAATGCCTTGCTTGCAGCGTATTGTCTCGATTCCGATCTCAGATTGGGAATTCATGTAGTACCTTTAGCTACTCTGACTCCGGATAACATCTTGGTCGCCCATTGACTTCATTCCTCTTGCCCAGTATCCTCACGATTTGAGTGGGAATGCTTCCCTTGATCGTCGCTGACGAGGGGGTGACCCCACAACTCCTACTAATAGGCCTACCCGGTGTCATTGAAGGCCCACGGAGCTACCGCCGGACTCGCCTTGGCCCGCTAGATGGCACCGACATTGGGAGTCCTCGACTGACAAGGAAGGTGCAGGGACTTGCCGTACAAGCTAGGGTTAGATTACCTGTAATTGGAGATTGATTCCCCGAGATCTGGTCGTCTATATAAAGGCCAGGAGGGGCAACACATAGAGCATCGAATAATACATCGCCTGTAACCCTAGCCTAGAGCGCATCTGCCCTGGCATCCCTTGTAACTTCTCCCCAATCAATATATCGAGCAGGAAGTGTGTCCTCCTGTTTGCCGACGAGCTTATCGTCCAACCTGTGTCTTCTCCAACTAACCCAGGGTCCCTGACCATGGGACTTGTCGGGGCTGATCCTCGACAATTGGCGCCGTCTGTGGGAAACACACAGGTTGGGAACGCAATCTCGGCGGTCTCACTATCATCAACGCGCGCCAACTCGAAGATTCGGGCGAGATCCAATCTGTTCGAGTCCCTCGGGTTCACGACCCACCTCCCGGCCCTGAAGCCAGTCTTCACGGATCTGCAATCCGGCGTCGATCTGATCTTCGGAGAATACCGGATCTACATCAACCACTGGGGAAGTCTCCGCCTAACCAACGACGTTCAAGCACCTACAGCAGCAGACGAGGCGGACGTCACCTGCACGGCCGACACACCGACCAATGGCAGCCGAGCACTCGGTACCGAGCATCATAGCACTCGTCGTCCCTCGGACAGGTCCCTGGCATGGAGAAGCACCGATGCGCCAGCCAGCAGAGGGGCGACCGGAACACCCTCGCAAGTGTTCATGGCAGAAGTCGACGCGCCACCACCAGGAATCAACGGGCAAGTTGAAAACCCGAGTGCTCCGCGGGACATACAGAATACCAGCAGAGCAGCAGGACCCGCCAAGGAAGCCCGGATGGTCGTGCAACTGGGTGACCCAGGAAGCATACCAAAGAAAGTCCCAGCGGGACAGGCACCTGGCAACCAAGCAAGTAGCCTGCAGCCAAAGTAGCCAGACGGCCCGAACACCCAGCTACCAGAAGGCAGACAACGGGCCACAGCCGCAAAGAAAGCCGCACCACCAAAGGAGAAAATCATCTTATCCAAGGAAACCATAGCGATGGTGCAGGAAGCAGTCAAACTCGGCAGGATGCTGCCAAGAAACGCCACAAGAGACGAACTAAGAGCATACACCAAATTAGCGGGAGAACAGACGCAACGATGGCACCAGGCCATGGAGGCGCAGGAAAGAGAAGAACTCGCGAGGAAAAGCACTCACCGGCAACCTGCCGGAAGCAGTCGCTGCTCCCCCACCCGCGACAGATCAAAAATCAACAACCTACGGAGATCGGAAAGGGAGAGAGTGATCTGCAAACTCGACGACGATTTCAAACTAGAAGAGGACGACGACGACGAGGAGCCCCTCACACCAGCGGAGGCACTCATAAGCGCCCAGGACTACCTATCTCGTGCCCGGACAAGCTCTAAAGGGAAATCAGACCGCTACACCTCGATTGCCCTACAAATAATGAAGGACGCCATCGGCAACTTAGCACCCAAAAAACCTAGCACCAGGCGGCAGGCCTGCAAGCGGACACCAGACAGGGAACCTAGTGACCCTGACGACGACGACGACAATGACGACGACGACGACGACAGGCGTGGGAACCCAGACAGGGGCAGAAGGCGCGACGACGACGACGACAGCCGCGCACACCGCAGCACCCGGCGAGACGCACGTGATGACATCACCCAGAGCAGAGTCAACCGCGGCAGGCGGCGACGCGCGGCGCACGAAGAATATTCCGACGAGGAAGCTTCCGAAGAAGAAGTCGAGCCATGTGGAGCACTATGCTTCACCCGAACCGTACGCGGGACACGCATGCTAAACGGATTCAAGCTCAACTCGACGACATTAAAGTACAACAGACTTGAAGAACCAGAGGCATGGCTTGAAGACTACTTAACTGCGGTCAAATTTCAGCGCGGAACCAACATCACAGCAATGCAGTACATACAGTTGATGCTCGAGGGCTCCGCGCGGCACTGGCTCAAAAACCTACGGCGCGGGTCCATCAGCTCCTGGAGACAGTTCCGCGCCGCTTTCATTGAGAATTTCAAGTCCACCTACAAACGGCCGGCATCACTCGAGGAGCTGCGAGCGTGCAAGCAAGGAACAAGGGAGACCCTGAGGGCGTACATCCAGCGGTGGACGATCCTCAAAAACTCCGCAGAAGATATATCCGACGAGAGCGCAACCGACGCTTTCAGAAGAGGCCTATAGCGCGTCGAGTTCAAGGAGCAGCTGGGGCAAATGAAAGTCCGCACACTCGCAAAACTACTGGAACTAGCCAACAGCTGGGCGGACGGCGAGGACTCCGTCCGTAACGAAACAGAAACCTTCGCAGCAAGATCAGAGCACGAATACGACTACAACGGAGACAAAGGAGGCGACAGAAGGAGGAAACGGCCAAGGCGACACTTCTACGACGACCGAGGACCCGGCATGGTCGCTGCCGGCTTCCCAAACGACCGAAACAGGAGGCGACGCGACGACAACAGACAGCCAAACAGAGAGAACCAGGAAAACGAGCCTCAATCGCAGAAACGCGAATGGTGGCCTAAGCAACCACGAGACGGCATCCGAGCGCCCAGAATGGCAAAAGAACTGCTCGACATCCCATGCACCATACATGGATTCAGAAACGAGCGAGGAGAAATAAGATCATCCCACACCCTCAGGAACTGCAGAAGCTTCAACGAGCTAGCAGAAGAGAAGAACCGTCCCGCGGCCCCTGCAGGACAACCACTCGCAAGCATAGCAATCGGGCCAGTCGCCCACAACGCGCCACCAGCCCCTCCGTTGCCGACGAGGCAGGTGGCCTCCATCCAAGAGAGACAAAGGGCACCGGATGAAGACCAGTACCCAGAAGCTCACGGAAGAATTTATATGATACAAGAAGGAAGGCCCTCCAACCGCCAGCAGAAGCAAGTAACCAGACAAGTCTTCTTGGCGACATCCGCACACCCAGCGGTCCCAGAATACCTACGCGGGTCGGAAACAGAGATAACCTTTTCCCGAGACGACCACCCACCAGTCGTCCCCCGACCAGGACACGCAGCACTAGTACTGGAGGCGCGGATCGTGAACTACGACATGTCCCGCGTATTCATGGACGGCGGCAGCGGAATCAACATCATATTCACTCGAACGCTCGACGACATGTTGATCCAAAGCAACGCCCTGAAGCCCTCAGGAACGACTTTCCATGGGATCGTACCAGGCAAAGCAGTCTATCCCATGGGGAGGATAAGTCTGGAGGTGGTCTTCGGGTGCGCAACCAACTTTCGCAAGGAGATATTGGACTTCGAAGTGCTCGACTGGAAGTCGCAATACCACGCAATCCTCGGGCGACCAGCCTTCGCCTGCTTCATGGTTGTACCTCATTACGCCTACCTCAAGCTGAAAATGCCAGGGCCACATGGTGTCATTACAATCAATGGAAGCTTTGTCAGATCCGACAGATGCGACAAGGAATTCCACAAGCTAGCAGAAGCCTTCTTGGCCGATCAAAACGGTGGCACCACAGGAGCCACAGAAGAAAACCTACCATAGACGATGAACGAGCAGATGAACGCAAGCGCCAGGCAACAAAACTACCGGCCCTTAAAGCCACTTACAGCAGATAAAAGGTATCAACGGAACCTCCTTCCTTTTATTTTCTCCAGACTTACTGTATGAGTCAATAGGGAAAAGCGTGATTTACGTATCTCCCACAAAAATAAAACTTCGGCACTCGGGGGCTAGCCGAAGCAGCTACCCCTCGAGTCGTCTCCCGCAATCGCGGCACAAAAATAAAACTTCGGAACTCGAGGGCTCGCCGAAGCAGCCACCCCTCGAGTCGACTCCCGCAATCGCGACACAAAAATAAACTTTGGCACTCGGGGGCTAGCCGAAGCAGCTACCCCTCGAGTCGTCTCCCGCAATCACGGCATAAAAATAAACTCCGGCACTCGGGGGCTCGCCGAAGCAGCCACCCCTCGAGTCGTCTCCCGCAATCGCGGCACAAAAACAAACTCCGGCACTCGGGGGCTCGTCGAAGCAGCCACCCCTCGAGTCATCTCCCGCAATCGCGGCACAAAAACAAACTCCAGCACTCGGGGGCTCGTCGAAGCAGCCACCCCTCGAGTCGTCTCCCGCAATCGCGACACAAAAATAAACTCCGGCACTCGGGGACGCCAAAGCAGCCACCCCTCGAGTCGTCTCCCGCAATCGCGGCACAAAAATGACTTCATCCGCAAGCCATCTTCCACAGAGCACATTCAAGCAAGGGAGGAAGACAAAAACAAAACAACTAATCCAAAAGCTCCTGCTTGGCCATAATATGAGCGCCTAAACTGCGGTCGCTCTCTTCAATGACACGCGCTACAACACGACCTGCAAGTTCGTCAACGGCTGCATAATGATCGTCCATCGACTGAGCCCTACCACCCGGAGGACCCCGTACAACCTCTCCGAGATCTACACCAGGCCAGTGACTATGGACTAAACCTAAAGCAACCCGAGCTCCCGCTTGAATCAGATGGTCCATCACGCGACGCAGTTCGGCAGGTTGAGTAAAGAAGCGGCAAAGCGTCTCAAGCTTGGAAGGGACAACTGCCAACGGATAAAACTGGGCATGAATGCCACCCAGCACCCGCTGGCAGTACCTCAACGCCAGCGGAACCTGCTCGACTCGAAGACGCAGCAAAGCAAAAGAACGAGCACGGGCCCCATCCGCCCAAAAGGGGTTCCTCGCTCGCACAACAGGATCTTCCAAGCGCGACATCTCCGAGTGCACGGCCGCCTCTTCATCTCGGGGTCTCCCCGCCAGAACTTCGCCAAAGAAACAACAACTACAGTCAAGACTAAAGCACGAGGAGGACTCGCAGAATCAAGCAAAAGCAAAACTCACCCCGCAAAACATCAGCTAGACGGGCAACCCAAGAAGCAAGCTCGTCAATAATAGCCTCGGCACGTTCTCGCCGAGACCGATGGACAGCCACAGCCGCCTTCAGCTGCACAATCTCCCGCTCGGCATTCCTCAACCGCAAGCAAACAGACTCGTAGGCACCCTCGCGAGCGTCATCCTTCAATGAATTCCAAGGACGAAGAACACCCGGAGCGGCCTACCGCAAACAAAAACACAAGCATCAAACACCAGAAGGGACAAGCTACACAAAGTCAAGATAGATAAAGGCAGCCGACAAGCAACAGTCACAGCACGCGTTACAGATGAAGTCTCAACAAGAGTACTACTGCCCCCCTCCCTCGCCCACAGTAGGATTAATCTGGGCATCCACAGCCTTTTGCAGCAGAAGAGCAAGCTGATCAGCACGCCCAAGCAGCTCCGGCGAGTAGCCAGGGATGGTCTCAACCAAGGATTCGTCAATAGAAATCCCGTGCCCCATAAGGACAGCAAGAGCCGTAGAAGATCCACTCACCAAGCTGTCAGCAACCAATTCCCCCACGCGCTTCCCTTCCGAACCAAACGCTGCCACGAGAGCATCCAGGCCCTCGGGCACCTTCGAAGCATCCGACATCAGGTGCTCATGAACACGGCGAAGAAGACCGGAGGCACGACCACAAACACCCTCGATAGCAGCAACATCACTCGCAAGAGCATCCGCAGCCCCCTTCAGAACGCCAGGCCCAGAGGCAGCAACTTCGACCGGTTTCAAACCCGCAGTGGCTGCCAACAACCAACGGAATGTCAACAAAAAGGAGACAAATGTAACAGAACAAGGACAGGATCCGCACTCACAAGTAAGTCAGTCCGCCAGCACTCGAAGGCGCTTCCCCTCCGCCAACTCCATCTGCTCATATGCCCCCTCAGCCTGACGAAGGCGAACGAGCTCCTCATGCTGCTCGTGCAGCTCCACTTCCTTTGAAGACAAAGCTTCCTGCAAGTGGGAAGAAGTTCGAGAAACCTTGTCGGCCAGCTTCTCGGCCGCCCGGCGACGACCTGACGAGCATTCAACCACAAGGAAAAAGTCAGCGCAATAAAACTTGGATAGCTCCACCCCAAACAGCCTAAGAAGAAGACACACCATCCATGGTAGTGAGCGCATCCTGGGCAGAATCATGAGACCTTTGCCACCGCTCAGCATCAATGATCAGGCGCTCACAGTGTTGGAAGACAGGCTGTAAGCAAACGTTAACACGCAGCAAGGAAAATGAGACTGTAAGCAACCGCACGCGCTTGCTCACAGCCTCGGGGGCTACTCCCATCGGGAGCACTGCCGTGCTCCCAATGAAAAAGAACACAAGATAGAAGTATACCATAGCAGAAAAACGGTCAAAGGCACGGATTTTATCTTCAGCTGCAAGATCGAAGCGACCAAAGAAAGGAGGACCCAGATCGGCAGGTTCAACGACAGAAGCCCCACCAGCAGGCACACCTGAAGAAGGTGCGACAGAGACGGCACCCGCCCCCGGGGCAGCCGCCAGAGGGGAAGACTGACCAACAGGAGTAACAGGGATCTCATGGCAATGAACAGCTGCCAAGTCTGCCGACTTCAGATCCACGGTGGCCGCGCTGTTACTCGAAGCAGCCGGAGGAGTCGAAACACTACAAACCAGCCATCAGATACAGAGGCAAGAAGCAAATAGTTGACAAAACCAAGGAAAACACTTACCCACTCGGCGCTGGGCGAGCGCGCCACAGCCGGTTTCTCTTTGGAGCCACAGGCGCAGAAGGAGGATCAGCAGCTGGAGCCACGGGAGCACCAGTATCACGATCCCCAAAACTACCGAGGCAGGACCGCTTCATGCGAAAAGGGCCTGAATCCTCACTGTCCCCAGATTCAACAATCATGGGCTCCATCACGGCGGGCCGAGCAGCACTTTCGGCAGCAGAGGCATTCGGTTCCTCGAGGATATCAGCATCCTCCGGCTGAGGAGGATTACGCAGCACAGGGTCATGTCCCTACAGCACGCAATAAAAAACAACAGTCAGCAGACAAGCAACCACACAAACACAGGCAAGGCAACGTGGTCACAAACCTGAGGAGGAGGGTTTTCAGCAGAATATGGGCGCGCAAGCCGCATCTCAGAGCCACTCGAGTACTTGGTCACCCATTGGAGTCGGGTGAGAAGCTCACTAGACTCGAAATCTTCAGGCGAGCACCTGGTCGGGTCAGCAGGACCCAGATACTGCCACATAGGGGAAGCACAATGTTGCAGCGGCTGAACTCTCCACCCCACGAAAACAGAGATAAGCTCCACACCGGACAATTCATCCTTCAGCAGAGAAATCCTATCTAGATAGAGAGTCAGCTCAGTTGATTCCGCCGCAGTCAGCGAATGAGACCAAGACGCCTGCCTCACTACTCGGGCGGCTGGATTAAAAGGAGCAAGGCCAAAACGCTGGCCGGTCACACAGCGGTCTTTCAGATAAAACCAGCCCCGCCGCCACCCGCTAACCGAGTCGATCTTCTCCAGATCAAAATATGAGTCTTTATCCCCAATGGAGATGCTCATCCGACCCACAGCATACTCGGAGTTGGTCCTCTTCACACTAAAGAGACGCCTCCAGAGCCCCCAATGCGGGTAAATGCCAAGAAACGCCTCACACAAAGTGATAAAACAGGCAATGTGCAAAACCCCGTTTGGGGTTAAATCGTGCAACTGGATGCGATAGGAGTACAACAAGCCCCGCACAAATGGATGTAGCGGAAGAGCGAACCCACGGGGGAAGTAAGATTGGAAGCATACCCGCTCATCTGGCGCAGGAGCAGGGATCGACTCATCCCCTGGCAAGCGCGCCTCACCCTCAATCACTACGCCATCAGCAACCAGACGTGCCAGATCTGAAGCATCAAAGGTTGATGGCTCCCAACAGCCAGACATCTTGATTGGTTCCGCAGTAGCACGAGATCGCTTGGTCATAGAAGTCAAGGAGGAATCAAAGCAGAGGAAGAGGACGAACTCGAGAACTGGAGAAGGCAAGAAGAAGACGGGGAAAGCAATGGCTGGGTGAAAACCTAAAGTCTACCCAGACGCAAACCTATTTAACCCCGGAGCCTAACACGGAGGATCGCCGTTCACCCCTGCTACCTAGTAAACGTGGCACGATCCCACGAGGGGCGCATCACATGGAAAACTCAACCGGCGCAGTAGCAACACCGAGCACGACGCACGTAAAAAGAGGACCATAATCGCACAATGCGAAAATTTCAGCGGGACCATGCCAGGTCGTTTCCTACGGCAGGCTACAGTGGCCAAAAACAGCAGAAGACCATGCCAACGTCTTGTCACAGGCAAAGCGTATTAGGTACACTATCGACACCGAGAGATTTTTTTCAGATCTTTTTCCAACAAAGAAAAAACATCTCACTCCCATCGGGAGGAGCCCATCTCGAGAGTCTCCAGGTGCTCACTCATCTGAAGATCAACAAGGTGCTCGAGTGATCACTCGCGCGCACTAGAGTTACAGGTGCTCCCTAACCTATGAACCCACAAGGTGCTCGAGTAACCACTCGCACCCTTAAGAGTCTCGGGTGCTCCCTCACCTCTGAAAGAAACTCAAACAGCTTTCGAGTAATTACTCGCAGAAGGATTCCTCGCCTGAGCACTCGAAACAAGCTCCGCGAGTGAGATGAGTGAACAGCTCACTTGATGATTTGTTCCAAGTGGGTGAAATGCTATAAAGGCTCCGCGCCTCAAAAACACACATATTCCTGGAACCACGACACACTGTGCCCAGATGCCACGCAAGACTAGCGTGTAGGTAAGACCCCGATGCAAAGTTCGGCCGGGCTGGGACTTGCCGAAGAGCGATTTCACTCCCAACCTTTCCATGCGCTGCGTATGAAGTATAAAGCCGGGCGGACGCGCCTTAGGCTATGCAACCAACTGGCGGCAAATGAACACCGTAAGACCTGAAGCGGCCGGACTTTTGCTATGCTCCAGTATTCCAAGCTCATGTCGAGGGACATGGGTTTGATTGGGCGATCGCGGTATTTGCCACTAGCGCAATTCACTAAGGCTCGATCCGTCGACTCCTTGGGCCCTTTCTGCTTAGCATCCCTCGAAACAGGTTTTGTCATGGCCACCATGCTGCCAGCGACCGCGGGCGCACCGCGCATACAAGACACAGACGCGTAAAAGACGAACTCGAGTCCCTGCGCGACTCTTCGAGTCCCCCAGGCACTCGGGGGCTACTGACGAGGGGGTGACCCCACGAATCCTACTAATAGGCCTACCCGGTGTCATTGAAGGCCCACGGAGCTACCGCCGGACTCGCCTTGGCCCGCTAGATGGCACCGACATTGGGAGTCCTCGACTGACAAGGAAGGTGCAGGGACTTGCCGTACAAGCTAGGGTTAGATTACCTGTAATTGGAGATTGATTCCCCGAGACCTGCTCGTCGATTGCCTTTTCCAGTGTTTACCTCTTGTGTGCTTCCGTGGGTACCTCTCGGAGACGATGCGAGCTTACGATCGACAACACCTTCGACTTCGTCTTCTCATCAGGTAAGGGGGAGCATATATCATGCTTATAACTTTCAGCTCAATTGCGCCTAGGTATAGGATAGAACGATTGCTTGATCCTACCACTTCAAATTCATGCCTCTCAAATAAACCCAAATAGCCATGTCCTCCACATCCCAGCAAACCTTGTTCGGCTATGTTACTATTGCTCGCTACTCAGCCACTTCTTAGTATGCATGCTATGATGCTATCAACTGTTATCATGTTACTCCTTGGATTGGGCTATCAATTTATTATGTTGTTGTGGATGATATGCTTATTATAATGTTGACTATACTCGACGAAGGATGGAAGGTCTAGGCTATCATGCCCCGACGCTTTGTTCCATTCGAGTCACCTAGGATCCGAGTTCTGGGTATTGGTTTTAAGACTGAGCGTGCCTAACCGCGTGTGGGATGCTATGGGGTCCCCTTTTTTTACCTACCTAGCTTCAAACATTTCTAGTGGTGGCCCAAGCTGATTTACCATTTGAAAACCGTGTGTGTGACTGGTGAGCTCCCAGCAGATTTACAAATAACTTGGGCCAGCGGAGACATGGTTTCTCCTGTTGGTCCACCCCAGGGAGCTAGGGGTTGCCCACATGGTTTGGGTAGCTAACCCGACCTCGTCCAGACGGTAGAGGCCAATTCGAGAGCGCGGCCGGCTTTTGAGTTGGATGTCGACTCACCGGGGGCCACCCGGATTTGTTCGTTGTTAGTTAGAGGGATTATGACGTCCGGATCTCTCGGAACAACTCTTCAATGAGTGTCTTTAACGGGCCCGACTGAGAGAGCTTGGCGTACGTGCGGAGCCTTGTAATGGGGCAGTTGGTACACCCCTGCAAGGTTAAATCTTTTCGAGAAGCCGTGTCCACGGTTTTGGACGACTTGAGACCTACTCCTTGTTCATAGACAACAACTGAGATAATCTTAATAACTTGATCAATGTGTGTGTGCCTTGACTGCTTCTTCTTCGTCGGGATGCGAAGGGGAGGACAAGGATAGGATAGTTATTATGTTTGCGTAAGTAGCTAATAGCAAGACTTGTTGGAGGCGATTCCTCATCGAATTCTTGGTTCTCCTCTTACTCTAATTAGATCGTTAGCCACATATATAATGCTAGTGCGGCTGCAACCTCAACCACTACCCCCATCTTACCGTGAGAAGTTAGTTACAAGACTTGTTAATCTAGCTCACCCCTTCTTTTCTTTTTTACGCACGTTATGCAAACGATCTTGCACTACTGGAATTCGAATGTTTGCCGTCTGCCATGGCAGTCGGCAAACATAGGAAAAACGGACGGCAAAGCACTCGTCAGCCATTTCTTCGGCAAAGAGGTGCTTTGCCGTCTGTTTTTTATCGACGGACGGCAAAGACTTTGCCATCTGCGAAAGTACAAATTTGCCATGAGTCTTATATACACAGACGGCAAAGAGGGTTTTTAAATATAAAAAAAAGTTGTCAGCTCCCCGCGCCGGACCACCAGCTGCACCTCGTCGGAGCATCTCACCGGAGCACCTCGTCGGAGCATCTCACCGAAGAACCTCGTCGAACCTCGCGGCATGGAAGACAGACTGTGTTGCGCACACGCCATGGCTACCGTGACTCGTCGGAATCGGTAGGAGGGAGGCTCTCGGAGCACCTCGCCGGAGTTCCACGGGCTGGCCCGCCACCTAGACGCCCTCGTGAGGGCCAGTACCTCCACCACCGCGGACCCAACCGGACCACAGAGGACCAGCGCGCGGACGTCGAGCTCCAGCCTCAAGGGAACGCCTGTGGAAGCGGCGACCCGTACGAGGGCAACTGGCAAGATGGGGCGGGGTGCTGGTGAGGAGGGAGAGGCGGGGTGCCCGACGACGGAGAGGCGAGCTGGACGGTGAGGCGGAGTGCCCGACGACGGCGAGGCGAGGCGGACGGTGTGACGGGGTGCCCGGCGACGGCGAGGCGAGGCGGTCGGTGAGGCGGGTTGCAGGCAAGCCTACCAAGCAGGCCGTCGGGGTGAGGTGTAGGCGAGTCGAGGCAGGGTCGTTGGCGGGAGAAATGAGCGAGGGGGTGGCCGGCGAGGCGGGGTAGGACCGCCGGCGAGGGTGGCGGCCGGCGAGGCGGGGCAGGGCCGACGGCGGGAGAGCTGGGCGAGGGGGCGTCCGACGAGGGAGGCGACCGACGAGGAGAGGCAGGGCCGCTGGCGAGGCGGAGCGGCCGGCTCTGGCCTCATCCATGGCGGCGTAGGAAGGAGGAGAGAATACGTGAGAGAGATAATACGTGAGAGAGAGAAGAATAGGATAAGGAACGTGTGGTGGGGCTGGGGATTTGGTGCCATGTCACTGATCCAAGGGAGGAGAGCTCAACCAATAGAAAACAAGCAAATTTTGTGCTTCTTTACACTCATTATTTTGACAAAATAAATATTTTATACTTTAGCAAAAAAAAAATCAAAAATACCACGTCTTGCAACAAACATAAATCAATACCACGTTAAATTTCACATTATTTCAACCTTGTTTGCATTTTCAAAAAATTAAGAAATTAGCAAACTCATTTTTATCTATAGTTATTCAAATGCATTCTTTGCCGTCTATTTTTTGTTTGGCGGACGGCAAAGGCTGTCTTTGCCATGCGTGAAAAAAAACAGACGGCAAAGGCTGCCTTTGCCATGCGTGAAAAAAAAAACGGACGGCAAAGTAATCGTTGCCGTCAGCATTTCTTTGCCGTCCGCAGCGGACGGTAAAAGGGCTCTTTACCGTGCGCCCCGATAAAAAACAGACGGCAAAGCACTTGGCACATGGCAAACTGATGAATTCCAGTAGTGTTGGACTTCAGAGGAGCTCGGCGACCCCTCTTATGGATGCCTTCGAGGAGACTCGACGACGACTAGTTAGGTGGATCCCGGCGGAGATCCTGGACCCGTGTGGTTACGGGAATAGTGTGTTTATCCTTTGCCAATAGGCATTTGATTATAGTCTGTACTCAGACATGTATCTTCCGCTGATGTAATGTATTTAAAGCAGTTGTATGCCGATTGTATGAGATGTCATAACCTTGTAGCTGTAATGTTGTGATATCATGTTGGAAATCCGGGGCATATGGCTTGGACATATGTCGCGGTGGGACCGATATGTTCTTCGTCCCCGGATCTGAATGGAAACATCTAGATCTAGAACAGTACCTCATATCGGGCCTTACAACTTGGTATCAGAGCCTTACCGACCGTAGGATCCCTTTTCTGGCAGAAGTCGAGTCTAGACAAAAACTATTTTGTAGTTACTAAGTTAGTTATCGGAGAGTAGGAATCTTTTTACTCCTTAACCTTGCTCTGGTCAGGACAAGTGTCGTAAGTGTTTTATTCTCGCCTTATCCCCTTCAAACTCTAGGATCTCGAGTGTGTGGAGTATCGAAATCGTTACAATGCCTTGCTTGCAGCGTATTGTCTCGATTCCGATCTCAGATTGGGAATTCATGTAGTACCTTTAGCTACTCTGACTCCGGATAACATCTTGGTCGCCCATTGACTTCATTCCTCTTGCCCAGTATCCTCACGATTTGAGTGGGAATGCTTCCCTTGATCGTCGCTGACGAGGGGGTGACCCCACAACTCCTACTAATAGGCCTACCCGGTGTCATTGAAGGCCCACGGAGCTACCGCCGGACTCGCCTTGGCCCGCTAGATGGCACCGACATTGGGAGTCCTCGACTGACAAGGAAGGTGCAGGGACTTGCCGTACAAGCTAGGGTTAGATTACCTGTAATTGGAGATTGATTCCCCGAGATCTGGTCGTCTATATAAAGGCCAGGAGGGGCAACACATAGAGCATCGAATAATACATCGCCTGTAACCCTAGCCTAGAGCGCATCTGCCCTGGCATCCCTTGTAACTTCTCCCCAATCAATATATCGAGCAGGAAGTGTGTCCTCCTGTTTGCCGACGAGCTTATCGTCCAACCTGTGTCTTCTCCAACTAACCCAGGGTCCCTGACCATGGGACTTGCCGGGGCTGATCCTCGACAGTCGCTTTGGACTATTGTTCTTCCTCTTGATCACCTGATGGTTTCATTCTCCGACGTTGTCATCTCTCTACAGAAATTTATCTCGCCGGAAGTTCGTTGTCGACATGGAGCAAAGTCCCTTGTTGGTGGTGTTGAAGATCGTCGACTCTCTTTTCTCTCCCCTCCTCTCCCCCTGATCGTCCAGGATCTCGGAACGAGATCCCTTGTTGGTGGTGTTGTATTGTAACAGCCCGGGATTTTCACCCAAATTAAAAAAATTGTTTGTTGCTTTATTTATGTTGCCTGTTAGAATTGTTTGTAATATTTGCTTCGCTGATTTATTAATCGGTGAATATTCCCCCTTCTTTCTCGTACTGTCATGCGTGACTAACCCTTTTTCCCAAACGGCACACGACCTTTGCGACACCGGGTTCACCCGAGCACCGTCGCAACTTCCGGTACGAGACCAGCCATCGCCATCGAAACGAAAAACCCCATTTAATAATTAAATGGATTATTTTATTGCGCGCTGGAAAATGTTCTCGGAACGTCATCGAAGTGAGGTAGAACTAACGGGCTTCCCGCGCTGAGCGCGTGGTTCCAGATTTCGTCCGAATCGGAGGTCGTATGGACTCCCGGAGGTCAGAAACGCGGAGTACCGGACGCGAGAGAGAAGACCCGGGGACATTTGTGTAAACCTGCCACCTAGGGCAGCCTATATAAAGACCACCACTCTCCCCTAGCCCTTCTAGGGTTTCCCTAGCCTATTTTTTGCAGCCACCCCCCCTCTACTTTGCCCAGATTTGCAAATTGACCCCTAGATCCGAAAACCCTAGCTCCAAGAGAATTTGGACGTCGAATCGGCCGATCCAATGGCCAGGACGCGCTCCAGCCACCTCCCAGCCAGTTCGGCCCCCGCGGGCCCGCTCCTCCGCTGTCGTGGCCCGCCCCGGGCCGGATCTGGGCTCACCGAGCCGCCTTCGTCCGACCTCCACCTTGGAGGCCGCCGCCGCCAACTCCGGCGAGGCCACGGGAGCTTCATCGTCCTCCTCCACAGGATTATCATCATGAGTTCGTTCATAATATTCCATCGGAATGGCGGGTTCAAGAATCTCATCAGTTTCCTGTCTAGAAGTGCTTTGCATATCTCTCATGGGAAATATATCCTCAAAGAATGTAGCATCTTTAGACTCCATAATCGTACTGACCTTCACGTCAGGTACCTCAGATTTCACCATTAGAAATCTATATCCAACGCTGTTCTTAGCGTAGCCCAGTAAAACGCAGTCCACGGTCTTTGGTCCAAGCTTACGCTTTTGGGGGATCGGCACATTGACTTTCGCCAAACAGCCCCAAGTACGCAAGTATGAGAGTGTCGTTCTTTTCTTCTCCCATAATTCATAGGGAGTGATCTCGTTATCCTTCACGGGAACCTTATTCAGGACATGACAAGATGTCAATATAGCCTCCCCCCACCATGCCTTGGATAAACCCGATGTATCTAACATGGCGTTAACCAAATCTGTTAGAGTACGGTTTTTCCGTTCAGCAACCCCGTTTGATTGGGGTGAATAGGGAGGCGTCCTCTCATGAATAATTCCATGTTCCGCACAGAAAGAATTAAAATCATTAGAAAAGTACTCTCCACCACGATCAGACCGAACCCGTTTAATCTTTTTCTCAAGTTGGTTCTCAACTTCTACTTTATAGATTTTAAAGTAGTGCAGAGCCTCATCTTTAGTGTTTAACAGATACACATAGCAAAATCTAGTAGAGTCATCTATCAATGTCATGAAGTATTTCTTTCCACCTTTAGTCAACACACCATTCATCTCGCATAGATCAGAATGTATGAGTTCTAGTGGCGCCAAGTGTCTCTCCTCCGCAGCCTTGTGGGGCTTGCGAGGTTGCTTAGCTTGCACACATGCATCACACTTAGAACCTTTGGCTAAAGTGAAACTCGGGATTAAATTCATCTTAGCTAGCCGCGTCATACAACCGAAATTTACGTGACAAAGACGTGAATGCCAAATCTCAGATTCATCAACGATAGAATGTATATGATTCACGACGTTATTACATAAATCCTCTAGGGAAAGGCGGAACAGACCTCTGCATTCATAACCTTTACCAATGAATAATCCATATCTAGACAAGATTGTTTTATTCGACTCGAATACTAATTTAAACCCTTCTTTACATAGAAGGGATCCACTAACGAGATTCTTTCTGATATCGGGGACATGCTGCATGTTCTTCAGCCGCACGGTCTTTCCCGAAGTAAGCTTTAGATCAACCGTACCAACACCAAGAACAGAAGCATGTGCGCCATTCCCCATCAGTACGGACCTGGTTCCTGTGGTCTGGTAAGAAGAAAACAAGGATATGTCAGCACACACATGAACATTTGCACCCGTGTCAACCCACCATTCAGTAGATTGATAAACTGAGAAAACAGTAAATAAATTACCGTACCCAGGTGCACCATTGTCCGTGTTGCCCATGACCACATTGACAGAATTGGAATTCTGCGCTGGCTTCTTATACTTGTTCGGGCACTTTTTAGCCCAGTGCTCCAGTGAGCCACAAGTGAAACAACCATCATCCTTCTTGTTGTTCTTCTTCCCCTTCTTCTTGAAGGTAGTATTATGTTGGACCTTGTTCTTTCCCTTGAACTTATTCTGAAAGTTCTTCTGCTGCACCATGTTGGCAGTAAAAGTTCCCTCAGCCCCCTTTTGGTGTGAGTCTTTTGCCCTTGAGTTCTGCTCCACACTCAGATGGCCAATAACATCCTCAACTGAGAATCCTCGCCTTTGGTGCTTCAGAGTGGTGGCAAAGCTCCTCCAAGATGGAGGGAGTTTAGCAATTATGCATCCCGCGACAAACTTGTCCGGTAGATCACACTTGAGGAGCTCAAGCTCTTTCACGATGCACCGTATCTCATGGGCCTGTTCCAACACAGGACGGTTCTCGACCATCTTGTAATCATGGAACTGCTCCATAGCATACAACTCGCTCCCGGCATCAGTTGCTCCGAACTTTGCCTCGAGTGCACTCCATAAGTTCTTGGCATCACGCATATGTAAATACGCGTCGACTAATTTGTCTCCGATCACGCTAAGAACTGCTCCAACAAAGACGATGGAGGCGTCCCTGAACGCCTTCTCCTGTTGAGGAGTAATCGTTCCAGTGGGAGTCTCTCCAACGACCCAGAAGACATTCATAGACGTGAGCCACAAAATAGTCTTTGTTTGCCAACGCATAAAATTTTGGCCCGTAAACGGGTTCGGTTTCAGTGTCGCAGCAAAACCAAGAGATGAAAATTGCCTATAAAAATAAGGTTTTTGGATTGTTGGATATATTAGCAATTTTCCAAGAAATTTAATCCCTAGATAAATCATGAACATGGCACATGCAAGATTAATCTCATACTGATACTTAACCATGCAACTCGGATCTACGTAGATAACACATATATGTACGCAGACAATAAGCATGGCATAGATGAAAACAACGATGAACGGGGTGAGTAGATCATACCCTCCGTTCGGTCAGATCGCAGCAGTGGATGCGCTGCTAGCAGCAGCAAGTTCGTCGGCGGTCTTCTTGGCGGCGGCGGCTTCCTCCTGAGCGAGCTTCTCGGCGGCGGCCTTCTCAGCTTCGGTAGACATGGCGACGTAGAGGAAGTAGTCGAAGTAGACGAGCCGGAGCGGAAGCGAGCAGTCGCGTCGTAGACGCTCCCCAAAAACCTTATTGCTCCTCTCCCGGTGCAGGATCGCAAGGAGCACGGTTCCGGAGGCCTGCTCTCCCGCACAGCCGTGCACGCGACGGACGGGATGGTATCGCCGGAGGCAGCGGCAGTGCGTGGAACGACGTGGGCGGTGCGCGAGGAAGAACAGATGCGATCGTCTATTCTGTTGTGTGGCGGCTAGGGTTGCCGCGGCTCCTTTTATACACAGCCGAGGTAGGGCGACGTGGGACTGGATACCCGCGACCGAGTCGGCCCACGATTGACGTCTCAGATCGTGCAGCGGTTAACTCGTGATTAATTTCATTAACTAAAATTAATGCCAATTAATTAGCCGTTCCTGACTGACAAAAATTAAGCGCACACATGACATAGGTTTTAGCTCGGCTCGGCTCAATTCCGCAAACCGCGGCGCGCGCGTTGTGACGAGGTGAGGCGAGGCGTGGTGTGGCGAGGCGGGTGGCGGAGGAGGAGCGCGCGTGAGCTCTCACTCTTCTACTTGCTCAATAGCATGTAGGAGAGCTCACCTTATAAAGAGGTGCAACTCACCCTCCACTTCCGGGGTGGGACTAAACTTAACACCACACCCATGTCATTTTTCCCACATGGGCCCTAGAGATTTTCTGAAATTGTTAGATGGGCCTAAAGCCCATGCTTTATTTCAAAAGGGGGGCGGGTAGCGGCCGCGCGCAAGCAGACCTGACTCGTTGTAGCAAACTAAATGACACCTCGCACGCTGTTATGAGCATTTTTATAATATATTTGAATTATTTCTTTAGTTAAATGAAACATGGATATTTAAAATAATAGTGATTGAATTACTATATGAGTTTAAGATAAACATCTTAATAGAATTGATTTTTCCATGCATGCATATTGTATGTTAGGATGGATTTATTATGCATGTTTTTTTTTGAAAATGAGGATAACCCCTAGCCTCTGCATCAGAATGATGGATGAGGCCACATATTATTAAAATTGCATAAACCAGCAACCAAACAACTTTGATCCGGAAATAAAGCGAAAAATAAATCCAGGGGCCGCATACCTCGCGACAGACTTCGTGCCACAAGGCCATCAAAGCGAAGGTGCTTCCGCCGGCGATAGTGAAGACACAAGGCCGCCTCCTCTACTACCTCGGGTGCAGTGGCGACGACTCCTCTTCATTGCGTTGCATCGTCTCTGTGAAATAGAGGTCGACCAAGGAGGTGGCATAACAATGCGCGGCTGGCTGCGTTCGCAAGTTCGATGAGGTCATGGAATAGGTTCTCGTGGATGATGACCTCATGAAGGCTTGTTTCCGTGATCGATCAGTGACCACGAGGTGATGTCCGCGCGGTGAATGTGCGGCCTCGACGGAGCTCGCCAATTCTCATCCGTTGTTACCATTGTCATCGCGGTAGAACATGTCGACCGTCAATCATTTGTTGTCGGGTGGCAAAGAGCAAGGTGGGGCAGAGTGGGGATAGGGAAGGGAAGTGTGTGGGCACCAATAGCGCATCGCGCATCACAGTTTCCTAATGTTTAGTCCCACCTTGCCAGCCGAGAAACTCTCGAAAATGTTTATAAGGATGTGTTTGGTTCGAGGGCTATCCTCTCAGGGACAGGGATAGCCCTCTTTTAAACTGGTTACCACCTGTTTGGATCTGAGGCAAAGAGGGATAGAGGCAACCATATGCTTGGAATATTCCCAGAAAAAGGGGATACCACCAGCCGCAGAAAACGAGAGGGTCACGCCATCCCTCCTGCGCGCGACGGAAGAGCGGGAGCAAGGACGGCGCTGGGCGGGGCGAGTGAGGCCGGGGCGAGCACGGCCGGCCTCCAGCGAGCAAGGGGAGGCGCTGGGCGGGGCGAGTGCGGCCGGCCTCCAGCGAGCAAGGGGAGGCGCTGGGCGGGGCGAGTGCGGCCGGGGCGAGCACGGCCGGCCTCTGGCGAGCACGGGGAGGCGCTGGGCGGGGCGAGCGCGGCCGGCCTCCGGCGAGCACGGGGAGGCGGTTGGCGGGGCGAGCGCGGCCGGCCTCCGTCAAGCACTGGGAGGCGCTGGGCGCGGCGAGCACGGGAGTCCTCCGGCGAGCACGGGGAGGCGCTGGGCGCGAGCGCGGGCGGCGCTGGACGGCGAGCGCGGCGAGCACGGGGTTAGGAAGGAGGACGGCGAGCGCGGCGAGCACGAGGAGCTGGCCGGAGTAGGAGGAGAAGGAGTAGGACGTGCGGCTGGGTTGGGGATAGCCTTCCAACCAAACAAAAAAAGGGCTAACCAATCCTTTCAACCAAACAAAAAAACGGCTAACCCTAACCAGCTGATTGGGGATACCCACAACCACCCTAGACCATCCCTCAAACCAAACACATCCTAAGAGGGGAGGAGGATAGTATGGGATGATTGTCGGGCAGTAAAAAATAATATAGCAAAGTACACAATGAGGATGACACGTGAACAGTCAAGTTTTGATAAACCAAAACCTGCCGCTCACGTCTCATCTTCATTTTTTATTTTGCTATAAGACGGTAATCGACGGCGCATCCCCCTTATAAAAACCTTCGGCCTCTCTTCGGCTGGCGAGGTGGCACTAAACAGATGACCAGTGACGTGGAAGGCATGGTTAAGATGCAAACAGAGGGGTAGAAGAGGACACCAAATGCGTTCGACTCGTGTCCGTTACGTGTCCGAACCTAAATCGAACACAGATTTAAACCAAAAATAGACAGCGGTATACAAATAAACGGACACTTATTTGTATGCGGTGCCCCGTTGGATGGTCCGCACCGACCCAAACGAACGTCAGCGGACAAAAAGATAGACAAATGGATCGTGTCTTTGAAGGTGCCCTAAGACATCCGTCCATGTCAACGTCGGGGTTGCTGCAGGCCCCTTCCGACTCGGCGTACGTACCGGTACATACCATTACCTGGCTGCGAGATATAAATACGCTACGCCGAGTGTGCGAGTGCCTATACATAAATGGAAGTATCGGGCAGTCCAGGAGGAGGGACATGCATGATCGAGCTGCACAACGCCATTCCACACGTACACACCGGAGCTGAGAGCGGCAAGGTCGTTGAGCAACATTGGGTTGGGTATATATATACATATATATGGCGGCAGTGGCAGGGCACCACGACAACCCCTCCCCGGCCGCCTTGCTACTAGCTGAAAAGCAAAGGCTGGTGAGCTCCATGGTGGGTCTATGTCCCGGCCCCGGCAGCGTCCATGCCGCCACCATCGCCGCCGTCCGAGACTTCCTCGTCCGGTTCACCGGTGACGACGCGGTGATCCCCTGGGTTCGCATCTACGACGCATTCCCGGCTTGGCAGCAGCAAAGTAAGCCAACTTATTAAACTCAATCCTCTCTCTACACGTACGGGATACATGATACTTGTCCGGCCATGCACGTACGTACGTGCGCCATAGACCACTCTCACATCTTGGTCTTGGGCTCACGCTGCAATGCTGCATGCAGGCGGGCTTCTGGAGGACCAAGAGTGGGACAGGGACGGCGTGATGGAGAAAGCCATGGCGATCTTGACGCTCATCGACACAAAGGGCCCCGGGATTATAAGCAGGAAGGCATTGGGAGGTGGGACGTGGAAGAGCACGGGTGCTCTCAACATAGCACACCACCTCGTCCTCACCAAACTCTACTGCAAAACGCCCAATTATAGCTTCACAGGCTTCGAGTTCCGTCTCACCATGAACCTCCAGGTACGCACCATCTAGCTTTATTGCTTATAATTAACTCAAAACTTATTAGTCACTTTTTATGTAGCGGGGCGTTTCGGAGCTCGGGCTTCGTGGAGGCTGTTTTATTTTTTGAAAAAATCGAAATTTAAATTTTTCGGTTGCAAAAATATCTGAAAAATATATGCAAATATGTAAGGATGTAATGTATGTATGTGTAAAAATTCATGATGAAATACCTTGAATTGCAGCCTATGTAAAAAAGACAAATTCATGATATGGAAGGATGAATATTAACAAGCTTCAGATTTGTCTTTATTTCACAACCCTCATTTCAACATATTTCGTCCTGTATATTTACACACTTGTGCAATATATCTTCATGTATATCTGTATTTTTTTTAATATTCCACGAGGACTTGTAAGCATGGACGGAGGAAATGGGTCCAACAATTAAAAACCTTTCATTTTTGTACTGTAGAACAATATCTTTCGCTTTCAAACAACCTAGACGTCTCTGTGTGTGCAAGAGAATGTGCCTGGAGGTTGGTTGAACTGCAACATCTAAGTGAATCACCGGCTTTAAGTTCGAACTCTAGAGAGCGAGCCAACGATGGACATGGCGGCCACCCCTAGATTTCATGCTCATTCAGTAATGCATTTTTGATGCAGCTGTAAATTATAATTATTAATATCCATCTTCTGTGTTTCTCTTTGTATGTAGCCCCGAGTTGCTATTTGTGTGATGTATCCAACGGACTATCGTCATTGTGTTCGGGATTTGAGACAGTACATCCAGCAGGTAAAAAAATTCTTACTGTCCATTATTATGAAGATAATTAACACACACAAAATTGGAAGTTCATTCTTCTTCTTTTTTGAGAACCGGAAGTTTACTCTTTCAACAAATTTCAACTGGGCTTGCACACAATAACAAATCGCTGCCAGGCTTCATATGGGCCATTTCAAATGTTGATGATGTCTTTCCAACCTGGGCCAACCCATACACACCAAATTGATGATGTATAGCTTCTTGTTCCCTTGAAATTTTGTTTGTTTTGACGAAACACCCTCGAGAGGAACGTAAGGGTGTTCCGACATAAGTGTGCACCTCCAATGGTGCTACTTGCTACAATTGTTCACGAGGCTATGTGAGTGACCATTCATGCCGTTCTTTAGGATGGTTGTAATATCTCAAAACTCTATTCTTCTCTTAATTAATGGATGAGGCAAAGCTTATGCCTCCGTTTCAAAAAAAAATTGTTTAGCTTATCGTATTTCCATCCTATAAGATGTTTGTTAATCATTGTTGGGAGCCAAACGTCCGATCTCCTACTGTATCATACACTACCATCTGATAAGATTAATGTGGTTGTTGATAAATGATATATCTTAAACCCATGCATAATTAACAATTTTTGTGTAGCCTCTGATTTCAATATGTTGTGACTTCTCACATGATGTTTTTGTTATACAAAATGATTATTTGAGCTAAGCCAACTTACATTATTTAGGAACTTGATTTTTCACTACCAGTTGTTGTATATAAAAACATAACAACTTGAGTTTGAACAGACTAGTTATGGCCATCCATTGATTCGAGCTCCACCACCGCCTCCACCTTTCGATGCTATTACCCTACTTCTGTTTTCAGAAAACAACTCAATGCCGGAGGTAATAAAATAATTTATATGAATACTCAATCTTGTTGCATCACCACTTTTGTTTTCCTCGTCAATCACCTAGATTAAGTGCACCGATTTAAAGTATACAATAATCTCAATTTTGCAGCTTTCGAGTACCTTCATAGTGTTAAATAGGATCATGGCCATAATTTGCACACATATTGAAATTGAACGGACCTTACATTTCCTTTTGTTTTGCAGTCTGGTGGACAATATATTCTCATGCTGAATATATGTCAACCCTGAACGACTTCGCAATTTACTTTGATTGTAAATAGTAACATGTAGGCTACTACTCCAGTCCAGGATGCCACGGTACGCTTCCTTACTGTTGCAGTTAGTAATGTGGGTTGAGAACATTTGCTTTTCACGAGGACAAGTAATTTGCACTAGGATACAAATAAGACATAGATGATCCTTCCGTGTTTTATTCTCTTTTGGCTAAATTGACAGTTAATTTTGACCTGAAAGGAAGTATTTGTATTAGCAATAATATATTTGTATCACTGTATTTTGGATTATGATGTTGAGGATAACTTTGACCCTTTTCCTAGGACAGTGCTATATATACACTTGACAATTGGTAAACAAGTCTATGTCATGTTTATGATTTGCAGCTGTAATAAGATCGGAAGTTTATAGGATCATGGGAATAATTGACCCATGATTACCGCATTTCAGTTGCTACACATGTTGAAATCGAACTAACCTTATACTATTTCCCTTTCTTTGCAGCCTGCTGGGCTTGTTCGCATGCTTATGAGACGTCAACCTAGAACTTGTTCTACAATCCTTGTCGAGACTTTTGAGATCGTGATATGCTATATGACTAGTTCTGTAGTTGTGTATATCTTTGTTGCATTGTAATTTTTGAATTATGATATTTTGAATAATTATGTCCAAATCTTTGAACAATGATGTGTGTATAGGAGTTTTGGTAGGACAAAGTATCTATTTGGTATAAAAGTACCTTTTTCCAAAATTTGTTCAAAACTTAAAAAAGAAATCTGGGAGTTTCAAATAATGCCCACGCTTTAAAAAAAATAAAATTTCAAAATGTTCCCTCTTTCATTTTTTTGGTTTCCAACTTATGTTCAACTTTTTGGACAAAATTGAAGATTCCAAATATTATTTGTTTCTTACAAAACAAAATCAAAAAATTCCTTGTACTTTCTGAAAAAAATTCTAAGGACACGAACATTAAAAAAACTTGTACAGGTTCTAAAAATGTGGTTTGTTTTAATTTATGAACAACATTGAAAAAATAACATTTTTTGAAAATTTGGACAATTTTTTTAAAGAACCAACATTTTTGTGAAAAGGAAACAAAAATTGAAAAATAAACAATAAATGAAAATTGGAAAACAAAAAAAAACAAAAAGGAAAAAAGAGGCAGTAAGCATGCATAAATTAGCACAATCCGCCTTCAAATTGTTCTGCTATCAAGAGAAGTCTAAATTTTCGCTTTCTATGTAGGCTTCAGAAGAGAAGTAGCTTTCGTAAATTTCTGACCATGTAAGATTCAAAATGAAAGGGCTATGATATTTTCTTCTCATGCATTATCCATGCTAGCTACCCAGATTTGAGCATTTTATTTCCATATAGTCATGGTAATAAAAAAAATGTTTCAAACCATGTTTTCCACGCTAGAATGACTTACCCAGGAGAAATTCTCGTGTATCTAACAAAATGTGCATCTCACAATAAATTCACTGCTATAATAGTCCGGATTGAACTGCAGAATTTCATAGACACATGAGATGACCAATTAAAAAGTAAATTTAGACTCTAGATAGATAAAGCTAGAACATTGTGGTAAATCACCAACACATGCTTAGTCAAATGACAATACTTACAAAAGAGTTTCTGAAGACACACTCTTTGAACGTGTAGTGAATCACTAAACAATAGTAGAATCATACTTCCGCCGGGTTGTGTACCGCGCCATCGTCTGAAGTCCGCCGCTCGCCGGGTTGCACCAAGGAGGGGCACTGAAGGGCCGAGGGCCACCGGGCTACGCGCTGCCCTTCCGTAGTGTAGCCGTGTTGCAGGGCGACGCCAACCGCCACTGCTAGGGCTTGAGCGCGGGGGCTCAGCTGTCGCATGATGCAGCCGCTCCATGAGAGGAACCCGCAGGCTGCCTAGTTCCCCCACCCCGAGCCCCCACGGATGCAGAAGAAGGCAGAGGTGGAGGGGGCCTTCAGGGGAAATCGAGGTAGTGTGTCGATAAGAGACAACGAGGGGAATGGAACGAGCAGGGAAGAGAGGGGAAGGCGGCAGAGCCAGGAGAGGGAGGCGGACAGGGGAGAGGACTGCGATGCGTGGTGGGAAAAAGAGAAAGTAGGTCAGAGGAGAGGCAAGGCGTGGTGGACCGTGGACATACGACTCAGTCAAAATTGGGCATCTAGCAAAATCGATTTCAATGGCATCAATCTATTCTCAAGGCTTTCACCCCTAGAAGGATTAGTTATATAGAAGAATAGTAGATAGGTTTACACGCCACAGAGGAGGATGAGGCGCGCCTCCGCATCGAGGTTGACGAATTCCATGTGGCGATGGAGCACGAGGCCATCGACCGCGAGATGAACACCGAGTACGAGGCACGGTGGCAGGAGGAGGCGCAACACATGGTAGTTGACGCACCGTCGCCATATCAGCTGGCTACGACGGTGTCCACGTGAGCGGCGGCGGCCGCACCGGTGGGCGATGATGACGAGGATGATGGTGATGATAACGCATACGCGGCAGCATGGATATATTTTTAATATTAAATTACTTTAAGTTTTGTTTAAATTATTCTAATGTGGATTTTGGTTGTGTTGACTGTTGTTTATTTATTCCTTTTCGATGCATAATAAATGTCGCTCATTTTGTACTAAGTTAGTATAAACTTTATACTGCATGAGCGACACTTATTATGAATCAGAGGGAATAGTTTATTAAGCATTGTTTTTTTTTATTCTATTTTTTCCAACTGCGTCAGTCACGGTCGATTTCTGTAACTAGTTCTAGAATGATAGAGAGGGTTGTGTGTGCGAGATGCCGCCTCCAAAGTCCAAACCCCCAGGAAGTATAGGTTTTTCCGCCCCGCCTTCAAACGGGTACCCCAACGCGCAAAAATGGCCCCCAAAGCGTATACTTGCCCATCAAAAACGCTGCGACCTTGACCCTATATAAAGACGACGCCACACGCTGACATTAGCAACACACTAGAGCTGCCGGAGGCGAGAGAGAAGACCGGGAGAGATTGAGCAAAGATTCGTGCCATGGCGGGGCAGCATGACGCCGGCGTGCTCGAAACATTGTTGGCTGAAAAAGGTATGCTAGTGGGCTCTATCGTGAGCGGCGGCGGCGGCGGCGGCGGAGGCGCCCATGACACCACCGTCGAAGCTGTCCGAGAGTTTCTCATCCTGTTCAGCAACGAAGGAAGAATCCCCTTTCTCCGCATCTACGAATCATTCCCGGATTGGCAACAGCAAAGTAAGCACACTAACTAGTTAGATTAACAATTTCGGTAACATAAATCAATTCGTGACAAGAGGCTGGGTTGTTGTAGGTGGGCTTCTGCAAGAGAATTGGGACAAAAATGTGGTGCAGGAGAGAGCCAAGGTGGTCTTCACTCTCATCACCCCTCTTGGGCAGGGGTCCTCCATCAGCAGGAAAGCGTTTGGGGGCGGGTCATGGAAGAGCACGGGTGCAGAAATCATAGGACAAGACGACGAGGTCGTCCTCAGCAAACTCTACTACAAAAGGGGTGCCGCAATCTCGCCGTCGCCCATGGCCGAATTCACAGCTTTCGAGTTCCGTTCCAAAATGAAGCTTCAGGTAGGTAAACTTCTTCATCATCGATCGATCGATCGATAGAGAGAAGATGACTAGTACTGGGCCATGGGCTCAAACTGTAAGCTAAAGCCCAGGCCCATCCAGTAGATATACACGTTCAGCGAGTCGTCGTCGTCGTCTTCACCGCCGCCACCACCCATCCCAACCAACCCCAAAGTCGCCACCAACCACCATACCAGAGAGAGACCCCCAACCCTAGCAAGCGAGTTCATCCACTTTTGTATTGGGATTGACAGTGATGCAGTCATCTATGCTGATCTATCTTGTTTGCCGTATCGTATCAGCCCAAGGTTGCTATCTGCGTGCTGCATCGGAAGGGCTATACCGGTTGTATCCCGGATCTCAAGAGCTACACCAGCCAGGTAAATATTTGTGTTGATTTCTAGATTAATTGACTAAACTGATTCTGCTCCGTTCCTTCTTTTTGGATACGAATGAGCATGGGAACATTATTTTATTTTATTTTATTTCAGGGATGGTTTCCGGGTGGATATCAAGCAAGCCTGCAGACTCTGCAACCCTTTTATACAGGTATCCGTAAATCATAGTCGACAGTTTTCGTTTAGGTACATAGAAAGCCCCTCCTGATTTTTTACATCTACCAGTACTGTTGTACTGTTGCATTTGATCGCTGCAGAAAAATTAATAGTCCCCCACGGCTGATATTACCCGCAAGATCCACTTTCACTACACACATGTACAGTATATACTTAATACTTAACAAAGTCAATAAGTAAAAAAGTCATGCAACTACAACTCTAGATGTATAGCAGAGATAATCTACTATCTTAATGCATGATTGAACATAAATCGATCACTGCAGCATCATATCAAACCAAGCGTTTAACGGTCGTAGCACAACCATATTAAATTATTTAATTCTGTCCTTCTATATTGTGAAATTTAATCTGGGCTGTATATAATACTCCTTCTGTCCTACAATGTAAGACGTTTCTGCAAGCTAGTTTAGCTTACAAAATTGTCTTACATTATCGGGCAGAGGCTGTGTTGTGCCATGTTAAGTTGTCTGGTCTTGCATTGCCAAAAATATGTATATGCTTACTGCCTTTCTTGCAGACTCCTATGCTGCTGGATTCATGACTGGTTCACATGTTGCTTACACCAATAGTAATCTAGCTTATAACTGTGAGGTAACTAGTCCTTTCATACTAGTACAAGTTACCCCTGCCTAGAGTTCAATTTCATGTGTAACCTGTATGTTTGCCTACAAATAGTTTTAGTTGCTAAATTTTGGTGGCACGTACTTGTCATCAATTTGCTTACTAGTATTAGAGTAAGAGAGGTGAGAATACATTTACAATCATGTTCACAACAAAGGCTTTTACTCTGCATGTCTTGTGTACATGGAGTGGACCCAGAAAAGGTATTATGTACAGGAAGAGAGTATTAGCTGCAGTAGCATACGTGCCAATGCTAACTTGTATAATACTGTGATTACAATTTATCTGCAAACACTGCTCAACTAGACAGCTTCCTCAATGTTGAACTCACCATTTTTTTAGACAAACATTCTGGGAGCAAATCAAGTAGGGCCAATGGCAGTGCAATACGAGGGACAATATTCAGGTTTGTATGCATGTCATGGTCATCAACTGTTTCTTTGAGTACTGATCTTCAATCTAGGTAGAATCCTGATATCTTAAGTAAAGTAAGTTTGGGTTGATTTGCTAACATGTCATGGTCACACTTAATCACTACTGAATGAAAATGAATATATATAACTAAGCAGTCAACTTATGATAGAAATCTTGGGTAGTCATCATATGAGATAAATATTTGTTATTTTTCTCCATCCTATTGGGAATTAATTTAGCAGTATATTATTTGCAATTGTTGTGCTTTGTGTAAGTATTATACAAAGTCGATAATAAGAAGTCATGCATCTAGAACTCTAGATGTATAGGAGAGATATCTATACTATCTTAATGCATGATTGAACATAAATCGATCACTGCAGCATCATATCAAACCAAGCGTTTAACAGTCGTAGCATAGCCATATTAATTATGTAACTTTTTCCTCCTATATTGTGGAATTTAATCTGGGTTGTACGTAATAGCTCCAATTCTTTGTGTTGTGGCATATTAAGTTGCATGGTTTTACATTGCCAAAAGAATTTATATGCTTACTGCCTTTCTTGCAGACTCCTATGCTGCTGGATTCATGACTGGTCCACATGTTGCTCACACCAATAATAATCTAGCTTATAACCGTGAGGTAATTGGTTCTTTCATACTAGTAGAAGTTACCCCTGGCTAGAGTTCAATTTCATGTGTAACCTGTATGTTTGCCTACAAATAGTTTTAGTTGCTAAATTTTGGTGGCACGTACTTGTCATCAATTTGCTTACTAGTAATAGAGTAGGAGAGGTGAGAATGCATTTACAATCATGTTGACAACAAAGGCTTTTACTCTGCATTTCCTGTGTACATGCAGTGGACCCAGAAAAGGTATTTTGTACAGGAAGAGAGTATTAGCAGCAGTAGCATACGTGCCAATGCTAACTTGTATAATACTGTGATTACAATTTATCTGGAAACACTGCTCAACTAGACAGCTTCCTCAATGTTGAACTCACCATTTTTTTAGACAAACATTCTGGGAGCAAATCAAGTAGGGCCAATGGCAGTGCAATACGAGGGACAATATTCAGGTTTGTATGCATGTCATGGTCATCAACTGTTTCTTTGAGTACTGATCTTCAATCTAGGTAGAATCCTGATATCTTAAGTAAAGTAAGTTTGGGTTGATTTGCTAACATGTCATGGTCACACTTAATCACTACTGAATGAAAATGAATATATATAACTAAGCAGTCAACTTATGATAGAAATCTTGGGTAGTCATCATATGAGATAAATATTTGTTATTTTTCTCCATCCTATTGGGAATTAATTTAGCAGTATATTATTTGCAATTGTTGTGCTTTGTGTAAGTATTATACAAAGTCGATAATAAGAAGTCATGCATCTAGAACTCTAGATGTATAGGAGAGATATCTATACTATCTTAATGCATGATTGAACATAAATCGATCACTGCAGCATCATATCAAACCAAGCGTTTAACAGTCGTAGCATAGCCATATTAATTATGTAACTTTTTCCTCCTATATTGTGGAATTTAATCTGGGTTGTACGTAATAGCTCCAATTCTTTGTGTTGTGGCATATTAAGTTGCATGGTTTTACATTGCCAAAAGAATTTATATGCTTACTGCCTTTCTTGCAGACTCCTATGCTGCTGGATTCATGACTGGTCCACATGTTGCTCACACCAATAATAATCTAGCTTATAACCGTGAGGTAATTGGTTCTTTCATACTAGTAGAAGTTACCCCTGGCTAGAGTTCAATTTCATGTGTAACCTGTATGTTTGCCTACAAATAGTTTTAGTTGCTAAATTTTGGTGGCACGTACTTGTCATCAATTTGCTTACTAGTAATAGAGTAGGAGAGGTGAGAATGCATTTACAATCATGTTGACAACAAAGGCTTTTACTCTGCATTTCCTGTGTACATGCAGTGGACCCAGAAAAGGTATTTTGTACAGGAAGAGAGTATTAGCAGCAGTAGCATACGTGCCAATGCTAACTTGTATAATACTGTGATTACAATTTATCTGGAAACACTGCTCAACTAGACAGCTTCCTCAATGTTGAACTCACCATTTTTTTAGACAAACATTCTGGGAGCAAATCAAGTAGGGCCAATGGCAGTGCAATACGAGGGACAATATTCAGGTTTGTATGCATGTCATGGTCATCAACTGTTTCTTTGAGTACTGATCTTCAATCTAGGTAGAATCCTGATATCTTAAGTAAAGTAAGTTTGGGTTGATTTGCTAACATGTCATGGTCACACTTAATCACTACTGAATGAAAATGAATATATATAACTAAGCAGTCAACTTATGATAGAAATCTTGGGTAGTCATCATATGAGATAAATATTTGTTATTTTTCTCCATCCTATTGGGAATTAATTTAGCAGTATATTATTTGCAATTGTTGTGCTTTGTGTAAGTATTATACAAAGTCGATAATAAGAAGTCATGCATCTAGAACTCTAGATGTATAGGAGAGATATCTATACTATCTTAATGCATGATTGAACATAAATCGATCACTGCAGCATCATATCAAACCAAGCGTTTAACAGTCGTAGCATAGCCATATTAATTATGTAACTTTTTCCTCCTATATTGTGGAATTTAATCTGGGTTGTACGTAATAGCTCCAATTCTTTGTGTTGTGGCATATTAAGTTGCATGGTTTTACATTGCCAAAAGAATTTATATGCTTACTGCCTTTCTTGCAGACTCCTATGCTGCTGGATTCATGACTGGTCCACATGTTGCTCACACCAATAATAATCTAGCTTATAACCGTGAGGTAATTGGTTCTTTCATACTAGTAGAAGTTACCCCTGGCTAGAGTTCAATTTCATGTGTAACCTGTATGTTTGCCTACAAATAGTTTTAGTTGCTAAATTTTGGTGGCACGTACTTGTCATCAATTTGCTTACTAGTAATAGAGTAGGAGAGGTGAGAATGCATTTACAATCATGTTGACAACAAAGGCTTTTACTCTGCATTTCCTGTGTACATGCAGTGGACCCAGAAAAGGTATTTTGTACAGGAAGAGAGTATTAGCAGCAGTAGCATACGTGCCAATGCTAACTTGTATAATACTGTGATTACAATTTATCTGGAAACACTGCTCAACTAGACAGCTTCCTCAATGTTGAACTCACCATTTTTTTAGACAAACATTCTGGGAGCAAATCAAGTAGGGCCAATGGCAGTGCAATACGAGGGACAATATTCAGGTTTGTATGCATGTCATGGTCATCAACTGTTTCTTTGAGTACTGATCTTCAATCTAGGTAGAATCCTGATATCTTAAGTAAAGTAAGTTTGGGTTGATTTGCTAACATGTCATGGTCACACTTAATCACTACTGAATGAAAATGAATATATATAACTAAGCAGTCAACTTATGATAGAAATCTTGGGTAGTCATCATATGAGATAAATATTTGTTATTTTTCTCCATCCTATTGGGAATTAATTTAGCAGTATATTATTTGCAATTGTTGTGCTTTGTGTAAGTATTATACAAAGTCGATAATAAGAAGTCATGCATCTAGAACTCTAGATGTATAGGAGAGATATCTATACTATCTTAATGCATGATTGAACATAAATCGATCACTGCAGCATCATATCAAACCAAGCGTTTAATAGTCGTAGCATAGCCATATTAATTATGTAACTTTTTCCTCCTATATTGTGGAATTTAATCTGGGCTGTACGTAATAGCTCCAATTCTTTGTGTTGTGGCATATTAAGTTGCATGGTTTTACATTGCCAAAAGAATTTATATGCTTACTGCCTTTCTTGCAGACTCCTATGCTGCTGGATTCATGACTGGTCCACATGTTGCTCACACCAATAATAATCTAGCTTATAACCGTGAGGTAATTGGTTCTTTCATACTAGTAGAAGTTACCCCTGGCTAGAGTTCAATTTCATGTGTAACCTGTATGTTTGCCTACAAATAGTTTTAGTTGCTAAATTTTGGTGGCACGTACTTGTCATCAATTTGCTTACTAGTAATAGAGTAGGAGAGGTGAGAATGCATTTACAATCATGTTGACAACAAAGGCTTTTACTCTGCATTTCCTGTGTACATGCAGTGGACCCAGAAAAGGTATTTTGTACAGGAAGAGAGTATTAGCAGCAGTAGCATACGTGCCAATGCTAACTTGTATAATACTATGATTAAAATTTATCTGGAAACACTGCTCAACTAGACTGCTTCCTCAATGTTGAACTCACCATTTTTTTTAGACAAACATTCTGGGAGCAAATCAAATAGGGCCAATGGCAGTGCAATACGAGGGACAATATTCAGGTTTGTATTCATGTCATGGTCATCAACTGTTTCTTTGAGTATTGATCTTCAATCTAGGTAGAATCCTGATATTTTAAGTAAAGAAATTTGGGTTGATTTGTTAACATGTCATGGTCACACTTAATCACTACAGAATGACAATGGATATAACTAAGCGGTCAACTTATGATAGAAATCTTAGGTAGTCATCATATATAAGATAAATATTTGTTATTTTTATCCATCCTATTAGGAATTAATTTAGCAGTATATTATTTGCAATTGTTGTGCTTTGTATAATACTCCCTCCGTTCCTAAATATAAGTCTTTGTAGAGATTCCACTATGGACTACATATGGAGCAAAATGAGTGAATATATACTCTAAAATATATCTATGTACATCTGTATGTAGTTCATAGTACAATCTCTAAAAAGACTTATATTTAGGACCGGATGGAGTATTATACAAAGTCGATAAGTAAGAAGTCATGCAGCTAGAACTCTAGATGTATAGCAGAGATATCTACTATCTTAATGCATGATTGAACATAAATCGATCACTGCAGCATCATATCAAACCAAGCGTTTAACATTCGTAGGATAGCCATATTAATTATGTAACTTTGTCCTCCTATATTGTGGAATTTAATCAGGGCTGTACGTAATAGCTCCAATTCTTTGTGTTGTGGCATATTAAGTTGCATGGTTTTACATTGCCAAAAGAATTTATATGCTTACTGCCTTTCTTGCAGACTCCTATGCTGTTGGATTCATGACTGGTCTACATGTTGCTTACACCAATAATAATCTAGCTTATAACAGTGAGGTAACTGGTTCTTCCATACCTGTACTGTACAAGTTACCCCTGCCTAGAGTTCAATTTCATGTGTAACCTGTATGTTTGCCTACAAATAGATTTAGTTGCTAAATTTTGGTGACACATAATTGTCATCAATTTCCTTACTGGTAATTGAGTAAGAGAGGCGAGAATGCATTTACAATCATGTTGACAACAAAGGCTTTTACTCTGCATGTCTGGTGTACATGGACCCAGAAAAGGTATTTTGTACAGGAAAATAGTATTAGCAGCAGTAGCATATGTCAATGCTAACTTGTACTCCCTCCGTCCATAATTCTTGTCATGGTTTTAGTTCAAAGAATTATGGGACGGATGGAGTATAATACAACGATTTAAATTTATCTGGAAATACTGCTGAACTAGACTGCTTACTCAATGTTGAACTCACCCATTTTTTTCAGACAAACATTCTGGGAGCAAATCAAGTAGGGCAAATGGCAGTGCAACACGAGGGACAATATTCAGGTTTGTATTCATGTCATCGTCATCAACTGTTTCTTTGAATACTGATCTTCAATCTAGGTAGAATCCCGATATCTTACGTAAAGTAAATTTGGGTTTCTTTGTTAACATGTCTTGGTCAAACTATCACTACAGAATGACAAAGAATATAATTAAGCGGTCAACCCATGATAGAAATCTTGGGTAGTCATCATATAAGATAAATATTTGTAATTTTTCTCTGTCCTATTAGGAATTAATCTAGCTGTATATTATTTGCAATTGCTGTGCTTTGTGTAATAGTTTCAATACTGTGCATTTGGGCATATTAAATTACATTGTCTTAAATTGGATAATTATTTACTTCTTGAATTACCATGCTTGCAGCTCCAAATGATGCTGGATTCCTGATAGGTGCACAGGTTGATGTCACTAATCCAGTTCCCAATAATGAGGTGATTAAGTTTTCCATGCACAAATAGACAAACTAGACGATTCCTTCTTGGAAGTTCCTTCACAGATTGAATATCCGGATAACATCTCAGTTTTTGGTATCACCACATATTTTTAACTCTTTGGGACAGAGTAAGTTGTATTTTAACTATGACGTTTTAATGTGTACCGATGTGCAGACAAAACTCAAATGTAGGAATAAGCAAATTATTGATTTACCAACATTCCATCTGTTGGCATTTTACTATTTGGTGCCACATTACTTGACCATAATGTAAGCGAGATATTCAGTAGCACATCAGTAAAGGGCATGTAAGCTAACTCTATATGTTTTTCAGTACCATAAAAACTTAAATATGCATACAAGTTTTTTCCAGAATTCCTTGCACTCAACTCCTAACTATAATTAACTTGCTAGACATAATTTTCTGGTCTTGATTCATTGATCTTGTTTGGAGCCAAGTTAGCTTCCATCATCTGCTTACAGCTGCATTTCAGAACATAACAACTTGAGTTTGAACAGACTTGTTATGGCGAGCCATTGATTAATTCCTCCTTGGAAGATCCACTGCCACCTGCATCCTTCGATGATCTTTCTCACTTTTGGTTTTCTGAAAACAACTCAATGGACGAGGTAAATTTTGTAGGATCATTGGCAGAGTTGACCTATGATTACCGTGTTTTAGTTACTATGTCTGTTGCAATTGGAAGGGCCTTATATTTCCCTTTGTTTGCAGTTTGGTGGAAAACATTCTCATGTTGATGAATTGTTAATGTTGAACGACTTCTGCAATACCTTGAATGAGACCACGGTGTGCTTGCTTTACTGTTGCAGACTTACAATTAGTTTTAAGTTTTAACATAGGATCGAGAACATTGCTTTTCAAAATTACAAGTAATTTGGACCGGGATACAAACAATGCATAGATGAGAAGTGATTTGTACCTGAAAGGAACTATTTGCAGCAGTAACAATGATAATATAATTTTTTGGTATGCAAGTAGGAATATTTCTTGTTCTAATTATATTCTAAAAATCTTTGGGCAATCATAGGGTAGTATTTCATTGACCACCCAAGCGAAACACTGGTCCTGATCTAACCTTGGACTCGAGTTGGACCAACCAACTAAATTACATAAGATGCGAAATGATGGTATAAAACAATTATAAGAGCTAAGCTTAGCTTATTCGTAAAAGTTTATTGGTTCTGTTTGTTCCTTGATGATAACTTGTTGCTTTACTTTGAACAGACTACTGAGCCGTCACTGGAGCCTCTTCCCAAGTGGGATGATTTATTTTAGAACAACATCAATTTTCCTCAATATGGAAACTACTCGTTCCCCTGGTATTCTCCGCGACCATTCCGGTTTCTAATATTTTCTGTAGATCGTAGTTTCATGGAGAGAGGGCAGGCCTGGCGCAGTGGTGAAGTCCTCCCCACTTGTGGGTCTTGGGTTCGAACCAGCCTCTCTGCATTGCACTGTAGCAGGGGTAAGACTAGGTTCCTATAATCCCTCCCCAGACCCCACCTTGTGTGGGAGCTTCTATGCATTGGGTCTGTCCGTTGTAGTTTCATGGAGAGTTTTGTAGTGTTAAAAATTGATGAGTAGGAACCTAAGCATATTGGGCATGTTGCAGGAAACGAGAAGAGATGGGGGGGGGGGGGGGCACTGGCACGTCGAACACAAGGGTTGTATCAGCTGCACTACCGGAGTACCAGGAGAACCTGCCTTTATCCTTCGGCGTCATAATTTCCCCGAGTTTCTTGAGATCGCGACATGCCCTATCTACGTGTGTTTTTGAATAATGTTATTTTGTATAATCTTTTCCCGTTCTCTGAACGATGCTATCTGTGTGTAATAGTATCGATAGGCTGCTTGATTTTGCATCGATCTCGATGCCCATGTTTATCTTGTTGTTACTATTCTGCGTGTATGGTTGCTAGTTGATGCCTTCTTGAGTTGAACCAACACTTTGTGTTTGATCAGTCATGGGGTGGGTGACCTGAGTGAGTAGTCCATTCCAGTCCAACACTTCCATACCGTTGCTCTGTCTGTGGCTGAAAATGAGGAAGATGGTAGGTCTGCGAGGCGACTGTATATGTTTCTATGGCTTTTCTTCTTGGTCGTTGCCTATCCTAGCAGTGGTGTATTCTATAGCAAGAAATAAATTTTTTTTCCAGCTCAATAAGGAAGGTCCTTTGCATGGGTGTCAAGTGCTGACGGATTGAAGCAGATGCCTTGGCTCCCTGAGAAAGGCCCGTAGATCTTTTGTTTTCAAGTGAGTGTCAAGTTTCAGTCTCCAAATGAGCCGTGTTCAACAGTTGTTTTCTGATTCTTCATCTGCTGCACCAAGCGCAATGATTCTACCTGCTATCTGGGACCATGGCTTTGTATTTTTTTTGCTATTGTACTCGCGTGGTTTCCGTACTATGAAGTTCTCGCCTCATAGGACATAAACATATACTGCAACTTCATGGTAGTACGCAGATCCACTTCTTCTATTTAACTATTTTTTGCCTCGTTTTCTCTCAAGCGCTGAACTTTTAGAATATTCGATTCCTAGTCCCATCATGTCACACTTTGCCACATTTCAAATTGGGTAAATTCTTTTTTGAGTGTTCGGTTCTAGCCACACATAAGACAAAATTTCCTTAGGCAAGTCCACGTGTGGCTAACGATTCGAACACCCAAAGTAAGGTAAGTGTGGCAAAAACAATATGACAAGCTATGGCAAAAAATTGTTGCAAACCAAACAGTTCTTTTATATTTTCGTTATGACAGTAATGGAGAACGGAGAGGTCGATAAAAAACCATCAAACCCATGCAAACTGACTTTTGATTCTTGTCGCTTTATTACGCCCTTGCAAACACTGTACTTCATCCCAAATTACTTGATGATATGGATGTATCTTTTTTTTTAGGGGTAAATATGGATGTATCTAGAGTAAAGATACTCCCACTGTAGTCCACTGCACTACAGGTACAAGGGGACGGTTTTCAATCATCCAAGATCTTTAATGGGCTTTAAAGGGTAAATTCCCGAGAACGACGACGACGACAAATCATCCTGCGTGGCCCAACCCAATAGTCCACCCCAGCCCACAGAGAAACCCTAGCCTCCCCATCCAGCTCATATACCCCCTCCTCTCCGCAACCCCCTCTCCTCCTCCACTCCTGCTACCCGCCGCCGCCTCTTTCTCCTCCACTTTGCATGACCATGTTATTAAATTTCTCGAAAATTTTATCATTTGTTGAATAATTTTCAAAATGACACTTACATTTACATAACTATATAAATATTTCCCCATTTTTAGACCAATTAAAAATTAATTACTATGAATTATTTATTTGATACAGATAGAAAGTATATACTCTCTCCGAGAACGTGTACTGAAGTTGTAATAAGTGTGCGTCAATTAATCTAGATAGGAGGTAGTATTTAATTTTTCTAGTGGTACTAGATTTTTTTTGAGAGAGACACTGGAAATTACATATTAGAAGTGTGAAACTTCAAATCTATACCTACCTAATAATAAAGGGAGGTGCGTTTTTTCCTTTTTTTCGTCCGTTAAGTATATTTATAGAAAAGTCCCTGCTATTTCTGGAAATTAACCCGCACTACAATTAATAAGTGAAAAAAAAAACGTTTCGCTGCTCCACTTGGCCCGTTTAACGCTGCACTTTGAAAGAAATTCGGCCCATCTGAGATTGTCGCCTCACTGAAGCAGGATAAACAAAAACGCTTCGCTGTCACATTTGGGCCTTGGCCTTTTTCAGAACTGCTGGGCCAGTTTCGTCATTGCGCACACACACACAATTATATTGTACGAAAAAATATATTTCACTTTTTCAAAAATTGTTTGCAATTGAAAAAATATATTATTTAATAATAATTCACACTATAAAAAGTTTATGTGTGAACAATTTAACACATTGAAGTGTGCCAATATTTTAACGCATTTTTAAAGTGTGAACTATTTAATAAAATGTTATAGATTTTTACACATTTTTTATATATGATTTTTATTAAAAATATTTTTAGTGCAAATCTCTTATAAAAAATGATGAAACAAGAATAAAAATATATGGAAATGTTCCAAATAGTTTTAAGTGCGAGCATTTTTTTTAATTTTACAAAATTTGAGTGTGAATAGTTTTAGTTTTTTTTGGCTACAAACCTTGTAAAAATTTAATGCACAAAATATTTATTTTTCAGGAGAAAAAAAGTAAGAAAAAGGAAAAAAATACTAAAGATTTTATTTGTGAGATTGAATGTGGAGCAATTTAAGGAACGATTCTTCATAATTTAAGTAATAAGAAAAAAACATATGTGAAAACCATGTATTTGGCCCAGTTAAAATTAAAAATTAATTTCAACATTAAGAAAAAATATAGGCTAGCTGGTAGTATGTTGCTTTCAAACTAAAAAATATATTTATTTCGATTACAAATAATAAAATTAATTTATTTTCTCTATTATTCTTTCATTATTAGTTCTATACATGATAACTCTACTATTCTTTTTGTTAGGACTTATGTTAAAAAATAAACAAAACACTTGTGATATGTACCACATCAAAAATTGGTGGTCGATGGAGCTTTCTGGATACATATGGATATGTTGTAGCTCTTTTTTGCGTCGAACAAGCCGATCGATGAGGCTACCAATAACAATAATTACATCATCACATAGGCAAGGCTCGACACATCCTAACATGGTATACTAAAAAGTAGAATTGGGGAGGAATGGACGATGGTGAATAATACATTCGTTGGATCGCGGTTGGGTTGACCATCATGTATCTCAGTCGACAGGCCTCAATACAATTGATATCATACTGACATTATGTTTTCCCGTTGCAACGCACGGGCACTTTTCCTAATGGACTCTTATGGAAGAATTTTCGAGAACGACGAACCACCTCGCGCAGCCCAACAGCCCACCGCGGCCCACAGGAAAACCCTAGCCCCCAACTACTATAAGTGTCCGTCCACTTCGCAATACATCCCCTCTCCACTCCTCCTCCTCCCCGCCGCCGCCGCCACCTCCTCTTCGTCGCTCACGCCGCCGCGCCACCCCCGTCAGCCATGGTTCGTGCGCCTTCCGGCCGGCGTAGCCCGTCTCTCCGCAGCACCTGAACCCTTACCGATTTGTGCTGACACCCCCTCCCGTTCGCTCGATCTTGCAGGCACCGAAGAAGGAGAAGGCCCCGGCGGCGTCTTCCAAGCCGGCCAAGTCCGGCGGAGGCAAGCAGAAGAAGAAGAAGTGGAGCAAGGGTAAGCAAAAGGAGAAGGTGAACAACGCGGTGCTCTTCGACCAGGCCACCTACGACAAGCTCCTCACCGAGGTGCCCAAGTACAAGCAGATCACCCCCTCCGTCCTCTCCGAGCGTCTCAGGGTAAACCAATTCATCTTCCCTTACTCCTCCGGATCTACTTCTTCTTCTCTGCTACGTAGTTTCCATACAGACTCGTTAGACGATCTTGATTGGTGAAGTTTTTCACTGTGATGCTCTATTTTGGGAGGCACCAGGAGTTAAAAGTAATGATTTTTTTACCTTCTGTAGCATGTAACATGTTTGATTATGTTGTGAATTCATTAAATGTCCTGTTGTGTGTCATGTATGAAGATCTCTGCTAATTGTTTTGTACCGTGTGATGTTCAGTTTGCTGTATGAGGATGGCATCCTCAGATTTTGCTTGGGGTGTCAACAGAACAGCTATAGTTAGGATGCATTGGATTTTGTATGCCCATTTATGTTAGTTTGATAGGTATTGGATAATCTCATTTTGACAACAGCAGTGACAGTTATGATTTATGTAATTCAGCAGCGCCATCGATCCATAGAGTTGGTGTGGTTAGGCCATTCTGATGAACACTTAGTTTACTTGCCTGTTCGTTTTGCTGTGCACAATTCTTGTCTAGATTGGAACTATAGTACTGTGGCGCTAGATTCTTGTTGCATTCGTTGTAATCGTAGCTTATAACTATTGATTGATGTGAGCACTCAAGTTTCATTTAGCTCTTTCCTTGATGTTCGTCCATTCCTCAAATTGTTTATTTCACTGTGCAAGTATGAGGCAGACCCTATGTTAATGCATCACATATCTTGGTTGATTTTTATGCACTCTGTTCTGATCATCTCACATGGTCTGTCTTATCAATCTGCAGATCAATGGCTCTCTGGCTCGCAGGGCGATCAAGGACCTGTGTGAGAGGGGTCTCATCAGGATGGTGTCAATCCACTCCAGCCAGCAGATCTTCACCAGGGCGACTAACACCTGATTTACCTCATGTGTTGTGTGGCTGTTTTCTAGTTCAGTAGACTAAGATGTTGCTGTTATAATGGAGTTTATTATGTTCAGCGAGGCACTCTGTGTGTGTTATCGTTGTGCACTTGTGCCACCAGTAATGTTGAATTGCTTTTGAGTTTTGGTACAATCTATGATCTTGTCGTCAGCGCAATCAAATTTACCTTATATTATCGTGTTTGTGTTGGGTTTTGCTGCAGTCCATGGGTGAATGTTACTGTAGCTCTGAAATGTTTCATCAGGTCATACAATTGGTTCCTGCAGTTATTCTTGAAGATTTGATTATTAAATGATTCAAATATCATGTTTATAAGTTTTGATCAAGTGATTTTGTATGTTGTTGGTAGCTCCTTGCTTACAACTGTTTTAGACTGCCTTGTCTCGCCTTTCTTTGGTGTATAGGAATAGGATGTCATTTCCCTCCCTGAGCGTTCTCCAGTTGCTGGCGAGTGGTGGTGTGTTTCTGTGGCTTGTGCTCATTTGCCCGGGTCTTTGGTAGATGGCGGTCAGCCCTAGCCAATTAGCTCGATTTATCTAGCCTGAAGGATGTTCTACGGTTGCTCTCCTTCTGCTCCATCATGGTGAGTGGTGGGCTGTTCCTGGTGGATTGGTCTGTTGCTGTGAATCCTCTGGTGAGCTACCCCAGCGGTGAACATCATCTCGCCGTTGTATCCTTAGTTTTGCTCTCCTCCTGCTCCATCATGGTGGGTTGTGGGCTGTTCCTGGCACATCCCCTGCGGCGAACATCATCGAATCCTCTTGTTGAATGGCTGTAGCTTTCTGGGACACCTCAACCTCGTCGAGCCAGAATGAAGGCCCAATATCCAGAATGGAGAGAATGCGGCAACGATGTGAAATGAAATCCAATTAGCAAATTTCATTTAATTCTGTTGATTCATCAGGAGTTAGGAAAACAGGAGCAAAACAGTTACTCTCTCCGTTCTAAAATAACTGTCTTAGCCTTAGTACAAAGTTGAGACGGTTATTTTAGAATGGAGGAAGTATTTTTTTTGAACTAAAGGGTTTGAAAGACCCGTCGCTGCATTTTAATCCATAGTGACAGAAACAATTTACAAATAGGCCCCTCTTAACATGAAGAATAACAACAAGGGGCTTCTAAATTACACTAAGGATCTAGAGGGAAAAACTTAAAACGCAATCGATTCCTCCACGGCTACAAAGTCGCCGGAGCTGCCCGTTGCGGCTAGCGTCGTCGTCGCTGGGGAACTTGCCACTTGGGATGATGATGCCGAAAGTCGAGGTCTCCATTCTGGCTCAAATGAAAGTCGACCTAAGACAAGTTTCAGTTCAAATGAGCCAGAATGCGGCAACGAAACATATTTTGAAGTTGTTTTATCTCTTCTTTGCTCAAATGAAAGTTTGAATTGATCCTAAGACAAGTTTCAGCCAGATTTTACGAAGTTCACTGTAATGCTTTTTGTCTTCCCCAACTCAAATCACGTCTAGGTGCCAATGATTTATTGACTTCTGAGAGGATTGAATTGCCATGTTTCCGAGTCTTCACAATTTTTATAGTTGTTGACACATTCTTTACCCATTATGTTGCTTGGATCCCCTATAATCAACAAAGCTGATGGTAAATTTTCAGTTCAAATGTCAGAAAACAACAATTACAGCACGACCAGTCATTTGCAAGCCCAACCCCTCGTTTGTCTCCCAAGAGCGGCCCACAACCTTCGCTCCCCTCACCTCGAAGCCGCTAGAGGGTGCAGGCGGATCTGGAGTGGTGGTTGATGGATGTGCCCAACATTGACTTTATCTGGCATAGACCTGGGCATATGTGGGGCCGGGTTGGGCTTCGAGCCAGCTCGAGCAAAGCTTCCACTCGCAAATCTATGCTAGAGCCCAGCCAAAAATCCCTAATGTTCGGCATGCCATCGGGCTGTGAGCCTCCCTTAAACAGCTTAAACGCAAGGCCTCAGCCTGGCCCGGTTGTTGGGTACATGTTTTTCAAGTTCAGGTCTGATTTTGGGCCGGGCTTGGGCGGTCCGTTTGGGACGGGTTTTCTTAATGCCCATGTCTAGTTTGTCACTTTGCCTTTCGTGTGATGTCTATCGACACCGTTGGAGGCTGGTTTCGCATCTGGGAACAACGACTAGTGCTTTTTAAAAGGGAAAAGTAGTTTGTGCTTTCGTGGTTTTTCATTTTCTACATTTCTACTTTTTTTATTTTTGGTTTTATTTTTACTATTATTTTATTTCTGTTTTTTTATAAAATCAAGTTTGTTGAATGACCATAACAGGCGATCTAGTTTAAAAGAAATCAACTCGAGAAATCCAATGACCAAAACTATTAATAATTTCAACATATGGTTGAAACTTTAAAATGTTCCAAAAAATAGCAAACTTTAAAGTGCGTCATGCATTGTGCCATTTGTGACGACAAATCAAAACTGTTTTTTGTATAAATAAATAAATTTTGTTACAATAAAATCATTAACTTTTATTTTTTTCTATTTCTGTGAAAAATATCAATTTGGAAAAACTTTACAAGTTCAAGATACTTTATTAATTATAAAACTATTATTAAAATTTATAAAGATTATTGAATTTGTTTTTTATTTATTTTTAAACAGTTCATGAGTTACTGAATAATTATTAAATTATTAAAAAATAAATTTAAATGGTGCTTTTATAAAAAATTCATTAGCTTTATTATTCTGTAAATTGGAATAATTAAAACTAAAAATTTATATCTAAAAACTAAAATCTGAGCACAACTCGAATGAAACACACAGAAAAGAAAAACTATCAGTGCTCCCCGAAACCAAAGTAACCACCTAAACTGGAATGGCCCAGTTAATATACCAAAGTATAGGCATGGCCCATTAACGCAGTGGCAGCAATCAAGGGAGTGAAGCAGCGGTCGATCCATGCACGGAGCAAGGAGCGAAGCGCGAAAGTTCGAAATCACTAGTTGAAGGGTACCCTTGCGGAGGTCACCCGGGCGCGCTCCGAACGCACCAAGTATCTCGCTTTCTAGTGCGTTTCGAAATTTCTCTTTAGTCCCTCTGCGTTCGACGCGTGCTGGCTTCCGGACGCAGAGCCGCAACTACATCCACATCATGGACCCACAGACACAAACCCAACCACACCCACGGGCCTAGTCATTGGTGCAGCCAAAGGAACCATAGCTACAAACGTTGCCACATGTGCAGAAACAGTTCTCGCACAACCACAAATACAACAACAGTTCACGCGCAGTCAAAGTTGTTGCTTCGCACAAAAGGCGACACATGGCGGCTTCGCAGCGTGCTCTGAAGGGCTCCGAAAATAACCTTTGCGGGGGACGTGCGAGAAGGTGCCCTCTAACTGGTGGCTCCCTTGTATAGAACCACGAAAGATTCCTTCCTTCAATGTTAGGTATTGAGAGAAGAAGCAAATCTGTTGTCTTCGTTTAAATACTATAGTACAATTTGAACCAGTTTAAGAGCAGGTTTCGCCTTTTCTTTGTGCAGTTCTGTATAGAACTAAAATTTGTAACATCTACATCTGTATTTTCCTTCATAAATCTACACAACTTACCTGTTCCCCACCTCAGTTTTTGATCAAACACAGAATGCCCTGCAAGTTTCTGTGCAGCAGGACATAATTGAAGAATGCTACACACGTTGCCATCTTCACCCGGGAACCAACGGATCCTTGGCAGTTTTGATGCATCCGAGGGCCAAACATTACCTGTGGTGTGCTGGTCTCAATCTTGCCAGCAAATTGGCACTCTCTATGCAACACATTTTGTTTCACAAGGGACAGAAAGAACAGACACCGTCACCTTGGTTCCTCCACCTGTCCAAAAGAAGCAAACCAAACCACCTATAAATCTCAATCTCAGTGCACCCTCCATCACTCATCACCTCCACAGCCACAAACACCAGCAGCACAACAAGCTTCAGGAGCCAGCCAGGATCATCTGCGATCTATCTAATGGCGGCCACCATGACCTTCTACTCCATGGCGCTGCTGGTGGCGGTCGCACTGGCGACGGCGCCGATGGCCGCGGTGGCCGGCGACCCTGACATCCTGACCGACTTCATCGCGCCGGCGCCGATGATCGGCATGCCGATGAACATCACGGGGGACTACTTCACCTACACCGGCTTCCGCCCGGCCACGCTGCCGCTGCCGCTGTTTGGCTTCACGATCACCAAGGCCTCCATGGCGGAGTTCCCGGCGCTCAACGGGCAGAGCGTGTCGTACGCCAGGCTGGTGTTCCCGCCGGGCACCGTGAACCCGACGCACACCCACCCGCGCGCCTCCGAGCTGCTGCTCGTCATCGAGGGCGCCCTATCCGTCGGCTTCGTCGACACCGCCGGCAAGCTCTACACCAAGGACCTCGCCGTCGGCGACATGTTTGTGTTCCCCAAGGGCCTCGTGCACTACCAGTACAACCAGGGCGCGCACACCGCCACCGTGCTCTCGGCCTTCGGCAGCGCCAACGCCGGCACCGTGTCCGTGCCCGTCACCGTCTTCGGCACCGGCGTCGACGACGCCGTGCTCGCCAAGTCGTTCAAGACCGACCTGATCACCGTGCAGAAGCTCAAGGCGGCGCTCACCCCGCCCAAGAAATAAGTCTGCCTGATCACCGTGTTTTTGGAATTTTTTTGCTTGTTGATTGAAATAACTCGCCCAAGGAAAGATGCAGCAGGCAACAAGCTGCTGCATGGTGAGATGCATGATAGTTGCAGCATGTATGTTTTCAATGTAGTTTTGATTTGAATCGAACCGTGTTGATTATTGAACTTTTGAAAAACTCAATTCGTCAGGGGTGTCACGCCGGCAATGTCATGTTTTGCTACTCTCTTTTTTTTGTCTGAATAACAGGCCTATATATTGCATTTTATTTTCGAACCATGCATGCATGAGCGCGTGCATGCATGGTGCATGTTGATTCAAAAAAGACGGAAGATACAACGTCAAAGTAGACACGATCCACACAATGCTGCCATATCAGGGTGGACATGGTCTGATTCCTGACCGAGCCGTCGTCATTTGGACCGAGCGAGCAGCACTGGACCGATGAAGGAAAAGCTCGTGCATATGAATTAAGTGCTGTCTGTTGGCGGCCTCCGAAACCTCAAGATGTCCAGCACTCAACAACTCAAGATGTACGCCGTCTGTATGCCGCCAATGCTGTTCAAACAAAATAAGGGCCAAAACGATGCCGCCAACGAGATTCAAAAGGATGAAGAACATGCCAAAGCTTTTAGCTGGATGCATTCACTTCTCTCCGGCTGCCAAAACGCCTCCCGGAGAGAGAGGGGTTCTGCGCCCAGCTATATAAGGGCCTTCGCCCTCCGCTCCTCGTTCACTCCGCCTTCGCCACCACATCTTCGAGTACAGATCGCCCAGCCGCCCTCCCGAGCTCCTCAGTCCTCGCCATGGCCGCCGCCGCGCTCAGGGCCCAGCTCAACGCTCACGTCGCCACCATGTACACCACGGTAAGGCTCCTCTCCTCCCTCTCCCATATATTCGTGTGGTAGTAGTGGGCTAGGATCTGACTTGATACTGTGAATCTGTGATGGATGTAGGACATGGTGGACGAGCAGTTCCAGTTGCTGCAGAATATGCAGCGGGAGGGCAGCGTAGCCCCGGGATTCATCGCCGATTTAGTCAACGACTTCATCGCCAACACGGAGGGAATCCTCAACGACATCGACCTCCTGCTGTATGTTTTTTTAATCCATCGATCTCTCTCGCTATGGTCTTGCTCCTCTATGTTGGGTACTGACGACTGATCCTCTATGTTGTTGTCTGTTATGTGATTCTCAGGGACCAGGACGAGGTGGACTTCCATATGGTGAACATCCTAGTGCATCAGCTCAAGGGCTGCACCTGCAGGTGAGATGATAACCCCTTTATTTTCCCCACACATATTTATCATTCTTCTTGTTTCTGTATGGTGAGAGTATAGTTGTGCTTCGTGTAAAGGAACTACTGGTATTTATTCATGCCGTCGAAATATTATGTCTCGGTCACGAATACTTTGTCGTATTGCAAGCGTTATGGTATTAGTGATATGCTATTTATGTGTAAGATCAATCTTACGCAACGCCATTAGTTAGTTTTTTATTTTGTTTCATCAATATGCGCCAGCGTAGGGTGTGTACGGACCTCATGGTTTGGCAACCGAAACTGTGTCGTTTTTGCAGAATCTCTCTGTCGTTGTAGTTCTACGTAAGGCCATGCTTTATTTTCTGGTTTATTAAAAACATTACTGTGCTGAAAACCATGATAGTGGCTTCTTGAGAATATTATTATCGCATCACAAGTATATGCTTATGTGTATCAACATGCGCAACATCTTTTAATAAGTTCGTCAAATTTTTAGTTAATTTACTGATCTTGCTACTTTTGATTTGTATCAGTGTTGGTGCAAAGAAAGTCAATCTCTCCTGTATGCACTTCGATCAGTTCTTTCTGGCAAGAAACAAACAAGGGTCAGTTCTTAGTACCTTATTATATAGGTTACATAGTAACTATTTTCCACACTCTATATTTTTCATATTTTACATCCATTCGATGGTAGAACTTGGTTCATTATCTTGTAAAAAGATTGCTCTAGACTTCTTTTTATAACACAGCAAAATTCTGAGACGGCTGGAGTTCTTAAAAAAAGGCTTATACTTTCTACCCTTTCTCAGTTCAGTTTGCTTAACCTCTCCAGAATTTGATAATGTGATGTGTTTGCACTATTTCAGGCTTCTCATGGTGTTGGCTATTGTTAGGAACGAGTTCGATGATATGCGCAACAAGTTCCAAACCATGATGCAGGTAGCCCCTTAATTATGTCCCTATGTTGGCCTTTTCCTTCCAACTTCACATTACTACCATAACCTACAATTTGGCCATAATATTTTTGAAGATACTAAAACATAACTTCATGTGTTGTTGGTGAAATTATCCATAAATAATATCTAGATTTTTAGGTCTTCGAAATATTTATGTCTTTTTTTATCATCATGTTCGCTAGCAATATGGGGATTTTTTTTTGATAATACATTTTATGAAAATTATAGAAATAATGTACGGTTTTGAAAATTTACAAAAAATAATACAGATTCGACCTTGGGGTGGCCGATTGGGCCCAGTCGGCCTCGGGCTGGCCGACAGGAGGCTGTCATCCGTCTGGGCTGGCAGTCGGCCCATCTGGCCATGCAGTCGGCCTTGGTCTGTCCGACTGAAACCAGTCAGCCGCACCTGGCCCGACTGGGTGATGAAAAAAAGTAGACACGTCATAACATACTATTTTCGACATTATGGAAATTGTATTTATACATATATAACTTTTTTAATACAACATCAATATTTTAATATATATATATACATATCTTTATATTCATGTCTATTTTTTCATGAAATAAGATACTGAGTACCTTATAACATTGCTTATTTGTGAAACCATGTGATTTGAGAACTATTGTGTGTCGAGGACCTATCATAATCTTTAAATCTATTCTTCTTTTCATGCAGCTGGAGGAGCAGATCGCGACATGTGGTCCTAACTAAATGTTGTGAATCATGAAGGAAAAAGATCATAGCTCTATGTGATCCCTTGCATTGTGTTGGAACTCTAGGCTCGCAACCCTATTAAAATAAAATTTGTTGTACTTTGTGTCCATGTCTGTCTGTCAACTTTATCCCTATTTGTGTCGTGGATGGGCTTTCGCCCATTTGTAAAGTCTTACTAGTTGGTTTGTCGGTTGTGGGGGACTTCCTTTTGTTTTATAATGCCGAATCTATCGTCTATCTACCATCTTGTGAAATGCTGGTGCCTACCCTTTGTAGAGGGGTAAATGTTGTGATGCTTCTTTGAAACTGCACCAAAATGGGTGCCTTGTTTGTGCTCTTTACCCTAGCCACTATGTAGTATTACTATGAGTATTGTTGGCCAGCCTCCACGATCACCAGAAGACCACCTTGCCACCGCGGTATTAAAACTTCATTTGAATACAAACTAGTATGCCCACCGGGAAGGGCAAGTAAGGGAAGGTTGTTGAGAAACGACACCGAAAGGTGTTCGACGAAAACAATATAATGTTCTAAGAGCAAGTAGCCCGTGTGCTCTTCTATGATGAGATATGGGCATGTTCAAGGTATCCCTCAACGTCGTCTATCATGGCCTTCATCACCTGCAGCACACTTTCCATCACAAGCTCATCTAGATAGATGCAAGTTGATATTCACCCACCATCTAACCTCAGTCACACTCGACCTCATACCCGACCCAACTAGCAGTTGCGCCCCCACTCACCTCTTCCGCATAATGGTGCTCATCCATTCCTAATCCCTCTAACCCCTCCCCTTCCCCGATCATTCTGTTTGGATTCGAAGTGCCACTACCTTCGTACGATTTAGATGTTTGTCATGGGCATGCCGTTTGTGTTGTTTACCCTATCGTGTAGCCATAAATAGAAGTGTGGAGTTTAGTTGTGTTTCCTATAATGAAGTGTCGGCATTAGTTCATGCTAATGAAATGTTAGGTTCGGTAAGGAATATTCTATATACTTCGTCGTCTTGCGAGCGTTCGTGATATTAATGGTTTGCTATTCCGTTTCACATCGGTGATAATTTTTTTGGTTTTACCTGACGTGCCGACACAGTGTCATTTGCAGTTACCGTATACACATAAGTAGAATATTTGATTTTATTGTGTGTTGGTTGATAGATTTGTCGGTATTGGTGCCAATCTAGACTTGCAAGCAAAACTTTGTCGTATTGCGGACATATTCGGTACTTTTGAATCTGTGTTCAATCCATGAAATTATTCTAGATCAGCAACAAAAATTAGTTGGTTTGCAACCTAGTATGGTATTAATGATCTACTATATTATGAAGCACACCAATGGTAGTTTTTGTTGTTTCTCCACCCCGTCAATGTTCTTTTTATTTGGATGTGGCGGCATAGGGTGTGTATCTCGTGGTGGGACAAAACAAAATTGTGTGGTTTTGTACAAATCCATTGTACTAAAGACAAATGCTATTTTGTCCGGTTTATTGAAAAAAAGCATTGTGTTGACAACGATGATATGAAATGCCCCCCTTGAGAATATTATTATGGCTCAACATCCATAACATCGTTAATAAATTTGAGAAATTTCTAGTTTCATGATCTTGCTCTTTTTGGTTGTGTATGAGTGTTGGGCGCAAAGAAAGTGAATCTCTCCTGCATGCACATCCATTAATTTTATCAGGCAAGATGCAACGAAGTATCGATATTTAGTACCTTATTGTATATGTTACATAGTAATTATTTACCATACTCTATATGGTTCACATTCTGTATGTAAACTCGTCGATCGATCTGGGCTTTTATAGCACTGTATTTAGCTCAAACTAATCTAGTATTCCTAGGAACTAACATACTTGTTCACTTATTGTGCTAGCATGCGATGGTAGAACTCGGTTCGTTATCTGAATATCCTGTTTGATTATTCTCATGTAACATGTTAGCTCTAGACTTCTATTTATAGAACAGAAAAATTCTAAGATCGTTGGAGTACATTTTCTTTTAAAATAGATGGTTTGCGCTGGAAACTGTTAACAAATAATTAATGTTTCAATATATCAGAATTTTTTGAAAAATAATATAATCTGATTATAAATTCATTTTTGAAAGAAATATTGTTTCGAGTAAAAATTTAAAGAAAAATCCAAAATAAGTGTGATTTTTATTTCGTACATAAATGAATAAATATTTCTAAAATAAAACATGAATATTATGATAACCTTCTATAATCATTCAAAAAAAATTAAAGTTAGAATATTATTATTGTTTGATATTTAATTATTTATATATTTTTAGTTCAAAAACTTATTACCAAGCAAGTTCTATGACTTCGAGTGATATTACCTCAATATTTAATGATGCAGCCATGTTACATTAGCAAGGCATACATGTCGCTCATAAGTTATATTCTTTGAATGATTATATAAAGTAATCATAATAATAAATTATATTTTTTATAACACAATTATAACTTATCTAGCAAAATTGAATTAAAATAAAAAACTATAACATGGTAAAATGGGCCGCACTGGGCAACGACCCATTGTGTAGCAAAACGGATCGAGTTGCCTAGAAAGTATATATATATCCTACTGTTCGAAATTTTACATTAATTATCTGTAGTCCATCCGACAAGCAGCGTTGCGATGGATATGGGGTTCCCAGGTTCGAATCCATTGGACGCCATTTGCATTGTTTATGCCACGTGTGGCCCACTGGTCATATATATTTGTGAAAATAATTGTTATATTTTCTGTGAAAAGTGTTGGCCAAGTGGCATTACTCACTGACAGGTAGGTTCATCCACATTAATACGTCTGCATACGCGTTTGTGATTGTATTTGCACGCTTGAATCAAGTTAAGTGACTGCAATTCTATATTTTTCAAGTTCTAACACCAAACTGAACATTGAGCGCAAGTTCTATGACTCCTAGTGATATTACCTCTTTTAAATATTTATTTATGATAGGCTGCATGGGCATGTAGAGTTAATGGGAGCATTTGCATGAAGAATTAGTGGAAATGAGTTTTTACATGGTGGACCTAATTGATGACGTGGATAACTTGAATGTTAAGAGTAGGTTAGTGAGGATAAACTATTTTGTATAGATTTAATTATGAACAAAAAAATAGTAATAAATTTATTATGGTCTCTAGGACATCTACTATTTTTAAGAAGTTGCTCCCCACTACCTCTATTATCTTAACATGCACACATGCCACCTCATCAAAGGCCCACTACAATATGCATGAGAACAAGCTATTTATTATTAGTTCTTTTCATGCACACATGCACCACCTCACTCAACATGCATGAAAAAGTTTTTCATTATATTACGTCACTTATATTTAATAAATATTTTCAACTTCACAATAATAAAATACAACACATATATAACATGTATTTTTTTACTTCTATTTTATATATTATTAATTCAATTATTTATGTTTCATACAATTAAACCATCCAAAATATATTTCAATCGATTCCCGCAGCAACGCGCGGGGTATCCTCTAGTATTTCCAACATTCACGATGGAACCCTTGGTTCGAGCCCTTCTACAATTGATGTCTGCATACTACCACTAAAGAATTACATCACAACACATAATCAAACATCTTTCTTATTTTAATTCGTATGAAACATATAATTAAAGATTGTTCAAACTTTTACAAATATCCACAATTTTTGAAACATTTCAACAAATTCTATAAAATATTTGGATATTTATGAAGCATTTGCAGATTATTTTTTTAGTGAAGTTAAAAATTGTTCTAAAATACTAAGCTCACTAGGAATGTTGGCTCTTGGTGCGTTGGGGCTTTGTGGGTTACAGGTGAGCCCATCTATAAACAACTATTTTGCATGTTAATGTTGTTTGGGTCTGTTTCATAGGTTGGTTGTCATGACCAATTGCAGAGCTTAGTGAGGGTCAATGTGGTCCATCGTTCCTAGCCCAAGAGATTTTATTTTGAGTACCCTTAATACATAGCCAATGTAACTTGTGAAAATCATCCTAAAATCCTATCATGTCTGCCCAACCCATTTGCGCCACTCCCTCTCGCCAAGAAATTTTTTCAAGGCTTCCTATCAAATTAAGTGACATATTAGGATTTCGTTATTTTATGTTAATATTGTCGACCCTCCCTCGTCAGCTGCAAGTAGGAGGGTGCGTTGGGCGGCCTCGAACTGCGATACTACTTCAATCACATCCTCTTGAATCTAAGCAACAACTTTATCAACCCTGCACCTTCCCCGCTAAGAAAAGTATACTTCATGCCTGAAGCATGGTAGTTGAGGTCTAGAGGATGCGCTTGGGTGATTGATTTTGCAAACTTTTTGTTACATAATATTGGTTGACAGACATTATGCGCTACCATAGTGAATATAGTTCTAGTGACAACAGATATTCAAAACAATGTAACAAATTTAGTTCTTGACAATGTTGTGGAGATTTTAGTTTATACTCTTAATCTAGGTTTGAGGATTGTTACATAATGTGATCGGTTTTTTGTACTGATTAGGGCGATATACATAGTAGTGCTGATTTGATTCGTCTAAAACATTCAGTCTGTTGGATTAGAATGCCCTTTCCTCTCCTTTGCATATTGCCCATAGCAATGCACGGGGCATTACCATCAAATGGTCGGCAAACTCTAAGCATATGATATCTTCGTGATATCTATTTTTGAGTTACTAAATAAAACAATAAAAACAGTTCTCAATAACTTTTTTAAGCATACATGCAGTCCATTGTCAATATCTGTAATTAAACATGTTGTGTTATATGAAAATTAAACCCTAGGCGAGTGGAGTAAATTAAATATTTATATTAAACATTTATACTTAAATGTTCACTAGTTTTTATAATATCATAATTTTACTCCATGGTAATACTGGTAATTTATTTATGATAACTAATAAAATATGCTAAATACTAATGATGGTCTTCTTTATGATATAATTGTGATATCTATCATTGAAAAATTACTCAATGTGCTAAATTGAATTGTATTTGCAATGAAAATTATATTAGCTTTTATTCTTTGGTACATTAGCCTTAACAAGATATTTAAACTCAATGCTGACAATGTGAGAAATTAAAAAACATATAATTGCATGCATTCACTGTTTAATTTGTGATACCATCACAAACATAGTTATTTGTTTGTTTGTTTGTGTCCTTAAATATCTTACCTTGTTAGAAATGTCAAAATCATACGATAAATATCCCGAATCTTAACTTATTAGAAATCTCAAAATCATATAGTAAATATCCTGATAGAGGTTTCTAGCCCTTCTATATCACATATTTATGGAGATCAACCATTGCTATACATAAAAAGAACAATTTATGAAATAATCATCACAAAAAATGCTTATTATTGTGAAGCGCTATACTCGAAAGAAAAAATAATCTAAAATGAACTTTGAACTTGTACATGAAAGCTAAATTAAACCATGAACTTTAAATTCCAGAAATCAGCACCCTGAACTAGTAAATCCCGAACTAAATTAAACCTTATACCTGTTCGGCGGACCGAAAAATGAAGTATTCGGTCCGGATCACTTATTGGACACTAAAACGAATTAGGCCGGCCCATTAGCACAGTCACTCGTCCTAGCTCTTTTGTCCGTTTTATTTTTTCATTTATTTTATTTTGATTTAGTTATTATTATTATTTTTGTGTGAAAAAATGCATTTAGCGTGTTAAGTTTTAAAAATTATTAGGTCTCCAATTTGTTTAAATGTAATTATGTTGTCATTCAATTTTTGTATAATTTTAAAAAATGTTCGCAATTGAAAATGTTTGCTCTACTCGGAATTTATTTTATTTTTCTTTTTAATTATTTTTTCCATCACTTGTCAAAGATGTTTGCACTAAATTTTTTTTTTTTAAAATGAGGATACTTAAAGATTGTATTAAAATCTGTTAACGCATTTATTAAATAGTTCATACTCTTAAAATACTCCCTCCGTTTTGGTGTGTAGGGCTTATAAGAAATTGCATCGCGACCAAGGCGAATTTCTATTGGCTAGGATCAATCACGGCATTCCGAATGCTTCCTCCTATGAGTGACCTTTTCATTAATTATTGTATTAAATACATGCATGCTAACCGATCATGCATTGATCAATATGTTTTTAGACCATCTAGAAAATAGGAATCGAGAGTGGTTAGGAGTTATTATGAGCCTATTAATTAGGCTAATTAATGATTACGAGCCTTGTTCCTTGATAGTTTTAGAACAAATAGATTTTCACTAGGAGCCCTATACACCGGAACGGAGGATATGGTGGATGAGCAATTCCAGATGCTGCAGAATATGCAGCAGGAGGGCAGCGTAGCCCCGGGCTTCATCACCAACACAGAGACAATCCTCAACGACATCGCCCTCCTGCTGTCCGTATTTAACTCCATCTCTCTCGCTCAGGTCTTGCTCCTGAGTACTCACTAATCCTCTATATATGTTGTCTGCTATGTGATTCGCAGGAACCAGGACGAGGTGGACTTCCATATGGTGGACATCCTCGTGAATCAGCTCAAGGGGTGCACCTGCAGGTGATGATAAGCCCTTTCTTTTCCACTCCCCCTTTTCCTTCGCACGATTCAGATATGTTTGTCATGGGCATATGCCGTTTGTGTTGTTTACACTGTCGTGTAGCCACAAGTAGAAGTGCCTAGTTTATTAGTTGTGTTTCATGTAAAGGAACTACCGGTATTGATTCATGCCGTCGAAATATTATGTCTCGGTGACGAATACTTTGTCGTATTGCAAGCGTTCAGGTATTAGTATTTCAAGCGTTCTGGTATTAGTGATATGTTATTATGTGTAAAATTAATTATACTTTATCCGGATTGTTCATGATTCTGTTTGGATGTGTCGGCTTGTCGTCGTTTGCGGTTGTCGTATACACAACATAAGTAGGAGAGCTAAGTTCAGTTATGTTCTCTGCAATGAAATTGTCGGAATTGATGATAATCTACAAATAGGCAAGAAAAACTTTGTCGTCTTTCGTAAATATTTGTCGATCTGCACACATGTATGGTATTAATGATCTACTATCTTACGCAACGCCAGTAGTAGTTTTTATGTTTCATCGGGATGCGCCAGCATAGGGTCTGTACGGACCTCATGGTTTGGCAAGCGAAACTTCGTTGTTTTTGTAGAACCTCTCTGTTGTTGTAGTTCTACACGTAAGGCCATGCTATATTTTCTGGTTTATCAAAAGCCTTACTGTGCTGAAAACCATGATAGTGGCTTCTTGAGAATATTATTATGGCATCACAAGTATGCTTATGTGTATCAACATGCGCAACATCTTTCAAATAAGTTCGTCAAATTTTTAGTTAATTTCCTGATCTTGCTCCTTTTGATTTGTATCAGTGTTGGTGCGAAGAAAGTCAATCTCTCCTGTATGCACTTCGATCAGTTCTATCTGGCAAGAAACAAAGAAGGGTCAGTTCTTAGTACCTTATTATATAGGTTACATAGTAACTATTTCCCACACTCTATATTTTTCATATTTTACATCCATTCGATGGTAGAACTTGGTTCATTATCTTGTAAAAAGATTGCTCTAGACTTCTTTTTATAACACAACAAAATTCTGAGACGGATGGAGTTCTTAAAAAAGAAATATAGACTTATACTTTCTACCCTTTCTCAGTTCAGTTTGCTTAACCTCTCCAGAATTTCATAATGTGATGTGTTTGCACTATTTCAAGCTTCTCATGGTGTTGGCTATTGTTAGGAACGAGTTCGATGATATCCGCAACAAGTTCCAAACCATGATGCAGGTAGCCACTTATGTCCCTATGTTGTCCTTTGACTTCAAACTTCTCATTACTACCATAACCTACAAATTGGCCATAATATTTTTGAAGATACTAAAACATAACTTCATGTGTTGTTGGTGAAATTTATCCATAAATAATATCTAGATTTTAGGTCTTTGAAATATTTATGTCTTTTTTTATCATCATGTTTCGCTAGCTATATGAGCCATCTCTATGCAGTAGAATTTCATCGCTTAGCAGTGTAGATAAGGCTTAGCCAAGTCATGAAATAAGATACTGAGTACCTTGTAACATTGCTTATTTGTGAAACCATGTGACTTGAGAAGTATTGTGTGTCGAGGACCTATCATAATCATTAAATCTATTCTTCTTTTCATGCAGCTGGAGGAGCAGATCGCGACATGTGGTCCTAACTAAATGTTGTGAATCATGAAGGGGAAAGAGCATAGCTGTATGTGATCCCTCGCATTGTGTTGGAACTCCAGGATCGCGACCCTATCAAAATAAAATTTGTTGTCCTTTGTGTCCATGTCTGTCTGTCTATCAAATCTATCCCTATTTGTGTCGTGGATGGGTTGTTGCCCATTTGTAAAGTCTTACTAGTTGGTTTGTCGGTTGTGGGTGACTCCCTTTTGTTTTATAATGTCGAATCTATTGTCTATCTATCATATTGTGAAATACTGGTGCCTACCCTTTGTAGAGGGGTAAATGTTGTGTTGCTTCTTTGACACTGCACCAAAGTGGGTGCCTTGTTTGTGCTCTTTAGCCTAGCCACTATGTAGTATTACTATGAGCCTGTTTGGCAAGCCTGAAGGGCAAGTAAGGGAAGGTTGTTGAGAAATGATACCGAAATGTGTTCGACGAAAACAATACAACGTTCTAAGAGAAAGTAGCCCGCGTGCTCGTCTATGAGGAGATGCGGGGCATGTTCAAGGTATCCCTCAACGTCGTCTATCATGGCCTTCGTCACCTGCAGCAAGCTCCCCACCGCAAGCTCACCTAGATAGATGCAAGTTCTCACCTAGATAGATGGAAGTCGATATCCACCCACCATCTAACCTCAGTGCAGACTCGACCTCATACCCAACCCAACTAGCAGTTGCGCCCCCACTCACCTCTTCCGCATAATGGTGCTCATCCATTCCTAATCCCTCTAACCCCTACCCTTCCCCGATCATTTTTTTTTGGAGTCGAAGCGCCACTACCTTCGTACGATTTAGATGTTTGTCATGGGCATGCCGTTTGTGTTGTTTACCCTATCGTGTAGCCATAAATAGAAGTGTTGAGTTTAGTTGTGTTTCCTATAATGAAGTGCCGGCATTAGTTCACGCCAATGAAATGTTAGGTTCGGTAAGGAATATGCTATATACTTCGTCGTATTGCGAGCGTTCTTGATATTAATGGTCTGCTATTCCGTTTCACATCAATGATAGTTTTTTTGGTTTTACCTGACGTGCCGACACAGTGTCATTCGCAGTTACCGTATACATATAAGTAGAATATTTGAGTTTTATTATGTGTTGGTTAATAGATTTGTCGGTATTGGTGCCAATCTAGAGACTTGCAAGGAAAACTTTGTCGTATTGCACACATATTCGGTACTATTGAATTTGTGTTCAATCCATGAAATTATTCTAGATCAACAACAAAAATTAGTTGGTTTTCAACCTAGTATGATACTAATGATCTACTATATGATGAAACACACCAATGGTAGTTTTTGTTGTTTCTCCACCCCATCAATGTTCTTTATATTTGGATGTGGCGGCATAGGGTGTGTATCTCGTGGGGGGACAAAACAATTTTTTTTGGTTTTGTACAAATCCACTCCGCCATTGTACTAAAGACAAATGCTATTTTGTCCGCTTTATTGAAAAAAAAAGAATTGTGTTGACAACGATGATAGGAAATGCCCCCCTTGAGAATATTATTATGGCATCCCAAATATGTTTTTGTGTATCAACATCCATAACATTGTTAATAACTTCGAGAAATTTATAGTTTCATGATCTTGCTCTTTTTGGCTGTGTATCAATGTTGGTGTAAAGAAAGTGAATCTCTCTTGCATGCACATCCATCAATTTTATCAGGCAAGATGCAACGAAGTATCGGTATGTAGTACCTTATTGTATATGTTACATAGTAATTATTTACCATACTCTATATGGTTCACATTCTGTATGTAAACTCATCGATCGATCTTGGATTTTATAGCACTATATTTAGCTCAAACTAAGCTAGTATTCCTAGGAACTAACATGCTTGTTCACTTATTGTGCTAGCATGCGATGGTAGAACTCGGTTCCTTATCTGAATATCCTGTTTGATTATTCTCATGTAACATATTAGCTCTAGACTTCTATTTAAAGAATAGAAAATCTGAGATCGTTGGAGTACATTTTATTTTAAAATATATGGTTTGTGATGGAAACGGTTAACAAATAACTTAATGTTTCAAAATATCAGAAATTTATGAAACATAGTATAATTTGATTATAAATTTATTTTTGAAAGAAATATGTTTTGGAGTAAAATTTGAAGAAAAATCCGAAAATGAGTGTGATTTTTATTTTGTACATACATAAATAAAAATTTCTAAAATAAAACATGATTATTATGATTAGATTCTATAATCATTCAAAAAATCAAAGTTAGAATATTATTGTTGTTTGATATTTAATTATTTATATATTTTTAGTTCAAAAACTTATTACCAAGCAAGTTCTATGACTTTCAGTGATATTACCTCAATATTTAATGATGCAACCATGTTACATTAGCAAGGCATACATGTCGCTCATAAGTTATATTCTTTGAATGATTATAAAAAGTAATCATAAGAATAAATTATATTTTTTATAACACACAATTATAACTTATCTTGCAAAATTGCATTAAAAAAACTTCAAGATTGCAAAATGGGCCGCATTGGGCAACAACCCATTGTGTAGCAAAACGGATCGAGTTGCCTAGAAAGTTTATATATATCCTAGTGTTCGAAATTTTACATTAATTATCTGTAGTCCATCCGGCAAGCAGCGTTGCGATGGATATGGGGGTCGCAGGTTCGAGTCCATTGGACGCCATTTGCATTGTTTATGCCACGTGGGGCCCACTGGTCATATATATTTGTGAAAAGAATTCTCATATTTTCTGTAAAAATTATTGGCCAAGTGGCATTACTCACTAACAGGTAGGGTCATCCACATGAATACGCCCAGATACGCGTTTGTGATTGTATTTGCATGCTCGAATCAAGTTAAGTGACTGCAATTCTATAATTTTCAAGTTCTAACGCCAAACTGGACATTGAGCGCAAGTTCTATGACTCCTAGTGATATTACCTCTTTTTAATATTTATTTGTGATAGGCTGCATGCGCAAGCAAAGTTAATAAGAGCATTTGTATGAAGAGTTAGTGGAAATGATCTGTTACATGGTAGAACTACTTGATGATGTGGACAGCTTGCATGTTAAGAGTAGGTTAGTGAGGATAAGCTATTTTGTATAGATATAATTATGAACATACAAATAATAATAACTTTATTATGGTTTCTAGAGCATATTTCCAACATTCACGATGGAACCCTGGGCTCGAGGCCTTCTACAATTGATGTTTGCATACTACCACTAAAGAATTACATCACAACACATAATCAAACATCTTTCTTATTTTAACTCGTATGAAACATATAATTAAATATTTGTTCACAACTTTTAAAAATATCCACAGTTTTTGGAACATTTCAACAAATTCTATAAAATGTTCGGATACTTATGAAACATTTGCAGATTTTTTTTAATGAAGTTAAAAATTGTTCTAAAATACTAAGCTCACTAGGAATGTTGGCTCTTGTGTGTTGAGGCTTTGTGGGTTACAGGTGGGCCCATCTATAAACAACTAATTTGCACGTTCATGTTGTTTGGGTCTGTTTCATAGGTTGTCATGACCAATTGCAGAGCTTAGTGAGGGCCAATGTGGTCCATCGTTCCTAGCCCAGGAGATTTTATTTTGAGAGCACCCTTAATACATAGCCAATATAACTCGTGAAAATCATCCTAAAATCTTATCATGGATGTCCCCAGCCCATTTGCGCCACCCCCTCTTGCAAAGGATTTTTTTTTCAAGGCTTTCTATCAAATTAAGTGACATGTTAGGATTTTGTTACTTCATCTTAATAGTTTTTGTATATTTTTATTTTAACTGCGGAAGCTTTACTATGCCCTGCCTTTGCTGTTGTCGTTGAAAGAGAATAGAGTCAGTGTTGGATTGCCCGGAGAATGGAATCAACATCGTGCTGCCGGAGAAACGTTGTCGACCCTCCCTCGTCAGCTGCAAGTAGGAGGGTGCGTTGCGCGGCCTCAAACTGCGATACTACTTCAATCACATCCTCTTTAATCTAAGCAACAACTTTATCAACTCTGCACCTTCCCCGCTAAGAAAATGTATACTTCATGGTTGCAGCATGGTAGTTGAGGTCTAGAGGATGCGCTTGGGTGATTGATTTTGCAAAAAAATTGTTATATAATATTGGTTGACAGACCGTTGTGCGCTACCATAGTGAATGTACTTCTAGTGACAACAGAGATTCAAAGCAATATAAAAATTTTAGTTTCTGGCATTGTTGTGGAGTTTCAGTTTATACTCTTAACCAAATTTTTGTGGGAATTTTTATACTCTTAATCTAGGTTTGAGGATTGTTACACAATGTGATTGGTCTTTCGTATTGATTAGCACGATATGCATAGCAGTGCTGATTTGCTTTTCTTCAGAGGTTGATTCGTCTAAATGTACTTTTTTTTTCTAAACATTCAGTGTGTTGGATTAGAATGCCCTCACCTCTCCCTTGTATTTTGCCCATAGCAATGCACGGGGTATCTAACATTCTTAAGAAGTTGGTCCCAATTCTCCTAACATGCAAGGTGTCCACCTCACCATCCCACTAAGCCAATCATTTTAATTTCTTTTCCCACTAGGCCATGCAAAGTATGCCACATAAGGGATCTCCCATTAACTTCACATGCACATGTAACTTATCATATATAAATATAACTTTATTTTGCACTCAAATTTATAAGTGCCTTTTTTATAGAGAATCAAATTATAAGTTACCTCATATTTTTTCTATGTGATTTTTTTAATGAATGCACATAGGTAATTGCTATCATTGTAATATGTTTAATCAAAGGTGATGTCTTCACTGTGTCTACTCAACATTTTTTTCATCTTATATCATCTCACCGATATATTATGAAGGTAATGTTTTTTTAAAGACACTCATTTTTTATTTATCATCAATTTTTGTTAAAAAAATTCTTATATTTTGAGTCAAAACAATATTAATTTCAAAGAAATTATAATAAACTTATATTATGTTTCATAATTTTTTCTATATTTCAAAATATTAAATTATTTATTAGCAGTTCCCGCAGCAACGCGCGGGGTATCATCTAGTTATGCTAGTGGATAGTTACTGCGTGGTGCATGCAGCTAATGGCGCCGATGTATAACCAATCGCGCATGCATGGAGCCAATGTAAATCGAGGGAGATTAACGTGTGTATTTAGGGGGCTTACAAAAATGAGACACGGTTTGTATGCTTATGGGCCCAATAAACTCAGAAGGAGGGAGTACTAGCTTTGATACTCTCGTTGCGGGAGGTCTTTATATTGTTGAGAGCAGACTTGCCTATGGCTCAGAAATTAAGTCACACAATAATTATCAGTTATTCCGTGGAATAGGCAGGAATTGCAGTGCTGTTTCCCTGAGCAATGAGCATATACCACATGTTCATGTTGCCAACTTCACCAAGGAACCAGTGAATTCTTCCTTGCAGTTTTGATGCACCCGAAAGGAGAGGAGCAGAAAACTCTCTGCGCTGGTCTTAATCTTAGCCAGCAAATGGATACTCTCTATGCAACACCTTGTGTTAGTCGCTCACAAGGGACATAAGAACAAGACATCGTCATCTCGGTTCCTCCGATTTCTTTACAACAAATGGAAATCTATCTGCCTATAAAATAGCAGCTTATCAATCATCTCCTCCATCACCAGGGGCGCCATAGGCACCACCCAGCAAAAAGCTTCAAGGTCTGGTCTCTCGTGTAATGGCGTCCATGAACTTCTACTCGTCGGTGTTGGTGGCCATTGCGCTGGTGTCAGCACCGCTGGCCGCCGTCGCCGGTGACCCGGACATCCTCACTGATTTCGTCGGGCCCACATCGCTGATCGGCATCCCCAGCAACATCACCGCCGACTACTTCACCTACACCGGCTTCCGCCCCGTGCCTCTGCCGACGGCGACCTTCGCCGTGTCCAAGGCCTCCATGGCGGAGTTCCCGGCGCTCGACGGACAGAGCGTGTCGTACGCCAAGCTCACGTTCCCGCCGGGCACCGTGAACCCGCTCCACACCCACCCGCGCGCCACCGAGTTGCTGCTCCTCCTCGAAGGCAAGCTCTCCGTCGGCTTCGTCGACACCGCCGGCAAGGTCTACACCAAGGACCTCGTCGTCGGCGATATGTTCGTGTTTCCCAAGGGCCTGGTGCACTACCAGCTCAACAAGTACACGAATGGGAAGGAGAGTGCCGTCGCGCTCTCGGCTTTTGGAAGCGCTTCCGCCGGCACCGTGTCCTTGCCGGCCACCTTGTTCGGCACCGGGATCGATGAAGTCGTGCTCGGCGCATCGTTCAAGACCGACATTGAAACCGTGAAGAATCTCGAGGCCGCCCTCACTCCGCCCAAGAAATAAGCCCACCCACCGTACGTCGTCGTGTATGTTGTCTTGGATTGTTTTCCTCTCTTTTTTCCTAGTGAAATAACCTAGCTGCCGGACGATGCAGGCAACCAAGTACTCGATCAACATGATCGATAGGAGAAATTTGGTGGTTAAATGTTGCTGAATCATGTGTGTTTGCCTCCCTGGCAACGCGCATGTCTTCCATGGAGCCATCATCGTGCGAGTTATTGGTTGTTAGTTGTTACTGTCAAATTGAATTACTGTTTAATGCCCATAAGAATTATAATGATAGATGTTTGTCATGATTGATATTGCGTCACTAGAAAATATATGACTCCAACTTGATTCTTTTGCCTCGCATTCCCCGTTGCAACGCACGGGTATTTTCGCTAGTCTTTATTAACATTTATGAGTTTTGCTTGGGTACCCCCTCCCCCCTAAGAAAAGTTTACATATTTTGATGCAAAACTCTGAAAATACATGATAAACTTCCCATATAAACTGTGCAGAGTAGAAAACAAATTAAGTTGGGCATAAAAGATACAGGTATAGTTAACCGCACATTTTCTTCACACCAAGATCAAATAAAACTTAACATAGTCATGAGTTGTCACAACTCACAACAAGCATATTATTACACGACTTAAAACTCACTCCACCATGGCTCCCAAGCTCGGTGGCCTTATTTTTCACACACGGCGGGACAAATCAATTCTTGGGTGGCGGAGTGAGTGCCGCCTTGAGCTTCTGCACGGTGGGCACATCAGTCTTGAACGCCTTGGCGAGCACCCCAACGTCGATGCCGGCGCCGAACACGGTAGCGGGAACAAACACGACGCCGGGGGCGGCACTGCCAAAGGCCGAGAGCGCGACGGCGGGGGTTTTCCCCGGGTTGGACTGGTAGTGCACCAGACCCTTGGGGAACACGAACATGTCACCGGCGGCCAGGTCCTTCGTGAAGAGCTTGCCGGCGGTGTCGACGAAGCCGACGGAGAGCGCGCCACGGAGGACGAGCACAAGCTCGGCGGAACGAGGGTGGGTGTGGGGTGGGACGACGGATTCGGGAGTGAACGTGACCATGGCGTAGGACAGGCTCTGGCCATTGAGGGCTGGGAACTCCGTCATGGTGGCCATGGTCACAGTGAACTTCTGCGCTCCTGCTGGCGCTGGCGGCATGGCGGCCATGGTCACAGCGAACTTCTGCGCTCCTGCTGGCGCTGCCGGCGGGGTCATGTTCATCATGATGGGGCGGAAGCCGGTGTAGGTGAAGAAGTCGCCGGTCATGTTCATCCCATTGACGTTGCTTGGGACGACGAAGTCGGTGAGGATGTCCGGGTCGCCGGCCACCGCAGCAAGTGGCACCCAGACCAATGCAACAACCACCAACACCAAGGTGAAACAGTTGAGGGAAGCCATAGTAACTGGATGTATCTGCAAGATAAGCTAACAAATTTAGCTATGCTCAGAGATTTATTGATTTAGGCTGTGCTTGTGAGATGTGGTGAAGATGTTGGGCTGCTTGCATTGTTATTTATACACAAGAGGCAATCTATTACATGGAGGGTGATGTATGCGCATTCTAGAATTCAAACTGTAAGCAGCTAGCTACGAGTACGTACGAGAGAGTACGTAGTACGTACAGAGGACGGCGTACGCAGTTTGACGATTTGCACAAACGGAAAGGTGCATCAATTGACGGGGAGTTGGCCCGTACAGGATCGGCTTCGGTACCGGAGCTAGAATTTTATTTGCCCACTCCACGTCAATACTTGGAAGCGGGTGGATAGGATGATTCTGTTTACATCTTCTTTTAGGTTTTTATATTTGTTTATTTTAGTTTTTTTACATACTTCGATGCAAAACTCTGAAAATATATGATAAACTTCACATATAACTGTGCAAAGTAGAAAACAAAGTTGGGTTGATTGCGAAAAGTGAAAAGTGAGTTGATTGTGCTTGGTTGTTCTACAGATGAGGCCATTAGGGTGGCCAATATCATGAACTGCTCGCTGGGTTCCTTCCCATTAAAATACCTCGGGATTCCTATCTCTACTGACCTTATTTCTTCGAAAGATCTGAGACCCGTGGTCACTAAGGTTGGTAACCGAGTGTTGCCCTCGAGGGGGAGTTACCACTCCCCTGCTGCCAAAACATGTCTTATTAGCGCTTGCCTCTCCTCTCTGCCTATGTACACCATGGGCTTCTACCTTCTGCTTGGTCTGTCGCACGATGCTATGGATAAACACCACGAATTTTTTTCTGAAACTCCATGGACAATAAATGGAAATATCGGTTGGTTAAATGGAAATCGATGTGTTTGCCAATCAATCTGGGTGGGCTTGGCATTATGAACACTCACGTCATGAATAAAGGCCTTATTGTCAAATGGTTGTGGAAAATTCTCTCGGAACCACACTGTCCTCTCTGGCTTCGCCTCCTCAAAGCTAAGTACTTTCCTCTCTCTTCCCCTCTCTTTGCTTCGGCCTCGGGAGGCACGCAATTCTGGAGATCCTTGCTTAAACTTAAAGTCAAATTTCTTCGTTTTTTCTTTTCTCGGTCAGGAATGGTAGATCGGTCAGGTTCTAGCTTGACTTCTGGTCCCTGGTGGGACGCTTGGCCGAGGTGTTTCCGGTCCTTTTCTCTCCGGACGCCAACATCTCTATCTCAGAGGTGGCGGCTGTCGGTTGGGTTCTTGGGTTCCATCGGAATCTCTCTCCTATAGAGTTGGAAGATTGGCACCGGCTCATTGCCCTTCTATCGGTGCTCTCGGAGGGGAATGATGAGGTCTCCTGGACCCTTTCGAGTTCGGGCAGGTTTTCAGTTAAGTCCCTTTATGTTGCCCTTGTTGAGGGTACACCCTCTAATAGATTCTCTCCGATTTGGCGGGCTCGGGTCTCACCCAAAATTAAGATTTTTTATGTGGCAAGCGTCTAAGAGTAGACTTCCTTCGTCCGATTAGATTCATAAGCATAATAGTAACCGAAGCTCCGCCTCTGCGGTTTGCCTTTGTCCTGAGAGAGCTCAATATATCTTTTTCCATTGTGATATGGCTAAATTCCTTTGGAGTTCTATCCGTTCCTTGATGGGTAACTCATGGGCTCTTGGTTCCTTTGCGGTGTGGTTCGGGTGTTGGCTAGGTCCATAGCTAGTAAATCTAGACGCCTGTTTTGGGGTTTTTTCTCTGCTACTTGTTGGGCTCTCTGGACTATCTTGAATAAACTTACTATCAAAAATAAATTTCCTAAGTGGCCTGCGGAATGAATTTTCCAGCTTATCGGTTTCTTACAGATTTGGAGGCCGCTGAGTAAGGACGACATCTAGGACGACTTTGCGGCGATCATCTCTCGCATGAAGGCTATTGTGGTGTCTTGTCTTCCCCGTCAAGGGTCTTGATCATATGGCTGCTGATTGTCCGTCCGCCTGCTGGCTTGAGTGCCTTGTTAAAACTTCTCCTTTTGCGCGTCTGTTGCTGGCATGCGTGCCTTTATGGCTTTATTCGGGCCTTAGGCCTGGTATGAACTTCTTTCCTTTCTGCGCTACTGTGTGGTTGTTTCGAACTCATTCTGCCGTGATGGCTTTATTTATAAAGTCGTGCATATGCCTTTTCTCTGAAAAAAGTATAAAACAAAGTTGGGCATACAAGATACAATTATAGTTGACGGAACATTTTCTTACGGAAAAGATACTCACCACACGTTCGGGACAACCTCCCCACACCGAACGTTGTTATCACCACACGATTCGTTGCACGAATCTTAGCATATGAGAAAACAGTCACGTCATTTTTTTTATCAGTGTTCGGGCTAAACTATGTTGGACCGAACGTTTTTTATACCGTTTTTTCGGACGGAGCGACGTTTTGCTTTTCCTCGCCCATACTGTTTGTGTGTTGTGTACCTAACTGTTTGATCCTAGTTACTATATATCGGCCCAGTGCCTGATTAGATACGTTTTTTGCGATACTTATAATTTCTAAACGGTAGCTCCGATTGAAATGTGTTCTACATGTAACTTAATCAAAATTTTATATAGTTTCATAAAATTAGCTTTTTTTTGCTATGTTTGCAATTCTTTAACATGATATTTTCTTGTTAATTAAAAATCATACAATTTTTCGTAAATGAATTGTGTGATATCTAATTAATCATAACTAATGTTAATTTTCTATTTTGTGAGATATGGCAATTATCATTTGTATGTAGCTTACGGGTATTGGTAATTATTATTTTTTAGGACATGGCAATTATTATTTTCATGAGAGATGGTAATTCGTATTTTGTGCGAGCTGGTAATTATTTTGTGTTGTCTTGGGGGTATGCATTTATTAAAACATGATTTTTTATTTTTGTGATATGGCAATTGTTATTTGTTGTACATGGAAATTCTTTTATAATATTACGTGAAACACGGTAATTTTCCGTTTTAAATATGTTGGAAATTGTTTTTTTAGTAGAACATGGCAAAATTGACATGGTTCCAATGGTGCAATAGTTTTTTAATCCCAATATGGCAATTCTTATTCATCGGACATGGCAATTTTTATTCGTAGTACATGGAAATTTTGGTTGATATGACAATGCAATTCTTATTCATCGGATTCTTATTCGTAGGACATGGCAATTTTTGTTGATATGACATGGCAATTCTTATTCATCGGACATGACAATTCTTATTCATAAGACATGGAAATTTTTGTTGATAGGACATGGCAATTCTTATTCATCGGACATGGCAAGTCTTATTCGTAGGACATGGCAATTTTTGTTGATAGGACATGACAATTCTTATTTATCGGACATGGCAATTCTTATTCGTAGAACATGGCAATTTTTGTTGCTAGGACATGGCAATTCTTATTCAACAGACATGGCAATTCTTACTGGTAGGACATGGCAATTCTTGTTGGTAGGGCCTGGCAATTCTTATTATAGGACATGGAAATTCTTACTGATAGGACATGGCAATTCTTGTTGGTAAGGCATGGCAATTCTTTATTTGTAAGACATGACAATTCTTATTGGTAGGACATGACAATTGTTGTTGGTAGGACATGGCAATTCTTACATGAGGGTCATGATACGTTGCGAAACATGGCAATTTTTTTGTTGAAATTGTTGAACATGGCTATTTTTTTGTAGAAGATGCACATTTGCCATGGTTAAAATAGTGTTGTAGGATTTTTTTTATTGGTATTTGAAATTGTTGAACAGGGCTATTTGTTAGGAGAACATTACAATTTTGCTATGATTACAATAGTACAATAGGGTTTTGACCCCATGAAAATTTTGCCTTGCTTTTATTTTCTAGATTCTTTTTATATAAGTTATGATGACTTTTTTAATATAAATTTTCCATGATATTTTTTATATTTACTCCAATGATAATTTTATAATTTTATTTTTATTTTTATGATGGATTTTTTAATTTAAAAGTTAATTGCATTGTAGCAAAGAAAATAAATATTTTTATCACAACACAAAAGAAAATTAATGTTTTTTCTTTGTTTTCACTAATGGGCTTGTATGACCCAGTAGAAACAAAAGGAGGTTTTGGGCCGTACAAAACCTGGAACCGAATGAAAACTTTCGGGTGGGGGCAGCGAGCGACCGAACAAAATCGTTCGGGCCACCCTCCCCATAACGAACGTCAGGTGAATATCAGCGTCCTTTTCTTAACACCCAAATAAAATAAAATTTAACATAGTCGTGAGTTGTCACAATTCACAACTAGCATATTATTGTTTATTACACAACTGAAAACTCACAAGAACACCAGGTTTCACTCCACCACGGCTCGCAAGTTCGATGGCCTTATTACTCACGGTGGCAGCAAGCCAGGAATACACTGACGACTCAATTCTTGGGTGGTGGAGTGAGTGCCGCCTTGAGCTTCTGCACGGTGGCCACATCAGTCTTGAACGACTTGGCGAGCACCCCAACGTCAACGCCGGTGCCGAACACGGTGACAGGAACAGACACGGTGCCCGCGGCGGCACTGCCAAAGGCCGAGAGCGCAACGGCGGAGCTTTGCCCCGGGTTGGACTGGTAGTGCACGAGCCCCTTGGGGAACACGAACATGTCGCCGGCGGCTAGGTCCTGCGTGTAGAGCTTGCCGGTGGTGTCGACGAAGCCGACGGAGAGCGCGCCATCGAGGACGAGCAACAGCTCGGCGGAACGAGGGTGGGTGTGGGGTGGGTTGACGGATTCGGAAGGGAACTTGAGCATGGCATAGGACACGCTCTGCCCGTTAAGGGCTGGGAACTCCATCATGCTGGCCTTGGTCACCGTGAATTTCTGCATCGGCATCGGCATGGTCATGTTCATGGCGGTGCGGAACCCGGTGTAGGTGAAGAAGTCGCCGGTGATGTTCATCGGTGCTCCGTAGAAATTCTTTGGGACGACAAAGTCGGTGAGGATGTCCGGGTCGCCGGCCACCGCAGCAAGTGGCACCCAGACCAATGCAACAACCACCAACACCAAGGTGAAGTAGTTGAGGGAAGCCATTGTAACTAGATGTATCTGCAAGATAAGCTAAGAAGTTTAGCTGTGCTAAGAGATTTATGGAGATTTAGGCTGTGCTTGTGAGATGTGGTGAAGATGTTGGGCTGCTTGCACTGTTATTTATACACAAGAGGCAATCTAGTGATGGATGAAGAGTTTATGACATAAGGGGTGATGTATGCGCATTGTAGAATTGCAAGTTGTAACCAGCTAGCTAGTAGTAGTACACACATCTGAGGAAGATTTAACTGGCCTATGTTATGCAACTCTTTGGTGTCATCTCCAAGCATACGAATATGCCTGCGTGAGACTTCCAAATTTTTGTTATCATTCTAATAAAAAATACTTGGGTGTTTGTGTCTCTTACTCTCAACTTCACCAAAATCAATATGAGCTATCTGAATTATTCACCAAATAGCATGCAACAGTAACTATCACAAGGGCATCGTGGAAAAAAAAACTGTCACCGGGGCATCACAGATACACAGCGTTTATCAGAACAGCGTAACTGAACAAGCCAACGTGCCGATGATACTGGATTTTGTTCAGTCGCGATGATACCGGCCGGTTTGTTGCCGTGACAAGCACTCTATTTTGTGGCGACCTCAATGAAAAACGTTAATAATCCCAAAAAAGATGGCCCAGATAATCTAATAAATCTATTAAGGAACTATTGATGGTGAGAGACCTTCGGTCTAGCATGTATGGACTTTCGCATAATTTATTTATTTTATTTTTTATTTTTTATTATGTGGGTATTCTACCTTCTTTCTTTGTACCTCGTCTATGCCAGTGGGTTTTTCTTCGAAGGCGCATGGTTAATTATTTAAGGGTTGACTAAAAATCAACAAAACAGTTGTGTGTCATATGTATGCTGGAGTTGTCATTATTAAGGTGGTAATTATATATGGCTCTACTATTCATACATATAAGATCGTGACTTTCGCATCCATTTTGTTTGCATGAATCTAAAATTGTATTTTACCTGAAAACAGTAATGCAAGGAAGTTAATTGCAGAAAACCAACATTTTCTTGTCATCGGATTCAAATTGCAATCACTTTTCCTTTTTGTTCCAACAATCTATCTGTTCTCTGGTAATTTGTGGCAATGTCCATTGTAACCGATTAACGTAACTTAATTTGATTTCTGCTGGATTAGGGCCACAGCTGGCTAAAAGTTACTCCCTCCGTTTCAAAATAATTGTATCAACTTTGTACTAGCTCTAGTACAAAATTGTATTAAGAATAAGACAGTTATTTTTGAACGGAAGAAATAGAAAAGAAACAATGTGCACGGTGTCACGCACTTCCCTTTCCCGACCTTCTTAGGCTTCCTCCTGTTGCCATCGTGGTCCCTCCCGACCCCAACCATTGGCTCATGAATCCTCCTCCTTCCACAGTCATCTCCTTGCCATGTGCACTGGCTGAGGCTGCACCGGAAAGCTCAGCCCCATGGTGTGCACTGGACGAGGCTGCGTTATCGAGCCCGCTGGCCGTAGCTGTGCCGCCGATGATTTTTTATCTAATTGTAATTTACATAAGGTTTTTATGGTATTTTGTGCAATTTTTAGGAACCCTTTTGTAAATTTATATGCTAACTGTTGGGGGCATGTAAAACCTTAGTGGTAAACAAATGGTGCTGACCATCTTATGGCACTTACAAGTGATCCCAACTCCATAGAAATTGGATTATATCAGGCCAAAACGTTCACTATATTGGTGGAAATGTCACAAAAATACCACTATATTGGTAAATTTTTGGAATGAAAACGGAAAGTGGTGACAATTTGATTCCGATGCACAGAAAGGGGTGGTTTGTTGCAATTGACTTGAGGAAAGGCCCTAATATAAATTTTATTTCAAATGAAGAAAATAGATACAAAAAATATAACATATGGTTATGGGGTAGCTTAGGGAGCAAGTCAAAGATGAAGGTCAATCCAATCAGTTAGGTTAATTGAAACTCTTGTGCTTTGCTCCGAGCTTAACTAGGAAAGGGTCATCCTTTAACTTGTTTTTCCAGAACGTGTTGTTGGCATTTCATTCTTGAAAATCAAACAACAATTTTAAGCCAGATGTTCCATCATCCCACCATGAGAGCATCCATGGAAATACCCTTCGACAATCCCCTGGCAGGTAAACAAAATTTCATCATAGAAGGAAATGCTCTTCATCGTAGAAGGAAATGTTCCTAGGTTTTCCGGCAGTGATGGTCTGCCAACATTCTTGAGAAGTGGAACAATCCCAAAACAAAGACATTAATGTTACTTCTACGTCCTCAATTGTTCACTAAGAGGATCACAAAATATGCTTCGCCACGCTTTATGGATAAACCCATAATAGAATCTTTATTAGCAAAATTTTATTTTGTGTGCGCACATCCACCACCCAAGGCCCTCCTTGAGTTTAGGGCATCTTGGGGGGTGAACCACATAAATAATGATGAAACTGAACCGCAACACTACGCAAATGTATAATAAGAATTAACATAGTACCTCCATCACAGTTTACAAGGCATGATATAATAATAGAGTTTGCCATGTAAGTTCATGTACTAAGTTATAACATAATAGAGTTTGCCATCTAAGTTGTAACATTGCAGAGAAAAGAAAACACTGAGTTGAATAATATTTGACATGATCGCAAACTCACAAATCACAAGAAGCATATTATTAGATGTCACAACGATCACAACTCAAACTCACAATGACCTTATTAATTTGCTAGCTTGATGGCCTTATTAATTTGCGGCATGGGCACTATAAGAGCATGGTTAATAATGTAGCCGGCTGTTGGCTATAAAAAGATGCCATGTCATCTAGAGCCTTCATAAAAAATAGTCATATAATAAGTTGGCTTTTAGATTGGCTATTAGGTTGGCTCTAAGCATTTAATGTTTACATAGACAATGCATAGGATTGGATGATAGTTACATGTATACCACTTTTTCTTGATTCTTGTGCTATAGCCGGGCTGTAGAATAAGAGCCCGCTTCACTCTCTCTCCTCTCTTCTCACTCTTCCACGTAGGATTTTCATGACATGGCAAGGCTTATAGCCAGCTGACTAGGCCTTATTAGACTTGCTCTAATGAGGAAGAAGAAGAGCACCCATGAATCAGTTCTTGGGCGGCGGAGTGAGCGCTGCCTTGAGCTTCTTTACCGTCCAATATTCAGCCTTGAACGACTTGGAAAGCACGACGTCGTCAATGCCGGTGCCGAACACGGAGGCAGGCACATTTACAGTGCCCGGGGAGGCGCTGCCAAATGCCGAGAACGCGGTGGCGGGGTTGGGCCCCTGGTTGTACTGGTAGTGCACCAGGCCCTTGGGGAACACGAATACGTCGCCAGCCGCAAGGTCCTGTGTGTAGAGCTTGCCGGCGGTGTCAACAAAGCCGACGGAGAGCGCGCCGGCGAGGACATACAAAAGCTCGGCGGCGCGCGGGTGGGTGTGCGGCGGGTTGACAAACTGGGAGGGGAAGACGAGCATGGCGTAGGACACGCTCTGCCCGTTGAGCGCCGGGAACAAGTCCATGTTGGCCTTGATCGCGACGAAGTACTGCGGAGGCCACGGCATGGTCTCGTTCGCGTCGCGGAAGCCGGTGCAGGTGAAGAAGTCGCCGGTGATGTTCACCGGTGCAATCCCGACCCTGTTTGGGATCACAAAGTCGGTGAGGATGTCTGGGTCGCTGGCCACGGCGGCCAGCGGCCCGGAGGCCATTGCAACCACCACAAACACCAAGGAGTAGCGCTTCATGGAAGCCATTGAAATCGTATGTGGCTATGGATGGAGGCTGTGGTTGTGAGATGCGGTGAAGATCTGCTTGTGTTATTTATACATAAGCCAGCGATGTGTGATGAACACCAAGCTGCAGCACGCACGCACCCACGCACGCACGTACTCACGCATGCACCCACGTACGCTGGTGCTAACTATCATGACACTCTTTGGTGTCTCCTACCACATGGATATCTGCATGCAGATTAGCAATTTTTTGTTATCATTTTATGAAAACTTTGGTGTTTGTGTGTCTCGCTCTCAATTTGATACCCACAATAGCGTGAGCTGTCTAATTGCCCACTAAATACCCTTCGAGAAAAATGTCTATTTTAAATGTTGAATTTATAGAGGTTCGGCAAATCAAACCTCAACCGTCAAATCACTGTCTTTCGCACCCTAACCTATGCAATTCTAGTCTAAATTGAACTCTGGACCAGCTGGCTGATGAAGTGGGCCAGCCCATTAGCGCCCGTGCTTTGTTTTTTCGTCTCCTTTTTCTTTTCCTTTTTATTTTTATTTTTTTATATCCTTTTCTTTAAAAAATAAAACAACTTATTAAAATATTTACTAAACAATTTGTATTTTAAAAATGCATTAAAATTTGATAACAATTAAAAATGCAATAATGCATTTTAACTCATTTTGAATTGCAGAAATATTTTGTATACGCGAACATTTTGAAATGTTGAAATTTCTTCAGTGCGAACATCTTAAATGTAATGCAATAAAATAATAAAATATAAAATTAAAATAATTTTCCCAGCCAAGACAACATTTTATCAAATTTTAAAAAATTTGAGTGTGATTTTGTGTGTACTTATTTCTCAAAAAATAAAATAAAATAAAAAAATAGATCAGAGTAGAGTGAGTGCGCACAAGCAATTGTGCTAAAGTGCCGGCCGAAGCCAGCTAGCCCGATCGGACTCCTCTATTTCTATTACTTTTAAGTGTTAAGAATTTTTGAAATGCGTTATTTTTAATAAAAATTCCAAAGACTTTTAAAATATATGAAAACAATCAATCCAGATCGAGGCTGCAAGCGACTGCGCTAACATTCACGAACACTATAGCACGGTTTTCAAGTGCATACAATTTAAAAGACGCATTAATGCATTTTAATGTATTATTTAGTCTGATTTTTCAAAAAAATATGTGAACATTTGAAAATTTTGAAATTTCTTGAGTGTGTACATTTTCTTAATGTAATACAAAAAGAATGAAAGATAAAAGAAAATAAAATGTTCCAATTAGAGCGAACATTTCTGAAAATTAAAAAACTTTGAGTTCACTTTTTAAAAACTTATAAAATTTTGAAGTGCAAACATTTTTATAAATTTAATCATTAACGTTTTTTAATAGAAAGAAAAAATTGAAATCGAACGGCAAGGATTTGAAGGTGGGGGTTTGATTTGCCAAACCTCTACAAGCTCAAGGTTCAAAATTGACTTTTGTTTAATATGCAATGTAGCACTGCACTGGTAGCATTAGGGCATGTGCAATGATGCTATTTTAGGTGTGCCACATAGGATAAGTGATGATGTGGAGGGGAGAGAAATTAAAAAAAAAGTCTTTGTCTTCTCTTATTTAAGAGATGATCTTTTATAAACAATTATTTTATTATAAATAATACGAAGCTCTAGCTATTATAGTTAAGCTAAGATACAACCAATTATATACTCCCTCTGTTCCTAGATATAAGGTGTATAGTTTTTGGCACGGATATTAAAGAACAGATGTTGAGGAAAAATTACACCAGGTTTGAACGAGATTACATCTAGCTAATTGACGCGAGAAAATAGAGGGGTTTGCAAGAGATAAGAAAACATGATCAAATCTCTAAAAAAATTTGCCCAGATGAGTGCTGCAATGCAATGCACCCTATATTTTGGACTTTTTCTTAAAAACTTATACACCTTATATCTAGGAACGGAGGGAGTATCACTTTTTTTGTCATATCTAATTAGATAAAACAGTCTTATCAACCATTGTAAATACCCTTAACAGGTCTCAACTATCTGCCCGCAAAAACAAAACAAAAAAGTCTCAACTATCAACTGTCACAAGATCTTCAGAGATACTTACAAATTTTAATAGCTTCATAGATACTTACAAATTGCTAATTACCTGTCAAACATAGGAAACAACAATGGCGATGGCGAGCTAAATTTGCTCCAGCTGGCAGTGGTCACTCGACGGTCATTCCAATGGCCGGCGACTCCTACAAATAGCCTCCAGCCGGCGACCTCCACCGATCACTACACAACCTTAAAATTCAGCGAAAAATGACGCCGTCGTCTCTTATTACTCCGTTCATCCTCCTCGCCGTGGCCTTGGTCGCCCACGCCAGCGACCCAGACATCCTCACGGACTTCATCGTGCCGCCGGGCACCAACGCGACGCTCCTCGACGGCACATTCTTCACCTACACCGACCTCATCTCCGGCAACTCCGCCGACCCGGCCAAGTTCACCGTGTCCAAGGCCACGGCGGCCGAGTTCCCGGCGCTGCTGGGGCAGTCCGTCTCGTACGCCGCGCTCGTCTTCGGCCCCGGCACCGTCAACCCGCCGCACGTCCACCCCAGGGCGTCGGAGCTGCTGTACGTGGTGCAGGGCCCGCTAATGGTGGGCCTCGTCGACGAGACCAACGGCGAGCTCTACGCGCAGACGCTGCAGACCGGCGACATGTTCGTGTTCCCCAAAGGCATGGTGCACTTCCAGTTCAACGGCGGCGCCGACGTGGCCCGCGGCTTCTCGGCGTTCGGCAGCGCCAGCCCCGGCACCGTCTCGCTCCCGGCGACGCTGTTCGAGTCCGGCATCCCGGACGCCGTCCTCGAGAAGTCCTTCCACGTCGACCAGGCCACCGTGGACGCGCTCGAGCAGGACCTGGCGCCGCCCGCTCCGGCTCCGGCTCCCTCTACAGATTCCCCGCCGGCCCCGGCGCCGAAGAACGGTGGGGCGGCGCCCGTGCCGGCGTGCCTCGCGCTGCTGGTTGGCTTCGCCGCCGCATTGTTGCTGTGATTTGGGATGCTGTGAAGCCATGGTTTTATATTTTTTGTCACCATCGACCGTAGTTCAAAAGTATTTGGCGGTCGTGAATAAGCGATTTCAAGTATCCGGTTAGTCTAAATAAATACAGTAATTGTGAAGATCTTTTTCAAGGGTCGAAGACCCATACACCAGAAATGTATTTGGATTGGTTGTAAAAGATTATACTCCCTCCGTTTCTACATATGAGGTGTATAGTTTTTGGCACGAAAATTAAAGAACATACATTGAGAAAAAACTACAGCATATTTAAACGAGATTACATCTAGCTAATTGAAGTGAGAAAATAGAGGGCTTCTAAGAGATAAGGCAACATGATTAAATTTGTAAATATTTTATCTAGATGAGTATTGCAATGCAATACACCTTATATTTCAAACTTTTTCTTAAAAACATATACACCTTATATCCAGAAACGGAGGAAGTATTTGAATTTTTAGATAGCTTACCGATCGCGCAGGCCATGTGGTAACAGACTTATCTAGTATAGAACATATGTGCATCCAAGTTTTCTTTTTGTTAGATGATTGTTGAAGTTGACATGTCGATGCATGATTTTTTTTTCATTTGGGTCTACAAATTGGGTTAACTGACATTTGAATCTATTGAACCGTAGAGATTTATAACAGTAAAACTGAACCTAATCCCTGCTCTCTCACGAATTAAAGGTTTTTGGCCGTTAGATTTCGTCCATTAAACGTTATTGATCGTCCGATTTTAAGTAAACGCTTTGTTTATCGCGAACTGGGCCTGATGTCTTAAGGGAAGCTACTCCCGTAGCTTTTTTAGACCGCTGTGGTTAATCGGGCCAGTTTTCCTTCTCGACCCAAGAGAGTGAAGCCCGCTTCTAGCGAAGAGAACCTCCCTTCGCTCGTCACGCTGCCCCCTCCTCTCGCCGCCGTCGCCGCCAGGATGTCATCTCCTCCGTCCTGGCTTCCCTGCACGCCGTCACGTAATTGGGGGTGTTATTGGTTCATGTTCCTATGTATGTTAATGATATTGTTTTGTTGGGACTATGCAACTCATTGTGAATAGCTGGGAATACATTTTCCAATACATCTTGTAATGTCAAATGCCTAAAAGGGGAAATTAACTTACTCTTTTCATAACGTTACCTGCATTTATTTTTTCTTCAGGAAGGGAGGCTTTGGCTTAGTTCCGTGGAGTGCTTATGCTCAAAAGGTACAACTCTACCATCTGCTTAATTTGTGTAAATAATTGTATTCCTTCCTTATTGCAATTTTAAAATGCACACATGTTGGTTAGGAATTAGAATATCGGGAATTTCATATTATAGGCTACTCTTTTTGAGTCAGAGGTCAGAACACAGAACCAATTTGTTTGCTTTTGTTGATCAGCGTTGGGTCACGCCGTGGCATAGCGTGCGGCCCCTCCTTCTCGTTGTTGTGCATACGCCTCTCCCAACCTGTACGTGAGTAGGTCGTCACACCAGCGCCAGTCGATTCGGATGCGAGGTTGCGAGAGTGGCAATGTTTCAGGCGAGCCCATGCATGTCATAGTGCTTCCTGGTCATCGGGCGAGACCATACGGTCGAGGTGGTTCGGGTCTGCTCCCGGACCGGACGCCGATGCAGGGCAAAGGCGAAGTGTCATGACGATCCGGTGACATGGGAATGAAACTGACCCGCTAAGAGTGGAGAAAAATAGCCATCGGTTTCAGAGGGCATTGTGATCTATGATGTGTGCCACAAGCCGACGGCGATTAAATGGAGGTACATGTTCCTGCAATATATAGTTCGTCTCATGGGCTCATTGCGCTCTTCTATCACCCTTTCCTACTCCTGCAGCCAGATTTGCGTTTCTATTTCCTTCTCTGACGCCCTCTTCGAACCACCCATTACATGGTGCTAATATCTTCCCAATTTTAATTTTATGCAGGTGGTTTTCATCCTGTTTGTGATAGATTTATACGGGAAAATCTTGGAGACTGGTTCTAACATATTGATTTGGTTATAGGTAATTACTTCAAGACTCCCACACCTCATGTTTTTTATTTTTTAACATCCATGTATCGCTTGGATTATGTTATTTGTTGGAAGATTTACAACTTATAACTTTGCAGTCACATGCTTCACATCGCGATTGAATATATATGGTGTATTCTGTAAAAAAATGCACATATGGATTGTGCTTCAACAGATATAATAAGGAGACATACACATCTAATTTGTTCTGGATATATTTTATATCAGTTCATAGCTCACTGATTGTACCATCCCGCATCTGCATCTGTGACTTGAGAAATCTTTGCCTTCTCCAACCAGTATATAGTGAAATGTCCTTTTTCTTGGGATTGCATCCTTTGAAGTTTATCGATAGGAGGCTAAAAAGGGGAAAAAGTGTAGTCGCTAAATTTACTTTCCTTTGCCAAGGACAACATCAAAAGTTTCTCTAACAGACCCTCTGCTTGTAATTGCACCAATCTTTTGATCAGCGCTTGTATGAGGTATCCCAACATCAAAAGCAAGAATGAGGTATCCCAACTGATTCCTAATATGATACTCCAATAGGAACAATTTTATGAAGGAGTAGAGGCTAGGACTGCATAATCAGATCGAGTGGATCTTAGTTTTAGAGATTAAATAAGGTAATGTATGGCAGAACGAAAACGTCCGCCCGAATGATCGTGGGTTGCTTGCACCCTTTAGGTTAGAAATTTTGATTTCTCACTAGTAGAAAATGGGGCAACCGTCTAAGCCTTTAGTACCGGTTTCATTACGAATCGGTACTAAAGGGACTTTCGTACCGGTTTGGGCGTCCAGGCGGGCGAGGAGCTCTCGTACCGGTTCGTGCGGAGCTTTAGTACCGGTTCTAGTTAGGAACCAGTACTAAAGGTTTTTCAGACGGTGGGTGGGGCCAGGGCTGGTCCTTTGGTACCGGTTCAAGTGGAGAACCGGTACTAATTTAGCATACTCATCCCCTGTCCCATGCGCCCACCCGATTCATTCTTCATTTCTTCCTCTCTCTCTCACATTTCTAAATATTTTGCACCTCTCACACTCCAACAAATCTTCATTTTTTGTCCACCATTTTAACAAGATTAACGACATCTATCTATCCAAGGGTTAGCAATATCATCCTTTCTTCCGGCGTTCCTAATTTATCTCATCTCTTTGCTAGTTAACTCGTATTATTTTTCTAGTGCTAGCAAGGTGTTCGATGAAATGCCTAGCTAAGTTTGAGATTTTATTTTATTTATATGAAATTTGAGCTGAAATTATATTATGTTTTGTAGGTTTTAGTATCATCCCCGTCCTCACCGTTGTCGATCGCCAGCGTCGTCCCCTAGCCGACACCGTACCACCTCGGTGAGCCCCTTCTTTTTTATAAAAAAAACTTAGTTTCGGCACATATGAAGTCAGAAAGGGTTGAAAATTGATGGTTACGGCGCAATAAGCAAAGGACACAAGCGAATAAAAAATGAAGACAGATGAAGTCAGACAGAGTTGAAAATTGATGATGTGGCTTTGAATGGTTCATTTTGAAGACACAAAAAGTCTCGATGAACTGAAGGATTTCTAGATATATCAACAAAACACCTGGTTTCGCCTGCATACAGCCTAACTGTGGCTCGTGCGCACATCAAATGCACCGTTGGGCGTATGCAGGCCAATCCGAATGATTTGTATTTGGTCGATGAACTGAAAGATTTCTAGATATATCAACAAAACACACGGTTTCGCCTGCATACAGCCCAACTGTGGCTCGTGAGTGCCCGCACATCAAATGCATCGTTGGGCGTATGCAGACCAATCCGAATGATTTGTATTTGGTCGATGAACTGAAGGATTTCTAGATATATCAACAAAACACACGGTTTCGCCTGCATACAGTCCAACTGTGGCTCGTGAGTGCCCGCACATCAAATGCACCGTTGGGCGTATGCAGGCCAATCCGAATGATTTGTATTTAGTCGATGAACTGAAGGATTTCTAGATATATCAACAAAACACACGGTTTCGCCTGCATGCAGCCCAACTGTGGCTCGTGAGTGCTAAAAAAACCACTCAATCGGGTGTCACAGCGAAAAAAGAAAAACAACAAGTGCACCAGCTCGGACAACAACTCGTCCAATCGGTCCCCCCTCTCATGGTGTTTGACGAGAAGGCCGTTGAAAGTTCTCGACAATCCATCGATTACCCCTTACATGAAGGAGCATATCAATTTGTTGAAGGGAAAGATTTGGTCGAGAATCTCAAGAAGCTACCAACAAGTATGCGTAATTTGCATACGTGGTACAGTAATGCCATAAAGAGAGTGATCCAGTGTATCATGGTTGGAGTTAAGGAAGAGCACTACTTCCAAGAATACTCTGTGAGCGTTGACTTCAGCGATCTTTTTCAGTTATACAATCTCCGGGCCCTCGACAAATCTATCATCAGTTGCTATTGTCTGTAAGTGATTTATTTATGTAATTTGAGAAGTCTTTAGCTCAGCTCGTTCTTTGTCTGCAAATTATAATCTTTTGTGCGCTATATTATGCAGATCGAAGATGCTTAAATGCAAAAGGGATGAAATCAAGCACATTGGGTTCATTGACCCGGATACAATGCATGAAGTAACCATAGAGGATCCCATCTATAACAGGGATACACCGGCGACTTTGCTAAGGTTTTTGAAGCGACAACGTGACAAAAAGATAATACTTTGGCCTTACAACTTCAAGTGAGTGTTACTGTCTTATAAGACATTTCTCTTTTTCTCACGAGATGTTTAAATTTTAACTGATGACTTATATATATGGCACTGCATATTTAAACGTGCGCAGGTTCCACTTTATTCTTATCGTTATCGATATGTACGAAGGAAAAGTTGAAGTCTTTGACTCGCTTAACAAAGAGCCTATACTATACAAGACGGCTTTTCTTATGATCAAAAAGTAATTTTAATTCATATCGGGTTTTTTCGTTAATTTCCTAATATCAACTAATTGATAACTTTTTTATGCATTTTCTTTTGTCGGGCAGCGTATGGGAAACGTTCATCAAGGAAGATCAGTCCCATGAATGGAAACCGAAGCTGACATGGCGTTTGAACAAAGTAAGTAGTACTACCTAGGTCCACACACCTTTATCATACTTGATTATTGTTTAATTGAATTATATTCTTGTACAGAAATCCCCGCAACAACCACAGGGGACTAATCTATGTGGATACTACGTTTGCGAGAACATCCATAAAATTGTCAGCGAGAGAAAAAATAATGAAATGAATAAAGAGGTACGAAAACAATATTCACAAATTTATTTTGTTATCATATATAAGTTGTGCTTAGTTTCAGTAATAATTGTTTGATTATGATTTGATATATATACACACACATACATAGCTCATGTATTCATTTGTATCTCATTCTTTTACAGTTGGCAAGAAAGCGGGACAAGATCTCAATCGAGGAACGGTTCAAAGTAATTGGTGATGAATTGGCGGGATTTTTCCTTCGGGACGTCATACCGCCATTCGGAGAGTTCCACTATGAATGATGTATATGTAACATATAGTTTAACTCGGAGATCGAGTACCACTATTCTACATATAATAGATAGTATGCCTCGGAGAGTACCACTACTATATATGCATGAAGATCGATCTTCATGCATACGTATACTACTTAATTTGCGATCGCAATTACATGTGTTATATTATATGCACCAAGTTGCTATGCATCACCTTTTATCTTCATGTACTACCTAAACCCAAACGCGTAGCAGGCGCATCGACGCGATATGAAACGGTCCGATACCCCTAAACCCCTCCCTAAGCATCGACGTGATATCCGATACCCCTAAACCCCTAAAAATCCTAAACCCTGAATTAACCTTTGGTACCGGTTCGTATTGCAAACCGGTACCAAAGCTCCTTTGGCCTGCGTACTCCTGGACGCCCACGTGGAGGCCCCTTTAATACCGGTTCGCAAGGAACCGGTACCAAAGGCGGGGGGCCTTAGTACCGGGCCTTTAGTACCGGTTAAGAAACCGGTACAAAAGGCCCTCCCGAACCGGTACTGATGAGCGATTTTCTACTAGTGTCTTTATAAGCTTTTCCCGTCTTTTTCACCATAAAGTGGCCATGTCTTGCGACTGATATTCGCCCAACTGATTCCTGCATGCATCCATCTCCCAACAGATGATTTATTGGGTGAGCGGTGAGCCTCGAGACTAAGCTAGCTAGATGGATGAGATAGAGACCAGACGCCGGAGTGCGAATTTCGGGAGGCCGAGCTACACGTGACCCTTTATTTTTTTTAAATCGTAAAACATATTTAAAAATTCTTAAAAAATCCGAAAAACATATATATGAAAACTTATATGTATTCCGTATGAACATGTCAAATTTAGCTTAAAAATATTGTAATATGAAGTCTGCACAAAAAAAAATTCAGCCCAAAACCAACAACGAAAAGGCCCATTTAAAATCAAATATTTGTCTTTTTTTCATACGCCATATGTGAAAGTATAATGGTATGAAAATTTGCACATATGTCATATACATTGTTGGATATGTGCCCTAGAGACAAATTAATAAAGATATTTGTCACATATCCGTTTTGTTCATAATACGTTTTATACTGTGTTATAACTGTATTACTTGGAAATACTAATACAGGTGTAGTATAAAACATGGTCCGTAGTTTAACTCGGGTAAACTATCTCATTGGGAAATTGATTGATCAAGCTTTCCTAATCATTGCGACAATTAAGTCCATTGACAATGAGGTCATATCATTAGGGGAATGATGTGATGGACGTACACCCACCTAAAGTATTGCAATGTGATCGAGTCACATAGTTCAGCGTTGCTATGACTTTGTAACGTATGGCTTAGTCCTTAGACCGTAATGATCATACGTAAGCACCATCTATGAGGAGACTTTAATTTGTATCGCACCGCCTGACTGAAATATGTTGGCTATAACGGTGCACTTTAGGTATTCCGAAATAGATGGTTGATGAGTATGTTAATAGATCAGAGCGGGATTTGTCAGTCCTTGTGACAGGACAGGTACTCTGGGCCCACTCGGTGATATTGCATCAATAGCTTGCAAGAAAGTGACTAGGTCACAAGAGATGCAATAATCATGGACGAGTAAACTTGTTTGTTGTGAACGAGATGTGAACACGGTATGTAGGATACCGACGATCAAACCTCGGACAAACAAAGTACCGCAGCACAAAGGGATTACGTCGTATCGTTAACGGTTTCTAAAAGCGATCGAAGTTCATTCGATGGAAGCGCAGGGGCTGTCAAGGATTGTAACCAGGTCCAACTGACTAGTCATTGGTCTATGAGAAGAGTCTCGACCATGTCTGATGTTTCCCGGACCGTTAGGGTGTCACACTTAAGGGGCAATTGATGCTGGGACAGATTCGGGATCATCGGTGAAATAGGAGAAAGCACCGGAATAGTTCCGGGAGAGAACGGAAGTTGTTCCGGATATTTTGAAAGGTTCAAAATAATGTTTAATTATATTTAATAATGTTTATTATTTAATTATCTAAATTAAATATTAAAATATATTTAAATTAATTAATTAAATGGAAAAAAAGGCAGATGGGCCCCTTAGGGCCCATTAGGGGAGGAGGGGGTTCCCCCCCTTGGGCTTGGCGCCAAGGGTGGGGCCCATCCCCCCCTATGGCCGGCGCCCTCCCCCCCCCCCCCCTTGTGGGGTTTAGTCCCACATGGGGGAGGGAAGAGGGATCACACCCCCCCTTGGCCTATATAAGGAGGTGTAGACCCCCCTTTTTCCATCATCTCATTGAGTTCTCTCTCTCTCTCTCTTTCTTCATTTCTGGAAGTGGACTCCCCTTGTTAGGAGTCTGCACCAGGATTGGAGTTCTCCACCATAAGGCAGGCCGTCGCTCTGCCGGAGTCGGGATCCGAATCCGTCTTCTTTCCGCCGCTCGCCTGGTTCGGAGCCCGGGGGGAACATCGGTTGCACTGTACGTGTGTAATCTCTTCAAGGCACTACACCTGTGGTGCTACTTCGTCGCTGGAGGTTTACCGGGAGTCATCCTCGCCGGTGGTGGTCTTCTACACGACAGGGAGGTCGTAGTTCTGAGTCTACGCCAACCACGTTCGCAAGAACGTTTCCCTCTTTCGGTCTTCAAAGGTATGAACACCGATTCCCTCCGTTACATTACATCGTCATAGCATAGATCTTGGGTTCGGGTACCGTAGGTATGAAAAATTTGTGTTTTCTGCCCCGTATCCCAACATACATGTGTGTATATATTCATAAAAAATTCAATGATTTTTGAATAATATAAAATATATTTTATGACTTGTTCAAACTAAAGGGCTACGTGTAGCTCGGTCTACGTTAGCATTATCCGCCAGACGCCACTACTATTCATCAACACTTGGCTATCATGCCTGGTGTTAGGCTCTCACACTTAGGCTATCTAGCAGTGTAAAACAAGTGGTTTAGACTTCTTATTTTTTTGCGAAATATTGTAAGTCGTTTAGACTTCGGGATGATACCTCCTCCTTTAAGCCCAAACTAAAATTCTAAATTAGTACCACTAATTATACAATTAAATATATATATATATATATATATATACTATTATGTATTTTAGGTGTTGCTGATTTTGTCTACAAACTTGATAAAAGTCTGTGTCATTTAAGTTTACACAACTTTTATACGTACTATGTTTTATTTAGCACATAGGGATAACCTAGTTTCCTGTTTCTTACATATTTTTTATAGTATTCCCTCCGATCCATAATAAGTGTCGCTTATTTAGTACAAAGTTTGTACTAGCTTAGTACAAAATGAGCGACACTTATTATGGATCGGAGGGAGTACGTATTACCCCCATGTCCCGACTTTGCTGAAAGAGTGAAAGCCAACCAGATCAGAGTCGAGCGGGACAGAAGGCCAGGATGGGGCGAAGGCAAATGGTGTGCCCTTGCAGCCAGGGAGGAGAAGCTCATCATCGCGATCCCTGTCGCCCCAAACTACTTCAAGTTTAGGATCGTCACCACCAGTGTGTTTCTAGAAAATTCATCGCCGCGCCAAAGAGGATGGCAGGAGGTGCGGAATTTATCGCCATTGGCCCTCGAGATAACTCCCGTCGCGAGGTGTGGGACAAACGAGGGCTCGTTCATAAGCATGCCCCAATATACCCATCAAGTCCGAAAAACTTTGAAATTTTTGAGGATCTGCTTGAGGTATTATATGATACTAGATGATGCCCCACACGTTGTTGCGGTGAATTTTTGTAAAATATTTTAGTAAAATGTTTGATTAAATGATAAATGAATATTTGAAAAAAAACTAATATATGAATTAAATACAAATATCATAATAGAACAATGAAAAAAATAGCTTGCTATGACAAAATAGCGAGGCCCTAAAAATATGCTATTAGCATGCTATTTCGCGCTATAACGTGCTATTATCGAGACATTGTACACACATTCATTTAGCGAGGCATTGCCCAAAATGCTATAACGTGCTATTAGCGACGCTATAGCGCGCTATTTTTTTCATTGTAATAGAATGAAAAATTTCATGCATGTGAGTTTTTATTATGCATAGTGGCATATTGAGATGGGCTTTTTCTCATGCATGTTGAATGATATGGTGACATGCCTTCATGCATTTGAGGGTACCACAAAACATCTCTATTATTATGTATAGTAGCATATTGAAGTGGATCTTTTCTCATGCATGTTAAATGATTAATGATGTGTCATGCTTGCATGTTGAGAGAAACTAGATGATGTCCCGCACGTTGTTGCTCGAAATTTTGTGATATGTGTGAATGAAATTTTGATTAAATAAAAACTTAATATCTAAAATAATATTTTTTTAAACTAATACATAAATTTAATATAAATATCATATATACTTGAATATTCACATGCATGCATGTTGCATGTTCTGATGGATTTTTATTATATATAGTGATATGTTGAGGTGTGCCTTTCCTAATGCATGCGAAAAGATGAAGTGGCATACTTGTATATTGAGAGAATTATGTTAATGGGGATTAGCTATTTAGATATAGAAGATATGATAGTAAGGGCTGGCTATTTATATATAGAAGATATCCTGTAGTAGGCTAATAACTGGTTTGTCGACATGCACTGTAGTACTCCGTTCCGGTGTGTTAGGCCTCTTATAAATCGCGGCGGGACCGAGGTAAAAATCTATTGGCTAACCTTCCCTCAGCTTCCATCAATACTAGTTTCCACATGCGAATTATGTGATGGAATACTAATTGCATGCAGAAAATTGATTGCATACGTGAGGAACAGTCATGCGTTGCGTGCTAATTAAACTGCATTTAATGTTTACAGGCCTTAATCTTAGGCTAAAATGGAACAAATAGTTTTTGAAGATAGGCCCTATGCACCGGAACGGAGGGACTACAATGTGAAATGTGTGCACTCAATGCTTGTACCATTTAATTGATCTTCCTTTCAAAAAGGAGGGTTTCCGTGTGAAATGTGAAAACCTGTGCACATCGCTGCTACTACTACTGTATAAATGTAGGCATGGACATGCCCATTCCAGCATACATCTAAGTAGTAGTTGCATACCCCCACACTTGTCATAACAATGACGATTCCGTTCTCGCACGAGCAAGAGCTGCTCATCTCCATGGTATTCCTACTTTCTGTTTCCCTCTACTTGTGCTTCAGAGCTAGCGGTAGGTCACAGAACCCATCGGTGCTCCCCACAAACTGGCCAATAGTGCACATGTTGCCTGGAGTCATTGCTAACCTCAATAACATGCTTGACTATTTTACGGCGAGTCTCGCCGAAGCGGGCCAGAACTTCAGGGTGCATATTCCCCAAAGGCACATCTTCCTCACCTGCGACCCTGCGAACGTCCGTCACATCTTCACGGCGAACCACGCGAACTTCCCCAAGGGCCCGGAGTTCGCAGCCATCTTCGACATAATGGATGGAGGCATCTTCACAGTAGACGGTGAGGCATGGCGACGGCAGCGCGCGAAATTCCAGAGTGTGCTCAGCAGCCCAGGGTTGGTTTCAAGTATGGCGGCTTGCTGCCGCGACAAGGTGGAGAATGGCCTCCTCCCCTTGTTCACCCACATGGCAAACAGAGGCACTCCATTCGACATGCAAGAAGTAATTTCAAGGTTTGTGTTTGACTTAGCTGCCACACCTCTCTTCGGTGTAGACCCTGGCCTCCTGTCCTCGGGCATGCCGTCCATGGACGCTGCAGTTGCCATGGACACGGTCATGGAGGTAGGCTTTTTTCGGCACGTCATACCGGCCTCTTGTTGGAAGGCTATGAGGTGGCTAAACATCGGCCCAGAGAGAAAGCTTGACGCGGCACACAAGGTGATACGAGGGTTCTTCATGGAGATGATCGAGAGGAAAAAGAAGAATGGAGGACGTATTTGTAATGACGGAGAGCGAGAGCGCGTGGATGTTCTATCCTCCTACATCAATGACCCAGACTACGCCGACGACGACTTGCTTCGTGCAAAGCTCCTTAGCCTCATGCTCGGTGGGAGGGACACAATTGGCACTACTTTGCGATGGATCTTCTATAGCCTTGCCCAAAACCCTAACATCGTTTCAATCATACGCAATGAACTCTCACCCATTGCGTCACACAAAGGAGCAATGGGTAAGAGTGCCATGGTGATCTTTGAGCCAGAGGAGACCAAATCTCTGGTTTATTTGAAAGCTGCCTTGTACGAGACTCTCAGGTTGTACCCATCGGCACCAATAGAGCGCAAGACAGTGGTAGCTGATGACATCATGCCAAGTGGCCATGAGGTGCACGCCGGTGATACCATCCTTATTTCTCTCCACTCCATGGCGAGAATGGAGGGCGTGTGGGGTAAAGATTGTCACGACTATAACCCACATAGGTGGCTCTCGGAGGACGGTAACAAGATGAGGCACGTACCGTCACACAAATTCTTGTCCTTCAACTCGGGCCCGAGGATGTGCCCCGGAAAGGACATCGCTGTTGTGCAGATGAAAACAGTCGTTGCAGCAGTGGTTTGGAACTTCGACATTGAGCTGGTGGAAGGGCAGAGCATCCAGCCCAAGCTGTCTTGTACACTGCAGATGGAAAATGGGCTCATGATGATGCTGAAGAAGCGAGAAATATAGCATTAGGTCCTCTTTACCTGTAAACTGCAAATGAAAATGCAACTATCCCGGGTGTGTTATATTTGTTCTCTATTACTACTTACTCCCTCCGTTCCAAAATAACTGACTCAACATTGTACTAGCTCTAGTGCAAATTTGTACTAAGGCTACGACAATTATTTTGGAACGTAGGGAATAGTAGATAAGAAATGCATGTATCTCATGTGTTTGTTGACTTTGTTCTCATTAATTTACTGAACTTGAAGTTATTGTACTGCTCATGTGCAAGAAATGTGTTTTATATATCTTTAAAAAGGGTTCTTGAGCAGAATTCTTCGGACATCCACTGGAGAAAATATGTCCTGTAGCAAGAGTTGATCCCAAGTTCCAGAGAAACGGAGGAAGTAGTTATTTCTATAACAAAAATGCTACATTCACGGGCTATCCACGGAAACTTCACATACCTGCTTCTAATTCTCTATTAAGCCCCCCCTGAATTTAACCCAAGTGGGGCCAATCCCCCTTCATTAGTCCAATTAAATCATGCCAACTAATGAGCATCCTGTAAAACCCTGTAAAACGTCCGTAAGTGTAGCATTGCTCTTTCTATAAAGCTCCTCTCTTAGGTTTTTTTTTCTCGTAGGGTTGCTTTGAGCTCGCGTTCAGGTCAACGGGCCAGGAAACAGGTCACCCGTTCTCCAAATTTACACGACCCAGTAGACCCAGTTCGTGGGGTTTGGACCGTGCAATGCAGAGCTAACCCCATAATCTCACTCCGGTTCGGAGTCGGACTGCGGTCAAATCTCATCTCGAGTTTTTTTTTTTTTTTGAAAAGGAGGAGAACCCCCGGCCTCTGCATCAATCGATGCATGCAGCCATATTATTGAAATAAAAGCGTAACAAAGTCTCCAAGTCTAACAATGCTCAAAGTCCGAGCTTAAAACTGAAAACAAAACTGGAAAAATGCCACATTCGGCGATAAAGAATAGACTACGATGCCTACACACCTAACCTATTAATAACTCGCCATCCAAACCGGTTGTAAATAGCCCGTGCTACCATCTCCCAACGGCTGCACCCAATAGCCAAAAGCTCTCTGAAATTCGCATGAGTTAGTAACGACCACATACGGATCCAAGCTGTAGCTTTGAAGATAACCTGCAAAAAGTTTGTGAAAATTGTGCCATTAAAAATCTCATCTCGAGTTAATCCGTCTCCACCTCCAACTGTGATCGCCGTCCTCTCCTCTCCTCTCCTTAAATCCATCCACACACCACCTAAGACAAAGATCGTACGTGGATCCATCCAATCCAAGAAGATCGAGATCAGCTGGGAGGGATCCATGGACACAAGGATGAAGAGCTGCCCGTCCCTGAACCCCCCTGCTCACCGTCACGACGACTCCGACGACCCCGAGACTCACCGGCCGCCCTTCGTCCTCCTCGAGCCCTTCGCCTACTTCGCCGACCGCGACAACGCCACCACCGCCTCCTGCCACATCAACGCCATTGACGACGACGACCCCGAGCTCGGCCCCGAGGGCTGCATCGTCAAGGTCACCTTCTGCGCCGCCCACCCGCCGGGCGTCTCCTACCTGTGCGTCCACGCCGTCGGCCTCGGCGACCCCCTCCACCGGCCTCTCATCCTCGCCACGGAGACCGACGGCAGCCTCCTCCTCCTGTCCATCCCCATCCCCATCCCCGGCACTCCGGACCATGCCTCAATCCCCGTCCTGCGGGAAGAATACCTGGTCTACGACGCCCGCGCCCCCTCCCTGGCGCACCTCCCGCACCCGCTCCCTTCCTGCCGCCGCCCCTCCTTGGTCGTCAACACCGTCGCCATCATGCGCAACTGCCGCCGCCAATGCCAATGCCATGGAACCTCCGCCGCCGACGACGACGACCACGACTGCGGCTACGTCATCGCCGCGCAATCCGGCGGGTTCGGATGCGACGACGACCACGACCAGATCCACCTCTACCGCTCCGACGCCGGCGAATGGACCGTGCCTCGCATGGTGATCGACCCGCCCATCGACGAGGACTACTACATGACGCACAAGACGATCGCCATTACCGGCGGCACCGTGGGCTGGGTGGACCTCGCCAGCACCATCATCTTATGCGACGTGCTCGACGACCGCCCCACGGTCCGGTACCTGCCACTCCCGCCGCCCGTCCGTCCCGACAGCGACGACGACGCGTCCAGGCGGGACATCGCCGTCCTCGGCTCCTCCATCAAGTACGTCGACATGCAGTTCCTCCACGGCCATGGTTGGAAGGCCACGGTGTGGAGCATCGACGGCGTTTGCGCCGGCTTGTCGTCGCCGGAGGGTTGGCGCGTCGAGTACGAGCTCAACTCCTGGGAATTACAAGGCGGTAGCACGGCGCCTTACATTGGGCTGCCCAGGCTGAGCCTGCAGGAGGACGGCGTCGTGTACTTCCTCACCGTGGTTGATTACAGGGAGAGAAGCCATCCGGCATGGGTGCTTGCTGTTGACATGAGGAGCAAGAAGGTCCTGGAAGTTGCCGAGGTTGGCACCACTAGAACTATTACCTTGTTCCTCGGCTACGATGCGAGTAGGATCTCCAAGTATCTCAAAATTGCTTCATGTACGTGATAGTTAATTAAACACACATTGCTTAGATCATCATCATGGGCAACATACGGAAGAGGATGTACGGCCGACCAACACCCAATGGAACATGCATGAGATCGATGACAGCATGGTGATTATAAGTTTTTTTTTTCAAAGATCCAGCAAATCGCTAGCTTGATTCAGATTTACCAGAAAGCAATGAAAAAACAACATGGTAAAGATCCAATGATCAAGGAAAATGAAAAACAGCAGCTCTATTAGCTGCAGGATACACCCACTATAAACAACACGACTACAACGACAGAAACGTTTGTCCTAAGCCAAGCATCGCAACCGCGTCTCGACCAACACCGATCACCTTCGAAGACTGCAGTAGCTCCATCTAAACTTCCCTTGTCAACGCACCATCCACCCTTGGTGCCTGAGGAGGGGGGAAGGTAGATGGCAGAACTCGATCGGTTTCAAAAAAATCTACGTCTTGGACTCATCGACGACGACGTACATTGCACCTGGAGCTTCACCTAGAACAGCGGCGAGCACCGGAGGAGAGCCACATAAAACCTCCAGGTAGTATCTCCAAACGTGATGCTCCCAACAGAGGAACGACGCCAATAGCGCCACCATAACGTTGGTCCAACTCTGAACCTAGGCTTTCGCCCGGAGACAAACTCATGCCTGGAAACGCCTCCCCCAGCAGCCACCCAACGTCCGCCCCTGGCCCGACAAGGGGCACCATCGAGCCGCGTGACGTCACGTAGTCGGCCGCCCCGCGCCGTCACGTAGTCGTCCGCCCCGCGCCGGTCGCGCCTCGTGGGGAGGGATATCCGGTGTGGTAGTGCAAATTTGGTTTCCTTTAATTTAACCCTATGTGCGTGTGAATGTTTGTGCACATGTTTCTCACGCATTTCTAAGTGATGAAGCATTTCGCATGTATATTATGTCGTGATGTGTGTTGTGGCAATGAATGATGTGAGTGGAATGATCTAGGAAATCTTGACCTGAGAAAATCCATCACAAGCCCCTTTGATCCCCTTTAGCAGTGTGGGATCCCTCTAACTCCAAAGAGATATACTAGATAGTTAGTGAAAATCCATTCCTAAGCATATACCTTTTTCGATGGTCATCAATTCACACCACAAAGCCTTTGACTTGAGTGCACTTGAACTTGATGTTGCGTTTATGCTTCTCTCAAGTTAGAAATACAATTTTATAAGACATGAGGAAAGCATTGCATTATATAACATCTTCACGATCCATCGCGTGATCATCTGCAAGCTTTAAGCATGTAATCCTTTACGATGCATATCTTGAACTTGCCCTTCTATAACTTAATGACCATCACACTTGATATCATCATCTCGTGGGCATTTGAGATATTTCTCTTTATACAGTGGCGGCGCCAGGCCCGAGGCAGCCAGGGCGTTGGCCTGGGGCGTGGCAAAAACTTTCTTCGTTGCTTAGTGAAGGATGAACAGTAAAATACACTATAGCTGCACTGTAGTACGTTGTTTGCCTGGGTCATTGTCTGAACCTAGCTCCGCTACTGTCTTTATACAAACCCATGAGAATCATCTTGGTCAACCTTTATCTTTGATCTTTGATCAAGTGGTGCCTAGTTCAAAATGGCACCCATGTCTGATACATTACACCGGTTATTCAGTCTCTAAAATAATCTCAGATGGAAAAGTGATCAATATGAATATTCTGTCTTATCAAGGCAATTTAATTTGTTTTTTGAATCATCTTAATCTGAATTATATGCAAATTCTACGGTCCAAACCATCCGAACCTCTCTCACGGCCCTGTACTGGCCGGCATCCTCCATGCTTGTTCCATCCCACACTTGTTGGCTGTTGGATCCATCTATCAGGCCGAGGGGGGGTGTAAAGTGCTACATGTACCTCAAGCTACAGAGTGGGCTGCTATAAGTTTTGTGCGATGCAAGTTGTTTGGACTGGATGTGAACAACCAAACACATCGTTGGTAACAACTAAGAACTGACAAAGTAATTTGTACAGAAGAGGCAAAGCAAGTAGCAAATTAATTGAAAGTTGAGTAGTCAAACAGAATTTATGCCTCAAAAGAGTTTCAATGGATACTTCAACTCCGAGAGTCACCAAAGTACATTCATGTAGAACAAAAAAAGCTCTACAGTTTCATTACTTGTGTCTATGCTGTTATCTCAGAAAAAAATTGTAAGGCTAAAAAAATTACAGATAGTTGGCTTCAATTTCTGAGCTCGGGTGAACAAATTTGTTCACCAAGATGGTGGGCAGACAATCAAACTACTCTCTACTATCAGCTCAAGAATGTACACGTAGCTGCACAACTCTACAAAGAAAAACTCAGAAGACAAGCACACAGCAGGACCTAAAACCATGAACAATCACAGAACAAGTGAGACTAATAGCACCAACAATGATCTGTTATAACATTTCGAGGCCAAGCACCCTGCTAGAGATAACAAAGGTTCAACATCCAGACAAGAGGTGCAGCAAAACAATAACCTTAAAAACTTTTATGTCCTACTGATTTATCCCGATCATAACTAGGAAAGCAACGATATGGTTTCATGAGCTCTAGTTCTTGATCTTCTTCTTTGGCCTCAGCTGGTTGCTGTGGCCACACTTCTTCTTGCGGCAGTTCACAGCCCTTGGATGCAGCCTTGCGTAGCACCTGGAGAAAGATAGAAAAGCAATTTAGCCTATGTAACAAGATCACACAGGATGCAAGTAACAAGTATGTGTCACACTAATGCCAAAAGCAGACAAGAAAACTCAATCAGAACAAATTACATAAAGATCAGCACAAGAGAATTGAACCAAAACAAGTTACAAGATTGGCAGGTCAGACAGAATTAATGCCTCAAATGATTGTAGTTCATAAGGTGACTTCATACATCTAATTGGATCATCATTCCAGCCAATTGAGAATTTTCAAAACCAAATAATTTGTAAACAATATAAAACAATCAAAGATCAGATAAGGGTTGTACTTGAATGTATAATACAACATGTAACCAACACTGGTATTACAGAGATTTTGGGATTTGTTTAAGGTGTCGCAGATTGTTCGAGGCCGTCACAGAAGGGCATATCTGAGCGGCACGGAGAATTGCTTTCGTTATTGCCAACCTTCAATGCAAAGATTCACCACTAAAACAAGCCCCTTTGCTCTGCAAATTGGCTGTCTATTTCTAGTTTGTCACAAACTAATCCTCATTTAACTACTATTTTGGAAATTGATTCAATATGTAGCAGATTGTTCGAGGCCATCATAGCATAGAAAATCAAAGTGGCACGGAGAACTGCATTCTGTATTGCCAACCTTCAATGCAAAGATTCACCACTATATCAGGTCCCTTTGCTCTGCAAATTGGCTATCTATCTCCAAAACTTTCAGATCTAAGTTTAAACAACTACATAACTTTAGATTGGTTTGAGATGTAGCAGATTGTTCGAGGCCATCATAGCATAGAAAATCTAAGTGGCACGGAGAACTGCATTCGTTATCGCCAACCTTCAATGCAAAGATTCACCACTTATCAGGCCCCTTTGCTCTGCAAATTGGCTATCAACATCCCTAATGTTCCTACTAATATTGAAATGACTAGAAATTTTCCAAGATTTGTTTGTTATGTTGCAGATTGTTCGAGGCCATCACAGCAGAGCAAGTCTGAGTGGCACGGAGAACTGAACTCGCTATTGCCAACCTTCAATGCAAAGATTCACCACTAATCAGGCCCCTTTGCTCTGCAAATTGGCTATCTATCCCGAAACTATTACGACAAACATTGAATGATAACAAAATTTTCTTTACATTTGTTTGTTATGTAGCAGATTGTTCGAGGCCGTCACAGCAGAGCAAGTCTGAGCGGCACGGAGAACTGCACTCGTTATCGCCAACCTTCAATGCAAAGATTCGCCACTTAATCAGGCCCCTTTGCTCTGCAAATTGGCTAATCAATTACCTAAATTTTCATGAATTGACTACCAAATGTATAGCTTTGTTCAATATGTAGCAGATTGTTCGAGGCCGTCACAGCAGAGAACGTCTGAGCGGCACGGAGAACTGCAATCGTTATCGCCAACCTTCAATGCAAAGATTCACCACTATATCAGGTCCCTTTGCTCTGCAAATTGGCTACGCGTTTCGAAATTATTCCAACCAAAGTTTGAATGGAATACTACGATTTCAACCAATCTACTCCTGTATGCATAAAAATATACCACTACTTCCCAGCAGATGCAAAAAGCAGCATAGCCAATATATTTAAACCGATCACAAAATAAACAATTTGGTGAGCGAGAATCAATAAATAGTGGATTTCCCCGCCGTTGAAAATCAGCTGCTGAAATGAGCGATGCAGGAGACAAAGTATAGGCGGGTGGGGTGCCAAATCTGCCCGCCATTGAAAATCAACTGCTGAATTTGGCTACGCAGATGACAAAGTATAGGCGGGTGGTACTCGGCAAACAATCCCTCACTCGTCAACACATATTATCCAACCAAATACGTACGATGGAGCGCAATCCGGAAGTGGAAGCACTAGGAAGGAGAAGGGGGCGGAGCGGAGCGGGATATTACTTGCGGCAGATCATCTTCTCCTGGTTGTACTTGCGGGCGAGGGCCTGGAGCGATGGCTCGATGATGCCGCCGCGGAGGCGGAGCACGAGGTGCAGGGTGGACTCCTTCTGGATGTTGTAGTCGGCCAGCGTGCGCCCGTCCTCCAGCTGCTTCCCGGCGAAGATCAGACGCTGCTGGTCCGGCGGGATCCCTGCACACACACATACACAAAGGACGGCCGGTCAGAATGAGACCTCGCAAGAAAAGCCATGGCTGAGGGAGGAGAGAAAGAAAGAAGATGGCTACTGACCCTCCTTGTCCTGGATCTTGGCCTTGACATTGTCGATGGTGTCGCTGCTCTCGACCTCGAGGGTGATGGTCTTCCCGGTCAGGGTCTTGACGAAGATCTGCATCTTGGCTAATGGCTGCCGCAAATGGAGCACCCGCCTGCGACCGCTTATATAGTGGAGGCTGGACGGAGGACCCTTCACTCTCTAGGGTTTGTTTGCTGTGGGCTACTGGGCTTCTCTTTCTACGGGCTTCTTCTTTGGTGGGTGGGTGGGGCTAGTTGCTGGCCCAGCTAGCCACTCGCCGCCACTCCCTTATGAAAAAAAAAACCTAAAAAAAACTCCCTTATGAAAAAACGATTTTCCGGTGAAAAATAAATAAAGCATCGGTCATGAAAATCGTAGTTAGAGGGTCTTTGCAAAGATTAATCAAAGCATCGATCATAGAAATCTCATCTCCTCTTAACTGTTTAAGTCCTCATTATCGCACAATCGGTGCTGATGCAACTATAATTTTATGGTGGCTGGTGTCGGTGAAGAAAGGACATACCATTCCTCTAGGACACATGAGGTTGAAGGGTAGGATGGTGCAAAAGGGATCCATCGAGACGACGGTGTGTTGTTGTAACAAATAAAGAGGGGACATTGACTCTATCGATTGTCCTTTGTTATCATCATAATCGTCACGCGTCACACACGAAGGGTCGAATGAAGAGACGTCATCGTCCTTACCTCGTGGATAGGGAAAGTTCTTTTTTAGGAGTAGGCGAAGTAAGTTGGGATCACCAGCACATGATTAAAGTTGAGTCAATCGAATCACACAGATTAAAAGGTGAAAAACCTCTAGGCAAACGATGGGACGGCCAAAAGATATGAAGCTTCAAATAGTGTGATCAAATGGATGACATGTGAATCACTATGGTGGATTGTTTCTTTTTTTTGCGGGAAACTATGGTGGCTTGGTTGAGTAATACAATTGTTTTACCAAGGTTTCAGCAACAACATGCGAGATACCGTTTAGTGCATCGAATATTTAATTTCAACTAATTTAATTTTCTCAACATACAAGCATATCACCTTATCATCCAACCATGCGTGAAAAAGCCTCACCTCAACATGCAACCTTGCATGGAGAAAAGTCCATCATAACGTGCAATCATGTAAAAAATATTTTTTATTGTGTTATACAACTTATATTCAATAAATATCTCATGATTGAAAAACATGTCAATATAGTGTCGAGTCCATGGAAATTGACTCATGGATGCGCCTGTTTTGATATAGAAACCATTTTTCATTACGCCGTAACAATGTCAGGAATATACCATGAAGAAGTGGAAATACATAGCACACTTCATCGGGTTTTTGTGTTGTCTATGACTAGACCATAAGAGTGTTACCAATAATCCTCATCAAATTAATATATAATGGTGAATTTTCTTATGCTAGTTATGTACTTCCTCCGATTAGTCATTCTAAAATATCTTATATTAGTTTACAGAGAGAATAAGTGTCAATATGCACGTTGGTTCTATTAGGGTTAGTTACTAGAACGCTTGTACATATTTCGTACCCTGTGCCTGGATAAGCAATGCTATGTAGGACAACCTAAGTACCTAACCCTAATTGAACATTTGTTTTCCTTGCAAATAATCATACTACGCATGTTCAAATCTTTCCTTTTCGGCTATTCTCATGTACGGCACTCTTAAACTTTGCCCGTATAAAATGAATCAGTTCCAGGTTATTAAGATTAGCTGACAACGGTAAAAATTAACATGTTGCTTTGCGCTCTTGAGAACTTTTAAATAATTTGTAACCCAATTCAGACATTAACCGGGCGTTTGGTCTAGTGGTACGATTCTCGCTTCGGGTGCGAGAGGTCCCGAGTTCGATTCTCGGAACGCCCCATCTTTTTTTCGTGTCCTTTTTTTTCTTCTTCATGGGCCGCTGCTGCAATTGAGATCCTGGGCTGAATACAGCTTATCCTGGCCCAAGAAAACGATGCACGATATTACTACTTGTTTATGTCCTGTTTTTAGTCCCACATTGGTTGTTTAAGGCGAGTTAGAGTTGTTTATAAGGGTCACCCACGACATGGTTAGCACCACATGGTATATGTGGTAAGCAATTTCATGATGATTGTGATTCTTACCGTGATTCTTTGTTTAATTAATTTAAAGTAGTTAGAGAAAAATTAAATTATTAAAAAGACCTAAAAAGCAAAAAAGGACAAAAAAACAGAAAATTGAAAAGGACAAAAAGAAGTATTTACCACACCGCAAAAAAATTGCCACTTTTGTTGCGTCTTGTCATGCGCGTATTGAGCTTGGCCGTGTCTCTTTCCCATTCGTGATGATCATCGGGACGATGTCTTTGAGCCGAGAGCCTGTACGGGGATGGGATGGGATTTTCTGCGAGCAAACATGTTGTTGTGCTAACGGGCACGAGTACCATCCTAAACACAACTTCTCTTCTGAAAGAAAGTTCAATGAGCGAACAACTTCGATCAATATAACATTCGGCGTAGCGTCTGTACTGTCTATGTTTGGGTCATCGCCTTGTATTTTCTTCATGTGTAAAAAAAGAATGGATGACTTAGACCTATGTGCTTAGTTGGTTGTAGATGTGTTCTATCTTTTTTTTGCGGGTTAGATATGTGTTGTCGAGTGGGGCGAGTCACGGCTTCACCATGGAAAGAATGTCCATTATACAGACAATACAAATGGTACAGTAAAAAAAATGTATAGCTTTGAAGATACCGTCGTAATAAATACATTAGTAAAAACAACCCGTATGATTGAAATATAAGGCTCTCCCAAATGCATTGTTTCTTAGCACAATATCATAGGAGCAATGAAAACTTAAGATACAACCCTCACAGTGCATTGTTTCGAAGAGGTTGTATCTTATTTAATGATTTTAGCTCCATACACAAATGTGATTGGTCTAATCATATTTTTTGCATATGGCCACGTGCAAGGGTTGACATCTCTTTTTTCACTATGCCACATAAGCAAAATGTCTATGATTACGTGCTAAGATATAAGCATTGGGAGTGCCCTAAGTTCCTAGTACTAGTATTTTTGTTTCCAAATATATTAGAAGTATACCCCGCGCGTTGCTACGGAAATTTATATGAAAACTATATGCATAAATAAAAAGTATAAAAATATGATACATTAAGTTGTCTAAGTGAAGATGCAACAGAAACATGTGTGTATTAAAAATTATTAGGATGGACAATAGAATAATTAAAATATGATTGATATGGAGATTGCATATCGAGATTAATAAATATATTAATTGAGATGAGATGGACAATTGATTGGCTAAGAAATGGATGATGTGGATATCTTGTATGTGAAGAGAGACAATTTCAATGACCTAAGTGGGTGACATGGATAAAAAAAATCGAGACAGTGACATGGATAATTGATTGGCTAAAAGAATAGATGATGTGGATAGCTTAAATGTTGAGATATACAACTTAAATGATCTATAGTGGGGTTTATTAGGGTGGACAATAAAACAATTAAAACTATAAATAGTAGATTATGCCCCGCACGTTGTTGCGGAACTTATTTGCAAAATATTTCAGTAAATATGTTTGGTTAAATGAAGCATGAATATTTGAAACAATAAATTTTGAAATGATATATGGATTTAATATAAATATCATAATAAAATAAAAATTCCCATGCATGCATGTTGCATGTGGTTTTTTATTATGCATAGTGGCATATTGAGGTGGGTTTTTCTCATGCATGTTGGATGATGAGGTGGCATGCTTGCATGTTGAGAGAAATATGCTAGTGAAGGGTGATGTGGCATGCATGATGAGGTGGAGTGTGTGCATGTTGAGAGAATTGGTAGTAGTGGGGAGCAACTTCTTAAGAATGTAAGATACCCCGCGCGTTGGAGCGGAAATTTCTTTAATAATTATATAATGTAAATAAAAAGTATAAAAGTATGATACATTAAGTTGTCTAAGTGAACATGCAAATTTCAATTTGCCATTGTCGAGATACTAAATTAATTCGACACGAAATATGTTTAAAAATTATTATCAAATGATTAAAAGATGGTTGATATGGGTTTTGCATATAAAAATTAATAAATATATTAGTGGATATGACATGGGTAATTTATTGGTTAAGAGAATGGATGATGTGGCTAGCTTGCATGTGAAGATAAACAATTCAAATGATCCTATAGTGGGGTGACATGGACAATTGATTGACTAGAAAAATGGATGATGTGGATAGCTTGCATGTTGAGATAGACAACTTAAATTACCATATAGTGGGGTTTTGCTTTATAAGAGATATAGATATGGTTGATATGGAAATTGCATATAGAGATTAATAAATATATTAGTTGAGATGAGATGTACAATTGATTGGGTAAGAAATGGATGATATGGATATCTTGCATGTGAAAAGAGACAATTTAAATGACCTAAGTGGGTGACATTAATAATTGATTGGTTAAAAGAATAGATGATATGGATAGCTTGCATGTTGAGATAGACAACTTAAATGATGCATAGACAATTATTCATCCCGTGAAAAGAAACTCAAACCCATCACCCATGTGCTCGTGGCTCACAAATGTGCATACAACGGGGATGCCTCTCATGCATGAAGATATTGACCTTCTAGGAGAGTACCCATTCTAAACATTTTCTTTAGGGAAAAAAAATCCAATGATACATTTCAATGTGTGAGTGTTTCTCTAAGGCTTGGTGTGAATTTTATGGATTATGGCATTATTTGCTTTCTTTTATAATCTTATGTGAAAAAGCAAACATGGCATCAAACAAAGTAGGTCAAACAAGCACCAAAATAGGAGGAAAGATTGATTGTAGTTACCGCAACGAAAAGACGTCATCAACGGGCGGGTTTTTTTTCATCCAAAGTATACAAAGGCCAGCCTTGAGCCTGCTAGGAAAAACTCCTCTCGTAATGAAATGTGTGAAAGCTAACCATGGTCTAATGGATATCCAATTGATACAAACTTGTGCATGTATTACTGTGGACCCTCAGATAGCATGTCCTAGTGTCTTGAGTAGTTGATGTTTATAGCTAAATCTTCTCTCAACAATTTTCTTGTCCAAAGAAATAAGGGAGGATCGCACTCTTTCTCACACGTTGTTGGCAATGAATATATTTCCTTCTAACCGTTTCATTATAAATGCAAAGTTGTTGTAGGTGCACACCCACGTTCCTATGAAAAAGGTTTTGTCACTATAATCATACGAAACAAATTGATACTCCCTCCGTTTCAAAATAATTGTCGTAGCTTTAGTACAACTTTGTACTAGAGCTAGTATAAAGTTGAGACGGTTATTTTTGAACGGAGGAAGCAGTAAAGAAGTAATAAAAAAGAATTAGTATCACTAATCAATCGCAAAATCAGATTTTTTTGGGTCTAGTGGTATGATTCTCGCTTTGGTGTGAGAGGTCCCAAGTTCAATTCATCGGTACACCTTATTTTTAGTTTTGGGATATATTTTTTTGCTCGTGGATTCTCTCTTTTCCTCCTCTCAAGCCCGACGCATGAAGCCGAATGAAAGCTCGAGCTCGACCAGATAAGCCAGCCATTGTCGAAAAGGCATCATGAATAAAGTTATCAATGGTCAGCTTCTTTTCACCCAGAGTATGTGAAGACCGACCTTGACCCCATCGGTAAAACTCTTCTTGTATTGAATTCTGCAAAAGCTAAACTTGATATGACTCCACTAATACAAACTTGTCCATGTGTTACTATGGAGCCTGAGATGGCATGTCCTAGTGTCTAGGGTTGTTGATGTTTATTATACTAAATGTTCTCTCAATCTTTTTCCTTTTCAATAAATAAGGTATGATTGAATTCGTTCTCGCACATTGTTGGCGACGAATATATTTCCTTTCAACAATTCCATTGTAAATGCGTTTTTTTCGAATAACAACACCATCACTATAAAAAAAGGTTTTGTCACTAATAACTCATATGAATATATTTTTTAAGGTAAAGAAATAATAGAAACAATAGAATTACTAATCAAACACAAAATCAGAGTGTTTGGTATAGTGGTATGATTCTCGCTTTGGGTGCAAAATGTCATGAGTTCAATTCTCAAAACACCCCATTTATTGAATTTTTTAAATTTTTGCTCATGGACCTCTCTCTTTCCTCCTCCATCAAGCCCATCCCATGAAGCTAGGTGAAACCTCGATATCAATCCCATAAGACATCCATGACGTGAAAAGGGGAAAGAAACTTGAAACCCTCACCCAGTTGCTCGAACATCATACCATGTGTTTTCTTGCATTTGACTATGGCTTCATTGTCATTTACATGGTCATATCATCTTAGATGAGTTTGAGATGGTTATAGTAAGGCGCAACGATAATTTATGTTTGTCGTGTGATTGTTTTTATTTTTCTTATCACATTGTAGATTGCAGACTATACAATATCGAAGTGGATACATTGCTAGTTGACATGACATTTCTTTTCATGATTTGTCAAATTTATGTTGGTTTGGGCTCAAAATGGTATGTGAGGTGTTTTTTTTTCTTTCTTAATTTATATTTAAATGGATCCAGTATGAACTTTGCTCGCTAGTGCGGACCCATGATTGATCATGAGTCGTTCCTCCATCAAACAAATCTGGATGTTCTCATGGCGGTCTCCATCTTTTTACCTCCCAAAATCCCCTCCCTGATCACCGTCACCAGGATCTCGATGCCACCACACCTTGTCTCTCTTGGTATGTCGGGTGACAGGTAGGCGGCGGTGCAGCCACAAAAGGGATAAATGCCACAATAAGAAAAAGTTTACTCGGCCAAACCAAAACAGACAACACTACTCCATCATTCTAGAGGTGTAACGACTCAAACTAGGCCTCTTTAGGACGAGTTTGACCGGATGGATGATAGTTAACCTCGCATAAACTTGTAAGGATACTGACCTTCTAGGAGAGTAGCCATTCTAACTATTTTACTCGGGATACTGACAAGTAGGGTTGTTATTACCCTAATCACCCGTCGGCAATTTTCTTTTCTTGATGGCATTTTTCTCACACATTGTTCACAATGAATACATTTCTGTTCAACCATTTCATTTTCCCTAATATCTGAATATGAATGCAGATTTTTTTCATGCCCACAATTGACAAACGAATAAGTCTGCTAATATAGCTAATGAGGCATCAATCAGGGTGTTTGGTCTAGTGGTATGATTCTCGCTTCGGGTGCGAGAGGTCCCGAGTTCGATTCTCGGAACACCCCTTTTTTTTTTTTTTTTGCTCGCGGGCCTCTCTCTCTCCCTCCTTCCTCCCGAGCCCGGCCCACGAAGCCCAGCGAGACCTCGAGCTCCTCCACCACATAAGCCATCCATGGCGGGAAAGGGGGAAAGACCAGCGCGCCAAGATTTTGCTGCCTAGGGTTTCCCCTCCCGCCCCCTCTTCCACTCCTCTATCTGTTGCCGCTCGCCTCGCCGGCCACCACCACCAGCACCGCGAGGGATTCATGGCGGGGGAGGCCAAGGAGCCGCAGGCGGCCGCCCAGGGCGAGGGGTCCAAGGCCAAGAAGCCGCAGGCGGCCGCCCAGGGCGAGGGGTCCAAGGCCAAGAAGCCGCGGTCGGCCGCCCAGGGCGAGGGGGCCAAGGCCAAGGCCAAGAAGCCAGCGGCCGCGGCTGAGGCAGCAGCTCAGGGCGAGGGGGCCAAGGCCAAGAAGCCTGCGGCCCCGGCGGCGGCGATGACGGAGGCAGAGGTGGAGGAGCTGCCCAAGGTCATCGTGCGGCGGCTCGTCAAGGACAAGCTTGCCCGGGTCGCGTCCGGCGGCGAAGAGGGAGAGGGAGGGACGGAGGTCATCGTCAATAAGGACGCCATGGCCGCCTTCGGCGAGAGCGCCCGCATCTTCATCCACTACCTCTCCGCCACGTACGTTTGATTCCCCCCAATCTCCATTTCGCTCCTCAGCACCCCCTGTTCTTCCTTCCCCCGATTCTTGCTCTGGTTGATTCCTGCCAGTAACCCTGATTGATTTGATTTATTGGGTGGATCCGGGTGACGACGAATCTGATGCTTACATGACATGTTTGGGTGGTTTTGGGGAGAGAGATGAGCAGTAAATAATCCAAAAAGAAAATTTACTTGTCCTTGATCTATTCGAGTTACTGGATACTAGTACATCCGAGTGACGAATTAGATGCTTATGAGAAATCTCTGGGGTTTCTTGGGGGAGAAAGAAGTAGTAAAAATACTTGCATCAGTTAGTACCGATTCAGAATCTGCATTGCTGACATAGTTCTTGAGCTGATTCCTCTGCTGTACGGTCCAGGGGAGAGCCGCCAGAGAGCGAGCCTATCATCGAATTCACAAGGAATCGATAGTTTCAGCATAATATAAGGCTTCTCCCTGTGATGTGATGTTTTGGGGATGATGATAGTAAACATGGTTGCGATCTTATTTGCAGGGCCAATGATGTGTGCAAGGACGGGAAGAGGCAGACGATCAATGCCGAGGACGTCTTCAAGGCGCTCGATGAGATTGAGTTCCCTGAGTTCGTAGAGCCCCTGAGGACCGCACTGGAAGGTCAGTGGTGATGTCTCCTCCACTCTATTACAGTCTGCTGTTCTTGCTCCTCAGCTTGGAGTTTAGATGTCGCATGGATAACTATATGTGATAGTGTAAATGAAATGTGCAATGGCCCACTGCTTTAGATAATCAGTTTAGAGAATCTGAGGGCATAATTACACTACAAGTCTACAATGGAATTAGTTTGACTGATTTAATTCCTTATGAATGAGTGATTGCATGAATCTGGGATCCAGAGCATAAGTAGACGTTGATAACAGCTATTGTCTTTTAGACGCAATCGTGTTCAAAAGAACATTTGGGTTTATTGGATTACACTCTATCCTTTCCGCAACTGGGTACAATTAGTGTAGAAACAAACTTGTTCCACCATCCTCATACAAGTGTTCTGTTGAAGTCTTGTGATTCTTGTTCCTCAGCTGTGCCCATCAAGTATATGTGCTTGGAATTTATATGCTGCATGGCTAACTCTGCAGTAATGTAAATGAAGTGTGCAGTGGCTCGGTGATTTAGACTGTTGGCTTAGAGAATCTGAGAGTGTAAATAGAAGTGGTTAACGACAATGGCATTTCTTGGACTGATCAATATCCTTATGAGTTATGAATGGGGAATTGCATGAATATAGGATCCGGGAGCATAAGTAGAAGTTGATAATAGCTATTGTATTTACACACCGCTGTGTTCAAAAGAACATTTGGGTTTATTGGATTGTACTGAATTCTTTCTGCATCTAGTTACAATTTAATTTAGAAAATCTTGTTCCACCATCCTCTGGCTTTAGTAAGATTTTTGTACCCTCCATCTGATACAAGCTCTCACCGCCGTCTTTTTTGACCCGTTTATGTTTCAGAGTTCAGAAGCAGAAATGCAGCCCTGAAGACAGCATCAAGCAAAAAACAATCTGAAAAGAAGAGGAAACTGGATAAAGAGGCGGCGCCGGAGGAGCAAAACGGTGCAGCTGATGAAGTTGAAGCCAACGTGGAGGAGGATTAGTTGTTCTGACCTTGTGATAGGCTGAATCTGAATCACATTAGTGCGTGTATACTTCTTAGCAGTATGCGCCTCGTTCTCTGTTTCGTGACATCTCTGCGTGCAAAACTGTTGTGTACTTGATATTGTGATGTATGACTCTGTTTCTGTTCCAAACATCGTCAGCTATGCTAGGTCAAATAGCCAACCTTGTCTCGTCTTCGTGTTATTTAAATTAACACCTGTGGTAAATATTTTGTTTTTGGGGTTAATGGTAGCACATGAATAAGTTGATTGGAAGCTGCTGGTTTTGTATGCACAATCTCCAGTGGAATTGCTCACTGCACATCTTGTTTTGATACTGGAAGTACATGCTAACCGGTCAATGTGTACTGTCACAAAGAAACAAAAGGTGTATATATTTTCCTGTAAATGCTTGAAACCAAAGATACGAACTATGATGAAGCACATAAATCAGTATCATAACTGAATTTAGGGGTCTACTCATGATCAGTCTGAAACTTGACTTGGTAGACTGAATATGCAATATAACCTGCAGCTTTCAGTGAGTTTCTCAGATTGACACATGAATCTCTCTAATAATATGCAATATAAGCTGTTGTTTCTCTATGCATAATCTCTAGTGGGACTGCTCATTGCACATCTTGTTCTTCTGATACAGAAATTAAGTAAATGCTTAGCCTGTCAATGTGTACCTGTCGTGAACAAAGAAAAAATCTTATTTGATTTGCCATGAAACTGGTTGGAATCAAAGATATGGAGGCTGGTGCAGCAGACAAATAAGCATAATAACTTAAACTGAGGTCGTTTTATGACCAGTCTGAAACTCCCGACTCAATAGGCTGAATATGCACAATGAAACACACGTTTCAGTGAGCTTCTCAGATTCAGATAGGAAAGTTGAACATGAACTGAAAACAGAACCAAAGTTGTACATTAACTGAAAGCATTCTCAAAGTTCAGACTGGGCAGGCTTAGTCTGCTGCTGTTGAAAGCTGCCAGTATAACCATATATATCACCGATCAAGTCCAGAGCTCAAATTCGACCACTAGCTACAAATAATTGTGGAATTACAAAGGTTTAGCTTGCACAGAAACAGTACTTATAATTGACCCATTCAATTGACCGGTTCTAAATAACAGTAACACCTTCTACTTCTAATTTAAAATTTAAAGTCGGTGCTCCTGCCGCTTACTTGAAAACAAGAAATATAACTTGTACAGCCATGGTTTCAAAACTATCTGACCAGCCGGAAAATAGTATAACTCAGGAGGTATTGAAATGCACTTTGATTCAGTCCGAGCGCCATTTCGCAACAACTCTTTCTTTCGCAGACATTCCGACTCTTCCTTTGACAGGCGCTGCAGCCACCACTTCATCGACGGCTACAGGAGTTGGTTTTGGCCTGGAAGCAGGCGCAGACATGGCCCGAGACACATAATGAGTGGCAAAGGTGATCGCGCGCCGTATCTGCCGCAGCACGACCAGCAATGGGTTGACAGCGGCTGCTACCAGCACGTTGAAGTTTGCAATCAGGAAGAACTGCAATGCAAAGTTGAGCAACTGTTAGCACTACTATATAAGTACGTTATACAAAAAAGGACCAGGCATAGTAACACATGACATTCTGCCCTTACCGCGGCGATAATGCCGAGGATAGTAAGAACGGTCTGCTTCACCGCATCCCAGAAGCCTCCGCTGCTAAACCACCTGAACCAACCACCTCCGCCTCCTCCTCCAACTCCTCCCCCAGACCTTCCCCTGCCACCACCACTAGCAGCGGCACCAGGACCACCACACCGGTCTCTCCGCCGCCTTGTATCAGTTTCCACGCCCCATGTTCCGAAACCCGTCTTGTCCTGTCCTAAGGCACTCCCCAGCCCTCTCTCAGCTTCCGCCTTCAAGAAAGCATTGAAATGGTCATGTTAATATTTTTGTCGAGTAATAACACTGGATTCTCGCAGGAATCAACATCAGTTATATGCTTGTCGAGATTGTAGTCCAACAACGCCTATCACAGACCAAAGAGGGCAGTTTGATACTCCCTCCGTTCATAATTAGATGACTTTCATTTGTCCACAAGTATATATACATCTAATTTGGAACAGAAGGGAGTACTCACTTAACAGTGTGTACAGTTCAGAAAATTCAGGCTGTCTGCAACCATCAAATCTGAACCGACAAGATCAAAACATGGTAGTACTTGTTTGCAGGAATAGTGTCATCCTAATTCGATTTGGCAATGTTCTTACACGATTAAAAAAAGTAAAAAATAATAATTCACCCAGCAATCCAGCACTCTGAATGTGTTCCAACTTGTAACACTAGCCTCAACTGTGAACTCAATGCAGGATTAACACTGAATCATACGAGTAGCATTTAGCAGGTTGCAGACACCAAAAACCATCGGTACAGAATCTGAAAGCCGGCCAAATCTTGCCTGCGGAAGCTGATTGGTGCCTCCAAGAGACGGGCGCTGCACCTACACGCACCTGCTTCCGGCGGCCGGCGCCAGCGACGGAGGAGAGGCAGTAGGCGCGGCCGGAGCCGAGACCGGTAGCGAGGCATCCAGAGAGAGGGCGGGACGGGACGGCGGCGGAGAAGAGGGCGGCGTCGCGGCGAGGGGCGCGGAGGCGGAGGCGGAGCAGAGGAGGCGCGAGGGACATGGCTAATCTGGGCTGCGGGCTATGGCTTTCCTGGCTTGGCTGGCTACTGAGCCTGCCTGCTCTTCGGTCTCTAGCACATGGGCCCCACACAATATTAGGGCATGTTTTTCTTCATTGAAAATGATTAGGTCGTTTTAGTAGCTTTTTTTTAAATTAGATTGAACATTATTTTTACACTGCAAGAACATTTTTTTTGAATCTGTGATGAATAATTTTACAATTTTAAGTAAAATAATTGTACAATACATAAATATATAAAAAATATGAAGAAAAAAGTTTAACCAACGAAGAAAGTGATATGTCGTGAATTTTGAATGAGTGATCAAAATAAATTTTCAAGACAAGTCTAGTGACCGTCGATGAATTTTAGCTCTACTAGCACATGTGGATGGTTAATTGGTCAAAGATTATGCCATGTATGCAAAATACATAGTCAAAGCTTATGACGGCGATCATCGGTATTCACTGATACAATTTTAATGATCGTATTTCAGGTATTTTTAAATACACGATCAAAGTGAATTTCAGTTTCAAATTCGATGACCGCGCGGGTGAACTTATCTCCCCTAGCCGCTCGCGCCACAGGACGTTGGTCAAGACACACCAGGTTGCTGTGTCGTCGCTGCGCCGAGCGCTCCACTGGGTCCAGCGTCGGCCGCTGCTTCGCATCGCCCGCGCCCGTGGCCGCCATGGGGGCCACACTCGTGGTCACCGTTCGTCTCCTGCTCCTTCTCCGGCCCTTTACAGACCCTTTACAACCAGCATCGGCGGCGGAAACGATCGGAATTGAACTCAGACGTCAGCGGCAATGCGGACGGAAGGTACATATTGTAGCTGATAGTTTCCTCCCGCCAATACCCGGAAGGGATGCGGAGAACGGCAACAGGGAAGGAAAACGAGAAATATACTGTTCGCGGTGTAGTTTTTAACACTCTTCGCAAAAATTTACGAACCGAAGCTATATATGGCATTTGTTCTGAATGCCTTTTTATCTCGATATATCATATCAACAATTATTTTGTGGGGCGAAAGAATATAGCGTATCTGTTAGAGTTGCTCTAAGCGGGACAACATTAAAGGACAAACTGCATTTGAACCGTTGATCCGAATGTTTGTTTACGGATGGTTTAAGGATATGCCCAAAAGCTAGATTCTGTACTAATTGTGCCCCAGTCGGAGTCCGAGTGGAGCTGATGTGCCCAGTCCGAACCGAAACGACAAGACCACTCCGAGTCGCCTAGCCGCTGGATCAACTACCTCGCGAGTTACATATACGTACTACTTATAAAGGAAAGCACCCATGGACGAACCTCTCCTCAAACTCAAAGCTTGCGAAGCCAAATTAGACACAGCACACAACGGCCTGTACACACCAAGCGTGATCGATGTCGATCGGCATGGAAGGAGTACAAGCAGAAGCAGCAGCCATGGAGGAGGAGATGGCGTGGCCGTGGCCATGCCGTCCTGCCCAGGCGGCCCCTTCGTTGTCGCCGAACAATGACCATCTCACGCAGCTGCTGCAGGACCAGTACTACTACGCCGGCGAGCCGTGGTCGTCGTCAGAGTACGTCGACGTCCCCGAGGAATTCCAGGAGCACGAGCACGACCAGCTGCTGCAGCAGGACCAGTGCTATGCCGGCGAGCCATGCTCGCCGTCGTCGGAGCACGTTGTCCACAAGGAAGTCCCGGAGCACGACCGTTGTCCGCCGCCCTCGCCGGATGACGGGTTGATGCAGCAGGAATACACCGGCCAGACGTGGTCGTCGTCGGAGAGGTTGTTCTTCGAGCAGCTGATGCAGGTTTACGCCGGCGAGACGGAGACGTGGTCGCCGGCGAAGGTGCCCGAGGAGTTGTTCCTCACCAACGTGGACGATAGAACGCCCCTGAGCACCTGAGCGGCTAGCTAGCTGAGACAAATTCATCCGTGTTCCCAATGATTAAGCTTGATTGATTGGCCGATCGGTTCCACAATTTGATATTTTTTAAGGAGAACGTACCACAATTTGATTGATCGCCTCTATGTAGTCTAGTCATTGTTATTTTCTGTACTACTCCATAATGTTTTTACTGAGTATTAATTTACTCCTATTTGTTTGAGGAATAAAGTATTTACCCCTTCAAAAAAAATGTAATGGGTGTAATGTATTACTGAGTATTAATTACTAGCGATGACCGAATAATACTTTATATTTGGGCATATATGATATATGGGGATAATTTAATCTCACTCCTTAACCATGATTTTTTTGCGACCGCGGAACTTGTATTACTCAATAACTGGATCTTTACAATCAAGTTTTGCAAGCTCTAAGACTTCAAGATCACTGAGGACCAGAAGCAATTCATGCTATAATCATATCTTCTCTCCTCGCAAAACTAGCTAGGGAGCCTAACACACCTAAACACAGGGAGTATTTTAGCTTGGATGGAAGATGTGAAACGGATGAAATTTGTATGCGGGGTTGCATGTGGTGTGGAAAAATGACCGCTAATTAATTGGGGTGTTAAGTTATTGGAGAAAAGGAGAGCTAATGGAAGATTTATCATCCAATCGGTTTTCACCTAGGTTGCGGCGCACATACTAGCAAGCCTAAATACACCAGAACAAAGGGATTATTATGGCTTAATATCGTAGATAACGTTATTTATTGTCATGCAAGGTACATACTTTTATATGTAATCTTGAACTCATACGCCCTGAAATCCCTGAAATCGGTACCACAAAATTATCGATCCGGTCAATATAATTGAGAAAGACAAAATTGGGCGTCGTTTCATTGCGTGTGCGTAGCTGATGCAGATTTTGGAAAGGGCAGAAAACAAAATTGAGAAAGACGATGGATATGACATGTGGGTGCATCTAGGCAGTGAGATTAAAGGATAATCCCAATAGGCATTGTGTTTTTCCTACTGCACCAAACTAGTGTGGACTCAGGTGAGATCGGGATCGACCGGGATCGATAAGTTTGGGATACCGATTTCAGGGATTGTAAAATGAGGGTCTAATTTCGACGAAGCATATGAATTCAAGTTTTTTTTCCAGACTTTACTCTATGTTATTTTATTTGAAAAAAAACACAGAGAGGAAAATTTCACTCATGAATCATGTAGGAATTATACATGGATATGATGGCTGAATAAGAGGATGCAGCCAAAACTGTATCTTGCGGCCACGTAGTATAGTAAGATGAGTTGAACCTGACACGGACAACGTAGACATTTTTGTTCCATTCTTTTTTGAAATTCTTGTGATGTGGAGAATAGTTTGAACCGGACACGAACTCGGACTCCAACCTTCTCACCTATCAATTTCTTTCATAAATGCTTCGTAATTAAGCAAGTGCATGCCGACGCGAGCTAATTAGGGCAACCAAACCAAAGAGCAGGAAGGATAGCCGGGCGGGAGAGGGAACCATCCAAGATCGCGGCGATCTCGCTCGATTGATCGGGATATGGAGGAGGTGGACCATCGTCCATGGCGCGCTCCCATGCCGGCGCTCTTCTCGGCGGAGCTCGCCGAACGCATGCTGGCGCAGGAGCAGGACTACGACGTCTTGGACCGGTGGACGCGGGAGCCTGTGTCGCCGTTGGGCGTCCCCGAGGAGCTCTGGGGGCTGCGCTTCTTCGCCACGCTCGACGACGACGACCAGTTGATGACGCAGGAGGGCGTCGGCGAGCCGTCGTCGTCGGAGGTCCCCGAGGAGTTCCGCTGGCTGTTCAAGTTCAACGACGGCGCCGCTGCTGCTTCGCCCGGGGTAGATGCCCAGCTCCTGCAGCCGCCGTCGCCGCAGGAGGAGGAGGAGTATGGTGTCTCGGAGCTGGACCAGTGGATGCACGAGGGCGGGGAGGCGGATCCGTGGTCGCCGGAGGAGGATTACGACGCCTTGGACGAGGATTAGATAGATGCATGACGATATAGGACCAAGAGTTCCGGCGGGAGCTGTTGCTGGCCCCAAATTGTCACTAGTTGATAATTAGCATTACTGTAGTGTAAATCTCTTCATCTCATGTGCTACGTCCTAGAGTGTTGCGGCGTGTGTGATGTCACTCTTGGAGTAGCAATGATGATCGGTCCATCAATCCAACCTGTTTTGTTTTGATCGATCTTACTCATTTGATTGATTTCTTGCACACCAGTGTGAGGAATAATACGATCAATAAGATATCTTTTGTTGTTGTTAATTAATCGTGTGAAAGCTGCGATACAGGTAGACCGAAGCGAGATGCGATACCGACGACACATCGCCATGACCAAGCTGCCATCATTCACCTTCATCTATATCGTGGTCATTTGACTCCACCTCTTGTTCTCCATTTCCCTCCTCGGACCTCATTTGAGTACGCATCTCCTTGGTCTCCAAATCAAGAAGTACACATACGGGGTTGGCGCCATATCGATTGAGAGCGTGTCTTAGGTGAGTAGGAAGTAGGAACAATCGCAGGTACGTGTGCCTCCTCTGGCTGCAAACCCTGTTCATATTGGCATCGCCAAGCCGAGTTGTGTTGTGATTTGTGAACGGGAGGATCAAATAGCAGGTCGGACGAGAGAGGGCCCAAATCTGACTCGCACGGTACGCTACACACGCAAAGAAAACGAATACGTACAGAAAGGTGGCAAAGAGTTTGATTGGGAACTGATAAAAGAGAAAGAGTTTGATTGGGAAACGAAACGGAATCGATTTTGACGATTCACTATTTAGCAACCGAAGCAACAGAGAACAAACTCAATTGGACTGGGAGCAAAAGTAGCCGCTGGACACGTACGGAGCATGTTAGACTATGCTTAATAGTATAGTTAAGGAGATGCCATGTCATCTATAGCTAACCTTAGGGCACTTCCAATGCTAATATGATATCATACACATTTTGCTTATGTGGCATAACACTTAATGAATAAAGAGATGGAAGTTGAATCTTAGCTAAGATACAACCTTTGCACGTGGCCATATGCAAAAAGCATTAATAAACCAATCTCATGTATGCATGAGATTAAAATTATTAAATAAGATACAACCCCTAAGAAACAATGCATTGTGGGGGTTGTATCTTAAGTTTTTATTGCTCCTATGATATTGTGCTAAAAAACAATGCATTGGGAGAGCCCTTATAGTCAACAAGTATAATAGTAAGGCTAATACTAATTTAGCAATATATGATCTACATGTCTATCTAATAAAGTGCCTAGGAGCACGTGTTGCAGCTGGCTACTAATTAGTAGCCCACTTCTTTTCTCCCTCCTCCAATTAAGCACAGATATACTATTTAATTTGTTATAGCCAGCTGACTAGGCATTATTGTACTTGCTTTTAGTCCTCTAATCATATCCGTGCGGACAGTATTTAAGCTGTTTGGTTATCCACAATTTTTGTTTACTTTGCATCGCACAAACCTCAAAGCACCACTTGACAAAGTTTGATTCGAAAGTGATGATCAACAGTTTTTTTAACAAGCCAGGCTGAGTCGAGCCACTGTGAGCGAACGTGGATGGGTCCCGTTGAACGCGAGGAGCCACGTTCGAGACGCCGCATTGTTTCCCGAAGTTGCCCTATAACTTTTCCCCACCGCCCCTCTCCTCTCTTCCCCACTCACACCGGCGGCGGCGAGCACCACATCGATCGCATGAAGATCCAAAGACGACGGTGAGCTGCGGATTGACAAGCACATCAACAATGACGGTAAGCCCTTACTCTGGATCTTGATTTACTGTTTTCGAGTTACGATAGATTAGTTTTTCGCACTTGAATAGAGCGTGCTGGGAGGGGAGGGGATTGAACACATCGGAGTTGGGGTAATGATAGATCAGGGTGGGGGAGTGATTATCGATGAACCCTCGAATCCATTGGTTCTGCACCGACGGATTCTAGGGTTCTAAGAGTGTTTTTTTATTACACCATGGGTGGGGATTACAAGCAATCCTATGCACGAAGGCGGGTCGAGCGGCGGGAGGTCGGATTCGGGCGGCGAAGGGTGTAGCCTCCTCCACATCTTCATCTTCTTCATCAAGATAGATGATGTCGTCTGCTTTGTCTGGCGTGACCACCATCTGCATCACGACATGGTCGTCCTCCGGTGCGATGACCACACCCTGCTTCATGTCGTGGTCCTCCGTCGGCGTGGTGACCTCGTCCTCCTATGGGGAGGTCGCACCCTCCATCGACGACCCCGTCTTAGCGTCAAACTCCGCGACACGATGGTCGGTAGGGCCCTGCACACCCTGTACTTGGCCCATCTTGCCCTCTGTGCGGGATCGCCGGAGTCTGCCTGAACCGTGGCTCAGCGAAGTATGTCTACTAACTGAGCGCGCGCCCTTTACTGGGTTAGGGACCATGATCATCTGCTTCTCCGGCATAGATCTCATGACCACATCGATGGCTTCCTGGCGTATATCTTGGATGATGTTGAAGTTCGAGCACACCTCCATGGTGTTCTTGAACTTGGCGAAGTAACCTTGTGAGGCCCCAAGGAAGAAAGCCCTCCATCTGATGCCCCATAGGAAGGGGTTTGGGTTGGAGGTCATGGCGGTGGTGGGTGGTGTGGGTAGCTGTAGGGAGAGCTGGAAGAGGGATCTGATTCAGGTGGTGGGTAGTGAGCATAAGGATGGTTATTTATAGGGGTCCAGGGTAGTGAGCATCGAGGGTGGTTATTTATAAGTGGTATGGGATTATTTTCGATCAACCTTTGTCATTCGTGGTGTACATGCAGATCGACAAGTGCAAGGAGGTAGTGATGCCGACAGAGAAGGGCAAGGTGACGCCAGCGGACAAAGGCAAGGAGGAGGTGGCCGGAGGTCATGGGCGACAATGTGCCAGAGGCCACACTAGCCAAGTGCTAGAACTACGGGCACTACGCTCCTGAGGTTGGGCCAAACTCGTTCTGCAAGGTCGTCTGTCGTCGCTTTGTTACAACAGATGCCATGGGATGGCTAATGTGAGGGGGAAGACTCGAGGGAGAGAATGTCGATGGTGCCGGAATCGGGGTTGGATACAAGCACGGTGAAGACACCACGATGTACCCAGGTTCGGGGCTCTCCGGAGAGATAACACCCCTACTCCTGCTTGTTTCTTATATATCAATGAGGTGGCTACAATAACTGCTCTTCTACCTTCTCAGGGGAAGGAGTACACCGCCGCTGTGGGCAAGGTCCTCTCCTGCTTCCCTGAGGAGCTACGACGAGCAATGAATGAACTGGGGATGAAGTGAGTAAATGAGGCTCTAAGGTGTGCAGTCCCTCGCGCAGGAGGGGTACCCTGGCTCTTATAGTGTGAGTCCAGGGTACTATGGTAACTTCAATGCCTAAAGGGCCCAGCTGTCATCCTCTAATCGGCCTGGGCCCACCGACTGCTCCTCTCCGGTTGATCCGGAGCCTACGAGCGGCGGCCCATGCTGCTACCTTGTAGGGTCTAGTGATGAACAGTGGAGCTATGAGGTACGGTCTTGTCGGCCTGTCCGCGGAATCGGCGGAGAGGTCGACATCGTATCTCCGGGAAATCCTCGATGTGACTTGGCCTTCCTGCCACCCAGATATCTCGGGATATGGTATTTATGACCTCGTAATCATACCCCCGACTGGGTGGTGGGTGGCTCCGATTGCGCCTGGACCGACTGGTGGTTCCTTGGTAAGGCCGATTGCCCTGGGCAATCGGTCTTCTAGGAATCAACCTCGGCCCAGCAGCGGACCAATCGGACGATTGTCTTCGTTGATCAGAAGGGTGGGCCGATTGCGCCTGGGCCGACTGCTGGCATTTGGTATGGTCGATTGCCTTGGGGCAATCGGCCGTACCTCTGCCCAGCTCGGCCCAGCTGCAGCCCAATCGGCCCATCCTTGTCTTGAAAGTTTTCTTCCGCTTGGGTTAGCCTACCCGGGTACCAATCCCCCGACAGTAGCCCCTAAAGCTGTAAAGGTCCCACTGTCACTTGACCGCGGGGCCTTTGAAGTTTTTCAATCTGTCTTGATGTTTTCCGACTGCTATGGCCTCTTCGAGTGCATCATTCCGAGTTCGTCGGTCGACTCGGAGATCACACTCGGCTGACCCCATTTTTCGCTCAATCGGGTTTCCTTCCTTCTCGCTTTGTATCTTCATTTTCTTGGACACAGATCTCTTGCCGACAACTCTCCAACGGTTACCTCCGATTCGCCCACGACGAGATCAATGAGCTGGGACCCACAGCCCACGCGCGACGTGACATAACTGCAGGCGCTGCCCCCCACGTCGCACGCCTCGCCTTTCGTGCTGGGATCTTCTGTGCCGATGCGTCGGTTGGTTTTCCTGTGCCCTAAGCCGCACCGGGCCACACGGCCACAGGGTGATCCCACTCCCCTCCCCCGCCGCCCATATAAGCCACCAGGGGGGGGAGCCTCGCCTCTTCGTTCTCCAACACATCTCCTTCAACCTCCCTCTTCTCCTCTCTCCGCCCCGCTACCGCTCCTCGCGCAGATCTGTTCTCCTCGATTCTCTGCTCTCCAGCCTGCACCGGCCGCTGAACCGTGCTCCTCGCTGCCTCCGCCGCCACCACAGCCGTTCGCCACCGCCGTCGCCGTTCTCGCGCTCCAGCTCGACTCGTTCCCTCTTCTTCCTCTTCTGCAAGACCAATGGCGCCACGACGGGAAGCCTCGCAAGCGAGCCGCGGGTGCTGGAAGGGATCCCAGGCCACCTCCGTCGCCGTCGAGGCGCTGATCCGCGCCCGCAAAATGCCCGCGGCGATCGAATGGCGGGTCCCGAGCAAAGCCAACGTCCGGCCCTGCACGCGCGAGGGCGAGAGAGTCGTCTTCCTCGCTCACTTTGAGCGCGGATTCGGCCTCCCCGCGAGCGCCTTCTTCCGCGAGTTCCTCGAGTTCCACCGACTTCAACCTCATCACCTCGCCGCCAACTTCATCATGAATCTCTCCGGGTTCGTGACCCTCTGTGAAGGCTATCTTGGCTGCCGACCAAGCATCGCCCTCTTCAAACGCTTCTTCAACCTCCGAGCTCACAACACTCGAACTGGCGTGATGGTTCCCTCCACCATTGAAGGTGGCAAACCCTCCTTTCCGACCGACATGACCGACTGCGACAGCTGCCTTGCCGCAGCTGGCAAGATAAAATATCCAAGCCCTGAGATCGTCCAGTCTTGCAAGAACTGGCAGACTACATTCTTCTACGTCAAGTCTCCTGATCAGGGCCCCGACCTCATCAATCTGCCCGAGTTCTCACTCGCCAGACCGATTGACAAGCATCAGTGGGGTCTGAAGCACGGCGTTGGGGATTGCGACGTCGATGCTCAAGCCACCAGGGTCACCCAGCTGGAGCGAGAAGGACTCCTCCCCACCGACCTGATAGCTGCTTGGCTTCATGCTCGGATCCTCCCATTGCAGCGCCGAGTACACCGCCTCTGTGACATATCGGGGCCTCGTGACCCCACTCGGCTCTGCACCTGGGAGGTGCCAAACGAACTTCTCTGCGCCCGAATGAAAGCCATCACGGCCAGTGCACCGCCTGATCCTTTCCGCTTCGGGCTCGACTACCTCACGCGCCAGCGCAAACCTTCCGTGGTGAGCTCCGATTGCATTTCTTCCGATTGCATTTCTTCCGATTGCCTTTTGTTTCCGATTGCTCTGATCATATTTGCTTTTTCTCAGCATTTCATTCAGTCCGACCTCATGGAGGACGGGCAGGTAGCTGGTGTGTTCTCCGCTGACCGCGCGGAGGAAGACCCCATTGACCTTGAGTACAATGGCGGGATCCCCTCCACCGAGTCCAGTGACGAAGATGAGGATGAAGATGAGTCCTCCGGGGAATCCTCCGACCCCATGGATGCCGATGACGATGCTGCGCGCGTCGTCCCTCCACGGGCCACCACTCGGCTGCCAGCTCAAGGGGGTACGCCCGACTCTTCCCTTGAGCGACTTTTGGCCGATTGGAGTGATGACGATAGTATCTCAACGGGTGCTGCTCCTGATGCAGCTCCTCGGGATAGGCCTCCGAAGGTGCCAGCCAAACGCACCTCAGCCGCTGGCTCCTCCTCTAACACTGCTCCCTCCAAGGTCGCCAAGACCGCGCCGACTGCCCACAAAGGCAAGCAGGCTCAGGAAACGACAGCTCGGAGGCCGACCATTCAGGCGCCGCTGAATGTCGCCCCCCTCCGTTGCCGAATGCCTACCGGTGCACCTCGGACGATTGGGTATGCCTCTTAACTTTCTGCATGGTACTTCACTATCTTTGCTTGCGCTGATTTCTTTCTTTCTTCTTTCAGTGAGCCGATTGGGATTGACGACGTCGACACCGACATTCCAGCCCGTGTCGGTACCGCCGTCATCTCGCCCGCTGCCTCTGCTGCGGCTGTTCGCAAGCGGCCGACAGCCACCAATCGCTCCTCCAAAGAGGCTGAGCGTGCTGCTAAGAAGGCTCGACTCGCCGGAGCCCAGAAGACGTCTCCTTCCGACCTCGCCCCGGAGATTGCCAAACGTGCGGTCGACCCGGAGTCTCCTGGTGTCGGGGGAATGCAATCGGTCGATCCGATTGCTCCATCCCCACCACGCCGCTCAAGCCCGGCCGCTACTGCTGCGACTTCTGCCGTTCTGACCACCGCCTCCGACATGCCGGTGATGACGGCCCCACCACTGATTGTGGTGTCGGCACCACCGACTACTGCAACCACACCACCAGCTGTTTCATCTGCCTCGCCGACCGCTACGACTCCTCCGCCAGTCACTGTTACTACCACTGCTTCAACTCGCCCGACTGCACCACCGCCGCAATCGGGTTCTTCTGATCCTTCAGCGACATTGGCGCCACCAGCTCCTACCACTACTACTTCCATCGTGATTTCGACCTCAGTGCCGACGCCGACCTCGTCCACTCAGAAACTCTCATGCGCACGGTGGACCAATTTCGGGCCGAGTACTCTCGTGCCCGTCATGTCGGTGCCGTGGTTGACTCTGCATCTCCTCCTCAAGAGCCCATGGCGTCTGCGTTGAGCCGAGTAAACCGCTTCGCCACCGCCATTGCTCGGGATCTGCAACAGCTTTCCTCACATCATACGGTAACCTCTCGCTTCCCATCTTTGTCCTTCTTTTGCCTTAAATTTTTTCTTCCGGTGGGTGCGCGCAAGCGCACCCAGTGGGTGTAGTCCCCGAGATTCGGGCCGATTGGTTACAATCGGTTCGGATCTTCTTAGTATCTTTGCTTCTCAATTGCCTTCCTCAATCGGCGGACTTTTCTTCCGGTGGGTGCGCGCAAGCGCACCCACTGGGTGTAGTCCCCGAGATTCGGGCCGATTGGTTGCAATCGGTTCGGATCTTCTTAGTATTTTTGCTTCTCAATTGCCTTCCTCAATCGGTGGACTTTTCTTCCGGTGGGTGCGCGCAAGCGCACCCACTGGGTGTAGTCCCCGAGATTCGGGCCGATTGATTGCAATCGGTTCAGATCTTCCTAGTATTTTTACTTCTCAATTGTCTTCCTCAATCGGCAGACTTTTCTTCCGGTGGGTGCGCGCAAGCGCACCCACTGGGTGTAGTCCCCGAGATTCAGGCCGATTGATTACAATCGGTTTGGATCTTCAATATTCTCTGCTTTATTTTTGACTTCATCGTATTGCTCCTCTCAGGATGTTATGGAGGAAAAACACAGTGTCTTCGAGAAGCTTCTTGAAGCTTATACTTCCAGTCTCCGGACTCTTGCCCAGGCCCAACTGTCAGTCAACAACTTGTCAGCCGAGAACTCCAAACTCAAAGGTATCTTCTAGCTCTTCTGCTTTTTCTTCAGTTGCCGACTGCTTTAGTACTCATATCTGTGCACTTTCTTTTAGTTTCCATTCCTCTGGTAGATGACCTTCAAAGCCGAATTGCCGAATTGACTACAGAACTTAGCCAGCAAAGCCCAGCCCTTGCCAAGGCCAATGACGAAGTGACTCGACTACAAGGAGTGGAAACTGATCTGAATCGGACCATCAACAATCTTCGAACTGAGATGGCAGCCCTTGAGAAGAAACATCTAGCCGATGTCGCTGCAGTGACTGCCACCAGCGCTGGACTTCTTGCCGAGCGGGACGCTGCAGTCTCCGCCCGAGATGCTTTACAGGCCGAGAGGGATGACGCAGTGGCCACGCGGGACTCCCTTCGCAAAGAATGCGATAGCCACATCAAGAAATATGAGGATATGGAGAAGCTTCACTCTGAGGAGGTTGCCCGAGCGCGCCGTCGAGCCAAAGGCTTCTGCGACTCCCTGTAAGGCCCGATATGCGGTACTGTTTCAGATTCGGACGTTTCCGCCCGAACCCGAGGACGGAGCACATATCGGTCCCACCACGACATATGACAAAGCCATATGCCCCGGATTTCCAACATGATATCACAACATTACAGATACAAGGATACAACATCTCATACAATCGGCATACAACGGCCTCAAATATAATACAACAGCGGAAGATACATGTCTGAGTACAGACTACAAGCAAATGCCTACTGGCAAAGAGAAAAGCATCGATCCCATAACCACACGGGTCCAGGCCGTCCGCCGGGATCCGCCTAACTAGTCGTCGTCGAGTCTCCACGTGAAACGTCGATCACCATACCTGTTGTCGATCAGAACCCTGAAAAGAGTTTGGGGTAGTATCATGAGTACAGAGGTACTCAGCATCCAACTGTAGTGGTCATATGACCCAGCAAGGACTTCATCACTCGTCATTCTAGGACAACTAGTAGTTTACGGTAAGGAAGGGGTAAGTGGTGAGGTTGCTGCCGCACTAGCATTTATGAAGTGGCTAACGATCTAGAGAGTAAGGTAAGAAGCCAAGCATTCGATGAGGAATCGCCTCCAACAAGTCTTGCTATCCACCTACATACGCAAACATAACACCTATCCTATCCTTGTCCTCCTCTTCGCATCCCGACGAAGAAGAAGCAGTCAAGGCACACACACGGTTGATCAAGTTATATTAAGATATCTCAGTTATTGTTGTCTATGAACAAGGAGTAGGTCTCAAGTCGTCCATAACCGTGGACACGGCTTCTCGAAAAGATTTAACCCTGCAGGGGTGTACCAACTGCCCATTACGAGGCTCCGCACGCACGTCCATCACTCTCAGTTGCTACCCATCATAGGCAACCATTTTATGATTTAGTTCCAAGAGATCCGAAACGACAGGTCCCTCTAGCTAACAACGAACAAATCCGGGTGGCCCCCGGGGAGTCGACACCCAATCCAAAAGCTGGCCACGCTCTCGGATCGGACTCTTCCGTCTGGCCAAGGTCGAGGTAACTGATCCCCTCACATGTGGGCAGGCCTCTAGCTCACCAGGTGTGGACCAACAAAGGAACTATGTCTCCGCTGGCCCGGGTTATTTTAAAAGATATCTGCTAGGAGCGATCCGACAAGATATATATGCATGTTTTCAAATGGTAAATCAGCTTGGGCCACCTCTAGAAATGTTTGAAGCTAGATAGGTAAGAAAAGGGGACCCCATAAAATCCCACACGCGGTTAGGCACGCTCAGTCTTAAAACCAATACCCGGAACTCGGATCCTAGGTGACTCGAATGGAACAAAGCGTCGGGGCGGGATAGCCTAGACCTTCCATCCTTCGTCGAATATAGTCAACATTATAATAATAATCATATCATCAACAATAATATAATAATAATCAGGTGATATCCCAACCCAAAGAGTAACAGGGTAACAACGTAGCATCCTAAGCATGCATACTAAGCAGGGGCTGAGCAACGAGCAAAAGTAACATAGCAGTACAAGGTTTGCTGGGAAGGGACATGGCTGTATCGGTTTGAAAGAGGCTGTAAACATGTGGTAGGATCAAACATCGCCTAACCTATTCTAGCATGCAAACCGCTGGTTGAAATAGAATGGATCATAAGTAATGCAAGTCCTTGCCTGTTGATAAGTCGGGTTCCGAAGGTGTAGTCGATCGCACGCTCGCATCGTCTCCGAGAGGTACCCGCGGGAGCACACAAGAAGTAAACACTGGAAAGCAATCAACGGTGCACCACTATTACTACGGAGCAATACAAGAGCAAGCATCAACAAGAAGGCAACACGAGACATCGCACCTACCGTCGAGAGCGGTTACTAACAATTTAAGTGAAGTACTCGTCACACACGACGATACCGCACGTTTACGGTGGTTCAAGTTGTTTAGCTACAGGTGATCAACCAAGGTTGTGAACATGGAAACTCAAGCAAGCATGGCATAGCACTCAAACATGGCAAGGGGTGTAGCAAAATAAACTATCTGATCTAGTCAATTTAAGTGGGGTGAAATCCTAGACATGCAAACTATTGCGGACCCCACGATAAATATTGCATTTGGTTCTGTTTTTACCTAAACAATATTTTATTATTTTTATTAGCAAGCAAGAACAGCAAAAACACAATCTACATGCAATTCTAGTCAAGTTACATATAAAGAACATTTTAACCAGAGCAACAGATAAAAAGTTATTGCAGTTACAGTTTACAGTGGCAGGCAGTGTAATTAGCAGTCAAACAGCAGGTAAACAAAGTCAAACATGACAACAAGCAACAAATTATTAAACTAGACACAAAACTAAGCAAGTTTCATATTAAACACGTCGCAATCGGAGCTACGGTTAAACGTTACGGGCACTGCGAAAAAGTACTACACAACTGCCTAAATAAATAAATAAACAGAGAAAGAAAAAAACAGTTGACAGGCCGAAACTACTGGGCCGGCCCAATTAGCTGGGCAGTAAATAATAAAAAAAACAACTGGGGCGCTCACCCCACGGGCCGTGGCCCAACTGGCTGGGCTGTAGGCGACCTGGGCCGGATCTGGCCTGCCTGGGCCGCGGGCGCTGGGGCGGCCCACCTGGCTGGAGGCAGCGCTCGGCTCGGCCTCGTCTGCACGGGGCAAGGGCAGCGGCGGCGCCGGAGCTTCGAGCTCGCCGGCCAGAGGCGCTAGGCGGCGGAGGAGGCCGGGAACGGGAGGCCAGCGGCGCGATCCGGCCGGATCCGGAGGAGGACGGCGGCTGACGCGGCGGGGAGCCATGGGGGCGCGGCTCGAGCTCCCTCGGGCTCCCATGGCGCGGCTCCCCTGTTGGCGCGGCGCGTCCTGGTGCAAGGGGGAAGGAGGGGGTTAGCTAGAGGGAGAGGAGGAGGAGAAGGAGCGGGGGAGAGAGAGGTGGCCGGCGGGGCAGCGGCTCCGGTTCGCCGGCGGCAGCGGCCGGACGAGTCGGCGGCGCTCGGGCGCGTCCACGGGCATGGAGGTTGGAGCTCCACGAAAGAGAGAGAGAGGAGAGGCTAGGTGGGGCTGCAGATCCGATCTGGACCCTCGATCTGGCAGATCGACGGCCGAAACGTCTGGGAGGCTAGGGTTTGCTGATTTTGGGGGTGTTTTTGGGTCAGATCTGGGGCTGGTGCTGCCTAGGGATACCCTAGGTGGGTGGGAGTGTGGTGGTCTTTATATAGCATGGGTGGCTGGCAGTTTGCAAAAACATCATCGGTTTTTCTCTCGGGCGTCCGGTGCTCACGTTTCTGACCGCCGGGGATCCGCAGTACCTCCGATTCGGGTAAAACTTCGAACTGCGCGATCGGTGCGTCGAGCCGGAGGCTTTCACCTCGCGCTGGAACCGTTCCGAAAACACTTTCCGGCGCGCTATAAAAATATCCCGTTTAGTTATTAAACGGGGTTTTTCGTTCCGTTGGTTGCGGCTGGTCTCGTGCGGTTTTTCACGACGGTGATCGGGTGAAACCCGGTGTCGCAAAGGTCGAGTGTCGGGGTGGCAAGGATCGGTCTCCGTCCGATACGATATTAGAGGGGGAAAAATAATCGCCGATCGATAAATCGGGGATGCAAACACCGCAAACAATCAGGCAATCAAACAATTCACGCTGAAAACAATTTTTTTAATTTTTGTGAAATCTGGGCTGTTACACTCCCTGACCGAAATGGATCTCCTTCTTAGCGGTGAGTCTTCCTATATGCCGAGTGCATTTTCCGACTGCTCTCTTCTTGCATCCGATTTCTCACACTTTTCCTTCTTGACACAGAGGCCTGGCCCGAATCTAAAGCAGCTGCCTATGCAGCTGTCGCCCAATCCCGAGAGGATCATGTCGCTGCTGGGGGGACCTGTGATCGCGCAGACAGCGTCTGGACACGACATGAATACCTGATTGGCACTGAAGCTCGCATTCCGGTCATCAAAGGAGTGGCCCTCTCCTTCAAACTCGGAATTCTGAAAATCGCCGAAGCCCTGTGGCCGGCTGCTGAGCTTAAGGCCGGACTAAAAAGGATGGAACATGCTGCCGACCCCTCCGCCGAGATCCGCGAGGAAAACATCCCAGAAGAAGAGGAAGACTCTGACCAAGGAAGAACTCCGAATGCCACCACAGAGCAAACTCGGACTCTCCTCAAGGCTATCCCTCGCCGGATTGATGTTCTGCTGAACTCCGCAAGTCGGACTGGTGCCGAGACTGCCCTTCAGACGATGCTGACATGGTATCCGCAGGTGAAGCTCTCTAAGCTACACAGCCTCCGAGATGGTGCCGGGGACCTCCTTGAGAAGACCTAAACTGAAGTTAATCGGCTGGCCAGCACTATGGCGAACTGGTTCTCTCCATATGACTACACTCCATATCTTGACGATGGGGGGAATCCACTTCCTGCTTCCACAATCTCTGCCCTTGCCGAGGAGCCTTCCGACAGCGATTCAACTCAAACCTCTCCGAAGACGAAGCGAGCTGACGCTGCCGGTTCTGAAGCTCAGTAGGATCCTTCTGCTCCATCTTCCAGCTCGGTGCCTCCGACTTCCTGAGCTGCGTTATCCTGATTTGTGCTTCGATTGCCCGTTTGCCGATATTAGATCGGTTTTATCTTGTAAGACAATTTTAATTCTGCTGACATCCACTGGGTGTGACCTGAATGTAATGAACTCATTTGGCCTTGGGCCTGTTTCTTTTGATGTGAATCGATTGCTTGCTTTAACTTTCGCATGTGCGATCAACTTTGCGTCTTTGCCGGTTTCCTTCATCGGCTGCACTTGGGAATGTTTACTGTGTCGATCTTGCTGCCGACATACGGTCCGCAATCGGATCAACAGTGAACATCCAGCCAAGGTTCGATGAGTTTTTATTTTTACACGACAAGATTTTTAACGCAAAGGATTCTGCAACGGCGGGCGCCGATTGCTCGCTCCTGGATCTAGTGTCCGGGATTGCGGCGCAATCGGCAACTTTACTTTGTCGTCTTTGCTTGTGGCAGCATGTTTCGAGTTGTTTCCCGGGATTCATACTGCCGACTGCCTCAATCGCTACCTTTTTCAATGCCACAAACCCTTTAAAGATTTGCGCTTGAGCTGGGTATCCGACTGAGAACTAGCCTGCAGTCCCCGTGCCGCTATGGCTTATTTTCTTGACCTCGTGGTCAGCCAGTCCCCGGGTATGCTATGCACATCTCGGGTATGACGGAGCGTTGCCGATTAGGGCTAGCTCTTCGAATGAGATTATACGAAAGTAGTCGAATGCTCATTTTCAGAGACATGATAATTTAAACTGATTGTTTTGCCGAATGGCTTACATAGACTTATGCCGTTCAACTATAGAACGGACATAACAACTCGGCGTTCCATGGCCGCTCTGTCTCTCTTCCCGATGTGTCCTTGTGCTTGGTTCCTTTGGTGCAGTCGATGAGGTAGTAGGAATTGTTCTTGAGTGCTCTGCTGACAATGAATGGCCCTTCCCAAGGTGACGATAGCTTGTGCTGCCCATCTGTCTTCTGGATTCGGCGTAGTACCATGTCCCCTTCTCGGAAAGAGAGGGGTCGGATCTTCTTGCTGTGGTAATGCCGCAGCTTCTGCTGATAGATTGCTGATCTGGACAAGGCCAACAAACAAGCTTCTTCTTTGAGGTCGACGCCGTCTTCTCTTGCCATCTTCGCTTCTTCTTCCGTGTACAACGCGTGCCGAGGTGAGTCAAACTCGATGTCGGAGGGGATGACTGCTTCTGAGCCATATACAAGGAAGAAAGGAGTGAATCCAGTCGACCTGTTTGGCGTGGTCCTCAAACTGAAAAGTACTGCAGGAAGCTCATCAATCCATGCTCCGGGTGCCCTCTCCAGTGGCTCTACCAATCTGGGCCTGATACCCGATAGGATTAGTCCATTTGCCCTTTCGACTTGACCATTGGACTGTGGGTGTGCCACCGATGCCAGATCAAGCCGAATGCCCTGCTGAGATGCATATCGAGCCAGTGCCCCCTTTGCAAAGTTTGTGCCGTTGTCGGTGATGATGCTATTTGGAACACCATATCTGCATACGATGTCGGCCACAAACTTGACTGCTGTCGGTCCATCCAGCTTCTTGATTGGTCTTGCCTCTATCCACTTGGTAAACTTGTCAACTGCCACCAGGAGATGCGTCATGCCGCTTCTGGCTCTTTTGAATGGTTCGACCATATCCAAGCCCCAAACAGCGAACGGCCATGCTATCGGGATGGTCTTCAGTGCTGATGCCGGCTGATGACTTCTCATCTTGAATTTCTGACAACCTTTGCAATGCTTCACCAAGTTCTCAGCCGCTGCGAATGCAGTCGGCCAATAGAAACCATGTCGGAAAGCCTTGTTTGCAATGGCCTTTGCCGATGCGTGATGACCACATTCCCCTTGATGGATATCTTTGAGTAGCTCCAAACCTCTATCCTCCTCAACACACCTTTGAAGGACACCAGTCGGACTCTTGCGCATCAGCTCATTGTTGATGATCGTGTACGCCCATGATCGACGAGCGATCTGCCTGGACAATGCCAAATCTGATGTAAGGGTCCCATCTGTCAAAAAATCTCGGATCGGCTGTGCCCATGACGGCGCAGCGACCACTGCCATTACTGCTGCTTGCTGGGGTAAGATTTCCTCTTGGATCTCGGCCTCTTGAACATTGGCCTGCTCGATCTCGGCCTCTTGGACTTCTACTACCTCTTCTTCTGCTTGCGAACTGCCGATTGCGGCGCCTGGCGCGCATTGGCAGCCCCTGGTGCTGACTTCTCATCTGGGGTTGGAGCTTCATCATTGCAATCGGCAATCTCTGATGTCACTTGCTCTCCCGGGGTTGTGCCCTCTGGTGCAGCATCTGCTTGCTTCTCTTCGGTGTTGCTCTGCTTCTTCTCTTCTGCAGCCCCTGGTTCACAATCGGTAGCCCCTGGTGCCTTTGCCGAGACACCCTGGGCGCTGGATTGATTTTTTGAGGTTGCAGGCTTGGCCGGTTGAACTTCTTTCGCCTTTCTGAGAACTTCAAGATCTGTCTCCGAGATGAAAATGGACTCGGAGTCTGGTGATGGAGTGATGGATGGCTTCTTGATGTGCTCGAGAGATACGCCTGGTGGAATTGCTTGCCTTGTGGAACCAAGCTTGGACAATGCATCTGCTGCTTCATTGTTTGCTCTCGGAACGTGATGGAACTCACATCCTTCGAAGTATCCGCTGATTTGCTGCACTAGGAATTGGTAGCTTGCCATGTTAGCATCTTTTGCATCCCACGTGCCCGAGCACTGCTGTACCACCAGATCGGAATCACCATAGCACTCAATATTCCGAATGCCGATTTCCTTGGCAAGCTTGACGCCATGCACAAGGGCTTCGTACTCGGCTACATTGTTCGATGCTGCAAAGTGAATCTGGAGCACATACTGCAGTTGATCTCCTCTGGGGGAAGTGAGCACCACCCCAGCCCCTAGACCATTCTTCATCTTGGATCCATCAAAATGCATTCGCCAGACTTCCGAGATGGGGAGCTGCGGCATGTATTGAGTTTCAGCCCAGTCCACTAGGAAATCGGCTAGTGCTTGCGATTTGATTGCAGTCCTTGGCTCATACTGGATGCCATGACTAGCCATTTCGATTGCCCACTTAGCCACTCTCCCGGTTGCATCTTTGCTTCCCATGATGTCGGCCAATGGAGCCGAGCTGACCACGGTGATCAAGTGGGCTTGAAAGTATGGCTTCAATCTCTTGGCTGCCATGTACACTCCATAGCACATCTTCTGGTAATGAGGGTAGTTCTGCTTGGACGCCGAGAGCACTTCGCTGATGTAGTATACTGGGCGCTGGACTTGCTGTGCCTTGTCCTTCTCGGGCCGTTCCACCACCATAACTGCACTGATCACCCGATTGGTTGTCGCAATGTATAACATCATGGGCTCCTTCTCAATCGGGGCAGCCAGAATCGGTGCTGTGGATAGCATGCGCTTGAGCTCTCGGAATGCTTCGTTTGCTTGGGGGGTCCAGGTAAACTTCTCTGTCTTCTTCATCAACTGGTATAGGGGAATTGCCTTCTCGCCCAGCCGACTGAGGAATCGGCTGAGAGATGCGAGGCAACCGGTGAACTTCTGCACCTGCTTCAATGTCTTGGGCTGCTCCATGCGCTCTATTGCGGCTATCTTCTCGGGGTTGCATTCGATTCCTCTCTCGGAAACGAGAAACCCCAAGAGCTTGCCGGCTTGGACTCCAAACACGCACTTCTCCGGGTTGAGCTTGATCTGATAAGTTCTCAAATTTGCGAAGGTCTCTCTGAGGTCGTCCAACAATGTGACTCCCTTTGCCGACTTCACCACCAGATCATCCACATAGACATGGAGATTTCTGCCGAGCTGAGAATGTGTGCACCTCTGAATCGTGCGCTGATAAGTGGCGCCTCCATTCTTCAGACCAAAAGGCATGGTGATATAACAATAGGCCCCGAAAGGGGTTATGAACGCAGTCTTTATCTGATCTTCCACAACCAACTTGATCTGGTGATACCCAGCAGTCGCATCCAGAAAAGACAGCAGCTCGCAGCCGGCCGTAGAATCAATCACTTGATCAATACGGGGCAAAGCAAACGGATCTTTCGGGCATGCCTTGTTCAAGCAAGTATAATCTATACACATACGCCAGGTCTTGTTCTTCTTCATGACGAGGACTGGATTGGCCAGCCACTCGGGGTAAAACACTTCCATGATGAAACCTGCAGCTTGCAACTTCGCAATCTCTTCGCCGATTGCTCTTCTCTTGTCTTCTGAAAAACGCCTCAGGGGTTGCTTGACCGGCTTCGAGCCTGGCCGAATGTGCAGCTTGTGCTCGGCGAGTTCTCTCGGAACACCAGGCATGTCCTGTGGAGACCATGCAAAGATCTCCCGATTCTCACGGAGAAACTCGACGAGCTCGCCTTCCTATTTGTCACTGAGTCCAGCTCCGACTACAACGAACTTGGTTGAGTCGGAGGGATCTAGAGCGATTTTCTTGCTGTCCTTGGCCGACTGGAAAGTCGATTCCTCATCTGCTCTCTTCGCAGGACCAACCGGCAGTGGATTCTTGCTCTGGGCTTGCGCCATTGCAATCACCTTGCCAAGCTGACGCTTCTCGGTCTCCACCACTAAGGACTCCGCCAGACTGCTGCCAGCAGATGAGCACTCAAGGGACTTCCTGAAGTCGCCGGTGACTGTGATGACGCCGTTTGGCCCCGGGATCTTCATCTTCAGGTATGTCTGCTGCGTGTTGATCATAAACTTGGCGAATGCTGGTAATGCCAACAAAGCATGGTACGGACTGCTGAGGTCGGCCACCTCAAACCAAATCGGCTCTCTTCTGAAATTCTCCTCTGTGCCAAAAATGACATCCAACCGAATGCGACCCAAGGGGGTGCAAGACAAACCAGGGACAATCCCATGGAAAGTCGTCCGACTGCGCTCCAAATCTCTCTCGGTGAGCCCTAGCTTGAGCATGGTATCTCGGTATAGGATGTTGATCGTGCTTCCTCCATCAACTAGCACTCTTGAGAACTTGCATGAAAACTTTGGTCCTGCGACGAGAGCATCCACCACCAGCGGATAGTTGCCCGGATTCGGCAAAATGGTGGGGTGATCTGCTCTGTCCCAAGATATCGGACACTCTGACCAGTGCATGAATTGGGGAACCGGCGGCATTGTTGCATTGACTTCCTGAGCTCTGGCTCGCCGACTGCCCTTATCGGTGGATTCGCTGGTAAAGATCATGTATGCTGCGTCTTGCTGTGGGTACTGGTTCTGCTGCTGAGGTGGTCCTCTGTTCTGCGGTGGTGGTGGGGGTGGTGGTGGGGGTAAAGCTTCTCCCTTTGCTATCCTTCTCACGAAGTCACATTGCCGAGTGGTATGCGCAGATGGCCTCCCAGGCGTACTGTGCAACTTGCATGGTGCATCTAGCATGTCTTCAAATGTGTACTTGGGCTTCATCTGCCCTGGGGGTCTGACATTAGGTCTCATCTTCCGACTGCCTCCTGCAGCCGCTGGGTCTTCCTCATTCTGGACAGCGGCCACCTGTCGACTGCCATACTGAGTGTCCGGTTGCTCGTCCTTTCTCTTGCCACTGTTTTGCTGGTTGTTGTTGTTGTTGTTGTTGTTGTTGCGGTTGTTCTCTCTTCTCTCCTTTCTGCTGAGGCCTTGGTTCCCTACATCCGACTGCGGAGCCCCTGGTGACTGGATCACACCTCCAACTCCGAGTTGGATTGGGCGCATCGCAGAATCGGACATAGCGAATGCATTTGCCACCTTCATGAGCTCGGCGAGCGATGTGAAGTCTTTGCGGAGCAGCTTGTGCTTCAGCATTGAATCGGCCAGGCATCCGTCAGTGAAGTACTGGATGGCCTGGATCTCATGAACTCCTTCGCATGAATTCTTCAGCTTGATCCACCGAGATAAGTAATCTCGGAGGGGCTCGTCCTTGCCTTGCACGCACAAAGCTAACTGCCGAGGGAGGTTTGGCCTTTCATATGTGCTTTTGAAGTTGTGGACGAACGCAGTCGTGAAGTCTTCCCAACAGTTCACACTGTCTTTGGGCAAACTATTCAGCCACGTCCGAGCTGAGCCTTGCAGCATGAGCGGTGCATAGCGAACTGCTACACGCCGATTGCCCCCCGCAATGCGAACTGCTGTCAGGTAATCGGACAGCCAGTCCTCGGGCTTCACTGAGCCATTGTACTTGGGGGTGTCTCTCGGCAGTGTAAAACCTTTGGGGAACTTCTCAGTCCGAATGCAATGACCGAAACATGCTGGGCCAGCTTCTCCTTCTTCATCTTCCTGGGCCTCCTTCTCCAGGAGCTCAATGCGGTGCCTTGCGTCATTCTGACCGATTTGGCGAGGGCCAAGTCGGGTGCTGATTGCTGGTCTCGGGGCCGACTGCTGCGGCATGTCGTGGCGCCTGCTGTTAACAGCTGGCTCTTCCATTCTTCTGCTTGCTGCTGGGCGATTGCTTCTAACTTTGCTGTCATGCCGAGATGGCGCAGGTTGATGCCTGTTTTGGCGCGACGCATTCGGCCGCTGACTGCCTCCCGCATTCGGCCTCATGGTCCCTCTTGATGCCTCTGGCTCAGCATTTTGGTTTGCCATTGCTGCGATCTTCTGCTCCTTTGCGGCCGCTATCAGTTCACGCATTCGGCGTGACTGCTCGCGCCGCTCGTCTCCTTCCAGCTCTTCCAGCTCAAGCGCTATCTGCTCAGCTGCTCTCAGGTTCTTGTCGGGTGTGCTGTATGTGGGCCTTTGGACAAACGCCGACTGCGCCTGCTGCTCCGGTTGCGCTGGCCTTCTCGGACGCTCCGGTTGCTCCGCCCCAGACAACTGCTGATTGACAGCTCGGCCTCGGCTTCTCAGGTCTTCCAGGAATGCGGGCTCAATCGGCCGACGCGGTCCTGCATGAGCCGGATTGTACTCCCGAGTAATGGCTCCCAGCCGTCGTTCCTCAGCCAGCACTTGCTCAGCCCTGCGAGCCAGGGCAAGCCGTGCTGTTTCCAGCTCGGTATGCACCTGCTCCGGATCACCATTCCTGTTCACGGGCGTGTACAACACGTCCCGCAACGCACTGGTGCCGATTCGCTCCGCCGCATCAGCCACTTCCTTTGCCTTCCTTGCTGCGCTTGCCGGGTCCCGATTGGTCGAGGACGACGCTCCCGCCATCATGACTGCGGCGCGCAGTCGGCCCTTCCCTTGGCCAGATGCTGCGGAGCAGCCCCTGGTCAAGAGAGGGTCCGTAGCACATGAGAACACTCGGATATCCCTTGGATACGCTTCTGGGAAGGCACCGATGAAGAGACGGTGACTCCCCACTTGCAGCGACACCCCGGGCGGCAAGGGAGCTCCTTCCTTGTACCGCGCCGAGTAATCCACCACGTAGTTGATTGCCCCACGCCTTAGAATCAGGCCTGAGGCGTGGCTTCCGCCCGATGCAGAGGTTGATCCCGTCCGGATCTTAACTCCAGTCGACGCCTCGGTCTGCCCCACGGTGGGCGCCAACTGTCGTCGCTTTGTTACAACAGATGCCATGGGATGGCTAATGTGAGGGGGAAGACTCGAGGGAGAGAATGTCGATGGTGCCGGAATCGGGGTTGGATACAAGCACGGTGAAGACACCACGATGTACCCAGGTTCGGGGCTCTCCGGAGAGATAACACCCCTACTCCTGCTTGTTTCTTATATATCAATGAGGTGGCTACAATAACTGCTCTTCTACCTTCTCAGGGGAAGGAGTACACCGCCGCCGTGGGCAAGGTCCTCTCCTGCTTCCCTGAGGAGCTACGACGAGCAATGAATGAACTGGGGATGAAGTGAGTAAATGAGGCTCTAAGGTGTGCGGTCCCTCGCGTAGGAGGGGTACCCTGGCTCTTATAGTGTGAGTCCAGGGTACTATGGTAACTTCAATGCCTAAAGGGCCCAGCTGTCATCCTCTAATCGGCCTGGGCCCACCGACTGCTCCTCTCCGGTTGATCCGGAGCCTACGAGCGGCGGCCCATGCTGCTACCTTGTAGGGTCTAGTGATGAACAGTGGAGCTATGAGGTACGGTCTTGTCGGCCTGTCCGCGGAATCGGCAGAGAGGTCGACATCGTATCTCCGGGAAATCCTCGATGTGACTTGGCCTTCCTGCCACCCAGATATCTCGGGATATGGTATTTATGACCTCGTAATCATACCCCCGACTGGGTGGTGGGTGGCTCCGATTGCGCCTGGACCGACTGGTGGTTCCTTGGTAAGGCCGATTGCCCTGGGCAATCGGTCTTCTAGGAATCAACCTCGGCCCAGCAGCGGACCAATCGGACGATTGTCTTCGTTGATCAGAAGGGTGGGCCGATTGCGCCTGGGCCGACTGCTGGCATTTGGTATGGTCGATTGCCTTGGGGCAATCGGCCGTACCTCTGCCCAGCTCGGCCCAGCTGCAGCCCAATCGGCCCATCCTTGTCTTGAAATCTTGCTTCCGCTTGGGTTAGCCTACCCGGGTACCAATCCCCCGACATCGTCAATGCGGCGAAGTTAGAGTATCTGCAAATGCCCCTGGAGTTCACGGAGCACTTCCCGGCGGTGCCGATGAAGTTCAGGCTGAAGGCCGACACCGGCTGCACATGGAAGGTGACCATCCGCCTTGTGGACCACATGGTCACCCTTGACCAGGGTTGGGCAACCTTTGTCGCCGTCACAAGATCATGATCGGCTACATGATGACGTTCAAGTTGCTCACTCCCCACACTCTGAATGTCATCGTGTTCAACCACGATGTCATTGAGTTGTTGAACAAGTGTGAGAAGCACGACGACACCTATGCTGTGAATGTCCGAGCTCTCCGGGAAATTTTATTTAAGTACTTTGTTTAAGTAGATTCATTTGGATGAGAACTTGCTATAGACATGGATAATCTCGTACTATGTCATCTGCTATTTGTGTTGTTTAATGTGTTGTCTGGCTAGTGTGCTGGTATTCTCACCATCTCGATGCGAAGGTTATCAAACTACATACAATGCATGTAATCAAACACACTGCCTTGCATTTTCGTGTGCGAGTGCGGTGAAGTGGATTTCCAGACGTGCAAAATTTTAGCGGTGCCACTGGCACACCTCATTGGACCGAGATGTTTGTTCGGTTCGTTTTTATCCGTACAATATATCATGGATTATTTTTCAAGATAGAGTTGCTCTAAGAGCATTTTCAGCCGTTCGCCCCCCAGGACGATTTGCGGCGCTATTTTTTAGCGCCGCTTGGGGGGCACTTGCGCGGCGATAGGTCCTGGGGAGGGGGGCGGCTACACAGCCGCGGCCCCAAGATGACCCCCAAGTATCGGCCAAATTCAAACAAAAAACGACCAAACACATTTAATTTAGAGGAAGTTCGACTGAATTCATAATATTCGGGCGATTTTTACATAAAAGATAAAAAACTATGCTAGCCTACTGATCGAAGAAGAAGGAGTAGAGCGCCTCCATTGACGACTCCGGGCCGCCTCCTCCTCTAGCAGCGCCGCCGGCTGCACCGCCATCATCGCCGTCGCCGCCATCCTTTGGCTCCGGCTTGACGCCGGCCTGCGCGTCACAGGTCCCACCGCCGATGGAGCCCCTCCTCCTCCGAACCCGCAGTGGCTCCTCCTCCTCGTCGTCAGTGCCGTCGAGGACGATGAACGGCGGCGACGGAGGTCGTGGAGGCGCCCACTTGCTGCGGTTGCTGCTGCCCTCGCCGCGCTTCGCCTGCTCGGCGCGCTTCGCTTGCTCGACGACGACGCGTGTTCACACGCCGACAGGTGGGGCGCGGCGCGAGGACGCGCGAACTTTCCTTCCCATTCGCGCGCTTTCCTTTCATTCGGCGACCCCAAGCGCCCCCAGCGCGCTGGGTTTGGGTTGGGATCGGCGGACTCAATTTTGGCCCAATCCGGCGCTATTTGGGCCCTTGAGGGCGCAGTTGGGGGAATTTTCTCCCCACGGTGCTAGTTTCGCCGTCCTGAGGGCCTTTTGGGGCGCGGCTGGAGATGCTCTAATTATCGAAAATAAACATGCTTGTGTGGGACCAGGGTTCAGCGACTGGCTTAGCCCGGACTGCAGCTAGCTCTAGCTGAGAGAGAGAGCCGAGAGCCACCGATGGCGACGTCTCTCCGGCACCACCGCCGCCCCCCGTCCGCCGCCAATCTCCCGGCAAACTCCGCTCGTTCTCTGGATGCGCCGCTCCGGGGAGGACTCTCGGCTCCTACCGCCTCTTCCCCGACAACCAACCGTGGCGGCGTCGGCGGCAGCCACCGGAATCAGGTGCGCACTGCGTCTTTTGACCTATCAATCAACAAATTAATTAGCTCCTGGATGATGGCTTCCTTTAATTAGTGGGTGGGAAATGTTGAGGTCTCCGAGCGCGGTGACTAGCGGCCGTGCTTGCCTACTTATCTTCAGATTCTGAAGTGTGAGGTGTTATTAACCTGAAAGAAGCTACTGAAAATTGGTATAGTTGTTAATCCTTGCAATTAGTTGGTAGGAAACACTCATGCCGTGCTGCAATTGTACTGTTATTCCTCTGCGCTGATCCCATGGTCATCCAGCAGTTGGTGCCTAATTTATTCCTCTGCCGTGCATTGCATATGGTCGATTGTCCTAATCAGAAGAAACTCCCAGCCACGCACCTTGTATAAGAAAAGTATGCAAGACTAAGACCAAGGTACTCCATTTTTATTGCTTGTGGTTGATTGTCCAAATCATAAGGAACTCCAGCCACAACTTGTGTAGTTCCTGTGTAAGAAAAGTATGCATGACATTGACAAGACAAAAGTTCAAGACCAAGACTTGGAAAATACCGCAGACCTACACACATTGTGGGCTTGTGGGCGAACTCAAGATGAGCTCCTCTCTCCATTCCATTGGAATTCCCATCTGCTAGTTAGCTGTTCCCTACCTAGTCCGACCAATATGGCTGCTGTCCTTGGTCATCTCGCCCGAAGCGCTGCGGCAATACTCTGCCTGTTGATTTTCCATGTAGCACCATCTGATTCCCATGCTCAAGCCAGGGGATCAGGTGGTGCTAGAACCTGCATCAGCAGGGAGCGGGATGCGCTTCTGTCCTTCAAGGCAGGCCTTCTCGACCCTGCTGGCCGTCTATCCTCATGGCAAGGCGAAGAGTGCTGTCGGTGGGAGGGAGTCCGGTGCAACAACAGAACAGGCCATGTCGTCAAGCTCGACCTCCACAATGCACATAAGGACGACTACAGGTACACGTTGAGCCTGTCAAGAGATGAGATGAGCCCCTCTTTGGCTGCCCTTCAACAGTTGAGGTATCTTGATCTGAGTAATAATTACTTCAACGGCACTAGCATACCTGCCTCCATGGGCTCTCTGGAGAAGCTAAGGTATCTCAACCTCTCGTCGTCACAGTTCAGCGGGAGAATACCTTCCCAGCTTGGTAATCTCTCAAAATTGCAATATCTTGATGTTAGTTTGAATTATGTGGGCCTGTACGCAGTGGATCTTGCATGGTTGTCACGCCTATCATTGTTGAGTTATCTTGACTTGAGCGCAGCGAGCCTTGGTACTGTACATGATTGGCTTCACATGGTTAACATGCTTTCTTATCTGAAAGTGCTTCGCTTAGAAGATTGTGGCCTTACCAGTGTCATGTCTCCTGTTTCAAAATCAAACTTCACACATCTTGAAATCCTTGATTTATCATCCAACACGTTCAACGCATCACTAGAGCATAACTGGTTTTGGAATCTCACAAGCCTGAAGGGACTTTACCTCGCCCAATGCAAGTGGCATGGATCCATTCCTGAAGAACTGGGAAACATGATGTCTCTTCAAGTAATAGATTTTAGTATCAATGATCTCGTTGGTTTGCTACCGAGCAATTTACAAAATTTGTGCAAATTGAAAGTGCTGCAGTTGGGTAATAACAACATTGATGCGAGTATTGGGGAGTTGATGGATCGATTGCCAAGGTGCTCATGGAGTACAATACAAGTATTGTCAATGCAACGTACAAATTTGACCGGAGAACTTCCAATCTGTATTGAGAACATGATTAGTCTCGTTGCATTTGATGCCAGTAGTAACATGATAACTGGTACTGTACCACTGGGATTCGGAGCACTTGGTAACTTGACTAAGTTGCAACTCGGCAATAATAAATTAAATGGTGTGTTAATGAAGGGCCATTTTTCAGGCTTACCAAGTTTAGAGTATCTGGACATGTCTTATAACTCCTTGAAAATGGCTATTGAACCAAATTGGGTTCCTCCATTTAGACTACAGGCTCTCATGTTGGAGTCATGCCCAGTGGGCCCTCATTTTCCAGTGTGGCTTAGATGGCAGACCGATATTGATATTCTTTTTCTTGGAAATGCAAGTTTGGATGATGTTATTCCTGACTGGTTTTGGATGACATTTTCCCGAGTTACACTATTGGATGTATCAAGAAACATGTTGCATGGCTCATTACCAGCAAATCTACAACACATGTCAGTTCAGTTTATGAATCTCGGGTCCAATAATCTTACAGGTCAAATTCCATGGCTCCCTATAAATATATAATTGTTGGATATGTCTTCAAACTCTTTCTCGGGATCATTGCCATCAGAGCTGAAAGCTCCACTACTTCATGATTTGATACTTTCAGATAATCAAATTACAGGCATCATCCCATCATCCATGTGCCATTTGACTGGTCTTTATCGGTTGGACCTATCAAGAAACCATTTAACAGGAGATGTTATGCAGTGCTGGAAGGAGTCGGATAACAATTCTGCAGATCAATTTGGTTCTGCCATGCTTAGTCTATCCCTGAGCAACAATAATCTCTCAGGTGAATTTCCTAAATTTCTTCAGAGTGCCTCCGAATTGAAGTTCCTTGATCTTTCATACAATAGGTTCTTTGGAACATTGCCAAAGTGGTTACCAGAAAAAATGCCCGACTTGGAAATCTTGAGTGTGAGATCAAACATGTTTAGTGGTCATATTCCTAAGAACCTTACCAACCTTGAAAAACTTCATTACTTGGACATTGCCCATAACAATATATCAGGAAGTATACCATGGTCACTATCAAACCTGGAAGCAATGAGGAGCATATCTCAGAATAGAGTATTCTTTACACTTGAGGGGAGCATATCAGTCATCACAAAAGGCCAAACACGTGACTATACCTTTGGCATGTTCAGCCTATTGGTGAATTTTGATCTGTCATGTAACAGTTTAACAGGACAGATTCCAGAGGAGATAAATTTGCTCATTGGGCTCACCAATCTGAACTTATCAAGTAATCAGTTGTTCGGCAAAATTCCCAATCAGATTGGTGAACTGAAGCAGTTGGAGTCCCTCGACCTATCCTACAACGAGTTATCCGGTGAAATCCCATCAGGTTTGTCGGCTCTAACATCTCTGAGCCACTTGAACCTGTCATACAACAACCTATCAGGTGTGGTACCATCCGGGCCGCAGCTACAGGCCCTCGACCATCAAATCGACATCTACATGGGCAACCCCAATCTATGTGGCTACCCTCTTTCCAACTGTTCTGCTAGTACTTCTAATGCAGAGCAAAGTGTCAACCGTGAAGATTCAGATGACGTCGTGCCTCTCTACCTTGGGATGGGCATAGGTTTTGTGGTCGGCCTTTGGGTGGTGTTCTGCACCATGTTACTGAGGAGAACCTGGGCGATTGCCTACTTTCAGATCATTGACAAGCTGTATGATGGGTTTTATGCACGGGTGGCTATAACTTGGGCTCGCCTGATGAAGAAGACCCATGCCGAAGTATGAGGAGCCCGCAGCATGTGCAGTAGAACTGCTCAAGAGCTGTGCGTTAATGATGCTGTGTGGTTTGGAGAATAACTGGTGCTTTATTGTGTGTACTACTACTATGTATTTGTGCTTGGGTGTGTGTACTACTACTATGTATTGATACTTTGGTGTGTGTACCACTACTATGTATTTGTATTTTGGTATGTGTACCACTACTGTGTACTATTTTCTTGTGCTAAACCTGTGAAGACACTTAATGTGCCATACCACAATATATTGTATTGTATGGATTGAATCAAGTCAAAATGTTCTACTCCCTCTGATCCGAATTAATTGACGCAGCCACTATACAACATTGTATAGAGGTTACATAAAGGTCATGTCAATTAATTTGGATCGGAGGGAGTATAAAGTTTCTATAAGATGTCTTGTTCTGTGGATCAATTCTGCAGTACAATTAGTACTGTTATCTCTTTCTCAAGGGCCATGATTATGTATTGTAACATTCGAGTACTTATTTGGTCTCTTGTGTGCCCATAATCTGTTTGATTGTGTGTTGCGCAGGAATTGCAGGTGGATCCATGATGAGTGATTTACGCACTGTAATTTATATCTTTGTTGCTTGAATCTTTCATAATGGATGGTTCATGGTAATTAAACAACCGCGAATCTGACAGGTACTTTGATCTCCTGCTGTTTGTTTGTTTTTTACATGTTTTCTGCTGTTTGTTTGCATACCTGACTACCTTTGACGCTATGCACTTATGAGTAGTTTAGTTTAGTCTCCAGTTTGAAGTCTGAACACGGAATAATTCTAGTCAGCGCTAAAGCCAGTATCACTTCAGATCTTCCTTTTATCCATGTCTCTCGGTACCTGACACCAATGTTATAAAGCTCAGGGGTCAAACCCTGTATTGGAGCTTTAGTTTCCTTAATGTAACTTCATATGTCAGTAATCTGTTTAACCCGAGAAGATCAATTGTCAAAGAGCAACAATACATTGTGATGGTAATTAACTCCCAAAGAAAAGTGATAGTGTTACACCGTGGGTACTTGTGTGGCAACTCTTAGAAAGTTACTTGGGGTACTCTGTTACATGGATGATTTGCTGCCTTACAGGTTCCTCTGAGCTCTCACCTGATTTACTCGAGTTTCCGTGGTTCCCGTCCAGTTGATTACATTAATCAAGTGATGAGTAGTAATAGTCTTGCTGTGAAAACAATTTCTGCCCAGAGCTGCTGTATTTCCATTTTCTTCGGAACAACCAATTATTCAGTCACCTTGTTCTCCATAAACTTGCAGGTTCACTGAGAAGCTGCAGCAGGACATCCCATCCCTGTACACAGAATTCCTTTTGAGGTAAACGAGGCAGCTCGGAAAGCTCTACCTACGCCCAGGAAGGCCAACCAATTAATCGTCTATCCACAGCAGCATCTACAGTCGATGAGGCCATAGCTAAGTGAATATTGTGTGGCCTGCTGAACCTGGTGGCACGATCCTCGGGTGGTACGACATGGATTTGGGATTTGTAGCTGGCGCTGTACTGGTAGGCGTGGAAGGATCCTCTCGATGAGACGGTGTTGCCGGATGAGTACCAGGAGCACCTTCGGTCTCTTCTCAGGCTATCCAGGCAGGCTATGATCATGAATCCCTCTCTGAATGCATTCTACTCTCTAGTCTGAATGTCAAGCAATAATAATCTAGGAAAGGTGCCTCCGAATAATCTGAACCTCCGAAGAATTGACACCTTCAGGTAACTGTTTCATTTCTGAAAAGAAGAGAGAAGCAAGTGAGCAACGAGATCAGCTGAGACGAGAATGGATGCCAAAGATTTATTATTGAAGAGATACAATTTGAGGGAAGAGGGGCCAATTATGTCCAATATCCATCCAACGATCACCGTTTAAATTTCCGACTCGGGGTAGTACCCAACTCCGAGTCGCTCTTGGATGACAATTTGGGATGTAGCCTACTTTGGTGAGATTCGATGATTCTTCGCCGTCTTGGATCGACGAGGGAAGGTGGAGCGGAGCGCGACGGCGAGGGGAGGTGGCGGTGGCTGCGAGGCGAGGGGAGGGCAACAACGACGAGTAGAGTGAAGAGAGTGTGGGTGCAGTGCGGTTATCGACTGCGAATAAGAGAATGAAGAGAGTGCAGGTTGAATACCAATAGTGCGGTGGTCTATTTTTGCAAAATGACCGTTGCAAAATAAGATATTCGTTGAGAATTATCAAAACAAAGTACATGTCAAATTTATGGGAAGGACCCTCGCAAAAAATATATGAAAAGTCGACATTAATTTTAAGAAAAACACACTGGATCTGGGCGGGTCCCACACAAATAATGGAGGAGCAGTAGCTTTCACGCCATGGCCATGTCTCTCGGCCGCCGCCGGCCAAACACGCGAGTTCTTCCAACGGCGAGGTCTCTTGCGCTTACGCCACCGCCAATGCGACCCTTCCGCCGAGGCGTCGCCGGCCAATCCCGCGCGTTTCGTTTCGCCGGCTCCAGTCGGGCCTACTGCTTCTTCTCCGGCGGACGCGGCGGCGGCAGCCACCAGAAGCAGGTGCGCGTAGCTTCTACTTACTCTTAGATTAGCTCGTGAGTTAGGGCTTCCTTGGAATATAGGCGGGATTTGGAACTTTTTTGTGTTCAGATGCTCAAGAGTAGGGGTGAAACCGGATCGGATTCGGTCGGATAATCTCTATACCGTATCCTATTCCATATTTATTTTCGGATTCGGAAGCGGAACGGATGCGGATTCGAATAACGGATTAGGCGGATTCGGAAGCGGTACGGTAACGGAAAAGCATCGGATCGGAAACGGATATTTACCATATTTATATATGAGGAATATATAAATGATTTAAACTAGAATCGTATAAAAAATGAGCGAATATAAATATTTTTACATTTTAAGAACACATAAAGAACTAGATAGTATTGAAGTAATACAAATAAATAACTGACAAACATATGTCATGTTCCATAAGCAAAGATAACATTTACATACTTCTTCTTAATACTTAAAACTTGGTCCATCAATCGGATTCGGAAATTAAAAGTTCGGATTATCCGGCTAGAAAAAACGGATTATCCTATTATGTCGGATATTTGTATTACCATATCCTATACCGTATCCTACCAATCGGATTCGGGTTCGGATCGGATTTTTATCGGATGTACAAAATCTGTTACCGTATCCTATGAAAACGGATTCGGAAACGGTTTCGGTCGGAAATTATCCTAACCACTTTCACCCTTACTCAAGAGTAATCTTCTAAATGTGACTGAAGTACTGAAACTACTACTGTAGCTGTTAGAGTTGCAATTAGTTACTCATGAATCACACTGAATTGTGGAGTGATGGTGTTTTTCAATATACAAGATTTCTGAGCGATGATGCTACAAAGCCAAATCGAATTAGGATGCTACTGCTGCTGCCGCCATGTTTGACCTTGTTGATTGAGACCTGAGTTAGTTAGGTAGAGACGACCTTTTTCAGGGAAGTTTTGAGACAATCCTGAACTTTTGTGTGTGGTTCCTGACCTCAGGAACACAAAAGGAAACAGGGGGAGGCTCAAGTCGATATGTCCATTGAGTTAGTCTTTGATATGATGATATCAATGGTGGTGCTCTGGTCCCACGTTCATCCATTGGTTGGTGCCTACGTTTTGAGCTAATCATAGTAAGAAATTCCGCCAGCCACTACTTCTGAATAAGAAAGTCAAACGGTGCATGCCCACACCAAGACTTGGGATAGCATATTGTAGAACATATATTGCGCTCTCTGATCATTCCATTGTTGTTCCTGTCCACTAGCTAGCTACCTGTTCCCTCCCCCATCCAACCAATATGGCTGCAGAGCTTGGGCATCTCGCCCGAGGAGCTGCAGCAATTCTTTGCCTATTCATTTTCCATCTGGCACCATCTGCATCCCATGCTCCACCGAGGATATCAGTTGGGACAGGAGCATGCATCGGCAGAGAGCGGGATGCGCTTCTATCCTTCAAGGCAGGATTTCTAGACCCCACCGGCCGTCTCTCGTCATGGCAAGGCAAAGATTGCTGTCGGTGGGATGGAGTCCGGTGCAGCAACAGAACAAGCCATGTCATCAAGCTCGACCTTCGCAACACCTACACAGATTGCCACGACAAGAAGAACAGCCTGAGCTTGTTGAGAGGTGAGATGAGCTCCTCTTTGTCTGCTTTACAACGGTTGATGTATCTTGATTTGAGTTGCAATGACTTCAAGGGAACAAGCATACCTGTATTTGTGGGCTCTCTGGAGAACCTAAGATATCTCAACCTCTCTTCATCACAGTTTAGTGGGAGAATACCTTCCCAACTTGGTAATCTCTCTAAATTGCAATATCTGGATGTTAGTGGGAATCGTTACAATGATGTTAATAGCAATTATTCCAGTAATCTGCAAGCGGTGGATGTTGCATGGTTGGAGCGTCTACAATTGTTGAGTAATCTTGACATGAGCAATGTGGACCTCAGTCCTGTACATGATTGGGTTTACATGGTTAGCATGCTTTCTTCTCTGAGAGTGCTTCGCTTAGTAGAATGTGGGCTTACCAGCACAGTGTCTGCTACTTTAAAGTCAAACCTCACACGTCTCCAAGTCCTTGATCTATCATCCAACTCATTTAACTCTTCACTAGAGCACAACTGGTTTTGGGATCGCACAAGCCTTAAGGAACTTCACCTCACCAATTGCGACTGGCATGGATCTATACCTGAAGAACTGGGAAACATGATGTCACTTCAAGTCATGGATTTTAGTTACAATAATGATCTTGTGGGATTGTTACCAGGAAATATAGAAAATTTGTGCAATTTGAAAGTACTTCTTTTCGATGGTGGCAACATTAATGTGAGTATAGGGGAGTTCATGGATCGATTGCCAAGATGCTCATGGAGTACAATACAAGTATTGTCCATGCGGAATACAAATTTGACCGGAAAGATACCAATCTGGATTGGGATCATGACCAGTCTTGTTACTCTTGACGTCAGAGATAACATGATAACCGGTACTGTACCGCTGGAAGTTGGAGCACTTGGTAACTTGACGGCGTTGTATCTCGGCAACAATAAACTAAACGGTGTGCTCATTGAGGACCATTTTTCAGGCTTACTGAAATTACAGGATCTGGACTTGTCGTACAACTCCTTGAAAATGGGTCCAGGACCAAATTGGGTTCCCCCATTTAGACTAAAGGGCATAAACTTACAGTCTTGCCTAGTGGGACCCCGTTTTCCAAAGTGGCTTAGATGGCAGACCGACATTGATGTTCTGCATCTTGGAAACACAAATTTGGATGATGTTATCCCTGATTGGTTCTGGGTGACGTTTTCCCGAGCTTCATACTTGGATGCATCAGGAAACAAGTTGCATGGTTCGTTACCGGCAAATCTACAACATATGTCAGCTAACCAAATAAATTTTGGATCTAATAAGCTTACAGGTCAAGTTCCACGGCTCCCTATAAATATATCATGGTTGAATCTATCCTCAAACTCTTTCTCGGGGTCATTGCCATCGGAGCTAAAAGCTCCATGGCTTCAGTGGTTGTTGCTGGCAAATAATCAAATTACAGGCACCATTCCATCATCTATGTGCCAATTGACTGGTCTTTCTCGGTTGGACCTATCAAGAAACAATCTAACAGGAGATGTTATGCAGTGCTGGAAGGCGTCAGATGACAATTCTTCAGTGTCCACCTTAAACTCTGCGAATCAATTTGGTTCTAGCATGTCTAGTCTAGTCTTGAACAACAATCATCTATCAGGCGGGTTCCCTGAATTTCTTCAGAGTGCCTCGAGCTTGGAGTTTCTCGATATTTCACATAATAGGTTCTCTGGAACATTGCCAAAGTGGTTACCAGAAAAAATGCCACAATTGCAAATCTTGAGGGTGTGATCAAACATGTTTAGTGGTCATATTCCTAAGAACATTACTTGCCTTGAATATCTTTATTATTTGGACATTGCCCATAACAATATATCAGGAACCATACCATGGTCGTTATCAAACTTGAAAGCAATGACAAGCATAACTCATATTCGGGGGAACATTGTTTTTGACGAGAGCATATCAATAATCACAAAAGGCCAAACACGTGAATATACCTTTGATATCTATGAGCTACTGGTGAATCTTGATCTGTCATGTAACAGTTTAACAGGACAGATTCCAGAGGAGATAAGTTTGCTCATTACGCTCACCGGTCTGAATTTATCAGGTAATCAGTTGATCGGCAAAATCCCAGATCAGATTGGTGGTCTGAAGCAGTTGGAGTCCCTCGACCTATCGTTCAATGAATTATCTGGTGAAATTCCACCAGGTTTGTCGGCTCTAACATCCCTGAGCCACTTGAATCTGTCATACAACAACTTATCAGGCACGATACCATCCGGGCCACAGCTACAAGTCCTCAGTAACCAGATGGATATCTACATTGGCAACCCCGGTCTCTGTGGCCACCCTCTCTCCAAGAACTGCTCTGCTAGTACTACGGATGCAGAGCAAGGTGTCAACCCTGAAGATTCAGATAATGTCGTGCCTCTCTACCTTGGGATGAGCATAGGATTTGTGTTCGGCCTTTGGACGGTGTTTTGCACCGTGTTACTGAGGAGAACATGTGCGATTGCTTACTTTCAGATAATTGACAAAGTTTACGATGATGTTTATATATGGGTAGGTATAACTTGGGCTCGCCTGATGAAGAAGACCCACAACGACGAAGCATGAAGAGCCCGCTTCATGTGCAGTTGAACTGCTCAAGAGTTGTATTTTAATGATGCTGCGTGATTTTGAGAATAAATGGTACCTTAGTGTGTGTACTGCCACTGCTATGTTTTATTTCGAAAAAGGGAAACGCCCGGGCCACTACTACTACTAGTATGTACTAGTCCAGGTGTTATCAGGTACCTATAATGTGCTGTAGCACAATATATTGTATGGATTGAATCAAGTGAAAACGTTCCATAAAGCTGTAAGATACAATGTCATGTAAACAGGCGCCTATTCTGATGAATTAGATTGTGCTCTTCTTGTTTTAGGTGCCCTGTTTTTCTTTTTTCAATAAGATGTCATGTTTTGTAAAAAAAATTGCGGTCTGTGTTCCTGCCTGTACTTATGAAAGAGGCAACATCATTTTGCATTTTGCAGGTTTGTATGCTATATATCTTCATTAGCTCCAGTGGATCACAGACATCTGATCTCTTTAATCTGTTTTTTTTAGCATTGGTTTCGGTATTGGCCAATAGTATAACCACACACAGTTTTTGGTGCTCTCTGCAGGTCGCGAGGTCTCTAATGAATAATGTTTCTCAGTTGGCCTCTGGGAGGGAAGCAACAACTTCCTGGTACAGCAGCTTACATAGGGCTGCATGAGGGCTTCCCTTTTAATTAGTGAGTGGTAAATGCTGCCGTTCCGGAGCGTGGTGCCTACTTATCTTCAGATTCTGAAGGGCGAGGTGTTAACCTGAAAGATGCTACTGAAAATTGGTAATATCTAGTTGTTAATCTTTGCAATTAGTTGATACTTGATAGTAAGCGCTCGTGCCGTGCTGCAGTTGATTCATAGTGCTGTAATCCCAACGATGGCAGTGTTACTGTCACTAGCATGCTGACCTGATCCCATGGCCATCCATCCATTGGTGCCTAATTTCTGTGCTCCACGTTTATTCCTCTGCCGTCGTGAATTGCATGGTCCATTGTCCTAATCAGAAGAAACTCCAGCCACAGATCATGTATAAGAAAAGTATGCAAGACCAAGACCAAGACTTGGAACATACTTGGTCGTAATCGTCGTATAATTACATCTCACCTGATTGTTCTGAACCTTATTTAAAAAGGAAATTCTGAATTTAGATGGTATACTTTGTGTGTAAAATACATATAACCTTTGATCCTACAGGTTGTGTATGACATCTGCGCTCAGTTACTTTCTTTGTGGCAAACTAAAGAAACTGTAATACATAGCCTACAGATTCTTTGTAAAAAAAGTTTCCAACACAGCCAAGTGCACTAAAAAATCTTCGTAATTCTGAAATAGCTGGTAGGTTGGTCGATTCAGTTTTCGATAGAAATGGTGGTGTCCTGATGCCATGGCCATCCATTGGTTGGTGCCTAGTTTGTTAGCTTCTCATTTGTTCCTCTGCTGTGTTTTTTTTTGTTCCTTTGCTGTGCATTGCATGGTTAATTGTCCCAATCATAAGAAACTCCAGCTACAACTTCTGTACTTCTGTGTAAGAAATGTATGCATGCCAAGACAAAGACCAACACTTGGAAAATACCACAGACCTACACACATTGTGCTTGTGGGTGAACTCAAGATGAGCTCCTCTCTCTATTACATTATCGTTCTCATCCGCTAGCTGTTCTCTCCTTCGTCCGACCAATATAGCGGCTGAGCTTGGGCATCTCGCCCGAGCAGTGACAGCAATACTTTGCCTGTTGATTTTTTGTGATTTATTTCTTCTATGCGTAAAATAAAAATCCCTGTCTGAAATTAGAGGTTTTGTACCAAAGCTATGCTTGACAAATGCTTCCTAACAAAACTGAGTCATGGTAATGTGTGGCCCATATGTTCTTTGCATAATTTCTGGTGCAGCGAAGCACTCAAAGTCACCGTCATAGTGTTAAGTATGACACCGACTATAATCGCACGCTCCTAATACAGTAACAGTCGCATGATGTGTCTATTAATTTCCTGAGCATCACAGTGTAGTGGAAGGTGTCACATTCACATCAGCTCAAAAATTTCAGATTTTTTTTTGTTCAATTGGGTTTCTTCTTGTAGTGCAGGAAGTATTCGAGTGAGAAAGTTTTTGGCAAACTTATAACCGGAAGAAAATAAAAAAAAAGTATGATCTGTCTCACTAATAAATGATAAACTCCGTTTCTGATCCCAGTAAGAACAAAATGAACAGGGGGACGGAACAAGTCTTTGATATAAATGGTGCTACCCTCTGCCCTGATCCCATGGTCATCCATTCATTGGTGCCTAATTTTTGAGGTCCTCTGCCGTGCATTGCATGGTTGATTGTCCTACTCGGTAGAAACTCCAGCCACAACCCGTATAAGAAAAAGTATGCACGCCAAGACCAAGACCAAGACTTGGAAAATAAAGTAGACCATACATATACTGTGCTTGTGGGTGAACTCAAGATGAACTATTCTCTCCATTCCATTGGCATTCCCATCTGTTAGCTAGCTGTTGCCTCCCTAGTCCAATCAACATGGCTGCTGACCTTGGTCATCTCGCCCGAGCAGCTGCATCAATACTTTGCCTGTTGATTTTCCATGTAGCACTGTCTGATTCCTATGCTCATGCTAGGGTGTCAGGTGGGACTGAGACCTGCATCAACAAGGAGCGGCATGCGCTCCTGTCCTTCAAGGCAGATCTTCTGGACCCTGCTGGCCGTCTCTCGTCATGGCATGGTGAGGATTGCTGTCAGTGGAAGGGAGTTTGGTGCAGCAACAGAACAGGCCACATCGTCAGGCTCGACCTCCGCAACCGCAACACGCTTGACAACGCCAGCTGCAGCCTGAGCCTGTCAAGCGATGAGATGACCGCCTCTTTGGCTGCTTTACAACAGTTGAGGTATCTTGATCTCAGTGGGAATTACTTCAACGGCACTAGCATACCCGTGTCCATGGGCTCCCTGGAGAATCTAAGGTATCTCAACCTCTCGTCATCAAGATTCGGTGGGATAATACCTTCCCAACTTGGCAATCTCTCAAATTTGAAATATCTCGATGTTAGTGGGTTTTACGGTGACCTGGAAGCAGTGGATCTTGCATGGTTGCCACGTCTATCACTGCTGAGTTATCTTGACTTGAGCCAAGTGTCCCTCCATGCTGAGCGGGATTGGGTCCACATGGTTAACATGCTTTCTTCTTTGGAAGTGCTTCGCTTAAGTTTTTGTAACCTAATTGCCAGTACTAGTACAGTGTCTGCTTCTTCCAAATCAAACCTTACCCACCTCCAGGTCCTCGATTTGTCAGGTAACTTGTTTGACACACCACTGGAACACAACTGGTTTTGGTTTCTCACAAGCCTTAAGGAACTTCACCTCTATTCTTGCAAATGGCATGGATCTATTCCCGAAGAACTGGGAAACTTGACGTCCCTTCAAGTCATAGATTTTAGTGAAAATAATCTCGTGGGTTTGATACCGAGCAACTTAGAAAATTTGTGCAATTTGAAAGTGATAAATTTTGAATATAACAACCTTCATGCGAGCATAGGAGAGTTCATGGATCGATTGCCAAGGTGCTCATGGAATACAATACAAGTATTGTCAATGCATAATACAGATATGACTGGAAAACTACCAATCTGGATTGGGAACATGACCAGTCTCATTGCTCTTGACGCCAGTTATAACATGATAGATGGTACTGTACCACTGGGATTTGGTGCACTTGGTAACTTGACAGTGTTGGATCTCAGTTACAATTATCTCGATGGTGTGCTCATGAAGGAACATTTTTCAGGCTTACTGAATTTAGAGTCTCTGGACTTATCGCATAACTCCTTCAAAATGGATATTGAACCAAACTGGGTTCCTCCGTTTAGACTAAAGGACATAAACTTCCAGTTATGTCCAGTTGGCCCTCATTTTCCACAGTGGCTTAGATGGCAAACCGATATTGATTTTCTTTTACTTGGAAATACAAATTTGGATGATGTTATTCCTGATTGGTTCTGGGTGACATTTTCCCGAGCTTCTTGGTTGGATGCATCAGGAAACATGTTGCGTGGTTCATTACCGGCAGATTTACAACACATATCAGCTGTTCGTATACATCTAGGGTCCAATAAGCTGACAGGTCTAGTTCCACGGCTCCCGATAAATATATCACGCTTGAATCTGTCTTCAAACTCTTTCTCAGGGTCATTGCCATCAGAGCTAAAAGCTCCACTACTTCAGGAGTTGTTGCTCGCAAATAATCAAATTTCAGGCACCATTCCATCATCTATGTGCCACTTGACTGGCCTGAGACGGCTGGACCTATCGGGAAACAATTTATCAGGGGATGTTATGCAGTGCTGGAAGGAGTCGGATAACAATTCTTCAGTGTTCAGCTTAAACTCTGTGAGCGAATTTGGTTCTAGCATGTATAGTCTAGCCTTGAGTTACAACGATCTATCAGGTGAATTCCCTAAAGTTCTTCAGTGTGCCTCACAATTGAAGTTCCTTGATCTTTCATACAATAGATTCTTTGGAACACTGCCAAAGTGGATACCAGAAAAAATGCCAGAATTGCAAATCTTGAGGCTGAGATCGAATATGTTCAGTGGTCATATTCCTAACAATCTTACTTGCCTTGAAGGTCTTCGTTATTTGGACATAGCCCGGAACAATATATCAGGAACCATACCATTGTCGCTATCAAACTTGGAAGCAATGAAACACAAAGTTTTTACTTCTGGAGATGACTACATTTTTGAGGAGAGCATACCAGTCATCACAAAAGGCCAAACACGTGACTATAACTTTAAAGTCTACAGGCTTTTGGTGAATCTTGATTTGTCATGCAACAATTTATCAGGACCAGTTCCAGAGGGGATAAGTTTGCTGATTGGACTCACCAATCTGAACTTATCAAGTAATCGGTTGATTGGCGAAATCCCGAATCAGATTGGTGCTCTGAAGCAGTTGGAGTCCCTCGACCTATCCTACAATGAGTTCTCCGGTGAAATCCCGCCAGGTTTGTCGGCTCTAACCTCTCTGAGCCATTTGAACCTGTCATACAACAACTTATCTGGCACAGTACCATCCGGGCCGCAGCTGCAGGCTCTAGACAGCCAGAGCTATATCTACATCGGTAACCCCGGTCTCTGTGGCTACCCTGTCTCCAAGAACTGCTCTGCTAGTACTACTGGTACAGAGCAAAGTGTCCACCATGAAGATGCAGAACATATCTCGTATCTATACCTTGGGATGGGCATAGGATTTGTGGTCGGCCTTTGGGTGGTGTTCTGCACCATGTTACTAAGGAGAACCTGGGCGATTGCTTACTTTCAAACCATGGACAAGCTGTATGACGAGGTTTATGTACGGGTTGTTATTGCTTGGGCTCGCCTGATGAAGACCCACGACGACGCAGCGTGAGGAGCCCGCTTCATGTGCAGTTGAACTACTCAAGAGTTATGGGACGGAGGGAGTAGTACTCTGTTATCCGGAGGCTAAGTGGTAGTACTTTGGTGTGTGTACTGCTACCATTTACCAGTTTCTGGTGCCACTATCAGCTATCTATAAAGGTACTTACTCTACCGTAGCACAGTACAATGTATGTACTGAATCAAGTAAAAATATTTGATAATTTTTGTAAGATGCCTTGTTTTGTAAACAGCTTATTCTATTCGGTTTGTAAACCAGACAATCATGTGACTATAAATACATGATTTGGATCCCGGTGAATGGAATACATACTACCTTTTGTATCTTGGCAGCTAATTAGCTCACACAATACACTCTGGTTGCTAGTGCTCAGCTGTATCCTCGATGCCCTGGATATATCTGCTACCCTAATCATCACTTGCGGATATTAGGTTCATGCATCTTCTGATGCAACAACAGGGAGCAACTCCGACCGCTGCTGCTCGAGCACTCTGTCTCCAGGCTATGATCATTCATGGATCTCCTATGTACTACAGTTGAACTCTGAGTCTGAATGTGAAGCTATTATGATCAAGGAGCAGAGGTGCATGATTGATTGTTCACTTGGCAAAGCAGCAAGAGGAACACTGATGCTAGAATGAAAAAGAATTTTTTTATCGGTAAACATACCTCAATTTGGCCCTGTGTTTTTTTTAGCTTGTTCCAGTAAATGCGTTACTCAATGGCCACAAGGGCAAGGTTACACAGGTGCGATAGCGCGAGAGGAGAGGTCTGATAGGTACTTGTAAGTGCAATGTGTTAATAGTTCAGACTCGTGTTCCAGTAAATTCAGTTGTGGGTTTTTGTGAGTACATTCAGACTCGTTGCAGAGTGATGAACTTGCGATGCAATATAGCAGCAAAATCTAATTAGGATGATACTATTGCTGCCACTGGCATTTTTTAGCTTGTTTGTTGAGATCTGATAGTTGAAGACAACCTGAATGGTCTGAACTTTTTTGGTCGAGGAAATTCTGAATTGAAACATTACAATTCTTCGTGTGATTTATTTTCTTTTGTGCGTAAGATAAAGATTTCTGTTTGAAACTAGTGGTTCTGTACCACATCTATGGTTGGTTAATGTCTTCCTGACATAACTGAGACTAGGTAGTATGGAAGCAACAGATTCTGTGCCAACATTTCCTGTCAAAATTAACCGTTGTAGTGTCGAATAGGACAACAAATATGTTCGAACGCTCCTAACAAGTCACATAACGTGCTTGTTAATTATTTTGGGCATCACAAACAGTCACCTAAATGAGAGGTATCCGTGTGAAAATTACTCTGTTTCTTGAGCGAGTCAAGTGGAGAATCAAGTTGCTCTGTTCCTGTTCCATGAGCGAGTCTTGGGTAGAAGTTGTTCATTACGTGGTTGAGTGTCCTAATCATAAGAAGCTCCAGCCATAATTTCTCTATAAGAAAAAGTATGCATGCTAAGAACAAGACTTGGCATCTAATATCATAGACCATATATAGTGCTCGTGGTGTGGGATCAACCACTCTCTAAGTGTGCAAATATCATAGACCATATATAGTGCTCGTGGTGTGGGATCAACCACTCTCTAAGTGGCATCACAAGAGGACCCCGTGTCGCCGCTGCGTCGGCCGACTCAGATGGATCCAAATCCTAGCCGTCGGGGCCGCCGTCTCCTCCCTCCCTTCCCTTCATCTTCGTCAGAGGACGCCACCGGGCTAAGCTCATGTGGCTGACGGTGGTGGCGGAGGATCTCCTCCCTTCTCTGCGTCTGTGGGTGGCGCGGAACCTGCTGACACGTGCAGGCATCACCAAGATCTGAATTAGGGCGGTGCTCAGCTGATTCCCGATGTTGGCTTGGACGGCGGAGGATCGCATCTCTTCGGCCCTCGCAGAGGACTCTAGACCTGGGGCGGCGCCCTCGACTGTTAGTGCTTGCTGGTGGTGGATGGACGGCTTCTTGACCGCGTGGATGGTTTGTCGCCGGTGGGTTTCTTCTCAGCTTCATCCCCGCTCCTACTACACTTGGTGGCTTGCGGTCTCGTCCGTCGGCCCCGGTGCATTGGCGGGGGTAGGGGGGGGGGGTAGGTGGAGGTGGCTTCGGATCAGAGGAAACTCTGGATGGCCCGTTCATTCCGATCGCGGCCACAACCAAGGTTGTCGCTTTCCTTCTTGCAGGCGCCCTCGAGGTCCCTCCCCTCCACCCCGACCCCACGCCCTGGTGAAGATCCAAAATCCTCGGATTGGGCGGTGGCATCACTACATGTGTTGTGCTCTTCTTAGAGTCACCATCACGGGTGTTCGTGTGCTCGATTTGGGGAACTACAAATGGAGGGGATGGCACTAGTGGCAGCAGGTGGAGCGGCGTGCAGTCGGGTAAGTTGATAACGCGGTAGGTCTCGACGGCATGGAGTAGCGGAGTCTCGCCCGGATGCTCTAGGGCACTCCATGAAATTTGTATGTGTAGCGATTGAGATTGCCAGGAAGGTAACTTAGGGTTGATCCATATATCTGCTTTGCCAGACTCTGTTAAATAATTTAATAAAGATGATGATATGCATTGCTTAATAATTTAGTTGTAGTGTTTGTTGACGTTGGCTAGGTACTGCAAACTTGCATAAACCAACATCAATTACGCGCTCGTAAGTACAATACTGAATTATGTTTTCTTAAATATTCAGCTAACACTGGTGGGAAAAATATGGAATGAATGGCAATAACTTGTGAGTCGGTTGATTGAGGCCAACCTATCTAACGGGTCAGATATCCTGCATTGAAAACTTTCAGTGTCAGATGTATTCTTAGTAAAATATTAACAATGATTCAATCTCAAAGTCTACTCATATTTAATCATAAAAACATCACAAATTTTTGCAGGTCATTTTCTAGGCACCCGCCTGGATGTGTACATGATCGTTACTTAATCGTACGTTGAAAGTCGGTAACACGGGATACCGTACTACCGATTTTGATGGCGGGCCATTAATGAGATAGGTGTTAGTTCTAGTTCTATTTTCACCTGTTGTTGCTATTTTTACCTGTGCATTATAGATTGCTTGTGACTGTTATATGAACTTCATATTGTATTGATAATTAGCTTAAAAAATGATTGTGTGTATCGCTTGTTGCGGAAACCGGAAGTAATCATCCTTTTTTGTTAAAGCATCAACAAAAGAAAATCAGAGTGCTATAAGACATATTAGGGTATGGTGATAATTTATTCAAAAGGATGCAAAGTCATATATAAGTATAAGAAATCCTTATAAGCACATCCATACATAAAAGTCTTTTGACCTTCAGTAATACACAAGCACATTTCACTAGTGTAGCAGTGTAAGGCAAAGTCTTTTGGTTACTTCTCCTTTTTATGATGCAAGCCACAAGGTCAGGTGCAAATTAAAGTAGGAGTAGGATGATTTTATATATTCAAACCGGCGTGGCTATGGCCTGAAGAGGGGTAGCCATGGCCAAGTTGAGCCCAAGCCTTTCACCCATGTCGAGCCCCTTCTTCTCCACGTCTACGGGAAGCCTCCATTCAAAGCGATGCAGCAAGGAGGCGAGCATGAGATGAACCATGCGAAGGGCCAGCGGCGACCCCGGGCACATCCTCCTGCCGGACCCGAAGGGCAGCAGCTCGAAGTCCCGGCCCTTGAAGTCCACCTCCTTGCCCTTGTTGTCCATGAACCTCTCCGGCATGAACTTCTCCGGCTCCGGCCATGCCTTGCCGTCGTGCCCTATGGCCCACACGTTCACCAGAAGGCGCGCGCCCTTGGGGACGGTGTATCCCTGGACCTGCGTCGTCGTCTCCGCCACGTGCGGCAGCAGGAACGGCGCCGGAGGATGGAGCCGGAACGTCTCCTTCACGATGGCCTGTAGGTAGTTGAGCTGTCCGATGTCGGACTCTTCAACCTGCTGTTTGGATCCCATCACTTGGTCGAGCTCTTCACGAGCTCTCGCCATGGATGATGGATTCAGCAGCAGCTCCGCCATCGCCCATTCCACCGTGGCTGAACTTGTATCCGTCCCGGCGCTAAACAAGTCCTGATGGAACGAACAATCATCGTTGCTATCGATCGGTATAGATGTGTGCAGTGCAAACTGTAAAGACATATAAAGTAACCCTAATGATAGGGAGCGAACGTTCGCTTCAGGACATGGCAAAAGCGAACGATTTGCATGACAACTGCAGTATAAACGCATGGTGAGTTGTCATGCGTTTGTAATACGAGTTGTCATAAAATCGTTCGCGTTTGCCATGTTCTAAAGCGAACGTTTGGTCTAAATTGCCATCCTAAAGTAATTGGAAATGGGAAGATTTGGATACCGAAAGCAATGAGAGGAGCGTCTGGCGCTCGAAGCCCTGGCCATCGTCGGCGTTGCGGTAGTCGAGCAGCACGTCCAGAAAGTTTTTCCTGGTCGGCTCACCGGCGGCGTGCTCCAGAATGCGACGCTCGATCAGCTCGTCCATCATCCCATGCATCTGCTTGAACAATCCCTCGATGCGTCTCCTTAAGCCCTGCAGGTCCAGCCACGCCACTTCGGGGATGAAGTCCGACAGGTTTGGCACTCCGACGGTCACGTTTAGCTCTGCTAGCATGGCCTTGAACTCCGAAGGATTGACATGGGTGTCGTCGAGGTCGGCAAAGTCGATGGAGAAGATGGTGGAGGAGAGCAGGTTAAGCGTCGTCGTAAAGGCCAGTCGGCCGATGCGAACGGGGGTGCCCTTTCGTGCGAGCTCCGTCACGTGGGAGACGAGTTGCTGCACCTTCTCCTGGCGTAGGGATTGGTGCATGTCGAGCCTGTGCGGCGCGAAGAGCTCGCCGGAGCACACCTTGCGCAGGGCGCGCCACCGGGGGCTGCTGGCCGGGAGCCACACCATGGAGTGTGTGTAGTGCGCGGACACGTGCGTGCCGTCAAGGAGGAAGCGCCCCGAGAAAGCGGCGTCATGGCGCTGGAGAATGTCGCGGGCGGCGTCTGCGGAGGAGGCCACCACGGTGGTGACCGTGCCTAGACGGAGCGCCATGATCGGGCCGTGCCGCTCCGCGAGGCGCGCGAGGGAGCGGTGAGGTAGGGTGCCCAGTGAGAAGAGGTTCCCGACGAGTGGCAGCCGGCGAGGACCCGGGGGCAGGTTGCGACGACTGTCGGCCAAGAGGCCCAGAAGATACAAAGAGGAGAGGATGAGGATGAGAACTGTTGTGCAAAACAGGAGGAGCTCCATGGTTGATGATCACTTGATGAGTTGAGCTTCTGCAATCCGGAGCGCACTTATAAAGGATCGATTGTATGCAGCACAACGAGGCAATCTTTATTTTTATAAAAATGGATCAAATCATACGTACGTGGAATCGCACCACAAAAGTGATCAGGCTGATTTTGCTGGAAACTTAGAACAGATGATCAGTTGATGAGTTGAGCCTACGACCCGGAGCATGTTATTTAGCTTGTTTGGGACTGCTCCATTCTTTAAAATTTAGCTCTGCTGACATGTTCTGCTCTTATCTTAAATGGTCTTGGGATAAGGAGTAAAAATAAATAAAAAATGAGATTTTTTTTGGTGGTGTAACTTTGATAAATATTTTATGTGATTGTAAATTTTCATCACGAAATAACATTCTTGGTAGTATAGGCAAAAATAACAAAATCAGCACCCTAATACTCTTTTGTAATTTAATATCATACGTTTTAGATCACTAAAATAGTGATCTAAACATCTTATATTACTTTACAGAGGGAATATATTTTATAAATAGCAATTTTGGAGCATTATTTTTTGTTGCCGCAATTTCCACAAATGTGTTTTCATGATGAAATTGTGCATGCACTAATAAGATTTGTTCAGGTTTTATACAAAACCAAATTATATATTTGTTTTTTTTAAATTTTACTTTTCGCCAGGGAGCATATGAGCTGGAGAGCAGTTACTCCACGTCCGCAAACCTATGTGTAATCAAATATGACATACAATTACACTGGCATATTATTCATTTGACATTTAATTTACCTCTATCAACTAGTGTACAAAATGTGTTTGGCAAATGGTTGGATTTGGTTGAGTTCAAAACTAAAACATGGATTCGTGTGAAAGTTTGTGACTTGCTTTAATTTGAGCTTTATGGAATTGTTTAAACGGTTGTATATTAATACAACATGTGTTTATAATTTTTACAGGTTATCTTTCGAGCTACGGGATAAATTCGTACATGGTCCTTACTACATAGTGGAAGAGCTTGTGTTATCTGGGTAGAACTAGTAGGAGATGGTAGCACGAACTACGCACAATCGGTTTGGATCGTGGTTCAATAATAAACTACTTCCTCTGTTTTAAAATAATTTTCTTAGCCTTAGTACAATTTTATACTAGAGTTCGTACAAAGTTGAAACAATTATTTTATAACGAAGGACGTATGTGTAAAGGCATCTTCAACACGGATCCTCAAATCGCCAGTAAACATCTGGATGATCGAGATGATTAGACGCATTTAGCCATCCGACACGGATCAATACGTGTCCACGGGCTAGTCCGCTTGTTCAAGATCCCACAAACCAGACACAAACTTGGGAATGTTTGCGAAAGTGCGAACATCTGGCTAGCCAATCTAAAGCTACCACATCATATGGATGGTGAAGGTGTATTTGACTTGGGCGAAATGTGATTGCTTTGGCGGAAGATATTATTATCATGTTTGGTACGTAGAAGGTTGTCATCGTTTGACGGAATGCTATTGCGATAAAATGCAAACATTTAAGGACATGGTTTGGATGACCGTTTTCCGTATTCATACAATTTGGACCGGTCCACGAATAAATAGCAAGTTCGTTTTGGGCATATATCCTCTTTTTTATCGATTAGACTGCTCATAGTGAGGAATAACTTAGGTGTAGTAACATAGAGATTTCATTTTCATCATCTTTATATACTCATTTAGTATTGAGAAGCGCTATATGATGGTAACATATTATGTTACTCTATTTATTTTTCTTCGCATTATTAGTCTTTATATCATCTTTTTTGCTTATGTGACATCAATGTTACTACTTATGTTACTCCCATTATACCTTGTTTTATGGGTTTTAATCTTTAAATTGTTGGCATTATGTGCTCGAGCTTGATGTTATTCCCTTCGTTCCAAAATAATTGTCGTAGCCTTAGTGCAAATTTGTACTAGAGCTAGTACAAAGTTGAGTCAGTTATTTTGAAACGGAGGGAGTAGCATTTTATTTAATAAATGGATAATCCTCCATTTATATATAAAAAAGGACGTATGTGTAATCGCACCATAAAAGTGATATCAGGCTGATAGGAATGCAATCAAAAATGAAGTGAGGAGTCCTAGTCACTTCATTTTCGAAAAAAGTGAGTGTGGCGGGTTCAACATTGCAGTCGGGGGTAGGAAGAATAGTGATGTTTTTGTACCTTCTTCTGGCACTAAGTGATTTAGGAACCCCACTTTTATCTATTTCTGTTTGCAATTATGCATGGCACGATGAGAATTGCAGGGGAAAAGAATAACTAGAAATATCATGAGTAGTGCAATGTGTTTACTACTAATACTCCCTCCTCCGTTATTTCTATTTGACGCAGATGACTATTTAGTTACGGTTGACCATGTATCATGTTTTTCTAAAATATAGTAAAATACCAAATATTCTGCTTAGCACTACAAATATTTGAAACATGACTTAAAATTGTACAAATTTGAACTAATATTTTGAATAAAACTGATGATCAAATATTACGCTAAAAGTTGACTGCCTCAAGTAAAAAAGAACGGGCGATAATAAGTATAAACAATGATAAATATTTTTAAAACAATAATAGACTAAAAAGAAGAGTTTTTTTTGTACCGAAGCGATCTATTCATGCATGATTCGATGATGATGCCCCATGGTAGATGTCATGTCTCGTAAACTATAAGATTATACATTTATACTCCCTCCGTTCAATATGTTATTGAGCGCTCAAAATTTGTTCTACAATCTAAACATTAAGGAAAATTGACTCATAGGCTTCATGTTTGCCACTTTCAGCACACACCCCACCCCTCCTCCCGGATCACATTTTCCAAATCTTCAAATCCGATGGCTCCCCCACTCAAATTTGATGCAATGACATAGACCCATCCAAAACCGCCGTCGCGCCCCATCCAGATTCCACGTGACAACATCACCCTGTTCAAATCTGATGCGATGTACATTACACGTCCGTTCTCCAAATCTCTTGGCATCGCTCGGCCTCGCTTTCACACGATGATGATAGTGGTGGATCTCCCTCCCATGGCCTCGTGTTATGATAGTAACAACTCACCGTCCTATGGAGATGTTATGTCGACCATGGAGGGGCCTTGCGGTGCTAACGTTCACTTGAGCACTCCAAGGACCCTTCCTCAAATCACTTTGTAGAGCCACATGCGATGAGAAAGGTGAGGGTTTCAAGGGGAAACAAAGATGATAGGTGTTGCCGAAGAGCTTGCAGAGGTCGTTGGCGTTGGCCGCACACGACACAATGACGACATTGCTCCATTGTTTATTTTCTTTCTGCTGTGTGATTTTATTTGCTGGGGAGGGAGGCGGCGGGCTTTAATTTCTAGCGAAGCCTCTAGCCGGAGAAGTTGCCCATGGAGGAAGACCATCAATTTGCAGTATCTCGAATTGTTGGTTAGACAAAGATTTAAATAGAGGTATTATACTATTATCTCTTGGTTATATTTTTACCTCAGATACCAGAAATGCTTACCTAGTGGAACGGATGGAGCAGTTACCTACCAGCAGAGAAGGTTGGTTCAAATCTAGCTGCCCATTTTTTCAAGACAATCATTCCTCACTTTATATCTTGTTCTTTTAAAGAATGTTCATGGCTTTCTTTTCCGTGACACGCGAATCACGAGTAGTATATTTAATGTGCAGTCCATATCATCTTTTGGGTCGTCAGGTGCCTGTGCACGATTACTTAAAAAACGATTAAAATGGATGGATAAACAAATGTATGTAAAACATATACATCTTGAAAACCCATGGTTTATTTTCTTCACAAAAGAAAATTCTCACTTATATATTGTATTTGTTTCAACTCTTGAGCTTGGCTCGATAGAAAATACGTTTGTTTTGCCTTCCAGGGGGAGCTGTAGTAGTGGATCTGTCCTAATATGCATATTTTGAGGTTATGTACTGTATCATTTACCACTTGGCATAAGTGTGGTAAGTATCTCAAATACAATGAACAATGTACTGTATCATTTTCCATGTTGATGACATCTTTTAACAAAATGGTTGTGTGCATCGATTGATGCAGAGGCCTGGGATATGCCTCTTTTTCCAAAAAAAAAAAATGTCGATGACGTCTAGAACGTCATACAGTGGGAGTTGCCACTTGCCAGTACCTCACTTTGTTGGTGCACTGCATTCTTGAGCGTAACAAAATGAAATCATGGCTGTTCTCAAGGAAAATCTGGGACCTGACCAAGCAGCTGATCGCCAAAGGAGTTTGCCGATTGAAATTGAAAATGCAATGGAGAAGGAGGATATATACTTGTTGCGAAAGCTGGAGTTAACTGGCTAAAGAATGGTGATAGAAAGACCAGTTTCTGTAATAGCTTTGCTACTGCCAGGAAGAAAAAACGTAATTTCATTCGTCGATTAATGGATGATAATGGTCAATGGAATGGAAGATAGTAATGCAATGAACCTTTTTTACATTCAAAGGTACCAAAGCCGAAAAAAGAGGTCCTTGACAAAGTGAAGCCAGAAGTAACAGACTACATGAAAGAATTCCTTGTGGCACCTTATATAGAGGAAAAGGTCAAGCGAGCTCTCTTCAGCATCGGGGATATCAAAGCCCCCGGCCCTGATGGCCTCCATGCCATATTCTATAAGAAGTTTTGACTATATTAGCAGTATAAGTTATAATGCAAACTCTTTTTGAACATGTATAAATAAGAATGAAAAACAATAAAATTCACACAAATTCGACTGAGATTTAGCAACACCGTTACATCAATTCAAACTGGCGTGGCTATGGCCTCAAGGGGCGTAGCCAAGGACAAGTTTAACCCAAGCCTTTCAGTCATGTCCATCCCCTTCTTCTCCACGTCCACGGGAAGCCTCCACTCAAAGCGGTGCAGCAAGGAGGCGAGCATGAGATGAACCATGCGAAGGGCCAGCGGCAGCCCCGGACAAACCCTCCTCCCTGATCCAAACGGCAGCAGCTCGAAGTCTCGGCCTCTGAAGTCCACCTCCTTCTCCATGTCCAGGAACCTCTCCGGCATGAACTTCTCCGGTTCCGGCCATACCTTGCCGTCGTGCCCTATGGCCCACACGTTCACCAGAATGCGCGCGCCCTTGGGGACCGTGTATCCCCGGACCTGTGTCGTCGTCTCTGCTAGGTGCGGCAGCAGGAACGGCGCCGGAGGATGGAGCCGGAACGTCTCCTTCACGATGGCTTGGAGGTACTTGAGCTGCCCAATGTCGGACTCTTCGACCTGCTCTTTAGAGCCTATCACTTGATCGAGCTCTTCACGAGCTCTGGACATGGTTGATGGATTCATAAGCAGCTCCGCCATCGCCCATTCTACGATGGCTGAACTTGTGTCCGTCCCGGCACTGAACAAGTCCTGATGAGCACCAAAGAACAACCATGTATCGTGAGGCACAATATTTCATATTAACTATCGCTAAAATTTATGTATCTACATGTATTTTAATGCTACATATATTCATTTAAACCATAATAATATGTAATATAAGGAGTATATATATGCACGTGTGCATAAAAAGAAGCTCGATAAAGTATTTGAAACATACTGAAAGCAATGAGAGGATCGTCTGGCGCTCGAAGCCCTGGTCATCGTCGGCGTTGCGGTAGTCGAACAACACGTCCAGGAAGTTTTTCTTGGTCGGCTCACCTGCGGCGCGCTCCCGCATCTGACGCTCGATCTGTGCATCGACCGTGGCATGCATCCGCCGGAACAAGCCCTCGATGCGTCTCCTCAAGCCCTGCAGGTCTAGCCACGCCACTTCAGGGATGAAGTCCGATAGGTTTGGCAGTCCGACGGTCACGTTTAGCTCTGCAAGCATGGCCTTGAACTCAGTAGGATTGACATGGCGGTCGTCAATGTCGGCGAAGTCGACCGAGAAGATGGTGGAGGAAAGAAGGTTAAGCGCTGTCGTAAAGGCCAGGCGGCCAACACGAACAGGGGTGCCGTCTCGTGCCAGCTCCGTCACGTGGGAGACGAGTTGTTGCACCTTCTCCCGACGCAGGGACTGGTGCATGTCAAGGCGGTGCGGCGCGAAGAGCTCACCGGAGCATACCTTGCGTAGGACGCGCCACCGAGGGCTAGTGGCCGGCAGCCAGCCCATGGAGTGCGCGTAGTGCGCGAACACCTGCGTGCCGTCCGGGAGGAAGCGCCCCGAGAAAGCGGCGTCATGGCGCTGGAGGATGTCGCGGGCGGCGTCCGCGGAGGAGGCGACCACGGTGGTGACCGTGCCTAGGCGAAGCGCCATGAGAGGGCCATGGCGCTCCGCGAGGCGTGCAAGGGAGCGGTGCGGTTGGGAGCCCAAAGAGAGGAGGTTGCCGATGAGTGGCAGCGGGCGAGGGCCGGGAGGCAGGTTGCGACGACTGTGGGCTAAGAGGCCCAGGAGGTACACAGAGGAGACGATGAGGATGAAAACTGTTGTACAAAAGAGGAGGAGCTCCATGGCTGGTGCTCACTTAGTGAGTGACATCTTGGGTTGCTTGCTATATAGCCTCTGATTCACGAACCTCTCTATTATTGCTTTCTTTTTGAAGTCGTGCATGGCATGATTATGGTAGTTGCAGAGGAAAAGGATGGGCTAGAAATATCATTGACACAGTTGACTAAATACGTTTGACAATTATCTTGTCTAGAAAATCTAGTAAATATCTTATATTTTTGGTATACTGTGTTTTATCACTAAAATAATTGAAACCTGACTTAAAACTATACACTAATCTTTTGAAAAAAACTGATGATCCAATATTTTAAATAGCGAGCTATGACAAATAGCGGCAGCCTCCAAATAAGCTATAGCTACGCCAAATAGCGAGTCTATAAATATCAAAATAAAATAAATAGCGAGTCTATAGCTGGCTATTTCAGATCATTTCCGAAGAATTGTACATGAATAACGGTGAGGTCAGCTTTAAATCCCCGTAGGTGAGTCATTTATTCTTCGCCGATGACAATCTAATTTTTATCAATGCCAAATCTCAATGTGCTGTCAGGTTGAACACAATTCTAGATATCTATGGCGAAGCATCTGGGCAGTGTGTAAATCGTGATAAAAGTGATGTCTTTTTCAGTACAAACACATCAGATGTCGTTCGGCATGAGATGAAGGCTGTTTTGAACATCCATAAGGAGACTTTTAGCGAGCACTTGGGTCTCCCAACAGCTGTGGGTCGTATCACCAGTAGCACGTTTGATCATATAGGTGATCGGGCTAGAGGAAAAATGGAAGTTTGGTCTGAGAAGTTACTTGCTTGTGCGGGAAGGGAGGTTCTTCTTAAATCTGTGATTCAATCCATCCTGACATATTTGATGAGTACCTTCTTGCTGACCAAGAAAGTTTGTAAGAGCTTGACTTCAATAATGGCTAAATATTTTTGGAGTATCTCTTTGGACAAGAAAGCTTTGCACTGGGTTTCTTGGAAAAATCTTTCAATGGCGAAGTGTAATGGAGGTATGGGCTTCAGAGATTTTCACTTGTTTAACCTTGCTCTACTAGGTAAACATGGTTGGCGTTTTTTAACCAATCCAGGTAGTCTATGTGCCCGGGTTCTCAAAGGTAGATACTTCCCAGACTGTGATTTTATGCAAGCCACTCCCCCAAAATCTGCCTCGGCTACTTGAAGGGCTATTATTGCCGGAAGATCTGCATTGGAGCTAGGTCTCATTTGGCGGCTGGGTGGTGGTTCAACGATCTCTGTATGGATGGATAAATGGATTCCTGGTACAATCTCGATGTCCCCAATGTATAAACCTTCAAATACGAATATTGAGAAAGTATCAGATCTGATAGACTCTGAAAATTGGACATGGCGCCAAGATGTGGTGCGGACTACATTCATTGCCCCTGATGCTGAAGCAATTTTGAATACCCCGATCAGACAGGGCGGTAGAGAGGACTTTTTGGCGTGGGCTGTTGGAAAAACAGGTGTCTACTCTATCAAATCAGCGTACTGTTCTCTTGTGACTCGCAACGAGCGTCTTGCTCTAGAAGAAGGGACGGTTACCGGCACCTCAGGGAATGATTCACAGATGTGGAAGCTGTTATGGAAGCTCAATGTTCTGCCAAAAGTTAGAGTGTTCTGGTGGCGAGTCTTGCGAGGTATCCTACCAGATGAATTCACTCTAAGGAGGCGACATATTGTTGTTCTTGCTAGATGCAAGGTGTGTGAGGCTATGGACGAGGACCTTCAGCAATGCATTAATCAAGTGTACGCATGCGAAGAGGTTTTGGGATGAGGCCTACAATTGTTTTGGTGTTCGGCTGCTGCGGCTACATCGTGAGTCGTGGGCAAGATATATCCTATGTGATAGTCGTATAGCTGAACAGGACCGGACAAAACTGATTACAGTGATGTGGGCTATTTGGTATTCACGGAACCGGATGAAACATGAAGAGGAAACGAATGATCCCAAGACTATCATTAGGTTGATTCGAGAACACCTTGCGATCCTGGATATACCCAAACGCGAGGCCACGATCATGCCGGGTCATGGTTGGAGGCCACCTGATTTGGGTACAGTTAAAATCAACACAGATGGTGCTTTGAACACTGTGGATGGCCGAGGAGGAGCAGGTGGCGTGGCACGGTCTGCTAGTGCTCTACTTGGAGCTTGGTGTAAACCGTACCTGGGTATATCGGACCCTCTGATTGCGGAAGCATACTCTCTGAGGGATGGCGTTCGTTTCGCTAAGCTGCGTGGTGCGGACTACATTCATTGCCCCTGATGCTGAAGCAATTTTGAATACCCCGATCAGACAGGGCGGTAGAGAGGACTTTTTGGCGTGGGCTGTTGGAAAAACAGGTGTCTACTCTATCAAATCGGCGTACTGTTCTCTTGTGACTCGCAACGAGCGTCTTGCTCTAGAAGAAGGGACGGTTACCGGCACCTCAGGGAATGATTCACAGATGTGGAAGCTGTTATGGAAGCTCAATGTTCTGCCAAAAGTTAGAGTGTTCTGGTGGCGAGTCTTGCGAGGTATCCTACCAGATGAATTCACTCTAAGGAGGCGACATATTGTTGTTCTTGCTAGATGCAAGGTGTGTGAGGCTATGGACGAGGACCTTCAGCAATGCATTAATCAAGTGTACGCATGCGAAGAGGTTTTGGGATGAGGCCTACAATTGTTTTGGTGTTCGGCTGCTGCGGCTACATCGTGAGTCGTGGGCAAGATATATCCTATGTGATAGTCGTATAGCTGAACAGGACCGGACAAAACTGATTACAGTGATGTGGGCTATTTGGTATTCACGGAACCGGATGAAACATGAAGAGGAAACGAATGATCCCAAGACTATCATTAGGTTGATTCGAGAACACCTTGCGATCCTCGATATACCCAAACGCGAGGCCACGATCATGCCGGGTCATGGTTGGAGGCCACCTGATTTGGGTACAGTTAAAATCAACACAAATGGTGCTTTGAACACTGTGGATGGCCGAGGAGGAGCAGGTGGCGTGGCACGGTCTGCTAGTGCTCTACTTGGAGCTTGGTGTAAACCGTACCTGGGTATATCGGACCCTCTGATTGCGGAAGCATACTCTTTGAGGGATGGCGTTCGTTTCGCTAAGCTGCGTGGGTTCTCATATGTCATCATGGTGGTGGACTGCTTGGAGATGGTGAATCTCTGAAATTCTCGCCACAATTCTCGTTCGATTGTGGCTCCTATCTTGTTAGAAATAGGAGAGCTAGCTATTGATTTTACTCTTTTTGTTGTTCAGCATGTAATAAGATCAGCAAATTATCCGACTCATTTGTGTGCTAAGCGCGCTTGCACATTGAATGTAACGGACAGCTGACTTGATGAGACTCCTGGATTCCTAGTGACCAGTTTGTTGGCTGATTGTCCTAGAAACATTTTTGTTTGAATAAAGCTTTCTGAATTTACCCGCAAAAAAAAACTTAGCGGCACACCACATAATAAGCATTTCAGACGAGAAGAAGGTTGTCCTCCACCACACGCAATAACTCCTCGTGGAACTCTACCTCTCGTGGAGATTCCTCGGTAGCCGCTGCCTTGGCAGCAATCAGTCGAAGATGGCTTCGATCAGTCATCTTTTGCCGCACGCCGTCAATACTCGTCGACCCACAACCGCACGCCGTGAAAATATGGAGCGACCGTGGAAAGTATCAATGCAGAATGGAGAGCCTCAATGAGGAATGCATCGAGAGAGACGAGGAAGTTCGTTAGTGTTTGGGAATAACAATTTTTCAGGTAACTGAACACCATAATTTCTTGTGGGTGTCTAGTGTAGTGTCTACCCTGCACTGCAGCTTCGTATCCGGATTCGGACAGGAGGGTAGATGATCACTCCGAGTCGGCGTCCGAGTTCGACTCCCCGGCCCTAACATCGAGCGAGAGCGCTACTAATATATACTCCACCCTCGCGCTACCTCTACCCACAGAATCAAAGCAAGCGCAACACAATTAGACAAATCAGTGGAGCCATCGAATCAAGCGGGTTCGATCGATCTCGGCGTGGAAGGAGGACAAGCAGCACCCATGGCAACGGCCGTCGATTCGGGGGAGGAGATGGCGTGGCCATGGCGGCAAGCCGAGGCGGCTGTGGGGCCGCCGGCGGCGGACCACCAGCTCGGGCAGCTTCTACAGCACTACGCCTGCGAGCCGTCGTCGTCGTCGGCGTACGTCGCCCCGAAGGAGGTCCCGGAGCACGACCGTGTGGCGGAGTGGGCGTGGGGTCCTCTGATGGTGGCGGCTCCGCCACCGTCTCCGGGTGACCAGCTGACGCAGGCATACGCCGGCGAGACGTGGTCGCCGGAGAACGTTCTCGGAGATTACCTCGAGCTGTTCTTCGGCTCCGTCGGCCACGGCCACCCTGTCGCTGTTCCGCCGACACCTCAGTACCTGACTACCTGATATACATACATCCATGATCAAGCCCGGTTCAGCTGTCCAAAATATTACGTACAGTACTATTTTTGATCGGTAGATTTCACAGTCCGGTTATAGTTCCTCATGTGTGTAATGTGATGCTCCAGCAGTATTAATTACTCGTAGCAGTCATGCGACAATTCTTGTATTTAATCTTATTAGGGGATAAATTTGGTTTCTTGCCCATTTGTATCACACGATGACAATTGATTTTCTTTTACTCTCTTGGAAATTATATAAAACTAACGTTTGTTTGCACCGTCTGATTCACATGCCACAACCATGAGTCTCCTCTCCTATTTAAACTTTCAACATAATCAACCGTGGTGCTCTTTGTGTACACTTAAGGTTTCACCAGCGAGATAAAAGTAATGCATTTTTCGATAAAAGGAATATGTTAATATCACGATTCAAGAAGATATCAATCAGACCCAGTCTCTGCAACAACGAAATATCCAAAAGTTGTTACGGATGCATACAATCCAAAGACAAAAAGAAGAAGAAATAAATAAAAGATTCCGCTACTGTGATCAATTCCTAGTAACTGCATCACGAACCACCACCAAGAAAACACACGAAGTACACATTCTCTAGAAGGGACGCCTCCAAGAAGGAAATTGTACTCCTCCTATATTGCCACCACCTATTATCGTTGCCACTGCTACGAATCAAGAATCACCAAGGAAAGTCCTTTGCACCTCGAAGACTTGATCCAAATTTCTATGTCTCCGATCTCAGCCACCATGACATTCTCCGCCATTATTTTTATCATGAAAATCAAAATCCCGACATGTTCCATAAGGTCAACAATTAACGAAGCTTAGAGTCACGCCCTCCTCAAGCCACACGAGCTGACATAGGAGCACACACTACTGAATCTCATCAGATCCAACAATCTACAAGTGTCAAGCACCCCATAAAGATCGTCGGTGGAGCCTTCCGGAACACGTCAAAGGCCAGTTCAATGAGTACCAGTATCAAGCAAAACATAATCTTAGTGTAAGAAGACCTCAAGGACCGCCCCCAATGTGCAAGCACACGCGGCCTCTTCGAAAAGCCTCGTGGCCATCAGATCTGAGCCGCCACAGGAGAAGATGAGGAGGAGGAACCTCTTCCCCTGGCTTCTACGGCCAGATGTGGTCTAGAGGCCCACATCCATGGCCACCAGCGCTTGTCGCGCTAACAGCGTCCGAGATGACGAAACGGACCCCTGACTTGGCCGTTGTAGCCGCGAGATTGGGATCCATCCCGAGAAGAACGATCGCCTGGGCTAAGGAAGACACGGGAACACGGTCAGATAAAAGTAATACCTAATTGTTAAGCATTTGAGTTTATAGTGAATTCCCATGGAACACGCTCAGTTGTCCATCGGATGAGGCGCATCAATCTCAGCGCAAGGAAGCATCATCAAGTCACCTTTTGCAAGTCTTTGCACGTCTAGACAATTGTGCGAACAAGCCCGTTAACCCACCTTGCTCGTCCCATTTGCTCTCTCCATGCAAGCAAGTGATTGACCCGGCATCTCTTCATTTTCACCGTCTATGTCACGTGACGTCGATTGTCTAAGTCGGAATCTCCATTTCCTGCCACGACATTGCTACAGGCTTCGAGGTATGCTCCGCGAAGACCTCTCTGTTTATTGGGGCGGGGGTCTAGGGACTAGAGAGGATTGAGTTATTAGGGAATTAAGTAGAATCTTGTTTCTCCTCCTTTCATAGCGGGGCGGCTTGCCGATTGAGGGTTAGAAGTGGACAATGCAACGCTGGAGGCGCCACCCAGGGTCTCCTTAACGATAAGAAAAAGGTCTGCTCTAATACTGGGAAATATGTACTGAGGATGGAGAGGAACTAGAATCTTCAAATCACGACACAAATAAACTCACGTTTCCCTCCAAAAATGCATTCTAGAAGGAATATCTGTTGGGATACTGCTGAGAGGATGAAGTACAGAGATATTCTCTCAGCATAAGGTACAGAGATATGATGGTAAAAGATGATTGAGCGAGTAGAGAATAAAAATAATTGATCAATTAGATATATTTTTATGATGGGTATGAATAAAGAGTGATGAAAAATGAATCGGAGAAAAATAGTAAGTTGGATGGTTCAGGTGCATATGAATGATACGTCGCATTGTCACAGTTTGTTGGAGAAATTAGCAAAAAAAAGCTAGTGCCACATGCTTTACTCATAATACTAATGGAATACTCGATCTAAATTGAAACTTAAAAATTTAATATAAGTATAGACGAAAGAACATTGCTGATGCGATGACAAATGAATCATACATATTCCAGTGAGAGGAGCATTCAGGAGTTCCTAAGCATTTTTTACACAATATAATACTTAATTTGTGTTAATCATGAACGATTGAACTAATACATATATTTGATCATGTTTGACAACCTTTTTGGGTTTTGTCCGTACTGGATGGGAAATTATGTGATGTAAATACTTTAATTTATATTGAACTTTTTTACTTATTTATAACTTATTTTATCAAACTTTTATCTTGACCTGAACTTTTTTTCCTATTTGGCTAGAGTATTTAACAACATGAATATGTTTCTAAATTTAATTTGTATTTGTAGTCAATGTTATTGTTTTGTAATTTCTATATGTTGTTGTTTTATTAGATATTTTGTTAAGCGAAACCCATTTGCCAGAGAAGAGCAAAATTACACAACAATTTCAACCCTTTTTAAGTAAGGTATGTACTAATACCTAGAATTAATGTACAATTAGGAACAAGGCAAACATATCTTATGCTAATCAAGGTTGTCCAAGCACCTAGGTGTCCCAAATAATTTACCTATTTCAAGCTTAACTATTTCTTAGTAGCATGCTAAATACTTATTGCTCAATCATTGAAGTTGCATATAAGTGGTTACATATTTGTTTTGTGTAACTTTTGATCTATAACGCTTATTAGTTCTATATTCAGTGAGACCAAGCTTGCCTACCTCATCATAAGGTCAATCTTGAATGGCCAACTGATCCGTCGTGCGGGCTTTGCCATGCAGAAGAAGCCACATGAACAACGTGCACTTTGTCTTAGCATCAACATGCCCAAAAAATCCGCCAAGAAGGAAGCCATGGCACATGCAAAATGCATGTGATACGCCGAATCTGAGTACGAGATCAGGACGAAGAAATCCACACAATGATGTCCTCAATTACAGGATTATGGTGGAAGTCCATTGTCAACACTACTAGAAAAAAGTCTATTAGTGGTGCACATATTTTCCTTATTAGTGACGTATTATGGGTGCGCCACTATTATCACGCCACTGCTAAGTGTTAGTAGTGGCGCACCTTTGGTGCGGCAGTGGTGGTCCAAATATTAGTGGCGCACAACGTGGTGCGCCACTGGTAATATTGGATGGTGCACCTGGTACTAGAATTCATTGCAATTTTTTAAATTTGGATCTGGATCTATATCACGATTTTTTCTCGTTTTTTTTTCTTGTTTTTTTTTCTGAATTATTTGTCCCGTTCATCTAGCCCATTTTTATGCTCGATTTTATTCTCTGAGTTAGATGGACCATGGGAGATGTTTGAGGATGGAGGAGAGGAGAGGATAGGAGAGGATGCAGGATGGAGGAGGAGGAGAGAAGAGCATGGAGGAAGGAGAGGAGGAGGAGCCATGGAAGAAGATAAGGAGGAGGAGCCATGGAGGAAGAGGAGGAGGAGAAGGCATGGATGAAGGGGAGGAGCCATGGAGGAAGAGGATGATCCATGAACGAAGTGGAAGAGGAGGGCATTGATGAGGGGAGGAGGAAGAAGATATAGGAATAAAGTGGAGAAGGAATGGAGGAGGGTAGGAGGCATGGGTTAATAAGGGGTGGATGAGGGGTTGTGTGGCTGTGGGCGTTTCAAAATTTTCAAACTAGTAATGGTGCACCATAGGGTGGTGCGCCACTACAAGTTTTGAAATTTCAAACTAGTAGTGGTGCATCATCCCCATGGTGCGCCACTAGTAAGTTTGATTTTTTCGAATATTTTTGCATCGAAAACTTAAAAGCATCATATATTTTGTCCTTTTTGATTTTGAGGATTTTAGGAAATCGGTAACGGTCATAGGCCGGTGTGTTGAGCTTTGGTTGGTTCTATGATAGTGGACTGGTGTGCTCTTGGCAATGACATCCTTTTTTTCCTACTGTTTTACTTGGTCAATTTGATCCAGATGACATGTTTTGGTTACATGTTGACGGTTCTAGGCTGCAGATGCTCCTGGTTGTCTCTCTATTCCTACTAGGCTAGTTTTCGGTTTGATCGATTGGGGTTGGTAAATGACGCTCTGTTAGTTGTTATTAGCTAGTTATAAACGTGTCAATTCCCCTCTGGCCGTGACATCAAAAATTTGTTCATTGATAAGATGAATCGTTGATGTCTTGTTTCTTGGCTATGTTTGAAGAAACAGAGTGAGAGTGCATTATGAATTTTGTCTTTTCATGTAATAACCAGTACATAGCTTTATGCTCCATGGATTAAATTATGAGTGAGAGATCTCCCAAGATGTCTGATGAATTCCAATGATTCATCATGAGGTTCTTTCCGCCAATTTTGATCATTGCATCTCACTACTAGTTTAGTTATATCATGCATGGGTGTGAGCGGTTTCTCTTTGGCTATAGATCGTTTTCATTTTTGTACCATTGAATGTACAAAGATGGTCATCATTGCAAGTACTTGGTATATTATGTGCTATTGATTGTACACAAAATTCATTATTCTGACATATTCTGACTGCAACCCCAAGCTCTCATCATATAGAATCCTCATGCACATATAATTAAATCGTCAACAAAATTCATTATTCTGGCATTTGATATGCAGGTGAATTAGTAGATATGCTAATGAAGTATTTTATAGGCCAGGAATCGTCAACAACATGCATGATCATCGCGAGTTTTCAGGCATTGGCAAATATTTGAACATTCAATGAAGAGTGAAGTGCATCATAGGTTCTCGAACTATTTTAGGGGTGTTATGTAGGTCCTCGAACTCTAAAAAGTGTCATCCAGATCCTCGAAGGTCCTTCAAAGTGCAATAAGTGTGTGCATACTGACACTTTGGAATAATTTTGGGACCTATATGACACTTCTAAAATAGTTTGAGGACCTAGATGACACACATATTGCACTTTGAGGACATGGATGACGAGTTTCATAGTTCGAGGACCCATGTGACACCTTTGAAATAGTTCAAGGACCTATGATGCACTTCACTATTCAATGAAGTTCTATCGCAGCGAAGGCACCATGAGGTGCGCGCGTCTCTCTTCTTAGGGAGGAGACTGACTTCATGGTGATGATGGTGAAGAAATCTGAGCCCTGTAGCCGTTGTCGGGTTTGATCGTGCGGAGGTTGAGAAGACGAATGGATGAGCTTATAGTTGTAATTGGGCTCATTTTGTGCTCAATGCTGGTGTTGCCTGCTCCTCTCTAGGACCAGACAGTTTTTGAAGGACAAGTGGCACGTCGAGGCTCTTAAGATTCTGTTTGTTGTGTGCTAGTTTTCAGAAGAGCTTTTAAACTTTGAAAACAATAAGATCGTGAAAATAAGCTTTGAGAGGTGCATGTTTTCGTCAATGAATGCTAATAGATAACTCGATATTTCTCATGCTAGACAAAGCTCAGAAGAACGACCCCCAAGGAGGAACGATCACATCCCTCTTAGCTCTTTTGTTTATCACTACCAAAGTTTCACCGACTTCTTAGAAACAAAGCATGAAGGATGAGTAGTATGAATTTATATGAATGGTTGAGATGAATAGACGTAGGCCCAGCCGGCTGGTACTAGTACGTTGCTTTCTAAGAAAAACTAGTGATTAATCCGTGCGTGACGTCCGCGCGGCAGCTCATGGAACACCCCGCTGACTCTGGCCCGGCGACGCTTCCATGGAAGAGGTGAATGGAAGTTTGATGCATCCCGACAAGGCTGTCGTGCTTGTACAGGTCAAAGTACGACAACCGGTGAAATCACGGGGGTTCGGTCGGGCGACAACAGACTAAACAGGATGCCGGCGGAGCCGGATCCAGCAGCCTCACTCTTCTTCTCGTCCTCCTTCGTGCCCCAAGCGAAAGCAGTCGCATCCCTGCTGTTAAGCGAGTCTGCGAATCCGTGATTGGCGCCGCCCCGGGAAGGTGCAGGGGTAGGGCCGAGAGTGAGCGTGACGTCAACGACGATATTGGAGTCGCGGCCTGGCGAGGCGGAGCGCGAGGTGTGGGACCGTCTCGCCCGAGGAGAGGGGGCCAGAAGACGAGGAGGATGCGTGCGCGACCCCCGAACCGATGAGATTCGATGGATGCACAAGATGATGCAAATCTGGCACTAGTATGAATTTAACTAGTCATGTCTACTTTTTAGCTTTTTAGCCGTGCCTCTAATGCTATGCTGGTTTCGCTAATGGAATCGAGGAGAAATCCCTTCTATCAGAAAGAAAACCCTTGGTTGTTTCGGATAGGCCAGATGATAGCTCCGACTCGGCGTTCGAGTCCGACTTCCCTGCCCCCTGCGTCGAGGTGTCCAGAGAGCTTATTTATATATATCACCATCGTGCTAGCGCTACCCACAGAATCAGAGCTAGCGAAACCAAATTATACGAAGCAGAGCAGAGGGACCGTCGCATCAAGCGGGATTTATCTCGGCGTTGGAGGAGGGCAAGCAGCAGCACCCATGGACATGTTTTCCGAGGCAGCTATGGCGCCGCCGCCGCTGGCTGACGGCCAGCTCGCGCAGCTTCTGCACTACTACGCCGAGCCGTGGTCGTCGTCGGAGTACGTCGCCCCTCAACGGTTCCGGGCCGAGTACGACCGCGTCGCGGAGTGGGCGTGGGGTCCTCTGTTGGTGTCGGCTCCGACTTCCTCGCCGGATGACCAGCTGAAGCAGGAGGAACACGCCGGCGAGCCGTGGTCGCCAGAGAACCTTCTCGAAGAGTTCCGTGAGCTGTTCTTCGGTGGCGAGCCGTTCCACCTGCAGTAATCATTAAATAACATTAATCAAGCTCCATTGATCCATTCCGCACTCTAGTTGTAGTTTTTCTTGTGTGTAAAAAGTGCTACTCGAGTAAATTAGCTGTGATGGAACAATACTTGTATTTGATCTTATTGCGGGATAAATTTACTTTCTTGCCCATTCGATTCCAAGACGACGATTGACCCTTTTTTTTTAACAATCTCTTGTCTGCTATATACTCCCTCCGTTTTAAATTAGATGATTTTTATTTGTACACATATTAGGTAGACATGTGTACAAATGAAAGTCATCCAATTTGAAATGGAGGGGGTATTTCCTCGACGCCTGCTGCACTCGTTTTTCTCTCCAGCTCCCGCCCTCCGTTTGTTCTTTGGCCATTGATCCGAACTATCGAGTGAGGTGGTGAAGCTATATGAGGGCGAAACTAAGCCATGAATCACCCATCCCATTGACAAAGAGTCTCTTTATGATGCATCAAGTGAATATAAACCGTCCGTCGAATCAGATTAGATGGTCTAGATTCGGATATTATTTTTGGTATAAAAAGTATTTCAGTATTTATTGAACTTCTATTAAATTAATAAAATTCATTTAATAAAATTTTAACGACATCATCCTTTGAACCGATTTTTTTTTTCTTTGGGCGACCGTTTTTTTGAATCATTATGCCCTTGGGCTTAAGTAAAACCCACGTAATTTGAACCGCTGGATCAACCAAATGATACACCTCTCATTTTGTATCATGATGCACCGTAAAATCTCTCTTGATAAAATAATTAGCGACACAGATGCTACCCTTTGGCCAATTATTTCTTTGTAGGTTCATCGGTCCGTAAGCGGGTGTATCTTTACCAAAACCGATAAAGTGAGTACAGTCAAGTGATCGAGCTAGATCCTCGCAAAAAGAGAAACCAGTTAGAGGTTAATTGATTGAAAATATAACTTTTATCATTCAACTGACCTCAAACCTTTTTTAGTCATCCTTTGCAATTCTAATAGCATTGGTAAGAATCTATGGCGCAGTATGTTGTCAAGATTCTTCAAAGTCCAAACAATCCTTGCTTTGGCCATGTGCTACCTGTTAGAAGTCGATGGAACTGGAAAAGAAACTTAACAAGAAAAATGAAACAAAACAGAAAGCATAATAACTTGGTATAGTGGTTAATGGTTAACCATACGGATCTCAGGTTTTATATAGTACCGCGAAGCAAATAGGAATGACATGTTAAGCTTATGGTTCACTCGAATTTATATTCGTGTAGGTGCGGACACCTTTATGGGTGTTTATGGCTCCGCTATCGATTATTGTTTCACGAGAAATTAAAGAAAGTTTTGGTTCATGTTCGTATCCTATCGAACCTATGGGGTCACACACTTAAGGGTAGTTGATTTGTTCAGTACTAGAGTGAAAGGAGCATGTATATATCACAACGATAAAGTCTCAGAGTGATCGGGTTATGACCAGTGAGAAAACCGGAATCGTTTCAGGATGCGGAAACGGGGAGTTGAGGTGGTTAGACCTATACCCCGAAATGCTCCCAGCATAGGAGCCTATGGTTCCATTCTTGTTATTGCTGGAGGCTTCTCACCTTCATAACATACTTACCAAACCTAGTAAGGGGCAGCCTCCTTAATCTAGTGAAAGGTGCACATCCGATCCCTAATCTAGCTCTCTGTGCAGAAACCCATTGGCAAAGGTTCGGCCATTGGTTTCAGCACTGACCGTAAGTCTGAATCTGATGAAACTTAAGTGCCTTTTACTTTGGTTCGAAAGATGACCGTCCCATTAGCCAGCCTCATCCACAGCTTCGCTAGATTTCTTTGATCTCGTGCATTTGCAACGCGGTGCTCGTAATTTCCCCAAGAGGTTGCTATGGCTTGGAGGCTCGTCAGGTCTAACGGACTTTCGTGATTAAGCTTATCTGTCTGGAGATACAGCTTCCTTTCCTTCACTCCACATAGGTTTTTTCAAAAAAGAAGAAAGTAACACCATAAAACTCTTGTTTATCAATTCAATCAGCAAAACATGAGGTGCCGGTAAAGTACCAAAAAAGTTTTAAGAAAACCGAGTAAAACGGGGGGCCGAGAAAAGTTTCGGGATGGTCTAAATAAGTTTAGTATTTAAATCGTATGAATTTCCGGATTTTCCGAAATTATGAAAAGTGTTATAATATCAATGGACCCCCATCCTCTCACTTGGAAGGCCCAAGTGGCTGGGTCAAAGAGGCCCTATGGGGGGAGGCGCCTTACTTTGGTTGCGCCCATTGCCCCTGCGAGCCCGGCCTGGCCCCGTTCCCACACCCCGGAACCAATCTTCTCGTAGATTTTTGAAGACCAGAGCAGACGGTGGATGATCACCATCACCATGTTCCTTAAACAGATGACCTAAGTGGCAACAAACCGCACACCAGTCGGGGAGTCGCTCATATCTGACTCGATAGATTTTTCTCTTCCCGCCCTTGGATAAAGACACTACGTTCTTGAGGGGTTTGTAGACATTGATCTTAACTTTGACCTGGAAAAAGTTGCCTTCAAAATCTTGGGACTTTGGTTCAGCAAAAACAAACTCTCACAATTTACTAGCCAGAGATTTGAACAACAGGAAGAAGCCATCTGGGAAATCATGAATTTGAGTCCATACCTCAATGGTGTCGAGGAGAATTGATGATGGTTTTGAGGATCCGTCATACGGCGAGAGGACCACTTCATAGCCACAGAAATTCCACGGCCTCTCCTCCATGACTCTCTCCCAACATCCCCTAAACAAGAAAATTGCAGCGTTTAGAGATTTACTTCCACATGTCTGATTGCCACAGGTTGCGCTAGATCCCAAGCACTCATGTTTTTGAAAATCTAGTATTGGTTGTAGGGCTTGGCGATATGAACTTTGGCTATCACCATCCACCTCGTAAGATCTTCTGGCAGATCAACCTCATCTCCTACAATGACGTCGTCTAGGTCATCCTCCTCCAGTCCCAGCTCGATCATCAATTGCTCGAGACCATCTGCTTTACTACGAGAACCTGAAGCTTTAGTCGCCATCACACCGGCGAAACCCTATCCCGATGGAGATTGGACTTGTTGTGAGACCCCAAAGAAACCGCGTCCACACCCAGTGAGACAGCCCCTGACGACAAAGACCAATGGCGTCGCTGCGAGAGGTGTAAGCCGATTGGGAGAGGCGGTCGGGGAAGAAAATCCCTACCCGAAGACGGTCGCCATCGAGAGAGCACTAAACCCTAACGAGAGAGAACATTGTATGTACTTGAAAGGCACACGACAAAAAAACATCCGGAGTGCCGGCCCAGGCCCAAAGGTGGCCACATGGGCCGGCCCGGCCCGGCACGACACGACCCACGTCGGCCCGGTTGCTTCACGGGTCGTGCCGTGCTGGCACACGTGCCACTGCGCTAGGCCCAGGTACGACCCATGCTTATACAGGCCGGCCCGTTGGCCCGTTTGGCACGCCAGTTTGTCTATATTTTTCTATTTAGGCATTTATAACTATATTACGCCTAGGATGTTATATAAAAAATAATTAAAAAAACCTAAAAGGGTCGTGCCATGCTGGCCCGCGTGTCCAGCCTTCAAGCCCAGGCACGACCCACAAACAGTAACATTTCGGCACGGCACGGCCCATACCGCGCCGGGCCAAAAAAACCATGCTAAAGGGCCGGCACGCTAAGGCCGGCCCATGTGACCAGCTTTGCCCAGGCCCAAGTCCACCATGATTTTCGGAGGGAAGCAAAAATAGGAAACCCCTGCCTAAACCTCAAAAAAACCCTATCTCTCAACCCAGCGGCTGGCTGCTCACTCTCTTCTCCACCGAGCACTCCGCCGCCGGCACTCCCCGGCTCTCCTCCTCCTCCTCCCACCGAGCTATTCCGACCATCTGTCCGCAGCGCGCGCAGTCACCCCACTCCCCCCCCCCCCCCCCCCTCCTCTCTCTGCCCAGTCCACAAGCGCCGGCGCCGCCTCCCCTCCCCTCGAGGCTCCGTCGCGACACCCGTGGAGGCTCCAAGGCTCCCCTGACGCACGCCGCCTCCTTCCGGACCCTCTCCGGCGGCCGGAGCCCTCTGCTAAACACGGGCTCAGTAGATTCCCGGCCCCGACGCCGCCACCATGTCACTCACCGCAGCCTCCTTTGCTGCTCCCCCCCCCCTCCTCCTCCTCCTCCTCCTCCTCCTCCCGTCTGCTCCTACCCAGATGGCCGCGCCGGCTGCTCAGGTCGGCGAGGGTCTGCCGCCTTCTCGCGGTGCGGGCGGATGTCAAGGTGATATCTTCCGGCGACGCTTGCCGCCGCGGCCTCGCCGCGGGCATCCACAAGCTCGCGGATGCCGTCTCCGTCACTCTCGGCCCCAAAGGTGTGCTTCCTTTGCTTGCTTGCTTGCTCCCTTCTTGGTCAGATGTATCACTGTAATCCTGCAATTTTTTGCTCTGCTGTTTCTTCTAGATAAATAGATAATGCTTGCTATGGTGTATAATTTGGGAATATAAATAGATAGCCAATTGCCAGTGATGGATCCCTTTTGCCCTTTTCAGTGTAAAACTGATACAAAGGCGGGAACTCTCGTGCAATTGGGATGTAAAAAAAAGTTGAGTTAACTGTAAATGTTAATTTCGCATACAAAAGTGAAAAAAGTTGTCAACAGTTCTATATATTAGTATTACAAGTCTGGAAGCTGAACAAAGTAGCCATCGATGCCCAACATATGGATCGTGCAAAACGCAGCAGAGTGCTTAAATCTTCAAACCAAGCTCACAAAATCCTTCTCATCTCCTTGTGTATGCCTCGGCATCTTGCTCTTGCATCAAATGTTCTTCGGTTCAGGTGTTAAGTGCACTGTTTGAAGTGATGTTTTCCCTGAATCTATTTTGTGTCAATGTTCCCATGGAGTAGTGAATATCTTTGTTAATCGGCACAGGTTATTTGAACATTCAGTTAGTCTTGGGGGCCTTTTTCTGTTGAACTAGATATTCTTATGTGTAATTATTCTCTTGTTTTGTTCAAATATTTTCATGTACCCCTAGTTCCTCACTCTGAAGAAATAGTCTGCAGTTCTAAATCTTGAACTGTATTGTCAGTTCTGTGACTACTACATTACAACTGTTATGTCCTTGTGTGTAATTATTCACCAGTTTTATTGAAATATTTTCCATTTACTCCTAATTCCCTCACTTTGTAGACATAGTATGAAGTCCTTTTGTGTAATTGAACTGCAAAAACATCTTATATTATGGGACGGAAGGAGTATTTGCTATCCTGCAACTTTTATGTTCTTGCGAATTAGGCAATATACATAACATACACTATTTCCCCTTTGGTGATCCTATATGTAAGGAAACAGCGTGCTAGGTCCATTTTCCATATCTACTGGCACAGAGGGAAATGCAGTGTCATCGAAATTCTAAAGTTTCCAGTGGATTTTCTTTTTGCTCTATTTATGATACCTTGCTTCGTGTTTAAACGCTGGTAGAGGTCCTCATACGCCCGCCCCCTAGCTTCGCTCACAGCTCGCTTCGCTGTCTTCTTCGCCACCTTGTACTTCTCTATGTTGTCCTCGATAGGAGTGCGGACAACATAGAGAAGTACAAGGTGGCGAAGAAGACAGCGAAGCGAGCTGCGAGCGAAGCTAGGGGGCGGGCGTATGAGGACCTCTACCAGCGTTTAAACACGAAGCACGGTGAAAGGGACATCTATAAGATGGCCAAGATCCGAGAGAGGAAGACGAGGGATGTCGATCAGGTGAGATGCATCAAGGACGAAGCAGATCAACTTCTGGTGAAGGGCGAAGACATCAGGCATAGATGGAGGCAATACTTCGACAAGTTGTTCAATGAGGAGAATGGGAGCTCTACCATTGAGCTGGATGACTCCTTTGATGAGATGAACAGACGTTTTGTGCGGCGAATCCAGGAGGCCGAGGTCAAGGAGGCTTTAAAAAGGATGAAAGGAGGCAAGGCGATGGGCCCCGACTGTATCCCCATCGAGGTGTGGAGAGGCCTTGGAGACAAAGCGATAGTATGGCTAACCAAGCTTTTCAACCTCATTTTTCGGTCAAACAAGATGCATGAAGAATGGAGGCGGAGTATATTAGTACCAATCTTCAAGAACAAAGGGGATGTTCAGAGTTGTACTAATTACCGCGTGATTAAGCTAATGAGCCATACAATGAAGCTATGGGAGAGAGTCATTGAGCACCGTGTAAGAGGAATGACACGCGTGACCCAAAATCAATTTGGTTTCATGCCTGGGAGGTCGACCATGGAAGCCATTTTCTTGGTACGACAACTTATGGAGAGATACAAGGAGCAAAAGAAGGACCTGCATATGGTGTTCATTGACTTGGAGAAGGCCTACGATAAGATACCGCGGAATGTCATGTGGTGGGCGTTGGAAAAACACAAAGTCCCGACAAAGTACATTACCCTCATCAAGGATATGTACGACAATGTTGTGACAAGTGTGCGAACAAGCGATGGCGACACTGATGACTTCCCAATCAAAATAGGACTGCACCAGGGGTCAGCTTTGAGCCCTTATCTTTTCACATTGGTGATGGATGAGGTCACACGGGATATACAAGGGGACATCCCATGGTGTATGCTCTTTGCAGACGATGTGGTGCTAGTCGACGATAGTCGGGTGGGGGTTAATAGGAAGCTGGAGCTGTGGAGACAGACTTTGGAATCGAAAGGTTTTAGGCTTAGTAGAACTAAAACTGAGTACATGAGGTGCGGTTTTAGTACTACTAACCATGGGGAAGAGGAGAAAGTTAGCCTAGAGGGGCAAGTGGTACCTCAGAAGGACACCTTTCGATATTTGGGGTCAATGTTGCAGAAGGATGGTGATATTGATGAAGACGTTAGCCATCGAATCAAAGTTGGATGGCTAAAGTGGCGCCAAGCTTCTGGTGTTCTCTGTGATAAGAGAGTGCCACAAAAGCTAAAAGGCAAGTTCTATAGAACGGCGATTCGACCTGCGATGTTGTATGGTGCTGAATGTTGGCCAACTAAAAGGCGACATGTCCAACAACTAGGTGTGGCAGAGATGCGCATGTTGAGATGGGCATGTGGCCACACAAGGAAGGATCGGATCCGGAATGATGTTATACGGGAGAGAGTTGGGGTGGCACCAATTGAAGAGAAGCTTGTCCAACATCGCCTGAGATGGTTTGGGCATATCCAACGTAGGCCTTCTGAAGCGCCTGTGCATATCGGGCGGTTAAGGCGTGCTGATAATGTCAGGAGAGGTCGGGGGAGGCCAAACTTGACTTGGGAGGAGTCTGTGAAGAGAGACCTGAAGGACTGGGCTATCAACAAAGATCTAGCTCTGGACAGGGGTGCGTGGAAGTTAGCTATCCACGTGCCAGAACCGTGATTTGGTTACGATATCTTTTGGGTTTCAGCTCTAGCCTACCCCAACTTGTTTGGGACTAACAGGCTTTGTTGTTGTTGTTGTTGTTGTATGATATATATACAATTGATAAAGATTTTAGCCTCAAATCCTCTGTGCCAGTAGATATGTCAAATGGACCTAGCACACTGTTTCCTTACATATAGGATCACCAAATGATGCCCTCTGCCTGATTGCTCTTCCTTGTTAAATCTGTTACCTTTCACACACTGGTATAGATTATGTTCATGTTGTTGGGATCCTATATGCCTGAACATTTATTTGATTGTCTTGTAGTGCTATTTATTGTTGAAAACATAAAGGTTTGCTGCAGGGAGGAATGTCGTTATTGACCAAGACGATGTTCCTAAAGTCATTAACGATGGTGTCACAATTGCCAAGGCTATAGAACTGCCAAATGCCCTCGAGCATGCAGGTGCCATGCTACTTCAAGAGGCAAGCTCTTTAATCTCCAACATCTTAAATTTGTTAAAATCACTGCTTATTCACTGGAAACTTGTCAAACAGATAGCATCCAAGACAAACAGTACTGTTGGTGATGGAACCACAACTGCGATTATTTTGGCCCGAGAAATCATCAGCCTTGGGTTATTGGCCGTTGCCAATGGTGCTAACCCAGTAGCTTTGAGAAGGGGCATTGACAAAGCTGTTCATGAACTGATTGGGATTTTGAAGACAAAATGTATCCCTGTGGGTACAAAGGAGGACATAAAAGGTAATATTCGGCTCCTGGGAAATCCCAAATCATTGATGGAAAAATACCAAAGAGTAAGAACGAGGAAACAACTACTTGGCTATGTCTAACAACTGCTAAGCATTATCATAGCAAAGGGGAAATAGTATGTTATGTATATTGAAATAGAACTGCACCTTACACATTCAATAATAAATGGATCCACTCTACCATGTTTTTCCTTTTTCCTTTCTGAACACTTTATGTAATTTTGGAATGAAATATGTAATTTGCACTTGAAATATTGAACACAGTCAGATTAGTCATATTGGTAGATCTTTTGATTTTGTTTCCAGCTGTAGCTTCAATATCAGCTGGCAATGATGAATATGTTGGCAATCTCATTGCTGATGCATTGGAGAAGATTGGTCCTGATGGAATAATCAAAATCGAGTCTTCATCTTCAATATATACTTCAGTTGAGGTGCAGGAAGGGATGAAGGTACATTATGTTGTCATAAAGCCCCCTCTAAGAATTACAATTATCTTAGATTTTTTTTTAAATGTGAAATAAATTACAACAAAGTATGGCGACGTTTCAACACAAACAGATGCCAAGAAATTTGATAATCTGAAATAAATTAACGGTCAAAAAAATTCAACTGCTGTTGGAGATTTCTGTTACATGAGAAAACAAATATAGAGCGGCAAGCTCTGAAGAATTTAATTTTTAATTATTCTCTGTCTGATCCTTCTCTAGACATGGGTGCGTGGAAGTTAGGTATCCACGTACCAGAACCGTGATTTTGTTTCGATATCTTTTGGGTTTCAGCTCTAGCCTACCCCAACTTGTTTGGGACTGACAGGCTTTGTTGTTGTTCATTGTTCTCTGTCTGATCCTTGCAGATAGACAAAGGTTACATCTCACCTCATTTTATCACAAATCCAGACAAAGCAATTGTTGAATTTGAAAATGCTAGAGTGCTTTTAACTGATCAACGGGTGAATGAAATCCAAGAGATACTTCCTTTGCTGGAGAAGACCACACAGTTGAGTGTCCCTTTGTTGATTATTGCCGAGGATGTTTCACATACGGTGTACTCGACTCTGGTTCTTAACAAACTGAATGGCTTGCTAAATGTTGCGGTTGTCAAATGCCCTGGTTTGGGGGATGAAAAGAAGGCTATTCTTCAAGATATTGCCATTATGACAGGTGAACTTGTAGATTTAGTATTGCAAAGCTCCATGCCTTAAAGTTTTGTGCTGGTTATTCTATCAATTGAAGTGCAGATTTTTGTCATAATAACAGTGTGCGATATCTTTACTGAATTTGGTATTGTTTTCTAAAAGCTCTTTCCATACATTTTTGTCTGTTGCTTTGTTATGGCACCCCTCTTCTTTATAACTTGCACTTGATGGCGTGTGGCTTCATAAGGATTATACTTAGTTTTGCATTCACATGGAGTATTGCTTTGAGATTATCTAGTTAAGTTAGTTGTTGACTACAAACTAAGTATTTTTCTTCGATTAAGCAGGTGCGGATTTTTTTGTTAGTGACCTTGGTTGGGGTCTTCAAGCAATTACTTCTGATCAGCTAGGTATGGCTCAAAAGATAACCATCACGAGTGAATCTACAACTATAATTGCACATCCCTCTATGAGACCAGAAATTGAGGCCAGGATTATGCAACTGAAGAAAGATTTACAGGAGACAACAAGTTCCTATCTCAAAGAAAGGTTTTCTGCAAGAATTGCTAAACTCTCAAGAGGTGTTGCAGTTATCAAGGTGTGTCAGTCATTAAGCAAACCATGTACATTCCAATATTCTTTATGCTGAATGATGAATTTGAGCTTGCTGGATGCATTACGTGGAGTTTTAGGATAGAGAATGCATATTGCATAAATCATTTTAGTTATGGTATCGAGTTCCTCTTTTGTTTCTGGGTATTTGAAGATCATTGTGTATTATTCAGGTAGGAGCGGCCACTGAAGCTGAACTTGAAGATAGAAAGCTGAGAGTTGAGGATGCAAAGAATGCAACTTTTGCAGCCATTAGCGAAGGGATAACACCTGGTGGTGGTGTAACATATGTTGAATTATCGAAGCATATTCCAAGTATCATGAATCTTGTGGATGACCCGGAAGAGAAGATTGGTGTAAATATTGTGGGGAAGGTAGGTTATCCCTGCATTTTCTCTTGTGTTTGTGGTGTGAATATGTGGGGAAGGCAGGTTATCCATGCATGTACTTTTGATATCTTCTTTGCACATGGTCTGTTGCTCAACCGTTGCATTCACCGCTGATTGTTTGTAAGATGACCACTTTTTGCCATTCTAAAAATCACATAACCATGATAGACAATTTGCTAATCTGTTACAGACTTACAGTGACTACTAGTGTATAGAAGCATTTATTTGTAGTGCGCAGAAGATGCATCAGAGCATTCTCAGAAGTTATTTTTTCTTTCTACTTCTGCAAAATACGTGTATCAATTGCATAGCATCCTAACTGAAATATGTCAACTGCATGCTGTTCCAGGCACTCCTTGTCCCTGCCATGACGATAGCTCGTAATGCTGGCGCAGATGGTTCAGCTGTCGTAGAGAAGATTCTTGAAAGTGAGTGGCGAGTTGGGTACAATGCGATGACCGACAAGTTCGAAGACCTCGTCGATGCCGGTGTGGTCGATCCGTGCCGGGTTGCAAGATGCGTGCTGGAGAATTCCGCATCTATCGCAGGGCTAATTCTAATGACCCAGGCGATGATGTTCGATAAGATAAAGAAGAAAAAGTCGCCTATCCCTGAAATTCCAGGTCTTCCACCGTTGCAGATAAACCAAAGTGGTTAGGTCCAAGCAATTCTTATCCTATCATGATAGAAGGTTCCGTAATTCCAAGACCATTATTCTCCTGGTGTGGGTTGCTTGGATGAGCGAGCCAAGCGAAGAAGTGGGCCATTGTAGCACATATCAGATACATCTCTTACGATTGTCTAGAGTACTGAATGAAGTTGATGTTCAGAATGGTAGGCTGAATAGGCCCTTGAAGGTACCAGTGATCTGAACTGTAGTGGTATAACTAGGCTGTTAGGTGCAGTATATTCTTGTTCTCTCTTTGTAGTGGTGTTAGATGTTAGGTGCAGTATTTTTTTCATACCTGCACAATTTTGTGGCTACAGTGGTAATAACTATCACGTATGTTTTACTTAACTTTAAAGAAGCTAAATTCTATCTCTTACTTTTGATATGATCATCACAGTTTTTGGCATTGAACGATCTCAGATGGCAGTATAAGCAAAGACTTTACCGAAATTAAGGTAAATCTTCTATATCACTAAGCTAGGAGCGATCCAGCTTTCCTATCGTGAGCTGGACCTGGTGTTTTGTGGGCCCTCTGGGTCAGCGTGGGGTGAGAGGTGAGTTCTCTTCTGGTCTGGTCAGTATTTTTCCCTGGTCAAGGCAGCGTGGTGGCTGGGAGTGGGTCGCCGAGACCCAACTTTTAGCAGTACTCTCCGCCGCCTCGGGGGCACACACAGTTAGTTTCTCCTTCATACGGCCAAGCACCCAACCCACACTAGCCAGTTCCTCCAGCGCAAGGCTATGGATCCAACCAGCAGCAGCGGGACAGAGAGGAGGAGGGATGTTGTAGGGAGATTTGGTTCACCGTTCGTGAGCGCTGTTGCTGGAATGGGCTTCTTCAGGTGTACCTCATCAATCAGATTTGACATCTTGCTTAGCTGATTTCAAATATAATATTGAATCAAACACCGTGTAAGTGTGCATGATGTTATAGATTTTTTCGTGTATGTGCTGGTTCATAGAAGCATCACCTCTATCCCTAGGTTCTGATATGCACATGTCTCCTATCCTCTTTGAAGCTCACACACTATCTATACACTTGAAAAGACAGGGGAAACTGAATACAGCATGACATCTCATTAAAGTGCCTTTTCTGACCTGATATATTACATACCTTATATGTGTATTGCAAAATCTGTCACATGTTACTTCCCTATTGTGTTTGTACAATATTGCATTTTCTTTATCAAATGAAGTAATTTCTATTTCAACGTCCTTGAAATGTTCTGTATGATGAGACTTGAGTAATGTAACAACATTATGAATATGTACTTAATTACAGTTTCTAGGTTAGTTATCACTCTGCCTCTTAATCTTTTTGTCTTTTCATTTTTGCAACCTTTGTTTTATTTGTGTATTATTAGATACAACAACTGCACAGAGTCAAAGGCTACTCGGCCATGGCGATGCCACTATTGTCTGAAGGAGATGATGGAAGCTAAGGTAATACCACATAGTCAAAGTTTGCCTTTTGTGCCCACTAATGTTAAGGTGTCATCTTATTTTTCTGGTTACTTTTCTAGCTCTGTATAGGATGTCATCTTGCTTAGAATAATTCTATTTTGCCTTTCCAGATCTGTAAATTAGTATGCCATCTTGCTTGGAATAATTCTATTTTGTTCTTTTAGATTTATAAATTAGGATGTCATCTTGCCGAGTGATTTCTTTGACAACCAATTGTCTTAATATCGAAAGAATGGGTGATTAATTTGTTTTGTTTGTGAAGAATGTCATGGTTTTTTATTCAAGATAATGGGAGGTACTGAAATCATGTGGCATGCGTTTCAAAATAGCGGCATTTAAAGTAATTATTTTTCTTCTCCCACAAAAGAAATCCATACTTGACATTATTCACTTCTAAGCCAGTATGTTAACTTGGCTGTACATTTAAAGTATGAGAAAGGCAACTTTAGGAAGTTTTCGACGTGTATTGAAAAGCATAGTAGCAACACATACCGGCTACAGTTTACGCTATCCAATATTCGCAGATTCAGCTAAGTTTAGTGTTCTCTTATTGATATGAACGAACAATTCTGTGCGAGGGATTGCTATTTGCTTTTGACATGTTTTATATCAAACCGGCTACCACTAATTTGTAACTTTATAGACATGGAGCTGTCAAGTTATTGTTCATAACATTTGCTTCGTTGTGTTTTATTCTCCAATTACGTTGTGGGTATGTATTATATAAGAAAGTTGTTTCCAACAAGTAATTGGATATCTGCATCCTATAAGACCTACAATTGTTTTAACACACAAAAATAACGGCGCGTCAGATGTCGACATCACTTCTAGTTATTGTACTACCTCTCTTTCTTTTTACTTCGCGCATAAGATTTGTTTGAGTTTGACCAACTTTATAGAAAAATCTATCAAGATCCATAATATGAAATCAATACCATTAGATACATCATGGAATTTATTTTCATATTATATAATTTTGATGTTGTAGATGTTGATATTTTTTAATATAAATTTGGTCAAACTTTATAAATTTTAATTTTAGATAAATCTTATATGCGGAGTAAAAAGAAATGGATGAAGTATATATAAATCGGCTAAGCTATCGTGCACCCTGGGCATTCCAAGTGTTGGCCGTGATTCTCTCCTTGCTTGACAGTGTGCATGTGATGGTTGATTTTTTACAAATTGGCTAAGCTAGTGTGCATGTGATGGTTGATTTTTTATAAATTGGCTAAGCTAGAGATTCTCCTGTGCATTTGAGGTTTTGAACCGAGCTTTTTCCTAGTCTGAGACGTGTTTTCCTTAATTAGGGATTGGATTTAGATAGTTATACCTATCAATCTAAGACACCACTACATAGTTGTGCAGCACTAGTACCTTCCCGAGCAGTGTCCGCTTGTACACCGCTAATTTAAAATTCAATTTAGGGACGGATTTTCACTTGTGGTTTGACTGTCCGAGCACACACGCAGCAGTTTCTACTTTTTTCTATTGCTTATGTGTCGGTCATTAATACGTATTGGTTTGGTTGATTTTGATTTGTTTCATGGATTATTAGTCATCGTTTAGGGTCTTGGTGCGATTTTCATGATTAACGATATTCAATATTCAGGGTGTGTTTATGTGTCGATCATTAATGCTTACAGTTTTGACCGATTCTATCTAATTTTATGGACTCTTACTCATCGTTTTGGAATCTCAAAGCGATTTTCATGGTTGCTAAACCAGAGGTGCGCTTACGTTTCGGTTATCAACATTCCCAATTTTGATCGATTCTAGCCCGTTTCATGGACTATTCACCATTTTGGGGTCCCGAATCGATTTTTCATGGTTGCTAAACCACGAGGTAGGCTTACGTGTCGGTTATCAACATTCGTAGTTTTGGCTGATCTTGGCCCGTTTCATGTACTACTACTCATCGTTTTGGGTCCCGGAGCGATTTCCATGGTTACTAAATCTTGAGGTGCGCTTATGTGTTGGTTAATAACACTCATAATTTTTGCCGATTCTGACCTCTTTCGTGGACTCATCATTTTCATTTTGGGGTCCTTGAGCAATTTTTATGGTTGCTAAACAACGAGGTGCATTACTTGTCGGTCATCAACAATCGTTGTTTTGATGATTTTGGCACGTTTCGTGAACTATTACTCACTATTTTAAAATCCCGGAGCGATTTCCATGGTTACTAAACTCCAAAGTGTGCTTACGTGTCGGTCATCAACACTCATAGTTTACTGTTACACTGAACGCGGGAGCAGTCAGACGCGGACGGGGCGCTGCCAGGATGCAAGAGCGGCGGTCGGCTGCGGGGGTAGCCGAGATCGCGCAATCGGGCGAACGCAGGAGGAGGTCTCGGGGCAGGCGCTGGATGCAGCCGACACGAAAACGGCGAGCGCAGGGAGCGATGGAGCCAGAGGAACCTGCGAGCAGGCAACGCGAGTGGCAGCAAGCTCAGCCTTGCGAGTAACCGGGGGCCTGAATCGAGCGCATGCAGACGAAGAAATTGTGGGTGCCCCTGAGCGCGGTGCGAGGGTGAGGCCGGAACCGGAGCACAAACGAAGACGGCCTGCGACCCGTGGGGAGCCGCAGCTGGACGCCCGGGCCCACGGAGGAGCAGCCACGGTAATGGCAGGGGACACAGGAGGGGGACGGCCCGGAGCCTTGGTTGTGCCAGCAGCCAGGCAGGGGAAGGGCCCGACGGATCTGGGGGCCTGAGCCGGGAGGAGCACGGGGCGCGGAGGAGGAGCTGCCGGCGGCCATGGCGCGGCCGAACACAGCCAAGCCTCCGCGCAGAGTAGGAGCACGGAAGGAGACGCGCAGACGAAGAAGAGTTGGCACCGTTGAAGACGCCGATGAAGAAAAATCCCATTCGGAACGGGACTCTGGTCGCCGCAATATGCCCCACGTTGGACGCCAACTGTCTTCGATATGTAACGACAGATGTCATGGGGATGGCTAAAGAGAGGGGAACATTGCGCGAGCGACGACGCTCAAGACAGGTCTAGGCACAAACGCATAGTGAAAAACACACGAAGTACCCAGGTTCGGGACCCTTGCGGTGAAGGTAAAATCCCCACTCCTGTCTGTCTGACTATCTGATAGATATCTGTACAAATGTGCTTCTAGAATTTTATGTGTGTTGCTGCTTGCTTCTTCTCTTCTTTTCCTAACCGTGAGTGCAAGAGAGAAATGTGGAGTGTGTGTGCTAATGAGCTCAATCCAGCTCCTTGGCCACCTTATATAGGCTACTGGCAAGGATGGTCATGGGATGAGGACAAATGGGTGTGGCCAAATGGATGAGGCCAAATGGGTGAGGTCAAAAAGAAATAAAAAAAGGTACAAAAGGTGATGTGGTGTAATGTGACATATCACAACTACACTATTCCTGATGTGATCGATGATGCCATCCTCTTGTCTCGGCGATGGGATGCGCCTATTGACTTCCGGGCAACCGAGTTGCGGGTAACCGGCAGCCGGCAGGCGAGCAGTCGGCTAGGTGCACAGGCAGTCGACAGCTGCCGAGCTGGATCGAGGTCGTCGGGCGCCCGATGTCTTGGAAGGTTGTTTCGCCTGCTTGACCCTATCGGGGGGTCATTCCCCCGACAATTGGTCACTGTTTTGGGGTCTCGCTGCGATTTCCATGATTTATGATCCCCATGGTGTGTTTGTGTGTCGATCATCAATACTCGCATATTTGACAGATTCTGGCCCTTTTGTGGATTATTACTCACTGTTTTGCGGCCCCGAAGCAATTTTCATGGTTGCTAAACCACGAGGTGCACTTACGTGTCGGTCACCAACACTCGCAATTTTGGTCAATTCTAGACCGTTTCATGGACTATTCCTCCCTGTTTTGGGGTCGCGGAGCAATTCTATGGTTACTAAACCCTGAGGTGCGCTTACGTGTTAGTCATCAACACTCAAAGTTTTTGTTGATTATGGCCCATTTCGTGGACTATTAGTTCGAGGTGTGCTTACGTGTTGGGGTTCCAGAGCGATTTCCGTGGTTGCTAAGCCCCGAGGTGTGCTTATGTGTCGATCGTCAACACTTGCAGTTTTTGTCGATTCTGGCCCGTTTCATGGTACTCACTGTTTAAGGGTCTCGGAGCGATTTCCATGGTTGCGAAACCACGAGTGCACTTACGTGTTGGTTATCGACACTCGCGATTTTTTCGATCTTGGCCGGTTTCATGGACGATTACTCACCGTTTTGGGGTCCCAGAGCGATTTCCATGATTAATAAACTCCAAGGTTTTCTTACGTGTCGGTCATCAACACTCTCATGGCGAGCTGATTCTGGCTCGCTTCATGGACTAGTCATCAACAGTCACAGTTTTTGTTGATTTTGTCCCATTTCGTGGACTATTACTCATCATTTTGGGGTTCCGGAGCGATTTCCATGGTTGCTAAGCCCCGAGGTGTGTTTAGGTGTCAATCATCAACACATGCCGTTTTTGCCGATTCTGACATGTTTCATGGTACTCACCGTTTTAGGGTCCCGAAGCGATTTCCATGGTTGCAAAACCACGAGGTGCACTTACGCGTTGGTCATCGACACTCGCGATTTTGTCGATCTTGGCCCGTTTCATGGACTACTACTCACCGTTTTGGGGTCCTGGAGCAATTTCCATGGTGACTAAACTCCAAGGTGTGCTTACATGTCGGTCAGCAACACTCGCATGGCTCGTTTCGTGGACTATTACTCACTGTTTTCGGGTCTTGGAGCGATTTCCATGGTGGCTAAACCACGAGATGCACTTACATGTCGGACATCAACACTTACAATTTTGGCCGATTTTGGCCCGTTTCGTGGACTATTACTCACCATTTTGGGGTCCCGAAGCGATTTCAATAGTTGCTGGGCCCCGAGGTGCGCGAACGTGTAGGTAATCAACACACATAATTTTAGCCGATTCTGGTCCGTTTCATGGACTATTACTCACCGTTTCATGGTCCTGGAGCGATTTCTATGGCTGTTAAGCCACGTGGTGCACTTACGTGTTGGTCATCAACGCTGCTAGTTTTGGCCGATTTTGGCCCGTTTCGTGGATTATTACTCACCGTTTTGGGATCCCAGAATGATTTTCATGGTTACTAAATCCCGAGGTGAGCTTACGTGTCGACATCAACACTCATAGTTTTTGCCGATTCTGGCCGTTTCGTGGACTAATACTCACCATTTTGGGGTCCCAGTGTGATTTTTGTGGTTGTTAAACACAGAGGTGCGCTTACGTGTCGTTCATCAACAGTCGCTAAATTGGCTGATTATGTCCCTTTTCATGGACTATTGGTCACTATTTTGGGCTCTCAATGCGATTTCCACGATTGATGATCCCCAAGGGTGTGTTTGCGTGACGACCATCAACATTCGCAGTTTTGATCGATTCTGGCCCGTTTTATGGACTATTACTAACCGTTTTGGGTCCTGAAACTATTTCCATGGTTGCTAAACCACGAGGTGCACTCGTTGTATTGACTGATTCTGGACGTTTCATGGACTATTGGTCACTGTTTGGGGGTCATGCTGCGGTTTCCACGATTGAGGATACCTAGTGTTTCTTTACGTGTCGATCACCAATACTTGCAGTTTTGGCCGATTTGGCCCGTTTCATGGACTATTACTCACCATTTTGGGGTCCCGGAGTGATTTCCATGGTTACTAAACCCTGAGGTGCGCTTACGTGTCGGTCATCAACACACACATTTTTGGGCGATCCTAGCCCGTTTCATGGAGTATTACTCATCGTTTTGGGTCCCGGGGTGATTTCCACGATTGATGATCCCCGAAGTGTGCTTACGTGTCGGTCATCAATACTCACTGTTTTGGGGTCCCAGAATGATATCCACGATTGACGATCCCCGGGGTGAGTTTACGTGTCACACATCAATTGTCACAGTTTTGGATGATTCTGTCCCGTTTCGTGGACCATTAATCACAATTTTGGGTGCTGGATCGATTTCGACTTGGTCATCAACACTCGCCATTTTGGCCGATTTTGGGCCGTTTCATGGGAAATTGTTCACCGTTTTGGCGTCCGGGAGTGATTTTCACGATTGACGAACCCTGAGGTGCGTTTACGTGTCGGTCATCACCAGTCGCAGTTTTAGCCGATTCTGGGCCGTCTCATGGGCTATTACTCGCCGTTTTGTGGTCTTGGGGGTGATTTCCATGATTGACGATCCCTAAGGTGAGTTTACGTGTCGCACATCAACAGTCGCAGTTTTGGATGATTCTGGCCACTTTCGTGGACTATTACTCACCATTTTGGATGCTGGAGCGATTTCCACTCGGTCATCAATACTCGTCGTTTTGGCCGATTCTTACCCGTTTCATGGGCTATTTCTCACCGCTTCGGGGTCTCAGAGCGATTTCCACGATTGAAGAACCCCGATGTGCGTTTACGTGTCGGTCATCACTACTCGCAGTTTTAGCCAATTGTGGCCCATTTTATGGGCTATTACTTGCCGTTTTGGGGTTCCGGAGTGATTTCCACGAATGACGATCCTCGAGGTGAGTTTACGTGTTGGAAATCAATAGTCGCAGTTTTGGATGATTCTGGCCAGTTTCATGGACTATTACTCAACATTTTAGCTGCTGAAGGGATTTTCACTCGGTCATCTACACTTGTCGTTTTGGCCGATTTTGGCCCGTTTCATGGGCTATTCCTCACCATTTTGGGGTCCGGGGGTGATTTTCAGGATTGAAGAACCCGAGGTGCGTTTACGTGTAGGTCATCTCTACTCGCAGTTTTGGTTGATTATGGCCTGTTTCATGAGCATTGCTCGTCGTTTTGGGGTCCCGTAGTGATTTACACGATTCATGATCCCCGGGGTGCGTTTACGTGTCGGTCATCAACATTCGTAGTTTTGGACGATTCTGACCTGTTTCATGGATCATTAATCACAATTTTGGGTGCTGGAGCGATTTCCACTCGGTCATCAACAGTCGCCATTTTCGCCGATTTTGGGGCGTTTCGTAGGCAATTGTTCACCGTTTTGGGGTCCGAGAGTGATTTTCACGATTCACGAACCTTGAGGTGTGTTGACGTGTCGGACATCACTACTCGCACGTTTAGCCGATTTTGGCCCGTTTCATGTGCTATTACTCATCGTTTTGGGGTCCCAAAGAGATTTCGACGATTGATGATCCCCGAGGTGCGTTTACCTGTCGATCATCACAATCACACTTTTGGCTGATTCTGGCATTTTTCATGGACTATTACTCACCATTTTGCGGTCCCAAAGTGATTTCCATGATTTATGATCCCCGAGGTGAATTTGCTTGTAGGTCATCATAATTCCAGTTTGGCCGATTCTGGCCCGTTTCATGGGCTATTGCTCTCTGTTTTGGAGTCCTGGAATGATTTTCATGATTGACGAACCCCAAGGTGCGTTTATGTGTCAGTCATCACTACTCGCAGTTTTGGTTGATTCTAGCCCGTTTCATGCGCTATTACTCACCGTTTTGGGGTCCTAGAGTGATTTCCGCGATTGACGATCCCCGAGGTGAGTTTACGTGGCGGACATCTACTGACACAGTTTTGGATGATTCTGACCCGTTTCGTGGACTATTATTCGCCATTTTGGGTGCTCGAGCGATTTCCACTTGGTCATAAACACTCGTCGTTTTGGCCGATTCTGGATCGTTTCCTGAGCTATTGCTCACCATTTTAGGGTCTCAGAGGGTTTTTACGATTTTTTTGATAAAAATACTGTAGGGGACCCCCCCCCCACCCCCCGCAGTTTAATAGGTGCAACAAACCCCCAAATTGCAAGTACAGTGCCTTGAACCTGGGTGGGTGGGAAGACATCAGCCCCTTCCCACCACTAGGCTATGCCTTAGTCTGCGATTTCCACGATTGAAGAACCCCGAGGTGCGTATACGTGTCACCTTTTTGTGTCCCAGAGTGATTTCCACGATTGACGATCCACGAGGTGAGTAATAGCCAAGGATACGGGCCAGAATCATAATTGCAGTTTTGGCCTATTTTGGCCACGTTTAGGTCATCATGATTGCAGTTTTGGCCTATTCTGGCCCGTTTCGTGGGCTATTGCTCACTATTTTGGGGTCCGGGAGTGCTTTTCACGATTGACGAATCCGGAGGTGCATTCACGTGTCGGTAATCACAACTCGTTGTTTTGGACGATTCTGGCCCGTTTCATGGTCCATTACTCATTTTGGGGTCATGGAGTGATTTCCCTGATTGATGATCCTCGAGGTGCGTTTACATGTCGGTCATCAACACTCGTACATTAGTTATAGACGATTCTGGCCGTTTCATGAATTCACAATTTTGGGTGCTGGAGCGATTTCCACTCAATCATCAACACTTGCCATTTTGACCAATTTTGGCCCGTTTCATGGGCAATTGTTCACCGTTTTGGGGTCCGGGGGTGATCTTCACGATTGACGAACCCTGAGGTGTGTTTACGTGTCGGACATCACTATTCGCACTTTTAGCCGATTCTGACGCGTTTGATGGGCTATTACATATCGTTTTGGGGTCCCGAAGTGATTTTCACGATTGATGATCCCCGAGGTGCGTTTACGTGTCGATAATCACAAGCGCAATTTTGGTTGATTATGTCCCGTTTTATGGGCTATTACTCATCGTTTTGGGGCTCCGAAATGACTCCACTATTGACGAACCCCGAGGTGTGTTTACGTGTAGGTCACCATAATTTCAATTTTGGCCGATTCTGGCTTGTTTCATGGACTATTAATCACCGTTTTGGCATCCCAAAGTGATTTCCATGATTGTGATCCCCGAGGTGAGTTTACGTGTAGCTCATCATAATTACAGTTTTGGCCGATTCTGGCCCGTTTCATGGGCTATTAGTCATCGTTTTGGGGTCCCGGAGTGATCTCCACGATCGATGATCCCCGAGGTGAGTTTACGTGTAGGTCATCATAATTGCAGTTTTGGCCGTTTCTGGCCCGTTTCGTGGACTATTACTCACCACTTTGTGGTGCCGGAGCGATTTCCATGGTTGTTTGGCCTCGACGTGCGCTAACGTGTCGTACATCAATACTCACAGTTTTGGCTGATTCTGACCCGTTTCATGTGCTATTACTTATCATTTTAGGGTCCCGGAGTGATTTCCATGATTGATGATCTCTGAGGTGAGTTTACGTGTCGGACATCAACGGACGCAGTTTTGGATGATTCTGGCCCGTTTCATAAACTATTACTCACAATTTTGGGTGTTGGAGCGATATCCACTCGGTAATCAACACTCGTCGTTTCGGACGATCCAGTCCCGTTTCATGGGGCTATCGCTCACCGTTTTGGTGTCTCAGAGCAATTTCCACGATTGAAGAACCCCGAGGTGCGTATACGTATCACCTTTTGAGGTCCCATAGTGATTTCCACGATTGACGATCCCCGAGGTGAGTGTAACAGCCCAGTTTTCAGAAAAATTAAAAAATTTGTTTTTAGTGTGAATTGTTTGATTGTCTGATTTGTTTGCGGTGTTTGCATCCCCGATTTATCGATCGGCGATTATTTTTACCCCTCTTATCTCGTATCGGACGGAGACTGACCTTTGCCACCCTGACACTCGACCTTTGCGACACCGGGTTTCACCCGATCACCGTCGTGAAAACCGCACGAGACCAGCCGCAGCCAACGGAACGAAAAACCCTGTTTAATAATTAAACGGGATATTTTTATAGCGCGCCGGAAAGTGTTTTCGGAACGGTTCCAGCGCGAGGTGAACGCCTCCGGCTCGACGCACTGATCGCGCAGTTCGAAGTTTTACCCGAATCGGAGGTACTGCGGAACCCCGGCGGTCAGAAACGTGAGCACCGCGCGCGCGAGATAAAAACCGGGGATGTTTTTGCAAACTGCCAGCCACCGGGGCTATATAAAGACCACCACACTCCCACCCATTTCTAGGGTTTCCCTAGCCACAAAACTGCATCCACCCCCTAACAATGCCCCAATTTCGCATTTTTGCCCAATGAGTTCTGGACCGTCAGATCCGGGGATCCGACGGTCCAGATCGGATCTAGCAGCCCCACCTACCTCTCTCTCTCTCCTAGCCTCCATGCCGTGGAGATCGCCGCCGCCTCCATGCTCCTTCGGCCGCCGGAGCAACCCCGGCCGACACCTCTCCTTCTCTCCCTTCCCCTCTCCTCTCTTTCCCCCTCCTCCCTCTCTCTAACTCCCTCTCTCGCTGCAGGTGGCCGCCGCGCCATGACGGGGCCGAGCCCGTGCACGAGGCCGCCGCCTCCCTCCTCCGCCGAGGCACCAGCCACCGGAACCACGCCGGCCCCCTCCGCCGCCAGGGCCGCCGCGCACCTTCGCCCGTCGCGCCTCGCCGCCTCCTCGCCGCCGGCGGCCGGCGCGCCACCGGGAGGCAGCCGCCGCCGCTGGTGCCCCCGCTCGGGAGCGAGCTGGGGAGCGGCCAGCCCCAGCCGGCGCCCACGTGGGCCACCGCAGCCAGGCCGGCCTCAAGGCCCAACCGCCCTCCTCCTTTTTTTTCTCTAATGTTTTTTTTATTTTCTTGCTAAGTCTGTGAAAACTGCTTGCTGTAATCGTTTTCGCGATGTAGTTTACAAGCGATCCGTAGCCCGGATGACTTCGCGCCCAAAAGACGAATTGTTTAGAATTGCGTGTACTTTGATTCATCTTTTGTGATCATTTGCATTTGAGCTCATCTTGATTGTGTAATTGTGTGCTAAAGTGGGAATCAGGCCGTTAAACTGCTACTTTTTCATGTTAAGTGCTGCTATTTATATTTTGTTGCAACTTTGCATGACGATTGTAACAAATCCATACGGCCTATTGCATTGATTCCTTTTGCGTTGCGTTAAGCCATGTTTCTACTTCAGTTCCATGCATTCGCATGCCTATTTGCTTGCTGCATCATGTTTACATCTTGCTCCAAAGTAGCTACCCTGCTGTTATTGTGTTGTTGTTGCTGAAACTTATATTTTGTTGCAACTTCGGTCGACGAGTGTGTCGCGACCGTTTATCGGAATTGAGTGATTCCAATTGCATTTTGTTAAGCATGATGTCTACTTTCATCCCATGTATTGCTATGTCATGTTTCTGCACTTTTGCATATAGATTTACCCCTGTTTATACAGCATGTGTGCATAACTTGTCTTGCTTATATCTTTACCGTAACTCCGTTTGGGGTGTTCTTTATATGTAACTTGATTAGTTTTTCGTGTACTTTGTGTTTATGCTATTGTTTGCTGTTGTTAACCAACCTAAAATATGGTTTAGGACAGAACAGTACCAAATGTTTTAATCATCGTGCGGCACTTAGTGTTATGCCATGTTTAGGTTGTGCCTCACTTAAATTGGTTAGCATAGATATTTTATTTTGTGCTTCACCTCTTGCCATGTTTGTGTGATTTGCCATGCTTGCTTGAGTTGGCATGTTAACAACCGTTGTTTGATCACCTGTAGCTAAACAACTTGAACCACCTTAAATGTGCGGTATCGTTGTGTGTGACGAGCACTCACTTAAATCGTTAGTAACCGTTCTCGGCGATAGATCTGTATCGCATTTCCGTGCCTTGTGTTGTCTCTTTGATCTTGTATTGCTCTGTAGTAATAGTGGTGCACCGTTGATTGCTTTTCAGTGTTTACTTCTTATGTGCTCCCGCGGATACTCTCGGAGACGTTGCGAGCTTGCAATCGACTACACCTTCGGAACCCGACTTATCAACAGGAAAGGACTATACATTACTTATGATCCATTCTATTTCAACTAGCGGTTTGCATGCTAGTATAGGTTAGGCTCGATGTTTGATCCTACCACATGTTTACAGCCTCTTTCAAACCGATAGAACCATGTCCCTTCCCAGCAAACCTTGTACTGCTATGTTACTATTGCTCGTTGCTCAGCCCCTGCTTAGTATGCATGCTTAGGATGCTACGATGTTACCCTGTTACTCTTTGGGTTGGGATATCACCTGATTATTATATTATTGTTGATGATATGATTATTATAATGTTGACTATATTCGACGAAGGATGGAAGGTCTAGGCTATCCCGCCCCGACGCTTTGTTCCATTCGAGTCACCTAGGATCCGAGTTCCGGGTATTGGTTTTAAGACTGAGCGTGCCTAACCGCGTGTGGGATTTTATGGGGTCCCCTTTTCTTACCTTCCTAGCTTCAAACAGTTCTAGTGGTGGCCCAAGCTGATTTACCATTTGAAACTCATGCATATACGTCTGTCGGGTAGCTCCTTGCAGATGTCTTTTCAAAACACCCCGGGCCAGCGAGGACATAGCTTCTTTGTTGGTCCAATCTGACCGGCTGAGGACCCGGTCTCATAAGAGAACTAACCGGTAATCCAAACCCGAGTTATACGGTAGAGTCCGATTCGAGAGCGTGGCTAGCTTTTGAGTTGGGTGTCGACTCACCGGGGGCCACCCGGATTTGTTCGTTGTTAGTTAGAGGGACCTGTCATTTCGGATCTCTTGGAACTAAATCATAAAATGGTTGCCTGTGATGGGTAGCAACTGAGAGTGATGGACGTGAGTGCGGAGCCTTGTAATGAGCAGTTGGTACACCCCTGCAGGGTTAAATCTTTTCGAGAAGCCGTGTCCACGGTTATGGACGACTTGAGACCTACGTCCTGTTCATAGACAACAACAACTGAGATAATCTTAATATAACTTGATCAACGTGTGCGTGTGCCTTGACTGCTTCTTCTTCGTCGGGATGCGAAGAGGAGGACAAGGATAGGATAGGTGTTATGTTTGCGTAAGTAGTTGATAGCAAGACTTGTTGGAGGCGATTCCTCATTGAATGCTTGGCTTCTTATCTTACTCTCTAGATCGTTAGCCACTTCATATATGCTAGTGCGGCGGCAACCTCACCACTTACCCCTTCCTTACCGTAAACTACTAGTTGTCCTAGAATGACGAGTGATAAAGTCCTTGCTGGGTCAGATGACCACTACAGTTGGATGTTGAGTACCTCTGTACTCATGATACTACCCCCAAACTCTTTTCAGGGTTCTGATCGACAACAGGTATGGTGATCGACGTTTCACGTGGAGACTCGACGACGACTAGTTAGGCGGATCCCGGCGGAGGGCCTGGACCCGTGTGGTTATGGGATCGGTGTTTTTCTCTTTGCCAGTAGGCATTTGCTTGTAGTCTGTACTCAGAACTGTGTCTTCTGCTGTTGTATTTTATTTGAGGCAGTTGTATGCCAATTGTATGAGATGTTGTATCCTGTATCTGTAATGTTGTGATATCATGTTGGAAATCCGGGGCATATGGCTTTGTCATATGTCGCGGTGGGACCGATATGTGCTTCGTCCCCGGATCTGGGTGGAAACACCTAGATCTGGAACAGTACCGCATATCGGCCCTTACAGTGAGTTTACGTGTAGGTCATCATAATTGCAGTCTTGGCCTATTCTAGTCCATTTCATGGGCTATTGCTCGCTGTTTTGGGGTCCAGGAGTGATTTTCACGATTGATGAATCCGGAGGTGCGTTTACGTGTCGGTAATCACTACTCGCAGTTTTGATCGATTATGGCCCATTTCATGGGCTATTAACCAATGTTTTGGGGTCCCGGAGTGATTTTTTCGACGATTGATGATCCCCGAGGTGCGTTTACTTGTTGGTCATCAACACTCGTGTAGTAGTTTTGGACGATTCTGGCCCGTTTCATGGACTCGCAATTTTGGCTGATGGAGCGATTTCCACTCAGTCATCAACACTCGCCATTTTGGCAGATTTTGGCCCGTTTCATGGGCAATTGTTCACAGTTTTGGGGTCCAGGAGTGATTTTCACGATTGACGAGTCCTGAGGTGTGTTTACCTGTCGGTCATCACTACTCGCAGTTTTAGCCGATTCTGGGTCGTTTCATGGGATATTAATCTATTACTCATCGTTTTGGTGTCCCGAAGTGATTTCCACGATTGATGATCCCCGGGATGCGTTTACGAGTCAGTAATCACTACTCACAGTTTTGGCTGATTCTAGCCCGTTTCATGGGCTATTGCTCATCGTTTTGGGGTCCCGTAGTGATTTCCACGATTTATGATCCCCGGGGTGCGTTTATGTGTCGCTCATCAACATTCGTAGTTTAGACGATTCGACCCGTTTCATCGACCATAAATCATAATTTTGGATGTTGGAGCGATTTCCACTCGGTCATCAACAATCGTCATTTTCGCTGATTTTTGGCCGTGGCATGGGCAATTTTTCACTTTTAACGGTCTAGGAGAGATTTTCACGATTGATGAACCCTCCGGTGCGTTTACGTGTCGGACATCACTACTCGCACTTTCCGCCGATTTCGGCCCGTTTCATGGGCTATTACTCATCGTTTTGGGGTCCCGAAGTGATTTCTACGATTGATGATCCCCGATGTGTGTTTATGTGTCGATCATCACAATGGAAATTTTGGTTGATTCTGGCCCTTTTCATGGGCTAGTGCTCACCGTTTTGGGACTCCGGAGTGATCTCCATGATTGACGAACCCTGAGGTGCGTTTACGTGTAGGTCATCATAATTACAATTTTGGTCAATTCTTTCCTGTTTCATGGACTATTACTCACCGTTTTGGCGTCCAGAGTGATTTCCACGATTGAGATCCCTAAGGTGAGTTTACGTGTAGGTCATCATAATTGCAGTTTTGGCCGATTCTGGCTCGTTTCATGGGCTATTGCTCACCGTTTTGGACTCCGGGGGTGATTTTCACGATTGACGAACCTCGGGGGTGCGTTTACGTGTCGGTCATCAATACTCGCAGTTTTGGCTGATTCTGGACCGTTTCATGGGCTATTACTAATCGTTTTGGGGTCCCGGAGTGATATCCACGATTGATGATCCCCAAGGTGCGTTTACGTGTCGATCATCAACCCTCGTAGTTTTCGACGATTTTGGCCCGTTTCATAGACCATTACTTCGAATTTTGGGTGCTGGAGCAATTTCCTCTCGATCATCAACACTTGTCATTTTGGCCGATTTTTGGGCCGTTTCATGGGCAATTGTTCACCATTTTCAGGTCCGTGAGTGGTTTCACGATTGACGAACCCTGAGGTGCGTTTACTTGTCGGTCATCACTACTCGTAGTATTAGCCTATTCTGGACCGTTTCATGGGCTATTACTCGTTGTTTTGGGGTCCCAAAGTGATTTCCACGATTGATGATCCCCGAGGTGCGTTTACGTGTCGATCATCACAATCACAGTTTTGGACGATTCTGGCCCGTATCATGGGCTATTACTCACTGTTTTGGGGCTCCAAAGTGATTTCCACGATTGACGAACCCCGAGGCGTGATTTCATGCAGGTCATCATCATTGCAGTTTTGGCTGATTCTGGCCCGTTTCATGGACTATTACTCACTGTTTTGGGGTCCAGAGTGATTTCCACGATTGACGATCCCGGAGGTGAGTTTACGTGTAGATCATCATAATTGAAGTTTTGGCCGTTTATGGCCCGTTTCATGGGCTATTGCTCACCGTTTTGGAGTCTATGAGTGATTTTCAAGATTGACGAACCCTGAGGTGCGTTTACGTGTCGGTCATCAGTACTCGCAGTTTTGGCTGATTTTGACTCGTTTCATGGGGCTATTACTCATTGTTTTGGGGTCCCGGAGTCATTTCCACGATTGATGATCTCCGAGGTGAGTTTATATGTCGGACATCAATTGTCGCATTTTGGATGATGTTGGCCCGTTTCGTGGACATCAATTCCACTCGGTCATCAACAGTCGCCAGTTCGGCCGATTCTGGCACGTTTCATGGGCTATTGCTCACTGTTTTGGGGTCTCAGAGTTATTTCCACGATTGAATAACCCCGAGATGCGTATACGTGTCACCGTATTGGGGTCCAAAGTGATTTTCACGATTGACGATCCTCGAGGTGAGTTTATGTGTAGGTCATCATAATTGCAGTTTTTGCCTATTCTGGCCCCTTTCATGGGCTAGAATACGTGTCACCGTATTGCTCACTGTTTTGGGGTCCGAGAGTGATTTTAATGATTGACGAATCCGGAGGTGTGTTTACGTGTCGGTAATCACTACTCGCAGTTTTGGCCGATTCTGTCCCGTTTCATGGGTTATTACTCATCGTTTTTTGGTCCCGGAGTGACTTACACAATTTATGATCCCTGTGATGCATTTACGTGTCGATCATCAACACTCGTATAGTAGTTTTGGCGATTCTGACCCGTTTCATTGACTCACAATTTTGGGTGCTATAGCGATTTCCACTCGGTCATCAACACTCGTCATTCTGGCCGATTTTGGCCCGTTTCATGGGCAATTACTTACAATTTTAGGATCCCAGAGCGATTTCCATGTTTGCTAAAGCACGAGATGCATTTACATAACGGACATCAACACACACAATTTTGGCTGATTCTTGCCCGTTTCTTGGACTATTACTCACCACTTTGTGGTCTCGGAGCGATTTCCATGGTTGCTAGGCCTCAAGGTGCGCTAACGTGTCGTACATTAGTACTCACAATTTTAGCCGATTATTACCAGTTTTGTGGACTTTTACTCATTGTTACGTGGTCCCGGAGCGATTTCCATGGTTGCTAAGCCACGAGGTGCACTTACGTCTCGGACTGTCGATCATCAACACTAGCATTTTTTGCCGATTTTGGTCTGTTTCGTGGACTATTACTCACCATTTTTCGGTGATGGGGCGATTTTCACTAGATCATCAACACTCGTCGTTTTGGCCAATTCTGGCCCGTTCCATGGGCTATTGCTCAGCATTTGGGGTCTCAGAGCGATTTTCACGATTGAAGAACCCCGAGGTGCGTATACGTGTCACCATTTTGGGCTCCCAGAGTGATTTCCACGATTGACGATCCCCAAGGTGTGTTTACGTGTAGGTCATCATAATTTCAGTTTTTGCCTATTCTAGCCCGTTGCATGGGCTATTGATCACCGTTTTGGGGTCCGGAAGTGATTTTCACGATTGACGAATTCAGAGGTGCGTTTACATGTCGGTAATCACTATTCGCAGTTTTGGCCGGAGGTGCGTTTACGTGTCAAGTGCTTCCGATGTAGGCTCTGTAGCTGCGGTCTGTAGGGGTCACATTCACCTTTTTCTAGGCTCTTCTTCTGTGGTTCTGCTGGGAGTTGGAGACCCAAAGATTCTGGAAACTTTGGCGATTCGAGAAGGCCAATGTCTAGCAAATGATATGTACAAATCTTCCATCACAATCGCTAGCGACTACAAGCCAGTGGTTGAGGAGGTTAAAGCTGCTCAAGGAGGATCTAATGATATATCATCCAAGAAATTGTAGCTCGTAGAAATAATTTTCATAGTTGTTCCTTTATTTTTGAAGGTAGAAACTTAAATTTTGATTCTCATAACCTTGCCAGATTTTCTGATCCAACTTGTATCAGTTTATATGTTCATCAGGAAAAATGGTTTGGCAAGGCCATAAAAAGAAAGCTAAAATCCCAGCTTACCAACCGGCCCCGAAGCACACCTCGCGTGCGTGCGTTGAGTTGAGCGTGAATGGCACAGATGCTCTCCCTGGACGTGCAAGCGTGACGGAATTTATCAACTTCCCAGCTCTCTGTGGCCGTCTGACCATCAATTTTAAGCATTTTTGGGCGGCAGGTTTACTGTCAAGCAAAGACATTCGACTTTATACTTCTGAAAATGCGACCAATGCATGTATACTAATCGCCCAGCATATCAAGATCACAACCATGCCACCTGAATTTGGTTCTTCAGGTAGATGAGCTGTTCTTGAATAGTGCCCGGAGTTGGAGCCCAAGACGGCCATAAAGAGAGCCACCAAACCAAGGCAAAATCATATTAAAAGATGAGGTGATCCTGGACTATGTTCAGTAAATAAGTTCTTCCTTATGCAGCATGACAAACTAACCAGAATTTGCCAACTCTGCACCGATCAGTGCATCATGGACAAACCAACAAGGGTACCACAACATGCATCAACAAAATATATATAACAAAGGTTCTGGCATGATCTTGATGAGCATATTGTTCCATCACAATCACATGAGTACTCTTCCATCATCTTCGCGCAAAATTCGATAAAAACTAAAGACACGACACTGACATATTTAATCGTAAACATAGCAAGGAAGTCGAGTTTGTAGGTAGCCTTAATATAGACGGACAGCAGCGGCCTGGGCTTAGAAGACCCGGACTGGCTTCCCCATGGTGCTCTTGATGTACAGGCACCTCACCTGCAAAAACAAAAGCAACAACCATTGTCATATCATTGCCCTATCTGATTTAGTTTTTTGGGCTCTAATGGCTTGTCCATCTAAGTATTTCACTCGACATGGGACAAGGAGACAAAACAGAAACTCAAGGAGCAGCGAAGTTAGAATGGGACTCACGTTCTGCCAGTTCTTCTTGAGCAGCGAAACCAGGAAGTTGACGCTCATCTGGATGTTCTGCTGGATCTGCTTCTCCTCCATCGACAGGTTGCCCACCGCAACTCCCATGCAGAGCACCTTCTTGAGCTGGAACTTGATTGTCGCCTTCGTCTCGTTCACCTTGGCTTCCAGGGACTCCTGGTGAGAAACCAGAGTCGGGAACTTGCCTGTAATGCCACCAGCAGACAACACTCAGTATGCAGGATCAGAACAAGGATGCTGAAACCGTTTATGACATGCGCAACAACAAGCAAACGAACAGAGAAAGATCAGGATACTTGCCTGCCTTGTTGAGACCAGGACCAAGGAGACGTGGAATCTGCTTGATAATAGCCTCTGAGGCCAAGAAAGCATGATACTTCTTGGCAAGCCTCTTGACAAGCTTCTTGTTCTTGTTCATTTTCTTAAGAGCCTCAACATCCATGGAGTCGAGACCAATCTTCTCAGCCTGCAATCACAAGAATAAGAAAATGTAAATACTAAAGAGAACCATAAGCTATGAGAAAGGTTAAAAGAACAGTAATCCTTTCAAAGGCTACAGTTCTTACATACAAATAGCATTCATGTCATGTAACAAAGTTAATTGTCACTTTGGCTACACAGGGGTGGAGCCACTCATTGGTGTTGGTTCAAGTAAACCCATTAAATTTTGCAAATCCCTTATAGAATTAAACTAGCTCTAGACTAAGCAAAGAACTAATCATACTGTTTAGCAGAGCTGAACACGATGAATAATAATTCTAGCACCAGTCAACATTCTCAGGGCATGATGCAATAACTAATGCAAAGAGTACACTCTAGTCGCAGTATCACACTATCATCTTAAAGAGCCCACAACACTAACAAGCAAATAACATTCATTGGATGTAACAAAGCTATCGCTCACGGCGCGACGGAATAATACTGGCTAACGTCACCATGTATATTACAGAGTAAAAGGATGAATTTCTTAACAGTAGCAGTAGACGGCCCATACCTCTCCCACATGCTGGGCATCACCAAGCATGCAGACCCTCATCTTGGGGCGAGGGACATGGGGCAGCTTGACGGAGCCACTGAAACGCTTGTCCTTTTGCGGGTCGTAGTTCTTGAGGCCGATCTGGAGCTCGACAGTCTCGGTGAACTTCCTGTTCTTCTCCTTGGCCTCCCCCACCACCTGGGTGATGGCCTCCTTGAGGGCCTCGGTCTGCAACTTACTGCAAAGCATAGTATAGAACATCAAAAGGATGGCATTTGAAGCGCAAAACATCCAACGTATGAACAGCTCTTACCACTACACACTACAGTTGCAAGCAACTGCTGAATCACTACCTGGTAAAACAAGCATGGATAAACGTACTCTAGCCATCGAAAGGTGACAGATAGTACATGATACAGTCTCCACTGCATCACACAGTAACTAAAATCCAAGATGATCAGATGACTGACATTAACCCACCACGAAGGGTTATAAACAACTTCTATTTAGCAGAACAGCTATCCTAAACTTCATAGATGCAAACAGCCAACTGACTAATACTCCCGATGCGAATTTCGTAACGTTTTAAAGCAATAGAAAGTAGAGATCCTGCCACAAATCATGTAAATCCCCGCAGGAGGTAATTAAACGACGGAACTGCCATTAACCCGATATCCAACAAGCTAATACCCGCCACTCGGAACCATAAAACGCCGTTCGTTTCATCAGAATTTCATCCTGGCTAAAAAGGCGCGCGATCTATCCATCCATCTCTGCCTCCACCCGAGCGAAACCTCGCGGATCTATAAGTACTAGTTCGACTAGCACGAGCTACGATTACGACGGGATGATTAATCCAACACACGCTCGCGTCGGCCACATCCAACTATGACTCGCGGGAAACCAATCGATCAATCGGACGGGAAGGGAGGGTCGGTGGTGAGGTGAGCGGTGTGTTTACCTCATGGCTGGCCGCGGAGATCGATCGCCGCCCGCCGATTCACCTGCGGACACAAAGGGGGAAACACGGTGAGATGGCCGGCGGCGGGGAGGGGTGGGGAGAGAGATCGACGGGGGGACTCGGCAGGTGTCTCGCCTGTGGAGGAGGACGGAGGGCAGGGAGCGAGGAGGACCTACCTTGGGGAGAGGGAGAGGAGGATTGTGGAGTGGCGGCGCGAGGAGGAGTGGCCGGCCTCTTGAAGATGCCCAGGGTTTTGGGGGCGAGAGGGTCAGATGGCGCTCCGTGGATCGCTGACGGCCGTTGGATACTCTGCCTGGAGGGAATCACGGCCGTCGGATCCTGGCTCGGGGCAACGTCGAATGTGGGCCGCGCAGGTCGTGGGGAAGGGTGCGTTTGCCAGCCCAGATAAAAGGTGGAAACGGCCCATAAAACATCTCCGTAAACTTGCCAAGCTTTATTTAAAATTTTAAATCATCATATAATGTTTACAGGGATGAACAAAGATTATCCGACTGACCTAAACAGACATGATGGACAAACCTTAATGATAAAGCAAGCTTAGTGAGATTGTGAACCTCAAAGTTCGAGGTCCTAAATTGGTAAACTATGTTACAGGAAACAAAAGCACTAACCCGCTCCTTGATTTCTTGTAAGATGGCTCCGTATGTGGCAGCACACCCTTCTTTGTATCATATAAACAACAACATTCTAGTCTGATCAGGTCTTTCGCAACTGCCAAAGCTTCCCTTTTTGACATAGCCATAAGAGTTGGAGCGTCAACAACGCCATGATCTCCATGTCTCATGACAGCCGCATCAACATTGATATCGACACAACCCACAGGCATCATCGCATCCGAAAGCTATCTCATCGTTTGAACTAAAACTACATCACCACAGACTATAGGTAGGTACGGGCTATAAACTAGATTCATAGAGCAAATACTTAAATAAAAGCTAATGGATCTTAGCAGCAGCATCTCAAGTTGTAACATAACGACATAGTTAGTTAATGAACAAGTTGGGGGTCACCCAACTACTACCATGTACAGACACAGATACTAGGACTCTACTACAACCAAGTTTAAATGAAGAATCTAAGACAACACAAAGCCAGGACTGGAAACTCTTCGTCGTCATCATCATCATCAGGAGCAGCTCCCTGCAGACCCCCCTGAGAGCAAGGGTGGCAGCATGCCAGAGCGGCAGTCGATGCAAGGCCTCCACTCCATCTTGAGCCATGCAGCTTCAGGCCGCCATGGTGCAACTTCAGCCAGAAGCAAGAGTGTCACTCGCAGAGCTCTAGTCGGACAGCTGCACACAGCAGTTCATCATCATTGGTACTGTGGAAAGGGTTAAAAGTGAAGAAGCAGAACGCGCGCATGTGAAAGGTCGCTGAACTAACCCAGATCCTGGTCATCAACCACATGCTGGATGCCACCACATTCTCCTCTCTCGCAGACCACCGAATGGCACCCCTCATCTTCTGAGGAGCCCAGCAGCAGCCCTCTTGCATCTCACGTCCTGGTATGCAAGGGGCAAGCAGCATCACCGAGAACAAAGAAACCGAACAAGGGCAAGGAGGCGACTAGCTCTGCCATTGACCTCTCAGCTTCTTTTCATGTCATGGACTTTTGAGGTCCACGCAACTGTCTGCAGTTAACTCCACTGATGAAGGAGTACAGTGCCCCACCTGCATCTCAATGTGCAGGGAGGAACACCACCGAGAAGCGCACGAGCAATGACAGGATCAAGCGGATGACTAGCTCGGCCCGGCGCTTCTCGGTTCTTTCATGCCTGCTCCTGCCAGCCAGAAATGAGAAGGATGTCTCACCCGATTTGATTCGCAAGTTCGGCGCATGCTGGCAGGAGCAGGCATGCCCAGGCCCCTTACCGGGGCCGGGCTAGGCGTAGACTAGCTTCAGTTTGTTGTTGTTGGTGAGTCTGCACAGCAAAAACATGGTATGGGTCAAGCCGGAAGGTAATTTTGCAACAGAATTGTACATACTAGGCTATAACTTCATCAGAAGCTCCACATTACCACAGTTTCCAATTTTCAACTTAGAAGATTACTACTCCATCATGTACCAAAAATGGAAGTAAAAACAGAAGCTGAGTAGAATATTCATAAGCAGGAACAATAAAATATGTGATGGTTAGTAAGCAACGGCAAAGTATAAACAACACTTACTATTGATTTTGTACAACAGATCTCCAACAAAAATATTTTAGGAAATCAACTCAGAACGAATGGTACTGAGAAACATATAGATCTCAAGCACAAGTACAAACCTGTGCAAATGGTCGCATGGAATCATGTGGATGTACAAATGTGACTCCTGGGCGTGAAGGCATAGCATATTGCTGGGAAGTATGCATGAAAACAGAAGACCTGACAGGAGCACCAGCTTGACCAGGACTGTAGGGTGGCATAACACCGTCTGTAGGCCTGTAGCCAATTGCATTAGGTGATTGGGCCGGCGACCAGGGTCCAGGCATGTGCTGAGCCATTGGATGAGGCTGCTGCTGTTCAACAGGAACAGGAGACATTTGTGGTGACCCAAGCTGGGGGAACTCAGTGTTGTAGGTAACAGCAGGAGCATAGAGAGGTTGAATAGTGTAGGCGCCTCCATTAAATCCAAATCCAGGATCAAATCTTTGCATATACCTGCAATGGGCATTCAACAGTGAGGAACATTGTCAAAAATCCATATTTGAAAGGTGCATGTCCTACTTATAAAAATGAGAAAACAATAATAGGTTTAAAACCTTGGCATTTATATATACTTCTTTGTAATAGCATTGACAAGTTTTTTCTGAAACAGTAAGATTATAGCTTAATCATCTTCATCAGAACAAGTGGAATATTTTGATGCAATTTTTCACCATTGAGCTCCCTTTACGTTCTAAAAATTCCAACATGGCACCCTGTTGTTTACACATGTATTCCCTCTAAATCATCAGTAATTAAATGAGAAGTTAATAATGTACAGATCCTATCAATAACAATAACATATATGACAGATCACAGAAATTAGCCACATATTTTGGTGGTTTAAGGAGAACAAAATCATTAGGTAAATAAACAGCAGAACCAGACCATAAAATATGGGACTATACTGAGTGTCAGTACAAATCAGGTAGCCTTTATTATGACACAAGAAACCCAAGATCAGATAAGCAACAAACAAAAACTTTGTTATGTGAAGCAAACCTGTCATAGCTTCTGTCATAATCAGGATCCTTTCGATCTGAGTCACGGTCTCGAAATATCGCCACCCTGTTGCCTTGCCTGCCTCTATTGACTGGAGGCTCCTTGTCAATCCTGCTTCTAGTACTTGATCTGCTGCTAGATGAAGTGCTGGTCAAACTCCTTTCAAGGGTAGCTTCAGTCAATTCACCGAATCTGGTGTTCGAGTTCAACTCCAAGGAAGTGGACCTATGTAGGGTGTTTGGCAAAACCACTTCATCAGCTGGTCTTCCATCAGCCGCACTACCGCTACCAGTACTGTTGTTAAATATGCGAGCACGTGCCCTGTTGTATTCCTCCTTTCTCTCCTCAACACTTTTCTGAAGGTTTCCTCTGGAAGAGTTAGCACTAGCGCCACCGCCATGGTGATTCTTCTGAGGCCTTTGCTTAATGGCTACTTTGGCCACAGCACTGCTTTCTTCCTGAGGCAGATTAACTGGGATATCAGCTAGGCGGACAGCAGGCAGTCGGCATTCAGTTGACGTTTTACGAAGGATGATCCTAGAACTGGTTCCATCAGGCAAGCTGTTATCCGGTAGGGCGATAGATATCAGGAAGTAATGTTGTGCCAGACGGTGGGCAGCGAGACGCAAGTAGGAAGTCGGAAGACCCTGGAACTCAAACTGCATCTGCGCAGGGTCACGAAGGAACTTCAGAATGTCTTGCTCCATCCGTAGCACTGCAATTGAGAGATAAGATTGCAATGAGATAAAACTATTTAAGCAATGAGTTACATACTTCGGAATCTAATCACATAGTAAGACAAGATGCTGAAACATGAAGCAACGCAACAGGTTAAAGGGGGGGGGATCCTATCGACGTAAAGCAACTGCCAATGAAACAATTCTGAGTGCTTAAATGTTGTCAAAATAAGTGACATGATGATGATTGAGCAATCCAGACAAACACACTAAGGCGTGAAGGTCAAGTTAAGCGATAGCTTGGCGCACATCTTTTTGGTACAGCGCTTTGATGTCAAAAGGTCTACAAAATCGTCACACGATTTGCCAGTATGCAGTTGGAATTATACAGGATACCACACTCATTGTCAGCTAGAGACCCAACAGAGGCTACTGAAGCAGAGCACAGGCATCCAGCGGGAACAAACAAACAGCGCATCTTGGAAGACCGGAACACCAAACTAGGAAGCTAGGACTAGCTATGGGTGCTCATGACCACACTGCTTAAAACAAGGACGCGAGGATTTCACACGATACGCAAATTCTTCGGCCTGCACACAAGCGCCTGAAATTCTACTACATAGCGAACTTAGCTAGCGACTAGGAGCGGAATGAAACGAGAGGCAGTAGAGCCGTTCATTGAATAAGAAAAGTGGAGCAGGGGGGAGGGGGTACCTGAGAGTCGCTCGCGGGGCTTCTCGAGGGCCTCGCGGAGGAACTGGTCGACCTGCGCGACGGGATCGTCGGTGGGCTGGTGGTCGTCGGCGAGGTCGGGCGAGGAGGAGACCCTGCGCGCTGCTGCTGCGTTGGCCGATGAGGAGGCGGAGGACGAGAGGAGCAGGCGGCTCATGGCCCCGTCGAGGTCGGCCGTCTCCCACGAGTCCGGCGCCGCCGCAGCCGCCGCGACCGTAGCAGCAGCCGCGTCCTCCTCCATGCTTCCTCGTTGCCCCGATCCGCTCGCGGCTGGGTAGCTAACTAGAAGGCGGGCGCGGGAGCGGCGGAGGCGGCCATCGGCGGGAGCGGAGTTGTCGACGAGATCTGGCGGGAGGCGAGCTAGCTAGGGTTTGGTCGTGGTCTGGTTCTGGCTCTGGATTGCGCGGTGTGGGGGTGGGGGGAGGGGAAGGAGGGAAGAAGGGTCGGGTCCAAGAGGTAGAGGGGGGTAGAGATAGAATCCAACAGGGGAACCGAATCTCATCCCATCTCATCATCTAGTGGCACGCACGCACGCACGCACGCGAAGTTACACTCCTGCCCCCGCCCCTGGCCCGTCTGACCGGGGGCGTTTCGGGGATTCGAGCGGGGTCGTGGTGCACGTGCCGGCTCCGGTCGGTCGGTCGGGTTGGTGTGCCTGCCGTGCGCGTTGTGGTCTGCTCTCACGCGCTTGGCTTGGCTTCGCTTCGCTTCACCACGTTGCGTACGTTACGTTGGCTTACGCGGGAGACATTCGTTACCTCGTCCCGTTGGTTGGTTTGTGCACCCAGGCACGCATCCGTCGTCGACCGCCGACGGAAGGAACATTGCTACGTACCACGGTGTTCATACGTTTGATCCAAGGAACTGTGATGGTCGATTTCCCGCCACGACGCTTCGTTTGATCTATTACGTCGTTTGCGCCTCAGATGATCGAGTCCGACCACCGTCCAATCCCTCGCCGCGGTGGGAAATGTTCGAGATGCCATCGCCCTAGCTCCATCCACCTCCAAACTCTCCCTCGTTGTACCGCGCCGTGAGGCATCGGGTCACTAAACTTACTACACGGCGGAGATCAATGATTCAGGCGCACGACACGTATGATGCTACGATGCTTTTTATTCTAGGAGCCATATGAAGCTTAGCTTTTCAACAGTTGCCCTTCCGCATTTTCTTCTTCTTTTGATGTTTTCCTCATAGCCTTGTTAAGAGTTATGTATGATTTGTATTAACTCGTCAAACAACCCTACCATGCCCATTACATAGGATGGAAGTACTTGTAAGATGGATTATATTGGGACCTCCTTCGCCTATGCATGTTTGTTGAAACGATGCTTAATTGGCAGAATTCTTTTTATTCTTCATGAATCTGCAGTATTTATCCTCAAAACCGTTGCGCTCGACATCTAGTAGCTATATAACCTCCTTCCACTCAAAAGAATTTATTAGGAGCTTTCGGCTGGAATAACTATGGCCATGGCCCATGAGACCACACATTTGACAATGGAAAAGCGTCATCTCATATTTCCCAACTAGCAAACGTCTCCATTATTCTTCTGTTGGAAATATACCTAGCAATCAACATCCACCCTTTCAAGTACACAACCTTTGCAGATGCGGCGGATGGAAAAAAGGTGTGGCGGAATCTTAACTAAAGAATGTTTTTTATGCAAACCAAAAGAGTGAATACACACTAAGAAGTAAGGATACACACAAAGACCAAATACAATGAAAATGTAGACATGTTTTAGTTATTAAATAAAAAACAATCTAGAACATACCGATAATGAAGCTTTCAATGACATCTAGAATCACGAGGCAAAGCCTCCAACTCCTCTCGTCTCGCTGCTGGAGGAGGAGCTCGCCGGCGAAGCCTAGGAAGGCTTCAAGGAGGGCAGAAGTGGAGCCTATCGTGAGGAGGTCAAGCAGCCAGATTCGTCGCCGACGGTTCCTGCCATCGGGCGGGTGTCGAGGCACGATGACCATGGCGGAGACGCTCGCTGATGCGTCGATATCCCCTCTCAGATATATTCATAGTTTTCACAAGATGCGTCGATATCCCCTCTCAGATATATTCATAGTTTTCACAAGATGCTACGTGATATCTAAAGCGGAATCGATGTGTTTCGTGCGCACTTTTTTTGAGCAAGGCTTGAAGCTTCATCTTCTGATAAAGATAGAGAAAGACATGGCAACTGCGATTAGAGGTTTTATTATGATAGATAAAGTGTTGGATGTGTTGAAAACAATGCGGCATGTTGCCGTTCGCTGTGTCATTGGTCCTGGCGAGTCGCCATTAGACTAGGTACTAGTAAGTGTTTGACATAATCATGCATGGTTATGCGGTTCTTTTGAACCCCCCTAACAAGAGTGTCGGTCAATGTTCAAAAATAAGAGTGCCGATCAGTAGCCCAAAGAGCCCATGATTAAGCCCAACATAAAATTAATGACTAATGCTATTACTTATGCAATGCAAATCTTCATCAATTATGTGGCATGGCATCTACTAAGTTAAGATCGGAGGAGCTCAGAGATGGATTCACCATTTTGATCAAAGGATGCTTGTCTTGAGTTCGTGAACAACCGGTTGAGGAGCCAAGTTCAGTTAGTTGAGGTTATCTACGTACATACTTATATTATATCACAAAGATCAATGCAATTGTTGTGTTGTCTCTACCTCTATTTACTCTGTTTCTACATATAGAAATTGATCATGCCAACCCTCATGATGTTGCATTAAGATGCAACCTGAATACGAGCTTGGTTGTGAATTGGCTTTGCATACCTATGATTTGTCTAGTCAATTAATTTTGCCTCAAAGCTTCAGAATTATCTTTGGAGAGAAATGACTAGTCAAGTGAACTTCTGTAAGATGTCCAAGCTCGAAACAGAGGATTCGATGATTGCTAAAATCGCAGTCAGATTGTCTGGACCTTAGCATTTTAGCAAGCCGGGCAGTCAAGCCCCATACCCTGAAAAATAATGCCAAGAAGATGGACATGATGATACAGCTGAGCACCAAAAACGAGCGTGTACTGTGTGAATTCATTAGCGGCCATTGTAGTTTTTGCACATAGCATGTATTCACCAGGATTCAAATCATCCATCTGGCTGCGGTTACATGATTGCATGGTTTACAGTCAGACTAGAATAGGCTAGCTGTTTACAGAACATGACGTCTTACTGTATGTATGAAAACATTATGGAACATTTCCACTTTATTCAATCCGTACAATATATGTTGTGCTACAATACATTTCGATAAAGATATATAGTGTTGGTACATAGTATACACCAGTACCACTTACTCTCCAAATCATGCGACATCAATAACATACAGCGCTTGAGAAGTTCAAACTGCACATGAAGCGGGCTCTTCACACTGCGTCGTCACGGGTCTTCTTCATCAAGCGAGTCCAAGTTATAGCCACCTGTACATAAAACTCATCATACAGCTTGTCAATGATCTGGAAGTAGGCAATCACCCAAGTTTTCTTCAGTAACATGGTGCAAAACACCGTACATAGGCCGACGACAAATCCTATGCCCATCCCAAGGTAGAGATATGCGATATGATCTGCATCTTCATGGACACTTTGCTCCGTGTCAGCAGTACTAGTAGAGCAGTTTCCCGAGAGAGGGTAGCCACAGAGACCGGGGTTGCCGGTGTAGATATCAATCTGGTTGTCGAGAGTTTGCAGCTGCGGCCCGGATGGTATCGCTCCTGATAAGTTGTTGTATGACAAGTTCAAGTAGCTCAGATAGGTTAGAGCCGATAAACCTGATGGGATTTCACCAGAAAGCTTATTGTAGGATAGGTCGAGGGACTGCAACTGCTTCAGGTCACCAATCTTGCTTGGGATTTCGCCGATCAACTGATTACTTGATAAGTTCAAACTGTTGAGCCCAATGAGCAAACTTATCTCCTCTGGAATATGTCCTGTTAAACTGTTATATGATAGATCAAGATTCACCACTAGCCTGAAGACTTCAAAGGTGTAATCACGTGTTTGGCCTTTTGTGACTACTGTCATGCTATCCTCAAAAAAGTAGTCAAACTCATTCTTAGATACGACTCTCATGCCTTTCAAGTTTGATAGCGACCATGGTATGCTTCCTGATATATTGTTATGGGCCATGTCCAAATGATAAAGATTTTCAAGGCAGGTAAGGTTCTTAGGAATATGACCATTGAACATGTTTGATCTCACCCTCAAGATATTCAAATATGGCATTGCTTCTGGTAACCACTTTGGCAATGTTCCAAAGAACCTATTGTATGAAAGATCAAGGAGTATCAAATATGAGGCACTCTGAAGAAATTTAGGGAATTCACCTGAGAGATCATTGTTGCTCAAGTCGAGAGTAGTCATGCTAAATCCAAATTGATCTGACTTCTTCGAGCACTGCATCACATCTCCTGTTAAATTGTTTCTTGATAGGTCCAACCATTCCATCTGAGTCGATTGGCACAGAGATGATGGGATGGTTCCTGTAATTTGATTATTTGCCAAGGACAAGACCTCAAGCAGTGGTGCTTTTAGATCTTCTGGCAATGACCCTGAGAAAGAGTTTGAAGACAGATCCAAGCCTGTTATATTAATAGGTAACAACCGTGGAACTAGACCTGTAAGCTTATTGGATCCGAGATATATATAGACAGCTGAAATGTGTTGTAGATTTGACGGTAATGAACCACTCAACCTGTTTTCTGATGCATCCAAGTACAAAGCTCGGGAAAACGTCATCCAAAACCAATCGGGAATAACATCATTCAAACTTGTATTTCTGAGATCAAGAGAATCAATGGCAGTCTGCCATCTAAGCCATTCTGGAAAACGGGGCCCCACTATGCATGACTCTAAGTTTATGCTCTTTATTCTAAAGGGGGGAACCCAATTTGGTTCAATATCCATTTTCAATGAGTTATGCGACAAGTCCAAAGACTCTAAATTCAACAAGCCTGAAAAATGCTCCTTAATGAGCACACCATTTAGTTTATTGCTACCCAGATCCAACTCTGTCAAGTTACCAAGTGCTCCAACTTCTAGTGGTACAGTACCGGTTATCATGTTATAACCGGCATCAAGAACACAGAGGCTGGTCATGTTACCAATCCATATTGGTAGTTTTCCGGTCATATTTGTATGCTCAATTGATAATACTTGTATTGTACTCCAGGAGCACCTTGGCAATTGATCCATGAACTCCCCAATGCTCACATTAATGTTGTTACCATTGAAATTCAGCACTTTTAAGTTGCACAAACTTTCTAAGTTTCTCGGTATCAAACCCACAAGATCATTTTCACTTAAATCTATGACTTGAAGGGACGTCAGGTTTCCCAGCTCTTCAGGAATAGGTCCATGCCAGTCACACTGGGAGAGGTGAAGCTCCTTAAGGCTTCTGAGGTCCCAGAAGAACCAGTTGTGCTCCAGTGATGTATCAAACGAGTTGGATGATAGATCAAGGACTTGGAGGTGTGTGAGGTTTGATTTTGAAGTAACAGACCTGTCTGTGTGGGTAAGGCCACAATCTTCTAAGCGAAGCACTCTCAGAGAAGTAAGCATGCTAACCATGTGAAACCAATCCCGCACAACATGGAGGTCCACTCCGGTCAAGTCAAGATACGTCAACATGGATAGACGTGATAACCATGCAAGACCCACTGCGTGCAGACTATTGGTATACCCACCAACATCAAGATATTTCAAATTTGAGAGATTACCAAATTGGGAAGGTATTGTCCCACCGAAACTTGATGACGAGAGGTTGAGATACCTTAGGTTCTCCAGAGAGCCCACTGACACAGGTATGCTTGCACCATTGAAGTAGTTAGAGCTCAGATCAAGATACCTCAACTGTTGCAGAGCGGCCAAAGAGGAGGTCATCTCATCTTTGGACAAACTCAAGCTGTTGTAGACATCCTGCTGGTTGCGGAGATCGAGCTTGATGACACGGCCTGTTCTGCTGCTGCACTGGACTCCCTCCCACCGGCAACAATCTTTGCCATGCCATGACGAGAGACGGCCAGCAGGGTCGAGAAGGCATGCCTTGAAGGACAAAAGGGCACCCCTCTCCCCGCTGATGCAGGTTGCAGCACCACCTGGTATTCTCACTAGAGCACTGGATGCAGACAGTGCTACATGGAAAAACATCAGGCAGAGTATTGCTGCAGATCCTTGGGCGAGATGTCCAAGCTTAGCAGCCATATTGGTTGGACAAGGGAGGGGACAGCTAGAAAATTGGAATGAATGATAATGGAATGACCGGAGGGAGTAGCTGATCCGACACAATGAGCACAATATGATATGCTATTTCAAGTCTTAGTCTTGGCAAGCACACTTTTCTTACACAGCTGTAGTGGCTCGTGGAATTTCTTATGATTATGACACCCCACCATGCAATGCATGGCCATGGATGACCATGGGACCATAGCACCACCGTATCTATCAAAGATGTTGCCTTCCCCTGTTCTTTTATGTAATCCTGAGATGAGAAGTGGAATAATTTCCACTCGGCGACTTTATGATTCTTTTAGTGAGCCATGTGATCAGAAATCCACACAAAACTTATTTTACGAACAACATAAAAAGAACCACACTAAAAAACAAGTCCAAACAAGGTTGTATCTAACTATCAGATCTCAGTCAATAGGGTGAAACGTGCTAGTGGCAGTAATAATATGATCACAAATTCGATTTAACTGTCACTGCTCACTACAGAACATCGCAACATCACTCTGAAATTATCTGAACCGAAAGAATCCCCATCACTCCACAGTTCAGCACTCTAATTGGAAGGTTAACAGACGGACATTGACTAAATTCAGTAGTTTAGCAGGTTAACACCTCGCACAAACACAAACACACACCGGTTCTCAGAACCACCTACCTATTTTATTCAAGAAAGATTTCACTCACGAGGTAATTAAGAAGTCAAGAAACGTGCGGCACACCTGATTCCGGCGAGCTCCATGCCGCCGTAGGAGAGGCAGTAGGCGCGGTTGGGGGTGGCGAGCCGAGACTGCTCCCCCAAGTGGCGCGTACATCCAGTCTCCAGAGGAAGGAGGGCAGGCTTGGCTTGCGGTGGAGCAAACCAGCGACACCCGACGCAGGCCACCCGACGACAACGACGACGCCATGCCGCAATTCAGCAGCCAGGCCCTGAATGGTGACTAGCAGCCTTGATCTCTCCTGGCTAGTGCGTAGTGGCTGCCTCCCTTTATTATCTCCTCATCCCTTCCTAATTCTTAAATCCTGATTAGCAATCATCAGTTCAGGTATATATTGATGCAAAAAACTGCATAGGGGCCAGCAATTAATAATAGATGCAATGCATTTGTTTTTTTCGCATTATGTTCTGTCATGTTGCCGAGAAACATGAGATATGCATCGGGTCAAGATTTTTAAGCATGTTAGAGAATTCGATTTTGATTGTTATCTTAATGTTTTTATTGCTTATCCCATCTTTCTGTAGAGAACTTATCATATCTTATTTATTGTGCTTCTGAAGAATTATTTGAGATCACCATTGACTCAGAGAGATTAAGTGGTTTGGCTACATTATGCACCGAGAATAAGTTATTAGATGAGATCGACATCAACTCCGTTATAAGTGACTTTGCTTCAAGGAATGTTAAAATAATTTTTTTAAGGTAATAATATATATATTATTTGATAAGCATGCTGTTTTGGATGCAATTTAGTGTTTTCTTTGATACAATTTATATATACGACATGCTGAAAATTCTTTAGAGATTTATACTAAGGCCCCCGAAAGGTTCCGACTTATTGTTTCGCCCCGGGCCCCTAAAATCTCAGGACTGGCCCTGGGTGGAGACAGCGGCGGAGACGGTGGAAGGGGGAGCGGCAAGTGCTACACCCCTTGTCGTCAATATGTGACGTCAGATGCCATGGGATGGCTAAAGTGAGGGGAAAACGCGAGGAAGAGAAGGTCGATGGTGCCGGAATCGGGTTGGGCACAAACACGGCGAGGACACCACGATGTACCCAGGTTCGGGGCTCTCCGGAGAGATAACACCCCTACTCCTGCTTGTCTCTTGTATATCAATGATAGGGCTACAATAACTACTTCTCTATCTTCTCAGGGGAAGGTGAGCGCCGCCGCCGTGGGCAAGGCTCTCTCTTGCTTCCCTGAGGAGTAACTACTAACAGTGAATGAACTGAGAGGAAATGAGTAATGGTGCTACTAGTGCGGGTCGTCCCTCACGCAGGAGGGGTACCCTGGCTCTTATAACGTGAGCCCAGGGTACTTCGGTAACTTCATTGCCGAATGGGCCCAGATGTCATCCTCTAATCGGCCTGGGCCCACCGACTGCTCCTCTCCGGGTGATCCGGAACCTACGAGCGGCGGCCCATGCTGTGGACTTGTAGGGTGTAGGGATGAACAGTGGAGCTAGGGGGTGCGGTCTTGTCGGCCTGTCCGCGGAATCGGCGGGGAGGTCGACACCGTATCTCCCCCAGATCTTTAACATGACCCGGCCTTCCTGCCACCCAGATATCTCGGGATATGGCATTTATAACCTCGTAATCATACCCCCGACTGAGTATCAGGTGGTTCCGATTGCGCCTGGTCCGACTGGTGGTCCCTGGCAAGGTTGATTGCTCTGGGCAATTGGCCTGCTAGGAGTCAGCCTCGGCCCAGCTGCAGGCCAATCGGATGATCGTCTTGGTGAAGGGAAGGGTGGTCCGATTGCGCCTGGGCCGACTGCTGGCATTTGATACGGCTGATTGCCTTGGGGCAATCGGTCGTACATCTGCCCAGCTCGGCCCAGCTGCGGCCCAATCGGTCCATCCTTGTCTCGAAAGATTGCTTCCGCTTGGGTTAGCCTACCCGGGTACCAATCCCCCGACAGTAGCCCCTAAAGCTGTATAGGTCCCACGGTCACCTGACCGCGGGGCCTTTGCAGTTTTTAATCTCTCTTGATATTCTCCGACTGCTATGGCCTCCTCGAGTGCGTCATTCCGAGTTCGTCGACCGACTCGGAGATCACACTCGGCTGACCAGATTTTCGTCCGATTGGATTTGGTTTGCTCCCGATTCGTGTCTCCGCTTTTGTGAGAAAATACATCTTTCGCCGATTTCATTCCAACGGTTACCTCCGATTCTTCCGGGATGGGATCAATGAGCTGGGACCCACGACCCATGCGCGACTTGACATAACTGCAGGGCCTGACCCCCACGTCGCACGCCTCGCCTTTTGCGCCAGGATCCTTTGCGCTGGTTTGCCGGTTGCCCTTCCTGTACCCTAGGCCACACAAAACATGACGATATATGTTTTGTAAACAGCTGGTTTACAAAACATGACGTCTTTCCACTTTATTCAATCCATACAATATATGTTGTGCTGCAATACATAAAGTACCTTTACAGTTAGCTAATACTCCTATATAGTGTTGGTACATTTTCGATAAAGATAGTGTTGGTACATAGTATACACCATTACCACTTACTCTTCAAATCACGCAGCACCAATAACATACAGCTCTTGAGCAGTTCAACTGCACATGAAGCGGGCTCCTCACGCTGTGTCGTTGTTGGTCTTCTTCATCAAGCGAGCCCAAGTTATAGCCACCCGTACATAAACCTCGTCATACAGCTTGTCAATGATCTGGAAGTAGGCAATCGCCCAAGTTCTCTTCAGTAACATGGTGCAAAACACCGTCAGAAGACCGACCACAAATCCTATGCTCATCCCAAGGTACAGATACACGATATGATCTGTATCTTCATGGACACTTTGTTCCGTGCTAGCAGTACTAGTAGAGCAGTTTCTCAAGAGAGGGTAGCCACAGAGACCGGGGTTGCCGATGTAGATATCAACTTGGTTATCGAGAGTTTGCAGCTGCGACCCGGATGGTATCGCTCCTGATAAGTTGTTGTATGACAAGTTCAAGTAGCTCAGATATGTTAGAGCTGATAAACCCGATGGGATTTCACCAGAAAACTTATTGTAGGATAGGTCGAGGGACTGCAACTGCTTCAGGTCACCAATCTTGCTTGGGATTTCACCAATCAATAGATTACTTGCTAAGTTCAAACCATTGAGCCCAATGAGCAAACTTATCTCCTCTGGAATATGTCCTGTTAAACTGTTGTATGACAGATCAAGATTCACAAGTAGGACAAACACGCCCATGGTATAATCACGTGTTTGGCCTTTTGTGACTACTGTCATGCTATCCTCATAAACATAGTCAAACTCATTCTTAGATATGACTCTCATTCCTTTCAAGTTTGATAGCGACCATGGTATGCTTCCTGATATATTGTTATGGGCGATGTCCAAATAATAAAGTTTTTCAAGGCAAGTAAGGTTCTTAGGAATGTGACCACTAAACATGTTTGATCTAAGCTTCAAGATATCCAATCGTGGCATTTTTTCTGGTAACCACATTGGCAATGTTCCAAAGAACCTATTGTATGAGAGATCGAGGAACATCAATCGCGAGGCACTCTGAAGAAATTTAGGGAATTCACCTGAGAGATCATTGTTGTTCAAGGCTAGGCTATACATCCTAGAACCAAATTGATGTGCGGAGTTTAAGCTGGACACTGAAGAACTGTTATCCGACTCTGCCCAACACTGCATAACATCTCCTGTTAATTTGTTTCCCGATAGGTTCAACCGTGCTAGACTGGTCAATTGGCACATAGATGATGGAATGGTGCCTGTAATTTGATTGTTTGCCAACAACAACAGAAACATATAGGGTGCTTTTAGCTTTGCTGGTAATGACCCTGATAAAGAGTTTGAAGACAGATCCAAGCCTGTTATATTAATAGGGAAGAGCCGTGGAACTAGACCTGTAAGCTTATTGGATCCGAGATATATATAGACAGCTGAAATGTGTTGTAGATTTGACGGTAATGAACCACTCAACCTGTTTTCTGATGCATCCAAGTACAAAGCTCGGGAAAATGTCATCCAAAACCAGTCTGGAATAACATCATTCAAACTTGTATTTCTGAGAACAAGAAAATCAATGTCAGTCAGCCATCTAAGCCATTCTGGAAAACGGGGGCCCACTATGCATGACTCTAAGTTTATGCTCTTTATTCTGAAGGGGGGAACCCAATTTGGTTCAATATCCATTTTCAATGAGTTATGCGACAAGTCCAAAGACTCTAAATTCAACAAGCCTGAAAAATGCTCCTTAATGAGCACACCATTTAGTTTATTGCTACCCAGATCCAACTCTGTCAAGTTACCAAGTGCTCCAACTTCTAGTGGTAGGTTTCCAGTCATGCTTGTATTCCTCATTGACAACTTCTGTAATGTACTCCATTAGCACCGTGGCAATCGATCCATGAACTCCCCAATACTCACATTAATGTTGTTATCATCGAAATTCAGCACTTTCAAATTGCACAAACTTTGTAAGTTGCTCGGTATCAAACCCACGATATCATTTTCACTTAAATCTATGACTTGAAGGGACGTCATGTTTCCCAGTTCTTCAGGAATAGGGCCATGCCAGTGACACCGGGAGAGGTGAAGCTCCTTAAGGCTTGTGAGATCCCAGAAGAACCAGTTGTGCCCTAGTGATGTATCAAACGAGTTGGATGATAGATCAAGGACTTGGAGGTGTGTGAGATTTGATTTTGAAGTAGCAGACATTGTTCCGTTAAGGTCGCAAGCTACTAATCGAAGCACTCTTAGAGAAGTAAGCATGCTAACCATGTGAAACCAATCCCGCACAACATGTAAGTCCACTCTGCTCAAGTTAACATAACTCAACAATGATAAACGTGACAACCATGCAAGATCCTCTGCGTGCAGATTATTGGTCCCACCAACATCAAGATATTTCAAATTTGAGAGATTACCGAGTTGGGAAGGTATTTTCCCGGTGAAACCTGACGTCGAGAGGTTGAGATACCTTAGGTTCTTCAGAGAGCCCACTGACACAGGTATGCTTGAACCATGGAAGTAGTTAGAGCTCAGATCAAGATACCTCAACTGTTGCAAAGCAGCCAAAGAGGAGGTCATCTCATCTTTGGACAAACTCAAGCTGCTGTGGCTATCCGTGCTGCGGAGGTTGAGCTTGACGACATGGCCTGTTCTGCTGCTGCACTGAACTCCCTCCCACTTGCAGCAATCTTCGACGTGCCACGATGAGAGACGGCCAGCAGGGTCCACAAGGCCGGCCTTGAAGGACAGAAGCGCATCCCGCTCCCTGGTGATGCAGGTTCCATTTCCACCTGATGATATCCTCGCTTGAGCACGGAAATCAGACGGTGCTGCATGGAAAATCAACAGGCAAAGCATTGCTACAACGCCGTGGACGAGATGCCCAAGCCCAACAGCCATATTGATCGGTTGTAGGAGGGAACAGCTAGCTAGTTACTGGATGGGAACGATAATGGAATGAGCAGAGAGACTAGCAGTCAGATCCCACTCCACAACACAAGCACAATATATGGTCTAGTCTACGATATGCTGCTATTCCAAGTCTTTGTTCCACGAACCGTCATGGATGACCATGGGACCAGAGCAGCAATGTAAGACTTGTTCCACGAACATATCGACTTAACCCTTCCCCTGTTCCTTTATGTAATTCCTGAGGCCAAAAATCCACACAAAATTTATTTTACACAGAACAGAAAATGAACCACACTAAAAAAACAAGGGGTGCATCAAGTCCAAACAAGGTTGTATCTAACTATCAGATCTGAGTCAACAGGGTGAAACGTGCTAATGGCAGTAATGATATCATCACAAATTCGATTTAACTGTCACTGCTCACTAGTCACTACATCGCAACATCACTCTGAAATTATCTGAACTGAAAGAATCCCCATCACTCCACAGTTCAGCACTCTAATTGCGGCCGGACGTTTACCAAATTCAGAAATTTAGCAGGTTAACACCTCGCACAAACACGAACACAAACCGATTCTCAGAACCACGTACCTATTATATTCAAGAAAGATTTCACTCACGAGCTAATTAAAAAGTCAAGAAACGTGCGGCACACCTGATTCCGGCAGCCTGCTTCCGGCGAGCTCCGCTGCCGGAGGAGAGGCAGTAGGCGCGGTTGGGGGTGGCGAGCCGATACTGCTCCCCGGAGTGGCGTACATCCAGACTCCAGAGGAAGGAGGGCGGGCTTGGCTTGCGGCGGAGACAGCGGCGGAGACGGCGGAATGGGGAGGGGCAAGGTTTTTTTTTTTTGAGACAGTCAGTTGTGGGCTTGGACTGGCCCTCAAGCGAGCGTCCGGGTCCAGCGAAGACGCCATGCTGACGACAATCTTATTCTTATTTTGCTTTCAATTTATATTTAAAATGAGTATATTATAGAAACATAAATTTAACTTAAAATTATGAAAAACAAAATCAGCATAGTATAAAATTTTATAGTGCAACTAATTTTTTTTGATAGATTTAAAAAATAAATGTTCCGGACATCAAAACAATGTATGTGAAAATTATAAAAGACACTTATATAATATAAAAAATATATTTGTGTAGTACACAAAAAAAAATTCGTACCATTAAAAAAATGTACGTAACATAATTATTGCGTTCCACACAAATGTTTGTGGCATGTTTATGTAGTTTTAAAAAATGTTTATTACCGTAGGAAAATGTTCAACATGTATTTGAAAAAATGTTAACCATGTATTAAAAAAAGTGTTAAAAATATGTATGGAAATAAAAATATATATTGTATATTTTAAAAATGTTTAATGTGGATCAAAAATATATTTCACGTGTACAATAAAAATGTATATTGTGGTCTGGAGAAAAGTAGAGATGTGTTACAAAAAAGTCAATAAAATCTGAAAAAAAAACAAACAAAAAAGGATTAAAAAAATATAAAGAAACAAGAAAAACAAAAATAAAATAAAATAAATATTAGGCAAAATCAGATAAAAAGGAAGAAAATCGATACAAATATCAAAAAATATATTTAAAAAAGTAAATCAGAGAATTAACAAAGAAAAAACAAAAAAAACTTATATTCTTGTAGAAGAGTGATGGAGGTTTTAATGGACATGATCTCAGAGAGGATTAGGTTACACTTTTGAGTGTCTCCTAAACCTCTCACGCTCCATGATGGTAAAGTGAAATAATTTTTATTCATAAAAGGGTGTCTAAGCACCAAAGCACAGAGAGTGTTGACAGCAAACAAATACAAGGGGGATTTGGATTCCTACTGAATCCATTGCGAGGAAGTAAACCGGACGCTGCTATGGGGGCAGAAATCCGAAAGCGCCCTTCCCAAGGGCACACTCTACAACAAAGCCTCACGATGACGGTCATGGTGAGGGGAGGGCACCGACAGCGAGAACGACATCAATCTCATCACGATTAACACCACAAATACGTGCAATGGTATCCAAAGCCATCGCGTCATCATCCGCATCATCGGGGTCATAGAGGGGAGTCTCCTCTATAGAAGCCACCAGCTCGTTCGTCATGGAGGCGATGAAAAAACATGTGGCCTCGACATGGGTAGCACTATGAGTCATGCACATGTAAAAAAGGAGACTTACGCATGGTGATCCACATGTTCGGGTGCACTTTGGCTGCAGAGACAGTGTGGTGAGATCGAATGCTGCACTTACAAATGCGGTCCTCGTGAATTGCTAGGTCGAATAAGATCGCCGCAAAGAAGGGCACACATGGAGCAGGCGCGGCGTCACCGAGCACCACGGTATCCGAGGCCGTAGGCGGCATAGTAGCACCACTCACCGCTCTGCCAAGATCCTCAGAGCCCAAGTTCATCGAGGCTTGTCAATAACCCCCGTTCCGGGAAGAGCAAAGGGCGTGCCCAGGTCAGAACAGATCACATCCTCGTCCAACACCACCACGTCCACTGCCCCCTAGAGAAGAAGCATGCCGCACCTAGAGTCCACATACTTAGTTTAGGCCTCCTTTGATTCATAGAATAGGAAAATCATAGGAATAGAAAACCCATAGAAAATCCTATAGGAGAAGAGAAGTCATTTGAATGATAGGATAATATTTTCTTCATTAAGTCTAGGATAATATATTTGTTTCCTTTAAGTGGAAGATTGATTTCTGTCCTCCATAAGAGTAAGAATCCATTCCTAAAAATCAAAGAGCTTTTAAAAAAATCCTACAAATTTTTTAATCCTAGAGAATTCTTTTAAAATTCCTACAACTCAAAGAAGCCCTAAGTGTTTATTTTGGCTTTTCTAAGGATTTTTTCAATGAGGGGTTGGGCGATCGCGGGCGGGTTGTCTCCTATTTGCTTGGCCCGGGACTCCACCTTGGCCCAATACATATTTGCCAGAGTTATGCTTATGCATGTCTATTTATTTATTTTAAGTTGCACGCGTACGCCTATTTGAAAGAAGCACATGCAAAGTCGCAAGGACACATATGTTTGTTTTTATCGCAAAAAATATATTCTTCTCGGTCCTAGCACTGACGGCCGTGAACGGTGAAGAGGTTGCAACGTTCTTGTCAAGAATGGGTCACACAAGTTTTGGTGAAAGTATGATACATAATCACTGCTCACTGCAAATTCAATTCGATTTTACACTTCATATTACATTACTACAATAATTGTTAACCTCAGAATAAAATTAACGTCTATTTGATGTTTATAAATACCCGACAAATTCTTTCTACTAGCCCATTGAGATGATGCTAGTTAGAGACTTAGAGCCGTTTGTTTGAATGAGCGCCAATGGTTTGTATGTTTGTTCTTGTGCAAACCACAATTTGTTTTGAAACCACAGTGTACAATCAATAACAAATCGGATACATTAATCGTCATCTTGTAATCCATATATTTTTTCTAAATTACCCTCGAATAAGATTTCTGATTAACACTACTCGAGTAACATATTACATCCAGCATTGAACACTATAGTAGAGAATAAAAATACAGCGGAATTGGCAAATCATTCAAGCTTGATCCCCGGCGGCATGGATGAATCAAACAAACAACCCCTTGGGGATGCACTCCAGCTGCGAGAACGTGTCTCCGGTGAACTCCTGCATCAGTTGGTCGAGGAACAACCCCTCCTCCGACGATGACCACGGCCCGCCGGCGTGCTCCTGCATCATCAGTTGGTCGAAGAAGAAACCCTCCTCCGACGACGAAGAGCGCTTCTCGCCGGTATATCCTTGCATCAGCTCGTCATCCGGCGAGTACGGCGGAGCTTGCACCATGAGAGGACCCCACGCCCACTCGGCGACGCGGTGGTGCTCGGCCGGGAGCCGTTCGGGGGCGATGTACTCCGACGACGACCACGGCTCCAAATCCATGGCCATAGCCATGGTTTCTTGTCCTCTTTCCACGGCGACGGAGATCGATCGTGCTTGGTGCTACGCCGACGCTTCCTCTGATGCTGTGTCTTGGTTTCGCTGGCTTGCGCTTGATCGATCGATGCCTAGCTAGAGAGCTCGGGTGCCGTGCTTTATGAGCTCGATCCAAGTCCAACCCAGGGGCGGGCGCTCTGGCCGAGTCGGACACCGGAGTGAGAAGAGATAACTGGCCGAGTCGAAGTGATCATCTGCCCTGCCCCTGCCCTGTCCGAAACATAGCAGAGCCACACATGCAATGCAAGCAATGTACGTACGTAGTATCAGCTGAAAAAACGGTTCTCTATGTGGAATAATCTGGAGATTCATGCAATATCACAAGACGGAAAAAATACATACTTTTGTCATGCAATATCATCTGCAATCCCTGCCCTGTCCGAAACATAGCAGGGCCACGCATCCAGCCAGGCAATGTAGTAGTATCAGGCTATCAGCTGAAAAAACGGTTCTACGTGGAAAAATCTGGACTTGTTTAGTTCTATGTGTCCGATCACACAATTAAGCAATTTCACAAGTTTTATACACTCATGTAATTAAAAATATTTATAAATTTATAAACAAAAACGAAAAAAATGACTTGTTTAGTTATTTTACATTTCAAGCTATAAATTCATGGATTTAGAAGAAAACAAACTTCACAAGTATATAAAAATATTCTTTATTATTAAAAACATGTTTAGAATTATTAAAATGGTCTTGCATTTTTCAAGTATTTTTGAATTTTTAAAAACCACAAATATGAAATTATTTACATATCAAAAGAAACAACACTAATAATAAAATGGAAAAATAATTAAAATAAAATCATAAGACCATAAATAAAACATCTGGCCGAACAAAAAAAATGGTAAAAAAACCTGTGAAAGGAAACCCTCATTCGCATGATCATATGCTACACTCTTGAGATTTTTTTAAATAATACATTTATTTAAATAAATTATAAAAACAATGCATGTTTTTTAAAATTTACAGAAATAATACGTCATTGGTCACGACCTGGCCGACTGGACCCAGTTGGTCACGGCCTGGCCGATAAGATCCCAGTTGGCCACAGCCTGGCCGATAAGATCCCAATTGGCCACGGCTTGGCCGAGTGGTAGCAGTCTGCATGCACTAGTTCTAGTCGGCCCACCCGGACATGCAGTCGGCCCAGACGTGGCCTACAGGTTGCAGTAGACCTAGAGTTGGCCGATAGGCCTCCAGTCGGCCTAGAGTTGGCCGATAGGCCGGGCCGAGTGGAAGCAGCCCCAACCGGACACCCTTTTCTTTCTTCCTCCTCTCTCTTCTTCTTCCTTCTTCCTCCTCCTCCCTTCTTTCTTCTCTCTCACGGGCTGAACTTTGCTCGAATTAATACTCCATTTTCAACCGATAATTAGCCTATTTTTCACCGTAGTTGTATTGCATAGCTCGTGAGGCCAAGGCCGCAAAAGATGCTGGTGATGGGAAAGAAAAATATCCACGCTGCACGCAGTAGATTTGTGTGGTAGTATCTTCAATTTCACACGCGGTTGTATCTTAATTTTAGTACTGCAATGTATCTTTATTTCAATAGTAAAATGTATCTTCATTTTAGTACTGCAATATATCTTTATTTTAATAGTTAAATGTATCTTAATTTTAGCATTGCAATGTATCTTTACTTCAATACTTAAATGGTGTACTGATTTTGAAATAATTTCAAATCATGTGCTAATACTGATTTTGTTATTAAAAACATATTATTTTACTTCAATACTTAAATTATGTCATGTAGGCCAGGTTGTGGCAGACTGGCCCAGTCGGCCCAGTCACGGCTGACTGGCCTCTATCGGCCTGGCCGTGGCCAATTGCATGGCCGGTTGATCGACAACTACCATGGTTGGCCCAACTGGCTCCAGTCGGCCAGGCCTAGGCCGACTGGGATCCTAAATGGTGTATTATTTCTGTAAATTATAGAAAACGTGCATTATTTCTATAATTTATCTAAATAAAAATATATATTTTTAAAAATCCTACACTCTTTGGGTTGTACCAAAATCGCTAGCTCATGTGCGGAATGTCGACAACTTCTCACAAAATGCGTTAAATAGGAACTTTCACAAATCTTGGAGCATGTAATGGCGTTGCCCCACCTGACACCGAGTTAAGTGATTGTGGCCTATTGACAATACATTTATGCTTCTTTCGGTTTGTAGGAATTTTTAAGAAAATCTAAAGGATACAAACATCCTTTGGTACCATTTGATTTTAGGAATGTATTCATATTCCTATGAAGGATAGTTTTTTAGCTTACATTTTAAGAAATGTTAGACTATTTTCACATTTGTCTTTGCAATTTTAAACAACTATTCAAATATTTTAAATTTGTGATTGAAACTACCAGATTATTCATTTATCTAAAGATATGTTCACGTAATCTAAAAGCTGTTCATCCATTTTTTTGACCAAACTAAAATAAAACTGATAAATTCGGTGGAAGGAACCGCTTGTCCGCATGACCCTATGGTACGCTATTTTGGCCAGCCTAAAATCAGTAGCTCATGTGCGAGACGTCGATAAATTGTCACGAAATTTGATAAATTGGAATTTCCATGAAGCTTGTAGCGTGCAATGGTGTCGTGCCACCTCATACCGAGTTAAGTGGACCACATTTAATGAGGCCAATACATTTCAGGTTTTCACTCAAAACTTGTTATCCTTTGGGACTAGATTGTTTATCTTATTAAATTATGTACCCCTCAAAAAAATCTTATTAAATTATGTAATTAATTCTATGAAAAAGGACTATAAATATATATTACTTATGTTCTATGAAATAATTTTGTGAATATTCAAAAAGTGTCCTAGTATTCTGATATTGGGTTTTGCAATTTAAAATAACTATTATATTTTTGATATATTCATGTAACAAAAAACATTGATTTGTTGACAAATATGTTCGTGTAATCTAAAAGGTTTTCACACATTTTAATGTTAGTTCATGTAACTACTGAATTTCTCATGTATTTATATATCATCTAAATAATTATGAAATTAGGAATTTTCTCTAATTAAACAGTTGTTAACACATAAAAGAAATGCACATCATGTAATCTCTAAAATCATCTTCGACCAAGTTACACACAAAATGGACCTCTTCCGGGCCTGTGTGTATGAAATTTTCGTTTTGTAATTCTTTCATGGGCACAAATCCAAATGAAGAGTTATATAATTAGAGGAAAAATTTGGGCATTTAGTTTGAATGCTAGTATTGAAAAAGCATGTAAAATCCTCATAGAATAGCTCGTAGCTTGTAGCTCAAAGGGAGACAGATGTTGACCCTCTTCCTTGAAGAAAAATACTGCTAGGAGAAGAAAGTAGAGAGGGAGAAGGGGTAAACATCGTCGGACGTTGAGGGAGTTGCACTGTGGGGAGACTGAAATAGGGCAAGAACTCCGACGGATGGAACCGGTGTGCACAAATAGAAAACTGGATAATAGTAGTAAATGAAAAGTCCACATACACACCCTAATCCCTGTTGTTCACCGATGTCAGAAGCTGGTAATGTGACCTCGCAAAAAACAAACTGGTAATGAGTGACTCATTGTTCGCACACGAACACGTCGTCACCGTATGCCCTCGACATCGGGGGTGATGAACCGCAGCTCAAGTCGAAGGCGACCCGATCGAAAGTGCGGTACGCATGCAGTCCATCTGGTGCTTTTATACACCCGAACTCCTCACGCCCAGAGGCATCCCGTCAGGGTGCGCGGCGACAATGGGTTGCCCTAGGTCAACCTCATGGCCCCTAGGGCCTCAAGGTTCGTCGCCCTGCAATAAGAAGAACGAGTAGAAAGATACAAGGATATGGATAGATGGACACGATAAAGATGTAGTTGTGTTTGTTCGATTGTGTGTTGTTTAATTGACCATCACCTCTCATCTACATATGAGACGTCTGGACTTTCGTACAAGAAAAAGAACTCCAAATTCCATCCAAATCTTTCCAAACCTAAACGAACTCGGATTACAGGTGGTCCCAAAACAATAGTTTGATTCTTTGGATGTGGAGGCCGCATACAACCTCAGATGAAAAACTCTAAACATCAAAATTTTAGCTCTTGAAGAGGCAAAGAACTTCCATGTTGAACATTTTTTTTATTCGGATCCATCTTCAAGGTCTAATTTCTCACGCTTTTCATCAGACATCGATTGTACGAGTCTCTTGTCCTAGGCGTCACGTTTTGGTTCTCAGATGCCACATATGTTCTTGGATGAACAAACTCAAAACATAAAAGTTGTTCTCTGTGACGAGGCAAAGAACTTTTATGTTGAACTTTTTTTTGATTCGAAATAATCTTAAAGGCCGAATTACTCACTATTTTTCTATATGACATCAGTTGCATAATTGTCTGTTTTCGGGCGTTAATTTTTTTGCTCTTGATGGTATCCATCTTGCTGGCTATAAGTTTTGCATACGAACTCGGATTGAGATAATCCAAATATCATATTCAATTGCTTCGATGAGGCAAAGACAATTCGTGTAGAATGCTTTCTCATATGAGAACGTCTTGAAAGCTTAATCAGCCAATCAATACTCTAAATACAAAACCTTATCACTTCGAGCACAACTTCGACCTTCGATATGAGATCGGATGGCGTTGATCCAAACTTCAAAGATGATTATATCGTTAATACCGAACTTTTTCATATAAAACACTTCTTCATTTGAGATAATTTTATATATGTTTTTTATTATGCCAAAAACTGATGTCAACACTCATGAATTCTCATGAACCGGGCAAAGCAGCACGGAGTAAAAGAAAAGCACACGAAAGATTAGCGCGAATACAGACATACACACAGAGTCACAGACAAACTGTTACAAACCACGCACATACGATACACACAATAATCTACAGGGCCACGTAGCGTAAAAGGTGCATGCAACTGTACGACAGACAGAGCGCACGTACGTACGTGCAAGCAGGCAAAGGGTCATGCAATATCATCCTTCTTCCTAGATAGCTACTTGACGAGTATGCGGACACCACCGATGCCCGCCATGAACGCAAGCGGCAGCAGCGAAGCGCACAGCACCCACCGGCGTGCAAGATAACGACGCTGATGCTGCTGCTGCCCCTGCCGCCGGCCGTCTGATAGCCAGACCACCGCGATGTAGGCCTCCGCCAGGCCGATGATGCCGGCGGCGATGACGGAGGCGTAGTAGGCCTGCCTGTGGCCGATGAAGATGCCGGCCGGCGCCTTGTAGATGGCCGACGCGGCCGACATGCAGGCGGTGAGGAGCCCGACGGCGCACACCATGCATTCCACCCAGCGGTCTCCCTTCCTCGCCGCCGCCGCCGCCGCGAGCTCGCCGGCCTCCACGTCGAAGCTGAGCGCCGCGTCACCCATCCCCGATCGAACTGCAATTTATGTACAGTTATTATAGGTGCGTGTGTTGGGGCAACTGGAGTAGGAGATGGAGGTCTGGATGCGTTCTAGTTGCGCCGGCTCGTTGCTATATATACAGGATAGGACGGATCGTGCCCGGAGCGTCCGGAGCGTGCTTCTCGCTGTCGATCGCCGCCTGTCTCAATCAAGTTTTTCTCAGTTTAATTGCAAGTTTTTGTATGAACTTGTTCTTGTGGTGCAAGTTGACGTACTGTAGATGTATTTAACTCATTTATATTAGTACTCCCTCCGATCCATAATAAGTGTCGCTCATCTAGTACAAAGTTTGTACTAACTTAGTACAAAATGAGCGACACTTATTATGGATCGGAGGGAGTAGTAGATATATACTTGGAGAAAATGAGAGAGTGCAAAAGCTCCGGCGGCTCTTGGAGAACGGGTGGGGGTGATTAGGTGCCTATACCGCGAGTAAGGGAGACAGGAAAAGGTGCCGTCCAGGTCTGATTATTCTTGATTCAGGGAGACGACTCAAAATTTCTACCCTCCTGATCATCTCTGACGCTACTCTCCCTACCCACATTCTCGCCCTGGGAGACGACTCAAAATTTCTAAGAGGCATGCATACGGAAGAAACATTGTGATTTTGGTGGTTGGTTGAGTTTGACAGATATAACTAGCATTTTAGGAGATGGAGGAAGCAAACAAATTTGAGGCCGCCTATTTTGTTATGTACTATCAGAAGAAAAGTACGTATGTAATTAGTCAGTTTTCTGGGCCGCACGATTGAATCTGGCGGTCCTAGTTATCATCGACCTTTTACCTTCCCATGTACATCTTGAATCACAACCTAGACGCCTCATGTCTTCGTCTTTGGGGGCAACCAGAGTTTAAAATTTCGTTGGAAATTTTGAGGGTGCCCAAATTTTTTGCGTTTCGCTCAAATAATTTCGGTTGGTTTGAATTTCTATAAAAAATAGCTTGGAAAATTTTGCAGGTCCAGGATAAATTCAAACCTGTGTTACTTGATAGTGCTCCCTCCATTTTAAAATAACTGTGTTACTAAGGTTAAGACAATTATTTTGAAACGAAGAGAGTACACTCAAACACGACACTCATGCTTGGGCAAGCTGCTCTACGTCAACCATCCAAGCGTAGAGGGAAGAAGAGGCCCATTGTCAGCCATCGCAAGGGGCTTTTCCCCGGCGGCTCCGACCAATGGCAACGGCGGGGAAGAGAAAGCACGAAGGTGGAGGTTGGACGAGCCTAGCTGCCACCTGAGTACGAGGGCTAGGGTGAGGGCTCAATCCTTAGGGTGTCATATGTTAGAATGTCATTTCAGTGTGTATGTGCAAAACACCTTACTTCTCTTCTATAATGTAAATAATAGACTATCTCCATTACAGAATATAGGACTTCCTAAAATAGATGAGATACGCCACATAAAAATAATATAACTATATTTATCGTGAAAAATGCTTCACAATTTTGTAATTATTACGTCTTATATTTTGGTACAGAGGTAGTATTTAACTTGTTAACTAAGATATTCATATAAAAATTAACAGAAAAAGTTGGCATCCCCAATACCATGTCTCTATAACTATTAACTTTACGTATATTTAATGCATTTTGGAACAGCGGAAGTATTTTCCAAAAAGAAAAATAGCACAAGATCAAACAAATTATGCAGGTGAAATACATCCAAATGAGAAATAACCCATGAACCAATGAACCAGACTGGATAAGAACATCTCACTGAAGTCCTTACGGTGCACCAAGACCAAGTTCATGGATAGCCTGCAACTAGTGCTGATGGACGCGTGATGGAGATTCTAATCCAAGGAAAACAACAATTTGAAAGAAAGCAACCCAGATCAGACCACCACAAATTAAACCGTATTTTATTACCATCACACGCAGTCGCTAAACGAGCTAACCACTAGTACATAGCGTGGTGCGTAATGTACGTTTTCCCCGTAAACCCTAAAACCCTCCCTGGCGGCGGCGATTAGGGCGAACGAGTGGCAGCGACGGCGCACGCCAGATCAGATCGGCGAGGTGCGTAGCAGCTAAGGGAGAGATGGCGACATCGTCTTCTCAAGGTGGCCGCTGCCGTGGGGATCATTCTCCACGCTCGGCGAAGGCGCAGATGGAAGAGGCGCTAGGAAAGCTGGATCTGACGGAAGAGGAGGCTACGCCTCTGGTTCTGGATGATCGAAATGAAGGCGCGCCGAAACATTGGCTTCTGGCGGGCAAAGTCCTGCATCGTTCTCTCTTCCACATCCAAACGATCTCCAATGCTCTTCGTCCTGCATGGGGTAACCCGAAGGGCTTGCAGTTTCGACCTCTTAGAGAGAACATGTTTGTGGTTGTGTTTGAAGTCAAACGTCGCGTGAGGGAAGAAGCACCCTGGCATATAAGCAAGCATGTTGTCATCTTGGAGGAGTTCCAGTCCCACATGCAACCATCTGAACTCATCTTTGATAAGCTTCAGATTTGGGCTAGGGTTGTTAATCTGCCATACAACCTGAGAAACGAGACATGGGGGCTAGCGATTGCACAACAGATTGACAAGAAGGCCACTAATGTCCAGATTGATCCGGTGGGAGGGTTCTTGCGTGCCAGTGTTACAATCGATGTGAACAAACCTCTGCGCCATTGGATCCTTATTGAATCGGCAAAGAGGAACAAGAGGGACTGGTATGATATTGAATATGAACAAGTTCCCCACTTTTGCTTCTCTTGTGGCCGGCTTGGACATTCAGATCTGTTTTGCCCGACCCCGGGCACTAGAGATGCCGAAGGAAATCTTCCGTTCAAACTCAGCTTGCGGGCGTCAGAGGATAGGAAAAAGGCTAGCTCGGGGGATAGCAATTCTAAAGATCGCCCTGAGGTACAAAGTAGTGCCAAAGAATCCTGTACCTCCAGCACAAAAAACACCAAGATGAAGGAGGTCACCTCCCGTTGAAGAAGAAGACAGTGCCCAAGAGCAATGGAGGACCGAACCAGAACCAGGTGTATCGCCCAATTACGCCTACTTTCACATTTCCAACAGGGAAAGGGGAGGAAGGAGCTCAGGGATCAGGCACAATAGTTTTTGCAGCTCAGGCTATAGCACAACAGGCCAAGTCAGTGGATGCTGCGATAGAGAAGAACCCAAAGAAGACGAAACCGACACCACCAAATTCTGAATCTTCGGCAGAGGCTGCGAGTCAGCCATGCCAGGATCAATGAGTGCCTTGAGATGGAACTATCGAGGGCTTGGGAACCCTTGGTCAGTTCGTGAGCTTCGCAAAATTGTGAAGCAAGAAGGGCCCTCCCTTTTATTTGTCATGGAAACCAAGATAAAAGGGAAGAGAGTTGAAGATCTGAAGTCTATGCTAGGTTTTACAGGCGCTTATGCTGTAGATAGTGATGGACTCAGTGGTGGAATTGGTCTTTTCTGGACCAAGGATGTTACTGTCACACTTAAAAACTATAGTCAATCACATATTAATGTTGCTGTTGAGCAAGAGAATAAAGTGTGGCAGTTTACTGGTTTTTACGGGGAACCTCGAGTTGAAAACAGACACCATAGCTGGAGGTTCCTGCGTACTTTGGCCGCTTCAATACAGGGGCATGGTTATGTATGGGTGATTTTAACGAAACCTTGTATGGAGAGGAGCATTTCAGTGTCAACCAGAGGCCGGAGAATCAGATGAGGGATAACAAACTGTGGTCTGCAAGATATGGGTTGGCAAGGTGTTCCATTCACATGGGATAACAAACAGTTTTGTAATGCCAATGTCAAAGCAAGAATCGATAGAGCTTTTGGCAACATGGAATTTCTGTCTCTCTTCAGGTTTTCTGTGGTCAAGCATCTGAGTAGCATTGAATCTGATCACTGTTTTGTCCTTGAAAATTTGAGGTCAAAAGCGGCTACCAAATGGTCTCGAGCGGCAAAAAAAAATCGCTATGAAAATGTCTGGCAAACCCATGCACAATATCATGTTGTGGTGCGGGAAGGATGGCAACCAGGCTCAGGCTCGAGAGGACTCGTGGGTGTTGTTGAAGCGCTTACTTCAGTTCAACAGAACCTGGGGCCCTGGGGTGACAAAGAATTTGGCAATCTGACCAAGAGGGTCCGAAAACTCCAAGCTCATCTTGAGAAACTGAGAGGTACCTCGATTGGCCGTGGGCCATCGGAGGAGGAGGCGACGGTTGCTGCACAATTACGGGAAGCTCTTTGACAACAGGAGATCTGGATTAAACAACGTTCAAGGGTGATGTGGCTTCGCGAAGGTGACCGCAATACCTCGTATTTTCAGGCGCAAGCAGCTCAACGGAAAAGAATCAACCGAATCACCTCATTACAAAAATCTGACGGACAGTTTTGTACGTCTCCAGATGAAGTGAAAGCGGAGATAAATGAATTCTACATGTCCCTATATCAATCTCAAGGATATACAGATATGAATGAGTTACTGGAATGTGTAACTCCTCGAGTGTCAGAACCGATGAACTCGTTCTTGCAACGTGATTACGTTGCTGACCAAGTGAAGAAGGCTCTGTTTGAAATGGCACCATCTAAAGCACCAGGAGTAGATGGCTTCACAGCGGGGGTTTTCCAACGGCACTCGGAACTAGTTGGCTCAGATGTAACCAGCGCCGTATTGGATTTTCTTAATGGAGGCGAACTACCTGTGGGTTTGAATGATACGACAATCACGTTGATCCCAAAGGTACGCAATCCCCAGAAGATCTCTCAGTACCTCCCTATTGCCTTGTGTCCGGTTCAATACAAAATTGCAGTGAAGACAGTGGCAAACCGGACAAGAAGAATTTTGGACGAGGTTATTGGAGAAGAACAAAGTGCTTTTGTACCAGGGCGTCTGATCACGGACAATGTTCTTGTGGCATATGAGAGTGTACATGCGATCAAGAGACGGAAATGGGGTAAAAACTGTTGTTGTGTAGTTAAACTTGATATGCTTAAACCGTACGATCGTGTGGAGTGGAATTATCTTGAGGCCATGCTCTTCAAGTTGGGCTTCAATGAAAGATTTATACGGCTGATAATGAAATGTGTATCGTCAGTCCGTTTCACTGTAAAGGTCAATGGGGACTATCTTCCATCGTTCTCTCCCAGCAGAGGACTCCGACAAGGTGATCCTATGTCTCCATATTTGTTCCTAATATGTTCTCAAGGTTTCACCTCCCTCCTCAACAATTATGGTGGGCGGAACATTGACAAGGGCATCAGGGTGAGTGTTCACTCTCCTTGGGTGAATCATCTCTTATTTTCGGATGAAAGATTAATCTTTCTCAGTGCTAAACATCAGAGTGTGAATAGACTAAATGAGATCCTTCGAATTTATTCGGACTGTTCGGGCCAAGCAGTTAATCACGAGAAGAGCTCAATTTTTTTCAGTGGGAATACAACACAACCTCTTCGCGATGAGCTCAAGGCTTCGCTGGGTATCATGGTTGAAGCGTTTTCAGAGAGCTACCTGGGATTACCCATGGCTGTCGGCAGAATTTCTAGTGGCACCTTCGATCATATCCAGGAAAGAAGCCGGAGCAAGATGCAAGGTTGGTCAGAGAAGAACTTGGCGCGTGCGGGCAGGGAGGTTCTCGTCAAGATTGTTATTCAGGCGATCGCCACATACAACATGAGTTGCTTCCTCCTTACCAAGAAAGTGTGTTCGGACATTACCTCTTCTATGGCTCGATACTGGTGGGCAAGTTCTTTAGACAAGCAATCTCTTCACTGGATTTCTTGGTAAAAGCTAGCTACACCAAAAAGCAAGGGCGGCATGGGATTCAGAGACCCACACATGTTCAACCTTGCTATGCTCGGGAAACATGGGTGGCGCCTACTAACACAACCGGACTCTCTATGTGCTAGGGTTCTTAAAGGCAAATACTACCCACATACAGAATTCTTGCAATCAACCACACCAGTCAGAGCGTCTTCAACCTGGAAGGCAATCATAGCAGGGCGGGAAGCACTGGAAGGTGGCCTAATCCATCGTGTTGAAGATGGGTCGAGTATCTCGATATGGAATGACCCCTGGATCCCTAGTACTATCTCTCATAAACCTACTAGACGGCTAAATGGGGTTCTCCTAACGAGAGTTGCAGATTTTATAAATGAGTACTCGGGGTCGTGGGACACCGAACTCGTAAGACAGATTTTCTTACACCATGATGCTGAAGCAATCTTGAATATCCCTCTCAACCCATCTGGTGGTGAAGACTCTATTGCTTCGGCTTTGGAAAGATCAGGTGTCTACTCTGTTAAATCGGCGTAGGTCTCTAGTGACTCGCAACGAGCGTAGTTCTCCAGAGGAAGGGACCAATACAGGTACTTCATTGATAGATAAACATTTATGGGCATCTCTTTGTAAGCTTCAAGTGGTACCAAAGGTTAGGGTGTTTTGCTGGCGAGCTGTTAGGGGAATCCTTCCAGATTCCGCCACCTTAAAGCACCGACATATCAAAACACGAAGTGTTTGTGATGTTTGCAAGGCCATGGATAAGTATTTTATGCACACGATGATCTTCTGCTCTCATGCGAAGGCATTCTGGATTGCTGCAAGAGATCAGTTTGATCTTCGTCTACCTTGGTTTCACCCTCAAACTTGGACAAAGGATATTGTTTTAGACCCGATAATCAGGGATGATGAAAGGGGTCTGATAATTACCATCATGCACTCAATTTGGACGCCTCGAAATCGGTGGTCTCATGAGAAGGAAGGCTATGATCCGGTTCAAGGAATCAAATGGGTTCATGAGAACTTAGCCATTCTTGATCTCCCAAGAAGAAAGGCAAGGATTTCATCTCCAACTTGCTGGCGACCACCTAACCCAGGGTGGATCACTATCAACACGGATGGTGCAATAGATGTGGATGTCATGAAAGGCGGAGCGGGCGGAGTTGCGAGATCCCATCTCACCTTTGTGGGGGCATGGAGTAAACCTCTCCCCGGAGTCATGGATCCCCCCGGAGTCACGGATCCCTTTGTTGCGGAGTTGCTGGCTTTCAGGGAGGGGGTCATTTTCGCTCGTCTTCGTGGTTTCTCACATGTGATAATGGAGACTGACTGCCTGGAGCTAGTCAATCTCTGGAATGAGCGCAGCAATACGAGGTCGATAGCTGCGCCTATCTTAAGTGAACTTGGTGACCTGGTCCCCAATTCTGTATCTTTTTTGGTTAATCATGTTGTTAGAGAGGCTAATTTTCCTGCCTATTTTTGTGCTAAGCGAGCTCGTAGCTTGACTAGCACAGAGAGCTGGTTAGATGTTAGCCCAGATTTCCTAGTTGGTAGCCTTCGGGCGGATTGTAACCGGATTTTAGTCAGTTAATAAAGTCATAAGTTCGATGCAAAAAAAAACACTAGTACATGAGTAGTATTATGTCCAATAAGCACTACATTTTCTTTTATCTAGTTCATTAGATTTGAAATTATTTATATTCAAACAAAAATTGTCGATTTGTTTGAAACAATTTAAAAAATTCAAAAAATTCTATCATTTTAAGGGTGAGCGAAATTTATTCCATTACGAAATTCGAAACCTTGGCCACAACCTCAACCTTCAGAGAGGTCACGTCTCATGCTCCGTCTAATACGCTTTGGGCTCAATCAGGGTGGAAACGGTCCGGGCCCTGACCGAGCCGACGTCTGGACCGGCTGGTGGCGGACCGGACCGAACCGGATCGAGCAGCACGGTGGTCCCCTATTCAGGCACCAGACCAGCGGAGGGAAAGCCCGGGCTAACCCGAAGGACCGGCCATGGCGGCGGCGGCAAAGAGGTGGTGACCATGACGGCAATCACAGGCTACTCGGGGCACTAATCGAAGGGGGAACGGAGGGGAACGAAGAGTGACTCACCGGGAACAAGATGGATGGTTTTAAAAAAAATTCCCTACCAATTTTTTATCATGTAGAGTTCTTTTAAAGTTCCTACATATAGCAGGGCCAAGCATCCAACCAATGTAAGTAGTATCAGCTGAAAAATCGGTTCTATATATGTGGAATAATCCGGATATGCATGCTTTGTCACAATAAGAAAAAAGTACTCCCTCCATCTGTAAATACTTGACAAAATAATGTACCTTTTTCAGAAGATATTCTAGTACATCCATTCCTTCAATAAGTATTTTTGGAGTGAGAAAGTGCATTCTTTTGTCATTCGGTGTTCACAAGTGCTTCGATTTTAGTCGACCACACAATTAAACAATGTTTGACGTAGGAATTAAGAACCAAAGAAAGGACGTCTTTTGTTATTTTACATTTCAAGCTAAAAGTTCATGGATTTATAAAAAAACTTCACAAATATCTACAAATATTTTTTATTAATAAAACATGTATATAAATTATTAAAATGTCCTTAGTTTTTTCAAATTTATTTGTCAATATTTGAAAATATGGAACTATTTACATATTGAAAACATTCATGAAATTTAAAGAATTTCCTTAATATGGGAAAGTTTATAAATTCGAACAGAATAGTTGGGATTGTTTTAAACATTTCAAAAATTGAAAGAGGGTTCCAAATCAAAAATCCCAAGATTTTTATAAATATATTAAATTTAATAAATCTTTACAATTTTGAAAATATTCCCAAATATGAAAATACTTTCACAAAATATAAAATTTGGTAGTTAAACCTTGTTCTTAAATTGTAAAACAGATCAAAAGAAACAAGAATAAGATATAACATAGAAAATTAAAAAGTAAAATAAAAAATAAAACATAAGATGGAAAATAAAAAATCTGGCAGAACAAAATTATAAAACCGCGAAAGGAACCCCTCCTTCGCATGACCATTTGCTACGCTCTTTGAGTCATACCAAGATTGCTATGTTATGTGCGAAATGTCGATAACCTCTCACAAAATGCGGCAAATAGGAATTTCCACAAATCTTGGTGCGTGGAATGGCATCGCCCCACCATTTAAGTGAGTGTGGCCTATTGACAATACATTTAGGCCTCTTTCAGTTTGTAGGAATTTTGAAGGTATTCTAGAAGATACAAAATTCCGTTGAAACTCTTTAACTTTAGGAATGTATACCAATTCCTACTAAGGATATGTTTTTAGTTGACATATATATCCTTTTTATTTTTGTATCTTACTTTGTAAAATATCAGTAAACATATAAATTAATATTATGCAAATAAAATAATGTTACCCGTGAAAAAAGGTTAGAGTATTTTCAGATTTCTCTTTGCTATTTTAAATAACTGTTAAAATATTTTAAAATTATTAATGAAACTGAAACTATTCATTTATTTAAATATATCTTCATTTAACCTATAAGTTTTCACAAATTTTAATATACACTCATGTAATCAAAAACATTTATAAATTTAGAAATTGTTCAAAAAATTAAACTTTGAATAATTTAAATATTTTTCTTGAAGTTTTAAAAAATCAAATTACAAAAATATTCACTAAATTAATTAAAATGAAAAAATTAACAAGAAATAATATTTAAAAGTGTAAACAGGTATAAAAAGACGAAAAGAAAACCGACAAGATAGTAATACATTGAAAAAACTTGACCAAACTAAAATAAAACAGATAAAACGGTGAAAGGAACCGCTTGTACGCATGACCATATGGTACGCTTTATCTGCCAGCCCGAAATCGCTAGCTCATGTGCGAGACATCGATAAATTTGAATTTCCATGGAGCATGTACCGTGCAATGGCGTTGTGCCGCCTCATAGCAAGTTAAGTGGACCACAGTTAAATGAGGAATATTTGTGGATTTTTACTCAAAATTTGTTATCCTTTGAGACTAGCTTGTTTATCTTATTAAATTATGTATTTAATCTTATGAAAAATGACTAAAAGTATATATTACTTTTGTTCTATAAAATAATGATTTATATATTTAAAATTGTTCAAGTATTCTGATATTTGTGTTTGCAATTTTGAATAATTGTTCATATATTGTTGAAATATTGATGTAACAAAAATAATAATTTATTTACAAATATGTTCATGTAATCAATTAGGTTTTCACACATTGTAATGTTAGTTCATGTAATTAAAGAATTTTTCATGTATTTATATATCATTTGGATTATTATGGAATTAGGAATTTTCTGTAATTAAACAGTTGCTAAGACATACAAAAATGCACATGATGTCATCTTTAAAATCACCTTCGAGCCAAGTTACACATAAAATGGACCTCTTCCAAGCCTGTGCGCATGAAATTTTAATTTTGTAATTTGTTTCATGGGCACAAACCCAAATGCAAGGACATATAACTAAAGGGAAAATTTGGTCATTTAATTTGAATGCTAGTATTGAAAAAGAACATAAAGAACATCATAGGCTAACACGTAGCTCAAGCACTATACCAATCTGGTGCCACATTTCTCTAGTAAATCCGACCGAAAGCATCGGCATTACTACGATGTTAAATTCTGAGTAATAAGGGAGACACGTTTTAACTGAAAAAGGTAAATTAGGAAACATGGTCACATACATAAATGAAACTATGAAAGAAAGGAACCCTCAGAAGAAACTATGAAAGAAAGGAAGTAGGCGAGGGTGGAGGCCATGCGCACTTCAACTTCAACAGTAGTACTTACGCAGTGGCTGCGATGGTGCCTTAAAGCATACTCAATAGCTGTCCAGAAATGATCATGCCCAAAAAAACAGTCCAAAAAGTAGCAAAACTGCAGCTCCAGCAGCTGCCCCAAAACGGTGGAGTCCAGTTTTTATAGGCAGCTGCTCAAAAATCAGTTGTTGCTTCCGCATATTTGCAACACGACTTGACGTGACTAAAAAACTGGTGCCGCTGCCCAAAACGGTCGAAACCACACAAATACACATGAAAACGATTGCTGGTGCCTATAACAGAGCAAAGAAAAACCGAGACAACACCAAGAGCAGTAAGCTCGCCGCAACACATCGGCGGCCATGGGATGTCTTGAGCATGCGTAGCAGAGCGAGACACCTTCACAAGGGGGGGGATTGGTCGCCCTGCAGCACCAGAGGCACCGCTGCCTGCCACCAAGAACACCACCGAACACCACCACCACCAGCACCACAACCATCAGGCGCAACAGTCAAATCAACAGGCCAAACGAAATTCGTCGTTAGGGTCCCCAAGATGACACCTCCAAGGAGGTAGTGATGTGAAGGACACAACACCGTCACCCGATCCGGCAAGCCTGATCTTAGGTTTTCACCTGGGGAGCACATAAAAAGGAACTATGGGTGGCAGGAGCTCCACGACGGTACCTACAGAGAGGAAAGCGATGTCCAAGGACGCCGCTATCGTCGGGATTGACAAGGTCGATGCAAGGTTTTCATCCGGAGTTTGAGTACATACCCATAGCAAGAGAATAGTGAGAGGTGTTAACAATATAATAACGACGCCTTCAGAAAGGTTGGCGACGCCCACGAGCGCCACTGTCGCTAGCTCCAAAGGAGCAAGGCTTTCGCCTAAATTGATAAAGCAACATCTCAACGGACCGAAGGCGTCGTTGATGATTCACTGAAACCCGAGCACATCCATCATGGAACGAACACGCAACGGACGCCAATAGCACATGGGAGCGCTTAAGGAACGACACCGGATCTGAAAATCTGGGAGGTGGAGGGCTCCAAACCAACTGGAGCCACGACGCCACCTTCGTTTGCGAGCGCACGAGACGAGGACGCACAATCGAGGTTGGCGAGACGAACTGCGCCGCTGCTGCAGCACCGGTACCACCACCACCACAACCGGCACCAAGCACCTCCTACCACAGCACCCGACCTCCACCCGAGCAAGACCCAACCACCCCGCGCAGCCAGACGGGCAGACCATGCAAAGCAGCCACGCCGCACCGGATGTGGGCAATGCCAGATCCGCCACCAGCCGAGGCAGCACAAGCGCCCAACGCCGTTCGTGGCCGGAGCCGCCGCAGGAACACACGCCAGCCACCCCGCCCCCAACCAGCCCCCGCCCGAGCCAGATCCAGGCGTCGAAGCACCACCATGGCTTAACCCCGACCACCCGCCGACGGATCCCAGAGCCGCCACCACGCAGGGCGACGCCCCCGCAGCCACCTCAGCCCGCCCACCGTGACGGCAGCGCCACTCCTCTGGCCCCGCGCCCGTGAGAGCATCAGAAAAAAGCCCCGCCGCCACCTTCTCCAGGGCGAGCGCGACGTTCGCCGACGACCCTTCTGGTGGCGGTGCAACGGTAAGGGGGGGGGGGGGGGACGTGCCGCCAAAGGAGGGGCGACGCGGGAGGGGGGATCGTAATGGCACAGAGAAGAATTGTAATTGGGTTGTTCAGACCATAAATTTTAGGATAGCTGTTGAAGAGCAATTTTTAGACACACCCAACACGGTGCTTTTTTGGGCAGCCCTTGAAGATGCTGTTAGTTTTGATTTGCATTAGTACTTCCTGCTTAACACGCAGCGGCTGTGATGGCTACGTCGAACACGCAAATACCTCGTGCACGCGTTAGTTCTTCCTTGAAGGATTAATATACTATTTATAAACGTCGTTCATTTTGTATTAAGCTAATACAAATTTTATACTAGATGAACGATATTTATTATGAATTTGGAGGGAGTAGTAAAGTAGGGAGGAAGAGGTGAAGAGGTTACGACGTTACGTAGTTGCACCATGGGAGGTCTGAAAATGGCGGAAGAAAAAAGAAAGCAAGGGCGGGGACTCGATGGATGCAACAGTGTGCACAAAAAGGAAAGCTGAATACTAGTAGCAAAAAATAGAAGTAATCAGACAAAATGTTACAAACCACGCACATACACGATACACACATATACATATGTTGTATCAATCACGCACAAAGAAGAGGCAGCAGCACCATAATCACTAACATTTTGCCCAGGCTCCACACGTACATGAGCTGGGTCGTCGGCCACTGCAGCATGCAACGTCCGTGCAGCAACTCTACTTGATGAGTATGCGGACTCCGCCGATGCCCGCCATGAACGCCAGCGGCAGCAGCGAAGCGCACAGCACGCACCGCCGTGTGAGGCGACGACGTTGCTGCTGCTGCTGCACCTGCCACCCTTCGGATAGCCAGACGACGGCGAGGCAGGCCTCTGCCAGACCGATGATGCCGGCGGCGATGACGGAGGCGTAGTAGGCCTGCCTGTGGCCGACGAAGATGCCGGCAGGTACCTTATAGATGGCCGACGCGGCCGACATGCAGGCGGTGAGCAGGCCGACGGCGCAAACCATGCATTCCACCCACCGGCCGCACTTCCTCACCGCCGTCGCCGCCGCGAGCTCGATGTCCAAGTTGAGCGCCGCCGCCGCGTCACCCATCCCCGGCCGACCTGATCGATCCGCGTGTGCTGCTGGAGTAAGACTTGCTCAGCAAAGTGGAGTAGGAGATGGATGTCTGGGTGTGCTCTTTGTTGCGCTTGCTCGTTGCTCTATACATATATATAGTCGTCCGGTGGGTACGTGCAACCAGTGGCGGATCAAGGATTTAAAGTTACCCGGGGCGAATTTTTTAAGAAAAAGAAACTCTAAAGCTATGATGCAATTGAACAAGATAATCGACACAACGAATTCAGCAAGTAGCATTTATTCAGACAAGATAGTTTCAATCTCAAGAACTTACGTGAAAAACATTAAACACAAGAAAAAGTCTAACTTGGACTCTTGCTAGTTGAATCTCTCATTCTTTATCCCAAAATGTCTAATCTCAGCAGAACATGACACTTGTTCGAACAAAAGATAGAAAAGAAGATTGAGGGAGAGTAGAAGAACCTGCTATTCCCTCCGTTCCATTATCAACGCCATCGATTGGACTTGGACAGCGTCGCAGTAAGATGACGAGACAACAGTGAAGGGCGTGATAGGTAGATTCGTTTTCAAGATCGATCGTGATTAGCAGTTCAGAGGAATTGGGAACGTCAAGGCTCGACGTGTGCATAATGGGCCCTCATTTAATTGGGCTTTTCTTACATCGTGCACAAAAGACTTTAGTAGCCGGCCCATCTCATAAGCGAATTGTTATTTCTCTCTTTGTCTTCCTCCTCGGACGAACGTACGACAAAACAGAGGTTAGCACAGAGCTCACCACATCTCCCATGGCAGCCACCAACCAAAGTAGTACGGAAGGTACCCTATGATCGAAAATTTTACCCGGGGCGGCCGCCCCTACATGACCCCACGCTGGCGCCGCCCCTGCGTGCAACTTGAACCCATAGTATAATCAATCATTCTTCTCGGCGCCGGTAGATGGCAAAACGTGCTCTTTTAGTGTTTTGTTTGGAGGTGTTGTCCGCATGCGTCATATTCGTAGCTAGCTCTTTTAGCGTCACTTACTTGAAAAGGACCCGCCCACGTCGAGGGTTTGATCATACTTGGTTTGAATTTAGTTCTTGATCGTTGACGTCTTCCGTTCACGGCACCACCATTTCTGGTCATCCTCAATTGCAGTCCACCCTGCTCGGGTCTTGTTGAAACTGCGGTTCTGCTGGCACGAAATTTCTGCGGCATGCAGCTGTGTTTGTTGTTTTAGATTATATACAATGCAAGGTGCTTAGAAGAGGTGCTTAGAGAAAAAACCTCTGATGCTTAGATGTAAAGGGTAGACGCTTAATTAGGCACCTCTCCTATAGAAATAAGCACTAGTGCTACAAAAAAGATCGGTTTATTTTGCTAAGCACTCCCCTAAGCACCTTGCATTGTACAAGGCCTTAGTGGGGAGAAAATGAGAGCTTCTTCCAGGGAGAACTCAAATGATAATTGGTGGGGAATATCAGTTGACCTCGAGGGTCAGATGATGAGCTCCTGCCCCACCGGCCCACCCACCCCGACCACCACCGCCGGCCGCTTCCTCGCCACAGCTCGTGCCTCCCCCTCGCTCTCTCTGCTACCTCGGCGCCATGTCTCTCCCCAGACGGCGACCGGTCTTAGGGTGGCGTTTGATCGAGACTTCTCGGGCGCCAGATCCGCGATAGCCCCGAGCGCGGCCGCCGGAACCGGAGCCGATCTCGCAGGCCGAGTTGTGGAGATCGAGATGCGATCAGATCAGGGAGAGTGCCTATCGCTGGATGGAGTCATTTCAGAGGAACGTTGCGGCGCAGCAAGCGCGAGTGTGAATCTCAGATCTGAGATCGAAGCAGGGCAAGTCGGCCTGGATGGCGCTGGACAAGCTGGTGAAGGAGTTACAGGTGGAGCTCAACCTGGCGACGGAGCAATTGGCGGAATCGATCGAGTACGAGATGTCAGTCGAGGAGAAGAGGAGGATGGGACTCTCATGGCGCCAGAGCCCGGAGCTAGTGATCAAATGGGCAGTTGCGGAAGGAAAATCTACTGATCCACAGCAGAGTCACGGATGGAGCTGCGTGCTGGATGGGGCCCCGAGTGGTCCGAGCAGACCGGGGCCACCCGGAGGCAGCCCACCGCCGTGACTATGGAGCGCGTGACTGTGTGCAGTCAGCATTTGGAAAATTTCTACCTGGATTGGGGGGGGGGGTTTGTCTTCACCTGGAGACAGCGCCCTCATGGCCATTTTCCACTACTTCTCATGAGCTCGAGGGGCGGAGAGCTATAGCAGACCATGGAGGGCAGTTACAGGAGAGGACAGCGCGCCATCCTGCGGCCGCTCCTTCGCTACCCAAGCGCAGGGAGGGATTCCCTCCAAAAGATGGCCACCAGAGTGTGTGTGGTAGCGTCAGAAGAGGAGCTCAGACGGATGGTGCCGAATTGGAATACATATTTCAGAGAGATTGTGGCTTGGGCACTGGCAACCCGAGATTCACCTCAGCTACCCCGTCGAGCAAAGTGGCTCGCGTTCTGGGACCTGCAATCAGAGGAGGCGATGGCATAGTGAGAAACTTGGATCTGTGAGGTTCAGCAGTCCGCGGGTCGCGTGTGCTGGGATCTAGGAGCGGGATCTGAATTCAAACTGCAATGGTGACTGGGCAGGAGGAGGATTTGGCAGCTTCCGTGATGTGCTGGAAAGTAGCCATGCTGGAAAGCAACCTGATGTTGACCCAATCGAATCATTCTACAGCCAGCTGTGGGAGATCGAGGGTACAAAAGGAGGCCCAGAGGCTAGCATTCCAGAGAGAGATCTCACAACCACCCACCCTACTTCCCCCATCCCAGCGCCGCCGCCGCCTGGGAAGTTGCTGGCCTAGACATGGCCGATCATGGCCTTGGAAGAGGAAGGGGGAGAGGCAGATTCAACAAGGACAAGCAGGGCGCCAACAACTGGAACCCTAAAATCAACATCCAGATGCAACAACAGCAGATAGGTGCCCCCCCTCCATAGTTCTTTGGTTATGGATTTCAAGGGCAAGCACCACCTCCATGGGCGTTTGCTGGATGATGATCCACAAGTGTAGGGGATCTATCGTAACCTTTTCGATAAGTAAGAGTGTCGAATCCAACGAGGAGCAGAAGGTATTGACAAGTGATCTTGAGATAGGAATAACTGCAAATGCTGAAAGGTAGCTTTTTATGGGTTTTTAGTATAAGCAACAAGGAAATAAAAGCAAGTAAAGTAAATTATGCTAAGGTGCAGCAAGTGGGAAAATCCCTTTGAACAAAGGATAAGCCAAAGGATCAAACTTATAAAAGCTAAAACATTCTTGAGGACACACGGGAGAAATAGTCATGTGCTTTCGCCATATTCTGTCTAGTACTATGTTTCGTGTTGATAAGTGTTGTGTGGGTGAACCTATGCTAGTGCACTTTCTATACTAAGATAAGTACACTCTTATGATTAAACCTCTTGCAAGCATCCGCAAATACAAGAGAGAAAGTAAGGCAGAGCCTAACCATAGCAATAAACTTTAGGATCCAACACTCCCTCGTGCAAAAGTGTGCGAACTGGGGTTCAGGTTTCTGTCACTCCGACAACCCACCATAAACATACTTTATACACAATGTATTCCCCTAGGTCCTTAAAAAGGCGAAGTGTTATGTAGTTGACGTTCACATAACACCACTAGAAGAATAGAACCACAACTTAAATATCAAACAACACATATTACTTCAACATCATATGACTACTAACAACTAGACTTCTCTCATGTCCTCGAGAACTAAAGGAACTACTCACAAGACATAAAAGAGATCATGATCAGAGGTGATAAATATACCCTTAACAAGGCTTTTCTTCCACCTTCATGTTGAGTGAGTTGTCCCACTTCCTTATTTTCCCTAAGAGAACAGACATTTGATGTTGATGAGGATTCATCCTTATAAAGCTGCATTAAGTTTTGCCATGCCATATCCTTGTTGACATTATCTTTTGATAAGTAAGTTGTTTGCGAAAGCTCTTGCCAAGCAAGCATATTCCTTTGTGTTAGCATTTGCACTTCATGACTATTAACATGTTCTTTCAAAAGCTTCAAATTGTTTCATTAAAGAGGAAGAGCAAGAGTGAAAGTTATTAGTTGTCCTTTGACCAAGGATATGTTTGCCATAATTTGATGAGTTTCCTCAGCCCTACTTTTTATAATTGTTGTTACTTTCTCATGAGAGCCTTATGAGTTGAGGTTGCTGTTGAGGATGCTTGAGTTTGATGAAGGAACCTTGATGCTTCTTGTCCGTATTTTATTTATCGACACTTCACTCTCTAAACTTGTGGACAGGTTTACCGAGCTCAGTATTCGCTTGGGGACAAGCGAGGTCTAAGCCTGGGGGAGTTGATACGTCCAAAATGCATCACTATTTTATATAGTAATTCTTTCTTATTCATTGATATATTTCATGATATGATGCTATTCTTATGTTGTTTTGGCTTATTTTACACAGTTTGCAACTTTCCGGTGCCGAAGCAGCAGATGCAGGATTTAGCGGTAAAAAGTGGACGTTGAGTTGCTGAAGAAGAATACCTCCAAATTACCTGAAAATCGACGGAGGCTATTTTCCAGAAGTATCACGAAGACACGCAAAAGATCTACCAGAGGGGGGCCACAGGGTGCCCAGGCGGCCACCTGGCGCGGCCCCACCCCTGGTCGCGCTGGGAGGGCGCCTGGACCTCCGGGGCCACTCCCGGCTCCCCCCTCTGGCCTATATACTCCTCGTCATCCAAAAACCCTAAAAAGGAGAGAGTTTACGGAGTTCCGCCGCCACTCCATGGCGGAAACCTACAGAGAAGAAAAGCCATCTCTGGCGGGCAGATTCCGCCAGGGAGATCACCTCCCGGAAGGGGAGATCGTCGCCATCGTCATCACCATCGTCACGGGCATCATCGAGATCATCATCAACATCATCCCCATCATCAGCACCATCTCCACCTCCATCCAATCTCATCTCACAATTGCAACTCATGTTGTAATCCGTACTATCTATCCTCTCTACTCTATGGTGTTGATTACTACTTTGTGGTGAATGCTATTGAGTTTTGTTGGAGAAATATTATTATGTTCAGATTGTTTATCATCTATTTATCCCCACTGATCATGATCTCTTTTATGTCTTGTGAGTAGTTACTTTAGTTCTTGAGGACATGGGAGAAGTCTAGTTGTTAGTAGTCATATGATGTTGAAGTAATATGTGTTGGTTGATATTTAAGTTGTGTTGTTATTTTCCTAGTGGTGTTGTGTGAGTCGAACACTCGACACTTCGCCTTATCAAGGACCTAGGGGGATACATTGTATACAAAGAATGCTTACGGTGGGTTGCCGGAGTGACAGAAACCTAAACCCCAGTTTGCACGCTTTTGGACAAGGGAACAATGGATCACCGATCGTATTGCTATGGTTAGGCTTTTGCCTTAATTACTATCTTGTATTTGCGGATGCTTTCAAGGTGTTTAATCATAAGAGTACACTTATCTTAGTCTAGAGGGTGTACTATCATAGATCCACCAACTCAACACTTATCAACAAAGCACATAGTACCGATACGGAATATGGCGAAAGCACATGACTACCTCTCCCGTGTGTCCTCGAGAACACTTTAGCTTTTATAAGTTTAGTTGCTAGGCCTCTCCTTTGCCAAGAAGGATTGGGCCACTCGTTACTCTCCAGTACCTTTTACTTTGCTCGTTTTTACTTTCCTATCGCTTATACCAAGAAAACCCCTAAAAAGTTATCTTTCTGTGCTTGCAGTTATCTCCTTGCCAAAGTCACTTGTTATTACCTTCTGCTCCTCGTTGGGTTCGACACACTTACTTATCGAAAACGCTGCAATCGATCCCTTACATTGTGGGTCATCAGGGATGTGCTGTTGCCCCCAGGGATAAAACAACGGTGCTTGTACCCGCGGGTGCAAGGATTGTTTACTTTACGCAAAGTTCTTTTAATGCAGTTGTCTGTTGCTTTGAGTTTACACTTTGGGTGGGATTCGCAACTTAATACCAGCGAGATGTTCTGGATAGATATCTCAAGGTGGATGATTCGTAGTAGATGCAGTTGGATTTTGGTCTACTTACCTTAGCGTACTTCCCATTGCTTTTGAGCCCTTCCTGTATTTGCGGCATAGTTAGCATTGTGGTGCCTTCATAATCCTGTCAATTTCCCAGCTGTGATTTGTTTACCTCGCTAGCACTTTTATCGTATTTTGGGAAAGAGACATCACTAGTGAAAATCACGGGACCCCGGTCCATCTTCACATTATTGTTTACACCCTTAGTTTACTTTCAGTCTTTACTTTCAGTTCCACTTTTATCTCTTGCGTTGATCCTTTGTAAACAGCAAGGCCGGAGGAATTGACAACTCCTCTGTACTCGTTGGGAGCAAAGTTATTTGTATCTGTGTGCAGGTCCAGGTGAAGCTAGCAACCTCGGCGCCATTGTTCACTTTACCACCTTCTTGTATCCTTCAGAGTCCTACGGGAGAACAAACCTTGGTATCTTTGACAAGGGAAAACTTGCCGCTGCACTATATCTCACCCTGCACTTGGGGTAACCAACGAGGCTTGAAGAGTATTAACACTCTCTTGCCATCAGCAAGTTTTCTGGCGCCGTTGTCGGGGACTCCATTCTACAAGATAGGGGAGTTGCACACTATCTTTTATCCTTGCTTTTTAGTCTTGTTAGTTTACCTTTCAGTTTTTACTTTTGTGTCTCTTATGAAAAATATCAGAAATACCTGTTACCTTGTCAGTAGTTAACACTATGGCTGGTCCTTTTGCCTTTGGTGAGGCAGAAGTACTTACCTTTACTCAAAGAGGTGGTGAAAGTTTGAAAGATGCTTGGTATAGAATTAATGATTCTCAAAAAAGAGTCACCAAGAAGCAATCCACTACTATCTTGCTTAGAAATTTTTATGTTGGGATCACTTCTTGGAATAGGTTTATTTTAGACACTGCTATCAATGGGAACTTCATAGAGGCCCCAGTTTGGGAAGCCCTTAATGTTATTGAAAATCTTGTTGGAAGTCTCCAGTTGTTAGTATTAAGGAGGACATTACTTTAGCTCACATTATGAGAAAACTTGAAAAATTAGAGCTAGAGATGCCAAGTATCGATAGGGTGAATGAGTTGGATCGTAAGATTCAAGGGAATTTGAATAGGCTAGATAACTCCATGCAGAAAATTGTCAAAACTTTGGAGACTATTAAATCCCTTGATGAGAAGTCTTCTAGGATAGAAAAGATTGAGGAAGTTATTGAAACTCTAGGAAGTACCTTTTCCTCAATCAAAACCAAAAAGGATGAAACTCCGGAAAAGAAGGAACCTAAGTTCATTTACATCCCCAAGGTTCCTCGAGCTGAAGCAAACACACCCATTGCCAAGAGAGTTGAAACGGTGAAAACTTTGGAGGAGACACCTATCTTTAACTTTAATGAAAATCCAATTGATTTCCCTCCTTTTGATTTTATTCCAAGAAGCATTTTCATTCGTCCTTTATTTGAGAAACCTATTAAGACTAGTTGTACTATTGAAGAGCTTTTTGATAATCGTGATGATGGTTCAATGGATACAACTTGATCTTCTGCTTTAAGCCTAGCTAATGGCTCTACAGAAGCGCTTTCGGGAGGCAGCCCGCAACGAATTTAGGTTTTTATTTTTGCTTTTCTTCTGTTTTTAGTGGTCTTGATGATTGTTACTACTGTAGCAACATCATTGTATCTTTACTTTTCAAGCTTTGTGCCTTTTTTAGCCTCATACGACAAGGGGAGTGAAAGTTGTGACATGTTGTCCAGAAAACAGATTCTGTCCTCGTGACTAGAAAAATCAGAGAAAAATCGCAGTTAATATTTTTGAGCTGCATTTTTTACACAGCGTGCTCTATACAATTACGAAACTTTCGTATGTTCTGAGTTTTTTTATTTTAGTTGCAGAAGTATCCCTAAAAAATTTGTCTTTACCTGCTGGTTTGTTTTTCACAGATTCTGTCTTGTTTTGCCTTTTCTTCGTTTTGCAAACCTTAAGCTTGTTTTTTCTTTGCAAAAAACTTTTGGAAATCTTGAGAAACAGTATCTCTTCAAGATTATCTTTATTTCCAGTAGAGAAAAAATTATTTTATTATGGGTACTAACCTCGCTAATCAGATTATGATGAGTTATGTATGAAGGGAGTTTTCAAGTGCGCGATGGAAGATGATGAAAGAAGATCTTGGAGTGTCAAACACTCAAGCTTGGGGATGCCCATGTGAACCCCCAATAAATATTCAAGGATACTCAAGCGTCTAAGCTTGGGGATGCCCCCGTGCATCCCCTTCTTCATCAACAATTATCAGTTTGTCCCTCGTTGCACTATATTTTTATCACTTCATGCGTTGTGTGCTATGCTTGGAGCGTCTCGCTCTTTACTTTTCTAGGTTTGTTTTTGCTTTGTTTGCTGTAGTAACAAGTTAGACCCCAGCTTACTCTTTTGTGTGGGAGAGATACACGCTCCGCTTGAACTAGAACTCGTCATAGGATTTGCATGCTTATTCTTTTAGCTGTGAGTCGTTCTTTTTCTTTTCTTAGTTGCTGCTCTGTTTATTTGTAGTGCTTTAGTTTTTCTAAAGATTTTCTTTTGTTTTAGCTTTAACTTTATATAGGTTGCATGTTTTATCTCGTTAGAGAGTTTGCCTGTTGCACTGAGTTTTGTGTCTTGACTAGAAGTATGTAGTTGAAGTTCATATTCTCTTTGTAGTAGTAACTTGCAATAGTTTTGAGGTATTGACTAGAGTAATGTTTGAACTTTTGGTGTCAAGAGCTCGAGCCTATTAGTGATAGTTGTCGTATTTTGGGCAATCCGTGTGTTTTTCGAAAACCAAAAACCCCTGTTGAGAACTCTAGCTACTAGATGGATCACTAACCTCTGTAGGGTTCGAATATTATAGTACACTCACGTACCATGAGTCGAGGATGCGCAAGGATAACCAAACCCCCATACACTCCTCCTCGGGGTACTTGTCTCTTTTTGAATCTCCTGATTAGATTGAGAGTTACCGATAATAAGTGCATGAGTTCTTCGGACTAATGTGAGTATTCGAAAGTTGACACTTCCACCCACCTATACTTTTTCTAGCCTCTTCGGTACCGTGCATTTCCCTTTATCACCACGAGAGTTGGCGCATACTTCGCCGGTGCATCCAAACCCTTGGCATGATACGCTCTGTCATCATAAGCCTCCTTATATCTTTCCTCAAAACAGCCACCATACCTACCTAAAAGGCATTTCCATAGCCTTTCTGAGATACATTGCCATGCAACATACACCTTCTCATGACTTGATCTTCATGTCATACATGCTACTTGCTTGATCGATGAGCCGCATGCTAGTTGGGCCTTGCCCTAATCATTGCTACATGACGCGCTAGTATCATTGCATATCCTGCTATCCTGGCAGAGGCATACATTTGCATCATGATAGTTATATCTTCTTTATGTGAGTACCTTTGTAAAGTGTGAAAGATCTCCTATATTATTGTAAAATATAGAGTGTTGCCCCTAAAGTGAGGAAAAGATCCCAAAGAGGACAAAATCAAAAGATCTCAAAGAGGACAAATGAGAGTTAAATAGAAAGAGCCATTGAGGCCACCAAAAAAATACAAAAAAAATAGAAAAAAAATAAAAAGAGAGAAGGGGGCACACTACTATTCCTTTTTAGAGATCCACACTAGTACTTCATCCTCTATCCCTTGTACTCCATAGAGATCATCATCATGCATATAGTTATGTGGGGACCTTCACACTATAGAACTTGGCTTGTACATTCCAATGATGAGCCTCCTCAAACAAGCTCTAGGTCTTCTTGAGAAAGCAAGTTAGATGCACCCCCACTAGTTCTCTTGGAGAGCTTATAGCTCACATGTGCATCCGTTGCATGGCAATCCCTACTCCTCATATCATATCTATCATATGGCCTTCTCTCGCCTATGATTGTCCTCATTGATGTGAGCCTTTCACACCTTTTTGTCTTCCTTCTCCACCTTATTTTTGCTTCGCCTTTTAGGTGTCAACTTTCTTGCTCACGCTCATCCATTGCATGAGTGCTCAAAATATCGAAAGGGAGTGGATCAGTTTGACTTGTACCTGGCTAGTGGTCTGGGGACGAGTCAAGATAAGAATCCAAAGGAGACCAAGTGTGAAACTTTAGTAGATAGTTGTTCTCAACAACTTTTTCTCTCTCTTTTTCCCAGTCCCCTGCTTGCACGAAAACACCATCTGGAGACATTCGAGTCACGGACAGCGAGAGCTCTTGCACCTTTTGTTCTTTTGTTGCTTGTGTCAATGCTAATATAGACTCTTGCTTGTTAAGACTTGAATTGAATTGCATGCTTTGATTGCTTTACTTAAAAGTCCTTATATGGTTGTGTGGCATGTCACCACAGAAATTATGCTTGTTATCATTTACCTACTCGAGGACGAGCAGGAATTAAGCTTGGGGATGTTGATACGTCCCAAACGTATCTATAATTTCTGCTTGCTCCATGCATGTTTTGTGTGACTTTGCCATGTTTTGCTTGAACTTTCATACACATTTGAGCATATTTGGAATAATCTATTAACCCAGTGCACCCAGCTACCAGTTGCTGTTTTCTGCTTGTATTTCAGGTTTTCCGGCCATTAAAAGTGCTCCAAAAATTCTGGAAAAATCAGATAAAAAATCAGCGACCCGGAAGCTTCCGGAATCACCAAGGTAGCGGAGGGGGGCCACCACAGGGACTCCAGAAGGGTCCTTGGCGCGGCCCCACCCTAGGCCGCGCCAGGGGGCCTCCTGGCTGCCTTGTGGGTCCCCTCGACACCCCCCTCCGCCTTTATTTAGCCCTCGGGGTGGAAACCCCTAATATCGATCTCTTTTCCGCGAACTCGCCTCTGTACCACCGCCGCCGCCATTTCAAGATCGGGGCTGCCTGGAGAAGCTGCCCCGGCACCCTGCCAGGAGGAGGAACCCCCTCCGGGAGACCATCCATAGCCATGGACGCCTCCCGGATGTACCGCGAGTAGTCCCCCTTGGACCATGGGTCCGTGACCAGTAGCTATGTGATGTACCTCTCCCCTCTTTGTGCTTCCACTTTTGAGACCTCGTGAGCTCCCTCACATGATCGAGGCACTTTTGTAATTTCTTCTGTTGCTATGCTGAGTTTGCTGGGATCTGATGGATTATGAGACTATGTTCAGATCGTGATGAGTAATATATTTGGTTCTTCTCTTTTATATTTTGTTCTTGAGTAAATTCTTGCATGTTCTCCGTTGCAGTATTTTGCTTTGGCCAAGTAGTTTGCTTGCAACTCCAAGAGGGAGTGTTATGCTTGATTGTGGGTTCAGCCCCCTGATGTCTAGCTTGAGTGACAGAAACATGAGACTAGGGGATGTGTTGTTTCCCCCAGGGATAAAACAACGGTGCTTGTACCCGCGGGTGCAAGGATTGTTTACTTTACGCAAAGTTCTTTTAATGCAGTTGTCTGTTGCTTTGAGTTTACACTTTGGGTGGGATTCGCAACTTAATACCAGCGAGATGTTCTGGATAGATATCTCAAGGTGGATGATTCGTAGTAGATGCAGTTGGATTTCGGTCTACTTACCTTGGCGTACTGCCCATTGCTTTTGAGCCCTTCCTTTCTTTGCAGCATAGTTAGCATTGCGGTGCCTTCATAATCCTGTCAATTGCCCAGCTGTGATTTACCTCGCTAGCACTTTTATTGTCTTTTGGGAGAGAGACATCACTAGTGAAAATCACGGGACCCCGGTCCATCTTCACATTATTGTTTACACCCTTAGTTTACTTTCAGTCTTTACTTTCAGTTCCACTTTTATCTCTTGCGTTGATCCTTATTAAACAGCAAGGCCGGAGGAATTGACAACTCCTCTGTACTCGTTGGGAGCAAAGTTATTTGTATCTGTGTGCAGGTCCAGGTGAAGCTAGCAACCTCGGCGCCATTGTTCACTTTACCACCTTCTTGTATCCTTCAGAGTCCTACGGGAGACAAACCTTGGTATCTTTGCCAAGGGAAAACTTGCCGCTGCACTATATCTCACCCTGCACTTGGGGTAACCAACGAGGCTTGAAGAGTATTAACACTCTCTTGCCATCAGTTGGCACGACACAATGATGATCATACCGACTCATGAGGATTACACTCTGAAAGTATCTATGATTCGGCTCATGTCGGATGGAAAAGCTTCTCCAAACAAGCAAAAAACAAGTCAAAAGACAAAAGTCAGATTGCATCACAAAGGTTGGCATTCAAAAAGCCAAACAGACAAATTTCAGATAAAACGCCATAATAGTATCTGACCACATGCTGGCCACAAGCCACGGGACATGTTTGCCAATATTACAAACTCGGCACTACAACCGCAAAAATATTATGAAAGTTTGTTCTCTTCCCAAGAGGCTTACGATGGAACATTGGCCTGGCTCTGAGATGAAGACCCGACGACATTCGCTGATGGCAAGATTTCATTGCGACTTACCATTAAGTCCACATCAGCAATGTCATCCATCATCAAGTCATCCTCTTCTCCTCCCGGAAACGGCTCCACAGGATTCGCTAGCTCCAAAGCCATCTTTGGAGGAGGAAGAAGAGAAAATTCAACGGGAGTCGGCAGATTGATCTGACGCCTCTTGTTTCTCTCATCATATCCAGTCTCTATCCGGCTTAGCTCGATTTCATCAGCAATCTTGGTGGCAAAAGGAGGAGTTTCTTTATGTACCTTGATAAAATCTTCCTTGGAAAAATTGGACTCATCTGCCTTAAGCTCCGGGAAGCCGGCAGCCAGACGATCCAACTTCAACCCAAGATGATATGCCTTGGCAAGATCCAAGCCACGCATTACCCCCACACAACAAGACGATCGCTTCCCCAACTTTACCCACTCAGGTACAACTGAGAGAGGACCCATTATATCAGTTATCCTCTTCATACTTGGGGGATTGGGCTGAGTCACGTATATCGCTTTACACGCACCCTCAAACAATTGTTTGACCAGGGTAAACGTGCAAGTAAGCTTCATAGCAGGCGTCTCACCCAGAATATCATGATCTTTGCCTATTAAAAAAACAAAAAACAAAGTCAGCAAGAAACAAAGAAAATTGAAATACCCAGATTCAAAAAGAAGTTTTGCCGACTCACCAAAGATGGCTGACACAAGTCGGTGAATACTATCCTTGAGTGTTTCCAGCTTCTTTTGTGCCGGCTTTAATTTTCGCTCAGCTGTATCACATTGAGCTGCTGCATCATTTACAGCTCTGGTCAGAACATTTGCGGCTTCAGACATCTCAGCTCTGACGGCCTTTAGTTATTTATCCTTTTTTACCAACTCCTCACGGAGTCGGCCAATTTCTTCGTCAGCTCCTTTCAGCTGTGCCGACTTTGCAGCGAGCCGTTCCTCCATCTGACGCTTGGATTGCCCAGCGTCCATGGCAACAACCTACAAGCAATGAAATATTACTAAGTATTTACTTAGACCTATCCCCTAAACAGTTACTTGAAGGCTAAATCTACAAAAAAATATACATGACCCGGTAGAATCGTACTCACATCCTGCCGGCTCATGGGGGCTACAGCTCAAAAAACTATGATGACTCGGCATACCACAAAATTGGTATTTCGATCCATGGGGGCTACAGTCCAAGCTTATCACAACTTGGCATTGTTTGATATATGCTCTAGAGGCAAATAATATATGATTATTCCAATATATCTAATCAAGTTCATAACCAGTTTCATACCGTGCTAGAATTGTGTCAGTGAAACAATGATACATGTGTGGTATAGAAAACCCCAGAGTTCCTAGTTAGCCTCTACATCGATAACTAGTTCATGCTCAACATGATGGTCGTGGTTTCGCGATCATGGACAATTAAGTCTCTTGACTATGAGGTCACCTCACTGGTTAAGTGACGTGATGAACATTACCCAAAGTAAGCATTACAGCATGATCAAATCTTATGAAGGTTCAGTGTTGTAATTACAGAACGTGGTAGACTGTTCCTTTGACCGTGAGTACGTGCATAATTACTATCTTCCCGGATGCTTTGACTTACATCCCACCACCTGACTGAAATATGCGGGTCATAACGGTTGTATCTTAGGTATTCCGTGGAGATATGTTGAGGAGTATTGTTACAAGAGCGAGATTTGTCAATCCATATAATGGATAGATACTCGGGGCCCACTCGGTGAGATTCCATCCATAAAGCTGCAGCGTGTGACTAGGTCACGGGGATGAATATCACGGGAACGAGTGAATGAGGATTAGTTCGGAACGAGGTTGAACCAGACATAGGATGTCATTGATCGAATCTCGGAACAATCCAGTATCGCTGACAAAGGGAATGCTATACGGCGTAAGGTCCAATCGGTGTTTGATATCCGGAATGCACAGGGGTCATTATGGGCATCCAGGTCCCGCTGATGATCATTGACCGTAGCCTCTGCTCGGTCATGACTGGAGTGTCACTACTAGGGAATGCCCTTTTAGTGGCGTCCTTTTTTTGTGTTTAGTGGCGTCCTATTACTAACTGCAAGCCACTAATAAGGGCTTATAGGTGGCGCATTCTGGATGCGCCACCCCTAAGACCCTCAGGCGTGGCGCATCTATAAGCTAAATTTTTTAAATTTTGAATCTGGATCTGGAAAACAATTTTTTTATTTTTTTTATTTTTATTTTTTTTATTTTTTCTTAATCTCAGGTTAGTATGCTTAATGCCCGGTCACTATGCTTAATCTCAGGTCAAACTAACCTCCGTGGTCAAACTTCCCCGAGGGTCACCCATCCTAGCACTACTCCAGCCCAAGCACGCTTAACTTCTCAGTTCTATTCAACTCTCACTCCAGCTCACCTAGCAGGCACTTGTTGATATATCTAACATATAAATCCTATTAAACCATGTTGATGTCTAGGACCTTGTTAATGTTCATGGGTGTGCTAAAATTTTCAACATTTTTTGAAACTTTCTCGATGGGACCATTAGCATATTTTGAACTTTTTCAAAAATTTTGATTTTTTTTAAAAAAAAAATTTTAAATTTTTTTTAATTTTTTTAATGTTAATATCTAAAATTTTCAAATTTTTTTAACTTCCCGATTTGTCCTCTAGCCTATTTTGAATTTAAAAAAAAATAAAAAAAAATTTAAAATTTTTTCAAAAAAATCACTTAAGGGCTCGATGAAATCGGAGACCGTAGGGTAACACACTTAAGGGCTCGATGAAATCGGAGACCTTTTCGGAACCATCGGAGTAACCAGAGAATAAAGGAAACAATATCGGAGAAGTACCGTGTTGAACCGAAACAAGTTCGGAGTGAACCGGAAGGTGTTCCGGAGCACCGGGAGATGGAATATTATGTTTTAGTTATTAATTAATTGAATTAATAATTAAAATCATTTTATTTCTAATTAATATGTGCAATGGGCCTTAGTGGAGAAAAAGGCCCATTAGGGGAAATAAAAGGGAAAAATAAAAAAGAAAAGAGGGGGGAGGCGCCATGGGCCCTAGGGCCCATGAGGGGTGCGCCCCCTCCCCCCCCCCTTGGCCGGCCACCTCCCCTTAGCAAAGGGACTTTAGTCCCACATTGCTAAGGGAGAGGGGTTGACTCCCTCCCCTCTACCTATATATAGATGGGCAGGGTGCACATATTTAATACACAGAAATTCGTGAGAAAATAAATATTACTCCGAATTGAGATCGGTTTTCTCCGGTTTTCTCCCCTCCCTTGTCTCTTTCACGGTGGGCTCCCTAGTGTGAGCCTATAGTGGAATTGAGGCTTCTCTGCTAGAATCGGAGGCCGTCGTGCTGCCGAAGCTCCGTCCGGAGGTCTGCTTCCGCCACCTCCGCTGGATCGGAGAACGGAGGTCGTCATCGAGTCTCGTATGTGTGCGAGTACTACGAGGTGCTACACGTGTGGCACTACACCCATCCGGGTGCTCAACACAACCAGGGGGCTGTGAAACTTGATTGGCTACATCAACCACGTTTGCGGGAACGTTTCCCGCGCAACGGACTACACCCCGAGGTATGTTATTTTCGCACTACTTTCCGTTACGGTAATACGGCTAGCTAGATCTTGGGTTATGGGAACGCTAGTTAGAAAATTTTGTGTTTTCTGCTGCGAACCCCAACAGGCATACCACAAAATAGGTATACTGACTCATGACTCATACAGTTCATTTTTTCATAACCCAGCATGGCAATCAATCACCAAGCCGGCTTATGGGGGCTACAGATATATATCATCAAGGACAGTGCAGGCAAGTACATACCTCATAACACCCCCTAAGCTGGAGGAATATTTCATGCTGGTATGAAGAACAAGCTAAAGACCGCTTGAACAAATCTTCAAGAAATGTCTTCTCAGATATCGACTCACCAGGCTGACCTACCACCAGACTCTTGTCGTCCAAAACCTTCATCACGGTCGTACAAGCAGGTGGGTCACCCTTTTGAGTCCCAGTGATCACAACTTCATCTTCGATAATTTCCTTTTCCTTGGAAGGAGCCGGCACAGGATTAGGTGCAACCACCACTTTTTCAGAAGGAATCGTCGTCTTATCGAGGCCGGCTTCAGGAGAATTATCTTTGTATATATCTGATGGGCTTGACTCGTCTAAGCCAGCTTTCTTCAAAGCTTCAGAAACTGAAGCCTCTGGCAATCTTTCAGATATAATAGCTGACCTTCTTAGCAAAAGAAGAGTCGGATAGATCCTTGGGATCAATTCGAGCTCTGCCCAAAGACAAAAATAGAATTTGTCAGCAAATTATGCATACAAAAGACAAGTTACCATCCTAAGAAAGGAATACTCACCCACGGTTGATTGGGAACACCGACATCTGGACAGAAGAACCCTCAGAAGAAGGGGTACCGGCTCCAGAGTCACCACCCTGATGTTGTCCCGCAGAAACCCCTGTCGACTGATAAGAAGGAGTCGCGACTAAAGTTGTCTTTTGTCGGACCTTTCAAGGTTCATCGCCCAAAACCATGAGAGGGTCCGCCGAGTTGGAACTACGGGTATGCCTCTTGCGACTTTGTGCCTATAAACAAAAAACATAAGACACGAGCTTGTCTAAAATCATCATAAAGAGCCGGAAAAGATATTACCGGTGGATTGGCGACTTTGCTCTCTTTACGAGAGTCGGCCCTGACTGGAAGAACTTCCTCTTGTTCTTCTTCATCTTCATCATCATCCTCCTCCGAGTAATCCTACAGGAACAAAAAGGGTAAGAAGAAGACATCACAAAAGAAACAATCAAGTGAATCTTACCGATTGACTCGGACTTTTAGCATTGACTTCTTCCATAGGGAGGTCTTGGCCCACATTCCACCATGGATCATCTTCCTGGAAGTAATAAGTTGGAAGGTCAAGATCTTTGGACAAATATTGCGTCAAGGAGGAGTAACCGAATAAACATACCGGAAGAGCCGGATTGGCTTTACAGAACGGGAGAAGGCCGATGACGAGGGGGTGACCCCACGACCCCTACTAATGGGCCTACCCGGTGTCATTGAAGGCCCACGGAGCTACCGCCGGATTCACCTTGGTCCGCTAGATGGCACCGACGATGGGAAGTCCTCGACTGACAAGGAAGGTGCAGGAACTTGCCGTACAAGCTAGGGTTAGATTACCTGTAATTGTAGATTGATTCCCCGAGACCTGGTCTACTATATAAAGGCCAGGAGGGGCAACACAGAGGGGATCGAATCATACATCGCCTGTAACCCTAGCCTAGAGCGCATCTGCTTTGGCATCCCCTGTAACTTCTCCACAATCAATATATCGAGCAGGAAGTGTGTCCTCCTGTTTGCCGACGAGCTTATCGTCCAACCTGTGTCTTCTCCAACTAGCCCAGGGTCCCTGACCATGGGATTTGCCGGGGTCGATCCCCGACAATTGGCGCCGTCTGTGGGAACCACACGGGTTGGAATTACGATCTCGGCGGTCCCATCTTCAGCAAATCGCAACTCAAGGGCAAGAACCGGACCCAACCCACTTGAAGGATTCAATATCACGGCAAACATCTTCGCCGTCCCAGCAGTCCCGATCGATTCGCAACCGTATCAGACCCGGTACAATGGAGGCAACCAAACACGGCGTCAGCAACGAAGGAACCGACGATCCAGAAGAGCCGCAAGGAACCCCCACGCAGGAATCCCACTCGAGGAGGCACGACGCGCAGCAGGAGACCCGCAGGTCTTTCGACGGCCCACCACCACCCGGGAACCCGCCGAGCATCACGACGATGGCTACGAGCCTGACACCAGCAACCAAGAACATCGCCGCCAAAGGAGGAATCGACGACCCAGGAGGCATGCCAGGGAGATCTGCAACGAGGACAAACCCCGCAAACCGCACAACACAGTCGAGGAGCCAAGGGCCATCCGACGCACTGCCACGCGGGCACTCAACGACAGCCAAGACAGCGACTCGGAGACACCGGTCGGCGAATACTACGACACGGAGCGAAGGCCGGACGAATTCGCCAACCTCATCAAGCATCAGGACACAATTCGAGGAATCGAAACAGACCCTCGATTCTACGAACACCCGGAGGACCACGAGCATGTCTTCACAATCTCAAGGAGGAAGAGGCACAGCGGGTCAAGCAAACTTACGGTCAGAGAACAGCTTGTAGGACCCTGCACAATTCACAACTTTGAAGATGAATGGGGGCGCATCAGATCCAACCACACCCTGGGAGAATGTCGCCTGTTCAACGAGCTGGCCGACGACCTCAGGAACGAAAAACGCAAAGGAGTCAAGCGCGCTCGAGAGCTCGAGCAATCGCCACCACCAAGCCCCGAGGGACGCTGCACCCCGCCGCATGGGCAGGTGCTCATGATACAGGAAAGCAGGGTGCCACAAGCGCGGCGTGACGCCTACGCCCTGCAGGCTACAGCAACCGAGAACATGAAACCAGTGGAAACCTACCAACTGCACGACGCGGAGACCATCATCACGTTCTCGCAGGATGACCACCCGCCAGCCATACCAAGACCAGGACACGCGCCCCTCGTGCTCGACGCACAAATCAGAGGATATGACATGGATAGGGTTCTCATGGACGGAGGCAGCAGCATGAACATCATCTTCGCAAGCACCCTACATAAAATGCTGACCCCTCGGTCGGTATGGAAGAAGTCAAGCACCGTACTAAACGGCGTAGTACCTGGAGAAGCAACAACATCACTCGGATCAATCAAGCTTGAGGTTGTCTTTGGCAACTGACGCAATTTCGCCAAGCACGTCCTCGAGTTCGAGGTGCTCGACTGGCCATCTCAATACCACGCCATATTGGGACGACCAGCGTTTGCGCAGTTCATGGCAGTACCACACTACGCCTATCTCAAGCTCAAGATGCCAGGCTCAACAGGAGTCCTCACGATCAACGGAAGCTTCATCAAGTCGGACCAATGCGACCGCGATTTTCACAAAATCTCCGACACACTAGGAGCGGACCAAGAACTGAGAGAAATAGTCATGGTCGTCGACAAGAAAATCTTCCCATTGGCAAGCCGCAGCGAGTCAAAGGAGTATGGTCCTATCTTCAGAATCGACAGCGACACGGTCACGCACCAAGTACACCCGACGGACCCAGACAAAACAGTCCGCGTGTACGCCCACCTGCCAGAGGAACAAGCAACTGCTCTAGTGGCTCTCCTTCGAGACGAGTGGAAGATATTCGCCTGGTGCCATGCCGACATGCCTGGCATACCACGCGAATTCGCAGAACACGCTCTAAACATCAAACCAAACACGAAACCAGTGAAGCAAGCTCTAAGACGATTCTCGGAGCCCAAGCGTAGGGCAATTGGAGAAGAAGTCAACCGACTGCTCGACGCCCAGTTCATCCGAGAAACCAAGAAGGCAACTTGGATAGCAAACCCAGTGCTCGTGCCCAAGAAAGACACGGACGTACTGCGCATGTGCGTCGACTACGGGCCAGTGAACAAGCACTGCCCGAAAGACCACTTTCCCCTGCCAAGGATCGACCAAATAATCGATTCGACTGCAGGATGCGATCTACTTTCCTTTCTGGACGCATATTCAGGGTACAACCAGATCAGGATGAAAGAAGAAGACGAAGAGCACACCTCACTCATCACACCTTACGGTGTATTCTGTTACAAGACCATGCCCTTCGGGCTGAAGAACGTAGGTGCCACGTACCAGCGGATGATGCAAGCCTGCCTAAAGGAGCAAATCGAAAGGAACGTACAGGTGTACATAGATGATATCGTCATCAAGACCTACAAAGCAGACACGCTACTCGGCGACCTGCGCGAAACCTTCGCAGCACTCAACAAGTACAGGATCAAGCTGAATCCAAAGAAGTGCGCTTTCGGCGTACCGGCCGGGAAACTTCTCGGTTACATGGTCTCCGCCCGAGGAATCGAAGCAAACCCCGAGAAGGTCCAAGCCATTGCCAGGATGCAAGAGCCGACTGACATAAAAGGAGTACATCAGCTAACTGGAAGGCTCGCAGCACTAAGCCGTTTCATCAGCCGGCTAGGGGAACGCACGCTGCCCTTCTACCAACTGCTAAGGAAAGGAGAAAAATTCGAGTGGACAGAGGAAGCCCGCCAAGCGTTCGCAGACCTCAAAAAGACGCTCTCAACTCCACCAGTTATGGCGGTACCCAGGGACAAAGAGAAACTCTACTTATGCATAGCAGCGCGCAGCAGCGTAGTAAGCACGACACTCGTCGTTGAATAAATGGAAGAAGGCAAGGTCCAAAGCATACAGAGGCCAATATATTACCTCAGCATGCTACTGAACAAGTCCCAGCAACAATATCCACACTACCAGAAGTTACTGCTGGCCGTCATCATGACTGCACGGAAAGTGTCACACTACTTCGACGAGCACCTGATCACCATCGTGAGCAACGCCCCACTCGCGGACATCCTCAACAACCCAGGAGCGACTGGACGAGTCGCCGAGTGGAACATAGAGCTCAGCCCGCGAGATCTACAGTTCAAGCATCCAACAGCAATCAAAGCCCAAGTACTCCCAGACTTCCTGGTCGAGTGGGCAGAAGTCCAAACACCAGGACCCCCGGATCTGTCGAACTCATGGTCAATGTTCTTCGACGGATCGAAAATACAACAAGGAGCAGGAGAAGGAGTCGTCCTAATCTCCCCCAAAGGAACGAAGCTGAAGTACATCCTCCAGATAAATTTCAGCCACGCATCCAACAACGAAGCAGAGTACGAGGCACTCCTCCACGGCATGCGCATGGCCAAAACATGCGGAGCCACCCGCCTCATCATCTACGGGGACTCCAATCTCGTTGTCCAGCAGGCGATGAGAAATTGCGACGCCCTAGCCGACAACATGGCAGCGTATCAGAAACTCTACAACGAACTCGAAGGGAGTTTCGACGGCTGCGAGCTCAACTACATCACCAGGGCCAACAACACGGAGGCGGACGAGCTCGCAAACATCGGATCAACCCGAGGGCCAATACCACCCGGAGTTTTCCTGGAAAGCATCAGCCAAAGGTCCATCAAAACACTGGCGGTGGCACTCGAGGCAGCCGAGGACAAGGAGGACGCAACAGACCCAGTGCAGGTGGCATCAGCAAGCCCGTTAGAAGGCACCGGCACCAGCACACCCGACGGCACAGCAGCAGACGAGCTCGACGGACCAGCCTGGGCAAAACCATTCCTTCAATTCATAATCGAGGGAACACTGCCGCAAGACGTGTCCGAAGCACGGCGCATCAGCAGACGCTCCAAAGCGTTCACGGTGATCAACAGACAGTTGTACAAACGCAGCATTGCGCAAATACTTCAAAAGTGCATCGACGAGGAAGACGGCAAAGCCCTACTCCTCGAAATCCACGAGGGCATATGCGGGCACCACGCAAGCAGTCGAGTACTCGTGTCCAAGGCATTCCGAGCGGGATTCTACTGGCCCATAGCTATGAAAAACGCAGAGGACATAGTGCGGCGCTGCGTCGCCTGCCAAAAATTCGCTAACAGACCGCACGCCCCGGCCTCAGAGCTCAAGACCATACCGTTATCCTGGCCATTCGCCACCTGGGGACTCGACATGGTCGGCCCACTCAAGAAATCATCAAAAGGAGGAAGGACACATCTACTGGTCGCAGTTGACAAGTTCACCAAGTGGATCGAAGCAGTGCCAATCACCAGTTCCACCGCCCTCACGGCCGTGAACTTCATCAAGTCAATAATCTTCAGATTCGGAGTGCCACACAACATCATCACAGACAATGGCACAAATTTCACAAATGTCGAATTCCAGAACTTCTGCGAAGAACTAGGCATTAAAATAAACTACGCGTCAGTCGCGCACCCACAATCCAACGGCCAGGTGGAGAAAGCAAACGGACTCGTATGCGGAGGACTCAAGAAGCGGCTCCTCGCACCACTCGAGCAGGCCGCCGGAAACTGGGTAGAAGAGCTCCCCGCAGTACTCTGGAGCCTACGGACCACGCCAAATACTGCGACCCAATTTACACCGTTCTTTATGGTTTACGGGGCCAAAGTAGTACTACCACATGACCTAAGTTCGGAGCACCTCGGGTCACGGGGTACGAAGAAGAGGAAGCAGAAGAAGCACTCTAAGACGACAAAGACACAGTCGACGAGGCAAGAGACGTGGCCCTGTCAAAGTCAGAAGGATACCAGGACAAGCTGCGCACTTACCAAAGCAGTCGCCTTCGAACTAGAACCTTCAACAAAGGGGACCTAGTACTACGACTGATACAAGAGAAGGTCCACAAATTAGCCCCCCAATGGGAAGGCCCATTCATAATATCATAAGTCATCGGAGGCGGCGCTTACAGGGTGAAGAACCCAAAGACGGACGAAGATGTGGGCAATCCATGGAATGTCGCAAACCTGTGACTGTTCTACCCTTAACATCAATCGGTTGGACGTGACCGGCAACTCATGTAACCACTCGACCGCAATAAAAGCATATGTTGCCCAAACATTACCAGCTTTCAAAGCACTCGGGGGCTTAAGAAAAATCCCCCCGAGCCCTGCTATCGCCTACGCGATCTTACATCAAAAAGCACTCGGGGGCTTAAGAAAAATCCCCCCGAGCCCTGCTATCGCCTACGCGATCTTACATCAAAAAGCACTCGGGGGCTTAAGAAAAAAACCCCCGAGCCCTGCTATCGCCTACGCGATCTTACATCAAAAAGCACTCGGGGCTTAAGAAAAATCCCCCCGAGCCCTGCTATCGCCTACGCGATCTTACATCAAAAAGCACTCGGGGGCTTAAGAAAAATCCTCCCGAGCCCTGCTATCGCCTACGCGATCTTACATCAAAAAGCACTCGGGGGCTTAAGAAAAATCCCCCCGAGCCCTGCTATCGCCTACGCGATCTTACAGCACTCGGGGGCTTAAGAAAAATCCCCCCGAGCCCTGCTATCGCCTACGCGATCTTATAGCACTCGGGGGCTTAAGAAGAATCCCCCCGAGCCCTGCTATCGCCTACGCGATCTTACATCAAAAAGCACTCGGGGGCTTAAGAAAAATCCCCCCGAGCCCTGCTATCGCCTACGCGATCTTGCATCAAAAAGCACTCAGGGGCTTAAGAAAAATCCCCCCGAGCCCTGCTATCGCCTACGCGATCTTACATCAAAAAGCACTCGGGGCTTAAGGGAAAAATCCCCACGAGAGATGCTATCGCCTATCTTCACCCACCCGACCTCTACATCCGAGCACGCGGGAGCTCGAGGACCATCGCCTCCCGAAGACCGTTCGTGCAGTCTGAAGCTTAAAAAAACGCTCAAGCAAAAACACCCGGCCAGCCCCATCTACCGAAAGCAAGGCTCAAAAACCATGGCAACAATCAGATAGAGCACCAAGTACTCTGAAGAAAACTTTGGAGGAAGCACAGGACACAAGCTCATTTAGTCTTCACCCGATCGCCAACGATCACCTAAAGACTCGGGGGCTACTCCCATCGGGAGCGCTGCCGCGCACCCGATAAAAGGACAGAAATCAACGGAAGAACGACAAGGGAAACAAATCTAAAGACTACGCTCGACTCTACAGCTCAAACGTAGCCTCGGGGGCTACTCCCATTGGGAGCGCTGTCGCGCACCCGATAGAACCCACATTGCAAAGTTTGGGCGAACTCAGCTCTCGATCGCCAAGGACTCGAACACAGCTCTCGATCAGGACTCGAACATAGTTCTCGGCCGAGAAAAAGACCAAAGATAAAATTTTGTTGCAAAAGACTCAAGCACAGTTTACATCACAAGAGTCATTTTCAGTACAAAAGGACTCAACTACATTTGGATAGAAGGCAGCTCCTGTTACAAGAGAGAATCGCCCAAGGAATTATGACTTCTACATGTGTGCCCATGAGGGGCAACCGACTCTAGTACAAGAGCATCATCACAGGCAAAGGGGGAGTCAAAGCAGCAGGCTCATGATGTCAATGACATAACAAAAGGTGAAACTCGACTTATTTGCGGAGCCATCGAAGGCGATGCTCCACCAGCTTCTTCTCCTGCTCCTCTAGCTTCTTCTCCAGCTCCACCCAAGCTGCCGGCGAAGATGACGCCGCTGCCTCCAGTTCTACAAGGTCGCCTGCCGCGCTCGTTTAACCGGTGGCTTGACATCGAGGTCCTCTTCAGAGCCAGAGGGGGAAGCAGTTGAAGACGGCTCACCACCAGCACCAGAAGAGTCCCTGGAGGAAGAAGCAGTCGAAGACACAGGCGAAGGACCCCCCGACCTTGTGGAAACGTCGCTGCTTGACTCCTGAGCTCGCGGGTTCATGCTGTTGCCGCTCGGATCAAAAGCGCGGACGGCAATAGTGCCATCACCATCAAATCGACAGCAAAGAACATCGCCATCACGCAGACCCAAACGGCGAGAAAACGAACTCCAACCAGAGCCAAGAAAGACCAAACGGGAACGGTCAAACTCCAAATCAACATAGGAGGGAGCTCGATCGCTCCCCTGAAGATGCAGAAGCAAGCCACCCAAACCAAGATCGGCCACAATGGCAGAAAAAGAAGGAGGAAGAAGAACGCGAGCGGCACTAAGGCCACGAACGCGCAATAAGAAGTCATGCCGCCAAAAGCCCTCTACAGAAGAAGAAGAAGGTGGTAGCGGAGTGCCATGTCGACCACCGCGTCCAGAACGAGGAGTACGTCCACCTCTACTACGACGGACACGACCACGGCCGGAGCCTCGCTTTGGAGCCATGAAAAGTTAGTAAAAGGGAAGTAGAAGAGGAGACGGATGAAGGAAAGCAAACCAGGATGAAGCCAATTTATAGTGCAAGGAAGCCCCGACGCGGCAAGACCAAGCGGTACCCGCACTTAATCCAGAAATAAAATACTACGCCGACGCTTCAAAATACGAGGCCAAAGATGCTCGCCCACGGGGCGTGCTGTTCATACTACCATCAAATCACGCACGTTGGAAACGCGCGCCTCGGGAACTCAACCGGCGCTACTCGCACGCTACCGAGCTCATTATTATGACCGGTCAAGATGAAAAGACGGTTCACTGCCAAGCATCTATGACAATAACCACACAACGACGTGGTTATCCTGACAGAAAAACAGCAGAAGACCACGCCAACGTCTTGTCACAGGTAAAGCGTATCAGGTACGCTACCAACGCCTAGAGATTTTATCAGATCTTTTTCTAACAAAGAAAAAACATCTCACTCCCATCGGGAGGAGCCCATCTCGAGAGTCCCCAGGTGCTCACTCATCTGAAGATCAACAAGGTGCTCGAGTGATCACTCGCACGCACTAGAGTTACAGGTGCTCCCTCACCTGTGGACCCACAAGGTGCTCGAGTGACCACTCATACTCTTGAGAGTTTCGGGTGCTCCCTCACCTCTGAAAGAAACTCAAACAGCTTTCGAGTAATTACTCGCAGAAGGATTCCTCGCCTGAGCACTCGAAACAAGCTCCGCGAGTAAGATGAGTGAAAAGCTCACTTGATGATTTGTTCCAAGTGGGTGAAATGCTATAAGGCTCCGCGCCTCAAAAACACACCTATTCCTGGAACCACGACACAATGTGCCCAGATGCCACGCAAGACCAGCGTGTAGGTAAGACCCCGCTGCGAAGTTCGGCTGGGCTGGGACTTGCCGAAGAGCGATTTCACTCCCAACCTTTCCATGCGCTGCGCATGAAATATAAAGCCGGGCGGACGCGCCTTAGGCTACGCAACCAACTGGCGGCAAATGAACACCGTAAAACCTGAAGCGGCCGGACTTTTGCTATGCTCCAGTATCCCAAGCTCATGTCGAGGGACATGGGTTTGATTGGGCGATCGCGGTATTTTCCACTAGCGCAATTCACTAAGGCTCGATCCGTCGACTCCTTGGGCCCTTTCTGCTTAGCATCCCTCGAAACAGGTTTTGTCATGGCCACCATGCTGCCAGCGACCGCGGGTGCACCGCGCATACAAGCCACGGACGTATTAAGACGAACTCGAGTCCCTACGTGACTCTTCGAGTCCCCCAGGCACTCGGGGGCTACTGACGAGGGGGTGACCCCACGACTCCTACTAATGGGCCTACCCGGTGTCATTGAAGGCCCACGGAGCTACCGCCGGATTCACCTTGGTCCGCTAGATGGCACCGACGATGGGAAGTCCTCGACTGACAAGGAAGGTGCAGGAACTTGCCGTACAAGCTAGGGTTAGATTACCTGTAATTGTAGATTGATTCCCCGAGACCTGGTCTACTATATAAAGGCCAGGAGGGGCAACGTAGAGGGGATCGAATCATACATCGCCTGTAACCCTAGCCTAGAGCGCATCTGCTTTGGCATCCCCTGTAACTTCTCCACAATCAATATATCGAGCAGGAAGTGTGTCCTCCTGTTTGCCGACGAGCTTATCGTCCAACCTGTGTCTTCTCCAACTAGCCCAGGGTCCCTGACCATGGGATTTGCCGGGGTCGATCCCCGACAGCCGACTTTCTTGATGTCCTCTATGCGTTCAGCAAGAAGTTTATTGCAAGTCGTCACTAGAGCTCCTACCGAAATTTCCTTCTTCGCAAAACACATGGGGTCGTCCGGCCCCGAATACTCACACATGAGTCGATCCCTCAAGCTAAGATGCTGGATTTGCCAACCTATCCAACATTTGATCAGGTCTGTCCCGGCAAGACCATGAGCTAGCAAGGCCTTTATCCGAGCCATAATCGGCTCATGATTTTTCTTTTGAGCATCCGAAGGAAACAGGTTCAAGCCATCATGAAATTCAAGCCGAATCTCACGAAAGCCAGGCAGAGGATTTTCCTTCTCAGGAATTTCAACAGTGCATTAAAAGAAAGATTTTTGCCATGTTTTCACATGAGAGCTCAGCTTGAGTGATGGGTAAATCGACTTGACGCGTTTCTGGATAGTAACTCCACCGCATTCCAAAGCCGGACCTCCACTATATTCAGTCTGCCTATTGCAGTAATAAAACTCGGCAAACAGAGCCAGAGTCGGCTTCATCTACAGAAAAGCCTCGCAGAACACTTGAAAATGACAGATATTGAGCATCGAATTAGCACTTAGATCCTGAGGATGTAATTTATAGCAGTGCAGCACGTTCCTGAAAAACTTAGAGCCGGGAGGACGGAAGCCTCTGGTGATATGATCAGCAAAGACGACGACTTCGCCTGCCTGAGGCTGAGGCCGGGTCTCCTTTCCAGGAGCTCGCCACTTAATTTCAGTTTGGGGAGGCAAAGTCCCCTCTGTCTCCATCTCCTTCAAAAAGGCATTAGTAACCCAGCTCTTTGACCAGTTGGCCTCTAAAGTCGGCCTGGGAGCTGGAGGTCTGGTCCTGCCGGCTGTCTTTTTACTTTTGTCCGCAACGACTTCTCTCTTGCCTTTATTGGCAGCAGTTTTAAGACCCATGGTGCAGAAGTCGGATCTAGAAAAAGAAAACTAGAGTCGATCATAAACCGACTTACAAAGAAACTCCACAAACAGTTTTCACAAAATACAGTGGAACGATTTGATCTAACAAGCCTGAGAAATAGGCGAAAATGATGAACAGATCTACGGCTTGTGATAAACTGGGGACAGTCGCAAGATGAAAACGGATCTGTAAATATGATTGTTCGACGAAGTAATGATACACGAGATAACTTCTCGTCCGTCGTTGGTTACCCCAAGTGGAAGGTGAGATGTAGCGTAGCAGCAAGTTTCCCTTAGCGAAGATGCTAAGGTTTAAAGTATCGAACCCGTAGGACTCTTGGGTCAACAAGTAGGTGGTTCGGCAAGTGAGGCGTCGTTTTATGATAATCACTTGCTTTGCCTGGACCTGCACACACACAGATAACTTTGCTCCCAACGAGTTCAGAGGAGTTGTCAATTCCTCCGGCCTTGTTGTTTACAAAAGATAAAACGCACGGGATAATAATGATAGTGATAGCAACTGAAAAGTAAATACTGAAAGTAAATTGATAGTGTAAACAGTGGTGGAAGTATGGACCTGGATCTCATGATGTTCACTAGTGATGTCTCTCTCCCAAAAGACGATAAAATAGCCATGCGAGGTAAACAAATTACAGCTGGGCAATTGACAGGACTATGCGCGCAAACCAATGCTAATTATGCAAAACAGAAAGGAAGAGGCTCAAAAGCACGGGCGGTACGCCAAGACAAGTAGACCGAAATCCATCTGCATCTACCCACTAATCATCCACCTTGAGATATCTATCCAGAACATCTCGCTGGTATTAAGTTGCGAATCCCACCCAAAGTGTAAACTCAAAGCAACGGACAACTGCATTCAAGAACTTTGCGTAAAGTAAACAAATCCTTGCACCCGCAAGTACAAGCACCGTTGTTTTCCCCCTTGTGGCAACAGCACATCCCTTAGAATCATGTTTCTGTCACTCAAGCTAGTCATCAGGGGGCATGAACCCACAATCATGCATAACGCTCCCTTTTGGAGTCACTACCTACTACTTGGCCAAAGCAATAAACAGCAACGGAGAACATGCAAGAGTTACTCAAGAACATAAATATAAAAGAAGAGAATCAAATATATAACTCAATCACAATCTGAACATAATCTTATAATCCATCGGATCCCAGCAAACTCAGCATAGCAACAGCAGAAAGATTACATATGTGCCTCGATCATGTAGGGCTGCTCACAAGGTCTAATCCATGAAGAACAAAGAGGGGAGGAGAACATCACATAGCTACTGATCATGGACCCATGGTCCAAGGTGGACTACTCACGGTTCATCCGGGAAGCATCCATGGTGGTGGAGAAGCTCCCGGAGATGATTCCTTCCTCCGGCAGGGTGCCGAGAAGAGGTCTTCTGGTGCTCCAATCTTGGAAGCGCGGCGGCGGCGGAACAGAGGAGAGATCGCGAAAAAGCGTTCTGTCCCCGAGGGTTTCTCGTCACGGGGAATAAATAGGCGAAAGGGGGCAGCCAGAGGTGGGCCAGGGGCTCCAGGCGCCCCCTGGCTCCCCTCTGGCCCCTCCTGGGCTCTTCGCGAAGCTTCTGGTACGCTGATTTTTCCTATATTTTTCCCGGAATTTTTCTGGTACTTTTAATAAGGGGGAAACCTGAAATAGAAAAACAGCAGAAAACAAGAACCGGCACTGGGGTGCACTGAGTTAATAGGTTAGTCCAAATATGATCAAAAGTGTATGGAAGTTCATCAATATCATAGCAATATCACACAAAAGAGGCATGGAACAAGCAGAAATTATAGATACGTTTTGGACGTATCAACATCCTCAAGCTTAATTGCTGCTTGTCCTCGAGTAGGTAAATGATAACAAGCATAATTTCTGTGGTGACATGCTAACAACCATATAAGAACTTTGTAAGTAAAGCAATAAAAGCATGAAATTCAATTCAAGTCATAACAGGCAAGAGTCTATATCTAGTATTGAAATAAGCAACATAAGAACATAAAGGTGCAAGAGCTCTCGTTGTCCGTGACTCGAATGTCTCCCAATGGTGTTTGCGTGCAAGAAAAGGGATAGGGATATACGAGAAAAATATTTTTATTGTTGAGAACTCAATGTACTAAAGTGTCACACTTGGTCTTCTTTGGAATCTTATCTTGACTCATCCCAGACCACTAGCCAGGTACAAGTCAAAATGATCCACTCCTTTTCGACATTTTGAGCACTCATGCAATTGATGAGCGTAAGCAACAAAGTTGACACTTAGGATGGCAAATAGATAATATGGTGAAGGAGGAAGACAAAAAGGTGTGAAAGGCTCACATCAATGATGGCAATCATAGGCGAGAGAAAGCCAAATGATAGATATGATGTGAGGAGTAGAGATTTCCATGCAACGGATGCACATATGAGCTAAAAGCTCTCCAATGGAACTAGTGGGGGTGAATCCAACTTGCTTGCTCATTTGAGGAGGCTCATCATTGGAATATACAAGCCAAGTTCTATAGTGTGAAAGTCCCCACATAGTTATATGCATGAATGATGATCTCTATGGAGTACAAGATACAAGATGGAGTACGAGTGTGAATCTTCTCAAAAAGAATAGTAGTGTGCCCCTTCTCTCTTTTATTTTTATTTTTCTCTTTCTCTTTTTTTTCTTTTTCTATTTTTTTCTATTTTTTTGTATTTTTTGTGGCCGCAATGGCTATTTCTATTTAACTCTCATTTGTCCTCTTTGGGATCTTTTAATTTGTCCTCTTTGGGATCTTTTAATTTGTCCACTTTGGGATCTTTTCCTCACTTTAGGGTGCGTTTGGATGGTCGGCTATCCCTCTCTGGGACAGGGATAGCCATTTTTTACATGGATATCACGCGTTTCGTTGATGGGCGAGCAGGGATAGGGATAACCCGATACTGCGAATATTCCTTCGAATTCCGGCTCCGCCTGTCCGCAGAAATCTCGCGGATGTGAGTATCCCGCCCGCGAAACGTTTTTTCCTGCCCTCTCCTTTCGTTCACCTCCCGCAAATAACCAACCCTATCTCTTTTCCCCTTCTCATCTCTCTGCTCTTCCGCGACGGTGGCGGCGGCAGATGGAACCCAACAACGACGGTGAATGTGCCATGGTTGCTCTCTCCTTCCTTATCTTCTTGGCGTTCCCTTTATCCTTCCTTTTGTTATCTTTCCCAGTGAAGCGGCCATCCAGCAGAGATAACTGTGCCGCCGGCAGACACAGGTCAGATCCGCGTGCGGCCGTCGTATCCCTGCGTATGGGGGCGGCTTGCCGGATTTCTCCGGCCAGTGCGCATGCTGCGCGCGAGCTGTGCGTTCTGTGCAGCTCATGCGTGGTCTGCCGGCTGCGTGTGCTCTGCGTACGAGCCATGCTTGGTGTGCCGGCCATGTGTGCTGGTGTGTTGGTGCGTGCTTGGTTTAATGCTTTGTGTTCTCTTTAGATATATTTTCAAAGTGCTAATCCTTTGCTTGATTTTTTTTGTCTCATATCAAATCCTTTATTCATCTCTCATCCATCAAACCAAACACTTCAATGGCTATCTTCAACCATGAATCATCCTTCAAACCAAACAAAACATAGGCTAATCTCACCCATCAACCAAACAAAAAAATGGCTATCCCTAGCCAGCTAGATGGGGATACCCGTATCCACCCTAGCACCTCCTCTTAACCAAACACACCCTTAGGGGCAACACTCTATATATTACAAAAAAGTATAGAAGATCTTTCACACTTTACAAAGTACTCGAATCATAAAGAAAATGTAAATATCATGATGTATGAAAATGTATGCCTCTGCCAGTGTAGCGGGATATGCAATGATACTAGCGCGTCATGTAGCAATGATTAGGGCAAGACCCAACTAGCATGCGGCTCACCGATCAAGCAAGTAGCATGTATGACATGAATATCAAGTCATGAGAAGATGGATGTTGCATGGGAATATATCTCGGAAAGGCTATGGACATGCCTTGATAGGTAGGTATGGTGGCTGTTTTGAGGAAGGATATAAGGAGGCTTATGATGACAGAGCGTATCGTGCCAAGGGTTTGGATGTACCGGCGAAAGTGGACGCTAACTCTCGGAGTGAGAAGAAAGCAATGCACGACACAGGAAAGGCTAGCAAAATATGGGAAGGTGGAAGTGTCAACTTTCGAATAATCACATTAGTTCAAAGAACTCATGCACTTATTATCGGTAACTCTCAATCTAGTAAGGAGGTTCACAAAGAGACAAGTACCCCGAGGAGGAGTGTATGGGGGTTTGGTTATCCTTGCGCATCCTCGACTCATGGTACGTGAGTGTACTCTAATATTCGACCCCTCAGAAGAGTAGTGATCCAACTAGTAGCTAAAGTTCTCAACTAATTTGTAGGTTTTTGAAAATAAACACGGATTTCCCAAAATACGACATCTATCACTAATAGGCTAAAGCTCTTGACACCAAAAGTCCAAAAATTACTCAAAACAACACCTCAAAACTTTTGCAAGTTACTACTACAGAAAGAATAGCAACCTCAATTACCTACTTCAAGTCAAGACACAAAACTCAGTGCAACAGGCAAACTCTCTAAACAAGATAAACATGAAAACTCAAGAGAGTTCCAGCAAAAAACTAAACAAAAGATCTTAAAAAGATAAACATGAAAGCTAAGAGCAAAGCATGACAACAGCTATGGAAAGATAAAGAACAAACACAGCAAAGATAAGCATGAAAAAGTCCTATGTCGTGTTCTAAATTTTGGAAGTGGAGCGTGTTTCTCTCCCACACAAAGAAAGCTGGGTTCTAACTTGTTGTGAACAGCAGGCAAAGCTAAAGAAAACTAAAAACAAAACCTAAGAGCGAGACGCTCCAAGAATAGCACATAACGCATGAAGTGATAAAAATATAGTGAAACGAGAGACGAACTGATAATTGTCGATGGAGAAGGGGATGCACGGGGGCATCCCCAAGCTTAGACGCTTGAGTCTCCTTGAATATTTATTGGGGATGCATGGGGGCATCCCCAAGCTTGAACGCTTGACACTTCTTAATCTTCTTTCATCATCTTCCCTCGCACACTTGAAAACTCCCTTCATACATAACTCATCATAATCTGATTAGCGAGGTTAGTACCCATAATAAAATATATTTTTTATCTACTGGAAATAAAGATAACCTTTAAGAGCTAATGTTTCTCAAGTTTGCCAACAAGTTTTTGCAAAGAAAAAGCAAGCTTAAGATTTGCAAAACGAAGAAAAGGCAAAACAGGACAGAATTTGTAAGAAACAGACCAACAGGTAAAAACGAATTTTTTAGGGGTACTTCTGCAACTTACATAAAAAAACTCAGAACATACGAAAGTTTCGTAATTGTATAGAGCACGCTGTGTAAAAAATTCAGCTCAAAAAGATGAACTGAGATTTTTCTATGATTTTTCTAGTCATGAGGACAGAATCTGTTTTCTGGATAACATGTCACAACTTTCACTTCCCTTGTCGTATGAGACTATAAAAGGCACAAAGCTTGAAAAGTAAAGATACAATGATGTTGCTACAGTAGTAACAATCATCAAGACCACTAAAAACAGAAGAAAAACAAAAAGGAAATTTTAAATTCGTTGCAGGCTGCCTCCCGAAAGCGCTTTCTTTTACGCCTTTAAGCTGGGCATAAAGATTATAAAAGGTGCTCTCATAAGAATAAGAATTTGAAGCAAAAAAGAGCATCAAGAAGCAAATTTGAAACACATTTAAGCCTAACCCACTTCCTATGCATAGGCATCTTATAAGAAAATTAATCAAAGAAGGAAAAAGAAACCAGCATAGGAAGGTGGAACAAGAACATCTTCAAACTTCAATATAAAGAGAGGAGTTTTAGTAATATGGAAGTTTATACAACCAAACTTCCCTCTCTCAAAATAATTTTCAGTAGTATCATGAACAACATCAAGAATATAACTATCACATAAATCATGTTGTTCATGACCTACAAGCACACGTGTATAGTTTTCAACACGGTTTTTAGGATGTTAAGATAGATGCAACCCATCACATTGAGCCTTGATAAGAGAAAAATTCTCCGGAGTTGGAGATTTCAAAAGTATAATAGGGCAATCAAGTGTGGGTGCAATAGCAAAAATTTCATTCTTAACATGAGGAACTATAGCAAGTTCATCTCCATAAGCATCATTCATAATGGCATCATGGCCGCAAGTATAAAAGGCATCAACTTCATCAAAAAGGGATATTTCAAAAGAATCCATATGATCATAATACTCATATAAGGTAAGATTCAAAGAGTTACTCTCATTAGAAGGTAGACATGGATATCTCCATTCTTCCTCCTTTTGTTCGTCACTCTCCTCCTCTTTTTCATCCAAGGAGCTTTCAGGTTCAACAATTTCTTCTTCCATATAGTCCTGCAAATCATTAGCTTTGGGGGAGAGATTCTCTCAAGATGATCAGTAATATAATAATTTGCATCGTAATTTTTCAAACAATAGTTAAGTATAGCAAGACTCTCAGATTTGTAAGGGGCATCATCAATATTTTTAAGAAGAGAAGTAATTTCATAGGCACCCTTATAAGCAACAAATTCTTCTATTTGCTCTGCATCATCAAAATCATAATTTCTCTTAGCATAAGAAGCTAAGGTTTCATCATCATTGTACTCACATTGGAAAGCAAGGTGTTTGTGCCTCATAAAGCAACAAGATTCATCCCTGCAAAAAGATATATTATATATTGAGCACAAGTTTCTAGCATACTCATACAACTGGTGTATTTGTTTCCATAAGTGTATCCCCTTTTGAGACAAGCGGTGTTCCTTGTACCACTTTTGTTGATCCTCGGTGAATCCTCCATGCCAATAAGATCTGGTTTCAAAGAAGTCATACATTGATTGGCAAAGTAAGGAACTAGACATACTATTTTTTTGATTTTTGATAAAAGACACTAAAGCAAAAACTGAAAGGTAAACTAACAAGACTAAAAAGCAAAGATAAAAGATAGTGTGCAACTTCCATATCTTGAAGAGTGGAGTCCCCGGCAACGGCGCCAGAAATTTGCTTGATACACGAGATAACTTCTCGTCCCTCGTTGGTTACCCCAAGTGGAAGATGAGATGTAGCGTAGCAGCAAGTTTCCCTTAGCGAAGATGCTAAGGTTTAAAGTATCGAACCCGTAGGACTCTTGGGTCAACAAGTAGGTGGTTCGGCAAGTGAGGCGCCGTTTTATGATAATCACTTGCTTTGCCTGGACCTGCACAAACACAGATAACTTTGCTCCCAACGAGTTCAGAGGAGTTGTCACTTCCTCCGGCCTTGTTGTTTACAAAAGATAAAACGCACGGGATAATAATGATAGTGATAGCAACTGAAAAGTAAATTGATAGCGTAAACAGTGGTGGAAGTATGAACCTGGATCTCATGATGTTCACTAGTGATGTCTCTCTCCCAAAAGACGATAAAATAGCCATGCGAGGTAAAAAAATTACAGTTGGGCAATTGACAGGATTATGCGCGCAAACCAATGCTAATTACGCAAAACAGAAAGCAAGAGGCTCAAAAGCACGGGCGGTACGCCAAGACAAGTAGACCAAAATCCATCTGCATCTACCCACTAATCATCCACCTTGAGATATCTATCCAGAACATTTTTGCTGGTATTAAGTCGCGAATCCCACCCAAAGTGTAAACTCAAAGCAACGGACAACTGCATTCAAGAACTTTGCGTAAAGTAAACAATTCTTGCACCCGCAAGTACAAGCACCGTTGTTTTCCCCCTTGTGGCCACAACACATCCCCTAGACTCATGTTTCTGTCACTCAAGCTAGTCATCGGGGGGCATGAACCCACAATCATGCATAACGCTCCCTCTTGGAGTCACTACCTACTACTTGGCCAAAGCAATAAACAGCAACGGAGAACATGCAAGAGTTACTCAAGAACATAAATATAAAAGAAGAGAATCAAATATATAACTCAATCACAATCTGAACATAATCTCATAATCCATCGGATCCCAGCAAACTCAGCATAGCAACAGCAGAAAGATTACATATGTGCCTCGATCATGTAGGGTATCTCACGAGGTCTAATCCATGAAGAACAAAGAGGGGAGGATAACATCACATAGCTACTGATCATGGACCCATGGTCCAAGGTGGACTACTCACGGTTCATCCGGGAAGCATCCATGGTGGTGGAGAAGCTCCCGGAGGTGATTCCTCCTTCCGGCAGGGTGCCGGGAAGAGGTCTTCTGGTGCTCCCGATCTTGGAAGCGCGGCGGCGGCGGAACAGAGGAGAGGTCGCGAAAAAGGGTTCTGTCCCCGGGGGTTTCTCGTCACGGGGAATAAATAGGCGAAAGGGGGCAACCAGAGGTGGGCCAGGGGCTCCAGGCGCCCCCCTGGCTCCCCTCTGGCCCCTCCTGGGCTCTTCGCGAAGCTTCCGGTACGCTGATTTTTCCTATATTTTTCCCAGAATTTTTCTGGTACTTTTAATAAGGGGGAAACTTGAAATAGAAAAACAACAGATAACAGGAACTGACACTGGGGTGTACTGAGTTAATAGGTTAGTCCAAATATGATCAAAAGTGTATGGAAGTTCATCAATATCTTAGCAATATCACACAAAAGAGACATAGAACGAGCAGAAATTATAGATACGTTTTGGACGTATCAAATAATCGCTTCCGAGGTTAACCATCACCGATTCTACCCTATCTACCAACATGCATGGTGCATTTCCAGTGGGTTGTAGTAGAGCTTGAAGCTCGTGACAATGGAGATGATTAAAAAACTACAGCACGATGGAGATGATGAAAAGCTTACCTTAATCACTACACCATAACACTTAATTGGGGGCAGTTAACTGGCGGGAGAAATACGTGAACAACGGCAAATAAACAGCCAGGACATTTGTTACTGCCGGTACCTCAGGGTATAAAAACTGTCGTGAGAACATAAACAACAAAGGCATCTTACCTGCCGGTATATTTAAGGACATCTTATCTGCCGACACAACTAAATATTGGCATCTTTTCTGCCGCGAGCTGTGCTGAACGCTAACCCGAATTATATCGGCGTAAAGCGCGCGCTAGCGAAACGAAAGCGCGCGAGAAACAAAATTTTTGGTCCGAAAAAGTTATAGACGCGCCGGCCCTCTCCACACCAAGCCGCACCGTCCCCTCCAAAAGGAAAGAAATTCCTAGGCCACAGTCGCCCCCAAATCTACTTCCCGATCCACCCGTGCTCCACCATTCCGCCGCCGCCGCCGTCCCCAACTATACGGCCCTCGCTGTCGTCCCCAACCACCCAACAGCAGCGCCGGCGACCACCCTCCTCGAATGCTTTCCCTCGCTGGCGCGGTCCTCCGGTCGCGCGAGAGGATGGGTGACGGAGGAGAGGAACGGGAAGGCAAGATGTGGACGCGGTGGTGGGAGACCGGCGACGAGGAGGCAGGCCGCTGAAGGAGGGACGCCGCGCATGGGAGGAGTTAATCATTGAGTGGGCCGGTTGCCGACGGCCAAAGCAAAGGTATGTCACCGGAATTCGAGGGCGCTGGATTTCTTGATCCCCTCTTTTTTCGAGGCTAATTCACGTACAAGCGGAAGTGCTAGGTCGTCAATTCGCTGGGAGGCGCATAGAAACCGTGCTTTTTAATGAACTAGTTTATCGATTCAATGGGAGAGGGCGCTAGATTTCTCAATCCCCTTCGTTGGGGTTTGGGATTTTTAAGAACTAGATCTGGTGAATCATAGTTTCTATAGATGTTTCTATTGTTAGTGGGAAACAGTTTTCTTGATGTATAGGGTTAGGGGCATAAACACTTCAGGGTCATATCATAGTTCAAGGCCAACTGTACATGAAGAGCTAGGCAAATTTTAGCGGATGAGCCCTGGTTGTAGCATTTTTTGTGGATTTCCTGTTGTGAAAACCTTCAGGAACTGTAGCCAAGTTGATGATGGGAAAATCATTTCATGTTTTTTTAATTGTCATCAATGGAAAAGAAAACAATAGAGTGTGAACGGGATCTGCAGGTTTCGTGTGTGTATACAGAGGGAAATTTCCTCGATCCATAGGGAAAATTGTTTGTGATGCATTGCTATTTAAGGTAACTGAATAAGCAACTTCCCGCAGGGAATTTGAACTGTCCATCAGAACATTTCTAGCATTCCTTTGATTTGTACATCTGACAATGCTTTTCTAACTGTAGTTTCTTAGTAGTGGTTCAGCTTAAAACAAAAAACTCCTTATTTTTGTCATTTTTTATTGACCAGATAGGAAATTTGTTTGGGTTCCATAGAATTTATAAGACCATCTGATTAAGCAAATTCATCCAGCACATGTGTACATTTTTTTTTGACAAAATAAGAACCTCCCTCTACTCTGTCTCCAACAGAGTAGCATCAGATACAATGCGAGCGCGAATAGAATCAGGAGGGGACTCTAGCCAGGTACTAGGAGTAGAGAATCTAGCTAACCTAGCTATTTCATGAGCTGCACAGTTGCTCTCTCTAAAGCAATGCTGGAAAACAACGTGAGTAAAATCCAACGACATAAAATAGCAGTCATCAAACACCGCACTTGCCAGAGAAGAAGAGCTCCTTTCCTTCAAAGCCTCAACCACATCGAGGTTATCAGATTCAATCTCGATCTTTCCGCATCCAACTGAGCGTGCCAAGTTCATCCCGAATCGCACTGCTAGAGCTTCTGCCATAAAAGAATCCATGCAGAAGTCTATTTTCTCATTAGCTGCGGCAACAAACCGGCCCTTATGATCACGCAATATTGCCCCGATAGTTCCCTTCAGCTCATCATCATCGAAGCTGGCATCAATGTTAAGTTTAACATAGTCCCTCCTTGGTTTCTTCCAGCAGTTCTTCTTAATTCTTGCTTTTGTAGTACATGAAATGATGAAGTTCTCAGCAAGTCCCCGTACTGTTATCGCAATCTGAGTTGCATTCAGTATTATCTCTCCATGCTTCCTCTTCCTCCATTCAAACCACAGGTACCAAGAGGTGATAGCAATAGTTTCTCTCAGCTTTGGCATCCCCAGGACTAGGAAATCGTCATCTGGAAGACATAGCAGGTGCTCCAGGATAGCCTCTCCTGCCCAGTCCACCAGACAAGCCCTCTTTATTGCCTCCTCGATTCCCAGATGCTTCCACACATCTTTTGCACATGTGTACATTTGATTATTTGAGAAGGAGCAAAGGTGAGACAGAGCACACCGGCCATGTTTTATCTGTGGGTAGTACCCGGGGGGTCCTGGTGCCCAACTATCCTGTATGTCGGTCGCAAAACGAATGGTTTGATATGTGCGGCATGACGCTGTGGGTCTGCATGTATCGCAGATGTGGTTACAGTGATTATCTGACAAAACCGACACCATCACAGACGTGCGACCGGGTACAACTATGCGGTGTGGCATAAACCTTACGCCACGTGTGCAGACGTGTTTATCTCTCCTCAGAGATGTTGACTACTGCAGCCGACTGCGGCGTAATTGGTTTTTTGTCTCCATCCATCCGTCCCCATCTTCCTCCACAGCACTACTCCAGATGTGCGGCGCCGACCGGCCTCGCCTTCCTCCATAGATTCCTGGTCGCTAACCTCGCTGGGAACACCTCGTTCTACTGGTATAAAAATCGTGGGCTTCATGAACAAATTAAAACTTGAACGCTACTCCCGGACTGCACAAAATTATAAAAGCATCCACGAAATGACATGCACTTACAGCTTGGTAAAGTCTTTGGGATCCCTCGTGTTCATCCTGTTTCTCCGCCATTGTGAATGCGCTCGGACTTCTGATGTTCATCTTTTTCTTTCTTTTTTGAACGTAAATGATAGAATGGCTGGATCGGGTGAGATGTATCAGCTGAGTATATGATGTACATAAAATAAATATGTATAGGGGGTTAGTACATGCAAGAGACTCGTACATGCAAGGTCAATGACATAAGGACAAAACTGCGCTCTGCCCGCTTTGAGTCATGTCTACTGTTGAGTCTTTTCAATGTACAGCGCTGTGACAGAACCTCTAGAATTAACATGTACTAAACCGTTGGGTTAACTACTACTCTGTCTGACAGCAAGGATGCCTGGTACGGATCCATACGCGCATGTACGGTGGGGGATAATGGTAACCGGGACCCCCGGGTACTATCACACCTTTTCCTTTATCTGTGCATTTCTACATATTTTGCATATATCAAGGGGAGATTTTTTTTTGACCATTTTATTATTAAACTTTGCCTATCAAAACTTTTCAAACTATACGTTAGAGAGGGAGGCAGAGAGAGACACACATAGAGATAGAGACATGACGTGGGACGTCCACTAATTCATTGTGTTTAGCTTGTATTCCGCCTCCTAGGAGGATTGTAACAAACTCTTTCTCTTCAAATCAATGAAACACAAAAGTCTTTTGCGTTTTCTCAAAAAAAAAGAGAGACATATAGATAGATTTAGAAAAATAAATTTAGGGTGGCAGAGAGATAAAGATAGAAACAGAGAGTGTAGGAGAGAGCGAGATAAAGCAAGGGTGAGACAGATAGAGATAGAAAGAGAGGTTTTTGCAACGAGGCAAAAAAAAAATGTGCACTTACTTTTTCTATCTCTACAGGCCACAACTCTACTACAATGCATCATGCAAAGGAAGTGGCACAATATGATCAACGGGAAGAGTAGCCACTGGGAACCCATCGCGCATAAATGCGGAGACACCACTCAGCAGCATGGGAGTGTTGTCCATCACAGTATTGCAGACGAGTTATGTGGTGACTAGGATGGACTATCACGATGTCCCAGATGTAAATCCTTCGTCTTTTCACCCACAGGTCGTGCCCTGCTCCCTACCAGTACCATTCTTTTTCTGTTTCCACTAAGACATATTTTTTAAGTCACATATTTTATTTATCTGATTTTATGTTTATAATCACTTTTGGTAACAAAATTCAACAATGGTGCTTTATGTGCAAGTCCCATCCATATTCAGTAATCACTAATCAGGGAGAAAAATCAACCTGTAGTTCATCAACAAGGAAAATTGTTCGAGCCGTGTTGCTTTTTTTGTGGCAAATGACTAAGCAACTCCTTGCAGGGAATTTCAAACTTTTAATCAAAACTTGCGGGTTGAAGCGTATCATACATGAAAACCTGGCTAGCTTGATTATGCACATTTGCTAGCGCTTTTTGCCGATTCAGGTTCACGCCGCTACTCAATTATAAGAACTTCCTTTATGAGCTTCTTTGTTATGCAAATAATGTGATAGTTTAGCAGCCTATGTTCATGGCTTTGGATGTGACTTGAAAAGGTATCAGTAGAAGTGTTTTGTTGTTCTTCGCTTAACTAGATGTCAAAGTATAAGGAACAAGCTCTTGTACAAGATGTCTTTTTTGTTGTTGTTTTTAAAAGCTCATGTACAAGATGTCTTTTTTGTTGTTGTTTTTAAAAGCTCATGTACAAGATGTCAAAGTATAATTAAGTAACAAGCTTGTTTTCTTTGCCTTAAAATAATAGCAGCTTTGTAAAAACACAGTTCTTTATTTATAATCTATTATTTTCACTTGTCCAGTTTCCCATCTGATGTTTATGGATTACTTATGGCAAGGAACCAGAGTTTGGAGCCGCATACTGATTCGTTGTAATTGTTTAAAAGATGAACCAGATCAAGGACACTAATATTGTGTTGATTGCTTAAAAAACTTTGCTTCTATTTATGCAGTTGGAAGTGGACAAGTTCATGGAAAAAGCAGAAATGTGACCACAAGTATGCTGAGGAGGTAATATTCATGTTTCTCTTGGCCATTAGCTGAGGAGGTGTAAGTGGGTCATCTATTTTTTCTTGATTGAGGTCTATTTTTGCATCTACTCCTCTACGTTCACTAGAGATGATGTTTTCTACTATTTGCAATCATGTTTCACATTCTCACCACAATAGCAAATCAATTAAAAAAGAATGCCGCCGGTTGTGGTCGTTGATATAGTTTCTTATTCTTGCATGCCAGCTGGTTCTTGAAGTAGAGTGGTAGACAACATAACCATATTTCGTATTTTTGTTTGTATGTTTCCAAGGATTTTCATGTCCAGAACTGGCACTTAGTCACCTGGTCTTTTTTTTAGTCTCATATTCTATGTGTTGTGCAGTTCACAGATTCTTCCTGTGTTTATCTTGTTTCTTAACCTCTTCCATACCTGCTTCCATTGAGTTTCTGGTCTGTTGCAGGTTTCGCAAAGGTACACAAGTTGATGGTGGTTTGCAAGATCTCCAGGCTTTTGAAGATTTGGAAGACAAACAATTAAGTTGTTGGAATGATAAAGCCACATGCCTTATTTGTTGAACCTGGAGACTTGCTCTGCTCATTTTGTGTGGCGCATTTAGAAATTTATGTACTGCTCCTTTTGTGGTACTACTTAATTTTGGTAGTGTGGCACATCGAAAAACATATATGTATTTCTTCTTTTGTCGAACAATCTCCTTATGTTTACCCAATAAAGTTTAAGGTTTCTATGAGGCCTATATGTTACTTTGATTGATGAAGTGTATGCATAAATTGTGTGATATTTCATGATTGCCTGAACGTAACGAATGGATAGGGATGCCCAGAACAGTTTGGTAGTGAAATCAACGAGTTGGCATAATAACTGCCGGGTAAACATGCCTGTGCCGGCAGTTGGACTGCTAGTAATCCTAGTTTCATGGCCCTTGACCAATCTGCCAGGAGAAATGGACTGCTGGCAAACAGTTGGGCGAGGGCAAATAAACTGCCGGGGAAATTTTATCTGCTGGGAGATGTAATCCCCGGCAGCCGTTCTCGTGGTGGTTCTATCTGCCGGGAGAAACATTGTCCCGACAGTTTTTCTGCCCTTTAAAGTGACTTTTCCTGGCAGTTTTTTTGTCCTTACATCAGTATTGTGGTGTAGTGAATGACGCACGAGAATGGCACGGTCCCAGGCCGTCTTGTGCAAATGATGAAGGAAGAACGGCTCGAGACGGAGGCGAAGGTAAAAGCTTCCTGTTCTCCGGCGCGCGAGGAAGAAGAAGAGAAGATGTGGATGGGGCAATGTGAATGGGTATGGTCGGGGGCCTATTTATAAAAGGACCTTAGCTCAAAACCCGAGGCGTCGCCAACCGCCAGCTAAATGGCAGGAAATCCCTCGATTTTTGTGGAAAACCTAGGCAACATTAAATTGTGCCGCTGGAATCGAGGTGGACCGTTTAAAATCCCTCAAAGAAACATTTGCAGGTCAGATTTATTACGTCGTCTGCTAGTAAGCATCAAATGATAGTTGATTCAACCAGAAGATTCGACTTCATGGAGATAAAGGAATCGAAGCAAGATTGAAGAGAGGCGACTCCGACTCCCAATCGACGCCAAGCATAAAGTCGGCCCTTGATCCATAAAGAGCCGACGGCAATGAAGAAAATAAAGAAGATTGCTGTGAAGACTAAAGCATCACAACAATCCTGGGGGCTAATGTCGGGGAGATGGATCAGGACCATAGACCCGGCATTAGAAACCTCTGGGCCAACTTACATATGAAGGTCCACAAAGAAGACCCGACCAGGAGTCTGACGTGCCAAGCGTGAAGATTGAAGCCCTAGAAGGAATTCGACTTACCTTGTATAGCACGTAGCAAACTTGTAAAGTAGAATAGAACTCCACATCGTGTAGGAGTCGGACTCTAGGAATCCCGGGACCCGACACCTTTATAAGTCGAGGTCCGCAGGAGCTAGAGCCAGAACTTACCTCAAGCCAGGACTAGACAACTCGCGCTATAACCTAGATCTCCACGAGACTAAGGTTGTGAAACATCATCACTGTAATCGATAAGATCGTCTCTTCCTATTGAGGAGTCGATCCCACAATAGTCAAGAAGCAGGAGTAGGTCTTTACCGCATCGACGGGGCCGAACCTGGGTAAACCGGCGAGTCCCGTGTCTATGTCGATTCTCTCCTCGAATTCTCCTCGCAGCAAAGGTCCCATGATAAGTCCGACACTACGGACATCTGCCGTGACTTTCCCACGACAGGTTTCGCGTCACGGAGATTAAATAGGCGAAGGGGGCAGCCAGGGGGGCCACCAGGTGTTCAAGCGGCCACCCGGCACGGCCCCACCCTAGGCAGCGCCACCAGGCCGCCTCGGCACCAGGTGGGGTCCCTCTGGCCCTCCTTCGGGGGCTCTGCAAGGTTCCTTTGCGCTGTTTTTTTATTTGTTTTTTCCCAAATTTTTGGAGCACTTTTAATATGAGGGAAAACTGAAATAGAAAAACAGCAGAAAACAGGAACTGGCACTGTGGTGCACTGAGTTAATAAGTTAGTCCAAATATGATCAAAAGTGTACGAAAGTGTATCTAGATCATAGCAATATCACACAAAACATGCATGGAGCAAGTAGAAATTATAGATACGTTTGTGACGTATCGACATCCCCAAGCTTAATTCCTGCTCGTCCAACTTGCATCAATGAGGACAATCATAGGCGAGAGAGCCAAATGATAGATATGATGTGAGGAGTAGGGATTGCCATGCAACGAATGCACATAGGAGCTTAGAAAATATCTCTAATGGAACTAGTGGGAGTGCATCCAACTTGCTCGCTCATGAAGATCTAGAGCTCGTTTGAGAAGGCTCATCCTTGGAATATGCAAGCCAAGTTCTATAGTGTGAAGGTCCCCACATAGCTATATGCATAATGATCATCTCTATGGAGTACAAGGATATAAAGGGAGTACTAGTGTGGATCTCTCAAAAGGATAGTAGTGTTGCCCCTTTCTCTCTTTTTATTTCTTTTTCTCTTTTTCTATTTTTTGTATTTTTTTGTGGCCTCAATGGCTCTTTCTATTTAACTCTCATTTGTCCTCTTTGGGATCTTTTATTGTGTCCACTTTGAGATCTTTTCCTCACTTAAAGGCAACACTCTATTTTATAAGAAGGTATAGAATATCTTCACACTTTACAAGGTACTCAAACATATAGGAGATGTAGCTATCATGATGTATGCAACGTATGCCTCTGCCAGTGTAGCAGGAACATGCATGACATGAAGATCAAGTCATGAAGAGGTGGATGTTGCATGGCAATATATCTCGCAAAGGCTATGGAAATGCCTTGATAGGTAGGTATGGTGGCTGTTTTGAGGAAAGATATAGGGAGGTTTATGATGGCAGAGCATATCATGCCAAGGGTTTGGAAGCACCGGCGAAGGTGGACGCCAACTCTTGGGGTGAGACAAGGGCAATGCACGGTACGGAAGAGGCTAGAAAATATGAGGAGGTGGAAGTGTCAACTTTCAATACTTACATTAGTCCGAAGAACTCATGCACTTATTATCGGTAACTCTCAATCTATTGAGGAGGTTCACAAAGAGACAAGTACCCCGAGGAGGAGTATATGGGGGTTTGGTTATTCTTGCGCATCCTCGACTCATGGTACGTGAGTGTACTCTAATATCCGACCCCTCAAAAGATTAGTGATCCATCTAGTAGCTAGAGTTCTCAAATAGTTTTTGTAGGTTTTAAAAATAAACACGGATTGCCCAAAAGACGACACCTATCACAAATAGGCAAGAGCTCTTGACGCGAAAAGTTCAAACATTACTCACATCAATACCTCAAAACTATTGCAAGTTACTACTAAAATTAAATAGCAACCTCAATTACCTACTTTCAAGACAAGACACAACTCAGTGCAACAACCAACTCTCTTAACAAGGTAAACATGAAAACTAAAGAGATTTCCAGCAACAAACTAAACAAAAGTCAAGGCTTTTGCTAAAGACAAACTAAAACTAAAACTAAACATGGCAGTAGCTACGAAAAGATAAAGAACACACAACAGTAAAATGATAGGCATGAAAATCCTATGATGTGTTCTAGATTAGAGGTGGAGCGTGTTTTTCTCCCACACAAAGTAAGTTGGGGTCTAACTTGTTATGGACAGAAATCAAAGCTAAAGAAAACTAAAAAGTAAACCTAAGAGCGAGACGCTTCAAGCATAGCACATAACGCATGAAGTGATAAAAATATAGTGAGACGAAGGACGAACTGATGATTGTTGATGGAGAAGGGGATGCACGGGGGCATCCCCAAGCTTAGACGCTTGAGTCTCCTTGAATATTTATTAGGGATGCATGGGGGCATCCCCAAGCTTGAGCGTTTGAGACTTCCGAATCTTCTTTCATCATCTTCCATCGCACACTTGAAAACTCCCTTCATACATAACTCATCATAAGCAGATTAGAGAGGTTAGTACCCTTAATAAAATATTTTTCCCCACTGGATATAAAGATATTCTTTAATAGCTACTATTTCTGAAGATTGCCAAAAAGTTTTTGCAAAGAAAAAGCAAGCTTAAGGTTTGCAAAAGTAAGGAAAGGCAAAACGTGGCAGAATATGTGAAAAATAGAACAACAGGTATTAAATAAATTTTTTGGGGTACTTCTGCAACTCAAATAAAAAAACACAAAACATACGAAAGTTTCACAATTGTATAGAGCTTGCTTTGTAAACATTTCAGCTCAAAAAGATGAACTGGTGATTTGTTCCGATTTTTTTCCTTCAAGCAGACAGAATCTGTTTTCTGGACAGCATGTCACAACTTTTGCTTCCCTTATCATATGAGGCTAAACTTGGCACAAAGCTTGAAAATAAAGATACAATGATGTTGCTACAGTAGTAAAAAATCATCAAGACCACTAAAAACAGAAGTAAAAACATCTTGGGTTGCCTCCCAACAAGCGATTTCTTTTACGCCTTTAAGCTAGGCATGAAGATTATGAAAGGTGCTCTCACAAGAGAATAAGAGTTGAAGCAAAAGAGAGCATCAAGAAGCAAATATGAAACACATTTAAGCTTAACCCACTTCCTATGCATAAGGATCTTGTAACCAAATAAATCAATGAAGCACATAGTAACAAGCATAGGAAGGTAGGACAAGAACAACTTCAAAAATTTCATCATGGAGAGAGGGAGTTTAATATCATTGAGATATGTGAAGCCATGTCTCCCTTTCTCATAGTATTTTTCAGTGGCATCATGAATAAACTCAACAATATAAGTATCACATAAAAAATTCTTATCATGATCCATACGCATAGAAAATTTATTACTCCCCTCATAAGCAAAATCATCAATAGTAGTGGGAGCAAACTCAACAAGATAGCTATCACATGAATCATTCTTATCATGATACACTCGTAAAAATTAATTCTGTATAGCATAAGTGTCATCACAATAATCATCATAGATAGGAGGCAAAGTATCATCAAAATAAATTTCCTCATCAAAACTTGGGGGCTAAAAATATCACCCTCATCAAACGTAGCATCCCCAAGCTTATAACTTTGCATATCATTAGCATCAAAATTATTCAGAGAAGACATACTAATGACATTTCTACTAACATGAGTGTTATGCAAATAATAAAGCTCTATAGGCTTTTTAATTTTCTCTTCAAACACTTCATGTCCTAATTCAAGGTAGAGCTCATAAAGCTCTCTCATTTTTTTTTGTTTTCCATAAAGAAACATAAGCAAAGGTAAAAACTGGAAAGTAAACAAACAAGACTAAAAAGAAAAGGTAAAAGATAGTGTGCAACTCCCCTATCTTAGCACTCGGAGTCCCCGGCAACGGCGCCGGAAATTTTCTTGATGGAGGATATATCTGCCCTCGTTGGTTACCCCAAGTGGAAGGTGAGATGTAGGATAGCGGCAAATTTTCCTCGGTGAAGATACCAAGGTTATCGAACCAGTAGGACTCCGACAATGATAAGTAGGTGGCAAGGAAACATGGCACCGTTTTTAAGACAAAGGTTGATTCCTTGACATGGACCTGCACACAACACAAATAACTTTGCTTCTCAACGAGTACAGAGAGGTTGTCAATCTCTCTGGCCTGGTTGTTCAAAAGGATCAACGCAACAGATAATAATGGTAATTATAGCAGCTAGAAAGTAAAAGCAAGAAAGTAAATAAGCGTGTACACAATGATGAGAATGTGGACCGGGGTCCCGTGATGTTCACTAGTGATTTCTCTCTCCCAAAAGATGATAAAACTGCTATGCGAGGTAAACAAATTACAGCTGGGAAATCGACAAGATTAAAAATGCACCGCAATGCTAACTATGCTACAAAGAAAGGACGAGGCTCAAAAGCATGGGCAGTACGCCAAAACAAGTAGACCGAAATCCAACTGCATCTAGTACTTAGCATCCACCTTGACATATCTATCCAGAACATCTCGCTGGTATTAATTTGCGAGCCCCACCCGAAGTGTAAACCCAAAGCAACAGACAACAGCATTAAAAGCACTTTGCGTAAAGTAAACAATCCTTGCAACCGCGATTACAAGCACCGTTGTTTTCCCCCCTTGTGGCAACAACACATCCCCTAGACTCATGTTTCTCTCACTCAAGCGTGTCATCTGGGGGCATGAACCCACAATCGAGCATAACGTTCCCTCTTGGAGTCACTACCTACTACTTGGCCAAAGCAATACACAGCAATGGAGAACATGCAAGAATTACTTAAGAACAACAATATAAAAGATAAGAACCAAATATATTACTCAATCACAATCTGAACATAATCTCATAATCCATCAGATCCCAGCAAACTCAGCATATCAACAGCAGAAAGATTACATATGTGCCTCGATCATGTAGGGTAGCTCACGAGGACTAAACCATGAAGAACAAAGAGGGGAGGAGAACATCACATAGCTACTGATCACGGACCCATGGTCCAAGGAAAACTACTCACGGCACATCCGGGAAGCGTCCATGTTGGAGGGGAAGCTCCTGGAGGTCGATCCTCCCACCGGCAGGGTGCCGGGAAGAAGTCTGCTGGCGCTACCGATCTTGGAAGCGCAGCCGCGGCGGAACAGAGGCGAGTTCGCGGAAAAGGGTTCTCTCCTCAGGGGTTTCGCGTCACGGAGATTAAATAGGCGAAGGGGGGCAGCCAGGGGGCCACCAGGTGTCCAGGCGGCCACCTGGCGCGGCCCCACCCTAGGCCGCGCCACCTGGACGCCTGGGCACCAGGTGGGGCCCCCTCTGGCCCTCCTTCGGGGCTCTGGAAGGTTTCGTTGCGCTGATTTTATATCCGATTTTTCCCAAATTTTTGGAGCACTTTTAATATGGCGGAAAACTTAAATAGAAAAATAGCAGAAAACAGGAACATGCAATGTGGTGCACTGAGTTAATAAGTTAGTCCAAATATGATCAAAAGTGTATGAAAGTGTATCTAGATCATAGCAATATCACACAAAACATGCATGGAGCAAGTAGAAATTATACATACGTTTGGGACGTATCAAGGGGCGGCGCGGTGGCGGTGGTTGGCGCACTCAATGGGATCCGGCCGGATCTATCGGTGGTGGCGCGATGGTCCTTCCGGTGAGTTGTCTAGGCGATGGCGGCGGTCTCCTGGGTTCTTTGGCCGATTGTCGGGTCGACATTGGTGGCCTTGCGCGGATCTGCTTCGTCTGTCGCGGTGGAGCAATGGGGAGCTTGGTGGGAGGGATGGGCAGCAGACAGGCTGCCCGTGGCCGACACGGGGTGTGCCGGTCTGAATGCGTCCGCTCCCCCTCCTCCCCTTTCGTTCGTCCGTTTGTGTGCAGCGGGAGCTTCGATGATGTTTAAGGTGGGATGTGGGTTGCGGTTTCGTCGGTCAAGGGCGTCCCTCGGACCAAAGTCGACAACTTTGGCCGGTCTTCGGGTGGTCCGGATGCTGGGCGGCGGCCTTGGCAACGGGAGGCGTGCTGACCGTGGGCGGAGCGGTCGTCTCGGGTGCGGGCAGGCAACCTAGGCCACGTGGGTGGCTTGGTTGTTGGTGAGCGACACAGCATGGTGGTGAAGATGTGCAAGCGGCGGGGGTGCATAACCTGCCCGGTATCTTCCGGCAGATGGTGACGGTGTTCGCCGACGCCGTAACCTTCTTGAAGGCTCCCTCGCGGTGGTTCTCTCGTCTTCGCGTACTCCGAGTGAAAAAACTCGATCATTTGGATCTGGCGGTGGCGACTCTACGGGGTCGTTTCTTTCTTGGAGGCACCGCTTTGGAGTACATGCTCTGTTGTAATCGGCACCTTTGTATCTTTCCTAAGGTGTGTATTCGGTGTGGGTGTGAAGTGATTTGTATGATGCACTAGTGGAGAGACCCCCCTTTCGTCCAGCCCAAAAAAGGCATCGCTCCCGGTTCATTTCAGAACCGGGACCGATGCCGGGCAACGGTCCCGGTTCTTCTGGATAGGGCAAGGTCCCGGTTCAACTGGGGCAACGGTCCCGGTTTTTTCCAAAAACCGGGACCAGTGCTCTGGCGACCAACACGTGGCGCACTGCGAGGCATTGGTCCCGGTTTTTGCGTCCCGGTTTTTGGCAAAAACCGGGACCGTTGCCCCTCCACTGGTATATAAGCCCCCAGCCAGCACTTTGCCATTTTGCCTCAAAAATTTTCAGGATTGTGTTGGGGTGGGGTGGGTGCTAGATTTTTTTTCCTTTGATTGCACACCCGGTGTTCGACGAAATGTCCGAGCCACACTTAGGTCCTCAGAGCACCGTATCCTCGGCCGAGGTTAGCAACCTTATCTTCTCCAACTGTAACTGATACAAAAATACTGCACGTGTGCATATATAGTGGTCTTTTCACTATTCACGAAGTTATTGTAATGGTTAATTATATGACGCAGATCGAAGCACGGATGCGATGTATGTAAAGCGATCGACGCGGGTCCGAGTTTATTACAAACCTGCATACATTTCTCGATGTGGCTAATGCAAACAAAGTGGATAATTTTATGCCTTGTCCCTGTATTGACTGTCGGAACGTGGCGGAGTACTCTTCCTCGAGAACACTTCAAGGCCACCTGCTTCGGAGAGGTTTCATTCCCGGATATTATTGTTGGTCCAAGCACGGAGAAAGAGGGGTTAGGCAGGAAGACAATGAAGAAGAGGAGGATGATGATAGCTACCCTATGTCCCCTGAAGAATTCGATGACACTGCAATGGAAGACAATGAAGAAGATGGAGCTCCTCGAGGTGACAATGAAGAAGAACAACAGGCATCGGATGAGACCGCTGATGGTCTTGGTCGGGTCATTTCTGATGCAAAGCGAGACTGTGAAACAAGAAAAGAGAAGGAGAAGTTGGAGACCATGCTAGAGGATCACAAAAATCCCTTGTACCCAAATTGCGAAGATGGCAGCACAAAGCTCGGTACCACACTGGAACTTTTGAAATGGAATGCAGATTTTGGTTGTTCTGACACCGGATTTGGGAAGTTACTGCAAATAATGAAGTCGAAGCTTCCACCGGATAACGAATTGCCCGCGACAACACACGAAGCAAAGAAGGTTATCTGCCCTCTAGGATTAGATGTGCAGAAGATACATGCATGCATTAATGACTGCATCCTGTACCGCGGTGAAAAGTACGAGAGTATTGATAAATGCCCGGTATGCACTGCGAGTCGGTACAAGATCAGACAAGATGACCCTGGTGATGCTGAGGGAGATGACGAGCCCCCGAGGAAGAGGGTTCCTGCTAAGGTTATGTGGTATGCTCCTATAATACCACGGTTGAAACGTCTGTTCAGAAACAAGGAGCATGCCAGGTTGCTGCGATGGCACAAAGAAGAACGTAAGAAATACGGGAAGTTGAGACACCCTGCTGATGGGTCACAGTGGAGAAAAATCGAGAGAGGCCACTCAGACTTTACAGATGAAGCAGGAAACTTATGGTTTGGTCTAATTACAGATGGCATGAACCCTTTTGGAGAGCAGAGCTGCAGTCACAGCACCTGGCCTGTGACTCTATGTATCTACAACCTTCCTCCTTGGTTGTGCATGAAGCGGAAGTTCATCATGATGCCAGTGCTCATCCAAGGACCGAGGCAACCCGGCAACGACATTGATGTGTACCTAAGGCCATTAGTCGATGAAATTTTGGAGCTGTGGGCCAAACCAGGTGTACACGTGTGGGATGAGGACAAACAGGAGGAATTTGACCTGCGAGCGTTGCTTTTCGTAACCATCAATGATTGGCCCGCTCTTAGTAACATTTCAGGACAGTCAAACAAGGGATACAATGCATGCACGCACTGTTTAGATAAGACTAAAGGTATATATTTGGATAAATGTAAGAAGGTTGTGTACCTGGGGTGTCGTCAATTTCTGCCGCCCAATCATATCGTGAGAAAGAAAGGCAAGCATTTCAACGGTGAGGCAGATCAGCGGAAAAAGCCTAAGCTCCCTAAAGGTGCTGATGTATTTGGTATGGTGAATGACCTAGAAGTAATCTTTGGAAAGGGTCCTGGCAGTCAATCTGTTCCGAAAGACGCCGTTACCGGACACGCGGCCATGTGGAAGAAGAAATCTATATTTTGGGAGCTACCTTATTGGGTAGACCTAGAGGTCCGTTTTGCAATCGACGTGATGCACGTGACGAAGAATCTTTGCGTGAACCTGCTAGGGTTCCTGGGCGTGTATGGGAAGTCAAAAGATACACCAGAAGCACGGGAGGACCAGCAACATATGAAAGACCCATATCACAGGCATACTGATAAAGGGCGTCTAAGAAGCTACGCTCTTACCAAAGCAGAGAAGGAAATCTTTTTTGAATGCCTTAGAAGTATCAAGGTCCCGGCAGGCTTCTCGTCAAATATAAAGGGAATAATAAATATGGCAGAGAAAAAATTCCAGAACCTCAAGTCTCATGATTGCCATGTGATTATGACGCAGTTGCTTCCGGTTGCATTGCGGGGGCGTCTACCAGAAAATGTTCGAGTACCCATTGTGAAGCTATGTGCATTTCTCAATGCAATATCTCAGAAGGTAATCGATCATGCAAGTCTGGAAAGGCTACAGAAGGATGTGGTCCAATGTCTCGTCAGTTTTGAGTTGGTGTTTCCCCCGTCCTTCTTCAATATTATGATGCATCTGCTGGTTCACCTGGTCGACGAGATTGCCATTCTAGGTCCTGTATTTCTACACAATATGTTCCCCTTCGAGAGGTTCATGGGAGTTTTAAAGAAATATGTTCGTAACCGTGCAAGGCCAGAAGGAAGCATCTCCAAGGGCTATGAAACAGAAGAGGTCATTGAGTTCTGTGTTGACTTTATTCCCGACCTTAAGACGATTGGTGTTCCTGAATCGCGGTAGGAGGGGAGACTGAGTGGAAAAGGAACGCTAGGAAAGAAAGCAAAGATATTTCAGGACGGGCATTCTTTGACTCAAGCACACTACACAGTTCTACGAAGTTCTACCTTCGTCCAACCGTATATCGAGGAACACATGAATGTTCTACGCTCCAAGTTCCCGGGGGAGGATGACCAATGGATGCAAGTCAAACACATGGAGACTTTCGGCACTTGGTAGCAATTACGTCTCATGCATGACACCACTATTGGAAATCAACTCTACTTGCTGGCCGCAACACCGTCTGAGACTGTATTGACTTTCCAAGGGTACGAGATAAATGGGAATACATTTTACATGGTCGCCTAATATAAGAAGAGCACCAACCAAAACAGTGGTGTCCGCTTTGATGCAACAAACGAGGATGGTACAAAGGACACATACTATGGTTACATAGATGAGATATGGGAACTTGACTATGGACCTACTTTTAAGGTCCCTTTGTTTCGGTGCAGTTGGGTCAACATGAATGGAGATGGGGTAAAGGTCGACTAGCTGTACGGAATGACAACAGTGGATCTCAAGAATCTTGGTCACACAGACGACCCATTCGTCCTAGCCAAAGATGTGGCTCAGGTTTTCTATGTGAAGGACATGTCTTCTAGACCGAAAAAAGGAAAAAACAATGATACGAATACATCAGACGATGAGCCCAGGCGTCACATAGTTCTTTCAGGAAAAAGAAACATCGTGGGAGTCGAGGACAAGACAGACATGTCCGAAGATTATGATAAGTTTCATGAAATTCCTCCCTTCAGAGTAAAAACTGACCCAACTATCCCATTAAGCAATGAAGATGCTCCGTGGTTACGGCCCAAGAAGCGATCATAAGCAATGTAGGAAACAAGTGATGTGTAATAATGTATTGAACCTTTTATGTATTGAACCATTGGTGATTTTTTTTGTGATGTATTCAACCTTTTTTTGTGATCCGCGATGAAATTGGCTTTTTCGTGCGATGAAAAGGAAAACTTCCTCCTGCAACATCGTAAGCCATCCCAAGATGCATGTGTGTGTGTAATATGGGCACATTATCACAAACTATGGCGTGATTCAAGCCATAACATTGGTGGTTTGACCTAAATGACATGAAACCTCCAACATGATTGATCATTTTGTGAAGGATTTTTTGTGATGTTTGCAATTAGCCAAGTTTAGTATTTTTACTTGCAAATATGACACATAATATGACACCACGCGAAGGTTTCATTTTCTTTGGATGGTTTTTGAATTTTTTATGCCCGTTTGAAACCATATTCAAAATGGCGAGGATGATGATTCCTATCCCGGGGCTGAGCCTCGCTAAACTTGCAGTGGATCTCTGATGAAATAGCATATTTTGGACCTAGAAATGATTTTAGAAAAAAATTAGAAGCAATATATCATGTACCTGTAGTTCAAATTTAGGCCCCCTCCTGCCGAATAGCCAGAAATTTGTCTTTTTCACGATTTTCGGCACCTCAAATATAGAAATTGTCTTTTAAATTAAATATTTTTGAAAACAGATAATTATTTTGGATTAGTTATTTGAATTGAAGCACTTTTCCTGTTGAAAGTTTTTTCAAATTCCAAATTATGCAATAAATATTTGAAAATGCATTTTTAATTGAAAATAGTAAAATTGTATAGTTAAAATAGTTAAACTGTATAGTTAAATAAATATTTTTGAAAACAAAAAATGGTTTTGGATTAGTTAATTAAATTGAAGCACTTTTGCTGTTAAAAGTTTTTTCAAATTCCAAACAAAAAATCTTTTTGAAGTGAAACACCTAACTAATTAAAAAAGAAAATAAATTTGAAAAGGGCGGGAAGACGAAAAGATTGCATAAAAATTGAAAAAAGGGTCAACGATCCCGGTTAATCGCAACAACCGGGACCGATGACCCTGGTGCGCGCGCTGCGACGTGGCAGCACCACATCCCTCCCCGCCTAGGCCAACGATCCTGGTTGGTAGCACGAACCGGGACCAAAGACTCAACGATCCCGGTTGGTGCGACGACCCGGGACCAATGGCCCTTAGTATATACACGCGCATCTATTCTTCCTCCCCAACTCCCCAACTCACTACGGAAAAACGCGCGAAATTTTCAGGACGCCGGCAGGCTGCCCGATAGCCGCCCGCCGCCGCCTCGTCGTCCGCGCCCGCCTCGCCTCGCCTCGCCGTCGCCGCCCGCCGCCGCCTCGTCGTCCGCGCGCCCCCGCACACGCCGCCGCCGGCCCCGACGCCAGCCCTTCACGCCGCCCCCGACGCCAGCCTCCTCCTCACCCCCTACGCCGGCCTCCTCCACGGCCTCCACGCCACCCCGCGATGCCGGCCGGCCTCCCTCCTTCGGTGAGCTCTCCTCCTCCTCCTTTTTTGTCTTTTTTTTCATGTTTTAATTTTTAGTTGATATTTTGTTTAGATTTTAGTTTGATTTGTACAAAGTTTGAAAATGTAAATGTGGTGCTCAGAAATATGTGAATGTGGTACAAAGTTTTGGAGCTGTGGTGCTTAGAAATATGTGATTCTTTTTTTGTTGGGTGTCAAGTGGAAAATTAAAACTTTTGTTCCATTGTACCAAAGACTGATTCGAAATACTATTCAATAGGTTTTGATAGGACTATATGCATATGCTTATTTTCATTTGATTATTTGCATTATAATAGCTTGCAATTCTTAATTTGCAGATACTATGGATCCAATATTTTATAGAGATGAAAATGAGGAAAACTTGCTTCACGATATGATCAACGAAAATGAAGGTCAAGATGTCACCCACACGTTTCTGAACAATTCCGGTGAGGGAGATGAGTCTCTCCACCGAGAAGAAGCATCGGACGGGAGACAAGCCGGCTCCGGCTCCGCCTCCGGTGGAACCTTTAATCTCGAAAATACCGGCGAGGTTGATATATATGTAAATTACTGTTAATTAAAATGCAGCTGTATATGTACATGCATATATTAACACTCTTTCTTCTTTTAGCCCTTCGGATCCGGATCAGCAATTCCTTCGCAAGACCGAAACGAGGCCCAACCAAAAAGTTGGATGACAGTGTGAGGTATATGATGGAAGAGGTCGGTCCAGACGGCGAACCGTTAGCTCCGGACGATGTCAAGAAAAATTTTGTGAAGGCATGCGGAACATCCAGATCACCATTCGAGAATGGATGCAGCCAATGGACCCTACAATCTCGTTTGTGTGCGACACCATGAAAGACAGGCTTTGGAACATGCTCATGCATAATTTCCTCCTGCGGATGCCAGAGGTGGATAATCCAGCTCAGGAGGCGGCATCTAGACTGGAGCTAGAGGCTAGAGTCAAGAAGTTTGCTCTTAGCAAGATGGCCGAGCAATTCAAGAATTGGAAGAAAAACTTGTACCTAAAATTTGTCAAGGTAGACAAGACTCCGGATTTCGAACACGGCTATGGTAAGATAAGAGAGCAGTGGGATGATTTTGTGGCGTACAAGAAATCGGAGTACGCGCAGCAAAGGTCTGAAATAAATCAGATGAATGCCGCTAAGAAGATGTACCACCATAAAATGGGGTCTGCTGGCTACGCCGGTTGCATGCCTAAGTGGGAGGCAATTGAGGCCAAGTATGTTGAGGCCGGGATCACTCCAGAGCCTACAACATGGAACGAACGGACAAGAAACTGGTTTTACGGCCATGGGGGCACGTTGGACAAAGATTGGAAGGCAATATATAACCAGTCACACGCAGATGATCCCCTGCTGCCCATCGAAGATATTAGAGATGCAGTACGTGATATTGAAGCGGGACACGGTTCATTCCCGATAGAGAGAACGACGAGCTCACATGCGCCCTAAAAAATAAAGAACACGCAGGACGAGCACGAGGCACGCCAGGCTCCAAGTGTTGGAAAGTTGCCTTCCCTCCGAAAAGCAAGAAATATCCAGATAAAAGCCATCAGAGGAGGAAGGAAAGGGAGGCAGCTGAGAAAGCGGCGGCTGAGAGAGAGAAAGCGGCGAATGAGGCTGAGAAAGCGGCTACCAAAGAGCAGATGCGTAATGTAGAAGAAGGCTTAAAGCGGGCGGAGGAGCTGATCGATAGACTTAGCCAGCAAAGTGGCGGCCAACCTCAGCGGCTCTTGTTAGAAACTACATTCGATGCTACCGGCACCCCATCGAATTGGAAAAGCTCCCAAGATTCCACGCAGCTCCAGGAGGGTGATGATGATGCACTGACAACGGCTGCTCCTAAACGCTACCCAGTGGATTATATCACGGAGAGCACATGTTGTGAGCTTAAGGTGCAAGTGCTGAACTTAAAGGTGACGGTGGCGGTCGGCATGGCCCTATCAATCCCGGAGAAACCAACTTATCATTGCAACCCAACTCCAGAAGGGTACGCTGTCGTCATGGTGGATGATGTGACGGATAATTTTGAGGAGCTGAAGCTGGACCACTCTGCAGGTGAAGATAGGGAGCTGACTGAACTAGGAGAAGCCAAAAAGGGGAGTGTTCTATGGCGAAAGGAGCACATCGTGCTTCCAAATTATGTGCCGCCAAGGTCACCCACTCTTCAGAAGAGCAATCCACCTTCGCCGCCACGTGACCATTCTCCACCGCAACCATCGCCTTCACCGCCTCACCACTCTCCGGCTCAGCCGTCTCCACCGTCGCCTCAGGCATCTCCACCGTCGCCTCAGTCGTCTCCATCTCCTGAGCCTCAGAGCCAGAAGTGGAAGCGTACCTATACTAGGAGGGGCAGCAGCAGCATCAGCAACAAGAAATCACCGAAACGTAAGCGATCACCCCTCCCAAAATTTCCTCATCAGAATATGAAGAAGCTACCTGGAGAGATGACACCTGAGGAACTGGAAGTGTCCGCAAAAATGTCTTATGAAAAGTGGAAGATTGTTGTGGCCAACAAGAAGAAGCCGATAGAGCCATTGTTCCCGCGCACCCCAGAAGATCACGCCGCGTGCGTGGAACTGAAGAAGAAGCTTCACAACCCCATACCGCTCACATCAGACTATGAACGCTCTATTAAAAAGTCGGCTGAGGCAAAAGAGCGGAGAGTCGGAAAAGAGATTGCCCAGCTCGGACTACAGGAAAATCAACCGATCGAACCGCTCAAAGTGTACACTTGGCCGCGCCCACAGCAGCATCAGGTCGATGCGTATGATCCGAACAAAGATACGGAGTTTATAAGACAGTACGGAGCAAAAGCCCACGCAGTAGGACTGTCTATTACTGAGTACCTGTGCCGTCTGGATGAGTTCGAGACCGGGAACGACGAGGAATTCGTACCGGCATACCAATACCGACACGGGTATCCTCTCGTCAAACCCGAGTTAGTCAACGATCTACCAACAAAGATGCAAAAATTGCATGACTGGTACATGGAAAAATCTTCTAAATCCGAAAACTGGATCTACGCTAAATTTCAGAACGAGCATTACGGGCATGGACAAGGCTTCGATCTGATTGAATTCTCAGAATTATTTCAGTTTTACCAAGGAGACGCCATTGAAAAATCTATCGTCAGTGCATATTGTCTGTAAGTACCATTAATTTCAGTGATCAAGCCTTTCTAGCTCAGCTCATTCTTTTCATGTACAATCTTACACTCATCACTAAACTAATTATATATGCAGAATGAAGATTCTCGAATGCAAGAAAGGACAAATCTATGACATTGGTTTCGTTGACTGTCAGTTCGTTCATGAAAGAACTCTCAAAGATAAGCCCAACCGGACAGAGAACAACTTGTTGCAATCGTTGACGTATTTCGGCACAAGAAGGGAAATACTATTTCCTTACAACTTCGAGTGAGTGTTACTGTCTCGCACACATTCTATTTCGCTTGCTCGGTGTTAAGCGTATAATTGACTCTTTATGCGTGTGCAGCTTCCACTTTATTCTGTTGATCATTGTTCCGGACGAAGGAGTAGTAAAAGTCATGGACCCGGGACGCAGATCTATGAAATCATGAAAGGACATGCAGGCATGCCTCCAGAGGGCTTGGAAACGGTTCACCGCCAAAACACCGGGTCTTCCGGCAGAGCTTACATTTGAACCACTGAATGTAAGTACTACTTGCTAGATCCGCGCATCTTTTTTATTCTAGTTTCAGTATAATTATCATGCTGAATATAATATTCATTGATCTCCGTTCTCGTAAAGTGTTTGAGACAGGGACCCGGGAATAACTTATGTGGATATTATGTCTGCGAGTTCATTCGCCAGACGACCAAAGAGACGGCCGCAACCCAAAATATAAGGAAAATTGAAGTACGATAAACAACATTCAATACTTTAATTTATTGCGTTAAATTGTGTTTAGTTTCATTCATATATATTGATCCCTTTCTTTTAATTAGATCGAACGAATGCGGAACGGTCTTCTATCACGAGAACGCGTGCGAGCAATTCAAGAGGAAATCGCCGGATTCTTATTAGAACATGTCATACCTCCGACCGGAGAGTTCTTTCACCCTCATATTTTGGAAGACAACCGGCCAAGGACCGATGTAAATTAGATCGAACTCGTGTGAGTACCGTTTGTGTAATACATGTTCGACCAAGCACGAGGAATGAGATGGTGTATATGATATATTCGTGACAATAATGTGTAATATATATTGTGGTTCCTTCATTGTTGCTTTATATATATATGGTACCATTTAATTGAATACAAAACACAAAATAAATAAATAAATAAAATCAAAAAATCCTGCCGCGGCAGAAAAAGAGGGCAAAATCCTGCCGCGGCAGTGGAGGCCCGATCCCGGTTCTTCCTAACAACCGGGACCGATGACCCCTTCCCCCCCTCGCTGCGCGCCTGGCCACGTGGAGCGTCTTCGGTCCCGGTTCGTGGGCCAACCGGGACCGGCATTGGTCCCGGGTGTTGAACCGGGACTGAAGGCCCATATGAACCGGAATAATATGGGGATCTGTCCACTAGTGATGCTCATATGTATATGATGGTTTGCTTTATATATAAAGCGGGGCGCCCGCCTATTTCGATCATCTATAAAATAGAATGGATGGGCGCAGCACACCGTGTATCATCAATGATCTAATACTGATTTATCCAGGCCTAATAATCTCTCTCTCTCCGGGGATGCATGCTCAGCACTCTGTCTCGCTTTCTCTCTAGGGATTCATCCATGGTCAGCACTCTCGCTTTTTCTCTGGGGATGCATGGTAGCACTCTGTCTCGCTTTCTCTATGGAGATCCATCCATGGTCAGCCCTCTCTCTCGCTTTCTCTCTGGGGATATGATGCATGGTCAGCACTCAGCAGTGGCACATTGCCGATCTGTGTGTGGACAGTGACAGGGGACGACACGGCAAGCCAAGCAAGTTGCCGATTAGTCAAGCATTTTGCCGATCGACGGAAAGCGACGCCAAAACTCTTAACTCCTCCCTCTCTCTCTCTTCAATCTCTCTCTCTCTCTCTCTCTCTCTCTCTCTCTCTCTTCAATCTCTCTCTCTTCAATCTCTCTCTCTCTCTATTTTGGCGATCCACCATGGACGAGAGCGACAGGGGACGACACGGCAAGCCAATGAAGTTGCCGATCAATCAACGGAAAGCGACGGCAAAGCTGCAATTTTGCCGATCCACCATGGACGGACAGCGACGCCAAGCTAGGCAAGCATTTTAACGATCGATCGATCGGGACAGCGAGAGCAGAGGCCGACGACTGGGCTAGTGCCAACTGCATGCCATGCACACATACATTTCCGATCGGCGGCAGCGACAGCCCTGTCCCTCTCCAAGGCAACATCCAGGACCAATAGACCGAAAACCAACGAGACTGCTCGTTGGAGTATATAATATACGGCGACGAGCGCGCTCTGCTCCGTCGCCTACTTATCTCATCCTTCTCGTGCATACCTTTGCCTCGACTCTCTCTAACCATATCGCAGTTCTTTGTCCAGGCCAAGATGGCTGACGCGCCGGCCCTCAGCTTCAACATCGAGGCAGGCGAGCTCGCGGCGGCGGCCTCGAAGCGCCGCCGGTGGGTGGAATGCATGGTGTGCACCATCGGCCTCACCACCGCCATCATGTCAACCGCCTCGGCCATCTATAAGGAGCCGGCCGGCATCTTCAGCGGCCACAGCGGCGCATACTACGTCTCCGTCGCCTCTGCCGGCGTGATTGGCCTGACGGAGGCGTGCGCCGCGGCCGTCTGGCTGTCGACCGCCGCAGCAGATGATGGCCCGCGGCAGGGGCAGCAGAGGCTTCTACGCCGCTGCGTTCTGTGCGCTTCATTTCTGCCGCTGGCGTTCATGGCGGGCCTCGGCGGAGTTCGGATACTCGTCAAGTAATCAAGGGTTGTACTCCTGGCGTCGTTCATCGTGTCCTTTGCGTCTTCTTCGTCAGAGCTGCATGCAGGTAGCCTCTACGTGCATGCAGTGCAACTATAGTGCTGCTTATTAATACGCTTCGTGATGGATGTGCATCATTGCATGCATGCATGCCCGATACTGCGATACGGTACTTTTATTTTGAGAAACTACTGAGATACAGTAAGTATGCGTGTATATATATGTACGTGGTTTGTTTTGTAGTATAACAGTTAATTAATCTCTGCCCCTTGATCTTCATCGTTCCTCAAACATTTCGTAAAGTTCAAACCAGGCTATCTGGATCTTCCCATCCAATACACTGTATTCATCCGTGAATCCATCCGTATGTCCGTTTTGTTCTATATCCAAATTAAACTGAAGGGAATTTGTGGGAGTTCGAAACAAAATTCTAAGCAAATTTCCAAGGTGAACAAATCAAAAGCAGAGGACAATATAAAATGACAAGTCAAGTCAAGCCCAAACAAAGAATTCTCTCTCTAATGGGTCATCATTTTCCTCCTTGCTAACCACCATGAGCCCATGCACTCATCGTTCAAAGATTACCCCACTAGTTCTCTCGAGGGCAACTAATTCTAGAGTACTCGTTCGCAGCTCGGACCAGCGAACAGCGCCACGTGTCGCACTCACAACAATTTTTTAGGATTTTATTTTTTTAATTTTTGTGTACGTGTTTTTTATGTTTAAAATTAGTTTTTTCGGTGGTTTTTTCGACTTCTCAGTTTTCACACTTTTTTCTATACGATTTGGTGTTTGAAAAAAGAGAGGCATGACCTTGCCTCCGCGGGAGGCACGACCGTGCCTTCGCGTTAGGCACGAGTTGTGCCTCATAAAAGGAGGCACGAGTCGTGCCTCGTGTTAGAATAAATCCGCAGCACGTAGTAGATCATCCGAGGACCAAGCAATCACACAAGGCACGACACCGAGATTTGTTAACGAGGTTCACCAAACATCGGCTACATCCCCGGGGCCTGACTATGGACGCTCCCCCATGACACCGCTACAATACCGCACTCCGACCACCCGGACGCCGGCACACACAAATGTTGAGAATGGGCCCACATAAATTTTAGTGAAAGTATGATACACTTCATATTACATTACTACAATTATTAGTCTCAGACTAAACTTAATGTCTATTTGAGGACGCGGTTTAAGTCTAACTCCTTGTGCGCACAACTTGAATCCATACCGCACATCCGCTTGCATGTCCTGTTAGAGAGGCCCACCAAGTTTGTCGGCCATGCAATGCTACAGATTCCCTTGCCATGCCATTTGTGCCTGAGTACTTCTTAATCAACAAACAATTACTTGCACTTAGTAAATAATCTATAATGTATATCACTTGGAGATAATTATTATGTTACTTTCCTTGTTAAGATATGGGTTGGGCGCAAAAGGAGTTGGTAATCACCATATTCGTCTATTTAATGTTTATAAATACCTAACAAATTCCTTCTACTAGCCCATTGAGACGATGCTATAGTTGTTTTTTGAGGGGTAGATGATCGATGCTAGTTAAAGGCGTTTGTTTGAATGAGCGCCAACGGTTTGTGTGTTTGTTCTTGTGCGAACCACAATTTGTTTTGAAAGATGCAAGCGGTATAACTCACAGTGTACAGTCAATAACAAATCGGATACATTAATAATAGTCATCTTGTAATCCAGCAGTGTGGGATTCCAACATATATTTTTTCTAAATTATCCTCGAATAAGATTTCTGATTAGCACTACTCGGTTAACATATTACATCCAGCATTAAACACTATAGTAGAGAATAAAAATACAGAGGAATTGGCAAATCATTCAAGCTTGATCCCCGGAGGCATGGATGAATCAAACAAACAACCCCTTGGGGATGCACTCCAGCTGCGAGAACGTGTTGCCGGTGAACTCATGCATCAGCATCAGTTGGTCGAGGAACAACCCCTCCTCCGACGATGATGACCACGGCCCGCCGGCGTGCTCCATCATCAGTTGGTCGAAGAAGAACCCCTCCGACGACAACGAAGAGCGCGTCTCGCCGGCGTATTCTTGCATCATCTCGTCATCCGGCGGCGGAGCCTGGACCATCAGAGGAGGACCCCACGCCCACTCCGCGACGCGGTGGTGCTCGGCCGGGAGCCATTCGGTGGCGACGTACTCCGACGACGACCACGGCTCTCCGGCGTAGTACTGCAGCAGCTGGCCGTCGGCCTCCAAATCCACGGCCATGGCCATGGTTTCTTGTCCTCTTTCCACGGCGACGGAGATCGATCGTGCTTGGTGCTACGCCGACGCTTCCTCTGATGTTGTGTCTTGGTTTCGCTGGCTTGCGCTTGATCGATCGATGCCGAGCTAGAGAGCTAGGGTGCCATGCTTTATGAGCTCGAGCTCGATCCAACCGAAGGGCGGGGACTCTGGCCGAGTCGGACACCGGAGTCAGAGATCTCTGGCCGAGTCGAAGTGATCATCTGCCCTGTCCGAAACGGACTGAGACGCTGTGACATGCGGCCACTATCAACCCTCCATTTCACATCCAATGGCTAGCAATGCTTCGAAGTATAAAAGCCTCCAAACTTAGCATCCAGCTAGTATAGAAAAAATATTTTGCACCCTGAATGTATAGATGAAATGGCATTTTTTTATATTGCTAAAGCATCTATAGCCGGATACACTAAATTCTATCTGTTGAACGACCGGGAACATACTCGGACGTGTCCACGAACATAGTCGGATACAATGGCAATTTTTTTATTTTTCTAGATGAAAACGATCTTTATCGTATATGGTTGGTATGCTAGATGGTGCAATCTGGCGGAAGGTAGAGGGTGCGGGAGGCGGCGACATAGTTGAGGCGAAGAACAGATGAACACTCCCGAAAGCTGAGCCGACGGGGAACGTAAACACGGCGGCGGTGTCGGGGCATCATTACCGAAAAATAAGATTAAGTTCTACGTTGCTCTCATAGCTTTTGAGTATATGCACTCGTTGCAAAGTTTAGTTTTATCAGTAAGTTCGATGGGATTCTTATTAATAGTGTTCCGTCCTACGTGGCGAATTCTATAATGAATGATTGTAATACCTTTAAATTAATTAATATATGACTTGTATTAAAAAAATCTACAATGCATGTAATTGTATGGATTTATATTATCGTAATTGAGGGGTTCGGCTGTGGAAACAAAAATATGAGATCCGATCAATCACTATTTGTGGACCCATCTGAGTATGTTTGCGGACGCTTGGGAAATAGAATTTGATGTATTCAGATACAGATGCTCTAGCAAAATAAAAAAAATGCCATTTCATTTATACTTTTAGGGTGCAAAATATTTCGCTTATACTAATTGGATGCTAAGAGTGAAGGCTTTTATACTTTGAAGCTTTGCTAGCCATTAGATGTGAAATAGAGGGCTGATAGTAGCCGCATGTCACAGCGTGACTTGCCATGGAAGAGTCACCTGATCTCAGTCTGTCCGGAAAAAAATAGTATCAGCTGAATAGACGTTTCTATGTGGATTAATCTGGATATGCATGCATCGTCACAAGAAGAAGAAAATACATTCTTTGGTCATTCAGAAAAAACTACACAAATATCGAAAAATATTCTGTATTATTAAAAACATGTTTGTGAATTATTAAAATGGTCTTGGATTTTTCAAACATACATGCATATTTAAATTATTTTTTAAATTTGAACAACAAGAAATATGGAATTATTTACATATTGAAAATATTCATGAATTTTAATTAATCTTGGAAAAAGTTTTTATTTCAAAAAAATATTTGTTATTGTTGTTAACATTTCACAAATTGGATAAAGGTTAAAAACAATAAATCTCAAGATTTTCATATACAATATTAAATTTAATAGATCATCACAATTTAAAATATTCGCTAAAATGAAAATACGTACACAAAATAAAAACTTTGGTAGTTGAAGAAAGTTCTTAAATTATAAAATATATCAAAATAAAAAAGAATAAAATTTAAAATAGTAAAATAAATAAAATAATAACAATAAAACCATAAGACGAAAAATAAAAAAATCTTGCAGAACAAAAATCAGAAACGATAAAAAACTGTGAAAGGAACCGCTCGTTCGCATGACCATATAGTACGCTCCTTGGGTCGGACAAAAATCGTTAGCTCATGTGCGAAATGTCGATAACAACTCACAAAATGCATTAAATAGCAGTTTCCACAAATCTTGGAGCGTGCAATGGCGTCGCCCCACCTGACACCAAGTTAAGTGAGTGTGGCCTATTGCCAATACATTACGCCTCTTTAATTTTGTCGGACTTTTGAAGAAAATCTACAGGATACAAAGTTACTTTGAAACCCTTTCATTTTAGTAATGTATTCCCATTCCTATGAAGCACAGTTTTTTACCTGAAATTTTAAAACCTTTATGATTTTTTTATTCTTGAATTATACAATTATTTTATTTATTTCTAAATATTAAGAAAATATAAATTAGTATTGTGGCATAAAATAGCTGTTAAAAAAGTTAGAATATTTTCACATCTGTCAAACAATTGTTAAAATATTTAAATTTCTTAAAGAAAATTAAAACAATTCAAATATTTCAATATAAGTTCATTTAATCTAAAAGTATTACATCCATTTTAATATAAACTCTTGTAACTAAAAATATTTAAAAAGTTTAAATATGTTCACAACATAAAACTTTGCATATTTCAACTATTTTACTTGAATTTTATAAAAAGTTCAAATGGAAAAATATTCATAATGTTTAACAAAAATATAAAATAAATAAATTTTAAAGTGCAAAGAAAATAAAAATATGAAAAGGAAAACTGAAAAGATAAAAAATAACAAAAAAGTTGACCAAACTAAAATAAAACCATTAAAACTGGTGAAAGAAACCAGTCGTCCACATAACCCTATGGTACGCTATTTCGGCCAACTTAAATCGCTAGCTAATGCCAGAGACGTCAATAAGTTGTCACATCATTCGATGAAATGGAATTTCCATGAAGCTTGTAGTGTGCAATGGCGTCATGTCGCCTCACACCAAGTTAAGTGGACCGTATTTAATGAGGCCAATACATTTGTGGGTTTTTACTCTAAATTTGTTGTCATTTTGGACTAAATTTTTTACCTTATTAAATTCGTTTTTAGTCATATATATATATATATGCATTTTTTATTAAATTATATTGGATATATTCTAAAAATTTCTGATTATTATGACATTGTTTTTTTAATTTAAATTAACTATTTTTATATTTTGGAAATATTCATGTAGCAAAAAATATTAATTTATTTACAATATCTTCATGTAATATAAAAGGTTTTCACGCATTTTAATGTTAGTTCATGTGATTAAATTATATTTCATGTATTTATATATTATCTAGATAATGATGAAAATAATATATTTTTTCTAATTAAACAGTTGCTAAAACATAATAAATGCACATCATGTAATATCAAAAATCATCTTCGAGACAGTACACACAAAATGGACCTCTTCCGTGCCTGTGCGCATGAAATTTCCGTTCTGTAATTTTTTCATGGGCCCAAACCCAAATGAAAACTTATAGAATCAGAGGGAAAATTTGGCCATTTAGTTTGAATGCTAGTACTGAAAAAGAATGTAAAGAACGTCATAGATTAGCACGTAGCTCAAGCCCTATATCTATCCGGTGCCACATTTCACTAGTAAATCCGACCGAAGGCATCGACATTCCTATGATGTTAAATTTTGATTAATTAATAAGGGAGACAAGCTTTAAGTCAAAAAATATATATATAAATTTGGAAACATGGTCACACACACAAATGAAAGCAAGGAAAAAGGCAAGGGTGGAGGCCGTCTGCAATTCGACTTCAATAGTAGTAGTTTTTTTTTGTGAGTAAAGGAGAGTTTTATTCCAAAGGTATAAAGTTACAGTCAGCTGACAACAGCTCAACGATACAAGGTGGTCCTTGACGTAGCCAGCAAGCAGTGATATTGCCAGTTCGACCAAGGTTTGCCAGACGATCTGCTACTTTGTTTTGAAGTCGATGAATCTTTGATGGAATAAACTCCCGAGTCTCCATGAGGTCTTGAATCTCCAGAACTATGTGAGCATAAGGCGAGGCATCCAAGGAACTGGATGATAACGAGAGAAGGGCCGTAGAGGAGTCCGATTGCACCACCACTGGAAGACTTGTGTGCTCACGTGCCAACTTCATCCCTTCGAGTTCGACAGTAGTAGTTACGCAGCGGTTGTGATGGCGGCTTAGTTCTGATTTGTACTCCCTTCGATCCTTTTTACTATGCACATAAGATTTGCTTGAAATCAAACTAAGTTAAGTTTGATCAAATTTATATTAAAAAAAATTAACATCCATAATACAAATTTTAATACGTTAGATGCATCATACATTTATTTTCATATTATATAACTTTATTGTTCTAGATATGTTTTATTTACAAAATTGAAGAAACTTTACAAAGCTTAACTTTAGATAAATCTTATATGCAAGCTAAAAAAACCCAAGGGAGTATTAGTACTTGTAAGCAGGAAGCGTGCACACACAAACAAACTGTTACAACACGCACATACACGATATACACACCATAATCTGCAGGTGCATGCAACGAACTATACCGCCACAGTGCAAGCAGGCAAATGGGCAAAGGCGGTTCCTCTCCTTCGCTCGCATTCGCCTTCCTATAGCCCCACCGATTCCTCCGTTTCTTTCTCCGTCGAACTTGCCTTCATCTGGGCCCACCGATTCCTCCGTTCCTACCTATCCGTCGCATTCGCCTTCCTTCCTCTCTGAGCCCACCGGACTCCGTTATCTGCGTGTGACCACGAACCTAGCGTGTCTTGTTCGACCTTTCCGCTTATCCTCTTGTGCTATTGTGCTCATATCCAAACTGTTGCACTCGGCGAATCAACCTGTGGTTGAGTTGGTTAGATGGATCGTTGTATCCTCAGTCCATCAGAGTTCAAATCCCAGATTTGATAATTGTGCTCACATTTTTTTGGATTTATTTCAGGGCTTTCGGTGATGCGCTTTCAGTGGGAGGAGACGTTCCCGTCGAAGACGAGGTGGTGGCTTCGTTAATCTTAAGATGATGTACCGGCTCAGTATTGCGAAGATGCTCATAGGGGTAGGGTGTGCGTGTGTGCGTCATAGGGGTGATTGTATACTCGTGTATATGAGCGTCAGCGTTGTACTGTGTTCCTAAAAAAACTGTTACACTCGTCCTTTTTTTTAAAACGCGGTTCTTTAGGTTCCGATTCATTGAAAATGAAGAAAACAAATACTCGGTTAATTAACGAAAACCCGAACAAAAACCTTTACAACACACCCTCAAAAGGACATCAACATCACACGCTGACCCCGAGGCCACGCACCAGGCGGGCCGCCAACTTCGTCACCTGAGAAACCCAAAGCCGACACCATACAACCGAATCCGAAGCCACCGCTTCGGAAACCAGGTCGATGCCAAGGTCGCGCACCAAGCGAGCCGCCGGTACTGACGCCCAAGCGACCCGCATCAACACCCTACAACCATTTCCGAAGCCGCCGCTCCGACTTACAGAAGAAAGCAACTCAAACGCCGACCCCGAGGCCACACACCAGGCGAGCCGCCAACACCGCCACCCTAGCAACTGGGGCCAGCACCCTACAACCACTCCTAGAGCCGCCGCTCCGACATCCACGCCGACCCCGAGGCCACGCACCATGCTGGCTGTTGACACTGTCACCCAAATGACCAGTGTAGACACCCTGTAAGGCCCCCGATGCGGTGCTAACTCGAGTTAGTCGTTTTCGCGTCCCGCTCAAGTTAGTAGCGCATAAAGAGCCACCGACGCACGATACTCGCACTCGTGTCGCTGCCGGATTCTCGACAACAAGTATAAGAACAAAGAACTTTAACTAAGACATAGAATAAATAGAGTCCAGGGCATACACCGCCACTGGATAAATTATTACATCATCTCAGAGGTCCGTGGACCCAACAGTACATCATGCGACAAGCGGAAGACAAACATGACCGAGTACGGTCAAAAGCCAAATTGCCCTAGAGAGGGCTGCACATAAAGAGTCCACCCACGGATCATCAAAGCCCAACTGTAGGATCTACTGAACGAGGTCGATCTCATCGTCATCCTCCGGGGGCACCTCCACGAAGTATCGTCCAGAACTCGGGTCGAGGTAGTACTCCACTGCAGCGGCCGATCAGGCAAAATAGTAAAAGCACAAAAGGAAAACAGGGGTGAGATTATATCATTACAGGATAACTAACTCCCTACGGTAAGACAAGATAAAGGTAAAGGTTGCAGCCACACTAGCATATATGGTGGCTATCGTTCTATTAGAGTAGGGGTAAGATCCAAGAAATACACGTGATATCGTGTCATAAGTCTGCTATCCACCTACTTACGTCAAACATAACACAACCTGGACCTTCTCTTGGTCCCCCTGGACGAAGAAAAGCAACCAAGGCACTCACACGGTAGACAAGTTTTAATTATAATTCAAATTGATGTTATTCTATGAACAAGGAGTAGGTCTCAAGTCGTCCATAACCGCGGACACGGCTTTTCGAAAAGATTTAACCCTGCAGGGGGTACCAACTTCCCATCATAGGCTTCGCATGTACACCCGGTTTCCACTTGGCTAAGTAAACGCCTGAAATTCCGGGGCGTCAGAGTCCCTCTAACTAACAACACACAATTCCGGGTGGCCCCCGGGGAGTCGACATCCAATCCTAAAGTTGGCCACGCTCTCAGATCGGCCTCTTCCGTATCAACAGGGTTTGGGTTACCGGTTAAACCTCACATGAGGACCGGGCCCTCGCCGGTCAAAGGTGGGCCAGCCAAGGCACAAGTCCTCCTGTCCCAAGGTGGTTTGTAAACAACTGGGGTACCACCAGCACACACACATTGCAAATAGTAAAATCAGCTCGGGCCACCACTAGAATTGTATGAAGCTAGGTAGGTAAGACAAGGGGACCCCATAGAATCCCAAACACGATTAGGCACGCTCGTCAAGAAACACAATACCCAGAACTCAGGACCTAGGTGACTCAAATGGAACAAAACACCTGGCGGGAACAGCCTAGTCTCCCATATTTCGTCAAGTATAAGTTAACATCATCAATAATAAATATCAACCAACTTCTTTAAATAACATGATATCCCAAACCAAACATAGGGTAAGCAACAAGTTTTCCCTACTCATACTAAGCAATGGCTGAGCAGCGGTAACTTAGCAATACAACGGTTAGCTGGGATGTGCGGATCATGGCTGTTTGGGTTTCGAAAGTGGCATTTTCCAAGTGGATAGGATCAAACAAACGTTCTAGGCTACAGCTAGGCAAGTAGGCAGAAAGGTATCAAGTAATGGTATAAATATTCCCCTTGCCTGGGTAATCGGTCGTCGAAGCAGACGCAACAGGGTCCTCGGGCTCGGTGTCGGAAATCTCCACGTAAGTCTCCTCGATGGTCTCAGGCGCTAACGTAAAGTACCGGCAAGGAAAAAAGGCACACAAGTAAGCAACAGGTACAAGGCATAGGCAAGGATGGTATGATCAAGTTTAAATGACATGATGACCCTATCTAGTCAGATTTAAATGAAGGTGGTGACGACACGTCAACAACTTCATATGCAATTTATTTACGTGATCATGGCTTGGGTCTTAGACTTATTTTTGGTGTAAGTAACATGGCAACATGACATGATCAACAAAGCAATTAACAGAAATAAACAACGTGAGAATAAAACATCGATTCCGGAGACGGAGTAGTGCCGATGAAATCGACACAAGGAAGGTGCAACAAAAGGTTGGGAACCCCAGCCACATTGCATATGACAATATGCATAGGGGCTGGTTTGAAGAAAAATTTTGAAGATGACATGAAACAGAACTTGAAAGGATCAAGAGAACATCATTTCCAACATGCACTGAAATTGGAATGATGCCAAGAAGGGATGAGACAGATTGATCCTGGATAAGGTGGTCACACCCTGTCCAAAGAGTTGCACAAAACATCATGAGGACATCATCATTTCAATCCTTGCAAAAATCTACCCCAAAACCATATATGATATGGTATCCTCTGGATTTGCAAACACAGTTGCATTTCAAAAGAATTTCAGGGGGCTGAGTGCAAAATTGCACTAGATGCATTCTGGAAAAGGCTTAAATGGTTAAACCACTATCACCATGCAACTCCTTGTTTGAAACTACCCAAAAATCATATATGGCATGGCCATTTTTGAAGTTGGGCAAAACTTGGCAAAAACAAGGAAAAGAAAAGGGGTTTATTTGCAAAATTGCCACACTCCAAAAATCAGAGGGGCAAAAGCAAAAAGGACCTCACCATGATGGTCATTAGCTCAAGCTACCCCAAAAACATGTATGGGATGCCCCATTTGAGGTGAAAAAAATCTCCAAGGTTCAAATTCAGTTTGAATTTGAATTCAAACTCAAATTGAACTTAAACAGAAAAAGAAAAGAAAACCAAAGAAAAAAAGAACATTGGGTGCAGCCACTGGGCTGGCCTCGGCGCACTGGGCCAAGTTCAAAGCCCACCAGTGGGCTCAGCCCACTCCACTCGGGCAGCCCCACTGACAGGAGGGGCCCGCACGTCAGCCTCAAATTAAATCCAAAAAAAGGGGGGAGGTAGTGCTTCGCGTGGGATTCGAACCCACGTCCACAGCTGGACTCAGCTGCTAGCTACCACTGCGCTGCGAACCGTTTTCTGAAACGAAAAGCGATTCAGACTAGGTAAGCTTCAGGCATGTCAGTTCTGAACTGCGAACACCTGCAGTTGCATGAACCCATCGCGATGCGGAACTGCGGCGAACCTCGCATCGCTCACAGGCGTTCTCCGGCCACCATGCCATGAAGAAAAACCGAGAGGGCACCTTGCTCTACGCAGGGGCACTCGCCATGGTCTCTAACTCCTCTTCATCTACTCGCAAACTCCACGGGAACAGCACGGCGGCGAAGGTTCTGAACTTCAGACTGACAGAACAAAAGCCCCCACTTTGGGCGATGCGCACGTCGAGCTCACGGCGCCCCTGGCCATGGGGTTGCGTCCATCTCCTAGAGGGCACCACCACGAACTCATGGGTACCCCTGCCATGGCCCGAATCTCCCCAGAACGGTGGCCAGCTTCCTCTGAACCCGCGGTGGCGTTGCGTTACAGGCAAACACGTTCAGAGGCGGGCGGCCAAACTCTATTATACGCGAAAAGGCGGGTCCTTGAGGGCCAAAGGCGCGCTCTGGACGTTCTAGGAGCACGCGAGGGAGCACCCGAGGCATGCCATGGCACGGGATGCTCGAATTGTTCGCCGGCGACGTTCCAACGCGCGGATCCGCTACTGCTATCGTGGACAGACTGCTACACGGCGCTACGGGCAAAGGTGCGGGCATCAGCTCACCTCGTGGATCGCAACGTGCGTCCCAGCCTAGACGTAGAGGATGAAGGGGTCTGTGGCCATCGTCGGGGACGAAGAGGTCCGCGGCGGCCTGCTCTGCTGCGGGGTCGTCTCGCTCCTCCGGGCTCCGATCTGGACACAGAAACGGAGTGAGTCGAGTTCAAGGTCCGTGTAGACGAGCGCTTGGTCAAGGATACGGCGGGACGGCGGCGAATTGCAGCGGGGCTCACCGGAGCACGGCGGGACAGAAACGAAGAGGGGAAACCACCCCGGCGGCGGCGAGGAGGAACTGCTGGGAGGAAGGGAACCCTAGGGGTCCTGGGAGGCTCGGGAGCTCGGGTTAAATAGGAGGGAGGCCTCATATCCACGTCGGCCGCATCGACGTCGACGCTCCGGCCGGCTGTGAGAGGGAGTCCGGCGGGGACCTCTCCAGCGTGGAAAGGCGACGAAGGAGGGGCGTGCGATGGATATCGGGCGGCCACGATAGCTCCCGCGTACCGCTTCGCTGGACAGGCCCAGGTGGGCTGCGGGGAGGAGGCTAGGTGGGCTGGGCTTCCAGCAGGAAATGGAGAAGGAAAAGAAAACCTGCTTCTGATCCCTTTTCCATTTAAATAAAATAGAAAAGCATTCAGGGTTTTTCTGGATTAAAAACAAGTGGGAAAAATACATAAAAATATGTATAATTAACCTTGCATTATTCCTCAATTTCCAAAATTGGTTTGGGCATTTTTGACAACAACAAAATTGTGAGCTCATTTTTGAATTCAAAATCACTTTGAACTAGAGCCCATATTTCGATGATGGCAAAAATGATTTGAGGCTTTTAAAAACCCTTGTCATTGCAAAGGAAATGGCTAGGCCAAGTTTGGGATCAGGGAGAGCATGCATGCAACAATGAAAATTCTTCAAACCCCTTTCTTGAACCACTTTGGAAGCAAGCTCAACCAAAACAGATGGGCTCCAATCCCAATGCAAATTTAAATCACCACATGAAATTACAATCTTTAGCATCATGCCAAGTTACAAAGTCAACAGACAAAGTACAATCTCATGGTGTTTTCTAATTATTGCACATGGGCTGTTACAGCATTCCCCAACCAACACAGGATCTCGTCCCGAGATCTAAGCCTGAAACAACTCAGGATACTCAGAACGGAGATGATCTTCACGCTCCCACATTGCTTCCTTCTCTGAATGATGTGCCCACTGAACTTTCATGAACTTGACGGTCTTGTTGCGCGTCTTGCGCTCGGACGTCTCAAGAACACGGACTGGACGCTCTGAGTAGGAAAGGTCCGCACTCAGCTGGATCTCGCCCAAGTCAACAGCCTGCTCTGGCTACTTGAAGCACTGCTTTAGCTGGGACACATGGAACACGTTGTAAGGCCCGATATGCGGTACTGTTCCAGATCTAGGTGTTTCCACCCAGATCCGGGGACGAAGCACATATCGGTCCCACCGCGACATATGACGAAGTCATATGCCCCGGATTTCCAACATGATATCACAACATTACAGATACAAGGATACAACATCTCATACAATCGGCATACAACTGCCTCAAATATAATACAACAGCGGAAGATACATGTCTGAGTACAGACTACAATCAAAGCCTAGTGGCAAAGAGAAAAACATCGATCCCATAACCACACGGGTCCAGGCCCTCCGCCGGGATCCGCCTAACTAGTCGTCGTCGAGTCTCCACGTGAAACGTCGATCACCATACCTGTTGTCGAGCAAGAACCCTGAAAAGAGTTTGGGGTAGTATCATGAGTACAGAGGTACTCAGCATCCAACTGTAGTGGTCATCTGACCCAGCAAGGACTTCATCACTCGTCATTCTAGGACAACTAGTAGTTTACGGTAAGGAAGGGGTAAGTGGTGAGGTTGCTGCCGCACTAGCATTTATGAAGTAGCTAACGATCTAGAGAGTAAGATAAGAAGCCAAGCATTCGATGAGGAATCGCCTCCAACAAGCTTGCTATCAACTACTGTCGCAAACATAACACCTATCCTATCCTTGTCCTCCTCTTCGCATCCCGACGAAGAAGAAGCAGTCAAGGCACACACACACGTTGATCAAGTTATATTAAGATTATCTCAGTTGTTGTTGTCTATGAACAGGACGTAGGTCTCAAGTCGTCCATAACCGTGGACACGGCTTCTCGAAAAGATTTAACCCTGCAGGGGTGTACCAACTGCCCATTACAAGGCTCCGCATGCACGTCCATCACTCTCAGTTGCTACCCATCACAGGCAACCATTTTATGATTTAGTTCCAAGAGATCCGAAACGACAGGTCCCTCTAACTAACAACGAACAAATCCGGGTGGCCCCCGGTGAGTCGACATCCATCTCAGGAGCCGGCCGCTCTCTCGATCTGGTCTCTACCTTCTGTCTCGGGTTTGGATAGCCGGTTAATCACACATTGGGAAACCGGGTCCTCAGCCGGACAAGGTGGGCCAATAAGGAAACTATGTCCTCACTGGTCCGGGTTATTTTAAATAATATCTGCCAGGAGCTACCCGACAGACACACACACGGTTTTCAAATGGTAAATCAGCTTGGGCCACCACTAGAAATGTTTGAAGCTAGGTAGGTAAGAGAAGGGGACCCCATAAAATCCCACACGCGGTTAGGCACGCTCAGTCTTAAAACCAATACCCGGAACTCGGATCCTAGGTGACTCGAATGGAACAAAGCGTCGGGGCGGGATAGCCTAGACCTTCCATCCTTCGTCAAATATAGTCAACATTTATAATAATCATATCATCAACAACAACAATAATAATGTGATATCCCAAACCCAGGAGTAACAGGGTAACATCGTAGCATCCTAAGCATGCATACTAAGCAGGGGCTGAGCAACGAGCAATAGTAACATAGCAGTACATGGTTTGCTGGGAAGGGACATGGCTGTATCGGTTTAAAAGAGGCTGTAAACATGTGGTAGGATCAAACATCGAACCTAACCTATACTAGCATGCAAACCGCTGGTTGAAATAGAATGGATCATAAGTAATGCAAGTCCTTGCCTGTTGATAAGTCGGGTTCCGAAGGTGTAGTCGATCGCAAGCTCGCATCGTCTCCGAGAGGTACCCGCGGGAGCACACAAGAAGTAAACACTGGAAAACAATCAACGGTGCACCGCTATTACTATGGAGCAATACAAGATCAAGCATCAACAAGAAGTAACACGAGACATCGCACCTACCGTCGAGAGCGGTTACTAACGATTTAAGTGGAGTACTCGTCACACACGACGAATACCGCACGTTTACGGTGGTTCAAGTTGCTTAGCTACAGGTGATCAAACAACGGTTATTAACATGGCAACTCAAGCAAGCATGGCATAGCACACAAACAGGCCAAGAGGTGAAGCACAAAGTAAACTACCTAAGCTAGTCAATTTAAGTGGGGTGAAATCCTAGACATGCAAACTATTGCGGACCCCACGATAAATATTGCATTTGGTACTGTTTTGCCCTAAACAATATTTTATTATTTTTATTAGCAAGCAAGAACAGCAAAAACACAACCTAAATGCAATTCTAGTCAAGTTACATATAAAGAACATTTTAAACAGAGCAACGGTTAAAAAGTTATTGCAATTACAGTTTACATTGGCAGGCAGTTTGCAAAAACATCATCGGTTTTTCTCTCGGGCGTCCGGTGTTCACGTTTCTGACCGCCGGGGGTCCGCAGTACCTCCGATTCGGGTAAAACTTCGAACTGCGCGATCGGTGCGTCGAGCCGGAGGCGTTCACCTCGCGCTGGAACCGTTCCGAAAACACTTTCCTGCGCGCTATAAGAATAACCCGTTTAATTATTAAACGGGGTTTTTCGTTCCGTTGGTTTCGGCTGGTCTCGTGCGGTTTTCGCGACGGTGATCGGGTGAAACCCGGTGTCGCAAAGGTCGAGTGTCAGGGTGGCAAGGTCGGTCTCCGTCCGATACGAGATAAGAGGGGGGAAATAATCGCCGATTAATAAATCGGGGATGCAAACACCGCAAACAACTCAGACAATCAAACAATTCACACCGAAAACAAAATTTTTAATTTTTGTGAAAACTGGGCTGTTACACACGTCATGCACCATGGACAGACTCTCTGGAAGCTCGAGTCGAAAGGCAAGAGGTCCCCTAGTCTCAAGGATGCGGAAAGGTCCGACAAATCTTGGAGCGAGCTTTCCTTTGATGCCAAAGCGGTGAGTTCCCCTCAACGGAGACACTCTTAGGTACGCCCAATCACCAACCTGAAACGCTACACCACGGTGCCTTTTGTCATAATAGGCCTTCTGCCTAGACTGTGCTGCCTTTAGGTGCTCTCGGACAATCTTCACTCTGTCCTCTGCCTCTTGGATCACATCTGGACCGAACATCTGCCTCTCACCTGTCTCGGACCAGTTCAAAGGTGTCCTGCACTTGCGGCCATACAAGACTTCAAACGGCGCTGCCTGCAGACTTGCCTGATAGCTGTTGTTGTAAGAGAACTCAGCATACGGCAAGCACTCTTCCCACTTCATGCCAAACAAGATGACACATGCCCGAAGCATGTCCTCGAGGATTTGGTTCACGCGCTCGACTTGCCCACTTGTCTGAGGGTGATAAGCGGTACTGAACAACACTGTCGTACCGATCGCCTTTTGAAAGGCCTGCCAGAACTTAGAGGTGAAAAGGCTGCCTCTATCGAAACTGATCTTCTTGGGAATGCCATGCAAAGATACAACTCTTGCGGTGTACAAATCCGCCAACTGAGCTGCTGAAATGGAGTCCTTCACTGGAAAGAAGTGGGCAACTTTGGAAAGATTGTCAATGACAACAAAGATGGCATTTTTCTTCTTCTGCGACAAAGGGAAGCCTGTGATGAAATCCATTTCTATGTGATCCCATTTCCACTCCGGAATCTCAAGTGACTGAAGCAATCCTGCAGGCTTCTGGTGATGTGCCTTCACTCTCCTGCACACATCACACTGAGACACGTAACGGGCAACATCCCGCTTCATACGAGTCCACCAAAAGCTTTGCTTGAGATCTTGATACATCTTTGTACTGCCAGGGTGAATCGATAGCTTGGAATCATGGGCTTCCTTCATGATGACCTCTCTGAGATCTCCCTCCTTGGGAACAACAATTCGCTCTTCGAACAACACGGTGCCGTCATTATGCACTGAAAAGCAACCGTACTTAGGAACTGAGGCGGCAATACCCTGTTTGATCTTCTGTATCATTGAGCTGCCAGACTGAGCTTCACGAATCTTCTCATGGATAGTGGGCTCTACCACAAGGTTGGCAAGATAGCCTGTTGGAACTATCTCGAGATTGAGCCTTCGAAAGGACTCACACAAATCAGGGTGGATCTTCTGCACCTGGGTATTATTGCAATCGCCCTTGCGGCTCAACGCATCAGCTATGACATTCGCCTTCCCAGGCGTGTACTGAATATCAACTATGTACTCAGTAATGGTTTCAAGTCATCTTCTTTGCCTCAAGTTGAGATTTGGCTGAGTGAACAAGTACTTCAGACTCTTGTGGTCCGTGAACACATCCACCTTCCTCCCTAAGAGGAAGTGTCTCCAAGTGACCAAAGCGTGCACAACTGCTGCAAGCTCCAAGTCGTGCGTTGGATAATTCCCCTCACTTGTCTTCAACTGCCGTGAGGTCTAAGCCACAATATTCCTGCCTTGCATCAAAACTCCGCCCAGACCTTGCAAAGAGGCATCACAAAACACCTGAAAAGGATGTGACTCATCTGGCGGTGTGAGAATTGGAGCTGTGGTCAGCTTCTCTTTCAACTCCTCGAAGGCTGACTGGCAAGCTGGTGACCAAGTGTACCGCTTGTCCTTGCATAACAATTCAGTCATTGGCTTGGCTATTTTGGAGAAATTCTGCACAAACCTCCTGCAATAACTGGCGAGGCCGAGAAAACTCCTTAGTTGCTTCACATTCTTCGGTGGATCCCACTCTTGAATAGTGCGGACTCGCTCTGGGTCAACCGAAATTCCCTCGGCGGAGATGACATGGCCCAGAAAATTGACCTTGTCTAGCCAAAACTCACACTTGGAGAACTTGGCGTAATATCGGTGCTCTCTTAACTTCTGCAACACCAAGCGCAAATGTTCCTCATGCTCAGCCTCCGACTTGGAATAGACAAGAATGTCGTCGAGGTAGAGGATCACAAACACATCAAGCCATTCTTGGAACAAATAGTTCATAGCTCTCATGAATGTCGGAGGGGCATTTGAGAAGCCAAAAGTCATGACTGTGAACTCATACAGCCCATAACGTGTGCTGAACGCGGTCTTGGGAATATCCTCTTCACGAACACGGATTTGATGATACCCCATCCTCAAGTCAAGCTTGGAAAACACCTTAGCCCCATTTAACTGTTCAAACAGATCATTGATGCGGGGTAAAGGGTACTTGTTCTTGATGGTCTTCTTGTTGATACCGCGATAGTCCTGGACCAAGCGGCTAGTCCCATCCTTCTTCTGGACAAACAAAGCTGGTGCACCCCAAGGGGAAGTGCTTGCGCGGATAAAACCGCCTGCCTCCAACTCTGTCAACTGCTTCTTGAGCTCGATCAACTCCTTCGAACACATCTTGTACGGATGCCGAGAAATCGGCTGGGTACCAGGCTCTAGCTCAATAACGAACTCAATAGCTTGAACTGGGGGAATTCCTGGCAACTCCTCCGGAAAGACGTTTGGGAACTCACAGACAACTCTGACCTCTTCGAGCAAAGGCGCAACTCCTGCGTTCAACGCGTACAACTGTGCTGGTCGTGTCATAGAGCCACAAGTGTACAAGACTTCTGCACCTGACTCATGAGTCAACTTGACAGATCTGGTCGGACAATCAATATTGGCCTTGTGCTGCACAAGCCAATCCATGCCCAAAATGACATCAATGTCGGAACGGGTCAAGACGATCAACGAAGCTGAGAATTGAAGTCCCTGGATATGAATCTCCACATCTGGGACCAAGGCAGACGTATTCGTCTTGAAACCCGGAGAAGCAACAGATAGCTGCTGAGGTAACCCTTGCGGATATAGCTCAGCACACTCAACAAAAGCTCTGGACACAAAAGAGTGGGAAGCTCCAGAATCGAACAAAACTGTCGCGGGAACTAAACACACAAGCAACCTACCAAGAACGATCTCTGAAGACTGCTGAGCATCTGTGAGCATCACGTTGTTCACTCGGACTGCACCTGGCTGTGCATTCACCATCGCGGTGCTCGGAGTAGAGCGAGGTGGAGGCGGTGGAAGCCGAGCAAAGCGCGGATCGGTGCAGTTGGGAGACGTGTGCCCTGGCTCTCTGCACTTGTAGCAAATCACGCCCGGCCTAGGCTGCTGCTGCGGCTTGGGTGGCATCGCGTGTGATGGTGTAGAGCGAGGCCCCTGCTGAACTGGGACGGGAGGTGTAACACCCTCAGATCCAGTACAGTAATCACTACAGTGATTCCACTGTTAGTGATCATTACTGTTGATGATCAAGCCATGATCACCTTGATCATAGCTCTGTCAAATTTCAACCCTGATAAAATTTTCAAATTTGCGTGGACTATTAAATTGCTCCAAGAATTTATGGGTGATTGATAACAATCATGCAAAAACTTAAACCAAGTTAACTCCTAGTCATTTGAATAATCACAAGTCAATGATAATTATGAACCCAATGTTGTGGGTTTATCAAATTGTTTTATAAATTAAAATAAAATGGAAATCTTAGATAAACCACAATGATGAAACCTATTAATGGGATGCCTAGCAATCATTAAGACATGTTACTATGATACTGGTTATTTTAATTAAAATGATTTATTAATATTAAGGAATAAAACCAGAAGCTTAGAAATTATTGAATGGCCATGGTAAACTTAATAAACAAATAGGAATTTTAAATGCACTAAAAAAATGTGAAACCAATTTTATTAAATGCCTAAAAATCAGTAGGTCTTATAAATATTGGAATCTGAATTTATTAAGTTATTTAAATAATGCAATTAAATGATAACAGCAGCAAAACAACACCAAAAAGCCTTTTAAAATAAATAACAATATTCAAATGAATTTAATTAATGCCCAAACTTATTCTGGCATCACTTTACGGTTTAACACAATTATTGGGACTGTTGTCGCATTTTTCAAAAAACACTTGATACCCAGAAATAATAAAACAGAAAAGAAAACAAAATTAAGAAAAAAAAAGAGTAAAGCCCGCCTGGGGCGAGGCCCAACCTGGGCCCAGCCCTCCCTCCCTCTCTCTCTCCTTCTTCCCCTTCACCTGTCCCCCCACCCCGTACATGCACAGGAGCAGGGCGACATGGCCACTGCTCGCCGGCCCTCCCTCCCCTCACCTGCACCCCTCTCTCCACCTGCTCCCCCTCGCAGATAAGAACGCCCCTGCCCACCCCGAACCCTGGATCGAGCCGAGTCCCCTTCCCCCCTCCCACTCTTCTTCTTCTTCCCTGGAGCCGTTCGAGCCCATGGCTGCGCCGCCGTGGCTCGCGTGGCCACCGGCCACCACGGAGCGCGCCGCCATGTCGGGTACGTGCGTCGACCTCGTCTTCGCCACCCTGCAAACGGAATCGAGCCGGGACGCTTCACACACGCCAAATCGCCGTCGTCTTCAACCCCGGGATGCCACGCGCGCCGAGCAAATTCGCTCGCCTCCGACCTCCCCGGCCTCCCTGACCGTGGCTTCGAGCTCCCCGGTGAGCTCTGCCTCCATTCCCCCTTTCCCCCTCGCGAATAGGTCGCCGTAGCTCCTCCCTTGTCGACGTCGTTGTCGCGGCCGCCATGGATGGGAGCAAAGCTCCTCGCGCCACCCACTTATGTTGCTGCTGGGCAGTTTGGACTGGCCGGCCCCCCAACGTGCACACACACGTGCGCGTGGCCACACCCTCCCTCCTGCGCCTAGCCGCGCCCCCCTGCAACGGACCTCGCCGGAGTTCGATCGTCGCGTGCGACCACCGTGGCTGACCTGTGAAACCCCCCTATTCAGATGTTGATTAACATAAACCCCCCATGTTTAGACACTTACAGGTGGGCCTACCCTTCCTAATTAATCAGTGATTAAAACTAATGAAAATAATATCAACAGTCTATGACAGGTGGGCCCTGGCCTTTTGGTAAATTAAAATAATTGTTAAATGTCTCTGTTACTATGACAGGTGGATCCCATTGTTGTTTAATTTTATAAAATATTTTATTAAAATGCAGAGTATGACAAGTGGGCCCCCTGGAATATTTAGACTAAATTAAATCAGTTTTATTGGTGTTATGTATGACATGTGGGACCCCACTGGATAATTAGGTTTAATAAAATGAATTGTTAAAATGTGAGGCTAACATGTGGAGCCCACATGTCAGCACTGTTGTGGATAAGCTTGTGGATAATGTTGGATTTAAATAATAAAAGAAATTCAGAAAATGATTTAAAATGATTAAAACTTTGAAATTCAATATCTTTTAAACCGTAACTCGGATCAAAAAACTTTATACATGAAAATTGATCAGAAAAATATAACGAATACGAATACGCAATCCGTATGTCTATCACACCCCTCTAACACAATGAACATCGAATCGTCCCCCTCCGGTACCGTCAGTCCGATAATTGCCCGATATCGATAAACCCTCCGGATGAATTTATTCTGAACACGAAAGTTGTTCGGAATAGTTCATCTAACCCGGATACACCCCCCTTATGTTTTTCCGGTACCCACGACACCTCCGGCTTGATCCTTCCCCCTCCGGACACCCTGTCCGGTAATCACTCGGAGCCGGTAGATCATCCCCGGATGAATTCCCGCTCCGAGCAACGTGCATTGCACTGCGTTAGAACACCGTTAACATTTCATCTGTCATGTCATGCATCTGTTTGTATATGCTTGCTGTGTATTTACTGTTTCTTCCCCCCTTATTCTCCGGTAGACCCCGCTGCTGTCGTCGACTACACCGTTGCTGAGTACGATTACTTCGTCGACGACCGTACCCCTACCGTCGAGCTTGCAGGCAAGCAGAGCCATTCTCTTCCCCAGATATCGCCTATCTTTCCGTACTTTCTTGCACTAGGCATTGTTACTGTTGCTGCTACGTTGCTTACCTATTCAATTGCATAACCTGTCATTGTCGCCCCTTGATGTACCTTCCTTATCCTATGCTGCCTGCTATATCTATATACTATATTCAGCAGTAAACCCTGCGCATTGTTAGCTAGGATTAGATAGCGGGCTGGATCACTCTAGGAGTGATCGCAGAAATGATATATTACAACTGCAACAGGTACGGATCAATGCAGACGCCCTAGGGAACCTACAACGGCGAGACTCTGCCGAGTCGCTTCGAGTTTGGCTTACGAGTGGAATGGACTCGTATTTCACTCTCGTCGGCTCAGTAGCGTAGCATCACCGGGATGATATGAGGTTTACCTCTTTAGTTCATTCCGCTGATGTCTCAGTCGAGCCATCCCAAGTGTACCATCGAGGGTGATTCCTCCTGGTTTCACTTAATGGTAGGGACTCGAACCAACTGGTGTCCTTAAAGGTAAGAAGTCGGGCGACCCAACGGTGCCCGCGAGAGGTATTGCGACGGGACGACAGGGAGGGTACGACCAGTGTACCGGTGTGCTTGGCCCCTGATCGTTGGCCGCGAGAGTTACCAAACCACGAAAGTCGAGCTCCTCCAGGAGCACACGCGAGACAAGGTAAGGAGACGTTTCACCTTGTTGGTAACCGCAGTGACTTGGTGGGACGACGGGGCAGGCACCGATGTACTGGTGGTCCTGGCTGCTGTCGTTGTCCGCGGGTCGGTTAAGTCGAGGCAACGATAACGGTTGTCACGCAGGTTAATTAAAATGCTAAATGGTTCAGTGGATGTCTTGAGTTGGCTATATGCCATGTACGCACTACCTATCCGTGGGAATTACGAGTTATGGGCTCCTCTGCTTCGTAGTGTCGTCTGAGGACTCTTCAGACGTCAGCAGTACCGCAGGCTGATTGCCGGGAAGTGGTGTTGTCTTATTTGCTCACGCGGTGGTGTCTTATTTGGATTTGCTTTAACTTCACCGGCCAGTCACGCACCGTGCAGGAGTACGTTCGGGTTGGGGTCCAAGGCCCGGCGTACTTAGGATTTAGACCGGCGGATGGCCTCTCTGTTGAGTCTGAAAGATGGGCTATGAAGTGTCGGATAGCCTCGGTGGAGCGTTCCCTAACAAGGTTCTCGCCACCCTGGAGATCCGTGCGTGTAGCGTAACACAAGTGCACCCCTGCAGGGAAGATTAATCTATTCGAATAGCCGTGTCCACGGTAACAGGACGCTTTATGCTGAAGCTGGATCTTACCACTAGAAACTATTATTATTAAACTCTATGGTTCCGGGTTTTCTTCCTCGCGGGGATGTCGAGGAGGTGAACCCGGAGGCATTGTTAATTATTACAACTTATTATTATACAATGCTGCAGCAACTTCTGCTGCATTGTTACTTTATGCTTTATATAAACTGTTGGCTGATTCTTACCTCATGCTGCAAGACATCGTCGGAAGATGCTAGTCTTCGATAGGCCTAGCTTCTTACCCTTGCTCTGGATTTCTGTCTTTCAGTCCACTATATACAGCCTCTTCTTTCCGTTGATACAATGCATAATGCTTAGTAGCGGACGTAAGTCTCGCGGGTATACTAGATACTCACCCTGCTTTATTTCCTTTACTGTTTTGCCTGATCGGCCGCTGCAGTCGACGACTGGAGTCCAGGAGTAGGAGATCCCCGATGTCGACCACCGCAACGTGAAGATCCCCGATGCCTTCTACGACGTCGAGTTCCCCTTTGACCAGGAGTAGTTTGGAGGTTCCCAGGCAGGAGGCCTCGCCTTTTCGATCGTTGTTGTTTATGTGCTAGCCTTCTTAAGGCAACCTTGTATCCTTGTGTCTGTACTCAGATACTTTTGCTTCCGCTGACCTTGTGCTCTCGAGTTGTTATATTCGAGCCCTCGTGGCCCCTGGCTTGTATTAAACAGCTTGTATTATTTTATTTGTAGAGTTGTGTTGTGATATCTCACCGTGAGTCCCTAATCTCGATCGTGTACCTTGCGTGTATGATTACTGTACACGGTCTGATTTTGGGGCGTCACAAGTTGGTATCAGAGCCGACTGCCTGTAGGAAGCCCCTAACCACTCCTCGGTCGAAGTCGAGTCTAGTATTAGCAAAACTACTTGCTAACTTAATGTTTGGCTTACGGGCCCACATCGATGTCACTACGTGTGATATCTATGGTATTAGGATCTTTTTCTCCGTACCTATGCTCTGGGACTCTGATCTCTTATCCTTGCTGGTAAAGTTTTATTAACGCTGACTTTAGGTTCTCGTACCTCCTTCCTTCCGGAGAGCACTGCCTTCCCGATGATCGCCTGATTCACCTGAAGATCCCGACGATTACTCGCTGATCAATTCCCGAGAACCTGCGTGTTCATCGCCTTTGCAATCCCCTACCACCGTTAAGTCTGTATGGAAAATACCATACACCTCCTCGATCTGGAAGTCATAATTCCTTTGTACTTAAGCATCGGATTATTCTGATGCTTCTATCACCCGATGTCCTTGCATGCTTTCTCCTTCTGGTTGAGTGCCGATACTCACATCAGATTCTTTGCGAACCACGCGACCTTTGGTGGATCATTATCTAACTGATCCTACATGGCTTCTTCCATGTGTCAATTGGATTCACCGTGTGTGATACCATCCTTGCCCTCGATGATTTATGTTATCATCGACAACTTCCCTTGACTCACTGCCAATACAACTTGGTCGTGTATATCGTGCTCTGTTTTCCCTTGGGGAAAGATATATACCTGATACTTGTGTATCATCACTTTTTCCTCTCCATTGGTTTGTTTAACCTTTCTTGTAATATATCTTATCTGAGCAGTGATAATTCACCTGCTTGTGAAAACACCTCGGTGTACAACCTCGTCAGTAACCCCTTGTTGACTTTGTCGATGACATTTCGGTAACCACCGGGACGAGAACTTTGCCAATTGGTCCGCCTCGTATTAACGAGCAGGAAAATGGTTCTCAATGTCCACTGCTCCTGGTACCGACGTTGTTGCCGACATAGCTGACAAGCTAATCTCTGACAGTCCTTGCCTCGTGATCGCGTATTATGCCACCACTTTAACCCACAGTTCCACAGGATCGAAACCTGACTCTTGTCATCGACCTTGTGATATTCCGTCCGAGATCAGACTCGGTGCTTGTGCCTGATGATCGGGGCCCCTTTACCACCATCCATCATCGGCATTGAATACGTGCCTATCCGCTTAAAAACTTCTCTCGACGTACTTCCGTGAGCTTAAACTCGGAAGGACTTTGTACCCCATATCCTTGAGCAACCCCATTTGATTGATCTTGTATCGATCCGACCCCCTTAAGCTTTACCTCTTAACCTGTTCGTGAGTGCGATGGAGCCCCGAGGAAAGGATGAAAACCCATCGAGATGCACCGATGCAAAGAGATGAAGACCTCAACATGCAGGAGTAAATTCTTCGAGTAGGACAACAAGAACCAGAAGATTTGTTAGAAGGCGAAACCGAAACTCTACCCGTTGCAATACTTTTAATTCTCGGGACGAGAATTCTTTGTAGTGGTGGAGAATTGTAACACCCTCAGATCCAGTACAGTAATCACTATAGTGATTCCACTGTTAGTGATCATTACTGCTGATGATCAAGCCATGATCACCTTGATCATAGCTCTGTCAAATTTCAACCCTGATAAATTTTTCAAATTTGTGTGGACTATTAAATTGCTCCAAGAATTTATGGGTGATTGATAACCATCATGCAAAAACTTAAACCAAGTTAACTCCTAGCCATTTGAATAATCACAAGTCAATGATAATTATGAACCCAATGTTGTGGGGTTATCAAATTGTTTTATAAATTAAAATAAAATGGAAATCTTAGATAAACCACAATGATGAAACCTATTAATGGGATGCCTAGCAATCATTAAGCCATGTTACTATGGTACTGGTTATTTTAATTAAAATGATTTATTAATATTAAGGAATAAAACCAGAAGCTTAGAAATTATTAAATGGCCATGGTAAATTTAATAAACAAATAGGAATTTTAAATGCACTAAAAAATGTGAAACCAATTTTATTAAATGCCTAAAAATCAGTAGGTCTTATAAATATTGGAATGTGAATTTATTAAGTTATTTAAATAATGCAATTAAATGATAACAGTAGCAAAACAACACCAACAAGCCTTTTAAAATAAATAACAATATTCAAATGAATTTAATTAATGCCCAAACTTATTGTGGCATCACTTTACGGTTTAACACAATTATTGGGACTGTTGTCGCATTTTTCTAAAAACACTTGATACCCAGAAATAATAAAACAGAAAAGAAAACAAAATTAAGAAAAAAAAGAGTAAAACCCGCCTGGGGCGAGGCCCACCCTGGGCCCAGCCCTCCCTCCCTCTCTCTCTCCTTCTTCCCCTTCACCTTCCCCCCCACCCCGTACATGCACAGGAGCAGGGCGACATGGCCACTACTCGCCGCCCCCCCTCCCCTCACCTGCTCCCCTCTCTCCACCTGCTCCCCCTCGCAGATAAGAACGCCCCTGCCCACCCCGAACCCTGGATCGAGCCGAGCCCCCTTCCCCCCTCCCACTCTTCTTCTTCTTCTTCTTCCCTGGAGCCGTTCGAGCCCGTGGCTGCGCCGCCGTGGCTCGCGTGGCCACCGGCCACCACGGAGCGCGCCGCCATGTCGGGTACGTGCGTCGACCTCGTCTTCGCCACCCTGCAAACGGAATCGAGCCGGGACGCTTCACACACGCCAAATCGCCGTCGTCTTCAACCCCGGGATGCCACGCGCGCCGAGCAAATTCGCTCGCCTCCGACCTCCCCGGCCTCCCTGACCGCGGCTTCGAGCTCCCCGGTGAGCTCTGCCTCCATTCCCCCTTTCCCCCTCGCGAATAGGTCACCGTAGCTCCTCCCTTGCCGACGTCGTTGTCGCGGCCGCCATGGATGGGAGCAAACCTCCCCGCGCCACCCACTTCTGTTGCTGCTGGGCAGTTTGGACTGGCCGGCCCCCCAACGTGCACACACATGTGCGCGTGGCCACACCCTCCCTCCTGCGCCTCGCCGCGCCCCCCTACAACGGACCTCGCCGGAGTTCGGTCGTCGCCTGCGACCACCGTGGCTGACCTGTGAAACCCCCCTGTTCAAATGTTGATTAACACAAACCCCCCATGTTTAGACACTTACAGGTGGGCCTACCCTTCCTAATTAATCAGTGATTAAAACTAATGAAAATAAACTCAACAGTCTATGACAGGTGGGCCCTGGCCTTTTGGTAAATTAAAATAACTGTTAAATGTCTCTGTTACTATGACAGGTGGACCCCATTGTTGTTTAATTTTATAAAATATTTTATTAAAATGCAGAGTATGACAAGTGGGCCCCCTAGAATATTTAGACTAAATTAAATCAGTTTTATTGGTGTTATGTATGACATGTGGGACCCCACTGGATAATTAGGTTTAATAAAATGAATTGTTAAAATGTGAGGCTGACATGTGGAGCCCACATGTCAGCACTGTTGTGGATAAGCTTGTGGATAATGTTGGATTTTAAATAATAAAAGAAATTCAGAAAATGATTTAAAATGATTAAAACTTTGAAATTCAATATCTTTTAAACCGTAACTCGGATCAAAAAACTTTATGCATGAAAATTGATCAGAAAAATATAACGAATACGAATACGCTATCCGTATGTCTATCACACCCCTCTAACACAACGAACATCGAATCGTCCCCCTCCGGTACCGTCAGTCCGATAATTGCCCGATACCGATAAACCCTCCGGATGAATTTATTCTGAACACGAAAGTTGTTCGGAATAGTTCATCTAACCCGGATACACCCCCCTTATGTTTTTCCGGTACCCACGACACCTCCGGCTTGATCCTTCCCCCTCCAGACACCCTGTCCGGTAATCACTCGGAGCCGGTAGATCATCCCTGGATGAATTCCCGCTCCGAGCAACGTGCATTGCACTGCGTTAGAACACCGTTAACATTTCATCTGTCATGTCATGCATCTGTTTGTATATGCTTGCTGTGTATTTACTGTTTCTTCCCCCCTTAATCTCCGGTAGACCCCGCTGCTGCCGTCGACTACACCGTTGATGAGTACGACTACTTCGTCGACGACCGTACCCCTACCTTCGAGCTTGCAGGCAAGCAGAGCCATTATCTTCCCCAGATATCGCCTATCTTTTCGTACTTTCTTGCACTAGGCATTGTTACTGCTGCTGCTACGTTGCTTACCTATTCAATTGCATAACCTGTCATTGTCGCCCCTTAATGTACCTTCCTTATCCTATGCTGCCTGCTATATCTATATATTATATTCAGCAGTAAACCCTGCGCATTGTTAGCTAGGATTAGATAGCGGGCTGTGATCACTCTGGGAGTGATCACGGAAATGATATATTACAACTGCAACAGGTACGGATCAATGCAGACGCCCTAGGGAACCTACAATGGCGAGACTCTGCCGAGTCGCTTCGAGTTTGGCTTACGAGTGGAATGGACTCGTATTTCACTCTCGTCGGCTCAGTAGCGTAGCATCACCGGGATGATATGAGGTTTACCTCTTTAGTTCATTCCGCTGATGTCTCAGTCGAGCCAGCCCAAGTGTACCATCGAGGGTGATTCCTCCTGGTTTCACTTAATGGTAGGGACTCGAACCAACTGGTGTCCTTAAAGGTAAGAAGTCGGGCGACCCAACGGTGCCCGCGAGAGGTATTGCGACGGGACGACAGGGAGGGTACGACCAGTGTACCGGTGTGCTTGGCCCCTGGTCGTTGGCCGCGAGAGTTACCAAACCACGAAAGTCGAGCTCCTCCAGGAGCACACGCGAGACAAGGTAAGGAGACGTTTCACCTTGTTGGTAACCGCAGTGACTTGGTGGGACGACGGGGCAGGCACCGATGTACTGGTGGTCCTGGCTGCTGTCGTTGTCCGCGGGTCGGTTAAGTCGAGGCAACGATAACGGTTGTCACGCAGGTTAATTAAAATGCTAAATGGTTCAGTGGATGTCTTGAGTTGGCTATATGCCATGTACGCACTACCTACCCGTGGGAATTACGAGTTATGGGCTCCTCTGCTTCGTAGTGTCGTCTGAGGACTCTTCAGACGTCAGCAGTACCGCAGGCTGATTGCCGGGAAGTGGTGTTGTCTTATTTGCTCGCGCGGTGGTGTCTTATTTGGATTTGCTTTAACTTCACCGGCCAGTCACGCGCCGTGCAGGAGTACGTTCGGGTTGGGGTCCAAGGCCCGGCGTACTTCGGATTTAGACCGGCGGATGGCCTCTCTGTTGAGTCTGAAAGATGGGCTATGAAGTGTCGGATAGCCTCGGTGGAGCGTTCCCTAACAAGGTTCCCGCCACCCTGGAGATCCGTGCGTGTAGCGTAACACAAGTGCACCCCTGCAGGGAAGATTAATCTATTCGAATAGCCGTGTCCACGGTAACAGGACGCTTTATGCTGAAGCTGGATCTTACCACTAGAAACTATTATTATTAAACTGTATGGTTCCGGGTTTTCTTCCTCGCGGGGATGTCGAGGAGGTGAACCCGGAGGCATTGTTAATTATTACAACTTATTATTATACAATGCTGCAACAACTTCTGCTGCATTGTTACTTTATGCTTTATATAAACTGTTGGTTGATTCTTACCTCATGCTGCAAGACATCATCGAAAGATGCTAGTCTTCGATAGGCCTAGCTTCTTACCCTTGCTCTGGATTTCTGTCTTTCAGTCCACTATATACAGCCTCTTCTTTCCGTTGATACAATGCATAATGCTTAGTAGCGGACGTAAGTCTCGCGGGTATACTAGATACTCACCCTGCTTTATTTCCTTTACTGTTTTGCCTGATCGGCCGCTGCAGTCGACGATTGGAGTCCAGGAGTAGGAGATCCCCAATGTCGACCACCGCAACGTGAAGATCCCCGATGCCTTCTACGACGTCGAGTTCCCCTTTGACCAGGAGTAGTTTGGAGGTTCCCAGGCAGGAGGCCTCTGTTGGGAAACGTAGTAGAAAACAAAATTTTCGGCCTACGAATCAAGAACCCAAGATCATCCAAGAAGATTGCATACAAGGTTTTAGGTCATGGCTCACCAACCGATGTAGCGGAAGTAGAGTTGGTGAAGCTCGTGGACGTAGTGGAAGTAGATCTCGCAAGTTCTCCCACGAACAGTCCCTCGATCAATCCCACGAACAAGTCCCATGAACAAGCTCCTCGAAGAAGGGTCGAAGGTACGACCCCTCCATTAGTATCCACACATCCCGTACCAGCAATCCAGCAGCGCTCCGCCGTCCAGAGATGAACGCCACCGAGAAAACTAGAGGGAGAAAACCCTAACGGATTCCGATCTAGAACAGCGTCTAAACCGGGGTCTAATTGTGGAGCAACGGGGTTTAGAGGAGGGAGGGTGGCGCATAGGCCTTGGGGATTGATTGTGTGTCTCTCCCCCTCCCCTTGGCTCACCTTATATAGGTGGCCAGGAGGTCTAGGGCGCAGCCCAAGGAGGATTGGGAGTCCAACTTGGACTCCCAAGCCTTCCAAACCTTCCCACACCTTCCCACCGGAAACCTGCCATAATGGGTTTTGGTATTCCCACCTGGAGGGGGATTCCTTCCCCTTGGTGCGCCCCCCACCCCTTGGCCGGCCAGGGCAGCCTAGGTGGCTTGCCCCCCAAGTCTAGGAGCGCAGGGGAGTGGGTGGTACTGCCCGGAACCTTCCGGAACCTTCCATGACCTTCTAGAAGCTTCCAGGACCTTCCGGGACATACCGGGACCGTTTCGGGACATTCCGGACACTTCTGGAGCACTTCCAGGACCTTCCGAGACCGTTCTCGGACGTTCCGGAGCCATCCGGATAGTTTCCAAGACCATCCGAGTTACAGTTTAAGCCACCCGATGACCGCGAAGGTTGTTTGGATGCCTAGCGATTATCCGGAAAATATTCCGGTTGATCCAGGACTTCCCTAGTACCATTCTCATATGTTCCGGAACCACCTGGGACTACTCCAGAGTGATCCGGACATAACCTTAAATACCCAGAACTACTTCTGGTGCCCTTATGAACAATTCCATAAATCTTCGGAACTACTTCCGGTACCCGTATGAACTATTCTGCTTTGCTTCCACTAAACCTTCTACCATACTAGTATTCTAACAGACTACTGCTCGTTAAGTGTGTGACCCAATAGGTTCGGTATAATGCGGACATGACTCAGAACATCTTCCGGACATAGGTCAACAGCCTTTTGTCAATAGCCAATAATCAACAGCGGAGCCATGGACACCCATGTTGACTCCCGCACATACACGAAGAAACTTCGAGTGAACCATTATGTTTAGTCATGTACCATTCCCTTTGCTTCGCGACATATGACAAAGTTAGAGGAGAGAAGTTTGGCACCCATGTGTAACAACTTTTGAACACAAGCCACTCGTTATCCTCTTTGCTCGTTTGTCCCTTTTCTCGTTATCGTATACCGGTATCCCCGTGACTGAATCACAATGCGTCTGGCCAGACTATAATGGATACCGTCATACCGAGTGGGCCCGAAGTGAATATCTTCTTCATCGTGAAGGAGCAAATCCCATTCTTGAACTATCACAGTCACTAGCCACACCATCTGACATACCCAGAACTTATTTTACTACTTCCCATTTACGGGAGGATTCATCTAAGAACCAAAGCATGTCTTCCTGTGTGAAGCAACTCGATACTCTCATGGTCTAAGGAATTACGTATATGATAACATTTCATGATATGACTTATAACGTAGTTACAATGTGATCTCTAAGTATATCATTCAATACTGGGGTCGGTTCAACATCATTGTTCTGCTAACAATATGTTCCCATTGCTACTGACATCCTTGTTACAAGAACAATGTCCATGATTAAGAAAACGTAATCATCAGTTAGCACATGAGCTGGTCTTAGAGGCTAAACCAGGAACTCTTGGTGTTTACATTTCCACACATGCAAGTGAGTTTTCTTCTGAATCTCATAGTCAGGGTCATTGCAATTATAGCACAGAAATATAAACATTAATTACGAACGTGGAAATATATATATAATAACATTTTATTATTGCCTCTAGGGCATATTTCCAACAGCCTCGCCTTTTCGATCGTTGTTGTTTATGTGCTAGCCTTCTTAAGGCAACCTTGTATCCTTGTGTCTGTACTCAGATACTTTTGCTTCCGCTGACCTTGTGCTCTCGAGTTGTTATATTCGAGCCCTCGTGGCCCCTGGCTTGTATTAAACAACTTGTATTATTTTATTTGTAGAGTTGTGTTGTGATATCTCACCGTGAGTCCCTAATCTCGATCGTGTACCTTGCGTGTATGATTACTGTACACGGTCTGATTTTGGGGCGTCACAGGAGGGCGGGCAAAAGTGTGGACAACTGCCCCCCTCTGCTGGTACTGCTGTCTCTGCGGTGGTGCCTCTGCAACCCAAGTCTTTGCCTCTTGTGTATCATCACTGCGGAACTGTGCTCACGCTGGCGCTTCCTGTCTGCATCCCACTCTGCTCTGGCTGACTCCTGGCGAATAGCCTGATCCACGAACTGTGAGAACAGCGTGGGACTGCACTGAGTGAGCGCGTACTTGATCTCTGTGCTGAGACTTCCACGGAACCTGGCGATCTTCTTAGCCTCTGTGCTGACCTCCTCTGGAGCGTACCTGGCGAGCCTGACGAAGGCTAGGTTGTACTCCTGAACTGATATGTCACCCTGTCTCAGAGCCAAGAACTCCTCACGCTTCCTGTCCATCAGGCCACTCGGAATATGCGCTGCTCTGAAGTCTGCGATGAAATCTGCCCACGTGATGATCGTGTCGCCCTTGTTGGCCTTGTAGGTATCGTACCAGCTGGCTGCTGCACCCTGAAGCTGAAAGGAGGCGAGGTAACGTAGTCGATGGGTCTGACGGTGTTTGCATTGAAGTGCTTCTTGATTTCTGCGGATCTCGAGCCTCGGAGAACCTGGGGGGTTGATCGCGAGGAACTGCTGCAGTGTGGTGTACTGTGGTCGATCATTCCTCTGGGCAGTCTGATTCTGCAGCATATGTAGGATCGCAGCTGTGCCCTGAGCCACTGCGGTCACAGCCTCCCCAAGGAGAGGGTTCTCTAGCGGCGGCATGTTCGCTCTTGGCATCCTGTATACAGGAACACTTATCAGAACACGGTGGAAACATTGATGTCACCAGAAGATAAAGCAATACTGACAACAAAACTTCCTCACGAGGTATGAGAAAGCCGAAGGCTGAAATTCCACCAAGGTTAACCCGGAAAGTCGAAAGCTAGGTGCTACTGGAATCCCCAAACCGAGATCATCCGAATCCAAGATAATAATCTGCTAGCGAGCACACAACAATATATACGAGTGGTTGGAAACCTGAACAATGAGACATCTGCCCTGAGCGGCCCGCCATCACGTTCGTCCATAGGGGAAAAGACACCACATCCATATTACCATAGGATGCCCGCCAATCCTGTATGGACGTTTCACCTGGGGTACGCCGTAAGCGAGTACGGTCAAAAGCCAAATTGCCCTAGAGAGGGCTGCACATAAAGAGTCCACCCACGGATCGTCGAAGCCCAACTGTAGGATCTACTGAACGAGGTCGATCTCATCGTCATCCTCCGGGGGCACCTCCACGAAGTATCGTCCAGAACTCGGGTCGAGGTAGTACTCCACTACAACGGCCGATCAGGCAAAACAGTAAAAGCACAAAAGGAAAACAGGGGTGAGATTATATCATTACAGGATAACTAACTCGCTACGGTAAGACAAGATAAAGGTAAAGGTTGCAGCCGCACTAGCATATATGGTGGCTATCGTTCTATTAGAGTAGGGGTAAGATCCAAGAAATACACGTGATATCGTGTCATAAGTCTGCTATCCACCTACTTACGTCAAACATAACACAACCTGGACCTTCTCTTGGTCCCCTTGGACGAAGAAAAGCAACCAAGGCACTCACACGGTAGGCAAGTTTTAATTATAATTCAAATTGATGTTATTCTATGAACAAGGAGTAGGTCTCAAGTCGTTCATAACCACGGACACGGCTTTTCGAAAAGATTTAACCCTGCAGGGGGGTACCAACTGCCCATCATAGGCTTCGCATGTACGCCCAGTTTCCACTTGGCTAAGTAAACGCCTGAAATTCCGGGGCGTCAGAGTCCCTCTAACTAACAACACACAATTCCGGGTGGCCCCCGGGGAGTCGACATCCAATCCTAAAGCTGGCCACGCTCTCAGATCGGCCTCTTCCGTATCAACAGGGTTTGGGTTACCGGTTAAACCTCACATGAGGACCGGGCCCTCGCCGGTCAAAGGTGGGCCAGCCAAGGCACAAGTCCTCCTGGCCCAAGGTGGTTTGTAAACAACTGGGGTACCACCAGCACACACACATTGCAAATAGTAAAATCAGCTCGGGCCACCACTAGAATTGTATGAAGCTAGGTAGGTAAGACAAGGGGACCCCATAGAATCCCACACACGATTAGGCACGCTCGTCAAGAAACACAATACCCGGAACTCGGGACCTAGGTGACTCAAATGGAACAAAACACCTGGCGGGAACAGCCTGGTCTCCCATCTTTCGTCAAGTATAAGTTAACATCATCAATAATAAATATCAACCAACTTATTTAAATAACATGATATCCCAAACCAAACATAGGGTAAGCAGCAAGTTTTCCTTACTCATACTAAGCAATGGCTGAGCAGTGGTAACTTAGCAATACAACGGTTAGCTGGGATGTGGGGATCATGGTTGTTTGGGTTTCGAAAGTGGCATTTTCCAAGTGGATAGGATCAAACAAACGTTCTAGGCTACAGCTAGGCAAGTAGGCAGAAAGGTATCAAGTAATGGTATAAATCTTCCCCTTGCCTGGGTAATCGGTCATCGAAGCAGACGCAGCAGGGTCCTCGGGCTCGGTGTCGAAAATCTCCACGTAAGTCTCCTCGGCGGTCTCAGGCGCTAACGTAAAGTACCGGCAAGGAAAAAAGGCACACAAGTAAGCAACGGGTACAAGGCACAGGCAAGGATGGTATGATCAAGTTTAAATGACATGATGACCCTATCTAGTCAGATTTAAATGAAGGTGGGACGACACGTCAACAACTTCATATGCAATTTATTTACGTGATCATGGCTTGGGTCTTAGCCTTATTTTTGGTGTAAGTAACATGGCAACATGACATGATCAACAAAGCAATTAACAGAAATAAACAACGTGAGAATAAAACATCGATTCCGGAGACGGAGTAGTGCCGGTGAAATCGACACAAGGAAGGTGCAACAAAAGGTTGGGAACCCCAGCCACATTGCATATGACAATATGCATAGGGGCTGGTTTGAAGAAAAGATTTTAAGATGACATGAAACAGAACTTGAAAGGATCAAGAGAACATCATTTCCAACATGCACTGAAATTGGAATGATGCCAAGAAGGGATGAGACAGATTGATCCTGGATAAGGTGGTCACACCTTGTCCAAAGAGTTGCACAAAACATCATGAGGACATCATCATTGCAATCCTTGCAAAAATCTACCCCAAAACCATATATGATATGGTATCCTCTGGATTTGCAAACACAGTTGCATTTCAAAAGAATTTCAGGGGGCTGAGTGCAAAAATTGCACTAGATGCATTTTGGAAAAGGCTTAAATGGTTAAACCACTATCACCATGCAACTCCTTGTTTGAAACTACCCAAAAATCATATATGGCATGGCCATTTTTGAAGTTGGGCAAAACTTGGCAAAAACAAGGAAAAGAAAAGGGGTTTATTTGCAAAATTGCCACACTCCAAAAATCAGAGGGGCAAAAGCAAAAAGGACCTCACCATGATGGTCAGTAGCTCAAGCTACCCCAAAAACATATATGGGATGCCCCATTTGAGGTGAAAAAAATCTCCAAGCTTCAAATTCAGTTTGAATTTGAATTCAAACTCAAATTGAACTTAAACAGAAAAAGAAAAGAAAACCAAAGAAAAAAAGAACAGTGGGCGCAGCCACTGGGCTGGCCTCGGCGCACTGGGCCAAGTTCAAAGCCCACCAGTGGGCTCAGCCCACTCCACTCGGGCAGCCCCACTGACAGGAGGGGCCCGCACGTCAGCCTCAGATTAAATCCAAAAAAAGGGGGGAGGCAGCGCTTCGCGTGGGATTCGAACCCACGTCCACAGCTGGACTCAGCTGCTCGCTACCACTGCGCTGCGAACCGTTTTCTGAAACGAAAAGCGATTCAGACTAGGTAAGCTTCAGGCATGTCTGTTCTGAACTGCGAACACCTGCAGTTGCCTGAACCCATCGCGGTGCGGAACTGCGGCGAACCTCGCATCGCTCACAGGCGTTCTCCGGCCACCATGCCATGAAGAAAAACCGAGAGGGCACCTTGCTCTACGCAGGGGCACTCGCCATGGTCTCTAACTCCTCTTCATCTACTCGCAAACTCCACGGGAACAACACGGCGATGAAGGTTCTGAACTTCAGACTGACAGAACAAAAGCCCCCACTTTGGGCGATGCGCACGTCGAGCTCACGGCGCCCCTGGCCATGGGGTTGCGTCCATCTCCTAGAGGGCACCACCACGAACTCGTGGGTACCCCTGCCATGGACCGAATCTCCCCGAAACGGTGGCCAGCTTCCTCTGAACCCGCGGCAGCGCTGCGTTACAGGCAAACACGTTCAGAGGCGGGCGGCCAAACTCTATTATACGCGAAAAGGCGGGTCCTTGAGGGCCAAAGGCGCGCTCTGGACGTTCTAGGAGCACGCGAGGGAGCACCCGAGGCATGCCATGGCACGACGTGCTCGAATTTCTCGCCGGCGACGTTCCAACGCGGCGGATCCGCTACTGCTATCGTGGACAGACTGCTACACGGCGCTACGGGCAAAGGTGCGGGCATCAGCTCACCTCGTGGGTCGCAACGTGCGTCCCAGCTTAGCCGTAGAGGAGGAAGGGGTCTGTGGCCGTCGTCGGGAACGAAGAGGTCCGCGGCGGCCTGCTCTGCTGCGGGGTCGTCTCGCTCCTCCGGGCTCCGATCTGGACACAGAAACGAAGTGAGTCGAGTTCAAGGTCCGTGTAGACGAGCGCTTGGTCAAGGATACGGCGGGACGGCGGCGAATTGCAGTAGGGCTCACCGGAGCACGGCGGGACAGAAACGAAGAGGGGAAACCACCCCGGCGGCGGCGAGGAGGAACTGCTGGGAGGAAGGGAACCCTAGGGGTCCTGGGAGGCTCGGGAGTTCGGGTTAAATAGGAGGGAGGCCTCCTATGCACGTCGGCCGCATCGACGTCGACGCTCCGGCCGGCTGTGAGAGGGAGTCCGGCGGGGACCTCTCCAGCGTGGAAAGGCGACGAAGGAGGGGCGTGCGATGGAGATCGGGCGACCACGATAGCTCCCGCGTACCGCTTCGCTGGACAGGCCCAGGTGGGCTGCGGGGAGGAGGCTAGGTGGGCTGGGCTTCCACAAGGAAATGGAGAAGGAAAAGAAAACCTGCTGTTGATCCCTTTTCCATTTAAATAAAATAGAAAAGCATTCAGGGTTTTTCTGGATTAAAAACAAGTGGGAAAAATACATAAAATTATGTATAATTAACCTTGCATTATTTCTCAATTTCCAAAAATGGTTTGGGCATTTTTTGCAACAACAAAACTGTGAGCTCATTTTTGAATTCAAAATCACTTTGAACTAGAGCCCATATTTTAATGATGGCAAAAATGATTTGAGGCTTTTAAAAACCCTTGTCATTGCAAAGGAAATGGCTAGGCCAAGTTTGGGATCAGGGAGAGCATGTATGCAACAATGAAAATTCTTTAAACCCCTTTCTTGAACCACTTTGGAAGCAAGCTCAGCCAAAACAGATAGGCTCCAATCCCAATGCAAATTTAAATCACCACATGAAATTACAATCTTTAGCATCATGCCAAGTTACAAAGTCAACAGACAAAGTACAATCTCATGGTGTTTTCTAATTATTGCACATGGGCTGTTACACACCCCTCCACGAAGACAAGATCCAGAGCCGCCGCCCCGGCTTCCATGACGACCCCGAGGTCGCGCACCACCCGGGCCGATGGCTCACACACGCCTAGAGCACTCCAGAACGATGCCTCCAAAAATAACCGCGACACCGGAGCGCCGCCATCATTCGCTCCAGGAGTTTGGAGCGAAGGCTTCCCCAGAAGTTCAAGAGAGGAGGGTAGAGACCCTCGAACGACGACACCTCCAAGAAGGTGTGCGGCGCCCACAGTTGTCGCCGTTGTCGGCTCCGACCAAGGCCAGAGCAAGGCATACACCCCTAGCAGCCAAAGCAAGCCTCCCCTCGAACCGGCACCGAAGAGCCACCACCACCGCCCGTCTGAGCCCTCTTCAAGGCTCCCAGCCGTTGCGGCGCTCCATGGCTTCTGTCGCCGCACTCTCCAGACTCCGGGGCTCCCATCCGCCTCCCAGCTCCCCTCTCCACTCCAGGCCCTACCGCAGTGGCGCGCCGACTCAGCTTTCACTGTCGTCCGACCACAGCAAGCAGGCGGCGGCAATCAGCAAGGTGAGGACTTCCCTCACTTCTCCTCTCCTCGTCACCTCCTCCTTCCCCTTTGTTTATCTTAGAATGGCCAGATCTAGATGGGAAATTTGGGATATTCTGAAAGTAAGTGAAGAAGACACAGTTGATGCTTTCATGGTAATACAACGTCGTAGAGTTACCTAACGTTGTAATTTTCTACTTGTGTTCCTTTCATATGAGACTATTCGTATTGTAATTGAGCGCATTTGAGATATATTTTGTGAACCAATGGACAAATAAGAATCAATCAGCATGTAACAATACCGATGAGATCAAGAAAACTTAGATGAAAGATGCAGAGATTGGGGAATACTTAGGAAGACACACACGTACTCTACCCCGGCGTCGTCCGCGGTGCCAAAGCTTCGAGGGTGACCGGCTGCGATGACAACAGTTTAGTCTGTGAGACCTGCTGCGACCACGACGGCGTCTGCCATGGAATCCGAGCGGGCGTCTAGAAAATGAGGAGGCGGCAGCTGCTCTTTTTTTCTTCAAGGTAGAAGGCGAGCGGTCAGGTTAGTCTATAATAACTAAATAGTTCATCCCAGTAACATATTTACCTTGACATGTAATCTATCCACATCATCAAATAAGTTCATCAAGTATAAACTCTTTTTCCATTATTCCATTAAATTCGAATGCACATGCAACCTATCATAAGTAAATATTAACTTTTATATGCACCTAGCCTTACAATTTAGAAGTGATTTTTTATATGCAACCTATGATGAAGAGATCAAAGGCCGACCATGACGTCCACGCCCCAGGGGGAAAGGTGATGGAGGGGCGTCCACGCCCCAGGGGGACAGGTGATGGGGAGGCGGTGACATATTTCGCCCGTCCGAAAAGGTAGTTCGCACCCCTATAAAAACTCTAGGGAGCCGACGAGCACCCCTCCTACCTTTTCGCATCCGTGCTATCAAATGGCCGACGCGGCGCTCAGCCTCAGCTTCGAGACGGTTGAGCTCGCGGCGGCGGCGACCAAGGGCATTCGCTGGCTGGAGAGCCTGCTCTGCGCCGTCGGGCTCATCACCGCCTCCATGTCCGTCGCCGCCGCAATCTACAAGGCGCCGTCGGGCGTCTTCCACGGCCACGAGCTCGCCTACTACGCCTCCGTCATCTTCGCCGGCGCCGCTGGCTTGGCGGAGGCGTGCGCGGCGATCATCTGGTTGTCCGGCGTTGACAGAGTAGTGGAGCCTAAGCGGCAGCTGCTCGTACGCCGATGTGTCCTCTGCGCTTCGGTGCTGCCCCTCGCCTTCATGCTGGGCACCGGGGGAGTGCGTTTGCTCGTCAAGTGAAGGAAGCAACAACCATGCTCTGGTCCTGGTCTGCTGCATCTATGTATGTATGTATGTATGTATGTATGTATACGTATTTTTGTTCTGTTTGGATGTAGTATGTGTGTATGTATGGTTTGCTTGCTTGTACTCGTTCAATTCAATGCTTTCTGCACCAAAAGAAAGAAAAAAAGTTTCCCTTTCCCGGTCCGTCGCTGACGCAGAGGAGCAATTTGCAATTGTGGCCGTCCGATCCATGTTTCCTCGCGTACGTGTACTCATCCTGGATGTCTGTTTCCTTTTACCGCAGCGTATAAAACCAGCTTCCAAACCTAGCCCGCCCCTTTCCATGCTGCCGCCGCCACGCTCCCACTACTCCTGCGGCCTCTCCTCGCCGCTGCGAACGGCGGCGGCGAATGGTTGCCATCTCCTTGCCGAGCTCCACGGCGGCGTCCTGGTAGCTGGCCTTGCGCCCCACTGCCGCTGCGCTCCACCTCTCCATCTACCATGGCAGCGGAGCTTGGTCTCCTCCTCGGCGCTCAACAACCACACCAGAGGGCCGGACGAGATGATCTTAGGTGAGCTCACCTTCTCTTGCTTGTTCGCCGCCGATGAGATCCAGGAAGAAGAGGAGTAGACATCAAGAGAGACGGACAGGGGAGGAGGAAGAGGGGAATCCCAAGTGCCTCGTCGTGCCTCCCGGTGACACCTGCGACGGGAGAATCATCGTTTATTTTGAGAGTATCATGCTTTTTGTTTTCTTCATCTAGAGAGGCGATGGTCAGATCTACATTTTCTTACTTTGTTGGGTACCTTGCTCTTTTTCACTGTGGCAAATTTGGCCCCAAGCTGTGTCCTTGCTCTCTACAAAGGAGATGTTTGTTGTTTTGTTGATAGATATATGAGTGCTACAAGACAAGCAGTGAGTTAGTGGCAGTGTAGCCAAGACGAGGCTTTTTAAGTATATAAGTGTGTGGGCTGTTGATCTGCTTCTATATAAATGAATAAAAGCAAATTCATATTTATGCATGTGACCTACTTGGATGATTTTTATATCTTTTGTACATGTGAAATTAATTCTTCCCATCCATTTTTCTGCTCTGTGAGGTGTGTGATTGTGTTGTCTTCTTGATGTAGCCTGAGGGTGCTATTTTGTACATCAACGAGTGTCCTTGCGGAGTTGCAGGACCAGGCAGGAGGTGCCTATGACACACACACAGCGGAGGACATGGAGCTGCCCACGATGAGAGCGCTGACCGCAAAGACGACGAGGAGGCTGAGCCATCCCGGCTCCATCACGATCGTCGATCATTTTGATTGCAGATTATAGCTCATTTTTTGTGGTGCGCACGATTAGATGACTGCTTGGTGCCAAGTTGTGGTCCTTCGCAAAGGTACTTCGGTTTATTCCATGTCATTAAGCCATGTGGATGTTTTCTCCATCAATCATAATTATGGAAGGTGCTATCATCTAAGCATTTCGGTTTACCCATTGTATCATTTCAATTTAAACTGACTGTGGGTAAAATACTGTTTGAGGGATATGTTTTTTTGTTTTCCCTTGCATGTACTAGGTGAGAGAAGAATATTTTTGTTAACATGAATAGCCTTCTCCTTTAGTGAATGTTCTTATATTTTCCCTGTAAAGAGAAACATATTAAGAAGAATTTCATTCCCATCTCTGTTTTGAGTAGTGATGATTCTTGTGATGATACATGATACTCTTATTGATGTGGCCAGATGTGGCAATACCTAGATATAAATAGATCTTGTGATGATAATCTTTGGTAATTCTTTTCGGACGCTTTTAAGTCTTTGCCTGGTTCACTTTCAGTTCAACTTCAACGAAATAACCGATTCTTCAGTAACTAGCTAAATGTCCGTTTCGTTCGTTCGTTCTCAAACCAGTAATTTGGTCGAAGTTGAACTCCATTGGGACTCCATAGGAGTAGCGCCAACAACGAAGATGACGAGGGGACCGAGCCATCCCGATGCCATCACCGTTTTTGTTCATCAGGCCTCGGCAGCAGGAGCGCCGACTGTAGATATGGACAATGATGCCAAGCCATCCGTGGTGGCGCCACATCATCCTCACCTCACTTGGCCATCCCTCTCTCAGCCAAGCTCCGCCACCTCCAAATCTACGTTATGTCAGTACATGGTATTTTTGTTGCTTTGCAATACTATTTTATTTCAGTTTGGGTTACCTAACAAATTAATGCAGTGATCCTGATGATTGAGCTGAAACATTAATATGAAAATAGTCTTTCTATCAACTGATTTAAGCTTGCCCATCTTCTATTTTCTTTCACGCCTTCAATGTGCTAAAAGAAAAACATGGAGAGAAGTCTTCCACTAGCTGATTTGACATTCGTTACATCAGTATCTATTGCACTAGCTTTTGTTCCATATTCATTTTGACCATCTAGTTTTGTATATGCAACATATAATCTGGAAAGTCAGGTATGGAACATATAATTATGTGTTGCTCCTGGGTATTCGGTATTTACATTGTTATTGTTACTGGAAGTTGACACTTGGTCAATTACATAATCTTATGAGGATGCTTACCTTAATTATACATACAACATATTATTTTGCATGGCATGGACGATGCTGCATCTCTCTATTTATAATTTTTATTCAGTTAGATTGCAAAGAAAACTACCTAGCAGTATCTTGTTATGTTTCATTGTTTTTATGCATGTGGGTTCAGTAGCAGGTACTTACAAGGCCCTTTGATTTTTTTATTTGCTCGGTTCCAGGAAACAAATGAGCATAGCTGGATGGAGCTCCACCATCTTGAGTTCTTGGTGTTACCTGCGACACCTAAGGTTTGTGACCTGACCCATCTATCAAATATTTTGTTGAGAACTTCCCATCAAATAGACTGTAGTAAATCGTTCCTACATCCATTGTTAGTACAGATATATGTTGAGCTCCATAGTACATACAGTACTACAATGCATCGATAGCTTTGTATTCAGTTGCACCGCTGTAAATCTTGATTTAGCTATTATTTCCATAAGATGTTATGTTGCTTTTTCAATTGGTTGGAAGCTTAGAGGCATAGGTTCAAACTTTTGAGAATGTGAAGCTTCGTTTACTGATATTATTTTTATTTTGATCCCATTCAATGACAATTCTCTTAGATGCTTTAGGCCATTGTAGACACATAATGTTGCAACATTGCTTAGTTAAATTTTGAGTAATAAGGGAGACAAGATTTCACTCAAAGAAAAACAAATATAAATTTGGAAATATGGTCACACACACACAAATTAAAGCGAGGAAGTAGGCGAGGGTGGAGGCCTTGCGTATTTCGGCTTCAACAGTAGTGGCTACGCAGCGGCTATGATGGCGCCTTAGAGCATCTTCAACAGCTGCCCAAAGACGGTCATGCCCAAAATAATAGTCCAAAGAGTAGCAAAAATGTAGCTCCAGCACGTGCCTAAAAATTGGGGTGCCCAATTGTTTTTGGGCAGTAGCTCAAAAACCAGTTGTTGCAACCGCATATTTGCAGCACGAGTCAGCGTGCCCAAAAAACTACTGCAACTGCCCAAAACGGTCGGGATCACACAAATACACATGAAAACGATTGTTGCTTCCCAAAAAAACGTCTCCAACAGCTGCGAAAAAACATACTCAGAGGCAGGGAACCATGCAAGATCACAAAAAGTTAGGACAACTGCTGGAGACCGCAATTTTTGTGCCAAAAGAACCCTCTTTTCGCTGCCCTAAAATTTTGAACACATCCAATATGGTGTCCTTTTTTGAGAAACTGTTGGAGATGCTATTAGTTCTGATTTATATTAGTACGTCCTGGTTAACACACAGCGTCTGTGATGGCTCTGTCGAACACACTAATACCTCGTGCACGCATTAGTTCTTCCCTTGAAGGATAAATCTCTACTATATAAAAAGAAACTAACGATTTTTCACGGTCCTCTACCGTGTTTTGCCATCTGTTTTGTCAATCAACCAAAGCCTCACCCGTCAGCCTAATTTTCTACTGTTAATTGTTATATCCCACCAATCAGCCATAATGAGCATGTACACACAGTTAAAAAATTACGCACACACAATTAAGAAACCATGCACGCACAATTAATTACCAACAGATTTAATAAAATAGAGATAAATCATAATGAATTCATACAAAAAATCGCTACTATTTAAATTTCATAAATATATAAATTGTGCTTCCGTCGCAACACACGGCCATTGTCCTAGTAATGTACTAGTAAAGTAAGGAGGGAGAGGCTAAAGAGGTTACAGAGTTGCACTATGAGAGTATGGGAGGTTTGAAAATGACGGAAGAAAAAATAAAGCGAGGGTGAGGATTCGATGGATGCAACAGTGTGCACAGAAGGAAAACTGAATACTAGTACAGTAATAAAAAAAAGGAGTGAGTTCCACCATTTACCTGATAGTTGTGCATTTTTTATATTTATTACCTCGTCTAGTGAAACAAAATCGGAAGTGCATCATATATAGAAAAATTAACATGGCTCTATCATATTTTGATTTTTTACATGTTTCTTTAGAAAAGATCGGCACATTAAAATCATGTGGTGCGTCAAAATTTGTAAATATCGAAGGGCGCTAACGATAATAACGATAAAAATTTTCTTCACCATTTGTTAGATGTCTTGTTATTGTACTCCTGATATTTTTTTCATCTTTGATCCTCACCTTACACCTTGACCAAAGGAAATGCATCATAAAAAGAGGATCCAATTTTAAAAAACTTGATAATATATACATTTTTTACTAGATGGCGCAATTAGTGTTATAAATGCATAACTAGAGGGCAAAAATGAAATTCACTTAAAAAATATCCACATGGATCTCAACAGAGTATGAAATAAGCAGAAATTATAAATACGTTTAGGACGTTTCAGTGTGTCAATTACTTTTTCTCCTATTAAAACCGTATCCTTCACACATGGAGATAACAACACTAGTATTATGATTTGTACTGTACTGTACTGTGTGATAAGGCATATCGTACCGCAAATGAAATATGCTGTACGAGATGCGGTATCTGTTCTGCCGAACGATCCATGGTACTGCGAATTGATTATGCAGGCCACTTTTTTGGCGAATCTTAGGTCGACAGAAACTCTTAACGTCTAGATCTCAGTCGAGGGAGATTTAACGGCGTCTCAATCAAATGATAGAAAATGTAAAAAAAAGATCAAGTACCTTCACACGCAATCTCACGAATATAGCATCGCTTGAAATTTAATTAATTTTCATCGGATTGAGATTTTGCAATCCCTCTGATCCGTAGTTCCGTACACGCATGCATGCAACTAAAATAATGGACAGATTTGGAAAAAGATGTAGTGATTGGAATGAAAAATTTATGTCGCAGGCTGCTAAGGAGGTGCATGTGAAAGCAGTGATTCAAGCCCTCCCCACATATGTAATGGGGGTGTTCAAACTGAACCAAAGCTTCTGTGAGGGCTATGAGAGGGTGATTAGAGACTTCTGGTGGGGCGATAAGGAGAATCGCAGGAAAGTACATTGGATGTCGTGGGAATATATGACAAAAACCAAAAGAGATGGTGGTATTGGTTTTCGAGATATGCACCTTTTTAACCAAGTTCTACTGGCAAGACAAGGTTGGAGACTACTCCAAAATCCAGATAGCCTTTGCGCCAGAGTGCTTAAATCAAAGTACTATCCTCACGGCAACCTCTTGAATACGGTCTTATGCTCGGACGCGTCCCCTGCCTGGAGAGGAATTGAGTTTGGGCTGGAACTCCTGACAAAAGGTCTGATCTGGAGAGTTGGAGATGGTAGGGATATCCAGATCCAAAGAGATCAGTGGATACCAAGGAATGAGGGGCTAAGAACCACAGACTTTAAGAGAAGATCGAGACTTAGATGGGTCAATCAGCTAATGAAAACTGAAACAAAGGAATGGAACACATAGCTGATCAAGCAAATCTTTCACCCTTTTGATGCAGATGAAATTCTATGAATCAAAATCCCTCGGGCGGAGACAAAAGATTGTGTAGCCTGGCACTACGAAAAATCTGGTAGCTTCACAGTCAAAAGCAGATTCTTGGAAGAGAAATGGCACAAAAACTGCATCGAGCTCGAGTAGTACCCCAGGTGACAGAAGCATATGGGATACAATCTGGAAATCTAATGCACCGGAGAAAGTAAAAATCTTTGGGTGGAGGCTGGCAACTGGTACTCTGGCAACAAAACACAACGCCATACGAAGGACCCTTACCTTGGATGACGTTTGTGATCTATGTGGCCGTGAGACTGAAAATGGGTTCCACGCTGTTGTCACTTGTACGAGAAGCAAAGCCCTCAGACATGCTATGAGAAAGTACTGGATCTTACCTGAAAAGAAAGCCTTCACCTGCTCTGGAAACGAATGGCTACAGAATTTACTCCTTTGGCAGTCTCAAGAAACCAAAGTTAACACCCTCCTAGTTCTCTGGCAGGCCTGGCATCTTAGGAACAATGTAATCCATGGAGATGGAAAGGAAACTGTAACCGGGGCAATGTTATACCTGCAAAGGCTTGGAGCTGAACTAAAAAGTGCTACAAGCTGGAATCTGAAACTGCAACCGGTTAACCCCTGCGCTAAGCTGAACTCAGCGCTGCAGAAATGGATAGCTCCTAAGATGGGTACTGTTAAATTAAACTCTGATGCTGCATACAAACAGGAAACTGGCGAGACTTGGCTGGGCGCTGTCGCCGGAGATTACTTAGGCCGTGTTTTCTTCTCTGCTGGAAGAGCTTACCAGAAGTGCAACACCATTGAGGAAGCAGAGGCGGCCGCAGTTCTGCTAGGTGTTTCTGAACTAAAGAAGTTGTACCAAGGACATGTTTGCTTGGAAGTTGACTGTGCCACTGTGGGAAAGGAACTCCAGTGCGTCAAAACCCCTCGATCAGCTGGATATTCGATTTATGCAGACATCAAGGACACAACCAAAAGTTTTCAAACTGTCCAAAGTAGCACTATCAGGAGACATGGCAACCAATTGGCTCATGGTTTGGCTGCTCACGCCAAAGCTACTCGAGATTTCCTGATCATTGCAGGCTTACCTGATACACTCACACCTGTAATGATGGAAGATAGCTACACAATCACAGGGTAACTTGTTCCCCTCGTGATTCTCAAATATAAAAAACTAAAATAATGGAGTACATGCATCGGTCTTTGATCACCAAGTTTTGCCTGCTAAATTAAGGGTCTTTTTACGGTACATCCTACTGCCAAGGGGATGGAGTAGTATATGTTTAACATAACCGTTGATTTTATAGGGTATATTGGTCAACTTAAATGACCACTTTTTTGTTAAGTGCGTTAACATCGGCTGATTTTCTTTTTTGTGGTAAATGCATTAACATTAGTTGTTTTCTTTTGGCAAGTGTGTTCATCATCCATTAAAGACATTTCAGCCAATAGAAAATTATACGCACGCCCCTGTATGCCCATATTATTTCAGTGGTCATCTTTATCAGTTAATATGTTCAAATCTGTTTGTAAGAAAAATGAAATAGATTTTTTTTTCACGAATTCTCACTTCTGACACCACACTCCATGACTTTGTAACCGTAGAAATCGATTTCCGCAAGGTCTAGTCCTAGCTTAAACGTATACTCCCTCCAATCCTTTATATAAGGTGTATTTATTTTTGCGAAAGTCAAACGGATGCATGTTTGACCAAGTTTTTAGATAAATATATCAGTATCCACAAAACCAAAATTTATATCATTTAATTCATCATGATAAGTAGTTTCATATTTTATCTACTAGGTATTACATATATTAATATTTTATTCTATAATCTTGATCAAACATTCGAATGATTGACTTACACGAAAAACAATACACCTTATATTCTGGAATGGAGGGAGTATGAACCTAGCGAGTGTCATGCTATTTCGCGCAACCTCATTTCTGGTAACCGAATTACTCCCTCCGGTCCAGAATATAAGGTGTATTGTTTTCCGTGCAAGTCAACCGTTTAAATGTTTGACCAAGATTCTAGAACAAAATATCAACATCTGCAGTACTTAGTAGATAAAATATGAAACTACTTGCCATGATGGATTAAATGATATGAAATTTAGTTTTGTGAATATTGATATATTTTTCTAATAATTTGGTCAAACATGCACTCGTTTGACTTTTCAAAAAACAAATACACCTTATATAAAGGAACGGAGGGAGTAGCTAGTTCGTACCAATTTTATGTCCAGAGGCCAAGCTGGATGAGATGTCAAAGGGGGCAGGGGAGGGTCTAAAGAGAAAACATAAATGTAAATGATGGAGTTTCCTTGCTATTATAAATAAGGGTTTGTCTAGGGCACATCTAGATGTGCTCTAGTTAGAGCACATCTAAATGTTCAATCAAACTAGGAAGAAAACTAAAAAATATAATAAATATATATCTTAATGAATCTTTATGTAAAATCAGTAGTATAGGATTTAGATGTGCTCTATCTTAGAGCACATCTAGATGTGCCCTAGCAAATCTGTATAAATAAATAAGACATCTTTGGTAACTGGAATCAGTTGATGTCCTGTAGCCTTGATTTGTGGGATTTAATTGTTTCATTCTACCAATTCTACCTCTCTAACCCATATACTTTTCGTGGTAGATTTCATATACTACTCATAGAATTAAGCAGTATACGTTAATCTCATCCATTAGATGGCATTGATTCGAGTGTACCGTAAAAGGTCTAAAAAATAACGGTGTACTCCGAGTACTACTGTACTAGCTAGGAGTGGTACAGTACATGGGCCTGTAGGCACGTCACGCTACCGTGCCTTCTTACAGATGTATTGATGATATAGGCTAATTCTATTCATCGAAAACCACTGTACCAATCCAGCCGTTCCATATATCACAAGCCTGCACTAATGAACTAATTAATTGTAATTAATAAATAACCAACACTATAAAAATGAAATCTTAAGAAATGGTTTTGCAAAATCACAATCATATTTCACGCGGAGCGAATTTTGTTCTTCTTATAATTTATATTTATCATTTTTAATCAATTTGATCGGTAAATTTTTAGTTTCTTGGGGTTTTATTTTTTTACCTTTTTTACACTAGGTGTAAGAGCATATAAAATCAACCAGCATAAATTCGGCCACCTATGCATTTACAGATGCTTTCGGGCACGTCCGCGAGCAACTTCCATCCTCATCGCATCGCAGCCGCGATTCCACGCCCTTCCTAGCCCACCGCGTCGAGCAAACCCACCACCAAGGATCCGGCCGTCCTGCGCTGCCCGCGCCTTGTGGCGAGGGAACGGCCCCGTCGCTTCTGACGCACACACGAGCTTTGCCCCACGTCGTCGCCTTGTGTCGGCAAGGGAGGGCGAGGTGAAGTGGGGGCGGCGACGGTGCCTAGGGTTTCGGCCGGGTCACTCGCGGCAGGGACGCGATTAAGTTTTGGTGCCGAATGACTTGACCAGTATGCCTATTTCAACATATATATGCATGTATTAGAAACCATAAATCTAGAAAGAAGATGATTTTGTAAAATAAAAAATAATTAAGACTTAAGCAGATATATAAACCCAACCACATCCTTAGACCTCCCGCAATGGGAGTACCATAGCTAGTATCATGCATGTCACCTAAGCAAATTTAATGATGTGGCATAGAATTAAATGAAGAGAGAGAGAAAGAGAGAGAATTGAGTATCATATTAGGGCTCTCCCAATGCATTGTTTCTTAGTACAATATCATAGGAGCAATAAAAACTTAAGATACAACCCTACAATGCATTGTTTCTTAAATGTTGTATCTTATTTAATGATTTTAGCTTCATGCATAAATGTGATTGGTCTAATCATGTTTTTTTTGCATATGGCCACGTGCAAGGGTTGTATCTTAGCTAAGAGTAGTAAACGTGCACGTGCAACGCACGTTTGATACATTTATTAAGTGACTTTAAATAATATATTATTAAATAATTTTGATAAAAAAGGTTAAATGGATAAAAATGTTGTCATGTCATTCAAATTATATTTTCAAAAGTGAAACATATTTGTGATCCAACACATGTACCGTTTCTATAGTAAAATCATCTATCTTCAATCTAATTTTTCTATAGTGAGTTCTTACCGAGTCATTTCCATGTATCTTATGCCCAATAAGCGTGCACGTAACACAAGATCCAAAAACATGTTTTTGCATAAAATTCATGAACACATAATTGTATAATAATTTGTTACATAAATAATTTAAAACCCACAACTAAGCACCATTATCTCACCTAATTAAATTTATTGATGCGATCTATAATGCTTTGTTCAATGGATGATATATTGTTTTTGGCTTCATTCCCTTCATATTTTAAAATATGTATTCCGTAAAATTTATCGTTCACAAACCACAAGATGATTTTCATGATTATAAAATACTTAATATTTTTTATAAATTTTATAAATATTTAAATACAAACTTTTAAAATCATCAAATGATCATGATTGTAACAAGGCATGACGATAAAAAAATCACCCATGCAGATGAATGGCATATGCTCTACAAAAGATAATGGATTTTGTGAAAAAATAAAAAAATTTGGTTTAGATAATGCGGCACTCACTCACAATCCCTCTCTGATCACTACCTAATAGTAATATTAGTAAGTAAGTAGTTTCCATTTCAAAAAGAGTAAATACGTAGTTTTTCTTAAAAAATCTAAGTCATCCTTCCAGTCTTCCACCGCCCCTCACATTTCCGCTCTCTTCCCCATTCTTCCTTCACTTCCTCCTTCCTTTGTCGCCACATGCCAGATCCCCATCCACAGCCGGTACTCTCTGGTGGCCGCTCCTCTTCGTCACCACAGGCGGCGGACGCGCACGCCACTGCTCTGCTCAGCTCATTCGAATCCGGTCGCTGAAGTGTTGGAGGAGGCGCTCGCTGGTGACGCCGGGGCCCTCCCCCTCCTGATGCACTCATCGTCGCTGCCAAGAGGCTCTATACCTTCTCCCACGAACCACGAACTTCCATCCCCTTGCTCGGGACGCCATCAAGGTCCGGTTCCAACTCTTCTTCTCCCCTCGATCTGGATGCTCTGCTCTCTGGCCTCGTCTTTATTTGCATGTTCCATTCGGTCCGGAGCAGGAGCAGCTGCGTCTCGTGACCTCCAGTTCCTTCCTTCCAATTCAACTATCTCTGTGCACAAGGTTAGTCTAAATTTTGCAAATCCATGAACACCTGCTTTCTCTTCAAAATGTTTGGCTGAAAAGTACTTGACGATGATGATGTGCAGGGCACTTGCAACAGAAGAAGTAATCAACAAAATATGGGCACAATTAAGTCTTCGAACTTGTGCACATACTCACAAGTCTCACTGAAAGTGTTGTGTGCAATCTGGCATCAATTGGTTTTCTAATATTAAGATTAACAATGTCGTTGCTGCCGGAGTTACTTTAACTTTACTTTTTTTATGCCTATATAGGCTACTCAGTGTGATGTTGCTCTTCACCGACTTGGATCTGGCGATCGCCGCTAGGGATTTTTGGTCCAAGGAAGTCAATTCTTTCTTTTCACCTTGCCGATAGAAGACTTGAACCACTCGATTTTCAAAGAAAGTTTGTTCTTTCTTCCTTGCACTAATGTATAATCCGTGTCGCTGTGATGTCCAGCAGAGCGGCGATGACGCCCAGCACGTGCAACCACTTGTGTGGCGCGTCGATGTTGCAATCTTTGCAGTCAGGGAGAGCTTTGCCTGCTCCTCTTATCAGTTACCGAGCTGAGGTCGCCCTTGTACTGCACAATGTATCCACCTAGCTCTTCCGATTCCATGCAAAAACAGGTAATAATCATGATATTTGAGCTTCAAGGTTTTAAAATCTCCCGTTTTTATTATCGGGTTCAAGCTCTTCTCTAGCAACTGAATTATGAGTGTTACTGATAATTTTCGGTGTTAGCTTGTTGCAGTTAAAAGATTCAGGTGAGGAAAATGTGAGTGCAAGGTAAGCACATTGGTGCTGCTGAACCACGCCCTCCATTTTTGTCGTGACAGGGAGCTGGAGCTGAAGCTGGTTGACAGAGTCTCTACTGGAAGTGACGGGCATTTTCCCGTCAATGTCTCTACTGCAATTCTGCAAACAGAGGCCAGTGACCATTATTTCCAGCATCACATTTATATACCACAAATCACTTCTCTTCTATTCTGGAATGTCACGTCATAGTGAAGTTGATTTCAAAACAGTACCCTTAGTGCCTTGTTTCAAGCTTGTCAACACTTTATAACATAGTCTGCCAGCCTGCATAACTTGAACTCATATATATACAACCAGTATGTTGAGTTTACATTTTCCAAACAAATTAGCATAAAAGAAATTATAATTTTGTGTTCAATTTTGAATAGTATACCCAAGTACGTAATACTTTATATGATTCTCAAGACCATCCATTCATGACCAGGGGCGGACCCACGTTGAACAGCGTGGGGGCAACTTCCCCCACTTGATTTTTCTAAACGCTATGCTTGATCCTTCCTATAAACGTGAGTGCCCCCGCTGGTCCTAATAGTCTGCCCCCACTCAGCGAGCGGCTCAGCCCACACAGAAAACAAAAATCAAGAAAGAAAATGTGTGTACTCTAAAGTCCGAAGCAGCAGCCCAATAACCAATAATAATTGCTACCGCTGCAGCCCACTATTGCATGTTGTGTGCCTAACTTAATCGCATCGATCTGTAGCTCGCTCCAAACATAGTCTGATATCGATCGTCCCGGCACACACACTACACAGATGCACGCACCCGGCACGAAAACCCTAACGGCCTGACCTCGTCGTTCACCTGATATCGATCGTCCAGTCGCCGTATCTCTGCCAACAATCACAATCTTGCCGTCGCCCGTCCCTCAACACGACCACACGGCAACGCAGACCCAATTTTTCAATTCCCTAATGCTAATTGACTGGTAAGTCATATAAATCATCTAGCGTTAATTTTTCCTTCTAGTTTTTTTGCAATGTTTATATGGAAAACCATGTTAATCCCATTGACTTATGTGTATAATATACCAATTGGGAGATCTGATAAGTTTAAATAATTCTTTTGTATCATATAAATTTCTACTTTCAAGTAAAATTACGAGTCCAGAATGACTGTCTCCAATTTAGTCCAGATAATCTGTTTAACTTTCTAGTTCTTATAGTATTTTATATTGATCTATGACAATTTGGATCCCCCGCCGGCCTCACCGGTCTAGTAGCCGTGCCCGATGGTGACTTCGTTGTCACAGCAGCATAGGTACCTTTTGACATGGGATATATGGGCGTGGCTGTCCTCTCGGTGTGGGTCCCATGTGCACTGGGTGCGCCGACTGTGCTGCGGTCTGAGTTGTACTCCGGCTGGATGCAAGGAGTGGCCAGCGGTTGGCCGACTGTATCTGTGGATTCTATGTATAGGACGCTTGTTCAACCTAAAATATCATTGGATAATAACTATAAAATATGGCAAATGAAGATACCTTTAAAGATTAAAGTCTTTGCATGGTATCTTCGAAAAGGTGTCATTTTAACGAAAGACAATCTTGTCAAGCGCAACTGGCAAGGGAGTAAGAGTTGTGTTCCATGTGCTCATGATGAGACAATAAAACACCTATTCTTCACTTGTAAGGTTGCTCATTCTATTTGGTCAGCTATCCAAATGACTTCAAACTTATATCAACCCACATCCGTTGCTAATATCTTTGGCAATTGGCTGAACGGGATAGATAGTAAGATTAAAACCATTATTAGGGTAGGAGCGCTCGCCGTAATATGGTCGCTCTGGCTTTGTAGAAATGACAAGATTTTTTCTGATAAAAATTTCACTTGCTTGCAGGTTCTTTATCGATGTACGGGTATTCTCCGTTCGTGGTCCATCTTACAATGGGCGGAATATCGAGACCTTTTTATGGAGGCGTGTGCACGACTGAAAGCGGTGGCGAGGGATATTTTTACCCAACATGGGTGGCCGCGTGATCTACGCATAGGGCTACCTTGAGTGACAATAGTTCTTCATTGTAACTTGTTGCATACTCTTTTATATTTTCTGGTTTGGAGACTTGCGGCTGTGTGCATCTTAGTTATGCAGAGGCCGGGTGTACTTACTTAAACTTTGAGTAATAAAGCCCTTTATCCAAAAAAAAATGACAATTTGGATGTTCATTTAACATTTTCATTTTTGAAACTTAGTTGCAGGAAGCTAATTAATTAAGAGCTTTTAAAATTCAATAATTTTCAAGATGCAAGAACTAGATGATTTGGACAAGCTTTTTAGGGATCCATCTTCATCTTGTCTTTTTTTGCGGGGTATCTTCATCTTGTCTGAAGTGGTTAGTTGTCTTCCACTTTTGATTGAACTAATTTCCACGTAGAGAATGAAGTGATCATGCATGTATTAGTTTATATGAATGTTTTGCCTTGTTAGTTCATTAAAATGGTCATATGTTTTTGCCCCCTCTCAAGTTTTCTTCTGGGTCCGCCCCTGTTCATGACAGAAAGATGAACATGGCTGGAATTACACTGACCTCCTTGTATATCACCTGCGTGCATATCCAAAGAGCCTTTCCCAAGTCTGCTCCAACACCTCATACTGAACCATTCCATCTCACCTTAATTTTGTACAACCCAAAATATTTGCTTCTCTGCAAAAAAGAAGAGAAAAAAAACAGATGGTATTGAAGAGGATTGCAAGACATTTGCCGAGGAAATTGTTTGGTACTCCATTCGATCCATAATAAATGTCGCTCATCTAGTACAAAGTTTATACTATCTTAGTACAAAATGAGCGACACGTATTATGGATCGGAGAGAGTACTGTAAAAATAGACAATGTGATGAATAATTTGATGTTTATTCTGATATATTTTGGTGTATTGATTTGACCCTCACATGGGGTATATATAGAAGTACAAGTTCTATCTCTATCTCCTAATCTATATCCTAACCAGAATATACTTCTAACATCCCCCCTCAGTCGTAGCGGGAGTGAAGCGAATGATTGCGACTGAATTTGAAGTCTTGCGCTTCTGTCGTCTTCTTCGCTGCACCATCATCAACTGCGTCTCTAATGGCTGATGGTCGGCACCTAGGACGGTGACCGCGTCCCCTTCTGGTGCCTTCCCTCTATTCCCTCCCACAGTCACAGCGGGAGTCTCGTGGACGCAATTGACGACGCAGACGCTGTTGACTGGAGTTGTTGCCGATGAATAGCTGTAGACGTAGCCTGATGTCGATGTCGAGGTAGCCGATCATGATATAGCCGTGGTCAAGGTAGTTGTGGTCGATGATGTAGTCGTCGTGGATGATGAACCGCACAAAGCCGGAGGCGCAAAAAAAATTGCGCTTATGATGTAGATGACGGAGCTGCAGTCGTGGATGTTGCACCTTGCAGATGTCAGAGGGTGCCGTCGGCGATGAGTCCACCAGTTTTGCCAGGACCGGAGGAAACCCATCAAGCACACATCGGTTTTGCCAGGACCGTGTGGCCATGAAGGGGTCATCAATATAGTGATGCCGTGTTGATGCAGTCTTGCCGTCGAAGATGACGCGGTCGATGCCGTCGTCGTGACGCGGTCATTGCCGTCGTTGAGGTCGCATCTTGCAGAAAACCTGTCAGAGGATGCTAGATGATGTCCATCTTGTGGACGAGCCGGCGGCGATGTATTGACGATGATGTGAATGAAGACCACGTTGATGAAGACCTTGGCGATGATATGTCGGCGATGGCGTTGCAGCGGCGTGTCGACGTTGATATATCGCTTGCAGGCGTCCCTTGCAGCGATGAATGTCGATGTCAACGCTGTGTCTCGCTGTGTGGAAGTCGATGAAAAATTGCATATCTTTCCACACCGGCCTGTCGTGTGAATGATGCATATCGAAGTCACTTCCTGAAAACATGCTCGACGGTGATTTTAGGCGTGATGTAGTCGTACAACTCTGTATCGATGTTGAGCTCGGTGAAGGAGTCAATCGCGTGCGTGGTGCAAAATCTCGCTTGGTGCAGAAATCGTCATGGCGATGGCCCGTGCTGGTGTGCAGGCGCGCTTTGGTTGGAGTAGGAGCGCGTCGGTGTCCACGGCGCGTACTCAAGGAATGCCGCGGAGTGTAGCTTGGATATGCGCGGAGGTGTCGGTGAAGACTTGCAGTAGGATAGGCAGCATGGACCGGGTGCTGAGACAGATGGATCCGTCTTCGAAGATCCACATCCTCCTCGTACATGTGGGAGCTATGCCCTCCCGTGATCTGATATCGATGAAGTACTGCAAGTAGCCTGGCGTAGTCGTACTGCTCGATGTAGATTTGTCGGTGAGACGCAGTTGATGATGGTGCAGCTCGCTTGGTGTTGTTGAAGTCTTGTGCTAAAAAAAAATCCTTGGGACGTGAGTGCATCTGGTACGTGCATGGCCTGCGAGCACGTTCGCCTGTAGTCGTCGCTGGAGAGACCGGAGTTCTTGATGCTTGTGTACGTGCAGCGGTGCAGGGGCTCGTGTCGATGAAGAAGATCACTCGTCGCCATCTGCCGTTGCTGGCAGATTGGAACGCCGGCAGCCACGCGGTGTAGTTGAGTCGATGTAGCGTCCCCTTGATGCGGTACCGTCTGGTCCAACATACACGCCGATCATGCCCGATGGAGGACGCCGGCGTTGCTCCCGTAGATGCCGGGCTTGTAGTCTCTGGTGCGCACCCTGGAGCCGATCGAATTGCCACTTCCTGCTGGATGATGGCACCAACCCGGCGTCAACGCTCTCGTACGTGTCACGTGTGGCTGATTGCCGATAGCCCGCGGTGTTGACGTAGATCAGCTCACTGTGGCTCGTGGCCCTCCTGGCCTGTGCACGTAGCGTCCGTTGATGGACGCGGGCAGTGGTTGGAGTCGATCCCGGCACCTCGCCGTCGAAACACCGATCTCTACTGAGAAGATTTTCACCGGATAATGGGTAGATCAAATATTTTTGTGTCTAAAGAAAAACCTAATCTACTAGATGGACGAAAATTGGAATTGATCTATTCGACGAAAATTGATCTAATCTAAACTATAGAACCGATCTAATCTTTGATTTTGATCGGGTGCCGCGCCCTCGGGGAGAAGAAATTAATCTCCCGAGGGCGGCGCGCTGCGGAAGTGGTGGAAAACCCTAGGATCGGCGTCGTGAGACTAACCGCTCTAATACCATGTAAAAATAGACAATGTGATGAATAGTTGGATGTTTATTCTGATATATTTTGGTGTATTGATTTGACCCTCACATGGGGTATATATAGAAGTACAAGTTCTATCTCTATCTCCTAATCTATATCCTAACCAGAATATACTTCTAACAAGTACAAATATGTTGGCCATCCCAAATTCTCAAATGAAAATGTGTTGTCGAATTCCAGTTTGAAGGCACAGTTATAATGGATTATTGTGCAAAAATAAAAATTGATTCAAATTCATGGAGTACCCGATGTACAAACATGCAGATTAAATATTATGCCTTGCCTTTGCTGATTCTCTCTCTTGGTTCTCTGGTGTGCGTGAGTCTCCTTGTGACGTGGGGGAGTTTCAGCAGGATGCGATCCGGTGGAGACCATGTGGCAGCAGCGTTGCAGGGGAGGCGGTGCACGTGATTATGAGGCGAGGGGAGACCACGGCTGGCTGGACGTCAGTGAAAATCGTGTGGCGGCGGTTGTGCCGCTCGGGGGAGAGACCATCTCCTGGCGGCGACTCGTGGTAGGGAACGGGATGGGGCGAGGAAGGGTGCGCAGGGTATAGGAGAAAGCGCGGCAGCCTGACGTGCATACGGTAGAGGAGCCGGTCCGACGCGAGGAGCCGGTCCAATCTGAATCGCACTTTATTTTGGCGGCTCTGCCTGCAGTGCTCTCTGAGCTAGCGAGCTAGCTTGCTAATCTAGCTTGCCGTGCCACCTCCCGTGCTCAGACGAACGAACCACATTGCATCTTCTTCTTCGCCTCGTCTACTCCAGTGCTAGCTCATCCATCTCATCACAGTCTGCCTGTATATATAGCGGCCAGTCCCCCTCGTGAACTTGAACTTGCACTAGCTCAGCTACCTATCTAGCCGCTCCAGTTCCATCCACAGCCAACCAGCTACTCGATCGAACGGCATTGCCGGGCTCACCAGACCAGCGTGGTGCGATCGTGCGAGATGGCGGGCCGGCTTCGCTGCGAGCAGGATGGCCGCGATGGCGGAGAGGCGGTGGGGGTGCTGTCCGGCGAGTACCAGGCGCAGGAGATGTCGACCATGGTGTCGGCGCTCGCGAGGGTGGTCTCCGGCGGCTACGACGGCTGGGAGGAGCATCATCCGGCAATGGGAGGCTACGTGCATGCGCAGGGAGGCTATGGCTATCCTGCGACCGCGCCGACACCGGATCGTCTCGCAGCAGGTGAGGATCTATCTATTGTAATTATTTCGAGAAGAGAATGTTTGCGTTTGCAGGTCGGTTAGCGATGCTTTTGCCTCGTTTCTCCTCTTATTTCCTTTGTTTTTTCGGTGAAGTACGTGAAGTTTATGTTTCTTATTATTGTGGAGCGTTTAGCGTGCATGTGTTAGTGCAGTACCGTGGAGTGAGAGAAAAAGATTATTAGGTTCCCGCGTGTGGACTTGTTGCCAGGAAACTTTCGTATTGTGATCTGCGAAATTTCCTTTTTTTGGCTGGAATAAGCTACAAATTTTGCTTCCAGCGTCTTCTATTTTTGCTGGTACCATTTAATTTTTCGTTGAAAGTTTTTGTTGCCATCGTTTTTGCTGGAACCACCATTCAGTTTTGCTGGAAGTGTTAAATTTTTTCTTCTTCAACTGAGTATGTGAGTTTTTGTTTCTTTAGATATTTGTTGAAAGCATCATTAATTTTTGTTGGAACCATCATTAAATTTTGCTAGAATCGTTATTCTTTTTGCTTCTGTCGAGTATGTGAGTTTTTGTTTCTTTAGATTTTGTTGAAAGCACTATTAATTTTTGCTGGAACCATCATTAAATTTTGCTAGAATCGTTATTTTTTTTTGCTTCAGTCGAGTATGTGAGTTTTTGTTTCTTTAGATTTTGTTGGAAGCACCATCGATTTTTGCTGGAACCGACAAATTTTACGCTTCAACCTAGTATTGGTGTTACATCTAGTGAGCGGTTCCGACGAGCGGCTCCGACGAGCTAACGGGAGGCGTGAGCTCCGATTTTTGCTGAAACCGGCCATGATTTTTTTGTTACATGAGCCAAAAAAGAGGAAAGGGTAAGGTGTATCTAATGCTGGGACCGATGATTTGCTGGAAAAGAACTGCGAGACCGAATAAAACACCTCGTTTTTTGCTGGAACCGTGTTGTTACCAAGGACTAGCGCAATTTAATCGCATTCGTTGATGTACTGTAGATCTGACGGTAGCTAGGCGACCGGCGGGATTGCTTGCCGGCGGGACGGCGCGCCTAGCAGCGTCCTACTTAAAAGCTTAAACCATTAAAATCCGGGCCTAGACTGTATGGCGATTTTTTCTTAAAACATTAAATCCGGGCCTAGAGTGTATGACGTTTTTGCCAGGGGAGGGCCAATCCCGAGTTATGTACTCTCTCCGTCTCTTTTTACTTCACATATAAAGATTTGGTCAAAGTCAAACATGATAAAGTTTGACCAGTTTTATACTATAAAGTATCGACATCTATAACATCAAAATTATACCATATGAAAATTAATATCATGATGCTTCTAATAATATTGGTTTCATATTATGGATATTTATAGATTTTTCTATAAAATTGGTCAAACTTTACCAAGCTTGACTTTGATTAAATCTTATATGTGAAGTAGAAAAAACGAAGGAAATAATAACCAATAACCAATATTGCAGTTTATCCGGGAATGGCCGACACGGCGCTCAGCCTCAATGTCGAGGCAGGCGAGCTCGCGGCAGCGGCGATGAGGGGACACCGGTGGGTGGAATACATGGTCTGCACCGTCGGCCTCGCCACTGCGTTCATGTCGGTTGCCTTGGCCGTCTACAAGGTGCCCGCGGGCATCTTCGATGGCCACAAGTTGGCCTACTACGTCTCAGTCGTCTCCGCCGGCGTCGTCGGTCTAGCGGAGGCATGCACCGCCGTCGTCTGGTTGTCCGCCGGCGTTGGATCCACGGATGCCACGGAAGCCCAGCGACAGCGCCTCGCACGCCGCTGCGTGCTGTGCGCTGCGCTCCTGCCCCTGACCTTCATGGCTGGCCTCGGTGGACTGCGCATACTCGTCAAGTAGCTGGTAGATGTTGCAGCTGCTCCGAGTTTGGATTCATAGCCCTTTATATGCTTGTATTTCCTTCGATTCATAATAAGTGTCGCTCGTCTAGTATAAAGTTTGTATCGGAGAGAGTATTTTTTTATGCTTGTACTTGGTCTTGGTTAGAGTGGCATGCACACTTTGCGTGTCCCTAATCCCCTATACACAATATACCTGCTGTGCATTATTGATTTGGTGTGTGTATGTATGTGCCTGGTTTGTATGTTAATCTCTGCCCGCTTGGTTTGTCTAATAAAATGGATTATTATATTTTCCTTGCGCTCTCTAAACAAATGTATAAATTCAGCATTGCCATTCGTCTGCAAATTAATTGAGCTTATGGATCTCCTGAGATGTCTGGTTTACCGTGAGATTCGGTCTGCGGATCTCCTGAAATCTATTCTAGCCTATTGACAACGTGCTGAGATCGAATACCACCCTTACGAATGCGGTCCTCGTGAATCGATAGGTCGGAGAGGAACGCCGCAGAGGAGGGAACATATGGAGTAGGCACGACGTTGCCTGAGCACCCCGGGATCCAAGACCGTGCGCAACATAGCACCACCCCTCACCGCTCTGCCAAGATCCTTAGATCCCAAGTTCATCGAAACACCGTTAGTGTCCCCCATTTCGAGAAGAGCTGAGGACATGCCCAGGAGAGAAGCAATCGCATCCTCATCCAACACCACTGCATCCACTTATTTTAGGCCTCCTTTTGTTCATAAGATAGGATACATGAATAGAAAAACGAAAGATCCTATTGAAAAAGAGATGTCATTTGACTGATAGGATAAAAAATCACCAAGCCTAGGCTAGTATTTTTTTTCCTTTAAAACGTGAAGGATTGTTTCCTATTCTCCATAGGAATAGGAATTCCTACAATTTTTTAATCCTATAGATTTTTTTAAATTCCTTCAAATCAAAGAAGACCAAAGTGTTTATAGATACTAAACAAATACAACATACACACAATTTGTATTTACTTTTTTAAGGGGGTTTTCAATGGAGGAGCGGGCAACCCCATATTTTCTTGGCTTAGGACCCCACCTAGGCCCAATATATGTTGGCCAAAGTTGTACACGCGGATGTCTATTTTTTTTTAAGTTACAGGGATAAATGTATTTCGAATAGACATGGGAAAAAAAGGGTCGACCCGAATGGCCCGTCCGAGCTCGGCCCAAAAATCTTGTGTCTGGGCCTGGAAAATATGGCTTGACAGCCGGGTCGAGCCAACCTCAGGCCATGCGTTTAACCCGTTTAAGGAAGGTCCATGGCCCATGTCCAATTGTGCTTTCAAGCTTTTTGGTCGGCTCGAGCTCAGTCCTCGATTCCCAACTGCGGGCTTTGTTCGGGTTGGCCCGAAGCTTGGCCAGACCTGGCCCATGCCCAGGTCTAATTTGAAAGGAGCACATGCAGAGTCAAAGACGCAAGGATTCATACGTTTGTTTTTGTCGCAAAAGAAATATTCTTCTTGGATCTAGCACTGGCGAGAGTGTTGATCTATCACTGCTCAATGCAAATTCAATTAGATTTTACACGTCATAGTACATTACTACAATGTGAGTTGCGGTGTATCATCCCCGGCGTCGAAGGTACACGTGACGTGTTCGTGTGTCAACAATATCCTTGCATCAGCTCGTCATCCGGCGCCGGAGCCTGCACCATGAGAGGACCCCACGCCCACTCGGCGACGCGGTGGTGCTCGGCCGGGAAGCGTTGGGGGGCGACGTACTCCGACGACGACCACGGCTCTCCGGGGTAGTACTGCAGCAGTTGGCCGTCCGCCTTCGAATCCACGGCCATGGCCATGGTTTCTTGTCCTCTTTCCACGGCGACGGAGATGGATCGTGCCTGGTGCGACGCTGACGCTTCCCCTGCTGCGCTTGATCGATCGATGCCGAACTAGAGCGCTTGCGTGCTGTGCCTTTATGAGCTCGAGCTCGATCCAACCGAGGGGCGGGTGCTCTGGCCGAGTCGGCCACCGGAGTCTTGAGATCTCTGGCCGAGTCGAAGCGATCATCTGCCCTGCTCTGCTCTTCTGTCCGAAACATAGCAGGGCCACACATCCAAGCAATGTACTCCTAAGTAGTATCAGCTGAATAAACGGTACTATCTGGAATAATCAATCTGAATATGCAGCACGAAATCACTAATTTAAGAGTATCCGTAACTACGAACAACGCGTTTTCTTCGTTTTGGAGCTTTTTCCGTTTTTCTGTTTTAGACGCGGCGCGGAGGAACGATAGTGCCTTTTTACGGAAGGCACGAATGTCTTTCGCGGAGGCACGATAATGCCTCTTTTAGAGGCACGACAGTGACTTTCCCTGAGGCACAATAGTTCCTCTCGCGGAAGCACAAGACACGACTCATAGTTCCTTTTTTGAGGCACGACTCGTGCCTCCCGCGAAGCCACGGTCGTGCCTCCCGCGGAGGCAAGGTTGTGCCTTTTTTTTTTTTTTACCAAAACGTTTAGAAAAAACGTGTGAAAACCGAAAAAAATCGAAAAAACTAATTTTCAACATCAAAAACACATACACAAAAAAATGAAATCCTGAGGGAACACTGTGAACAGGACACACTGCGCTGTTCGTTAGATTGGGATGCCAACGAGTACGACTAAAATTAGTTGCCCTCTATGCAGCATGCATCGTCAGAAACTCACAAGAAGAAAAGAATACATTCTTTTGTCATTCCAGTGTTCACGTCAATCACACAATTAAGCGATGTTTGGCGACGGAATTAAGAACTAAAAAAGGACTTGTTTCCTTATTTTTACATTTCAAGTTAAAAATTCAAGGACTGCACAAATATCTAAAAATATTCTTTATTACTAGAAACATGTTTGTGAATTGTTAAAATGGTCTTGGATTTTTCAAATATATTTGTGAATATTTTAAAATTTGTGAAATTTGAACAACCAGAAATATGGAAGTGTTTACAAATTGAAAATATTCATGAATTTTTATTAATCTGGGATTTTTTTAGTTCAAACAAATATTTGGGATTTTTTTAACACTTCATAAATTGGAAGAAGGTTCAAAATAATAAATCTGAAGATTTATATATAGAATATTATAATTAGTAGATCATCACAATTTAAAATATTCCCTAAAATGAAAATTCGTTCACAAAATAAAAACTTTGGTAGTTAAAGCATGTTCTTAAATTATAAAACATATCAAAGGAAACAAGACTAAAAATTAAAATGGTAAAATGACTAAAATAATAAAAATAAAACCATCAGACGAAAAATAAAAAATCTTGCAGAAAAAAAAAGAAATGATAAAAAACTGTGAAAGGAAATTTCCATAAATTTCCATATAGTACACTCCTGGTATCGGACAAAAATCGCTAGCTCAAGTGTGAATTGTCGACAACATCTCACAAAATGTCGACAACATCTCACAAGGAATTTCCATAAATCTTGGCGGCTGCAATGTCGTCGCCCCACCTATCACCATGTTAAGCGAGTGTGGCCTATTGCCAATACATTACGTCTCTTTAATTTTGTAGGACTTTTGAAGAAAATCTACAGGATGCGAAATTCCTTTGAAACCCTTTGATTTTAGTAATGTATTCCCATTCCTATGAAGCACAGTTTTACGTGAAATTTTACAACCTTTATGATTTTTTATCTTCTTAAATTATATAATTATTTTTTCTAAATATTGAGAAGAATATAAATTAGTATTGTGGCATAAAATAGATGTTATAGAAAGTTAGAGTATTTTCACATTGGTCTTTGCAATTTTAAAAAATTGTTCAAATATTTTGAATTTATTAACGAAAGTTAAATTTATTCAATTATTTAAATATAACTTCATTTCATCTAAAAGTATTACACCCATTTTAATATACACTATTTTAACTAAAAATATTTAAAAAGTTTAAATATGTTAACAACATAAAACTGTGCATATTTCAACTATTTTACTTGAATTTTGTAAAAAAATCAAATGGAAAAACATTCATAAAGTTTAACAAAAATATAACAAGAAATAAAATTTAAAAGTGGAAACGGAAATAAAAATAAGAAAAGGAAAACCGAAAAGATAACAAAGATAACAAAAAACTTGACCAAACTAAATAAAACCGTTAAAGCTGCTGAAAGGAACCACTCGTCCACATAACCCTATGGAACGCTATTTCGGCCAACTTAAAATCGCTAGCTCATACCAAAGACGTCGATAAGTTGTCACAAAATTCCATGAACATGAAGCTTGTAGCGTGGAGTTAATTGCACCGTTCACACAACAATTTGTCCCCAATGCTCACTTTAGTACATCAACTTGCAAAACGTATTAATTTGCTCCTTAAACTTGTCTCTCGAGCTCATTTTGATACAAATTAAGAAAAATTGCACAAAAAATAATAATTTAAGCCAACTAAATCAATTTTCCCCGAAAATAATATTTTTTTACTCAGAAATAATTTATATTACCCGAAAAATATAATTTCCGGGCGCAAAAAACTCAAATATATAAACCTGCAAAATAATTTCCAGCCCCAAAAATTATTTTCATCGGTACAAAATTTGATTTACGAGGAAATATTATCAGAAGATTTTTTGCAAAGAAATATTAAGTCCAAAACACCAAGTTTTTACCAGAGAAAATAGTTTTATGGGAAAAATATATTTGGGGTACAAATAAGTTATTTTCGTGTAAAAATTATTTTTGTAGGGAATTTGTAATATTTTGTCTGAATTTGTTTCTTGGGATAAAATAATTATTTTCGTGTAAAAAGTTTTTTTGTTGGAAAAAGTCGGGTTTGTTGGGATGAAAATATTTTTATGGGTAAAAATATTTTTTCTCATGTACAAATTGGAGTTATTTTCGTACAATAGAATTTTTTTGGAGTACTAATTTGAGTTTTATTGGATGAGAATATTTTTTCGAGGAAAAATAAATTATTCCCAGGTAAAAAGTATTAATATCGGGGAAAAGGTTGATTTTTTGGGTTAGAATTAGTTGTTTTTAGTAAAGTAATTTACTTGTATGAAACTGAGCGCGAGAGACAAGTTTACGGAGTAAATTGATATATTTTGCAAGTTGATGTATTAAAGTGAGCATTGGCGACAAGTTGTTGTATGAATGATGCAATTAACTTTGAAATGGCATCATGTCGCCTCACACCTAGTTAAGTGGACCACATTTAATGAGGCCAATACATTTGTGGGTTTTTACTCAAAATTTGTTATCATTTTGGACTAATTTTTTTATCTTATGAAATTATAAAATTAGTTTATTACTTATCTGTGGGTATACTAAAATTTTAATAAAATTATATTGTACATATTCTAAAATTGGCCGAGTATTCTGACATTGGGTTTTGTACTTTAAATTAACTATTTATATATATTTGAAATGTTCCAAAAGGTTTTCACGCATTTGAATGTTAGTTCATGTAATTAAATGATATTTCATGTATTTCTATATTATCTAGATAATTATGAAAATAGGAATTTTCTCTAATTAAACAATTTCTAAAACATAATAAATGCACATCACGTAGGCTATAAAATCAGCTTTGAGCCCAGTTAGACATAAAATGGGCCTCTTCAGGAACCGTGTGCATGAATTTCCGTTTTCTAACACATTCATGGGCGCAAACCCAAATGAAAAGTTATAGAATTAGAGGGAAAATTTGTCCATTTAGTTTGAATACTAGTACTGAAAAAAAAATACAAAGAACATCATAGATTGACACGTAGCTCAAGCCCTATATCAATCCGGCACCACATTTCGCTAGTAAATCCGACTGAAGGTATCGGCATTCCTATGATGTTAAATTCTGAGTTATAAGGGAGACAAGCTTTCACCCAAAGAAAAGAAAAAAAGTAAATTTGGAAACATGGTCACACACACAAATGAAAGCAAGGAAGTAGGCGAGGGTGGAGGCTGTCCGCACTTGCACTTCAGCAGTAGTAGTAACGCAGCGGCTGTGATGGCGCCTTAGTTCTGATTTGCATTTAGTACTTGTAAGCAGGAAGGGACATAGATGTTGACCCTCTTACTTGAATTTAAAATACTAGAAGCAAGTAGGGAGGAAGAGGGTGAAGGGGTTGACGGAGTTGCACCGTGGGAGGTTTGCAAAGGACGCAAGAAAAAAGAAAGAATGGATGGATGGTGTGCACAAACGGAAAACTGAGTACTAGTACAGTAAATTACATTTTCCAAATACACACAATAAACGGATGGTGAAAGCTGCTAATGGTTGAACTCGTGGACCAAGCCAAGCACCACGGAGTTGTTGAACACACAAATACGGAATACTTGGTATCTACTTTGCATGAAGTAACTACGACAACCTATATTTCGACATACACACACAAACAAACTGTTACAACACGCCCATACACATACACGATGTACACAACATAATCTACAGGTGCATGCAACTATATATACGCGAGAGCGCACGAGTACTTGCGAGCAGGCAGATGGGCAAAGGCTTATGCATGCCAACGCCCCGCAACAAAATAATCGGTCCTTGTTCCTGGCTACTTGACGAGCATGCGGACTCCACCGATGCCTGCCATGAACGCCAAGGGTAGGAGCGAAGCGCACAGCACGCATCGTCGCGCAAGACGACGACGAGGCTGCTGCTGCCCCTGCCACCCTTCGAATTCGGATAGCCAGACGACGGCGAGGCAGGCCTCTGCCAGGCCGATGATGCCGGCGGCGATGACGGAGGCGTAGTAGGCCTGCCTGTGGCCGACGAAGATGCCGGCAGGTGCCTTGTAGATGGCCGATGCGGCCGACATGCAGGCGGTGAGAAGGCCGACTGCGCACACCGTGAATTCCACCCACCGGCGGCCGTTCCTCGCCGCCGCCGCGAGCTCGACGTCCAAGTTGAGCACCTCGTCACCCATCCCCGACCGAACTGCAGTTTATGTAGATACTATGTGTGTGTGTGTGTGTGTGTGTGTGTGTGTGTTGGGGCAAGTGGAGTAGAGTAGGAGACGGGGGTCGATCTGAATCTTCTTGTTTATACGCTGGCTCTTTGCTCCTCTATATATAGGATGGGATCCGGTGGCTCCCTCGTGATTGTCGCCCCTGCCGATCTATTTGTACTAGCGCCACGTCAACACGGGACGGCCGGGGCGATTTGGTGCTTAAACTGAAGTACTATGTGTGAGCGGTGGGGGGTTGGTTAGACGTTGGATGGCCCTGAGCGACCACGTGGTGTGCATCCGCGATGGGTATGCTTTACAAAGAGGACGAGAAGAGGCGGCAGATGATCTCAGGCCATGTACACTGCTAAGTGCTTATGTCCGGTGCTTAAGGAGAGAGAGTAGTGTTTTGTCTCAGAAAAAAAAAATCACACAATGGAGAGTGCCTCACGTAAGTGCTTAGTTGTTGCAAAGTTATGACGCCCGTGAGGAAAAAAGAGCAGTTATCTCTCTAAGCATCGGCTGGCACCGAAGCCAAAGTTTGCTTCCATCCCACTTTCTAAGCACCTGTGTAAGCACTTGCTCATTAAAAAAATGGATCTTTTTTCTAAGGCATCTGTGCAAGCACCTGCGTTGTACAGGGTCTCAGCCAGGGCTGGGATGAAGCGAAGGTGGTGAAGATTTGTGGCGCCTTCTGTTGCACTTCCACATCACAGCGATCTCAGCCATGACCGAGAGAGCCAAGATCTCCCAGTGAGATCACATCCCATCCATGTTTCTTGCAGTAATATGGCAATGATGAGCTCAATAAGAGTATCTACCTTCGAGCTCTACTACAGGACCCGCCCGTGTCTCTAATTTCAGAATAATTCTGTGGATTACCAGATTTGAGAACCACGAGAAAAATGAATTAGTCGGATGGTTTATTAGCATAAAGTACAAACCCAGACGACAAAGATTACAAAGGTATACATTCACTAATTAGAAAGTACGTACAAACTAGAGTAATTACATACATATACATACTCTAATTACCATTCATGCGCATCCGCCACAAAAACAGAATAAAATGTATACGTACACTATAGTTGCATGCATGCATGCATGCAAACTCATCTCATAACTCATATGGAGACGTGAGTAGAAGCCACCACATTCAGGGCGCCAGGAATGGATGCCAGAGGCAGCAACATGATCCTTCAACTTACTTGATGAGTATGCGGACTCCACCCAGGCCCGCCATGAATGCCAGGGGCAGGAACGAAGCGCACAGGACGCACCGGCGTGCGAGCCTCTGCCGCCGGCCATCCGTGGAGCCAAGGCCGGCGGATAACCAAATGACCGCAGCGCACGCCTCTGCCAGGCCGAAGATGCCGGCGGAGACGACGGACGCGTAGTAGGCGCACTTGTGGCCGTCGAAGATGCCCGACGGCACCTTGTATATAGCCGAGGCGGCCGACATGCAGGCGGTGGCGAGGCCGATGGTGCACAACATGCGCTCCACCCACGGGCGGACGTTGTCCGCCTGCTCGCCGGCCTCGACATTGAAGCGGAGCACCGCGTCGTCGGCCATTTCCAGGAGAAACAACTGCATGCAAGGAAGGGGCAGAGACGGGCTTTGGAGATGGAGCCATGTTATACTACAACCTGTGGAGTTCTCTGGAATTGGGGGTCGTCGCCCTCTTGGTCCAGGATGTTGACATGAATTTCACGAAAGCCAATTGCGACAGGTTTTTTTTGCCAGGAAGGAGAGTGGCGATATATCGCGCTATCTCCCACGATCAATCGCTATCCTGCCTCTGCCTGGCAAGAAAAGAAATGGCGGGAACGCCTTCGCTAGAGTTGATGATATGGCCGAGATAACGACCGTTTTCGCGGGTGTGGAAGAGAAACACTTCCAATGACACCGTGTGTGTGTGGGACTTATCTATCAGTGGTCCAACGGCAGGATGACGTATGCCAAAGGCTCATTTTCCGTGCAAGCATGTACACACTTCCCATGGCACCTGTGTGTCCACCAGCTGCAGGTAATATTTAATAGTCTGCTAATGCACAATTAGTTATGTCAAAAAGAATTCAGCCATCAATTTCCATTGCTAACTTTTTCATAGCAAGATAACTCTATTTCATATGTTATTGTCCAAAGGATCATTAGTTCTCCATATTTCTGTTTTTTAAGTGAAAAGCTTCAACTATTGTGCCCTGGATCCTATAGACATCATTTCTAAAGTAAATGAATAGACCAACAGAAAATTCAGGAACTTTTCCAACTACCAATAAATATTCAGTCTAGAACCTAGCTTCAGTTGATGCGCTGACCATCTACTAAAAAGCTTCCATAAATTCTCCTACTTCGTTTGATATTAACTTCCTTGAACATGTGATTAGTAGATTTAACTTCTGCAGTGGAATTCAAAATTGCCAAGTTATACTCCATTTAAATCTCATTTTCCTCCTCAATTTTCCTTATTCAGTAGACACTTCACTGAATTTTCTTAGTGCATCACATGACACCAGATAGATATGCACATACTGAGAAAATAGTTTTTCATGAGCTGGATGCCCAAGTCCTCAACATCACAATCTCTTGTGCACAAATAGTAAAGGAAAGCAAACAATAGATTGGGGGAAGATCAAACAAACACATATAATATTTTCCTAAACTCCATGCTTACAAAGACAGTGGACGCCACTATCTATGCATATGTTTTGTGATTACACGACAAAGAAGCAGCAGTTGCACAGTACACTATTACACATGAGGACCAAGTATTGGAGAACAAAAGAGGCCAAATCAAAGACTTCACAGTTTCATCACCAAGATTGACATCATACACAGGTAACATCAGTTTTTAGGATTTTTTTTTTTCAAAGAAACGTTATTGGAAAAGTAGAGTAATTGGCACTTGTAAGCAAAAGGAATAGCAAACTAACATTTGATGAACAATGAATCACACCGAAGTGTACGATTCCACCAGTAAAACTTGCAACGTATCTGTCAGTTAACATGCATGGAAAAACGCCAAAGGCGCCATATTTTTCAGTTTATAGACATATCGCAGTGAGAAATACATAACCCTGCTGGGAAAGAGAGAAAAAGTGGAAGTACATGGCAATGCTTTACCCAAATGATCTGAGTAAAACACTTGTAAAGAAAGGTTCAACCAAAAGATTTTGAACCTTCTGTTCAGTAACTGAGAGGAACCAACAAAGATAACAATATTTATATGAGAAGCCAAGCCAAGCCAGAATATCCTTGGTGGTTTGAACAAAGTGAGGTTATGTTCGTGTGAAAACCAGTTCGAGGCACTCAAGAGCAAAAAACACCATGTATAACATAGCAAGGAAGGTTAGAATCTTGGAGCCTTTGAAGCATCTGGAAGCCGCACCTAGCATGATAGTATGCAACAACATATAGGCTCAGATGAAGTATTCAAAACTCATTGTACGATTTTACATTTAAATTCCTGGAGGTATGATAAACTACAGAATTTAAATTGTTCGATGCCTGAACAAATTGAGCAATCAAAGCCCTTCTCCCATCAAGCATGCTCAGAACAAATGCCCCTGCTTGCTGCAGCGTTTGTGAGAGTGAGGTTCCCTGAGATGAAAGTGATCTGCTGCTGCGAGAGAATGTTCGCGACAATTGCACCAATAAGCAAAGCCTCCGCTTAAGCCTGAAGAGGAGAAAGAGAGTTTTCCACCGGAGCTTGAATATTGATTTGGAAGACGTCTCAGATGTTGATGTTGGCACAGATGAAGACACCGATCCCAGTACCTGTGGATCCCTAACTTGCAACATATCCAAGTAATTTCTCTGTACAAAAGAGAACAGATTCAATGGCACAATATTATAAAAACTGAGGAATATCAGCTTACCAAGAAGAAACTGATAAAATTATAATAAATGCCGCAACACAAACTCTCCTATACTTAAAAACATCGCTAAGGATTGTATTAAGATTGCCTTTTCGACCCGCAGTTTTCCAAAATATCTAATCAACACTTTGGTTAGTACTATACAAAACAATCAAACTTTCCGGTAGTCGAAGTATGTACAAAATTAGAAACAAAATGCTATTTAGCTTTCGTCTTGACTAATGTGCATACATCTATATGTCAATATTAAAATGCATAATGATACAAACAAACGATTCTTAAATTGACGAAATTACAATTGGTGGTGGGACCCATATTAAAATATTTTATATAGCTAAACCAATCACAATAACTGCCAGTCCTCACGTTATTTCCAAAGAAGCAGTGAAAAAAAGAAAATATAAATGATGAACACAGCCTTCAGCAGTAAACTGAAGAGAAAGTAAAAAAGAATGTAGAAACATTGTCACACATCCTGCTTTTGAACTAAATTGGCAAACTGCAGAAAATTTATGAGGTACGTACAGAAGCTGGATTGCTTAAGATAAAAGTTGTTTTCCCCATAGTGATTAGCGTTGTACCAATACATTTCAAAATAAACCCGACCTCTTGATGAAGGTAAAGCCGTGTTATTAAATTTTCTACCTAGATGAGCACAAATTCCAATTTGGATACAATAGTAAATCATAACTGTACTCCACATCCAAAAAATTAAATTTCCATAAATCTTTTGATTGAGATTCCTTTTAGAATTAAATTGTTTATACATTGGATCATCCAATGAAAGTGCAGAAATAATAGAATCAGTTTAAGTCCCTGAATACACAATGCCCCCAGTGTAAGCAGTGGAATTTAATTTGCTCATTGAAGGGGCATAAACTCCTTTCCCTCTTCACCCTTTGAAAAGTGATGTTTGAAGTATTTACAACTACAGATGAAGCCGATCCATACAAAGTGGCATACCTGTGACAGCAACTTGTTGGGCATGAACGTGCTCGCTGCTGGAAGCGTCGGACATGACCCGCATCATGCCCACAGCGCCGTACACGTTCAGGATGAAGGAAGGCGTGGATCCAGCAAAAGCGACCCTCGGCGGAGAGGCGGGGGTGGGAGGAAGGAGATGAGCCGCCCGGCAGCGGATTCGAACGACGGCTTGAGGCCTCCCCTCTCTCTCGTCACCCTTCTCTTTCTCGGAGAAGAAGGCGTGGGGTCATGGTCTTCAGTTTTTTTTTTTGACACATGGTCTTCGATGCTTCAACTGTACTAACTATGAGTAAAATAAAATCAAAAAAGAGAAAACCAGAGTACACGTGTCAACCAGGAAAGAAACTGATGGTTAACATTACGAATGCACGTCAAGGCTGGAAGCTTAGCCGGTTTGTTATAATAGTATATTCTTACGGGTGCGTGTATTGGGGCAACTGTGGTGGGAGGCAAATGTAGTTCTTACGGGAGCTGGTCGAAGCTGAGGATTTGCTCTTGTTGCCATGGCTCATTGCTATATATAGTACTTCAATTAATATAATCTATTTTATATTACTAATTTAATCATATAAAATATTACTTTACAGCGGAGATCCGAATATGCGGGTACTCTGGGGTCTAAATGATCTCATTATCCTGTGCGTTCACTTTTGTCAAGACTCGGTTTTGGAAGTGTAAGAGTCCGGTCGGTGCCTCTCGTTGTCGCCGCCTGTCGATCGATTTATACTATTGGATAATCCTTCTTCACTTTGACCACAGGCAAATGGGCGCAAAAGCTTCGGTTCTTTGAAAAAGGCAATGGGTGATTTGGGACTGGAAAGGACCCGGCCTGGTTTGATTATTCTCAATTTAGGTTTTAAATTACTACTTCCCTCGATCTAAATTAATTGACATACACTTAGTATAACTTTGTACTAGAATTGTACCAAGTGTGCGTCAATTAATATGGATCGGAGGTAGTACAAAAATTCGGATTCATGGCTACTACCTCGTGATGACTCACGCCGCTCTCCAAACCCCTTGTTGACATCTTCAATTCGGTGATTGGAGGAAACACGGTTCCGCTGGCATGTGCGGTTGTGGGGGCGGCTCAAAAATTCTGCGAGCCATGCCTACCGAAGATACATTGGATATGTTTGGTTGCTCGCATTAGGTTTAGTAAGAGTTGCGTCAAAAGAAATAGGCATGTTTGATTGTTGGTTGTATGTATTTCTTGGACTGCCCGAACCTTAAAGCATCCCTGAACCTACCTTTGGGGGCACGACCGAATCGACTTAGCAAGCTAGGCTCGCCGAGCCACCGTACCGGTTCGTTGCACGTCTTGGGGAATGCGAGAGATGGATGAGACGTCTCATAACACCCTCCCTGCTCTTATCACATGAGCACGAGACCATTTACACCATCCATCTCTCTTACTCTCATCACTCTTCTCATTGCCCATTATTTCTCTCCTTTGCTCCGATGACACGTCCGCCACCGTGCCGCCCCTGACTCCCATCGTCTTCGGCAACAACCTCATCCAGGATCAGTGGGTGACCGGCCTGGCAAACATGCCCAATCTCTAAAAAGACTTATATCTAGGAATATTCTTATAGTGGGTGGAGACATTTCCATCAATAACGAGTGGTCTGTGGTGATTTCGTTAAATCTTAAGCTTTACCGAATCAAGATCAATCTTTTTATTTAGAGGTGTTCACAGGGGTAGGGTTTACGTGTATACGTTTATAGGGATGAATGTATGTACATACTTGCGAACGGCCGCTCCCGCGGGCGGCCAAGGGGACGAAACCTAGCCTCCGCCAGCGCAGATCCACCGGCCTCCCCCCTCCCCGTCGCCGGCAGACGTCGCCGGGCAAAGCCCGCGCAGCATGGCGGCGGCGGGGCACTTCCTCCTCTCGTCTGATCTCCGGCAGCGCGGGCTGCTCATCTCAGCGGGATCCAGGGCGCTGCTCTCGCGTCGGTTCGTGCATGGGCCGGGGAGGCGCGCGTGAGGCGGCGCGATGCCGCGCGACACGGCAGCGGCGGTGCACCCTCCTCTCGTCTGAGCTCTGGCAGCGTGGGCTGCTCATCTCAGCGGGATCCAGGGCGCTCTTGAGCCGGTGTGCGCACGGGTCGGGGCGGCCGCGTTCGGGCGCGGGGAGGCGCGTGTAGGGTGGCGCAAGGATCTGGTGGAGGACCGAGTGGGCGCCGGCGTCAAGCAGAGCACCATGGTGCCCGGCCTAGCGGCGGCGGTTGGATCGGAGCGGCGTTGGGGCTGCTGCCGTGAATAAAGGTGGTGGTCCTAGGGTTTCAAATCGCGCAGAGAAGAAGATCTGTCGGACGTATGTCCTCTTCGATCTGGCCGGAGTGTCGGGTTCCGGAAGGCTCCGCCGGTGAACTCGCATGGGCGTATGCCTGGAGATTGCTGGGTCGGGTGGGATTCGGTCGCAACGCATGGAGTGGCGCGAAGCTCTGCTTTTGTTGCCATCATGGGCAAATCCATGGTGAATTCAGAGGCGGAGAATGTCATGAAGGCTGAGACTGGAGTACTAGCAATGCTGATTGGAGTATTTGCGTTGATGAGAAACCGGCTCGGAGTTTCAGGAATTGTGGCAGCAATTTGTAAGCGGGGGCGACAACACAGGTGACGTTCAAAGTCCCTCCTTTCAGGATGAAAACCCAAGGTCTGGCCTTAATTGGTTGTGCCTGACAATGGTAAAGACATTGTTTTGAGAGCGGGGGTTATCTTCAGGATGAAAACCCAAGGTCTGGCCTTAATTGGTTGTGTCTGGCACTGATTCCTTCTTGAAGGCGTTGCTTTTGAAGAATTGGACATCAGATGTTGGATTGGTGGTGGTTGTAATGTTGTTGCAAGGATTGTAACTTTGTAGCAGGACTTTTCTTTTTTATTTCTTTTACTTTTGGATGACTGAGTGCATTTGTACTGTCTTTTGGGCATTGCGTAGTTGCAAAGGCCGGGTGTAATTGATATCTTTTCGATATTAATATATTTTCCTTTTCTAAAAAAACATACTTGTGAACGTTTGTATATGTACTATCTTTCTAAAAAGAGCATATTTGGCACACATTATTGATTCAGAACATTTGTTTGATTAATATATTCACATTGTTTACATTTTCTTCACATCTACTCCCTTACAGAGGTACAGTAGTATTTATTTAAGTACAGAGATTTCGTGGCAACGTGTACAAGGGAAAAGAAAGGGAGACAGAGAGAAAGGTACATTCAACGGTAAAAAAACACTCAAAATCGTCAGACAAAAATGCATGCATGCATGAAAATTTGAAAGGTATATGCCATAATCACTAAAATAGATTGGGTCCATTATAACGCACGACCTATTATCTAGTACAAGCAGAAGAACGAAGGAATACCCGTGGTGCATATCCCTTACGAAATGTTTTGACAACTTGAAACACTATAATTGCATTGCATGCATGCAACCCTAACCAAGAAGGGGTACTCCGTATGTATGTACGTAGAGTCAGGCAAGGGTGCGCTCCGGGCTCCGGCGGCATGAATGGCAGGGGCAGCAGCACAACCCTTCTTAATTACCTGACGAGTATGCGCACGCCGCCGAGGCCTGTCATGAACGCCAGCGGCAAGAACGAAGCACAAAGGACGCACCGGCGTGCGAGCCCCTGCCGCCAGCCATCGTCTGCGGCGCCGGCTGATAGCCAAATTACCGCGGCGCAGGCCTCCACCAGTCCGAGCCCACCGGCGGAGATGACGGAGGCGTAGTAGGCGCGGCCGTGGCCGTTGAAGACGCCGGACGGCGGCGGACATGCATGCGGTGGCCAGGCCGATGGTGCACACCATGCATTCCACCCACCGGCGCCCCACCTTCGCCACCGTTGCGAGCTCGCCGGCCTCGACGTTCAAGCTGAACAACGCCGCGTCAGCCATCACCGCTGGTATGGGTGCAAGTGCAATGGTGAAGTAGGTTTGCAGGGAGATAGATGGAGCTGCTCTGGTTGCACGCTCAGCTTCTTGCCATATTACGATCTGCAGTTCCGCATATATTAAGACAATGTTGGCGGGATGACGTAATCAGTTCTGTCGCTGTCTGGGATAATGTCAGATATTACGTAAGCAACTTTGTCGCTTTGCAGGATCGCGGCTTGGTATTATTGCACACGTACTGAGTTTGGTCCTCGGTAAAATAATGTTTGTTGTGGATCTCGTGGATTATACTAGTTTTAGAGCATCCTGTGATGGCGTATTAGATTGATTAAATGATACCCTGAACGATTTCAAAAAAAATAATGATACCCTGAACACTGCTGCGCATCTTCTGAGCTTTTAACAAATAATTTGATTTTCTAAAATATGCTTTTTTAATGAAACTTAGTATAATTTAATTAAAAAACCTTTTTTGATAGAAGTATTGTTTAGTGTAAAAATCTAAGAAAAATTGATGGAAAAACTAAAAATAAGTGTGATTTTTTATTATTCTACTACTTTTGGAATATACCGGCCGAATGAAATGAGACGAAAACAAGTGAAGACATCATTTTTGGCTAAACCTAAAAAAAAGCAAGTACATATGCGAATTCATAAAAAAATAACGCATAGAAAAATAAAATGTAAGCTAACTCATAATTTGATCTTCTATAAAAAATCCGCCTCTAAATAGTGAGGCTTTGTGCATAAATAACTTAATAATAATTTGTGATAGATTGCATGCGCATGCCGCCCTTACAAATGCGGTTCTCATGAATCGACAGGCTAAACATGATCATCGCAAAGAAGGGCACAAAGGAGCAGGCACGACGTCATCGACCACCACGAGATCCGAGGCCGTAGGCGGCATAGTAGCACCCCTCACCGCTCTACCAATACAAAAATGCTAAACATACAGGAGGATTACGGACGTTTTACAAAGCCTTCCATGATTCTATTCATAACCCCCCTAAATTCCATGTGGGTGGGGCCGTTTCTTACCCCTAATCCAATCACAATTTCCCATGTCCCAATCAGCCTGTAAAACGTCCGTAATTTTCTGTAGGGGTAGCATTGTTGCTACCAATATCCCCAGAGCTAGTTTTTTTCATTTTGAGGGGTAGATGACGCTAGTTAGAGCCGTTTTTTTGAATGAGAGCCAACGGTTTGTGTGTTTGTGCTTGTGCAAACCACAATTTGTTTTGAAAGATTCAAGCAGTATAACTCACTCACAGTGTACAATCAATAACAAATCGGATACATTAATGGTCATCATCTTTGTAATCCGGTGTGGGATTCCCACATTTTTTTTAAATTACCCTCAGATAAGATTTCTGATAAACACTACTCGAGCTGAGTAACATATTACATCCAGCATTAAACACTGTAGTAGAGAATAAAAATTAAAAATACAGCGGAATTGGCAGATCATTCAAGCTTGATCACCAGCGGCATGAAGGAGTCAAATTAACAACCCCTTGGGGATGCACTCCTGCCACTCCTGCCACCACGTCTCGCCCGTGAACTCCCGCATCAGTTGGTCGAAGAAGAACCCCTCCTCCGACGACGAAGAGCGTGTCTCGCCGGAGTATTCTTGCATCATCTCGTCATCCGGCGAGGACGACGGAGCTTGCACCATGAGAGGACCCCACGCCCACTCGGCGACGCGGTGGTGCTCGGCCGGGAAGCGTTGGGGGGCGACGTACTCCGACGACGACCACGGCTCTCCGGCGTAGTACTGCAGCAGTTGGCCGTCCGCCTTCGAATCCACGGCCATGGCCATGGTTTCTTGTCCTCTTTCCACGGCGACGGAGATGGATCGTGCCTGGTGCGACGCTGACGCTTCCCCTGCTGCGCTTGATCGATCGATGCCGAACTAGAGCGCTTGCGTGCTGTGCCTTTATGAGCTCGAGCTCGATCCAACCGAGGGGCGGGTGCTCTGGCCGAGTCGGCCACCGGAGTCTTGAGATCTCTGGCCGAGTCGAAGCGATCATCTGCCCTGCTCTGCTCTTCTGTCCGAAACATAGCAGGGCAACACATCCAAGCAATGTACTCCTAAGGCCCTGTACAACGCAGGTGCTTGCACCGATGCTTCAGAAAAAAAACCGGGTTTTTTTTTAAGATTCGTTTGCGCAGGTGCTTAGGAAGGAAAGTAGACGCAAACTTTTGCTTCCGGTGCCAGGCGATGCCTACGAAGAATAACTACCTCCTTGGTTGACGGTGCTCCACCCAGGTGCCTCCATTCCTAAATCCCCATCGAAGAAAAATTCCTGAGTTAGGAATCACCAAACAGAATCATCAAAACTGAATCACCAAGAAAAAATCCTGATTTAGGCGAAGGCGAGGGATTTGGTGGCCGCTCGTCGGAGCTGCTCGCGGCAGGAGGACAACCTCCTTTTGCGCCGCCGCGAGGCAGAGCAAGCAGTCCTGCCGTGGCACGTCGCCGCGGCGCTGCGCGAGGCCCGAGACTGCCGCCGCCGAGCAGCCGGCCATGGCCGTGGCGTAGTAGCCGGCCAAGGCGCGCGGGACGAGCGCGGCGAGAACCTGGTCGATGCTGGATGCGCCGCCGCCGTGCCGTGCTGGATGCGACTCCACGCTTGTCCCATTCTCCGCCGCCGTGCTGGATGTGCTCCCGACGGAAACTAGCCCTTATGTGCCATGATTTGAGGCTATTTTGAGGTCAACGGGAAGAGAGCATAGTAGCAGCCAAGCAAAACGAGTATACTGTAAGCGTTATTTTAGTTGCTAAGAAACCCAGCGTTGTAGTAAACAGAGGCCAAGATAGAAGCTACACGTCGGGCAAGCACCGAGACAAGGCACTCTGCGCTGTGGATATTTGTTTTTGCAGCGACGCTTTGCACTCTCTCTCTTCAAGCACCTTTACATAAGCACTCCACGTTGTACAAGGCCTAAGTAGTATCAGCTGAATAAACGGTTCTATCTGGAATAATCAATCTGGATATGCATCACGAAATCACTAATTTACGAGTATTCGTAGCTACGAACAACGCGTTTTCGTGCCTCAGGGAAAGCCACTGTTGTGCCTCTAAAAGAAGAATATCTGGGATTTTTAATTAATCTGGGATTTTTTTAGTTCAAACAAATATCTGGGATTGTTTTTAACATTTCACAAATTGGAAGAAGGTTCAAAATAATAAATCTCAAGATTTCTATGTACAATATTAAAATTAATAGATCATCACAATTTAAAATATTCCCTAAAATGAAAATTTGTTCACAAAATAAAAACTTTGGTAGCTAAAGCATGTTCTTAAATTATAAACAGATAAAAGGAAACAAGAATAAAAATTAAAATGGTAAAATAATTTTTTTAATAACTAAAATAATAAAAATAAAACCATAAGACGAAAATTTAAAAAGCTTGCAGAACAAAAATAAGAAACGATAGAAAAACTGTGAAAGGAACCGTTCGTTCGCATGACCATATAGTATGCTCCTTGTGTCGGACAAAAATCGCTAGCTCATGTGCGAAATGTCGACAACATCTCACAAAATGCATTAAATAGGAATTTCCACAAATCTTGGCGGGTGCAATGTCATCGCCCCACCTAACACCATGTTAAGCGAGTGTGGCCTATTGCCAATACATTACGCCTCTTTAATTTTGTAGGACTTTTGAAGAAAAAATACAGGATGCAAAATTCCTTTGGAACCCTTTGATTTTAGTAATGTACTGTCATTCCTATGAAGCACAGTTTTACGTGAAATTTTATAACCTTTATGATTTTTTATCTTCTTGAATTATATAATTATTTTGTCTAAATATAAAGAAGAATATAAATTGGTACTCTGGCATAAAATAGATGTTATAAAAAGTTGAGTATTTTCACATTTGTCTTCGCAATTTTAAACAATTGTTCAAATATTTTAAATTTATTAATGAACGTTAATTTTATTCAATTATTTAAATATAACATCATTTAACTAAAACTATTACACCCATTTCAATATACACTCTTTTAAATAAAAATATTTCAAAAGTTTAAACATGTTAACAACCTAAAACTGTGCATATTTCTACCATTTTACTTGAATTTTATAAAAAATCCAAATGGAAAAACATTGATAAAGTTTAATAAAAATATAACAAGAAATAAAATCTAAAAGTGGAAACGGAAATTAAAAGAAGAATAGGAAAACTGAAAAGATAAAAAAGATTACAAAAAACTTGATCAAACTGAAATAAAACCGTAAAAACTGGTGAAAGGAACCACTCGTCCACATAACCCTATGGTACGCTATTTCGGCCAACTTAAAAGTTGTCACGAAATTCGATGAAATGGAATTTCCATCAAGCTTGTAGCGTGCAATGGCGTCATGTCGCCTCACACCTAGTTAAGTGGACCGTATTTAATGAGGCCCATTCATTTGTTGGTTTTTACTCAAAATTTGTTATCATTTGGGACTAAATTGTTTATCTTATAAAATTATAAAATTAGTTTATTACTTATATGTAGGTATACTAAAAATTTAATAAAATTATATTGTACATATTCTGAAATTGTCCGAGTATTCTGACATTGGGTTTTGTACTTTAAATTAACTATTTATATATATTTGAAATATTACAATAGGTTTTCACGCATTTTAATGTTAGTTCATGTAATTAAATGATATTTCATGTATTTCTATATTATCTAGATAATTATTAAATTAGGAATTTTCTCTAATTAAACAATTTCTTAAACATAATTAATGCCATCATGTAGGCTATAAAATCACCTTTGAGCCCAGTTACACATAAAATGGGCCTCTTCAGGAACCGTGTGCATGAAATTTTCGTTTTCTAAGACATTCATGGGCGCAAACCCAAATGAAAAGTTATAGAATTAGAGGGAAAATTTGTCCATTTAGTTTGAATGCTAGTACTGAAAAAGAATACAAAGAACATCATAGATTGGCATGTGGCTCAGCCCTATATCAATCCGGCGCCACATTTCGCTAGTAAACCCGACCGAAGGCATCGACATTCCTATGATGTTAATTTTTGAGTAACTAGATGATGTCCTGCGCGTTGCTGCGGAAATTATTAATAAATAATTTAATATTTTCAAATATAGTATTATTTATGAAACGTAATATAATTTAATTATAATTCCTTTGAAATTAATATTGTTTAGATTAAAAAAATAAGAAAAATTAATGATAAATACAAAATGAGTATATTTTTAATTTTGGTAGTTTATTACCTTGACAAATTATCGGTGAGATAATATGAGACAAAAAAATGTTGAGTAGACACAGTGAAGACATTGCCCTTGATTAAACCTATTACAATGATATCAATTACATATGTGCATTCATACAAAAATTATCGCATAGAAAAACAATATGTGAGGTAACTTATAATTTGATTCTCTATAAAAAAAAGTCACTTATAAATTTGAGTGCAAAAGAAAGTTAATATTTATATGTGATAAGTTGCATGCGCATGCGAAGTTAATGAGAGGTCCCTTATGTGGCATACTTTGCATGGCCTAGTGGAAAAGAAAATTTAAATGATTGGCTTAGTGGGGTGGTGAGGTGGACATCTTGCATGTTGAGAGAATTGGGACCAACTTTTTAAGAATGTAAGATTTAAGATGTAAGATAAGAGAGACAAGCTTTCACTCAAAGAAAAATAAATGCAAATTTGTAAACATGGTCACACACAAAATTTATTTTTGAGACTTGGTCAGACACAAATGAAAGCAAGGAAGTAGACGAGGGTGGAGGCCGTCCGCACTTGGACTTCAACAGTTGTAGTAACGCAGCGACTGTGATGGCACCTTGCTTAGTTCTGATTTGTATTAGTACTTGTAATAAGCAGGAAGGGAGACTAGTAGAAGAAAGCAGGGAGGGAGAGTGTGAAGGGGTTGACGGAGTTGCACCGTGGGAGGTTTCAAAACGACGCAAGAAAAAAGAAAGAATCGATGGATTGTGTGCACAAACGGGAAACTGAATATTAGTACTACAGTAAATTACATTTTCCAGATACACACAACAAGCGGATGGTTAAAGCTGGACTTTACCAAAAAATTTAATTTTAAACATTTCAAAAAAATCTGAAAAAAATTGTGGACATTCACATCACATGAATGTACAATCCCTAAAAATTTCACATCATATGACCTGAAATTTTTAGGGATTGTACATTCATATGATGTGAATATCCACAAATTTTTTTAGTATTTTTTGAAATATTTTAAATTAAATTTTTGGGTAAAGTCACCGTGTGACTTTGCTTGCCAAAGTCACTAGATCTCAGTCCGTTAAAGCTGCTAATGGTTGAACTCATGGACCAAGGGTACGAGCGAAGCGCACAGCACGCATCGGTGTGTAAGACGACGCTGCTGCTGCCCCTGCCACCCGCCAACCGATAGCCAGACGACGGCGACGCAGGCCTCGGCCAGGCCGATGATACCTGCGACGACAACGGAGGCGTAGTAGGCCCATCTGTGACCGACGAAGATGCCGGCCGGCGCCTTGTAGATGGCCGACGCGGCCGACATGCAGGCGGTGAGGAGGCCGACTGCGCACACCGTAAATTCCACCCATCGGCGGTCGTTCCTCGCCACGGCCGCAGCGAGCTCCCCGGCCTCGATGTTCAAGTTGAGCGCCAGGTCACCCATCCCGAATGGAATTGCAAATTAGTAGTATGGTGCGTGTGTTGGGCAAGTGGACTAGGAGGACATGTAGGCCTTGCTGCGCTGGCTCATTGATCTCATCTGATCTTATATACTGTAGGATAGCTGGATGGGACTATGGGAGGAAAGGAAGAATGAGGTTCCTCGTTCGGTTAGTCGAGTCGAGTCTCACGGTTCACGCGCCAAGCTCAACTCCCCGTACGTTCATACGCATACATCGGCTGGGCGGCGAGAAGGACATGCCAGAGTCGACCGACACATTCTCGCCCGTGCGTTCGTGAGTGCAGACGTACGGGAAGGAAGCATGGGATCACCTCTTGGATGCATGGCTTGGTTGACTTGGTGAAGTTGGGGTCAGGTCTTGGATGGCTTGACTTGATGAAGATGAACGTGTTAAAAGCATATTTCGATTAGGATAAAGATAGCGTTAGTTTAAACATGCAATATATATATATATATATATATATATATACACACACACACACACACATCAACAATAATATTCAACCCATCACCAATTTTTACATGGTATTAGAGCGGTTAGTTCAACGACTTCAACCCATCACAGTGCGCTGTTCTCTGATGATATTAATCTTCTCTCCACACGGCGGTGTAGTCCCCGATCAATCAAAGATTAGATCGATTTTTGTAGCTTACAACAATTTTAGATTATATAGTTTTTCATTTCTAGGATTTCTTAGATCAATTTCTGTAGCCACAAATAAATCCTATGATCAGAACGCCTTAGTGAGAAAATTAGGCATCCACGTCGATCTTCATGTATATGTGCGGCGCGTTCATGTAGAATATGGTAAACGTCCGTTTCCAATCCGCTGCCATTCCGTTACTGTCGGGGGAATGACCCCCGGGTAGGGTCCCCCAGGAAAAACAATTCATCAAGGCAAAGATCACCGACCTGATGTTCACCGATCTAATCAAGGCTGAGCTAATCAAGAGTAAGAAAGAAGTGGGCCAAGCTGTTCAAGTTGAGGGCCGATTGCGCCAGAGAGGGCCAATCGGCCTCACCAGGAAGCATTAGGCCGACGCAAACAGAGTAACATCCAAGCAGAATTACATGTCGGACATCTAGTACAAGAGCATTCAATGCGCAATCGCTGAAGATCGGGACGGTCAGAGGCGTGCGGTCTCCTCCAGCGCCGATCACGCGGACAGGCCGACAGGCCTAGTTCTCTAACTCCACTGTTCACTACCGAGGTCTACAAGATAGCGGTATGGTAAGCCACAAGTCTACACCGGGTCATCAGGGAGAACACGATGTGAGATCACTAGCTCGTCTGAGGCTGACAGCTGGGCCCTCCCCATTGTACATTTACCTTTGTACCCCGGGCTCGGCCTATAAGAGCCCCGGGTACCCCTCCTGCGTGAGGAACGACCGAGCACTTATTGAATCTCACCCATCTCAGAGAGAGAAAAGACAGAGTAGTGACCAGAGGCCCTCTTCTCCTTCCCCTCAAGCAGCTCAAGGAGCATTCATTGTAGCCAGAGTTATTGCATATAGCTAGCTCGGCAGGACTAGGGGTGTTATCTCTACGGAGAGCCCCAAACCTGGGTACATCGTGGTGTCTCACCGTGTATTCCCATTCTCGATTCCGGTACCAGCGACACTAACCTCGGTTTGTCCCCCCTCTTTAGCCATCCCCATGGCATCTGCCGTTACATATCGACGACAGTTACCGTACCACATTCGAATCAGTCTAATCCGATATTCGAATCCGCATTCGTTCCGCTTCCGTATCCGAAAATAAATATGGAATATGATACGATATAGAGACTATCCGTTCGAATCCGATCCGGTTTCACCCCTAGTCCCCACTAATGCTATAAAAAAGAATCTCGTTAATGGATCTCTTCTTTGTAAAGAAGCCTTTAAGTTAGTACTTGAGTCTATTGGAAAAAAGATATGAATGTAGAGGTTTGTAATAAAATCGTGATCCAAATTAGTTTAAATGTGTGAAACATGATAAGCCGTCTTTCTACTAACCCAAATCAAATGGGGTTGCCGAATGAGAAACCGTATTCTAACAGATTTGATTAACGTCATGTAAAATTTGAATGTTGGCTAGCTGCCGTAGCACTACACGTCTTGCCGACCGTATTAATCAGAGATGGCCAGCTTCTTGTGAACCTCACCATCAGGAGCGGGATCAAGTCAGAGTCTTGGTCAACCTTCTGTTTGTATCCTCGCCACCACAGAAGCACATCGTGTGCGTTCTAAGCCCGTTCATATCTCTTCTTCCTTCTCCTCTAAGCATTGCTATGACTAACGAGAAGCCTAATAGTAAAATTTTACATAGATCACCCACAAAAAAATCATAGATAAAAATTAGTTATCTCGCATTTAGCATCCTGTCGTTTGATCAAAGCATTAAAATTCAAAAAAATATTTCTCTTATGTACAGGTTTACAATATCGTGTCGCTCTCGTTCCTGGCTAGTTGGTTATTGGGCTGTTATTGTGTTTTCCACGCTGTTGACCTTTTCCCCTCTGAACTGCACCTTTACTTTGTTCTTTTATTTACTTGATTGAAAGAAAGAATGACCAGAAAAGAGAGACGCACTAAATACTTGTGCCTTCTTTCTACTTACTAAAAACAAGAGCATCCTAATTCCATCTATTTTTCAATATTTTTTATTTTTCAGAATTGATTAATCGTATCTACATTAAAAGTTAAGAATGTCCCATGCAAGTATCTGTTTGTTTGATTGCATTGTCTTTAATTTTTATGATTGTCCCGATCGTGAGCAGGGCGATGCTCCTATATGAGGATCAGATCAACACAATAATAATACATCACAATATTTAACCTATCACTAATTTTTGGATGGTATTAGAGTGGTTAGTTCAACGAGTCCGATCCTAGGTCCTCCCATCACAGTGTGCCGCTCTGCGATGATATTAATCTTCTCTCCACGGGGATGCGGTACCCAATCAATCAAAGATTAGTTCGATTTTCGTAGCTTAGAACAATTTTAGATTATATCATTTTTTAGAATTTCTTAGATCAATTTCTGTAGCCAAAAATAAACGCTATGATCAAATGGCCTTAGTGAGTAAAATCGGTATCCACGGTGATCTTCACGTATATTTGCGTCGCGACACACATGCAGCTAAATCTGGGAATAATTTCAAATCCAGATTATAACAAGCCTAAACCACGCGACTTTTCTTCCAGAAACCAATCCAATCCAAATATTGATGTCTAGAATCCAAACCAAACCAATCTAGTGTATTTTCTATCCAAACCAATCCAAACTGTTTTATCCTTTTGATTAAATCCCGAGGGTGTTTTTATCGCAAAAAAATAAATACAGAGCGTCTTTGATTGGGTGAATTAGACAATGAGGAATGACAATTGAGGAGTTAAGTGACTAAACGTCTGTTATTTGATTAGAGGGTTTGGGAATTTAAGTGGTAAATGTATTGGGAGTTTAGGGGTGCTAACTCCCTTCCATGGGACCCCACCTAGCAATTGAACGAGATGAGGGAAAAGATACTTCTGTGGCACGCCATCGCCTAAATTTCCACCGGCAATTCCCACCGCACACACACACACACCAAATATGGGACGTCAAACTCCGAAGTCTAATCCCGCTTTTCCCTAAAACAACAAAACACGCTGGACGCTGCCATAGTTCGGACCACGGACAACCCAAACATGAAGCTAGTCACCTGGTCAGCCGTCCTTGACTTAACTAGCGGATGAAGCGCGGCGACACCCCGTGCCCATCGCCATCAGGATGCCATCGCCATCAGGATGCCATGTATGATGTATATGTGTTATCTATCTATTATTATATATTAAAAGTAAAATGCGGTGATCTTTTTAAGGCGCCACGTTAGTCCACATCATCAGAATTATATTGACGGTTGGATTTGTAATTTATGGTTAAGATTTAATGAAACATTATAACTTTGTACCGATTATCTGTACATGCTACGTGCACGTTGAAAAGAATAAAAGAACCATGTACGCATGTCAGCAGGTGACTAGACGTGTCAGGGTAGAATTGCCAGACTATTAGGTCTTTTTTTAGTTGCCTATTAGGACGTGTCTGGGAAGATCGAAAAATGCTTTTGTACCTCGATTTTTAAGGAAAATCATAAAAAACACTAAAACAGTTCAAAACAAATTGAATGGATTTATGAATATATATATATATATATATATATATATATATATAGGACAGTTGTGTAAATTTTCATACCATTATACTTTAATGCACCGCGGTAAAAAATGACAAATACTTGATTTTAAATGGACTTTTTTTCTTGTATTTGTGCTGAAATTTCGTTATTTTTGTGCAGACTGCATATTATCATCTTTTCAAACAAAATTTTACAAGCTTGTACAGAACACGCATAAGTTTCCACGGAAACAAATTTGATTTTTTTTGAAACTTTTAAATATTTTTTCGATTGTTTCAAAATAGCATGCTACAAGTAGCCCGGGCTACAAAAATTTGCTCTCCTAGGATGACGTGCTACACTATTATAGATAACAAATATATTCAATCATTGTACTAAGTACACTATGAGATGGTAGGGAAGACGTGCTAAATTCCCTAATAGTCCTAATAGGCAACTCAAAAAATCACAAAAAATCATGAAAATATATACACATGGCTTCTCATATATTGAAAATAAATCATAATTACCAAGTAGAGTAGTAATATTAAGAAATCTTTGTTGTATCATAATAAGATTTTTTTTATTATGAAGGGTTTTACCCAAACATTTTTTTCAGGATTGCACAAAATTCATATGATGCAAGAGGTATTAATCTCATGCGAGAGAAAGGTTGACAAAAATTTCACACTAATGCAAGAAAATTAGATATGTACCAATTCCAGTGTTAATTACAAACGGAAGTCATGACCACCTAATTCTTTGATTGAAGTGGATTAACTTGCAAGCACATACATATTTGTCTAATCCCACCTTACAGCGAGGAACTGAGCGTTGAAAAGATAAAGTAACAAGACTATAGTATTTGAGCTTGGTGATAGGATCATTTCTTGGCACAATTGAGAGAGAGAAAGAGAATTATTCAAATAAATTGTGGCAGACCATTCATAATTATTTTCAAAAATCCATAGAAATTGTTTGATTTGTAGTATTAAAAATCTTAAGATTCTTTTACAGATCAAACCATCTGTCAAAATTTCAATGCACCTTGAGCTCTAATATATGTTAATTTGTGTTAACATATATTTATGTTAATTTGTAAGGTTTCTAATACTTCACAATTTCAGAGCACGTACAATGCATTAAGATAAAAATATATTTTTCTAAGCATAAACTTTCCCTAGAATATTGCGGTAGTATGATGATTGTAATAAGGAGTGTTGATGACCGATTGCTACCTGATTTAGTGGTGTCATGGGATTGAAAATTATTATGTGGGTGAAAACACCATAAAAGTCGGCAAGTTTATAATATGCTAGCGCTACGCCTTGCAAGTCGGTGTGGACGATGTCACACATTTACTGGATTGAAGAGTATTGGTCAAGGTAGCATCACATGAGTTAGAGAAGATACATATAACTAATACTACTACATGTGAAAATAGAGGAAAGTTGGAACTCTATAAAATTAAATTCAATGTAAAAGATCCTATTATTATTATTATTATTATCATCATCATTATTAGAAAATTCCTATAGGTGATATGAAATAGAAGTTGGTTGATTTATTTGGCACCAACATAAATAGAAATGACCATTGATTAGTGGAATCTAAGGCATAAGGGCGTGTTGGTCTTGTATTTGAATTGATTAAAAATTTGGATCCAATTGTGTATGAAGGCACGAACTATGGACGGATGTTAGATAAAACAAAACTAGATTAATCTATTGAGTTATATACAAAATGACAACATGGTATAGAGCTACAGTCGTACTCTAGAGCTTGATGAGTGACTATGTAATTATATTATTGAGAAAAAATTAACTAGGATCACTAGATCAAAATAATTTCATAGTTCAATTTTATTATTAGCAACATTGTCATATACACATATGAAAAGTAATAATAAAGTTACTCCTTACAAAATGTACTATAGGGTAAAATATCATGTACCATGAAAGGGGCACATAAGAGTATACCAATATATACATAAGATTAAAAACATAATAAACCTTTTCAATGCATTAAAGATGTTGCCCTCGCATTTGCGAGGGCCACCCTGCTAGTTCTTATGAGCAATGCTACACACACGGAAGAATACAGGGTTTTACGGACTGATTTGTTTTTGGCGTGGTTTGATTGGTCTAATGGAAAATGGTGGGCCCCACCCGGGGTTGAATTCAGGGGAGAGCAGTTAAGATTTGTGATGAAGGCCCGTAAAACCCCGTGGTCACCCTGTGAATCTAGCATTTTTGTATTTTTATTGTGAAAGATTTCGTTCGGGAAGGAAGCTGCCGGTGTTAATGTATCTGTGCTTAAGAAGCTTCATGCAACTCTTTGAGCATTATTACAGCTGAAAGGATCACTGCTTAAAAGTCTACAGTGACAGAATTCAAAAGTAACCGATGCATACTTACAAAATTATGTTTTCCTTGTATGTTGTGCAATGTTGAGCACGGAGTGAGTATATCGTTTATTGAAAACTTATCGATCGACCTAAAATAAAGAATAAATCAGACGATTTGTCGGTATATCGGATCACTAATAGGCATATCGGGTCATTTATCAGCCAATTTATCTTATCGGTGAGATACTGATAAGAAATAAATCGGATGATTTAACGAAATATCGGCAGATATCTGAAACAGTGATGCTCTGTAAAGTGGTTTTTGGGTTCCCTTGGTGATATATGACACATTCAGTTAGTACAATGAATTACTTCTTCCAGATACACACAATAATCCATCGAAATAGCTTCACGTACGACAAGTTTCATACGATACTTGTACGGCGTTTCTTCCATGGCAGAATTAATTTCTTAATCCCTTGCCCCATGTCATGTCATGGCCCCAAGTCTAACACGAGGTATAAACTCAACCACCTTCTACGACTTCATCTTTTGTCTTAACACAAATATTGACATAATAAGGCAACTTCAAAGACTTAAAAAAAAGATTCAAGCAGATCAAACTTTAGCTTGTTTTCTGTTCGTTTGTACGTATATATCATTCAAACAGATTAAATATGCGCGTCTTTTCCGTTTGGATCACGGGGCCCCCAACAAGCATGACGTCTTCATACGTCGGTGAGCGCGTGAACGTCGCCGAAGAGCGTGGCGACCCGTCGGTGAGCGGGCGGACGTCGTCGAAGAGCGCGGTAGAGTCACCAGCGAGCGCGCACACGTCGATGAAGAGCGTGGCGACGTCGTCGACGAGCGCACGGACGTCGCCCAAAAGCGCTGCAAAGTCACCGACGAACACGCAAACATTGTCGGAGAGCGTGGCAAAGTCACCGGCGAGCGTACGGACGTCGATTAAGAGTGCGGCGACGCCGTCGGCGAGCGCGCAGACGTTGCCGAAGAGCGCGGCGACAACGTTGACGAGCGCGCAAACATCACCAGAAAGCACGACAAAGTCATCGACGAGCCCGCAGACATCATCGAAGAGCGCGAACGACGTCGTCAACGAGTGCATTTTGGATGGTGTCTACCAAATACATTATGGTACCGCATTTGAATTTTAAAACGAACGTATATCGATTTTATCGTACAAAATTTATCAACTTTGTTAGAATCACTAATGTTATTATCTGGTTCGATCCCAAGTACCTGCCTGGCCCAAACCCAAGGTCCGGCTACCCTTTGCCCTGCTCATAGCAACCTGGCTGCGCGTCGTACAAGGATCGTACGAATTATGTCGTACGTATAGCAGCCCTCATAATCCATGGTGTTCCCGGATGGTGAAAGCTGCTAATGGTTGAACTCATGGACCAAGCCAAGCACCACGGAGTTAATTAAGAACACATATGTTTGGTATCTACATACATACATACTATATACATACATACTATATATATATATATATATATATATATATATATATATATATATATATATAAAATATATATATGTGTATATATATATATTCACAAACAAACAAACAAACAAACTGTTACAACACGCACATACACAACATACACCCCATAATCTACAGGTGCATGCAACTATATATACGCTAGAGAGCACGCACTTGCAAGCAAAATAACCAGTCATTGTTCCTACTTGACGAGTATGCGGACTCCACCTATGCCCGCCATGAACGCCAGGGGCAGTAGCGAAGCGCACAGCACGCACCGGCGTGCAAGATGACGACGTTGCTGCTGCCACCCGCCATGCCACCCGCCATCGGACGGCCAGACGACCGCGATGCAGGCCTCCACCAAGCCGATGATGTCGGCGATGAGCCGATGACCATTGAGGCGTAGTAGGCCCACCTGTGGCCGACGAAGATGCCGGGAGGGCGTCTTGATATTACATTATTAGTTTAGTTATCTAAAAACATTTTATATTTGTTTACGGAAAGAGTAAAATATTATTTTGAAACCCATTGATTTTAGGAACTAAATGGTGCCCCGCGCGCTGTTGCGGGATTTTTTTTGCAAAATATTTAACTGAATATTATTTAAATTAAACATGTATGTTTGAAACAATATTATTGAACTAGTATATGAGTTTAATGTAACTATCATAATAAAATGATAATTCCCATGCACGCATGTTGCATGTGGGTTTTCATTATGCGTAATGGTGGTGGACCTTTTTCTTGTATGTTGGATAATGAGGTGGCATACTTGCATGTTGAGAGAAATATGCTAGTGGGGACTAGCTATTTAGATATAGAAGATATATCCTTATTCCTACGAAGGATGTATTTTTTTTACATGTTAAGAAAGGTTAGACAATTTTGACATTCATCTTTGCTTGAACAACTTTTAAAATATTTTAAACTTATTAATGATTCTAAAAATCTATTTGACAAAACAACAAGGCGTCAACCTACAGATCTAACAATATGAACAGATGAACTGGAGCTCAGCTTTACACAACTGAACAAATTACAAAAAAAAAACAGTCAAGAGACAGGGAGCTCAAGATTACGAGGAGCTGTTTTCTCTGAACTTGAGCAGAACACAGGGAACAAATTTCTCTGAACTTAAGAGACAGGGAATGGAATTTGTGCCTGATAACAGGGAGGAGGGAGCTTACCTGCACCGCCTCCGCCGTCGCGTGTTGGCCTCGTCGTTGCCGGATCCTACACTAGAGCTCCCCGTGATTGGAGAGGAACACTGGAGTAGCCGCGGTTCAACCGGTTCCGCTCCTTGTACCCGGCGGCGCGCCCGCATTTCTTCCCCGCTAGGGCCTGGCCTCCACCAGCTTCAATTGCTTGCTGTCCTCGTCGCCCCCCGTGACGGAGGACGCATAGTCGCCCATCTCCGGCCTCCGCCATATCTCCTCGTCGCTCTCCACGGCTGCTACAGTCCATCTCGGGCCGAGGTGTCAGATTCAGCTGGCGAGCGAGCAAAGGCGCGTGGTGGTGTACCTCCTTTGAGGTTGTTCGGGCCGGAGCGGCGAGCGGTGGGAGCTGCACAGTGGAATGGATCGGGAGGAACAAGTTGCGCAGGGGAGTGGATCATGACTCATGAGGAGGGAGATGTGCAGAGGAGGAGACGAGGGAGATCTGCGCGGTGGCCGGCGACGCAGGAGGGGATGGGAGCGAAGACTGCGTCTGAGGGTAACGAGTCAACCCCATAGACCGAGCAAAACACCACGAAGTAAAAGTAAAACACACGAGAACTTGGCATTTACACGTAGAGAGTACAGTACATAGTAACGCGAGATCACGTACAAACTGTTCCAAACCACGCACCATAATATATTATACAAGGCCCACCTACTTGACGAGTATGCGGACTCCACCGATGCCCGCCATGAACGCCAGCGGCAGCTGCGAAGCGCACAACACCCACCGCCGTGTAAGACGAAGTTGATGCTCCTGCCGCCCGCCATCGGAATCGGATAGCCAGACGATCGCGACGCAAGCCTCGGCCAGGCGGATGATGCCGGCAACGATAACGGAGGCGTAGTAGGCCCACCTGTGGCCGACGAAGATGCCGGCGGGCGCCTTGTAGAAGGCCGACGCGGCCGACATGCAGGCGGTGAGGAGGCCGACGGCGCACACCATGTATTCCACCCACCGGCGATCGTTCCTCGCCGCGAGCTCCCCGGCCTCGATGTTCAAGTTGAGCGCCAGGTCACCCATCCCCATCGAATTGTGAAGTAGTTATCCTCGTATGGGTGTGTGTGGGCTGGGGGCTTGGGGCAACTGGGAGCAAGGGGACGCTTATATTTATAGCTAGTACTATAAGCGTCCAGCGTGGCGTCTTTGCAAAATGAGTAGAGAAAGGAAGGCAGGGGGCTTCGAAGAAGCGCGTTTGAAGCTGGCGTGTGCAATTGTGATTTTAGATTTTGTTTTTCTTCGGGTAACCAGATCACACCACCGTCGCTCTTATATTACGTCGCGATTTAGATATTTCTGTAGTTTGTAATCATCCATGTCACAATTTTAAAGTACCTTCCTTGCATATGCCTGGCCCCCCTTCTGTTTTTGTTGTACCTCGATCTCGAGGTAATAACTCAATAGACTTAGATCATTCATCTTGAAAAGCCTTTTTATTTATAGCTTGAATTTTGCTATCATATCTTCATATATCGAATAATCAATAGGTCGTTAGTGTAGATGCTAACTAATATACGATCCCTTCCTTGACCTTGCTTATACACATGATTTAAGATAGCCCGCTAAATAACCGATATATTGGTGATATAGCTGCTAGGAAAGCTCGTCGATATTTTTCTTCTTCATTGAATATCGGTAAATAGCACGATATATCAGGATTTTTTGTGTCAAATATCGGCAAATAGCTGTGAAAAACCCGCGCCGATATATCACTTAAAATAGCACGATATTTTAAACCATGCTTATACATGGTATGCTCCAGTAGACTTTGCTTGTAGCATAGTGTATGCGTGCATCGATTATCTCAAGATCGGCTTTATAAGAGGGCTACTTCACCATCTTGTATTGTTCAGTCATGTAACTTGTTTGATTTATTTATCTATAAAGGAAAGTGAAATCTTATTTTTTTGAAATACTCAGCCAGCTACACTTGCTTCGTCCTAAAATATAGTATCATAGTATAAAAAATGATCTTATATTTTGAGACAGAGGGAATACTTGCCATTCTCATCGCTCAATATGATCTCTCGTTACTAAAAGATCAACCTTGGTTTTAGATATTAATTGTTGGTTAAATCCTAAGATATTTGGTTAGAATCTGCTTAGGAACTATATGTCTTTCTGCAGGAATTCTAGTTGGTTAGAATCTGCTTTGTGAAGTAGACATATTTACCATATCTTTTTCACCGTAATGTTCTCCTAAGAACAAGTACTAGTGCTATGTTATATTTTTGCTGAGCAATCCATGTCATCAATGATCTAAGGCTAGTTTAACGCGGTTTAATAATGTCTCTCTCTCTCTCTCGCTCTCTCTCTCTCTCTGAGACTCTCTCTCTCTCTCTCTCAAGCCAAGCAAGTTGCGACGGAAACCGCAGCCAAGAGCGGCTCTCTCTCTCTCGCGACAGGGACTCAAGAAAGTTGCCGATCGATGGAATGAGCGGCGAGAGGCCGACGAATGGGCTAGTGCCACCGGCGGCACTGCACCGCCACCATCGGTATAGAGCCAAGGAAGACCACCGACCAACAAGACGTACACCTCGTTGTCGGAGTAGTCGGCAACGAGCGCGGTCAGCTCCTTAATTATCTCATCCTTCTCGGCTCGTGCGCGCATACCTTTTGTCAAACCATGGACAGGCAGCGACGCGACGAATGGCCTAGTGTGATCAGCATGGTGGAGTCGTGGACGTCGGTGAACCACCACGGTCAGTCAGTAAGAGCAGCCGCACGTTGGCCCCGCCTGTCACCGCGGTTAAAATGCTCATCACCGATAGGGTTCCGGCTACCTCGGTACCAGCTCCGCTCGTCCTTGAGCTCCACCGGTGTGCGGATCAAGCCGGAGGCTGCGGACGACGGCCGGCGAGCACGATGACCGTGCGGCTATCAGAAATGGCGCAAAGAAATTTAAGATCATCAAACAAAGCAGCTAAATCTGGGAATAATTTCTGAGATAATCGGCACACTCTTACACAACCAGCAAAATGCATCGGAAAAATTATACACAACCCAAAGCTACAACCTAAAACACTTAGGCTCCACGGCAACGCCCTCAAAAAGAGAAGACGGCGCAGATCGAGCGTCGTCACTAGCGAGTCCAAACGGACAAAAGGTCTTCATCTGAAGCCTTGAAACGGAGTGAAGAACCACCACGACGTCTTTAAGGCACCCATGGGTGTCGCCGCCGTAGGCTCTAAGGCACGGAGCTTTCGCTCGGCAACTCATCCCCGATATCGCCAGCGAGAGTGTGAGGAGGTCAAACCTAGATTCGGATCAGGACATCGCCCCTACTTGAGGGTATGTCCGAGCTAACCGCCGCCCGTTGCCCATACAACCCAGAGGGAGCCACCACCACCACATTGGTGGCTACCAAAAAGCAATCATGTGATCCACCATCCAGGGCCGCCGCCCCAGCATTCCTGTCCCTAGACACCGTTCTGTCCACCTCACGACACCTCAACCCCGGTAGGACGAGCAGTGGCGGAGCTTGAAAAAAAATGGGGGGGGGGGGGCGAAAGACCGGACAAACTTTGAATAATTGCAACAAAGCATGATTTGTAGACTTGATCAATAAATATATTGATATTTCCATATTGGTGGCATAGGTTGCAAAATACAAGTATGACGAGATCCATATATATACTGGACTATTTCATGATAGAACTAAATATAGAACTATACCAAAATATACTACTTAGCATGATAATTGGCATTTCATAGTTATACAAATCTGTGGTTCAAACAACAATAAAATCCCCAATTAGAAATTTAGGATTGAGGAAAATTCGCTTGCACTGAAAACCTAACTAGTAACTAGATTACCAATTACAACTTACCAATCCCCAAGGAACGGCTGTGAGGGTCGCTACTGCCTTCTGCTGCTGTCTGCTCGTCAGGTCGCTGCTACCTGCTGCTGTTGTCCGCTCGTCGCTGGTAGAGCCACTGAGCCAGCCAGCCAGGGGAAGCGGGGCGGGGGGCGGACTGGCGGAGGGGGAAGCGGACGAAAGGGTCGTTACTAAAGCGGACGAAAGATGGGCCTCCACGTGGAAGCCGGCTGGAGCGGGGGCTGGAGGACCTTTAGTCCCGGTTGGTGTTAAAAACCAGGACTAAAGGAATTTTTTTGAATTTTTTTTTTGAACTTTTTTTTGGATTTTTTTCATTTTCGAATCTTTTAATTATTTGACAATTTAATCTCTAATCACCCCTCCTCACTGCTTCAGAATTTAATCTCTAATCTCTAATCTCTAATATGGATTAATCAACACTCATTCCAAATCATCTAACTTCCCGGCCGGTCACCCATTCTCTCACTACTCCAGCCCGAGCACGCTTAACTTTCAGGTTCTATCTCCCCTACTTTCCAAGTCTGCACTTGTTGTTTTCCTCACAATAGTAATATATCAATCGTTATAACCCTTAGGTCTTGATATCACATGATTTAATTTTTTGAATTTCAAACAATTATTAAAAAAACAATCACGGTTAACAAACAACAATGATGTCACGATTAACAAAAAACAATCACGATTAACAAACCAAAAATATATATATAATTCATAATATTTATTACAGAAGATTGAAGCTAGAAGCGTCTAATCTAACGACTAGAGCTAAACTACTCGATCTTCTGCTTCTTGGCGGAGGTCCCGGCGCCCTCATCGTCGTCGCTGGGCGCCGCCCGCTTGATGGCCTCCTCCGACGCGACTTTCGCCTCCACACGCGCCGTCATCTCGGCCCTCATCTTCTCCTTCTTCTTGGCCCTCGCCTTGGCCAGGTTCGCGCGGGACTTCTCCGCACGATCGGCACGGCGAAGTTCCCGCGCCTCCAGCCGTTCCAGCGCCGCCAGCAGTTCCAGCGGGTCGTCGGCGGGCGGCGGGCTGTCGTCGGCGGGCGGCGGACTGTCGTCGTCGGCGGGGGGCGGGCTGTCGTCAGCGGCGCGCGATCGTCGCCCGCGCTAAGCTAGAGGCCGCGACTTTGGAGGCGGGTCCCAAAACTTACGCCTTTCGGAATTGCCCTTGTCCGACGGGGTGTCGGAGTCGGACGGCCATCGTAGTGGCGACCCCGACATGGCGGCGAGATGCTCGTCGGGCGCGAGAGGGATGAGAAGGGAAGATGAGATGAGATGAGTCGGATGAAGTGCTCCCGGCCTTCGTCTACTTATAGCCTGAGAAGCTCGTCGGGCGCGCACGGGAAGACGAAGCGCCGTCATTGGTCCCGGTTCGTAGCTGGAACCGGGACTAAAGGTTACCTTTAGTCCCGGTTCCAGCTACGAACTGGGACCAATGGATGGAGGCCGAACGCGCATGGGAAGCTCGTCGGGCGCGCGCCGCACGCGTATACGAAGAAACCGCCTCGGGACGAAGCGCGGGAAGACGAAGCGCCATCTACTGGTCCCGGTTCGTAGCTGAAACCGGGACTAAAGGTTGGCCTTTAGTCCCGGTTCCAGCTACGAACCGGGACCAATGGATGGAGGCCCATACGTCCCGGTTCGTATCTGGAACCGGGACTAATGCGTCCAGACGAACTGGGACCAGTGCCCCACGAGGCCCGGCCGGCGCCCTGGGCGCACGAACCGGGACGTATGCCCCCATGGGTCCCGGTTCATGACTGAACCGGGACTAATGGGCTGGCCAGGTCTGAACCAAAGCCCTGTTTTCTACTAGTGTAAGAAACGTGCAGCTGGGGTACTGAGGGGGCCAAATGACTGCTCCCCTTGGTTTCTCAATCTAACTACTAATAAAAAATTTGATTTGGGCTAAGGGGCGGCGCCCCCCCCCTGACTGCTACATAGCTCCGCCTGTGAGGACGAGTAGACATCTGTTGTCTCTATGCCCGGCATAAGTCCTCGGATCTGGGTTGACCTTCCACTGTAGGAGGCGTCGACGCCTACATCCCCATCCAGTCCCCAAACTGGATTGAGGGGACACGATCCTAGGACTGCAAACAGTCGCCGTCAAGCCCTCCCGGAACTCACACGACGCCAGATCCATGATCAAAGGCATCGATATATAGGAGCCGAAGTAGTTTGGAAGCCTGGAGATTCACACTTTTGGGCTGGTCTCATGGCGACAAAGAAAGACTTTTATCACTATGGAGTTTTCAAGATTAAGGATGGGTCGGAGATAAGATTTTGGGAGGATATATGGCTAGGAAATGCCACACTCCGAGATCAATATCCGACACTATACACCATTGTGCGACATAAGGGAGATACGCTGGCCACGGTCATGCAGGAATCACCCCCTAATGTCGCATTCAGGAGAGACTTAATTGGTCCAAGACTAGTGTCTTGGAATGCCTTGCTAGAACGGCTAGCGGAAATGCAGCTGTCACAAGGTCACAATGAGTTTCAATGGAATCTCAATAGGAATGGAAAATTCTCTGTGGATTCTATGTATAGGGCGCTTGTCCAACCTGAAATACCAGTCGATAATAATAATAAAATATGGCAAATGAAGATACCTCTAAATATTAAAGTCTTTGCATGGTATCTTCGAAAATGTGTTATTCTAACGAAAGATAATCTTGTCAAGCGCAACTGGCAAGGAAGTAAGAAATGTGTTTCATGTGCTCATGATGAGACAATAAAACACCTATTCTTCACATGTAAGGTTGCACACACTATTTGGTCAGCTATCCAAATGGCTTCAAACTTATATCAACCCACATCCGTTGCTAACATCTTTGGCAATTGGCTGAACGGGATAGATAGTAAGATTAAAACCATTCTTAGGGTAGGAGTGCTAGCCGTAATATGGTCGCTCTGGCTATGTAGAAATGACAAGATTTTTTCTGATAAAAATTTCACTTGTTCGCAGGTTCTTTATCGATGCACGGGTATTCTCCGTTCGTGGACCATCTTACAACGGGTGGAATATCGAGGCCTATTTATGGAGGCGTGTGCACGACTGGAAGCAGTGGCGAGGGATATTTTTATCCAACATGGGTGGGCGCGTGACCTACGCATAGAGCTATCATGAGTGGCGATAGTTCTTAATTGTATCTTGTCGCATACTCTTTTATTTTTCTGTTTTGGTGGTTTACGGCTTTGTGCATCTTAGTTATGCAGAGGCCGGGTGTACTTACTTAAACCTTTTGAGTAATAAAGCCCTTTATCCAAAAAAAAGGAGCCGAAGTAGTGCCAGAGCCACCTTCATCGCACACCGCCCCCGTGACAAAGCCGTCCACGGTGGCACAGTAGGCCAAGACTAGCCTCATCTACCCGGGGAGTGACCCTGATCTTCCCTGGGCACATATCCGCCCTGCCCAGGCACAAACCCTAGGATCAGGCGTCACTAGCCCAGTCCTAGGAGAAGATAAGATGTCGCACCACCGCTCCGCTCTGCCAGCCGAACCGCATCCGCCACGTTGCCACAGCCAACACCAGCCCGCACCACCGAACCAGCCTTCGAACCACACCACCGTAGCCCGCATCCCGTACCGATCAAGTCTGACTGTCGTAGCGTAGGCATGCACCACCGTCGATGCCACCCTCGGCCCACGCCATCGTGCATGTCGGACCGACAAAGTTGTTGTCTTCAGGAGACGATAGCCGCCCCTCGGAGCACGCACCACCGCCCAACCGCTAGGGACCCAGGTCGAACCGCCCGCCGGGCAGCACCACTACCGCCCCAAACGCTCAGCACCGATCGCCCGCACCAGATCTGGACTAAGGATTTATGTGATGCTCTAGGGATCATACAATCATAATCATTATGCATGCTCATAGAGGATTAATGTGATGGACCAACATAATCGTTTGTCTAGGTCGATCAATAAGAGAAAAAAGGCTACCGGCAAATATAGGCGAATTCCTCTATAAATTAATATAAAATGTTTTAGATCACTAAAAATTACGACACGATCTTTCCTCTCTTTTTTGAGTGAGAGACATGGGTCGGTAGGTGTTGCTGGATGGATACAAAAATTATTAGTGTAGCAACAGGCCCATACATAATAAATGGATCAATGACGAGTTAATTGCACCGTTCATACAATAATTTGTTCCCAATGCTCACTTTAGTACAACAATTTGCAAAACATATTAATTTGCTCTCTAAACTTGTTTCTCATGCTCAGTTTGATACAAATACATTTTTTGTACCAAAAAAACTAATTTTGGCTCAGAAAAATCAAACATTTCCCCGAAATTAATATTTTTTACTTGGAAATAAAAAAAATTATTCGCAAAAATATTTTCGGCCTAGAAAACTTAATTTTTTACTCCACAAAAAATATATTGTACCCGGAAATAATATTATTTTATCCAAAAACTCCAAATTTTACCTGATAAATACTATTACCCACAAAAATATTTTTCATCCAAAAAAACTTATCCAACAAAAATCGTTTTACACAAAAATAATCATTTATCCCAAGAAATCTTTTGTGAAGAAACCGGCGAAAATTTTAATTTTTAAACAACAATAATTAACTTTTACCCCAAATATATTTGGTCCAGTCCCACTTGTCTCCATTTTCCCGCTTTTGTTGCATCTGACACATGATAAATGTTGCAATCGTAGTATAAAATGTTACTATCTGTAATACTATTATACTAATATTATTGTATAGATCTATGTTACTTTTTGCTAAATGGATTTATTTAATAGTATTTTAGTGCGAAGCGCATTCATTTGGTAGCATGATATGAAAATGTTACTAATGATTTTTGCTACAAACAAAAAAGATGAAGTGTGATCGGTGATGATGGGTCCCGAATTTTGCTGCAACCATTATAAAAGAAGCTACAAGCGTAGATTAAATTTGCTGCCACGAATTGATGGTAAATATGATACGTAATTTATTAATCTGATTTTTGGTTGCAACAGTGAAAAAAATTGAAAGAAAAAAATGCACATAATATTTTTTTGTTGCATCCATGTACAAAAAAAGTTGCAACAGATAGTAAAAAATACTACCATCAGCGATTTAAAATTTGTTATCACAATTTTTTTTCTGCAAAAACATCAAAAATAAAAATGTTGCATCTCTGTACTAAAAAAGTTGCGATAGTACCGCAAATGTTGCAGTAAAAAACGAAGGAGTACACGCAAATCTGGACCGTTAAATCGCGAAGATCGGACGGTCCGAGTTTGACCGGCGAACTAGAGCGCCGGCCGACCGGCACAGAGCGTCGCCCTTAATTCTATGCCACATCATCAAATTTGCTTAGTTGACATACATGTACTAGCTATGATACTTTCATTGCGGGAAGTCTAACCCCTCACGTACATGTTCCGGTATAAACAAAAAATAGCTCAACGGTTACTATCTTCCTTTTACAGAAAAACAATGGTGCCCACCAGAATGTGGAAAAGAAGTTACAAGTGAGTATCTGGGGAGTGAGGTTTTTTAGATCCCGAGCTAGCTCCAGTGAGCTTGTCTTTTGAAAATTTTGAAAAACCTATTTTTAAGATTTGAAAAATTCTGAAAAAATATACACTGGAACATTGAGGTGCATTCCATATTTCTAATTTTTTTATGATGAAATACGCTTTGGTATAAGCTACGCAAAAATAATAATTTCGTGTACTTTAATAATGAATAGTACGTGTGCTAGAAATACAAAAAATTTGCATTTCTGTGTAGCTCGCATACAAACATATTTTACCGTGAAACTTCGCAAACAAGTAATATACATCCATATGTGTGTGTGTGTGTGTTTTTCAGATTTTTTTGAAACCTAAAAATTGGATTTTTGAATTTTTAAAAATAAAGGAGCCATGGAGCTAGCGATGCAGAAGGTATTTCCGGTATCTTGGAGCCAAATGTATACAATATTATTTACACTTCTTCTTCAGTACTCCCCACTAAGGAAATGAACGGCTGAGATTAAATCGTACCCCTTCATAACAAAGGGCAAGATGGTCAAAAGTTTTTTTTAAAGCGGCATACACCGCAGTGCCCCTGTACGCGCGCCTCCAAGTGGAATATGAAGGTGCGATCAGCATGAAAAGGAACCGTCGGGGTCAAGAGAAGCCACACCTTGGCCCCACCTTTGAGCCCGTCGCCGCAGTTAATTATCTCCAGCAGGGTTGGCCCCGCCGGTCTTTGTGTAGTCGGAGGGGCGTCAGTGAACCGCCACGGCGACAATGGGGCCTGGGGGTGTACGCGGCTCGGTCCACGATGGCGAGGGCGATGATTCGTCGATGCGAAATCTCGGCAGACCTTGGGATCGTGGTACCGAGAATGGCTTGTTGCCGCCCTGCATCGTGGCAACACGGCGAGTCGGTTAGGGTTCTACATGTGCCTCAGCCCGTTCCTTTTTTTTCAAAGAAAAAATCTAACCAGGCGACTCACGACGCACGCATGCTAATTCAGGCCTTGTGATTTTTTTTGAATTGAACTTACTTGGCCCCACGTAGGTCCTACTGCCCTTTTTTACTTTTTAGAGGGGTGGGGAGTGGGGGGGGGGGGGGGGGTGTACCTAAGAATGGCTCAAAGATTAGGCTGTGGAGTGATGGCTGAGCGGTTGATAGCTTCGGTTTAGAAACCGGTTTTCTCCACACGGGTAGGAAGTCCCTTCGAAATTGGATTTCTCTATTATTTAACGTTGCAAACCGGAAGCACAACATGAAAATTTTGAAAAATGTAAAGGGCCCATTTGAAAGCAATTTACCAATGCTTCTCCCCTCCATCTTCTATATGTCCCTCTTGACCTCTGCCCTCGCCACTCCCTGCACCCCGAACAGCTCATCTCGTGGCTTTAGATGACGACAAACTGACACGATGCTCCCGTTATCTCCACCTTAAACCGGGTTCGCTTTGCCAAAAACCCAACGATATATATCACCGTGTTTAAATCGGGGACACTGACCAAGAAAACCAGAGACTGAGACATCAGGAGTAAGATTCGTTCATGCTCCAAACGTTGACGATCAAAAAGTTCAAATGAGCAGCAAGTCTAAATAGTCGACTGCAATTTAGGTATTTCCATAATAAAAAAAGAGAAAAAGGTTCCATGGAAAAGGTGGCTGATCGGCTAGCGGTCTGCGGTGGTGGTCTAATTTTGGTTGACCAATCAGCTAGCAAGCGTCTGCTGGAAACTTTTTCAACTATAAGAACTGTATCCTTCGCACATGGAGATAACACTGTAGCACTATGATTTGTACTGTACTGTGCGTCGTGAGGTGGAGGGTGGCGGTGTCTTGGGGCAGGGAAGCCGGGGCGGCGGCCTTGGATGATGGACCACATGGTTGCTTTCCGACATGCATCATGGTGGTGGTCAGAGGCGGAGACAAGGGGGGGCCAGCAGGGGCTAGATCCCCTCCAATGATCGGCCCCCCTCAATGTCTCACGGGCTATACTATGCTAATATATGCGCTAATTGGCCCGAGATAATGACAATTCAATTAGCAATTTGATCCAAGATTTATACTAATCTATAATACTATAATAGATCATCCCCACTATTTTATCTATCTCAACATGCAAGCATGCCACATCATCAAAGGCCCGACACAATATGCATGAGAACAAGTTCTTCATTATTAGTTGATCTCATGCACACATTCATTTAATGACACATGCAACCTCCCTCAACATGCATGAATTATTTCCTATTATATTACATCACTTTCAACATGCATATATGTCACATCATTAAAGACTCACCACAATATGCACGAGAACAAGTTCTTTGTTATTAGTTGATCTTATGCATACATCAATATAATGACACATGCCAACTCACTCAACATGCATGGATTTTTATCATTATATTAAATTACTTATATTTAATAAATATTTTTAACTACAAAATAATAAAATACAATACATAAAAATGTATTTTTATACTTTAGTTTATATACTATTAATTCAACTATTCATGTTTCATGCAATCAATCATTCAAAATATATTGCAACTGATTCTCGCAGCAACGCGTGGGGTATCATCTAGTATGTGTAAAACATGCAAACGAAGCCCAATAGTAGCCCATCAATCCATTCTTACCACGGTTGAGAAGAATAGGCCTATAAGTTTGATTTTTTTCTTAAGTCTACACGTTAATATAATCCAAAGTCCATCGGAGACTCCCAATTCGTTAATCACTCGCGTAAAAAAACGCTAGTCGCTAGGGTTTCTTGCCGCCGCTCAATGCCTCGCCGGCTCGCCGCACCCCCAATCCTGCTCGGCAACCATCAGGCGATGCCCCTGTTTGTCGGCGGAGCCTGCACCTCGGTACTACTAGACGCAAGTTACTTCGATGGTGTTAGCCGCTCCGCTGATAGCGCCATCGAACGATGCCATTGAATCCATCAGTATACGCAATGTTCTAAGGCTCCGTTTAAAAGGTACTAATACACACTATCCCTAATAGTTGGTTCTTTCTATTTCTATGGATCACGACACAGTAGACAGTAGTCTATAAATTAAGCATGTAGAGTAACATTTTATGTTAATTTACTCATTTTATTTTTTTTCTAAAAAAACAACATATACTGTTGCTAAATTTTTAGTTAAGTTATTAGTTGTATGTTTGATCTATCTTTTCTTTGTAATATTTTAGTTGCTAAGATGCACGTGAAGATAACTGTTAAAAAGATCATTTATAATGGTTTATGGGTAAAGAAAATTATAGTTTCGACCCGCCCCCCTATGTTCAATTCCTGGCTCCGCCCCTGGTGGTGGTGGTGGCTCCTCCCGGTTGTGTGGGCAACAGGTGACGAAACGGCGGGTAACTCGGGCATGCCCTCTCTAGTAGGGTGATGCCCTGATCCGGATCTGGCAACTAGACCTCATCGCGCTTTCCCTAGTGGCATCGATGGCATGGGCGAGTTGCCGAGTGAGAGCTCTGTGTCTTGGCACCGGCGGCGGCGACACCCGTGGGTGCCGCTCTTTTCCTGAAGACGTCGTTGCAGTTCTTCTCCTCGTGTAAAGGCTCCGGGTGAAGACATCTGTCCTTCTGGACTCGGTAGCGGCGACGCTCTGTGCCGTACTCCCTCTTGAGGGCGTTGCCATGGAGCCTAGGTGTCTTAGGATGTAGCGTGGAGTTGTGTGTAGTTCTACCGATGCCTTCTGCTGGTCGCGTAGGTGCACCGCTTATCTCATGATCGGCTTTGTAAAAGGGTTACCTCACCACTTTGTATCGTTCGGTTGTGTACCTTGGTTCGATTTATTTATCTATAAAGGGGGGCGAAAGCCTACTTTCTGAGTGTACTGTACTGTGTGCAGTACCGTGGAGTGAGAGAGAAAGAAAATTAGGTCCCCGCGCGTGTGGATTTGCTGCTAGGAAACTTCGTATTGAGTCCTCAGATGGCCTTTTTTTATTTTTTGTTTCATAAAGGATGCTTTATTACTTACAAGGTTAAACTGTGTATCCTTCATATCCTTCGTTGTACCCTTCAACTGTGTATACACTTTCGTAGACAGATTCCAATTCTTCACACGTTGTATAAAAGAACAGTGCTATCCACACGACACTAAGCAGACGATTTTTGCACGATGTTCATCGTGTGTTCAGCACTTCCATTGTATAAATGATCATAAACGAAGTGTATTGGTTACTTTGGTCCACCTATAAATAACCACCTGCCACAGATAAATTCTCTTATCGTTAAGGACTTAACAAACATTGCATACTAGCAAAGTAACCAAACGCGTCCTTAGTGCCTATCTGCATCACGGGAAACCCTGACCCAGACATCCCAAACATATGGCCCTCTCCAACCAAGGTAACCGTCATAGTGTTATGGTCGGGATCGAGTATTCGCGGAAGAAACCCACTAGTGGCTAGTTATGGGTTTTAGCCCAAGTAAATTAGGGGCTTAGCCCAAGTAAATTAGGGTTTAGAGGAGACCGTCCTCCTATATAAACACATGTACCCCTTCGATATTAAACAGACAATAAAACAGTATTAACTGTCGTCTTCCTCAGAAGACGGAAGATCCCCAACCCTAGCCGCCCCCTGCACCTAGCCGCCGCCTCCTCCCTCCCTCGCGACGGCGACCCGCTGCCGGCGCCGAACCTTCCCACCGCTCCTCCCTCACTTCCACCCCTACAACCTACGTCCTCGAACCGGTAGAACCCTAGCCTCTACCACTTTGGTATCAGCTAGCCTAGGTTTGATGGGCTCCAACGGACTCTCCACCAACCTCACCACGTCCGCCGCCGTTCCCGCCACCTCCGCCGCCATGACGCCGGCCTTGCAGCCGGGGGCTGCCCCCGCCGCCCTAGCGGAGCTCGCCGCCACCTTCGCCGACAGCCTACGCGCCATCCGCCTCGAGCTGGCCGAGCTCCGGGCGGGCCAGCAACCCCCCCCCCCCCCGCCGGCCGCCGCCCGGTTGCCACCGCCCCCCGCCACCACCCCGGGGCACGCCGCCTTCAAGTGGCCGGCCTCGCCCTCGCCGATCCCGGCCTGGGCCGACGCACCGCCCGTCTACACGCCGGCGGCACCCCAGCCAACGGTGCCGCCGTTGGCTGCTCCCTTCGCCGGGAGCCCGCCCTTCACCACAGGCCGCCAGGAGGGCGACTACGGGGCTGCGCCGCCCGGGCCGCAGCCACCCCGCTTCACCAAGATGGATTTCGCCACCTACAACGGCACGGTAGATCCCCTGAACTGGCTGAATCAGTGCGAGCAGTTCTTCCGGGGGCAGCGAACGCTCGCCTCCGACCGCACGTGGCTCGCCTCCTATCACCTCCGGGGCCCTGCACAGACATGGTACTACGCCCTCGAGCAAGAAGAGGGCGGGATGCCGTCATGGGAGCGCTTCCGCGACCTGTGCCTCCAGCGATTTGGGCCGACCCTCCGCGGGAGCCGCCTCGCCGAGCTCGGCCGCCTCGCCTTCACCACCACGGTCCAGGACTTCGCCGACCGTTTCCAGACGATCGCCTGTCATGCCCCGGCCGTCTCAGCACGCCAGCGCGCTGACCTCTTCGTCGGCGGCCTCCCCGACCACATCCGCGTCGACGTCGAGCCGCGAGAGCCTGCGGACCTACAGACGGCCATGTACTACGCACGCGCGTATGAGCAGCGCGCCATCACCATGCAGCAGGTCTACACGGGTCGCGGCAGCACGCGCCCCGCGCCCCGGCCCACCCCGGCGCCAACCGCCCCACCACGACCCGCGCTGGCTGCCGCGGCCGGGGGACCTCCTGCGCCGAACCGCCCATTCAAGCGCCTGACATCTGCGGAGCAGCTCGACAGGCGCCGCAAAGGGCTCTGCTTCAACTGCGACGAGCCGTATGCGCCGGGCCACACGTGCGCTCGCCTCTTCTACCTGGAGACTGTCGACGATGCCGACGTGGAGGCCCTCACTACCGAGCTCGCGACCACCAACGTCACTGAGGCCGGCGTCACGACCTACGGGCCGGTCGACGCCTCCGCCTGCGTCGTTTCTCTTCATGCGATGGCAGGCATCCAGACGGCGAAAACGATGCTGCTCTCGGTGACGATCAAGGGGGAGTGCCTTACTGCGCTGGTGGACACGGGCTCGACGCACAACTTCTTGTCCAACACCGCCATGCGCCGCCTGACTCTTCAGCCGGTGGGTTCGGAGCAGTACAGCGACACTGTCGCCAACGGGGACCGTCTTACGTGCCAGGGCGTGGCACGACAGGTTCCCGTGCTCGTAGGCAACGAGCCGTTCTTCATCGACTGCGTCGGCATCGACTTGGGCTGCTACGACTTCATCCTCGGCGTCGATTTCCTGCGCACATTGGGGCCCATCCTGTGGGACCTCGACGTGCTGTCCCTGATCTTCTGGTGCGCGGACGGCCGCCGCGTCCACTGGACGGGCCTGGGCAGCACCGGCGCATCTCCGCAGCTCCACCTCATGGCCGCCGCGCTCGACGAGGCGCAGCCCCTATTAGCCGACCTCCTGCAGCAGCACGGCGACATCTTCAACGAGCCACAGGGCCTCCCTCCCTCGCGGCCTTGTGACCACCGCATACACCTGCTGCCGAACACGGCGCCCGTCGCCGTGCTGCCGTACCGGTATCCCCAGCTGCAGAAGGACGAGCTCGAGCGCCAGGTAGCGGTAATGCTGGCCCAGGGCATCATTCGTATTTCGACATCACCGTTTTCCGCTCCGGTGCTCCTTGTGCGCAAGGCCGGCGGCACGTGGTGTTTCTGCATCGACTTCCGCGCCCTCAACACCGTGACGTCCAAGGACAAGTTTCCCATCCCCGTCGTGGATGAGCTCCTGGACGAGCTACATGGCGCGCACTTCTTCACCAAGCTCGACCTCCGCTCGGGCTATCATCAGGTGCGCATGCACCCTGACGACATCGCGAAGACGGCGTTCCGCACTCACCATGGCCACTACGAGTTCTTGGTGATGCCGTTCGGCCTCTCCAACGCCCCGGCGACCTTTCAGGCCTTGATGAACGACGTGCTTAGCCCCTACTTACGCCGCTTTGTGCTTGTGTTTTTTGATGATATTCTTATCTACAACGCGTCTTGGGCGGAGCACCTGCAGCATGTGGCCATCATCTTCAACGAGCTTCGAGCGCATCGCCTTCATCTCAAGCGCTCGAAGTGCTCGTTTGGCACGACCTCCGTCACCTACTTGGGCCACGTCCTCTCGGCGGACGGTGTCGCGATGGACGCGGAAAAGGTCGCCGCCGTCGCCGCCTGGCCGACGCCACAGTCGCCGCGGGCTCTTCGCGGATTTTTGGGCCTCGCAGGATACTACCGGCGGTACATCCAGGACTTCGGCATCATCGCCGCGCCGCTCACCCGCCTGCTTCGCCGCGACGCCTTCTCCTGGGACGAGGAGGCGGCCACGGCATTCGCCGCCCTGCAGCGAGCCCTCACGACGGGCCCTGTCCTCCAGATGCCGGACTTCGACGCACCGTTCGTGGTGGACTGCGACGCCTCCGGTATCGGCTTCGGCGCCGTCCTTCACCAGGGCGAGGGGCCACTCGCGTTCTTCAGCCGCCCCTTTGCCGCGCGCCACCACAAGCTCGCCGCTTATGAGCGCGAGTTGATCGGGCTGGTCCAGGCAGTGCGCCACTGGCGGCCTTATCTTTGGGGTCGGACATTCCGTGTGCGCACGGACCACTACAGTCTGAAGTTCTTGCTAGATCAGCGCCTCTCCACCGTACCGCAGCATCAGTGGATCAGCAAGCTCTTCGGCTTCGACTTCACCGTCGAGTACCGTCCCGGCCGCCTTAACACGGTCGCCGACGCCCTGTCCCGCCGCGACGTCGACGACGCGGCCGACGCGCCCACTATAGGCGCGGCCCTCTGCATCCACTCCGGGCCGTCTTTCGCCTTCATTGACGAGGTTCGCCGCGCTACTTCCACGGCCACGGACGCGCAGCATCTGCGTCAACGCCTGGCCGACGGCGAGCTGGCCGCGCCGTGGCGCCTGGACGAGGGACTGCTTCTCCATGGCCGTCGCATCTTCGTGCCGGATCATGGCGACCTGCGCCACCAGGCCTTGTCCTTGGCACATTCTGCAGGTCATGAGGGTGTCCAGAAGACCCTGCACCGTTTCCGTACTGACTTTTATATTCCAGGGGATGGCGTCCTGGTACGAGATTGGGTACGGACGTGTGTGAAGTGCCAGCGGAACAAGACGGAGACGCTCCGTCCGGCGGGTCTCCTGCAGCCGCTGGACGTGCCCTCCCAGGTGTGGGCGGACATCTCCATGGACTTCATCGAGGGACTACCAAAGGTTGGAGGCAAGTCCGTCATCCTCACAGTGGTCGATCGCTTCTCTAAGTACGCGCACTTCATCGCACTCGGTCATCCCTACACGGCGGCGTCCGTGGCACGCGCTTTCTTCGATGGCATCGTCCGCCTCCACGGGTTTCCGTCCTCCATCGTCAGTGATCGTGACCCTGTGTTCACGGGCCACGTCTGGAGGGACCTCTTTGGGTTGGCGGGCGTGAAGCTCCGCATGAGCACGGCGTTTCACCCCCAGACGGACGGCCAGTCTGAGGTCGTCAACAAGATCATCGCCATGTACCTGCGCTGCATCACAGGGGATCGTCCACGAGCTTGGGTGGACTGGCTGGCGTGGGCGGAATTCTGCTACAACACTTCCTACCACTCCGCGCTGCACGCCACGCCCTTTGAGGTGGTTTATGGAAGGCCACCGCCAGCAATGCTTCCCTATACGCCGGGCACGACGCGCACTGAGACGGCAGATGACCTACTTCGTACCCGCGACGAGATACTGACTGAAGCGCGCCAGCGTCTTATTCAGGCCCAGCAGTTGGCCCGGAAGTACTATGATGCACACCATCGCGCGGCGGAGTTTGAGGTGGGCGACTGGGTCTGGCTTCGTCTTCTTCACAGGACGACCCAGTCCTTGGACCCGCGCTCCAGGCGCAAGTTGGGGCCTCGCTAAGCCGGTCCCTTTCGTGTGCTGGAGCGCATCGGCACGCTCGCATACCGTCTGGAGCTGCCTACGGGGTCACGCCTCCACGATGTCTTCAACATCGGCCTCCTGAAGGCCTACCGTGGCGAACCTCCGTCTGCACCGCCAGCTCTTCCACATACTTCGGATGGTCGTCTCGAGCCTGCTCCGGCGAGTGTGGCTCGCGTGATGAAGGCCCAGCGGCGCCGCGGTGTCTGGCACGTCTTGGTGCATTGGACAGGCATGTCAGAGGATGAGGCGACTTGGGAGACTCTTGAAGACCTCCGCCAGCAATTTCCAGATGTTCAGCTCGAGGACGAGCTGTTTGCGGAGGCGGGGAGAGATGTTATGGTCGGGATCCAGTATTCGCGGAAGAAACCCACTAGTGGCTAGTTATGGGTTTTAGCCCAAGTAAATTAGGGGCTTAGCCAAGTAAATTAGGGTTTAGAGGAGGCCGTCCTCCTATATAAACACATGTACCCCTTCGATATTAAACAGACAATAAAACAGTATTAATTGTCGTCTTCCTCAGGAGACGGGAGATCCCCAACCCTAGCCGCCCCCTGCACCTAGCCGCCGCCTCCTCCCTTCCTCGCGACGGCGACCCGCCGCCGGCGCCGAACCTTCCCACCGCTCCTCCCTCACTTCCACCCCTACAACCTACGTCCTCGAACCGGTAGAACCCTAGCCTCTACCACATAGAGACATTCCAAACATCCTTTTCATCCTTTCATATCATATGCGCCGCTTAAAGGATGGTAAACATATACTTTGCAAATAGAAAAATGGTAGACATATTGGCACTCTCCAACAGGCAACCAAGATCACGTGATAGAGACATCCCAACATCTTTGGCACCCTCATATGTGTGCCGCTAAAAGGACGGTGATGACGGACACGCTGACCTAGAGACCGAAGTCCCGAAGAACTCCAGGTTTGCACTATAAAATACGGCAATGAGCGCAACAAGAGCACTTGCTCCTCCCGAACCTTATTTGCACCCATACTAGCCAATTTTTGCAGTTTATCCGGGAATGGTGGACACGGCGCTCAGCCTCAATGTCGAGGCCGGCGAGCTCGCGGCGGCTGCGACGAGGGGCCACCGGTGGGTGGAATACATGGTCTGCGCCGTCGGCCTCGCCACCGCGTTCATGTCGGTCGCCTTGGCCGTCTACAAGGCGCCCGCGGGCATCTTTGACGGCCACAAGTTCGCCTACTACGTCTCAGTCGTCTCCGCCGGCGTCGTCGGTCTAGCGGAGGCATGCACCGCCGGCGTTGGTTCCACGGAGGCCACGGAAGCCCGGCTACAGCGCCTCGCACGCCGCTGCGTCCTGTGCGCTGCGCTCCTGCCCCTGGCCTTCATGGCTGGCCTCGGTGGACTGCGCATACTCCTCAAGTAGCTAGTAGACTTTGCAGCTGCTCCGAGTTTGGATCCATAGCCATTTTTATGCTTGTACTTACGTCTTGGTTAGAGTGGCATGCACACTTTGCGTGCCACTAATCCCCTATGCACAATAGACCTGCTAATTTGCATTCCTCAAGTCAGTGTGTACGTATGTATATATGTACTGGTTTGTAAGTTAATCTCCGACTCTCCGTCCTCTAGGTTTGTACTATATATATAGTAGTAATAGTAGTAATTAATAAATTAGATTATTATAATGTGCTTGTGCTCTCTAATCAAATGTACGAATTCATATATAGTAGAGTACCCACCACCTGGAAATTCATTGAGCTTTTGGATCTCCTGAGATACCGGGTTTACTATGAGATTCAGTCAGTGGATCTCCTGAAATCTATTGTTCGGTTCATGAGTACATCCACAATTGGACACCTTTCCCGTTACTAATATAACATTATTTTGTGCCAATCAAGTGGCAGCGTGCACTTTCATTTCCCTCATTGGCAAGTGGGCATTCGCTCTTTAGTTGTGCACTTGTGCATGAGGTTTGGGCGCAATCACTACCCCACACACACACGGACGCAGTTTCGTTGCCGTAACGTCACCTGCCTTTGGGTGTGTGACATGTGGACCATTCACCTATTGTACCCATATGTCATGTATTCAAAGTCACCTACCTTAACGCACTGAAGCTCAGTCCCACACACACACCACTCCTAGGAGGCAAGTCACTTCATTGAAAATTTTAAATCCACTCGACAGTCCCATAAACCAGTCAAATATTTTTTGCTGCAGACACAATGACACAAGATTGTAATCCTATGATTTTTCGGTTCAGGTTGTTAGAGCATTTCTAATCAAACCTTAAAAGTTAACTCATGAAACGAAACCTAGCTCTAAAAAATCAAGCCATGTTGGTGTTTGTGACCGACTATATGCGCGTCGCAAAGTTGGCTAGCTGATCAACTGAGCCATCTGCAAGTACGAGTATCAAAATGCATGCACATAAGTGATGAGTTTTCTTTTGCAAGAGGCCATGTTTTATTGAATTGTTATTTTAATGCTACATACATCTATTTATAAACGGAAATAATTTTGATTAAAGAGAGCATCTCAATACATCCTAGAATGAATAAGGAAATGTAATTAAACTAAAGATACCTTCTAGTACGATCCTCACTAGCCCGTTCACATAAGTGACGAGTTGTACTACACACGATGGTGCAATTTGGTCCACAAAAAAGCGCTAGCTTTTTTTGTTGTTGAGGATAACACACGCCACTTTATAACTCCATGTTCAAAAGTTCATCAGAGATAATAGAAAGAATACAATCCGGTGACCTGTTCAAAAGTTCATCAGAGATAATAGAAACGAGACGCGTCCCGCAAAACCACACCCACCCCTGCCTTCTCGCGCCCTCTTGACAGGGCGCCATCCACATTCTCTTTCAGCCACCCCTCTGCAGGCGGAATTGAACTATCCTTGGCTCCCAAGACCTGAGTTGGAGGGAGCTTCTGGTGTACTGACTTCCATTCCTCCATTGCCGTCCATATTGCATGTATTATTTCATGTGGATCACGAATCCTCCGCCCATCCCTCGCATCATTCCTTGCTAACCAAAGCCCGTAAACACCATTGATGAGCACCTCCTTCGCCTCTTCTCCCGCCTCTTCAAACCAATCCAGCAACCACCTTGCCATGGCGCTCTGGGTATCACATCGCACCGGTGGATTAGCCACCTCGACACCCTTTTTTGAGCGCAACAATTTCCAGACCAGCTTAGAGTGGGGGCATGACCAGAAGCGATGATGAATGGTTTCCTCTCTGCCGCACACCACACAGATAACTCCCTGTTTAATTTTTCTCCGACTCAGCTCTGCCCCCCACTGCCAAACCATTCTTGATCAGTCTCCACGTATGTATTTTTGCTTTTGGGGGTGCATTTGTATCCCACAGGGCCATCCAAGCTTTGTGATCATTGCCAGTAGAAGAAGAGCCCAACCTCTCCTTCGAATTCCGCAGCTCCATAGCAAGATGATATCCATACCACACTGAGTACAACCCCGATCTGGTATAGTTCCAAGCCAAGGAGTCGGGAACGCTGGAGCCTCCCACAGTGATCAACTCGATTTCCTTAGCTTCAGATTGAGGGAACACCTCAGCCAGCCACACTTTATTCCAGCTTTGCCCATTCGGCGTCAGCAGGTCGAACACTTTCTGGACACCGGGTACATACACGCCTCCCAGCGGGGTCATGATGCCTTTCCGAGGTATCCAGTGATCATGGAAAATGTTCACTTTCTTCCCATGCATTGCCCATCCTCCATATCGATACCTTCCGTAACAAATCTCTACCGTGTAGGATACTTCTGAAAGTGAACGAGCCCCCCGTGGGACATGTTGCTGACATGATCGAGTGCTCATTGAAATACCGAGCCTACAGAACTCTCGCACATAGCGAGTTTGGGAATTATTGTACAAGCCTTCATGCTTGCTTTGCCAACAAGGCTTGGTTAAAAGCTTCAAAATCTCTAAACCCCAAACCGCCATCTTTTTTACTTCTGCACATCTAGTGGGTAGGTTTAGCGGGCAAGAGGTACACATTAGAGTTTACTTTATTATATCTTTCCTTCAGTGCTAAAAGGAGATTAGGCTAATTAATGGGAATCCGTTGGGGGGCAAGCGCTGAACCAAAGTCAAGATAATTTAGATATGTACCATTGTCCACGAAGCATGCATGAGAACCAGACACTTGTGGGTGTGTTTGATAGCCTGCGCGGGGCTCCAACCAGATTCCCTGGATGCGACTTTTGCTAGATTATATCATCAATTGTATCAATATTTTGGATCCGCACGATACTTAAAGAGCCTAAAGAATTAGAGTTAGGTCCGTTGAGAACGCTCACATCGATAACTTTTTATAGCCAGACTAGCGATGCAGGGGAAGTGATGTTTTTTTAACAAAGGAAGGGTCTTGACAATCCGAAACTGCATTAAATCTAGATAGTGGAACATTTTACAAGGAAGCCCCTTAGGAACATGGGAATAAAACATAGGGGCTTGGAAATTACATAGAGGACCCTGCTCAGAGAACTAACAAAGCCATCGAGTCCTCCTCCATCGTCGACGCGCCGGAGCTCCTGGACTCGGCAGCCTGCTCATCGCCGGGGACACAACCACTTGGGATGAACACACCGAAGAACGCCGAGCTCCAGTCGCTGAATGGCCTCCATCTTGGCATCATGGCCCGGAGGTTATACTGGAAGAGACGCCGGCATCTTGCCTGCTGCCCACACTCCAGGATTGCCGCCCTTCGGGAAGAAGATTCGGCGGCAAGCTGACCGCTGTCGTGCAAGAAGCCACCGAGATAAAGCTCACAAAGTTCAAGATAGCTGCCACAGGAGATCGAGCAGATCTGGGCTCACCTCGTCTCCAGCCTCCATTAGCAGCACCAAGCAGCGAATAGAGAGAGGAAGCAGAGGAACAACAAAGATCCACCCCACCGAATAAAGGTAAGGCAAGATTATTTCATGAGTGCCAGAACAGATTCATCAACCTTGCCGGCCACCATGGCCGCCGGAGGAGGAAGAAGCCGCTCCAGATCCCACAAGCGCTTGCAAGCCACGGGAAAACACTCGAGAGAAAGGGAAATAAACAGGAAAGGAACCTATCTACACGCGAGCACCTCCTCCCCCCTACTCCACTCCGACCGGCGACGCCGGCGAAGGGAGCAGGAGGGAGAGGGCCGCAGTCTATGTCGTCGTCCTGGGCAGTCAAAAAGGGAGAGGCTAGAGGAAAGGGTTGTCGTCGTCCTGGGCTGTCTATGTCGTCGGCCATCAACATCACTTCCCCTGCATCAATTCTCGCAACAACGTGCGGGGCTTATACAATGGTACTTCGATTTGAGTTAAGCTTTACATGAAAAAGATGTACATCGATATTATGATTCATTCAGAAGATCAGTTCGTAGTTCCATTGATAGTAAATATTTAATTGTGTTTTTGCGTTTGCAGCTATTTTAAAACTTTGTTATGTTCCTCGCAGACGATCGATCGTTTAAATATTTCTTTCACCACTAGCTTCATCTATTCATCACTAGAGCTTGAGAAGGTAGTGAGATGAGGGTGTTCGGTAGTTACTAAGGGCAACTTCAACGGCAGCCGCAAACGGATGATGTTTTCGTCCGTTTTTCGTTCATCTACATTGGCTGGATGGTCATTGTCTGGGCATGTCTGCGTTTTCCTGGTTGTTACGACAACGCGCCGATGCATTTCGTCCATGTAAATAGACAAGCATACCTACGGCCATGCCAACGGTCTTGCCAGCATTGCACAGTTCACAACCAAAACGACCACAGAATCACAACCCAGCTACCAGAATTTTTGCTGGCACCAACAGCCTCATACACATAACAGCCTACAAAAAACTGTTGTAGTGTTGGTGTGCTCGGAGTGATCGCGTGTAAAGTGTAGTGGGTAAGCTCACCACGTAGAGAGACAAGATTAGCACACCTTACAGCCTATGTGTAACCAAACATTGTGTTGTTGCATATATCGAGCCAATGCAAGCAACTAAACATCGTGCCCAAACTGATCCATGGTGTATATTTCTTCTAATAAAATAAGGTGTATATATTGATTTTTTTTAAAACCCTATTAATTAATTAACTAGACTGAACTAACAAAAGTATGCAATGAAGATAAAACTACACATAACAACTTTTTTTTGACAGGGACAAGCAATTAAGTTCTTAGTGTATATGCAGGACGAGAAACCCTGATAGAGACATCTATCGCAAAGGTATGACCCTGTCCAACCAAGGTCAACTTGATAGAGACATCCATAACGTCTTTGGCATCCTAGTATCCTACCCCCACCCTTTTCGTTAAAAAGACCTAGAGAGGCGATGACCCGTTGACTGAACTTCAGGTTGTATAATACGGCAATGATCGCAACAAGAGCACCCCCGGTTAATTTGCACCCACACTCTCTAACCAATACTGCAGTTTATCCGAAAATGGCTGACGCGGCGCTGAACCTCAATGTGGATGCCGGCGAGCTCGCTGCGGCGGCGACGAGGGGCCGCCGGTGGGTGGAATGCATGGTCTGCGCCGTCGGCCTCACCACCGCGTTCATGTCGGTCGCCTCGGCCATGTACAAGGCGCCGGCCGGCATCTTCTACGGCCACAGGTGCGCCTACTACGTCTCCGTCCGTCCGTCGTCTCCGCGGGCTTCATCGGCCTAGCAGAGGCCTGCACCGCAGTTATCTGGTTATCTGGCGACGTTGGCTCCACGGAAGATGGCCGGCGGCAGCGTCTCGCACGCCGCTGCGTCCTGTGCGCTTCGCTGCTGCCCCTGGCGTTCATGTCTGGCCTCGGTGGACTGCGCATACTCGTCAAGTAGGAGTAGTAACAAGGTTTATATATTTATGTTGCAGCTGCCCGTCGTTGGCATTCATATTTCATAGCCCTTTTATGTTTGTACTTACGTGTTGGTTAGAGTGGCATGCACACTTTGCGTGTCCCTAATCCCCTATACACAGTATACCTGCTGTGCATTATTCATTATGTGCCTGGTTTGTATGTTAATCTCTGCCCGCTTGGTTTGTCTAATAAACTGGATTATTATATTTTCCTTGCGCTCTCTAAACAAATGTATGAATTCAGCGTCGCCATTCATCTGCAAAATTCATTGAGCTTATGGATCTCCTGATATGTCTGGTTTACCGTGAGATTCGGTCTGCGGATCTCCTGAAATCTATGGTAGCCTATTGACTACGTGGTGAGATCGAATACCAACCTTACGAATGCGGTCCTCGTGAATCGATAGGTCGGAGAGGATCGCCGTAGAGGTCGGAACACATGGAGCAGGTACGACGTTGCCGAGCACCCCGGGATCCAAGACCATGCGCGACATAGCATCACCCCTCACCGCTCTGCCAAGATCCTTAGAGCCCAAGTTCATCGAAACACCGCCAGTGTCCCTCATTTCGAGAAGAGCAGAGGGCATGCCCAGGAGAGAAGAGATCGCATCCTCGTCTAACACAACTGCATCCACTTATTTTAGGCCTCCTTTCGTACATAGGATAGAATACAGTAATAGAAAAACAAAAGATTCTATTGAAAAAGAGACGTCATTTGACTGATAGGATAAGAAATCACCGAGCCTAGGCTACTATTTTTTTCCTTTAAAACATGAAGGATTGTTTCCTATTCTCCATAGGAATAGGAATCCATTCCTACATATTAAATGGATTTTAAAAATATCCTTATAATTTTTTTATCCTTTAGATTTTTTTTAAACTTCTTCAAATCAAAGAAGACCAAAGTGTTTATAGATACTAAAAAAAATACAACATACACGCAATTTATATTGGCTTTTCGAAGGGGTTTTTCAATGGAGGAGCGGGCAATCCCATATTTTCTTGGCTTAGGACCCCACCTAGGCCCAATATATGTTGGCCAAAGTTGTACACGTGGATGTCTATTTATTTGTTTTACGTTACAGGGATACATGTATTTGGAATAGACATGGTCATAAAAAGCTCGCCCCGAATGGCCCGTCCGAGCTCGGCCCAAAAATCTTGTGTCTGGGCCTGGAAAATATGGCTCGACGACCGGGTCGGGCCAATCTCGGGCTGTGCGTTTAACCCGTTTAAGGAAGGTCCATGACCCACGTCCAATTGTGCTTTCAAGCTTTTTGGTCGGCTCGAGCTCAATCCTCGATTCCCAACTGCGGGCTTTGTTCGGGTTGGCCCGAAGCTTGGCCAGACCTGGCCCATGCCCAGGTCTAAATTTGAAAGGAGCACATGCAGCAGAGTCAAAGACGCAGGGATTCATACGTTTGTTTTTGTCGCAACAGAAATATTCTTCTTGGATCTAGCACTGGCGACCGTGTTGATCTATCACTGCTCAATGCAAATTCAATTTGATGTTAATTTCATATTACATAGTATCATATTACATTACTACAATAATTATTAATCTCATACTATAGTTAATGTCAATTTGATGTTTATAAATACCCGACAAATTCAATCGACTAGCATCCCCCTTGGAGTTTTTTTGTTGCGAAAACCCTTGGAGTTGTGATTCTCATGGTTAGAACCGTTTGTTTGAACGAGCGCCAACGGTTTGTAATGTTTGTTCTTCTACAATCAACAACAAATCGGATGCATTAATAATCTCCATCTTGTAATATCCACCGTATTCTTCTTCTTCTAAATTATCCTCAAATAATAAGATTTCTTATCAACACTAGTCGAGCAACATATTACATCCAGCATTAAACACGATAGTACAGTAGAGAATAACAGTATAATTAAATTACTGGAATCATCGTTGATCACCAAGCGACATGGATGAAAGCCAGGTACGGTGCTCAAGCAAATGCGTCGCCGTGGAAGGGCGCCCGGAGCAGCTCGTAAAGCTCCTCGCCGGCGTACTTCTGCACCAGTTGGTCGAAGAATAACCGCTCGAACTCCGACGAACAGCGCGTCTCGCCGGTATATCCTTGCATCAGCTCGCCATCCGGCGCCGGAGCGGAGCCTGCACCATGAGAGGACCCCACGCCCACTCCGCGACGCGGTGGTACTCGGCCGGGAGCCATTCGGGGGCGACGTACTCCGACGACGACCACGGCTCCAAATCCACGGTCATAGCCATGGTTTCTTGTCCTCTTTCCACGGCGACGGAGATCGATGACGCTTTCTCTGCTGTGTGTCTTGGTTTCGCGCTTGATCGATCGATGCCGAGCTAGAGAGCTCGAGCGAGTGCTGCGCTTTATATTATGAGGTCGATCCAAGACAAGTCCAACCGAGGGGCGGGGGCTCAGGCCGACTCGGACACCGGAGTCGGAGATCTCTCTCTGCCCGAGTCGAAGTGATCATCTGCCCTGCCCTGTCCGAAATATAGCAGGGCCACGCATCCAAGCAGCTGAAAAAACGGTTCTATGCATCATCACAAGAAGGAAAAAAAGTGTACTATACAATCTTTTGCCGTTCACAAGTGCTTTGATTTTAGTCGATCACACAATTAAGCAATGTTTAGCGTAGGAATTTAAGAACGAAAAAAAGGACTTTTTCGTTAATTACATTTCGAGCTAAAAGTTCACGGATTTAGAAAAATCTTCACAAATATCTATAAATATTCTTTATTATTAAGAACATATTTGCGAATTATTACAATGGTCTTGGATTTTTCAAATATACATGTGTATTTAAAATATCTGTGAATAATGAAAAACCAAAAATATGGAACTATTTACACATTTAAAATATTCATGAATTTTAAATAATTTCCCCTAATATGGAAAAAGTTTGTAAACTCTAACAAATATGGATTGTTTGTAACATTTCACATATTGGAAGAAGGTTCAAAATAAAAACTCTCAACAAGTTTTTTAAAAATATTAAATTTATTATATCTTTACAATTTTTAAAAATATTCCCAAAAATTATGGTTTCTCTCTCCCTTTCCATGCCCCAGGTGAAGACCGTTGTTCGGCTGAACTCGGCAGCGTCGACGCTTTGCGTCGTCTTCCCTTTAGAGGGCGTTATCATGGAGCCTAAGTAAGCTAGGGTAGTGTGGGGTTGTATTTAGTTCTTTCGATGCTTCTTGTTGGTCGCGTAATTGCCTGCATGCGCGGATTATCTAAGGATACGCTTTGTAAGAGGGCTACCTCACCATCGTGTACGGTTCGATCGTGTACCCATATTTGATTTATTTATCTATAAAGCGGAGCCAAAGCTTATTTTCAAGTTTGATTGTTAAACCTTGTTCTTAAATTTTAAAACAGATCAAAAGTACTACCTCCATCCGGGTGTATTGGACGCACGCGTAGTTCTAGATCATCAATTTAAGCAACTAAATATGGATCATATGTCATTAAAACTATATCATCGAATTCGCGTTGAGATGTAGTTTTTTAATATGTATTTTTCATCACATATAATATGTATTTAATCAATTAAATTTTCAATCTAGAACTACGCGAATGTCTTATGCACCTGGATGGAGGTAGTAACAAGAATAATAAATAGGAAAAATAAGAAAAATAAAACCATAAGACGAAAAATTAAAATCTGAAAGAACAAAAATAAATAAAAAAACAAAATGCGTTAAATAGGAATTTCTGGAAATCTTGGACAGTGCAATGGCGTCGCTCCTCCTGACACCGAGTTAAGTGAGTGTGGCCTATTGACAGTACATGTAGGCCTCTTTCAGTTTTTAGAAATTTTGAAAGAATTCTACAGGATACGAAATTCCTTTGAAACCTTTTGATTTTAGGAATGTATTCCTATTCCTATGCAGGATAGTTTTTACTTCGAATTTTATATCCTTTATGCTTTTTTGTCTTAATAAATTAGGTAAATAGTTTTCACAAAATATCAATAAAATATTAATAATTTTGTTCCATAAAATAGTGTTCTACGTGTTAAAAAAGGTTAGTATTTTCACATTTGTCTTTGCAATTTTAAACAATTGTTCGAATATTTAAAAATTATTAATTAAACTAAAAAACTGTTCATGTATTTAAATATGCACTCATATAATTAAAATATTTTAATCTAAAAGTTGTTCACCCATTTTAATATGCACTCATATAATTAAAATATTTTAATAAAAAATCACAACATAAAGCCTTGCATATTTAAACTATTTTTCTTGAATTTTAAAAAATATCCAAATAAAAAGTATTCATAAGTTTAACAAAACTGAAAAAAATAAAAAGTTTTAATATGTAAAAGTGGAAATGGATATAAAAAGGCGAAAAGGGAAACCGAAAAAGATAAAAAATATAAAATATAAAATAAGCAAACCATGACCAAACTAAAATAAAACCGATAAAATCGGTGAAAGGAATCGCTCGTTCGCATGACCCTATGGTACACTATTTTAGCCGGCACAATATCATAGGAACAGTAAAAAAAACTTAAGATACAACTCTCACAATGCATTGTTTCTTAGAGGTTGTATCTAATTTAATAATTTTAGCTTCATGCATATATATGATTGGTCTAGCCATGTTTTTTGCATATGGTCATGTGCAAGGGTTATATCTTAGCTAAGATATAAGCTCCTTCTCTTTCTTCATTAAATACAATGTCACATAATAAAAATATCTATAATTACATGCTAAGAAACTAGCATTGGCAGTGCCTTAGCAACAACAAGCTTACTAAGTACCAATGCATTAAAAAAATAGTTGTTAACTCATTTAATGTACTTAGTACCTCACTTAGTATATTTGTATTTGTTGGGAAACGTAGTAGAAAACAAAAAAATTCGGCCTACGAATCAAGAACCCAAGATTGTCCAAGAAGATTGCATACAAGGTTTAGGTCATGGCTCACCAACCGATGTAGCGGAAGTAGAGTTGATGTAGCTCGTTGAAGTAGATCTCGCGGATCCTCCCATAAAAAGTCCCTCGATCAAGATCACCGAGGAAGAAGAAGCACCTCGATCCGTCCCACGCACAAGTCCCTCGAGCAAGTCCCTCGAACAAGATCTCCGAGGAAGAAGAAGCTCCTCGGAGAAGGACCAAAGATATGATCCCTCTATTAGTATTCACACGTTCCGTAGCAGCAATCCAGCAGCGCTCCGCCGTCCAGAGATGAACGCCACCGAGAAAACTAGAGGGAGAAAACCCTAACGGATTCCGATCTAGAACAGCGTCTAAACCGGGGTCTAAAAGTGGAGCAACGGGGTTTAGAGGAGGGAGGGTGGCGCATAGGCCTTGGGGACAACTTGTCCTACGCCCCCCACCCCTCCCCCACATTATATAGGTGGCCAAGAGGCCCCTTGGCCGGCCAAGGGAGGTGTGGAGTCCCTATGGGACTCCTACTCCCAAAGGGAGTCCTTCCCACCGGGGAATCCTACTCCAAAGTGGATTGCAAACCTACTTGGAGTAGGATTGCTCCCTTATGGCGCCCCCCACCCCATGGCCGACTTGGGCAGGGGAGTGGGTGGTACTTCCCGGAACCTTCCGGAACCTTCCATGACCTTCTAGAAGCTTCCAGGACCTTCCGGGACATATCGGGACCGTTTCGGGACATTCCGGACACTTCTGGAGCACTTCCAGGACCTTCCGGGACCGTTCTCGGATCTTCCGGAGCCATCCGGATAGTTTCCAAGACCATCCGAGTTACATTTTAAGCCACCCGATGACCGCGAAGGTTGTCAGGACGCCCAGCGATTATCCAGAAACTATTCCGGTTGATCCAGGACTTCCCCAGTACCATTCTCATATGATTCAGAACCACCTGGGACTACTCCAGAGTGATCCGGACATATCCTTAAATACCCATAACTACTTCTGGTGCCCTTATGAACAATTCCATAAATCTCTGAAACTACTTCCGGTACCCGTATGAACTATTCTGCTTTGCTTCCACTAAACCTTCTACCATACTAGTATTCTAACAGACTACTGCTCATTAAGTGTGTGACCCAATAGGTTCGGTATAATGCGGACATGACTCAGAACATCTTCCGGACATAGGTCAACAGCCTTTTGTCAATTGCTAATAATCAACAGCGGAGTCATGGACACCCATGTTGACTCCCACACATACACGAAGAAACTTCGAGTGAACCATTATGTTTATTCATGTACCATTCCCTTTGCTTCGTGATATATGACAAAGTTTAGAGGAGAGAAGTTTGGCACCCATGTGTAACAACTTCTTGAACACAAGCCACTCGTTATCCTCTTTGCTCGTTTGTCTCTATTTCTCGTTATTGTATTCCGGTATCCCCGTGATTAAATCACAATGCGTCTGGCCAGACTAGAATGGATACCGTCATACCGAGTGGGCCCAAAGTCAATATCTCTTCATCGTGAAGGAGCAAATCCCATTCTTGAACTATCACAGTCACTAGCCACACCATCTGACATACCCAGAACTTATTTTACTATTTCCCATTTACGGGAGGATTCATCTAAGAACCAAAGCATGTCTTCATGTGTGAAGTAACTCGATACTCTCATGGTCTAAGGAATTACGTATATGATAACATTTCATGATATGACTTATAACGTTGTTACAATGTGATCTCTAAGTATATCATTCAATACTGGGGTCGGTTCAACATCATTGTTCTGCTAACAATATGTCCCCATTGCTACTGACATCCTTGTTACAAGAACAATGTCCATGATTAAGAAAACGTAATCATCAGTTAGCACATGAGCTGGTCTTAGAGGCTAAACCAGGAACTCTTTGTGTTTACATTTCCACACATGCAAGTGAGTTTTCTTCTGAATCTCATAGTCAGGGTCATTGCAATTATAGCACAGAAATATAAACATTAATTACGAACGTGGAAATATATATATATAATAACATTTTATTATTGCCTCTAGGGCATATTTCCAACAATCTCCCACTTGCACTAGAGTCAATAATATTATCAGTGCTTGAGCACCTTACACCTATGGCATACCGGTGTAATACATGCTTCATTTGTGGTATAGACTTCATCATCGGATCTGACGTTTCAGACCCGTTTGTATCTTGCATATCTTCGCGTTTTCACGCTATCATAAAATTCACTAATTTTATCTGTTTAGCTTTGTATATGTTTGAATCATTTGGTAGGACCTTGGTTCCTTAGAATAAGTCATGAAATCATTCATCAATGTTCCATGAGCATCAAGCATCTAGGAAACCATACCATGTTCATAAATGAACTGATGATTCAAAATACCCTCCCTTGTTACTTCTTTAAGCAACAATGTACTTAGCATCTGTTATAGAATTCGCCACAGTATCTAACTTAACACAGTTCCTTCATACTGTGCCACCATTACGTGTGAAACACATAATCCCATTTAATATCGAAAATCGGTCGGAGTAAGTATGAAGACTGAATTGGTGTAACTATTTACATCAAAAATTCAGCCGGTGTAACTCATTACAACGAGCTCTTCATTATCTCCATTTTTCCGAGAAGCATATCTTATCTATCATAAGTTTAACTTTTCACTGTTTGTCCAATGATCAACATATTGATCACTTTGGTATCTTGCTCACAACCTTTTGGAGCGTTGGACATATCTGGTCGTTTACATATTATGGTGTACATGATTAATCCAAACACACAGGTGAGTGGAATTCAATTCACGTGTTTTTGCTTATCTGTGTTCATCAACACTGTTTTCTGCAAATAACTGTTCACCACGACTTCGGCAAGAACATGTTTCTTGGCATTTCATACTAAACTACTTTAGTATCATGTCAATATGTAGTGTTGGCTTTAGCATGATCAGGCACTTACTATCTTCATAGATCACTGTGCTCAATACTAATGCTATATCAGCCCAAGTTCTTCAACTGAAAACTATTTCCAACGAAGTCCTTATTCGTGTCAAGAAATTTATATCATTTCCAATCAACAATATGTCATCTACATAAGGTTTTAGAAATATCATTCAGCTCCCACTTACTTTCTTGAATATTCAAGCATCTTCGTTATTCTTGATGACAACAAACTCTTTTGGCAATTTCATCATAACGAAAATTCCAACTCCATGGTGCTAGCCTCAGTCCATCACTGGACATCCAAGGCTTGCATCTATTTCAGCATCCTTTGAATCTACAAAACATTCCGGTCGTATCACATATACGTCCTTTGTTAATTTTCCGTGTAGGAACGTTGTTTTGACGTTCATTCTACCATATCCTATAAATGAGATATGTAGTAATTGCTAATATAACCCGAACTGACTAAAGCATCTCTACTGTCGAAACTATTTCGCCGTAGTCAACCTTTGAACTTGCTAGAAAACAATTTTCCAACGAGTTGAGCTTTATGGATAAAAAAATTTCATCCGAATCAATTATAGATCCATATATATATATTCTTCAGACTTTTAGTCTTTCGGAGGGTCTACCAAGTTCAAAACTTGACTTACTTCCATGGATACTATCTCGGATTATTTGGCATTTAGCCAAATCCCGGAGTCAGGGCCCATCAACGCTTCTTTGTATATCACAGGTTTATCGTTGTCGAACAACAATATCTCGTTTACATAAAAATGTTTGTACGAGTTTTGTCTAACCTGTGTGGTTCAACTGCGCACTTATTTGAAGATTCAACAATCTTTAACAAGTTGCACTGTCCTCCCACTCACTATTTTGCAAGAAACCATTTTCTTCAAAACACATTATTCTTAACAGCAAACAGTTTTGCTTTTGTGTAGTGATAGAGGAATACCAAACCTTTTGGAATAACCTTCACAAAGTAACACTTATCTGATTTGGTGTTTTGAGTATGTCAAACATATGTCTCATACACCCAAATTTTAAGAAAAGACAATATGGTTTTATCATTTCCATATCATATCTAATATGATGTCATTTCAACAGATTTGATGGTGCTCTTTTCAGTGTAAGAGCCGTAGTCACTAATGCATAACTTTAATAAGTATAATGACAAATTGATAAACGTCATATTTGATCTTACCGTGTCATACATGGCTTGATCACATCTCTCGAACACTTTACTCATAGTGGTGTTCCGAGAGACGCAAGTTATGACACTTCTTCACAACTCATCAGACGTTCGCTAAACTTGTAACTCAAATATTACTTTCTACAATCTAATTTGCAGAAGCTTTATCTTCTTGTTATAATGGATTTCTATTTCACTCTAAATTCCTTGAACATTTCAAAGATTTCAGACGTATGTCTATTGAACAGATATCCACATATCTACTTCAACTCATGAGTGAAGATAGTGAATCCACTGCACACAACTACACTTATTGGACTACACATATCATCATGTATGATTACCAATGGTTCAGTTGCCCGTTCATGTATGGCCTATCAATGGTGTTTTAGTCACATTACTTCGAGACAAAGATCGCAATCGTCAAGTGATTCATAATCATATGACTCGAAAGTCCATCAATTATGGAAATTCTTCATGCATGTTATGTCACTTGTGATAAACGGCAGTGCCACATCTATGTGGTATTTCTGTCAGTCTTGCGACGTTTAGCGTCAGTGTTATGGATGTTTAGTATTATTATCAAGATTCATAACATATAACCTATTCATAATGGAAGTATGACGTTTACGTTATTCATAGCTTTGAACAACTCTCTTGCAACAAACATGATTCAAAATGATGTTTTGCAACAAGGCTAAGTGTAGTAACATTTTACTCAACTCTAAAATAAATTATGAAGATAATCATAGAGTCAACACACGGTATAGTAAACCTTTTACTGTGTTCCCGAGTGTGTCAAAAACTCATCATTAGCTAGTCATAAAGGCCATAGTATTTCTTGCATCGAGTTGCAACAATATGCAATCGATGTGATATTCTGGTGATCAACAGTTTAATCACAATATACAGAATCCACAATTAACTGCTTAATCATGATTCCCAAGAATTACATCTCTTGACCAGCAATGAATTCATCTATAACTCTGTATGACTTTCATTTCTGAGCTGGATGTTCCAGTCTTATTTCATTTTGCCTTTATACGTATCATAGTTCTATTTCCAATGTCACTCCTACTCGCAGAAGATCACACATGATCAAGGGTGGAGCATGCCATGGACTTTCCGGCATGTAAGTCTTACTAACACCCTATGTAACTTCCTTTCCCTTAATCCTCATCATCATATGATCAGTGTTCTTCTGGATCCCACACTTATCAGTTTCGTTAAGAGCACAGTGAATATTTTCACTAATGTTTACAATCATACATTGTACTAGATATCTTATATCCAACATTAATTGTCTTACCACTGAAAACAATTTTTCAGTTCCATGAATATAACATAACTATCCCAAACTTTTCGAAGTTCAGGTTTCATGGTGGTGAAGACAATGCACTTAGCTGTGGTGGAATTCTAGCATTTTGGATTATGGACATAAGTCACATCATCCATAGCATCAGCGGGAGAGCATAAAAATTTTGCGATAGGACATGGTCATTCTCGGCACTATTGAGGATAGTCCTCACAATACGGTACCAATCGTAAAGTTTTTTACCAGATAATACAGTTAATCAAAATCAATTGGGAAGGTGGTAACGCGAGCCATTATTCTACAATGATAATGCAAATACTAAGACTTTGTTCATAATTAAGTTGCACTTGTGATTAATTAATTTAATTACTAAGTGCGCTCCCACTCAGATCAATATCTCTCGTAATTGATGCTGGAGTGATTCAAGATCCAACCCAATCGTCCGCCATTGATGTGACATCACTGATGACTTAGACTCGACCGGTAGGCCAACTTGCCAATCACGCCAAAGGTGATTCTTGTTCATCTTTCGATGGGCGTGTTCCGGTAGCAAACTTTTATCCAAACCGTCAAGACAACCAAGTGTAAATGCAGTGTGGTCTTAACACACCCGCCTTTTATGCGTCACACCGTGTGCACCCATGTGACATGACCTGCTCCGGTGTGAAACATAGTATAGACGGTGCTACAGTTGGAAGAACACTATCAACTTGATATTGTTTTGCGAGAGATCACCCTAATAAAATACGACTACCGCGCATCAAACAAGGGTGCATCAAAGGGATAAACATCACAGGAAGTTCATAAAATTATGTGATATAGTATAGCCCTTTGCTTCGTGAAGTCTTCATTGTCTTCACATCGCTGTGGTTGAAGTCACCGTGTCCACCGACTTTTTCCTTGGCGCCGGGAACATCACAACAGCTTCCGGCATGTGCGTCGGGGTCCACCTCCGCATCGTAGATCATCACCTTGCATCTATCTATTGCTTTGCCTCGAGCTAATAAACAGTTCTGGCACGCAGGCCATAATTAAGTGACAATCATATGACTCCAGTCATCATGCCGTACCACGACACGCAGGTCGCGAATAAATATTACATCATATAGCATCTCATACAAACACATTGCAAATCTTGAAGGCTATACCACATCACATGCATACTCTACAAAAACAAGTTAGATCGCTATCTACACGGGTTGTTGCAAATATTATCGTGGTTGATTAGCAGGTTACAGGCAAACGTTGTTCCCTAAACAAACCAAACACGATACTTCAATGTTGCTAGTTTAACGTTCGGGGTGCGTGTAGCAACTAATGCCACAAGCCAAACTTCGTTCAACGCGTGACCCCCGTGTGGATTTGAGTTCATAAAATCCACAAGCCCCTCCATGTTAAACCTTCTATTGCGAGATTAAGATGAGATCCAAGGAGTTTGATGTAGACGATGATCAAGGCAACCAGCATACTGAAAGCAGCATAGAGGGATCGATGGAAAACTCAATCCTTGTAGCAAAACCTCAACTTGCCATCAAGCATAGAAAAAATCACATGACAGGGAAGCAACAAGAAAATCAATGCCTCATATCACACATATGATCTAGACCTAAACATGCATCTAATCAAGGATCGCTCATGATACCACTGTTGGGAAACGTAGTAGAAAACAAAAAAAATTGGCCTACGAATCAAGAACCCAAGATCATCCAAGAAGATTGCATACAACGTTTTAGGTCATGGCTCAACAACCGATGTAGCGGAAGTAGAGTTGGTGTAGCTCGTTGAAGTAGATCTCGCGGATCCTCCCATAAACAGTCCCTCGATCAAGATCACCGAGGAAGAAGAAGCACCTCGATCCGTCCCACGCACAAGTCCCTCGAGCAAGTCCCTCGAACAAGATCTCCGAGGAAGAAGAAACTCCTCGGAGAAGGACCAAAGATATGATCCCTCTATTAGTATCCACACGTTCCGTAGCAGCAATCCAGCAGCGCTCCGCCGTCCAGAGATGAACGCCATCGAGAAAACTAGAGGGAGAAAACCCTAACGGATTCCGATCTAGAACAGCGTCTAAACCGGGGTCTAAAAGTGGAGCAACGGGGTTTAGAGGAGGGAGGGTGGCGCATAGGCCTTGGGGACAACTTGTCCTGCGCCCCCATCCCTCCCCCACATTATATAGGTGGCCAAGAGGCCCCTTGGCCGGCCAAGGGTGGTGTGGAGTCCCTATGGGACTCCTACTCCCAAAGGGAGTCCTTCCCACCGGGGAATCCTACTCCAAAGTGGATTGCAATTCTACTTGGAGTAGGATTGCTCCCTTATGGCGCCCCCCCACCCCATGGCCGACTTGGGAAGCCTAGGTGGCTTTTCCCCCAAGGCTAGGGGCGCAGGGGAGTGGGTGGTACCGCCCGGAACCTTCCGGAACCTTCCATGACCTTCTAGAAGCTTCCAGGACCTTCCTGGACATATCGGGACCGTTTCGGGACATTCCGGACACTTCTGGAGCACTTCCAGGACCTTCCGGGACCGTTCTCGGACGTTCCGGAGCCATCCGGATAGTTCCCAAGACCATCCGAGTTACAGTTTAAGCCACCCGATGACCGCGAATATTGTCAGGACGCCCAGCGATTATCCAGAAACTATTCCGGTTGATCCAGGACTTCCCCAGTACCATTCTCATATGATTCAGAACCACCTGGGACTACTCCAGAGTGATCCGGACATATCCTTAAATACCCAGAACTACTTCTGGTGCCCTTATGAACAATTCCATAAATCTCCGAAACTACTTCCGGTACCCGTATGAACTATTCTGCTTTGCTTCCACTAAACCTTCTACCATACTAGTATTCTAACAGACTACTGCTCGTTAAGTGTGTGACCAAATAGGTTCGGTATAATGCGGACATGACTCAGAACATCTTCCGGACATAGGTCAACAGCCTTTTGTCAATAGCCAATAATCAACAGCGAAGTCATGGACACCCATGTTGACTCCCACGCATACACGAAGAAACTTCGAGTGAACCATTATGTTTATTCATGTACCATTCCCTTTGCTTCGTGATATATGACAAAGTTTAGAGGAGAGAAGTTTGGCACCCATGTGTAACAACTTTTTGAACACAAGCCACTCGTTATCCTCTTTGCTCGTTTGTCTCTATTTCTCGTTATTGTATTCTGGTATCCCCGTGATTAAATCACAATGCGTCTGGCCAGACTAGAATGGATACCGTCATACCGAGTGGGCCCAAAGTCAATATCTCTTCATCGTGAAGGAGCAAATCTCATTCTTGAACTATCACAGTCACTAGCCACACCATCTGACATACCCAGAACTTATTTTACTACTTCCCATTTACGGGAGGATTCATCTAAGAACCAAAGCATGTCTTCATGTGTGAAGTAACTCGATACTCTCATGGTCTAAGGAATTACGTATATGATAACATTTCATGATATGACTTATAACGTTGTTACGATGTGATCTCTAAATATATCATTCAATACTGGGGTCGGTTCAACATCATTGTTCTGCTAACAATATGTTCCCATTGCTACTGACATCCTTGTTACAAGAACAATGTCCATGATTAAGAAAACGTAATCATCAGTTAGCACATGCGCTGGTCTTAGAGGCTAAACCAGGAACTCTTTGTGTTTACATTTCCACACATGCAAGTGAGTTTTCTTCTGAATCTCATAGTCAGGGTCATTGCAATTATAGCACAGAAATATAAACATTAATTACGAACGTGGAAATATATATATAATAACATTTTATTATTGCCTCTAGGGCATATTTCCAACAGTATTAAAAGAGGCCTAAAGTTAAAATATGGATAGTAATTTGCTATCCTACATATTATGGATAGAGAGTGTGCTGCTCAAAGGGATAGAATATATGTATATACAAGTTTATATGAATAAGTGTGTATGTACTTATTAGCATCTGCTTCTCTATTGGCTTCTAAAAAAAGTGAATATTACCTGCACCCGATGCCATTTTTTTTGAACAGTAAATATAATTTATTCATTAAAGAGCAGAGTACATCAGACACTTACAAAAGACCCCTAGAAAAACACAGACATACACCCAAGTCCCTGGAATTTTGCAAGAAGGACCTATCCAGTAAAATAAAAAAGCGATCGGGTCCATCTTCTTCACGCCGGTTTCACCTCGCCGTCGCCGGGGAACATGCCACTTGGGGGGACGAGGGCGCCACAGATATTGACTACCAGCACAAAGAGAAACTGCCTCTCTCGGAGGAATGATAGATGGCCGCCCTTCGGCCAAAGGATGCAGCAGCAGGGTGATGTCGGCACTACCGATTTCTTCACCACAAGAACTACCGCTATAAGCTCGAACCCAATCTGCAAAAGGAAATTTTGTATGTGTCCAGCGAAGGAGATGAACCACCAGAGTGATTCCCTCGATCCTGGAACTCTGGCCACCCTTGCTGCAGATCAGAGACTTGACAAGGACCACATCTGGACTCCCAATCCTTTCCTCCACCACCACGGTGGCCACCAAAAGGAGGAAGAGCGGGAAGATGCAATCCAACAAACATGGCCCTTTATTCTTGGAAGTCATGGCCTTTCTCGTCCTCAGCGCGTCCGGCTTCAACCATTGAAGCTCCGTGCCGAAGAAAAGCAAGACCAAGCAGCGCCAGATCTCGGCCAAGAGACCTGGCCGCCACTTCCCGACAACATAGCTTGCTACGGCATAAAGCCAGACTAAAACTACTCCGGCGTCTCTCCTTTGCCTCCTCTTGCCAGCTAGTCCGGCGAGAGGGGCGCGGGATTGACCCGGCCTGGGCGGAGATCTGGGCAGAGAAAAGCTGGAGGAGGAGGAGAGGATAAGGGAGAGAGGGCGGTTGGAGGAAGAAGGACTGGCTGCTTCCACCCGATGCCATTGATTCACTCATAGCGCCATGAGAAGTGTACATATTTGCACGGAACAGAATCCTCAGGCGTACGTTACCCTGCCATTGATTCACTGATAGGTGAGCCCCACCAACATGCCGGCTGACATGTCAGTGACCCAACACACACGCTGATATTGGAAGTGTGTCTCTTCAATGACCCTTTCCAAGTCAACATCCTGGACCAAGAGACCAAACAAGTACCAGTGTATTTTTTGTTATGTTTTTGTGACGGATGTGCATGACTGATAATTACAGTATGTATGTAATTAGTTTGTACCCTCCATTCCATAATATAAAACGTTCCTCCCCTCCTCCGCGCGTCTTGAGAGTCTCCTCCAGATCCAGCCGCCCAGCTCTCGTCCAGAGCTTCGCCGCCGGCGCCGCCGGTTGGGGAAGTGATGGGGGAGATGCGTGGAGCGCGCTTGTCTTTGAGTCTGGCTTTATGCTGTTCGATGGGGACTTGTGGCCGCCGGTGCGCTCGGGCCGCATCCGGTGGATGTCGGAGTTTTTCTTCTTCGATCTGGTGGTGGCGTGGTGCTCGCGGCCTCAAAGAAGCTTCCTTCCGGCTTCCCTTTCAATAAGCTCCGAGTTTTGCATCTGGTTTCTTCTCCTCTCGTTGGCCGCCGTGGTGGTGGTTGAAAGGGGATTGAGCCCGGATGCAAAGCGTCTGTTCTTATTCTGCGGCAAGATGGATTCCAGATCCGGGGTGGATGGAGGCATCTTCATGCCTTCTCTTCATCGTCGGGCACATATAGAGCTTCTTGGCGTTGATGGGGTTCAAGGTTATGGCGAAGGCTCTCATGGCGAAGGTGGTGGCGCCGTCTTCGTTGAGCTGAAGCATCTTCTGGCTGAAAGGCAGCCGCATTAAATTCCTCCATGGGAGGCAGTCCTCTTCTTGCTGGTAGCCGATAGCAGTGGCGCTCTCGCCGCCCCAAGTGGCAAGTTCCCCGGTGACGGCGAGCAGTATCCGGCGAGAAGATGAAGGACCCAATCGCGTTTTTATTTTATTATCCAAGGTCCTTCTTACAAAAGTCCAGGGACTTTTATGTATTTCTATGTTTTTCTAAGGGACTTTCGCAAGTTCCAGTGTTTCTACATCTTTGTTTAATAAAGTGTTACTTTTAATGTAAAAAAAATGTTTTTGCAAACTAGTTTAGCTTGCAAAATCATTTTCCATAGTCGAATAGAGGTACTGTAGTACATTGTAACAGTTAATCTCTATTTTGGGTTTGTACTTCGTGCTAGTAAATCAGCCGACTACTTTATTTGAAAGATTTTATTTATTTTGCTCGTGGTTCTCAAATCAGATAATCAAAACGTCTGAATTATTTTGGAATTAGAGACACGGGCGGGTCTTATATTAGTAGTAGAGCTCGATCGAAGGTAGTAGCTGCTTTTGTTGCGCTCATTATTGTCATATCTTACATTCTAAGAAGTTGCTCCCCACTACTTTTAATTCTCTCAACATGCACACACTCTACCTCATCATGCATGTCACATCACCTTCCACTAGCATATTTCTCTCAACATGCAAACATGCCACCTCATCATCCAATATGCATGAAAAAGACCCACCTCAATATGCCACTATGCATAATAAAAAATCACATGCAACATGCATGCATGTGAATTTTAATTTTATTATAATATTTATATTAAATCCATATATTATTTTAAAAGTTATTGTTTCAAATATACAAGATTCATTCAACCTAACATTTTTATTCAAATATTTTGCAAAAAAGTTTCGTAACAACGTGCGGGGCATCATCTAGTTACTACAAGAAACATGGATGGGATGGGATCTCACCGGAAGATCTTGGCTCTCTCAGTCATGGATTGCTGACCATTTAGCCTTTTGCAATGGGCTTCCCACTTTTTGCTGCAGGCTGGAAAACAAACTGGACAACTGATACTTTTTTGCAAGAGGCTTGGCCTTTTTTGTGCTACGGGTTACAGGCTAAGCAAACCAAACCACAGTGAATTGATACTTTTGTAAGAAGAAGCTTCGCCTTTTTGGTGATATACATGGCACAGGCTAAGGAAAACAAACTACAGCGAATTGATACTTTTGTAAAAGGTTTCATCTTTTTGCATTGGGGTTTGGCTACGTAAGTTTTAGGCGCCGTCGAACACGATGGTGTTGGATTTGGGTTGCAAATTTTCATATTTCTTCATACAAACTTGGTTAAACCTTAAAGAACTTGATATGAGACGTTTCTAATACACAGAATAAACAGAAATGGAGGAAAATTACTACATATATATGCGCGAGCGCGCGCGCACACACACACACACAAACAAACTGTTACAAACCACGATACACACATGCTACATCATTAATCACGCACACACAGAAGCAGCAGCACGATAATCTATATATAGGTCGGGCAACGTAGCGTAAAGGGTGCATGCAACTGTATGCATGCATGCCAAGGGGCAAAGGCCCATGCAATATCATCCTTGTTCCTAGTTCTTACTTGACGAGTATGCGGACTCCACCTATGCCCGCCATGAACGCCAGGGGCAGCAGCGAAGCGCACAGCACCCACCGACGCATAAGACGTTGATGCTGCTGCCCCTGCCACCGGCGGTCTGATAGCCAGAGGACGGCGACGTAGGCCTCGGCCAGGCCGAAGACGCCGGCGGCGACAACGGAGACGTAGTAGGCCCACCTGTGGCCAACGAAGATGCCGGCAGGTACCTTATAGATGGCCGACGCGGCCGACATGCAGGCGGTGAGGAGGCCGACGGCGCACACCATGCATTCCACCCACCGGCCTCCCTTCCTCACGGCCGCCTCGAGCTCGACGTCCAAGTTGAGCGCCGCGTCACCCATCCCCGACCCGGACCCGATCGAATTGCAGACTTGCAGTTAGTATGGCGCTTGTGTATGTTGGCGCAAGTGGAATAGGAGATGAAGGCCTGTATCTGCTCTTGTTACGCTGCCTCATTGCTCCATATATAGGATGAATCGACATACTATTTGACTAGTAATTCTAGCGTCTTTAGCGTGCCATTGGCCACACCTCTCTCTGGATCAATAATACGAATTAGATAATCGATCCTTCTTCTCTTTGAGATGAGCACAATGCAAAGGCATCAACTTTTGTCGATCTTAATGATAATATCGGACAACGTTTGTTGCTTGAATAGAGGAAAAGACATATCTCATATGAGGGTCGGATCAATACACATCGAAACATCACAATATTCAGCATATCAACAATTTTCACAGCTTGCTTTAAAAAAAAGCAATGAACACATCCCCGACCCGGACCCGATATGGAATTGCAGTTAGTATGGCGCGTGTGTTGGGCAAGCACAGTAGGAGATGAAGGCATGGATCTGCTGAGCTTGTTGCGCTGCAATTCATTGCTCTATATATATGATACGATAGGATAGGATGGATCGAGTACTCCTTCCGATCCATAATAAGTGGATCGAAGAGAGTAGTATTTACCTAGTAATTCCAGCGTTTTCGCGTGCCGTTGGATGTCCCCACCCTCTGGATCAATTATACGTATTAGATAATCCTTCTTCTCATTGACAGCACTGTGTCGATAATGATGAGCACAAAAGCATCAGCTTCTGTCTTAACGATAATATCAGACAAAGCTGCTTGCTCTTACAAAAAAGTAAACGTCACTTGAAAAGGACCCGTACAAGCTTTGATTATACTTTGATTCAGGTTTTAACCTAGTACAGTATTCTCGGCCTCTAAAGGTAGTCTCAGAATTTCTACGACACACCCACTAAGGAAAGACACATTGTGCAAGTGCAAGGCACCCACTTAACCGGGAAAGACACATTGTGATTTTGTTACTTGGTTGTGTGCTTTACTTGCTCTGAAAACTCGGATGTAAGTTGGGGTCCTCCTAGACAGTTAGTTGATTTTCTAGGCAGCACGACTGAATCCCATAGTCCTGGTCAACATCGACCTTTATGCCATCTCTACCCAGGCGCCTTCAGCCTTAGTCGAGTTAATTGCAAGGAAATACCATAATTGTGATCATATTCACCAATTCATACCAATATTTGAATTTTTCGTAAAGCAATACAAAGATACAGGCAGGATGTTGTTAAATTTGTATTTCTACATACAGGGGCGGAGAGGGGGGGGGGGGGGGGGGGGCTAGCAGGGGTCAGACCCCCCCTAATGGTTCGCCCCCCTCAACAAACCAGAGCACGTAATATATATAGGTAATCTCGTATAGGAAGTCATAGATAAATTCATAAGTATGTATATTTAAGGCCTGGTCCCATGTATGCAACAAGGCCCAAGGAAAATCGATCCATCAGTGCATGCACGAAGGCCTATTCATAATTCACGTACTCCCTTCGATTCATAATTCAGGTATTCTCTTCGATTCATAATAAGTGTCGTCATCTAATACAAAGTTTGTACTAACTTAGTACAAAATGAGCGACACTTATTATAAATCGAAGGGAATACATGATATGGGGCTATTGATCCTGCGGAAGTTTTGGGTTATTTTGTGTTTCCACCTGCTCATGACCTAGCGCCGCACATTATCTCAGATCGATTGGCTGATCTATACGGAAGTTTTCCGCCTCATTCGCATAGGACGTCGGACGTCGCCGATTGATTCTGCATCTGATCGAGCCAGCCATCGGATTGTAGGAAATATGACGACACGGTGGTTGTTCTTGTGCTATTATTCTAAGGTGCTAGTCATGGCTGCTCTCTATCAATATTAGTTAATCCTTCTTCTCATTGACAGCATTGTCGATAATGAGCACAAAAGCATCAGCTTCTGTCTTAACGATAATATCAGACAACGCTGCTTGATCTTCACAAAAAGTAAGCGTCAGTTGAAAAGGACCTGTCCAAGCTTTTGAAGAACATTCAGCGCGTACGTATGTCTTATATGTTAAGATTGGGGTGGTTACAAGTAACAGTTATGTACAAAACTGTACAGGCTATGTAGAGCAGTCCTTAGGACTTACTCCTACCGGCTACATTGCTCAGATATATCATCCCATGTCGTCATATATTGTTCCTACTTCTCGCTCGCAACCATTCCTGCCATTCTGCGCTCATTCTCGATGCCAAAGTAGATGGGAAGCGCTATTCTATCGAATACTCGCCTGTTGCGCTCGAGCCACATCATGCGGCGAGTGCAGCTGATGAAAGAGTAGAGCTCCCGTCTTTTCTCTCCCGCCACTAACTTGCCCATGCCAATCCACCGGTCGACAAAAGTGGTGTTTGGACAAAAGCATCAGCTTCTGTCTTGATGATATATAGTAGGCGGACAACCCTGGCCTTATTGCTTGCTCTTTTAGAAAAAGTAAGCGTCACTTGAAAAGGACCCGTCCAAGCTTTGATTATGGGAAACGGTTAAAATCAACCGGCGGATCGCTCCGTTGCATCCGTCGGGTTCCCTGTACGCCACGTGTTCTTGTGCCCCACCAGTACTTCTGTTTATTTATTTATTTTAATAACTAGTTACGTCTGAATTTAGTCAACTGTATGTAATCACGAGATACTTCGCAACAAGAGTATTGTTGCAATGCCTTTTTTTTGCAACAAGGATGATGTTGCAATTGTTTTGCAATAAGGATGTTGCTGCAAAGAAGTTTCGCAACATTATTTGTGTTGTAAAGAGTCTTTACAACATCGTTCGTTACAAGCACCGGGTTGCAAAAAAATATGTACGTACAAATAAATTTTTGCACCAAACATCATGTTGCAAAAGAGTTTCACAACAATCATCGTGTTGCAAAAAATATTCTAGGTGATACGCTAAATTCAACGGCGCCTATAAAAAATCTCTGTGTATAAAGAAGCATCGTAACAAGCATCTTGTTGCAAGGGAGCTTCGCAACAAGCATTCTGTTGCAAAGAATATTCCTTTGGCATCTCTGAACGTACGCATGTCCGTAGGATACGAGCTAATCCAATGGCAGTCAAACCGGCGGATGTTTTCCAAGTATCAGTCGGCGGACGCCAAGCACGCCCCTTTGATTATACTACTTTGATTCAGGTTTTAACCTAGTACAATATTCTCGGCCTCTAAAGGTAGTCTCAAAATTTCAACGAAGAACCCACTAAGGAAAGACACATTGTGCGAGGCACCCACTTAGGAAAGACACGTTGTGATTTTGTTTGTTGGTTGTGTGCTTTTCTTGCTTTGATAACTCGGATCTAAGTTTTCTGGTAAGTTGATTCACGTACGTGTGAATCCCATAGTCCTGGTCAGCATCGACCTTTATGTCATCTTTACCCAGGCGCCTTCAACCTTAGTCGAGTTAATTGCAAGGAAATACCATAATTGTGATCGTATTCACCAATTCATATCAGTATTTGAATTTTGTGTAAATCCTTGCTAAGATACATGCAGGATGTTGTCAAATTTGTATTTCTATGTATTGGAGTTGTATCTGACCAAACTGGACCATTGGTCAACCTCTAACTGAAAAAACCGGTCTGAACCAGTTGGATCTAAGAAAACTGGCTTGCCCTCCTTAGATTTGGTCAGATACAATCTTGAAACCGGCACGGGACCAGATCGCCGCACCCGTCCCTGCCTCCGCCGATCGCCACGCTCGTGTCTGCGCCCTGCCTGTGCTAGTCGTCACGCCCGCTCACCTCAATCGTGTCGGCCGCCACGCTCGGCCTATCCCGACCAGCGACACCTGTGTCGGCTGGCGCGCCCGCCCTCCCCGCTTGCGCACCGACACCGCCTGTGCGGTGCGGCCATGAATGTGTGCGAGCGATGTCGCTCCTCTCATCATCATCATGGCAGGCACCACTTGTGCGGGTGCCACGTTCGCTTGCCCTGGTCGTCGGGCGTCCACCTTAGTCGCCCGACGTGCCCACCTCTGCCGGGAGTTAATTGCGGATTTTCATAATCTTGCGATACGAAGGGCTCGCCAGGCACACCTATTTTTCTTAGATCAGATACAACTTCAATACATAGAAATACAAAATTTGCACCATCTTGCCTGTATCATGTATTGATTTGCAAAAAAAATCAAACACTAGTATCAATAGGTATATACCGCGTGCGACGCAGAATAGTTCCTTTTGCCCACCCTTTTTCGGACGTGATGAGAAATGGATTGTTGGAGTCAAGAGGGAAGGACGAAGTTGGTTATAAGATATACAATGGATGGCAGTATTTTGGATGGGTCACATAGGATAAATGCTTGGGTGGGAAAGAAGAAACATGAAAGAGGAAAAAAAGACTTGAGTTCTTAGCAATTCATCACATATTTAGGCATATCTGATTTGTAAAGATAAGACTAAGCGACCTGCTGCAAAAAAAATGGCTTGCTCAACCAAGTAGATAGTAGGACCGAAGAAGAGAGCTGGTTTTTTTTTTCCTTTTACACACAGCGAGAGAGAGAGAGAGATGGGCCGGTAGGTGTTGTTTGATGGATAAAAAATGATTAGCATAGCAGCAGGCCAATCAACAATTAGAAAAAATAGTGGAGATGCGGGGGATCGAACCCCGTGCCTCCCGCATGCAAAGCGGGCGCTCTACCATTTGAGCTACATCCCCATGGTTGATGCTTTTCATCTTTAATCGTCCCACTAATCACTACCTTAATTCCCAATGAGTCAGTAATCGGAGGAACTAATGGAACCTCCACTAGCCACTACAAAATTGTGTGCATACCGGTTGCAAACATTCTCCTTTGCAACCCCGACGTAATCTTCTGCCACGTGTACAGGCTAAACATCCAAGGCTAGCTTATCATTAGCACATATGCGCAATGGCGGAGGCAAGAAATTCATACGACCCAGGCAGCCTTCCTGTTACTGTAGCTACAGTACCTTACCTTACTGTAGCTACAGCCCACAAAGAGTTTACCGGCTACGTCCCAGGCCAGCGCCCAGGCTGGGGCCTGACGCCCCCGTACATATACGTCCCAGGCCAGGCCGTTGCATATGCGTATGTCTCTCGGCTACCGTACTTGTTATCGGCTTCAAAGTTCGGCTTGATTCGCGGGACTCGCCTCGTCAGGAGTCGCCCGGCCGCCGTGAGTCGCCTCGCCGCCGCAGCCTGAAGTCGCGTTCGCGCTGGTGCGTGAAGTCGCTTCGTTACCGTCGGGAGTAGCCCCGTGGCCCCCGTCGCTGCCGCCGCCAATCGCTAAACTACAGTCAGGCAATACCTCCGGCGGCCATGGCTGTCATTCATGTCCCAGGAGACCTTAGGAGAAGGCGGCGAGGCGTTATGGCAAGGTACGGCCATCGTCGTGGGCTTGTCCGATCGCTGCAGCGACCACCAAATCAGGGAACCCACGATGTGCTCGCATGGACAAGACGGTTCCAGTCGCTCGGCCATGAAAATCCCGGCAGCAAGTAGGGTAGCCGAACTGACGGATACGAATCGAGCCGAAATTTGGAGCCGATAACAAGTATGGTAGCCGCCGAGAGACGTACGCATATGTGCTGATGATAAGCTAGCGTTGGATGTCTAGTCTGTACACGTGGTAGAAGATAACGTCGGGGGTGCAAAGAAGGATGTTTGTAACCGGTATGCACACAAATTTTTTTCCTCAGACAGATGATGAGAGATGGACGAGTGCATAAGCCTGGGAATGGTCTGGTCTGCAACCATAGTTTCAATCTGGTTTTCGTAGTGGGCAGGTTTGGTTGAAATGGGCTAAGTCCCTATTGTAACTTGAGGAGACCCCGCACGTTGCGGCGAAAATCGGTTTCAATATATTTTAAGTAATTTTATTGTATAAAACATAAATATTTAAATTTAAACTAAAAGAACAACATAGCATGAAATATGAATAATTGAAACATGATTGTATTTGATTATTGTGTACTTGAAAATATTTATTGAATATAGGTGATATAATATAATGAAAAACTTTTATCATGCATGTTGAGTAAATGTTTGATGAGATTAATAAGTGCATGAGATCAACTAATAATGAGAAAACTCATGCATATAGTGCTGGGCCTTTGATGATGTGGCAGATGTGCATTTTAAAATAATACATATAATGGAGATCAACTATTTAGGTATGTAGGATTTGGTTTAGTGTGGGCTATAGTAATTAATAGATTGGATTGGTTTGGTGTGGATTAAGATAAATTGGTGTCAAACCGTTTCAGTCCATGGATAAAAACCATTCTAGCGATGGGTTTGATTCACGTCGTAAGGTACACACTTCGTTCCCTTTCTTTTGTGTGCCACCTTCGATTTGACCGTTTCTCATCGCCCCATTAGAGAAAAAAATTGTGCGCCGTCGCCGACCACTATGGAGCATGTCCCAACACCTCTGGCCACCTCAGCTTTCGCCTCAACTGTTCTTGTTAGCACAAACCATGTGTAGACTATTGGGCACCTGTACTCTGGTGAATAAATCAGTTGCAGAAATAAATTTTGTACTACATGTTCCTGCCATGGATTCGTAATAAAGTAATGATCTGGTGTAACTGTAAAAAAAAGTAAGAGTACTCAAAAAGTAATAATCTGGTGTAAGTTTGATTAATCTGCCCCTCTTTATTCTGTACACGTTTAGGACAGAAGCACGTGGAGGGCTATTGTGATTTTCGCATGAATAATAGTGCGAGTACTTTTTGAGAGGCACAAAACAAAAATTTATCAAGGAGGTGTATGTAAAATGATTAGTGATTTGATCCTATCCATCCACGCAGATCGAACGCACCCTGAAGTCTTGGAGCATGGTATCATGCTATGGATCGTAGCATCCGAAAATTTTCCAGAGATTTTCCAGGTATGGACAGGTACCTTCCCGCGCCCCCGCGGAGGTTATTTTCCGCGCATTTTGTAGTCGCCACATGTCATGTTTTGATTGTGTCCCACGCGAAGTAAAAATCGTGGTTGTGCACGAACTTGTGACTGTGGCTGAGGTTCAGACAATGGTTGTACTGTGGTCGGAAAAACTATGGCTCGACGGCTCTAACCGTGGCTAGACTATGGCTGGAAAACGGTGGCTCGGGCCGTGGCTGATCTGTGACTCGGGTTGTGGCTGCGTATGTGGTTGTGATTGTGGTTGTGCGTTTAAAAAGCGTCACATATCAAGAGTGAAAGATATGAAGAAAAACTCCAAAACGTATCAGATCACGACAATTAGCGTGCTCAGAATGTAGGTGAATGACCTTTGCAACGGATAACCTCTAATTAATTAATGATTGACACATCTTCCCTAGTGCTTTGAGTTTATTTTTGAGCGGTCCTCCCCTCTCTCGGTGCTTGCGTGTGTGGTTCTTTGGGCTGTGCTTGGCCCATGGCCTGCCTCATGCTCGGCGGCGGCGGGCCTAAAGCACGTCCTGAAAGAATAGATGGGCCAGGCAATCCGCGCGCACCACCGCGACTCTCCTCCCTCCCTCCCTGCCACCGATGGACCAGACGACGCAGCGCCGCCGCCGGAGACGCGCCGAGTGCGGGCCCTACGATGATGTCCCGGACGCGGCGGAGTACAGCCTCGACGAGCCGACCATGGCGGAGAAGCTCGCTGCCCTGGACCCGCCCGCGATGGTCCCGCCCAGCGCCGACTCCGTCCACGCCTTGCTCAGGCAGGCCCTGCGCGCCGACGACCGCGCCGCGATGCTCGGCTGCCTCTACAGCAGAGACCACAAGGTCTCTCTTCCGCCTCTCCCATTTCTCATCCAGTGAACAAACGTTGTCAAAATCTCTGAATGTCAGTTATTCCCAATGCAACTGGTTACTGTGAATATCGGTTGCTCTTGCCTGTGCATCTAGTGTGACAATGTCTTCTTGATAACCTATATTGTCAGCATCAGCTGCGGTTTCGTTGTTCAGAGGATGATGCAGCACGCCTGGTCGTATCGATTTCAGAGCATCTACAACCATGTAGAATGAATGAATTCCATGAGCGGTGACTCGAGTTCATCGCACAATAGGATGGAATGGCTTGGGAACTTCCCATGGCCAATCATATCACTCTTCTGGCTCAGTCACACATTCAGAAAGACAGTTAGTTTTGAGTTTTGGCTCGACGAAATTTAAGTTAAGTCTTCTTTTGGTTGGTTACAATGTGCTGATGTACAATGAATTCAACAAACTTAAGACAGTGACAATAACCCGTTATACTCCCGACTCAAATTGAAATTATCACAACACCTCGTGTCCATGGTCTTTTTTTTTTTAAATGCCAGTTACTCTCCTTACGGCAACCCACCGTTGCAACCCACTGGTTGTTAGGCGGCTGTTATATACTACGTACTAGTAAACATTGTGGAACTCTGTATATCAAGTTGTTCTTCATGCAACTAGGTTTCATCGAATCATCCGATAGATCCAAACTCACCGCGTTGTCTTGCATGCAGGTTATTGCCAAGTCGGTATCACTTCTGTCTCCAGCAGACGCTGTCAAGTTCCTCAAATCCTTGATATCGCTTACGCAGTCTAGGTATGATGATGCTTTAGAGAGGTTCCCTAATTAAGTACTACCGAAATGGCTCGGATAATGTTGTGTGGCTCGCATCGGTTGATGTGAAAGCCGAAAGCTTCGATCCAGTTGGTTTCTCCCTTTTCATGTTTAACTGGGTTATCACCATGATCTACTAAAAATCTCAGACATTGTTTCTGCTTTGTCTAGCATCGTATTTCGACATAGCGGTTTCATGATTGGATTGCTTTTTCATTTTCGCCTCGGCAGGGGTTCAGTGCTGGTTTGCTTGCTCCCATGGCTTCAAGCTCTGCTAAGCCGGCACATGAGCAGCATAGTGTCTCAGGAGTCCTCTCTGCTGCTGCTCAACTCGCTCTATCAGGTGAGTATTCGTTTCAAATTTCAGCCGCGGCGATATATATGGATACCAAGTACAATCAGCAATGTTTGTTTCTCGACTGTAACATTGCTTGGCACATTCCTTTTCAGCTGATTGACGCGAGAACATCGACCTTCGTGTCATCGCTCAAACTGTCCACCTGCCTGGATTATCATTTCAACGAGGTGATCGAGTTTCCTCCTGGCCGAAAAGGCGGAGACCATCTCAGGCATTGCAACCGTGTGTGTCGGGGGACCGGTATCCGGGTAGGTTAACCCAAGCGGAAGCAACCTTTTAAGACAAGGATGGATCGATTGGACCGCAGCTGGGCCGAGCTGGGCAGATGTACGACCGATTGCTCCAAGGCAATCAGCCGTATCAAATGCCAGCAGTCGGCCCAGGCGCAATCGGACCAACCTTCCTTCACCAAGACGATCATCCGATTGGTCCGCAGCTGGGCCGAGGTTGATACCTAGAAGGCCGATTGCCCAGAGCAATCGACTTTGCCAGGTACCACCAGTCGGTCCAGGCGCAATCGGAACCACCTAATACCCAGTCGGAGGTATGATTACGAGGTCATAAATGCCATATCCCCAGATATCCGGATGGCAGGAAGGCCAGGTTATGTCAAAGATCTGGGGGAGATACGGTGTCGACCTCTCCACCGATTCCGCGGACAGGCCGACAAGACCGCACCCCCTAGCTCCACTGTTCATCCCTACGCTCTACGAGTCTACAGCATGGGCCGCCGCTCGTAGGTTCCGGATCAGCCGGAGAGGAGCAGTCGGTGGGCCCAGGCCGATTAGAGGATGACAACTGGGCCCATTCGGCAATGAAGTTACCGAAGTACCCTGGGCTCACACTATAAGAGCCAGGGTACCCCTCCTGCGTGAGGGACGACTGATCCTAGACCACCATTACTCACTTTCACCTCAGTTCGTTCACTGCTTGTAGTTACTCCTCAGGGACGCAGGAGAGAGCCTTGCCCACGGCGGCGGCGCTCACCTTCCCCTGAGAAGATAGAGAAACAGTTATTGTAGCCAGAGCATTGATATATAAGAGACAAGCAGGAGTAGGGGTGTTATATCTCCGGAGAGCCCCGAACCTGGGTACATCGTGGTGTCCTCCACCGTGTTTGTGCCCAACCCGATTCCGGCACCATCGACATTCTCTCTCTCGCGTCTTCCCCTCACTTTAGCCATCCCATGGCATCTGGCGTTACATATCGACGACAGTTGGCGCCCACCGTGGGGCAGACCGAGGCGTCGACTGGAGTCAAGATCCGGACGGGATTTTCCTCTGCATCGGGCGGGAGCCACGCCTCTGGCCTGATTCTAAGGCGTGGGGCAATTGACTATGTGGTGGACTACTCAGCGCGGTACAGGGCTGGAGCACCCCTGCCGCCCGGTGTGTAGCTGCAGGTTGGCAGTCATCGCCTCTTCATCGGCAGCTGCCCCGAGGCGTATCCCAGAGATATTCGCATCTTCTCGTATGCTACGGACCCGCTCTCGACCAGGGGCTGCAGTGCAGCACCTGGCAGAGAGGAAGGCCGAGTGCACGCCGCCGTCATGATGGCGGGAGCATCTTCATCAACCAACTGCGATCCAGCGAGTGCGGCTAGAAAGGCCAAGGAGGTAGCTGAGGCTGCAGAGCGAATCGGCACCAGTGCGTTGCGGGATGTGTTATACACACCCGTGAACAGGAATGGTGATCCGGAGCAGGTGCACACGGAGCTGGAAACAACACGGCTCGCTTTGGCCCGCAGAGCTGAGCAAGTGCTGGCAAAAGAGCGCAGCCTGGGAGCCATCACAAGGGAATACAATGCAGCACATGCAGGGCCGCGCCGGCCGATTGAGCCCGCAGTCCTGGAAGATCTGAGAAGCCGAGGCAGAGCAGTCAACCAGCAGCTGTCGGGGGCCGAGCAGCCGGAGCGTCCGAGAAGGCCAATGCAACCGGAGCAACCAGCGCAGTCGGCATTCATCCAAAGGCCAACGTACAGCACACCGGACAAGAACCTGAGAGCAGCTGAGCAGATAGCGCTCGAACTAGAAGACCTGGAAGGAGATGAGCGGCGCGAGCAATCGCGTCGAATGCGTGAGCTGATAGCAGCCGCAAAGGAGCAGAGGCTCGTAGCAATGGGAAATCAAAATGCTGAGCCAGAGGCATCAAGAGGGACTGTGAGGCCGAATGTGGGAGCTAGCCAGCGACCGAATGCATCGCGCCAGAACAGACACCAACCCGCGCCATCTCGACACGAGAGCAAGGTTAGAAGCAATCGGCCACCCCCAGCAGCAAGCAGAAGAATGGAAGAACCAGCGGTCAACAGCAGGCGCAATGACATGCCGCAGCAATCGGCACCAAGACCAGCAATCAGCACCCGACTCGGCCCTCGCCAAGTCGGTCAGAATGACGCAAGACATCGCATTGAGCTCCTGGAGAAGGAGGCTCAGGAGGACGAGGAAGGAGAAGCTGGCCCATCATGTTTTGGTCATCGTATTCGGACGGAAAAGTTTCCCAAAGGTTTCACGTTACCGAGAGATACTCCCAAGTATAATGGTTCCGTGAAGCCAGAAGACTGGCTGTCCGATTACCTGACGGCGGTTCGCATTGCAGGAGGCAATCGGCGGGTAGCAGTCCGCTATGCACCTTTGATGTTGCAGGGTTCAGCTCGGACGTGGTTGAACAGTTTTCCCAAGGACAGTGTGAACTGCTGGGAGGATTTCACGACGGCATTCATCCACAACTTCACAAGCACATACGAGAGGCCCAACCTCCCGCGGCAGTTAGCTTTGTGTGTGCAAGGCAAAGATGAACCCCTCCGAGATTATTTATCTCGGTGGATCAAGCTGAAGAATTCATGCGAAGGAGTCCATGAGATCCAGGCCATTCAGTACTTTACTGATGGATGCCTGGCTGATTCAATGTTGAAGCACAAGCTGCTCCGCAAAGACTTCATATCGCTCGCCGAGCTCATGAAGGTGGCAATGCGTTCGCTATGTCCGATTCTGCGATGCGCCCTATCCAGCTCGGAGTTGGAGGTGTGATCCAGTCACCAGGGGCTCCGCAGTCGGACACAGGGAACCAAGGCCTCAGTCGGAAGGAAAGGAGGGAGAGCAACCGCAACAACAAGAATCACAACCAACAGAACAATGGCAAGCGCAAGGACGAGCAGCCCGACACTCAGTATGGCAGTCGGCAGGTGGTCGTTGTCCAGAATGAAGAAGATCCAGCGGCTGCAGGAGGCAATCGGAAGATGAGACCAAATGTGAGACCCCCAGGACAGGTGAAACCCAAGTACACGTTCGAAGATATGCTGGACGCGCCATGCAAGTTGCACAGCACGCCTGGCAGGCCATCCGCACACACTACTCGGCGGTGTGATTTTGTGAGAAGAATTGCGAAGGGAGAAGCTTTACCACCGCCACCCCCACCACCACCCCAGAACAGAGGACCACCTCAGCAGCAGAACCAATTCCCGCAGCAAGATGCCGCCTAGATGATTTTCACCAGCGAGTCCACGGACAAGGGCAGTCGGAGAGCCCGAGCAGCGGAGGTTAATGCCACTATGCCGCCGATTCCCCGGTTTATGCATTGGTCCGAGTGTCCTATATCCTGGGACAGAGCAGATCATCCCACCATTTTGCCGAATCCGGGCAACTATCCGCTGGTGGTGGACGCTCTGTTCGCAGGACCAAGGTTTTCATGCAAATTCTCCCGAGTGCTCGTTGATGGAGGAAGCACAATCAACATTCTGTACAGAGATATAATGATCAAGCTAGGGCTCACAGAGAGAGATCTAGAGCGCAGTCGGACGACTTTCCATTAGATTGTCCCGGGATTGTCTTGCACCCTCATGGGTCGCATTCGGCTGGACGTCATATTCGGCACGGAGGAGAATTTCAGAAGGGAGCCGATTTGGTTTGAGGTCGCCGACCTCAGCAGTCCTTACCATGCTCTGTTGGGGTTGCCGGCATTTGCCAAGTTCATGATCAATGCACAACAGACATACCTGAAGAAGAAGATCCCGGGGCCAAACGGCGTCATCACCGTCACCGGGGACTTCAGGAAGTCCCTCGAGTGCACATCTGTTGGCAACAGTTTGGCTGAGTCGCTAGTGGTTGAAACGGAGAAGCATCAGCTCAGCAAAGTGATTGCAATGGCGCAAGCACAAAGCAAGAATCCACTTCCAGTTGGCCCAGCAAAGAGAGTAGATGAGGAATCGGCTTTTCAGTCGGCCAAGGACAGCAAGAAGATCGCTCTAGATCCCTCCGACTCAACCAAGTTCGTTGTAGTCGGAGCTGGACTTAGCGATAAATAGGAAAGCGCGCTCGTCGAGTTTCTCCGTGAGAATCGGGACATCTTTGCATGGTCTCCACAAGACATGCCTGGTGTGCCGAGAGAACTCGCCGAGCACAAGTTGCACATTCGGCCAGGTTCGAAGCCGGTCAAGCAACCCTTGAGACGTTTTTCTGAAGACAAGAGAAGGGCAATCGGCGAAGAGGTTGCGAAGCTGCAGGCTGCAGGTTTCATCATGGAAGTATTTTACCCCGAGTGGCTGGCAAATCCAGTCCTCGTTATGAAGAAGAACAAGACCTGGCGCATGTGTATAGATTACACCTGCCTGAACAAGGCATGCCCAAAAGATCCGTTTGCCCTGCCCCGTATTGATCAAGTGATTGATTCTACGGCCGGCTGCGAGCTGCTGTCCTTTCTGGATGCTACCGCTGGATATCACCAGATCAAATTGGCTGTGGAAGATCAGATAAAAACTGCATTTATAACTCCCTTCGGGGCTTATTGCTATATCACCATGACGTTTGGTCTGAAGAATGGAGGTGCCACTTATCAGCGCACAATTCAGAGATGTACACACTCTCAGCTCGGCAGAAATCTCCATGTTTACGTGGACGACTTAGTGGTGAAGTCGGCAAGGGGAATCATGCTATTGGATGACCTCAGGGAAACATTTGCAAACTTGAGAACTTATCACATCAAGCTCAACCCGGAGAAATGCGTGTTTGGAGTCCAAGCCGGCAAGCTCTCGGGGTTTCTCGTTTCCGAGAGAGGAATCGAATGCAACCCCGAGAAGATAGCTGCAATAGAGCGCATGGAACAGCCCAAAACCCTGAAGCAAGTACAGAAGTTCACCGGTTGCCTCGCATCCCTCAGCCGATTTCTCAGTCGGCTGGGTGAAAAAGCAATCCCGTTGTACCAGTTGATGAAGAAGACGGAGAAGTTCACCTGGACTCCTCAAGCAAATGAAGCATTCCGAGAGCTCAAGCGCATGCTCTCCACGGCACCGATTCTGGCTGCCCCGATTGAGAAGGAGCCGATGATGTTATACATTGCGGCAACCAATCGGGTGATCAGCGCAGTTATGGTGATGGAGCAGCCCGAGAAGGACAAGGCACAGCAAATTCAGCGTCAAGTGTACTACATCAGCGAAGTGCTCTCGGCATCCAAGCAGAACTACCCTCACTATCAGAAGATGTGCTATGGAGTGTACATGGCAGCCAAGAGGTTGAAGCCATACTTTCAGGCTCACCTGATCACCGTCGTCAGTTCGGCTCCATTGGCCGATATCATGGGAAGCAGAGATGCAACCGGAAGAGTGGCAAAATGGGCAATCGAAGTCGCTAGTCATGGCATCCAATATGAACCGAGAACGGCAATCAAGTCACAAGCGCTAGCTGATTTCCTGGTGGACTGGGACCGGTACCCGGGTAGGCTAACCCAAGCGGAAGCAACCTTTCAAGACAAGGATGGACCGATTGGACCGCAGCTGGGCAGATGTACGACCGATTGCTCCAAGGCAATCAGCCGTATCAAATGCGAGCAGTCGGCCCAGGCGCAATCGGACCAACCTTCCTTCACCAAGACGATCATCCGATTGGTCCGCAGCTGGGCCGAGGTTGATACCTGGAAGGCCGATTGCCCAGAGCAATCGACTTTGCCAGGTACCACCAGTCGGTCCAGGCGCAATCGGAACCACCTAATACCCAGTCGGAGGTATGATTACGAGGTCATAAATGTCATATCCCCAGATATCCGGGTGGCAGGAAGGCCAGATCATGTCAAAGATCTGGGGGAGATACGGTGTCGACCTCTCCACCGATTCCGCGGACAGGCCGACAAGACCGCACCCCCTAGCTCCACTGTTCATCCCTACGCTCTACGAGTCTACAACATGGGTCGCCGCTCGTAGGTTCCGGATCAGCCGGAGAGGAGTAGTCGGTGGGCCCAGGCCGATTAGAGGATGACAACTGGGCCCATTCGGCAATGAAGTTACCGAAGTACCCTGGGCTCACACTATAAGAGCCAGGGTACCCCTCCTGCGTGAGGGACGACTGATCCTAGACCACCATTACTCACTTTCACCTCAGTTCGTTCACTGCTTGTAGTTACTCCTCGGGGACGCAGGAGAGAGCCTTGCCCACGGCGGCAGCGCTCACCTTCCCCTGAGAAGATAGAGAAGCAGTTATTGTAGCCAGAGCATTGATATATAAGAGACAAGCAGGAGTAGGGGTGTTATCTCTCCGGAGAGCCCCGAACCTGGGTACATCGTGGTGTCCTCCACCGTGTTTGTGCCCAACCCGATTCCGGCACCATCGACATTCTCTCTCTCGCGTCTTCCCCTCACTTTAGCCATCCCATGGCATCTGGCGTTACATATCGACGACAGTGTGTGTGTGGGTTTGCCTAATTCATGCGTGTGTGTTCCAGATCTGCGATGATGAATCCGACGAGGAAGAGGGTGCCCCGCCGATCATCTATGAGGACAAGGATTCCGACGAGGAAGTTTCTGAAGTTGATGATGCTATGGAAACCGAGGGCGAGGGGAGGGATGAGGAAGATTCCGAGCTTGATGAAGCCATGGAAACCGAGGGCAAGGGGGCTGACAAGGAAGGGTCTGAAGTTGATGACGAGTGAAAGAGATCACAGCATTAGAGCTTATGCACCTTAATCAATCTGGACACACTGCATTTTGCAGTTATACAAGTAGTGTTGATGATGGTGAAAAAATGCCTTGAACCTTTGTAGTGTTGGTTGGTTATTACATCAGGAATCACAAGCTAATTACATTTGCTGTGTGATAACAAATTCATCACCATTCAGATTGTGTAATGTGCATCAACCAAAATTTGGATGAATTTGAGCTAAAAATAAACAAAGAACATGCATAGCCAGATCACGCATTCATTCATAAACCAATTTGGAGAGTTAAGCATTGAGCATGGCACCAAAAGATATAAACAACTCAGAGGATGAAATAGCCTATCGACAAATCCTAACTAGAACCACAAGAAGGAAGTATCGAATCGGATGAAGAAAAAGAAAGGAGAAAAGGACTCTTGTTACCAGAAACATAACAAAGCACATCTTCAGCATATACAGTACATGGCATAAAGGAAGCATACTCCCCACCCGAAATCTTTTTCATACGTAGATATATGCGTTGTGAGTCAGAAAAGAAGTCAGCGCTATGTATAGTATAGAACCTTTGCTATCTTGTTTGGTAAAGCGATCCTTATAGAAGGAAGGTGATGGGTATGTCATAAGCATCTCAGCAACAGCAAGGACCATCAGGAATCTCAAAAGAGTGAATAAAGGTTTTCGGCCCACGATTGGTTTAGCAACATTGTGGAAATATCTAGTAGTGTTTCAACAACCTTGAAGAATATGTATCTACATCTCTACATTTCTGCCTATATATCCTTAGTTTCATCCTGTAGCTAGGCATATCCGACCGGCCTGGAGTTGTTTTAGGACAATATTCATCGATCCTCTCATGTTCATCACCATGCAAGCTAGTACTCCTACAAGCAAAGGAATTTGAAACTAGAATCTGACCAGACCAGAACCCATGCTGTTATATCTCTTTGTGTGAAACAAGACACGTCAGTCGTCCTGCACCACGTACTCTGCCGCGAACCTGGATATATATATATATATGTGCCTGGTGTCTGCCTAGCTAGTTTTGGAAGCGCCTACGTGTACCGGCGTTGCTGGTATGGTATGCACCGCCGCCAGCTTAAGGTGTTAAGCATGCGTCCGACTGACGGTGGTACTAAACTGAGGAGTAGATTAGTGTGAAAACTGCAGCTTTATTAGGTGGGTTTGTGTTGACGAGGAGATGATGCAGCGAATGCATACGCAGAGCATGCATCTGCTGGTGTAGCTGAGATTCTGCAGCTGCAGGCGGTGGCGGTGGCACGCACGTCTACGTAGGCGGCCGCCGCCGATGGATCCATCCATCCATGGGCATTTATTCCGTTCCGTCCATGGATGTACGTACTACTTATCTAATCTAGTCTAGTGTAGAGAAGAAAAACGGAACGTGTGTCAGGGAGGAGGGCGAGGAGGAGAATACGGTACGTACTAGATGTGCATCCTTGGAGGCTTCTTCTGAGTTGCTAGCTTCTCCTGCCTGCCACTGCCACAAGAGGAATGGAATCCTCCAACTGCATGCGCACTCAATTCAGAAGCGCTTCGGCAGCGAATATCAGGCACCGCTCCTATAAAACCAGAGTGTAAAATTGATGTAGTTTAGCCTTTTTCCTTTATATAACGCTTAGTACAGAGTTATATTAAATGTACGTCAATTAATTTGAATCATGCTTTGCCTGACTGGCGCGGCCGCAGTGAGTGGAGTCAATTTTTGATGCAGTACGTCGCCGGCCGGAGCAGTATGCATGCGATGCGTAGAGTACGTGGCTGACGGCGAGGCCACAAGCTGGTCTCGCAGAAGCACGACGGCGAACGGCGGTGGGCCGTCAGACTCAGAGCGCGTGTGATTAATTAATACAATCAGGCCTGAGCAGATGGACATAGCCAGGGCCAGGCACCAGTCGTTATTAATTTGGCTGTGTACCTAGTACGTACTATTACAAGAAAACATATTCATATGCGTATTTCAAATTTAGAAAAACAAACAATTCTCTCGCATACGTATACTTTGTATACAGGTGTTGACCATGCACGCATGCAGGATCGCGGACGGACGTGCTGACATGTGGGACCACACCGTTTTGTTGCTTCGAGAACGGAGGGGAATAATGGCGTCGTCCACCGATTTGATTGCTGCTGCCGTGTCTCCATCCATTCTCATTCTCATCGCAGTCGCGGCCATGGAGATCGATCAAATCGGCCGGAGATGTATGGTGTACAGTACAACTGCACGTCGTCGTCTATAAATACCACCAGCATCCCGGCCGGACCCTCCCCTTCCACACCACAAACCGAGCCATCCCATCACAGTCACAGCTGCTAAGCGGCGGCCACATACACCTCCACGGCGCGTATCACCATGGAGCACCGCCGGAGCCGCCCCGCGCCGCCGTCGGCGGCCGCCGCCCGAGCCCTTCTTCTCTGTAAGCACCCAATCGACGCTTCCTAAGGCCAGATACAATTTATTGCTCGTCAGCTAACCGCGCTGGCTCATTTTCAATTCTGTCGCGCCCTCTGCTTCTCTGCCTGCCTCTGCCGTCCTCCACTCATTGATAACCCTCTGTCTCTCTGATGATGAACTCAAGGCCTTGCGATGCTGCTGGTGGTGGTCGGAGCGCTCTCGCCTGCTGCCGCGGACGGATGCCCCGCCGGCGGCGGGCGGGTGCGCAAGCATGGCAGCGGCGCCCTCGACAAGGGGAGGAGTGGTCGCCATCACCGGAAGCATGGGAAGGAGCAGCTGTGGGTGTTCGGCGACTCGTACGCGGACACGGGGAATCTGGGGAACCTGGGGCGGGAGCTCACCCACGCCTGGTACGACCCCTACGGCAACACCTTCCCCCGCCGCCCCGCCGGCCGCTTCTCCGACGGCCGCGTCCTCACCGACTTCGTGGGTAAGCTCGTACTTCACCGCACTCTGCTCCTTTATTACTAGTCTTCAGCGTTAGTTGATTAGTAGCAGGAGGCAGTGATCATCGCCTAATCACCACAAACGCTGGCTGGCTCGCCGGAGAAGACGTAGCACGGCGGTGGTGTGCTGGCTGTGTCGTGGTTCAGTGCAGTGCAGAGCAGTGGTAGGAGTAAATACTTACTACATGTGTGTGGTTGGTCGTTGGGTCATGTTGGAAGGTCCAGTTGATTAAGTCCAATAGATAGTTGGAGGAATTGAAGGTGTCGATGGATGAGTGATTGGCTCGCTCGAGCTCCAGCATTCATTGGTTGATAGATACACGGATCGGCTGCCGGCCGGCCGGTCGTGTTCAATCCTCCCTTGGGTGGACGACCACATAACAGTAGATAGTAGAGTACACCCTTTGATCATTTCTTATTACTTTACGAGTAAAATTTGTTTCAAGTTAAGTAGGTGAAAAATATAAACATTCATAATAATACAAAGTCAATCGGCTTTTGCTAGGTTTCAATCGACCTAAGTCGTAAGTCTAAGTCGATGCTATATCTGTGAAATTTTACGTTGAGATCGGTACAATATTTTGTTTTTGATTTTTTCTTTTCTTTTTTTTTGCATGTTATGTGACATGCTTGAATCTTAGTTAAATCTTAGTCAATTGAGACCTGGCCACACCCAAAGTCTATTAGTACATGGCCTCCCGGGCGGTAACTAATCCTCTTGCAGTTTTCCTTCTTCTGTTCCTTTTGCTACGTACGTCAGTCTTGCCAATTCTGTGCAACATGATCAACTTAACCATCATGCGCATGCGTTGCGTTGAATGTTGCCAATTCTGTGCAACATGATCAACTTAACCATCGTGCTCTGGTTAGGACTCGTTGCATATGGCACGACATGGGGTGGGAGTATAATCTAAGTACAGTACAGTAGCTGTCTTGTGTGCTGGGGCGACGCCAGCGTGTATTCCATGTATGCAAGTGAATACCCATGATTTGACAAAACCTTGAATTTTTTTTATAAAACAACAATTTTTTTAGCAAAAACAATGAGAGTTTTGTCAAAATGAATACCCACGTTCAAAATGAATACACCCCGCTTGAAACCTGGCGCCGCCACTGCTTGTGTGGTCTACTGGTCTCCAATCAAAAGGCTAATTGCATCGACCAATGCATCTCCAGTCCAGTCCGAGTCCCAGGGAGGGAGGGCTGAGCTTTGTATGTCGGCTTGTCTCAAGCGCCGGCAGGTCCCTTCACCATCACACCAACATTTTTGTTCCAAAGCGGTATATAACGACGCAAATAGGCTACGCTAGGGTGGTGGTGCGTCGCAATCACTTACACTATTTACCAACTGCTCATTACAAGGTACTCCTTCTGTAAACTAATAGCATAAGATGTTTTAGATCACTACTTTAGTTATCTAAAACATTTTATATTAGTTGTTTACGGCCTTTACGGAGGGAGTACCTCGTAATATAGGGGTATCAGGTAGGACAGCGCAAACGCTGTAGAGTTGCATACATCACATGAAATTAAGATGCTCTGTTTCGATCATTCAGGGGAGTTGCTCACATAAAAATCTGCATAAATATGCTAATTAGCTGCATCTTTCTCGTACTGACTACGTGCTACCATGTGAACCATACACGTTGTTTAGTTGCTGACCAAAAAAGGTGTCAAAAGCTATTAGCGAATCTGAATCTGCTAACTACTACTGTCACAACTAGTAGTTCCATTCCATGTCAATGTAAGATAAGATATTCCCAAGCTCCAACCTAACCACTGACAGGCTGACACCTTCGCCTTTTCCAGCACAAAAGCTAGGAGATTGATTACCACGTGCCACAAGTACTAATCTCTGATTAATTATTTACGTTTGCTTGCTTGGTCTGACGTGGCATTTGCATGTGGGTGCAGCTTCGGCGCTGGGCATGCCGACGCCGGTGGCCTACAAGGCGCGGCGGCGGGCGTCGCGGGAGGCGCTGGCCCGCGGCATGAACTTCGCCGTGGGCGGCGCCGGCGTGCTCGACACCGGCAACTTCCAGCGCAACATCAGCGCCCAGATCGACCTCTTCCAGGCCATGCACCACCACCGGCAGACGGGCTGCCTCCGCAACAAGCCCACGGCCCTCGTCGTCGTCTCCGGCAACGACTACGCCTACGCCGCCGACAAGGACAACGGCACCACCGTACGTCTCCTCTCCGTCGACTGATGTTGCTGTCTGTCTAGCAGAAACCACCCAGCCATGAATGTATGTATGACTGACGGGGTTATGCTTCTCTCTGCAGGCGGCTATCGCGTACATCCCGACGGTGGTGCGGGAGCTCCGGGAGCAGCTCCGGCGGCTGCGCGACGACGCCGGGATGCATAGAATAGTGGTCACCAACCTGCACCCCATGGGCTGCACCCCGGTATTCACCCGCCCGCTCAACTACACCGGCTGCGACCCGCTGGCCAACGCCGGCGCCGCCCAGCATAACGCCGCGCTCCGGCTGGTCCTCGCCGACCTCGACCCCCAAAACCGCACCTTCCTCCTTCTCGACGTCCACACCCCCTTCTCCGCCTACCTCCTCGACGACAACAACAACGATGACAAGAGGTTCGCAAGCACGCTGCGGCCGTGCTGCGAGAGCTTCAGGCCCGACGGCTACTGCGGCGAGGAGGACGAGAACGGCACGCGGCAGTACACGCTCTGCGACGACCCCCTCCGCTACTTCTACTGGGACGACGTGCACCCGACGCAGGCCGCCTGGGCCGCCGTCGCCGCCACCTTCAAGGCCGCCGTCAAGAGCTTCCTCTCCACCTGACACGGCAATGTATCCAACATGAAACAAAGATGGCCATGGTTTTGAATGTGATAGAAAGAGGCTACCATTACTAGTAGCAGCAGCAGTACTGACCAACACAACACCCTTGTTCTCCCTGTTTCTGCTTCACCTGAATGAAACAAGCAGCTTCCAAAATACAAGAAGCAGGTGCCAAAGGCCCAGTGCAAAATCTGTTCCATTTGCATCTCCTGAAATACTGCCTTCTCTTCCCCGAGTAAAATGATCGATGTATGCAGTGCTGATTACTGAACTCTCGCGCATCGCAGAAAGGAAGCGACACATCCTGCTCGCAAAAAGAAATGGCATTGCGCCAATGAACCAAAAAGTTCCACAGACCTTCCACGGATATAACTGTTACAGAATCATCATCAGGCGACCTCGCTTTCTTTCTACTGTTGTTACACTCGCGTTACAGCGAACAGGTCAAAGTTGTTCCGCCGAGGTCACGCCATGATGAACAAGGGGGGGTGGGGACACTAGGAACTACAAGCAGAATCAAACAACCACGGGAAAGTTCGCAAAATAGATGCTATGGTGTATGCACTTTTCTCTATGCTTACCAAGGGGTCAATCAACCGGACCGCAAGGGTTTGTTTGCTACGCGGCGGTGTCCTTGGCTTCTGTCGCGTGTGGCGTCACGTCCATTTTATCGACCTGGGCTTCTGTTGATGGAGCGGTCACGTCCATTTTGTCGACATTATCCTCGGCGGCGCCTTCGTACTCCGACAGGAGGTCCATGAACTCGTTGAGCAGCCGTTGGACTTTGCGGTTTGTCGCCATCGAAGGAAGTATGTCTTCCCTGAGAAGTTTATGTTTCTTCATTCCCTGCAGAAATTACCACCAGAAAGTTTATTGAACGAAAGAGTATTCCATAATAAATTATACCACCAGAAACTGACACCGTGTTGAAATCGAATACAATTATGCCATAATAAATTCAAGGTTTCTAAGCCCCTTCAGTTTATCTAGAAATTGAGTATAATCAACAGGTTCAAATAATGTGTCTTCTGTGAAGCTAGTGTCTGTAACTGGATGAACTATAATTAATAGAAACTACCAGTCTACGGAATGTAACAGGAAGAGAGCCTTACAAGAACGTCAGGATCCCATGAGGGATTATTTGCATCAGTAGACACAGCACCAACCATGCCCATGGGAGGGCCAAGAAAGCTCTCACAGACTTCACGTAGGCGAGATTCATCTGCCTCTCTGCAGACACCACAAGGATTTCAGCACAGCATGATAACACTCAAGAACAGATCTCTCAACCAATTGAAAAGATACAGTTCATGCTTACAGAAAATGCTAAAAGTCAAGAGAGCAAAATCTGTACAGATGCGCTGAATAAAATATAATGAGCTAACCTTGCCAAAAACCTTATGTAGGATAAGAGGCATTGGCGATATTCCTGTGAAGACTTCAAAGCCAATGAAGCTGCTAGCTGGGTCTCAAGATGGGCCCGCGTCTGCACTCCATCGTCTGTAACCCTGAGGTGGAAACAGTCACACGGGAACATTCAGAGCAAAACTCTGGGATGATGTGCACTAGGCACCCAGCTTGTCAAAGACATCAGTTTCGAGCATCTAAAAAATAAATAAACCAAAGGAGCTTGCATACCTGCTCCAAACAGGCTTTCTAGCCATGAATTTTCCTATATCAATCTGCAACTTTCCTAGCTCTCCACCTTGAGTAGAACTAAATGAGCTAGAAAAATTTGATGCTGGAAAACAATCATCTGCAATCCTTAGCCAGCACTTCATGCTCATGTCATAGAGGAAAGCATGACGGGTGGCAAGGACAACCAAGGGCGAACCACATCTTGAGAACTTAGCAGATATAACCTTTACTGTACCTGTCGCGCAGCAAAGAAAGTTCAACTTCAAAGAAACAACCTGCACCACACACTAATCGAGATGCAGCAAAGTGAACTGAGGACTGGATGTAAATGTTTTACCAGCATCTTTTGTTGATGCCTCATCTGGAGAGGTAACCAAAGAAGCCAAAGAATCTTGCAAGATGCAAGACCTGTTATAGAGATCCCATATGTACATTAAACCTCTCCTTGTTACAAGTAATAATTTCCAGCAGTCATCACAATCTATAAAAACAGCCGAGGAGCCCATCATCATCGCTGGCATTGCTCGCATCCCACATTTTGTGTAAACCTAACAAATCGGAAGACAATTGATTGGATAGTTTAGGGCTAACATTATTTCAGAAAACTGAAAGCACAAAATATTAATGAAACAAAAAAAGGTACACTAGATATTTGACTAAGGGCTATTATTTACCTGCAGGCAGCCATCTTCACAGCCAACTGCCCAGAAGTTTGCATTACCAGCCAAGACGGTAACTTTTCCAGACATGCGATCTGACCAAAGAGTTTCTGTAGCTTTTGTACATCTAATCTCGGTTTCTTTTGTTGAAAAAGAACCTCCCAACCCAATCATATCACCTGCAGAACGTTCTACTGGCTTGGCTTCAAGGCAGACTGGCAAAGAATCATCATTGTCCTTCTTACTGAATACAAGAATAGAAAGCTCAGAGGATGAGGCCAGCATGCCTGGAACTACAGAACCAGTGTTTTCAACACTCAACCTTCCATCCTTGCCAGTGCCAGCTGAAGCTTTTTGAATAACAAGGCTCTCGCTAATATTAGCTCTTGCTGTGATGCCAGAGCGTTCCCTAACTCCGCAATTGTTACAGTTACCACTAGTACCATAGGATGATCTTATTCCATTCTCTCCAGGGCGCATTCGCTGATCTAGGGATGAAAAATCAACAACTTGATTCTGAGAACGGTTGGACAAATTTTCCTGGTTAGAAGGAAATCCCACTGCCTCTGGAATTATTCTTTTCCGACCATCAGGACGCCGGTATTCCCTTTGTTTTACTGGACTAGATACCCGGGTAACTTTAGGGGTGTCATCAGCTGCTTGACCAGTTGTTTTCTTCTCAACTTCAGGCACTGTTTCAGGAGCTTTCTGACTTTCCACAATAGGAGGTGGTTTAGGTACATCCGCAGGAACTTTTGGGGGCGCTTGAAATTGCTGGACGCTGGGTGCTGCCTTCTTGGCAGCCAATTGCTTCACTGATGCTTCTTCTAGCAGCAACTGTGCAGGGCTTTCAGCTAGATTTGATTGCCTCCCTCTGACATCACCATATCTACTCCTCTTTAATTCATCCAGTTCAGAATCACTTAGCCTGTATCCGAGCTCCTTTGCTTCAAAGTGAAAGGTCGCAACTGTTCCGTCCAGAGAGCAGGCGAAAAGTGAATAACCATCAGGGCTCCTGGCAGGAAGAAAGAACGGTTCCACAGTTAGCCACACATGGCAATATTGGTTACAAATATAAGGTTAAAGTGTCTTACCAAGATAAATCAACCACGCTTTGAGTGAAGAAATGCTTAGCAACAAACAATGGCCGGGCACCTGCTGTTGTCCAAACAGTAATGGTCCGGTCTTGACTTCCAATAGCAATAATATTATATGGTTGATATTCTTTTGCTGATGTTTTTGATGCTCCATTGGCCCATCCAGCTGGTGCAGCCTTTGCGTCTTGACCAGTAGCTAAATGCTTACGGAACATTGAGTGGTTAAACTTCACCACCACCACAGGCGCGTTATGTCCCAGAAAGTCAAATGTTGCAGTCCACTCGCCCCGTTCAAGCACAGGGGCTGAGTGCCTAGGCTTCTGGAAACCATGAGTTGTGGTTATGAAGTGACCACAGGGCGACCATGCAAGCCGCCTAAAGAATGTCGAACCAAGCTGGGAAAAACAGAAAAGTAATATTTTTCAGTAAGAAAGGCTTTTCTGCAAACAAAGACATGTCAAGATACAGAAACAGTAAATTGATAACAGATGACGTGAAATATAACATACAGATTTTGACCAATGGCCTTCAGTCTTGTGAGCAAGACTCCAGTCACTTGTGCGCCATATGATAACAGTCTTGTCATCTGACTGACTTGCAATAAAAGATCCAATAGGATCCCAAGTAACTCCTTTAACTAAGCTGGAATGCCCCCGCAAGACGGCAGTGCAAATACCGTTTGTCATGCTCCAAATGTGAACAGTGTTGTCCAAGCTGCCGCTAGCCAACGTCAAATCATCAGGGGACCAATTTAGATCTACCTACATTCCGCACAAGAAACAGAAATGTGATTAATACGAAAGGCTAAGGATTAAGGTAACAACATGTTTATAAAAAATGGAAATAAAGACAGCTCCACTGTAATTTTGGCAGATAATTACCACATTTAGATCTACCTACTTTAGGCACAAGAGTCAGAAACATGTTTAACAGGAAATACTAAGGATCACAGATAACAATTCAAGTTTTGATCGTGTTTCCAAAAATAGGAAAGAAAGACGGCCAGATTGAAACTTTGAAGATAATTACCACGTCCGCAGTATGCCCCCTTAATGTCATAACGACCTTCCAATTTTCTATATCTGCGGGCTCTCCACTTCCAAACTCAGATGTACCGGAACCAGCTTTCCTTTCATGAATAAGGATGGCTCGATCATCTGATCCTGAAGCAAGAAAGCGACCATGCTTGGCCCATCTCACACAGTTTACTGATCCAAAATGGTCTCGCATTGTAGCCAGCAATCTTTGGTTAGAATCGTCATTCAGGTTGTCTTTGCTCACGGATTTCATGTTCCATATGCGAACCTATTTTTCAAAAAAGCAAACAGATGGAGATTAGCAAAGGGCATGCTACTTAACTAATGGGTTAGAATAGAAAACGGAAATGTGCAAGACTTGATGCAAAATTCTTCCAGTATTAAACGACAACAAATTATCAAAATCCACACTGAAGAATCGAACCAATATCTCAGTATCGTAAAACAAACTTCCTACTGGTAAATTTGACTAATAGGCAACTATTTCAGTGAATAAATGATGAACCATAAGCTCTCTTAATTACCTACAATTAATAAGGAAAACGGCTCAATTACCATCATAATAAATGGTAGGCGTGAGCCCCACATTTTTTTGAGCTTGACCAAAGAGCGCCACCGAATAACAACAAATTCCTAATACTACTACTCCCTCCGATCCATATTAATTGACACACACTTAGTAGTATAACTTTAGTATAAAATTGTACTAAGTGTGCGTCAATTAATTTGGAGTACAAAAACTACCTTCAGTCAAAAACAACGATGAAGAAGCAGAACCAACTTTAGTATAAAATTGTACTAAGTGTTTGTCAATTAATTTGGAGTACAAAAACTACCTTCAGTCAAAAACAACGATGAAGAAGCAGAACCGACTTTAGTATAAAATTGTACTAAGTGTGCGTCAATTAATTTGGAGTACAAAAACTACCATCAGTCAAAAACAACGATGAAGAAGCAGAACCAACTGAGACACAACCACACAGATCCCCATAAGCCGGAAACGACAACACTGAACCTCACAAGCTTATGCAGAGAACAACATATAAAACGAGGAAAAGGTTACCACTACAACACTGAACCTCACAGGGTCATGCAGAGAATGGCGTATAAAATGAGCAATGGTCACCGCTACAATACACTGGTGTGTATCCATATACATTTAACCTCAATGCGCCAAAATTCACGGCTGGAAAGAACGCAGCTTGGCAGTGTTCCCCTGAGCCCGGAAACGACAACACTGAACCTCGCAAGCTGATGCAGAGAACGACATATAAAACGAGAAACGATTACCACTCCAACACACTGATGCGCACTATATCCATCTACACTGAACCTCAACGCCGATTCTCCGCCGGAAAGAACTGAACTTGGCATGGCCAAACCGAAATTCCCAGTCTCCAGAGCTCAAATCAATATAGGAAAAAAAATCTGCGGGAAAGGGTGGGGAAATCAACCTTCTGGTCACCACCTCCCGTGGCGAAGCGGAGTCCGCTGGGCTGGATGTCGATGGAGAAGATCTGCAGACCGTCATGGCGAACCCAGCTGGGCTTCTCCGTCAGCATCTCCGCGCCCCCCTTTTCCTGCCGCCGCCGCCGCCGCCCCTCTTCTTCAAGCCGAGACGCCCATGAACAAAACCCTAGAAACCGAAAACCCTAGCTCCGGGACGGGCCCTCAGGCGGAGGAGGGGGTGGGGAGGGGAGGGCTCCGGGGCTTCGGGATGCCGGAGGAGGGGGCGGGGGGATTTACGGAGGGACGCGGCCGGACTAGGGGACTGCGGCGAGGCGGAGGGCGCCCCGGCGGCGGAGGGAGGAACACGGCGGCGAGGGAGGTGGGGACGAACGAGGGAGGAGCGTTCGTGAGAAAGGCAAAAAATTGAATCGAAGAATTGAATTTTTTTACAAATTTAGAAACTTGACAACTGCTGCTTTGAGATTCGTACTGCTTTGTTTGTATCTTGCATTCATTTACAAGCGTACGATGGTATGGGTAGGTGCATTGTGGAGGTTTGTGTGGGTGCTTTGCAATGTGACTTGGAAACTTCTAGATACCACCTCCAATTTGCCATAGAGACATGAAGATGAATTCAAGATTTGGAATATTCCTCCAACCCCCCCCTCTTTCCGCCACGATTGTCGGCGGTGACATCTATTCGATGAAGCATAGCGGGATTAATCGTAAACGTCGGTGTACCATGTTGAAGATAGCAAAAATAGTTTAACTTTTGTGTACGAGTGGTGATATCGGCTACTAAACAATTATTGGTCCGGCTAATTCTCAGTGGACTAAGAACTAACTAAGTCTTAGTCGATTGAATAGCCGTCGGATCAGCGAGGGGCATTGAGATTCGCGCGGCCCGCTACGTCCAGGTCGTTATTTGTTTGTGTGGAGAGTTATTTCATGGTGGGCTGGCGACAAAGGCCCTTTTAGTGAATTTTCTGTTTTTATCGTTGTATGTAGGCCTTTGTTTCACACGTACACAAGGAAGAGGGCCAGGAATACTCTCCGTAAGGTCAGGAGGGTAGAGGTAGTGCACTTTTTTTTGTTATTTTTCATTTATCTTTGTTTCCTTTTCGGGATTCACTGTTTTTATTGTTTGATTGGTTTTTATTGGATTTTCATTTTCCATTTTGGTTTTGATTTTTTACGTTTGATTTTTTATTGTGTTTTTTCTTATTTTTTCCTCGTTTTTTTTGCCTGTTTTTTGTCACTACACAATAAACATTCTTTGTGTGCGTGATAAACAATTTTTTTGATGAACGTCGATTATTTTCAAATCCATGGTATGCATTTTATTTTAATAGAATTTTTGTAAACTTTTCTAAATAAGTGCGCGTTTTTGTATATACATGATCAATAGTTATGCAAACATTCTTTAAATACATGTTTAATTATTTTGAAACTGATATTTGTTCATGACTATTTTTCTCACATCCATTATACATTTGGATATTTCGCATACTGTTTTAAAGTTTTCTAAATATATGATTAACAGTTTTGTATAATTATATATTTATATTTTTCCATACATATTTTTACGTTTTATATATATCGTAAATATTGTTTGTATAAAGAATTTACGTTTTGTATATGCTTTTTGTTTTTTTCCTGATTTTTTATTATATGTATGGATATGAAAAGTATGCATTAGTGGGGTGAATATAAGTGTTACTAGATGACCGCAATTGCATGTCTATAGACCCGGGTGCAACTGCATGTACATAGAACCGACCGCAACTGCATGTGCATAGAACCGGGTGCAACTACATGTTCACAGAACCGACCGCAAATGGATGTCCATAGAACCCGGGGCAAAACTACATGTTTATAGAACCGGGGCGCAACTGCATATCCATAGACCAAAACGCAAGTGCATCCATAAAACCCGGGGCGAAACTGCATGTTCATAGACCAGAATGCAACTTCATGTCCGTAGACCGGGTGCAACTTTATGTCCATATAACTGATCGTAACTGCACGTCCATAGAACCGTTCGCAACTGCATGTCCATAGAACCGACCGCAACTGCATGTCTATAGACCCGGGCGCAACTTCATGTCCATAGAACCGGCCGCAACTGCATGTCCATAAAACCGACCGCAACTTCATGTCCATAGAACCGGGGCGCAACTGCATGTCCATAGACCAGAATGCAACTTCATGTCCGTAGACCCGGGTGCAACTTTATGTCCATAGAACTGATCGTAACTGCACGTCCATAGAACCGTTCGCAACTGCATGTCCATAGAACTAACTGCAACTGCATGGCCATAGAACCGGGGCACAACTGCATGTCCATAGAACCGACCGCAACTTCATGTCCATAAAACCGACCGCAACTGCATGTCCATCGAACCGACCGCAATTGCATGTCTATAGAATCGACCGCAACTGCATGCCTATAAACCGACCGCAACTGCATGTCCATAGAACCAACCGCAAGTTCATGTCCATAGACCCAGGTGCAACTGCATGTCCATAGAACCGACCGCGACTGCATGTCTAGAGAACCGACCGCAACTGCATGTCCATAGAACCAACCGCAACTGCATGTCCATAGAACCGGGATATGTCCATAGAACTGGGGCGCAACTGCATGTCCATAGACCAGACGGCAACTTCACCCATAATTCCATATAATCCGGGCCGGAATTACTACATGTCCATAGACCAGACACCAACTGTATGTCTATACACCCGGGTGCAACTGCGTGTCCATAGTACCGACCACAACACCATATCCATAGACCTGGGTGCAACTTTGAAAGCTCAAGAATGATCAGAGGGGGAGGGGATGAATGATCACTTCTAAAAATTCTAAGGAACTTAGAAGGAATTCATGCAATGAGCGAAGGACTAAGGCATCTCGAAGGAAATACAGTGTCGAAAGTAATGCATGGCTCGAAAGAATTAGGAGCGAAGGAAAACATCGAAGACAAACAGGCTACGAGTAAATACTTAATATAAACGCATGAAGGAAAACGAGCCTGATACGACGATGTTTGGTAAACCAGTTCACACTCTGCAAAGTGCTACGTCTGGTTGGAGGGACTGGTAACTGAACACCTGGAGCAAAACTCTTTTCGTCCTATTCTCCACTGCAACAAACTCCTCGAGCTTGTCCAGTTTTCACTCGTGGTAGATGATTCAGGACATCTCCGAGACCTTTACAAACTTCCTTCAACAGTGAAAATTTCTCTTCGACTGCTTGACAGGCGACGCCTAACCGTCTAGGAGACTTGCAGTTCTCCAAGATAAAAAGACCGGCTAATCTCAACCTAAGTCATAGTGAATTGCTCACTCAGCTCAGACTTGGGATTTTGGTTTTCTCTCGATGAAACTCTCTTGGGATGCTCACAGACTTCTGTCTTAGAATCTTCAGTGGAGCAGCCAACCCGAAATGGCGGGTAGGTGCGGGGTATTTATAGTTGGCGATCCCGATGGGTAAAATGACTGAAGTGACCCGATGTAACCACTTGACGCGTGTCCACAACGGTCGGATTCCAATCACTGCGCAACTTTACTTGAGGAACAAGTAAGCTGACTTACCTTACGAGTTCTCTCTCGAAGGCACGAAGTGCGATGACTTTGCCTTCGAGCTATTCACTCGACTCAGTAAGATTTCTCTCGGTAGGCTTTAGTGGGTTTTGGTTGAGCAGAGCAAATTCACCTCGACTAAGATCTCAACTAGCAAACCCCTCTTGATAGTACGGTTTTTCCTGCGACTTAAGAAAATAAAGGGAAACTAGTAAAAAGACTAAGTCTTCGACCAGCTTCAGCTTTCTCCTCGTTGCGCTTTTACTCGAGAGAGACTTTTTCTTCGACTACATTTTTAGGGGTCATCTTCCTTCAAAGGGTTCGGTAGATGACTGCAGCTCTGCTGCAGTGAGTTGTCCTTCGACCTTCTACATGCAAACTCCATTCTTTCGGAACCTAAGTATCTGTTTATACTCGAAAACAATATTAGTTCCACTTCTGCTTTGTCCAACAATGTCCAAAACCTTCGGGGGCAAAACTTGCTCTTACAATCTTCCCCTTTTTGGACGATTGTTGACAAAACAGGCATCGATAAATAATTGAAAAAGTTTTGAGTTTTCGATGATAAACCAGTGCTAAGATTGATGAAATACCCCCCCCCCCTTGATGTATGCACGGAAGATAAGAGTTTCCTGTGGAGTGCATATTTGACAAGTAGAGTCGAGGGAAAAACATCAATAATCTTAGCGAGTGAAATTGCATTCCAGATAATATCCAATGAGAAACATGCAATCTCCTCGAATGACCTGTGAACTTATATGAAAGATAACTTCCTGCAAAAGGGTTAAGTATCGCAAGCAGCAGATAGATATCTTACGAAAAAGAGTAGCAGTTCACAGTCCTACTTAGAGTTAGTTACAACCAGATCGAATATGAATCGAAAGTTTGTTGAAACTACTCAGAAAACCTCAAATTTCAAAAGTTTGTCGAATGAAAAGCAAAGCCCTTAACCCCGAAGGCAAACTAATTTCTTCGATGCCACTACATCTCCCCCTTTTTGTCACAACGTACAAAAAGTCGAGAGAATAGGGTCGAAAGAAATCCCTACTCGCTGTGGCGGCTCCGGCGACGTCGAGAAGATTCGGCGAGCGATGGAGCACGACGAATTGGGCGAGCGCCAGGAGGAGTGATCTTCATGCGGAAGGAGTGTTGATCTCCAGAAGATTCCAGCTGCGATTCCGGCGGGGTCCTGGGGCTTCGAGGGTGTGGAGTATAAACTCTCTCTGGACGTCGAGGGGCTTCATCTTGCTCGGAGTCGGAGGAGAAGGTGTCCAAAGTGATGTGGTAATAGTCATCAACACTGAGGACATCTCTGTTCTTCGGCAGCCGAGGGATATTGGGATCCGGGCGATCTACTCGATCATCATTAGTCCAATTCCTGGTCAGATGGGGGCGATATTCTTCGAAGCCACATCGTTGAAGTTGACCGAGGGAATTGAATTTCCGCAGTCCTTTCCAATCTCTGCGAAGACATTCACGCAGCATCTGATTGTTGTTCATGGTAATATTGCGCAAATGATTAATCTCGTCCATCAAAGCTTGCTTCTGAATGAAATCTTGGTCGATGTGATGTTGAAGCATTTGCTGGGACCGAAGAGAAACTTCCATGTGATGCACTGGCTTGATAAACTTCGAGCAACATTACGCTCAGTCAAATGGGCGCGGATGCCAGTGTGCTCAGCATATTGATCGTTGGGTCGAGCAACAATCTGCAACACTTCCCTAACTGGTGGAGTGAAAATCTTCGGGAAAATTGACACGGGGAATGGCACGTCCCGAGAGTAATTGCAGATAGCCATCAGCCATGGTGCATACGGCTTGTGGGAATTGTGATCATCAGCACAAGACACCAAAGTTCTGATGAAGTAGTCTTCAAAATTGAAAGGATGACCATGGACTAACTTCAACAGAGCAAGTTGTACGTCATTGGGAATAGGAAAATCATCGTGCACATCGAGCATTGGCATCAAAGTTTTCGAAAGAATATAAAACCATGCCTTTGCTTCAAAGACTAAGTGTCTTGGCTTGGGCTCAGCCGGGTAGGTATCTCCTACGACATCTGGATTCATGATCGTTGAAAATTCAGCAGGAGTTGGAGCAGGTAAGTCATGAAGCTTGTGTGGTAATCCTTCCAACCGAGGTAAATTGATGATGGCCAGAAATTGATCGACAGTCATATGGAATACTTGGCCTTGGATCATATAATCAAATTTCCACGTCTTCAAGTTCGCGGGATCACCAGTGACATAGAGCGTTGCATAAAATTGCTTGATAAGCTCGGGATTGTAGCCACAATCGAGAGCAAACATCTTGTGAGCGTGAAGACCATCAATTGTCTCGGCAACATTCTCGAAACATGAAGTGGAGTACACCGAAGGCATATCGAGGTATTGATGTTGGAAAACTCTAGCCTTGTTGTACAGCACACGAGTATAATAGATGGTTTGCTCTTGGGTCCAAAACCGAAGAGAATATGCACTTCTGGGCTTCTCGTAGGGATTGGTTCCGAAGAAAAATGGCTTGTGTTCACGCCTTTTGAAGATGGGGCCTCCTCGAGGAACATCTGAGCGGAACAGAGGCAACATTTCTCTCGGATGAGCAGAATGGAGCAGCTCATCAACAGGAAAAACTTCGGCAGCATTGTCCGGCATCTGGTAAACAGGCTCAGCAGGACGAGGAATTGAAGATGGAATGTTTACAATGTCCTGAGTTGGGATGGCTGCAGGAGCATTTTCCTCGGCCTGCGCTTCGACGACAACTCCTTCGTCGGCATTAGCATTCTGAGCGGCCTCTTCATTCTCCATGGCCTCCAAATCTTCGTCTAGTTGTGCGAAAGCATCAAACATTTCTTTGTTCGAGGAACTTGATGAGGAGGAGGAAGAACTGTCACTGGAACCGTCATCTCCAGAACTATTTCCTTCGATGACATCTTGACGAGAGGAAACTGTCGTGATATCAACATGAGCGTCTTCTCCTTCATGGAGAGTCTGGGCAGAGGAGTAATCTTTCTGAGTTTCTTGCTCGACCTGAGCAAGTTGCTCGGTCTCTGCTTGGGCTTGGTTCTCGATGGCTGGGATGGTTGATGGAATAATGTTCGGTGGTGATGATGGTTTTGGTGGTGGCGACGAGGCTTTTGGTGGTAATGGTTGACGCGGTGAAGGTGTTTGTTGGCGAGGTGGAGGTGTGGCTTGGCGAGGTGGTGTGGCTTGGCGAGGTGTTGGAGTTTTCTCACGAGGAGGAGTGGGTTGCTTGGTGAGGGTTGGTGCGGTTTCTTGTCGTGCTGATGCAGCAATGACCTCGGTAGACTTGGCCTTCTTGGCATTCTTTTCGATCTCTGGCGTCCCACGCGCAGAGGTTGGGGCAGCAGACTTTCTCTTACGAGATTGTCTCTTGAACAGGGCATCATTGTGCTCTTTGCATACAGCCGACACAATTTGTCGAACCTTTTCATACACAGCGGTCAGGTTTTCCTTCTGTGCCCTTCTGGATGCTTCAGCGGTGGCAATCTTGGATTTGAAAAACTTTCGGGACTCAATGTCCTCGGTTTCTTCTTGAAGTTGCCTGGAGTAAAAATTCACTTGCTCCTTGTCCTTGCGATCCTGGGTGATATACCCTTCCCAGCGAATCATGTATCGAGCAACATGCTCTTGGATTTCAGCAGGAACATCATCCTCGGCAGTGACTTTGCTCGGTGTGGTAGCCATCTTCCAGAGGATATGAGAAATATTAGCAGCATCCCAAGGAGCATGGGTGCCAGATTCTCCTTCGTTAGAGCTCTCTTCATCGGCACGAGGGCCGTAAACAACAGGTGCAGCAGGTGCAGGTGCAGCTCGAGGAACTGGAACTGCCTGAGCTTTTTGTCTAGCCTCCTCGGCTTTCTTCTCGGCCTCCTTGGTGGCCTTGGCAGCAACAATGGGTTTTGTTACGGCACTAGGGGCCGCAGCTTTATCCTTCGAGGCGCTAGGTGCCTCAACATTTTTCTTCGCAGCACTAGAGGCTGCAACCTTTTCCTTCGTGACTGTGGGAGTCACAACTTTCTCGGTGGCGCTGGTGGCCACTACCTTTTCTTTCGGGGCATCAGAAATTTTTCCTTCAACAATCTATCGTCGATACTTTTCACTGACCAGATGTAAAATGCCTAGCTGTTGAGCAACCTGGGCCTTTTTATGCTCGGGCTGGCTGTGAAAGTTCAGGAGCTTGGAATTTGTCAAGTCCTTTGCTTCTTGATCTTTTTGCTTTGCCAGCCTTTCTTTACGTTGAACAAGAGTTTCATCATCCTCAGCAACTTGAGCTTGCTTTCCCTTCGATTTAGCCGAAGGTTTTGGTTGGCGAGCTTGAACTGGTGGAGCCGATGAAATGGGCGGATCAGTGACCAAGTTGGTCAAGTCAATATTTGCTCGAGGAGCCTGTGAAGCTGGCTCCTGGATCCTAATGCCTTTACTGCTCGGCTTCTTTTTCAGAGGAATGTCCTTGACATCACCCTCTGTACCAGGGTCTTGATCATCTGAATTTTCTTCTTCATTTGAGCTTGCATCTGGTGGCGAGATAATTACCACCCTTTTCTTTCGTTTGGCTGATTTCTTGTCAGCCTTCGATTTGGCACTTGGGCCAACTTCCACGGTACCCTCAGCAGCAGCAGCCTCCCTTTTAGCTTTGGCTTCTTTTCTTTTCTGTGCTCGCGCTTCCCGAGCATCAACCAGCTCTTGAAATTCGGCAGGAGTTTTCAGAGAGGATGGATGAGCATCAGCTGGAGGAGGTGGTCGATTATCTTTCGTCCACTTTGGCCTTAAAGCTTTGACATCAGACCAAGGATTTTTCATTGCAAACAACCTCTCCCAGCGTGGAATAAGAGACTTGTACTCATACCAACGAAGCGCTTGAAGTCTTCGAATCTCTTGCAGACGGTTTTCTCTCGTACGTTCATCCTCAAAACCTTCAGGTGTTCTTAACTTCTTTTCGATGGTCAACTCCTCTGATAATCCTTCAGAGTTGTTGGTGATTCTTGTTCGGCCTCCTACACGCTTGGGTGCTCTGACATTTCCTTCGAGCCCAGACATTTTCCTGCGAAAAAGATAGGTATGAGGGAATATAGGAAAGTTGTGAACAAGTACCAGCGGTTTTCAAAAAAAAACATTTTGAGTGCAGTAAGCATATGGATAAGCATATCTTGCAGCAAATTTTTCAAGCAAGTGCTAGGCTAGATTTCCATCGGGTGAAAATCTAACGAAGAACTTGTATGAACGAATTGCACAACACAAGTCTATCGATACGTTTCTGAGGAAATTGCTAAAGTGAGAGAATCCGAGGGATTTCTTACCTAGCTCAGTTGGGAATCGACAGAAAACGCTAGAAACAGATTTCCCAAGTTTCAATGATCCAAACAGATCAAACAGACCTAAGAAAAAGAGAGAAAATCAAGAACAAATCTAGGACTCGATGAACAGCAAAGATTGGAATCAAGTCTTAGAGCCGTGCATACCCTAACTAGGTGAAGTACGGCGACTACGGCGACGCAGAAGAAGTTCCTCGTCGACGGGAAGGTCTTCGGCGGCTTCCTTCCGGCAACAAAGCAGCGAGGGAGTCGACGACGACGAGCAGCACGGCGGCGCGCGAGAGAGAACTTCGGGAGCAGAGAGAAGAAGTCGAGGAAATTTCGATGGCTGAGCCGCTGGCGAGGATCAGTATTTATAGGGAGGGGGGTCTGACATAACTGTCAGATCTGATCCAACGGCGCATATTTCGCGTCTCTCCGCATTCAACGGACGGATTTTGTGGCGGTAGTCGCGGGAAAATCCCAACGAACCGAAAGAAAGTTGCTCCACGTCCGAGACCAAACTCATCGAACATCGAGTAAAAAATTGGATAAACGTTCGATAGATTTACCTTCGGAATCAATGACATTCGAAGGGAATCTTGATCGAGTACATTTGTACATGTTCACGAGAGAATAGCACAGATGGGGTAGGGATAGAATAGAGGGAAAACAGGGTCCGATGCTTAATCAATCCGAGGGGAAAACAGTGATAAAACTCGGAGTGGTAAGTGTATAGGACAACACCAAACGAACAAAAAACAGACGAAAAAGAAACACGATAGAAAAATAACGTAAGTAAACAACATAGAATGAACACATATAATACATAGTACCGATAGTTATGATCTTACTGCACATTGCGTGAGTCCAATATGTTTAACGCACACCTTAGTGCACAGAACCTCTTTTCATCCAAGGGCTTCGTAAAGATATCAGCCAATTGATCTTTGGTGCGTACATGGCTGATAACAATATCTTCTCGCTGAACGTGATCTCGAAGAAAATGATGACGAATGTCAATATGCTTCGTTCGAGAGTGTTGCACAGGGTTATGGGCAATCTTGATAGCACTCTCGTTGTCACATAGCAATGGAATTTTCTTCACAAGAATACCATAATCTTTCAGCGTTTGTTTGAGCCACAGAATCTGAGTGCAGCATGAACCGGTAGCAATATACTCGGCTTCAGCCGTAGAAATAGATACGCAATTCTGTTTCTTCGAAGCCCAACAGACAAGAGATCTACCAAGAAAATGACATGTGTCTGAGGTAGATTTCCTGTCGACTCGATCACCAGCCCAGTCAGAATCAGAATATCCAACGAGATCAAACTGGGCACCCTTGGGATACCAAAGTCCCAAAGATGGTGTATGAGCTAGATATCGAAGAATTCGCTTGACAGCAATATGATGTGATTCTTTCGGGTTTGCCTGAAAACGAGCACACATACAAACTGATAGCATAATGTCAGGTCTAGATGCACAAAGGTAAAGAAGCGAACCGATCATCGAGCGATATTTCTTCTGATCGAAAGGTTTGCCCTTCTCATCTGCATCTAGATGAACATTCGTAGGCATTGGAGTCTTGATAGTTTTGCAACTGACAAGATCAAACTTCTTCAGGCAATCTCTGAGATACTTCTCTTGAGAGATGAAAGTCCCATTCTTCTGTTGACGGATTTGAAGCCCGAGGAAGAACTTCAATTCACCCATCATAGACATTTCATATTTCTTCGACATCATACAAGCAAATTCTTCGCTAATATCAGGGTTAGTACAACCAAAAATAATATCATCGACATAGATTTGACACACAAAAAGACCATTTTTGTATGCACGAGTAAAAAGAGTCGGATCAGTTGTTCCTGGTTTGAAGCCCTTCTTCAGAAGAAAATCCTTCAGTGTTTCATACCAAGCACGAGGTGCTTGCTTTAACCCATATAGGGCCTTGTGCAACCTGTACACTTTATCAGGATTCTTCGGGTCTTCAAAACCTGGTGGCTGCATAACATATACTTCTTCTTCGATTTCACCGTTAAGAAATGCACTTTTGACATCCATTTGATATAGCAATATACCATTGTAATTTGCAAAAGCAAGCATGACACGAATGGATTCAAGTCGAGCAACTGGAGCATAAGTCTCACCGAAATCAATACCTTCGATTTGGGTGTAGCCTTGAGCAACCAGTCGAGCTTTATTCCTTACCACAATGCCATCTTCATCTTGTTTGTTGCGAAAAATCCATTTCGTACCAATGATATTATGCTTCTTGGGATCAGGTCTATCAACAAGGGACCAGACTTTATTTCTTTCGAACTGATTAAGTTCTTCGAGCATTGCAGTCATCCAGTCTGAGTCCTTCATGGCTTCATCAAATTTCGATGGTTCTAGCATGGATACAAACGAGAAATTTCCATAGAAGTTAGCTAATCGAGTACGAGAACGAGTGGTGGGACGACCTGGTAAACGAATCTCTTCGAGTATTGAGTCGACGTCCACTCTTCTTCGAACACGAGGTAAAACTCCTTCATCATCTTGTGGATCCGGTGTCCTTCGGGATCAGCTTGACCTTCGGGATCAGCTTGTCCTTCGGGAATATTTCCTTCGGGTTCAGCTTCTCCTCCGGGTTGGACATTTTCTTCGTTTACACGTTCTCCTTCGACCTGTACATCATTTGCTTCAGGATGTTGATCTCCAGCGCCCGGGGCTATGTGTGGGAACATTGGACCATCATCATCCTTGTTTGCTTGACGTGCATTTTCTTCGACAGGTCGAATATCTCCAATGGCCATGTACCTGATAACTTCATCCAAAGGTGGTTCATCCAGGTTAAGAGGTAATTGCTCTTTTTGAGAGCCGTTAGTTTCATCAAATCGAACATTTACAGTTTCTACAACTTTGCCAAGATGAGAGTTGTAAACTCTGTAAGTGTCAGAATTCGAACCATAACCTAGGAGAAAACCTTCGTGAGCCTTTGGAGCAAACTTGGAGCTGTGATTCATATCTCTGATATAACATGGAGAACCAAAAACCCTGAGATATGAAACATTTGGCTTTTTACCAGTAATAAGTTCATGTGAAGTTTTCTTCAGAAACTTGTGCAGATAAACCTTGTTGATGATATGACATGCAGTATTGATTGCTTCGGCCCAGAACCTGATAGGAGTCTTGTATTCAGCAAGCATTGTTCTGGCCATTTCAATAAGTGTTCGATTCTTTCTCTCGACCACACCATTTTGTTGCGGTGTATAAGCAGCCGAGAATTCATGAGTAAAGCCATATTCATCAAGAAAATCTTCGATATGAGTGTTTTTGAATTATGTACCATTGTCACTTCTGATATGCTTGAGAGATAATTCATATTCAGTCTGAGCTCTCTTTGCGAAGGTTTTGAAGATTTCAACAACCTTGCTCTTGTCATCTAGAAAGAAAACCCAAGTATATCGAGAGAAATCATCAACAATAACCAGGCCATTCTTGTTACCTCCAAGACTAGCATAATTTTGAGGACCGAATAAATCCATATGAAGTAATTCAAGAGGACGAGTAGTAGTCATTATAGTTTTTGCTGAGTGATGTTTCTTGGCAATCTTTCCTGCTTCACAGGCACTGCATAGACGATCTTTATCGAATTTAACATTATCAATTCCAACGATGTTCTTCTTCGAGATAAGAGTTTGAAGGTTTTTCATTCCATCATGCCCAAGTCTTCGGTGCCATAACCAACCAGAAGTGGCTTTGGCCATTAAACATGTGGACACTGCAGGTCCCGAAGAAAAATCAACGACATAATGATCACCTTTGTGATATCCTTCGAACACGAAGGAGTAATCATCCTGTGAAAAGACAACACAACGAGAAGCATAAAACAGTACAAGCATACCCATATCTCAAAGTTTTGAGATAGACATAAGATTATATCCAAGTGATTGAACAAGCATAACCTTATCAATATGCTTATCCTTCGATATAGCAACCTTACCCAAACCAATTACTTTTCCTTTGTTGTTGTCACCGAAGGTAATGTATCTCTGTGAAGATTCAGTGAGTTTGTCTTTGGTGAACAAATCTTTGTCTCCGGTCATATGATTTGTACATCCACTATCCATGATCCATTCGGATCCACCGGAGACATAGCCCTGCAGAAGAATTAGTTCTTCTTAACCACCCACAAACGAGCAGGTGACTTAGAAGGCATGGAAGAGCTAGATGGGGCAGCAATATTATAGCGAACAAGATTGCATTGTCTATCTGGACCATCAAGCACACCATAAATATAATTCCTCGACGAGGGGTTAGAGTACTGGTGGGTAACAACAACTTTGGTGTTATTGTTACGATGACGATAAACATTTCTATCGACACGATAGTATTCCTTCTGGGGAACATTTGAAGCAGGCACCAAGGGTTCATTTCTATCCTCGAGAGAATAGTAGTGATTTGGTGGTACCGAGGATTTTCCCTGCATGGAATGGTTAGGGGGCAGTTTTTCTACGAGAGATTTGCGAACCCAAATCTGTCGCTTATAGAAACCATTCTTTGGAGGAGTACCAACGAATTCAGCCGACACATTTCCTTCCTGATCTTTGACGAGCTTGTAGTCAGAATCAAGTGATTCATCAACAATGGCTTTATCAATTTTTCAACTGAAACCTGAAAGGTTAGAAATATCAATGGGCTTTTCTTTCGCAAGAACCCAGACAGTTTTAGGATACTGCTCGGGTTCCCAGTAGGTTCCATCAGGATTGATTTTCCTTTCGAAGCCAACTCCTTCGTTTCGTGGATTCCTGTGAAGAAGAGCCTTTCGTAGGATATCACATAGGTACTGGTGTCCCTGCACACTTTTGAACATGCCTTTTTCAAATAAAATTTTCAACCTGAGGAGTTCCTCGGTAATGGTTTCCTCATTCGAGTGGTTAGCATCATCAATAACAATAGGTTGCTTTCCTTTCGATCTCTCAGAAATAGACTCAATTTTACTTCGTTCCAAACAGGTTAAGCAAGGTGAAGTAGATTCATTTTTAGCTTCTGAGCCTTGTTGAGCCATGAGCGTGAGTTTGACACTTTCCAACTCTTCATTCGCCTCTCTCAGTTTCTCGAGAGCCATTTTCCTTTGAAGGAATTCATAGGTTAGCTTCTCGTAGTCCACTGAGAGAAGATCATGACGAGATGAAAGTTCATCATACTTTTCCTTCAGAGCAGCATGCTCATTCGTCAAAGTTTGACCCTTCTCAATCTCATCGATCAACAAAGTCTCAGATTTTTGAATAGTTTCACTTAGAGAATCTAGCTCATCTTGTTGGATAGAAGCAATTTTGGCAAGTTTGGCATAGCTTATCCTAGAGTTACTTTCATAAGCAGATCCATCAGAAGTATCGTAGGAATTCTTAGATGAGGATACCTTAGCCTTGGCCATGAAGCAGTAAGCTGGAGATTCATCTTCGCTGCTTTGGTTGGTGAAGAATGAACTTGAAGTCTTTCTCGAAGCAAATGCTAAACCAGCAACACCATCAGATTCAGAACCAGAACCAGAACCAGATCTTGGGTTTGATTCAGCTTCGGAACCGGATGCTTCATCTTCAGAGTTCATCTCTTTACCCAGACAGGCTTTGGCACGGTGGGAATTCTTTCGTCGAGAGGAATGTGGTTTCGAGGAAGAACCCTCTCGATGCTTGTGATACTTCTTCTTCTTGTCATCATCAGAACCGTCTTTCTTGTCTTTTCTGGACTTTGAATCATATCTCTTCGACTCATAGTTTTTGCTCGATCTGTGAGACTTGCTCGAAGAATTGCTGTGAGAATGCTTTGATCTATGTTCAATTTCCCAGAGAGGACAATCAGCAATGAAGTGACCTGACTTCTTTCACTTGTAGCAACAGTTATCTTTCGCTGATGAGTTTCTGGATGATGATCGATGCTGTGATGAATTGCTTGAATGTCTTGAAGAGTAGTTTTTCTTCGGTGAAGAGGAGTTCCTTCTCTGAAAGCCATTGAATCTTCTCATTATCAGTGCCAGATCTTTTCCAATGTTCTCGGGGTCATCTGAGGCACAACCCGATTCAGAACTAGCTTCAGGAGAGGAGTGATGTGAAGCTCTGGCCTTCAGAGCATGAGACTTTCTTCGTGTCCCATTAATATCTCGTTTTTCATCTTCTTCCATCTCGAAGGTATTAAGTCTCTCGAGAATATCAGCGGCAACTAGATCCTTGAAATCAGTCCTTTCCTTGATCATCAGCACAATGTGATCGAAGGAATCATCAAGGGAACGGAGCAAAGTTCTGACAATAATCCGATTGGTAATATCTTCGGCACCGAGGGAAATCAGTTCATTTGATAGTGCAGTGAGTCCGCTGTATATGGAGCTAACTTTTTCTCCCTCGTGCCTCTTGAAACGATAGAACTTGCTTCGAAGGGTGTCAATACAAGCATCTTTCTGAGTAGAGACACCTTCACCAATCTTCTCGAGATAGTCCCAAACACCTTTGGCCGAAGGAATATTCTTGACCTCATGGTATTTCTCTGGAATCAGATGATTTGTTATGAAGACCCAGACTTCAGTATCTAGCTCTATCTTCTTTGCCTCTTCAGGAGTGATGGCATTTGTGTCTTTGACAGTTACACCATTCTTGACAACTTCCCAAGCGGCAGAGTTGATAGCCATGATATTCCTTTTCATTTTTTCCTTCCAATAGGGATAGTCCTTCCCATTGAAGATAGGGATTGGTTCCCCCGAGCGAACAGCTGCAAACGACATTCTTGACAACACTCCAGGTTGTTAGACCAAAATACGCAGAGCGTAGGGAGTGCCTAGCTCTGATACCAATTGAAAGCTCAAGAATGATCAGAGGGGGAGGGGGTGAATGATCACTTCTAAAAATTCTAAGGAACTTAGAAGGAATTCATGCAATGAGCGAAGGACTAAGGCATCTCGAAGGAAATACAGTGTCGAAAGTAATGCATGGCTCGAAAGAATTAGGAGCGAAGGAAAACATCGAAGACAAACAGGCTACGAGTAAATACTTAATATAAACGCATGAAGGAAAACGAGCCTGACACGACGATGTTTGGTAAACCAGTTCACACTCTACAAAGTGCTACGTCTGGTTGGAGTGACTGGTAACTGAACACCTGGAGCAAAACTCTCTCCGTCCTATTCTCCACTGCAACAAACTCCTCGAGCTTGTCCAGTTTTCACTCGTGGTAGATGATTCAGGACATCTCCGAGACCTTTACAAACTTCCTTCAGCAGTGATAATTTCTCTTCGACTGCTTGACAGGCGACGCCTAACCGTCTAGGAGACTTGCAGTTCTCCAAGATAAAAAGATCGGCTAATCTCAACCTAAGTCATAGTGAATTGCTCAACTCGGCTCAGACTTGGGATTTTGGTTTTCTCTCGATGAAACTCTCTTGGGATGCTCACAGACTTCTGTCTTAGAATCTTTAGTGGAGCAGCCAACCCGAAATGGCGGGTAGGAGCGGGGTATTTATAGTTGGCGATCCCGATGGGTAAAATGACTGAAGTGACCCGATGCAACCGCTTGACGCGTGTCCACAACGGTCGGATTCCAATCACTGCGCAACTTTACTTGAGGAACAAGTAAGCTGACTTACCGAACGAGTTCTCTCTCGAAGGCACGAAGTGCGATGACTTTGCCTTCGAGCTATTCACTCGACTCAGTAAGATTTCTCTCGGTAGGCTTTAGTGGGTTTTGGTTGAGCAGAGCAAATTCACCTCGACTAAGATCTCAACTAGCAAACCCCTCTTGATAGTACGGTTTTTCCTGCGACTTAAGAAAATAAAGAGAAACTAGTAAAAAGACTAAGTCTTCGACCAGCTTCAGCTTTCTCCTCGTTGCGCTTTTACTCGAGAGAGACTTTTTCTTCGACTACATTTTTAGGGGTCGTCTTCCTTCAAAGGGTTCGGTAGATGACTGCAGCTCTGCTGCAGTGAGTTGTCCTTCGACCTTCTACATGCAAACTCCATTCTTTCGGAACCTAAGTATTTGTTTATACTCGAAAACAATATTAGTTCCACTTCTGCTTTGTCCAACAATGTCCAAAACCTTCGGGGGCAAAACTTACTCTTACAAACTTCATGTCCATAAAACCGACCGCAATTTCATGTCCATACAAACATACTAATAATGCTAAAAAAATGTCAAGTATAACGAGCATACTTGTTTCGGAACGAGAGTAGTATACATGTACTTTCAGTGCGTAGAGTACTATATGTTTCTTCTTCTTCTTTGAAACCAAATTGCATGGCGCAAGTGGAATCCCGTCCAACAAGTACACACATTCAAATTTAGCAATCAATACACGGTGAAAGTACGTCCACGCATGGTGCATCCGTGCATGCAATGCAATAGGGAGTACTCCATGCAAACCTATCCCCGGGAGCTAAACATGAGCAGTCAAAGGAACGTCAGGTACAACAAACAACAACAAAAAAAACTAGCGCAAAATGAACAAACAAACAAACAAGTGTCAAAAAAACCTAATCTGCTATGATGACATCAGCTCGACTGAGACCTAACTAGGTCTCGGTCGATTGAGACGTAGACACTCCCAACAATTATTTGTGAAAAAAGCGTGTTGTGTTTGCATTACTTTTTTTGCCACCATGGCAAAGAGATTGGTTAATTCACCTTTTACATAGTTAAGAAGTGACATTTAAGACGAAAGGGTTCGTTCCTTTTACTCTCCTGACCTCGTGCCCTCACCCTTCATGTCTACTTGGTTTCCCATCCCACATCCTCCTTCTCTCTCTCTCTCTCTCTCGGATCTGATAGCCTCGGTAGGCGATGATGCGAGAGATGGTGGCTCATATGGGTCCCTTTAGTTGTTGGGTCTCTACCTCGAATCAAATAAATGATATTCTGCTTTGGTGTTCTTCCTTCTTCAGGTCGATTCTTGCCATGTCGGTTGGAATAGAAGCTACATGTGGATCTGAAGGGAATGAATATCAGGGCCATCGTTGGTATCGACTCATTTAGCCAACTTTGAATTCCTCTTTCCTGTGATTCTGTGGATGCGGTTTTGGAGACAGTTGATCGTTCGTCTATGAATATGATGCTTTTCAAAAAAACAATTCTTTCATGTGCAATAAACTCGTCTTTATTCACTTATCCTCGGTGAATCTAGTCCATGGAATATTTTCTCTCTCAAACCCATGATGATTTATATTTTTCTTCTTTTTGTTCGCCTAAGTGGGCGGTTATGAGAAATTTTCTTCCATGACAACAATCTTCTTCTTCTTTCTTTGAGCTCATATTCATACTCCTAATGTCGATTAAATTTCCAATGACAATACATTTAGTGCTCAATCAATAATAGTGCTTTAGAAATGAAGGGACTATATAACATAGGAACTAGGGAGCGGTTGTATGATTTGTTTTGGACCTTATTTCCCTACTCTCTTCCTTCATTGTTCTGTTCATGCCATTGAGATTCAACTTTGGCTTCTCCTATGTTGGTCTCGCTATCTTGAGTAGGGTGTAACAACCAACGAGTAATACTCTTACATATATTGCCTCTTTTGATGACTGTGCATCATGTGCATCGTATCTTCATTAATAAATCATAAAATTAAATATTTAAATCATTTTTTGGTAATGCTGAGTAGTAAATCCCTTATTCAATTTTTGTGCCCGGACCACCCCATTGTGGCACACAATTCAATTGTGATATATGAGAATTACCCGGGCATCACATACAAAGCAAACCTCATATTTTGATTTACACTATTTTTTGTTATCAAGAAAATTGAGCGAACCCCAATTTTTGGCTCGAAGCTTTTGAGGTGACCTTCGTATAGTGTAGTGAGGCTACATTTAAAATATCATTTTTTTCTTTAGTGGAGGCATGTTCCTATAATTAGCTTCAACATAATGTGCAAACACTTCGCTATGCTGGTTCTTAAAAATCTTACAGTTGGAGTCAAACACCTTGTCTGCACAGGTGTTGATCTTGAAGCATAACTAGGAAGATCAACAATATCGATAAGTTTATACTTAGCAAGCACCTGTTGAGTTTTGGGATACTACTCAGGTTTCCAATAAGTACCATCAACATGTAGTTTATCTCGAAACGTACATCTTCCTTGTGAGGATTCCTATGAAGGATCAACTTCTTGAGTATCTCACAAAGGTACTGATGACCTTGGAGACTTTTAAACATTCATGTCTCAAACAATGCCTTCAACCTAAAAAGTTCCTTGGTAATAGTAAGATTTTTCTTGTTTGCGGGATTAGTATCATCAATGATAATATTTTTATCAATTTTAGGGAGGTAGCGATATAAGCATTATTATCTCTCTCGACATAGGTTAAACATGACGGTATGAATTCTATCTTAGCACCAATTGTTGAGCCATGAGAGAAAAACTTTCCTTGTTCTAACTCTTCATGAGGCGCTCTTTAAGTTTCTCGAGTTCTTGATTCCTTTGGAGAAATCCGTAGGATCATGCCGAGTAGAAAGATCATCAAACTTTTTTTGCAACATGCTCGTTAGTCAAATGTTGATTATTTTCCATATCGTTGATCAATAAGTCCTCAGATTTCTGAATTACTACACCCTGTTTTCCTAATTCATCTTGTTGGGTAGTGGTAAGTTTCGCAAGCTTAACATAGCTAGGTTTCATGTCAGATTTAGGGAATGGCTTATCAGAAGTATCATAAGATGGTTACTTTGGAGATGCCTTCGAGGCCTTAGCCATGAAGAAGTAAGCGAGAGCTTCATCGTCACTATTGTTGTTGGTGAAGAAGGAGCTCGTTGCCCGAGCTGAGGCGAAAGTTATCACCGTGACATCTGAGTGAGACTCAAAACCAGAATTCTGATCGAACTCTTCTCCTTCGCACCTGGAGGCGTGTAACATGTTCATCAGAATTCATCTCTTTTCCCTAGTAAGATATCTTTCGCGGAGTGAGTTATTTCTCCAAGAGGAATGACTCTTCCAGGAAGAACTCTCACACGCGCTTCTTGTAGTACTTTTTTTTCCTCATTATCAGAATCTGATTTCTTTTCTGTTATTGATGTGGACTCGTAGCTCTTGCTTGACTGGGATGGTTTGTTGTTGGATTTATTTTTCGAGAAATTTGCCTTAGCTTCAATATCCCACAAAGGGCAATCAACGATATAATAACTGATACGTCCAAAACGTATCTATAATTTCTGCTTGCTCCATGCATGTTTTGTGTGATATTGCTATGATCTAGATACATTTTCATACACTTTTGATCATATTTGGACTAACCTATTAACTCAGTGCACCCCAGTGCCAGTTCCTGTTTTCTGCTGTTTTTCTATTTCAGTTTTCCCCCATATAAAAAGTGCCAGAAAAATTCCGGGAAAAATACAGGAAAAATCAGCGTACAGGAAGCTTCGAGAAGAACCCGGGAGGGGCCAGAGGGGAGCAAAGGGGGGCCCAGGCGGCCACCCGGCGCGGCCCCACCCCTGGCCGCGCCAGGGGGGGCGCCTGGGGCCCCTGGTCCACCTCTGGCTGCCCCCTTCGCCTATTTATTCTCCGTCACGGGAAAACTCCAGAAGAGGAACCCTATTCCGCAAACTCTCCTCTGTTCCGCCGCCGCCGCGCTTCCAAGATCGGGAGCACCAGAAGACCTCTTCCCGGCACCCTTCCGGAGGGAGGATTGACCTCCGGGAGTCTCCTCTCCACCATGGATGCTCCCCGGATGTCTCGTGAGTAGTTTTCCTTGGACCATGGGTCCGTGATCAGTATCTATGTGATGTTCTCCTCCCCTCTTTGATCTTCATTGTTTGGACCTCGTGAGCTTCCCTACATGATCGAGGCACCTTTGTAATATTTCTGCTGTTGCTATGCTGAGTTTGGAGGGATCTGATGGATTATGAGATTATGTTCAGATTGTGATAGAGTAATATATTTGGTTTTTATCTCTTATATTTTTATTCCTAAGTAATTATTGCATGTTCTCCGTTGCTGTTTATTGCTTTGGCCAAGTAGTAGGTAGTGACTCCAAGAGGGAACGTTGTGCTAGATTGTGGGTTCATGCCCCCCGATGACACGCTTGAGTGACAGAAACATGAGTCTAGGGGATGTGCTGTTGCCACAAGGGGGAAAACAACGGTGCTTGTAACCGCGGTTACAAGGATTGTTTACTTTACGCAAAGTTCTTTTTAATGTAGTTGTCTGTTGCTTTGGGTTTACACTTTGGGTGGGGCTCGCAACTTAATACCAGCGAGATGTTATGGATAGATATCTCAAGGTGGATGACTAGTAGTAGATGAAGATGGATTTCGGTCTACTTATTTTGGCGTACTGCCTGTGCTTTTGAGCCTCTTCCTTTCTTTTGTAGCATAGTTAGCATTGCGGTGCGTTCATAATCCTGTCAATTGCCCTTCTGTAATTTGTTTACCTCGCATAGCAGTTTTATCGTCTTTTGGGAGAGAGACATCACTAGTGAACATCACGTATCACGGTCCATATCCTCATTACTGTTTCCAAGCTATATTTACTTTACTGCTTTTACTTGCTATCATTATCCCTTGCGTTTTATCCTTTGTGAACAACAAGACCGGAGAGATTGACAACCTCTCTGAACTTCGTTGGGAACAAAGTTATCTGTGTCTGTGTGCAGGTCCGCGTCAGTTGCGCCGCTAACACCTACTTATCATCTTTGGAGTCCTACTAGAGACAAACCTTGGTATCTTCACCGAGGGAAAACTGCTGCTGCACTACATCTACAACCTTCCACTTGGGGTAACCAACGAAGGGCGAGAAGTCATCAAGCAAGTTTTCTGGCGCCGTTCCCGGGGACTCCGAGTGCTAAGATAGGGGAGTTGCACACTACCCTTTACCTTTGTTTTTTAGTCTTGTTAGTTTATCTTTCAGTTTTTATCTTTGTGTCTTTTATCAAAAACTTACAAAAAAAATCTGCCACACTTGCTACTACTATGGGTTCCACTGAAAACACCAAGTTGTGTGACTTCACTAGTCACAACAACCAAGACTTTATTTGTGTAACAACCCAGTTTTTGCAAAAATTAAAAATTTTGTTTTCGGTGTGAATTGTTTGATTGTCTGTAATGTTTGCAGTGTTTGCTTCGCCGAAATAATAATCGGTGAATATTTCTCCCTCGTATTCTCGTATCGGATGCGTGACCGACCCCTTTCCACCACGACACACGACCTTGCGACACCGGAATTCACCCGAGCACCGTCGCTACCGGCACAGGACCAGCCATCGCCACCGGAACGAAAACCCTGTTTATTTAATAAACGGATTATTTTCAGGGGCGCCGAAAAATGTTGTCGGAATGTCACCGCAGTGAGGTACGATCGACGGGCTCGACGCGCTGAGCGCGTGGTTCGAGATTTCGTCGGAATCGGAGTCCGTACGGAGTCTCGACGGTCACGAATGCGATCACCGAACAGGCGAGAGGGGTACCGAGGGCGTTTACGTAAACTGGTCAACCAACCTGCCTATATAATGACCCCCACCTCCCAGCCCAGCCAATGAGGGTTCCTCTATGGCAAATATGCAGCCACACCCCCAGAAAATCCCCGAAATCTGCCCCCTAGCCCTCCAATTTCGAAACCCTAGTCTCCCCTAAGATCTGAGCCGTCAGATCTGAGATCCAACGGCTCAGATCTTAGCCACGTAGCCTCCACCAGCCTCCCAGCCGATCCGGGCCGCGCCGGGCCCGCACCGCCGCCTCCAGGCCCGCCGAGCCCATCTGGAAGCCGCCCGGACGCTCGAGGTCGCCGCCGCCGTCTTCCTCCGGCCACCGGCCCGCCTCGTCGTCGGCCACCACCTCTCCTCGCGCCCCTCCTCCTCTGTACTCCTCCTCGCCTCCCTGACCGCCTCCCCCTCCTCTCCTCGCAGGTGGCTGCGTCGCCGTCGCGCCATGGCTGGCGAGCCGAAGCCGCCCGCGCCGCCCCGGACAGGATTCCTCCGTCGGCGGCCTTCCTCGTCGCTCCACCGGCCGGATCCGGCGACGCTGCGACCGGATCCGCCGGCCCGGACCTCGACGCCTCCGACTCCCTCCGCTCCAAGCCGCCACGCCACTCACCGGCGTCGAACCGCCGTCGGCTGGCCACGGGAGGCCCCGAGCCGATCCAGCCGCCTGGCTGGGCCGCCCTCGCCACGTGGGCCGGCGCGCCTGCGTGACCCAGCTCGGCGAGAGGCCCAGCGGCCTCCCCAGCCCGCCTCGCCAGCCAGGCCGCCAGCCGCCTCGTGGGCTCGGCCCAGTTGGGGCGAGGCCATTTTTTTTTTCTTTTTTGTTTTTTTTCTCTCCTAGCTAACCCCTGTTATTTTTCTAAGTCTGGGATCAAACTGCTGCTGATTGCTTTTTGTGCTGCGAATTCCCGTTGATCCGTAGCTCCGATGAACGTGCCCCCAAAACTAAAACTGCTTAGAATTGCGTGTACTTCAATCCGTCTTTTGTGAGCATTTGCATTTGAGCTCGTCTTGATTGTGTAATTGTGTGTTGAAGTGGGCATCAGGCCGTTAAACTGCTACTTTTCCTGTTAAATGCTGCTGTTATTATTTTGTTGCAACTTTGCATGGTGATTGTAACAAATCCATGCGGCCTATTGCATTGATTCTTTCTCCTATGTGTTAAGCATCATGTGTACTTAATTTCCATGCTTTAACTTGCCATGTTTGGGTGCTCTAGCTATATTAAATCTTGCTCCAAAGTGGTGATCCTGATGTTAATGTGTTGTTGTTGCTGAAACTGTTATTTTATTGCAACTTCGGGTGACGATTGCTTCGCAACCGTTCATCGGAATTGAGTGATTCCAATTGCATTTTGTTAAGCATCATGTATACTTTCATTAAATTTATTACATCTTCATGTTAGCATTCCTTGTCATATAGATTTTTAGCTCCAAAGTTGCTATGCTGCTGTTTTTGACAGCCACCTCTGTTTTTCTCTAAGTTTGTTACTTTGGAATGCCATGTTGTTTGCTTAATATCTTTTGATCTATGATGTCTTTTTGCATGATTCCTTTTGCCATGCCTTCCCTGTCATGTCTAGTTTAATTGCAAGTCTTTTGTGAGCATGTTTGCATTGAATATCTTGTTTATGCAATGCTCTAAAGTGTGCTTCGTGATGTTGGCAGTTTGTGCCCGTAACTTGTTTTGCTTATATCTTTTTAACCGTAACTCCGTTTGGAGTGTGCCTTATATGTAACTTGATTAGTTTTTCGTGTCCTTTGTGTTTATGCTATTGTTTGCTGTTGATAACCAACCTAAAATATGGTTTAGGACAGAACAGTACCAAATCTTTTAATCATCGTGCGGCACTTAGTGGATGCCATGTTTAGGTTGTGCCTCACTTAAATTGACTAGCATAGATAGTTTCTTTTGTGCTTGACCTCTTGACATGTTTGTGTGCTATGACATGCTTGCTTGAGTTGCCATGTTAACAACCTTGGTTGATCACCTGTAGCTAAGCAACTTGAACCACCGTAAACGTGCGGTATTCGTCGTGTGTGATCAATACCCCACTTAAATTGTTAGTAACCGTTCTCGACGATAGATCCGTATCGCGTTGCCGTGTCGTGTGATGTCTTCTTGATCTTGTGTTGCTCCGTAGTAATAGATGCTTGCTCGTTGATTGCTTTCCAGTGTTTATCGTCTTGTGTGCTTCCGCGGGTACCTCTCGGAGACGATGCGAGCTTGCGATCGACTACACCTTCGGAACCCGACTTATCAACAGGCAAGGACTATACATTACTTATGATCCATTCTATTTCAACCAGCGGTTTGCATGCTAGTATAGGTTAGGTTCGATGTTTGATCCTACCACATGTTTACAACCTCTTTCAAACCGATACAGCCATGTCCCTTCCCAGCAAACCTTTTACTGCTATGTTACTATTGCTCGTTGCTCAGCCCTTTCTTAGTATGCATGCTTAGGATGCTACGATGTTACCCTGTTACTCCTTGGTTTGGGATATCACATTATTATTATTGTTGTTGATGATATGATTATTATAAATGTTGACTATATTCGACGAAGGATGGAAGGTGTAGGCTATCCCGCCCCGACGCTTTGTTCCATTCGAGTCACCTAGGACCCGAGTTCCGGGTATTGGTTTTAAGACTGAGCGTGCCTAATCGCGTGTGGTATTTTATGGGGTCCCCTCTTCTTACCTACCTAGCTTCAAACATTTCTAGAGGTGGCCCAAGCTGATTTACCATTTGAAACCGTGTGTGTGCTGGTCAGCTGCCAGTAGTTTTCAAACAACTCGGGCTAGCGGAGACTTAGTTCCTCTGTTGGTCCACACACTGGTGAGCTAGGGAAGTCCCTTGTTATATAGGCGAGACTAAACCCGACCTTGGCCATACGGAAGAGTCCGATCCGAGAGCGTGGCCAGCTTTTGGATTGGGTGTCGACTCCCCGGGGGCCACCCGGATCTTTTCGTTGTTAGTTAGAGGGACCTGTCATTTCGGATCTCTTGGAACTAAATCATAAAATGGTTGCCTATAATGGGTAGCAACTGAGAGAGATGGGCGAGCATGCGACGCCTCGTAATGGGCAGTTGGTACACCCCTGCAGGGTTAATTCTTTTCGAGAAGCCGTGTCCATGGTTATGGACGACTTGAGACCTACTCCTTGTTCATATACAACAACAACTTAGATAATCTTAATATAACTTGATCAACATGTGTGTACCTTGACTGCTTCTTCTTCGTCGGGATGCGAAGAGGAGGACAAGGATAGGATAGGTGTTATGTTTGCGTAGTAGGTGGATAGCAGACTTGTTGGAGGCGATTCCTCATCGTATGCTTGGCTTCTTACCTTACTCTCTAGATCGTTAGCCACTTCATAAATGCTAGTGCGGCAGCAACCTCACCACTTACCCCTTCCTTACCGTAAACTACTAGTTGTCCTAGAATGACGAGTGATGAAGTCCTTGCTGGGTCAGATGACCACTACAGTTGGATGCTGAGTACCTCTGTACTCATGATACTACCCCAAACTCTTTTCAGGGTCTTGATCAAAAACAGGTATGGTGATCGACGTTTCACGTGGAGACTCGACGACGACTAGTTAGGCGGATCCCGGCGGAGGGCCTGGACCCGTGTGGTTATGGGATCGATGTTTTTCTCTTTGCCACTAGGCATTTGCTTGTAGTCTGTACCCAGACATGTATCTTCCGCTGTTGTATTGTATTTGAGGCAGTTGTATGCCGATTGTATGAGATGTTGTATCCTGTATCTGTAATGTTGTGATGTTGGAAATTCGGGGCATATGGCTTTGTCATATGTCGCGGTGGGACCGATATGTGCTTCGTCCCCGGATCTGGGTGGAAACACCTAGATCTGGAACAGTACCGCATATCGGGCCTGACAACTTGGTATCAGAGCCTTACCGACCGTAGGATCCCTTCTCTGGCCGAAGTCGAGTCTAGACAAAAACTATTTTGTAGTTACTAAGTTAGTTATCGGAGAGTAGGATCTTTTTACTTCTTACCCTTGCTCTGGTCAGGACAAGTGTCGTAAGTGTTTTATTCTCACCTTATCCCCTTCAAACTCTAGGATCTCGAGTGTGTGGAGTATCGGAACCGTTACAATTCCTTGCGTGCAACGTATTGTCTCGATTCCGAGCTCATGTGGGAATTCCTGTAGTACCTTCAGCTTCTCCGGTTTCGGATATCATCTGGGTCGTCCTTTGCCCTCCCTCCTTTTGCCCGGTTTTTTCACGACTTGCGTCGAAATCACTATCCCTTGATCTGGTTTTCGCGATCGTTCTTCCTTTTGTCACTGACGGTTTCGTATTTTCGACAATGTCGTATCCCTGCGGAAAGTTTCTCGACAGAAGTTCGACGTTGACATGGAGCAGAGTCCCTTGTTGGTGGTGTTGAAGATCGTCGATTCTCTTCTCTCTCTCCCCTCTCCCCGGGATCGTTCTGGATCTCGGGACGAGATCCCTTGTTGGTGGTGTTGTATTGTAACAGCCCAGTTTTTGCAAAAATTAAAAATTTTGTTTTCGGTGTGAATTGTTTGATTGTCTGTATTGTTTGCAGTGTTTGCTTCGCCGAAATAATAATCGGTGAATATTTCTCCCTCGTATTCTCGTATCGGATGCGTGACCGACCCCTTTCCACCACGACACACGACCTTGCGACACCGGGATTCACCCGAGCACCGTCGCTACCGGCACAGGACCAGCCATCGCCACCGGAACGAAAACACCGTTTATTTAATAAACGGATTATTTTCAGGGGCGCCAAAAAATGTTGTTGGAATGTCACCGCAGTGAGGTACGATCGACGGGCTCGACGCGCTGAGTATGTGGTTCGAGATTTCGTCGGAATCGGAGTCCGTACGGAGTCTCGGCGGTCACGAACGCGATCACACCTGCCACTTCAGCTACCTCTTATGAAATTAAACCTGCTTTGCTAAAACTTGTTATGGGAGATCAATTCTCTGGTGCTGGAGATGATGCTGCTTTACACTTGAATAATTTTGTTGAATTATGTGATATGCAAAAGTATAAAGAAGTAGAAGGTGATGTTGTTAAGTTCAAGCTCTTTCCTTTCTCTTTAAGGGGAGATGCTAAAATCTGGTTTCAATCTTTGCCTAGAAATAGCATAGATTCTTGGGATAAGTGCAAAGATGCTTTTATAGGGAAGTACTACCCTCCTGCTAAGATTATCCAATTGAGGAGTAATATTATGAATTTTAAGCAATTGGATAATGAACACGTTGCCCAAGCTTGGGAACAAATGAAATCTCTTGTTAAGAAATGCCCTACACTTGGTTTGACTACCTGGATGGTTATCCAGACTTTTTATGCAGGCTTGAACTTTACCTCGCGGAACCTGTTAGATTCGGCCGCGGGAGGAACCTTTATGTAAACTACACTTGGTGCTGCCACGAAGCTTCTCGATGAAATGATGACCAATTATTCCCAATGGCACACCGAACGCGCTCCAACAGGTAGGAAGGTAAATTGTGTCGAGGAAATTACCTCCCTCAATGAAAACGTTGACTTAATTATGTCTCTACTTACCAAGCAACCCTCTATTGATCCTCATGATGTTCCTTTAAATTCTTTGGTTGCTCAAGAACAAGTAGATGTGAACTTTATTGCTAGAAACAACTTCAACAACAATGCTTATAGGGGAAATTTTGCTAGTAATCCTAGACCGTTTCCATCCAACTATGAGAACAACAACACCTACCCTAGCAACAAGAACCCCTCCTCTGAATTAGAAAGCATGCTTAGAGACTTTATCACTACCCAAAAAGCCTTCAACAAAAATGTAGAAGAGAAATTAGCTAAAATAGATAATCTCTCTTTGAAGGTAGAAAGCTTAGCCCTTGATATTGAGATGCTTAAAATAAGAACCTCTCCCCTTGAGGAGAATAAGGCCACTCCTATTAATGCTATCCAGTTACAAATCAATGAAAATATTAGGATGATGGCTAAACTTAAAGAAAGATGGGCTAGAGAAAAAGAGGAAGAGGATAGAATTAAGAGCCTTCCTACACACCACATAGTTGCCACTATCCAAATTGTTGAGGACACCCAAACTATTAGCACCCAATGCACTCCTAGTCCCGTTGGACCTATTAATGGTGATGCTAATACCTCAACCGTAGAAACAGAAACTCCTATGAACATAGAGGGTTTCAAACAAGTGAGCCTAGATGACACTTGAAAGGACGTGAATGTTGCCTAGAGGGGGGTGAATAGGCGCTTAAAATAATTACGGTTTAGGCTTGAACAAATACGGAATAAAACTTAACGTTTAATTTGCCAAGCAAGAAACCTAAATAAGATAGGCTCAACTATGTGCACCAACAACTTAAAATAAGCAATATAAACAACTATGTGATAGCAATATATATAACAAGAACACTATGGCTATCACAAAGTGAGTGCACAAGTAAATAGGTTGACTAGATAAGCAACTAGGAGAGCAACCTATGAGACAAGCAATGCAACAACAGTATGAGCAAGCACAAGATAAATAAGGTAATAAGCTTGCTCAAAGTAAAGGTAGAGATAACCGCAAGTGGAGCCGATGGAGACAAGGATTTGTTACCGAAGTTCCTTCTCTTGCGAGACGTACGTCTCCGTTTGGAGAGGGTGTGGAACACAATGCTCACACGAAGCCAACGAGGGCCACCCTATTTCTCCTCACGCTCTCACCAATGCAAGATGTCGTGATTCCACTATGGGACACTTGAGGGCGGTCACCGAACCCGTACAAATGGTAACCCTTGAGGGCGGTCACCGTACCCGTACAAATGCTCGAGGCAATCTCCACAACCTAATTGGAGGCTCCCGTAGCGTCTGGAGCTTTACACCACAATGATTGAGCTCCGCAACAACACCAAGCCTCTAGGGGCCAAAGCACCCTAGGAACAAGCTCTAGAGTGCCAAAGCAATCAAGAGTAACAATCTTCTCAATACTCAACTTCACTTACTACTATCACGAATCCTCGGAGAGAACTCAACCCGATGCACTAATATAAGGATGACCATTAAGCATCAACATAGTCTTGAAGAAATGAGACTCAAGGTGCTAGACATGTCCTTCTAACCTAAGTTAAGAAGGTCACACACACACAAAAATGGGTTCACAAACTTGATTAATAAATTTCAATGAACATTCAAGACTTGTGACAACCCCATGATGAAGATATAAAATGATTGGCTCATTGAGACAAGCATGAGAACAACAATCTTCATCACCAAAAGAATGCACAAAGGTGAATACCAAAAAAAAGGCAGAACCATCTAACCCCGTGTGCACGGGGGTCATGGTCCGTGGGCACGGGGGCCCCGTGCGCACGGTACACCCCATGGGCACAGGGTACTCTGAGGAAAATCACACCAGTTTCCATGGAGGGAGGAAGCTGGATGACACAAAGCATCCTTACCTCTCCCCTAAATGGAAACCACACAATTTCCTCCGAGCCTCATCGCACAAGAGTCCCTCCACATAATGTAAAGGCATTCATCAAATAATTATGACATGCACTCAAAGACACATGCTTTCATGTATCCACTAAAGAATTAATCACTAATAATAAAAGGTGGACATGAAAAAAAGAGGATATCCACTAGATGTAACTTTCTCATGTATACGAGATTCTAGGTAGATGAATATCCACAAAGAAGCATGTACACACGAAATAGTTACAAAAGAGAAGAAACAAGATATCCAAATGGAACTCATGAATATACTAATAAGATCTTTGCTTGAAAGCATAGCCCATGGCTTAATATTATCTTATTGTATATTAATGAAATCCACACACACAACCATCAAAGTCATCACACCTAGCAACAAATAAGAGATAGTTGGGATGCTTTGAACAAGGAAACAAGTATCGCAACAAAAGAATATATCTTGCAATTCTAGAACATTCAAGAACCGCAAAGATTGCAAATGAAGAATCTCATGCCATGGTTCAACCTACACATGGTTGAATGCAAGAAATGTATGCATGAGGTAGATACTTGTTACCGGGATAGCATGAGAATAATGTAGTAGATAGAGCTTCATCGATCATCCTAGCTTGACTCCAAAAGGCACATGGTGTCAACACCTTCCTTGGAAAAGACGATCCTCCAATGCATCTCCAAAGTTCCTAGAACATCATTAACAAACAAAATGGTACCCAAACTCATGGGGACCAAAGAGTTAGAGGAACAAAAATACATAGGACAAACTCCACAAGAATAAGTGCTTATGGACATGAAGATGAATTCCATGCACATATTAGCCAATAAAGAGGTGGATGGAGTTTAACCTATATATATGATCAAAGAAAGACATCATGCATCGGACCTACACATAGAAAATATGCATGCACAAGACTTTCCAGAACCAAAAGGAAATACAATTTGGAAAAAACACCAAGTAAACCAAGATGGTACCCCAAAAAGTGACACACCATAAGGTTGTCCAAATTATATCACATGTCCAAATCAACATATGATAGAAGACAAGTAGCAATTAACATATGGTCAATTTCTACACTCACCAACGAATGAGAAGAAATACCAATTGAATCCCAACCCAATCAACACATGATTGAATAGGAAAACCATTGAAAAGGATACCAAGTGAACATAAGATGCCAATTGAAAATAAGATTCCAAAATAAACTTGTCACTTGAAGTATACCAAATAAAGGATACATCAAGGAATGGGGTATCAATTGACACACCAATTGATAGAGAGCATGATACCAAAATGAAAGATATCACAGAAAGATATATCAAACTCTCAATAAGAGGGCACAATTCCAAACAAACTATGCCCTCAACAAATTTATGATGACACAAAGCACAAAAGAGAATATGCCTTCCAATAACACACACTTGGTATGGACCATAGGATTCTAGCTCCCCCAAGAGATGTGCATTACATAGAATTTTCATTTGAATACAAAATGCACACGATGGGATCACCACTTTCACTAAATCTAGAGAAACACTAGACAAGATCACGAAAACAAATGATCCACAAGTGGCAAGGAAGACAATGAGAGTTAAAACCATAAAAAAATCTTGGCGAGTAATAAGGCAATTATAAACAAGCCAATATGTAAAGATGATCAATAATTTCTACCACATATAAGAGTACCAATTGTTAGACAAGAGGTATATGGAATTACTTCCCGGTGGTAGATAGCAATAATATATGTATTATCATCTTCACAAAAACAACCATAAGCATGTGAAAATATAAGAATTGAGCACCATGCTTACAAAGAGATTCTTGTTAGCTTCAAGTATGCATACAATCATGCAAGCAATGACTAGAACAACTTGGAGCAAATGGTTCCCACATAGGAAATACAAGTACATGTTGGAGGGAAACCGTAACAAGAAAATCTCACACACTCAAGAGCCATAAGATGAGAACTAAAACAACTAAGCAAATTGGAACTTGAGGAGAAAACATGCCACCTAGGAACTAGATAATTTATAATATAAAGTCTAAGTGGCACAAACCCAAGTGTACACATTTTATAGGCGTGTAATATACACACAACATATTACTCCCCCATAATGTGATATCCCAAAATTTACAACTAGAGGCAAACAAATACCAACAAGAGATAATTAATGGACATTTTCGAATTTGAATTTCTCATGAGTACAACATACCACATAGAGACTAGATAATCTTGTAATATCAATACTAGTTGGTATTCCTCATGTATACACTTTTTAGGATTGTGAAGTGCACAAGGCACACCACTCCCCCAAAATGGGATGATCCATTAATCTCTCACAAGAGCCAACTAAGATACAAACAAAGAAAAAAAATAGGCTCAACACAATACTCAAACCTACATAATGTGCAAACCAATATACACATACAAGATTACTCAAGATACGTAAATTGGAAGCACAACATATATAACCACATGCGAGGTACAAAACCAAAACATGCAAAGGGACAAGTAACTTTCAATGTAAACAAATTAAGTACAAGTTACCGTAAGGAGGAACATTGGATATAAGATAGACACAAGATAATCCAAATGACTTGGCTTGAGATAATGTGATTAATGAAGGTCCATTAATTCTTCATGATTTAGCCAAGTCTCCAATGCCCTCCACCAACACCTATTGATCAAGTTTGAGTTTGTTGGTCCCCAACCAAGTTGGGTCCTAAGAGATTAGTCACAATAGGCTTGGCAACCCAAATGGTTCTTTTCTTGACACCACTTTGAGTACCAACAAATTTGGCAACCACATTGCCAACCTTATCCTTTCGAAGAGAATAAACATCATCAACTATAATAGGGTTGGATAAGTTACCATTAGTGCATGAAGAAGCAAGATGACCCTTCTCACGACATAAGTAGCAACATCTACTCTTTTCTTTCTTATTAGTTGATTTCTCAACATGAAGATCATTGACTTGAGTATTCTTGGGAAGTGGATTCACTTCACCTTGCGGTTGAACTTGAGGCCTCTTCCCTAGTTGCTTGTCACTAAGGGGCTTCTTCTTCAAAGGGCAAGATCTAACATGATGCCCTTCAACCTTGCACTTGAAGCAAATAATCTTGGCCGAATTCTTGACATGTGGTTGGCCCTTATTCTTGTTGATCATGGACTTCTTATTGTTGGAGTTGAATCCAAGTCCACCCTTGTCATTGGGGGATTTTTGCCCACACAACACCTTGTCAAGTGTGGACTTCCCTTCATGACCCTTTTCCAAGTCTTTCTTCAAAGAAGTGACTTGGGCTTTGAGCTCTTTGATTTCCTGTACATGGTTAGTAACAACACAAGTACTAGAGAAAGTAGAAGCTTCGTTGTTAGAGCAACAAGGCAAGGAAAGTAATTCATCACAAGATGTAGCAACATTATGAGTGTATGAATTACAAGGACTAGCACAAGGCAATATAGCATATTGAGGAGAAGTAGTGCTAATGTCCACATGAGGAACTAACTTAGAGACCTTAGCCTCATGAGCTAACTTTAGCACATTATGGGAGACTAAAAGATCATCATGAGAGCTTGAGAGCTTTTCATGACTTTCTTCCAATTTCCCATACTTGCTAGTTAGCAACTCCAATTGAGCCTTTAGCTCAACATTCTCCTTTAGTATGGATGCTTCACAATAAATAGAGTTAGTAGCACAAGCATTATCAAGAATAACGGAAGGAGAAGACAACATGGCAAGCTCTTTTGAATAAGAAGCTTTTAGTTGAGCATGTGACTCGGTGAGTTTTATGAGCTCACCCTTAATGACCCGTGAGCCATTTTCGAGGTGCCAAAAATCCTCAAGGAGTTTAGCATGCACAACTTCAAGCTTATCATTTTTAGTTTTGATAAAATTAGTCATCTCAAGGGCTCTATCATGGGATTCCTTTATTCTAGATAACTCTAGAGCAAAAGTCTCCTCAAGAGATTCCTTGGTAGTTTGTTCTACTTCGAGAGCTTGAGATAGTTCCGCAATCTCATTAGCGTAATCACGCTCAAGGCTTCCCTTTTCTCAATGGTGTCCTCATTCTCCTCGATATGAGCTTCCAACTCCTCAATGTAATTCTTGCCCACAATGTCAATATCCATGATTTCCGTGAAGTTGGAACGAGCAATTTTATTCTTATGAAGAGCTTTATAAACAATTTCTCCCTTAAATTTAAGGAAGCAATATCATCATTATCTTCAACATTTTCTATATTATCATTATCTACATCATCACCAACACTAGACATATAGGGTTTCAAAGTAGGAGATACCTTTGACTCCTTAGCCATAAGACAAAAATGAGTAACATGTGATGATGATGTAGGATCCCTTGAGGCACCATTCATGGCCACATCTTGATCCATAGACCGTTGGTTTTCCTCTACATTGTTAGCATAATAGCTAGAGGAAATAGAAGCATTTATATCATGGCAACAAGATATAGCAATCATATCATCATGAGATTTATTCAAGTGATTTCTACATGATATGCACGGACTATCAACACAAGCATGTAAAACCTCTAAGTTGCTCGAAATGTTAAAGTCCAAAGATGAAGCATTGCAATAAGATAGTGTCAAAGGGTTATCAACAATAATCTCACTATCATCAAAGCAATGACTAACACTACTCACCATTTCATTACCTTGTGGAAAACCACATGTTGGTGAAGTAGAAGAAGTTGAGAAAAATACGCGGCCGGAGGTGGAGGGAGAACAATCATCCCCACAAATCTTGGACACACCATATTTATCTTGAAGTTTTGTCCACAACTCATGAGCATCCCGAAACGACATGAGTTGAGATATATCTACATTACTCAAAGCATCAACAAGCACATTAGAAGCTTGAGCATTGAGATAAGAGTTTTTATCATCCTCTAAGGATAGGTTTTGAGTATCCTTTGGAGGAGAAAAACCCATATCTACAATTCGCTCCAAACACGGGTCAATGGCCCGGAGATAATTAAGCATGCGAAATTTCCAAGCATCAAAATTTGTGCCATCGAAACTAAGAGTGTTAGTGAAACCTAATCCCCTGGTCGACATATTTACTCTCAAGGCGGTGAAGCCCTATAATGAGAGACCAAGCTCTGATACCAATTGAAAGGACGTGGATGTCGCCTAGAGGGGGGGGTGAATAGGCGCTTAAAATAATTACGGTTTAGGCTTGAACAAATACGGAACAAAACTTAACGTTTAATTTGCCAAGCAAGAAACCTAAATAAGCTAGGCTCAACTATGTGCACCAACAACTTAAAATAAGCAATATAAACAACTATGTGATAGCAATATATATAACAAGAACACTATGGCTATCACAAAGTGAGTGCACAAGTAAATAGGTTGACTAGATAAGGAACTAGGAGAGCAACCTATGGGACAAGCAATGCAACAACAATATGAGCAAACACAAGATAAACAAGGTAATAAGCTTGCTCAAAGTAAAGGTAGAGATAACCGCAAGTGGAGCCGATGGAGACAAGGATTTGTTACCGAAGTTCCTTCTCTTGCGAGAAGTACGTCTCCGTTTGGAGAGGGTGTGGAACACAATGCTCACACGAAGCCAACGAGGGCCACCCTATTTCTCCTCACGCTCTCACCAATGCAAGGTGCCGTGATTCCACTATGGGACACTTGAGGGCGGTCACCGAACCCGTACAAATGGTAACCCTTGAGGGCGGTCACCGTACCCGTACAAATGCTCTGGGCAATCTCCACAACCTAATTGGAGGCTCCCGTAGCGTCCGGAGCTTTACACCACAATGATTGAGCTCCGCAACAACACCAAGCCTCTAGGGGCCAAAGCACCCTAGGAACAAGCTCTAGAGTGCCAAAGCACTCAAGAGTAACAATCTTCTCAATACTCAACTTCACTTACTACTATCACGAATCCTCGGAGAGAACTCAACCCAATGCACCAAATGCAAATGGCAAGAACACACAAAGTGCTCAAATCCCTCACTCTCAAATCCCACCAAAGCAACAAAAGCTATGGAGGAATATGAGAGGAAGAACAAGGAGAAACACCAAGAACTCCAAGATCTAACAACAAATCTCCCTTCACTTAGAGGGGAAACTCAAATTGGTTTGGTGGAAGAGTAGATCGGGTGAATCTCCTCCAATCCCCAAAAGATCAACAAGTTTGGGTGGATAGGGGTGGAGAGACCAAGATTTTTGAGGTCTAGCAATGGAGGAAGAAGCTTGGGGAAGATTGGGGTTGGAAGGAGGAAGAAGGAGGGTATAAATACCCCTTCCACGGATCCAACCGTTGGCAGCCGGCCAACCCCGGGTACCCGGAGTAAAGGGACCGGGCACCCGGACCATCCAGAGACATTTGGCCAGGGGACCGGGCACCCGGGGGTCCAATACCCCGGGTACCCGGACTGTTCAAGAAGTTTACTGCATACCCCGGGTACCCGGGGGTCCAAGACCCCGGGTGCCCGGAATACCCAGAGACAGCCCATCTCAGGAAAGGAAAACATGCGTAACTTTTTCATACGAACTCCGATTTTGATGATCTTGGGCTTGTTTTAAAGCTATGGAAAAGCTCTAGGTCCTCACATAGAGAACCACCCAAGATCAACAAAAAGAAATGATGCAAATAAAGGAAAGGTTAAAATGCCAACAAGGTAGAAGGTGAAACCTTCACAAGATAAGAGCCGACAAAAACACCAACATCAAAAACACAAAAGTAGATGTATATGTAACCCGTTTTCAATGAAGAAGAGCTTGTAATGAATACGAACTCAAGATCCATCACTCACAAAGAGAAAAACCAAACAAGAACCAATAAAGATGATGCCAAGGATGCAAAGGTTTGAGCTCTCCACGAACAATGTGGCCTAGCCTATAACCCGGTCTCCTAACTACCACCATGAGACCGGTAAACTAGAAACCTATAAAGGTCAAACCTTTGTCTTGCGCATAATCCACTTGAGCTTGATGATCATGATCATGCCCACCTCAAGTTGGAACATCTTTCTTGATTGCGTCGGCTCGATGAAGAGAAGTAGATTGCTCCCCCATACTCCATTATGGGTGAGCCTAGTTTAGGCACATCTTGATGGCCATCACCACTTGATGCCATCCTCTCTCTCGGGCTATATGAAATCTTCTTTTTGATGCAAGCCCATGGAAAGATTCCTCACCTCACCTAGAAACACCACACATATAGAAAATGGGTTAGTACACAAAGCATAATGGACAATGCTTATCATACCGTGAGATCACATGATCCCACAAGGTACATCTTCTATACTTTGTGTGTTGATCAACTCGATTCCATTCTTCGCACTTTGTCTTGATCAAACATGAGTCTTTCCAACACTCCTCATTAAGATGATGTCTTGAAGGTAAACATGAATGTTTACACAACCTCCTTCTTCAAGACATGCTTGCAATATGCTCAACTCTCACATGACCAATCTTTGGATAACTCCATGAATAACACCTTGGTCATCACATGATCTTCTCCTTTCAACCTTGAAGCCAACATATGATCTTCAAGAACTGCCTATGGAAAAACCTTAAAGTAGAACTCAAGCAAACCATTAGTCCATATAGATTGTCATTAATTACAAAAACCAAACATGAGGGCACATGCACTTTCAACACTACTACCACCTTTGATAGTAGTGATATTGATTTTGATAGTTGCACCCTCTCAGAAGTTATCAGTTTGCTACACAAAATGTCTAGATACCCCCACACTAGCACACTTAATCTTGCCTTCACGGAGCATATCACAAATGCTCTCATCAAAGCTAGGGAGGAGAAGCTTAGAGTAGAAGCCTCCATACCTAGGAAGCTAGATGATGGTTGGGACCCTATGGTCAAAATTAAATTAAACAACTTCTCTTGCTATGCTTTATGTGATGCTGGAGCTAGTACCTCCGTTATGCCCAAAAGAATATTTGATATGTTTGAATTGAAGCCCTTTGAGCCTTGTTCTTTTGGTGTTCGTCTTGTTGATTCTTCCATAAAGAAACCTTTGGGGAAGATCGACGATGTTCTTATCATTGTCAATGAAAACTATGTTCCCGTTGATTTTATTGTTATGGATATAGAGTGTGAACCTTGGTGTCCAATTATTTTGAGACGTCCTTTTCTTCGCACCGTTGGTGCGGTTATTGACATGAAAGAGGGGAATATAAAATTCCAATTCCCATTCAAAAAGGGGATGGAACACTTCCCTAGAAAGAAAATCAAGTTACCTTTTGAGTCCGTTAAACGGGCTAGTTATTCTCTTTCTCTTGATAAAACTTGATTCTTCTTCTGCATTAAGCCCGGCTAATGGCTTTAAAGAAGCGCTTTCGGGAGGCAGCCCGCAACGAATTTAGGTGTTTTATTTTTTCTTTTGTTGTGTCTTGATGATTGTTACTTCTGTAGAAACATCATTGTATCTTTATTTTTCAGCTTTGTGCCAAGTTATAGCCTCTTACGGCAAGGGAAGTAAAAGTTGTGACATGCTGTCCAGAAAACAGATTCTGTCCTCGTGACCAGAAAAATCCCAGTTCATCTTTTTGAGCTGAAATTTTTACACAGTATGATCTATACAGTTACGAAACTTCCGTATGTTCTGAGCTTTTTTATTTGAGTTGCAGAAGTGCCCCTAAAATATTCTTTACTACCTGCTGTTCTGTTTTTCACAGTTTCTGCCACGTTTTGTCTCTCCTAACTTTTGCAAACCTTAAGCTTGCTTTTTCTTTGCAAAAACTTTTTGGAACTCTTGAGAAACAGTAGCTCTTCAAGAATATCTTTATATCCAGTGGGAATTTTTTTATTTATTAAGGGTACTAACCTCTCTAATCAGCTTATGATGAGTTATGTATGAAGGGAGTTTTCAAGTGTGCGATAGAAGATGATGAAAGAACATCCAGGAGTGTCAAGCGCTCAAGCTTGGGGATGCCCCCATGCATGCCCAATAAATATTCAAGGAGACTCAAGCGTCTAAGCTTGGGGATGCCCCCGTGCATCCCCTTCTCCATCAACAATCATCAGTTCGTCCTTCGTCTCATTATATTTTTATCACTTCATGCATTAGGTGCTATGCTTGGAGCGTCTCGCTCTTAGGTTTTGTTTTTAGCTTTCTTTAGCTTTGATTGTTGTTCATAAAAAGTTAGATCCCGTCTTACTTTGTGTGGGAGAGAAACACGCTCCACTTTCAAAATTTAGAACACATCATAGGATTTTTCCTGCTTATCTTTTTGCTGTTGTGTGTTCTTTATCTTTTCATAGCTACTGCCATGTTTAGTTTTAGTCTTAGTCTGTCTTTAGCAAGAGCCTTGGCTTTTTTTTAGTTTGTTGCTGGAACTCTTTTTAGTTTTCATGTTTATCTTGTTAAAGAGAGTTGGTTGTTGCACTGAGTTGTGTCTTGTCTTGAAAGTAGGTAATTGAGGTTGCTATTTTCTTTTAGTAGTAACTTGCAATAGTTTTGAGGTATTGTTGTCAGTAATGTTTGAGCTCTTGCCTATTAGTGATAGGTGTCGTATTTTGGGCAATCCGTGTGTATTTTCAAAACCTACGAAACTAGTTGAGAATTCTAGCTACTAGATGGATCACTACTCTTCTGAGGGGTCGAATATTAGAGAACACTCACGTACCATGATTCGAGGATGCGCAAGGATAACCAAACCCCCATACACTCCTCCTCGGTGTACTTGTCTCTTTGTGAACCTCCTCATTAGATTGAGAGTTACCGATAATAAGTGCATGAGTTCTTCGGACTAATGTAAGTATTGAAAGTTGACACTTCCACCTTCCCATATTTTGCTAGCCTCTCTCGTGCCGTGCATTGCCTTCTTCTCACTCCGAGAGTTGGTGTCCACCTTCGCCGGTACATCCAAACCCTTGGCATGATACGCTCTGTCACCATAAGACTCCTTATATCTTCCCTCAAAACAGCCACCATACCTACCTATCAAGGCATTTCCATAGCCTTTCCAAGTTATATTGCCATGCAACTTCCACCTCTTCATGACTTGATCTTCATGTCATACATGTTCCTGCTACACTGGCAGCGACATACATTGCATACATCATGATAGTTACATCTTCTTTATGTTTTGAGTACCTTGTAAAGTGTGAAAGATCTCCTTTACCTTCTTGTAAAATAGAGTGTTGCCCTTAAGTGAGGAAAAGATCCCAAAGTGGACACATTAAAAGATCCCAAAGAGGACAAATGAGAGTTAAATAGAAAGAGCCATTGAGGCCACAAAAAAATACAAAAAAATAGAAAAAGAGCAAAAGAAATAAAAAGAGAGAAAGGGGCAACACTACTAACCTTTTGAGAGATCCACACTAGTACTCCCTCTATATCCTTGTACTCCATAGAGATGATCATTATGCATACAGCTATGTGGGGACCTTCACACCATAGAACTTGGCTTGCATATTCCAAGGATGAGCCTCCTCAAACGAGCTCTAGGTCTTCATGAGCAAGCAAGTTAGATGCACCCCCAGTAGTTCCATTGGAGAGCTTCTTAGCTCGTATGTGCGTCCGTTGCATGGCAATCCCTACTCCTCACATCATATCTATCATTTGGCATTTCTTGCCTATGATTGTCCTCATTGATGTGAGCCTTTCTCATCCTTTTTGTCTTCCTCCTCCACCATACTTCTCTCTTTGCCATCTTAAGTGTCAACTCTCGTGCTTACGCTCATCCATTGCATGAGTGCTCAAAATATCAAAAAGGAGTGGATCAAATTGACTTGTACCTGGCTAGTGGTCTGGGGATGAGTCAAGATAAGATTCCAAAGAAGACCAAGTGTGAAACTTTAGTAGATTGAGTTCTCAACACACAAAAAAATACTTTTTTCTCGTATTCCCTATCCCCCTTCTTGCACGCAAACACCATTTGGAGACATTCGAGTCACGGACAGCGAGAGCTCTTGTACCTATTGTTCTTTTGTTACTTGTTTCAATGCTAATATAGACTCTTGCATGTTATGACTTGAATTGAATCTCTAAACTTGATTGCTTTACTTTTCAAAGTTCTTTTATGGTTGCTAGCATGTCACCACAGAAATTATGTTGTTATCATTTACCTACTCGAGGACGAGCAGGAATTAAGCTTGGGGATGTTGATACGTCCAAAACGTATCTATAATTTCTGCTTGCTCCATACATGTTTAGTGTGATATTGCTATGATCTCGATACACTTTCATACAATTTTGATCATATTTGGACTAACCTATTAACTCAGTGCACCCCAGTGCCAGTTCCTGTTTTTTGCTGTTTTTCTATTTCAGTTTTCCCCCATATAAAAAGTGCCAGAAAAATTCCGGGAAAAATACAGGAAAAATCAGTGTACAGGAAGCTTCGAAAAGAACCCGGGAGGGGACTGAGGGGAGATTTGGGGGGGCCAGGCGGCCACCCGGCGCGGCCCCACCCCTAGCCGCGCCAGGGGGGGGCGCCTGGGGCCCCTGGTCCACCTCTGGTTGCCCCCCTTCGCCTATTTATTCTCCGTCACGGGAAAACTCGAGAAGAGGAACCCTATTCCGCAAACTCGCCTCTGTTCTGCCGCCGCCGCGCTTCCAAGATCGGGAGCACCAGAAGACCTCTTCCCGGCACCCTGCCGGAGGCAGGATTGACCTCCAGGAGTCTTCTCTCCACCATGGATGCTCCCCGGATGTCTCGTGAGTAGTTTTCCTTGGACCATGGGTCCGTGATCAGTAGCTATGTGATGTTCTCCTCCCCTCTTTGATCTTCATTGTTTAGACCTCGTGAGCTTCCCTACATGATCGAGGCACCTTTGTAATATTTCTTCTGTTGCTATGCTGAGTTTGGAGGGATCTGATGGATTATGAGATTATGTTCAGATTGTGATAAAGTAATATATTTGGTTTTTATCTCTTATATTTTTGTTCCTAAGTAATTCTTGCATGTTCTCCGTTGCTGTTTATTGCTTTGGCCAAGTAGTAGGTAGTGACTCCAAGAGGGAACGTTGTGCTAGATTGTGGGTTCATGCCCCCCGATGACACGCTTGAGTGACAGAAACATGAGTCTAGGGGATGTGTTGTGTCCACAAGGGGGAAAACAACGGTGTTTGTAACCGCGGTTACAAGGATTGTTTACTTTACGCAAAGTTCTTTTTAATGCAGTTGTCTGTTGCTTTGGGTTTACACTTTGGGTGGGGCTCGCAACTTAATACTAGCGAGATGTTATGGATAGATATCTCAAGGTGGATGACTAGTAGTAGATGCAGATGGATTTCGGTCTACTTATTTTGGCGTACTGCCTGTGCTTTTGAGCCTCTTCCTTTCTTTTGTAGCATAGTTAGCATTGCGGTGCGTTCATAATCCTGTCAATTGCCCTTCTGTAATTTGTTTACCTCGCATAGCAGTTTTATCGTCTTTTGGGAGAGAGACATCACTAGTGAACATCACGTATCACGGTCCATATCCTCATTACTGTTTCCAAGCTATATTTACTTTACTGCTTTTACTTGCTATCATTATCCCTTGCGTTTTATCCTTTGTGAACAACAAGACCGGAGAGATTGACAACCTCTCTGAACTTCGTTGGGAACAAAGTTATCTGTGTCTGTGTGCAGGTCCGCGTCAGTTGCGCCGCTAACACCTACTTATCATCTCTGGAGTCCTACTGGAGACAAACCTTGGTATCTTCACCGAGGGAAAACTGCTGTTGCACTACATCTCAAACCTTCCACTTGGGGTAACCAACGAAGGGCGAGAAGCCATCAAGCAAGTTTTCTGGCGCCGTTGCCGGGGACTCCGAGTGCTAAGATAGGGGAGTTGCACACTACCTTTTACCTTTGTTTTTTAGTCTTGTTAGTTTATCTTTCAGTTTTTATCTTTGTGTCTTTTATAAAAAATTTACAAAAAAATCTGCCACACTTGCTGCTACTATGGGTTCCACTGAAAACACCAAGTTGTGTGACTTCACTAGTCACAACAACCAAGACTTTATCTGCACTCCCATTGCCACACTTGCCACTTCAGCTACCTCTTATGAAATTAAACCTGCTTTGCTAAAACTTGTTATGAGAGATCAATTCTCTGGTGCTGGAGATGATTGTGCTTTACACTTGAATAATTTTGTTGAATTATGTGATATGCAAAAGTATAAAGAAGTAGAAGGTGATGTTGTTAAGCTCAAGCTCTTTCCTTTCTCTTTAAGAGGAACTAACAATGTTTTCTATTATAAACAGTTGAATAGGTTCCTGAAGGACAAGCTATGTGATAAAGCTTCAGGGAAGGTTTTCAAGTTATCGAAGCATTCACCCTTGAGCGAAGCTTAATCACGGAGGATGACCCCCCAAAATGAAGGTGTCCTGAAGCTCAACTCATTGAAGGAAACGAAGAAGACGGCGCAAGACTTATATATTTTTTGTGTAGTTCTTTTTCTGTTCTTTGAGTCATAGGACAAACCGTACTATCAAGAGGGTCTTTAGTTTGTGGACACCAAAGTTATTGAGAAAATGCTCAGATCAAATCCACACCAAGTGAGAAGCCGGAGCGAAGAAATCTCATGTGCACTAAGTTACGCTTCAGTAGCAAAGACTTCATTCTTTGGCTTCTGAAGAAGAACTAAGACCGTGAGTCATCTTTACTTGTTCCACAAGTAAATTTGCGCAGTGATGACAAATCCGACCGTTGTGGACACGTGTCAAGCTGTCACTTCGGGTCAATTTGGTCATTTCGCACCTCGGGATCGCCAACTATAAATACGCCGCCCCGTCCTCCATTTGCGGGTGGCTGCTCTGACAATATTCCAGAGAGAGACTGAAGAGAGCACCCCAAGAACACTACCGAAGCAAAACCCAAAACCCAGATTACCGAAGCCTAAGTCCCATTGATCTGAGTAGATTCGAGATGACTTAGTGAAAGCTTACTAGCCTTTTTATCTTGGAGAACTACAATTCTCCTAGACGGTTGGAGTGTTGTTCTTCAGAGAGCGAAGAGTAATTGTCGCCTCGAAGTCCAGTTTGTCAAAGGTTTCGGTGATTTCCTCAATAATCAACCACGAGTGAAGAACTGACCAAGCTCAAGGAGTTTGGTGCAGTGGAGCAACGGACGGAGAGAGATTTGCTCCAGGTGTTCAATCTCCAGTCCCTCCAACCAGACGTAGCGCTTTGCAGAGCGTGAACTGGTCAAACAAACATCGCCGAGTCTCAGTTTGTTTTACTTCAAGCATTTACCTTCCGTATTGCATTTGCTTCGCAGTTATGCTTCAATGTGTTTTGATTCGTTGCATTTAGTTTCGCTTCCAGTTTTACTTTACTTATGCTTCACTTCATAGTTTCAGTCGAAAATTTTGAAGTGGTCATTCACCCCCTCCCCCTCTGATCACATACCTGGACTTTCATTATCCTATTAAACCTGGCACTTGGGCCTCCAAAAACAACCTAAATTGAGAGGTAGCACCTAACCACATCGTGATCGAAGCCGGAAATATGGGATTCATGAGTGGGGAAGCTCACCTATTTCGCAATAGAGGTCAACATCGACAAACCAGAATGAAGGCAACGACAATTGGCACAATTGCTTTCACCGGGCTTCAAGGCGAATGGGGTCGAGGAAGAGGAATCGAGACACGTTGACCTCGATTATGCATTTTAGGGGTCACAGTCGTTGATGTAGAGAGGTCACCCGTGTCTAGAGGTGGAGGCGGTTGAATTGATCGTCGACGCGGTTACTTCAGCACACAGTCATGGTAGGATAGAGGAGAGAAACATGGTGTCGATGGCAGAGGGAAGATGAGAAGGAAGGGGCTCCTAGGGTTCGAGGGGGGGGGAGGGGACAAAGCTACTTATATGAAGGAGGGAGGGGCGACGTGGAAAAAGGGGGGCGTCTCCTTCTTCCTCAACCGATGACGCCATGGGAGGACTACCTCCAATGTGCCCTCGGTGGCCTAATCTGAGTCGCCATGCCGAGATTCGACGAAGGGGGATCCTCCATACTAGTTTAGCTAGGCATTCCATGGATTGGGCTGAGGCTAAAAGGAAATAGGCCGAATTGGGCTTAACTGCTTTGGAAAAGACAATTTCCCTTGTAATAATTGAAATAAAAGAAAAAGATTAAAAATAAATATAAAGAATGAGAAAAAATGAAATAAAACATGTTGTGGATCAAAATAAATTATAGAATATGATGACATTGGTTTGATTCAATTTGGAGGAAGTAAATTCAATATATTTGAATCAAATTAAAATGTATTTTAACTACATCCATGTGATAGCTTGGCTTTAAAAATATTTAAACTTGGCGGAGAGCTTTGGGAAGTGACTAAGGGCGTGTTCGGAAACTCTCCGCGTCAGGAGTGGAGTGGAGCACGTGGAGCACCAGATTAGCAACTCTGATAAAATACACTACGTGTTGCTCCGCTTCACGTTAGTTGCTCCGCAGAGTTAACCTGTTCGACGCCTCTTCACCAGCTTGAAGAGCGGAGTATGGGAGCAGTTGGTATTCGAATAGGCCCTAAGAAGATAATGCCCAAAGGTGGAGTTGAGGCTTCTGCAGAAAACCCATCAATATTGTTTTCTTCAAGAATTTCAGTCGTTTTTGTTGTTGAAAAAAGTTTTTGGCAGATTTACATTTTTTGTGGATTAAAAATGTTTACAAGGTTTTAAAAAATGAATTTATTTTTTAATGGATTTTAATAAAAATCATGAATTTTAAACTGTCATTTTTTTATTTTTTTGGAAATGACCATTTTTAACAAGTTCAAGTACTTTTTATGAAAATAAAATTTTAAATTTTAAATAATTTCTAAGAATAATCATGAATAAATTAATAGTAACGTAAAACCAAAGGTATTTCCGAAAAGGAGAAATAAAAAAATAAACATGAAAGAAAATAGAAAAATATGGTAGAATAAAAAATATAAAGCGGTGAAAACGCAACAAAAATCCATATATGACAATAGTTAAGAAACTAAAGATAAAATAGTTAAGAAAACCGCACTCGGGGAAAACGTTAGTGTTTGCACTTAAAAAAACCAAAGAAAAGTGCTCATAGCGTGCGTTGGGGGAAAGGTGAAGAAAAGATAAATGGGCCATGGCCCGAAGGAAACCGGGATGTGTGCTCGCTTCTTATCGCAATCGATTTTGTTCAACATATGCACATATGCACATTAGTAATCGTGCTTGTGCAACACACGCAGATATATTATCGAAACAACGTGAGACTTGAATATAGGTTGTTGAATGATTGCGATCATTTGAATTTCTCAAATTCATGCTTTTATAAGTAGTATTTCCTCTGTTCGGGTTCATTAAGCCTACTTTTATTTTGGATCAAACTTTGACCATAGATTAGCTTTTTGAAATATAAATGATATGTCATAAAAATTATATTATCATATTCGTATTCAAAAAAAGTTTCTAACAGCACCAGTTTTGCTATATATAACTCATATTTCCTTATGCAAGTGTAAGGTAAAATATTGGCTCAATTGCTCAAAATGTAAGGGGGGGTAATATACCCGGACGGAGGGAGTAGTAGATAATAGATAGATTCGTGTTCTTGGTAGTACAATGAAAAAAATAAATATATTCCATAGGAACCGAGACCCAGGCCAGAATGCAAGTACGTAATTTAATTTATGTTATACTCATAGTCATTGGCTAAATTTCCAATGGCAGTACAATCAATACTCAAACAGTAGAACGAGATTACACAAGGTAGGCACTGGCTAGCATTCATTTGTTTTCCTCCATTTCTTTCTCAGCACAATGAAGCAGCGGATCATCACTTGAGGACGTACTTCATCACACCAGGAATGTGAACCTTGAAGAAGTAGTCGTCCCAGTCGACGGTCTTGGGGTCAAAGTTGAACAGCCCTCCGGCGCCATTGCTAGCAGGGTCGTCGGCCATGGCGATCCTGAGGCGGTTGAGGTTAACATCGTCGAAGCAACCCTTGAAGAGCGAGAATGGCCCGTACAGGTCCACCAGCTGCATCACAAACCTACATGCACGATGCATGTTCTTAAACCAACGGTACAACATCGAGACGATGCAATCGCAAAAGGATTTAAATTATACCTGTACTTGCGGGCAAGGTCATGGTAGAGGGCGGCGAGGCCGAAGAGGCCGCAGCAGAGGATGGAGAGCAGGCGGAGGAGCTCGAGGGGGACACGGTACTTGAGCACCATAAAGAGGTGGAATGCCGCGATGCTGCTGAGGAACCGCACCTTGCGGGTGCGCACGGTGCGGCCGTCGAGCCCCACCCGCGGGTGCTCCTCAAAGTACTTCATCGCCGTCCGGTACAACACCGCGTATGGCGCCGGGTGCCGCAGCGATGAAGTAACATGGTACACCGATGGTGCCTGTGGCACTGACTGAGGGTGCTGCCTCTGCGGAGGCGGCTTCTTCTTTGGCTCCAACGACCGTGATGAGGAGGCGTGCGTGACTATTGCCGCCATCATCGCGTTTATCACCATGTCGCTGGGCATCTGCATACACCATGGTTGCACATTTTGGTTACAAGAACTGTAATCCGTTAGCAGAAAATGCAACCTAGTTGCAACAGGCAAGATTCAGATAGTAACTGCACTGCAGCAGCCACTTGGCCTTGTTGCGACAGAGGCATCAAATGCAACTTACTGCAGCATGGTCACACACTGTGTACTCTCTGCAACTAGGTCCGGGGCCAGCCTCACAAAACACAAGTAGACTGTGGTACTAGATCTGCATTCTCTGAATGAACTAGCAATGAATGAAGTAATTACCACGTCCATGGTGAGGTCGAGGTCGGCGAGGAAGCACGACAGGCTCTGCTTCGCGTACCCGATCAGGATTGAGTCGATCGTCCTGCAGTTTTGCTGTCAGTGTTGGAATTTGAACTTTAAACTTTAGCATTCTGAGTTTGAATGCAGAGAGTTTGAACCAACCTGGTGCCTTCGATCCAGCCAGGGAGAGGGTCGTTTTGAACGCTGGTGATGATGCTGGGCCGGACGATGACCACCGGCACGCCGCCCCCGCGCATCATCTGGGCCAGCATCATCTCGCCCATGGACTTGCTGAACACGTACGTATTGGGCCACCCAAAGTGCCTAGCCCTGCACGCACAAATCAAAAACTGAATTTCAGTTCCATGTTTCAGTCTGAATAAGAAAAATTGAACCTCACAAAGGAGAAACTTTTGAAGAGATTCCTGACCTGGTGAGGCCGAGGTCCTTCATGGCCTTCCTTTGAGCCTTGGGCGACGCATCGATGTCATTGTCGGCCTCCATCTGCTTCCTGAGGTCCTTGGCCAGCCTCAGCTCGACGTCGATGTCGAGGCGGGTGCCGTCGCGCAGCGTCTCGCCGTCCCTGAACGGCCGCTCCGGCACCAGCCCCTGCTTCTCGCCGGCGACGTAGGCCGTGGAGACGTGCATGAGCACCTCCAGGTTGGGGCACCTGTTGGCGAATTCGCACATGTGCTTCACCCCAACCACGTTCACCTCCAGGGCCACGTCGTACCTGAACACACACACAAGTTCCACAGTTTCAGACGCCATTCTCACTGATCTGTAGAGTGAAGAAAACAACAGCGGAATGAAGCGTCACCTTTCGTAGAAGTTGGTGGTGGCAGCGCCGTTGACGATGACGTTGAGCTCATCAGCAAGCCGAAGCTCCCGCAGCGTGGCAGCGTCAACGCCGAAACCTTCCCGCATGACGTCGCCGGCCAGCGCCACCACCTTGTCCGCGACGAATGCGTCGAACCCGGCGCCGTGCTTCTCCCTCAGCAACCCGAACAGCTCCTTCCCCACCACCTGCGAACCACATCGAATCTCGATCATGTCAGTGGATCCAAACATGCTTAACATTACTAACTTTTAATCTACTGATTTGAGTTTGCAATGTGCGTTTGATAGATGCATGCATGCTCTGTAGATCCACAGGACGGTTGTCCGTGTCTCGGCAACTTTTGGTAAAAACTATAAATTGGTTCTGCAGGGCAGGACAGGACGACTGGCAACTGTAAATTGCCCATACCAACAATGAAGGATCAGTGAATGCACATGAAATGAAGAGGGCAGGCGTACTGGAAGGGTATTTTAACTACTTGCTAGATGGAGTAGGGTGGAGGACCATTGAAGAACTAATCAATAACTACACTAGCTAGAGCAGATATGTAGTATACTGTTAAATTCATTGTTGAAAATGGTTTAGTTACACTTGATGTAGTAGTCAGAGCATATTTTGTTTGAAAAGGGAGTTTTGAGACGTACTGGCAATACTTATGAATTCTCAAGATTTTGATGGAGTGCCAGATGAGAGGATGCCCTCGTCATTTCCAAGAAGCAGCCAGCTATTCATGGATGCATGCATGCTGCACACTGGCTGCTGCTAGTGGCGGTGTAGTACTACTACCAGTAGTGTGCACTGCATGCAGCAGAGGCCATTGATAACTCGGGAGTCCTTCGTCGACCTGACCAAACCTACCCGCCCACTCACACAATAACTTCTCATACGATCGAATACTCCTAGGAATACAGCTGCACTTCGCCGCCGGTTTAATTATTACTACCCTGTGCCTGGTTTTCCCCAGGTTTGTGGTTTCGATGCATGGCATAAATGAAAATGCTGGAAAAAATGTCAAACCATCTAGAATACTCAAAAACTTGTAAAAATATTTGTAGTAGAGAAGAAGGAGCAGCATACAGTTGAGGTTATTCATGCAGGATCCTGTACTCGCATGCCATGTGAGTGTCAACCCCGAAAGGAAAAGAAAAATGGCATGCGACTGGCCTGAATGTTCGGCAGGAATGCCACCAAACAGTCTGTGCCTAGTCCTAACTAATGCTGGTTTATTACACTACCTAATAAAGATATTTAATCTACCCATGTTGGACTAGTAGCATGATGCTGCTGTGATGAATCTGTGATATCTATCTATCTATGCATGTTTTGTTCCCATGCCCCACATATCATATTATTCATTGAGAAGGAAAAAATGTGCTGTAATATAGTATGAAACGGAATGAACAGACACTAGGGACACAGTCGGAGCAGCATGCATGGGGAAAGACGAAGGATGAAGACGAGGATGAAGCACGCACCTCGGTCTCCACCCGCCGCCGCGCAGCCGCCGCGTCTGCCGCCCGCACGGGCAGGTAGATCCTCTTCACCTCCGGCTGGACCCTCAGGATCTTCTCCACCAGTACTGCATCCCACCGGAAAATGCATGGCACATCAAGAACAATCAGAAGAGCACAATGCGACAGCATATTTCAGCATGATTTTGTGCACAATATGTATGCATGCGTACTCTTTCCTAGGAAGCCCGTGGCTCCGGTGATGAGCACGCTCTTGTTCCTGAAGTACTCGATGATGGTCGCTTCATCCAGCGTGCCCACCATCTTGCCTTGGCTTTGTTTGTGCTGTGTGTGAGCTTGGGATGATGCGAGGAGAGGAGAGAACAGGGAGGAATGGACCAAGGATGGAAGAGAGAGGTGTGTTTGGTGTGTGTGAGCTTCGTCTGCTCCTGCACCCTGTATTTATACACGTACACGGCCGCCCAGCAAGGCGTTGAGGCTTGAGGGTGGCCAAGTCTCTGAGCTACACACATGGGGTAGCTGCTATTGAGTGGACGTAATTAACAGCGGCAACGCGCCTGTGCTTCCCAACCACAACCTGCTTTTCCATAGTGAAAACTGAGGTGAGATTCATCCATAGTCAAATAAGGGCTCTCCCAATGCATTGTTTCTTAGCACAATATCATAGGAGCAATAAAAACTTAAGATACAACCTTCACAATGCATTGTTTCTTAGGGGTTGTATCTTATTTAATGATTTTAGCTCCATGCATAAATGTGATTGGTCTAACCATGCTTTTTGCATATGGCCACGTGCAAGGGTTGTATCTTAGCTAAGATACAACATCCCTCTCTTTCTTCATTAAATAGTATGCCACATATGCAAAATGCATATGATTACGCGCTAAGATACAAGCATTGGGAGTGCCCTAAGGGCATCTTCAATGGTTGTAAGATAGTGTTGGTAAATTTGCCACCTAGGATATAAAGATGATGTGTCATGTAATAAATGAGGTGAGAGAGCATGGTTGTATGTAGATTAACCAACACCTCTTGCACAAGCTCCAAGGTAGAATAGAGAGCAACCACATTTATTTTCACATCTTTCATTGCATAACTTACATACAACTCATTGGAGTACTTGTATGATAGCTTGTTGGTAGATGACATGGATAGTTTACCAACAAGACTTACATACAAGCTATTGGAGATGCTCTAATGGAGTACGTAGTTAATTAAACATCCACCAACACACTGTACTGCTTCATCAACATGGGTTATTGCTATTATTAGCATTCCCTCTCTTTCCTTTTACTTTGCATATAATAAGATTAACATTTACAAAATTAGATCAATTTCCAGCCTAACACAGTGACATGATCTTCAGATCAGTACTTACTACTACTTAGCTGACCAAAGATCTCCAATCAACAAGAGAAGCATGATCTTCAGACACGTGGACAGGTAAAAAAGTGATGTCACGCTTCAGGGTTAGGTCAACAAGTACTGATGAACATTAGGAAAGTTATCCAAAGATCCACCAACACAGGTTGTTTATCATTTTCCAGCCTGTTTGGATAATGCAGAAGCTAGCGTGTCTTTGACAAAAAGCACAAAGCAAAGAACATGCAAAATTAACTAGGATGTTTGCTGATGGGATGGGAGATGTTTGGTCAGCTGGATGATAGAAAGGATTGATTATCCATGCATCAAGTAGTAGGTGGACATGTCAGTTGTGTATTCAGCTGGATAATACTACAAAATCATGTCACAATTCAGAGTCCTGAAGTAGGTCAACAAGTATACTCTACTGAACATTAGTAGAAGATTAGAAAGATAAATATGTACTCGTAGTACTCCTACCAAATACAGAGAACTTTTTACCCAATGCATTGGAAGAGTAATGCAGTGTCTAGGAGGCTAGGACTGCAGAGGTGTGAGAATTGATTATGAGCCTCGAGCCTTTTTCCAAGGTTAGCTACGACGAGTTCAATGCAAACCCGGGACCAGATGGTACACCATGAGAGTTGCATGTATCATGGACTCATGTTTTGACCCAGTCTACAAATGAATCAGAGTCTGGTTGCAGGTTCGCCGAAACAAAGTATAAACCTGTCAAATATCATAGACCATGCATCATTTGAACTCTAACTGCTGCCTACATCATGGGATGAGAATAGATAGGTGGCAACATATGAGCATGGCTAATAGCATAGCCGTTGGATATAAGTCAGTGTCATGTCATCTATAGCCCATTATATAGTCAACAAGTACAATAATTAGCTAAAAAAGCGTATTATTTTTATAATATGCGGCCTATCTTTCATCCTCACAAAGTATTTAGGAGCACACACTAAAGCTGACTCTTCACCAAGAGTCTGCTTACCTAGGTGAAGAACTCCCACTGATAACCGACGAGCCACTCCGACGAGGGTGACCTAGGTGGTGGGTGCGGCGGCGACCGTGGTGGTGGCTGTGGTGGCGAGGCTTCGTACCTTGGCGGTGGTGGTGGCGGGGCCTTATACCTAGGCGACAACGGCGAATGAGCTTGCGCCACACTGGAGGCCAACAAATCGGCCAGCCTAGGCCATTGGGCCATCTCCTTGAGGTTGGAGAGCTCGATAGCGTGGGCCATGGCGGCCTCCCACTCGACCACTTGGCGCTAGAACTCGACCTCCTCCTCGACGTCCTCTGCCGCCACCACGGGCATAGGAAGGACGCCAGACCTCACCCTTTGTTGGCGCTGCTGGCGTGCTTCCCGCGCCAAATTGGGTGGCACGGGCATGCGGCCGCGGCTCAAGCAGCACCCATTGGGGAGGTGGACATCCGATTACAATAACGGGTATGCGTACTCCCAGTAGTGTCGTCGGCATTGTTGGACCGACACATAGATCCTGTTCCGAGGAGGCCGTAACGAGGGCGGAGACGGTGAGGTTGGCGGACTCGAGGCGCGTCAGCGAAAAATGGAGGAGCCCGATGCCTCGTAGTCGTTGCGACCTCGCCCCAACCACTTCTTCATCGCATGGGTCCTCGGCGGCGAGTTGCGGATTATGGGGAGGCAAAGCGGTGGGGGAGTGGATAGGAACGGGCCGTGGTCATATTAAAAATGACCAGACGGGGGACACTGCCATGTAGACCATGCGCGAACGTGAAGGATTCATAGGCGAACGTGAAAAATAGTGAGCCATGTTCGCTCGGTGTTCGCGTCGATGCAAACTCTATGCAATATAATGCTGAGTTTGCGTTGACGCAAACACCTTGCGTAAATTTAGGTTTGGGTCCGCGCCTTGTTTGTGTTTTTAGCCTCCCACAATTTTGTTAGGTAGGTAAACACATGTGCGTTTGTGGCGTATAGTAGTAATGAATAGTAGAATTGAGACATATAAAACGAAAAAACGAAATTTTAAGATGAACCTTATAAATCGAAAAGGAGGGAGTAATGTTTTAAGTAGTACTCCTAGTACATGATATCCCTTTCCACGTACGTGCAGCCCCATATTAACGGTATATATGAATATTCTACGTGCAACGTACCTCCATAAATTTGGACCGTGATGTGATAAAGAAAAAGAACAATCATGTTGATTAAGACGTGAGTACGTAGGGTTTAATGAGACAAAGAAACCTTATGGTTTCCATACTTGGCCTACACGTACGTGGTGCATGCACGAATCATTTGGAATCCATATGTTCCACGAGCTGTATTTCAAATTTGTATTTTTCCTCTGATGTTTACAAAACACGGCATACCGTGTGTACCACCGGATACGGTAAAGATCGAGCATGCATGCATCATCATCAAGCTTCAGCGATCAATCCCAAGATGGGATGAAGCCGCCGGATTCCATAAACTACACAGTAATTCAGTTTAGATGGTGATCTGGCGTCTTTCTGGTGGTATGATAGATGGCTTCTCGGCGGCACCCCAAATCTTCAAGCTGGCCAAATTCAGAAAGCTCACTGTCAAGGAAGCTTTGAGGAATGGAAGATGGATATGCAAGGGGCAAGGCCTTGAGAACATGGATAACAGGGCTCAACGTCTGGGAGAAGATTCAGAGCGTCATGGTGGCGGAAGTGGATCATCCTCTCACTTTAACGAGGAAAGTCACAATGCTACAGTGACATGCTAGCTAGTGTAGATTGAAGAAGGAAAGTTAGAGACCGTTAGCAAGTTGTTTAGTACTATTGATAGTTACTGTAGATAAAATATCATAAAATTAATTCAGTTTGTTGTTTTCATGAAGAAAAAAAAAATGTAAAACGCGCCAGGTAGGGGTCGAACCTACGGCCTTCCGCTTAGGAAACGGACGCTCTATCCACTGAGCTACAGGCGCTCGATGTGTTTTCAAATTGACTGGCCGACTCTCCTTTTTACCTTTGATGACAGAGTTTCTGTTTTCACATTAGAAAATGTATATATTTTTATAGTGATCTGCATTGTTCATCTTTTCTCTTGCAATGTGTATATGTTTGTATGTGAAGGCCAAAAAAAATCTCTTTGCTAGCAGGTCTGATGGGCCTCTTCACAACGAATAGTAGTATCACATACTGTTCACGCAACCCTTGTTTTTTTCCTTCTGTTGTGCAAATCACAAATGGCTACGTTTTGAACGAAATTTAGTTAACTTGTAGCCGTGATTTTTTATCTTCCAAAAATCTTATGAGAACCAGCTGATCGATGAGAGTCCTTGGAGAGCTACCAAGTTGACCGACCAGTCCAAGCCGTGGCATGTGCTTTTGGGTGGCCAGGCAGCAATGGTGAGAGCCAAGTCAAAGTCTCCCCCCCCCCCCCCCCCCCCCCCCCCCAATAATCCAAAGGAGATAAATGCAGAGTTTTACTGCAGGGATCTGTTGGGAGGCCGGGCAGAGATAGCCGCCGCCTCCAACATATACACACGTTAGGTGTCAGAGAAGATAAACTAGAAATTGTCTCATGAACCCCTGGCAGATTCATAGTGCATGGTAATGTCTTTGATGTCGAAAAGAAAAGCATATGGGGGCTCTGTGTGCAGAGTCTTACTGTAAACTTGCTGCGCTTAATGAAGAACTCCTTGAGATGTTAGCAAAGAAATGTAACTATTTTGGCTGCAACACTCTGATGAACGTTGACTTCGAGAGGGTGATCGAAACACCGCTTTCTATCACCGCGCAGCGAATGGTTGAAAGAGAAAAAAACACACTATTGTTTCCTTGACTGATGTCGATAATGTCTTCCAAGGGACTCATGATTTGTTAAATCATGCTACAACATGTTATAAGGAGTTGTTTGGTCCTGCCCCAAGAAATCTGTTTCAACTCTCACCTAATACCATGGGAACCTTATGAAAAGCTGACCGATGACGATAATATCTTTCTAACAAGATTTTTTTTTGAAGAGGTGAAGGTTGACTTATTTAGTATGTATAGCAACAACGCCCCTGGTCCTGACCACGTTCCCGTTGAGTTCTACCAAAAGTGTTGGGAGGTGGTTAAATTTGACATTCTTAATTTTTTTAGGCGTTCCATGAGTGGTCTTTGGATGTCGAACGACTTCGCTATGGGGTGATAACTCTTATCCCGAAAATTGTGGAGGACTAATAAGATAAACTGTTTCGACCTATCTGCTTGATTTGATGCCCCTATAAGCTGCTCACAAAAGCTTTGGACAATCGGGTGGTGGTGTTCGCGGAAAAACAGTACAAAATCTGCGATTACTTTTGACGAAATTCCAGTTGACAGAAGGAAAAACGTCTTTTTATTTTTTTATTTGATGGAGACTGACACTAGGTAACTCCCCTCCCGTTTAGCGCCCCGGGCAATTTCGGTGACTGTCTCGCCTGATTTTAGAGGACATATTTGGCTTTTACCGGGCCCATGTATTTTCCACAACGGTTATCCATGTCACAGAATATTGGTTAAGTCGTCACCATGATTATATTTCGATTCTAGACAAATAAAATTAATAAAAATGCCTTTTTCGAAATAAGTATGTTCATCGGGTTGAAGAAAGGATAAGTGATTACAAAAAAAATTACAGTCTACGAGATTCGAACCCAGGAACCTCACGCTTTCATACGCGTTGGCCTCGGAGATTCGAACCCACCGGTATTGTGCTTAAACATGACTTTGAAAAAGCGTACAACAATTTTAAGTGGGAGTTCCTTTTTGTCCGGTATTGTCATAAGATGAGAGATTTTAGTCCGGTGTGGTGTGGCTGGATTCAGAAAATACTTGTTAATGGTACTATCAATGTCAAGCTAAATAATGAAACAAGTTTCAAAAAAAAAGTTTCAAAAAAAAAAGCTAAATAATGAAACTCGTGCTTATTTTAAAAGATTTAAGGCTGTGCGCCAGGGGACCCTATCTCCCCTTTTCAGTTTAATCTTGTGGTTGAGTGTTTATCTAAGATGGTAAAAAAATGATAAGGAAGAACATTTGTTTACTAGTCTAACACCCCGACCAAACCCATCGGTTAACCATCGATTCCATGGTCGATGCGTCTGGGATTCAGACTATCCTCACATACCAACACTAGTATTTTCTACATATTTTGTCCTCACTCGTGGGCATTCGGGATCAACTTCCCAGTCGGTCATCCATCCCAACATTACTCTAAGCCTAATACATGACTACTATCTTATTAAGTGGTCTCGAGTTTGTAGATCGGAAGAAAAAGGTTGCTTGAGGGTTAAAGACCTCCGGAGAAAAATATAAGTTTGCCTGTTAAATGGTGGTGGAAGATGGACATCCAAGTTGGGCTCTGGCAGGACATAGTTAAAGTGAAATACCATAAAAAACAATTTGTTGCCACAGTTGTCCGGAAATTCAATGATTCTCCAGCTTGGAAAGCAATTTTGAAAGTTAAAGAACATTAGTTGGCTGGACGTGAGGTAATCCTACACTTCGGAAATTTGACTAGAATCTGGAAGTATTTTAGCCTAGGGTAGCCTTATTTTTGTGAAAAATTCCCTTTGATGTTCAGTATTTGTGATGCCAGGTAACCGTTTTGAAATCTCCTTCCACGATTGTGTTCACAACGGTTACCTGAAAAACTTGGTAGGGCTTCTAAAGACATGTGACAAAGAACTCCTGGAGCGAGGTGATGAGTTGCTAAATAACAAGACTTTCAGGATTTTGATGATTTGCGATGTTGCGACTGCTGGTGTTCCGCCTGGAGCCTTATTGGTTCTGCTGGTGTTTGCCTGGTCGTCTCCGTATCTTCGTTTGAACTTATCTTGGTAGACTAACTGCTTTTCTTTTGGTTGGTATGCGCCCTCCTAAGTGAGGTGGGTTGCTTAGGATGGCATGTTTTGTTGAACTATATGTGTGCAAATGGGTTTTCACCCCACAATGATTGTCTCGAGTACAAGCTTTCGCAGTGGGTTTCCCAATGGTGCCTGAACTCGCCTGCCCTCCCCCCTTTTCTCCGTGTCTAAACCATGTATTTCCGTTACGAGAGTAATGGAAAGCAGGGAGTCAAGTCGACACGTGCAGATATGCTTCCTCCCATTTTCATATGTTTACCTAAGCTTCTTTCTGCTAAATTCTTGTCAGCTAGCGGAAGAAGCTCAGAAACAATAGTGCACTCAAGCTGGGCTTGTGGAGTAGTACGTGTCTTGCATGATAATAAATAAGATCATCTATGATACTACTACTAGGAAACATGCCCGTGCGTACGAGAGAGAAAAATTGTATGCCCTTAGTTAATAACTATCGTTCCACCGTTATCCGCACCTGTGTTGCCGCTTATCCTTCTTTCCGTTCTCTTCAAAATTGACCACGATATCAACCTAATAGCAATGCGTCCTGGTCCATCTCAAGACAATGATCTAAAAACAAAATCGATGAAAATCGAACATGCATGCATGTAAGAAGAACTTAGAACTTTGAAAATGATTTTAAATGTATTTGAAAATCTCCAGGAAGCAATGCCGAAGAGAAAATCAAGGACTTATCAAGCAAACAACATTGTCTGCGAGCAGAAGAGGACAATTTATAACCACATAATGTGTAACTGAACCCACAAACACAGCCACACATGGCTCAGATAAACATAGTAAGGTAGTTCCCAAGCTACTAAATTTTATAACTAAACCAGTCACTTGATTTGCACCAGATACTGTAGACTTGTACCAGACTCCATTCTAGGCAAAGACTTGAGTTGGCTGTGTGTCGGCCTGTTTCATTGTCAATGACTCTCCTGTTTTCAAGCAAAAGCTACAAGTTAGCAGACCAGAAGTACCAACGGATGGCTATAAAACAGACTACATTTATACTTGATGATATGTCCGCAAAACAAACTTTCTTGTTCTTGGGATTTTTTTAAAATAATATTTTTTTTAGTAAATTATAAAAATAATACACGTTTTTGAAGATTTATAGAAATAATACAGCGTTGGCCAGGCCCAGGCGGCCAGGCCCAATCGGCCAGGCCCAGGCGGACAGGACACCCTCCCCGGTGAACCGCGCCAATCAGCCGCTGGCGTCATGTAGTCGGCCCAGCCCAGGCCGACCGGCCGGCCACGTCCCTTTATATTACTTCCTTTATACATAATTTGCGTGTTTTCAAATAAATATTTTATGTGTACAGTTGTCACATATATAATACATTTTAAATTTAGTTATTATAATGGTTAATACGTGTTTTTAAATATAATGGTCAATATTTGTGTACATCTTTAACATTATTTTAAGTTCAGTTATTATAATTAGATAAATGCAATATATATGTCAAACTTTCTTGTTCTAATTGTGACGACATTTTTTTGAACACATAAGATCTTCAAGCAAAGTACTGATTACAACATAAAGCCCTGCCTTAAGCAAGAAGGACCCAAAACAAGAAAAGAAGACCGCAGAAGAGTCTGAAACAACCACAACCCGATGGATTGAACCTCGCCGGCGCCGGGGACGGCACCACTTGGACCGACAAGATCTTCAGAGCACCACGCCATGAACTCCACCAGAGAACAGAACTGCCTCCGATTAGGCATCATAGCCGGGAGGAATGAAGACGGTCGCCCTTCGACCAGAGAGTACGGCGGCTCGCCGAAAGCCAGGCAGCCACCAAGGGCGCCACAGCCTCCCAAGATCCCCCGCCGTATGAGCTCACCGAATCCATCTTCACTTGTATTCGGCGCCACTTCTCCATCACCACGATGGAAGATGACAACGACAAATTGGTTGAGAATCCTTGAAAAATCCGAGGCAAAGAAACACACTCGAAGCTTGGATCCAGTAAGAAAAGCCTCCCAAGACACAAGCCCCTCATCCTCCACCTCTTACAATCTCCTCCACCGCCACCAAGACGACCAGAGAAAGGCAAGAAGGGAGGAAGATGAACTCGACCTCAGAACGCCATGTAGTGGATGAGATCTTCCAGATCCACATCAACACCATGCTTATTGATGGAGCTCGCACCAGATCCGCCACTATCCCTTCGAATCCACCATGAATGAAGGGAAGAAGGCATCTCCGGCGACCACTAGCCGCTGCACGGACGCGACAGCGGGATGCACTCCGGCGGCATAAAGCTAGACGAAAGACTTAACCTAAGACTACTACCAAAAAGCCGACGCCGAAGACCTCTCCCATCTCCTCTCCAACCGGCGGCAAGGATTTGGGCTCGGTTCGGACCGGATCTGGAGGAGACTCTGAAGGCGGCTAAAGGAGAGGGGAGGAGGAGGGGAGCCTGGGAGCGCGTCGTAGTGTTGAGAGAGTGTGACATAGTTGAGTGCTTGTACTACTGCACATGCAGTCGGTGCTTGTACCACCTCTTACATGCTCATCAAGCTAGTTGCTACCAGTTTTGTCAGCAAAGATTTCGGTGCTCGTATAGAGCAATTGTTACCGAAAATGCCTTGTGTAGCCCGAGCTACATATAGCTCGTTTTTTTGAAAAATTAAAAAAGAATACTAAAACAGTTCAAACAATTTTAAAATTTTTATGGATATACGTACACATGTATAGGACATTTGTGAATTTTTTCATACCATTATACCTTAACGCGCCACGGGAATTTTTTGACAAATATTTGATTTTAAATGGGTCCTTTTTCCTTGTGTTTTGGGCCAAAATTTTGTTATTTTTATGCAGACTGCATATTACAATATTTTCAAACAAAATTTGTCATGTTCGTGTGGAATACATATAAGTTTCCACGAATTTTTTTTAGAAAATTCTCAAGACTTTTAAATATTATTTTCGAAATTTTCAAAATAAAGGGCTACATATAGCTCGCTACAGAAATTCGCACTCAATTGTTACGGCCTATTGAGGGGAATGCAATTACAAACCTAGTTGCTATCTGTTTTGTCAGTTAATCGACAATGAATCAAGTCCACTGGAAACTCAACAATGTATACAATACATACACATAATTCTAAGGCAGAACTAGATGTGATTTCATTGGAAAAATAACAATCCGATGAACGGTTGGCACAGGGTAACGCCATTAAATATAAACCTATACTAGGTCCAATTTAACATCGAAAACAAAACGAGGCGATTCAAGCTAGCAAGCGCATCATGTATTGTATATGTATATATGCATATTCAAGGATGAATAAATAAATTGCATAAGAAGAAGAGAGCTTTCTCGATCTTGCATTGGTTGGCCCAGTCAGACTTGAGGGAATCAGTCCTATCAATCAATTCCGCAACAACAAAACTTGCGTGTCTCCTCGTCTATAAAGTCAGCCATAAAGCTTATCTCTGGAAGCAAACTGTACTCGTCCATCTGGCGCAGCAACAGGGTCCTCTCGAGGGCGGCCTTGAACAACTGGAACCGCATAGCCTTCTCTTCCTCATCTCGGTACGTCTTGTCTTACTCGATCATCCAACGCTCAAACTTGGCCTCGACTGGGGCTGTTTAGATATTCTAACTTGGTTAGAGGTTAGAGTTAGATTCTAATTTTGGATTAACCCTAAACTAATTTTAACAAAAAAAGTGTTTGGATGGTTGGGTTAGATTGTCAATAAATGTACATTTTTCAATCATTTGAGTCCTTTCATCATGATTTGATTGGTGGAGATAGAGGAAAAAGTAATTTTTTTGGGCCCCACCTAACTCTAATCCAAATAAGCACCTCTTGGATGGGTTAGTTTTTTGGATGGGTTAGAATTTAGATGCATCTAACCAACTTTAACCCTCCTGTTTGGATGTTTTGGGGTTAGTTTGGTCCAATCTAACCAACTCTAACTCTAAACCATGGATCCAAACATGGCCATGGTCATTTTGAAAATCCAGGCCTTCTTAGTCACCAAGTCAGCACCTACGTACACAAGAAGACATGTATGAATGAGTAAGAGGTGGCGGTTCCTATTTAGGACAGTAAAACTGCACCCAAAGCCGGCCCTCTCATGCATTCGTTGTTTTCCGTCGTTGGATCTCGCGACTTGGCCATGCTTGGCCGTCCGATGACGTGGGCCGACTGTCCTTGAGCAGCTATTCCATGGGCCGAATCTGATGTCTGTGGTTCACTGCTGCACGTTAACGTCAGATCTCTAAAGAACGGTGACGATTATGTTTCATACCCTCCATGCCCCCGCTCCGGGAACCCCGACCTCTGCCGGTCACGCCTAGGTCAGAGAAAGAGAGATACAGCAGCGGCGGCGATGCTGGCGAAAGGTGTGCATGTGTAGCACCAAAGGACTGGCTCACTCCCAACATTGTCTCCACCTCCTCCCTCTTGCCCCACCAGAGTAGGGCGGCCAGAGACGCCATCCTCATCACGAGAGCGGGGAGAGGGAGGGGAAATTCGAGAGGCGGATCCCGGCAGTGGAGAGAAGAGCGAGCGGAGGCCAAGGAGATCCGGCAAGGATGCCTGCTGGAGGCGGGCCATGGCCGAGATCAGAGGCTGCTCCAGGCGGAGGCAGAGGAAGTTAAGCAGATCCCGGCAGCGGATCAAAGCAGCAGGATAAATGACGCCGAGGTCGTTCAGGGTTTGCCTCCATCTCCTCTCTCTCTCCTCCCCCCCTCTACTCTCTCATGTCCCCTTTTTTCGTCTCATGGATTAGTGCATCGACTGCAGGGGAGGCTGAAGGCTGAGTTCGATATGACCTTTTGATAGATATTGCTTATGTGGATGTACATGCTTAATGACAGAGGAATTATAATGGAATTGAGGTGCGGTGATTCAAACTTGATAATGAAATGTTAAGTTACTGCATAAGAAAGATGGGTAGGGCATTGTGTCTATTATATTGAGCATCATAATGTGCTAAAAAGGTGATAATGTGCTAAAAAGGTGATTCAGATTTTTTTGTGGTTTATTTTATTTGTGTTTACTTGAATATTTCACTTAAAGTTCATTTGGTTTACTACCTCAAATGACCATTTTTGTGTTGACTTACAGTTATAGTTGGTTATGTGTTGGCTAAGAAAACTTGAGCTTTAATTCATGTTGTGTGATATGCTAAACTGCTACTCAAGTGACCATACATTAATCTGTTCGTGATGTTTAAACACCGCCTTCATGTATTTTTCTCCCTTATTTGTACCTTCGACAACCATGTTCTTATCGTCAGATTTGTATGCTTTCCACCTAAACTCTTGAACCATTTGGCTGGGATCGATGTTTTCTTGATAGATAGAGCTGATCTTGCATCACTATGTTCTGGTGGTGTTTACATGGGTGATTGATTGTCGTTGTTGGTCATGCAGCTCATGTGTCATGCCCTAAATAAAGCTCCCTGTGTATATTCAGTGACAACTAGGATTATGTCAAGTTTTCCATGTATGATAGGCTTGCGTCCTACTCTCACCAAAGTTAAGACATGGCTCCGGGGCAGGTTAGCTTTTATTTATTCCATGTAAATTTCTACCTTTCTCCTAACATGTGATGTGCTTCGCCTCAAGCATGCTAGATTGAAGAGTATATGGTGTATATGTCATTGCTTATCTGTTTGGTGGATGCTTCATATGCAGAAGGCAAAGACCGTCTATTACCAGAGGTAATTTTACTTACTTGTAGATACTAAATAGTTAGTATATAAGTATGATAATTTAGAAGAAGTATCATGGTGTGGTTCAGTAATAATTTTAAAACTACAGATACCTTTCATCATATTTTTGTTCTGAATATGGTCGGTGTGTTCAAGTTGATCCGGAACAATTTGAAGGGTTTCCTCAACACAAAAACTTCAGCCAAGATTCACTTAAGAACCTCAAATTATGTATAGAAGTTTAAAACTGTAATTCTTTCAGGAGCTTCACCACTTTCTGTATGCTTTATTTTTTACAAAGTTAAATAATTTGACCTATTTGTTGTGTGGAACATGATGTAGCATTTATTTGATCCTAATCTAATTCGGTTCTTGACCATCATCTTTTGGCTCTCGCTGTTAACAAATGCACTATCAGTTATTCATTTTGGTGACACTATACTTTGGGCAATGGTTTAGACTTCTTGGGCCATTCTCTATCTATTGTTGATGCATCTTAAAAAATAAACGGATAATGTTTTCTACATATATGAATGACACACTGATACTATGAATTTTGCAGTTAACTGATCGTCCTAAGACTAATACTAAATTCGCTACATTTATGTTCCATTGCTAATGAGCGTTAATTTATGATGCCCTCCCCAGGATGGAAACATTCCTCGAAACCATGATAAACATCAGTGGAGGAACAACCTTTTTATTTTATTTTTTCTGCCCCTTTTGTATCGTTGATGCCACAAAGATTACCTGGAAACATTGTCATATTGTGTTTAAAATTGTTTACATTATCCTTCTCTAACCTGATGGCGTTAGAAATTTATAGTTGCGGGGTAGGATTAGCTTGCCCTTTCTTGAATTTGTTTTTCACACTTTAGGTTTTGTTGCAGATCTCTTTCTTACATCACTAGTGGACAGACCCCCATATTATCCCGGTTCAAATGGGCCTTCGGTCCCGGTTCAACACCCGGGACCAATGATGGTCCCGGTTGGCCCACGAACCGGGACCGAAGAGGGGGGAGGGGTCATTGGTCCCGGTTGATAGGAAGAACCGGGATCGGGCCTCCATATTATTTATTATTTACTATTTACTATTTTTCTTAATCTAAGATCATTATGGTTAATCTCAGATCAAATTGACCTTCGTGGTCAAACTTCCCCAAGGGTCACCCATCCTCACACTACTCCAGCCCCAGCACGCTTAACTTCTCAGTTCCATTCAACACCTACCCCAACTCGCTTAACAGACACTTGTTGATATATGTATCATATCATTCCTATTAAACCTTGTTGATGTCTAGGACCTTGTTGATGTCTATGTTGTGATGAAATTTAAAAAAAATTGAAACTTCCCGATCGGTTACCGATTATATTTTAAAGGTTTCTAAATTATTTTTTGAAAAAATAGATTTCTTTTTAATTTTGAAAACACATTTTTCATTTTCCGAGTGACAAAAATGAGGTTTTTTTGTGAAGATTCTACCAAATATTTGATGTAAACTTGAACCACTTTATTTTTGTAAAATACTAGACCATATTTTATTTACAATTGACCAAAGTTTCCATGTAATATGGTTTTTATATACCTCTTCTGAAAAAGACAAATTTTCGTACATTCAGCTGGAACGGGGTCAAATTTGAACTACATGTGCTTGATAGTTTGCTATTTATTTTTTGAAAAAATCATTTCTAGATACACAAGCAGTGATTTCATCAGGAATCCACCAAGACTTTTGTAAGATTCCACCCCTATCTATTACCGGTCATGCCCTCCGTTTTGACCACTTTTTGAAATCGACAAAAATAATTCAAAAAAAAATTGTAAAACATTCGCGTTGCATCCTAATTTATGTCTTAGTAACCATACAAAACAATAAACTTGGAATAAGGCAAATATCTTATAAAAGTCTTTTTAAAATGAGCTATCGAGTATGAAGATTCATGACTTTCAAGCCAAATGACCGATGTTATAGCTAGTTTGAAACGATAGTTTTCCCAAATGATCTCATATTTTGCACATGTGTGTATATTATACTAGCCAACAAGTTTGCCAAAGGAAGTTTTTATTTTCTTTGCACGAAAAATCCATTTTTCATTTTCCGAGTGACAAAATGGGGTTTTTTGTGAAGATTCTACCAAATATTTGATGTAAACTTGAACCACTTTATTTTTGTAAAATACTAGACCATATTTTATTTACAATTGACCAAAGTTTCCATGTAATATGGTTTTTATATACCTCTTCTGAAAAAGACAAATTTCCGCAGATTCAGTTGGAACGGGGTCAAATTTGAACTACATGTGGTTGATAGTTTGCTCTTTATTTTTTGAAAAAATCATTTCTAGATACACAAGTAGTCATTTCATCAGGGATCCACCAAGATTTTTGTAAGATTCCACCCCTATCTATTACTGGTCATGCCCTCCGTTTTGAGCACTTTCTGAAATCGACAAAAATAATTAAAAAAATAATAAAAAATTTATAAAACATTCGCGTTGCATCCTAATTTATGTCTTAGTAACCATACAAAACAACAAACTTGGAATAAGGCAAATATCTTATAAAAGTCTATTTAAAATGAGCTATCGAGTATGAAGATTCATGACTTTCAAGCCAAATGACCGATGTTACAGCTAGTTTGAAAGGATAGTTTTCCCAAATGGTCTCATATTTTGCACATGTCTGTATATTATACTATCCAACAAGTTTGCCAAAGGAAGTTTTTATTTTCTTTGCACGAAAAATCCATTTTCCATTTTCCGAGTGACAAAAGTAGGGGTTTTTTGTGAAGGATCTACCAAATATTTGATGTCAACTTGAACCACTTTATTTTTGTAAAATATTAGACCATGTGTTATTTACAATTGACCAAAGTTTCCATGTAATATGATTTTTATATACCTCTTCTGAAAAAGACAAATTTCCGCAAATTTAGCTGGAACGGGGTCAAATTTGAACTACATGTGCTTGATAGTTTGCTCTTTATTTTCTGAAAAAATCATTTCTAGATACACAAGTAGTCATTTCATCAGGGATCCACCAAAACTTTTGTAAGATTCCACCCCTATCTATTACCGGTCATGCCCTCCGTTTTGACCACTTTTTGAAATCGACAAGAATAATTCAAAAAAATAAAAGAATTGTAAAACCTTCGCGTTGCATCCTAATTTATGTCTTAGTAACCATACAAAACAACAAACTTGGAATAAGGAAAATATCTTATAAAAGTCTTTTTAAAATGAGCTATCGAGTATGAAGATTCATGACTTTCAAGCCAAATGACCGATGTTACAGCTAGTTTGAAAGGATAGTTTTCCCAAATGATCTCATATTTTGCACATGTGTGTATATTATACTAGCCAACAAGTTTGCCAAAGGAAGTTTTTATTTTCTTTGCACGAAAAATCCATTTTTCATTTTCCGAGTGACAAAAATGGGGGTTTTTGTGAAGATTCTACCAAATATTTGATGTAAACTTGGACCACTTTATTTTTGTAAAATACTAGACCATATTTTATTTACAATTGACCAAAGTTTCCATGTAATATGGTTTTTATATACCTCTTCTGAAAAAGACAAATTTCCGTAGATTCAGCTGGAACGGGCTCAAATTTGAACTACATGTGCTTGATAGTTTGCTCTTTATTTTTTGAAAAAATCATTTCTAGATACAAAAGTAGTCATTTCATCAGGGATCCACCAAAACTTTTGTAAGATTCCACCCCTATCTATTACCGGTCATGCCCTCCGTTTTGACCACTTTTTGAAATCGACAAGAATAATTCAAAAAAAAATAAAAAAATTGTAAAACCTTCGCGTTGCATCCTAATTTATGTCTTAGTAACTATACAAAACAACAAACTTGGAATAAGGCAAATATCTTATAAAAGTCTTTTTAAAATGAGCTATCGAGTATGAAGATTCATGACTTTCAAGCCAAATGACCGATGTTACAGCTAGTTTGAAATGATAGTTTTCCCAAATGATCTCATATTTTGCACATGTGTGTATATTATACTAGCCAACAAGTTTGCCAAAGGAAGTTTTTATTTTCTTTGCACGAAAAATCCATTTTCCATTTTCCGAGTGACAAAAGTAGGGGTTTTTTGTGAAGGATCTACCAAATATTTGATGTCAACTTGAACCACTTTATTTTTGTAAAATATTAGACCATGTGTTATTTACAATTGACCAAAGTTTCCATGTAATATGGTTTTTATATATCTCTTCTGAAAAAGACAAATTTCCGCAGATTCAGCTGGAACGGGGTCAAATTTGAACTACATGTGCTTGATAGTTTGCTCTTTATTTTTTGAAAAAATCATTTCTAGATACACAAGTAGTCATTTCATCAGGGATACACCAAGACTTTTGTAAGATTCCACCCTATCTAACACCAAGACTTTTGTAAGATTCCACCCCTATCTATTACCGGTCATGCCCTCCGTTTTGACCACTTTTTGAAATCAACAAAAATAATTCAAAAAAAATAAAAAAATTGTAAAACATTCGCGCTGCATCCTAATTTATGTCTGGGGGCTTATATGAGGGGCAACGGTCCCGGTTTTTGCCAAAAACCAGGACCAATGCCTCGCAGTGCGCCACGTGTTGGCCGCCAGAGCATTGGTCCCGGTTGTTGGCTTAAAGCGGGACCGTTGCCCCAGTTGAACCGGGACCGTTGCCATATTCAGACGAACCGGGACCGATGCCTTTTTTGGGCTGGACGAAAGGGGGGTCTCTCCACTAGTGCATGTTTTCACTTTTGTAAATGTGTGCGACTAATATTCATAGTTGGATATACATATACATAAAGCATATACCAGTAAATCTTCATTTGCATGTTTTGGATCAGCACTGTGCCAAACAAGCATGGCAGATCCATCGGTGGTTGTTTTTTATAGAAAATTAGTTTTCCAAAACTAGATGTCTCCTTAGTTAATTGGGTTTCCGATCAATGAATTGTACACATATGTACTGGGTGTTAATAGAAAAACATCAAGACAGAAACTATATACTGTTCCATTATTTTAGTTTTTACTCGATCCAATTTCTTTCAACATCACCATTTTTTATTACTCCATATTATATGTCTATATAAATGAACTTCACATTTCATTTTTCTTATATTTGTAAAATCTCTCCTACAGTTTCACGAAAAAAATAGACGGGCGCAACAACGCGCGCCATCAACGATCTAGTCCTGACATGAAACGGAGGGAGTTAACGACGACGAGGTGATCCATCAACAAGTACTTGGGTCTTCCTTGGATTGCCGAATCAAGAACACCCCGCAACGATCGCTATGACTCAAAATCAACAGCAACGATCTATCTATGTGCAAGGCCATGCTGCTCTTGTTTCCACCCCCTTGAGGCAGAGGCCCTCGCTCTGTCCATGGCGGCGCAGGTGGCCAGGTGCCTCAATCTTCAAGCCCCGACCTTCCTCATTGACTGCCTCTCCCTTGCCAAAGTGGCAGCCGACAGGAACATTAGGAGTACAAATTCCCTGTGAAAAATAAGACCAATGCTGACTAACTTCTTCTCGGATACTTTGAATTCTCAAGCTCAAATCTTTCATATCAAAAGAGAGATCAATGGTATAGCCCACAATCTGACTCACCAAAGCATGTCTCAGCAATTTAGTTGTTTTGCTTTTTCCCACAGCCATGAAAGCTGCCCTACTGTATCTGTTCTTCAGTCTATCTCCTCTCCAAGCTTTGTAATCTCAGGTGTACTTTGCTTTTAATTCAATAAATTTGCATTTACTTAAAAAAAAGAACACCCCGCCACCAAAACCAGCCAACAAACCCCCGGCGAAAAAGGAAGCATCAACAAGGACTTCACGGATGGGTATTGGTAGATCCCTCTGCATCGATCGGGATCGTGATGAGAAACATAATGCAGATCGATCTGATCCGGCCTCTAAAATCAACGAGGGGTAAAGAAAACTCACCAAGGAGTCTAGAGAGCGCGCAGGAGCCATCGTCCTTGGGGTCCCGCGTGACGAAACCTCCGTGCGACTAGGGAACCAACAACACACCGGAACATGATTGCCTCTTCATTCGCCTCCTCCTATCCGCCGCGGCTTCGCCTCGCCTAGCCACTCGCCGATTCGATTCTAGGGTTTGGCTCTTGGGGTCGACGCCCAAGTCGCCCAAGTAGGCGCAAAGGCACATTGTGGCAGGTAACTTAAGATCCAATGTGACATTTCAGTGCTAAGATCATTTTCAGCCACCCCCGAAAGCCGTTTTTCGACGCTATATTAGCGTCGCTTGGGGGGCTCTTGATGGCGAAATCGGCTTGGGGACGAAGGCAACCCAGCTGCGGCCCCAGGGGCCGCCCTTCAGGCGCATAGATTCGGCGCAGATTCGCCCAGATTCGACGTAGTTTTGGTGCAAATTCGCCCCAATTTCGGCCTGTTCGGCACAGAACATAATTTTTTTGCTAAAATTGGACGCAAATTTGGCGCAGTAACGATAGTTCAGCGCACAACATACAGTAAAAAAATACATAGTTCAGCACAAATACTAAAAAACAATACAAATCAAATTAGACATTGCCTTCGCGCATCCATAGATGATCAACTAGATCTTGCTGCAATTGATGATGCACTTGTGGATCTCGGATCTCCTGACGCATAGGCAAATCGAGATTGGAGCACCCCAAATGCCCGCTCGACATCCTTCCTGCAAGCCTCCTGGCACTTGGCAAAGTAGGCGTACTTCCCTCCTGGCACAGGGTTTGAGATAGTCTTCACAAATACTTGCCATCTTGGATAGATGCCATTTGTTAGGTAGTATCCCTTGTTGTAGTGGTGCTCATTCAACTCGAAGTTCACCGGAGGAGCATGGCCTTCGACAAGCCTGGCAAAGACATTTGAGCACTGCAGGACATTGTTGTCATTGTGTTCCTGGCATGCAAAAGAAAGAGTGCCAAATCCAGAGGTCATGTGTAGCAACTGCCTCAAGTACCATACTGCTATGACCTTTTGCGCCCTTGTACATCCCCTGCCAAGAAAATGGGCAGTTCTTCCATTCCCAATGCATGCATTCGATGCTTCCAAACATCCCAGGAAATCCTCTTGCTTCATTCTCTGCTAGAATCTGAGCAATGTCTTTCGCATTGGGTGCTCGCAAGTACTGTCCTCCAAAGCATCCCACCACTGCTCTGCAAAACTTGTACATACACTCAAGGGCGGTGGACTCGGCCATGCATGCATAGTCTTCCTGTTGATCACCAGGAGCTCCGTATGCAAGCATCCTCATGGACGTTGTGCACTTTTGAAGTGAGGAGAACTCAACTGTGCCGGTGCAATCTTTCTTGCAAACGAAGTAGCTGTCGTATTCTCGGAGTGAATTGACAATGCGAAGAAAGAGCTTTTGGCCCATGCGATACCGGCGTCGGAATACTTTCTCGCCGTGCAGGAGAACATCGACAAAGTAGTCGGCATAGAGCAAGCAATAGCCCTCCAAACTTCGCCTCTCCTTTTCCTTCCGACGACCCATCATGGAGCCGCCTCGCCGCGACACCGTGTTGGCGCCGAACAGATCGGCCAAGGCATCGAGCATCAGGAGGTGCTCGTCGTCCTGGGCGCCGGCGTCGGCCTCTTCCTCCAGCAGTGCGGCGAAAAGCGCCTCGTCGTTGGAGTCCATCACGGCAGCGCGGGGTTCAGGCAATTCGCCGAACCCTGGCGAGCGTGGTGGACACGACCAGCCGCCGGTATGCTCGGCTGGGCGCGACCAGCCGAGCAGCCGCTGCTGTGCTCGGTCAAGGTCGGGGGGAGGAGGTCGGCGGGGCGAGCTACAACCCTTTTGCGACGTTTTTGGCGGCGGGGCAATGGCTTCTTTGCGGCGGCATGGTGCCGGGGACGGCAAGGATGGTGGGGAGAGGGTGGTCGATTTGGACGATTTGACCTGACAGTGGGCCACTCGGTGCATTTCACTTCATCCGGCGCCCATCGTGGGCAGCCTGCAAAAAATAAAAGAGAGCCGGTTGTTATTTGGGAGAGGCCGATTGCTCTATTTAGGCATCCGATTGCCCAAAGAAAAAAGACTGATGGCCGAACCGGTTGCGCGGAATTTGTCGCCCGACTGTGAGAATATCAGTGTGCTATGTGTTGGATCGGCTGGGTTAGATCATACTGCCGTCTGCGTCAGACCGGCCAGTAAAAAAAAGTGGTCGGCTGTGATCTGTTGGACCAGCTGCGACAAAGCAAAAGTGTGAGCCGATTGCTCAGTAGTTCGGCTGGTGCCAGGCCGATTGCGCCCGCCAGTCTGCAGTGGCATCCGGTTGCGCCTGTTGGTCATCCGGATGCGGAAAAAAAGTGGTCGGCTGTGATCTGTTGGACCAGCTGCGACAAAAGAAAAGTGTGAGCCGATTCCTCAGTAGTTCGGCTGGTGCCAGGCCGATTGCGCTCGCCAGTCCGCAGTGGCATCCGGTTGCACCTGTCGGTCATCCGGATGTGAAAAAAAGAGGTCGGCTGTGATCTGTTGGACCAGCTGCGACAAGAGAAAAGTGTGAGTCGATTGCTCAGCAGTTCGGCTGGTGACAAGCCGATTGCGCCCGCTAGTCTGAAGTGGCATCCGTTTGCGCCTGTCGGTCATCCGGATGTGAAAAAAAAGTGTGCGGCTGCGCCCGCAATAGATAATTTGCCCGACTCGTCAAGTCACCCGGAGGCTCGGAGGACGAGCCTTCCGAGTGCCCCGTCTGCTACAACATCAGAGGACCCTTCGGATGACTCACCAAGTCACCCGGAGGCTCGGAGATCGCACCTACTGGATGCTCGACGAGTCACCCGGAGGCTCGGAGGACGAACCTGCCGAGTGCCCCGTCTGCTACAACAACAGAAGACTCTCCGGATGATTCACCAAGTCACCCGGAGGCTACACCTTCACCCAGTGGGTGCTCCAGCTGCACCAAAAAATTCAATGTGAGTTTCAATAGCGCGTGTCATAGCAAGTATGCCGGATGAACCTGAGTAGTCTTCGGGGGTTATCACCGTGTTAATTCTAGTTGGCTGCATGCTCGGCCGGGACCGGCTGCCTCCGGGCAGACAGGATAACCCAAATCGTTATTTCCCACAGATGGATTAGTAGTGTGTAGGATACCAAAGGCCCACTCTTCGAGCCAGCTGCAGACCGCAAGTCGGCTGTAATGCTGGTAAGAGCAAAACCTGAAGGTCACCGCACATGAAAATACATCCGAAGAGAGAACAACTTGAGCGACCCGATCACATTCCTTTTGAGAAGTTGGCTCGGTTGATTTTGCTCCCCAAAGTCTAAGTACTGTATACTCTATCTCGCGGCCCACTCTTCGATCCAGATGCAGACCGCAGGTCGGCTGTAATGCTGGCGAGAGCAAAAGGCAACGGGTGGAATGAACAGAAAAATGTCTGAAGGGCTCGAGCTAAGCCGAGTTGGCCTCCCGCCGCACAAGCTATACTTCAGAAAAATAATGAAGATTTGATATGTATGTACTGACTAACTCTATCTTATGCATGATCATTTATGGGGGAAAACTGCTGAGACCCGTCATCGACTGCAACAGAAGCAAGAGAAGATCCGAGCCGACTGCACACAGTCGGCCCGAATCTCGGAGGCTACACCCAGTGGGTGCGCTGACGCGCCCCCACCGAAAAGAAGCTGCCCCAAGGGCAATTATCATCCATCTACACCGACAAGGAAGAAGCCCCCAGATGACTCTCCGAGTCACCCGGAGGCTCGAAGGCTACTGTCGGGGAAATATACCCCCGGTAGGGTCAAGCAGAAGGAATAATCTTCGAAAGCATCGGGCGCCGATTGCGCCCTCAGTCCAGCTCGGCGCCTGCCGACTACACCGTGCACCCGGCCGACTGCTCGCCCGTCGTCTGCCGGTTGCCCGCAACTCGGTCTTCCCGGAAGTTAAAAAAAGTCAAGACAAGACAAGAGATGACATCTTTAGTCACATCAGCAATAGTGGAGTTGGTACAAGGGAATAGTGTAGTTGGTCCAAGGGGTCACCTCCTTGTCCCCTTTGTCCCCTTCTCTTTTGTACTTGTTGTCCCCCTTGTACTCTCTCCCTCACCCCCCTTGTCCCCTTGGGCCTTCTATATAAAGGCCCCAAGGGTTCTCACGGTGGCGGGTTCCTTCCTCATCCCCCCCTTCTCTCACAAGTAGAGAGAGCAAGTGCTCTCTTCTCCTCTCACGGCTAGGAGTAGTAGAGTAGCAGTAGCTTAGCTACCAGTAGAAAGTCTCAATTTTGGCCCAATCCGGCGCTATTTGGGCTCTTGGGGGAGCGACTGAAGGGATTTCGTCTGTTCGGCGCAAATAGCGCCGCCTTGGGGCCTCTTGGGGGCGCAGCTCGAGATGCTCTAAGGGCATGTATAATGGTTGATAAGACTGTTCTATCTTAGCGCCGCCACTTAAATTAGATATGACAAAAAAGTAATATATAATGGGTTATATCTTAACTTAGCTATAATAATTAGAGATTTCTAAATTTATGGGGAGAGAATTGTTGCTAAGATGTCATCTCTTAAACAAGAGAAGGAAAATATTTTTTTCAATTTATTTCTCCTCCACATCAGCATTTTCTATATGATAAGGCTAAGATATCACCATTGTAGATGGCCTAATTCCTTCGGGTCGAACTTAAGTTTTTTTTTTCTAGAGCAACCACATATTTCATTAATAAAAATGTGACCATGAAATCAGAAATAATTATGCATGTCTCATCTTTGTGGAATTATAACCAATTTTACACCACAAAGATTGCCTTTTTTAATCACTAGAAAAAAGGCCCATGCGTTGCAAGACGTTATATATATTATTAAAAATTAGCTTTTCGTATGTTGACAGTTCATCCAATCTTTATCTTTAGTACTGAAAAATAATTTGTGTTTATTTTCTATTGGTGGAGACATATTCGTTCAAATTCCTCATAATCAAATAGCCATTCAGTGATCGATAATATCCATTCCATTATGTCTAAGCAAGTGTTTTCCTTCAAAATGATGGTTTAATTATTTTTCTATAATGCATAATTACTATGCAATTACTATTACAGGATCATATATTTAAAAATTAACCAATGTCACAATCCAATCTCAAATAAAAACTAATCACTAATATATAGTTAACTAATCAATACTGGTGCGGAACAATCTACATATTTTTTTATATATAGGAATAATAATAATGTATATATTATATTGATATAAATAGTTTGATTTTTTTACCAATAATTTAGAATTTTATATTTTTAGCTCAACAACATGCTTCATTACAGAGCAATCACATGAAAACGTGAGGTTGCAAAAAAATGACAATTAGCCTTCTGATTCAAGAGGGAACAAAAAATTGTTCAAAATCGACAAAGAAGTGCACGTTAGGAATCACGTCACCTTCAAGCAATAGTCATTTTCTCATAATCTCTTGTTAAGTCCTTCTCCCAGATCACGTTAAATTAATGAAGGCAAACCCAATTTTATTCAGAATATCACACCTCAAGCTATCCATGATCCCAGTTAATTACTTAATTGGCACAAAATCAGCCCAACCCAACCCGTGCGTTTTTTTTTTCACACACAAGACACGGCCACACCATCAAGACCCACAAAGATGTCACATTTCGTTAATTTATTCTTGAGGCTGATTTTTGATTGAAGTACTACTTGCGGATGTATAAAAAATGCTGGCGTTTGATACCACATAGTATTTAGTTATCTAACTAAGTGAGTTAACTTGCATAATCATGGTGCATCGCAACTGTATTTGACTTCTGAGCGGAGCGGGAGTTCTCTAGTTCGATTCGACCAAACCAACACTGTGATAAAGATTAAGTACTTTTAGTGTTGTTTTAGTTATTTTATTTTCATTATCTATTAGTGCTAGTATTAGGTACAGAACAATAAGCTTAATAATAAATTTAATATGAGCCAATTAGATAATCTGATAATTAATTAAAATTAACGCAGGCAAGGATAATATGCAACTAATAATAATATGTTCATTTTATTAATTCTTTAGATAGTAATTGTAATTGATCTAAAGAAATAGTGGTGTTTTTTTAATTATCTATTAGCTCTACAATTAGGTACGGAACATTAGCAATAATAATAAATTCAATACAATTTAATTAGATAATCAGAGAATTAAGTAAAATTAATCTAGGCAAGAATAATTTACTACTAATATTGATATGGCCATTTTTAAATTCTTCAAACAGTAATTATAATTGATCAAAAAATTCAAGCTATAATTTAGGAAAACAAAAAATATATATCACTTTTTTAGAATCTGTGGATTATTTTCATGTTATTTATTTACTATTGCGATTTAATAAAAAAAGAACTAACAGGGCGGCCCATCAGCTATTTCTGTATGCTCTCGGATCAATGGGAAAACCACCTCCCTCTATTATTATTTGTTGCGAGAATAGCCCATGGCGCGGCCCACAGAAGAAATAAGGCCCAATCGACCTCCATAGTTTGGGTTGCGTGAACCGTTTTTTTTTTGACTTATTTACTGGATTGCGGGTTAATTTCTGGAAAACTCAGGGGTTATTTTGCAAAAAAAACCACGACGGAAGGAGAAACTCACCTTTCTTTATTAATAGGGATTTTTTTTAAGAATAGTACATACAAATAGATGTTGCGTGCATGTCGCGGGTCACTCATGCCCGTTTAAAATAACAATATAATCAATACTCAACCAACAACAACAGAAGAATATACAAGGAGATTACACATCATAGGTACTAGCACTAATTTTATTAAATCTCATAGCCGAGATTACACATCATAGCCGAGATTACACATCATAGCCGAGAGCTTCCCTTTATCGAGTTGAGCACTCAACAAACTGCACATTTGCTGTATTCTGGTGATGTGAAACTCGGTGAATAGACAAGAACTCGACAACACCTTTTTTTTTCCAGTAAATGCTGAAGTCCTAATCAATACAATTAACAAATCTGTCTAAAATGGAGGTTAAAATATAGTGTCATGTGATGTGATATAGTACATACTAGTGTCCATCCTAAACGACATAGAAAAGAAAAGGGAAGTTATGAACTGTCGCATTTATTCAGGGGAAGTGGAACAATGAGGCAATGAATCATGGAACATATCATTTTCAAAGGGAGTTGAACAAGAGCAGTCGAAAGGAAATCAACAATAGTTAATAAATTGGGTGGTCTTTGTTTATAACAGTACATCTACTTAGCCATCGTCTTGTCATGTTCATGCAGCTGTTATCCATCCATTTGCTGAGCTTTTGGCCTATCAACTTATGTTCTCAATCCCAATATCATACCATGGGTTGTACAAAGACCTGACCATGATCTCTTGCTAGGGGAAGGTATGTATCGGGACAAGATGGTTGGTGAGGTGGGCACAAACACTTTTCATTCCAATCCCTATCGTTGTGGTTGGACCAGACTACATGCCAAGACCATTTATTCCAACATTTTCTCATCCTTCGACTTATTTTTCTATTCAATTGTTGCTTTCACAATCAATCACTAACCGCATTCTTGCAATTCATGTGCGGTTGGCATCTGTAATTGCTTTCATTATCGCATTCGAGATCTATGTGATTTACATTGACTTCATGAACAACTTGGGCCACTGTAACTTCGAGTTCGTTCCTAATTGGCTCTTCAAATGGTTTCCCCCTCTGAAGTATCTCATATATACGCCATCGTAAGTGTTTCCTCTACTTCGACAAACAACTTGGCTCTTCTTTAATCCTGGTATAACCTAATCAGACAGGGCAATGGTTGTGCAAAATTAAGCTTATTTTCATGGTTATCACATGACAAACAACTCAACTTTTCTTTAATCCTGGTCTAACCTAATTAGACAGGGTAATGTTTATGCAAAGTTAAGCTTATTTTGTTGATTTTCTAGATCTGTCTGCTGTTATGAATTTATAATCCAAACTTGCTTTCTTAGGTTTCATTCTCTTCACCATACTCACGGCCACACCATCAAGACCCACAAAGATGTCACCTTTCGTTCACTTATTCTTGAGGCGATTTTTGATTTACGTACAACTCGTGGATGTATAAAAAATGGTGGCGTTTGATACCACATAGTATTTAGTTATCTACCTAATCGAGTTTCCTTGCATAATCATGACGGAATGCATCTGTATTTGACTTCTGGCCGGAGCGCGAGGTCTCTAGTGCGAATCCAAAAAACCAACATTGTGATAAAGATTAACTACTTTTAGTGCTGTTTTAGTTATTTTATTTTAATTATCTGTTAGTTCTAGAATTAGGTACAGAACAGTAGGATTAATAATAAATTTAATACAATACAATTATATAATCTAAGAATTAATTAAAATTAATCTAGGCAAGGATAATTTACAACTAATAATGATCTGTTCATTTTTTAATTATTCAGATAGTAATTATAATTGATCTAAAGAAATAGTGGTGTTTTTATTTATTTTATTTGAACTATCTATTAGCTCTACAATTAGGTAGGGAACATTAGCAATAATAATAAATTTAATATAATTCAATTAGATAATCAAAGAATTAAGTAAAATTAATCTAGGTAGGAATAATTTACAACTAATATTGATATGGACATTTTTAAATTCTTCAAACAGTAATTATTATTGATCTAAAAAGTAAAGGTATAATTTAGGAGAACAAAATAATTATTTCACTTTTTTAGGATCTGTGCATTATTTTCATTTTACTTATTTACTATTATGATTTAATAAAAAATTGGAACTAACAGGGCGGCCCATCAGGTATTTTTTTGTGCTCTCGGATCAATGGGAAAACCACCTCCCTCTATTATTATTTGTTCCGAGAATAGCCCGTGGCGCGGCCCACAGAAAAAAATAAGGTCCAATCGATCTGTGCATAGTTTGGGTTGTGTGTGTTGTGAAACTGTGTTGTTCAACACTTGCTTTCAATCACCACATACACAAGGGCACAATCACAAGAACACAAGAGAGACACCAGATATAGAGAGAAATTGGAGAGCTCTTTATTATTGTATCTTGTAGTACAAATCTGATCATGTCATGTGTGTCTAGCTCTCCTCTCATGCCTTCTATTTATAGCCTCACTAGGGAGGGCATTTTAGGTATATAGCCCACACAAAAATCTGATCTCCTTGGCTTGCCATGGAAGGAACTAGTTTGGCTTGCCATGGAAGGAAGCTTGCCATGGAAGGAACTAGTTTGGCTTGCCATGGAAGAAAGCTTGCCATGGAAGGAACTAGTTTGGCTTGCCATGGAAGAAAGCTTGCCATGGAAGGAACCTACTTTGGCTTGCCTAGCAAGGAGCATGGTTCCTTCCCATGGAAGGAAGCTAGCAAGCTTAATCTTTGGCCTCCAAAGATAACGATCAGATATTTCGTAACACTCCCCCTTGGGCTTATACCGCGGAATGCACATGCCTCGTTAAAACTCCTCCCAAAAACCCAGTGGGAAAAAAGGGATCGGAGAAAGAGTACATGGCACACGCAAGCTATGTTGCACTTGTTGCCTCATTAAAAACCTTGCGTGACAAAACCCAGTGGGAAAAAGTCATCAAGGAAAAAAGAGTACAACAACTTATCTTCAGGATTAGTTTTGATCTTCGGGATCAATATGAGTTTTGAGATCTCATATTATGGGCTATTGTTCAGGGCTCCCCCTAAACCTTGCATCTCTCTAAGTCGCCTCATTCCAATGCCGTGAACACATCGGAGAAAACTAGGTGCAGGTAAAGACTTTGTGAATAAATCAGCAAGATTTTCACATGACTTAGTATGCAAGATCTTTACTTCCCCGCTCTTCGGGAGCTCATGAGGGTAGAAGAATTTAGGAGCAATATGCTTAGTGAGATTGCTCTTAACATAGCCCATCTGCATTTGTGCAACACAAGCAACATTATCTTCATAGATAATGGTTGGGGTACTGATGACATTAAGTCCACATGACTTCAGGATGTGACTTGTCATTCGTCTGAGCCAAACACATTCTCGTGCGGCCTCATACATCGCAATTATCTCTGAGTGGTTTGTAGACGTGGCTACCAGGGTCTGTTTGAAAGACCGCCAAGAAATAGCTGTACCACCACAGAGAAATACGAATCCAGTCTGTGATCTGGCATTATGGGGATTAGACATATAGCCAGCATCTGTATATCCCACCATGGACAAGTCTTGGTTTATTTTATAGAATAATCCAAGATCTTGGGTACCTTGAAGATATCTAAGGATAGTTTTGATGCCAACCCAATGTCTTCTGGTTGGAGCAGCACTATACCTCGCTAGGAGGTTTACTGCGAATGCAATATCAGGCCTGGTGCAATTCGCAAGGTACATCAGTGCTCCAATGGCGCTCAAGTAGGGAACTTCAGGTCCCAAAACTTCCTCATTTTCTTCACAAGGTCTGAATGGGTCTTTATCCGCTTCAAGGGATCTTACGACCATGGGGGTTCTTAGAGGGTGAGATTTATCCATGTAAATTTTTTCCAGGACCCTCTTTGTATAGGTGGACTGGTGAATAAAGACTCCTTCAGGGAGGTGCTCAAACTGCAGGCCTAAGCAAAGTTTGGTTTTACCCAAATCTTTCATCTCAAACTCCGTCTTAAGGTAAGACATAGCTTCCTTTATGTCCTTTGCATTTCCGATGATATTGATATCATCGACATAGACTGAGATGATACAGAATCCATTCTGGGATTTCTTGATGAATACGCAGGGACAATCATCATGATTTGTGTAACCTTTCTTCAGGAGAAAGTCACTCAGCCGGTTGTACCACATTCTACCGGACTGTTTTAACCCATATAGCGACCTCTGCAATTTGACGCTATACATGTTGCGATTTTCATTTGGATGTGGGATCTTTAATCCTTCAGGGACTTTCATATAGATCTCTGAGTCAAGTGACCCATATAAATATGCGGTCACCACATCCATCAACTGCATTTGCATGTTCAGGCTAGCTGCCATAGATATCAAATATCGGAACGTGATGCCACTCATCACAGGAGAGTATGTTTCATCGTAATCGATGCCTGGTCTCTGCGAGAAACCTTGTGCTACCAGCCTCGCTTTATATCTCACCACCTGGTTATTTTCATTCCTCTTTCGAACGAAAACCCATTTGTGCCCAATAGGGGTAACACTTGGAGGAGTTCGCACTACAGGGCCGAACACATTCCTCCGATAAAGCGAGCGCAATTCAACCTCAATTGCTTCTTTCCATTTAATCCATTTTGAGTGCTTCTGGCACTCTGCCATGGACTTAGGTTCTGGATCCAGTTCAATGGAAGCAATCTTTGAGGCAAAATATATGTCGACAATAGTAGTCTTTCTGTTATATAACTCTCTAGAATCATTATAATTGATGCTGATTTCATCATTCATTTCCACCAGCTCGTCATGATTTCCCAAAACGACCGAGTCTGGGTGTTCCGATGTCCCTGTGCCAAAATCAATTTGCGCGCATGATTCTGCACTGGGCATTCCATCTTCAGGATGGCTCACTTCAGGGAGCTTCTCAACTTCAGGTCGAGCTTCTTCAACTGACTTAAGGTGTGACATATCTGGCACAAAAATTTATTTCTGCGGACGTCTCCGCGGAAGTTTATCCCATGCACCCAGAGGTCTCCCCCTTTTCCTAGGGGTTGGGCCCAAATTTGAGTCAATAGCCTTCGGAGCTATTTCTACTCTCTCTGGCACATTTACAGCAGGTATATGTGATTTTGTCACCCCACTATGATCAGTGAAGGCATCTGGCAAATTATTTGCTAGCCTTTGGAGGTTTAAAATCCTCTGAACTTCAAGTTCAACCTCGCTAGTGTGTGGATCTAGGGACTGGAGGCCTTCGGCACTCCATGAAATTTCTCGGCATTCCTTTTGGTACATTTCTCCCCCTAATGCCGGGAAATGGTCCTCATTAAAAATATTGTCAGCGTACCGAGCCGTGAACAGATCCCCAGTCATAGGCTCAAGGTATTTGATTATAGACGGAGACTCATACCCCACATAGACCCCCAACTTCCGGTGAGGACCCATGGTGGTACGCTGAGGTGGTGAGATCGGCACGTACACAACGCAGCCGAATCTTCGCAGATGGGAAATACTTGGTTCTTTCCCACGCACTAGTTGTAAGGGGGATGCAGAGTGATATGCAGTTGGCCTGAGTTGGATTAATGCTGCCGCATGCATCACAGCATGTCCAAAACAGGTTGTTGGGAGCTTGCAGTTCTGCAAAAGTGGCCTAGCAATCAATTTAATCCTTTTGATCAATGACTCTGCAAGGCCATTCTGAGTGTGGACATGTGGGACTGAATGTTCCACTTGTATGCCTAGAGCTAGACAATAGTCATCAAATGATTTGGAGGTAAATTCTCCAGCATTATCTATTCTTATGGATTTGATCCGGCTATCCGGAAAATTTGCTCTTAGTTTTATTATCTGGGCAACCAGCTTTGCAAAGGCATGGTTCCTTATAGATAATAGGCATACGTGACTCCACCTAGTGGAGGCATCAATCAGGACCATAAAATATTTGAAAGGGCCCGACAAGGGTTGTATTGGTCCACAAATATCGCCTTGAATTCTCTGCAGGAAAATTGGCGATTGATCCTTCACCTTCCAGGTGGAGGGTCGAAGGATTAACTTCCCTTTGGCACATGCAGTGCACATAAAATCTTCAGGATCTGGGAAGTCTTTTGTTGCTATGTTATGGCCAACAGAGCCTTTGATGATTCTCCTCATCATGCCCAACCCAGGATGACCCAGTCTATCATGCCATACCCTGTATGACTCTGGGTTCCTGAAAATTGTTTTCAGCGCAACAAATTACTTTATGGGATTTATGTATGTGTAGTACAATCCTGATGCTAAGGAAGGGAGTTTCTCAACCACTTTCTTCTTGGGTCCGTCAAATTTAGTCATGATCAGGTATTCAGTACCATTCTCGACTTTAGTTTCCGCATGGAAACCATTTGCACGGATAGCTTTAAATCTTAGTAGGGTCCGTTTTGATTCATGATACAACAAGGCATCCTTGATTACAAGTTGGGTACCCATGGGGAGAACTATTTTGGCACTTCCGGTACCGACAATATGAGTATTGCTTCCGGCAATGGTCATAATATTTCCAGGTTTCTTAGTTAGAGTTTGGAAATATTTAGTCTCCCGAAGAACTGTATTTGTGGTGGCACTGTCTATAAGACATATCTCCTCTTCCTCCATTGGATCGACACACCTTACAGTGTAAAAGGACATATTTACGTCTCCGCTAGAAAGAGCATAAACATATAACATACTAGAATTTATATTGAGCAAGAGTTACACTAATGCAAAATACAATACTATGCTCTTCAGGAGCTTATTACATGATCAAGTTCAGAAGGAACTATATAACACTGGAATTACAACTCATGACGGAAATATATATTAGGCTAGGAGATTACACCAGGTCTCCATATACATCAACATTCATATCTTCTTCAGGAAGATCGATACCATCCAGGTTGAATTCACCACTACCAGGATTTTTCTCAAGAAGAAGGTTTTCAAGCTTCTTAGAGTCCGGCAGAGCAGCAGGCTCTACAAAATGGGACTCGTGATTATCCTGCTTGTTGCTACCTTTGATCTATTGCTGATATAACTCAACCAGGTGCTTGGGGGTGCGGAAGTTGCGAGACCAATGATCCCCGCATCCACATCTAAAGCATTTTCCTTGCTTTCTCCTAGTCTGAGCATCTGGATCAGTTCTGAATTTTTCTTTGCCTCTCCCTCTTCCTCTACCCTTGCCCTTGAATGCATTGCTCTTCTTCCCCTTCCATCCTTGGTTCCCTTTGTCCTTTATGCGGCCATGGGAACTCCCAACACCTTGAGTGATCGCATGTGCTTCAGGCACAGCCATAGTCCCAGTTGAGCGGGCGCTATGATTCTTCATAAGAAGTTCATTTTGTTTTTCTGCCACTAACAGGACAGAGATCTCAGAGTACTTGGCATATTTAGCATGCCTATATTGCTCTTGCGATACCATGTTGGTGGGATGGAATGTTGACAAAGTTTTGTCAATTATCTCATCATCGGTGACTTTCTGGCCACACATTCTGAGTAGGGAAACAATGCGGTGCAAGGCAGAGTTATACAATGTCACAGACTTGAAGTCTTGGAAACGTAGGTTTAACCAGTCACTCCGTGCTTGAGGAAGCACTACTGACCTTTGCTGGTCATAGAGATCCTTCAGGGATTGCCAAAGAGTGAGTGGATCCTCTTCAGTCATATATTCAAGCTTCAGCGCTGAATTGAGGTGATTCCTCAAAAAGATCAATGCTTTTGCCTTTTCAGCGGCAGAAGGACCATTTGTGCCAGCTGCCGGCTGGTTAATGGCATGACTGAGAGACATGAATGTGAGGCTTAACTTAGCATCCATAGCCCACGTGAGGTAGTTGCTGCCATCCAGGGCGAGCTCGGCAAATTCCTTGGAGTTGATGCCCGACATTTCCTATATATGTAGATCATGCAAAAATTTACTTCAGGTAAATAAGTGCATGTCATGAGTGCTTACAGTGTAAATACTGGTATGTAAACAGTTTCAGAGGTTTATGCATTAATCAAATGCTTCAGGATTTAATTTGCAAGAACGTGGCCGTGTAAGCTTGACATAAGCTTCTCGCGCCACCGGCAAGCGCACGACGCTAGCCAAGATGATACAATGGCACAGAGCTTCAGGTTCTGCCCATAACTTCGATAGAAACAAACGCATCCTTCTGGGCACACGCGAGTGACATACACGGAGCTGCTGGCTCTGGACGTCGAGCTGCTCACCCGTGCAGACACAAGAACGTCCGACACATGGGATTCAGGTGAGCATAATACACATGATTTGTTTGTTCCATGTCCACAAACAGACTGGAAGATATACATGTGATATTAGCAAGGATCATTGGCCTTGAGCTTGTTTTTCTGGCCGATCCACATGAGCGTATACAGTATGCATTGCTACGTAGTATCACTCATGTACAAAACTATACCATGCATGCTAACAAGATCGAGGGTACTCGAAACAACGGAACGCATAAACATCTTGTATTGTCTACCGAGTGATTAACAAGTAGTTTTGAACAACATACCTTTGCTCGAGAGCACTCGTGCTGATAACGTGTTGTGAAACTACGTTGTTCAACACTTGCTTTCAATCACCACATACACAAGGGCACATTCACAAGAACACAAGAGAGACACCCGATATAGAGAGAAATTTGAGAGCTCTTTATTATTGTATCTTGTAGTACAAATCTGATCATGTCATGTGTGTCTAGCTCTCCTCTCATGCCTTCTATTTATAGCGTCACTAGGGAGGGCATTTTAGGTATATAGCCCACACAAAAATCTGATCTCCTTGGCTTGCCATGGAAGGAACTGGTTTGGTTTGCCATGGAAGGAAGCTTGCCATGGAAGGAACTAGTTTGACTTGCCATGGAAGGAAGCTTGCCATGGAAGGAACTAGTTTGGCTTGCCATGGAAGAAAGCTTGCCATGGAAGAAACCTACTTTGGCTTGCCATGGAAGAAAGCTTGCCATGGAAGGAACCTACTTTGGCTTGCCTAGCAAGGAGTATGGTTCCTTCCATGGAAGGAAGCTAGCAAGCTTAATCTTTGGCCTCCTAAGATAATGATCAGATATTTCGTAACAGTGTGAACCATTTTTTTTCTGACTTATTTACTGGATTGTGGGTTAATTTTTGGAAAACTCATGGGCTTTTTTGCAAAAAAAAGCCACAACGGATAGAGAAACTCACCTCCCTTTATTATTAGGGAAATATTTTTTGAGAATAGTACATACAAACAAATGTTGCGTGCATGTCGTGGGTCACTCATGCCCGTGGAAGTTACAATATAATCAAGTACTCAACCAACAACAATAGAAGAATAAAGAAGGAGATTACACATCATAGGTAGTAGCACTGATTTGATTAATTATCAGTTGATCAAGTTCTTTTAGGCAAATCAGTTGATCAAGTACTTCATGACGCTTGGGATGTGGATATTCGAGAAGTAGTCGTCCCAGTCGAGCGTCTTGGGGTCAAAGTTGAATAGCCCAGCACCATCGATGCCACCGTCTGTCATGGAAAGCCTGAGCCTATTGAGGTTCACGTCGTCAAAGCATCCCTTGAAGAGCGAGAAGGGCCCGTACACATCCACCACCAGCTGCATCACAAACCTACACACACAAGATTTATGTTCATACAATGATGATGATACAACCAAAAAAAGAGTAGGCTCGGCTTATGGCTCGTGGACAGAAAGACCTATACTTGTTGTTGAGGTCGCGGTAGAGGGCAGCAAGGTCAAAGAGGCTGCAACATACGATGGAGAGCAAGCGGAGGAAGGAACTCGAGGGGAACACGGTACTTGAGCACCATGAAGAGGTGGAACGCCTCGATGCTGCCGAGGAACCACATCTTGCTGGTGCGCAAGGCGCGGCCGTCGGCCCCCACCTGCGGGTGCTCCTCGAAGTGCCGGATCCCCGTCCGGTAGAGTACTGCCGTCCGGATCACGTATATGTACTACCGAAAGAAGCTCACGGGAAAGTCATCCATGTAATAAATTTGATAACCAATAAGTACCATCAAGAGCAGCGATAGCCAGAGCGGAGACTATAAATGGCAATGCGCTGTAAGTTTTTAGAATTAGAACGAGAGGTTAAGTATGCCAGAATTAAGGGCCATTGACCAGACCTAGCAAAACATCCGCTTGACAGTAAGAAGAATGTCCACACAAACGTCGAACCATATACAAGTGCAGCCGGCCATAAAGTTACTATGTTCGGCGTCACATGTAAAGTCTCGACGGATTCCTACATTATTCATCCATGCATGTCCCAGCTGATGATTTATTAGGCGGCAAGAGTAGAGAAGAGTAAGCCTAGCTAGACATAGAGAGGTACGTAGTAGATAGAGATCAAACGCCTCCTCTCTTCATCAACATCCAATCATTTCTGCTGGTGTTATGCGCGCTGTCACACATAGCTCATGTCATCATGTTGTGTCAAGAAAGTGGTTTAGACTTTAAGATGTCATTTTCTGCCCTCCAAACTACCCTTCGCAACAAATCATACAATACCTAACTATCAATCACTATCGAATAAGTTGTCTACATTAATTATAGAAATACATTTAATTTGAAACTAGCTAAGTGGTCCGCTCTACGCGTTTTGTAAAGTTCAAATGATGTGAGGGTAATGAGAGGCTATTTTTTGATTTGTCTAAAGAAAATATGGAACGAAATATGACGATATTTACAAATACACGATTTTCAAACATAGTTTTATCTTAGGTATGTTTTTTTATTGATATGGAAATATACATGGTTTCAATCTATCATTTACCTTCTAATTATGCTTGACCTACAAAATTATTTTTATATGTTCAGTCGAGTCGTGGAAATTATATTTGCATTATTTATCTAACATATTTATCATGTTGTTTTGTTATTATTTTCTTCAAATACAAATGTAATATTTCTAGTTGTTTTTGTAAGGCATAGGTAAATTTGATAACCATATCCAGATTGTCATCTTAATGTTTGTAGTGATGTTTTATTATAACTGATTTTTTGTGTGAACTTTATATATAAAGTAAAAGTGTAGTTATATATCATACATAGAATGGTTAGAACTCTTGTGGAAGGAAATTGTTTCCATGATCATTTGATTTAGTTAAGACACGTGCACTAAGTATGATTAATGTTTGCTCATATTTTCACATAAACAAAGTTTTTTTTGACGTTCACATAAACAAAGTTTGATCTCACGTTGTCCACACTATGTTGAAAAAAACATGGCCCTTAGTTCTTTCCTAAGAACAAAACATGGTTCCAACTACAAAGTACATAATGGCATTAGTTTCATGGGTGCCACCAGGTTGATCCTTCACTTTCCCTTTTCGCAGTCTTTTCATCTTCTCGGTAGCTCCCAGCCATGGAAGAAGCAGATCCAGCTTGGATCTACAGTGTGATAGGATCACAACGAAGCACTTGCCCATACTCCATGGCTCGCGCAGGGTGTACGGGCCAACGGCCATGGCTACCTTTCTATGATGATATGTTTGTTCCTCGCGTGCCTTGATGTTCTCCTTGGTCGATCAACGATGACTGAGGGGTAGTACCACCCGTGTAGTAGTTGTCCACTCACTACGGGAGAGACGGTTGACGCCTACGGCCGCCCTCTACGCCGACGGCCAAATGTCGGGGCCGTCGGCGTAGACGGCCCGACTCGTTAGACCTCGTAACGGGCCGTCGGCGTAGGCTTTATAGGCTGAGGGCCGCCGTCGGCGTACAAAGGCCGTCGGCGTAGGCCCATTTTAGGCCGAGGGCCGCCGTCGGCGTATCACAAGCCGTCGGCGTAGGCCTGTCGGGTGGGCCCTGGTGACGACGGACGGTAACACCGTTAGCCCATCGTAGTCTACGCCGACAGTCCCGACCTTTGGCCGTCAGCGTAAGCCCTGTTTTCATTTTTTTCTTTCCCTTTTTATTTTCTTTTGTTTAACTGTTTAATCTTATATTAGTAATACATTAAATAATATTGGAAATGGGATTATACTATATATCATCTCATTTCAACCCTCGATATACGCCTCTTTATTTTTTTTGTGTCTACTAATTAATACATAAAATAATATATTAATAAATTATAATACTAAATTAAAATATATTATGCTACCATTACTATATTAATATGTATGCTCCACAGTTGTACCTCGTGCGGAGAAAGCTATAAGGGTAAACCGCCGCCCCCTTCCCACCCCGGCCCTCGCGCCCGGACTAGGCCGGGTTTCGGTGAAGAAAGACCGCCAGAGCGCTGTAGTACCGCATGAACTTGCATGTGATTGTAGGGTATGTGTTCAAGTGTGGTGTAAGATCCATGACAAGTCTTAATTTTCATACTTTTGTGCAATGCCTGACATGTTAACTATCTTGCAGGCTCAAGAGAGGGCTCGGCTTACGGGAGTGCTGGTCGATATACCGCCACGACCTCCTCGAGACGGGCTTAAGCCAGAGTATGTATCGAAGGAAGAGTTCGCCCAGAACTTCTACTATGCCGGCTTAACCCCGGTAATTTACTTACCCAATCACTTGCTACCACTTTCATGTGCCTTGGCGGTTGCTAACTGTTGCTCAAACGTGTAGGGAACGGGAGCCTCTTCGGGACTGGACCCTTTGGTCGTGCTGCCGCCTCGCCGTCGTCGTCCCGCGCGGTCACACCGGTGCATCCTGGCCCCGGTGGTAGTGGTGCCTCGCGCGAGAGCACACCGGTTCATGGTGGCGCAGGATCACCTGCTTCCGGTGCTGGTTTGACGGCGCCTCTGCGCCGTCAGTCGCTTATCTTCACGCGCGGAGACCTCGGTTTCTCCGGCTCGACTCCCTCTCCGGACGCGATGAGCTAAGGGGCGGGTAGAGATCTCTTTGTATCGATACAATGTTTGAGATGTTATTAGACTTTGTATCCATACAATGTCTCTTATTTTGCATGTTTCGAACTTGTTATGCTATGTATGGATACGATGTTTGCAAGTTGTTATGCTATGTATGGATACGATGCTATAAATGCTCGTTGTGAATGTGCATGTGCATGCTGTAATGCTCTGGGTATATATTGTATACAATTGAATTTTGTATTTGTAGGGAAATATAGAAAACAAGGAAAAAAGGTACCCTACCAGTACTACGACGACGGCCAGGCCGTCGGCGTAGGTCATTCCCTGTGCCAAATGGCACAGCCTACGCCGACGGCATGCCCGTCGGCGTAGGCCCGCTGCACAGACGCGATGAGGAGGTGACGCGTGGCCTGGCTGGAAGGGACCCTAATCCGACGGCCAGGCCGTCGGCGTAGGCCCGAAGCGCAGCCTCCCCAGAGCCTGCCGCGTGGCGTCCTAGACCGACGGCCTGGCCGTCGACGTAGAGGGCAATCAGGCCTAACGGCCGTTAAGCCCAGCGTGGGGCCCACGTGCGATACGCCGACGACCTCTACACCGACGACCACAAAAAAAACCGTCGCTTTACCCTATACGCCGACGGTCGCGTATACGCCGACGGCTTCTAGGGCTAACCCGAGAAAACCCTGGTCCGACGGCTATACGCCGACGGCAGCCGTCGGCGTCGGCCAAAGCCGACGGCTTTCGGGCCTACGCCGACGGCTGCCGGCCGTCGGCGTTTGCCCGCCGTCCTGTAGTGACTATGTGTGGGCAATATAATTGTAAATTTTTGGAAATGATGTTATGCCCTCCTGTAAATATTTGGTATCATTATATATGGAGTCAAATTTATCTTTGATTCGCAAGTGACTCTTAATGTCACATAAATTTTTGTGTCCTGGACGAAAACATTTTAAGTTATATTTTACCTGGGTGTGTCCTCATGGATATAGCTCTTTGAATTTCTGCCCACATGCAGATACATCTGGATGAACAGTAAATCTGAAAAAAAAAATCTACTTACAACTCACGGTTGCACCTTAAAACTTCCGTTCATATGCCCAGGTCCTGGGATGAACAGTCAGATCTCGAAAACGCATTGTTACAATTTACGCGTGCACCTTCGGATTTCCGCATAAGTGTCCGTATGATAAATAAAATCTGGAAACACGAACTTCGGAATTTACAGATTTAACCGGAAAACACATACATACAAATGTGAAAATTTTATGAAAGAATCAAGGTGGTAGATGCCCAAACGAAATACCAACTATTTATATCAAGGAAATAGCTTAAACTATTAATAGTAACATATTGTTATTTGGGTGGTCTAATCAGGTAACATTAGTTAATCTAAGTACACTAAAATTGTGTATAAGTGGCTAACTACATGACAAGTAAATGACAGTAATCTTGGAAGTACCGGCGAAGAAAGGTTGTCGAGACATGTTGACATAAGATCTAGTTTTGAAAATCTCAACGCAAAAAAACTAATGGTGGCGAATCACTGATTAGATTAAGATTTGAGAGAATAAACTCATTTAAATTTCGCAATCAAAGAAGATTTTATGATGTTATCCTTATGCCTTATTGCGTGCATGAAAAAAAGAGATGTGATCATGAGAGGGTGCCGTCGGATGGGAGGGTAAAAATATAGCACCGCTACCTAGTGTAGTCATTTTATCTTCTGAAAAATAATAATAAGATGGACCACTAACCGCTAGAGATGTGTTCTCTTCTCTCGCACATGGTTCCATGCAACCTTTTCGGTCGGTCGTCTCATCGTTAATAGAAACGGCCAAAAAAGGGGATTTTTCTTTTGGTAAGACGTCACAAAAGGGGATTTTGAACTGCCAGAGAGATGACCTGGCCTGTGTTAGTGCTACACACCTACACCCACGCACCAGCCGTGTCTATAAATTGATCAAACTACGACAGACAAGCCAGTGTTGCCACGCATCTGTACAGGAGGCTTTCACAACAGATAAGCAGGAAAGCAACTCCAAGGTCCCAAAGAAGCCATGGCCACGAACCCCGGCATATTCAGCGAGTGGCCTTGCAAGAGGCTTGGTAGCTTCAAGAGGTACGTACGTAACAAACAAAGAAATTTTTGTTGCACCACCACGGTACACTAACTGACCATCCCGGCACGCATGCGCGCAGTACATGGTGCTGGCGCCATGGATGAAAGGATGGAGCGAGGCCGACCTGGGCTACATCCTCATCCTTCCGTCGATGGTTCTCCGGGCGCTCCACAACCAGGCCTGGATCACCGTGTCCCGTCTTCAGAACGCATGCGACAAGCGCCAGATCGTCGACCGCGGCATCGACTTTGAGCAGGTCGATCGAGAGGGAAACTGGTAGGTTGTACTGGTTGGTAATCAGGACTCACCACTCACTCACGATCTATCGACACAGGATCTATGACAGCGAATTAAACTGCCCCGTGTGTATGTTCAGGTGATGGGCGAATTAACACGCAGGATGGCGCTGAGGATGATCTGGTCGTTCCTGCACGCAGCACACAGTCTATGGCGGTGAATTAAACTGCCCCGTGTGTATGTGCACAGGGGCGGAGCCAGGATTTAAACATGAGGGGGCGAGATAAGCAATGCTTATAGAATAGACGAAATGTCCTAACATATTAAGTCTCAAAATAACATTCAAAGCAAAGCATACAAATAATGTATTTAAAATTATAATTAAATTTACGCTAAACGTATATGAATAGCTAGACAACTCGCTTAAAAAAGAATTTACCACTAGTTCTTCAAGATAGAGCATAAAATTAGAGTTTGAAGTCCTGTAACTAACTTGAAAAAATAATTTATCCTCCTAGTTGTTGGTGCCTTTCTCTTCATCTTTAATTAATGTACAGATAAAAAAATCCTAATTATTAGACTGATTCATTATTTCACGACATCTAACCCGGCTAAGTATGTAAATTTATAATAACGTACAACTACTAATTCAGAGACAGGATATTACCTTTCTTTGCTTGATCATTGGTTGTCATGGCAAAGTTCTTACGTATCTAGTGAATCCTCACAGCACAGCAGGTGACATCGTGCAGGCGTTGTGATAAGGGATCGATCGGATGCGCCGGCAGCCAACGGCAACGCAGAACATGCACCTGCTTAGAGGGCAGAGACAGCTGGCATCTGGCGGCAGCGAACAACGCAACAGAACACCCTTCGCCTTAGTCTAAACCCTAACGCAGAACAAGCAGTTCTGATGTTTGATAGATCAATGAGGATTCGATGGATGCGCAAACTAAAAGTAAGTGGTACATGTCAATGTCCACATCGATCCATACATGGGCTATTTGGTTCTTAGTACCGTGTAGTACTTAACATAATGTATATGGGCTAATAATCGCAATTAACTCTGGTCAATTAGCAATGTACAGTAATACCTATACTAGTATCCACTAGAAATCATTAGGGGGGCGAGACGATTGGCAGGGGTCTAGCCCCTGCTAGCCCCCCCTTGTCTCCGCCCCTGTGCAGGTACAATACTATGTGCTACGTACAGGGACGACCACATCATCCCTCAGCACCATCCTGCTGCTCCTGGGCGCCATGTACCTGCCAGGAGGGCAGCACGTGCCGCTGTGTAAGACGGACGGCGCCGTGCTGCTGGCGCTAGTCCACGCCGGCCCCGTCGAGATCCTCTACTATTGGTTCCACCGTGGGCTGCACCATCACTTCCGGTACACACAGCACCACTCGAATCACCATGCCTCAATTGTCACCGAGCCCATCTCATGTACTACGTCCCTCTCAGATTAAGCCTCTTAGGTCATCTCTAGTTAAACAACTAACCAATGCTGAACTCCTAATTAATACAATCAACAAAGCTGTCTCAAATGTATGTTAAACATATACTGTCATTTCATATACATACTAGTGGCCAACCTAAACGACAAAGAATAACATGTAAGTTCTATGAAACATACTCCATCCGGTCCATAATAAATGTCGTTCATTTTATACTAAGCTATTACAACCTTTGTACTAGATGATTGATACTTATTATGGATCGAAGGGAGTATCAATTTGAAAGGGAGATGAACAAAAGCAATCGGAAGAAAATCAGCAATAGTTAAGAAATTGGATGGTCTTTCTTTCTAACAAGTACATCTACTAAGCCATCGACTTGTTATGTTCATGCAACCATTATCCATCCATTTGCTGAGCTTTTGGCCTATCAACTTCTGTTCTCAATCCCAATGATCACCTGCACACTGACTGGAACTTTGACTTCGTCCCTAATTGGATCTTCAAATGATTTCCCCCTCTCAAGTATCTCATATACACACCATTGTTTCCTCTAATTCGAATTGAGCTCTTCATTAATCCTGGTCTAACACCTAATTAGACAGGGAAAGGTTTTATTACACAAAATTAAGATTATTTTCATGATTATGTAGTTCTGTCTTGTGTTACGGATTTGTAATCCAAAATTTATTTCGTAGGTTTCATTCTCTTCACCATACTCATTTCCGGACAAACTACTCTCTTTTCATGCCATTCTATGACCACAGATACAAGACCATGGACAAGTCATCGGACACGCTCTATGAAAACTCTCTCAAGAAAAAATATAAAGAAGTGGATGTTGTTCACCTTACCCATCTTACTAGCCTTCAGTCCATCTATCACATAAGGTCTGGATTTTCCCAATATGCCTCCAAGCCTTATATTTCGTTGTGGCAACTATTGATCATGTGGCCTGTGTTATGGCTCTGCATGGTCCTCACATGGGTATATGGTCCTTGGTTCACCGTTGAGAGGAATGTCATGATGAAACTTAGTATCCAGTCCTGGGCCATACCAAGATACAATTTCCATGTAAGACTTATTTAGAGTTCACAAGACCTTTTATCAACGGAAAAATATAAAATGTTGTTGTTGTTGTTGTTGTTGTTGTTGAAAGATAGCTTCTATTGATTATAAACAAATAACAACCTTTCCATTTCTACAGTATGGTTTGAACTGGGAGAAAGAAACAATAAATGGTCTGGTTGTAAAGGCCATACTGGACGCGGCTATTTGGCTCTGGGGTGCACGCGCTCTCTAATGAATAGTAAAATCAAAATAAATGGTAAAAAAATTCAAAAAATTCTGAAATTTTTTCTGGATGTTCATATTAATGTGGCATGTGTGCTTGCCAATTTTGATGCCATATGGTGCAGTGGTTCTTCCTCAGTGAAAAAAAACAAAAGTACATATGACGTTTTGCTACATTTGAAAGCATCATTTAGCGTTCGATTTATCTTTTTTTCACAGGCCAAAATACTAAAGCTTTTCATCTGAAATTTTGCATGTGCCATTTGAGTATGACAACGAATATATACAAAAAAATTCAAATTATTTGGCATTAGCAAAATGTACATTTGGGCACGCAGGTGCACGTGCACCCCAGAGCCAAAGGGAATATCCCATACTTGAAGCCAACAAGAAAGGGGCCAAAGTTGTTAGTCTTGGGCTCCTGAATCAGGTTTATTTCTCCAGCTTCTGAAACTTCAAACTATTGTTCATCATCATTATTGATGCGGTGTAGCTACCGTTAGTCAGTCCCTATTTGATCAAGTGGATATCTAAAACGTATCAATAGGAAAACACAGTATTGGAATATCATCTTATCTTCAATACATGGTTGTGTGCATCAACTGATGCATAAGCCGGGGATTTTAACCTCATTATCAGGGGAACATACCATCTACAATACTATGAGATTGAATTGTTGTTTGATTATGCACATGAAAAATGTAAGATTATTTCCAACAAATGTGAGTAGATGCATATTTTCCTATATAAACTCGTACTAATGAATGATAAGGAAATATTGCTACGTGCGGTTTGCAACCCTATGTATCAAGTATCGCATGTACACAAATTTCCTAAAGACAATAATCCTCTAAGACCATAGGAGACAAATTGTCCCTATTATTACATAGTCTAACATATATGACCGCTCACCATAACATGATAGTACTATCTTCAACCAAACAGGCTCAGAGCCTTAATGGAAGTGGGCAACTATATCTGCAAAAGTACCCAAACATGGGGGAACACGTACTGGTGGATGGCACCAGCCTAGCTGCTGCAGTCGTTATCAATAGTATCCTGGAAGGAAATATTTCGAAGGTGGCCCGTGCTGTGGCCTGTGGCTGCAGCATTGTGCAAGAAAAATATCAATGTCAGGTCTAAATATTTTGATCTCCTTCATTTGAATCACATGGAAAGATGGTGTCTTCTTGTACCAACTAGCAACCCCTCTGTATAGGTCATAGTGACAGACAAGCAACATTATCATTCCCTTACACCCAAAATACCAGAAAATGTAGTTCACAACATTTTGTTATAAACTGGCACTGCAAGGGTAAGAAGATGTGCTTGTATGCGTGGATGGATGCTATGAATAACCAGATAGTGGAATGGCTGGTCGAATTTTACAGGTATGGGTAATTGGAGAAGGTTTAGATGCCGTTCAACAACTGATGGGAGCGAAAGGGACACGGTTTATCCCATACTCACAGTTCCCACCAGGAATGATATGTAGGGACCACTAGACCTACTCAGTCACTCCAGCAATGGGTGTTCCTAAGACACTGAAAAACGTTCATTCATACGAGCTACTCCCTCCGTTCCGAAATAACTGTCTCAACTTTGTACTAGCTCTAGTACAGGCTAAGACAGTTATTTTGGAACGAAGAGAGTAATAACTAAGCCCCTAGTTAACTGCGATTGTGCAACAACTACACTTGCTATATGTTCTTTTTAGGTTAATTTACTTTGAAACAATTCCGAATTAGCTTCCAAGGAGGGCGATGAGTGCATGGCGCGTCGCTGGTATTGTTCATGCGTTGGAGGGATGGAACTATCATGAGTGCGGAGAAACGGTTCTACACATGGAAAAAGTTTGGCCTGCTGTAATTTCACATGGGTTCCGCCCGCTTACTGAAGCTTTATGTTCCGGTTGCAAGTCATCAGCCGGAACCAGCACAAAAAAAGTCAGTAGTTGGAATAAGAGTTGCACCAATACCGTTCCGGTGCAATCAAGATTAAAAATTTTGATGGCACCAAACCTCAAGTTGTGAATGGGCAAAGACTCAAGCATTACATGACGGGAGACCCCGTCAATGTTTATGTAAATTTAATACACACAACAACTCATGAAGAATATTTTGCAGCCCGATTTCAGACACCAGCAGAAGAAGAATAAAAAAAGGTATGTATTACGGTAAGGAAACATCGCGAACCGCCATAAAAGTTTCATATTACGATTTTTTGCAAAATTAGGAAAATTCAAAGCTTGGTTGGAGCCGGAGAGGAGCTCTAGGGGGCCTAGGCGCCCCCTGGCGCGGCCTACCTCCTGGCCGCGCCGAGTGGCCGCGTGGGCACCCCGGAGTCCGTCTCCGACTCCACTTTGGCTCGTTACCTTCCTATTGTTGCAAATTTTTTTGCTACATATTTTCCCGGATAGCCCCGACACCGTATCTTTTGTGTGTTTTCTTTCCGAGCTGTTTCTGCCAGGATAAAAAGCTATTTTTTAGAGATGTCTTCTTGTGACTCGAGCGGAGAAGACTTCTTGGGGCGACATCTGCGCCAAGTTCAGCAAGATCTAAACCAAGGAAAGCACATGGATTGGGATATAAAAGAAGAAATTGCCGCAAGACAAGCAGAGATGGAGCGCTCTGTGAGAGAGGAAGTCAAGATTATCACCGCCCGGCAACAGGGAGGTCCAAGCAATCCCATCATGGTGGGATCTGTTCATCCTCAATATAATATTTTTCTTAACCTTTCAGGAGCTCCCACTTCACCTGAAGAGCAACGTACGATCTCCACCATCTCCGAAGTCTACCGCATCACCAATCAACTCTGTGAAGATTTTCGTGTGCTGAAAGTACAAGTGGAACTCTTGGAATTAGAAAATCGAACCCTCTGTCGTGTCATCAGGGATCTGAAGAATGAAAAACAACAGGAATGAGGAGTAAATCTCCTCGGGTAATGGCACCCCTTTAGCTTGTTCCAAGCTTGGGGGATTGCCCGGTATCTTTATCTTTATCTTAGTTTTTTAGAGTCAAGTAGAGTCGTATCATGTCTAGGGAAGTTATTATATGAAATAGGTGTTTGCATTGAAGTCTATCACTCCTTCTGTGGAAAGTTTGTATCCGTGAGTGTGGAGTTGTCTATGATGGAATATTAACGAGAAGTCTATTGGTTCCTTTGCTGCACTCGGTATTCTCTTCATGCAATCGACCTTATATGATGATTCTTATGGGGAGTATCGACCTTATATCAGGTATGACTTTGAAAACTTTATTTAATTTTGGCAAACATAACTTTGGTCATGAAAACATGCATGTTTTCTCAAGTAGCGACATAGCCAAAACCTTTATGTTATTATATGCTTGAAGTGTTATGTTGACAAGGAAGACAACTTGATGTGTCATGCTTACCTTAATGTTTATGCTTTATATGTTTTGCATCTAAGTTAGCATCAATTTCTGTTCTCTCAAAGCCTTTGCTAGCCAAACTCTTTTCCAAGCAATTTCTGCTTGTGCATCCATACCCTGAAACCCATATCTTCTATTTGAGTCCACCATATCTTTCTATTCGTGGTATTTCCCTACCACTCCTAAAAGTATAGAATTTATGTGTTATCCTTAAATGTTCAAAATCTTCTGCTTTGTGCCTCTTGTTTAGCTCATGAGGAAGTAGTAGGTAATTCATGATCTTCTTAAGTTGGACAAGTTTTACCCCAGATTGCAGGTCTAATCTGCAAACCCATAATACGACGAGGAACTGGCATGAGTGCACCCAGCTCGAAAGATAATATAACAAACAAACCCTCCTTCACGTTTGGTCTATGAGAAATAAGAAACTTTGGCAGTGATAAACAAAGGAGATTAAGGGGATGTGATCGTCCCCACTTGGGAGTTGTTCCACGAAACTTGTCCATCTTGAGAAGTAATTGAGCTATCTATTAGCATTCATTGACAAACTATGCACCTCCAAAAATTTATTTTCATTCTGTTTGATTTAATTAAGGATAACACATGAGTTTTTCCTGCTTGCCTGTAACAAGGCATTTCTTTTACTTTTATGTTGAGTCAGTTTTTCCACTTCCTTCCTTTCTTAAAGAGAACAGACAGTTGATGTTGATGAGGATTCATTTATATAATGATGCATTAAGTTTTGCCATGCTACATCACCGTTGACATTATTTTTTGATAAGTAAGTTGCTTGCGAAAGCGTTTGCTAAGCAAGCATCTTCCTTTGTGTTAACATTTTCACTTCATGACTAATAACATGTTCTTTCAAAAGCTTCAAATTGTTTCATTACAATTAGAAAGAGCAAAAGTAAAAGTTTTTGGTTGTCCTTTGACCAAGGATATGTTTGCCATAATTTGATTAGTTTTCTCAGTCCTACTTTTGATTATAATTGTTATTACTTTCTCATAAGAGTCTTATGAGTTGAGGATGTTGTTTAGGATGATTGAGTTTGGTGAAGAAATCATGATACTTCTTGTCCGTATTCTATTTATCGACACTTCAGTCGCTAAACTTGCGGACAGGTTTACTGAGCTCAGTATTCGCTTGGGGACAAGCGAGGTCTAAGCTAGGTGGAGTTGATACGTCCAAAATGCATCATTATTTTATATAGTAATTCTTTCCTATTCATTGATATATTTCATGTTATGATGCTATTCTTATGTTGTTTTGACTTGTTTTACACAGTTTGCAACTTTCCGATGCCGAAGCAGCAGACGCTGGATTCAGCGGTGAAAAGTGGACGTTGAGTTGCTGAAACAGAAAACCTCCAAATTATCTGAAAAATCAACGGAGGCAATTTTTCAGAAGGATGACGAGGACACGCAAAAGAGGGGCCAAAGGGGGGCCACAGGGTGCCCAAAGATAAACATGTTAGGTCAGAAAGCCTTGCTAACTAAAAAGCAGACACATTGGCTAGCATAAGTGTAGCATGGAATTTATGTAGCCTCATCTATGAAAAAAGTCCATTTTAATCCCCTGAAGAAAATGGGTTGTTCGCATAACACCCTGAACATTTTTTTGGTTCACTTAACCCCCTGATCTATTCCAAACCGTTCAGAAATCGTCATTGGTGGGTTTCCATGGGTGGTTTTGCTGATTTGGACAAGTTCAAAGCGGCTTGTTGACCAGTGGGGCCCTCATCTACCCTCTCTCCCACATCCACAGCCACCTGAGAGCACCCGAGCTTCGGTCGACCGCCATCGTCGCCGTGCACGTGGCCGAAGGAAGCACAGAGCCACGCCAAGATGTCCGAAACATTTGCCTCGTTGCCCTCTTCAAATCTGCCAAATTCTTTGTGCCAAGTCAACCCCAATCGAGCATGCCATCGTCATCTTCCTCGCCACTTCCGTCGGCTACCTTAGCAAAATTCGCCATCACCAATGCGCCCCCGACCTCCACGACCCCTTCCTTGACGTGGGAGCACCCCACACACCTTCTGGACAGCTTCCCGACAAGGCCCAGGACCCTGAGCCCCTTTCCCGCAAGCCTGCACTCCGGCTGCCGCCTTCGGCCTCCACCGAGACCCTCTCGCCAAGCCGTGTTGTCTGGGAGCCGCCTCGTGGTCTTCCACTTCTCCCCGCGCTGCCAGTCGACGCCGGGACGCCGTGCTGCTCGCCATCTAGCCGATCCTCTCCGCCACGGCTGTCGCGCCTCGACGACGAATTCATCGCGCTCCGGCCGCCTCGCTCCTCCAAACCGTGTCGGCAAGCTTCGCTGTGAGCCCCCGCACGTGCCCTCTCGTTTCCCATTGGACTTCGTCTTCTAGCCATCGCCATGGACGCTGCTCCGTCCACCGCACGTAGCTTGTCGTTGCCACTGATTCAATCGCCCCCTGCGTCCAACGAATGCAACAGTCGACGCGTGGCACTGCGCATGTTTGATTCCACCCCTCCGCGGTCGATTTGGTCACCGGAGTAGGTCGATAGGGCCTCGCCGTGCTATTGTTCGTCGTCGGCGAGCACACGCCCTGGGCTTAAGCCAATGAGGTGACCCACTGACCAGTTGATTAGTTGCTTAAAACTAAATAAAACTTGTTTAATACCATCTTGATTGTGTCCATGTCAACAAACCAACTAGATATGATTTTTGAACTGTTTGGGATAGATCAGGGGGTTAAGTGAACCGAAAAAACGTTCAGGGGGTTATGCAAACAACCCATTTTCTTCAGGGGAGTAAAATGGACTTTTTTCCTCATCTATCAAGGTTACTTGGTGTGCTATTAATACCTTACTCATCTCGTAGAACAATAAGTTAAGTAGCAGTATACCTGCACATTTGCATGGCTAGGACCAATGTGTGTTTATTTGATATTATCCTCTTCAAAATATTTTATCACAGCCAAAATATACATCTCTTGTTTCCACATCATTATACTTATAATATTTTCATGAAGTGCATTGCATTCTTAGTAAATAGCAACACCACAAGATCGATCACATTAAATTCATCGTCTGTAGTGTATAGCCATTAATATTGTTCAAGATATTACCGTATTAGTTTACATTTTCTTTCTTTGAGTCAAAATTTATTATACTATAGATGTGAAAATTGGACTATGCAACACATCTAATTAGACCCTTTGAGGAAAAAGCCATCGTGTGGGTGTCTCTTAACCATAACCTGCTACCGCCCATGAAACATTTGCCTCCTATTCCTACCTCCACTCTGCTGCTAGTTCCAAGCCCCCCACCCACCCACACACACACACCTCCTCGCCGTTGCTAGAGACTAGTGGTCGGAATAACACTCAGAACAGGTCGGTGAAGGTGGTGGCAGGGAAGTTATACTAATCGGGTAGCCTTTGGAAGAGAGATGTGTTCTACGTATGACTTGGGACATAAGGTATGGTTGTGCAGTGGCGGAATTAGCATTTTCGGTTGGGTCGACAATATCTGGTGGTCAGACGTTGGTGACCACGACCCCATTTGCAGCTGGTATGCAGGCGGCAGCGACACCCCTATGCATCCCAACGAGTAAGTACTCCGCTCGGGCATGTGGGTGGCGATGTAGCCCCGCGCAACACGGTTGTTGCAACTGGCTAGAGGTTCTTGGACCTTCAAAATCAGGCAGCAATGTCGAGTATGTTATCCATAAAATTCTTCCTCTACACACAAGAATAACATAGCAAGAGGGCATTGCGGGTCTTTGAGAGCATCCCCAACTAGGATTTGTCCCTCAAGCAAGTTGATGGTGCGGGACCTCCAATGAACCGGATCCGTAAGGATCCGAATCTTTGTCATTCCATGTGCTAGTCCCTGAATCATTAGTCAGACATCACAATACTTGATGAAATATCATAATTTTTCAGAGATCATAATATTACATCTTTGATCTAGAGTAATAATTAAGCATAACTTACATAACTAATGATCCAGAGATATGACTACTTTCGATCCATATCTTTCTGGCAATGCGCCAATTAATTGAAAACTTATTGGCTAGCTAAGCGTAATGTGTCTGTAGCATCGACACAATTTTACGGAGCATGATTATGATGGCAAACTTTCTCTTCCCCAAGTGTGACAATTACTTTAGTCAACGCTTGAGAGTCTGGATCATCCTTGTCCACCAGCTCGCACATCAGCATCATGTCTCCATCGTCGCCTTCCTCGGCCATGAGCGCCCTTTGCTTCGGTGCTTCCTCGCAGTCAGTCTTGAAATGTCCGAGGAGGCCACACTTATGACACCTCACTTTTCTGATGTCAAACTTCCTCCTCGGTGGTGCAGGCGCATCCTCGTCGTCCGGCTCGATGAAGTTATTTGTCACCGAGCGCTGCTTCCCCTTCTTCTTGCTGCTGCTCGTGGATCTGCCTTGCTTTTTTTTCGACAGGGCGATCCATTGCGCCTTCGTAAGCATGAGGTGCTCACTCTCCTCCGGGTCGCCAAAAATGAGTCGTATTCTCTCGTCGTGTGCCTTGAACCTTCCGACGAGATCCTCAACCGTGAGATTCTTCAGGTCGAGACATTGCTCAATCGATGTGACGATCTGGATGTAGCGTGCCGGCGCGGCGCGCAAAAATCGTCGAACGATCGCAACTTCTTCTAGGGTGGAACCATAGTTGCGGATGTCGTTGACGAGGGTCTTAAGACGGGCAGCAAACTGATCAACCGTCTCGCTTTCCTCCATCTTCAGGCACTCGTAACTTCTCATCAGGGACTGGAGGTGTGCTTCCTTGACACAGTCATGACCCTGGTGCTGAGTCTTGATGGTCTCCCATGCCTCATTCGCCGATTTCTTTCCGGCGAGGTGCTGCATCACATCCTTCGGCACGACGGAGTAGATCGCCGTTAACGCCTGACGATCCTTCCGATACTTCGCGCCGCCCTTTGCGTACTCGTCGCCGCCGGGGTCGACAACTTCCCAAAACTCATCTCCTTCCATCGCCACCTCCATGTTCATCGCCCAGAGTGCGTAGTCCTCACGATCCAGGCGGGGGAATTGAGATAACCCCACCATCGGCATCGGTGTTGCTGCTGCCGCTGCCGCTGGCGCCACCACAATCTTCTTGCCTGAGTTCGACATGATCCTTCGATTATTTTCCGAAAATCATGTCGATCAACGAAGCTCTAGATACCAATTGTTAGCACAGGCCGGTATGCCGAGTGCTTTCCGGCGTACTTCGTACGACACAATTCAGACAACTTGTGCTTTCGGTCGTCGATCTTGTATGTACGTACAAGCTGGTACTGCTCGTATACACTTTGAGCTAGCACCTGATGGGTCGAGTCGCCGGGAACTAGCACACAAGAAGCCGATTGATTGCAACACGAGCGTATCGCTCGTGGTAGTTTTTGTATTGCTTTTGATTTTGGTACGGTACAAGTTACAGGGGTAGGGCTGCACTTATATATGTGTATACAAGGTAAGTATCAAACCTACTCGTATATGGCAGGTATCAATCCTATTTGGGGTAGAATTCTAGTTGCACTAGGATATGCACGTTCCGTGCAAAGTCGGGTTTAACATCAACAGTGTGGTCATTAAGGGGTGATATTCCGATGAAATTGACAGCCGTATGGACAGCTGCGCCATTGGCAGAGCTGGGTGCATGAGGAAGAAACAGATTGAAACTTCCCTCCGGCGTGGCGGTTGGGTTTGGAAGCCTCTACCTATTAGTTCCCGGAGTGTCCAAATACGGAAGCTCACATACTCGATTTGAAGCGTCCTTAAAAAATATACTTGCAGAGGCCGTTATGGTGAATCTGCTAGACCGTCCGTTGGAGCCGCGATTGATATATGAGCGACTGTGATGATGACTCAAACATTATAGGGCGGAGGCAGTGGGGGGACGAGCGGGGGCCAGACCCCCCTATGGTTCGGCCCCCCTCAACATGTTGTAGCGGGGACTAGGTAGGTATAAGACAGTATTAAGGCTTAATTATCCGGCCATTAAGCTAAACTCAAATGTAAACTCAAGCCCACACTAGTGGACAGACCCCCTTTTCGTTCAGCCCAAAAAAGACATCGCTCCCGGTTCATTTCAGAACCAGGACCGATGCCGGGCAACGGTCCCGGTTCGTCTGGAATAGGCAACGGTCCCGGTTTATGTGAGGCAACGGTCCCGGTTGTTGCCACAAACCGGGACCAATGCTCTGGCGACCAACACGTGGCGCACTGCGAGGCATTGGTCCCGGTTGTTGGCAAAAACCGGGACTGTTGCCCTAGCTATATAAGCCCCCAAACAGCACTTTGCCATTTTGTCTCAAAAATTTCAGGATTGTGTTGGGGTGGGGTGGGTGCTAGAATTTTTTTCCTTTGATTGCACACCAGGTGTTCGACGAAATGTCCGAGCCACACTTAGGTCCTCAGAACACCGTATCCTCGGCCGAGGTTAGCAACATTATCTTCTCCATCTGTAACTGATACAAAAATACTGCACGTGTGCATATATAGTGGTCTTTTCACTATTCACGAAGTTATTGTAATGGTTAATTATATGACGCAGATCGAAGCACGGATGCGATGGATGTACAGCGATCGACGCGGGTCCGAGTTTATTACAAACCTGCATACATTTCTCAATGTGGCTAATGCAAACAAAGTGGATAATTTATGCCTTGTCCCTGTATTGACTGTCGGAACGTGGCGGAGTACTCTTCCTCGAGAACACTTCAAGGCCACCAGCTTCGGAGAGGTTTCATTCCCGGATATTATTGTTGGTCCAGGCACGGAGAAAGAGGGGTTAGGCAGGAAGACAATGAAGAAGAGGAGGATGATGATAGCTATCCTATGTCCCCTGAAGAATTCGGTGACACTGCAATGGAAGACAATGAAGAAGATGGAGCTCCTCGAGGTGACAATGAAGAAGAACAACGGGAATCGGATGAGACCGCTGATGGTCTTGGTCGGGTCATCTCTGATGCAAAGAGAGACTGTGAAACAGGAAAAGAGAAGGAGAAGTTGGAGACCATGCTAGAGGATCACAAAAAGCCCTTGTACCCAAATTGCGAAGATGGCAGCACAAAGCTCGGTACCACACTGGAACTGTTGAAATGTAAGGCAGATTTTGGTTGTTCTGACACCGGATTTGAGAAGTTACTGCAAATAATGAAGTCGAAGCTTCCACCGGATAACGAATTGCCCGCGACAACACACGAAGCAAAGAAGGTTATCTGCCCTCTAGGATTAGATGTGCAGAAGATACATGCATGCATTAATGACTACATCCTATACCGCGGTGAAAAGTACGAGAGTATGGATAAATGCCCGGTATGCACTGCGAGTCGGTACAAGATCAGACAAGATGACCCTGGTGATGCTGAGGGAGATGACGAGCCCCCGAGGAAGAGGGTTCCTGCTAAGGTTATGTGGTATGCTCCTATAATACCACGGTTGAAACGTCTGTTCAGAAACAAGGAGCATGCCAGGTTGCTGCGATGGCACAAAGAAGACCGTAAGAAAGGCGGGAAGTTGAGACACCCCGCTGATGGGCCGCAGTGGAGAAAAATCGAGAGAGGCCACTCAGACTTTAAAAATGAAGCAAGAAACTTATGGTTTGGTCTAAGTACAGATGACATGAACCCTTTTGGAGAGCAGAGCTGCAGTCACAACACCTGGCCTGTGACTCTATGTATCTACAACCTTCCTCCTTGGGTGTGCATGAAGCGGAAGTTCATCATGATGTCAGTGCTCATCCAAGGACCGAGGCAACCCGGCAACGACATTGATGTGTACCTAAGGCCATTAGTCGATGAACTTTTGGAGTTGTGGGCCAAACCAGGTGTACGCGTGTGGGATGAGGACAAACAGGAGGAATTTGACCTGCGAGCGTTGCTTTTCGTAACCATCAATGATTGGCCCGCTCTTAGTAACATTTCAGGACAGTCAAACAAGGGATACAATGCATACACGCACTGTTTAGATAAGACTAAAGGTATATATTTGGATAAATGTAAGAAGGTTGTGTACCTCGGGTGTCGTCAATTTCTGCCGCCCAATCATATCGTGAGAAAGAAAGGCAAGCATTTCAACGGTGAGGCAGATCACCGGAAAAAGCCTAAGCTCCTTAAAGGTGCTGATGTATTGTGTATGGTGAATGACCTAGAAGTAATCTTTGGAAAGGGTCCTGGCAGTCAATCTGTTCCGAAAGACGTCGTTACCGGACACGCGGCCATGTGGAAGAAGAAATCTATATTTTGGGAGCTACCCTATTGGGTAGACCTAGAGGTCCGTTCTTCAATCGACGTGATGCACGTGACGAAGAATCTTTGCGTGAACCTGCTAGGGTTCCTGGGCGTGTATGGGAAGTCAAAAGATACACCAGAAGCACGGGAGGACCAGCAACGTATGAAAGACCCATACCACAGGCATACTGATAAAGGGCGTCTAAGAAGCTACGCTCTTACCAAAGCAGAGAAGGAAATCTTTTTTGAATGCCTTAGAAGTATCAAGGTCCTGGCAGGCTTCTCGTCAAATATAAAGGGAATAATAAATATGGCAGAGAAAAAATTCCAGAACCTCAAGTCTCATGATTGCCACGTGATTATGACGCAGTTTCTTCCGGATGCATTGCGGGGGCTTCTACCAGAAAATTTTCGAGTACCCATTGTGAAGTTATGTGCATTTCTCAATGCAACATCTCAGAAGGTAATCGATCATGCAAGTCTGGAAAGGCTACAGAAGGATGAGGTCCAATGTCTCGTCAGTTTTGAGTTGGTGTTCCCCCCGTCCTTCTTCAATATTATGACGCATCTGCTGGTTCACCTGGTCGACGAGATTGCCATTCTAGGTCCTGTATTTCTACACAATATGTTCCCCTTCGAGAGGTTCATGGGAGTTTTAAAGAAATATGTTCGTAACCGTGCAAGGCCAGAAGGAAGCATCTCCAAGGGCTATGGAACAGAGGAGGTCATTAAGTTCTGTGTTGACTTTATTCCTGACCTTAAGCCGATTGGTGTTCCTGAATCGCGGTATGAGGGGAGACTGAGTGGAAAAGGAACGCTAGGAAAGAAAGCAAAGATATTTCAGGACGGGCATTCTTTGACTCAAGCACACTACACAGTTCTACAAAGTTCTATCTTCTTCCAACCGTATATCGAGGAACACAAGAATGTTCTACGCTCCAAGTTCCCGGGGGAGGATGACCAATGGATTCAAGTCAAACACATGGAGACTTTCAGCACTTGGTTGCAATTACGTCTCATGCATGACACCACTATTGGAAATCAACTCTACTTGCTGGCCGCGACACCGTCTGAGACTGTATTGACTTTCCAAGGGTACGAGATAAATGGGAATACATTTTACACGGTCGCCCAAGATAAGAAGAGCACCAACCAAAACAGTGGTGTCCGCTTTGATGCAACAAACGAGGATGGTACAAAGGACACATACTATGGTTACATAGATGAGATATGGGAACTTGACTATGGACCTACTTTTAAGGTCCCTTTGTTTCGGTGCAGTTGGGTCAACATGAATGTAGATGGGGTAAAGGTCGACCAGCTGTACGGAATGACAACAGTGGATCTCAAGAATCTTGGTCACACAGACGACCCATTCGTCCTAGCCAAAGATGTGGCTCAGGTTTTCTATGTGAAGGACATGTCTTCTAGACCGAAAAAAGGAAAAACAAGGATACGAATACATCAGACAATGAGCCCAGGCGTCACATAGTTCTTTCAGGAAAAAGAAACATTGTGGGAGTCGAGGACAAGACAGACATGTCCGAAGATTACGATAAGTTTCATGAAATTCCTCCATTCACAGTGAAAACTGACCCAACTATCCCATTAAGCAATGAAGATGCTCCGTGGTTACGGCCCAAGAAGCGATCATAAGCAATGTAGGAAACAAGTGATGTGTAATAATGTATTGAACCATTGGTGATTTTTTTGTGATGTTTGCAATTAGCCAAGTTTGAACATGATGCTTTCCAATTATAGTGCTTTCCAATTTCAAAATGCGGTCAATTTCACCCCGTTCCTGCTGAATTGGCGGCAATTTGTCTTTTTCAGCAGAGGTGCATAAGAAACATTTTACATAGAAACTTTTGTAAATTGTTAATAAAATATGGTCTAGCATAATACAAAAATGGTTTGGTTCAAATTGACATCAAATATTTGGTAGATCCTTCACAAAAAGACCATACTTTCGGCACTCGGAAAATGAAAAATGGATTTTTCGTGCAACGGAAATGAAAACTTCCTTTGGCAAACTTGTTGGCCATTCAAATATACACACATATGCAAAATATGAGATCATTTGGGGAAACTATCATTTGAAATTAGCTATAACTTTGGGCATTTGGCTTGAAAGCCATGAACCTTCATACTCGATAGCCCATTTTGAGAAGACTTTTTTAATAGATTTGCATTATTCCAAGTTTGTTGGTTTGTATGGTTACTAGGACATAAATTAGGATGCAACGCAAAGGTTTTATATTTTTTTGATTTTTTTTAATTGTTTAAGCACCGATTTCAAAATGCGGTCAAAACGGGGGAGGGGGGCATGGCCGGTGATAGCTAGGTGTGGAATCTTGCAAAACTCTTTGTAGATCTCTGATGAAATGAGTACTTGTGCACTTCGAAATGTTTTTTTGAAAAAATAAAGAGCAATCTATCAAGCACTTGTAGTTCAAATTTCACCCCGTTCCAACTGAATTGGCGGCAATTTGTCTTTTTCAGCAGAGGTGCATAAGAAACATTTTACATAGAAACTTTTGTAAATTGTTAATAAAATATGGTCTAGTATAATACAAAAATGGGTTGGTTCAAATTGACATCAAATATTTGGTAGATCCTTCACAAAAAGACCCTACGTTCGGCACTCGGAAAATGAAAAATGGATTTTTCGTGCAACGGAAATGAAAACTTCCTTTGACAAACTTGTTGGCCATTCAAATATACACACATATGCAAAATATGAGATCATTTGGAGAAACTATCATTTGAAATTAGCTATAACTTTGGCCATTTGGCTTGAAAGCCATGAACCTTCATACTCGATAGCCCATTTTGAGAAGACTTTTTTAATAGATTTGCATTATTCCAAGTTTGTTGGTTTGTATGGTTACTGGGACATAAATTAGGATGCAACGCAAAGGTTTTATATTTTTTTGATTTTTTTTGAATTGTTTAAGCACCGATTTCAAAATGCGGTCAAAACGGGGGAGGGGGGCATGGCCGGTGATAGCTAGGTGTGGAATCTTGCAAAACTCTTTGTAGATCTCTGATGAAATGAGTACTTGTGCACTTCGAAATGTTTATTTGAAAAAATAAAGAGCAATCTATCAAGCACTTGTAGTTCAAATTTCACCCCGTTCCAGCTGAATTGGCGGCAATTTGTCTTTTTTAGCAGAGGTGCATAAGAAACATTTTACATAGAAACTTTTGTAAATTGTTAATAAAATATGGTATAGTATAATACAAAAATGGGTTGGTTCAAATTGACATCAAATATTTGGTAGATCCTTCACAAAAAGACCCTACTTTCGGCACTCGGAAAATGAAAAATGGATTTTTCGTGCAACGGAAATGAAAACTTCCTTTGGCAAACTTGTCGACGCCGGCAGGCTGCCCGCCGATTCGACGCACCGAGCCCCTCTCCGGCCTCCCCGAGCTCTTCGTCGCCTTCACCGTGAGATGCTCGATGTTTTCCCCCTCCTAGCTCCCCTCCTCGTACTCTCCGTCGCCGATTGCCATGAGCAGGACCACGGCCGCCGCCGGGCTTGACGCTGTCGTCGCTCCCGTGCTCGTCTTGGTGCGTGGATAGCACCAGTGCACGCGGGTGAGCCAGGGCAACCCTCTGGTACCCTTCTCCCCCTCTCCCGTGCCTTGGAACCCAATTCCGGCGAGATCAGTAGTCGGGCCGCCGCCGTGTTCGACGCCATCGACGCCACAGAGCCTCCCTTGACCCCCGACTACTGCCAGCAGACGCGCGAGGTACCCAGCAATACGCCTGTGGTCTCCATTCCCTCTCCCGTGGCCTAAATCGGGATCCCGACCAACTCCGGCGAGCTACAGAGCTCACCGGCGACGTGCCGACGTGGCCTGGTCATTAGGACCCTAAGTATACTAGTTGATTTAATCTGTTAAAAAACCTACTCTATGACATGTGGGCCCTGCCCAGTTAAAACCTAATTAAAATGTTTAGTTAATATATAAGTGACTTACATGTGGGTCCCCCACTGATTAATTAGATTTAATTAATTTGTTTATTAACATTGTCACTGACCAGTGGGACCCACTGGTCAGTTAATTAAAAATGATTATTAATTCATTTAATAATAAATAAAAGAATTAATAAATAGAAATTGATTTTAAAATGTAATAAACTTGTTTAATTAATATCTTTTAATCCGTAACCCGGATTAAAATAATTTATACATGAAAGTTGCTCAGAAAAATTCAACGAATCCAAATACGGTATCCGTATGTCTACCACACCCCCCTAACATACCGAACATTGAACCGCTCCCCTCCAGACCGCTAGTCCGATGAATTGTCCGGTACTGCTACAGTACCCGGATCAATTTATTTCGAACACGAAAGTTGTTCGGAATAGGTCAACTCACCCGGATACATAACCCACACGTGTGTCGGATGTCCACGACACCTCCGGCATCACCCCCCCCTCCGGACACCCTGTCCGGTAATCACCCGGAGCCGGTAATCCATCCCCGGATGAATTTCCGCTCCGAGCTTATTGCATCGTACCACGTTAGAGTAACGTTTACAATTCATTTGTCTTGTCTTGCATTGATTGCTATTTCTTGCTGTGTATTTACTGTTTCTCCCCCCCTTTAATCTCCGGTAGACTCTGCGCTTTGCTAGTCATAGGTTAGCTAGCGGGCCGTGATCACTTTGGGAGTGATCGTGGAACTATATATATAAACTGTACAGGTACGTTCATTGCAGACACCGTCATCGGTCCCCCCTAACACGGATCTGCCGAGTCACCTCAAGTGTGAGATATCGAGTTGAAATCCTCGGGGCTCCACTTGATGTCGACTCCGTAGCTCCGCCTTAGGGCCCCGAGACATGGATGTCCTTACAGGTAAGAAGTCGGGTGACCCAACGGTGCCCACGCAGAGTATCTTAGCGGAACGACGGGTCAGGTGTATTCCACCGGTGTGCGGCGGGCCTGGTACTGTTCGTGGCCCAGGAGCAGGAGTACCCCAGCGGAGCTTACTACGACGTCGAGTACCCGACTGACCTGGAGTAGTTTCGGTGGTTCCCAGGCGAGGTCGCCATTAGCGCCGAGCTTATTGCATCGTTTTACGTTAGATCACCGATTGCATTTCATTTGTCATGCCTTGTATTGTTTGCTATGATTGCCGTGTATTTACTGTTTCTCGCCCCCTTTAATCTCCGGTAGACTCTGCTGCTACCGTTGACTACACCGCTGCCGCCTACGATTTTCATTATAATAGCTTGCAATTCTTAATTTGCAGATACTATGGATCCAATATTTCATAGAGATGAAAATGAGGAAAACTTGCTTCACGATATGATCAACGACAATGAAGGTCAAGATGTCACCCGCCGGTTTCTGAACGATTCCGGTGAGGGAGACGAGTCTCTCCACCGAGAAGAAGCATCGGACGGGAGACAAGTCGGCTCCGGCTCCGCCTCCGGCGGAACCTTTAATCTCGAAAACACCGACGAGGTTGATTAAAATGTTGTTAATTAAAATGCAGCTGTATATGTACATGCATATATTAACACTCTTTCTTATTTTAGCCCTCCGGATCCGGATCCGGCCATTCCTCCGCAAGACCGAAACGAGGCCCAACCAAAAAGTTGGCTGACAATGTGAGGTATAGGATCGAAGAGGTCGGTCCAGACGGCGAACCGTTAGCTCCGGATGATGTCAAGAAAAAATTTGTGAAGGCATGCGGAACTCTTGTGAGGGACAACATCCCGATCACCATTCGAGAATGGATACAGCTAAAGGACCCTACAATCTCGTTTGTGTGCGACACCATGAAAGACAGGCTTTGGAACATGCTCATGCATAATTTTCTCCTGCGGATGCCAGAGGTGGATAATCCAGCTCAGGAGGCGGCAGCTAGACTGGAGCTAGAGGCTAGAGTCAAGAAGTTTGCTCTCAGCAAGATGGCCGAGCAATTCAAGAATTGGAAGAAAAACTTGTACCTAAAATTTGTCAAGTTAGACAAGACTCCGGATTTCGAACACGGCTATGGTAAGATAAGAGAGCAGTGGGATGATTTTGTGGCATACAAGAAATCGGAGCACACGCAGCAAAGGTCTGAAATAAATCAGACGAATGCCGCTAAGAAGATTTACCACAATAAAATGGGGCCTGCTGGCTACGCCGGTTGCATGCCTAGGTGGGAGGCAATTGAGGCCAAGTATTTTGATGCCGGGATCACTCCAGAGCCTACAACGTGGAACGAACGGACAAGAAACTGGTTTTACGGCCATGGGGGCACGTTGGACCAAGATGGGAAGGCAATATATAACCAGTCACACATAGATGATCCCCTGCTGCCCATCGATGATATTAGAGATGCAGTACGTGATATTGAAGAGGGATGGTTCATTCCCGATAGAGAGGACGATGAGCTCACACGCGCCCTAAAAAATAAAGAACACCCAGGACGAGCACGAGGCACGCCAGGGTCCAAGTGTTGGAAACTTGCCTTCCCTTCGGAAAGCAAGAAATATCCAGATAAAAGCCATCAGAGGAGGAAGGAAAGGGAGGCAGCTGAGAAAGCGGCGGCTGAGAGAGAGAAAGTGGCGAATGAGGCTGAGAAAACGGCCACCAAAGAGCGGCTGCGTAATGTAGAAGAAGGCTTAAAGCGGGCGGAGGAGCTGATCGGCAGACTTAGCCAGCAAAGTGGCGGCCAACCTCAACAGCTCTTGTTAGAAACTGGATTCGATGCTACCGGCGCCCCATCGAATCGGAAAAGCTCCAAAGCTTCCACGCAGCTCCAGCAGGATGATGATGATGCACTGACAACGGCTGCTCCTAAACGCTACCCAGTGGATTATATCACGGAGAGCACACGTTGTGAGCTTAAGGTGCAAGTGATGAACTTAAAGGTGACGGTGGCGGTCGGCATGGCCCTATCAATCCCAGAGAAACCAACTTATCATTGCAACCCGACTCCAGAAGGGTACGCTGTCGTCATGGTGGATGATGTGATGGATGATTATGAGGAGCTGAAGCTGGACCACCCTGCAGGTGAAGATGGGGAGCTGAAAGAACTAGGAGAAGCAAAAAAGGGGAGTGTTCTATGGCGAAAGGAGCACATCGTGCTTCCAGATTATGTGCCGCCAAGGTCACCCACTCTTCAGAAGAGCAATCCACCTTCGCCGCCACGTGATCATTCTTCACCGCAACCATCGCCTTCACCGCCTCACCACTCTCCGGCTCAGCCGTCTCCACCGTCGCCTCAGGCATCTCCACCGTCGCCTCAGCCGTCTCCATCTCCTGAGCCTCAGAGCCAGAAGCGGAAGCGTACCTATACTAGTAGGGGCAGCAAGAAATCACCGAAACGTAAGCGATCACCCCTCCCAAAAGTTCCTCATCAGAATATGAAGAAGCTACCCGGAGAGATGACACCTGAGGAACTGGAAGTGTCCGTAAAAATGTCTTATGAAAAGTGGAAGATTGATGTGGCCAACAAGAAGAAACCGATAGAGCCATTGTTCCCGCGCACCCCAAAAGATCACGCCGCGTGCGCGAAACTGAAGAAGAAGCTTCACAACCCCATACCGCTCACATCAGACTATGAACGCTCTATTACAAAGTCGGCTGAGGAAAAAGAGCGGAGAGTCGGAAAAGAGATTGCCCAGCTCGGACTACAGAAAGAACAATCGATCGAACCGCTCAAAGTGCACACTTGGCCGCGCCCCCAGCAGCATCAGGTCGATGCGTATGATCTGAACAAAGATCCGGAGTTTATAAGACAGTACGGAGCAAAAGCCCAGGCAGTAGGATTGTCTATTACTGATTACCTGAGCCGTCTGGATGAGTTCGGGAACGACGAGGAATTCGTACCGGCATACCAATACCAACACGGGTATCCTCTCGTCAAACCCGAGTTAGTCAAGGATCTACCAACAAAGATGCGAAAATTGCATGACTGGTACATGCAAAATTCTGCTAAATCCGAAAACTGGATCTACGCTAAATTTCAGAACGAGCATTACGGGCATGGAAAAGGCTTCGATCTGATTGAATTCTCAGAATTATTTCAGTTTTACAATGGAGACGCCATCGACAAATCTATCGTCAGTGCATATTGTCTGTAAGTACCATTAATTTCAGTGATCAAGCCTTTCTAGCTCAGTTCATTCGTTTCATGTACAATCTTACACTCATCACTAAACTAATTATATATGCAGAATGAAGATTCTCGAATGCAAGAAAGGACAAATCTATGACATTGGGTTCGTTGACTGCCAGTTCGTTCATGAAAGAACTCTCAAAGAGAAGCCCAACCAGACAGAGAACAACTTGTTGCAATCGTTGACGTATTTCGGCACAAGAAGGGAAATACTATTTCCTTACAACTTCGAGTGAGTGTTACTGTCTCGCACACATTCTATTGTGCTTGCTCGGTGTTAAGCGTATAATTGACTCTTTATGCGTGTGCAACTTCCACTTTATTCTGTTGATAATTGTTCCGGACGAAGGAGTAGTAAAAGTCATGGACCCGGGACGCAGATCTATGAAATCATGGGAGGACATGCAAGCATGCCTCCAGAGGGTTTGAAAACGGCTCACCGCCAAAACACCGGGTCTTCCGGCAAAGCTTACATTTGAATCACTGAATGTAAGTACTACTTGCTAGATCCGTGCATCTTTTTGATTCTAGTTTCAGTATAATTATCATGCTGATTATAATATTCATTGATCTCCGTTCTCGTAAAGTGTTTGAGACAGGGACCCGGGAATAACTTATGTGGATATTATGTCTGCGAGTTCATTCGCCAGACGACCAAACAGACGGCCGCAACCCGAAACATAAGGAAAATTGAAGTACGATAAACAACATTCAATACTTTAATTTATTGCGTTAAATTGTGTTTAGTTTCATTCATATATATTGATCCCTTTCTTTTAATTAGATCGAACGAATGCGGGACGGTCTTCTACCACGAGAACGCGTGCGAGCAATTCAAGAGGAAATCGCCGGATTCTTATTAGACCATGTCATAGCTCCGACCGGAGAGTTTTTTCACCCTCATTTTTTGGAAGACAAGCGGCCAAGGACCGATGTAAATTAGATCGAACTCGTGTGAGTACCGTTTGTGTAATACATGTTCGACCAAGCACGAGGAATGAGATGGTGTATATGATATATTCGTGACGATAATGTGTAATATATATTGTGGTTCCTTCATTATTGCTTTAATTTATATATATATATGGTACCATTTAATTGAATACAAAACACAAAATAAAATAAATGAAAAAAAAAATCAGAAAATAGGGCTAAAAAGGGGGGCAGTGGAGCCTCTTCGGTCCCGGTTCTTCCTATCAACCGGGACCGATGACCCCTCCTCCCCTCGCTGCGCGCCTGGCCACGTGAAGCCTCTTCGGTCCCGGTTCGTGGGCCAACCGGGATCATCATTGGTCCCGAGTTATTGGTCCCGGTTGTTGAACCGGGACCGAAGGCCCATATGAACCGGGATAATATGGTGGTCTGTCCACTAGTGCCAATACAGGTTCAAAACAGGCTTAATTATCCAGGGAAGCCTGCAATCATGCACACCGCGTCCGTCCCTACAAGACCCTAACTAAATTATGCTCCAAAGGTTAACGTAGTCCCTAATCTACCACATCAACACGCATCAGTTAGCGGACGCAGTTGAGACTACTCTTTCTTCCGCAACTCGCTAACCCGCTAGGGTTCCATCTTCGCTGGCCGCCGGTCATTACGCCACCGGCCGCCACTTGTTGATTAGCCAAGCTGCCGGAATAGCATTTGCTGCGCATCACTGAAGTATCGGAGTAGAGTTTACGACCAACCGGACAACGCTTTGACACCCAATTTCTAATTTGGATCCATGAGACGAAGGTATTATTCTACAGATTCAAATCAGTGTAGTTCTTATTTGCCAATCAGTTTTCAAATCAAATAATCAACTATGGGTGCTTAGTATATTCCGTCAGTTGTTAGATGAATTAGAAATTAGTTATTTTATTTGTACTAATATTACAATTGCATAGATCAGAAGTGGAAGACATCATTGATAAATAAATAAAAATTAAGCCAGAAACTTCAAACTCTATCGTTGAAACTGCAAATCCAACCGAGAACTAAATATCACAAAGCAATCCATTAAACATAATGTCCACAATCCCTGTTTAGGATGCGTTTGGTTCGCTAGATAACCTTCGAAGGACAGGGATAGCCCAGATTTTGAGGGATACCGGCTGTTAATTGATATGCATATCCCTGGGCAAACTATTGAGGCCACTTTAGAAATTCTACAAGATATAATCGAAGCATACCGTAAGAGTGAGATCCTAAAAAGAGTTAACATAAACTATCTTTTGAGATTATTGATTTGTTGGATTGACCATGTGATGGACGTATATCTTCATTTAGACTAGTAGAAATATTGATTTTTTCTATTGCAAAGATTATATTGGCACGTGTTTGATATCACTACAATATTTTAGACTTAAAAATATTTTGTGTTATCTCATGTGTGTTTCAATATGTTCGTCGCCCCCCCTATCATCAAATCCTGGCTCCGCCCCTGCATTATAGCGCATAGCGGCCTTAAACAGAATGCTACGTACACAACTATGAACTAACTTCTGGTATGGCATAGACCTATTTTTTTTCTTGAGGGGTTGGCATAGACCTACTACGTGGCTCCTAGTTCAATCTGGATGGTTGTATCACGCTGACATGAAGTGGAATCATGTACGTCTAAGGTCTTTAATGAGAACCCTGATTGAAATCTAAATCACTTCCTTTCACTGAACCACTTGCTTACACAAACATATTCATTGATGGGATGAGATAGCAAGATGACAACATATAACAATAGCAATCAAGAAATAGTACCGCATCCCCTCTCTATCTTTTTTTTGCGAGTGCGTCTCCTCTCTATCTGTACCTTCCTATTCCTATATCTAGCAAAATTATGAAATAACAGCAGCAAGTAAGAGAGGCGGCGTCTCGTCTCTATCAACCTACCTATTCCTGCCTTGCTAGCTTGAGGACCCCTTATAAATAAACAGTTGGGAGATGGGTGAATGCAGGGATTAGCTGCCGCCAAACCACGCACTGTTGTATGGAAAACAGAATTGCCTCACGTACGATATACATTCTGCTCTGATTTCGGTACGTTGATTTCGTGCTGCAACTGTTCTATGGAAAATGACGTGTGGACAACTACTTCAGCGAGATCTCCTTCAAGACATAAAGTTGCACTGTTGCATTCAGTACAAGCGAAGACAGTAATTTCTTTGGTATTCTCTTTGTTTTATATGGCTTTCCCTATTGGGAAGTTGCCTAAGTTTGTTTTCATGCCAAATTTTTTTTCTAATAAGTAAAAAACATATTTTAAATGTAAAATTGGACTAAATAGAAAGAGAAAAGAGCGACTGAAAAAACCAGGCAGCTGAGCAAAATGTGTTTTAAGTGTTATTAGTTTTACATCTCGCGTCCAACATGAAGTGGCAACGTGATCAAGCTCAAGACGACACTACCTGGATACATCCGTACATACACCTGTCTCTGACATACTATATGCAAACTCTTTCCGAAAGTTCATGGGTGCGATCCGTAGCGTGGGGTTGTGTGTAGTTTTACCGATGCCTTTTGCTGATCGTGTAGCTGTATCACTCATCTTAGGATCGACTTTTAGGTGATCTCAGTCTCTGTAATGAACTCGTGTGGTTTCTATACATGAAATCGGAGATGTGACTCTCTTTTATCAAAATAATAATAATCATAGGATCGACTTTATAAGAGGTTACCTCATCATCTTGTATCGTTCGGCTGTGTACCTTGCTTCGATTCCTTATCTCAAAAGGAGGCGAAAGCCTAGTTTCTGATATAAGAACTACTACCTTTGTTCATTACTGTAAGATGTTTTAGCAGTTCAAATTGGATTGCCAAAAAGTCTTATATTAATGAACAAAAAAAGTATTTACATTGCAGTTTACAGCAGAATATGAACACTTGGATCGCAGCTTCTGCTGCCTGTCTCGGGATCCCTGCACAGAGGCACGAGTGGATAGCAGCTAGGGGGGAGGGGGGGCCCTTTTGGCGCCTTTGGGTAAGAGCATCTTCAATAGTTTATGTGTTATTACTTTGTTTGTAAAATTGTCGCACACCTCCAAAAAACAAAGAGAAAAGTACATTTTACAACCCTTAACTTGCCACTCAGTTTCATTTTCAACCCTAAACTACAATACCGGTCGACCTACACCCTGAACTTTTCTCAATTTTTTTTGTCTATGGCATCAACGGGTGAAAAAACATTTGCCCCCCTCGTTGCTCCCGCAGGGGCGACTCAGGCGGATGAAAACCTAGCGCGCCGCCGGGGCGCCCTACCCCTTCTCCCCTCCCTCTTCACCACCGGAGGGGGTCGCCGGAACGCCGTGCGGTAGCCGGGGATGGTGGGGGCGAGGATCTGGTCGCTACGCCCGTGTGGAGGACCTCGGAGCCGAGGCGGCGGCCTCGGGCGGTGGTGCTGCGCCGTGTTTAGCAAGCGGCGGCAACGGGGCTGGCCGCACACCTCGGTCGTGCGGTCGGCGTGGTGGCGGAAGGCAACTGCTGTGGTGCGCGGTGGCCTCGGGGGCACCCGCATCAGGTCTGTCGGAGGACGACGGTGGTGGCCGTCTCCTCCTTCGCCGGAGGGGTTCGGCCTGCTTCCGGCGGCGTGGCGTCGGGGCCTGGCGGTGGTCCTAGGGTTACTTTGACGCCAAGACGAAGAAGTACTGTGCGCCTGTCCTCTTTTATTTGGCCAGAGTGTCGGGTTCCGGAAGGCTCCACCAGCGATCTCCCACTGGCTTTCATGCCTAGAGATTGCTGGATCGGGTGGTATTCGGTCGTGCCGAAAAAATCGGCGCGAAGCTCTACTTTGTTGCTATCATGAGAAAATCCATGGTGAAGTCAGAGGGAGAATGTCATGGAAAGATGTTATTGGAGGACTCACAATGGTGTTCGGAGCCTTTACGTTGATGCGAAACTGGCTCAGAATTTCAGGAATCGTGGCAGCAGTATGTAAGCGGGGGCGACAACACATGTGAAGTTCAAAGTCCTACCTTTCAGGATGAAAATCCAATGTCTGGCCTTAATTGGTTGTTCCTGGCAATGGTCTTGCTGAAGACATTGTTTTGAGAGCGGGGACTATCTTCAGGGTGAAAATCCAAGGTCTGGCCTTAATTGGTTGTGCCTGGCACTGACCTTCTTGAAGGCGTTGCTTTTGAATATTTGGACTTCAGGTGTTGGCTTGGTGGTGGTTGTGCTGCGGCTACGAGGACCGTAACTCTATAGTGGGACTATTCTTTTTCTTTGTTCTCTTTTTGTTTTTGATTGGCTGAGTGCATCCGTAGTGCCTTTTGGACATTGTGTAGTTGAAGAGGCCAGGTGTAATTAGTATCTCTTCGATATTAATATATTCTCCTTTTCTAAAAAATGTCATCAACAGGTAACCCATCATACACTACTCGAATAGATTGTGTCCAAGTTTCTCCAATGGAAGGTGAGAGAAAATGTGAATGTGCTCTGTTTATACCCCAGAGCTCATGCAAGATTCATATGAATGTATAATTAAATGTAAATGTGTAGTATATATAACCTTGATTTCTTCCGTCATTTCTTTGTGCACCACATCATAAACTGTTAAAGATGACCTAAACGTCTCATATAAAGAAAAGTACTGCCACTCATGTGTCTTTCCAACATCGCCACAAGCATTAATTGAGTAAAATGGTACTACGACTCTATTGATTCTGAATGTTCCTAGTCTCCCATTAAATAGCCATGTTACAAATTGTTTGTGTTAGAAAAATATATGAAGTGCCAATAGGTTATTCAGCAAACAAAAAATAGAACCACCCAGAAATATTAAGTCCAGTGCAATATACGGTACACTAGATCGTCGGTGGCGCGCGGTTGCCGCGCCCATCTATTTGTATAATAAAATTTTATGTTTTTGTTAATATATGGCCATATGAAACATATTAAATTTATATAAACCATAACTTTATATTACTAAGACTTAGGGAATACTTTCATATGTATAGTCGTCTAAAGGAAGGTTTACATACACAAATTGCTTTGGTATGACAACATAAACAACAATATATGCAGTGAATACAAATAATCAATGTTGTTAAGATGAATAATAAGCAGCATATAAAAATAAATACATACCATGGAACGTAAATGTAATTGTACATTGTATATATGGTGCATTAAGTAAATCTTCACAACACGCTACATAAAAGGTAACCATGTTCGGCAACAAAGAAGAATTAGGCGAGCCTAATGCACGTAGCCTTTTCTTGTCGAACGCATCTTCCACCGCTACAAGTGGAGCAACAAAACCTGATACTAATAAATCAATTAAATCTTCCAAATGAACGGAATCCCATAATGAATAATGTTAGTGCTGGTTATCATAGGAACCCATGTAGATTGACACGTCCAGGCAAATACCATATGATACATATAACTACAAACCAATGAAAGGACGTCATATGGTGCCCATTGCCACTTCCAGTAGGAATTTCTATAAATACAGTCATAACCGACCAGAGATTACCATATGATGTATTTTAATCGTCAAACCATGATATTTAGAGTAATTCACCACGAATAATTTTACTCCATATATATTAATTTCAAGGCAATTCACACCAAAAAAATTGGAATACATGGGGTGACATTGGCAATATAACTGGTGAGTGCAAGTTTGCTTCATTCACAAAATATACATGCAAATTCTCAAATTTTCACGAGGCAAAAGGATATTGACCAAACATGAAAGTATTGATAGTCAGACTACTACCATTAACATATTTCCAGTAGTTACCATCAACCATCACTTCGGAAGCCTAGAAAAAAACATTAGGGCAAGTGAGGTAAGAAATTTTGAATAAATTGTAACGAAATTATGATAATGCCTCTACATAGTGACTTATGTTGTGGGACATCCTGTGTTTGTTCTGGTTATATTTCATCAGCTGTTTGTTCTGACAAATAGTAGTATTATGAACTAAACATTAATGATACAACAAGAGAAAAGGCACCTCAGCTTTCAGTTTCTCACACACACGTTTTATTGTATAAATTGGTAGTATTGTTATTTATCTCTATGTTCTAGCATCACAAGAATTTCTATTCTGCAAACTGAAGGAGGTTACACTTTATCACTTGAAAGATAAATAGTGCATAACTGATAGCATTCTTCCCTTTATCTAACAAAGGAAATGTTTCTGTACCTTGCCTTACTTCGAATCTCTTTGTAATCAAACAACATATAATCTACAATCGCAGATCATGCATGGGTTTTAAAACTGAACTTGCACATGGTAATGTATCAGCATATGAAAACGAGCTGAAGTGCTTGGATCTGCAGCCAAGACCTAGGTTATGCACGTTATAAGCAATCAGTACTAATATATTAACAAAAACATCCAATGCAATACTAAAATACATTGTTTCTGTTTAGTGAAATATATAAGCTGCAAGAATCATACTACTCAATATCAGTTGTCATATCCCATAATAAAAGACTTGCTCTTATTAAGTCTTCCGGAGATTGGAACATGACGCCATTCTGTCAAGCGTTGTTGTGATGAGTATTCTAGCATAGAAAGCCAAAAGCCCAAAACCCTGTTAACTACCATAATTTCTAAAAGATGAATCTAGGAAGTTGCACATGTTTCCATGTCTGAATGAAAATTGAGTCATTACTCCAGACCTACAGCCTTTTTGTTTACATGGAGGCCACACATAGTTGTATTCAAACTCGGTAGCCATCTTAGGAAGATCATTAGCAATCAAACATAAATCAGACCATACTACATGAGAGGAAGCACAGGAGAAGAGGGGATGTGGCTTCATGTCTGTTTGGAGATACCTTGGGCTGGGTAAGGCAGGCTGGCGTCGAGTAAGTACGTGCGAACCCATGGCCATGGTCTTGGGATGGCAGCGCCTGGCACTGATTCTTGTCATCGTCCCCCAATAAGATGGTGTGTTGCGGTGGGCTTGACGTACGTCGAGATTGAGGGAGTGATGCCTCCCCGTGGAGGCGAGATCATAGGAGGAGCGTGGACGCTGCCGATCCAAGGAGATAAGAAATTTGCTTTACTTGTTGATGAGTCTAGAGATGCATCTATCAAAGAGCAAATGGCTATGTGTTTGAGGTGAGTACCTTTGCTTGTATTGTATGTGTGTGCTGTTGTAGGTGTATTTTTTAAGTTGTTATAAATTAATTACGCTCCTTTGTTTTATGTAGGTATATGAGCAAACAAGGAAAAGTGATTGAGAGATTCATTGCAATTGAGCATGTTCGTGACACACGAGCGGCTTCACTAAAGGATGCTTTGGATGGTATGTTTGCTACTCATGGCTTATCTATGTCTAATTTGAGAGGGCAGGGTTATGATGGGGCTTCGAACATGAGAGGTGAATTTCGTGGGTTGCAAAGATTGATCTTGGAGGAAAATCCTTATGCTCATTATATACATTGTTTTGCCCATCAATTACAATTAGTGGTTGTTGCCGTTGCAAAGTGTTGTTCATCAGTAAGAGATTTTTTTGAATACACAAGCATGGTTGTCAACATTGTTAATGCTTCTTGTAAAAGACATGATCAATTGGCCCAAGAGCAACATGATGAAATAGTGCGCCAACTAGAGGCTGGGGAACTTGTTGGGGGGAAAGGGAAAAAGCAATTAACTAACCTTGCAAGACCTGGTGATACACGGTGGGGATCGCATCATAGAACCTTGTGTCGGCTTGTTACGATGTGGAAACCAATTCTAAAGGTTTTGGAAAATCTACATAGTGATGCAGATAATGTTTCACAAAGAACCACAGCCGCGGGGTTGATAAAGCACATGGAGTCCTTTGAATTTGTTCTCATATTGCATCTTATGGTTAGATTATTGGGCAAGACTAATGATCTATCACAATGCTTGCAACTGAAAAATCAAAATATTGTACGTGTTGTGGGATTGATTAAAACTACATTGGAGAATATTCAAGAGATAAGGGAAAATGGTTGGGATGAACTCTTTAAAGAGGCAACCGACTTTTGTGTCAAATACAACATTGTAGTGCCAAATATGGAAGATACAAGGACTGCTAATGGGCGTTCAAGGACATGGGGGGGGGGGGCAATTGGTAACTTACAATCATCATTGCAAAAATGAAATATTCAATGTATTGCATGATCAAATTATTGTGGAGTTCAACAACCGCTTTGCTGAAAGGTCTACTCAGTTGTTGAGATGCATGGCTTGTCTTGATCCCAAGAATTCGTTTGCTAACTATGATGAAGACAAGCTAGTTGATCTTGCTAATATGTATGATGCTGACTTCTCTACATATGAAGTTAATTTCGTCCTTCGAAACCAACTTGACTCATTCATTCATGAAGCAAGAGCGGATCCACGTTTGATGAATTGTAATGACCTTGATCATCTTGCCATAAATATGGTTTTGAGTGATATGCACACAACTTTTCCCTTGGTTTACCGCCTTGTTGAGTTAGCCTTGATTTTACCCGTTGCAACCGTAACCGTGGAAAGGGCTTTCTCAGCTATGAGCATTATCAAGACTAGATTGAGGAACAAGATGGGTGATGATTGGATGAATCATAGAATGGTATGTTACATTGAGCGAGATGTATTTGTGAGTATTGAAGAATCAAAGATCATAGAGCGATTTCAAGGTTATCGTAGTCGCAAGGGTGTTTTGCCTCGTCCAAGAGGTAACTTGTCAAATTTTGTATCCTTTATTAACTATTTTTACATGCTATTTGTGTACTGATTTGCATTTTAAATTTTTTCTTGAAGGTTCAGCCTCTTTTAATATTGAAGATGTAGTCATGCGTGGATCAGACCAACCAATCCTTTGATTGCTATCATCTTTTGTATCATATATAAGATATATATTGTCTTCTGGTATGTTTTAATTTATGTACTGAACCATCATTGAACATTTGCCTGCTATCATATTAGTTATGCCACATAGCTTACTTTTGTATGCCATGAAACTAGATTTTTTGGGGAGTTTTTTTGTACTGTTAATTTCTCGCCCGGGGCGTGATCAAATCCTGGCTCCGCCGTTGGAATGAGGTGGACCAAGGACGATGAGGCGAGCAGCGCTGCGAGCCTGCGAGTCATGAGGTGCTTTTGGATCGCGGCAGCTGGATCCATCCCTTCATCTTCCCCTCGCGCCTCGGCTGGATCCGAGTGCAAGCCCCTGGCATCGTCGTTTCCTGTGCCGAGGGCCACCTGCATCCCCTCGCACGCAGTTCCTCTCTGGAGCGCAGCGAGTACTGGGCTTGGTTGTGTGTATCTCGGTCATGTAAATGGGCTGTCCGGCCCAGTTTATCAGAATGCTTCATTTTTTTTCCGGAGTAGCAGCCCCTTAGGACAGCAGATCCGATGGCCAAAAACGTTTAGATCATCAAAATGGACGGCCAAAAGTGAAAAACGCTGAGAGGCCTCGCTTTAGGTCTGGTTTTACTGTCCTAAATAGTGTCCTAAAAGGTTATAGAGACTGGCAACTGTTTCTCTTCATTGTCACAACTAATTGTGTATCTTTTGTATTATAAAAGAGTTAATATCACCATAGTACATAAACTTACAAACGAGTTAATATCACCATGAGTACATAAACTTACGAAAGAGTTAATACCACCACGAGTATATAAACTTACGTGGTGCTAACAAATACATATACATAAACTTAAAAAATCTATAAAAGCGGTCACTTAACTTTTAAAGATGCAACGGTTTGATTCAAAACATTGTGAAGTGGTTTACCTGGCACGCAACATCGTCAAGTTGCACACGGTCCATATGAACTTTTTGTGGAAAAATCTTAATTTTAAAAAATATTTGAGAGTTCTCAGCTACAAAGCAGAATGAAATGTTATAATAACGACCATGTGTTACCATGAAGTGGCACATATAGACCAGATAACTTTTCCAAACCCCTTGGTCTATTTGTTTTCCCTTCCAACTCGAGAGGAACCAAGGCAGGGCGAGGACGCATTGGAGTTGTCGGCAGCGATCGCGTTGACTTGGAGCCGATCCACTGGGAGCATACTGCCTACCCTTCGGAGTACGATGTGTTACATATCTGGCGGCATCTCTGTAGACCTTGGCAGTTCGTTTCCGTTATGGATTTTACTCACATAGACGCCATGTCACATTCTCCATGAATCCTGTGTGGAAATTGGTTAGTTTTTGTTGGGAATGGTCTGCTAGATTCACCAACCAGACAAGTTTTTAACATCACACATCACCGTCAACATTGCAGTACACAATTCTAATATATTTCATTAACTTATTTCAACAGTATAAGCTTTTATTAGGGGAACAGTACAAGCTTTTAACATCACACAATACTGCTGACAACCAAATGATCGACATCGTTCCTCAATTCGTTGCAACCGGCCATGTCGCCGCTGCCTGCAAGACCGCCTCTACATCGCGCGGACAATGATCCAACGCCAATGGCCACACCCCATGTCGTCGCCGCCATCGAAATCGCCTCTATCTCATGCGAATAATATCCCAACACCACAATCACCGCCCTCCTTCTCGATGTCGGAGCCATGCGATACTGATATGCATGACTATTGGGAAACCCTCTTCGGTGGGAATACGGGCGCTGGCTTGGGCTTAGGGGTTTGGACTTGGGGTGGACAATCGGGGAATGATGAACCAAGGATCTTATAATGCATCTTACATTCTTAAGAAGTTGCTCCCCACTACTACCAATTTTCTCAACATGCACACACTCCACCTCATCATGCATGCCACATCACCCTTCATTACCATATTTCTCTCAACATGCAAGCATGCCACCTCATCATCCAACATGCATGAGAAAGACCCACCTCAATATGCCACTATGCATAATAAAACCCCACATGCAACATGCATGCGTGGGAATTTTTATTTTATTATGATATCTACATTAAATCCTATATTAGTTTAAAAGTTATTATTTCAAATATACATGCTTCATTTAACCAAACATTTTTCACTGAAATATTTTGCAAAAAAGTTCCGCAACAACGTGCGGGGCATCATCTAGTTCACATAATAGTGTGAGGGAGTTTGGGAGGAAAAAACAGCACAGCGTGTGCAATTCTAGCTTCCTGGACCACGTGTATGCTGTAGTAAATGCGCGGCAGATGATGATGATGTGGCCGAAATTTGGCTTTAAGTTCCGAGCCCCTCACGCAGCAATCATAAGTACCAGGGCGGCGTGGACAATTGCATCCCTATGGTCACCATCCCCGTCGCCGCTGCCGGCCTTATCGCCATGGTTCGCTTCATGGCGGAGGAGCTGGCCAGCCAACTCTCTGAACTCAACTTCGTGCACCTCTTCTTTTCCTGCTTCGTCCCAGCTGCAGTGGCCATCGTCTACCTCATGCTGCGTCCACGCGCGGTGTACCTAGTCGACTACGCCGGCTTCCGCACCCCGTTTAACTGCCGCGTTCCCTTCGCCACATTTCTCGAGCATGCCAAACAACATCCCCAGCTCAACGAACGCAGCATCCGGTTCATGACGCGGTTGATGGAGGGCTCGGGGATAGGGGAGGAGACCTGTCTGCCACCCGCGCACCACTACGTTGGGACGCATAAATATTGCACCGTTGATGCCGCCCGCGCTGAGTTCGAGCTTGTGGCCTTCTCGGCCATCGACGACCTTCTCGGCAAGACCGGGATTGCGCCGGACGCCATCGACATACTCATCGTCAACTGCAGCTTATTCTGTCCAACACCGTCGTTGGTCGACATAATCATAAACAAGTACAAGCTGCGGAGCGACGTCCGCGGCATGCACCTCTCCGGCATGGGATGCAGCGCCGGAATGATCTCCGTGGGGCTGGCGAGGGAACTCCTTCAAGTTGCTCCCATTGGCGCGCACGCCCTGGTCATCTCCACCGAGACAATCACGCCGAACTACTACCTCGGGACCGAACGCGCAATGCTCCTGCCCAACTGCCTCTTCCGCATAGGCGGGGCGGCCGCGCTGCTGTCGACATCGCCGGCAAAGGCTCGGTTCCGCCTCAAGCATGTCGTCCGCACGCTCACCGGCGCTGAGGACAGTTCGTACCGGTGTGTGTTCCAGGAGGAGGACGGAGAGGGCCATCGGGGGATTAACCTCAGCAAGGATCTGATGAACATCGCCGGCGACTCCCTCAAGGCAAATATAACCGCAATGGGGCCACTCGTCCTGCCGGCAAGGGAGCAGCTCATGTTCGCCTTCTCCTTCGTCGCGCGGAAGGTGATCAGCAACAGGGTGAAGCCGTACATCCCCGACTTCCGCACGGCGTTCGAGCACTTCTGCATCCACGCTGGTGGCCGTGCGGTCATCGACGAGCTGCAGAAAAGCCTGAGCCTTTCCGACGAGCAGGTGGAGGCGTCGCGGATGACGCTGCACCGGTTTGGAAACACGTCGAGCAGCTCGCTGTGGTACGAGCTGGCCTACATAGAGGCCAAGGGCCGCATGCGCAAGGGAGACCGAGTGTGGATGATCGGCTTCGGATCCGGATTCAAGTGCAACAGCGCAGCCTGGGAGTGCATCCAGCCTGCGCGCAACGCCCATGGCCCGTGGGCAACGTCCATCAAGAGATATCCGGTAGATGTTCCTGATGTTCTCAAGCATTAAACGCTGGCTTTCATTGCAAGTACGGTCTCCGTCACGGTTTTATATGCCTTGCGCGACGCGTATCGTACTCCTAGATCGTTAATTTAACTATCATAATATAAGATATATCATCCGAAGTTTCTAATGATATGATTTTTATAATATGCTATGTTGGTTAAATTCATGACCTATAGGTACGTGCAAGTCTTATAAATCTTCTATCTATCTATCTATTATATACTAAAAGCAAAATACAAAGGTTTCTCTTCTAAGCACCACGATTAATCCACATCATCAGAATTTTTTCAACCATTGGATCTGTAGATTTATGGCTATGATTTAAATATAAATCCTAAAAACTAAAAGCCGTGTTACTGTTTAATTCAGCACGACAAGTTTTACGGTGTTGAGCCGGTGCAGTCCGGCCGTGTCACGTACTACTAATACTAACCTGGATACCCGAAAAAAATACTAACCTGGATTACCCTCAAGAAAGAAACTCCAGGCGTGTTTGGTGTTCCTTCCCGAAAAAAGAATCCAGGATGGTTGTTTGTAGATAGACACGGTGTCAAGGCTATGCACCAAGGGCGTATAACGTGACAAGACTAATACACATGCTATTTATTTTTAGAACCGAAAATAGTAGATAGTAGACTAATATATATTGTATGGATATATGCATGAATTAATAAAATGGTAAAAATATCTATATTATTCTTGAGGTAAAAAAACATAAAAGATATAATATATTCAATTTTAAAATCTATTTTCTCAAATTTCCTTAAACCTTTTTTTAAATGACCCCTTTTATTTGTTTCTGAAATAAAGTACATAGACCAACTACATATCAGAGGGAGATATGTGTCTCTTCTTCTCCTGCCATAATTAGATTTTGAAGATGTGACAAACAAAAATTGATTGAAAATACTGGTAATTCCATAAAGTGAGAATTATCAACTATGTGTGCGATGACCTTAGTGCATTAAAGTGGTTGATCATAAATTAATAGTTCCATAAAATTCTCAATATAAAATTTTAACTAATAAATTAATTTTATAGCGACCATGATTATGCTAAAGATCTCATATGGACAAAACAAATTTAGTCATATCGAACATTTTGGAGTAACACTACATTTATGCATTACAATGCCATTTGGAAATACTTATGATAGTAGTTATGAATTTTTGAAGTTTACATAATTATAAATTAAATATACAATCAAAGGTATGGTCAAATCTAGGTGATAATTAATATGATAGGTCCTACATTGAGTTAAAACTTAGACTATTAGTCGGGTGATCTGCTGTTGTGGTTTATTATCAATAAGGTCACAAGTGCCAAAAAAAATTGTCATCTAAATTTATTGTGGCATTTTATACTCGTATGGTTGTACCATCTCATGCGGCTTAAAAAATCTTTCTTTGGTTCCATAAAAGTAATCAATTTTGTGTACGTCATACATCTGGTACATTGAGTCTAATTATTGAGAAAAGTAAAGAAAATTCCCAAAAAATTCTACTCCCTCCAATAAAAAAAATCTTACATGGAAAAATGTCGGTATTATTAAATAGCTGAATATCGATTTGAAAAAAGGTGGGTTTCAATTTGTATGAGTGCTTGAAGACATACTGAGGTGCTAATTTTCGAGCAATTCGAAGAAAAAATGCATGTTTTTCTTGACAAATGTCATGTTTTGAGATACATATGCATCTCACATGTCATGGATATTCCATTCAAATTTGTTATGAAGTTCTATTCACAAAAACATGTACCTATACCCTAAAGTATTAATGATTCTTAGATTTATTTTTATTGATATTTAATTAGGCAGGATTTTATTTATTGCACGGTAATTATTTTGCTATTCTTATTTTAGTAATACAGGTTCAAATATGAGTCTTATTTTTCTATTCTTATTTTCTTTATGTCTACTTAAGCATGCTGCAAGATAGTTTATTCTATATCAGTGGGTTTCTTCATAAGAACCAAAGGGATTTTTTGGTAAATGCCTTAATGTAAAATCTATAGTCCATATAATTTAGATGAGAAAAATATCTTTCTTCCAAGTGGTATACTGTTAGCATATTATCGTTATCATTATCATCATTACTAGCCATATAATAAAAATATGTTTTCAATTTTATTTTAAACATATTCAAGACACTAAAGATGCCCTCGCATTTGCGAGGGCCACCCTGCTAGTTGTGATAAAGGTCATTTAGCTCAAAATAAATCATTAAATGCATGAAAAATAGCAAATGAAGTCAGAAAGGGTTGAAATTTTAGTATGTGGCTTTGAATGGTGCATATTGAATGCAAAAAAAGTCTTGAGTTGAAATAAGTTTAGAAAAATGAAATGTTTTTGTAACAGATGAGTTCTCGTTTGAAACCCTTATACTTTGAAAGAGATGGTCCAGTTTGTACACTAAGTGCATCCAATTTTTGCCGTAATCCTCTCACCTATTGCACACATGTTATGTGGGTCAAATGATGATACCTTGCCAAGTTTCAGCCTTTTCTGGGGGCATATGTCTTGGTTCCAGCCAAGAACCGGGACCAATGCACCTCGCTCCTGGCCCACAAGCATTAGTTTCGGTTTGTGGCTCGACCAGGGTCATTTAGCTCAAAATAAATCATTAAATGCATGAAAAAGAGAAAATGGTGGCGGCGACGCGGCAAACTTAAAACATTCAACAAACTTAACATCTCAAACCTAGAACATAAAAAAACTACTCCTCCTCGTTGTCGGAGAAATCGTTTTCGGTGTCGGAGCTGATGTCATCCTCCAGCGCTATCCAGCGGGGGTCCTCGAGGGGCCAGTTGGCGGAGCCTCTCGTCAGTTCCTCCTCCGCCATCGCCTTGGCCGCCCGCCGCTCCTCCCGCCATTCATGACGCTCCTGTCGCCGCTCCGCGCTCTCGGCCGCCAGCCTCGTCCAGTGTTCCGCCTCCTCCGAGGCTTCACGGGGATGGCTCGCGTACCAATCCTGCACGACACGCTGGTCCTGCTCCGAGGTGAGGCCGAGCACCGCTCGTCGACGATGGAGGCGGTGGTCCTCTTCAGTGAGGAGGAGCGGCGGATATGCCATGTCCTCCGCCTCTTCCAAGCTGCGACAGTGGCGGTTATTCATCTTCGTGAGCGGGCGACCGAGCCTCCACGCCGCAACGTCGTACGCGCGGGCGGCTAAATATGCATGCCAGAACCTGCCGAGACACACATGCTCGTTATTGGCGCAAGTGATCACCGCCATGAATGTGCCGTCCGAGCGCTCGCAGACGCCGTGGTAGCTTGGTCGGCGGCGGCGAGGCGGCATGGTGGCGGTGGCGCAGAAGGGGAAAGAGTGCACCAGAAAAGAACTAGTGGCGTCTGGCGTTGCGTGGAGTCCTCTTCCACGCGCTTTTAACCGTACATGATTTTGAATCCAACCAATCAGAAAGAAGCACACGGATTGCGTGTTTCTTTCAAGCGCTTGTGAGTCGTTGGATCAGGCTTCTGAGCCGTTGGATCCAACCAATCAGGAAGAAGCACACGGATCGCGTGTTTCTTTCAAATGAAGTCAGAAAGGTCTTTAGCACCGGTTTCAACCACAAACCGGTACTTCAAGCGCTTTATTTCTTTCAGCTCACCTCGACCAATCAGGAAGAAGCACACGGATCGCGTTTTTCTGTCAAGCGCTTTGTGATCGTTGGATCAGGCTTGTCAGCTGTTGGATCAGGCTTGTCGTTGTCTATATATAGCCCACCTCTTGGACATGTTCGACACTCATTTCATCGGCCGAATACAAATCATTCGGATTCGCCTGGTTGCGTTCTGACGGTGCTTTTGATATGCGGGCACTCACGAGAGCCACACCGTCGGGCTGTAACCAGGCGAAACCGTGTGTTTTGTTGATCTTATATATATCTAGTTAGAAATCTTTTACTTCATCGACCAAATACAAACCATTCGGATTCTCCTGCATACGTTCGACGGTGCATTTGATATGCTTGCACTCTAGAGCCACCGTCGGGCTGTATGCAGGAGAAATCGTATGTTTTGTTGATCTTACATATATCTAGCTAGAAATATTTCACTTCATACCGACGGTGCATTTGAGAGCCACTATATTTCGCAAATGACTGCCTGGACGAGCAATGATGGAATCTTTTAACAAGGCTCGTGATAATGCTGGAAGTAGTGCTCAGAAGAGTTTGTCCGAGAGCAACAATTTGAAAGCTATGATCACTGTAGGCTCAAAAGACAGTTTCATTAATATTTCTCAAATGACTGCCTGGACGCACAATGATGGAATCTTTTAACAAGGCTCGTGATAATGCTGGAAGTAGTGCACAGAAGAGTTTGTCCGAGAGCAACAATTTGAAACCCTTGATGGTCCAGTTTGTACACGAAGTGCATCCAGTTTTTGTCGTAGCACTCTCAATAGTTTTAGCAAGTTCAACTGATGTAGCCCTCTAAAAAAAATACCTGCTTGTAATACCTGTTGAGAGGGCTACGACAAAAACTAAAATAAAAAGTATAGCAATTTCATTATAGGATGTCAATGGAAGATTACTCCACACCCTGTACACCGTAAAGGCAATTTTCGGTTAGCCCCTGATTAGTGGCAAATCTAGCTACTCTGCAGACAAGAGAACTCCAGCTGAAATGCCCGTATTAGATTTCGCAATCTCATACGGGGTTTCAGCTGGAACCCGTCTCGTCGGCAAATCTAGCAAATCTGCCCACCAATCAAGGTTCAACCGAAATTTGAACTACAGTATACAAGATATAGTTAAATCCCTCATGGACAACCTTTTTTGAAATTGTTATGCTATGATAAGTCCACTCTAACCCGTGCTTATAAACCGGCCGAACTCCTCTTCGGTTAGCGAGGTGGTACTAAACTTAGTGAACCTTTAGACCGGTTCTAGGTACCAACCGGTTCTAATGCAACTAGGTGGCCCGCATGCCGAACGGCAACCTTCCACCACATCTTTAGAACCGGTTGGTAGTACAAACCGGTTCTAAAGGGGCGCTAGCACGGCACCGCTTGGCTGGGGCCCCACCACACGAACCGGTTCTCGAACCATGACCTTTGCTCATATCCAAAGGCATGTTTTGTACTAGTGTATCAACCTAATAGCAATACGTCCTGGTCAATCTCAAGACGATGATCAAAAAACAAAATCGATGAAAATTGAACGTGCATGCATGTAAGAAGAATTTAGAACCTTTGAAAATGATTTTAAATGTATTTGAAAAAATGTTAGCTCAAGTAAATGTTCTTCAAAGCTCCAGAAATATGTCCCATTATAAGTTTTCAAGATTTAGGATGTCAACACTTTAAATATGAATTATTTAACCATATGTGCAATTAAATTTCAAATCAAAGATCTATTAAGATGAGAGAGAGTTTCACTTTATCAAATTTCCTAAATTTTAAAATACTCTTAAAATAATAGTAGGAGGTGCTGTAAATTTTTGATTAATTTGAAAAATCAAATACTCTGTCCGATCTATCACAACAAAATATATTTTTATGCACTAAGCCTCATGATTTAAAATCGATTTTTTGTGGAAAATCAAATTATGAATTACCTAGAATTTTAATTTTCTATGAGAAAATTATTTTTTATGAATACACATATGTAGTTGCAAGCATTGTTTTAGGTTTAGTTAAGGGTGATGTCACCACCCTCTCCATTCAATGTTTTTTTCGTTTCATATTGTCTCGCTATTGTATTTTGAAGGTAATAATTATTAAAAATAAATCACGCTCATTTTTAGATTTTTCATTTGTTCTTCATAGTTTTTTACTCTAAACAATATTTATTTCAAAAAATATTTCTATAATTAAATTATAGTATGTTTCATTATTTTCTCACATTATAAAACATTCCAAAAACACAATCTATAGGCTTCATTAAAAACATTATTTTAATTCAATCTGTTAAAAAATAGTCATAACTGGTCCAAGAAACTTAATATATAGGACCACAATAATTTATGAGCATTCTTTAAAATAAAAAAAGTCCTTCTCATCTATAGCTAAAAAATGGAATGCTCATCAATTAGTGCGGCCCTTTTTTCAACCAGGTGTTTTTCCATATTTTTCTAGAATATGTGTTAAACATTTTTCGAACGCACGTTGATAGATTTCTTTGATGATAAAAAAATCTTTAACTCGGTGTGTATTTTTTTTTACGTCCTATAAACATTTTTAAAATGTACAGGAATAGATAATTTTAAACGTGATATTTTTTAAATGTCACTTACATTTTTCTGGATTAGAAACATTTATATCAAAATTACCTGAACATCTTTGTATATTGTATAATACCCCCTCCGTTTAGAAATATATGACGTTTTGGTAGGCTAAATAGAGATAGTACTTTATAAGAACGGGGCATGCATTTTTGTGAATAGTCTAAAACTGTAGAAAAAATACTTAAGATGTTCAGATAATGCGCAATGAAACATTTTTTGTACACTTCGCGGTTGCAATGACCGATAATTACCTAGAAAATCAGGAGCAAAGACTATGATGGACCAAAAAAGAGGAGAAACACACCTACCTTTATTATTTAGTATAAGATAAAGAATAGCAAACATGCCCGTGCGTTGCAATGGGAGAAAATAAAAAAAGTTTATTTTAAATTTTAAACTCGTAGTTGTTCGTGATTTAAACTCCAAAGTCGAAATCTCCATCGTTTGTACACTGAGCTAATAGATACCGATCTAAATTGAAATGGTACATGTTTGATGCACCAGGAAATAGAGGATCCCGTCGCGATGGTTGGGTGGATATTAGAACAGATTAAGCCAGCCCATTAGCGCAGAAAAAATATTCGTACTCAAAATTTATAAAAATTTAAATACTCGCACTTAAAAATACTTGCTCTCTGTGAAACATTTTCATTTATTTTTTTATTCTTCTTTTGCATTAAGTGTATAAGATGTTTGCACTCAAAAAGTAATATTTAAACAATGTTCATACGTGAAAAAGTGTATAAAATCTGTGAACGCATTTTTAAGTATTTCATTCTTGTAAAATGTGTTAAAATATTGTCGCTTTAAATGTGTTTAATTATTCACACAGAATTTTTTTAGTGTGAATTCATACAAAATAATAATTATTTTAAGTGCCAACAATTTATAAAATGCTTGATTTTTTTTTAAATCTCAAAAACTTTTTCAATTTATGGGAACAGTTAGTGCAGAGCGAGCACATGAACGACTGCATTTACTTTTCTGAAAAACAATTGCTAACACATAAGAAATTACGGAAAAAAAACAGAGCCGCAGTATATGGGCTAGCTTCGTTGCTCAGGTGATACGCCACAGATGGGCTTAGGCCCAGAAAGCCTATATGCGAGGCAGCAAGATGTTTTTTTATTAATTTTTTTGCTAGAAACAATGAACTACGGGTTGATTTAATAAAACGAGAAGGACGAGTGAAGGAATGAGTGAAGGAATCAAATATCGGCACCTAAAATCAGCGCCTGCGTGTCTTGTCCGGCTCCGCATCAAGTCGGGGAACAATGACCTCCCACCTCACCAGGTATCATCGGAGCCAGTTGGCGGAATGTCCCACTTTTAGGCCTTGTTTGGATTAGCGTTTTGGTTTAGAATATAGTTGTAAAAAAATACAGGTCTCTATCCATCGTTTCAATTCAGGCCGGAGATTGTATAGCGACCGATAAAATACAAGTGTAAGTAGAACACCTCCGTATAAAATACCCCCAATCCAAGCGCGGCCTTACCGTTCAACGCATTCACCGGGATCCATCACGAGAGGGTGCTGTTGGGAGAAGTGGCGCAATATCTAAGGTACTTTGTATGTGCTTAAATGGGCACATCTGTGTACATAATATACGTTATACTCTTGGTACGGGACTTCATACCATGCATGATACTATCGTAGTTTGCTCGCTCCAGTTCACCATGATACCATGCGGCTGACTGTGACGCTGTTGTTTGAGGCAGGTGAGGGGGAAGCGGGTGCGAGACGGAGTTATCTTTTTCAAGATTTCTCTTTTGAGACAAGTATTTTAGAGATGAAGTTAACTAGTGTTAATGCCTTTTAGCCGTGCACCATTATCTTCATTGTCACGTGCATGATTTGACACGTTAAAAACAGATTAAATTTTTTACTTAGTGTTTCTTGCGGTGAAAAGTACACCAAATTTTATTGTTGTGGTTTTTCGCAAATAGTGACCGATTTAAATTCTGTCGTTTACCCATCATCTTCTTTATAATTTGGAAAAGTATTACTTTAAACAGACTGATCCCACGCTATTGTAAGCCACGCTGAGCGAACGACACGCGTCCCCTAAGCTGGACCCACGCACCGCTTATCTCATCCCGAAAACGCACAACCACACAATTCTCTCAACCTTCGTCTTCCTTGCATCGTCATTTTTCCCTTCTCTAGATTGGAGTAAGCTGACAAATCGATTGCAAATTTGCAACCGCTGCTGTTAGCTTTTGATCTTCCGTTCGTGCCCGCTTCTGCAAAGTAAAACGACGGCCACAGCTTGCCGCTGCTGTCGCACGGGGAACGGCGTTCGCTGGACGTGCTGCAATGGGATGTCGCACACCGTTGCCGGCGACTCTAGCAGCGGTCAGAGGCGACTCTCATAGTTGTTACGCAACACTGGTTAGCGGTTTCCGGTGTTGCGATGCAATGCTTTGCGCTGTAATGGTGCGCTCACACCGGCTGACGGTGTTGCGGTGAAGCGCTCACCAGCGACCCTCGAAGCTTCGGCTCCCGTTGGTGGCTTTCCAGTGCTGCGAGGAAGCGCACGGTGGCGACTCGTGGTGCCGATGCTGCGACGAAGCTTTCACCAGCGGGTGCTGCATTGAAGCTTTCAGGGCCGTCTCCAGGAATTCGGGGCCCCGGTGCGAAACGTAAAATAAAATCCCAAAATTTACATTAAAATGTATAGTTAATATTTTTTTAGGGTAAGTTTATGGCTAATATAACCAAAAATATTTTCTATTAATTGTATCGCTCCAAATATTTGTTATTTTAGATAATATTTAAATATATATCATATAATAATGCTAAAGAGTAAGCATAGCACCGAAACAATAAACGTGTTTTTTGCGCATTGTATTAAAACAGTAAACCGAATGCATGTCTTATCGGAAAGCATCACTCCTCTTGTATTTTTTTAAACAAATTGTAAAATCCATTGAGTTTTTTCAAATCAAAATATGCTAATGGTGTAGGGAGCAAACAACGAAAAAATAGTACTAGGATTGAAAATTGAACTAAGAGTGGTGTGTTAATCCTTTTCTTTTTGAATTGTAATCCTATTAATTTTGATTAACATTAAGTGCATGCCTAGTAGCGCTACTAGTGACCTAGTAGCGCTACTAGTGATTGCATCTGCTGGAGAAGATCGCTGGATTTTGGCTTTTTTAGCAAACCGAGAGATCGCGGACACACACGATTTGGTGGTCCAGAAGAGCCTGCTTTGTTGGGCTGAATCTTGGTACTAAGCCCGACTGGAGAGGCTTGTTGGCTGGAATGAACGTGTCTACTACGCTTCTGGCGCATATTCTTCTAGCTGCAGTTTTCTGCCAACAGAAATCCAGCTGGCCAACCAAAAAGACCAACCATACAACGCACTGGCCAACCTCTCAATTTTTTGATGCATGCATGGTATGAATGTATTTATTAATGCTACATTTGCTACATCTCACAACCAATCGGTGACTACCTTGGTCTCAGAGATTTTTCAAACGTGCCTTCTAAACCCTGACGGAGGAAGTAGCATTATAATTAATTCAATTGACCACAGCAAGCCGTCTATCAATCTCGATGAGCCTTCTCAATTGACCACAGCAAGCCGTCTAGCAAGTGCCGTTGGAATCCAGCCATCTCGGGTGAGGACGAACGATCCTACGCACGCCACTATCAAAGGCAACATCCGTTGTTGCAAGGGAAGCCACCACAACCTTGGAGCAAGCTTGTGTTTCAGGCCCACCGGCGCTCACGGCACGCTGCCGCAATCTCAGCCATCGGAAGCGTGCTGGACAACTTTGCAACAAGACTCTCGCTAGTAAAAAACAGGGCTTTGGTTCGGTCTTCTCTAGCCCATTAATTTCGGTTGTGCCACGAACCGAAACCCATGGGTGTCGTACGTCTCGGTTCGTGCGCCCAGGGGGCCGGCAGGGCCTCGTGAGGCATTGGTCCCGGTTCCAGACAAGAATCGGGACAAATGGACCTCGCTCCTGGCCCACAACCATTAGTCCCGGTTTCTGGCTCGGCTTGGGACGAAAGGCTGGCCATTAGTACCGGTTTCAGCCACGAACCGAGACTAATGATTTGGCTATATATACCCCTCGCCACCGAGCAGAGCACTCCACTGGTGCTCTGTTTTTTCGAGGAGGGCAAGAGAAGGGCTCTCTGGTGCTCTAGCTCACCTCCAATGCACGTTATGTGTTCGATGAAATGCCCAAGCCACACTACTTAAGCTTTCTCCTCTTCAAACTCGACCTCCAGACAAGAACCTTCAAATAAGTAGTCCAAGTCTGTAACGAAATTACTTATATTCGACTCAACTGAACTGACCACACTCTGAATTATAAGTCATAACAGAACTGAAAGCTAGCTAAACTGCCGTGTGATTAAAAGACCAAACCATGTAAAGCACCATTACGATAAAGCACCATTCAGTTTTTCCAACACCTCAACAGAGCAGAAGTAGTTACCTTGTCGATTCCATTACTGACGGCTGGTGGCCACTGGAGCGGACCTCCTGGGAGAAATTCCTGCTTGTGGCGGTGACGCTGCCGTTGTCTTTGGCGTGTTCATCTCCAACTACATATGAAGAACATATTTGTTAGAAACTCCAGCTGCATATGAATATATTTTCTTCCTCTAGCTTGAACAGAAAATAATCTTACATGTTTATATGGCTAGGCAATAGCTCTTCCTTGAGCTTGTCCAATGTTAGTCACATTACCAATGGGACAAGGCAATATGGCATCTCTTTTGATGATGTAGTTGACGACAATTTCACAACATTCATTGCCAAGCTCATGACCCCCTACGATCTTTTTCCTATCAGTTTTTAGATTGGTAGCTTTGGCCACAGGTGTACCATGATCACGGTAAATATTGTACAAAATCACGTCTTTGCCTTTCTGAAAATAATTTGTTAATCAGGAGTTAGAACTAAGCATTGCCAAAATAAAAAAAAAGAATTAGAGAAGGACTAAGTCACCAGATTATTCTTTTGTGTAGCTATTGTTTCCTTCCTTTTTTGCAAGCCTTGTTCCTTTTTCTTTTGCATCAGGTGTTCTTCTTTCTTCTTCTTCACTAGCTCATCCTCCTTCCTCTTCTTCACTAGCTCATCCTCCTTCCTCTTTAGTAGCTCAACCTCATTCCTCTTCTGCGGTACCTCATCCTCCATCCTCTGTAGTAGCTCATCCTTCTTCCTCTTTTCTAGTTCTGTTGTAATGTTCACTCGTTGGGCTGCTGCTTCCTTCTTCTTTCAAATCATCAATTCTGCTTCTGCTTTTTTCTCTTGAAATTTCCTTTGTGCTTCCATCAACTCTTGCATCACTACTTCTTCCTCACCACTGTCGACATCATCAATAGAATTATCTAATGCGACTGAATAGTTTCCTACACTAACTTGAGGGTGAGGTTGAATTTCATTATTAGCAGCATGCATGGTGTTGTTTCCAGCAGATGATTCTGATAGCATTCTTTTCATGTTTTGCAGTTCTTCCATCATGGCATCAATCTGAGATTTGGTATCAACTCTTATTTCCTCTATATCATTCTTTAGAGCTTCATTTTCTTGCCTAGCTTTTGCAGCTTCCAGCTCTGCCATTTGGAGCTTTGTAGATTTAAGATTTGCAGCACCTGGAATACCAAGAGAACTGGCACTCGGTCCTAATCCTACGCCCCTAACATAGCCATTTCGCTCACTCCCTAGTACATGTGTGAAGATGTCACCTTGATCAATGGATTTTTCTAACAACTCAGGATGCTCTTAAATTGCAGTATCTATGTCCTTCTACAATAAGAGTAACAAAAATTTCTAGGGCAGTAAGCACATAAAAATTAGCGGCTCAGATTTAAAGAATCTAAAATTAGAGATTTAAAGGAATAATACTAGAAGTATATGGAAGATTATTTGGATGGTAAAGAAAACAAAGACACACACATTTCCGGGTCGATTACACGGAGATGATGGAGTGGCACACGCGTATTCTATGTCCAGCACAAAATGTAGCCCAAGACTCCAGCCCATATATCATATGTGGAACATTTTCAGACCGAAGCCCAGCACGCCAGAAATAAAAAGTAAAAAGGCCCGTCACAAAAGTATGTAGATTTATAACAGTAAAACTGGACCTAATCCCTGCCCTCTCATGAATTAGGTATTTCTGGTGGTTTGATTTCATTCGTTAAACTTTGTTAACCGTCCGATCTGAAAGGAACGCTATGTTTACCGCGAACTAGGCCTAATGTCGCGAGGGCAGCTACTCCCGTAGCTATTTTGGAGGCATGTGATTAATTGGGCCAGTTTTTCCGCTCGGCCCAAGGTAGCGAAGCCCGCTTCAACCTTGAAGAAGAAAAACCAACGAACAAGAACATCCCTTCGCTGCTCACAGCCACAAAGCTTCAAAGCCACCCCGAGCTTCAAAGCCACATTGCAGAATCATGGACTTCGGGGGGAGAAGCGGACTTGGTAGCTTCTTTGGGCCCAAAGCTTCAGGCGCTGTCTGAAAATCTGATGCTATGGGACCGGGTAACGTTTGGGCATGTGAAAGCTGAAATCAGGAATTTGAAAAAAGAAAATGAGATCTTGCTGGGAGTCCCAGGAAGAATAGCACCAAGCGTGAGAGAGGAGGAGATCAACGACAGGTTGCTAGAGTTGTACTGCCGAGAAGAGATCCTGGAGAAACAAAGATCACGAGTTGAATGGCTTCGGGATGGAGATAAAAATACGAAGTTCTTCCAGATGAGGGCTTCTAGACGTCGCAGAAAAATTTCATCAGAAAGCTGGAGAGGGAGGATGGGACAGAAGTTGAGGCCGACAATGAAATGGCTGAGATGACCGCAGATTTCTATAGAAATTTATATGCTAGTGAGGGAGTTCATGATATGCAGGAGGTGTTGAACAAGGTACCAGTCAGAGTAACGGAGGAAATGCGACATGGACTTGACGCTCCTTATAGTGCGGAGGAGGTTAAAAAAGCATTGTTTCAGATGGGGCCATCTAAGGCACCTGGTCCAGACGGTTTCCCTGCCCATTTTTTTCAGAAACACTGGGCGGTGTGTGGTGCCGAAGTCACCAAGGTGGTCCTAAAGATTGTTGAAGGCCAGGAGAGTGCACAACTCATAAACAAAACAATTCTGGTATTGATCCCCAAAGTTAAAAACCCTCGGTTACTCTCGCAGTTTAGACCTATTAGCTTATGCAATGTCTTGTATAAAATTGCCTCTAAAGTTATAGCTAATAGACTGAAGGTGGTACTCCCATCTATAATTTCTGAAGAGCAATCGGCTTTTGTCCCCGGAAGAATGATCACAGATAATATCATCATGGCGTACGAGTGCTTGCATTTTATGAAGAGAAACAAGGCGGTCAAGCATCGCCATTGTGCCCTCAAGTTAGACATGATGAAAGCATATGACAGAGTTGAATGGACCTACCTCCAAGCCATTATGTTAAAACTGGGTTTCTCAGAGAGGTGGGTGTCCATTGTGATGAATATGGTGAGCTCAGTTTCGTTTTCATTCTTATTCAACGGGAGAAAACTGGAGGAGTTTACCCCTACGAGGGGTATTCGACAGGGAGATCCATGTTGGATATGTGCCCTAGAGACAAATTAATAAAGATATTTGTCACATATCCGTTTTGTTCATAATACGTTTTATACTGTGCTATAACTGTATTACTTGGAAATACTAATACGGGTGTAGTATAAAACATGGTCCGTAGTTTAACTCGGGTAAACTATCTCATTGGGCAATTGATTGATCAAGCTTTCCTGATCATGGCGACACTTAAGTCCATTGACAATGAGGTCATATCATTAGGGGAATGACGTGATGGACAGACACCCACCTAAAGTAATGCAATGTGATCGAGTCACATAGTTCAGCGTTGCTATGACTTTGTAACGTATGGCTTAGTCCTTAGACCGTAATGATCATACGTAATCACGATCTATGAGGAGACTTTGATTTGTATCCCACCGCCTGACTGAAATATGCTGGCTATAACGGTGCACTTTGGGTATTCCGAAATAGATGGTTGATGAGTATGTTAATAGATCAAAGCGGGATTTGTCAGTCCTTGTTGACAGGACATGTACTCTGGGCCCACTCGGTGATATTGCATCAACCCCTTGCAAGGACGTGACTAGGTCACAAGAGATGCAATGATCATGGACGAGAGAAAGTTGTTTTTCGTGAAGCGAGATGTGAACACGGTATGTGGGATACCGACGATCAAACCTCGGACAAACAAGGTACCGCAGAACAAAGGGATTACGTCGTATCGTTAACGGTTTCCAAAAGCGATCGAAGCTCATTCGATGGAAGCGCAGGGGCTGTCAAGGACTGTAACCAGGTCCAACTGACTAGTCATTGGTCCATGAGAAGAGTCTCGACCATGTCTGCTGTTTCCCGGACCGTTAGGGTGTTACACTTAAGGGCAATCGATGCATAGGACAGTTACGGGATCAATCGGTGAAATAGGAGAAATCACCGGAATAGTTCCGGAGGAGAACGGAATGGTTTCCGGACATTTTGAATAGTTCAAAATAAAGTTTAATTGTTTTAATAATGTTTTTATTATTTCATTATCTGAATTAAATATTTAAAACTTATTAAATAATTAAAATAATGGAAAAAGGCTACATGGGCCTTTGAGGCCCATTAGGGGAGGAGGGGGTTCCCCCCCTTGGGCTTGGCGCCAAGGGGTGGGGCCCAACCCCCCCTTGGCCGGCGCCCTCCCCCCCCTTGGGGGTTTAGTCCCACATGGGGGAGGGAAGAGGGTTCACACCCCTCCTTGGCCTTTATATAGAGGGGTAGACCCCCCTTTTTCCATACAACAATTGATCTCCTTCTTCTTCCTTCTTCATTTCCGGAAGTTGACTCCCCTTGTTTGGAGTCTGCACCAGGATTGGAGTTCTCCACCATAAGGCAGGCCGTCGCTCTGCCGGAGTCGGGATCCGTAGCCGTCTTCTTTCCGCTGCTCGCCTGGTTCGGAGCCCGAAAGGAACATCGATTGTGCCTTACGTGTATAATCTCTTCGAGGCACTACACCTGTGGTGCTGCTTCATCGCCGGAGGTTCACCGGGAGTCATCCTCGCCGGTGGTGGTCTTCTACACGACAGGGAGGTCGTAGATCAGAGTCTACGCCAACCACGTTCGTAAGAACGTTTCCCTCTTTCGGTCTTCAAAGGTATGAACACCGATTCCCTCCGTTACTTTACATCGCCATAGCATAGATCTTGGGTTCGGGTACCGTAGGTGTGAAAAATTTGTGTTTTCTGCCCCGTATCCCAACAGTGGTATCATGAGCTAGCTATGCGTAGATGTATTGTACGGATAGAACACATCTAGGATGTGGGCATCGAATCTTCATTCGTTACCCTCCCACGTGTACTCATTCAGCATTGCGGCAATGTCTGATGAAGCGGCCCCCGACCGACCTTACGCGTTTACGCGAGACTGGTTCCACGCTTGACATATGGCTTGTACCATATAAAGTGGCTGGGGGGGTGTCTGTCTCTCTGCATTAGCGATGCGAAGATGTTTGCAACGGAGGGCCCCGACAAGGGTGTAATAGAGACGGATAAGAGACGGTGTTGTGGCATGTTTTTCGCAGGATAGAAATCGGTTCTCTCTTTCGAAACCCCTAGAAGCCACGTAAAACTTGCACAAGCTAAAGTAGAAAGGCGTTTTAACTTTGCTTTGCATGAAGGGGGATCATAGGTTGTATGATTTAAAGTTTTACTTCCTGTTTTATGCTAGTATGCTAGATATATCGACGGTAGCACGAAACAGGACCATCTCTCCCAATACCAAAATTGTGTTCTCCCTTTTGATGGGCACCACCTGGAAGGTTCTCCCATATGGCCTGACGCTCCGTACATACCAGAGTTGTCCTACATATTCAACGGAGCTCGCATGAGGTTGGGTTCGGCGAGCCTGGCATATGCAGAGATGGCCTTGCCTGAACAGCTAACATCAAGGTTCGATTGGCAGGCTTGACGTATGTAGATGCGGGCCTGGAACACAGAAGACCGAAAGGTCGAGCACGAGTCACATGCCTGATGTGATTGGCTTAGAGGCCTACCTTGTTCGCATACTGGGCCGTACATATCGGGGGAGGTATGGGGGCTGGGATTGTGTAATCACTTAGTTAAATTGAGAGGTGTTTATCTAAGTGGGAGCTTTCTAGAATTTTAAGATTAAATTGAAACTCCACATTATGAACAAAAGTCTAAATTTTATCATTGTGAATCCAACATTGTAGATGGCAGCACCTCGCCCCTCGTTCAACTTAGGATCATTCCTAGAGAAAGATAAGCTAAAAACAGATGGGACAAACTTCACCAACTGGTTCCGCACCCTGAGGATTCTCCTCGTTCCCCTCAAAATGGCATACGTACTAGAGGACGCACTAGGTGACGCACCAGCAGATGATGCCAGTCAGGACGAGAAGAATGTCTATCTCTCCAGGACTGATGATTACAACCTTGTCCAGAGTGGCATGCTCTACTCCATGGAGGCTGAGCTGCAGAAACGCTTTGAGAGGATGGGTGCATATGAGATTATCACCGACCTCAAGGCGGTCTTCGCACCTCAAGCCAGGGCTGAACGGTACGAGGCTTCTGAAGCCTTCTTCTCAGCAAAGATGGATGAGCACGGCAGCGTGAGTGAGCACGTGGTCAAAATGTCTGGCTACGTTCAGTGCTTGAATGCTCTGGAATGTCAGATTCCAGATGAACTTGCGGTTGATAGGGTGTTGCAGTCGCTTCCCCCTAGCTACAAAGGCTTTGTGCTGAACTACAACATGCAGGGGATGACCAAAACCCCTTCTGAGTTGTTCGCCATGCTAAAGAGCGCTGAGGTTGAGATCAAGAAGGAGCATGCCGTCTTCATGGTCAACAAGACCACTGACTTCAAGAAGTCAAGCAGACGGGAGAAGGCCAAGAGAGGTGGCCCCAGGAGGGATGGCAAGTCAGTTGCTGCTCCTCCCAAGGCACCCAAGCCTAAACTCGGAGTGGAGTGCTTCTACTGCAAGGGTGAAGGTCACTGGAAGCGCAACTGTCCCAAGTACCTAAAGGACAAGAAGGCTGGCAAGGTCGCCAAGAGAGATGAAGGTATATTTGATATACATATTGTTGATCTTCTCTTGACAAGCGCTGGGAACACATCCTGGATATTTGATACAGGGTCTATCGCTCATATTTCTAATTCCATTCAGGGACTAAGGAATAGGAGACGCTTGGTTAAGGATGAAGTGACGATGCGCGTGGGGAATGGCTGCCAGATTGAAGTCTTGGCGGTCGGCACGAAGCATCTTAGTCTCCCTTCGGGATTGGTTTTAGTTTTGAATAAATGTTACTATGTACCCGCGTTGAGTGTGAACATCGTGAGTGGCTCTTGCTTGAAGCGAGACCACTATTCTTTTAAGTCTGATACAATTGGTTGTTCGATTTATAAGGATGATATGTTTTATGTTCACGCACCGGAGTCGCATGGTTTATTCATACTTAATCTCGATGGTGACGTGTGTCACGTTAACAATATTGAGGCCAAAAGATTGAAGAATTATGAAGATCACATGATGATGTGGCATTGCCGACTTGGTCATATTGGTGTAAAACGCATGGAGAAGCTCCATAAGGATGGACTTCTTAAGTCATTGGATTTTGGATCCCTTGATACATGTGAACAATGCCTCATGGGAAAAATGACAAGGACTCCATTCAATGGTGTGATGGAGCGTGCGGATGTCTTATTGGGGATCATACATACGGATGTATGTGGACCCATGAACGTCCCCACTCGCAATGATCTTCGTTACTTCGTGACCTTTACTGATGACTTGAGTAGGTATATTTACTTGATGAAGCACAAGTCTGAAACCTTTGAAAAGTTCAAGGAATTTCAGAATGAGGTCGAAAATCAACTCGGAAGAAAAATCAAGCACCTTCGATCGGATCGAGGTGGCGAGTATTTGAGTCACGAGTTTGGCAATCATCTGAAGTCTTGTGGCATAGTACCACAGCTTACGCCGGCAGGCACACCTCAGAGAAAAGGTGTGGCTGAGCGACGTAATCGAACCCTATTGGATAGTGTACGATCGATGATGTCTCATACTGATTTGCCTGTGTCATTCTGGGGGTATGCATTAGAAACCGCCATTCATATTCTTAATAGGGCACCATCCAAATCCGTAAAGACAACACCATTTGAAGAATGGCATGGCACTAAACCTGAGTTGTCTCACCTGAAGATTTGGGGTTGTGAGGCTTATGTTAGGAAACTACAGCCTGACAAACTTGAATCCAAGGCGGATAAGTGCATCTTTGTGGGCTATCCCAAGGAACTTGTGGGTACACCTTCTACAACAAGTCTGACAACAAAACGTTTGTTGCCAAGACGGGACACTTTCTTGAGAAGGAGTTTCTCGCGAAAGAGTTGAGTGGGAGGAAAATAGACCTCGATGAAGTAACTGACCAATCACTCCAATTGGATGAAATGGCTACGGAATTTGTTCTGGAACCATCTTCCACAGTGGGAGTTGAAGAGAATGGCCAGAACGACATTCATAACGATCATGACATTAATGATGATCATGATGAGAATGAAGAGGAACCTTTTATGCCCCGTAGGTCATCAAGAGTCCGTCAACCTACTGAGTTTTACGGACAGCTTGTGAATGCGATTGACTGTTGAGTCGGATGAACCTACGAGTTACAAAGAAGCAATGGAGGGACCCGAGTCCGAGAAATGGCTTGAAGCCATGAAATCCAAAATAGACTCCATGTACACCAACAAAGTATGGACTTTGGTGGATATTCCCGAGGACCGCAAGGCCGTCGAGAATAAATGGATTTTCAAGAAAAAGACTGACGCAGACGGAAACGTATCTGTCTACAAAGCTCGACTTGTCGCGAAGGGTTTCCGACAAATTCAAGGAGTTGACTACGAGGAGACGTTCTCTCCTGTAGCGATGATAAAGTCTATTCGGATCCTACTAGCAATAGCTGCATATCATGATTACGAGATATGGCAGATGGATGTGAAAACTGCATTCCTTAATGGCAACATTGAGGAAGAGTTGTATATGATGCAACCAGAGGGGTTTGTCGATCCAAGGAATGCTGGTAAGGTTTGCAAGCTTCAACGGTCCATCTATGGGTTGAAGCAAGCATCTCGGAGCTGGAATCTTCGATTTGATGAGGTCATTAAAGCTTTTGGATTTGTCCAAAACGTCGAAGAGTTCTGCGTCTATAAGAAACTGAGTGGGAGCTCTGTAGCATTCCTTGTGTTATATGTAGATGACATATTACTAATAGGGAACGATAAGAAATTCTTAGAGGAAGTGAAGGAATATCTGAATGGACAATTTTCCATGAAGGACCTAGGTGAAGCTGCGTACATACTGGGGATTAAGATCTATAGAGATAGACCTAATCGACGGTTGGCCCTGAGTCAGAATACTTATATTGACAAGATATTGAAAAGGTTCAGTATGGATAACTCCAAGAGAGGCCTCTTGCCAGTTATAAAAGGTGTCAAATTAAGCGTGACTCAATGCCCGACCACAGCTAAAGAGAAAGAGGAGATGTCGTCAAAGCCCTATGCCTCAGCCATAGGTTCTCTCATGTATGCTATGTTATGTACCAGACCGGATTTAGCGCTAGCCATTAGTATGACTAATCGCTACCAGAGTAATCCGGGAATGGCCCATTGGACAGCAGTAAAGAACATCCTTAAGTACTTGAGAAGAACCAAGGATCTCTTTCTCGTTTATGGAGGAGTTGATGAGGAGCTCACCGTAAAGGGTTACGTTGGCGCAAGCCTCGGCTCAGACCTAGATGACTCGAAGTCCCAGACGGGATATGTTTTCATGTTGAACGGAGGCGCGATTAGCTGGAGGAGCGGAAAACAGTCAGTCGTCGCTCAATCTTCAATGGAGTCGGAGTATATTGCCGCTTGCGAAGCGTCAAACGAGGCGCTGTGGCTGAAGAAGTTCGTGATCGAGCTTGGCGTCTTTCCCAGTTGCACTGACCCCGTGGGAATCTTCTGCGACAACACGGGTGCCATTGCTAACGCGAAGGAGCCAAGAACTCACTCTACAGCCAAGCACATCCTCCGAAAGTTCCATGTGACGCGAGACTACGTCAGGGATGGACACACTAGGATTCACAAGATACATACGGATCTGAACGCAGCAGACCCGATGACTAAACCTCTCCCACAAGGCAAGTTTGAAGAACACCGAGAGACCATTGGTGTTAGATACATACCTGATGTAAACTAGTGTAATTTGTACTCTAGTGCAAGTGGGAGACTGTTGGATATGTGCCCTAGAGACAAATTAATAAAGATATTTGTCACATATCCGTTTTTTTCATAATACGTTTTATACTGTGCTATAACTGTATTACTTGGAAATACTAATACAGGTGTAGTATAAAACATGGTCTGTAGTTTAACTCGGGTAAACTATCAATTGATTGATCAAGCTTTCCTGATCATGGCGACACTTAAGTCCATTGACAATGAGGTCATATCATTAGGGGAATGATGTGATGGACAGACACCCACCTAAAGTAATGCAATGTGATCGAGTCACATAGTTCAGCGTTGCTATGACTTTGTAACGTATGGCTTAGTCCTTAGACCGTAATGATCATACGTAATCACGATCTATGAGGAGACTTTGATTTGTATCCCACCGCCTGACTGAAATGCTGGCTATAACGGTGCAAAGAGGGTACACGAAAGCCGGCATGGGTGGCGTGGAATGATATGACGAAGCCAAAGCACATGGGGGGACTCGGCTTTCGTGATTTCGAGATTTTCAACTTGTCTTTGCTTGCAAGACAATCGTGGAGGCTCCTCACATGCGATAATACTCTATGTGCGCGGTTGTTGAAAGCTGTGTATTACCCTCAACGAGACATTCTTTCGGCTGAAGTGGGAAATCATCCGTCTTTGATCTAGAGATCGGTTCTGGAAGGTAGAGATATAATGAAACAAGGCCTTATTAGGAGGATTGGTAATGGAAGGACCACTAGCATCTGGGGCCACAATTGGATCCCAAGGGAGATTAATATGCAGCCCTTGGTCAGAATGCGCGCAGATGGCCCTAATCTGGTTGCGAAACTGATTGATGCAACCACTTCGTCGTGGCGAATTGATGTGCTGAATGAGAACTTCCTGCCAGTAGACGTTCAGGCGATCTTGAGCATCCCTCTGGCGACGCGTAACTGTGAAGATGCATGGGCATGGCACTTTGAGAGGAAAGGATCATTCTCAGTAAAATCCTGTTATCGCATGCTGGCGGGTACTGTTCAGAGGAGAACCGACTGGTTGGAGGAGCGCCCAGGTCACTCAAATCCTGAGGCCGATGCTAGAGGTTGGCAGACGCTCTGGAAGATCAAAGTCCCCGGGAAAATCAGACACTTTTTATGGAGACTGGGAAGACACTCGATCCCTACCGAGGATGTGCGCCACAAACGCAATATGGCGGTGAATGATTCATGTCAGCTTTGTGGTATGCCCGACTCGTGGAGGCATTCTCTAATTGATTGTTCGAGCTCAAGATGTGTGTGGGCATTGGAGGAGGATGATCTGGTCGAACATATGAGGACCACAAGGGAGAGTAATGCGAAGCAATGGTTATTTGCGCTAATCTCCTCGTTGAAAAGAGATGAGCTCTTAGTGATGGTTGTCACCCTGTGGGCAATTTGGCATGCACGCCGAAAAGCGATCCATGAGGACATTCACCAGAGCCCAATGAGCACTCATATGTTTTTCAACCGGTTCATTGCTGAACTGGATGCCCTGGGAGGACTGCCAATACAGAACCCTGGCGCCAGTGCTCATCCACATGCAATACAGTCTATATTGCAAGAGGGAGCCCATGTTATACGGGCTGCGGGTGGGAGAAACAGAGCTGGCGATCGCGGGACAGCAGCGGCTATTGTTCGAGACATCGATGGTCACTATCTGGGATCGTCGGCTCTCGTGTTTCAAGGTGTGAAGGAGGAACATTGTCTGGCAGCCCTTGCGGTCAGGGAGGCGCAAGCGTTAGCACAGGATCTCATGTTGCAGCACATAGTTATCACTGTGGAAGATCGAAGCCTACTTGAAGATATTCAACATGGGACCGAAGGAATGCACGCGATGATAGTCAGAGAGATCAAGTCTAATTCTCTGTTATTTCTTTCTTGTAATTTTACTTTTGAGAAAAGAACTAGGGTTAGTGAGGTAGAGAAAGTTGTTCGGTTTAGCTCCTCTTTAGAGTTTGGCACGCATGTGTGGCTCCTAGCCCCACATGATCCTGTTTGTATCCCTGCAGTTGTGAACTTGGTGGACTAAGGTTTTATTTACGCTCAAAAAAAAATCCCTTCGCTGCTCACGCCACCCCCTCCTCTGCCGCCGACGCCCACGACGGCATCTCCTCCCTCCTCACTTCCCTACATGCCGATGTCGCTGCCTATGCCTCCGCGTCCCTCGCTCGTCTCGTGGATAACAACCGCCAGTGCCTACTGGATGTCGGCCGTGACCCAATCCCAACCGCCACGGCCGTATTACTGTTGTTGCGCCTGGATCTCGCCGCGTCCAAGCCATCCACTGTCCCGCCGTCAATTCCTTCCCTCTCCAAGAGCCTCCACGTCCCTCCTCTGCATTCTCGGAAGTACAGCCGGTCCCTCGAACTTCGGCGCTGGCTCTCCTCGAACGGATCGGATACATGTGCGGTGGTCCGTGCGTGAGCAATCTTACACTCAAGAATCAAGTAGGAGCTTACCTTCATAGCCTATAGCAGCGACAAGGTCTGTATGCTCACCCCAACCTCGGCGTTTTCTCTCAATTTATTTATACCTTCAGCACCAACCATTTGTATTTGATGCTGAATTTTGGAGGCCGAAATACACTGAACTCAGGACAAGTGCTACTTTATGATCACGGTTCCATCATGATATTGATTAAATCCCCTGAATTTTCTTTGGCAAAGAGCTTTAGATAAAGGTTTGCATAATAGATGAACAATACCCACAGATAATGCAAGATCTTGTGAAAGAGAGGTTGCACAGGTTCACTCTAGATCAAGCTAATAAAGTGGAAAAGGGCTCAGCGGACTGTATCAGAGTCAATCAATACACAACTAACTTTGGAAAGGGGCAGAAATTGGTGCAGCAGACACGGACTGGCTACTCAGTCGATTTGCAGGTTACTTATGCGTGTGAGTTTCCTGTCTTAAGCTGCAAGTTTTACATCAATATATATATTGCCCTTCATCCTCAATTTATAGCCAAAAAATTGCAGTTGAGCGAAATGGCAAACCGTATGAAGGTCTTAGCTGGAACCTTTCTCAGCTTTATTTTCTCTGACCATAACATGTTAAATACTTGCCAGTGCATGAATTATTACATGCAAATCTTAAATGGCTTTATATCATCCAGAGGGGATGTCCGGATGTGTGCACTACATCAGTTAGTCGTATGGAAATCGAGCGATTCTCATAACTGAAAACGGTACTGGAGCTCCATTTTTTCTTTGCTTCATGTCTCTCAATCATCTTGTCATGCGTATAAACTATAAACTAATGTCGTTGTCATGTTTCCAGGAATGGATCAACCAGGGAACCTCACCCACGATCACTAATTGTGAGATGCCACAAGGGTTCGGTACTACCGGATTTACCTCGGTGAGCTGAAGAAAGCCATGAATGGCGGTGCCAAAGTTCTTGGCAACTTTGCATGGTCTCTCCTAGACAACTTCGAGTGGATGTATGGTCGACTTCAACAGCCCCACCCCAAAACGGTACCCCTCATCTTCCTCTATATGTGACCTCTCCCAAAAAAAATGTTTGGTCAGGAGTAAGCTCTCTATACTCTTCTTCAGTTCTCAGATTCTTCAATCATTTTTGCTATCGTTGCTTGCTTCATGTGTTTGTTTGTTTGTGTGTAATGTTAGCTGAAATAACCTACGAATCACATGGCAAGTCAATGGTTTATTACATTTTTTTCTCTTTTGAAAACAAGATTATTTGTGTGAAATGAGGTTGCTTCTGCGCTTGCAGGACTTGAGCGAAAAAGGTGAAATTACCTCTTTCCACGTGAGATGACACGAAATCATAAATGAAGATAAGTACATTGCATGCCATACACTTATGTCTTAGAGAATTCTGAGTCGGCAAGGTGAGCCAGTTAGTTTATATGTACCAAAGCTAACAGGTGTCACCAATAAAAGGGGGACTGAACTTTGATCATGTTGCCAGATTATATGCCAGCTCAGCAATGCGACTTTCAGAGAATGTGAAACAACAACTCGTTTAGTTCATGTGAGGTTGAAACAACCACTTTTGGTTTTATTTTCTTGTTTGGCTTGTAGCTTCAATCTTTGTGGTTTCATTAATGAAAATGGGGAGAAATATGTTACAAAAGTACTGGAACTAGCATCTACGACATCAAATTTACTCGAATGATAATATTATCGATTAGCATGGAGTGTTTACATGCTATGTAAGTTGTCCTTGAATTCCCAAATATTTCTCTTTGTATAGTGGAATTGGCCCTCCAACTAGAAGATAACATTAAACAAAACAGAGAAATTCTATGTAAGTTGTCCTTGAATTCCCAAATATTGCTCTTTGTATAGTGGAATTGGCCCTGCAACTAGAAGATAACATTAAACAAAACAGATGATCAATTAGAGATTAAAAGGCTCGAGACCAATGCATGTTAAGCCATGGAAAGACACAATCGTGTTTTAACGATTTTCTGCTTTTGCTCTGCAGTTTATTCGTTGTGTTTCAAATGTATTTGGTATTCCTGCTAGCCTGCCACAACTCGGTGATTCACATAGTCTTCCTTGCTGGTTCCCAGATGAGGTTGGTAATTTGTGTTTTTTCCAATAAGCCGCCTTTTCTTGGTATACATACCTATCGAAGTTCAACTTGATCTCCATCAAAGTAGAGCAGCAGTGATTTGTATTTTTGCAAGTTGATTTTCTAAACAGTAAAGGAGGATATGAACTAGAGTTGTGAAGAAGGACACTAAAGACACAATCTGTCATTTGCAAGCATCGTCTCATTTACGCTACAAATTTTAACAAAATATTATATCCATCAACTAGACCGTTTTTCTATGGAAACTCATATAATTTCATTACAAATATAGACGGGCGCAGCAACGCGCGCCAATCATGATCTAGTAGCTTCAGTAAAACAGGTACGGGCTAGCAGCAGGAAAAGCTACAAGCCTGATCTCAACCAGTACGTAATCAACCAGCAGGCAAAGCAGGAAAATCACACCCAAAAAAAAGGGAAAGCTACAAGCGTACTTATCTTCTTCTCTCAACCAGTACATCGAGCGAGCACCAAGAAAGCTCAAAAAAAATTCAAATTTTCCTTAATCCATTATATTGGAGTATAAGATGAACTGGTAACTCCGCTATTCGCACCCAAAAATTGCATGGTTTCCTTAAACCATGCAATTCAAATTTTCCTTAATCCATCACTTTTTTCTTAATCCATTCAAAATTTCCTAAATAGCTGATGCAGAGGGCAGAGGCAAGGGGTTATCCCCCTTTTCCAAAACAAAAAAAAGAAACGACTATGGGAGATGACAGACAAACGAGAACAATCATGCGAAATGATGCGTCATACTTTTGGCGAAACGAGAATAGGCTATGGAATTAAATTTGCAATGCACTTTGAGATATCTTGGCTATTGGAACACTGAATGGCGAAAGTGGTGCTCTAGACACGTTTTAAAAGAAGTTTCATAAGTTTACGTAATACTGAGCACACTATCATCCCACTTCAAGATATTGATAGCCCACTGTACTATATTTTTCTATGGCAAACTTTAATCCTACAGTACCAACTTTGATCTTCAGCTATGCCAACATAGAGAAGCTTTGATAAATTATGAGACTTCTCTATGCTGGCATTTCTGAAGATTAACACTCTGGTGCTCCACAGAGTCCACATAAAAATTCTACGTTAATTAGTTGACGCTTTCCGAAATCTCGTACAATACAAAATATAATCCTCACACCAAGATGGACAAAATGCAAGAACAACTAATTGATAGGTACCTCTTTCGAGGTGCCCGTAGAGATTACTTTGAGTGCATTTAGAAGGCGCCATATGTCAGTTCTGGGGCAGCCGCGAAGGCTACTAAATTTGTGATTGCGTGGGAAATTAACACTACTAGGATAATGACCATAGAAGAATTGACATTAGCAGCACGGGTTGAAGCACATGCGCTGCAGCTAAATATTAGCAGTGCGGCCTTCATCCAGCGCTGCAGGTGATTAGGCATTGGCAGCGCGGCCCGTAGGGACCCGTGCTGCTAATATGGTGCCACAGTTAGGGTTCCCGTGGCTAGCCACTTTAGTAGCGCACGGCAAAAATCCCGCGCTGCAGATGTGTGGGACATCTGCAGGGCGGGCGGTGGAACACGCCCTGCTAATTTGGCTACCGCAGACCTGTTTTTTGTGCGGGGTGGTGCCCGCGCTGTAGAAGTCTCGGTCATCTACTGCGCGGGGCCGCCTGCCCGCGCTGCAGATGTTATACCTAAAACCGTGCCGCACTGCCTTCCTCTCTCACTCTCTCCCTCATGCAACTCACTTTCCCTCTCCTCGCCTCGCCGCCGCCGTCCCGTCCCTCTCCTCGCCGCCGCCGTCCCGTCCCTCTCCCTCTCCCCGCCGCTACCGTCGCCTCCCTCTCCCCGTCGCCGTCGTCGCCTACCCCTTCCCGACGCCCCTACCTATCCCCACCGCCGGGGTCGCCGTCGCCGTCGCCAACTCGTCGTCGCTGTCGTCCGGTGAGTCTCCGCCCCTCGATCTCGCTAAGTGGTAGAATTAGCGATTAGTTAGTTTAATTACTTGTTAACAGTAGCAATTAGTTAGTCCCCGGTGACAATTACATCTATAAAGCATCTATTTGTTAACAGTAACAATTAGTTAGTTTAATTACTTGTTATTTAGGCTACTGTTTTAGTTAGATATTTTATTACCTAATGTTTATGGTAGGTATTTAGGTTAGTTAGTGGAATAGATAGTTAGTTGTATAATTTAGATTCTAAATTAGATGATTTTGTGGTATGAATAGTGGTATAGATAGTTAGTTGTATACTTTAGATTCTAAATTAGATAATTACATGATTCTATTTTTCACTACGTATATGTGCGTTTACAAAAAACATGGAATGTTGAAATTGTTTGCAGGGTTATAAGTGACCAATGTTTTGCCGAAATGTCGATTAATTTCTGTTCCGGCAAATTTTTGGCGCTCGATATGTCCATTTTTTAGCAAATGTCATGCCAAAAATTTCCGTGGATTTCGGCGTGACTTGTGCTAGAAAAGTAGGACATATCGATTGCCCCAAATTTGTCGAAACGGGAGTTAAATTTGTCGAAACGAAAATTTTGCCGGAAGTATTTTTGTCTTATTTTTTTAATATGTTAGTTAGTATAAATTTTTCACTCGTTCATTTTAATAAAACTTTGTATATTAAATAAGTCATCGGCAACGATGCCTGGCCCGCATCCCCGTCGTCGCCGCGTCGGAGAACACCTGTTTGATGGGATGGACGATGTCCAGGACTGGGCTCCCCCGAGCTGGCACTGGGAGGTGATCTCCAAGGCGCGCCGCTTAGTGAGGAATCCGGGTCCTGTCGTCGACCCGGATCTTCTTTGGCGGCGGTCGCGTGGGCCACAGTCGGTGCAGAGGCAGCCGGCCCCCGAGTGGATTGTACGCTGATGTGTCAAGGAGAAGTACGAGCACGTCCGTCGCTACTTGGTGGCGTTGGACGCCGGGTCATGGAGGACCTGAAAGGTTCTTCAGGGATCTCACCCGAGCTACGAGTTTGTGGTGGTTCCTTCTCTTTGGGTGACCACCTTCCGCTGCACCCGACGTTGTGTACTGTATTAGTCATGTATTATATGTATGAGTCTTGAGATATATATATATATATATATATATATATATATATATATATATATATATATATGTATGACCAAGCACTACGCAAGTCACGTTGTTTACCGTTGTATTACTCGACATATATGTATGAGTGATATTATTGTTGCATTCGCTGATATTATTGTTCATCATTATTTTCCTTGTTTTTAAAATGTCGATGATTAAAATACATTATTGTGACACTATGTGACGTTAGGGATGGGTCAATGATCCTTGTGATATGCACAAGTAAGGAACTTGTGCATCCTACTTGGGTCACTGGCTCCATCCCTGGAATCACTTGTGTGTGTCCAATGTAAGTATGAGACAAAAGTTGATATGCCGATGATTAAAACACCGTTGTGACATCATGTGACAACAGGGATGGGTAAGCGAGACTTGTGATATACACAAATACGAATCTTGTGCACCCTACTTGGCTCGCTTACGCCATCCCTGTAGTTGTTTGTGTGTGTTCAACCTAATTAAGTTTGAGGCAAAAACCGATGTGTGTGTTTCTTTTTAATAATGCCGATGATTAAAACCGTTGTGACACCATGTGACAGCAGGGATGGGTTAGCGAGCCTTGTGATATACACAAATACAAATCTTGTGCATCCTACTTGGCTCGCTAACGCCATTCTTGTAGTTATTTGTGTGTATTCAACCTAAGTATGAGGCAAAAACCGATATGTCGCATTTTTATTCGAGTTCATCCTTTTTTTTCCTTTCGTTTTAAATGCCGATGATTAAAACCGTTCTGAGACAATGTGACATCGGGGGAGAGCGTTCAGCTACCCTTGTGATATGTACAATTACGGAACTTGTGCATCCTACTTGGGTAGCTGTCACGCCCCCCCTGATTCGCTTATGTTTTCAATCTAAATATGAGGCACTAATTGGGATTGTATCATTTCATATTCGTTTTTGTTAATTTGTTAGTTAGTATAAATTTTTCTGAGCAGAAGGAATGTTGTGACATATGCTAGAATCATTTTCCTACTTTTATTGTTGCATTTTATTTGAGTTCATTTGTTTTTCCTTTTGTTTTAAATGCCTAATTTTTGAATTATGAAGACAGAAAATGGCTGACGACGATAGAATCCCTGAGTGTGACTATTGTGGCGATGACTCGGGTCGGTGCGACAAGTTTCCAGAGTTGGATGGGGGGAAGAAAGATACTTCTCCATCACGCGTAGGGAGGGCTTTGAATTTCAAAAGGTATGCAACTTCTGCGACATCTTCTTATTTAAGCATACTTCACTTACTTTTTCTTTTGACGTGTATTTTTTTTATAATCAACTAGCATATCCCTTGCTACGCAAAACCTCGTGTATGCGACTTTGTAAAAATTGATGAGTGGTGTGAGAATGCCAAAAAATATGTCAATATTAAAACGAAAGATGGTATAACTGTAAAGGTCGAGGTCTTTAATGAAGCAAATAGCACATATTTTGATTGTCCAAATTGGTATGCACTATGAAGGCATATGCTTTAGAGGATGATATGCAAATAACATTTGATCTTGGACTTCTTCGTCGAGATGGTCAAACATTTCGAAATAAGGACATTTGGATGCTAGTGGACGACATTAAGCTGGTTTTATCTCCACGTGAGTTTCTTAAACAACTTTGACTTGTTTACTTCCTTATTTTCTTGCTTCCCAAGTTGACAACTTATTTATAATTGTTAGTTTATCTCCAAGCTCCAAAAGAAGTTCGGAAGATGTTTGATAATATTTTTCATAATGGTGGCTTTGACCTGACAATTGATGAACAAGATGATTTCATCAATGTTCTTAAAGGTGTTCCTTCGTTTGTGAACTTGAATAATATTGGCGAACCGTATACACCATATGTTCCATTTGTTGTCAAGTAGTTTCCAGGACATGTGAAAGATAATATCATGGTAAGATTTTTTACTATTCTATCACACTAGTCAATTTTCAGAAATCTTTTGACCTAACATTAAGTATAATGTATTACTAAGTATTTTACTCGTATGTTTTCAACAGATAATTTCGGCAGCATGTACGCCTAAGTGGATTCCTCCTCAAGGCGAGCTTAAAGTTGTTTCTGCACGGGCATGGGATGTCCTCTTCAGCACTGACTACTCCACTAAAGCTGGAGATGATGGCTGCTGATACGTCCAAAACGTATCTATAATTTCTGCTTGCTCCATGCTTCTTTTGTGTGATATTGTAATGGTATTGATACACTTTCATACATTTTTGATCATATTTGGACTAACTTATTGTTGACACACGAACACGTCACGTGTACCCTCGACGTCGGGGGTGATACACCGCAACTCACGTCGAAGGAGACCCGACCGGAAGCGCGGTACGCAAGCAATCCGGCGGGCGCTTTTGTAGACCCGAAACCCCACACTCCTGGGAGGGACCTCGTTAGGGAGCACGGCGGCTATGGGCTGCCCTAGGTCGACCTGATCGACCCTAGGGCCTCGTGGATCGTTGCCCTGCAATAACAAGAACGAACGAAGAACGAGAAGAGAGATACAAGGGAGAGAGATGAAATTAGGGTTTGGAAGTGTAGATATGTTTGTTCGATCGTGTGTTGTCTCAATCGGCCGTCACCTCATCTATATATGAGGGGGTTGGACTTCCCTTGCAAGACACGGACTTGGATTCCCGTCACAATGCCAAAAACTATAGCCAAACTCGGATTTTCCAAAATCTGCACGAATCTGCGCACAGACCGGTAGTACCGCCCTCTCAGACCGGTAGTACCGGTCGGCCGGTAGTGGACTGGTAGTACCGGTCGACCGGTAGTGGACCGGTAGTACCGGTATATGATTTTTTAGCGGAACAACCGGGGTGCTACCGGCTCGATTCCGGGCCTCAATTGAAGGTTTTTCGCGTACCTGGGCGGTAGTACCGGTATATATTTATTTACCGGAACAACCGGGGTGATACCGGCCCGATTTCGGGCTTGAACAGAAGGTTTTTGTGTTTCGGCCGGTAGTACCTCTCTTACAGGCCGGTAGTACCGGTCCTCCCTGCTGTGCCACATAGATTTGGCTCTAACTTCTTCATACGAACTTCGATTTGGGCGATTCAAGTGTCAAAATCGACCGGTTCGACAAGACGAAGCCAATGGATGTATAAATATTATTATTTAAAGCCATCTTGAGGAAGCAATTAGCCAAATAGTGCACTGAATGCCATACTCTTGTTTCCCAAAACGTAGTTTCGGCCCTTGAGATAGAATCGGATGACAATGGCTCGAACTACAAAGTTGTTCACATCGACAATACCCATCTTTTTCATGTAGAGAACTTCTTCATTTGAGGTCATATTATATAGGTTTATTGTCATACCAAAAACTGGTGTCAACACATGCCCCCTGTTTTTCGGAAAAACTTGTGTGCCGAATAATACTTTGCACCATATAGGTTCAAAGGACGATGTCAACACTCCATCGGCCATGAAAATTCTTAGGGCGATAGTCGTATATCGGCCATGTAGATTAGCAACAAGATCTCAGCTAATCGAATGAGTAGTGATTCGGTAAACCCCTTTCATGATGAGACAAATTGTAATGCACCCATGGATTAAAATAAACCCATGGAGGGTAACCTATCATACCTGAGGATGAATCCATTGGCATGGGCATCAATGGCATATCGTAAGAATATGAATAATTTCTGGACCAATGATTTGGAAACCTTTGGTTTGTTTGTTCATTCTTTAAACTCTTTTCCTTCTTCATCTTTGCCACACTTTTTGCAATAGAAGCTTGCGCATTATTCCTGTTTAAAGTACTTGCTTTGGGAACCCATGCCATGTTCCTTTTTTCAAGTTCTTGTGCACTAAGCTTTTGCAACTTCTTCTTTTGCCAATATGATAAGCCGAGTGGGTGCCTCAGCTGTGATTTTTGTTCAAGCAATGGCAATTCTTTTCTACCCTTGTGCACTCTCAACTTCTTCTCTTTGGATTTGACATCTTGATTTTGAAGATTTGTTTGCTCCTCCTCTTTTCCTTTAGTAGCCAATTTTAACATTTTAATTGGCTCTTTGTCATTTGAAAGAAAATCTGAAGTGGCACACTTGCGACCATCTTTTTTAACTCGATATACTTGCTTGACCACCTCTTTCTTTTTTCTTGAGCTCCGGACCGATTTCTTTTGATTGAAACGGTCTTTGTTATGCAATTGTTCCTCGAATGTGGACCTTCTTGGAGCTGCATAATATTGATGAGATGGTTCAAAATAAGATGGATAATGTGCCCTAGAATTATACCTGTCCCATGATGGATATTGATTCATATAAGCATAGGGAGGTATCCATGACGTCGGTATTGGCGGCCCAAAATAAGGATATGAATATGATGCATTGAAATTTCCCTTCTGCCAATACTGATCTTTAGATTTGCACCTAGGGGGTGATCTTGATGTTTTTGAACTACTTTGCCGAAAAGCAATCTTCTCCTCACTTATCTTGTGGTATTTTTCCAACAGCTGCGCGGAAGTGACTTTCGGCTTTTTACCTTTCTGTCTACTTCGGTCGTTGCTTTCTTTGGTTGTGATAGCATCGATCATTGGATTTTCTTGTTGCCCCCCGGTGCTTGGCGTATTCATTATAACTTTGACAGAATCCTTGCCTCCAAGAATATCATCATTGCGCTCAGGAATAATTTGAGTACTTGAAAGCTTGATCCCATCACCTGCAGTTTTTACCTTCTTGTCCTTAAGTGAATCGGCTTGAAGCAGCGGATGCAAAAACTCTTTGCCATCAGGACCAATAGGAATAGCATGATGATCCCTTGGTGCTTTAATAAGTTTCAATCGTCCACTATCAATGGCCTATTTAACTATTTGACGAAACATATTACAATCCTCAAAATTATGCTTGAACGAATCATGTAACTTGCAATACATTTGTCCTTGGATTGATGGCTTGAGATCGTGATCAAGATTTCTAATATAATCATTCTTTAGCAGCAAATCAAAGATCCGATCACACATATTTGAATCGAAGGTAATCCTTTTGTTTTCTAGCCGATCTTTGTGTGAGAACGACATTGGAGGTAAGCAAACGAATAGTTCAGATTTGGAATCTTCCCATTCGGCTATGCATTGTGTTTTGAACTCCATCTCCGATACCTTTGGATAAGATACTACAATAGCATCGGTTTTCTCAAAAGAATTCAACCTTGACTTTAAATTTCTGAAACGAAAATTGTTAGAGCACATATGCCTTAATTGTGACCAAGTGTAAGCCAAGTATGAAACAAACAAAGCTACCCACTTAGATATAAGTTTTAAGTACAGCAACGGGGAAAGCTTTGGCTGCAATAGTAAGTCATTATCGGTCTCTATAAATGGCACAACATGTTGACCGATATGTCTTGCAATGATTTTATTATTAACAAATAAATTACCCTTCTTCATTGGTCTTTCAAGATTGCTAATGAGATTTTTTCTAATAGATGTATCAACAATAAAGTTGCGACCAAATCGGAAAATAGGTAAATTACTTGCTAAACATACCTCTTCAAATATGTTGGGAGAGCACGATGATTGTGTGATATTAACAATAGCTTGCTCCACTTTTGGATATCTCTTCAACACATTGTCCTCATCTTTGTCGTCGTTCCGTGCTTCATCGCTCGAATAATTATCAAGTGAACTTTTCTCAGCTGCACACTTGTATTCTTGATGTTCATCATTAACCAAATTTTGTTTGGCCATATCACTTTATTCTTGATGATCATCAATTTCTGTGGCACGAAACTCATAGGGCAGGAAATAGGTTCCCTTAGCCTCAGAAAAATCAAGCACGGTTATGTGCTCGTCATGCCCTTTCTCAATGGTTCTTGCCTCTTTGGATTTTATGGATTCAAAACACACACTAGTTGATTCGGCTTTTTCAATAACCAAATTGCGTCTATTATCCGAATCAATATTGTTTCTTTCTTTGATTCGCAAGGCTGCTTGTTCTCTTCTAAACTCAGCAAATATTGCAGCTATGCCATCTTTAATCTTTTTTCGTCCAACTTCAACCCAATCTTCATTGGATTGCCCCCCAATGCTATTAGACTCTTTCGGCAATGAGATGTCGCCGAAATTATGCAATTGTGTAGGGGCAAGATTATATGCTACAGTGTTAGGTAAAGGAAGATGTGCTCCTATGGGATTTCCACTTATTCGGCTATAAGCATGAAGGTGCGGAGCCGAATTATGAACATCCACAGTTGCATATGATGCCAAAGAATTAATATCATGAGGTATAGCATATGATGGTTGAGGATAATTGGCCGAATAACTTGTAGTAGCATGGCCAATTCCCCTATCCACCGGCATGTTTTGATTCATATATTGCAAGTTAGTTGCCGGTGAATAATAAGATGAAACACTTTGTTGTATACTATTGGAAGATCCTACATGAGGTGTTTCAACTCTATTAACCGAACTCATCATGTTGTTCATCGGCATATGGATTTGCGGGGTTGCCGATGCATGAGGGTTGGGATACATATGTTGCATGTTACTAAAACTAGAACTTGAAGTGTAGAGATTATTATGAACCGGCTGTTGCACACAATTAGATGAATAATTGGTAAAACTAGGGCTAGCCGATACATCATGCTCATAAGGTGATATAGCAACAACATATGAATGATTTGCATCTACATAGGTGAATTGGGAATTCATACTACCTTCGTAGATTGCAGCAACTTGATGACGATCTCTTCGTAGCAAGAACAGTCTGAAGACTGTTCAAAGCTTCCTCCCCAGCGGAGTCGCCAAAAAGTGTGTTGACACACGAACACGTCACGTGTACCCTCGACGTCGGGGGTGATACACTGCAACTCACGTCGAAGGAGACCCGACCGGAAGCACGGTACGCAAGCAATCCGGCGGGCGCTTTTTTAGACCCGAAACCCCACACTCCCGGGAGGGACCCCGTCAGGGAGCACGTCGGCTATGGGCTGCCCTAGGTCGACTTGATCGCCCCTAGGGCCTCGTGGATCGTTGCCCTGCAATAACAAGAACGAACGAAGAACGAGAAGAGAGATACAAGGGAGAGAGATAAAATTAGGGTTTGGAAGTGTAGATATGTTTGTTTGATTGTGTGTTGTCTCAATCGGCCGTCACCTCATCTATATATGAGGGGGTTGGACTTCCCTTGCAAGACACGGACTTGGATTCCCGTCACAATGCCAAAAACTATAGCCAACTCGGATTTTCCAAAATCTGCACGAATCTGCGCACAGACCGGTAGTACCGCTCTCTCAGACCGGTAGTACCGGTCGGCCGGTAGTGGACCGGTAGTACCAGTCGACCGGTAGTATTCGTATATGATTTTTTACCGGAACAACCGGGGTGGTACCGGCTCGATTCCGGGCCTCAACAGAAGGTTTTTCGCATACCCGTGCGGTAGTACCGGTCTCCAGACCGGTAGTACCGGTATATATTTATTTACCGGAATAACCGGGGTGATACCGGCCCGATTCCGGGCTTCAACAGAAGGTTTTTGTGTTTCGGCCGGTAGTACCGCTCTTACCGGCCGGTAGTACCGGTCCTCCCTGCTGTGCCACACAGATTTGGCTCTAACTTCTTCATACGAACTCCGATTTGGGCGATTCAAGTGTCAAAATCGACCGGTTCGACGAGAAGAAGCCAATGGATGTATAAATATTATTATTTGAAGCCATATTGAGGACACAATTAGCCAAATAGTGCACTGAATGCCATAGTCTTGTTGCCCGAAACGTAGTTTCGGCCCTTGAGATGGAATCGGATGACAATGGCCCAAACTACAAAGTTGTTCACATCGACAATACCCATCTTTATCATGTAGAGCACTTTGTCATTTGAGGTCATCTTATATAGGTTTATTGTCGTACCAAAAACTGGTGTCAACACTTATTAACTCAGTGCAGCCCAGTGTCAGTTCCTGTTTTCTGCTGTTCTTCTATTTCAGGTTTCCCCCATATTAAAAGTGCTCCAAAAACTCGGGAAAATCCAATAAAAAATCAGCGCTTCGGAAGCTTCGGGAATCACCAAGGAGGGGCCAGAGGGGACCCACCAGGGCCCCAGGCGCCCTCCCGGCGCGCCCTAGGGTGAGGCCGCGCCAGGGGGCCGCCTGGACCTTTGGTGGCCCCCCCTGGCTGCCCCCCTTCGCCCATATATTCTACGTGACGCGAAACCCCCGGAGACAGAACCCTTTTTCGCGATCTCTCCTCTGTTCCGCTGCCCCCGCGCTACCAAGATCTGGAGCACCAGGAGACCTCTTCCCGGCACCCTGCCGAAGGGAGGAACCACCTCCGGGAGCTTCTCCACCACCATGGATGCTTCCCGGATGAACCTTGAGTAGTCCACCTTGGACCATGGGTCTATGATCAGTAGCTATGTGATGTTCTCCTCCCCTCTTTGTTCTTCATGGTTTGGACCTCGTGAGCTTCCCTACATGATCGAGGCACATATGTAATCTTTCTACTGTTGCTATGCTGAGTTTGTTGGAAACCGATGGATTATGAGACTATGTTCAGATTGTGTTTGAGTAATATATTTGATTCTCCTCTTTTATATTTATGTTCTTGACTAATTCTTGCATCTTCTCCGTTGATGTTTATTGCTTTGGCCAAGTAGTAGGTAGTGACTTCAAGAGGGAGCGTTATGCATGATTGTGGGTTCATGCCCCCTGATGACTAGCTTGAGTGACAGAAACATGAGTCTAGGGGATGTGTTGTTTCCACAAGGGAGAAAACAACGATGCTTGTACTTGCGGGTGCAAGGATTGTTAGTTTACGCAAAGTTCTTTAATGCAGTTGTCTGTTGCTTTGAGTTTACACTTTGGGTGGGATTCGCAACTTAATACCAGCGAGATGTTCTGGATAGATATCTCAAGGTGGATGATTAGTAGGTAGATGCAGATGGATTTCGGTATACTTGTCTTGGCGTACCGCCCATGATTTTGAGACTCTTCCTTTCCTTATAGCATAGTTAGCATTGGTTTGCGCACATAATAATGTCAATTGCCCTGCTGTAATTTGTTTACCTCACATGGCTATTTTATCGTATTTTGGGAGAGAGACATCACTAGTGAAATCAAGGGATCCCGATCCATACTTCCAATACTGTTTACACCCACTATTTATTTTCTGCTTTATTTACTTTTCCGTTGCTATCACTATCATTATTATCCCGTGCGTTTTATCCTTTGTAAACAACAAGGCCGGAGGGATTGAAAACCTCTCTGAACTCGTTGGGAGAAAAGTTATCTGTTGTGTGTGCAGGTCCACGTCAACCTCCTAATTTCTGGCGCCGTTGTCACCTTCCTGTCATTGTCGGGGTCCTACTGGAGACAAACCTTGGTATCTTCACCGAGGGAAATTTGCTGATGTCTACATCTCAAACCTTCCACTTTGGGTAACCAACGAGGGGCGAGAAGCCATCGAAGCAATTTCTGGCGCCGTTGCTGGGGACGCAAGCAAGCTATACCCGCCAACTCTCGCGCCATCAAAGCAATTTCTGGCGCTGTTGCCGGGGACTCCGCACTTCAAGATAGGGGAGTTGCACACTATCTTTTATCTTTCCTTTTTAGTCTTGTTAGTTTACCTTTCATTTTTTGCTTTAGTGTCCTTTATCAAAAATCAAAAAATAGTTACCTTGCTAGTAGTTGTCATTATGTCTGGTCCTTTTGCTTTTGGTGAAGCAGAAGTGCTCACCCTTAAACAAAGAGGTGGTGAAAGTCTGAAAGATGTCTGGTATAGAATTAATGATTCTCAAAAAAGAGCCACCAAGAAGCAATCCACTACTATCCTACTTAGAAACTTTTATGTTGGAATTACTTCTTGGAATAGGTTTATTCTAGATACTGCTATCTATGGGAATTTCCTAGAAGTCCCAGTTTGGGAAGCGCTTAGTATTATGGAAAATCTTGTTGGAAACCTCCACGTTGATAGTATTCAAGAGGACATTACTGTAGCTCACATTATGAAAAAACATGAAAAGATAGAGCTAGAGATGCCAAGAATTAATAAGATAAGTGAGTTGGATCGTATGATTCAAGGGAATTTGAATAGACTCGATAGCTCCATTCATAAATATTTCAAAACCTTGGAGACCATAAAACCCATGACTTGAATCCTTCTAGGATAGATAAGATTGAGGAAATCATTGACACTCTAGGAACTACTCTCTCCTCAATAAAAACAAAAAAGGTAGAAACTCCGGCAAAGAAGGTACCTAGGTTTGTTTACGTTCCAAAGGCTCATCATTTCAAAAATAACCCATCTATTGCCAAAGGGGTTGAAACTATTAAGACCTTGGAAGAGATACCTCTCTTTAATAGAATAAATGAAACTCCAATTGATCTTCCGCCTGTTGATTTTATCCCTAGAAGTATCTTTATTAGTTCTTTATTTGAAAGACCTCTTAAGAGTGGTTGTACTATTGAGGAGCTTTTTGATCTTGATGATGGTTCAATTGATACAACTTGATCTTTTTGCATTATGCCTAGCTAATGGCTTTAAAGAAGCGCTTTCGGAAGGCAGCCCGCAACGAATTTAGGATTTCCTTTTTGTTTTTCTTCTGTTTTTAGTGGTCTTGATGATTGTTACTACTGTAGCAACACCACTGTTTCTTTACTTTTCAAGCTTTGTGCCAATTATATCCTCATATGACAAGGGAAGTGAAAGTTGTGACATGCTGTCCAGAAAACAGATTCTGTCCTCGTGACAGGAAAAATCATAGAAAATTCCCAGTTCATATTGTTGAGCTGAAATTTTTACACAGCGTGCTCTATACAATCACAGAACTTTTGTATGTTCTGAGTTTTTTTATTTGAGTTTCAGAAGTATCCCTAAAAATTCTTTACTACCTGCTGGTTTGTTTTTCACAAATTCTGTCCTGTTTTGCCTTTCTTCGTTTTGCAAACCTTAAGCTTGCTTTTTTTTGCAAAAAAATTTTTGCAATCTTTAAAAACAGTAGCTCTTCAAGAATATCCTTATTTCTAGTAGAGAAAAAAATTCTTTTATTATGGGTACTAACCTCGCTAATCAGATTATGATGAGTTATGTATGAAGGGAGTTTTCAAGTGTGCGAGGGAAGATGATAAAATAAGATTCAGGAGTGTCAAACGCTCAAGCTTGGGGATGCCCCCGTGCACCCCCAAGAATTATTCAAGGAGACTCAAGCGTCTAAGCTTGGGGATGCCCCCGTGCATCCCCTTCTCCATCAACAATTATCAGTGCGTCTTTCGTTCCACTATATTTTTATCACTTCATGCGTTATGTGCTATGCTTGAAGCGTCTTGATCTTTATTTCCTTTTTAGTTTTATTTAGCTTTGCTTGCTGTTCATAACAAGCTAGAACCCAGCTTTCTTCATGTGGGAAAGAAACACGCTCCACTTCACCCTAGAACACAACATAGGATTTTCATGCTTATCTTTGCTGTGTGTGTTCTTTATCTTTTTCATAGCTGCTGTCATGATTAGCTCTTAGTCTTCATGCTTATCTTTTTAAAAGAGATTTCGTTTAGTTTGTTGCTGGAACTCTCTTGAGTTTTCATGTTTATCTTGTTTAGAGAGTTTGCCTGTTGCACTGGGTTTTGTGTCTTGACTTGAAGTAGGTAATTGAGGTTGCTATTCAATTCTAGTAGTAACTTGCAATAGTTTTGAGGTATTGTTTTGAGTAATGTTTGGACTTTTGATGTCAAGAGCTTTAGCCTTTTAGTGATAGATGTCGTATTTTGGGCAATCCGTGTTTATTTTCAAAACATACAAAATTAGTTGAGAACTTTAGCTACTAGATGGATCACTACTCTTTGGAGGGATCGAATATTAGAGTACACAAATGTACCATGAGTCGAGGATGCGTAAGGATAACCAAACCCCCATACACTCCTCCTCGGGGTACATGTTTCTTTGAGAACCTCCTATTAGATTGAGAGTTACCGATAATAAGTGCATGAGTTCCTCGGACTAATGTGAGTATTCGAAAGTTGACACTTCCACCTTCGCATATTTTTCTAGCCTCTCATGTGTCGTGCATTGCTTTCTTCTCACTCCGAGAGTTGGCCTCCACCTTCGCCGGTACATCCAAACCCTTGGCACGATACTCTCTGTCATCATAAAACTCCTTATATCCTTCCTCAAAACAGCCACCATACCTACCTATCAAGGCGTTTCCATAGCCTTTCCGAGAAACATTGCCATGCAACATCCATATTCTCATGACTTGATCTTCATGCCATACATGCTACTTGATTGATCGATGAGCCGCATAATAGTTGGGCCTTTCCCTAATCATTTCTACATGACGCTCTAGTATCATTGCATATCCTGCTACACTGGCAGAGGCATACATTTGCATACTTCATGATAGTTTCATTTTCTTTATGTTGAGTACTTGTGTAAAGTGTGAAACATCTTCTATACTTCTTATAATATATAGAGTGTTGCCCCTAAAGTGAGGAAAAGATCCCAAAGAGGACAAAATCAAAAGATCCCAAAGAGGACAAATTAGAGAAATAAAAAGAGCCATTAAGGCCACCAAAAAATACAAAAAATAAAAAATAAAAATAAAAAGAAATAAAAAGAGAGAAGGGGCACACTACTATTCCTTTTGAGAGATCCACACTCGTACTCCCTCTTATATCTTGTACTCCATAGAGATTATCATTCATGCATATAGCTATGTGGGGACCTACACTATAGAACTTGGCTTGTATATTCCAATGATGAGCCTCCTCAAATGAGCTCTAGGTCTTCTTGAGCAAGCAAGTTGGATGCACCCCCACTAGTTCCATTGGAGAGCTTACCTTAGCTCATATGTGCATCCGTTGCATGGCAATCCCTACTCCTCACATCATATCTGTCATCTGGCTTTCTCTCGCCTATGATTATTCTCGTTAATGTGAGCCTTTCACACCTTTTTTTTGTCTTCCCCCCCCATCATTCTTTCTCTCTTTGCCATCCTAAGTGTCAACTTTCTTGATTACGCTCATCCATTGCATGAGTGCTCAAAATATCGAAAAGGAGTGGATCATTGTGACTTGTACTTGGCTAGTGGTCTGGGGATGATTCAAGATAAGATTCCAAAGAAGACCAAGTGTGAAATTTTAGTAGATTGAGTTCTCAACAATAAAAACTATGTTTTACTCTCTCGTATATCCCTATCCCCTTTCTTGCACGCAAACACCATTTGGAGACATTCGAGTCACGGACAGCGAGAGCTCTTGCACCTTTATGTTCTTATGTTGCTTGTTTCAATGCTAATATAGACTCTTGCCTGTTATGACTTGAATTGCATTACATGCCTTGATTGCTTTAATTCAAAGTTCTTATATGGTTGGTAGCATGTCACCACAGAAATTATGTTTGTTATCATTTACCTACTCGAGGACGAGCAGGAATTAAGCTTGGGGATGTTGATATGTCCAAAACGTATCTATAATTTCTGCTTGCTCCATGCTTCTTTTGTGTGATATTGCTATGGTATTGATACACTTTCATACACTTTTGATCATATTTGGACTAACTTATTAACTCAGTGCACCCCAGTGCCAGTTCCAGTTTTCTGCTGTTCCTCTATTTCAGGTTTCCCCCATATTATAAGTGCTATAAAATTCGGGGAAAATCCAATAAAAAATCAGCGCTTCGAAAGCTTCGGGAATCACCAAGGAGGGGACAGAGGGGACCCACCAGGGCCACAGGCGCCCTCCCAGCGCGCCCTAGGGTGGGGCCGCTCCAGGGGGACTCCTGGACCCCTGGTGGCCCCCCTGGCTGCCCCCCTTCGCCCATATATTCTCCGTGACGCGAAACCCCCGGAGACAGAACCCTTTATCGCGATATATCCTCTGTTCCGCCGCCGCCGCGCTTCCAAGATCGGGAGCACCTGGAGACCTCTTCCTGGCAGCCTGCCGGAGGGAGGAACCACCTCCGAGAGCTTCTCCACCACCATGGATGCTTCCCGGATGAACCGTGAGTAGTCCACCCTGGACCATGGGTCTATGATCAGTAGCTATGTGATGTTCTCCTCCCATCTTTTTTCTTCATGGTTTAGACCTCGTGAGCTGCCCTACATGATCGAGGCACATTTGTAATCTTTCTGCTGTTGCTATGCTGAGTTTTCTGGGATCCGATGGATTATGAGACTATGTTCAGATTGTGTTTGATTAATATATTTGATTCTCCTCTTTTATATTTATGTTCTTGTGTAATTCTTGCATGTTCTCCGTTGATGTTTATTGCTTTGGCCAAGTAGTAGGTAGTGACTTCAAGAGGGAGCGTTATGCATGATTGTGGGTTCATGCCCCCTGATGACTAGCTTGAGTGACAGAAACATGAGTCTAGGGGATGTGTTGTTGCCACAAGGGAGAAAACAACGATGCTTGTACTTGTGGGTGGAAGGATTGTTTACTTTACGCAAAGTTCTTTAATGCAGTTGTCTGTTGCTTTGAGTTTACACTTTGGGTGGGATTCGCAACTTAATACCAGCGAGATGTTCTGGATAGATATCTCAAGGTGGATGATTAGTAGGTAGATGCAGATGGATTTCGGTCTACTTGTCTTGGCGTACCGCCCATGATTTTGAGACTCTTCCTTTCTTTATAGCATAGTTAGCATTGGTTTGCGCACATAATCCTGTCAATTGCCCAGCTGTAATTTGTTTACCTCGCATGACTATTTTATCGTATTTTGGGAGAGAGACATCACTAGTGAACATCATGGGATCCTGGTCCATACTTCCAATACTGTTTACACCTACTATTTATTCTCTGCTTTATTTACTTTTCCGTTGCTATCACTATCATGATTATCAAGAGCGTTTTATCCTTTGTAAACAACAAGGACGGAGGGATTGACAACCTCTCGGAACTCGTTGGGAGCAAAGTTATCTGTTGTGTGTGAAAGTCCACGTCAACCTCCTAATTTTTGGCGCCGTTGTCACCTTCCTGTTGTTGCCGGGGTCCTACTGGAGACAAACCTTGGTATCTTCACCGAGAGATATTTGGTGTTGCCTACACCTCAAACCTTCCAATTTGGGTAACCAACAAGGGGCGAGAAGACATCGAAGCAATTTCTGGCGCCGTTGCCGGGGACGCAAGCAAGCTAAACCCGCCAACTCTCGCGCCATCAAAGAAATTTCTGGCGCTGTTGCCGGGGACTCCGCACTTCAAGATAGGGGAGTTGCACACTATCTTTTATCTTTCCTTTTTAGCCTTGTTAGTTTACTTTTAAGTTTTTGCTTTAGTGTCCTTAATCAAAAGTCAAAAAAATAGTTACCTTGCTAGTAGTTGTCATTATGTCTGGTCCTTTTGCCGTTGGTGAAGCACAAGTGCTCACCTTTAAACAAAGAGGTGGTGAAAGTCTGAAAGATGTCTGGTATAGAATTAATGATTCTCAAAAAAGAGCCGCCAAGAAGCAATCCACTACTATCCTGCTTAGAAACTTTTATATTGGAAGTACTTCTTGGAATAGGTTTATTCTAGATACTTCTATCAATGGGAATTTCCTAGAAGTCCCAGTTTGGGAAGCGCTTAGTATTATGGAAAATCTTGTTGGAAACCTCCCTGTTGATAGCATTCAAGAGGACATTACCCTAGCTCACATTATGAAAAAACTTGAAAAGATAGAGCTAGATATGCCAAGCATTAATAAGATAAGTGAGTTGGATCGTAAGATTCAAGGGAATTTGAATAGACTCGATAGCTCCATGCATAAAATTTTCAAAACCTTGGAGACCATCAAATCCCATGACTTGGATCCTTCTTGGATAGATAAGATTGAGGAAATCATTGACACTCTAGGAACTACTCTCTCCTCAATCAAAACAAAAAAGGTAGAAACTCCGGCAAAGAAGGTACCTAGGTTCGTTTACGTTCCAAAGGCTCCTCGTTTAAAAAATAACCCATCTATTGCCAAAGGGGTTGAAACTGTGAAGACCTTGGAAGAGATACCTCCCTTTAATAGAATAAATCAAACTCCAATTGATCTTCCGCCTTTTGATTTTATCCCAAGAAGTATCTTTATTAGACCTTTATTTTAAAGACCTCTTAAGAGTGGTTGTACTATTGAGGAGCTTTTTGATGTTGATGATGGTTCAATTGATACAACTTGATCTTTTTGCATTATGCCTAGCTAATGGCTTTAAACAAGCGCTTTCGGGAGGCAGCCCGCAACGAATTTAGGATTTCCTTTTTGTTTTTCTTCTATTTTTAGTGGTCTTGATGATCATTACTACTGTAGCAACACCATTGTATCTTTACTTTTCAAGCTTTGTGCCAATTATAGCCGCATATGACAAGGGAAGTGAAAGTTGTGACATGCTGTCCAGAAACCATATTCTTTCCTCGTGACGGGAAAAATCATAGAAAAATCCCAGATCATATTTTTAGCTGAAACTTTTACACAGCGTGCTCTATACAATCACGGAACTTTCGTATGTTCTGAGTTTTTTGATTTGAGTTTCAGAAGTATCCCTAAAAAATTCTTTACTACCTGCTGGTCTGTTTTTCACAGATTCTGTCCTGTTTTGCCTTTTCTTCGTTTTGCAAACCTTAAGCTTTTTTTTCTTTGCAAAAACTTTTTGGCAATCTTTAGAAACAGTAGCTCTTCAAGAATATCCTTATTTTCAGTACAGAAAAACTTATTTTATTATGGGTACTAACCTCGCTAATCATATTATGATGAGTTATGTATGAAGGGAGTTTTCAAGTGTGCGAGGGAAGATGATAAAAGAAGATTCAGGAGTGTCAAACGCTCAAGCTTGGGGATGCCCCCGTGCACCCCCAAGAAATATTCAAGGAGCCTCAAGCGTCTAAGCTTGGGGATGCCCCCGTGCATCCCCTTCTCCATCAACAATTATCAGTGCGTCTTTCGTTCCACTATATTTTTATCACTTCATGCGTTATGTGCTATGTTTGGAGTGTCTTGCTCTTTATTTCCTTTTTAGTTTTCTTTAGCTTTGCTTGCTGTTCATAACAAGTTAGAACCCAGCTTTCTTCGTGTGGGAGAGAAACACGCTCCACTTCACCCTAGAACACAACATAGGATTTTCATGCTTATCTTTGCTGTGTGTGTTCTTTATCTTTGTCATAGCTGCTGTCATGATTAGCTCTTAGTCTTCATGCTTATGTTTTTAAAAGAGATTTTTTTTAGTTTATTGCTGGAACTCTCTTGAGTTTTCATGTTTATCTTGTTTAAAGAATTTGCCTATTGCACTGAGTTTTGTGTCTTGACTTGAAGTAGGTAATTGAGGTTGCTATTCAATTCTAGTAGTAACTTGCAATAGTTTTGAGGTATTGTTTTGAGTAATGTTTGGACTTTTGGTGTCAAGAGCTTTAGCCTATTAGTGATAGATGTCGTATTTTGGACAATCCGTGTTTATTTTCAAAACTTACAAAATTAGGTGAGAACTTTAGCTACTAGATGGATCACTACTCTTTGGAGGGATCGAATATTAGAGTACACTCACGTACCCTGAGTCGAGGATGCGTAAGGATAACCAAACCCCCATACACTCCTCCTCGGGGTACTTGTCTCTTTGAGAACCTACTATTAGATTGAGAGTTACCGATAATAAGTGCATGAGTTCCTCGGACTAATGTGAGTATTCGAAAGTTGACACTTCCACCTTCCCATATTTTTCTAGCCTCTCATGTGTAGTGCATTGCTTTCTTCTCACTCCGAGAGTTGGCGTCCACCTTCGCCGGTACATCCAAACCCTTGGCACGATATGCTCTTTCATCATAAACCTCCTTATATCCTTCGTCAAAACAGCCACCATACCTACCTATCAAGGCATTTCCATAGCCTTTCCGAGATACATTGCCATGCAACATCCATATTCTCATGACTTGATCTTCATGCCATACATGCTACTTGCTTGATCGATGAGCCGCTTGCTAGTTGGGCCTTGCCCTAATCATTGCTACATGACGCGCTAGTATCATTGCATATCATGCTACACTGGCAGAGGCATACATTTGCATACTTCATGATAGTTTCATTTTCTTTATGTTGAGTACTTTTGTAAAGTGTGAAAGATCTTCTATACTTCTTATAATATATAGAGTGTTGCCCCTAAAGTGAGGAAAAGATCCCAAAGAGAACAAAATCAAAAGATCCCAAAGAGGACAAATGAGAGAAATAGAAAGAGCCAGTAAGGCCACCAAAAAAATAAAAAATAAAAATAAAAAGAAACAAAAAGAGAGAAGGGGGCACACTACTATTCCTTTTGAGAGATCCACACTCGTACTCCCTCTTATATCTTGTACTCCATAGAGATTATCATTCATGCATATAGCTATGTGGGGACCTTCACACAATAGAACTTGGCTTGTATATTCCAATGATGAGCCTTCTCAAATGAGCTCTAGGTCTTCTTGAGAAAGCAAGTTGGATGCACCCCCACTAGTTCCATTGGAGAGCTTACCTTAGCTCATATGTTCATCCGTTGCATGGCAATCCCTACTCCTCACATCATATCTATCATCTGGCTTTCTCTCGCCTATGATTATCCTCATTGATGTGAGCCTTTCACACCTTTTTTTGTATTCCCCCTCCATCATTCTTTCTCTCTTTGCCAACCTAAGTGTCAACTTTCTTGATTACGCTCATTAATTGCATGAGTGCTCAAAATATCAAAAAGGAGTGGATCATTTTGACTTGTACCTGGCTAGTGGTCTGGGGATGATTCAAGATAAGATTCCAAAGAAGACCAAGTGTGAAACTTTAGTAGATTGAGTTCTCAACAATAAAAACTATGTTTTACTCTCTCGTATATCCCTATCCCCTTTCTTGCACGCAAACACCATTTGGAGACATTCGAGTCACGGACAGCGAGAGCTCTTGCACCTTTATGTTCTTATGTTGCTTGTTTCAATGCTAATATATACTCTTGCCTGTTATGACTTGAATTGGATTACATGCCTTGATTGCTTTACATAAAAGTTCTTATATGGTTGGTAGCATGTCAGCACAGAAATTATGTTTATTATCATTTACCTACTCGAGGACGAGCAGGAATTAAGCTTGGGGATGTTGATATGTCCAAAACGTATCTATAATTTCTGCTTGCTCCATGCTTCTTTTGTGTGATATTGCTAGGGTATTGATACACTTTCATACACTTTTGATCATATTTGGACTAACTTTTTAACTCAGTGCACCCTAGTGCAAGTTCCAGTTTTCTGCTATTCCTCTATTTCAGGTTTCCCCTATATTAAAAGTGCTATAAAATTCGGGAAAAATCCAATAAAAAATCAGCGCTTCGGAAGCTTCGGGAATCACCAAGGAGGGGCCAGAGGGGACCCACCAGGGCCCCACGCGCCCTCCCAGCGCGCCCTAGGGTGGGGCCGCGCCAGGGGGCCTCCTGGACCCCTGGTGGCCCCCCTGGCTGCCCCCCTTCGCCCATATATTCTCCGTGACGCGAAACCCCCGGAGACAGAACCCTTTTTCGCGATATCTCCTTTCTTCCGCCGCCGCCGCGCTTCCAAGATCGAGAGCACCAGGAGACCTCTTCCTGGACCATGGGTCTATGATCAGTAGCTATGTGATGTTCTCCTCCCCCTCTTTGTTCTTCATGGTTTAGATCTCGTGAGATGCCCTACATGATCGAGGTACATATGTAATCTTTCTGCTATTGCTATGCTGAGTTTGCTGGGATCCGATGGATTATGAGACTATGTTCAGATTGTGTTTGAGTAAAATATTTGATTCTCCTCTTTTATATTTATGTTCTTGAGTAATTCTTCCATGTTCTCCGTTGCTGTTTATTGCTTTGTCCAAGTAGTAGGTAGTGACTCCAAGAGGGAGCGTTATGCATGATTGTGGGTCGTTCATGCCCCCTGATGACTAGCTTGAGTAACAGAAACATGAGTCTAGGGGATGTGTTGTTGCCACAAGGGAGAAAACAACGGTGCTTGTACTTGTGGGTGCAAGGATTGTTTACTTTACGCAAAGTTCTTTAATGCAGTTGTCTGTTGCTTTGAGTTTACACTTTGGGTGGGATTCGCAACTTAATACCAGCGAGATGTTCTCGATAGATATCTCAAGGTGGATGATTAGTAGGTAGATGCAGATGGATTTTGGTCTACTTGTCTTGGCGTACCGCCCATGCTTTTGAGACTCTTCCTTTCTTTATAGCATAGTTAGCATTGGTTTGTGCACATAATCCTGTCAATTTCCCAGCTGTAATTTGTTTACCTCGCATGGCTATTTTATCGTCTTTTGGGAGAGAGAAATCACTAGTGAACATCATGGGATACCGGTCCATACTTCCAATACTGTTTACACCCACTATTTATTCTCTGCTTTATTTACTTTTCCGTTGCTATCACTATCATTATTATCCCGTGCGTTTTATCCTTTGTAAACAACAAGGCCGGAGGGATTGACAACCTCTTTGAACTTGTTGGGAGCAAAGTTATCTGGTGTGTGTGCAAGTCCATGTCAACCTCCTAATTTCTGGCGCCGTTGTCACCTTCTTGTCGTTGTCGGAGTCCTACTGGAGACAAACCTTGGTATCTTCACCGAGGGAAATTTGTTGTTGTCTACATCTCAAACCTTCCACTTTGGGTAACCAACGAGGGGCGAGAAGCCATCGAAGCAATTTCTGGCGCCGTTGCCGGGGACGCAAGCAAGCTATACCTGTTGGGATTCGGAGTAGAAAAAAAAATTCGACACTACAAAAACAAGTCCCAAGATTGGATCTAGATAGATGGAAACACAGTTAGCGATCTTGTTACCTTAACAACCGTTCAAACGGTAGTTCTCTCGCAGCGGAAGAAGTTTATGGAGAGTTGGGGAAGATTGACGCGGTGCAATCCCTCGAACAGATTTGATCCGTGTGACGCCCCACGAACAGATCTAGAAGTCCCTCGAACGAAGATCGAACGTACGATCTCTCTACGGTTGATCCACACGTACGGTGTAGCAGATCCGGCAGGGCTCCGCCGTCACGAGCTCGGCGCCTTGATACGTAGAAAACGTATCTATAATTTCTTCTTGCTCCATGCATGTTTTGTGTGATATTGCTATGATATAGATACAGTTTCATACACTTTTGATCATATTTGGACTAACCTATTAACTCAGTGCACCCCAGTTGCAGTTCCTGGTTTCTTCTGTTTTTCTATTTCAGTTTTCCCTCATATAAAAAGTGCCAGAAAAATTCCGGGAAAAATACAGAAAAAATCAGCGTACAGGAAGCTTCGAGAAGAGCCCCCCCCCCTGGCCGCGCCAGGGGGCCGCCTGGGGCCCCTGGTCCACCTCTGGCTTCCCTCCTTCTCCTATTTATTCTCCGTCACGGGGAAACTCCGAGGACAGAACCCTATTTCGCAAACTCGCCTCTGTTCCACCGCCACCGCGCTTCCGAGATCGGGAGCACCAGAAGACCTCTTCCCGGCACCCTGCCGGAGGGAGGATTGACCTCCGGGAGTCTCCTCTCCACCATGGATGCTCCCCGGATGTCTCGTGAGTACTTTTCCTTGGACCATGGGTTCGTGATCAGTAGCTATGTTATGTTCTCCTCCCCTCTTTGATCTTCATTGTTTAGACCTTGTGAGCTGCCCTACATGATCGAGGCACTTTTGTAATATTTCTGCTATTGCTATGTTGAGTTTGATAGGATCTGATGGATTATGAGATTATGTTCAGATTGTGATTGAGTAATATATTTTGTTCTTATCTCTTATATTTTTGTTCCTAAGTAATTCTTGCATGTTCTCCGTTCCTGTTTATTGCTTTGGCCAAGTAGTAGGTAGTGACTCCAAGAGGGAACATTTTGCTCGATTGTGGGTTCATGCCCCCCGATGACATGCTTGAGTGACAGAAACATGAGTCTAGGGGATGTGTTGTTGCCACAAGGGGGAAAACAACGGTGCTTGTAACCGCAGTTACAAGGATTGTTATTTTACGCAAAGTTCTTTTAATGCAGTTGTCTGTTGCTTTGGGTTTACACTTTGGGTGGGGCTCGCAACTTAATACCAGCGAGATGTTCTGGATAGATATCTCAAGGTGGATGATTAGTAGTAGATGCAGATGGATTTCGGTCTACTTATTTTGGCGTACTGCCCATGCTTTTGAACCTCGTCCTTTCTTTTGTAGCATAGTTAGCATTGCGGTGCGTTCTTAATCCTGTCAATTGCCTTTCTGTAATTTGTTTACCTCGAATAGCAATTTTATCGTCTTTTGGGAGAGAGAAATCACTAGCGAACATCACGTACCCCGGTCCATATCCTCATCACTGTTTACACGCTCATTTACTTTTTTGCTTTACTTTAATTGCTATCATTATCCCTTGCGTTTTATCCTTTGTGAACAACAAGACCGGAGAGATTGACAACCTCTCTGAACTTCGTTGGGAACAAAGTTATCGTGTCTGTGTGCAGGTCCGCGTCAGTTGCGCCGCTGACACCTACTTATCATCTCCGGAGTCCTACTAGAGACAAACCTTGGTATCTTCACCGAGGGAAATTTGCTGCTGTGCTACATCACGCCTTCCACTTGGGGCTCACCAACGAAGGGTGAGAAATCACTATCATCATCTCGCACATCAACCCAAATTTCTGGCGCCGTTGCCGGGGACTCCGAGTGCTAAGGTAGGGGAGTTGCACACTACCCTTTACCTTTGTATTTTAGTCTTGTTAGTTTATCTTTCAGTTTTTATCTTTGTGTCTTTTATCAAAATTTACAAAAAAAATATTTATCTTGCTAGTTATCATTATGTCTGACCCTTTTGCCTTTTTGAGACAGAGGTTCTCACCTTCAAACAAAAAGGTGGAGAAAGCTTAAAAGATGCTTGGTATAGAATTAATGATTCTCAAAAAAGAGCCACCAAGAAGCAATCCACTACTATCCTTCTTAGAAATATTTATGTCGGGATTACTCCTTGGAATAGGTTCATATTAGATACTGCTATCAATGGGAATTTTCTAGAAGCCCCTACTTGGGAGTCTCTTAATGTTATTGAAAATCTTGTTGGAAGTCTCCCTATTGCTAGCATGCAAGAAGATATAACTCTATCTCACATTATGAAGAAACTCGAAAAGATAGAGTTAGAAATACCAAGTATAACTAGGATAAATGAGTTGGATCGCAAGATTCAAGGGAATTTGAATAGGCTTGATAGCTCCATGCTTAAAATTATTAAAACTTTGGAGGTCATCAAATCCCGTGATACGGATCTTTCTAGGATAGATAAGATTGAGGAAATCATTAATACTCTAGGAACTACTTTCTCCTCAATCAAACCAAAAAAGGTAGAGACTTCGGCAAGAAGGGAACCTAAGTTCAACTATGTCCCTAAGGTCCCCCGACCTAAAAATAAATCACCTATTGCCAAAGAAATTGAAACCGTGAAAACTTTGGGAGAAATACCTCTCCTTGATAATTTTATAAATGAATCTTCCATTGATTTTCCGCCTTTTGGTTTTCTCCCTAGAAGTATCTTCATTAGGCCTTTATTTGAAAGACCTCTTAAGACTAGTTGTACAATTGAAGAGCTTTTTGATGATCTTGATAATGATTCGATTGATACAACTTGATCTTTTGCATTATGCCTAACTAATGGCTTTAAAGAAGCACTTTCGGGAGGCAGCCCGCAACGAATTTAGGTTTTTCTCTTTGCTTTTGTTGTGTCTTGATGATTGTTACTACTGTAGCATAATCATTGTATCTTTATTTTTCAGCTTTGTGCCAAGTTATAGCCTTTTACGGCAAGGGAAGTAAAAGTTATGACATGCTGTCCAGAAAACAGATTCTGTCCTCCTGACCAGACAAATTGCCGAAAAATCCCTGTTCATCTTTTTGAGCTGAAATTTTTACACAGTATGCTCTATACAATTACGAAACTTCCGAATGTTCTGAGTTTTTTGATTTGAGTTGCAGAAGTGCCCCTGAAAAAATCTTTACTATCTGCTGTTCTGTTTTTCACAGATTCTGCCACGTTTTGTCTCTCTTAACTTTTGCAAACCTTAAAGCTTGCTTTTTCTTTGCAAAAACTTTTTGGCACTCTTGAGAAACAGTAGCTCTTCAAGAATATCTTTATGTCCAGTGGAGAAATTTTTTATTTATTAAGGGTACTAACCTCTCTAATCAGTTTATGATGAGTTATGTATGAAGGGAGTTTTCAAGTGTGCGATGGAAGATGATGAAAGAAGATCTAGGAGTGTCAAGCGCTCAAGCTTGGGGATGCCCCCATGAATCCCCAATAAATATTCAAGGAGACTCAAGCGTCTAAACTTGGGGATGCCCCCGTGCATCCCCTTCTCCATCAACAATCATCAGTTCGTCCTTCGTCTCACTATATTTTTATCACTTCATGCGTTCTGTGCTATGCTTGGAGCGTCTCGCTCCTAGGTTTTCTTTTTAGTTTTCTTTAGCTTTGCTTGCTGTTCATAACAAGTTAGATCATGTCTTACTTTGTGTGGGAGATAAACACGCTCCACTTTCAAAATTTAGAACACATCATAGGATTTTTCCTGCCTATCTTTTTGCTGTTGTGTGTTCTTTATCTTTTCATAGCTACTGCCATGTTTAGTTTTAGTCTTAGTTTGTCTTTAGCAAGAGCCTTGGCTTTTGTTTAGTTTGTTGCTGGAACTCTTTTTAGTTTTCATGTTTATCTTGTTAAGAGAGTTGGTTGTTGCACTGAGTTGTGTCTTGTTTTGAGAAGTAGGTAATTGAGGTTGCTATTTAATTCTAGTAGTAGCTTGCAATTGTTTTGAAGTAATTATATGAGTAATGTTTGAACTTTTGATGTCAAGAGCTCTAGCCTATTAGTGATAGGTGTCGTATTGTGGGCAATTCGTGTGTATTTTAAAAACCTACAAAACTAGTTGAGAACTCTAGCTACTAGATGGATCACTACTCTTCTGAGGGGTCGAATATTAGAGTACACTCACGTACCATGAGTCGAGGATGCGCAAGGATAACCAAACCCCCATACACTCCTCCTCGGGGTACTTGTCTCTTTGTGAACCTCCTTATTAGATTGAGAGTTACCGATAATAAGTGCATGAGTTCTTCGGACTAATGTAAGTATTGAAAGTTGACACTTCCCCCTTCCCATATTTTGCTAGCCTCTCCTGTGCCGTGCATTGCCTTCTTCTCACTCCGAGAATTGGTGTCCACCTTCGCCGGTACATCCAAACCCTTGGCATGATACGCTCTGTCATCATAAGTCTCCTTATATCTTTCCTCAAAACAGCCACCATACCTACCTATCAAGGCATTTCCATAGCCTTTTCGAGATATATTGCCATGCAACATCCACCTCTTCATGACTTGATCTTCATGTCACACATGTTCTTGCTACACTGGCAGCGACATACATTGCATACATCATGATAGTTACATCTTCTTTATGATTTTGAGTACCTTGTAAAGTGTGAAAGATCTCCTTTATCTTCTTGTAAAATAGAGGGTTGCCCTTAAGTAAGGAAAAGATCCCAAAGTGGACACATTAAAAGATCCCAAAGAGGAGAAATGAGAGTTAAATAGAAAGAGCCATTGAGGCCACAAAAAAATACAAAAAAAAAGAGAGAAAGGGGCAACACTACTATCCTTTTGAGAGATCCACACTAGTACTCCCTTTATATCCTTGTACTTCATAGAGCTGATCATTATGCATATAGCTATGTGGGAACCTTCACACTATAGACTTGGCTTGCCTATTCCAAGGATGAGCCTCCTCAAACACTAAAAGAAATATGCTATCTTGTGACCCTTCATATTGGTCACTGAAAGGTCGCTGTTAATCATTTGTGACCTTTCTGTGACCAAAATCAGTTGGTCAAAAGCTGAGGGTCGCAAAGCGGACACTGCAACCTTTTTTTGTGAAATGGTCATAGATCTTAACGACCTTAATAAAAAGTCATAGATTTTATGACCAATTATTTTGGTCGTTCGTAGTTTGGCCAATCCACGTCAGATCCAACGTGGCAAGCTGACGTGGCATATTTTATGACCAAATTTAATGGTCAAAGATCGGAATCAGCCCGGTCCAATTGAGCCGTCTATAAGGGCCTAGCCCAATAATTCAACCCAATTAATATATATATATATATATATATATATATATATTCTATTATTTTTCTGGAAATACATGGGCCTAGCCCAACATTGCGGCCTTTTAATTTTTGGGCCATAACCTTTTTATTATGTCTTGGCCATTATATTTTGTAGTCCCACTTGTCATAATCTCATACGTCGGTCCCACATGTCAGAAATTCCAAAATTGCGCATATTATTTCCATAAGTGGACCCACTAGTCAGGTTTCCATTTCACATTTTCTGAACATACATAATAACTATTTCAAACAAAACAGAACAAATATAATTCATCAAAAACACTAAAATAGTATATTACAATCTGTTACAATATTAGAATCTTAATCGACATCAACAGCAGGCACGCATCAACAGGGTACTCCAGGCAGTCAGCACAACGACAACAGCATCACAACAGCAGCTGCATCAAAACAATAGCAGTGGTGATCCATGGAGTTTGACATCAATTAAAGAACAGTTTATGTTAATTTAAATTAAAAGAAAAGGTTGTTCTAATTAAAATTAAAAGAAAAGGTTATTTTAAATTAAATTAAAAGAACAGTTTCAGTTAATTTAAATTAAAGGAAAATAGTATTCTCATTTTAATTTTAATTTTAATTTTAAGTTAAAGAACACTACAGCAACAACAGTTATAACTAAATAGAGTTAACACTCCAGGAGCTAGCTACACACACTACAGCAGCAAGAACACACACTCCTAGAGTACTACTGCTTGCAAGATGAGAAGAGACATAGCAGAATATGTCTTGGCTCAAAATTACTCCTGGAACCTAGCTAAAAAAATTACTGCTTGCAATCTGAAGTACTACTGCTTGCAAGATGAGAAGAGACACAACAAAAACTACTCCAAGAACCTAGCTCAAAAATTACATATATCTCAAAACTACCGTAGCAGAATTTGTCTTGGCACTTACTGCAACACTTAAATAAACAAACAATCTTGGAGTAATTGCAACTACTGCTAACTGCTAAGCAGTGAAGAAATACAGTTAACTAGAACTACTGGAACTAAGTACAGCAAGCAATACACACCATCAAATCTACTCCATGAACTACTTTAAATAACTACTCTAGGAATTATACAGAGGAAGCGTCGCCGCGGTGGTGGTCGTCGCTCAGGCTCCCCGTGGCCCTCTGGCTGCTCCTCGCCGTCATCGAACACTACAACAGACAAATAACTAGTCCAGAAAAATATTACTCCACGAGTACTTCAGGAATTACACACATCTACTGCAACTCCAGAAAAGCTAGTCAAGAAAATTTTAATTAACCAAGTTATACCAATGAGGTGTTGCCGTGGTGGTGGTCGTCGCTCCTCGTGGCGCTCAGGCTCCCTGTGGCGTTCCGGTTGCTCCTCGCCGCCACCGAACACTGCTGTGGAGTACATTTAAGATGCTAAATACAACTAGTGTAGTGCTACAACTAACAAAAACTAAATGAATTGATCAACAAATCAACAGGAAATGCACTGAACCACAACGAAATAAACACTGATCAGTGCATTTCTGATCAACTGATATGATTATGCAGGTGTAGAGCTAACTCAAGCAGAGGATATGATTATGCAGGAGTATTCTCTACTATTCGCACAAAGCGCAGAGGAGTAGTAATGCTAAACATTTCAAAGTAGTATTGACAGTTTAAGAGTATTTCAGTTGCACTTGATGGTCTGATGACATTGAAGATTACATGGAAATATTGCACTAAGATACTCAGAAATATTGGTCCTGAGTTAAAATGAGTAGTAACAGAATAGCCACAACAATTTCTGACGATAAACGTTAAGCCATTCTCTTGCAAATGTGGAACGAATTTGGTGAATCGTTTCAGGCTATACAATTGAGCAAACCAAGATAGTACTCCAAATAATGAATAATACCCGTGCACAACAAAGAGGACAATACTTTGAAAATTGCTAGGCCATAACTTCTCAATGTCGGAAGCTTCAAAAGAGATTCATGTCACTAACTGCAACGAGTTAGTTCCTCATGTTCTTGAAGTACTGTATCGCGTATTGTACCCAAGAGATTACAAACAATGGGGTTGACGCGGTTGAGGACCTTGCAGAGGATGACGCGGTTGAGGTTCAGGTCGAGGAAGATTCCGCCGGCGTCACATGAGGCCACCATCTGAGGCGCCACCGCCTTGCCGTAGACGGGGCACTCGTGCACCCTCGGCCCGGGCGGCTGAGGAGGCGGAGCCAATGTTCGGCGGCCGAGGCAGAGCGACGTGCCGTCGTCGATGCTGCCGAGCGTGTGCTGCTTCAGCCTGGGGCGCTTGTGGCGGGCGTGGTGTCCCCCCATCGCCTGGAACGTCGTAGTGGTGGAAGCCGCCGCCGAGGCCGACGGCGCCTACAGCGTCCTCATCGTCCTCGAAGACAATGACGATGGTCGGGTCGGCGTCGAGCCGGTGGTCGCGGTTCTGGTACGGGAGGCGCACGCGGCGGAAGGTGAGCGGGTTGGCGACGTAGTAGAAGCCTGTGGCGCAGCCGCGGAGGCAGACGAGGCCGCGCGACGAGGCGCGGATCCAGCTCTACGACGGCGTGGATCCGTAAGGCCAGCTGTGGCCGTGGCGGATCTGGCCACAGACTGAGCTCGTCGGCTCGATCTGACGCCATGGGAGAGAGGGAGAGGTGATAGAGCCGACCTCATCGATTTGGATCAGGGAGAGGGAGAGAGAGAGGCGGCGGCGCGAGTTTTCTCGGGAAGGAAGCGGACCGAACGAGGAGAGGGTGTGCCATGCGCTAGGGTTTGGGTCGGGCTGTGTGCGTCTAGGAGAAGTGAGTGAGAGACGTTGGATCCACATGATGCGGACGGCTCAGATTGGCTATAGTGTGGTGATCCGTGGGAAGGTTGGTTCTTTGTTCTGATTGGTTGGAAAAATGTGTGATTTAAAATAAGATCTCAGTGATAAAAATAAGAGGATTTTGTGAAGAAACTATATAAAATAGTTGTTCAAATGTGCCCATATGTTCTACAAGTGTGCACCTTGCGATGACAAACAATGTTGCCTAACGAAGTTTTCATTTTCTTTGCACGAAAAAATTATTTTTCATTTTTTTAGTCCCCAAAATGAGTTTTTTTGTGAAGAACCTACCATGTATTTATTGCAAAATTGCACCAAATCAAATTTATAAAATATTAGGCCATATTTAATGCATAATTCACCAAATAGTTAGGCGTCAAAAGTTTTTATCCACCTCTCATGAAAAAAGCAAATTTTCGTTAATTCTCTTGGAAGTGGGTCAAGTTTGAACTACAACTGCCTCATAGTTTGCTCATGATTTTTCCCAAAAAATATTTTTAGGTACAAAAGTATATATTGAATGAGAAAATCACCAAAACTTTTCCAAAATTCAACCACTAGATAGAAACGGTCATGCCCTCCGTTTTGATCACATTTTTAAATGGGCATGAAAAATTCAAAAAATATCAAAAAATTAGAAAACCTTCGCATTTCGTCATTATATGTGACCAAGTTAGCAACACAAGTAATAATATGGTAATACGGCAAATATTTTAAAACAATGTTTTTAGAGATGAGCTATCATGTGTGAAGATTCATGGCTTTCAAGCCAAATGATCAATCTTATGGCCACATTCATCGCATAGTTTGTTCGAATGATATCATATTGTGCGCAAGTATGCATCTTGCGATGAAAACAATGTTGCCTAACGAAGTTTTCATTTTCTTTGCACGAAAAGTTCATTTTTCATTTTTCGAGTGGCCAAAATGAGTTTTTTTTCTGAAGGACCTACCATATATTTGTTGCAAAATTGCACCAAATTAATTTTCTGAAATATTAGACCATATTTAATGTACAATTGACCAAATGGTTAGGTGTCAAAAGTTTTTATCAACCTCGTGAAAAAGACTAATTTCCGTTGATTCAGCTGGAAGTGGGTCAAGTTTGAACTACAACTGCCTCATAGTTTGCTCATGATTTTTCCAAATAAAAATTTTTAGGTATAAAAGTATCTATTTAATGAGAGATACACCAAAAAAATCCAAAATTCAACCACTAGATAGGAACGGTCATGCCCGCCGTTTTGACCGCATTTTGAAATGGGCATGAAAAATTCAAACAAAAATCAAAAAATTAGAAAACCTTCGTATTTTGTCATTATATGTGACCAAGTTACCATCACAAGTAATAAACTGGTAATATGGCAAATAATTTAAAACAATGTTCTTAGAGATGAGCTATCATGTGTGAAGATTCATGGCTTTCAAGCCAATTGATCAATCTTATGACCACATTCATGACATAGTTTGTTCAAATGATATCATATTGTGCGCAAGTATTCATCTTGCGATGACAAACAATGTTGCCTAACGAATTTTTTATTTTCTTTGTACGAAAAGTTCATTTTCCATTTTACGAGTGTCGAAAATGAGATTTTTTGTGAAGGACCTACCATATATTTGTTCCAAAATTGGACCAAATCACTTTTCTGAAATATTAGACCATATTTAACGTACAATTGACCAAATTGTTCGGTGTCAAAAGTTTTCATCCACCTCTCGTGAAAAAGACAGATTTCCATTGATTCAGCTGGAAGTGGGTCAAGTTTGCACTACAACTGCCTCATAGTTTGCTCATGATTTTTCCAAAAAACATTTTTAGGTATAAAATTATCTATTTAATGAGATAAACACCAAAAAATCCAAAATTCAACCACTAGATAGGAACGGTCATGCCCGTCGTTTTGACTGCATTTTGAAATGCCCATGAAAAATTCAAAAAAAATCACAAAAATAGAAACCTTCGCATTTTGTCATTATATGTGACCAAGTTACCAGCACAAGTAATAAACTGATAATACGGCAAATATTTTAAAACAATGTTCTTAGAGATGAGCTATCATGTGTGAAGATTCATGGCTTTCAAGCCAAATGATCAAGCTTATGGCCACATTCATGGCATAGTTTGTTCAAATGATATCATATTGTGCGCAAGTATGCATCTTGCGATGACAAACAATGTTTCCTAACGAAGGTTGGATTTTCTTTGCACGAAAAGTTCATTTTCCATTTTTCGAGTGACCAAAATGAGTTTTTTTCGTGAAGGACCTACCATATATTTGTTGCAAAATTAGACCAAATCAATTTTCTGAAATATTAGACCATATTTAATGTACAATTGACCAAATGGTTGGGTGTTAAAAGTTTTTATCCATCTCTCGTGAAAAAGACAAATTTTCGTTGATTCAGTTGTAAGTGGGTCAAGTTTGAACTACAACTGCCTCATATTTTGCTCATGATTTTTCCCAAAAAACATTTATAGGTATAAAAGTATCTATTTAATGAGAGAAACACCAACATTTTTCCAAAATTCAACCACTAGATAGGAACGGTCATGCCCACCGTTTTGACCGCATATTGAAATAGAAATGAAAAATTCAAAAAAAAATATCAAAAAATTGGAGAAGCTTCACATTGTGTCGGTATATGTGACCAAGTTACAAGGACAAATAATAAACTTGTAACACGACAAAAAATTTAAAAATATATTCTTAGAGATGAGGTGTCATGTGTGAAGATTCATGGCTCTCAAGCCAAATGATCAAAAATTCAAAAAAAGGATAAATTGTTTAGAAAACCTTTCCAAAACTAATTTATAGAAAATCAAAAAAATATAAAACCTTCACGTTGTATCATCATTTGTGACCTAGTTAACTGAAAAATAAAAAACTTGGAATACGGCTAATATTTTTTTAACTGACTATTGAGCTTTCTTGTTACATATATTGAACATTGTTTAATGTAAAATGAACACTTTTTTTAATATACATTAGATTTTTTATTTTGTACGTCAAACATTTTTAGTACACATGAAATAAATTTGTACTAAATAATGTTTTTAATTCGCATTGAAAAAAATTTATATTTTATACGATGAACATTTATTTAGTACACACTAAATGAAAGACCAGAAAAAATAGATTTAGAAATCAGAAAACAAGATGGAAAAATCGAGATTTTTTTTTAAAACCCACTAGTAGTTAATGGGTCGTCCCAATGGCGCGCTAAATTTTTTTTGAGAGAACAAATGGCGCGTTAAATAGGAGGACTGCCCCCACCCGGAGACCATTCGGCCCAGGTAAAATGAAAAACAAAATAAAGAGGTGGTCTATCCCACGAAGGCCCAAGCCCGGTGATGTAGGGGTTTAAAGTGAATTACAGTGCAAACTTTGCATCAGACAACACGGTGGCTTAGTGGTTGTTATCCTTTGGGAGGAAGAGGTGGACGTGCATGGGTTCCGCACGTCAGCGATAGATTATAATCTAGTGCTGATATGAGAAATAGATGAAACTTCCAAAGTGGTCTATACATGGATATGACACGTAGGCAAAACTATTGCGGTAGACATCCAAATAGCAAATACATGGGTTAAAAATAGGAAAAATAAATAGTGTTATCCACTTATGACCATTTTGTCTATGGAAATTATGACCTTTCAGATTAAAATGGTCGTTATGTTCTTGGGTTTGGACCCTCCCAAACAGTTTACGACCATTTGGTTTGAAATGGTCGTAGATTTATGACCATTTCTTTCAGGGTCACTATGAAAAGGTCGTAAGTTAGCATATTTCTTGTAGTGAAACGAGCTCTAGGTCTTCATGAGCGAGCAAGTTAGATGCACCCCCACTAGTTCCATTGGAGAGCTTCTTAGCTCGTATGTGCATCCGTTGCATAGAAATCCCTACTCCTCACATCATATCTATCATTTGGCATCTCTTGCCTATGATTGTCCTCATTGATGTGAGCCTTTCTCATCATTTTTCTCTTCCTCCTCCGTACGCCTCTCTTTGCCATCCTAAGTGTCAACTCTCGTGCTTACGCTCATCCATTGCATGAGTGCTCAAAATATCGAAAAGGAGTGGATCAAATTGACTTATACCTGGCTAGTGGTCTGGGATAAGTCAATATAAGATCCCAAAGAAGAGCAAGTGTGAAACTTTAGTAGATTGAGTTCTCAACACAAAAATACTTTTTCTCGTATTCCCTATCCTCTTTCTTGCACGCAAACACCATTTGGAGACATTCAAGTCACGGACAGTGAGAGCTCTTGCACCTAATGTTCTTTTGTTACCTGTTTCAATGCTAATATAGACTCTTGCATGTTATGACTTGAATTGAATCTCTAACCTTGATTGTTTTACTTTTCAAAGTTCTTATATGGTTGCTAGCATGCCACCACAGAAATTATGCTGTTATCATTTACCTACTCGAGGACGAGCAGGAATTAAGCTTGGGGATGGTGATACGTCCAAAACGTATCTATAATTTATGCTTGCTCCATGCATGTTTTGTGTGATATTGCTATGATCTAGATACACTTTCATACACTTTTGATCATATTTGGACTAACCTATTAACTCAGTGCACCCCAGTGCCAGTTCCTGGTTTCTTCTGTTTTTATATTTCAGTTTTCCCCCATATAAAAAGTGCCAGAAAAATTCCGAGAAAAATACAGGAAAAATCAGCGTAGAGGAAGCTTCGAGAAGAGCCCGGGAGGGGCCAGAGGGGAGCCAGGGGGGCCCAGGCGGCCACCCGGCATGGCCCCACCCCTGTACGCGCCAGGGGGGCGCCTGGGGCCCCTGGTCCACCTCTGGCTTCCCCCCTTGTCCTATTTATTCTCCGTCACGGGGAAACTCCGAGGACAGAACCCTATTTCGCAAACTCGCCTCTGTTCCGCCGCCGCCGCGCTTCCGAGATCGGGAGCACCAGAAGACCTCTTCCCGGCACCCTGCCGGAGCGAGGATTGACCTCCGGGAGTCTCCTCTCCACCATGGATGCTCCCCGGATGTCTCGTGAGTAGTTTTCCTTGGACCATGGGTCCGTGATCAGTAGCTATGTGAAGTTCTCCTCCCCTCTTTGATCTTCATTGTTTAGACCTCGTGAGCTGCCCTACATGATCGAGGCACTTTTGTAATATTTCTGCTATTGCTATGTTGAGTTTGATAGGGTCTGATGGATTATGAGATTATGTTCAGATTGTGATTGAGTAATATATTTGGTTCTTATCTCTTATATTTTTGTTCCTAAGTAATTCTTGCATGTTCTCCGTTGCTGTTTATTGCTTTGGCCAAGTAGTAGGTAGTGACTCCAAGAGGGAACATTTTGCTCGATTGTGGGTTCATGCCCCCCCATGACACGCTTGAGTGACAGAAACATGAGTCTAGGGGATGTGCTGTTGCCACAAGGGGGAAAACAACGGTGCTTGTAACCGCGGTTACAAGGATTGTTTACTTTACGCAAAGTTCTTTTAATGTAGTTTTCTGTTGCTTTGGGTTTACACTTTGGGTGGGGCTCGCAACTTAATACCAGCGAGATGTTCTGGATAGATATCTCAAGGTGGATGATTAGTAGTAGATGCAGATGGATTTCGGTCTACTTATTTTGGCGTACTGCCCATGCTTTTGAACCTCGTCCTTTCTTTTGTAGCATAGTTAGCATTGCGGTGCGTTCTTAATCCTGTCAATTGCCTTTCTGTAATTTGTTTACCTCGCATAGCAATTTTATCGTCTTTTGGGAGAGAGACATCACTAGCGAACATCACGTATCCCGGTCCATATCCTCATCACCGTTTACACGCTCATTTACTTTTCTGCTTTACTTTTAATTGCTATCATTATCCCTTGCGTTTTATCCTTTGTGAACAACAAGACCGGAGAGTTTGACAACCTCTCTGAACTTCGTTGGGAACAAAGTTATCGTGTCTGTGTGCAGGTCCGCGTCAGTTGCGCCGCTGACACCTACTTATCATCTCCGGAGTCCTACTGGAGACAAACCTTGGTATCTTCACCGAGGGAAATTTGCTGCTGTGCTACATCACGCCTTCCACTTGGGGCTCACCAATGAAGGGCGAGAAATCACTATCATCATCTCGCACATCACGCCTCCGTAGTAGAGAGGAGGGAGGAGCAACACTTCGAGATATGGTGGAGATCAGATCTACAAAAGAGGAGAGAGGAGGGGCAGCCTTGAGGCAAAAGAATAAATTTGTGTGTTGTCTTGGCGTGCCCCCTCCTCATCTATTTCTAGTGGGAGGGGAGGGGAGGCCACCTTGGAGGAGGGGGCAGCCCTAGGGGTGGCGCCCTAGGGTTTACCTCCCCTTAGGGCCGGCCAAGGAAGGGGGGAGGAAGCTTCCTCACCTAGGAGGAAGCTTCCTCCTAGGGCGCCCCCCTTGGGCCTCTTTGGTCCAAGTGCTCCCTCCCCCACTTGGGCCTTCCAAGTGAGAGGGGGGGCCATTGATATTAAATCTATTTTATTAATTCCAAAACAATTTGGTAATTCACAATAAACAAATATTAAAAATATTTAGACCATCCCGGAACTTTTCGGGCCCTCCGGTTTTACCCGGTTTTCTCAAAACTCTTCCCGGTACTTTACCGGTGCCCCGAAACGATTCCGGTTTTCTCTCCGATTAAATCTCAATCACTCCAAAACTTTTCCGGTGTGTTATACTCGTGCTCCTATCACTCTAGTACTCAACAAATCTACCACCCTTAAGTGTGTGACCCCATAGGTTCGGTAGAATACGGACATGAACCGGAAACTGACTTTCCTCGGATCAATAACCAATAGTGGAGCCATGGACACCCATAATGGTTCCCGCACCTACACGAATATGAATTCGAGTTAACCTCGGGTTGACATGCTAATCCCTTTGCTTCGCGATACTTTAAAAAATATGAGGTGAGATTATATAGGTATCCGCATGATCAACTCATTAATCATTATACCAATTATCCTCATATCGGTTTGTTCTTTTTCTCGTTCATGTATTCGTATCCCATGTGATCTATTCACAAAGTATCCGGCCGGATGTTGGTGGATACGTAATACCGAGAGGGCCCAAAGAATATCTCTCCTGAGAAGGAGGAGCAAATCCCAACTTGAATCATCAAGTCCCTAGACATACTTTCGAGTGTGAGTGAGCAAAGCCGTTATAGCCACGCCTGTTACGGGTGGTGTTAGGACAGAGTCAAAACCCACCCTCCGGTATGTAGGTACTTAACATTCTCATGGTCTATAAGGATACATGCAAATGTCAACTCATCTGATGATTTAACTCATAATACAATGATGATGAAATCTCAAAGAAAATCATTCAATTGGGTCAGTTCAGCACCCTTGTTCTGGTAACAATGTGCTCCCATGTATTACCGGCATATTCAATGCCCTATGTCAGGAAAACATGACATCCATGATACACAGGTTAGTCCTAGAGGAAGACTAAGAACACTTTGTGTTTATACTCCACACCTGCATATGGGTATTCCTCCGAAGGCAGTTAACATGCACTTGGCAAACCTCCGCATAGGCCATTGCAGTTATAGCACAGACATATAAACATTAATAATGAACCTGGAATTATAATAATACATTTTATTATTGCCTGTAGGTCATAATTCCAACAGTCTCCCACTTGCACTAGAGACAATAATCTAGTTGCATGGTTTGCTCAGACCAATGGCACTTTGGTGTTAATGCTCGCTTGTGGTATAGACTTCGTCAGAGCTTAACGCTTTTAGGCTCGTCTCAATCCTGCTTATCTTAATGTACCCCTTCATCCTTTATGAAGTATTTAAAGATAGGGCACTATCGTTCACATGTTTGGACTACAGTGAGCTCTTAGCTTACTTTGCTTTGATCATGATGCTCATATCAAAATATGGTTTGTGTAGATCAAGCGTTCGAAACTATGCCAATCACTATGATGGTGTTCCTGATCCAAATACCCTCCTATGCAACTTCCAGAGTTGCCATGTTTCACGTCTATGTTGTAGGAATCCCGCTATGTGCCTTAGCTTGAAAAAAAATCAACATCCTATTTTGCTACTTAGCTATAGACCAAAAAAATATTACAAATCATTATGAAACTATATTTCATCTATTTGTAATGAACTCTTTAGTCTTACTCATATAACCTTTCTTCATCTGAGGCACTTCAAGAGAACTAATCTACTATTTAGATTACTTTGGTGCTTGTTGCACTTTCAGGACACCCAATACCTTAGTGCTTTATTTTGCTAAAATATTTATTCTCAATCACTCATATGTTATTCACATATATGATTAGAATCGTGCTCCCACTTAATTCCATATCTTATATGATTATTGATGAAATAATAACTCTTATAACTTCATCAGAAAACTAGTACTCCAGCTCTGTGATATTTGCTTCAACTGTGGACTAATCTTGGAAGCATTCTCACTTTTACTAATATCATATAGATCATTAAATCCTTTTAGGTTGTATCAAGCATACACCCTTTGTTTAATCTTCTCAGAAGAAAAATCCATATGTCATACTTCGGAAGTATGCCGTGATTATCAGTAATTTTCTATATGAACATTTGCATCACTACACATATTGTAGTCAACCTTTTGAACTCTATCGGAAAACTTATTTTGCGATAAGTCGAGCATTATGAACGATGAAGCTATCGTCTATGTTCATATCTATGAAAAACCAATCCACTCTAATGATCAGGTATCCTTAGGAGGGTTTTACCAAGTTCTCAACTTGATTTTGGTGGATTGCTTTCATTTTGTTTTTATGGTGTTTAAGTCATATAGTGGAGTTAGTGCCCGTCATGAGGTCTTGTAGTTCACAGGTTTATCACACTTCAAAACTACATTGGTTCAATGTGGATTTATGAAGCTGTGTGATACAACATCAGACTTGATCATTTCATCTCTAGAACGCATTTCAGAGTTTCATCATTCCTTTTCATTAGATGTAGGAATTTCTGGTTTGGTCACAGAATTTATCTCTAGATCAAATTTCGAGTTCCATTCTGTAGAACCAAATGATTCATTGTAATCATTATCAAGCTATTAGTCCTCCCACTTAATTGTTCCAAGAGAGTTATTTTCTCAAGGAAAAATCCCATGTCCCTCGATAAATAATTTTCTCGGGTATGGTAGTGGAGGTGTTGTTCGTAACATGATGTTTCTACGAAACTTATATTTGAGATCGAGTATATTCTAAATACATATCTCCGAAATTATGAAACACCAATTGGATTTATTATCCATGCCATCTTCTTATAGGGCATTGTTTCAACAGTCATAAGACGACGCTCTATTTAGTTCGTAAATGGTTTCTCTAAAGCGTTAAACAGTATAGTGAATGGGAGTGTGGTTTAAGTACATCACCGACCTCACCATGTCATGTTGGAATTTAGGGTAGAAAACAATTTTAATTCCAATATGTCATATAGGGCTTGGTTATGCGTCAAGATACTCCGTAGCTATACGGGGTTTAAGGTGACGCTAGTTTATGAACTGACTTCATACACTCAATGACGTTTGCTAAATTCTTTAACTCATTTATTTTACGATCAGATCGTCAAATATTTGATCTATGTGTGATGATGAGTCTCTTTGTGTTGAAACAGTTTTGAACATATTCAAAATTTCAGATATTATGTCTTGTCTAAATATCGGTATATCTATACAAATCATTGTCACAAAGTTTTATGTAAAGTACTGTTTATTGGTTCTTCACACATCGATATGTGTTATTACCAACAGTTTACTAAACACTTGAACAATTCATTTAATCAATGATTTTGTCTATTAGAAAAACATTGCATGTGTCAAATGACTCAAAGTCAAGAGATTGAATGACTTTATCGATATGAAGCTTCCGCATGTGCTTTGTTCTAATGCGACTAAGTCATTTATGCTATAACAATTTTAGCATTATCATCACATAACTTAATTTATTTAGCAATCAAGAAAATAGACATAACATCAAGATTTCAACTTAAGTAATTCACCACGAAGGGTGAAATTTAGAAAGCATTAACTTTGAACAACCATTATTCAAGCCGTGGATAAGGAATCCACTGTGCAGACGACATAATACGATATTAATGTTTTACACAACCTCTGAATCAAATAACTTTTATTTAAACTCTAAGATGAATCTTGATAGACGACCGCCGACGGCCTTGGGTGACTTGGGCACCACTTCCGACGCAGACTCGCACTTCATTCGTTCTTCTCCTTTGAATTCTGAGAATTCCCTGTATCGATTTGCGAACCATTAGCAATCGATATGGTATCAATTATACCTATGAAGGTGAAATAATGAAATTGTCTATTAACTTAGTATAACTTATTTATACCTTTGGTGATCAGACCATTTTTTAGATCTCCCAGATACTTCATGCAATTCCTCTTCCAGTGCCCCTTGTTCTTGCAGTAGTGACACTCAGAATCTTTAGCTGGGCCATTCTTGGTCTTTAACTGAGCTTTGGTCTTACCACCGCTCTTGGCATTTCTGCCTTTGCCCTTCTTCTTGAAACTGGTAGTGTTCATCACAGCCAACACGTGGCTTGGATCCTTCTGCATAGATGCTTCCGCAGTCTTAAGCATAGCGAACAATTCATCTGTGGTCTTGTCAAGCCCATTCATGTTGTAATTCATGATAAAGCCGTTGTAAGACGGGGGGAGTGACGCAAGGAGAATGTCAGTGCCGAGTGTCGTAGGGATCGCAAATCCCAGAGCACGCAACCTCTGCGCGTAACCAACAAGTTTGATCACATGCTCGCTTATGGAGCTACCTTCTGCCATCTTGCATTCCCACAGCTGCTTCGTTATTTCGTAACGTTCAGTTCTAGCCTGCTTCAGATACAGAGCGTTCAGTTGTGTCACCATGTCAAAAACGGTGAAGTTCTCAAAACGTTTCTGGAGCTCTGTATCCATGCACGTAAGCATCAAGCATCGTACTGCGGTGAGGTCATCCACTTTAGTCGCATAGACGTTCTTATCGTCCTGCGATGCATCCTCAGCGGGAGCGGCTGGGAGAGCTTATTTGAGAACATAGTCCTTCTTAGAAACTTTGAGGACAAACCCAAGATTACGGAACCAGTCCGCATAGTTTCCCCCATTCGCAGCAAGCTTCTCTTTTTCAAGCATCGGTCCTAAGATAAAAGCATTGTTGTTGCGGGCCATCTCTCTACAACGATATAAACTGATTGATTTAGACATGGTTCAAAATTAATTGCATTAATCTTAACAAGTTTAATCGAATGCTCCCACTAATACCAATATCTCTCAAAATTGATCTTAGGGTAATCAAGATCCGGATCAATACACCTGCCACCGGTGTAACACTCAGCCATGGAGGAGATCAACCCGGTAGGTCTAACAAAACCAATCATAACCATTTTATGACTCTTGTATTAGTCTTTCGACACTTGTGCTTCGAGCTCGGATCGGATAAGCTAGAACGTCAAGACAACCAAGCACTATTGCTATGGAGACAACTCAATCCACCCGCCTCTTTGTTACCTTTCCGTTGGTACACGTGTGACACGACGCACCGCGGGTGGCGTTTATTACAGACGGTTGCACGGTTGGGAGAGCACGAACTTCTTGATATTTTAAGAGAGATCTACCTATTAAAACACGACTACTTGCGCATTCAAACAGGCAATTGATACGTGCATTTTATATCATCATTTATACCCTCCATATAGGCATTATTGGGATGTTTTATCAATGTTATGTCATTGTTTTGCATGTTTTAGGTGATTTTATGGGACTTTCCTACAAAGTCCCTATTTTTGGTATTTAATTTCTGGGTGTCAGAAAACACCTGTTTTCATGTTTTTGATGTTTCAGGAGCTACAGGTATCCAAATTGCGAAAAGAAAGAAACCCCGTCGGTTTTTCTTCGGGAGAAAGGCCGTGGGCACAAGACACAAAGGAGGAGGGCCTGGAGGCCCAAAAGGGGGTAGCCCACGCGGCCAGATGCTTTGGCCGCGTGTGGGGCCCTCAAATGGGCCCACATCACCTCCTCCCCGAGGTCTTTTTGCTGACGACTCCGTCTTCCCCGAAAACGAACGCCCTAATTTTCCCGAGACGAGACGGAGCCGCCAGGGCGGCGAAACTCTCGAAACTCTCCGCGGGGGAGACAGATCCTGCTGCTCCGGAGCTCCGGAGGAGGGGGAAATCATCCCCATCTTCATCCCCATCTCCTCCTTGGCGTGGGAGGAGGCATCTCCATCACCATCCTCACCAGCACCTTCATCTCCACCATCACCATCACCGTGATCCACTCCGTTCCCCTCATAGTTTGATCATTGCTACACCCTAGATACGTGTTATTGTACTCCGTTGCATGTTTGGGATTGAGTACTTGTCATTATTTGGTGGTGGATCCATTGTTTCAGATTGTGTTGTACCACATATGTCACCATACATGATCATGTTTGCACGTTGTGAGTAGTTCCCGCATGTTCCTGAGGGCATAGGATGAATTGGAAATTATTTGTTACATGAGATGAGTTGTTATTTGGTCTAGTATTTATCTTTTATGTGATTCTATGATGGTGTTGTACGAACGTCGACTGTACAACACTTCACCTATATGGGCTCATAGGAGAACACCGTAGTGTAGTGACGTGATGATGTCTTTAGGTGACAGGAACTTGAGACAGAGTCGTTTAATTGCATTATGAGGGTACTTGTATCGGGGACCTTAGAGCATAAGGCTATGGTGGGACATCATGTCTTAATAATTCTCGTGCTGTCATTTAATTGGCCACGTGATCCATCATAAGGGGTGATAGTTTATTTATTTAGCTATTCCTATTTGTGGCTCCGTCCGAAGAAGATTAAAACTAGACAAGATATACAAACATGTTATGCAATGAATCACTACGCCAGATAAATCCGTGCAGCCCTCGGGAACGTTTTCCACATATAAGACACAAACACACACTTGAGCTTGTCCTCTTGCACATTAGAGGATTGGGCTTTGTCTCTCATTGAGACCTACTACTTGCTGCAATTTACTTTCCGCATTTTACTTTACTTGCACTACACAATTAAAACACAAAAACACCTGTTGCTTTTATTATTCCTTTGCTATTCTACTTACCAGTTCCTTCTGCTCCTCGTGGGTTCGACAACCTTTCTAATTCGAAAAGTACTACAATTGATCTCCTGCACTTGGGAGCCATCAGCAATGAAAAGGATTAATATCACAGGCAATTTAATGTATGTGATATGGTATAGCCCTTTTCTTCAAGAAGCTCCAAGCATCATGCTTTTCTTTCTTCATCTTCTTTTGGAGGAGAGCATCACCTCCACGCACGACATGTCGTCAAGCACCATGACGTATGGTCATCATCTTCATGTAGATACAACAACTATTGCTAGCATCTATTCTACTAAAATAAAATTACATGAAGTTTGGCACGCAGGCCGAATAAATGACAATCATATGGATCCAGCCATCATGTCGTACCATGACATGCAAGTCATGCAAATTTAACATGTACAAAGTATAATCATCTCATACAACTTTTATCATGACGAAGACTATACCACATTGCATGTTCCTGCAAAAACAAGTTAGACGTTCTTCTACTCGTTCTTTGCTTCTTTTACGTGGCTACTAGGGTTTGCATGGCAAAACATTTTGCTAGATACGTAACCACATAAAGCACAATCTTCAAGTTGCTAGATTAACACTCGGGGCGTATCAACCATGAGACTACAATTTAATCTCATGACCCATACTGAACAATCGTCAATACGCGTGATCCCCGTGCTAGATCAACAATCTAACACGCCCCTTTTGTTACACAATTTCTCCACACCAAAGGCAAGACCCAAATCATCTTCACGCGACCAGCATACTCGGGAGCAGCATAGAAGGACCCCGAGGGGCAAGATGTTTGTAACAAAATCAAGCAATACAGGAGGGATCAACTTGTGCAATTAGAGGGGAATCAACTAGAAGATTCAGTTTAGATCTATTATCAAAAACCGCGCACAATGAAAATTTTGTGCAATGCCCGTTCATCACTATGAACTCTAGATCGAACCTGCATCTATTACTAGAACTATCTCATGATACCGCAGTTGGGATTCGGAGTAGAAAACAAAAAAATTCGGCACTATGAAACCAAGTTCCAAGATTGGATCTAGATAGATGCAAACACAGTTAGCGATCTTGTTACCTTAACAACCAATCAAACCATAGTTCTCTCGCAGCGGAAGAAGTTGATGGAGAGTTGGGGAAGATTGACGCGGTGCAATCCCTCGAACAGATCTGATCCGTGTGACGCCCCACGAACAGATCTAGAAGTCCCTCGAACGAAGATCGAACGTACGATCTCTCGACGGTTGATCCACACGTACGGTGTAGTAGATCCGGCAGGGCTCCGCCGTCCAGAGCTCGACGCCTCTGGAGTAGAGAGGAGGGAGGAGCAACACTTTGAGATATGGTGGAGATCAGATCTACAAGAGAGGAGAGAGGAGGGGCAGCCTTGAGGCAAAAGAATAAATTTGTGTGTTGTCTTGGGGTGCCCCTTCTGATCTATTTATAGTGGGAGGGGAGGGGAGGCCACCTTGCAGGAGGGGGCAGCCCTAGGGGTGGCGCCCTAGGGTTTCCCTCCCCTTAGGGCCGGCCAAGGAAGGGTGGAGGAAGCTTCCTCACCTAGCTAGGAGGAAGCTTCCTCCTAGGGCGCCCCCCCCCTTGGGCCTCTTTGGTCCAAGTGCTCCCTCCCCCACTTGGGCCTTCCAAGTGAGAGGGGGGCCATTGATATTAAATCTATTTTATTAATTCCAAAGCAATTTGGGAATTCACAATAAACAAATATTAAACATATTTATACCATCCCGGAACTTTTCCGGCCCTCCCGTCCTACCCGGTTTTCTCAAAACTCTTCCCGGTACTTTACCGGTGCCCCGAAATGATTCCGGTTTTCTCTCCGATTAAATCTCAATCACTCCGAAACTTTTCCGGTGTGTTATACTCGTGCTCCTATCACTCTGGTACTCAACAAATCTGCCACCCTTAAGTGTGTGACCCCCTAGGTTCGGTAGAATACGGACATGAACCGGAAACTGACTTTCCTCGGATCAATAACCAATAGCGGAGCCATGGACACCCACCTACACGAATATGAATTCAAGTGAACCTCTGGTTGACATGCCAATCCCTTTGCTTCGCGATACTTTACAAAACATGAGGTGAGATTATATAGGTATCCGCATGATCAACTCATTAATCATTATACCAATTATCCTCATATCGGTTTTGTTCTTTTTCTCGTTCACGTATTCCGTATCCCATGTGATCTATTCACAAAGTATCCGGCCGGATGTTGGTGGATACGTAATACCGAGAGGGCCCAAAGAATATCTCTCCTGAGAAGGAGGAGCAAATCCCAACTTGAATCATCAAGTCCCTAGACATACTTTCGAGTGTGAGTGAGCAAAGCCGTTATAGCCACGCCTGTTACGGGTGGTGTTAGGACAGAGTCATTACCCATCCTCCGGTATGTAGGTACTTAACATTCTCATGGTCTATAAGGATACATGCAAATGTCAACTCATCTGATGATTTAACTCATAATACAATGATGATGAAATCTCAAAGAAAATCATTCAATTGGGTCGGTTCAGCACCCTTGTTCTGGTAACAATGTGCTCCCATGTATTACTGGCATATTCAATGCCTTATGTCAGGAAAACATGACATCCAGGATACACAGGTTAGTCCTAGAGGCAGACTAAGAAGACTTTGTGTTTATACTCCACACCTGCATATGAGTATTCCTCCGAAGGCAGTTAACATGCACTTGGCAAACCTCCGCATAGGCCATTGCAGTTATAGCACAGACATATAAACATTAATAATGAACCTGGAATTATAATAAGACATTTTATTATTGCCTCTAGGGCATAATTCCAACAAAACCCGCCAACTCTCGCGCCATCAGCTGCGTAAGAATAAGAGGATGGAAAAGGATAGTGAATCGGATGAACATCAAACATGGAGACAAGTTGTTCTCCATTTTACATAATGGAATGTGGGGTGTCTTTTGGTTTTTTTTCATTTCACCTTGTGGTGGTGATCAGTAGGTTGGTTCGTAGTTGTTGATAAACATTATGTTGTTGGATATTAGCGAAGTTAAACTAGGAAAAGTTGACCTTTGTGTTCGATATTAAACTTATGAGATGATATATAAATGTATGTAATGATCGATGAGCCTATTGCATGTCTATGATATGATGTGGTTTATATGTGTGTAATTCTACTTTGTATATAAATGTTATGTGTGTATGCTGGAAATTTATAAAAAAACTGTATAAACAAATAATATTGCAGAATAAATATAAATGCTAAAAATGTACCTGCAGCGCGGGCTGACTAGAGGCGCTGCTAGTGGAAGTGCAGTTCTGCAGCGCGGGTTGCTCCCCACGTGCTGCTAATTGTACTGTTAGCTACAACACAGGCTCCCCGCGTTGTAGATGGAAGTTAGCAGCAGCGCGTTATCTACAACGCGGGTACCCCGCGCTGCTAATGGGCCTTTATCCTGCACTGATAGAGGTCATTATCCTAGTAGTGTAATCTATGTCTACGCTTGAACTAAATACGTGGCTGCATGGAAAGCTAAATTGTGGTTGCGTGAGAAGCGATACCGCGACTGCGCAAGAACTATTGTTCAACAAGAAGTAAGTTTGTGACAGTGCGAGAAACAAAATTCAGTACACCACCACATTGCATTCCCAATCGAGGTGTGTTGGGAAAAGTTAGTATCGCCGACCAATTGTTGGTTGAGTAAACTTGTAACAGATAGTCGGTTGGGAAAACTGATGAAGAGTAACAAAAAATCGGTCAGAAGTAGTTGTTGGTCGGGAAAGCTCTTACTCCCATCGATTTGTTGGTCGGTAAGTAACACCGACCGATATTCTGTAGCAAATGGGCTTGTACGTGCACACATAGGAAAATATGGCGCCAACATTTGGCCCAAGCTCGCGAAAGGTTTTCCGTCTGTATGGATAAGTCACCACTCACCACACGCACGATGGGAAAATTCCTAGTTTCCCTTCTTGTTCCCCACGCGCGCCGCCCCGGGCTTCCGTCGCGGGTCTCTCCATCGTGCCCCCGCACCATCCGCCTCTCTCGCACTACCCGTTGGCATGCCGCGCCACACACCTGCCCACTCGCTCGAACCCTCTCCTCCGACCATGTGCTTTCTCCGCTCGAACCCTCAAGGTGGGCGCCGGGCAGATCTAAGGGAAGTCGGGGCTCAACCTGTTGTAGGGGAGCAATGCCCTGTACTAGGTTACCTTGCTGGTCGTGGCTAAGCACTCCCTGGAAGCGCTAATGCTCGTGGTCTCCAACCACTTCTAGGTCGTAACCTACCTCGCCTTTCAGGGTTGGCTTCCCAGCGGGAGGCGTCATCAGATTCGCAGCAACCATGACTATTGAATTTATGCACTAGCCAGTTACTCCAAGAATCCGAACTGATGGAGAAGGCTATGCAATATATTTATATTCTAACACTCCCCCTCACGTCTAGGCTATTTTAGTCCTTAGCGTGGGCTTGGTGCAGGTCGCAGAATCATTTATTTAATACTGTGTTGGCAGGGTCTTGAACTCAAGACCTCTTGGCTCGGATACCATATTGAATTTATGCACTAGCCAGTTACTCCAAAAGTCCGAACTGATGGAGAAGGCTATGCAATATATTTATATTCTAACAACGACACCTCCAGGTTCTTCTCCTTCATATGATCTCCGTCCTCCCCTCTCTATCTGTATTGTGCTGATTTCAACCCTCGGTGATTTTACCTTTTTGGGTTTTTGGTATGGGGATTTGATTTAATAGATTGATCCCTTATTACTAGAGGATGAAGAAACATAGCACATCGTTGCTGAATTTGCACTTATATGCATTAACAAGAGAAATTAAAGAGAGGGGCATACAATTTTACCAAAAATGAATTTTTTCCATGGGTTGCAAAGGTGAAGCTAGATAACAAGAGTTTAATTGTGGTCTTATCTCAAATATGTTCAGTGGTTAAATGATATTACAGTTCACTTTTCTCACCTCTTGGTAGCGCACTAATTCTATGCACTGAAGTTGTTTCATAATTTTCTCACTGAATTGTTGTAGTCAAAATGATATTTATGTGTTTTCTTACCAAATTCCCTTTTCCAGTGGGAAAGGTTGTTGCTGCTATAACCTCATGGAAATTTTTTTTTCAGGTAAGCCAACCCATTAGTTCTTGTCATTGATACATTTTGATAAGTCTGTAATGGTCCGACAAGGAAGAAATTTAAGTCGACAACGCTGCCGGTGGAAGTTCTAGCTCCAGTGCCCTGCTCTTGGGTCACCACCTGAGCCTAGTTTTATCTGGAGCTGGAAAGTGGATGATGGACGACATTTTTCAGCTATCAATGTAATCTTTTTACAATCTGATTCTGAACTTTTATCAAAGATGCATGGTTGTTGTATCCTAAGACAATATAAAAGATTTTGCAATGATATTTATTTTTGCAGTTTCCAAATCTGAATAATATTCAAAGTGCATGAAAGTCTTTTAATATTTAATTGTACTTCCATTGAAATTTACTTCTCCAGCCATATATCATGAGAAGATAAAGAGAGTAAGTTTGGTGGCAGAATCGAAGACACATTCAGTTAGCCAGAGTCAAGCATATTCAGTAAGTCTCCAAGCAAGTTGTCTTCTCTTAAAAGGCTAGCTAGGAAACCAATTAGCGGTGAACACCAATTTCACCAGATTTTGTTTCGTTGAAACCTATATATATGAGTTGGTATATATATATATATATATTAGTGAAGCTATTCATCACCGACGGTACAGAATAATTTATTCTTCACCCAAGGTAATTTTACGAACCTTTCATAAAAAATTACATTTATAATACAAATAGTTACATTAATATGAATTCACTACATAATTTTTGACATTAAAAATTATAAATATAGCTCATAAGATAAAAAAGATTACATTTTATGTATATTTTACCCCATTATATTTACGTTTGTAATTTTACGTAATATAAAATATATTTTATGGTGATTATATTTGTTTACATTCTCTTTTTACGTATGAAATAAGATCAAATTGACGAAATGTAAAATTATGATGTATTAATGTCAAATCAGAGGGGGGTGAAGAATAACTATTTCTCACCCAGGGTGATGAATAGTCTATCCCTATATATATATATATATATATATATATTCCATTTTCCTTTCTATATATATTTTACTATTGTATTATGTTATTTTAGTTTTCCTTTTTATTTCTTTTCCTTTTTTTTAATTTCCTTCCTTTTTATTTTTTTATCGTTTATAACAACAATGTTAAATGCATTTGAAAAAATTGTTTCTTGTGTATTTAAATGAGGCTCTTGTATTTTGAAAGTCGTGTACTATCTATAAACAGGTAGATATTGTGTTTGTTAAATTGTTCATCATTTATTTATTATTATTCGGCAGGATTATTTTAAATTTTTTTTGCCCCCACTCCCCACTAAAGAGAGAGCGGCGACTAGGCCATAATGCTAGGTAAATGACAATGCACTATAATTTATGAGAATCTATAATCTATAATACCTAAACAATTCATTTTTACTTATTTATTTTTTTCTCACATGTAAGTTATTCACATTATCAAATCGATCCATTATATAAAAATTATTTCCCACAAACTTCGCATGTATATGTTTTCATTAACTTCGCATGTGCCTGCAACCTATCATAAATAAATATTAATTTTTTATGCACTCATCCTCATGATTTATAGATGACTTTTTATTATAGAAAATAAATTATGAGTTACCTCACATTTTATTTTATTTATGCGATAGGCTTTTTATGAATGCATATATGTAGTTGCTATCATTTTTTAGGTTTACCTAGAGATGTGATTTGTTCATGGTCGCTACTCAACATCGTTTTCATCTCATATCATCTTGTTGATATATTGTCAAGCTAATAAATTAACAAAGAAAATCAAACTTATTTTTAGATTTTTCATCATTTTTTTAGATTTTTACTCTAAACAATATTTATTTCAAAAAATAATGTCTACTAAAATTATGCCAAGTTTCATAAAATTTCTCATATTTTAAAACAATAAATAATGTTTTAACAGTTGCCGCAGCAACACGCGGTGTATCATCTAGTTTCTCTCGACATATGCAAGCATACCACATCATCATTCAACATGTTGTTCATCTCAATATGCCATTATGCATATTAAAAACCCACATGCGTAACATGCATGCATGAGAAATTTTATTATATTATAATATTTATATCAAATTCATATATTAGTTCAAAAATTATTGTTTCAAATATGCATGTTTTATTTAACCAATCATTTCACAATTTTCTTTGGAAAAATCTCGGAACAACGTGTGAAGCATCATCTAGTTAGATCAAGAAGTTATGTACAATATGCCAGAATTAATGGCCATTGACCAGACCTAGCAAAACGCCGGCTTGACATGTAAGAAGAATGTCCACACAAACGTCAAACTTATACAAAGGCAGCCGGTCCTAGTTTGGCGTCATCCATAAAGTCTCAAAAGATCCCTACATTATTCATCAATTCATCCCCCCATCTGATGATTTATTAGAGGGCGAGAGTCAGCTAGCTAGACATAAAGAGGTACGTAGCTAGATAGACCAGAGGCCTCCTCTCTTTATCAACATCGATATATACCACTAGTAGAAAAAGGCTCATTTGTCCCGGTTCTATAGGGCCTTCTGTTCCGGTTCTGGAACCGGGACTAAAGGGTCGTTACTAAAGCCCATGACCTTTAGTCCCGATTCGTAAGCGAACCGGGACAGATGGGCCTCCACGTGGAAGCTGGTTGGAGCGGGGCTGGAGGACCTTTAGTCCCGGTTGGTGTTAAAAACCGGGACTAAAGGAATTTTTTCGAAATTTGTTTTTTTTTTTGAAAAAAAAATTTGGATTTTTTTTAGTTTTGAATCTTTGAATTATTTGACAATTTAATCTCTAATCACCCCTCCTCACTGCTTCAGAATTTAATCTTATACAAAGGCAGCCGATCCTAGTTTGGCGTCATCCATAAAGTCTCAAAAGATCCCTACATTATTCATCAATTCATCCCCCCAGCTGATGATTTATTAGAGGGCGAGAGTCAGCTAGCTAGACATAAAGAGGTACGTAGCTAGATAGACCAGACGCCTCCTCTCTTCATCAACATCGATATATACCACTAGTAGAAAAAGGCCCATTTGTCCCGGTTCTATAGGGCCTTCTGTTCCGGTTCTGGAACCGGGACTAAAGGGTCGTTACTAAAGCCCATGACCTTTAGTCCCGGTTCGCTTACGAACCGGGACAGATGGGCCTCCACGTGGAAGCCGGTTGGAGCGGGGCTGGAGGACCTTTAGTCCCGGTTGGTGTTAAAAACCGGGACTAAAGGAATTTTTTCGAAATTTGTTTTTTTTTTCATTTTCGAATCTTTGAATTATTTGACAATTTAATCTCTAATCACCCCTCCTCACTGCTTCAGAATTTAATCTCTAATCTCTAATATGGATTAATCAACACTCATTCCAAATCATCTAACTTCCCGGCCGGTCACACATCCTCTCACTACTCCAGCCTGAGCACGCTTAACTTTCAGGTTCTATCTCCCCTAGTTTCCAAGTCTGCACTTGTTGTTTTCCTAACAATAGTAAGATATCAATCATTATAACCCTTAGGTCTTGATATCACATGATTTAATTTTTTGAATTTCAAACAATTATTAAAAAACAATCACGATTAACAAATAACAATGATGTCACGATTAACAAAAAAACAATCACGATTAACAAACCGAAAATATATATATAATTCATAATATTTATTACAGAAGATCGAAGCTAGAAGCGTCTAATCTAACGACTAGAGCTAAACTACTCGATCTTCTGCTTCTTGGCGGAGGTCCCGGCGCCCTCATCGTCGTCGCTGGGCGCCGCCCGCTTGGTGGCCTCCTCCGACGCGACTTTCGCCTCCACACGCGCCTTCATCTCGGCCCTCTTCTTCTCCTTCTTCTTGGGCCTCGCCTTGGCTAGGTTCGCGCGGGACTTCTCCGCACGATCGGCACGGCGAAGTTCCTGCGCCTCCAGCCGTTCCAGTGCCGCCAGCCGTTCCAGCGGGTCGGCGGCGGGCGGCGGGCTGTCGTCGGCGGGCGGCGGATTGTCGTCGTCGGCGGGGGGTGGGCTGTCGTCGGCGGCGCGCGATCGTCGCCCGCGCTGTCGAGGCCGCCGCTTCGGAGGCGGGTCCCAAAACTTGCGCCTTTCGGAATTGTCCTCGTCCGACGGGGTGTCGGAGTCGGACGACCATCGTAGCGGCGACCCCGACATGGCGGTGAGAAGCTCGTCGGGCGCGAGGGATGAGAAGGGAAGATGAGATGAGATGAGTCGGATGAAGTGCTCCCGGCCTTCGTCTACTTATAACCTGAGAAGCTCGTCGGGCGCGCGCCCGACGAGCTTCCCATGCGCGTGCGGCTTCCCAACGTGCGCCGCACGCGCATGGAAAGCTCGTCGGGCGCGCGCGGAAGACGAAGCGCCGTCATTGGTCCCGGTTAGCTAGAACCGGGACTACAGGTATCCTTTAGTCCCGGTTCCAGCTACGAACCGGGACCAATGGTTGGAGGCCGCACGCGCATGGGAAAAGAAACTGCCTCGGGACGAAGCGCGGGAAGACGAAGCGCCATCCATTGGTTTCGGTTCGGTTCGTAGCTGGAACCGGGACTAAAGGTTGGCCCTTTAGTCCCGGTTTCAGCTACGAACCGGGACCAATGGATGGAGGCCCATACGTCCCGGTTCGTGTCTGGAACCGGGACTAATAGGTCCAGACGAACCGGGACCAGTGCCCCACGAGGCCCGGCCGGCGCCCTGGGCGCCATGGGTCCCGGTTCGTGACTGAACCGGGACTAATGGGCTGGCCAGGTCTAAACCAAAGCCATGTTTTCTACTAGTTACATCTTGGCTGGTGTTATGCTGTCACACAGCTACAAAATCCCATCATGTTGTGTCAAGCAAGTGGTTTAGACTTTAAGATGATATTTTCTGCCGTCCAAATTATACTTCACACTAAATCATACAACCCTTAACTATTAATCTCTGGGCGAATAATTTGTCTACATTAAAGAAATAATTTAATTGTAAATGTATTAATATCAATGTGATAAGCTGGATGTTAATGTTATCCTTTTATAGGGTTACATTAAACTGTAAGAAGACTTACGCATTAGATTGTATATGTACGAAGACATTTTCTCTCTGTGAAAATTAGGTTATACTTTCATAGTAATAGTAATAGTAGTAGTAGTAGTAGTAGTAGTAGTAGTAGTTAGTAAAAGCATCTTTAACCGATCCACTATAATTTAGATGAGAAAACAGTCGAGTATCCTTTAAAAGAGTATATCTGCTCCACTAAAATAATACGGTTTCAAACAGATCCTTAAACTTAACTCCCTAATTTGTTAACACAAATTCATTTTTTTTTGCGCCATCAAGTTAGGTTTTACTACTCCATTATTTTATTAGATGACATTTTGGTCACATAGTTCACCAGTTCTTCACTAAAAGAATCGATCCAAAGAAAACTACAAAATAAATTACACACTTCAATAGAAACACACTTTCTTTAGTTGCTCATACTTATTAGGTCAATGCTTTCTCCATCTCTTCATTGCCGACATGGTTGATTTTCTCTATTGTCTTCTCGAGCTTGTACATTTTTTTCTTCTCTGCCTCCTCAAACTTGGACATTGTATCCTCTATAATCTCATCTCTAGAAAGTAGTGCAACAACGTCTAGCATATTTCTCGTTATCAATAGATTAATATATTCTTATTCCTAGTGCCAAAAGTTGCATCCTTTCTACCTAAAAGATTATTTAGCACACAATGAATTAAAAAATGCGAAACATTTGAAGAACAACATACGATAGTGCACTTACTTCGTCCATTTCACACTTACCAAACAACAATCCGGGATGATCGATCGTGGTCGAGACGAGGCGAAGCATGAGCCACTGATAATTATCACACTGATGAACGGCACCGGCTCGCTGACTAACTACTGTGCGATTGTTGAGCCTGGTCGATAGGCATACGTGGTTATTTTGGTGATTGATCAAGGGGTGAGATGCGAGTGCCGTGAGGAGGAAGTATAACCGACAGGTGGCACAGAGAATTCGAGGTGGTTGCATGGTTCGTTTTTTTTGTGAATTAATAATGTGAACCCTCATGATATCATCTTATATTTTGTGGGTATATGATATCATCTTTGTCGTGTGTCAAATGACCTTTATAAACATGTTGTGTAATTGCATTTATATTGTTGTGTGAAGGGAATATGATTATAAATTTAGAATTTCTCATGCCCCCCACTTTGTGAAATTGTGCCACTTGCAGTTCAACTATCCAAGATAAAAGTAAAATTCTAGCGGGTTCTAACTTGAAAAATTGCCTGAGACAATTTTATCTTGGGGCAATCTATGTTACAATGGTGAGCATGCATGCCTTTGCATGCTACTCTTTTCTTAATGGGTGTTTGTCTAGAGAGAGAGAGAGAGAGAGAGAGCATGCATGCATAATCATGCACATCATACCGACATCATCATATTTATCGATTTATTCATATTATTAAATGATTTATCTTACAAATCATTAATATGATTAGCGATCTATCTTCGCTGGGTGGGTTTGTATCAACAAGGGATTTAAAAAAAAAATCCCACATTGACATCTTTTGAGGAAGAAATAAAACCGCAATCATCAACTAGATTATGTCACCTTAATTGTTATCTTTAGCGTGAACAATTGCCACAATGGTGTATATAGTTATGACACAATAGTTTTGTATGTTTATTTGAACAATTGCAATGTTTTGCATAACAAGACGATGATTATGAATTACTAACAATAAGTAAGAATAGACATAAACCAACAAGTCTTCTAGTGGCTTATACTTGACAGCCATGACAAGTAAGCAACACTAGTCATGCAAGTACTGGCAAAAAATGGTTGAAGAAACATTCTAACATGAGATCTAGTTATGAAGGTCTCGTCATGAAAAAACTAACGATTAAGTTGATCGTCAATCCGATTAACGATTTTAGAGGTGATTTTTTTTTTGAATTCTCAAGCAAAGAATCTTTTATGATGTTATGATTGTGCCTTGTTGTATGGATGCAAGAGATAGATGTTATAATGGTAGGATGCCGTCACCGGGGAGGATAAAATGTAGCACCCGGTCGCTAGTGCAGTCATTTTATCTTTTGGCGGGTCAATAAGATGGACACATAGAGATGTTCTCTTCTCTCTATGGGTTCTAGCCGTATAATGAGATTGTAAGGCCCAGTAAAAAATAAAGGGTTGTTCGGGCCGTATATATTCCTACTACCATCGGCTGTAACATTCGTTCCCACTTACCGCAGGGATGGATCAAGTAACTGGTGATTCTTTTCAAGGTCAGATGCTTTTTGGGCTTCTCAACAAAAATCTTCATTTTGATCGAAAAAACCATTCTTCCACCGAACGAAATCGTTCGGGTGCAGGAGGGATCCCCTCAAACGAAAATGTTTGGTCGAACACCTCCTGGCCCTCATGATCGGCAGATATCAAAGTCCTAAATTTAAGGGACCCATTAATTATCCTCCGCTAGAAATGTTTACAGATGATTTAATAAAATGTGGGTAAAACTACCTCTGTTGAAAACATTTGACGTGGTTTTAATTAAAATTTAAACTAAATCCATGTTAATTATTTCTGAACAGAGGGAGTATGTAATTAAAAATATATTAGAAATATCATCTGATGATTATATATAGTATTTCCTAGTAGGATTTTCATCGGATATTACACACCCCAATAAACTCGTATTGTATTACGCACTAGTATAATCTACTAGTTGATTATGGAAATAATCTAGAGACAGAGTCCGTATTACGTATACATCGTGGACTGGCGAGCACGTGGATTATTGTTGTAGGTAATCCTTATTATACGCACAGCACAGACAGGGAAGGGTTACATACGTTGTTGTAAGCACGCGCGAGCTAGCATTCGATGATCTCCGCCGTACGGAAATGCTCACCGGCCGGGTATCGATGTATGCACTCAGCCCATGCTTTGTCCGGCTCGTCGGCCGGCCGAATGCACTCCCACACAGCGCTAACACACTCGAACCCGGACCCAAACCCAATCATCCAAACACGATCATCCTTGGACATCCGACCCTTTGCCTCAACGTACGCCAGCTCGTACCACACCGAGCTGCTTGATGTGTTCCCAAACCGGTAAAGTGTCATGCGCGCTGGCTCAACGTGTTCGTCCGATAACCCGAGGATACGTTGGAGACCGTCGATCGCCGTTGGACCCCCGGTGTGCATGCAGAAGTGATCGAACGCCTTGCGGAAATCTGGGACGTACGGTCCCAAGACCCGCTTGCCGTCGATGTGCAGCTTGCTCCACACGAAAGAAGTTGCTGCATGTATTGCAAAGAGCAGTTGCTGGGCGAGTGGCAGGACGATGGGGCCGATGGCAGTGATGTTGGCCTTCAGCGCGTCAGCGGCGACGGCCGGGAGGTCCTTGGACAGGTTCATCCCCAATTTTCCCTCGGCATCCTCCTCTTGGAAGATACATGAGTAGGCGGCATCACTGGAGGCCCCGGTGATGGTTCGCACAAAGTGCCTGAGACGGAACCGCGCCTTTTCCTTGGACGTAGACAGGAGCACGGCAGCGCCGCCCACGCGGAATAGAAGGTTGGACAGCTGCATGGGCCGCTCCTTGCCCTCGTAGAAGTTGGAGGTGAGCGTTTCCGTGGAGACGACGAGAGCGTATTGCACACCATGGTGCCGCTGCCGCGTCGCCTTCAGTAGCATGTCCGCGAGTCCCACAGCCGTCACACCCGCGCTGCAACCCATACCTGTGAGGTTTACGGCGCGGATGTCATCACGGAGCTTGTACCTGCTCACGATCATGTCGCTGATGGACGGCACTGGGACGAATACGCTGCAGTTGACGACGAGTACGCCCACGGCGTCAGGGGTGACGCCTGTCTTTGCGAACAGGTCGTCAATGGCAGAGAAGACCACCAGCTCTGCCTCAACTCGGGCTTCCTTCAAGCTTCGGTACACGGGGATGTAGTGGATGGTGGGGGGCAGGTTGGACTCGTTGCCGATGCCACTGCGTTCAAGCACGCGCCTCATGAACTTGATGCTGCGACCGTCTAAGAACGGTGTCAGCTGCATATGCTCAATGAAGGTGGAAATCGGGACGCGGCAGTTGATATTGCCCTTGAAGCAAGCATAGTCGATGAGGTATGCGGTACGGGGCCGCAGCTTGATGCTCAGGTATATGGCGGCCACGGTGGCGGGAAGGAGACCCTTCAGGAGGAGGAGGTGGATGTCCGGGAAAGCTTGAAGCCAGCCAAGGAGTAGCATGGGAAGATCAAGCTCTGTTGCGTTCTGGAGGATGGTCCATGAAAGCAACATGGCGATAATAGCGAGAAACTGCTTTGCATGGGGTGAAGAGCCCGTTGTCTTTTATTTAGAAGCTAGCGCGCTCTCCCAAATCTTCAACTTGCGTGACCAGCCGGAGGTATTATATATAGTCGTGAGACGGCAGGTAGCTAGTAATCCCTTCGTAAAGTAATATAAAAGTGTTGAGATCATTATTTTAGTAATCTTGATGCTCTTATATTTTTTTACAAAGGTAGTAATACAAAGCTTGAAGTTTACGGGGCTGTATCCTACTCCGTTTGTTCTTTTTAGTCTGCATATAAAATTAATCTAAAGTTAAATTTTATAATGTTTGATCAATATTACAGGAAAAAACTACCAACTTTCACAATACATAACCTATATCATTAATAACATCAATGTTTGGAATTTTGCTTTTGTTTTTACAGCTTTTTCATTTTGGCCAAGACATAAAAGTTTCAAAAGCACCTATTTAAAAGCTTTTATGGCTTTTGATGAATCAATATAACAATATTTAATCCCAAAGCCATAAAGATCCAAAAACACCTATTTTAAAGCTTTTATATATGGCTTCTCGACCAAAATAAAAAAAAGCTGCAAAAACAAGAGCAAAAGCCCAAACAAACATACCTTTGTCATTTAGCTATTAGAAGCTATAGCGGAGCTAAACCCCATTTAGCGTTTTCTTAAATCACGAAAATTTGGGAAAATAGGTATTCGCCACCGTATATGATATATTCCATGTTTTTGTACATATAGACATATTCGAAGATCATATCCGACCACCAACTTTGTGTTCTAATTCAATAAAAGCTTTGAATCAATGCATCATATAAACCAGCAAAAATAATAAAGAATAAAGCAGAAGAATGATTTAGTATAGAGATTTAGTGGTTTAAATGACTCCAAATTTAAAGCTATAGAGGGCTATTAACGTCATTTTCATTTAGCGGAAAAAGTACATAGCTTGAGCGGGAGAGCTCCCCAAACGCTACAGCGGAGCTATAGTGAAGCTATAGCCAGCTATTTAAAACTTTGAGATATAGCATGAAATAAATTTTATATTTCGTAACTTTCATATTGCAGATGTTATTTATTTATTAATATAAACTTGATTAAAGTTTATGAAGTTTAAATTTAGATAGATCTTATACACAGAGTAAAAAGATACAAAGGGAGTACATAATTAAGCACCTATAATACCATTTTTGTTAGAAAACAGGGACGGCCCAGGGCCGGTTCTAAGGTTTTGGAGCTTCCTCGCCTTCCTCGACGACGGCGAGTTTCCTGCAGATGAAGTCGAGGCTAGGCAAGTTTAATGCAGATCCAGCGTCTACACAAAATCAATCAAGAGCTCTTCATGCGCAGTGTGACTGCCGTGCTACAGGGCTGCGTCGAGCAAGCCCAGAAGCTCCTTCTCTCTTGGAATACATCCGCCAAGTAAAGTGTGGACACCACGCTTCTGCAAGGGCCATCGTGGCCAAGGCTCTCCACCATGGCATCTATTAGGCAACGCCTGTAGAAGACAGCAAGACATCTCTCTCTCTCTCTCTCTCTCTATCATTTTTCTTGCACGAATATAAAAACATAAAAACATACTGATCATTAACTGATACTTACTATGTTGGATTAAGGCTCACATGTTTGGTCACATCGTTGTGAAACTTTGGAAGGTTCATTTGTCCTTCAACATGTAATAAGGTGATGGGAGACGGATAATCATATATCAACCTTTGACATGTATTTGTACATTGGTGTGTGATGATCAGATGGCAACAGGCTATATCGTGCCATACAATTGGTGTAAATTCCTTACAACCTAGAATGCGATTTGCCCCAATAGACCGACGGAAGATAAATAACCATGGATCAACCGTTGACATGCAATTGATCAATTGTATTTTATTTTGTGTATCCATTATGTATATATACCTATACATATGTTATAGCCTAGACTGCCGTTTTTGGTTCTAAAATAATTGCAAGCGTATTGGCCAAGTACATTCTTGAAATAGCCTTGGCACTCAGCACATAGGATTGAATTTTTGTTCCTCTTAGGAGGACACCCATGTACGTCCGATTATATTTTTGATGAACCCACGTTTTGGGCAATTTTTAAGATAAAAAGAAACGATTATTCTTGAGTTGCTTTCCAGATATATTTTTCGATTACAGAATCTTTTTTTTTAACCGTAAGAATGCACCAACATTGTTATGACAAGGTTAAATCCCAGACATAGATAAACTGATCCAACGGTTTAGATAATTTTGATGATGTGGATTAACGTGGTTTCTCGAAGAGAACCCCGTATTTTACTTTTAGTATGTACTCCGTTGTAGATAATAATAGATAAGCGGCAGTTATATGGAAACAGAAGCAAACAATGACTCCCAAACTAAGTTCCCATCTCAGTCAAACTCAGTAGTCTCTTACACCTTTTTCCCGAGAGGTCGTCTCATCCTTGGAGGATTGCAACCTCGCGTTCTGTTGTTCACCCATCATTTTTAGTATAATTCATCAGAAATTAGGCTTTCGTTCCGCTTTATAGACAAAGCATAGACCATAAATCCGAGTATGAGTGACACAAAAATGGAAATAGCACCACAACTTATGATTCAATGTGGGGCTGCCAACTAATCCTTGCTGCCATCCCAACTTATGATTTATTTGTCCTCTTAGCTATCTATACCTAATAATAAAGGGAGGTGGCTTTCTTAGTCCGTTTTTTAAATTTTGCCAAAAAACCCTTCTCTTTTCTATGAATTAACCCGCAGTCCTATATATCCAGCGAAAAAAAAAAGATTTGATCCTTATGTTCCGCACGCTGGCGTTTGTCACCTCCTCTCGCTGTCGCGTTCCTGACAATAATGCTGGCCCAACTAAACCGGCCCATTAAGCATAAAAATGTCAAAGTGTTAGAAAGATGGTTATGTAATTTTGAGCAACTTTAAAAAAAATCTTAATGGCATACAAGATAGTCTATGTAATTCACTTTTCAAGAATTTTAAAGATATTTTCATGATATTGTGAAAAATAATAATATGGGGTGCTAAAATAATGGTCAAAAAACATTAGAAAATGTTAGTTGCATAGAAAAACATGTGCATAAAAAACATTCCCCGTTTAGAGAAAATTTCCATAATATTTGAAAAAATTGTAAAAAAATGATCACGTATTTTTTTTCTGTTTTAGACTATTCGCAAAAATGCATGTCACATTCTTCTAAAGTACTACCTCTATTTTAGGCTACCAAAACGTCACATATTTCTACACGAGAGTATTATACAATATACAAAGATATTCAAATAATTTTGATATAAATGACATTTAGATAAATATTGTGTTTCAAATAATATATTCCTGAACATATTTTTAAATGTTGATAGGACGTAAACACAAATATTCACCGAGTTAAAGAAAATATTTTGTATCATCAAAGAAATCGTTCAATGTGTGTTTGAAAATGTTTAACACATATTCAAGAAAACATGGAAAACACCTATTTGAAAAAAGGACCGAAATAATTGATGAGCATTCCATTTTTGTAGCTATAGATGAGAAGGACTTTTTATATTTATAAAATGCTCATAAATTATTGTGGTCCTATATATTAAGTTCATTAGACCAGTTATGACTATTGTGTTTAGCAGAGTGAATCAAAATGATATTTTTTATGAAGCCTATAGATAATGTTTGTGGAAGGTTTTAATATATGTGGAACATACATTTTATAATTATTTATTAATACTTTTTTTAAATAAATATTTTTACAGTAAAAACTATGAAAAATTAATGAAAACATAAACATAATTGTTTTTTTATTAATTTATTACCATCAAAATATACTGGCGAGACGATGTGAAACGAAAACAATATTGAATGTAGTGAGTGGAGACATTATTATTAACTAAACCTAAAATAATGATAGCAACTACATATGTAAATTCATAAAAAAATCGTATAGAAAATTCAAATGCGAGGTCATTCATAATTTCATTTTTTATAAAAAAATCGCTTTTAAATCATGAGGTTTAGTGCATATTTTTTTTATATTTAGTTATTATTGATCGGATGGAGTATTTGTTTTTTTCAAATTTATCAAAAATTTACAGAACTCCTATTATTATTTTAAGAGTATTTTAAAATTTAGGAAGTTTCATAATGTGAAACTCTCTCTCATATTAATAGATATTTGATTTGAAATTTAATTGCATTTATGGTTAAATATTTAATATTTAAAGTGATGTCATCCCAAATCTTGAAATTTTATAATTGGTCATATTTCTGGAGCTTTGAAGAATATTTACTTAAGCACACTTTTTTGAAATACATTTAAAAACATTTTCAAAGGTTCTAAATTATTCTTACTTGCGTGCACTTTTGATTTCATCGATTTTATTTTTAGATCATCGTTTTGAGATGGACCAGGACACATTGCTATTAGGTTGATATCTTCGTCATTGTCGGAGAGGACGAAAAGAAGGATAAACGGCAACACATGTGGGGTACAACGATTAAACGATAATTATTAGTTAGGGGCATACAAAAAATTTCTCCCGTTGCAACGCATGTTTCCTATCTTTCCCTAATAATAAAGGAAGGTGAGTTTCTCCTTTCGTCATGACGTTTTGCAGAAAAGTCCTTCAAGTTTTGCTGAATCAACCCGCAGTCCATAATTTCTGGTAAAGAAAAAACAAAGTAAAACCTTGCGCTGCCTGGGCCTCAGCCCATCTTCAGCATGTCGCGCCTGGGCAACGGATGAAGCTGGCCCATGTAAAATGTGTATTTTTGCTGTGTGTATTTTTGTAGCCAAATAAAATGTTCGAGGAAGTAAACGCAGTCGCTCGCATACCTCCTCTACACTAACACTTTTTATAAATTTAAAAAGTCTTTAACTTTTTAAAATAATCACACAGTTTTAAAATTGTTTGCACTTAAAAAATTACTATTTTATATGAATTGACACTAAAAAAGTTTATGTGTAAATAATTGAACACATTAAAATGCACAAATATTTTAACACATTTTTAAAATCTGAAATCTTTAAATGCATTTGCGCCTTTTTAACATATTGGAATTAATTTTACATAAAAATAAATTTGTCTCCCGTTGTTTTAAGCAATCTTTAATTTTTATTAAATAATATTGCTCCAAATATCCAAAAACAATGTTCACAGGATTTTACTTTTGTGTGTCATTCATTCCAAAATCCTACATGTAGCTAACTCATGAAAAAGTGTATCCACAAAAAAACTCATTAAAAGTGTTCACATGTTTTAAATTTTTATATGCGTTTACGCCTTTTTAAAAGATGTAAAGTTAATTTTACGTACATCATAGGTAATTTATCGTAAGATTAAAACTTTATCCCGTTTCAATGCACGGGCATTTTAACGCATTTTAAATGCACCAATATGTTAACGCATTTTTAAAATATGAAATATCTAAATGCGTTTGTGCCTTTTTTAATATATAGAATTAATTTTAGGTAAGATGAAAATTTCTCCCGTTGTTTTAATCAATCTTTAATTAAATTAAATAATATTTCTTCAAATAGCCCAAAAAAATGTTCACATTATTTCAATTTTTTGCGTCTTTCATTTCAGAATCCTACATGTATCTATTCATGAAAAAGTGTAACTGCAAAAAAACACACGAAAAGTGTTCACGAGCTTTAATATTTTTTATTATATTAAATGTGTTTGCATCTTTTTTAAAATATATATAACTAATTTTACGTAATTCATAGGTAATTTATCATAAGATTAAAATTTGCTTCCATTGTTTTAAGTAATCTTTATTTTTATGAACTAATATTGCTCCAAATATCCAAAAAAAAATATTCACAGGATTTTAATTTTTTGTGTCATTCATTCCAAAATCTTACATGTAGCTATCTCATGAAAAAGTGTACCCACAAAAAAACTTATAAAAAGTGTTCACGTGTTTTAAATTTTTATATGCGTTTCGCCATTTAAAAATATATATAATTAATTTTATGTACATCATAGATTTTATCATAAGATTAAAACTTTATTCCGTTGCAACGCACGGAGATTGTCCTAGTTTAATCCTGTTAATGTTGATGTTGTGTAAACGAGTGGTTGAGTGAAAGGAAGTGGTTTAGATTCCAGACCATGGGTTATGATTAACGAGGATCCACGTACTAGGTTTATGAGGAACAGTACTACGTAGTACCAGGAATTGGACTAGTACACGCCTTTTCATTTACGCTTGAAGCATTAAGGGAAACATGGACATATACTACCTAAAATTGATGTTCCGTTATGCTAGGATCTCTACTTTTGTGGTGCGATGTACCCGACCTCTACTTCGCCCTACCGTACCCAAAATTGATGTTTCGATAGAGCGAGGATAAGCTTTTACAGGAAATCACACGAGGTCACACCAGGCTTCTTTATTGAGCTCACCTTATCTACGTCGTATCATTCTGGTTGATGTGCTCCATCCTCGTAGAACCGTATCAGGGCAGAGCTCGGCTCGAGCGTGCGTGTCACCATCCTCGTGCCAGGCTATGTAGTGTCCAACCTCACCATGGGCAAGGGCATCCAGAAGGACGGCAACATTGGCATCGACGAACTACAGTTTCTCAATGGTGCGTAACAAACAACACGAGTTCTTAATGTGGGTGTTGCTAATTACAGATAAATGTGGGGCCTTTGCCGGTTGGGAGTACCGAGACTCTGGCCAAGGTGGTGGTGGCGAGCGTGCGGCAGGGCGACTACTACGTCACCTGGCCCGGGTGGTACTGGCCGTTCCACATGGTGATGTGCGCCGCGCCAGAGCTCGTCGACTGGTTCTCCAGGGCTTTCTACGTCTCCAAGTCCAACAACTTGGACGACGACGCCCTCAGCAAGAAGATCCTCATAGCCGTTGGCGGCAAGAAGTTCCTCTACCCAAGGGCCATTCGCACCCAATAGTTTGACCGAATAATGGCCACGAAGAAGATGAATGGAAATCGGAAAGGGGCAACTCCCTTTCTTTTGCTCAAAAAAAATTTGCCACCAGGAATGCACGGTCTGTTTAGCAGGAAAGTTTAATGTACTGGTTGTGTAATTCATGTTTATTGAGGGTAGTGTAATCTCCAATGATGTATGATGTGTTGATCCAAACATTCATGTTATTATAAGAGGTATATGCATCAGTATGTTGGGAATCGGAGTAGAAAACAAAAAAAAATCGGCACTACGAAACCAAACCCAAGAACGGATCTAGGAAGATGCAGACAAGGTTATCGATCTTGTTACCTTCTTGCAACCGTTCAACGGATGCACTTCTCTCGCAGCGGAAGATATTGATGGAGAGTCGGAGAAGCGTGAAGATGAACACTCCCACGAACATATCTAATCACCATGGAGTCCCTCGAACGAAGATCGAACGTACGATCTCTCTACGGCTGATCCACACGTACAGTCACTAGTAGAAAAAGGCCCATTTGTCCCGGTTCCAAAGGGCCTTCTGTTTCGGTTCTAGAACCGGGACTAAAGGGTCGTTACTAATGCCCAAAACCTTTAGTCCCGGTTCGCTTACGAACCGGTACAGATGAGCCTCCACGTGGCCTCTGCGGCTTGCCTGGGCAGGAGGGCCTTTTGTCCCGGTTGGTAGCACCAATCGGGACCAAAATGCCTCCACGCGTCAGCAGTTCCGTGTCTGGGGTTTTGTTTTTTTTTCTGAGAGGGGGGGGGATGGGGGTTTTGTAGGGTTAATTTAGGGGTTTTATATATTGTAGCTAATAGAGAGAGGTGTCCTCTCTTATCTCCATGCTTGGTCGACGCTACGTACTATACGTATAGAGAGGACTCGACATGCTAGCTAGTAAGCAAATGAAGGAATTAAACCATTAAGTACAGAAGATCGTCATGAACATATACAGAGAGAAGTGAGATTGTTCGAACAACAAGTTTTCGTATATCTATCCGACGCTACTGGCTACATATATACAATATAAGATCTCTTACAATACCCTAACATCTGAAATCAAGTTCCATATGGTATTCTCCCTCTTTCCTGATGACGTGTTCAAGAAAGAATCCCGCCAATTCCTCTTGAATTGCTATTATGCGATCTTGTGGTAGGAGTTCTTCCTGCAGCTCCCAATGCTAATTCGAAGAAGGGGGTCAATACATATATATGAATGAAACTCAACACAAATTATCGTAATAAAATAAAATTGTGAATATTATTGCTTACGCACTTCAAAATCTTTTTTACAGTAGCCGCCCTGCTTAGAGATCGTAGCGTTGTAGATGTACTCGCATACGTAGTATCCACAAAGATTAGTCCCTTCTTGCTGCCACAACCACTTTACGAGAAATAGAGGTCAATCAAACTGATAATCAAGCATTATATAAATGGTATTGATGAAACTAGCTAGAATCAAATTAATGGGAGATGCGCGGAACTAACTAGTAGTACTTACTTTCGGGCGTGTAAATTTCAGCTCCTTCGGCAGTCCCGGAGCTTTTTTGGTGAACGTTATCCAAACCCTGCAGACATGGAAAATAATTATTACCTAATATCAGGAAATGAACTAAGTTGCCGAAATGCTACGATAATGATCGATTGCACTTACTTCTTAAGCATTTCAGTGATGATCGTATACGTCTTGGGATCTTTTCGTCTTGAGTCTAACACGGTTACTAGTCCCTCCTCAAGCTTAATCTCTAGGAGAATAAAGTGGAAGCTGCGCACGCATGCATAACTCATCAATTACATTACTATAACCTCGAGTAAATAAAGGAAAACCGAATATGCATAGTATAACACTCACTCAAAGTTGTAAGGAAAGATTATTTTTTGTTTGTTTTGATGTTGAAGCAACGATTGTAGCAAGTTGGCCTCGGCTTGTTTGGGATAATTTTCCATCGCCCATTCATCAAAGAGATTTAGGTTAATGAACCCAATATTATAGATTTCTCTTTGCTTGCATTCGACAATCTTCAATCTGCATGATATAGTGAATTATATGTACATGCAATGAAAGAACAGAGCTATATATAGAGAGTTAATTAAAGAAGTAGTACTTACAGACAGTAGCAAGTGACGATTACTTTATCGATGGTCATTGCATTGTAAAGCTGGAATAACTCCTCAAATGGAACACACAACATCTCAATTCCAAGGAGGTCGTGCTTGTCTTTAACCATAAGCATCACATTATCCAACCCAGAGTTCTTGCAGGTGTCCATGTACCACTCATGGAATCTTCACATCATCGTTGGTAGCTGTTGATCAGGTGTAACGAGAGGATACCCGTGCCGGAATTTGTGTTCGTCCACCTCGAGTCTATCAAATTGTATATCGTCTGGCAGGTAATCACCAGGATTGGTACCGGGCACCATCCCGGCCGGCAGATAATCACCAGGATTGGTACCGGGCACCATCCCGGCCGGCAGATTTGCGACGACGATATCACTAGACACCTGCAGCGGGGGGCACAATTGTTTCGCCTGTTCGCCGAGCTGGGGAATTTTTTCCCTCTTTCAATTTTTTGTTCTCTCCTTTGGTCAGTTGCAGTGCTTCCGGACCGGCGCGTTTCTTGCACTTTCTTTTTAAGAGCGCGGACATGGTTGTCATCCAGCGGAGCCGGTGCTGGTCGCTTCAGGGCATCCAAAGTGCGCTTCAATTGCACCTCATCTATCTTGTCCTTCGGAGGTGGATTTTTCTTTTTAAAAAAGGCATCCACTTCGCCTTTAGAGATCTTCGCGCTTTCCTCATCGCTCCTCTCGTATGGTAACGGCTCAAGAGGTTTGAGAGATGATGGACCGTATTGGAATCGCCTCCCACCACTGGTTGTACTGCTAGACGCCGGAGCGACGGCTGCTATTTTCCTTTGTTGCTTAAGAGGCGCCGGAGCAGCCGGAGCGCCGGTGGCGGCTCTCTTCTGCTTTTGCTGACGAGGCGGAGGAGGAGACGGGCTGCTCGGACGCGCCGACGCAGGCGGAGAAGGAGGCGGAGGAGGAAACGGGCTGCTCGGACGCATCGACGCAGGCGGAGAAGGAGGCGGAGGAGGATGCGTGCACTGATCAGTCGCCGGAGGAGGATGCGGAGAAGGAGGCGTGCCCTAATCTCTCGCCGTCGGAGGAGGAGGCGGGCCCTTACTCGTCGGAGGAGGAGGATGCAGGAGATTTTTTCCTTCGCCGGTAGGGTAGTCAAGCTCGATCTCCTCATATCCCTCCATTATTTCATCGACCATCACAACAGCATAGCCTTGTGGAATCGGAAGACAGTGAAAAGTTCCGTTGGGTCGAGGAGGTACAACATGGCCGATAGCCATCGTGGGTTTGAATTGCATCAATTGCTTCTTAAGGTGGCATTCTTGAGACTCCGTGATTTCATCCACGGGGTACCTAGAAGCCGTCAAATCAGGTTGCGCAATGACCTCGGTGGAAGCCACGCTGCTTCTCCGCTGAGATGGCGGGGTAGCTTCTAGGGTAGCTTCGTCAGCTCGATGCCTCTCCTCTAGCGCTTGTACTCTTGCATGCAGGTTCTGTATTTCGCTTTGCTCCTGTTTCCTCTTCCTCTCCCTGCTTTTGTAACCTCCTGCGTCGGAAAACCCATGCTTCCACGGAAGGGAGCCTGCCGTGCCTCTTGTTCGTCCTGGGTGCTCAGGATTCCCGAGGGCCATTGTGAGCTCGTCGTTCTCTCTGTCGGGAACGAACGTCCCTGCCTCCGTTTGGGCGATTAACTCCTCAAGCTTGGTGATCGGTACTCTCAGTTGTTCGTTCGTCGAAAAGCACTTCCCTGTTTCAGGGTGCAAGGTTCCCCCAACCCCGAAGAACCAATTCCTTGCACGCTCTGGCCAGTTCAATGTCCTTGGTACGATCCCTTTGTCAAGAAGGTCCTTTTCAGCCTTCTCCCACAACAGTCGGGCTTTGTGGTAGCCACCTGACCCCGTGCAATGGTGATGCTTCTTCTTTGTAGAATTTAGTTTGTTTATCGCTGACATCTTCTTACTCTTCTCCGATGTCTTGTGGGCCACAAATGCGGGCCACTGTTCTCTTATCTTCTCAAATCGGCCGGTGAATGTTGGAGTCTTCTCTTTGTCGACAAACGTTGTTTTTAACTCATTCTTCCACCTCCTGAATAGGTCTGCCATCTTCTTAAGAGCATGAGTCTTGATCTTTTGCTCTGTAACTGGTTTTTCCGGATGCTCCTCTTCCGGTAGGGTAAAATTTTCCTTCAGCGCGGTCCAAAGATCATCTTTCTGTCTATCGGTGACAAAAGACACTTCAGGGTCTCCGGCCTTCGGCTTATTCCATTGCTGGATGCTGATCGGGATCATGTCCCTAACAAGAACCCCGCACTGAGCAGAAAATGCATCTTTGGTCCGGCTGGGTTCAATCGGTTGGCCATCTCTATTGATTGCGGTGATCGTGAACCTTTCATCCGGGCGCAACTTTTTCTTTGGGCCTCGTCTCGTTACCGAAGTTTGGCTCAATCCGGATACGGAGGGCTAGAAAAGAAGAAAGAAGAGAGTTAATATGTGTACACAGTCCAAAACAATTAATGCATCAATTAGCTAGTCAGCACAGGCTTAATTATTATATATACCTCGCCGGACTTTCCAACAACTCCTTCCTCCGTTCGCTCACAGGAGCCATCATAAGCATGTCCTTCCACCTCCATTGTCCGATCATCGGAGCCTGCTTCACCCTCTTCTTCCAGACCATCGGCGTCGTTCAGACCATCGGTCCTTCGCATATGATTTTCCCCAACATCTCTTCTTGTTCTAAGTTTCTTTGACGACCGTCCATAGTTTCTGCAAAATATTAATTACAACATGCATGCCACTTAATATACAAACATGATATATATAGCATGGATATATTAGTGGGCCAAACATACAAGTTTTGCCGAAAAACATGGGGGCATGTGTTGACACCAATTTTTGGCACGACAATAAATCTATATAAGATGGCGCCCTGAGCCAAACATGGGGGCATGATGAAGCCATGGATTTCCCCTCGGTGACCCTCGACCCTCTACCCTAGTTCCCGACCATCAACCCCTCGGTGACCCTCGACCCTTTACCCTAGTTTCCGACCATCGACTTGGTAAATTTGGGTGGCCTCGGCGACGCTTAACAAATGGTGTTTTGGCTCTTGAGAGTCCGGTACTTCTAAATTTTTCAAATTGCTCAAGTTTGTATACACCATTATTACAACAATGAATACATAAATCATTTTTTTAATTTTTCAACATTTGTAAAGTACATAAGTATTTTGCAAAATTTAACATTGGCATCATCTAGCATCATCTAGCAACAAAATTTAACATTGGCATCATCTATCAACGGTGTCCACGGCGTCGACGAGGAAGGGGCAACGGCGGCAGAACAGCGAAGGGGAGAGGGGAAATCGGGTGAGGGCCTCACAGTGCTGCCCCCGAGGATGAGCTCGGGAGGTCAGGGAGGCGCCGGCGGTGAAGAACGACGGCGAGGCCGTGGCGAGGCCGACGGGGCAAGGCAATGCGGACGGCGGCAGGACCAGGCGTGGTGCTTCCCCGCGGCGACGGCGACGACGGGCGCGGGCGATGGCGACGGCGGCGGAGGGGGCGGCAGCCTGACGGCGTCGGTGTCGTCTCCGGCGTCGTCGGGGGCGGCGGGCGGCGTCGGGGCGGAGGTTGGGCAGCCTGACGGCGCCGGTTTCGTCTCCGGCGTCGTCGGGGGAAATGGCGAGATTTAGAACTGAAAATTTACAAGTGCCATTTATATACCCAGAGTATTGGTACCGGTTCTTGCAAACAACCGGGACCAATGCCCCACTTTACTACCGGTTGGTGGCACCAACCGGGACCAAATGTTTTTTTCAGCAGCCGAAAAGGCGGCAAACAGAGACATTTGGTTCCGGTTGGTTCCACCAACCGAGACTAAAGGGGGCCATTGGCCCCGGTTGGTGGCACGAACCGGTATCAATTCTACCCTTTAGTTCCGTTTTGTGCCACAAACCGGAACCAAACGCCTTGCGCCGCGGAGCGGTGGGATGTTTAGTCCCACCTCGCTAGTCGAGGGAGCGCCCGAGCGGTTTATAAGCGCTGTTGCGCGTACCGTCTCGAGCTCCTCTCAACTGCAGGCTTCCGGGCCTAATCTGCTACTACTTGCATGTGGTCCTATTGGGCCTAGTGCGGGCCTGAATCCTGGCCCATTGTTGGGTTTCTAGTCGTATTCAGGCCGTGGTGGCCCAATAGGTGGCATTTTTTTTTCTTTTTTCCAGTTTTTTTGTTTTCTTTTTTTGCTTTATTTAATTTTCCAGTTTCTAGCACTACAAATGAACTCCGAAAATGTTGAAACTTGGCATGGTATCATCATTTGACCCACATAGCATGTGCTAAAAAGTTGAGAGGGTTACGGCAAAAACTGGATGGTGGCGGTGCCGCGGAAGGGGAAGACTTCGCGAGAAGAGAAATAGTGGAGGTTGGCTTTGCGCGTGCTTTTAACCTCACCCGGGTCGAATCCCACCAATCAGGAAGAAGTACACGGATCGCGTGTTTCTTTTAGGCGCTTGTGAGTCGTTGGATCCGGCTTGTGAGTCGTTGGATCTGGGAACCGGACTGTACACAGTTAAGGTCTCGCGCTAGTACCGGTTTGTGCTAGCAACCGGGGCTAAAGAGGCAGACGACCCCTATATATATCCCACCTCTCGGACACTCGGTGTGTACGAATACAAATCATTCGGATTGGCCTGCATACGCCCAACGGTGCATTTCATGTGCGGGCACTCACGAGCCACAGTTGGGCTGTATACAGTAGAAACCGTGTGTTTTGTTGATATATCTAGAAATCCTTCAGTTAATCGACCAAATACAAATCATTCGGATTGGCCTGCATACGCCCAACGGTGCATTTGATGTGCGGGCACTCACGAGCCATAGTTGGGCTGTATGCAGGAGAAACCGTGTGTTTTGTTGGTATATCTAGAAATCCTTCAGTTCATCGACCAAATACAAATCATTCGGATTCCCTGCATACAACCCGACGGTGCATTTGATACGCGGGCACTCACGAGCCACAGTCGGGTTGTATGTAGGAGAACCGTGTGTTTTGTTGATCTATCTACAAAGGGATTTCATTTTTTTGAACTTATTTGAAATCGAGACTTTTTGTGTGTTCAAAATGAACCATTCAAAGCCACATCATCAATTTTCAACCCTTTCTGACTTCATCTGTCTTCACTTTTTCTTCGCTTGTGTCCTTTGCTTATTGCGCCGTAACCATGGATATTCTTCATCGCTTAACAGGGTGCTTGGATCAACCTTGACTTTGAAGGGAGGAATTTCATGAAACTTTTCATAATCTTCAGACATGTCCGTCTTGCTCTCCAATCCCACGATGTCTCTTTTTTCTGAAAGAACTATGTGGCGCTTTGGCTCATCTTATGATGTATTCACTTCCATATATTTTCTTTTTCTCGGTTTGGTACACATTTCCTTCACATAGAAAACCTGCGCCACATCATTGGCTAGGACGAATGGTTCGTCTGTGTACCCAAGATTGTTCAGATCCACTGTTGTCATTCTGTACTATGGGTCTACCTGTACCCCGCCTCTTGACAGATTGACCCATTTGCACTTAAACAAAGGGACCTTAAAATCATGTCCGTAGTCAAGTTCCCATATGTCCACTATGTAACCATGATATGTGTCCTTTCCACTCTCGGTTGCTGCATCAAAGCGGACACCACTGTTTTGGTTGGTGCTCTTTTGATCTTGGGCGATCGTGTAAAATGTATTCCCATTTATCTCGTATCCTTTGTAAGTCAATACAGTTGAAGATGGTCCCCTGGACAACGAGAACAGCTCATCAGAAACAATGTTGTCACCTCTGACACGTGTTTCCAACCAATCGCCGAAAGTCCTGATGTGTTCATGTGTAATCCAGTCGTCACACTCCTCTGGGTGTTTGGAGAGCAGACTGTTCTTGTGTTCATCGACATACGGGGCCACCAAGATAGAGTTCTGTAGAACTGTGTAGTGTGCTTGAGACCAAGAATGTCTGTCCCTGCATATTATTGAGTCCCTTCCAATCGTGCCTTTTCCAGTCAGCCTCCCCTCATACCGCGATTCAGGTAGACCAATCTTCTTAAGCCCAGGAATGAAGTCGACACAAAACCCAATGACATCCTCTGTTTGATGGCCCATGGAGATGCTTCCTTCCGGCCTAGCGCGGTTATGGACATATTTCTTTAGAACTCCCATGAACCTCTCAAAGGGGAACATATTGTGTAGAAATACGGGGCCCAGAATGAAAATCTCGTCGACTAGATGAACTAGGACGTGCGTCATGATATTGAAGAAGGATGGTGGGAACACCAGCTCGAAACTGACAAGACATTGCGCCACATCACTCCTTAGCCTTGGTAGGATTTCTGGATCGATCACCTTCTGAGAGATTGCATTGAGGAATGCACATAGCTTAACAATGGCTAATCGAACGTTTTCCGGTAGAAGCCCCCTTAATGCAACTGGAAGCAGTTGTGTCATAATCACGTGGCAGTCATGAGACTTTAGGTTCTGAAACTTTTTCTCGGCCATATTTATTATTCCCTTTATATTCGACGAGAAGCCAGACGGGACCTTCATACTGAGCAGGCATTCAAAGAAGATTTCCTTCTCTTCTTTGGTAAGAGCGTAGCTGGCAGGACCTTCATACTGCTTTGGAGGCATGTCGTCTTTTTCGTGCAAACGTTGCAGGTCCTCCCGTGCCTCCGGTGTATCTTTTGTCTTCCCATACACGCCCAATAAGCCTAGCAGGTTCACGCAAAGGTTCTTCATCACGTGCATCACGTCGATTGAAGAGCGGACATCTAGGTGTTTCCAGTAGGGTAGGTCCCAAAATATAGATTTCTTCTTCCACATGGGTGCGTGTCCCTCGTCATCATTCGGAACAGATAGTCCGCCGGTACCCTTTCCAAATATTACGTGTAAATCATTGACCATAGCAAGTACGTGATCACCGGTACGCATGACGGGCTTCTTCCGGTGATCTGCCTCGCCTTTAAAATGCTTGCCTTTCTTACGACATTGATGGTTGGTCGGAAGAAATCAATGATGCCCCAGGTACACATTCTTCCTGCATTTGTCCAGGTATATACTTTCGGTGTCAGCTAAACAGTGCGTGCATGCGTGGTATCCCTTGTTTAGGGCCTTAGGTACACATCAATGTCGTTGCCGGGTTGTTTAGGGCCTTGGATGAGAACTGACATCATAATGAACTTCCGCTTCATGCACACTCAAGGAGGAAGGTTATACATACATAGAGTCACGGGCCAGGTGATGTGATTGCTCCTCTGCTCCCCGAAAGGATTAATGCCATCCGCGCATAAACCAAACCATACGTTCCTTGGGTCATCTCCAAACTCAGCCCGGTAATTTCTCTCGATTTTTCTCCACTGCGACCCATCAGCGGGGTGTCTCAAATTCCCGTCTTTCTTACGGTCTTCATTGTGCCATCGCATCAACTTGGCATGCTCTTTGTTCATGAACAGACGTTTCAACCGTGGTATTATAGGAGCATACCACATCACTTTGGTAGGAACCCTCTTCCTGGGGGGCTCGCCGTCAACATCACCAGGGTCATCTCGTCTGATCTTATACCGCAATGCACCGCATACCGGGCATGCGTTCAAATCCCCCGTTGCAGCATCACCGTATTCAGGGGGCACATAGTTTTCATCGTACTCTTCTTCTTCGCCGTCTTCCATCGTAACCCCTATTTCTCCGTGCTTGGTACAAACATTATAGTGTGGCATGGATCCCTTATAAAGCAGGTGGGCGTGAATGGTTTTCCGGTCAGAGTAAGACTTCGTATTCCCACATATAGAGCATGGACAACACATAAAACCATTCTACTTGTTTGCCTCAGCCACTTCGAGAAAATCATGCACGCCCTCAATGTACTCGGAGGTGTGTCTGTCACCATACATCCATTGCCGGTTCATCTGCGTGCATTAAGTGTGTCAAAAACCATTATTACAGAACATCATGAATATATAAGTGACCAAATTAATAGAAGTTTATCATCACATTAAAACCAAAGTACATACATAGTTCTCATTGAACAACATATATATATAGCTCTCCAGAGCATCTAATTAAACCATACATTGAAACTATGTAAAACATTTCAATGCAACAACAAATGCGATCATAATCGCAAGCAAGGTAACAATTGATCCAACGGCATAATGATACCAAGCCTCGCTATGAATGGCATATTTTCTAAACTTTCTAATCTTCAAGCGCATTGCATCCGTCTTGATCTTGTGACCTTCTACGACATCCGCAACATGCAACTCCAATATCATCTTCTCTTCTTCAACTCTTTTCTTCTCTTCTTCAACTCTTTTTAATTTTTCTTTTAAATACTCGTTTTCTTCTTCAACTAAATTTAACCTCTCGACAAGAGGGTCGTATGTAATATCCGGTTCACATACCTCCTAGATAAATACATCTATGTCAAGTTGGTGTCGGCATAATTACCATAAACACTAAATGAAACAAATAGTTATAAAAGATAATATATACCACATCCGAATCATAGAGAGGACGAGGGCCGACGGGGGCGGATACCAAAACCATCGCACTATATAATAACAAGCAATAATACAAGTAAGGAAATTAGACAATTATCTATCTAATCATACAAGTAAGATTTTTTTTCTTTTAACAAGAGGCTCACCACGGTGGTGCCGGCGACAAGATCGGCGCGGGCGATCGACGGTGGTGAAGACGGGGATGGGACGTGACGGACCGCTAAATCTGGACAAATCTTAAGAAAAATGGAGCTTGGAAGTCGAGTTTGGAGAGGAGAAAGCTTAAGTAGTGTGGCTCGGGCATTTCATCGAACACCTCATATGCATAAGAGGTGAGCTAGAGCACCACAAAGCCCTCCCCTTGCCCTCCTCGAAAAAACAGAGCACCAGTGGAGTGCTCTGCTCGCCGGCGAGGGGTATATATAGCCAAATCATTAGTCCCGGTTTGTGGCTGGAACCAGTACTAATGACCAGCCTTTCGTCCCGGGTTGAGCCAGAAACCGGGACTAGTGGTTGTGGGCCAGGAGCGAGGCCCATTGGTCCCGGTTCTTGTCTAGAACCGGGACATATGCCCCCAGACGAACCGGGACCAATGCTCCACGAGGCCCGGCCGACCCCCGGGCGCACGAACCGGGACGTATGACCCCCATGGGTTCCGGTTCGTGGCACAACCGGGACAAATCGGCTGGAGAGGCCTGAACCAAAGCCCTGTTTTCTACTAGTGAGTGTAGATGATCCAGCAGGGCTCCGCCGTCCAGAGCTCGGCGCCACCGGAGTAGAGAGGAGGGAGGAGCATCCCTTCGGGAGGGTGGAGATTGGATCTAATGAGAGGGAGAGAGGGGAGGCATCCCTTCAGCGGAGAAGCAATCTGAATTGTGTGTTGAAGGGGTGCCCCCACCTCCTCTATTTATAGATGGAGGGGGAGGGGAGCCATCTTGGAGGAGGGGGCAGCCCTAGGGGATGCGCCCTAGGGTTTCCTCCTCCCTAGGGCTGCGCCAAGGGGGAGGGGGGAAGCTTCCTGGAAGCCCCCCAAGGCGCCCTCCCCTCTTGGGCTCATTTGGCCCATGTGCTCCCTCCCCACTTGGGCCTTCCAAGTGAGAGGGAGCCCATTGATATTAAATTAATTAAATTAATTTCAAAACCTTTTCGAAATACATAATAAATGAATATTAAATATATCTAGACCAACTCGGAACTTTTCCGGCCCTCCGGTTTTACCCGGTTTTCTTAGAACTCTTCCCGGTACCTTACCGGGTCCCCGAAATGGTTCCGGTTTTCTCATCGATCATAACCCGATCACTCCGAGACTTTCGCAGTGTGATAAATACATGCTCCTATCACTCTAATACTCTACAGATAATCTACCTTTAAGTGTGTGACCCCATAGGTTCGGTAGGATACGGACATGAACCGGAAACTAACTTTCCCGCGAAACAATAACCGATAGCGGAGCCATGGACACCCATAACGGTTCCCGTACCTACACGAATATAAATTCGAGTGAACCACAAGCTTAACATGCCAGTCCTATTTTCTTCATGATACTATACAAAACCTGAGGTGAGATCTATTAGGTATTGATACGTCCCAAACGTATCTATAATTTCTGCTTGCTCCATGCATGTTTTGTGTGACTTTGCCATGTTTTGGTTGAACTTTATTACACTTTTAAACCAATTTGGACTAACCTACTAACTCAGTGCACCTAGTTGCCAGCTTCTGGTTTTCTGCTGTTTTTGTTTTTCAGGTTTTCCGGCTGATTAAAGTGCCCAAAAAATTCCGCAAAAATTATATGAAAAATCAGCGGGCAGGAAGCTTCCGGAATAACCAAGGGAGAGAGCCGGGACCACCACCAGGGAGCAAGAAGGGTCCCTGGCGCGGCCCCAACCCTAGGGCGCGCCAGGCACCCTCCTGGCTGCCCTGGGTGGCCCCTCGACGCCCCCTTCGCCTATATAACCCCCTCGGGGTAGAAACCCCTAAACAAGAACTCTTTTTGGCGGAAACCTCTCTGTTCCGCCGCCGCCGCCGTTTTCAGATCGGGGCTGCCTGGAGAAGCTGCCCCGGCACCCTGCCGGGACGGGGAAGTGCCCCCGGATTCATCTCCATCGACGTTTCTTCCCTTCTCCATGAAGCGGGAGTAGTTCCTCCTCGGGGCTAAGGTCTTCTACAGTAGCTATGTGGTCTTCTCTCTCTCCCATGATGTGATATTGATTGTGATCATAGGCAATGTTAATCTAATGTGATCCCATGATGTTTCCCCTTCTTCTATGTATTGGATTGATGTACTCAATTGATCTTATCTAGTATAATCTCCAAGACCATGGTGACAGCTGGTCTATTGCACATGGAATTAGAAGAATATTTTCATGAGTGATTTCCTCTTTTGTGTGTGGATTGAAGATTGAGAGTCTTTTGGTGCTTGTCTTTGACTATCCTTTAGATATGTTGTGGTGATTGTGGTACTCTCTTTGGATGGCCGCGGTGACATTGGGAAATCCATAGATTGAGAACTACGAACTTTGAGGTGTGCTTTTGTAGCCCTACACAATTCTCATCCTCTCTTGACCACAAAGGAATGACCTCCGAGTACGTCTCCATTGCATGTTTTATGGGAAATATCATGTGATTAGACTATGTTAATGTTGTTGGGAGTTGCCACTAGTGAAAGTATGAAGCCTAGGCCTTGTTTGCACCTTTGCAATACCGTTTGTGCTCACGTTTACAACTTGTTACCTTGCTGCACTTTTTATTCAGATTTATATTACCTTGCTTTACCGCACCTATCACCCATATTTTACTATCTCTTCGCCGAACTAGTGCACCTATACAACTCCTAGTTGTATTAGGTGTGTTGGGGACACAAGAGACTTCTTGTTTCTTAATTGCAGGGTTGCTTGAGAGAGACCATCTTCAACCTCTACTTCCCTGAGTTCGATAAACCTTAGGTCATCCACTTGAGGGAAATTGCTGCTGTCCTACAAACCTCTGCGCTTGGAGGCCCAACATAGTCTACAAGAATAGAAGCGTGCGTAGACATCAAGCTATTTCTGGCGCCGTTTCCGGGGAGGTGAGTGCTTGAAGGTATATCTTTAGATCTTGCAATTAAATCTTTTTGTTTCTTGTTTTTATTTTCACTAGTTAGGCTTTATGGAAAACAACAACAAAATTATGAGAGAGCTTTATGAGCTATATCTTGAGTTAGGACATGAAGTGTTTGAGGAGGAGATCAAAAACCTATGGACCTTTATTATTTGAACAACACTCATGATAGTAGTAATGTTATTAGCATGTCTTCTTTGAATACTTTTGATACTAATGATATGCAAAGTTATAAGCTTGGGGATGCTACGTTTTATGATGATCTTTTTAGCCCCCCAAGTTTTGATGAGGAAATTTATTTTGATGATACTTTGCCTCCAATCTATGATGATTATTGTGATGACAATTATGCTATAAAGAATAAAATTTTACAAGTGCATCATGATAAGAATGATTCATGTGATAGCTATTTTGTTGAGTTTGCTCCCACTATTACTAATGAGAAGGATTTTTCTTATGTGTGGAGTAACAAATTTTCTATGCTTGTGGATCATGATAAGAATTTTTTATGTGATACTTATATTGTTGAGTTTATTCATGATCCCACTGAAAATTATTATGAGAGGGGAACATATGCTTATAGATATTTCAATAATATCAAGTTCCCTCTCTTTATGTTGAAGGTTTTGAAGTTGCACTTGTTTTGCCTTCCTATGCTAATATCTTTATGCTTCAATGAGTTATTTCTCTACAAGATCCCTTTGCATAGGAAGCATGTTAGACTTAAATGTGTTTGGTATTTTCTTCTTGGTGCGCTCTTTTGTGCTTCAATTCTTATACCCATGAGAGCATCATTGAAATCTTAAGCCTATCTTTATGGCTATAAAGAAAGAGCTCTAGAGAGACAACCCTTGTTATCTTTACTTTTTGTTTTTCTTCTGTTCTTAGTGGTCTTGATGATTGTTACTATTGTAGCAACATCATTGTATCTTTACTTTCAAGCTTTGTGCCAAGTTTAGCCTCAGATTGGAAGAAAGGTCAAAAGTTGGTGCATGCTGTCCAGAAACAGATTATGTCTGCTTGATGGAAAAAATCGGAAAAAATCACCAGATCATCTTTTTGATCTGAATTTTTTTTACAGTATGCTCCATACAATTACCTTTCGGGCTTCTGTTCAGAGTTTTTTGATTTGAGTTGCATAAGTGCCCCTAAAAAATTCTTTTCTCTCTGATGTTCTGTTTTTCTCAGCTTCTGCCCCGGTTTTTCTTTTCGCAGTTTTGCAATCCTTAAGCTTGCTTTTTCTTTGCAAAAAATTTTGGGAAGGCAAGAGAAACAGTAGCTCTTCCTGGAAATCTTTATTTTCAGTAGAGGAAAATTATTTTATTAGGGTACTAACCTCTCTAATCAGCCTACAATGAGTTATGTATGAAGGGAGTTTTCAAGTGCGCGATGGAAGGTGATGAAAGAAGATCCAGGAGTGTCAACCGCTCAAGCTTGGGGATGCCCAAGTGCACCCCCAATAAATATTCAAGGAGACTCAAGCGTCTAAGTTTGGGGATGCCCCCGAGGCATCCCCTTCTTCATCAACAATCATCGGTCTGTCTTTCGTTGCACTATATTTTTATCACTTCATGCGTTATGTGCTTTGCTTGGAGCGTCTCGCTCTTTAGTTTTCTAGGTTTGTTTTGCTTTCTTTGCTGTAGTAACAAGTTAGACCCCAACTTACTCTTTTGTGTGGTAGAGAAACACGCTCCACTTGAACTAGAACTCCTCATAGGATTTGCATGCTTATTTCTTTTAGCTGTGAGTTGTTCCTTTTCTTTTCTTAGCTGCTGGTCTGTTTAGCTTTAGTGCTTTAGTTTTTCTAGAGCTTTTCTTTTCAGGTTGACTTTCTATAGGTTGCATGTTTTATCTTGTTAGAGAGTTTGCCTGTTGCACTGAGTTCTGTGTCTTGACTAGAAAGTAGGTAGTTAAAGTTGCTTTTATTTTTGAAGTAGTAACTTGCAATAGTTTTGAGGTATTGACTAGAGTAATGTTTGAAGTTTTGGTGTCAAGAGCTCTTGCCTATTAGTGATAGATGTCGTATTTTTGGCAATCCGTGTGTTTTTCGAAAACCAAAAACCCCTGTTGAGAACTCTAGCTACTAGATGGATCACTAACCTCTGGAGGGTTCGAATATTAGAGTACACTCACGTACCATGAGTCGAGGATGCGCAAGGATAACCAAACCCCCATACACTCCTCCTCGGGGTACCTGTCTCTTTGTGAACCTCCTATTAGATTGAGAGTTACCGATAATAAGTGCATGAGTTCTTCGGACTAATGTGAGTATTCGAAAGTTGACACTTCCACCTACCCATACTTTTTCTAGCCTCTTCGGTACCGTGCATTGCCCTTTCTCACCTCGAGAGTTGGCGCATACTTCGCCGGTGCATCCAAACCCTTAGCATGATATGCTCTGTCATCATAAGCCTCATTATATCTTTCCTCAAAACAGCCACCATACCTACCTACAAGGCATTTCCATAGCCTTTCCAAGATACATTGCCATGCAACATCCACCCTCTCATGACTTGATCTTCATGTCATACATGCTACTTGCTTGATCGATGAGCCGCATGCTAGTTGGGCCTTGCCCTAATCATTGCTACATGACGCGCTAGTATCATTGCATATCCTGCTATCCTGGCAGAGGCATACATTTGCATCATGATTAGTTACATTTTCTTTTTGTGAGTACCTTTGTAAAGTGTGAAACATCTCCTATATTCTTGTAAAATATAGAGTATTTCCCCTAAAGTGAGGAAAAGATCCCAAAGAGGACAAAATCAAAAGATCCCAAAGAGGACAAATGAGAGTTAAATAGAAAGAGCCATTGAGGCCACCAAAATGAAAAAAAAGAGAAAAAGAGAAAAATAAAAATAAAAAGAGAGAAGGGGGCATACTACTATTCCTTTTGAGAGATCCACACTAGTACTTCATCTTCTATCCCTTGTACTCCATACAAATTATCATCATGCATATAGCTATGTGGGGAACTTTTACACTATAGAACTTGGCTTGTATATTCCAATGATGAGCCTCCTCAAACGAGCTCTAGGTCTTCTTGAGCAAGCAAGTTAGATGCACCCCCACTAGTTCCATTGGAGAGCTTTTAGCTCACATGTGCATCCGTTGTATGGCAATCCCTACTCCTCACATCATATCTATCATATGGCCTTCTCTCGCCTATGATTGTCCTCATTGATGTGAGCCTTTCACACACCTTTTTGTCTTCCTCCTCCACCTCTTCTTTCTGTTTCGCCTTTTAGGTGTCAACTTTCTTGCTCACGCTCATCCATTGCATGAGTGCTCAAAATATCGAAAGGGAGTGGATCAGTTTGACTTGTACCTGGCTAGTGGTCTGGGGACGAGTTCAGATAAGAACCCAAAGGAGACCAAGTGTGAAACTCTAGTAGATAGTTGTTCTCAACAACCTTTTTCTCTTTCTTCCCAGTCCCTTGCTTGCACGCAAACACCATCTGGAGACATTCGAGTCACGGACAGCAAGAGCTCTTGCACCTTTTGTTCTTTTGTTGCTTGTGTTAATGCCAATATAGACTCTTGCCTGTTAAGACTTGAATTGACTTGCATGCTTTGATTGCTTTACTTAACAGCCCTTATTTGGTTGTGTGGCATGTCACCACAGAAATTATGCTTGTTATCATTTACCTACTCGAGGACGAGCAGGAATTAAGCTTGGGGATGTTGATACGTCCCAAACGTATCTATAATTTCTGCTTGCTCCATGCATGTTTTGTGTGACTTTGCCATGTTTTGGTTGAACTTTATTACACTTTTAAACAAATTTGGACTAACCTACTAACTCAGTGCACCCAGTTGCCAGCTTCTGGTTTTCTGCTGTTTTTGTTTTTCAGGTTTTCCGGCTGATTAAAGTGCCCAAAAAATTCCGCAAAAATTATATTAAAAATCATCGGGCAGGAAGCTTCCGGAATAACCAAGGGAGAGAGCCGGGACCACCACCAGGGAGCCAGAAGGGTCCCTGGCGCGGCCCCAACCCTAGGGCGCGCCAGGCACCCTCCTGGCTGCCCTGGGTGGCCCCTCGACGCTCCCCTTCGCCTATATAACCCCCTCGGGGTAGAAACCCCTAAACAAGAACTCTTTTTGGCGGAAACCTCTCTGTTCCGCCGCCGCCGCCGTTTTCAGATCGGGGCTGCCTGGAGAAGCTGCCCCGGCACCCTTCCGGGACGGGGAAGTGCCCCCGGATTCATCTCCATCGACGTTGCTTCCCTTCTCCATGAAGCGGGAGTAGTTCCTCCTCGGGGCTAAGGTCTTCTACAGTAGCTATGTGGTCTTCTCTCTCTCCCATGATGTGATATTGATTGTGATCATAGGCAATGTTAATCTAGGGTGATCCCATGATGTTTCCCCTTCTTCTATGTATTGGATTGATGTACTCAATTGATCTTATCTAGTATAATCTCCAAGACCATGGTAACAGCTGGTCTATTGCACATGGAATTAGAAGAATATTTTCATGAGTGATTTCCTCTTTTGTGTGTGGATTGAAGATTGACAGTCTTTTGGTGCTTGTCTTTAACTATCCTTTCGATATGTTGTGGTGATTGTGGTACTCTCTTTGGATGGCCGCGGTGACATTGGGAAATCCATAGATTGAGAACTACGAACTTTGAGGTGTGCTTTTGTAGCCCTACACAATTCTCATCCTCTCTTGACCACAAAGGAATGACCTCCGAGTACGTCTCCATTGCATGTTTTATGGGAAATATCATGTGATTAGACTATGTTAATGTTGTTGGGAGTTGCCACTAATGAAAGTATGAAGCCTAGGCCTTGTTTCCACCTTTGCAATACCGTTTGTGCTCACGTTTACCACTTGTTACCTTGCTGCACTTTTTATCCAGATTTATATTACCTTGCTTTACCGCACCTATCACCCATATTTTACCATCTCTTCGCCGAACTAGTGCACCTATACAACTCCTAGTTGTATTAGGTGTGTTGGGGACACAAGAGACTTCTTGTTTCTTAATTGCAGGGTTGCTTGAGAGAGACCATCTTCAACCTCTACTTCCCTGAGTTCGATAAACCTTAGGTCAACCACTTGAGGGAAATTGCTGCTGTCCTACAAACCTCTGCGCTTGGAGGCCCAACATAGTCTACAAGAATAGAAGCGTGCGTAGACATCAGGTATCCGCATGATTAACCATTAACCATTATACCAAGTCATCCTCTTTCTCGTTTTGTTCCATTTTCTCGTTTAGTATTCCGGTATCCCTTGTGATCAATTCACGGTGTCTGGCCAGACGATGTTGGATGCCGTAATACCGAGAGGGCCCACAGAAGTATCTCTCCATCGTTAGAGGAGCAAATTCACAACTCGAATCGTTAAGTCCCTTGACACACTTTCGGGTGTGAGTGATCAAAGCCATTATTGCCATGCCTGTTACGGGTGGTGTTGGGACAGTGTCAAAACTCACCCTCCCGTATGAAGTTACGAAACATTCTTATGGTCATGAAGGACACATGCATATTAACATTAGATGATTTTACTTATAACATGAAAACAATATGATCTCAAAGTAAATCATACAATTGGGTCGGTTCAGCACCCTTGTTCTGGCAACAATGTGCTCCCATGTGTTACCGGCATTTCCAATGCCCTATGAACAGGAAACCATGTCATCCATAACACACGGTGACGAGGGGGTGAGCCCACGACTCCTACGGATGAGCCTACCTGGTGTCCATGAAGGCAGAAGGCCCATGAAGATAAGGCCTCGGCCCACTAGTTGGGACCGATATATAAGGGCTAGGAGGGGCGACGCCAAAGACATCCAATCTCACCTGTAACCCTAGCCTTGAGCGTTCCAGCCTTGGCCTCCACTGTAATCGCATCTTCCCCAATCAATAATATCGAGCAGGAGCGAGCCTCCCTGTTTGACGACGAGCTATCGTCCAACCTGTGCCTCTCATGACTAACCCAGGGTCCCTGACCATGGGATTTGCCGGGGTTGATCCCCGTCACACGGGTTAGTCCTAGAAGCAGACTAAGAACACTTGGTGTTTATACTCCACACCTGCATATGTGTTTTCCTCCGGAGGCAGTTAACATGCTACTTGGCAAACCTCCGCATAAGCCATTGCAGTTATAGCACAGACATATAAAAATTAATAATGAACCTGGAATTATAATAATACAATTTATTATTGCCTCTAGGGCATAATTCCAACAGTCTCCCACTTGCACTAGAGACAATAATCTAGTTGCATGGTTTACTCAGACCAATGGCACTTTGGTCTTCATGCTTGCTCGTGGTATAGACTTCGTCACGGAGCTTAACGCTTTTAGGCTCGTCTCAATCCTGCTTATCTTAATGTACCCCTTCGTACTTTATGAAGTATTTAAAGATAGGGCACTATCGTTCAACATGTTTGGACTACAGTGAGCTCTTAGCTTACTTTGCTTTGATCATGATGCTCATATCAAAATATGGTTTATGTAGATTAAGCGTTCGGAACTATGCCAATCACTATGATGGTGTTCCTGATCCAAATACCCTCCTATGCAACTACCAGAGTTGCCATGTTTCACGTCTACGTTGTAGAAATTCCGCTATGTGCCTTAGTTTGAAAAACAATTTTCAACATCCAATTTTTCTACTTAGCTATAGACCGATTAAAAATATTACAAATCATTATGAAACTTTCTTTCATCTATTTGTAATGAACTCTTCAGTTTTTCTCATAGAACCTTTCTTCATATGAGGTACTATAGGAGAACTAATCTACTATTTAGATTACTTTGGTACTTGTTGCACTTTCAGGACATCCAATACCTTAGTGCTTTATTTTGCTAAAATATTTATTCTCAATCACTCATATGTTATTCACATATATGATTAGAATCATGCTCCCACTTAATTCCATATCTTATAAGACTGTTGATGAAATAATAACTTTTATAACTTCATCAAAAACTATTACTCCAGCTCTGTGATATTTGCTTCAACAATGGACTGATCTTTGAAGCATTCTCACTTTTACTAATATTGTATAGATCATTAAATCCTTTCAGGTTGTATCAAGCATACACCCTTTTTTTAATTTTCTCAGAAGAAAAATCCATATATCATACTTCGGAAGTATGTCGCGATTATCAGTCATTTTCCATATGAACATTTGCATCACTACACATATTGTAGTCAACCTTTTGAACTCTATCGAAAAACTTTATTTTACGATAAGTTGAGCAATATCATCGATGAAGCTTATCGTCTAAGTTCATATCTATGAAAGTCAAATCCACTCTAATGATCAGGTATCCTTAGGAGGGTTTTACCAAGTTCTCAACTTGATTTGGACGGCTTTCATATAGTTTTTATGGTTTTTAAGCCATACAGTGGAGTTAGTGCTCGTCATGGTTTCTTGTAGTTCACAGGTTTATCACACTATGGAACCACCTTGGTCCAATGTGAATTTACAAAGCTGTGTGATACATCATAAGACTTGATCATTTCATCTCTTGAACACATTTCAGAGTTTTATCCTTCCTTTTCATCAAATGTAGGAATTTGTAGTTTGGTCACAGAGTTTATCTCTAGAGCGAGTTTCTGAGTTTCATTCCGTAGAACCAAATGATTCAATGTAATCATTATCAAGCTATTAGTACTCCCACTTAATTGTTTCAAGAGAGCAATTTTCTCAGGAAAAATCCCATGTCCCATGATAAACATTTTTCACGGGAATGGTAGTGGAAGTGTTGTTCGTAACATGATGTTTCTACAATACTTATATTCGGGATCGAGTATATTCTAAATACATCTCCGAAATTATGAAACAACAATTGGAGTCTTGTCCATGCCATATTCTTATAGGGCATTGTTTCAACAATCATATGACGACGCTCTATTTAGTTTGTAAGTGGTTTATCAAAAGCGTTAAGCATTATAGCAAATGGGAGTGTGGTTTAAGTCATCACCGACCTCACCATGTCATGTTGGAATTCCTTGTAGAATTGTTTTTAATTCCAATATGTCATATAGGGCTTGGTTATGCGCCAAGATACTCCGCAGCCGTACGGGGTTTCAGGTGACGCTAGTTTATGAACTGACTTCATACACTCGATGATGTTTGCTAAATTCTTTAACTCATTTATTTTACGATCAGATCATCAAATATTTGATCTATGTGTGATGATGATCCTTTTTGTGTTGAAACAGTTTTGAACATATTCAAAATTTCAGACTTTATGTCTTGTCTAAATATCGGTATATCTATACAAGTCATCTTCACAAAGTTTTATGTAAAGTACTTCACACATCGATATGTGTTATTACCAATAGTTTAGTCAACAGTTGAACAAATGATTTTGTCTATTAGAAAAACATTGCATGTGTCAGATGACTCAAAGTCAAGAGATTGAATGACTTCATCGATATGAAGCTTCCATATGCACTTTGTTCTAATGCGACTAAGTCATTTATGCTATTACAATAATGGCATTATCATCACATAACTTAATTTAATTAGCAATCAAGAAAATAGACATAACATCAAGACTTCAACTTAAATAATTCACCACGAAGGGTGACATTTAGAGAGTGATCATTTTCAAACAACCATTATTCAAAACGTGGATAACACATCCACCGTGCAGACGACATAATACGATATTAATGTTTTACACACCCTCTGAATCAAATAACTTTTATTTAAATTCTAAGATAAATCTTGATAGACGGACGCCGACGGCCTTGGGTGACTTGGGCACCACTTCCGACGCGGACTTGCACTTCATTCATTCTTCTCCTTTGGATTCTGAGAATTCCCTGTACCGATTTGCGAACCATTAGCAATCGATATGGTATCAATTATACCTATGAAGGTGAAATAATGAAGTTTGTCTATTAACTTAGTATAACTTATTTATACCTTTGGTGATCAGACCATTTTTCAGATCTCCCAGATACTTCTTGAAAATCCTCTTCCAGTGCCCCTTGTTCTTGTAGTAGTGACACTCAGAATATTTAGTTGGGCCATTCTTGGTCTTTACCTGATCTTTGGTCTTACCACCGCTCTTGGCATTTCTGCCTTTGCCCTTCTTCTTGAAACTGGTGGTGTTCATCACAGCCAACACGTGGCTTGGATCCTTCTGCATAGATGCTTCCGTAGTCTTAAGCATAGCGAACAATTCGTCTGTGGTCTTGTCAAGCCCATTCATATTGTAATTCATGATAAAGCCGTTGTAAGACGGAGGGAGTGACGCAAGGAGAATGTCAGTGCCGAGTGTCATAGGGATCGTAAATCCCAGAGCATTCAGCCTCTGTGCGTAACCAACAAGTTTGATCACGTGCTCGCTTAGGGAGCTACCTTCTGCCATCTTGCATTCCCACAACTGCTTCGTTACCTCGTAACGTTCAGTTCTAGCCTTCTTTCGATACAGAGCATTCAGTTGTGTCACCATGTCCACAACGGAGAAGTTCTCAAAATGTTTCTGAAGCTCTGTATCCATGCATGTAAGCATCAAGCATTGTACTGCGGTGTGGTCATCTACTTTAGTCGCATAGACGTTCTTATCGTCCTGCGATGCATCCAGTGCGGGAGCGGCTGGGAGAGCTTTCTTTGAGAACATAGTCCTTCTTAGCAACTTTGAGGACAAACCCAAGATTACGGAACCAGTCCGCATAGTTGCCCCCATTTGAAGCAAGCTTCTCTTTTTCAAGCATCGGTCCTAGGCTAAAAGCATTGTTGTTGCGGGCCATCTCTCTACAACGATATAAGCAGATTGATTTAGACATGGTTCAAAATTAATTGCATTAATATTAACAAGTTTAATCTAATGCTCCCACTAAAACCAATATCTCTCAAAATTGATCTTAGGGTAATCAAGATCCGGATCAATACACCTGCCACCGGTGTAACACTCAGCCATGGAGGTGATCAACCCGGTAGGTCTAACTAAACCAATCATAACCGACTTATGACTCTTGTATTAGTCTTTCGACACTTGTGCTCCGAGCTCAGACCGGATAAGCTAGAACGTCAAGACACCTAAGCGCTATTGCTGTGGAGAAAACTCAATCCACCCTCCTCTTTGTTACCTTTCCGTTGGTACTCGTGTTACACGACGCACCTCGGGTGGCGTTTATTACAGACGGTTGCACGGTTGGGAGAGCACGAACTTCTTGATATTTTAGGGGAGATCATCCTATTTAAAATTATGACTAGTGCGCAATCAAAACAGGCAATGAAAAGGATTAACATCACAGGTAGTTTAAAGTATGTGATATGGTATAGCCGTTTTCTTCAAGAAGCTCCAAGCACCATGCTTTTCTTTCTTCATCTTCTTTTGGCGGAGAGCATCGCCTCCACGCACGACATGTCGTCAAGCATCATGACGTATGATCATCATCTTCATGTAGATACTACAACTATTGCTAGCATCTATTCTACTAAAATAAAATTACATGAAGTTTGGCACGCAGGCCGAATAAATGACAATCATATGGCTCCAGCCATCATGTCGTACCATGACGTGCAAGTCATGCAAATTTAACATGTACAAAGTATAATCATCTCATACAACTTTTATCATGACGAAGACTATACCACATCACATGTTCCTGCAAAAACAAGTTAGACGTTCTTCTACTCGTTCTTTGCATCTTTTACGTGGCTGCTAGGGTTTGCAAGGCAAAACGTTTTGCTAGCTACGTAACCATGTAAAGCACAATCTTCAAGTTGCTAGATTAACACTCTGGGCGTATGAACCATGAGACTACAATTTAGTCTCATGACCCATACTGAACAATCGTAAATACGCGTGATCCCCGTGCTAGATCAACAATCTAACACGCCCCTTTTGTTACACAATTTCTCCACACAAAAAGCAAGAACCAAATCATCTTCGCGCGACCAGCATACTCAAGAGCAGCATAGAAGGACCCCGAGGGGCAAGATGTTTGTAAAAAAATCAAGCAATGCAGGAGGGATCAACTTGTGCAATTAGAGGGGAAGCAACTAGAAGATTCAGTTTAGATCTATTATCAAAAAACCGCACACAATGAAAATGTGTGTGCAATGCCCGTTCATCACTTATGAACTCTAGATCGAACCTGCATCTAGCACTAGACTAGCTCTGATACCACTGTTGGGAATCGGAGTAGAAAACAAAAAAAATTCGGCACTACGAAACCAAACCCAAGAACGGATCTAGGAAGATGCAGACAAGGTTATCGATCTTTTTACCTTCTTGCAACCGTTCAACGGATGCACTTCTCTCGCAGTGGAAGATGTTGATGGAGATTCGGAGAAGCGTGAAGATGAACACTCCCACGAACAGATCTAATCACCGTGGAGTCCCTCGAACGAAGATCGAACGTACGATCTCTCTACGGTTGATCCACACGTACAGTGTAGATGATCCGGCAGGGCTCCGCCGTCCAGATCTCGGCGCCACCGGAGTAGAGAGGAGGGAGGAGCAGCCCTTCGGGAGGGTGGAGATTGGATCTAATGAGAGGGAGAGAGAGCTGGGGGAAGCCCTTCAGCGGAGAAGCAATCTAAATTGTGTGTTGAAGGGGTGCCCCCACCTCCTCTATTTATAGGTGGAGGGGGAGGGGAGCCATCTTGGAGGAGGGGGAAGCCCTAGGGGCTGCGCCCTAGGGTTTCCTCCTCCCTAGGTCTGCGCCAAGGGGAGGGGGGAAGCTTCCTGGAAGCCCCCCCAAGGCGCCCTCCCCTCTTGGGCTCATTTGACCCATGTGCTCGCTCCCCACTTGGGCCTTCCAAGTGAGAAGGAGCCCATTGATATTAAATTCATTAAGTTAATTTCAAAACCTTTTCGAAATACATAATAAATGAATATTAAATATATCTAGACCAACTCTGAACTTTTCCGACCCTCCGGTTTTACCCGGTTTTCTTACAACTCTTCCCGGTACCTTATCGGGTCCCCGAAACGGTTCCGGTTTTCTCATCGATCATAACCCGATCACTCCGAGACTTTCGCGGTGTGATAAATACATGCTCCTATCACTCTAATACTCTACAGATCATCTACCTTTAAGTGTGTGACCCCATAGGTTCGGTAGGATACGGACATGAACCGGAAACTGACTTTCCCGCGAAACAATAACCGATAGCGGAGCCATGGACACCTATAACGGTTCCCGTACATACACGAATATAAATTCGACTGAACTACAAGCTTAAAATGCCAGTCCTATTTGCTTCACGATAATATACAAAACCTGAGGTGAGATCTATTAGGTATCCGCATGATTAACCATTAACCATTATACCAAGTCATCCTCCTTCTCGTTTTGTTCCATTTTCTCGTTTAGTATTCCGGTATCCCTTGTGATCAATTCACAGTTTTTGGCCAGACGATATTGGATGCCATAATACCGAGAGGGCCCACAAAAGTATCTCTCCATCGTTAGAGGAGAAAATTCCCAACTCGAATTGTTAAGTCCCTTGACACACTTTCGGGTGTGAGTGATGAAAGCCGTTATTGCCATGCCTGTTACGGGTGGTGTTGGGACAGTGTCAAAAGCCACCCTCCGGTATGAAGTTACGAAACATTCTTATGGTCATGAAGGACACATGCATATTAACTTTAGATGATTTTACTTATAACATGAAAACGATGTGATCTCAAAGTAAGTCATACAATTGGGTCGGTTCAGCACCCTTGTTCTGGCAACAATGTGCTCCCATGTGTTATCGGCATTTCCAATGCCCTATGAACAGGAAAACATGTCATCCATAACACACGGGTTAGTCCTAGAGGCAGACTAAGAACACTTGGTGTTTATACTCCACACCTGCATATGGGTTTTCCTCCGGAGGCAGTTAACATGCTACTTGGCAAACCTCCGCATAAGCCATTGCAATTATAGCACAGACATATAAACATTAATAATGAACCTGGAATTATAATAATACAATTTATTATTGCCTCTAGGGCATAATTCCAACACAGTAGTCACTAAATTTGTTTGTGATGTTCAGTTTGATGCAAAATATATATATGTTATCGAGTGCGGATTTTGTACATGTGTAAGCGGGTACATGTGATATTTTATCCGTGCATTGTTGTTTGAGATTTTTGCCAAAAAAATCTATATTTTTTGCACTATGCGTTTATTTTTATTATAGCTTCCAAAAGATGTAGTTATTTGAATACATACCATAACTTTCTACCAACATATATAAAATGGAACTTAAAATTGCTTCATTGTTTATAGGATTCTAAAACCATACAACAACAACAACAAAGCCTGTCAGTCCCAAACAAGTTGGGGTAGGCTAAAGCTGAAACCCAAAAGATATCGTAACCAAATCACGGTTCTCGCACGTGGATAGCTGACTTCCACGCACCCATGTCCAGAGATAGGTCTTTGTTGATGGCCCAGTCCTTCAGGTCTCTCTTCACAGACTCCTCCGAAGTCAAGTTTGGCCTCCCCCGACCTCTCTTGACATTATCAGCACGCCTTAACCGCCCGATATGCACAGGCGCTTCAGAAGGCCTACGCTGGATATGCCCAAACCATCTCAGACGATGTTGGACAAGCTTCTCTTCAATTGGTGCCACCCCAACTCTCTCCCGTATAACATCATTCCGGATCTGATCCTTCCTTGTGTGGCCACATGCCCATCTCAACATGCGCATCTCTGCCACACCTAGTTGTTGGACATGTCGCCTTTTAGTTGGCCAACATTCAGCACCATACAACATCGCAGGTCGAATCGCCGTTCTATAGAACTTGCCTTTTAGCTTTTGTGGCACTCTCTTATCACAGAGAACACCAGAAGCTTGGCGCCACTTTAGCCATCCAACTTTGATTCAATGGCTGACATCTTCATCAATATCACCATCCTTCTGCAGCATTGACCCCAAATATCGAAAGGTGTCCTTCTGAGGTACCACTTTCCCCTCAAGGCTAACTTCCTCCTCTTCCCCATGGTTAGTAGTACTAAAACCGCACCTCATGTACTCAGTTTTAGTTCTACTAAGCCTAAAACCTTTCGATTCCAAAATCTGTCTCCATAGCTCCAGCTTCCTATTATCCCCCGCCCGACTATCGTCGACTAGCACCACATCGTCTGCAAAGAGCATACACCATGGGATGTCCCCTTGTATATCCCGTGTGACCTCATCCATCACCAATGTGAAAAGATAAGGGCTCAAAGCTGACCGCTGGTGCGGTCCTATTTTGATTGGGAAGTCATCAGTGTCGCCAGCACACTTGTCACAACATTGTCGTACATATCCTTGATGAGGATAATGTACTTTGTCGGGACTTTGTGTTTTTCCAACGCCCATCACATGACATTCCGCGGTATCTTATCGTATGCCTTCTCCAAGTCAATGAACACCATATGCAGGTCCTTCTTTTGCTCCTTGTATCTCTCGATAAGTTGTCGTACCAAGAAAATGGCTTCCATGGTTGACCTCCCAGGCATGAAACCAAATTGGTTTTTGGTCACGCGTGTCATTCCTCTTACACGGTGCTCAATGACTCTCTCCCATAGCTTCATTGTATGGCTCATTAGCTTAATCCCACGGTAATTAGTACAACTCTGAACATCCCCTTTGTTCTTGAAGATTGGTACTAATATACTCCGCCTGCATTCTTCAGGCATCTTGTTTGACCGAAAAATGAGGTTGAAAAGCTTGGTTAGCCATACTATCGCTTTGTCTCCCAGGCCTCTCCACACCTCGATGGGGTTACAGTCAGGGCCCATCGCCTTGCCTCCTTTCATCCTTGACCTCAGCCTCCTGGATTCGCCGCACAAAACGTCTGTTCATCTCATCAAAGGAGTCATCCAGCTCAATGGCAGAGCTCCCATTCTCCTCACTGAACAACTTGTCGAAGTATTGCCTCCATCTATGCCTGATCTCTTCGTCCTTCACCAGAAGTTGATCTGCTTCGTCCTTGATGCATCTCACCTGATCAACATCCCTCGTCTTCCTCTCTCGGATCTTGGCCATCTTATAGATGTCCCTTTCACCTTGATTCGTGTTTAAACGCTGGTAGAGGTCCTACCATAGGATTCTAAAACCATAGGAGCAGAAAAAAAATATATACCTAATATGCTATTACGTATTGGTTCCTATATGATTTGAAATTGCATGGTTCAATTCACTGGAAAAAAGAAAGAATTTTACTTAAGGATTAGGTACATTGCATTGGTTTTTGTATAAAATATGCAATGTTCCTAGCACAGTTTTTACGGATCTTAAAGCAATTTTTTAGCATTGTGCGGACATGATATCACATGTACCCGCTTGTACATGTACATATGCATTTTTTATGTTATTATGGCAGTAAACTTGCACAACGTGTAAATATGGTCACAATATCTGTATGTATATGTATTCATTGCTTACGTGTGTGGCCTGTGTGGTATCAACTAACTCCTTGGGTCATGCGAAGTAGCAGAATCACTAATTGCAAATACAGAACCCAGAGCAAAACAATGGTTGTTTGAATTGATGGATAACTTGCCGCACGATACTTTTACGAAAATTGTGATCACTCTATGGACTATTTGGTCGACTAGGAAGAAAGCAATACATGAGGGTTTTTTTCAAGCACCTTTCTCCACAGTCAACTTCATCGTTAGGTGCAGGGCTGATCTGGGGGCAATTGAAATGCAGGAACTGAGTATGGGGATCGGCCCCAGGGGTGGCGCAGGGCGGAAGCGACGGGTAAGGTTGGATCGGTTAGGCTGAGATACCATGTAGAAGGATATAGAGAGGTTTGGTGAAATCGATAGATATTGCTTGAGCCTTGGAGGCATATATATAGTTGCCCCCAGATCAAAATATTTACATTACGAATTGAAAAAATTATTTACATAGAATCTTCCAAATAATTATGTAAGAGCATCAATTATATATTTTCAGTAATATATTTATATGAAAAAATAAAAAACAATTATGGTATTCCTACAATATTTATAATAATGAGAATATTCTATATTTATTTTATTTTATGATCATAGAATTTAATTATAGGAATATTCTTGTAATATTAAAAAGTAACAATAAGAATATTCTTATATTATTTTTATTAAAAATAATTATAAAACTAGAAATTTTATCAAATCATTTATTTTTATAAGAATCCTATTCTTATTGTTGCATACAATATATGAGATAAAATAACATAATTGATGTCTTTAATTATTTATTTATTTGCAATTGAGTATGTAAATATTTTTCAATTCGTAATTTAATATGTTTATTTGCAAAATATTTATAGTAGGAGATTTTATAATATAATGAATTTTACTTATATTTATTACTTATAAATACTATTATTATTTATATTTTTCAAGAAAAAATATAATTTATATTTTTCAAGATAAATATAATTTATCTAATAGAAAAGAACTAAAAGAAAAAATTAATAACAATGAAAAACAGACCGTAATGGGCAGTAACCCGTTTTGGCCTGAAAACTGGACAGAGGAGGCCGAAGAACGCTATAATACTGACGAATGCTATACTAACATTACAGAGCAGGTAGACCATTTGAACTATTTTTTGTATAATTAATTCGCACTGTGAAACTGACTCTGGGACCCACATAAGGATAGATGAGGGTTGGATAAATAGTATATTTGTATTAAAAGGTGGACCAATAATGCCACGGAAGCAATGAATACGTCTACCTACGGAAATTGTCACCGTAATTGCACGTTTGTGAAAGTTTACTGGGAATAATAACGTATTTTACAACTTTTTGCACCAAATTTAACTACAGGTGCACATACTTCTTATTCTAATACAATATTAACTACCATGGTCAAAGTGAAGTTCATGTGCGGTCACTGATGTTGAGACGGAAAATAACTTTGGTCCTCGTAAATGCGAGGGCATCATATTTAGTTTGAAATGATAGACAAACATATTTACAGTTTCATTTGTATTGTACAAAATAACACGGTTGCATGGTGATATATAACACATGTATAATTATTAAATAAAATGGTGCATGCATGTAGGGAAACATTTCTAACCACATTTAGATGATTTGTCAGGTGCTGCGAGGAAGGGAACCATGGTTTTTATTCTGAATCATGTAGTTTAGGTATATAAGTTATCGCTGATCATAGGGAGTGAACGTCAGGAATTCTGCTCCATGGCGCGACCTCTCTTAACACCATTAGATTTGATGCATGAATCCTAAAGCAAAAAAAAAAGGATAGGTCAGCTATGGGGAGTCGTTAACTCATCCACTGCACTACCTAGGATGCTAACCTTCCATAGGCGAGACCAGGGAGCGAATCCCACCTTTGCCTATTTTGTTGTTCATTATTTCCTTCTTTTTTTATAAGATGATAAGACATGTAAAATATTATTTTAAAATATCTAGCATTTCAGTATGTCACATAAAAAGAATACATGGCAAATTTTATTGCAGCATGGCAATTTTATCTAACGTAATGGCAATTTTATCAAATTAAGTTTATATTGTATATAGTACATTTAGTTTATATAGCGTGGAAAATATATATTTTGTAGCATGGCATTTTTAGTATGTAGAATGACAAATTTATTTTATTTTGGAATGGCAAATGTCTCTTTTTTAACATGGCATTTGTAGTATATATATAGCATGATACATTTAGTTATGCAGCATGGCAAGTATTTCTTTTAGATAGGCGTTTGTAGTATATATAGCATGGTAATTTTAGTTGTGTATCTTGGAAAATGTTTCTTTTGGACATGACATTTTTAGTTTATATAAGATGGCAAATTTCATTTTTGTAGCATGTAATTTTTATTTATCTAGCATAGAATTTTCTTTCTATTGGACATGACATTTGTAATATATATAGCATGCATTCCAATTATGTTTTTATTTGGACATGTCATTTTGTAGTATATAGAATCTCTATTTTAGTTATATAGCATGAAATGTCTCTTTTGAAAATGGTAATTTTACTTTATGCAGCATGTCAAATGGTTTTTTTAGATAGGACAGTTTCAATTTATTTAGCATCATAGATGTATTTGTTGAACATGGCAATTTCTTGGTCATGGAGCATGGCATTTTCTTTTATTTTGGCCACATGTCAATTGCAATACCAAGCATGGCAAGTTGTAGATCATGAATGGCAATTGATAGTTTACTGTGTTTTTTTAGATCATGGGAATTGTTGGTCATGTAGCATGACATTTTTTTCTTCGACCACATGGCAATTGTCATACTAAGCATGCCAAGTTGAAGATCATAATGGAAATTGATAGTTTACTGTGTTTTTGTTATCATGGAAATTATTGGTCATAGAGCATGGCATTTTCCTATCTTTAGCTACTCTACATGATAATAGCAGACTCGAAGACCAACTATCTTCCATAGTCTCATTGAAATGTAACCTCACGTTGCGTGGAATTATCCGTGTAACAAATGGAAACAAGTTTCACTAATACTAAAAAAAGTAAGCTAGAAATTGTATGGAATATGGTATGTCGGACGAAATTGTATGGAATAGAACTTGTATGGCACTTTTATGGACAACTAATGTAAGAGAGGTTTATTACCATGGAATGAGAAAAATTGACACTGAAAACAGTGAGCCATCACTTCCAAGGCTCATGGCGCAACTCGATTTGCAAACTGAACATATAGCCATTTTTCAATAGAAAGTATGATGCCGCAAAATCAAATTCTACACTAATCATATATATTAGATTGTGTACACATTTATAAATTAACCATATGAAATAGTATCAAATTCTACACAAAATTTCTACTCTAACAATTAACAATTGAACACAAAAGTATCAATTGTACACAATAATATCAAATTGTACACAATTAGTATAAACAAACTCACATCTATACTAGACATGCTGGCGAGGTACAAGATCTACACAATATTTCTACACTTAAAATTAATCCGCCTCTATATCGAAATATGTACACAAAATGTGTCTATGGAAAGTCGGTGGAGTGGCGTTGGTCCCGGAGGAGGGGTATTAATTTGACAGCGGCCGCACCGGGTCCATACAAACTAGCGACTCGCAACAGGGTGGCGGCTGCTTGAGAGAGATTGGGGGGCTCACCTTTGAGTCGATGGGGATGTTGGCGGGCATTGCAGACGGCAACATGCCATTGGAGATGTCCACAATGGCGTCAGCTCCGTGAGCGAGGTGTGTGAGTTGGGTGTTGGAGTGAAAGAAGAGAGACGGTTAGTTAGTAATTAGTAAAAAAAATTGGTGGCGCGGGCTTTTGGACCAACGCTAGCACAATACTATATATCTATGTCGTGCAATATTATTTTATGTCAGCATTGTTATTTTCTTGTATAGTACATTCGGTGCCACATTGTGATGGCGTTGCACAAAATTCCAACGCCATCAGTAACCTTATAAAACTAGTGTATCATAAAAGACGACGCTAGCACTATTTTGAATAAATAGTCCTGGCGTGTTTAAAATTTGTCAAGACAGAAATAATTAATGTTGGGGATGAACATTCTCTACTAGTGCTCCTTGTAGATGAGCACGCGGAGTCTTGTTCTTAGACCTTGTATATATATTTTTCATCGAACCCCTTCCGGTATGGGAAGACTGGTTTGTATTCAAATGAAGGTTTAATATCGCGGTGGCAATGTGGTCTTCTGGTGGTCGTGGAGACTGGCAAACAATACTCATAGTAATACTACATAGTGGCAAGGCTTAAGAGCACAAACAATGCACCCACTCTCGTAAAGTTTCAAAGAAGCAACACAACATTTACCCATATGCAAAGGTTAGGCACCAGCATTTCACAATACGATAGACGGACGATAGAGCCAGCATTATAAAACAAAGGAAGTCCCCAAAAGCATCAAACCAACCTACAAGACTTTACAAATGGGAAACAACCCATCCACAACACAAATAGGGATAGAGTTGACGTACAAACATGGACATAAAGGACAGCAAGTTTTAGTTGAAAAGGGTTGCAAACCTGGAGTTCCAACACGATGCGACGGATCACATACAACTATGCTCTATTCCTTCACCATTGGCGACATTTACATAGGACCACATACCACGATCTGCTCCTCCAACTGCATCAAAAAGATGAATTGATTAATGATTATGATAGTCCGCGACACACAATAGTTCTCAAGTCACATGATTTCATAAATCTGCAATTTTACAAGGTACTCAGTATCTTAGTTCAGGACTTGGCTAAGCCTTATCTACACTGCAAAACGACAAAATTCTAATGTTTATAGATGGACAATATATATAGCTAGCAAAACATAATGATAAAAACATGATGATAAAATTAGACATAAATATAGATACATTTCACCAACTCCAATACAAACTGAACCAATGAAGTTTGGAAACGGTATTACAAACCAGATAGTTGGAGTTCTTTAGAACCATCTCTAAATTTTGTTGTGTTACAAACATAAGTCTAAGGCCAACCTTTTACAAGACATTGAACCAATATGTTCTACCATCACATGGTTGAAGAATAAGTGAACAAGAATATTAGTTCCTAAGAATGCAAGCTAAATGTAGTGATATAAAAGACAAGATCAGCCAACGAGTTTACATATAGGATGTGAATAATATAGTTTGGGAAATTACAGAAATTGCTTTTGGATCCCATGCTCTATGGAACCCTTAAATTTGAAAAATCAAAAACCAATGTTTAAGGTTTTAAAGAAATCTAAAAAAAGATACACACATACATATGGATGTATATTACTTTTCTGCAAAGTTTCACGGTGAATTTTTTTTGTATGAGAGAGAAAATCTTGTATCATGGTTTTTTGTGTGTGAGAGAACAGTAGAGAGGTTTTACAAAAACGATAAAGTTTTTTTTATCGAGCAATGAGGTCCGTATACACCCTACGCCGGCAAATTCCGATGAGATAATGAAAACTACCATTGGCGTTCCGTAACAAGTAAATCATCAATATCATATATACATGTTTCCATATCGACATTTTTTTTATTGCCGGCCAAGAATAATGTGTTAGCTGAGTACATATTCGAAAATAATACCAGAACGCTTGCAAGACGACAAAGTATTGATCATCGAGACATATTGTTTCCTAGGCATGGATTAATACCAGTAATTTGTTTTAGAACTTGTCACTTCTACTTGTGGCAACAGGATAGGGTAAACAACACAAACTGCATACCCATAACAAACATATATGAATCGCGCGAAGGAGAAACAAGAAGAATGATAAATATGGGCGGGGAAAATAAAGGTAATATAATCACCTGCAGCTGCACCGCTTGAGATGATGCATGAGTATCTCCACCATATCGAAGTTCACCACGGTATGGTCCCTTGGAATCACATAGCAGAGAACATACAAGATCAGTCAGTACTATAGATTGCACCAGTGCCCACAATTCTATTAAACGAAACACAACTAAACTCAAATCTTCTACTTATGTGTATATGCGATAACCACAAATGTAACTGTGTGGGCATGTTGCGAAAAACCAGAAAAACTATCATTGATGTGAAACGGAATAGCATATCGTCAATACCAGGAACGCTCACAAGACGACAAAGTATACATAATATTCCTTACCGAGCCTAACATTGTACTGGCATGAACTAATACCGGCACTTCCTTTATCTGAAACACAACTAAACTCCACAGTTCTATGTAAAACACATCTAATCGCACGAAGGTAGTGGCGCTTCTTCTCCAAAGAGAATGATTATGTAAGGGATTAGCAATCGGTGAGCACCATGATGCAAAAAGGGTGGGTGGGGGCACAACCGCTGGTTTGGTTGGGTATGAGTTCAAGTGTGATTGAGGTTAGATGGGGGGTGGATATCGACTTCGATTTCATGAGACTTTGAGCATGACCCAAGCATTAGCCTATGAATTGAAAATACTACTCTTTATAACACAAAGATAACTACAGTTTCATATATCTTCCACTCCTAAATATCTCACAAATACTACTTACATGATAGCATTCTGATCAGCAAGATTAGATGGAAAATTTGGATCTTGTTTTTACACTTTACTCTAGTACAACCCTCAACAGCCAATAGAAGGCACGTCTGAACGCAAACAAACAAGCGATTAATCATTTTAGTAGTTTTGATTGAGCATACCAACAAGGAACTAAGGTGTTTGGCGAAATTGGTGATCTTAAACACACAGTCCAAGTGCAAACGCATATGGACAAGTTCCACCTATCTAGGTGAGCTTGTGGCCTGGCGGCGGCGTGCTCGATGTAGGTGACGACATCCATGGTAGACGCCATTGAGCAGACCTTGAACATGCCCCATCTCTTCTCGTAGATGAGCATGTGGGCTTCTTAGCACCTTTTTTTCGTGGAACACCTTCAGGTATCTTTTGTCAACAACCTTCCCTCCCTTGCCCTTCCCAGTGGGGAGGAGACTTGTATATATTCAAATGATGATTTAATTCCAAGATGGCAATGTTTTTTTTTGGTGGTCACTGAGGTTGGCCAACAACACTCATAGTACTAACATATAGTGGAAAATCTTAAGAGCACAAGACAGTCACCCATCTGGAGCAGTTGCAAACAAGCAATGCAACATTTACCCTTGCGCAAAGGGTGGGCACACACGTTTCACAATACAGTAGACAGAAGAGAGACCAGTATCATAAAACAAAAGAAAGTCATCCGCAACCAACAAACCCACCAGTAATACCTTACAAACGGGCGGCAGTCCATCCAAGACACGCGTAGGGATAGAGTTGATAGACAAACATTAACACAAGAGATAACCCATTTTATTTGAAAATGGTTGCGATCCTGGAGTTCCAACACGACGCGAGGGATCACATAGAGCTATGCCCTATTTGATTCACCGTCAGCTACATTTACTTAGGACCACATGCTGCGATCTGCTCCTCCAGGTGCATCAAAAGAAGAATATATTGATGATTATGATAGTTCCATAGAACACAATAGTTCCCAAGTCACATGGGTTCACAAATCAGGCATATTGCAAGGCCCTCGGTAGGGGCGGAGCCAGGTCAGACTTGGGCCCCGGGCCTCCTTCATTGCTACAGTGTTCAACAGTGCAAATCTGCTACAGTCAACAAATGAAAAAATCCCTACGTCCCAGGCCCAGGCCCCCCGGCCTGGGTCCTGTCTCTGCCACTGGTGCTCAGTATCTTTTCCGGTACTTGTCTAAGCATGATCTACATTGCGAAACGAAGAAATTCTACTTCTTAGAGACGGCCCATATAGGTAGCGAAATGAGATGATATAAAAAAAGTCTATATATTCCAGACCTAAAAAACTAGACATTATATATAGATAATTTTTGGCAACAACAAATAAAGTTATGTTTTTTCCTTCAATAGTAAATGGCCAATATGTAGATTATTGTACTAATGAGAAGTTGGAAGTCAACAACCAACATAGGGACATAAGTGGCTACCTCCATCATGGTTTGGAACTTGTTTCGCAGATCATCAAACTCGTTCCTAACAAGAGCCAACACCATGAGAATCCTGAAATAGTGCAAACACACCACATTATCAACATGTTAAGCAAACTGACTCGAGCATGTATAGAAATGGTAACCCTGTATTTTTATAAAAGAACTCCAGCCATCTCAGAATTTTATTGTGTTATATACATAATTCTAGAGCCAACCATTTACAAGATAATGAACCAATAAGTTCTGCCATCATATGGTGTAAGAATAAGTGAAGAATAATATTACTTCCTAGGAATACTAGATTTGGTATGCAAGCTAAATACAGTGAGATAAAAGACAAGATCAGCCAACGAGTTTACATATAGAATGTGAACAATATAGATTGGGAAATAATTACTATGTAACCTATACAATAAGGAACTGAGTACTGACCCTTCTTTGTTTCTTGCCAGATAGAACTGTCGGAAGTGCATGCAGGAGAGATTCACTTTCTTTGCACCAACACTGATACAAATTAAAAGATGCTGCACATGTTGATACACATAAGCATACTTCTGATGCAATAATAATATTCTCAAGAAACCATTTCCTATCATTTCCTTTAGAACTCAGGCACTTCTACTTGCGGCTACACGACAGAGTAAACAACATGTACAAAGCCATGACAAACATATCTGAATCACGCCAAGGAGAAACAACTAGAATGATAGAAATGGGCGGGGAAAAGAAAGGGCTTATCATCACATGCAGCTGCGCCCCTTGAGCTGATGCAACAGGATGTCCACCACGTCCTGGTCCTGCGAATCACATATATAGCAGAGAACATATATAGAGGATTAGTGAGTGTTGAATAAACCTTGTGCAGTAGTGTCTAGGTTCAGTTTGTTTCAGTTTCAGAGTCTGTCGTTGTTTCTTTACTTATTCAGGTTAGGTAGTTTAGAGGCCGCTGGATAAGCTCAGGAATTGATCCAGTCTTGGGATGGCGAGACGTACGGATCAAGGCCGCTATCCCCGGCCTGCCCAGTCCACTCCAGCCACGATCGAGCCGTGGGATGGCGCGGGTCAGTAGGATCGTGGCGAGGGGCTTTAGCTCAGTTCGGTTGTGATCTGAGTGGAACAGAATAAAAGGGGAAGAGAAACAAAAAAGCAGTGACAGTTTTACGCTGCACCAAAAACCACTTGTGTTCATCCCCTACCTCCCTCTCAATCACGTGCGTGAGTGTTTTCCCGGAGCTCGGCTGACATTTGGTACCAGAGCTTTGGTTGCTCGGGCCTGTGAAGATGGCCGGAAGTCCGAAGAACGGCGACGGCGGGACGCCGTCCAACACCAAACTCACCGGCGGTGATGAGGACGCTGGAAAGGAGATAGTGGTCCACCGGGTGGTGCGGGACTCGGGGGGATCGGCAAAATGGCCGATGCTCACCAAGACCAACTACGCCGACTGGGCCCTGCTGATGCCGGTGATGCTCGAAGCGCGCCAGCTGTGGTCGGCGATCAACATCGGCACGGCGGAGCGCGACCTGGACAGGCAGGCGATGGAGGCTCTCCTCTGCGCCGTGCCTCCAGAGATGATGTCGACGCTGGGGTCCAAGGCGACGGCGAAGGACGCCTGGGACACGGTGAAGACGATGCGACTCGGCGTCACGCGAGTCCGCGAGGCCAAGGCCACGACGCTGCGAAAGCAGTTTGAGGCGATGAAGTTCAGCTCTGGTGAGTCCATTGATGACTTTGGTATGCGCCTCACCTCCCTGGTCACACAACGCGAGCTCCTCGGCACGAAGGTCGACGAGGCGGATGTCGTGCGCAAATTTCTCCGCGTCGTGCCGAGGAAGTACTCGCAGATGGCGTGCGCTATCGAGACCCTTGTGGATCTCAACACGCTGTCTGTCGAGGAACTCATCGGGCGGCTCAAGGCCGCCGAAGAGCGCTATGAGCTCGACCAGGGGGAGAGCGCCGACGACGCCGGCGGAAAGCTGCTCCTCACGGAGGAGGAGTGGCTCGCGCAGATGAAGCGGCGCGAGAGGGACGGCTCCTCCGGCAGCAGCGACAAGCAGCGCCGCGGGAAGAAGCCTGAGCGCCCGCGCGGTGCAAAGGGCTCTGGCGGCGTCACGAAGGACGAGTGCCGCTACTGCGGAATCAAAGGCCATTGGGCCAAAGATTGTCGCAAGAAGAAACGGGCGGAGGCCCTCCTCGTGCAACATCAACAAGAAGACGACGGCGACGAGGCCCTCCTGATGGCACAGACGTGCGTACTCGCGCCGGCTCCAGAGCCGCCGGTGGACACGCCGGTGCACCTTGTGGAGGACTCCGCCCAAGTGAACCTCGGGCGCGAGGGCGCCGCGCGTGAGGGTGTCTGGTACCTCGACTCAGGTGCCAGCAACCACATGACCGGCGACCGCGCCGTGTTCGCGGAGCTGGACACCGGCGTTCGCGGCACCGTCAAGTTCGGCGACGGCTCCGTCGCTCACATCCGCGACCGCGGCACGGTCCTCTTCACCGGCAAGAACGGCGAGCACCGCGCGATCACGAACATCTATTACATCCCCCGGCTCACGTCTCACGTCATCTCACTGGGCCAGCTCGATGAGCACGGGTGCCAGGTGTTGATCGAGGACGGCGTACTCCGCATCAGGGATCGCCAACGCCGCCTCCTCGCCAAGGTGACCCGTGGACGAAATCGCCTATACGTACTCACCTTGTGCATTGCGCAGCCAGTGTGTCTTGCAGCCCACAGCGCGCCGGATGCGGCCTGGACGTGGCACGCCCGCTTCGGGCACCTCAACTTCGACAGCCTGCGGAAGCTCGCCCGGAGTAACATGGTGCGCGGGCTCCCTGTGGTTGAGCACGTGGAGCAGGTCTGCGAGGGCTGTCTCGCCGGCAAGCAGCGTCGCGCGTCCTTTCCCCAGGCCGCGGCGTTTCGTGCGGAGGATCGTCTCGAACTTGTACATGGCGACCTCTGCGGGCCGATCTCACCGGCAACCGTGGGTGGGTGGAAATATTTCCTCCTGCTCGTGGATGACGCCACAAGGTACATGTGGATCGCCCTGCTGAGCTCCAAGGACGAGGCGGCAGAGGCGATGAAGCGCATCCAGGCCGGAGCGGAATCGGAGTCCGGGAACAAGCTGCGCACGCTGCGCACCGATCGCGGCGGCGAGTTCACGGCGGGCTCCTTCACCGCCTACTGCGCCGAGCTGGGCGTGGCGCGCCACCTGACCGCGCCCTACTCACCACAGCAAAATGGTGTGGTGGAGCGCCGCAACCAGACTGTGGTGGGGATGGCACGGTCCCTGCTCAAGTCCAAGGGCATCTCCGGCGAGTTCTGGGGCGAGGCGGTGACGACGGCGGTGTACATTCTCAACCGCTCGCCTACACGCTCTGTCACCGGCAAGACTCCGTTCGAGGCCTGGCATGGCCGGAAGCCGGCGGTGCATTACCTACGCACCTTCGGGTGCGTGGTGCATGTCAAGGACACGCGCCCTGGACTGAAGAAGCTCGACGACCGCAGCCGCCCCATGATCTTCGTCGGGTACAAAGCCGGCTCAAAGGCCTACCGTGCTTACGATCCGGTGTCTCGCCGTGTGCACATCACACGGGACGCTGTCTTCGACGAGAACGCGCGGTGGGATTGGGGTGAGAGCGAGGGCGGGGTGAACGCCAGCAGCGGACGCGATGCGTTCACGGTCGAACACCTTGTCTACAGCCCGGCACCGCGCTCTGGTGACGGGAGTGCACCGGGCGCCGACCCTCCGTCACCGCGCATGCCGGCTCCTTCACCACCGGCGATGACCGACACGCCGGCTACATCACCGGCAACGGCTGCTTCGACGGACTCCTCATGGGCGTCCTCCTCGACACCTCCGGCCGGAACCACGGTGCGCCCGCCCACGAAGTTCTGCTCGCCGCCCTCCGCCCTCTCCGACATGCTCGACGCCGCGGACGACAACGCGCGCCCACACCGCTTCCGCACTTTGCAGAACGTGGTCGACACCGGCCCGGCGTGTGAGGCAGTGGAGGAAGAGCTTCACCTCCTGGAAGGGGAAGAGCCCACGTCTTTCAGCGAGGCTGAGCAGCACGCGAGCTGGAGGCGCGCGATGCTGGAAGAGATGGTGTCCATCGATGGGAACAAGACGTGGCGACTCGCCACACTCCCTCCAGGCCACCGTGCGATCGGTCTGAAGTGGGTGTATAAGCTCAAGAAGGACGCAGAGGGGAACATGTTGAGGCAAAGGGGAGAAGATACACAACTCCAATTACCTCCAGCCTGCAATGAACTTCGAGGATAGGTTCAACCAGCAGAGATATGCAGCGGAAATATAAACAATCACATGCACATGTGACACAAGGATTTACGTGGAAAACCTCCTCAACGTGAGAAAGAAAAAACCACGGCTGTGGACCAACCGGTCCAAACAAGCTTCACTATGAGCAAGAGTCTTCTCTAGAACATCTAGGGATTACAACACACACCTCAGCTCGTTGCCCACCGGCAACAACAACAACTACTACAAGAGTCAAGATTTCAGCAAAGCAGAGTATAATAGATTCTGTCCTCTTCAGTAATCAGCAAACTGCTCTTAAACCGCTGAACCAAACAGCACCAAATTTGGCAGACAAATAGACACAAGAGTTCCTGAGATCCCCTCAAAATTTCAGCTCAATCGAACACCATTTGCCTACCCAAACTGTTCGTCTCCCAAAACTACTCTGTTCTGAAACTACAGCAGTCAGAGCTGACAAAACCACTCTTGAATCTGATGCTACTCTGACCCAAACCTCAAACCAGCTATCCAGATCGAAGTACTCAAAGTAAGGAACGAGCTCACCAAGTATGGAGTCGATCCAAGCACGTTTGACCCTCCGAACACAGGCTTGAAGACAGACTGGTCAGATGCGCCAAATCCTGACAGAAAACACCTCTCCTTCTTCTTCCTCTCTTCTCACTAGGTTGTGGTGTTCTTATGTGTTCTCTCACTCACACACAGCAGCAGCCACGTTCTGGCTTCTATCTCTTCCTTTCTTACACAGCCACAAGGGTGGCTAGGGTTTTCTTCTCTTTGCCTCTCTTTGAGACAACTCAACCGTTGGATGCAGCGAGGATCAACGGCTCACACGTGTTGGACTTCTTGGGCTAAAGTTGGGCTGCCAACACACCTCCATGTGGAGGGACATGGCCCAACAAACTCCCCCTCCCGACATCATGGAGGGTTTCACTGCCTACCGGCAGCCATGCCAGCGAGCCGGCGGCATACTTCGAGCTTCTTCCTCGTCACCACTTTAGTCAACATATCAGCCCCATTGTCATCGGTGTGAACCTTCTCAAGTTGCATTTGCTTGGAATACAACACATCTCGAATCCAATGATAGCGGACTTCTATATGCTTAGACCTTGAATGAAAACTTGCATTCTTACTCAAGTGGATAGCACTTTGGTTGTCACAAAACAACACATACTTGTCTTGCTTAAAACCAAGCTCACAAGCCAACCGTTTCAGCCACAATAGCTCTTTGCTCGCCTCTGTTATTGCAATGAATTCAGCTTCAGTTGTATTCAGTGCCACACACTTTTGCAGCCTGCTTTGCCATGACACTGCTCCCCCTGCATAGGTAACCAAGTAACCTGAAGTAGACTTCCTTCTGTCAACATCTCCAGCCAAGTCAGAATCTGAAAAAACAATCAGCTTGGCCTCACCACCACCAAAGCAAAGCTTCAGATTTGTGCTGCCCTGAAGATATCTCAAAATCCACTTCACGGCTTCCCAATGAGGTCTTCCTGGATTAGACATAAATCTGCTTACAGTACTAACTGCATGAGCAATATCAGGCCTTGTACACACCATAGCATACATCAAACTCCCAACCGCTGAAGCATAAGGAACATGATGCATTTCCTTTTTCTTCTCATCAGTGGTAGGACATTGCTTTTTGCTCAACTTGAAATGGGCTGCTAGTGGACAACTCACAACTTTAGCATTCTCCATCCTGAACTTCTGAAGTACCTTCTCAATATACTTCTCTTGAGACAAGTACAACTTGTTGGAATTTCTGTCTCGCTCAATTCTCATTCCAAGAATGTTCTTTGCTGGACCTAAGTCTTTCATAGCAAAACATTTGCTCAACTCCTTCTTCAACTTAGCAATCCTAGAGACATTCTTGCCAACAATCAGGATATCATCAACATAGAGCAATAATATGATGAAATCATCACCTGAGAACCTGTGAATAAACACACAATGGTCAGAGCTACACTTCTTGTAGCCTTGCTCCCCCATGACAGTTTCAAACTTCATGTACCATTGTCTTGGTGCTTCTTTTAGGCCATAGAGACTTTTCTTCAGCTTGCACACATAGTCTTCTTTGCCTTTCACAAGAAAACCCTCAGGTTGCTCCATGTATATTTCTTCCTCCAACTCACCATGAAGGAATGCAGTCTTCACATCCATTTGCTCAACCTCCAAGTTGAGACTTGCTGCCATGCCAAGGATTACTCTAATGGATGTCATCTTCACAACCGGAGAAAAGATCTCATCATAGTCAATGCCTTTTCTCTGGCCGAATCCTTTTACAACTAGCCTGGCCTTGTACCTTGGATGTGATGTGTGCTCATCTTGCTTGATTCTGTAAACCCACTTGTTCTACAAAATTTTCTTGCCTTTGGGCAACTTCACCAACTCATAAGTATGATTCTTATGCAAGGAATCCATCTCTTCTTGCATAGCATTTTTCCACTCCTCCCTGTGCTCATCTTCCATTGTGTCTGCAAAGCATTCAGGTTCTGAATCATCAGATAATAACACCACGTATTGATCTGAGGAATACCTGCTGGAAGGAATTCGACCCCTGTTGGATCTTCTAAGTGGAGCGACTGGTGGACTTTCTGGTGCTGGTGCTTCCTGCTGATCCGGATCATCAACTTCAGCATCATACTCTTGCTGCTGTTGGGGGGCATCTTCTTCACCTGCACCACCATGTACATCATCTTGTACATCTTCTGCATCTGCTTCAACTTGCACAGGAGATGGAGCTGCAGGAATTGGGTCAGAATCAATCATGTCTTGCTGCTGCTGAGGAGGAACCTGCCCCTTTGTCTTCACAATATCCTCAATTGTTTGGTCTTCTACAAACACAACATCACGACTTCTCACAACTTTCCTTGCCATAGGGTCAAACAGCTTGTAACCAAACTCATTACCACCATAGCCAAGAAAGATGCACTGTCGTGTCTTCGAATCAAGCTTTGACCTTTCATCTTGAGGAATATGAACAAAGGCCTTGCACCCAAAAACTTTCAGGTGGTCATATGAGACGTCCTTGTCACACCAAACTCTGTTTGGAACATCTCCCTGCAAAGGATAACTTGGTGAGATATTAATAAGATAAATTGCAGTCATCAAAGCCTCACCCCAAAAGTGTTTACGTAGCTTTGCACTTGACAGCAAGCATCTAACTCTCTCCACAATTGTCCTGTTCATCCTCTCAGCAAGACCATTCAGTTGTGGTGTCATCGAGGGAGTAAATTGATGTCTAATACCTTGCTGCTTGCAATATGCATCAAATGGCCCAATATACTCTCCTCCATTATCAGTGCGAATGCACTTGATCTTCTTCTCTGTTTCTCTCTCAACTGAGGCTTGGAATTGCTTGAATACACCTAGTACTTGATCTTTGGTCCTCAAAGTGAAGGCCCAAACTTTCCTGGAAAAGTCATCAATAAAAGTCACAAAGTACTTAGCACCACCAAGAGATCTGACCGACATTTTGCAAACATCGGAATGTATCAAGTCCAGCTTCTCAGGCTTCTTGTGAGGAGGTAGAGTCCTGAAGGCAACTCTGTGTTGCTTCCCTGCCAGACAATCTGAACATTTCTTGATGTGAACTCCTTTCACACCCTTCAACAAATTTTTCTTCACTAGCACTGTCATCCCCTTCTCACTCATGTGCCCAAGTCTCTTGTGCCATAGAGCACAATGATCATCCTTCTCTAGTGCATTGACAGAAGCACTAAAGGGCTTAGTATGAACATGATACAAAACTGAGACCATTTTACCTCTTGCAACAATCATGTTGCCTTTGGTGAGCTTGTACTGCCCTTTTCCAAAACTGCTCAAGTAATCATCTCCATCAAGCAAACCAACTGAGATAATATTGAGACGAAGTGCCTCAACATGCCTCACAGACTTGAGGACTAACCTTGTACCATTTGCGGTCTCCAAATGTACATCTCCTTTTCCAATGATGGCTGCCCTATCATTGTTCCCCATCTTCACAACACCAAAATCACCGGATATATAGTTAGTGAAGAGCTCTCTGCGAGATGTAGCATGAATGGTAGCACCGCTGTCCGGTATCCAAACCATCTCGTCACCATCCACAAGGTTGACGGTTTCATCAAAAACAACAGTGATCCTCTCCTCAACAGTGGAACCAAATCTTCCCTTATTTTCTTCATGCATAGCAAGCATGATGTCCTCTTCTATTGCACTAACTCGGTTGCCCTCTGTGTCATTATCACTGTCAGCTTGCTTCTGATCTTGTTTCTTCTTTTTCTTTGTCTTTCTTCCACTTGTCACATTGCCACTTAATGTGGCCCTTCTGATGGCAGTGATGGCACTCATAATCAGCATACTTGCCTCTTGATTTGCTCCTACCTCTTTCTGACCCTTTACCTGGACCTCTGCTCTTGCTTCTCCCCCTGGACTGAGTGACCAGCACCTCTGAATGTGAGGAAGAACTGGCTTCAGCCACCTTTCTGGATTCTTCATTTAGTACCCTGGTTTTCACAAGATTCCAAGTGACAACTCCATTAGGCGCTGAATTGCAAACCGTGACCTTAAAGGTCTCCCAGGTGTCCGGTAATGAGCCTAGTAGCAGCAAGGCTCTCACTTCATCTTCAAATGTTATTCCCATTGAAGAAAGCTGATTTATAATGCCTTGGAATGTATTCACATGATCTGCAATTAGAATGCCCTCTTTGTACCTCAAACACATCAATTGTTTGATCAAGAACATCTTGTTTGTACCTTCTTTTCGGGCAAACAACTCTTCCAATTTCTGCCATAAGGTGTGTGCATGTGTCTCATCAATGATATGGTTCAAAACATTGTCATCGACCCATTGCCGAATAAACCCACAAGCTTGGCGATGAAGTACCTTCCATTGACCTTCCTCAATGCCCTCCGGCATCTCAGTGGAGAACACTGGCTTCCAGTATTCTTTGACATATAACAAGTCCTCCATCTTGCTTTTCCATGCTTGATAATTTGTACCATTCAAAGATATCATCCTGCTGGTATTCACTTCCATCTTTCAACACAAGCAAACTGCACTCAGCCCAAAACAAACCTTGCTTTGAAACTTAAGTACAAACTGAACCTCAGCTCTGATACCACTTTGTTGAGGCAAAGGGGAGAAGATACACAACTCCAATTACCTTCAGCCTGCAATGAACTTCGAGGATAGGTTCAACCAGCAGAGATATGCAGCGGAAATATAAACAATCACATGCACATGTGACACAAGGATTTACGTGGAAAACCTCCTCAACGTGAGAAAGAAAAAACCACGGCTGTGGACCAACCGGTCCACACAAGCTTCACTATGAGCAAGAGTCTTCTCTAGAACATCTAGGGATTACAACACACACCTCAGCTCGTTGCCCACCGGCAACAACAACAACTACTACAAGAGTCAAGATTTCAGCAAAGCAGAGTATAATAGATTCTGTCCTCTTCAGTAATCAGCAAACTGCTCTTAAACCGCTGAACCAAACAGCACCAAATTTGGCAGACAAATAGACACAAGAGTTTCTGAGATCCCCTCAAAATTTCAGCTCAATCGAACACCATTTGCCTACCCAAACTGTTCGTCTCCCAAAACTACTCTGTTCTGAAACTACAGCAGTCAGAGCTGACAAAACCACTCTTGAATCTGATGCTACTCTGACCCAAACCTCAAACCAGCTATCCAGATCGAAGTACTCAAAGTAAGGAACGAGCTCACCAAGTATGGAGTCGATCCAAGCACGTTTGACCCTCCGAACACAGGCTTGAAGACAGACTGGTCAGATGCGCCAAATCCTGACAGAAAACACCTCTCCTTCTTCTTCCTCTCTTCTCACTAGGTTGTGGTGTTCTTATGTGTTCTCTCACTCACACACAGCAGCAGCCACGTTCTGGCTTCTATCTCTTCCTTTCTTACACAGCCACAAGGGTGGCTAGGGTTTTCTTCTCTTTGCCTCTCTTTGAGACAACTCAACCGTTGGATGCAGCGAGGATCAACGGCTCACACGTATTGGACTTCTTGGGCTAAAGTTGGGCTGCCAACACACCTCCATGTGGAGGGACATGGCCCAACAGAACATACTGCGGCACAAAGCCCGGCTGGTGGCAAAGGGGTACGTTCAGCAGCACGGCATCGACTACGACGAGGTCTTCGCGCCAGTGGCTCGGCTTGAGTCAGTGCGCCTGCTGCTGGCGCTCGCCGCCGGAGCAGGCTGGGGCGTGCATCATATGGACGTCAAGTCCGCCTTTCTGAATGGCGACCTGGAGGAGGAAGTGTACGTTTCTCAGCCTCCGGGGTTCGCCGTGCAGGGGAAGGAACACCTCGTCCTGCGGCTCGACAAGGCCCTCTACGGCCTCAAGCAGGCGCCCAGAGCGTGGAATGCCAAGCTCGACACCTGTTTGTCAGGTTTGGGGTTCTCACGGTGCACGTCGGAGCACGCCGTGTACGGTCGTGGGACGGCAACCTCGAGGCTGATCGTCGGGGTTTATGTAGATGACTTGATCATCATCGGGTCTGATCCACAGGAAATCGCGAAGTTCAAGAAGGAGATGCAGAATCTCTTCGCCATGAGTGATTTGGGCCTGCTCAGCTTCTATCTAGGCATTGAGGTCCGGCAGAGCGCGGACGGCATCGACATCTGCCAATCCGCGTACGCGCGGAAGCTGCTGGAGAAGAGTGGGATGGCAGGATGCAACCCTTGCCATGTCCCCATGGAGCCACGACTCAAACTGTCCAAGACAAGCACAGCGGCTCCAGTGGACGCAACCGAGTACAGGAGCATCGTGGGAGGACTCAGGTACCTTGTGCACACAAGACCCGATCTCTGTTATTCAGTGGGATATGTGTCTCGGTTCATGGAGGCGCCCACTACTGAGCATCTCGCCGCCGTGAAGCATATACTCCGGTACGTCGCGGGAACCATACATCTTGGTTGCAGGCTTCAGCGGAGTTCAGGTGCTCAGGAGATTGCTGGTTTCAGCGACAGCGATATGGCGGGTGACATTGACACCCGAAAGAGCACCACAGGCCTCATCTTCTTCCTTGGGAGCGCACCAGTGACCTGGCAGTCGCAGAAGCAGAAGACGGTGGCGCTCTCATCCTGCGAAGCCGAGTACGTCGCAGCCACTACAGCAGCCTGTCAAGCTGTTTGGCTGGCTCGGCTGCTTGCAGAGATCAGGAACTTACAGCCTCCTCCGGTTGTTCTCAAGGTGGACAACAAATCAGCGATCGCCCTCACCAAGAACCCTGTCTTCCATGATCGATCGAAGCACATTGATCTGCGGTACCACTACATTCGTCAGTGCGTGGAAGAAGGGAAGATCGAGGTAGAATTCATTTCTTCAGAGAATCAACTTGTAGACATTTTGACCAAGCCAATTGGACGGGTTCGGCTTCAGCAGCTTCGTTCGAAGATTGGCATGATCGAGGTGTCCTAGATGCACAAGGATTAGGGAGTGATTGTTGAATAAACCTTGTGCAGTAGTGTCTAGGTTCAGTTTGTTTCAGTTTCAGAGTCTGTCGTTGTTTCTTTACTTATTCAGGTTAGGTAGTTTAGAGGCCGCTGGATAAGCTCAGGAATTGATCCAGTCTTGGGATGGCGAGACGTACGGATCAAGGCCGCTATCCCCGGCCTGCCCAGTCCACTCCAGCCACGATCGAGCCGTGGGATGGCGCGGGTCAGTAGGATCGTGGCGAGGGGCTTTAGCTCAGTTCGGTTGTGATCTGAGTGGAACAGAATAAAAGGGGAAGAGAAACAAAAAAGCAGTGACAGTTTTACGCTGCACCAAAAACCACTTGTGTTCATCCCCTACCTCCCTCTCAATCACGTGCATGAGTGTTTTCCCGGAGCTCGGCTGACAGTGAGTACTCAGGAGCAAGACCAGAACGAGAGAGATCGATGGAGTTAAATACGGACAGCAGGAGGTCGATGTCGTTGAGGATTCCCTCCGTGTTGGCGATGAAGTCGTTGACTAAATCGGCGATGAAGCCCGGGGCTACGCTGCCCTCCCGCTGCATATTCTGCAGCAACTGGAACTGCTCGTCCACCATGTCCTACATCCATCACAGTATCAAGGCAAAAGTCAGATCCTAGCCCACTACTACCACACGATTATATGGGAGAGGTAGGAGAGGAGCCTTACCGTGGTGTACATGGTGGCAATGTGCGCGTTGAGCCGGGCCCTGAGCGCGGCGGCGGCCATGGCGATGAGCTCGGGACTCGGGAGGGCGGCGGCTGGGCGATCCGGGGGAATGAATGAGGAGTGGAGGGCGGAGTGACCGAGGAGTAGAGGACGGAGGCCCTTATATAGCTGGGCTCTCTCCCGGAGGCGTTTTGGCAGCGCTTGCAGCCGCCATTAAGGAGGTCGGAGACCCAGAGCTACAGGTTGACGGCGCCAGCCCAGGTCACAACTTAATTTGGCCTCATCTTCATCCTTTTGAACTTGAATAGCAGTGGCGGCATCGTACGTGTTTTCGTTGAATAGCAGTGGCGGCATACAGTATTTCGGTCCTCGTTCATCGGTCCAGCTGCAAAGGTGACTACGTACGTGCTGCTCGGTCCAAACGACGACGGCTCTATCAAGACCGGACCAGCCCACACCGTGTCCATTCTGAATTCTGTCTGATATGGCATTGTGTGGATCGTGTCTACTTTGACGTTGTATCTTCCGTCTTTTTTTAATCAACATGCACCATGCATGCAGCTCTTCTGCATGCATGGTTCGAAAATAAAATGCAATATATAGGCCTGTTATTCAGACAAAAAAAGAGAGAGTAGCAAAACATGACATTGCCGGCGTGACAATCTGACGAATGGAGTTTTTCAAAGGTTCAACAATCAACACAGTTCGATTCAAATCAAAACAACATTGAAAACATACATGCTGCAACTATCATGCATCTCACCCATATGCAGCTGTTGCGTGCTGCATCTGTCGGTAGGTGGTGGGTTATTTCAACAAGCAAAAAATTTCCAAAAACACAACAGTACGGGGGCAGACTTATTTCTTGGGCGGGGTGAGCTCCGCCTTGAGCTTCTGCACGGTGATCAGGTCGGTCTTGAATGACTTGGCGAGCACGGCGTCGTTGACGCCGGTGCCGAAGACGGTGAAGGGCACGGTGACGGTGCCGGCGTTGGCGCTGCCGAATGCCGAGAGCGCGGTGGCGGTGTGCGCGCCCTGGTTGTACTGGTAGTGCACGAGGCCCTTGGGGAACACAAACATGTCGCCGACGGCGAGGTCCTTGGTGTAGAGCTTGCCGGCGGTGTCGACGAAGCCGACAGAGAGGGCCCCCTCGAGGACGACCAGAAGCTCGGAGGCGCACGGGTGGGTGTGCGTCGGGTTCACGGTGCCCGGCGGGAACACCAGCCTCGCGTACGACACGCTCTGCCCGTTGAGCGCCGGGAACTCCGCCAATACTGGAACTGGTTAATTCCTTTTTGGTACATCAAAACCTATTTTTTGAAATTTTTGCTGCAGCTGACTGTGATTTTGCTACCACCGTCTTTTGATTTTGCTGGAAGCAGCTTATTTCTTGTTGCGATTTTTGTGCTGCAAAACAACGATTTTTTCCGGCATCTGCGGCAAGGCGAGAGATATTGCAACCGGGGGGTGATGAACCACCGTGACCTCACCGGCGGTGGGGTAGCCGCCTACGCGCCCATGGATCCATGGCTGGGGTCGGCCGCGCAAACTGCCCAGTTCTCTCCCCGCATGGGTGTGTGCTGGTTTGGAGGAAACGTCAAAGATACCACGGAGGTGGAGGTTAGGGCTAAAGTGGAGGCTGGATCTGACCGTTAAAATCTACCAGATCGGACGTACGGGGTGCGACCAGCCGAAGAGTTTGCCGGCCCGCCGGCGCCTAGCGTTGTCCTATATTTTTCATGTGTGCGGCTGCTTGCAGTTTGCATGGAGGTTGGCCAACGATACTCCTAGTAATACCAGATAGTGAAAAATCTTAAGAGCACAGAACAGGCACCCATCTGGTGCAATTTCAATGAAGCAACACAATTTTTTCACTTGCCCAAAGGATAGGCACCAGCATTTCACAATAAGGTAGACAGATGACACAACCAGGATTATAAAACAAAAGGAAGTCACCCGCAACCAACAAACCAACCAGTAAGTTTTACAAATGGGCGACAGCCCATCCACGACACAAATAGGGATAGAGTTGACTGACAGACATGGATACAAAGGACAACAAGTTTTATTTGAAAATGGTTGCGAGCTTGGACTTCCAACACGATGCGAGGGATCACATAGAGCTATATAAGCCCCGTTTGCTTCACCATCTGCTACATTTACATAGGACCACATGCCGCGATCTGCTCCTCCAACTGCATCAAAAGAAGAATAGATTAATGATTATGATAGTTCCATGAAATACAAAAGTTCCCAAGTCATATGGTTTCACAAATCAGCCATCTTGCAAGGTGCTCGATTTCTTATTCCGCTACTTGGCTAAGCCTAATCTACTCTGTGAAATGAAGAAATTCTAGTGCTTAGAGCTGGCCCATATAGCTAGGGAAATGTGATGATAAAAACAAAACAGAAATGTTTCACAGACCTGAAAAACTGGACATTATGTATAGATAAATTTCACCAACACTAAATGAAGTTGTGTTTTATTATCTTAAGTAGTATATGCTACTAATGATAAGTTGGAAGTCAAAAGCCAACATAGGTACATAAGGGGCTACCTGCATCATGGTTTTGAACTGGTTGCGCAGATCATCGAACTCATTCCTTACCCAGAACCAACACCATGAGAAGCCTGAAATAGTGCAAACACACCACATTATCAAATTCTAGACGGGTTAAGCAAACTGAACCGAGAAAAGCCTAGAATATGTAAGCCTGTCTTTTTTTAAAGAACTCCAACCATCTCAGAATTTAATTGTGTTATAAACACAGGTCTAGAGCCAACCTTTTATACGATAATGAACCAATAAGTTCTACCATCGCTTGGTTGAAGAATAAGTGAACAAGAATATTAGTTCCTAGGAATACTAAATTGGTATGCAAGCTAAATATTTTGATATAAAATACAAGATCAGACAATGAGTTGAGTGAGGATTTTTGAAGCTCGAGCTCCATGGCTCCTGTTTTTTGGAAAATTCAAAAAATCTGTTTTAAAGTTTTCAAAAAAACCTGAAAAAAAATTGTACAGGTAAACAAGGACGTGAGGTGTATGCTTGTAAAATTTTAGGATGAAATAATTTGAAAATGTGATTTACACAAAAAAGACAAATTCATGGTATGGGAGGATGAATAGTACCATGTGTTTAAAAACCTTAGATTTTTTTTTTGCACATCCCTCAGTTTTTAGTTTTTTGTCCTCAAATTTTACACACATATGCATTGTGGCTTCATCTATCTCTGTGTTTTTAAAAAAAAATGAAATGCAAAAATACGAAATTTCACGAATTTTGGGTTTTGCATTTTGAAAGGTTCACTGGAGCTCGTCCTCCATTTGATATTTCCGCAATGGGTTCACATATAGAATGTGAACAATATAGTTTTGGAAATAATTAATTACTATGTAACCTATACGATAAGGTACTGAGTACTGACCCTTCTTTGTTTCTTGCCAGATAGAACTGACGGAAGTGCATGCAGGACAGATTCACTTTCTTTGCACCAACACTGATACAAATAAAAAGGAGCAAGATCAGGAAATTGTTAAAAGATGCCGCACATGTTGATACACATAACTACGTAAGCATACTTGTGATGCCATAATAATATTTTTAAGAAGCCATTTCTTATCATTTCCTTTAGAACTCGTCATGTCTACTTGTGGCTACACAACAGTGTAAACAACACAAACGGCATGCTCATGACAAACATATCTGAATTGCGCGAAGGAGAAGCAAGCAGAATGATAAAAAGTGGCGGGGAAAAGAAATGGTTTATCTTTATCATCGCCTGCAGGTGCACCCCTTGAGCTGATTCACGAGGATGTCCACCATATGCAAGTCCACCACGTCCTGGTTCCTGCGAATCACATATATAGCAGAGAACATATATAGAGGATTAGTGAGTAGTCAAGAGCAAGACCAGAGCGAGAGACATGAAGTTACTGATAGCAGGAGGGCGATGTTGTTGACGATTGTCTCCGTGTTGGTGATGAAGTCGTTGACTAACTCGGCGATGAAGCCCGGGGCTACGCTGCCCTCCTGCTGCATATTCTGCAGCATCTGGAATTGCTCGTCCACCATATCCTCGATCCATCACGCCAATGCAATGATCTAGTCAGCCAGGTAACAAAAGCAGATCGTGGCGTAAATGGTCATGGTACATGGTGATCCACTGATCCCAACCATCCCAGCCCACTGCCACACGAATATATGGGAGTAGAGGAGCCTTACCGTGGTGTACATGTTGGCGATGTGAGCGTTGAGCTGGGCCCTGAGCGCGGCGGCCTCCATGGCGAGGACTGAGGAGCTCGGGACTCGGGAGGGCGGCTGGGCGATCCGGGGGAGAATGGACTCGAAGCTCTGTGGCAGCTGCGGCGGAGTGACCAAGGAGTGGAAGGTGGAGGCCAGTGGGCGGAGCTACAAAATAAAATCTGGGCGGACGAAACTCATGAAGAACACATAAAATTTGGAAATTGCAGAGTTGCCGGCTTGCCGCTAGATCCGACTAGCTATCCCAGCTGCTGAAACTACGTTGTCAATCAGCACCGTGCCCTCTATTGGAGTAGTACAGGCCAGATGTGGTCAGAAAATGGGAGTGATGCGAACGAGCAGGAGTAATTAGCCACTTTGATATGTTTTGCGTGGTTTGGATTTTTCTTTTTTGAGAATTGCGTGGTCTGGATTAGTACAGTGGTACTACAGAACATAGCTACCAGCTAGGCTACGCAATGCCAATGTGTGGATGAGCTATATATATAACTAGAGGATATCCCGCGCGTTGCTGTGGGAATCAACTGCAATATATTTTAATTATATGAGCATGAATAGTAGAAATAATAAAATTTAACTAAACCTATAAATATTGTTATATATTGTATTTGATTATTGTGTAGTTGGAAATATTTATTTAATACAAATGACATGACACAATAAAAAAACATGCATGTTGATTAAGCCTTGATGTGGTGGCATGTGTGGTGAAATGGATTTGTGCATGAGATTAAATATTAATGAAAACTTTTATCTCATGCATATTATGGTGGGCCTTTGATGAGGTGTCATGTGTGCATGTTAAGATAATAAAGGTGAAGACTTAGTGGAGATGTTGATGTGGACACTTTGCATGTTGAGAGAATTGGGAGCAACTTTTTAAGAATGTAAGATTTTTGTTGTGATTTCATGGGCGGGCCACGGCATAGTTTTGCCCGTGAGTAGCTCCACCAGTGGTGGAGGCCCTTATATAGCTGGGCTCGCGGGGAGCTCTCTCCCGGAGGCGCTTTGGCAGCGAGTGCAGCCGCCATTAAGGAGCTCGGAGTCGTCGAAGAGAAGTGAATGCATCCAGCCAGACGGGCGTCCGGTCACAAGTTTGGCCTCATCTCTTCATCCTTTTGAACACAACTAAACTCGACACTTCTATTTATGGCTACACGATAGGGTAAACACTACAAACGACATGCCCATGCCAAACATCTAAATCGTACGAAGGTAGTGGCGCTTCGACTCCAAACAGAATAATCAGGGAAGGGGAGGGGTTAGAGGGATTAGGAATGGATGAGCACCATTACGCGAAAGAGGTGAGTGGGGGCGCAACTGTTAGTTGGGTTGGGTATGAGGTCGAGTGTGCACTGAGGTTAGATGGTGGGTGGATATCGACTTGCATCTATCTAGGTGAGAACTTGCATCTATCTAGGTGAGCTTGCGGTGGGGAGCTTGCTGCAGGTGACGAGGACATGATAGACGACGTTGAGCGATACCTTGAACATTCCCCACATCTCCTCATAGACGAGCACGCGGGCTACTTGCTCTTAGAACATTGTATTGTTTTCGTCGAACAACTTTCGGTATCGTTTCTCAGCAACCTTCCCTTACTTGCCCTTCCCGGTTGGCATACTATTTTGTATTCAAATGAAGGTTTAATACCACGGTGGCAAGGTGGTATTCTGGTGGTCGTGGAGGCTGGCCAAATAGGCTCATAGTAATACTACATAGTGGCTAGGCTAAAGAGCACAAACAAGGCACCCACTTTGGTGCAGTTTCAAAGAAGCAACACAACATTTACCCCTCTACAAAGGGTAGGCACCAACATTTCACAATATGATAGATAGACGATAGATTCGACATTATAAAACAAAAGGAAGTCACCCACAACTGACAAACCAACTAGTAAGATTTTACAAATGGGCGACAACCCATCCACGACACAAATAGGGATAGAGTTGACAGACATACATGGACACAAAGGACAACAAATTTTATTTTAATAGGGTTGCGAACCTGGAGTTCCAACACAATGCGAGGGATCACATAGAGCTATGCTCTTTCCCCTTCATGATTCACAACATTTAGTTAGGACCGCATGTCGCGATCTGCTCCTCCAGCTGCATGAAAAGAAGAATAGATTTAATGATTATGATAGGTTCTGGACACACAATTGTTCTCAAGTCACATGGTTTCACAAATAAGCAATGTTACAAGGTACTTGGTATCTTATTTCATGACTTGGCTAAGCCTTATCTACACTGCAAAGCGATGAAATTCTACTGCATAGAGATGGCCCATATAGCTAGCGAAACATGGTGATAAAAAAAGACAAATATTTCAAAGACCTAAAAATCTAGATATTATTTATGGATAAATTTCACCAACAACACATGAAGTTATATTTTAGTATCTTCAAAAATACTATGGCCAATTTGTAGGTTATGGTAGTAATGAGAAGTTTGAAGTCAAAGGCCAACACAGGGACACAAGGGGCTACCTGCATCATGGTTTGGAACTTGCTGCGCATATCATCGAACTCGTTCCTAACAATAGCCAACACCATGAGAAGCCTGAAATAGTGCAAACACATCACATTATCAAATTCTGGAGAGGTTAAGCAAACTGAACTGAGAAAGGGTAGAAAGTATAAGCCTAGCTATATTGTTTGTTTTAAGAACTCCATCCGTCTCAGAATTTTGTTGTGTTATAAAAAGAAGTCTAGAGCAATCTTTTTACAAGATAATGAACCAAGTTCTACCATCAAATGGATGTAAATTAGTGAACAAGCTTGTTACTTGTTAGTTCTACGAATACTAGATTGGTATATATATATATATATATAGAGAGAGAGAGAGAAGACAATATCAATTGACGAGTTTACATACATAATATGAAAAATATAGAGTGTGAGAAATATTTACTATGTAACCTATATAATAAGGTACTAAGAACTGACCCTTCTTTGTTTCTTGCCAGATAAAACTGATCGAAGTGCATACAGGAGAGATTGACTTTCTTTGCACCAACACTGATACAAATCAAAAGTACCAAGATCAGTACATTAACTAAAAATTTGATGAACTTATTGAAAGATGTTGCGCATGTTGATACACATAAGCATACTTGTGATGCCATAATAATATTCTCAAGAAGCCACTATCATGGTTTTCAGCACAGTAATGTTTTTGATAAACAAGAAAATAAAGCATGGCCTTACGTAGAACTACAACAACAGAGAGATTCTGCAAAAACGACACAGTTTCGGTTGCCAAACCATGAGGTCCGTACACACCCTACGCTGGTGCATACTTGATAAAAACTACTACTGATGTTGCGTAAGATAGTAGATCATTAATACTATACATGTTTGCAGATCGACAAAAATTTACGAAAGACGACAAATTTTTCTTGCCTATCCCTATAGATTATCAGCAATGCCGACAATTTCATTACAGAGAACATAAGTGAACTTAGCTCTCCTACTTATGTTGTGTATACGACAACGGCAAACGACACCAAGCCGATAAAGTATTATTGATTTTATACATAAAAGCATATGACTAACACCAGAACGCTCGGCAATACGACAAAGTATTCGTTACCGAGACATAATATTTCGACGACATGATTCAATATGGGTAGTTCCTTTACACGAAACACAACTAAACTCGTCACTTCTACTTGTGGCTACACAACAGGGTAAACAACACAAACGACATATGCCCATGATAAACATATCTGAATCGTGCCACAAGGAGATACAAGTAGAATGATAAAAAGGCGGGGAAAAGAATATCATCACCTGCAAGTGCACCCCTTGAGCTGATGCACCAGGATGTTCACCATATGGAAGTCCACCTCGTCCTGGTCCCTGAGAATCACATAACAGACAACAACATATATAGAGGATCAGTCGTCAGTACCCTACATATATAGAGGAGCAAGACCAGAGTGAGAGAGATCGATGGAGTAAAATTAAATACGGACAGCAGGAGGGCGATGCCGTTGAGGATTCCCTCCGTGTTGGCGATGAAGTCGTTGACTAAATCGGCGATGAAACCCGGGGCTACGCTGCCCTCCCGCTGCATATTCTGCAGCAACTGGAACTGCTCGTCCACCATGTCCTACATCCATCACAGATTCACAGTATCAAGGCAAAAGCCAGATCCTAGCCCACTACTACCACACGATTATATATATGGGAGAGGGAGGAGAGGAGCCTTACCGTGGTGTACATGCTGGCGACGTGAGCGTTGAGCTGGGCCCTGAGCGCGGCGGCGGCCATGGCGAGGACTGAGGAGCTCGGGACTCGGGGGGGCGGCGGCTGGGCGATCCGGGGGAATGAACGAGGAGTGGAGGGCGGAGTGACCGAGGAGTGGAGGACGGAGGCCCTTATATAGCTGGGCTCTCTCCCGGCCGGAGGCGTTTTGGCAGCCGCCATTAAGGAGGTCGGAGACCCAGAGCTACAGGTTGACGGCGCCAGCCCAGGTCACAACTTAATTTGGCATCATCTTCATCCTTTTGAACTTCGCTGGCGGCATCGTGTTTTGTCTGAATAGCATTGGCGGCATACAGTATTTCTCAAACGGTGGACATCTTGCTTGAGTGCTGGCTGTATCCTTTCTTTTCTTTGAACGCTAATTAAGATTGTTGTATGGATCCTCGCGAGGCTCTCTCTCCCGGAGGCATTTTGGCAGCGAGTGCAGCCGCCATTAAGGAGCTCGAAGAGGCGTGAATGCATCCAGAGCTACAGGTTGACGACGCCAGCCGCGGCCAGACGGGCTTCCGCTCACAACTTTGGCCGCATCTTCTTCGTTTTGAATTCCATTGGCGGCATCATTTTTGCCTTTCTTTTCTTTGAATAGCATTGGCGGCATATTTCTTTTCTCAACCGGTGGACATATTGAGTGCTGGCTGTCTTGACCCAATTAAGATTGTTGTATGGATCCTTGCAAGATGCATTGAGATTTCGGTTGTCGCGGAGGCCGCCAATACCACTTTATAGTAACCAGAAGGTAAGAGTATTTGCGGCCCTGTTTTCCAATTGTAGTGTTAATTTTATTAATGAATAGATTTTCCATCTTCATGTTTCATAAAATGTACAAACATTATTAAATTGTTGATTTCTAAAATTGCATCCATTTTTCGAATAACAAGAACTCCTGAATATTTTCCAAAATCAAAACAATTTCAGTAGAATACCCAATGAAATAATAAAAATGGCAGAAAAACTGAGTGAAAAAAAAAACAATCAAAGAAATACGCACATAATGGGGCTCGTCCCGGCCTACGCATTTGCTCGCAATCATAATTATTCATAAAAAAATCAGAAAGTACTTTAATTTAAAAACTGAAGAAAATAAGAAAGTCAGTACAAACCGACCAAGGAATAAATCATCGACGCGGTATGCACATGGCTCTGCATGGGTCGTGGCCTAGTGTGTGTTTGGCTGCTATCATGTGTATTACACACGAGATAGGAGCTCTCACACTCTTGGTTATTATGGTCGGTTGTTTCAATTTTCTTTTATCTCTGTTGGTTTGGGATTTCATTAGGTTGAACTTGGTTGTGTTTTATTTCAATTGTACTGGCTTAGCTTTCTGTTCAATGTGGTATTTGTTTTGTGAGAAGGGTCGAAATGTTTGGTATTTTCCTGCGTTATTGTTACAAGTTTTAGTCTTGGGGCCGACCAGTGTTGGTTAGACGAGCTCCTTTGTAATCCATAAAATGAATCAACCATAAGTAGAGAATAAACGTGCAAAGACGTATCACAAAGAGCACCATACGAAGGTGCATATTCTGCAGCGCCTTGAAATACTCGTCCACCATATCCTAGATCCATCACACCAAGGCAATACTGAAACTGGTTAATTCCTTTTTGGTACATCAAAACCTAATTTTGGAATTTTTGTTGCAGCTGGCTGTGATTTTGCTACCACCGTCTTTTGATTTTGCTGGAAGCAGCTTATTTCCCGCTGCAATTTTTGTGCTGCAAAACAACGATTTTATCCGGCATCTGGGACAAGGCGAGAGATGTTGCAACCGGGGGGTGATGAACCACCGTGACCTCACCGACGGTGGGGTAGCCGCCTACGCGCCCAAGGATCCATGGCTGGGGTCGGCCGCGCCAACTGCCCAGTTCTCTACCCGCATGGGTGTGTGCTGGTTTGGAGGAAAGTTCAAAGGTACCACGGAGGTGGAGGTTAGGGCTAAAGTGGAGGCTGGATCTGACCGTTAAAATCTACCAGATCGGACGTACGGGGTGCGACCGGCCAAAGAGTTTGCCGGCCCGCCGGCGCCTAGCGATGTCCTATATTTTTCATGTGTGCGGCTGCTTGCAGTTTGCGTGGAGGTTGGCCAACGATACTCCTAGTAATACCAAATAATGACAAATCTTAAGAGCACAAAACAGGCACCCATCTGGTGCAGTTTCCATGAAGCAACACAAAATTTTCCCTTGCCCAAAGGATAGGTACCAGCATTTCACAATACAGAAGACAGATGATACAACCAGGATTACAAAACAAAAGGAAGTCACCCGCAACCAACAAACCAACCAGTAAGTTTTACAAATGGGTGACAGCCCATCCACGACACAAATAGGGATAGAGTTGACAAACTGACATGGATACAAAGGACAACAAGTTTTATTTGAAAATGGTTGCGAGCTTGGATTTCCAACGCGATGTGAGGGATCACATAGAGCTATATATGCCCCGTTTGCTTCACCATCTGCTACATTTACATAGGACCACATGCCGCGATCTGCTCCTCCAACTACATCAAAAGAAGAATAGATTAAAGATTATGATAGTTCCATGAAATACGAAGTTCCCAAGTCATATGGTTTCACAAATCAGCCATGTTGCAAGGTGCTCGATTTCTTATTCTGGTACTTGGCTAAGCCTAATCTACTCTTGTGAAATGAAGAAATTCTAGTGCTTAGAGCTGGCCCATATAGCTAGGGAAACGTGATGGTAAAAACAAAACAGAAATGTTTCACAAACCTGAAAAATTGGACATTATATATAGATAAATTTCACCAACACAAAATGAAGTTGTGTTTTATTATCTTAAGTAGTATATGGTGAACAGTAGGTTATGGTACTAATGATAAGTTGGAAGTCAAAAGCCTACATAGGGACATAAGGAGCTACCTGCATCATGGATTGGAACTGGTTGCGCATATCATCAAACTCATTCCTTACCAGAGCCAACACCATGAGAAGCCTGAAATAGTTCAAACACACCACATTATCAAATTCTGGACAGGTTAAGCAAAGCCTAGAATATGTAAGCCTGTATCTTTTTTTAAAGAACTCCAACCATCTCAGAATGTAATTGTGTTGTAAACAGAGGTCTAGAGCCAACCTTTTACAAGATAATGAACCAATAAGTTCTACCATCGCTTGGTTGAATAATAAGTGAACAAGAATATTAGTTCCTAGGAATACTAAATTGGTATGCAAGCTCAATATAGCGATATAAAAGACAAGATCAGCCAATAAGTTGAGTGAGGATTTTTGGAGCTCGAGCTCCATGGCTCCTGTTTTTTGGAAAATTCAAAAAATCTGTTTTAAAGTTTTCAAAAAAATCCATGAAAAAATCTGAAACAAATTGTACAAGTAAACAAGGATGTGAGGTGTATGCTTGTAAAATTTTACGATGAAATACTTTGAAATGTGATATACACAAAAAGACAAATTCATGGTATGGGAGGATGAATAGTACCATGTGTTAAAAAACCTTCTATTTGTTTTTTTGCACAACCCTCAGTTTTTTGTTTTTTGTCCAGAAATTTTACACACTTGTGCATTGTGGTCTATCTCTGTTTTTTTTCAGAATTTATTGAAATGCAAAAAATACGAAATTTCACGAATTGTGGGTTTTGCATTTTGAAAGGCTCACTAGAAATCGTCATTCATTTACCATTTCCGCAATGAGTTTACATATAGAATGTGAACAGTATAGTTTTGGGAATAATTAATTACTCCCTCCGAAAAAAAATATAAGAGCGTTTAGATAAATAAAATAGTAATCTTAACACTCTTATATTACTTTACGGAGTGAGTACTATGTAACCTGTACGATAAGGTACTGAGTACTGACCCTTCTTTGTTTCTTGCTAGATAGAACTGACGGAAGTGCATGCAGGAGCGATTCACTTTCTTTGCACCAACACTGATACAAATCAAAAGGAGCAAGATCAGGAAATTGTTAAAAGATGCTGCACATGTTGATTCACATAAGCATACTTGTGATGCCATAATAATATTTTTAAGAAGCTATTTCCTATCATTTCCTTTAGAACTCGGCACTTCTACTTGTGGCTGGTTATACACCACAGGGTAAACAACACAAACGCATGCCCATCGGATGACAAACATATCTGAATCGCTCCAAGGAGAAACAAGCAGAATGATAAGAAGGGGAGTGGAAAAGAAAGGGGTTATCATCACCTGCAGGTGCACCCCTTGAGCTGATTCACCATATGGAAGTCCACCACGTCCTGGTTCCTGCCAATCACATATATAGCAGAGTACATATATAGAGGATTAGTGAGTACTCAGAAGCAAGACCATAGCGAGAGAGATCGATGGAGTTAAATACGGACAGCAGGAGGGCGATGTCGTTGAGGATTGTCTCCGTGTTGGTGATGAAGTCGTTGACTAACTCGGCGATGAAGCCCGGGGCTACGCTGCCCTCCTCCTAGGAGAGGAGCTTTTTTTTGGGGGGGGTTGGGCCCTGAGCGCGGCGGCCGCCATGGCGAGGACTGAGGAGCTCGGGACTGGGCGATCCGGGGGGATGGACTGGAGGCTCTGTGGCGGCTGCGGCGGAATGAACGAGGACTCGAGGAGTGAACGAGGAGCGGAGGCGCTTATATAGCTGGGCTCGCGAGGCGCTCTCTCCCGGAGGCGCTTTGGCAGCGAGTGCAGCCGCCATTAAGGATCTCGGAGGGGAGTGACAAGTTGACGACGCCAGCGGTCAGACGGCGTTGAATTTACATCAGATGGCATTGAATTTCATTGGCGCCATCGTTTTTTCCTTTCCTTTCTTTGAACAGCATTGGCGGCATATTTCTTTTCTTAAACGGTGGACATGTTGTATGCATGGATGATGGATCCTTGCAAGACTGGATTGAGATTTATGTGCTGGGGAAGGCCGCCAAGAGCACTTTATAGTAGTAACTAGAAGGTAAGCGTATTTGCGGCCCTGTTTTCCAATTGTAGTGTTAATTTTATTGATGTATAGATTTTCCATCTTCTGCATGTTCTGCAGTATCTGGAATTGCTCGTCCACCATATCCTACATCCATCACGCCAATGCAAAGATCTAGTCAGACAGGTAACAAAAGCAGATCGTGGCGTACATGGTCATTATACATGATGATCCCAACGATCCCACACGAATATATGGGCGGAGAGGAGCCTTACCGTGGTGTACATGTTGGCGATGTGAGCGTTGAGCTGAGCCCTGAGCGCGGCGGCCGCCATGGCGAGGAGCTCGGGACTCGGGAGGGCGGCTGGGCGATCCAGGGGAATGGACTGGAAGCTCTGTGGCGGCTGCGGCGGAGTGACCGAGGAGTGGAGGGTGGAGGCCCTTATATAGCTGGGCTCTCTCCCGGAGGCGCTTTGGCAGCGAGTGCAGCCGCCATTAAGGAGCTCGGAGTCGTCGGAGAGAAGTGAATGCATCCAGCCAGACAGGCGTCCGGTACTCCGGTCACAAGTTTGGCCTCATCTTCATCCTTTTGAACTTCATTGCCGGCATCGTTCGTTTTGGCGGCTGGCAGTATATTTTCTTTGAATAGCATTGGCGGCATATTTCTCAAACGGTAGACAAGTTGAGTTGAGTGCTGGCTGTATCCTTTCTTTTCTCCCGGAGGCGTTTTGGCAGCGAGTGCAGCCGCCATTAAGGAGCTCGAAGAGGCGTGAATGCATCCAGAGCTAGAGGTTGAAGACGCCAGCCGCGGCCACACGGGCGTCCAGTGAAGCTTTGACCATCTAATCCGTTGGGTCCCAGTGTTCATTGGCGGCATCTTTTTAAATTGGACTTGCATTGCCGGCACTGTTACTTTCTCTCTTTTCTTTGAATTGCATTGGCGCCATCTTTCTGAAACAGTGAACATGTTGAATGAAGATTGTGTTCGGTAATTTAATTTTTCTTTCTATTCTTACTTTTACTTTTTATATATTTTTATTCATGAATATTTCACATTTATGAATATTCATTGAATATTTGTTTTACTCTTGAATTTTCAATCATTTCTTAAATCTGTGAATGTATTCTAAAATCCATAACCATTTTAAGTATTTGTGAACAATCATATGACTCATGGTTTTTTAAATGTTATTAACATTTTTAAAATTAATGAATGTGTTTTCCATAACCGGGGGGTGTTGAACCACCATGACCTCACCGGCGGTGGGGTAGTCGCCTACGCGCCCATGGATCCATGGCTGGGGTCGGCCGCGCCAACTGCCCAGTTCTCTCCCCGCATCGGTGTGTGCTGGTTTGGAGGAAAAGTCAAAGATACCACAGAGGTGGAGGTTAGGGCTAAAGTGGAGGTTGGATCTGACGGATAAAATTTACCAGATCGGACGTACGGGGTGCGGCAGGCCGAAGAGTTTGCCGGCCCACCGGCGTCTAGCGTTGTCCTATATTTTTCATGTGTGCGGCTGCTTGCAGTTTGCATGGAGGTTGGCCAACCATACTCCTAGTAATACCAGATAGTGACAAATCTTAAGAGCACAAATCAGGCACCCATTTGGTGCAGTTTCAACGAAGCAACACAAATGTTTCTCCTTGCCCAAAGGATAGGCACCAGCATTTCATAATACAGTAGACAGATGATACAACCAGGATTATAAAACAAAAGGAAGTCACCCGCAACGAACAAACCAACCAGTAAGTTTTACAAATGGATGACAACCCATCCACGACACAAATAGGGATAGAGTTGACAAACTGACATGGATACAAAGGACAACAAGTTTTATTTGAAAATGGTTGCAAGCTTGGACTTTCAGACTCAAAAGCACAGAACCACCACAATACAGACGTCATTAGCAAAAAAAACACCACAATACAGGAAATTGGCAATATGCACCCAACACATATCTTAATTTTGACAAAATGCACTAAACATTGCTTAACCTCGTATTTGACGTGGCAAAAACTGACTTGGCAAAATTTAATTGCGCGACTTTACAAAAACCCCCTAAAAAATTATACAAAAAAGCAATCGAGTCCTTTGTCTCCTCACTCTTTCTTCCTCCTCTCCTCCCTGCTAGTCTCCACGCCACCACCGCACGCCATCGCTCGCCGCGACCAAGCCCCGCCGCCCCCCGCCGGCGTTGTCGTCCAGCCTCGACACGTCCAGAAGCAGCGGCGCATAGGAGAGCCTCGACACTTGCCGCCGTAGGACTCGGCGACGAGGAACAGCGGGCTCCCTTGCTGCAGGGCAGGCACCTCCGTGGAGAGCGCCTTGAGGAGCACAGTGGCGTCGGCGGCCGCCTGCCAATCGGTGGTCTCCGGCGCGCTGGGGTCGTCCCGCTGCCTCCCGTCGCTCGCCACGGCCAGGAACCGCCGCCCCCGTCGGTCGCTGCGGCCAGGCCCCGCCGTCCGTCGTGGCCACGCCCCCACCGCATGCTGTCGCCCGCCGTGGCCCCGCTGCCTCCCGTCGCTCGCCGCGACCAAGCCCCGCCGCCCCCCACCGTGTTACAATATAAATATATTGCATAGCCCTCTCCATCAGTTCGGACTTTTAGAGTAACTGGCTAGTGCATCAATTCAATATGGTATCAGAGCCAAGAGGTCTTGAGTTCAAGACCCTGCCAACGCAGTATTAAATAAACGATTCTGCGGCCTGCACCAAACCCACGCTAAGGACTAAAATAGCCTAGACGTGAGGGGGAGTGTTACAATATAAATATATTGCATAGCCCTCTCCATCAGTTCGGACTTTTGGAGTAACTGGCTAGTGCATCAATTCAATACACCGGCCCCTGCTCCTCTTCCCCTCCCGTTTGTCCGCCTCTCGCCCTGCACCCCGACAAGGCTTTCCAATCTACTGGTTCGCGCATGAATGGGGAGCCCAGGCTTGTCCGCCATGGCGTGCGCCGAGTTCTTGCTGGAGAATGAGGAGGAGCCAGGGTGGGCTTCGAGTTCTTGCTGGACATGGCGTCCATGGACAGGGAAGGAGAGGAAGGGGAAGCCATGGGGCGGGGAATCCTCCTCTGCTCACTCATACGTTGACGGCGGCAGCAGTAATGGTGGCTACGAGTGGCCGGAGTAGAAGAAAAATACAAACATTACAAACAACCCCTCCAAGAAAAGTAAAATTATAATTCAGCCTGTGCCATCATTTGTTTGCCACATCATCAATTTACCAAGTCAAATTTGTGGTTAAGCGGTACTTAGTGTTTTTTGTCACGAATAAGCAATGCGTTCGGTGCAAAATGCTCGAAAAACATAAAGTGGTGGCAGTTTGCTAATGACGTCTATATTGTGGTGGTTCTGTGCTTTTCACTCGGACTTCCAACACGATGTGAGGGATCACATAGACTTATATATGCCCCGTTTGCTTCACCATCTACTACATTTACATAGGACCACATGCCGCGATCTGCTCCTCCAACTGCATCAAAAGAAGAATATATTAATGATTATGATAGTTCCATGAAATACAAAAGTTCCCAAGTCATATGGTTTCACAAATCAGCCATGTCGCAAGGTGCTCGATTTCTTATTCCCGTACTTGGCTAAGCCTAATCTACTCTTGCGAAATGAAGAAGTTCTAGTGCTTAGAGCTGGCCCACATAGCGAGGGAAACGTGATGATAAAAACAAAACAGAAATGTTTCACAAACCTGAAAAACTGGACATTATATATAGATAAATTTCACCAACACTAAATGAAGTTTTGTTTTATTATCTTAAGTAGTATATGGTGAACAGTAGGTTATGGTACTAATGATAAGTTCGAAGTCAAAAGCCAACATAGGGACATCAGGGGCTACCTGCATCATGGTTTGGAATCAAACTCATTCCTTACCAGAGCCAACACCATGAGAAGTCTGAAATAGTGCAAACACACCACCTTATCAAATTCTGGACGGGTTAAGCAAACTGAACCGAGAAAGCCTAGAATATGTAAGCCTGTATTTTATTTTTAAAGAACTCCAACCATCTCAGAATTTAACTGTGTTATAAACAGAGGTCTAGAGCCAACATTTTACAAGATAATGGACCAATAAGTTCTACCAACCTAAATTGGTATGCAAGCTCAACATAGTGATATAAAAGACAAGATCAGCCAATGAGTTGAGTGAGGATTTTTGGAGCTCGAGCTCCATGGCTCCTGTTTTTTAGAAAATTCAAAAAATATGTTTTAAAGCTTTCAACAAAATCTGAAAAACAATTGTACAAGTAAACAAGGATGTGAGGTGTATGCTCTTGTAAAATTTTAGGATGAAATACTTTGAAATGTGATCTACACAAAAAATAGAAATTCATGGTATGGTAGGATGAATAGTACCATGTGTTAAAAAACCTTAGATTTTTTTTTGCACAGCCCTCAGTTTTCATTTTTTTGTCCTCAAATTTTACACACTTGTGTATTGTGGCTTCATGTATCTCTGTGTTTTTTTAAAAGAATTTTTTGAAATGCAAAAATAAGAAATTTCACGAATTTTGGGTTTTGCATTTTGAAAGGCTCACTGGAGCTCGTCCTCCATTTGCCATTTCCGCAATGAGTTTACATATAGAATGTGAACAATATATTTTTGGAAATAATTAATTACTATGTAACCTATATGATAAGGTATTGAATATTGACCCTTCTTTGTTTCTTGCGGTATAGAACTGAGGAAGTGCATGCAGGAGAGATTCACTTTCTTTGCACCAACACTGATACAAATCAAAAAGAGCAAGATCAGGAAATTGTTAAAAGATGCCGCACATGTTGATACACATAAGCATACTTGTGATACCATAATAATATTTTTAAGAAGCCATTTCTTATCATTTCCTTTAGAACTCGTCACGTCTACTTGTGGCTACACGACAGGGTAAACAACACAAACGGCATGCCGATCGATGACAAACATATCTGAATCGCTCCAAGGAGAAACAAGCAGAATATATGATAAAAAGGGGAGTGGAAAAGAAAGGGGTTATTATCACCTGCAGGTGCACCCCTTGAGCTGATTCACCAGGATGTTCACCATATGGAAGTCCACCAAGTCCTGGTTCCTAAGAATCACATATATAGCAGAGAACATATATAGAGGATTAGTGAGTAGTAAGGAGCAAGACCATAGCGAGAGAGATCGATGGAGTTAAATACGGACAGCAGGAGGGCGATGTCATTGAGGATTGTCTCCGTGTTGGTGATGAAGTCGTTGACTAACTCGGCGATGAAGACCGGGGCTACGGTGCCCTCCTCCTGCATATTCTGCAGCATCTGAAATTGTATTGTTTTCGTCGAACACCTTTCGGTATCGTTTCTCAACAACCTTCCCTTACGTTCCCTTCCCGGAGGGCATACTATTTTTTATTCAAACGAAGGTTTAATACCACGGTGGAAAGGTGGTCTTCTGGTGGTCGTGGAGGCTGGCCAAACAGGCTCATAGTAATACTACATAGTGGCTAGGCTAAAGAGCACAAACAAGGCACCCACTTTGGTGCAGTGTCAAAGAGGCAACACAACATTTACCCCTCTACAAAGGGTAGGCACCATCATTTCACAATATGATAGATAGACGATAGATTCGACATTATAAAACAAAAGGAAGTCCCCTACAACCGACAAACCAAGTAGTAAGACTTTACAAATGGGCAACAACCCATCCACAACACAAATAGGGATAGAGTTGACAGACATACATGGACACAAAGGACAACAAATTTTATTTTAATAGGGTTGCGAGCCTGGAGTTCCAACACAATGCGGGGGATAAAACAGAGCTATGCTCTTTCCCCTTCATGATTCACAACATTTAGTTAGGACCGCATGTCGCGATCTGCTCCTCCAGCTGCATGAAAAGAAGAATAGATTTAATGATTATGATAGGTCCTTGACACACAATACTTCTCAAGTCACATGGTTTCACAAATAAGCAATGTTACATGGTACTCAGTATCTTATTTCATGACTTGGCTAAGCCTTATCTACAATGCTAAGTGCTAAGCGATGAAATTCTACTGCATAGAGATGGCTCATATAGCTAGCGAAACATGATGATAAAAAAACACATAAATATTTCAAAGACCTAAAATCTAGATATTATTTATGGATAAATTTCACCAACAACACATGAAGTTATGTTTTAGTATCTTCAAAAATATTATGGCCAATTTGTAGGTTATGGTAGTAATGAGAAGTTTGAAATCAAAGGCCAACATAGGGACATAAGTGGCTACCTGAATCATGGTTTGGAACTTGTTGCGCATATCATCGAACTCGTTCCTAACAATAGCCAACACCATGAGAAGCCTGAAATAGTGCAAACACATCACATTATGAAATTCTGGAGAGGTTAAGCAAACTGAACTGAGAAAGGGTAGAAAGTATAAGTCTATATTTCTTTTTTAAGAACTCCATCCGTCCCAGAATTTTGTTGTGTGTTATAAAAAGAAGTCTACAGCAATCTTTTTACAAGATAATGAACCAAGTTCTACCATCGAATGGATGTAAAATATGAAAAATATAGAGTGTGGGAAATAGTTACTATGTAACCTATATAATAAGGTACTAAGAACTGACCCTTCTTTGTTTCTTGCCAGATAGAACTGATCGAAGTGCATACATGAGAGATTGACTTTCTTCGCACCAACACTGATACAAATCAAAAGGAGCAAGATCAGGAAATTAACTAAAAATTTGACGAACTTATTGAAAGATGTTGCACATGTTGATACACATAAGCATACTTGTGATGCCATAATAATATTCTCAAGAAGCCACTATCATGGTTTTCAGCACAGTAATGCTTTTGATAAACCAGAAAATATAGCATGGCCTTACGTGTAGAACTACAACAACAGAGAGGTTCTTCAAAAACAACGAAGTTTCGCTTGCCAAACCATGAGGTCCGTACAGACCCTATGCTGGCGCATCCCGATGAAACATAAAAACTACTACTGGCGTTGCGTAAGATAGTAGATCATTAATACCATACATGTGTGCAGATCGACAAATATTTACGAAAGACGACAAAGTTTTTCTTGCCTATTTGTAGATTATCATCAATTCCGACAATTTCATTGCAGAGAACATAACTGAACTTAGCTCTCCTACTTATGTTGTGTATACGACAACCGCAAACGACGACAAGCCGACACATCCAAACAGAATCATGAACGCTTGAAATACTAATACCTGAACGCTTGAAATACTAATACCTGAACGCTTGCAATACGACAAAGTGTTCGTCACCGAGACATAATATTTCGACGGCATGAATCAATACCGGTAGTTCCTTTACATGAAACACAACTAATAAACTAGGCACTTCTACTTGTGGCTACACGACAGTGTAAACAACACAAACGGCATATGCCCATGACAAACATATCTGAATCGTGCGAAGGAAAAGGGGGCGGGGGAAAGAAAGGGGTTATCATCACCTGCAGGTGCACCCCTTGACCTGATTCACGAGGATGTCCACCATATGGAAGTCCACCTCGTCCTGGTCCCTGAGAATCACATAACAGACAACAACATAGAGGATCAGTCGTCAGTACCCAACATAGAGGAAGAGGAGCTCAAGAGAGATGGAGTTAAATACGGACAGCAAGAGGGCGATGTCGTTGAGGATTGTCTCTGTGTTGGCGATGAAGTCGTTGACTAAATCGGCGATGAAACCCGGGGCTACGCTGCCCTCCCGCTGCATATTCTGCAGCAACTGGAACTGCTCGTTCACCATGTCCTACATCCATCACAGATTCACAGTATCAAGGCAAACTACTACCACACGATTATATGGGAGAGGGAGGAGAGGAGCCTTACCGTGGTGTACATGTTGGCGACGTGAGCGTTGAGCTGGGCCCTGAGCGCGGCGGCGGCCATGGCGAGGACTGAGGAGCTCGGGAGCGGGGAGGGCGGCTGGGCGATCTGTACTCGAAGATGTGGTGGCGAAGGCGGAGTGAACGAGGAGCGGAGGGCGAAGGCCCTTATATAGCTGGGCGCAGAACCTCTCTCTCTCTCCGGGAGGCGTTTTGGCAGCCGGAGAGAAGTGAATGCATCCAGCTAAAAACTTTGGCATGTTCTTCATCCTTTTGAATCTCGTTGGCGGCATCGTTTTGGCCCTTATTTTGTTTGGACAGCATTGGCGGCATACAGACGGTGGACATCTTGAGTTGTTGAGTGCTGGACATCTTGAGGTTTCGGAGGCCGCCAACAGACAGCACTTAATTCATATGCACGAGCTTTTGAAGTGAATGCATCCAGCTAAAAACTTTGGCCTGTTCTTCATCCTTTTGAACTTTGTTGGCGGCATCGTTTTGGCCTTTATTTTGTTTGAACAGCATTGGCGGCATACGGTCTGGCCAGTGCTTGGAAAGGTTTCTACCGTGCTCCTCGGTCCGGTCTGCCGATGGCTGGTCCAAATGACGGCTCGGTCAGGGATCAGACCATGTCCACCCTGATATGGCATTGTGTGGATCGTGTCTACTTTGACGTTGTATCTTCCTCTTTTTTGAATCAACACGCATGCATGCACTGTTCAAAAAACATGCACGCATGCAGCTCTTCTGCATGGTTCGAAAATAAAATGCAATGTGCGGTAGGCCTGTTATTCAGACAAAAAAAAGAGAGTAGCAAAACATGACATTGCCGGCGTGACACCCCTGACGAATGGAGTTTTTCAAAAGTTCTATAATCAACACAGTTCGATTCAAATCAAAACAACATTGAAAACATATATACATGCTGCAACTATCATGTATCTCACATCTCACCATGCAGCAGCTTGTTGCGTGCTGCATCTCTCGCTAGGTGGCGGGTTATTTATTTCAACAAGCAAAAAAATTCCAAAAACACAACACAGCGGGCACGAGACACGGGGGCAGACTTATTTCTTGGGCGGGGTGAGCGCCGCCTTGAGCTTCTGCACGGTGATCAGGTCGGTCTTGAACGACTTGGCGAGCACGGCGTGAGCGTTACCGTGGTGTACATGTTGGCGATGTGAGCGTTGAGCTGGGCCCTGAGCGCGGCGGCGGCCATGGTGAGGACCTCCGGGGGAATGGACTGGAAGCTCTGCGGCGGAGTGAACGAGGAGCTCCGGATGCGCTTTGGCAGCGAGTGCAGCCGCCATTAAGGATCTCGGAGGGGAGTGACAAGTTGACGACGCCAGCGGTCAGACGGCGTTGAATTTACATCAGATGGCATTGAATTTCATTGGCCGCATCTTCTTCGTGTTGAATTTCATAGGCGCCATCGTTGACGATGTGAGCGTTCGGCTGGGCCCTGAGCACTGCGGCGGCCATGGCGAGGAGCTCGGGAGGGCGGCTGGGCGATGCGGGGGTAGACCACGTGCGGAATGGACTCGAAGATGTGGTGGCGGAGGCGGAGTGAACGAGGAGCGGAGGGCGAAGGCCCTTATATAGCTGGGTGCAGAGCATCTCTCTCTCCGGGAGGCGTTTTGGCAGCGGGTGCAGCCGCCATTAAGGAGCCAGGTACATGGTGGCTATGTGAGCGTTGAGCTGGGCCCTGAGCGCGACCGCCGCCATGGCTAGGAGCTCGGCAGGGCGATCTGATTCTGGGGGTAGAGCACGTGCGGAATGGATTCCAAGCTGTGGCGAGGAGTGGAGGGGGGAACGGCTTATATAGCTGGGCGCACGAGGCTCTCTCTCCCGCCATTAAGGAGCTCGAAGCGCCGTGAATGCATCCAGAGCTACAGGTTGACGACGCCAGCCGCGGTTAGACGGGCGTCCGGTCACAACTTTGGCCGCATCTTCTTCTTCGTATTGAATTTCATTGGCACCCTCTCTTTTCTTTGAACAGCATTGGCGGCATATTTCTTTCTTTTTTATATGGAAAATAGTGGGCATGTTGAGTGTTGGCTGTTTTGCTAAGATTGTTGTATGGCAAGACTGATTGAGATTTTATGTGGTGGCGAAGACCGCCAAGAGCACTTTATAGTAGTAACTAGAAGGCTCTCTCTCCCGGAGGCGTTTTGCCAGCGAGTGAAGCCGCCATTAAGGAGCTCGGAGCGACGTGAATGTATGCAGCTACAGGTTGAAGGCGTACGTCCAGTGAAGCTTTGACCACCTAATCCATTGGGTCCCAGTGTCCATTGGCGGCATCTTTTTCAATTTGAGTTGCATTGGCGGCACTGCTACTTTCTCTCTTTTCTTTGAATTGCATTGGCGGCATCTTTCTCAAATCAGTGAACATGTTGAATGGATCCTTGCAAGTCTGATTGAGATCAGATTTCGGTGGTGGCCAAGGCCGTCAGCATCACGCATAACGTGGCCTCCTTTGTGAGTGTGCGTTGTTGGATCTGCCATATAGGTGATTTGTTCTGTCTAATAAAGATTGTGTTCGGTTATTTAATTTTTCCTTTATTTTTTCCTATTACTTTTTTATATATTTTTATTCATGAATATTTCACATTTATGAATATTCATTGAATATATGTTTCACTCTGGAATTTTCAATCATTTCTGAAATCCGTGAATGTATTTTGAAATCCATAACCATTTTAAGTATTTGTGAACAATCATATGACTCATGGTTTTTAAAATGTTATTAACATTTTTTAATTAATGAATGTGTTTTCCATTTTCAAGCTTTATGAAATTTACAAACATTATTTCAATTCTAGAGTTTCGAAATTTAAAATATTTTTCCATTGGGAAACGCCTGATTTTTTTTCAAAAATAAGAAAAATTGAATGCCCTACTAAATTAAAAAGTAGTTCAAACACAACTAAACTTAAGTCTCCTACTTATGTGTATACAACAACCGCAAATGACACTGCATCAACATGTCAGGACATATCAAAAATACTATCATTGATGTGAATTGGAATACCAGATCATTAATATCACGAATGCTAGAAAGACCACAAACTATGAAAAATCTTCAGCGATCCCAACATTTCATTGGCGTGAAGTAATACAAGAACTTCCGTTACAGGACATACAACTAATGTTAGCATTTCTATATATGGCTACACCACAGAGTATACAACACAAACGGCATGCCCATGACAAACACGTTTAAATAAAACAAAGGTAGTGTCTCCTCGACTCCAAAGAGAATTATCATGGAAGGGGAGGGTTAGAAGGATTAACAATGGATCGATGAGACCCATTATGTGGATGGCGTTGGATGGTGGATAGATATCGACTTCGATTTCATGAGTCTTTGAGCCTGACCCAAGCATGAACCAATGAATAGAAAATACTGCTCTTTATAACACAAAGTTAACTACATTTTCTTATATCATCCATCCATCAATTTCTGACAGTACTACTTACGCGACAACATCCTAATGTGCAAGATCTAGTGGAATATTTCGATGTTGTTTTTACACTCTAGTCTAGTACAAATCTCGGTAGCCAATGCAAGGCACATCCAAATGCAAACAAAGATGTGCTAATCATGTTAGTAGTATTTTGGGAGCCAACCCCAACAAGGAACGGTGTTTGCCAGAATTGGTGAAGCCCAAACACACAGTGCACGTCCAAACACAAATGGAAAACTTCCATCAAAATAGGTGAGCTTGCGGCGGGTAGTTTGGTGTAGGTGATGACGTCGATGATAGACGATGTTGAGGGAGACCTTGAACATGCCCTGACTCTCCTCTTAGACGGTGGACATGTTTTTTTTCTTGAGATGGAAAATGGTGGGAAGTAGTGATAAAGTGATATAGAAGAAATTATCAGCCGACGAGGTTACATACAGAATGTGAACAATATAGAGTGTGGGAAGTAGTTTCTATGTAACCTAGCTTTATAAAAATGTACCGAATACTGACCCTTCTTTGTTTCTTGCCCGACAGAAATCAGGGAAGTGCATGCAGGAGAGATTCACTTTCCTTGCACCAACACTGATACAAGCCAAAAGGAGGAAGATCAGGAAATTAACTAGAAATTTTGTCAAACTTATAAACGATAATGTGCATATTGACACACATAAGCATACTTGCAATGCAATAATAATATTCTTAAGGAGCTATTTCATGTCATGGTTGTAAGCACAATAATTTTTAGAACCAAAAAGTATAGCATGCCTTATTACAACAACAGATCGGTTTTACCCCAGCGGATAGTAGATCATTAATACCATACATATTTGCAGATTCAGAAATTTTTATTGCTGATCAAGAATAATGTAATTGGCTGAATATGGATTCAATAGTACCAAAAAAATTCGCAAGACGAGAAGTTTTCTTTTGCAAATCTATAGAATAGGAGCAATGCCGTCAATTTTATTATAGAGAACATACCTAAACTTAGATATCCTACTTATGTGTACACATGACCGCAAATGACACCACGCCGACAAATATCCAAACAGAATCATGGACAATGAGAAATTAGGATTTCTCCCCCCTTTATAGATAAAGAAATCGGACCAAGGTACACGGCCGAACGATACAAGGGGGTGAGGTAATCCTCTTACAAAGCCAATCCTGAGATAAACGGTGCAGCTACGCGATCAGCAAAAGGCATCGGCAGAACTACACACAACCCCACGCCGCCCTCAAGAGGGAAGACGGCGCAGAGCGTCGCCGCCGCCGAGTCCAGATGGACAAAGGTCTTCACCCGGAGCCTTGACACGAGGAGGAGAGCGACGACGACGTCTTCAGGAAGAGAGCGGCACCCACGGGTGTCGCCGCCGCCGGTGCCAAGACACAGAGCTTTCACTCGGCACCTCACCCGTGCCTCCGATGCCGCCAGGGAGAGCGTGACGAGGTCTAGTTCCCAGATCTGGATTAGGGCATCGCCAGGGAATACCCGAGCTACCCGACGCTTCGCCACCCGTTGCCTGCACAACCGGGAGGAGCCACCACCGCCGCCATGGTGCCTGCCGGAAAGCAACCATGTGGTCCACCATCCAAGGCCGCCGCCCCGGAATCCCTACCCCAGACACCGCCACCCTCCACCTCACGACACCTCAACCTCAGTCGGACGAGTAGACCTCAGATGTCCACTCAGTGCCCGGCATCAGTCCCCGGATCTGGGTTGACCCTCCACTGTAGGAGGTGTCGACGCCTGCATCCCCATCAAGCCCTCCTTGAGCTCGCCCGACGCCAAATCCGAGGTCAAGGCGTCGATCAATAGGTTAGATAGCAATGTCAGGCCACCGCCACCGCACACCGCCCCCGTGACGGCCTGTCCCCGGAGGCACCCCTGGCCAAGACCAGCCACTCCTATCCGGGGAGCGACCCCGATTTGCCCCGGGCCCAGAACCGGCCTGCCCGGGCACAAACCCTAGGACCACGCACCCGGCCCAGTCCCGGGAGAAGGATGCTGCCGCACCACCGCCCTGCGCTGCCAGACGAACCACAGTTACCGCGCCGCCGCAGCCCGCACCGCCTCCCTAACCTGCAGCCGCAGATCAAAAACCACCTCCGAACCAAGCCACCGCGGCCCGTGTCGCCTGCCGGCCGAGTCCGACCGCCGCAACCCAGGCACACCACCACCACCGTTGCGCACCATCCCGCGAGGGCCTGCCGGAGCACAGCCATCCGCCCCACGCCGGAGAGCACGCCCCGGCCCACGCCGCCGCAGCCCTCGGCCCCTGTCGCCGGAATCACGAGAGGAGCGCCGCAGCCGCCGACCACCCTGCTGACCTCACGCGCAGGCCCGTACCATCACACCGTCGTGCAGCCGCCGCCGAGCACCGGATGGGCCCCAGGTCGCCGCCGCCGACGCCGACCGGGCTTTGCCCGGCGACGCCCTCCGACGACGACGAGGGGGGAGGGGAGGGGAAGGGCGCGCTGGCGGCGGCTAGGGTTCGCCCTGCCGCCCACGGGGGCGGCTAGGGCGAACTGGCCGGGTTTGCCTAATTTACTCTCCTGCAACTAGGCCAGAGTCGAATCATGGACAATTGGGATAAACTATTATTCATGTTACATAAATTAATATATACGCTTGCAAGACGACAAAGTATTCCTCACCGGGACATAATATTTTATTGGCACAAATTAATACGGGTAGTTCCTTTACACGAAACACAACTAAACTCGGAATTTCAACTTGTGGCTACATGAGAGGGTAAACAACTCAAATGGCATGCCGATCGATGACAAGCACATCTGAATCACACCAAGGAGAAACAAGCAGAATGTAAATAAATGGGTAGGGGAAAGAAAGGTCTTATCATCATATCCACTACGGGAGATGCGGTTGACGCCTACGGCCGAAGTTTACGCCGACGGCCAAATGTCGGGGCCGTCGGCGTAGACTGGCAGACTCGCCAGCCCCGTAATGGGCCGTCGGCGTCCCAAAGCCGTCGTCTTAGGCCTATTTAGGCCGAAGGCTGCCGTCGGCGTAGGCCCAATTTATGCCGAGGGCTGCCGTCGGCGTATCCCAAGCCGTCGACGTAACTCCTGCCAGGTGGGCCCCGTCAGCCGCCTATCTTCACGCGCGGAGACCTCGGCTTCTCCGGCTCGACTCCCTCTCCGGACGCGATGAGCTGACGTGTAGAGGTCTCGTTTGTACCGATACGATGTTTGGGATGTTGTTATACTTTGTATCCATACTATGTCTCTTATTTTGCATGTTTGGAACTTGTTATGCTATATATGTATAAGATGTTGTTATACTATGTCTCTTATTTTGCATTGTTTGGTCTTTGTCAATGTGCATTTGTAATATAAATGCCTATAATGCTTGGCTCTGATCTTGGTATGAATAATATAATGGATATATGCTTATGAGAATTTTAAATATGCAGGAAATGAACCAGAAATGAAAAAAGGGAAAACATGTCAGGACCTAGCCGTCGGCGTAGGCCTTGTTTTGTGCCAAATGGCAGAGCCTACGCCGACGGCCTGGCCGTCGGCGTAGACCTGCTGCCCAGACGCGAGGAGAAGGTGACGCGTGGCCTGGCTGGGAGGGAACCTAAGCCGACGGCCAGGCCGTCGGCGTAGGCCCGAAGTCCAGCCGCCCCACAGCCTGCCGCGTGGCACCCTAGGCCGATGGCCCGGCCGTCGGCGTAGAGGGCAACCAGGCCTAACGGCCGTTAAGCCCAGGGTGAGGTCCACTGGTGCTACGCCGAGGGCCTTTACGCCGACGGCCGCACAAAAGCCGTCGGGCCAGATCCTACGCCGACGGCCGCCCCTACGCCGACGGCTTTTAGGGCAAGCCCGTAAAAACCCATGCCCGACGGCTATACGCCGACGGCGGCCGTCGGCGTAGGCCTAAGCCGACGGCTTTTTGGCCTACGACGACGGTGGCCGGCGTCGGCGTATGGCTGCCGTCCCGTAGTGGTCGATATCGTCACCTGCTGGTGCACCCCTTGAGCTGATGCACGAGGATGTTCACCATATGTCCGTATGGAAGTCCACCACGTCCTGGTTCCTGCGAATCACATATATAGCAGAGAACATAGAGGATCAGCCAGTAACTCAGTAGTCAGCACCCGAGACCAGAGCGAGAGACATGGAGTTACGGACAGGAGGAGGACGATGTCGTTATGGATTTCCTCGGTGTTGTTGATGAAGTCGTTGGCAATCTCGGCGACGATGCCCGGGACAACGCCGCCCTCCTGCATATTCTGCAGCATCTGGAATTGCTCGTCCACCATATCCTATATCCATCACACCAAGGCAAAGGTCAAGTCAGCCAGGTAGCCAAAGCAGATCGTGTCGTACATGGTGATCCCAACGATCCCAGCCCACTACCACACGAATATATGGGCAGAGAGGAGCATTACCGTGGTGTACATGTTGGCGATGTGAGCGTTGAGCTGGGCCCTGAGCGCAGCGGCCGCCATGGCGACGACTGAGGAGCTCGGGACTCGGGAGGGCGGCTGGGCGATCCGGGGGAATGGACTGGAAGCTCTGCGGCGGAGTGAACGAGGAGCGGAGGCGCTTATATAGCTCTGTGGCTCGCGAGGCGCTCTCTCCCGGAGGCGCTTTGGCAGCAAGTGCAGCCGCCATTAAGGAGCTACAGGTTGACGGCCAGACGGGTGTCCGGTCACAACTTTGGCCGCATCTTCATCTTTTTGAATTTCGTTGGCGGCATCGTTTTTGCCTTTATTTTGTTTGAATAGCATTGCCGGCGTATTTCTCAAACGGTGGACATCTTGAGCGCTGGTTGTATCCTCTCTTCACTTCTTTGAACGGCATATCCGCATATCTATAGATTATCAACAATGCCGATAATTTGATTACAGAGAACATAACTAAACTTAGCTCTCTTATTTATGTTGTGTATACGACAACCGCAAACGACGACAAGCCGACACATCCATACAAATCATGAACAAACCGGGTAAAGTATAAATGATTTTACACATAATAGCATATCACTAATACCAGAACGCTTGCAATATCGCCGGCACATAATATTTTAATGGCACGAATCAATACCGGTAGTTCCTTTACACGGAACAGAACTAAAATCGGCACTTACTTGCCCTTCGCTGTGGGCATACTAGTTTGTATTCAAATGAAGTTTTAATACTGCGGTGGCAAGGTGGTCTTCTGGTGGTCCTGGAGGCTGGCCAACAATACTCATAGTAATACTACATAGTGGCTAGGGTAAAGAGCACAAACAAGGCACCCACTTTGGTGCAGTTTCAAAGAAGCATCACAACATTTACCCCTCTACAAAGGGTAGGCACCAGCATTTCACAAGATGGTAGATAGACGATAGATTTGGCATTATAAAACAAAAGGAAGCCCCCCACAACCGACAAACCAACTAGTAAGACTTTACAAATGGGCGAAAGCCCATCCACAACACAAATAGGGATAAAGTTGACAGACAGACATGGACACAAAGTACAACAAATTTTATTTGAATAGGGTTGTGAGCCTGGAGTTCCAACACAATGCAAGGGATCACATAGAGCTATGATCTTTTTCCTTCATGATTCACAACATTTAGTTAGGACCACATGTCGCGATCTGCTCCTCCAGCTGCATGAAAAGAAGAATAGATTTAAAGATTATGATAGGTCCTCGACACACAATAGTTCTCAAATCACATGGTTTCACAAATAAGCAATGTTATAAGGTACTCAGTATCTTATTTCATGAAAAAAATAGACATGAATATAAAGATATGTATATACATAAATACATATATATATATATATATATTAAAATGTTGATGTTGTATTAAAAAAGTTATATATGTATAAATACAATTTCTATAATGTCGAAAATAGTATGTTATGACGTGTCTACTTTTTTCATCACCCAGTCGGGCCAGGTGCGGCTGACTGGTTTCAGTCGGACAGACCAAGGCCGACTGCATGGCCAGATGGGCCGACTGCCAGCCCAGACGGATGACAGCCTCGTGTCGGCCAGCCCGAGGCCTACCGGGCCCAATCGGCCACCCCAAGGTCGAATGTGTATTATTTTTTGTAAATTTTCAAAACCGTACATTATTTCTATAATTTTCATAAAATGTATTATTAAAAAAATCCCCATATTGCTAGCGAACATGATGATAAAAAAAGACATAAATATTTCGAAGACCTAAAAATCTAGATATTATTTATGGATAATTTCACCAACAACACATGAAGTTATGTTTTAGTATCTTCAAAAATATTATGGCCAAATTGTAGGTTATGGTAGTAATGTGAGGTTGGAAGTAAAAGGCCAACATAGGGACATAATTAAGGGGCTACCTGCATCATGGTTTGGAACTTGTTGCGCATATCATCGAACTCGTTCCTAACAATAGCCAACACCATGAGAAGCCTGAAATAGTGCAAACACACCACATTATCAAACTGAACCGAGAAAGGGTAGAAAGTATAAGCCTATATTTGTTTTTTTTAAGAACTCCAGCCGTCTCAGAATTTTGCTGTGTTATAAAAAGAAGTCTAGAGCAGTCTTTTTACAAGATAATGAACCAAGTTCTACCATCGAATGGATGTAAAATATGAAAAATATAGAGTGTGGGAAATAGTTACTATGTAACCTATATAATAAGGTACTAAGAACTGACCCTTGTTTGTTTCTTTCCTGGAAGAACTGATCGAAGTGCATACAGGAGAGATTGACTTTCTTTGCACCAACACTGATACAAATCAAAAGGATGAAGATCAGTAAATTAACTAAAAAGTTGACGAACTTATTGAAAGATGTTGCGAATGTTGATACACATAATTAAGCATACTTGTGATGCCATAATAATATTCTCAAGAAGCCACTATCATGTTTTTCAGCACAGTAATGTTTTTGATAAACCAGAAAATAAAGCATGGCCTTAGGTAGAACTACAACAACAGAGAGATTCTTCAAAAACGACACAGTTTTACTTGCCAAACCATGAGGTCCGTACACACCCTACGCTGGCGCATATTGATTTTTTTGAAAGGGGGCAAAAGATTTGCCGCTTATATTAATTAAGAAGGAGCAGACGGTGTGTTACAACCCAAATTTACACGTGGCCTATTCTGCCGTTGCAATGTTTCTCAATTTTTTGGCGCCAGCCGCGATCCAAAGTCGCACCTCATTTTTTATGGTGTTTAAAATCACGGTAGTCGGGGTACTCTTGTGGCGGAAAATGCGTGCATATTGATGAAACAAAACAAAAACTAACTAATGGCGTTGCGTAAGATTGATCTTACACATAAATAGCATATCACTAATACCATAACGCTTGCAATACGACAAAGTATTCGTCGCCGAGACATAATATTTCGACGGCATGAATCAATACCAGTAGTTCCTTTACACGAAGCACAACTAATTAAACTGGGCACTTGTACTTGTGGCTACACGACTGGGTAAACAGCACAAACGGCATATGACCATGATAAACATATCTGAATCGTGCCACAAGGAGATACAGGAAGAATGATAATAAAAAATGGGCGGGGAAAAGAAGGTGGTTATCATCTCACCTGCAGGTGCACCCCTTGAGCTGATGCACCAGGATGTTCACCATATGGAAGTCCACAACGTCCTGGTTCCTGCCAATCACATAGCAGAGGAGAGACAGGACCAGTCAGTACTCAGTACTCAGCACCGGACACCAGAGAGAGAGAGATGGACGGGGATACAGACAGCACGCCGGCCGGCGAAGTCGTTGAGAATCCTCTCGGTGTTGTTGATGAAGTGGCTGACCATATCGGCGACGAACCCCGGGGCTGCGCTGCCCTCCTCCTGCATCGTCTGCAGCTCCCGGAAATACCCGTCCACCATGCCCTAGATCCATCACGCCATGGCCGCAAACGTAAGTCAGCCAGCTAGCCAAAGCAGATCCCAATCAACGATTTAAGCCCAGGACCCTTACCGTGGCGTGCATGGAGGCGGTGAGAGTGTCGAGCTGGGCCATGAGCGCGGCGGCCGCCATGGCGAGGAGCTCTGGAGGGCGATCTGGAGGTAGAGCACGTGCGGAATGGATTCCAAGCTGTGGCGGCGGTGGCGGTGGCGGAGTGAATGAGGAGTGGATGCCCTTATATAGCTTGACTCACGAGGCTCTCTCTCTCCCGGAGGCGCTTTGGCAGCGAGTGCAGCCGCCATTAGGGAGCTCGGAGCGGCGTGAATGCATGCAGCTACAGGTTGACGACGCCAGCCGCGGCCAGAGCCAGACGGGCGTCCAGTGAAGCTTTGACCACCCAATCCTTTGGTCCCACTGTTCATTGGCCGCATCTTTTTCATTTCTTTGAATTGCATTGGCGGCAAGTTTCTAAAATGGCTGATTTATATTTTGATGGTGGTGAAAGCCGTCAGCAGCACTCAAAAGGATAACACGCATAACGTGGACTACTCCTCTGTGACCGTTATTGGGTTTGTCATGTAGGATGATTCTTCTAAAAAAATTTCTTTTTTCTTTTTTAGTTTTTTATTATCATTCTTATTTTTATTCATGAAAATTTTCAAAATTATGAATATCTGCGGAAACTTTTTATCAGTGATTTTTTTAATAATCTTGAACTTTCAATCATTTCTTAAATCCGTGATCGCATTTTAAAATTCATAAACATTCAATAAAATTGTGAACGATTATTAAAATCTTAAATCTACAATGTGTGAAAAATAATTAAGATTTTTGGTGCATTGAAAAAACATAAAATATTTTTTCTTTTGAATAGTTTTAACATGGTTCCACTTACCTCTGTTTTTACATAGAAAGTAAGAGTTATCTGCTCTTACCTTCTTACCTCCCATGTGAAAAGAGGGGCAAGAAGGACCATGTTAAAATTTCTCCTTTCGTAACGTATTAATAACATTGTATATATGTATGTTGGCCAAAAACTTCAAAAGTGTTTTTTACACAAGGTGGTGCTCAAGTTTTACTGACCCCCAAAGTTTGAAGTCCATATGCTTCTAAAGTGTTTTCTACACAATGTGGTGCTCAAGTTTTATTAAACCCCAAAGTTTGAAGTCCATATGCTTCTAAAGTGTTTTTTACACAATGTGGTCCTGCAGTTTTATTGACCCACAAAGTTTCAAGTCCATATGCTTCTAAAGTGTTTTCTACACAATGTGGTGCTCAAGTTTCATTGAACCCCAAAGTTTGAAGTCCATATGCTTCTAAAGTGTTTTTTACACAATGTGGTCCTCAAGTTTCGGTGTATGTGTCGACGCTCGCCGGCGCTCGCCGCTCACCGGCACTGATGTTGCTACTCGTCGGCGCTGTTGTCGCTGCTCGCCGGTGTATGTGTCGCCACTCGTCTGCGCTGCTGTCGTCGCTTGTCGCCAGCGATACATGCGCATGTGAATTTCCAATTGGAAATTTTTATGAACTTCCTGAGTGCACCCAGACATTGGTATTAAGTGGGAATGCAAGGGAAAAATGGTTAGTCATTAACAGGGATTTAGATGATACTCCACTACTCCAGTTAGCAAAACAATCGACGGAATGAAGATTGAAGGAATTGATAGATGAGATTGACATGCTGAAAAACTCTATGTCAGACTAAACTGAATGAGCACCTCGTACACGCTTTCTCCAGAAATACACTAGACGCTTTAAAATGAATTTTCAGGATTGATAACGAGGACCATTCTACAGCAAACAATTGCGCACTTCTAAGAAAATCTATAATCACAAAGGATTAGGAGAAAGTTACGTACCTCGTCGCAGCTGTGAGCATCGGCGTTGGCGGCGGTTGCGAGGGCGAAATCGAAATCTGCCCACAGTTCATCCTCGGACTCGTCACGCTCCGGTTTCACCTCAACTCGTCTCCGAAGGAGAAGACGAGAGGCAGCGTGTCGTTGCCGTGTGCATGTGCAGGAGCAGGATCATCAGGAGCAGCAGAGCCATTCTGTTGCCTCCCTAATCCATCGACAATGGCGGTGAGTAGATCACTGTAAGTGGTGCCTTGCTCCGCCGGGTGCTCTCCTTCTACATGCTTCGCCTTGCAGCGCTGACGAGTAGCAACAGGTGTCGGTTCTCGCCGCTCGCCTGCGCATGTATCGCTTCTCACCGCTCTCACCATGTTTCCACCCTCATCAATCAAAAACAAGCAGGAATATGGTATTACCTCTTAACATGAAGGCCCGAACCTAGGTAAACCCCAATGAGCTCTCCACTCTATTACTTTCGGTCCCTCGATCCACCCTGCCGGGATCATTACTGGTTTCCTATACATACCAACTCTCTCAAATATACTCGCTCGGCACCTCCTAGAGAAAAATTTGTGCCCCCGCTCTATTCCCGCCTAAGCAGCCATCACTTCCCGTCCCTGCCACCACCGATGCCCTCGATTTTGGTTGAAATGGAGAAGGAAGTTCCTTTCGCCACCCTGTCGGGCCCCACGGTTGGTGAGACACCACCGAAAACGATCCATGTGTTGCCACCTGCACCAAGGAAGAGATTGGGAACCAAGAACCTCCTTCTAGCCACCAAACCATCAACCAACGCCTGCCACAAGCTCGGTGGCAAGGCGGCAACATCTTCGGCAATGATAGGTCTCCCTCCACCTACTCCAGCATGCGGCAAGAGGGTGAGGAAGGCGACGATGGTCGTGACGGCGCTTGTCGAGGAGGTGGCCGAGATGAAGAAGAAGGCTACAACTCCTTGGTCCACCCCTACACCCACTCGTCCGACATTTCTGGACGCCAGGTGGTCTATGAAATTCCATTAAGATCAAAAAATTTATCTTCTCATTTCGGCATGTGCATTGTTGGGTGATTGCTTGCAGCCATCGGATGGTGAGCTCGTTTTTGGTCTTGTTGTAGTGCGAAGATGAACATGGAAAATTCTTGTCATCTTTGGAGGAGACACATTCTTAGCCTTGATGATGTCAACTACCTCAGTGTTGGATCAACAAAAAGAGCTCGGGGAAGACTATGAGACCGAAGTTGAGAAGGTCGAGGATGAGGTGGCCAATGAGGTTGAATAGGGACACAATCAAGGGTGAATGCACCATCAAGGCCAAATACATACTACTATTTCCAAGATACAGATGTGATATGTCATGCTTGGGTGAACATGTCACTTGATGTGTCAGTTGGAACGATCAATCAAAAGACAAGTTTTGAGGTAGGATTGAACAGTATTATAGGAGAATCATGGAAATCCCATCAAACCTCACACAAGGCTCTCTTGGGCATCGTTGTGGTATCCGGTTGTATTGATCAAATCAACCATGTGACGCTGAGTGGTGTGCAAATCTCAGACAACGAGCCTATCATCCAAGAGATATTCAATCAACGCAAAAAAAGTACAATAATCCCTTAATATTACACCATTGCTACAAAGAACTTTGCAACAATGAGAAGTGAATTAGAGGAAACTTTGATACCACACAGAAGAGGTCAAGGATAAGCATATCAGTTGAAAAATATGACAAGGAGGATGAAAATCCCAACAAGATGTCAGATGAAAATAAGATTGCAAATGAGAAGGCAAGGAGAGAACCCTTCAGTGGAACCTGCAAAGAAGAGCTTGTGTACATGATTGACACCAATCATGGTGGACGAACGCAAAGAAGAGAAGGCAGCGAGATGGAAGGAGCTCAAGTTGTTGAAGGACGAGAAATGGAGGTCAAAGTTGGCGGTTCGAGAGATAAATTTTTAAGCGGAAGGAGCATAGGCTTGCACTCGAGGAGGAGAGTCTTCAGAAAGATAAGAAGACAGCAAAATGTTCTATCATATTCAAGAACCAAACCACAATGGATGCCACGGAGAAAAAAATTGAGAGCTCAGTCGTGGAGAGATCTTGACCCAAACTAAGGTCTCTCTTTAGAGTGGTGGTGGTGTGGCCGTTTGGATGGTTATGGTGCACAAAGAGTAAATTGTAGTGAACTTGGAGGTGATTGGGGTGGTATCCATGGAGATGGTGATGGACAAGGAGGTGATGGTGGTGGTGGTCGTGTGAACTATGGAGGCCTTGGAGGTGGTCATGATTTCTTTGATGGTGTTTGAGTTCGTGTTGTATATATGCTTTTGGTTGGACTCGATCCACGACATAAGACATGCTATTTTGTGGTGATATATATGCTTTTATATGAAATATATGTGTGTTTTAATTTGCATTGCTCGATCATGCAACTTGTAAGGCCCCTGATGCGGTACTAACTCTAACTAGTCGCTTTCGCGTCCGGTCGGAGTTAGAAGCGCATCAAACGTCACCGGCGCACGACACTCGCACTCATGTCGCTGCCGGATTCTCGACAACAGGTATATAAACACAACTCTACAAGATAGGAATACATATAGATAGATAAATAGAGCAGGGCATACAACGCCACTGTCTAATAATACAATATCATCTGAGTACATCTCATCAATACATCAAGCAGAAGCATAATAGGGACCGAGTACGGTCAAGATCCAAATTGCCCTAGAGAGGGCTACACATAATTATCCACCCACGGGAACGTCTGAACCAAACTACAAGATCCTACTGGTCGAGGTACTCGTACTCGTCGTCATCCTCCGGGGGCACCTCCACGAAATAACGTCCGGTGCTGGGGTCGAGGTAGTAGTCCACTGCAGCGGCCGATCAGGCAAAGCGGTAAAGACAGAAATGTAAACGGGGGTGAGAACATGTCATTACGGAATAACTAACGCTACAGGAAAGTTAAAGACATAGACAGGTTGCAACCGTACTAGCATATATGGTGGCTACTCGTTCTATCAGAATAGAGATGAGATCCAAGAAGTTATGTTGACAACGTGTCATAGGTCGGCTATTCACCTACTTACGCAAACATAACACAACCTCGTTTCTCTCTCGGTCCCCCTGGACGAAGAAAGACAACCAAGGCACGCACACGGTTTGTCAAGTTTTATAGCATGATTATAACTGATGTTATTCTATGAACAAGGAGTAGGTCTCAAGTCGTCCATAACCGCGGACACGGCTTTTCGAAAAGATTTACCCTGCAGGGGTGTACCAACTGTCCATTATAGACGTCGCATGTACGCCCGGTTTCCATTTGGCTAGGTAAGCGCCTGAAACTCCGGAATGTCAGAGTCCCTCTAACTAACAACACACATATCCGGGTGGCCCTCGGGGAGTCGACATCCAATCCAGGAGCTGGCCACGCTCTTGGATCGGCCTCTTCCGTATCAACAGGGTTTGGGTTACCGGTGAAGCCTCACATGGGGACCGGGCCCTCGCCGGTCAGTTTTGGGCCAACCAAGAAACTATGTCCTCCTCGCCCTGGTTTGGTTTGGAAACAACTGGGGATCCAACCAGCACACACACGTTGCAAATGTAAATCAGCTTGGGCCACCACTAGAATGTATGAAGCTAGGTAGGTAAGACAAGGGGGCCCCATAAAACCCCACACACGATTAGGCACGCTCGTCGAGAAACACAATACCCGGAACTCGGGTCCTATGTGACTCAAATGGAACAAAGCACCAGACAGGAATAGTCCAGCCTTCCACCTTTCGTCGAATATAAATTAACATCATTTAACAATAATAAATATCAACCAACTTCTTTTATAGCATGTTATCCCAACCATAAATATATAGGGTAAGCAGCAAGTTTTCTATCCATACTAAGCAATGGCTGAGCAGCGGTAACTTAGAAGTACAATGGTTTGCTGGGATGTGGGGATCATGGCTGTATGGTTTTCAACATGGCATATAAAGTGGATAGGACCAAGCAACAACGTTCTAGTTCTACAGCTAGGCATGAGCAGAAAGTGATAAAGTAATGACACAGTTTCTCCCCCTTGCCTGGTAAGGTAGTCGAAGCAGCACCCACGGTACCCTCAGGCTCGGTGTCGGACAGCTCCACGTAAGTCTCCTCGTCAGTCTCGGGTGCTAACGTAAAGTTACCGGCAAGGGAAAACACACAAGTAAGCAACTGATGCAAACTCAAACAAGGATGGCATGCTCAAGTTTTATTGACATGGTATGACCCTGTCTAGTCAAGTTTAAGTGAAGGTGATGACGACAAGTCATCACTTTCACATGCATTTTATTTATTGTTGTAATGGCTTTGGTCTAAGCCTTAACTTAGGTGTAAGTAGCAGGATAGCATGACATGATCAACAAAGCATTACAAGAATTTAGATAACATGAAAGTAAAACAATGATTCTGGAGACGGAGTAGTGTCGGTGAACTTGACACAAGGAAGGTGCAACAAAGGTTGGAACCCAGCCACATTACATATGTCAATATGTTAGGGGCTGAATTGAAGAAGAAGATGACATGGAACAAGATTGAAAGGATCAGATGATCAACATTTCAAATGCACTAAAGATGAAATGTTGCAGGCAGAAGAATGGAAAGCTCCTGGATCAGGTGATCACACCTTTCCCCCATGAGTTGCTCAAAACACCATGAGAACTTCACCATTGAAAACCTTGCAGAAAAGCACCCCAAAAACATATATGATATGTCTCCATTTGAATTTGCAAGGGCAGTTGCAAATTCAACTGAAGTTCAGGGGGCTGAGTGCAAAATTGCACCACATGAATTTTGAGAAGGTTCAAATGACTAAATCATCATCACCATGCAACTCCTTGTGAAAAATTACCCAAAATCCTTATATGGCATGGGCAATTTAAGTTTTGAACAAACTTGGCAGATTCAAAGAAATGAAAAGGGCTTATTTGCAAAATGGCCACACTTCAATTTTTAGAAGGGGTCAAATGCAAAAGTGGACCTCACCAGGTTGGTCAGTAGCTCAAGCTACCCCAAAAACATATATGGGAAGCCCTTGTTTGAAAAGGTGGTCAAAATCAGATTTGAATTTGAATGCAAATTCAAATTTGAATTTAAACAGAAAAGAAAAAAAATAAAAGAAAAAGGAAAAAGAAAAAAAAAGAATGACCTCAGCCCAATCGGGCTTGCTTCGGGAAAAAGGCCCACTGCCACTCTCCACGGCCCACTCACACTGGCCTGCTCGGCTCTGGACAGCCTGGGTCACTAACATGCGGGACCCAGGTGTCAGCCTCTGGAATAAACTCAAAAAAAGGGGGGGCAACGTGCTCCATGCGGGACTCGAACCCGCGCCTCCCCGTTGCCTCTCACGCTTCGCTGCCACTGTGCTACGATGCGAGTTCTGAACCATAGGAGGCTAAAACAAAGGTAACCTGTACCCCGTCCGTTAACTGAAGATCCGGCAGACAGCCGTCAGTGCCCCGCAGTCCTGGCTACTCCGGCGACCCTAGCGTCGAGCTCCGGCCGCCAAACTTCAATCTAATCACGGGGAACCTGAGAGGGATCATCCCTCCACGCATCTGAGCAAACTCCGGGGTCCCTGCTCGCTCGACATCGCCGGCAGCTTCACGGGAACAGAGCGGCGGCACGGTGTCGAACGGCGCAGCCTGACAGAACACAAGCGGCCCCCCTTTGGGCGACACGCACGTCGAGCACAGCACTCCTCCGGCCATGGCATCACTGCAGGCACGCAGAGGGCACATCCACGACACCGTGGGTGCCCCTGCCTTGGCCGGAGCCTCACCGGAGAGGGAGAGCTCCTGCTCTGAACATGGCGGCGCACTGACGAAAATTCAGACACCCGCAACAGGACACGCTCCACTTCGCCTCTACGCGGGGAAAAGGGCACCTCTTGAGGGCCAAACGCGCGCTCCAGAGCACGCGTAGGACGCGACTGACACGCCACGCACAGCTACGCCAAGATCCTCACCGGCGACGAGCTATGGCGGCCAGCTACCTACTGCTACTGCGGACAGACACGCACACGCACAAGCGAGAGAGGGGGAGGCATGGCGCTCACAAAGCGGTGCACAAGCCGTGCCCGAACCCAACCGGAGAGGAGGAAGACGACTCGCAGGCGACGGCGCGACGCAGAGCTCTTCGGCGACGGCTCTAGCTCCCGACGCGAACCCGAAGCCTCCACGGGGACCTGCGGCCAGAAATCGAACAAGGAAGGGCTCAAGACGGCGCACGCGAGAGCACGGTGAGGGAGATGGCGTGACTCGCCGGAATTTCAGACGAAGGGCCTGCGGCCATGGCGGACCAAGCTCACCTGCAGAGGGGGGGCGAGGAGGCGGCGGCGGAAATTGAAGGGAGGAAAGGGGCTCCTAGGGTTCCCAGACGCGCTCGGGGCCGGCTTATAAAGGGGGGATGCCCCCAGCCACGCTGGCCGTCATCGACGTCGACGCCGGCGCCCGGTGTGAGAGGAGGCTCGGGGGGGACCTCGTCCACGCTGGAAAGACGATGAAGACGGGCGCTTGGATTCAGATCGAACGGCCAGGAGTTACCCCGCGTACCGCTTCGCTGGAAAGGCTCCAAGCGGGCTGCGGAGCGGAGGGCTGCTGGGCTGGGCCTTGCTGGGAGAGAGGAAACAAAAGAGCTAAGCCCCTTTGATTAAAAGAAATCCCAGCTGAGAAAAGAAAAGGAAAAAGAAAAAGAAAAAGGAGATAAAAATATATGAAACATATTTTTTAAAACTCCTTTCCTCATGCCAGATCATCCAAAACTGGTTGCATAATTTTGGATGCAGAGATAATTGCCCAAAAATTCAAACAGCACCATTTCTATTTAAAATTAAATAGAAAAGGCCTTTGGGGAGTTTTCAAGAGAAAAACAGAAGGTTCAAAATTCCATGAGCTTGAAATTCTTAATCCTTGCATTTTTCTAGATTTAACAAAATTGGTTTGACCAATTTTGACAACAACAAAAATGTGGCCCCTTTTGAATTCAAATTCACTTTGAACTAGGGCTACTGTTTTTGGTGGTGGCAAAAATGCTTTGAGGATTCTAAAACCCTTGCAATAGCAAATGAAATGGCTAGACCAAGTTTGGGGTCAAGAGGAGTGAGCATGCAACAAAGAAAATTCCTCCAATCCCCTTCTTGAACCATTTTGGAAGCAAAAGCAAACAACCCAAAAAGGCTCCAATCTCCAAGCCAATTAAGATCATCACATGAAATGACATACACATCCACCATGACAAGTTACAAGTCCGACAGAGGAAGTAAAATACATAGTGTTTGGTAGCTTATTAGATGTGGGCTGTTACAGCTCTCCCCTACCAACACAGGATCTCGTCCCGAGATCTAAGCAAGAAAAAGCTCGGGATACTCAGAACGGAGATGATCTTCACGCTCCCATGTTGCCTCCTTCTCCGACTGATGTGCCCACTGCACCTTGAGGAACTTGACGGTCTTGTTGCGAGTCTTGCGCTCGGACGAATCAAGAACACGGACTGGACGCTCTGAGTAAGAAAGATTCGCACTGAGCTGGATCTCGCCCAAGTCCACTGCCTGCTCTGGCTGTTTGAAACACTGCTTCAACTGAGACAGGTGGAACACATCATGCACCAAGGACAGACTCTCTGGCAGCTCGAGCCGAAAAGCAAGAGGTCCTCTAGTCTCAAGGATGCGGAAAGGTCCGACAAATCTGGGAGCCAACTTGCCTTTGATCCCAAAGCGGTGAGTGCCCCGAAGTGGAGACACTTTGAGGTATGCGAAGTCACCAACTTTGAAGTCAACACCACGGTGCTTCTTGTCATAATAGGCCTTCTGCCTAGACTGTGCTGTCTTTAAGTGCTCCCGGACAATCTTCACTCTGTCCTCTGCCTCTTGTATCACATCTGGACCAAACAGCTGCCTCTCACCCGTCTCGGACCAGTTCAAAGGTGTCCTGCACTTGCGACCATACAAGACTTCAAACGGCGCTGCCTGCAGACTTGCCTGATAGCTGTTGTTGTAAGAGAACTCAGCATACGGCAAGCACTCTTCCCACTTCATGTCAAACGAGATCACACATGCCCTCAACATGTCCTCGAGAATTTGATTCACACGCTCAACCTGCCCACTGGTCTGAGGGTAATAAGCGGTACTGAACAATACTGTCGTACCAATCGCCTTTTGAAAAGCCTGCCAGAACTTAGAGGTGAAAAGACTGCCTCTATCTGAACTGATCTTCTTGGGAATGCCATGCAAAGATACAACTCTTGCGGTGTACAAATCCGCCAACTGAGCTGCTGAAATGGAGTCCTTCACTGGAAATAAGTGGGCAACTTTGGAGAGATTGTCAATGACGACAAAGATGGCATTGTTCTTCTTCTGCGACGGAGGAAAACCCGTGATGAAATCCATCTCAATTTGATCCCATTTCCACTCCGGAATTTCAATTGGCTGAAGTAGCCCTGTAGGCTTCTGGTGATGTGCTTTCACTCTCCTGCACACATCACACTGGGAGAAAAAACGGGCAACATCCCGTTTCATACGAGTCCACCAAAAGCTCTGCTTGAGGTCCTGATACATCTTGGTGCTACCAGGGTGGATAGACAGCTTTGAGTCATGGGCTTCTTTCAAGATGACCTCTCTGAGACCTCCTTCCTTGGGAACAACAACTCGCTCCTCGAACATCACGGTGCCGTCATTATGCACTGAAAAGCAACTGTACTTCGGAACTGAGGCGGCCATACCCTGCTTGACTTTCTGAATCATTAAGCTACCAGACTGAGCTTCACGAATCTTCTCACGGATAGTGGGCTCTACCACAAGGTTGGCTAGATAGCCTGCTGGAACTAGCTCGAGATTGAGCCTTCGAAAGGACTCACACAAATCAGGGTGGATCTTCTGCACCTAGACACTGTTGCAATCACCCTTGCGGCTCAACGCATCGGCTATGACATTCGCCTTGCCAGGCGTATACTGAATATCCACGGAGTACTCAGTAATAGTCTTGAGCCATCTCCTTTGCCTCAAGTTCAGGTTAGGCTGCGTGAACAAGTACTTTAAGCTTTTGTGACCGGTGAACACATCAACCTTCCTCCCTAGGAGGAGGTGTCGCCAAGTAACCAACGCATGAATCACTGCAGCCAGCTCAAGATCGTGGGTCGGATAGTTCCTCTCAGCCTGCTTTAACTGTCTCGAGGTGTAAGCCACAATACTCTTTCCCTGCATCAACACTCCGCCAAGGCCATTCAACGAGGCGTCACAGAAAACTTGAAACGGCTGTGACTCGTCTGGCGGTGTAAGGATCGGAGCTGTGGTCAGCCTTAGCTTCAACTCATCAAAAGCTGTCTGGCATGCCTGTGACCAAATGTACTTCTTTCCCTTGCACAACAACTCCGTCATCGGCTTTGCTATCTTGGAGAAATTCTTGACAAACTTCCTGCAATAGCTGGCAAGTCCGAGAAAACTCCTCGGCTGCTTGACATTCTTCGGCGGAGTCCAATCCTGAATCGTCCGGATCCTGTCTGGATCAACAGCAATGCCCTCTGAGGAAATGACATGGCCAAGGAAGTTGACCTCATTGATCCAAAACTCACACTTGGAGAACTTGGCATAAAACTGGTGATCTCTCAATTTCTGCAACACCAATCTGAGATGCTCCTCATGTTCAGCCTCTGTCCTGGAGAAGACAAGGATGTCGTCGAGGTAGTGGAGGACGAACACATCTAGCCACTCTTGGAACAGATAGTTCATGGCCCTCATGAACGTCGGAGGCGCATTTGAGAAGCCAAACGTCATGACCGTAAACTCGTACAGTCCATAACGAGTGCGGAAGGATGTCTTGGGAATGTCCTCCTCACGGACACGAATCTGGTGGTACCCCATCTTTAAATCAAGCTTTGAAAACACCTTTGCTCCATGCAACTGCTCAAATAGGTCATTGATGTTGGGCAAAGGGTACTTGTTTTTAATTGTCTTCTTGTTGATACCACGGTAGTCTTGGACCAACCGACTAGTACCATCTTTCTTCTTCACAAAAAGACACGGGGCACCCCAAGGGGACGTGCTCGGGCGAATGAGCCCATCCTTCTCAAGCTTCACCAGCTGCTCTTTCAACTCAATCAGCTCTTCTGGACACATCTTGTAAGGCTGCCGAGATATCGGCTGTGTACCAGGTTCTAGCTCGATCACGAACTCAATAGCACGCACGGGTGGAATACCTGGCAACTCCTCTGGGAAGACATCTGGGAACTCTCGAACAACTCTGACCTCCTCGATCAATGGAGCAACTCCAGCGTTCAAAGCGTACAACTGTGCTGATCCTGCTGTCGAGCCACAACTGTACCAAATCTCTGCGCCTGAATCGTGCGTCAGCAACACGGTCTTGGACGGACAATCAATCTTGGCCTTGTACTTGACAAGCCAATCCATGCCCAGAATGACATCAATGTCGGAACGGGCCAAGACTATCGTTGATGCTGAAAAGATAGCACCTTGGATAGAGATCTCCACATCTGGAACAAAAGCAGTGGAGTTTGTCTTGGAACCCGTAGAAACAATAGATAACTGCTGAGACAAACCCTGCGGGTGTAACTCGGCACGCTCAACGAAATCTCTTGAGACAAAAGAGTGGGAAGCTCCGGAATCAAACAACACGGTCGCAGGAACAGAATTAACAAGTAACCTACCAATCACAATCTCAGACGACTGCGGAGCATCTGCCAAGGTCACGTTGTTCACACGGAGCGCTTGTGGCTGGGCCCGCACCATCGCGTTGCTCGGTGTAGAGCGAGGTGGGGGCGGAGGCAGCCGGGCGTAACGAGGGTCGGTGCACTGCGGAGACTTGTGCCCCGGCTTGCCACACTTGAAGCACGTGATCTCTGGCCTGGGCTGGCCCTGTGGAGCAGGCGGCCTCGCGGAGGGTGGAGTAGAGCGAGGTCCGTGCTGCACTGGGACGGGAGGGCGGGCAAAAGTGCGGACAACTGCCCCCCTCGGCTGAAACTGCTGACGCTGCGGCTGAGACTGAGGCTCTGCAACCCAGGACTTGGCCTTCTTGTGGACCATCACTACTGAACTGTGCTCTCTCTGCTTCCTCTTCTCTACGGAACGCTCTGCCTCAGCTGACTCCTGTCTGATAGCCTGGTCGACGAACTCTGAGAACAGGCGTGGCGTGGACAAGGTGAGCGCATACTTGATGTCCGTGGCAAGACCACCGCGGAACCTAGCAATGCGCTTGGCCTCTGTCGAGACCTCCTCTGGAGCATACCTGGCAAGCCTGACGAAGGCCAGGTTATACTCCTGCACAGACCTGTCCCCCTGCCTCAGAGCTAAGAACTCCTCGCGCTTCCTCTCGATCAGTCCACTGGGAATATGAGCAGCTCTGAAATCCCTGACGAAGTCCTCCCACGTGATCTCTGCATCACCCTTGTTGTCCTTGTACGTCGAGAACCAACTGCCTGCGGCACCCTGAAGCTGGAAGGAGGCGAAGGTGACGTAGTCGACGGGTCTGACAGTGTTGGCATTGAAGTGCTTCTTGATCTCTGCGATCCAGTCATCCGCCTCCAGCGGGTCTCGAGCCTCGGAGAACCTGGGGGGGCTGATCGCGAGGAACTGCTGCAGTGTGATGTACTGTGGTCGATCATTCCTCTGAGCACTCTAGTTCTGCAGCATCTGAAGGATCGCAGCTGTGCCCTGAGCCACTGCGGCTACTGCCTCCCCAAGGATAGGGTTCTCTGGCGGCGGCATGTTCGCTCTTGGCATCCTGTATACAGGAACACTTATGAGAACATGGTCGAATCATTGAAGTAACCAGAAGTTAAAGCAATATTGACAACAAAACTTCCTCACGAGGTATGAGAAAGCCGAAGGCTGAAATTCCACCAAGGTTAACCCGGAAAGTCGATAGCTAGGTTCTACTGGAATTCCCAAACAAAGATCATCCGAATCCAAGATAATAATCTGCTAGCGAGCTCACAACAATATATACGAGCGGTTGGAAACCTGAACAATGAGACATCTGCCCTGAGCGGCCCGCCATCACGGTCGTCCATAGGGGAAAAACACCACATCCATATTACCATAGGACGCCCGCCAATCCTGTATGGACGTTTCACCTGGGGTACGCCGTAAGCGAGGTAGAGCAGTCAACCCCAAGTGGCGGCTCAGTGGTCTCAAAGACGCCAACAGATCTCGTCGCTAGCAAAAATTATAGAGGAATCGGAGCCTCATGTAAACGAGAACCTAGATTGTTTTGAAAGGGGATAAGTTGCAGAGACAAAACATCGTTTCACTTCCTCACGGAAAAAGGGGTGGGAGGGTGGGATAAGGAGAAAACAGAAAGAGGTCCTACTCTCCGAAATTTTTTCCTATATAACTACCAAAATAGTTTCTAGACTCAACTTCGGCCAGTAAAGGGTCCTACAGTCAGTCCTGCTCTGATACCAAGTTGTAAGGCCCCTGATGCGGTACTAACTCTAACTAGTCGCTTTCGCGTCCGGTCGGAGTTAGAAGCGCATCAAACGCCACCGGCGCACGACACTCGCACTCGTGTCGCTGCCGGATTCTCGACAACAGGTATATAAACACAACTCTACAAGATAGGAATACATATAGATAGATAAATAGAGCAGGGCATACAACGCCACTGTCTAATAATACAATATCATCTGAGTACATCTCATCAATACATCAAGCGGAAGCATAATAGGGACCGAGTACGGTCAAGATCCAAATTACCCTAGAGAGGGCTACACATAATTATCCACCCACGGGAATGTCTGAACCCAACTACAAGATCCTACTGGTCGAGGTACTCGTACTCGTCGTCATCCTCCGGGGGCACCTCCACGAAATAACGTCTGGTGCTGGGGTCGAGGTAGTAGTCCACTGCAGCGGCCGATCAGGCAAAGCGGTAAAGACAGAAATGTAAACGGGGGTGAGAACATGTCATTACGGAATAACTAACCCTACAGGAAAGGTAAAGACATAGACAGGTTGCATCCGTACTAGCATATATGGTGGCTACTCGTTCTATCAGAATAGAGATGAGATCCAAGAAGTTACGTTGACAACGTGTCATAGGTCGGCTATTCACCTACTTACGCACACATAACACAACCTCATTTCTCTCTCGGTCCCCCTGGACGAAGAAAGACAACCAAGGCACGCACACGGTTTGTCAAGTTTTATAGCATGATTATAACTGATGTTATTCTATGAACAAGGAGTAGGTCTCAAGTCGTCCATAACCGCGGACACGGCTTTTCGAAAAGATTTACCCTGCAGGGGTGTACCAACTGTCCATTATAGACGTCGCATGTACGCCCGGTTTCCATTTGGCTAGGTAAGCGCCTGAAACTCCGGAACGTCAGAGTCCCTCTAACTAACGACACACATATCCGGGTGGCCCCCGGGGAGTCGACATCCAATCCAGGAGCTGGGCACGCTCTTGGATCGGCCTCTTCCGTATCAACAGGGTTTGGGTTACCGGTGAAGCCTCACATGGGGATCGGGCCCTCGCCGGTCAGTTTTGGGCCAGCCAAGAAACTATGTCCTCCTGGCCCTGGTTTGGTTTGGAAACAACTGGGGATCCAACCAGCACACACACGTTGCAAATGTAAATCAGCTTGGGCCACCACTAGAATGTATGAAGCTAGGTAGGTAAGACAAGGGGGCCCCATAAAACCCCACACACGATTATGCACGCTCGTCGAGAAACACAATACCCGGAACTCGGGTCCTATGTGACTCAAATGGAACAAAGCACCAGACGGGAATAGTCCAGCCTTCCACCTTTCGTCGAATATAAATTAACATCATTTAACAATAATAAATATCAACCAACTTCTTTTATAGCATGTTATCCCAACCATAAATATATAGGGTAAGCAGCAAGTTTTCTATCCATACTAAGCAATGGCTGAGCAGCGGTAACTTAGCAGTACAATGGTTTGCTGGGATGTGGGGATCATGGTTGTATGGTTTTCAACATGGCATATAAAGTGGATAGGACCAAGCAACAACGTTCTAGTTCTACAGCTAGGCATGAGCAGAAAGTTATAAAGTAATGACACAGTTTCTCCCCCTTGCCTGGTAAGGTAGTCGAAGCAGCACCCACGGTACCCTCGGGCTCGGTGTCGGACAGCTCCACGTAAGTTTCCTCGTTAGTTTCGGGTGCTAACGTAAAGTTATCGGCAAGGGAAAACACACAAGTAAGCAACTGATGCAAACTCAAACAAGGATGGCATGCTCAAGTTTTATTGACATGGTATGACCCTGTCTAGTCAAGTTTAAGTGAAGGTGATGACGACAAGTCATCACTTTCACATGCATTTTATTTATTGTTGTAATGGCTTTGGTCTAAGCCTTAACTTAGGTGTAAGTAGCAGGATAGCATGACATGATCAACAAAGCATTACAAGAATTTAGATAACATGAAAGTAAAACAATGATTCCGGAGACGGAGTAGTGTCGGTGAACTTGACACAAGGAAGGTGCAACAAAGGTTGGAACCCAGCCACATTACATATGTCAATATGTTAGGGGTTGAATTGAAGAAGAAGATGACATGGAACAAGATTGAAAGGATCAGATGATCAACATTTCAAATGCACTAAAGTTGAAATGTTGCAGGCAGAAGAATGGAAAGCTCCTGGATCAGGTGATCACACCTTGCCCCCATGAGTTGCTCAAAACACCATGAGAACTTCACCATTGAAAACCTTGCAGAAAAGCACCCCAAAAACATATATGATATGTCTCCATTTGAAAAGGTGGTCAAAATCAGATTTGAATTTGAATGCAAATTCAAATTTGAATTTAAACAGAAAAGAAAAAAATAAAAGAAAAAGGAAAAAGAAAAAGAAAAATGAGCTCAGCCCAATCGGGCTAGCTTCGGGCAAAAGGCCCACTGCCACTCTCCACGGCCCACTCACACTGGCCTGCTCGGCTCTGGACAGCCTGGGTCGCTGACATGCGGGACCCAGGTGTCAGCCTCTGGAATAAACTCAAAAAAAAGGGGGGGCAATGTGCTCCATGCGGGACTCGAACCCGCGCCTCCCCGTTGCCTCTCACGCTTCGCTGCCACTGCGCTACGATGCGAGTTCTGAACCATAGGGGGCTAAAACGAAGGTAACCTGTACCCCGTCCGTTAACTGAAGATCCGGCAGACAGCCGTCAGTGCCCCGCAGTCCTGGCTACTCCGGCGACCCTAGCGTCGAGCTCCGGCCGCCAAACTTCAATCTAATCGCGGGGAACCCGAGAGGGATCATCCCTCCACGCATCTGAGCAAACTCCGGGGTCCCTGCTCGCTCGACATCGCCGGCAGCTTCACGGGAACAGAGCGGCGGCACGGTGTCGAACGGCGCAGCCTGACAGAACACAAGCGGCCCCACTTTGGGCGACACGCACGTCGAGCACAACACTCCTCCGGCCATGGCATCACTGCAGGCACGCAGAGGGCACATCCACGACACCGTGGGTGCCCCTGCCTTGGCCGGAGCCTCACCGGAGAGGGAGAGCTCCTGCTGAACATGGCGGCGCACTGACGAAAATTCAGACACCCGCAACAGGACACGCTCCACTTCGCCTCTACGCGGGGAAAAGGGCACCTCTTGAGGGCCAAACGCGCGCTCCAGAGCACGCGTAGGACGCGACTGACACGCCACGCACGGCTACGCCAAGATCCTCACCGGTGACGAGCTATGGCGGCCAGCTACCTACTGCTACTGCGGACAGACACGCACACGCACAAGCGAGAGAGGGGGAGGCATGGCGCTCACCTAGCGGTGCACAAGCCGTGCCCGAACCCAACCGGAGAGGAGGAAGACGACTCGCAGGCGACGGCGCGACGCAGAGCTCTTCGGCGACGGCTCTAGCTCCCGACGCGAACCCGAAGCCTCCACGGGGACCTGCGGCCAGAAATCGAACAAGGAAGGGCTCAAGACGACGCACGCGAGAGCACGGTGAGGGAGATGGTGTAGCTCGCCGGAATTTCAGACGAAGGGCCCGCGGCCATGGCGGACCAAGCTCACCTGCAGAGGGGGGGCGAGGAGGCGGCGGCGGAAATTGAAGGGAGGAAAGGGGCTCCTAGGGTTCCCGGACGCGCTCGGGGCCGGCTTATAAAGGGGGGATGCCCCCAGCCACGCTAGCCGTCATCGACGTCGACGCCGGCGCCCGGTGTGAGAGGAGGCTCGGGGGGGGATCTCGTCCACGCTGGAAAGACGATGAAGACGGGCGCTTGGATTCAGATCGAACGGCCAGGAGTTACCCCGCGTACCGCTTCGCTGGAAAGGCTCCAAGCGGGCTGCGGAGCGGAGGGCTGCTGGGCTGGGCCTTGCTGGGAGAGAGGAAACAAAAGAGCTAAGCCCCTTTGATTAAAAGAAATCCCAGCTGAGAAAAGAAAAGGAAAAAGAAAAAGAAAAAGGAGATAAAAATATATGAAACATATTTTTTTAAACTCCTTTCCTCATGCCAGATCATCCAAAACTGGTTGCATAATTTTGGATGCAGAGATAATTGCCCAAAAATTCAAACAGCACCATTTCTATTTAAAATTAAATAGAAAAGGCCTTTGGGGAGTTTTCAAGAGAAAAACAGAAGGCTCAAAATTCCATGAGCTTGAAATTCTTAATCCTTGCATTTTTCTAGATTTAACAAAATTGGTTTGACCAATTTTGACAACAACAAAAATGTGGCCCCTTTTGAATTCAAATTCACTTTGAACTAGGGCTACTGTTTTTGGTGGTGGCAAAAATGCTTTGAGGATTCTAAAACCCTTGCAATAGCAAATGAAATGGCTAGACAAAGTTTGGGGTCAAGAGGAGTGAGCATGCAACAAAGAAAATTCCTCCAATCCCCTTCTTGAACCATTTTGGAAGCAAAAGCAAACAACCCAAAAAGGCTCCAATCTCCAAGCCAATTAAGATCATCACATGAAATGACATACACATCCACCATGACAAGTTACATGTCCGACAGAGGAAGTAAAATACATAGTGTTTGGTAGCTTATTACATGTGGGCTGTTACAGCTCTCCCCTACCAACACAGGATCTCGTCCCGAGATCTAAGAAAGAAAAAGCTCGGGATACTCAGAACGGAGATGATCTTCACGCTCCCATGTTGCCTCCTTCTCCGAGTGATGTGCCCACTGCACCTTGAGGAACTTGACGGTCTTGTTGCGAGTCTTGCGCTCGGACGAATCAAGAACACGGACTGGACGCTCTGAGTAAGAAAGATTCGCACTGAGCTGGATCTCGCCCAAGTCCACTGCCTGCTCTGGCTGTTTGAAACACTGCTTCAACTGAGACAGGTGGAACACATCATGCACCAAGGACAGACTCTCTGGCAGCTCGAGCCGAAAAGCAAGAGGTCCTCTAGTCTCAAGGATGCGGAAAGGTCCGACAAATCTGGGAGCCAACTTGCCTTTGATCCCAAAGCGGTGAGTGCCCCGAAGTGGAGACACTTTGAGGTATGCGAAGTCACCAACTTTGAAGTCAACACCACGGTGCTTCTTGTCATAATAGGCCTTCTGCCTAGACTGTGCTGTCTTTAAGTGCTCCCGGACAATCTTCACTCTGTCCTCTGCCTCTTGTATCACATCTGGACCAAACAGCTGCCTCTCACCCGTCTCGGACCAGTTCAAAGGTGTCCTGCACTTGCGACCATACAAGACTTCAAACGGCGCTGCCTGCAGACTTGCCTGATAGCTGTTGTTGTAAGAGAACTCAGCATACGGCAAGCACTCTTCCCACTTCATGTCAAACGAGATCACACATGCCATCAACATGTCCTCGAGAATTTGATTCACACGCTCAACTTGCCCACTGGTCTGAGGGTGATAAGCGGTACTGAACAATACTGTCGTACCAATCGCCTTTTGAAAAGCCTGCCAGAACTTAGAGGTGAAAAGACTGCCTCTATCTGAACTGATCTTCTTGGGAATTCCATGCAAAGATACAACTCTTGCGGTGTACAAATCCGCCAACTGAGCTGCTGAAATGGAGTCCTTCACTGGAAAGAAGTGGGCAACTTTGGAGAGATTGTCAATGACGACAAAGATGGCATTGTTCTTCTTCTGCGACGGAGGAAAACCTGTGATGAAATCCATCTCAATTTGATCCCATTTCCACTCCGGAATTTCAATTGGCTGAAGTAGCCCTCCAGGCTTCTGGTGCTGTGCTTTCACTCTCCTGCACACATCACACTGGGAGAAAAAACGGGCAACATCCCGTTTCATACGAGTCCACCAAAAGCTCTGCTTGAGGTCCTGATACATCTTGGTGCTACCAGGGTGGATAGACAGCTTTGAGTCATGGGCTTCTTTCAAGATGACCTCTCTGAGACCTCCTTCCTTGGGAACAACAACTCGCTCCTCGAACATCACGGTGCCGTCATTATGCACTGAAAAGCAACTGTACTTCGGAACTGAGGCGGCCATACCCTGCTTGACTTTCTGAATCATTAAGCTACCAGACTGAGCTTCACGAATCTTCTCACGGATAGTGGGCTCTACCACAAGGTTGGCTAGATAGCCTGCTGGAACTAGCTCAAGATTGAGCCTTCGAAAGGACTCACACAAATCAGGGTGGATCTTCTGCACCTAGACACTGTTGCAATCACCCTTGCGGCTCAACGCATCGGCTATGACATTCGCCTTGCCAGGCGTATACTGAATATCCACGGAGTACTCAGTAATAGTCTCGAGCCATCTCCTTTGCCTCAAGTTCAGGTTAGGCTGCGTGAACAAGTACTTTAAGCTTTTGTGACCGGTGAACACATCAACCTTCCTCCCTAGGAGGAGGTGTCGCCAAGTAACCAACGCATGAATCACTGCAGCCAGCTCAAGATCGTGGGTCGGATAGTTCCTCTCAACCTGCTTTAACTGTCTCGAGGTGTAAGCCACAATACTCTTTCCCTGCATCAACACTCCGCCAAGGCCATTCAACGAGGCGTCACAGAAAACTTGAAACGGCTGTGACTCGTCTGGCGGTGTAAGGATCGGAGTTGTGGTCAGCCTTAGCTTCAACTCATCAAAAGTTGTCTGGCAAGCCTGTGACCAAATGTACTTCTTTCCCTTGCACAACAACTCCGTCATCGGCTTTGCTATCTTGGAGAAATTCTTGACAAACTTCCTGCAATAGCTGGCAAGTCCGAGAAAACTCCTCAGCTGTTTGACATTCTTCGGCGGAGTCCAATCCTGAATCGTCCGGACCCTGTCTGGATCAACAGCAATGCCCTCTGAGGAAATGACATGGCCAAGGAAGTTGACCTTATTGAGCCAAAACTCACACTTGGAGAACTTGGCATAAAACTGGTGATCTCTCAATTTCTGCAACACCAATCTGAGATGCTCCTCATGTTCAGCCTCTGTCCTGGAGAAGACAAGGATGTCGTCGAGGTAGTGGAGGACGAACACATCTAGCCACTCTTGGAACAGATAGTTCATGGCCCTCATGAACGTCGGAGGCGCATTTGAGAAGCCAAACGTCATGACCGTAAACTCGTACAGTCCATAACGAGTGCGGAAGGATGTCTTGGGAATGTCCTCCTCACGGACACGAATCTGGTGGTACCCCATCTTTAAATCAAGCTTTGAAAACACCTTTGCTCCATGCAACTGCTCAAATAGGTCATTGATGTTGGGCAAAGGGTACTTGTTTTTAATTGTCTTCTTGTTGATACCACGGTAGTCTTGGACCAACCGACTAGTACCATCTTTCTTCTTCACAAAAAAACACGGGGCACCCCAAGGGGACGTGCTCGGGCGAATGAGCCCATCCTTCTCAAGCTTCACCAGCTGCTCTTTCAACTCAATCAGCTCTTCTGGACACATCTTGTAAGGCTGCCGAGATATCGGCTGTGTACCAGGTTCTAGCTCGATCACGAACTCAATAGCACGCACGGGTGGAATACCTGGCAACTCCTCTGGGAAGACATCTGGGAACTCTCGAACAACTCTGACCTCCTCGATCAATGGAGCAACTCCAGCGTTCAAAGCGTACAACTGTGTTGATCCTGCTGTCGAGCCACAACTGTACCAAATCTCTGCGCCTGAATCGTGCGTCAGCAACACGGTCTTGGACGGACAATCAATCTTGGCCTTGTACTTGACAAGCCAATCCATGCCCAGAATGACATCAATGTCGGAACGGGCCAAGACTATCGTTGATGCTGAAAAGATAGCACCCTGGATAGAGATCTCCACATCTGGAACAAAAGCAGTGGAGTTTGTCTTGGAACCCAGAGAAACAATAGATAACTGCTGAGACAAACCCTGCGGGTGTAACTCGGCACGCTCAACGAAAGCTCTTGAGACAAAAGAGTGGGAAGCTCCGGAATCAAACAACACGGTCGCAGGAACAGAATTAACAAGTAACCTACCAATCACAATCTCAGACGACTGCTGAGCATCTGCCAAGGTCATGTTGTTCACACAGAGCGCTCGTGGCTGGGCCCACACCATCGCGTTGCTCGGTGTAGAGCGAGGTGGGGGCGGAGGCAGCCGGGCGTAACGAGGGTCGGTGCACTGCGGAGACTTGTGCCCCGGCTTGCCACACTTGAAGCACGTGATCTCTGGCCTGGGCTGGCCCTGTGGAGCAGGCGGCCTCGCGGAGGGTGGAGTAGAGCGAGGTCCGTGCTGCACTGGGACGGGAGGGCGGGCAAAAGTGCGGACAACTGCCCCCCTCGGCTGAAACTGCTGACGCTGCGGCTGAGACTGAGGCTCTGCAACCCAGGACTTGGCCTTCTTGTGGACCATCACTGCTGAACTGTGCTCTCTCTGCTTCCTCTTCTCTACGGAACGCTCTGCCTCAACTGACTCCTGTCTGATAGCCTGGTCGACGAACTCTGAGAACAGGCGTGGCGTGGACAAGGTGAGCGCATACTTGATGTCCGTGGCAAGACCACCGCGGAACCTGGCAATGCGCTTGGCCTCTGTCGAGACCTCCTCTGGAGCATACCTGGCAAGCCTGACGAAGGTCAGGTTATACTCCTGCACAGACCTGTCCCCCTTCCTCAGAGCTAAGAACTCCTCGCGCTTCCTCTCGATCAGTCCACTTGGAATATGAGAAGCTCTGAAATCCCTGACGAAGTCCTCCCACGTGATCTCTGCATCACCCTTGTTGTCCTTGTACGTCGAGAACCAACTGCCTGCGGCACCCTGAAGCTGGAAGGAGGCGAAGGTGACGTAGTCGACGGGTCTGACGGTGTTGGCATTGAAGTGCTTCTTGATCTCTGCGATCCAGTCATCCGCCTCCAGCGGGTCTCGAGCCTCGAAGAACCTGGGGGGGCTGATCGCGAGGAACTGCTGCAGTGTGGTGTATTGTGGTCGATCATTCCTCTGAGCACTCTGGTTCTGCAGCATCTGAAGGATCGTAGCTGTGCCCTGAGCCACTGCGGCTACAGCCTCCCCAAGGATAGGGTTCTCTGGCGGCGGCATGTTCGCTCTTGGCATCCTGTATACAGGAACACTTATGAGAACATGGTCGAATCATTGAAGTAACCAGAAGTTAAAGCAATATTGACAACAAGACTTCCTCACGAGGTATGAGAAAGCCGAAGGCTGAAATTCCACCAAGGTTAACCCGGAAAGTCGATAGCTAGGTGCTACTGGAATTCCCAAACCAAGATCATCCGAATCCAAGATAATAATCTGCTAGCGAGCTCACAACAATATATACGAGCGGTTGGAAACCTGAACAATGAGACATCTGCCCTGAGCGGCCCGCCATCACGGTCGTCCATAGGGGAAAAACACCACATCCATATTACCATAGGACGCCCGCCAATCCTGTATGGACGTTTCACCTGGGGTACTCCGTAAGCGAGGTAGAGCAGTCAACCCCAAGTGGCGGCTCAGTGGTCTCAAAGACGCCAACACATCTCGTCGCTAGCAAAAATTATAGAGGAATCGGAGCCTCATGTAAACGAGAACCTAGATTGTTTTGAAAGGGGATAAGTTGCAGAGACAAAACATCGTTTCACTTCCTCACGGAAAAAGGGGTGGGAGGGTGGGATAAGGAGAAAACAGAAAGAGGTCCTACTCTCCGAAATTTTTCCTATATAACTACCAAAATAGTTTCTAGACTCAACTTCGGCCAGTAAAGGGTCCTACAGTCAGTCCTGCTCTGATACCAAGTTGTAAGGCCCCTGATGCGGTACTAACTCTAACTAGTCGCTTTCGCGTCCGGTCGGAGTTAGAAGCGCATCAAACGCCACCGGCGCACGACACTCGCACTCGTGTCGCTGCCGGATTCTCGACAACAGGTATATAAACACAACTCTACAAGATAGGAATACATATAGATAGATAAATAGAGCAGGGCATACAACGCCACTGTCTAATAATACAATATCATCTGAGTACATCTCATCAATACATCAAGCGGAAGCATAATAGGGACCGAGTACGGTCAAGATCCAAATTGCCCTAGAGAGGGCTACACATAATTATCCACCCACGGGAATGTCTGAACCCAACTACAAGATCCTACTGGTCGAGGTACTCGTACTCGTCGTCATCCTCCGGGGGCACCTCCACGAAATAACGTCCGGTGCTGGGGTCGAGGTAGTAGTCCACTGCAGCGGCCGATCAGGCAAAGCGGTAAAGATAGAAATGTAAACGGGGGTGAGAACATGTCATTATGGAATAACTAACCCTACAGGAAAGGTAAAGACATAGACAGGTTGCATCCGTACTAGCATATATGGTGGATACTCGTTCTATCAGAATAGAGATGAGATCCAAGAAGTTACGTTGACAACGTGTCATAGGTCGGCTATTCACCTACTTACGCAAACATAACACAACCTCATTTCTCTCTCGGTCCCCCTGGACGAAGAAAGACAACCAAGGCACGCACACGGTTTGTCAAGTTTTATAGCATGATTATAACTGATGTTATTCTATGAACAAGGAGTAGGTCTCAAGTCGTCCATAACCGCGGACACGGCTTTTCGAAAAGATTTACCCTGCAGGGGTGTACCAACTGTCCATTATAGACGTCGCATGTACGCCCGGTTTCCATTTGGCTAGGTAAGCGCCTGAAACTCCGGAACGTCAGAGTCCCTCTAACTAACGACACACATATCCGGGTGGCCCCCGGGGAGTCGACATCCAATCCAGGAGCTGGGCACGCTCTTGGATCGGCCTCTTCCGTATCAAAAGGGTTTGGGTTACCGGTGAAGCCTCACATGGGGACCGGGCCCTCGCCGGTCAGTTTTGGGCCAGCCAAGAAACTATGTCCTCCTGGCCCTGGTTTGGTTTGGAAACAACTGGGGATCCAACCAGCACACACACGTTGCAAATGTAAATCAGCTTGGGCCACCACTAGAATGTATGAAGCTAGGTAGGTAAGACAAGGGGGCCCATAAAACCCCACACACGATTAGGCACGCTCGTCGAGAAACACAATACCCGGAACTCGGGTCCTATGTGACTCAAATGGAACAAAGCACCAGACGGGAATAGTCCAGCCTTCCACCTTTCGTCGAATATAAATTAACATAATTTAACAATAATAAATATCAACCAACTTCTTTTATAGCATGTTATCCCAACCATAAATATATAGGGTAAGCAGCAAGTTTTCTATCCATACTAAGCAATGGCTGAGCAGCGGTAACTTAGCAGTACAATGGTTTGCTGGGATGTGGGGATCATGGTTGTATGGTTTTCAACATGGCATATAAAGTGGATAGGACCAAGCAACAACGTTCTAGTTCTATAGCTAGGCATGAGCAGAAAGTTATAAAGTAATGACACAGTTTCTGCCCCTTGCAAGGTAAGGTAGTCGAAGCAGCACCCACGGTACCCTCGGGCTCGGTGTCGGACAGCTCCACGTAAGTCTCCTCGTTAGTCTCGGATGCTAACGTAAAGTTATCGGCAAGGGAAAACACACAAGTAAGCAACTGATGCAAACTCAAACAAGGATGGCATGCTCAAGTTTTATTGACATGGTATGACCCTGTCTAGTCAAGTTTAAGTGAAGGTGATGACGACAAGTCATCACTTTCACATGCATTTTATTTATTGTTGTAATGGCTTTGGTCTAAGCCTTAACTTAGGTGTAAGTAGCAGGATAGCATGACATGATCAACAAAGCATTACAAGAATTTAGATAACATGAAAGTAAAACAATGATTCCGGAGACGGAGTAGTGTCGGTGAACTTGACACAAGGAAGGTGCAACAAAGGTTGGAACCCAGCCACATTACATATGTCAATATGTTAGGGGTTGAATTGAAGAAGAAGATGACAAGGAACAAGATTGAAAGGATCAGATGATCAACATTTCAAATGCACTAAAGTTGAAATGTTGCAGGCAGAAGAATGGAAAGCTCCTGGATCAGGTGATCACACCTTGCCCCCATGAGTTGCTCAAAACACCATGAGAACTTCACCATTGAAAACCTTGCAGAAAAGCACCCCAAAAACATATATGATATGTCTCCATTTGAATTTGCAAGGGCAGTTGCAAATTCAACTGAAGTTTAGGGGGCTGAGTGCAAAATTGCACCACATGAATTTTGAGAAGGTTCAAATGACTAAATCATCATCACCATGCAACTCCTTGTGAAAAATTACCCAAAATCCTTATATGGCATGGGCAATTTAAGTTTTGAACAAACTTGGCAGATTCAAAGAAATGAAAAGGGATTATTTGCAAAATGGCCACACTTCAATTTTTAGAAGGGGTCAAATGCAAAAGTGGACCTCACCAGGTTGGTCAGTAGCTCAAGCTACCCCAAAAACATATATGGGAAGCCCCTTTTTGAAAAGGTGGTCAAAATCAGATTTGAATTTGAATGCAAATTCAAATTTGAATTTAAACAGAAAAGAAAAAAAAGAAAAAGGAAAAAGAAAAAAAAACAATGAGCTCAGCCCAATCGGGCTGGCTTCGGGCAAAAGGCCCACTGCCACTCTCCACGGCCCACTCACACTGGCCTGCTCGGCTCTGGACAGCCTAGGTCGCTGACATGCGGGACCCAGGTGTCAGCCTCTGGAATAAACTCAAAAAAAAGGGGGGGCAACGTGCTCCATGCGGGACTCGAACCCGCGCCTCCCCGTTGCCTCTCACACTTCGCTGCCACTGCGCTACGATGCGAGTTCTGAACCATAGGGGGCTAAAACAAAGGTAACCTGTACCCCGTCCGTTAACTGAAGATCCGGCAGACAGCCGTCAGTGCCCCGCAGTCCTGGCTACTCCGGCGACCCTAGCGTCGAGCTCCGGCCGCCAAACTTCAATCTAATCGCGGGGAACCCGAGAGGGATCATCCCTCCACGCATCTGAGCAAACTCCAGGGTCCCTGCTCGCTCGACATCGCCGGCAGCTTCACGGGAACAGAGCGGCGGCACGGTGTCGAACGGCGCAGCCTGACAGAACACAAGCGGCCCCCTCTTTGGGCGACACGCACGTCGAGCACAGCACTCCTCCGGCCATGGCATCACTGTAGGCACGCAAAGGGCAGATCCACGACACCGTGGGTGCCCCTGCCTTGGCCGGAGCCTCACCGGAGAGGGAGAGCTCCTGCTCTGAACATGGCGGCGCACTGACGAAAATTCAGACACCCGCAACAGGACACGCTCCACTTCGCCTCTACGCGGGGAAAAGGGCACCTCTTGAGGGCCAAACGCGCGCTCCAGAGCACGCGTAGGACGCGACTGACACGCCACGCACGGCTACGCCAAGATCCTCACCGGCGACGAGCTATGGCGGCCAGCTACCTACTGCTACTGCGGACAGACACGCACACGCACAAGCGAGAGAGGGGAGGCATGGCGCTCACCTAGCGGTGCACAAGCCGTGCCCGAACCCAACCGGAGAGGAGGAAGACGACTCGCAGGCGACAGCGCGACGCAGAGCTCTTCGGCGACGGCTCTAGCTCCCGACGCGAACCCGAAGCCTCCACGGGGACCTGCGGCCAGAAATCGAACAAGGAAGGGCTCAAGACGGCGCACGCGAGAGCACGGTGAGGGAGATGGCGTGACTCGCCGGAATTTCAGACGAAGGGCCCGCGGCCATGGCGGACCAAGCTCACCTGCAGAGGGGGGGCGAGGAGGCGGCGGCGGAAATTGAAGGGAGGAAAGGGGATCCTAGGGTTCCCGGACGCGCTCGGGGCCGGCTTATAAAGGGGGGATGCCCCCAACCACGCTGGCCGTCATCGACGTCGACGCCGGCGCCCGGTGTGAGAGGAGGCTCAGGGGGGGACCTCGTCCACGCTGGAAAGACGATGAAGACGGGCGCTTGGATTCAGATCGAACGGCCAGGAGTTACCCCGCGTACCGCTTCGCTGGAAAGGCTCCAAGCGGGCTGCGGAGCGGAGGGCTGCTGGGCTGGGCCTTGCTGGGAGAGAGGAAACAAAAGAGCTAAGCCCCTTTGATTAAAAGAAATCCCAGCTGAGAAAAGAAAAGGAAAAAGAAAAAGAAAAAGGAGATAAAAATATATGAAACATATTTTTTAAAACTCCTTTCCTCATGCCAGATCATCCAAAACTGGTTGCATAATTTTGGATGCAGAGATAATTGCCCAAAAATTCAAACAACACCATTTCTATTTAAAATTAAATAGAAAAGGCCTTTGGGGAGTTTTCAAGAGAAAAACAGAAGGTTCAAAATTCCATGAGCTTGAAATTCTTAATCCTTGCATTTTTCTAGATTTAACAAAATTGGTTTGACCAATTTTGACAACAACAAAAATGTGGCCCCTTTTGAATTCAAATTCACTTTGAACTAGGGCTACTGTTTTTGGTGGTGGCAAAAATGCTTTGAGGATTCTAAAACCCTTGCAATAGCAAATGAAATGGCTAGACCAAGTTTGGGGTCAAGAGGAGTGAGCATGCAACAAAGAAAATTCCTCCAATCCCCTTCTTGAACCATTTTGGAAGCAAAAGCAAACAACCCAAAAAGGCTCCAATCTCCAAGCCAATTAAGATCATCACATGAAATGACATACACATCCACCATGACAAGTTACAAGTCCGACAGAGGAAGTAAAATACATAGTGTTTGGTAGCTTATTAGATGTGGGCTGTTACAGCTCTCCCATACCAACACAGGATCTCGTCCCGAGATCTAAGCAAGAAAAAGCTCGGGATACTCAGAACGGAGATGATCTTCACGCTCCCATGTTGCCTCCTTCTCCGACTGATGTGCCCACTGCACCTTGAGGAACTTGACGGTCTTGTTGCGAGTCTTGCGCTCGGACGAATCAAGAACACGGACTGGACGCTCTGAGTAAGAAAGATTCGCACTGAGCTGGATCTCGCCCAAGTCCACTGCCTGCTCTGGCTGTTTGAAACACTGCTTCAACTGAGACAGGTGGAACACATCATGCACCAAGGACAGACTCTCTGGCAGCTCGAGCCGAAAAGCAAGAGGTCCTCTAGTCTCAAGGATGCGGAAAGGTCCGACAAATCTGGGAGCCAACTTGCCTTTGATCCCAAAGCGGTGAGTGCCCCGAAGTGGAGACACTTTGAGGTATGCGAAGTCACCAACTTTGAAGTCAACACCACGGTGCTTCTTGTCATAATAGGCCTTCTGCCTAGACTGTGCTGTCTTTAAGTGCTCCCGGACAATCTTCACTCTGTCCTCTGCCTCTTGTATCACATCTGGACCAAACAGCTGCCTCTCACCCGTCTCGGACCAGTTCAAAGGTGTCCTGCACTTGCGACCATACAAGACTTCAAACGGCGCTGCCTGCAGACTTGCCTGATAGCTGTTGTTGTAAGAGAACTCAGCATACGGCAAGCACTCTTCCCACTTCATGTCAAACGAGATCACACATGACCTCAACATGTCCTCGAGAATTTGATTCACACGCTCAACCTGCCCACTGGTCTGAGGGTAATAAGCGGTACTGAACAATACTGTCGTACCAATCGCCTTTTGAAAAGCCTGCCAGAACTTAGAGGTGAAAAGACTGCCTCTATCTGAACTGATCTTCTTGGGAATGCCATGCAAAGATACAACTCTTGCGGTGTACAAATCCGCCAACTGAGCTGCTGAAATGGAGTCCTTCACTGGAAATAAGTGGGCAACTTTGGAGAGATTGTCAATGACGACAAAGATGGCATTGTTCTTCTTCTGCGACGGAGGAAAACCCGTGATGAAATCCATCTCAATTTGATCCCATTTCCACTCCGGAATTTCAATTGGCTGAAGTAGCCCTGTAGGCTTCTGGTGATGTGCTTTCACTCTCCTGCACACATCACACTGGGAGAAAAAACGGGCAACATCCCGTTTCATACGAGTCCACCAAAAGCTCTGCTTGAGGTCCTGATACATCTTGGTGCTACCAGGGTGGATAGAAAGCTTTGAGTCATGGGCTTCTTTCAAGATGACCTCTCTGAGACCTCCTTCCTTGGGAACAACAACTCGCTCCTCGAACATCACGGTGCCGTCATTATGCACTGAAAAGCAACTGTACTTCGGAACTGAGGCGGCCATACCCTGCTTGACTTTCTGAATCATTAAGCTACCAGACTGAGCTTCACGAATCTTCTCACGGATAGTGGGCTCTACCACAAGGTTGGCTAGATAGCCTGCTGGAACTAGCTCGAGATTGAGCCTTCGAAAGGACTCACACAAATCAGGGTGGATCTTCTGCACCTAGACACTGTTGCAATCACCCTTGCGGCTCAACGCATCGGCTATGACATTCGCCTTGCCAGGCGTATACTGAATATCCACGGAGTACTCAGTAATAGTCTTGAGCCATCTCCTTTGCCTCAAGTTCAGGTTAGGCTGCGTGAACAAGTACTTTAAGCTTTTGTGACCGGTGAACACATCAACCTTCCTCCCTAGGAGGAGGTGTCGCCAAGTAACCAACGCATGAATCACTGCAGCCAGCTCAAGATCGTGGGTCGGATAGTTCCTCTCAGCCTGCTTTAACTGTCTCGAGGTGTAAGCCACAATACTCTTTCCCTGCATCAACACTCCGCCAAGGCCATTCAACGAGGCGTCACAGAAAACTTGAAACGGCTGTGACTCGTCTGGCGGTGTAAGGATCGGAGCTGTGGTCAGCCTTAGCTTCAACTCATCAAAAGCTGTCTGGCATGCCTGTGACCAAATGTACTTCTTTCCCTTGCACAACAACTCCGTCATCGGCTTTGCTATCTTGGAGAAATTCTTGACAAACTTCCTGCAATAGCTGGCAAGTCCGAGAAAACTCCTCGGCTGCTTGACATTCTTCGGCGGAGTCCAATCCTGAATCGTCCGGATCCTGTCTGGATCAACAGCAATGCCCTCTGAGGAAATGACATGGCCAAGGAAGTTGACCTCATTGATCCAAAACTCACACTTGGAGAACTTGGCATAAAACTGGTGATCTCTCAATTTCTGCAACACCAATCTGAGATGCTCCTCATGTTCAGCCTCTGTCCTGGAGAAGACAAGGATGTCGTCGAGGTAGTGGAGGACGAACACATCTAGCCACTCTTGGAACAGATAGTTCATGGCCCTCATGAACGTCGGAGGCGCATTTGAGAAGCCAAACGTCATGACCGTAAACTCGTACAGTCCATAACGAGTGCGGAAGGATGTCTTGGGAATGTCCTCCTCACGGACACGAATCTGGTGGTACCCCATCTTTAAATCAAGCTTTGAAAACACCTTTGCTCCATGCAACTGCTCAAATAGGTCATTGATGTTGGGCAAAGGGTACTTGTTTTTAATTGTCTTCTTGTTGATACCACGGTAGTCTTGGACCAACCGACTAGTACCATCTTTCTTCTTCACAAAAAGACACGGGGCACCCCAAGGGGACGTGCTCGGGCGAATGAGCCCATCCTTCTCAAGCTTCACCAGCTGCTCTTTCAACTCAATCAGCTCTTCTGGACACATCTTGTAAGGCTGCCGAGATATCGGCTGTGTACCAGGTTCTAGCTCGATCACGAACTCAATAGCACGCACGGGTGGAATACCTGGCAACTCCTCTGGGAAGACATCTGGGAACTCTCGAACAACTCTGACCTCCTCGATCAATGGAGCAACTCCAGCGTTCAAAGCGTACAACTGTGCTGATCCTGCTGTCGAGCCACAACTGTACCAAATCTCTGCGCCTGAATCGTGCGTCAGCAACACGGTCTTGGACGGACAATCAATCTTGGCCTTGTACTTGACAAGCCAATCCATGCCCAGAATGACATCAATGTCGGAACGGGCCAAGACTATCGTTGATGCTGAAAAGATAGCACCTTGGATAGAGATCTCCACATCTGGAACAAAAGCAGTGGAGTTTGTCTTGGAACCCGTAGAAACAATAGATAACTGCTGAGACAAACCCTGCGGGTGTAACTCGGCACGCTCAACGAAATCTCTTGAGACAAAAGAGTGGGAAGCTCCGGAATCAAACAACACGGTCGCAGGAACAGAATTAACAAGTAACCTACCAATCACAATCTCAGACGACTGCGGAGCATCTGCCAAGGTCACGTTGTTCACACGGAGCGCTTGTGGCTGGGCCCGCACCATCGCGTTGCTCGGTGTAGAGCGAGGTGGGGGCGGAGGCAGCCGGGCGTAACGAGGGTCGGTGCACTGCGGAGACTTGTGCCCCGGCTTGCCACACTTGAAGCACGTGATCTCTGGCCTGGGCTGGCCCTGTGGAGCAGGCGGCCTCGCGGAGGGTGGAGTAGAGCGAGGTCCGTGCTGCACTGGGACGGGAGGGCGGGCAAAAGTGCGGACAACTGCCCCCCTCGGCTGAAACTGCTGACGCTGCGGCTGAGACTGAGGCTCTGCAACCCAGGACTTGGCCTTCTTGTGGACCATCACTACTGAACTGTGCTCTCTCTGCTTCCTCTTCTCTACGGAACGCTCTGCCTCAGCTGACTCCTGTCTGATAGCCTGGTCGACGAACTCTGAGAACAGGCGTGGCGTGGACAAGGTGAGCGCATACTTGATGTCCGTGGCAAGACCACCGCGGAACCTAGCAATGCGCTTGGCCTCTGTCGAGACCTCCTCTGGAGCATACCTGGCAAGCCTGACGAAGGCCAGGTTATACTCCTGCACAGACCTGTCCCCCTGCCTCAGAGCTAAGAACTCCTCGCGCTTCCTCTCGATCAGTCCACTGGGAATATGAGCAGCTCTGAAATCCCTGACGAAGTCCTCCCACGTGATCTCTGCATCACCCTTGTTGTCCTTGTACGTCGAGAACCAACTGCCTGCGGCACCCTGAAGCTGGAAGGAGGCGAAGGTGACGTAGTCGACGGGTCTGACAGTGTTGGCATTGAAGTGCTTCTTGATCTCTGCGATCCAGTCATCCGCCTCCAGCGGGTCTCGAGCCTCGGAGAACCTGGGGGGGCTGATCGCGAGGAACTGCTGCAGTGTGGTGTACTGTGGTCGATCATTCCTCTGAGCACTCTAGTTCTGCAGCATCTGAAGGATCGCAGCTGTGCCCTGAGCCACTGCGGCTACTGCCTCCCCAAGGATAGGGTTCTCTGGCGGCGGCATGTTCGCTCTTGGCATCCTGTATACAGGAACACTTATGAGAACATGGTCGAATCATTGAAGTAACCAGAAGTTAAAGCAATATTGACAACAAAACTTCCTCACGAGGTATGAGAAAGCCGAAGGCTGAAATTCCACCAAGGTTAACCCGGAAAGTCGATAGCTAGGTTCTACTGGAATTCCCAAACAAAGATCATCCGAATCCAAGATAATAATCTGCTAGCGAGCTCACAACAATATATACGAGCGGTTGGAAACCTGAACAATGAGACATCTGCCCTGAGCGGCCCGCCATCACGGTCGTCCATAGGGGAAAAACACCACATCCATATTACCATAGGACGCCCGCCAATCCTGTATGGACGTTTCACCTGGGGTACGCCGTAAGCGAGGTAGAGCAGTCAACCCCAAGTGGCGGCTCAGTGGTCTCAAAGACGCCAACAGATCTCGTCGCTAGCAAAAATTATAGAGGAATCGGAGCCTCATGTAAACGAGAACCTAGAATGTTTTGAAAGGGGATAAGTTGCAGAGACAAAACATCGTTTCACTTCCTCACGGAAAAAGGGGTGGGAGGGTGGGATAAGGAGAAAACAGAAAGAGGTCCTACTCTCCGAAAATTTTTCCTATATAACTACCAAAATAGTTTCTAGACTCAACTTCGGCCAGTAAAGGGTCCTACAGTCAGTCCTGCTCTGATACCAAGTTGTAAGGCCCCTGATGCGGTACTAACTCTAACTAGTCGCTTTCGCGTCCGGTCGGAGTTAGAAGCGCATCAAACGCCACCGGCGCACGACACTCGCACTCGTGTCGCTGCCGGATTCTCGACAACAGGTATATAAACACAACTCTACAAGATAGGAATACATATAGATAGATAAATAGAGCAGGGCATACAACGCCACTGTCTAATAATACAATATCATCTGAGTACATCTCATCAATACATCAAGCGGAAGCATAATAGGGACCGAGTACGGTCAAGATCCAAATTACCCTAGAGAGGGCTACACATAATTATCCACCCACGGGAATGTCTGAACCCAACTACAAGATCCTACTGGTCGAGGTACTCGTACTCGTCGTCATCCTCCGGGGGCACCTCCACGAAATAACGTCTGGTGCTGGGGTCGAGGTAGTAGTCCACTGCAGCGGCCGATCAGGCAAAGCGGTAAAGACAGAAATGTAAACGGGGGTGAGAACATGTCATTACGGAATAACTAACCCTACAGGAAAGGTAAAGACATAGACAGGTTGCATCCGTACTAGCATATATGGTGGCTACTCGTTCTATCAGAATAGAGATGAGATCCAAGAAGTTACGTTGACAACGTGTCATAGGTCGGCTATTCACCTACTTACGCACACATAACACAACCTCATTTCTCTCTCGGTCCCCCTGGACGAAGAAAGACAACCAAGGCACGCACACGGTTTGTCAAGTTTTATAGCATGATTATAACTGATGTTATTCTATGAATAAGGAGTAGGTCTCAAGTCGTCCATAACCGCGGACACGGCTTTTCAAAAAGATTTACCCTGCAGGGGTGTACCAACTGTCCATTATAGACGTCGCATGTACGCCCGGTTTCCATTTGGCTAGGTAAGCGCCTGAAACTCCGGAACGTCAGAGTCCCTCTAACTAACGACACACATATCCGGGTGGCCCCCGGGGAGTCGACATCCAATCCAGGAGCTGGGCACGCTCTTGGATCGGCCTCTTCCGTATCAACAGGGTTTGGGTTACCGGTGAAGCCTCACATGGGGATCGGGCCCTCGCCGGTCAGTTTTGGGCCAGCCAAGAAACTATGTCCTCCTGGCCCTGGTTTGGTTTGGAAACAACTGGGGATCCAACCAGCACACACACGTTGCAAATGTAAATCAGCTTGGGCCACCACTAGAATGTATGAAGCTAGGTAGGTAAGACAAGGGGGCCCCATAAAACCCCACACACGATTAGGCACGCTCGTCGAGAAACACAATACCCGGAACTCGGGTCCTATGTGACTCAAATGGAACAAAGCACCAGACGGGAATAGTCCAGCCTTCCACCTTTCGTCGAATATAAATTAACATCATTTAACAATAATAAATATCAACCAACTTCTTTTATAGCATGTTATCCCAACCATAAATATATAGGGTAAGCAGCAAGTTTTCTATCCATACTAAGCAATGGCTGAGCAGCGGTAACTTAGCAGTACAATGGTTTGCTGGGATGTGGGGATCATGGTTGTATGGTTTTCAACATGGCATATAAAGTGGATAGGACCAAGCAACAACGTTCTAGTTCTACAGCTAGGCATGAGCAGAAAGTTATAAAGTAATGACACAGTTTCTCCCCCTTGCCTGGTAAGGTAGTCGAAGCAGCACCCACGGTACCCTCGGGCTCGGTGTCGGACAGCTCCACGTAAGTTTCCTCGTTAGTTTCGGGTGCTAACGTAAAGTTATCGGCAAGGGAAAACACACAAGTAAGCAACTGATGCAAACTCAAACAAGGATGGCATGCTCAAGTTTTATTGACATGGTATGACCCTGTCTAGTCAAGTTTAAGTGAAGGTGATGACGACAAGTCATCACTTTCACATGCATTTTATTTATTGTTGTAATGGCTTTGGTCTAAGCCTTAACTTAGGTGTAAGTAGCAGGATAGCATGACATGATCAACAAAGCATTACAAGAATTTAGATAACATGAAAGTAAAACAATGATTCCGGAGACGGAGTAGTGTCGGTGAACTTGACACAAGGAAGGTGCAACAAAGGTTGGAACCCAGCCACATTACATATGTCAATATGTTAGGGGTTGAATTGAAGAAGAAGATGACATGGAACAAGATTGAAAGGATCAGATGATCAACATTTCAAATGCACTAAAGTTGAAATGTTGCAGGCAGAAGAATGGAAAGCTCCTGGATCAGGTGATCACACCTTGCCCCCATGAGTTGCTCAAAACACCATGAGAACTTCACCATTGAAAACCTTGCAGAAAAGCACCCCAAAAACATATATGATATGTCTCCATTTGAAAAGGTGGTCAAAATCAGATTTGAATTTGAATGCAAATTCAAATTTGAATTTAAACAGAAAAGAAAAAAATAAAAGAAAAAGGAAAAAGAAAAAGAAAAATGAGCTCAGCCCAATCGGGCTAGCTTCGGGCAAAAGGCCCACTGCCACTCTCCACGGCCCACTCACACTGGCCTGCTCGGCTCTGGACAGCCTGGGTCGCTGACATGCGGGACCCAGGTGTCAGCCTCTGGAATAAACTCAAAAAAAAGGGGGGGCAATGTGCTCCATGCGGGACTCGAACCCGCGCCTCCCCGTTGCCTCTCACGCTTCGCTGCCACTGCGCTACGATGCGAGTTCTGAACCATAGGGGGCTAAAACAAAGGTAACCTGTACCCCGTCCGTTAACTGAAGATCCGGCAGACAGCCGTCAGTGCCCCGCAGTCCTGGCTACTCCGGCGACCCTAGCGTCGAGCTCCGGCCGCCAAACTTCAATCTAATCGCGGGGAACCCAAGAGGGATCATCCCTCCACGCGTCTGAGCAAACTCCGGGGTCCCTGCTCGCTCGACATCGCCGGCAGCTTCACGGGAACAGAGCGGCGGCACGGTGTCGAACGGCGCAGCCTGACAGAACACAAGCGGCCCCACTTTGGGCGACACGCACGTCGAGCACAACACTCCTCCGGCCATGGCATCACTGCAGGCACGCAGAGGGCACATCCACGACACCGTGGGTGCCCCTGCCTTGGCCGGAGCCTCACCGGAGAGGGAGAGCTCCTGCTGAACATGGCGGCGCACTGACGAAAATTCAGACACCCGCAACAGGACACGCTCCACTTCGCCTCTACGCGGGGAAAAGGGCACCTCTTGAGGGCCAAACGCGCGCTCCAGAGCACGCGTAGGACGCGACTGACACGCCACGCACGGCTACGCCAAGATCCTCACCGGTGACGAGCTATGGCGGCCAGCTACCTACTGCTACTGCGGACAGACACGCACACGCACAAGCGAGAGAGGGGGAGGCATGGCGCTCACCTAGCGGTGCACAAGCCGTGCCCGAACCCAACCGGAGAGGAGGAAGACGACTCGCAGGCGACGGCGCGACGCAGAGCTCTTCGGCGACGGCTCTAGCTCCCGACGCGAACCCGAAGCCTCCACGGGGACCTGCGGCCAGAAATCGAACAAGGAAGGGCTCAAGACGACGCACGCGAGAGCACGGTGAGGGAGATGGTGTAGCTCGCCGGAATTTCAGACGAAGGGCCTGCGGCCATGGCGGACCAAGCTCACCTGCAGAGGGGGGGCGAGGAGGCGGCGGCGGAAATTGAAGGGAGGAAAGGGGCTCCTAGGGTTCCCGGACGCGCTCGGGGCCGGCTTATAAAGGGGGGATGCCCCCAGCCACGCTAGCCGTCATCGACGTCGACGCCGGCGCCCGGTGTGAGAGGAGGCTCGGGGGGGGATCTCGTCCACGCTGGAAAGACGATGAAGACGGGCGCTTGGATTCAGATCGAACGGCCAGGAGTTACCCCGCGTACCGCTTCGCTGGAAAGGCTCCAAGCGGGCTGCGGAGCGGAGGGCTGCTGGGCTGGGCCTTGCTGGGAGAGAGGAAACAAAAGAGCTAAGCCCCTTTGATTAAAAGAAATCCCAGCTGAGAAAAGAAAAGGAAAAAGAAAAAGAAAAAGGAGATAAAAATATATGAAACATATTTTTTTAAACTCCTTTCCTCATGCCAGATCATCCAAAACTGGTTGCATAATTTTGGATGCAGAGATAATTGCCCAAAAATTCAAACAGCACCATTTCTATTTAAAATTAAATAGAAAAGGCCTTTGGGGAGTTTTCAAGAGAAAAACAGAAGGCTCAAAATTCCATGAGCTTGAAATTCTTAATCCTTGCATTTTTCTAGATTTAACAAAATTGGTTTGACCAATTTTGACAACAACAAAAATGTGGCCCCTTTTGAATTCAAATTCACTTTGAACTAGGGCTACTGTTTTTGGTGGTGGCAAAAATGCTTTGAGGATTCTAAAACCCTTGCAATAGCAAATGAAATGGCTAGACAAAGTTTGGGGTCAAGAGGAGTGAGCATGCAACAAAGAAAATTCCTCCAATCCCCTTCTTGAACCATTTTGGAAGCAAAAGCAAACAACCCAAAAAGGCTCCAATCTCCAAGCCAATTAAGATCATCACATGAAATGACATACACATCCACCATGACAAGTTACATGTCCGACAGAGGAAGTAAAATACATAGTGTTTGGTAGCTTATTACATGTGGGCTGTTACAGCTCTCCCCTACCAACACAGGATCTCGTCCCGAGATCTAAGCAAGAAAAAGCTCGGGATACTCAGAACGGAGATGATCTTCACGCTCCCATGTTGCCTCCTTCTCCGAGTGATGTGCCCACTGCACCTTGAGGAACTTGACGGTCTTGTTGCGAGTCTTGCGCTCGGACGAATCAAGAACACGGACTGGACGCTCTGAGTAAGAAAGATTCGCACTGAGCTGGATCTCGCCCAAGTCCACTGCCTGCTCTGGCTGTTTGAAACACTGCTTCAACTGAGACAGGTGGAACACATCATGCACCAAGGACAGACTCTCTGGCAGCTCGAGCCGAAAAGCAAGAGGTCCTCTAGTCTCAAGGATGCGGAAAGGTCCGACAAATCTGGGAGCCAACTTGCCTTTGATCCCAAAGCGGTGAGTGCCCCGAAGTGGAGACACTTTGAGGTATGCGAAGTCACCAACTTTGAAGTCAACACCACGGTGCTTCTTGTCATAATAGGCCTTCTGCCTAGACTGTGCTGTCTTTAAGTGCTCCCGGACAATCTTCACTCTGTCCTCTGCCTCTTGTATCACATCTGGACCAAACAGCTGCCTCTCACCCGTCTCGGACCAGTTCAAAGGTGTCCTGCACTTGCGACCATACAAGACTTCAAACGGCGCTGCCTGCAGACTTGCCTGATAGCTGTTGTTGTAAGAGAACTCAGCATACGGCAAGCACTCTTCCCACTTCATGTCAAACGAGATCACACATGCCCTCAACATGTCCTCGAGAATTTGATTCACACGCTCAACTTGCCCACTGGTCTGAGGGTGATAAGCGGTACTGAACAATACTGTCGTACCAATCGCCTTTTGAAAAGCCTGCCAGAACTTAGAGGTGAAAAGACTGCCTCTATCTGAACTGATCTTCTTGGGAATTCCATGCAAAGATACAACTCTTGCGGTGTACAAATCCGCCAACTGAGCTGCTGAAATGGAGTCCTTCACTGGAAAGAAGTGGGCAACTTTGGAGAGATTGTCAATGACGACAAAGATGGCATTGTTCTTCTTCTGCGACGGAGGAAAACCTGTGATGAAATCCATCTCAATTTGATCCCATTTCCACTCCGGAATTTCAATTGGCTGAAGTAGCCCTCCAGGCTTCTGGTGCTGTGCTTTCACTCTCCTGCACACATCACACTGGGAGAAAAAACGGGCAACATCCCGTTTCATACGAGTCCACCAAAAGCTCTGCTTGAGGTCCTGATACATCTTGGTGCTACCAGGGTGGATAGACAGCTTTGAGTCATGGGCTTCTTTCAAGATGACCTCTCTGAGACCTCCTTCCTTGGGAACAACAACTCGCTCCTCGAACATCACGGTGCCGTCATTATGCACTGAAAAGCAACTGTACTTCGGAACTGAGGCGGCCATACCCTGCTTGACTTTCTGAATCATTAAGCTACCAGACTGAGCTTCACGAATCTTCTCACGGATAGTGGGCTCTACCACAAGGTTGGCTAGATAGCCTGCTGGAACTAGCTCAAGATTGAGCCTTCGAAAGGACTCACACAAATCAGGGTGGATCTTCTGCACCTAGACACTGTTGCAATCACCCTTGCGGCTCAACGCATCGGCTATGACATTCGCCTTGCCAGGCGTATACTGAATATCCACGGAGTACTCAGTAATAGTCTCGAGCCATCTCCTTTGCCTCAAGTTCAGGTTAGGCTGCGTGAACAAGTACTTTAAGCTTTTGTGACCGGTGAACACATCAACCTTCCTCCCTAGGAGGAGGTGTCGCCAAGTAACCAACGCATGAATCACTGCAGCCAGCTCAAGATCGTGGGTCAGATAGTTCCTCTCAACCTGCTTTAACTGTCTCGAGGTGTAAGCCACAATACTCTTTCCCTGCATCAACACTCCGCCAAGGCCATTCAACGAGGCGTCACAGAAAACTTGAAACGGCTGTGACTCGTCTGGCGGTGTAAGGATCGGAGTTGTGGTCAGCCTTAGCTTCAACTCATCAAAAGTTGTCTGGCAAGCCTGTGACCAAATGTACTTCTTTCCCTTGCACAACAACTCCGTCATCGGCTTTGCTATCTTGGAGAAATTCTTGACAAACTTCCTGCAATAGCTGGCAAGTCCGAGAAAACTCCTCAGCTGCTTGACATTCTTCGGCGGAGTCCAATCCTGAATCGTCCGGACCCTGTCTGGATCAACAGCAATGCCCTCTGAGGAAATGACATGGCCAAGGAAGTTGACCTTATTGAGCCAAAACTCACACTTGGAGAACTTGGCATAAAACTGGTGATCTCTCAATTTCTGCAACACCAATCTGAGATGCTCCTCATGTTCAGCCTCTGTCCTGGAGAAGACAAGGATGTCGTCGAGGTAGTGGAGGACGAACACATCTAGCCACTCTTGGAACAGATAGTTCATGGCCCTCATGAACGTCGGAGGCGCATTTGAGAAGCCAAACGTCATGACCGTAAACTCGTACAGTCCATAACGAGTGCGGAAGGATGTCTTGGGAATGTCCTCCTCACGGACACGAATCTGGTGGTACCCCATCTTTAAATCAAGCTTTGAAAACACCTTTGCTCCATGCAACTGCTCAAATAGGTCATTGATGTTGGGCAAAGGGTACTTGTTTTTAATTGTCTTCTTGTTGATACCACGGTAGTCTTGGACCAACCGACTAGTACCATCTTTCTTCTTCACAAAAAGACACGGGGCACCCCAAGGGGACGTGCTCGGGCGAATGAGCCCATCCTTCTCAAGCTTCACCAGCTGCTCTTTCAACTCAATCAGCTCTTCTGGACACATCTTGTAAGGCTGCCGAGATATCGGCTGTGTACCAGGTTCTAGCTCGATCACGAACTCAATAGCACGCACGGGTGGAATACCTGGCAACTCCTCTGGGAAGACATCTGGGAACTCTCGAACAACTCTGACCTCCTCGATCAATGGAGCAACTCCAGCGTTCAAAGCGTACAACTGTGTTGATCCTGCTGTCGAGCCACAACTGTACCAAATCTCTGCGCCTGAATCGTGCGTCAGCAACACGGTCTTGGACGGACAATCAATCTTGGCCTTGTACTTGACAAGCCAATCCATGCCCAGAATGACATCAATGTCGGAACGGGCCAAGACTATCGTTGATGCTGAAAAGATAGCACCCTGGATAGAGATCTCCACATCTGGAACAAAAGCAGTGGAGTTTGTCTTGGAACCCGGAGAAACAATAGATAACTGCTGAGACAAACCCTGCGGGTGTAACTCGGCACGCTCAACAAAAGCTCTTGAGACAAAAGAGTGGGAAGCTCCGGAATCAAACAACACGGTCGCAGGAACAGAATTAACAAGTAACCTACCAATCACAATCTCAGACGACTGCTGAGCATCTGCCAAGGTCATGTTGTTCACACAGAGCGCTCATGGCTGGGCCCACACCATCGCGTTGCTCGGTGTAGAGCGAGGTGGGGGCGGAGGCAGCCGGGCGTAACGAGGGTCGGTGCACTGCGGAGACTTGTGCCCCGGCTTGCCACACTTGAAGCACGTGATCTCTGGCCTGGGCTGGCCCTGTGGAGCAGGCGGCCTCGCGGAGGGTGGAGTAGAGCGAGGTCCGTGCTGCACTGGGACGGGAGGGCGGGCAAAAGTGCGGACAACTGCCCCCCTCGGCTGAAACTGCTGACGCTGCGGCTGAGACTGAGGCTCTGCAACCCAGGACTTGGCCTTCTTGTGGACCATCACTGCTGAACTGTGCTCTCTCTGCTTCCTCTTCTCTACGGAACGCTCTGCCTCAACTGACTCCTGTCTGATAGCCTGGTCGACGAACTCTGAGAACAGGCGTGGCGTGGACAAGGTGAGCGCATACTTGATGTCCGTGGCAAGACCACCGCGGAACCTGGCAATGCGCTTGGCCTCTGTCGAGACCTCCTCTGGAGCATACCTGGCAAGCCTGACGAAGGCCAGGTTATACTCCTGCACAGACCTGTCCCCCTTCCTCAGAGCTAAGAACTCCTCGCGCTTCCTCTCGATCAGTCCACTTGGAATATGAGCAGCTCTGAAATCCCTGACGAAGTCCTCCCACGTGATCTCTGCATCACCCTTGTTGTCCTTGTACGTCGAGAACCAACTGCCTGCGGCACCCTGAAGCTGGAAGGAGGCGAAGGTGACGTAGTCGACGGGTCTGACGGTGTTGGCATTGAAGTGCTTCTTGATCTCTGTGATCCAGTCATCCGCCTCCAGCGGGTCTCGAGCCTCGAAGAACCTGGGGGGGCTGATCGCGAGGAACTGCTGCAGTGTGGTGTATTGTGGTCGATCATTCCTCTGAGCACTCTGGTTCTGCAGCATCTGAAGGATCGTAGCTGTGCCCTGAGCCACTGCGGCTACAGCCTCCCCAAGGATAGGGTTCTCTGGCGGCGGCATGTTCGCTCTTGGCATCCTGTATACAGGAACACTTATGAGAACATGGTCGAATCATTGAAGTAACCAGAAGTTAAAGCAATATTGACAACAAGACTTCCTCACGAGGTATGAGAAAGCCGAAGGCTGAAATTCCACCAAGGTTAACCCGGAAAGTCGATAGCTAGGTGCTACTGGAATTCCCAAACCAAGATCATCCGAATCCAAGATAATAATCTGCTAGCGAGCTCACAACAATATATACGAGCGGTTGGAAACCTGAACAATGAGACATCTGCCCTGAGCGGCCCGCCATCACGGTCGTCCATAGGGGAAAAACACCACATCCATATTACCATAGGACGCCCGCCAATCCTGTATGGACGTTTCACCTGGGGTACTCCGTAAGCGAGGTAGAGCAGTCAACCCCAAGTGGCGGCTCAGTGGTCTCAAAGACGCCAACACATCTCGTCGCTAGCAAAAATTATAGAGGAATCGGAGCCTCATGTAAACGAGAACCTAGATTGTTTTGAAAGGGGATAAGTTGCAGAGACAAAACATCGTTTCACTTCCTCACGGAAAAAGGGGTGGGAGGGTGGGATAAGGAGAAAACAGAAAGAGGTCCTACTCTCCGAAATTTTTCCTATATAACTACCAAAATAGTTTCTAGACTCAACTTCGGCCAGTAAAGGGTCCTACAGTCAGTCCTGCTCTGATACCAAGTTGTAAGGCCCCTGATGCGGTACTAACTCTAACTAGTCGCTTTCGCGTCCGGTCGGAGTTAGAAGCGCATCAAACGCCACCGGCGCACGACACTCGCACTCGTGTCGCTGCCGGATTCTCGACAACAGGTATATAAACACAACTCTACAAGATAGGAATACATATAGATAGATAAATAGAGCAGGGCATACAACGCCACTGTCTAATAATACAATATCATCTGAGTACATCTCATCAATACATCAAGCGGAAGCATAATAGGGACCGAGTACGGTCAAGATCCAAATTTCCCTAGAGAGGGCTACACATAATTATCCACCCACGGGAATGTCTGAACCCAACTACAAGATCCTACTGGTCGAGGTACTCGTACTCGTCGTCATCCTCCGGGGGCACCTCCACGAAATAACGTCCGGTGCTGGGGTCGAGGTAGTAGTCCACTGCAGCGGCCGATCAGGCAAAGCGGTAAAGATAGAAATGTAAACGGGGGTGAGAACATGTCATTATGGAATAACTAACCCTACAGGAAAGGTAAAGACATAGACAGGTTGCATCCGTACTAGCATATATGGTGGATACTCGTTCTATCAGAATAGAGATGAGATCCAAGAAGTTACGTTGACAACGTGTCATAGGTCGGCTATTCACCTACTTACGCAAACATAACACAACCTCATTTCTCTCTCGGTCCCCCTGGACGAAGAAAGACAACCAAGGCACGCACACGGTTTGTCAAGTTTTATAGCATGATTATAACTGATGTTATTCTATGAACAAGGAGTAGGTCTCAAGTCGTCCATAACCGCGGACACGGCTTTTCGAAAAGATTTACCCTGCAGGGGTGTACCAACTGTCCATTATAGACGTCGCATGTACGCCCGGTTTCCATTTGGCTAGGTAAGCGCCTGAAACTCCGGAACGTCAGAGTCCCTCTAACTAACGACACACATATCCGGGTGGCCCCCGGGGAGTCGACATCCAATCCAGAAGCTGGGCACGCTCTTGGATCGGCCTCTTCCGTATCAACAGGGTTTGGGTTACCGGTGAAGCCTCACATGGGGACCGGGCCCTCGCCGGTCAGTTTTGGGCCAGCCAAGAAACTATGTCCTCCTGGCCCTGGTTTGGTTTGGAAACAACTGGGGATCCAACCAGCACACACACGTTGCAAATGTAAATCAGCTTGGGCCACCACTAGAATGTATGAAGCTAGGTAGGTAAGACAAGGGGGCCCATAAAACCCCACACACGATTAGGCACGCTCGTCGAGAAACACAATACCCGGAACTCGGGTCCTATGTGACTCAAATGGAACAAAGCACCAGACGGGAATAGTCCAGCCTTCCACCTTTCGTCGAATATAAATTAACATAATTTAACAATAATAAATATCAACCAACTTCTTTTATAGCATGTTATCCCAACCATAAATATATAGGGTAAGCAGCAAGTTTTCTATCCATACTAAGCAATGGCTGAGCAGCGGTAACTTAGCAGTACAATGGTTTGCTGGGATGTGGGGATCATGGTTGTATGGTTTTCAACATGGCATATAAAGTGGATAGGACCAAGCAACAACGTTCTAGTTCTATAGCTAGGCATGAGCAGAAAGTTATAAAGTAATGACACAGTTTCTCCCCCTTGCAAGGTAAGGTAGTCGAAGCAGCACCCACGGTACCCTCGGGCTCGGTGTCGGACAGCTCCACGTAAGTCTCCTCGTTAGTCTCGGATGCTAACGTAAAGTTATCGGCAAGGGAAAACACACAAGTAAGCAACTGATGCAAACTCAAACAAGGATGGCATGCTCAAGTTTTATTGACATGGTATGACCCTGTCTAGTCAAGTTTAAGTGAAGGTGATGACGACAAGTCATCACTTTCACATGCATTTTATTTATTGTTGTAATGGCTTTGGTCTAAGCCTTAACTTAGGTGTAAGTAGCAGGATAGCATGACATGATCAACAAAGCATTACAAGAATTTAGATAACATGAAAGTAAAACAATGATTCCGGAGACGGAGTAGTGTCGGTGAACTTGACACAAGGAAGGTGCAACAAAGGTTGGAACCCAGCCACATTACATATGTCAATATGTTAGGGGTTGAATTGAAGAAGAAGATGACAAGGAACAAGATTGAAAGGATCAGATGATCAACATTTCAAATGCACTAAAGTTGAAATGTTGCAGGCAGAAGAATGGAAAGCTCCTGGATCAGGTGATCACACCTTGCCCCCATGAGTTGCTCAAAACACCATGAGAACTTCACCATTGAAAACCTTGCAGAAAAGCACCGCAAAAACATATATGATATGTCTCCATTTGAATTTGCAAGGGCAGTTGCAAATTCAACTGAAGTTTAGGGGGCTGAGTGCAAAATTGCACCACATGAATTTTGAGAAGGTTCAAATGACTAAATCATCATCACCATGCAACTCCTTGTGAAAAATTACCCAAAATCCTTATATGGCATGGGCAATTTAAGTTTTGAACAAACTTGGCAGATTCAAAGAAATGAAAAGGGATTATTTGCAAAATGGCCACACTTCAATTTTTAGAAGGGGTCAAATGCAAAAGTGGACCTCACCAGGTTGGTCAGTAGCTCAAGCTACCCCAAAAACATATATGGGAAGCCCCTTTTTGAAAAGGTGGTCAAAATCAGATTTGAATTTGAATGCAAATTCAAATTTGAATTTAAACAGAAAAGAAAAAAAAGAAAAAGGAAAAAGAAAAAAAAACAATGAGCTCAGCCCAATCGGGCTGGCTTCGGGCAAAAGGCCCACTGCCACTCTCCACGGCCCACTCACACTGGCCTGCTCGGCTCTGGACAGCCTAGGTCGCTGACATGCGGGACCCAGGTGTCAGCCTCTGGAATAAACTCAAAAAAAAGGGGGGGCAACGTGCTCCATGCGGGACTCGAACCCGCGCCTCCCCGTTGCCTCTCACACTTCGCTGCCACTGCGCTACGATGCGAGTTCTGAACCATAGGGGGCTAAAACAAAGGTAACCTGTACCCCGTCCGTTAACTGAAGATCCGGCAGACAGCCGTCAGTGCCCCGCAGTCCTGGCTACTCCGGCGACCCTAGCGTCGAGCTCCGGCCGCCAAACTTCAATCTAATCGCGGGGAACCCGAGAGGGATCATCCCTCCACGCATCTGAGCAAACTCCAGGGTCCCTGCTCGCTCGACATCGCCGGCAGCTTCACGGGAACAGAGCGGCGGCACGGTGTCGAACGGCGCAGCCTGACAGAACACAAGCGGCCCCCTCTTTGGGCGACACGCACGTCGAGCACAGCACTCCTCCGGCCATGGCATCACTGTAGGCACGCAAAGGGCACATCCACGACACCGTGGGTGCCCCTGCCTTGGCCGGAGCCTCACCGGAGAGGGAGAGCTCCTGCTCTGAACATGGCGGCGCACTGACGAAAATTCAGACACCCGCAACAGGACACGCTCCACTTCGCCTCTACGCGGGGAAAAGGGCACCTCTTGAGGGCCAAACGCGCGCTCCAGAGCACGCGTAGGACGCGACTGACACGCCACGCACGGCTACGCCAAGATCCTCACCGGCGACGAGCTATGGCGGCCAGCTACCTACTGCTACTGCGGACAGACACGCACACGCACAAGCGAGAGAGGGGAGGCATGGCGCTCACCTAGCGGTGCACAAGCCGTGCCCGAACCCAACCGGAGAGGAGGAAGACGACTCGCAGGCGACGGCGCGACGCAGAGCTCTTCGGCGACGGCTCTAGCTCCCGACGCGAACCCGAAGCCTCCACGGGGACCTGCGGCCAGAAATCGAACAAGGAAGGGCTCAAGACGGCGCACGCGAGAGCACGGTGAGGGAGATGGCGTGACTCGCCGGAATTTCAGACGAAGGGCCCGCGGCCATGGCGGACCAAGCTCACCTGCAGAGGGGGGGCGAGGAGGCGGCGGCGGAAATTGAAGGGAGGAAAGGGGATCCTAGGGTTCCCGGACGCGCTCGGGGCCGGCTTATAAAGGGGGGATGCCCCCAACCACGCTGGCCGTCATCGACGTCGACGCCGGCGCCCGGTGTGAGAGGAGGCTCAGGGGGGGACCTCGTCCACGCTGGAAAGACGATGAAGACGGGCGCTTGGATTCAGATCGAACGGCCAGGAGTTACCCCGCGTACCGCTTCGCTGGAAAGGCTCCAAGCGGGCTGCGGAGCGGAGGGCTGCTGGGCTGGGCCTTGCTGGGAGAGAGGAAACAAAAGAGCTAAGCCCCTTTGATTAAAAGAAATCCCAGCTGAGAAAAGAAAAGGAAAAAGAAAAAGAAAAAGGAGATAAAAATATATGAAACATATTTTTAAAAACTCCTTTCCTCATGCCAGATCATCCAAAACTGGTTGCATAATTTTGGATGCAGAGATAATTCCCCAAAAATTCAAACAACACCATTTCTATTTAAAATTAAATAGAAAAGGCCTTTGGGGAGTTTTCAAGAGAAAAACAGAAGGTTCAAAATTCCATGAGCTTGAAATTCTTAATCCTTGCATTTTTCTAGATTTAACAAAATTGGTTTGACCAATTTTGACAACAACAAAAATGTGTCCCCTTTTGAATTCAAATTCACTTTGAACTAGGGCTACTGTTTTTGGTGGTGGCAAAAATTCTTGGAGGATTCTAAAACCCTTGCAATAGCAAATGAAATGGCTAGACCAAGTTTGGGGTCAAGAGGAGTGAGCATGCAACAAAGAAAATTCCTCCAATCCCCTTCTTGAACCATTTTGGAAGCAAAAGCAAACAACCCAAAAAGGCTCCAATCTCCAAGCCAATTAAGATTATCACATGAAATGACATACACATCCACCATGACAAGTTACAAGTCCAACAGAGGAAGTAAAATACATAGTGTTTGGTAGCTTATTACATGTGGGCTGTTACACAACTATATGTGTGTTCATGCTTAATTTGTTTTGCATGTTGAATTTGAATCGGTCGAATGATTAATAAAATACTCCCTCAGTAAACTAATATAAGATGTTTTAGATAACTAAACTAGTGATCTAAAACATCTTATATTAGTTTACCAAGGGAGTAGTGTGCAATTATTTGAAATGTATGTAACAAGGCTAAAATAATTAAATAAAAAATTAAGGAGATAATTATAGAAGACCGGTTAGAAATGACCACTCATTAACTCTCTAAATTATAGTGTTAAATATACTTGGTTGTTTCTTCCTTTGAATTATAAAGGATCGGTTAGAGATGTTCTTAAGAGCATAAGCGAGAAAACACTCCAATGTTGTTTCAAAGAAGCAACAAACATTTCCCCTTGAGCGAAGGGCAGGCGTCAATATTTCACAATATGGTAAAGAGACGAGAGAACCAACAACATAAAAAACCAAGTCACCAGCAACCAATAAACCAACTAATAAGAGTACAAAGGAGTGGCAGCCCATCCACGACACAAATAGGTATAGAGTTGGCAAATATGCATCAACACACAAGACAACATGTTCTGTTTGAAGGGTTGCGTGCACAGAGTTCCACTGCGATATGAGGGATCACATGGAGCTATGCTCGCTTTTCTTAACTTGCCGCTAGATAGGACCACATGCCGCGATCTGCTCCTCCAGCTACATCAAAAAAATAATAGATTAGTGATTATGAAAATTCCATCGAGGCATAATTCATGGTGCTCAAGTCATACTGTTTCACACATCATCGATGTTACAATGTGGTCGATATCTTATTGCAGTGCCTGGCTAAGCTTAATTTACGTTGGAAACAAGGAAATTCCATAGCTTAGAGATACCCCATATAGCTACTGAAACGTGATGACGAGATTAAGACATAAACATTTTAGGACATCGGAAACCAAGCAGCATATCTAAGATAACTTTCACCAAAAAGAACAAAGTTATTCCTTTGGTCTTAAAACGACCAATCTACATAATATACTAGCAGTGTGAAGTTGGAAGTCAAAAGCAAAGATAGACAAATAAGGTGCTTACATGCATCATGGTCTTCAACTTCTTGCGCACATCACAGAAATCCCTCCTCACAAGAGCCAACGCCATGAGGCGTCTGAAATGATGCAAAGATACCAAACTCTCTATTATGAAGAGGTTAAGCAAACTGAACTAAAATGGTTCGAAAACTGTAAGCATATATTTGAAAGAAAAAACTCAAGCCATCTCAGAATCTAGTTGTCCTATGAAGAGAAGTTGTTCTAGATCGACTCAACAAGTCAGCACAGAATCATCAAAGATTGGTTTATGCAGATAATGAACCGAATTCTACAAATCATGTGATTATATGAAGTGAACAATAAGGTTAGTTCTTAAGATTTTTCTATTGGTATGAGTTAAATATAGCGCTATAAAAGAAAAAAATAACTGTCAGGTTTTACATAAAGAATTTGAACAATACAGAGAGTATGGAAGAATTAGTATGTAACACTATAAAATTAGGTACTGAGTACTGACCCTTTGCTTTTTGCCTCATAGAACAGACGGAAGTGTGTGCAGGAGATGTACAGTTTCTTAGCACCAACACTGATACATGACAAAGTGAGCAAGATCAGAAAGCTATAAATTTCTTAAACTTAAATGCTGCGGCTTGTTGATACACATTTTGATGCCATAATAATATTCTTGAGGAGCCATAATATTATATCAACCGTTGTCAACACAAAAAATTGTTGATAAACCAGAAATAAAAACACCATTGTTGTTACATGCAATAGCCAGATCAATAGTTTCAGAAATGTTTAGAAAACAAAGTACTCATAGCCGATCCATAGCATTGGCATGAATACCGAGAATTCCATTTCACGAAACACAACTAGAAAATTCTCAAACTTATCAAATGTTGTTGCGGCATGTTGATACACTACACATAAGCATACTCGGCTCTTCAAATTATGGCTATACAACAGCGTGCAAGACACACCTTGTGCCGGCACATCAGAATAAAAATAACACCGATGCATTGGAGAAACCATGAAAACTACAATTGGGGTATCAATAACATAGAATAGCATATCATTAATATCATACCAAATTTTACTAACGACCTAGAATAATGCCATTGGATGAATATAGATTCAACGGTACTAGAAATGTTTGCAAGACGACAAAGTGATCCTTGCCGAGCTATAGCATTGCCACTGACAGGAATACCGACCATTATGCTAAACGAAGCACAATTAAACTCAGGTCTTCTACTTACGTGTATACGACAACCGCAATCGACACCACGCTGACACATCCGAACAGAAAACATGGACAAACCAGAAAAACTACCATTGGCGTCACACACAGAATAGCAAATCATTAATACCAAGAACGCTCGCAAGACGACACAAAGTATACCTCGTGGAGCCATAACATTGTTGTCGGCATGGATACCGATGCTTCCTTTACACGAAACACGGCTAAACTCGGGTCTTCTACTCATGTATACTCCGCAACAGCAAACGACAACGAACCGACACATTTGAACAGAAACATGGACAAACAAGGAAAAACTACCATTGGCGTGTGTTACACGGAGTAAGTACGCTCACACGACGACAAATTTTTTCCTCGTCGATCCATAACATTACCGTTGCGATGAATACCGGTACTTGCGTTACTCGAAACACAACTAAGGTCGTCTCTTCTAATCATGGGCACACAACACCGCAACCGACATGATCGACACGCCCATGACAAACACGTCTGAATGGCACAAAGTACGATGGTTTAAAATTGGTAGGGGATAGAAAAGGAAAGGGTTTATCGATCATCATATTCATACGTGGAGCAGCTCCCCCTGAGCTGACGCATGAGGGCGTCCACCTCGTCGAAGTCCACCTCAGGCTGATTGCTGCGAATCGCAAAGCAGACATAGCACCCAAGATCAGTCATCAACTCAGTACCCTAGACGAGATAACGAAAGCATGCATATATAGATAGGGAGAGAGAGAGAGGGCGGCAGGGAGGCAGAGACATTAGGGCGGCGATGCCGGTGAGGATCCTGTCGGCGTCGTTGATGAAGAGGTTGACGACGTCGGCGAGGAACCCCGGCGCCGCGTGGCCCTCCTCCTGCAGCGACCGCAGGTGCTGGAACTGCTCGTCCAGCGTGCCCTAGATCGATCGATCACGCCCAAGGCAAATTAGGGTCGTAAGTCACTCGATTAATTAGGTAGATGGGATTGGTAGGTGACAAAAAAGAGACTCACCGTGGCGACCATGGAGGCGAGGAGGGTGTTGAGCTGTGCCCTGAGCGATGTGAGCGCCATGGCGACGGTGGAGAGGTCCGGCGATCCGGTGGTGCGGCGGCGGAGCGGACGAGGAGGGGAGGTTGAGGGTAGGGGGGGGGGGGGGTGGATGGAGCCGTCTCTTACATAGCTAGCTGGGGTGGTCACGAGGTGCTCTCGCGGCGGCGTTTGGCAGCGAGTGGCGGATTTACTCCACTGCCTCGTCGGCGCGCCACTGATGAGCTTCGCGACGGCGCGGGCCGCATGCAGTTGCAGTTGCAGCTGGATCCAACCGACGATTGTGCCGTCAAGGCCTGACACTGGGCCCCACTAGTCATTGGCTGTCTTTTCTTCTAAAACCGCCACCTTCTGTGTCCACGTGTTCACGGTCAACAAATTGAGTGGTTGCAATGCTCGTCATTACGTACTTTTCAATGCTCATCATTAGCTCGCCGCCGGCGATCCAAACTAGAAACCAACCATGCCATGCCGGTAGAAAGAAACTCAGCCGGCGGCAATGGCGCGGCGCCGCGGGGAGAGGGCGGGGAGAGAGGGGGGGGCTGAATTCGATGGAGACCGTGTGTAAACCCTGGCCTGTGCAAGAGTTCTGAGGACAAGCCAGGCACCAATTCGGTTGCAGTTTCAGAGAAACAGAAAATCTGTGCCCTTTGCACAAAGGAGAGGCGCCAGCATTCCAAAAGATGAGCAAGCCAACATAAACAAGTCACCAGGAACCAAACTAACCACCCAGGCATAGAGAGTTTACACACAGCGGCCTGCCAGCGGCGGCCCGTACGAGATAAACAGGTATAGAGTGGACACATAGTACATCGACACAGGGCAACAAATTTCACGTGAAGGGTAGCGACCCCGGAGATCCATGGCGGGGAACCGGTCTGATTCGCCCTCCAAAGCCCGACACCCCCTTCACCACTGTCTACATCTTCAGAGATACATACACGAATACACCCCCCTGCCAGGGGTCACATGGAGCTATGTCAATTGCTGCTACTTTACTTTGGACTGCAAGCTTCGATCTGCTGCTCCAGCTGCATCAAAACAAGAATCATAGATCAGCGATTTCAGAGACCTCTAAATAAGTGCTCCATAAACCAAACAGTATGTCTAGATAAACTTCAACAGCATTGAGAGAATAAGATCAATCTGTAGATTACTGTACTAGTGACAAGTTGAAAGTCAAAAGCAAACATAGGCACATAAGGAGGTACCTGCATCATGGTCTGGAACTTGTTGCGCACATCAACAAACTCGTTTCTAACCATAGTCAACGCCATGAGGCACCTGAAATAATGCAAACATACCACACTGTAAAATTCTGGAGAGGTCAAGGGGGAGAACTGGAAGTTCACTGAAACGGTTAGCAAAATGTAACTCTCTGTTTGGAAGAAGAAAAAAACAATCAAAATCCTAGTCATGCTATAAACAGAAGTCTAGAACCAACAAGTTACAGGAGAATCATCGAAGAGGCATATTCCGATAATGACCTGAGCTCTGCCAATCACATGATTGCACATGAAGTGAACAAGCAGGTAAGTTGAGTTCTTAAGAATATTAGATTCGTATGAGCTAAATATACTGCCATAACATACAAAATAAGCTGGCAAGTTAACATACAGAGTTTACACAATACAGTGTGGAGAATAATCACTGTGTAACATATAGTATAATAAGGTATTGAACACTGACCCGTCTTTGCTTTTTGCCTCATAGAACTGGCGGAAGTGCATACAGGCGAGCTTCACTTTCTGAGCACCAACGCTGTAACATGCCAAAAAAGCGCCAATCAGGAAATCAAAGATTCTTATTGAACTCTGCAGCATGTTGATACACATAAGCAATGCTAAAAATATGCTCAGAGGTTCTGAAGCAAATCAACAAATAAACATTCACCAAATGATAAAGTTTTCCTTCCCAAGCCATAAAATTGCTATTGGCAGGTATACTGAAAATTCCATTGCACAAGACTCTACTAAAGTTGGCTCTTCTACATATGGATATAGGGCAGTGCAACGACATGAGCTGCATGCCCATAGCGTACACACCAAGAAACAACACGTCCAAATAGAAACAACATCGATGCTGTGGACAGACCAAAAAGAACGCCATTGACATTACGAAGACTAGCAGATCATTAATACCAGATATGCTTGCCAAACTCGAAAACGACAATTTTTTCCTTGCCAGGCTACAGTAATGCCATTGACTGAATAGCAGATCGAATAGTGCCAGAAATATTCGGAGCCATAACATAACATGCCATTGGCATAAATACTGGTAATGTCTTTACAGTTTACACAACTAAACTCAGATCTTCTATTTATGGCTACTCGATAGGGAAAACGACATGAATAGCACACCCACTGCACTGGCACACCTGAATAGAAACAACATCTATATTGTTGACAGACCAAAAAAACACCATTACTGCTACTTAGAATAGCAAATCAATAATACTAGAAATGTTGGCAAAACAACAAAGTTTTTCTTGCCGGGTACGGACAGTTCCGTTGCATGAAACACAACCAAACTTGATTCTTCTACTTATGGCTATACGACAGCCGCAAGAAACACGAACCGCAAGCCCATGACGTACACACGCTGCACCAACACATCCAAACAGAACAACATCGATGCTTTTGACAGACAAGAAAAAACCCAACATTGGCAGAACAGCATATCATTAATACCAGAAATGTTCGCAAGACGACCGGTATTTCCTCACTGAGTCAGGACACTGCCACTGGCAGTAATCCCGACAATATGTCACACCAAACACAACTAAACTCAGCTCTTCTAACCATGGCCACGCGACAGCCGCAAACAACATGAACCGCATGCCCATGGCGTAGACCACACAACATGCGCCGACACATCCGAGCAACACAAGATCAACAAGCATACAGTTAAAAACGAGCTGGAAATGGTGGGCAGGCAAGGATTAATTGGCTTTATCATCATCATCACCATCATCACCTGGAGCTGCTTCCCTTGAGCTGGTGCACGTGAGCGTCCACCTTGTCGAAGTCCACCACGGGCTGTTCCCTGAAGCGCAAAGGAAAAGGGAGACAGGATGAGCACCCGGGACTAAAAGCAGAGACGACGAAAAGCAGAGAGCGATGGGGGTACGGACAGCAGGGCGGCGATGTCGGCGATGATCCTGTCGGCGTCGTCGATGAAGAGGGTGGCGACCTCGGCGACGAAGCCCAACGCGCTGCCCCCCTCCTCCTGCAGAGACTGCAGCTGCCGGAACTGCTCGTCCACCGTACCCTAGATCGGCCGCGCCACGCCAGAGGCAAACGCAGAGGTCAGGTCAGGTCTTCGAAACACCAACCAACGGCATCGACTCCGGCGCACAGCCACACGGCGACCGGCCGGGGCGGGAGGCGAGGGGATGGAGTAAGGGCCTTACCGTGGCGAACATGGAGTCGAGGAGCGCGTCGAGCTGGGCCCTGAGGGCGGCGGCCGCCATGGCGAGGCGAGGAGGAGATGGAGTCCGGCGATCCGGGGGAGGGGGCGGCAGAGCGCGCGCGCGGGCGGTGGACTCCGGCGGAATTCGCGGCGGCGACGGCGGCGGCGGCGGAGTTGACGGGGACGGGAGTTGGGGGGGAAGCTGCCGGTGGGGGGTGGATGGACCCGACCCGCTATATACTCGCGTTGATTGTAAGCTGTGACGGCCGCTCCTTTTGATTTTCCGGTTTTGGAAAAGTTTCCTCCGCCTCTTTGGTTTAATTAGGGCTTTATTATTTTTTCCTCTCCTTTTTCTAGGTGATTCTTTTCCTTTTATGGAAAAATTACAGCATCTTTTCTTGGGATTATCAATGGTAAAGTTATGTGCTCTTCGCATTTTTATGATAAATGGTGAAAGTGTTAAGTGATGCTGCATTTTATTCGTTCAAAATTCATATTTACATCTTAACATTGTCGCCTACTCGAAAATGTGCCGGCGCCAACCGTGTGTCCTAAGGCCGTATTTCACTGATATAGAGGGGTTAAGATAAATGATTGCTTTCTTTTACAAGTGGGAAATGGCCCCCAAAATAATCCCTTGCCCTGACACAAACAAAGTAGGTAAAGATTATCTCCGTACTATTATAAAACACATTAGAATTATCTTAGTGTTTAAACCTCCTTAAATGTATCATTGATGTACACAAAACCTCTTGAGATTACCGCTTGGCACGAGTGGTTAGCTATGTTACAAACCAACAATAGAAAAAAAATGAGATTCACTGCTCGAACAATGTATCGATAAAACACCATGTTTTACCTTAAGAGCACCATGTTTGTTTTAATACTTTTTACATAACCCCCTCGCGTCGCGCCCCATGCGACGCCAAGGGAACCCTTGCGGCACCGCCACCCGCTGACTCTCTCTACCATCACTGCCGCCAGCCTGAGCGGCGTGGCGGCGAACCCGCTACCGAAGGGTGGTTGGGTGTTCTTCTATTGGGGGGAGGGTGTCGTGTGTGGGGCGTTGGAGCTCAAGGGTGGGGGGTTCCGGGGCGGCAGCCCTACAGTAGTTTGGTGGATGAAGATAATGAGGGGGGGGGGTATACTCGTGTGCAGCATTGCGGGCAGCGGCGATGCTCGATGTCTCTTCTTCGACTCCATGATCCTTGATCGCTTCGGTGATACCTTCCAAAATCGTCACCGACCATGTCACCATTGAACCTCGAGGTTCCTAGCGTGGTTGTGATGGCTCTGCTGGGCCTAGTGGCGTCGCCTTTTGGTTGGTACCAAAAGGTCCCTGTTTGCTTGCATTTCCCAAAGACGCCGCCTCCTTTCTCCTGATCCACCATGACGTGCGCCTTGGTTGTGGATACATCGTCGATGTTGTAGAAGGCTAAGCGCTGAGGTGTTTGGAGATTGTCAACCGTAGTATTGTCGCCATCTTGGAAACATCAACATCAGCACCTTCATGGCCCGATTCCAGGGTGTTGTCACGGGGATTTAAGGCATCCGTGCTTGAAGATCGTCTAGGCTCAGAAGGATTTATCTCGCTTACTCTTGTTGAGTCAGATTCCCTACTCTCTGTGGTTATCCTAGGAAACACTCGTAGTGGATGGGGGAAGATGAAAATCCGCTACTCTTTGTGGGCATACGGTTGCAGAACCGTGTGCACCATGATTGTGAGTTGAACGAGCTGTGAGTTGCAGTAGCTCGTCAAGTGGGGACGGCGAAACAGGATGACTTTGTTCTTGGTGGTGCTCTTTCAGCTCCATGTCTTAGTTTTTTGGGGTGAAAACCCTAGGTCTGATCTTCAATGATTGTACCTGGCAACGACGGTTCTCTAGTCGTTTCCTTGTTGAAGGCATTGTGTGGAGATTGAACCAGTTCGAGTTGAAACCCCATGTTCTGACTTTTGTGGTTAGAGAGGGGCGACGATAGCGCGTGTGCACTATTTTCTTCTTGGAGGCGTCGCTTTGGGGATCTATTACATGCAGTCTAGGTGTTGTTAATGGTGGTGGTTGATTCATGTTACTGCGAGTCTCTGATCACTTCGGCGGGGTATATTTGTGTTCATCCTTGATGTTTAGACTAGTTTTGGACATTTTGCCGTTGCAGAGGCTGAGTGTATGTGGTGTCTTCTTGATATTAATATACGGAGCATTATTTTTATTAAAAAACATACTTTAACCAAAAAGCAATGGTCAATTTCAATCACGTATTCCCAAACAGAGGAGCAACTGATAACAATGTGCACGCTAAGTATCACCATCAGCACGATTGTCAGTCCAATTTTATACTAGGATTTCCCCCCAATTAAAATACATTATCGAGCCATGATCAGATCGGTCTCCAAGGGCGGGATATGCTCCCTGTTGGCCAGGGAGATCTGTCCACCACATTCGCTGGTGCTTTCGGTGGAGCACATGATGCTTCATGTCTCTGTTCCTCTGTCTATCTGTCGGTCTCCATGCCTCTGAAACTTTTTCTCTCCATGATTGTCACTCTCATTTCATATGTTAAGGTGGTGTATATCGTCGTGGGGTGCACATGCTGGGATCCCGTCTCGATCCCCGGCCATGTGAAGATCACTAGGCTCTGTACTCGTCGCCGCAGTCGCCGATCACTTCCATCAGGTTCCTGCCCCGCTGCGACGCCTCGGTGATGCTGCTCATGTCCTCCTCGTCCAGCTGCAGTGACAAGATGGCGTTGGTGTCCCTGATGTGCTCCGAGAGACCCAGCCTCACGCCCACCATCGACCCTGCAACCGATGTCTGTCCCCAAGAACAATCACAGTGGCACCAGTCATAAGTTGAGGCGAATATACTATGCACAAACAGAGATGATAGATATCGAGGCCAATACAATGAAGATGTGGAGGAGGATGGATGGATACCTGGTTCAGTATGTATCTTACAGCGACAGTCGCGATTGGGACGCCGTGTTTCAGCGACACCTTCTTCAAGGTCTGGAGCAGAGCCTGGAACAGGCTCCAGCCACCCCAAGCGTCGATCATCTGTTGCAATCTCAACAATGAGAATGGAGAGAAACCAGCAGGTGGCCAACACTTTCAACCAAGAAGGATTATGAAATGCTCACCCTCTTATACTTCTGCAGGGATGGGGTGTTCAGAGGAGGCCCAGCAAAAGGTATGTTCACGTTGGTGTCGAGGAACTTCTCAGACAAGAGGCCACCCATCACCGTGCCGTACCTACATCCAGGAATAATCTTCCAGACATCAAACTATGTTCAACTGAAAAAGAAGACAAATGGATGGAGGGGAGGGAGCAGACGTGATAAGCTTGACTCCAGTAAGCTCGCAAAGCTCCGCCATTTTTTTCTGCGGGCGCATATCCACAATAGAATGTTGAACCTGGTAATTTTACGCTATCTCTTGTTATATGATCATCGACACTAATAAGAGAAAATACACCATACATGAGGTAAGTAAGCAGTGATATATATACCTGGTTGCTGACAATTGGTATTCCATTTTCAAGGATTATTTGTAGCCTCTCTGTATCGAAGTTTGTCAGAGCTACAGTCTTTATCTTGCCTTCAAAATTTTCAGAACAAAAGTGGCACAATGTAAGAATTTATTCACACTGAAAAATCACAAGTGTAAGAGATGAGTGCACAAGTGTATTATTATTATCTAGTACAACTTTAAAATATTACCTTCCTCCTTCAGGTCTGTGATGTGCTTTAGTGCATCTAGATATCCAGGATTTGCGTAGTCCCACCTGTTTTGTGAGAAAGGGTCAACAAAATACCAGCTGTGGCAGTAGTTATATGATGCATCCCCTAAACAAAGTACTTGGCATGATGCACGATTCAAAGGTTTTCAACAAAATGACACTTCTCGCGGTTTGGAGTTTCTGACAGTGCTGACTGAAGTCAATTAAATTGGTCTCTTATGCAACACATCTAAGGCCCTTCCCAGTGTTCCAAGGTGTACCGGTGCTAAGAACGCCACATAGGCAAAAAGCTGATGTGGCAAAGCAATTAAATAGGAGAGAGAGACCATGAGGAAACGGTGCCAAGCGCCTGAACCTATGTAAAATGTCTACCAACCAATGCATGAAGGAGTTTAGTGGCTAAACAGTTAAATGAAACAAGCTTAGCTACAATAAGTAAGCACCTATGCATTGGGTATACTGGTTGCTAAGTTTTTTAATACGGTTAGCACCTCATCTATGCACCGATGCATTGGAGGAAGCCTAAGAGTAATGACAATGGCACAACTCTGTATCACAGTAAAGCATGCTCTTATCTGTGAACGAGAATTCCAGATTTTTATTTTCGAGAAGGAAACTAAGTAAAAAAAGATCTCCAAAATCATGGAACCAGGACCAAAGTTTTTACTGAGCACTCTGGCCCTCTAGCATATTAACAAGCATTCCAGATGATCAGGATGAACTTATTGTCCAAAATACTTGACAGGAGATTCACTACTGATTACCAATAGAGATCCATGTCCAAATGAAATCCACCAAAAGCCTTGCAGTTGCACTGACAATGAAGATGAAATGCTCATGAAATGGTACACACACTTTGCGAAAGCTAATCAGCGCACCACGCACACATACCAATGGAACTGCAGCATGTCCAAGGCAGCAACGTCCATCCTCTTCCGAGACCTGTTGATGTTCTCCTCGACATAGCTTCGTGTCATCTTAACCGGTGGCGGCACCCACTTTGTAAGCCTGCATAGACAGCTCAGTGACAGTCAGAGGCAGCAGAAGGAAAAATTATGTAATGATGATGCATATCAGTGGCACCGAGACTCCCTCACTCACCCCCTGACTTGTTCCAGCATCTCAGGTGGGCGCTCGCGCCGAACTTTGTTGATGAACATGCCGTACAAATCCTCTGCTGGTCCATCTGCCAAATTAAACAGCAATCGTGTCTTCATATCAGGTTGAACATAAGCTTCAGCCTAGGGGATAAAAAACGTTAAGCCGGTGTTGTCTCAGACCCTCGGTTCTCATCTATCAGTGGTGCAGAAACAGAACCTGAACAGAACTTACTGCTCCAATCAAAACCAAATTTGCAATTTGAAATGTACTACGTAGTACATATACATTCCTACTGCTCCAACAAAAACCAATTTGCAGTTTGAAATGTACTGCGGATTCAATCAGGTACACTACTAGTGCTAGCAATTTGGCCGTAGGAAACGGGGCCAGGTGTTCGCGCAAATTCCTAGGAGAGATTGCAGAGGGGTGGGGTGGGGTACGGACAGTGGTCCGCCATGTCGAAGGTGGAGAGGCCGGCGTCGGCGTAGGCGAGCATGGCGTCGACGGCGTCGGCGCGGTCGATTTGGCCCCAGCCGCCGCTGGTCTGCCACATGCCGTTGAGCACCCGGCAGATGGCCAGCGAGGAGGGGGAGTTCCCGCCGCGGTCGCTGCTGAGCGTCGCGGCCCTCGCGCCCGGGGACGCCGACTCCACCGCCGGCCCGATGAGCCCCGCGCACCTCGCGGGGCGCATGCGGCGCGTGGAAGTGGGCGGCGCCGCCGGCGCCGGCGAGAGGGTGTGAGGTACTGATGACGGCATGGCTGGCGCAGGAACGAGCGAGCGTTGGCGCGCGCGACAGAGATAAGGCGCTCTTGGCCCTTGCGGATTCTGTAGCAGTGAGAAATTAATTTGTGTAGATTTCTTAGATATTCGTTCAATTTTAAATTTTAATTTGAAATGGATATCAATAAGCAAATTAATGCTCGATCATAATCAAAGAAAGAAAGATGTCCATTGTTTTTATATATCCAATATCTTGAAATTGTCGGCCCTCATTCTTAGCAGAAAAATAAGCCCTCTTTTTATTCGCGGCCTCTCCGATTTCAGTCGTTCGCACTGGCCGCAACCGCTTATCTGGTCTCCTTCGCCTCTTCTTCTGTCAGAACGATCGACATACGCGAAAGGCTTGCACAATCATCACCGCATCCTGATTCAACTCAACCGTTTTCAATTTGAGATATTTGGTATCTATCTTTACTCTTCGACGGTGATATTTTTTCGGGCGCTTCCATGAAGCCAGTAGATCTCTCGACCTTCTTATCCTCCTTGATCACGTTGCGCTTGATGTATGTCTCCTTCTTGGTCAAAACTTCTTCAAATCTCTCCATCATCTTGGCAGTCGCCCCTTCTCGCTTCTCTTTATCTTCCTTTCACTTTTGCTACGGAACCCCCTTCTAATCTTCTTGGATGCTTCATTTGATGTGTTCGTTGGATTTGTTTAACGTGACCGCAAAACTTACTCATAGATTCTTGAATGACGAAGTTCTTGAATGACGAAGATTAGGGTGGAGAAGGCAGCGGAGAGAGTGAGGGACGGAGGAAAATAACGATTTATGGCGTGGAATCAACGAGGCTGGCTCCGCTTCGATTTTTTGTGGGCAAAGGGTGTCGAAGTTCTATGTATCATCAACGGTTCAAACTCTCGTAAAATCTTTCTTGATTTAAATCAAATTTGCAAAAGGATGGATATACTAACGAAATGAATGGACATATATCCGTGTTGAATGATAAAACATATTGGATAACCTCTAAAAAAATGATTACAGAAGGTTTAGGATCGGTGTTGTAGATGCACCATGTGACTATCATAACATGCCAAACCTAGTCGAGAAAAACTATAATCTTACCAAGCATGCCGCTCGGTGAATACGTTTTTTTTTGCTATGGACAAAATCATGCTTCAGAGTTCCCAAGAAAAGGTTTCATTTTTCAATCATAGTTGCTACCATTTGGCACAAAATGGTTACTTACCTCAAAAAAAACAATGAATTAATCGCTACATGTAACGAATTTTTTTCTTGCAAAGTTAAAAATATATTACTAACAAAGTAGGACAAAACATGATGAAAATTGTAAAGCACAGCATGGCATAATTGAAGCAAATTCTATGGCAAGCCGAAATGAAGAAGGCAACAAAGCGACGGCCATTTCGGATTTAATTTGCAAGGCTTGGGTATTTTTATCCCCTTGCAAACCGATAATAGATATTCAGAGAGATGGATGAACAACTCAAAATCGCAAAAGGCAGTAGAAGGGAACGAGCGGCCGTGAGGCTTGAGCGTGTGCGCAGGCGGGACGCGGAAGCGTGATCCACAGGGTGCGGAGGCGAGAGAGGATCCTACTCACAGATGTCGGCCATGTCGAAGGTGGCCAGCCCGCCGTCGGCGTAGGCGAGCATGGAGTCCACGGCCACCGCCGGCGCCGCCCGCCCCCACTTCGCGCCGCTCACCTGCCACATCCCGTTCACCACCCGGCACACCTCCAGCGCGTCCCCCGCCTTGCTCCTCACCGTCGCCGTCTTCTCCTCCTTCCCTTGCGCCTCGGCTCCATCCACCGCCGCCGCCGAGCACCGCCACCTCTGCCCGCACCTTCTTCCCGCCGAGAGGCTCGACGGAGGAAGGCCGGCGGCCACGGCACCGGCACCAGGGCGGCAACACAACAGCATCGCAAAAGCTTATGCCAACAAGAAATGTGTGAGTGCACTGTGCTAGAATGGATTGATTGACCACACAATGAATGGTGGATTCCTGTTATCTCATATATATATAGACATTTACACAAGATATACATTGGCATAGATCAGTACAAATCCTAACCATAATGGGACATAATGGCCTCATTGCTACAAGATCAAGCACAAGATATGGCAGGCTATAACCGAATAATAACAAGATATTAGGTTGCCTAACATCCCCCGCAGTTGTAACGGGAGACTCGCGGACGTTGAGACTGGATCGAAAATCCAAAAACAACGGTGACGGTATGACTTTGGTGAAGATGTCCGCGAATTGCCGAGCAGAAGGCACATGAAGAACGCGAATGTGCCCAAGCGCGACACGACCTCGAACGAAGTGGAGGTCGATCTCGATGTGTTTGGCGCGGTGATGCTGAACAGGATGCGTGGACATGTAGACGGCGTTGACGTTGTCGCAGAAGACTATGGTGGCACTCGGTAGTGGTCGACGAAACTCATGGAGAAGTTGGCGCAACCAACTAGCTTCATCAACAGCATTGGCGACAGCGCGGTACTCTGCTTCGGCGCTGGAGCGAGAGACAGTATGTTGTCGCTTGGAGGACCAGGAGACAAGGTTGTCACCAAGGAAGACGCAATAGCCAAAAGTAGAGCGTCGTGTGTCAGGGCAGCCGACCCAATCCGTATCGGTGTAAGCCACAAGGTGGTCTGTGGTGGAAGGGACAAGCTAAAGGCCTTCATGAAGTGTGCAGAGACAGATGCTGCTCGCGGGGGTCATGCATGTGAAGGCAAATCTGCTGGATAGCATAGGCGATATTCGGTCGCGTGAAAGTCAGATATTGAAGAGCACCGATGATAGTCCGGTATGCAGAGGGGTCGACGACCGAAGGAGACCATCTGTGGAGGCGAGCTTAGGAGACGTGTCCATTGGTGTTGAAGCAGGATGACAAGAGCTCATGTCTGTACGCTCGAGGATCTCAAGAGTGTACTGGGTCTGGGAGAGAAACATCCCCTGGGAGTCACGTCGAATGGCAAAGCCGACGAAGTGATGAAGGTCACCCAGGTCGGTCATGGCGAACTCGCGGCTGAGGTCGGTGATGATGCGCTCAAGCAGAGTCGAGGAGGACGCTGTGAGGATGATGTCATCGACGTAGAGGAGCAGGTAAGCTGTTCCGAAGGTCCCATGCAAAATGAACAGCGACGTGTCGGACTTCGAGCAAGTGAAGCCAAGAGTGGTGATGAAGGTCGCAAACCGATGGTACCACGCGCGAGGAGCTTGTTTCAGGCCGTAGAGAGCGCGGTTGAGGCGACACACATGATCTGGACGAGAGGAGTCGACGAAGCCGGTGGCTTGGTGGCAGAAGACCACCTCGTCGAGACGTCCGTGGAGGAAGGCGTTCTTGACGTCGAGCTGGCGAATCCTCCAGTTGGAGGAGAGGACGACAGAGAGGGATGGTCCGAATGGTCGCCGGTTTCACCACAGTACTGAAGGTCTCATCGAAGTCGAAGTCGTGTTCCTGTGAGAAACCACGAAGTACCCAGCGTGCCTTGTAGCGGTCGAGGCTGCCGTCGGGTTTGAACTTGTGACGATAAACCCACTTGCCGATGACGATGTTGGCGTTGGTGGGAGGACGCACGAGATCCCATGTGTCGTTGGCGAGGAGGGCACCGTACTCGTCAGTCATGGCCGCAAGCCAGTTCGGGTCTTTGAGAGCACCTCGAACAGACTTGGGAAGCGGCGAGGGAGCAGCGGCGGGAACGGCATCGGTGGCAGCCGCAAGAGCGACAGCGACGGCGGCGTGAAGATTCAGGCGCTCGTGCGGCCCGATGATCTTGCCGGCCTGGCGTCGAGTGATCATCTGACGAGGCACAGGTGCAGCGGGAACCGGAGAGGGCATGGCCGAGCCAGGCGAACTCGGCGCAGGAGAAGCCCCGAGCGAGCTAGGGCGGTCGAAGACGAGCCGCTGTCGGGCGAGGCCGGGGCCGTGGGGGCTGGTGTAGTGGCCGGCGAGCCCGGAGCCGAAGTAGACGGCGTGACCGGTGTTGAGGGGGCCTCCACCGAGGCTCGCGGGGTTGATGGAGGGCCCGCCGTGGGTGGCCGGAGGGCGGCCCAGCAGGCCGGCGAGGCCCAGTTGCCCGAGGTGATCCAGCATGCATGGGATGCGCGGGAACCGAGGTGGGGACGTCGATCATGTCGTCGTCCGTAGGTGCTGGCGGCTACATGTTAGTGACAGAAATTGGGTGCAAAGGGAAATCGAGCTTCGTCAAAAATCACATGGCGAGAAATAATGATGCGACGAGTCTCAATATCCATGCAGCGGTAACCATGATGATGAGGAGGGTAACCAAGGAAGACGCACGCAGTGGAGCGAGGTGAGAGTTTGTGAGACATGGTGGCAGAGAGGTTGGGGTAACAAAGGCAGCCGAAGGTGCGGAGGAGAGAGTAATCGTGAGGGGTGGAAGAGAGAGCAAAGTATGGACATGGGGCGGCAAGGGGTTTGGTGGGTAGTCGGTTGAGGATATAGGTAGCGGTGTTGAGTGCTTCAACCCAAAAGGTGGGAGGCATGCTGGCTTGGAACATGAGCGTTCGTTTGATGTCGTTGACTGTGCGAATGATGCGCTCAGCTTTGCCATTTTGTGGAGAGGTGTACGGACATGAGAAGCGCAACAAAAACCCATGTTTGGCGGAGAGATCCTGGATGACGTGGTTGTCGAACTCACGCCCATTGTCGCATTGTATAGGCTGGAGAGATAGAGAGAACTGGGTAGCAACGTAGTTGTGAAAGTTAGATAAAAGGGAAAAGGCTTCAGATTTTTTGCGTAAAAGGTACGCCCACAAAAAGTGAGTGAAATCATTCAAAATCACAAGGAAATATTTATAGCCAGAAACACTCGCAACAGGTGATGTCCACAAATCACAATGTATTAATTCAAAGGGACGATGGGTGCTAGTTGTAGAATGAGAAAAAAGGCAAGCGAACATGACGGCCAAGTTGACAAGCATGGCATAAACTAGGATCCTTGAGCACTTTATTAATGGGAAGCGACGATGCGAGGCGCCGGAATACGTCGGGACGACCAGGATGACCGAGGCGGCGATGCCAAAGGGTGGAGTCGGCGGCGACGACGAGGTTGGCGTGCGGTAAGGACTTGAGTGGGTAGAGGTCACCCGAGCTACTACAACGGAGGATCACGGCTCCTGTTTTGAGATCCTTCACAGAAAAACCCCAAGGGTCAAACTCAACCGAGCATGAATTATCACGATGAAAGGATCGGAATGTCGACTAGAGAGGGGGGGGGGTGAATAGGCGACTAACAATTTTTATGACTTTTTAATAAGTTTAGGCTCAACAAGAAAAGTAAGTTGTCTAGATATGCAACTAGGTGAGATCCTATATGACAACTTAACAACTACAACAAGAAATCAAGCAAGATATAAGCAATGAAAAGTAACTTGCAAAGTAAAGATAAAGGGAACACGAATACAAGGATATGTTACCGGAGTTCCTTCTCTCTCGAGAAGTACGTCTCCGTATGGAGAGGGTGTGGAGCACAATGCTCACACGAAGGCCAACGAGGGCCACCCTATTCTCCTCACGCTCTTACCAATGCAAGATGTCGTGAATCACTACGCGGTGGCCTTGAAGGTGGCAACCGAACCTTTACAATACAAGGTTGGGGCAATCTCCACAACTTAATTGGAGGCTCCCAACAAACCACAGAGCTTCACCACAATGGAATGTGGCTCCGAGGTGACCTCTTCCGTCTAGGGCACCAACGCATCCAAGAGTAACAAGATCCACAAGGGAATAATGGGGGGAATCAAATATCCTTTGGTGGAAGTGTAGATCGGGGCCTCCTCTTCCAAACCCTAGAGAATCACCAAGTTTTGATGGCTAGGAAGGGAGATCGGGCAAGAATAAGCTTTGGGCGTCAATGGAGAAGCATCAATAAAATGAGGTAAGTCTCCTTGGAGAAGAAGACCCCCTTTTATAGGGGGCGCATTAAACAGCCGTTGGACCCCCACCAACCACGGTACTACCGCAGTGGGTGCGGTACTACCGTGGCGCGGTACTACCGCAGTGGGTGCGGTACTACCGCGCTGCCGTAGTACCGCAGCCTAGTGCCGTGCCCACTACCTCTTAGTCAGTACGCTTGCGGTAGTGGTTACGGTACTAGCCTGCCGTACTACCGTAGCGCGGTACTACCGCGCTGGGTGCGGTACTACCGCGCTGCCGTAGTACCGTAGCTTAGTGCCGTGCCCACTACCGCTCGGTCAGTACGCTTGCGGTAGTGGTTACGGTACTAGACTGCCGTACTACCGTAGCGCGGTACTACCGCACTCTAGTGCCGTGCCCACTACCGCTCAGTCAGTACGCTTGCGGTAGTGGTTGCGGCACTAGACTGCCGTACTACCGTACCGCGGTACTACCGCACTCCAAGCGGTACTACCGCCCCAGCAGACCCAGGCTGGAATGGCCTCCTATACTGACTCCTCCAAAGGCGCCAAGAAGATATGTGGGTGCAGAGAAAAGTGTAGTGTGATGATTCCACCCATCATATCACCGCGGATCCCCTCTTAATAGTACGGATTTCCTATGACTCAACCACCAAAAAAAGAATCCGAGAGGGAAACTCCGTCTTCACGTTCCATCAACCGAGGGGATGATAACCGTCTTGTGCCATGGCTTAAGTTATCTGAAATACTCAAGGCACACGGTTAAACCGCAAATGTGTTGTCATCAATCACTAAAACCAATCATGGGAAAATATGCCCTATCAATCTCCCCCTTTTTGGTGTATTGATGACAACAACCGATTTGCTCAAAAAGATAATAGGAAATGAAACATATGGCATGGAGCCACAAAATATAGGCTAGCTCCCCCTAGATGTGTGCACCCTTTGAGATTAGCCTTTGAATTGCATGGTGCACACATTAGAATGGACACTCCCCCTATATTTTATCTACCATGCCACACAAGCTACCAACAAAAATTATATGAGCGAGAATTAGCACAAGCATAGCATAAGCAACATATAAAGTACTTTAAGCAAAGGGTAGTGTATGTCTTACACCATACTTCACGAAGGTCTCACAAGGCAAACGAACAACGAAAGCAAACACACGGAGTTCACAAGTGGAGGCAAAGGCAACACAAAAACACACTTGTGACTCGACAACCCTGAAAGAAAGAAAATCGAGGTCCTAAACTCTCTCCCCCTTTGGCATCGAGACGCCAAAAAGGCAGAGAGTGACGTAATGCCCCACGGTGGTGGACTACTCCTCCGCCTGATAATCGTCATCACCAACATCAGACTCATCCGAAGATCCCGCCTCTGACTCCTCAGCAGTCTCCTCAACAGTCTCATCAGCAGGTGGAGCAGAAGCAGACGTGCCGGCAGTGTCCTCGTCAATCTCCCATGTGCTGAACTGGTAGATCCAGTCATCCTCCTCAGTGATCTTCCCCTCAGATCCGGATCGCACTTCCATGCCTTGGTGCCTGTAGAACAGCTTCTGACGCTGGCGGTTTTCCTTCTCCGTCTTGTGAGCCTGATACATCCTGTGCTGCATGTGAGACTGCATGCAGAACAACTTCTTCACCTTGCGAGTGAGCTTACCAGCCCAACTCGTCTGCTCCAAGTCCTGGGAGGAAGACCTCCCACTGCCACCAAAGCTCGTACCAGAGCGAGTGCGGCGGACGCTGCCACCACCAGCCGCAGGCTCATCAGCATCACCAGCTCCACCCTCCTCATCAGCCATCTCCGCATCAGAAGCAACTGGGGAACCCTGAGCAGCAGCCTCACCACCAGCCCAGTTGGCCTTAATCCACAACTGCACCACCTCATGCTTGGTAAGATGCCCCAGCCGAAGAGGATCCTCAAAAGTGTCACTCCAGACCTTCTCAAACAACAGCTGAAGGTAAGGCCCATAGATAGGGACCTTGCGCTCCATAACTGCAGTGTAGAGCTCCTCATACACGATCGAGCAGATATCCAGAGTCATCGCCGACCCCCTGTACTCCTGGCAGAGAAGAATCATGTTGACCAAGTAGCTATGGATCTTGTCCAGATCGCCAACCCGAGGGAACAGAGAGGTCCGGAAAATCCGGTGCATAATATCCAGAAACGGGGTGATCATCAACTTGTGCTTCTCGTTGCCCTTCGCATCATAGTAGACAACAGAAGTCTGATAGGGGGCCAACTCACCCTTCTTCTTAGCAGGGGCAATGGTGTGAGGACGCAGCCCCACCGGCTCATCGGCAGTGGTGTAGGGGACCTGCAGAAGATCCATGAATACCTTCCACTTGCAGGTGAGAACATCATCATCACACATCCAGGTGATGGTCCTATCAGCATCAGTATGGAAGTAGACGGTGGCGAAGAACTGGGCCACGAGATCAGCGTCAAAAGGTTTGTTGAAGGAAATGATGTGGCGAAGTCCAAACTGATCCACCAGAGCAAGAGCATCAGCAAAGTAGTCCATATGCTTCTCCATGTATGCGACTGACGGACTTCACATTGGGCACAAACTTGTTCTTCCTGTCAGATATGAGCATGTGGAAGACATCACGCTGCTCCTTGTTCCAGAACTTGGACTTCATTAAGGATGGATCACGAGGCTGCCTGTAGGGATTGACCCTACGGTAGTCCCGGTACTCTGGCAGAGGGAGCTCGAACACTGGCTTCACCTTCGGCTTCTCTCGGTGAGCGGTCTTCTTCATTGACCTGGAATGAGAGCCACCACCTGACCAAACCCAAAACAGACAGACACAAAAAGAACAAAAGGATGAGATGCAAAAGTCTAGGAGATGAACAATAGAGCAGAGAAGGTGATACAGGTTGTAGGTTCTGGAGGTACGGTAGTACCGTGGTTAATGCGGTACTACCGCTCCACGGTAGTACCGTAGGGTACTACGGTAGTACCGCTCGAGCGGTAGTACCGCAGTAACACTGCGGTAGTACCGTGCAGACAGCTGAGACAACGGATCTGAGATCCGGTACTACCGTGCCTCCACAAATCACAACCACACCAACAAATCTACTCTATGCCTATCTAGCAATCCTTCCATGTCCTCAAAATGCCTAGGAATAGCCAAAAACCTAGTGGATCTAAAAGCATGGCCCTAAACACAAAAGCTCAAGAACACGAGCCAACACGAGGGAGAAACAGGGCAATACCGGGATCCATGGCACACGGGGGAGGTGGGGATCGATCCCACCGGAGGAGAACACGGAGGGGGAGCACGGATGCGGCACTCCGGGGAGGGCGCCGCGGGAGAGCCTTGCTGCTTCGAGAGAGGAGAGAAGGGGAAACTGACTGGGGGTATGGGGACAACTTCCCGTACCCCTTCGGTTTTGACTCTCCCCGAGACTGCGGTAGTACCGCACTGGGCGCGGTAGTACCGCAGGAAGCAGAAAACTCAGCCAAGGTTGCAAACAAGGAGGACTTTTGCGCGACGGCTAAGGGGGGGAAAGGCTTAGGATGGAGACAAGACAAAACACGACTGGGAAGGGTCACTTCATGATCAAGGAGCACACGAACAAGAGAGCATTCTTGAAGTGACCAAAACGCAAAACTCAAAAAAAACACGGACACAAGAACACAAACACTCTCCAACGGAGAGGGGCGGTGGCCGAAGCCACCATGTTTGAGCTTATTTGGTATGACACCACAAAGATGTATCTTGGGTTCATGGCCAATGCTCTTCTTTGAAGCACTGTTATCACCTTGGGTGACCTAGAAAGGCCGCCGAAAGTGACCATAGTGAAAGAATTGTTTCTCTTTATGCATAATAGGTGGAGTGGTTGCCCATTAATTAAGCAACACTCCCCCTATGTCCATGCCTACATCCAAGCTAGATACCTTGTTGAGATGGGGTGTGTGTGCCAAGTCTTCAAACCGCATTACTCGAATCAATGATATTTAGCTCATGCCTTAACCCTCGGAATCTTGCTTCATCCAAAGGCTTGGTGAAAATATCCGCAAGTTGATCTCCGGTGCCCACATATGAAAGATCAATATCACCCCGCTTCACATGGTCTCGAATGAAATGATGTCGAATTTCAATATGCTTCGTCTTGCTATGTTGAACGGGGTTGTAGGCAATCTTGATAGCACTTTCATTATCACATAATAGAGGCACTTTGTCACAAGTGACACCGTAATCCTTTAAAGTTTGCCTCATCCACAATAATTGAGCACAACTTGCGGCAGCAATATACTCGGCTTCGGTAGTTGAGAGAGATACAAAATTTTGCTTCTTGGATGACCAACTCACCAAAGACCTGCCAAGGAATTGAAATCCTCCGGAAGTGGACTTCCTCTCCACTTTGTCTCCCGCCCAATCCGAATCCGTGTAGCCAATGAGATTGAAGCTTGAGCCCTTAGGATACCACAAGCCAAAGTTTGGGGTATGAACCAAATATCGAAAGATTCTCTTGACAGCCACCACGTGGCTCTCCTTTGGTGCGGCTTGAAATCTTGCACACATACCCACACTCAACATGATATCTGGCCTAGATGCACAAAGGTAAAGCAAGGAACTGATCATGGAACGATACTCCCTTTAGTCTACCTCTTTGCCGTTCGGGTCGAGGTCAAGTTGACACTTGAGTGGCATGGGGGTCTTGGCTCCTTTAAGACCATCATACTTGAACCTCTTGAGCATGTCTTGAGTGTATTTGGCTGGGTTGATGAAGGTTCCCCTAGATAATTGCTTCACTTCAAATCCGAGGAAGAACTCCAACTCTCCCATCATGGACATCTCAAACTTGTCGGTCATTAGCTTAGAAAATTCTTCATTAAAAGATTGGTTAACCGAACCAAAGATAATGTCATCAACATATAGTTGGCATATGAACAATTTCCCACCAACCCTCTTAGTAAAAAGAGTGGGATCGATTTGCCCAATTTGAAACCCATAATCGACTAAGAACTCGGTAAGGTGATCATACCAAGCTCTTGGGGCTTGTTTTAGGCCATAGAGCGCCTTGTCGAGTTTATAGACATGATTAGGGAAATTGGGGTCCTCGAACCCGGGGGGTTGCTTGACATATACCAACTCATTAATGGGACCATTAAGAAAAGCACTCTTCACATCCATTTGATATAGCTTGAAGTTATGATGAGAAGCATAGGCAAGAGCTATACGAATGGACTCAAGGCGAGCCACGGGGGCAAAAGTTTCACCGTAGTCAATACCTTCGACTTGGGAAAAACCTTGTGCCACCAACCTTGCCTTGTTCCTTATGACAACACCATTAGCATCTTGCTTGTTCTTGAAGATCCACTTGGTCCCAATAACATTGCGATCACCTTTGGGTCTCTCCACTAATGACTACACCTTGTTGCGCTTGAAGTTGTTGAGCTCATCATGCATGGCCTCAAGCCAATCCGGGTCTTCAAGCGCCTCAAAAACCTTTTGGGGTTCAACACAAGAAACAAACGCATTATGGACACAAAAGTTTCTCAATTGACTACGATTTGTTACCCCTTTCTTGATGCTTCTGAGCACTTGATCCACCGAGAGATCTTGAGACTTTAACCGGGATGCAATCTTGAGTGCTCGACGTGCTCTTTCTTCCTACATGGCCTCTTGAGATGGCTCGAGAGGAACATCTTCGGAAGAGGGAGCATCAACAAGGACTTGCTCAACATCTTGAGTTTGTCCTTGAACTTGAACTTGATCTTGGTCATCATTGGGTGCAACACCCTCAACATTGATGTGATCTTGACCTTGATCTTGTTCGGTAACGAGAGGGCCTTCATCTTGTTCTTGGTTGGCTTGTTGATCTTGAGGAGGTGATGACTCCACTTGAGTAGAGCATTCTCCTTCTCCTTCCGCCACAAGGGGCTCCTCAATGGGTAGGAAAAATCCCACACCCATTCTTCTTATGGCTTCCGGAGGAATTTCATCACCTACATCATTAAGATCACTTTGCCCCACTTGGGAGCCATTATGTTCGTCAAACTCCACGTTGCTAGATTCTTCAACAAGCCCGGAAGACTTGTTGTAGACTCTATACGCGTGAGAGTTTGAAGCAAACCCAGCAAATATGCCCTCAATTGCCTTAGACTCAAACTTAGACAAACGGGCACCCTTTTTAAGAATGAAACACTTACACCCGAAGACCCGGAAGTACTTGATGTTGGGCTTCTTCCCGGCAAGGATTTCATATGGAGTCTTGTTCAAGATCTTGCGGAGATAAAGACGATTGGTAGCATGACAAGCGGTGTTGATGGCTTCCGCCCAAAAGTTGTAGGGACTTTTGAACTCCGCCATCATTGTCCTTGCCGCATCAATTAAAGTGCGATTCTTTCTCTCCGCAACACCATTTTGTTGAGGGGTATAAGCAGCGGAATATTGATGTTTGATCCCCTCATCACCAAGAATTTCATCCAAGGTATAGTTCTTGAACTCGGTGCCGTTGTCACTTCTAATAGCCAATATCTTTGAGTTATGTTGACGTTGAGCTTCATTGGCAAACTCGATGACGGTTTGTTGAGTCTCACTCTTTCTCTTGAAGAAATAAACCCATGTGTATCTTGAATAGTCATCCACAATCACCAAACAATACTTCCTTCCGCCAAGACTATCATAGGATGGAGGCCCGAAGAGATCCATGTGAAGGAGCTCCAACGGCCCCTTGGTGGAGATGATATTCTTGACGGGATGTTTCTTCTCGTGAAGCTTTCCTTCAATACAAGCCCTACAAGCACGATCTTTGGCAAAACTAACATTTGTTAGTCCCACAACATGATCACCATTGAGGAGGGTTTGCAAAGATCTCATATTGACTTGGGCTAGTCGGCGGTGCCAAAGCCATCCCACATCAACTTTAGCCATTAGACACATGGCGGTTTTGGTGGGAACTTTGGAGAAGTTCACCACATACATACCGTCCTCCACGTGTCCAACAAAGGCTACTTTAAGAGTTTTGCTCCACATCAAGGTGACCATGTCTTTATCAAAGAAGGTAAAAAGACCCATCATAGCAAGTTGACGAACGGAGAGTAAATTAAAGGCACAAGTCTCAACGAGTAATACTTTCTCAATGGACGAGTCCGGAGAAATTATTACTTTACCGAGACCCAATACCTTAGACGTGTTTGCATCACCAAATTGGACACGGGTGGTTCGAGATGGTCCATAGTCAATGTCCACCAACATGTCCTTGCTTCCGGTCATATGACTTGTAGCCCCGCTATCAAGTATCCATGAGCCACCACCGGAAGCCGCCACCTACATGGAATCAATGCTTGGTTTTAGGTACCCATTCACGAATAGGTCCTCTCGCGTTAGTAACAAGGGTCTTAGGGACCCAAATAGACCAAGCAATATATTCATCATAAGAACCAATAAATTTGGCATAGACATGCCCATCGTTAGTGCAACAACGAGCATAAGAAGGATTAGTTGGTCCGGCAAAGTCATTGGGGATGGCATCACCCCTTTTGGCAACACCACCCTCATTGACCTTTGCCACTTTCTCTTGAGGCTTCTCCCCTTCCTTCACGAATGCTACATCTTTTGTGGGAGGGGGAGCTTTTCCTTTCTTCTTCTTGTTCTTCCTTTTCTTGTTCTTATTTTTGGATGAACTAGCACCAAACCCAATGCCTTCCTTGCCAATCACCTCCTTTTGGGAACTCAAGAGATCATTGAGATTCTTTTCTCCTTGGATGCAAGAAACAAGTCCCTTCTCTAGTTGTGCCTTCAACCTAGCGTTTTCCTCAATAAGAGGGATATGCTCACAACAAGGATTAGTGGAACTAGGTTTCTCTATCATAAGAATAGGAGAAAAGGTATTAATCTCTTTAGTGAGTTTAATGGAGGTTTCCTCATGTGCTTTCTTGAGAACCATGAGTTCGTGTTTTAAGGACTTGTGGTCCTTTTCAACTTTCTCATGATCCACAAGAAGTCTCTCATGAGCCTCCACAAGTTCATCATTTTTAGTCTTTAGGTCACAAGCAATGGCATTAGCATGTTTAAGATCAACTTTGAGCTTAGAAGTATCACTAGAATATGTCTCCTCGAGAGACAACTTAAGCTCACGCTCTTCTTCAAGAGATTGAGATAGCTCTCCTATCTCATCCGCATAGTCTCGACTATGACCTTGCAACTCGGTGATGGACTCCTCAAGTTCCTCAATGTGGGCATGAGCTCCACCTAATTGCTCCAAGAGAGCCACAAAGTGTCTCTTGGCCTCACCTTTGAGTTTGCTCATGAAAAGCTCAAACTCATTTCCTTCTTGAACCTTGGGCTCCTCATTATCCTCCACACAATCCAACAAAGATGGGTTAGTGGGAGTAAATGGTTTAAGGGGAGGAGTTACCGAAGTGGTCTTTGCCATGAGACACTTGTGGATGATGTGAGGATTTTCTTTGGGGGAGTTGAAGAGCGAAGACGATGAGGGAGACTCCATGGTGATGGCGACGGTGGAGGTTGGCACAATCTCACCACCTTCTTCATCATCCTCATCATCGGAGAAGTATTCTTCATGAGCCACCAACACACGTTGTGGCTTCTTCTTCACAAAATTCTTGTTCAACGATGACTTGGACTTGTCCTTCCGGATGAGCTTGCCACCATGATCTTCTCTCTTCTCATATGGACAATCCGCAACGAAATGACTCACATTTCCACAATTGAAGCAAGTTCTTATTCTTTGTCCCTTGGGCTTGAAGCTACTAGTGTTGGACTTGAAGTTCTTCTTGTTGCTCCAAAATTGTCTTGATGCAAGAGCCATGTGCTCATTGTAAGCATACTTGGTGTCTTCCGGACCGACATCCTCTTCATCAACATCTTCCTCAAAATGAACTTCCTTTGCCTTCAAGGCGAGGGATTGCATCTTAGGACCTCCATGGCGTGTTATCTTCGTCTTGGCCGTGTCATTCAAAATCTCCATGGCCACAAATTCATCCAAGACTTGGTTGGAAGTCAAGTCACGGAAATCCGGTCTTTGACGAATGACTTGAGTGAGATGCTCCTTATAGAGAAGCATAGTCGAGATGAACTTCCTTTTGACCCAATCATCATCGGTGTCCTTGCTTCCATGATCCGTCATATCATTGGCAAGAGCAACCAACCTTCGATGAACATCCTCGGAAGACTCTCCTTCATTTCTGACAAAGTTATCGGCTTGGTCTTGGACCTTGTCAAATTTGGAGCTTCTAATACTTGCACTTCCCATGAGTGTCCTTTCAAGAAGATCCCAACACTCCTTGGCCGTTTCACACTTTCTGACAAGATTTTCTTGCTCGGGCTTCAAACCATTCCCAATGACAACTAGAGCATGAATGTTGATGGAGTTGTCACGATATTCTCTTGGAGTCATGTTGTGGCGATCATATGGATGAAAGCCTTCTTGGATAATTCGCCACAATTCCTCCGATGACCCCTTCAAGTGCCTCTTCATACGGTATGCCCATATAGGATACTCATCTTTTTTAAGGATAGGTGTTGGTCCTGCATGTGCAAAATGAGGCTCGGGTAGAGGTAAAGGGTGATAGCTCGGGGGAGGGGCAACCGCGGAATTGACACCCGCTCCATTCCCATGAAGGGGAATGAAAGGGTTGCCATTCCTACCATCATCACGAAATTGAGAGACCGACTCTCCTCCTCCCAACGTTTGAGTGTTGGGTGTGATGACGGCGTTGCCCCCTCGAGAGCCTTAGACATGAGAGCTCTAAGCAATTGGGTCATTTCATTCATTTGAGCTTTTATGGCGGACATGCCGTCATTATACTCATGTCTAGAGACGGTGGTTGTGTCATCCCTCAAAGACGTGTTCGTGAGTCCCGCGGTACTTGGACTTACCCCCAAGGAGGGATTGGCTGAAGTACCTACCAACTCAACGTCTTTGTCTTTCCCCTCCGTCGCCATCCTCTTAAGGCGGTAAAGCCCTTAATAAGAGACGAGGCTCTGATACCAATTGAAAGGATCGGAATGTCGACTAGAGGGGGGGGGGGTGAATAGGCGACTAACAATTTTTATGACTTCTTAATAAGTTTAGGCTCAACAAGAAAAGTAAGTTGTCTAGATATGCAACTAGGTGAGATCCTATATGACAACTTAACAACTACAACAAGAAATCAAGCAAGATATAAGCAATGAAAAGTAACTTGCAAAGTAAAGGTAGAGGGAACACGGAGACAAGGATATGTTACCGGAGTTCCTTCTCTCTCGAGAAGTACGTCTCCGTTTGGAGAGGGTGTGGAGCACAATGCTCACACGAAGGCCAACGAGGGCCACCCTATTCTCCTCACGCTCTTACCAATGCAAGATGCCGTGAACCACTACGCGGTGGCCTTGAAGGTGGCAACCGAACCTTTACAATACAAGGTTGGGGCAATCTCCACAACTTAATTGGAGGCTCCCAACAAACCACGGAGCTTCACCACAATGGAATGTGGCTCCGAGGTGACCTCTTCCGTCTAGGGCACCAACGCACCCAAGAGTAACAAGATCCACAAGGGAATAATGGGGGGAATCAAATATCCTTTGGTGGAAGTGTAGATCGAGGTCTCCTCTTCCAAACCCTAGAGAATCACCAAGTTTTGATGGCTACGAAGGGAGATCGGGCAAGAGTAAGCTTTGGGCATCAATGGAGGAGCAGCAATAAAATGAGGTAAGTCTCCTTGGAGAAGAAGACCCCCTTTTATAGGGGGCGCATTAAACAGCCGTTGGACCCCCACCAACCACGGTACTACCGCTCTTAGAGCGGTACTACCGTGGCGCGGTACTACCGCAGTGGGTGCGGTACTACCGCGCTGCCGTAGTACCGCAGCCTAGTGCCATGCCCACTACCGCTTAGTCAGTACGCTTGTGGTAGTGGTTACGGTACTAGCCTGTCGTATTACCGTAGCGCGGTACTACCGCGCTGGGTGTGGTACTACCGCGCTGTCGTAGTACCGCAGCTTAGTGCCGTGCCCACTACCGCTCGTTCAGTACGCTTGCGGTAGTGGTTACGGTACTAGACTGCCGTACTACCGTAGCGCGGTACTACCGCACTGGGTGCGGTACTACCGTGGTACCGTAGTACCGCACTCTAGTGCCGTGCCCACTACCGCTCAGTCAGTACGCTTGCGGTAGTGGTTGCGGCACTAGACTGCCGTACTACCGTACCGCGGTACTACCGCACTCCAAGCGGTACTACCGCCCCAGCAGACCCAGGCTGGAATGGCCTCCTATACTGACTCCTCCGAAGGCGCCAAGAAGATATGTGGGTGCAGAGAAAAGTGTAGTGTGATGATTCCACCCATCATATCACCGCGGATCCCCTCTTAATAGTACGGATTTCCTACGACTCAACCACCAAAAAAAGAATCCGAGAGGGAAACTCCGTCTTCACGTTCCATCAACCGAGGGGATGATAACCGTCTTGTGCCATGGCTTAAGTTATCTGAAATACTCAAGGCACACGGTTAAATCGCAAATGTGTTGTCATCAATCACTAAAACCAATCATGGGGAAATATGCCCTATCACACGAGTAAATTGACGGACAGAGATTAAATTCTGGACTATGCGAGGAGTGACAAGAACATCACGAAGAGTAAGATTATTTGAGGGAGACGAAGAAGGAATAGACGCATGGCCGGAGTGGGAGACGGGAAGGGAGGAACCATCACCGACCATGATAGAGTTATGTGGAGGAGTAGAGGAGATAGAGGTGAGGTTACCGGCAGAAGGGGACATGTGAGAGGTGTCTCCTATGTCCATGATCCACTCTTGAGGGGCTTCCAGAGTCATGGTGTTGAAGTAGCTCGCAAGGGCAGATGGGTCCCATGTCGGTGTCGAGGGAGAGCCGTAGGACGGGTAGCCACCGTAGGTGTACGTTGCGGCCGAGGGAGGCGGGGGTGATGGGGCCGGCAGGGCCATGTAGTCGTGTGCCGGGCGAGGCGGCAGGTGGTCTTCAGTCCCCAGAGAAGAAGCATGTTGCGAAAGTCAAGAAAGGTGGGGAAGGGCCGGAGAAGAGGAGCGAAGTTCCCGAGCTCCTTGTAGTCGGCGTGGAGACCCCTGATGGTGTTCCACACCAGTGCGTTGTCGGGGACCGGGGCGTGCACGTCAGCGAGGGCGTCGGCGACCGTCTTCTGCTCCAGGCAGTAGGCGGTGACGCTCCTGTCGCCTTGCTCGATGTTGCGGAACTTCTGGTCCAGGTAGCCGCGCGAGCCTGCTAGTTGTCGCGGAAGAGGGCGGTGATGCCCTCAAGGACGGCGAAGGCGGTGTGGCCAGATGCCATCACCATGTCGGCAATCTCGGAGGTGATGGAGCCGTACAGCCAGCGGAGGATCATGGCGCCCGGGGGAGGGATGGTCGTGGTGAGGTGGTCGGCGAGGGCGAATTGGTTGACGGCGATGGAGAGAAAGTTGCGCCACTTGGTGAAGTTGGACGCCTTGAGGTCAAGGGTGACAGGGAAAAGGCTCTTGAAGTTCCTGATGGCCATGGCCTGAGACCATAGGTTGGCGTGAGTGTGAGGAGGGGCGGCAGGATCAAGCATGGCGGCAGCGGAGGAGGGGGAGGTGGCGCGGCGCAGTGCCCTAGGGCGGCGGCGATAGTAGAGAGGGGCGGAAGCGTAACGTTTGGCTGATACCATGCTAGAATGGATTGATTGACCACACAAGTGATGGATTCTTGTTATCTCATATATATAGACATTTACACAAGATATACATGAAATAGATCAATACAAATCCTAACCATTATGGCCTGATTGCTACGAGATTAAGCACAAAATATGGCAGGCTATAACCGAATAATAGGATATTCGGTTGCCTAACACACTGACCGGAAGGGTGTGGGCTTTATTGAAACCTCAAAAGGCGCAGAAAGACCGAGAGAGTATGAGGTACAGACATCACAATAGCATCATCAATCGTACTGTGTACTATGAGCTATATATGTATGTATGTACGTAGCAATCTAGTATCCATGTGAAAACAATTCAACAACCACAAGAGAGATCTCTAAGAACGACGACAGTGCAGCCTCCGCATCAGATCTTGCTGGCGAACTCGAGGCCCACCGCCTTGAGCTCCTCGGGGCTGGCCGCGGGCAGCTGGGCTTTCGCGAGCTTGGCGATGGCGGCGTTCTCGTCCGGCGACCCGCCCTCCAGGAACGCGCCCACCACTTTGCCGTCCTTGACCCAGTACGACCCGAACTTGGGCTTCGCGGAGCTGGGGTCGGCGTCGCCGAACATGATGGGGTCGCCGACGTTGTCACCGTAGAACTGCCACGACAGGTCGAACGACCGCGAGTAGAAGTAGGGCAGGTAGTCGTACTCCTCCACGGGGGAGCCCGCCTCTTTCCCCTTGAGTGCCTGATGAAACAAAAAAGAGATGCAGTTTTGGTCGTGGTTCATAGGCCAAATTATGCAGAAAAAGTGAAATGTGTCGCCGCTACTGCCGATAAGAAGAGATTGAACACAGATTTCAACAATTTAATTCTGCAGGTTTCGAGTCGATTAGAACCCTATAACTATTCACGGTATCGGTCGCAATAACCATCTCGAGACTGTCCAGTAATAAGACTGCTTTAGAAACACTCTGTCCTCACCTTCACAGCCTGCTCCGCCGACTTCCTGGAATGGTCAACATGCTCCACTCTCCTCACGTCGTTGTAAATCTTCATAGGGAAGGTGGCCACATCGCCAACGGCATACACTCCAGGGACACTTGTTTCGAAAAAAGCATCAGTCTGCAAGAAAATACCACACACACTGGCGCATCAGACATTTGGGCATAAACAAGAACAAGTGAAAATGAAACCCAAGATGGCCCAGGCTGACAAATGCAGTTGCTTAAATGAGAAAATAGCACACGCACTGGCAGCACAGCTGCTGTTCTTGATAAGGGTGCATACATTTAAAGAATCAAAGAAACTTTGTTTAACCCAAACAAGCACATGGCCTTCTGCAGTAAATACAGGGTTAAAGGACAAATTTGAAGCAAACTAACCTTGATTCCACCTTTCTCCTCAGCGACTTGGCCTTTGAAGAGACCAGTCAATGGTCGGCCCCCAACACCAACAACAACAATATCAGCATCGAACACCCTGCCGTCCTTTAGCTTAACTGCGGTGACCTGGGAAGCAGGAAACAAAGTGAAATAAGTAAACATATGCAAATGCACCCACGATGAGAAGAGCAGAGCTGAATTTAGATTTAGAAAGAGCACATACATCACCATTGGTGTCAGCATCAAAACCAACAGCAACTGTACCCTTCACGATCTTAACTCCTTTGTTAGTATAGTAGCTCTCATAGAAAGCTGCAAGGTCGGCGGTGAAGAGACGAGGCACTACAAGAAATGGAATTATGGTGTTACACTTTGTTGTCAACAACAAAAGAACATTATAGTTTTGCTTTACATCATAACTGCATGGTACTGGCTTGAGCCCATGAGCAAAGCTGTTTGAGCGTACTTATGCATGCTAAGTAGCTGAATAAAGATTAATGATAGTATGTGAGTCATGCAAACTTACTGCACCAAGGCTCAGGATACACCATGGTGACATCAAGATCGTTCATCTTCAATACCGCACTTAGTTCAAGGCCAATGTAGCCTCCACCAACAACCACTGCCTTCCCACCCTTTTTTGCTTGGATAGCGGCATACAGCTTGTCTGCATCATCAACATCCCGTAGATACAGGATGTTGTTGGAATCAGCTCCTTGAGTGCCAAAATCAGAGAGCTTTATGACCTGAAAATCAAGTCAAAACAGATGTTTTACATCTTAAGTAACAGCAACAGCAACTAGTAATTGGTAATTCTTTTATAAGGTCTCAGGTCAACATTTTGTGCCATGGTATATACTTCATGCATTAAGCAAATTGATGGCAATTCAAAATCTAAATAGGAAGAAGTCAATGACACATACCGAGGAGCCAGTAGCAATTAGCAAGATCTCATATGTAAAGGTTGCCCCAGCTGAACTAGTCAGAGTCTTGGAAGCAAGATCAGCACTGACAATTTCAGTGCTCAGGATAAGCTCGATACCTGCCAACAGATGAATCATAAATATGGTCGGATACAAAACCATTACATTAAGAACAAACATATGGACACTCTTGCAGGCATGTATTGGCTTGTCAACGTAGTTCTCAGAAAAATAGGACCAGGGACAACGGTTTACTGAGTGCTAACAAATTTTGAATAGGCCAGCACAGTTTTATTCGAGGATCTCTGTTTCATATGTTACAAAATTATTTGAACACGAAAGCAGATTTCCTGATTAATTTCCTCAAGAAAATAGAAGATTGAGTAGTTCGTTAACCAGTATGATTATCAGACACTATAGCCAAAGGCGGTAGTATGACAAGCTAGCTAATACAACAATTATCTGGGGCATACACCCTTACATCTAAAGAACTGTACAAGGAAGTAATTAACTGAGTTTGAATGAATTGTGTAGCATATGCAGGTTAAACTGCACAGGACCATGAGACAGCCAAAAAATACAGGGGACTTGGTAAGACATACCTTTCTCTGAGTACCACTCAGGCAAGAGCCTCTCGCCACCACTTCCCACGCACACATGAAATCCAGGTAATCTTGCAGGATCTGTTCAGAGACAAAAACACAAAGTGAGTTGGTCTTAACAAATGCGGTTTAAAAAAATGGGGTCGATCAAGCATCAAGGGGAAAGGGCATGGACTGAAAAACCTACTCTGAGGAAACAGGTACGCCTTGCTGAGTGCAGGGCGCTCGTAAGGAGCCACCTGAAGCAAACATCATGGTAAGAAATATGTTGTATCATCTGTTAATAGACAAATAAAACTACAACCGGCTTGCTTTGACAAAATGGATAAACATATGAGTTGTTTTTTGTATCCTTTTTTTAGGAAAAGATTGATGTTCTTCTTCAACTCGATTAGAAGGAACAGATGGTTCTCTTACAAGCTAAAATGGAAACGCAAAAGCTACTTGCCATGTGGTAATTTAATTGTTTTTGAATGTATATGTGCATAGTACAACAAACCAATGATTTCGCAACAATTAGAGAGAAATAGGCCAATCATGGGTGTCACTACAGTACAGGGATAAGGTAGGTCAGCCCTGCTAGAAACATAAATCTAGTTTTTGCTTAAATACGGCTAACAGCAACCACCACCATCCATGAGTTGAGTGACTAGCCCTGACTACTAATCCACTAGGAATTTACATATAAACCGGAGAATATGTAGGAGCAAGTGGATGATGGGCATAAACAGCAGGCATGTGCATCTTTAGTTTAGGAGCAGGTTATTAAGAGACCTGGTCAGAGGCCGCTCCACCTGATAAAAAAAAACATACTAGTATGTGGAGATTAATTTATCCATGGCACAAGTGTAATTCAGTGAGGGTACGGCTGCCGGCTAACAGAAACGACTAGAATCAATTGAATTCATGGAGGTGGAACAGCGGGATCAAAAACATCCATCCAGAAATGTTGTGAGAAGAGAGGGGGGTTAGGGAGGGAGAGGATTGCGTGCGTACGGCCTCCTTGGAGATGATGGCGAGCTCCCCGGGCTGTAGGCCCTGCTTGGCGAACTCCCGCGCCGCGTACCCCTGCACGGTTGAGATCCAGATAGTGAGCGAATCGAGGACGGACGCAGCGGGTGAAATCGGGCTTATGCAGGGGAGGGCGGGCGGATGCGGTTGCTTACCCCGGAGACGCCGCCGCCGAGGATGATGTACTTGAAGTGCTTCCCAGACGCCATGGCTGGTGAGTGGCCGCGCGAACCCTAGGAGGCGATCGAGAGAAGTGACCGGAGGCGGAGGAGGATGGGATGGAGAAGGGGAAGTGAAGAGGGCGAGAGGGATTTGCGGGGTGGGGTGGAGTGGTTGGTTCTTCCCTGCCTGCTTCCTTGGTTGGTGAGGAGTGTGGCAGCGCGACTGACAGGTGGGCCAATTGGAGGAGCGTTCGTTCGTTGCTCCGCTGACTGGCTGGCTGGCTGGCGTGGTGGGGTTTTCGAGTGCGCGTGGACCGATCCTGGCCGCCCAGGATGGATGACCCGTGATGGGCGGCGACGCAACGCCGTGTGCCTCTTTCCTTCCCGAGAACGTATCTGGTGCACCCGCATAATTGGTGCTACCGATGCATCCGTCTTTTATTGTACATTAAAAAATATTTAATTTTTTTTATAAAAACTAATAGATGTTTTTAATGTATGTTTGTATAATCTTTTAAAATTTCAGCTTCAAAGTCCTAACAAATTTTGAAAAACAAAAAAGATAAATCCAACTGAAATAGTGTCATGGCTAATCAGAAAAAGAAAAAATGGTACTATTCTAATCAGATTTGTCTTTTTTATTTCTCAAAATTTGTCAAGACTTTAAAGCTGAAATTTTGAAAAGTTATACAAACATACATTGAGAACATCCACTAATTTTTATAGAATTTTTTGATACTTTTAAAATTGCTTTTTTTAGTGGGTGCACCAGTAGCACCAATTCGACCGGTGCACCAGATACGTCCTCCCTTCCTTCCCGGCGGCTGCGTAGTAGGAGGCATAGAAGGATGGGTGCTTTAAAAAAAAGCATACTGAGCAATGGGGTGCTGGACAGAAAAATATGGCAATAAAGCCTCCTTTAGTCCATAATGATAGGATTATTATCATAGGAATACAAAACTTGTAGTAAATGAGATGATATGTATCTTAAATCCTATAAATAGAAATAGGAAAAGATACGTCATTTGTTTCACATCATAATAATTTTTCCACTGAGTCTAGGTTCACGTCTATTTTCCTTTCAAACACGAAAGATTGGAAACCAACCCTATCTATGTAGGAATAGGAGTTTGTTCCTACGTACCAAAGGACTCTACAGTTTTTTTTATTTTATAAATATCCTATCCTATAGAAAGAATTCCTCCAAACCAAAGGAGTCCTTAGGCATCTTCAAACGCGGTTCATTAAATTACCTTTTTTAGAAAAAATATATATTTTGTATGTAAGATATATTTAAATTTTTTGATCAAGTGTATAGAAAAAATCATCAATATTTACAATACAAACTTTATGAAGTTTGATTTTTGAAAAAACTTATATGGCTGGAGGGAGTATCTCTAAATGTTGGATCACGCGATCCAAGTATTCCTTGACCTTTAAATGTTTTTTTTAATGTTCACAAATTGGGCTCAAACATGTGGAAGCTTTAGGGCGGCCCTCTCAATCCGCTTGGCTCACGGAGGATCACATGTGATTGCTTTTTTAGGCCCGGCTGATCCACTACGTTGTTTAGATTTGATATACATTCGATGCATATGATTGGATGATCGATTTTTTTTACTGGTGTTGACGAACACGATTCGGGTGTGTTCATAATCATCTAAGATGTTTCTTTTGGTGTACAACAAATCCAGCCGAGAACAATTGTCAACAAAAATCAGCTGAGATCGTGTGAATGGAATCAGCTGAGAGAGAAAGCCAAAGAAAGCCACCTGGAGGGAAGCATACATACACACACACCACCTCACGGTCGAAGACGCTAGAAGAAAATAAATCTGGCTCGGCCGGGTGGTTTTATTTATTTGACTTGTTTTTTATTTTTTGGCCAGTTAGTTGAGACTTGAGAAGATGATGTTCGGTCAGTGCCTCAAGTGGTGCACGTTTCTCGCCGGCTAGTTTACTTTAATTTGAGCATCTTTAGCAAAATCTATTTTTTCTATAATACCATTTTTATATAGAGATGAACCCAAAAAGCCGCTTCAACAATTTTCTTTTCTTTTATTTTATAAGTAAAGCACCTATAGACGAGCAAGCTCTACTCATATAAAGGAAGATTTGATCTTTACATATAATCTGTGTGTGCTGCTGGCGGGAGTCAACAGACCAATTTTTCATTACCGCTAGTCGTCGCCGACTCGCCTTCGACCACCGTTGGCCACCACCATCGACTCGCCTCCGATCACAGTCGTTGCCACTAACACATCGCACCCGCTGACTCGTTGATGCAACCACACCACACCCGTTGTCGTTGACTCACCACCGGGATGCAGTGAGTCGTTGCCGACTCATCGCCTCCATGAGCCATCGCTGCCATGTTTCCAATACCCCCAGCCGGGACTGACTCATTGCCACCACTCAGGTCGCCGTCGAATCACTGCCATCATGGCGCAGCCACCGCGTGTCGCCTTCACCATGGTGCGTCTCGCCGGCCATCGGTGTCTCGACGCACCCCCGCCGCCACGCTTCACCGGAGCTCAACGACAAAGAGGAATAGGCACCAATAGGCATGTCTCATTTGTCAGGTCGAGTATAGGTAAAGATTTATAGGAAAACTGCAAAAACAGCACACCTCTAACTATTTATAAAATTATTTGATAAAGAATATATACATAGGTTTTAGATAGAGTTTATAAGCAATCTGCCAAAGAAATTCTTAATGCGTGTTTATTTTAATATACAACATTGGAGATGCCTCTACCTACTACAAATTCAGCGAACAATTGTCAACCAAAATCATCAGCTGAGAACATGTAAAAAGAATATTCAGCTCAGAGAGAAAGCCAAAAGAGAGACACCTGGAGGCTGGAGGAAGGTATACACACACCACCACACAGCCGAAGACGGTAGAACAAAACAATCTGGCCGCCACACACTCCGTATTCGGCCGGTTAGTTTTCTTTATTGGAATATTTTTGTACTTTTTGGCCGGTCAGTTGAGAAGGTGATGTTCGGTCAGTGGTGCACGTCACTCGCCGGCTACTTTACTCTACTTTTAGGTGTAAATTAAGCTGATACCCTCCGCGTCTCTCTCTCTCACACACACTACTTTCTACGACGTCGTGCGACATATTAGCCTCATTTTAGAAAATACTCACTTCGTTTAAAATTAGTTATCATCAAAATGAATGTATATATTATTTAAACTCGTCTCGATAGGCTCACTATAACGACCAAATTTTTTCAAATGTAGGAAGTACATAACTTTGTTTCAAAGAATATAGCATAAAGAGCTTTTTGTAGTCTAGAGAATAAGATCAGCTAGTACCGCTAAGTCTTTCGTACACCCGCAAATTGATGCAAACCAACTGATGTAGGCAAGCTCTATGGCACCAGCCCCCATGCAAGAAACACGTATTTTTTTAAATATATCTATACTCTTTTCCATCCATATTAAGTATTGCTGAAGCGAATATATGTAGCATTAAAATACGTTTAAACATTCCTGTTTTACTGACAATTAAGAACATCTTTAACAGATGATGTTAAATTTACATTGCTAAAAAGTTATTTGTATTCATACATTTTTTAAGGCCTTGAGTGATTTTTTTTTGACTTAGTCGTAGGTATTGCATTATATATTGTAATGGTTTTTTCATAGTTGATTTATCTTATAATCTGCATGTTGATGATTTTGACTTTTTGCATATTACCAACTTAAAAAAAATGGTTGTATGCATCATAATAATGCAGAGGCCAAGGATTTCAACCTATTTTTAGAGTAAAATAAACATCTTTCGATCCAGTACTTTCGAACAAGTTTCTTACCTTTTTTATGGGTAGTTTTTTGTCCTTCTAAGACAAATGATGAGGGGACTAAGTTGTTTGTTGTTGAATGGTTAGCGCGGCCCATTTTCGTGCATAGTTGTAACCCTGGGCTGGCCCGTGTCTGTGGGGGGGGGGGGGGTACTCTCGTCGTGGTGGGTCTGGTGGGCGGCTATGCATTTCTAGAAACCAGCACAACAAGCTCTTCAATCCCGATCCATCTTGACCTTGAGAGGATTTAGCCGGTATTCACTGAATTGGGCCAGTCCATTAATGCAGTCGCTCACGCGCTCTGCTTAGTTTCGTTTTCGTTTCCATTTGGTTTTTTATCAGTTTTTTCTGACCTTTTTCCTTCATTATACCTTGTTTTTAAACTATTTTTGATTTCTTTTTATTTCTACGTTATACTCTCGGTTTCTTTTGTTTCTTATTGATTTTCTTCATATTTTTTTTTATTTTTTTTGTTTCTTTATCGGTAACAGGCTTTATTTTATTATGCATGTTTATTTTTCTCACTACCCAATAAACATTTTATTAAACTACAATATTGTTTTTACATTTTTATATATTTTTTAAATGTAATAAACATTTTTTTAAAACATGTCACGTATAGTGTTTCAGGCATGACACATTTTTTTACAACACACAAACTTATTTTTATGTTTTATAGACATTTTTTAAATGTCACAAACACATTTATTGTAACTCATGAAAATTCTTGAAATGATATATTTTTAAATGTAAGAAACATTTTTTAAAACACATATCACGTATATTGTTTTAGGCATGACACATTTTTTTACAACACACAAACTTATTTTTATGTTGTATAGACATTTTTTAAATGTCACAAACACATTTATTGCAACTCGTGAAAATTCTTGAAATGATATATTTTTAAATGTAAGAATTTTTTTTTAAAACACATGTCACGTATATTGTTTCAGGCATGACACATTTTTTACAACACACAAACTTATTTTTATGTTGTATAGACATTTTTTAAATGTCACAAACACATTTATTGCAACTCGTGAAAATTCTTGAAATGATATATTTTTAAATGTAAGAAACATTTTTTAAAACACATGTCACGTATATTGTTTCAGGCATGACACTTTTTTTACAACACACAAACTTATTTTTATGTTGTATAGACATTTTTGAAATGTCACAAACTCGTGAAAATTGTTGAATTTTTTTAAATGTAAGATTTTTTTTAATCGCATGAATATTATTTTGCAATGTATAAACATTTTATAATGCCATGTACATTATTTTAAAATCGTGATTTGTTTTAAATGTCACAAACATTTTTATTACACAATTGTTCGGATATAAAAATTTGTTACCATTTTTAAATTTCAAAAAGTGTTTCACTATATAAAATGTATTCGGAATTTTATGTTTATGTTTCTGAAAAGTATTCGGAACTTTTATAACAATTTTTGAAAATATTCGGAATTTTTATAATGATTTCTGAAAATATTCGAATTTTTTAAATGTTTTTAGAGGTATTCGGAATTTTTGGAAAAATCCAAAAGTATTCAGAAATTTTGAAATGTTTTTTAAAAGTATGCAAAATTGTTAAGGAAAAATGCAAAAAGTCGCTTTGTGCTTGGTGGGCTGGCCCAGTCAAGTCGGCAGCCAACAATCCCGAGATTTAATATGCCACCTAAGTAATTTCGAATTCACTAATTATAGAGTACTTGTAGCAATGAACGCGTCCACGGTCGACAAGTGGTGCTACGCACGCGCGCAAGTGTCAGGATCTGACGGTTCCCTTTTTTCCCTTTGTTTTGGAGCATGCAGTGTGCCTTTCGTGCAAGCATGATCGTGCCTCCCGCAGAGGCACGGTTGTATGCATCATAATAATGCAGAGGCAGATGATTTCTACCTACTTTTTGAGTAAAAGAAAGATCTTTCGATGCAGTACCTTCGTATCAATGATAATTAATATGAATTGGAAGAAGTAAGATTTAGAAACAATTTTTTTATATTCTTTTTTTTGAAAGTTAGTTTTTTACATCGTAAGACAAATGATGAGGGGACACTCTAAGTTGTTTGTTGTTGAATGGATGTCCCAGCTCATCATTTTCGTGCGTAGTTGTTATGATGGGCTGGCCCGTGTTTGTTGGGGTCGTCGTCGTTCTTTCGTCGTCGTGATGGAGCAGCCCATAACGCAGAGTCTCAACTGTTTTTGTTCTTGGACGGTCGTCGAGTGACTTCATGCACCGAACACCTGGACACACAACTGGCGGCTGCGTGCATTCATGCACGCCGTCTCCAAGCTCAATGCCGGCCAGCCAAGCACCGGAGTAACATCCAAATGCCTACGTGAGCAGACCCTCGTGACTCCAGCGTCCAGCCATATACGCGCGTGTCCATTCCCCCTCCGCTCCACCCACTAGTAGAAAACAGGGCTTTAATTCGGGTCTGGCCAGCCTATTAGTTCCGGTTCAGTCACGAACCGTGAACCATGGGGGCATACGTCCCGGTTCGTGCGTTCAGAGGGCCGGTCGGGCATTGGTCCTGGTTCGTCTGCACCCTTTTGTCCCGGTTCCAGACACGAATCGGGACTAAAGGGTGTCGCAACCTTTAGTCCCGGTTGGTGGCTTGAACCGGTACTAAAGGTCTTTAGTCCCGGTTGGAGACACCAACCGATACTAAATGTCTATTTTTTTTAAACAGAAGAGTTTCTGTTTTTAGATTTTGAATAACTTTTAGAATATTTAGAGTTTTGAATGAATCTTTTTCCTTTAGGTCAAAAAAATTATAAACTTTCTGTTAGTGCCAGTCGTTTTCAAATTCAAATAGTTTAAACTTGAATTCTTTTGAAATTTGTGTGAATCACTAGTTTGTGAATAACTTTAGTTTAAAAATAGATTTTTGAGTGATTATTTTTCCTATTGTTTAATATTAGTATGTTTTATCAGTATGTTCAATATGAGAATTTTTACGATATTTTAAATAGGTGTTTTAATCGAAACCAGATTATGTTTAACTCTTTATGAGGGTTTCGAACGAAAACTCATCTGTTACAAGGCATTTCTTTTTTTTAATTATTTCAACTCCAGAATTTTTGTGCATTAACTATGCACCATTCAAAGCCACATCCTCAAGTGTCAAACCTTTCTACTTCATTTGATATTTTCATGCATTTAATGATTGTTTTTGCGCTAAATAACCTTGAAATTGAAAAGGCAGTAGAAATGAACTCTAAGAATTTGGAAACTTGGCATGGTATCATCATTTCACCCACATAACATGTGCGAAAAAGTTGAGAGGGTTACGGCAAAAACTGGATGCAGTTCGTGTACAAATTGGACCATCTCTTTCGAAGCATGAGGGTTTCGGACCAAAACTCATTTGTTACAAAAACATTTCTTTTTTTTAACTTATTCAACTCCAGACTTTTTGTTCATTAAATATGCATCATTCAAAGCCACATCCTCAAATTTCAACCCTTTCTAACTTCATTTGCTATTTTTCATGCATTTTATGATTTTTTTTGCGCTAAATGACCATGAAATAGAAAAGCAGTACAAACGAACTCTGAAAAGGTTAAAACTTGGCATTGTGTCATCATTTCATCCACATAGCATGTGCTAAAAAGTTGAGAGGGTTACGGCAAAAACTGGAAACACTTCGTGCACAAATTGTACCATCTCCTTCGAAGTATGAGGGTTTCAGACGAAAACTCACCTGTTACAAATGCATTTGTTTTTTTAACTTATTCAACTCAAGACTTTTTGTGCATTCAATATGCACCATTCAAAGCTCACATCCTCAAATTTCAACCCTTTCTTACTTCATTTGCTATTTTTCATGCATTTAATGATTTTTTGCGCTAAATGACCATGAAATTGAAAAGCAGTACAAATGAACCATGAAAAGGTTGAAACTTGGCATTGTGTCATCATTTCATCCACATAGCATGTGCTAAAAATTTGAGAGGATTACGACAAAAACTAGATGCACTTCGTGTACAAACTGAACCATATCCTTCGAAGTATGAAGATTTTGGAAGAAAACTCATCTGTTACAAAGGCATTTCTTTTTTAACTTATTTCAACTCCAGACTTTTTGTTCATTCAATATGCACCATTCAAAGCCACATCCTCAAATTTCAACCCTTTCTAACTTTATTTGTTATTTTCCGTGTATTTACTAAAAACATTGCGCTAAATGACCCTAAAATTGAAAAGGCAGTACAAATGAACTCTACAAATGTTGAAACTTGGCATGGTATGATCATTTCACCCACATAGCATGTGCTAAAAAGTTGAGAGGTTTACAACAAAAACTGGATGCACTTCGTGTACAAACTGGACCATCTCCTTCGAAGTTTGAGGATTTTGGAAAAAAACTCATATGTTAGAAAGAAATTTCTTATTTTCTTACTTATTTCAACTCCATACTTTTTGTGCATTCAATATGCACCATTCAAAACCACATCCTCAAATTTCAACCCTTTCTAACTTCATTTGTTATTTTTCATGCATTTAATGATTTTTTTTGCGCTAAACGACCCTAAAATTGAAAAGGCAGTACAAATGAACTCTAAAAATGTTGAAACTTGGCATGATATCATTATTTCACCCACATAGCATGTGCTAAAAAGTGGAGAGGGTTACAACAAAAACTGGATGCACTTCGTGTACTAATTGGACCATCTCCTTCGAAGTGTGAGGGTTTCGAACGAAAACTCATCTGTTACAAGGCATTTCTTTTTTTTAATTATTTCAACTCCAGACTTTTTATGCATTAACTATGCACCATTCAAGCCACATCCTCAAGTTTCAAATCTTTCTAACTTCATTTGCTATTTTTCATGCATTTAATGATTGTTTTTGCGCTAAATGACCTTGAAATTGAAAAGGCAGTACAAATGAACTCTAAAAAGGTGGAAACTTGGCATGGTATCATCATTTCACCCACATAGCATGTGCTAAAAAGTTGAGAGTTGAGAGGGTTACGGCAAAAACTGGATGCACTTCATGTACAAATCGGACCATCTCTTTCGAAGTATGAGGGTTTTGAAAGAAAACTCATCTGTTACAAAGTCATTTTTTAAATTATTTCAACTCCACACTTTTTGCGCATTCAATATGCACCATTCAAAGCCACATCCTCAAATTTCAATCCTTTCTAACTTCATTTGTTACTTTTTTACGCATTTAATGATTTTTTGCAAAATTAACAAGCATGAATTTTGATTTTTTTTTACAAAATCTCTATAGAATTTTTAAAATGGTCATAACTTTTGAATACGACCTCCTATGAAAAAGTCTTTTTATATGAAACAAAAAAACCAAGCAGAAAAAAAGTTATGATGATTTTAAGATTTGAAGGAAAAATAATTCAAAAAAAAGTTGGGATAGAAATTTAAAAGGGCGCCCATCCACTTACCCATTAATTATTCTCCTCAATAAATAATGCAACAAAAGTTGGGATAGAAATTTTAAGTTGGGAAATATGAAATAAGGGTTTTCCGACTACTATTGAGGGAAATATGAAATTTTTTAAATTTTAGGTTTTACAAAAATATATATTTTATTAAATATTATAATTATTCCATTAATTTTGTTTATTAAAATAATTATTTGAAATTAAAACAATATAGAAGTGTGACATTGTAATCAAGAGGTTAATATGATTGATATGATAGTAATATCAACAACGTGTGCGAGGTGTAGTTGGAAGTGGATACGGAAGGAACTCAGAAGTTAAGCGTGGTATTGCTGGAGTAGTCTAAGGATGGGTGATTGATCAGGAAGTTTGACTGTGACTAAGTAATTTGACTAGAAATTAAGTTTAGTTAGAGACTAAACTAGTCAAATAACTCAAATAATAGAAATTTTGAAAACATATAAAAGAAGGGAGTGAAAAAAAACTGATCAAATAATGGAAATAATATAATTTTTGAAAAAATAGAAAAAAAAGAGGAAAAAATTTGAATGATTTTTTTTCCGTGGAGGCCTTTAGTACCGGTTTCGTGTTACCAACCGGGACTAAAGGTCCTCCGCCCCAGTGCACCACAACAGCCCACGTGGAGGACCTTTAGTACCGGTTCGTGGGCAAACCGAGACTAAAGGTATTGGGGTTTAGTTACGACCCTTTAGTCCCGGTTCCGAAACCGGGACAAATGGGCCGTTTTCTACCAGTGACCGTCAGAGCTCTGCCCTCCATCGGACTCCACTCCGGCCAGGACCTCGTCTTCTCGCCATGGCCGCCGCGCTCAGGGCCCAGCTCAACGCCCACCTCGCATCCATGCACGCCCAGGTGAGCCCCCTTCCCTCTCCTCTCCTTCCATCTACTCCTGTGGTTGTGGCCGCTCACGTACTCCACCTTTGCCTTGGCATCGGCGATCTAGGGTGTGGTGGACGAGGAGACGTTCGGGCAGCCGCGGGAGGTCGGATCCGCCGTCGAGGTCGCCAACACCTTCCTCGATGACGCTCAAATCATCATCGACGACATCGAAGACATGACGTCCGTACCGCCGCCCCTCCGCTCTCGTTATGTCCTTAGCATCTTCTCACTGATGCCAGGAACTGCTTTCGTGTGCTCTCCTTAATTTGGGGTTCGCAGGGGTGAGCCCGTGGTGCACTTCGAGGACGTGACAGACCTGGTGCTGCAGCTCATGGAGTGCACCTCCAGGTGATGATGATGTTAATTAAACCCTTTCCTTCCCCGCCTATCTTTGACCGTGTGTTTGTTTCTCTGTGGATGTGTTGTGATTCATATGTGTTTGTCTTGAGCATGTGATTTTTTTTGTCGGTTGTGGTGTCCCGTGACCGTAATTTGAAGAACCGAGTTTGGTCGTGTTTCTTGTAACATAAATACCGCTAAATTGGCTACCAACAATGTTATGGCGAGGAATAAGGTGTTGTGTTAGGAACATTTCTAGTATTATTGATCTGCTATTCTGTGTATCGCTAATGGTTTATTCTCTGGCTTGTCCACGAAGACATTGATCTTTGTTTTTATTCGGATGTGTCGACACATGGTGTATACGTACCTCATGAGCATGACCGCATGAGGTTTTTTGTCGTTTGCGGCCGTATAGCTATAGATTAAAGAACTGAGTTTAGTCACATTTGGTGTAAAATAATTGTTGGTATTCGCGCCAAGAAAATGGTATAGCTTATCATGGAGAATGTTGTCATTTTGCAAAAAAATCTTATACTATTGAATCTGCTATTCAGCCAATGTCATTATTCTTGGTTGAAAATGAAAAACTTGTTGTTTTGAAGCATTGCTGGTATTATTGATCTGTTATTCTACATAATGACAATGGGTATTTTCCGGTTTCTCTACTGGAACAATGTTGTTTCTATTCAGATGTGTTGACATGGAGTGTTTACGTCATGGACGTCGTTTAGTTGTCATGCAACCATAATAAGAAGATTTGATTTTGTGTCTGTTTCGTGTACCGAAATTGTCGGTAACAATGTTATGGTTCAACAAACAAAAATTGTCGTTTTATAAATATTTCTGATACTACTGATATGCTATTTGCACTTAACGTCAATGGTGTTTTTTCTGGTTCATCAAACAATTTATTGCATTGACACACGTGTAGGAAATGGGTCACTGAGAATATTATTATGACATCACTAGTATACTTATGTGTATCAACATGTTTCAGAGTATAATAAGTTAGCTAAGTTTCTAATTTCCTGATCATCGATTTTTTTGCTTGTGTTCAGTGTTGGGGCTAAGAATATGAAGCTCGCCTGCATGCACTTCGGCAGTTTATATGCCATGGAATCCAATGAAGGGTGAGAACTCAATACGTTATTATATATGTTACACAATACTTATTCTCCAGATTATTTTTCAAAGTCTCAATTTAAACCTGACAGCAGTTGTTGTCTTTAATGTCACTATAGTCAGCTCATACCAATCTAACATTATTAAGAAGTAACCTTCTTTGATTTTTCACTTCCTCCACAATCACTATAGTTCGCTTAACCTCTTCATAATTTGACAGCGCGGTATGTTTGTATTATTTCAGGTGCCTTCTCTCATTGGCTCTTGTTAAGAATGAATTTTGTCTTCTGCGCAACAATTTTGAGACCATGATAAAGGTAGGGTATAACTATGTCGGATAATGCTAACGTAGACCGAGCTACACGTAGCCCTTTAGTTTGAACAAGTCATAAAATATATTTTATATTATTCAAAAAGCATTGAATTTTTTTATGAATATATATACACATGTATATGACATATGTGCAAATTTTTATACCATTATATTTTCACATGTGGCGTATGAAAAAAAAGACAAATATTTGATTTTAAATGGGCCTTTTTGTTGTTGATTTTGGGCTGAAATTTTGTTTTTTTTGTGCAGACTTCATATTACAATATTTTCAAGCCAAATTTGACATGTTCATACGGAATATATATAAGTTTTCATAGTTTTTTTTCGGATTTTTTCAAAACTTTTAAATATGTTTTACGATTTTTAAAAAATAAAGGGCTACGTGTAGCTCGGCCTCCAGAAATTCTCACTCATAACTATGTGTGCTTTTGACTACCAACTTCTCACTAGTATTGTAATCCATACACTGGTCGTATATTTTATAAGAGAGTTTTGCTTCGGTACATCTCCTAGAAAAGGTTACATATTTCGATGCAGATTAAGCGTGAAGATTAGAATATATTTCTTGAATAAAAAATATTATATTGTTCTGATCTTTTTTTTTGCTTCATTGAGAGAATACATGTTAGATTTTGTTTACTATGAATGTATGACAATAATCTTTTTGTGTAGCTTTAAGATTCATGCAAACTTTCCATAGGATGTATACCGAAGAAAAACTCCTTATAAGATTGAGAAAATGACAACCATAAATCCTTAATCTTATTCTTGTTGCCGTTTGTTTTGGATCATTTAGTTCAAGGTCTCTGAAAGACCCATGGCCAACGAATGTTTATATCTTAATTTTATCATCACGTATAGTAGATTATGTATGAGATAGCTCTAAAAAAACCAGTAGAATTTCTGTGTTTCTGAGATTAAACCAAGCTTCGCCAAATACCTGAATACGAAACAGACCAACTTGTAACATATGGCTGATCAGTGAAACCATATGACTTGAGCATCGTTATGCATCATAGACCTGTCGTAATGATTTCTTTGAAAAGTAATTGTTTTATTGACTCACCTATTATTATTGTTTTGTTGATGAAGCTGGAGGAGTGGATTGCGGCATATGATCCTAAGTAGCGGCAAGTGACAGTGTCTGGCAGTAGAGGGCGCGCCCAACCTGATGAAGATTCTCGTGTCGAAACTCCGGCCTTGTAACCCTCTGAACGGAACTTGTTGTTCTGTGTTGATGTTTGTTTGTCAACTCCATGGGCTTGCAGGTTGTGTTTAAACTATGTACCTGGTTGATTTGTTGCTAGTGACGTTGTTTTTTTTATTCTATGTTGCTGCATTTTTGCTTTTCCTTCTCTTTTACCATCTTGTGAAACATTGGTTCAGCAAGGGGAAGGGTTTGTTGGTTCCCTCAAACTGCACTACAGTGGGTGTCTGCCTTGAGCTCTAAAGTCCTGCTGGCTGGTATACTAATAGGTGTTGGTGGACGGGTTACATTATCCCCACCGCCGCAGCAAACTATCTGCTCTGCTACCGGCGATCATCGAGTTGATCACAAAGTCGGCGATCCAACATGTACAGCGGGATGGTGTGAAGCTCATCTCGGGGCTCATCTAACCCTGTCCTACTTAAGGTCCTCCAGAGCAAAGTCTGTCATGGACGCTATCTTGTACACCCAGGCTGCCCACCGCAAGACGCCACATGGTCTTCTTAATAGAGGAGAAGATGGCCGGTGTCGGCACCTAGGGCGGTGACTCTGTTCTTTGGCTTCATTTTGGTGGTGTCACTAGTGTAAAATTGTGCTATTAAGTCACATTTGCTCCACATCATTGATCCGAAACATGCGCGATACAAGCATCACAAACGCTAAATAAAATAAAATTGTGTGCCAGAAAAGAAAATCTGTACAAGAACAGACTCATATCGGGTATGTTTATAATGATTTGCAATCAAATCTCAAATAATTAAAGGCATAAAATATTCTTAATATATAACACATACATTTTTAGACCATTAAAAACGTTTCTAGGCATTCCATGGATTCAATTCAAGTTTGAACAGTGCATACTTGAAACATTGCAAGAAATTTGTTTGAAAAATCATATTTAGGATCTTGAGTATATTATATGCCCTATGCAAAAAATAAATTGAAATTTTAAAGATATATGTGTTGAGAGTCAATCAAAAACATGAAAATTATCGGGCTTTTAATTCTAGAAAATGTAGATTAAGTCTGGGAAATATGAAACTGGGCATGGTGTCATTAGATTACTTCAATATGGCATGGTAAAAATTTGAGAAGGTTTCACAAATTTTATGAACACTCTTTAGAAATCGAACCGTCTTTGAGGAAGAATCATGGTTTCCGATAGAAAATACACTCCCATGTGCACGAGGGTTAGGCTCTCGTGTGCACGGTGGTCAGACCCCTGTATTCATGGTACAAGACTGTATGCATGGGGTATCCATTGTATTTTCCCATAGACCTCGTGCATGGGGCAAGGGTTCCATGTACACGAGGTGTCCAGAGAGAGTTCATGGACCCCATGTGCATGGACGTCTGCACCCCGTGTGCATCTTGTAAGCTTCCAATATTTGCTTGGAAAGAAGGAGTGGAGCATGTTGGTGTGGATGGAGTGAAGTCATATGATATGAGTATTTTTCATGTTCCCACACTTTCATCCAATCATCTCGACCGCTCTTGATTGTGCGGTATTCCTAAATCAAATGAAAAAACATCGAGCCTAAGAATAACCATGCATTCAGAATTTTTTAATTGGGGGTCAATCATCTCCTTTAATAAACCTCCGAGACCAATGACATGAGATAAACATGAAAATCATCATTATTCATACTGAACACATTGTAATATACACAAACATTGTTTAGGAATAAATGAACTTAGGTAATCCCATGGTAGAGGATTCTCATATGCGGATCAGATGGATGCTATTGGATCAAGCTAGTAAACCCAAAGGCTACAACAATTTGGATGATGTGGACGCACACATTTTTAGATAATTAGAAGTGGTGGGGATCTCTTTCTTAGGTATATAGGATGTGACATGATAGCATGAAAACTACCAAAACCTATCAATACATGAGCATCACATGAAGTCCAAAACTCCAAACTACCTTAATCAAGTAGCAGAGTCCAAACTTTAAAACTAATTATAATCATGTCCACATTGAGATGTTGTTGTTAGTAAAATGCACACTTTTTTTTGAGGGTATAAATGCACACTTAAATTTACTACCATATCCAATTTTCTAGTCAGCCCAGGTTGAACAAGACACTCGATGATATTGAATTTAGTGCACATGGTCTTGCAGGATCCCTATTGATTTAAAATGACCAAGTGCCTCATGTGCTACTTTCCACAAAAAATTATATTGACAAACATCTAGCCATTAGCGACACTTTAACGCATCTTTTCATGATTTCCTTTAGATAGCGAGTTAGATTTTTTGTTATCGTGCTACTTATTTGGGACACGAAAATTTCACTAAACACAACTCAACACTCTTGTTCAAATTAATCTCATACAGTTTTTAAAGGATTATATCCCTTTTTCCTTGTGTAACATGTTTTTCTGTAAGAATTAAATTTGTTAAATTCTTTTGATGGCCTTTTTTGTATGCAATGTCGTACAGAAATTCCCATGGAGTTCCACCATTGATCAGCAAGTTCAACGTCATGCTGACACGATGAACACCCACAAGAAACTAATGATCTTCCAATAAGGTGACCTAGTTGGCGTACACCTTCTCAAAGGCTACTATTTAGAAAAGCACAAGTCATCCAAAGGATCAACAAAAATGCATACAAGATGGACCTACTATTGGGTAATTATGTACACTAGTGCAAAACAGGTCATTAGAACTAAAGGCTCGGTGCTAAAGAGTAACGCCTTTAGAACCGGTTCCCCATGAACCGGTTCTAAACCAGCTCCAGCCAGGCCACATGGTTGCACGGCAACGCGAGGGCTTGGGCACCTTTAGCACCGGTTGGTAACATAAACCGGTTCTAAAGGTTTCGTGGTTTAAGGGTCCGTTTGTTATTTTCTTTTGGGTTTAATAGTTTTGTTTTTGGATTATTAATTAAAGGTTCTCCGCAATCTTATTATTTAATGAAGATGATCAATATATGAATATATCAAGCGGTTCCTGCGTCATACACTTACAAGATGTGCATCTCGGTACATATGCTTCACAACATCTCATACACACAGACAATATAGTCTAAATATATCGATCACATCTCATATATATAGGACAATATATAATTTAATTTCAATAAGAACAAGTACGAAAGCCATTATATCCAACACAAAGATTTTTCCTAGTTTAACTTCGATAACCTAATTTGTTCAGATACACTACTACTAAATATATATAGGACATAATTCTTCGAATTCACTCCTAATATATAGGATCTAATCAAACACGCGAAGGTAACAAGAAATAAACCCAAAAAGGACGTCCATATTCTCCACGATAGAGGATAGAGAACAACCTGTCTCCAGGTTTTGACTTCTTCTAGACCACTATCTTTAACCATGCTTTGATTTTGACACAACCATCTGATCCACTTCCAGTATAGTAATCATGTTTGAAAGGTTCTGCTCAAGGCCGTGCACAAACAATTGTAACTTCGCCATTCAATCCCAGCATCCATTTAGGCGTACAAGGTTGCGGTATCTTCTGTTGAAGAACTTACATATTAGTAGCATAGTTAGCAATGAGTATAATTAATAAAAATGTCTTTTTGAAGAAGATATAAGCTACTGAGAGAGAATGATAAAAATCATACCAGGCTAGGCCATTTAAGCATATAGTCCTCCAACTTAAGGACAAATGGCACATATGCTTCAAAAGGACGGCCAACCCTTAAATAGTTCGCATACGAAGGTACCAATTTAATAACTTCGATAAATGCATCTTGTTCATTCATACTTAGGTCGAAGCCATTGTTATAGAAGGTACAATAAAAAAATATCTTGTACTTCTTCCGTGGCAAGAACATAAGCTGGCAATTATAAATGAGTTGTCAAACATTTGGAAGCAAAGAAAAATAAGTTGTAGAAATAACAAAATTGTTGTTTAACAAACTCACATGAACATCGAATTGGAATCATGTCGCCTAGTTCATCGAAATTTCATCATCACGAAAAACATTGGATCCTCGACGGCGGCGTCCAAGATCAAATGCTATTTTCATATTATCATGAAATGCATATGTCTTGCATAATGCATCCCATTTTGAACAGCCAAAGAATGTGACATTTGGTTGATTAAAGATCTTAACCTTAAGAATGAAATGTTTCGTCTTAATGTTAACTTCTTTACTAATAGTTTCATCGAAATCTTGAATATTGATCTTGTCACAAACGTGGCGTCTTGCAAAGCAAGGGATGCACTAGTTGAATTAGAAAAACATGTTCAATGTTGACGACGTGTTCCTCTACCATGGTGATGAAGGGCTCGATCCGAGGAGAGATCCCGCTTAGGGTGGTCATGCAATACATTTCGGGCCCTGTAGTAATGACCTTGTTGACGGTCAGCCTCTGGTTGAAGCGCACTCGACTCAACGGTCGAAGCCTCCAGTTTAAATCATCTGGAGCCTCTTGTGATACTATATGGACATAGTGTATGGTCCACCATGAGTGGGGATTTTTGGATCCTGAGCTCCAATGAGCTCATTTTTTGAAAATTTTGAAAAACATATTTTTATGATTATAAGTTTTTTGAAAAAATATACATATACATTGAGGTGTATACCATATTTCTGAAAATTTCATGATGAAATACACTTTGGTGTGAGCTGCAAAAAAAGACAAATTCATGTACTTTAATAGTGAATAGTAAATGTGTTAGAAACACAAGATTTTTGCATTTTTGTGTAGCTTGCATACAAATATATTTCACCATGAAACTTTGCAGACAAGTAATATACATCCATATGTATGTGTGTGTGTTTTTTTTAGATTTTTTTAAACCTATAAATTGGAATTTTGAATTTTCAAAATTAAGGGAGCCATGGAGCTCAGGATCCAAAAGCAATTTCCGGTCCACCATCCCTTATCTATCTCTTCCCTGCTACCCTTGTACCATAGAATACGTAAAATGTACTCCTCATAAAATCTAAGGTCAGGAAAGCATTAAAGACTTACCTAGAGAGATTTTTTCTTAATCTATCTTCTCTATAGGATCTCCCCAAGCGGGTTAAAGACCTCTTTGGGAGAATATTCTTCTGTTAGAATACCGGACCTCCTCAAGAAATAAACTATCCCTTTGTGTCCCTTTTATATTTGGATGTGTTAGGTTTGTGAGATCTATGTGTGAATTTTATTTATGAGAGGCATATTTGGTTGTTGATCTTACCCTCCCAATTGTTTTCCCCGTGAATTTCTTCCACATTTCTTCTTTTCCCCTTTGTGTGGTAAGTTCATTGTGTTTACCCTGTGCAAATCTATATGTGTACTCAAGTATTGTATAGAAATGTTGCTTCTCGACATTTTTCCTAGCCTAAAAAGTACCCATCCACAATGAAAAAAAAAACTGTCAACTCTCAAGTCCTTGACCGGACGCCATCGCTTGCGTCTCTGCCATCCCAGTCCAGACCAGCAGCCGTTTCCAAGCTAATTAATGGCTCCCAGTACAGTGCATCCAGCACTCGCTGCCAAGCTTCGATCGTGATACTCGTGATCCCCAGTTCCCCCATCTCCACTCCTTGTCCACTCCGCCGCCGTCACAGCTCCAAATTCCCCAGCGCGCCGTGCCTTCCACCCTATCGGCCCGCCGGCGACCTCCTCGACCACCAATGGACATGGCGGCCGCCGTGATGAGGGCCAAGATCAACTCCATGTTCGACGCGGTGAGCCCCTGCCCTCCCATCAACGTCCCATCTACACCTCGGCCGTGTGGTTGTGGGCTGGAATTGCTGATGATCTCCATCTTCGATTGGTTTTGGCCGGCTGCCTGATTTGACCTTTGCCTTGCTGTGATGGATGGATCTAGGGTCTCCTGGACGAGTATTTCATGCAGCTGATGATGATGCGGGATGTGGGCCAAGTAGCCCCTGGCTTGGTCGTTGAGGTCATTGAAGGCTTCCTCCACGAAGCTGACAAGATCCTCACCTACATCGACGGGCGGCTGTCCGTACCCCCTTTCTCTCTCGCTCAGATCTCAGATACTGACTACTGACTGATATTGTATGCTGTGCGATTCGCAGGAACCAGCCCGTGGTGGACTTCGACAAGGTGGACGATCTCGTGCAGCAGCTCAAGGTGTGCAGCTCCAGGTGATGATGATGTTGAATTGTTGATAAACTCTTTCTTTCCCTCGCCGTCGCGCGATCTCATGTGGCCATAAGTTCAAGTGCTGAGTTTAGTTGTGTTTCCTTTAACGTAAATGCGGGTATTCATGTCAATAGCAATGTTATTCCTTATGGTAATGTTATCTGCTATTATATGTAACATCGATGGTTGTTTTTCTGTTTTGCTCATATTTCTTTTCGGATAGTCGGCGCGGTGTTTGGTTGTGTTTCTTGTAATGGAATTTTCGGAATTCCTGCGCCAATGGCAATGCTACAGCACAGCAAGGAAAAGTTTGTCGTTCCGAAAATAAAACATTTCTTGTATTAATTATATCTTGTTCTTCCTAACGCCAATGTTCATTCCTGGTTTCTCCACTGCATTCAATGATGTTTCTATTTGGATACGTCGCCGTACGGTGTGTACGTCATGGACATGTGGCTCGTATCGTTCGTGTTGTCGTATAGCCATAATTAGAAGGTCGCAATTTTTAGTTGCGTTTCTTGTAAAGAAATGATAGATATCTGTGCCAGTGTTATGTCTTAGCAAGTGAAACTTTGCCGTTCTGTAAATATTTTGGTATTACTTATCTGCTATCGCACATAATGCCAGTGCTACTTATTTGTTTTGGTTTATGAAATAATGTATTGTGTTGATAACCATGATTGGAAATGCCTCCTTGAGAAAATATTATGGCATAACAAGTATGCTTATGTGTATAAACATGCACATTATCGTTTAATATTCTAATAGCCTAATCTTACCCTTATTGGCATATATCAGTGTTGGTGCTAAGAAACTGAGCCTCTCCTGCCTACACTTCCGTCGGTTCAATCATACAAAAACCAAAGAAGGGTTAGTAGTCAATACCTTATTATATATGTTGCAGATAATTATTCTCAACACTCTTTATTGTTCACATTCTATACGTATATCTGCCAGCTGATATTCTCTTTATGGCATCATATTTAGCTCATATCAATCGCAGCACCGTGATGGTAGAACTCGGTTCATTTCCTAAATATTTCCATTTGATTATAATCTTGTAACTTACGTTTTATAGCATGATTAAGTCTCAGATAGCTAGAGTTTTTATTTCCAAACAGATGTTTACAATTTCTAAATTACTCTAGTTTAAAGTGTGGTATATTTGCATTATTGCAGGTACCTGATGGCGTTGGCTCCTGTTAGGAATGAGTGCAGTGATGTGTGCAACAAGTTTGAGATCATACTGCAGGTAGCCCCTTATTTCCCTAAATTAGCTTTTTATTCCCAACTTCTCACTAGTATCAAAAGAGATTTATTGGTCGTAGTTTGTTGATGATATTTTTTTACATTGATCATATTCTTGTTGTTGTTGAAATTTATATTGAAATGTACTGTTTGGTTTCTGAAGCATTGGTGCACTTAGTTCGAGGTCCTTGAAAGTCTGATTTGGCCTTTGAATGTTTTTGTTCTCAATTTTGTCCTCACATGTCGGTAGATGTGTGGGATAGATAAAATTAGCGGAGTGTATTTGTTTCCCACGATAAGTTAAGCATCATCAAGTGTCGTAATATCATACCGACCACCTTGCAACATGACATATATTTGTGAAACCATGTAGGTTGAGCATCAACGTCCGTCAGAAACATGCGAGGATTAATTATTGATGAATTCTTCTTTTTGATGCAGCTGGAGGATATGATTGTGGCCTTGGGTCCTAAGTACTAGTATCGAACCCAAAAGAGCATACTCTATGCTATCCCTGTCACAATGGGGTGTATGTCTCTTTTGAAAATATCGACAATGTTCAAAGACTGTTGGGCTTTGGTTGGGGCGTGTGGAATTAGATGATGATTCTTGCTTTCGAATTCCAGGCTCGCAACCACCCTATGAATGAAACTATTTGCCTTTTGTTTCAATGTTTGTATTTGACCATTCTATATACAATGGTGTTGTGGATGACCCGTGGGCTATGGGTAAACTCTATACTTGGTTGGTTTTTGATGACTTGTTTTTCTGTATGTTGCTCGCTCTTTTACCCGTGGCACCCTCTTTGGGAGAGGAGATATATTGTCTATTTTTCTAGACCGCACCAGAGTGGTTGCCTCGCTTGAGCTTAAGTCTTGTTCTCGTATGAGAGGTTTTTCTTGCAGGCCTCCACCGCCATTACTAGAACCGCACAACGCCCCCACAACAAAAAAAATGATAGTTCTTTCACCGGAGGAGAGGAAGAAATATGTCAGGAGAGCACCGGGAGGTACCCCAGGACAAAATCTCGGGGATCATCTACAGCTGGGGCATGCTCTACTTCCTCCTTGATAGCCCCCTCCACCAAGAACATTGGTACCACAAGACGTGCTGAAATGTTGGGGCCACACCATCTATGGTTGTAACACAACTAGCCAGCCTATTCGGTGCACTGGTTTAATGTTATGGCTTGGCTTCCCCGATCTACTGTAAACCCCCTCTCTAGCTTGATGATTATCCCATTGCCGAATGCAGAAACAGAAACATAAATTAGAAAGTACAAGTTATCCTTGGCCTACTCGTACTCATGTAACCCTGCCCTTTGGCCACCTATATAAGGCCCAACATGGATCCCCTTGAGAGGGACCTTACACAATAATCTAGGAGACATGTGATGCTTCATCCCAATATGATCTTGCGATCGAACCTTGTAAACACAAACCCTAGTTCTTATACTAGGCTAGCTCATCAATAGAAACACGAATGAGGTAAGGTATCATTTAGCTCGATTGGAAGGCCTCAACTTGTATAAAACTCTCATTTTGTATACCATATGGATCTCTAGCACGTATGCTATCATATTAGATGTGTATTGTCTGGAAATACCATGACAACTAGTGACAGGGAAATGTGATCTGTCCTAGCGGGTCAAACAAGTCTCCTCTCCATTGTCGGCGACATGGCAAAGTGGTGGGTTCTAGAAAGGAAGAGGCGACAATCATGGAGGACATGATGACAAGATGCGGAGACGACACACATATGCTTTTTGATAGTTTATTCACAAGTATGTCACATCCATAATTAATAAAATTTTGGTGACATGCATCAAATAATAGAACATGATAGTGCTAGATACCTAATTTTCCCTCTGAAATAATGTTTAGCGCAAAATTCTAAAAATATTGATCATGTATCAAGACCGTTGATCGTGTATTTATAAAATTTCACCCTGTACCTAGAATTAGTTCATCGCATGCTAATAATTGTCTTCACTCTTTAAAAAATACGCATAGTGTTCTAGAAAAGTAGTCACCATGTAGTTAAACAAGGTTGATCACTTATTTAATTTTTTAATCATTTTTTAAACATATCCATAGTATTTCTTATAAATGTTGGTCATGTACATTAACAAGGTTGATTAAGTGTTGACAAATGTTGAACACATTTAAGGTTGATCACGTCATGTACTTATAAATGTTGAACACATTTTTAAGTACACATTTTTCAAATTTATAGGTAATTTAAATGATTTTACAGGAACCTATTTTTAAATATTTGCACATTTAATTTGATTAGTATGATTTCTTTTAAAACCGTTGGTTCAAATTCAACAGGAAGGCCGCCCATGGCTGCTTGCGTCGTCGTTAAGCTATGATGTGGGCTGGGCTGTAGAGAAGAGGCTAATATATATATATATATATATATATATATATATATATATATATAGTGAAGCTATTCATCACTCAGGGTACAAAATAATTTATTCTTCACCCGAGGTAATTTTACGAACCTTTCATAAAAAAATTGCGTCTGTAATATAAATAGTTACATTAATATGGATTCACTTCATAAATTTTGACATAAAAAAACAAAAAAATTGGTCATAAAATCAAAAAATTTACATTTTATGTATATTTTACACCATCACTTTTACCTTTGTAATTTTACGTAATATAAAATATATTTTACGGTGATTATATTTTTTTACGTTCTCTTTTTACGTATAAAATAAGACAAAATTTATAAAATGTAAAATTACGGTGCATTGATGTAAAACAAAGGGGGTGAAGAATAATTATTCCTCACCTAGGGTGACGAATAGTCTATATATATATATATATATATATATATTCTATGCTAGATCTTTGCACGCCCTGGTACACAACTAGACACATTAATATAGAGTTTCTATATCATGTTGATTTGTTGAGTTGAGCTATGAATACATTTAAAAAGTATATTGTTCATTTAAGTAAGGTGTTGCTTCTACCAATAAAATAAAAAGAGAGATCGCATAAATACTCAACACAGAGGTGTCACAAAAAATATGTCATGGGTGCAAAAAAGAAGAGAGGATGAGGGAAGGACAAAACACCATTATTCTTTTGTATACACTTCAAAGTAACAACAGTTCTAGCAGAAAATTATAAATTGCTTAAAAGTAGCACTGCTCCATTGTAATCCAAAGTTTTCGGAATAGTCATGTTTCATATACAAGTGGAGAATTTCCATTATTGAAATTATTATTTATATTCCAGTGGTGAGATTCCATGGGTGTGTGTGATTTGAGGCATGAAGTGAAATGTAGTGTATCAGTTTCATCCCTAACACGTACTACCTTCATTCTTGAAAGAGTGTACTTCCAACTTTCTTGAAAAGTCAAACAATTTAAACTTTGACAATGATTATATAAAAATGCAACAATATTTATACCACCAAATTAATATCATTATATTCGTTACAAAGTATAATTTTATTATGTAATTATTTTGTTTCATAAGTATTGTTATATTTCATGTAAAATTGGTCAAATTTTAAAATAGTTTGATTATGCAAAAATATTGAAAGTACACTCTTTTAAGGACGGAGGGAGTATTATTGTGTCGAAAACACATTGTTTCCAGAACTAAGCATACATGCAAATGAAAGTGGAGAAAGGATATCTTTTGAGGTTAAAAAATATTCAAGTTTTGAAACTACGTGTATAATTGCTTAGTGCAACTGCAACGACTGGACGGTAGAAATCGACGCTCCCCTTCTAGAAAAGTGGAGTCAATGACCGGTGGGGCCAAGCTGGCAACCTAACAAACTAGTAAAATTAAAGCCTAATGATGGTGGCCGGCCGACCGGCCAAAGCCTACGTACCGGTCGGTCAGGTCCACTTGTGACCACTTTTCCGCTTTTGCTGCATCTGACATACGATAAATGTTGCAACCGTAGTATAAAATGCTACAATATGTACTACTATTATACTAATATTATTATATTGATCTATATTATTTTTTGCTAAATGGGTGTATTTAATAGTATTTTAGTGCTAAGCGCATTCATTTGGTAGCATGATATGAAAAAGTTACTAATGATTTTTGCTACAACAAAAAAGATGAAGTGTGATCGGTGATGATGGGTCCCGAATTTGTTGCAACCATTATAAAAAATGCTACAAGCGTAGATTAAATTTGCTGTAACGAATTGATGATAAATATGGTACGTCATTTTTTATTAGATTTTTTGTTGCAACAGTGAAAAAAATGCACACAATAATTTTTTGTTGCATCCATGTACCAAAAAGGTTGCACTCGATAATAAAAAAATGCTATCACAGCAATTAAAACTTGCTACACCATTTTTTTGCTGTAAAAAGCGTTAAAAATAAAAATGTTGCATCAGTGTACCACAAATGTTGCAAAAGTACCGCAAATATTGCAGAAGTTCCACAAATGTTACAATGATGCGAAGAGGTATGCAGCGATCTAATCCGTTCAATCGCCGAAATCGAACGGCTCGCAACCGACCGGGGCAGGCGTTCTGCCGGTCGACCGGCGTAGAGCGCTGGCCAAAATTAAAGCCTTGCCTGGCTGCCGCTGTCGTCGTCGGACTGTAGACTGTAGCTAGCTTACATGCATGCACGCACACCCCAGCTATCTTACTGATTAATGGCGGCCAGCTGAGTAGAGGTCTACTGGCTGTCAAAATGCCTCCTCGAGCAGATCCCGGCGACCATATAAGCTGACCTCTGCTCCTCCTGTCCTCGTCCACTCCACTTCACAGAGCTGCCGCACAACCTCCGAATTCCCTCCACTCCAAATAAGCTCTCCGCTCTTCCCCCTGGACCTCCTCGCCATGTCGGCCGCCGAGCTCAGGGAGCAGTTCAACGCCCACCTCGGCTCCATGTACGCCACGGTGAGTCCCTCCCCTCCCCTCCCCTCAACTCTATAGCTGAGTTGGACTGCATGTTTGGCTGACTTGACCTTTGCCTTGGCGTGATCCATCTAGGGTATTCTGGACTCGTATTTCCAGCAGCTGCAGGCGTCGGAGGACGAGGGCTTCATCGCGGAGGTCATCCATGGCTTCCTCCACGACGCCGAATGGATCCTCGAGGACATCGCCCTCCTTCTGTCCGTACCACCATTGCCACAACCATGCCTCTCTTCCCCTCTGGTCTTGTCATATCATGTTGATACTGATTTCGTTTGTGCTTCGCAGGAAGAAGCCCAAGGTGGATATGTGCCAGATGGACATCCTCGTGCATCGACTCAAGGGGAGCAGTTCCAGGTGATGATGATGATAAGGCGTTTCTTTTTTTTCTCTCCCGGGCCAATTTTAATTATGTATTTGTTTCTCCACTGCATCGATGCATTCAAATTTGCTTATTATGGACATGCCTTTTGGTGTTATTTACTCTATCGTGTAGACATAAGTGCTAAGCTTAATTAGTTGTGTTTCGTGTAATTAAACCACTACTCATTCTACCATGTACTCATTCTAATGTACTAAATTTTTCTATTTGGCCAATGTAATCATTCTAGGTTGGCAATAACACATTTGTCATTATGCAAACATTAATGGTATTAATGATCTACTATTCTACATAATGCCATGGCTATTTTTCTAGTTTCTCCACACCTCAATGTTTTCTTCTATTCGGATGTACATCATGGGCATGAGGCTTCTGACGTTTGTGCTATCGTTTAGCCATAATTGGAGGAGCTGAACTTAGTTATATTTCATATAACGGAAATGTCGATATTCATGCCAATGTTATAGCTTGGCCATGGAAACTTTTGTTGTTTTGTAAATATCTCACTACTATCTGCTATTGCACATAAGGCCAATGCTATTTTATTTTATCTTGGTTTATCAAACAATTTATTGTGTTGACAGTTGACACTTGACAGCCGTGATAGGAGAATATTACTATGACATCGCATGTATGCTTATGTGTGTCAACATGCCCGGCCGGGCGCTTATTATGTATACAAATTTCTGGTTTCCTAATCTTGCTCTTTTTGGAATGTATCAGTGTTGGTGCTAGGAAAGTGAGCCTCGCCTGCCTGCAGTTCCGGCAGTTCTACAACGAAAACAACGAACAAGGGTCGGTTCTCAGCACATTTTATGATGGATTTTTTTTCTTTTGCAAACAGAGGGTTACAACCAAACCATTTCTGTTGTGTTCACTTAACTACACCAGAATTTCACAGTGTGCGATGCTTTTTTATTTTAGGTGCCTCACGACATTGTCTGTTCTTAGGAGTGAGTATTCTGATGTGCGCAACAAGCTACATACCCTGATGCAGGTAGCTCCTTAAATGACTATGTTGCCTGTTCACTACCAACTTCTCTCTCATAGTATAATAATGTAGATTGGTAGTTATTATTCAACAAACAAAAAAGAACAATCAAGACCTTATTCTTGTTGTTATTGAAATTTTTCTAGAGATATTTATTGTTCGGTTTCTGGAGCACTTGGTTTGAGGACTTGGAAAGCCGCATTTGTTCATTGAATATTTCTATCGTAATTCGTAATCTTGTATAGCCTTTTGGTAGATGCATAGGGTAGCTCTAAGAAAAGTTGTGGTATTAATGTGTATCACATTTTGATCTTAACTTAATCTTCACGAACTGCCGGGACACAATACCGACAACCTTGCAACATTGCTGAGTTTGAAAATTATGCAACTCAAGCACCATTATTTGTCATAGCAATGTCGTAATCATAATTATTATATTCTTTTTTTGATACATACAGATGGAGCAGCAGATTGCCGCCTTGGGTCCTAACTGGTAATGGAAGAAAAAAGGGCATATCCCCACGTGATTCATAGAATCATGGGGCTTATGTATGCGCGAAGATGCTTGTCACCATTGTAGCCTGTGAATGGAACATGTTGTCTTGTGTGTCAACGTCTGTATCTATCTGTCAACTCTATATACATGTGTATCCTGGATGGGCTAAACTTGGTTAGTTGTATCCATTAGCGGATGCATCCAGTGGCAACTGCGTGCATGGAGCCATGGACGCACGCTGTTGCAAGAACATTAGTGGCGGCTAAAGCGCCTCCGCTAGAGAGACTGGTGAATGTGAATCCAGCTTTCCTAGTACACTACTCCACTTCACTCCGCCTGTGTCCGTTCTGTCCCCGCCCCGGCTCCTCCCGTCTCGCTCTCGCCTGAACCCGGATCTGAGATCTTCACGCCATGGCGAACTCTGTACTCAGGGCCCAGCTCGACGCCCTCCTTGCCTCCATGTACGCCACGGTGAGTCCCAGGAGAGAACACAATCGTTATGTACGAGGTTACTACTCATTCTTGTGTGATTATAGTCACGTGAGGAAAGTGTAATCAATTGCCGGTGGGGCCCTGGCTAGGAAAGGAACGAACGAGTAGTTAAAGTCCCAAACTGATTATGTTTTTATCCATCCAACGGTAGCTGGCGGCCAAAACGCCTCACGCTCCTGTCGTCGTTCACTTCCCCCGCCCTTCCCATTTCACCTCCTCGCCGTGGCAGCCACTGCGCTCAGGGTCCAGCTCAACGCCCTGCTTGCCTCGGCTCTGGATGCTGTCCAGCTGCCGCTTTTGTTCTCCACCTGAAGCTGGCATCCATTAGCGGATGCATCCAATGGCAACTGCGTGCATGCACGCACAAACTCTGTTGCAAGCACATTGATGGAGGCTAATGCTCCTCCGCTAGTAAGACTCATGAATCCATCTTTATAACTTCCACTCCTCCTTTCCACTCCACTCCGGCAGTCTCTTTTCTGCTCCGCCCCCGCTCCTCCCGTCTCGCCTGACTCCCCAATCTCCACGCCATGGCGGCCGCTGTGCTCAGGGCCCAGCTCAACGCCGTCCTTGCCTCCATGTACGCCACGGTGAGCCCGCTTCCCTAAACACTTCATCTAGTCGCCGTGTGTGGATGTAGGCTGCTAGATCGCCGGACTATTGGATATGACTTTACCTTTGGCGTGATGGATCTAGGGTATTGTGGACGCGGATTTCCAACTGCTGCAGTTGGTGCAGGAGGAGGGCTTCGTCGTCGTCGAGGTCATCAACCTCTTCCTCCGCGATGCCGACCAGATCCTGATCGACATCGCCGGCCTACTGTCTGTGCCCCCAAGAACTCTCCCCACCTCTAGCCCTGTTATCTGGTGGTTTGCATTACTGATTTGGGTTGCTTTGCTTTGCTTTGTGATTCGCAGAAACCAGCCCTTGCTGGATTTCGACAAGTTGGGCGCCCTGGTTCATCAGCTTAAGGGGAGCAGCTACAGGTGATGCATATTACGCCTTCTCCCCTGCTCATTTTTATTTTTTTTACCGTATGTTTGTTTCTCCACTGCATCAATATCGTGGGATTCAGGTGTGTTTGCATGGGCATAGATTAGGGTGTCTGTCACGGTGCCATGTAGTCGTGATTAGAAGAGCCGAGCTTAGTTGTGTCTCCATGTGTAACGGAATTACCGGTATGCATGCCCACGACAATATGTTATGGCTCGGCGAGGAAAACTTTGTCGTCTTGCTAATATTTCTTGTATAAGTGAATCACTGTTATGTGTAACATCAATGGAGTTTTTTCTGATTTGTCCACATTTCTATTCGAATGTGTCGGTATAGTGTCATTTGCGGTTGTGTCATACACACATAAGTAGAATAATCGAGTTTAGTTATTCTCTTTGCAACGGAATTGTCAGTTCAATTGCCAATGATATAGCTTGATGAGGAAAACTTTGTCGTCTTCCCAGTATTTATAGTACTATTTAATATGTCCACTGTTTTGCCAATGGCAATATTCTAGATCTGCAATTTTTTTTATCTTGGTGCAAACTTTTCTTTTATTAATGATCTGCTATTCTAGGTATAACACCAACAACCAATTTATTGATCTTTCCACTATGTCGATGTTGCTTCTATTCTTGTTAGCCGGCAGAGGGTGTGAACGTCATGGGCACCAGATTCGTGTATGTTTGCGGTTGTGTGTGGTCACAAGTGCACTATCTGAGTTTACTTATGTTCTATAATATACATCTAATACTATTGATCCAATGGTTGCTACTTTCCCTATTATCAAATAATTTATTGTGCAAAAAGTCATGATAGGAAATGATTCCTGTGAATATTATTTTGACTTTGCAGTGTTCTATAAACCGGAGAATTTATGGTTTCCTGATTTTTTTACTTTTTTTTGTATATATCAGTGTTGGTGCTAAGAAAATGAAGGTCTCCTGCATGAACTTCTGTCAGTTCTATCTAGCTGAAAGCAAACAAGAGTCGGTACTCAATACCTTAATTAGTTTTTATGTTACACAATTATTCTATTACACTCGTAATTGTTCATATATTCATTGTGCAAACCTAGCTGATTTTGTCTTTTATATGGCACCATTTTTAGCTCAGAAGAATTCAATATATTCTCAATAACTTACATGTGTGTTCACTACATCCACAACTGTGTTATTGTAGAACTCAATTTAGTATCTGAATTTGCATATTTCATTATTCTCTTGTAGTTGGCTCTAGATTTATGTCTATGGCATGACTAAATTCCTCGATGGCTATTTTGTTTTTCCAAATGCAATTTTATAACCATTTCAGTTTGGTTAGTTGAACCTCTCAAAAACTTGACGTTGTGGCATATGTTTGCATTATTTCAGATGTCGCAGGTTGTTGGCTGTTGTTAGGAACGATTTCAATAATGTGCGCAACCAGTTCCAGACCATGATGCAGGTAATACCTTCTGCTCTTCCATTGGCTTTTGACATCCAACTTCTCCATAGAATCACAATATGAAGATTGGTCATATATTGACTAATGTTAAAAAAACTTGATCATATTCGTGTTGCAATTGAAATATATCTAGAGACAATGCTTGATTTCTGAAACACTTAGGTAGTGTTCTCTAAAAGTCCCATTTCACCGTTGAATGTTTATATTCTTAATTTTTTCACCATGTACCGATAGATGCATGCATGGCATAGCTCTAAGAAGTGTAATTTAGTTTTTGTTTCGCATTATAATTTAATCACCACCAAGTAACTGAGTAAGATACTAAATACTTTGCAACATGGGTTATTTGTGAAACTATGTGAACTGAGCATCAACATGCATCTTAGAAATGTCTTAATCATTGACGTATTCTTATTCATTTGATGTAGCTGGAGCAGATGATCGCCACATGTGGTCCTTAGTAGAAGTTACTGAGGAAAAAAGAGCATCGCCCCATCAAATCCCTTACATGATGGGGTGTATGTATCTCTGAAGATGTGGGCAATGTCCAATGTGTGTTTGGCTTTGGAGTGTGATCTCGGAATAAGAGCGATTCTCGCAACAGTACTCTGGTCTCGCAATTCTATCAAGGAAACTTGTTTCACTATGTGTCGATGTTTGTGTCAAGTCTAAACTTGTTATGTCCGATGGACTATCGCCTCGGCTTTTCGTAAACTCTTTGCCTTGTTGGTTGGTTACTGGTAAAGTGGTATTATTGTGCTATGTTCATATCTGGCTCATTTTATAGTCTTGTGGAATGCTAGAGCCTTTCAGAGATTTGTTGGTTCCCTGGAACGGCAGTGAACTGAGTGCAAGTGTACCAATAGTCCAGTCCCACTACGGCACAACACTGATACGCCGACGGCCGGACATCGTCGGCGTAGAGCAAAATGCCGTCGGCGTAGGCCTACGCCGAGGGCCTCCGTCGGCGTATCGCCGTCGGCTTACGTCTTCCTCGGGTTAGCCTGCGATGCCGTCGGCATACCATTGCCGTCAGCGTAGAAATATACGCCGACGGCCAGGCCGTCGGCGTATTCGTGGTGGGGTCCACGTAGAGACTAACGGCCGTTTGGCCTGGCCGTAGGCGTATCCCCATTTGATTTACTTTTTTACAAAAATCGAAAAATATTTATTAATTTTTTAAAATTATAAATTATTATTTTATTGCTACGCCGACGACAAGGCCGTAGGCGTATCCCCGTTTGATTTTTTTTTCAAAAAAAAATCAATTTTTTATTTGAAATTTTTAAATTGTTAATTTTTTTTATATCAACGGCGGCCCGGCCGTAGGTGTATCCACGTTTTAAAAAATTTGATTTTTTTTCAAATTTATTTTTCAACCTTTTATTTTAATTTGTTTTTCCACATTTTTCTTAATCAGAGATAATTATGCTTAATCACGAATCACTATGCTTAATCTCAAGTCAAACTAACCTTCATGGTCAAACTTCGGCAAGGCCGTAGGCGTATCCCTGTTTTATTTATTTTCAAAATATTTTTTGAAATTTTTAAATTGTTAAATACTTTTTTATATCAACGCCGACGGTCCGGCCGTAGGCGTATCCCCGTTTAAAAAAATTGCTTTTTTTTATTTTTTCAACTTTTTATTTCAATTTGGTTTTCCACATTTTTCTTAATCAGAGATAATTATGCTTAATCACGAATCACTATGCTTAATCTCAAGTCAAACTAACCTTCATGGTCAAACTTCCCGAAAAGGGCACCCATCCTCACACTACTCCAGCCCTAGCACGCTAAACTTCTCGGTTCCATTCAATTCCAAGTCCAGCTCGCTTAACAGACACTTGTTGATATATGTATCATATCAATCCTATTAAACCTTGTTGATATCTATGACCTTGTTGATGGTCATAGGTGTGATGAAATTTTGAAAAAATTAAAACTTCCCGATCGGTTACCTATCAAATTATGAAAACAAATTTTTAATATATTTTTGAAAAAAAATGATTTTTCATTATTTTTTGTCTATTACAAGTAGCGCACTTAGCCAATAGTGTGCCACTATTAATGTGTGAATTTGAACCACTCCATTTTTGTAAAATACTAGACCACATTTTATTTACAATTGACCAAAGTTTCCATGTAAATATTTTATATATACCTCTCTTGAAAAAGACAAGTTTATGCAGATTCAGCTGGAACGGGGTCAAATTTGAACAACATGTGCTTCATAGTTTGCTCTTTATTTTTTCAAAAAATCATTTCTAGGTACACAAGTAGTCATTTCATCATAGATCCACCAATAGTTTTGCAAGATTTCACCCCTAGCTATCACCGTCCATGCCCCCCGTTTTGATCACTTTTTGAAATCGATAAAAATAATTCAAAAAAAATCAAAAAAATGTAAAACCTTCGCGTTACATCCTAATTTATGTCCTAGTAACCATACAAAACAACAAACATGGAATAAGTCAAATATCTTAAAAAAGTCTTTTCAAAATGAGCTATCGAGTATGAAGATTCATTACTTTCAAGCCAAATGACCGATGTTATAGCTAGATTTAAAAGATAGTTTTTCCAAATGAAGTCATATGTTGCACATGTGTGTATATTATACTAGCCAACAAGTTTAACAAATAAAGTTTTTATTTTCTTTGCACGAAAAATCCATTTTTCATTTTTCGAGTGACAAAAGTAGGGGGGTTTTGTGAAGGATGTACCAAATATTTGATGTCAACTTGAATTACTCTATTTTTGTAAAATATTAGACCATATTTTATTCACAATTGACCAAAGTTTTCATGTAAAATATTTTTTATATACCTCTCCTGAAAAAGACAAGTTTATGCAGATTCAGTTGGAACGGGGTCAAATTTGAACAACATGTGCTTGATAGTTTGCTCTTTATTTTTTCAAAAACTCATTTCTAGGTACACAATTAGTCATTTCATCATAGATACACCAATAGTTCTGCAAGATTTCACCCCTAGCTATCACCGTCCATGCCCCCCGTTTTGATCACTTTTTAAAATCAATAAAAATAATTCAAAAAATTCAAAAAAATGTAAAACCTTCGCGTTACATCCTAATTTATGTCCTAGTAACCATACAAAACTACAAACTTGGAATAAGGCAAATATCTTAAAAAAGTCTTTTCAAAATGAGCTATCGAGTATGAAGATTCATGACTTTCAAGCCAAATGACCGATGTTATAGCTAGATTCAAAGGATAGTTTTTCCAAATGAAGTCATATGTTGCGCATGTGTGTATATTATACTAGTCAACAAGTTTAACAAATAAAGTTTTTATTTTCTTTGCACGAAAAATCCACTTTTCATTTTCCGAGTGACAAAAATAGAGGTTTTTTGTGAAGGATGTACCAAATATTTGATGTCAACTTGAATTACTCCATTTTTGTAAAATAATAGACCATATTTTATTCACAATTGACCAAAGTTTTCATGTAAAATATTTGTTATATACCTCTCCTGAAAAAGACAAGTTTATGAAGATTCAGTTGGAACGGGGTCAAATTTGAACAACATGTGCTTGATAGTTTGCTCTTTATTTTTTCAAAAAATCATTTCTAGGTACACAAGTAGTCATTTCATCATAGATCCACCAATAGTTTTATAAGATTTCACCCCTAGCTATCACCGTCCATGCCCCCCGTTTTGATCACTTTTTGAAATCGATAAAAATAATTCAAAAAAATCAAAAAAATGTAAAACCTTCGCGTTACATCCTAATTTATGTCCTAGTAACCATATAAAACAACAAACTTGGAATAAGGGAAATATCTTAAAAAAGTCTTTTCAAAATGAGCTATCGAGTATGAAGATTCATGACTTTAAAGCCAAATGACCGCTGCTATAGCTAGATTCAAAGGATAGTTTTTCCAAATGAAGTCATATGTTGCACATGTGTGTATATTATACTAGCCAACAAGTTTAACAAATAAAGTTTTTATTTTCTTTGCACGAAAAATCCATTTTTCATTTTCCGAGTGACAAAAGTAGGGGTTTTTTGTGAAGGATGTACCAAATATTTGATGTCAACTTGAATTACTCTATTTTTGTAAAATAATAGACCATATTTTATTCACAATGGACCACAGTTTCCATGTAAAATATTTTTTATATACCTCTCCTGAAAAAGACAAGTTTATGCAGATACAGTTGAATGGGGTCAAATTTGAACAACATGTGCTTGATAGTTTGCTCTTTATTTTTAAAAAAAATCATTTCTAGGTACACAAGTAGTCATTTCATCATAGATCCACCAATAGTTTTGCAAGATTTCACCCTTAGCTATCACCGTCCATGCCCCCCGTTTTGATCACTTTTTAAAATCGATAAAAATAATTCAAAAAAAACCAAAAGAATGTAAAACCTTCGCGTTACATCCTAATTTATGTCCTAGTAATCATACAAAACAACAAACTTGGAATAAGGCAAATATCTTAAAAAAAGTCTTTTCAAAGTGAGCTATCGAGTATGGGGATTCGTGACTTTCAAGCCAAATAACCGATGTTGTAGTTAGATTCAAAGGATAGTTTTTCCAAATGAAGTCATATGTTGCAAATGTGTGTATATTATACTAGCCAAAAGTTTAACAAATAAAGTTTTTATTTTCTTTGCACGAAAAATCCATTTTTCATTTTCCGAGTGACAAAAGTAGGGTTTTTTTGTGAAGGATGTACCAAATATTTGATGTCAACTTGAATTACTCCATTTTTGTAAAATAATAGACCATATTTTATTCACAATTGACCAAAGTTTCCATGTAAAATATTTTATATATACCTCTCCTGAAAAAGACAAGTTTATGCAGATTCAGTTGGAACGGGGTCAAATTTGAACAACATGTGCTTGATAGTTTGCTCTTTATTTTTTCAAAAAATCATTTCTAGGTACACAAGTAGTCATTTCATCATAGATCCACCAATAGTTTTGCAAGATTTCACCCCTAGCTATCACCATCCGTCCCCCCCGTTTTGATCACTTTTTGAAATCGATAAAAATAATTCAAAAAAATAAAAAAATGTAAAACCTTCGCGTTACATCCTAATTTATGTCCTAGTAACCATACAAAACAACAAACTTGGAATAAAGCAATATCTTAAAAAAGTCTTTTCAAAATGAGCTATCGAGTATGAAGATTCATTACTTTCAAGCCAAATGACCGATGTTATATCTAGATTTAAATGATAGTTTTTCCAAATGAAGTCATATGTTGCACATGTGTGTATATTATACTAGCCAACAAGTTTAACAAATAAAGTTTTATTTTCTTTGCACGAAAAATCCATTTTTCATTTTCCGAGTGACAAAAGTAGGGGTTTTTTGTGAAGGATGTACCAAATATTTGATTTCAACTTGAATTACTCCATTTTTGTAAAATAATAGACCATATGTTATTTAACAATTGACCAAAGTTTCCATGTAAAATATTTTTTATATACCTCTCCTGAAAAAGACTAGTTTATGCAGATTCAGTTGGAACGGGGTCAAATTTGAACAACATGTGCTTCTTAGTTTGCTCTTTATTTTTTCAAAAAATCATTTCTTGGTACACAAGTAGTCATTTCATCATAGATACACGTATAGTTTTGCAAGATTTCACCCCTAGCTATCACCGTCCATGCCCCCCTTTTTGATCACTTTTTGAAATCGATAAAAATAATTCAAAAAATGTAAAACATTCGCGTTACATCTTAATTTATGTCCTAATAACCATACAAAACAACAAACTTGGAATAAGTCAAATATCTTAAAAAAGTATTTTCAAAATGAGCTATCGAGTATGAAGATTCATGACTTTCAAGCCAAATGACCGATGTTATATCTAGATTCAAAGGATAGTTTTCCAAATGAAGTCATATGTTGCGCATGTGTGTATATTATACTAGCCAACAAGTTTAACAAATAAAGTTTTTATTTTCTTTGCACGAAAAATCCATTTTTTATTTTTCGAGTGACAAAAGTAGGGGTATTTTGTGAAGGATGTACCAAATATTTGATGTCAACTTGAATTACTCCATTTTTTTTAAAATAATAGATTATATTTTATTCACAATTACCCAAAGTTTACATGTAAAATATTTTTTATATACCTCTCCTGAAAAAGACAAGTTTATGCAGATTCAGCTGGAACGGGGTTAAATTTGAACAACATGTGTTTGATAGTTTGCTCTTTATTTTTTCAAAAAATCATTTCTAGGTACACAAGTAGTCATTTCATCATAGATCCACCAATAGTTTTTCAAGATTTCACCCCTAGCTATCACCGTCCATGCCCCCCGTTTTGATCACTTTTTAAAATCGATAAAAATAATTAAAAAAAACAAAAAATGTAAAACCTTCGCGTTACATCCTAATTTATGTCCTAATATCGTACAAAACAACAAACTTGGAATAAGGCAAATATCTTAAAAAAGTCTTTTCAAAGTGAGCTATCGAGTATGAGGATTCATGACTTTCAAGCCAAATGACCGATGTTATAGTTAGATTCAAAGGATAGTTTTTCCAAATGAATTCATATGTTGCAAATGTGTGTATATTATACTAGCCAAAAGTTTAACAAATAAAGTTTTTATTTTCTTTGCACGAAAAATCTATTTTTCATTTTCCGAGTGACAAAAGTAGGGGTTTTTTTATGAAGGATGTACCAAATATTTGATGTCAACTTGAATCACTTCATTTTTGTAAAATACTAGACCATATTTTATTCACAATTTACCAAAGTTTCCATGTAAAATATTTTTTATATACCTCTCGTAAAAAAACAAATTTTCGCAGATTCAGTTGGAACAAGATCAAATTTGAACTATATGTGCTTAATAGTTTGCTCTTTATTTTTAAAAAAAATCATTTCTAGGTACACAAGTAGTAACTTCAGTTTTTTAAGTTTTTGTTTATTTTTTTCGATTTTTTTTATTGCTACGCCGACGGCCTGACCGTAGGCGTATCCTCGTTTGAATTTTTTTAGTTTTTTAATTATTATTTTTTCACTTTATTTTTTGAATTTTGTAAATTATTAATTTTTTTACTGTTACGTCGAGGGCAATGCCATCGGCTTATCCCTTTTTGATTTTTTTTATTTTTTTCGATTATTTTTTGAATTTTAAAGTTATTTTTTTATTTTGAAGGAAAAAACGTACGCCAAGGGCAATGCGTCGGCGTAGGTCTTGTGCCGTTAGGCCGTTTAACGCCGTCTCACGTTCGGTTTATATGCCGACGACTTTTCTTACACCAACGGTGGCCGTCGGCGTAGCTCCATCTACGCCGACGGCTTTCTTACGCCGATGGTCACGCAGCCGTCCTCCTCTCCTCAAGATCTACACCGACGGTCCTGACATTTGGCCGTCGGCGTAGACACCGGCCATCGGCGTTTACGCTCAGTCCCGTAGTGTCCAGGAAATCACCATGTTTGGATATGCGATATGGTAAACTTCTCTTTGCAATCTAAAATCTACGAGTGTGGCGGCGCTAGACGTAGCATCCAGAGAAAGAGTCGGAGGAGGCGGGTGGCATAGAAGGGGTTTCAACTCGAAATTACATTATACTCGTAATTGTTCCACTATATTTAGATCATACCAAACCAATATAATAACTAACATGCTTGACTTATGTTTATAGCCCGCTATTTAAAACTTTGATTCCACAGGGTGATTTTATTAGGGGAATCACAAAACATTTTACGCTATATTTTAAGAACTTTTTTTTGCGATAACTATATTTTAAGAACTTGAGGTAGACAACCACGTAGTTGAGAAACATATTTATAGGTCACCTTTAATATTACTGAAACTGGAGAAATAAACTTGATAAATGATCATAGAGAAAAGGAGAGAAGACCATCGTTATGTACGAGGTTATTAGTTGGTCTTGTGTGATTATAGTCACGTGAGGAAAGTGCAATCAATGTAGTGAACGGAACAAACGAGTAGGTAAAGCCTTGGACTGGAGTAGCTTGCATCCATTCAACGGTGGCTACGGCGCGCACATATTTACTGGTGGCCAAAACGCCTCGGCCAGAGATACTCGTGAAGCCCCTGCCCCTCCCTCCTCTCCTCGTCCACTCCGCCCGTTCTCCGTTCTTCCGTTTCCTGACGACGAGCTCAGGGTCCAGCTCAACGCTCTCCTTGCCTCCATGAACGCCACGGTGAGTCCCCTTCCCTCAACGCTTCATCTAGACGATCTCCGTGTGTGGTAATTATAACTGGCAATTGGCGCCGACGATTGATGTTGACTTTACCTCTCGCGTGATGGATCCAGGGCACTGTGGATGATTATTTCAAAGAGCTGCAGTCAGTGCAGGAGGAGGGCTTCATCGCCGAGCTCGTCAACCTCTTCCTCCACCATGTGGAGACGATTCTTACCGACATGGCTGGCCTGCTGTCCGTTCCCCCGCCCACACTCCCTCCTATGTTCTTTTTATCTCGTGTACTGATTTCGTTTTCTTTGCTTTGTGATTCACAGGAACCAGGACGTGGTGGACTTCGACAAGGTGGGCGCCCTGTTGCATCACCTCAAGGGGAGCACCTGCAGGTATATATACGGCCTTCTTCCCTGTGAGAAAACTGAGGCTAGAAGAACGTATGCGCTTTCGTAGGGCGTTTCCGTGTTAGGGAGATTACAGTTAGGTGCCGATACGACCTCTCTAACTAGATTACATCTGATCACAACATTCCCCACTGTGCATCGGTGGTATGCGATTCATATATGTTTGTCATTGCGTTTTTGACATTTCGTCGACCCTCGGCTAGCGTTTCGAGGGTTTCCATATGATGCAATGGGCTCGCTTCTCCCTTTCCCTTTTTGATCTCTTGGTCGAACTTTGTACTTTCATTATCCCTTATAATGGAAAGGGGTGTTTGGTCCGCAAACAAATAATATGTTTGTCATTCATGGGCAGTTCGTGTCGGTTACGGGTGTCGTGTAGTCGTAATTAGAAGAGACAAGCTTCATTGTGCTTCGTGTAACGGAATTACTGGTATTCATGCCAACGAAAATGTGTTATGGATCGACGAGGAAAACTCTGTCGTCTTGCTAACATTTCTGCTATTAATGAATTCCTACTACACATAACGTACATTGTGGGTTTTATGCTTTGTCCAAATTTCTGTTCGGATCTGTCGGCGTACTGTCGTTTGCGGCTGTCGTATACACATTTACACATTAGTAAAAGAATTGAGTTTAACTATTTTTTCGTGTAACGAAACTTTTGGTCCAATGCCAATGCTATAGCTTGACAAGGAAAACTTTGCCTTATTGCGAACATTTCTAATACTACTGAATCCACTATTCAGCCAATGTAATTCTTCAAGGCCAGCAATAAAATTGTGTGTTTATGTGAACATTTGTGGTATTAATGATCTACTATTCTAGATTAAGCTAATGGTCACTTTAAAATATGTCCACCACATCAATGTTGTTTTTCTTCGGATGTGATGACTGTGAGAGTGCCAAAGTCATGGGCACGAGGTTCGTGTCAGTTTGCGGTTGTCGTATAGCCATAAGTGGAAGAGCTGAGTTTAGTTGTGCTCGGCGTGACATACTTGTCAGTATTCATGACAATGTCGTGGTACGGCATGGGAAATCTTATCAATTTGTAAATATTTCTGAAACTACAAGTCTAGTATTGCATGTAATGGCAATGATGCTTTTTTTCTTTTGCTTTATGAAGTAACTTTTTTTGTTGAAAACCATGGGAGGAAATGGCCCCTTGAGATTATTTTGATGATATCGCAACGTTTATAAGTATAGCAAATTCATAGTTTTCTGATTTTACTCTTTTTTGTATGTATCAGTGTTGGCGCTAAGAAAATGAAGGCCTCCTGCATGTACTTCCGTCAATTCTATGAGGCTGAAAGCAGACAAGGGTTGGTACTCAATACATTACTATATATGTTTCACAATAATTATGTTCCACTGCATATATATTTAGCTCATACCAATCCAATATATTCCTAATAACTAACATGTGTGTTCACTTCATCTGCAACCGTCTGATGGTAGAACTCGGTTCATCATATGAATTTGCCTCTTTCATTATTCTCTTTTAACTTGTTGGCTCTAGACTTATGTTTACAATATGACTTAATACCTAGATGGCTATACTGATTTTCAAAGGGTTTCAAATTTTGCACCATTTAAGTTCAGTTGGCTGAATCTCTCCAAAAATTAATTGTGTGGCATGTTTTCAATATCTCAGATGCCTCATTGCGTTGGCTCTTCTTAGTAACGAGTTCAGTGATGTGCGCAACAAGTTCCAGACCATGACTCAGGTATAACCTTATGTGCCTCTGTTTGCTTTTTTTTTTGTTCTCACTAGTATCATAACATGAAGATTGGTCATATATTGTCTAAGGTCAAAAAAAGAACAACCTTGATCATCTACTTGTTTCTCTTGAAATATATCTAGAGATGATGTTTTGTTTTTGGAATACTTAGATCGAGCTATCTGAAGTCACATTTGTCCATTGATTATTATTATGTTCTTAATTTTGTTTTCATGTGTTCACAGATGTATGGGATAGTTCCAAAGCAGTGATTTTTTTTTCTTCATAACTTACGCATCATTAAGTACTAGAATAAGATACCAACCACCTTGCAATATATGTGATTTGTGAAACCAGATGAATCGAGCATAACCGTGTGTTTTGGACATGTCTTAATCATTGATGTATTCTACTTCTTTTGATGCAGCTGGAGCAGCAGATTGCTGCATGTTGTCCTAAGTAGAATTAACTGAGGAAAAAAGATCATAGCCCCATGTGATCTCTCGCATGGTGGGGTGTATGTATCTCTCAAGTTGTAGGATGTCTCCAACGTGTGTCTTTCTTTGGAGGGTAATCTTGGAATAAGAACAGTTCTGGCATCCGTACTCGGGGCTTGCAACAATTTGAACGAAACTTCTTGCCATGTGTGATGATGTTTGTGGCAATTCTAAACTTGTTTGTGTTTGATGCATTGCCGCCCTGGCCGTTTGGAAACTCTATTCCTGGTTTTTTTTTTGTTTTTTTGCGGGGTACTATTCCTGGTTTGTTGGTTATCGGTAACTTTTGCTTTTGTTGTAATATGTTCATCTCTGGCTCTGGTTATAGTCTTGTGGAATGCTAGAGCCTCCCATTTGGGTGAGACCGTGAGAGGAGAGATTTGTTAGTTCCCTGGATCTACAGCGGAGGGAGTGCATGTGTACCGAGAGTATAGAAAATCACCATGTTTTTGGATTTGGTAACCATCTCTTTGAAATCTTAAAATGTGTGCCGAGAGCATAGAAAATCTAGTGTTTAGTACTTCCAAGTAACCATTGAAAAAAAAGGAAAGACTATGTGGTACAATTAATTATGCATGAAAAGGGCATCATTAGTCAATCTTTTTTTAACTTGCATCATTAGTCAATCTTAATCTCATAGTTACCCTTATATTTTTATATTGGTAGTATAAAAAGACGTATATATGAAGCAAGCAAACATGGGGGTCAATTTTTTAAAAACTGATGAAAATCACATATAATACATATACTGGATGCATGTATAAATTTAGTATATGGAACATAGAAGCCTGAAGATTTAATTGGTTGATGGCATCACAAATGATGGCAGCATATGCAGTTACAAAGCATGCAGCTCGAGGGGCGGTTGATGCGATGCATGATTGCTTAACTATGCATTGTTGTCATCAACACGAGATGCAATGCATTTTATGTATGTATATACATCTTTTTATGGATATAGATATATAAATACATGCGCGTATATATATACATGCATGGGACAACATGCCTATAATCACAAGCGCATGATATAATCCCAAGAGCTAGCGTAGCTGCAAGCAGTTCTTGTCTCGACTTCTTCCTCTCATCAGCAGGTTAATTTGCTAATCTTCCCCTGATGTCTCTCTCTCTCTCTCTCTCTCTGTGTGTGTGTGTGTCTATCTCTCTCTCTCGCTGCTAATCTTCTCCTGATAGCTCTTTTTCTCTCTCTCCTGCCTGATCACCTATGCATGATGGTGCATGTGTTGTTCAACTATTTTTTATATATGCTTGTTGATTAATTTCCAGTTAGTGTATTATTAGCAGGGAGAGGCATGCCGAGGGAACTGTATTCAGATAAGTCAGCATGGCCGGAAGTGGTGGGGTTGTATTGCAGCCACGCTGTTGAAAAAATATCATCAGATCGGCCAGACTTGTTCATTGCCCTGCGGGACGAGGGTCAACAGGAGCCGCCAAATGTCGAATATGACCGTGTCCTCGTCTGGTGCTACATTATGGATCCCCCAATCGTCTCACGGATTCCCGTCATCGGATAGACCAGATGCCATGTAATCCTGCCTCGAATAAACCATACATATAATAATGCCGAGTGAATCTGGTTCCATTCGCCATGCATTCAACTTTTATTTTCGGGGTACCTAGTTTGATATGTTTGCATGCATGTTGTAAACAATCCATCTTATATTATGGCCGTGATCATGGCTGATACATATATATGGAACTAAAAATAAATTAATGACCCTTTTCCATTTGCTCAATACTATTTTTATCATGATTTTTGATTACATACAATTTTTTTCTCAAGATTCCCCTCGCCCCCTCGCTGGTGGCCTCACTGGTCAATCGGCGGCGGGAGCTCTTCCACCTCCTCCTCAAGTCCCTCTCCCTGCGCTGGCCCTCCCCCACGCCTCTGCTATCCTACTCCATCCCAATGGATCTCAGTGTTGTGCGTGGAAGGCGTGTCCGAATCTCGTCCTTGTGACCTCCCGCGGGCTGGGGCCTTGCTCTCCGTCGTCCGTCCCTGGGTGTTGTTGCCCCGTCCGGCGGGCCGCGTCTTCATTGGAGCGGTCAGATCTAGGCTTGGTGCCACGGGGATGCATGGACGTGATTGTTTGAGGTCGGGGCTTCGGAGTGGTGCTTGCTGCGGTGGCCGGCCTGGTGCAAGCTACTCTTGTTCTTCGAAGCCGGGTGAGAGTATGGCTCCCTAGATCTAGGGCAGCAGCCCTTCCGGTGAGGCTATATGTTTGCTCTGCGGGGAGTGGTGGAGCGGGTGTGGTTCTGGTGGTCTGGCCGTGCGGGCGGCGGGCCTCCTGTGGATTGGGGTCGTGGCGTGGCTTCCCTGAGGGTGGTGACGCCAGATCCTCGCTCCTCATCTCCCCATGATTGGTGTGCTCCTACCCTTTCGGCTGGAGCAAGTGGTGGGGATCGGATCCCGACTGGGAGAAATCCCTGGTCTGCTTCAGCCGCGCCGGCGACGACGTCTGAGGGCGTCGTTCTTATTCTTGGACGTGTCGGTCAGGTCTGCTCCACCTCTTCCATCCCCTCTGCCTACCAGGTGAAAACCTGAACTGCGGTGGCGGAGACGACGCTATCGGTGTCGTTCCCTTCTTGAAGGTGTCGCCTTGGGAGCTTTGTGGTGGTCGGCACGGTTGGGTCCTTGTTTACGACAGTTGATGGTGTGCTCCTCTTCATCCAAGCGTGTGATTTCCCTCCGACGTGCCTGGCCGTGGGCTGTGTAGTGTTTTCTTTGCTCCCAGAGCGCCAAGACGGCGCATCGGGTGTGTGATGATCCTCGCTGAGCGATCCTCTAACAACATACATCCACGTTTTGGGGAATTTTCCATTCTTCTGACTGCGCGGCGTCGCGATCCAGGCAAGGAGGTAGTGGCCTCCTTCGTAGATGGAGTTGGATGTTATGTTGTGTCGGGGCCCTTAGTGTTTGGTGATGGCATGTTGTGCCGATGCTTATCTTCATTTCGCCTCCCGAGCCGTCAACCTGCTTATCCTATTGCTTCAGTCATATTAGAGGACCTTGATGCTTCACGCCTATGTTTCTTGTTGTATCCTTCCTGCGTCACTAGTAGAAAACATGGCTTTGGTTCAGGCCTCTCCAGCCGATTTGTCCCGGTTCTGCCACGAACCGGAACCCATGGGGGTCATACGTCCCGGTTCGTGCGCCCGGGGGCCGGCCGGGCCTCGTGGAGCATTGGTCCCGGTTCGTCTGGGGGCATATGTCCCGGTTCTAGACAAGAACCGGGACCAATGGGCCTCGCTCCTGGCCCACAACCACTAGTCCCGGTTTGTGGCTCAAACCGGGACGAAAGGCTGGCCATTAGTACTGGTTCCAGCCACAACCCGGGACGAAAGGCTGGAAATTAGTACCACCTCGCTAACCGAAGTGGAGTTAGACCTGTTTATAAGCACAGGTCCGCGTGGACTTATCGTAGCATAACAAGTTCACTAAAGGCCGTACACGGAGAAATTCATCTGTATCCTGTACTCTGTCCGAGGAAATTTCGGACGGAGCTCGTTTGGTTGGCAATTTTCCAGATGTGCCCACGAGGCGGGGACCGTCTGTAAACCCGTAAGGGATGAAAATCCCGTACGGGTATTACAGACGGTCCCCACCTGGTCGGTAGACTTGCGAGATCTGCCAACCAAGCGTGCTCCGTCTGAAATTCACCATGACAGAGTACAGGATATGGAGTATTCTTCCGTTGACGTCCTATAATGAAATTGCTATACTTTTTTTGTTTTTGTTTTCCAATCAAACAAAACACAAGGTTCCTATAATGAAATTGATATACTTTTTTTGTTTTTGTTTTCCAATCAAACAAAACTGGCCGATTGTTACATTCAAGGCCATTAGTCTCGGTTCCAGCTACGAACCGGGACCAATGACGGTGCTTCGTCTTCCGCGCGCGCCCGACGAGTTTTCCCATGCGCGTGCGACGCGCGTTGGGAAGCCGCACGCGCATGGGAAGCTCGTCGGGTGCGCGCCCGACGAGCTTCTCAGGCGCCTATAAGTAGACGAAGGCCGGGAGCACATCCGACTCATCTCATCTCATCTTCCCTTCTCATCCCTCTCGCGCCCGACGAGCTTCTGGCCGCCATGTCGGGGTCGCCGCTACGATGGCCGTCCGACTCCGACACCCCGTCGGACGAGGACAATTCCGAAAGGCGCAAGTTTTGGGACCCGCCTCTGAAGCGGCGGCCTTGACAGCGCGGGCGACGATCGCGCGCCGCCGACGACAGCCCGCCCCCTGCCCACGACGACAGTCCGTCGCCCGCCGACGACCCGCTGGAACGGCTGGCGGCGCTGGAACGGCTGGAGGCGCAGGAACTTCGCCGTGTCGATCGTGCGGAGAAGTCCCGCGCGAACCTGGCCAAGGCGAAGGCCAAGAAGAAGGAGAAGAAGAGGGCCGAGATGACGGCGCGCGTTGAGGCGAAAGTCGCGTCGGAGGAGGCCACCAAGCGGGCGGCGCCCAGCGACGACGATGAGGGCGCCGGGACCTCCGCCAAGAAGCAGAAGATCGAGTAGTTTAGCTCTAGTCGTTAGATTAGACGCTTCTACCTTCGATCTTCTGTAATAAATATTATGAATTATATATATATTTTTGGTTTGTTAATCGTGATTGTTTTTTTGTTAATCGTGACATCATTGTTGTTTGTTAATCGTGATTGTTTTTTAATAATTGTTTGGAATTCAAAAAATTTAATCATGTGATATCAAGACCTAAGGGTTATAATGATTGATATCTTACTATTGTCAGGAAAACAACAAGTGCAGACTTGGAAACTAGGGGAGATAGAACCTGAAAGTTAGATGATTTGGAATGAGTGTTGATTAGAGATTAAAGATTAAATTGTGAAGTAGTGAGGAGGGGTGATTAGAGATTAAATTGTCAAATAATTCAAAGATTCGAAAATGAAAATAATCCAATTTTTTTTAAAAAAAAAACAAATTTCGAAAAAATTCCTTTAGTACCGGTTTTTAACATGAACCGGGACTAAAGGTCCTCCAGTCCCCCGCTCCAGCCGGCTTCCACGTGGAGGCCCATCTGTCCCGGTTCGTAAGCGAACCGGGACTAAAGGTCATGGGCTTTAGTAACGACCCTTTAGTCCCGGTTCCAGAACCGGAACAGAAGGCCCTCTGAAACCGGGACAAATGGGCCTTTTTCTACTAATGCGTGTAGCGTTTGAGGAGTGTTAACTGCTTTCCAACGCCTTTGTATCCTCCCCTTTTATGATTGTTTGTCCTCTGTTGTACACTCCAGTTATATCCTGGCCGGTTGATGGCTTTGTTAATTCAAAGTCAGGCTAAGTTTGAGTCCTCCTCGAACTCGACTGTGTCTTTTATCTAAATAAGACACATAGAATAAAGCATGTGTACTAACTTGCTAAATTTTCATGCACATATGGTCGTTTGTCATTGAGCTAAGCTCAAGCAAATTGGTTTACCTTTGCGAAAGACTACAACGAAAGATTTTGAAAAGATAACCAATCTACTACCCCTACATATAGAAAGCAAGAGTTGCATTAATCCAAATGATCTCAGTCATATAATCACCTATATCCAACGTCCCACATCCCTCTAGCGATGTATCCATTACATTACCAGTAAAACTATAAACTATATTATTAATTGAATTGTAATTGGAAACGACATTAACTATAACTGATTTCAGAAACAACATTAATACACATTTAATTGTGATCTGTGTGCGCCACCTGTACAGTGAAACCACCATTGTCCACGCACCTTCACTGTTGTGCCTCCTCTCATGTCTCACCACCCTACCTCTCGTGCCTCCTAAGAAACCGTCTTCTATGTCGAATCCCTCCCTGTATAAACCTTGAGTGGGAGTGTATTTGTGCACACAAGTCGACTTTCAGTACTTCACAATGCCACCTATATCGATTTTGAACTCATATTGCAGCGAGTGAGGATTTTTGGATCCCGAGCTCCAGTGAGCCCGCTTTTTGAAAAATTCGAAAAACATATTTTTAAGATTCAAAAAATTCTAAAAAAATTACGCATGAACATTGAGGTGTATATCATATTTCTAGAAAGTCTCATGATGAAATACGCATTACGAGCTACACAAAAAAGATAAATTCATGTACTTTAATAGTGAATAGTATGTGTGCTAGAAATACAAGATTTTTGCATTTTTATGTAGCTCGCATACAAACATATTTCAACGTAAAACTTTGCAAACAAGTAATATACATCCATATGTATGAGTGTGTTTTTTTCAGATTTTTTTGACACCTAAAAATTGAAATTTTGAATTTTTAAAATAAAAGGAGCCATGGAGCTCGGGATCTAAAAGCTATTTCCGTATTGCAGCAGATTAAAGTCAAACTCTGGAAATTGGTTGTTTTCCTAAGTGTGAATCCATTTAGGATGGATCGAGCAACTTTGGATGAAATAAAATAGATCGGAATTAAATAGTTTACCTGACCAGTCAACTTAGGGGATGTACTACACCACCGTTCTGGTGAACTTAGGCAAAAGCTCAACATCACTAGTAGAAAACAGGGCTTTGGTTCAGACCTGGCCAACCCATTAGTCCCGGTTCAGTCACGAACCGGGACCTATGGGGGCAAACGTCCCGGTTCGTGCGCCCAGGGCGCCAGCCGGGCCTCGTGGGGCATTGGTCTCGATTCGTCTGGACCCATTAGTCCCGGTTCCAGACACGCACCGGGACGAATGGGCCTCCATCCATTGGTCCCGGTTCCAGCTACGAACCGGGACCAATGATGGCGCTTCGTCTTCCCGCGCTTCATCCCGAGGCGGTTTCTTCGTATACGCATGCGGCGCGCGCCCGACGAGCTTTCCATGCGCGTGCGGCCTACATCCATTGGTCCCGGTTCGTAGTTGGAACCGGGACTAAAGGCGTTCGTAGTTGGAACCGGGACTAAGCCTTTAGTCCCGGTTCCAGCTACGAACCGGGACCAATGATGGCGCTTCGTCTTCCCGCGCTTCGTCCCGAGGCGGTTTCTTCGTATACGCGTGCGGCGTGCGCCCGACGAGCTTCTCAGGCTTTATAAGTACAAGGCCGGGGCCGGTTTCATCCGACTCATCTCATCTCATATATCTTGATCTATCTTGATCTTCCCTTCTCATCTTGATCTCCCCTTTCGCGCCCGACAAGTTTCTCGCCGCCATGTCGGGGTCGCCGCTACGGTGGCCGTCCGACTCCGACACCCTGTCGGACGAGGACAACTGATACGTCCAAAACATATCTATAATTTCTGCTTGCTCCATGCATGTTTTGTGTGATATTGCTATGATCTAGATACACTTTCATACACTTTTGATCATATTTGGAATAACCTATTAACTCAGTGCACCACAGTGTCAGTTCCTGTTTTCTGCTGTTTTTCTATTTCAGTTTTCCCCCATATAAAAAGTGCTCCAAAAATTCGGGAAAAATCAGATAAAAAATCAGCGCAGAAGAACCTTCCAGATGAACCTAGGTGGGGCCAGAGGGCCACCACCAGGGGCCCAGGCGCCCTGGTGGCGCGCCCCAGGGGCTGGCCACGCCAGGGGGGCGCCTGGACCCCTGGTGGCCCCCCGGCTGCCCCCCTTCGCCTATATATTCTCCGTGACGAGAAACCCTCAGAAGAAGAACCCTTTTTCGCGATCTCGCCTCTGTTCCGCCGCCGCCGCGCTTCCGAGATCGGGAGCACCAGCAGACCTCTTCCCGGCACCCTGCCGGAGGGAGGGCCGACCTCCGGGAGTCTCCTCTCCACCATGGATGCTTCCCGGATGTGCCGTGAGTAGTTTCCTTTGGACCATGGGTCCGTGATCAGTAGCTATGTGATGTTCTCCTCCCCTCTTTGTTCTTCATGGTTTAGACCTCGTGAGCTGCCCTATATGATCGAGGCATTTTGTAATCTTTCTGTTGTTGCTATGCTGAGTTTGATGGGATCTGATGGATTATGAGATTATGTTCAGATTGTGATTGAGTAATATATTTGGTTCTTATCTCTTATATTTTTGTTCTTAAGTAATTCTTGCATGTTCTCCGTTGCTGTTTATTGCTTTGGCCAAGTAGTAGGTAGTAACCCCAAGAGGGAACGTTATGCTCGATTGTGGGTTCATGCCCCCTGATGACACGCTTGAGTGACAGAAACATGAGTCTAGGGGATGTGCTGTTGCCACAAGGGGGAAAACAGCGGTGCTTGTAACCGCGGTTGCAAGGATTGTTTACTTTACGCAAAGTGGTTTTTAATGCAGTTGTCTGTTGCTTTGGGTTTACACTTTGGGTGGGGCTCGCAACTTAATACCAGCGAGATGTTATGGATAGATATCTCAAGGTGGATGATTAGTAGTAGATGCAGTTGGATTTCGGTCTAATTATTTTGGCGTTCTGCCCATGCTTTTGAGCCTCTTACTTTATTTTGTAGCATAGTTAGGATTGCGGTGCGTTCATAATCCTGTCAATTGCCCTTCTGTAATTTGTTCACCTCGCATAGCAGTTTTATCGTCTTTTGGGAGAGAGACATCACTAGTGAACATCACGTATCCCGGTCCATATCTTCATCACTGTTTCCACGCTCATTTACTTTTCTGCTTTTACTTTCAGTTGTTATCATTATCCCTTGTGTTTGATCCTTTGTGAACAACAAGACCGGAGAGATTGACAACCTCTCTGAACTTCGTTGGGAACAAAGTTATTTGTGTCTGTGTGCAGGTCCGCGTCAGTTGCGCCGCTGACACCTACTTATCATCTCCGGAGTCATACTAGAGACAAACCTTGGTATCTTTACTGAGGGAAATTTGCTGCTGTGCTACATCACGTCTTCCACTTGGGGTTCACCAACGAAGGGCGAAAAATTACTATCATCACCTCGCACATCAACAACCACCCCGAAAGGCGCAAGTTTTGGGAAAGCGACGACCCGCCTCCGAAGCCGCGGCCTCGAGCTCAGCGCGGGCGACGATCGCGCGCCGACGACGACAGTCCGCCGCCCGCCGCCGCCGACAGCCCGCTGGAACGGCTGGAGGCGCTGGAACGGCTGGAGGCGCGGGAACTTCGCCGTGCCGCACGTGCGGAGAAGTCCGCGGCGAACCTGGCCAAGGCGAGGGCCAAGAAAAAGGAGAAGAAGAGGGCCGAGATAACGGCGCGTGTGGAGGCGAAAGTCGTGTCGGAGGAGGCCACCAAGCGGGCGGCGCCCAGCGGCGACGATGAGGACGCCGGGACCTCCGCCAAGAAGCAGAAGATCGAGTAGTTAATTAGCTTTAGTCGTTAGATTAGACGCTTCTAGCTTCAATCTTCTGTAATAAATATTACGAATTATATATATATATATTTATTTATTTGGTGATCAGTTAGCTCTAGTCGTTAGATTAGACGCTTCTAGCTTCGATCTTCTGTAATAAATATTATGAATTATATATATATTTTTGGTTTGTTTCAATATGAAATAATTATTGTTTTTTAGAATAATAATTTCAAACTCAAACGGTGAAGCGTGTGACATCATGGTCACATTTTTCTGATAATAATGAATAAATGGCATAATAATAATACTTATTTTATTTTCATTGTAATTCAATATTATTATTACTTATTTTATTTTGTATTTTTTTGATTTTTTTGAGATTTTATTTTTATTTTTTTATATTTTTTTCCTTTTTAAAAGTATTTTTGAGTTTTTAAATTAATCAATGTAGTTTGTTAATCGTGATTGTTTTTTTAATAATTGTTTGGAATTCAAAAAATTAAATCATGTGATATCAAGACCTAAGGGTTATAACATGATTGATATCTTACTATTGTCAGGAAAACAACAAGTGTAGACTTGGAAACTAGGGGAGATAGAACCTGAAAGTTAAGCGTGCTCGGGCTGGAGTAGTGAAAGGATGAGTGACCGGCCGGGAAGTTAGATGATTTGGAATGAGTGTTGATTAGATATTATAGATTAAATTCTGAAGCAGTGAGGTGGGGTGATTAGAGATTAAATTGTCAAATAATTCAAAGATTCAAAAATGAAAAAAATCCAAAAAAAAATTCAAAAAAAAAATCGAAAAATTTCCTTTAAAAATATTCAAAAAAAAAATCGAAAAATTCCTTTAGTCCCGGTTGGTGTTAACACCAACTGGGATTAAAGGTTCTCCAGCCCCCGCTCCAGCCGGCTGCCACGGCGAGGTCCGTCTGTCTCGGTTTGCTTACGAACCGGGACTAAAGGTCATGAGCTTTAGTAACGACTCTTTAGTCCCGGTTCCAGAACCGGAACAGAAGGTGCTCTGGAACCGGGACAAATGAGTCTTTTTCTACTAGTGCATCGACCTTCTTAGTATTGACGCCCATTGCCATATGGAGTTCCGCAATAGGAGACGGAGCCGGAGCAGCCCCACACAAACTATCCACTCCACGAGTGTGTTTTCCACCAACGGTGCGGCCACTCACCCGCTCATGAGAGATTTGGTGGCATGCGAGATGGGGCTAGGGATTTGGGGGAATTTGAGAAAACTAGGGATCTTCTAATTGTCGAGGTAACTCTTATTGTTTTTAATTAGTAGTTCCAAGTAACCATTAAAAATGAAAGACTACAGATACAATTGATTATGCACGTAATTAGTCAGCCATTTTTTTGCGAGAAAAACTTTCAATCTATTCATCAAACATCATTGTATTACAAAGAACATAAGAAAAAATAAAAAATACATCTATGTCCGTAAACCATTTAGCAACGACTACAAGCATAGTTACCCTTAAATTCTTGGATATCGGCATAGAAGTATATTTGATGCCATATCATTTGACTAATTTGAAACATGGGGATCATTAGTTTACAAACTGATGACATTATACATTACATCACTGCATGAATATGTGTATATATAGTATATGCAAGATAGAAGCCCAAAGATTTTATTGGTTGTTGGAATCATCAGTGATGTCAGCGTATGCAATTTATAATGCATGCAGGTCGACGGCGGTTGACGCGATGCATGATTGCTTAATTATATTTCATGTATGAATTGTTGTCATCGACACGAGATGCAATGCATTTCATGTATGTATATACAAGTTTTTATGGAGATAGAATATATAAATATGTGTGTGTATATATACAAGGGGAATCATGGCTATAATCTGAACCGTGTATGCAATAATCCCAAGAGCTAGGTAGTTGCAGTATAAGCAGTTTTTGTGTCGACTTCTTCCTCTCATCAGCAGGTTAATTGGCTAATCTTCCCCTGATGACCACTCTCTCTCTCTCTCTCTCTCTTCTTCTTCTTCTTCTTCTTCTTCTTCTTCTTCTTCTTGATCAGTAATGCATGATGATGCATGTGTTGTTCAACTATTTTTCTATATATCCTTGTTGATTAATCCCCAGTTATGTGTATTATTAGGAAGAAACATGAGGAGGGAACTGAATTCAGGTAAGTCAGAGTGGCCGGAACTGGTGGGGCTATATGGCAGCCACGCTATTGCAGTTATCAAGAACGAGCGGCCGGACGTGTTTGCTTTTCTGTCAGAGGAGAGGAGGGTGAACAGGAGCCGTCAGATAAAGAATATGATCGTGTCCTCGTCTGGTGCTACGTTGGTGATCCACCAATCGTCTCCCGAACTCCAGTCATTGGATAAACCACATGCCATGTAATCCTGCACCGAATAAACTAAGTAAATAATGCTTGCATGCATGTTGTAAACCTTCCATCATATATCGCCTCTGTTCATGGCTGATATATATATGGAGCAATAATTAAATGTACCTTCTTCCATTTGCTTGATACTCTGTATTTTCAATGTAGATTTGTGATTACTCAAAAATTCTTGTCAATACTTCCTCCTTTTTTAAATATAAGACCTTGTAAGGTTTTCAATACAAACTACATATAGATTTCTTTAGAATCAACTACATACAGATGTATATAGATATATTTTAAAGTGTAGATTAACTTCTTTTGCTTTGTATATAGTTCATATTAAAATCTCTTAAAGGACTTTTATTTAGGAACGAAGGAAGTATTTCTCTAGTTTTCATGACATAGGACGCAGAGAATAAGGTATCTGTACTAACTTGCCTAGAATTTCCTCCACATATGATCCCTGCTTGTTGGTTCATCTGAGCTAAACCAAATTGGTTTACCTTTGTGAAAGACTATGTTGAAAGATCTTCGAAAGCTAACCAATCTACTACCAATACCTATAAAAGCAAGAGTTGCGTTAAACCCAATGATCTCAGTCATTTAATCACCAATATAGAACGCCCCACACCGCTCTAATGGTGTATCCATCACATTACCAATACAACTAAAAACTACATTATTAAATGTAATTCCCTTTGTTTGCTGTATAAATCTTGCGTCTGTCCCTAGATCGTTAATTTAACCGACGTAATACGAGTCATATTTTATAAAAAATGTTATTTGAAAGTTTACATGGTATTTTTGTCTTATACAACTCACCTTAATTTTGTTAAATTGATGATCTATGGATACGTGCAGGATCTATACACTGGACCGATGGAAGTAATTATATGCGGAAAAAATATTGATTATAACAATTTTCGAAATAACAATAATTAAAAATTTATTTTGGAAGCCACATTAACAACATTACTTGCTTTCTATCCCCTCAATTCGTACCAGGCCGTCACCAATTCTCTAGTACTTGCAAAAAGGCATAGCAACTTTCATTATCATCTTATTCGCTCAGTTGATTCGTCAAGCCCTCCCATGTTGTGTGTCTAGTTTTTTCTTCTTCTCAACTCTTATAGTTCCTTTTGTATGAATGAATACCCAACATATGGACCCCGTCAAGTCATGTACACCCCCGTTTCAAAATATAGTGCGCATGCGCTTCCCGAGGTTCAACTTTGACCATAAATTTAATCAACGACACCGTCTGCGGGAGGAGCAAAAATTATATAATTTAAAACTTCTTTCGAATAGGAATTCACTGGTACAATTTTTGCTCCCATCGCAGTCGGTCTCGTTGGTAAATTTTACGGTCAAAGTTGAAACCCGGAAACCGAGGACGCACTATATTTAGGAACGGAGGGAGTATAGTTCATGGTTTTCCTATAGTTCTGTCAGGCCGTAGCTTATTTGTTTTGTTTCTTCAATGATTTTTGTTCTTTATATTTTTTTTGTTCCTTTAGTTTTCTATTATTTATATTTTTTATTTTTCTATTTTTCTACTTCTTCTTAATTTTTTACTTTTGTTTTTTATTGTACAAGTACAATACACCAATTTATTTATAGATCTACATGAACAATTTTACTAAACATGTGAATTCCTTTAAAGGGTATGAACATGTTTTCAAAAGTACATGAACATTTTTACGAACAATCTGAAAATAAATTTTGAAGGTATGGAGAAAATATTATTAGTGTGAACACTTTATTTAAAGTATGTGAACATTTTTATAAAATACTGTAAACATTGTTCGTAACAATATGAACATTTTTTTTATATTGTTAAAATTTTACTTAATGTACAGGAACAATTTCTTAAGACTGCGTGAACTTTTATTGTAGCACCAACATTTTATTTAAAGAAAGTAAAGTTTTTATCATATATTTAATATGCATTCACATTTTAAATACAACATGATCATTTGTGTATTTATAATATTTCTGTGATGAATAATATTTAAAATAAAGGTCCAATAATTACTTATAAGGTTAGAAAACCGAAAGAGAACAAATATGTGAATTTTAATAATCACCAAGCCCTTGGTAATGCTCGCTGGGCGCGGCTTTGTCTCGCCTGCTGGCAGGTGCAAGTTGTGGGCTATTATAAAAATGTTTGGGGAAAGAAAAAACAATTACCATGGTTTTTAAACATGATCGTTCCGTTCAAAAAATATTCATGCCTTAAAAAATTTAATACATATATTCGAAAAATATTTTATTCAACCATATATTGGAGAGATATTTATCAAGAATTTGAAAATTGTACAGATTGCATAAAAAATATTCAGACATTCACAACATATATCAAAAATTTCGCCATGCATCTTGTAAAGAAAAAAATAAAAAATGAAAAGGAAAAAATAAAATTAGGAAATAAAATGGAAAATGAAACGAAAAAAATTAAATATACTATCTGCAGATATGCATGCTAGTTGCCTAGTTGGTCAAGAAACATGATGACCATGTAGTGGGGAGGGCACAAACTAATTTTCCATGCTTATTTAATTGCACACGCCAATCTAATAAAAGAGCTGCAATTCTACGAGGAGTCGGGGACCCTACCACCAACGGCGGCGTCATGCCCCAGGCTGCCCTGGTCGTGGCATGGGGCGTGAGCGCCATTCCCTTTGTTGACTGTAGCATACCGTGTATCTATAGTGCTACAGTGCATGAACTCTGCCTGGGTCAGCCCGAGGCCTTGGCTAATCCCGTCGCCGCCACTGCCTACTGCAAATGTTATGCCTCACCTATTGAAAGCCAGAAGCTAGTTTTCTTTGGCCCTGATTTCAGTGTATTTGGTTGGTTCCAGTCTTTCAAAAGTTATGCCCGGTCTTAACGTACTTGTTCTGGTATTTAATATATATTATATTTCTATTATTTATCATTTTTTGAGTATTTTAGCTTCTTCTTCTTTTTTTTTTATTCTATAGATAAAATGCACCAACTTGTTTTTTTTAGCTAAATGAACAATTTTGTTAGATATGTGAACTCCATTAAAAAAGGTACTTCCATATTTTCAAAAGTGCATGAACATTTTTTCAAACATTCTAAATATAATTTTGGAGCTATGGCCAAAATAATTATGTTATGAACATTTTATTTAATATAGGTGAACATTTTTTTAAATGGTGTAAACATTTTGTAAAATAGTGTAAAACATTTTTCGTAAATAGCATGACATTTTTTAATAGTGTGGAAATTCTATTTAAAGTATGTGCAATTTTTAAAATAATGACAACTTTTTTTTAGTAGTGCAAACATTTATTTAAGAAATGTGACCATTTTTATTATCAATTATATGAAATGCATTCACAAAGACCTTTCGGGGGGCACCACAATCACGCTCGTCGTTGTACCGCCCGATAGGAAGCCGCAGATAGGCCCGCTTGCCACATCCGATAATAGCTCCTTCACACTGCATAGAACCGTATGAATCATAATCGTCTCCCGATGTTTAACCATTGTTGTCATCGTCGAGATCAAATGCCTTTAACTTTGGATTTGGTAAAAATTCCTTCAACTTTGGATTTGGTAAAAAAATATCATGCTTTGACAGACTCACTTCTTACATGGGCCTTTAACTTCGGATTTGGTAAAAATGCCAAATAAGAAATGGCAAAAAAAATTGACCTGGTAACTTGAAGGAAGGAACCGATTACTTTCTTGCCCTGCCAAAAAGGAATTTATGTTTTCCCTACCAAAAAGAAAAAAAAGTACATATGATAGAACTATATTCAATTGAAGAAAAGAAAGGCACCATATATTAACTCAGTGCACCACAGTGTCAGTTCCTGTTTTCTGCTGTTTTTCTATTTCAGTTTTCCCCCATATAAAAAGTGCTCCAAAAATTCGGGAAAAATCAGATAAAAAATCAGCGCAGAAGAACCTTCCAGATGAACCTAGGTGGGGCCAGAGGGCCACCACCAGGGGCCCAGGCGCCCTGGTGGCGCGCCCCAGGGGCTGGCCACGCCAGGGGGGCGCCTGGACCCCTGGTGGCCCCCCGGCTGCCCCCCTTCGCCTATATATTCTCCGTGACGAGAAACCCTCAGAAGAAGAACCCTTTTTCGCGATCTCGCCTCTGTTCCGCCGCCGCCGCGCTTCCGAGATCGGGAGCACCAGCAGACCTCTTCCCGGCACCCTGCCGGAGGGAGGGCCGACCTCCGGGAGTCTCCTCTCCACCATGGATGCTTCCCGGATGTGCCGTGAGTAGTTTCCTTTGGACCATGGGTCCGTGATCAGTAGCTATGTGATGTTCTCCTCCCCTCTTTGTTCTTCATGGTTTAGACCTCGTGAGCTGCCCTATATGATCGAGGCATTTTGTAATCTTTCTGTTGTTGCTATGCTGAGTTTGATGGGATCTGATGGATTATGAGATTATGTTCAGATTGTGATTGAGTAATATATTTGGTTCTTATCTCTTATATTTTTGTTCTTAAGTAATTCTTGCATGTTCTCCGTTGCTGTTTATTGCTTTGGCCAAGTAGTAGGTAGTAACCCCAAGAGGGAACGTTATGCTCGATTGTGGGTTCATGCCCCCTGATGACACGCTTGAGTGACAGAAACATGAGTCTAGGGGATGTGCTGTTGCCACAAGGGGGAAAACAGCGGTGCTTGTAACCGCGGTTGCAAGGATTGTTTACTTTACGCAAAGTGGTTTTTAATGCAGTTGTCTGTTGCTTTGGGTTTACACTTTGGGTGGGGCTCGCAACTTAATACCAGCGAGATGTTATGGATAGATATCTCAAGGTGGATGATTAGTAGTAGATGCAGTTGGATTTCGGTCTAATTATTTTGGCGTTCTGCCCATGCTTTTGAGCCTCTTACTTTATTTTGTAGCATAGTTAGGATTGCGGTGCGTTCATAATCCTGTCAATTGCCCTTCTGTAATTTGTTCACCTCGCATAGCAGTTTTATCGTCTTTTGGGAGAGAGACATCACTAGTGAACATCACGTATCCCGGTCCATATCTTCATCACTGTTTCCACGCTCATTTACTTTTCTGCTTTTACTTTCAGTTGTTATCATTATCCCTTGTGTTTGATCCTTTGTGAACAACAAGACCGGAGAGATTGACAACCTCTCTGAACTTCGTTGGGAACAAAGTTATTTGTGTCTGTGTGCAGGTCCGCGTCAGTTGCGCCGCTGACACCTACTTATCATCTCCGGAGTCATACTAGAGACAAACCTTGGTATCTTTACTGAGGGAAATTTGCTGCTGTGCTACATCACGTCTTCCACTTGGGGTTCACCAACGAAGGGCGAAAAATTACTATCATCACCTCGCACATCAACAACCACCCCGAAAGGCGCAAGTTTTGGGAAAGCGACGACCCGCCTCCGAAGCCGCGGCCTCGAGCTCAGCGCGGGCGACGATCGCGCGCCGACGACGACAGTCCGCCGCCCGCCGCCGCCGACAGCCCGCTGGAACGGCTGGAGGCGCTGGAACGGCTGGAGGCGCGGGAACTTCGCCGTGCCGCACGTGCGGAGAAGTCCGCGGCGAACCTGGCCAAGGCGAGGGCCAAGAAAAAGGAGAAGAAGAGGGCCGAGATAACGGCGCGTGTGGAGGCGAAAGTCGTGTCGGAGGAGGCCACCAAGCGGGCGGCGCCCAGCGGCGACGATGAGGACGCCGGGACCTCCGCCAAGAAGCAGAAGATCGAGTAGTTAATTAGCTTTAGTCGTTAGATTAGACGCTTCTAGCTTCAATCTTCTGTAATAAATATTACGAATTATATATATATATATTTATTTATTTGGTGATCAGTTAGCTCTAGTCGTTAGATTAGACGCTTCTAGCTTCGATCTTCTGTAATAAATATTATGAATTATATATATATTTTTGGTTTGTTTCAATATGAAATAATTATTGTTTTTTAGAATAATAATTTCAAACTCAAACGGTGAAGCGTGTGACATCATGGTCACATTTTTCTGATAATAATGAATAAATGGCATAATAATAATACTTATTTTATTTTCATTGTAATTCAATATTATTATTACTTATTTTATTTTGTATTTTTTTGATTTTTTTGAGATTTTATTTTTATTTTTTTATATTTTTTTCCTTTTTAAAAGTATTTTTGAGTTTTTAAATTAATCAATGTAGTTTGTTAATCGTGATTGTTTTTTTAATAATTGTTTGGAATTCAAAAAATTAAATCATGTGATATCAAGACCTAAGGGTTATAACATGATTGATATCTTACTATTGTCAGGAAAACAACAAGTGTAGACTTGGAAACTAGGGGAGATAGAACCTGAAAGTTAAGCGTGCTCGGGCTGGAGTAGTGAAAGGATGAGTGACCGGCCGGGAAGTTAGATGATTTGGAATGAGTGTTGATTAGATATTATAGATTAAATTCTGAAGCAGTGAGGTGGGGTGATTAGAGATTAAATTGTCAAATAATTCAAAGATTCAAAAATGAAAAAAATCCAAAAAAAAATTCAAAAAAAAAATCGAAAAATTTCCTTTAAAAATATTCAAAAAAAAAATCGAAAAATTCCTTTAGTCCCGGTTGGTGTTAACACCAACTGGGATTAAAGGTTCTCCAGCCCCCGCTCCAGCCGGCTGCCACGGCGAGGTCCGTCTGTCTCGGTTTGCTTACGAACCGGGACTAAAGGTCATGAGCTTTAGTAACGACTCTTTAGTCCCGGTTCCAGAACCGGAACAGAAGGTGCTCTGGAACCGGGACAAATGAGTCTTTTTCTACTAGTGCATCGACCTTCTTAGTATTGACGCCCATTGCCATATGGAGTTCCGCAATAGGAGACGGAGCCGGAGCAGCCCCACACAAACTATCCACTCCACGAGTGTGTTTTCCACCAACGGTGCGGCCACTCACCCGCTCATGAGAGATTTGGTGGCATGCGAGATGGGGCTAGGGATTTGGGGGAATTTGAGAAAACTAGGGATCTTCTAATTGTCGAGGTAACTCTTATTGTTTTTAATTAGTAGTTCCAAGTAACCATTAAAAATGAAAGACTACAGATACAATTGATTATGCACGTAATTAGTCAGCCATTTTTTTGCGAGAAAAACTTTCAATCTATTCATCAAACATCATTGTATTACAAAGAACATAAGAAAAAATAAAAAATACATCTATGTCCGTAAACCATTTAGCAACGACTACAAGCATAGTTACCCTTAAATTCTTGGATATCGGCATAGAAGTATATTTGATGCCATATCATTTGACTAATTTGAAACATGGGGATCATTAGTTTACAAACTGATGACATTATACATTACATCACTGCATGAATATGTGTATATATAGTATATGCAAGATAGAAGCCCAAAGATTTTATTGGTTGTTGGAATCATCAGTGATGTCAGCGTATGCAATTTATAATGCATGCAGGTCGACGGCGGTTGACGCGATGCATGATTGCTTAATTATATTTCATGTATGAATTGTTGTCATCGACACGAGATGCAATGCATTTCATGTATGTATATACAAGTTTTTATGGAGATAGAATATATAAATATGTGTGTGTATATATACAAGGGGAATCATGGCTATAATCTGAACCGTGTATGCAATAATCCCAAGAGCTAGGTAGTTGCAGTATAAGCAGTTTTTGTGTCGACTTCTTCCTCTCATCAGCAGGTTAATTGGCTAATCTTCCCCTGATGACCACTCTCTCTCTCTCTCTCTCTCTTCTTCTTCTTCTTCTTCTTCTTCTTCTTCTTCTTCTTGATCAGTAATGCATGATGATGCATGTGTTGTTCAACTATTTTTCTATATATCCTTGTTGATTAATCCCCAGTTATGTGTATTATTAGGAAGAAACATGAGGAGGGAACTGAATTCAGGTAAGTCAGAGTGGCCGGAACTGGTGGGGATATGGCAGCCACGCTATTGCAGTTATCAAGAACGAGCGGCCGGACGTGTTTGCTTTTCTGTCAGAGGAGGGTGAACAGGAGCCGTCAGATAAAGAATATGATCGTGTCCTCGTCTGGTGCTACGTTGGTGATCCACCAATCGTCTCCCGAACTCCAGTCATTGGATAAACCACATGCCATGTAATCCTGCACCGAATAAACTAAGTAAATAATGCTTGCATGCATGTTGTAAACCTTCCATCATATATCGCCTCTGTTCATGGCTGATATATATATGGAGCAATAATTAAATGTACCTTCTTCCATTTGCTTGATACTCTGTATTTTCAATGTAGATTTGTGATTACTCAAAAATTCTTGTCAATACTTCCTCCTTTTTTAAATATAAGACCTTGTAAGGTTTTCAATACAAACTACATATAGATTTCTTTAGAATCAACTACATACAGATGTATATAGATATATTTTAAAGTGTAGATTAACTTCTTTTGCTTTGTATATAGTTCATATTAAAATCTCTTAAAGGACTTTTATTTAGGAACGAAGGAAGTATTTCTCTAGTTTTCATGACATAGGACGCAGAGAATAAGGTATCTGTACTAACTTGCCTAGAATTTCCTCCACATATGATCCCTGCTTGTTGGTTCATCTGAGCTAAACCAAATTGGTTTACCTTTGTGAAAGACTATGTTGAAAGATCTTCGAAAGCTAACCAATCTACTACCAATACCTATAAAAGCAAGAGTTGCGTTAAACCCAATGATCTCAGTCATTTAATCACCAATATAGAACGCCCCACACCGCTCTAATGGTGTATCCATCACATTACCAATACAACTAAAAACTACATTATTAAATGTAATTCCCTTTGTTTGCTGTATAAATCTTGCGTCTGTCCCTAGATCGTTAATTTAACCGACGTAATACGAGTCATATTTTATAAAAAATGTTATTTGAAAGTTTACATGGTATTTTTGTCTTATACAACTCACCTTAATTTTGTTAAATTGATGATCTATGGATACGTGCAGGATCTATACACTGGACCGATGGAAGTAATTATATGCGGAAAAAATATTGATTATAACAATTTTCGAAATAACAATAATTAAAAATTTATTTTGGAAGCCACATTAACAACATTACTTGCTTTCTATCCCCTCAATTCGTACCAGGCCGTCACCAATTCTCTAGTACTTGCAAAAAGGCATAGCAACTTTCATTATCATCTTATTCGCTCAGTTGATTCGTCAAGCCCTCCCATGTTGTGTGTCTAGTTTTTTCTTCTTCTCAACTCTTATAGTTCCTTTTGTATGAATGAATACCCAACATATGGACCCCGTCAAGTCATGTACACCCCCGTTTCAAAATATAGTGCGCATGCGCTTCCCGAGGTTCAACTTTGACCATAAATTTAATCAACGACACCGTCTGCGGGAGGAGCAAAAATTATATAATTTAAAACTTCTTTCGAATAGGAATTCACTGGTACAATTTTTGCTCCCATCGCAGTCGGTCTCGTTGGTAAATTTTACGGTCAAAGTTGAAACCCGGAAACCGAGGACGCACTATATTTAGGAACGGAGGGAGTATAGTTCATGGTTTTCCTATAGTTCTGTCAGGCCGTAGCTTATTTGTTTTGTTTCTTCAATGATTTTTGTTCTTTATATTTTTTTTGTTCCTTTAGTTTTCTATTATTTATATTTTTTATTTTTCTATTTTTCTACTTCTTCTTAATTTTTTACTTTTGTTTTTTATTGTACAAGTACAATACACCAATTTATTTATAGATCTACATGAACAATTTTACTAAACATGTGAATTCCTTTAAAGGGTATGAACATGTTTTCAAAAGTACATGAACATTTTTACGAACAATCTGAAAATAAATTTTGAAGGTATGGAGAAAATATTATTAGTGTGAACACTTTATTTAAAGTATGTGAACATTTTTATAAAATACTGTAAACATTGTTCGTAACAATATGAACATTTTTTTTATATTGTTAAAATTTTACTTAATGTACAGGAACAATTTCTTAAGACTGCGTGAACTTTTATTGTAGCACCAACATTTTATTTAAAGAAAGTAAAGTTTTTATCATATATTTAATATGCATTCACATTTTAAATACAACATGATCATTTGTGTATTTATAATATTTCTGTGATGAATAATATTTAAAATAAAGGTCCAATAATTACTTATAAGGTTAGAAAACCGAAAGAGAACAAATATGTGAATTTTAATAATCACCAAGCCCTTGGTAATGCTCGCTGGGCGCGGCTTTGTCTCGCCTGCTGGCAGGTGCAAGTTGTGGGCTATTATAAAAATGTTTGGGGAAAGAAAAAACAATTACCATGGTTTTTAAACATGATCGTTCCGTTCAAAAAATATTCATGCCTTAAAAAATTTAATACATATATTCGAAAAATATTTTATTCAACCATATATTGGAGAGATATTTATCAAGAATTTGAAAATTGTACAGATTGCATAAAAAATATTCAGACATTCACAACATATATCAAAAATTTCGCCATGCATCTTGTAAAGAAAAAAATAAAAAATGAAAAGGAAAAAATAAAATTAGGAAATAAAATGGAAAATGAAACGAAAAAAATTAAATATACTATCTGCAGATATGCATGCTAGTTGCCTAGTTGGTCAAGAAACATGATGACCATGTAGTGGGGAGGGCACAAACTAATTTTCCATGCTTATTTAATTGCACACGCCAATCTAATAAAAGAGCTGCAATTCTACGAGGAGTCGGGGACCCTACCACCAACGGCGGCGTCATGCCCCAGGCTGCCCTGGTCGTGGCATGGGGCGTGAGCGCCATTCCCTTTGTTGACTGTAGCATACCGTGTATCTATAGTGCTACAGTGCATGAACTCTGCCTGGGTCAGCCCGAGGCCTTGGCTAATCCCGTCGCCGCCACTGCCTACTGCAAATGTTATGCCTCACCTATTGAAAGCCAGAAGCTAGTTTTCTTTGGCCCTGATTTCAGTGTATTTGGTTGGTTCCAGTCTTTCAAAAGTTATGCCCGGTCTTAACGTACTTGTTCTGGTATTTAATATATATTATATTTCTATTATTTATCATTTTTTGAGTATTTTAGCTTCTTCTTCTTTTTTTTTTATTCTATAGATAAAATGCACCAACTTGTTTTTTTTAGCTAAATGAACAATTTTGTTAGATATGTGAACTCCATTAAAAAAGGTACTTCCATATTTTCAAAAGTGCATGAACATTTTTTCAAACATTCTAAATATAATTTTGGAGCTATGGCCAAAATAATTATGTTATGAACATTTTATTTAATATAGGTGAACATTTTTTTAAATGGTGTAAACATTTTGTAAAATAGTGTAAAACATTTTTCGTAAATAGCATGACATTTTTTAATAGTGTGGAAATTCTATTTAAAGTATGTGCAATTTTTAAAATAATGACAACTTTTTTTTAGTAGTGCAAACATTTATTTAAGAAATGTGACCATTTTTATTATCAATTATATGAAATGCATTCACAAAGACCTTTCGGGGGGCACCACAATCACGCTCGTCGTTGTACCGCCCGATAGGAAGCCGCAGATAGGCCCGCTTGCCACATCCGATAATAGCTCCTTCACACTGCATAGAACCGTATGAATCATAATCGTCTCCCGATGTTTAACCATTGTTGTCATCGTCGAGATCAAATGCCTTTAACTTTGGATTTGGTAAAAATTCCTTCAACTTTGGATTTGGTAAAAAAATATCATGCTTTGACAGACTCACTTCTTACATGGGCCTTTAACTTCGGATTTGGTAAAAATGCCAAATAAGAAATGGCAAAAAAAATTGACCTGGTAACTTGAAGGAAGGAACCGATTACTTTCTTGCCCTGCCAAAAAGGAATTTATGTTTTCCCTACCAAAAAGCAAAAAAAGTACATATGATAGAACTATATTCAATTGAAGAAAAGAAAGGCACCATATATTATCTTGCCTTTGTTTATCGAGCTAAATACGTATCTATCCTTTCACATTCAGTTCAATGCACCTTAGCTGCTTCTAGTGCTCTGGTCTCCAATCAATTCAAGGTAAGTAATTTCAGCGTCACTGCTTAACTCTAGCTTTGTTGTTGCTTAGTAGTATATAGAGATGTCTTCTTCTTTGCAAACCAACTTTTTGATTTACAACAGGATCCATTGTCAAATGTATGAGCCAACTTTTACTTGCAAGTATTATTTTCAGTATAGCAGCTGACCAAGCGAATCCTGCAACTAATGGTGGGGTCTTTTGATGCTTTGCCATCTTATGTGACCACTGACCAACACTCTCTAGTGGATGCTGAATGTATCTTATCATTCTATCTCTGGTGAATGGAAAGTGATGGAAAAGAACCATGTGCTTTAAATAGAGAGTGGAGGGTATCCAGTGCGACAAATAGATAGATAGATAGATATAAAGTGGCCTTAAACGTATCATCCAAATAGTAATTTCTACTTTTTGTCTTGATGATGCCATATCTCATGTTCTCTCTATCGGGGCAGCATATGCAACTTAATTGGGCCACACACAAAAATACCCTTCACGTTTTATGTTTATCTAAACATAAATACCCACCCAACCATGGAAAGATAGATCGTCTACAAAGCCACTTACAACAGCTAGCTAGCCGCTCTAATCATCTCCAAGGACCAAGGAGGAAGATCCATCTCTCATCTCTCAAAATGAATCAAGGTACTTTCTTAATTTCAGCTCCACCAGAATACTCTAGCTTTGTCGTTTATTCGCAGCTATTTCCCCCCTATAAAAATAACCACTTCATTATAAATTTTTCATGCATGTGTAGCGTTAGTTATCTTCTTGTTTGCAAGTCACCCTTTTCCTTTAAACTACTGTATTTGCTAGTTTCTAGTGAGTGAATTGACTATCCTTATTCTCCATGCTGACATGAATGTATGAATATATTTTTAGCATGAAATTGTTTATTTATATAAAAAATATTAACATCAAGAAGATACCAATTACAACCATCATTTGCACCAACACGATATCAAGTGATCATCATAATATCAATGGTGCACACAACCAAATTATTATGAAAGGAAAAGGGAAAGGAGCAATCAAAAATGTTACAAGTAGCATGCTCGATATCTCCTTGTGAGATATATATGTGGCTACCTTTGTTAAATTCTCGCAAGTTTTGTTTCTTCTTATTTGCAGTAATCTTGTCCAAAATAAAATTAAAATAAAGAGAGCTCCATTATTGAGTAGTGTTTGCATATTTAACTTTTCTGGTACAGTTTCTAACTTTTGGTGATATCGCGAACTTCATTTTGCTAACGTTCTGGCAATTGTTAGTATAGCTCTCTTACTCAGGAATGCATAGGTCGTCTTGCAATTGTTTGCTCGAATTACACTGATTCAGTTTACTAAATTATGTAGAAAAAAAATGTTTTTATTGCAGGTTGTGCTGCTCTCTAGTTGGTGTGTCTTCTTCACTAAACAATATTTCGATTATCAAATTTTCCTGACATTTTCTTGCTCCAAATCCTATCAAGATAATCACAATGTTCTTGCACTATGCAACTGCTCCCAAGAGACATTCCGGTGCATACAGAAGTCTCGAAAAAAATTGATCTTGGTAAACCAACTATAGCAATGGTGTTCCCAAACCTACCAGTTACCCTCGCATACCTCACACTTTCTGCTCTCTTGTCGATTTCCATGGCGACTAATAACGACTCCATGGACTCCGGCATCATCCTCCTAAATTGCGGAGAATCAAACCAAGACAATGATACTAGTGGTCGTACTTGGGACGGCGACATCAGCTCCAAGTTCACCACATCGGTGAAAGGAGTTGCAGCAAATGCTTCATACCAAGACCCTTCACTGCCCTCCAAGGTCCCTTATATGTCTGCACGCATCTTCACTTCAAATTACACATATTCCTTTCCTGTCAAACCAGGCCGCATGTTCTTACGCCTTTACTTCTATCCAGTTGCTTATGGAAACTATGCTATGCCCGATGCCTTCTTTGGTGTCACAACAAGAAATCTTGTCCTCTTAGATGACTTTAATGCTTCACAAACAACTAAGGCATTCAACTACTCCTACCTTGTCCGTGAATTCTCTGTAGATGTTTCTTCAAGCATCTTGGAGCTCACCTTTGCCCCATCAGTACACCAGAATGGTTCTTATGCATTTGTAAATGGCATTGAAATTGTGCCCACACCAGACATCTTCACAACAGCCGACACAATATTTGTCCATGGTGATTACAGAGCTCCATTCACATTTTCCATTGACACAGCCTTCCAGACTATGTTTCGACTCAATGTCGGTGGTGAATCCATTTCCCCCAAAGATGACTCGGGCTTTTACCGCTCATGGGATAATGATTCCCCGTACATATTTGGTTCTGGCTATGGGGTGACATACTCCAAAGATAGTAATGTGAGTATCGCATATACACTCGCAGTGCCGAATTACAGTGCTCCACTTGATGTCTATGGTACAGCTCGATCGATGGGGCCAAATGCACAGATCAACCTAAACTACAACCTTACATGGATTTTGTCGGTTGATGCCGGATTCATGTACCTCCTAAGGTTCCATTTTTGTGAGATTCAATATCCTGTTACCAAGGAGAATCAGAGGAAGTTCTACATCTACATCAACAACCATACAGCACAGCAGGCCATGGATGTAATCTCTTTGAGTGGAGGAATCGGTAAAACAACATACAAAGACTATGTTACAAAGGCTAGTGGTTCCGGTCAGGTGGATATGTGGATTGCACTTCACCCTGATATTTCAACTAAACCACGGTTTGTTGACGCAATACTGAATGGTTTTGAGGTCTTCAAGCTACAGGGTTATGGACCGAACAATCTTGCTGGGCTCAATCCTCCACTTCAGCAAAATCCTGATGTGGATGTGGATAATAAGATGCTATCTAGCAATGCAAGAAAATCAAAAGCTGGCATGCTAGCAGCCATTGGTGGTGGTTTGTCTTTGATGTTGATTGCCCTTTTCACCATGTGTGTTATCTGCAGACTAAAGAAGTTAGTAAAGAGTTCTCGCAAGGCCAATAATGGACTGAATCGTCCTACATGTGATCTTGTTCGTCACTTCTCATTTGCAGAAATTCAACTCGCCACCAAAGATTTTGATGAAGCTCTTATCATCGGCAAAGGCGGTTCTGGCAATGTATACAAAGGTGAAATAGACAGTGGGACAAATGTGGCGATCAAGAGATTCGACGAGGAATCCCAACAAGGCTTGCAGGAGTTCCAAACTGAAATCGAGATGTTGTGCGGTTTCCGCCATGGCCACCTTGTATCTTTGGTTGGCTACTGCCAGGAAAACCATGAGATGATTCTGGTGTATGACTATATGGCTCATGGAACATTACGTGAGCATTTGTACAACACCATAAACCCACCACTATCGTGGCAGCATCGCCTCGAGATTTGCATCGGTGCAGCCCGAGGACTACATTACCTCCACACTGGCACAGAGCAAGGAATCATCCACCGTGATGTTAAGACCACCAACATCCTGCTGGATGATAGGCTAACGGCTAAGGTTTCTGACTTTGGTCTATCCAAGGCTTTTCCAGGCATTGACAATACCCATGTAAGCACGGCTGTGAAGGGCACCTTTGGATATATTGATCCTGAGTACTTTCTGCTGCGGCGTCTCACCAAAAAATCAGATGTGTACTCCTTCGGGGTTGTGTTGTTTGAGGTCTTGTGTGCGCGCCCTGTGATAAACAGTGAGCTCCCGGACGAGCAAGTGAGCTTGCGTGACTGGGCACTATCTTGCCAAGAGAAAGGTGTACTCAAGGAGATTGTTGACCCCTGTATTAAGGAGGAAATCAGCCCCAAGTGCTTCAAGATATTTGCAGAGCTAGCGGAGAAATGTGTTGCTGATCGTAGCATACATAGGCCATCAATGGGTGATGTACTTCAGAATCTTGAGGTAGCACTCCGGCTGCAGGACAATGGCTCCAGTGCCGAGGGGCCATCATCTGTTCAGATCATTGGGGCGCATTCGGGCAAACCATCGACCCACTCTATAATTAGCGTCGCAGCACAAGGAGAAATATTTTCAGATATATTACATCCGAAAGGCCGGTAGCAATTGGCAGGTCAGTAATTTATTTTAGGATGGCAATTTAGAGCGAACGTTCACTCTAGGACATGGCAAGCGCGGACGTTTTTATGGCAACTCGCAGTACAAACGCATGGCAACTCGCTGCGTTTTTTAGTTTTTATTGCAATCGTATGCTCTGAATTGACATGCGTTTGTACTGCAATTGCCATGCAAATCGTTCGGAGTTTCCATGCCCTGAAGCGAACGTTCGCTCCATATACTTGCCGTTTATTTTATTCACCATATTCATGGTTCCCTAACCTGTATATGTTCAATATGGTATAGCCTGAATATGCAGTTTCCATTGTCTTGTTTTGCTTGCTAGGAGTGGTCAAGGGAGGAAGGAGGAGTCAAATATCTATGTTGCTCCATGTTCTACGTAGTTGTGGGCCTGTGGTTCCCTTTTCTCTTCTCCTTGTTCGGACGCCGAGCGGCTTCGTCTTGATCGGAGCTTTGGTGGTGATGCCAAGTCGTTTGGCCCGTGTATAAGCTAGCTAGCTGCTGGAATAACTGCATGTACCACTGAACCTGCAGCTTCTGTGATGTTGGTTTGGAAATCAAGGAGGTAACCACATACATTGATCCAAGGATCTGTTAACTTCCTGCTGCTAGTTATGTGCAGTACAATGTATTATTTCTCAATTCTCATAGCCGGGGAAAGGATCATACATGCATGGTCCAAAAGCATAGATATATTTACGCATTTGGTTTGGTGTAACGTAGAATACTAAGTACAGCGATAGCTACAGTACGGTTGGTGTGTAAGCTCAAAAGGGACGGGTAAGGGTATATAGGCTAGACGTGGTTAATTTTGCATGTATATAGGCTGGCTAGCTTCTGGAATATACTCTGCATATGCATACTCCTGAAAGTGAAACTGCTTCTGCAGCTTATGCTGGTCTAAGTTATCATTTCTAGCATCATTCTATAAGAAAGAAAACCGTCTGTCCGTCAGGGAGGGCTCTCCGTGGTGAAGGACGACGGAGTTCAGAATTATCGTTGTTGTAATGTGGTTAATTTGGCTCGTTCCATCCGTCGGGAAGGATCACCTGAAGCTGAGTTCAGATGCGCAGACTATCTTTGAAATGTAATGCAAACCGGACATATCTGTCTGGTGCAGTGCAAGCTTCAGGTTATGTTTTATTTCCTCTCTTCTACAGATCAGGGTGTCAAACTTTTTCTAATAAAAAGCATCAACTCGTATCCTTTTTTGAAGGAAAAAGGAAAAATAAGGGGTCTTGCTAAGAATACTTGACTCCGTAAGGGAGAATACTTGTGCGCGCATTCTCAAAGTTTCGTTTGACAAAACTGAATCGTGAGAGGAAAACCACAGAAACCAATTAACAAAATGCCCTCTCCCAAGGGCACTGGTCTAGTTTTTGATGGGCTAGAGGGTCGATCGAGGCGCGAGAATCTTAATTTGGCTCAGTGTACGTACTTGATATCTATGCCGGCTAGGATTGCAACAAGTGCACTGGCTATGGTTAGATCAGTAACTCATTCCTAGATAGTACCATTGCTTGATCATAATTTTCAGAATTTCCATTGCTAAGCTCATTCAGATTTTGTAAGTCCTGAACGGTAATGTTCAGTGACCGTGGAATTTTGCAGAGGTTCTATTTGTTTTCTTCTGGGTATCCTATTGTTCCCTTTCTGCCTGTAGTAACACTGTAACAGAGATCCAGCTGCTAAAGTCACTCCGTCTTATTTTCTCCCCTGCTTCTCTCTGCAAGTGAGGAGGTCGCTTAATTTGGTAGCTTATCCACCTTTTGTTAATTATATAGTCCAGAAAAAAAATACTGGAATCTTTTCAAGTAATTCCAAGTCACGCTGCATATGTGCATCAATCAGTCTGTGCAGTTGAGACTTCAGGGTTCTGCTTTCTAATTAGTTTACTACCAACTGATCAGTGTACCACTTTCAATTAACTATTGGCTTATGTATTGGTCTGGTTTCTGCATTCCAATACTTGCTATTCATCCATGATTGAGGGTTGTCGTATTGATTTCTGTGTAATCTTCCTTATTGGCTTGTGCTAACTAAAGCGGAGTTGATTAGCCAACGTTGGTAACATACTAAGAGAAATAGTGGGAAAAGGCATCAAGGTAAACAAGAGTAGTATGTAACAGAGTAGGGTGAGCAGGAAAAAAAATACTTAACCTTTGGTAGTACAGTACTATACAAGAAACCAGAAGAAAATAATTATTTAAGGGTAAACTCTAATTTTACCCACGTAGCAAGGTAAATTCAGAGACGCATCAAACTATGTTCTGCAAGGTATTTTTAGCAACAAGCAAGTAAGCAAATCGATTGGCCGACAATGAAATGTTTTTCTCACCCAGAAGCAGAGCATGTACAATGGTCTGACAGCAGTAGCACTAAATAAAATTCAGACATACATGTACTAACAAAACTCTACAACTGAATCTTTAACCAAATAAATTCAGAGAAGACAGCAAATCAGTTCGTTGCACAATGAAAGTGATAACATCGCCATATCTGACGGTGAAGTTGAGCGACACACACCGGGCGGGCGTCAAGGCGTTGCCCCTGGTTCGGCCCCTGTCATACGGCGACAAGCTTATTGAGATTGTCGTGAGCTGAAGAAGCTTATTGAGATTGTGCACGGCGACCATGGTTAGTATAGCGGGCGCCAAGCGAGCAGCCCATGCAGATCAAGAGAGTAGGGGTATGCGTCTAGGCAACTGAAAACAAGCCCACGAGTCGCTTGATGAATAAACACAAATTCAGTCCGCCCCCTAAAAACCTTCCTTGGATAAACCTAAATGCACCGAAATGAAGGTGATATGTACATCAAGGATTACAACTCAATTGGACTGATCATATATATATGGTCTGTTTATAACACTGGACCTGACTGATGAATACTTAACTAACTAAAACGGCAAAGTAAATGGTCGCAAAACAAGAAATCAACTATAGCTAGCGAGTGGCATTATATTAATTCTTCATTTGGCGGCAGGGCGCGCGCTGAGTTCCGCGAGGTTATGCGCCATGATGGATACGAGTTCGTTAACAGCGTTCTCCTCCATCATGGGATCCTTTTCAGTGTTACTTTCCATCATGGCCAGATCGCAAAAGGCGGGCTGAAACGAAGCGTCCTTGAGCTTTTCCGACGCCACGTCGAGGCGGCCGGCTTGCAAGTCCTTGAGCGCGCCGGCGACGGGTCCTTGCATGCTTTTGTAGGTGGCGAGGCAGCTCTGGAGGGCATCGATGAGCAGGTTGATGATTTGCATCGTGGACGAGATGTTGGTGGCGGTGAGGTTGGTGGCAGCGATGGCGAGCCCGAGGGCGTCAGTGGCGGCCGCGGCCGTTGGGTTAGATGAGAGCGTGCGCACGCAGTAGGGGTAGGGCGTGGGCTGGGTGGCATTGGTCACCGATGCACACGTCGACTTGATGATGATGATGTTCGAAGGCCCGGCCAACGACGTCGTGGCCGCCGCGAGGAGGAAGGTGAGGAGAAGAATGTGCATTTGGTGGTGCTGCTGGATCGCCGCCGCCATGGCTTGGATTGCTAACTACTTGTGCTTGCGGATGCAGCTTGCAGCGCCACAGTTTATACATGCATATCTGTGACGTAGTTGTTAGTTAGTTGGTTAGGAGCGCTTCCAATTCTGTTGGCGAATAAGTCAAGTGAGTTCCTATCCTATTCATCTCCTCCCACAGATCCTGCCAAGCGAAATGAAACTGTTCGAATTATATATATATATATAACCTTGACAGGTCTCTACTTTAAGTCCTAGCAGTTGCGTGTTTAGTTGACACGACACCAATATGTATGTTGCTAGTGGTGTAGGACAGGCAAATCATCAGTAACATTTGTCAGTGAAGTGGCACCTCCACACTACTAATAGTCATCATGGCATGCCACCACTAAGATTTTTTGTACCATTGGCTCAATCGATTCTATAGCCATTGGATTATGGGCAGAGATTAATGTTGATTTTCTTTTTTTTTCTTTTGTTTATGGTTGGTATGTTTTTTCTGTTTTTAGCAAAGGCGGTTGGGGAATTTTTATTTATCAAGGGAAAAGCTACTGAGCTCCGCCGCACGGGGCAATGTGGTGCGGCGGCTAGCATGCAAAGACTATCACTTCACGCTGACATCATTCGTATTAAATGCGTTTTTTAATTTCTAAAATAATTTATCTTACAAACCATTAATTCGATTTGCGTTTCGTCTTCACCGTTGGGTTTGTTTTCACGACGGTTTCGAAACAAGATCCCATATTGATATGTTTCGATGAAAAAATTCCGTCACCATCAGTTGTCAGATTAGGTCACCCTAGTTGTCATTTTTACCGTGAATTATTGCCACAAATATTTGTACATAGTTGTCAAGGGAATAGTTTCGTATAATTAAGCTTAGGGTACAACCCGATAAAATAAAATGGCAACTCAAACTGATAAAACTGGCAAGAACAATAAACCATCATGTCAATTAGATGTAAAGAATACGACAACCAAACATAAGTAAACCAGTAACCAATTGTTCAAGCACAACAAGTCATTATGATATTTAGGTATAAATTACATGACAAGTGTGAGTGCTTTTTTAGGTGATTTTAAAGAGAAATACATACAAATACCAAAAAACAAGTTTTTCATTTATGTATGTTAATGTACAGTATTTTAAGTTTTTAACAACCAAGTTCGCATAATCTGACAACTCTATGAATAATTATCAGGTAAGTAAAACAGTAATGTGGTAAGTACTGATAAAAAAAATAGTTTTAACAACCAAGTTGTTATAATCTGGCAACTCTATGAATAATTATCAGGTAAGTAGAACAATAATATGACAAGTAGGGATGAAAAAAAATTAACAACCAAATTGGTATAATCTAGCAACTATATAAAGAATTATCAGCTAAGTAGAACAGTAATGTGGCAAGTACTGATGAAAATAATAATCAAAACATACTAACATGGATCTAGTTTCGAGATCTCGTCGCGAGGAAGCTAATGATGAAAACAAATCGTTAATTGAGTAAACGGTTTGAGAGATAAAACATTTCAAAAAATTAATATTAGAAAAGCTAGCACCTTTTTACTTGTAAGTAGTGTTAAGTTGAGCACTTGTATATAAACGTAATAAATAAGATGATTGGTACGATGAAATCAGGATTAAGCTAGGAAGTGGCCGCCGCACGAAAAACATCTGCATACGGCCTGCCTCACGCACGCCTTCCATGGTCGCCCGGAGCCGTCCAACGAAATGGGCTACTAGTACATTTACACAATGATCCTTGTACTATTACGTTATATGCAAGGAGCAAAGATGACTATTAGTAGTGTGGATTGAGCCAATGGTACAAACTTATCACATCTTCTCCAATTCCCAAACCCTACGTACCACTCTCTCTCTCTCTCTCTCTCTCTCACACACACACACACACATACACATCATTTCATCCATTTATGTATGTTGGTGCTTTCAATAAACAAATGGCATTGTGTATATTTGTAATCAACATATCTGAGAGATCAAATGTCTTCATTAAGATATTTATTTTTGTTGTTGAAAATGCAAGTATGTTGTTGTTTCAATAAAGTGCCATTAATGGATCTAGAATGTTCTTAGAACATTTATTTGCAAAAAAAGCAACCTGTATGTAGTGAAAAGTAGACATGATTTGATTGGAAAACTCTGCATCAAACGAACTATTTTTGGGGCATCTTTCCCTCTCATGGACATTGGATTAGAGGTTTTATAGAATGTACGTGCTACCTCGTCATTTTACATGGCTAGATTATACTAGCCATAGCTAGTAGTATGCATTATCATGAAATGTCAGTTATGCACATTGGAGACATGACACATTACGTTACCATCACATCAAGGTTTCCAAGAGAAAATGAGCCTACAAGATATTAAATGAATCTATCTACGATATACCACCTCTCTATTACTTTGAAATATGAAGGTGATAACATAGACTTGGGCCATATGCATAACACTAGTCTAAGTTACTCGCCACTATGGCTAACCTTAGGTGCAAAGGCCCATGCTACCTTCCTTGTCTTAAATTGCGGTAGTAGGCTATGAGATGATGGGTTGATCAAAAGAGGGGTCTCTAAGGAGGAAGAGCCAAAACTAGAGGTGGTGTTTGATTTGGTATGCCCTCTGTTTTTCTTACAAATTCTTATCATTGAAATGTTTTTGGGCATCAACTCCCAAGATGGATGATGTGAAAAACAATGGTGTCACTCATGAATATGAGAGTTATATGTATGGATGATCCGGCTATCTGCACCCAATTCCATGATCACTTCTGTGAAATGACATGTTTTGAATTCATAGGAGTTTATGGTGCTTAAAAGATTGAGCATGTTGGTCCTAAAAATTTTTCGTCCCATAGTTACCACCATCAATCTTCTGCCAAAGTTCAACTGCATTTCCAAGATGCATGGGATGCTCTTATCTAGAATGGTCCAATGGAAGGTGTGGGAGTGGGAGGAGGAACTGTAAGTTATGATGTCTTGGAAGATATTTTTTTATTCAGTTGCATATTGAGGTGTATGAATGTACCCACCACCCCCCCCCCCAATCCTTTCCTTGCATGCAACGCCAAAAGATAAACATGTGGAATGTGAACTCCTCAAATTTGTAGATAACTTTGATTTTATGGTCCATCTGAATCCTTTATGACTTGCCAGAGCTGACTAGGATTTCTTCTTTCACCAAACGTCCAAAGATTGAGATTGATTATATTTTTTTTAGAAACCTCATAAGAGGGCAGGTATATCCTGCATTTTATTAAGAAGAAGAGAGATGGTCTAATTTATAAGGAAACATCTGGTGTGACTCAATCGCAACCATAGAGGCAACCACTCACCTTCAGAACTCATCCATATCGAACCACACCCTCTACCTTAGCGTAGAAACATCATGGAATAACATTATCATGTGATAAATATTCTGCGAGGTCCAACTTTGACTGCTAGAGATGTATACACAAACAAAAGACGGGCATTCCAGCAAAGAGCGAGGTCATACAAGACCAGAACTATGACAGTAACTAAGATCTAATTAACAAGAAATAAAAAATAAAAAACTCACAAAGGGGTGAGGAGTGGCACCGTCGAGGGAGAGGTAGAGGTGTCAGCAAGGAAGCTCCAGCGCAGGTTGTGGAGGGGCGCCAACCATGCAGAGGTTATGGGATTGGGGAGGAAGAGGGTCGGGGTGATGATGTTGTGGACCGGAGGAGGGCAATGTCGTGGTCCGAAGGAGGGGCGGCGATGGGGTGGAAGAGAAGGAGGCGACAATGGAAGGATAGAGGAGGATGAGAGTAGCGGCGATGATTTGCTTGGCAGAGAGAGGGACACAGAGAGAGGCGAGTGTCCATGCATGGGGACAACCCCATTCTTTGCGAGCAGTGGCTCGTTAGCCCTCCGTCGGTGGTGTCGCGTGTAAGTTGTGGTTGCCATACGGTTTCCTTTTCTTTCCGTCAAATTTTCTTTTACCATCGGCCCTTTTCCACCTATCTCGATGTGCTTTTATGCCATCAGCCCTCTTTTTCTTTGTTGATAATCAATTTTCTGTCAGTCACCTTTAGGTTAACTGAGGACATATCACATCTTTGCTATCAGCACCGGTAGAAATCGAGCGGCAAAGTGGAAAGCAAATGAGAAATTAGGTTTTTCCAGTGGTGTATTAATTTAGTTTAAATTATTTCAAGTTACTTTATTTACATTTTTCTTGTGTAGCATCTGTTGATATTAAAAAAATCAACACAAAATCAACAAATAACCAAAGAAGAAAAGGGTGTGTGAGGAGGGCAAAAAGTGACCGCGATATCCACCTGACGTCCTGACCTGTGGACGGAATGCATGGCAACTCTGAACGTTTTCAGTGGCAACTTTAGTGCGCAAGGATGGCAACTTTAGTGTGCAGCAAGTTCAATTTTGATAAAAAGTTTCGTTTTGTGCTGTGATTTGCCATCCCTCGTGCTTATGTTGCCATAAAAAACCGTCACGGTGAGTGTGCCTTATCCCTAACATGTGACAGTTATCTTTTACAAAAAAAGAGTTCAACTCCCTTTTAATAATATAGATATTTTCCATGCAAAAATAAAATTTTATTTTGTGAACACGTACAACAACTTTGGCTGCCTCGACCAGGCCGCCGCCCGCCGAGGTGGGATAGGCCATGGACAGAAGAGATGTTTAGACCTACTTATGGGCAAACACTCGGAACATGTCGTATACTCCGAGTGAGAGATATGTAAAAGATAACACGAGGCTAGAGTAAAATTGATAAAATTGAGTGAATCATTTTGGAGATCGAGCTCCATGGATCCTAATATTTAAAAAAACCAAATTTCAAATTTCCTGATTCCAAAAAAATCGAAAAATAAATATGCAAGTATGTAATGATGTAATGTAAATGTGTGTAAAAATTGACGATTAAATACCTTGAATTGCGGTCTGTACAAAAAAGACAAATTCATGTCTTGGGAGAACGAATAGTATCATGTGTTAAGAAGCATCAGATTTATCTTTTTTTCACAGTCCTCATTGCAACGTATTTCATCCTAAAAATTTACACACTTATGTGTTATGTCTCCATATATGTCTGCATTTTTTTCAGAAATTTTGGAAATGTAAAAATATGAATTTTGATAAATTTTTAAGTTTAAATTTGAAGGACTCCATGAAGCCCGAGCTCCAAAGAGCATTTCTTGCTAACATGAGCATATATACAATCTATATCTCTTATAAAGCAAAACCCTACTAAGATGTATTTATGGTGTCTATTTCAACATGCAAGCTATTCACATGCATGCATTTATGGTATCTATCTCAACATGCAAACTATCCACATCATCCATTATTGTAACCAATCATTTTTCCATGTCATTCACTTTTATTTACATGGATCTTATATCCTTTTAATTTACATTGTAGAGTCTTATAGATATTTCCGCTGCAACGCGCGGGGTATTCTTCTAGTTTCTATCATGAGCACGTAATAATTTAACCTCAAAGCTGATAAAAAATACAATGAGAAAAAGCATCCTAAACTTAATTTGATTGCGCTGATCAAACGAAAAACATACAGCTAGACCATTCAACCAGATCATCTTCTTCTTCATCATCCACCAATACGCTTTGAATTTTACGATCACTTGATGTTGGATATATATATATGAATTTCTATGATGTACAGTTACAAACCAAGCTAGAGTATGAACTACTCTAGGCAGCTTCTTCATTGACCATTATGTATGTGGTTGCAAGCAGACTGGTAAAGCACAGACTCTCCCAAGCATGAAAATACAATTGGTTGTGTTAAAAAATTAAACAGACATCACCTAACTAAGAGTGGTTCATTTCTGGCAAGTCTGCTCCTTCATGACCTTTAGCCGACACAGGTCGAGGACGTCGGTGGCATCCTCGTACATGGCAACCTTAAGTTGCTCCACCCATGTATGCATGCTCTCGTCGGTAATATTTCTCCTATTAGCATCAACAAGGAAGTGTTTTAGATCCCCGAGCTTGATGCCCAGGTCTTCGATCTTGCCATCAACCCTCTTCAGCATGGCTATCTGTTCTCTAGCCATCTCAGCGATCATAGTGGTGCCATAGGATGCCAAAGCAACCAGAACGCCCTCCATGGGTTGCATGGTTTTCTGGCTTGAGCTGCCGCTCAAAATATGCAGGTAAATAAAATTAGTCCTCGATCTTTATACTAACCAATTCACACTTACTAGAGACTAACAAACTCTACAAGGGAAAAATTGGTTGCTTGCAAACAAGAAGACAAAGAATTTCCTTTAACTAAAATAGAGGAGGAGATCACATATTTTAGAGGAAAATAAATAAATAATATCTATGAAGAAAACTACAAAGCTTGAGTAGTCTGCCCGTGTAATTAAGCAAGCACACCTGTTGAATGAACTGGAGAGATGAGATATGGATCTTCTTCCTTGGTCCTTGCAGATTGATGTTTAGAGTGACTAGCTAGCTGGTGGGAGTGGGGCTTATTTGTAGACGATCTATCCATCTATGCTGGGGCATTTAATTAGCCACTTTTTCTTTGAGCCAACTAAGTTTCATGCTACCCCCGACAGAGAGAATACGGGATATGGCAATCATCACCAACACAAAAGGAAGAAAATGACATGCGAATGGCCCGTGCAAGGCCACAATCAATCCATCTATCTTTCGCGTGCATAGGGTACCCTCCACTACCTTCCTGCGAGCAGCACCTGATTCTGTAGTCTGTACACATGCACAAAGCTTCTGATCGAGATGGAAGTTGTTGCCTCGTCTGATTCTCTTGCCTTACCCACAAAATTATCTTGCCTCGTCTGGTTCCTCATGAGTATCAAGTTAATCATCAGCTCACAAATCACAGCAGATGGCAATAGCAAATCAACGAACCACCCTGCTCTCGGCAATACAAATTCCCGGGTTACACAAGAAACCGCCAAACCCATCTGTCCAAGCATTAAGCATCAACCTCGAGATATTATTATTGTCATGTGCTTCACAAGTTAAACAAGTAATCCATAATATCTTATCTCAGCAACACTGCCGAGCTTATAACAAGCTTGGCAGTCCGACTGACTACCACAAGCTTAGTAGGATGTAGCTAGCAGAATATCCAGATCCTTCCTTGGATTTGATTTGCCACCTTAATTTTCTAATCAAACAATGGGGAGTCCATATTCAGCCTCTGGGATATAGTACTAGTGAACATACTAAGATGGAAAAAACCAACAACAGCAGACTAGCAAACGGACTAACTATATATGCATCAGTTAGTTCTTTAATCAAGGACTTCCTCTTGAGGATGCCAACCACTTGGAAACAAAGATAAATTATGTGCCAGACGAATTCTGTAAAAGACTTATTGGATCATGCCATACTCTCATATACTAGCAGCTTTTGGCGTATGGGAAGTAGTTGCAGGTCTCCAAAATTCAGAAGAATGGGTTACTTGAGTTTTTTGGACCCGGGCACACACCCCTTTCCATTATTAATATAACGGAAATACACCAGTTCGATAAAGTAACCCAGAGAAGGGAAGGGAAAAGGGGGAATGTGATCAATTACATTGGGAAACCCACCACCTAAAGGCTCGGATCGAGCCCCGGCTATGGGGCGAAAACCCAACGCAATTGCCCATCCAAAAACAGTACATCATATTACAACCAGCAACCATATGACAGTTCTAACAGCCCAAGGCTATCGCATCACTCAAAATACAGCTAATCTAAGATCACATAACCAACGTGAGTTTCAGTGATCTTCACCCCTCACCGCCTCGCATATCCTCATCATCTGGGAAGCATTCGCTTTCAGCATCGCCGCCCCCGTCTTCAAGTCGTCAGCATCCGCCGTCGTCTTCTGCAGACCTGCCCAGTATAAAATATACGAACATGCCAAGTAAACTACCTCGAAAGGAGATTTCAAATTTTTAAACTCTCGCAACTGGACAAGTAAAAAACAGATGTTCTCTTGTTTCCAAACTAGAGCAAAAAGAGCATTTGGGATTACCCATCCACTTTCTCTTCTTCATTGCTTCACGAGTAAGAACAGCATCCTGGTGGAGCTGCCATAAGAAAATCTTAATCTTAAGAGGGATTCTGGCATTCCATACCCATCGATAATCACAACCATGAAGAGGATTCTCGATCAATTCATACACTGATTTCGTTGTAAATTTCTTTTTATGCCCTAGACCCCATGACACTTCGTCATCATCTGTCGAGGTACACATATTGCTCCAGTATCTCACCACAGCAGTCCACTGATTGCGAAGATCAGTAGTCAGGTTACGGCGAAAAAACTCAGCCTCAGTAGCTCCCAAACCTTGTACCACCGTACAGTTTGGAACTTGGCAGATAGCAAATAGATCAGGGTACCTTCTACAAAAGGGCTCGCCTTCATCAATTTTTTCATGCCACATATCATCCAGGTTTCCAGATTTAACTACAATTTTCCTCCCCTTCATATAAGTGTCTTTCACCTTCATGATCGCTTTCCAGCATGGAGAGTCATTGATTTTCATTCTGACAGTAGACACACTGTCATTTTTAAAGTATCTGGCCCGAACCACATCCTGCCACAGCCCCTTATATTTCTCAAGCTTCCACCACCATTTTGTGAGTAAACTCACATTCTGTCTATGCAAATTTTTTACACCTAGACCACCTTTTTTCTTCGACCTACAGACCCGGTCCCATCTCACCATATAGTATCTTTTCTTCCCATTTTTAGCTTGCCAGAAAAACCTCCGCCGATGTGAATCAAGTTTCTTAATCATAGTTTTGGGGATCAGAAACATTGACATATAATAAAAAGATACACTGGACAGGTTCGCATTGAGCAAAATTAGCCTGCCTCCCGAAGAAGATACATTTCCTAACCATGAATCACATTTCAGGAGGAACTTTGCATCCAAAAAATCCCAATCCGCACATCTAAGATAAGAGTATCCTACAGGAACTCCCAGATATTTCATCGGAAAATGCCCAATTTGACAATTGAATAAATCCGAATAAGATTCTAATATCTGGTTATCACCACCCACACATAAATTTTCACTTTTGAGGAAATTAATTTTCAACCCTGACATAAGCTCAAACATGTATAACAAGAGTTTAAGATTCAGGGCCTGTTCAATGTCATGCTCGATGCACAGTACTGTATCATCCGCATACTGTAGTATAGCAATACCACCCTCAATCAGGTCCGAGGCAAGACCAGTAATTAAGCGGTTTCTTTGTGCCATCCGCACCATCTTACTCAAACACTCCGCAGTGATGTTAAAAAGAAAGGGCGACAGAGGGTCACCTTGTCTCACCCCTTTGAAACTACGAAAATATCGGCCCGTTGTGTTGTTAAGTTTCACACATACCGTGCCCCCTTCCGTCACCTCACGAATCCAAGTGATCCAACGAGTCCCAAAACCCCGCAACTTTAAGCATTCCAAGAGGAAATCCCAATTTACCTTATCGTACGCCTTTTCAAAATCCAACTTCAACACCACCCCAGTTCTTTTTTTAACCTGGGTATACATGGGTTACTTGAGTTGAAGACGTGCATCAGCAGCCACGCAACCCGATGGAATTCGGGCTTCGCTCTGCCTTTTGAGAAGTAGAATTACAACTCGTAGACAAAGTGACCAACAAACACCACCATGATTCACAAGCCCACCAAAAACATCTGATCCAGCCAACGACTTGTTCCCGCCGCCGTTCACCATGCTAGGAGGTCGATCTCCGCGCAGGCGCGGCGGAGGTCGTGGGCAGTGGCGGCGGCAATGCGGCGGATGGAACGCTTCCGTTGAACTAAAAAAATAAAACCCAAAAAATAAAACGGTCGAAAAATACCGAAAGCCCACTGAAAAGCGGCCCAATACCATGTCAAAAAAAGCAGCCCAATAAAAAGCTTAAACAACCGCTTCTCTATCAAAAAAAACTTCCATCCAAATCCCAAAAAAAGAGCCTCTTGTCTCACAAAAAACAAACTACCGCTTCCATCCGTCACCCACCGCCTGAAGCATCTTTCCTACACTCTCCTCTCTTGCATCGCCTCTCCCCTCCATCGCCTTCCTCCTTGCATCTCCCCTAGAGCAACTCGTCATGCACTACTAGAGAAAGGGCTTATGGTGGCGTCTTTTTTTTGCCTTTAGTTGCGCATTTAGGACAAGCCACTAATAAGGGCTTAGGGGTGGCGCATTTCAAATGCGCCACCCCTAAAACTCTTATGCGTGGCGCATTTCGAAATGCGCCACCCATAACTCCTTATGGGTGGCGCATTCTAAAAATGCGCCACTATTAAACTTTTTAAATTTTGAATCTGGATCTGGACCAAACTAACCTCCATGGTCAAACTTCCCCGAGGGTCACCCATCCTAGCACTACTCCAGCCCCTTAACTTCTCGGTTCTATCCAACTCCCACTCCAACTCACCTAGCAGGCACTTGTGGATATATGTATCATATAAATCCTATTGAATCATGTTGATGTCTAGGACCTTGTTGATGTTCATGGGTGTGCTAAAATTTTCAATATTTTTTTGAAACTTTGTCGATGGGACCATTAGCATATTTTGAACTTTTTAAAAAAAATTGAAAATAAAATTCATTTTTTAATTTTTTAAAATATTTTTTAATGTTACTAGTTAAAAATTTCAAAAAAATTTCAAACTTCCTGATCGGTCCTCTAGCCTATTTTGAATTTTTTTTAAAAATAAAAATATATTTTTCAAAAATCAATTTTTTTATATTACTAGTGGCGCATTTCCACTACTAAGTTTTAAAAAAATCTATTTTTTTATCTCCAGATCTTCAAATGCTCGTAACTTTTTTTCTGTTAGGTTTTTCGAGTAGATGATTTTCCATATAAAAAACTTTTTCATCAGAGGTCGTATGCAAAAGTTATGATCATTTTATAAAATTCTCGAGAGATTTTGAAAAAAAAGTCGAAATTCATATTTGTAAATTTTCCTAACAACTAGACCACATATCATATGGGAAACTTATTTTCTTTTATTTTTATGAAATTTCTATCATTTTCTTTTATTTTTTTCAATTTGAAAAGGCGGTCCAGGGGGGTGTATTTGGGAATTTTCCCTCACAGTTTTTTCTTAGTAATGGCGCTTATGCAAGATGCGCCACCCCTAAGAGCTTATGGGTGGCGCATTCTGAATGCGCCACTAATAATTCCTTAGGGGTGGCGCATTTCCAAAATGCACCACATATAAGATGCGCCACGTATAAGGGGATCCAGGGCTGGCCCACTCTTAGGGTGGCGCATTTTTACCAGTGCGCCACCCCTTACAACATAGTGGCGCATTACATATAAAATACGACACTAATAAGATTTTCATGTATAGCTATTTCTCTAGTACTGATGTGCGCCCACCCCAAGGATAGTAGCTTTTCTACACCGCAAGTGAAGGCCTTGGTCACTCTCCAAATAGAGACGATCTCCTTGTCGATAGGAGATCCTCTTGTGTCCCCTGCGAATTCCATCCACCGCTTCAAGTATGTCTCCAAGACCATCTCCAACGATTAGGCTTCCACTCGCAGACCGTTGACGGCTTCAAGTCTGTTTCTTGCCGTGGGGAAGCAGTTTTAGAATCTGGCCTGTGAGCCGTTGGAATAGAGGCAATTGCACCTGCAGTGCTAGAACTTGGTTTAAAATATGAGTTTAGTACTAGAACATGCGGTGAAAATATTAGTAGTGCATTAACCAGGTCAAATCATGCAAATACGATACAAATCATCATTGTATACGCCCACAGTGCTGACTAGGCATGCCAGCATGGCGCGAACCCCTACTGTTAGCCACCGGACAAGGGCACGTAACATTTACAAAAATATCCTAAAAAAATTAAAAAAAACTTATCGTGATTATACACATACCCTTTGGTCCACCAATCAGTATCACAAATAAATTAAAAAGGATGCGATACAAAGGGACTGAACTACCGACCTACTGGTACATACTTGGTGTAGCTAACCACAACGCTGGTGAAGGATTATTTATATAATACTGTATATTTGTAGACTTAATAAAAATAATAAATAAATTATATGTTTACATTTATGTATTTAAAAAATTATTATACAAAACTTACTTATTTTTTGTCTATTATAATCACGTGTTAGTATAAAAAATCTTCTGGTAATATGTTTTTTATTTTTTATGCATAATTGTTTTTATAATATCTATTTTATAGAAAATCAAAATTTTATTTTGATGCAAACATTTATATATTAGCTTTATAATATTTAAAATCAAATATTTTAAAATAATCTTATATATATTAAATGTCCTCTTTTTTAAAATCCCTTATTTTTATAAAACATTTCCATATAATTAATTCTTCACCCAGGGTGATAAATAATCAATCCCTTTCTACTTTTATTTATATTATATAAATTTTATTTTAAATACATTTCATATAAAATATTTTTATAAATAATAAAAAAATTACTTTAATAAATGATTACATAAATTTACTAAATGTTTGTTTAACGTATAATTATATGTATTTCTATATAACACAGAATTATACTGTACTTTCCACACAAAAAAAGAATTATAATGAAATTTTAAAAATCACGTATAATGTGGCCCTCGAATTTGTACCGCGGCCATCATAACTTCTATTTCCCACAAGGGACCCAAGTGTGCCATCGCTGCCCTTGATCGATCAGACTCCATGCCTCTGTTTCACATTCGACATGCCAAGCTAAAAAAATTAAATAATAGATTTTAATTTCTAAATTACAAAAAAAAAATACAGTTTTCAAAAACCTTAATATATTGTATAGTCGACCTGAGCAAAACTTACTGGGCCTAGTCGCCCCGGGCAGAGCTGCCAGAGCCCAGTCGGCCTAGAAGGAGCCGACAGGTGTGGCTCGCCCACCATGCAGTCGACCCAGCCGTGGCCGACAGCCCAACTGGGTGCACGCTTGAATATTAATTATTTTTCATCCACTTTTTCAAACATTTTTTATTCAAAATAAAAAATTGATAAACACATAATCTTTACTAAAAAATGATGCAAAAATTTCAGACTAGAAATACATTTCTAAAAGCATTTAAAAATTACATACTACACAAACATATATTAACATATAAATATTTTAGAACCACGCAAAAAAAAATTAGAAAATTACTTCAGAATTATTAATATTTATATAAAAATATATTTTTTATTACATATATATGAACAGTTTTTTCAATTAAATAAAATGCATATGTATTAATAGAATTAAATGAATACCGAAAGCCCACTGAAAAGCGGCCCAATACCATGTAAAAAAAAGAAGCCCAATAAAAGGCGTAAACAACCGCTTCTCTATCAAAAAAAAATCTCAAAAAAAATCTTCCATCCAAATCCCAAAAGAAGAGCCTCCGGTCTCCCAAAAAACAAAAAAAACTACCGCTTCCATCTGTCACCCACCGCCTGAAGCATCTTTCCTACACTCTCCTCTCTTGCATCGCCTCTCCCCTTCGCCGCCTTCCTCCTTTGTATCTCCCCTAGAGCAACTCGCCATGTGCGCCCACCCCAAGGATCGTAGATTTTCCACACCACAAGTGAAGGCCTTCGCCACTCTCCAAATATAGACGATCTCCTTGTCGATAGGAGATCCTCTTGTGTCCCCTGCGAATTCCATCCACAGCTTCACGTATGTCTCCAAGACGCCATGTCAAACCGCAACAACCGCATTAGGCTTCCACTCGCAGACCTTTGTCATTTCCATATAGTGAATATCGTGTTTTTTTTAAATCCCTTATTTTTAGAAAACATTTCCATATAATTAATTCTTCACATGATGAACAATTTCAGACTAGAAATACATTTCTAAAAGCATTTAAAAATTACATACTACACGAAGATATATTGACATATAAGATTTTAGAGAATTATTTTAATATTATTGATAATAATATCTAAAACTATAAATATTACTTTTATTACATATATATGAACGATTTTTCAAATAATACAAATAAAATAAATACATAATATTAATATAATTAAATGAATATTTATTGTAATTAAGATTATATTATTTATTCAACAAAAATGAAATAAATTGAAAATAATTAATATATAAAAATAGCCATGTCTACCCCTATACTGAAGATTTAATAACAAGTGTCCCCCCAAGATTATAGGTCATAAAAGGAAAACTTTTTAAATTATTTTAATTACTTGAATGTGTAATAAAAAATATTATTTTTATAATTATTAAAATTACTAAAGATATCATAAGCCCGTTTAACTCTGCGAACGTGGTTCTTTTTTTTTGCGGGCGTGGTTCGACTTGATAATTTATGCATTCAAAGTAGACAAAAAGAAAGGTGGTTGAACTTGTTGGCATAGTGTTTGTTTTTCTTGTTATTCAAGTGATACACAACAAAAGAAAGGTGATGGACAGTGATAATTTATGCATTCAAGTGTTAGTTTTTATTTTCATTTTTATTAAATTATCTAAATTATATAATTGTAATTACAATAAATATTCATGTACTTCTATAAATACTTATGCATTTTATTTTATTTATATTATTTTGCAAAGTTTTCATATATATGTAATAAAAATAAATAAGTAAATGATAATTAATACATGTTTTTAATAATAATGTGTTAATATATGTACGTGTAGTATGTCATTTTTAAATGCTTTTAGGAAATGTATTTCTAGTCTTAAAATTGTTGATCCTGTTTTGATAACGTTTATGTGTTTGTATAAATATTTTTATTTAATAAAAAAATTGAAAAAGGTGTGTGGAAAATAAATTAATAGCCAACCGTGCAACCCATTTGGGTTGTCTGCCACGGATGGGCCGACTGCATGGTGCGCTAGTCGACTGGGCCTAGTCAGTTTCGCCCAGGCCGACTATACAATATATTTAAAAAATGTATATTATTTTTTTAATTTAGCAAATAAAATGTAGTATTTAAATAAATAAAATCCGACGTTAACATCCTTAATTGGCGAACCACAATATCATGATACTATGTTGGATTGCTCGGTGATGATCTCGGTCCAGTCGATGCACGAGCAAGGGGAGTCATCACTACAGAATCAACCTTTGTTGAATGAAATCACTGATGGTCATGAGAAAAAAATCTAATGATACTATTTACCACTAACAAGAAGCATATTAAATTGTGATTTAGATAAAGTTTGAGCCAAAAAAAACATATTTATCAAAAGTAAGGCCTATAGGTGATTAATTCACACCACCGACGTCCAACAAAATTTACCCCTTGGTGGCTATTTGGCCTGCCAAAGAACACAGTGAAAGCATGTGTCACTAGTAACCCAAAGTAGGTATAAGCGGAACAAGAATCTAATGGCCGCACCCACATTATCTGTCTCTCTTTGATTGTCTGATACCTCCACCCCATGTGGATCACCCCTACCATGCCAATCTCCTCTGATCCTACCCATAACTTTCCATCTCTTTCCATACGACCAATCCACCATGTTCGCCCCTACCGTAGGCATCGCTACTCGAGGAGGAATAGTGGTGACTAGATCGTTGTCGGTAGCTACATCCACATGAAGATTCAGGCTCTCATAGAGGCACATGTTGGTTTCAACACTAATGTCACCAATTGGTGGTGTAGGCTCTTCCATGTGGATTTGGACGGTAATCCTGACTCCTCGCTACGGCTCCCTGGAAACAAGGTGGTCCGCGGTGGCATAAGAGGTTCTCAATTGGGAGTTAGTCAGACATCGCACATGCTTAGTGCTTGGTGTCGAGCATGTTGATGCGATATCAATGGATAAGGGCACTAACTATGCCTATGAGTGTGTCTTTTTTTGCTCCATGTGTTCTCTATGAGCATCACCGACATGCTCGTAGTGGTAGGCTCAAAAGCACGTGGCTGGGGGTGTTTAGTGTCGCTCAGTAAAGGCCTTTCTCTTGGAATGGTTATTTTTGGTGGTGCCATTGTCACCTATCTCCGGAGGACAACACGGTGGATTCACTCAAGATTAGTGAGTGAAGCAACTGTTGGAAAAACCGACCATGAGGGTGGTGACTAAAACACCACTCCATATAGATATTGATTCATTGATTGAGTCTCAAAGTGTTAATATTATATTATGTCTATGACCTAAATCGAGTACGTCATTTCAAAGTTAATATTATATTATGTCTATGACCTAAACCAAGTACGTCATTTCAAAGTATACCGTATTGATTTTGTAGTTGTCCAGCCTATTGATATTGTTAGCATGTCTATATATATATTCTAATCAAAGCTTCTACGTTATTTTGTTTGCAGCCTGGTGGTCAACATTTTCATGCTTTTTCTAGTTAAGTACTTCGGAGTAAACAAGGAAAATACTATGTACAATGAACAATGCATGCAGAGAGCATCATTAACTAATCTTAGTCCTACAGTTCACTTTGTAGGAGTATTATGAATAAGGACTATGAGTTTCTAAAATAAATGTGTATTCTTTTTGTTCATGTAATGAAAATAAAAATTATAGAAGCAACATCAGACTAAGACGTACTTAGTGTACCATTGTGTGCATGTAGTATATGTCAAATATAGTAGCCCGGTGATTTTATTGATTGCTGGCATCGTCACTGGCGATCAACACGATGCAGGGTTACTTTATTTAGATTTACATGTACAGATGATGATTGCATAGGCATAGTGTTATGCATTGCTGTCATGGACACCCTAGCTATCAGCGCAAGCAATAGATACAATGCACATCAAGACTATCAACTCACGCGCTTGTGTATATATATAGCTAGATCACCCAGCTAATGAACACATCAGAAGCTAGCGCGCAGTGGCTCCTGGCTCGACTTCTTTTTCAAATCGATCTGCAGGTATTCTTTTACTACTAATTATTCCTTCTGTTTTGAATTACTTGACATAGATTTATTTCAAGTTTAAACCAAGCTTAAACTAAAGCCATGTCAAGTAGTCCAGAACGGAAGGGAGTACATGCATTGATCCTACCTCATGAAATTCTCTCACTCTTTTTCCCACGTATACACATGCAGGCATGCAGGCATTGTTCACTTTTTCCTATAAATGTTTGTTACTAATTCACATCGTAATCTTAGGGAGCGACATGACGAGGTTACGACCCTCAAAGTCAGCATGGCAGGAACTTGTAGGCTGGCATGATGGCGATGCCACTCATGTTATCTTCTTAGAGCGTCCGGATCTGTTTGTTCTTGTGAGGCGAGAGGGTGACCCAGAGCCGCCAACGATACAGTATGACCGTGTCTTCCTCTGGTGCAACCAAACTGAAGCTGGTGCTTTCATCGTCTCTCGAATTCCGGTCATTGGATAGACCGTTATGTCCTATCATGTCCTTATGGCTCAAATAAAGGAAATAAACCATGTGTCGATAGCCATGCATGCAAGAGTTATGTGGACCTAACTAGATCTGCTTGCAACGGATGTTGTAAACATTCCCTTCATAATACATGATACATCGGGTTTTTGTGGTACCTACGTAATTGTTGAAATGATGATTCAAACTCATATACGAAGCTAAAGGCTAACTTATGACAGATCCATGTTGCATCATAACCCTCATCTTTGCTAGCTATTGGGGATTAGCGCAATGGGTGAGAGGTGACATGGTCGCGCATTGCTGCTGGATTATTAGAGTATCCTTATCGGTCCTAAGTCCTAAGTGCTTGCTATCTGGAAAGATGTATCTAAATTGCATGTAGCTATACATGCTCTATATAACCCGTTGAGTTGCACCGTGATCTATGCACACAACTCATCCTAAAAACAACATCTCATAATTAACATGCATTGACCAGCTTATTATTTTTAAATAATACATTTTATTTACTAAATATTTCCTACTTTTAAAGTTTTGAGATGGTGGTCGTCCATTCACTTCACATGCCCCACCTCCTACCATCCTGACAAGTGGTAATGGTCATGTTTAATAGAATTCATCTTGAAACATTATTTGTTCTAGGTGAAGATATTGCAAAAGATAGCCATGGTCAATAGAATTAATTTTACAAGGTAATTAGTGCAGTAGTCATGGTCAATAGAATTAATTTTACAAGGTAATTAGTGCAGTAGACACTATTAGTAGTATTACTTCTATGAAATATACATCTAACTATTTGTAGAAAATATCTATATATACTGACTAATTTAGTTAGACAGTAGGAAACTAAGGATATGCTCAAACACTGAAGACTTGATATGTCCCTCAAATCAAAATGTAGTTTTGATCACAGTTCAAATCATGTTAATCATCATGCGATTACACTAGAGTGTGTTTGGAACACGAGAAAAAAGGATTTAAAACGTGGTGAAGGCATGAATGGATCTTTGATGGTCAGATCATGCACAAAAGCAAGTTCCCTCAATATTACTTCGTATATTAGTACGATTGGAGCATCTATAATCGGATACACCAAATCTGGCCCTCAAACATCCGCGGACGCGTCCGCAGATAGTGACCGGTCACCCCTAATTTTTTCATTTTCACAACCGGATACCTCATTTAGCAACTCTCAAATCCATACAACCACATGCCTCGTAAACTATTTCTATGATGCAACACAAAGCGTCCGACTACTAAAAAAGACATTTTCTACATACATACTAACTATTGATAAAGATCATCCATAGCTTCCCTTGCCCCACCCCCCTTGTTGTCTTTGTCGCGAAAGTAGCGCTGGAAGATGAAAAATGGATCAAGCTGGTTCTTCTCCTTGCCGGAGTTGTCCGATCCATCACTATCCTGCTCCTTTTTTGGGGGCAGTCCTACTAAGGCATGGACCGCCCGGCTTTCTCTCGAGCGAGTGTGCATGTCTTCCTTCTAGGCCAGTTCTATAGGATGTGATTACGAAGGGCTTCCTCCTTCGAGGCAACAAATCTGTCACATTCACCAGCTTGCCTCCACCATGTTGGTAGTGAGGCGGGCCTTGGGCACCTGCATCTTATCCTTCATACGTCGGACACATCGATCCATGTAGCCCTCATACTCCGGTGGACCGTAAATGGGACGACAAACGGACCTCAAGCGTCCAGCGCAAGCGGACCTGAGCGCCATCAGATCAGACCAATTTCAACGTCGGTCGGTCTCACTCCACCCCGGAGCCACTTGGACCAAAGGAGGCCCAAGGGGGTGGCGCCCTAGGAGTGGCCCTCCACCCCATGGTCGTCGGCACTATGAGGGAGGGAAACCATGGTAAAGAGGTGAAGCCCATCCATGTTGTCACTTAAACATATTTAGAGACTCGATAAAATTATTGGAAATGATGAAGGCGCTCTATAGAGACTCGATAAAGTTGAATGAAATGATGAACGCACGAGATTAGTTGGTAACTGGAGAGGACAACTGTGTGTGAATATGAAGCGAAGATATGGGTAGAGGAGACGAACAACGATGAGAAGCATAACCCAATGGGTATGTGATAGAGGTTCCACAAAATATACTGAATTCTTAGCACTAAATTTTTATACCTCATTATTTTCCGTAGCAAGGCACGGGCAATTTACTAGTTACAGAAAGAATATACAGTTTTGAAAAAATTTAAATATATCGTATAGTCGGCCTGGACGAAGCCCAGTCGGCCCGGCCACAGCCGATAAAGCCCGGTCGGCCTAGGCGCAGCCGACTGGTGGCCTGCCCACTTGACTGCTGGCAAAGACCCGTGCAGTCGGCGTGCGTGTGGCCGACAGACCAGGCCACACCAAAAATTAATATACAGGGGAAAAAATAGAAGCAATAGCCAGTATGACATAAAAATATAAAAATCAAAATTTTATGTGGTTGTCAAAATATATAAAGAATTAATAGCCAAGTGTCCCCCCAAGATTATAAGTCATAGAAGGAACACTTTTTAAATTACACATACATTTTATAATTCAGAAAATTAATTTTATTCAATGATATTTCAGAATACATAATTATTATTAAATATTTAATGTTTTTAAATTAAATTATTATTGTATGCATATTATTTGTAAGACACGAATATTCTTTGATGTGGAAGGGCCAAATAATACAGGAAAAAACAAAACTTGCAGAAAAGAACCACGTGATTACTATTTTAAAAACATGGAATGTTGAAAATTAGATTACCATTTTTAAAATGTAAAATAATTTTAAAAATATTTAATTTATTTTATTAAATTGTCAATGATTTTTATAATTTTTAAAATGATTTGAGATATCATAAGTATTATTTTAATTACTTGAATGTTTAATACTACATGATCATTTATTTATTATTTTTATTGTAGTTTACATGTTCTAATAATAATTTTATAAAAAATTAATAGCCAAGCGTGCACCTAGTTGGGTTGTCGGCCATGGCTGGGCCGACTAGGCTGTGTCGTCTCTGATAGGGCCGACTGCGCCCAGTCAATTTCGCTCAGGCAGACTATATAATATATTTGAAAAACAAATTAAATGTATATTATTTCTTTAATTTAGAAAATAAAATTTATAATTAAAAAAAATTCCATTGACCGGTCCTTCTTCAGAAAGGAGATTTAAACCTATGGCCTTCATATCCTTACAATGGACACAATTTTGTTTATCAATTATTAAGAAGTGTATAAAACAAAGAGAACCATGATTAAACCGTTACAAGATATGGCATCTAGACTAAGGTTATCCGTAATAAAAGTATGATAGGTAGTATCATGTTTGCCAACTAAGCAATTTTAATGATGTGGTGTGCAACTTAATAAGTAAAAAGAGGATTAAGTATCATATCAGGGCTCTTCCAATGCATTATATCTTAGCACGTTATTATAAAAGATATAAAAACTTAAGAAACAACTAATACAATGTTATGTTTTTAGGGATTATATCCACATTTAATGATTTGAAGCTCATGCATACATGTGATTAGTCTAGTACTTGTTTTTTCCCTATGATCCCGCACAAGGCGTGTATCTTACATAAGTACGTCCTTTGATTGTTGGGACATGGCCACATTCTAAACGCATCGTCATAATCCTCCGCCTGCGAATAAGTGTATTAAATTAGTTAAATATTAAAAATTTGGTAAATTTTATATGGAAATGTAGCAGTATTTATGATATTAAAATAATATTATCATCAGATTTTTTTAATGTACTTTCATAATATATCAATTTGATATCATATATGTTACTGCTCTTTTCTATAAATTGGTCAAAATTTTAAAATTTTAACTTAGAACAAAAGGTAGCAGTACATTATTTTCGAAAGGAAGAAGTACGTTATAGGTATCCGTGTTAGAGCATCTACAACCATCGTGACCTAAATTTATACCCGTTATGCCCATATACGTTTTTTTAGGGTTTTATGCCCACATACGTATTCAAGTTCATTTGTCAATACCCAAGATTTAGAGTAAAAAAATAGTACATATAAGCCCAACCCAGCCGCACACTTAATCCAGCCCAGTTTCCACTTCCGATCTAACTTCCCCCCCTGAGAATTAGGTCACGAGGGGTATATGTGCCGAAGGAGAGCCCCGGGGGTGGGGCCCCCTCACCAGGCGGCCACCAGTCGCAGCCTAGGGGGTGGCCCCGCCACCAGGCCGCCAGGTGGCCTGGTGCCCCCCCCCCTCCGGGAGCTCTTTTGTGTGCCCTCTTAATTCTTCAGAAACCGATCCCTTGAAATTTTCAGGTCATTTGGAGATGTGTTGATATGTCCACTCTACGTGCACCGGAAAGTTTTAAACTATGTAAAACAAACCAAAACAACATGAGAGAAGCATCATAATGTGAAATATATCAATGAATAGTGATGAATTATGATACAAAATAGTGATGCATTTTGGATGTATGAATTGCGCGCGTTCTATGTGAGGCATCGTTTTGTGACCAATTCCTTCATTAGCGCGGCCGCCCCGAGACTCGCCGATTTCCCGGCTATTTTCCTCATGATGGCCCGTTATGCCCGAATGATCACTATTAGGAAAAGGCCTTATAGTGGCGTCCTTTTTTGGCCTTTAGTAACGCATTTCAAATGCGCCACTAAGGACTAGCCACTAATAAGGCCTTAATAGTGGCGCATTTCAAATGCGCCACTCCTAAAACTCTTATGCGTGGCGCATTTCGAAATGCGCCACCTATAAGCCCAAATGCGCCACCCATAAGAGTCTTAGGGGTGGCGCATTCTGAATATGCGTCACTATTAAAAAAAAATAATTTTTAATCTGGATCTGGAAAACAATTTTTATTTTTTATTTTTTTCTTAATCTCAGGTTAGTATGCTTAATGCTCGGTTACTATGCTTAATCTCAGGTCAAACTAACCCGAGGGTCACCCATCCTAGCACTACTCCAGCTCCAACACGCTTAACTTCTCGGTTCTATTCAACTCCCACTCTAGCTCACCTAGCAGACACTTGTTGATATATCTATCATATAAATCATATTGAACCATGTTGATGTCCAAGACCTTGTTGATGTTCATGCGTGTGCTACAATTTTTAATATTTTTTTGAAACTTTCTCGATGGGACCATTAGCATATTTCGAAAAAAAATTCAAAAAATTTGATTTTTTTATTATTTTTTAAATTTTTATTATTTTTAAAAAATTTAATGTTACTATCTAAAATTTTCAACTTTTTTTTAAACTTCCCGATTGGTCCTCTAGCCTATTTTGAATTTAAAAAAATAAAAAAATTATTTTTAAAAAAATCAAAAAAAATTCTGTTACTAGTGGCGCATTTCATACAAAATGCGCCACTACTAAGTCCAATTTTTTTCATTTTTCCTGTCTCCAGATCTTCAGATGCCCGTAACTTTTTTATGTTAGGATTTTGAGGATTCTAAAACTGTTCAACGGGTTACACCCGATTGAATTTGGATATAACTTTTCGAGTAGATGATTTTTCATATAAAAACTTTTTCATCGGAGGTCGTATGCAAAAGTTAAGCCCATTTTACAAAATTCTCGGGAGATTTTGCAAAAAAAGTCGAAATTCATATTTGTAATTTTCCTAACAACTAGACCACATATCATTTGGGAAACTTATTTTCTTTTATTTTTTTGACATTTATATCATTTTCTTTTATTTATTTTTAAATTGAAAAGGCGGTCCACGGGGGGGTGTATTTGGGAATTTTCCCGCACAGTTTTTTCTTAGTAGTGACGCATATGGGAAATGCGTCACCCCTAAGAGCTTATGGGTGACGCATTCTGGAGGCGCCACTAATAATCCCTTAGGGGTGGCGCATTTCCAGAATGCGCCACCCATAAGCTCTTAGGGGTGGCGCATTTCCAAAATGCGCCACCTATAAGGTTCTTAGGGCTCCAAATGCGCCACGTATAAGGGGATCCAGGGGTGGCGCATTTTGGAAAATGCGCCACCTATAAGAGCTTATGGGTGGCGCATTTTTTACCAGTGTGCCACCCCTTACAACATAGTGGCGCATTACATATAAAATGCGCCACTAATAAGGTTTTCATGTATAGATATTTCTCTAGTAGTGGATGACTCCTTCTTACTCCAAGACCCCAGTCGTCTCCGTCTTCTCCATCCCGATCCCATCCGCCTAACGCACAACTACGGAAGCAGCCAGGGCGTCTGCATTAGCTCGTGCGGCAACGGACGCCGCCGAAAGGGCGACGGAAGCCACCAATAGGGCGGCGGCATAGGCCGCTGCCGCGGCGGCCTCTCTGGATCAGCTCATAGACATCCAGGAGTCCAACATTTCCCATCAGGCAGCGGAAATGCATAATGCGGCCAGTAGAATCTTCATTAGATTCTGGCATTCTGCACACAAATACTAGGAGTATTTGTGTAATTAGGCGACGGTCTTTTGTTATTCCAGTAGATCTTGAGTAAGAGATATGTTAAGTCCACCATGTTTAATTATTGAACTGATTCGATTTAGTAAGTGTGAGCTTTGCTAATGACTCGATTATTTTTTCAAATTAACAGCTGCTCTTAATATATTCAATGACATGGATGTTCGCTATAATCAGAATAATTCGCACCAAATTTTAAAGGTTCCTCGCATCATCTCACTCAGGTAAATAAAATGCCCGTTTACGATAAGACTATAACCTAGCATAAGCTGGTGGATTGCAAAGATGTCAGGATGAAAGCCACGTCAGAGATCATGCACAGCATGAGGATCTTAAGACTGGAGGCCTGGGAGATGAAGTTCCTATCCAAGATCACCGAGCTAAAGAAGACGGAGACAAATTGGCTGAAGAATTACCTCTACACATCAGCTATGTCCAGCTTCATATTCCGGGGCGCCCCTGCCTTTGTTGATGTGGTCTGAACGGTACCACGAGCCATATTTTTATTGATGACCCACCTGGCCTGCGCCGCAGTTCATAACATATGGCACAAACTATATATATGTTCATCAGAATATTAATGAGATATATTCTTTCGTGTAAACCTAGCGATATATCAAAATCTGGTGGTAAAAACCACGTAGCCATCTGGATGATTTGATATATAATCTAGCTAGCTACTATAGTGAGACGCCTGTGGTGACATCATCAATCTCAAGATGAACCGGTGCAGTCTTCCGTAAGCTTTTATAGAGATAGGGTTTGCATGTATGTGTTTATAGGGACAGTTGTGCGCGCATGCTTATATGAGGATATGCCTATACTCTGTGGGTCGTAAAAAAAGCTAAAAAAAGATTGGCATGAGTAGCTTAGCACCACGGTTTTCATTACGGTAATTGTTTTTACCGGGGTCATCGATAAAGCTGATTTTCTAAATTTTCAGAGTAATTTCGAAAGACCATTTGAATAATTCAAACAAAAATTCAAAATTAAATTTGAAGTAAATGAAAAATATTGAAAAAACTCATGTCACTGGCGGTTTGGGTTAAAACCGTGAGGGATACCGAATTTTTTTCAAAAATTTTAAACTTAACCAAAAAAATTCAAATTTTATCGAACCTTACCGAGAAAACTGAGATGCCGGAAATATCGGATGGCAATGAATTTACTGGAAGGGCGGCCGGCCGGCAGTGAGGTGCCCGCGCGCACTAGTGAATGAGGCGGTTCATGAGCTCGACAATTCTATGCGACACATATATCATAGCTGCCCTTAAGTACATGGCCAACCAAAAACTCATGCCACATTTCACCTGCCTCACGAGCTAAGCTAGTGAGACGTTGGTATTGTTCCCATGCCCGCAGCCACGACGATGGCCGTGATGCCGGCTGGCGATGGACCGTTCGTCTTCTTCCTTCCAGAGGAGGACGCCATGGCCCACATCCTTCTCACGCTCTCCGTCGCGGCCGGGATTCCTAGTATTCTGGTGATGTGGCCTCTCGGGAGGACGCCTCACAGCGCAGACGGAGAGGGACGCCTCACGACATGGAGGCAGTCAGTCCCGGTGCTACATGGTCATCGTCTGCACCACGTGCGCTCTGGCGGCTGCCGATGTCATGCTCGCCGCGTACTTGTGCTACTTTGACGGCGCCGCCGGGTGGCTTCGGGACGTGGTCACGGATATGGTGGACGCGGCCGCGCGTGCGGTGGTGTGGCCGCTGCTTGTGGCATACTTGAAGTTGGAGTCCGGCCTGCGGCACGAGGAGCGGTTCCCCATGCTGCTCATGCTCTATTATGACAATATACAAAGTATTATGACTTTAACAAATGATTGATTTATTTATGCCAAACTTTCTTACTTAGAAAAAAAAATGTAATTATGTTACCACAATTAACAATTCTTCTAATACTAAGCCGGTCTTAATTAGTATATTATTATTATGTTTAGAAAAATTACCACCATTACAATGCTGCTAAATTTTATATGAATGTTATTTTGTTATATCTCTCACATCCATGCAAATACTCATGTACATAAGTTAGATTTAATTTCATAGTTTTTTAAATTCCATTTTATTGAGATATTTCTATCAAAAAGTTAGTAGAACTAAATTTCCCTTAAATATATAAAACATAAAAATGTCATTCTTTTTGTATTTGATATGTATCATTAGATGTGTCATAATATAATTTAAGTGTTCACAACTATTTCAACACCCTTAAATATCTTTGTAAAGAGTGATAGAATGTAGTACGTAAGAAATATCCTAACAGATTCTCAAATTATATTAATAATTATCTTATCAATAAGTAAATAGAAAACTATAGAGGTTTTATAGAATGTATATGCTACATCGGCATGTGCCATGTCTAGATTAGACTAGCCATAGCTAGTAACATGCATAATCATGCAATGTCAATTATGCATATTGGAGACATGGCATATAATTAAATGAGGAAAGAGAAGATGGTGATAACACATTATATTACCATCACATAGAAGTTTCCAAGAGAAACTGAGTCTACAAGATATTAAATGAATCCATCTATGATATACCACCTCTCTGTTACTTTGAAATATGAAGGTAATAACATAGACTAGGTCCATATGCATAACACTAGCCTAAGTTACTCGCCACTATGAATAGCCTTAGGTGCAAAGGCCCATGTTATTACCTTCATTGTCTTAAATTGTGGTAGTAGGCTATGAGATGATGAGTTGATCAAAAGAGGGGTCTCTAAGGAGGAAGTGCTAAAATTTGAGGTGGTGTTTCATGTATTATGCCCTCTGCCCTACTGAAAAATTCTCTTTTGGGCATCAACTCCCAACAAGGATGATGTGGACAACAATAAATGGTGTCACTCATTAATATGAGAGTTATATGTACGAATGATCTGGCTAGCTACACCCAACTCCATGATAGCTTGTGTGAAATGCTTTGTTTGCGATTCATAGGAGTTTATGGTACGTCAATGATCGAGCATGTTGGTCCTGAATTTTTCAGTCCCATAGTTTTCGTCATCAATCTACTTTCAAAGTTCAACTGCACTTACAAGATGCATGAGATGCTCTTATCTAGAATGGTCGAATGGAATGAGTGGGAGTGGGAGGAGGAAATGCAAGTTATGATGTTTTGGAGGATAATTTTATTCAATTTCAGATTGAGGAGTATGAATGTACCCCCCCCCCCCTCCCCACCCCCTCAGCCTTGCCTTGCATGCAAGGGAAAAAGATAAACATGTGGAATGTCAACTCCTCAATTTTGTAGAGAACTTTGATTCTACGGTCCATCTCAACCCTATATGACTTGCCCGACCTGACTAGGATTTCTTGTTTCACCAAACTTTCAAAGCTTGAGATTGATCGTTGTTTTTTGAGAAACCTCATCAGAGGAAAGGGATATATATCCTGCATTTTATTAAGAATAAGAGAGATGATATAATTTATAAGGAAAATTGGATCCGAAAACCTAAAATTTCTGGTTAATCAAGGAAAACGAAGTGAAAAGCCAAATAGCATAAAATAAAAAACGAAAAAAGAACACTAGAACTTGAGGATAGGGACGGGACAAAACAAAAGCAACATCAAGGGACATCCTCTAAGCCACACATACCAGATTGTGCAGTCCCAAAACCATCAGGTGTGGCTCAATCGCAACCACAGTGGCAACCACTCACCTTCGGGAACTCATCCATACTGAATCACACCTCTGCCTCAGCATAGAAACATCATGGGACAACATTATCATGTGAAACATTCTGCAAGGTCCAACTTTGACTGCTGGTAATGAATGCACTCTACAGACTCATGTTAAAAAATTATTGTTGTTCGTTTCTCTTATGCTTGTAGCATCTAGCTATTTCATTTGTATATGAGCTGCTTGGAAATTGGAGGTTCGTACTATTAAATCTGATGATGGAATATCTCTTTAGGATTTCGTCTATACTATCATTCTAAGAAATGAACCGTGAAACGTCTCGTTTGGTTATCTTATGTTATATATTAAAAGCAAAATAGAGAGATGCGCTAAAAATTCTAACAAGAAAATATACACCGATCTTTTATTCGATGGAGCCTCATATCCTAGAGATGAATGCACTTTAGGGTTAAAGTTATAGTATTTTTTGACAAACGGTGGAGTTATATTGACTTAAATGAAGCATCAAGAGGGTACTAACACAATAAATTCACATCCGACCTCTGCATAACTACAATGCACACAATTAGCACCAATACACACACAAAAGACAGACATTACAACGAAGAGAGAAGTCATACAAGACCAAAACTATGGCACTAACTAACATCTAATAGTAAACTAACATTTATCTAACTAATTGAAAAAATAAAAAATAAAAAAACTTCGGGTGAGGAGGGACGACGACGAGGTCGAGGTGAGGAGGGGGACTGGCGAGGAATAGGTAGAGGCTTCGGTGAGGAAGGCTATAGGGCGGGTCGCGGACTGGTGGAGGGGCGTCGATCATTCAGAGGTCCTGGGATCGAGGAGGAAAAGGGAGGCGATGATGATGTCGTGATTGGAGGAGGGGCTATGTATGCGTCATCTTGGTTCGGAGGAGGTGTAGCGATGCTGTGGAGGAGAAAGGGAGCGGCGACGATAAGGTGGAGGACGGGAGCAGTGGCGATGATTTGCATGGAAGAGAGATGGACACAAAGAGAGGTGGGAGTCCATGTGTGGGGATGACACCTGCTTTGCGCTCCGCTAGCAAACAACAAAGATTCTTTGTTGCCTGCTAGTTGATGGAAAAGCAGTGGGTCGTTAGCCCTCCGTTGGTGGTGCCACGTGTAAATTGTGGTTTCTATACGACTTCCTTTTTACACTTTGTCATCGGCTTTTTATTTACCGTTTTCCCTTTTCCTTCTTCATCGATTGTGCTTCTATGCCATCATCCCTTCTCTTTCTTTGCCGACAATTAAATCTTTGTCGTTCGCATTTAGGTCAGCGGATGACATATCACCTATTTGCCATTAGCCCCTATAGAAAGCGGGCGGCAAAGTGGAAAGCGGATGAGAAATTATATTTTTCCAGTAGTGTACTAATTTAGTCTAAATTAACTAGGTCAATGCCCGTGTGTTGCTACGGGGCAACAAAAAATATTGAGTAACATTGATCAAAGGTATATATACTATGCCACAAATATAAGTATCAAACTACATTTTGTTTTCATCAATTTCTCTATCTAGCAACCATCGGTTCTCTTTGGTGCTTTTTCATCATGTTGTGTGTATACTTCTCTCAACCTACCATATCCGTGCATCATTCAATTTGTACATTGTACACCAAATTATGTCATCGAAGTAAACGCAGGAGATCGACTCCATGGTCCCCTCCCACCATGCAGCCATTCTCTCGAGCTAGCGCTCCTCATCGGCCCGAGCGCACTGCCTCACGTTACTCTTTCGCTTTTAGTTGCGGCGTGACCAATAACCTGCAGCCTTGAGTAATCTTCCAACATGTCTTTGTTCTTCACAATCTTACAAAAACGAAAGAGTTGTGTCCATCAATAAGACTGAATAATGTTTATAGAATGAGTTCCGTTTTACACTTTTGTCTCAAAAAAGGAGTCCAATTAGCATGTATAAAACTACAAATGTCCATGACAAGCTGAACCCTAACACTTCATGTTTAAGATAAGAATAGGAACGTTGCTTGCTTTTGTATCAACTAAGATGGAGTAATATTAAAGGCCCATCTGTTCAAGTAAAGATCACCTTACCCTTTCACAAATAAATGAAAAAAGATGTGATAGACAGGGATCGAACTGCCGACCTACTAGTACAAAGTGGGTATACCTAACCACAAGACCAGTGAAGGATTATTTTTATAATATATTTGCGTACTTAATCAAAATATTAAAAAAAAATATTCCATAATTTCTTATATAAAATTTAAAAAAAATTGTGATTATTAGAATCAAGTATTATTATAAAACAATCTTCATATAATATATTTTTTATTTTATACTTAATTTCCTTTATAATAGGTATCCTTTATAAAAAAAATACAATGTTATTTTAACGTGAAATTTATATAATTTAACTTTGTAATATTTAAAAACAGTTATTTTAATAAAAGATTAAATAAATTAAAAATTGTGTTATTATTACAAAACATTTCAATATAATTAATTATTTTAGTTTTCATACATATATTATATTTAGTTTTCTTTATACTCCCTCCGTAAACTAATATAAGATGTTTTAGATCACTAGTTTAGTTATCTAAAACATCTTATATTAATTTACAGAGGGAGTAATATATATCTTTTAGAAAACATGCTAATTTTATATTAAAGAAAACTTTATATAAATTAGTTTTATAATTTCTAAAACCTTTATTTTAATAAATGCTTACATAAATTTTATAAATGTTCATGTTCTTTAAAATCACGTACGATTATATGTATTTTATAACACACAATTATGATGTATGTATATATTTTAAAAATTATAAAGATCATGTGTAATGTGGCCCTCACTTTGCACCGCTGCCAACATTGATCCATCGCCATCGTAACTTCGATTTCCCTCATACACCCCGAGTGTGGCACCTCTGCCCTTGACCGATCAGACTCCTTGCCTCTGTTTCGCATTATTGACATGCGACGTCAGCATTCTTAATTTGCGTACTACAATATTGTTCCACTATGTTGGCTTGCTCGGTAATGATCTTGGTTCATTTGATGCACAAGCAAGGGGAGTCGTCACTCCCTTTATTGAATCACTCATGGTCATGAGAAAATTTCTAGTTGTACTATTTACCACTAACAAGAAGCATATTAGAATGTGATTTAGATAAATTTTAGTTTGAGCCAAAAAAACTTATTTATCAAAAGTAAGGCCTATCTATGATTAATTCACACCACCGACGTGCAACAAAATTTGCCCGTTGGTGGCTATTTGGCTTGTCCATGAGCACCAGTGAAAGTTTGCCTCACTAGTAACCCAAAATAGGTAAAAACAGAAAATGAATCTAATCGCCACACCCACATTCTCTCTCTCTCTCTCTCTCTCTAGATATATATATCTCCCTCTCTCTAGCTTTGATTTCCTGATGCCTCCACCCCATCTGGATCACCCCTACCATGCCAATCTCCTTTGATCCTCCCCTCAGCTTTCTCATCTCTTCTCGTACCAACAATCTACCACGTTCGCCCCTACCGTAGGCATCTCTAATCGAGGAGGAATGATGGTGACTAGATCGTTGTCGGCGGCTACATACACACGATGATCCAAGCTCTCATAGAGGCACATGTTGGTTTCAACGCTTATGTCACCAATTGGTGGTGGAGGCTCTTGAGCATCACCGACATGTTCGTAGTGGCAGGCTCCAAAACACGTGGGTTGAGGTGCTAGGTGTCATTCAGTAAAGGCCTTTCTTTTGCAGTGGTTAGTTTCGGTGGTGGTATTGTCGCTATCTTCGGAGGACAACGGGGGTGGATTCGCTCAAAAGTAGTGAGTGAATCAACTGTTGGAAGACCTACCATGAGGATGGATGGCGACTGGAATGCCACTCCATATCGATAGTGATTCACTGATTGAGTCTCAAATTGTTAATATTATATTATGTCTATGACCTAGCTAGATGGAGTGAGTCATTTTGAAGTATGCCGTATTAATTTTGTAGTTGTCAAACCTATTGATATTGTTAGCTTGCCTATATATATTATAATAAAACCTTTTATATTCTTTTGTTTGCAGCCTGGTGGTCAACATTCTCGTGCTTTACTTAGTTAAGTACTTCTGAGTAAACAAGGAAAATACTACGTACAATGAACAATGCATGCATAGAGCATCATTAACTAATCTTAGTCCTATAGTTACCTTTGTAGGAGTATTATGAACAGGTGTTATGAGTTTCTAAAATAAATGTGTATTTTTTTTTGCTCCTGTAATGACAATAAAAATTATAGAAGTAACATCAGACTAAGACGTACTTAGTGTACCATAGTGTGTATGTCAAATATAGTAGCCCGGTGATTTTATTAATTGCTGACATCGTTACTGGCGATCAACATGATGCAGGGTTACTTTATTTAGATTTACATGTACAAATGATGATTGCATAGGCATACTGTTATGCATTGCTGTCATCGACACCCTAGCTATCAGCGCAAGCAATAGATATAATGCACATCATGACTATCAACTCACGCGCGTGTGTATATATATATAACTAGATCACCCAGCTAATGAACACATCAGAAGCTAGCGTGCGGTGGCCCCTGGCTCGACTTCTTTCTCAAATCGATCTGCAGGTGTGTTTTTTTACTACTAATTACTCTTTCCATTTCGAATTACTTAACATGGCTTTAGTTCAAGTTTAAACCAAGCTTGAACTAAAGCCATGTCAAGTAATTTGGAACGGAGGGGAGTACATGCATTGATCCTACCTCATGAAATTCTCTCTCTCACTCTTTTTCACACATATACATGCAGGCATGCATGCATTGTTCACTTTTTCCTATAAATGTTTGTTACTAATTCACACCGTAATCTTAGGGAGTGACATGACGAGGTTACGACCCTCAAAGTCAGCATGGCCGGAACTTGTAGGCTGGCATGATGGCGATGCCACTCATGTTATCTTCTTAGAGCGGCCGGATCAGTTTGTTCTTGTGAGGCGAGAGGGTGACCTGGAGCCGCCAACGATACAGTATGACCGTGTCTTCCTCTGGTGCAACCAAACTGAAGCGGGTGCTTTCATTGTCTCTCGGATTCCGGTCATTGGATAGACCGTTATGTCCTATCATGTCCTTATGGATCAAATAAAGGAAATAAACCATGTACTGATAGCCATGCATGCAAGAGTTATGTGGACCTAACTAGATCTGCTTGCAACGGATGTTGTAAACATTCCCTTCATAATACATGATACATTGGTTGTTTGTGGTACCTACGTAATTGTTGAAATGATTATCCAAACTCATTTACGAAGCTAAAGGCTAACTTCTAACGGATCCATGTTGCATCATAACACTCATCTTTGCTAGCTACTGGGGATTAGCGCAATGGATGAGAGGTGACATGGTCGCGCATGGCCGCTAGATTATTAGAGTATCCTTATCGGTCCTAAGTCCTAACTACTTGCTATCTGGAAAGATGTATCTAAAATTACATGTAGCTATATGTGCTCTATATCACCCGTTGAGTTGCACCGTGATCTATGCACACAACTCATCATAAAAGCAACATCTCATAATTAACATGCATTGACCAGCTTATTTTTTTATAATACATTTTATTTACTAAATTACAGAAAGAATATACAATTTTCAAATTTTTCAAATATATTGTATAGTCAGCCTGGATGAATCTGACTGCGCCTAGTCGGCCCGGCCACAACCGATAGAGCCCGGTCGGCCTAGGCGCAGACGACTGGTGGCCCGCCCACTTGACTGTTGGCAAAGGCCCGTGCAGTCGGCGTGCCTGTGGCCGACAGCCCAGGCCACACCAAAAATGAATATACTGGCAAAAAATAGAAGCAATAGCCAGTATAACATAAAAATATTAAAATCAGAAAGTTTATGTGATTTTCAAAATATATAAAGACTTAATATCCAAGTGTCCCCCCAAGATTATAAGTCATAAAAGGAATACTTTTTAAATTACACATACATTTTTATAGTTCAGAAAATTAATTTTATTTCATGAGTTTTCAGATTACGTAATTATTATTAAATATTTAATGAAAATGTTTTGAAATTAAATTATTCTTGTATGCATATTATTTGTAAGACACGATTATTATTTTATGTGGAAGGGCCACATAATACAGGAAAAAACAAAACTTCTAGAAAAGGACCACGTGATTACTATTTTAAAAACATGAAATGTTGAAAAGTAGATTACCATTTTTTAATGTAAAAATATTCAAATATAGTTTATTAAATTGTCAAGATTTTATAATTTTTAAAATGATTTGAGATATCATAAGTATTATTTTAATTACTTGAATGTTTAATACTACATGATCATTTATTTATTATTATTATTGTAGTATACATGTTCTAATAATAATTAGAAAAAAAAATTAATAGTCAAACGTGCACCTAGCTGGGCTGTCAGCCATGTCTGGACCGACTAGGCTGTGTCGGCTCTGACAGGGACTACTGCGCTCAGACAGTTTCGTCCACGCCGACTATACAATATATTTAAAAAATTTCAAAATTGTATATTATTTATGTAATTTACCAAATAAAATGTATTATTAAAAAAAATTACCATTGACCACTCCTTCTTTAGAAAGGAGATTTAAACCTTTGGCCTTCATATTATTAATTATTAAGAAGAGTATAAAACAAAGAGAACCATGATTAAACCGTTACAAGATATGGCATCTAGACTAAGGCTATCCGTAATAAAAGGACGATAGGTAGTATCATGTTTGCCAACTAAGCAATTTTGATGATGTGGGATGCAATTAAATAAGGAAAGAGAGGATTAAGTATAATATCAGGGCTCTTCCAATGCATCATATCTTAGCACGTTATTATTAAAGATATAAGAACTTACAAAACAACTATTCCAATGCGATGTTCTTAGGGATTGTATCCACGTTTGGGCCAGTTCTTTTTGCGGCTTCTTCCAGAAGCTGCCCTCCCCCCAGCTTCTCTGAGAAGCCGTCCCAAAAAGTTAGGAAGGCTTCCGGAATGGCCTAACACGGGGCATTCCGGAAGCCTCCCTAACTTTTTGAGGCGGCTTCTCAAAGAAGCTGGGGGAGGGCAGCTTCTGGGAGAAGCCGCCAAAAGAACTGGCCGGTTTGAAGCTCATCCATACATGCGATTAGTCTAGTGCTTGTTTTTTTTCTATGACCCCGTACAAGGCGTGTATCTTAGATAAGTACGTCCTTTGATTGTTGGGACATGGCCACATTCTAAACGCATCGCCATACTCCTCCCCCTGCGAATAAGTGTATTAAATTAGTTAAATATTAAAAAATTGGTAAACTTTGTATGGAAATGTATCTGTATTTATGATACTAAAATAATATTATCATCAGATTTTTTTTAAAATTTACTTTCATAATATATCAATTTGATATTATATGTGTTACTACTCTTTTCTATAAAATGGTTGAAATTTTAATTTTTTAACTTAGAACAAAAGGTAGCAGTACATTATTTGCGAACGGAAGAAGTACGTTATAGGTATCCTTTTTTGGTTACCTAATTTTATACCCTTTATGCCCACATAAGTATTCGTGAATACCCAAGATTTAGAGTAAAAACAAGTACATATAAGCCCAACCCAGCCGCACACTTAGCCCAGCCCAGTCGCCACTTCGGACGGCTCATCCCTCGCTTCCCTGGCTCGTTGTCGACCAGAACGAGACGCACACCACATGAATAGAGCGGTTGAACAGAGCCAGCGCCTCATGTCCGATCCCCTAGCCACCCAGCGCCTTCGGTCGGACTGTGCCGGCCCTCGCCCGCCGCCCCGCCCCGCCGCCGGCTCCCCCAAGGCCTCCGGCCTCTTCAACAGGACACACTGATGCCACCGCACGAACTCGGCTATCCGACGCCTTTCTTTCGTGTCATGGTGCTCTTCGGCATGCTCTTCCTTAGTGTTTCATTTTCGATATGGTGTTATTCCTTGGTGGCACGGACAACGATTGCATGGACATGTTGGGGTGGCCTCAACGACATGTTGTCCATCGACCTAAGGCGGCGGTACACCGGTATCGCGCCCTTCGGTCTCGGTAGCGCATTGTCTTTCAGCTTCATCGACGGTACACCGGTGTCACCCTCGAACTCGGTTGTGCGATGCCTTTCGTTTGTGCTAGTGATGTTCCTCCCCAAGTTGTTGTTTCGATGCCTTGTTTCTCTTTCCCTAAGGCTTTGTTTGTTTCAGCTTTAGCTAGCTTCGAACCATCTACAGCTTCATTTCACTGGCAAAGCCGATTCTGTGAATCATCTTTACCACTGAAGTTCACTTGAACGTGCTTCAGACAATTGCATTAGAAATGGCTTGAATCTAGTTTCAGCTTCACTGGCAAAGCTGATTCCTAATAGCTGTTTGTTTTAGTTTTAGCTTTTTTTTCATGAGAATCCGCTTCTTAAAGCTGAAACAAACAGAGCCTAAGCCTTCTTGTGATTCCTTGTCGGTGGTGGGTCAAGCTGCTTGGCGGAGCTCGCTCATGTCGGTTACCAGGGTTCTTGGTTGTGTTCTGTACGACCTTTCCCTTCGTTTATTATTTGTCTTCCTTTTATTGTTGCTCTCCTCTCTTGAGTGCCTTCCTTTGTAATTTTTCTTTGGGCCTCACGTGCACTTCATGTATTTTTACTGACTGCCAAGTCATCTTCGAGTTGGAATATAACAATAGGTGTGGTTTAATCCCTCCCGCCATTCTCCAAAAAAAGAGATCTTTACTATCGAACTAAGCTAGCAAACGGTGATGCGACACAGTAGGAAGCAAGATTTTCATTTCTCGCCATAGAATCCAGTAAAAATCTTCAAAGGTTGCTTCTTACTGCCCTTCGAATGCTTTGGCAAGAATATATTTGGTTCTTCAGGCATCTTAGCCTTAACATGTTGCTCATGCCGAATAATTGACGCCCTTGACATCCTTGTGTACTGTAAATGCCATCCTCAACCATTACCTTCACCCGCATGCTCAAGGAGAGCCCGCACGCCCAAGTAGTCATTGATGCACAACATGTTGATTTTGTCTCCCGAGCCGATCTGAGATGTGAGATTAGCGATTGCGAAGGGTGTGTGGCGAGCGGACTGGTTTTCTCACCCTTTTTTCTACTGTGCATGGGGTAACTTGGGAAAAGGAGATTGGGGGAGGGTAACTTGGGGGCGAACGAACCAAACAACCACTTACTCCTTTTTTAGAAGTATACAAGAGATATTTTGCATCTTATATGTCATCGATAATGATAGTATAGAGCAAATAAATTATGGTTATATTTAACATAGTAAGCGAGGTTCACTAATCACGGCAGATGAGTAATGCCTCACATCGACATAAGAGGATGTGAATATGGGTAAGATTTCTGTAAATAAGTTTAGGTTTATTCATGTGTTTAATTAGATATTGTTTCTTTCTTTTTTAGCACAAACAACACTATTGTGTATTTCTATTTGTTTTTTGCAAGATATCAACATGCCAAAAGTATTCATCTATTATATATTAAAAATACTTGATGATTTCAATAAAAAAATACGGAGTATATGCTAGAAAATTCCACTGCTCTGGTCGGCTGAACCTTTGTGGATCTCCCGCTGCTAAGTTTGATGGGTTGAGGCAATTGGTTGCTGACCAGCTCTAGATGGGAGGTGAAGGAGGCAGCTCCGGGCGAAAGATTAGACGACAATGATGCATGTGGGCGGTGTTCCCCTCTTAGAGGTGTTGAGATGGCATTGCCTCCCTTCCCTCCCTTGCTCTTCGATCAAGATATAAATATCATATGTAGGGTTCCCCTAGTTGTACGGTGTTGATGTATCCTCCTTGGGGACATATTTTTTGATAGTACTGCTCTTGGTGGATCCTTCTCATGATGATCCTTCATCACCTTGGGTTCCATCCTGGTAGGCCTTTGTTCAAGACGACTTATTGGGGCTTGGTTGGATGTCCAAGGGTGGCCTCAGCGGCATGCTGCCCTTTGACCTTGGTAGCATTACACTTGTATTGTGCCCTTCGGTCTCAATGGTGTGATGACTTTCATCTGCGTTGGTGGCACACCGGTGCCTCCACATGAACTATGATATCTGTTGCCTTTCGTTCGTGCCATTGACACTCCTAGATAAGTTTCTATTGGTTTCTCCTTTTGGACATTATTATGTGACGAGGGAATACCCCCCCCCCCCACGACTCCCCTCTGTGAGGATATCCGGTGCGTGTCCAGACTGTTGGGATACGGGGAAGAAAACACAAATTTTTCATACCTACGATACCCGAACCCAAGATCTACAAGATCTATGCTATGGAGATGTAAAGTAACGGAGAGAATCGGAGTTCATACCTTTGAAGACCGAAAGAGGGAAACGTTTTTGCGAACGTGGCTGGTGTAGACTCAGAACTATGACCTCCCTGTCGTGTTGAAGACCACCGGTGATGGAGACTCCCGGTTGACCTCCAGCGATGAAGTAGCACCACAGGTGTAGCGCCTCAAAGAGATTATACACGTACGGTACAATCGATATTTTCTCTGGGGCCCGAACCAGGCGAGCAGCGAAAGAAAGACGGATTCGGATCCCCACTCCGTCAGAGCGACAGTCTGCTATGGTGGAGGACTCCACACTAGGTGTAGCCTCCAAACAAGGGGAGTCCACTCACTAGATAGGAGAAGGAGAGGGAGAGAGATTTTGTTGTGTTGGAAAAGGGGGTGTACCCCGAGTGCGGATTTCTGGAGGTCGAGCTACACGTAGCCCTTTATTTTGAAAAAATCGTAAAACATATTTAAAAGTTCTGAAAAAATCCGAAAAAATCTATGAAAACTTATATGTATTTCGTATGAACATGTCAAATTTGGCTTGAAAAATATTGTAATATGAAGTCTGCACAAAAAAACAAAATTTCAGCCCAAAACCAACAACAAAAAGGCCCATTTAAAATCAAATATTTGTCTTTTTTTCATACGCCACATGTGAAAGTATAATGGTATGAAAATTTGCACATATGTCATATACATGTGTATATATATTCATAAAAAAATTCAATGCTTTTTGAATAATATAAAATACATTTTATGACTTGTTCAAACTAAAGGGCTATGTGTAGCTCGGTCTACGTTAGCATTATCCGGGTGTACCCCTCCTTATATAGGCCAAGGGGGGGTGCCATCCTCCTCCCCTCCCCCATGTGGAACTAAACCCCAAGGGGGGGAGGTGCGTCGGCCAAGGGAGGGGGGATGGGCCCCACCCTTGGCGCAAAGCCCAAGGGGGGAAAACCCCTCCTCCCTAATGGGCCCATATGGCCCAATAAGCCGTTTTCCACTTTTTAAATTGATTTAAATATATTTTAATATTTAATTTAGATATTTAAATAATAAAACATTATTAAATACAATTAATCTTTATTTTGAACCTTTCGAAAATGTCTGGAACAACTTCCGCTCTCCTTCGGAACTATTCCGGTGATTTCTCCTATTTCACCGATGATCCCGAATCTATCCCCATGCATCGATTTCCCTTAAGTGTAACACCCTAACGGTCCGGGAAACAACAGATATGATAGAAACACTCTCATTGATCAATGACTAGTCAGTTGGACCTGGTTACAATCCTTGACAGCCCCTGCGCTTCCATCGAATGAACTTCAATCGCTTTTGGAAACCATTAACGATACGCCGTAATCCCTTTGTGCTGCGACACTTTGTTTGTCCGAGGTTTGATCGTCGGTATACAACATCCGTGTTCACATCTCGTTCACAACAAACAAGTTTACTCGTCCGTGCCTATTGCATCTCATGTGACCTAGTCACTTGCTTGCAAGTTATTGATGCAATATCATCGAGTGGGCCCAGAGTACCTGTTCATTACTTGGACTGACAAATCCCGCTCTGATCTATTAACATACTCATCAACCATCTATTTCGGAATCACCCAAAGTGCACCGTTATAGCCAGCATATTTCAGTCAGGCGGTGGGATACAAATCAAAGTCTCCCCATAGATGACAATTACGTATGATCATTACGGTCGAAGGACTAAGCCATACGTTACAAAGTCATCGCAATGTTGAACTATGTGACCGATCACATTATAATGCTTTAGGTGGGTGTGCGTCCATCACATCATTCTCCCAATGACATGACCTCATTGTCAATGGACTTAAGTGTCGCCATGATCAGGAAAGCTTGATCAATCAATTGCCCAATGAGATAGTTTACCCGTGTTAAACTACGGACTCGTGTTTTATACCACATGTGTATTAGTATTTCCAAGTAATACAGTTATAGCATAGTATAAAAACTAATATGAAAAAAACGGATATGTGACAAATATCTTTATTAATTTGCCTCTAAGGCACATATCCAACAAAGACTGGTGGCCCACTAGAAGCCTCATAAGGGCCCAGCTTCGGCCTGATGAGCCCACCCAAGGCACTGTCGACTGAACCGACTTGGAGTCTAAGACCGACATGGAGTCCAAGACTTGACGTACAAGACAATCGTAGTATAGGAAATCTCCTGTAACCCTAGACGGACCCCTCGAGACCTAGCCTAGTATATAAAGCCTGTGAGAGGGGACGTCTAGGGACATCGCAAATACATCTCACAACACCTCACGACTTGAGAAATCTCGCCGGATCCACCACTATAAGCACATTTTCCATATAGTAAATCGAGCAGGAAGTAGGAGTTTTACCAATCGAGGGCCTCGAACCTGGGTAAAGCCCGTGTTCATGTTAGCTGACGATATCACCAACTACACACTCCTTCCCCTTCAATCAACCCAGGGTACCTAACTATGGGATTTGCCGAGGTCCATCCTCGTCATTGTGCTTCATGGTGGCCCGAACAATACTTGTGTAGACATCATGGGGTGGCCTCGATGGCAGGCTGCCCTTCTACCTTGACAGTGGTACACCGGTGTTTCTTCCTTCAGTCTGAGTGGCACATTGTATTTTGGCTTCATCGGCGCCACAACTGTGTCTTCGCACAAACTCAGCTATCACACGTCCTTCGCCTGCGCCAGTGATGTTCCCCTGCGAGCTGCTATTTTTTTTTCTTGCCCTTTTTTCCTAGGCCTTCTTGTGGTGGAACAAGCTGCTTCTAGAGCTCGCTCTCGTAGTTAACGCGGGTTTCTGCTTGGTTCCTATGAAAACCCTCCCCATCCATTACTTCTTTCCTTTTTCTAGTTAGCAATAAAAATAAGTATGATGACTATTATATTTATGAAAATTAATTTTGGTGGACGATCATCGAGTCAGAGTAGAAACCGATGCTCAATGACAAGTGGGTCCGGGCCGGACGAGTGACCTGTGGCTAGCTAACCGTCCACCTATCAATCCACTCAAACATAGCTGCATGCATACTTCATAAGCTGCACCCCTCTCCTTCCCTACCCCCCCCCACCCACCCACCCACCCACCCCCCCCCCCACCCCGCGCGGATCTCCCACCTCCTCTCGACGCCCCTGCACCAGCATGGAGGCCGCCGCGCTCAGGGCCCAGCTCAACGCCCACATCGCCTCGATGTACGCCACGGTGAGTCCCTCACCTGAACCTCGCATCCACATCTCCTTCATGTACGCCTGCATCGCCGCTGTGTGGTTGTGGGCGGGAGTCGCTAGCTGGGGATCTCCGTGCTCTCGGCGTTGACCTTTGCCTTGGCGTGATCGTCTAGGGTGTAGTGGACGCATATTTCCAGCAGCTGCAGTCGATGGACGAGGGTGTTGCAGCCCCGGGCTTGGTCGCCGAGGTCGTCAACATCTTCCTCAACGACGCTGAAAAGATCATCAACGACATCGCCCGCCTCTTGTCTGTATCCTCTCTCCCCCTATGGTCTTTTATGATCTCGTCTCGTGTACTGATTTCGGTTGCTCTGCTTTGTAATTCCCAGGAACCAGCCCGTGGTGGACTTCAACAAGGTGGACGCCCTGGTACATCGGCTCACGGGGAGCAGCTCCACGTATGATGACGATAAGCCATTTCTTCTATCACCTCCTATTTTTAACGGTTTGATTGTTTATCCTCTGTATCGATGGCGTGCCCATTTATAACGGTTATACTGTTTCTCCCGATTTAGCTGTGTTTGTTATGGGCAAGTCGATCATGTCGGTTGCGGTGTCGTGTATCGATAATCAGAAGAGATGAGCTTGGATGTGTCTTTTTGTGTATGAACTTTCTCGTTTCTCGTATTAATGATATGCTATTCATCGTAACACCGATGGTGGTTTTTCTAGTATCCACGTTTCTATTCAGATATGGCGTGGTAGTGTCATTTGCAGTTGTCGTATACGCATAAATAGAAGGGTTTAATTTAGTTCATTTTCGTGTAACGGAATTGTCAGTGTTCCTGTATGGATCCACTAGAAAAACTTTGTCATCTTGCAAACATTCAGCCATTGATATTATTCCTGGTCAGCGAAAAAGGTATTTTGCTCTACAGACATTATGGTATCAACATTCTGCTACTCTACGTAATACCATTGCCCGTTTTCTAGTTTCTCCATTATAACAATGTTGTTTCTATTTAGATGTATCAATGCAGGGTGTATGCTTATGGCATATGGATCCAGTTGTTTAGCCATGATTAGAAGAGCTGGATTTTGTTGTGTTTTGTCTAACGGAAATGTGGTTATTCATTGCAATGTTTTGGCCCGGCCAGGGAAAGTTTGATGTTCGTAAATATGTCTGCCACTACTTATCCGGTACCATCGCAGGGCCAATAATATTTTATTTTCTAGTTTATCAAACAATTTATTGTGTCGAAAACCATGATAGGAAATGGTTTGTTTAGAATATTATTAAGGCATAGCAAGTATGCTTATGTGATGTATAATAAGTTAGATAAAATATATAGTTTTCTGATGTTGCTCTTTTTGGCATGTAACAGTGTTGGTGCTAACAAAGTGAAACTCGCGTGCATGCACTTCCAACAGTCCTATGTGGCAAAAAGAAAAGAAAGGTTGATACATACTACCTCATTAAATATGTTGTACATCAATGTTTCTATGCATGCCTTCTAGCTTATTTTATCTTTTATATATGACACTATTTTGATCTCATATTAATCTAATGTTCTTAAGAACTAATATACTTGGTCACTCATCTCTAATTGGGTGAAGGATAGAACTTAGGTTGTTATCTGAATATATGCTTCTTTGATGATTCTCTTGCAACTAGTTGGTCCTTAGACTTATGTTTATACTGTAAACAAACTTTTGAGATGGCTATAGTTTTTTTTACAGTGTTTCATTTTCCCAACTATTTAAATTTAGTTTGTTTAGCCTCTCCAGAGTTGACAGTATTCTATGTTTGCATTATTTCAGGTGCCTCATGGCATTGTCTATTCTTAGGAGTGAGTTCTGTGATGTGCGCAACAAGCTCCAGACCATGATGCAGGTAGCACCCTATGTGCTTATGTTGGCTTTTGACTTCCATTTTCTCTATAGTAGCATAACGTGTAGATTGGTAGTATATTATTTAGCATACAAAATGAACTTGGTATTATGTTGCAGTTACAGAAATTTATCTAACGATATATTGATCAGTTTTTAGAGAACTTAATTCCAAGTCATTAGAAGTCCCCTTTGGTCGTTGAATGTTTCCATCTTAAACTCGTCATCATGTACCGCGGTTGATGTATGGCATAGCTCTAAAAAAGGCATTGGTTATTTCCTTGTGTTCCCATCTTAACTTAATCTTTGCCAAGTACCATAATATGATACCGACTACCTTGTAACATGGATGATTGGTGAAACTATGTAAATTAAGCACCATTGTGCATCATACACATGTCATAATCATTAAACTACTTTATTTTGATGTAGCTGGAGCAGAAGATCGCGGCCTTGGGTCCGATGTAGCAAGAATGGAAGCAAAAAGAATGCAGTCCCATGTGATTCCTAGCACACATTGGGTGTATGTATCTCTGAATATGTAGACAGAATTCAACATGTCTTGGCTTTGGCGGGGAGGTAACTTGATGAACATTGATTCGAAACTCAGGGATCGTGACCACCCTATTAATGGAACTTATTGTCTTGTATGTCGATGTCAATTTCTCTCAACTCTATATGCCTTTGTCTCGTGGATGGTCTGTGGTCTATGTGTGTAAATTGTATACCTGGTTGCTTGCTGGGGAATTCATTGAGTAGTATGTTGTTGGCAAGGAGGACATTTTTACACTCTGAAACATATTTTGTTGAAATCACATCCGTTGATATGCGTCTCGGGGTGTGTATTACGTGTGTCGATGGTACAGGTTATGTTGGTGATAAATATTCACGTGAAGGAATACATGTCTTGCACAGGGGTGCATGATGGGGCCAAAGCGCACGGCGGGTAGTGGATTCAATTTTTGGTTTGACAAAACCGTCTATCCTATTTCCTGGGGCAATATATGGAACGCTAGAGTAAAAGATGACCCATGGAACAACATGTTAGTGAAGGAGAAGGACGGTGGCTCACCTTTGAGCATTGGTACCAAATTTGACGTTGTGTTGTCGCTAGGTTGGCCAAGATAGGGTTTTTTCTATTTTGGAGGCCAGCCAGGTGAAAGTGTTGTTGTGGAAACGCACGTTCCCCATGGAAATGGCTGAGGACGATATGGAATTTCTCCTGGATGCAATAGAATTACATGAGATTTGGAGGTTTTCGGGTGCTGCGCGTCCTTGAGGTAGTGCTAGTTTTGCTCTTCAGTTGTTGTTTGAAATTGTGTGCAGCTTCCCAGCGAGGGAGGTGATGGCTGACAACATGTGCAGTCAAATCACTTCTTGGGGACGATCATCATGGTGGTGCCATACTGCCATCTCACATCAACCACGTCGGTGATGGGGATACGACCACTTCTTACAGAACTAAAGCTACTTAAGCACACCACATAACTCAAATCCCTTACAAATGGGTACCGCCTAGTAGGTGATCCATTCCTTCCCTGCGGACCGGATGGATTTCGTGTGAGACCTATCCTACCTGCAGGGTCCATCATCATGTTCAGTTGGGACAGTGATTGACTCACATGAACCATCGGTGTCCTTGTCATCTTTAGTTTCTACAGAGATGATAGGTTCTTCAGGAACAACAGTCGCTTCTGATTTTTTTGTGTGGCTTTTTCTACTTCGTCTTGATAGGTGATCACACATATTCTCCCATCATCATTACATATGGGTTGTAATAATCTTTCCCGCTCGAAGAGCATCTTGCGCCCAATCTGTTGCATCAGGAAACTTCATGCATATTTCATCACCTGATACGTTTAGACACACTAGTTCACGCGCTCGGTTTGATCACCTGACTAACACTCATTTGAAGTGTTGAAGTTCAAATTAGTTCCTTCCAACTTGAAAAGTTCTCTCCAAAATGTGCTTGTAAAGACAAGATCCCTATCTGACACAATTACTTCATGCATTCCATGCAATCTATACACTGAATTCATAAAAATATCTGCAATCCTTGTTGTTGTAAAAGGATGAGCCACATGAATGAAGTGTGAATATTTTGAGAACCTGTTGACTACTATCATGATGCAGTTATATCCTTTGGAGCGGGCCAGACCGTTGATAAATCCATAGTAATTGTCTGCCAAGATTGTTTAGGAACTCGTAAAGGTTGCAGAAGACCCTTGTGTTTTAGAACTCCTAGTTTCCAGTTTTCACTCAAACTGGTCCTCCAATGCACCGGTGGCTAGTTTGGTTATCCGTTGTAGAGCATATTGATCTTGTTAATATAACCTTGGGTTACCTCCTCTAACCAGGTAGGGACACTGAATGTAATAGAATTCAGTTGCACAATGTTAAATATGGTCCCTGTGACAAGGCCATCTGCAGTATTGATATTCAGTCTTCCCTTGCAGTTCAGTTCCATCAGCAATTTTCACTCGGATTGGTTTCTCCTAAAATTTACTGCCTTCCATTTTCCTTGCTGGATATTGATTGACAAAACTAGCGGAGATCCCATAGTCAAATACAGTAAGAATTAGTGCATGGAAGCCTCGCATCTTGCCATGCAGGAGCATATAGTAGTCACGCCCTCACAGTACCATTGACAGCCTTGAATAGAAGAGAAAATAGTTCAGTTCCCGATATTTCTTCAAAAATGGTGGAATCTGATTCAGATTCTGCAGTCTATAGCATCTCCAACAACTACTCTACAACATGCAGTTGCACTTGGGTCTTTCAACAATATGGTAGTCATGGAGCACATCTCCTATAAAAGACATTTTAGGAAAGTGCAATCAATATCGCCTCAACTGGATGCTGCTGTCAAAGCTGGCATCAACTAGCTGCGTGCATGCATCCACGCACGCCAGTCGTAACCTTATTAATGGCGGCCAAAACTCGTGAGTCCAGCTATATTAACCCTCCACCCCGGCCTCCTCCTGTCCTCGTTCACTCCGCCCGTCTCAGCACACCTCCTCCCGTTTCGCCGGACGGACTCCCGGACCTCCTCGCCTCCCCCCCATGGCCGCCGCCGCGCTCCAGGCCCAGCTCAACGCCCTCATTTCCTCCATGCACGCCACGGTGAGTCCCCTTACCTCCACGCTTCATCTAGCTACTAGCCGTCTCACTTGATCCATAGAGTATTGTGGACTCGATCGGGGGATTGGTTTTGATTGTGTGACTAATTTACCTCTCACTTGATCCATCTAGGGTATTGTGGACGAGTGTTTTCAACAGCTGCAGTCGATGAAAGATCAGGAGGGTTTCGTCGCCGAGGTCATCAACCTCTTCCTCCGCGATGCCGACAAGATGCTCACCGACATCACCACACTGATGTCCGCCCTCTCTCCCCATCTAGCTAGTCTTGTTGTCTCGTGTTGGTATCTTTTCAAAAAAATTATATGTCTCGTCTCGGGTACTGACTATTGATTTCGTTTGCTTTGATTTGTGATTCATATATAGGAACCAGGACGTGGTGGACTTCGGCAAGGTGGGCACCATAGTGCATCAGCTCAAAGGGAACAGCTCAAGGTGATGCATGATTTTAACTGTGTGTTCGTTTGTTTCTCCACTGCATCGATTTCGTGCGATTCGGATGTGTTTATCATTCATGATGGGCATGCAGTTCTTGTCGGTTGCGGTCTCGGTGTCGTGTAGTCGTAATTAGAACTTTGAAGCAACGAGCTTATTTGTGTTTTATGTAACAAAAGTACCGGTATGCATACCAACGACAATAAGTTATGGCTCGATCGGCGAGGAAAACTGTATCGTTTTACTGAAATTTCTTATATTAATGATTTGTTGTATGTGTAACGTCACTCATGGTTTTTCTGATTTGTCCACATTTCTATCCAGATGTGTTGGTGTAGTGTCGTTTGCGCCTGTCGTATACACATAAGTAGAAGAGTTCAGTTTAGCTATTTTTCGCGCAACCGGATTGTCGGTCCAATTGCCAATGCTATAGCTCGATGAGAAAAACGTTGTCGTCTTGCCAACATTTATAGTACTATATTGAATCCAATATTAGGCCAATGGCATTATTCTAGGTCAGCAATAAAATTTTGTCCTTGTGCAAACATTTCTCGTATCGATGATCTCCTATATTCTGCGTAACACCAAAAGAATAATTTCCAAATATGTCCACTGCATCGATGTTGCTTTTATTGTTTTGTGTCCACGGAGAGTATCAACGGCATGGGCACGAGGCTCGTATCAGTTTGCGGAATTGTCGGTATTCATGACTTAGCTAGGAAAACCTTATCATTTTGTAAATACTTCTGATACTACTGATCTGGTAGTGCGGTTACTACGAATGGTGCCTTTCTGGTTTATCAAATAATTTATTGTGTTGCAACTCATGATAGGCCTTGGGAATGTTATTATTACATGCAGTTTTGTATAAGTTTGAGAAATTTCTAATATCCTGATTTCGCTCTTGTTATGTATCAGTGTTGGTGCAAAGAAAATGGCGGACTCCTGCATAAGCTTCCGTCAGTCCTATGAGGCTGAAAGCAAACAAGGGTCGGTACACAATACCTTACTATATATGTTACGCAGTAATTATATTAAAATCGGTATTGTTCACATTTTGTGTAAACTTTCCAGATGGTTTTTTATGGCACTGTATTTAGCTCATAGCAATCCAATATATTCCTAATAATTAGCATGTTTCTTCACTTCATCTGCAACTATGTGATGGTAGAACTTAGTTCATTATCTGAATTTCCCTCTTTGATTATTCGCTTGTAACTTGTTGGCTCTAGACTTATGTTTATAGCATGACTAAATTCCTAGATGACTATACTGCTTTTTCAAAGGGTTACAGCTTTTGAACCATTTCAGTTTAGTTGGCTGAATCTCCCCAAAACTTGACGTTCTATCATGTTTGCATTATTTCAGATGCCTCACGGCGTTGGATCTTGTTAGGAACGACTTTAATGATGTGCGCAACAAGTTCCAGACCATAATGCAGGTAGCACCTTATGGGCCTCTGTTGGTTTTGACTTCCAACTTCTAACTAGTATCATAATATAAAGATTGGTCACATATTGTCCAATGTTAAAAAAGGAAGAGCCTTGATCATATTTTTGTTGCTGTTAGAATTTAAATTGAGGCGATGTTTGGTTTCCGGAACACTTAGGTTCAGGTCTCTTAAAGTTCCATTTGGATGTTGAATGTTTATGTTGTTAAAAAAAATTGCCATGTGTTGGTAGATGCATGTATGGGATAGCTCTAAGCAGTGGAATTTAGTTTGTGTTGCTCACCATAAGTTAATCATCGCTAAGTAAGGGAATAAAATACCAACTATACATTGCAACATGGATTTGTGAAACCATGTGAGTTGAGCATCAATGTGCGTGTCCGACATGTCTTAATCATTGACGTGTTCTTCTTCCTTTGATGCAGCTGGAGCAGCAGATCGCAGCATGTGGTCCTAAGTAGGAGTAACTGATGCAAAAGAGCATAGCCCCATGTGATATCTGGCATGATGGGGTGTATGTATCTCTGAAGATGTAGGGAATGTTCAATGTGTATCTGGTTTTGGAGGTCGATCTAGGAATAAGACCGATTCTAGCATCAGTATTCTGGTCTCACAAACCTGTGAATGGAACTTGTGTCCATGTGTGTTGTTGTTTGTTTCAAAGCCTAAACTTGTTTCTATCTGATGGACTGCCACCCCGGTTGTTTGTAAACTCTATTCCTAGTTAGATATGGATTATTTTTGTCTTTCTTTTTCTGTTTTAACTCTTCCGATTTTATAGGTTTTTGGTCTTCTTTTTTTCTTGTTTTTCGTATTTTCTAATTTCTTGACAGTTTTTTAATACATGTTGAATTTTTTTTATAAACTTTAAGGGCCTCTTTGATATGCAGGAACTTCAAAATGCAGGAACAATAATAATACATGATTGGAATAGCATGCCCACTTAAAACCTATAGGTTTAGCCTAGAGTGTTTGATGTCACGAAAAAACTAAGGAATTGTCAAAAAGGTTTGGGTGGATGCAAGATTTCCTATGAAATATAGTACAAATGTTCCACAATAAATATTTCTATAGGACCTAATCATATGAATCAAACGACCAACACAGGAAAAAATCCTAAAAATATAATCCTCCAAAAATCATAGGAAATTCGTTGAATTAAAAGCGCCCTAAACATGTTTTACATACATGTTCATAGGAAATACACAATGAACATTTTCTAGTGCATATAGATTTCTATTTAAAATTTGAATTGGATTTTTTTTCAACAATTGCTATATGCACATTAAATAGATTTTGAAAACATTGAAAACATTAATATAAATTTTGATCATTTTTCAAACACATGTTGAACATTTTTTTAAACACATACTGTACATTTTATACATGTTGAATATTTGTTAAAATGTACATTGAACAATTTAAAAATACAGTAAAATTTTAATAAACACACGTTGAACATTTCCAAATAAACATCAAACATTTTCCTAATTGCAGGTTAAACATTTGTTGAATACATGATACACATTTTTCACATACATGTTGAAAACACACGTTGCATATTCGTTTTCAATCCATGTTGATCATTATTTAAATGCATGTTGAATTGTTTAAAAAAATATGGTGAATAATTTCTAAATAGATGTTGAAAATTTTGTAATAACACGACGATTTTTTCTTAATACATGTTGAATATATTTCTAAAACGCATTAACATTATTTAAGATAAATGAACCTTTAATGAAAAATACTTGGAGACTTTTGGAAACTACATGAACATTATTTAAGATATATGAAAAAAATTAGAACCATTGGAGACTTTTTAAAACATGAACTTTTTAAAAATATAATGAAATTTACCTGAAATATTTTAACGTAAAAGTTTTAGTAAAAATGGTAAAATCGTACAAACGTAGCCTAAAACAATAATCAAATGAGTATATAGTTCTTAGTATTGGGAGGAAAGTGGGGGTGGGGGGGGGGGGGCGCAGAAGAAACGTAAGATGCATTGTCGCCCATATAAACAGCAAGACTTGTAAGATGTCTTATTTATGTCTTATTTAAAAGTCCTTTTGTGTAGCTATGTTTTCTTATCGGCGTGTTTTCTTGGTTATTCAACTAGGGCCACTTTGTTGAAGCGCACCCCCCGGATTCAATATAGCAATCATTGTTTTTTTTTTGGTATTATGATCAGTTTTCATGTAATAAAATTTTGTTTTTGTTTGTTCTACATTTACAAATTGTTAGGTGTGTATTAAAGAATATGCATCGTATAAAATTCAAAAAAATTAGTGTATATTAAAAGAAGTTGATTTTATATAAAAATATTAGTTGATGTTTATTAAAAAATCTTCATCGTATAAATATAAAATCAATATGCATTTTGAGAAATTTCAATATGTTCTAGAAAAGAGTCTAAAATCTATATATAATGTTCACTGTTTTTTATAAAAGGTTATTAAAAAGTCAAAAAATAAAAAAATGAGAAGGAAAGAAAAATCGAAATAGATAAGAAAAACACAACACAACAACAATAAAAACACTGCCGAACGTAGGCTAGCCCAACAGCAGAATCTTTTTTTTCAGGGGTCCAATTACAAGCCCAGCCAAATGTTAGCATGTCGAGGCGGGACGGCCCATGTTCCGGCTTCCTTCTTTTTTCTATTTCATTTTTCTCTTTCTGTTTTATTTGTTTTTATTTTGTTTCAGTTTTTATTTTCTTTATATTTTTGTAGTAACCTGTTAGATTAATTTATAATGTTTTACGATATATGGTGAAATTTGTAACTATATGGTGAATAGTTAATAAATATTTTTTTCAAAATATGATTAAAAAAATTCAATACATATTTTTTATACCAGTTGAACTTATTTAATATATAATGAAATTTATATTTTCTTATATACGATTACTATTTTATAAATATATTTTGAAGTACTATACTTACTGTAATTTTTTTAATGTGTATTAAAAAACTTATATATGTTGATAAAAAATTAATATACAATGAAATTTTTAATATACATATATTTTTTAAAATGTATAAGTTGAACTTTTTTACGAAACACCGAATATTTGGTCAATATAGAATGATTTTTTATTAGTATACACTAAACTTTGTATGCTTATAGGATAAAAAAGAAGAACGAATGAACTGAAATTGAAAGAAACAATCATCGAAATCACTAATTAAGGAGTAAATATAACAGTGATGCTAGAAATTGGCCTATTGATGTAAGCATCGATGTGTTTTATCAGAACTTGTGCCGCTTGTTATTAGATTGAAATGTTTTACATAGAGTGGTGAAATAATTATTCTCGCAATCTCCTTCATATCGTGCAAACATTAGTTCACTAAGAGGCATGATGGATAAACTACTCTAGACGATGAGTAGTTTAAGAATATTTACATCTATATCTATGGTCTTTGTCTAATTTGTTAAGTAGGTCAACGGATAGGTTGTTTTTTTGTATGGTCTTTGAAGTATAATTCCACATAAATGTACATGTGTATTGTTTTATCAAAAGCGCAACATACTTGCAATAGGCTTGTGTAGATGAATTATATATGCATGCATATTTTGTTTGTGTGTATTTATCAATTTCGATTGCCTGGATGATACCAACATAAATACATTCAAATTCAAGCCATGAAGGGGGAAATGCAGCCTGGCGTGAACAATTATCACTGAATGGCTGCACCACCTATGTGAATTGTCATCACAGATGGTCCAGATGGCATGTGAGTAATGACATAATCATCACTGATCTGGAGGCACTGACGGACCAAAACCGTATCACTGATGATATGTTTTTTCTTGATCGTGAGTGCTATACGGATCTGTAATAGTGCGACACTAACCTTAAAATAGCCTTGGGACTAGCTCGGGAGGAACGATCGAATCAGCCATTATTGTAGAGTCAGGCTCCAACGAGCCACGCCCCCTCTATCTTGCATGACTTGGGAAGCACGGGATACAGGATGAGACGTCCATTTACCCCCACTCATCTTCCATCTCCATCCAAGCCCCCATTCACACCCTCTCTAATTGTTCATTGCCTCCCAACGATGGACGTTGACGGTCTATCATTGCTTCGCTCGACTCCTTGCATCGTCGACACAAGGGGGCCTTGCTCTGGGTTAATTGGAGAGGATATAAAGGCCCCTTCACCTATCTACACTAAATTCGCCTACTTTAGCTACTGTGGTGGGCACGTCTTATGTGGAAATAGTGGGATGTTCTCGTTCACTCTGGTGTCGGAGGTTGCTTCAGAGCTACCCACTCCCGCTCCATCTTCGGTAGACGCAGCAAGTACATTTTTTTATTGTCTGTGCAAATTCAGTTTGGCAGTTAGGTTATTTTAGATGGTTGCTAGGATCAATTTTGAATAGCACTGGATCGGTTTTGCAGACTGTGCATCGATTGGATCTGTTTTTAGCACTGATCATCGGTTTTGCATAAAGTACATTGGCTCAATTGGAATTAGGCTTTAGCACTCATTGTGCATTGAGCATCGATTTAGGATTTGAATTGTGTGTGTATGTGTGTGTGTGGGGGGGGGGGTCTGTTAATTAGGGGTTAGATCAATCTGATTTGGGGGAGAACGGTTTGCTGATGTGCACTCCGTGTATTAGGATGATGGTTGGTACAAAAATTCGTTCTACACGTACATATTGTAGGTTTGATCATTGTACAAGCCTTTCCCTTACATGATAACATATTGTGAAGATCATCACCCTTGAGATGCGCATTGTGGTTCAGTTTACATTGTAGTTTATAGTGTGTTGAACTTGGACCTAATCCTCCTTACTACAGCGTTCCACTGGCAAGCACCAACAGTGATGTTTTGGGCAGTCGCTCCAACGCAAGGCTGTAATCGGGAGGCAACCTTCCCAAGAGGCTTGAGGGAGGCCAACATTTGAAAGGGGTAATATAGTGTGTTGAAAAAAAATGAATGTTCACAAGGAACGTGTCTACAACCCCTAAAAATTTCAGCTTCAAATTCTAAATGCACATTGAGAAACAAAAAAAGACAAATCCAGGCGTGAATAGTGTACTTAATCTTGTTTTGGGAAATTGTCACACTATTCATGCTAGATTTGTCATTCTTGTTTCTCGCTGTATATTTCGAATTTGGATCTTTTTTTTTTGAGCTGTTGTAGTCACATATGTTGCGAACATTCACACAAAAAAAATCAGAATTTTTTGAAGCGTCCAGAATTAAGCCTTTTTTAAGTTGGGATCATTTTAGGTGTGGTATCATGGGAACTTGATCCTCCTAAAAATAAACTGGAGGATGAAGCTGTGTGATGTTAATGAAAGATTTTATACTGAAAAATGATCTACCGTATGTATTAATTTGCTCAAGCAACCTGGCCTGGTTCATGGAACCAACGACGTTCCGAAGAACCTCGGTTCCAAATCGTTGACGTACTTGCAGTGATCGTGGTACATGCATGCATGAGCCAGAATTTGTTTGCAAAAGAGAAAGAAAGAAGCAGCCGGTCCGGCGGTCTCCGTCTCCGGTCGCTCTCCCCGCACAAACAAAGTCTTTCCGGCCCGTCTCCACATGCAGCACCATCTGACTGACTGACTGACCCAGTCTCACACTCAAGAGCCAAGCAAGCCAAACCGGTTAATTAGCAGCCACGGCCGTCCCGTCCTCCATTTAATTCTGTTAGGACAGCCACCCAAACCAATTCAAATCAAAATCAAAGCCGCCTCGTGCCAATTCATTAACCACTAACTAATCTTCAATCCTTGATCCGTCACCGTCAGTAAGTACTTACTAGCCATGCATGACGCATGCTCTGCTGCAGCCCCCTGATGTTGAGACCTCATGAGATGTTAATGTCATGGAAAATTCTTTCATAAACAAACACGGGATCGTCTCGTCGTCGTCTTCCTTGGAGCAACCCAGCCCATAAATGGCCTCCGGCAGCTTTCTTTCCATCCCCGTTATTACAGCTCTGACCCCATAACTAGCGCTCTCCTACTCCTATAGTCCTAGTCCTAGGTAGACGACGATCTTGAGCTGTAGCTGCCTACGCGTTCCTTCGCCCTCTTCTTGCCGTGCTAGTAGTGCTAGGGTCCGACCATGCGCAAGGACTTCTCCTGCTTCCGCGACGGCGCCGTCACCACCCTCCCCGCCGCCGAGCCGGGCTCCTCCGCCGACCGCCTCGACCGCTCGCTCCAGGCCGCCACCGCCTGCGTATACCGCGTCGCGCTCGCCTCGCGCAAGGACCTGCAAGTCACCCTCACCTGGACCCGCCGCTCCGTCGTCACCGCCGACGCCGCTGCCGCCGGGGCCACCGGGCTCTCCGTCGCCGTCGAGGACGTCCAGGCCGAGGTCGCCGCCCCGAAGCCGGCGCTCCCCCCTTCGTCCGCCACCCCGCGGAGATCGACGGTGAAGCCGGCGGCGGCCACGGCGAGCGCGGGGCAGCGGGTGATGCACGTGATGCAGAAGCGGCGCGGGAGCCGGTCCTTCGTCACGGACGGCTGCACGGCCGTGGCCGTGCACTGGGACACGTCGGGGGCCGAGTACGCGGGGGGCTCGCCGGAGCCCTGCGGCGGGGAGTACTACCTCGCCTTGGTGGCCGACGGGGAGCTCACGCTGCTCCTCGGCGCCGGGGCAGCGCGGGAGGAGCTGTCCCGCCGGTTCGCCTCCTCGCCGCGCCCGCGCGCGGTGGCCCTGGTGAGCCGGCGGGAGCAGCTCCGCGCGCCTTCTCCGTCATCCACGGAGGCGGCGCTGGCGGTGGTGGCGCACAGCACGCGGTGCAGGTTCCGGGACGGCGGGGCGGAGCACGAGGTGACGGTGCGGTGCCGCGGGGACCGGCGGGGGGCGACGAAGGACGAGCACGAGGGGGAGGTGGCGGTGAGCGTGGACGGGAAGACGGTGGTGGAGGCGCGGCGCGTGGGGTGGAACTTCCGCGGCAACCGCACGGCCGTGCTCGCCGACGGGGCCGTGGTGGAGGTGATGTGGGACGTGCACGACTGGTGGTTCGCCAGCGGCGTCGGCGCCGGCGCGGCGCAGTTCATGGTGAAGGCGCGCGGGCCCGGGCCGGCGGACGGCGGGCGGGTGTGGATGGACGAGGAGCTGGCCCGGAAGGGGCACACCCCGGACGGCTTCTTCCTCCACATGCAGTGCTACCGCCGGTGACCGCCCGTCCATCCTCTGTAGCTACTAGCTAGCCGTCCCTGTATGTATGTATGTACTCCGGTCGCCGTGATTCTTCCTCCGTCGAGCAAACAAAGCAAAGTCACCATTTTTTGTCGCGCAACTAGCTAATCAAGATGCCCGTCCCTTTCCCGACGTTGATAGTTCATCTCATCAATCATCGTATGGCGATTTGACTTTGGAATCGAATTAACAACACATTTCTGTAGAAATCACCATCACATCATCTGGCATTTCTTGTTAAGCTTACAAATGGCGAGGATAATTCCAGGAGTAGTGTGTTTGGCCAGGGAAGAAGTTGGGCTGCCTGCATGCATCGCCGTTTGTGGCAGACGGCCTACCTCGGCCGGCCGGCAGGGCGCCATTAGTGCAGCTCGAGTCACGAGGCGGGCGGTCTCACGGGAGGTGACGCCGGTGTTTGGCAGGGAGTGCTTTACTCCAGCGAACGACTCCGCCTGCCTGCCTCGATCGGCCGGCCGCCATTAATGAACAGCCTCGGAGACGGCGTGCGTTCTTGCATGCATGCAGCTACCGGTGGATGGATCGGCGGAGAGACGGGCGGATGCCGGGCCGCTCCGGCCGCGGCGGGTCGCGGTCGGTCGGTCGGAGCATTTAAGACGAGCACGGGCGCAGCAATGCTACAGCTACAGCTCGACGACGACGACAGCGGATAGCGTACGGCCAGTCTAGGCTTTGACCGTGCCTTCGGGTTTTGAGCCGGGGTCCCACCGATCAGTGAACGCATTTTTCTCCACGTAATTTCGCTATGCTGTTTGGTGCTCCTAAAACCTACCCTTGGATGATCAGAAGGACAATGGTGCATCCTAGCTTATCAGCATTCCAATGATGTGATTTTTTTCAGATTTATTTCAAGCATTTTTTTAAGGAATGTTTCAAGCATTCCAATGATGTGATTTTGGTGGGAGAACGTTTTTATCGTCTACAAGGTACTATATGCGTATGACTTTGTTTTTTTTGGGTTTTTTTTCACGGGGAGATGACTTTTGTTATTCATATGGGTGCATGCATAATCGTGCATATAAAGGGTTTGTGTTGCATTATGTTCTAAAAAACAAACATGTGTGATCTTATTCCCTTATCTTTTTTATAGTGAAACCCAAGCCTATTTTTGGGGATTGGATTAAAAAAAGTGAAGCTTCGATCTTTACTAGTTGTACAATGTTGCAAACTTAGTTAGGTTGTGAGCTTCAAACTTATAGCTCTTACACTTATGAACAATACGACATGAACTAAATCCTGAAGTGCGAGCAAGAATCTTTAGGATAGGTTCAGCAACTCCTTCGGTTGTTAGGATTCATAGTAAAAAAACAAAAAATTGAAAACGTTGCCCTAAGATCCCTATGTAGATGCGAGAGGTTAGCGATTTGTTTACCTTCATAAACTATCCCGCACAGCGAAACATAGAGGTTAGCGATTTGTTCTAAAAAACAAACACGTGTGAACTTAGAGCATCTTCAGCCGTTCGGCCCCCCAAGACAATTTTCGGCGCAATTTTTAGCGCCGCTTGGGGCGTTCGGGCGGCGAAACCGGCTTGGGAGGGCTCGGCCAAATTTGAACAAAAACAAGGATATTCGACAAACTTCGACTGATTTCATTAATATTTGGGCATAATTTACAAAAATGGCGAACTAAAAAAAATCTTCTTCGCCCACTCCAGTTGGGAGTCGAACTCCTCGTCGTCGGCGGCGGCCGGTGGTGGCGGGGCGACCTCCTTGTCCTTCTTCTTCCCGAAGCCCAATAAGGCACGACGCTTTGGCGCCGCCAAGGATGGGGCGCCGATGGAGACGCCATGGCGGAGGCGCCCAGACGACGCTGGGGTGGGCTCCTTCTCCTTCTTCACCTCGAGCTTCACCTCGGTTTTCACCGGGGCGAACTGCGACGGAGAGAAGACCGGCCCCGATGAATGGGAGACGATGGAGCGTGAGGGGTGGTCGCCGGAGGAGGAGGAGGAGGAGGAGTCCTGATCGCGCGGCAGCATCACCCACAGCAACGTGTCGCGGCCCCGTACTCCATCGACGGGTACTGGAGCCGCCGCGTGTTGCCGTGCTCGATGTAGGCCATCACCCGTTCGAGGGAGCGACCCTCCGCGCTCCACCACCGAAGGCGTCTGTCGCTGTTGTGCCGGCCGACCACCGGCATCAGGCCATTGGTGGAGGCGACCGCCTCGGCTCGCCGGAGCTTGAAGTAGTCGTCCACTGCCTCGGCCCTCGTATGTACATCCATATAGCATCCCGTGTGCTGGCCTAACCGTCAGGAAGTCGTGCCACCATCACAACTCATAAGGACCAAAGGTCGTGGATTTGGTGGAGTTCATCGCCAAGCCCGCCCTCAACTCCTTTACTGGTCTCTGCCCATAACCATTACAAAGTCGCCGCCTCCAGGGCTCCTCCACTTCCACATGCTCTCCTTCATTGTGGTGCCAACTAAAAGAATCATAAATCAAGCTTGTGTGGACAGATTAATGTAGTGATTACATTTCACTTATGGATTGAAATTCAGCATGATTTAATGTATGTATGGACTCGGTATGTATTGAGAATGTAGATGTTTCCATCTTTTAGTAATTTAATTTTTGTTCAACTTGTGTGTGGATATCCACACGAAGTATATGGCTAGCCTAGTAATAATCATGCATCATGTAGATATTTCTGAGACCTTTAAATATCTTGGTATCTCTACCAAGATATTTAAGGATATACACATAAAGATGTATATCAAATTTCTATATATATCATAATTAAATTGTAAAAAGATGCAATTTTTTGTATTTTATCCTCTCACATTTATGAGATTGGATTTTAAACATCTCAATGTACTAAAAAAACTATTTTGACTTCCATTACAAATATGGTTCAAGCTTAGCATGGTACATGGACTCATTTTGTCAATTTATACATTACAAATAACCAAGGTTTAAAATAGCGGGATACGGGATATATCGGCGGGCTTTTTTGGCAGCTATTTGGGGATATTTGATACAAAGAATGCAGCTATATCGGCGATATATCGGGCTATTTTCCGATATTCAATGAAGGAAAAATATATCGGCGAGCTTTCCTAGAAGATATATCGGTCAAATATCGGCCAAATATCGGGCTATCTTTCCTAGAAGATATTTTATTATTAATATTTAGCATAAATTATAATCTAGTTAGTTCTCACAAATAAGTTTTCAAAAACACATAACTATGATTGTGATATGATAAAAATGATGTATAAATAATTATAAATTTTTGGTATAAACAATGCATTTATTTGGACTTGCTGTAATGACCCGTAGTTAGCGAGAGAAGGAAAAAGAAGAAGAGAGAAGTCCATATTACAATCCTAAATTATCAACAAAGTCTAATATACAAACCCAAACTCATAAACCATTTACTTTACATCCGTAAACTTGCAAAACCACACAAAAACCATCATGTACCGGTTTTAGCCCAATTTTAACCAATTTTGACCATTGACTGCCTAATCAGCAGTCCAGTCAGCCCACCACGTCACCCAACCATCTTACTGTCATAGCCTCTCCAACCCTCTATCTCCACTGCGCCGCCGCCACCATTCCTAGGAGACGCGGGCGCTCCCCAGCAGCGCGCCGACGAACTCCGTCGCCGGCCATCGGTCCGTTGGAGCCCACCACTGGCCGTATCCTTTCCTCTCATCCCTCCTCCTCTCCCGAGCGCCCAGTCGCACGCGCCCGCCTCGGACGGACCCTACGCTGCCATGGCAGGGCGCCGAACCCCCCCTACCACTCCGGCACAACACCACCTCGCCCCGTCGCCTCTGCTGCCTCAAAGCACCGTTGCCATGCATCGGTCGTCCGTCGACAACCATCGATGCCTAAGGCTTCCCTACCCTTGTGAGACACCCGAGGCAAGCCTTCCGGCCTGCAGCGACCACCGACGCCCGCCCTTGACCCACGCAACCGTCGTGGCTAGCCCTGCACCTACCATCGTCTAGCAGCTGTCCGTCGCCCAGCCACTTCGTCGTCGGCAGCAGCGTATCAGGTCAGTTTTGCTGCCACCTAGCGGTCGTGGGGCGCCTTCTTTTCGCCAGTCTCAAGCATCCATCAAGGTAGCTTCTGGCTGCAGGTGCATAGGTGATGTGCGCTGCAACTTAAGCTCCACCACCGTCCATCCATTGGCCTTCGCCGCTGTACTCCTCTGCCCATGGCTGGCTTGATCGAGGATTGAGGAGAGACTTTTTTTTTGTCAGTCCCCATGTGACTGGAATAGGTGTCTGGTCAGTCAACGGAGCAAACTTGGCCAACATGGTCAAAACCAAGGTTGGGGGAGGAGAGGGCTGAATCCTGGTCGGTTTTCGAAGTTCAAAGTTGATTTTTAGACGGTTTTAGAGTTAAGGGTTGAAACTTAGACTTTGATGATAGATAAGGGTTTTAATATAGACTTCTCTTAAAAAAGGATATGTGTTTGATTATTAAATACCATTTTTTTCGTCTCTCACTAACTACGAGAGAGTTCAAAACTCATGTAAAAATATTGAATAGAATTATTATCTCTTATTTAATAAAAAGGAGATTAAATCCAAACTTTGTTGATAAATGTAATAAATATTAAATACCCTCTAAAAAGATTAAAAGATTACAAATCAATAAATGTCCTTAAACAGAAATACTAAGTCCAAAATAAATATTTTGGAAAAATAAAATAAGAAATCATCACGGGGATAGAGAACCATAAGCATCTTATTCATTAAAGACATATTTGCCACTTTTCCATTTGAATGTTAGTCCTTATTGGACTACTTCCTCCGTCCGGGTTTATTAGGCCCAAAGACCATTTCTTTTAGACCAAGGCATATAGTAATTTGCTCATATTAATCACTTTATCCTATTCCCAATGCATCCTCTTATATGCTAGCTCTCGCATGCAACCAATAAAAAAAATATGCATGCAATGTATTTATTTCCTAGCAATGGGACTAGCAATAATAACTCTTCATGCAACCAATGAAGATGATGCATGCATGCAACTTCCTAATATAATGCCTTATAAAAATGGACATGCTTGTGTTGCTTTCGGGCCTAATAAACCCGGACGGAGGGAGGATATGCTTCTTACAGAACCCGAGGCACTAACGGGTCCAAAAGACTCGAGTTACACTACCTCATTGTATCGAGCCAAGTTCATACCTTGCGCATGCCCATTGTTTATATCAAAATTATTTTACATATCGTATCTACTCATTGCATTAAATAAAAGTACTTTTGGTATTATCAACTGTGGTGGATGATGGAACTCAGGCAGGTTACATGGGGAGAGTTCCATTACACCGGGTTAATAGCCAAAGTGAGCAGACATTCCAGCGCCGTAGCGATAGTGTTGACCATGAAACCTACAATGTGACGGGCGAGTAAATAACTCCTTAATGTCGATGTGCTCTCGCACATGTTATCACCGCGTGGCGAGAATTCGCTCGCCAACCGAGGGAGCTGTATATCATATCGGCTACAGGTGCCGTAAATATCCTTTCTGACACATGACCGGCAATCCTGATAGCCAGGGCGGGTATAGCTCATCGGTCACAGGGCCATATAATCTCTACCTGTAGCTGAGTTGGGCAACAGAGGGAATACCTCTGTAGCCAAAGGGTAGAGGCATTGATAGATGCGGAAGGGTAAAGACTCAGACCTTAGACCCGGACACACATCATGGATGTGTAGAGTTTGTGACCTGGCATAGAGGCCGTTAAAGGCATTTATGACCCAGCCAAAAGGGCTAAGTTAATCGCTTGTGGTTAAAATAACGCACCTTTGCAAAGTGTATTGAATCGTAATTTGTCATTCCCTGATCTGGGAAAGATCTGTGAACGCATCGGGAAAGGAGTCTAACGGAGATTCTAGCAAGCCGTGAAGTCTGATGATCACATGCTTTTACTTAAAACTTGACTCCTACAAACTCTGAGGAATATACGAAGCATTTATTTGACTCTATCCTCCTCGTCCCATATCCAAACAGGTAGCCCTTAAATTGAACACATCCTTACAAATTGGCAACGAGTGTATCAAGATAATTCATGTAGGATCATGTTGCATGAGTTCGTATAGGCGTCTCGTTATCGACGAAAACATCTTTATTGAAAAGATGTTCAATTTTAATGAAATATCAAAGAATTAAACCTAGGTTTGATCCTTAATAGCGGGAATACCACAGTTCTCCTAACCATTTCATCACATATGGGTTTTTGTAGGTCTTGTGTCTTGTTATTTGTTTTCTTACAAAAGGCAAAATCATGTTGACTTGTGCCATAGAGGAAGGAAGGCTTGGGTCGCGCTAAAGCCACTCGCAGTCGCACACAGGCAGTCCCCCAACGCAGACGGCGACGGCACACGTTACCCTCACCGACCGGCGGCGAAGCCCCCACGCCCCCCCGGCCCATCGATCGATCGATCGGTTCGCACCAGAGCTCGTTCACCCACCCCGGCCGCGCAGGGTCGCGTAGGGGATCATGGAGCTGCCGGCCGCCGGCGGGGGGCGGCGCACGAGCTACTCGCTGCTGTCGCAGTACGCTGACGACGCGGGGGGTGGCGGCGCGGCGGCCGCATCCCCGGCCGTGCTCCAGCGCCAGTCCAGCGGCGGCAGCAGCTACGGGGCCGGGAGCTCGGTCTCGGCCTCCAGCGACTACCCGTTCCACCTGCCCCCTCCGGCCGCGGGGACCGGGGGAGGAGGGGGAGGGGGCACGCCCTCCCCCTGCAAGAGCTGGGCGCAGCAGGCCGAGGAAACGTACCAGCTGCAGCTCGCCCTCGCGCTCCGCCTCTGCGCCGACGCCGCCTGCGCCGCCGACCCCGGATTCCTCGACCCCGGCGACTCCGGGGGGTCCAAGATGGGCGGCGGCGGGGGTGGGGGTGGTGGCAGCAGCGGAAGCGGCAGGGCCTTCCCGCTCGCTCCCCCCTCCGCCACCGCCGAGGCCCTCTCCCACCGCTTCTGGGTGCGCCACCTGACTCACCTCTTCTTCCTCCTACCTTCCTTCTCCCCCTTCCACTCTCCATTCGTGCCATGTATCATTTCCATAGAAGGTCATACCACTGCAATAGTTGTCGAAGCAAGCCTCTAAAGAACCTCACCTTGCGGATCATAGCTCAACAGCTAATACCAACCATTTCTTAAACTGAATTCTACTTGGGGATCTATTGTGTACGCAAGGGTTCTTATTAACCTTGAACATCGTGAATTTATTCTTTCATTATATTACATCCGGCAGCTATGAGCCTGTGAGGATTAGAGGATGTACTGATAACTGATGTAATTAGGATGCCGTTTGCTCTGCGACAATGACCCTACTGATGCATCAGAGTGGCCTCATTCACTACTATGTGCTCCGAGCATTGAGTTGATAATTGTTACATAGCACAATTGAGAATGCCGTGTGCTCTATCAATCGTCCCTACTGCCGCATCAGAGTGACCTTTTTTTTTGAAATTAGGCTTTCGCCCCGCTTTATAGATAAAACCATTCAGAGTGACCTTTTCATAATTTGGGTTGTGCTTATTCTGTTATTCGTGATTACCAGTGCATCTCAACACGGTATCTCATTTCCCAAACCCATTTATCACCGCTTTCTATCTTCTCAGGTAAACGGCTCGTTATCATACAGCAACACGATACCGGATGGGTTCTACTTGATCCAAGGGATGGACCCCTTTGTGTGGTCGCTGTGCACCGACGTGCACGAGGAGAACCGCATTCCATCAGTGGAGTCACTCAAGTCTGTCCGCCCCGACGATCCTTCCATCCAGGTGGTCCTCGTCGACAGGAGAGCTGATTTCGATCTTGGTATGCTGGAGGACTATGCGTGCAGCTTTCTGTCCAGTTCCGCCGACATGAAAGATGTGATAAATCAGCTGGCCAAACTAGTGTCTTCCAGGATGGGGTGAGCTGTCGCATCCCTAAGCCTTTTAATTTGAACTGAGTTGTGTCTGGTTCGTTGAACATCTCTTTTATGTTTTTCAATCACCAAGGGGTATGACCTCCAACGAAGAAAATCTGCTTCCACGCTGGAAGGAGAGCAGCGAGGCGATGAAATCTAGTGCAGGGTCTATCGTGCTTCATCTGGGGAAGCTGCCAATTGGTCTCTGCAAGCAACGCTCTCTGCTTTTTAAAGTACGTTTGCGTTTTAAGAAACCTTCCCGTTTGTTTCTCTTGCAAAACTTTTGCACCCGTCGAAAACAATTGCAACACGATTTCAGCAAAGAATTTCATTTCTCTTGTATCAGAATTGAGAATTCAGACACCAGTAAATGTGACGTTTGGTCACTTTGTTAGTTAGTACATCTTTTAACGGTACTTATCTTGAGTCATTACTCATTGAAGCTTATATATTTGCAGATGTTAGCAGATAAAGTCAACATACCATGCAGATTAGTCAAGGGTTGTAAATACTGTAAAGCTGAAGACGCCTCCTCCTGTGTCGTACGTTTTGGGCTTGAAAGGTATATCAGTATATGCCTTGTGAAGATACATGGACTAGGATTTGTTTAATATTGGATCTATATTTCAGATATCAGTACTTGCCTTGTTGGGTGGTACTGTGATAAATTGACCAAAATCCGACTTGTTTACAAAAATCGTGGACTAGAACACTCCATACTCATTTGAATGGAAGATTTTCCTTATTTTCCTGTTATTTAGATATGGTTGATTGACAACTATATGCTGACTTTGTTAATTTCCTTTTGACAGGGAATACTTGGTTGACTTATTCGGGGCTCCAGGCCAATTATCTGATCCTGATTCCTTCGTCAATGGTCCCTACTCGCTATCTGTTCCATCACCTCTCCGTCCACCAAAATTTAGGTCGTTAGAGATCACTTCAAATTTCAGCTCAGTTGCCAAGCAATACTTCTCAGATTGTCACTCGCTCAATCTGTTGTTCAGTGATGCTTCCACAGGTTATATATCTACAGAACTTGCTGTAATTTCATTACTCGTGCATCAGAAGGACTTCATTACATATATCATATATGATTGTCCACCAAATAAGTAGTTGGTATGCCATACTTGTGGTCTTCCATCTATGATGGTATTGTTTCTCGGGTGTGACAAATACCGCATCTTTCATATTTCAGGTGCTTCTAGTGGTGCTGCAGTTGCTGTGGACCCACTATATCCGAAGAAACATGATGCAGGTGATGGGATTGCCAACAGCTGGGTGCCAGTGAAAGGTAGTGGCTCATGACAATCCCCTGGGCTTGTTGAATCTTGAAACAGATTATTTCCTTTTGTTTTGAATTAAATAGGGGCTTCTTTGTTTACCATGTTGCATGAAATACAACTGAGCACCAAATACTGGACCCCTTTGCAGTAGCCTGCACATTATGTTTGCGTACTGTATTAAGTTGGTATATTCTGATGATGTAGGGCAAGCATCTGCAAATGCAGACATTATTCTGCCAGAGGCTCCTCGGGAGGTTTTGCCACTTATGACTCCCTCCAATTTGACTGCTGATAAAAAGAAAGAATTTCAGTTGCTCGAGGGGAATCAGTATCTACGGAGTACTGTCAGTGATCTGTCACTTGCTGTGGATGATCTGATCATTCCATGGAGTGAGCTGGTTTTAAAGGAGAAGATTGGAGCAGGTATACTTGTGTAAATAAGATTCTGAAGTTTATCCTTCTGTGGTTCTTTTCCAAAAGGAAGAAATGGATTATTTTTTGGCTAATAGACCCATGTTACCATTGCATTAGTAGTCGGAAGACCCGTAACATCAAAATCATATTTGAGATATGGTTGAATGTTTGCAAGCTAAATTCTTCATATGAACCCTATTGGAAGAATAGTTTTGTGAAATTCAGTTTTTCTGAACTTTCTTTTTTCCAGGTTCTTTCGGAACAGTTCATCGTGCTGACTGGCATGGATCGGTATGTCTTTTATATGCCTGATTTACCCAAAAAAAAATGTTACTGCTAAAAGGGGATTTTTTCTCCTTTGGATTCTTTATATCCTGCTAGACTTTTCTGATTTTCTCTTTAATTCACCAAACTCTTATTAGTGCACAATTTCACCCTTCATTTGAGCTTTTTTTTTCTAGTTCGTTGTAACTACAAATGAGCCTTTTGTTGTAACTCTGTATTACTGCAGGATGTTGCTGTGAAGATACTGATGGAGCAGGATTATCATCTAGATCGTTTCAGGGAATTTATGAGAGAGGTTTGTTCAACAAATCTTGGCATTGAGTTATTGTTAATGTCATCGGACTTTGCTGTATGGTCACTGGTCAGTGTTATGATTCTGAATTGAGTGGTTATCACTTATTTAGTGATCATGATCCGTATCAGGACATGGTGTCACTTATCAGTGATTATGTTCTATATCGGAGTTCCGAACATCGCTGTCATTTACCAGTGATCATGTTCTTCATCCAGTTGCTGTTTATGCCTTAATGAATCATTCCTGTCCGTGTTAATCACCTTATAAATGCTTTTTCTATGTGGCAGGTCGCTATAATGAAAAGTCTCAGACATCCAAATATTGTTCTATTCATGGGTGCTGTTACTGAACCCCCAAACCTATCAATAGTTACAGAATACTTGTCAAGGTATTTGTATGCATTTCACTTATTCATTTGGTACTATAGTACCCCACCCACTTGACTGATTCCAGCAAGTGATACACTTGTTTCATTGCAGAGGTAGCTTGTATAAACTTTTGCATAGGAGTGGTGCAAGGGAGGTTCTGGATGAGAGGCGCCGCTTGAACATGGCATTCGATGTGGTATTGTCATCTCCCAGTTTACCTGTTTTCTCAACCTTTTTCTACTACCAGGCTATTAACTTAAAGCAATCATACTCATCTAAATTATCTCTGCCTGTTACAGGCAAAGGGAATGAATTATCTACATAGACGTAGCCCTCCTATTGTTCACCGCGATTTGAAGTCTCCAAATCTTCTAGTCGACAAGAAGTATACTGTGAAGGTATGATTTATAAACTATATAATCTAATACCTCGTCGCACTTAGATAATATAAACTGTATATTATGGTACATTTTATAAAGTTAGATAGTCAAAAGACACACACATTGTGCTGAATATTGCTGCCATGTGAATCTATGTCACTATGTATGGAGTTTTCAGGTTTCTCATACTAGTAGTCCTTCTGTCCACGTTTTTATCTTGATTTTTTTGACACGTTTGTTACTGTTATTTTCTGAGTGGCAACTAATTTGCTTTGGTGAGTAGTTGGTAGCTTCTAAACTCACAGTAATATGTATGCAACACTTTCTAGTTCTAGAAGTTGTTCAGCTTCTAGTAATAAACAGAAGAATGATCTTGTATAGTCTTCTGCTTCCTCTATCTTGATTTCTTCAGTTACCAATAACATACAGGATTTGCAACTTCCAGTCATATTTCTTGCAGCAGCCTCTGCAAAGACCAGGAACCCAATCATGATTAGTTGTGCTTGTCAGGAAACGTATTTAAGGAAAACAATTTCAAAAAGCTGCTAATTTTCCCGAAGAAAGCAAACATAGGCACATAGCTGTAGACTTGACATAGTATGTGGATATTCCAGTCATGGTGCTATTCCCTCCGGAGTCTCCATCTGAAATGGTAGTGTTCGCGCCACAGTTTTATCTATTACTCCCTCCGATCCATAATAAGTGTCGCTCATTTTCTACTAAGCTAGTACAAACTTTGTACTAGATGAGCGACACTTATTATGGATCGGAGGGAGTATAACGACCTATATTAGAGAACGGAGAGAGTAGCAACTTGTTTGTCGTACTCATAGTGTGTTATTAAATTGAGAGCAGGTACTTCCACTTTTGTTTTTTTACTATTTTCTGTTTGTAGGTATGCGACTTTGGCCTTTCACGACTAAAAGCCAACACCTACCTGTCCTCGAAATCTTTGGCAGGAACTGTAAGCGCCTTTTCCATTTGTTCTCAAGTTAATCTTCCCCATTCATGTCATGGCTTATCTTTTCATTTACACATTAGCCTGAATGGATGGCGCCTGAAGTGCTTCGAGATGAGCCATCCAATGAAAAGTCTGATGTCTACAGTTTCGCTGTAATCCTGTGGGAACTTATGACGTTACAACAACCATGGTGTAACCTGAATCCTGCCCAGGTAGTTATCTAATCTGCCGCCAGCATTGATACCTCAATGCTACCTTTCGTTGAAATTATTCAGTTTATTCAGAACATAATTTTCTTATCCACAGATGAACGCTTGAAGCGATATGCATTTCAACTCTGTATTTAACTTTTATACGTTGCACTATGCTGTTCTACAGGTGGTTGCTGCTGTTGGCTTTAAAGGAAGAAGGCTTGAAATTCCAAAAGATTTAAATCCTCAAGTAGCTGCATTAATTGAATCCTGCTGGGCAAAGTATGTGTTCATCTACATGTGCCTTTATATTTTCCTCTCTTAAGCTGATTCAAGTGACATGTAAGGCTAACCAGAATATGTCTATGCATTTTACAGCGAGCCATGGCGGAGACCCTCATTTGCTAATATCATGGAAACTCTGAGGCCTTTAATTAATAAGGTCCCGGTGCCGCAGTTGCTCCGTTCAGACTCGTAGCAGTTTCAAACTGTTGAGGAAAGGAGCATTGCCTTAAGGCTGTCATGATATTGGCAGGGAGGAGCTTATTACTTTTTGGTATTTAGGCTGTTTATGATGGATAATTCATCAACACTATTACTCAATGCTAAGAATAAGGAGGACTTATTGATTCACGCTTTCAAGTAAATGTATCTGGCTACTTTCTTCCATGACTTAAGGTATGTTGCTATTTTCTTAGCCTTCCTGTTTCTCATTCAGTATTTTCAAAGAATGCGAGCTTAAATATTTCAAGAGAAGGTTTCGTTCTCAATTAAATGCAGAACTGTTGAATGTTTGATACCAGTCATGGATCTTTAAGTATGACTGTCTCTTGTTTCCTTTAGTGATCGCTGTACCAATGGGTTAATATGTTTTCTGATGATGTTTGGTGTGCTAATTTGCAGATAATTCATGTATGGTACTCCCTCCATCCCTATGTTTGCTTACAAAAAGATCTTATATTATGGGACGGAGGGAGTATTTGTCTATTTGATAGTCTAAGCTGAATGTTGTTGCTCTTAATATTTCTGATAACTGCAGTATCTTAGACTCTTGTTTCGCTATATTAATTTACTACGTTGCATCTACAACTTCAGATACCAAATTCGTAGGTGGTGGTAGCCCATCACTATGCAGCATTCTGTTCGAAACAACTCTTGTGGTCACTGTCAGTTCATTATTACCCGGTTAGGTTTTTAAAACCGGATATTTCCAAGTCACAGTTCACTCAAGTAATGGGTATTTTCGCACTTGTCAACTTATGACATTATATGTGTAGTGTTTTTTACCTTGAAAGATGTGCTAATGGGCAACCTGCAAACTGGTCGATATATTCTGTATGAATGAATATGTGACGAAACAGGCTGGCTAACTTATCCCTGGTGCAGTGTGGCACTTTTCTGCACCATTAGCACGACTAACATATTTGTGTTGCCTGCAGACATCGTCAAGAGAATCATCGTCCCCCATGGTTACGACGTGCCGATCACACGCTGGAAAACTCACGAGCGCCGAGTTCCAAATGTTAGAAACTTCTGGTTATTAAGCTGTGTAAATCATAGTTCCCACTAGATATCTTTGTATATCATGTTATAAGATATCATATGTAACCAACTGGGGCTAGCCCTCAACAACTTTTTTCTGGTTTGACTGAATGTAACCTTGCATGTGTATATTGCTGTCTGTACCCTAGACCCTGTAACACACATGGATGTGTATGTGACTATGTGTTGTATTATTATGCTGTGGTTGTTGTAACATGTTGATTACCAGTGATGAGCTTTGTAAGTAACAGTGTCTCAACCTGTCGACTGTACCATAACTCTACTGAACAATCAGTGCCTGGTGGCCAACCTGGAGACCCAGTCAATTAGTATCAGCACCAAATGTGCTGTCCATTTACCCTTTGTTGGTAAAAAATTGGCAACGTTTGTGAAAGAGGTCTGACAAGATTCCATAGGCAACCAACCAAGAACCAGAGTATCATAGGCTTCCAAGTTTTTGGTAGGGCAAGTTTTGGCACCAACCAAACATTAGTGCCAAATATTGTTTAGTAATCGGTCGGTTACCAACCATGCATAAAATTGCCGGATCTTTGGCAAAAGGATGTGGCGTTGCCCGAAAATCTATATGGTAACTTAGGCGACCCCCTCCCCCCCCCATGTTCTTTCCTCTTTGCGCGACATGTGATTTGTCCGTGGTCTTCGCATCGATCCTATTGTGCAAACAACTTCATCTTATTTTCTATTCGTAACTCCGGAAAGAAATCAACATACCATCCCATAGGTCAATCCGAATAACCCCCTACTAACCAACTTCGATGGTCCAGAAAAAGTGGTAATTTACTATTACAAACATACACCTTGTTTGCAGAATCACACCTTGTTCATTCACCCTATGCGACATTAAAGGAAATATATGCATATCTCTGTAATCTGTAACCTAGGAAAAAGGACAAAAGTCGTCGTGGCATCGAGCACGACTACACAGTCCCGCAAGCCCTAATCAATCTCAGGGCCCGTTCGGCAGCCCTCCGCTCCGCGCTCTGCTTCTGGTGCAGCCAGAGCGACACCGAACGCGTTAGCTAAAGCAGCCGGAGCGGAGCAATTCACAAGCCGTTTTTTCGGAGTTGGTAAATTGATGCTCCACGGACTCCGCAAAAATAGGAATCGAGCTCCAGAAATGAGCGGAGCGGATTGGTTCTAAACAGGCTCTTAAATGCGGATCCTTTACTCCGCATAGATGGCAAGTAACTCCGCGCGATCCTCCCGCATTACTCCCTCCGATTTCCCCCTCTTCAAATGGTAAATATTAATATTAAAAATTATAATTATTAGAAAATGCTATGCACGAAGAACTCCATAAGTCCATATATCCTAGAGATATAGAGATAGAGAGAGAGGGGAGAGGAGAAGAGAGTGAAAGTGAGGAGAAAGAGAGTTATAAAAACGAGGAGAGAGGGCGGCATCATCTTCCTCACGCGTCCCGCTCCGTCCCCAAATCAGTCAGAATCAGAATCCAAACCCAAATCCATCCACCACCTCCTCCTTCTTCTCCTCCGAGCTCAGTCCTCCACCCCCCTACCCCCACCCCACCCCACCCCACGGAGGCGGCGGCGGCGGCAGCGACCGAGGGAGCCACTCCCCCATTCCGCCGCCCGCCCAAACCCTAGCCCGGCCCGCCCATGCGCCCCAAACCCTAGCTTCTTGCCCCGCCGCCCCGCCCAGACCCCGCCGCCGTCGCCGCCGCCGCGCGCGCCCTCGGCCGCCCATGCGGGCCTCCATGGAGGCCTCCGCGGCCCGCAGATCCGCGGCGCCGGACCCCGGCGCGGCCAAGAAGCAGCGCCTTCTCGCGCCCCCGCGGGACCCCAGATCCTCCTCCTCCTCCTACGCCGCCGCCGGCGGCGGCGGAGGCGCGTCTAATGGGAACGCCGGCTCGGCCTTGGCGGCGGCCGCGGCCGCGGAGCAGCAGGCGCAGGTGGACGAGCTGGTGGCGCAGTACCGGACGGCGCTCGGGGAGCTCACCTTCAACTCCAAGCCCATCATCACCAACCTCACCATCATCGCCGGCGAGAACCTCCACGCCGCCCGCCCCATCGCCTCCCTCGTCTGCTCCAACATCCTCGAGGTGACCCACCCTTCTTCTTCCCCGACCTCCCCATCCTCCTCCCCTCTCCATGTAAAGAAACCTCAAAGCTCAAAGCTTGGTAGGCTATCCTGTGTGCATGAATGAATCAATGAATGAGTGAATGGTGGCTATTAGGAATGTAAAGCTCAAAGCTTGGTAGGTATCCTGTGTGGTAAGTAGATAGGAACTTGATGGATGTGTTGGCCAGTTGTTGTTTGATGAGAGTCACCACATGAATGAATCATAGCTAGCTAGTTAGTCTGGTTCGCTTTGCTGTATTTTTTCCGCGTTGCCAAGGGCTGTGTTGCGTGTATGTGTGTGTGTAAAGAATCACCGCGTGAGTAAATTCGCAGTACCAATGGCATCGAGAAAATATAGAGTGGATTTGCTTTGCCCAATCTTCGCACGCAGGGTGCAAGGTGCCTCGTTCTGATTCTGTTAATTCCGTCGATGCTAATGAATGAAGCATTACCCCTCCCTTCTTCCCTCTCCCCGTCTCGTGTCTCTCGGTGCTTGTATATGCGTGTTCGCTGCTTGTGTACGACACCGATCCGTTGTTCACCATACATACATCGGGCCTCTGTGTGGCGTAGCAAGTCACTCATTTTTTGGGGGTAATACGAGTCGTGCAGTGCTGTTCAGTCACGCTAAATCATTGAAATATTATCCTTGTAAAAAAAAGACAGGGTTTGGGACCGTCTCATTCCTGCTGTTCAGTCACAATAAATCATCTAAAGATTATCGTTGCAAGAACAGACATGGTTTGGAACTGTTAAATTCCTGCTGTTCCACTATCTGTTCTGTTGAAATGTTTTTTTTGCTGCATGGAAAAATGATTCAGATTCCCAAATGGCTTATCTATAGCTGGACTTTGTGATACGTTTGCACAAAGATTTAACTTTATCTTTATGAATGGACGGGGAATGCTATACCTCTTCTATAGCTGGGCTCTGATATGTTTGCACAAAGATTGAACTTTATGAATTGAGTGATGAATGGATGGGGAACCCTACACCTCTGATGTGGCAGACACTGGTCTTCTCTGTTGCTCCTTCTGGATAAGCTCTGGGCACTTCAATCACTTTCACCTTTTGTTTATTTTTCTCTGTAACATTAGGAAGCTACTGTTGTATCTAGCATCTTGGCTAGTTGTCACCTCTTATATGCTTGTAAGGGAAGCCTCGTTAAACTTCTACAGAGGCATGGGTAACTCCTAATGTCATTACCAGTAGAAAAAAACATTGTGCTGTGTCCACTGTCCAGAGGTGGTCATGTAAAGCATGCTGGTATTGGTTCCTCTGTGCATTATATTGATGCTGTTTTACTCTTGCAGAAAGAAATAGTGTAAATATTGACCTCTGATTTTTTTCCAGTTGTTTCCTTCTGATACTATTTCCTTGCTTCTGTTCCTTTTTTTGGTTTGGTATGTTGTCAATCTGTGATACTTGTCAATGTAATTGTTTTATAGGGGCTTCTGAGAGTTTTGAGCTGTTTTCTTATGATACCATTTCATTGCTTCTGTTTTCTTTTGGTTCTGTTATCAATCTGTGATTTTTATAGTTGTAAATGTAATTGTTTTATTATAGTGGAGGGGCATGTCTATCTTATTTGATGTCTCCCTGTGATTGTAGGTTCCAAGTGATCAGAAGCTACCATCTCTTTATCTGCTTGACAGTATAGTCAAGAATATTGGAAAAGATTATGTTAAACATTTTTCTTCAAGATTACCTGAGGTTAGTCTTGACCCTACATTTTTCTCTTGATATAACCATCTTCATTACAACCTAATAAATTCCAGCTTCTTCCTTTTTATGCAACGAGTTGACTTTGACATCCTAATGATGTTGTCCCTTTCTCCTTTTGTTGTTCTACTGTAGGTTTTCTGCAAGGCCTATAGACAGGTTGATCCTCCTGTTCATACTAGCATGAGGCACCTTTTTGGAACATGGAAAGGAGTGTTTTCTCCAGCTTCACTGCAAATGATTGAGAAGGAACTTGGTTTTCAGTCATCTGCTAATGGATCATCGGGTGCTGCAACATCAAAGCCTGATTCTCAATCCCAGCGCCCATCCACCAGCATACATGTAAATCCTAAATATTTGGAAGCAAGGCAGCAGCTCCAACAACCAAATAAGGCAAGCCACATCTTTTTTCGTCAAGTTTTTTACATGCATCTATGCGTTACACACTTGCACTGACAGATAGAAGTCCAAGCAGTTTTACATTTCTCGTAAATAATTCATCCTGTTCATAGTGTTGTAGCTGCTGCTGTTTATCATTCTGTTGAACACCCTGAAATATTTTTTCCTGATACTGTTTCCCTTCAATTTGGACAGGGGCTGCTGGGACCCGGTGCCAAGACACCTATAGTTTCTGATGCTGACGATGTTATCGAAAGGGCCAACAGGGTTGGCCTTGATAAAGGTGCAGGGAGACGCTTGGATACTCTGAACGCTAGGCCCGTAAGTTACTTCTTGATCTTTGATATTCTATTTCTAAATGTAAATACTTGGAACCCTTGTTTTTGTTTCCGTATTTTTCCTGATATATTTTGCTATGATCTGCCAAACTTACAGCGGGCCCAGAGGGACACTCTTAGTAACCCTGCTCATGAAAAGCCAGATAGAGATGTGAGGGGTCCTGGATTTCCAAACATCTCGCAACAGCCTGTTGCGGTAACTGGTCAAGTTCGTTCAAAGTCCAAAAACCAAGATGGAGTTGGGGGGGCATATTACACTGGAGGTGTTAGTTCTCCTGAAGAAAATTTTGACAGACGCAGTAATTTGTATGCAAATAAGGATACTCGGCCTTTAGCCTCTGTACGTTTGGACAGTGCGCTTCTCCCAACTCCTGTCAGTAATTCTGATAGGATCGGCAGGCTTTCATCATCTAATAAAAGCTGGAAGAACTCTGAGGAAGAAGAGTACATGTGGGATGACGTACGTTCTCAAGGAGCAGCAGATTATGGAGGTGCCGGTTCTGCAAGAAAAGGAGAACCCTTGACTGATGATGGCAATATTAGAAGCTTCCATAGGGCTAATTGGGCAGATCCGGGAGATCCGTTGGACCCTGACTTTCGCAAACAAGATAGCATCCCAAGATTTGGCCATACAACAAGCAAAGATAGACGCCTTTTAGCATACCTGGTATGTGGAGCAAAACTATTATAAAATATATGCAGTGCTATTTTTTGTCATGAGAGGTTATTTACTTGTAATTAATGACACCAGGGAAGCCTTCAGTTTTGCAACCTATGATATATATTTTTTAAACCTTATAATTTGGCATGTACTATGTTAAATTTTCTTCATACATGCCTTTGCACTATATTTTAGAAGATGATTATATTCTGATGGTCTTTAATTGTTCAGGATCATGCAGAGTACCTTCATAGTAAGCGCGAGGGGGAACCAAGAATTGATAGGGAAATGTGGCCTGAAGGACAACAGATCCCAGAATCTCGTGGTTCCTCTCTCTGGTTACCCCAGGAAAAAACTCATCCAGACATTGGGCGGGATCGGGATCCCAGGATATCAAGGTTCTCCAATCAGTCAGCAAGCATCACTTCATCTGTACCTGCTGGATTATCAGGAGCCTACGCTGGACGATCAAGTCTTGAAAGTGCAAAACATAAATATTGGCCACCTACCTCACCACCTCTCCAGGCACGTGAGAGCTCCCCAAGTTCCGCGGAGCATGATATTTATGCTTCCAGATCATTTCTGCCATTGGGTCAAAATTCCCAAGAGGACCATAACCAAAGAGCTAATGCCTCGTCTCAAAATGCCGTGAATTCTCAGGGACGACCTAGTCTGCAAGCAACTCTGTCTCAGGCTTCTCAGCAGACTCAAAAGCACCCTTCTGTGCAGTCAAAGCTAAATCCGAAGCCATTTCATTCACACTTTTCACAAGAGAACTCTTCATCGCTGTTCAGACCATCTGTACATCTGCCTGTGTCTACCGGAATGGGACAGCAGCCTGAAGAAGTCTCCCTGCCCACTGATCCCACGCATGAAAAGATGGATCTGTCATTTGCTAAAAATTTATTGGCTGGTCTTTATACTAGCTTGACGGGCGAAACTTCTGTTCCAGCTGCCCCGCATTCACATGGATCGCCATCTCTTCCGTCTGCTTCAGCCAGTGACAATGTCACTACGAAGCCTCATGCACCAAACTCTCTCCGCCCACCTTTGCCACCAGGTCCACCACCAACACAGAGTGCTGAGAAAGTTGCACCACTGTCAAGTCTTCTCAGTTCTCTGGTTGCAAAGGGGCTAATTTCTTCGCCGTCCACTGATTCATCTGCTGTTCCGCGGAAGCCCAGTAAATCAAGTCCGAGCACATCAGATGTCAGTGATTCAGCCCCAGCTCCTGCTCCAGCTCTGCCAGTTGTTGTCCAGCCTTCAGCTGGTAACGAGACACCTGCCCCAACAAGAACTGTGTTGCCCCAGCCCACCGAAATCAGGATGGGTGACCTTATCGGCCTTGAGTTCAAGCCAGTGGTGCTTCGCAAGCACCATACACAGGTGGTCAACAGCCTCTTTGACGACCAAAGCCATCAATGCAGAACATGTGGCTTAAGATTCAGACTAGAAGATGAGCTTGGTGAACACACTGCCTGCCATGGATCAGAGCTCCCTGAGAATAGAAATACTGGCATCGCACCTGAAAGATGGTACCCTAGCAAGAGCCGTTGGATTGACAGATTACCTGAACCGCAGAGCATCTTCCTGGACTCTGTATCTGATTCAGATCTGGAAATTGCAGAGGAAGTTTGTGAGTCCATGGTCCCTACAGATGAGAGTCAGATTATCTGCTGTCTTTGTGGGGAGCAATTTGATGACATGTATTCCATTGATAGGAGTGAGTGGATGTACAAGGATGCTGTCTATTATGATTGCTCAAAGGCAGAAGGCGGCTGCGGGGGCAGCACCGAGAGTAAAGAGCTCACACCCATAGTCCATGCAAGATGTATGCCGGGAATCTCAAACGATGGCATGGAGGTGGATTAGTATGATTGCCATGTCTTATAGCATCAGAAACAGCAGCAGCAGCAGCAGCTCAGATGATGACATTGAGGTGGTTTGGCATGGAGTCTGGTGCCCAGCAGAGTCTCAAATGGTGACATGGAGGCGGCATATTCATGAGGCTGGTGCACAATGGCGAGCGATAATATATACTGCAGGTGGGTGATGACAGCATCGTCAACATTTCGGTCAATTTATCCCTTGATCTCCACCATTTGTCATGTAGAAAGGTGTTTTTTACAGAAAGCATAATACCCAGCCAATAGTCGGCCATTTTGATCCCAACGAGGCAACATTTTGGGGGTGGGGTCAAATCACATAAGTTTGATCTTTCTGTTGTTCATAGGAGGCCATGTATGCTAGTAAAAGAGTGTATTATTGTCCTGTAACCAGTTGAGCGAAACATCGAGTTACTGCTGTTTTTTGACCAACTTTTCCTTGTCTTTCGAGATGTAGTAGCGGTTTTTGTATCTAAAAAAAACCAAACTGACAATAGAACTTCATCATGGAGGCAGATTTAAACTAGTTGATTAGCTCCTGCTTGCTTGCTGTCCTTGTATCTATCAGTGTTTATTCGGCGATGTGCATTCAGTTACTGCACACAGTTGAATGTACACAAGATTTTGCGTCTGGACATTGTTCTCTTTTGCAATCCATCTTTTCCCCATTGTATTCTCTTTGAAGGCAGCTGTGCTTGGATTCTGTATGCTATGTATTTTCCTTTTGAATGGAGGCAACTGTATTTTCCTTTTTATTCTGTTGTTGCACACACAGCTCAATGTATGTATGCAAGATTCTGTGGCTGGACATGTTTTGCTTGTAAGATAATATCTATTTTCTCCTTGTGAAGGCATCTGTGTTAGGCATTGTCTTGTTTGTTTGGTAGGTAATGTGTCATTTGTGTTAGCAAGAAATTTCTTTCTTTTTTGGTAGATGATGTGTCATTGACAAGGCATGAGAGATCTTTTGCAGATATGGATAGACTACTTTGTCTTCTCGCCAAGGTGTGCTGTGCTGCTAACTAACCAGATATGGACTTGACATTTTCCCTCCCCCTTTTGAATTTTCTTTCTGGTTAGTACTAGTAATACCTGTCTTTTTTTTTGAGCCGTTCCCTAAAATGGGCATTGTAACGGACATCGTATCCATCTATGGATCGATCCGCGGATACTGATACAGGAGCACGTCATCTAACCATAGCCACATCCGTTCGCAAGTAGTTTAATCAAAATACATCAAATTCGGACGTAGTTCATTCGAATTCGGATATAGTTTACATAAATTAGGTGTATTTCATGCAAATTGAACAATTTTCATACAAAAGGACTTCAAACTAGTCTAAAACTGCAATGGTGCCCATCCACGATGGTCATGAGGAGCTACATGATGTGCAGCGGCGTTCGCCCGTTCTAGGTTGTGGGGATAGACAGAGGCAACCGTGACATTCATGCAAACCGGATGATTTCGGCCATTCCAGATCATCAAAAGATACGTCGGTCGGGCAGCGAAGAAGCTCAGTGTAGACGGCACAGAAGGCATGGCGAAGTTGCTTCATCTTCGGGGTCGCCTGCGGTGAAGATGCGGGATGCCAACCCGGAGAAGGTCATCTCGGCAGGCGATTGTGCGTGCGCCGCTTTCAGAGTGCGACCGAAGTATGAAGCGATGGTCAACGCCCCTTATCAGCCACCTCGCTCTACTAGAGCAAGACTCTTGCACACCAAATTGAACTGGCACAACTCCTCCGACGAGGAGAGGTGTTGCTCGTAATGGTCGACCAGATCGACGCTGCATCGGGCTTCTTGAGGAGAGTTGATGTTCGCAATCGATGTTTGATCAATGAGCCGACCTCTACCCCCAAGAGCATAGAGCTCGGAGTCATGGCGAAGGTGGAGGAAGAAGAAAGGGGAACTTTTGTGTGTGGTATGTTCCACGATCCTACGAGGGTCCATTTAAATAGCCGGTGCCGGCTAGGGGAGTGGATGAGTCGGTTTGAATGCGGGATACCGGATGGGTTTCTCGGCCGTTGCGCTGGTTTAATGCCGCATAGCGATGGATAGTTAGTCGTCATCGCATCTCTCCACCATTGAATAGGCACGGAGACCGGGACTCTCGGTCGGCGACCAGTACGTCCCTCCAGTGAAGGGTCGCGTCAACACTGGCTAGGCATCAATGCTGGCTGTAGTGGCTGGTCGCGCATGCGCTCGGCCGACATCCAATGACAACAATCTCCACAAATGCGCGGCAACCGCTTCATGAGCGGAAGGATTTCTGGTGTGAAGAGCATTTGGGTGGGGTCAGGTTTTCGGGATGGGAAAATGGATAGGTGTACCAACGCGCGGATGGATACATGATCGTGTTGGATGACAAAACTAGTTCGAACAACCCAATTCGAACGAATGTTGAAGGCTAACAAGCCTTCCGTCCTTCTCCAACGTGGATCCTCAAACCTCGCGCATACGTCCTTCTCCTGGGCTTTATTTTTCTTCGAGTCTCTGCTGTCCTCGGAGGCTGATTGATCCTCTTCATTCCGCCTTTTCTTGTTCAAGGTATCTTGATCTAGCAGCATAAGTGTTCCATTACCCTGCCGACCCGCATTCTTATCCACAGTAAGTTTGTGGCACACATTACCGCGCCCTTGTCCTTGTCCTTGACCCCGAGCACCTCCTCGACCTAAACCTCCTCTCCCACGAGAGTTAAATTGATACACATAATCCTTGACCTTATTGTTCTCGGGTTTCTCCGGTGAAGTCACCTCCACTCCCGGTTCAACTTCTTCTTCCTCCTCTTGATTGTGATTATTTGACCCGAAGGCTTTCCCCTCCTCCTCCTCTATCAGCCTGTGTTTTACCGTAGCTCCTGCTCCTTTGCGGCATGAAGCTAAGTGATTCACGGTATGGGGGCCTATCAAATTCATCTCTTCCCGTTGGAGTAGCACACATCAGCTCAGCATGTCCCAAAATTCCACAAGAGAAACAAAAGTATGGCGAAGCGTACATAGGAAAATACATAAACCATAGAACCCCCCCCCCCCCCCCCCCCCGCGCCGCCTCTCTCCCTGGCGACACGGGGGCTCCCTCCGGCGCCGTCACCCTCCCACCCTCCTCCACCCCCTCACCTCGCCGCCGCCAGAAAAGTCCGGTCTGGATCCAGGGAGGGCGGCGGCGGGGCTTCTCTTGGCGCAGTGGTACAACGGATCTGGTGGGTGGAGCGTCGAGCAGGGGCGCGGATCCGGCGACGGCGAGCGCAGATCCGACGGTAGCGGGCGCGGGTTGGTTGCTGCTGCGTGGTCGGGGTCTTCGGCGGGCGGGTGCAGGTGAGTGCACGGCTTGGTGCGGCATGCCCGTGCGCGGTAGGCCGCGGGCGCACAAGCGGGCGCCAGGCGGGCGCGTTCTGGGTCTTGCGCGGCCAGGCGTGGTGAGCGGCGGCTCGCAGGCGCGGGCGTGCTGGGGTGGCGCGGATCTTGCGTCGACTTCGGCCGGCGAGGCAAGGCGACGTGCTCTGCTCCGGATTCAAGGCGCCAGGGGCTGGAGACTGAGCACGGAGGTGTGGGCGCGCGGGGCTCTGGTTCGAGCGGTTCTGGCGCTCTACAGTGTGGCAGGGGTGAGGTGTGGTGCTGCTCGTCCTCTGCGAGGGGGCGGATCTGGTGCATGGGAGGTGTGCCGGGCGGAGCGGTGGCAAGTTTTGCAGGTGGTGGCGTCGGCCTCCTGTTTTGGAGGTGGTGGTGGCGGCGGCGGCGAGCTGCAAAGTACGCTGGCTGCTTCGTCTGGGTAGGTCCCAACGACTTTGGGCACGGTGAACTCCGCGCGAAAGCACTGCATCGACCTCGGTTGATGTCGGCGTCTTCGGACGTCGTTTCCCTCGTTGGAGGCATCGTTGAGGAGCTCCTTCACCTTGCTTGTCGTTTCGTGCCTCAGATTCTTCGGGTGAAAACTTAAGCTTCGAATTAACGGAGCGGGCATCGGCGGCGCCATCGTCGCCTCCCCCTTGGGGGCGATGCCTTGGAAGTCTGGTATTCCGCGAGGCAAAGCGGGTTAGCTTTGTTTGGCAGTTGCATTGTCAGCCAGAAGTGGGCCCGATCTCGGGACCGGTGCGGATGTCGGAGTAGCGGCTCCGGAGAACATCTTTGTGATGTGGAGCATTGATTTGGGTCGTGTGGGCCGCAAAATCATTGGCTCGTGTGGAGCGCGGTCTTGGGGCCGGTGGGGAAGTCGGAGCGGCGGCTCCGGGAACATCGTCTGCTTGTGGAGCGATGTATCTGGTCGCATGGGCGGCGCGGCCTTGGGGTCGGTGTGCCATGGGTTGTAAGTCGGAGTGGCGACTTCGGATAGTGTGGTTTTGGGTGTCAACTCTGGTTGCTAGGGCGACGGAGTTGTCGACTCGTTGGGTTCGCGGCCTTGGGGTCGGTGTGTGCGCTTGTCGCAGATGTATCGGTTTTCGGCTAGTTTTCCTTATAAACTAGCCAATTCTCTTCTTCTATATGAAAAAGGCAGAGCTCCTGCCGGTTGCTCGAAAAAAAAAGTATGACATATTTTCATATTGTATCTCAAAGAATTCAACCTTTTTTGTTTCTGCTTTCTCCAACTGACCCCATCATGGGCAGCAGGTCCTTGACGTTCAGCCATACTCTTGTCCTTAGACTCTCACCCCAAGCATACCCTTTTGCATCCACATCAATCTGGATCACTTCCCCAACTATGTCTGCACTTTTAATAATCCAAGGGGGGCATAATAGATTGTAAGGCAGGTTTACTACCCTCGTTCGGATCTTGATACGATCAAACTACAGCTCACTAAGGCGCCATAGTACATTGAAGATTTCTAGCACTACACAATGTTTTCCTACAGACCAAGCCCCCCCCCCCCCACCCCCCAAAAAAAACCCCCTGTCCTTGTCCCACTTTGAAACCCTAGGAAAATGTTTAGGGGGGTGTAGAGGCGGCTAACTGCTCCGACTATTTTTTTAAACACAGAACAACGCAGACGTTCACATACACGAGCATACACTCATCCCTATGAATGCGAGCACCAATGTCAAGTCTGAGACTTGAACTCTGATAGGTTGAAATAAGACAATCCTTCTAATCAACTCAACCACATGTTGATTCGCCCTCCGGCTGTTGTTGCTATAGCTTGCACCACCTCAACCACGGACATGAGACTCTGCAGGTGCACGCGTATGCCCTCCAACTTTTTATTTTTTTTTGATTTTTATTTGGTCGGAAACGTTTGCCCTCAAAATTTTATATTTTTTGAAAACGTTTCCATCGTGTACAGGTTAAAACACAGAAAAAACTCCATTGCTAGCCTGGGCTGTGGGAGGCCCAAGTTCCAGCCCAAACTCATTCATTCTCCCAGCAGAGAGAGGCAGAGGCGGCTGGTTGCTCTCCCCTTTGGCTCCGGCTGCAATCTCCTCATCCGATCTCCGGCGAAGGGGAAGAGCTTGATGGAACTCGATCTGTAATCCATGGACACCGAGCTAGCTGCTCTTGCCGCTTCTTATCTCGACGACGAGGAGGACGCCGTCACCAAGCCTCCTCACAGCTGCACTCCATCTGTATCTGTAGGACAGCCAAAGGTATTTAATTCCTGCATGCACCCAATCCCCAAGGACTCCCCGTCCCTGCACCCCCCCTCCCCATCATGGCTACCCCGACGCCGACAACGGCGGCGACCAGCCACCCTTCATCTTCATCGAGCCGTACGCCTACTTCGCCGACCGCCACAACACCACCACCGCCGGCTGCAGCATGGAGGGCCTCCGCCTCCGGCTCCGGGGGGAACATCATGGTGACCTTCTGCGCCGCCCAGCCGCCGCAGGTCTCGTACCTCTGCGTGCACGCCACCGCGTACGACACCACGCCGTGTTCGTTCGCCATCCCGCCCCGCATCGTCTCCACGGAGGAGACCGACGGCGGCGGCGTCCTCCTCCTGTCCGTCGTAGTCGGTAACCGCCCATCCGACGCCTCGCTCCCCCGCAAACGACACTACTTCGTCTACGACGCCGGCGTCCCCTCACTCACGCACATCAAGCACCCCGGCGACGACCACACTGTCAACAAGAATTCGCTTGCCATCGTGCGCACACCCATCAAACCTGATGATCACCGCAGCAGCAGCAGCTACGTCCTTGCCGCGCAATCTGCCGCGTTCGGATACGGCAATCCTGCTTCTCGCCTCTGCCTGTATCACTCCGATACCGACTCCTGGAGCAAAGTGCCGGTGAACGTCGATTCAGTCCCCTACGAGTTCAGAACAAACAAGGCGATCACCATCGGATCAGGAGATGAAGGTCTAGTGGCCTGGGTGGATCTCTCCCATATGATCACCTTCTGCAGCGTGCTGGACAACAAAAGCCCCAAGAAGAAGCTTTGGTTCTTAAGGCTCTCCATGTCGACTCTCCATATTGGCCTGCCCAAGATGAGCCTGGAAGATGATTGCATCCTTTACTTTCTAGCCAAGATTGACTACCGCGACAGGGAACGCACAGCATGGGTGCTTGCTGTTGACATGAAGAACAAGACTGTCGAGAGAGTGACCGAGTTCAGCCCCAAGAGGTCTATTGCCTTATCCACCGGTTATGATTCAAGTAGGATCTCCAAATATCTCAAAGTTGCTCCAGGTAAATGTTTCCACCACTGCCTTACCATCTGCCACTTTTGGTTCATCCTAAATTATTACGTTACCAGATTAATGCAAGTTTTTCTTGGTGGAGGGGAGACGGTATGATCATATCACACACATAGGCAGCATAGGGTTTAGTAGGGTGGATACTCTGAATTCAACAAAAATAAGATATGCTAGGTCAATTAGTGATACCGTTCATCTGAAGACAAGTTTAGGAACGCTGACGTTTGGCGCTGCAGATTTGGGAAGAACCTGGTGAGGTGTTGACACATTATAGTATAGAACTATAGATACACAGCACCGACAACACATGAGTGTTTCATGTCATTTTGGGAACTACAGTTTTCTACAATTGCTGTGAAATTCTCACCAGAACATTTTTTTTCTTCTGCGACACGTTTCACCATGCGTGGTGCTGCATTCTTGTAATAAGTTTGGCCTTTTTCAGCATCACAAGGAAGCCCTCCTAAAGTAGTGGTTATATAATAGGGCCGTGCTAAGAAGTTGAGTATGGATCATCAGGTTTTTTGTTTCTTCCAAACTATAACTGAAGACATGCTAATTTGACATGCCAGGTAAAGACATGAATAGCGAAATGACCAGGGATGCCACTGCATGCTGAAATCACCTTGCAGGAAGCTGCCCCGAGATGACCGCCATGGTGGTTAATAAGTGGAAGGAACTTTTTCCAATTTTCCTTATACCATTATTTTTCTTGTTTGGAGAGAGTTGTGTTTGAACTTTGAACTTTTGGTAAGTGGAGATTGATGTGAACATATGGTGATATGGATGATGTGCGTATGCATGATTGAGAGGCATGACATCTTTTGCAGATATGGACTACTTTAATTTATCTTCCTTGGCTGTGTTGTGCTGCTGCTAACTAACTCTTGAGACATGGACTTGGTGGTGTTAATATCCATCATGTCCCTGTTTTGATCCTTCTTTACCCTCCCACCTTTTTGTATGTAACTTTTGTGGCAAGTGTAGTTCCAGCGTGCATGGGTATCCATCAGCATACCCCAGGACCTCACATCCCAACTACTAATATAAACCATGTTGTCAGCGTCATCAAATTAAAGCTGATTGAGTTGACTGATTATCTCTCTCTCTCATCTCATGTGTTAACCTCATGATAGATCACTGCTTCAAAGTACACGTACAAGAAGGTCTCTGGTAGCTGCGTGGACAACAGGAAATAATCCACGTAGATAGGGCTGGACCTAAAGTTCTAAACCACAGTCACCAAGTATGTATGTGCAAGTTTGCCCCTGATCAAGATGTACAACTTGGATAATTTTACCACGAACTGGACGATGCTATAACATGACGAAAACAAGACTTTTTCCATGAGAAAACCTTAGACCAGTTCTATCATTTCTCCTCCTGGTGACGGCGGTGGTAGGCGGCAGTCCGACGGGAACGCAGAATACTTGACCAGATGATATTGCCGTGACGACGACCGCGGCTACTTGAATTACCTGCTAAGACGGTTGGACAAGGCACCCACACCTAACCTACCGCTTGGTTGGGCCAATCTCAACTCGTGGAATATCTCATGAACTGTTTTCTAATTTATGATTGGATATATACAAATGGATACATATCTAGATTTTGTAAGGTATTCATGAGAGGATTTTCACCAAAGCATTAGTAATCTAGTAACATTTTCATAACCAAAGCAACTTGCACCGAGAACAGCCTCAAAACCAAAATCAGAAGCCATCACTCTTGATTGTACAATAACATATTGGTCGCACACAAAAAACAAAGCTCTCCGCGGATTAACCATGAGTTCACATGAAGAACAAAGTTTTCGAACGGACACGACGTTTCGATACCGAAACATTACGAGTATCATATGAAAATGCTACGCCCTCTACAACCTGAGACATTAACTAGATCTAGTAACAATAGCTCTTTCATCTTAAGCCTTCACACGGCGAATCAAAGTGTTGACTGTCAACTCGTCTTTAAATGCTGCTTCCATTGGTGCATTGTTAAGAGGGTGGGTCATAAGACAGTGCGCCACTTTCTTACGAAACAATGGGATGTCATTCTGTTGAGACATAAAAGAGAAATGGATTCATGAAAGATGTTAGAAGCAATTATTTGTTGTGTAAATATCTTTCAAAATCAGTTATGTTTGCAACTTATAAAGCTTGAACATAAAATTGTCTACCGTGGAAAACTCTTTCATGACCTTTCCATCAAAATTCAGCGCGTATAGGATCCCGAAGAAACCACATTCACAGCTGGGAGGTGTTATATGATAAAACTTGTTAAGTGGAAACAATACAAGAATAGGAAAAAGGATCTCATGATTTGAAGCAAAAACAAAAGGAGAAACTCACAGATTAGTCTGTTTTGGGTACTCCCTAATGTCAACACGGGGAAATGATGCGAAATTGATCTTCATTCCATCACATTCCTGTGTGAGAGCTATAAAGTTTGTAATCTACAAAAACTCACAGAAAGTTAGAAAGTAAAACCATGCATAGAGATTATGTATTGGAAATCAAAAAAGGAAACGGTATGGGCTAACCAGGTTGTTGGCAACCCTCTTCAAGATAGATTGTTTCCCTTTTGCTACAACTGAGTCAAATATATTCCACTGCTTGTGCAACAAGTTTGCACAAACGACTATCCAATGGTGTTCATCAACAATTGTGAAGAACAGCTAAAAAAACATCAAATATGGATAAAAGAGGAACAACATGCAAGTTGCAGCTTGATTTAATCATGTTGACAAATGATACATGTGGTGTTCAGCTTGAGAACACTATATGCGAAAACCTGACGAAAGCAACAACAAAATTGAAGCATGATGCGAAACAAAAGCTCACTGAAACTTACCAAATCATACTTCTGAATCTCCTTTTTTAGGGCTCGCTTAAACTCAGCCATGACAACAGATGGTTGGAATCTCGATGGGTCTAACTTTAGACGATCCTGTAAAAGTGCCAAAACTTGATTAGTATTTGGTGCATGAAGCTATCGAAATATAATTTGATCCATTTCTTCTTTTTTCAAAAACTTACCGCCATGAGAACAGAGAGCATAAATTTTGTGACGGTGTTGTTTGCTTCTTTAAGATGTGACATGTTGAAGATCTCGATATATAGTGACATCACCTCATCATTCATATCCCCACGCGGCTTCAAGCATGCGCGGAATTTCTTGTATCCAATGTAAAATCCACCTATGTTAACAAATGGTTTCCTGCTACAAAGAGTTGCAAGAGAATGAATCATTTATGCAATGCAAAAAATGAAAAACAACACAACAAAAACATAGAGGTTGTAGGAAGCTCACGGTTGTTCGTCCTTCTTTGTCCTTTTCAATGGCTTCCCGTGCATAATGTACTTCTCGTACATAGCTTCCACCTCGTCAGTGGGCTCCTTTTTCTTCTTCTTCTTCTTTGATTTCGGTTTATTTGCTAGAGCGTTTGCCATCCTCTTTTTCCTAGTATTCTTGTCGTGGGTGCTTGGGACACTACTGACATCAACAATTTTCTCATCTGTAGCAACCGTTGTAGGTGCTGCAACAAAAATTGGTTAGGAGGGATTGTTGGAACATTTGCCGCAATGAACAAAAAAAGGAGAAAAAAGAGAAAATAAGTGGAGGAAGGGTAACATACTTGATACTATAGGGCTGCCCATGGGCATCTCATTGTATGACACATGAATCACTTGAGGAGTTTGCTCGTCTGTCGTAGGTACTGCACACACAAAAACAAATATACATGCGAAAATTGGTTAGGAGGGATTGTTGGAACATTTGCCTCAATGGACAAAAGGAGAAAAAAAATCGATGGAGGAAAGGTAGCATACTTGAGATACCAGGGTTGTCCATGGGCCTCTCATTGTCTGACACAGGAAACACGGTTGTGCTGAGTTTGAGTGTGCTGATTTTGCTATTCTTATTTGTAGGCTCCTCCATTGAATGCAACCACACATATTCTTCGGATCCTGTTTCAAATAGCTCGAAAGAAGGCTCATCATCCCATATGCCAGCTGCCGCACTCCTAGGTGCATCAAAGAAGAGTGGGGGGCTTTGGGGTAGAATATTGCCTTTCTTCTCGAAGCTCATACTTAGTTGCTCGCGAGTGCCGCTGACATCGATTGCAACATCATTGTTCTTTTCCAGATCTTCTGAAGCAAAAACCTTTTTCGTGATAACCTCAGCTGTTGCGGCTGCAGCTGGAGCATCCATCGCTTCCTCGTGACCTTCAGACATCGCTTCAAATGAAATGTTTGGCTCTTTGGAAGATGAGATAGCGTCTCCTACATCACGCAGCAAAGCAGCCATCCTGTTGCACTGCAATTCCTTTAAGCCTTGCCCAAACTTTCCTACCATGTGATCAACTTCCGACGCAAAGATACCCTTATGCTTGTCATACAACATCTGGAACTGGTCTGGTACCTGAGAAAAGATAATGTTCACAAAAAGAGGCCAGTTTGGATGCAACTTGCAGAAAAACATATATGCATCTTTTGGAACAATGGATGTTGCAAAAAAATATGGATGTATCTTTTTGGGACAATTAATGTAGCAAACAGAAAAATATGGTTGTAGCAAAAGCAATTAATTGAAGTCCATGGTTAAAGTATTTTCTGCTACATTCATAGTTGTGATCAGTAGAAATATATTTAAATAAAAAAAACAATGACATTTTTTCAGAGCATATACAAAGGGAGCAAAAAACAGAATAGTGGATGTAGCAAAACAGAATGGTGGATGTAGCAAAAAACATGATAGATGTAGCAAAAATATGTGCACTTACAACTAGGAAAAAATTCAGTCCAAGTCGTTATGAGTTGTGAAAAGAACAAGAGATTACCCTGAGATCTTGAATGCTAGGGAACGGTTGCTGAAGCCAATCATTAAGCGATGCTGATAAGTTTGCTCCCGCATCTTCGTTTTGCTGAGAGACATTTCCTTCATTTTTAGGTGCTTGAGCTTGATTTTCTTGCCCATAATTAGCTTCATCACCAACACCCTGTCCACTAGCTGCTTCAACACCAACTCCCGGGCCCTTAAGTTCTGCCGAGTATGGAGTATTGGCTAAGCTCTGAAACTGAGAGAAAAATGAAACAAAATTATGACATGGCACACCTAATTGGTGGCGTAAGCTTCAATGGAAACATGAATAAAAAAGGGATGTTACCGCAGTATGTTTCCCGTAGAATGGTTGGGTTAGAGTTAGCTTGTTTTTATCAAGTTTAACAACCCATTTGAAATCCTTTTGACAAACAACACGGATCCTCGGCGTAGAATAATCAATGACATGCTTGTTCTGGAGCCCGGGCGGTATGTGGAGATGATCCATGTATATGATCTGCAACATGCTAAAATCGTAAGATGAAAAAAAGTATGGTTTCATTCGTGTTGCGGAACACATGCAAGAAAGGGAAAACCAGATTTGATGTTGGAAGGAAAACATTTTTGTACCGCTAACATGGGCAGACAAGAGCCAATTTTAAACTCTGTTGGATTTTCAAGTACTCCTTGGATTCGCTTTTTCTCTTGGAATGTTGCAACCTCTTCCATTGCAGCTGCCAACAAGTGCTCATCCCAACTGAAATCACGCACCAAGGACATGTCTTCAAGGCTACCAAGATACTCAAGGTTAATCATATTGTCGGTACCTGGGCATAGAACTGTTGCCAATGCAATGAGTGCCCAGGTCCTGTTTACCATAACCTCATCTGTCTCGCTGCAATCTTCAAGCAACTTAATTGCATTTGCGATGGGCGCCTTGTTCCCGTCTTTGTAGATGTTGCGAAGGTCACAATGATCACACTTGTTAAGAAGCTTGATGGGTTTATCACCGGATGGGACGTTGAATATCCTCTTCACCATAAGTTTGTTGAAGTTTATGGCATTGTCCTTGTATTTGAACTGACGCAATGTATGGTTTGTGTGCATCACAACAAACTCGATAAGCTCATGGGGTACTATGAATGGTTTGATGTCCAACAAGTCTCCAAATGGTCCAGCCCTTACGATGTCATGTTTTTTTGGTGATAGACTATTCCCAACATTCCCCAACCGTTTTGGGTAGAACCTCAGCTTGAACCCACAATAATTCTTTGCAGCCTTCTTCTTTGTACTCTTCTTCTTCCCCTTGTTCTCACCAGAAGTGCCTGCGTCAACAAGTAAAAAGGAGTTGGCAAAAACTGAATAAGAACATAACTTGGAAAATGGTCGGGGACACATGTACTGCACAAATTCTGCATCTAAAAAATTCAACAAAACTACGCGCAGCAGTGCAACAAAAAACTTACTAGAAAAATTAGCAAATTCTGCTAGTGGGAACACAAGGCAATGCATATTGATTTTGTGTTGCAAGAATTCTTACTATGACATGAACACCGGCAATGCATCTAAAATTCTTACTTTGACATGATTTACTAGATCCTAACCTCCCAGACCCTCAGAACACCGGCAAACTGGCGCGCCTGCCCCTAAATCATTACCTATGAACCCCTAATTTCCAACTTGTGCACAATTCAAACCAAAATCCATGGAGGATGCATGAACTGGACAAATAAACAAAAGCACGGCGCTCCACCACCACCCCTACCTCCCTCTACGCACGCACACCGACGTGAACGCCGCCGACCCGCCGAAATCTCCGCCAGAAGCAACAAATCTCTGCCGGAATCTCCATTTTTGGGGGAGGAAACCAAAGGGGAAGGGAAAGCGCGAGGGGAAAAGCCGCGACTTACCTTTTGGAGCCTCCATAGATCGTCGGCGGGCAGAGTCCCACGCGACCGCCGCTCCCTCTTGACCTCCACGCGTTCGCCGCCTGGATCTGTCCCACAACCGCCGCCCGCGTCGTCTCCAAGTCACCCCGATTCCTTTGCAATAAAAAAGGAAGCTTCTAGATCGGGATAGAATTGAGGGGGACGTGGCGCAGTGTTGCCCGTGCGATCGCTGGAGATCCGACGACGCCCGCGTGGCCGGCTTAATGTGCGCCGGTCGACAGGGTGGGAACGTTTCCCTTCTAGGAATGCCAGGATACCCACGGACACAGGCAATAAATGTGCCATTCTTTCTTTTTTTACATTTACGAAAATGATTTATTACTGGTAGTGTATGCTCATGTAAGCCGTTTTGCATTTCCACCGAAATCATACTAATATTCGAAATGCCATGGAAGGAAACTAGATGGAAGGAAACTAGAGAGTGAAAGCCATTCCGGTATCCTCGGAGAACAAGGAATTCTTTGATTCATTTTTGATTCTAAAAAAACGCAAGAATAACAAAAGATTCATTGCATTGACGTGGGCAAAAAGAATCCTCTTATGAAATCGAAAATGTGTACAACAATGAAACAAGGCACACACTCGCCACACCTTTGATCCGAAACGAATATCGCATGCGACACTTATTGTGAATCGGAGAAAGGTCTACAAAAGGGGACGCAAAATCGCTGTCCTACACCATCATCCTCTGTTTACCCAGTGTTTTCTGGCCCAATCTTTGGTGCACGTGCAGGCAACAGATCATCGCTACAGCGTTTCGATGGCCGTCTCTGTCCTTCATCGGACGGGCGTACCTACCAGAAATTGCAGCAGAACAGAAATGGAAGAACAGCACTAGCAGCAAGGACACTTTGGATTTGGGGCTTCCCCATTTCCTTTTCCTGGACACATCACCCACCGCAATCGAGCCAGCCAATCATGTTGCTGATTTCCGACACTGAATCAGGATGCTGTTCTTCGTTTTAGGCAGGATTCATTTCACCCCCAGAAAGGAATTGTCGCAGATGCAAGAACAATCCAAAGTATCCTTCAATGATTGGTTGATTCATTCTCTCAAAGAAATTGTTCATTCACACAAAATTTCTGGCCCAATGATGGGAGAGCAAAAGCAGCAGAAGAGATTCTTACAACAGCTGAGCAGAGCAATGGAAGGGGATAAATTAACTGAACAGAAGGAATCGTCGTACATTAATCGATTGATTTGATCGAATTGTTCTAATGCTGCTGCTGATCCGAGGAGGAGGAGGAGGAGCTCGAGGAGGACGGCATGGCGTCCCATGGGGTCATGTCCATGGGGTAGCTGCCGAGGACGCGGAGGAAGGAGGTGAACTCCTGGATCTCGGCGAGGGCGTTCTGGGCGCGGACGTCGGCCATGGAGGCCTGGAAGTCGATGTAGAACATGTACTCGAAGTGCTTGGCGGTGCCGACGTTGGCGTCGTCGACGAGGCGGATGGGGCGGTGGCGGTGCGGCCGGCTCTCGATCTTGGTCAGGCTGATGTCCCTGAAGGCGAACGCCGACAGCACCTTGAAGAGCACCGACGTGCCCTCCCGGTCGTGCGCCAGCACTATGCTCGTCTTGAACGGCCGGTCCACCCGCGGGATGATGGGCTCCCTCGCCAGCATCACGAACCTCGTCACGTTCCCGGCGTCGTCCTGCACGCCGTCCGCCAGTATCTGCAGCCCGTACAGCTCCGCCGCGCGGGAGGACGCGATGGCCGCCGTGTCCCGGAGGTTGTGGGCGGCGATGTGCTCCGCCGCGCCAGCCGTGTCGTCGAAGGCCTCGCGGGCCACGTTGAGCCCCATGCGCGTCAGCGTGTGCTCGCACTGCGCCAGCGCCTGCGGGTGCGAGATGACCCGCGCCAGGAGCTCCCGCCGGACGCCCGGGAGGGCCAGCAGGCAGTGGTGGACGGGCAGCTGCACCTCGCCGACGATGTGGAGCCGGTGGCGGAGGAGCAGGTCGTAGTTGCGGTGGATGCTGCCGCCGAGGGAGTTCTCCACGGGGAGCACGGCGCGGTCGGCGATCCACAGCTCCACGGCCTGGAACGCCACCTCGAACTGGTCGCACGGGATGGCCTCGCACCCCGGGTACGCCTTGCCGGCCGCCGCCTCGCTGTAGGCGCCCGGCACGCCCTGGTACGCCACCCGGAGCTGCGCGCCGTGGAGCGGCGCCGGGGACAGGTCGCTGATGCTGAGCGGCCGGGGCAGGTTGGAGGCCGCCGCGGCGGCCGATTCCCGGACCAGATCCAGCGAGTCGGGGACGGTGCTGCTGCTGCTGCTGTCGGCCGGCGCCGCGAGCTTCCTGGTGCCGCCGGTCTGGCCGTTCACCTTGGGCGCGTTGTCGGTGGCGCTGGAGAGGATGGCGCAGGCCGTCTGCCACTCGCCGCGGCTGGCCGGCATCGCGCGCGCGGCGACGGCGCCGGCTCCCCTACTCCCGCCCACGAACCGGAATCGCGGCGCGGCCGCGCTCCGCATGGCCGCGGCGGCCTCCATGGCAGGCCGGACCGGAGCTACGGAATCCACCGAGCTGAGGTCGCCACCGGCAGCTAGTCGATCTGGTTTGTCTGGCTGGTGGCGGTGGGCGGTGGCGGTGGAGATGGAGGGTGGGTGGTAGGTGGAGCTCGTGGGCTGGAACGAAGCTGACCGGCTGGTGTGAGGGGGAAAAGGCGCCGTTTTTATGGGGGCGGAGGGAGGAGGAGGAGTTGGTGAGGGCTCGCCGTCCATCGTGGACTGGAAGGGGAGGGAGCCGTGCTCCGTTTCATTTCCCTTTCTCCTCTCCTCTCCTCTGCTGCGTTCCGACCGTGGTAAAAAGACATGTTTTTTTTCTTACTTTTGGTAAGTACTCCACGTTTTATATCTATGTATACAAATGTGAGTCGACTAATTTGGAACGGAAGGAGTAAGAGCATCTCCAGCCGTTCGCCCCCCAGGACGATTTGTGGCGCTATTTTTAGCGCCGCTTGGGGGGCACTTGCGCGGCGATAGGTCCTGGGGAGGCCGGCTACCCAGCCGCGGCCCCAAAATGACCTCCAAGTATCGGCCAAATTCAAACAAAAAATGACCAATTTAGAGGAAGTTCGACTGAATTCATAATATTCGGGCGATTTTTACATAAAAGATAAAAAAACTACGCTAGCATACTGATCGAAGAAGAAGGAGTAGAGCGCCTCCATTGACGACTCCGGGCCGCATCCCTCCTCCAGCAGCGCCGCCGGCTGCACCGCCATCGTCGTCGTCGCCGTCGCCTCCATCCTTTGGCTCCGGCTTGACACCGGCCTGCGCGCCACAGGTCCCGCCGCCGATGGAGCCCCTCCTCCTCCGAACCCGCAGTGGCTCCTCCTCCTCGTCGTCAGTGCCGTCGAGGACGATGAACGGCGGCGACGGAGGTCGTGGAGGCACCCACTTGCTGCGGCTGCTGCTGCCCTCGCCGCGCTTCGCCTGCTCGGCGCGCCTCGCCAGCTCGGAGCGCTGGGCTTCCTCGGCCCGTTTCATGGCCTCGACCCGATCCATCTCCAGCTGTTGCAGGCGCACCTGCTCGGCGAAGTAGTCTCGTCTCGCCCAGTCCATCTGGAAGGCGAGGCCCTCTTCGTCGTCGCTGTCGGCGGCCGGCGGCGGGGGGGGGGGGGGGAGGCGGCGGGGCAATGTCCTTGTCCTTCTTCTTCTTCCCAAGGACCTTGCCGAGGAAACCACGACGCTTCGCCGGGGAGTGCTCCTTCTTCACCTCCAGTTTCACCTCGGTTTCCACCGGGGCGAACTGTGGCGTCGAGAAGGCCGGCCCCGACGATTGGGAGCGCGAAGGAGCGCCGGAGGAGGACGACGAGCCGCCGTCGTCGTCGCGGGGCATCGACGCCCACAGAGGAGTGCTGCGGGTGTAGGATCGACGGCCCAGGCCGGCGCCGTAGCCCATGTTGGGGTAGTCAAGGCGCGGCGAGTTGCCATTGTCAATGTGGCGCATGACGAACTCGAGCGTCCGCCCCGGCGCGCTCCACCAGCGTGCCCGCCCGTCGCGGTTGTACCGGCCTGCCACGATGGCCAGGCCATTGGTAGAGGCCCGTGCCTGGGCACGCCAGAGCTCGAAGTACTTCTCCCAGGCAGGCGTATTGCTCGCCGCGTTGCCTGGGTTGGCGCGCTCCGTCGCAGTCATCGTGGCCCGCACCGCGTCCACCTCCCGACGGAAGGCGGCCGTGCCGATCAACGGCACCGGAGGTACCGGCACACCGTCGGCGGACAACACCCACGAGTGGGGCGGCCTGGTGTCCGGCGGGCATGGTTAGCCGGCCTGCGCGAGGAGGAGAGCCTCCATCTGCGACAGGCTCCGGGTACGGAAACCGTTGCGGGCGAGCTCGTCGTCGGCCATGGCGAGAGAGGAGAGGAGAGTGCGCGGCGAGATGGCGAGAGAGGAGAGGGCGGCGAGGAACAGAGAGGGCAAGAGAGGAGAGTGCGCGGTGAGGCGCCCCGGGGAGCCCCTTTTATAGCGGGGGAAGAACGGGAACAGACGGCGGCACGGTCGTCGGACCGTTGGGTTTCTCGGCGACCCGCATTGATGCCCTCTGCGTCGATTGGACTCGTCACCGGCGCCGCATTGATTCTCTGCGGCGGCGACAGGTGCGGGGAAGCCGAGGCGAGACGATGACGACGACAGGTGGGGCGCGGCGCGAGGACGCGCGAACTTTCCTTCCCATTCGCGCGCTTTCCTTTCATCCAGGCGACCCCAAACGACCCCCAGCGCGCTGGGTTTGAGTTGAGATCGCCGGACTCAATTTTGGCCCAATCCGGCGCTATTTGGGCCCTTGGGGGCGCGGCTGGGGGAATTTCCTCCCCACGGCGCTACTTTCGCCGTCCTGGGGGCCTCTTGGGGGCGCGGCTGGAGATGCTCTAAGTAAAACGTTCCTCATATTCTCCATGGATAAGATATCCCCCTCGTCCGAATATACTATATTGGCAAATTTTGGTAAAAATTATTGTAATTTATCTTTGTTTTATTACTAATGTGACAAAATCTATAGACAATTGATTATGTGTGGGGTTTCCTTACTATGTGTGTGCTTTTTATGGTTGATTGGTGGGTATAAATGTTGACAGTAGGAAATTGTGCTGACGGTGAGGCTAAGGTTGGCTGACGAAAGAGATGGCAAAACAACCGTGAGGAAATTCTTTTTAGATAGTAGAGATAGAGATAGAGATATACATTTTTAACAAGTATTTTCAAACCGGAGAGAGAAAAAACCAAGCCTTATATCTATAAAAATATTTTCCCACATGCGAGTGAAGTGAAGATAAGGCATGGATGACGACATAGGGTGCAATAGAGGAAACCATTAATCAAAATTTCAAATAGTCTATAACATCCTTTGGGAACAAAGATAAGTCATCGAAAATCCAAAAAAGAAAAAGAAAAGAAAGGCAAGTCGTCACATTAAAAATTTTAGGCATGTTTCTACTTATATTTGCCATGCTGCTGCGATTCAACATCATCTTTGTTTGCGCATTTTTGGCAAGGACGACTCTATAAAAGCATTGGGATAAGTTGACTTGAACCCAGGTAAAATGAATGACACATACTTCACACCTTCACAAAACTTGTGCATATCATTGCTCATTAGTGGATGGCAGTATTTTATTGCAGTTTTGTCCCTGGTTTTCGGAATCTCATAAATTAAAAAGCCTCTGAATTAGATGATATCAGGTGATGAATGAATCGGATCATCTTATTTGATATCTACAGTTGGAAGATCCACATTAATTATACGCTTTATACACTAAGGCGATACGTTAATTTAAACTCACAACGACATGTCACATTAGTTTCATAATGGTTAACTCGCTCACGTTAAAGTAGTCTCTTTTGATTCAGAAGTAGTCATCATGGAACATCGACTCATCTCACACATTTGGGGCTCAATATTTACACAACTCCGTGTCTAGAATAGAAATAGAAATAAATGGTTATATGGATGATCTTGTACTTTTCCGAGTTAATTGTCAAAACCGGCACAATCCAATCATCGAGTGCCGAAAATCACCGAGTCGCTAACACTATACAATGTGCATCTATTTTCAGTAATACTTATGCGAAAACACTAAACGGTCGATTAAGCGTCTTGATAGTGAAACTGCCACCTAGTCGTGCTCGTCAGGGCCACTTAACAAAGAGAGTCAACCCCGTTATGCTTGACCTTTATGACTCGTGGGACCCACATGTCAGTAGCAACAAAAAATCCTTAAATATAAATAAACAATTTCATTCAAAAACCATTTTTTCCAACTAGAAAATGAGAAAAATCATAAAAAAAATATATTAAAAATTCATCCAAAAAGGTAATTGTATTTTAAAATAATTATTTCAATAAATAATTTCCATCTTAAAATGGTAAAAAATAATAAAAAAATATTTTTGTTCCACAGCAATATATTTTTTATTCAACAAATACATTTATTATCAAAACAATTCTATAGAAAATGATAAAAAAATCTCAGGTCCAGGCGTTGCACTGGACATATTTTTAGCTAATTTTCGATGCGCCCTGACAGGTCGGACCCATGGTAATATTTTTTATTTTATTATTAGTTTTTTCTCCTTTTTATAGAATTTTTTTGGATGAAAAAAGAATTTTATCATTTTATGTTTATTCGATGTAAAAAATTATTTTTAAAAGAAAAATATTGTTATTTTTAGTTATTTTAGCTTCTTTATTAAAAATATTTTTTTAAGTAAAATATTTTTATTTAAAAGTTTTTTATGTTGCGAATGAGATGTGGGTCCCACATTTCATAACAGCCAAACATAACGGTTAGATGTATCGGGGTTAAATTTCCTATTAAGTGGCCCTGATGGGTGGGTCCCTTTGTTAGTTTGAGTATCAAAACGTGATCAAGTTCGTTTATAGTGTTTTGTGCACAACTATTACTAAAAAAATAGGTGTACATTGCGAATTATTAGCGACTCGGTGATTTTCAGCACTCGATGACTGAATTGTGATGATTTTGACAATTAACTCTACTTTTCCTTACAACAACGCATGCACTACTTGCTAGGTAGCTGGATACCATCCGCCAACAAACAATTAGTTTGGTACTTACTATTCTTCTTTAATAACGGCATTGCTATTCATTCGAAGTTTATTACTTATTTTGTTCCAAAATAACTGTCTCAACTTTTTACTAGCTCTAGTATAAAAATTTAATAAGGCTAAGACAGTTATTTTAAAGAAAAAAAAAGAGTACTATATACTCACTCGGTCCTATAATTTTTATCGTGGTTTAGTTTAAATTTCAATTAAAACCACGATAGAAATTATTGGATGAAGGGACTATATGGCAGTCATCCACCAGACCATCTCACGGCGCAAAGCATGTACCAGATGCACATCAAGCAAATAACATCATGTACAGATCAATTCCGTTTTTAACAAATGAATCATACTATTAGTACAGTGATGTTGATATTTGACGATTAGTGTTGGGCACAAGCAACGTGAAGTATAAAGGAAAACACAATCCACGACCACGGCACCAACTACATGTACGTGCACGGATCGACTTCGGCAGCACACACGTGTCTAGCTATAGCACGAATCGTTCGATTCACTGTATATTTGCGGGCCAGTTTGGTTACTTGCATCATACTTCCTCCGTTTCAAAATAATTGACTTGACTTTAGTTCAAGTTTAAACCAAACGTGAACTAAAGCCAAGTCAATTAAATTGGAACGGAGGGAGTATTTTTTTGTGCTTTTGTTACTCTAATTCAAATAGAACATGTTGAGTGGATGTAGGTCAAAATTATATTGTGTACATAGTTTAATTGATATGTATTGCATCAGTAAGCGCCTAAGCGGTCTGTGTTTGTTGTTTGAATGTCGGCATGAGTTGAACGGATGCAAACCACGCATGTTTGGTTGACGCAGCCCCACTTGTGGTGGGTCAATGGCTGCTAAACATGGCCTGGTGTGGATGGGGGATGACGACCAAATGGCATCCAACATTTCAATTCCACGTCGGATGATGGATTTTAGCCATTGTTTCCGGATGGGGTTACCAAAGGGGATTGGAATGAGGCAGTGCAGTCGAGGGTCGGCCGGAGAAAGTGAAGGGGTGGTGTGAATGTAGTCTATGCAGTGAAAGGAGAGATGAGAGGGAGTTATGAGACGTCGTATACATCATCTCCCATGCTTCCCATCGCGTGCAAGCGATTCTGGTAAACAAACGATTCGATCGTTCCTCCTCAACCTGGTCCAAGAGTGCTTGAAGGTTCATGCTGACCAGAAATCAGATGCAACTTAGGTAAGCAAACATGCCATTTCCACATCGTGTAAATGTGGGAAGGCCCAAACACAAAGTACCTAGCTTTATTTTAGAGTTTCTTTACGGTGCATCAAGTAAATATGGACCGTTCGTCAGACCAGACTAGACGGTCTAGATCCTAATATGGTACACTCATGTCCCATGTATCATGAGAAGGCCCGAGGAATATTTTCGATAGAAAAATTATTTTGACATTTATTTAATTGTTTTTAAATTTATAATATTCAATTAAAATTTATGAACGATATTATCCTGTGAACCGACTTTTTTTTCCATTAGACGACCGGTTTTTTAAACCATTATTTCCTTGGGCTTAAGTAAAGCCCATGTAATTTGAACCGTTGGATCATCTAAAATGATACACCTCCCCTCATGTATCATGATGCACCGTAAAATCTCTCTTATTTTATCGGGTGGAGCTAGTAGAAAGTAGCTAGCTAGCCGTGCGAACCATCAATTTATTGAGAAAAATGGACAAATCAATCGTTGGCGCTCATGCACACCATTTTCAGGTCTTTCTGGTGAAACTATTTGAAATTGGAACCAGCATCTCCTTGTCGTAGTATGATACTTGTTGGAGAGCACAAACACGTGGTCGGACAGTCGCACCAGATGAAGTTCGACTTTGCCCCTAACCATCCATCATTGGTGCGAGACCGTGCCTCCTAGAATAATTGGATTTTTTATATATAAGAGACCATTTGTGAGAATGAGATGATAAAACAGAGTGGCGCCGCGCTAGTGGGGGAGGCGGTGCAGTGGCGGCGGCCCGCTGGGCGTGCTAGTCATGGCCCGGTCTTTGCTCTCGAACAGCGGCGGCGCGCAGATCCATGCTATATATTTCTTCGGCGGAGGTGCAGACTGGTTGGATGACCCTCTTCGGCTGGCGGGTGGCGGTCAGTGGCTTCGCGGCGGTCTCAGCCAGTTGAGTTGGATGGGAGGGATAGGAAGGAAGAATCTTAGGCGGTAAACCGTCCATGGTCGTTCGGACGACTTGAATGCAGGTGCTTGGCAGAGTGGGAACCATTGGGGTTGCGCGTTTAAACATTGTAAACGCCGTTTCCCTAGCTATAGGTGCCATTGTAAACATATTTTTTGTTACTTCATTTAAACAAATACTTTCTCCATATCAAAATATAGATAGTTAACGTGTACTATACGAAGTACTTATATTTCAATACGATACGGAGGGAGTAGTTCTGTATGTTGAAAATTAAGAATAATCTCAACGAAACCTCGTCGGAAGCCACCCCTCCTCTCTGGTCATGCGACTGCAAATAAATTCTCGGTACATAACGTGAAGCAACAACACAAGGTAGTATAAACAAAGTTGCAGTCAAAGTGCCACCTGCGTATGTATATATAATCGTTGCTCGTTTCAGTCAGGGACAACAACTCTATTTTAACTTAACTTGGAAACACGTACGACATGTTCGTTGCATTTGTCTCACCAACCTCGTCTTACTCTTACAAAATATAGTTGACAACTTACTAAGCAATCACGGGCTTTTATTCCAATCGCCCACGTTGATCCACTCCAGGAATGGCCATCAACAAAACTAAGCTTAAATTGTTCGTAATTGTCTCCCAACTTAATTTGTGTTTCAATTTAAAGCTGGATAGCTAACAATATGCACAAACCGAGTGGCGGAACAAGGCCGAAGCAGGAAGACATTATCCTAAGCCGAAGGTGACACCATTGTGACACCCCCAACGATCGAAGACTTGTGTAATACCTGAAGAGGGGGAAATTCCGTCTCCCACTCGTAGATCGGAGCCTCTCTGCACACCCCCGTCGACGGAGGAGGAAGACCATGAAGGAGAACCCTAGATCGCCTTCGGGTAGTCAGTTGAGTACACATCTTTTTGGTGAAATCAACATATACTTGTATAAATCTTGCAAAAAAAATTTACAAATTGGTATATTTGACTCCACAATTTTAATTTGACCACACATATATGATTTTTTTCTTGAAAAGATGCCAATAACTATGATACGAGCTAATATAAAAATATGTTTATGAACATGTTGATTTGGTATTGCAGACATTAATATTTCTCTTCGTAAACACAAAGAAGTAGGAAAATGAAAATACACCATGGTTTTCTTTTATAATTTCATTCAGGGGTATATATTTTGGGAAATGATATAAGGGAACGTCAGGAATCATGTCGCCTGGCGCGATTGATTCTGAATCGTTTGATCATTCATACGGTTCATAGAGCAGAGGGAATCACCACATCAAAGACTTTTTATTGTTCGCACTTAGATAAAAGAAGCATGAACGTCTTTCAAATCGACTCCACGTGACTGCCGGTGCAGTGGTACTTTCCACTTACCTGCATCCAAAAGGCATGTGTTTAAACCCTAAGGCCTTCATTTTTTGTACTTTTTATGAGAGATCACAAAATACACAAAGAAATTTTGGAAAAAATATTGTTTTATTAACATGACAATTTTATGATAAATATTTTTTTCTTGTTTTGGTAGATGGAAAAAAATGCAAAAGAAATAAGATACATGACGATTTTTTTGTTTGTTCAACAACAAATTCATGTATTGATGGCAACTTTAATTTGTAGACCATGGTAATTTTATTTTTTCAAGCATGGAGAATTTATTATTGATCAATGGAATTTTAGTTCCTGTAGAATGATAAATTTATTTTTGCACCATGGCAATTTTAATTTTTTGGGAAATCTAGTTTCTTTATCATGGTATAAATCTAGTTTAAAAAATATGGAGAATTTATTATTAGTGTATGGCAATTGTATATTATATAGTCTGACAAATATTTATTTTGAACCATGACAAATTTACTTACTTCATCCTAACAAATTTAAAATTTGACGATTGGAATTTTAGTTCTTTTATCATGGCAAATTTGAATTTGAAATATGACAAATTTAATAAAAAAACATGTTTTTCTGTAAAACAAATGTCATGGTAAATTTACTAGAGTTTTTTTAACCACGGAGCATTTTGTAAAACAATGTTGTTCATATAGTCTCCTGGCAATTTTCTCAAAAACAAATTGTAACTATTTTCATGTACCTAGAAATTGCGTCTCCCACTGGTAGATCGGAGCCTCTCTGCACACCCCCATCGACGAAGGAGGATGACCAAGAAGGAGAACCCTAGTTCGCCTTCGGGTAGTTAGTTGAGTACACATCTTTTTGGTGAAATGAACATATACGTGTATAAATCTTGTAAAAAAATACAAATTGGTATATTCGACTCCACAATTTTAATTTGAACGCACATATATATAAAAATCTCAAAAAGATACCAAGATCTATGATACGAGCTAATATAAAAATATGTTTATTAATCTAGTCATGTTGATTTGGTAGTGCAGACATTAATATTTCTCTCCATAAACACAAAGAAGTTTTCGAAAATACACCATGGTTTTCTTTTATAATTTCATTGAGGGATATATATTCTGGGAAATGATATAGAGGGAACGTCAGTGGTTGAGTTTTGCGCTGAGAGGACTCTTGGTTTAGCCAAGGGCTGTGATGCAAGTAGGATCTCCGCATATTTCAAAGTGTAACTGATTGTGGTTTAGTTTGTATTGATGTCTGAATGTGTTGCTTCCAATACATGCGAAATTACCATAGTAATGCAGATTTTTCTTGGTATATCACCATATCACACCCATAGATATTGTAGGGGTTTGGGGTGAATAATATGATTTGGGCCGAAACACTACTCGACCCGCTGAAAATGCTTACTTCCTCTTCCCATGTATTTAAACTAACCTTGTTTAACTCCCGTTTCTTGTTTACCCCACAACAATGACCTATAAGTGTGGCTGCATGCGGCGTTGCATGTCTCTTCCTATGCCCTAGGTTGTGCATGCTCGTTTTACATCATACTCATTTATTACTCAACCAAAAATTGCAGAAAACTGAGCGTGGAACATCAATTAGTATGACACATCTAAATGCACGATATGGTGACAATGTGGTGTTAATGGTTTACTGGTTTTTGCTCTTTATGCAGTTTTTCTTTTTTTATTTCGTGTAAGGTATTGCTCAGAAGTAGGTGTCTTTGTATTTGCCCACACCGCTTCATCACCGCGTTGAAGCACTAACTTCATTCCGTTGACTCGCACCCACAGAAGCTCCTCTGAGGAGCCCCCCTCCCGTCGTTGGGAGGTCACAGCATGGAGCATCAAGAAGACCATCATTGATCACCCCTTGGCCATGGATTGGAACATGGTTTGCAAGCTCGATTCCACCGATATAAAGGTCGATGATGTTGGTGCCCACCCAGCCTTGTCGACTCTACACCTTGGCCTGCCCACCCTCAGCCTGCAAGACGATGACATTGTTTACTTCCTTGGCAAGATTGACTACCGCAAAAGCAAACACACAGCTTGGGTGTTTGCTATTGATATGAACACCAAGAATGTTGAGCAAGTGGCCGAGTTTAGCGCCGAGAGGACTCTTGGTTTGCAAAAGGGCTACGACGCAAGTAGGATCTCGGCATATCTCCAACCCGCTCCAGGTAATTGACTCCAAATAGTATGAATTCAGCTGAATAAGATATGCTTTGCCATGATACTAGTTTGGGAGGAACCTAGTGAGGTTTTGAACACATTATATAGATATGAAAATGACATGGGAGCTGATACAAGAGTCTAGTTTGAAAGTCAAATCCCAACAATTTGGGGATGCTAACAGTGAAACTATCACCAGAGCAATTCACAGTTCTGGGCAAGCATTGCATGCTTACCAAGTTTGGTCGTTTTTCAGTAGTCTTTTCGCATGCAAATGTAGAATGATGATGGTTGTATTAGCGTTAGCTGTTTGCAGATAAGTTTTGCTTTCCTGGACTAGTACTAATGAAGACATGTGGAATGTGACATGCCAGGTACGAAGCAAACACCAAAATGACCATGGTTGCCGTTGCATAAATCCCCTTGCAAGAAGCACAATGGAGATGATGACGCCATGGTGATTGATGTTGCATGGAAGCTGTATGACCTGAAAATAGTACTTAGCTGTACTGTTTACTTAATTAGTAGTTGTAATGTTTACTTCCTCGCCAAGATTGAGTACTGCGAAAGCAAACGCACAGCTTGGGTACTAGCTTGCTGTTTACATGAGGAACAAGATTTCTACGCAAGTGGTTGAGTTTTGCGCTGAGAGGACCCTTGGTTTAGCCAAGGGCTGTGATGCAAGTAGGATCTCCGCATATTTCAAAGTGTAACTGATTGTGGTTTAGTTTGTATTGATGCCTGAATGTGTTGCTTCCAATACATGCGAAATTACCATAGTAATGCAGATTTTTCTTGGTATATCACCATATCACACCCATAGATATTGTAGGGGTTTGGGTGGATAATCTGATTTGGGCCGAAACACTACTCGACCCGCTGAAAATGCTTACTTCCTCTTCCCATGTATTTAAACTAACCTTGTTTAACTCCCTTTTCTTGTTTACCCCACAACAATGACCTATAAGTGTGGATGCATGCGGCGTTGCATGTCTCTTCCTATGCCCTAGGTTGTGCATGCTCGTTTTACATCATACTCATTTATTACTCAACCAAAAATTGCAGAAAAATGAGCGTGGAACATCAATTAGTATGACACGTCTAAATGCACGATATGGTGACAATGTGGTGTTAATGGTTTACTGGTTTTTGCTCTATCTGCAGTTTTTCTTTTTTATTTCGTGTAAGGTATTGCTCAGAAGTAGGTGTCTTTGTATTTGCCCACACCGCTTCATCACCGCGTTGAAGCACTAACTTCATTCCGTTGACTCGCACCCACAGAAGCTCCTCTGAGGAGCCCCCCTCCCGTCGTTGGGAGGTCACAGCATGGAGCATCAAGAAGACCATCATTGATCACCCCTTGGCCATGGATTGGAACATGGTTTGCAAGCTCGATTCCACCGATATAAAGGTCGATGATGTTGGTGCCCACCCAGCCTTGTCGACTCTACACCTTGGCCTGCCCACCCTCAGCCTGCAAGACGATGACATTGTTTACTTCCTTGGCAAGATTGACTACCGCAAAAGCAAACACACAGCTTGGGTGTTTGCTATTGATATGAACACCAAGAATGTTGAGCAAGTGGCCGAGTTTAGCGCCGAGAGGACTCTTGGTTTGCAAAAGGGCTACGACGCAAGTAGGATCTCGGCATATCTCCAACCCGCTCCAGGTAATTGACTCCAAATAGTATGAATTCAGCTGAATAAGATATGCTTTGCCATGATACTAGTTTGGGAGGAACCTAGTGAGGTTTTGAACACATTATATAGATATGAAAATGACATGGGAGCTGATACAAGAGTCTAGTTTGAAAGTCAAATCCCAACAATTTGGGGATGCTAACAGTGAAACTATCACCAGAGCAATTCACAGTTCTGGGCAAGCATTGCATGCTTACCAAGTTTGGTCGTTTTTCAGTAGTCTTTTCGCATGCAAATGTAGAATGATGATGGTTGTATTAGCGTTAGCTGTTTGCGGATAAGTTTTGCTTTCCTGGACTAGTACTAATGAAGACATGTGGAATGTGACATGCCAGGTACGAAGCAAACACCAAAATGACCATGGTTGCCGTTGCATAAATCCCCTTGCAAGAAGCACAATGGAGATGATGACGCCATGGTGATTGATGTTGCATGGAAGCTGTATGACCTGAAAATAGTACTTAGCTGTACTGTTTACTTAATTAGTAGTTGTAATGTTTACTTCCTCGCCAAGATTGAGTACTGCGAAAGCAAACGCACAGCTTGGGTACTAGCTTGCTGTTTACATGAGGAACAAGATTTCTACGCAAGTGGTTGAGTTTTGCGCTGAGAGGACCCTTGGTTTAGCCAAGGGCTGTGATGCAAGTAGGATCTCCGCATATTTCAAAGTGTAACTGATTGTGGTTTAGTTTGTATTGATGCCTGAATGTGTTGCTTCCAATACATGCGAAATTACCATAGTAATGCAGATTTTTCTTGGTATATCACCATATCACACCCATAGATATTGTAGGGGTTTGGGTGGATAATCTGATTTGGGCCGAAACACTACTCGACCCGCTGAAAATGCTTACTTCCTCTTCCCATGTATTTAAACTAACCTTGTTTAACTCCCTTTTCTTGTTTACCCCACAACAATGACCTATAAGTGTGGATGCATGCGGCGTTGCATGTCTCTTCCTATGCCCTAGGTTGTGCATGCTCGTTTTACATCATACTCATTTATTACTCAACCAAAAATTGCAGAAAAATGAGCGTGGAACATCAATTAGTATGACACGTCTAAATGCACGATATGGTGACAATGTGGTGTTAATGGTTTACTGGTTTTTGCTCTATCTGCAGTTTTTCTTTTTTATTTCGTGTAAGGTATTGCTCAGAAGTAGGTGTCTTTGTATTTGCCCACACCGCTTCATCACCGCGTTGAAGCACTAACTTCATTCCGTTGACTCGCACCCACAGAAGCTCCTCTGAGGAGCCCCCCTCCCGTCGTTGGGAGGTCACAGCATGGAGCATCAAGAAGACCATCATTGATCACCCCTTGGCCATGGATTGGAACATGGTTTGCAAGCTCGATTCCACCGATATAAAGGTCGATGATGTTGGTGCCCACCCAGCCTTGTCGACTCTACACCTTGGCCTGCCCACCCTCAGCCTGAAAGACGATGACATTGTTTACTTCCTTGGCAAGATTGACTACCGCAAAAGCAAACACACAGCTTGGGTGTTTGCTATTGATATGAACACCAAGAATGTTGAGCAAGTGGCCGAGTTTAGCGCCGAGAGGACTCTTGGTTTGCAAAAGGGCTACGACGCAAGTAGGATCTCGGCATATCTCCAACCCGCTCCAGGTAATTGACTCCAAATAGTATGAATTCAGCTGAATAAGATATGCTTTGCCATGATACTAGTTTGGGAGGAACCTAGTGAGGTTTTGAACACATTATATAGATATGAAAATGACATGGGAGCTGATACAAGAGTCTAGTTTGAAAGTCAAATCCCAACAATTTGGGGATGCTAACAGTGAAACTATCACCAAAGCAATTCACAGTTCTGGGCAAGCATTGCATGCTTACCAAGTTTGGTCGTTTTTCAGTAGTCTTTTCGCATGCAAATGTAGAATGATGATGGTTGTATTAGCGTTAGCTGTTTGCGGATAAGTTTTGCTTTCCTGGACTAGTACTAATGAAGACATGTGGAATGTGACATGCCAGGTACGAAGCAAACACCAAAATGACCATGGTTGCCGTTGCATAAATCCCCTTGCAAGAAGCACAATGGAGATGATGACGCCATGGTGATTGATGTTGCATGGAAGCTGTATGACCTGAAAATAGTACTTAGCTGTACTGTTTACTTAATTAGTAGTTGTAATGTTTACTTCCTCGCCAAGATTGAGTACTGCGAAAGCAAACGCACAGCTTGGGTACTAGCTTGCTGTTTACATGAGGAACAAGATTTCTACGCAAGTGGTTGAGTTTTGCGCTGAGAGGACCCTTGGTTTAGCCAAGGGCTGTGATGCAAGTAGGATCTCCGCATATTTCAAAGTGTAACTGATTGTGGTTTAGTTTGTATTGATGCCTGAATGTGTTGCTTCCAATACATGCGAAATTACCATAGTAATGCAGATTTTTCTTGGTATATCACCATATCACACCCATAGATATTGTAGGGGTTTGGGTGGATAATCTGATTTGGGCCGAAACACTACTCGACCCGCTGAAAATGCTTACTTCCTCTTCCCATGTATTTAAACTAACCTTGTTTAACTCCCTTTTCTTGTTTACCCCACAACAATGACCTATAAGTGTGGATGCATGCGGCGTTGCATGTCTCTTCCTATGCCCTAGGTTGTGCATGCTCGTTTTACATCATACTCATTTATTACTCAACCAAAAATTGCAGAAAAATGAGCGTGGAACATCAATTAGTATGACACGTCTAAATGCACGATATGGTGACAATGTGGTGTTAATGGTTTACTGGTTTTTGCTCTATCTGCAGTTTTTCTTTTTTATTTCGTGTAAGGTATTGCTCAGAAGTAGGTGTCTTTGTATTTGCCCACACCGCTTCATCACCGCGTTGAAGCACTAACTTCATTCCGTTGACTCGCACCCACAGAAGCTCCTCTGAGGAGCCCCCCTCCCGTCGTTGGGAGGTCACAGCATGGAGCATCAAGAAGACCATCATTGATCACCCCTTGGCCATGGATTGGAACATGGTTTGCAAGATCGATTCCACCGATATAAAGGTCGATGATGCTGGTGCCCACCCAGCCTTGTCGACTCTACACCTTGGCCTGCCCACCCTCAGCCTGCAAGACGATGACATTGTTTACTTCCTTGGCAAGATTGACTACCGCAAAAGCAAACACACAGCTTGGGTGTTTGCTGTTGATATGAACGCCAAGAATGTTGAGCAAGTGGCCGAGTTTAGCGCCGAGAGGACTCTTGGTTTAGCCATGGGCTACGACGCAAGTAGGATCTCGGCATATCTCCAACCCGCTCCAGGTAATTGACTCCAGATAGTATGAATTCAGCTGAAATAAGATATGCTTTGCCATGATACTAGTTTGGGAGGAACCTAGTGAGGTTTTGAACACATTATATAGATATGAAAATGACATGGGAGCTGATACAAGAGTCTAGTTTGAAAGTCAAATCCCAGCAATTTGGGGATGCTAACAGTGAAACTATCACCAGAGCAATTCACAGTTCTGGGCAAGCATTGCATGCTTACCAAGTTTGGTCGTTTTTCAGTAGTCTTTTCGCATGCAAATGTAGAATGATGATGGTTGTATTAGCGTTAGCTGTTTGCGGATAAGTTTTGCTTTCCTGGACTAGTACTAATGAAGACATGTGGAATGTGACATGCCAGGTACGAAGCAAACACCAAAATGACCATGGTTGCCGTTGCATAAATCCCCTTGCAAGAAGCACAATGGAGATGATGACGCCATGGTGATTGATGTTGCATGGAAGCTGTATGACCTGAAAATAGTACTTAGCTGTACTGTTTACTTAATTAGTAGTTGTAATGTTTACTTCCTCGCCAAGATTGAGTACTGCGAAAGCAAACGCACAGCTTGGGTACTAGCTTGCTGTTTACATGAGGAACAAGATTTCTACGCAAGTGGTTGAGTTTTGCGCTGAGAGGACCCTTGGTTTAGCCAAGGGCTGTGATGCAAGTAGGATCTCCGCATATTTCAAAGTGTAACTGATTGTGGTTTAGTTTGTATTGATGCCTGAATGTGTTGCTTCCAATACATGCGAAATTACCATAGTAATGCAGATTTTTCTTGGTATATCACCATATCACACCCATAGATATTGTAGGGGTTTGGGTGGATAATCTGATTTGGGCCGAAACACTACTCGACCCGCTGAAAATGCTTACTTCCTCTTCCCATGTATTTAAACTAACCTTGTTTAACTCCCTTTTCTTGTTTACCCCACAACAATGACCTATAAGTGTGGATGCATGCGGCGTTGCATGTCTCTTCCTATGCCCTAGGTTGTGCATGCTCGTTTTACATCATACTCATTTATTACTCAACCAAAAATTGCAGAAAAATGAGCGTGGAACATCAATTAGTATGACACGTCTAAATGCACGATATGGTGACAATGTGGTGTTAATGGTTTACTGGTTTTTGCTCTATCTGCAGTTTTTCTTTTTTATTTCGTGTAAGGTATTGCTCAGAAGTAGGTGTCTTTGTATTTGCCCACACCGCTTCATCACCGCGTTGAAGCACTAACTTCATTCCGTTGACTCGCACCCACAGAAGCTCCTCTGAGGAGCCCCCCTCCCGTCGTTGGGAGGTCACAGCATGGAGCATCAAGAAGACCATCATTGATCACCCCTTGGCCATGGATTGGAACATGGTTTGCAAGATCGATTCCACCGATATAAAGGTCGATGATGCTGGTGCCCACCCAGCCTTGTCGACTCTACACCTTGGCCTGCCCACCCTCAGCCTGCAAGACGATGACATTGTTTACTTCCTTGGCAAGATTGACTACCGCAAAAGCAAACACACAGCTTGGGTGTTTGCTGTTGATATGAACGCCAAGAATGTTGAGCAAGTGGCCGAGTTTAGCGCCGAGAGGACTCTTGGTTTAGCCATGGGCTACGACGCAAGTAGGATCTCGGCATATCTCCAACCCGCTCCAGGTAATTGACTCCAGATAGTATGAATTCAGCTGAAATAAGATATGCTTTGCCATGATACTAGTTTGGGAGGAACCTAGTGAGGTTTTGAACACATTATATAGATATGAAAATGACATGGGAGCTGATACAAGAGTCTAGTTTGAAAGTCAAATCCCAGCAATTTGGGGATGCTAACAGTGAAACTATCACCAGAGCAATTCACAGTTCTGGGCAAGCATTGCATGCTTACCAAGTTTGGTCGTTTTTCAGTAGTCTTTTCGCATGCAAATGTAGAATGATGATGGTTGTATTAGCGTTAGCTGTTTGCGGATAAGTTTTGCTTTCCTGGACTAGTACTAATGAAGACATGTGGAATGTGACATGCCAGGTACGAAGCAAACACCAAAATGACCATGGTTGCCGTTGCATAAATCCCCTTGCAAGAAGCACAATGGAGATGATGACGCCATGGTGATTGATGTTGCATGGAAGCTGTATGACCTGAAAATAGTACTTAGCTGTACTGTTTACTTAATTAGTAGTTGTAATGTTTACTTCCTCGCCAAGATTGAGTACTGCGAAAGCAAACGCACAGCTTGGGTACTAGCTTGCTGTTTACATGAGGAACAAGATTTCTACGCAAGTGGTTGAGTTTTGCGCTGAGAGGACCCTTGGTTTAGCCAAGGGCTGTGATGCAAGTAGGATCTCCGCATATTTCAAAGTGTAACTGATTGTGGTTTAGTTTGTATTGATGCCTGAATGTGTTGCTTCCAATACATGCGAAATTACCATAGTAATGCAGATTTTTCTTGGTATATCACCATATCACACCCATAGATATTGTAGGGGTTTGGGTGGATAATCTGATTTGGGCCGAAACACTACTCGACCCGCTGAAAATGCTTACTTCCTCTTCCCATGTATTTAAACTAACCTTGTTTAACTCCCTTTTCTTGTTTACCCCACAACAATGACCTATAAGTGTGGATGCATGCGGCGTTGCATGTCTCTTCCTATGCCCTAGGTTGTGCATGCTCGTTTTACATCATACTCATTTATTACTCAACCAAAAATTGCAGAAAAATGAGCGTGGAACATCAATTAGTATGACACGTCTAAATGCACGATATGGTGACAATGTGGTGTTAATGGTTTACTGGTTTTTGCTCTATCTGCAGTTTTTATTTTTTATTTCGTGTAAGGTATTGCTCAGAAGTAGGTGTCTTTGTATTTGCCCACACCGCTTCATCACCGCGTTGAAGCACTAACTTCATTCCGTTGACTCGCACCCACAGAAGCTCCTCTGAGGAGCCCCCCTCCCGTCGTTGGGAGGTCACAGCATGGAGCATCAAGAAGACCATCATTGATCACCCCTTGGCCATGGATTGGAACATGGTTTGCAAGATCGATTCCACCGATATAAAGGTCGATGATGCTGGTGCCCACCCAGCCTTGTCGACTCTACACCTTGGCCTGCCCACCCTCAGCCTGCAAGACGATGACATTGTTTACTTCCTTGGCAAGATTGACTACCGCAAAAGCAAACACACAGCTTGGGTGTTTGCTGTTGATATGAACACCAAGAATGTTGAGCAAGTGGCCGAGTTTAGCGCCGAGAGGACTCTTGGTTTAGCCATGGGCTACGACGCAAGTAGGATCTCGGCATATCTCCAACCCGCTCCAGGTAATTGACTCCAGATAGTATGAATTCAGCTGAAATAAGATATTCTTTGCCATGATACTAGTTTGGGAGGAACCTAGTGAGGTTTTGAACACATTATATAGATATGAAAATGACATGGGAGCTGATACAAGAGTCTAGTTTGAAAGTCAAATCCCAGCAATTTGGGGATGCTAACAGTGAAACTATCACCAGAGCAATTCACAGTTCTGGGCAAGCATTGCATGCTTACCAAGTTTGGTCGTTTTTCAGTAGTCTTTTCGCATGCAAATGTAGAATGATGATGGTTGTATTAGCGTTAGCTGTTTGCGGATAAGTTTTGCTTTCCTGGACTAGTACTAATGAAGACATGTGGAATGTGACATGCCAGGTACGAAGCAAACACCAAAATGACCATGGTTGCCGTTGCATAAATCCCCTTGCAAGAAGCACAATGGAGATGATGACGCCATGGTGATTGATGTTGCATGGAAGCTGTATGACCTGAAAATAGTACTTAGCTGTACTGTTTACTTAATTAGTAGTTGTAATGTTTACTTCCTCGCCAAGATTGAGTACTGCGAAAGCAAACGCACAGCTTGGGTACTAGCTTGCTGTTTACATGAGGAACAAGATTTCTACGCAAGTGGTTGAGTTTTGCGCTGAGAGGACCCTTGGTTTAGCCAAGGGCTGTGATGCAAGTAGGATCTCCGCATATTTCAAAGTGTAACTGATTGTGGTTTAGTTTGTATTGATGCCTGAATGTGTTGCTTCCAATACATGCGAAATTACCATAGTAATGCAGATTTTTCTTGGTATATCACCATATCACACCCATAGATATTGTAGGGGTTTGGGTGGATAATCTGATTTGGGCCGAAACACTACTCGACCCGCTGAAAATGCTTACTTCCTCTTCCCATGTATTTAAACTAACCTTGTTTAACTCCCTTTTCTTGTTTACCCCACAACAATGACCTATAAGTGTGGATGCATGCGGCGTTGCATGTCTCTTCCTATGCCCTAGGTTGTGCATGCTCGTTTTACATCATACTCATTTATTACTCAACCAAAAATTGCAGAAAAATGAGCGTGGAACATCAATTAGTATGACACGTCTAAATGCACGATATGGTGACAATGTGGTGTTAATGGTTTACTGGTTTTTGCTCTATCTGCAGTTTTTCTTTTTTATTTCGTGTAAGGTATTGCTCAGAAGTAGGTGTCTTTGTATTTGCCCACACCGCTTCATCACCGCGTTGAAGCACTAACTTCATTCCGTTGACTCGCACCCACAGAAGCTCCTCTGAGGAGCCCCCCTCCCGTCGTTGGGAGGTCACAGCATGGAGCATCAAGAAGACCATCATTGATCACCCCTTGGCCATGGATTGGAACATGGTTTGCAAGATCGATTCCACCGATATAAAGGTCGATGATGCTGGTGCCCACCCAGCCTTGTCGACTCTACACCTTGGCCTGCCCACCCTCAGCCTGCAAGACGATGACATTGTTTACTTCCTTGGCAAGATTGACTACCGCAAAAGCAAACACACAGCTTGGGTGTTTGCTGTTGATATGAACGCCAAGAATGTTGAGCAAGTGGCCGAGTTTAGCGCCGAGAGGACTCTTGGTTTAGCCATGGGCTACGACGCAAGTAGGATCTCGGCATATCTCCAACCCGCTCCAGGTAATTGACTCCAGATAGTATGAATTCAGCTGAAATAAGATATGCTTTGCCATGATACTAGTTTGGGAGGAACCTAGTGAGGTTTTGAACACATTATATAGATATGAAAATGACATGGGAGCTGATACAAGAGTCTAGTTTGAAAGTCAAATCCCAGCAATTTGGGGATGCTAACAGTGAAACTATCACCAGAGCAATTCACAGTTCTGGGCAAGCATTGCATGCTTACCAAGTTTGGTCGTTTTTCAGTAGTCTTTTCGCATGCAAATGTAGAATGATGATGGTTGTATTAGCGTTAGCTGTTTGCGGATAAGTTTTGCTTTCCTGGACTAGTACTAATGAAGACATGTGGAATGTGACATGCCAGGTACGAAGCAAACACCAAAATGACCATGGTTGCCGTTGCATAAATCCCCTTGCAAGAAGCACAATGGAGATGATGACGCCATGGTGATTGATGTTGCATGGAAGCTGTATGACCTGAAAATAGTACTTAGCTGTACTGTTTACTTAATTAGTAGTTGTAATGTTTACTTCCTCGCCAAGATTGAGTACTGCGAAAGCAAACGCACAGCTTGGGTACTAGCTTGCTGTTTACATGAGGAACAAGATTTCTACGCAAGTGGTTGAGTTTTGCGCTGAGAGGACCCTTGGTTTAGCCAAGGGCTGTGATGCAAGTAGGATCTCCGCATATTTCAAAGTGTAACTGATTGTGGTTTAGTTTGTATTGATGCCTGAATGTGTTGCTTCCAATACATGCGAAATTACCATAGTAATGCAGATTTTTCTTGGTATATCACCATATCACACCCATAGATATTGTAGGGGTTTGGGTGGATAATCTGATTTGGGCCGAAACACTACTCGACCCGCTGAAAATGCTTACTTCCTCTTCCCATGTATTTAAACTAACCTTGTTTAACTCCCTTTTCTTGTTTACCCCACAACAATGACCTATAAGTGTGGATGCATGCGGCGTTGCATGTCTCTTCCTATGCCCTAGGTTGTGCATGCTCGTTTTACATCATACTCATTTATTACTCAACCAAAAATTGCAGAAAAATGAGCGTGGAACATCAATTAGTATGACACGTCTAAATGCACGATATGGTGACAATGTGGTGTTAATGGTTTACTGGTTTTTGCTCTATCTGCAGTTTTTCTTTTTTATTTCGTGTAAGGTATTGCTCAGAAGTAGGTGTCTTTGTATTTGCCCACACCGCTTCATCACCGCGTTGAAGCACTAACTTCATTCCGTTGACTCGTACCCACAGAAGCTCCTCTGAGGAGCCCCCCTCCCGTCGTTGGGAGGTCACAGCATGGAGCATCAAGAAGACCATCATTGATCACCCCTTGGCCATGGATTGGAACATGGTTTGCAAGATCGATTCCACCGATATAAAGGTCGATGATGCTGGTGCCCACCCAGCCTTGTCGACTCTACACCTTGGCCTGCCCACCCTCAGCCTGCAAGACGATGACATTGTTTACTTCCTTGGCAAGATTGACTACCGCAAAAGCAAACACACAGCTTGGGTGTCTGCTGTTGATATGAACGCCAAGAATGTTGAGAAAGTGGCCGAGTTTAGCGCCGAGAGGACTCTTGGTTTGCAAAAGGGCTACGACGCAAGTAGGATCTCGGCATATCTCAAACTGTAACTGATTATTGTGGTTTATTTGCTCTAGTGACGATGCCTAATGAGTGTGGTACTTTCAATACATGCTAAATTATACTCATTACTGACAAGGTACTTTTTTACTTTAATGGTTTATATAATTCATATTTTTCTCGGTATATCGCCATGCATATCACCCACCTATTGATCGATGATAGTGTAGGGTTTTGGTGTGGGGTGGATAATGTCATATGGTACTGCGTAGCTATACATATGCTTAAAAAATTATAGGTATACACCCTTTTTTCACAACAAAAAAACTATAGCTATACGTTCCACTCTCTCAAACAAAAAAAAAGAGTGAAGTGCATCATAGGTCCTCAAACTATTTCAAGGGTGTCACATAGGTCCTCGAACTATGAGAAGTGTCATCCAGGTCCTCAAACATCATTTGGAGTGCAAGAAATGTGTGCATATGTGACACTCTGAAATAGTTCAAGGACCTATATGACACTTCTAAAATAGTTTGAGGACCTAGATGACACACACATTGCACTTCGAGGACCTGGATGATGAGTTTCATAGTTCGAGGACCTAGGTGACACCTTTGAAATAGTTCAAGGACCTGTGATGCACTTCACTCAAAAAAAAGTACATGTGCTCCTTTCTCCAAGCTTTAGATTTTTAGAAAATCATAAGTTCCAAATGCAACATATATCACTCTTGTTACATGAACAATAAAACTACAAGAGCTACCACATGTTTTCGTATCAAACACTCAAAAAATATTTAACACTAGTGTGTAACTCAAGAAAAATGTCTCTATACACCACAATATTCTTGCCTGTTCAGATATGCCGACAAAAAGAGTTGGCCTACGGAAATAGGGTTGAAGGGCGATCGAGGACGCCATTTTGTGTTACTATAGCTATAGTATATCATGTTCTAGACATCGAGGCTGAAATGATAAAGGAATCAACAATTTCTCCTGTTATAGCCCAATCATTATATAGGATGTACAATTACTAATGTAAAGAGTTATAGTAATTTATTTGTGGTTTAGTGACAACATGCAGATGGTGATCATGTGTGTCGAGGATGATCTTAGATGTTGACTGTCGACTCGAGTGAGAAGAGAGATGATGGTTGTCCGATGACTATATGAACCAATGTGCATCGTAGAACTTGACACATCTTCAGACTCATGGACAAAGTACTTGACAAGGGAGCGATCTTACTCAAGAGGTATGACCCATGAAACAGCTTGTGAATGGCATTCGCGTTCGAGGCAAGGCGACACGTGAAAGCCTGGCAGACCTATGCGAGGGTACGAGCTCGGGCTCTAGGGGCTCGTTGGAGGGCTTGAGCCACGAGGGCGAGCCCCTTCGTAAAGCCTCGGTAGCCTTTAAGGCACCCTCGAGGCGAGAGTAGCCCTTGGCCCAATCTGTCTTGAGCGTGAGGATCTTCTCCATGTCGACGACCGCCTCATTGTAGAGCGAGAGGTATAGGTTACCAATATGTTAGAAGAGATGGTGTTGTTGTCGAGTAGCAAGTATGATGGCATCATAGAAGTAAGCCTCTTTGAAATGACCAGCTAAGAGCATCTCCAGCCGCGCCCCCAAGAGACCCCCAAGCCGGCGCTATTTGAGCCGGACGGACGAATTCCGCCCAGTCACGCCCCCAAGGGCCCAAATAGCGCCGGATTGGACCAAAATTGAGTCCGGCGATCCCAAGTCAACTCGACGCGCTGGGGGTCGCTTGGGGCGGCGCCGAATGAAAGAAAACAGCGCGAACCTGGAAACCGTTCGCGCACTTTCGCGCGCACCGCGTCCACGGCCCCACCTGTCATCGTCTTCCCACGCGGCGCCCTCATCCTCTCGCCTCGTCTTCCCCGCTCCTGGCGCCGGCGCAGGGGAATCAATACGGCGTCAGAGTCGAGTCCAATCGCCGCGGCAGGAGATTCAATGTGGCAGCGGTGAGTAGTTCAATCGTCGCCCACAGCGCCGCCGCGTGTACACCCGCCCCGTTATATAAAGCGGGCTCGCCGTCGTGAAACGCCGCACCCTCGTCTCCTCTCCTCCTCATCTTGCCGCGTTCTACTCCTCGTCACCTCGTCGCGCTCTTCTCCTCGCCACCATGGCCAACCGCCGCACCCTCGTCGTCGTTGAGGCGGTCCTCCTCGCTCAGGCGGACTACCCCTGCCCGCCGAACACACACCCGCCGCGCGGCTGGGTGCTCATTAGCGCCGCACTTCGAGGAGCGCCGCGCCCAGGCGATCGTCTCCACCACCAAATTACATTAGCATCTAAATCATGTTAATGAACTAAAATATTTATACTCGCAAGACTCTTAGGCTATGTTCGGTAGGAAATTTTTATAAAGTTTTCAAATAATACAGTGGTTTTAGAAAAAATATATATCATGATTTTTGAATATTTTGATGTGTTTGACAGTAGCAAAAAGTAAAGTATTAAACACCGGAGTATTCTAGAAACTGTGATTTTTTTTCACTGTTATATAATAGATCCCGACCTTTTTAACAAAATGGAGAAAATCATTGGTGAGAGCGTAGTTGAAGTTGTCGGACATTTAATATAAAAATATTAGTTCTAATGGCCTCATATTTTTCTCATTTTGTTATATGCTACCGAGTTCATATATGTTATGATTATTAGGTAAGTTAATATGATTAACAACAACTTACGTTCAACAGTTATGAGCGAATCAAGCTCACCACTAGGAAAAACAGGTAAACGTTCAGCTACGCCTAGTTGTATTCCCTACTTATCTGTATAGTCCGTTGATTTAAACACAACCCCAAATGGGTGGAATATAAATTACTGTTGGTAAAGCTGAATGGGATGACTGCACTAGTTAAAATTTATTAATCTTTCATATTTTTTTTCTGTTTTTAGCCTAGGTGGAACTAGAAGCGTACTCGTAGGCTAACTAGTCTATCATCCTCAGTAAAGTAATTGGTAAATACTACGGTAAAACAGCAGCAACTAAAAAAATTTAAAACTAAGAAAAAAAATCATTTCAATAAACTGTAGTTTTCTTTGTTCACGCAATGAAATATTTTGCTTTTTAATTACCACGGTCTTTTTAAAAGAAAATTGCAAATTAAGTTTTGATTTATGTTCTCTTTGTTTCATATTAACTATCATTGAAATGGATGTATCTAGATATATTTCAATTCTATATACATCCATTTTAAGAACAGTTAATATGAAACGAAGGAAGCAATTTTTAATGATTTATACCAATATTATTTACTTATTTTTATTCATGATTAATTTTTTGATATAAGATTTTATTATTCTCTCTGTCCATAATTACTTATCGATCAAATTGATGTATCAAGCATATTTTTACTGCAAGATACATTTGTTTGAGCGATAAGTAATTCTGGTCGGAGGGAGTACTACAATTTGTATTATATTTAGCACAATTTGCACCTACACTGGTGGCTAAATTTTATTGTATATAATGTTCTATGTTACATTTTTAGCATCATTTTTTGCAAACTTCTCTAAATTAAAATTGATTTTTTTCAGCAAATATTATGTTCATATCTTTATTATAGTAGTATCTAAGATATTGCTACAAACACCTGTGTTATATTCGAATTTTTCTTAGATATATAAAATAGTAGCGGGAAAAATGCATTTGACGTTACTAGTACATATCATCAGATATGGTATGTGTATTTGTATATGTTTGCAACTATTTATGTATCTTTAAGTATGTTGTTGGATACTCCCTCCGTTCCATAATATAATAACGTTTTTTGAGCTAGACTAGCTCAAAAAACGTTATTAGCTCTTTTACGGTGATTGGGGAGTTACGATTTGTAACTCCATGTAACTCCCCCTCTGATTTTTTTCTGACCATCGAATCTGGAAAAACATTTAAACTTTTTTTTTAATAAAAAGGGAGAATTGTAAAGTTGTAATCAATTCACTTCTTCCAATCCGTTCGCTTCTTGTACGTGCCAGCTTGGTTGCGGCACATGTGAAGCCCTAAACGCACGACGAGCCTCATATAAGAGCTGCAAATGATCAATAAGGCATCACAAGGGTACTGAACAAAGGCGTCATTGGCTGATGTTTGATAAATAATGAGTAGCAGATGATCAATTATGTGATGCCTACCGAAAAAATGAAGAGAACACCTACTGCCCATATCCATCATGCATCGAGCTAATTTTCTCCTCGATGCTCCAGGTTTTGAAGATCTTGTACGCATATCCATGCTCCAGGTTTTGAGGATGTGTGCTCAGTGTGGTTTTCTACGAGCCCGGCGAGCTCCCAGCATCCGGCATCACCGGGGCCGCTACGTGGACAAACGTGCTAGTCAGCTTGGTTGCCTGAAGATCGCAGCCATCTCTAATATTCAGGGTCGCTGCGGTGTTTTTTTCCCAATTAATTAATAAGAGATTTGAAGGGAACGGAAAGAGGACCTTTTGGATTTGAGTGTACCGTAGATTTTAGAGGCTAGAACATGTGTACGGTAAGTACTCAAGTGAAGAGGAGCCGAACCCACGGCGAAGCAAACAGAGATCGTGAGAGTGGGCTGATTTTTTTTCATTTACAGTAGGCGATCCGAGATGTCCATTCTATGACCAATATACCCTTTATGAAAATAATATTAAAACAATTATTATTCTTGGTCCCACATAATTTTTGTACTGGACCCACAGTTATTTGTACTTTCCGGTAATTTCAATCTAGTAACTCCTATTTCCCCATCGTTAGATTAGGGTGGATGGACGGCTCCTAAAATCACCAATCACCGTAAAATTTGTATACTACATTATGGGACGGAGGGAGTAGCTCTGAGAGTGTGTTGCTAACAAATATCTTGACAAAGGTGCATAGTGTACATTTTTCCATCATAACCGTGAATTAATAGAATATTACGAAGTGTATCTGTTCATTGACGATGCTATTTTTAAAATTATGGAACAGACAGATACAGGAAATTGAAAATTCAGCCTAGTTCTACAGGGTTTGTTTTGTTTAACTATTGATACATGCCTGTGCCACCAAATAGAACCACAAAATCAACTTTCGAAATAAATAAAAACAAAAAAAATCAGTTCAAATAAACAGAGGAAGTGGACGGTCAGTACTCAGGAATGACGATCATACAAGTTCAGAGGGGAAATGTTGAACAAACTAGAAACCGATGGACATGAGATAAACCATACAACAGGTATATATGCACGACTGAAAATATACATGTTCTTACAATTACAAAGCCTCAAAGAGGCACCGTCTATCTATCTCTAGAGCTTTCTCAGCTAAACCAGAACAAATCATCGCTCATAGTCATAGAGATGCCGCCACGACTTGAAAATTGACAGCGTAGTATCAGCAGTACACGGATTTTACAGCAGAGGAATTACAAGCCTCTATATCAGCTACCCGTCTAGATCTTACACTACTAGAAAGGAAAAAAGAACATGGCAAAAGCGACGACTACTGCCCGGTCTACACTCTCAGTACGTGTTCTGGGGGTTGAATCGCCTCCTCGCGTCCCGCTTGTAGTAAGGCGTGTCGTCGACAGTCTTCCTCACATACTCCATGAAAGGCTGGGGCGTGCGTGGAGAGAACTCACCGACGGCTGGGGAGGCAGGGTCAGCCGTCGCGGCAGGGCCTGCTGCTGGGGCGGGCGCCACGTGCCGTGGTGGAGCCTCTCGGGCCGGTTTCTCTAGCAGCTTCATAATGACCCCGAGCGTAGCTACTGGCACGATGATGCATGTGATGATAAGAGCAAATGTGGTTAAACCTGATGATGATGGCTCTGCTTTGTCCCCTGTAAAGTAGCCGACTTCAACTTCTTCAGTTTGGCCTGTGCAAGGGGAAAAGCAATGACGGAGTCAGCGACAACTCAGCTCAACTCAGTTAATTTGGGACGGAGGGAGTATTAAGGAGAGTCAAACATTAGACAGTCTTGGTACAGAACTACGTTTTACAAAATGATGCGGTGGTGTTATTTCTAGATGTTCAGTCAGCTTGTTACAAGGATTTGGCAAAGAAGATGGCATACCGGTGGCTGGAAGAATTATAGTGACCTTGTCGGCAAAAGGTTGACTTTTGAGTGCTTCGACCTGGAAAAGGATGGCAGTCAGAATTGTTTACCGCATTAAGCATTGGTGCAAAAAGTGATGCTTCGTTGGCTGTCGCTTACCCGGTAAACAACTTGACTAGGGCCACCAATGTTCTCATTTGTATCAACAAGACTAACCGACATTAAATCTTTAGCACTCCAGAATAACTCAACATCTGGGGGAGGATAATACAACTGGAGAATGAGAAACAAGCACAGCCAAAGGTCGAAGTTTGAAGAAAAAAATAAGCTTTGGCATACCAGTGTTCCCACCAATAGTAATGATGCTATGGTTGCAGCTTGGAGTCAAATTCAACTGCATGAGATAGACAACTAACAGTCAGTAGGAATATACAGACACACGTGAGAGAGAGGGTAAGGGTAGTGGCTACCTTTCCAGGTTCTTTAATGTAGAACCCTTTCACAAACAGGGCATGTGCAGATCCTGTCACCTTTGGATCTTCTTTTAGATTTGCACGAACTGACATGTGTAAAAATCCGTCTTTTGCGTTCAACTTAACAGGCAACAGCTGCGCAGGCGAGTACGGATGAAATACACAGTACGATTTCTTAGCAGCACGGTCACTCCATGGCTCAACAAACCTGAGAGAAAAAAGTGAGACTCTGATGTATACCTGAAAAGAACAAGGAGGTAAAAGTGGTCTCATGCCCATTATGGTAAACCTACCCAACAAAAGAAGGTTCGATCTTGCAATCAAATGGGACATTGATCTGATTAACAGAGGACTCCATGCTGTGCCCGGCTGAATCACTTCTTTCAACAAAGGAATACAAAGTTAATCTCCATGAACCGTAACTGAATCCAGGAGTATCAAAATGTAAACAACAAAAAGAGTTTAATGCATTCTTTTCAGACATGAGGTAGTAGCAGTAAATATATTTTTAATAAAGATTATATTATCTAGCATGGCCTAGTTTTCATTGCAACCGTATTCTTCTCTGTAGTACTAATAATTATATTTGCTGAGTATGACCTATTACATATCTCACGGTACCTCTTTTCTACTACCTCCGATTCATAATAAGTGTCGTTCATCTAGTACAAAGTTTGTATTAGCTTAGTACAAAATCTGCGACACTTATTATGGATCGGAGGGAGTACATATTATGTGAAAAACCTCAGAGCCATTTTTTGTAATAGTAACATTCTGGGTTGCTTGATAGGCGTACTGCTGCACTACAAACATACGATAACCTAATGTTGCAGTATTCTAGCATAGGACCATATCTAATTACGATGGAGTACTTACACCAGGATCATCTAACCAGTAATAATAGAATAGCTTCGACTTTGACTAGATATTAATCGACAAAGATGTGAAAGGAGTGATGATATAAGCACCACAGACCTCAATCTCACAGAGAACTTGTACCCATCAGGTGGGGCAGCAGCATTCGTCAGAATCTCCATAGGAGCATCAACAACTATCTGGTTCACCTTGAGCACAGTGACAGTTGTTTGCAACTTCAGATTTGGGCCTTTGAAAATTACTGTACAAAAAGAGAGCTCATAAAAACCCAAAGTACCAGGAATGAACTGTGTCGAAGTTCAATAATGCATTCTACTTATACAGAATTTTAATTCCATACCTTCTACTGTACCTTCACCATGTGCCTGTGCTTCACCAGTTATATGATTAACATGCATAACTTTTTCATTGGTACTTAACCACTGACCAGAGCCACGCGCATCCATGCCTACAGCAGCAATAGGCCATGGTTATGAAAACAAAAAACATTGAGATAGACAGAACATCGCTAGCAAGTAGCAACTGTCTACTTCAATTCAGGATATTAAGTAAGCTATATATAATGTTGCTCTCTCTTTTCTCTAGCAAGGCCTTTTGTTTTGTTAAACACGTATTAACTGCAAACTACCTGAGGTTGGCCTATCTATCATCTACTATGCTACCAACTTCTGCCCATTTATAGAGTATTCCAAATATCGCTGCATAGTGCTAACTAGAATGAAATCACTGCATGGTGCTAACTAGAATGTAACATGCAGCAAGCAAAGAACACAAGTAAGGTGAAGCACACCAAAATGATGTGGTAACTGGTGGGAGATAATATCTGATACAAAACTACAAGATAATCATAGTAACAAAATGGATTCAGTGAACATACGGTCCCCGATAATAGTAAAGTTCAGGTGCTGGCCAGAATGAATCACCACGTCTCTAGGATACATTCGCGCACCAACAGATACCTGAGTTAAACACAAATGTTAGTCAGTACGTGGCAGCACTTCAATGTGTACATCCGATCAAAAGACACCAACAAAAACTGCATCTTTTGTTTAGTATTTGTTTTCCCAGTTCAACCCACCATACGCACAGATCAAGGAAACACGAAAAATAAATAAATAGTTGATGTGAAATGACAGTGCATAACCCTAACAAATCACATGCTGCAACTAATTAACATCTTCCGACGCATTAAAGTAGGGGTAGAGAGCTGAAATAGTGCATATTTGCATTAATTGTCTTGATCTCCTGAAAGGGCAATTCTGAAACATATCATCCTAAGAGCTTGGAAATACACACAAATGGCGGCATAATTATGTCATGTGGTTAGAATAGCAGGAGCATGTGCTCCCTAGAGCCAAATTGAATATCCAAATAACCACCTTTTGTACATACCAAGCATAGGAAGAACAGATTCTAAAATAGAAAAACAGAATCTTACCATTACGAAATCTGATTTTCTGGAAGGATGGCTGATGTGCAACCTTACAAGAGCTGTCCCATGGCTTTTCGCCTTCAAAAATGAACAAAATATGTAGCAGTTTGCACAGAAGATTAATAAGAAATATGTTCAACTAACTCATATTCTTCTCAGAACTACAATTAGCAGAACCAAGCCTTACAAGTAAGAAACCCTAGATTGTGTAGAGTTTTTCTTCCTTTTTTTGTGATGTTGAAGGGTAAGATGTAAAAGCGGTATTCACAATCTAAATCTTCAATCTGGATGTGTTGCCTTTTGTCTACAGGAAATCCTTAACCCCCTTGCCCCCACACACCACACACACACACAATATAAGAAAAACTTTAAGCTTGGGTTTCAGGAAGCAACACATACCTGTAGCACAAAACCTTGATGCGCGCCATATGTAACATTGACATCTTTGGGCATGACAATTGACACAACATCAGGATAGTTTGTCTCAATCTTCACAGGTGCTACTCCGAGTGCTTCACTAAAGATATAACCTGGTGGAAGGCAGGAAGATTAAATGGGTCAAAGAATTAATCAAGCATTCAATACTGGTAAATGTGTTGTTGATTTACCTAATTCATCAGCATATTTTACATCCAGTTCAACTTTATCATTTACTGAAAGATAGGCTACTTGGATTGATGATTCTGCAGCAGCTACTCGTACTTGTGCAACCTGAACAATAATGATCAAAGAATCAGCACTAAGAACATTCTGACAAATGCATAGCATAGGAACGTAGAGAAAAGGAAATTGTTAATCCCATCAGCAGTAGTAATAGAACACCTAGACATAATAATAGTTACTGTATGAAATATAAAGGTGAACTCCTTGGATGTGATGTAACTATGAGCTTCCTTAGGCATTGCAGTGGCTTTCAGGAAGCTCTTTTGTTTTGACATGTTCAGATAGACTAATCCATGGCTGAGGGAAGGAAGCGCGACACAGCAATGTGCATTAACAAACTAGCCCCTAATAATCTCATAGCAGGACAAGTAGGAATTTCCTGTTTCTCAATCGTAAGAGGTGCCATACATGGACATGGCCTCAATCATGCCAAGGACAATATTGAATAAATGATAATTCATACGAATAATGAAAACAGCAATAATTCCAAAATAGATATCTTGGTAGGAATATCCAAGTCATACATAATTTAAAGACTGTACAGAAACTAATACATGTCTTTCTGACCTCAGCAACTCGTAGACACGATGCTATTTCTGTTCTGCCAGTTGAGTGATCTTTTGCCTGAATACAATCAATTGCATTGCTTTCTCCGGTCCTAATTTTACTTCCATCAATAGTGTTAGCATTCTGCATAGCAGGATCACTTCTACCACTGCTCCTTAGCAGAGAATATCCAATAGTAGCCTCCAGGTCATTTGAGTCTGGCTCTCCAAATGAATTAACTGATCTAGGTAAAAGGTCTGCGGTAGTATAAAAGGATGGTAATAGCCATGTTATAGGAAGTCCGCGTGCAAGGGGAGGATCTGGTACGACCAGGATTGTCTTGGAGGCATCATAAGATACAGATCCAGAACTGCCATGTAGCGAGAAATCACAAGTAACTGAAACAGAAATCTTGGTTTTCCCTGCAGATCTGTACCAACAGAAACCAGACATTAGGGCTCAGTTCATATTCAATATACTACTACCTTCGTTCACAAATATAAGATGCATTGGATAGTTCAATATGGACTACAAACGGACTGAAATGAGTGAACAAACATACTAAAAAGTATGTGAGGGCATTCTTTTATGTGTTCCAACCAAGACATTTTAATTATAACAATGAAGCGTAAATAGAAACACTTATACTATAGTTTTTAAAAGTTGTTGACAATCTTGAAACTTTGAAAATTGACACTGTATTTTTTTCTAGAAGGATGACTAGTTCTCTTTAATATGAAGCCACAGAACCAAACTCCAAGGTAAGAGCATTAGATTCAACACACTACAAATAAGCAGTCCATCGTTCAAGCATTACCTTCCAATCAAATGATTGATAAAGACATTGCTACTTCCATTGGATAACCATGGATAGTTTTTTCCTTCAGAATAAAGGGCCTGATCGAGTCCGTTTTGCCAAGATTTAGCTGATTGGAATGTCGCAACCTAAGGTACAATAGTGTGTTAGTGCATGGTACTTTAAGTTAAAGATTTCATACAATAGGAACAAAGAGTCAAGTATTCTGACCTTCTGATCTGCTATCATCCAAGTGTAACTTTGACAAGTTTCATAGAAGGAAAATGGATCTCCCTGGGCAGCATATGTAACATTAGATAGAAGTAAATACATTTGTGTGAAAGGAAACATGGAACATGGACTAAGCATACCTTAGGCACAGAAGGGTAGATTGGCATGCTACAGCCAACACAAAGACGGTCACTTTGAGTACTCAATGCCATAGCCACTGGGATACCCACTTCAACTCTTCCAAAAGCTTCACAAATGACGGTGCCTCCGTTTGCCACAACAGCTGCACGTACAGTCTAATGGTGCACTACCTCAGTAACTAATCCAAAACCAGAACTTAATGAAAACTGCATGCATCAAGCGTGAAATAGAATGCTTCAAAATCAAGGTGCTAAATATGTATGACCAAAATATTATAATGTAAGTTGTAACCATGACAGCAGAAATACACATGCATGTAGTGCAGTAAAAGATGACTCAGGCTATGACTTACAGAGTTTCCTACAGTCTTTGCAGACAGCTTTCCAGTAGCAGTTTGAACTTCCAATGTTCCCACGTTCAGACTTGTGTACTCAATTGAAACTCCCATCTTTGGACCACCTTTAACAGAAAGCTAGAGAGAAAGAAGAAAGCACTCAGGACAAATTTGTTCTTTACATAAGTACAACAAAATGATAGTGATGACAACTAGAAATGCTAGCAGTATAGGGCCTGTATGGAAAACAAGACTTGCACAGGGAACAGTTCAATTCTTAGTTTACCAAGGGGGGGTACAATATATACCCCCGAGAACATTAAAGGCTTGAGGAAATGCAAATAACCACATATAGGCAACACTAATTTTAAGAGTAAAGGTAATGATTACCACAAAGGAGGCACCCGGTGTGAGGTATATGTACTCAGGATGTATTTGCAGTGGTTTGTACACTTCCACATTTATAACCTGACTCAAAACTCTTTGCCCAGAGCGTTGCTTAGTACTAACCTGAAGATTGGAGACATAATGAGGGCTGACAGACAATAAGCATCTCAAACCAACAAAATATCAATTATCAACTTACATAGAGAGAAGTTGTGCCAGTTCTTGCAGCTTTAACTGAAAATTTTGGTCCATCCAGCAACTCGCTTGGATTAATGTGCTCCAGAATTTCATCACCCAGATGTACCTCAATTCCCATGTACTTGTACTGCAAAGGAAGAAATTGGTAAATGAAAAGACAGGTCACAGTAATAAATACCAAGAGAACAATTTTCTACCCCCGAGGGTGCCTATCACCCCTAGATCCAGCATTAGCTTGTACTTTGAGATCACATATTTTGTGTCCTTATATTGTGCAGCACTGTACTCTCTATGATGAGCTTAATAACTTATACAGCTTGTACTAACCCATTTTCATGCAAGCTGGGCATTGAAAATGAATGCATGCTAAGTGAATTTTGAATCCAGACCACATTGACCAGTCCTAGAAACAGCAATACTGTACATTTGCCTTTACTATGTTTTCAAAAGAGAAAAGGGTTATAAAACATGACAACTGTAGGTGGAAGGATTGGAACGAGAAAATAACTTGAGATTTGAAGATATTGGATCTTCTGTAGTTGATTGAATAGAAGCTTGTCGGTACAAAGACAGATGATATCTAGTAATACTACTTATATAAACTAAAATCTGAGTTTGCTCGGCGAAGAGTTAAGTCAACTTGATATTAGTATTACCATCAAAAGTGTCCAACTGGGAAGAATGACATATTTCACAACCAAAGAATTAACACCAACAAATACAAATAATTGAAAAAAAAAAACTGTGCACAGTTGCACTGCCAGACCTGAGAACCTCCGAATATTTGTCCATCTTGGGTCCCAGCTGAAATTTGAAAATCTTTCGTGGTTCCTTCCTAAAATCAAAACAAGGTGTCAATGGAAATAAACCCCGATGATTTAGCATCTGGAGAAAATAAATTTTGCAACAATGAAAGCATATCACAGTACCATAATGCTGATGTGCTCTTCTGACAATATCTGAATCCAGTCAACATTTGCAACTCTAACCTGCAATAGCATATACAGCATGCAAGGTATTGTCAATTTGAAATTTAGTGGGAAAAAAATTTAAGATTAGTACACCTGTATATTGCTGTGAAATAATTTGACGAGAGTAAACAACCAATTGATGATGGCAGGTGTATACCACAAGTTCCTTCATCTCAAGAAATATGCTAAATGACTAAATGAGAGTGTGATGGCATAACAGGTCAAACATTGGCAAGCAATAAAAAACACTCGGTTGACATAACTCATAAGCAAAACGAAATACTGGGAATGTCAGGGACGAAAGTTGGCAAAGGATTATTACCAGAGAACTAGTTGTTACTCTAGGAGAAAGGCCAACGTCCTGAATTGTCATGACAGCACTGCCTAAGCCTCTAGCACCAAGAATCAACTGGGAACATATGGCCTTCCCTGGATGTTGAACTATTTGGACCACATGTGTGTCATTGGTAGAGGCATCTAGAAAGCATGTGCCACCACTGACAGCTAAGGTTTCCTGTAGCACAAATACATCAGAGCATAAGTAGACGAAGAAAATTGATAACTTATTCTGTGATGCAGATAAATTAGAGTTGTCATTACATACCTGTGCTTCAGGATGGTTAACTAACAAGACATACTCTGGAGTGACTCTTAATGAAGAAACAATCTGGGTAACCCAAAATGAGTAGATAAACGCATTAGCAAAATCAAGAAAATAATCAACCCCAAAAAAAATCTAGTGTGATTACCTGCAACTGAATAGCATCTGTGAGATTGTCATGTTCGCTTGGAAGAAGCATGTGTTTTTCACGGGTTTCACTAGCAATTCTGGAAGAAAAACCAACGACTGTAGCACGGGCAGTGCACTGGAAGGTCAAACATTGAAAAAGGTTCAATTATGCATCAGAATTTTAAACCACAGAAGGACATACTATTCATAATTAGATGTTCCACATTCTGCAAACTACTCTACCATTGCTCGTATATATAAGCGAATTGCATCAACAAAATGTGAGTGCTAAGGACAAGTATCTAGTTGATGTTAAATTGAACATTCAAAACAGTTGGTGTGGACTATGAGCAATACTAACCAGTCCTGTCGAATTCTGTAGGACAAGAAACCTCTCCCAAGATGACTGTTCTAACGTTTCAGCATCTTCGTCTTCATCCAAGTAAGCAAGTCCCTCACATTCGGTGACTTCCCATCTCAAGCAAAGAGAGGATGAATTGGCAAAAAATCTTCCATTTTCATGTACACCAGTAGCAGCTAGACGGATGCTTCTTCCATTTGAGATTACAACAGGAGATACTTGTACTCTATTGGGGCTACGATCAGCTTTGCTTGCCACTTCCAAAATATCAAGCCGGTTTTCTGCCGAAGTGTCAAAAATGGATAAGTGCCACACCTAAGCTTTACAGAGTTTAACTGTAAAAGGTATTTATCGCAGGCATACTGTAATTTATGAATCGTGCTGGGTCATCAATGAAAAAGAGCATGCCAGTACCATTTTCATTTGCAATCAATATTACTGCTGATGGTAAGTCACAAACAATTGATAGCTCTGATTTGGCTACAGCAGGCACAGGATGATCTTTCCCAATCATGTTTCCACGCGAGAACAGAAGTTTCTACAGAAAAAATACAATAAATTGAATGTATTCAGAAAGATGCATTAGAATTGAATCATCTGATAGCAGCATGTAGTGCATAATTCAAAATGCATATGAACATAACTATTGACAGGAATGAATTGAATTTGGAAGTTTAAACATCCATTCGAAGTGCTTACAAAGATCCCTTTGCTTTGGCAAGAAATTCGGTATAGTCCAGTAGATATTTTTTGCACAGCAGTAGAGTCAATGATATAATTTTTTGGTGCGCCAACAACATCAACAGTTTCGACAAAATCAACCACTTTGTCCCACTGTTCAGGCCCTCCAAAGAGAAACACATCCATGGCTGATCCAGGAACCAGGTACAGCTCCTTGGGAGAGTTGTTACCCATATCCTGAATTCCACTCTGTAATCTAGATAAGTCAACCCAGTAACCACCAAACTGGTTTCCATTTCCCGCTTGAAGTACCAGAAGAGGATAATATGCAGATACTTTTGATGTGGCCTTCAGAAAAATAGGCTGATTAGTAGTCTCGAAGTAGGAATCTGACTCGGAGGAAAACGTCGCAACTATTGTGGCTCGACCAGCAGCAGATGCATTTAGAGATATCCAAGAACAAGGATTGCCATATTGGGCCGAAGAACCAGTATGACGCTTTAAAGCCTCAACAGTCAAAGCCTCGGCTGTGTCAACAACTTCAAAAGTTTGATTCTCAGATAGTAGACTCCACCTTATAAAAGCATTAAAATAATCACATCTTGAGTACAAGTGTCCTGCAAAAAGAAACGTTAAAAATAGCTATTAGAAATAATTAGCAGTGTTTTCAGATCACAAAATAGCCACCACATGTCATGTTAATCACCATTAGATGTTTTGAATGTCACAGCAGCATGAAGTTGTGTTCCAACAGCCACCTCCACAGGAAAGATTGGCAATATAGCCAGTGCTGAAGGAGTGGATACTTCAATAATGACCTGAGTTATCAAGCAAACATAATGAGCTGAAAAAGTTGGCGTAGTTACATGACTGCATAATGAGTGATTGGACCACATGACTGCATGCATAGTTGTGTGCACAAATAGCATGTGCGAGGGTGGTGTTTTTGTGCATGAGCTAGTTCAAATAGGTACTAGATGGAAAAGATAAACCAGGCAGCTGGTTAGTATTTCTTGCATATCTAGGAAGATGCATAGACTACCAAATAAGATGCAGAATTCATATTAGACCTGATCAGACTTATTACGTGTACCCTCTAATTTGAAGTTTGCTACACATAAAAGAAAAGGGCTTCTGGCAAAAATTGTGAAAGAGAAACATTATCAATATGCATTCCCTACATGATGATTTTACATTAACTATACACACAGCAGTAAGATTTTAGTTTTCTGCATTGTGTTGGCTACAGGTGGAAGGGGAGCCTTGGCGCAGTGGTAAAGCTGCTGCCTTGTGACCATGAGGTCACGGGTTCAAGTCCTGGAAACAGCCTCTTGCAGAAATGTAGGGAAAGGCCGCGTACAATAGACCCAAAGTGGTCGGACCCTTCCCCGGACCCTGCGCAAGCGGGAGCTACATGCACCGGGCTGCCCTTTATTGTGTTGACTACAGGTGTTTGTTTGCATAGAAGCAACAATTTCCATCCCATTAATAAATTATTGTACGGACTAATTTATTTTTGATATTAAGATGGCATTTCAGTCAAGAAATGCTTCACATAAGCAAGTGTGTTATATTGAAAGCAAGGGAAAAAGAAGGAAAAACATGGTCTTCCTTAAGTTCCAAGTACATTAGTCAACACAAAATATAGATCCACGGTCCCAAGCTAGACTAGTGCAAAACGCAATAATTAGAAATTCTAGCGATGGTGATATCATGACTCTTCTAATCATGTTGAAACCGCATATTTTGCATCAAAGTTGAGCTTACATATTTAAAGTAGAAGTAAAAACCAGTAGTTTATGAGAGATCAGAATAACAATACAAATGAGATAATATAGTCACATACCTCATCAAAATTCAGGATATCAAAGGCAGAAACTACTTTGATGACAGCTTGACCAGGCTTTTTAGCACGCACGGTACGGGAATCAGACACAGAAACAACACTTTCATCAGATGAAGATAACTTGTAGTCCTCCGGCATCTTACCACAACCTTCAGTTGAGTACAAAAAGAATACCAATCAAATTTACAAACCAAAAAGTGGGTTAAGACTGAACATTTCATGACAAATCAAACCTCCAACTGCCGTCAGTTCAACTTCCTGATAAACTCCAGGAACCCAGGGTAGCCGAATAATATTGGAGTTCTCTGTTCCTTCATCCCAGGTTGCCTTCACTTTACTGCATACATTAACTTTTTGCAGCAGCTTGAGAACCTAGAATGGAATGTGCCAATCAGGCAATCAGAAACCTTTGTGGCTTAGTTATGAACTGCCAACACCTTTTTAATGTTTCTTTGCATACAATACAAGTTATAACCAGCCCGAAAAGAAAGCTAGAAATAATATGAATATGCATGAAAGGTACCTTTGCTGATCCAGATGCCTCTGCTTGGTAGGTTAACGAACTAACTAAATATCCTTCTCCCTGGGAAATGGGGAATAGCAATCTAGAAGTTTGCACTTCATAGGAACCTAAAGAGTTATCTGGAACCCGCGATAAGTTCCAAAATTCCACTGTGCTGCTCTCTAATCTAAGATCATTTTCCTACCAACAAAAAACAAGGGTATTAAATAAACAAAATAGATTCCAATGTAGCATCAAATCCATAACCAAACTGCTCAAATGGTAAAATCATTATAGCTGTTGATTTTCATTTTCTCAACACAAGGGAAGTGCTGCTCCTTCTCTAATCTCTATGCATTCCTCCAATATGACATACTAATGTGCAGAAGCATGTACTGAAGCATGCATGAGTACCATGTATCAAGAAGAGATTAACAGGATTTAAGGGCATGAATACTGAAGAAGGATCTTAAGTTTTAACTCCATGTACAAGGGCGGATAAAAACATGCACATGGCACATGCATGCAAAATATTTTATTTGAACACGCAATATTGCTGGCAGAAGAATGCATAACTGCATTTATCTGCATGAACCATAGAAAGGAATTTATTGTGAAAAATACATATAGAAGAGGTTGGCACTTGTGCTTGCTCATGTATTGACAAATTCATACTAATCAGTAAAACAGAGTGCTTCATGTGTAATTTTGTGTACAGGTGGATTTTTATGCTTGAGGGGTGTTAATTCAAATTTTCTGTAAATGACCTGTCACACAATTACTTCACAGAACAGAATCATGCAAATTCCGTTTTACAGAAACGGTCTTGCTTGGTTAACTAGAGGCGCTGGTGCCCACATGCGTTCAAGGCCTGCCACGGGTGCTAGTGCCTGTTGGTCAATGTTCTATTATTTTTTGTTAAATATTTTGGCCATAATAAACTGAATTACGCAAGACCATTCATTCAGATCTAATCATCATCTGTGCATTATTCATGTGTCCAACAGTAAGTAACCAACAAAGAGAGCAAAGACTGAATCAAATACGCAAGGTCAGATGAATAGTACCTCTGTAATAAATATCTCCCTCCCATCAAATCCTTCTGCAAAAGCTTTCGCTAAAACCATGTACTTTTGACCAGGGAAAACGTACCACACTTCTGAGGATGGAATATGTGTTACCCCATGAAAATGACCAGAATCATCCATAACAGGAACTAGATAGAGGAAGAGTGTCCGTGGAATAACAACACGCAGAGATGATACTTGTTGGTGGCCAGAAACTCTTGTGTCTTCAACAACAACATCAGTAAATCCCAGACTCAAAGTATGTACAACACCCAAGGAGCTATCCACTTGGGCCACAGACGAGTTCTTCACATGCCAAAGATGGTATTGTGATGGTAGATTAACCACTGATAAAAAGGATGAAAAAAGGGGAGAGGACCTGTTAGCATACATTAGCAGATATCTAATATAAAAAATTAAGCAGAAATTTTCTATAAATTAGAAGCTACTAAACTAAAGTGCAGCACTGCAGCATCTAAAACTGGGGATTTTAGTGCAAACATTTAAACCAATTTCTTTGTTTTCCGTTGAAGAAAGATTATGTTATATGTAAATTGTTTATCTGCAAAGGCGGCATAACATTTAAGTGTGGTTCTCTTCTGATGAGCTTTAATATAAGACATGGCAACACAGTTTACTTATTAAAATGAAACTGGTAAAGGTATACTTTCTATATACATGGTTTTAATATATATAACATGACACCACACTTCACTTTATGAATAAAATCAAAATGGTTAAGGTATACTTTCTATATACAGACAATTAGATGTCTGGTGGGCTGGTGGCAACGAAATTCAACATTTAGAGAGTACCTTTGGCAACCTTTTGTCGAAAAATCTTGAGTTTAAAATTCACCGAAACACCAAGAGTTACAAGGACAGGTGATGGGGGCTCTAGTGACATAGCTTCAGCAACAGTTAAGGTGATCGTGTCACTGATATGCTCAAATTGTGGTTCAAATAACTGAGCACTAACAACCTCTTGGCCAATCCCAACACCGTTCACGACAAAGAAATCAGACCCAAGATCCTGCCAATAGTATTACAACAGAATTCAGAAATGTATTTTTGTATGAATTCAGAAAATGTATCTTGTATGAAACTAAATATTCTAGAGTTACAGTCAAAACAAGATATGTGTAAATGTATTCTCATACCCTGTCTTCCAGCTCAAACCGCGCATTCATCTCAACACAAAACCCAGTGCAGTCACTTAAATGTGTTTCTTTCAGTGGAATATGAGCAAGATGATGGTTGCTGTTATCAAGCCCCTTCGGGGTAAGCTTCCACATGAACTGCAATCCCACCAACGTTGAGAACATATTTTCTGAATTGAAAGGAGAAAATAAGTTACAACACAGCATTGAAATACTAATAAAAGAAGTAATCTGATGGAGAAAATGGCTACTGGAACTATGTTTACTGATTATTCCACTAGCACGTTTTTAGGCCAATGAGAAAGGCACAAACAGTCAAGAACTAATATCAGAATAAACTCAACCATAGAGGGGGGGCTCATTAGCCTAAAGAATTCTAGTTTGTGCACATCAAAACTAAATAACAGAAGAAGAAACTCATATACTACAATATACGATGGTAATTATTAATCACAAGGAACTAACTTCATGAATATTTGGAATTTGGAATGATCCAGCACGCAATAAGAACACAGATACCCCATCAGCAATGCGCAAGCTAGATTGACTAATGCAATAGCAGTGTCACAGTTCAATAATTTATAAAGGCATGAGCCAGGGCAATGGCTATTTCTGTTACAAGAGTGACGCATGACTATTGTCCTGATAAAATACGGAAAGAGTTGTATGAAGAATAACCTTCAATGTCAAAGGCATGAACACGCAATGTAGCGACTTCATCCAGGTCGATTTTAACAGAATGATGGGAAATCCTGATCCGGGAGATTTTGTCGACGAAAACTTTGCAGTGTATCGTGATCCCACTAATGATATCGGTGGCGTAGACAGAGGTCTCCTTGCGTCCACTGTACGGGGCGATCGATGCCAAACGAGCGCTCGTTGAGCATTTGCTGCTGTCGTTGTACTCTGGCTTAACTGATATAATATCATGATGATCCAGTGACCTGTAATCAACATAAAAAATGCCCACATTAACCTCATCAAAATGTAAACAGAAACACTACTCAATCTCCATCCAAGGGACTGGAGCATGGTCCGAGAACAGTCTCAAATCATGAAGTAACATTATACAACTGGCTGCAGAAGCTTAAAACATGTAGCAGACAACCACATTGTTTCTGAAAAGAATTTGCAATCCAGATTCAAGTGCAAACGATAGATGACCCAGGGCGGAACATGCACTAGGAACGGCGCAGTTGAGAACTAAAGTACACATGGCATTTCCCCGGTCTGCAGTCACTAGATAAATCGAAGGTGTATGACAGTAAACAGCGAGAGAGCCCAGTTAGACATTACTAGGAAACCGGTCACTGAAAATGCATAGGAGTAGTAGAGTTTCAGAGCTTGGGCTAAATCGAGTAGTGGCACTAGTGCGTTAACAGCAGGACGGGCGTCGATTCACTCGCGTTCGCCACAGACCGCAAGCCAGCAGCGAGCGCACCGAGTGGAGACACCACCGACGAGTGCGCGCGCGCGCGCGAGCGAGCGAGCACCAGGCGTCTCGCAGCGAAAAGGGGGGGAAGAAAACGAGGGGGAGGAAGAGACGGAGGCGCGTACCAGGTGAAGCAGCCGTCGCCGCCGACGAGGCGGTACTCGACGGGGCGGGTCATGCGGGGGGGCAGCAGCACGCTGAGGTCCGCCAAGTGGGGCCCGCCCGCCGCAGCCGCCGAGCCGCACAGGCACAGCAGCGCGGCCGCGGCCACCAGCACCAGCGCCGCCGCGACGGCCGGCCGCGCGGCCATCGCTCCGCCCGAAGCCGCTGCCGCCTGAGTGGCAGGGAATAAGGAGCTCGCTCGGGCGCTAAACCCTAGAGGAGGGGAGGGGAGAAGGGTTCAGGGGAGAGGAAGAAGGGGGAGAGGGAGAGCAAAGTAACCGAAGCGTGGGGAGAGAGAGAGAAGAAGGGTGGGGTTTGCGGGCGGTCGCGGAGGTGGTGGGTCGTGTCGTCTCGGTCGCCTCGCCAAATGGTCCTCCTGGGCCGGGCCATTTCCGTTCCAAGGCCAGCCCTGCTTCCTGAAATGGGCCTCTTCTTCTTTTTCTATTTCTGGAGAAAATTTGTATTTCCAAAAAAAATTCAGAATTGATTTCGCGGCCCGGCAGGCTCCCTCTTGTGAATTCTGTCGTTCGCGCGCGGCCCGTGCGCCACGTGTTGGTGGATGATGAGGCAGCCAAGTGGGGGGGTTCTCGAGCGCATTGATAGGTGCTACCGGGCCTTCTTCTGGGATGTGGGTCTAAGGATATTGCTGGGGGAAAGTGTCTATCCTGGAAGAAAGTGTGTCGCCCCAAGGCGTATGGCGGGCTAGGTGTGTTGGATCTGCGTCTCCATGGCATCGCACTGAGGTTGCGGTGGGAATGGCTCCGTCATACCGACCCGAGTAGACCTTGGCAAGGACTGAAATTCAGCGAAGATAAGGAGGTTCGGTCTGTGTTCGAGAGCCTTGTCCACTGGGAAGTGGGCGCGAGCAGCACGGTTCTCTTCTGGAAGGATAGGTGGATCAATGGGTTTTCGGTCAAGGACTTGTCCCCCCGTTGTTGTGGCACCCAATATGTCAACAGTCGCTCGGTCCAAAAGGGGCTCGAAGGACACCGGTGGGCAACAGACATCAGAGGGGAGCTGGACTCAGACGGCTTGGTGCAGCTTGTCAGATTGTGGAGCGTGGTTCTTGACTGGAATCTGGTGCCTGACGGGGCAGACAAGGCAATTTGACCTTGGATTTCGGTTGGTACATACTCTTCCAAGTCCACCTATCGCCATGCTCAATGAGGGTTCATCTCGCTCAGCGTTTGCGAAGGCGATCTAGGGAGGCTAGGCTCCTCCCAAGTGCAAGGTATTCATGTGGTTGGCCCTGCTTCGACGACTTTGGACCTTCGATAGGTGAGTTCAATTCGGCTTACAGGATAGTGTTGATGCTTGCTTCATCTGTGACCAAGTGGAGGATACCCCGCAGCACATTTTGGTCCAATGCTGCTACTCGAGATAAGTCTAGTGGGGTGTCTGCAATGCACTGATAGGATTTGGCTGGAGCAGGTGCCGGGGCCATTGGACAGCATGGAGGTTTAGTGGCTCGGGGCCAAAAAGCGCATCACTAAGGCGGATCACAAGAACTTTGGTAGTACAGGCATAACCTCCGACATAATATATTTTCTCAACAGAACATGTATTTCCAAATGGGCTTCCTGAAATATTTTTTTGTTTTTTACTTGTTTGGTATCGTGGATGTCAACATAATTTTCTACGAACTTGGTCACAAATAGAAATATTTTACTTTTTGGAATAGAGGGACCATGTGTTAAAAGAAAAGGCATGGTTTGATTCAGATTAAGAGTGAGGAGCATCTAATCTCGCAAAACAAAAGAGTAATGGTTCAGATTAAGCATGAGGAGCATACATAGAAATCATACAGTATTAACAAAACAATTTCCAGCATCTTCATGACAAAACCCACAGATAACTTTAATATCACACAGAAAGAAAAAAAGATATATCTCGGCGCCATCACAAAAATGGAAGAGCTGGTGGCATAAGTGTGGCCCTAGGCCTCCCTCATTCTTTCATGTCACAGTAGATATTAAAATCAAGACAAAATTGATATATGCGTACTATATGCTTTTTGTGGTGGCACTGAACTCATTTCTCTAACTACAAGCATAGGACAACGTTTTCTTCGACAATATATTTACAACCGAGCTTTCTAGATGGGGAAGTCAATATAGGACCAGTAAGAATTTTTGTTACATTACTTCTCTAGTTTGTATTTACATTCACTGGGGAAATAATATCATCTGGGCTACGCCAGTACACATGGGAATATGTATAACTTTCCTCTTTTCTTTCATTTTTTCAAGGAAATGTATAGCTTCCCTGGAATATAGCACACCTAAAATAACAAATGCAATTCGCCTTCGCAAGTGCCGATGCAGAGGCTTGGAACATCCCTTTGCTGCAACCACAACCATGGAGGATCACCGTGACATGAGAGTGTCAGAGGTCTTTTCAACAGTTGCAGGAGCTGCTCATCTCTGTAGATAGAACGCCGTCCCGATCAGCACGGCCCACAGAGTGACGATCGCCCAGGCGCTCTTCTTCCACTCGCTTGGTGGCCGCAGGAGGAACAAGTTGCTGAACACGTTCGGCGAGGGTTCCGGTTGGCTGGCGGCGGCCACCATTTTTCTCTTCTTGTCCTCTTGTTCCGGGATCTTGTCACTCCATGTTCCAGCGTACCTAGTTAAAGTAACAAGATCCAACATGTTCGAACGATTAATCTGGTGAAACGAGTCGACAGATGGTTTTCTTTGCGTAAAATGGAAGAGTACAGTCTTTTGTTAAATTGTGACTGGTAGTATATTATTATGTAGCTATCGTGCAAAACCTCTTGCAGAATGCAGAATATGTTGCTGCTTGCATCGCACCATATGGTGTTCTATGTCATAGGTCTGACTCCAGTTATAGGCTTATAATGGTGTTTAAACCAGGAGCAGACAGAGACAACGAATTCCAGCATTCATGATTAGCTACAAAATGAGGGCAATCAAAATGAACAGGCATTTGTGTATGCTCAGTAGCCAAAACTATTTTCTTTTGTATTCGCAAAAAAAAAACTATTTTCTTTTGGAAAGAAGAATATTTTATTTTTGCTATGCTTGCAACCAAAAACCTACTTAGTTACGCAATGTCATGTAGTAGCATAGCAATAAACGACCAGTTTACTAAATAACATAGGCAAAGTTCAGAAGTGTTTAAAGCTTAAATTACTCATATACCTGCTAAAGCAGATATAACTGAAAATGAAAAGGCTCCTGTACGCAATGTTGACAGGCAAGAAAAATCCATTTTACTTATTTAATGTTTTGCTAGAAGTCATCACTCAACTCAAACAAGGCGCACGTGCTTAGAGAACCCAAAGTAGCTGTCAGGCATAGAGATGATAGGAGCAAATAGTAACAGAGCCAGAAAGATAACTAACCAGTCCCAGCTGGATCCAATTTGCGGTATTGTGACCACCTCGTCGTTGGAGATCTTCAACTTGGGTGCCTCCGCAATGTACCGGAATTCAGCTGCCTGCCTCCTGATGCTGATCATTGGATGTGTATTCTCCAATTCTTTGTACAATGCAATGGAATCCTTGTGTCGCCTATTAGCATCGTATGCCATTGCAAGCCAAATCTGAATCTGGAAGTGAGGGCAGGCAGTAGAAATCACTAAGGCACCTACAACATCTTTCATCATAGTTTACAGCCATGATCAAGGTTCATTGAAATCAGGGAACTGGACCGGGTGACACGTGCTGCTCATATGTCGATCATACAGGATGCTGCTAGCTTGATCAAATATATACACACGAAGAATAATTCAATTCTCAATGCAAAATGCCAGTCTTTCTTGTAGGTTGAGATAAAGCTAAGGTTGCTGCAACAAACTGACTGACAATGACATGTGTCAACTGGCACTAAGTCCATTTATTGCATACTTACCTGCAGCGCATTCGAACTACCTGTAAACTACACCTAACGCCAAGAGCATTTGCCGGCATCCATACCCACAAAACTAAAAAGAACTCAGCCATAATTCCATCTCTGTTAATCTTTCTAGTTCCCACTTTCCCACAAAGTAACTAACTTCTATGTTCAGGCTTAATTTAGTCATTCTCATCCATTCAAATTTTCACTCTACTAAATACCTGTTTGGAAAAGTTGACAAAGAAGCGTGCGATCTTCTGATAATGGTTTCGAAGGTACGCAAGGGATGCCTATGTGTAATGACATGTGCAAAATTCTAAGAATTGATGAGGGAGCCATGAACTTTAGGCAGTGCTCTCAAAGAAATATTTTGGTTCTCCCTGGCTCTAGCTATCTTCTAGTTATGCATAACTGGTGTTGGTTTCATCCTTCATTAACTAGCTCAAACGACCAGCTAAGGTTGTGCTAACATAGCCGATACCCTCGTATCTGATGTTGCTTCACTACGTAACATAGGCGACCCAAGACACCGGCAGAGCTAATTAAGTAGCAAGTTACTTAACACTAGCATCCATATTCTTTCTAGCATGACTTATGCAGTCATTCGGAATACCACGGTGAGCAGAATACGGGTAACCCCACACACATGGATCTCATAGCAATATGATGGCATGCCCAATATAGATACTACCTCACCGCCGAGGAGCGACGAGGGGCGTATGATGGTGAGCGCGGCCTCCAAGAACTCGATGGAGCGGCCGTACATCCCTTTCCCGTACGCCCGTTGCCCCAAATCGAACATCTGCTTCCCCGTCGCCCTCCTTTCGGCCTGCTCCTTCGCCACCTGCAAACACAACCCCCATTATGATCAGCCATTCAGTCTCCTTCCCCACGTTTTGCTTGTAGCCAATTCTACAACAATGTGGGTAAGGGTGAGACAGTCGCAACCGATGAACTGGTAGCTAGCTAGTAAACGCGTTGCTCGGTTTGCTACTGCTGATTGCTAACACTCTCTTCATGTTCAGTTATGCAAGTTCAGTGTAGGTGTGCAGATAAATGTGCAAGTGCAGCAGCAGTAATAGGCAAAGGGATTAATCATCAACGCTGCTGCTACAAGGTAAGAACTTGGGTGTGACCTTCTCGAGCTCGCGGCGGACGCGCTCGCGCTTCTCCTCCTCGGACTCGTCGTCGGGGGAGGCGCGGCTCTGCAGCTCCTCGGCGGTGCGCTCCAGCTCGTCCGCCTCCTCCGCCTCCCTCAGCCGCCGCGCCATCTCCGCCTCCCTCTCCCGCCGCGCCTCATCCTCCGACGGCTCCCCCCACCCGCCCCCGCCGCCGCCCGACGCGGACGCGGCGAACCTGGCCGGCGCGCGCGCCCTGCAGCGGGAGGGGCGGCAGCCGTGGTGGGGCCTCGGGGCCCAGCCGCAGAGGTGCAGGCGCGGCCGGCAGACGGCGAGTCGGGCCCGCGGGGCCGCGGCGGCGTCGCCGAGGAGCAGACCGGCGGCCATCGCCGGAGGAGGGGTGGAGGAAAATTGCTGAACTCTGGTGGTAGAAATGTAAAAGATTTTCCGAGCGTCTTTTTTTTCTGTATGCGTCGGTTAAATGGCTTTCGCACGGCACTGCTGTGAATGACAGGTGGGCCCTGGTGATGATATTTTGTCTGAGGAGAGGGAAAGGATGGGTGGTGCTGCTAATTCGAAGGTGTACCCATCGCCCACCATTGCTGCTCTCTTTTGCTTGTGGTTTTCCTCTCCTTCAATAACAAAAGTCTTTCCAAAAAAAACAACAACAAAGTCAGAATAATAATATCACAAAGAAAAATATGTTTCTCTTTGGTTCTAATTTCTCTCTGTCTCTATCCCTTCCATCGGCAAGGATTTGTGTTGTTTTCTGGCTGTTTTATTTTATTTTTATCACTTCACTTATATTCAATGAAAGAGTATCGAAAAAGGCGCTCGTCCTGCTTTATAGATAAATCATCGATCATATAATCTAAGCACACAACTCGATACCACATGGTCAGAGTCAGCGACGATGAACTTGCGTCGTATTCTTGTTGAAGGCGTTGTCATTTTTGTTGATGTGTTGGCCTTCATTGGTCTCTCTCATCAAACGAGGATGAAAATCCTTGTTCTAACCATCTTCGTCTAGACATGACGACGATAGTGTTGAGGGCATATATCTTTTATTGAAGGCGTTGTTACGGAAGAAGCTGGCTTTGTCGTAGATGTCAATCCATATCTTGTAATGTTTATGCCATAGTTACTTATATCTTGTACTCGGTTTGTTGTTGACCGCATCCATTATAATAAAAATGGACGTATGCATCACATTGATGCAGAGACCGGGGTTTAACCTCCTTTTTAAAAAACAACTCGATACCACACGCCCGGGGCAAGACACAAAAGTGCATAGGGCAACTTTATCGAAGTTGCGTCCGATGATCCGAGAACTCCAAAAAAACGCCTTCAGAAAGGGAACGACATTGAGTATCGCTGTCACAGTATTCATCCGGAGTAATTCGAAGGGGGAGAATATCCACGACGGTGCCTTAAAAAACAATTGTGTGGTCCTTTGACACAAGGAAAGTTTAAATGATCCATAATATGGTTCGTGAATCTAACAGATATAATTTCACTGCGAAGAACATAATTAAATATGATAAAGTAATACAATTTGAGAAATGAGAACCGGTGGTCTAAGACATTGGAGTGAATTTACACTGTACATGGCTGAGTACACATTATCGACCACAATAGTTGCTGAATTATGCATGGAGTTCCCGCTAAATGATATTATTTTATTTCTTTTTTCATGCCAACATCCACATCAGTAAAGATTATAGAAATTGATAGCCATACACAACAAAAGTATGTATGTAATCATTCAACATCATAATGAATCATGGTGTCATCAGCTAATGTACATCACAGCAAAATAACTGTAGAATATGGTCCATAGTTGTTGGATCAACATCCTTGGCAAGCTCAATGGCATCCGATGTTGATATAGCTTGATTTATATAGCAAGTATAATAAGGCGGAAACACTTTCTGTCAACTGGTCGATCGGACACAAGACGTCCACCGTGTTGTTCAAGTGACATGTGCTCCTAACCGAGCTATATGTAACATAACATGGCCTTTACTGTAAGACACAATACGTCGCAAATGGCACAACAAAAAAACAAAAAGAAATTGTTCGAAGATCGAAAAAGTATGGCTAGTTCAGGCTATCCATGCATATTACAGCTTACAGGGAGCTTTACATACTAGCAGTGGAAGGTTGTTCCAGCTCGTAGCAAGTGATGGAGTCCTGACTCCGGATCGCCAGGGAGGGGTCTCTTCCTGCTGGCATCATCCTGTTGATGCTAAGCTTCGTCTCAATGGCAATCCGCAGCTTGCTGAGCACCCTGTCGGTGAACCGAAAGTAAGCCTTCCTCGCGACCGCGCTGCATATGAAGGTTGTGAAAACAGTGGAGATCCCAAATGCGAACCCGAGCAGTGTAAACAGACCTGTCAGCGTGTCAAATCTGAGCAGATGTTTACGGTGTCGGCGCTTGTTACTCTCGGGTACACAGATTCTGTCAAGTGGAAGCCCACAGAGATTTTTGTTTCCCACATATATGTAAACATCAGTTAAAGTTTCAAGTTCAGAACCAGATGGTATCTGTCCTGAGAGATCATTGTAGGACAAATTCAGAAAGCTCAAATAAACTAGTGACGCAAAGCTGTGAGGAATTGGACCCGATAGATCATTCCAGGAGAGATCGAGTGACTCTAAATTGATCATATTCCCCAGTTCACCAGGGATACTTCCTCCAATGAGGTTCCTTGACAGATTCAAAAAAAATATTGCAGATAAAAATCCTATTTCGCTTGGAATCTCACCACTTAATAGGTTTGCTGAGAGATCAATGCTATTAAGTAGGTATAGGGAACTCTGAAAAACAAGTATTTGACCTTTCGCCATTACCTCCATGGCATCAATGTACACAGAGAAGTAAGCACCGCCAAGACCATAAACATTGTACGGAAGGAAAGGCGACGTTCTCCAGTCTTGGCTGCCCAGGTGCAAGGCTGTTAAATTTCCCAGAGAATGTGGTACAGGGCCAGATAGTTTGTTGTTAGAAAGATCTAAATAATGCAGTGCAGGAAGTTGGGTCAATTCTTCAGGTATTTCACCGGAAAACTGGTTGAATCCTAAATTCAAAAGTGTCAAGATTTTAGACCGTCACCTATCCATTTTGGTATGTTTCCTGACAAATTATTTTTTGCAAGATCAAGTAACACCAACATTTGGCATGACTGCAATGAGGCCGGCAATACTCCAGATAAGCTGTTCTTGCTAAGATGCAGTGACATGAGGGAAGTTAGAGAACCCATGGTAGGTGGTATTTCTCCCCACAAGTTATTGCTTGAAAAGTCTATGGCATACAGTTCCGATTTCTTTTGCCAACAGTTGGGAAGCTCTCCTGAAAGGTTGTTATCGGATAGGTCAATCAGTTCCATTGATATCATGTTGCAGAAATCTGCTGGGATTACTCCACTAATAAAATTTTCTGACAACGATAGGTAACGCAGTTCCTTGTCTTGAAAGCTCTGTGGCAATGATCCCGATAAGTTGTTGTTAGATAGATCCAACACTCGCATACTAAACGGAAAATCTGGAATGTTTCCCTCAAGTTTATTACTCCTCATGTTCAGAGTTGTGAGCATTTTCAATTGCTCCAAGCTTGCAGGCAACTTACCAGTTATGTTGTTCGTTGAGACATCTAAGCTAGTCAGTGATGAAGAGAAATTCCAGGTCCAGTCAGGTAATGGACCCCTGATGCCTGCAGTGCCTAAATTGACCATCTCAATTCTACTTTGTGACTGCAGCCAAGTTGGAAACTCTGGTCCTACAAGGCAATCATGCAGTCCAAGATTTAAGAGGTGAAAAGGTGGCACCCAGCTTTGTTGCAGTACAATCTTGAATGAGTTTGATGCTAGATCTAAAGTATCCAATCTTGTCAAATTGGCAAAGTGAAGTTCCGATAGTGTGCCTTTAAACTTATTGACGGAAATGTCCAAGATTATCAAGCTTGATAGGTTACCAATGGCGTGTGGCACAACTCCAGACAGCGAGTTCCCACTGAGATCAAGGACTCTTAAACCTGACATGCCCTCGAGCCAACCAAACAGGCTTCCGGTTAAGTTGTTAGCAGCAAGTTCAAGGATCTGCAACCGCTTCATACAGGGAAACAAGTTCTTGGCTGTTTCTGCAATATCTCCTGACAAGATGTTGCCGGACATTTTGATTTGAACCAAGTTGCACAACCTACTAGCTGATGTTGGTATTTCTCCAGTCAAGTTGTTGTCCCCTAGTCCTATGAACGTAAGTGAATTCAGTTTGCCAAGCTCATCAGGGATCATGCCTGAAAGCCCACAGCCAGTCATGTCCAACTCTGAGAGGGCAGATAGCTCGCCAATCCAATTCGGCAAGGAAGAATTCAGATCGTTATTTGTCAGATTAAGCAGCTTAAGGGAAGTGAAGTTGACCTGAGAAAGAGAAGAGAGGTCGGTGGCAGGAAGGCTAGCATCATTCAGGCGAAGCACTTGGAGTGATGGTAGCATGTTCACTGCCTGCAGCCAATCCACGGAAGCAGCAAGATACGACCAGCTGAGGTCAAGATACCTCAGGGAAGTCAGCTTCGAAACCCAATGGAAGTTATCCACAGTGATCCCAGGACCTCCGAATGAACCCAGATCAAGATAGACGAGTCTGGACAAATTACCAAGTTGAGGAGGAGCCATTCCGCCAAAACCGGCATGCGACAGATCAAGAGACCTCAGCATCTTGAAAGAGCATATGAATTCCGGGATGGGAACAGCGCCAAAGTCACCATGGCTCAGGTTGAGGTGCACCAATCTGGTCAAACCGGCCAAAGAGGGACTGATCTCGCCTTTGAGGGAATAACCACCAAGGTCCAGCTTAACAACATGGCCGGTCTTCTTGCTGCAGCTCACACCGCCCCAGTTGCAGCAGTTATCTCCTTGCCAAGAGCGCAACCTCCTATCAGGATCGCTGATGGTAGCGTTGAAGTCAGCCAGCGCATCCCTCTCCACGGCGATGCATGCAGCTGTGCCCCTGGTGTTGTTGGTGATCACAAGGCACCAAAGGGCCAGCGTTGTTGTGAGCAATCCAAGCATTGTATGACCTCCCATGGCCATGGACCAAAGTGTGAAGCTAAACTAAGCTAGCCGGGGAATACAGATCTCCCATGGTACTTATCTCTAGCATCACAGCACCTCCCATTGTATTGCAGACCAAGACTTGTCTGCCCCCCATGCATGTCCTTATCTCAAGTCTAGGAGACAAGTCTGGTCTCCTAGACTTGTCTTGTACTGGTTGCAGTTTGGAGTGACCGGCCAGTTTCGCCTGCACGGCAAGGGAATTGCGACACATCAGTTTGAATTCAAAGAACCAGTGAGATTGATGGCGCCGAGGGCATCCCCCAATCCTCAAAATTATAACACAAATCGGGAGGAAGTGTGCAACCTGCAAGAATTATATAAATCACTTTCATGTACGCCCTTTGCCCCAAATCGAACATCAGTTTCGCCGCCGCCCTCCTTTCAACCTGCTCCTTCACCAGCTGCAAATAAAACACACCCCTAAATATGATCAGTCTCCTTCTACACCTTATGCAAGTAGTCAATCCGAGAACAATGCAGGAAGTGCATCTCTAACTTTAAGAAGGAAAGTCACGGTGCTACAGGATAATAACAAATTATGAGCAGTAAACCAGCTACTACTACTTGTGTCTTCATCCTAATGTGGTTCTGTAGTGTGTGAATCCAAATTTGGCAATCTGCAATCGACAACGACTAGTAGTATGAAGTTGAGGCCGTGAGCGTGAGTGGAGGGGGATTGGATAAGACCTTCTGGAGCCCCCGACGGACGCGGTGGCGCTTCTCCTCCTTGGACTCGTCGGCGGGGGAGGCGCGGCTCCGCAGCTCCTCGGCGGAGCGTTCCAGATCGCCCATATCATCCGCCTCCTTGAACCGCCGCGCCATCTCCGTATCCCTCTTCCGCCGCGCCTCCTCCTCCGGCGGCTCCTCCCATCCCGCCCCCCGAGGCCGGGGCAGCGAATCTGGCCGTCGCGTGACTCGCGGTAGAGGCGGCAGCCGTGGGGCATCGCGGCCCAGTCACAGAGGTGCATACGGAGATGCGGGACCGCGCTGGCGTCGCCGAGGACGAGGCCGGCGGCCATCGCCGGAGTAGGGGAAGGAGGAAATCGCCTTTTTCGCCCAGCCGCGCCCCCAAGAGTTCATTTAACGTCGGATTGGGCCAAAAGTGGATCCGGCGATCCCAACCCAAACCCAGCGCCCTGGGGGTCTCTTGGGGGCGCCGGATGAAACGAAAAGACGCGTGGGGCCGCTCTGTCGGCGAGATAGGCCTTTCCCTCCCGCCGTTTTCTCCCCCTTCCCCCGCCATTTGCTCCGTCTCCCGCCATTTCCCCCAAATCTCCCCATGGCGCCGAAAAAGAAATACGAGGCCCCTCGCCGCGTCGAGGGCGCACCTGTGCCGCCCAAGAAGCCGAGGAAGCCGAGAACGCCGCTACCAAGGTCGGAGGGCTTTACGGACGGCCAGTGGCTCGCCGACCAAACGCGGCGCTCTGTGTCGACGACCGAGCGCCGCAACCGCCTCTTCGTCCAGCAATCCAGGGAGCTCCAGGAAGCCGTGGCGAAGGAGCTGAAGGAGACGGCAGACGCCGCGGTGGCGGCGAAGCGTGAGCTCCAGGAGACGCTCGCGCAGGCGGTGGCGGCCAAGGAGGCAATTGCGGCCGCGTCGGCTCTTCGCTCCGGCGGGGTAATGTTCCCTCTCCAAACTCAGCAGAGTGTCACCTCCCCCGCCGGCAACTTCTCGCCTTCCACGCCGTCGGCTTGGGCGGCGTCGCCTGACCATAGCGGCTTCAACCCCAACCTCGCCTTCCCGCTACCACGGACTACGTCGGCGTCCTGCTCGCATGTCTACTCGCCGGCCTACGCGGCGGCCACAGCTGCCCCGTCCTTGTTGCGCCGAGAGTCCATCCCGTTCACCACGGAAATGGAGGACATCATCGTCGCGGGGTCCGAGGCTCACATCGCCGTCGGTTCGGAGGCGTTCTTCGCCCAGGACACCGACTTCGGCCAACCTGCCGACGAGGAGACGCAAGACTTCGAGGTTGACGTCGAAGAAGAGACCCAGGCGCCGCCGAAGGACTTGGGCGGCAAAGGGAAGAAGAAGAGGAAGAGCGGCGAGCCGTCCTTGGGCCGGTACAAATGGACTGTTGGGAAACGTAGTAGAAAACAAAAATTCTCGGCCTACGAATCAAGAACCCAAGATCATCCAAGAAGATTGCATACAAGGTTTTAGGTCATGGCTCACCAACCGATGTAGCGGAAGTAGAGTTGGTGAAGCTCGTGGACGTAGTGGAAGTAGATCTCGCAAGTTCTCCCACGAACAGTCCCTCGATCAATCCCACGAACAAGTCCCGCGATCTAGTCCCACGGACAAGTCCCATGAACAAGCTCCTCGAAGAAGGGTCGAAGGTACGACCCCTCCATTAGTATCCACACATCCCGTAGCAGAAATCCAGCAGCGCTCTGCCGTCCAGAGATGAACGCCACCGAGAAAACTAGAGGGAGAAAACCCTAACGGATTCCGATCTAGAACATCGTCTAAACCGGGGTCTAATTGTGGAGCAACGGGGTTTAGAGGAGGGAGGGTGGCACATAGGCCTTGGGGACAAGTTGTGCTGCGCCCCCCACCCCCTCCCCTCATTATATAGGTGGCCAGGAGACCCTTGGGGCGCAATAAGGGGGGTGGGGAGTCCAACTTGGACTCCCAAACCTCCCAAATCTTCCCATACCTTCCCACCGGAAACCTGCCATATTTGGGTTTTGGTATTCCCACCTGGAGGGGGATTCCTTCCCCTTGGGGCGCCCCCCACCCCTTGGCCGGCCAGGGCAGCCTAGGTGGCTTGCCCCCCAAGTCTAGGGGCGTGGGGTAGTGGGTGGTACTGCCCGGAACCTTCTGGAACCTTCCATGACCTTCTAGAAGCTTCCAGGACCTTCCGGGACATACCGGGACCGTTTCGGGACATTCCGGACACTTCTGGAGCACTTCTAGGACCTTCCGAGACCGTTCTCGGACGTTCCGGAGCCATCCGGATAGTTTCCAAGACCATCCGAGTTACAGTTTAAGCCACCCGATGACCGCGAAGGTTGTCGGCACGCCCAGCGATTATCCGGAAACTATTCCGGTTAGGACTTCCCCAGTACCATTCTCATATGTTCCGGAACCACCTGGGACTACTCCAGAGTGATCCGGACATAACCTTAAATACCCAAAACTACTTCTGGTGCCCTTATGAACAATTCCATAAATCTCCGGAACTACTTCCGGTACCCGTATGAACTATTCTGCTTTGCTTCCACTAAACCTTCTACCATACTAGTATTCTAACAGACTACTGCTCGTTAAGTGTGTGACCCAATAGGTTCGGTATAATGCGGACATGACTCAGAACATCTTCCGGACATAGGTCAACAGCCTTTCGTCAATAGCCAATAATCAACAGCGGAGCCATGGACACCCATGTTGACTCCCGCACATACACGAAGAAACTTCGAGTGAACCATTATGTTTATTCATGTACCATTCCCTTTGCTTCGTGATATATGAAAAAGTTAGAGGAGAGAAGTTTGGCACCCATGTGTAACAACTTTTGAACACAAGCCACTCGTTATCCTCTTTGCTCGTTTGTCCCTTTTCTCGTTATCGTATTCCGGTATCCCCGTGACTGAATCACAATGCGTCTGGCCAGACTATAATGGATACCGTCATACCGAGTGGGCCCGAAGTGAATATCTTCTTCATCGTGAAGGAGAAAATCCCATTCTTGAACTATCACAGTCACTAGCCACACCATCAGACATACCCAGAACTTATTTTACTACTTCCCATTTACGGGAGGATTCATCTAAGAACCAAAGCATGTCTTCCTGTGTGAAGCAACTCGATACTCTCATTGGTCTAATGAATTACGTATATGATAACATTTCATGATATGACTTATAACGTAGTTACGATGTGATCTCTAAGTATATCATTCAATACTGGGGTCGGTTCAACATCATTGTTCTGCTAACAATATGTTCCCATTGCTACTGACATCCTTGTTACAAGAACAATGTCCATGATTAAGAAAACGTAATCATCAGTTAGCACATGAGCTGGTCTTAGAGGCTAAACCAGGAACTCTTGGTGTTTACATTTCCACACATGCAAATGAGTTTTCTTCTGAATCTCACAGTAAGGGTCATTGCAATTATAGCACAGAAATATAAACATTAATTACGAACGTGGAAATATATATATAATAACATTTTATTATTGCCTCTAGGGCATATTTCCAACAGTCTCCCACTTGCACTAGAGTCAATAATATTGTCAGTGCTTGAGCACTTTACACCTATGGCATACCGGTGTAATAAATGCCTCATTTGTGGTATAGACCTCATCTTCGGATCTGACGTTTCAGGCCCGTTTGTATCTTGCATATCTTCGCGTTTTCACGCTATCATAAAATTCACTAATTTTATCAGTTTAGCTTTGTATATGTTTGAATCATTTGGTAGGACCTTGGTTCCTTAGAATAAGTCATGAAATCATTCATCAATGTTCCATGAGCTTCAAGCATCTAGGAAACCATACCATGTTCATAAATGAACTGATGATTTAAAATACCCTCCCTTGTTACTTCTTTAAGCAACAATATACTTAGCCTCTGTTATAGAATTCGCCACAGTACCTAACTTTAACTCAGTTCCTTCATACTGTGCCACCCTTATGTGTGAAACACATAATCCCAATTAAAATCGAAAATCGATCGGAGTAAGTATGAAGACTGAATTGGTGTAACTGTTTACATCAAAATTCAGCTGGTGTAACTTGTTCCAACGAGCTCTTCATTATCTCCATTTTCCGAGAAACATATCTTATCTATCATAAGTTTAACTTTTCACTGTTTGTCCAATGATCAACATATTGATCACTTTGGTATCTTGCTCATAACCTTTTGAAGCACTGGACATATCTGGTCGTTGTACGTATTATGGTGTAAATGATTAATCCAGACACACGGGTGAGTGGAATTCAATTCACGTGTTTTTGCTTATCTGTGCTCATCAACACCGATTTCTGCAAACAACTTTTCACCACGACTTCGGCAAGAACATGTTTCTTGGCATTTCATACTAAACTACTTTAGTATCATGTCAATATGTAGTGTTGGCTTTAGCATGATCAGGCACTTACTATCTTCATAGATCACTATGCTCAATACTAATGCTATATCAGCCCAAGTTCTTCAACTGAAAACTATTTCCAATGAAGTCCTTATTTGTGTCAAGAAATTTATATCATTTCTAATCAACAATATGTCATCTACATAAGGTTTTAGAAATATTATTCAGCTCCCACTTACTTTCTTGAATATTCAAGCATCTTCGTTATTCCTGATGAAAACAAACTCTTTTGGCAATTTCATCACAACGAAAATTCCAACTCCATTATGCTAGCTCCAGTCCATCACTGGATATCCAAGGCTTGCATCTATTTTAGCATCCTTTGAATCGACAAAACATTCCGGTCGTATCACGTATACGTCCTTTGTTATATTTCCATGTAGGAACATTGTTTTGACGTTCATTCTACCATATCCTATAAATGAGATATGTAGTAATTGCTAGTATAACCCGAACTGACTAAAGCATTTCTACGGTCGACACTATTTCGCCGTACTCAACCTTTGAACTTGCTAGAAAACAATTTTCCAACGAGTTGAGCTTTATGGATAAAACAATTTCATCCGAATCAATTATAGATCCATATATATATTCTTCAGACTTTTAGTCTTTCCGAGGGTCTACTAAGTTCAAAACTTGACTTACTTCCATGGATACTATCTCGGATTATTTGGCATTTAGCCAAATCCCGGAGTCAGGGCCCATCAACGCTTCTTTGTATATCACAGGTTTATCATTGTCGAACAACAATATCTCGTTTTACATATCATGAATGTTTGTACGATTTTTGTCTAACCTGTGTGGTTCAGCTGCGCACTCCTCTGAAGATTCAACAATCTTTGACAAGTTGCACTGTCCTCCCACTCACTCTTTTGTAAGAAACTATTTTTCTTCAAAACACATTGTTCTTAACAGCAAACAGTTTTGCTTTTGTGTAGTGATAGAGGAATACCAAAACTTTTGGCATAACCTTAACAAAGTAGCACTTATCTGATTTGGGGTTTTGAGTATGTCAAACATATGCCTCATATACCCAAATTTTAAGAAAAGACAACATGGTTTTAACAGACCATACCACATCTAATATGGTGTCATTTCAACAGATTTGATGATGCTCTTTTCAGTGTAAAAGCCGTAGTCACTAACGCATAACTTTAATAAGTATAATGGCAAATTGATAAACGTCATATTTGATCTTTACCGTGTCATACATGGCTTGATTACATCTCTCGAACACTTTACTCATAGTGATGTTCCGGGAGACGCAAGTTATGACAGTTCTTCACAACTCATCAGACGTTCACTAAACTTGTAACTAAAATATTACTTTCTACAATCTAATTTGCAGAAGCTTTATTTTCTTGTTACAATGAATTTCTATTTCACTCTAAAATTCCTTGAACATTTCAAAGATTTCAGACGTATGTCTCTATTGAACAGATATCCACATATCTACTTCAACTCATGAGTGAAGATAGGGAATCCACTGCACACAACTACACTTATTGGACTACACACATCATCATGTATGATTACCAATGGTTTAGTTGCCCGTTCATGTATGGCCTATTAACGGTGTTTTAGTCACATTACTTCGAGACAAAGATCGCAAGCGTCAAGTGATTCATAATCATATGACTCGAAAGTCCATCACTTATGAAAATTCTTCATGCATGTTATGTCACTTGTGATAAATGGCAGTGCCACATCTATGTGGTATTTCTGTCAGTCTTGCGACGTTTAGCGTCAGTGTTATGGATGTTTAGTATTATTATCAAGATTCATAACATACACCCTATTCATAATGGAAGTATGGCCTTTACGTTATTCATAGCTTTGAACAACTCTCTTGCAACAAACATGATTCAAAATGATGTTTTGCAACAAGGCTAAAGTGTAGTAACAATTTACTCAAATCTAAAATGAATTATGAAGATAATCATAGAGTCAACACACGGTATAGTAAACCTTTTACCGTGTTCCCAAGCGTGTCAAAACTCATCATTAACTAGTCATAAAGGCCATAGTATTTCTTGCATCGAGTTGCAACAATATGCAATCGATGTGATATTCCGGTGATCAACAGTTTAATCACAATATACAGAACCCACAATTAACTGCTTAATCAGGATTCCCAAGAATTACATCTCTTGACCAGCAATGAATTCATCTATAACTCCATATGACTTTTATTTCTGAGCTGGTTATTCCAGTCTTCTTTCGTTTTGCCTTTATACGTATCATAGTTCTATTTCCAATGTCACTCCTACTCACTGAAGATCACACATGATCAAGGGTGGCGCATGCCATGGACTTTCCGGCGTGTAAGTCTTACTAACACCTTATGGAACTTCCTTTCCCTTAATCCTCATCATCATATGATTAGTGTTCTTCTGGATCCCACACTTATCAGTTTCGTTAAGAGCACAGTGAATATTTTCACTAATGCTTACAATCATACATTGTACTAGATATCTTATATCCAACATTAATTGTCCTACCACTGAAAACAATTTTTCAGTTCCATGAATATAACATAACTATCCCAAACTTTTCGAAGTTCGGGTTTCATGGCGGTGAAGACAATGCACTTTGCTGTGGTGGAATTCTAGCATTTTGGATTATGGACGTAAGTCACATCATCCATAGCATCAGCGGGAGAGCATCAAAAATTTGCGATAGGACAAGCTCCTTCTCGAAACTATTGAGGATAGTCCTCACAATACGGTACCAATCGTAAAGTTTTTACCAGAAAATACAGTTAATCAAAATCAATTGGGAAGGTGGTAACGCGAGCCATTATTCTATAACGATAATGCAAATACTAAGACTTTGTTCATAATTAAGTTGCACTTGTGATTAATCAATTTAATTACTAAGTGCGCTCCCACTCAGATCAATATCTCTCGTAATTGATACTGGAGTGATTCAAGATCCGACCCAATCGTCCGCCATTGATGTGACATCACTGATGACTTAGACTGGACCGGTAGGCCAACTTGCCAATCACGCCAAAGGTGATTCTTGTTCATCTTTCGATGGGCGTGTTCCAGTAGCAAACTTTTATCCAAACCGTCAAGATAACCAAGTGTAATGTGTTGTGTGTCCTTTTAACACACCCGTCTTTTATGCGTCACACCGTGTGCACCCATGTGGCATGACCTGCTCCGGTGTGAAACATAGTATAGACGGTGCTACAGTTGGGAGAACACTATCAACTTGATATTGTTTTGCGAGAGATCACCCTAATAAAACACGACTACCGCGCATCAAAGGGATAAACATCACAGGCAGTTCATAAAATTATGTGATATAGTATAGCCCTTTGCTTCGTGAAGTCTTCATTGTCTTCACGTGGTCGTGGTTGAAGTCACCGTGTCCACCAACTTTGTCCTTGGCGCCGGGAACATCACCACGGCTTCTGGCATGTGCGTCGGGGTCCACCTCCGCATCGTAGATCATCACCTTGCATCTATCTATTACTTTGCCTCGAGCTAATAAACAGTTCTGGCACGCAGGCCATAATTAAGTGACAATCATATGACTCCAGTCATCATGCCGTACCACGACACGCAGATCGCGAATAAATATTACATAACATATAGTATCTCATACAAACACATTGCAAATCTTGAAGGCTATACCACATCACATGCATACTCTGCAAAAACGAGTTAGATCGCCATCTACACGGGTTGTTGCAACTTTTATCGTGGTTGTTAAGCAAGTTTACAAGGCAAACGAGAAACCCTAGATAAAACAAAACACGATACTTCTTTTGTTGCTAGTTTAACATACGGGGTGCGTGCAGCAATTAATGCCACAAGCCAAACTTCGTTAAACGCGTGACCCCCGTGTGGATTTGAGTTCATAAAATCCACAAGCCCCTCCATGTTAAATCTTCTATTGCGAGATTAAGATGAGATCCAAGGAGTTTGATGTAGACCACTATCAAGGCAACCAGCATACTGAAAGCAGCATAGAGGGATCGATGGAAAACTCAATCCTTGTAGCAAAACCTCAACTTGCCATCAAGCATAGAAAAAATCACATGACAGGGAAGCAACAAGAAAATCAATGCCTCATATCACACATATGATCTAGACCTAAACATGCATCTAATCAAGGATCGCTCATGATACCACTGTTGGGAAACGTAGTAGAAAACAAAAAAATTCGGCCTACGAATCAAGAACCCAAGATCATCCAAGAAGATTGCATACAAGGTTTTAGGTCATGGCTCACCAACCGATGTAGCGGAAGTAGAGTTGGTGAAGCTCGTGGACGTAGTGGAAGTAGATCTCGCAAGTTCTCCCACGAACAGTCCCTCGATCAATCCCACGAACAAGTCCCGCGATCTAGTCCCACGGACAAGTCCCATGAACAAGCTCCTCGAAGAAGGGTCGAAGGTTCGACCCCTCCATTAGTATCCACACATCCCGTAGCAGCAATCCAGCAGCGCTGCGCCGTCCAGAGATGAACGCCACCGAGAAAACTAGAGGGAGAAAACCCTAACGGATTCCGATCTAGAACAGCGTCTAAACCGGGGTCTAAAAGTGGAGCAACGGGGTTTAGAGGAGGGAGGGTGGCGCATAGGCCTTGGGGACAAGTTGTGTTGCGCCCCCCACCCCTCCCCCACATTATATAGGTGGCCAAGAGGCCCTTGGGGCGCAATAAGGGGGTGGGGAGTCCAACTTGGACTCCCAAACCTCCCAAATCTTCTCATACCTTCCCGCCGGAAACCTGCCATATTTGGGTTTTGGTATTCCCACCTGGAGGGGGATTCCTTCCCCTTGGTGCGCCCCCACCCCCTTGGCCGGCCAGGGCAGCCTAGGTGGCTTGCCCCCCAAGGCCAGGGGCGCAGGGGAGTGGGTGGTACTGCCCGGAACCTTCCGGAACCTTCCATGACCTTCTAGAAGCTTCCAGGACCTTCCGGGACATACCGGGACCGTTTCGGGACATTCCGGACACTTCTGGAGCACTTCTAGGACCTTCCGAGACCGTTCTCGGACGTTCCGGAGCCATCCAGATAGTTTCCAAGACCATCCGAGTTACAGTTTAAGCCACCCGATGACCGCGAAGGTTGTCGGCACGCCCAGCGATTATCCGGAAACTATTCCGGTTGATCCAGGACTTCCCCAATACCATTCTCATATGTTCCGGAACCACCTGGGACTACTCCAGAGTGATCCGGACATAACCTTAAATACCCAGAACTACTTCTGGTGCCCTTATGAACAATTCCATAAATCTCCGGAACTACTTCCGGTACCCGTATGAACTATTCTGCTTTGCTTCCACTAAACCTTCTACCATACTAGTATTCTAACAGACTACTGCTCGTTAAGTGTGTGACCCAATAGGTTCGGTATAATGCGGACATGACTCAGAACATCTTCCAGACATAGGTCAACAACCTTTCGTCAATAGCCAATAATCAACAGCGGAGCCATGGACACCCATGTTGACTCCCGCACATACACGAAGAAACTTCGAGTGAACCATTATGTTTATTCATGTACCATTCCCTTTGCTTCGTGATATATGAAAAAGTTAGAGGAGAGAAGTTTGGCACCCATGTGTAACAACTTTTGAACACAAGCCACTCGTTATCCTCTTTGCTCGTTTGTCCCTTTTCTCGTTATCGTATTCCGGTATCCCCGTGACTGAATCACAATGCGTCTGGCCAGACTATAATGGATACCGTCATACCGAGTGGGCCCGAAGTGAATATCTTCTTCATCGTGAAGGAGCAAATCCCATTCTTGAACTATCACAGTCACTAGCCACACCATCAGACATACCCAGAACTTATTTTACTACTTCCCATTTACGGGAGGATTCATCTAAGAACCAAAGCATGTCTTCCTGTGTGAAGCAACTCGATACTCTCATGGTCTAATGAATTACGTATATGATAACATTTCATGATATGACTTATAACGTAGTTACGATGTGATCTCTAAGTATATCATTCAATACTGGGGTCGGTTCAACATCATTGTTCTGCTAACAATATGTTCCCATTGCTACTGACATCCTTGTTACAAGAACAATGTCCATGATTAAGAAAACGTAATCATCAGTTAGCACATGAGCTGGTCTTAGAGGCTAAACCAGGAACTCTTGGTGTTTACATTTCCACACATGCAAATGAGTTTTCTTCTGAATCTCACAGTCAGGGTCATTGCAATTATAGCACAGAAATATAAACATTAATTACGAACGTGGAAATATATATATAATAACATTTTATTATTGCCTCTAGGGCATATTTCCAACAGTCTCCCACTTGCACTAGAGTCAATAATATTGTCAGTGCTTGAGCACTTTACACCTATGGCATACCGGTGTAATAAATGCCTCATTTGTGGTATAGACCTCATCTTCGGATCTGACGTTTCAGGCCCGTTTGTATCTTGCATATCTTCGCGTTTTCACGCTATCATAAAATTCACTAATTTTATCAGTTTAGCTTTGTATATGTTTGAATCATTTGGTAGGACCTTGGTTCCTTTAGAATAAGTCATGAAATCATTCATCAATGTTCCATGAGCTTCAAGCATCTAGGAAACCATACCATGTTCATAAATGAACTGATGATTTAAAATACCCTCCCTTGTTACTTCTTTAAGCAACAATATACTTAGCCTCTGTTATAGAATTCGCCACAGTATCTAACTTTAACTCAGTTCCTTCATACTGTGCCACCCTTATGTGTGAAACACATAATCCCAATTAAAATCGAAAATCGATCGGAGTAAGTATGAAGACTGAATTGGTGTAACTGTTTACATCAAAATTCAGCTGGTGTAACTTGTTACAACGAGCTCTTCATTATCTCCATTTTCCGAGAAACATATCTTATCTATCATAAGTTTAACTTTTCACTGTTTGTCCAATGATCAACATATTGATCACTTTGGTATCTTGCTCATAACCTTTTGAAGCACTGGACATATCTGGTCGTTTTACATATTATGGTGTACATGATTAATCCAAACACACGGGTGAGTGGAATTCAATTCACGTGTTTTTGCTTATCTGTGCTCATCAACACTGGGTAGCCTTGGCCGAAGTTGAGTCTAGCTTGCTATAGTTATATAGTTACTCTGGGTATATATGGGAACAACGTAAGGCTTCATTTTTCTCCTTACCCCCTTCGTTCTGAGTTCTGAGTCACCTCATCTTGTTCTACGGGAAGATAGGACTAGGCTCTCCTCTGTCTGATTAGCACATCTCGTTGTTTGCTTCCTTATAGCTGTAGGAAAGTTGTGTCAGGTTTTCCTAGCATTGTGATAATGCTGATTTCTTACATCGTATTATGTAAGTGTTGTTTTTCATGATTGAAAGAAATTGTCATTTCTTACAATTACAGCCGTTATGCTGTCCGAGTCATTCCAGGTTTATCTCATAATCTGATGCATTTGCAAACTCATTTCTGTTTCAGATGGCAGATCTTCCCCCTCGGCAGATTGTTCGTTTGACCAGGTGCCTCGGTGTGCGTGGCCACCCCGCCACGTTGATCGAGATGATGTCCTACGTGGGATATCGATGGTACCCTGAGTACACCATCGAGGAGCAGTTCCACGACTTCAACCAGACGCAGTTCCACTGCATTGTCAGGATCTACTCGCACCACGTTGGAGTCACCCAGCCTATCCACTTTGGACATGGCATTGGCGTTACCGAGAACATGGCTGTGCAGGATGCTGCATATTCATGTATTACCCTGCTGAGAGAGGAGCACACCATGCTGAGAGAGACCTCATTCCGCTATATCCCTGCTGCACTTCCAGGAGAAGAGGGATATTACACCGGACTCTACTCAGATCACTCTGCAGAGGATCCAGCACTTCAGGTGACTGCTAGGTTTGCTAGTGACAGAGATCGTGATGCACGCGCTCTCCGTTTTGAGCTCCACGCTACTCGTGTTCGTCTGTATCGAGCACTGACGCTCTTGGCACCCTTTGTGAGCGTGGGATCAGTGGAGTACGATGCGATCTATCCAGTGAGGACTCAGATGTCATCTCGAGTTGCTTGGCCCGAGATTGGAGGAATTTTTCCACCCCGTGGTCCTTTGCTTCCACCCTACACTGGACCTAGGCCCCATCCTTGCCCAAATGGATATCAGGGTCCACAAGCCTCCGTGTTTTCCGATGGTCACCTCCAGCTACCGGGATACGCGGGTAACTTTTACGAGGATTACTATGGAGATGGAGATGAGTGAGACCGCCTGTGGTCTTACTTAGTGAGGATGTAGTAGTATCCTAGTATATTGTAAGCAAGGTTTCTAAGTTCCAGAGGCTTAGATAAATAATGTATAGGAAGTCAGAGTGCCTCTGAAGGATGTATCATCTTCATCACGTTTGTATTAGCTTAGTGCTTGTACGAAAACGATGTATGGTTTGTATGACAGCTTGTGAATATATGGCTTGTATGCTTTATCACCATGTTGTCAAGATGATTACTTCCTTTGCTCTGTAATCCTTCCAGTACTTCAATACCTTGATTAGACTCTTCAAATCAACTCTGTTTGACTTTGGTTTTTCACCTTCAGGATGTCTCAAGGTACACGTGGCCAGATTGGTCGTAACCAAGGTCGTGGAAACGACCAGGAGGAAGGCAACCTTCCACCCCCACCCACGATGGCCCAAGTTCTGATGGAGGTCGAGAGGAACCGCCGTGACTCTCACCACCTGTTGGAAGTCATCGCACGCAACACCACTCAGCAGCGCAATGAGCTGGTGTCTCTGAACGACTTCATCCGGCTTCATCCCCCGGTATTCAGTTACTCCACCGAGCCCCTTGACGCCGATGACTGGCTCCGCAGCATCGAGAGGAAGCTCCAAGCAGGCCATGTTGCAGATGGCGACAAGGTTAATTATGCCACCTATCACCTTGAAGGTGCAGCAAGCTCTTGGTGGGAGAATTTTCTGAATATGCGCCCAGTTGGACCACCTGCATCTTGGGAGGAATTCTGCACCTCTTTCCGCGAGCACCACATTCCCAAAGGTCTCATGGACCGCAAGCGTGAGGAGTTCTGTAACCTCACTCAAGGCAGAAGAACCGTGGACGAGTTTAGTCGTGAGTTCAACCGACTTGCTCGTTATGCAACTGAAGAAGTCTCCACCGACTCCAAGAAACAAGAGAGGTTCCGTCGTGGCCTCAACAGTGGACTCCGTCGCGAGCTCAACCTTCATGACTTTGCCACCTTCCAGGTCCTTGTCAACAAGGCCATCAAGGCCGAGGACATGAACACCCCCAACGAATTTCGCAAACACCCTAGAGATGACGGTTCATCCAGCTCTGGCTCGCAAAAGCGCAAGATCTGGATTCCAAATAGCATGTTCCGCCAGAACAACCCCCCAAGGCCATCCTATGTGGCGCCTCGTCCAACCACCCAATTCCACCCAGTTCCACCAAACCACCCAGCTCCACGCACTGTTTTCGGAGCTTGCTACAAGTGTGGTCAGGCAGGCCACTACTCTCGCGAGTGCCCCCAGAACCAGGTCCAGAACCAAAATGCTCCACCACGTGCCGGAGGCAGCAACAACAACAACAATGGTCGTGGCAAGCCACCCCAGAAGGTCTACACCGCCAAACCCGCTCCTCCCGCCACTCGTGGACGTCTGAACCAGATTGCCGCCGAAGAGACTGATGACACCACTGACGTCATTCTTGGTACGCTCCCAGTCAATTTTGTTCCTACTTCCGTTCTTTTCGACCCAGGAGCATCTCATTCATTCATGTCGGAAAGTTATGCACTTCGTCATGAGTTACCCTTTGTTGAATTGTCCACCCCGATGGTTATTCAAACTCCAGGGTCAAGATGGCAAACTAATAGAGTAAGCCATGGTAATCAAATAGCAATTGAGGGTTTAGTATTCCTTGCTTCACTCATAGCCCTCGAGTCTTCAGACATTGATGTCATCCTTGGCATGGATTGGCTATCAAGACAGAATGCCTATCTGGATTGCAAAGGCAAATCCGTGAAACTCACCCACCCTTCGGGCAAAACCATCAACTTTACCTCACCCAGAACAAGAACCCAAGTGCATTCTTTGAATGTACTCCCCCTTCCCGAACTTGAAGATATTCCGGTGGTTCGTGACTTCCCGGATGTCTTTCCTGAAGAGCTGCCGGGCATGCCACCCGACAGATGTGTAGAATTTATAGTGGATCTTGTTCCAGGAACCGCACCAATTTCCAAACGCCCATATAAAATGGCCCCACATGAGTTAGCTGAGCTAAAAACCCAACTTGATGCTTCGTTGGCAAAAGGCTTCATCCGCCCTAGCTCATCGCCATGGGGTTGCCCCGTTCTGTTCGTAAAGAAGAAAGATGGAACAGAAAGGATGTGCGTAGACTATCGCCCGCTAAATTTAGCGACGATAAAGAACAAATACCCACTGACCAGGATCAATGATCTTTATGATCAACTTGCAGGATCCGCTGTCTTCTCCAAGATGGATTTGAGATTAGGTTATCATCAGATCAGAATCCGAAACGAGGACATTCCCAAAACGGCTTTTTCTACTCGTTATGGTCTTTACGAGTACACCGTCATGTCCTTTGGTTTAACCAATGCCCCCGCCACATTCTCACGCTTGATGAATTCGATCTTCATGGAGTACCTAGATAAATTTGTTGTGGTTTATCTCGATGATATTCTCATCTACTCGAAGAACGAAGAAGATCATGCCAAACACTTAAGGCTGGTATTGATGAAACTTAGAGAGCATCGCCTGTACGCTAAATTCTCCAAGTGTGAATTTTGGCTACAAGAAGTGACCTACTTAGGCCACGTGATTTCTGCAAAAGGCATTGCTGTGAATCCCGAGAGAGTTCAGGCCGTCCTTGACTGGACTCCACCTGAATCGGTTAAGCAAGTTAGGAGTTTTCTTGGCCTAGCCAGCTATTGCCGTCGCTTCGTCGAGAACTTTTCTAAAGTTGCAAAGCCTCTAACTGAACTCCTCAAGAAAGATAAGAAATTCTTATGGACTTCCAAGTGCGAGGAAAGCTTTCAGGAGCTAAAACGAAGATTGACTTCCGCACCCGTACTTGCACCTCCAGACACCAAAAGGGATTTCGAGATCTATTGTGATGCATCACGGCAAGGGTTAGGATGCATACTTCTGCAAGATCGACATGTGGTAGCTTATGCTTCACGCCAATTGCGGCCACATGAAGAGAACTACCCTACCCATGACCTTGAACTCGCTGCCGTAGTTCATGCCCTAACAACTTGGCGACATTACCTCCTTGGTAATCGTTGTGAGATTTATTCCGACCACCAAAGCCTCAAATATATTTTCACCCAGCCAGATCTTAATCTCAGGCAAAGACGCTGGATTGAGTTGATAAAAGATTACGACGTAGAAATTTCTTACACCCCAGGCAAAGCCAATGTCATGGCTGATGCACTAAGTCGTAAGTCGTACTGTAACAACCTCATGTTACGGCAGTATCAACCACTTCTTCATGAGGACTTTCGCAAGCTCAACCTTGAAATTGTTCCTCATGGCTATCTTTCAACCTTGTTGGCGAAACCAACTCTTGAGGATCAAATCATAGTTGCCCAAAGGCGTGCACGAGGTGTTCGCCGAATCAAGGAGAACATTGCTAGCGGAGTTGCTAAATGTTTCTCCACAGATAGCAAAGGAACGGTATTCTTTGAAAATCGTTTGGTAGTACCTAAGAATAAGGAACTAAGGCAACTCATCCTCAAAGAAGCCCATGACACACCCCTCTCAATTCATCCCGGTAGCACAAAAATGTACCGAGATCTACGCCAGAGATTTTGGTGGACTAGGATGAAGAGAGACATTGCTCAATTTGTTGCCGAATGTGATGCTTGTCGTCGCATTAAAGCAGAACATCAAAGACCTGCTGGTACACTTCAGCCTTTGTCCATTCCTGAGTGGAAATGGGACAAAGTCGGTATGGACTTCATCACCGGCTTTCCAAGAACCCAGAAAGGAAACAATGCCATCTTCGTTGTCATAGATAGGCTTTCCAAAGTTGCTCACTTCCTTCCGGTTCGCGAGTCTATAACTGCTAGCCAGTTAGCGGACTTGTACATCTCCAGAATTGTATCACTTCACGGTGTTCCTTTGGAAATCAATTCTGATCGCGGTAGCCTTTTCACCTCTAGATTTTGGGGAAGCTTCCAACGTGCTATGGGAACTCATCTCTCCTTTAGTACAGCTTTCCATCCTCAGTCTAGCGGTCAAGTCGAAAGGGTTAACCAAATTCTTGAAGACATGCTCAGAGCTTGCGTTATCTCATTCGGAAAGAATTGGGAGAATTCTCTTCCATTTGCCGAATTTGCTTATAACAATAGTTTTCAATCTAGTCTGAACATGGCTCCTTTTGAACTCCTGTATGGCCGACGATGTCGAACACCACTAAACTGGTCTGAAACCGGTGAAAGACAATTCTTTGGACCGGATATGATCAAGGAAGCAGAAGATCAAGTTCGCATTGTTCGTGATCAATTGAAAGCAGCCCAGTCTCGTCAGAAAAGCTACTATGATCGTCATCATAGGCAAGAGAGCTACAATCTGTATGAGAAGGCTTACCTTCGGGTTACTCCTCTGAAGGGAACCCAACGTTTCGGTATCAAAGGCAAGTTGGCCCCACGTTACATCGGACCTTTCCGCATTATTGCTAAACGTGGAGAAGTTGCCTACCAACTTGAACTACCTCCGCACCTCTCCCAAGTACATGATGTATTCCATGTGTCCCAACTCAGGCGTTGCTTCAAGGACCCCATCCGCGAAGTCGACCATGAGACGCTTGATCTCCAAGATGACCTTTCTTATCGAGAATACCCCGTTCGTATTCTTGATTCAGCAGAGCGTGTCACTCGTCGTCAGAAGATTAGGTTTCTGAAAGTGCAATGGTCACACCACTCTGAAAGAGAAGCCACATGGGAAAGAGAAGACCGCCTCAGTGCCGAGTACCCCTCCTTCCTCCCGCAGCCTTCTGAATCTCGGGACGAGATTCTTTTGAGTGGGGGCGAGTTGTCAGAACCCTCTGTTAGGTATGTGCTAGGGTTAGTTAGCACCTTTGCATCATGTCAAAATTTCAAAAAGAAATCTTGGAAATCAATTTCAAAATCCAAATGGGAGAAGGAACACCCCCCAGATGAATTAATTCAAAAGGCCAGATAGAAATCTTTTCCAAAAATTCATGTTAGAGTTTTGAAAAGTCCTATAAATGAGTTTGATCACATATCAAGTGATGTGGGACCCACCCCATGCTCATAGATTTTTCAAATATTCAAACAGTACCTTGGAATTAAAGAAATCCCCCTATTTGATTTAAAATTCAAATCATTTGAATTTTAAAAATGTTGAAAGTTTATGAGTGGCTAGTCTATATTATTATGAGGCCACATAAAAGTTTTCAGCATTTAATAAAATGTTTAGCTATTTATTTTAGCTAAACAGAACATATTGCAGAAAAATAAAAAGAAAGAGAAAGGGAGAGAACTACCTTGCGCCTCAAGCGAGGCCCACTTACCTTGGCCTGGCCCAGCCCACCCCCGAGCCGTTGTCGTCTTCTTCCCCGCCGAGCCAAGCTGCTCGGTGGAGGCAGGACGTGGCCGCGGCGCCACCGCGACGCCTCGCGGCTTCCAGGGCCTCCCCCTCCTCCTAAGCGTGCCACGGAGACGCCAGAGCCCCGCAGCACTCCTTCCCCCTTCCCTGGTTCTTCCCCTCTCTCTCTCTCGCGAGTTCCAGCACCAGCCGAGGACCCCCGACTCGCCGCCGTCCTGCGTCACTGTGGCCACCGTGCCTCCCCCGTACCGCCGTGCTGTCCAGAAGACTCCTCGGAGACGACTCCTTCGACCTGCAGCGCCAATTCGAGCTCAGCCTCACCCTAGACGCCGTCCCCTTCGTCGTTCTCACCGCCGGCCGCCGCGACGTCGGCAGCAAATTCAGCCTCCTCCAGCTCTTCCCCAACCCCGTCGAGCTCACCGTCGCGTTTGGGTGAGCCTCCTTCCTCGATTGCCCCCTCTCATGGCTCCCCTCGTGCTCTCCCTCGCATTTTCGTCGTTGGCCGAGCCCAGCCGTCGCCTTTGTCGTCGCCTCCGAGCTCTGGAGCACGCCAGTGACCCCCCAATGGGCCTACTGGACGCGCGGGAGCACAAGCTACGCAACGGCGTCCTTCCCGTGGCTTCCCGTGCCCTGGAGCCCTTTCCCGGCGAGCACCGTGCTCCGGCCGCCGCCGTTGTTGAAGTTGCCATGGCCAGAGGCCTCCCGGCGAGCCCCAGCTAGCCCTAGCCGATGAGGACGAGCCCCAGCTACACAACCGTGCCAGCCAAACCCCAAACCGAGCCCGTTTTGCAACTCCGGCGAAACTCCGGCGGCCCCCTCCGGCGAGCTCCTCCATTAGAGCTAACCCAACCCTAATCCTAACCCTAAGCACTCACTGACAGGTGGGGCCCTGTCCTAATTAACCCCTCGGGTTAAATTTAAACAGGGGATTAACCCCCCCTGAGGCTGACAGCCCGGACCCACTGATCAGGCCCCCTGGTGACATCAGCACTGCGTCATGCTGACGCAGTAAAGATTTTCCAGAGATTTAAAATATTACAGAAATTCCAGAAAATACCCCAAACTTTCAACTCCAAATTGGACAAATAATATATGAAAAATGATCAGGAGAAAATTATCTTTCCAAATATGCAACTTTCAACTCTGTTTGAGTTGAATTTAAAATGGGAACAGTAGCATATGTCATTTGCTTTATTTGAATTTAATTCAAATTCAAACCAAATGAGTTTGCCACTTGGACCATGGAATTATGATATAAATCAACCACACTTCAGAGGCATATCATACACATTTGAACATAATTGAAAATGATCAAACTATGTCAATTGCACCTTGGCTAAATTGAATTCAAATGTGGAATTTGAAATTGCATTTAAAATGCAATATATTCCACTTAAATGGAATTGCCTCACACATCAAAACTTATACTTCAAGTTTCAACATTCATTCATGTGCTTGAGCATTGCATTCATATTGATTGCTACTTCGTGCTTTGTTTGTCGAGTAGAGGTGGAACCGGAGCAAGAGGTCACCCCCTTCGCTGAAGATCGAGAACCCGAACCTCGTCAGCAAGGCAAGCAAAACCCCATTGATCATGTCGATAAAATCCCACTTCCCTCTCATGTCTCGCTTATGCATTGTATAGGATGATCACCATGTTACGATTCTACCGCATAGATGAACCCATTCCGTTGCATGACCTATCTTTTGTCACAGTAGTAAGCAAACCACAATCCTAGCAAATGTAGGAGTTGAATGATATCATGTGGCCCCTGCAATGTTACTGCTTATCGCATGCTTAGTATGATACCATGTTGTTACTGTGATGTGAGTCGGGATGGTAGTGATCATGTTGATGATGGTAGAAAAGTGTTGGTAAATCGACCCTAATCCAAGGTGAACGATGAGAGGCTGTGTAGGAGTACACGGTGGGTTGTCTCGTTGAACACCGCCCTAAGTCCGAGTTCTTGTGTGGTGATCCAAGATGAAGAGTACAACCACACATTGGGCTCACTGACCCCTCTCAACCTATTAACTCATCCCTTTCGATGTCCAGATGTCGCAGTAGTTCGGAGTTCTGGTAGGCTTGTGGCCTGGATGCTAAGTGAGAGAACGGCTCACCCGAGACCGGCTTATGCACCACGCACACATCGCTTGGGTCCACTTCGGTAAACCGGCCGGGTTCACGATTGTGGTAACCAACCCAAGTAGGCGGCTTTCTTGGACTAGATAGGCTATGAGGTAACAGTTGTGGTGAGCATCCTCGCTGGCACCCCTTGAATGGTGTTGAGATCAAAGGTGGTAACTGATGATCATGTGTGTGTAGCGGTACACCCTTGCAAGGTTATCAAAACTATTCGAATAGCCGCGTCCGCGGTTATGGACTGCTTGGAAAGCTTAGCTTGATTATTAGATAACTTGAACCGGATACTTCTAAAACACACCAAGATAAGTGTGAGTGCTATGGCGTGCTTTCTCGTGGGGAAGTCGAGGAAGGCACCATAGTGGTGTAATTGGTTGGTGAAAGTAGTGGACTCGTGTACGCTTCTTACCTCAAAGTCTGGTACTCGTAGTTCAGGACTAGCCAAGTCAAAGCTGGCACTTTTGCAAGTGAACCCCACCTCCCTTTACCTTGATACATGTGCATGAGTAGTATAGCTCCTATGTAAGTCTTGCTGAGTACGCCTTTGTACTCACGTTTGCATAATCTATGTTTTAGATGACGCCACTGACCCCGAAGGTGGCTTCTTCATCGAGCTGGACGACTGAAGTTAAGCTAGTCTAGTCCCAGTCAGCAGACTGGTTCCCTCGTGGAGGGCTTTATGTTGAATAAGGCTTCTTAAGCCAATTTGTTAAACTTGTCTGTACTCAGACATAATTTTCTTCCGCTTTATGTTGTAATGTTGGATCACATGTATGTGATCTCTGTGTGTACTCTATAAGAGTTATAAATAAAATGTACACTTTGTAGAGAATTGCAATGGTACCTGTTGTTCATACAAGGCATGTGTGCTGCGTGTATGTTTATAACATGCGTGTCTTTGTATGGGTTTTCGAGACCTTAGTTGTGATCTGGTTGGCGGTCTTTCATACACCAAGTGGCCCTTAGATGTGCGCAGCTAGGGGCATCGCGATGCGATTGTCCGAGACTCCGTCTCGTGCACACTTTGTGGTATGATCGAGCCCGCCCTAGACCCCGACTAAGTGATCGGGCTGGAGTAAGTCTATGTAAGAGTTTTGAGATAGTCGATAGTATGGTTGAGGCGACTTGTCTTTGAATATGGGAGTTCACCACCCATATCATTAGACTTGTGTGCGGACGATGGGGACCCATCACAGTTGATCATCCGGCCTGGATGGAATGCCCCTCACGTACGATGCTTTCCGAGAATGTTCAGTGCTTGGCCTTGTCTGCTTAGACAAGTGGGTGCGGTTCTCGGCTCTCCATATGACTATGTCTTAACTGTACTTGCATACGCTAACCCCCGGGTCCCGACAATGACAAAGTTAGAGGAGAGAAGTTTGGCACCCATGTGTAACAACTTTTGAACACAAGCCACTCGTTATCCTCTTTGCTCGTTTGTCCCTTTTCTCGTTATCGTATTCCGGTATCCCCATGACTGAATCACAATGCGTCTGGCCAGACTATAATGGATACCGTCATACCGAGTGGGCCCGAAGTGAATATCTTCTTCATCGTGAAGGAGCAAATCCCATTCTTGAACTATCACAGTCACTAGCCACACCATCAGACATACCCAGAACTTATTTTACTACTTCCCATTTACGGGAGGATTCATCTAAGAACCAAAGCATGTCTTCCTGTGTGAAGCAACTCGATACTCTCATGGTCTAATGAATTACGTATATGATAACATTTCATGATATGACTTATAACGTTGTTACGATGTGATCTCTAAGTATATCATTCAATACTGGGGTCGGTTCAACATCATTGTTCTGCTAACAATATGTTCCCATTGCTACTGACATCCTTGTTACAAGAACAATGTCCATGATTAAGAAAACGTAATCATCAGTTAGCACATGAGCTGGTCTTAGAGGCTAAACCAGGAACTCTTGGTGTTTACATTTCCACACATGCAAATGAGTTTTCTTCTGAATCTCACAGTCAGGGTCATTGCAATTATAGCACAGAAATATAAACATTAATTACGAACGTGGAAATATATATATAATAACATTTTATTATTGCCTCTAGGGCATATTTCCGACACTTCCGGGACCGTTCTCGGACGTTCCGGAGCCATCCGGATAGTTTCCAAGACCATCCGAGTTACAGTTTAAGCCACCCGATGACCGCGAAGGTTGTCGGGACGCCCAGCGATTATCCAGAAACTATTCCGGTTGATCCAGGACTTCCCCAGTACCATTCTCATATGTTCCGGAACCACTTGGGACTACTCCAGAGTGATCCGGACATAACCTTAAATACCCAGAACTACTTCTGGTGCCCTTATGAACAATTCCATAAATCTCCGGAACTACTTCCGGTACCCGTATGAACTATTTTGCTTTGCTTCCACTAAACCTTCTACCATACTAGTATTCTAACAGACTACTGCTCGTTAAGTGTGTGACACAATAGGTTCGGTATAATGCGGACATGACTCAGAACATCTTCCGGACATAGGTCAACAGCCTTTTGTCAATAGCCAATAATCAACAGCGGAGCCATGGACACCCATGTTGACTCCCGCACATACACGAAGAAACTTCGAGTGAACCATTATGTTTATTCATGTACCATTCCCTTTGCTTCGTGATATATGACAAAGTTAGAGGAGAGATGTTTGGCACCCGTGTGTAACAACTTCTTGAACACAAGCCACTCGTTATCCTCTTTGCTCGTTTGTCCATTTTCTCGTTATCGTATTCCGGTATCCCCGTGATTAAATCACAATGCGTCTGGCCAGACTAGAATGGATACCGTCATACCGAGTGGGCCCAAAGTCAATATCTCTTCATCGTGAAGGAGCAAATCCCATTCTTGAACTATCACAGTCACTAGCCACACCATCTGACATACCCAGAACTTATTTTACTACTTCCCATTTACGGGAGGATTCATCTAAGAACCAAAGCATGTTTTCCTGTGTGAAGCAACTCGATACTCTCATGGTCTAAGGAATTACGTATATGATAACATTTCATGATATGACTTATAACGTTGTTACGATGTGATCTCTAAGTATATCATTCAATACTGGGGCCGGTTCAACATCATTGTTCTGCTAACAATATGTTCCCATTTCTACTGACATCCTTGTTACAAGAACATGTCCATGATTAAGAAAACGTAATCATCAGTTAGCACATGAGCTGGTCTTAGAGGCTAAACCAGGAACTCTTGGTGTTTACATTTCCACACATGCAAGTGAGTTTTCTTCTGAATCTCATAGTCAGGGTCATTGCAATTATAGCACAGAAATATAAACGTTAATTACGAACGTGGAAATATATATAATAACATTTTATTATTGCCTCTAGGGCATATTTCCAACAGTCTCCCACTTGGACTAGAGTCAATAATATTATCAGTGCTTGAGCATTTTACACCTATGGCATACCGGTGTAATACATGCTTCATTTGTGGTATAGACTTCATCATCGGATCTGACATTTCAGACCCGTTTGTATCTTGCATATCTTCGCGTTTTCACGCTATCATAAAATTCACTAATTTTATCAGTTTAGCTTTGTATATGTTTGAATCAATTGGTAGGACCTTGGTTCCTTTAGAATAAGTCATGAAATCATTCATCAATGTTCCATGAGCTTCAAGTATCTAAGAAACCATACCATGTTCATAAAAGAACTCATGATTCAAAATACCCTCCTTGTTACTTCTTTAAGCAACAATATACTTAGCCTTTGTTATAGAATTCGCCACAGTATCGAACTTGACAAAGTTCCTCCACACTGCGCCACCCTTACGTGTGAAACACATAATCCCAATTAAAATCGAAAATCGGTCGGAGTAAGTATGAAGACCGAATTGGTGTAACTATTTACATCAAAAATTCAGCTGATGTAACTCATTACAACGAGCTCTTCATTCTCTCCATTTTCCGAGAAACAAATCTTATCTATCATAAGTTTAACTTTTCACTGTTTGTCCAATGATCAACATATTGATCACTTTGGTATCTTGCTCACAACCTTTTGGAGCGTTGGACATATCTGGTCGTTTTACATATTATGGTGTACATGATTAATCCAAACACACAGGTGAGTGGAATTCAATTCACGTGTTTTTGCTTATCTGTGTTCATCAACACTGATTTCTGCAAACAATTTTTCACCACGACTTCGGCAAGAACATGTTTCTTGGCATTTCATACTAAACTACTTTAGTATCATGTCAATATGTAGTGTTGGATTTAGCATGATCAGGCACTTACTATCTTCATAGATCACTGTGCTCAATACTAATGCTATATCAGCCCAAGTTCTTCAACTGAAAACTATTTCCAACGAAGTCCTTAATCGTGTCAAGAAATTTACATCATTTCTAATCAACAATATGTCATCTACATAAGGTTTTAGAAATATCATTCAGCTCCCACTTAATTTCTTGAATATTCAAGCATCTTCGTTATTCCTGATGACAACAAACTCTTTTGGCAATTTCATCATAACGAAGATTCCAACTCCATTCTGCTAGCTTCAGTCCATCACTGGACATCCAAGGCTTGCATCTATTTTAGCATCCTTTGAATCGACAAAACATTCCGGTCGTATCACATATACGTCCTTTGTTATTTTTCCGTGTAGGAACGTTGTTTTGACGTTCATTCTACCATATCCTATAAATGAGATATGTAGTAATTGCTAATATAACCCGAACTGACTAAAGCATCTCTACGGTCGACATTACTTCGCCGTAGTCAACTTTTGTACTTGTTAGAAAACATATTTCCAACGAGTTGAGCTTTATGGATAAAACAATTTCATTCGAATCAGTTATAGATCCATTTATATATTCTTCAGACTCTTAGTCTTTCGGAGGGTCTACCAAGTTCAAAACTTGACTTACTTCCATGGATACTATCTCGGATTATTTGGCATTTAGCCAAATCCCGGAGTCAGGGCCCATCAACGCTTCTTTGTATATCACAGGTTTATCATTGTCGAACAACAATATCTCGTTTTACATATCATGAATGTTTGTACGAGGATTCATCTAAGAACAAAGCATGTCTTCCTGTGTGAAGCAACTCGATAATCTCATGGTCTAAGGAATTACGTATATGATAACATTTCATGATATGACTTATAACGTTGTTACGATGTGATCTCTAAGTATATCATTCAATACTGGGGTCGGTTCAACATCATTGTTCTGCTAACAATATTTTCCCATTGCTACTGACATCCTTGTTACAAGAACAATGTCCATGATTAAGAAAACGTAATCATCAGTTAGCACATGAGCTGGTCTTAAAGGCTAAACCAGGAACTCTTGGTGTTTACATTTCCACACATGCAAGTGAGTTTTCTTCTGAATCTCATAGTCAGGGTCATTGCAATTATAGCACAGAAATATAAACGTTAATTACGAACGTGTAAATATATATAATAACATTTTATTATTGCCTCTAGGGCATATTTCCAACATGGACGGCCAAGGAGGACGAGTGCCTCGCTGAGGCATGGAAGATGGTGAGCATGGACCCGATCACCGGTTCCAACCAAAGCGGCGACACGTACTGGATAAGGATCAAGGCAGCTTTCGACGAGCGCAAGATGGTCGACCCCAAATTCAACACCACCTACATGGATCGCGGGGCGAAGGCCATGGCAAACCACTGGGCGGCGATCCAGACGGCGTGCAACAAGTGGCACGGTGTTCAAGAGGAGGTGAACGCCCGGCCGGAAAGCGGCGCCAGCGCCGATCAGAAGGTATGATCTCGACGCGAACTCGTCGCGCTCTCGCCTATACTGACATGTCTTTTGCAGTACACGCGCATGTTCAGGATGTATCGAGATGACACCAGCACAGACTTCAAGTTCATCCACGTCTTCACGCTGATCAAGAAATGCGACAAATGGGCGGAATGCCGCACGATGCTCGCCAAGACCAAGAACGGCGTCTACGACCCAGACGCGCCGGCGCCGGCGGCGTACGAAGGGCGTCCCGCCGAGGGCAACAAGAAGGCCAAGGCGGCGAAGGCTGCGGCGCCGGCTGCCGAGCGGCTGCAGTCAGCCATCGAGAAATGCATCGCCGACGCCGCAAGCAACGCCACGATCAGGGAGGAGACGTCCAGGGCGAGGTGGGCCGAACTGTTGGGCAAGCAGGACGCCAAGCTCGACCTCCTGAGGAACATCACCGCTGCCAAGAAGAGGAACACCGATCTCGCCTTCCTTTCGACAATGGCGACGATGGATTTGGGATCGGTGGACGCGCAGATGAGGGCCTGGCTCGTCTCCGAACGCGACAAGATCTTGCCCCAGATGGCGCTGCCGCCGTCGCCCTTTGTCACGCCGGACACGCCGTCTACGTCGGTTGAGACATACGGCGAGCCGCTGGCTTCTGCGGTCGACCTGGACGGGCCCCCTTTGAGAGCTGCCGGCCGACCGACCTACTTTTTTTGTTCCCCGCGTAGATCACGCCCCTTGTGGCGCGTTTGATCGCCGAACCATGGCATGTTGATCGCCGAACTATGCTGTTTTTTGAAGCGGAAAGAAAACTATTTGAACCAAGAAAACTCTTGGGGGCGCGGCTGGGCGAAACTATTTCTTGTGTGCGCGTCGCCGCTTTTCTTGGGTCCGCCCTTGGGGGCGCGGCTGGGGGGAACCTCGCCCCAAGAGCTATCGCCGCGCAAGTGTCCCCCAAGCGGCGCTAAAAATAGCGCCGAAAGTAGTCTTGGGGGGCCGAACGGCTGGAGATGCTCTTAGGCATGGCACTGCTGCTATGATGGATGAGAGGTGGGCCCGGACACTGATATTTCTCACACGTTTTCAGTTTTTTTGCTTTGTATATTACGTCCATCCATGCATTCTGATTTTCCTTGTTTCATATGCCAAAATAATAAAGTATACTTTATTCATCATTTTTTAACAAAATCCAAAAAAAATCAAATGATTTCCAATATTTTTCATTTCCTACATTGACTAGATATAAATAACCATTTCAAAAAATTATAAAACACATACTATTTCTAAAGATAATTGTTTTGGCGACTATGTCAAACTAGTATTTTGCAGAAAAAAAAAGTTCATTCAACCATTTCACTGATTGAACAAACCGGTTTACAAAAGTTTAAATATATTTCAATTGTTCAAATATTTCATAGTTAAAAAGTTGTTCCTTAAAAATCCCAAATTTTCAAATTCTCAATTTTGCAAGCATTTCCACAACTATTTCAAAAATCACAAAAAAAACATTGATAATTTTTCATTAATCTTTTGTTAAAATTGTTTCAGTAATATTTTACAAATCATAAGTGCCTAAATATTATCCGCTGCATATTTCACAAATTTCAATATTTATTCCCACCACTTCATAAACTAGAAACTTCTGCATTTCTCATGTATTTGAAATCTGAATTTCAGTATTTTTCCCAACTATTTACGGGTTTCGGAAAGGTAAGATTTCAATACTTCACATATTTCAGAAACTGAATTAGATAGTTCCGAATCATACACATACACTGATCTCACATGCATGTTTCACATATCACAAAACATATTTCACATATGTCATAATTCACTTTTTGGACTAAGGGTCACAGGCTCACAGCGTCACCTCTAGCCCTGTCCCCTACATCGCCCTCCTTGCGCGACACACGGGAACCCTAGATCGCGTAGCCTCCACCCCCACCTCCCCCTCCCTCACCTCGCCGTCGCCGGAGGAGCGGCTGGAGAAGCCTGCGATGACTTCCGAGAAAGTGTGTGTGTGGGGGGGGGGGGTCTTGTCTCGTCCCGGCTGTGTCGACGGCAACCCTCTCCCGTGCGGATCCTTCCTTGGCCGCCTCCTCCTCCAGCAACCCCGACGCCAGGCTCACTCCTCGCGCGGCCCCTCCTCGTCGGACGCGCGCGGCAGCGACTCCTATCTAGCGGCGACGGCATCCTCCACCATCAATCCACCCCGGTAGGAGCGACTCTAGCCCGACGGCCACAGACCTACGCCCCCTCCTGCGTCGGCTCCGGACCCGATGTGCCCTCGAGCTTCGGCTCGCCGGCGCCTCGGTGCCTCCGCACCCCAGCCTGTCGGTCCCCTTGAAGGTTGTCAATCCCGGTGCGCCTTCGATTTCAATGTACTCTGGGACCGGCGCCCCTTTTCCAGCACCTTGGGTTCGTCGGCGTCCTTGCTGCTTCTGTCTCGGTGACCCGGATCTGCGCTACCTTTCGGATCTTGGCTCGCACGGATTTTTGGCCACGGCTGGGCTTGATCGCCCGTCTCCATGCCCCGTCTGTCCCTGGCCGGTCCGTTGCTCACGCATCCCGGTGGCACCAGACGCCTCTTTGGCGACGGGCGTGGCTTCACTTTCTATGATCATGCTTTCGGCCTATGCCCGACTTATTCTTCTTCACCAATATGTGCTTCGATGGCTTGGAATTGCTGGATCTCTGACCACGAGCCTGGCCTTCGTCATTGCCGGAGTCAGACACGGAGACGGACTGACGGAGGGGCCACATGCAACCTGCAGACCGTAAACAAGTAAGAGTAGACCTTACGTGAGGCATCCGGACCCGATCACTTTGGCGTCCATAAAATAGAAATAGAAAAGAAACCCTAGCTAGCTAGCACGCCAACATATGGCCTGATCGTACGCCGTAAAGAAGAGAAACTCTACGACAGTTTCACGCTGCCGGCCGGATCGCCGTCGTCTATCATACCGACGATCATGGGACACAGTCGTCGCGGTGAGGTTGAGGGCGGCAGCAGCGGCGGCGGGGAGATCCTCAGCGAGGTTCTGCAGGAAATCATGATGACGCTGCCGATCGACGACGTGGCCCGGATCTCCTGCGTCTCCCGGTCATGGCGCCGCGCCGCGCGCGACCCCATCTTCCGCAGCCTCCACGCCGCCGGCCACGTCATGCCCCCGGAGGTCCTGCTCGTCTCCAAGACGCGCGAGCCCGGCCGCAGCGACGAGGCCGGCGTCTTCAGCATGTCCTCCGGCAAGCCCATGTGCTCCGTCGCCATTCCCGGCGACTACGACCTCGCCAACGTCTGCAACGGCCTCCTCTGCTACGCCCACTCCAGCTGCCCCGAGGCGCCGGCGGTGATCCACAACCCCGCCACCGCCGAGACGCTGGCGCTTCCCAAGGCGCCGCCGCTCGCCGCCACCAAGGACAAGAAGAAGAAGCATCTCTTTGCCTTGGGGTTCAGCCCGCCCACCAACGAGTATAAGCTCTTCAGGTTCTCCTCCTCCTCCATGGACGTCTACACCTTGGGCGACAAAGCCGGTTGGCGGCAACGCTCGCTCACCTCGCCGTCTCATCGTCCAACCCAAACCACGGCATGGGCGCCGCTGCTCATCGACGGCAAGCTGTACATGCCGACGGCGTGCTGGAAGCGGGTAATGGTGGTCGACGTGGCCACCGAGACGTGCCAGACGGACCGCCTCCCCGAGGTCGAGACCTTCAACCATGGCGTCCCGCTCGTGGGCGCCTTCGAGCTCGAAGGCCGGCTGTGCCTCGCCGTCCACGACGCCAAAGACAACCTCTCCAACGACCACCTCAACCTCTGGGCCATGTCGCCGCCGGCGCACTGGGACGCATACTCTAGCTTTTACATCGACGGGTTCTACGCCACGAGGCCATGGAGCGCCTGGGTCGACGACGGCGGCGAGGTGCTCTGCTACATGCACGGCAACACCTTGCACAAGTTTGACATGAAATCACACCCATCGTGGAAGACTTCTTACCATGATCGTCGACGGCTGGAGTGGGACGAACAACTCCAGCTCAAAGAGATTCCATCGGCATGGAAATCCTCGAAGTGTCGTTGGAGCATCCATGGGGGTTACCGTCCCACCCTGCTCTCTCCTCTTACCTTTGCGTTGCCGCCTTCCCAGCAAGATGACCTAGACAAGGACAAGAAGAAGCACGCCCTATCACGTGTGCTATACGGTGCCATAAAAAAAACGAGGCGAAAAAAGAAATTATATATTCCAGAATATATTGAAATACTATAGGAGTACACGCGTAAAAAGGAAAAAAAAGGAATAAACCAATATTCTAGATTACCTGTCTGTTTATTCCGTTACTCTACGTACGATCTGAACCATATTCGAAATGTGTATTCATGAATACGTTTAAGTTGTGAAGTAGTAGTATTTCTACGATACATAATTTTTTTTTGAAAGAAAGTGAATTACTACGTGATATGTGAAATACTTTTGTGAATGTGAAACATGCATGTGACATCAGTGTATGTGTATGATTCAGATATATCTAATATTCAGTTTCTGAAATATGAGAAGTATTGAAATTTTGGCTTTCCAAAACCCGTAAATAGCTGGGAAAATACTGAAATTCAGATTTCAAAATACATGAAAAATGCAGAAGTTTTTAGTTTATGAAATAAATATTGAATTTTGTGAAATACTACCTCTCTAACCTAATATAAGATGTTGGACGCTGATTTTGAGCGAACCGTCGCTGGAACGATCGCTAGCGCGAACTACTGGGTCGCGCTACAAGAGCGGAGCGCGCGAACGATTTGGTTCGCTGGATACAACCTTGTGGCGCGAACCCCTCCTCTCCTCCAACAGCCGAACATGCCCTTTTGGCCCTGTCAATAAGCGTAAAGCCCTCCTCCCCTTAAACAGCCAAACAAGCCCTTTTGGTCCAGTCAAGAAAAAATATAAAAATCCATGAATTAGCCAATAAAATTGCAATGTTAATTGTTTTAAGGGTTTGTCTAGGGCACATCTAAATGTGCCCTAAGATAAAGCACATCTAAGTTTTATGCTATTGATTTTACATAAAGATTTGTTTAGATATTTTTTTAATGTTTTATTTTTTTCATTCTAGTTTGATTGAACTTAGATGTGCTCTATCTTGGAGCTCATCTAGATATGCCATAGCAAATCTGTTGTTTTAAAGTACCATACATTATAGTACCTGAAAAAAAAATTGCCATAATTTTAGTTGATATGGCAAATAAAGTATCTTTCTTTGTCATGGCAACACAAAGTTTAGTTTTTTCCATGGCAAACAGGATTAAAATTGCCATAGTCCCATATGATTTTTTGGCACGTTACAGAAACAAAACAATATTGCCATGTTGCACAAAATTAATTGCCATGATACATAAACATAAAAAGAAAAAATCCTTAAAAAGTTGTCATGTTACATAAAATAAAAATAAAATGCCATGCTTCATGCCTACAATTGCCATGCTTAACAACTTCAATTGCCATGATCCCTTAAACAATCTTTTTGTCATGTTTTAAAAAATAAAATAAAATAAAATGTTGCATGCCTACATTTGCCATGGTCCCTTAAAAATAAAATTTTGCCATGTTGAAAAATGAAAAGAAAATGCCATGGAAAAAATAAGAGTAATTTTCCATCATCCATGAACTAAAATTTCCATGGCAAACGTATCTCTATTTTTTGCCATGGCAAACAAAGGAGTAGTTTTGCCATCATGTGACAAAAAAATAAAAATTAAAAATGCCATGGTTCATGCCTACAATTGCCATGCTCAACAACTTCAATTGCCATGAGCACTTAAAAAATATTTTTGTCATGTTACAAAAAATAAAAATAAAATGCCATGCTTCATGCCTTCAATTGTCGTGCTTAACAACTTCAATTGCGATGATCCATTAAACAATATTTTTGTCATTTAAAAAAAGTAAAATAAAATAAAATGCATAATGCCTACAATTGCCATGCTTAACAACTTCAATTGCCATGGTCCCTTAAAAAGAAAATTTTAAGGGACCATGCCACAGAAACCATATTTATCTATAAGCAGTTTTCTTGTAGTGTTGAATAAAACATGATACTATATAGCAACAAACGTTCACACATTTTGATTCAAATATTTAGGGGCGATTTGATGATGTGTATTGGAGTTGTCTAACAACAACAGTCTAGTTACATCCTGATACAAAAGGGCCATGACTCGCAACTTTCTCTCTTGAAAAATAAAGCACATATTTGTCGAAGTGAGGAAACAACATAAAATGTTGATCTTCATCGAGACTATAGTAAACTTCTACACATGCAAAAAATATAAACATGCACAGACATTTTTATTACAACGTAGGAACAAATACATATACACACATCATATGGTACATAAAACGAACACACGCTTGTAGCGAACCACACACATATATATGGCTGCCACATCGATTATTTATATCCGAGCAAAGCAGATACAGGCGTGCAAGCTCAGTGCTGCCCGCCGGGAAGCTTCTCCTTGATCTTCTCCATGACGCCCTTCTTCTCGCCGGTGCCCTCGGCGCCGTGTGTGCCCGCGTATTCCCCGGCCATCGCGGTGTGCTGCTGTCCTGCGGCGTCCTTGTGGGCTCCTCCGGGGAGCTTCTCCTTGATCTTCTCCTTCATCCCCTTCTTCCTCCTCCCGCCCACGCCGTCGTCCTCAGACTACATATGTACCCCAAGCCCAATAAGTTATATGAAGTCGAGTGACACAATATATATGCGCAGCGACAATCTGTCCCAGAGCTTACCGAGCTTGAGCTGGAGCTGCCGGAGCGGCGCAGAACGCCGTCGGTCTTGTGGTCGTCCCTCGTCGGCTGGAGCTGTCCGGTGCCGGCCGCCGCGGTGGGGCCGCCGGTGACGCCGCCGTGCCCGGCAACGGGCTGGCCGTACTCCTCGACCTTGTCGGTGGCGTGGCCGTGCTGCCCCTGGTACTCCATTATCGGCGCGATCGATCGATCTGCAGGTGAGGCGTATGGGTTATGGATGCTAAACAGTTTCGACTTTCGAGTTGCAATGAAGAGAAGTGCGACTGCAAGTGGATATTTATAGGTCCAAGAATGGTGGTACGTGTGTTCGAGTTGAAAGATGCTGGCTGGGGATAGCTTACAGGTGTGTGGAGTACGTGTGCACGTCCGTATGGGAATCCCGCGGATAAACAAAGCCGGGAAGAAAGTTGGGCATGCCACAGGGCCTCGTCGGCGGCGCCACGTACGGCTTCGGAGTCTCTCGAAGGCCATGACTCCTCCATGGATGCATTCATGCGTGAATAGATGTTAGGTACAGCGTGGGTGGTACGTGGAAATCTGTTTTTCTACTCCGCTTCCGCCAAAAAGAATAATTTTGTTAATGTGTTTTTTAAAACACAGTACAACTCAGGCACTCACATACACGAGTATACAATCATCTCTATGACGCGCACACATACATCTTATCCCTATGAGCATCTTCGCAATACTGAACCGGTACATCATCTTGAGATTAACGAAGTCATCACCTCATCTTCGACGGCAACATCTCCTCCCATTAAAAGCATATCACCAGAAGCTTTGAAATAAATTCAGAAAATAATATCCATCAATCGATACTAAATAGATCTGCCAAAGACACACATGCACACGTCCATCAACGATACTAAACACTCCATCGAGATGGGGGTTAGGAGGAGAGAACCTTATTTTATCTTCAGGGAGCCGCAACATCTCATCTTCCTGAGCAAACCACAAACCCTAACAAAACTCAAAAACTAATATCTAAAAATGATGCCCTTCCGGCGATAAGGATCGACATCCACCGCATCACCACGTCCCTAAGGCCACGGAGACGGGGCAGATTAGCGGCAGCGCCGTCAGGAGACGGGAGGAGGCAGTGCGTGCGAGGTGTTAGATTATGTTGTTAGTCGTTAGTTAGAGATAGAGTCTATCTCTAACACGATCGGCTGTAATCCCCCCCTCTCTCTCTCTCTCTCTCGTAATCTCGTATAACTCCCTATAAACACGCAAGCACCCCGAGGTTAAGGGTCCGCTTTCCACATCTATAATATCCAAATTGGCCTTGCTAGGTCTCAGTCGACTGAGACTTTGTTAAGTCTCAGTCGATGCTATATCCGTGAGATTTCACATTAAGATTGGTGCAAAACTTTCTTTTTTCTTTTTATTTTTTTTCTCTTGCATGTTTTGTGACATGATTGAGACTTTGTTAAATCTCAATCGACTAAGACTTAGCCACGTCCTACCTAAATAGTGCATCCCTACTAATCTATTTATTTGCGCCAGTTCTTGAGGGGCTGGGCTAAAAATCAATGTGGCATTTATAAAGTTGAAAAGGAGAGATTGATACAAACTATTAATGCGCTTGATGTTAAAGCGGAATCTACTCTTCTTAATATGACTGAGCGAAATATTAAGAATGAGGCTGAAAAGAAATTACAATCTCTAATGAGAGAGGAGGAAATGAAATGGGCACTTAGAGCAAAGGTTTCTACGATTGTCCAAGGTGATGATAACACACAGTTCTTCCACTTGATTGCTAATGGGAAACACAGAAAGAAAAAGATCATTCAGCTTGAACAAGATGAGGGTACGATTGTAGGACAAGAGAACCTAAAATTGTATATCTCTAATTATTATAAGCAACTTTTCGGAGCCCCCGAACAAAGTTTCATATCTCTAGATGAGAGTACTACCGGGGATATACCTCAACTCAATGCTGAAGAGAATGAGGTATTGTCTGCTCCTTTCACTGAGAAAGAGGTGTTTGATGCTATAACTCAAATGAAACATAATAAAGCCCCTGGACCAGACGGGTTTCCGGCGGAATTTTACAAGAAATGTTGGCATATCATAAAAGGAGATCTTAGGCCTATGTTCCATGACTTGTTCGCAGGCCACCTACAACTTTTTCACCTAAATTTTGGAACGATTACGTTGTTGCCAAAAAAGGTGGAGGCTATTCGCATTGAGCAATTCAGACCGATCTGTCTTCTTAATGTTAGCTTCAATTTTTTTACTAAGGTTGCTACGAATAGGTTGACACAGATAGCCCATTCGGTTGTGCAACCAACTCAAACTGCTTTCATGCCAGGACGACACATCCTAGAAGTGGTGGTTGTTTTGCACGAGACGATACATGAAATTCATACGAAGAAACTAGATGGTGTTATCTTCAAAGTGGATTTTGAGAAAGCCTATGATAAGGTCAAGTGGCCCTTCTTACAGCAAGCCTTACGTATGAAGGGATTCAATGAATCTTGGAGATCACAGGTAGATTCATTCATACAGAAAGGCAGTGTTGGGATAAAGGTTAATGATGACATTGGACACTTTTTCCAGACACATAAAGGGTTACGACAGGGAGATTCCATGTCTCCTGTTCTATTTAACATTGTTGCAGATATGTTGGCACTCCTTATTGGACGGGCAAAAGAGTGTGGCCAAGTAGGAGGACTCGTTCCCCACCTTGTAGAGGGGGGCGTCTCCGTCTTACAATATGCGGATGACACTATATTATTCATGGAACATGATTTGGCAAAAGCAAGGAATATGAAGCTTGTGTTGTGCCTTTTCGAGCAATTGTCTGGACTGAAAATTAATTTCAACAAAAGCGAATTGTTCTGCTTTGGGAGAGCGAAAGAGGGACAAGACGAATACAGACAATTGTTTGGCTGTGAGATGGGATCTCTACCGTTTAGTTATCTAGGGATCCCAATTCATCATAGACGATTAACGAATAAGGAATGGAAAAGCATTGAAGACAGGTTTGAAAAAAGATTAAGTTGCTGGAAGGGCAAGCTAATGTCATATGGTGGCCGGTTGGTACTGATCAATTCGGTTTTGACTAGTTTACCTATGTTCCTTTTATCCTTCTTTGAAGTGCCAGTAGGGGTACGGAAAAGACTGGACTTCTATAGATCCCGGGTTTTTTGGCAAAGCGACGAGACCAAAAAGAAATATAGATTGGCTAGATGGGATATTATTTGTAGACCAAAGGAACAGGGTGGCTTAGGGATCGAAAATTTAGAAGTGAAGAATAGATGTCTGCTTAGCAAATGGCTATACATGCTATCTGTTGAGACCGAAGGTATGTGGGTACAAATATTGCGGAATAAGTACCTTCACTCTAAGACTTTGGCCCAGGTTACCGCCAAGCCAACGGACTCACCATTCTGGAAGGGGTTAATGAAAACAAAGGTTACTTTCTTCCAGCGTGTGAAATTTCTAGTTGGTAATGGAAACGGCACCAGATTCTGGGAGGATACGTGGTTAGGGGATACGCCTCTAGCTATGCAATACCCTTCCTTGTATAATATTGTACAACGTAAGGAGGATTGTGTTGCTACAGTATTAAGCTCGGTACCTAGGAGATCCTTAGTAGGAGAACGTTGGGATGCTTGGCTACAACTGGTCCGCAGGTTGATGGACGTTCAACTATCAGACCGGGATGATACAATTCGCTGGAAGTTAAATACGACGGGAGTCTTCTCAGTGAAATCTATGTATCTAGACTTAATTGATACCGGGCCACTGTCGAGGTCTTTACACTTTTGGAAGATTAAAGTTCCACTTCAAATTAAAATCTTTATGTGGTTCGTTCACAAAGGAGTTATTCTTACTAAAGATAATCTAACCAAAAGAATCTGGGTTGGTAATACTAGATGTTGCTTTTGTGATCATAATGAATCTATTCAACATCTCTTTCTTGAGTGTCCTCTTGCGAAATTATTATGGAGATCAATACATATTGCTTTCAATGTAACCCCTCCTACTAACATAGACATGTTATTTGGGACGTGGCTTAGTAGAGTGGACAGTCACTTAGCCAAACATATCCGGATAGGGATATGTGCTTTGTTTTGGACTATATGGAATACTAGGAATGACTTGATTTTTAATGGCACAATTTTCACAAACTTTTTGCAGGTTATCTTCAAACCTACAGCTTGGATCCGTATGTGGTCGTTACTAACTCATGCGAACTTCAGGGAGCTTTTGGCTATTGGGTGCAGCCGTTGGGAGATGGTAGCACGGGCTATTTACAACCGGTTTGGTTGGCGAGTTATTAATAGGCTAGGTGTGTATGCATCGTAGTCTATTCTTTATCGCCGAATGTGGCACTTTTCCAGTTTTGTTTTCAGTTTTAAGCTCGGACTCTAAGCATTGTTAGACTTGGAGACTTTGTTACGCTTTTATTTCAATAATATGGCTGCATGCATCAATTGATGCAGAGGCCGGGGGTTCTCCTCCTTTTCCAAAAAAAAATAAAAAAATATTTAAACTATTTTCCACTAATTTTTCATGCATATGCTTCCATTAAATTTGTATGTGCAATTGCGCATGCAACCTTTCACCTATAAATATGAACTATTTTTTCACTCCTCACGATTTAGAACTGATTTCTTTCATAGAAAATTAAACTAGGATAAAAACGGTGTCAAAACTGCTTCTTCATAGCAGAATGTAAAACTGACAGTAGCCAAGGAGAATTGTATAGTGTATCTCGAGGTTGACGTCCACAACATTCTCAATCGAGCTCCCTACTCAAAGTAGAGTCCATAGTTGAATTGAAAAACCGGACCATCTTCATGACAATGCTACTGAGCATCTGCAGACGATGGGCATTGTAACAGCCCAGTTTTTGCAAAAATTAAAATTTTTGTTTTCGGTGTGAATTGTCTGATTGCCTGATTTGTTTGCGGTGTTTGCATCCCCGATTTATCGATCGGCGATTATTTTCCCCCTCTTATCTCGTATCGGACGGAGACCGACCCTTGCCACCCTGACACTCGACCTTTGCGACACCGAGTTTCACCCGATCACCGTCGCGAAAACCGCACGAGACCAGCCGCAGCCAACGGAACGAAAAACCCCGTTTAATAATTAAACGGGATATTTTTATAGCGCGCCGGAAAGTGTTTTCGGAACGGTTCCAGCGCGAGGTGAACGCCTCCGGCTCGACGCACTGATCGCGCAGTTTGAAGTTTTACCCGAATCGGAGGTACTGCGGACCCCCGGCGGTCAGAAACGTGAGCACCATGCGCCCGAGAAAAAAACCGATGATGTTTTTGCAAATTGCCAGCCACCCATGCTATATAAAGACCACCACACTCCCACCCATTTTTAGGGTTTCCCTAGCCAAAATATGCAGCCACACCCCTGTTTTACCCCAATTTTCGCAGCTGTTCCAGCCCAGCAGATCTGGACCGTCAGATCGGGCGATCTGACGGCCGAGATCGCCTCCACCAACCTCTCTCCTCTCTCTCTCTCCCGCAGCCATGGAGGACCCGAGCGCTGCCCGGCCATGGAGGACACCGGAGCTCACCGCCGGCGCCCCATCTCTCCCTCGCGTCCCTCCCTTCCTCCTCTCCTCTAGATCCTCCCTCACCTCCCCCTCTCCGTCTGCAGGAAGCCGCCGGCGAGCTCAGCCGCCGAGCCGCCGCGCCATTGATGGCCGCCCTAAGCTCCACGCGCCGCCAGGATCCGGCGTCCCGGCTGCCGCCGCCTCGATCCGCGGCCGGATCCGCCTCCGCCGCGCTCCCCTGCCCTCCTGCGCCGCCGGCCGCCGACGGGAGGCGCCGCCGCCCGCTGCCCCGGTCGGGACCGAGCAGCCGCTCGAGAGGAGCCGCCGGGCACGGGACGCCCGCACCAGCCACCGGCCAGGCTGGGCCGGCCTCCTCCTCCACGGCCCAGCTCCCCTCGGCCCGCCCAGATCCAAGGCCCAGCCGGCCAGATCTGGCCCAGCCGGCCAGATCTGGCCCAGGCTGGCCAGCCTCCTCTCCAGGCCTGTTGGGCCAGCCCACGGTAGTTTTTTTTTCTTTTTCTTTTTTGTTGTTTTATTTTCTTTTCTCTGTCTGTTATTTTTTTGCTAAGTCTGGAGCTATTTCTGCTGCTGATTCAATTTTGCAACGACGATAGCAAACGATCTGTAACTCCGATGACGTTACCCCCAAAATGAAAGTTGCTCAGAATTGCGTGTACTTTAATTAATCTTTTGTGAGCATTTGCATTTGAGCTCATCTTGATTGTGTAATTGTGTGCTGAACAGGGCATCAGGCCGTTAAACTGCTAGTTTTTCCTGTTAAGTGCTGCTGTTATTATTTTGTTGCAACTTTGCATGATGATTGTAACAAATCCATGAGGCCTATTGCATTGATTCCTTTTGCGTTGCGTTAAGCAATGTTTCTACTTCAGTTTCATGCATTCACATGCCATATTTTCTTACTGCATCATGTTTATATCTTGCTCCAAAGTGGTGATCCTGATGTGTTTGTGCTGCTATTGCTGAAACTGTTATTTTGTTGCAACTTCGGATGACGATTGCTTCGCAACCGTTCATCGGAATTGAGTGATTCCAATTGCATATTGTTAAGCATGATGTCTACTTCCATCCCATGTATTGCTATGTCATGTTGCTGCACTTTTGCATATAGATTTAGCCCTGTTTATACAGCATGTGTGCATAAATTGTTTTGCTTGTATCTTTATAACCGTAACTCCGTTTGGGGTGTTCTTTATATGTAACTTGATTAGTTTTTCGTGTTATTTGTGTTTATGCTATTGTTTGCTGTTGATAACCAATCTAAAATATGGTTTATGACAGAACAGTACCAAATCTTTTAATCATCGTGCGACACTTAGTGTTATGCCATGTTTAGGATTGTGCCCCATTTAAATTGACTAGCATAGATAGTTTACTTTGTGCTTCACCTCTTGCAATGTTGGTGTGCTATGCCATGCTTGCTTGAGTTGCCATGTTAATAACCGTCGTTTGGTCACCTGTAGCTAAACAATTTGAACCACCGTAAACGTGCGGTATCGTCGTGTGAGACCGATACCCACTTAAATCGTTAGTAACCGCTCTCGACGGTAGGTGCGATGTCTCGTGTTGCTTCTTGTTGATGCTTGCTCGTGTTTGCTCCGTAGTAATAGTGGTGCACCGTTGATTGCTTTCCAGTGTTTACTTCTTGTGTGCTCCCGCGGGTACCTCTCGGAGACGATGCGAGCGTGCGATCGATTACACCTTCGGAACCCGACTTATCAACAGGCAAGGACTATACATTACTTATGATCCATTCTATTTCAACCAGCGGTGTATAGGTTAGGTTCGATGTTTGATCCTACCACATGTTTACAACCTCTTTTAAACCGATACAGCCATGTCCCCTCCCAGCAAACCTTGTACTGCTATGTTACTATTGCTCGTTGCTTAGTATGCATGCTTAGGATGCTACGATGTTACCCTGTTACTCTTTGGGTTGGGATATCACCTGATTATTATATTATTATTGTTGATGATATGATTATTATAATGTTGACTATATTCGACGAAGGATGGAAGGTCTAGGCTATCCCGCCCCGACGCTTTGTTTCATTCGAGTCACCTAGGATCCGAGTTCCGGGTATTGGTTTTAAGACTGAGCGTGCCTAACCGCGTGTGGGATTTTATGGGGTCCCCTTTTCTTACGTATCTAGCTTCAAACATTTCTAGTGGTGGCCCAAGCTGATTTACCATTTGAAAACCGTGTGTGTGTCTGTTAGGTAGCTCATGGCAGATATATTTTTAAAATAACCCGGACCAGTGAGGACATAGTTCCCTTGCTGGCCCATGATGACCGGCTGAGGACCCGGTTATCCCAATGTGTGATGAACCGGCAATCCAAACCTGGAGTCATACGGTAGAGACCAGATCGAGAGCGCGGCCGGCTCCTGAGCTGGGTGTCGTCTCACCGGGGGCCACCCGGTTTTGTTTGTTGTTAGCTAGAGGGACCTGTCGTTTCGGATCTCTTGGAACTAAATCATAAAATGGTTGCCTGTGATGGGTAGCAACTGAGAGTGATGGACGTGCGTGCGGAGCCTCGTAATGGGCAGTTGGTACACCCTGCAGGGTTAAATCTTTTCGAGAAGCCGTGTCCACGGTTATGGACGACTTGAGACCTATGTCCTGTTCATAGACAACAACAACTGAGATACCTTAATATAACTTGATTAACGTGTGTGTGTGCCTTGACTGCTTCTTTTTCGTCGGGATGCGAAGAGGAGGACAAGGATAGGATATGTGTTATGATTGCGACAGTAGTTGATAGCAAGACTTGTTGGAGGCGATTCCTCATCGAATGCTTGGCTTCTTACCTTACTCTCTAGATCGTTAGTCACTTCATAAATGCTAGTGCGGCAGCAACCTCACCACTTACCCTTCCTTACCGTAAACTACTAGTTGTCCTAGAATGACGAGTGATGAAGTTCTTGCTGGGTCAGATGACCACTACAGTTGGATGTTGAGTACCTCTGTACTCATGATACTACCCTCAAACTCTTTTCAGGGTTCTTGATCGACAACAGGTATGGTGATCGACGTTTCACGTGGAGACTCGACGACGACTAGTTAGGCGGATCCCGGCGGAGGGCCTGGACCCGTGTGGTTATGGGATCGATGCTTTTCTCTTTGCCAGTAGGCATTTGCTTGTAGTCTGTACTCAGATATGTATCTTTCGCTGTTGTATTATATTTGAGGCAGTTGTATGCCGATTGTATGAGATGTTGTATCCTTGTATCTGTACTGTTGTGATATCATGTTGAAAATCCGGGGCATATGGCTTTGTCATATGTCGCGGTGGGACCGATATGTGCTTCGTCCCCGGATCTGGGTGGAAACACCTAGATCTGGAACAGTACCGCATATCGGGCCTTACAGGCATCTACCCGTACAATGAATCTAAGGATGATTCCGAAAACAACGACATGAACCTGTGGAGCTGCTTTACGGTGAGCCGGCCACACCCCAGCCATGTCCAAAATTGGGCGCACTCTCACGATTGTGAATGGAACGAAGGCGACGCCGGCTATGATGTCATGGGTATGGCTCCGACGACGACTGCTACAACAGAACCTAGCAAGCCGGTCTCCCTGCTTTCAAGCGCATGTCGCTGCTTGCCATGGCGTATTCCTTTTTATGATCACGTTTTGTTAGTAATATGGTTGTATAAGTGCCATTTGTATCTGTATGCTTGTGAACAACCTATATTTTCATTGTGTATTTTTATTTTAGATGCGTTCATTATCGTTTGTGCAATTGTGCGGAAGCATCAAGGCGCGGCCACTAGTCACAGATCACTCAGAAATTAGGCTTTCGCCCCGCTTTATATATAAAGCACCAACCACAAATTCAAGCATTCATTACAGACATTCAGAATAAAGCTGGGGCAACAACACAACAAGGTCCAAATAACATCCAGGGGAAACACCCACAACATGAGAAGGAAGGGTCACACACACCAACGAAGCCTCAGATGAGGTCACAACATCACGTCGCCACCATGGACGGAGAAGTCAAGCGTCGGCCGTGCACGCCAGGGCGTCGGTCGCCCGAAGGATGAGCTCTCTATCCCTGCGTCGGAATAAGAGGTGCCACTGCTGCAGGAAGACAAGAAGTTTGAAGATCATGTCAGACGCCCGCCGTAAGAAAACGCGCTCGATAACCATCATATTCCTAGTGTTCCATAGCGTACAGGGCGAAAAGCAACCAGAAGAATATACACATCACGTGATACCTTATATATATATATATATGTACGGGTGTACACAGATACAACATGACACGAACACACTTGACACTTGTACACACACAATATACACTGTCGCCACCTTGATCGGTATTACAAAACACCTTCTTCCTCAGCGCGCGGCAACTTATTTATCGCACACGTATTGCCAAGCCAAGACTCGATGAACATAGTAGCTAGACAGGTACGTACGAGTAGCTCTCATCGATCAGTTCAGTGCTGCCCGCCGGGAAGCTTCTCCTTGATCTTCTCCATGACGCCCTTCTTCTCGCCGGTGGCCTCGGCGCCGTGTGTGCCCGCGTACTCCCCGGCCATCGCCGTGTGCTGCTGCCCGGTGGCGTCCTTGTGGGCTCCTCCGGGGAGCTTCTCCTTGATCTTCTCCTTCATCCCCTTCTTCCTCCTCCCGCCCACGCCGTCGTCCTCAGACTGTATATATACATATATATATATGTACAAATCACAAGAACAAGTTAAGACGATGGAGTGAGACGATTATACGCGGTGGTAAATCTGTCCCGGAAGCTTAATTACATACCGAGCTGGAGCTGGAGCTGCCGGAGCGGCGCAGGACGCCGTCGGCCTTGTGCTCGTCCCTCGTCGGCTGGACCTGCCCGGTGCCTGCCGCCGCGGCAGCGCCGTGCGTCCCCGTGGGGCCGCCGGTGGCGCCGCCGTGCCCTGCCACGGGCTGGCCGTACTCCTCGACCTTGTCGGTGGCGTGGCCATGCTGCCCCTGGTACTCCATTACCGTCCTAAGAACACTGATCGATCTACAGTCGAAGTTGGTGGTTTTGCAAGTGTTTGAACTGTTGCGAAATGCGATGCAGAGAAGTGCAACTGCAAGTGAATATTTATAGGTCCAAGAATGGTGTTCGAGTTCCAGATGCACACGGGACACGCGACGGCTGACTATGATGGAGTGGTTAATTATCCCGGCAATAAACAACAAAGCCGGAGGAGATGCCACAGGGCCTCGTCGGCGGCGCCACGTACGTCTTGGCACTCTCTGGAAGGACATGACTCCCTCCCTCCCTCCATATACATTCATGCACGAACAGACATGTTAGGTACAGGCCGGCGTACAGCGTACGTGGAAAATTTGTATTCCATCTAGTTTCCAATTTCTGGTGAAAGAAATAAGCACTCATTCGGATGTGGTCATGTGGATCGAAGTTTTTTTATTTACTTAATTGTTGCAAAAGAAAAATTTGGATTACTTAGGGACACCTTCAACGCAAACCCATAAATCTTTCACAAAAGTTTTGATTAGCCTATTCGAAACATTTTGCCATCCAATATAGTCATGTATCCATTTGCGAATCCGTTTATATGTTTTTTTCGCAAATCAGAATCTACGCTAGATTGTTTTGCAGGAGCTCGGATATCTCATATCTGCATATCCAACCTGCCCAAACAAAAGCAAACATGTGATCTCTCTTTCTCTTTTTTTATTCTATCCATAAACCATATTCCATATAATATAAAATTTAAATATATTTGATCCACCATTATATTTGGATTTAGTGCATTTGGTTGGATGGCTGCCTCCGAACCCATAAGGATGTAGTCCACGGACATTTGCCGTGTTCACTCTAGAGAATAGCATTGGAGCCCTTCACCCGCGGCATCCCATCTTTATTGTTGAAGCTTGTCATTCTTAATTGCACGTATAGAAAGTGCTTTTCTACATTTAAAATTTACATATATACTAGACAATTTTCAATTATATATACTAGAATCAACAGGTAACTCGATCAATCACTTAACATAATAGCTTACAACGTAAAATAGAAGTTGTCACAAATACTAATTAAGATAGAAAGTAAAGTAAATAGCTAGTTCTCAATGACGTCCTCGATCTTGTGAAGCTTGTCATTCTTTCTATATAGATCAACTATACCTACACTCTTCTCTCGAAGCTCACTAAGGCCAGACTTGATGAAGTTCTCATCTTTCTTCAATTTATTTATCTCATTCTCCAACTCTTCTTTGCCGTGGATGAGCATGGCCTTTTCATGAATGAGATGATCTCATTCTTGCTTCATCTCCATGGTATCCTTCTCTAGAATCTCAATTATCTCATGTTTAGATTTTATAATAAACTTTAGCAATTCAACTTCATCATACTTGTCACTAACGTGATCTAGTTATGCCTATAATTTTTTTTGCAATTAGGTATCATCATGCATGCCACTACTCACTGAATAAGACAACGTGTGAGTGGTCTTTCTACGGTCTTGCTGGTGCCTTTGGCCTCGATATGTGTCATGTGAACATCCATGGCTTTAACATGTAAATTGTTCAACTTTCTGTGTAGATTAATAAAATGCTCATCATTACCATGTTGGCATCTATTAACATGATGTTTTATTTTTATCTACAACTTTGGTAAATTACAAAAAAATATAACTCCAAATTAGATGATTCAAATTTTTGAAGTACCTTTATGTACTAATCTAATTTGAATTCAAAATTTCCACTTACTGTCCGAACTTCACAAAATCAAAATAAAATCATCCTAACTTCGGTTTATTCAAGTTCCTATAATCAACATATCGCGGGGAGGGGGGGGGCTACCGCCCCCCTCCCCCAAACCCCCTCAGGTGCCCCTGGTAGGCGATGCATGATGGGCATCCGCTTCGCTCTAGGAGATCGAGAACCCTCAGTCGGGGAGGGATGTTGATGATGCAAGGATCGCATCACTGAGGACCATGAGCTACACGACGCCAAGCCTGGAGGAGGGCGGCTCCAACCGACACAAGTGTGAGGTGTGCCTCGAGAAATTCGTGAAGGGGAGACCCTCACGGAGTCACCGTCCTAGACTGCGAGCACTACTACCACTCTCACTGCACACGATAATGGTTCCAGGAGGAAAACTCATGTCCTATTTGCGGAGGAGTGGTTGCATAGTTGGATATATGTAAAAAATCGTTTTTTACAACTGTGACACTATCGTTGTGTTACTTAGATGATGCCACGCGCGTTGCTGCGGGAACCTTGCTAAACAAATGCATAACAGCTGCTAAATGTTGGGAAACGTAGTAGAAAACAAAAAATTTCGGCCTACGAATCAAGAACCCAAGATCATCCAAGAAGATTGCATACAAGGTTTTAGGTCATGGCTCACCAACCGATGTAGCGGAAGTAGAGTTGGTGAAGCTCGTGGACGTAGTGGAAGTAGATCTCGCAAGTTCTCCCACGAACAGTCCCTCGATCAATCCCACGAACAAGTCCCGCGATCTAGTCCCACGGACAAGTTCCATGAACAAGCTCCTCGAAGAAGGGTCGAAGGTACGACTCCTCCATTAGTATCCACACATCCCGTAGCAGCAATACAGCAGCGCTCCGCCGTCCAGAGATGAACGCCACCGAGAAAACTAGAGGGAGAAAACCCTAACGGATTCCGATCTAGAACAACGTCTAAACCGGGGTCTAAAAGTGGAGCAACGGGGTTCAGAGGAGGGAGGGTGGCGCATAGGCCTTGGGGATTGATTGTGTGTGTCTTCCCCCACCCTTGGCTCACCTTATATAGGTGGCCAAGGGGCCTAGGGCGCAGCTCAAGGAGGTTTGGGAGTCCAACTTGGACTCCCAAGCCTTCCAAACCTACACATACCTTCCCACCGGAAACCTTCCATAATGGTATTTGGAAATCCCACCTGGAGGATCTCCCACCCCTTTTTGGTGCGCCCCCACCACCTGGCCGGCCAGGGCAGCCTAGGTGGCTTGCTCCCCAAGGCTAGGGGCGCAGGGCAGTGGGTGGTACTGCCCGGAACCTTCCAGAACCTTCTAGAAGCTTCAAGGACCTTCCGGGACCTACCGGGACTGTTTCGGGACATTCCGGACACTTTTGGAGCACTTCCAATACCTTCCGGAACCTCTAATGAATGTTCCGGAGCCATCTAAATGGGTTTCGGAGCCATCCGGGCAAAGGTTATTATGTCCGGTGAACACAACATATTGTTTAAGCTGTCCACCGATCACCGAAACTATTCCGGTTGATCGTAAACTTTCCCATTACCATTTTCATATGTTCCGGAACCACCTGGGACTACTCCAGAGTGATCCGGACATATCCTTAAATACCCAAAACTACTTTTGGTGCCCTTATGAACTATTTCATAAATCCCCGGAACTACTTCCGGTACCCGTATGAACTATTCTGCTTTGCTTCCACTAAACCTTCTACCATTCTAGTATTCTAACAGACTACTGCTCGTTAAGTGTGTGACCCAATAGGTTCGGTATAATGCGGACATGACTCAGAACATCTTCCGGACATAGGTCAACAGCCTTTCGTCAATAGCCAATAATCAACAGCGGAGCCATGGACACCCATGTTGACTCCCGCACATACACGAAGAAACTTTGAGTGAACCATTATGTTTATTCATGTACCATTCCCTTTGCTTCGCGATATATGACAAAGTTAGAGGAGAGAAGTTTGGCACCCATGTGTAACAACTTCTTGAACACAAGCCACTCGTTATCCTCTTTGCTAGTTCGTCCATTTTCTCGTTATCGTATTCCGGTATCCCCGTGACTGAATCACAATGCGTCTGGCCAGACTATAATGGATACCGTCATACCGAGTGGGCCCGAAGTGAATATCTTCTTCATCGTGAAGGAGCAAATCCCATTCTTGAACTATCACAGTCACTAGCCACACCATCTGACATACCCAGAACTTATTTTACTACTTCCCATTTACGGGAGGATTCATCTAAGAACCAAAGCATGTCTTCCTGTGTGAAGCAACTCGATACTCTCATGGTCTAAGGAATTACGTATATGATAACATTTCATGATATGACTTATAACGTAGTTACGATGTGATCTCTAAGTATATCATTCAATACTGGGGTCGGTTCAACATCATTGTTCTGCTAACAATATGTTCCCATTACTACTGACATCCTTGTTACAAGAACAATGTCCATGATTAAGAAAACGTAATCATCAGTTAGCACATGAGCTGGTCTTAGAGGCTAAACCAGGAACTCTTGGTGTTTACATTTCCACACATGCAAATGAGTTTTCTTCTGAATCTCATAGTCAGGGTCATTGCAATTATAGCACAGAAATATAAACATTAATTACGTACGTGGAAATATATATATAATAACATTTTATTATTGCCTCTAGGGCATATTTCCAACACTAAAAAACATCTAAACCAAATGAAAAGAAAATATAATATAAAATAAATAAGTCCTTAGAATAAGTCCTGAAATCATTCATCAATGTTCCATGAGCTTCAAGCATCTAGGAAACCATACCATGTTCATAAATGAACTGATGATTCAAAATACCCTCTTTGTTACTTCTTTAAGCAACAATATACTTAGCCTCTGTTATAGAATTCGCCACAGTATCTAACTTTAACACAGTTCCTTCATACTGTGCCACCCTTATGTGTGAAACACATAATCCCAATTAAAATCGAAAACCGATCGGAGTAAGTATGAAGACGGAATTGGTGTAACTGTTTACATCAAAATTCAGCTGGTGTAACTTGTTACAGCGAGCTCTTCATTATCTCCATTTTCCGAGAAACATATCTTATCTATCATAAGTTTAACTTTTCACTGTTTGTCCAATGATCAACATGTTGATCACTTTGGTATCTTGCTCACAACCTTTTGGAGCACTGGACATATCTGGTCGTTTTACATATGATGGTGTACATGATTAATCCAAACACACATGTGAGTGGAATTCAATTCATGTGTTTTGCTTATCTGTGTTCATGAACACTGATTTCCGCAAACAACTTTTCACCGTGACCTCGGCAAGAACATCCTTCTTGGCGTTTTCATACTAAACTACTTTAGTATCATGTCAACATGTAATGTAAAAAAGAATATCATTTATAACAAAAATGTGAAGTGTGAATTACATAGATATGTTGCAACGACACAACACACATATTGTCAACATAAAATGTATTGCAAAACATAATTTATAACTAACAATGCATGAATTAATGATGTGGCCCTCCAACATGCATAGTATTGCCTCCTCCTATCTGTACAAAGTTTTGTTATACTTCCTCTGTTCGAAAATAGAAGGTGTTGAAATGAATGCATCTAGATATTTTTTTGAGCGGTCACCGGGGGGGGGGGGGGGGGGAGAGTCCCCACCTCAATATATTTCCATCCAAAGAGTGTTACAACAGAGTTTCGAGGAGGGGGATTAGGTACGCTAGCTAAGACCTGACAGCGTCTCGTTGAGTTACATTGGTGAATCTAAAAACATACAGAGAGAGGTCACGTGCTACATTTGCGATGATCTCTTTAGATGATAGAGGGAGGTTCTTGAACGTGAGAGAGTTTCTTGCATCCTAGAGTTTCCATAGAATGGAGAGGTCGATCGATTTCCAGATTCGTGGGCAGAGACCAGGAGGGGGCGCCATGGCCCAAATCTGGTGAAGTGAGAGGGGTGTCGGGAGCCTCAGCTTCTGCCAAACCTGCACTGCATAGGGGGCAGCATGTGGAGAGGTGCTCGGCGTCTACATACGGGTCATCACATGAGGGGCATGATGCTCAGTCCACGATCGTCTTGCGCAACAAATTGCCTTTTATGTTGAGCCTATCCCGAAAGAGAAGCCAAGCGAAGATCTTGACCTTGATGGGGACCTTGGAGCTCCAGATAAACAGCTCATTCGGGTCTTTTGAAGTTTCCTGCATGGTTAGAGCATAAGCATGGCGAGTAGATAATTGCATGCCTTTAGTGAGTGACCTTTCGTCTTCTGACAAGGAGGGACGATCGCCCTGCTAAACAAGCATCAAAGCTTCCAACTCCATAGAAGCAGAAAAGGTAAGGTGGTACCTGAGATTAGCTTGTATTCCTTTTTTCCCTAATATCAACCACTAAAGCTAGGTCATGCAAGGAGTGTGAAAAGAGGTTTGGGTAGAAGATTTTAGGGGGGGGGGGGGGTTGGAAATCCACTTGTCATGCCAGAAGAATGTAGAGCGGCCATTGTGAGTTAGGACGGTAGATATTTTTTGGAGCTAGGGAATTTGTTTGTTCATAACTTTCCAAAGAAAGGCTGGCTTATAAGAAGGGAGAGCAACATTGTGAGATGTATATTTTAGTGCTAGATGCATCTATTTTAGTTTTCCAACTGATTGGCATCTTCAAAACTCCCCGCTCGCCATTTTGGACGTCGCGCCTCTATGACAAGAGAGAAATTTTCTCAAAAACAAATGCTATTTTTTTTTGTTATACTTGGTTTTACTTTTCTATATCATAATGAAAAAAATATTGTTTCTAGGTTACCAACATAAATAAATGAAAACAAGGCCCCAAATTCAGCCCCTTGTATTTTCTTTCAGGCTTTATGACGGGTTTTTTTCGGCCCAGAGCTAACGACCGGCCGCCGGTGGTCCATCTCTCACCCTATCCAACCAACCGGAGAGCGAGCAGAGCAGAGCAGAGGCTTTCGTCAAGATCCAACCTCCCTCCAGCGGCTCATACACTCTCCGCCGTCCGCCCCTGCTCCGATCCGGGATAGACCAAGCCAGCGCCCGCCGGAGTCCGGCCGCCCCCGCCTCTCTCGCTCCGCCGGTAACCCCTCCGTCCATCCTCCCGTGCCCCCCTCTCTTTTGTGGTCCTCAGTCTGTGGGCTCAGGTTACAGGCAGCTCGGCTGCGTATCCCCTTCCGGCGAACCTCTAGCTCTTGGTACGGAAGATCGCCTGAGTGGTTTTGTTAGCAATCCAGGCTTAGTGAGCGAGTTTTGTGCTGAAATGCTGCAGGATTCAGTATTCGGAGCTGCTCTTATCTCTAGTTAGTGGCTTAGTGCAAATGATTAGAATGTGTGGGGATTTTTACTGCCATGCTACTGATATTCAGTGTACTACTAATTTTGCTTCACATTTTATGCTGTTACAAGAAGAGTGCTATATACTGTTCCCCTCCTCGAGTCCTGAACAGACATTGTTTGGCTTCTCTTGTAGGTTCTGGCGCAGAGATCTTCTCATTGCTTATAGCTTCAGTTCCTCGAAGACAATAGGAAGAAGGGAGATCTTCACAGGTCTGGTGGCACCAAAGCTTAATGATGGCTACGACGAACGGACTAGTCCACGCATCTGCCAAGAAGCCCTTGTTCAGATTTGGCGTCATTGCCGATGTCCAGTACGCTGATATCCCAGACGGCCGCTCCTTCCTCGGCGTCCCACGCTACTACCGGCACAGCATCAGCGTGCTTCAAAGGGCTGTCTGCACGTGGAACAAGCAAGGCAACATCAAGTTCTCGGTCAACTTTGGCGACACCATCGACGGGTTCTGCCCAAAGGACAAGTCGTTGTGGGCGGTGCAGAAGGTCCTTGATGAGTTTGAGAAGCTTGATGGCCCGACCTACCACATGTTCGGCAACCATTGCCTCTACAACCTTCCTCGGAGCAAGCTGGTGGAATTGCTGAAGATGCCGACGGGTTCTGACCGTGCGTACTATGACTTCTCACCGTGTCCGGAGTACAGATTTGTTGTTCTGGATGCTTATGATTTTAGCACGCTTGGTTGGCCTCGTGATCATCCGGTGACTGCGGCAGCAATGAAACTCCTCGATGAAAAGAACCCAAACACCGACAAGAACAGCCCTGACGGTCTGGTTGGGGTCGACAGGCGGTTTGTGATGTTCAATGGTGCAGTTGGCAAGGAGCAGCTAGCCTGGCTCAATGATGTCCTCCAGGATGCATCAGACCGCCGGCAGAATGTCGTGATATGTAGTCATCTCCCAATGGACCCTGGCGCAGCGTCCCCAGCAGCTCTTATGTGGAACTATGATGAGGTCATGGATATTGTTCGACGGTACAATTGTGTTAAGGCCTGCTTTGCAGGACACAACCACAAGGGTGGCTACTCTGTGGACTCCCACGGCGTGCACCATCGCACACTCGAGGCTGCGCTGGAGTGTCCTCCTGGCACCAGTGCATTCGGGCATATTGAAGCATATCCTGACAAGCTATTGCTTGTAGGCACTGATCGAATGCCTGGTACTGAAATGTGTTTTCAGTCCTCTGTGTTCGAGAGTAAAATCCATTTGACTTCATCATTTTGACTTTTGGTGGTGCCATTGATAGAAAACTCATGTGACTTACTGTTGTCTGACGACACTACTACATGTAAATAACATTGATAGTGATACTGGTGGAAAAAATAATGGAAGTGTTGTAATGCTTGCTTTACCATCCGGGAAGTGCTGAATGGAGCATAGTGTGTTAGGCATTTGCATTATATGGAATTATTCACTAGTCTTTGTTGTAAATGCAAAATATGCAATTCTATTTTGGATGGAAAATTCATGTTCATGGTTTCTTTGTTGTAAATGTAAAATATGCAATACTATTTTGGATGGAAAATTCATGTTCATGGTTTCAGTATTTGTACTCAACTTACTCAGTTATATGGTTTATTAGATCACTGAGGATTTTATCTAAACTTAATGTATGACATTTGATTTACATTTAGGGCATCTATGTTTCATAAGGTTGAGAAAATGTATAAAGTGGGCATCTGCCTCTTATACCAAATCTTTAAAGGCCGGATGTTTTATCAAGCCATTTGTCACATCTTCAATACACACAACTTTCCTTGATCACCTACTCCTTTTTTGAACAACTTATTGAGCTACTCCCTCTATACTGATTTACAAGTCTACTCACTTATTTAATAGTTAAATACAAAACGTAAGTTATTTGTTAAAAAATGCATACTATTAGACTCATATTTTAAAGAAGCTTTTAATAACATAAGTTTATTGCATATGGCTTACATTTGTTGGTAAAAGTAATGGTAACACTAATGCATATCAGCTTTATAAAGCGAAACAACGTGACTAGTATTATTTTTATGCAATGAGGTCAAAATCCAACGTTTTAAAATTTGAACATGTCCTCTTTATTAATCAACGCCAATGTTCATCGGAATACTGTTGATATCGAGAGGTTGTAGGAGCCACAGATGGTGCTCTATTGTAAGACCTAGAGCATGTTTAGTGAGGTTGTGTGTTTCAAAGTTTAAATCTCCACCCTAAAAAATGAATGAACAACCTTGGAACGCCGACACCATGACTTTGATCTCTCGGATGGTGTTTCCATGCGGTCCTATGGTTCCATTCTTGATATCATTAGCGATCTCCTTGCAGTTGGGCGTGATTTTCTGTTGGGTTAAGGATAGATTACTTGCTAAAGCGAGAGCCTCCCAACAAGCAAGTGCATCTAGCCTCGTAGGCTCGATCACGCTCGAAACAACAACCACCGAGATTCCCATATATAGTCATGTTGAATCCATTCACCTCTTTGAGAAAGCCTATGTTTGTGAATGTTGGGACGTCTCCATCGACTTAGATCTTAGCCAGACTCAAAGCTGGAGGAAACGATCTTGTTCGCACGCCATCATTCCTTTGAACATGTTGTCTTGATTTAAGTTGCGACTTTGAGGCATCAAGGTAAGATAGATACCTTTACATGAACATGTGAGTGGATTGCGGGCTTTGAAAATCCTATTGCAAGATCTTTCGTCTAGCATGCCTTATAGCCCAAAGAATAACCAAAGTGAAGACAAAGTCTAAGTGTAGTAGGGACTCTATCCAGGGGGCGTGCGAAGGTTCATCTACCCGGGTGCACAAGACACCAATATTTTCCTTGTAATTTTTATGTATAGTATAGTCATATTTAGATGAAAAATATGTGGTGTTTAACACAAGGACACCGGGTCATTTTGTCTCTGGATCCACCCCTAACTCTATCAATGAGAAGATCCATCATCTAGCATTAGGTTCCAGGATTTTAGAGATCACCTGAGGTCTTGGTCATCTAGAGTCCAAATGCATCGAGCCATAGTGTAATGTAGCAACGAGTGTTGCTAGGAATCGATGAGGGTTCTGTAAAACCATCATATGGTGCCAGCACCACTGCATCGCCCTTGAAGTTCGAAGGCTCTTCTTCCATCACCCTCTCAGAGCATCCAAGGAAATTATATAATTTTTCATTGAGTGGTCGAATATGCACATCCTTTGATAGATCCCTAGCGAGCCACATGTGTTTATAGACCTAGAACTCACTATAGGGTTTTTCCATATGAGCATGGGCGATTTTCATCCAACCGGTTGCCTCAGCAGGGACCACTTCCTCCTCTTTGATGAGAACTTCATCAAGGTTATCCTCAGCGAGCCCAAGTCCCTTCATCATCGCCCCCCACATTGCTAGCATTGATGTCCGATCAAAAAGCTTCAGTACCCATGGTGTAGACATAGCCCAAAGAAAAAAGGTCCACCAAACATAGAAACCCTATACCTCCGTCCCCCAACAACGTTGGCCAAGACCGAGAAGTGATCGAGGATCGCCATGTAGTCAGTCTAAGTTAGCGCCGCGAAGGATTGGATGATAGAGAAGGAGAGATCTCAACACCGACGCGTGGGACGACGAGAGGATCACAAACCCTAGCGCAAGGGGATTTGCGACAATAGCTTCCTTTTCCTCGTTTATTTTTCCTTGAGAATCACTTCCTTTTTCTTGTTTTTTTAGAAATATTTATTTTCCTTTTTTTTTCTCGAGATTAGCCTTTTTTTTGAGGGGTTTATACTACTCTATTACTCAAAAGTGATAGCATTTGGGATACAAAGGGGGTCATGAGGTAAAGAAAGCCACAGGTGGCGACCCCTTAATAGAGTAGTTGCAAAACTAGCAGTATGAAAAGCATCTAAAACAGAGTTCCTAGCTTCAAAGACAAACTCGCAGCTAATGAAGAGACGACTTCTATCATTGATTTCCTTTGTGATCAACTCGTAGCAACCACCTTCTTGGTGAGAAATGGCTTCAATCACATGTTTCGAATCACATGCAATAACAACACGGCGAAGGTTCAGATCCTCCGCCAAGGCTAGCGCTTCACGGCAGGCAATAGCAGTAGTTATCTCTGGGTTCATCACATATTGAAATACAAAAGCTGAAGATCCCAGGAAAGCTCCATTATCATCCCGACAAACAGCAGCGGCGGCGCTTGCATTCCTCTCCCTGTCGGTTACAACTTCAATATAAATTTTGGAAGCGCCCTGCTGTGGTTTTCTCCAGGCCACGTTTCTCCTTCCCTTCCCTTTATGAGTTTTTGCTGTGGGGGTTCGCGCTGCGGCAGAAGCACCAGAGGGCAAGGTTTCCACCATGGAGAGTTCTTGGATGAAACGATCAACAAACAACTTGGTTCCCAGTGGGCTCTGGTATATGTCCTCATGTATTGCTTTCCGCCTCGCGGACCAGATTGCCCATAAGGTCACTGCGAACTTGATAAACTCAGCATGCGATAACACATCAATAAGGTTAAATAGCCAGACTTTCGCGTTCTGAGTCATCTTCTCAATCATCTCTTCCACGATGTTCTCCTCCTGCAAAGCCCAAACGCAACTAGCCATCGGGCAGTGAACGAGAGAGTGTTGCCAAGAATCAACAGTTCCACATAATTGGCAGCTATCCTCAGTGCACATATTGCGGTGTTTTCGCACATCCTCCGTTGCCAAGGAGTGTTTTGCTAAACGCCACAGGAAGTTTCTGATTTTCACTGGGACTTTCACTTTCCAGATTGATTTCCACCCTTGATGTTCCCTTCCCTGGTCTGAAGTTGCTCCTCTAGAGTCGAGGCTATCTTCACCAATGTTCCTGGTTCGGACAAGCACTTTATACATGGACCGGACTGAGAAAACTCCTCTTCTGTCATAATGCCATGCCCACTGGTCACTACAAGCCTGGGTGCACAATGGAATGTTGAGGATCAGAGAGGCATCGTTCGGTAGAAAAGTGCGGCGAACACGATCCTCGTCCCATCTTGCTTCCATGTGCACGATGAGTTCAGAAACTAGGGCTGGTTTTTCACTGGACAGACAGGCAAACGGTCGAAGACCAAAGTCTCTGGGAACCCAATTATCATCCCAAACCTTTGTTGACATCCCGTCTCCAATACGCCGGATGAGTCCCAATTTCAAAGCTTCTTTTCCATCTACCAGTTCTCTCCAAATCTGAGACGGGTGGCTCCCCAGATCTGCAGCCAAGAAATCCCTGTCCGGGAAATAAATAGCTTTTAGGAGTTTTGCACATAGCGAGTCAGGCATTGTGAGGATTCTCCATGCTTGCCTGGCCAGGAGGGCAATGTTAAATAACTCAAGGTCTCGAAAGCCTAGTCCACCGTCTTGCTTCGGTTGGGTCATCACCCTCCATGAAACCCAGTGGGGTTTCCTCTTCCCCTGTTTGCTGCCCCAGAAGAACTGACGGATGAGTTTGTTTAAGTGTTCGCAGAGACCACGGGGCAATTTGAAACAAGACATGGAGTAGACCGGGACAGATTGAGCAACAGATTTTATGAGAACTTCTTTTCCTCCTGAAGATATTGTTCTCTCTATCCAGCCCTTAACTTTACCCCACAAGCGATCTTTCAAATATTTAAAAGCACCTGATTTGGAGGTACCAATGTCGGATGGGAGACCAAGGTATTTCTCGTTGAGCGTCTCTGTATGAATATCCAGAATAATCTTCACTTCATCTCTAGCAGTCTCTGGGCACCCCTTGCTGAAAAAAACTGAAGATTTACATGTGTTAATTCTCTGACCTGAAGCCTGGCAGAATTGATTCAACAAGTTCGACACCTCATTCGCTCCTTCACCATTAGCCTTGAATAGCAGCAGGCTATCGTCCGCAAATAAAAGATGGTTCACACGCGGCGCCGAGGGTGCCACTTGCAGACCGCTTAATTGCGAAGATGGATCTCTGGTTTTGAGGAGGCCTGAGAGGCCCTCCGCTGCTAACAAGAAAAGGTACGGAGAAATCGGGTCCCCTTGTCGAATTCCTCTCGACGGCTTGAATTCTTCAAGTTTTTTCCCATTGAACATCACCGAATAGGAGACAGATGTAACCATGTTCATAACGACTGACACCCACTTTTCGGAAAAACCTAGTTTCAGCATAATGGCCTTTAGGTAAGGCCATTCGACTCTGTCGTAGGCCTTCATCATGTCTAGTTTCAGGGCGCAGTGGCGGTGCTTCAAAGATTTGTTTCTTTTCATAAACTGTAGACACTCATACGCTACTATAATGTTGTCAGTTATTAGTCGTCCTGGTACAAAGGCGGACTGCTCAGCTGATATGATGTCTGGAAGGATCACCTTTAGCCGGTTTGCAAGCACCTTCGAGGCAATTTTGTAGAGGACATTACAAAGACTGATTGGGCGGAATTGACTGAGATTAGTGGGATTTTTTATTTTGGGGATAAGGACCAGGCAAGTGTTGTTGATGCTTTCCGCACTCTCCTCCCCCTGACAATTTGAAGCACAACGCTCACCACTTCTTCACCACAGATATCCCAGTGCCTTTGGAAAAAGTGAGCCGGGAAGCCGTCAGGGCCCGGGGCTTTTAGAGGGAACATTTGGAAAAGAGCTCTCTTCACCTCGGCAGGAGTGTACTCAGCTTCAAGCGCATTATTCATTGCATCCGTTACCTTGGCTGGGACACAATTCAGGACGTCTTCCATATTCGAGACCCCCTCCGATGAAAACAGGTCCTTATAGAATTGGGTGGTCATAGCTTCCAGCTCATCTATGCATGTAACTACATCACCATTCGGGTCATGGAGGGATTTGATCAGGTTCTTTCGGCGCCGCATGGAGGCCCTCATATGAAAGAAACGAGTATTCTTGTCTCCACTCGCCAGCCACTCAACACATGATCGCTGTTTCCATAGGACTTCCTCTCTATGGTAGAGCTCGACCAGCCTGTCAGTAATAGCCACCTCTCTCGGTGACGCTCCTGTCCGCCCCTGCACCACCCTGAGGGATTCCAACTCGCGTTTAAGGTTTTGGATTTCCTTCCGGAAATTACCGAAAGTTAGCTTGTCCCAGCTAGACAAGTCACCCGACAGACCTGCAAGCTTCTCCTTGAACTGATTCACAGAATTTGCTTTTGGTGATTTGCTCCAGCTTGACGCCACACAGGGTTTTAGATCTGCATGTGTCTCCCACACTACTTCATATCTGAAAGGTTTCGCTCCCCGCTGCGCCGTCAAAACTTGATCAAACTTCAAAAGAAGTGCAACATGATCAGAGCACGCAGTAGCATGATGTTCCAGGGATGCTTCAGGGAACATCCCGTTCCACTCTGCGTCCGTCACAGCTCGGTCCAGCCGGACCCTGGTGAAGGTTCCTCCTGTCACTCGCCGCTCAAACGTCCACGGCACCCCCACATGCCCCAGGTCCATGAGGCCGCAAACATCTAGTGCGTCTCTGAAACCATCCAGTTGTGCTTGGCTCCTAACACCCACTCCTTCGTGCTCTGAGTGGTACAAAACTTCATTGAAGTCTCCAATAGCAATCCATGGAACAATCGAGGAGACAGCAATAGAACGCATCATCTCCCACGTTTTGTATCTCTCAGGAACCTATGATTCACCATAAACACATGTCAACCTCCAGGGAGAAAGTCCCAGCTCATGTACTATCGAGTCAATATGGTACTTAGAGGAACCCTGGACTTCAAGTTTGATCTCTTCGTTCCAGAACATCACTAGGCCGCCACTACGGCCAAAACTACCCACTGCAAAGGCTTTAGTATAACCGAACGAAAAAGCTAGACGTTCCGCTCGTGATTTGTTGATTTGAGTCTCTACCAAACAAAACACTGCGGGGGTAAACTTGCTCGCTAGCTCTCGAGCTTCTCGGACTGTCGCGGGGTTACCCAACCCGCGGCAGTTCCAGCAAAGAAGACTCATTGTGATCGGCGCGGCATCTCAGGGATGCCCGCCGGAGTTGTGTTGGAGCTTTTTGCCTGCTTGTCTGTTATCTTGATTCCCCCATTAGGTTTAGTCCTTTTCGGGTCCTGCTTTGGAGGGGGACTAGGTGGAATCGTCCCAGGAGCAAGGTCAAGGGGTGGAGCTTGATCAGGAGATGATGAGGCGACCGGCACTGGGGTGTCGGTGCTATGCTCAGAAGAGCGCTTTCTGTGAGGATCTGCCTCTTCCATAGTTACATCCCTTGACACTGCATAATTTTTGTCTGGCTGTTTAATGACAGCAACGGGACTCACAGCCTTTGTGCGCCCTGGGCCAGGACCAGCTCCCCGGAACCATCCCGCTCGCAGGTCCTTGAAGAAGAGCGATGATGGGGGGTGGATCCCGTCCCCATGCTCTTTAAACAGGTGGCCAAAATGCCCACAAACTGCACACCAGTCTGGCAATCGTTCATAGCGAACGCGAAAGATCTGACGCTTGCCACCCTTAATCAACGATACAACGTTTTTGAGAGGCTTGTGAACCTTGATCTTCACTTTCACACGAACAAAATTTCCTTCGAAGTCATGAGATTGTGGCTCAGAGTAGAGGAATTCACCGATCTTGTTGGCTAGTGATGGAAGGAGTGGGAAAAAGCCATCAGGAAAGTCATGAATTTGCGCCCAAATTTCCAAGGAATCAAGCGGAATCGTAGATGGTTTTGAGAAGCCATCGTAGGAGGCCATCACCACCGCATTACCCCTGAAGTGCCAGGGACCTTCCTCCATCGCCCTCTCCCAGTCCCCCAAGCAAGAAAATTGCATCGTATAAAGGTTATCACTGAGTGGTTTGATGTGAACCGGTTGTGCAAGATTCCACGCAGACCTCAAGTTCTTGAAAAACCAAAATTGGCTATAGGGTTTTTGGGTGTGAACCCTAGCTACAGCCATCCATCTCACGCTCTCTGCTGGGAGACCCATCACCTCTTCAGCCACAACATCGTCGAGGTCCTCTTCCGCCAAACCCAATTCGGCCATCATCTGTTCTACGTCGCCATCCTTGCTCCCCGATCTTGACGCAGCCGACGCCATTGGTTCCGAGCAAAGAAGAACAGAGAAAAGACCCTAGCCCGATGAAGATCGGGCTGTTTTGAGGAACCCCACGTCCTCCTCGCCACGCGGAGAGGCAGGGAACGGAGGTCAAGCGCCGTCGAGGGCGTCCGCTGTCGATCGCCACACGGGGTGGAAAGAACTGTCGATAAACTAGAAAACTCAGACTCGACGAGATCCCATGATCGCCGCCGAGAGAGGAGAGAAAAACCCTAGCGTGAGGGAAAAAAATCTTGTGAAGCACCTTTTCTCGAGATCAGCCGCTTGCTTCAATTTTGGGCTTCCTTTACAGGCCTCTTTGGCCCAGAACTGACGACAAAATCATCGGCCGGTGGTCCGAGCAGAGAAGCTACCGTCAAGATCCAAACTCCTCCCCGTCCCGGCTCTCCGCCGTCCGCCCCTGCTCCGATCCCCGGCTCCCCGTCCCGGAGCAACCAAGCCAACACCCGCCGGAGTCCGTCCGCCCCCGCCTCCCTCGCTCCTCCGGTAATCCATCCATCCATCCTCCCGTGCCTCCTCCCTTTTGTGGTCGTTACGGTCTGTGGGCTCCGAGTACACACATCGCGGCTGCCTATCCCCTTCCGGAGAAATCGCCAGTTCCGGCTACGGCAGATGGCCCGAGTGGTTTTATCAGCAATCCCTGGGTGGGTGTAGATCACGGTGCTTCCTGGAGCGAGTACAGTAGTAGGATGGCTTCTTGTTTTCTGTACAGGAGGAACACGTTTCCAGATGACATGTATCTGGAGCTGCTCCCATCTTGTTAGTGTAAATGCTGTTAGGTATGGGTGAAATGAAACTATAGAGGACTACAAATTTTGAAGAATTAAGTGGGGATTTTCACAGCTATGCTACTGATAATCAGTGTACTCAATTGTGTTTTGCATTTTTACTGTGACAAACCGAGTGCTCTGTAATGTTCCCCCTCCTCACCGGAACAGAGTCCTGAACAAATGTTCCCTGGTTTCTCTTGTAGGATCTAGCGCGCGCACACACACACAGAGATCTTTTCACTGTCTGATATTCCAGGGTTTGATTCAGATGTTTGATTCCTTGCAGAAAAAGAAGAAGAGGAAAGCTTCAACTTTCAAAGGTCTGGTGACACAAGATTAAACTTAATGACGGCTGAGGCAAATGGTGGACTAGCCCATGCATCTGCCGAGAAGCCCCTGTTCACCTTTGGCGTCATTGCAGATGTCCAGTACGCCGACATCCCAGACGGGCGCTCGTTCATCGGCATCCCGCGCTACTACCGTCACAGCATCAGTGTCCTCCAAAGGGCTGTCAGTGCATGGAACAAGCATGGCGGTGTCAACTTCTCCATCAACTTTGGCGACATCGTCGACGGGTTCTGCCCAAAGGACAAGTCGTTGTCCACGGTGCAGATGGTCCTCGATGATTTTGAGAAATTCGACGGCCCGACCTACCACATGTTCGGCAACCATTGCCTCTACAACCTTCCCAGGAGCAAGCTGGTGGCTCTGATGAAGATGCCAACGGGTTCTGACCGTGCGTACTATGACTTCTCGCCGTGTCCTGAGTACAGATTTGTTGTTCTCGACGCTTATGACTTCAGCACGCTTGGCTGGCCTCGCGATCATCCGGTGACTGCAGCAGCGATGAAGCTCCTTGAAGAAAAGAACCCAAACACAGACAAGAACAGCCCTGAGGGTCTGGTAGGCGTCAACCAGCGGTTCGTGATGTTCAATGGCGCGGTTGGGAAGGAGCAGCTGTCCTGGCTCGATCGTGTCCTACAGGATGCATCAGAGCGTCAGCAGAATGTCGTCTTATGCAGTCATCTCCCAATGGATCCTGTAGCGGCGTCCCCGGTAGGCCTCATGTGGAACTATGATGAGGTGATGGCTGTTATTCGACAGTACAACTGTGTTAAGGCCTGCTTCGCCGGGCACGACCACAAGGGTGGCTATTCGGTGGACTCCCACGGCGTGCACCATCGCACCCTCGAGGCTGCGCTGGAGTGTCCTCCTGGCACCAGTGCATTCGGGCATATCGAAGCATATCCTGACAAGCTATTGCTTGTAGGGTCTGATGGAATGGCTGATACTGAGATGTGTTTTCAGTCCTCACATTGAGTTGTGTTGCGGAGTAAAATCCATTTGACTTCATTATTTTGACTTTTGGTGACATCATCCACAGAAAACTCGTGTGATTTCTTGATCTCTGACTATACAATTAGATGTAAGTAACCTCTACTAGTGAAAAAATAATGGAATTAATGGTTACTTCCCCATTGGGAACAACTGAATGGAGCATACTGTTAGGCTATGATATCTGTATTATCTACAATTATTTATGAATACTTGTTGTAAATCTAACATATAAATTACTTTATTGGATGGAAGATACATGTTGGAGTAAAATCCATTAGTGCTTTCAGTACTTCTTCAGTTGTTTTGTGTCTTGTAACCCCGCAGATCCTATCTAACATGAATATGTGACATATGATTAGCTTGATCATTTGGAGAGCGTCGATTCGGTGCCCGGGTGCATCTGCACCCGGGGAGACAGAAAATAAGAAAATGAAAATGAAAAAAGCTCAAAAAATTTCAAACTTTTTTGTGGAGGAAGATGCTTAGGTCCAGGATGTTCTCGCAAATTTTGAAGAAGTTCGAACATCTGGAGAGCTCGCAACAAAAAAGATAAATTTGCGGTTTCTTTAAACGTTACTAGTCATGCACTATTTCAGACTAAATTTGTCTTTTTTGCTGTGAGCTCCCTAGATGTCGAAAAAATCTCAAATTTTACATGGACATCTAGCCCCTAAACATCTTTCAACACAATAAAATTTGGAATTTTTTGAACTTTTTTTATATGTCGTTTCAAAAGTTTCTTGTGCAGGAGCATATGAGCCTGGGCTCAGATTTGAATATCCCGATCATTTGTGTTCTTTCTATCTATATGTTTCATCTATAAATGCATGTTGTTTCTCTCCCTTCTTTTGCGTTGTTCAACAGAAATATTTGTCTATGATTTCAGTTAAAGCATGCTACAGATCCTATAAATGCAGGCTCTTTCTACTTAGCAAATGGATATATATATGAGACTGCAGCATGCTACAGGTCCTAGTGACCGCACTCTATTTTCACAGATGCACAAGTTTTGTCAGTATATTTCCATTGATAGGAAGAGTTCAAATACACCATGATTACAAAGTTTATGTCCTTTCCAGTGATGCATTAAAGTGAATGCCCTTGTAAGGGCCAGTTATTTTGACGACTTTTTTCAGAAGCTGCCCTTCCCTCACCTTTTTTGAGAAGCCGCCCAAAAAAGTTAGAGAGGCTTTGGAAACGGCAGCTTCTGAAAAAAGCCGCCAAAAGAACTGGCCCTAAGTAAGCTTACTTGCAGAAAAATTCTTGCTTGGAGTGAACAATCGGCCTGGCACATTTAAGAGCATCTCCAGTCGCGCCCCCAAGAGGCCCCCAAGACGGCGCAAATAGCGCCGGACGGACGTATTTCGCCCAGTCGCGCCCCCAAGACCCCAATTAGCGCCGGATCGGGCTGATTTTGAGTCCGGCGATCCCAAGTCGAACCCAGCGCGCTGGGGGTCGCTTGGGGGCGCCGGACGAAATGAAAACGGCTGCCTGGCCCACTGGCAGACCAAGCCGACCCAAAAGGGACATCTCTCCCCACAGCCTTGTCGTCGCCGCCCGCCGCGCCGCCGCTAGATAGCCGTTTCTGCCGCCCAAAACATGCCGCTGCTTCTCCCCCGCCGCCCCTCTTCCAAGGCCGCCCCCTCCCCGCCTAGTTCACCGGCGTTTGGCCGGCGCGGAACGCCGACGCAAAGCCGCACCCACCTCGCGCCCCACCTGTTCGACGAATTGCCGCCCCGAGATGGACTCCGACGACGAGACACTCTTCGCCGCGTTGATGGAGGAAGAGGTGATCGCCGACGCCCAGGACGACGAGCACCTCATGATGCTCGCCGCCTTGGCCGACCTGTTCGGCGCCAACAAGGAGCCGCACCGAGGAGGTTCTAAGATGGGCCGCCGGAAGGGAAAGGAGAGGGGTCGTTCGGAGGGCTACTGTTTGCTCTACTCCGACTACTTTGCCGATGTTCCCCTGCACGGCGAGAAGACATTCCGGCGCTGGTACCGCATGGGCCGAAAGCTCTTTCTTCGCATTGTCAATTCACTTCGAGAGTACGACAGCTACTTCATTTGCGAGAAAGATTGCACCGACACAGTTGGGTTCTCCTCACTTCAGAAGTGCACAACGGCCATGAGGATGCTTACATACGACACTCCTTCTTTGGCATGCCAGGAACACACAATGACATCAACGTCCTGCAGTGTTCAAATATCTTTGCCAGACTTGTCGAAGGTCATGCTCCTCCGGTGAACTTCGAGGTCAATGGGCACCAGTACAACAAGGGATACTATCTGGCAGACGGCATCTATCCAAGATGACCGGTATTTGTGAAGACTATCTCAATCCCTGTGTCAGGGGGGAAGCACGCCCATTTTGCCAAGTGTCAGGAGGCTTGCAGGAAGGATGTCGAGCAAGCATTTGGGGTACTACAGTCTCGATTTTCCGTTGTCCGGTACCCCGCTCAGACTTGGTCGAAAGATCAAATGTGGGAGGTGATGAATTGTTGTGTCATCTTGCACAACATGATCATTGAGAGCGAGAAAGCGGAGCCAGTGTATGACTCTGAACCATATATCAACCAGGGGCCTCTTGCAGTTGTTGATCACCAGATACCATAAGATTGAATAGCTTATCTCAACATGCGCCAGGAGATCCGAGACCCGCACGTGCATCGTCAACTGTAGGAAGATCTAGTGGATCATCTATGGATGCGCAAAGGCAATGTCTAGTTTGATCTGTTTTTTTATTTGTGCCGAACTATGTGTACTATCATGTTGTATGCCGAATTTGCGCCGAATTTGCGCCAAACTGCGCCTATATTTCCATGTTTGTGCTGAATCTGTGTCAAAAGAATTAATTTGCGTCGTTTTTGGTCGAATTTGGGCCGAATTTGAGCCGGCCCCGCCAGTCTTGGGGGTCGCCTTGGGGGCGCGGCTGGGCGGCCGGCCGTCCCAAGACCTATCGCCGCGCCGAGCGCCCCCAAGAGGCGCTAAAAATAGCGCCGCAAAACGTCTTGGGGGGCGAACGGCTGGAGATGCTCTAAGCCCGTTACAAAAGTTATGGCCGCAATCCCTTCTTGTCCAGGAGACCTGAGCAAAAAATGCCCAACCTTGAAATTGCTTGCATAACAGCAAAAGCCGTTATCTGTCATGCGAAAAAAGTCTGAAATAAACCTTAAACTGATAGGTTAAAGATAAATTAAACCTTAAACTTCCAATCCATGAAATTAGCACACTGAACTCTTCAATCACATTCTATTTTAAACCTTGAGAGTGTTCCCAAACAGGGATTTAAAAAAATCCCGGGATTGTTGACTGCACACTCAACAGGGCTGGCCCACCAGACATGTTGTATTTTTTTTTCTTAACGCGCGGCTTAGTTTTTTTCAATGAACCGAGAATTGATAAGATTTATTAAATTAAACCAATAGTCTGATATCATTTTCTCTAATAATAGAAGGGGATCGAATGCACAACCTCTATGTGCGCACAAGAGAACTGACCAGTACGCCACGACATCATTTATGTTAAAAGCGATAACTAGCTCCTATAACGTTTTACTTTCTTATTATTTTGGTTTTTAAAAATTATTTGTAAAATGTATATAAATAAACAATTTTATTCTATATTATTTATAGAATATGTATGAACTAATGGGCAGAGCTCGCGTGAGCGACTGCACTAATGGGCTGGTCCAATTTAGCGAAAACCAGTTAAATCCTCTCAAGGTTCAAAATAGACCAGGATTGAAGAGTTCGGTGTGCTGATTTCAGGGATTGAAAGTTTAAGGTTTGATTTAGCTTTTACCTACAAGTTCAAGGTTTATTTTAAATTGTTTCCTCTGTCATCCCAATACAATTGTAATGCCACAGATGAAAAAATGGACTCAAAATATGAGCACCTGTTCAGAGACTATGATGCGTCAGGTGGACATACATAATTAACACTGGAAAACAAAGGTGTTGTTAGCTCTATTATATAGCCATGAAAACACATGTACAATTAAAGATGCATCTTTTAGATATCTTTGTTTGGTCTTAGTGCTTAATGACAAAACAATTGAGAGAACTAATTCTTTATCGAGTTTATTGTAGAAATTAGTCATCTGTTCGAGTGGAACACCAATTGCGACCCCTATCTCCATATTTTGAAGAGATTGTCTACTCCAAGAGTTAACGTGTAAGTCATAGGTTTAACGTGTAAGCCGGAGCAAAATGGAAAAGTGAGAGGAGGCAGATGACTGGTGGTGGGGGAATCACAGGAGGCAGTGGGTGAGAAAGAATGGGGGAGACAGGGGGCGACGCGAGCAAGACAGACATGCACCGACGAGATTCCTGGGTGGATGAGGAAAACGGAGACCTGATTAGGTCTTTTTTTATTCTCAAAACTCCGGCGAGCAGGTTCTTAGTGAAACTAGTCATTTCTCTATGCACGAATCTTAATGCGGTAACGGACAATGAAAATCTGTACTCTAAATCAAATCTAAATGAGAAACAAAGTTGAAACTTATATTTGTATGTCTCATAAAAACTTGCAAACTTCATAAGGAAGCAATCTTGAGAATGAAAGAAAAATACAATATGATGAACAAATAAACAATTATTTATACTAAACATTTATACCGTTTATTTTTAATTAACTAAATAGTTTATATTTTATCAGATCTAAGAACAATAGCACAAATAATATAAAAAAAACTAAAAATTGGTTGTTATGTAGTTTGAATGGTTATGGTTACAAATACAAAGTATATAAATGCATAACACCATTCATCATGTAAACTATTTTTTCTCAAAATTTGGTAAGATGTACTTTAGTTAAACCCAATCTAAATTTTGAGCACAAAAGATGAAAGTCATATTCGTCTACACAATGATGCGAGACACTTAGATGTTCCACAATGTGTTTATACATTTTTTGTTCCTATTTAAGTATCTTGATATAAAATGTTATGACGCAAAAATATAATCAAGACGCTAATAGAGGTTTCTAGAGTAGGATTTTAGCTTTGAGTAAACAGAAAATTCTAGAGTATTAGAATATAAAAGCGTGCGTTGCTGCGCGCATTCATCTTAATGAACAACGATATGTATACTGCCTAGGTGTCCCAAATAATTTATCTTCCTCTCTCTCTCTCTCTATATATATATATATATATTATTTAAAAAAATATGGACAGTAATATAAGAATTTATTACAGTGTCTCAATATGAGTAGAGCCTGTTTCATAAACGTTCTAGGTTCATTTAAATTTGTGCGTATGGGATGTATGTGTTTATATAGTGATTTACAATAGCATGAAGGTAATTAGTAAACATTATTTGGACATCGGTAAAGACTATTTCATCTCACTCTTTTGGTCATTTAACTGTGAGTGCATGAATGTTTTCAAAAACACATTGATAGTATAGACATGTTACAGTACAAGGATTGATCCCATAAGCGCAATTATAGAGGTTTATAATTACTACATGTAAAGAGGGGGGGGGGAGCCTTTAGTACCATGCTAAAATTTGTAGCTAACCTACATTAGCTTCATCGTAACTATTCACCAAAGAACACAAAAATCAACCACATACAACACCCATGTAAAACATGTTTACCTGTTCCAGCATATAGTACTTTGAATTTCCAAAAAAGATTATTAAACGAGCACGTGAGCAAAATTTAATAGTCAAAATATTTAAAATTTCAGCTACACAATGCTTTGCAGTTACTTGAAAAGGCTTTTGGTCAGGCAAGTCAAAGCATGGGCAGAAGTAGAGTCAACTTGCTATCACGGCGCTTGAGAATATTGCCTCATTCTCTGCGGATACAAATGTCGCGAAATGTTTCATTATAGACAATAGAGAAAAAAACTTATGTTTTTAGCTAAAATCGTATTTATGAATAAACAACGTCAAAGGTTCTAAAAAATATATTTCAAACAAGAAAAATTCATTCTCATGGTTCCCCGCAAATTTTCTCCCCCTTTCAAATCATCACAGAACAAGATTAATAACCCTTCATATGGCACATCGAATGCTGGAGTACCACACATGTGAACATCAAACGTAAGCTTGTTTGTATAATGTTTCGTTCAGTTTTAAACGTGCATGATCTAATACAGTACTTTCTCTATAAATTAATATAAAATGTTTTAAATAACTATAAACTGGTGATCTAAAATATTTTATATTAATTTATGAAGATAGTACATGCCGTTTTCCCTCTCCAGGATTTAAAAAAGTAGCCAAACCTATCAAATTTCATAGTAAGAACCAATCACCCTGTGCAAAACTGAATCGAAAAAAAAACCGAATTGAAACCGAAATTTAGGTTTTTCAGTTTTAGGTTTCAATTTCAATTTTCAAAATAGCAAACCGTATTGAATTTGGTTTTAAACCGAAATAAACCGGTTAACCGAATAAAATCGAAAACATTCAAAGTTTTTGGTTTATAGGGTTGAAAGGCTGAAAGCCTGCCCAGGCGCCCAGCCCACCCATCCACCAGGCAGGCAGCCAACCTAACTTAAAGTCACACAGACGACATGTGAATCGAAACCCTAGCCAGACGCCGCACTCGGGAACACAACGGGAGGGAGAGCCAGGAAGCCACCGGGAGGGAGAGCCAGCGGCCGCGCATCTTGCGGCGTCTCGGAGTCCTTGGCGCGACGTCGTTGGCCTCTTCGCCGGCCGTCGCGCCCGTCTCGCCGGCCGCCGCGCCTGTCCCGCCGACCGCAGCGCTCGCCCCGCCTGTGGATCAGTCCTTGTTGACGCTGCTCGGTGGTTGATGTCGCCGCTTGGGCAGCTATCTCCGCGTCACCCTCCTCCACGGCACGGGAGCTGGGAATCCCCTACCTTTGCTCGGCAGCTGCCGCTGCTTGATTTCCTGCCGCCGCCGGTCATACCGCTGCCGGTTTGTCTCTTCGGTTAAGGATAACGAATGTCTCTTTAGCATTGGTATTTTTTCCAGCTTGCTAATTCAAGGGCACAATAGAATTTTCATATCACAAATAACATTTTATGGCTAAAACTGACAAAAATGTCATAAAGGAAACAAAATGAAGTTTAGATGTCAAAACAAGAATAAAGAAAAATTTAAGACCATAAAAGGAAGCAAATTTTAAAAACAGGTCAAATAAGAAATTTTCTCATAAATGTATTGCTTGAAACTTCAAAATCGCGTCAACTTTGGTTATTTTGGTTTATTACCGAAACCGAACCGATAACAAGTGGTTATTATCGAAACCGAACCGTATTTATGTATAAACCGTATAAACCAAAGTATAAACCCGTATAAACTGAAAACCGTATAAACCGAACCGAAAAAACCGAATGCACAGGCGGAAGAACCAGGTATGTCGAAAAAAGAAGAAGAACATGGCACGAATCTCGGCGCAACTGGCCGGCCCGGTCAAACGTCAAACCAATCCAGCACCACCAGCAGCATCCGATCCCCACCTCACCCTTCTCCTACATAGCGCACGACCGGCCTCCACTTTCCCCTTTGCCGCGTTCCCCCCCACCTCCCCCTCCCCTCCCACCAAATCCCCCGAATTTCCAGCTCCGACGATGGCCACCAGGTGCGCCGCCGCGGCGGAACTCCCCGCCGGCCGCCCCCGCAAGCGGGCCCGCCACGGCTGGGACGTCGCGCCAGCGACCAAGGTAACCAAGCGCCCCCCCATTCCCCCCCAACTCCCCTCCGTGCTCCGATCCACCGATTCGGGGCCCGATTCGACGGAATCCGTCCGCGGTTTCGTCGGCCGTACCGTGATCAGGGGATTTCGTTTCCGTTCCGAGGTGTAGCACGAGCTGAATTTGGCGCGGTCCGCGTAGATCTGGCCCGCGGGGGTCGTGCTTAGCGGAAATTTTGACGCGGAATCCAACGCTTAGGGTGTCGCGCGTCTAATTCTAGACCTGCTTAGGCTGTGATTGATTGGTTGATTGAACTGCCGATGATACCATCGGCTTTCCAGCTAGGGTTGTGTAGATTTGTTCCAGCTAAATTAGGATGTTGGACCAAATTACCCCTGCAATTTCTTGTGTTGTGGTTCTCTTAGTCTCAGGCCTTGTTTGCTTGGTTTCGTACATCCTATCATGACGATGTTCTTGAATTTTGTACGATTCATGTTTAACTTTATACACCTGTGCTTACTTACTGCCTAAAATATATGTGAAATACTCGGGTGGATCTACACTGTTATGGTCTAATATAATTTGCAAGTGTCATTTTTTTTGTGTACTTATATGGGGATGCGGATTAGTTACGAGTGTATCGTCCTTTCTTTTTAATTTACATATTTCTTTTTTTACATGAGTGCTTTCAGGTAAGTTACTTTTGTATGATGCTATAGATTCCAGAGGCTTATTACTGTGATGCTAATGTTCGATTCTGTGTTCCACTTCAGAACATTAACATGAGATGTGCATTATATATTTTTTTGTTCTGCATGAAAAACATGAGTGATCGATGTGTGTAGGCTCAGATAACATTTTGTGGGCAAGAAGTTGGCGATATGACCAGCCTGGTATTGCCGTCACATCCTCCGGACTATACTTGCTTCTCTCTGCTCTCAAAGGGTGTTGCTCGAAATGCTTCCCCTCCTCGGAGAGAAGACGATAAGGATGGCCATTATGTATTTGCTATTGGAGAGAATTTGACCTCTCGCTGTAATTACACTTGACCATCATTATTTGAGTATAATGAATGTGTTTGTGACCCTTAGCTTGCAGGAAACTTCATTTTTCCAATTTCCCTTTTCCTTTTTAAATGAAAAAGTTTTAGCATTGGTTAAACTGCACTACAGAAAACTAGAGATTTATCTGTATGTTAATTTTGTTCATTCTGCTGATATATGATACCTTTTCAACTTATGTCCTTGGTTACTCATATAAACTTATGTTCTTTCAACTTGTGCCTTTTAAATCCATGCTGATTTAATTTCTTTTTACAAAATAGGTTGATATCGTTAGTTTCACTATATCTCAATTTTGTTTTCCATCTTCAAAAATTATAAATATTTTTCGGATTTCCCCTTTTTGTTGGGTAGGATTTTTATATTTGACTTCATTTATCTGGTTTTGGGTGGTTTGAACTCTACAAGGATTCCATGCTGGCTTATTTATGCAACTGTTACATTTTTGTGTTAACGCAAACATGTCTTTTAGCAAAGTGCATGCTAGTTAACTTTGTTTGTACAAATTCTCTTAAATGATTGAACTCCTTAGAAGGCTCTGTTCTCATACCTTTCTCACTATTTTTGCAGATAAAATATACAGAAAGATGGGCGAAGGTTAGCATTTTCTTATGAGATCACGAGTATAGCTTTGTAAAGTCTCCAGTTAATTAATTTGTGATGCCGATGTTGCTCAGATCCACCTGATATTGTATTGTAACTAGCTTCCATTTCATGTTTACAATAATATCGGAATTTCTTTCTCTGTTTAGGTACTTTTGGTCAGGTACTGGAATGTTGGGACAGAGAAAGAAAAGAAATGGTAGCTATTAAAATTGTTCGTGCTGTAAACAAATACAGTGACGCAGCAATGATAGAGATTGATGTGCTGCAGAAGCTCGCAAGAAATGACACCTCAGGAAAACAGTAAGTTCTACATCTAACTCTTTTCCCTCTACAAGGAAGCTAAATATATAAGTATGGGATGGACTACATTGTGTATTTGTTTTTCATATCATGTTGTTAAAGAAATAAGTTACATACTCCTGAGTGTTTTTGCAGCTGTGTGCAAATACGGAACTGGTTTGACTATCGTAACCATATTTGTATTGTAAGTATATGGCTGATTCATAGAATTTTCCCAACTTGTCTGGTAGACTTGGGGTCCAGTCAGTCAATAAATTTTGATGACTCAACAGGTCTGCGAGAAGCTTGGCCCAAGCTTGTATGACTTTCTGCGGAAAACTGCCTACCGCCCATTTCCAATCGATCTAGTTCGTGAGCTTGGAGAGCAACTTTTGGAATCTGTCGCATGTGTGTAGACACAGTACCTTTGCAAACCTCAAATATTTTGTGTACTTGCTTTGTTTTCTATTAAGATTCTCTATTTATTTGCTGTTTCTTCTCTGTGGCCTATTCTTCTATATCTTACATTTCTATCTTTTTGTCACTTTCAGAAAAATCAGTAGAAGTTTCCACATATATTTTTTCTTTCCCCCTGATTTATAGGCTATCTGCTTTTGTGTGTATTTGGGTGCTCATAAATTGGTTCATATACTTCTGTGCCATGTATCTTGATATTTATCTTACCTCATTGCAGTTATGCATGGCCTGAAGTTAATTCACACTGATCTAAAACCAGAGAACATTCTCCTTGTTTCTTCAGAGGATGCTAAGTTAGCTGAAAACAAGGTATGTGTTATCGTTGCATAACAACAATGAACTTAAGTTACAGGAAGAAGTTTCTTCAAATTTGCACCATGTTCAAAGTAGATAGAATATTTCTGTGCTATAAATATGACATGCTGCATTATTTTTCCTAATTCTGTACATGTTTAAATCTAGGATGGATCATTCTCAAAGAAGGTGCCAAAATCAAGTGCCATCAAGTTAATCGACTTTGGTAGCACAGCATATGATCATCAAGACTGTAACTATATTGTCTCTACTAGGCACTACCGTGCTCCTGAGGTTATTTTGGGTATGGATTTGGACACGACTGACTATTAGGTGCGCATTCCTCTGATTGTTTGTCAAATACTGGAGCTGAGTTTGAGTGGTCTTGTTTTAGGGCATGGGTGGAGCTATCCATGTGATATATGGAGCATTGGTTGTATACTCGTTGAGCTTTGCTCGGTATGTGTTTGCCTTCATTGTTTGTTTTTGTTCTCGGGAAAAGCTCATCCGTGCATGTATGATTGAACTTCCCTTTGATATTTTACAGGGTGAAACATTATTCCAGACCCATGAAAACTTGGAGCACTTGGCCATGATGGAGAGGGTTCTAGGTCCTCTCCCAAGGCACATGCTGGAAAGAGCCGAGTATGTTGATATTATTATCCACAACCAGCGCTATTGCCACTGTTAAGGAGCTAATGCCGCCTTTGTGATTAGTTTTGATTGTTGACCCTTTTGCCTTGTGTAAATTCAGCCACCATGCTCAGAAGTACATCAGAAGAGGAAGGTTGAACTGGCCAGAAGGAGCAACGACAAGGGAGAGCATCAGAGCTGTCCTCAAGCTGCCTCGCCTCCAGGTACATTAGCAAGACAAGATTCATGATTCCTGATGCATCTGAGTTTTGCTTGTCCTGAGTTCTAGTTCCAGCGACATTAAGTTTCTCTGCAGCAGTTGTCGGATTGTTTTATAACCACCATCATCCAATCCTGCAATGCAGAACCTGGTGATGCAGCATGTGGATCACTCTGCCGGGGACTTGATCGGGCTGCTGCAGGGCCTCCTAGCATATGACCCTTCGGCCAGGCTGACCGCTCAGGAAGCCCTGAGCCACCGCTTCTTCAGGAGGCACCGTGAAAGGCGGTCATTGTGACCAACCAAGGACGATATTTTATGTCTGTGGCTGACCCAAACAAACACTGACAGAAACCTATGAGGATTTGCAGGCTTGGAGCAAGGAAATAACAAGCTTGATATTTGTGCCTGGATCTCCCAGGACATAGTAGGACATGGACCAGTAGCCATAGTTAAGTCGAGAGGAGGCCTCGTGTGTTGTGCCTTTATGTATGTACTGTAGTATAGATGAAAGAGAATGCAAAACACTCTCTCTTGTAATCCAACCCTTGTATTTTCCCTGAAAATTAAAGTTGGGGCAAATTCAAACCAACCATCAAAGATGTAAACTTCTAAAAATGGTTAAAAGTCAAGTTTGTGCTGATGTGATGCCTGTGTGAATCCTAAATATCTTGTGGGTTTTTCTGTTGAGAACCATAATTCTTGTGGTTGTTTTTGTCTTCTAAAGGAAAAAAAAGGAAATCTTGGAAAAAGGCTAAAGACCAAATCCACTGCTTATATTTCACAGTTCTCAACCACTTTGAGGTGGCCTCTAAAACTTCACAAACTTTTCTGGGGTTAATCATACTCCCTTTGTCCTTGATATAAGGTGCCTAAGCTTTTTGCACGAATATTAATGTGTACATATGTAATGCTATTGAACTGATCTTTTTTTAGAAAAAATCAAGAGAACTGTTTGAATAAGCTAATAATAGAAAAGAGACTCTTCGTTCTATTTCTTTTCGTATATATATTTATTTAGACGAATGGTATAATATCAATATGCCATGTATTTTGGATTTCTTTAAAATAATCTTAGGCACCTTATATCAAGAAACGGAGGAGGTACTTTAATTTTTCAATGGAGCACTATTACCGCCTAGGAGTTTCCAACCTTAAAAATAACAAGATCCACCAAGAAAACAAGGGGTAATCAACTTTTGCTTTTATGAAAATGTACATCATGCACTTCTCTTTCACTCCCTTCAAGACTAACAAGTTTGGTTGGCTAAGAAGGGAGATCTCCAAGATATTTGAGCTCAAGCAACAGTGGAGAGAGAATGTAGTTGTCACCTTCTTTGTGGGGAATAAGGTGACCTTATATAGGTTAGTCCCCGAATTTGATCGTTACCATGGTAGGTTGCGGTCATCTTCTTATATAGATTAGTCTCCAAATTTGATCGTTACCATGGTTTGAGGGCTGCAGTCAGTTTCTTTTATAGGTTAGTTCCCGAATTTGATCGTTACCATGGTCTGAGGGCTGCGGTCAGCTTTCGGGCAAGATCCAAATTGAACGAAGAGAATGCATCCACCTGGAATACTGCCTTGGAAGGACCTCAAAGGCCTCAGGCCCCGAAGCTAAGGATTAGGTTTCGAGCACACCAAAAGGTTTGTACTAAATGCCAACCTCCCGATGGCCCCAAAAGGTAGCTCGAATGGACCGGATCCAGGCGGATCTGGGCTACCTCGGAGGCTCCTGATCCTTGTTTCAAGTGAGCAACAATAAAACTTAGGCCTCACTCAATTTGGCAGGAAGTGCGTTCGTGCATGTATGTGTCAATGTACGTTGTGGGGGGGGGGGGAGATTGCCCGTGAGTAACCCGACATGCTAACAAGATGATTGTGATGAAGTCTAGGGCTTGAAGGCCGGGCGTGCAATTCTTAACCCGGGCCGACTTAGTACAAATTGGACCAGGAGAAGACCCGGTGTCCTTGCCGGCTCTAGGTGGTAACCGACTCAGGAAGCGTCATGACGGAGGGAACCTGCTTCACTTGGAAGGCACGACTACATGATTTAGAGTAGGATTCCTGTCATGAGCGAGACACGGATTGTCTTGTAGACCCTAGGACCCGACTATTATATAAAGCCGGGGTCCTTGGGACATCCAAGAGGATAAACAAGTTTAGAACCTCTATATGTATAGGTAGCGAAACGGTACCCTTGTAATCGAGATCATCATCATTTATAACAGAAAAGTAAGAGTAGTTCTTTACCTCATCAGAGGGGTCAAGCCTGGGAAACTCGTGTCTTTCATTTCCGATCAACCCCATCCACGAGTCCATCCGATAGCAAAGGCCCAACAACTAACTTCTCCAACAAGGACATTCATAATGACTTTCCCACGACATAAGTGCAGTTGATTTCCATTTTACTTTCATGATGCATCCAAGCAGATTTTGATGCCTGTGGCACGCTCTCGAGTCTACACCAATCAGAGCAATCAAACATGAGCCGAGCAGATTTGGACTTGTGTGGCACACTCTCGAGTCTAGACTAGTATCAAAGATACTCGACTCTTGTGTAGTGCTTACAAAATTTCATGGCAACATGAGTTTGAAGCAGCTTGGTAAAAATAAAAAGGAGCTTGGCATTTTTCTTTCACAACCTTGGACACTGTGAAGCCTGTTGTATTTTATTATTGAGTTACTCCTATGCATGTAATCTTAGCATGAAAATTTTTCAAGTACCTATAAAGTCAAGCATCTTCGATGTATAAAGGCTTTAGATTCTTTAATAAGTATTATGTTTGTTCATGAGTTTGGAATCAGCTATAACAGTGTGTGGAAAAATGACTTATGTTAAGAAACAAAGAGTATAATGTTATTGTTGGAAGCGAAATCGAACAGGGTGTTTGGTCTAGTGGTATGATTCTCGCTTCGGGTGCGAGAGGTCCCGAGTTCGATTCTCGGAACACCCCTTATTTCCTTTTCGTTTTTGCTCGCGGGCCTCTTACTCCCTCCCTCCCTCCTCGTCCCGGAAAAGCCCAGCGAGATATATTTTTGGCAGTTGTTGTTTTTGGCCATTGCATTTCATAAATTTGGCCGAAATGCAGCAGCTGTTATGCACGGACTAATGCCCGCAGCAATTAGCAGCGCTGCTCTCATTCATTTATGCGCTACACTATTTCCTTCTCTATACCATTTCTTTCCCTACTTCAGTGCTCATAACAGACTCAAGAGAAAAAAAATCACAAGTGTAAGTTTGGATGTGAGGTTCAACACACTTTGCATTATCCAGCAGGGGCATATATACACTTACAGGGTGCCACCGGGGCTAGATCGTGTGCCACTAACTCAGTTACAATCACGTCCTGAGTCCCACTCTCTTCACTAACTAGGCTGCATGATAGGGTGATCGTGTGCGGTGACCACGCACCAGCAACTACAAGTCTGTACACTAACAACAAGTAATGTGATGACAATTTTTTTTTTCGCAACCGCCAGGCCAGCGAAATTGCTACCTTCTTGCACTGCAAATAACACTAGATTTATCTGAGTAATAATCAATCTTGAGCATCCAAAGGACTGACACATATTTAACCCAAAACGAAGAGCCGGGGCTTCCACCATAAGAACATCTAATTGCTTGTCGGAGTTACGGGCGATTTTACAATCCATAATAGAACCGCCAAGTTCGTTATGTCCGTAAATTTGTTACCGGCGGTTCGCAAATGAGCTCTTCAGCTGCTATATCTACGGCGCGGGGTCAATTTACGGTTCCCATCCCTCATCCTTTTCACCCGCAGCCGCTGCCGTAATTGGTTCTCTTCGTCGCGAAGAGTAACCAACTCCGACGAGCAATTAGATGGTGCCTGAAGCGAGTGGCGGTTCCGGCCATGGCGCAACGACGAGTCGAGCGGAGGACCTGCTGACGATGGCGCGTGTAGCTCCAGGGAGCACTTCTTCTTCTTCTTCTTCCGTAGCACCGGCGAAGAAGACGTCAACTGCGAGGGGATGCGCCTCTCCGAGCTCGGCCGATAGCTTGCGCCGATTACCGCGAAGCTGTGCCACGCCGAGGAGTCTCTCCATGCTGCCAATTTCGCGGTACTTGTCCGCGAAGAGGGCACAACAGAACGATGCACCATGGCCAGGGCTCCTTACACCTACAAGGAATACGTGGCGGCGTGCGCCCGCTTCATTCCCAAGCCGTGAGCTCGACCTCCTCCTCGACAACCTATCTAGTACCCCGGCGACAAAAGATTAGGTTTATTTTTGTCGTGTTTGTGTGCTCCGGCGATGCTCTTGCCATTCTGTGTACCGCAAACAATATTTCATTCAAATTTGTAATACGCCGTTCAACTATGTGGTATCTATTCTGCCACACCAAGTTTCATGCTGCATTTCTGATTTGCGGCAACCCACATATGTGTTTTGCGGGTTCAACTTATAGGGTACCTGCTAGAGTTTTCTAAGTGTATCTGTTCTAGCAGTCCAGTTCATGAATGGTAAATTCAAAACAAATAGCATTTTTGAAATCTATAAGAATTGGGCATCAAAGATGCTTGACTCTTGTGTAGATGCTTGCTAAATTTCATGGCCAGAAGGTTGGAGGAGCTCGGTAAAAAGAAAACCCAACGCTTGAGATTTTTGAATAACTTCCTACATGTCATCTTGGTACAAAAATTTGCAGGCACCTAGAAGAGTCGAGCAAGTTCTATGCACATTAAATTCTATTTCTAAATTTTCCTTTTGTTGTTTTCTGAATTTACTTTCACCCTGGAATAGATGAGTTCGGGGCCAGCTATGAATTTTTGATCGTTGATTGGTTGCGGGTATGTAGTCACGCTGAAGAAAGTTGTGACCTACTCCTACAACTAAAACTAATACATGGATCACATACAACTTGATACATGCGCTGTCAATATATACCGTGCCTACAGAGTACATATCTGATGATGTTGTGTATAATATGATCCCATGATCCCAGACCATATTAGTCGTTGGATTTGTACTATAGGCACAGGATTGAACAACCTTTGTTTGCATTCAAAAGTGTTCAAAAGACACCCTGGCCTATTTCGTATTCAGATAAGGAAGTCCATATCGCCCTGTTTTATTCCAAGACAAATTACTTTATTTGTTTAAATATTTTGTTTCTGGTGATTTTTGGATGCTGTGAATAAATGAATGCGCCATGTCGTGGAAAGTCATGTTTTTAGTACTTGTCATGTGATCAAATAGTGCTCATGACTATTGTATTCCTAGATAAATGAGCAACGCAAACATAAGGCAGTACCTTTTGTTTTGCATGTACTTTTCGTGCAGCTCATTTTGAAAAAGATTAGCATGTCTGAACACTATCTCCTCTTTGCATTCCAGCGCATTAATGTGTCACAAATAACAATTCTATACAGGTACTCACAATGTCCCCCTAATTATGCGGTGTGAATTTGATTAATCCATGCCTGCTAGTATGGATTTGATAGCGTTGGGGGTCTGAAAGAGAAATGTGGAGAACTGCTGTGAGTTTACAAGGATAAAAATGGCTATATGTAAATAAATGAGTGCCTTGATCATGTCCATTCGATGCAGATCCAAAAGACCTCCCAATCCAGGAGCGGGGTATCATGTGAAGAACCGTATCACTGGATATTTTCTCTGTGCCTACATGTGAAAAAGAAGAAGAACAAAGTGATGGCCATGTTAGGCGATAGTCGATCGATGGTGGCGACCGCTCCGCCACCTCCTCATTCCTCCACACACGATGTACATCTCTTCCCGCTGCCGTATGCATAGTCATGACACTTCCCCCGCGATGGCGATGCGCTTTCCTTGTCACGCCACCTGTCCAGACCCTATCTTTCACTTTCTCTAAGTATGCAATCATCCTTGGATCCTTTGCTTCAGATATTCTATCGATCTAGGAGATGGTGATGGGAAACCACTTGCGCATACTTCTAGTAATATGTGATTAGAGGGAGATGATAATGCCACATTTATACTGAACTTTTTAAATTATAAAAGGACATTGATCACAACATATTTTGATGATAAAAGCGATAGCCTACAAATTTAACTAGTATTTCCCAATTAGATCAAACAACAATAAGTAGAAGTAATAAGTAAACCGAAAATGTAACCATATACAATAAAACTTTGGTGGTTACAAATATAAAATGTGTCATTGTAACATTATTTGCCGTTTGAATTATTTCACGATTTTCTTAAAATTAGTTAGGTATATTTACTTGACCGAATCCCATCTAAATGTGCGCAAATAATAAAAGTAGCATTCATATGCACCACTTAGATTACAATTGGGTGTTTATAAATGTTTGTTCCAATTTAAGTATATTGGTATCAATTCTTATGATGCGTGAACGCAAGAAATACCCTAATAGAGGTTTCTAGAATATGATTATCTATACTTTGGTTGCAAGTAACATAAAACTCTAGAGTATATGTATCAACAAGTGGCCTGTGAGGACTAGGCTGTAGCCTAGTGGCAAGGGTCACGGTGGTGCATCCTTGCGACCAGAGTTCGAGTCACGTCGGGAACGAATTTCTGGTGCCTTACTAGGGTGAGTTTCTTCTCTCTATAAGAATAGGCAGAGCTCCTGCCACTTTTCACTTAGGTAAAAAAAAAAGTGGCCTGTACTCGATTTACGTTCTTGCCCTTGGAAGTTGGCCCGCTCCTTGATTCATCTTTTTTCGTTTTCAGATCTTTCATCATTTCACTCCTTCGGGGTTTATAACCAAATTGGACCGGTGCTCTGTTCTTCGTCTTTAGATTTTTTGGAAAAGGAGAATACATTAATATCGAAAAGATACCAATTACATTCAACCTCTGCAACTATACAATGTCAAAAAGGCAGTACAAATGCACTCAGGCAACCGAAACAAAGAGATAAAACTGAAAAGAAAAGTCCCGCTATAGAGTTATAATCCTTGCAGCAACAGCACAACCACCATCAAGTCAACACCTGATGTCAAATTCTTTAAAAGCAACGCCTTCAATAAGGAACCAGTGTCAGGCACAGCAAATTAAAACCAGACCTTGGATTTTCACCCTAAAGATAGTTTCCGCTCTCAAAACAGTGTCTTCATCATCTTTAGATGGATGCCAAAAGTAGTAGCGACAAGAGCGAGAGCATTAGAACTGTTCTTACACTGACTTGCTTGCAAGTAGGTAAACCATATGAGACTGATTAATTCGTACTGCTTTTCAATTTATTTGTCCTAGCATCGTCCACTCTTGCGAACCTAGTGATGCAATGTTGAGTATAATTATTATATTAGGAAATACAAAATATAAGAAAATTCTATTTTATCTTGATTTGTACTTTAAATAGGTCATTGTATTCATATATATATATATATGTCCACAAGGCTCAAAGCAATAAAACATGGTACTCGATCTATCCGCCACTTGATCAAGCTGCTACATGGCCATGGCCTCTGCCTTAAATGATCCAGTTATTTTCATAGTTGCGCTAGGGCATCTCACGTGAGATTGCTACCATTCCAACCCGGCATATGTCAATTAATATGGTTGGATTGCTCTGAATACATCCTGCTCATGATGTCCTTTTTTCTGACAACAAGCGTTTGGTAGCCATTCGCTATTTTCGTCATATATAGCTCATCAACGGAGAAAGAAGGATAGATGAGATGCGTGCAGTTAATTCATTAACTTTGAAATTAATAACACAATTTTCAGAAAGCACAACGACAGGGTGTTTGGTCTAGTGGTATGATTCTCGCTTCGGGTGTGAGAGGACCCGAGTTCAATTCTCGGAACACCCCCGCTGTTTTTTTTATAATCTTCTGGCTATTACATTTCATAAATTTGACCGAAATGTAGCAGGCTGCCTTCTTTTCCTTTTTATGAAAACATGAGGTGAAAACCCTGGACTCTGCACGCTTGTATCCACTAAACAAACGTCTTTGATGCCAGCAAGAGCCAAGAAGCAAGTTCGCCAATCCTCAGAAAATATCACACCAATTCATCATAAAACACTGAGATTGAAATTTTGTTGTCCTCTCTTTAAATTTGCCTCCAAACAGTCATAACGATCAAGGAGAAAGCTTTGCGGCGATGTGCAGGAATCCTTGTTCATGATCGAGTGATCGGATCTTTAGATGCACCAAGGACGGATTCAGAGCGCATGTAGTTTGCGATCGAGAGATCGGATTTTCGCTGTGCTTAGGATGGATTCTGAGCCAGGGTAGTCTCGGATTGCACGACCATCAGGAGGACCTTGACACAGTCTCAATGAGTCTTGAATTATGTTCTTGGGTCAGAAGGGCCTAGGGCCTCCACCCCGTCCAATGTGATATCATCCATAGTCACGGACTCACGCTCATGGTTAGGGTTGATATGGTTGCGTTTGCTATGCACGATATGGTGGTACGCCACCACGCCACGTCTAGTGTTGCTGCTCAATGAAAGCCTTCAACTTTTGGAATTCCGAGAGATTCTGCTTATATAATTGGGGTGATGATTTAGAAAGAAAAAAACTAAAACAACAAAACTACTCAATGCACCGACTGCAAATTTTGGCGAATATCCACCTCAATCCTGCCAATCAGCAAGGTGTTGACTGGTTGTGGAATATCCTGCCAAAAAGACACATCTGTGCCTTGGTTACCTTCGCTCTTACGTTCCCCAGCGGCCAGAACTAGCCTCCAAGTAAATTTCACGAGAGACAAGATAATAAAGACATTGTTTGCTCCCGTATTCCATTGATGGAGGATAGGGGGCAACTCCGAGGCCTTCAAGTGCAACGTTTTCATGCTCGGGCTACATGAAGTTTTTTTTTTGAAACATTCAAAAATCACATTTAAAGTTTTAAGCAATTCTACAAGAAAACTCACATTGCCATATGGATGTATATCATATGTGTCTAAGATTTCATGAGAAAACACATCGATTCGCCAAGTACATGAAAAGGTGAAAACCATTGATCTTATATAGTTAAAGTACAAGTTTTACGGTGATTGGCAATTCTAGGAATCGTTCATCCACCTCAATCCGATGGTGGTAAAATAGGAGTTACGACACCAAAAGTACGAGAAAGTACAAGTAGCTGCGGGCCTGGTACGAAAAATTCGTGAGACCAATAATTGTAATTATCTTTTTTATAAAGGGTAGATTCGTCATCTCTCTCCCAGGATCGGAGGCTCTCCGCTCACGACTGGCATGAGATCGATCTGTTCTTGAGCCACGATCGTGCGATCCAAGGATCCACAGCGGCACACCACCCCTGCCGACCTGTTCCTACAGGAACACCATTGTCTCGTTACACCAACTCCCATCAGCCAGGCACGGAGCCAAGATTTAACATTGAGGGGGGCTGGTAGTGCTAAAGTATCATGAACATGGTGTTCAAATGGACAGTAGTATGAAGAAAATCTAAACCTTGGGGGTGGCTTAGCCCCCCCTCGTCCCCCTACTGGCTCCGTCCCTGCCATCAGCCAACCACACTGCTGCTTCTTTCCTCACAATCCATCGGAAGGACCGCACACCGGCGACCAGGAAGCTGCGGCGGCGCACGTATCCCTGCTGACGTTTGATCATGCACCGGCGAGCGGGTAGTACAACTGGTTCATACACGACCCAAAGTTCATATACATATCATAAGCTCACATACACAGCTCCAGATCACATGCCATCTTATTTCTTGTTCACAACAGTAAATCAAATTAAACCAAGAGCTCACTTGCATCACTTCAATACACTACAAGGACCATAGCTGAAACGAACAATGCACAGAACGTCACTCGAGTTCACAAAAAACTAAACAAGGCATAGCAGAAACTTGACCATAATAGTGCAAATAGGCATTCATCTAGACAACAGAGCAGCTGGCTTCACCATGTCATTCACATGCCCCGGCGGCGGGTACGGCGCTGCCATGTGGTGGAGCGTATGGCTGCTGCTGACCTTCAGCTTTGTCTATCACAGGTGTAGCAGTATGATCCTGCATTCCTGCGCGACACGAGTGTCAGCTACGCATGAGAAGAGCGCCCTCTTGCCGAGCGGGAAGTGCTGGGCGACGGCCTCGTCGGGTGACCGCGTGACAGAGAGGCCGGGGATGCGGCCGCGGCCGACGAAAGTGTAGGGGCGGAGCGCGTTTTGGTCATTCCGGCTGTGGACGTGGTGCACGGAGACGTCGACGGCGAGGCGGGCCGGGTCGTGGACGTTGAAGACCAACGTCTCGTTCCACTGTGCGGAGCTCTCTCCACCCGCCGCCGTCGCAAGAGAGAAGACGGCTCGCCGGATTGTGTTAGGGACTTGAGGGTTTGGGGATTTTTGGCATGGAGATGCATGGGAGTCGGAAGCCTTGTCGGTCACAGGTTCTCACCACGATGCGCACCAGGCCGGTTAGGACGGACCATAATTTACTACTATGCCCTTTTTAGACAAAATGAATCTTTAAATTAATATTTCAGATCTATCAGTCAGATAAAATTAGAGGTGGAGTTACATAGAAGTACAAACTGTAACTCTCCGATCACCATAAAATAGTGTATATATTGTTCACTGTTTTCAAAATAAAAATGTTTTTTTGAAACCAATCTCCCGAGCCACCGCCAGGACTCCCGTCGCCGTCGATCTCCCTCTCTCCGCCATTCCCCTCCCCTCCTCCCCTTCCTCCCGGGTCGCCGTCGGTACTCCCTCTTCTGAGATCCCTAGCCGCGCCGTCACCCACGCCAGCGGCGGTAGCGGCCCCCCTCTCACGGACTGAGGGGAGGTGAGGGTCTTGTCGCAGTGGCTCCATGGGTGGTGGTGGGGCGGCGGCGGTTCCAGATGGTGCGGCCCTAAGGGCCGGGGCTTGATGCCGGGGTGGGGAGTTGGCGGCGGCCGACACGAAGGATCCTCCGGCGGCGCGGCGGCGGTCATGGATCTGGACCTGAGTGTCTGATCTGTGTTGTCCTCCGCATATAGCTGGATTTCGTGGCGGCTACCTCCTTTGCTGCTCCGTCCGGAGGCGTGGGGCTTGCTGGTGTGCTCGAATAAGGGGGCGGTCCTAGGGTTTCGAATCGCGTCAGAGAGAAGATCGACCTGACGTATGTACTCTTTGATCTGACTGAAGTGTCGAGTTTCGGAAGGTTCCGCCGACGAATTCCCAAGGGCGCATGCGTGGAGTTTGCTGTTATTAATATATTCTCTTTTTCCAAAAAAAATAAAAAACACACACATGCAATATATAAATCCATATGAAACTGTTATTTTTTTTAGAATATTTGAAACTTTTTTTCTTCAGAAAACAAAAACAAGTTGTATGTAGCTCGAGCATCAAACGAACTGTACGTATGATAACACATGTGCGTGCCTGAGTTAAAGAAAATTATGATACTATGCATTGGACGTTCTTTGAAATATGCGCTCAATATTTTGAAATACACGACATTCTTTTTCCAATACGCGGTGAAGTTTTTCTTTACGTGAACACATGTGCAATTTTTATGTTCCTCAATATATTTTTTCGTATTTTTAACTGTTTTATTATTTCCATCATATTTTGTGGAAAAAACCATATAGCTATTGCTGCCTTGTTGAGGAAAACTAAAAAGTTCACAGAAAAAACTCTTCTTGAAACTGGAAAATGTATCGGCCCATGGAACGAGTGTAACCAACACAGCAACAATATAGAATACAAGGGGAAACTTGTGTGCGAAACAAACTCAAACAACATCACACCAACAAGCGGGAGGAGAAAGAAAATGAATGTGAGAGATGATGTTGCCATCAACTACGAGGGCATCTAAATATACTACTCCCTCCGTTCCAAAATAACTGTCTCAACTTTATACTAGCTTTAGTATAAATTTGTACTAAGGTTACGACAGTTATTTTGGAACGGAGGGAGTAGAATATACATGTATACGTTCATAAGAGTTAATTGCAAAAAACCACGACAATTCGAGATAGGATTGCAGAAAACACACTTTTTCAGTTTTATTGCGAAAACCACTAATTTTTTTTACTAATTTTTTGCAAATACCACAGATCGCGTACTTAGTCATTTTTAACCACGTTTCTAACAGGTGGGTTCCACATGTAAGAATGATATTTTTTTAAAAGGCCCTTGGATTTTTTTGTAGAAAAGCAGTCGGGTCCTCAACAATCCTCCCCGTACAACAGAGGTGGGATCCTACTGCTGCCGCCCTCACCTCGCACGCCCGGCCCCCTCCCACGCCACCATCGTTCGCCACCCTCACCTCGGCCGCCGAGGCCGTGCGCCATCCTCTCCCGTCGGGGCCGTGCGCCGTCCTCTCCCGCCGGGGCCGTGCGCCGCCCTCACCTCACCGGCCGGGTCCGTGCGTAGGGGCGGGGCGGGTCGCAGTGCAGAGACGGACCACGGTCACCCCCGCGAAGAAGAGGAGGGCTTGGTGCAGGGGCGCGTGGCCACCGTGTGGCAGAGGGGCGCGAGCGGCGACCACCAGCAGGCGGGCACAACGCGGGCACCAGCCCTTGTCAGAAACGTGATCAAAACCGGCTAAGCATGCTATTTGTGGTTTTTGCAAAAGATCAGTAAAAAATTTAGTGGTTTTCGCACAAAAAACGAAAAACTGTGTTTTCTGCAATCCTATCCTGAACTGTAGTGGTTTGACGCAATTAACTCCGTTTATAAAGATGAATGTGTGTGCGTAATCATATGGGTTTTCTACTATGTTTCTTGGAAGGGCTCGCTAACACATGGCACGACGTAAGGCGATAGAGAAATGACCATATCTCAATCGTTGAGTTCCAGGTGCCCCCTTTGTCTTTGCAGTATATCCGTTTGTGTGCTCAATCGATCGATGAGAAATGTACGATCCGACTGGAGTTTTGAAAATGCCGAGTAGAGTATATCCCGTAATTAGTTTTCCGTAGGCGCTTCCCGTAAGTCTAGCTAGCATTTTTGTCAAAAATAATCTCCACTACCTAGTGCACATAAGGAATATGCTGCCAACCAACCAACACGAGATCGAGGAGACAAACGGAGCCTACTACGAGCAACGACGACACTAGTTTTCCCTCGTTGCCGCCGTTGGTCCTCGGCTTCATCGACATCATCTCCGGCCATATAAGAGAGCAAGCTCGATTGAGCAATCAGAAAAGCACCAAACACATTGGGAAGTTGAGTGTCAGACATCAATCAAGATGGCGGAAAATGGAGGAGGACACAACCTGGCGGTGCTGGACGCGCTGGACTCGGCGCGCACCCAGATGTACCACATGAAGGCCATAGTGATCGCCGGCATGGGGTTCTTCACCGACGCCTACGACCTCTTCTGCATCACCACCGTCTCCAAGCTCCTCGGCCGCCTCTACTACCCGGAGACCAACCTCGGCAAGCACATGCCCGGCACCATGCCCATACGTGTCAACAACATGGTCACCGGCGTCGCCCTCGTCGGCACCCTCATGGGCCAGCTCGTCTTCGGCTACTTCGGGGACAAGCTCGGCCGCAAGCGCGTCTACGGCATCACCCTCGTCCTCATGGCCGTCTGCGCCATCGGCTCCGGCCTCTCCTTCGGCCACACCCGCAGCTCCGTCATGGGCACCCTCTGCTTCTTCCGCTTCTGGCTCGGCTTCGGCATCGGCGGCGACTACCCGCTCTCCGCCACCATCATGTCCGAGTACGCCAACAAGAAGACCCGCGGCGCCTTCATCGCCGCCGTCTTCGCCATGCAGGGCGTCGGCATCATCTTCGCCGGCCTCGTCTCCATGATCGTCTCCGCCCTTTTCCTCCACTACAACCCCGCACCATCCTGGAAAGACGACCCTTTGGGGTCCATCGGGCATCAGTACCCCGCCGCCGACTACATGTGGCGCATCGTGCTCATGCTCGGGGCGTTCCCGGCGGTGGCCACCTTCTACTGGCGAATGAAGATGCCGGAGACCGCCAGGTACACCGCTCTCATCGAGGGTAACTCCAAGCAGGCTTCCAACGACATGCAGAAGGTGCTCGACATCCGCATCGACGAGGAGCAGGATAAGCTCGCCAAGTTCAGGGCCGCAAACGAATACTCTCTCCTTTCCATGGAGTTCGCGCGGCGCCATGGCTTGCACCTCATCGGCACCACCACCACCTGGTTCCTCCTCGACATCGCCTTCTACAGCCAGAACCTCACGCAAAAGGACATCTTCCCGGCCATCCACCTCATCGGCGGTGCCGAAACCATGAACGGCCTTAGGGAGGTGTTCCTGATATCACGAGCCATGTTCCTCATCGCCCTCTTCGGCACTTTCCCCGGCTACTGGGTCACCGTCGCCCTCATCGACAAGATGGGAAGGTACTTATAATCTTTTATATATATATATATATATATATATATATATATATATATATATATATATATGCATATGCTTGACTCATGCACACACACTTCATAGTTCATACGGTTGGTTGGTTGATGTTACACAAATTTGACGAGCATCCATCCACGTCTAAAAATTGAAATTGATTGCAGGTACTTGATCCAGCTCCTTGGTTTCTTCATGATGTCCCTCTTCATGCTAGTGATGGGGATCAAATACGAGTACCTCAAGGCTAAGGGACACGCCCTCTTCGCCATCCTCTACGCGCTCACATTCTTCTTCGCAAACTTTGGGCCCAACAGCACCACCTTTGTTCTACCGGCCGAGCTATTCCCGACACGTGTGCGATCCACATGCCACGCCATTAGCGCGGCATCGGGGAAGGCAGGCGCCATCATCGCCGCATTCGGGGTGCAAACCCTCACTCTCAAGGGCGACACCAAGTACATGAAGAAAGCCCTCATCATCCTCTCTGTAACCAACATGCTCGGTTTCTTCTTCACCCTCCTCGTCCCCGAGACAATGGGCCGATCGCTCGAAGAAATCTCGGGCGAGGACGGCAATGCAGGCAACACTTCCGTTGTCGTGGGCGCCTCACATTTGGACAAGGAGGACAAGCTCCCTCCTTCAAGCTCCGAATGGCAACCACCATCATCGATGAATGTGTGAGAATAATACGATTGCACGTGAGCGCAATAGTATTGGTTATCTTGTATATCAGCGAGTAGGGAATGGGACAAGAATAACGGCGACCAGCTGCTGCTACTTAAGTTGCCAGGTACTATTGCATGTTTGTGGTACCACTGTATAAGGTATATGAATTTCAGTGTGGATATATTGACTAGGGATTTCTCCCTGCTCAATCGTCAATATGCATGTACTGCTATTTATAATCATGTCAAGTTTACAAAATTATTGGTATAACCATGTCAAGTATCTATTTATGTCTATTTCGAAAAATGTATGTACACTAGTGTGGAATGTGCTATCCAAACGATTTTTTATCCCTATCGTGTATGCGTATCATCACAAACATTTCTCATCAAGTACTGTTCTTTTGAAAACATGATCGTAAAGCATACATTTTACCTAGAACTTCGTTTGCGATCCTTCATACTATCCCAAACGCGGGACTATCTGGAACCATGTAATTGCTTTGGTGGTAAGCGTGATTAATAGTGTAGCAACCTTCATGTATAACGTTCTCACCCTACAGTCATGCACCAACTCGATGGTTCAATATCATCATCCAACCAGACACTGCATTGTATTAACTCTTGAGTAGGGAGCAAGGCCGTTGTCTGTTATGAGTATACTTTATACATCTACAACACCTGACACATTTTCTTTTTTTGAAAAGGAGGAGAGTCCCCCGGCCTCTGCATCAACAACACCTGACACATGCGTGGACGCTATTCTTCATAATTTGGGCTACTGGGTGCATCTTTTCGTTTTGGTTGGTAGAGTCCACATTATCTTTTCCTCCAGAAAATGATATAAACCACATCATCAAAAACACTCCAATGAAGAAAACAATACACATCACATACAGAAAATAACATAGACTGCAGCCCACTGGATAAAGTGGCTCATTCATGCGAATGAATAAAATCATATGCGTAGATACACAAAAGAACCACGAGTCACATACAAAAAGATGAACATATACCAACAAGAAAATAGTAATTACAAAGTAGTAATACTCATCACGGGTACATTAAATAAAGAAATGAAATGGAGTACACAGAATTGAAAGGAAGCACCATGGTTATCAAGATACAATGACCGTGTTACTACACCACTTATTCTAGAAATAGTAAGTTGTGGCTCCGGATGCGGTCTCTTGCTTCTGCTCAAATATATAAGTATCCCGTTAATAGTGAGGAGTTGGGGGCTTGCACTTTGGAGGCGGTTTCGGTTTCGGTCCAGCTTCAGGCTTGGGCTCCGGCTTCGGCATAGGTTCTGGTTTGGGCTCTGGCTTCGGCTCATACTTAGATTTTGGTTTAGGCAAAGGTAGAGACTTGGGCTCTGGCTTCGGTTCGGGTTTTGGCATTGGCTCAGGCTTCGGTTTGGAGCAGGGCTTGTGCTTAGGCTTGGGCTTTGGCTTCGGTTTTGGCATTGTCTCAGGTTTGGGTTCTGGCTCAGGTTTCGGCCCTGGCTTTGCTTCAGGTTTGGGCATCGGTTCAGGTTTGCAGGGCTCCTCCTCTGGGTGTGGCATAGGTTTTGGCGTTGGCGCTGGTTTGGGTTCTGGCTTTGGCTCTAGCTCTGCGAACTTCTCGACGACAGCAAGGCCCCGACCGGCGGCCGCCGCTTGGTGGAAAGCGGAGGCTGCCACTACCCCGAGGAGGAGCATGGCAAGGAGGCGATGCCTCGCCATTGCTGCCTACTTCTTGTGCTTGCAGCTAGCTAGTGTTGCTCCTGCTGTACTTGATGTGTGTGTGCAAATGTGTATTGTGTGGAGAAGTGGAGATACATATCATGTGGTTTTATAGGGGGAATGAAACCAAGCAGATCTGGAGGCTCCATTAATTAACATTGCAGCTAGCTAGCTGCAGTGACAAGTACTGCGTAACACGGCCGTGGTGTTATATTGGTTGATTACAAATGAAGGAACAACCTACTTCGTACCCAGAGGTGTTAATAAGCACAGCTGTGTTTTGCGCGTGTGTTGATGAGTGTTATATCTCTATGTTATGGAAGTAGGTGGAGTAACAATATTTTACCTATGTTAGTTGCCTCCAGCACACACACAAAATTATGTTAGTTGTACTGTCATTTGCTCACATGTCTATGTGATTGGTCATCATCTAGAAATCACAATATATAGACGACTGTCTACACGCTAGTGCAATACAAAGTAAAAAATAAAAGGCAATCGCATCAGTTTAGTTCACAATGCAAAAGAAAGCCCGACTGGTCGCTAAGATGTACACATGTGATAGCCATTCATTATCTTCATTACAAGATATGGGAAGGGATGTGTCGGTGGGAAAGATGCCAACCGTATGTTTGTTAGAATAGGCAAAGATTACTTTTTAGTTAATACATGATTAATTAAATTCTAAACCGCCTCTAATCAAACAATGTGTGTGTAAGTATCATGATCAAGAATCCTAGGGTCTCAAAAAGGTTATCCTTCATGAGCGCACTTCCACTAGTCCTTGCGAATAACAAAAGTCATATAGTACCAATTGTATTAACATATTTCTGGAATGAAAACTTGGTAACAACTTTGTGAACAAATCAATGAGATTTTCACATGACTTTGTTTGAAAAATATTTAGCACCCCATTTCTTTGCTCATGTGTCTAATTATTTTTAGAGACATGTTAATGTTGCTTTTTATAGCATGTCTACATCTTCATAGATAATAGTGGATGATTTCTACCAATCAGTTCCACTTGAACTTTCAAAAAGTTCATCATTTTGTAAAGCCACACACATTCATGTAATACTAAATACAAATCAACGATTTTAGAATGGTTAGTGAATGCAGTCACTAAAGTCTATTTTGTTGATTTCTAAGAGGATTATGTACCTCCATTCGACAAGACAAAGCGAGTAAATGATGTGAGGTTGTGGGAATATAGTACATGCCCAACGTCACTATGTCCAACCATGGCCATATCTTGATTTTTCTCATAGATCGAAGTAAGATATCTGGTGTCTAGAAGATATATAAAAAATTCTTTACACCAACCCAATAAATTTCTATTTGTGATGTATTGCATATAACCAATAAATTTACTGATATATCAGGGTGTGGTGCAGTTGCAAGATACATTAGTGCTCTCATTGCACTGATATATGGAAACTCAAGTCTGAACTTCTCTTCATCATCATGCTTTTGTAGAAATTGGTTTTTATTTCTATTGGGAGATATAACGACCATCTGTATTTGATGGATATAATTTTTCCACGTTGAACTTTTCAGAAATATGTTGGATAAATGCAGACTGGTGAATAAGCATTCCTGAATGAATATGCTTCAGTTCCAAACCAATGCAAAAAAAAAAATCTGGTCTAATCTTTCATCTCTCACTTCGTCTTAAGATGATTTTCTTGTCTCGTGTATTTCTTGTGTAGTTTTCATGATATTCAAATCATCAACATACACACAAATTGTACAGATTCTTTTTTGGATTTCTTGATGAATATACATGAACAACGATCAATGTTTGAGTAATCTTTCTAACAAAGGAACTCACTCAGTAGATTATTCCACGTCCTTGCAGACTACTTCAAGTCATGAAATCATTTTTAAGATGTACACCGTACATGTTGGGTTCAAATTCGAGGTCTTCATTCCCTTAGGAACTATAATAGATGTCCGAATCAAGTAACTCATACTACTATGCAGTCACAACATCCATCAGTTGGATATAAAAATTCATTATTCACTACTAATGATATCAACTACCGAAACGTTATCCACTCATAATAAGAGAACATGTTTCACCGTAATGTGATGATGGTTCTCCATGTGAATCCCTGTGCTACAAGCCTCGCTTGATGTCTCACCACCTTCATTGTTTTTTTCCTCTCATTAACAAAAACGAATTGTGGTCCTCAAGGGAACACATTCAAAGGAATGGGTATTACTGACAAGGTAAATATCCCATCTTCTCGAGAGTGAGTGCCTCCTCAATTGTTGCCTTCCTTAGGATGAACTAGAGTGCTTAACGAACTAAGCCATGCAGGACTTAGGTTCCGATCCAACCTAAGGTATTTTGCAATTCTTGAGGGGAAATAATATTGATAAAATGTAGTCTTTCTTTGATATGATTTTCCTGAATCCATAAACATAGTTGAGAATTTTTTTTCAATACATTTTGGCTCTTTGTGATTTCCCATAATGATTGACTCAAGGTTTTTCAATCTCCCCCACCCCGAGTTGGTTGTCCGGCATCGTGGGGCTAAGGGGAGAGGATTCTGGTTTCTCGTCTCTTGTGTAGAATTTCCACTAAGATATTTTTTGTTAATAATAATCCTTCGTATCGCCTTTGATTGGTAATCATGACTAACTTCAACATTCTTCATGTATAACACACTTTCCCTGCAATGAAGCACCAAATCTATGGTTCAATCGTCCAACTAGACATTGCATTGCAGTAACATAATCATCTTTGGAGATAAATCCCGCTCAAGATGGTCTAGTCCAAGAGGAAGACATAACTGTCTAAGGTGGGCCAACATGGTGAATGAAATTAAGGTCTTCCTTAGTGCAAGTAGAGTATTTCTCAGATCTTCTCTTTCATAGGTGTTAGGACTTAGTTCAAAGGTGTGTAGAGAAAAAGGTCGCTATGTGGCATGAATATAATTTATACATACATCTAGAATACCGGACACATGCATGAACATTGAACACTTTACTTCATAATTTGTGTTATTTATGGAGTGCATGTTTTCGTTTTTGTTGATGGCCGAGATCACATAATCTTTCCCACAAAAAAGAGTATGCGATGGAGTGTCGATTTGGTGCCCGGGTGCATCTGCACCCTGGGAGACAAAAAATAAAAAAATGAATATTTTTTTTGTGGTGGAAGATGCTTGCGTCTGAGATGTTCGTGCAAATTTTGAAAAAGTCCGGACATCTGGAGAGCTTGCGGTAAAAATGACAAATTTGAAGTTTCTTTAAACGGTACAATTCATGCATTATTCCGCATCGAAATTGTCTTTTTTTGCCGTGAGCTTCCTAGATGTCCAAAAAAGCTCAAATTTTACACAAACATCTAGCCCCTAAGCATCTTTCACCATAATAAAACTTGTTTTTTTTTAGATTTTTTCATATGTCCTTCCAAAAAATTCTTGTGCAAGAGCATATGAGCCTGGGCTCAAATGTGAATATCCCATGCGATGAAGACTACATCATCTTAAACAGTCCCATGAACAAAACAACAGACACATCCAATACATGAAACAACATAGAATGGAGTCGATTGGACAAAGAAGTGGCTCATTCATGTGAATGAATAAAATCATGCATATAACACAGAAGAACAACGATTCACATACAAACAATGAACATATATTATCAAGAAAATAGTAATTACAAAGTAGTAATACCCATCATGGGTGCATTGAATAACACAAGGAAATGGAATACATTGAATTAAAAAGAAGCATCATGGTTATCTAGATACAATGACGGTGGTAACACACCATCTATTCTCGATATAGTTTGCTGTGGCTAGGGATGTGTTCTTCTGCTTTCATATATAAGTATCCCATCATCAATTGTGAGCTGTTGGAGGCTTGCACTTCGGAGGCGGTTTCGGTTTTGGTCCAGCATTAGGGTTGGGCTCTGGCTTCGGCATAGGTTCCGGTTTTGGCTCATACTTAGACTTCGGTTTTGGCAATGGTTCGGGCTTGGGCTCTGGCTTTGGTTCGGTTTTTGGCATCGGCTCAGGCTTAGGGCCTGGCTTCGGTTTAGAGCAGGGCTTGGGCTTGGGATGTGGCTTTGGTTTTGGCATTGGCTCGGGCTTGGGTTTTGGTTCAGGCTTGGGTCCAGGTTTTTGATCAGGTTTGGGTATAGGTGGCTCAGGTTTGCAGGGCTCCGGCTCTGGGTGTGGCATAGGTTTGGGCATTGGCTCTGGTTTGGGTTCTGGCTTTGGCTCTACCGCTGCGAACTTCTTGACGACAGCAAGGTCTCGGCCAGCCGCGGCCTCTTGCTGCAAAGCAGAGGCTGCTACTACGACGATGAGGAGCACGGCGAGGAGGCGATGCCTCATCATTGCTGCCTACTTCTTGTGCTCGAAGCTTAGTGTTACACCTGCTGTGCTTTGTGTGTATGTGTTGGGTGGGTGCTTTGTGTGTGTGTGGAGAACTGGAGATACATAATGTATGGTTTTATAGGATGCACGAAACCAAGCAGATTTGGAGGCTGCATTAAGTAACATACTAACATTGCAGCTAGCTAGCTGGAGTGACAAGTACTGCGTAACATGCCAATGGAGTTATATTGGTTGGTCACAAATGAAGCAACCTAGTACGTACACCTACAGGTATTAATAAGCACAGCTGGATTTTGCGTATGTCTCTATTATGGTAGAGGGAGTAACAATATTTTATACCTCGCCGTTGCAGCGTCAAAATATATATATTTTTACTCTCTTGGTTGCACTGTCTCCTGCACGCAGAAAATTATGTTAGTTGCAATGTCTCCTGCTCACACGACGTCTATGTGATCGTCCATCATGTAGAACCTACGATAGACCGTGTACACGCTAGTCCAATACAAAAGTGAAAAAGAAATCGTTCCTGTTTAATTCACAATGCAAAAGAAATTAAGCCCGATCGATCGCCAAGATGTATAGATGTGATAAACATTCACTATTTTCTTTGTAGCAAAGGCTACATGACTTGTCTGAGCATCATTTTACAAGTATTATATTATATCTCTTGTCTAGAGGAAATTCTAAACCCGGCTGGAGGGAGCAGGAGAGAGGCATTTTGAAGCTCAGATTCCATGGATTCTTTTTTAACCAAAATCGAAATTAATTTTTTAAGATCAAAAAAATCAAATGAAACATATAGTTATATACTTATATTCTTTAAGCGTGCAAAGTTTTATGAGGAGGCAAGTTTACATGTGATCTATACAAATTGTGGATTTTAAATGGGGGAAGTTTTTGTAAAGTGAATACTCGGCAAGCTGCATAAAATTAGGGTTTCTGACCCAAATGGGGATTCCTTGATGGTAGTATTGGGGAAGAATAATTATAATTGTTTAAGCCTTCTCTTGTCTAATTAAGCGAAACACGAAGCCCTATGTTATTGGATAGGTAATTCCTTACTGGTACTAATATGACTTCTATTATCTAATTAATCCTTCTCTCACTATCACTCCCATTAATTAGGTGGGGGGCCTCTACATATGGCTATCATATTAGGATAAATTCACTCTCACTTGCATCCATGTGCCGTATAAAAATTGTATCAACCACAAATCTTCTAATTAATGGCAGTCAAGTCTTACTACTTATATAGACATTGTACTATCCACATGGGTACTTAGGTAGGTTGGTTGATGAATTCCGAAGTTAATGCCGGATGGTGCATTAGATGTTCGCCATTATATTAAAGCATTGGTGGAGTGTCAAGTAGTAGGTTGGGTGATGAATTTGCAAGTTAAGGAGTATGTTGTACCGATGGTTTTGCCTCCGGTTGCCATATTGTCGTGTTGGGCTAATTACTTACACTTGCTTCTGATATGCCCAGATTGTAACTGGGGGGAAGTTTTTGTAAAGCGATTACTCCGTAAGATGCATAAAATCAGGGTTTCAGACCCAAATGGGGGTTCCTTACTGCTAGTATCGGGGAACAATTATAATTGCTTAAGCTTTATCTTATCTAATTAAGTGTAACACAGACTAGCCTTATGTTTATTCAAACTTAGGAACCTACTTATGCAATGGTATGGCTCACTTTACATGCTGCTGTACTTCTCAAAATTTTGTGTTTCTCTTGTTGTGTTGTGACTTGTGAGACAGGCGGTGAGATTTGCTAAGAGACTTCAAAGGTGAGCCTCCCATTATCAGGGGAGCAATGTCCGGCACCATGTTACATCAGCACCAAGAGAGATTGGTCAAGATATGTGGAGATGCACAACATGTTCTTACAACAACTCGCGATGCACAAATGTCAGCACAGATGTGCTACAATCCGCACCAGGTCAACCATGCCTTTTGCATCAGACATCATATCCAAGATGGTGGAAACAGAGAGTCCTCGTCGAGGAGAACCACCATAGGAGTAAAGATGATGTGAAAACTATGTTAACTTGAAAGCTATCTTTTGGATGCCGTGTACGAAAAAATAGGAATTTTAGATATATAGATTTTAGAATATAAAAATAAGAAAACATGAGATGGCACACATATTTGGTTTTCCCTAAAATTTATTTGGAATAGTTTGTAGAAAGTTTAGATAAATCAAGGATGGACATTATTCCTTTGTTCCAAACAACACCAAATAATATATTTTTGATATGAATTATATCCTCCAAAATTCCTTCATTTTTCTTGTGTTCCAACGGGGGTCTATAGTAATAACAACATCTATTCCCTCTTATGAAATTGATCCAACTATACAATTGCTAGTATCATACAAAAAATACACCATATATTCACATTTTAATGAGTTCTATTTCCTACACACGCTCAAAAGCTACGCTATTGGTGCATTATTTTCGGTCTTCCTTTCCCTCTCAACCCTCGACTTCTTGAGAGTTCACTAGGGTTTCCCTGGCTTATCTCCATTTCTCCTCTGGTCGCCTCGCTGTTCATAGTAGGTATGGGGTTAGAAGGTTGGCTCATCTATGTAAATAGTAGGTCTAGGGTAGGTCTTGGTTTGGATTTGCCTCTAGGGTATTATGTCAATTTTTAGGTTCACCTCGACGCCAATGAGCCGCATTCGAGGGCTGCACCTTCGTCCTCTTGGATGTGTTCCATGGTGGGCGATGGCTGTCGGATATGGATTATGTGTGAGCTCCCCTGATAAGCTTGTCGGCTCACCAGATTTTGTGCTCTAACGATAGATTTGGAGCAGTTTCTGTGCTCCTATTAGAACTCGTCATCAGTGGCGCTCGTGGAGGAACTATGCTTCCCGTTCTTCCTCTCTAAGAGGATTTGGTCTTGGTGATCAATTGTCGGTCTTCACTGCATCACTATTCAATCTTCTTTTCGAAGGTTAACCTTTTGGAGCTCTAGGATATGGAGATATGGAGATATTTATCGAGATCAATTTTATACTTTCGAAAGAGTCTAGGAACGAAAAATATACTTTAAAATTTGATATCATTAGAAAGTGTTTGTCATAGGGATCCAGTGATATCAATTTTGAATTATGTAATCCCATATCTATTTTAGAAAAAAGGTTACTCCAAGACAAATTTCAAAATGTACGTGTTACAAACTTACAATCCTGTACATAGAGTATTGGATAAGGTGTGCTTACCATACGCAAGTCGGTCAGAAAAGAGTGATACAACTGAAAACATCAGTGATACATGTAGCAAATACGTACAAAGATGGCTCTCTTTATTCTAATTACACAAACTACGTACTTGTACAATCATGCAAAAAATTATTACATACAATATACTAGTAGTATAAATGTAAATACAAAGAGACGTGTCTCGATACATCGCTTTAGATACAAAGTCTAGAGAGATGATAGTACATTTATTTACATGAGCAAGCACATCACTTTATCTAAACAAAATAGTACAATAAGAAACCCATGAAAAATATGTTCATGTACGTCGCACCGCACGAATATAAAGCTGCGGGTGCGCTATTTCCAAGTGGCCCTTGTAGTGCGTTATTTTGTCTCCCGGATGTGTTTGAATCTGGCAACGGTTGTACCTGTGTGCCTGGCACGGCCGGTTGCGACAATGGAGGGCCCGGCGGTGCTAGTGGGAGAGGTGGCGGTAATGGCAGTGGCGGCGCGTTTGGACCTGGCGGTGCTAGTGGCAGAGGCTGTGGTAATGGCAGTGGTGCTGGTGGCGCGTTTGGATCCAGTGGTGGTTGTGGTAGAGGCTGGGGTAACGGCAGTGGCTGCACGTTTGGACCCGGCAGTGGTTGTGGTAGAGGCTGTGGCTGCGGGTTTGGGTCGGGCAGTGGTTGTGGCGGTAAAGGCTGTGGTGGTAATGGTTGTGGCTGCGGGTTTGGGTCAGGCTGTGGGTTTGGAATTGGTAGTGGCCCTGGTTGTGGGAGTGGGTTTGGTAGTGGCACCGGCACCTGCTGCAACTTCCTCTGTTGCGATTGCACGCATCCTCCACGCTCCGCTGCCATGGCGACGACGAGGAGGAAGAGGATGCATAGGAGACGAGAGGAAGAGCGGCGGCGAATCGCCATGGCTCGCACCTACCGTGGTGGTATGCTGTGGGGGAGATGATGGAAGTCCAGATGAGTGCTTCCATAGCCACCTCGCAGCTTGGTGTTTATAGCCACGGCGAGCCAATCAACGGTAGGCTGCGTAAGGTCGGGCGTCCATTGGCAATTAATTTTGATTCAGAGTAACTAACACTGCTCCACTAGCGTAAAGTTGCACCCAATGAGCTATGGCTAGCTATGTGCTTGCAATATCTCTGATTGGATTGGTGGCTATGAGCTATGGCTGTAACTTTCAAGCCATGCACTCCACATATCTACCTGTGCTATGCGTACAATGAAAAGTTCAAGTTACAGCGATGGATTGGCGGCGCTCAGCCAGCCCATGGTTATCCAACCCATCTTTTTCTCATGTTTGTGGGTAACAAATAAGCATAGTTATCCTGTCTAACTGCTCTCTAACCTTTAGTCACGACAGAGATAAATATGAGACGTCGACATGTCGTCCTAAACATCAACAAGGTCTTCGGGGTATTAATTTCGACAAGTCATGCGGAAGTGTGGTTGTCCAAAAGTAATGTTCAAAATGACCTCATAGCAGCATAACGTACGATTAAACCTTGAGCACTAAGAAATGACTTGATTGGATTGAGATCCGCTTTTCGATTCTTCGCTGATATTTGCTTGATATTGCTTGCCGGCCTATGTAAAGCAACGGTTGTACGGAGCTTTAATTCCCAGCAGACACGATAGTCAAAAAAAAATCTATTTGATGTTGTTCATCTGTTTGTGTTTGATGTGTATGTTGGCGTGCTTTTAAATAAAATGTTAAATTGAAATTGGTAGCACGGTTGAGTACTCTGTCCCTCCAGGTGGCTCATTGAAAATTTGTGTTTAGTACTTAACCTTCCTCTCGGCCGAACCACGTGTTTGTATGTTAGTAGATGAAGCAGTAGTGTCCAGTACAAATACACTCCTTTATTCATTACTTCTCCTCTTCTGATTCTCTCGTCTATCTCTTACACAAGTTTTGTTTTTAGTTTTTTTTTTTTGCAAAAAAGATGGTGGAAACCCCCGGCCTCTACATCAATAAATACATACGACCATCTTTATTAATTATTAAACAAAGATCTAGCATGAATATACATCAAACAAATCGAAATCATTACTCACACCTATAAATTTGATATTGTGGAATGCTCTTAACCCCCACCATCTAGATCAGGGGTCACCGCTGATCCATCAACATAACGTATTAGGATTCTACACCCGGCGCAAAAACAAACTAAAGCATATATCATATGCACACTTGTCAGTAGCCGCCATCACCATCGAACCGCTGACCCATCTTCACACTACGCCAAACTGCTTAGTTGTCTACGGCAAAAGCCGTAGGCATAGCTCAGAAAACCGTCGGCATAGGCTATACCGACGGCCACCGTCGGCATATGGCCATCGGGGTCTTGTACGTCAGCAAACCTCGAAAACCCGCCGGCATAGGAAAAGCCGTCGGCAACTGAGCTATGCCTACGGCAATGCCGTCGGCATATATGGACGCGTGACAGCTCTGGGAGACCCTGGCCAGGAGCTATGCCTACGTCAATACCGTCGGCATATATGGACACGTGTCAGCACCTGAGAGCTTCTGGTCAAAACGATGCCGACGGCTTTGTCGTCGACATAGATTTATTAAAAAAAATACTGCACATGGTGTCGCCACGGCCAGCAAAGGGATCCATTAACCTTGCCGGATTTGCCCTCCCTCGAGGCCGCCACGATGTCATACAACTCTACTGCCCTGTGCTCGTCTATCCAAACACATTTGTGGTCGAGATTCAGCTGCACCACGCCGCCAAGCTCCATTAGTGAAATTTACAAGCCCCGCATCGCCGCCCTCGGACAGGAAGAAAGATGGGCTCGTCGCCGTCCTGGCCAACCAGGCTGTTCCCATCATTACACGGTCCGGGCCACGAGGAGGGTCAAAGACATAGGGGCGGAGGGGGAGGAGGAGAGACTCGCGTTGGTGGTGGGTGGATGAGACACGAGCGGATCTAGGAAGGAGGCGGAGAAACGTGAGAGGGTGTGGAGCGGATTAGGCGGAGGAACCGTGAGCGGGTATGAGCTAATGTTCCATTTTTAACTGTGTCTCCCTTTTTGAGTGAAAGTTCTAAATGTTTTGATTTTCACATGACAATGAACTTGCTTATTTTGACTGCATAGTACCAATAATACGTTCGTAAAAAGTAAGGGTTCGTAGTAAATTTCACTAATGGGATTATAAATGATACATTTATTTATGTTGCTATTTTTCCTTTATCAAATCATTTTATTATGTTGCTATTTTTTGTACGGTTGATTGCTGGTTTCGAGTGGGTGGATACAAACTAGTTTGTCCAATGCAATGCATTAGTCGCCATGGCTATTCGCGCGAAGAAGAGGAAGGGGGTGAATGCGGGAGGGAAACAAAAAATAAGGTGAAGAAGTGCTAACGGCCGTCTTGTCGTGGCCGTCTGTCCGGGCCACGTGGCTCCGAAAGGTGGGCTCGACACGTCAGGTTTCGTGCTATTCGCGGCTCAATCATCTTTAGTGCAATCTGTTATCCACTTGCCACAGAAGTGGTTGTCATATGTGATTTTGGGGGAAAATTGTGGCTTTGGCATACCCTTGCCACAAATGTGGTGGTTTTCAACAATTTACTCTCCCGAAGCCGCAATCATCGTAATTGAACGAAACAATCTGAAGAACTAGCACTAAATATCAATGTCGGGTACGTACGATGAGAAAACCTACCCTAAGCGCCTCAAGGAACTAGTAGAAATGTACACTGGAGCTTTGTCTAATATGTTCCAATGGACGAACTTGAGAAGGATCAAAGATCGGAAGACTTTTTCGGAGAAGAATCGTCTCCCTCCAATCAAGTGCCGTCCTTGCGAGAACTTAAACCCTAAGCTATATAACAGTCGTAGCCAATGTACCAAGATTCCCCTTCCCGCCACCGGAGATAACCAAAAGGGAGGTGAATCCACGGGTTTACCGGTGAAGATCAAAGGGAGGGAGGAACCAAAGCTTATTTGAACTATAAGAGAAAATGATATTTTTCAAAAGATTATAAGTGTGTTTAAATTTCCTATGAATGTAGTATAATGACATACTAATCACATCGAATACGCCAAATTTCTACAATGACTAGGGTGAGGTGCCAATCCGGTATCTCTAGTGCTCCTATCATTCGCATTTGTCTCGCTGCGAAAAAATAATCTGGCACAAGTTCACTCGGACAGAAAAACTAGTTGAAAACATTGGCACCTCGGCACCTCCTACTACCAGAAAAACCAACAATTGGTTTGCGTCTGATTTAAAAAATGTATTATTAAATAGATGGATATATGTTTGGAAAATGTTTGCAAACTTTATTAAGTTCATAAATTTTAGAATTTGTTTTAGGAAATATAAAAATAATGTTTACAAAATAAATTAAGAAACGTTCATGAACTTAAAAAAAAGGTTCTTAAAGTTATAAAAAATATTTGAAGAATTTTAAAATATTCATGAAAATATTAGTTTTAATATATTAAAAGAAAAAATATAATAAAATATATAAAATAAATCAATTGAATTTTTCTAAAGTTAAAGGCTGAAATAAAATAAAATAAAAACCCCGAATAGATAAATTGAGGGAAACCCCTAATAAAAAATGAGTAGAACCAATAGGTGCTCGTTCTTGATGTTCCAAAGTTCGGCCAGCCCATCTCATTCCGTTGTGGGCTTGTACCGTTTATGTCACGCCGAGCGAGAAATGAGAATTTCTCAATTTCTCGAAGAAAAAAGGAATTTCTCAATTTCCCGATAGGTTATAGTCTTCACATCCCCCCTCCCCCCTCTTAAAAATAGGTTATAATCTTCATTTTGTGCCAATGATTGTAGCTAAAACACGCGGGTGGTTCGTTCCATTCGAGCCGTGAATCCTATTGGTTTTCTAATATATATATCCTATAATTTTTAATTATATAATACAATGAATATTTTTACCCGCAAAAAAAACAATGAATATTTTTAATAGACACCAAACATTTATTTTTTAATATAAAATGAACATTGTTTTAATGTATTTGAACATGAACATTTTTTTAAACACGTACTTAATCATTCTAAAATAATGTAGTTTTCTAAATAATAATTTAATATCTATCTATTAAAACCAAGCAAAATCCCGAAAGTCAAAAAAGGAAATCAAAATGTGTTTGCTGCAAGTGTGTCGGCCCAATTCATCGTTTCTTCAGCGAAGCTGCAGCTTCTTGTCGCTCACGAACGGTGGATAGAGCCTATTGTCGTGCATCTGGACAGAAGATCAACAATAGTAAATCCTCAATCTATTTCAGTAAAGGTTGTCCAGAAGTCCTCAGAGAGGAAGTGAAGAATATTCTCAATGTGAATACAAAGACTCTGAATGAAAGATATTTGGGACTTCCCTCTGATGTGGGAGCATCCAAGTCGAGTGCTTTTAAATATCTCAAAGACAGATTGTGGAACAAGGTAAAGAGTTGGATTGAGAAGTGTATCTCCGCAGCCGGTAAAGATGTGTTGATCAAGTCTGTTGCTAAAGCAGTCCCAGTTTATTCAATATCTTGTTTCAAATTGCCGCGAGGTTTATGCGAAAGTTTAAATAAACTGATAAGGCAATTTTATTGGGGCAGCAGTGAGGGTAAGAGGAAACCGCACTGGGTTTCATGGGAGGCTATGACGCATCCAAAGCGTGATGGAGGCCTCGGTTTTCGGGACATGGAAGTGTTTAACATAGCCATGTTGGCGCGACAAGCTTGGAGAATTTTGGTGAACCCCTCCTCTTTGTGTAGCCGTATGCTGTCGGCCATATACTTTCCCTCAGGCAAATTTCTGGATGCAGAACTGGGAGCGCATCCATCTCAAGTATGGCGTGCAATTCATGAAGGCATGGGTGCTCTGAAGCTGGGGTTAATTCGCAGAATTGGCAATGGATCTTCTACATCAATCCGTGACCATAACTGGATCCCGCGTGATTCAAACATGCGTCCCATTGTTTGCTTACCAGGAACTCCAAGTCGGGTGGGGGAATTGATTGACAGGAGAAGTTGCTCCTGGGATCTAGAGAAAATTCAGAGATGCTTCATTCCAGCAGACCAAACACTTGTGACCAATATCCCGATTAGCACATGTGTGATGGAAGATTTCTGGGGATGGCAATATGAAAGGAACGACTCTTTTTCTATTCGGTCTGCATACCGTATGCTGATTCGAACCAAGAAGCAGAACGAGGCTCTCCTCCAGGGTCGCTCGTCGGGGTCTGATGAACGAGTGTAGCAACAGGTGTGGTCAAACCGGTGGAACATCAAGGTGCCTGGGAAGATCAGGACATTTCTGTGGAGATTGGCCAAGCAGTCCTTGCCAACGGAGGACGTTCGCAACCATAGAAACATGTCAAAAAACGATCTATGTCCGCTGTGTGGGAACAATGACTCATGGGTACACTCACTTCTCGAATGCTCATTATCAAGATGTGTATGGGCCCTGGCTGAGGACAGTCTTCTTGAGGTGGTGTCAAATATCAAGCAACCAAATGCTAAGTTGTGGCTCTTCCAGCTTCAGGAGGAATGCTCACATGCAGAATTCACCAAGGTTACGGTTACTTTATGGGCGATATGGTCGGCAAGAAGGAAGTTAATCCACGAGTCTATTTACTAGAGCCCTCTGGGAACCCATCTTTTGTGAAAAAAATCATCTTGGAGCTCGGTTCACTTCCTCACAAGGCGGGGCTGGGAGCCACTCAAGGGGCGAGGTTACCGCAGGAAATTATTTCTACATCACATGCTCGGAGTACATCAAGGAGTTGGACCCTTCCTGTGGAGGGAATGGTTAAGATAAAGGTGGACGCTGCAGTTTCAGTCGACAATAATACCGGAGCAGTGGCGGCAGTTTGTAGAGATCACTCTGGTCTCTACCTTGGCTCATCATCTCTGGTGTTGAAAGGTTTGACTGATGCAAAGATACTCGAGACTATTGCAATGCGGGAGGGGCAAAGCCTAGCGATGGATCTTTATACTAAGAAGATTTTCATCTCAGGAGATTGCAAGACGGCGGTGGCAGAAGTAAATGCTGGCCAAGGAGGTGCTAACTCCACGGTCATCAAGGAGATTCGAGAGCGTTTTAGTAGTTTTGATAGTTGCTCTTTTATTTTTGAAAGTAGAGTTTCAAATTTTGATGCTCATAACTTAGCCAAACATTCTCTTAGTCTAGATAGAGGACGCCATGTGTGGCTTATCAATACTCATGATCCAGATTGTATCAGTTTGATGATGGACGGACATCAATAAAGTTTGGCATAAACCCCTAAAAAACGAATGGTGGATAGGGACTCTCCATTCTAACACCACATGCCCTCTCGTTACAGAAAAAAAACAATATAAAACTGGTAGTTCCTTATTATGCATTTTAGAAATAAACGCATATCGGTTTTTGTTCCAATATATGGAATCCGGGGGGAGGGTGGCTTGTCTACCTTTTGCTCTAAAATCGGTTGGTCCTACCTTGAAAAAATGAATTTGTTGTCTTTGACTGCTTTATGTTTTCTTTATAAAACAATTATGAATTTAAATAAATATTCATGAAAATGTCCACTAATTTTGAATTCATTAAAATATTTTAAGAAGATAATGATTTTCAGGAAATAATTCATGGAATTTCAAAAACAAATTCGTGAGATTATGAATTTTCACAAAATTGAATTTGACCTTTCATTTATCCCTTCGTTATCCTCCTCTCTTTTCTCCCTTTCCTCTTCTATGTGACTGAGAATGGACTAACTGAAGCTTGGATATTATATATGGGCGCCCTAAGCGAGGCCACACTGAGAAAACAGGACATGCCGTTGCATGGACGGGAAGAGGTGAAATCGAGGATTGATGGATATCAAGTCAGTTGATGGCCAGCATGGATTCCGCCGAGACATCTATCATAGGAGATACTTAGAGTATTAGATAAATCTTATGTAATCATTATAGTATGAACACTTAGTTGTGTGTCTTGCATCTCGCGAGACAAAGTTATTCATGTAATGAGACAAGTCAGTTGTTCCATCTTTATGAATAAAAGTGTGCTTATACTTTGATTACGTCTTGATTTATGATATGATAGAAAGCATTTATAATACTGCTATTATTGTCAAGAAATATTCAATGTTTAATGATAAAGTTGTCTTGATTATAACAAGTCAAAGATTTGATTGCATGAGGTGACTTCATAACTGATGAATTCATTAAATGTATGATCTATTAACTTGTGAGTTCATTATCGAATGAAAGTCATAACTTGATTGCATGAGATGGATTAGATACACGATCTATGAACCTCTGCAATAAATATAACCATGACAAGGTTCTAGCAAATAGAACTTGTGCCAATCATTATACATAAATGATGTACTAAAATGGGCACGTGAGTTATCATTAAAGACTTCATATGATTAATTGAAAGTTGTATTCAATTGAGATCATAAAACTGAGATTCAGAAATCACAGTGAGAAGTGAGAATACAAGGATACATATCACTACGCTACGATCCGAAGTGATAAGTATTGATATTGACATAATGGGAGACTTGTGGAAGTTGTACCACAAACTACGATGGAAGTTGAAAGTGCTAGACTACTTAAACCATTTGTAGTCATACTAAACCGTAGTATGGTTTAAACGTTTTTTCCCCTAGCACTATAGTTATTGTCGAATAAGGTTGTTTAATTCAATAAGTTAAAACACCCACTTCATGAATAGGAAACCATCCTGAATCTAACGAGACATGATAGCTCCATAACTGATGGTGTTATAAGGTTTCTTAAAAGAAAGAAATTTCTTTCTAATAAAACTACAAGCAATTGAAATTACATATTCTCCCCGAATAGCAAAAAGTGTGTTGCTTGATTGGTAATGCGAGAAGAAGTCTCTCGACACGGATCCAAAGGGAGATAATAGGAAACTTTGACCGGGGTATTGGACCTTGCCTTCAGAATATCAGAGTATTGCAACGGAAGCATGTTCCGCTGTAATGACACTGTATAAGGAAGGATATGTCATAGATGATTAATCTTGGTATATGAATTGAAGCCATTGCTGAATTTAGAAGTTTGTCATGAATATGTTCTGTACAGAACAATAATCATGAGTCTTCTTAATAAAAAATAAATAATAACATTGCTTGAGACACAAAGGAATGATGGTAGCCTAAAACACGAGGAGAAATGAAATAATATTGAGTTACATATAGGATGGCTCACGTCCCGTGAAATAAATCGGTTATTTCATATTCTCGACAAACTGGAGAGTTATTGAGAATAATGTAATGGGCATAAAGCATTATTTGGTTATGACCAAAGTTCAATGGTGATTGACTACGGAAACGTAGGAATGCTTTAATCAATAAAATATTTCATTTAAACTACGATGGACCATAGCCTGAAATTGCATCTCATTCAAATTTGGGATTTGAAAGAGAATTGCAATGGGCATGACGAAGGTTATTTCGTTAAAAGGATGGACTATAGTACCTCAAAAGAGGAACCCTCAACCTTGATTTGATCAAGTGATTTTGTGATGAACAAAATATTGAGTGGGCCTGCAGTTTCATGAAACTGAGTGGGAGCTTTGAAGACTTCCCGGAAACTTGGAATGCAGAGGGAATTTTCTGAGTAGGAGCTTTGGAAGCTTTGTCATTATGTGAGACATAGTGAACAATAAAATGACTTGATGAAAGCTGAACCACAAATATATGAGTATATGATGGATATATTTGAGCGGGAGCATGATCATTGTCTCAAACATATATGCATTGATATGTGTGAAGAATGATCTCATATGTATATATATGAATATGCATTGATTGTGTATATAGAGAATCGTCTTATATACATATGTGCATTATGATATATATAGAGCATAAGGCAAATAAAATACAAGATTGCAAGAATCTTCTTTTATGTGAAATACCAAGACATTACACGTTGAAATCTATATGAGTAGATTAAGATACGGATAATGAAACAAAGTGAAGGTTGGAATAATCTTCTAAGACAAGAAACAGGTTCTTGTGGCTAGAAATTATATAATGGATGAAATCCAAATATCACACGCAATGTCTTGATGGAAGAATAGAGATGCACCATGTACTGGACATGTGATCTTATATGTTCTTGACATATGATTCTACCATATAACATGCATTGTGAATCCAACAACAGAATGACTCAAAAGTTCTTGGAAGAAGAACAGATTCCGATGTGCTTTATGAGTAAAACACAGAATCTGAATAAAGTCCATGCATTCAGTATATGAGGAATACTGAGGACTATTCTCTAAAATATAGAAAGGATAGTAGACTTGAATGTAATGCAAGATTACAATTGCAAGCCATATTATGGGTCTATATGGAATTAGATACATCACCAAAGACATGAAAGAAATGTGAGCAAAATTCACGGCACTACAAACATAATACTACTTAAAAAAGGTAGACGTATGGATAAAAGTTTAGCGTTAGAAGTATTGGACTTCTGGTTGAGTGTATTTCCCAGTATATATGACTATGGATGAGTCTTCTAAAGACTGAACCAAGAGATCATTGGAGGATACTGTGAAATAATAGTCTCACTCTCCCGCGAAACTTATATCCAACCATTATATGATAATGAGTGGTATGTCAAAAGAGCTTTTGACCTGTACCAGTTGCAAAGGAAACATACGAATCTGAATTGGTGCAGTTCGTTGACGAAACCTCTTCCATGAGCATATGCATGATCAATGAACACTTATGTGATAAGATGATTATGATCGTAAAAATGCGGCTAGATTATTAGCACTCTAGTGCAAGTGGGAGACTGTTGGATATATGCTCTAGAGGCAAATAATATATGATTATTCCAATATATCTAAGCAAGTTCATAACCAGTTTCATACCGTGCTAGAACTGTATCAGTGAAACAATGATGCAGGTGTGGTATAGAAACCCCCAGAGTTCCTAGTTAGCCTCTACATCGATAACTAGTTCATGGTCAACATGATGGTCGTGGTTTCGCGATCATGGACAATTAAGTCTCTTGACTATGAGATCACCTCACTGGTTAAGTGACGTGATGAACATTAACCAAAGTAAGCATTACAGGATGATTAAATCTTGTGAAGGTTCAGTGTTGTAATTACAGAACGTGGTAGACCGTTCCTTTGACCGTGAGTACGTGCATTATTGCTATCTTCCCGGATGCTTTGACCTACATCCCACCACCTGACTGAAATATGCGGATCATAACGGTTGTATCTTGGGTATTCCGTGGAGATATGTTGAGGAGTATTGTTACAAGAGCGGGATTTGTCAATCCATATAATGGATAGATACTCAGGGCCCACTCGGTGAGATTCCATCCATAAAGCTGCAACGTATGACTAGGTCACGGGGATGAATATCACGGGAACGAGTGAATGAGGATTAGTTCAGAACGAGGTTGAACCAGACATAGGATGTCATTGATCGAATCTCGGAACAATCCAGCATCGCTGACAAGGGGAACGCTATACGGCGTAAGGTCCAATCGGTGTTTGATATCCGGAATGCACAGGGGTCATTATGGGCATCCAGGTCCCGTTGATGATCATTGACCGTAGCCTCATCTCGGTCATGACTGGAGTGTTCTCGGACCGTAGGGTAACACACTTAAGGGCTCGATGAAATCGGAGACCTTTTCGGAACCATCGGAGTAACCAGAGAATAAAGGAAACAACATCGGAGAAGTACCGTGTTGAACCGAACAAGCTCGGAGTGAACTGGAAAGTGTTCCGGAGCACCGGGAGATGGAATATTATGTTTTAGTTATTAATTAATTGAAATAATAATTAAAATCATTTTATTTCTAATTAATATGTGCAATGGGCCTTAGTGGAGAAAAAGGCCCATTAGGGGAAGAAATAAAAGGGAAAAGAAAAAGAAAAAAAGGGAGTGGGGGAGGCGCCATGGGCCCTAGGGCCCATGAGGGTGGTGCCCCCTCTCCCCCCCCCCTTGGCCGGCCACCCCCTTAGAAAAGGGACTTTAGTCCCACATTGCTAAGGGAGAGGGGTTGACCCCCTCCCCTCTGCCTATATATAGATGGGCAGGGTGCACATATTTAATACACAGAAATTTGTGAGAAAATAAATATTACTCCGAATTGAGATCGGTTTTATCCGGTCTTCTCCCCTCCCTTGTCTCTTTCACGGTGGGCTCCCTAGTGTGAGCCTATAGTGGAATTGAGGCTTCTCTGCTAGAATCGGAGGCAGTTGTGCTGCCGAAGCTCCGTCCGGAGGTCTGCTTCCGCCACCTTTGCTGGATCGGAGAACGGAGGTCGTCATCGAGTCTCGTACGTGTGCGAGTACTACGAGGTGCTACACGTGTGGAACTACACCCATCCGGGTGCTCAACACAGCCAGGGGGCTGTGAAACTTGATCGGCTACATCAACCACGTTTGCGGGAACGTTTCCCGCGCAACGGACTACACCCCGAGGTATGTTATTTCCGCACTCCTTTTCGTTACGGTAGTACGTCTAGCTAGATCTTGGGTTATGGGAACGCTAGTTAGAAAATTCTGTGTTTTCTGCTGCGAACTCCAAAAAGGTAACGGGTCAAAGCGGAGTCGGAGACGGGCTCCGGGGTGCCCAGGCGGCCTCCCGGCGCGGCCAGGGGTGGGGCCGCGCTAGGGGGGCGTCTGGCCCCCCTGGAGCTCCGGCTCCACTTCGGCCTCAAATTTTCTATATTTTTCAAAAACTCATAATCTGGAACTTTTATGGCGGTTTCGCGATGTTTCCTTATCGTAATACATACCTTTCCTTATTCTGCTCCTGCTGGTGTCTGGAACAGGGCTGCAACATGTTCTTCGTGAGTTTTTGTGTATACCAAATCCACATCAACATTGACATGATCTCCTGCTATGTAATGCTTAAGTCTTTGCCCATTCACTACTTGAGGTTTGGTGCCTTCGAAATTGTTAATCTTGATTGCACCTGAGCGATAGAATTCCTCAATATGAAATGGCCCTTCCCACCTGGAAAGTAGTTTACCTGGAGAAAACCTGAAACGGGATCTAAACAACAAAACTTTATCACCAACATTAAATTCATGTTTTAGAATCCTCCTATCGTGCCACTTCTTTACCTTTTCCTTGAACATTTTAGCGCTCTCGTAATTTTCACTTCTCCACTCATCTAGAGAAGTCAATTTCATGAGACGATTTTCACCAGCTAACTTCGGGTCAGCATTAAGCTCTCTAATGGCCCAGAAAGCTCTGTGTTCTAATTCTAATGGCAGATGGCAAGCCTTGCCATATACCATCTTATAGGGAGACATGCCCATGGGGTTTTTGTAAGCAGTTCTATACGCCCACAAAGCATCTCCTAACTTATTTGACCAATCTTTTATATTTCTATTGACTGTCTTCTGTAATGTCTTGTGATCAGCACTTTCAGTGGGGATTGCTTCTACCCACTTGGTTACATAATCAACAGCAACTAAAATGTGAGTGTACTTGTGCGAGGAAGGAAAATGACCCATAAAATCAAAACCCCAGCAATCAAAAGGCTCAATCACTAGAGAGTAATTCATAGGCATCTCATTCCTTCTACTAATATTACCAACTCTCTGACACTTATCACAGGATAAAACATAATTTCTAGCATCCTTAAAGAGAGTAGGCCAATAAAAACCTGATTGAAGAACCTTATGTGCGGTCCTCTCACCGGCATGATGTCCTCCATATGGACTATCGTGACATTTTTTGAGAATGTCTTTCTTCTTGTGTTACGATATACATCTTCTCACGATCCCATCTGGACCTTCTTTGAAAAGATGAGGGTCATCCCAAAAGTAATGCCTCAAATCATGAAAGAACTTCTTCCTTTGCTGAAATGTTAAACCTGGAGGCAAAAACTTTGCAACGATAAAGTTAGCATAATCTGCAAACCAAGGATCGGAGAGAGATTGTACTTTAACAACAGCTAGCTGTTCGTCTGGAAAACTGTCGTTGACTGGAATGGGATCATGCGGTATATCTTCCATCCTTGAAAGATTATCCGCCATCGGATTGTCTGCTCCTTTCCTATCGACAATCTGCAAATCAAATTCTTGAAGAAGGAGTACCCATCGGATGAGCCTTGGTTTGGCATCCTTCTTCTCCATAACATACTTAATGGCAGCATGGTCAGTATGAACAATAATCTTAGAATCAACAATATACTGTCTAAACTTATCACAAGCAAACACTACTGGTAAGAATTCCTTCTCAGTAGTAGCATAATTATTTTGAGCACTATCAAGGTTTTTGCTAGCATAGTATATAACATTCAATTGCTTATCAATCCTTTTCCCTAGAACAGCAAAATCACTAGCATCACACATAATCTCAAAAGGTAAATTCCAATCAGGTGGTTGTACTATAGGAGCAGTTATTAAAGCTTTCTTAAGAACTTCGAAGGATTCCTTACAATATTCATTAAAAACAAAAGGAACGTCCTTCTGGAGAAGATTAGTGAGGGGTCTCGAAGTCTTAGAAAATTCTTTAATAAATCTTCTATAGAAACCAGCATGACCGAGAAAACTACGAATACCTTTGATGTCCCTTGGATAGGGCATCCTTTCAATTGCTTCGATCTTGGCCCTGTCCACCTCAATTCCCCTCTCGGAAATCTTGTGGCCAAGAACAATTCCCTTGTTGACCATAAAGTGGCACTTCTCCCAGTTAAGCACCAAATTTGTCTCCTCACATCTCAGCAAAACTTTATTAAGGTAGTGGAGACAATGGTCAAAAGAGGTTCCATGGACGGAGAAATCGTCCATGAACACCTCCACAATTCCTTCACAAAAACAATGAAAGATAGCAGACATACACCTTTGAAAAGTAGCAGGGGCATGATGTCTACGCACGCTTCTATTCTTGTAGACTATGTTGGGCCTCCAAGCGCAGAGGTTTGTAGGACAGCAGCAATTTCCCTCAAGTGGATGACCTAAGGTTTATCGAACTCAGGGAAGTAGAGGTTGAAGATGGTCTCTCTCAAGCAACCCTGCAATTAAGATACAAGAAGTCTCTTGTGTCCCCAACACACCTAATACAACTAGGAGTTGTATAGGTGCACTAGTTCGGCGAAGAGATGGTAAAATATGGGTGATAGGTGTAGCAAAGCAAGGTAATATAAATCTGTAATAAAAAGTGCAGCAAAGAAACAAGTGGTAAACGTGAGCACAAACGGTATTGTGGAAACAAGGCCTAGGTTTCATACTTTCACTAGTGGAAACTCTCAACAACATTAACATAGTCTAATCACATGATATTTCCCATAAAGCATGCAATAGAGACGCACTCGGAGGTCATTCCTTTGTGGTCAAAAGAGGATGAGAATTATGTAGGGCTACAAAAGCACACCTCAAAGTTCGTAGTTCTCAATCTATGGATTTCCCAATGTTACCGCGGCCATCCAAAGAGAGTACCACAATCACCACAACATATATAAAGGATAGTCAAAGACAAGCACCAAAAGACTCTCAATCTTCAATCCACACACAAAAGAGAATATCACTCATGATAATATTCTTCTAACCCATGTCCAATAGACCGCTGTCACCTTGGTCTCGGGGATTATACTAGATAAGATCAATTGAGTACATCAATCCAATACATAGAGGAAGGGGAAATATCATGGGATCACCCTAGATTAACATAGCCAATGATCGCAACAAAGATCACATCATGGGAGAGAGAGAAACCACATAGATCAAGATACAAGCCTTAGCCCCGAGGGGGAACTACTCACACATGGACATGGTGAGAGGGAGAGTTGTTGATGGAGAGGTGCAGCCCGGAGGAGATGAAGGAGACGGCGACGGCGGCGGCCACGGCGGCGGCGGCGCCCACGGCCACGGCGGTGGCCACGGCCCTTGGGGGCAGCAGCCCTTGGCCCCTTCTTCTTCCTTGGAGATGGTGCTGCTGTGGAGATTGATCTCCCCCTAAAGACGGCTGCCAAAGGGGGGGGGGAAATTTCGTGGTGCCCTTTGACCTAGGTTTCCTCTCTTTATATAGACTCTCGGATTCCCGTCATCCAGATTACGTCTTCTGTATTTCGGGGTTTCTGGAAGCATACGAACTCCAATTGGGCCGAATTGTATGTCTAAATCCAGCGGAAAAAAATTCCCTACAACTTTGTAGTTTTAAGTTTTTCCGTTTGAGGCCGTCTTCTAGCGTTTTCGAGGCGATCTTTAAAACCTGTCTGGTGGGGACAGATTTCGGGAAAGTTAGAGTCCAACTCTTACAAGGATTCCTTTTGTGATCTTTTCTTTATCCTAGTAATTCCTACACATAAAGTAGAAAAACAAGAACTTGTACACTCTTACAACCATTAATAGGTTAGTTCTAAAATATGTTATAAAGATATATGAAAGTATAACAAAAACATAGCAATATCACACAAAACATGCATGGAGCAAGCAGAAATTATAGATACGTTTGGGACGTATCAGGGCATTACATAAACCAAAAGGCATACGTCTGTAAGCATAACTACCATAGGGATAAGTAGAAGTGGTCTTCTCTTGATCAACAGTGTTAACATGAATTTGAGAGAAGCCAGAATAACCATCAAGATAACAAAAGTGAGTATTTTTGGATAACCTTTCAAGCATTTGGTCGATGAACGGCAACGGGTAGTGATCCTTCTTGGCTGCCTTGTTCAGCTTCCTGTAATCAATACACATTCTATATCCAATAATAATCCACTGAGGTATTAGTTCATTCTTATCATTAGGAACCACAGTTGTCCCTCCTTTCTTTGGAACACAATGAACCGGGATTACCCACTTACTATCAGCTATAGGGTAGATAATACCTGCGGCGAGAAGCTTGAGAGTCTCAGTCCTTACAACATCCATCATTTTCGGATTCAACTGTCGTTGATGATCAACAACCGGTTTAGCATCAGGCTCAAGGTTGATGGTATGTTGACAAATAGATGGACTAATCCCCTTAAGGTCATCAAGGGTATAGCCAATTGCACCTCGATGTTTGCGAAGTACTTCCAATAGACGTTCTTCTTCATACCCTGAAAGGTTAGAGTTGACAATAACATGATATACCCTCTTTTCATCTAAATAAGCATATTTGAGCAAATCGGGGAGAGGTTTAAGATCAAACACTGGATCTTCTTTTGGTTGTGATAAAATTACCAAAGGCTCAACTGGAAGGTTGTGCTTTAGGATAGCAGGTTGCCTTAAGAATATTTCGTCCAGTTCATTCCTCTCCTGCATATGCAAATCATTCTCGTGGTCCTCAGGGCTCCAGGGCCCCAGGGCTCCAGGCGCCCTCCCGGCGCGGCCAGGGGTGGGGCCGCGCCAGGTGGTCGCCTGGGGCTCCTGTGGCCCCCCTCTGGCCCCTCTTCGGCGAGTCTTCGTTATTCTACTGGAAAATACCCCCGTCGATTTTCAGGTAATTTTGAGGTATTCTTCTTCAGCAACTCAGCGTCCACTTTTCACCGCTGAATCCTGCGTCTGCTGCTTCGGCACCGGAAAGTTGTAAACTGTGTAAAATAAGCCAAAACAACATGAGAACATCATCATAACATGAAATATATCAATGAATAAGGATGAATTACGATATAAAATAGTGATACATTTTGGACGTATCACCTCCTCGCCGGCGAGCCGTCACAGCCCACCTCCGGTGAGTCGTCGCCACACGCTCCTCTCTCCTCTCCTGATCTCCTCCCTCACCCTCCCGCTCTCTGTCTCGTGCAGGAGCTCGCCGCGCCATGGACGAGACGAGAGAACCCGAGCCGCAACTGGCATCCTTCCACGCGTCGCCTCTCGGTACGTCGCCGTCACCACCGGATCCGGCCGGACCCGCCGCCCGCCGCGCCTGCCATGGCCTCCCTAGCCGCACCGCCTCCTCGCCGGCGTAGGCCAACAACCGACGCCGCCCTGGCTGTCGACCTCGTCCTGGAGAGGACGAGTCGCGCCCCTGGTGTCCCAGCAGCCAGCCGTGGCACAACGCCCTTCCTCCGCCCCGTGGGCGAGGGCAAGCTAAGCCCCGCCGCCCCTGCAGTTTGGGCCTTGGCCCAGGGTGAGCGGCCTCTGCCTTTTTTTTTGCTGCTTGTTCCTGTTGGGCTTGGCCCAGTTTGCTTGTTGTGTAGAGCTATGGGCGTAGCTTAGTTGTTGTGCGCCCTTGTCTCAAAAAAAAAGTTGTTGTGCGCCCTCTGTTTAGCCTGTGTAAAGTGCTTTCGGCGTAGTGAGCATTTAGATATTATCTTCACATTTAATAATTGAAGAAAAACATAAGAAACGGCGAGGCTTATATCTTTGCAACGGTAGCTCGGATCGAGACATTCTTTACATGAAAGTTGCTCCATTTTGCGCATAGATTAATAAATATGCTCATTCGCCATGTTTGCACTTGTTTGCGTGTGGTTTACCTACTATTTACATCGCGTGCCACTGTAAAATGTAAGATGACATAACTTTTTAACCGTTGGTGTGATTAAAATGTTATTTATATGTAACTTGACTAGAATTGTGTGTAGATTATGTTTATGCTATTGTTGCCTGTTGTTCTTGCTTGCAAAAATAATAAAATATGGTGTAGGGCAGAACAGTAGTAAAACTATTAATTGTTGCGGGGTACTTAGTGTTATGCCATATTTAGGGTGTTGCCTCACTTAAAATGACTAGCATAGGTAGTTTACTTTATGATTCAACTTTTGCCATGATTGCGTGACATGACATGCTTAGATGAGATGCCATGTTAACAACCTTTGTTCACATTGTGTAGCTAAACAACTTGAAGCATTGTAAATGTGTGGTATCGTTGATGGCGCGAGAGTTGACGGGTGTAGTCTTCTCGCCCTTCGTTGGTGAGCCCCAAGTGGAAGGCGTGATGTAGCACAACAACAAATTTCCCTCGGTAAAGATACCAAGGTTTGTCTCCAGTAGGACTCCAGAGATGATACGTAGGTGTCAGCGGCGCAACTGACGCGGACCTACACACAGACACAAATAACTTTGTTCCCAATGAAGTTCAGAGAGGTTGTCAATCTCTCCGGTCTTGTTGTTTACAAAGGATAAATCACAAGGGATAATGATAACAACTGAAAATAAAAGTAGAAAAGTAAATGAGCGTGGAAACAGTAATGTGGATATGGACCGGGATACGTGATGTTCACTAGTGATGTCTCTCTCCCAAAAGAAGATAAAACTGCTATGCGATGTAAACAAATTACAGAAGGGAAATTGACAGGATTATGAACGCACCGCAATGCTAACTATGCTACAAAAGAAAGGAAGAGGCTCAAAAGCACGGGCAGTACGCCAAAATAAGTAGACTGAAATCCAACTGCATCTACTACTAATCATCCACCTTGAGATATCTATCCAAAACATCTCGCTGGTATTAAGTTGCAAGCCCCACCCAAAGTGTAAACCCAAAGCAACAGACAACTGCATTAAAAAGCACTTTGCGTAAAGTAAACAATCCTTGCAACCGCGGTTACAAGCACCGTTGTTTTACCCCTTGTGGCAACAGCATATCCCCTAGACTCATGTTTCTGTCACTCCAGCGTGTCATCGGGGGCATGAACCCACAATCGAGCATAACGTTCCCTCTTGGGGTTACTACCTACTACTTGGCCAAAGCAATAAACAGCAACGGAGAACATGCAAGAATTCCTTAGGAACAAAAATATAAGAGATAAAAACCAAATATATTACTCAATCACAATCTGAACATAATCTCATAATCCATCAGATCCCATCAAACTCAGCATAGCAACAGCAGAAAGATTACAAAAGTGCCTCGATCATGTAGGGCAGCTCACGAGGTCTAAACCATGAAGATCAAAGAAGGGAGGAGAACATCACATAGCTACTGATCACGGACCCATGGTCCAAGGAAAACTACTCACGGGACATCCGGGGAGCATCCATGGTGAAGAGGAGACTCCCAGAGGTCGGCCCTCCCTCCGACAGGGTGCCGGGAAGAGGTCTTCTGGTGCTCCCGATCTCGGGAGCTCGGCGGCGGCAGAACAGAGGAGAGATCGCGAAAAAGGGTTCTCTTTTCTGAAGTTTCCCGTGACGGAGAATATATAGGCGAAGGGGGGCAGCCAGAGGTGGACCAGGGGCCCCAGGCGCCCCCCTGGCGCGGCCAGGGGTGGGGCCGCGCCGGGTGGCCGCCTGGGGCACCCCTGGCTCCCCTCTAGCCCCACTCGGGCTCTTTGCGAAGCTTCCTGCACGCTGATTTTTCCTATATTTTTCCCGAAATTTTTCTGGCACTTTTTATATGGGGGAAAACTGAAATAGAAAAACAGCAGAAAACAGGAACTGGCAGTGTGGTGCACTGAGTTCATAGGTTAGTCCAAATATGATCAAAAGTGTATGAAAGTGTATCTAGATCATAGAAATATCACACAAAACATGCATGGAGCAAGCAGAAATTATAGATACGTTTTGGACGTATCAACATCCCCAAGCTTAATTCCTGCTCGTCCTCGAGTAGGTAAATGATAACGGCATAATTTCTGTGGTGACATGCTAGCAACCATATAAGAACTTTGAAAAGTAAAGCAATCAAGGTTAGAAACTCAATTCAAGTCATAACAAGCAAGAGTCTATATTACCATTGAAACAAGTAACAAAAGAACATTAGGTGCAAGAGCTCTCGCTGTCCGTGACTCGAATGTCTCCAAATGGTGTTTGCGTGCAAGAAGGGAGTTAGGGAATACGAGAAAAACAATTTATTTGTTGAGAACTCAATCTACTAAAGTTTCACACTCAGTCTTTTTCTGGAATCTTATCTTGACTCGTCCCCAGACCACTAGCCAGGTACAAGTCAATTTGATCCACTCCTTTTTCAATATTTTGAGCACTCATGCAATGGATGAGCGTAAGCACGAGAGTTGACACTTAGGATGGCAAAGAGAGAAGTGCGGAGGAGGAAGACAAAAAGGATGAGAAAGGCTCACATCAATGAGGACAATCATAGGCAAGAGATGCCAAATGATAGATATGATGTGAGGAGTAGGGATTGCCATGCAATGGATGCACATACGAGCTAGGAAGCTCTCCAATGGAACTAGTGGGGGTGCATCTAACTTGCTCGCTCATGAAGACCTAGATCTCGTTTAAGGAGGCTCATCCTTGGAATATGCAAGCCAAGTTCTATAGTGTGAAGGTCCCCACATAGCTATATGCATAATGATCATCTCTATGGAGTACAAGGATATAAAGGGAGTAGTAGTGTGGATCTCTCAAAAGGATAGTAGTGTTGCCCCTTTCTCTATTTTTATTTATTTTTCTCTTTTTTCTATTTTTTTGTATTTTTGTGTGGCCTCAATGGCTCTTTCTATTTAACTCTCATTTGTCCTCTTTGGGATCTTTTATTGTGTCCACTTTGGGATCTTTTCCTCACTTAAGGGCAACACTCTATTTTACAAGAAGCTAAAGGAGATCTTTCACACTTTACAAGGTACTCAAAATCATAAAGAAGATGTAACTATCATGATGTATGCAAAGTATGTCGCAGCCAGTGTAGCAGGAACATGTATGACATGAAGATCAAGTCATGAAGAGGTGGATGTTGCATGGCAATATATCTCGGAAAGGCTATGGAAATGCCTTGATAGGTAGGTATGGTGGCTGTTTTGAGAAAAGATATAAGGAGGTTTATGATGACAGAGCGTATCATGCCAAGGGTTTGGATGTACCGTCGAAGGTGGACACCAACTCTCGGAGTGAGAAGAAGGCAATGCACGGCACGGGAGAGGCCAGCAAAATATGGGAAGGTGGAAGTGTCAACTATCAATACTTACATTAGTCTGAAGAACTCATGCACTTATTATCGGTAACTCTCAATCTAATAAGGAGGTTCACAAAGAGACAAGTTCCCCGAGGAGGAGTGTATGGGGGTTTGGTTATCCTTGCGCATCCTCGACTCATGGTACGTGAGTGTTCTCTAATATTCGATCCCTCCAAAGATTAGTGATCCATCTAGTAGCTAGACTTCTCAACTAGTTTTGTAGGTTTTGAAAATACACACGGATTGCCCAAAATACGACATCTATCACTAATAGGCTAGAGCTCTTGACACCAAAAGTTCAAACATTACTCACAACAATACCTCAAAACTATTGCAAGTTACTACTAGAATTAAATAGCAACCTCAATTACCTACTTTCAAGACAAGACACAACTCAGTGCAACAACCAACTCTCTTTAACAAGATAAACATGAAAACTAAAAAGAGTTCCAGCAACAAACTAAACAAAAGCCAAGGCTCTTGCTAAAGACAAACTAAGACTAAGACTAAACATGGCAGTAGCTACGAAAAGATAAAGAACACACAACAGTAAAAAGATAAGCAGGAAAAATCATATGATGTGTTCTAGATTTTGAAAGTGGAGCGTGTTTCTCTCCCACACAAAGTAAGACGGGATCTAACTTGTTATGAACAGCAAGCAAAGCTAAAGAAAACTAAAAATAAAACCTAAGAGCGAGACGCTCCAAGCATAGCACATAACGCATGAAGTGATAAAAATATAGTGAGACGAAGGACGAACTGGTGATTGTTCTAGATCGGAGGGGTGGGGCGCAACACAACTTGTCCCCAAGGCCTATGTGCCACCCTCCCTCCTCTAAACCCCGTTGCTCCACAATTAGACCCCGGTTTAGACGCTGTTCTAGATCGGAATCCGTTAGGGTTTTCTCCCTCTAGTTTTCTCGGTGGCGTTCATCTCTGGACGGCGGAGCGCTGCTGGATTGCTGCTACGGGATGTGTGGATACTAATGGAGGGGTCGTACCTTCGACCCTTTCTTCGAGGAGCTTGTTCATGGGACTTGTCCGTGGGACTAGATCGCGGGACTTGTTCGTGGGATTGATCGAGGGACTGTTCGTGGAAGAACTTGCGAGATCTACTTCCACTACGTCCACGAGCTTCACCCACTCTACTTCCGCTACATCGGTTGGTGAACCATGACCTAAAACCTTGTATGCAATCTTCTTGGATGATCTTGGGTTCTTGATTCGTAGGCTGAAATTTTTTGTTTTCTACTACGTTTCCCAACAGTGGTATCAGAGCGATCCTTGATTAGATGCATGTTTAGGTCTAGATCATATGTGTGATATGAGGCATTGATTTTCTTGTTGCTTCCCTGTCATGTGATTTTTTCTATGCTTGATGGCAAGTTGAGGTTTTGCTACAAGGATTGAGTTTTCCATCGATCCCTCTATGCTGCTTTCAGTATGCTGGTTGCCTTGATCATGGTCTACATCAAACTCCTTGGATCTCATCTTAATCTCGCAATAGAAGATTTAACATGGAGGGGCTTGTGGATTTTATGAACTCAAATCCACACGGGGGTCACGCGTTTAACGAAGTTTGGCTTGTGGCATTAGTTGCTGCACGCACCCCGTATGTTAAACTAGCAACAAAAGAAGTATCGTGTTTTGTTTTATCTAGGGTTTCTCGTTTGCCTTGTAAACCTGCTTAACAACCACGATAAAAGTTGCAACAACCCGTGTAGATGGCGATCTAACTCGTTTTTGCAGAGTATGCATGTGATGTGGTATAGCCTTCAAGATTTGCAATGTGTTTGTATGAGATGCTATATGTTATGTAATATTTATTCGCGACCTGCGTGTCGTGGTACGGCATGATGACTGGAGTCATATGATTGTCACTTAATTATGGCCTGCGTGCCAGAACTGTTTATTAGCTCGAGGCAAAGCAATAGATAGATGCAAAGGTGATGATCTACAATGCGGAGGTGGACCCCGACGCACATGCCGGAAGCCGTGGTGATGTTCCCGGCGCCAAGGAGAAAGTTGGTGGACGCGGTGACTTCTACCACGACGGCGTGAAGACTACGAAGACTTCGCGAAGAAAAGGGCTATATCATATCACATAATTTTATGAACTGCCTATGATGTTTATCCCTTTGATGCACCCTTGTTTGATGCGCGGTAGTCGTGTTTTATTAGGGTGATCTCTCGCAAAACAATATCAAGTTGATAGTGTTCTTCCAACTGTAGCACCGTCTATACTATGTTTCACATCGGAGCAGGTCATGTCACATGGGTGCACACGTGTGTGACGCATAAAAGGCGGGTGTGTTAAAAGAACACACAGCGCATTACACTTGGTTGTCTTGACGGTTTGGATAAAAGTTTGCTACCGGAACACGCCCATCGAAAGATGAACAAGAATCACCTTGCGTGATTGGCAAGTTGGCCTACCGGTCCAGTCTAAGTCATCAGTGATGTCACATCAATGGCGGACGATTGGGTTGGATCTTGAATCACTCCAGCATCAATTACGAGAGATATTGATCTGAGTGGGAGCGCACTTAGTAAATTAAATTGATTAATCACAAGTGCAACTTAATTATGAACAAAGTCTTAGTATTTGCATTATCGTTGTAGAATAATGGCTCGCGTTACCACCTTCCCAATTGATTTTGATTAACTGTATTATCTGGTAAAAACTTTACGATTGGTACCGTATTGTGAGGACTATCCTCAATAGTGCCGAGAAGGACCATGTCCTATCGCAAATTTTTGATGCTCTCCCGCTGATGCTATGGATGATGTGACTTACGTCCATAATCCAAAATGCTATAATTCCACCACAGCTAAAGTGCATTGTCTTCACCACCATGAAACCCGAACTTCGAAAAGTTTGGGATAGTTATGTTATATTCATGGAACTGAAAAATTGTTTTCAGTAGCATGACAATTAATGTTGGATATAAGATATCTAGTACAATGTATGATTGTAAGCATTAGTGAAAATATTCACTGTGCTCTTAACGAAACTGATAAGTGTGGGATCCAGAAGAACACTGATCATATGATGATGAGGATTAAGGGAAAGGAAGTTCCATAGGGTGTTAGTAAGACTTACACGCCGGAAAGTACATGGCATGCGCCACCTTTGATCATGTGCGATCTTCTGTGAGTAGGAGTGACATTGGAAATAGAACTATGATACGTATAAAGGCAAAACGAAAGAAGACTGGAATATCCATCTCAGAAATGAAAGTCATACGGAGGTATAGATGAATTCATTGCTGGTCAAGAGATGTAATTCTTGGGAATCATGATTAAGCAGTTAATTGTGGATTCTGTATATTGTGATTAAACTGTTGATCACCGGAATATCAGATCGATTGCATAATTGTTGCAACTTGATGCAAGAAATACTATGGCCTTTATGACTAGCTAATGATGAGTTTTGACACGCTCGGGAACACGGTAAAAGGTTTACTATACCGTGTGTTGACTCTATGATTATCTTCATAATTCATTTTAGAGTTGAGTAAATTGTTACTACACTTTAGCCTTGTTGCAAAACATCATTTTGAATCATGTTTGTTGCAAGAGAGTTGTTCAAAGCTATGAATAAGGTAAAGGCCATACTTCCATTATGAATAGGGTGTATGTTATGAATCTTGATAATAATACTAAACATCCATAACACTGACGCTAAACGTCGCAAGACTGACAAAAATACCACATAGATGTGGCACTGCCGTTTATCACAAGTGACATAACATGCATGAAGAATTTCCATAAGTGATGGACTTTCGAGTCATATGATTATGAATCACTTGACGCTTGCGATCTTTGTCTCGAAGTAATGTGACTAAAACACCGTTAATAGGCCATACATGAACGGGCAACTAAACCATTGGTAATCATACATGATGATGTGTGTAGTCCAATAAGTGTAGTTGTGTGCAGTGGATTCCCTATCTTCACTCATGAGTTGAAGTAGATATGTGGATATCTGTTCAATAGAGACATACGTCTGAAATCTTTGAAATGTTCAAGGAATTTTAGAGTGAAATAGAAATTCATTGTAATGAGAAAATAAAGATTCTGCAAATTAGATTGTAGAAAGTAATATTTGAGTTACAAGTTTAGCGAACGTCTGATGAGTTGTGAAGAAGTGTCATAACTTGCGTCTCCTGAAACACCACTATGAGTAAAGTGTTCGAGAGATGTAATCAATCCATGTATGACACGGTAAGATCAAATATGACGTTTATCAATTTGCCATTATACTTATTAAAGTTATGCGTTGGTGACTACGGCTTTTACACTGAAAAGAGCATCATCAAATCTGTTGAAATGACACCATATTAGATGTGGTATGGACTGTTAAAACCATGTTGTCTTTTCTTAAAATTTGGGTATATGAGGCATATGTTTGACATACTCAAAACCCCAAATCAGATAAGTGCTACTTTGTTAAGGTTAGGCCAAAAGTTTTGGTATTCCTCTATCACTACACAAAAGCAAAACTGTTTGCTGTTAAGAACAATGTGTTTTGAAGAAAAATAGTTTCTTACAAAAGAGTGAGTGGGAGGACAGTGCAACTTGTCAAAGATTGTTGAATCTTCAGAGGAGTGCGCAGCTGAACCACACAGGTTAGACAAAAATCGTACAAACATTCATGATATGTAAAACGAGATATTGTTGTTCGACAATGATAAACCTGTGATATACAAAGAAGCGTTGATGGGCCCTGACTCCGGGATTTGGCTAAATGCCAAATAATCCGAGATAGTATCCATGGAAGTAAGTCAAGTTTTGAACTTGGTAGACCCTCGGAAAGACTAAAAGTCTGAAGAATATATATATGGATCTATAATTGATTCGGATGAAATTGTTTTATCCATAAAGCTCAACTCGTTGGAAAAATTGTTTTCTAGCAAGTTCAAAGGTTGACTACGGCGAAATAGTGTCGACCGTAGAAATGCTTTAGTCAGTTCGGGTTATACTAGCAATTACTACATATCTCATTTATAGGATATGGTAGAATGAACGTCAAAACAAAGTTCCTATATGGAAATATAACAAAGGACGTATACGTGATACGACCGGAATGTTTTGTCGATTCAAAGGATGCTAAAATAGATGCAAGCCTTGGATATCCAGTGATGGACTGGAGCTAGCATAATGGAGTTGGAATTTTCGTTGTGATGAAATTGCCAAAAGAGTTTGTTTTCATCAGGAATAACGAAGATGCTTGAATATTCAAGAAAGTAAGTGGGAGCTAAATAATATTTCTAAAACCTTATGTAGATGACATATTGTTGATTAGAAATGATATAAATTTCTTGACACGAATAAGGACTTTATTGGAAATAGTTTTCAGCTGAAGTACTTGGGCTAATATAGCATTAGTATTGAGCACAATGATCTATGTAGATAGTAAGTGTCTGATCATGCTAAAGCCAACATTACATGTTGACATGATACTAAAGTAGTTTAGTATGAATACGCCAAGAAGGATGTTCTTGCCAAGGTCATGGTGAAAAGTTGTTTGCGGAAATCGGTGTTCATGAGAACAGATAAGCAAAACACATGAATTGGTTTTCACTCACCTATGTGTTTGATTAATCATGTACACCATAATATGTAAAACGATCAGATATGTCCGACGCTCCAAAAGGTTGTGAGCAAGATACCAAAGTGATCAATATGATGATCATTGGACAAACAGTGAAAAGTTAAACTTATGATAGATAAGATACGTTTCTCGGAAAATGGAGATAATGAAGAGCTCGTTGTAACAAGTTACACCAGCTGAATTTTGATGTAAACAGTTACACCAATTCAGTCTTCATACTCACTCCGATCGATTTTCGATTTTAATTGGGATTATGTGTTTCACACATAAGAGTGGCACGGTATGGAGGAACTATGTCAAGTTCGATACTGTGGCGAATTCTATAACAGAGGCTAAGTATATTGTTGCTTAAAGAAGTAACAAGGGAGGGTATTTTGAATCATCAGTTCATTTATGAACATGGTATGGTTTCCTAGATGCTTGAAGCTCATGGAACATTGATGAATGATTTCATGACTTATTCTAAGGAACCAAGGTCCTACCAAATGATTCAAACATATACAAAGCTAAACTGATAAAATTAGTGAATTTTATGATAGCGTGAAAACGCGAAGATATGCAAGATACAAACGGGCCTGAAACGTCAGATCCGAAGATGAGGTCTATACCACAAATGAGGCATTTATAACACCGGTATGCCATAGGTGTAAAGTGCTCAAGCACTGACAATATTATTGACTCTAGTGCAAGTGGGAGACTGTTGGAAATATGCCCTAGAGGCAATAATAAAATGTTATTATATATATATTTCCACGTTCGTAATTAATGTTTATATTTCTGTGCTATAATTGCAATGACCCTGACTATGAGATTCAGAAGAAAACTCACTTGCATGTGTGGAAATGTAAACACCAAGAGTTCCTGGTTTAGCCTCTAAGAACAGCTCATGTGCTAACTGATGATTACGTTTTCTTAATCATGGACATTGTTCTTGTAACAAGGATGTCAGTAGCAATGGGAACATATTGTTAGCAGAACAATGATGTTGAACCGACCCCAGTATTGAATGATATACTTAGAGATCACATCGTAACTACGTTATAAGTCATATCATGAAATGTTATCATATACGTAATTCCTTAGACCATGAGAGTATCGAGTTGCTTCACACAGGAAGACATGCTTTGGTTCTTAGATGAATCTTCCCGTAAATGGGAAGTAGTAAAATAAGTTCTGGGTATGTCAGATGGTGTGGCTAGTGACTGTGATAGTTCAAGAATGGGATTTGCTCCTTCACGATGAAGAAGATATTCACTTCGGGCCCACTCGGTATGACGGTATCCATTATAGTCTGGCCAGACACATTGTGATTCAGTCACGGGGATACCGGAATACAATAACGAGAAAAGGGACAAACGAGCAAAGAGGATAACGAGTGGCTTGTGTTCAAAAGTTGTTACACATGGGTGCCAAACTTCTCTCCTCTAACTTTGTCATATATCGCGAAGCAAAGGGAATGGTACATGAATAAACATAATGGTTCACTCGAAGTTTCTTCGTGTATGTGCGGGAGTCAACATGGGTGTCCATGGCTCCGCTGTTGATTATTGGCTATTGACGAAAGGCTGTTGACCTATGTCCGGAAGATGTTCTGAGTCATGTCCGCATTATACCGAACCTATTGGGTCACACACTTAACGAGCAGTAGTCTGTTAGAATACTAGTATGGTAGAAGGTTTAGTGGAAGCAAAGCAGAATAGTTCATACGGGTACCGGAAGTAGTTCCGGAGATTTATGGAATAGTTCATAAGGGCACCAGAAGTAGTTCTGGGTATTTAGGATATGTTCGGATCACTCTGGAGTAGTCCCAGGTGGTTCCGGAACATATGAGAATGGTACTGGGGAAGTCCTGGATCAACCGGAATAGTTTCCGGATAATCACTGGGCGTCCCGACAACCTTCGCGGTCATCGGGTGGCTTAAACTGTAACTCGGATGGTCTTGGAAACTATACGGATGGCTCCGGAACGTCCGAGAACGGTCCCGGAAGGTCCTGGAAGTGCTCCAGAAGTGTCCGGAATGTCCCGAAACGGTCCCGATATGTCCCGGAAGGTCCTGGAAGCTTCTAGAAGGTAATGGAAGGTTCCGGAAGGTTCCGGGCAGTACCACCCACTCCCCTGCGCCCCTGGCCTTGGGGGGCAAGCCACCTAGGCTTCCCTGGCCGGCCAAGGGGGTGGGGGCGCACCAAGGGGAAGGAAACCTCCTCCAGGTGGGAATACCAAAACCCATTATGGCAGGTTTCCGGTGGGAAGGTGTGGTAAGGTTTGGAAGGCTTGGGAGTCCAAGTTGGACTCCCAATTCCCCTTGAGCTGCGCCCCAAGGGCCTCTTGGCCACCTATATAATGTGGGGGAGGGGTGGGGGTGCAACACAACTTGTCCCCAAGGCCTATGTGCCACCCTCCCTCCTCTAAACCCCGTTGCTCCACAATTAGACCCCGGTTTAGACGCTGTTCTAGATCGGAATCCGTTAGGGTTTTCTCCCTCTAGTTTTCTCGGTGGCGTTCATCTCTCGACGGCGGAGCGCTGCTGGATTGCTGCTACGGGATGTGTGGATACTAATGGAGGGGTCGTACCTTCGACCCTTTCTTCGAGGAGCTTGTTCATGGGACTTGTCCGTGGGACTAGATCGCGGGACTTGTTCGTGGGATTGATCGAGGGACTGTTCGTGGGAGAACTTGCGAGATCTACTTCCACTACGTCCACGAGCTTCACCAACTCTACTTCCGCTACATCGGTTGGTGAACCATGACCTAAAACCTTGTATGCAATCTTCTTGGATGATCTTGGGTTCTTGATTCGTAGGCTGAAATTTTTTGTTTTCTACTACGTTTCCCAACAAACATCACATAGCTACTGATCACGGACCCATGGTCCAAGGAAAACTACTCACGAGACATCCGGGGAGCATCCCTGGTGGAGAGGAGACTCCCGGAGGTCGGCCCTCCCTCCGGAAGGGTGCCGGGAAGAGGTCTTCTGGTGCTCCCGATCTCGGGAGCGCGGCGGCGGCGGAACAGAGGAGAGATCGCGAAAAAGGGTTCTCTTTTCTGAAGTTTCCCATGACGGAGAATATATAGGCGAAGGGGGGTAGCCAGAGGTGGAACAGGGGCCCCAGGCGCCTCCATGGCGCGGCCAGTGGTGGGGCCGCGCCGGGTGGCCGCCTGGGCCACCCCTGGCTCCCCATCTGGCCCCACTCGGGCTCTTCGCGAAGCTTCCTGCACGCTGATTTTTCCTATATTTTTCCCGGAATTTTTTTGGCACTTTTTATATGAGGGAAACTGAAATAGAAAAACAGCAGAAAATAGGAACTGGCACTGTGGTGCACTGAGTTAATAGGTTAGTCCAAATATGATCAAAAGTGTATCTAGATCATAGCAATATCACACAAAACATGCATGGAGCAAGCAGAAATTATAGATACGTTTTGGACGTATCAATCGTCATGTGAGACGAGTACTTCACTTAACCTGTTAATAATCGCTCTCGACGGTAGATCCGTATCATAGTGCGTTGTCTCGGGTTGCCTTCTTGATCTTGTTGCTTATTGGTGATTGTTTCGTAGTAATAGATGATTCCTGGTCGATTGCCTTCTCAGTGTTTCCTTCTTATTTCCTTGTTGGTGATTGTACGTAGTAATAATGTTTCCTCGTCGATTATTATATTCGACTATATTCGTAGTAATAGATGCTTCCTCGTCGATTGGGCTATCCCGCCTTGGCGCTTTGTTCCATTCGAGTCACCTAGGATCCGAGTTCCAGGTATTATGTCACTTGACGAGCGTGCCTAATCGTGTGTGGGATTCTATGGGGTCCACTTGTCTTACCTACCTAGTTTCAAACAATTCTAGTGGTGGCCCAAGCTGATTTACCATTTGCAAACCATGCATATGTCTACCGGGTCGCTCCTAGCAGATTTTTTCTTAAAACATACCGGGCCAGTGGGGACATGGTTTCCCTGTTGGTCCAACCTGTCCAGCTGAGGACCCGACCTCATATGAGAATTTATCGGCAATCCAAACCTGCGACATACGGAAGAGTCCGATCCAAGATCGCGACCAGCTTTAGGATTGGGTGTCGACTCCCCGGGGGCCACCCGAAATTGTGCGTTGTTAGATAGAGGGACTGACGTACTGGAGTTTCAGGCGTTTCACACAGCAAAGCGGAAGCCGGGCGTACATGTGAAGCCTATAATGGGAAGTTGGTACACCCCTACAGGATTAAATCTTTTTTAGAAGTCGTGTCCACGGTTATGGACGACTTGAGATCTACTCCTTGTTCATAGACAACTACAACTGAGATAATCTTAATAACTTGATCAACTTGTGTGTGCCTTGACTGCTTCTTCTTCATCGGGGGATGAAAGAGGAGGACAAGGATAAGATATGTGTTATGTTTGCGTAAGTAGCTGATAGCAGACTTGTTTCAGGCGGTTTCTCATCGAATGCTTGGCTTCTTATCTTACTCTCTAGATCGTTACCCACTTCATAAATGCTAGTGCGGCAGCAACCTCACCACTTACCTCATCCTTACCGTGAACTACAAGTTATCCTAGAATGACGAGTGATGAAGTCCTTGATGGGTCAGTTGACCACTACAGTTGGATGTTTGAGTACTTCTGTACTCATGATACTACCCCGAACTCTTTTCAGGGTTCTTGATCGACAACATGTATGGTGATCAACGTTTCACGTGGAGACTCGACGACGACTAGTTAGGCGGATCCCGGCGGAGAGCCTGCACCCGTGTGGTTATGGGGATCGATGATTTTCTCTTTGCCACTGGGCATTTGATTGTAGTATGTACTCAGACATGTACCTTCCGCTGATGTATTGTATTAAGGCAGTTGTATGTCGATTGTATGAGATGTTGTATCCTTGTAGTTGTAATGTTGTGATATCATGTTGAAATCCGAGACATATGTCACGGTGGGTCCGATATGTGCTTCGTCCTCGGGTTTGAACGGAAACGTTCAGACCTGAAACAGTGCGGCATATCGGGTCTTACATGTGTGCTCAATATTTAGTTTATATAATTTCAGTTGCCGTCAGTATGAAAGCATTGCTGTTTTTGTACACGGCTAATTTATGTGAAGATCATTGTTTAAACGACTAAATCTGACTTCAGTGTCCTACTATTTGCAATTTCTCTCACCCACTGTTTCATTGCCATCACCTAGCATTTTCCACTTGTGTTCTTGTGTGAGTTTCTATAAGCATTGGTATTTTTCAGATGCCACATCATTTTTTAGGTGTACTAAATTTATCTTCAGGGGGGGTGGAATATGCCACTAGTTTTTTTGCAGTTTTACTTTGGTTAGCCATTCGTTCTCACCCAACTCCCATGGATCAGCTGGATTTTCAGCCATAAAAATTCAGACGTGATCTGGATTGCAAGAAGTGTCCATGACTTCAGGCCACGTCAGACGTCGTCGCGTCCCGCACAGACTTTCTTGAAGAAAAAGTAAAAGGTGATCGGGGTGGGAGGAGGAGAAAGTAGAAGGTGATCGGGGTGGGAGGAGCAGGACGAAAAGGCTTTTTTTTGCACTGGTGAGGATGGTCGTGCGTACGTATGGGCTAAACCCATCCAACATAACCACATCGAAGCGCGCATTTTTTTTGCGTTAACGGGTCCGCTAGGGGACCCTTTTTGGGCCAGGTTTGATTGCGTAGATTTCCAACCTAACACAAGAAATAAAACAAACGTTTCTCAGTTTTGATTTGTCAGAGACTTGAGTTTTGAGGCAGATGTGTCAATTTTTCACTGCTTCAAAAACCGTCCTAACTCAAACTCAAAATCAGACGTTTCTCAGTTTTGATTTCTCCGAGGCTGAGTTCTAAGGCATAGGGGTCAATTTTTCAATGTTTCAAAAAAACGGCCTAACTTAAATTTAAAAACAGACGTCTGTTAATTAGACACTCCCTAGATTTATAACATCTTTACACTAAGTATTTTTAACTATTTATAAGTTAATTATGTCAGAAAATGTTTTTTCATGATAGAATCTCTTAAATACATTTATTGGACAACATAGCCAAAAATATTAAGAATCAAGTTTTTCTAGTATTATATAGTTTAAGCTTATGTCGCTATAAGTACGAAAAGCTATATTGGAACTTTGTTTGTTGTAAACAATTTCCTTTTTTCATTTCAGCTAGATATTATTTAATGGTCTCAACTTTTCATAGTATAACGATAACATAAAATTGTGAATAATTCAAAGTAATCCAAAATATCACCTGCCACTTTGGCATACTATATTATGTTCTATGTCTATTTTATTAACTATAAATATCATGCATTTATGAATATTTAGCAAATATCCTAATCAAGGATTCTTGAGTACAAGCATTTACTTAGATACAACTAATAGACCGTTCTAGAATTCGTAAGACGTCTACAAAAATTTCATCACCGAAATACATGTTCGCCCTCCCCACTCCACATTTCTCATTTATATTAATTAAAATAAAGGACACATATAGTTACAAACGACGTGTGTGTGGTACCCGACGCTGGTTGTTTTGGTTTTCAAATCTTGATGACACTTCACATGTACGAGAATGTATCTCTCAGTGAGACCGAACATGTTTATGCTTCCAATCAATTTAGCGGTCCTACTCATGATACATAGAAAGAAAAGATCGAGAAAGCCTTGCACCGAGACTAGTAAGTAGTCATACCCCGTCGCCACTTCAACCCCTCTGACTCGCAAAAGTTCATAATTATGAACATGCATATAGATTAAATATGTTGAGAATGCATGTGGAAAGAAAGAGAGATATAGAGATTGAATAAGATGCATATTTGAAAATTTTGCTCATATTTTTCATCAACCTAGACCCATGTTTAGAGGAAAGAGTTTGGACAAAAGAAAAGAAAAAACCTCAAGGAGGAGGAGAGGAAGGTGTCCAGAGATTCTCCAACTCCCACCGAACAGTCACGAGTCTCCTCCTAATCACGTCACCCACCCCCGACCCGGCCGGCCACGCCACGCCACGCCAATCCTCGCAACCCCCGCCATGGCCGACGACGAGGACGCCGGCGCCCTCTCCGACGTCGACGAGGACCCCCTCCCGCCCCCGCCGCCCCCCTCCACCTCCTCCTCCACCTCCCCATCCAAACCCCCACCCCAATCCGCACCCCAGCCCCACCACGCCGATGCCGCCGCCCAGCAGCAGCGCCTGCAGGACCTGGCCGCGGAGCTGGACGCGGAGCGCCGCCTGCGCCGCGCGGCCGAGGAGTCCCTCGCGAGCTCCGAGACCCGCCTCGTCCGCCTCAAGGCGTTCGCGCAGGACGCGCTGCGCAAGCGCGACGACCTCAAGGCCGAGTCCGCCGCCTCCGCGCGCGCGCTCCAGGCGCTCCAGGCCGAGGCCGCCACCGCCACCTCCATGCTCTCCTCCGGCCTCGAGCGGATCTCCGCCAAGGCCAACCCCTCCGCCCCGCCCGCCCCGCTCCCCACCTCCGCCAAGTACTCCGCCGGCCTCCCCGCCCTCGCCTACGGCGTCCTCAAGCGCGCCAACGACATCGTCGACGACCTGCTCGCCCAGATCGACGCCGCCGGCCGTGACCGCGACCGCGCGCGCGGCGACATGGACCGCCGCAACTACCAGATCGCCATCGAGGTGTCCGAGCTCGAGGCGGCCCTCGCCTCCCGCGCCGCCGAGTCCGAGGCCCTCTCCAAGTCCCTCTCCGACCGGGAGGCCGAGATCTCCGTGCTCCAGGATAAGGTTGCCTCCCTCCAGGCCAAGATGGACGCGCAGAGGCCCGTCCTCGCCGACCAGATCGGCTGCGCCTCCAGGCTCTACGATGAGCTGCGCGAGGTAGTCATGCTCGTGGACGCCGACGCTGCCACCGCGCTGCCCGACTCCGTATTCGTTTGGAAGGAGACCGACGTCGAGGAGAGCCTCAAGGTGTCGCTGGAGGGGACCAAGATGGCGTACGACATTGCCGCCATGGCGCTGCAGAAGGTCGGGCTCTGGAGGGATAAGGGGAACAGCAAGGTGACCGAGCTGGAGGAGAGGGTGGAGGAGCTGGCCCGGGAGAAGGAGCACATTGGGGTGCTGCTCCGGAGTGCGCTGCAGGCTAACACGACGGAGGTTCTCAAGGTTGCGGAGGACGGGCTGAGGGAGGCCGGGATCGAGATAGGCCTCAACGGCCACAGGGATCACAGGCCAGGTAGCACCGAGAAGGATGAGGTCTATACATTGGTAAGTGCACTATGATTGATGTCATGCTGTTGCAAGTTCACGGGCCTCACATATATCTAGCATTACTGAATTGTTTGTTCTGTAACAATCAATCAACCAACATTGCAGGCAGGCGCATTGGAGAACAGCATGAAGGAGTCCCAGATTAAGATCATTGAGCTGCAACATCTTGTTGAAGCACAAAGGTAGCTACTTTGATTGATGCATTTTGTGTGGTTGTCATTTTATTTTCTGCTGCACTGCTTGTTGAACTTGAGTAACATTAATGAAATTAGTGGTTTAATGTGGAATGGCAATGTAGTTTAAAGCATATGCTTTCTGGCCTTCTTATTAACCAACAATAGGCTATGCAAATTGATGGTATGAACCATTATTTAACATACAACTCTTGGCATCTTGATATAGACAATTGAAGCTGCAATGTAATTTCCTATCCCCGGTGTTGTTAGATAATCCTAATTTGCTTCCTCTATGTGCTCATCTATGTACGTTTCTGGTTTTCAGGGCAGAGTCTAGTCTACTAAGGACGAGGATGGAAGGGCAAGAAAAAGAAATTGGCCAGTTACGGAAGCAGATAAAGCATCTTGAAGAGAAGGAAAGGGTGGCAAACGAAAGTGTAATGTTCTCCTCATCTCTATTCTGATGTTTCAAGTATACTACTTCTCTTGAGAAGGTTGGAATCAATGAGGCAGCACATAACTTAGTTTGATGCATTCTTCAGGTTGAGGGTCTGATGATGGACGTAACAGCTGCTGAAGAGGAGATTAAAAGATGGAAGATGGCAGCAGAGGAGGAAGCTGAAGCTGGTAGATCAATTGAGCAAGAGTTCCAGACTCAGGTGCGTTTATAGTTTATAAAGATGCTCTCCATACAATTCTGCTTCTTCTTTATGCTTTTGGCATCTTGTTTGTGTTTTCATGAGTTATATATTAGACAACCAGTGGTTTGACTGAATTAATCACTTAGCATAGCAGTTACTCTGTATCTGATATTTTAAAGAACAGAGTACTATTAGGCCCAGTGAGCATGCCAGCAAACTACACTGTGTAGTTTTGCAACTTATGTTTTGTGTTTTGACAGCAAAGCTATACACAAAGTGTAAGAAAGCACATGATCATAGTAGGCATGCTTCAACACTTAGAGCATCTCCAGCCGTTCGCCCCCCAAGGCGATTTTCGGCGCTATTATAGCGCCGCTTGGGGGTCACTCGGGCGGCGATAGCGGCTTGGGGGGGCCGGCTACCTAGCCGCGGCCCCAAGATATCCCCCCAAGTTCGGCCAAATTTCGACCAATTCTAAGTAAATTTGGGCCAAATCAAGTAAATTAGACCAACTTCGACCGATTTCATTAAAATTCGGGCATATTTTACATAAACGACGGAACAAAAGAAACACTAGGCTACTGCTGGAACAAGAAGGCGTAGAGGGCGTCCACGGACGTCTCCTGGGCGCCTCCTCCAGCAGTGCCGCCGGCGGCGCCATCGTCGTCGTCGCCACCATCCTTTGGCTCCGGCTTGATGCCGGCCTGCGCGCCACAGGTCCCGCCGCCGCCGCCATATGTTATGCTATTCTGATGATAGCAATGGTTTATTCTTATTTAGCTTAGTGATACCCAGTGTTCAAGAAAGCGTTTTTAAGCGGCGATTAATCACGCTTAAGTGCTGAGCAACAGCAAAACTCTTCGCTTTTTCCCTAAGAGGTAGATTAAGCGTTAAAAAAACATTTGGCTAAAATTTGGTTGTTTTTGAACTTCTCTAATTGGCTGCTTGCACAATAATGACAATATGTCATTTATCTTATTATTAGGGTCTGTTCGGGAACTATTTGAACCTGCTATTTTTCTTGTTGTTTGAACATCATGTGTTTTTTTATGCTGTGAACTGCTATTTTAGATGCTATTTCAATTAACTATGTGCTATGTTTCCTATTTTCCTGTTCATATTATTCAAAAGAAGCAAATTTTGGCCAATTAAGCAAAACGCTTAATCGCGCTTAAGAAGCTATGGTCTTCCGCTTCTCTTAAGTTTTCCGCTTTTTTGAACATTGACTGAGACCAACATACTTCCTTTATTGTACGATGTAGCTTGTTTTGTTTTACTACATGCTATTAGGTTTATTATCAGTTGCTCCATTGTTGTATTCAGTTTCATTATAATGAATTGTTTCTATGTGGTTCTTGTTGTTACATCTTGGAAGTTAGTTAAAGCAACACTGTAGTGTTTGTACTTCTAGTGTTAGATATGGCATTGCCACTTTGTCCTAGTAGAAGCTAAAAAGCTTCAGTTGAGAAACTATAGTTTTTGATGCTTTAAGTGACTCTGCCCGTTAGTAAAGATAACTAACTGATGTGTAATGAAGTGCAAGGAAGGGCTAAATCAGTAGTGGCTGGCAACAAATATAGCTGAGTCCCATAACTTGGTACTCCCTCCAATCCATATTAATTGTCCTGAAATGGATGTATCTCGACATATTATAGTGCTAGATACATCAATTTTAGGACAATTAATATGGATCGGAGGGTCTGTGAAGGATAATTTATTGTGCAAGGTAGCATAAACGTTTCATGATTTATTTTGGGGAAAAAACATCTGTAGGTAAATCGGTGCTAGGAAACGTCTTATTTTGAGCCATTCTTTTGTTTAAGCACTTTGATATCCAGTTCCTCCTACCCCTTTGATCCTAGACTCTCTGCTGTCCCTCCTGTGTTAATATGTAAACTACCTTTTCCTTTAAATTATGACAGTGGGAGCTTCACAAGTCAAAAAATGGTTTTTTTTTTCTATAGGGGTGCAAAGTATCCTTTCTGGTTGTAATCAACGGGCTTGATTGTTGATAATTTGTAATGCGGCTGTGTGAAGGATATATGAATGTCCAATGATGCATAGTGTCTTGATGATTTATTTTTAGAAGAGTATATGTTGCAGGGAAATTGCTTGTCCTCATAGCGGATGAAGCGTCCTTTCCTGTTATAATCAACAGTCTTCTTGATGTTCTTGATAAAGCTGAACTGAATTGTAATGATCCTTCATTTTATCGCACAGATTTCATCCATCCACAAGGAACTAGAGGAAGCGAGAGTGGCGATGGTGGAGCTAGAAAACAAGCTCAAGTTCAAGGAGGAGACGGCTGCTGCAGCAATGGCAGCACGTGATGCCGCAGAGAAATCCTTAAAGCTGGCCGACACGAGATCCGCGAGGCTGCGTGAGCGGCTGGAGGAGCTCAATAGGCAGGGTGAGGAGTCCGACAACAGGACGGACCCGAGCAGCCGCAGCGGCCACAGGTACGTGTGCTGGCCATGGCAGTGGCTGGGGCTGAACTACGTGCGGCTCCCGCCCGCCGAGGCAGAGGAGACCTCCAACGAGATGGAGCTCTCTGAACCCCTGATATAGCCGCGGCGTGTTGTTTATACAGATCGAAGCATGGGTCGTCTGCTCCTTTGTTTCGACAAAAGTAAAGATAAACATTAGTTTTTTTTAGTTTGGGTTCTTCCTGTAGATGTTTGGCAAATTTGTCAGTGTGCAGACTCACGAGGGTGTTCGTCGGTGCCATGTAATTGTAGAGAAAGTTACTGATTTGGGATATAGTGAAGATGTTTTCATTCTTTGGGGAAATCGTCTTGTTTCGACATGTCAGTTTATCCAGGATTTTATTTTGCGGATTTAGTTGATTATGCAGACAACATATATGATTTTCTATAAATAGCAAGACTACGTTCAAAAAATAAAATAAAACAGCAAGACTTTGCAACTAGTAAAGATGTAGTTTCACCTAGAAGCTACTCCTTCGGTTCACAAATATAAGATGTTTTGGATATTTCAATATGAACTACATACAAACTGAAATGAATGAACAGAATACACTAAAATGTGTTTATACATCTGATTCAAAAAAAAAGGTTAAAACATTTTCTAATTGTGAACGAATGAAATATTATCATACACTAAAACACGTTTATATACATCTGATTTTAAAAAAAGTTAAAATATCTTATAAATTTATGAATGGGGAAATCTAACAAAGAGTACAAATAAACAGGACGTGTTGGCTGGAAATTGAGTTGAGTTGCTCTGAAGTGTACAAGCACACACATGGGATGGGAACTAAAATGGCTTGTGAACCATCCGCTAACTTCATCCTCCAACAATGTGATCCATCTCTAACTTCATCCTCCAATAATGTGATCAAATCATGAGCCTGCCTGCGCAGCGAATCCGACGATTCCGGGCGGCGGAGGAAGAGCTGTTCTCGCAGGCGCCCTTGCGGCCAGATCGCTGAAGATCGGACACAACATTGCAAAAGAAGAAGGGATCAAACTTCAGAACCAGAAGATCAACCTTCAGTGCTACTGTATTTGTCTCTGAATTTTGCTGGGCGGTACCTGATCTGCTGGCTGATTATCGCCGCATATTGGCTCGGGATCTTCTCCAGCGCCTCGAGCGCGAACCTCTCCTCCTTCTCCACACGGGACATGTCCGCCGACATGATCTTGGTGAAGTCCACAAACTGCAGTCGTTGGGCAGCATGAGGTGGGAACTGAGTTAGTCTAGCACATGGCATATCCTGTGTGAGAGAAGCAGAATAACTATACATTTGTGATGATGATGCTACCACACATCATACCTGGAAGTTATCGAATCGACATCGGCCGTCATGGAACCGCATCTGATCATCGTCCCATGGCCCGTCGCCAACCCCGATGAGGATGATGGACAGAGGGAAATTGCTGCAAACAAACACAAACCATGTAAGTAGTATGTATCAGTATCACCAGAACTTATGTAAACTAGGCAAGTTCTGCAAGCAGCTACTCTGCATTCCACTGTCCCCAGTAGTATTTAGTAACCTGGCATGGATGAGGGCCTGAAGAGTCCTCTCCTCCATGAGGTTCTCTGATCTTGCTTCTTCCGGGTTGCTTGCAGGATGAGCACCGCAGCCTCTCGGAATCTTCGGTTAATTACACGAGCAACACAAAATCATCACAAAAAATTCATGTCATCAAGGCAACCACAGAAATTAAAATTATCTTAAAAATTTTAATGTCTGACAAAGAGTGAAAGTTGTAAAGAGCCACAGAAAAATGGCCGTTGATTGATCACCTGCCCATCGGAAATTATCAACAGGATGTGGTACTGATGCCCAGAGCCCTCAACTATCCCCATCGCAGCCTCTATGATCGGCGCCAGAGACGTCGGCCCTGAACCATAAACCATTTACAAGTCATGAGACACAATTCACAAGACCAAATTTTCTCTTGCAGAATTCAGTGGCCTAAAGATGATCGTCTTACCGGAGAGCTGAACATGTGTGGCGATCTCCCGGTACCTCCGCAGCGCCTCTGGGACATTGATGCACGGCCGGCCATCCCTGTTGAAGCTGAACACCCCCTGGTCATGGGTCGACGCTGGTGGAGGAATCCATGATGCACCACCAGTTTGTTCAGTCGACGATGTTTGAGCAACAAAGAAGATATTGGATATATAGAGGCTCACTGTCCCCGAAGCCGAAGTAGGGGACGACATTGTCCTCGTCATAAGCCAAGAGTGTGTCGCCGACGATGCCGATGGCCTCCTCGTATGGGTTAGGGGAGGTGCCGAGGTCGTGCAAGCTCCTCCCACCGAAGCAGCGTTTCCCTGCTTAATCCATGGAAAGTTTCAAAACTGCTTGTGATGCATGATAACTGAAGAAAAGGAGATAGATGAAGTTCTTAAGACAGTAAGGAAGAACTAACAAAACAAGAGCAAAAGGAGCTAGCTAAAGTTCTTAAGAGAGTATGCTCTGATAACTGCTAACTAAATATGTCCTGATAACTGTCGTATGCTCTGTTTTAGGTTCGCCCGGTGATACGTAATACATATTCAGGTGGGGGAGTTCTGTCCCCACCCCTGGCGGCGAAAATTGAAAAAAAAAAGGTTCTTAAAGACAGTAAGGAAAAACTAACAAAATGAGAGCACCTGTCCACTGGTTGCTCTTGGTGAAGTCGACCCCGATGATGAGGTTCGATGACTCGAGTCCGACGTGCTGGAGAGCAGCCTTCACCTGCAAAGGTCGATCGACGCCGAAAAGTATCAATCAGATCATCTCTGACTGAGTGGATGTAGAAGCCTGTAGAGGACAACAAACTGGGACTGAACAGGATACGGTGACAGACATATTACCTGATCCAAGGTGTAGGGTGTGTGATGCTCTGCTCCCCTTTGAGATGATGGGCTTTTGGTGCCATGTCGCTTGGCGGGAGTCACCGTCCAGGAAGCGACGGCGCAGCAGAGAAGCAGGAAGGCCGAGAGGATCATCGCCTCGGACCGACGGTGACGGTGGACGGCGGCGGAATCGGCAGCGTATTTTGCGCGTGGAGGTGGAGGAGAGCCGATTGGGCGAGAAGCGAGAGAGTTGGTACCAACAATGGAGCGTGCTGTCAGTGGATTTTTATGGTGAAAGCGAGGAGTAGGAGAAGTGGCTCAAGGCAGTGAGAAGCTTCCTCCCAGGGAATGTATGATAAGTAATAAACAGTAGAAAAACGCGCAAACCTGACGCCTGAGTGAGGTACGACGTACGTGCGCCGCCTTGATAGTGGAATGAAGAGTTGAGACTTGAGAGCAGCTTAGCTTAATTCGCAGCTAAGGTTCGTCCCGCCCGAGTCAAGTCGTCAGTGATCACGCGGACTTATCTCAGACCTCGACTATACTAGTATCATGTTCCAGGTTGTTTCTCCTGCTCCTGCTTACCAACTTGTTTCAGCGTCACCGTCGATAGGCCTTACGCGTCCGGCCGTTCCAGCCTTAGGGCAATTAATAAGTGGTGATTGAAACGGACACCATTTTCTTTTATCCACTAGCACAATGCCCGTGCGTTGACATAAAGCTATAGAAAAGACAAGAAGTACTTTACTTAGCGAATTGTCAAAAGATGATGGTGCCTTGCAACTGTCTCATGATTCACGGTTAAAAAGAGAGCAAACATATAACGAAAGATCATGGTATAGTCGTTGAAAAATCTTAAGCGGCCATAGTAGGTCCTTTGCAAGATTTATAGTGGGTTAATTTTGAATTTAAAACATACAAGAATGGACATGAGTAAGTTGACGCGTAAGATTGTGAAATTGCAATTTGTTTGCTCTCATATGATAGAGCTGGAAGACTGGTTGGGAAGAGAAATTAAAATCAAGACAATGGTCATGAGTTAGGGTCCCGTACTATTTATAATTTGTGTATTTATGAAAGTGTTATTCTCATGTATGGAAGAAGCCCATCTCGGGAATAACCAAGATAAAGGTGGATGCTGGGTTCATCCAGGAAAACTTGGTGGGATCAAGTGGGGCAATAGCGCGTGATAACCATGGGGAGTTTTTGGGAGCTGCAAACTGGTTCTTATCCCATGTTAGCTCTGTACTATCTGCCGAAATACAAGCCATAAGGAACGGGTTATATCTTGCGGCTCACCTCGGATGCAACAAGGTAATCACCAAATCAGATTGCTCAAATGTTGTGGATGTTGTCACTCAAGATGATACGTACATGGGCCGAGACTCAGCTGTCATTATGGAGTGCAAAGCTTTGTGCTTGGATTTTGGTGAAGTTTCTTTCACATACTGCCCAAGAGAAGCAAACCAACACTTTCATACACTTTTGATCATATTTGGACTAACCTATTAACTCAGTGCACCCCAGTGCCAGTTCCTGTTTTCTGCTGTTTTTCTATTTCAGTTTTCCCCCATATAAAAAGTGCCAGAAAAATTCCGGGAAAAATACAGGAAAAATCAGCGTACAGGAAGCTTCGCGAATAGCCCGAGTGGGACCAGAGGGGAGCCAGGGGGGCCCAGGCGGCCACCCGGCGCGACCCCACCCCTGGCCGCGCCAGGGGGGCGCCTAGGGACCCTGGTCCACCTCTGGCTGCCCCCTTCGCCTATTTATTCTCCGTCACGGGGAAACTCCGAAGACAGAACCCTATTTCGCAAACTCGCCTCTGTTCCGCCACCGCCACGCTTCCGAGATCGGGAGCACCAGAAGACCTTTTCCCGGCACCCTGCCGGAGGGAGGGCCGACCTCCGGGAGTCTCCTCTCCACCATGGATGCTCCCCGGATGTCTCGTGAGTATTTTTCCTTGGACCATGGGTCCGTGATCAGTAGCTATGTGATGTTCTCCTCCCCTCTTTGTTCTTCATGGTTTAGACCTCATGAGATGCCCTACATGATCGAGGCACTTTTGTAATCTTTCTGCTATTGCTATGCTGAGTTTGATGGGATTTGATGGATTATGAGATTATGTTCAGATTGTGATAGAGTAATATATTTGGTTTTTATCTCTTATATTTTTGTTCCTAAGTAATTCTTGCATGTTCTTCATTGCTGTTTATTAATTTGGCCAAGTAGTAGGTAGTGACTCCAAGAGGGAACGTTATGCTCGATTGTGGGTTCATGCCCCCGATGACACGCTTGAGTGACAGAAACATGAGTCTAGGGGATGTGTTGTTGCCACAAGGGGGAAAACAACGGTGCTTGTAACCGCGGTTGCAAGGATTGTTTACTTTACGCAAAGTTCTTTTTAATGCAGTTTTCTGTTGCTTTGGGTTTACACTTTGGGTGGGGCTCGCAACTTAATACCAGCGAGATGTTCTGGATAGATATCTCAAGGTGGATGATTAGTAGTAGATGCAGTTGGATTACGGTCTACTTATTTTGGCGTACTGCCCGTGCTTTTGAGCCTCTTCCTTTCTTTTGTAGCATAGTTAGCATTGCGGTGCGTTCATAATCCTGTCAATTGCCCTTCTGTAATTTGTTTACCTCGCATAGCAGTTTTATCGTCTTTTGGGAGAGAGACATCACTAGCGAACATCACGTATCCCGGTCCATATCCTTATTACTGTTTCCACGCTATATTTACTTTCCTGCTTTTTACTTTCAGTTGCTATCATTATCCTTTGTGTTTTACCCTTTGTGAACAACAAGACCAGAGAGATTGACAACCTCTCTGAACTTCGTTGGGAACAAAGTTATCTGTGTCTGTGTGCAGGTCCACGTTAGTTGCGCCGCTGACACCTACTTATCATCTCTGGAGTCCTACTGGAGACAAACCTTGGTATCTTCACCGAGGGAAACTTGCTGCTGCGCTACATCTCAACCTTCCACTTGGGGTAACCAACGAAGGGCGAGAAGCCATCAAGCAAATTTCTGGCGCCGTTGCCGGGGACTCCGAGTGCTAAGATAGGGGAGTTGCACACTACCCTTTACCTTTGTTTTTTAGTCTTGTTAGTTTACCTTTCAGTTTTTATCGCAGTGTCCTTTATGAAAAACCACAAAAATAGTTGCTACCTTTTGCCTTTGTCTTGCTTTGCCTATTTATGCTATCCTCACCGTGGGTGATGAACCACCCAAATATGGTAGGATGGACATGTTTCACTTGAATCGTCTTCGATCAATTTGTGCTCGCGCTAAAAACCCAACCGACTTGGTTGAGGGAAAATCATTGGATGAGCATGCTCATTATATGCGGCACCGCCTATCTCAGAAAGGGAAACACTTATGGGATCAAATACATGTTTCTTATTGCCATGCTAAACTTTTGTGCCACATTTATGATTTTACTTGTTGTTCTAATATAGATCATAAACACCTCCCTTTCCAATGTGAGTTTAATGAAAATGAGATCTTATCTTCTTATGCTAAAGGTGTTTATGAATACTTTGATGTTGAAAAGATTGAAGAGTTTGTTGCTTTTAAAGGTGCCTATGAGATTGCTTCTTTGATTGAAAAGTATCACGATATTATTTTCGAGTCTAAAAACTTTGCAGTTCTTGCTTATTGCTTCGAGAATTATACTTCCAATTCTTATATTGAGGATTTTAAAAATAAAATGTTTGCTGCCCAAGAAGAGGCCAATGATTGCCTTGAGGAGGAATCCCATGATTTCGAGGACTCACTTGAAATATCTCTTTCTGAAAATTTCAATACTTGCTTTGTTGATGGCCAAGATGCCACTATGGATGATGCTGACAAAAATGAACTCTCTATAGTTCCTTATGTTAAGCATGAAATTGTTGCTATTGCACTCACACTTGATTGTCCTATTATCCTTTTGAAATCTCAAACTCATATTCCGGAGAATTGTGCTCTTATCAAGGCTCAATGTGATGGGTTGCATTTATCTTATAATCCTAAAGACCGTGTTGAAAACTATACACGTGTGCTTGTAGTTCATGAACAACATGATTTATGGGATAGTTATATTCTTGATGTTGTTCATGACACTACTGAAAATTATTTTGAGAGAGGGAAGTTTGGTTGTAGAAACTCCCATATTAATAAAACTTCTCTTTTTACGTTGAAAGTTTTGAAGATGTTCTTGTTCCACCTTCCTATGTTGGTTTCTTTGTGCTTCTTTGATTTATTTTCATACAAGATGCCTATGCATAGGAAGTGGGTTAGGCTTAAATGTGTTTCATATTTGTTTCTTGATGCTCTCTTTTGCTTCAAAATTCTTATTCTTGTGAGAGCATCTTCTATAATCTTGAAGCCTAGCTAAAGGCATAAAAGAAAGCGCTTTCGGGAGGCAGCCCACAACGAATTTAGGTTTTTATTTTTGCTTTTGTTGAGTCTTGATGATTGTTACTGCTGTAGAAACATCATTGTATCTTTATTTTTCAGCTTTGTGCCAAGTTACAGCCTCTTACGGTAAGGGAAGTAAAAGTTGTGACATGCTGTCCAGAAAACAGATTCTGTCCTCGTGAGTAGAAAAATTCCAAAAAAATCCCAGTTCATCTTTTTGAGCTGATATTTTTACACAGTATGCTCTATACAATTACGAAACTTCCGTATGTTCTGAGTTTTTTGATTAGAGTTTCAGAAGTGCCCCTAAAAAATTATTTACTATCTTCTTTTCTGTTTTTCACAGACTCTGCCACGTTTTGTCTCTCCTAACTTTTGCAAACCTTAAGCTTGCTTTTTCTTTGCAAAAACTTTTTGGCACTCTTGAGAAACAGTATCTCTTCAAGAATATCTTTATATCCAGTGGGAAAAATTATTTTATTAAGGGTACTAACCTCTCTAATCAGCTTATGATGAGTTATGTATGAAGGGAGTTTTCAAGTGTGCGATGAAAGATGATGAAAGAAGATCCAGGAGTGTCAAGCGCTCAAGCTTGGGGATGCCCCCATGAATCCCCAATAAATATTCAAGGAGACTCAAGCATCTAAGCTTGGGGATGCCCCCGTGCATCTCCTTCTCCATCAACATTCATCAGTTCGTCCTTCGTTTCACTATATTTTTATCACTTCATGCATTATGTGCTATGCTTGGAGCGTCTCGCTCTTAGGTTTTTTTTTAGTTTTCTTTATCTTTGCTTGCTGTTCATAAAAAGTTAGATCCCGTCTTACTTTGTGTGGGAGAGAAACACGCTCCACTTTCAAAATTTAGAACACATCATAGGATTTTTCCTGCTTATCTTTTTCCTGTTGTGTGTTCTTTATCTTTTCATAGCTACTGCCATGTTTAGTTTTAGTCTTAGTTTGTCTTTAGCAAGAGCCTTGGCTTTTGTTTAGTTTGTTGCTGGAACTCTTTTTAGTTTTCATGTTTATCTTGTTAAATAGAGTTGGTTGTTGCACTGAGTTGTGTCTTGTCTTGAAAGTAGGTAATTGAGGTTGCTATTTAATTTTAGTAGTAACTTGCAATGGTTTTGAGGTATTGATGTGAGTAATGTTTGAACTTTTGGTGTCAAGAGCTCTAGCCTATAAGTGATAGGTGTCGTATTTTGGGCAATCCGTGTTTATTTTCAAAACCTACAAAACTAGTTGAGAACTCTAGCTAGTAGATGGATCACTAATCTTTGGAGGGATCGAATATTAGAGAACACTCACGTACCATGAGTCAAGGTTGCGCAAGGATAACCAAACCCCCATACACTCCTCCTCGGGGTACTTGTCTCTTTGTGAACCTCCTTATTAGATTGAGAGTTACCGATAATAAGTGCATGAGTTCTTCGGACTAATGTAAGTATTGAAAGTTGACACTTCCACCTTCCCATATTTTGCTAGCCTCTCCCGTGCCGTGCATTGCTTTCTTCTCACTCCGAGAGTTGGCGTCCTCCTTCGCCGGTACATCCAAACCCTTGGCATGATACGCTCTGTCATCATAAGCCTCCTTATATCTTTCCTCAAAACAGCCACCATGCCTACCTATCAAGGTATTTCCATAGCCTTTCCGAGATATATTGCCATGCAACATCCACCTCTTCATGACTTGATCTTCATGTCATACATGTTCCTGCTACACTGGCAGCGACATACATTGCATACATCATGATAGCTACATCTTCTTTATGATTTTGAGTACCTTGTAAAGTGTGAAAGATCTCCTTTACCTTCTTGTAAAATAGAGTGTTGCCCTTAAGTGAGGAAAAGATCCCAAAGTGGACACAATAAAAGATCCCAAAGAGGACAAATGAGAGTTAAATAGAAAGAGCCATTGAGGCCACAAAAAATACAAAAAAAAGAAAAAAGAGAAAAAGAAATAAAAAGAGAGAAAGGGGCAACACTACTATCCTTTTGAGAGATCCACACTAGTACTCCCTTTATATCCTTGTACTCCATAGAGATGATCTTCATGCATATAGCTATGTGGGGACCTTCACACTATAGAACTTGGCTTGCATATTCCAAGGATGAGCCTACTCAAACGAGCTCTAGGTCTTCATGAGCGAGCAAGTTAGATGCACCCCACTAGTTTCATTGGAGAGCTTCCTAGCTCGTATGTGCATCCGTTGCATGGAAATCCCTACTCCTCACATCATATCTATCATTTGGCATCTCTTGCCTATGATTGTCCTCATTGATGTGAGCCTTTCTCATCCTTTTTGTCTTCCTCCTTCGCATTTCTCTCTTTGCCATCCTAAGTGTCAACTCTCGTGCTTACGCTCATCCATTGCATGAGTGCTCGAAATATTGAAAAGGAGTGGATCAAATTGACTTGTACCTGGCTAGTGGTCTGGGGACGAGTCAAGATATTATTCCAAAGAGGACCAAGTGTGAAACTTTAGTAGATTGAGTTCTCAACACAAAAAAAATACTTTTTTTCTCGTATTCCCTATCCCCCTTCTTGCACGCAAACACCATTTGGAGACATTCGAGTCACGGACAGCGAGAGCTCTTGCACCTAATGTTCTTTTGTTACTTGTTTCAATGCTAATATAGACTCTTGCATGTTATGACTTGAATTGAATCTCTAACCTTGATTGCTTTACTTTTCAAAGTTCTTTTATGGTTGCTAGCATGTCACTACAGAAATTATGCTGTTATCATTTACCTACTCGAGGACGAGCAGGAATTAAGCTTGGGGATGTTGATACGTCCAAAACGTATCTATAATTTCTGCTTGCTCCATGCATGTTTTGTGTGATATTGCTAGGTTCTAGATACACTTTCATACACTTTTGATCATATTTGGACTAACCTATTAACTCAGTGCACCCCAGTGCCAGTTCCTGTTTTCTACTGTTTTTCTATTTCAGTTTTCCCCCATATAAAAAGTGCCAGAAAAATTCCGGGAAAAATACAGGAAAAATCAGCGTACAGGAAGCTTCGCGAAGAGCCTGAGTGGGGCCAGAGGGGAGCCAGGGGGCCCAGGCGGCCACCCGGCGCGGCCCCACCCCTGGCCGTGCCAGGGGGCGCCTGGGGTCCATGGTCCACCTCTGGCTGCCCCCCTTCGCCTATTTATTCTCCGTCACGGGGAAAATCCGAAGACAGAACCCTATTTTGCAAACTCGCCTTTGTTCCGCCGCCGCCGCGCTTCGGAGATCGGGAGCACCAGAGGACCTCTTCCCGGCACCCTGCCGGAGGGAGGGATGACCTCCGGGAGTCTCCTCTCCACCATGGATGCTCCCTGGATGTCTCGTGAGTAGTTTTCCTTGGACCATGGGTCCGTGATCAGTAGCTATGTGATGTTCTCCTCCCCTCTTTGTTCTTCATGGTTTAGACCTCGTGAGCTGCCCTACATGATCGAGGCACTTTTGTAATCTTTCTGCTATTGCTATGCTGAGTTTGATGGGATCTGATGGATTATGGGATTATGTTCAGATTGTGATAGAGTAATATATTTGGTTTTTATCTCTTATATTTTTGTTCCTAAGTAATTCTTGCATGTTCTTCATTGATGTTTATTAATTTGGCCAAGTAGTAGGTAGTGACTCCAAGAGGGAACGTTATGCTCGATTGTGGGTTCATGCCCCCGATGACACGCTTGAGTGACAGAAACATGAGTCTAGGGGATGTGCTGTTGCCACAAGGGGGAAAACAACGGTGCTTGTAACCGCGGTTGCAAGGATTGTTTACTTTACGCAAAGTTCTTTTTAATGCAGTTGTCTGTTGCTTTGGGTTTACACTTTGGGTGGGGCTCGCAACTTAATACCAGCGAGATGTTCTGGATAGATATCTCAAGGTGGATGATTAGTAGTAGATGCAGTTGGATTACGGTCTACTTATTTTGGCGTACTGCCCGTGCTTTTGAGCCTCTTCCTTTCTTTTGTAGCATAGTTAGCATTGCGGTGCGTTCATAATCCTGTCAATTGCCCTTCTGTAATTTGCTTACCTCGCATAGCAGTTTTATCGTCTTTTGGGAGAGAGACATCACTAGCGAACATCACGTATCCCGGTCCATATCCTTATTACTGTTTCCACGCTATATTTACTTTCCTGCTTTTTACTTTCAGTTGCTATCATTATCCTTTGTGTTTTACCCTTTGTGAACAACAAGACCGGAGAGATTGACAACCTCTCGGAACTTCGTTGGGAACAAAGTTATCTGTTCCTGTGTGCAGGTCCACGTCAGTTGCGCCGCTGACACCTACTTATCATCTCTGGAGTCCTACTGGAGACAAACCTTGGTATCTTCACCGAGGGAAACTTGCTGCTGCGCTACATCTCAACCTTCCACTTGGGGTAACCAACGAAGGGCGAGAAGCCATCATGAGGTCGTGCCGGCTCTTTCCGACGAAGCAACGCTTCCTCGTTCATTGAACATCCATGAGGAACTCAATGCAACATCATGTACCCTACATCATGCATGTCATAGTATTGAACATGTGGGAATTAACAATGATGATGTGCATGTTCAGGTCCAGCCAATAGTGGGCGCAATTCCAGTTGGTACACCCATTGATGGGTTCAACCAATAATGGGTACAATATCGATTGCCTCTCTTCAGGTTCGTGTTCAGGATCATTGGCATCATGATCGATGGCAGCCAAAAGTGAATGGGGAGCAACAAGGCAATGAGCCACATGTGGATGGAGAGTAGCAAGGCAGTGATACAAGCTCATGTGACACAGTGGAACTACCAATTGGGTTGATAAAGGAGACACGTGAAGCAGCAAAGAAGGGTGAAATAGAAAGAAAGCTCTACTGCATATTGCATGAAAGGGGAACATGAAGCGACGAGGAAAGATCTACAAATTGGTTTTAATTACCATGACATTGGAATTTTTATTTCTTATGAGGTTGTGTCTCCTTCCTATAGAGCATTTGTTGCCAATTTGAATTTCTTCATAATCTCTCCCATAGTTTTGGCGACGTCCTCGCCGAACCCCTCTTGTATGAAATCTTGTATAATGGACCCGATAATTGTGATGAGAATAATCGGCATAAGTTTGGCAGCCGCTCCTAACTCGATGTTAGCGCTATCAGCGTTGGCCTTGTTGCTATTCCGTTGAAAAGCCTCGGACAGGAATGTCTCACAAACGCAGGTCCATCTGGCTACCCGCATCTTCTGACACCATGTTGAATTAAGGAATTGATCTCACCTTATTCGCTATGTTCTAGCGGCCGGGTTTTGTGGGTCATTGTAACAGCCCACATGTAATGCCCTTATGATACACCACGTTTTGTACCTTGTCTGTTGAACTTGTAACTCCTCATGGTGGATGTTCATGACTTTGCATGAGATCATTTTGAATTACATTGGGATTGGAGTTTCTTTTGCTTGTGATCAAAGGTGATCAATGTAGTTCAAGTGGCATGATCTTGAAATTGTTCTGATTGCATGTCACCTACCCTCAACCTCATCTTTGGCCTAGCCAATTCTTTTGTCTTGCCAAGGATTCTTGCCTTTTCAAATCTTTTTTACAACATTCAAAACAGTGGCCCCTAGTTCAAATGGTTTGAATTTTAAAAAGGAGCCACATTTTTGTTGTTGCCAAAATTGGTCAAACCAATTTTGAAAAATCCAAAGTAATGCAAGGTGTGAGATTCTTGAGCTCATGGAATTTTTACCCTTGGGTTTCTTTCCAAAGAATCCCAAATGCACCTTTTTCTATGGAAAAATGCACTGTTTGGATTGTGGTGATTTTTCTCTGCATCCAAAAATTTCCCAAACAATTTTGGATGATCAAGCTTGTTGCCAGAGATATTTAAAAATATTGTGCTATATTTTTTCAAAAATGCAGAGGGAATTTATTTTCTTCCCTCTTCTGTTTCCAGAGAACCCCAGCCCACCTGGGCCTTTCTTCTCCCCGCCTGGGCTCAAGCCCGACTCCGAAACGGTAAGTGGAGGATCCCTCCACCGTCGATCCTCGATCGCACGGTCCTCCTCTTTCTTCTTTACACCGTGGACAAGGTCCCCCCGCTCCTCTCTCTCACACCGGCGAAGCCATGACGGCATGGCCTCGTCGACGTGGCCTGAGGCCGCCCCCTTCTTATAAGAGGTGCCGGATCCCCTCCTGGAAACCCTAGGTCGAGTTCCCCCCCTCCAATTTTGCGCGCCACCGCCGCCAGGGCCGTGGGGCATCTCCCTTGTTTCTCCGCCGGTGAGATCAATTCCCCGCCGTGCCGCACTCTTGGCGAGCAAGCGGTTGCGTTCGGCGTCGACCTCATGTTCCTGATCCTTACTCCACCTTGCAGGTCGCGGCTAGGTGTCCAGGGTGGCCCCGCGACGTCATCGTCCATCGCGGCCGTCTTCTTCCCCAGCGTAGGCTTGGTCGATCTCGGTTTCGTCTTCCACTCCGTGAGCACGAGCTCGTCTTGGACGTCCCGTGGTGAGCAGTCGAGCCCCATCCGTCACCCTTTCGCGTAGCTAGGCCGTAGCTTTTCTGTTCCTCGCCATGTACGTCGCCGCCGTGCAGCCCGAGCATGCCGTGTTCGTAGCGCTCCTTGGATGTGCTCGCGCGTGTGGTGTTCGCACCCAGGGCACGCGTATGGCATCAACGAGCCGCCGTGGTCGCCGAGTAGTGTCTCTGTAGTTTCTCGTCAGGTTCTGAACCCGTGCGCCGCCGTGAGTTTTTCTGGGAGAAAGGCGACGTCTTGGAGGGTGCAGGAGGCAGGTGAGGCGTGATAGAGACTCAGTGGGGTCGGGGCAAGCCGTGGACGCCGCCGGCGAGTCGCCGGTGTAGCGTAGCCGAGGAGAGGCTCGTCGACGTTTCACCCCGCGCACTGTCAGACCTGTTGTCTGTCGAAGTTCAGTGCAGTCGCCGTTTTGAAGCGGGGTTAAGTTAGCTGCCGCCCCTGATGTTTCAGAAATCGACTCGTAGTGGAGTGGCGAGGGAGAGCCGCTTGTACCTAGGAGGCCTGGGTTCGATCCCTGGCACCCCCCGTTTTTGTTTCTTTTTTTTCCAGGAGGCTGACGACCGGGCCCCTCGCGTCAGTGGGGTATCGCCCGAGTGAGAAGTGGGCTGAGCCACTGTGTGATTTGGAGTGGGCCTGGCGCCCGAATCCAGCCCAGTGCTGATCCCTTTTTGTTCTTTTTATCTTTCCTTTTTCTTTGCTGTTTGCTTTTCTCAAATTGATTTGAATTCAAATTCAAATCTGGTTTGGGACTGTTGATCTTTTCTGCCTCAAACATATCATGCCATATATGAATTTGGGGTAGAATTGCCCACTGGTCACAGTAGTGATGCGCATTTTGTGGTTTTCCCCCTCTAAAATTTTGGAGTGTGGTCATTTTGCAAATAGCCCCCTCAAATCTTTGTTTTTGTCAAGTGCTGCCCAAATCTAAATATGGCCATGCCATATATGTTTTTGGGGTAGTTTCTCCCAAGGATTTGCATGGTGATAGTGGTTTATCCATTTGAGCCTCTTTCAAATGCATCTAGTGCAACTTTTCACTCAGGTCCCAGGTTCCTGTCCATGTCTTCTTCAATCTTTGCATCTTTGAAAACCAGCCCCTATACATATTGTCATATGCAATGTGGCTGGGTTCCTTTCCTTTGTTGCACCTTCCCGATGTCCAGTTCATCGACATCTCTCCGTCTCCAGAATCGATGTTTTATTTTCACGTTGTAATTATTTTTCTGTTAATTGCATTGTTGGTCATGTCATGTTGCCATGTTACTTGCAACAAAATTAAGGCTAAGACCGAAGCCATTCAATGTAATTAACTGCATATGAAGTTGTTGACGTGTCGTCACCACCTTCATTTAAATCTGACTAGATAGGGTCACATCATGTCGATTAAACTTGATCATACCATCTTTGCGTGTGCATTGTACCCGTTGCTTACTTGTGTGCCTTTTCCTTGCCGGTACTTTACGTTAGCACCTGAGGCCGCCGAGGAGACTTACGTGGAGATTTCCGACACCGAGCCCGAGGACCCTGCTGCGTCTGCTTCGACGACCGATTACCCATGGCAAGGGGAAGATTTATACCATTACTTGATACCTTTCTGCCTACCTGCCTAGCTGTAGTCTAGAATGTTTGTTTGATCCTATCCACTTGCTTATGCCACATTCAAAACCAAACAGCCATGATCCCCACATCCCAGCAAAACATTGTATTGCTAAGATACCGCTGCTCAGCCATTGCTTAGTATGAGTAGGAAAAATTGCTGCTTACCCTATGTTTTGGTTTGGGATATCATGTTATTTAAAGAAGTTGGTTGATATTTATTATTAAATGATGTTAACTTATACTTGACGAAAGATGGGAGACCAGGCTGTTCCCGCCAGGTATTTTGTTCCATTTGAGTCACCTAGGTCCCGAGTTCCGTGTATTGTGTTTCTTGACGAGCGTGCCTAATCGTGTGTGGGATTCTATGGGGTCCCCTTGTCTTACCTACCTAGCTTCATACAGTTCTAGTGGTGGCCCGAGCTGATTTACTATTTGCAAACGTGTGTGTGCTTGGTTGGTACCCCAGCTGTTTTCGAAACAACCCGGACCAACGGAGACATAGTTCCTCTGGTTGGTCCACACTGGTGAGCTAAGGAAGTCCCCTGATTTATAGGTGAGACTAAACCCGACCTTAGCCATACGGAAGAGGCCGATCCGAGAGCGTGGCCGGCTTTTGGATTGGATGTCGACTCCCCGGGGGCCACCCGGAATTGTGTGTTGTTAGTTAGAGGGACTCTGACGTTCCGGAGTTTCAGGCGTTTACCTAGCCAAGTGGAAACCGGGCGTACATGCGAAGCCTATGATGGGCAGTTGGTACACCCCTGCAGGGTTAAATCTTTTCGAAAAGTCGTGTCCGCGGTTATGGACGACTTGAGACCTACTCCTTGTTCATAGAATAACATCAATTTGAAGCATAATTAAAACTTGCCTACCGTGTGAGTGCCTTGGTTGATTTTGTTCGTCCAGGGAGACCGAGAGAAGATCCAGGTTGTGTTATGATTGACGTAAGTAGGTGAATAGCAGACTTATGACGCGATGTCACGTGTATTCTTGGTTCTTACCTCTACTCTAATAGAACGTTAGCCACCATACATGCTAGTGCGGCTGCAACCTTTACCTTTATCTTCTCGTACCGTAGGAAGTTAGTTATCCTGTAATGATATAATCTCACCCCTGTTTTCCTTTTGTGCTTTTACTATTTTGCCTGATCGGCCGCTGCAGTGGAGTACTACCTTGACCCGAGCACTGGACGATACTTCATGGAGGTGCCCCCGGAGGATGACGATGAGGACGACCTCGTTCAGTAGATCCTACAGTTGGACTTCGACGATCCGTGGGTGGACTCTTTATGTGCAGCCCTCTCTAGGGCAATTTGGATTTTAACCGTACTCGGTCGTGTTTGTCTTCCTCTTGTTGCATGATTTTCTGTTGGGTCCACGGACCTCTAAGATGTTGTAATAAATTCCAGTGGCGATGTATGCCCTGGACTCTATATATTTATGTCTTATTTAAGTTCTTTGTTCATATACCTGTTGTCGAGAATCCGGCAGCGACATGAGTGCGAGTGTCGTGAGTCGGTGGCTCTTTATGTGCTACTAACTTGAGCGGGACGCGAAAGCGACTAACTCGAGTTAGCACCGCATCGGGGGCCTTACAGTCATGCACATCTCCTAGCTGACGCACATCTGCTAGTTGGTTGTTGTTTCTCTTCTAGATCATATACTTGGGTTGGGCCACATGGTCTTAAGTGGTGTGATTGGCAGCAAGGCCCATACCAGTTCAACATATCATATGATCTATTTTGTTATTTACTTTAAACTTCTTAACACATGTTAAATCAATATATTCCATTGACCGGACAATCACACCAAATAATCTAATTAGAAGATATAAATCAATAAATCTGTCATACTTTAGATTCATAATAATTGGGCCCTATGCTTAATTGCATCAAGTTATGATATCCACATAATAATAGTGTTAAATTACTCTATTTCGACAAAACAACAACTATATTAGTCGAGAAAATGAACAACTCGTCTCTTGTACTAAACTTTTTTACATTCTCATGAATCTTTCATTAGAACATTAAATACCAATTAGTTATTCATAGATGACAAAATTATTAACATGCAATTTCAACTAGTATGGTTCATTGATTTTGTTAGATGTAACAACAATAACCACAAGAATTATTAAAACCCAAACCGTACACTCGTAAAATTCAAATACCATTGATAACAAATACAAAGTGTATATAACCTTATTTGTGTTGGGATTTAAAATATATTTAAAGCAGTTTTAGTTAAACGAGTTCTATTTTGGTCAATTGTCGACCTAATTTGTGCCACTTAGAGGCACTATAGTATGTTCATCACTTTTGTTCCTATATTTTAGTATATTATAGTTTTTTATGAGATTTCACAACAAATATAAGAAATATCATAATAGAGGTTTCTAGAGTGCGGTTTTCTATCTCAGTTGTAACTAAAAGAAAATAGTGGATTATAGATGCTAACTATCTTCTGCTTACTTTATATACTTGCCCTAGATGGTTGGCACGACTTTTTTTACCCTGTTTTGTTTCCCTTTTCTTTACATTCTTGTTCAACCGGGCTTATACATAACTAGTTAGTGGGTGTGGGTGCTCCATCCAAGACCACGTTACTTCCGAATCGTCGGTGATCATCTTCACATGGAATGTTAATGACTATCGCTGGAATCCCCATGAGATCGACATATTTTCCGTGTATTCATTTCCTTATAGATATGAGTAGAACTGGCAATTTTTTAATGTTTACCGTGCTCCAACATTGTGAGCTACTCCCAGTAGGTAGTAGATTTATTATGTCATTTTAAGATAAAACTTAATTGTTGTTTGTCAACAAACCGAGAAGTGCGGATATGATCCCTCAACTGCAAACCAAGAAAATTAATCCTCGAAATGTGTGAATGCCGCGTAAGACTTGTTTGAAGGGATAAAATTGTTGGCACATGTGTAGCTAATGTATTACTAATATGTTTTGTTTTGTTCCGTAATCGTAATGATAGTGGAGCTCGGCAGGTAAGGTCATTCAGAAAAATGAACTTATATTATCAAACCTTGAAATTTGTATATCCAAAATAGGAAGGGGATAGCGGGCTTTGGCCCGGCATCGCCCAACCCAGCCCAGCCCAGCCCATCTGCAGGAAGAAGAAAGGAAACAGATAGTATTATAAAACAAAATCCCGCAAAATGCTCACTCTTTCCTTCCATCTTCCCAAACCCACAGAAACCATCCCCCTTATCCCCTCTCCACCCCACCTCCACCGTCCGTCCATGGCGATGGCCTCCTCCACCGCCGCCGCGGCGTCCCTGCGGGCCCTCGCCGGCGCCGCCCCGGCCCCGCTCCCGAAGCCGTTCCTCGTGCTGCTCTCCCCGGCGCTCCCACGCCGCGGCCTCGGCCTCGGCATCCGCCCCGCCCGCCCGCGCGGCCCGCTCGTGCCCCTCGCCGCCTCCGACTCCTTCGAGACCTCCGCGTCCGTCGACGTCGCCGAGCCCGAGGACGAGGCCCTCGAGGCCGCCCCGGAGGAGGAGCCGGCGGTCGAGGCGGAGGAGGCGGAGGAAGCGGGGGAGGTGGCGGTCGGGGAGTACGTGGAGCCGCCGGAGGAGGCCAAGGTGTACGTCGGCAACCTTCCCTACGACGTCGACAGCGAGCGCCTCGCGCAGCTCTTCGAGCAGGCCGGCGTCGTCGAGGTCTCCGAGGTGAGCGCTTCCTTCCTCTTTGCCCTCTCCCCCTTCATCCTATGTCCGCCCGCTAGGTGCTCGTCTGTATGCGCACGCTCATACTTTGCCTGGTGAGCAAAATGCCTCAAAACTGTCGAGTCCCAGATTATGTGCTCTGTTTATGCAATACTGAAATTGGTACATTCAGTTCGAAACCATGTACATGATGTCTAACTGAATGTGGTGGCTGTGCCGTTGAAGCTAGCATGCTGCAGCTGCTAGATTCTAGTGTTTATGCACACCTGAAAGTAACACATTCAGTTCTGGATGTAAATTATGTTTAACTGAATGTTGAAGCTCACATGGTGGAGCTGCTAGAATTTAGTTTGCAAGCTTCTTGTGTGGCATGCTTGGTTGCAGTAGGTTGGCCAGCAATTCGATATATCAAGGGATGCATCATGCATGTGTGCTATGTAGGGGCAGGCCATCGCAATTCCTTCAAGAAAATTATTGGTGGGCATGCGTATATAGCTTACTCAGAAACTGTGAAATACAGAGACCGTACTGTCATATGATTTCTAATATGATATTTTGGTCGAATTTAGATGCATTTCTATCTACATAACAGTGTATTGTTTCCTGACGTTGTTACCATCTATTCGCACCTACTAACTCGGATAATGTATATATTTTCTATCTGTTCTAAAATGCAGTTTTTGTTTTGTGGATGCACAGGTCATTTACAACAGAGAAACAGACCAGAGCCGTGGATTTGGGTTTGTCACCATGAGTACCATTGAGGAGGCTGAGAAGGCTGTGGAGATGTTCCATCGCTACGTGAGTGTACTTGATAACTTCATGGGACTATTGTTACTTACGTATTCTGATTTCAGTTAACGGAATCTGTATATAATGGCTGCTCTCATCTTGCATTTGCATATGTTGCCTGTTATAAGTCCCACCGTCCCATTTAATCAATTCTGTTTGCTGTAGTTATTATTACTCTCCAAATTCAAAATCATGTGACTTAAGTGTGTGCTAAAGAATGAACAGACACTCAAGCTTTGCTGATTGACCTTTAACATGGGCAGGACGTGAACGGGAGGCTGTTGACTGTGAACAAGGCGGCTCCTAGGGGTGCCCGGGTGGAAAGGCCTCCCCGTGACTCCGGGTCTTCATTCAGGATCTATGTGGGCAACCTGCCATGGCAAGTTGATGACTCTAGGTTGGTGGAGATGTTCAGCGAGCACGGCAAAGTGGTCGATGCCAGGGTCGTCTACGACAGAGACACTGGGCGCTCACGGGGATTCGGCTTCGTGACGATGGCATCGCAGGCGGAACTTGATGACGCCATCGCTGCCCTCGATGGACAGGTTAGTTCTGCACTTATTTGATTCGCCTACAATTTTTACATACCATGATAACTGCACAAAACAAACCTCGTTTTACCAAGATGTATTGGGTCTCAAATTACTATCTAAATCATACAGAGCTTGGAGGGGCGTGCCCTGAGGGTGAACGTCGCGGAGGAGCGGCCACCAAGGAGGTTCTAATGAAGGTGTATTTGTCGGCTGACTGCAACAAGATTGCTGCGTAAGAGACACGATAGCACGCCCGATACCGGCTTAGACCCCCCCCATCATCCTTCCATCCATCCTTGTGCCATGTCTCCTCTCTCCAGTGTTTTTCTCTTTTGCTATCTGCCTGTTATTTCCCTGTTCTCGATCTGTCGATGCAATTCAAAAGTTTTGTCTGACATACATATGTTTAAGCCCCATTGGTGTTGCCCTGAGATTCGTGCCCGGCGGATACGGAAAAAGGATCTGGAATCTCCTTGTGATCCTCGTTGAATACGTATGTCTACATTTTCGCATGCTTCACATCAAACTGTCTGTGAAACACGGATTCCCATTCCTGATGCTGCAGGGACTGTAGCGTGCCTATATTTGCGATGGTTGGGTGTTGGATCTGCAACTCAGGTCTCGGCATTTTTGGTGCATTGACTTTTGAGCGCGCATAGGTCGTTGACCCCTCCCCCCCGCCCACCCCACACACACACACACCACAGCGCATGAACGAAACATTTGTGCGCGGAGGTGCCATGGGGCGGATAAATTTGTTCATTGTATCCCCTTTTCAGTTTTTTTTTCTTTGAAAATACGCACAAGCTTTGTTCATTGTATCCCCTTTTCAGTTTTTTTTTCTTTGAAAATACGCACAAGCATGCGTATCATCTGTTTATAGAAGAAGGGGTGAAAGCACCCACCCACCAAGTACAACCCGTGCGACTAGGGTCCACCTACATTTAAGCGGACTACTCATCCCCCTTTTCAGTTTTCATGCGACAAGCACGAGTGCACGTTAGTGCGTGATCACGAGACATGCCACATGTGTTTTTCTGCCCTCTCCCCCTCTCCTCGATCCAACCCTAGTGCAAAAAACGTTCGCCTTCATCCCTCTTCTCCATGACCTGATATCGTGAAGGAAATTGCATCCCATCTCCTCCCTCCACTCGGGCAGTTGCTCATCTTTTAGATTTGTATTCCAAGCTACATCCTCTCCCAACCCACCCCTAGAATCACCCCCTCTCCCCTCCAAATTCACGAAGCTACAAAATTTTATAGGGCTCATGGAGGATTTGCCATCTCTGGGGTTTACCGTGGTAGGGTAGATTTAATTGTCGTCTATGTATCGCTAGTAATACACTCTTTTACAGGATTTTGATACTAGGAGCACATGTGAAAAATTGAACTCTACCCACAACACTAGTAACATTTGGCTTAACCTTGCACGCTACTGGTTCACAAGTACTAACAACGTTTGACTAAGTGCGCGATGGAATTGTAACAAAAATACATGATGTTCAGTTATATCTGTAAGAGCATTTCCAAGAAATGACGGAAAATAGCATACCTAAAAATAATTTTAGGGCAGGAGAGACTAGGTACTAAGGGTATCTCATACATATTGTAATTGTCCTTATCTTTTAAGTGCCTACATACTCATGCATGATTTGAAAATTACACATCCTACATAGCTAAATAGTTTATCGTCAATACCTCTATTATTTTAACATGCACACATGCCACATTATCAAAGACCCACCACAACATGCATGATAATAATTTTTCATTATTAGTTGTTTCCCACTAATTCTACTTATTTCAACATGCAAGCATAAACCATGCACACATGTCACCTCATCAAAGGTGCATCCAACATGCATGGGAAAACAAGTTTATTATAATATATTACCTATATTCAATAAATATTTTGCAACTATAGAATAATCCAATACAACATAAAATATACATTTTAAGTTTTTGAAAGCTCAAGAATGATCAGAGGGGGAGGGGGTGAATGATCACTTCTAAAAATTCTAAGGAACTTAGAAGGAATTCATGCAAACTGCGAAGGACTAAGGCATCTCGAAGGAAATACAGTGTCGAAAGTAATGCATGGCTCGAAAGGATTGGGAGCGAAGGAAAACATCGAAGACAAACAGGCAACGAGTAAATACTTAATGTAAAAGCATGAAAGAAAACGAGCCTGACACGACGATGTTTGGTAAACCAGTTCACACTCTGCAAAGTGCTACGTCTGGTTGGAGGGACTGGTGATTGAACACCTGGAGCAAAACTCTCTCCGTCCTATTCTCCACTGCAACAAACTCCTCGAGCTTGTCCAGTTTTCACTCGTGGTAGATGATTCACGACATCTCCGAGACCTTTACAAACTTCCTTCAGCAGTGACAATTACTCTTCGACTGCTTGACAGACGACGCCTAACCGTCTAGGAGACTTGCAGTTCTCCAAGATAAAAAGATCGGCTAATTTTGACCTAAGTCTTTGTGAATTGCTCAACTCAGTTCAGACTTGGGTTTTTGGTTTTCTCTCGATGAATCTCTCTTGGGATGCTCACAGACTTCTGTCTTAGAATCTTCAGTGGAGCAGCCAACCCGAAATGGCGGGTAGGTGCGGGGTATTTATAGTTGGCGACCCCGATGGGTAAAATGACTGAAGTGACCCGATGCGACAGCTTGACGCGTGTCCACAACGGTCGGATTTCAATCAATGCGCAACTTTACTTGAGGAACAAGTAAGCTGACTTACCGAGCAAGTTCTCTCTCGAAGGCACGAAGTGCGATGACTTTGCCTTCGAGCTATTCACTCGACTCAGTAAGATTTCTCTCGGTAGGCTTTAGTGGGTTTTGGTTGAGCAGATCAAATTCACTTCGACTAAGATCTCAACTAGCAAACCCCTCTTGATAGTACGGTTTTTCCTACGACTCAAGAAAATAAAGAGAAACTAGTAAAAAGACTAAGTCTTCGACCAGCTTCAGCTTTCTCCTCGTTGCGCTTTTACTCGAGAGAGACTTTTTCTTCGACTACATTTTTAGGGGTCGTCTTCCTTCAAAGGTTTCGGTAGATGACTGCAGCCTTGCTGCAGTGAGTTGACTTTCGACCTTCAACTTGCAAACTCCATTCATTCGGAACCTAAGTATCTGTTTATACTCGAAAACAATATTAGTTTCACTTCTGCTTTGTCCAACAATGTCCAAAACCTTCGGGGGCAAAACTTGCTCTCACAATCTCCCCCTTTTTGGACGATTGTTGACAAAACAGACATCGATAAATAATTGAGAAAGTTTTGAGTTTTCGATGATAAACCAGTGCTAAGATCGATGAAATACTCCCCCTTGATGTATGCACGGAAGATAAGAGTTTCCTGTGAAGTGCATATTTGACAAGTAGAGTCGAGGGAAAAACATCAAAAATCTTAGCGAGTGAAATTTCATTCCAGATAATATCCAATGAGAAACATGCAATCTCCTCGAATGACCTGTGAACTTATATGAAAGATAACTTCCTGCAAAAGGTTAAGTATCGCAAGCAGCAGATAGATATCTTACGAAAAAGAGTAGCAGTTCACAGTCCTACTTAGAGTTAGTTACAACCAGATCGAATATGAACCGAAAGTTTGTTGAAACTACTCAGAAAACCTCAAAGATCAAAAGTTTATCGAATGAAAAGCAAAGCCCTTAACCCCGTAGGCAAACTAATTTCTTCGATGCCACTACATCTCCCCCTTTTTGTCACAACGTACAAAAAGTCGAGAGAATAGGGTCGAAAGAAATCCCTACTCGCTGTGGCGGCTCCGGCGACGTCGAGAGGATTCGGCGAGCGTTGGAGCACGACGAATTGGGCGAGCGCCTGGAGGAGTGATCTTCGTGCGGAAGGAGTGTTGATCTCCAGAAGATTCCAGCTGCGATTCCGGAGGGGTCCTGGGGCTTCGAGGGTGTGGAGTGTAAACTCTCGCTGGACGTCGAGGGGCTTCATCTTGCTCGGAGTCGGAGGAGAAGGTGTCCAAAGTGATGTGGTAATAGTCATCAACACTGAGTACATCTCTGTTCTTCGGCAGCCGGGGGATACTGGGATCCGGGCGATCTACTCGATCATCATTAGTCCAATTTCTGTTCAGATGGGGAGGATATTCTTCGAAGCCACATCGCCGGAGTTGACCGAGGGAATTGAATTTACGCAGACCTTTCCAATCTCTGCGAAGGCATTCACGCAGCATCTGATTGTTGTTCATGGTAATATTGCGCAAATGATTAATCTCGTCCATCAAAGCTTGCTTCTGAATGAAATCTTGGTCGATGTGATGTTGAAGCATTTGCTGGGACCGAAGAGAAACTTCCATGTGATGCACTGGCTTGATAAACTTCGAGCGAACATTACGCTCAGTCAAATGGGCGCGGATGCCAGTGTGCTCAGCATATTGATCGTTGGGTCGAGCAACAATCTGCAATACTTCCCTAACTGGTGGAGTGAAAATCTTCGGGAAAATTGACACGGGGAATGGTACGTCCCGAGAGTAATTGCAGATAGCCATCAGCCATGGTGCATACGGCTTGTGGGAATTGTGATCATCAGCACAAGACACCAAAGTTCTGATGAAGTAGTCTTCAAAATCGAAAGGATGACCATGGACTAACTTTAGCAGAGCAAGTTGCACATCATTGGGAATAGGAAAGTCATCGTGCACATCGAGCATTGGCATCAAAGTCTTCGAAAGAATATAAAACCATGCCTTTTCTTCAAAAACTAAGTGTCTTGGCTTGGGCTCAGCCGGGTAGTTATCTCCTACGACATCTGGATTCATGATCGTCGAAAATTCAGCAGGAGTTGGAGTAGGTAAGTCATGAAGCTTGTGTGGTAATCCTTCGAACCGAGGTAAATTGATGATGGCCAGAAATTGGTTGACAGTCATGTGAAACACTTGGCCTTGGATCATGTAATCAAATTTCCATGTCTTAGAGTTCTCGGGATCACCAGTGACATAGAGTGTTGCATAAAATTGCGATAAGCTCGGGATTGTAGCCACAATCGAGAGCAAACATCTTGTGAGCATGAAGACCATCAATTGTCTCGGCAACATTCTCGAAACATGAGGTGGAGTACAACGAAGGCATATCAAGGTATTGATGTTGGAAAACTCTAGCCTTGTTGTACAACACACGAGTATAATAGATGGCTTGCTCTTGAGTCCAAAACCGAAGAGAATATGCACTTCTGGGCTTCTCGTAGGGATTGGTTCCGAAGAAAAAATGGCTTGTGTTCGCGCCTTTTGAAGATGGGGCCTCCTCGAGGAACATCTGAGCGGAACAGAGGCAGCATTTCTCTCGGATGAGCAGAATGGAGCAGCTCATCAACAGGAAAAACTTCGGCAGCATTGTCTGGCATTTGGAAAACTGGCTCAGCAGGGAGAGTAATGGAAGATGGAATGTTTACAATGTCCTGAGCTGGGATGGCTGCAGGAGCATTTTCCTTGGCCTGCGCTTCGACGGCAACTCCTTCGTCGTCATTAGCATTCTGAGCGACCTCTTCATTCTCCATGGCCTCCAAATCTTCGTCTAGTTGTGCGAAAGCATCAACCATTTCTTTGTTCGATGAACTTGATGAGGAGGAAGAACTGTCACTAGAACCGTCATCTCCAGAACTGTTTCCTTCGATGACATCTTGACGAGAGGAAACTGTCGTGATATCAACATCAGCGTCTTCTCCTTCATGCAGAGTCTGGGCAGAGGAGTAATCTTTCTGAGCAGAGGAGATGGGGGCTTGAGTTTCTTTCTCGACCTGAGCAAGTTGCTCGGTCTCTGCTTGGGCTTGGGTCTCGATGGCTGGGGTGGTTGATGGAATAATGTTCGGTGGTGATGATGGTTTTGGTGGTGGCGACGAGGCTTTTGGTGGTGATGGTTGACGAGGTGGAGGTGTTTGTTGGCGAGGTGGAGGTGTGGCTTGGCGAGGGGGTGGAGTTTTCTCACGAGGAGGAGTTGGTTGCTTGGTGGGGGTTGGTGCAGTTTCCTGTCGTGCTGATGCATCAACGACCTCGGTAGACTTGGCCTTCTTTGCATTCTTCTCGATCTCTGGCGTCCCACGCGCAGAGGTTGGGGCAGCAGACTTTCTCTTACGAGATTGTCTCTTGAATAGGGCATCATTGTGTTCTTTGCATACGGCCGACACAATTTGTCGAACCTTTTCATAGACAGCGGTCAGGTTTTCCTTCTGAGCCCTTCTGGATGCTTCAGCGGTGGCAATCCTGGATTTGAAAAACTTTCGGGACTCAATGTCCTCGGTTTCTTCTTGAAGTTGTCTGGAGTAAAAATTCACTTGCTCCTTGTCCTTGCGATCCTGGGTGATATACCCTTCCCAGCGAATCATGTATCGAGCAACATGCTCTTGGATCTCAGCAGGAACATCATCCTCGGCAGTGACTTTGTTCGGTGTGGTAGCCATCTTCCAGAGGATATGAGAAATATTAGCAGCATCCCAAGGAGCATGGGTGCCAGAATCTACTTCGTTTGAACTCTCTTCATCGGCACGAGGGCCGGAAACAACAGGTGCATGATGGCTTCTCGCCCCTCGTTGGTTACCCCAAGTGGAAGGTTGAGATGCAGCGTAGCGGTAATTTACCTCAGTAAAGATACCAAGGTTTGTCTCCAGTAGGACTCAACGATAAGTACCATAGGTGGCAACGGCGCCAGAAATTATTCTGATGCGTGGAGTTGTCGTGGACCTGCACAAAACAAATAACTTTGCTCCCAACGAGTTCAGAGGAGTTGTCAATTCCTCCGGCCTTGTCGTTTACAAAGGATCAAACGCAAGAGATAAAAAAGGTACTAGTAAAAGTAAAAACAGAAAGGTAAATAGTGGGTGTGAACAATGGTATGAAGATGGACCGGAGTTCCGTGATTTTCACTAGTGATGTCTCTCTCCCAAAAGACGATAAAAATGCTAGCGAGGTAAACAAATCACAGTTGGGCAATTGACAGGATTATGAAGGCACCGCAATGCTAACTATGCTGCAAAGAAAGGAAGGGCTCAAAAGCAATGTGCAGTACGCCAAGGTAAGTAGACCGAAATCCATCTGCATCTACTACGAATCATCCACCTTGAGATATCTATCCAGAACATCTCGCTGGTATTAAGTTGCGAATCCCACCCAAAGTGTAAACTCAAAGCAACAGACAACTGCATTAAAAGAACTTTGCGTAAAGTAAACAATTCTTGCACCAATAGGCACAATCACCGTTGTTTTATCCCTGGTGGCAACATCACATCCCCTAGTCTCATGTTTCTGTCACTCAAGCTAGACATCAGGGGGCTGAACCCCCAATCGAGCATAACGCTCTCTCTTGGAGTTGCAAGCAAATAACTTGGCCAAAGCAAATACTGCAACGGAGAACATGCAAGAATTTACTCAAGAACAAAATATAAAAGGGCAAACCAAATATGTTACTCATCACAATCTGAACATAGTCTCATAATCCATCAGATCCCAACAAACTCAGCATAGCAACAACAGAAAATTACATAGGTGCCTCGATCATGTGAGGCAGCTCACGAGGTCTCGAAAGTGAAAGCACAAAAGAGGGAGAGGACATCACATAGCTACTGATCACGGACCCATGGTCCAAGGGGGACTACTCACGGCACATACGGGAGGCGTCCATGGCTATGGATGGTCTCCCGGAGGGGTGATCTCCTTACGGCAGGGTGCCGGGGCAGCTTCTCCAGGCAGCCCCGATCTGAAAACAGCGGCGGCGGCGGAACAGAGAGGTTTCCGCAAAAAAGAGTTCTTGTTTAGGGGTTTCTACCCCGAGGGGGTAATATAGGCGAAGGGGGGCGTCGAGGGGCCACCCAGGACAGCCAGGAGGGTGCCTGGCGCACCCTAGGGTTGGGGCCGCGCCAGGGACCCTTCTGGCTCCCTGGTGGTGGTCCCGGCTCTCTCCCTTGGTTATTCCGGAAGCTTCCTGCCCTCTGATTTTTAATATAATTCTTGCGGAATTTTTTGGGCACTTTAATCAGCCGGAAAACCTGAAAACAAAAACAGCAGAAAACCAGAAGCTGGCAACTGGGAGCACTGAGTTAGTAGGTTAGTCCAAATTGGTTTAAAAGTGTAATAAAGTTCAACCAAAACATGGCAAAGTCACACAAAACATGCATGGGGCAAGCAGAAATTATAGATACGTTTGGGACGTATCAGTGCAGCAGGTGCAGGTGCAGGAGCTGGTGCGGCTCGAGGAACTGGAACATTCTGAGCCTTTTGCCTAGCCTCCTTGGCTTTCTTCTCGGCCTCCTTGGTGGCTTTGGCAGCAGCAATGGGTTTGGTGACGGCACTAGGGGTCGCAGCTTTATCCTTCGAGGCGCTAGGGGCCTCAGCATTTTTCTTCGCAACACTTGTGGCTGCTACCTTTTCCTTCGTGACTGTGGGAGTCACAACTTTCTCGGTGGCGCTGGGGGCCACGACCTTTTCTTTTGGAGCACTTGGAATTGTGCCTTCAGTAATCTGTCGTCGATACTTTTCACTGACCAAATGTAAAATGCCTAGTTGTTGAGCAACCTGGGCCTTTTTATGTTCGGGCTGGCTATGAAAGTTCAGGAGCTTGGAATTTGTCATGTCCTTTGCTTCTTGCTCTTTTTTCTTTGCCAGCCTTTCTCTACGTTGAACAAGTGTTTCTTCATCCTCAGCAACTTGAGCTTGCTTTCCCTTCGATTTAGCCGAAGGTTTTGGTTGGCGAGCTTGAACTGGTGGAGCAGATGAAATGGGCGGATCAGTGACCAAGTTGGTCAAGTCAATATTTGCTCGAGGAGCCTGTGCAGCTGGCTCCTGGATCCTAATGCCTTTACTGCTCGGCTTCTTTTTCAGAGGAATGTCCTCGACATCAGCCTCAGTTCCAGGGTCTTGATCATCAGAATTTGCTTTATCTTCGGAGCTTGCATCTGGTGGCGAGACAATTACCACCTTTTTCTTTCGTTTGGCTGATTTCTTGCCAGCCTTCGATTTGGCACTAGGGCCAACTTCCACGGTACCCTCAGCAGCAGCTGCCTCCTTTTTAGCTTTGGCTTCTTTTCTTTTCTGTGCTCGTGCTTCCCGAGCATCAACCAGCTCTTGAAAATCGGCAGGAGTTTTCAGAGAGGATGGATGAGCATCAGTTGGAGGAGGTGGTCGATTATCTTTCGTCCACTTTGGCCTTAAAGCTTTGACATCAGACCAAGGATTTTTCATTGAAAACAGCCTCTCCCAGCGTGGCATAAGAGACTTGTACTCATACCAATGAAGCGCTTGAAGTCTTCGAATCTCTTGCAGACGGTTTTCTCTCGTACGTTCATCCTCTGAACCTTCAGGCGTTCTTAACTTCTTTTCGATGATCAACTCCTCTGATAATCCTTCAGAGTTGTTGGCGATTCTTGTTCGGCCTCCTACACGCTTGGGTGCTCTCACATTTCCTTCGATCCCAGACATTTTCCTGCTAAAAAGATAGGTACGAGGGAATATGGGAAAGTTGTGAACAAGTACCAGCGGTTTTCGAGGAAAATCATTTTGAGTGCAGTAAGCATATCGATAAGCTTGTCTTGCAGCAAATTTTTCAAGCAAGTGCTAGGCTAGATTTCCATCGGGTGCAAATCTAACGAAGAACCTGTATGAACGAATTGCACAACACAAGTTTATCGATACGTTTCTAAGGAAATTGCTAAAGTGAGAGAATCCGAGGGATTTCTTACCTAGCTCAGATGGGAATCGACAGAAAACGCTAGAAACAGATTTCCCAAGAATCAATGATCCAAACAAATCAAACAGACCTAAGAAAAAGAGAGAAAATCAAGAACAAATCTAGGACTCGATGAACAGCAAAGATTGGAATCGAGTCTTAGAGCCGTGCATACCCTAACTCGGTGATGTACGGAGACTACGGCGACGCGGATGAAGTTCCTCGTCGACGGGAAGGTCTCCGGCGGCTTCCTTCCGGCAACAAAGCGGCGAGGGATTCGACGGCGACGAGCAGCACGGCGGCGCGCGAGAGAGAACTTTGGGAGCAGAGAGAATAAGTCAAGGAAATTGCGATGGCTGAGCCGGTGGCGTGGATCAGTATTTATAGGGGAGGGGGTCTGACATAACTGTCAGATCTGATCCAACGGCGCAGATTTCGCGTCTCTCTGCATTCAACGGACGGATTTTGTGGCGGTAATCGCGGGAAAATCCCAATGAACCGAAAGAAAGTTGCTCCACGTCCGAGACCAAACTCATCGAACATCGAGTATAAAAGTAGATAAACGTTCGATAGATTTACCTTCGGAATCAATGACATTCGAAGGGAATCTTGACCGAGTACAAATATACATGTTCACGAGAGAAAAAGCAAAGATGGGGTAGGGATAGAATAGAGGGAAAACAGGGTCCGATGCTTAATCAATCCGAGGGTAAAACAACGATAAAACTCGGAGTGGTAAGTGTATAGGACAACACCAAACGAACAAAAACAAACGAAAAAGAAACACGATAGAAAAATAACGTAAGTAAACAACATAGAAAGAAAACATATAATACATAGTACCGATAGTTATGATCTTACTGCACATTGCGTGAGTCCAATATGTTTAACTCACACCTTAGTGCACAGAACCTCTTTTCATCCAAGGGCTTCATAACGATATCAGCCAATTGATCTTCGGTGCGTACATGGCTGATCACAATATCTTCTCGCTGAACGTGATCTCGAAGAAAATGATGACGAATGTCAATATGCTTCGTTCGAGAGTGTTGCACAGGGTTATGGGCAATCTTGATAGCACTCTCGTTATCACATAGCAATGATATTTTCTTCACAAGAATACCATAATCTTTCAGCGTTTGCTTGAGCCACAGAATCTGAGTGCAGCATGAACCGGCAGCAATATACTCGGCTTCAGCCGTAGAAATAGATACGCAATTCTGTTTCTTCGAAGCCCAACAGACAAGAGATCTACCGAGAAAATGACATGTGCCCGAGGTAGATTTCCTGTCGACACAATCACCAGCCCAGTCAGAATCAGAATATCCAACGAGATCAAACTGGGCACCCTTGGGATACCAAAGTCCCAAAGATGGTGTGTGAGCCAGATATCGAAGAATTCGCTTGATAGCAATATGATGTGATTCTTTCGGGTTTGCCTGAAAACGAGCACACATACAAACTGATAGCATAATGTCAGGTCTAGATGCACAAAGGTAAAGAAGCGAACCGATCATCGAGCGATATTTCTTCTGATCGAAAGGTTTGCCCTTCTCATCAGCATCTAGATGAACATTCGTAGGCATTGGAGTGTTGATAGTTTTGCAACTGACAAGATCAAACTTCTTCAGGCAATCTCTGAGATACTTCTCTTGAGAGATGAAAGTCCCATTCTTCTGTTGACGGATTTGAAGCCCGAGGAAGAACTTCAATTCACCCATCATGGACATTTCATATTTCTTCGACATCATACGAGCAAATTCTTCGCTAATATCAGGGTTAGTACAGCCAAAAATAATATCATCGACATAAATTTGACACACAAAAAGATCATTTTTGTATGCACGAGTAAAAAGAGTCGGATCAGTTGTTCCTAGTTTGAAGCCCTTCTTCAGAAGAAAATCCTTCAGTGTTTCATACCAAGCACGAGGTGCTTGCTTTAACCCATATAGGGCCTTGTGCAACCTGTACACCTTATCAGGATTCTTCGGGTCTTCAAAACCTGGTGGCTGCATAACATATACTTCTTCTTCGATTTCACCGTTAAGAAATGCACTTTTGACATCCATTTGATATAGCAATATACCATTGTAATTGGCAAAATCAAGCATGACACGAATGGATTCAAGTCGAGCAACTGGAGCATAAGTCTCACCGAAATCAATACCTTCGATTTGGGTGTAGCCTTGAGCAACCAGTCGAGCTTTATTCCTTACCACAATGCCATCTTCATCTTGCTTGTTGCGAAAGATCCACTTCGTACCAATGATATTATGCTTCTTGGGATCAGGTCTATCGACAAGATACCAGACTTTGTTTCTCTCGAACTGATTAAGTTCTTTGAGCATTGCAGTCATCCAGTCTGAGTCCTTCATGGCTTCATCAAATTTCGATGGTTCTAGCATGGATACAAACGAAAAATTTCCACAGAAGTTAGCTAATCGAGTACGAGAACGAGTGGTGGGACGACCTGGTAAACGAATCTCTTCGAGTATTGAGTCGACGTCCACTCTTCTTCGAACACGAGGTAAAACTCCTTCATCGTCTTGTGGATCCGGTTGTTCTTCGGGATCAGCTTGACCTTCGGGATCAGCTTCTCCTTCGGGTTCAGCTTCTCCTTCGGGTTGGACATTTTCTTCGATTACGCGTTCTCCTTCGACCTGTACATCATTTGCTTCAGGATGTTGATCTCTAGCGCCCCGGGCTATGTGTGGGAACATTGGACCATCATCATCCTTTTTTGCTTGACGTGCATTTCCTTCGACAGGTCGAATATCTCCAATAGCCATGTACCTGATAACTTCATCCAATGGTGGTTCATCCAGGTTAAGAGGTAATTGCTCCTTTTGAGAGCCGTTAGTGTCATCAAATCGAGCATTTACAGTTTCTACAACTTTGCCAAGATGAGAGTTGTAAACTCTGTAAGTGTGAGAATTCGAACCATAACCTAGGAGAAAACCTTCGTGAGCCTTTGGGGAAAACTTGGAGCTGTGATTCATATCTCTGACATAACATGGAGCACCAAAAACCCTGAGATATGAAACATTTGGCTTTTTACCAGTAATAAGTTCATGTGAGGTTTTCTTCAGAAACTTGTGCAGATAAACCTTGTTGATGATATGACATGCAGTATTGATTGCTTCGGCCCAGAACTTGATAGGAGTCTTGTATTCAACAAGCATTGTTCTGGCCATTTCAATAAGTGTTCGATTCTTTCTCTCGACCACACCATTTTGTTGCGGTGTATAAGCAGCCGAGAATTCATGAGTAAAGCCATATTCATCAAGAAATTCTTCGATATGAGTGTTTTTGAATTCTGTACCATTGTCACTTCTGATATGCTTGAGAGATAATTCATATTCAGTCTGAGCTCTCTTTGCGAAGGTTTTGAAGATTTCAACAACCTTGCTCTTGTCATCTAGAAAGAAAACCCAAGTATATCGAGAGAAATCATCAACAATAACCAGACCATACTTGTTACCTCCAAGACTAGCATAATTTTGAGGACCGAATAAATCCATATGAAGTAATTCAAGAGGACGAGTAGTAGTCATTATAGTTTTTGCTGAGTGATGTTTCTTGGCAATCTTTCCTGCTTCACAGGCACTGCATAGACGATCTTTATCGAATTTAACATTATCAATTCCAACGATGTTCTTCTTCGAGATAAGAGTTTGAAGATTTTTCATTCCTGCATGACCAAATCTTCGGTGCCATAACCAGCCAGAAGTGGCTTTGGCCATTAAACATGTGGACACTGCAGGTCCCGAAGAAAAATCAACGATATAAAGATCACCTTTGCGATATCCTTCGAACACGAAGGAGTAATCATCCTGTGAAAAGACAACACAACGAGAAGCAGAAAACAGTACAAGCATACCCATATCACAAAGTTTTGAGATAGACATAAGATTATATCCAAGTGATTGAACAAGCATAACCTTATCAATATGCTTATCCTTCGATATAGAAACCTTACCCAAACCAATTACTTTTCCTTTGTTGTTGTCACCGAAGGTAATGTATCTCTCTGAAGATTCAGTGAGTTTGTCTTCGGTGAACAAATCTTTGTCTCCGGTCATATGATTTGTACATCCACTATCCATGACCCATTCGGATCCACCGGAGACATAGCCCTGCAGAAGAATTAGTTCTTCTTAACCACCCACAAACGAGCAGGTGACTTAGAAGGCATGGAAGAGCTAGATGGGGCAGCAATATTATAGCGAACAGGATTGCATTGTCTATCTGGACCATCAAGCACACCATAAATAAAATTCCTCGACGAGGGGTTAGAGTACTGATGGGTAACAACAACTTTGGTGTTATTGTTACGATGACGATAAACATTTCTATCGACACGATAGTATTCCTTCTGGGGAACATTTGAAGCAGACACCAAGGGTTCATTTCTATTCTTGAGAGAATAGTAGTGATTCGGTGGTACCGAGGATTTTCCCTGCATAGAATGGTTAGGGGGCAGTTTTTCTACGAGAGATTTGCGAACCCAAATCTGTCGCTTATAGAAACCATTCTTTGGAGGAGTACCAACGAATTCAGCCGACACCTTTCCTTCTTGATCTTTGACAAGCTTGTAGTCAGAATCAAGTGATTCATCAACAATGGCTTTATCAATTTTGCAACTGAAACCTGAAAGGTTAGCAATATCAATGGGCTTTTCTTTCGCAAGAACCCAGACAGTTTTAGGATACTGCTCGGGTTCCCAGTAGGTTCCATCAGGATTGATTTTCCTTTCGAAGCCAACTCCTTCGTTTCGTGGATTCCTGGTGTCCCTGCACACTTTTGAACATGCCTGTTTCAAATAAATTTTTCAACCTGAGGAGTTCCTCGGTAATGGTTTCCTCATTCGAGGGGTTAGCATCATCAATAACAATAGGTTTCTTTCCTTACGATCTCTCAGAAATAGACTCAATTTTACTTCGTTCCAAACAAGTTAAGCAAGGTGAAGTAGATTCATTTTTAGCTTCTGAGCCTTGTTGATCCATGAGCGTGAGATTGAAACTTTCCAACTCTTCATTCGCCTCTCTCAGTTTCTCGAGAGCCATTTTCCTTTGAAGGAATTCATAGGTTAGTTTCTCATAGTCCACTGAGAGAAGATCATGACGAGAGGAAAGTTCATCATACTTCTCTCATTCGTCAAAGTTTGACCCTTCTCAATCTCATCGATCAACAAAGTCTCAGATTTTTGAATAGTTTCACTTAGAGAATCCAGCTAATCTTGTTGGATAGAAGCAATTTTGGCAAGTTTGGCATAGCTTATCCTAGAGTTACTTTCATAAGAAGATCCATCAGAAGTATCATAGGAATTCTTAGATGAGGATACCTTAGCCTTGGCCATGAAGCAGTAAGCTGGAGATTCATCTTCGCTGCTTTGGTTGGTGAAGAATGAACTTGAAGTCTTGCTCGAAGCAAATGCTAAACCAGCAACACCATCAGATTCAGAACCAGAACCAGAACCAGATCTTGGGTTTGATTCAGCTTCGGAACCGGATGCTTCATCTTCAGAGTTCATCTCTTTACCCAGATAGGCTTTGGCACGGTGGGAATTCTTTCGTCGAGAGGAATGTGATTTCGAGGAAGAACCCTCTCGATGCTTGTGATACTTCTTCTTCTTGTCATCATCAGAACCGTCTTTCTTGTCTTTTCTGGACTTTGAATCATATCTTTTCGACTCATAGTTTTTGCTCGATCTGTGAGACTTTCTCGAAGAATTGCTGTGAGAATGCTTTGATCTATGTTCAATTTCCCAGAGAGGACAATCAGCAATGAAGTGACCTGGCTTCTTGCACTTGTAGCAACAGTTATCTTTCGCTGATGAGTTTCTGGATGATGATCGATGCTGTGATGAATTGCTTGAATGTCTTGAAGAGTAGTTTTTCTTCGGTGAAGAGGAGTTCCTTCTCTGAAAGCGATTGAATCTTCTCATTATCAGTGCCAGATCTTTTCCAATGTTCTCGGGGTCATCTGAGGCACAACCCGATTCAGAACTAGCTTCAGGAGAGGAGTGATGTGAAGCTCTGGCCTTCAGTGCATGAGATTTTCTTCGAGTCCCATTAACATCTCGTTTTTCATCTTCTTCCATCTCGAAGGTATTAAGTCTCTCGAGAATATCAGCGGCAACTAGATCCTTGAAATCAGTCCTTTCCTTAATCATCAGCACAATGTGATCGAAGGAATCATCAAGGGAACGGAGCAAAGTTCTGACAATAATCCGATTGGTAATGTCTTCGGCACCGAGGGAAATCAGTTCATTTGACAGCGCAGTGAGTCTGCTGTATATGGAGCTAACTTTTTCTCCCTCGTGCCTCTTGAAACGATAGAACTTGCTTCGAAGGGTGTCAATACGAGCATCTTTCTGAGTAGAGACACCTTCACCAATCTTCTCGAGATAGTCCCAAAAACCTTTGGTCGAAGGAATATTCTTGACCTCATGATATTTCTCTGGAATCAGATGATTTGTAATGAAGACCCAGACTTCAGCATCTAGCTCTATCTTCTTTGCCTCTTCAGGAGTGATGGCTTTAGTGTCTTTGACAGTTACACCATTTTTGGCAAGCTACAAACGACATTCTTGACAACACTCCAGGTTGTTAGACCAAAATACGCAGAGCGTAGGGAGTGCCTAGCTCTGATACCAATTGAAAGCTCAAGAATGATCAGAGGGGGAGGGGGTGAATGATCACTTCTAAAAATTCTAAGGAACTTAGAAGGAATTCATGCAAACTGCGAAGGACTAAGGCATCTCGAAGGAAATACAGTGTCGAAAGTAATGCATGGCTCGAAAGGATTGGGAGCGAAGGAAAACATCGAAGACAAACATGCAACGAGTAAATACTTAATGTAAAAGCATGAAAGAAAACGAGCCTGACACGACGATGTTTGGTAAACCAGTTCACACTCTGCAAAGTGCTACGTCTGGTTGGAGGGACTGGTGATTGAACATCCGGAGAAAAACTCTCTCCGTCCTATTCTCCACTGCAACAAACTCCTCGAGCTTGTCCAGTTTTCACTCGTGGTAGATGATTCAGGACATCTCCGAGACCTTTACAAACTTCCTTCAGCAGTGACAATTACTCTTCGACTGCTTGACAGGCGACGCCTAACCATCTAGGAGACTTGCAGTTCTCCAAGATAAAAAGATCGGCTAATTTTGACCTAAGTCTCTGTGAATTGCTCAACTCAGTTCAGACTTGGGTTTTTGGTTTTCTCTCGATGAATCTCTCTTGGGATGCTCACAGACTTCTGTCTTAGAATCTTCAGTGGAGCAGCCAACCTGAAATGGCGGGTAGGTGCGGGGTATTTATAGTTGGCGATCCCGATGGGTAAAATGACTGAAGTGACCCGATGCGACAGCTTGACGCGTGATCACAACGGTCGGATTCCAATCAATGCGCAACTTTACTTAAGGAACAAGTAAGCTGACTTACCGAGCAAGTTCTCTCTCGAAGGCACGAAGTGCGATGACTTTTCCTTCGAGCTATTCACTCGACTCAGTAAGATTTCTCTCGGTAGGCTTTAGTGGGTTTTGGTTGAGCAGAGCAAATTCACTTCGACTAAGATCTCAACTAGCAAACCCTCTTGATAGTACGGTTTTTCCTACGACTCAAGAAAATAAAGAGAAACTAGTAAAAAGACTAAGTCTTCGACCAGCTTCAGCTTTCTCCTCGTTGCGCTTTTACTCGAGAGAGACTTTTTCTTCGACTACATTTTTAGGGGTCGTCTTCCTTCAAAGGTTTCGGTAGATGACTGCAGCCTTGCTGCAGTGAGTTGACTTTCGACCTTCAACTTGCAAACTCCATTCTTTCGGAACCTAAGTATCTGTTTATACTCGAAAACAATATTAGTTCCACTTCTGCTTTGTCCAACAATGTCCAAAACCTTCGGGGGAAAAACTTGCTCTCACAGTTTTCTATATATAGAACCAAATATCATTGGAAATTGCAAATATATATTCCCGCCGCAACACGCGGTGTATCATCTAGTGAGTTATAAATTTCAGTACGTCAACACAATAAGGAAGAATAAATTGGTGGTATTGGTATTACCCTTAAAAAGAACAAGAAAAAATAAACAAAAATAAAATAAAATAAGTAGGACTACTCACGAACAATGAATTAGTGAAATTGGTATTACCTTTTATGAAGAAAAAACAATAATCAAACAATTAATTTTAAGGGAAACTGAATTAGTGATATTGATATTTCCGTTAAGAATAAGTAAAATGAATAATACCTAAATTAAATAGTTATAAAAATTACACACTATTTAAAAAGAATTAAGTCTAGTTATATTATGGAAGAATAAGTGTATATTAGTGCAAATTCAGAAAAAATAAATTTCTGAGAATAAATGAATTAGTGGTATTAGTATTTTCCTTAAAGAAGTAAGAAGATAGAATAAAAACAAAAAATATACATCATCAAAATTTTCTAAGAAAGAGTGACTTAGTGGAAAATAAAATAAAATAAAACGCTACAATTTGTACATGATTTACACTAAAAGTGAGTTTTTATATTATACACGAATAAGCATATAATAGGGAAATTTCGGAAAATAACTCAGAAAGATGGAATGAATCCTACATACCTAAATAGTTGATCCCCACTAACTCTGTTATCTTAACATGCACACTTGCCACATCATCAAAGGCCCACCAAATATGTATTTTTTTCATTATTAGTTTATCTAATGTCACTTATATTCAATAAGGATTTCAAGTACACAATAATAAAATACAATCATGTTTCAAGTATTCATGATTCATACTATACCATATTTTAGTTTTAATTCACATATCCATGTTTCATACAATAAAAGGATTTGAAATATATTGCAACCTATTCCAACAACAAAGCGCAAGGTTTCCTCTTGTTTGGGGAATTGCTATCACCTTAAATAAATAAAATTAAACAAAATAAATATATAAATAAAAACACAATGGTCATTTTTCTAAGGAATAATGAAAGGTTGGGTTATCAATAGAGATCTAGCTCTGGACAGGGGTGCATGGAAGTTAGTTATCCACGTGCCAGAACCATGTCTTGGTTTTGATATCTTTTGGGTTTCAGCTCTAGCGTACCCCAAGTTGTTTAGGACTGACAAGCTTTGTTGTTATTGCTGTAGTAATAATGAATTTGTGCGACTGATATTACCCTTCAAGAAGAAAGAAAATGAAAGAAGAATAAAAAAAGATTATTTTTCACCCAATTTATATAAAAAATACAGTTTCCTATAATATGGAAACAAGAGCATATAAAAACAATTTTGAAAAAAGAAGTTTGCCAAGAAGAAATAATTAAGAAAATTGATGAAGTTTTCTACAGTGGAAAAAGAAAGAAATGATAAAATAAATAATAGAAAAAACGTCAAAGTTTTCTAGGCAACATGGTATACCCTTTAAGAAGAAGCAAATAAAAAACAAATAATGATAACCAAATTTAATACAATGTATACATTTTTCAATAGTGTACATTAATAAGGATATAAAAGTGGAATCTCAAAAAACAAGTTTCATACAAAAAATGAATTAGTGACATTCATATTAACCTTAAAAGCGAAGGAAAATGAAATGAAACCTAAAATATACTCACAATAATGAAGTTTTATATCCTATAATGAATTATCGGTATTTCTACTCGATTTTAAGACAAAATAAAATAAAACTTATACATAGTTTTACACTTTTTAAATATGTAAAAAATGAAATTCTAGTCGTGCATTTTTTAAACTCTAATATGATTTATACACGAGTTAAATAGTAGTTACATGTATATTTTTGACACTCATCCAACATCTTAAAAATACCCCTAAAAATCAAGTAAAGAAATCCCGACAAAACATACAAACAGATAACAAAGAACCCTTCAGCCCAACTGGAAATCGACTGACGGAAAACTAGAACGAAAATCACGAATCCTAATGCATATCTAAAGATGAAGAAAAGCAACTGATTTTTTCCAGGATCCTGCGTATAGTTTACGTGGTAAGTAAACATACAAGGTTGCATTTTTGGCGAGTGATAGGTATGTTGACTGTTGAAAAAATATAGTGATATACTCCCTCCGTCCATGAATAAGTGTACGTTTTCCTTTTTTGGAAGTCAAACATTTTTAATTTTGACCAAATTTTTACACAAAAATAGCATCATATGTGATATCAAATCACTATATTATTGAACTGCATGTCAAGATAAATCTAGTGATATTAGTTTAGTGTCATAAATAATGCTATTTTTTTCTAGAAAGTTTGTCAAAGTTAATAAAGTTTGACTTAAGGCATGTCCAAACGTACACTTATTTGTGGACGGAGGGAGTACGTGGTAAGTAAATACGTAACTAGGAATATGGAAAATTGCAAAACAAATTCATTCTAATAATACTAAAAAAATGAGTCTCCAATACTTTCCAGAGTGTACTAAAAGCGATTGTGGAAGCTGTATCTTGGATGAATCTCCTAGAGTTTGAAAATGTACAAATATATTTGAAAATGTATGAAAAATAAGCATGAAAAGGGAACCTACTCAAATTGTACTTTGCTCGCTGTAAATGCATACAACTTTCTAAATGAATGTGATTTTCCCCATCCTTTCTATTAAATAAATAAGATAAATATGTAGCCTTGACACATAGTATGGCCTTGGAGTTGGAGCCCCTCACTCTTGAAATAATGATAAAAATTTGAACACAATTTACATATTTCGAAATAATAGATAGGAATAAGCATATAGTAGTCGAATCTAAAAAAAGGATCATAAGAAGGATTGAATTAGTGACAGTGGTATTACATTTAAAGGGGAAAGAAAATAAACTAAAACCTACAACATACTCAAAATAATGTAGTTTCTAAGCTAGAAGGAATAATTTTATTTCTAGTCAATTAAAAAAACAATGAAAAACCAAAATTTAATAAACTTGCACACAATTTAAAAAAATTAATATGGAAAAAATAAATATGTAATTGTGCAATTTTCACACTCTAATATTATTTGTACACTTTTATATAGTGCTGATGTGTACTCCCTTCGTCCTTTGAAGAGTGTACTTCGAACTTTCTTGGAGAATCAAACTATTTTAAACTTTGACCAAGCTGACACAAAAATATAACAATACTTATGAAATCAAATAATTATATAATAAAAATATACTTTATAAGACCCTGTACAATGGAGCTGCTTCCATCGTTGCTTAGGAAAAAAGACCCGGGTTTTTTAGGACTAGGTGCCTGCATGGGTGCTTAGGAATGGGGGTGGAAGCAACTTTTAGCTTCCGGTGCCAGGCAGTGCTTAGAACAATAACTGCTCCGTTTCTCCCATAAGTGCTACAATTTTAAAGCAAACTAAGCACGTACATGAAGCACTCTTCATTGGGTGACAAATTTTCTTTGAGATGCTACGGTACTCTCTCTCTTTAAGCATCAGTGCATAAGCACCCAACAATGTACAAGGCCTAATGAATCTAATGATACTAATTTAGTGGTATAAATATTGATGCATTTCTATATAATCACGATCAAAGTTTAAGAAGTTTGACTTTCCAGTACACTCTTTCAAGGACGAAGGGAATATGCATCTTACACTCATCCAACATTCTACAAATATCCAAAAAATCAACTAAACAAAACTAACAAAACGGACAAGCAAATAAAGAAAAATCATCATCGGGCAACAAAGAAGCCACAAATTGGGTTTCGGCCAACTAGAAATCGCCTGACCCTAAAATTATGGTTAATCAAAAATTTCAACTGTGAAACGAACGACAATGACCGTAGAAAAAAACATCAAAAAGCATGAATCTCAAAGCATATCCAACAGTGAAATTTTTTAACTAAATTAATATATTTGTTCTGGCATCTGCAATATAGCTTATATGGTAAGAAAATTGTGAAGAGCCCGTTTTGCCTGAATGAGAGTTATGTTGACTGTTGAGTCTTTAATGATTTTCGACAATGCATTGAAAAGTAGTTATGATTTATTAAGGCTGTATTTTGGACGAGTCTGCTATAGATTGAAAATGTACAATTATTTTTAAAAATATGTAATAAATAGGAACACGATATATGCCCTAAGTTCGGTGGTAGTGGAGGGGCTGTTGAAGGAATCGTTCCGTCCAACCGCCTCCTCGTTTGAACAAAAACGTTCGGCGGGGAGTGGCTGGACAGCCCGAATGCTCCCTCCTCGTCTTTTCTCTATTAGACCTTAGAGGCCCATTAAAGAACATATAAGAAATTGCGAATTGTTACCCGCAAAATAATTGTTTTTGTTGGGAAAAATTAATTTTTCTTTGCTATAATGCCGATAAACTTATGGCAGAAAATTTCTGCAAAAAAATGGTACTAAATCATGATAAAAATGCAATGGGAGAAAACTAAAGGGAATCACAAATTGCTTGGCAAAAACAGAGTTTTCCATGATCAATAAAACTTAATTTTCGGAAAATAAAATAAAAGAAATTTTCCATGGGAGCAAAATATAATTTTGTCATGGTAATAAAAATAATATTGCAATGGAAAATTTATATTGAAAATTTATATTGAAAATTTTCTGCTAAATTCGAACAATTTGATATATAAAACAAATTTCAATATTTGACATGGCGAAACATTCATATGATAATATATAAATGGAATTGCCATGTCCTACACATAAGAAAATGCAATGTCACATTTTTTTCCATGTCCCTATATAACACAATATAAAAATAAAAACATGGCAAAATTTCTTGGGATGAAAAACCTGTGAGAACTACCATGCTCCACATGTAACAATTGCCATGTTTTATATGTAAGAATTATCATGTTCTACAAATAAGAATTGGCATGTCCTACAAATGGGAATTGACATGTCTCACATAAATAAGAATTTACCAAGAATGATTAAAAGATGCCATAAGTTACGAAATTTGATTAAAATGAAATCTCTAAAGAAGTGTTAGTCTTCACGTGTGTATGATATGATGTAGAATCTGGTAAACGCCAAGGCATCTAATCTATTTAGTCCCACCTCGCTAGCGGTGTAGAGCGCTTTATAAGATTGACTTGCCCTTCTATGCTACAGTGCTAGAACCACAAAGAAGAGCTATGTGCTTACACACATATGTATAGCCCGTGCACTCGCGTAGAACATTCGTGAGTTAAGATTAAATCGAATTTGCCTTACAAATAAGAATTATCATATCGTAGAATTATTGTTTGTCATGTCTTACAAATAAGAATTGTCATGACCAACAATAATAAAAATTGACATGTCTAAAATAATAATAAATGTCGATAATCCACACGCACTAAATTTGACCTGGTTCTTACAAAACATATAATTGTCGTCGTCATATTACTAAAATTTCCATGTTAAAAAATATTATAATTGCCATGGTCTATATATAAACTAAAATTGCCATGATGTATTACTACAAACTGCGACATCTTTAAAAGACGGACGTGATAAATGCACTACGCCAAAATCTATCTATTATTATATACTAAAAGTAAAATGCGGATCAAAATAGAGAGAATTGCTAGAAAATCCCACGTTAATCAGAAACATCCAACCATCAATTTAATCCATCAGAAAACAACAACCATTAGATTTTAGTAAATAGACTTTACCCCCGAAGTTGAAACAAATAACACACCTATGCCATTATAACAAAAAAACGTTTCATCTATTTATCCATCGTACTACAAGATAAAAAAGTAGATTCTATCTTGAAAAAAATAAAACTCTTCCCTCAAACAAAATTCCTCACGCAGGCTATCAAAAAGAGCATCTGTCTGGGGACTCCTCAATGTCTCCTTTTCTTAACCACCGCTGCTGATGCTGCCGTGTTCGTAGGTACAGCCGATCGATCGAGAGCTCACCGCGTGCGGCTCACGTTGCTACCGTACGAGCATTTTCTGATGAAGGCACACACACGTATGTACAGGCTTGAAGCCGATTACTTTCCGCCGAGACGCAAATTACCTGATCGATTCGCCTTGGAGGTTTGAGCTGGCTCATTCACAGAGGAAATCAATCCAGCCGGCCGGAAGCATACGTACACATCTACAATCTACATACGCATAATTTACAGCCTCATATGTCGGTCCATCTCAACAGGATCAACTTGCTTGCTTTTGTTTTGAGTCTTGAACTCCTGAAGCATCATTGTTGCTGCTATTACCGGGATAAAAGGACTGAACAAGAGAGGGGTCATCCGCCAGGATCAGTCGCATCCATGGAGCAAAGGAATTTAAGCAATCTATAAGATTCTACGAAAGAAGATGTATGTATACTTAATAGCTTGGTTTTTTTATGTTCTGTTTTGCTACATGCATCCACATGATGTACTCCCTTCATTCATAAATATAAGATGTTTTAGATATTTTAGTATGAACAATAACTGCACACACTAAAACACACACACACACACACACACACACACACACACACACACACACACACACACACACATATATATATATATAGGGTGAGACTATTATATATATATCCAATTCAGGGAAAATATATTTGATAATTTTGAATGAAGGAAGTATGAATTATTGGCACACTGATACATGATATGAAAATTTTGAACACTATACATTCCTCATAAATTCTTAGAATATAACAATTTTGAACAATATCTATTCCTCATGACTTCCAAATATTTTCTTCTGGTGTAACCAAACATACTTTCATGTCAGTTTCTATAGTGTCCAATCATTTATTATTTAGAGAGTCATTGCAAAGGTGATGACCAGTCAAAATGTTAAAATTTTGTCTTCCATTCAAACACTGTCATTTTACATGCCATGAAAAATATATGTTTTAGCAGTAGCACACAATAATTAGACTAAGGAGTATGATATACTATAAGTATACCCCGCGCGTTGCTACGGGAATTGCTATGAAAACTATATGCATAAATAAAAAGTATAGAAATATGATACATTAAGTTGTCTAAGTGAAGATGCAACAGAAACGTGTGCGCATTAAAAATTATTAGGGTGGACAATAAAATGATTAAAATATGGTTGATATGGAAATTACATATAGAGATTAATAAATATATTAGTTGAGATGAGATGGACAATTGATTGGCTAAGAAATGAATGATGTGGATAGTTTGCATGTGAAGAGAGACAATTTAAATGACCTAAGTGGGTGACATGGATAATTGATTGGTTAAGAGAATAGATGATGTGGATAGCTTGCATGTTGAGATAGACAAGTTAAATGATATATAGTGGGGTTTTGTTTTATAAGAAGTACTAGAAGAATACCCCACGCGTTGCTGTGGAAATCTCTATAAAAACTCTACAATGTAAATTGAAAGGGTATAATATCCATGTAAATTAAAGTGAATGACATGGACAAATGATTGGCTACAATAGTGAGTGATGTGGGTATATAGCTTGCATGTTAAGATAGATACCATAAATGCATGCATCTTAGTGTGATTTTTTAGTGGATGACATGGAAAAATGATTGGCTACAATAGTGAGTGATGTGGGTATATAGCTTGCATGTTAAGATAGATACCATAAATGTATGCATCTTAGTGTGATTTTTTAGTGGATGACATGGACAAATGATTGGCTACAATAGTGGATGATGTGGATAGCTTGCATGTTGAGATAGACAACATAAATGCATCTTAGTGGGGTTTTGCTTTATAAGAGATATAGATAGATAGATAGGCATATAATGTGAAGAGATTTAAATAAATTATATAAAAACAATACTATCTATGTTTGAAAATTAATTAGATTCTAGAGAAGTTGCAGTCAAACATCTGTACCTTTGAATATCAGTATATAAATATATTATTGGAACCACAAAAAGTATTATTAAATTGTGTTGAAAATATATTCCTATTTTATTTATCTTTAGCAAGAAGTTCATACAAAATATAAATCATCAAAGTTACATTATGGAGATTTTCCATGTCTAAAATGTCATGCATCTAAGAATGGGAAAACTAAATGAGAGGTTGAAACATTTTTACAAAGTAAACATTAAGTCTATTTAGTTAACCAACATGTCCGAGTTGATCAGACACTTATTTGTTCACTTTTTAAGAAAAAATATGTTCATATGTCCTTCAAAAGATTGTATAAACATCTACTTTCTATTTTCAAGTTGATCCGGGCTATTATTTTACACCACCATTTTTGTTGTAACTGTGCATCTAATACTGATACAACATTATAAATCGCTACCGGCTAGCTCACGGGCTACTATATTTTTATTTAATGCTTTAATATCATATACAACAACACATATTAGGTAAAAAGCAATAACCAACAAATGTCCCATACACGTCTAATACCTCATTTAGCATCTACTATATTTTTAACTGCTATAGAACCATATCATTTTATTTTGTATGCATAATGCATTGTTTGTTTTTTCTTAATCACTTCCATTGCACTAAAGATAACATCTGCCTGCTTCCTGAATTGATAATTGGTAAGCCGAACTAAAGGATTTTTACGATTTTAATATAAAGGCACACTGTATCTAAAGCATGTAGGTTTCAAAACGAAGGAAAAACATTCCCCCAAGAACGTGGAAATAACGGCAAGGGAAATTTAAGTATATAATTGTTGTGCATGTAAGCTTTGCAGAGTAGACCTTTAGTTTTAGTTAAACACGAAATTTATACTCCTTGCCTATTTAATTTTGGAAAATGCTTCCCTTCAATTGGTGGATCGCTTGAACAAAGGTCCGTCTTTTCCTCGATGTGACGCATGTACGCGTAGCTTTACCCATCACTACTATTACTTTCAATGCACTAAAGGTCTAACTCTCGCATTTGCGAGGGCCATCTTGCTAGTTATATACTAAAAGCAAAACACGGATGAAAAATAGAGGAATTAGCTAGAAAATTCCACGTTAATCAGAAAATACCAACCCTTCATCTGGTGGTCCCATCTAAAACGAACAAAGGTAGCCAGTAGATTTACATAATCATGTTTTTTCGGGTCAAACACGTGAGCAAGGAGGTTTTAAAAAATAGGACACCAAGACCCTTTAGTTGTACAAACCATCCGAGCTTCCACCTCAATTCTCATTCTCAGGTCTCTATAGGAATTCCATCCGTCAGATTAACCTATGACCCTTCCTTACCTGTTAAATCGCCGTCCTGACCCATGATCCTCTCGCCCCGGGATTGCGCGGCTCATGGACGTGTCTTCTTTTCCTCCTTTCTTCATCTAATGGCTATCTCTCAGACCGTAAATCTTTGCTGGTGCAGTAAAATTTTGAATATCCACGGGTCTGCCATAGTGCTGGGCTGATTTGAAGGTAATTTCATTGATTTTAGGTAAGCTAGGGATCTCCTCTTTTCAGCTAATAATCAGATCCGTAGCTAATCGGCCACTACCGAGTGATCGCATTACCGGCCGCTGACCGGCTGTCCACACCGGTGTAACCCGGGCCAATCAAATTGCTCGCATCAGGATTTATCTTGGTCCACCGGTGACTGAATTTGCACACACCACTGCTCATGATTAGTTTTAACCCTTCGTGGTGGCAATGACATATAGTAGCTTATAGCCTGTAAACATGATTCTCTATGTACTCTTCTATCCGGTGACATAATACTTTAAGCTGTGGTGTACGTACAAATTATTACTATGGTCATTCACATTAGCATAAGTTATTTTGACTTGATAGATATATCTATATTAATCTTATTTTCGGATCTCGCTAACATAACCTTATATGTAATGTATATGCAATATGTATGTATATATCAAGAGAATATATGTTTCTATGATACATGCATCACTAAAATTATTACAATTCTTTCAGTTGCAAACACAGATGTGTACTTGATATAAACAGCAAGTCTTGCAATATAGTTACATATAGGATATGCATGTAAGAAAAAGAAGAGGACTAATTCAACAATTATGAACCAAATGTCATATTTCCAAGGTTTTTTTTAATTATTTTATTTCTTTACTGTATATGCAGATGCATAGCATTTCTTAGACATTATATTTTGGAAACTTTTTCCTATTCTGTATATACATGCTTGCAATGGACTCTGATTAATCTCCATTGTGCTGCAAGAAGAAGTGGATAGTAAGAATATCCCCGTCTTTTCATATCTATGTGATGGTTTCATGTTACGAATTTTTGGGTGGTCAAAGATTGTTCTCATCCCGTCGGCCTCTCATGCTGAAACAGGCCAGTCACTGCTAATATCAACCAACAAGAAAATTATGATATCACACAATTTTACAGGGCAACAATAGGAAAGTCTCTATGGCTTTGATTTATGCTTGGATAAAAATTGCAAACAAAATCTGAATTGTAAGGATGATTCATGTGAATCAAAAGAAACTGTTAAAATGACAAGATTGGCAAGGATAAAGAAACTTCAAGAGAAGTAAAGGGGGCAACCTTCAGTATCACATGGTGTGTGAGAATGCTGAATCTTTAATTCCTAAACGTTGCAATCGCATAGAAATGGCAAATATGCGGTTAGTTAACTAAACTTTATTCGAGCCCGTGCAACAAATATATAATATGATAGTACTAGCTCTCGCATTTGCGAGGGCCACCTTGCTAGTTTATGCAAAAGAAGATGAGCGTGTGGGCGGGATTGCTGATTATCAATACGGTGCTGCTATAGGTACGATGAAATTGTGTCCGATCTTCGTACGATACTACTCAAAGCGGGCCAAACTGCTTCACGCCTTCACACATTATCTGATTTAGGTTTGAGCCGGGGCTAGGTTTTGGATTAGCACGCGAGTCACTAATTAGGGAGTACTCGTTCGCAGTTCACTCCAACGAACAGCGCCACGTGACGCGCTCACAGCGATCCCTCAGGATTTCGTTTTTTTATTTTTTTTAGGCGTTTTTTATGTTTGAAATTAGTTTTTTGGTGGTTTTTTGATTTTTTTTTTCGGTTTTCGCACGTTTTTCTATATGTTTTGGTGAAAAAAAATCGATTTAAAAAAAAAGAGGCACGACCTTGCCTCCGCGGAAGGAACGAGTCGTGCCTAAAAAAAGAGACATAAGTCGTGCCTCATGCCTCGGGAAAAGGCACTATCGTGCCTCAGATAAAACATTATTATGAGGCATTATCGTGCCTCTGCGAGAGGCTCTCGTGCCTCTAAAAAAGGAAAAACAGAAAAAGTCTCAGAGCGCGCCACTTGGCGCGCGAAGAGATCGCGCTGTTCGTAGCTACGAGTACTCCTTAATTAGTGATTTCGTCTTCTGTTCGGTAGGCTTTACCTGTATAGTAACGTATACTTTTTGAAAGAAAGCAACTCCAATGCGTTGACATATTTCGCTCATGCGCGTCCCTTTGCGTTTTGAAAACCCAAACTCGCCCAATGTGCGAACGCATTCTCAAATTTTGGTGCTCGTATGTCGGTTCGGTGTTCGTACGGACGCAAACTCAACGTAAATGTGCGTTGAGTTTACGCCAGCGCGAACACTGAGCGGACACATTGGTCGTTCGTTTCGCGTCTGCCGATGCCTCCTCGCGTCCGCGTCTGGCCCGCATGGCGGCCTCTGCGGCGCCATTTTTAAACATGATTGCGTCCATCGCCACCACCGCCCGGTGCAGCGGGGCTGGATTATCCGCCAGCATTGGCTCCTAAAGCCCAAACGCCTCGTTGGTTGGCTACCAATGGGAGTTTGTCTCCCTGGTGTCGGTGAAGGTGGAGATGACGAGGCCTATGAGCGCCACCTGGCAGAGTAGTGCGCGATCGCGATCGGGAGATGAACGCGGAGTACGCAACAGCGCAGAGAGTCAGAGGAGATAGACGATGAAAGCAGCGGCAATGACAATGCCTAAACGACCTGGCACGTCTTTTCTATTATTTATTTAGTTTAAATTTCGTTTTATTTAGTGTAATGTATACTTTTAGATCATACTGATCTTGTTTAAGTAATGTTTGTCTTAATTAATACAATGTCTTAATAAAAATTGGTATCTTTTAAAATGTGTCGACCGCGTTGGGCAACCATGCAACTGTAGGCAAAGGCGCGGACATGGGCATCCGCGCGTCCAGCTAAAACAAACAAAAAATAGATAGATCTTGCGTTCATTTGCATCGACGCGTTGAAGTTGCGCTTATGTCTTATCCCCTTCAGTCGCAGTTACAATATTTTCAGCTATAACAGTCGAGCCACAGGTCCGCGCGCAGCCACAGGATAGTTTGCGTGCAGCCACAGTTGTACATCGCGCGGGATACAGTAAAAATGCAACCGGATCCAAAAAAACGCTAAAAATGACCTCTACGGGGCCTAGAAGGGTGCCCACTAATTAATGATTAACGGGTTTAGAGCAAAGAAATACTCCCTCCGTTCCTTGAAGTAAGGTGTATAGTTTTCTCGCACGAATATTAACGCATGGGTTTGAAGAGCATAGTTGGTTGTGGTTGGACTAAAAAGCCCCTAGAAAGATCCGTGGGAGTAGAGAGGAAAAAAGAAAGGTGAGCAAATCCCTCATTCCGGATCAGTTATTGAGCCTAATTAATTTCCTTAAAAAAACTTGCCAATTTCTCACGATTTTCCATTCATAGTCATTGCATGCAACACTCCAAGTCATATGAATACAAGACAATAAATCTGCGGGATTGAAGCTGTTAGCCCATGATCATTCATTTCCTTTTCTTCAGCTCACGTTTGGCAACTAATTAAAAGAAAAAAAACATATGGTGGAGGGGTAGTATTGGAAACAAACTCCCTCACACCCTATATTATGAAAGTTATTTTAAAAAACTATACACCTTACATCGTGGAATGGAGGAAGTATATGTTTTGGCTTTTGGGTTTGGATTAGACCATGAGTCACGGGTAGAAAGTATTAGAACGATACTACTTGACGATGGCATCGTACAGTTGTTGTACATCAAACGTCGTATGTGAAGTAATTTCCTTGTAAATACTCCCTTCGTTACGGTTTAGAAGGCGCTTAAAAATCTCTAGAATCAAGTTTAGTCATCGATTGGTTGTGACATACATCACATGTAGCATCAATAAATGAATGAAGTAGTAGTATTAATTACATTCACATCATGCATGTATCAATTCCACCCGTGAGCATCAAAGAATTGAGAGGGCACATGCAAATATAAATGAAGTAGTAGTACTAATTAATAGAAATAATTTATTAAACCTTATATATTATGGAAACGCATCAATTTTAAATGTGCCTTGTGAACATTGACGGAGGGAGTACATTGCTCAAATTGTTCTTTGCTCGCTAAGCTATAAATACAGTACGAGGTCTGAGGTATTGAGGTCTGATGAATAGCCATAGCAATAGCCTAACTGAGGTCTGAGGCATTGGGGGTGCACGGCAATCAATCAATGGAGAAGCTTGTGAAGCGTCCGGCTAACTACGTGCCGCTTAGCCCGGTTGGGTTCCTGCCGCGCGCCGGCGCAGTCTACGGCGACCGCACGTCCGTCGTCTACGGGCGTCTCCGCTTCACGTGGAGGCAGACGCACGAGCGCTGCCGCCGGCTTGCCGCCGCCCTCCTCTCCCTCGGCGTCCGCAAGAACGACGTTGTATCCATCCTTGCCCCCAACGTGCCGGCCATGTACGAGATGCACTTCGCCGTGCCCATGGCTGCCGCCGTGCTCAACACCATCAACGCGCGCCTGGACGCCAAGGGGGTGGCGGCCATCCTGAGGCACTCCCAGGCCAAGTTCTTGTTCGTGGACTACGAGTACGTGCGCCTCGCCGACGACGCGCTCCGGATCGTTGCCGATGCCGGCGCGCCCGTCCCGCTGGTCGTCGTCATCGACGATATCGACAGGCCCACCGGCGTCCGGCTCGGCGAGCTCGAGTACGAGGCGCTGGTCGGCAACGGCGACCCGGCGGCGGAGCTGCCGACGCTCGTAGACGAGTGGGACGCGGTGACGCTCAACTACACCTCCGGCACCACGGCGGCGCCCAAGGGCGTGGTGTACAGCCACCGTGGTGCGTACCTCAACACCATGAGCCAGCTGCTGTCGTGGGGAGTGGGCGCCGAGCCGGTGTACCTCTGGACGCTCCCCATGTTCCACTGCAACGGGTGGACGCTCACCTGGGGAATGGCGGCGCGCGGCGGCGTCAACGTCTGCATCCGCGAGAGCCGTGCCGCCGCCGTGTATCGCGCCATCGCCGACCACGGCGTCACCCACATGTGCTGCGCGCCGGTGGTGCTCAACATCCTCCTCGACGGCATCGGCGAGGCCCGGAGGCTGGCGGCTCCCGTCCACGTCCTCACCGGTGGTGCCCCGCCGACGGCCTCCCTGCTGGACCGCGTCGAGCGGGTGGGTTTCAAAGTGACGCACGGTTACGGGCTCACGGAGGCCACCGGCCCGGCTCTGGCTTGCGAGTGGCGCCGCCAGTGGGACCTCGTCCCTCTCCCGGAGCGCTCACGCCTCAAGGCCAGGCAAGGGGTCCGCGTCCTGTCCCTCGCCGACGCCGACGTCGTCGACAACGACACCATGGCCACCGTGCCGCGCGACGGCAAGTCCTTGGGCGAGATCGCGCTCCGCGGGAGCAGCATCATGAAGGGGTACCTAGACAACCCGGAGGCGAACGACAAGGCTTTCAAGGGTGAGTGGTTCATGACCGGCGACGTGGGCGTGGTGCACCCGGACGGGTACATCGAGGTCAAGGACAGGTCCAAGGACGTGATCATCAGCGGCGGCGAGAACATCAGCAGCAAGGAGGTGGAGGAGGTGCTGCTCCGGCACCGGGAAGTGGCCGACGCGGCGGTGGTGGCGATGCCTCACCCACATTGGGGCGAGACGCCTTGCGCGTTTCTCGTGGCCAGAGACAAGGCTGCCAGGGTCAGCCAGGAGGAAATGATCGCCTTCTGTCGACAGAGCATGGCGCGGTTCATGGTTCCCAAGAAGGTGGTGGTCGTCGACGCCCTCCCGAGGAATGCCCTAGGTAAGGTAGACAAGGTGAAGCTCCGGGATGCGGCCCGAAGCCTCGTCGTGCTCCCCTCCTCGGCGGCCACGTCAAGGCTATAGCTTATAGGGCGGCACCCATCATGGTGATAAGGGCAATATGTTCTACACATTGGTAAAATACGTGTGCCGTGGTTAAGACTAGCCATAGTGAGAAGTAACTTAGACTAGTAACATGGCATATGTTACTAGCCTATGTTATTATCTCTATAACGGCTCGTAACATATATATGATGTAATGCAACACCATTTATCTGCCGACAGAGCATGACGAGGTTCATGGTTCCCAAGAAGGTGGTGGTCGTCGACGCCCTCCCGACAGACGCCCTGAGAAAGGTTGACAAGGTGAAGCTATGGGATGCGGCCCGGAGCCTCGTCGTGCTCCCCTGCTTCCTCGGCCACGTCAAGGGCCGGTGCCCATCGTGGTGATAAGGGCAATATATATGTTCGACACATTGGTAAAAATACAGTATATATGCATGCCAATGCTTTTTTATAACTAATATACGTGCTAATCATGACGTGGTTAAAAGAGGTTTCAACTATATTTGGGTGTTAAATTGGTGCATTACAGTGCACCCAATCCAAATTGTTCTTGTATTTGTGATATTGTAATAATATAATACTACACTAGTACTATACTCCTCTATACAACGGTAGATTGAAACTCATGTATTCACTCTTTTTTCATAAATATCTTTTAGAAAAAAAAAGATTACCCCTGGCCTCTGCAATAATGTTGTGCATTATGATTTTGCGTAGAGTTTAATCTTTGCATTTCGTTGACCAAGTTTGTACAAAAATGTCAATATCTACAACATGAATTTTCCATATCATTAGATTCACATTATTGGATTATACTTTCATGATGGATTGAATTAAATATTCTTAGACATAAATAGGTTGGACATAGGACAAATTCAGAGTGCACAATTGTTGAAAACGAGGAAGTAAATTGCAATATCTGTCAGCCTCGAGCCCAGAATCTTCCTCATATGTTACTATCTCATTGCCGACACCTAGACGCTGACCTCTTTTAGCCATTCATGGCTGGACGGTGTGTATATTAAGGGTCTCAAGTTGAGGTGTTGTCTTCGGAGGCGTCCCGTGTTGGTCCAAACATGGCCTTGTCCTTCGGTTTTTTCTGGATAAAGGGCTTTATTACTCAAAAGATTTGAGCAAGTACACCCGGCATCTGCATAATTAAGATGCACACAGCCTTTGTCCTTTGGTTTTGGATAGGCTCCTTGTGTTATGGTTGTGATATGTGTTGTGGCTTGTCTTTAGATTTGTTCTGGTCTGAAGTTTGTACTACTATGCTTTTTGATTCACAACGCTGATAGTATTCTTTTATTTCTTTTCTATTTTCTATGAACATATGATACGCCTTGCCGTATTTCCAAAAAAAAACTCATTGAAAATCAAAAGTCAAAGTTCCCTTTGTGGAACGAAGTACATATTAGAATTGAAGTTCTCAATTCAAGAATTATCTAATTAGACAATTTTCGTGGAAATGCTTGTGCATGCCATAATGTCTAAGTTCCTCCAACTCGATGTAAGAATAAATATTTTTAGTTAATACTGTGCAGATAATGTGTTGAATTTAAGACCTCCTGACTGATAAATATATTGAAATAGATGATACCTCGCAGGTTGCCACGGGAACGGTTAGAAAATAATTTAATGTTTTAACTTTTAGATATGACAAAATTTATGAAACATAGTACTATAATTTGATTAAAAATTCTTTTTTGGAGATTTTTTTTAAAGTAAAAATCTGAAAATAATTGATAAAAAATCCGAATATGAGTATGATTTTTGTTTTGTTAATTTACTCCACCTTGACAATATATCGGCGAGACGATATGAGAATAACACAACATTGAGTAGACATAGTGGAGACATCACCCTTGGCTAAACATAAACAATGATAGCTACTACATGTGTGCATTCATAAATAAAAATGTCGAGTATGAAAATATAATGTGAATTAACTCATAATTAGATTATAGCTACTACATATGTGTTTTGGTGAGGATGCAGCATACACAAAAATCACGACTGGGAAGCTAAAGTTGCCCGCAACGGACTGGAGAAGAAAACGATTGGAATTCTATGATTCTCTGTTGTCGGCAGTGCTTTGCACCGACTAGTCTTTTCGGAGCATGGTTAATAGTATAGCCAGCTGCTGGTTATAAATCATTGTCATATTATTTATAGTTTATCTTATAGTTAACGAATACTAATATAGCTTGAAAAGTGTATTATTTTTTATAAAAAATGATTCATTTTTCATCCTCATAAAGTACCTAGAAGCACATGTTAAAACTGGCTCTTCAGCAAAAGCCCTCTTACCTTCTCTCTTGTTATATCAAGGAACGGATGAAGTACTATTTTATTTCTTATAGCTGGTTGAATCAGCTCTATTGTACTTATTCTCAAGAATAGAAAACGCATGCAATATGTGCAAGAATTCGATTTAGGTGCAGTAGTAATATTGCTCTGACACTGTGTCCCTTTGTCGGAAAGAAAATCACACTTGGTCTCAAGGGTCTCAAGGTTCCTTTTGTCCACTCTTTAAATCATCATGTAGGTCATCATATGCATATATTCCTCCGTTCATAACAATAAAGATATTTTAAATATTTTCTAAACCAGATGTATCATATATGTAGACGCATTTCGAGTGTGTATTTCACCCATTTCGTCCCGTATGTAGTTCATATTGAAATATTCAATACATTTTATATTTACGAACGGAGAAAGTACTTGAAAGAAAGCCTACACTTTTTATCAAGACACTGCGGCCCTTCCATTAGATGATAGGAAGGAAGGACCCTCAAAGTTTACTGGAGATGGGATTGGGAGCGCCGGCGAGAAACTTGGTGTGCCGGCCGTGCGCGAGCACCTTGCCGGTGTCCTCCCTCCTCACCTCCACCGTCACGCACCCCGTCTTGTCGCCGATGCCAAGGACCCGAGCCTCAATTTCGATCTCCTCCTGCATTCATGCCTCCGTTTGTTAGTACTATTTTAGTAATCTAAACACTCTTATATTTCTTTACGGAGGGAGTACATTATATACTGTTCTTACATATATAAACCGCGGGAAGATATCTTACGTTTGCACGGGCGGCGCCCAGGTAGGAGACGGTGATATCCAGCGAGACCCCAGTCACCGGCGAGCCGCCGGCGAAGAACACCGCAGATCCCAGCAGGTCCACCAGCGACGCCACCGCGCCTCCATGCATGCGGTTGTTGCTGGCGCTCTTCCATTTCACCGGATGTTAGATATGACCGGAATGGCTGTGTGGCTACGTGTGTGTACGTACGTACCGTGAGGCGAGAAGGGACGGTGAAGGAGCAGAGGAGGCGGCCGGGTTCGATGGCGTCGACGCGGAGGCCGGCTACGGTGAGGGCGTCGTACAGCCGGTGGCCAAAGGAACGGTCGTGCCACTTCTCCATGGCATCGTCAACATCCTTTCTGCTGCCTCCTTCCAGCTTCGCCATCTGCAGGCTCTCTCCTTCTACACGGCCTGCATATATAAGAGCCTTCTCTCATACGAGTATTATTCAAAACCTAATCATCACTCCTCCGTTCCATTTTTTTGAGACAAGACAACCTAGCTAGCGGTTTTATTTTATGGTTCTTCGATGCAAATCCCTAAGCTTTTTTTTATGTAATTGTCATGTTTTCCTTTAGGAGGGGCAGTGATATCTATAGCCCCATCAGGAATCAAATCCTAAGCTTGACTTTGTTGTGTCTCATAAAAACGAATATTTTTTTAATGGGAGAAGAAGTCTTCATCGACAGCGAGGCAACATCAACAGTTGCATTGTTGTTTCCATATTTCTAGCCTATTTTTGTTGTTTTTCCGACGTCTTTTTTGTGTGTGTGGATGCTGTCAGCTATCATGGCAACTCTATTCGGTTGTTGTGTAATGCAACTAGGATGTCTGCATTGGTACCACAAGCAAGAAAGGATGGACCGTTAATTATTGTTGTCTTTTCTCCGTGGCTAATGTTGACTATTCTGCCAAATCAAGCAGACAATGTTTAGGTCTAGTATGATATCCATCATTGTTCATTAATATATCAAAACATAAATAAGGAACCAATATTGTTTTGAAACTGCCATGAGATTCGACGATATAGTCATGATGTCTCTTTTGCGGATGATGTTATTTAGAATGAGTATCGATTTGTTTTTCAAACAATTTGTACGGTGTATTATTTTTTTAAGGATAGAGTTACTAACAACATAGCTTCAAAACAATACAACCTTGTTGTATAAGGTAGTAATGTAAATATTGAAAAAACACATTTAAACACTAAATGAGGAGTAGTATTGAGCAAGAGGATGTAAAAAGGCAAAAAAAATTACATTAAATCATATCTGGCTTTTTCATACGTGTCAACACATGACATGCTAGATGCACAAAATTTTATTTAGAAAATATGTGTGGATGGAGTCACGGAGAGGTGGTGGTCTGGAAAGTTTGTAATGCAGAAATTATTATAGACATGCATGGTACACAATCAACGACTCAAACATGATTCAAGTTGTTGTGAGCTTCCTTTCCGCCGTACGTGTATAGCTGGACCACATGTACATGTCGCAAATAGGACATTCAACCCCACGATCGCAGACAAAAAAGTGGGTACTTCCAATAAACATGTGTTGTGATGCGACATTTTTTCTCAGTTGTAGTTGTTATTCCATAGCATGCATGTCATGACATGTGTATGTTGCTACTAAAAACATTCCAAACGAAATTCTATTCTTTGTTACAGAGTATAGAAAAAATTGTAGTCATTATGGTGGCTCTTCGATTAAACTTTCCAAAAACTAATATCCAACATGAATAAGTAGTGCAAATTAAGATTCACATAAACTATGGACTAAATCACACCTCTCGGGTTTAACCATTTCTTTTTTGTTTTGTCAATTTATTTTTCTCGGCTGACTAGGTATCATGTCAAGTCTTTTGGTATGAGCAAGAAAATGAGCCATGTTATGTGTCCATCTGCGTTGCCCTTCTTTTTGTGTGTTCTTGCTAAGTATCTTGTTAAACCAGGTAACCATTTATTTTTGTATTGTGGCATCCAATATTTAATTGGTATATCTAAAGAATATACAAACAATTTTTCAGAAATAAATCCTAAATTCACCGATATAATTGTCATCTTAGAAAAGACCACTAGATTGTATTTCAAACAATTAGTATATTTTTCAAAATTACCAAGAAATTATAGCTTCAAAATACGATCACCATAATGTATAAGGTAGTAGCGCAATTAGTATAAAATACATTTATACACGAATTACTATAAAGGATGTCTTGGAACTTGCACTACGACAAACAAAATTGAATGAAAACATGTTGATCTTATTAATGCATGTCATTAAATAACATGCTGCATGCAAAATAAAATATTATTCTCAAAATTTATATGTTAATATTTTTAATCATCGTAGTAAAAGTTATGGTAGTGACACTGCAAACGACGTGCATGGTCCACGGTCAACATTGGAAATAATATTCGACTTGTATGGTATATTCATTTATCTGCACGGTGTTTATAGCTACACCACATGAACATCCCATGGAAAGGACACTCGACCCCGCACCTCTGGGTAAGACAAAAATGACTCTATCTACTAAAGAGTTCTATTATTATTTAGTCCCTATCAAACGCATATTATAAGAAAACATATCTAGTCTTCTGCATCCATTCACGTCCAATCCTTTTATGGCCACAATGATTCAAGTGGGGCACTTATTAAAAATATATAAATTAAAATACCATTATATAATTCCACTCAATCTCTTTGTTGTTTTGTAGCAATTACTTTATTCTCAAAATACCATAATGAAAGTTTATAGCTTTAAAATACTACTCCCTTCGTTCCACAATAAATATCGCTAAAATGGATGTATCTAGATGTATTTTAGTGATAGATACATCCATTTGAGCGACAATTACTATGGAACGAAGGGAGTTTATCCTTAATATATAATGGATCAGCACAACATTTCCACAATCTATACCTAATAATAAAGGGAGTTGCTTTCTTAGTCCGTTTTTACATTTTTTCATAAAAGCCCCTCCTTTTTAGGTAATCAACCCGCAGTACATAGTGTCCAGAATTAAAAAAACGATTTTTTCATTAGATTCGCCTTATTGGGCCTTTCTGGGTGGGCTGGGAGCAGTGTCTCGCCCCTGTCCTTGCTGGGCCAAGGGTCTGCTTCACACATTTTTTCCTATTGATTAGAAAGGATAAAAATAATTGCTGGGTCGCCCTATTAGCTTCTTTTACTTTTTTATTAATTCGCGGTAGTAAATAAATAAAATAAAAATGTAAAGTAATTTTTTGTATTTCTAACTTATAGCTTTTTTATTATATCAATTAGAATTACTATTTTAAGAACTAAAAAATGGCCATATTATTATTAGTTCTAAATTATTCTTTCCTAGATTAATTTAATTAATTATATGATTATATAATTATATTATATTAACTTTATTATTAATGCTACTGTTTTGTACCTAATTTTAATGCCAATAGATAACTAAAATAAATTAAATAAAAATAGAATTAAAATACTTAATATTTATCATAATGCTGGTTTTGTGGATTCGAACTGGAGACTTCCCGCTCCGCCTAGAAGTCAAATACAGCTGTGCTACCTCATGATTATAAATAAAATAATAAAATAATTATTTTGAACGAAAATATTTTCTTATATATAAATTGGATGAATATTATTGGTCACCGAAGGGCTATTTAATTACGAAGAAATTGAATGAATATGTCTCCAACAATAGAAAAATAAACACTAATTATTTTTAGGTAGTAAAGATAAAGGTTGAAAGGACTATCAACATCCAAAAAGCTATTTGTTTAAGAATATACAAGGAAAATTGCCCGTGCATTGCAACGGGTTAAGCTAAGAAAACGTATCGACAACCTTTATTTTAACATAGCTTTACACTCGTGTTGGCGCTTATCCTCATTATCATTCCCGTCTATTATTGTTCAAATATTGTCAATTTCAAGGCAATGAGCTTGGCCGATGCACAACACATCTATTATTGAACCACACCAGAAGGTGTATTGTTAAAACTTTGAAGACTAACCCCGTTGAGATGGACGTTGAGTGTCGCCCTATGTGGGCTACACCCTACACCCATTGCATATGCATGACTGCATATTTTGCATAGACATTGGAGTATGTAATGAATTAAACTATCCTAAAACCATGGCAAGCTAATAAGACATGGGGAATTTGATGCATTTTTTAAGAAAAAAAGGTATGATAAAATTGGAAAAACCTGATACAGTGCAGATGAGGTGGAAGTGTCTGAAAAAGGAAACATCAGATAAAATCCTACATATTGTTAGTGCATCTAAACTATTTATTACCCCCATTTTAATGCATGGATAGTATTTTGTTTCTTTTCTATCCACCTAAAATAATTCTTATGGGTCAAAAAATACAAAGATAGTCCAAGCTAAAAAGAGATGAAAAAAGAGTAAAGACATGTCTCATGATAGTAGTACTCAATCATTGCCTGATAATTATGACTGCAAATAAATTGTATAGTAATATAGTATTAGATGACACTCTTGATATTGTGGTGGTGTGGTGGATTTTCAACGCAGCTAACATGATAATAAAGATATAATTTTGCAAAAATGATGAATATGTACCGCCTCATTTTTCAATAATTAAAAGGGTTTGGAAAATTAATTGTATTGCGTACTTTTGAAAATTAATCAACTATTGTGCAAGAAAGTTCCTCTCTCTCCATCTCCTTGACGCCAGCCAATAGTGTTTTAAACTTAATTAGTCTTGCGCTACCACGGTTCAGTCACAAACATCGTTGACGAGTTCAATGACTACATCGACCATCGTTGATGAGAATGAAAAGGAAGATAAACAACAACAAATGGAACGAGTTTAAGAGATGTTGCCTTGAACACGAAAAAGGTCATCTTGATCGACCTTATTTCTAAGAAATATAAGTTTTTTTTCTCGTTTCAACGTACGGGCATTTTTGCTATAAACTATTCATGTAAATTTCACTTAATGGTCCGTGCAACACACGGGTGAGTGAGCTTTGAATTTTCTGACGAAGAAAGTGTATGCTCCCGTTGCAACGCACGGGCATTGTCCTAGTATATAATTAAAGGGAGTGGCTGGAATTGTGACAACTGGGAAATTAAAATTTCTCTATTGTTGTGAGTGTTCCATAACATGACATGGTATGGGTAGGTTGCTAGCATATAGAAACAAAAATAACACCACGAAAAGCTTACCTTTGTTATGAAGAAATGAGAAAGTTGAAATCATTATCGTGGATTCATTCTGGTGAAAAAAATCATAAAATTTGTAACTCAATGTGAATAACCAGTAAAGATTAGAATTCATACAATATAGCGCAACTCGTACCTGGTGTGGATCTTTGGAACATGGAGGCCATTAAATCTGATTTTATATTACATTTATATAGGAAAAAATTAACTGAATGTATCTATAACATTTTGGAATAAATATGATCAGGAATCACACTCATGTAAAAAATGCCACAAAAGAATGACTATTATGGTATTCTGAGCAAAACAAAATCGAGACTACATAAAAGTTACTACTCAAGTTTTTTTGTAATCAAAATTTGGTTTTTTGGTCGTGGAGTCGATTGAATCTGTTCCTTCGGGAAACATTTTATACAAGTGTATCTCCTAATCGTATTTGGTTTAAAAAGATTCATAATTTTGAAACCCTTTTTATAATTCTAAATCATTTTTTTTCAATTCGGATGTAATGGGACCCGAGACCCATCGGTTATTTCTGACTCGTACCACTCAAATTTAGATAGATTTTTCCGTTTTCCCTGTGTATTTTCTTGTGGGATGGTGCCAGGTATCATGAATGCCCGATTGGATTGTTGATTCGTTGTACTATATGGTCCCTATAGGTACCACGAGCCAGAAAATGGGCCCCGCTATTTGTCCATTCGTGATGTCCTTTTTTCGTGGGTTGTTTCTGATTATCGCATCATATCATGTCTGACCATTTTTTGTTGGTACAATGATCCCCATCAATTATGAAGACAAAATGTATAAAAATATGCATGATAGGGAAAGCAATTGTTAAGCATTAAATTGTTCTTTCCTCGCTAAGTTATAAATACATACGATTAATCTCATGAAATTTCCGCAAATACAAAAGATTTGTGCTTCGTGAAAGGGATTTTCCCTACGCATTCTATTAAAATAAATCAGATAATTACGTAAGCATACACTAGTATAGCCTTGGAGTTGGTGCCCCTCACCCTTATACTCACCTCATCACCGAGGATGTACAGGAAAGTAATATCATTTGGCTTGTTCTTGTGTATGAATTTTACAAAGATACATGTGCGCTAATTTATTTTTATTAAAGTTAGCTCAAAACAAGAGGTACAATGTATAGATTTTGCAAAAGGTGTACGTAAGAATATGAACTTTTTTGTTTTTGATTACCCTTCTCTTTTATGATAGCGCCCATGGGGTTGTCGCTTTCTACGGCCTTTGTTCTTATGGTAAACTAACCTCATAATCCATTAAGTCAAGTATTAAATTGATAAGGAAGATAGATCAACATATCGATGAAGAAAAGGCTGACCCTATTCACCTCCTTTGAGGAATACCAGATCAAGAGATGAATTAGTGGATCACATGGTTAAGTCGAAGCATGCCAGAACCTTCTTTAGTAATGATTCCAATAAGAAATCCTAAGTATTTTTTTGGTCAGGCGACACCCGGCCAGGTTTGAACTGGAGATAAAGGATTTGCAGTCCCCTTCCTTACCGCTTGGCCATGCTTCCAAATCCGATCCAAAATCAAGCAAAATCTTATCCATCCAAATTATTTTACTAATTAGTATCCGAAGGAGGGGATTATTAAACCCTTTTTGATTTTTTAAGGATCGTCGAATCCCTTTTTATCCCTTTCCAATCGTTTTAATAAATTCATTCCTGTTTTTTATTGGACCCAGTTTTATTCTCTTGTACCAATTAGTTCTTAGCAAGGGCTTCAAGATCACAAGGAGAAATGAATTAGTGACATTTCTATTAACCATAAAATAGAAAATAAAATAAAACCTAAAACATAGTCAAAATAATGAAGTTTTCTAAGCTAGAATGAATTAGTGGTATTTCCACTTGATTTTAAGAAAAAATAAAATAAAAAACTAAAACTCTAAAAAAACTTGTACGTATTTTTACAGTTTTTAAATTTCTAAAAAATGAACGTGTAATCGTGCAATTTCAAACTCTAATTTGATTTATACACATGTTATATAGTACTTATGTGTATATATTTTACAGTCATCCAACATCCTAAAAATACCCATAACTAAACAACTAAAAAAACATCAACAGAAAAAAACATATATAGAAAAATCATCATCAACCTATAAACAGACAACAAAGAAGCCACAAAGTATGCTTCAGCCCAACTAAAAATTGACTGTCCCGAAATTATGGCGAGCCAAAAATTTCAACCCAAAACAAACATGAACCACCACAAAAAAAAGAAGCAGAAATCTCAATAATTATCCAATGATGAAAAACCCAACTGCACAAAATATTTTTTCAAGCGCCTGCCATATAGCTTACATGTAAGAAAATCATGAAGGTTGTGTTTTTGGTGAATGAGAGTTATGTTGACCGTTGAGTCTCCAATGCTTTTCTAGAGTGCACTAAAAGTGATTATGGAGGTTGTCCTATAGGAATCCTATCTTATGAAATCCCTATAAACAAAATGAGACCATAGTAGCTGTCTATACTATCCAGGGTTTTCGCCCAATGGACGAGATGCTTAGTTTCATTCCACCGAGGGTGTCCATGCAGATGAATGCCGAGATTCATATGATGTTTTCAGAGGATGAATTTCTTTCGGACAGTGCATTTTCAAATGGCCCCGTCAAAAGCGCCCGGTATGAAAGGTTTTACTGCAGGCTTTTTTTCAGCGGTACTAGGACCTATTGAAGGATGATATTATGTCGACTGTTCTGGATTTTTTCAAAAGTGGTGACCTACTGGTGGGAATTAACAACACCTCCATTAATAAAACAACATGCGTCAAAGACACTTTAGTAATTTCTCTATGGGATTCAATTCTAAAAATAAACATCAGTCCATGTGCACTTTCAAGTGAGTCCGCACATAATCTATAACTGAATTTAAACAGAAGTTTGTTTAGTCACACCTTCGTAAAAACAAAAAACTCTATTCAAGTGGTTCGACTAGATATCAATTTTTTTTAAAAGATGTGTCAAAGGAATGTACAGTAAGTTTCTAGGAGATTCAGTTCTACAAATTTGACAACCGACATAGACGTATGAAACTCCCAAAATGAAATAAGCTCTAAATTTATTTTCTAACTCTTAAGCTCTAAATTTATTTTCTAACTCTTAAATTGTCTGTGCCTTGGAGCCTTTTTCTGATTTCTTGGATGGTAGCAATGGTGGGTTGGGGCTGCAACCACACACACGTCCTGTCAATGCTCCATCCGGGACGCTGCCGCACCATGAGCTCGGCCTCGCCATCCACCAGGTTGTACATGAACACACTATGCCCGAAGGTGAAGTAGACACATGCGCCGCCGATTCCCAGCTGTGCGGCTTCGGTGGCGAAGCTTGTCGGGGACCCGAGGAACAGGACACGGTCGCTCAAGCTTTGGCCGTCCCTCTCCACCCACTGCGTATGCTCGCCGGCATTCACTCCTTCCAACGCGTGCACCATCACCAAGAAAGCATTCGACGTGCGATCCGTAGCGTGATGAGAAAAGTTGCGATCAACAAGAACGGAAACCCACATGAGCTCACCACGGGACTCGAGGATGTAGCTGTAATCCCACCTATATTTCTCCTCATCAAATGGTAACCTGCCATAAGCTTCAAAGTCCGGCATCAGAAGGGAGTACGCGTTCCCGTGAAGCGCTAGGACCTTGCCGCCGTGATATCCCAATTGATAGCTTCCGAACAAAGGCAGCCACTTTCTCATCAACATCCATGCCGCCTCAACGGGACGCCAGATGGCCATTGTTAAATATTGATTGAGCCGATTGGGCGATGAATGTTTATAAGAAAACTCGTACAGAAAGATAGTGCCGTCATCGTAGACTATGCCTCGTGGGTTCTCCATCGACCGCTTGATTGCATCGACATCCGGAAAGCTAGGAAAAAATGTGATGGCTCCGGTGAGAAGATGTACGAGTCTAGGCTCGGGGCTCCAGGTGAAGAGCCAAGCAGACGTGCCATCGGCCCTAGCTACCCAGTTTCTATCTCCGGTCATTCTTGATGATGATGATGATGATGCGCCCGGCGGCTCTGCAAGAACGGTGTTGTTGCAGCGGCGATTGCGGCAGCTTGATGGCGTGAAGTTGAGGATGGAGTGGATGATTATCTCCTGGTACGGAGCAAGAATCCGTGGCCGGAACATGGTGCGCGTTCCATTGGACAACAGGACGTCACGCCAAGGTCCGCAGACGGCGTGGAGGCGGACGATGTCGGCGGCATCATACAGCCGGCTAGAGACGTCGCCGAGCAGGTCCGATGGAAGCTCCGCCCAGGGGCAGGCGGCTGGCGGGAGCCTGGCCGTCATGCTGCTTAAGGCGTCCGGACTGCCACGCTTGTGTCACTCGGGGTTGGAAGGAGATGTAGCGATCGAGGGTGGCAATCTCTCAATCGTTTCAATCCTTTCCTATTACGTGACTGAATTCGGTGAGGACACGTATCCGGTCCGGAGTGCCGGACTTGTGGAGTCCTTGAACCAAAAAATATTTCCATCTTAAATTTTAAAAAATAATAATACTCCCATATTTTTTTCTCTCCGGCACTCCGTAGCGAACATTCACACTGCAAATCTGTAGCGGAAAGGTGGTCAACAGGATCCATGAATTCCCATTTTTACGGCGGGCATATGGCGTCCCGGTGATGTGATATATGGATGTTCATGAAAAAGAGCATATCACGGCCGAAAGGTCATACTTTGCATGGGCTTGAGCTTCTGGTTTGTCCTGCCAGTAGCAATAGACGACTATAGAGAGGACCTGATAATGGGACCTTGGAATAATGTGATCGAAACATTCAAGTACGACCGTCATGATAGCTATGTTTTAGAATCCAATGGTGACGGCATCCATCTTACTCGACGGCAATTGGCACAAGAAACGCCGTTACGTCAATGAGGACCTCCCTCCGGGCGCATTACTGTTGGTGAGGGTGCACACACTGAAAGGAAGGAAGGAAGGAAGGAAGGGGGCGACTTGCAGTGGGTGCCGAGAGATGGACGAAGCTTCACCGACCGTGTTTTGTTCCTCGGTTCCCCCTCCAGCTTTGCTGTTGATGCAGCACAACTAGGATTGGAAGGCGGGTGTGCGCGCCTTCTTCGTCTTTGGTTCCGACGTGTTAAGATACAACCTCATCAACCACGATGCCAAACTCGTGGCACAGCTCCGCTCCGAATGGGACGCCGACGGGTCCTCTGTGTGGCTTCGGCCCCAGCCTACCATTACTTCAATTGAGAAAATCAGAGAAAGGCTAGTGGCTTTGAATCATAAGAAGAATGTTTAATTTAGCAAGCTTACAAGTGTTTAAAAATGGGCAAGTTGGATAATTTTGCCTCAAAATCTATGCCTTTTGTTAACTTCATATTGCAATGAACTGTTTGTTTCCTCTTTTCTTTTGCAAAATCTCGTATGTTTATTTTGTCAAAAACCGGAATGACCAAATATTATTAAAAATTATGAAATTTTCACGAGACTATGTGAACACCATTTAAACATTGTAATTTGTAGTTGACTAAGGAAGATACAATGGAAAATTTACCATGATATATTATGCTAAGACAAACTTTCTTTAAGAAAATTTTCACGACCTGAAAATAAGTTTGCCATACCATAAAACTAATTTTACCACGATACAAAAATAAAATTTTCATGGTCCAAGAATAAAATTGCCATGTTACAAAATAATAAATTGCCAAGGTAAAAAACCCTAATTTGGTTTTAAATGATTTTCCCCCATAATATTAACAACTACTGCCCGAGCATAAATTTCAAAGTAGACACCAAAATTATTCTTCTAACTGCAAGCTCAAATGCATCTGTGGTCAACAGTAAAATATCCAAACAATCTGCATTTTTTGCTACCAAAATTGATGAACTTTGTAGTATGTGCAAACCTTCGTGAACTATCAATCGGTCCTAGTTTATTTTTTGCAGTGTCTTTCTTTCAATCTATACTAGTGCCAACATTGGTTGTGTATTAGACTATTAGTAAATATTTTTTAAGGCTTACATTGGTCATTTACATACAATAATTTTTATGTGAAAAGCTAAATTGTGTATAAGGTAAGCCTATGTAAATGACCAATAATAAGTATGTTTTAAATCTTTCTATACTAAGTACATTGACCGATGTTTCTCTTTTATGTTTTCTCTTCGGCACTCTATACTTTCTTCGTTGAGTTCATCTTGGCACAAATAGGTATTGGATATGAATCACGAGATCAGAGATGCATAGTTATAGAAATTAAACCAAGTTGCAGATCATAAAACTAAAAGCTGAAAGAAATGTGCAACGTTAGATTAGAAATATAAATATTAATGTAAACTATATGACTGCCTATTTTTTGTCAATAGAAACTCAACATTTAAGACTTTTGGCTTACAAATGATTACCTTTTCGAACTACGAATAAATATAAGTTGCAAAGACAAACTAATGTAACTAATAAAACTGAGTTTAAGTGCTATGGATCAGATTTTATTTAGGTAGACCTTTTGCTTCTTCTTCTTTGGAGACTCGACTCCTTTCAACCAAAATGGAGCGATGTAAGGCTCGGGCTGGAGGCATACGCATGTCTTGTTGAGACGCCATATTGGATGCAGACGCTTCACGAGCTTTGTCTCGCCATCAATAAAGCTACTATACCTAAACAATCCACCCATCAAAACAAAGTAGGCGCATCCACCATCCATGTCCAGTTGTGTGGCATTCATGGCAAAGCTAGCCGGGAACCCTAGGAATAAGACATAGTGAGCAAGTTTCTGGGCATCCATGGCCACCGACCGCATATTACCGCTCCCGTCCGTTTCTTCTTTCAGCGTGTGCACCATCAGAGATAGTTCATCTGCCACGTAATTTTCAGACTTACGATGGTATTGGTTCACATGGACAGATACCCATAGTAGCTCAGAGTGGAATTCCAAGACGTAGAAGCAATCTTGTACTAAAATTTTGTCTTCTTCGCTATTGTCGGACCATGACTGGAGCATGTGGTTTTGGCCGCCACCATCTTCCAGCTTCAGCACAGATCGATGGAGCCCGTCCACGCACACTACGATCTTGCCGTCATGATAGGCAGCGACAGAGTGGCCGCCACATGTTGCATGAAAATCTAGCTTCCTTTTCACAAACGTCCATTCTGTATCACCATAATGCAGGATGGCGGCAGTGACAGTGGGCCTGCCAGAGTTGTGATTAAAAATACTGTAGAGAAAGATAGTGCGGTCTTGGTAGATCACGCCATGGAGATTTTCCATCCACCGATTGGACCTAGGATCGACCGGAATTTTTGGTATTGGTCTGAGGGTCTCCTGGGTGAGAACGTTGAGTAGACTTGCAGAGGTTGTTTTCTTACAGAGGTTGAAGATCCAGGCGGACTTGCCATCCGTGCTAACCACCCAGTTTTTGTCGCAGTCACCGGAGAATGATGCATCGTCCGGCTGTTTTGCCACAACGAAGTCCTCTCGGCCGTTGCAGCCGGTTAGCTCCGAGTTTGACCAATTGATGTTGGAGCATAAGACGAGGTGTTTGCACGGTGTGACGGGACATGGCTGGAAGATGGGCCACTTCCTTAGTGTAACAGACCCGATGCAGATCGGGAAGGAGGAGGGGATAGGAAGCTAAGGTTGGGGAAAGGGGATCGCTTGGAAGGAGGAGATCAGCTTCTCTCTTCAGGTTCTAGTTCTGGATACAATAATCGATACCAACTCTATGGGCTCCCAGCCACATATAACCACACCCGCTGCACGCAGGCAGCCACACACACACACCAGCCATGACTAGCTGTCCCCACCTGGCATCGTCAGAACACCTTCCTCTTGCTCCTTCTCTCTGATCTCTGGGTCCATCTTGCCTGGGCTCGAACTGGTAGGGGAGCCCCACCCGTCAGTCGTGACATTCCCCCGGCCTTGCAAACCGCCTTGCCCCCAAGGTGGTGAAGCTGGGAAGCGTTGTTGCAGCAGCTCCGGGTCTTCCCATGTCGCCAGAGATGCTGGTAGGTCAGTCCACTGGATGAGCAGCCTGGGTTGCGCGCGATGGCCCACACGAACCAGCTTCCTGTCCAACGCACGGTCTGGAATATGTTCTTCCTGCAAAATGGAGTTAGATGGTGGTAATACAGGGTCGACGGGCACTTCGACGCCGACCGCTCGCTTGAGCAGCGACACGTGAACAACGGGGTGAATTTTACTCGACGCAGGTAGATTGAGGCGATACGCCACTGCGCCCACCTTCGCAGCCACCGTGTACGGCCCATAGTAACGAAAGGCCAACTTCTGATATGGGCGTTGAGCCACAGAAGTCTGAATAAAAGGCTGCAACTTCAGCAACACTGCATCCCCCACTGTAAACGAGCGATCTGTCCTCTTCTTATCAGCTTGCGCCTTCATTATGTCTTGTGCTTTCTTTAGTTATTGTTGCAGGTGCTCCACAATTATTTCGCGCTCCTGGAGCCAAGCTGCCAGGTCAGGCACGGAACACTCGTCCAGTTGCGCGAGCCCAAACTCACGGGGTAGATGTCCATACACAACTTCAAAAGGTGTCCTTCCTAAGGAAGAGTGAAAGGAGGTGTTGTACCAGTATTCAGCAAGCGCCAGCCAACGTATCCAATTTCCAGGGCATGCATGTACTGCACAGCGCAAGTACGTCTCCAGGCACTGATTTACCCGTTCCGTCTGCCCGTCAGTTTGTGGGTGGTACGATGAGCTCATCCGAAGCTCGGTCTTGCACAGCCGGAAGAGCTCCTGCCAAACTTGGCTTGTGAACACCCGATCTCTGTCAGAAACAATGGCAGGGGCAGCCCGTGCAAGCGAAAAATGTCCTTCATGAAAGCCTTCGCCACTTGAAGGGCAGTGAAGGGGTGGGTCAAGGGAAGAAAGTGTGCATACTTGGAGAACTTGTCCACCACCACCAAGATAACGTCATGACCACCAGACTTGGGCAGCCCCTCGATGAAGTCAAGCGAGATGACGGACCACGGTCGTTGCGGAATCGGCAAGGGTTGGAGGAGCCCCGCCGGGGAGATGCGTTCGGTCTTCGCTTGCTGGCATGTTAGGCAAGAGCGAACGAACGTCTTGACTTGCTGCTTGAGCCCGTGCCACGCGAAGAGGCGCTTGACCCGGTGGTATGTGGCATAGAAGCCAGAGTGTCCCCCCGCTGCGCTCGCATGCAGGGAACGGATGATATGAGTCTGGATGTCAGCATCCTTGCCAATCCACACTCTGCCTTTGAACCGAAGAACACCATCTTGCAGCTGGAACTCAGGCTCGCATAGGGGATCAAGCGCCATACGAGTCAGTCTATCTTGTATGGTGCGGTCTTGGAGGTAGCTAGTGCGAACGGCTTCGAGCCACGTCGGCTTACATACGGACAGGGCTGCTACCTCAAGCTCATCTCTGTGAGCGCGGCGGGAGAGGGCGTCTGCTGCACGGTTGGTGATCCCCGTCTTGTATTGGATCACAAACTGTAGACCGAGCAGCTTAGTAAATGATCGTTGTTGAATCGGCGTGTTGAGGCGTTGATCGGTCAGGTTCAGAAGACTTTTTTGATCCGTGCGCACCGTGAATTCCTTGTGCTGAAGATACGGTCGCCAATGATCCACCGCAAGTAGCAGCGCCAGGCACTCCTTCTCATACGCCGACAGGCCCAAATTCTTTTGCGCCAGAGCTTTTCTCAGGTATGCTACCGGATGGTTGTCCTGCATCAAGACAGCACCCACCCCAGTGCCACTGGCATCAGTTTCCACCACGAAACGTTTGCTGAAATCCGGAAGGGAAAGGACGGGCGCTGCAGTGAGAGCCTCTTTGAGAGCTTGGAAGGCTGCCTCGGTTGTTGGAGTCCAAACAAACACCGCGCCTTTACAAAGCAGCGCCGTCAGTGGCTTGCTGATCATGCCGAAGTGGCGCACAAACTTCCTGTAGTAACCAGCGAGCCCCAGAAATCCACGGAGTTCCTTGACTGATGAGGGAACATGCCATTCACGAACCGCCGCAATCTTGCTGTCTTCAGTGGCCACACCCTGCTTGCTGATAACATGACCCAAGTAGCGAATAGTGCGCTGTCCGAACGTGCATTTGGAGGGCTTGGCGTACAACCCATTCTGTTGCAGCAACTGCAACACCCGTGCCAAGAGGGAGAGGTGCTCTTCCAGTGTTGCCGAATAAACCAGAATATCATCCATGAACACCAGCACGCCCCGGCGCAGCAACTCGGCGAGCACCGTGTTCATTGCCCCTTGGAAAGTAGCTGGAGCATAAGCCAACCCGTATGGCATCACTTTGAACTGAAACAGCCCTTGGTGAGTCTTGAATGCGGTCTTGTGCTCGTCTTCAGGCCGTAATCGAATCTGGTGGTATCCTGCTCGAAGGTCGAGCTTGGAGAACCAACAGGAACCGGCAAGCTCGTCCAACAACTCATCAATGATGGGCATCGGGTACGTGGTTGGCAGCGTAATGGCGTTGAGATGCCTGTAATCCACGCAAAAACGCCACGTCTGGTCCTTCTTCTTGACAAGGAGAACCGGGGAAGAGAACGGGCTGATGCTCTCCGTGATGATGCCCTTCTTAAGCATGTCCTTCACTTGAGCGTCGATCTCGGTCTTTTGCTCGGGGGTATAGCGGTATGGTCTGATATTCACTGGTTTGGTACCAGCCATGAGAGGAATGGCATGGTCCCACTGCTTGCTGGCCGGCAATTCGTCTGTTTCCTCGAACACCATCTGAAACTGATCCAAGACCTGTTGGATGGTGTTGGGAAACATAGTAGAAAATAAAAAATTTCGGCCTACGAATCAAGAACCCAAGATCATCCAAGAAGATTGCATACAAGGTTTTAGGTCATGGCTCACCAACCGATGTAGCGGAAGTAGAGTTGGTGAAGCTCGTGGACGTAGTGGAAGTAGATCTCGCAAGTTCTCCCACGAACAGTCCCTCGATCAATCCCACGAACAAGTCCCGCGATCTAGTCCCACGGACAAGTCCCATGAACAAGCTCCTCGAAGAAGGGTCGAAGGTACGACCCCTCCATTAGTATCCACACATCCCGTAGCAGCAATCCAGCAGCGCTCCGCCGTCCAGAGATGAACGCCACCGAGAAAACTAGAGGGAGAAAACCCTAACGGATTCCGATCTAGAACAGCGTCTAAACCGGGGTCTAATTGTGGAGCAACGGGGTTTAGAGGAGGGAGGGTGGCGCATAGGCCTTGGGGACAAGTTGTGCTGCCCCCCCCCCACCCCTCCCCCACATTATATAGGTGGCCAAGAGGCCCTTGGGGCGCAATAAGGGGGGTGGGGAGTCCAACTTGGACTCCCAAACCTCCCAAACCTTCCCATCGGAAACCTGCCATATTGGAGAGTTGGACTTTCCACCTGGAGGGGGATTCCTTCCCCTTGGTGTGCCCCCACCCCTTGGACGGCCAGGGCAGCCTAGGTGGCTTGCCCCCCAAGGCTAGGGGCGCAGGGGAGTGGGTGGTACTGTCCGGAACCTTCTGGAACCTTCCATGACCTTCTAGAAACTTCCAGGACCTTCCGGGACATACCGGGACCGTTTCGGGACATTCCGGACACTTCTGGAGCACTTCCAGGACCTTCCGAGACCGTTCTCGGACGTTCCGGAGCCATCCGGATAGTTTCCAAGACCATCCGAGTTACAGTTTAAGCCACCGGATGACCACGAAGGTTGTCGGGACGCCCAGCGATTATCCGGAAACTATTCCGGTTGATCCAGGACTTCCCCAGTACCATTCTCAAATGTTCCGGAACCACCTGGGACTACTCCAGAGTGATCCGGACATAACCTTAAATACCCAGAACTACTTCTGGTGCCCTTATGAACAATTCCATAAATCTCCGGAACTACTTCCGGTACCCGTATGAACTATTCTGCTTTGCTTCCACTAAACCTTCTACCATACTAGTATTCTAACAGACTACTGCTCGTTAAGTGTGTGACCCAATAGGTTCGGTATAATGCGGACATGACTCAGAACATCTTCCGGACATAGGTCAACAGCCTTTTGTCAATAGCCAATAATCAACAGCGGAGCCATGGACACCCATGTTGACTCCCGCACATACACGAAGAAACTTCGAGTGAACCATTATGTTTATTCATGTACCATTCCCTTTGCTTCGCGATATATGACAAAGTTAGAGGAGAGAAGTTTGGCACCCATGTGTAACAACTTTTGAACACAAGCCACTCGTTATCCTCTTTGCTCGTTTGTCCATTTTCTCGTTATCGTATTCCGGTATCCCCGTGACTGAATCACAATGCGTCTGGCCAGACTATAATGGATACCGTCATACCGAGTGGGCCCAAAGTCAATATCTCTTCATCGTGAAGGAGAAAATCCCATTCTTGAACTATCACAGTCACTAGCCACACCATCTGACATACCCAGAACTTATTTTACTACTTCCCATTTACGGGAGGATTCATCTAAGAACCAAAGCATGTCTTCCTGTGTGAAGCAACTCGATACTCTCATGGTCTAAGGAATTACGTATGTGATAACAAATCATGATATGACTTATAACGTAGTTACGATGTGATCTCTAAGTATATATTTCAATACTGGGGTCGGTTCAACATCATTGTTCTGCTAACAATATGTTCCCATTGCTACTGACATCCTTGTTACAAGAACAATGTCCATGATTAAGAAAACGTAATCATCAGTTAGCACATGAGCTGGTCTTAGAGGCTAAACCAGGAACTCTTGGTGTTTACATTTCCACACATGCAAGTGAGTTTTCTTCTGAATCTCATAGTCAGGGTCATTGCAATTATAGCACAGAAATATAAACATTAATTACGAACGTGGAAATATATATAATAACATTTTATTATTGCCTCTAGGGCATATTTCCAACAGATGGCTGGTGGAATCTCCGCTAAACCTTCGTTGTGCTCGGTGATGCATAAGTTCACCACGCAAGCAATGGAGCTGTTCTTTGCCATGGCCTGTAACTGGGAAGCGGACACTAGGGTGATGTGCTGCACTTCACTGCGCAGTCCGTGCAAGGTGATTTCCCTTCCGTGGTGTTGGAAGGTAAGAGTCTTCGCCACCCAGTCCACCAGCATCGATCCACAATGCTCGAGCCAGTCCATCCCCACTACCATATCATAGCACCCCAAGGCTAACACCCGCGAATCAGTTCGGAAGGAGTGCTTCTGTGCCCACCATTCACGCGCTGGAATGTAGCCAGTGCAGGTTAGGACGCCTCCATCTGCGATCTTGACTGAAACCGGCGGCAGGTACTGCACTGTCTGTGCCATTTGGGTAGCCACTCGCTCGCTGACGAAGCTGTGGCTGCTTCCTGAATCGACCAGGATCAACACCTCGTGTCCGCCCAGTAACCCAAGCAACCGGACTGTACACGGTGTAGTCTGCCCTGTGGTCGCCAGCTTCGAGATTGACATCAGCTGGTCCTCATCAGAATCAGACTCTTGTGGAGCGATTTCTCGATCGCGATCTTCCGCCTGCAGCAGCTCCATTAACTCTTCCACCACATGTAGCTGCACCGTAGCGGCGCACTGGTGGCCCTGCCCATAGCGCTCACAGCACGTGAAGCAGAGCCCCCGAGCGCGGCGGTAGTTGCGCAGAGCTGCCACTCTGTCGTCGCCACGTCCCGGTTCAGGCCGCCGATCGACGGCCCGGGTTGCGTCGAGGGCGCGGCGATCCTCCGCGCCCGCTGGCGGTGCCGGCAACAGGGCGCGCACAGGGGGTGCACCCAGCGCGAGCAGCGGTCGTGCTTGCGGCCTCGCCGACGCGTGCTCCTGACGCCTGTACTCGCGCCGCGGCAGTGCTTCGAGTAGCTCCTCCTGCAGTTGAGACAGGAAAAACGCAGAGTCCAGGTCCTAGGGACGATGTAAAACAACACCAGCACGAATTTCCGGACGCAGCCCATCTAAGAACTGAGTAGTAAAATAAACTGAGTCGAATCCTGGGTTATGGGCGAGAATTTGGTGCATCAGCTCCTCAAACTTGTGCATATACTCCCCTACGGTGCTTGTCTGTCTTAAGGTGTTAAAGGAACGCAACTGAGCCTGATAATGGTCCCGGCCAAACTTAACAGACAAGGCCACACACAGTTCCTCCCAAGTGAATTTGCTATTGTGAGACTCCTGTAACTGCAGCCAACGGGCTGCATTGCCCGTGAAGTGCAGAGTAGCTACTCTCACCCATAATTCTGCTGGAACCGAATACACATCAAAGTATTTCTCACATTTTGTCTTCCAAAATTGAGGATTATCCCCATCAAAGGATGGAAAGTCCAATTTCGGCAAAGACCAGTGAGATGTGGGTGTGCGATGTGGATGTGGTGTCTCCCCCCTTGTCGTATGATGCAACTCGAGACTCAACGGCGTCGAAATTTCATGGGATCGGAGAGACGTACCATTGGTCGGAGGCGGCTCAAGGGTAGTGACTACCCCGTGTGCCAAACCCCCGGATTTGGCGCTCTCGCCGTGGCCGCTTGGCCCGTGGTGCCTGGGATCGGTGGTTGTAGTGGCCGACGTCGTCCGCACCACCGCGCTCCCGCCCCCGTCCGCGTCAAACGCAAGGGCTGGGTGCAGCGTGATTCGCCCCACATGGGAGCGCAGGTCGTCGACTTGCTGCTGCAGGGCCGAGACCGTCGGGCGCCAGAGCTCGAGGGAGAGCTGGATCGCCTCCAGCTTGGCGTCGTTGGCCACACGGCTGTCGTTGACCGACTGCACTAGCGCGGCGATCTGTTCCTCCATCGCCGCCGTCTTGCGCGCTTGCTTCGTGAGGTAGCGAGGTCTCTGAAGATACTCTGGAAGCTCCAGATCGGAAGCTCTGAATACCACTTGTAACAGACCCGATGCAGATCGGGAAGGAGGAGGGGATAGGAAGCTAAGGTTGGGGAAAGGGGATCGCCTGGAAGGAGGAGATCAACTTCTCTCTTCAGGTTCTAGTTCTGGATACAATAATCGATACCAACTCCATGGGCTCCCAGCCACATATAACCACACCCGCTGCACGCAGGCTGCCACACACACACACCAGCCATGACTAGCTGTCCCCACCTGGCAGCGTCAGAACACCTTCCTCTTGCTCCTTCTCTCTGATCTCTGGGTCCATCTTGCCTGGGCTCGAACTGGTAGGGGAGCCCCGCCCGTCAGTCGTGACACTTAGGTATAGCAGCTCTTGACGCCATGGCGTGCAGACGGCGCCGAAGCGGGTGAATTCGTCGGCATCGTGCAGGCGGCCGGCGACATCTCCGAGCAGTTCCGGCGGGAGGTCAGCCCACCGGGACGACGCCACTTTTAGACTGGTAGCGCCCGGCGTCGTCATGTAGATGCTATTTTGGAGGGATCTATGGTCGGCGTTGTTGAGGGAGGCGCCGACGACGAGACGGTTTCGTCTAGGGTTTGGTTCACAGCCGGACGCGAAATCGTATGCACCGCAAACTACAAACATACACGGTCTAAAATTACTTGATTTTCTTGGGCTTACCAAAACAAATCCCAGCAAACACGTGGATATACCAACAAATACTCCTGGTTTTGGTAACGATGTAGAATTTTTTTTATTTTTAGATCAACTAATGTTGGGTTCCAATCAAGGCCTGAAGTACATCACAAAATTGGAACACACAATCTTTCTTTTTTGAGTTGGAACACATAAAACGTAACATGCCCTATGTAACATAGAACTTCAAAAAATCTATGTAACATAGAGTAGAGAAGCCTGATGAAGAAGAAATATCCATTGGAAGAAAATATAATGCAAGCTGAACACATAGGAAATAAAATATATCTAACTTAAACACGCGAGATTAATTTCTAGAATTAAGGTCATAATCTTATAGAGTTCTGAGTTTTTTTAAACAATATATTAATATTGCCAAGACCGATTACACCTAACTTCTCGGCACCTAAAAGATGTCACAAAGACATCCACAATGCACCCAGCCAAATGAGAAAATAAAAAAGACAATGGCCCCACCACAAGGATCGACTCCTGTCGGCAGCAGCACACAAATCACTACCAAATACAACATCCAAAAAACATAAAAGGTCACCAAAAGCAACACTTGAAAGAAGAGAATAGTGTACAAGCATCATCGTTGCCTGATCCAATATCTTAGGTTTACAACTTGGACAAGTCCGAGCTCTCAATCAAATTACTTCAGCAAAAGAATTCTCAGGCACAACCAATGAAGGTCAATTCCTAGTGTTTTCAACCTGGAAGTCACGACTGTGTTTTCAACCTGGAAGTCACGACTCGACACTGAAGAGCACCACAAAAAATGAAATCCTCTAGTAATTATGCCGCCCCCACTCGTCACTGTTGTTCTACAGGTGGGTCTGCCTGGCAGGCGTGACAACCTGGTAGGGTGATGGTTTGGCGTTTGGATTGGCCTGACGCCCTGACTATTGGTGTGGCTCTATTGGAACATGATATTGTGCTCACTGTACTAGATATTCTTAATGGGAATGAGCTAAATTTAAAACACACTAAATTGTGAAGAAAACATTGTTTTTTTACAGTGAAGAAAACATTGTTTAATACTTTGATGATATCAAAATGAGGCGAAGCTCTTCAAGACAATATTGACACAAAACCTAATACAAATGCTACTAAACAAAATCCTAAAAACCACTTATACATCCACTCAATTGTGTTTGTTATCCATTTTTGGTCTTCCTTTTTGTTTAGATGAATCCTAAGTCTTTCTCCAATTTCGTCGATGGGAGCTATCACGGGTTGGGGCCGGAGCCACACGTGCGCATCAGGCGAAATCCATCCGGTACGTGGCGACTCCACATGTTTGGTTTCGCCAGTGATGAGGTTGTACCTGAACAAGCGATGTAAGAAGACAAAGTAGGCACACCCACCATCCATGCTTAGCTGGGTGGCGTCGACGGCAAAGCTCGCGGGGTACCCGAGGAACAAGACACGATCACCCAAGCTCCGTCCATCTTTCTCCACCCATCTCATCTTGCCATTGCCACTGTCCGCTTCTTCTTCCGCTGAATGCACCATCACCGCTAGCGCCGGTACCACGGGGTCATTGGTGGATAAGGTGTCCACGTGTTTCTCGAACCACTCCTTGTCGAGCAAGACAGACGCCCACAACAGCTCGCCGTGGGACTCGAAGACGTAATTATAATGTCGCATGTAGCGTTTGTGCTCGGGTCTATCATCCGTTATCTCGAGCCCAATGCCGCCTATGTGACCGGCATTGTTTGGTAATAATAAATCTTGTGGCACGAAGCAGTAGAAGTATTTACCCACCCAAACAAAAACCTTGCCATGGTGATATGCGGCAAAGTTGATTGATGTGTCGGACTGATCCGGCCACCGACGGAGCAAGTGCTCCATGGTGATCCATGCCGTGGCACCCGGGCGGAGGATGGCCGCCGTGAAGACAACTATGCTCCAATTGAGCCTGACAAAGCTGTAGAGAAAAACAGTGCCGTTGGCGAACATGAGGCCATGGGGTTTCACTTTCATCATCCGCACCTCGAACCCATAGTTGCCAGAGGGGAAGTGGGGCAATGGAGGCAATGGATAGACGTCGCCGGTGACGACGTCACGTAGTGCCGGCTTGTTGGGATGCTGAGCCAAGCGCCAGACGGCCTCGCCGTCCGTGCCGGCTACAAATGCCGTGTCTTCGTCATCCGACGACGGGAGAAGGTTGCCGTCGTAGCAGGGGTGGTTGCTCAAAGTCACCTCAGAAGAGATTCTGCCGGAGTAGAATACGGGGGTGTGCATGAGCATGCTGCCGCGGCCAGGGTTGTGCGAGAGCATCCATGGCAAGAACTGGCGGCTGTCCGGCGCCGGCGCTGCGTTGCGCCACGGCCGGCAGACGGCGTGGAAGCGTACGAAGTCGCGGGCGTCGTGCAGGCGGCCGGAGACGTCGAGGAGCAGGTCCATGGTGAGAAAAGCCCATGGCTTGGTCGGCTGCGACGCGTCCACGGCGGCGACGGACTCCATGGATCCAACAGAATCGAGGAGAGAAGATGAGGCTACTAAGATTGATCGAGTTTTACGATGTAGTTAAGCAAGCATGATCGCATCAGAACTCGAGTCCTACTCGTAGACCTACCTTGAATCAAAGAACGTCGCTTCTTTGGTTTAATTGTTCTCTTCTTGTTTTATTTTACCCACACATGTACCTTTTTACGGACTACATACATCGTACAGTATATTTTACTTCCACGGGTTTCTCTCTACCTGACAAGCTTGTCCTGAATATTCAGGTTTTCGTCTTTCAAAACTATAATTTAAATTCTAGCAGGATTAGGTAAATACCCGTGCAGTGCTACGGGGCAACAAGCAAAGTATAAGTGCATCCATTATCCTATTTTCAATTGAGCACAACATATGTTTAGCTTTTCACCACAAAGCCTATAAGGACCGACTTAACTACTTTGGTCCTGTAAAGATACTTTATGTGGACGTCCCGCATGATTTCTAAAAGCATCCCTCATCAACAATTAGTAATGTTACTCTATTTCTTAGTCTCACTATCCTAGATTAAATTTATCTGGATTAGAAATTCCCCGCAGTATAGTTAAAATTAGGAAAAAGATATGTGCCAAACGTGTGGTACAAGTGATGTTGGACCGAACGTTTTTTGATGACAATTTTAGTTATGCATAGATGATAATTATGAGCTAAGGTTGCCATATTTTTGCAAAGTTGCTATGTATTAGCAGAAATTACCATCTATCAGCTGAAAACTGTCATCACCATGAGCTAAAGTTGCCACCTAAATCATTTGAAATTGCCACCTCTCAGACCGAACGCTTGGTCCTTATCAGGGTTCTAAAATTATACTGTACAAGAGTTAACTTCTCAAAGATACTTTAAGTTATCTTCAACTCATTTTAAAAACCAAATTAAGATTCATGATTTTGAGGTAAAATAAATAAATATTTAAACACAATATTTATGAATAAGTTCAATTAATTTTCCATTAAAATAAGACATTTTTTTCAGATATAAGAGACTTATTGGCATGCATCCATTTGGTGTACAAGTCCTATGTCACTGCCTCCAAATTAATTTAAATTCTATCATTACATCAAGTTAAATTATAAACTTTGATAAATAAAGAGCTACCCCCTTCATTTCAAAATAAGTGTCTTAGCTTTACTACAATTTATAAGAGTGTTTAGATCACTACTTTATAGTAATCTAAATGCTCTTATATTTTTTCAGGAAGGGAGTACAAAGTTTATCTTCAAAGATGTGGTGGAATTAGTTTTATTTCAGAAAGCTATACAACAATAATTTACATATAAAGATTATCTTGTATATTATACTGTGAACCCAATTTCCTTCCAACAAGTACTGAATAATCAAGTTTGTAAACGTAAACAAAAGGTGATTTTCTTAATCTATCTTCAAATATAATTATTTCCAAAACAGTCTATTACATATAAAAAAATTCAAGATTTTTTTATGATACAACATCTGACTTATTATATTGAAAATCCAATATGCATCCCGGATTGAAGCAAATACCATATTAAAGCTTTTTAATTACGTCTCCTTATTTCGTGTTTCAAGCCTTTCCCGGATTGAAGCAACTACAGGTTGTGGCCGGAGCCAAACACAGGCCTCGTCGAAACCCCTTCCAGATGACATCCACTCCATGGGTTTGACTTCACCATCGACGAGGTTGTACCGGATCACTCGCCGCACCCACCATCCAGGCCCAGTTCGACAGAGTCAACAATGAAGCTCACTGGAGAGCCGAGGAACATGACACGACCATCCAAGCACCGATCGTCCCTTTCCATCCACCGCATCTTGTCGCTACCGTTCACTTCTTGTTCTAGCGCATGGATCCTCACTGCCAGCTTGGGAGCTACATAGCCCTTAGCATAGTCATCATTGCATCGTCCTTGCTCAGTTAGGATGTCTGCTCGCAATAGTTCATCCTTGGACTCGAGAATGTAGCATTGATCACGCACATAATATTCATCCCGGGGGAGAGCTGCGACGGCGCTGTGTCACGCACGCCACGGCCGACAGACGGCGTGGAAACGAACAAAGTCGATGGCGTCGTGCAGACGGGTGCAGACGTCGGTGAGCAGCTCCGGCAAGAGATATATAAGCCCACAGCCGGACTCCATGGAATTAAGGAAAGGCGATGAAGGCATGCGATATAACGCCTCCAGTCCCGGACTCTTATCCTTCATCCTACCCGGACACGTCCACCAGCCACGCGCCGTAAATTAGTTTCGTAATAATGCTACTCCCTCCGACCGGGTTGTACTACCCATTAATATGGATCGGAGGTAGTAGTATTAGTTGGGTATATTGAGTTGGATTCCGGTACAAACATGTGAGTACGTAGTCCTACTCCGAGTTAACTTTCTATTAACCTATGTATGTAGACTCGTATAAGAATGCATACGTACAGTACTCCGGCATGCGATTGAACGATTCAGAGATTGCATCCCTGGCTGCAATGCGTAAGTAGCATAGCTCGATCTCGCCGACTCTCTCGGTCACCGCAAGCCTGAGAGACTCGATCCAGCTCCGGCATGACGGCCAGCCTCGCACCGCCCGTTCCTCCGTGGGCTGATCTCCTACCGGACCTACTCCTCAACGTCTCCAGCCGCCTGCACGATGCTGCTGACTTCATACGCTTTCACGCCGTATGCTTGGCGTGGCGCGCCACGGCGGCTCTCCGGTCCAATGCAACACGCCCCACGTTTCTGCCATGGCCCCTCGAGCTGCGCAACGACTACATCATCCACTCCACCATCAACTTCCAACGTGCGTTCTCTTCCAATAAGTTGATGGACCGCGGCATTGTTCTGAGGGAACCGTCGGCTCAACCATCAGTCGTCGGTTGGGATGAAGGGAACTGGGTGGCTAGGTCCGACGGCACACTTGTCTGGATCTTCGCTGCGAGTCCCGAGCCAAGACTCGTCGACATTATCACCGGAGCCATCACTCCCCTGACTCGCTTACCTGAAGATGACGATGAGATCAAGCCTCTCATGAAAAAGGCTCATGGCGTCGTCTATAGTGATGGCACGGTCTTTATGTACAACTCTGGGTTCACAAACAGGCGCAAGGTGTTCATGGCTGCTATTCTACGTCCCAGTGATGTGTCATGGACAATCATCAAAAGGGACCTGGGTTACCCAACTGCCCACCACACCTGCGCCGCGTATCACAATGGTGAGGTGTTGTTGTGTGAGGGTTTATCGACATGGTATGCTCTAACGCAGGATGGCCTTCGCTCGTTCGCGAGTGTGAGCGATGAGGAAGGTTGCTTTTGTTACGATTGCTGCTACGTCTTGGAGTCCCATGGCGAGCTGCTCTGTGCATCGGTTCTAGTTCATATTGGTTTCTCCTCGTCCATGATGAAGATGTTAGTCACAGTGCGCGCGTTGGAAGTGGAAGCGGGCGGAGATATGCGGTGGGCGGCTAGGGATTGCCGGAGCTTTGGTGACCGTGTCCTTTTCCTCGGATGCCCTGCCAGCTTCGCCATGGATGCCGCCAAGCTGGGCGTGGACGGTGGGTGCGCCTTTCAGGCACACCGTCTTCAGGTATACCTTCGTCAACGACAAGACAGAGGTTGTGAAGCGGCTTCTTGTTAGATGCCATCATGAGGATCCGTTATTGTCGCGTGTGTGGCTCCAACCCCAACCTCCCACTGCTGCAATCCAAGACATACGAGAAAGACTCGAGGCTGGAGCCAAATAAGATTAAGTAAACCATTGAATTTAGTCCTTTGTTGGATTTGTCACAATACAATTGTAAAGCAAATCAAAGGCTTATTTTGAAGCACAACTCTTTTTTGATATATTCATTCCGCATATTCTTCAGTACTCCCCCTAAGAGAATCAAGAGCTGAGATTAAATCTTACCCTTTCACAGCCAGGGGCACGATGGGCATTAGAATAAAACTGTACTAGTCGGACAGGCGCGCGCCGTACTCAGCTGTACGCAGCAGTATACGCGTACGCCCGCGCAAACCGGCCCTTACTGCGGCGATCCCCGTCCATGAGCCACCACAGCGCTCGTCCACGACACCCCATCAATGGCCGCCTAACTATCTCGCCATTAATCGACGGCGGAGCCGCACATATTTATTAATCGCCTCATCGCGTTACTCTTCTCCCCAAATCCCCCACATCGCCCCTCCCCTCGTCCGCCCATATGTGCCCTGCGTAACACGCGTATCTCACCGGTGGCCGCGCGCAGAGGCGGGCACGGCTTCGGTGGCCGCGATGGAGGTTTGGGCGGTGGAGGCGGCGGCTTTGGTGGCAGGTCGTGGAGGCGGTGCCGTGCTCGGTGGCTTCGTCGGGGTTCGTCTGGGCGGCTCATGGGGCGCACCAAGCCACGGCGCCGGACCAAACAACTGCGCCCGCGTGAAGGAGGAGCCGAAGCCCGAGACTGAGCCGACGCTGTTTGCTGAATACCGGTGACTAGCGACGGAGGCTGGCAACCCCGACGGCATGTCCGGCTACCTTAAGGCCATCCGCGAGTTGCAGATGGCGCCGGTGCTGCCTCCTCTGGTTGTGGAGTATTGACACATCGCCGGTCGCCCGGAGGATCCGGTGGATTTTTCGGGGTACCACGCCGCGATCAACGACTCCCTACACGTGAATGTGATTCGTCTTTGTAGTGACGACGACGGCGACTTCGACTTCGACAATGTACTTCCTTCACAAAACGAAGAGTGTGGTAGAAAGGTTCTGGGTGTAGGAGACGTGTGCATAGATCCGATGGTACGGTGATGTAGCTTGTGCTAACCAAGTATCCACGATGGTTTGTCATGTTTGTTGTGTGCTCCCTAACACGTACAAAGTAGGCGGAAGGTGTGCAACCCCACGGGGTGAACGTCTAGGGGGGTAGACCGTCGGTGGCCATTTGTACATGCATCTTATTTTAACTACATGAAATCGACCCAACTTTTTGTAGTAGCTTGGTATTAATATTAAAAGTCTCCAAGTCAAGTTTAAACGAATTTAAGCAAATTATGCAACGTTTGTCATGTTCGGCCGTTTTTTGGCCTTTTTTCACCGAAAAATTCTAGAAAATGGAAAATAAGTCGGAACTGAAAAAAATCTTGCATGTGTGGTTGGTTTGGTGTATGTATGCATTGAAAATAGTTATGGGTTGATTCGAGTATCTCAAGATGTACTTGCTTCACAAAACAAACAGTGCGGTAGAAAGGTTCGGGTGTAGTAGACGCATGCATAGATCCGATGGTACGGTGATGCATCTTGTGCTCAACAAGGTTGCACGATGATTTGGCATGTTCGTTAGGTGTTCCCTACCTAACACAAAGTAGACGAAAGGTGGCAAGTGCAACCCCACGGGGTAAACGTCTAGGGGCGTCGGTGGCAATTTGTACATGAATCTTATTTAAACTACATGAAATCAACCCAACCTTTTGTGGCAGCTTGGTAATCTCTACTATCTAAAAAAGGCTAACGGTTCCTCACGGTCCCTTCCAAGTGTTTTGCCAGCAGGTTCGTCAACCGGTTTATTTTCTTCCACCACGCCTCTTCATCGAGTTTTTCGTCCAACCGGTTTTCTTATCCCACCAAATCTTATTTAACCACACCTTACCATATGCGACTTGAATGATATTAACATCTTTCCATGCATAATTCAATCACGTTAATTAAATATTTCCATATATCATTCAATCATATTAATTAAACCTTTTCATATGTCGCTAAATCACATGAATATGTTGTGAGGAACACGAGGATTTATATAGAAAGCATATGGGTTTTCATCACGAACGAGTTTTTGAACACCATTGAATTCTCCCCTCATATTAGATGCCCCATCATATCCTTGCCCTCGTAAATTTGCAATAAGTAGCCCATTCTTACCAAGAACCTCAACCAATGCTTTCCTTAGTGCTTCTGCTGTTGTCTCCTTGACATGCTTGATAGCCAAAAATCTTTCAATAACTTCTTCCTTGTTTATATACCTGTAATACATAGAAGAATTAATACAATTGGTTATTTAGAGAAAATCGATTCTCAAGAAAAACATGAAACAACAAAATCAATTAACCAATTGCTTACCTCACAACCAAAGCCATTTGCTCTTTTACTGATATGTCACGAGATTCATCAATAAGAACAGAAAAGAGTTTATCCCTCATCTCTTCTTTAATTACTCTTCGGACCCCATCTGCACAACTATTTGCAAGTTCTTTTTGAATTGTTGAAGAAGTCATTTGGGCATTTTGTGGACATAGTTCTTCGAACGCAATCCTTACTTCCTCCTTCCTTGCTTTGTACCAATCAAGCATCTCCAAAAAATTACCCTTATTTAAAGAAAGAGGGGATTCATTGTGTCCACGAAATGGTTCACCTTGCAATGCAAGAAAACTTACAATCCCCAAAGATGTTTCCAAACGGGTCTCATACTTGATTGAGGATTCTTTATTATAGATTGTAACCTTACGCTCCAGACTTGAGCTTTGATTTTTGAAATCTTCATACGCTGTCCTTGATTGATTGTGGATACTCCCAGGGCCACCAACATGAAGAGGAAATGCTTTGTATACATTCTTCCAAGTACTGTAGCCCTCTTTGGTGAAGGTAGTATGACCAAATTTTTCATCCAGTGGATCTTGTCTAAAAAGAAAACAATAGAAGCAATAGGCAGCATTTTTGTCAACGCTATATTCCAACCAAGGATTTTTATCATACCATGCTTCACAAAAGTTCCTTTCAAAATGATCACGAGGATAATTATGACCACTCAGTCGAGTTGGACCCTTTGCCACATAAGCTAATCTAACTTCATCTCTAATGTTGGGATGGAAATTGTTAATTGGAATACGAAGCCCAGGATCAGGCTCGATGTGGTCAGCATGCAACTCTTCAATGAACTTCCCTGCTTCCTCTCTTCTAGCCATTGGTTCATCCTCAGCATGATTTTTCTCTTGATTCTCCTCCTCTTGAACAGATGTTGAAACTTCAATCCCCACATGCTCTTGATGTTCATGCTCTTCTTGTTGTGCAGCAACTACTTCTAAAGATGGAGTTGTGCTCGAGCTGCTAGTGCCACTAGCTTTGGCAAAAATACTCTTTAGATCTGCATAAAAAACACATGAAAATCTAATTTCTTAGTCTTCCAACTATGGTCTATAAAAAAGAAGCAGATGAAAATTACCTTTCATTACATATTTAATTCTTTTCTTCGGTGGCATCTGAACAACCTCGCGCGGACTCGTCGAATCGCCCATCGCCGCCTCGCTGAACGTGGACTCGCTGCCTCACCGGCCGTCGCCTCGCTCGCGGCGCAATGGCCGAGTCGCTGCCGCCTCTCTGATCACGGCGTCACCGCCTCACGAGTCACGAACTTGCCGGAGTGCCGTGCCGGACTGCCGGTTGCTACTTCTCTTCTCGGCGGCTCGGGCGTCCGTGTCTCCGTGCGGACCGTGCCCTAGGGCTAGGGCCTAGGCAAGTAGAGCGATTTAGCAGATGAGAAGCCGAGCAGCAGGAACCGGATGAATTCGTGGCGAATAACTTGTGCGGTCAGCCCATAAGCCGAGCAGTTACGCACGTCTCCTCATTACTTGAAGTTGAAGCCCATCCAAAACGAGGCACAGCTCAGCCCAAATTTTAAAACTTGTGCTGGCGGCTATAGTACTGTATACCACTAATACTAGTATTAATACCGGCTGCTTAGGTATGGCGGCCTCCAAACCATGCCATATTGCTAGCTTCGCCTCCGTACTAATTGTTTGAAATACAAACTGATACTCATTCAAAATAACATCACCCGCAAAAGAAACATCATAACTATATCGTCGAATCTCACGGCTGTTTCAAAACAATATTGGTTACTCTTTTTTTTTATATATAAATCAACAATGATGGATATCATACTACACCTAAAAATTGTCTGCTTAATTTGGCAGCATAATCAACATTAGCCACGGAGAAAAAAACAATAATTAATGGTCCATCATTTCTTATAATATGTGTTTGATAGGGACTAAATAATAATAGAACCTCTTTAGGAGATAGAGCCATTTTTGTCTTACACGGAGGTGCGGGGTCGAGTGTCCTTTCCATGGGATGTTCATGTGGTGTAGCTATACAAGTCAAATAGTATTTCCAACATTGGTTGTGCACCATGCATGTCGTTTGCCGTGTCACTACCATAAATTTTTCTATGATATTTTATAAAAAATACCATATTATTTTATTTTCATGTAGCATGTTATCTAATGACATGCATTAATAAGATCAACATGTGTTCAATCAATTTTGTTTGTACTAGTGCAAGTTCATGCGCAAGACATCCCTTTATAGTAATTCGTGTATAAATGTACTTTATAGTAGTTTCACTACTACCTTATGTATTAAGTGGTAGTATTTTGAAGCTATACTTTTTTTCGAATTTTTTAAAAATATAGTATTTTCTAAAATGATAACTATATCGGTGAATTTATGATTTATTTCATCACAAAATTGTTTGTATATTTTCTAGATATACCAATTAAATAATGGATGCCACAATACCAAAATAAATGGTTGCCCTGGTTTAACACGATAGTTAGTGACAACATACGAAGAGAAGGACTGTGACGCCCCCAAAATCAGACCGTGTACAGTAATCATACACGCAAGGTACACAATCGAGATCAGGGACTCACGGTGAGATATCACAACACAACTCTACAAATAAAATAATACAAGTTGTTTAATACAAGCCAAGGGCCACGAGGGCTCGAATACAACAGCTCGAGAGCACAAAGTCAGCGGAAGCACATAGTATCTGAGTACAGACACAAGGAAACAAGGTTGCCTTCAGAAGGCTAGCACAAATAGCAACAACGATCGAAAAGGCAAGGCCTCCTGCCTGGGAACCTCCGAAAGTACTCCTGGTCAAAGGGGAACTCGATGTCGTAGAAGGCGTCGGGGATCTTCATGTTGCGGTAGTCGGCATCGGGGATCTCCTGCTCCTGGACTCCAAAGCTCCAACGTCGACTGCAGCGGCCGATCAGGCAAAACAGTAAAGGAAATAAAGCAGGTGAGTATCTAGTATACCCGCGAGTCTTACGTCCGCTACTAAGCATTATGCATTTGTATCAACGGAAAGGGGAGGCTGTATATAGTGGACTGCAAGATAGAAATCAGAATAAGGGTAAGAAGCTAGGCCTATCGAAGACTAGCATCTTCCGACGATGTCTTGCAGCATGAGGTAAGATCAGCCAACAGTTCATATAAAGCATAAAGTAACAACGAAGCAGAAGTTGCTGCAACATTGTATAATATAAGTTGTAATGATTAACAATAATAATAATGCCTCCGAGTTCACCTCCTCGACATCCCCGCGAGGAAGAAAACACGGAACCATACAGTTTAATAATAATAGTTTCTAGTGGTAAGATCCAGCTTCAGCATAAAGCGTCCTGTTACCGTGGACACGGCTATTTGAATAGATTAAACTCCCTGCAGGGGTGCACTACTGTTCAGCCTGCACGCTCGAATCTCCAGGGTGGCGGGAACCTGGTTAGGGAACGCTCCACCAAAGCTATCCGACACGACGCATCCCATCCTAGGCTCAACAGAGAGGCCATCCGCCGGACTATATCCTATGCGCAAAGGGGTCTAGGTCCCTCACCCTTGCACGCTCCTGCACGGTGCGAGTCTGGCCGGTGAAGCATAAGCAAAATGCAAATAAGACAACACCTGCTGCAGCAAAAAGACACTACTTCCCGGCAATCAGGCCGCAGTACTGCTGACGTCTGAAGAGCTTTCGGACAAACTACGACGCGGAGGGCCCACGACGTAATCCCACGTGTAGGTAGTGCGAACAGACCAACGGGTCTCTCAAGTCATCCGCCGAACCATTTAGCATTTTAATTAACCTGCGTGACAACCGTTATCGTTGCCTCGACTTAACCGACCCGCGGTCAACGACAGCAGTCAGGACCACCAGTACATCGGTGCCTGCCCTGTCGTCCCACCAAGTCACTGCGGTTACCAACAAGGTGAACCGTCTCCTTACCTTGTCTCGCGTGTGCTCTTGGTAGAGCTCGACTTTTCGTAGTTTGGTAACTCTCGCGGGATACGAGCAGGGGCCAAGCACGCCAGTAACGTCGGTCGTACCCTCCCTGTCGCTCCCGACAATATACCTCTCGCGGGCACCGTTGGGTCGGCCGACTCTTACCTTTAATGATACCAGTTGATTCGAGTGCCTACCATTAAGTGAAACCAGGAGGTATCACCCTCGATGGCACACTTAAAGAGGTTTGACAGAGACATCATCGGAATGAACTAAAGAGGTAAACCTCGTATCATTCCGGTGATGCTACGCTACTGAGCCGACGAGAGTGAAATACGAGTCCATTCCACTCGTAAGTCAAACTCGAAGCGACTCGGCAGCGTCTCGCCGTTGTAGGTTCCCTAGGGTGTCTGCATTGATCCGTACCTGTTGCAGTTGTATATGTTTTGTATCCGTGTCACTCCCCTGAGTGGTCACGGCCCGCTATCTAATCCTAGCTAACAATGCGCAGGGCTCACTGCTGAATATAATGCATAATTATAATAGGCAGCATAGGATAAAGGAGGTACATCAAGGGCGACAAAATCAGGCTATGCAATTGAATAGGATTGTAACGTAGCAGCAGCAGTAACAATGCCTAGTGCAAGAAAGTACGGAAAGGTAGGCGATATCTGGGGAAGAGAATGGCTATGCTTGCCTGGTAGCTCGACGGTAGAGGTAGAGTCGTCGACGAAGTAGTCGAGCACAGGGGCATCAGCAGCGGACGTCGAGACTACCGGACAATAAAAGAGGGGGGAAGAAACAATAAATACACATCAATAATAGCAATACAAATGCATGACAAAGAAGATACAAAGCAACGGGGCTCTAACTCAGTGTTCGATGATTTGATCGGAGCAGGAATTTATCCGGGGATGACTCATCAGTACCGGTTGATTACCGGACAGATGATCCGGAGGGGGAAGGTTCCATGCCGGAGGTGTCGTGGACATCCGACAAACATGTGAAAGGTGTAACCGTGTTAGTTGATCCATTCTGAACAACTTTCATGTTCGAAATAAATTCATCCGGATACTTTAACAGTACCGGACAATTCATCGGACAAACGGTCTGGAGGGGGGAATGTCGATGTTCGGTGTGTTAGGTGGGTGGGGTAGACATACGGATAGCGTATCCGTATTCGTTGTATTTTTCTGAGCAATTTTGATATATAATTTATTTTCATCGGAGTGACGGATTAAAAGATATTGATTTTCTAATATTTAAATGCCTTTAGGATTTTTCTAGAGTTGTTTTTATTATTAAAATCACATTATCCAAAATAATAAAGTTGACTGGTCAACTGACATATGGGACCTACATGTCATAGGCATATTAAATTTCTTTGAAAATGGCTAAGTCTAGGAGTCGCTGTTTAAACATCATCTAGCTGTCTTCGAGGGGCTACGGTTTAGGGCTTCGCTCATCCGCCGAGTTAGTGACTTATATGAAGTCAAACAATTTTATGTGATCTCGAATCCGGTATGAAAGCCAAATTTATCGGAGTTCATTTACTTAAATAAAAGCTTGCTTGAAAGTGCTACAAAATGTTAACAGCAAAAACTACTAATTTTAGCAAACTTTGCTTGATAATTGCAACTAATATATAGCTTTTTTGAGGATGAATCTTAAAGGTATTTTGTTACACCACAAGTGTTATATAATGTCATGCCATTAGATACCATGATAGGGTTTTGCATCATGTCAAAAATTGTTCGGTAGCAGCTATGAACATAAATATATTTTCTGTCATTTTTCTGCTAACAGAAAGGTGTGTTTTGTGATTTTCATAGGAATTAATCCTTGCATTTTCTAAAACTGGTTCAATGAAACAAATTGAAGCTTGGTACTTCATCTTTCTGTTGATATTATTTGTTCCTACGTTTGGGCATGTTTGTTGCTATTTTTCCGCTGGTTTAATTGCTTAAAATGGAGGGTTCAGTAGCAGTTTTTTTTATCAGCAGCAGCAACACTTGCAGGCGGCAGCCGCTGAATCTTCAGTTGAGCAGCGGCAACAACAGCAAGAGCCAGCCGGCGGCAACGAGGCCACCCGCAGGCGCTCGCGCATGGGGGCAAGGGCACGCCGGTGGCTGCCTGAGCACACCACGCACACACACTTGACACACACACACACACGCAGCGCACACACATGTTGCACACGCACACGCACGCCACACGTCAGCCATGGCCATGGCCGGACCGACACCAGCAGGGGGGCGAGCGGGGGGGAGGGGGGGAGGTGCTCACATCGGAGCCCGGGGAGGCCCAGGGGGGGCGCCGGTTGTGGACGCCGGCGAGGACGTGTTTGATGCCGGGGAGGGGCGGTAGGGCCGAGGGCCAGGCGTGGGGGGGGGGGGGGGGGGAGAACACCGGAACCACGTCGAAATCCATGGCGAGGCGAGCTCGGGGGGGGGGGGGGGGGGTCCCTGGGTGGGGCTGCACGGCGGCCGGGGCGTCGGGGTCACCGGGGCCGGCCAGAAATCGGCGCCGAGGTCTCCAGGAAGGAGAAGGGGATCGGGAGGGGGGTCGGGGGCGAGAGAGAGAGAGAGCGTTGACGGGGGGGGGGGGGGGGGCTCGGGCCTCTTCTAGGTCTACGGCGCCAGGGGGGTCCAGGTGGGCTGGGTCATGGCCCAGTATGGGAGGGGGGTTTTGCTGGGGTAGGCTAGATTTTATTCATTTTTTTTCTGTTTTATTTTTATTATTATTTGTTTAAGCTACTTTAGTATTTTGTAAATATGAGACTAGCCCCAAAAATTAGTGTGATATTATTCAGAATTATTACTAAAGGTTTCTAGGATTTACAAAAATCATTTGATTATTGGTTTTATTAAAAAGGTAATAAAAGCCATTGCTTTCCTACTGTTTTTAATTCTTTATAATATTAAAACATTTTAATAAAACCCCAATTCACTTTTAATGTGGCATATTGATTATTAGGCATTTTATAAAATTGCTACTATAATTTTTGGTTAAAGTTTATCTGCCACTTGTTTTTATTATCCAGATCAAGAAGGGGGGTTGGACTTGATTTGTATGATGATGATCAAGGCACAGTTGGCACATGGTTTATTGATATCAACCATTATGATACAGAACGATCAACTGCAAAGTTTGATCAGGGCATGATGGGTACATTGGATTCAATACCCCCATCATGATCTGAAGATTAACAAAAACCAAAATTTTGATCAAGGCCAGTTTGAGCAATAGAGATTATCAACAGTGATTAGCAACAGTAATCCTACTGTAGGTGATTACTGTAGCGTGACACCCAGGGTGTTACAAATCTCCACCACTACAAAGAATTATCGTCCCGAGAATTAAAAGTAGGGCAAGGGGTAAGGTTTCGGTTTCGTATTCTAACGATTCTTCTCGTTCTTGTTGTCCTTCCCGAAGAAGTTAATCATTCTCGTTGATGTCCTCATTTCTCTGCATCAGTGCATCTCGACGAGTTGTCATCCTTCATTCAGGGTCTCCACCGTACTTACGAATAGGCTCGGGGTAAACTCAAGGGGTCGGATCGGTACTAGGTTAATCAACCGAGGTTGTCCGAGGGAACGATGTAAAAAGTATCTTCCGAGTTTAAACTCAGAGGAATACATCAATAGAAACAAAAGAAGGTATGAGCATCTCAAGCGGATAAGCATGCATTCGATGCCGATGACGGATGATGGACAGGGGTTCAGAGCATTAGGCATAAGCATGATATCGGGCCGAATATCGCAAGGTAGATGACAAGAGTCAGGTTTCGATCCTGTGGAACTGTGGGTTATGGGTCCACCAAGAATAGGGAGGGTGGCGACATGTTATGCGATCACGACGCAAGGTTGTCAGAAAATAGTTTGTCAGCTTCAGCAACAACATCGGTACCAGGAGCAGTGGACATTGAGAACCATTTTCCCGCTCGTTAATACGAGGCGGACCAATTGGCAAAGTTCTCGTCCCGGTGGTTACCGAGATGTTATCAACAATGGCAACACGGGTTAATGACGAGGTAGTACACCGAGGTGTTTACATAAGCAGGGAATCATCGCTGCTCAGATAATTTATATCACAAGAAAGATTAAACAGACCAATGGAAGGTAAAACATGGTTGTCTGATCAAACAGACCAACGGAAAGGTAAATGTCATTATCTGATCAACAGACCAATGGACGGGAAAAAATGATGATACACAAGTATCACGTGTATGTCTTTCCCAAAGAAAGGCAGAGCACGATATACATGACCAAGTTGTATTGGCACGGAGTCGAGGGAGGTTGTCGACGATAACAAAAATCATTGAGGGTCAGGGATGGTATTTCACACGGTGAATCCAATTGACACATGGAATAAGCCACGTAAGATTAGTCGGATAATAACCCACGAAAAGGTCGGATGGTTCGCAAAGGATCCGATGTGAGTATCGGCACTCAATCGGAAGGGGAAAGAATGCCAAGGCATCGGGTGGCAGAAGCACCGGAATAACTTGATGCTTAAGTACAAGGAAATTTTGATTTCCAGATCGGGAGGTGGATGCAATTATCCACACGGACTTATCGGTGGCATGGGATTGCAAAGGCGATGAACACGTAGGATCTCGGGAATTCATCGGAGAGTAACCGTCGAAATCTTCAGGTGGATCAGGCGATCATCGAGAATGCAGAGCTCTCCGGGAGGAAGGAGGTACGTGAACCTAAGTCAGAGTTATTAAAACTTTACTAGCAAGGATAAGAGAGCAGAGTCCCAGAACATAGGTACGGAGAAAAAGATCCTAATACCAAAGATATCACACGTAGTGACATCGATGTGGGCCCGTAATCCAAACATTAAGTTAGCAAAGTAGTTTTGCAAAGTCTAGACTCAACTTCGACCAAGGAGTGGTTAGGGGCTTCCTACAGGCAGTCGGCTCTGATACCAACTTGTGACGCCCCCAAAATCAGACCGTGTACAGTAATCATACACGCAAGGTACACGATCGAGATCAGGGACTCACGGTGAGATATCAAAACACAACTCTACAAATAAAATAATACAAGCTGTTTAATACAAGCCAAGGGCCACGAGGGCTCGAATACAACAGCTCGAGAGCACAAAGTAAGCGGAAGCACATAGTATCTGAGTACAGACACAAGGAAACAAGGTTGCCTTCGGAAGGCTAGCACAAATAGCAACAACGATCGAAAAGGCAAGGCCTCCTGCCTGGGAACCTCCGAAAGTACTCCTGGTCAAAGGGGAACTCGATGTCGTAGAAGGCGTCGGGGATCTTCATGTTGCGGTAGTCGGCATCGGGGATCTCCTGCTCCTGGACTCCAAAGCTCCAACGTCGACTGCAGCGGCCGATCAGGCAAAACAGTAAAGGAAATAAAGCAGGTGAGTATCTAGTATACCCGCGAGTCTTACGTCCGCTACTAAGCATTATGCATTTGTATCAACGGAAAGGGGAGGCTGTATATAGTGGACTGCAAGATAGAAATCAGAATAAGGGTAAGAAGCTAGGCCTATCGAAGACTAGCATCTTCCGACGATGTCTTGCAGCATGAGGTAAGAATCAGCCAACAGTTCATATAAAGCATAAAGTAACAACGAAGCAGAAGTTGCTGCAACATTGTATAATATAAGTTGTAATGATTAACAATAATAATAATGCCTCCGAGTTCACCTCCTCGACATCCCCGCGAGGAAGAAAACACGGAACCATACAGTTTAATAATAATAGTTTCTAGTGGTAAGATCCAGCTTCAGCATAAAGCGTCCTGTTACCGTGGACACGGCTATTCGAATAGATTAAACTCCCTGCAGGGGTGCACTACTGTTCAGCCTGCACGCTCGGATCTCCAGGGTGGCGGGAACCTGGTTAGGGAACGCTCCACCAAAGCTATCCGACACGACGCAACCCATCCTACGCTCAACAGAGAGGCCATCCGCCGGACTATATCCTATGCGCCAAGGGGTCTAGGTCCCTCACCCTTGCACGCTCCTGCACGGTGCGAGTCTGGCCGGTGAAGCATAAGCAAAATGCAAATAAGACAACACCTGCTGCAGCAAAAAGACACTACTTCCCGGCAATCAGGCCGCAGTACTGCTGACGTCTGAAGAGCTTTCGGACAAACTACGACGCGGAGGGCCCACACCGTAATCCCACGTGTAGGTAGTGCGAACAGACCAACGGGCCTCTCAAGTCATCCGCCGAACCATTTAGCATTTTAATTAACCTGCGTGACAACCGTTATCGTTGCCTCGACTTAACCGACCCGCAGTCAACGACAGCAGTCAGGACCACCAGTACATCGGTGCCTGCCCTGTCGTCCCACCAAGTCACTGCGGTTACCAACAAGGTGAACCGTCTCCTTACCTTGTCTCGCGTGTGCTCTTGGTAGAGCTCGACTTTTCGTAGTTTGGTAACTCTCGCGGGATACGAGCAGGGGCCAAGCACGCCAGTAACGTCGGTCGTACCCTCCCTGTCGCACCCGACAATATACCTCTCGCGGGCACCGTTGGGTCGCCCGACTCTTACCTTTAATGATACCAGTTGATTCGAGTGCCTACCATTAAGTGTAACCAGGAGGTATCACCCTCGATGGCACACTTAAAGAGGTTTGACAGAGACATCAGCGGAATGAACTAAAGAGGTAAACCTCGTATCATTCCGGTGATGCTACGCTACTGCGCCGACGAGAGTGAAATACGAGTCCATTCCACTCGTAAGTCAAACTCGAAGCGACTCGGCAGCGTCTCGCCGTTGTAGGTTCCCTAGGGTGTCTACATTGATCCGTACCTGTTGCAGTTGTATATGTTTTGTATCCGTGTCACTCCCCTGAGTGGTCACGGCCCGCTATCTAATCCTAGCTAACAATGCGCAGGGCTCACTGCTGAATATAATGCATAATTATAATAGGCAGCATAGGATAAAGGAGGTACATCAAGGGCGACAAAATCAGGCTATGCAATTGAATAGGATTGTAACGTAGCAGCAGCAGTAACAATGCCTAGTGCAAGAAAGCACGGAAAGGTAGGTGATATCTAGGGAAGAGAATGGCTCTGCTTGCCTGGTAGCTCGACGGTAGAGGTAGGGTCGTCGACGAAGTAGTCGAGCACAGGGGCATCAACAGCGGACGTCGAGACTACCGGACAATAAAAGAGGGGGGAAGAAACAATAAATACACAGCAATAATAGCAATACAAATGCATGACATAGAAGATACAAAGCAACGGGGCTCTAACTCAGTGTTCGATGATTTGATCGGAGCAGGAATTTATCCGGGGATGACTCATCAGTACCAGTTGATTACCGGACAGATGATCCGGAGGGGGAAGGTTCCATGCCGGAGGTGTCGTGGACATCCGACAAACATGTGAAAGGTGTAACCGTGTTAGTTGATCCATTCTGAACAACTTTCATGTTCGAAATAATTTCATCCGGATACTTTAACAGTACCGGACAATTCATCGGACAAACGGTCCGGAGGGGGGAATGTCGATGTTCGGTGTGTTAGGGGGGTGGGGTAGACATACGGATAGCGTATCCGTATTCGTTGTATTTTTCTGAGCAATTTTGATATATAATTTATTTTCATCGGAGTGACGGATTAAAAGATATTGATTTTCTAATATTTAAATGCCTTTAGGAATTTTCTAGAGTTGTTTTTATTATTCAAATCACATTATCCAAAATAATAAAGTTGACTGGTCAACTGACATATGGGACCTACATGTCATAGGCCCTATTGAATTTATTTGAAAATGGCTAAGTCTAGGAGTCGTTGTTTAAACATCATCTAGCTGTCTTCGAGGGGCTACGGTTTAGGGCTCCGCTCATCCGCCGAGTTAGTGACTTATATGAAGTCAAACAATTTTATGTGATCTCGAATCCGGTATGGAAGCCAAATTTATCGGAGTTCATTTACTTAAATAAAAGCTTGCTTGAAAGTGTTACAAAATGTTAACAGCAAAAACTACTAATTTTAGCAAACTTTGCTTGATAATTGCAACTAATATATAGCTTTTTTGAGGATGAATCTTAAAGGTATTTTGTTACACCACAAGTGTTCTATAATGTCATGCCATTAGATACCATGATAGGGTTTTGCATCATGTCAAAAATTGTTCGGTAGCAGCTATGAACATAAATATATTTTCTGTCATTTTTCTGCCAACAGAAAGGTGTGTTTTGTGATTTTCATAGGAATTAATCCTTGCATTTTCTGAAACTGGTTCAATGATACAAATTGAAGCTTGGTACTTCATCTTTCTGTTGATATTATTTGTTCCTACGTTTGGGCATGTTTGTTGCTATTTTTCCGCTGGTTTAATTGCTTAAAATGGAGGGTTCAGTAGCAGTTTTTTTTATCAGCAGCAGCAACACTTGCAGGCGGCAGCCGCTGAATCTTCAGTTGAGCAGCGGCAACAACAGCAAGAGCCAGCCGGCGGCAACGAGGTCACCCGCAGGCGCTCGCGCATGGGGGCAAGGGCACGCCGGTGGCTGCCTGAGCACACCACGCACACACACTTGACACACACACACACACGCAGCGCACACACATGCTGCACACGCACACGCACGCCACACGTCAGCCATGGCCATGGCCGGACCGACACCAGCAGGGGGGCGAGCGGGGGGGAGGGGGGAGGTGCTCACATCGGAGCCCCGGGAGGCCCAGGGGGGCGCCGGTTGTGGACGCCGGCGAGGACGTGTTTGATGCCAGGGAGGGGCGGTAGGGCCGAGGGCCAGGCGTGGGGGGGGGGGGGGAAGACCACCGGAACCACGTCGGGATCCATGGCGGGGCGAGCTCGAGGGGGGGGTCCCTGGGTGGGGCTGCACGGCGGCCGGGGCGTCGGGGTCACCGGGGCCGGCCAGAAATCGGCGCGGAGGTCTCCAGGAAGGAGAAGGGGATCGGGAGGGGGGTCGGGGGCGAGAGAGAGAGAGAGAGAGAGCGTTGACCGGGGGGGGGGCTCGGGCCTCTTCTAGGTCTACGGCGCCAGGGGGGTCCAGGTGGGCTGGGTCATGGCCCAGTATGGTAGGGGGGTTGGGCTGGGGTAGGCTAGATTTTATTCTTTTTTTTCTGTTTTGTTTTTATTATTATTTGTTTAAGCTACTTTAGTATTTTGTAAATATGAGACTAGCCCCAAAAATTAGTGTGATATTATTCAGAATTATTACTAAAGGTTTCTAGGATTTACAAAAATCATTTGATTATTGGTTTTATTAAAAAGGTAATAAAAGCCATTGCTTTCCTACTGTTTTGAATTCTTTATAATATTAAAACATTTTAATAAAACCCCAATTCACTTTTAATGTGGCATATTGATTATTAGGCATTTTATAAAATTGCTACTATAATTTTTGGTTAAAGTTTATCTGCCACTTGTTTTTATTATCCAGATCAAGAAGGGGGGTTGGACTTGATTTGTATGATGATGATCAAGGCACAGTTGGCACATGGTTTATTGATATTAACCATTATGATATAGAACGATCAACTGCAAAGTTTGATCAGGGCATGATGGGTACATTGGATTCAATACCCCCATCATGATCTGAAGATTAACAAAAACCAAAATTTTGATCAAGGCCAGTTTGAGCAATAGAGATTATCAACAGTGATTAGCAACAGTAATCCTGATTACTGTAGGTGATTACTGTAGCGTGACACCCAGGGTGTTACAAGGACAACACAGATGAACACATAACATGGCTCATTTTCTTGCTCATACCAATAGGGACACCACAATACAATTAAACAATAGTTGAAAGACTTTACATGATACCTAGTCAGCCCAGAAAAATAAATTGACAAAACAACAAAGATTGGCTTAAACCCGAGATTTGTGATTTAGGCCATAGTTTTATATGAATCTTAATTTGCACCACTTATTCATGTTGGGATATTAGTTTTTGAAAAGTTTAAACGAAGAGCCACCATAATGATTTCAATTTTTTTTCTCTACTCTGTATAAAAGATTAGCATTTCGTTTGGAACCTTTTTTACTAGCAACATACACATGATATGCATGCTATGGTTCCTTATTTATTTTTTGATATATTAATGAACAATGATGGATATCATACTAGACCTAAAAATTGTCTGCTTGATTTGGCAGAATAGTCAACATTAGCCACGGAGAAAAGACAACAATAATTAACGGTCCATCCTTTCTTGCTTGTGGTACCAATACAGACATCATAGTTGCATTACAAAACAAGCGAATAGAATTACCATGATAGCTGGCAGCATCCACACACAAAAAAGACGTTCGGAACAAAACAAAAATAGGCTAGAAATATGGAAACAACAATGCAACTATTGATGTTGCCTCGCTGTCGATGAAGACTTCTTCTCCTATTAAAAAATAGGGTTGGATGTGCCCTAAGATAGAGCACATTTAAGTTCTATACTATTGATTTTACATGATTATTTGTTTAGATTTTTTTTAATATTGTTTCTTTTTCTTTCTAGTTTGATTGAACTTAGATGTGCTCTATTTTAGGGCACATCTAGATGTGCTCTAGCAAATCTGTAAAAAATATTCGTTTTTAATTATGAGACACAACAAAGTCAAGCTTAGGATTTGATTCCTGATGGGGCTATAGATATCACTGCCCCTTCTAAAGGAAAACATGACAATTACATAAAAAAAAGCTTAGGGATTTGCATCGAAGAACCATAAAATAAAACCGCTAGCTAGGTCGTCTTCTCTCAAAAAAAAAATGGAACGGAGGAGTGATAATTAGGTTTTGAATAATACTCGTCTGAGAGAAGGCTCTTATATATGCAGGCCGTGTAGAAGGAGAGAGCCTGCAGATGGCGAAGCTGGAAGGAGGCAGCAGAAAGGATGTTGACGATGACATGGAGAAGTGGCACGACCGTTCCTTGGGCCACCGGCTATACGACGCCCTCACCGTAGCCGGCATCCGCGTCGACGCCATCGAACCCGGCCGCCTCCTCTGCTCCTTCACCGTCCCTCCTCGCCTCACGGTACGTACGTACACACGTAGCCACGGCCATTCCGGTCACCGGATCTAACATCCGGCGAAAATGGAAGAGCGCCAGCAACAACCGCATGCATGGAGGCGCGGTGGCGTCGCTGGTGGACCTGCTGGGATCTGCCGTGTTCTTCGCCGGCGGCTCGCCGGTGACTGGGGTCTCGCTGGATATCACCGTCTCCTACCTGGGCGCCGCCCATGCAAACGTATGATATCTACCGGCCGTTTATATATGTATAATGAACAGTATATAATCTTCCTTGTGACTAACAAACGGAGGCATGCAAGCAGGAGGAGATTGAAATCGAGGCTCGGGTCCTTGGCATTGGCGACAAGACCGGATGCGTGACCGTAGGGGTGAGGAGGAAGGACACCGGCCAAGTGCTCGCGCACGGCCGCCACACCAAGTTTCTCGCCGGCGCTCCCAGTCCCATCTCCAGTAAACTGTGAGGGTCCTTCCTATTATGCGCACAAGGGCCAAAGTGTGTATACGCACAAAACGGTTGTCTTTGCTGGCCAATGGCTATGCTTCCTTCTGCATAATGTTGATGCAATATAGTACTACATTTATGCATATTTGTGCTAATTAATAAAAAAATGTACGATGTTTTTTAATTACTATATGGCATATGATGATTGAAAGTGTGGAACTTTATAATTCTCCTAATTGTTAGTGAATTGAAAAGCAAATATCAAACGAAAACAACGAAAAGCAACACAAGAACACAAAGATTTAACGTGGAAAACCCCTTGGAGGAGAAGGATAAAAACCATGGGCGCCAGCCAGCCAACTATCACTATTGCGGGAGGTGTTACAATCGTCGAGGGGTTTACAACTTGAGAACTAACTCGTGCGACGGCTTACAAGGCATATATATTGGTGGTAGGAAAGACCTAAGCCTACCGGAGACGAGCCTCCGCTCCGCTCCGTCAAAAACCAGCCTTTAGCTTCATTTGAGTTTGGATCACAACTTCAACACTAATGGAGACTATGAAGACTTAAAGCAGAAAAGGAACCTTGAGATCCTTACAACATCTTTCATATCTGTAAAAAAAATGCCATTTAGGAAAAGTTAAAGCCTTCACCCTGCACAAGCATTGGAGTAGCTTCAACAAATATCTGCAAACCTCACCCAAAACGAGGCAGAGGAGAAAGACATTCGGCAATGCAATGGAAAGAAGGCTTACTCCTCCATGAAAATGTATAAAAGGCTTGCACATGACAATCAAGGTTCTCCTTTGCTCAAAAAGACTTGGAAAAGCGCAAGTAGACTCAACACATGATTTTCTTGGTTGATCTTGCATAAGAGAATTAACACCAGGCTCTTCTTCAAAGTAAAGGGTTTTACATGGACAGTTGTTCATGTCCATGTTGCACCCAAAATTCCAGTGAAACATAGGCCCACTTGATATGGGACTGCAACTTTGCACATATGAGTTGGATCTCTTTGATCCCATTCAAACAAAGAGGGCATTAGTTTATGAGGAAACATTGTTAGCGATGCAACACGTCCCTCTATATTTTAGACTGGAGATTATTATCTTGGTATATTGGCAACTATAGTTTCAGAGAAATGGAAAGATATTCAGAAATGTGCAGCCAACAGTTCATGAATGGAGAAGGGGATTAGCTCAAGACTTAGAACTACTCAAGCATAGAGTTAAGAACCAACTTAGTGAGAGGCTTCAAGCATGGATAGATAGTAATCTTCACTAGTTTCCAAATGTTGCACAAACTTGTATTGGATGATCCCACTAGTTTATCATTCTAAATTATCACTGTACCTTTATTTTGATTAAATAGAAAATATACCGTAGGACAATTGTTCTAGGGTTGTTGTCTAAAAAAATGTTAAAACCAAAATAGTTCTTCAACAAATTTCATAAACACCAAAACAATATTATGGAAGCCGCGCCGCATCGACACGCTGCCCCGCATCTCTCATGTGGACCAGATGCCATTAGCTAGAAATTTTTGCATCTTGTACACGGGGGAGCTATGTAGGCCAGATGCGTATCCATCAGCCGTACAGAGGGTTCTAGGCTCTAGCTAGCTTTTGTACATGTCTATAGGAGAAGTATCGATCAGGTTCGGAAGCAATTCACACAGGGGAGGTAGCTAGCTTGTACAGGTCTATAGAAGAAGTTCGACTAGCTCATAAAAAATATAGAAATATGCCAGAAATCCAATTCTACTCATGGGTGTAGATGCTCTCGTCTTTTGAAAACGATATTTTAAAAGGTTAAAAATTTTGGAACAAAAATTTGTCATGTATATCTCAACATTCTATGTGCGCACGACAAATTTCATGAAAATCCGACATGTTTTATAGCCTCTGTAAAAAAGACAAAAAAATGTATCTAATGAAAAGCCTTTTTAGCAACAAGTTTTTGTCTTTTTTACACACGACACAATATAAGTTGATTTTTCGTGAAACGACTTCGTGAAGATAAAAAACATTAAGATGTATACCCAAGATTTTTGATTCAATTTATTTGACATTTTAAATGTGTTTAAAAATTCAGTTTAAAAACCGGGAGCATATGCTCCTGGGTGCAGAAACACCATGTCCGAAATATGCTAGAAATTCCACAAAAAATAGATGCATCCAACGCTGCATGATTAAAGTACCTGGCTAGCTTAGCTACGCATGGGCGGGATGGGTACCAAACTACCAATGCAACAGCCGTACGGGGGAGCTATCTAGCTTTGTACACGTCTAGGCAAGATTCGTATCCAACACTATCAGACATACGGAGTGAGCTAGCTAGTTTTGTACATGTCTATAGGCAGTGGCGTAGGCAGGGCTGGGCTACGCCGGGGCCAGCCTTTGAAGCTACAGTACTTATGAATGCTACAAAGCAGAAAATAGCTACAGTATACACAAGATTGTAGAGTCACGCCTTAGGCCATGGCCATAGTAGCCTGGAGCCTGGCTACGCTACTGTATAGTGTTAGAATAAATTCGCAACGCGTAGTAGATCATCCGAGGAATAAGCAATCTCATGAGGCACGACACCGAGATTGGCTAACGAAGTTCACCGAACATCGGCTACATCTCCGGGGCCTGACTATGGGCGCTCCTCCCCATGACGCCGCTACAATACCGCACACCGGCCATCCGGGCGCCAGCACACGCCGCCGGCTCCCCTGCGTGCCTGTGCTATTATGTTGGCATAGGTTACAACCGTGGGGTGCCCCTCATTATATGAGAGCCCAAGGATACAACGTGTCCGACTCCAACACTACACGTATCATACCCACACTACAACTCCAAGTCCAATGTAACCTAACTATAGTACGCAATATTCGACACAAACTCAACAAACTCCACCTTGGCGAATATTCTCCACCACCTTGAATTTGTCCATGCGTCAAACTTCCATGTACTCCGGACTTGAGTTGTCTTCTTCGTAGCTTACTGAGAGCTACTCGACGAGTCTGCCCCAGACCCGCCGTCTCCATGAGATCCTTCCGCTATTCCTGCAACTCCAGTCTCCGTGACTCCACCTGCAATAGTGCTCCCTTGCAACTTGTAAAGATGTGAAGCCGTCCTCTCTCCAATCATCACGGTCACCTCATCTTCCATGATATTCAAGGTCTTCTTATCCCGATCACAACGGAATTCCATACCACCATCATGAAGAACTCCAAGCGAAATTAGATTCCTTCTTAGCCTCGGCACATGCCTAACTCCCCGAAGCATCCGCTCAACTCCGTCAAACATCTTGATTTTGATGTCACCTATTCCAGCAACACGATAACCTGTGTCATCGCCCACATAGGCTGAACCAAACTCACCAGACTTATACGAAGAGAACCACTCCCTGTTGGGTGTCGCATGAAAGGAGCTAGCTGAATCCAACATCCACGCTTCACTTTTGGTTGACCGCCTGTCTGATACTGCGAGAACATCACTACTGCTGTTTGAGTCATCACCACGACCTGCCACATTAGCACTAGACTCGCCATCCAGATCTTCTTCGGCGAATTCCCATCCATCACATGATAAATAACCTGGTTCGACACACACAACCGCATAGTTTCGGCTGCTTGCAACTGTAACTCTTTCCAGTCCTCAGCATACATCTTAACTGACTTAGCACCCCGCAACGCCTTCAAGCATCCTTGTTGTGCCAATAAATCTTTCACCCGTGTCTGCCATAACCCAAAGTTTCCAGTTCCGTTGAACTTTTCCATCTCAAATCTGGTACCCGTTGGGCCATGATTCTTTGTATAGTTGACACTGCGAAAAATTATTCGAACTTTCACATGATGCCCAAGTACAAATGTACTAGCAAATCTCAGCCAAAAAAGCTTTTGACCTCCTCACGTGAAGTACTACTAGCTCTATTGCACGGGTTCCAATGCTGGTAGTAATTGCTTTGGTCAAGCCTTGCTTTCCGATGTACTAGCTGTATGCTGATGGATTTTTTCGCTTCGGCTTTGATCTGTCCTCTGCCTCGCCTCGTACCGGCTACAGTCCGGCTCGCAGACGAGTTCCACTCAGGAGTCAGGACTCGGTCCTGATTTTGTTTCCAAAACAAATCTCGTGTAAGCCGTCGTATCGACTTAGCCTCAGCCAAGCCCGCTCACCAGCTGTCGCCGTTGACTACGCTTGCACGATTGATCGCCGCACGTATTGCTGGTTGCTGTGCACGAGCATTTGATCTGCTTTTTCATCCTCTAGATCAATTCGCCTTCGATCTTCAACCTTGCTCATGATACCATTTGTTAAAATAAATTCGTAAAGCGTAGTACATCATTCGAGGATTAAGCAATCTCACGAGGCACGACTATGGGCGCTCCTCCCCATGACGACGCTACAATACCGCACACCGGCCACCCGGGCGCGGGCACACGCCGCCGGCTTCCCTTCGTGTCTGTGCTATTATGTTGGCATAGGTTACAACCGTGGGATGCCCCTCATTATATGAGAGCCCAAGGATACAACGTGTCCGACTCCAACACTACACGTATCCTACCCAGACTATAACTCCAAGCCCAATGTAACCTAACTATAGTACACAATATTCGACACAAACTCAACATATAGGACAAGGATCGATCAGGTTTGAAAGCATTTCGCACAGGGAGAAAATTCGCCTAGGTTCAATCAAGGATTCTTCCATTGATATGGTGCGGCCGGCTTCGTCACTTTCTCTTGTGTGGGTCTTGGTACATGGGATTTTTGTGAAGGTGAAAATGGACTACTTCCACTAGTAGAAAAAGGCCAATTTGTTCCGGTTTTAGAGGCTCATTTGTCCCGGTTTTGGAACCGGGACTAAAGGGTCGTTACTAATGCCTAAAACCTTTAGTCCCAATTTGCCCACGAACCGGTAATAAAGGTCCTCCACGTGGGCTGTTGTGATGCATTGGGGCGGAGGACCTTTAGTCCCGGTTGGTATCACGAACCGGTACTAAAGGCCTCCACGGGAAAAAAATCATTCAAATATTTTCCTTTTTCTTTTTTCTATTTTTTCAAAAATTATATTATTTCCATTATTTGACCAATTTTTTTCACTCCCTTTTTATATATATTTTCACAATTTCTATTATTTGTGTTATTTAATTAGTTTAGTCTCTAACTACCTTTAATGTCTAGTCAAATTACTTAGTCGTATTCAAACTTCCCAATCGGTCACCCATCCTTACACTACTCCAACAATAGCACGCTTAACTTCTAAGTTCCTTCCGTCTCCACTTCCAACTACACCTCGCACATGTTGTTGCTATTACTATCATACCAATCCTGTTAACCTCTTGATTAAAATGTCACACTTCTATATTGTTTTAATTCCAAATAATTATTTTAATAAACAAAAGTAATGAAATAATAATAATCTTCAATAAAAATAAAAAAATATTTTTATTGCAAAACCTAAAATTTGAAAATTTTCATATTTCCCTCAATAGTAGTCAAAAAACCCTTATTTCATATTTCCCAATTTTAAATTTCTATCCCAACTTTTGTTGAATTATTTTATTGAGGAGAATAATGAATGGGTAAGTCGATGGGTGCCCTTTTAAATTTCTATGCCAACTTTTTTTGAATTATTTTTCCTCCAAATCTTAAAAGCATCATAACTTTTTTTCTGTTTGGTTTTTCTATTTCATACAAAAAACCTTTTTCATCGGCAGTCGTATGCAAAAGTTATGATCATTTTACAAATTCTAGATAGATTTTGTAAAAAATGTCAAAATACATGCTTGTTAATTTTGCAAAAAAATAATTAAATACATGAAAAATTAACAAATGAAGTTAGAAAGGATTAAAATTTGAGGATGTGGCTTTGAATGGTGCATATTGAATGCACAAAAAGTGTGGAGTTGAAATAAGTTAAAAAAGAAATGACTTTATAACAAATGAATTTTCTTCCAAAATCCTCTTACTTCGAAGGAGATGGTCCAATTTGTACAGGAAGTGCATCCATTTTTGTCGTAATCCTCTCAATTTTTTAGCACATGCTATGTGGGTGAAATGATGACACAATGCCAATTTTCAACCTTTTCAGAGTTTATTTGTACTACTTTTTAATTTCATGGTCATTTAGCGCAAGAAATCATTAAATGCATGAAAATAACAAATGAAGTTAGAAATGGTTGAAATTTGAGGATGTGGCTTTGAATGGTGCATATTGAATGCACAAAAATTCTGAAGTAGAAATAAGTTAAAAAAAAGAAATGTCATTGTAACAGATGAGTTTTCTTTCAAAACCCTCATACTTGGAAGGAGATGGTCCAGTTTGTACACGAAGTACATCTAGTTTTTGCCGTAATCCTCTCAAATTTTTAGCACATGCTATGTGGGTGAAATGATGACACAACGCCAAGTTTCAACATTTTCAGGGTTCATTTGTACTGCTTTTCAATTGCATGGTCATTTAGCGATAAAAAATCATAAAATTCATGAAAAATAGCAAATGAAGTTAGAAAAGGTTGAAATTGAAGGATGTGGCTTTGAATGATGCATATTGAATCCACAAAAAGTCTAGAGTTGAATAAGTTAAAAAAAAGAAATGCCTTTGTAACAAATGAGTTTTCGTCTAAAACCCTCATACTTCGAAAGAGACGGTCCAATTTGTACACGAAGCGCATTCAATTTTTTCCGTAACCCTCTCAACTTTTTAGCACATGCTATGTGGATGAAATGATGATACCATGCCAAGTTTCAACCTTTTTAGAGTTCATTTGTACTGCCTTTTAAATTTTAGGGTCATTTAGCGCAAAAAAAATCATTAAATGCATGAAAAATAACAAATGAAGTTAGAATGTGTTGAAATTTAAGGATGTGGCTTTTAGTGGTGCATATTAAATGCACAAAAAGTTTGGAGATGAAATAAGTTAAAAAAAAGAAATTTCTTTTTAACATATGAGTTTTCTTCCAAAACCCTCATACTTCGAAGGAGATGGTCCAATTTGTACACGAAGTGCATCCAGTTTTTGCCGTAATCCTTTGAAATTTGAGCATGTGCTATGTGGGTGAAATGATGATACCATGCCAAGTTTCAACATTTTTAGAGTTAATTTGTACTGGCTTTTCAATTTTAGGGTCATTTAGCGCAAAGAAATCATTAAATGCATGAAAATAACAAATAAAGTTAGAAAGGGTTGAAATTTGAGGATGTGGCTTTGAATGGTGCATATTGTCTGCACAAAAATTCTGAAGTTGAAATAAGTTAAAAAAAAGAAATGCCTTTGTAACAGATGAGTTTTCTTCCAAAACCCTCATACTTCGAAGGAGATGGTTTAGTTTGTACACGAAGTACATCTAGTTTTTGCCGTAATCCTCTCAAATTTTTAGCACATGCTATGTGGTTGAAATGATGACACAATGCCAAGTTTCAACCTTTTCAGGGTTCATTTGTACTGCTTTTCAATTTCATGGTTATTTAGCGCAAAAAATTCATAAAATGCATGAAAATTAGCAAATGAAGTTAGAAAGGGTTGAAATTTGAGGATGTGGCTTTGAATGATGCATATTGAATGCACAAAAAGTCTGGAGTTGAATAAGTTCAAAAAAAGAAATGCCTTTGCAACAAATGGGTTTTCGTCCGAAACCCTCTTACTTCGAAAGAGATGGTTCTATTTGTACACGAAGTGCATCCATTTTTTGCCGTAACCCTCTCAACTTTTTAGCACATGCTATGTGGGTGAAATGATGATACCATGCCAAGTTTCCACCTTTTTAGAGTTTATTTCTACCGCCTTTTCAATTTCGAGGTCATTTACCGCAAAAACAAACATTAAATGCATGAAAAATATCAAATGAAGTTAGAAAGGTTTGAAACTTGAGCATGTGGCTTTGTATGGTGCATAGTTAATGCACAAATTGTCTGGAGTTGAAATAAGTTTAAAAAAATAAATGGCTTGTAACATATGAGTTTTCGTTCGAAACCCTCATAAAGAGTTAAACAGAGTCTGGTTTTGATTAAAACACCTATTTAAAATATCCTAAAAATTTCCATATTGAACATACTGATAAAACATACTAATATTAAACAACAGGAAAAATAATCACTCAAAAATCTATTTTTAAACTAAAGTTATTCACAAACTAGTGATTGACACAAATTTCAAAATAATTCAAGTTTAAACTATTTAAGTTTGAAAACTGCTGGCACTAACAGAAATTTTATAATTTTTTGAACTAAAGAAAAAAATCATTCAAAAACTCTAAATATTCTAACCGTTATTCAAAATCTAAAAATAGAAACTCTTCTGTTTAGAAAAAGGAAAAAAAAGACCTTTAGTACCGGTTGGTGTCTCCAACCGGGATTAAAGGTCCTACCTTTAGTACCGGTTCAAGACACCAACCGGGACTAAAGGTTGCGACACCCTTTAGTCCCGGTTCGTGTTTGGAACCGGGACAAAAGGGTCCAGACGAACCGGAACCAATGCCCCACGAGGCTCGGTCGGCCCCCTGGGCGCACGAACCGGGACGTATGCCCCCATGGGTCCCGGTTCGTAACTGAACCGGGACTAATGGGCTAGCCAGGCCTGAACGAAAGCCCTGTTTTCTACTAGTGTTCACCAAGGCGATATATGAGGCAATTGGAAAGTTGGTGCAGATTGATGAGTGGTCTTTGGAGGGAGAAGGCCCGGTCCGCATCCAGGTACTTTCACTACATGAAAATTAATCTCCTGCTGTTCTGGTCAAAAAAAGAAAATTAATCTAGGCCGAGTGGGACGAGGTAGAACCGAGTGCATTTTATTGACCACTCGGCTTAAATAATTATAAAGAAGAAAGATCACGGCTTAAAAGTGGTACTCGGCTTCTCTTCTCGATCTTGATATAAAGCGAGTACAACCCACGGCTTACAGAATATTCTCGGCTTATTAGTAGCCCGAGGTTAAAACCATCTAGGCCGGGTATTTTGGCCACTCGGTTTAGATGTTTTGTCCTGTAGTGTTTGCCCTGAACCGGGCAGACTTGAGGGTCGTATGGTCCCTCTTCTTCTTATTTAATAGATGTGGCAAAACTTTTGCCACCGTTTCGAAAAAAAAGGGTCGTATGCTCCCACCGTTCTTCTTTGTCAGGGTGGGGCTGGATTTTTGAAGGGATGGATCCACCCTGGAATTCAGGCGGGTAACGTTTGGTTAAGTTAAACAACGTTTCGTAGGGTTACATAAAGAGTACATAGGTAATTTCTGGCACGGTTGGGTTCCCCCGTGATACTGATGGTGGTGTTCACGATCTCTCTTAACGATGATCCTTCTAGTGATGATAATTGGATGGATGTCCCCAAGACTCTATGCCCTGACACTAGTTCATTGTAGATATTAAGAGTTTTTCTACAATCTTGGCCAAATTTAACTTGCAAGGATCGCAAACTCATAATGCACAATATTGTAAAAAGGAGTGAATACATGAGTTTCAATCTGATATTGTACGAATGTGTAGAACATATTGCTCTTATCACCATGATGGGCACCGGCCCTATAGGCTATAGCCTTGACGTGGCCGAGGAGGAGGGGAGCACGACGAGGCTCCGGGCCACATCCCGGAGCTTCACCTTGTCAACCTTTCCTAGGGCATTTCTCGGGAGGGCGTCGACGACCACCACCTTCTTAGGAACCATGAACCGCGCCATGCTCTGTCGGCAGAAGGCGATCATTTCCTCCTGGCTGACCCCTGCAGCCTTGTCTCTGGCCACGAGAAACGCGCAAGGCGTCTCGCCCCAGTGCGGGTGAGGCATGGCAACCGCCGCCGCGTCGGTCACGTCCGGGTGCCGGAGCAGCACCTCCTCCACCTCCTTGCTGCTGATGTTCTCGCCGCCGCTGATGATCACGTCCTTTGACCTGTCCTTCACCTCGATGTACCCGTCCGGGTGCACCACGCCCACGTCGCCCGTCATGAACCACTCGCCCTTGAACGCCTTGTCGTTCGCCTCCGGGTTATCGAGGTACCCCTTCATTATGCTGCTGCCTCGGAGCGCGATCTCGCCCAAGGTCTTGCCGTCGCGAGGCACGGTGGCCATGGTGTCGTCGTCGACCACGACGTTGGCGTTGGCGAGCGACAGCACGTGGACCCCTTGCCTCGCCTTGAGGCGCGAGCGCTCCGGGAGAGGCAGGAGGTCCCATCGACGGCGCCACTCGCAGGCTAGAGCGGGGCCGGTGGCCTCCGTGAGCCCGTACGAGTGCGTCACTTTGAAACCCACCCTCTCCACGCGGTCCAGCAGGGCGGCCGTCGGCGGGGCACCGCCGGTGAGGATGTGGACGGGAGCCGCCAGCCGGTTGGATTCACCGATGCCGTCTAGCAGGATGTTGAGCACCACCGGCGCGCAGCACATGTGGGTGACCCCGTGGTCGGCGATGGCACGATACACGGCAGCGGCACGGCTCTCGCGGATGCAGACGTTGACGCCGCCGCGCGCCACCATTCCCCAGGTGAGCGTCCACCCGTTGCAGTGGAACATGGGGAGTGTCCAGAGGTACACCGGCTCGGCGCCCACCCCCCACGACAGCAGCTGGCTCATGGTGTTGAGGTACGCACCACGGTGACTGTACACCACGCCCTTGGGCGCCGCCGTCGTGCCGGAGGTGTAGTTGAGGGTGACCGCGTCCCACTCGTCCACCAGCGTCGGCAGCTCCGCGGCCGGGTCGCCGTTGCCGACCAGCGCCTCGTACTCGAGCTCTCCGAGCCGGACGCCGGTGGGCCTGTCGATATCATCGATGACGACGACCAGCGGGACGGGCGCGCTGGCATCGGCGACGAGCCGGAGCGCGTCGTCGGCGAGGCGCACGTACTCGTAGTCGACGAACAAGAACTTGGCCCGGGAGTGCCTCAGGATGGCCGCCACCGCCTTGGCGTCCAGGCGTGCGTTGATGGTGTTGAGCACGGCGGCAGCCATGGGCACGGCGAAGTGCATCTCGTACATGGCCGGCACGTTGGGGGCGAGGACGGAGACGACGTCGTTCTTGCGGACGCCGAGGGAGAGGAGGGCGGCGGCAAGCCGGTGGCAGCGCTCGTGCGTCTGCCTCCACGTGAAGCGGAGACGCCCGTAGACGACGGACGTGCGGTCGCCGTAGACTGCACCGGCGCGCGGCAGGAACCCAACCGGGCTAAGTGGCACGTAGTTAGCCGGACGCTTCACAAGCTTCTCCATTGATGACCGTCCGGTCCACCTCGATACCTCAGACCTCAGTTAGGCTATGGCTATGGCTATATGCATCCTCAGTGATGAGATGACTACAGTCTACAAGAGTGAGGGGCTCCAACTCCTCAGTGTGCTATGTTTATGTGATTTCTTTTAATAGAAAGCATGAGGGAAATCCCTTTCATGCAGAAAAGTCGTATGCATTTGTAGCTTAGCGAGCAATGAACAATTCGAATAGGTTTCCCTATTAAACACAGGTTCCCTGACAAGCTGGGTCACTGTCTTTATGTTATGTTATCGCTTCGGTTGCAGTGAAGATCAGTGACTAAGGAGGCGGATCATGAGGGTCTGGACGTGATCGTCATGCGTATTCAGCCAGACGTCTCTCAGAGATCACCTTATTTATCCTCTATGTTGCTAGTTCTTCGTTGTTCTTCCTTTCAGTTTGGCGTCGTAGGTCGGGGCCTGCGTGCCCGTATTTGGCTATCTGTAGATGGTCTGTATGACTGTATCGGTACTGCTTTCGTTATGTTGGCATTTATGTTCGCTCGTGAACTTCTGTTTGTGAACCCGTCGCCGTATAGCTTTATTAATAAAGTCGGGCTACGACCTTTAGTCTAAAAAAATGCATGGATCACTTGTAAAGATGGGATGGCAGCGGCGGATTATAGAGCGTGCACATATGATGCGTGTTGTAGGCCAGCTAGACCGGTTGATGCTCCCGGCTAGCCGGCGGGCGGCGTGATAAGGTCATCGGATTACTTGGTGTATGTTGGTGCGAGGTCAACACATCACCAAGCGGTAGGGTGGCGATAGTGTTTGCTAGGAAGGTGGATATGGGTTGATTTTATGTATTTATTTTTTAATACTTTATGAAATAATTTAATAAAGATGGTTGTATGCATTGCTCGATACAGAGACCGGAGGTTCTCCTCCCTTTCAACAAAAAAAGAACTACAAAACTAAGCATCTTATCCATTAGGTGAAAACCCTGGGTGTCGATGGCGGGTGTGCCTACTTCGTCTTGTGGGGCCGTATGTTCTGGTGTAGCTTCGGTGTCGATGGCGAGCGTGAATTTGTGAAAACGCTACGCCCTAGATGGGCGGCCAGGAGTGTATGTGTGTGTGTGGCTCCCACCCCCAACCTACCATTGCTCCTACCCTGAAAATCTGGGAAAGGCTTGAGGATCGACCCAAACATGATTTAATAAATTACTAGATCATTGATGACGCCCGTCTATTTGTACAATAAATTTTTGAATGCATTAAACTTATTAAATCTGACATAAACATTAGAGTCTATTTGTCTGTAACTGAGAGAAATATCATATTGTCAGTTCACATGTACAAATTGACTTTGATATGACAAAGGATCGGTGTACACTTGGTAAATATTACTATTCGATATTGTCAAGATGGACAATAAGCACCCGCACAAATATACATGTAACAATTAATATAAATTGTCAAAGTACATTGTATACATAGTACATTAGTGTAATCTTCACCGGCCTCCCAAAGGATGACATGCTCGACATTTCATAACATATGATCATTCTTCATTAATTATATATGCAGTGTCACATACATATAGTAGGAAAATGCATTTTATTGATGTAACTTAAGTATTAGGTTTACGCGATTAAGTTGTATAGATAATTAACAAGCAATGCCAATACCATCAACTCCATAGATTCGGCAAATAAAAAACATATATCACTTATATTTGAGATAAACTTTGAGGAAAGAATTGTACTATATAAGTATTAGCTAATGTAAGCAAACCTTCAATACTACCCAAAATTTTAGGCATAGTAAAGAGCAGATGAACATATAGTTTAGAATCTATGGAAATAATTTATTCGCATATGAATCATTTGAGCAACAACAAAAAATGAGCTACATTTGATGAGGGGAAATATAGGTGGGATTACAACTACATCTTGGAGTCGCGTGGTGAGCTCATGTGGGTTTCCGTTCTTGTTGATCGCACCTTTTGTCATCACGATAGTGATCGCACGTCGAATGCTTTCTTGGTGATGGTGCACACATTGGAAGGAGTGAATAACAACGGCCAGATGAAGTGGGTGGAGAGGGACGGCCAAAGCTTGAGCGACCGTGTCCTGTTCCTCGGACAAGCTATGCCACCGATGCCGCACAGCTGGGCATCGGAGGCGCATATGTCTACTTCACCTTCGGGCACAGTGTGTTCGTGTACCACATGGTGGACGGTGAGGCCGAGCTCATGGTGCAGCAACGTCCCGGATGGAGCATCGACAGGACGTGTGTGTGGGTGCAGCCCCAACCCAGCATTGCTCCGATCCATGAAATCAGAAAAGGCTCCAAGGCACAGTTCAAGAGCTAGAAAACAACATTTAGAGCTTGTTTCATTTGGGGAGTTACATAGGTCTATGTGGGCTGTTTACTGTTTTATTTGTAGAATTGAACTCCTAGAAACTTACTAAAGATTCCTTTGAAACATGTTAAAATAAATTTTGTTACCCAGTCGAACCACTTGAATAGAGTTTTTTTCTTCTTACGAAGGTGTGACCAAACAAACTTCTGTTGAAATTCAGTTATAGATTATATGCAATCACTGGGAGATTTTAAATATATATATATATATATATATATGTCTTTAAAAATTTCAAAAAATATAAAGTAATTTGAAATTTTGCAACAGTATATGCCTGTCGGCCTCCCCTGGGCCGACAACGGGACTATCAACCTTCAATAGGTGAGAAACATTGGGCTTTTTTGGCGCAGAAGGGGATCTGTTGGCCTCTCCCGGGCCCCTTTGTCGATCTCGGGGAGGTTGACAAGCATATATAGTTGCAAAATTTTCAAGTCACTATATATTTTTCAATTTTGTTTAAATTCCTTACTTGAAAGTGCAAATGGACTGATTTTTATTCATAGTTGAGTCTCATAGGTGGGATTACAGCTACATCCTCGAGTCCCATGGTGAGCTCATGTGGGTTTTTGTTCTTGTTGATCGCACCTTTTGTCATCACGATAGGGATCGCACTTCGAATGCTTTATTGGTGCTGGTGCAAGCATTGGAAGGAGTGAATGACAGCGGCCAGATGAAGTGGGTGGAGAGGGACGACCAAAGCTTTAGTAACCGTGTCCTGTTCCTCGGGTGCCGGACAAGCGTCATGACCGATGCCACACAACTGGGCATCTGAGGCGCATGTGTCTACTTCACCTTCGGGCATAGTGTGTTCGTGTACAACATGGTGGATGGCGAGGCCGAGCTCATGGTGCAGCAGCGTCCCGGATTGGAGCATCGATAGGACGTGTGTGTGGGTGCAGCCCCAACCCACCATTGCTCCGATCCATGAAATCAGAAAAAGGCTCCAAGGCACACTTCAAGAGTTACAAGATTACATTTAGAGTTTCTTTCATTTGGGGAGTTACATACTCGTCTATGTGGGCTGTTTTATTTTTAGAATTTAATCTCCTAGAAACTTACTAAAGATACGTTTGAAACATGTTAAAAGAAATTTTGTTATCTAGTCGAACCACTTGAATAGAGTTTTTTGTTTTTACAAAGGTGTGACGAAACAAACTTCTGTTGAAATTCAGTTATAGATTATATGCGGAATCACTGGAAGATTTTTTTTCAAAAATATATTTGTTTTTTAAAATTTAAAAAATATAAAGTGAGTTGAAAATTTGCAAATACATATGTCCCAAACAGGAAGTAGCTAGGCACACCCACCGACCATGCCTAACTCTTTGGCGTCCAGCGAGAAGCTGGTCGGGAAACCAAGGAATAAAACACGATTACTCAAGCTCCGTCCTTGTTTCTTTGCCAAGAGCGGTTTGCCATCCTGGATGATTACTTCCAACGTTTGCACCTCCACAAGGAGTGCGCCCGGCGGTGGGTCATCCCGTGAGAATATTTACGAGTCTCGGCTAGGAAGGTGGATATGGATTGATTTTATGTATTTATTTTTAATACTTGATGAAATAATTTAATAAAGATGGTTGCATGCGTTGCTCGATACAGAGACCGGAGGTTCTCCTCCCTTTCAACAAAAAAAAGAAGAACTACCCAGGGTTTTCACCTAATGGATAAGATGCTTAGTTTTGTTCCGCCAAGGGTGTTCATGTAGATGGATGCTGAGCATGATAAGATGTTTTCTGAGGATGAGGTTCAGACGGTGCTTTTTCAAATGTTCCAGTCAAAAGCACCAAACATGCAAGATGAAAGGTTTTACTGTTGGGCATTTTTCAGCGATACTAGGACCTATTGGAAGATGATATTGTGCTGGCTGTGCTAGATTTTCTTATGGAAATGAGCTACCGGTGGGGATGAATGACACCTCGATTAAAACATGCTTCAAAAACAACTTTATTAATTTCTCTATGATTGGGTGTTTTTGGCAATGGGTTCTATTTTTTTATCTTTTTGGCATGTTGTTCATTGATTGGGTGTTTGCAAAGGCTTTTCGCTTTTTCTATTCATAAGAGGTTGCTCGTTTTTCATGGTTTTGGGTATTTGGGTCGACACAAAACCGAATTTCAATTCACTCTATGTATTGTCCTTAATCCAGAAAATAGAATAATACTCTGTCATAACTTAATATAAGATATTTTGACACTATAACAATGTCAAAAAGCAACTTCTATTAATTTACAGAGGTTCAATTCCACTAGAGTTCCACACTTTCAAAGTGTAACGATTTTTTCGAAAGATTAGAATAAAGCCAGTGATTTACCTGAATTAAAACTACAAATACCACAATGCATCCTAGTTACTAAAATACTCTTCCTTCCTTCCTTTGTTTAAAGCTTCGAGTCTTTCTAATTTCATGAATAGGAGCAATGGTAGGCTGGGGTCGAAGCCACAAATTTACCCCGTCGACACCACATCCATGGCGCAGCCGCTCCACAAGCTTGATCTCGCCGTCAATAAGGTTGTACCTAAACACATATGTCCCAAACACGAAGTAGGCACACCCCCCGACCATGCCTAACTCTTTGGCGTCCTGCGAGAAGCAAGATTCATGGAGACATTCCCTTCTAGAATGGTCAGTTTCCATATGTGTATGGGCTCTCCCAGATGACGATATCGTCGACTACTTGATAGCCATGCGGGAATCAAATGCAAAACAATGGATGTTTGCCTTCATTGCGTCCATGAACCATGAGGATCTGGTGCATGTTTGCCTTCTTTGCGTCTATGAACTTTGAGTTGAATGCCATGTTTTCTGTCAAGTCGTGTGACCGTATACTCGTGGCTTCAAGGACGGTGGGGTTGAACGACCTCTCGATTAAAACATGCTTCAAAGACATCTTTAGTAATTTCTCCCCAAGCCTCAATTCTAAAAAAACATCAGTTCAAGTGAGTCCGCATATAATCTACAACTGGATTTCAAAAGAAGTTTTTTTGGTTCCACCTTCGTAAAAATAAAGAAACTCAATTAAATTGGTTCGACTTGATAACAAAATTTCATTCAACACGTTTCAAAGGAATCATCAGTAAGTTTCTTGAAGATTCAATTCTACAAATAAAACAACCCACATAGACGTATGAATCTCCCTAAATGATAGAAGCTCTAAATGTAATCTTTGAGCTCTTGAATTGTGCCTTGGAGCCTTTTTCTGATTTCCTGGATGGGAGCAATGGTGGGTTGGGGCTGCAACCACACACACGTCCTGTCGATGCTCCATCCGGGACGCTGCCGCACCATGAGCTCGGCCTTGCCATCCACCAGGTTGTACATGAACACACTATGCCCGAAGGTGAAGTAGACACATGCGCCGCCGATGCCCAGCTGTGCGGCATCAGTGGCGAAGCTTGTCGGGCACCCGAGGAACAGGACACGGTCGCTCAAGCTTTGGCCGTCCCTCTTCACCCACTGCGTATGCTCGCCGGCATTCACTCCTTCCAACGCATGCACCATCACCAAGAAAGCATTCGAGCGTGCGATCCGTAGCGTGATGAGAAAAGGTGTGATCCACAAGAACGGAAACCCACATGAGCTCACCACGGGACTCGAGGATGTAGCTGTAATCCCACCTATATTTCTCCTCATCAAATGGTAACCTGCCATATGTTGGAAATATGCCCTAGAGGCAATAATAAAATGTTATTATATATATATATTTTCACGTTCATAATTAATGTTTATATTTCTGTGCTATAATTGCAATGACCCTGACTGTGAGATTCAGAAGAAAACTCATTTGCATGTGTGGAAATGTAAACACCAAGAGTTCCTGGTTTAGCCTCTAAGACCAGCTCATGTGCTAACTGATGATTACATTTTCTTAATCATGGACATTGTTCTTGTAACAAGGATGTCAGTAGCAATGAGAACATATTGTTAGCAGAACAATGATGTTGAACCGACCCCAGTATTGAATGATATACTTAGAGATCACATCGTAACAACGTTATAAGTCATATCATGAAATGTTTTCATATACGTAATTCCTTAGACCATGAGAGTATCGAGTTGCTTCACACAGGAAGACATGCTTTGGTTCTTAGATGAATCCTCCCGTAAATGGGAAGTAGTAAAATAAGTTCTGGGTATGTCAGATGGTGTGGCTAGTGACTGTGATAGTTCAAGATTGGGATTTTCTCCTTCACGATGAAGAAGATATTCACTTCGGGCCCACTCGGTATGACGGTATCCATTATAGTCTGGCCAGACGCATTGTGATTCAGTCACGGGGATACCGGAATACGATAACGAGAAAATGAACAAACGAGCAAAGAGGATAACGAGTGGCTTGTGATCAAGAAGTTGTTACACATGGGTGCCAAACATCTCTCCTCTAACTTTGTCATATATCACGAAGCAAAGGGAATGGTACATGAATAAACATAATGGTTCACTCGAAGTTTCTTCGTGTATGTGCGGGAGTCAACATGGGCGTCCATGGCTCCGCTGTTGATTATTGGCTATTGACAAAAGGCTGTTGACCTATGTCCGGAAGATGTTCTGAGTCATGTCCGCATTATACCGAACCTATTGGGTCACACACTTAATGAGCAGTAGTCTGTTAGAATACTAGTATGGTAGAAGGTTTAGTGGAAGCAAAGCAGAATAGTTCATACGGGTACCGGAAGTAGTTCCGGAGATTTATGGAATTGTTCATAAGGGCACCAGAAGTAGTTTTGGGTATTTAAGGTTATGTCCGGATCACTCTGGAGTAGTCCCAGGTGGTTCCGGAACATATGAGAATGGTACTGGGGAAGTCCTGGATCAACCGGAATAGTTTCCGGATAATCGCTGGGCGTCCCGACAACCTTCGCGGTCATCGGGTGGCTTAAAATGTAACTCGGATGGTCTTGGAAACTATCCGGATGGCTCCGGAACGTCCGAGAACGGTCTCGGAAGGTCCTGGAAGTGCTCCAGAAGTGTCCGGAATGTCCCGAAATAGTCCCGGTATGTCCCGGAAGGTCCTGGAAGCTTCTAGAAGGTCATGGAAGGTTCCGGAAGGTTCCGGGCAGTACCACCCACTCCCCTGCGCCCCTAGCCTTGGGGGGCAAGCCACCTAGGCTGCCCTGGCCGGCCAAGGGGTGGGGGCGCACCAAGGGGAAGGAATCCCCCTCCAGGTGGAAAGTCCAACTCTCCAATATGGCAGGTTTCCGGTGGGAAGGTTGGGAGGTTTGGGAGTCCAAGTTGGACTCCCCACCCCCCTTATTGCGCCCCAAGGGCCTCTTGGCCACCTATATAATGTGGGGGAGGGGTGGGGGGCGCAGCACAACTTGTCCCCAAGGCCTATGCGCCACCCTCCCTCCTCTAAACCCCGTTGCTCCAATTTTAGACCCCGGTTTAGACGCTGTTCTAGATCGGAATCCGTTAGGGTTTTCTCCCTCTAGTTTTCTCGGTGGCGTTCATCTCTGGACGGCGGAGCGCTGCTGGATTGCTGCTACGGGATGTGTGGATACTAATGGAGGGGTCGTACCTTCGACCCTTCTTCGAGGAGCTTGTTCATGGGACTTGTCCGTGGGACTAGATCGCGGGACTTGTTCGTGGGATTGATCGAGGGACTGTTCGTGGGAGAACTTGCGAGATCTACTTCCACTACGTCCACGAGCTTCACCAACTCTACTTCCGCTACATCGGTTGGTGAGCTATGACCTAAAACCTTGTATGCAATCTTCTTGGATGATCTTGGGTTCTTGATTCGTAGGCCGAAATTTTTGTTTTCTACTACGTTTCCCAACACCATAAGCTTTCGGTTATGGACACGGGTGGCGGAGTTTCAGCCGCGCCCTGGTCACGCGGATGTGATTCGCTGGAATTGGGAGGCTTCGGGTACTTTCTCCGTGCGCTCGGCGTACGCGTGCAAGTTCATGGGTAGGGAGCTGGACTTGGGGGCCACTTTCACCTGGCACTCTAAGGCCCCCTTGCGGTGCCGTCTGTTCTGTTGGCTGGCTCTCAGGAATAGGGTTTGGACCTCTGATAGGCTTGCCCGACGCGATTTGCCGCGTCAGGACGCCTGCCCCTTGTGCGATCAAATGGAGGAATCGGTGGAACATTTGCTTCTCACCTACGTCTTCTCACGCACGGTGTGGTTCGGTGCGTTGCTAGCCTGGGGGCATGCGGACTGGGCACCAACGGTTAGCGATAGCCTGCTGGCCTGGTGCACTTCGATCCCCGGGTGTCCCCAGTCGCGCAGGGACTCCAACACCTTCATACAGCTTATTTTATGGGAGATTTGGAAGCACCGAAATGCGGTGGTCTTTGATGGCGCGGCTTCAAGCGTGCAACAGTTAACCCGACAGATTTCTTCCACGGCAGTGGAGTGGGCAAACGCGGGCTTCTTCTCCGCCGAGACGTCGCTTCGTTTAGCTAGGTTGTCTAGGTGGGCGAGGTGTGAGGTGTAATCTATGTTTTTGGCTCCCGGCCCTGCGAGGCGGTGGCTTGTAAGGTGGACGGGCTCTCCTACCCGGTTTCTCTCTATGAATAGATGATACGCATGCTCGTGCGTATTCTATAAAAAAAAGCTTCAAAGTCCGGCATCAGAATGGAGTACGCGTTCCCATGAAGTGCTAGGACCTTGCCGTCGTGATATCCCAATTGATAGGTTCCTTCCCGTGCTGTTTTATTGCTCGGCTGAACCCTAACCTGCCGGACCTAGTGTCTGATCTCATTGTTGTTGGCTTAAGATTATGGAATAATGCCGCGTTGATACATCATTTTTGTTGGCTTAACAAGATTAACGACATCCATCTATCCAAGGGTTAGCAATATCATCCTTTCTTCCGGCGTTCCTAATTTAGCTCATTTCTTTGCTAGTTTAACTCGTATTATTTTTCTAGTGCTAGCAAGGTGTTCGATGAAATGCCTAAGTTAGGATTTTATTTTATTTATATGAAATTTGAGCTGAAATTATATTATGTTTTGTAGGTTTTAGTATCATCCCCGTCCTCACCGCTGTCGATCGCCAGCGTCGTCCCCTAGCCGACACCGTACCACCTCGGTGAGCCCCTTCTTTTTTATAAAAAAAACTTAGTTTTATGTGATAAACTTGAATATTAATTAAGTTGGTCACTCATATATCTATGATGTTGTGTAATTAATGATTTTTGATATACATATATAATGCAGATGAGTCGGAAATGGATGTACGGTGACCGGTGCCATCCCGACTTCATTAAAGGCATGCATTATTTTCTCAGCGTGGCTGAGGCAAACAACCGGACGAATGGTTTCATCTATTGTCCATGTAGTTCCTGTAAGAATATGAAGGATTACTCTATCTCAAAGACCATTCACGTCCACCTGCTGGAGAACGGTTTCATGCCCAGCTATAATTGTTGGACCAAGCACGGAGAAAGTGGGGTTATTGTAAGGCCCGATATGCGGTACTGTTCCAGATCTAGGTGTTTCTACCCAGATCCGGGGACGAAGCACATATCGGTATCACCGCGACATATGACAAAGCCATATGCCCCGGATTTCCAACATGATATCACAACATTACAGATACAGGATACGACATCTCATACAATCGGCATACAACTGCCTTAAATACAATATGACAGCGGAAGATACATGTCTGAGTACAGACTACAAGCAAATGCTTAGTGGCAAAGAGTAAAACATCCATCCCATAACCACACGGGTCCAGGCCCTCCGCCGGGATCCGCCTAACTAGTCGTCGTCGAGTCTCCACGTGAAACGTCGATCACCATACCTGTTGTCGATCAAGAACCCTGAAAAGAGTTTGGGGGTAGTATCATGAGTACAGAGGTACTCAGCATCCAACTGTAGTGGTCATCCGACCCAGCAAGGACTTCATCACTCGTCATTCTAGGACAACTAGTAGTTTACGGTAAGGAAGGGGTAAGTGGTGAGGTTGCTGCCGCGCTGGCATTTATGAAGTGGCTAACGATCTAGAGAGTAAGATAAGAAGCCAAGCATTCGATGAGGAATCGCCTCCAACAAGTCTTGCTATCAACTACTTACGCAATCATAACACCTATCCTATCCTTGTCCTCCTCTTCGCATCCCGACGAAGAAGAAGCAGTCAAGGCACACACACTTTGATCAAATTATATTAAAATTATCTCAGTTGTTGTTGTCTATGAACAAGGAGTAGGTCTCAAGTCGTCCATAACCGCGGACACGGCTTCTCGAAAAGATTTAACCCTGCAGGGGTGTACCAACTGCCCATTACGAGGCTCCGCACGCTCGCCCATCTCTCTCAGTTGCTACCCATCCCAGGCAACCATTTTATGATTTAGTTCCAAGAGATCCGAAACGGCAGGTCCCTCTAACTAACAACGAACAAATCCGGGTGGCCCCCGGGGAGTCGACAACCAATCCAAAAGCTAGCTACGCTCTCGGATCGGACTCTTCCGTCTCAACAGGGTTTGGGTTACCGAGACGCCTCACGTGAGGCCTCGGGCCCTCGCCGGTCAAAGGTGGACCAACAGGGAAACCATGTCTCCGCTGGTCCGGGTTGGTTGGAAAACTACTGGCGTACGACCAGCACACACACGGTTTTAAAAGGTAAAATCAGCTTGGGCCACCACTAGAAATGCTTGAAGCTAGGTAGGTAAGAAAAGGGGACCCCATAAAATCCCACACGCGGTTAGGCACGCTCAGTCTTAAAACCAATACCCGGAACTCGGATCCTAGGTGACTCGAATGGAACAAAGCGTCGGGGCGGGATAGCCTAGACCTTCCATCCTTCGTTGAATATAGTCAACATTAATAATAATCATATCACCAACAACAATATAATAAGGTGATATCCCAAACCCAGGGATAACAGGGTAACGTCGTAGCATCCTAAGAATGCATACTAAGCAGGGGCTGAGCAACGAGCAAAAGTAACATAGCAGTACATGGTTTGCTGGGAAGGGACATGGCTGTATGGGTTTAAAAGAGGCTGTAAACATGTGGTGGGATCAAACATCGAACCTAACCTAGACTAGCATGCAAACCGCTGGTTGAAATAGAATGGATCATAAGTAATGTATAGTCCTTGCCTGTTGATAAGTCGGGTTCCGAAGGTGTAGTCGATCGCACGCCCGCATCGTCTCCGAGAGGTACCCGCGGAAGCACACAAGAAGGAAACACTGGAAAGCAATCAACGGTGCACCACTATTACTACGGAGCAATACAAGATCAAAGAGACAACACAAGGCACGACAACGCGATACGGATCTATCGACGAGAACGGTTACTAACAGTTTAAGTGGGGTATCGGTCACACACGACGAATACCGCACGTTTACGGTGGTTCAAGTTGCTTAGCTACAGGTGATCAACCAACGGTTATTAACATGGCAACTCAAGCAAGCATGGCATAGCACACAAACAGGTCAAGAGTGAAGCACAAAGTAAACTATCTATGCTAGTCAATTTAAGTGGGGCACAACCTAAACATGGCATAACACTAAGTGCCGCACGATGATTAAAGGATTTGGTACTGTTCTGCCCTAAACCATATTTTAGGTTGGTTAACAACAGCAAACAATAGCATAAACACAAAGTACACGAAAAACTAATCAAGTTACATATAAAGAACACTCCAAACGGAGTTACGGTTAAAAAGATATAAGCAAAACAAGTTACGGGCACAATCTGCCAACATCACGAAGCACACTTTAGAGCAATGCATGAACAGGTTAATCAATGAAAACATGCTCACAAATGACTTGCAATTAAAGTAGACATGACATGGAAGGCATGGCAAAAAGAATCATGCAAATAGACATCATAGATCAAAAGATATTAAGCAAACAACATGGCATCGCAAAACATCAGACTTAGTGAAAAACAGAGGTGGCTGCCAAAAACAGCAGCATAGCAACTTTGGAGCCAAATAACTATATGACCAGTAATGCTAACATGAAGGTGCAATACAGTTAATGAAAGTAGGCATGATTCTTAACAAAATGCAATTGGAATCACTCAATTCCGATAAACGGTCGCGACACACTCGTCGACCGAAGTTGCAACAAAATAACAGTTTCAGCAACAGCAGCACAACAACATCAGGATCACCACTTTGGAGCAAGATTTAATATAGCTAAAGCACCCAAATGTGACAAGTTAAAGCATGGAATTTAAGTACACATGATTCTTAACACATAGGAGAAAGAATCAGTGCAATAGGCCTCATCGATGAGTCACAATCATCATGCAAAGTTGCAACAAAATATAAACAACATCACTTAACAGGAAAAGTAGCAGTGTAACGGCCTGATGCCCTGTTCAGCACAAAATTACACAATCAAGATGAGCTCAAATGCAAATGCTCACAAAAGATGAATTGAAGTACACGCAATTCTGAGCAACTTTCGTTTTGGGGGCACGTTCATCTAAGCTACCGTTTAACGGGAAATCACATTACAAAACAGCATCAGCACACAGTTTTTAACAGACTTAGCAAAATTAGCAGAAATAAGTCAGGAAAAAAATAAAAAAAAGGACTCGGGCCTCACCCCTGATGGGCTCGGCCCATGTGGCTGGAGAGGTGGCCGGCCTGGGCTTGGAGGAGGCTGGCGGGCCTGGCGCTAGGCCACGCAGAGCAGGCCGGCCCAGGCCGTGGTGGCGGTTGGGGGAGGCCGCTGGATCGGGGCTCCTCGCGATCCTAGCGAGGCAGGCGGCGGCGTGGTCTCCGGCCACCGGAGCGGGGCGGAGCGACGAGCGCGGAGGCCGGAGGAGGGCGGCGCGGCTCAGATCCGGGGCTTGGGGTGTCGCCGGGGTGGTGCAGTGGAGGACGGGGTCGGCGTTGACCTCGGCTCGACCTTGGCCGTGGCCGGCCATGGCGCCATGGGGCGGCGGCGCTCTCGGCTGGGCTCGCCGGCGAGGTCCTGCGAGAGGAGAGGCAGAGGTGAGAGGGAGAGGGAGGTCGCGGGCAGGAGGAGAGGAGGAGAGGCCCTAGCGCGGTGGTGCCGGCTGCTGGAGCGCCACGGCGGCGGCGCCATGGGAGGAGGGCTCGGGTGGCGGCGAGCTCGGCCCAGATCGGGTCCGAGGCGGGCCGCGGCGGAGGTGGAGGCCCTGCGGGGCCCGTTCCCGGCTGGGAGGTGGCTGGCTGGCCTGGGTGGCGACGTGGCGCCTTCGGAGCCATTGATCGTGAGATCTGACGGCCAGAAAGACACCAGGACCTAGGGTTTCGGGAAAGAGAGGGAAGATCGGGCGATCTAAATAGTTGGAGGGGGGTGGCTGCTAATTTACCTGAGGGAAACCCTAATTGGATAGGGGGAAGGTGGTGGTCTTTATATAGGGCTGGTTGGCTGGCCATTTGACGCAAACGCCCTCGGTACCCCTCTCGCGCGTCCGGTGATCGCGTTTGTGACCATCGAGACTCCGTACGGACTCCGATTCCGATGAAATCTCAAACCACGCGCTCAGGGCGTCGAGCCCGTCGATCGTACCTCACTGCGGTGACATTCCGACAACATTTTTCGACGCCCCATAAAAATAATCCGTTTATTAAATAAATGGGGTTTTCGTTCCGGTGGCGATGGTTGGTCCTGTGCCGGTAGCGACGGTGCTTGGGTGAATTCCCGGTGTCGCAAGTTCGAGTGTCAGGGTGGCAAAGGTCGGTCTCCGTCCGGTACGAGATAAGAGGGGGAAAAATAATCGCCGATCGATAAATCGGGGATGCAAACACCACAAACAAATCAGACAATCAAACAATTCACACCGAAAATAAAAAATTTAAATTTTTCAAAAACTGGGTTGTTACAGTTATATTGGAAGACAACGAAGAAGAAGAGGATAGTGACAACTATCCTATTTTCACTGAAGACGGTGATAGTAGAATGGGGGAAGACGAAGCTGATGAAGAGCCCATTTTTATGAGCCGATTTTTGATGACCCCGATGACGATTTGGGTCGGGCCATTCTTGATGCGAAGATAAACTGCGGAAGTGAAAAGGAGAGGTTGAAGTTGGAGAAAATGTTAGAGGATCACAACAAACCGTTGTACCCAAATTGCGAAGATGCCCAGAAAAAGCTGGGTACCACGCTGGAATTGCTGCAATAGATGGCAGAGAATGGTACTACTGACAAGGGATTTGAAAAGTTGCTGAAAATAATAAAGAAGATGCTTCCAGGGGAGAACGTATTGCCCTCTAGTACGTACGAAGAAAAGAAGGTTGTCTGCCCTCTAGGATTAGAGGTGCAGAAGATACATGCATGCATCAATGACTGCATCCTCTACCGCAAGGAGTACGAGAATTTGAATGCATGCCCGGTATGTAGTGCATTGAGGTATAAGATCAGGCGAGATGACCCTGGCGATGTTGAGGGCGAGTCCACCCCCAGGAAGAGGGTTCCTGCGAAGGTGATGTGGTATGCTCCTATAATACCACGGTTGAAACGTTTGTTCCAAAACAAAGAGCATGCCGAGTTGTTGCGATGGCACAAAGAGGACCGTAAGAAAGATGTGATGCTAAGACACCCCGCTGACGGGTCGCAGTGGAAAAAATCGACAAACAGTTCAAGTCATTTTCAGATGACGCAAGGAACTTAAAACTTGGTCTAAGTACAGATGGCTTTAATCCTTTCGGGGAGCAGAGCTCCAGTCATAGCACCTGGACAGTGACTCTATGTATCTATAACCTTCCTCCTTGGTTGTGCATGAAGCGGAAGTTCATTATGATGTCAGTGCTCATCCAAGGCCCGATGCAACCAGGCAACGACATTGATGTGTACCTGAGGCCATTGGTTGAAGAACTTTTACAGTTGTGGCGTGAAGAAGGTGTACCTGTGTGGGATGAGCACAAAAAGGAGGAATTTGACCTGCATGCCTTGCTTTTTGTAACCATCAATGATTGTCCTGCTCTTAGTAACATTTCAGGGCAGTCAAACAAGGGATACAATGCATACACACACTGATTAGGTGAGACTGACAGTATATATTTGGGAAACAAGAATGTGTACCTGGGGCATCGTCGATTTCTTCCAAAACAACATCACGTAAGAAAGAGAGGAAAGCATTTCAGAGGTGAGGCAGATAACCGAACGAAGCCTACCCGCCCTACTGGGCATGTTATATATGATATGGTCAAGGATTTAAAAGTGATCTTTGGAAAGGGTCCTGGTGGACAATCTGTTCCGCATGATGTTGACGGACACGTACCCATGTGGAAGAAGAAGTCTATATTCTGGGAGCTACCCTACTGGAAATTCCTAGAGGTTCACTCGGCAATCGACGTGATGCACGTGACAAAAAATCTTTGCGTGAACCTGCTAAACTTCTTGGGCGTGTATGGGAAGACAAAAGATACACCGGATGCACGGCAAGACCAGCAAAGTATCCACGAAGGAAACAACCTGAATCCAGAGAAGTATCAAGGTCCTGCCAGCTACGCTCTTACCAAAGAAGAGAAGGAGATCTTTTTTGATGTACTGAGTAGCATCAAGGTCCCGTCTGGCTTCTCGTCGAATATAAAGGGGATAATAAACATGTCAGAGAAAAAATTTCAAAACCTAAAGTCTCATGACTGCCACGTGATTATGACACAATTACTTCCGGTTGCATGGAGGGGGCTTCTGCTGGAAAATGTTCGAGTACCCATTGTCAAGCTATGTGTGTTCCTCAATGCAATTTCTCAGAAGGTGATCAATCCACTAACTCTACAAAATTTACAGAAGGATGTGGTGCAATGTCTAGTCAGCTTCGAGTTGGTGTTCCCACCATCCTTCTTCAATATTATGACACATCTCCTAGTTCACCTGGTCGAAGAGATTAGCGTTCTCGGTCCTGTATTTCTACACAACATGTTTCCCTTTGAGAGATTCATGGGAGTCTTAAAGAAGTACGTTCATAACCGTACTAGGCCAGAAGGAAGCATCTCCAAGGGCTATGGAACAGAGGAGGTCATTGAGTTTTGTGTTGACTTTATTCCTGACCTTAAGCCGATCGGTGTTCCTGAATCGCGCTATGAGGGGAGACTGGGTGGAAAAGGCACGCTAGGGAAGAAAGCAACAACGTGTATGGACGGACATTCTTTCACTCAAGCACACTACACAGTTCTACATAATTCCATCTTGGTGGCTCCATACATAGTGGAACACAAGGATATCTTACGCTCCGAATACTCGGAGCAACGTGAAGATTGGATTGATGGAGAACACATGAAGACTTTCGGCAGTTGGTTGCAAAATCGTCTCATGAATGTCACTGATGAAGAACAACTATACTTGTTGGCCAAGCAACCATCTTTGACTATATCGACTTTTCTAGGGTACAAGATTAATGGGAATACATTTTACACGTTCGCCCAAGATAAAAAGAGCACCAACCAAAACAGTGGTGTCCGCTTTGATGCAGCAGAGGGCAATGGGAAGAAGGTCACATATTATGGGTACATAGAGGAGATATGGGAACTTGACTATGGACCTAATTTCAAGGTCCCTTTGTTCCGGTGCAAATGGTTCAACCTGAAAGACGGGGTACAGGTAGACCCGTAGTACGGAATGACTACAGTGGATCTCAAGAATCTAGGGTACGACACCGAACCATTCGTCCTAGCCAGTGAAGTGGCTCAGGTTTTTTATGTGAAGGACATGTCTACCAAACCGAAAAAAAGAAAAGAAAGGCAAGAGTACACATCATACGATGAGCCAAAGCGCCACATAGTTCTTTCAGGAAAAAGAAACATCGTGGGAGTAGAGGACAAGACAGACATGTCATAAGATTATAATAAGTTTGATGATATTCCACCCTTCAAGGTAAAAACTGACCCAAGCATCATGAATAATGAAGATTGTCCATGGTTGCGTCGCAATCAGAAGAAAGGGAAACACACGAAGAAAACTCAGAAGACTAGCTAGATAGGGATCATAACTTGTGTATCTCAATATGGAAATCACTTTTGTGTAATGATGTTACTGTATGTAAGATATTAACAATGGAGATGTAGTCTTTCACGGGCTTGCGTCATGGCCTACCGTGGCCCCCGCCTGCGCTACCCTCAGTCCCAGCCCACGCGTCCTCACCCGCCGAGGTTCGAGTACCGCGACCCCGATGCCAGCGACGACGACATCGGCGACTCCAACATTCGAATCTAGCCATGTGTATCTTAATTTTCAGTTGAGCTATGTACTTTAATTCGAGTTCAATCATAATAAAATTTTATTCCCGCACATCCAGAGACAAAGAGCGAAAAAGAGAGAGAAAGGACAAGGGGCAGGGGTGAAAGAAATAGAAAAGAAAAAGAGAAAGAAACAGAAAATAAAAGAAAAAGAAATAGAAAAGAGAAAGAAACATAAAAAAAAAGAAATAGAAATAGAAAAAAAAGAAATAGAAAAGAGAAAGAAATAGAAAAAGAAACAGAAAAGAAAAAAAAAGAAAAAGAGAAAGAAACAGAAAAGAAAAGAAAAGGTAATAGAAAAGAAAAAGAAAAAGGGGCTTTCGTACCGGTTCGTGTTAGGAACCGGTACGAAAGGTTTTCGGCCAAATTTCAGACGGTGGGGTGGGGACAGGGCTGGACCTTTGGTACCGGTCCGTCCCTACAACCGGTACCAAAGACCTTTGGTACCGGTTTGGGGTTTGGAACCGGTACGAAAGGTCCTTTCCTTCCCCAAATCGACCCCGCGCGAGCCACTTCTCACACTGTTGCACACGAAGACGCCGCCGCCGCCTCCTCCCTCCCCGAGCAGGAGCTCGCCGCTGCGCCCCCCCCCCCCCCGAGGAGAATTTGCTCCCTGAGGCACGGGAGCTTGTCCAGGAGCTGCGCCGCGCTCTTCCTCGCCACCCCATCCGCCATCTCGAGTCGGAGACCTAGACATCACGCGAATCGGGCCAAGCTCTCCCGCCGGTCGCCACGACTCCATCGACGAATTCGTCGCCAGCAGCGCAGGGATCGCCTCCCCGAGCTCGCCATCCGCTCCGCTGTGAGCTCACGAAACCCCCCGAGCTCTTCCCTTTCTCCCCCGTGTTCCGTAGCCTCCTCCTTGCCGTGCCTCATCTCCGGCGACCACTGGGCTCACCACGGGCGTGCCCCGCGCCCCGCCCGCACCCTTCGACCGCCGCCCGCACCTTGCGTGTGTGCGCACGCCGTGCGTGGCCACGCCTCACCCCCTCACACCGCAGCCCCTCTCGCCGGAGAGGCTTCGCCGGGCGACCTCGCCGTCGCCGGCGGGGACGGTTTGTTAAAACCGTGGGCACAGCCCCCCCCCCCCCTCCCCCTCACTGCCAGGTGGGACCCCCCCTCCCTAATTACCTAGTGATTAAGCAGAAAAAAGGAAACCCCCTTGTTGGACTTAAATGTGGGTCCCCCACCCATTAATTACCTCTCTAAATTAAAACTACCTATTAGTTAATCTTGTCTCTATGACACCTTGGTCCCACATGTAAGAAATTAGATTAGATGAATTAGTTTAAATTAGTAGTGTATGACATGTATGCCCCACTATTTAATTAGGTTTAATTAAAATGGGTTATTTAATATGTCACTGACCAGAGTCAAAGATTCCTTGTGGATAATGTTTAATTAAATAATAAAAGAAATTCTAGAAATTCTTTTAAATTGAATAAAACTATGAAATTCAATATCTTTTAAACCGTAAGTCTGATTCAAAAACTTTATACATGCAAATTGATCAGAAAAATACAACGAATACGAATAGGCTATCTACATGTCAACCACCCCCCTCTAACACAACGAACATCGACATTCCCCCCCCTCCGGGCCGTCTGTCCGATAATTGCCCGATACCAAAAAACTCTCCGGATGAATTTATTCTGAACACGAAAGTTGTTCAGAATAGTTCAACTAGTCTGGGAGCGCCAAGTGTTAGGGTTAGGGTTATTGCTTTCTTCATTTCAATTGTTATCCATCTAGCAATCTGTTATGATCATGACATGATGAATGAATTAATTGTTTTCTTAATTTTGTAGTGACATTGAGATATGAAGGACGACACCTTCGTCCGAAATGAGGATCAAGAAGAAGCCGTGCAGAGAATGATATTTGAGAGTGCCCGTGGGCCGGAACCCGATGGAGATGACTTTGAGCTCACACAATTTCTGAACGATGTCGGTGAGGGACTTGAGTCTGAAGAGATTAGAAGAGAGAACGAAGTGTCCATAACAAACTCCGGCGAGGTGTATATTTATGTATCAAGTCTATGTTCATCAGTAGATGCATTCATTTATTTGTGTTGCACTTATTAACGAATCATTTTTCTTTTAGCCTTCTGGACCATCGAGCAAGTCTGTTAAAACAAAACGAGGCCCGACGCAATTGCTAAAGGGCGAGGGTAGGTTAGCCCTCATCACATTTAAGGATAACGGTGAACCGGTGCATACCAAAGAGCACTGCCGTAAATTTATAAATCAAGCTGGAGTTCTTGTTAGGGACCATGTACCGATCAGCATTCAAGAGTGGCATAAGCCGAAGAACGCGGGGACTGAAGCTAGTTATGTCAACACCGCGTTGAAAATTTTTTCTTTGCGACAATCTACTGACACGCTTCAGCCTACCAGAAGACATGACGGAAGGCCAGAAGAAGAAACTCAAGGAATTGACTCTCAAGAAGATGGCCATGCAATTCCAGACATGGAAGAAAAATTTATGGGACAAATATAAGCATGAAGATCCAGTATTCAATGATAATCTAGTGACGATAAAAGATCACTGGCCCGCATTTAAGAGGTATAAGCAATCGTCTACTCATGTGTCCCGATCGGTCACAAATACGAAAAATGCTTCAAAGAAGGAATTTTTCCATCATTTGGAGTCAGGTGGCTACAAGACTGCCATTCCGAAGTGGAGAGCGTTTGAAGATAAACTGATGGATGCAGGAATCACTCCACAGACATGGGACTGGCCCGACCGGTCCAAGCTCTGGTTGTTCGCGCATGGGGCAGGGTTGGACCCAATGACAGGGAAGATCGTTGTGCAGGGGAAATGGAAGGACAAAATTGAAGCAATCACGAAGAATCTTATAGATGCAATTGAAAAGGTCAGAAAGGGAGAGTACATTCCCGATAGAGAGAATGACGAGCTGACACTCGCTTTGGGAAATCCTGAACACGTTGGACGGGTTCGAGCTCGCCCAGGTCTCAACAAGAAGGAAGCATGGCCGGAGTGCGCTGACACTTATATAAGCCATTCGCGAAAGAAGAAGAAGGAGTCAGACAGGTTAACGGAATTGTTAAATAGGGTGGAGGCGCTTGAGAAAATCAGAGGGAACCTGATCAGCCGTTGTTTATACAGGATCCTCAAGTCGATGCCGCCCCATCTCAGCGAAGAATCAGTGTGGGTTCCTCGCATCTTGACGGATGTGGAGGAAGCTACCCCGTGGATTATGTCACGGAGAAGACAAATTGCGAGCTACATATGTTATTCAGGAACGTGTCCGTTAAGGTGGCGGTCGGCTATGTTTACCCAAATGAAGATGGAGCAACGCACCATCATATGCCCATTCCACCTGGCTATGTTCGTGTTGGTGTGGATGAAGTTGTTTCGGGTTTTGAAACATTGGAGCTTGATTTTCCTAGAGGTGACGATGAGAAGACAATGGCCGATGTCAAGCACGGTTTCACCCTATGGCCCAAGAAATACATCGTCCTTTCGCAAAGGCCACCGACTCCTCGTAGTCCACCTGAGCAGGAAAGGCCACCGACTCCTCTTCGTAGCGGTCCACATGAGCAACAAAGGCCATCGACTCCTCCTGGTAGCAGTCCACATGAGCAGCAAATTCCACACCTACCTGAGAGGGACCCCAGCGTGAGTCCGCCATCTCGAGATCCTCCGCGTAAGACAGCGTCCTTTAAGCGGAACGGTACACCGCATAGGAAGAGACCTAGAAAGGAGAAACCACTGCCGCCTATTGAGAAGTTACCTTGGGAAAAAACTATCGAGGAAAACATGGAAACCTGTAAGTCCGAGCTGAAAGCCTTTTTTGCTAAGAAAGTGCCAGAGATCCCTTTTAAGAAGACTCTAGATCCGGTGAAAGTTGTGCGTACCGTTGAGAATCTATATGACCCTGTACCATCGCCGCCATCTGACTATAGGCGTTCTATACAAAAGTCGTATGACGAGATGATGAGGGCTAAAAAACCCACTCAATCGGGTGTCACAGCGAAAAAAGGGAAACAACAAGTGCACCAGCTCGGACAACAACCCGTCCAATCGGTCCCCCCTCTCATGGTGTTTGACGAGAAGGCCGTTGAAAGTTCTCGACAATCCATCGATTACCCCTTAGATGAAGTAGCATATCAATTTGTTCAAGGGAAAGATTTGGTCGATAATCTCAGGAAGCTACCAACAAGTATGCGTAATTTGCATACGTGGTACAGTAATGCCACAAAGAGAGGGATCCAGTGTATCATGGTGCGAGTTAAGGAAGAGCACTACTTCCAAGAATACTCTGTGAGTGTTGACTTCAGCGAACTTTTTCAGTTATACAATCTCCGGGCCCTCGACAAATCTATCATCAGTTGCTATTTTCTGTAAGTGGTTTATTTATGTAATTTTAGAAGTCTTTAGCTCAGCTCGTTCTTTGTCTGCAAATTATAATCTTTTGTGCGCTATATTATGCAGATCGAAGATGCTCGAATGCAAAAGGGATGCAATCAAGCACATTGGGTTCATTGACCCGGATACAATGCATGAAATAACCATAGAGGATCCCATCTATAACAGGGATACACCGGAGACTTTGCTAAGGTTTTTGAAGCGACAACGTGACAAAAAGATAATACTTTGGCCTTACAACTTCAAGTGAGTGTTACTGTCTTATAAGACATTTCTCTTTTGCTCACGAGATGTTCAAATTTTAACTGATGACTTATATATATGGCACTGCATATTTAAACGTGCGCAGGTTCCACTTTATTCTTATCGTTATTGATATGTACGAAGGAAAAGTTGAAGTCTTTGACTCAAAAAACAAAGAGCCTATACTATACAAGACGGCTTTTCTTATGCTCAAAAAGTAATTTTTAATTCTTATCGGTTTTTTTCGTTAATTTCCTAATATCAACTAATTGATAACTTTTTTATGCATTTTCTTTTGTCGGGCAGCGTATGGGAAACGTTCATCAAGGAAGATCAGTCCCATGAATGGAAACCGAAGCTGACATGGCGTTTGAACAAAGTAAGTAGTACTACCTAGGTCCACACACCTTTATCATACTTGATTATTGTTTAATTGAATTATATTCTTGTACAGAAATGCCCGCAACAACCACAGGGGACTAATCTATGTGGATACTACAATTGCGAGAACATCCATAAAATTGTCAGCGAGAGAACAAATAATGAAAGAAATAAAGAGGTACGAAAACAATATTCACAAATTTATTTTGTTATCATATATAAGTTGTGCTTAGTTTCAGTAATAATTGTTTGATTGTGATTTGATATATATACACACACACACGTAGCTCATGTATTCATTTGTATCTCATTCTTTTACAGTTGGCAAGAAAGCGGGACAAGATCTCAATCGAGGAACGCTTCAAAGCAATTAGCGATGAATTGGCGGGATTTTTCCTTCGGGACGTCATACCGCCATTCGGAGAGTTCCACTATGAATGAAGATGTACATGTAACATATAGTTTGACTCGGAGATCGAGTACCACTATGCTACATGTAATAGATAGTATGCCTCGGAGAGTACCACTATATATGCATGAAGATCGATCTTCATGCATACGTACTACTTAATTTGCGATCTTATGCAATTACATGTGTTATATTATATGCACCAAGTTGCTATGCATCACCTTTATCTTCATGTACTACCTAAACCCAAACGCGTAGCAGGCGCATCGACGCGATATGAAACGGTCCGATACCCCTAAACCCCTCCCTAAGCATCGACGCGATATGAAACGGTCCGATATCTCTAAACCCCTCCTTAAAACCCTAAACCCTGAATTAACCTTTGGTACCGGTTCGTATTACAAACCGGTACCAAAGCTCCTTTGGCCTGCGCACTCTCCTGGACGCCCACGTGGAGGCCCCTTTAATACTGGTTCGCAAGGAACCGGTACCAAAGGGGGGGGCTTTTGTACCGGGCCTTTTGTACCCGTTTCTTAACCGGTACAAAAGGCCCTCTCAAACCGGTATTGCTGAGCGATTTTCTACTAGTGTTTATTGCCGGTTGTGGCCATGTTCTCTTGTCATTTTTTTATTTTTTGAGTTGTATCAAACATATTTACTCTGCTTAATAAAGTAGCTGCATGCATCATTTTAATGCAGAGGCCGAGGGTAAAACCTCCTTTCCAAAAAAAACAAACAACTAGTGTAAATGAAGTGTAGTCAGGCATATAAGCTGTCCATTGCCATTTGTTTTTGAAATAACTCCGTCTAAAGTTAACACTAAGAGCAAGGATCTGGACACCTTAGTTGGCACAACCGGCCTGCACTCTATAGGCACTCCCTCGGAATAAGGCTACAAAATAGCATTTAAATTTGCCAATACATACGATAATTCACTGATCTAATTTATTAACACCATGTTTGGATCGATCCTCAATCCTTTCTTGGATTTTCAGGACATGAGCAATGGCAGGTTTGGGCGGGAGCAACACACACACACTCCATGCCGCCCATCTAGGGCGTAGTGTTTTCAGAAATTCACGCTCGGCATCGACACCGAGGCAACACCTGAACATACGGCCCCACAAGACGAAGTAGGCACAACCACCATCAACACCCAATTGTGCGGCATCAACGGCGAAGCTGACTGGGGACCCAAGGAACAAGACGCTACCACTCAAGCTTTGGTCGTCCCTCATCACCCATCCCATCTTTCCACCCGCACCTTCTTCGAGTCCATGCACTATCATTGATAGTGCTGGCGATGGTGGGTGATGGCGTCGGTGAAGCCCTCTTTGTTCTGCGTGAAGCTTCCTCTCCTCCGGTGCTGGATGTGCGCTGCGGCTCTGTTCTGCTCAAGGAGAGCATCCGGCTGCTCGTTGGGGATGCACTGACCCTCTCTATGTGGCCTTCTTTCGACGGCATCCACCTCATCTTGCGACGGTGCGGCGCCTTCGATCCAGGCGAGGAGGTAGTGGACTCCTGCGAAGATGGGTTCTGGATGTGCCGTGCCGGGGTCCGTAGGTGCATGGCGACGGCATGCCTCGCGGGTGCCAGCCTGTCTCTCCTTCAAGCCTATGTGATCTTGTTCCTGAGGCTTCATTCTCGAAGGAGACCTCGTCGTTTTCGGCATTTCGTAGCGTGAGAGGTTTAGCTTAGCGTTGTCCATCGTTCATGTATCTTGTTGAGTATAACGTATATTAGGAAATATGAGATAGAGTATGATTTTATTCTACCTTGTCTTGTACTCCAAGTAGATCATTGTACTCCTATATATATGCCTCCAAGGCTCAAGCAATAAACATCAATTCCACCAAAACCCTCTCTCTATCCTTCTACATGGTATCAGCCTAACCGGTCCTAAACCCTAGCCACCGCCGTCGCTTCCGCCCGCGCCGCCCCCGGCGCCGATCCCTGATCGCCGGCGCTGGGGGCCGCGCCGCCCGTAACTAGGGTTCGTCCGGCGATCCCGTGGATCGGCTGCCCTGGAGTCTTTTCTCCCGATCCCTTGATCGAGGCTTTTTCTCTCCGCTGGTCGTCTTGATCGGCGCCTTTTTTGGTTTTCCGATCTAAGATCGGTTTGCGTCGCCCATCGCCCTCGTCGATCCACTGCGCCTCTACTTCAACTCCGGCGCGACTGTCGGCTTCTTCACCGACACGGCGGCTTCGCGTGACGCGACGGCCCGTAGTGGCCGCCTTCCGCGCGTTAGCTTGACCGTCGCCCACGCCGGCCGTCGCCGCCCCTGCTTCGTGACGCCCTTGGACCCGCGACGTCCCCGACACCCCCGGCTGGCCCTGCGCCAGCTGGGGTCACACCGACTGGGCCCGCGCCGATCGGGCGTGCGCCGGCTGGACCCGCGACGTCCCCGACACCCCAACCGGCCCCACGCCGGCTGGGGCCCCTCGCCATTGGAGTCGCGTCGGCTAGTCCCGCGTCGCACCGGCGCTGCTGGTTCGTTCGACCCCCCGTCGCCATCAACACGCCGAGCGGCGCTCCTCCACCTCGCGGGCGATCGGATTGATCACCCGCGCGATCGCCCCCTCCGCGCCTCGTTGACGACCCGTACAGTCGCCCGCGTGCACCTCTGCCGGATTCCGTGAAGAACCCCCCCCCCCCCCCCGGGTACGAGCGCCTATCCACCGATCGAGCATCGGGCGGCCGCCGCGTCGCCCCTTCAGGCTGCAGAGACGCCCCCGTGATTCTCCCCGTGGCTGCCCCGACTTCTGCGCCGCCGTTGCGTCGCACCCATGGGCCGTAGCGCCGCGGCGCGCAGTCCACGCCGCCGCCCCGAGGCTGTCCCCTCGGCTGCCCGACATGCACGCCCCCGCTGCATCGCCCCCACGGGCCGTAGTGTCGCGGCACGCGTTCGCCACCGCCGCCCCTAGGTCTTCCCCGTCATCGCTCCCGACACGCGCGCCGCCGCTGCGTCGCCCCTTCTTGCCGTAGCGCCGCAGCCCGCGGTCCACTGTCGTCCCCGCGCGTTGACGCCCCCGTGGCATGGGCCGCGTCGCCTCTCTTGGCGCGGGAACGCTACCGTCCGCGCATGGTCTTCGTCACGCTGTTGGGTTCTTCATCGCCTACGTCGAGCTCCGCCCTCGCCGTGCCACCCGCGCCACTGCCGCTCACCTGAGCCGCGCCGACTCCCTATTCGCCGCTGCCGCTCCACCGAGCCGCGCCGCCTCTATCGGCGACCGACGTGGCACCCCACGGGCTACCTGTGGTTTCGCCGACTTCATTGTCGTCCACCTCTTCGTCTTCGTCCAGCACCAGCTCATCGCCAGCGTCGTCGTCATCTTCCTCGACCACTTCATCTACTCCGACGACCGCGTGCGACATCGACACTGCGTCGGTCGACGCCGCAACCGTCGTTGAGTTCTTCTCTGCTAGCCCCATCGACATGGCGTACAACTTCTACTGGTCCCCGTCTACGCATGCCCGGTGCTGGCAACACCGATGTGTGCCTTCATCTACGACATGTCCCCGGGCCTGGCAAGCCTGGTGCGTCGATTCGTCGACATCGTCTTCGTCTGTCTACGCATGCCCGATGCTGGCAACACTGGACGCGTGCCTTCGTCTACGACGTGTCCCCGGGATTGGCAAACCCGACGCGACGCTTCGTCAACACCGTCTCCTTCGGGACGTCACCACCATCTTCTTCGCGACGTCCCGTGCTACGACTGACGACCGCCCGCCAGTACCGCTCTTCCTGAGCCGCGCTGCGTTTCGTCTCAGGCTCCTCGGCGACTACCTCGACACCGGCTACCCCGAATCGACATCGACCATGGCATTTCTCGCATGGCTACCTCGACTATGGCTTCACCACCCTACGCTCTCGGCTACTTCGACAACGACACAAAGGGCTACCGCCTGCTTGGGAACCTCGTTGGCTTCCACTCCAGCCACAACTCCGCGATGCGTCGACCATTATAACTGTGGTGGGGATGTCCGTCGGCTCCGCCTTCGGATTCTTCTCCAGTCTCACCGTCTGCGTCGCTACGTTGTGACTGCGGGGGGATGTTGAGTATAACGTATATTAGGAAATATGAGATAGAGTAGGATTCTATTCTACCTTGTCTTGTACTCCAAGTAGATCATTGTACTCCTATATATATGCCTCCAAGGCTCAAGCAATAAACATCAATTCCACCAAAACCCTCTCTCTATCCTTCTACATATCTTACCATTGTAATTTTCCCTCCCCCTGCCTTCGAGCGTCTGCTTGTAATCCTGGCCGTTGTTGGCTTTGTTAATTCAAAGTCGGGTTAGGTTCGAGCCCCATCTCGGAACCAGTTGTAGTTATTATCTTTTGATCCAATCATGCATGATGAGGATGGACACCCGCAATAGTTCACCATGGGACTTCAGGATGTAGCTGTGTTCACGCATGTACCTTTGGTCCCAGGATATCTGGAGCTTGCTATAGGACTCCTCGACAAACCTGATGTTATCCGTGTAAGGATCCCACAACTCTTCGTTGTCATCGATGCCAAGGCCGCGGTCGGCTAGAAATTCCGGCGTTAGGATATAACTCGAGTGCACGCGCGCTTGTCCACACCAGCACCTTACAGTTGTGATACACGGCGCCGAAACATTTTTCTGTTTCTGTATACGACACATCCAGAGTCTTTTCGACAACCATCCATGTCACATCGAGGGGACGTAGGACGAAAAATTGGCGTGCTAGGACTTCGGTTCTTATGGCGTAAAGAAAGACGGTGCCGTCGGCGTAGATGATGCCACGAGGATTCCTCAGCCGCCTCCGAATCGTGTTGTTGTAGTAAGCCGGATTGTCTGGGAAAGGAGGTAGGAAGGTAGCGGCTCCAGTGACATGGTTGAGGAGTCTTGGCTCGAGCCCCTCTGCGAAGATCCATACGGCATTGCCGTCAGCGCTGGCCACATAATTCCTGTCGAGGAGCAGATCCGGCGGCAGGTCGGACCACGGACGTGCTTTCCTCAATGCCTCGCTGGCGGCGGCGGGGACGGGCTCCATGAAAGATGTGGATCGTGAGAAGAGATCGGAAGGCTCACGTACGCACTTCGTAATTGTAGAGAAATCGTTACTTAACCTATACTGATTCGTATTTTTCGAAAGTGAACGAAGTGGGCAGTGCCGAAGAGAAAGAAAAGAAGAAAAAAAATCGGCAAGTGTACCTAGGGCCAGTTCGTTTGGGCGGCTTAAAAAAACTAAGTCGACTCCTAAATTCGTTGAGGCTTTTAGATTCACAACGGGACTGAGCGTAAACGCCGACGGCCAGTGTCTACGCCGACGGCCAAACGTCGGGGCCGTCGGCATAGATCTTGAGGAGAGGAGGACGGCTGCGTGACCGTCGGCGTAGATGGAGCTACGCCGACGGCCATCGTCGGCGTAAGAAAAGCCGTCGGCATATAAACCGAACGTGAGACGGCGTTAAACGGCCTAACGGCACAAGACCTACGCCGACGACATTGCCCTCGGCGTACGTTTTTCCTACAAAATAAAAAAATAATTTTAAAATTAAAAAATAAATCGAAAAAATAAATAAAATTAAAATTCAAAAAGGGATACGCCGATGGCATTGCCCTCGGCGTAACAGTAAAAAAATTAATAATTTAAAAAATTCAAAAAATAAAATGAAAAAAATAATAAAATAATTAAAAAATTCAAACGGGGATACGCCTACGGTCAGGCCGTCGACGTAGCAATAAAAAAATAAAAATAAAATGAAAATATTTATATTTTTTTAAATAATAAAAAAATTCAAACGGGGATACGCCTACGGCCAGGCCGTCGACGTAGCAATAAAAAAATCGAAAAAAATAAAAAAACATAAAAATACTAAAGTTACTACTTGTGTATCTAGAAATGAATTTTTTAAAAATAAAGAGCAAACTATTAAGCACATATAGTTCAAAAATTGATCCCGTTCCAACTGAATCTGCGAATTTTTTTTTTCACGAGAGGTATATAAAAAATATTTTACATGGAAACTTTGGTAAATTGTGAATAAAATATGGTCTAGTAAATTATTTTTATCGATTTCAAAAAAGTGATCAAAACGGAGGGCATGGCAGGTGATAGCTAGGGGTGAAATTTTGCAAAACTATTGGTGAATCTATGATGAAATGACTACTTGTGTACCTAGAACTGATTTTTTGAAAAAATAAAGAACAAAATATCAAGCACATGTTGTTCATATTTGACCCCGTTCGAGTTGAATCTGTATAAATTTGTCTTTTTCAAGAGAGGTATATAAAAAATATTTTACATGGAAACTTTGGTCAATTGTGAATAAAGTATGGTCTATTATTTTACAAAAATGGAGTAATTCAAGTTGACATCAAATATTTGGTACATCCTTCATAAAAAACCTCTACTTTTGTCACTCGGAAAATGAAAAATTGATTTTTCGTGCAAAGAAAATAAAAACTTTATTTGTTAAACTTGTTGGCTAGTATAATATACACACATGTGCAACATATGACTTCATTTGGAAAAATTATACTTTGAATCTAGCTATAACATCGGTCATTTTGCTTGAAAGTCATGAATCTTCATAGTCGATAGCCCATTTTAAAAAGACTTTTTTAAGATATTTGTATTATTCCAAGTTTGTTGTTTTGTATGGTTACTAGGACATATATTAGGATGTAACCCAATTCATACTTCTTTTTTGATTGGAATTCTTATCCTAGCTCGGCCTACTCGCGAGAACGCGAAGGTTTTACATTTTTTTTTATTTTTCTTGAATTATTTTTATCGATTTCAAAAAGTGATCAAAACGGGGTGCATGGCCGGTGATAGCTAGGGGTGAAATCTTGCGAAACTATTGGTGTATTTATGATGAAATGACTACTTGTGTACCTAGAAATGATTTTTTTTTTAAAAAGGAGCAAACTATCAAGCACATGTTGTTCATATTTGACCCCGTTCCAGCTGAATCTACATAAATTTGTCTTTTTCAGGAAAGGTATATAAAAAATATTTTACATGGAAACTTTGGTCAATTGCGAATAAAATATGGTCTATTATTTTACAAAAAGGAGTAATTCAAGTTGACATCAAATATTTGGTACATCCTTCACAAAAAACCTCTACTTTTGTCACTCGGAAAATGAAAAATGGGTTTTTCGTGCAAAGAAAATAAAAACTTTATTTGTTAAACTTGTTGCCTAGTATAATATACACACATGTGCAACATATGACTTCATTTGGAAAAATTATCCTTTGAATCTAGCTATAACATCGGTCATTTGGCTTGAAAGTCATGAATCTTCATACTCGATAGCTCATTTTGAAAAGACTTTTTTTAAGATATTTGCCTTATTCCAAGTTTGTTGTTTTGTATGGTTACTAGGAAATAAATTAGGATGTATCGCGAAGGTTTTACATTTTTTTTAATTATTTTTATCGATTTCAAAAAGTGATCAAAACGGGGGGCATAGCCGGTGATAGCTAGGGGTGAAATCTTGCAAAATTATTGGTGAATCTATGATGAAATGACTACTAGTGTACCTAGAAAATGATTTAAAAAAAATAAAGAGCAAACTATCAAGCAGATGTTGTTCTAATTTAACCCCGTTCCAACTGAATCTGCATAAACTTGTCTTTTTCAGGAGAGGTATATAAAAAATATTTTACATGAAAACTTTGGTCAATTGTGAATAAAATGTGGTATAGTATTTTACAAATATGGAGTGGTTCAAATTCACACACTAAATGGTGGCACACTATTGGCTAAGTGCGCCACTTGTAATAGACAAAAAAATAAATAAAAAATCATTTTTTTTCAAAAATATATTAAAAAAATGTTTTCATAATTTGATAGGTAACTGATCGGGAAGTTTTATTTTTTTTTCAAAATTTCATCACACCTATGGACATAAATAAGGTGCTAGATATCAACAAGGTTTAATAGGATTGATATGATACATATATCACCAAGTGTCTGTTAAGCGAGCTGGACTTGGAGTTGAATGGAACCGAGAAGTTAAGCGTGCTGGGGCTGGATTAGTGTGAGGATGTGTGACCTTTCGGAAAGTTTGACCATGAAGATTAGTTTGACTTGAGATTAAGCATAGTTATCCGTGATTAAGCATAATTATCTCTGATTAAGAAAAATGTGGAAAAAGAAATTGAAATAAAAAGTTGAAAAAAAACATTTTTTTTAAACGGGGATACGCGTACGGCCGGGCCGTCGGCGTTGATATAAATAAAATAATTAACAATTTAAAAATTTCAAAAAAAATTGATTTTTTTTTGGAAAAGTTCAAACGGGGATTAGCCTACGGCCTTGCCGTCGGCGTAGCAATAAAATAATAATTTATAATTTTTTAAAAAATAATAAATATTTTTTGACTTTAAAAAAAATCAAATTGGAATACGCCTACGGCCAGGCCGTCGGCGTAGGTGACCACCAGGCCAAATGACCGTTAGTCTCTGCTTGGACCCCACCACAAATACGCCGACGGCCTGGCCGTCGGCGTATATTTCTACGCCGACGGCAATGATACGCCGACGGTATCGAAGTCTAACCCGAGAAAGACGTAAGCCGACGGCGATACGCCGACAGCGGCCCTTGGCGTAGGCCTATGCCGACGGCATTTGGCTCTACGCCGACGGTGGCCGGCCGTCGGCGTATCAGTGCTGTGCCGTAGTGATTAGTTATTTCATAACTAGTGTACAAGCCCCAACAAGCACGAATGGCAGCTTATGAAAAAAGTTGGGGAGAGGTGGCTTATTTTTTAAGCCACCCAAAAGAACTGGCTCTTAGTATATGAAGTAGACATACCTTTAGCTTATACAAATTTAGTTTTGTCACATAAAAATTGTAGTGCGTTAATGACCGATGTGGCTCTTAAGAAATAAGTAATAAAATGCCGATGATGGCAAGTATAGATCGAACGAAAGACACAAAAGATAGAGTAGGACCGCAAGTAAGTAACTTTGAATGATAGATCAATCTAGCGTAGAAACCATAATCAACGTCAGGGATCTGCATAGAACACCTCATGCTTTCTAGCGGGATCTCTTCTAGCTTGTATGTGTAATTTTTTTGCATAATTTCAAAATAAATTCCATAGTTACTACATTAATAAATTTTACCATAAAATTAAGATAAATTAATAGTGGGGGCTCCTTTTATGAGGAAGAATTCACATCTCGATCATGTTAACCTCAAATGTGTCGAACATGCCTCTAGCATTTATCAAAATACAATCCAAGAACTAAGTTAGAAACAACTTTCTATATCTAAAATTTGGGATTATTAGGGATTTAGAATACATTTTAAATCACCAATCTTCATGTAAGATTGGGATATTACCTAAAACATAAAGACGTTTTCGTCGACTATGAAGGCATTTTTGGCAACTTCGTTAATCTCAACATAATGTGCCGACTCAATCTCTCGAATGTGCTGATCATAGGGATAAAAAGTATGTGTGTGTATTTGTACAGGGTAAGTGTATGTGTGTATGAGTGTCTCCGTATGTAAAGCAAAAGATAAATAGGTACGAAAATAAACGTGAGTGTAATCTTGTATCGATCATGCATATCAAATTGTACATGAATGAATATAACGAAAGTGTTCATCAAAATAAGCCTTTGTTTCGCTTTACAATAATATATTGTGAAAAATCCAACAAAGGACTAAATTCAATGGTTTACTTAATCTTATTTTGCTCCACCCTCGAGTCTTTCTCGTATGTCTTGGATTGCAGCAGTGGGAGGTTGGGGTTGGAGCCACACACGCAACAATAACGCATCCTCATGATGGCATCCAACAAGAAGCCGCTTCACAACCTCTGTCTTGTCGTTGACGAAGGTATACCTGAAGACGGTGTGCCTGAAAATGAAGTAGGCGCACCCACCGTCCACGCCCAGCTTGGCGGCATCCATGGCGAAGCTAGCAGGGCATCCGAGGAAAAGGACACGGTCACCAAAGCTCCGACAATCCCTAGCCTCCCACCTCATATCTCCGCCCGCTTTCACTTCTAATGCACGCACTGTTACTAACATCGTTATCATGGACTCGGAGAAACTAATTTAGGACAGTATAACCGGACCTAAAGCGAGCTCTCTCAGGTCATTAGCGATTTCAGCCGTTGGATTTCATGTTTGAATTGATTCTGGCCGTCAGATCTACGTGTCAACGTCAGTTTACCGCGATCTGGGCCGCTGTCCTAATGGGCCGCTACGCTGGTGACTTTTTTCAAGACCCGTGGTTGATTGGGCTATATTGGGCTGCTATGCAAGCCCATTGGTCTGCCGCTGTCTCGCTACTCTGAGCTCGTAAAATCTAAAAACCGTTCGGTCGAGGGATCCAGCCGAGGTGCTCGATACAGTGAGGATGCGGCGATGCGGGTGATCTGCGTTGATCCAGCCCAGGCTCGGGTGGGGATCAAGCGATGTGAGGCTAGCGAAGGGATCTAGCACGGTGGGATGCGAGGGGCACAAGGGGATTCGGCTAAGGCGAGGCATGCGAGGGAATCCGGCGCTTGTGGGGATCCCCCCGATTCAGCTGAAATTGCTTTGATTCACCGGTGGTCAAAGATGGATGTATGTGCATCACTATAGCTTAATCGATTGACCTGATCATTCTTACTCGAAGGTATATTTGATTTGTTATCCTGTCCGTTCAGATTCCTCTTCTTTTTCTTGCTTTACTGGTTTCCTCTTTCCTGCGAGGGCGGCTCATGGCGTCCGCGGTGAGGGTGGAACCGAGGCTATGGCGATGAATCATAGCATCGTTGGACCCCTTGTCTTGTGACTCCTCCGATGCGTTGTGCCATGCCGCCAGCATCCCTGTTTGCCTTCCCCTTTCGTTTTAGATGTAAGAGTTTTGCTACAAGATACTGCGGCTGAGTTCCTACTTTACGGTACAAATTTTAAGGCAGCTAAGCATCTATTCTTTTTATACTGTGCAGATTCAGTTTCACATATGGGGATTTTTAATGTGCATATTCAATTTCCAGTTCTTGTAATTAGGTTTCTGGTTGTATTACCATTTCCATCCGTACGTACATCCAATTTCTAAGCAGCAGAGGCACACATTCCAAGTTAAGGAATAAAGCTTAGTGTTCTTCTTCATCTAGCTATGGACGAAGGTGTACATGGTAATTCAGTCAACTTCCTTCCAATTTTTCATCTATTTATGATAACTAAGATTTGGGTACGATTTACATTTATAAAATTGGTGTTGATTCAATCACAAGCACATGAGGCAACCTCACAGGCATGGGTCCGAGCAAAGGCCAGAGCTGTAGTGGCTGCTGTCCACGACATTACTTCCTTTCAAGCTCTAATGTAAATTGTTGGAAAAAAAATGTTCCACACCAGTTTTCAATATTATGCAGTGGTATTTACTTATTCCGTATGCTGCCTGGGAAAAATTGTAGACATTGTTTCTTGCATTTCTGGCATGTTTTTTCTTTCAAATTACCATGCCATTTGGGGAGCAAGTAAGCAACTACTTTGGAAAATATCCATTATATTTTACCTCCAGTTACATTGTTTCTTATAAATTTGTTATTCCCTTTCCCCTGAGTACATAATTCTTATTCTTGCATATCTTCCGTATGATGCTAGATGATAGTCTTTTCATGGATACACATGTTATTCATTAATTTCACCGGGACTGCAAGTGCTTAGCGTCTTTTAATTTTGAGCAGGCTATTAACTTGCAAATACGCCATGCTTAGGCTATATAATTATCTTATTGTGTGTGTTCATTTTCCTAGGTGTGCACAGGTCCAATGTGAATTCACTTTATTGGTAAAACTATAACCAGGTAAGGCATGTACTGCTAAGGTGCTTGTTCCTATGCTGTATTTTCTTTAAAATTTATAAGAGCAATACCTTTTTGGTATTCATAATGTAAATTACAACCAAAACAGTTTCATAGAAACGTTTCATTCTTTGGTTTTAGGTTTTCTATATTTTCCTCACAGGCTGCTGCACATTAAGGAAGATATATTGCTAGGTGTTTTGCCATCCATAAAATGAGAATGCTGTGACGACTCTCACCTCTTCAGGTTCTTATCAGTACATCATTTACTTGGTCTTCAGACTTTCTGTTCTTGCTTGTTTACAAGTGTGTAGGTGATGTATAAGGAAATCGATGCTATTTAATACGGTCGATCTTACTCATATCTACTTCTTGTTGTCCTTCACGTCAAACTTGATCCTTTCTTCAACAACTTTGGACTAGCGTTAACATACCATCTTACAGGAAGCTCCAAGCCATCCTAGATATGGCAATATCAATGTACTCAAACTTTTTTTATTTCTTTGAAATATATATATGTCTCTGTTCAGTTTCTGCAATGACCGCCAACCAGTAGTATATCATCGTCTATGATATTTTTATCTTCCATGTTTAATGTGTCAAAATATTTATACAAAAGTTCTATCAAATAATTGAAAAAATCGACGGGCACGGCAACGCGTGCCATCAATGATCTAGTATGAACTAGAACCGTTGCACAGAGAAGCTCGCCACGAGACTCCAGGACGTAGCAGCAATCGTAACAAAAGCAATCTCCCTCATCGCTCACACTCGGAGTAGGACTACGTACTCACATGTTTGTACCGAAATCCAACTCAAGATACCCAACTAATACTAGTAGCACTATTACGAAACTAATTTACGGCGCGTGGCTGGACGTCCACAAAAAGTATCTTTACAGGACCAAAGTAGTTAAGTCGGGTCCTTATAGGATTTGTGGTAAAAAGCTAAACATATGTTGTGCTCAATTGAAAATAGGATAATGGTTTCGCAAAAAAAATAAAAAAAAGGATAATGCATGCACTCATACTTTGCTTGTTGCCCTGTAGCAACACACCGGTATTTAGCTAGTCCAGCTAAATTTAATCTTGGATTTTAAGATAACATTAGAATTTAAATTATAGTTCCAAAAGACGAAAACCAGAATATTCAGGACAAGCTTGTCAGGTAGAGAGAAACCCGTGGAAGTAAAATATACTGTACGATGTATGTAGTCCGTGAAAAGGTACATGTGTGGGTAAAATAAAACAAGAAGAGAACAATTAAACCAAACAAGCGACGTTCTTTGATTCAAGGTAGGTCTAGGAGTAGGACTCGAGTTCTGATGCGATCATGCTTGCTTAACTACATCGTTGCGATCCACTGGTTGACATCGTCGTTACTCAATCAATCTTAGTAGCCTTGGCCTCCTCTCCTCTCCTCGATTCTGTTGGATCCATGGAGTCTGTCGCCGCTGTGGACGTGTCGCAGCCGACCAAGCCATGGGCTTTTCTCACCATGGACCTGCTCCTCGACGTCTCCGGCCGCCTGCACGACGCCCGCGACTTCATACGCTTCCACGCCGTCTGCCGGCCGTGGCGCAACGCAGCGCCGGAGGCGCCGGACAGCCGCAAGTTCTTGCCATGGATGCTCTCACAGAACCCTGGCCGTGGCAGCATGCTCATGCACACCCCCGTCTTCTACTCCGGAAGAATCTCTCCCCAGGCGACTTTGAGCAACCACCCCTGCTACGACGGCAACCTTCTCCCGTCCTCCGATGATGATGACACGGCATTGGTGGCCGGAACGAATGGCGAGGCCGTCTGGCGCTTGGCTCGGCATCCCAAGCCGGCACTCCGTGACGTCGTCACCGGAGACGTCTACCCATTGCCTCCATTGCCTCGCTTCCCCTCTGGCAATTATGGGTTCGACCTCGACGTGCGGAAGGTGAAACCCCATGGCCTCATGTACGCCGACGGCACTGTGTTTCTCTACAGCTTTGTCAGGCTCAATTTCAGCATAGTTATCTTCACGGCGGCAATTCTCCGCCCCGGTGATACGGCATGGATCACCATGGAACACTTGCTGCGTCGGTCGCCGGATCAGTCCGAGACATCAATCAACTTTGCCGCATATCACCACGGCAAGGTTTTTGTTTGGGTGGGTAAATACTTCTACTGCTTCGTGCCACAAGATTTATTATTACCAAACAATGCCGGTCACATAAATATCACCGGGCTCGAGATAACGGATGATAGACCCGAGCACAAACGCTACATGCGATATTACAACTACGTCTTCGAGTCACGCGGCGAGCTGTTGTGGGCGTCCGTCTTGCTCGACAAGGAATGGTTCGAGAGACACGTGGACACCTTATCCACCAATGACCCCGTGGTACCGGCGCTAGCGGTGATGGTGCATTCAGCGGAAGAAGAAGCGGACAGTGGCAATGGCAAGATGAGATGGGTGGAGAAAGATGGACGGAGCTTGGGTGATCGTGTCTTGTTCCTCGGGTACCCCGCGAGCTTTGCCGTCGACGCCACCCAACTAAGCATGGATGGTGGGTGTGCCTACTTTGTCTTCTTACATCGCTTGTTCAGGTACAACCTCATCACTGGAGAAACCAAACCTGTGGAGTCTCCACGTACCGGATGGATTTCCCCTGATGCACACGCGTGGCTCCGGCCCCAACCCGTGATTGCTCCCATCGACGAAATTGGAGAAAGACTTAGGATTCATCTAAACAAAAAGGAAGACCAAAAATGGATAAGAAACGCAATTGAGTGGATGTATAAGTGGTTTTTAGGATTTTGTTTAGTAGCGTTTGTATTAGGTTTTGTGTCAATATTGTCTTGAAGAGCTTCGCCTCATTTTGATATCATCAAAAGTATTAGACAATGTTTTCTTCCCAATTTAGTGTGTTTTAAATTTGAGCAAATAATTACAGTTAGAAGATGTGAAATTCATGGCAGAGTCGGACGAATTTTGGTAAACGTCTAACCGCTTGTGTGAGAAGGTTGACCAGCATTATTTCATGGGTAGCAGCAGCCTTGTTGAAGATCCATGCGGCCGTCCCATCCGTGCTAGCCATCCAGTTTGTGTAGCAGATGTCCCCGGCGAATAATGATTCAACTTCCCGCATGCAGTTCCGCGAGAACGACGTCGTCACGGCCGTAGCTGAGCATAGGACGAGGAGTTTGCACTGCGTGATGGGATAGGGCAGGAAGATGGGGCGGGGCGCCAGGAACAGGAGCGCGTCACACCATGGCTTGCAGACGGCGTGGAAGCGGGGTGAAGTCGACCGCATCGTGCAGTGCAGGTGGCCGGAGATGTCGTCGAGTTGTTCCGGCAGGAGGTCGGCCCACCGGGGATGGTAGCGGCACTGTCTTTCTTTACGCCATTAGAGCCCAAGTCCTAGCACACCAATTTTTCACAGCGGTTGTCCTACGTTCCGGCGATGCGACATGGATGGTTGTCGAAAAGACTCTGGATATGTCGTTTACAGAAACAGAAAAATGTTTCGGCGCCGTGTATCACGATTGTAAGGTGCTGGTGTGGACAAGCGTGCACTCGTGGTACATCCTAACGCCGGAATTTCTAGCCGACCGCGGCCCTGGCATCGATGACGGCGAAGATTTGTGGGATCCTTAAACGGATGACATCAGATTTGTCGAGGAGTCCTACAACAAGCTCCAGATTTCTTGGGACCAAAGGTACATGCATGAACACAGCTACATCCTGGAGTCCCACAATGAACTATTAATTACGGGTGTCCATCCTCATCATGCATGATTGGATCAAAGATAATAACTACGACTCGTACGAATGCGATGACCCATCGCCGACACTACAATGATAGTGCATGGATTGGAAGAAGGTGTGGGTGGAAAGACAAGATGGCTAATTAATAAGGGACGACCGGAGCTTCAACGACAGGGTCTTGTTCTTTGGGTCCCCAACCAGCCTCGCCGTCGATGCCACACAATTGGGTGTCGATGGCGGGTGTGCCTACTTCGTCTTGTGGGGCCGTATGTTCAGGTGTAGCCTCGGTGTCGATGGCGAGCGTGAATTTGTGAAAACGCTACGCCCTAGATGGGCGGCCAGGAGTGTATGTGTGTGTGGCTCCCGCCCCCAACCTACCATTGCTCCTATCCTGAAAATCTGGGAAAGGCTTGAGGATCGATCCAAACATGATTTAATAAATTACTAGATCATTGATGACGCGCGTTATTGCGTCCGTCTATTTGTACAATAAATTTTTGAATACATTAAACTTATTAAATCTGACATAAACATAAGAGTCTATTTGTCTGTAACTGAGAGAAATATCATATTGTCAGTTTACATGTACAAATTAACTTTGATATGACAAAGGATCGGTGTACACTTGGTAAATATTGCTATTCGATATTGTCAAGATGGACAATAAGCACCGGCTCAAATATACATGTAACAGTTGATATAAATTGTCAAAGTACATTGTATACATAGTACATTAGTGTAATCTTCACCGACCTCCCAAAGGATGACATGCTCGACATGTCATAACATATGAGCACTCTTCATTAATTATACATGTAGTGTCACATACATATAATAGGAAAAATGCATTTTATTGATCTAACTTAAGTATTAGGTTTACACGAATAAGTTGCATAGATAATTAACAAGCAATGCCAATACCATCAACTCCATAGATTCTGCAAATAAAAAACATATATCACTTATATTTGAGATAAACTTTGAGGAAAGAATTGTACTATATAAGTATTAGCTAATGTAAGCAAACCTTCAATACTACCCAAAATTTTAGGCATAGTAAAGAGCAGATGAACATATAGTTTAGAATCTATGAAAATAATTTATTGTCATATGAATCATTTGAGCAACAACCAAAAATGAGCTACATTTGATGAGGGGAAATATAGGTGGGATTATAGCTACATCTTGGAGTCCCGTGGTGAGCTCATGTGGGTTTCCGTTCTTGTTGATCGCACCTTTTGTCATCACGATAGGGATCGCACGTCGAATGCTTTCTTGGTGATGGTGCACACATTGGAAGGAGTGAATAACAACGGCCAGATGAAGTGGGTGGAGAGGGACGGCCAAAACTTGAGCGACCGTGTCTTGTTCCTCGGACAAGCTATGTCACCGATGCCGCAAAGCTGGGCATCGGAGGCGCATGTGTCTACTTCACCTTCGGGCACGGTGTGTTCGTGTACCACATGGTGGACGGTGAGGCCGAGCTCATGGTGCAGCAGCGTCCCGGATGGAGCATCAACTGGACGTGTGTGTGGGTGCAGCCCCAACCCAGCATTGCTCCGATCCATGAAATCCGAAAAAGGCTCCAAGGCACAGTTCAAGAGCTAGAAAACAATATTTAGATCTTGTTTCATTTGGGGAGTTACATAGGTCTATGTGGGCTGTTTTATTTGTAGAATTTAATCTCCTAGAAACTTACTAAAGATTCCTTTGAAACATGTTAAAAGAAATTTTGTTACCCAGTCGAACCACTTGAATAGAGTTTTTTGTTTTTACGAAGGTGTGACCAAACAAACTTCTATTGAAATTCAGTTATAGATCACTGGGAGATTTTTTTAATATATATATATATATATATATATATATGTCTTTAAAATTTTCAAAAAATATAAAGTAATTTGAAAATTTGCAACAACATATGCTTGTCGGCCTCCCCGAGGCCGACAACGGGACTATCGGCCTTCAATAGGTGACAAACATTGGGCTTTTTTTGGCGCAGAAGGGGATCTGTCGGCCTATCCTGGGCCCCTCTGTCGATCTCGGGGAGGTTGACAAGCATATATAGATGCAAAATTTTCAAGTCACTATATATTTTTCAATTTTGTTTAAATTCCTCACTTGAAAGTGCAGATGGACTGATTTTTATTCATAGTTGAGTCTCATAAAGAAATTACTAAAGTTGTCTTTGAAGAATGTTTAATTCGAGGTGTCGTTCATCCACATCGGTAGCTCACCCCCAATATGTTGATCCAGGACAGACGGCATAATATCATCCTTCAATAGGTATCAATATCACTGAGAAAGCCCGCAGTAAAACCTTCTATGCTGGTGCTTTTGACGGGGCCATTTGGAAAAGCGTTGTGCGAACCTCGTGGAAAACATCTTAATTATCAAAGCTCAACATTCATCTGCATGGTCACCCTCGGCGGAACGAAACTAAGAATGTCATCCATTGGGTGAAAACCCTAGGTAGTAGTATATTTTTTTTTGACAGTAGGTAGTAGTATATTAAAGCTTGATATATAGAAACCTATATATGTGTGTATCTTTCAGAATAGAATAAAATTTTGATTAAACACTTTTCTCGAAATATAAAATATGACGCCATTAGGGTCGGTCCATAACACTTTTCAGCAAGTACTCCTACGACTACCGAAATCACTAGTTTAAGAGTACTCGTTGCAACGAGTACTGCGTTTCCTCCGCGCGCGACACGTGGCGCTTCGCGCGCGCGCCAAGTGGCGCGCTCTGGTGTTTTTCTGTTTTTCCTATTTTTTAGAGGCACGAGTGCCTCAAAAAAGCAGGCACGAGTGCTTCAAAAAAGAGGCATGAGTGCCTCAAAAAAGGTACGATAGTGCATTTTCACGTTTTTTTGTTTTTGTTGTTTTTAGAGGCACGAGTGCCTCAAAAAAAGCACGATAGTGCGTTTTCACGTTTTCTGTTTTTTCTGTTTATTGAGGCAGAGGCACGAGTGGAAGCGAACCTATGTAGGACGCGCTACTGACTCCAGGAAATCTACACCGTTCCTTGCTGCATCGGGATTCCATCGTGTCAGGACATTGTCCCCTGGAGCAGCAGCCTATGTTTTGTAGGTAGGTTACGTAGGCGTATAAGGGCATCTCCAATGGTTGTAAGATAGTTGTTGGTAAGTTTGCCACCTAGGATAGAATAATGATGTGTCATGCAATAAATGAAGTGAGAGAGCAAAGTTGTATGTAGATTAATCAACACCTCTTGCACAAGCTCCAAGGTAGAATAGAGAGCAAACACATTTATTTACCCATCTTTTATTGAATGACTTACATACAACCCATTAGAGTACTTGTATGATAACTTGTTGGTTGATGACATGAACAATTTAGCAACAACATTTACATACAAATTATTGAAGATGCTCTAAGGATGGAACAAATGTTTAGGCCGCAGTGCATGTTCCATACTCGGTGTGCCTCGTTGCTGGGCGTGATGAATGCGTCGACATGTGACCTGCAGGTCTACAGTTTTAAAAGTGACCAGATAGTACTGACTGAGTCGATGTGTGTAAGACTTCTTTGTTCACTTTTGGCACGTTGTGACGTGACATAAAGCCTGGGATTAAACGTGTGCTCATTAGTCTGTACTGACAAGAATCTTAAAAATTGAGAACTAAGCCGTAGTCTGGGATTAAATGTGTGGGTGGGTTGTTAATATGCTGGACCCACAAGGTCAGCATGGGTGGGGTTTAGTAGTATATATGTTTACACATTAAGGCACTTTCAATGCTTGTATCTTAGCATGTAATTATAGGCATTTTATTTATGTGACTTACTATTTAATGAAAAAGAAGAGGGGGTTGTATATTAGCTAAGATACTTACGGCCTTTTTTCAGTTTTTGACTTATAAATTGGTGACTTATTTAGAACCAAACAACCCCTAAATAAGATACAATCCCTAAGAAACAATGCATTGTGTGAGTTGTACCTTAAATTTTTATTGCTCTTATGATATTGTGCTAAGAAAACGATCCATTGAAAGAGCCCTTAGAATCCTGATACAGTTAAACGTGTGTTATTTAGCTTGGAACACGTGCTTTGTTAGTCTAACAAAACTTTAATATTAAACACGATGTATCAATTAGTACTTTTGTTATGGTATTTTTAAATACTTCTTCCGGCCCTTTTTAGTATGTATATAAATTTTGTCTGAAGTCAAAGTATCTTTACTTTGATCAAACTTGTAGAAAAAAGTATCAACATTCACAATGTCAATTCAGTTTCTGTTTTCCGAAAAAGGTCGCTGTACTTAATTATAGTTTATGTAACAGGTTACTGATTAGGCTCCCACGACATCAGCATCGAGAACAAACTAGATTCTGTTCCGTGGCATATGACAGGCGAGCATGGTTGCTGCTCTTTTCGGTCTACCCTCCTAGCGTCCACAGTGGTACGTTAAGTTTTGCACATCAAGCACGGCTGCTTTAGCATCGAGTGTCCCCGGGATACACGGGCGCGTGGGGTTATACAGGGGGCAGGTCAGCGGGAATACTGAGATGGCGGGGATCCACAGGAGCGGTGGGCGCGGGGATCCACAGGAGCGGTGGGCGGCAGGGATAGGCTGGAGCCAGTAGTTCGTCCTATACCAGGCATTTTCGGGCACGAGTGCCTTTTTTGGAAGCACGAGGCACGACTCGTGACTCTTTTCTTTCGAATTTTTTTTAAAAAAACGTGCGAAAATCGAAGAAGTAAAAAAAAGCACCGAAAAAACTAATTTTAGACGTCAAAAACACGTACAAAAATAAAAAAACGAAATCCTGAGAAATCGCTGTGAGCATGACACGTGACGCTGTTCGCTGGAACGGGCTGCGAACGAGTACTTCCTAATTAGTTGCTCCCCTACAACTGCTGACGTGATTTTCAAACCACCAAACTGCAAGCCTCGTCGTTCTTTTGAAAGCAATTGGGCCGGAAGGAGTATATATATACATGGGCTGCGACAGGAACCATCATCATCGGACATCGTATCAGCCCCGTTTCAAAAAAAAGGACATCGTATCACCACCATACCATATACGCCTAAAAAACAAGGAGATCGCTACCCTCCTGTTGCGATCGATCGAGCTGTAAATCTCTTTCGATTCGATCGTCGCACTGCTGCGCCGGCATGTCCGCCTTCCGGCCACCGTGGGCCGACCTGCCGCCGGAACTACTCCACGACATCTCCGGCCGCCTACATAATCCCTCCGACTTCGTTCGCTTCCATGCCGTCTGCACGCCATGGCGCGACGTGCTGCTATTGCACTCTCAGCTGAAGCGGCCCAAGTTCCAGCCGTGGCTCCTCATGCCATCTAACGGTATCATCCTACACTCCGTCGTCAACTTCGGGCGTGGATCGGCCTCGGACCTCCGCCGCGACTGCGACGACATGGTCCTCGCGGAGCCAGCCGACGCATCATCCGATGGCCGTAGAAACTGGGTGGCTAGCGCAGATGGCACGGCCGCCTGGCTCTTCACGTGGAGTACCAAGCCAAGACTCGTAAATATTCTCACGGGAGACATCACCCTGATGCCTGGTAATATAAAACAGCAGTGGAAGGATCACCTTGCTAATCCTCGCGGTATCATCTATGATGATGGCACCGCTTTTCTATACACCTGCATTCGGCAGCTGCAGACGATTATCGTAACGGCGGCCGTCATGTGTCCCTCTGAAGCGGCGTGGAGGACCGTGCAAAAGGAGCTGGACGTGCCAAGAAGTAGGCTCTTCGACGTAGCATACCAAGATAGCAAGCTTTTTCTTTGCTCACGCAACAACTTAGAGCCAAGGCGAAACACGATAAAGAGAAAAGACTACGTCTATGGTGGCTGCTACATTTTGAAATCCAACGCCGAGCTTATATGCGCATTCGTTCTACACGAGCATGGCTGGAACTTCAGTGATGACCCGCCCCCGGGTGCACTCTTGATGGAGGTGCAAGCGCTAGAAGATGGCAAAGCAATGTGGGTGAAGAAAGAAGGGCGGAGCTTGAGTGACCGTGTTCTATTCCTTGGTTCCCCGTCCAGCTTCTCGGTGGACGCCACAGAGCTAGGCATGGTCGGTGGGTGTGCCTACTTCGTGCTTGGAACATGTGTGTTTAGTTACAACCTTATCGATGGTGAGATCAAGCTAGTCGAGCGGTTGCGCCATGGATGCGATCTCGATGGGGTAAATTTGTGGCTCCAACCCCAACCTACCATTGCTCCTATTCAAGAAATTAGAGAAAGGCTCCAAGCTTTAAACAAGGACCCCCTTATCTGGGGTACGTCAACTCAGAAGGGTGGCAATTATGAACGTTTCGGCTGGCGGTTTATGTTGTGGGAGCGTGGTAATTTATTTAGACTAGCATGGCAGTTTCTCATACAAAAGACCATTTTCTAGATAACTACCAATGTTTGATCTTGATCAACACAGTTGCGAGGGCGTTCGTTGAGAGCTCCTTCCCAAGGAACGTTTGCCAACTAGCATTATAGTTAAACAAGGATGAAATAAGGAATAATATTTTAGTAGCTAGGATGCATTGTGGAATTTCAAATTTTAATTTAATTGTAGTTATATATGTCTTGAAATCCATGGCATTGATATTTTCTATGTAATAAGATTGTACTTTATGAAGGTGTGGAATCTAGTGGAATATTATTGTAGTTTCTGGATTAAGGGTTATACATAGTGTAGGTTTGTTGTTGTCGACCCAAATACTCAAAATCGTCTAATACCTGCCAATTTATGAATAGAAAAAAAAGGATAAACAATAACAATCACCCAATCAATGAACATTCATGCCAAAAACCCTCAAATTTCTGGAACCCATTGCAAACCCAATAACAAACAATATCTAACATGATGTCAAGTCGAGTATCTAACCGGAGTTGGATCTGAGGGTGAAGTTGAGATAATTATGGGGTATCACATTATTATCCGCCAATATCCTTAAAATAGCATTTTAAAACATATAAGTCGTTATCTCCCTTGTGCTAGAGCACTCATAGCAAACCCTACAGATGTCATCATATAGTGCATCCGTCCTATGAAATAAATCCTACGGAATAGCTGAAAGGACTGACGGCTAAGCATCATAACTTAGGAGATAGGAGACGGTGTTCCAAACCTCTCTAGACCATAGCTACTCACAAAGGAGTTGCAAACGGTATTACTAGTGGGAATTATCAAGTGATCTTCGGATCTATTGTGATTGCGACGATATGGTCCTTGCGAAGCCGATTCGTGCATCATCCGCCATCCATAGAAAATAGGTGGCTAGCACAGATGGCACAAATGCTTGGCTCTTCATGTGTAGTACCAAACCAAGACCCGGGATGAAGTTGTTAACCTTCTAGAGCTTGTTTTGTGTGAACTCAAGTGGCATCATGCTCTCAGGCATTTCATCAAACACCTCTTGTGCATAGAAGGGAAAACAAACTTGCACACACCCTCCAACCTTCGATCTGGAAAATATAGTGGAGAGGGGGCGGCCAGGGGGAGGATATATATAAGCAATTATCTAGTCCCGATTGGGGTCTAAACCCGGGACTGAAGACAGACCTTTCGGCCCTGTTTCAGACAACAACCGGGACTAAAGGGTGTCGCCCTTGACACAACTCCTTTAGTCCCGGTTCGTGTCTGAAACCGGGACTAATGTTCTTACATGAACCGGGACTAATGCTCTCATTAGTATCGATTTGTAACGTGATCGGGACTATTGCTCCAATTCCGCTAAACGAAAGCCCTGTTTTTTACTAGTGAAAGTAGGACCAATTGTTAGTTCACGAAGATTTGCATGTACGTAGTACAAAGTTCATCAATTTTGGTAGCAGGAAATCCAGATTGTTTGGATATTTTACTGTTCACCACAGATGCATTTGAGCCCCCTTTCTTGTTAGTCATAAGATCAAAAGCAATGACAGTTGATAGATAGTAACTAACAGTACTAGAGTAACACAAGATCATGCCAAATATGATAAATGTAGACCCATGAGGCATATCATCCACTAGTGACATTTCTCTATAAGCAGCATAGTGTGGAAACAAATGACAGTTGAGTAAATGATAGATTTATAAACTTCATAGCTATGATCATTCATGGCATAATTTAACATATGCATTATGACCGTGAAAAATAAATGTTGTTGCTCCAACTACTTCTACTACTATTAATCCACTCCCAAGAGCGCTATCCAATATGCATATCAAAGTATTAAGTTTACAAAATAATGAATACATATTTTTGGTGTTTATGTGATGGAGATGGACTAGGATCCATGGTTTCGCTAGTGACTCTCTCTCATTAAGATAATAAAGTTGTGATGAACAAATTACGGTGATGTATCGGTTAAATTGCAATATTCATGATAGTTCATGCATGGAAAAATCAACATATGAGAATCACGTCCAAACATCCATAAACCGTTATCCAACCAGATCAATAGCTAATACTCCTCCTTAGATCGTTGCCCACATGCATCTTAAATTATTAAGAATAGACAGAGTTTCCTCGGCGGGATCAGTCCACCAGAGGGCAAGAGTGCTCTGCCAAGGTTCCTCCTCGCAGACAACGGCGAAGGGATCTCAATATTGTCTTTGATTTTGTTTCCCGCCAGGAGGACTCATATAGACAAAGGGGGTGGAAGACGTGGCCCCACCAAGTGGTGTGCCCAGGGGGTAGGCCACGCCACCTGGAAGTATGGAGCCTGGTGAGTCTCTACTAGTACTTCTTTCCTTTTAAATTCATCATATATTCAGAAACAGCCGTCCATAAATTTTTAGGTCATTAGAGAGATTCAAATATTTGGGTTCTGTACCGTTGCTATTTTTGTCCTAGAAATCTAGCTATCGGTGATCTCCCTCTTAGTGTGTTTCTTGAAAAATAAGAGAGAAAAGACATTAAAATAACATCTTGTTGTGAAATATATCAGTGGAAAAGGATACATTATAGTAGGAAAGAGTGATGCAAAATGGATGTATCAATGGCCACCATGGATAAAAATGCAGCTTCGAATTCAAAGGTAAACGTTTCGTTGGCTCGGCCACCACCTTCGAGGACGAGTTCGCCTTCCCTCCATTGGATCGCCATAACACAAGGATCTGGTTGGCTCGTGGTCGGAAAATGTACGAAGACACCCATCGCAGTGTGTTATGGCGGCATGAGCTTCATGGTGCAGGCAAGATCCTCGCAGCGAACGCCCGGGTGGCGACAATGGGCAATTGCAAGCGGAAGAGTGGGCGTCCACAGGCAGCTGCGAGCAGAAGATTGGCACGACCATGTTGTCCCTTCATTTCTATTGTTGGAGGAAATAGAAATGAGGAGAGTTGAGCGAAGACGAAGATGGCGGGGAGGATAATCGCCGCGGTTGCTCCCACCACCAAAATTGAGCACCAAGTTCAAGGGAGTGGGCGTATCAAAGGTTTTTGTCGTCGTGATTAATACCATGCGCCCCTCCATGTCTCCCGTTCGTTGGCTCAATGAAGCACATCCCCCTTAAGTCTCCGATTTTCTTCCCCAAATCGTTTTAATCCTCATGACATTGAGTGTATGTATACACAATATCAATGTCACATCATCATTCTGTATCAAAACTCACAAACAGTCATGAGTACTTACATCATGAGTGACGCATCTGTGTGTTGGAGATGTGAAACTTGACCTTACAATCACAGTCAAGGCGCAAAGAACGACATCGGAGATATGATTGGAAGAGCTACCAAGCCACACAGTTAATAGGGGAGCGGCGGTGGGTGAGGATGGAGACAACCCCGACGATCACCGAGGACAGAGTTGCACATAAAACCCCCACACCCCTCTAGGCCTATGTGGAGATTGAGGGTTAGTCAAACGACGACCTACCGAGCTGGATACGATGAACAATATAATGATCATATTTTTTGTTGAGTTTGGGTTGAATATAGTGTACGAGTTAGGTTACATTGGACTTGCAGTTGTAGTGTGGGTAGAATACATGTAGTGTTGGAGTCGGACACGTTGTATCCTGGTCGCAATCGGCGAGTTGCTGATGGCTTGCTCCGAACTAGATATACTTTGAGTATGAACTCTTCGATTGATAGTTCTGTTCGGCCGCGTCCCCCCGACATTACAGCCGACCTGCGGTCTGCATTCAGTTCGGATCAGCTTTCACAAAACCCTTCACTCGTTTCGCTCTTTCTCCGAGTATACCCTGTTCGGGGCAACCGGCCAGTCCCCGGGTCTGCTTTTGCTGACCCCAGAACTGAAATACATTAAGCGAATAATTTCATAACTACTGCCGAATGCAGTCTCATGGACGCATGAATATTCTCATTGATAATAATTCCACAAAGGGAGGGGATAGAACAAGACCATTCAACTGTAAAACGGACATAATAGCTCGGCGTTCCAAGGACGCTCCGTTTCTTGCCCCGAAGTATCCACGTATCGGGTCGGCTTCCTGAGATCAATGAGGTAATATGCATTGTTTTTGAGCGCTCGACTAACGACGAATGGACCTTCCCAAGGAGAGGATAACTTGTGTTGGCCATCCGATTTCTGGATTCGGCGCAACACCAAGTCACCCTCACGAAAAGCTAGGGAACGGATCTTCTTGTTGTGGTAGTGACGCAGCTTCTGCTGGTATATTGCCGACCTGGACAAGGCCAGGAGACATGCTTCTTCTCTGAGATCAACGCCGTTCTCACGAGCTTCCTTGGCTTCTTCTTCCGTGTACATGGCATGACGAGGTGAATCTAACTCAATGTCACAGGGGAGCATTGCTTCAGCAACATATACTAGGAAGAAGGGAGTGAATCCAGTTGAACGGTTCGGCGTGGTGCGCAAACTCCAAAGTACTGCTGGCAACTCATCAATCCATGCGTCGGGTGCTCTTTCCAGTGGTTCCACCAATCTTGGCTTGATTCCGGACAGAATGAGACCATTCGCCCGCTCTGCTTGACCATTTGACTGGGGTGAGCCACAGATGCGACGTCCAGCCGGATGCCCTGCTGGGAGGCAAACCGAGCTAGTGCCCCCTTTGCAAAGTTTGTTCCATTGTCAGTGATGATGCTGTGTGGTACTCCATATCTGACCATGATGTCCGCTATGAACCTGACCGCAGTCGGCCCGTCCAATTTATTGATCGGCCTTGCCTCTATCCACTTGGTAAACTTGTCCACTTCTACTAGTAAGTGTGTCATACCACCTCTTGCTGTTTTGAACGGCCCTACCATGTCCAGACCCCAAACTGCAAACGACCATGTGATCGGAATCGTTTTTAGTGCTGAGGCTGTTAAATGGCTTTTTTCTTTAAATCTTTGACACCCATTGCAATGCTTGACCAGATCTTCTGCCGCTGCTTTCGCAGTCGGCCAATAAAAACCGTGGAGAAAAGCCTTGGCAACTATTGCTATTGCTGATGCGTGATGACCGCATTCGCCTTGGTGGATGTCTCGGAGCAGTTCCAGCCCCTTGTCCTCTTCCACACATCGCTGAAGAACTCCCGTTGCACTTCGGTGCACCAACTCGTTGTTGATGATCGTGTATGCTCCGGATCGGCGCTGGATTTGCCGAGCTTCTACTTCATCTTCTGGGAGTACGCCATCTACCAGGAAATCTTTGAATGGTTCTGCCCATGATGGCGCTGCCACAATCACCATTACAGTAACTACTTCTGGCTCTGGTTGTGCGACTTCTGCTACTGGCAGCTCAGAGGAGGAGGGGCCGATTGCGTCTGGCATGGCTTCCTCAGTCCCCGAGCTGACGACAGCAGCCCCTGGTTCGCAATCGGCAGCCCCTAGTGCGGCCGAATGCTCTTTTGCCTTTTGCTTTTTCGCTTCGAGTTCTGCCATCTTCAGGTCGGCCGGAATAAAGATTGACTCTAATTCTAGGGAAAGCTTGATGGATTGCTTGTGGATATTTTCTAGTGATATTCCTGGAGGAACTTCCTTTCTGGTAGACCCCATTTTGGACAGTGCATCTGCTGCTTCATTTTCAGCTCTGGGAATGTGATGGAATTTACACCCCTCGAAGAATCCAGATAATTGCTGCACAAGGAATCTGTACCTTGCCATATTTTTATCCTTTGCATCCCAAGTGCCAGTGCATTGCTGCACCACCAGATCGGAATCACCATAACATAGAATTCACCGAATGCCAATCTCCTTGGCCAATCGGACACCGTGCACCAAAGCTTCGTATTCGGCCACATTATTTGATGTTGCGAAGTGAATCTGCGGCACATATTCGAGCTTGTCACCCTTTGGGGAAGTGAGAACGGCACCAGCCCCTAGTCCGGTCATCATCTTGGAGCCATCAAAGTGCATTTTCCAGAACTGAGAGTCCGGACAGGGGGGTATGTACTGAGTTTCTGCCCAATCCACCAGAACCTGAGATTTGACTGCCGTCCGAGGCTCATACTTGATCCCATGTGTTGCGATTTCTATGGCCCATTTTTCCACCCGACCGGATCCGTTCCGACTGCCAATGATTTCTGCCAATGTAGCCGAACTGACCACCGTGACCGGATGCGCCTGGAAATAAGGCTTCAACTTTTTTGCTGCCATGTACACACCATAGCACATGTTTTGGTAATGGGGCTAGTTCTGCTTGGAGGTGGAGAGCACTTCACTGACATAATACACTGGCCTCTGGACCGGCTGCGCCTTGTCCTTTTCAGGACGCTCGACCACCATAACAATACTGACCACCCGATTGGTTGCTGTAATGTACAACATCATTGGCTCTTTTTCCTTCGGAGTTGCCAGAACTAGAGCAGTGGACATCATACGCTTGAGCTGCTTGAATGCCTTGTCCGCCTGCGGTGTCCAGCTGAGCTTGTCTGTTTTCTTCATTAGCTGATACAGCGGAATTGCCTTTTCTCCTAGCCGACTGAGAAATCGGCTGAGCGATGCCAAACATCCAGTGAACTTCTGCACATCCTTGAGATTTCTGGGCTTACCCATCCTCTCGATTGCTGCAATCTTATCGGGGTTGCACTCTATTCCTCTCTCGGACACCAGAAAACCAAGCAACTTGCCGGCTGGCACGACGAACACACATTTTTCTGGGTTGAGCTCGATCTGGTATGCCCGCAAATTTGCGAATGTCTCCTTGAGGTCATCCAACAAGGTTGATCCCAGCACCGACTTGACCACGAGGTCATCTACATATACATGTATGTTCCGACCTAACTGAGGCCGAACACACCGCTGCATAGTACGCTGATAAGTCGCGCCGCCGTTTTTCAGGCCGAATGGCATGGTGATGTAGCAATAAGCCCCAAAAGGGGTAATAAAAGATGTTTTAATATGATCGTTTACATCAAGATTAATCTGGTGATAGCCTGCTGTGGCATCCAGAAAGCACAGGAGCTGACAGCCAGCCGTAGAATCAATCACTTGATCAATACGGGGCAACGCAAAAGGATCCTTGGGGCAAGCCTTATTCAGGAAAGTGTAATCTATACACATGCGCCAAGTTCCATTCTTCTTCGAGACCAGGACTGGATTTGCTAACCAGTCTGGGTAGAACACTTCCTTGATAAATCCTGCTACGAGCAATTTGGCTATCTCATCGCCGATTGCTCCTCTCTTCTCTTCTGAAAAACGCCGAAGTGGCTTCTTGATCGGCTTGGATCCAGGTCGGATATGAAGCTTGTGCTCGACAAGTTCCCTCGGTACACCAGGCATGTCATGTGGGGACCATGCGAAGATGTCACGGTTCTCACGGAGGAACTCGACGAGCTCGCCTTTCTATTTGCTGCTGAGCCCGACCCCAACAATGACGCACTTGCTTGGGTCGGAGGGGTTCAGGGCAATCTTCTTGCTGTCCTTTGCTGGTTGGAATATGGTCTCATCATCCGGCCTCTTGTCCTTCGTGCTCGGCATGAGGTCCTTCATTTGAGCTTGGACTGCTGCTACCACCTTGTCCAGCTGGCGCCGTTCTGCATCTATGACCAGAGCATCGGCTAGCTTGGAACCAGCAGACGAACACTCCAGTTACTTCCTGTAGTCACCACACACAGTGATTGGACCATTCGGCCTTGGGAGCTTCATCTTCAGGTAAGGCTGCATGATGTTGAACATGAACTTGGTGATTGCAGGCGACCCGAGCAGAACATGGTATGGGCTGCTCAGATCGGCCACCTCGAACCAGATCGGCTCTCGGCGGATATTCTCCTCCGACCCGAATACTACCTCAAGCCGAATACGGCCTAATGGGGTACATGTTGGATATATGCTCTAGAGGCAAATAATATATGATTATTCCAATATATCTAAGCAAGTTCATAACCAGTTTCATACCGTGCTAGAACTGCGTCAGTGAAACAATGATGCAGGTGTGGTATAGAAACCCCCAGAGTTCCTAGTTAGCCTCTACATCGATAACTAGTTCATGGTCAACATGATGGTAGTGGTTTCGCGATCATGGACAATTAAGTCTCTTGACTATGAGGTCACCTCACTGGTTAAGTGACGTGATGAACATTACCCAAAGTAAGCATTACATCATGATCAAATCTTATGAAGGTTCAGTGTTGTAATTACAGAACGTGGTAGACCGTTCCTTTGACCGTGAGTACGTGCATAATCACTATCTTCCCGGATGCTTTGACTTACATCCCACCACCTGACTGAAATATGCGGGTCATAACGGTTGTATCTTAGGTATTCCGTGGGGATATGTTGAGGAGTATTGTTACAAGAGCGGGATTTGTCAATCCATATAATGGATAGATACTCGGGGCCCACTCGGTGAGATTCCATCCATAAAGTTGCGCAGCGTGTGACTAGGTCACGGGGATGAATATCACGGGAACGAGTGAATAAGGATTTGTTCAGAACGAGGTTGAACCAGACATAGGATGTCATTGATCGAATCTCGGAACAATCCAGTATCGCTGACAAAGGGAATGCTATACGGCGTAAGGTCCAATCGGTGTTGATATCCGGAATGCACAGGGGTCATTATGGGCATCCAGGTCCCGCTGATGATCATTGACCATAGCCTCTGCGAGGTCATGACTGGAGTGTTCTCGGACCGTAGGGTAACGCACTTAAGGGCTCGATGAAATCGGAGACCTTTTCGGAACCATCGGAGCAACCAGAGAATAAAGGAAACAATATCGGAGAAGTACCGTGTTGAACCGAAACAAGTTCGGAGTGAACCGGAAGGTGTTCCGGAGCACCGGGAGATGGAATATTATGTTTTAGTTATTAATTAATTGAATTAATAATTAAAATCATTTTATTTCTAATTAATATGTGCTATGGGCCTTAGTGGAGAAAAAGGCCCATTAGGGGAATTAAAAAGGGAAAAAAGAAAAAGAAAAGAGGGGGGAGGCGCCATGGGCCCTAGGGCCCATGAGGGGTGCGCCCCCTCCCCCCCCCTTGGCCGGCCACCCCCCCTTAGCAAGGGACTTTAGTCCCACATTGCTAAGGGAGGAGGGTTGACTCCCTCCCCTCTGCCTATATATAGATAGCCAGGGTGCACATATTTAATACACAGAAATTCGTGAGAAAATAAATATTACTCCGAATTGAGATCGGTTTTCTCCGGTCTTCTCCCCTCCCTTGTCTCTTTCACGGTGGGCTCCCTAGTGTGAGCCCGTAGTGGAATTGAGACTTCTCTGCTAGAATCGGAGGCCGTCGTGCTGCTGAAGCTCCGTCCGGAGGTCTGCTTCCGCCACCTCCGCTGGATCGGAGAACGGAGGTCGTCATCGAGTCTCGTATGTGTGCGAGTACTACGAGGTGCTGCACGTGTGGCACTACACCCATCCGGGTGCTCAACACAGCCAGGGGGCTGTGAAACTTGATCGGCTACATCAACCACGTTTGCGGGAACGTTTCCCGCGCAACGGACTACACCCCGAGGTATGTTATTTCCGCACTGCTTTCCGTTACGGTAATACGGCTAGCTAGATCTTGGGTTATGGGAACGCTAGTTAGAAAAATTTGTGTTTTCTTCTACGAACCCCACCAGTGGTATCATGAGCTAGGTCTATGCTTAGTATTACTGTACGGATAGAACACATCGGGGATGTGGGCGTTGATTGTATGATTGTTACCCTCCCACGTGTACTTGTTCACATCTGCGGCATCGTTTGATGAAGCGGCCCCCGACCGAATTTACGTGTACTCTTACGCGAGACTGGTTCCACGCTTGACATGCGTCTTGTACCGTATAAAGTGGCTGGGGGGTGTCTGTCTCTCTACTTTAGCGGATGTGGCATTTGCAACGGAGGGCCCCGTGCGGGGTGTAATAGAGACAATCGTATGGTTGACGTTGTGGTTGACTCGTAGGTTAAAACATGTTTAACTATGAAAGCCCTAGCAGCCACGTAAAACTTGCAATATACAACTAGAACGTCTAAACCTTGTATTGCTAAGTGGGGGCTATCGTTTGTTTGTTTGTGATGTAGTGATAGCTTTGCTATGTGTTACTAGTAAGTAGTAATCGTCATCATAAAACAAACTAAAATGGAGACACTGTAGACTTAGTGTTGCCATAGCTCAGACATCTTAAAACTTGCTAGTATAGGATACACGACGGTAGCATGTGATAAGATGATCCCTTAACAAAGCCAAACACAAGTATTCTACCGAAGTGTGCACCGCCTGGAAGGTTCTCCCATATGGCTTGATGCTCCATACATACCGGAGTTGTCCTACATATTAAATGGAGTTCGCATGATATGGCCTCAGAATACTAGAGATCGAAAGATCGAGCATGAGTCACAGTACATATAAGATAATGTGATCGCACAAGTTGTTGTCTACCTTTGAAACTGACCCGTCGGCCGTGTGATATTCGAGGTCGGGCAGTGAATCTGGATCATGTAATCACTAAAACTTCCTAGGGATGAAATTGTTTTAGTGCGAGCTCATTAATAATATGATTATATGAACTCATTGTTGTGAACTAGTCTTAATTGTGTTCCTTGCAATTATGTTTGTAGAAAATGGATAATACCCAGTACCTTGAAATGGTTTCCTCCTTACATGGTGAAAGACTTAAAGAAAATGGGTCAAACTTCATTAGTTGGTACTTATGCCTTAGAGCCGTGCTCAAAAGAATCAACCTTTCATTCTTAACTAAAAAGCATGTGGGAAACCCTCCAGAAAACGACATGGATGCACAAGCGGCGATTGATTATCAATATCGTCGAAGGACATATGCCATAGCCAAGGGTATCATAGAAACCAGCATTCCGCAACATTTGCGTGAGGAGTATGCTGATTTGGATACATACGATATGATCGATGAGCTGAAGTCATCAAACTTGCATCAGTTTAGAGTTGCCAGATTTGAGTTAGAAAGTGAGTTTCTCTCTACAAAGATGGAAGAAGGCTCTTGCCTGAAGGCACACTTGGCCAAGATGCATGAGATACATCTGAGCCTCGTAGATGACTTTGACTATGAGACCACACATGAGTCTGCGATATACACGGTATTACACTCGCTTCCACCGAGCTATACAGACCATGTCCATGGATATGTCGGCAGAGGTGAAAGCCTCGAGTTCTCTGACTTCATGGATAGACTTCAGTACCTGGAGGTCGAACCCATTGAAGGAGAAGTTGTCGATGGAGAAGGTATATATTTGATATGCTTTATAAATGTTTACTCCCTTATACAACACTTGCAGTAAATGATTATGTGATACTTATTCTGTTTTATGAAAACAGGACCTGCCGTTGCATGGACGGGAAGAGGTGAAATCAAGGATTGATGGATATCAAGTCAGTTGATGGCCAGCATGGATTCCGCCGAGACATCTATCATAGGAGATACTTAGAGTATTAGATAAATCTTATGTAATCATTATAGTATGAACACTTAGTTGTGTGTCTTGCATCTCGCGAGACAAAGTTATTCATGTAATGAGACAAGTCAGTTGTTCCATCTTTATGAATAAAAGTGTGCTTATACTTTGATTACGTCTTGATTTATGATATGATAGAAAGCATTTATAATACTACTATTATTGTCAAGAAATATTCAATCTTTAATGATAAAGTTGTCTTGATTATAACAAGTCAAAGATTTGATTACATGAGGTGACTTCATAACTGATGAATTCATTAAATGTATGATCTATTAACTTGTGAGTTCATTATCGAATGAAAAATCATAACTTGATTGCATGAGATGGATTAGATACACAATCTATGAACCTCTGCAATAAATATAATCATGACAAGGTTCTAGCAAGTAGAACTTGTGCCAATCATTATACATAAATGATGTACTAAATGGGCACGTGAGTTATCATTAAAGACTTCATATGATTAATTGAAAGTTGTATTCAATTGAGATCATAAAACTGAGATTCAGGAATCACAGTGAGAAGTGAGAATACAAGGATACATATCACTACGCTACGATCCGAAGTGATAAGTATTGATATTGACATAATGGGAGACTTGTGGAAGTTGTACCACAAACTACGATGGAAGTTGAAAGTGCTAGACTACTTAAACCATTCGTAGTCATACTAAACCATAGTATGGTCTAAACGTTCTTTCCCCTAGCACTATAGTTATTGTCGAATAAGTTGTTTAATTCATTAAGTTAAAACACTCACTTCATGAATAGAAAACCATCCTAATTCTAATGAGACATGATAGCTCCATAACTGATGGTGTTATAAGGTTTCTTAAAAGAAAGAATTTCTTTGTAATAAAACTACGAGCAATTGAAATTACATATTCTCCCCGAATAGCAAAATTTGTGTTGCTTAATTGGTAATACGAGAAAAGTCTCTCGACACGGATCCAATGGGAGATAATGGAAACTTTGACCGAGGTATTGGACCTTGCCTTCAGAATATCAGAGTATTGTAACGGAAGCATGTTCCACTGTAATGACACTGCATAAGGAAGGATATGCCAAAGATGATTGATCTTGGTATATGAGTTGAAGCCATTGTTGAATTTAGAAGGTTGTCATGAATACGTTCTGTACAGAACAATAATCATGAGTCTTCTTATTAAAACAATAGGGAATAATATTGCTTGAAGACACAAAGGAATGATGGTAGCCTAGAACACGAGGAGAAATGAAATAATATTGAGTTACATATAGGATGGCTCTGTGAAATAAATCGGTTATTTCATATTCTCAACAAACTGGAGAGTTATTGAGAATAATGTAATGGGCATAAGGCATTATTTGGTTATGACCAAAGTTCAATGGTGATTGACTACGAAAACGTAGGAATGCTTTAATCAATAAAATATTTCATTTACACTACGATGGACCATAGCCTGAAATTGCATCTCAGTCAAATTTTGGATTTGAAAGAGAATTGCAATGGGCATGACGAAGGTTACTTCGTTAAAAGGATGGACTATAGTACCTCAAGACAGGAACCCTCAACCTTGATTTGATCAAGTGATTTTGTGATGACCAAAATGTTGAGTGGGCCTGCAGTTTCATGAAACTGAGTGGGAGCTTTGAAGACTTCCCGGAGACTTGGAATGCAGAGGGCATTTTCTGAGTGGGAGCTTTGGAAGTTTTGTCATTATGTGAGACATAGTGAACAATAAAATGACTTGATCAAAGCTGAACCACAAATATATGAGTATATGATGGATATATTTGAGTGGGAGCATGATCATTGTCTCAAACATATATGCATTGATATGTGTGAAGAATGATCTCATATGTATATATATGGATATGCATTGATTGTGTATATAGAGAATCGTCTTATATACATATGTGCATTATGATATATATAGAGCATAAGGCAAATAAAATACAAGATTGCAAGAATCTTCTTTTATGTGAAATACCAACACATTACACGTTGAAATCTATATGAGTAGATTAAGATACGGATAATGAAACAAAGTGAAGGTTGGAATAATCTTCTAGACAAGAAACAGGTTCTTGTGGCTAGAAATTATATAATGGATGAAATCCAAATATCACAAGCAATGTCTTGATGGAAGAATAAAGATGCACCATGTACTGGACATGTGATCTTATATGTTCTTGACATATGATTCTACCATATAACATGCGTTGTGAATCCAACAACAGAATGACTCAAAAGTTCTTGGAAGAAGAACAGATTCCGATGTGCTTTAGGAGTAAAACACAGAATCTGAATAAAGTCCATGCATTCAGTATATGAGGAATACTGAGGACTATTCTCTAAAAAATATAGAAAGGATAATAGACTTGAATGTAATGCAAGATTACAATTGCAAGCCATATTATGGGTCTATATGGAATTAGAGACATCACCAAAAACATGAAAGAAACGTGAGCAAAATTCACAGCACTACAAACATAATACTACTTAAGAAAGTAGACGTATGGATAAAAGTTTAGCGTTAGAAGTATTGGACTTCTGGCTGAGTGTATTTCCCAGTATATATGACTAAGGATGAGTCTTCTAAAGACTGAACCAAGAGATCATTGGAGGATACTGTGAAATAATATTCTCACTCTCCCGCAAAACTTATATCCAACCATTATATGATAATGAGTGGTATGTCAAAAGGTTTTTTTTGACCTGTACCAGTTGCAAAGGAAACATACGAATCTGAATTGGTGCAGTTCGTTGACGAACCCTCTTCCATGAGCATGCATGATCAATGAAACACTTATGTGATAAGATGATTATGATCGGAAAAATGCGGCTAGATTATTAGCACTCTAGTGCAAGTGGGAGACTGTTGGATATATGCTCTAGAGGCAAATAATATATGATTATTCCAATATATCTAAGAAAGTTCATAACCAGTTTCATACCGTGCTAGAACTGCGTCAGTGAAACAATGATGCAGGTGTGGTATAGAAACCCCCAGAGTTCCTAGTTAGGCTCTACATCGATAACTAGTTCATGGTCAACATGATGGTCGTGGTTTCGCGGTCATGGACAATTAAGTCTCTTGACTATGAGGTCACCTCACTGGTTAAGTGACGTGATGAACATTACCCAAAGTAAGCATTACAGCATGATCAAATGTTATGAAGGTTCAGTGTTGTAATTACAGAACGTGGTAGACCGTTCCTTTGACCGTGAGTACGTGCATAATCACTATCTTCCCGGATGCTTTGACTTACATCCCACCACCTGACTGAAATATGCGGGTCATAACGGTTGTATCTTAGGTATTCCGTGGGGATATGTTGAGGAGTATTGTTACAAGAGTGGGATTTTTCAATCCATATAATGGATAGATACTCGGGGCCCACTCGGTGAGATTCCATCCATAAAGCTGCGCAGCGTGTGACTAGGTCACGGGAATGAATATCACGGGAACGAGTGAATAAGGAATTGTTCAGAACGAGGTTGAACCAGACATAGGATGTCATTGGTCAAATCTCGGAACAATCCAGTATCGCCGACAAAGGGAATGCTATACGGCGTAAGGTCCAATCGGTGTTGATATCCGGAATGCACATGGGTCATTATGGGCATCCAGGTCCCGCTGATGATCATTGACCATAGCCTCTGTGAGGTCATGACTGGAGTGTTCTCGGACCGTAGGGTAACACACTTAAGGGCTCGATGAAATCGGAGACCTTTTCGGAACCATCGGAGCAACCAGAGAATAAAGGAAACAATATCGGAGAAGTACCGTGTTGAACCGAAACAAGTTCGGAGTGAACCGGAAGGTGTTCCGGAGCACCGGGAGATGGAATATTATGTTTTAGTTATTAATTAATTGAATTAATAATTAAAATCACTTTATTTCTAATTAATATGTGCTATGGGCCTTAGTGGAGAAAAAGGCCCATTAGGGGAATTAAAAAGGGAAAAAAGAAAAAGAAAAGAGGGGGGAGGCGCCATGGGCCCTAGGGCCCATGAAGGGTGCGCCCCCTCCCCCCCCTTGGCCGGCCACCCCCCCTTAGCAAGGGACTTTAGTTCCACATTGCTAAGGGAGGAGGGTTGACTCCCTCCCCTCTGCCTATATATAGATAGCCAGGGTGCACATATTTAATACACAGAAATTCGTGAGAAAATAAATATTACTCCGAATTGAGATCGGTTTTCTCCGGTCTTCTCCCCTCCCTTCTCTCTTTCACGGTGGGCTCCCTAGTGTGAGCCTGTAGTGGAATTGAGACTTCTGTGCTAGAATCGGAGGCCGTCATGCTGCCGAAGCTCCGTCCGGAGGTCTGCTTCCGCCACCTCCGCTGGATCGGAGAACGGAGGTCGTCATCGAGTCTCGTATGTGTGCGAGTACTACGAGGTGCTGCACGTGTGGCACTACACCCATCCGGGTGCTCAACACAGCCAGGGGGCTGTGAAACTTGATCGGCTACATCAACCACGTTTGCGGGAACGTTTCCCGCGCAACGGACTACACCCCGAGGTATGTTATTTCCGCACTGCTTTCCGTTACGGTAATACGGCTAGCTAGATCTTGGGTTATGGGAACGCTAGTTAGAAAAATTTGTGTTTTCTGCTACGAACCCCAACAGTACATGACAGCCTGGGCACTTGTTGGGATACGGGGCAGAAAACACAAAATTTTTCACACCTACGGTACCCGAACCCAAGATCTATGCTATGACGATGTAAAGTAACGGAGGGAATCGGTGTTCATACCTTTGAAGACCGAAAGTGGGAAACGTTCTTAGGAACGTGGTTGGCGTAGACTCAGAACTACGACCTCCCTGTCGTGTAGAAGACCACCACCGGCGAGGATGATTCCCGGTAAACCTCCAGCGACGAAGCAGCACCACAGGTGTAATGCCTCGAAGGGATTATACACGTACGGCACAATCGATGTTCCTCCCGGGCTCCGAACCAGGAGAGCAGCGGAAAGAAGACGGCTACGGATCCCGACTCCGGCAGAGCGACGGCCTGCCTTATGGTGGAGAACTCCAATCCTGGTGCAGACTCCAAACAAGGGGAGTCCACTTACGGAAATGGAGAAGGAAGAAGAAGGAGATCAATTGTTGTATGGAAAAAGGGGGGTCTACCCCTCTATATAAAGGCCAAAGGGGGGTGTGATCCCTCTTCCCTCCCCCATGTGGGACTAAACCCCCAAGGGGGGAGGGGTGCGCCGGCCAAGGGGGGGTTGGGCCCCACCCCTTGGCGCCAAGCCCAAGGGGGGGAACCCCCTCCTCCCCTAATGGGCCTCTAAGGCCCATATAGCATTTTTTCCATTATTTTAATTATTTAATAAGTTTTAAATATTTAATTCAGATAATTAAATAATAAAAACATTATTAAAACAATTAAACTTTATTTTGAACTATTCAAAATGTCCGGAAACCATTCCGTCCTCCTCCGGAACTATTCCGGTGATTTCTCCTATTTCACCGATTGATCCCGTAACTGTCCTATGCATCGATTGCCCTTAAGTGTAACACCCTAACGGTCCGGGAAACAGCAGACATGGTCGAGACTCCTCTCATGGACCAATGACTAGTCAGTTGGACCTGGTTACAATCCTTGACAGCCCCTGCGCTTCCATCGAATGAGCTTCGATCGCTTTTGGAAACCGTTAACGATACGACGTAATCCCTTTGTTCTGCGGTACTTTGTTTGTCCGAGGTTTGATCGTCGGTATCCCACATACCGTGTTCACATCTCGTTCACGACAAAACAACTTCTCTCGTCCATGATCATTGCATCTCTTGTGACCTAGTCACGTCCTTGCAAGGGGTTGATGCAATATCACCGAGTGGGCCCAGAGTACCTGTCCTGTCACAAGGACTGACAAATCCCGCTTTGATCTATTAACATACTCATCAACCATCTATTTCGGAATACCCAAAGTGCTCCGTTATAGCCAGAATATTTCAGTCAGGCGGTGGGATACAAATCAAAGTCTCCTCATAGATCGTGATTACGTATGATCATTACGGTCTAAGGACTAAGGCATACGTTACAAAGTCATAGCAACGCTGAACTATGTGACTCGATTACATTGCATTACTTTAGGTGGGTGTCTGTCCATCACATCATTCCCCTAATGATATGACCTCATTGTCAATGGACTTAAGTGTCGCCATGATCAGGAAAGCTTGATCAATCAATTGCCCAATGAGATAGTTTACCCGAGTTAAACTACGGACCATGTTTTATACTACACCTGTATTAGTATTTCCAAGTAATACAGTTATAGCACAGTATAAAACGTATTATGAACAAAACGTATATGTGACAAATATCTTTATTAATTTGTCTCTAGGGCACATATCCAACAGTCTCCCACTTGCACTAGAGTAAAAATTACACTAGTTTACATCAGGTATGTATCTAACACCAATGGTCTCTCGGTGTTCTTCAAACTTGCCCTGTGGAAGAGGTTTAGTCATCGGGTCTGCTGCGTTCAGATCTGTATGTATCTTGTGAATCCTAGTGTGTCCATCCCTGACGTAGTCTCGCGTCACATGGAACTTTCGGAGGATGTGCTTGGCTGTAGAGTGAGTTCTTGGCTCCTTCGCGTTAGCAATGGCACCCGTGTTGTCGCAGAAGATTCCCACGGGGTCAGTGCAACTGGGAAAGACGCCAAGCTCGATCACGAACTTCTTCATCCACAACGCCTCGTTTGACGCTTCGCAAGCGGCAATATACTCCGACTCCATTGAAGATTGAGCGACGACTGACTGTTTGCCGCTCCTCCAGCTAATCGTGCCACCGTTCAACATGAAGACATATCCCGTCTGGGATTTCGAGTCATCTAGGTCTGAGCCGAGGCTTGCGTCAACGTAACCCTTTACGGTGAGATCCTCATCAGCTCCTCCATAAACAAGAAAGAGATCCTTGGTTCTTCTTAAGTACTTAAGGATGTTCTTTACTGCTGTCCAATGGGCCATTCCCGGATTACTCTGGTAGCGATTAGTCATACTAATGGCCAGCGCTAAATCCGGTCTGGTACATAACATAGCATACATGAGAGAACCTATGGCTGAGGCATAGGGCTTTGAGGACATCTCCTCTTTCTCTTTAGCTGTGGTCGGGCATTGAGTCACGCTTAATTTGACACCTTTTATGGCTGGCAAGAGACCTCTCTTGGAGTCATCCATTTTGAACCTTTTCAAAATCTTGTCAATATAAGTATTCTGACTCAAGGCCAACCTCCGATTAGGTCTATCTCTATAGATCTTAATCCCCAGTATGTACGCAGCTTCACCTAGGTCCTTCATGGAAAATTGTCCATTCAGATATTCCTTCACTTCCTCTAAGAATTTCTTATCGTTCCCTATTAGCAATATGTCATCTACATATAACACAAGGAATGCTACAGAGCTCCCACTCAGTTTCTTATAGACGCAGAACTCTTCGACGTTTTGGACAAATCCAAAAGCTTTAATGACCTCGTCAAATCGAAGATTCCAGCTCCGAGATGCTTGCTTCAACCCATAGATGGACCGTTGAAGCTTGCAAACCTTACCAGCATTCCTTGGATCGAAAAACCCCTCTGGTTGCATCATATACAACTCTTCCTCAATGTTGCCATTTAGGAATGCAGTTTTCACATCCATCTGCCATATCTCGTAATCATGATATGCAGCTATTGCTAGTAGGATCCGAATAGACTTTATCATCGCTACAGGAGAGAATGTCTCCTCGTAGTCAACTCCTTGAATTTGTCGGAAACCCTTCCCGACAAGTCGAGCTTTGTAGACAGATACGTTTCCGTCTGCGTCAGTCTTTTTCTTGAAAATCCATTTATTCTCGACGGCCTTGCGGTCCTCGGGAATATCCACCAAAGTCCATACTTTGTTGGTGTACATGGAGTCTATTTCGGATTTCATGGCTTCAAGCTATTTCTCGGACTCGGGTCCCTTCATTGCTTCTTTGTAACTCGTAGGTTCATCCGACTCAACAGCCGAGATTGCATTCACAAGCTGCCCGTAAAACTCAGTAGGTTGACGGACTCTTGATGACCTACGGGGCATAAAAGGTTCCTCTTCATTCTCATCATGATCATCGTGAATGTCATGATCGTTATGAATGTCGTTCTGGCCATTCTCTTCAACTCCCACTGTGGAAGATGGTTCCAGAACAAATTCCGTAGCCATTTCATCCAATTGGAGTGATTGGTCAGTTACTTCATCGAGGTCTATTTTCCTCCCACTCAACTCTTTCGCGAGAAACTCCTTCTCAATAAAGTGTCCCGTCTTGGCAACAAACGTTTTGCTGTCAGACTTGTTGTAGAAGGTGTACCCACAAGTTTCCTTGGGATAGCCCACAAAGATGCACTTATCCGCCTTGGATTCAAGTTTGTCAGGCTGTAGTTTCCTAACATAAGCCTCACAACCCCAAATCTTCAGGTGAGACTGTTGGAAATATGCCCTAGAGGCAATAATAAAATGTTATTATATATATTTCCACGTTCGTAATTAATGTTTATATTTCTGTGCTATAATTGCAATGACCCTGACTGTGAGATTCAGAAGAAAACTCATTTGCATGTGTGGAAATGTAAACACCAAGAGTTCCTGGTTTAGCCTCTAAGACCAGCTCATGTGCTAACTGATGATTACGTTTTCTTAATCATGGACATTGTTCTTGTAACAAGGATGTCAGTAGCAATGGGAACATATTGTTAGCAGAACAATGATGTTGAACCGACCCCAGTATTGAATGATATACTTAGAGATCACATCGTAACTACGTTATAAGTCATATCATGAATTGTTATCATATACGTAATTCCTTAGACCATGAGAGTATCGAGTTGCTTCACACAGGAAGACATGCTTTGGTTCTTAGATGAATCCTCCCGTAAATGGGAAGTAGTAAAATAAGTTCTGGGTATGTCAGATGGTGTGGCTAGTGACTGTGATAGTTCAAGAATGGGATTTGCTCCTTCACGATGAAGAGATATTGACTTTGGGCCCACTCGGTATGATGGTACCCATTATAGTCTGGCCAGACGCATTGTGATTCAGTCACGGGGATACCGGAATACAATAACGAGAAATAGAGACAAACGAGCAAAGAGGATAACGAGTGGCTTGTGTTCAAGAAGTTGTTACACATGGGTGCCAAACATCTCTCCTCTAACTTTGTCATATATCACGAAGCAAAGGGAATGGTACATGAATAAACATAATGGTTCACTCGAAGTTTCTTCGTGTATGTGTGGGAGTCAACATGGGTGTCCATGGCTCCGCTGTTGATTATTGGCTATTGACAAAAGGCTGTTGACCTATGTCCGAAAGATGTTCTGAGTCATGTCCGCATTATACCGAACCTATTGGGTCACACACTTAACGAGCAGTAGTCTGTTAGAATACTAGTAAGGTAGAAGGTTTAGTGGAAGCAAAGCAGAATAGTTCATACGGGTACCGGAAGTAGTTTCGGAGATTTATGGAATTGTTCATAAGGGCACCAGAAGTAGTTCTGGGTATTTAAGGATATGTCCGGATCACTCTGGAGTAGTCCTAGGTGGTTCCGAATCATATGAGAATGGTACTGGGGAAGTCCTGGATCAACCGGAATAGTTTCTGGATAATCGCTGGGCGTCCTAACAACCTTCGCGGTCATCGGGTGGCTTAAATTGTAACTCGGATGGTTTTTTAAACTATCCAGATAGCTCCGGAACGTCCGAGAACGGTCCCGGGAGGTCCTGGAAGTGCTCCAGAAGTGTCCGGAATGTCCCGAAACGGTCCCGGTATGTCCCGGAAGGTCCTGGAAGCTTCTAGAAGGTCATGGAAGGTTCCGGAAGATTCCGGGCAGTACCACCCACTCCCCTGCGCCCCTAGCCTTGGGGGGCAAGCCACCTAGGCTGCCCTGGCCGGCCAAGGGGGTGGGGGCGCACCAAGGGGAAGGAAACCTCCTCCAGGTGGGAATACCAAAACCCATTATGGCAGTTTTCCGGTGGGAAGGTGTGGTAAGGTTTGGAAGGCTTGGGAGTCCAAGTTGGACTCCCAATTCCCCTTGAGCTGCGCCCCAAGGGCCTCTTGGCCACCTATATAATGTGGGGGAGGGGTGGGGGCGCAAGACAACTTGTCCCCAAGGTCTATGCGCCACCCTCCCTCCTCTAAACCCCGTTGCTCCACTTTTAGACCCCGGTTTAGACGCTGTTCTAGATCGGAATCCGTTAGGGTTTTCTCCCTCTAGTTTTATCGGTGGCGTTCATCTCTGGACGGCGGAGCGCTGCTGGATTGCTGCTACGGGATGTCTGGATACTAATGGAGGGGTCGTACCTTCGACCCTTCTTCGAGGAGCTTGTTCATGGGACTTGTCCGTGGGACTAGATCGCGGGACTTGTTCGTGGGATTGATCGAGGGACTGTTCGTGGGAGAACTTGCGAGATCTACTTCCACTACGTCCACGAGCTTCACCAACTCTACTTCCGCTACATCGGTTGGTGAGCCATGACCTAAAACCTTGTATGCAATCTTCTTGGATGATCTTGGGTTCTTGATTCGTAGGCCGAAATTTTTTGTTTTCTACTACGTTTCCCAACAGTGGTATCAGAGCGATCCTTGATTAGATGCATGTTTAGGTAGATCATATGTTGATATGAGGCATTGATTTTCTTGTTGCTTCCCTGTCATGTGATTTTTTTTATGCTTGATAGCAAGTTGAGGTTTTGCTACAAGGATTGAGTTTTCCATCGATCCCTCTATGCTGCTTTCAGTATGCTGGTTGCCTTGATCATGGTCTACATCAAATCCTTGGATCTCATCTTAATCTCGCAATAGAAGATTTAACATGGAGGGGCTTGTGGATTTTATGAACTCAAATCCACACGGGGGTCACGCGTTGAACGAAGTTTGGCTTGTGGCATTAGTTGCTGCACGCACCCCGTATGTTAAACTAGCAACAAAAGAAGTATCGTGTTTTGTTTTATCTAGGGTTTCTCGTTTGCCTTGTAAACCTACTTAACAACCACGATAAAAGTTGCAACAACCCGTGTAGATGGCGATCTAACTCGTTTTTGCAGAGTATGCATGTGATGTGGTATAGCCTTCAAAATTTGCAATGTGTTTGTATGAGATGCTATATGTTATGTAATATTTATTCGCGACCTGCGTGTCGTGGTACGGCATGATGACTGGAGTCATATGATTGTCACTTAATTATGGCCTGCGTGCCAGAACTGTTTATTAGCTCGAGGCAAAGCAATAGATAGATGCAAAGGTGATGATCTACGATGCGGAGGTGGACCCCGACGCACATGCCGGAAGTCGTGCTGATGGTCCCGGCGCCAAGGACATAGTTGGTGTACACGGTGACTTCTACCACGACGACGTGAAGACAACGAAGACTTCACGAAGCAAAGGGCTATACTATATCACATAATTTTATGAACTGCCCGTGATGTTTATCCCTTTGATGCACCCTTGTTTGATGCGCGGTAGTCGTTTTTTATTAGGGTGATCTCTCGCAAAACAATATCAAGTTGATAGTGTTCTTCCAACTGTAGCATCGTCTATACTATGTTTCACACCGGAGCAGGTCATATCACATGGGTGCACACGTGTGTGACGCATAAAAGGCGGGTGTGTTAAAAGAACACACAACGCATTACACTTGGTTGTCTTGACGGTTTGGATAAAAGTTTGCTACCGGAACACGCCCATCGAAAGATGAACAAGAATCACCTTTGGCGTGATTGGCAAGTTGGCCTACCGGTCCAGTCTAAGTCATCAGTGATGTCACATCAATGGCGGACGATTGGGTTGGATCTTGAATCACTCCAGCATCAATTACGAGAGATATTGATCTGAGTGGGAGCGCACTAAGTAATTAAATTGATTAATCACAAGTGCAACTTAATTATGAACAAAGTCTTAGTATTTGCATTATCGTTGTAGAATAATGGCTCGCGTTACCACCTTCCCAATTGATTTTGATTAACTGTTTTATCTAGTAAAAACTTTACGATTGGTACCGTATTGTGAGGACTATCCTCAATAGTGTCGAGAAGGAGCTTGTCCTATCGCAAATTTTTGATGCTCTCCCGCTGATGCTATGGATGATGTGACTTATGTTCATAATCCAAAATGCTAGAATTCCACGACAGCTAAGTGCATTGTCTTCACCATCATGAAACCCGAACTTCGAAAAGTTTGGGATAGTTATGTTATATTCATGGAACTGAAAAATAAGTTTTCAGTAGTAAGACAATTAATGTTGGATATAAGATATCTAGTACAATGTATGATTGTAAGCATTAGTGAAAATGTTCATTGTGCTCTAAACAAAACTGATGTGTGGGATCCAGAAGAACAATGCTCATATGATGATGAGGATTAAGGGAAAGGAAGTTCTATAGGGTGTTAGTAAGACTTACACGCCGGAAAGTCCATGGCCTGCGCCACCCTTGATCATGTGTGATCTTCTGTGAGTAGGAGTGACATTGGAAATAGAACTATGATACGTATAAAGGCAAAACGAAAGAAGACTGGAATAACCAGCTCAGAAATGAAAGTCATACGGAGTTATAGATGAATTCATTGCTGGTCATGAGATGTAATTCTTGGGAATCATGATTAAGCAGTTAATTGTGGATTCTGTATATTGTGATTAAACTGTTGATCACCGGAATATCACATCGATTGCATATTGTTGCAACTCGATGCAAGAAATACTATGGCCTTTATGACTAGCTAATGATGAGTTTTGACACGCTCGGGAACACGGTAAAAGGTTTACTATACCGTGTGTTGACTCTATGATTATCTTCATAATTCATTTTAGAGTTGAGTAAATTGTTACTACACTTTAGCCTTGTTGCAAAACATCATTTTTGAATCATGTTTATTGCAATAGAGTTGTTCAAAGCTATGAATAACGTAAAGGCCATACTTCCATTATGAATAGGGTGTATGTTATGAATCTTGATAATAATACTAAACATTCATAACACTGACGCTAAACGTCGCAAGAATGACAGAAATACCACATAGATGTGGCACTGCCGTTTATCACAAGTGACATAACATGCATGAAGAATTTCCATAAGTGATGGACTTTCGAGTCATATGATTATGAATCACTTGACGCTTGCGATCTTTGTCTCGAAGTAATGTGACTAAAACACCGTTGATAGGCCATACATGAACGGGCAACTAAACCATTGGTAATCATACATGATGATGTGTGTAGTCCAATAAGTGTAGTTGTGTGCAGTGGATTCCCTATCTTCACTCATGAGTTGAAGTAGATATGTGGATATCTGTTCAATAGAGACATACGTCTGAAATCTTTGAAATGTTCAAGGAATTATAGAGTGAAATAGAAATTCATTGTAACGAGAAAAATAAAGCTTCTGCAAATTAGATTGTAGAAAGTAATATTTGAGTTACAAGTTTAGCGAACGTCTGATGAGTTGTGAAGAAGTGTCATAACTTGCGTCTCCCGGAACACCACTATGAGTAAACAGTTCGAGAGATGTAATCAAGCCATGTATGACACGGTAATATCAAATATGACGTTTATCAATTTGCCATTATACTTATTAAAGTTATGCGTTAGTGACTACAGCTTTTACACTGAAAAGAGCACCATCAAATCTGTTGAAATGACACCATATTAGATGTGGTATGGACTGTTAAAACCATGTTGTCTTTTCTTAAAATTTGGGTATATGAGGCATATGTTTGACATACTCAAAACCCCAAATCAGATAAGTGCTACTTTGTTAAGGTTATGCCAAAAGTTTTGGTATTCCTCTATCACTACACAAAAGCACAACTGTTTTCTGTTAAGAACAATGTGTTTTGAAGAAAAATAGTTTCTTACAAAAGAGTGAGTGGGAGGACAGTGCAACTTGTCAAAGATTGTTGAATCTTCAGAGAAGTGCGCAGCTGAACCACACAGGTTAGACAAAACTCGTACAAACATTCATGATATGTAAAACGAGATATTGTTGTTCGACAATGATAAACCTGTGATATACAAAGAAGCGTTGATGGGCCCTGACTCCGGGATTTGGCTAAATGCCAAATAATCCGAGATAGTATCCATGGAAGTAAGTCAAGTTTTGAACTTGGTAGACCCTCCGAAATACTAAAAGTCTGAAGAACATATATATATGGATCTATGATTGATTCGGATGAAATTGTTTTATCCATAAAGCTCAACTCGTTGGAAAATTTCTTTTTAACAAGTACAAAAGTTGACTACGGCGAAGTAATGTCGACCGTAGAGATGCTTTAGTCAGTTCGGGTTATATTAGCAATTACTACATATCTCATTTATAGGATATGGTAGAATGAACGTCAAAACAACGTTCCTACACGGAAAAATAACAAAGGACGTATATGTGATACGACCGGAATGTTTTGTCGATTCAAAGGATGCTAAAATAGATGCAAGCCTTGGATGTCCAGTGATGGACTGAAGCTAGCAGAATGGAGTTGGAATCTTCGTTATGATGAAATTGCCAAAAGAGTTTGTTGTCATCAGGAATAACGAAGATGCTTGAATATTCAAGAAAGTAAGTGGGAGCTGAATGATATTTCTAAAACCTTATGTAGATGACATATTGTTGATTAGAAATGATGTAAATTTCTTGACACGATTAAGGACTTCGTTGGAAATAGTTTTCAGTTGAACAACTTGGGTTGATATAGCATTAGTATTGAGCACAGTGATCTATGAAGATAGTAAGTGCCTGATCATGCTAAAGCCAACACTACATATTGACATGATACTAAAGTAGTTTACATGAAATGCCAAGAAACATGTTCTTGCCGAAGTCGTGGTGAAAAGTAGTTTGCAGAAATCAGTGTTGATGAACACAGATAAGCAAAAACACGTGAATTGAATTCCACTCACCTGTGTGTTTGGATTAATCATGTACACCATAATATGTAAAACGACCAGATATGTCCAATGCTCCAAAAGGTTGTGAGCAAGATACCAAAGTGATCAATATGTTGATCATTGGACAAACAGTGAAAAGTTAAACTTATGATAGATAAGATTTGTTTCTCGGAAAATGGAGAGAATGAAGAGCTCGTTGTAATGAGTTACATCAGCTGAATTTTTGATGTAAATAGTTACACCAATTCAGTCTTCATACTTACTCCGATCGATTTTCGATTTTAATTGGGATTATGTGTTTCACACATAAGGGTGGCACAGTATGAAGGAACTGTGTTAAAGTTAGATACTGTGGCGAATTCTATAACAGAGGCTAAGTATATTGTTGCTTAAAGAAGTAACAAGGGAGGGTATTTTGAATCATAAATTCATTTATGAACATGGTATGGTTTCCTAGATGCTTGAAGCTCATGGAACATTGACGAATGATTTCATGACTTATTCTAAAGGAACCAAGGTCCTGCCAAATGATTCAAACATATACAAAGCTAAACTGATAAAATTAGTGAATTTTATGATAGCGTGAAAACGCGAAGATATGCAAGATACAAACGGGCCTGAAACGTCAGATCCGAAGATGAGGTCTATACCACAAATGAAGCATTTATTACACCGGTATGCCATAGGTGTAAAGTGCTCAAGCACTGACAATATTATTGACTCAAGCTTGGGGATGCCCCCATGCATCCCCAATAAATATTCAAGGAGACTCAAGCGTCTAAGCTTGGGGATGCCCCCGTGCATCCCCTTCTCCATCAACAATCATCAGTTCGTCCTTCGTCTGACTATATTTTTATCACTTCATGCGTTATGTGCTATGCTTGGAGCGTCTCGCTCTTAGGTTTTATTTTTAGTTTCTTTAGCTTTGCTTGCTGTTCATAACAAGTTAGGTCCTGTCTTACTTTGTGTGGGAGAGAAAAACTCTCCACTTTCAAAATCTAGAACACATCATAGGATTTTTCATGCCTATCTTCTTGCTGTTGTGTGTTCTTTATCTTTTCATAGCTACTGCCATGTTTAGTTTTAGTTTTAGTTTTAGTTTGTCTTTAGCAAGAGCCTTGGATTTTGTTTTAGTTTGTTGCTGGAACTCTTTTTAGTCTTCATGTTTATCTTGTTAAGAGAGTTGGTTGTTGCACTGAGTTGTGTCTTGTCTTGAAAGTAGGTAATTGAGGTTGCTATTTAATTTTAGTAGTAGCTTGCAATAGTTTTGAGGTATTGATGTGAGTAATGTTTGAACTTTTGGTGTCAAGAGCTCTTGCCTATTAGTGATAGGTGTCGTATTTTGGGAAATCCGTGTTTATTTTCAAAACCTACAAAACTAGTTGAGAACTCTAGCTACTAGATGGATCACTACTCTTCTGAGAAGTCGAATATTAGAGTACACTCATGTACCATGAGTCGAGGATGAGCAAGGATAACCAAACCCCCATATACTCCTCCTCGGGGTACTTGTCTCTTTGTGAACCTCCTTATTAGATCGAGAGTTACCCATAATAAGTGCATGAGTTCTTCGGACTAATGTAAGTATTGAGAGTTGACACTTCCACCTTCCCATATTTTGGTAGCCTTTCCCGTGCCGTGCATTGCCTTCTTCTCACTCCGAGAGTTGGTGTCCACCTTCGCCGGTACTTCCAAACCCTTGGCATGATACGCTCTTGTTGGGATACGGGGCAGAAAACACAAATTTTTCACACCTACGGTACCCGAACCCAAGATCTATGCTATGGCGATGTAAAGTAACGGAGGGAATCGGTGTTCATACCTTTGAAGACCGAAAGAGGGAAACGTTCTTGCGAACGTGGTTGGCGTAGACTCAGAACTACGACCTCCCTGTCGTGTAGAAGACCACCACCGGCGAGGATGACTCTCGGTAAACCTCCAGCGACGAAGCAGCACCACAGGTGTAGTGCCTCGAAGAGATTATACACGTACGGTACAATCGATGTTCCTCCCGGGCTCCGAACCAGGCGAGCAGCGGAAGAAAGATGGCTACGGATCCCGACTCTGGCAGAGCGACGGCCTGCCTTATGGTGGAGAACTCCAATCCTGGTGCAGACTCCAAACAAGGGGAGTCCACTTCCGGGAAAAGGAGAAGGAAGAAGAAGGAGATTGGTGTGTTGGGAAAAGGGGGGGTCTACCCCTCCTTATATAGGCCAAGGGGGGGTGTGATCCTCCTCCCCTCCCCCATGTGGGACTAAACCCCCAAGGGGGGGGAGGTGCGCCGGCCAAGAGGGGGGGATGGGCCCCACCCTTGGCGCCAAGCCCAAGGGGGGAAACCCCCTCCTCCCCTAATGGGCCCCATGGGCCCATATAGCCTTTTTCCCATTTTTTTAATTTTTTTAATATGTTTTAAATATTTAATCCAGATAATTAAATAATAAAACATTATTAAAACAATTAAACTTTATTTTGAACTATTCAAAATGTCTGGAAACTATTCCGTCCTCCTACGGAACTATTCCGGTGATTTCTCCTATTTCACCGATTGATCCGGTAACTGTCCTATGTATCGATTGCCCTTAAGTGTAACACCCTAACGGTCAGGGAAACAGCAGACATGGTCGAGACTCTTCTCATTGACCAATGACTAGTCAGTTGGACCTTGTTACAATCCTTGACAGCCCCTGCGCTTCCATCGAATGAACTTCGATCGCTTTTGGAAACCGTTAACGATACGACATAATCCCTTTGTGCTGCGGTACTTTCTTTGTCCGAGGTTTGATCGTCGGTATCCCACATACCGTGTTCATATCTCGTTCACAACAAACAACTTCTCTCGTCCATGATTATTGCATCTCTTGTGACCTAGTCACGTCCTTGCAAGGTGTTGATGCAATATCATCGAGTGGGCCCAGAGTACCTGTCCTGTCACAAGGACTGACAAATCCCGCTTTGATCTATTAACATACTCATCAACCATCTATTTCGGAATACCCAAAGTGCTCCGTTATAGCCAGCATATTTCAGTCAGGCGGTGGGATACAAATCAAAGTCTCCTCATAGATCATGATTACGTATGATCATTACGGTCTAAGGACTAAGCCATACGTTACAAAGTCATAGCAACGCTGAACTATGTGACTCGATCACATTGCAATACTTTAGGTGGGTGTACGTCCATCACATCATTCCCCTTAATGATATGACTTCATTGTCAATGGACTTAAGTGTCGCCATGATCATGAAAGCTTGATCAATCAATTGCCCAATGAGATAGTTTACCCGAGTTAAACTACAGACCATGTTTTATACTACACCTGTATTAGTATTTCCATGTAATACAGTTATAGCACAGTATAAAACGTATTATGAACAAAATGGATATGTGACAAATATCTTTATTAATTTGTCTCTAGGGCACATATCCAACAGTCTCCCACTTGCACTAGAGTACAAATTACACTAGTTTACATCAGGTATGTATCTAACACCAATGGTCTCTCGGTGTTCTTCAAACTTGCCCTGTGGAAGAGGTTTAGTCATCGGATCTACTGCGTTCAGATCCGTATGTATCTTGTGAATCCTAGTGTCCATCCCTGACGTAGTCTCGCGTCACATGGAACTTTCGGAGGATGTTCTTGGTTGTAGAGTGAGTTCTTGGCTCCTTCGCGTTAGCAATGGCACCCGTGTTATCGCAGAAGATCCCCACGGGGTCAGTGCAACTAGGAAAGACGCCAAGCTCGATCACGAACTTCTTCAGCCACAACGCCTCGTTTGACGCTTCACAAGCGGCAATATACTCCGACTCCATTGAAGATTGAGCGACGACTGACTGTTTGCCGCTCCTCCAGCTAATTGCGCCACCGTTCAACATGAAAACATATCACGTCTGGGATTTCGAGTCATCTAGATCTGAGCCGAGGCTTGCGTCAACGTAACCTTTTACGGTGAGCTCCTCATCAACTCCTCCATAAACGAGAAAGAGATCCTTGGTTCTTCTTAAGTACTTAAGGATGTTCTTTACTGCTGTCCAGTGAGCTATTCCAGGGTTACTCTGGTAGCAATTAGTCATACTAATGGCCAGCGCTAAATCCGGTCTGGTACATAACATAGCATACATGAGAGAACCTATGGCTGAGGCATAGGGCTTTGAGGACATCTCCTCTTTCTATTTTGCTGTGGTTGGGCATTGAGTCACGCTTAATTTGACACCTTTTATAACTGGCAAGAGACCTCTCTTGGAGTCATCCATTTTGAACCTCTTCAAAATCTTGTCAATATAAGTGTTCTGACTCAAGGCCAGCCGTCGATTAGGTCTATCTCTATAGATCTTAATCCCCAATATGTACGCAGCTTCACCTCGGTCCTTCATGGAAAATTGTCCATTCAGATATTCCTTCACTTCCTCTAAGAATTTCTTATCGTTCCCTATTAGTAATATGTCATCTACATATAACACAAGGAATGCTACAGAGCTCCCACTCAGTTTCTTATGGACGTAGAACTCTTCGACGTTTTGGACAAATCCAAAAGCTTTAATGATCTCATCAAATCGAAGATTCCAGCTCCGAGATGCTTGCTTCAACCCATAGATGTACCGTTGAAGCTTGCAAACCTTACCAGCGTTCCTTGGATCGACAAACCCCTCTGGTTGCATCATATACAACTCTTCCTCAATGTTGCCATTTAGGAATGCAGTATTCACATCCATCTGCCATATCTCGTAATCATGATATGCAGCTATTCCTAGTAGGATCCGAATAGACTTTATCATCGCTACAGGAGAGAACGTCTCCTCGTAGTCAACTCCTTGAATTTGTCGGAAACCCTTCGCGACAAGTCGAGCTTTATAGACAGATACGTTTCCGTCTGCGGCAGTCTTTTTCTTGAAAATCCATTTATTCTCGACGGCCTTGCGGTCCTCGGGAATATCCACCAAAGTCCATACTTTGTTGGTGTACACGGAGTCTATTTCGGATTTCAGGCTTCAAGCCATTTCTCGGACTCGGGTCCCTCCATTGCTTCTTTGTAACTTGTAGGTTCATCCGACTCATCAGCCGAGATTGCATTCACAAGCTGTCCGTAAAACTCAGTAGGTTGACGGACTCTTGATGACCTACGGGGCATAAAAGGTTCCTCTTCATTCTCATCATGATCATCATCAATGTCATGATCGTTATGAATGTCGTTCTGGCCATTCTCTTCAGCTCCCACTGTGGAAGATGGTTCCAGAACAATTTCCGTAGCCGTTTCTTCCAATTGGAGTGATTGGTCAGTCACTTCATCGAGGTCTATTTTCCTCCCACTCAACTCTTTCGCGAGAAACTCCTTCTCAAGAAAGTGTCCCGTCTTGGCAACAAACGTTTTGCTGTCAGACTTGTTGTAGAAGGTGTATCCAAAAGTTTCCTTGGGATAGCCCACAAAGATGCACTTATCCGCCTTGGATTCAAGTTTGTCAGGCTGTAGTTTCCTAACATAAGCCTCACAACCCCAAATCTTCAGGTGAGACAACTCAGGTTTTGTGCCATGCCATTCTTCAAATGGTGTTGTCTTTATGGATTTGGATGGTGCCCTATTAAGAATATGAACGGCAGTTTCTAATGCATACCCCCAGAATGACACATGAAAATCAGTATGAGACATCATCGATCGTACACTATCCAATAGGGTTCGATTACGTCGCTCAGCCACATCGTTTCTCTGAGGTGTGCCTGCCGGCATAAGCTGTGGTACTATGCCACAAGACTTCAGATGATTGCCAAACTCGCGACTCAAATACTCGCCACCTCGATCCGATCGAAGGTGCTTGATTTTTCTTCCGAGTTGATTTTCGACCTCATTCTGAAATTCCTTGAACTTTTCAAAGGTTTCAGACTTGTGCTTCATCAAGTAAATATACCCATATCTACTCAAATCATCAGTAAAGGTCACGAAGTAACGAAGACCATTGCGAGTGGGGACGTTCATGGGTCCACATACATCCGAGTGAATGATCCCCAATAAGACATCCGCATGCTCCATTACGCCATTGAATGGAGTCCTTGTCATTTTGCCCATGAGGCATTGTTCACATGTATCAAGGGATCCAAAATCCAATGACTCAAGAAGTCCATCCTTATGGAGCTTCTCCATGCGTTTTATACCAATATGACCAAGTCTGCAATGCCACATCATCATGTGATCTTCATCATTCTTCAATCTTTTGGCCTCAATATTGTTAACGTGACATACGTCACCATCAAGATCAAGTACGAATAACCCATGCAACTCCGGTGCGTGAACATAAAACATTTCATCCTTATAAATCGAACAACCAATTGTATCAGACTTAAAAGAATAGTGGTCTCGCTTCAAGCAAGAGCCACTAACGATGTTCACACTCAACGCGGGTACATAGTAGCAATTATTCAGAACTAAAAGCAATCCCGAAGGGAGACTAAGAAGCTTCGTGCCGACCGCCAAGACCTCAATCCGACAGCCATTCCCCACGCGCATCGTCACTTCATCTTTGAGCAAGCGTCTCCTATTCCTTAATCCCTGAATGGAATTAGAAATATGAGCGACAGATCCTGTATCAATTATCCAGGATGTGTTCCCAGCGCTTGTCAAGAGAAGATCAACAATATGTATATCAAATATACCTTCGTCTCTCTTGGCGACCTTGCTAGCCTTCTTGTCCTTTAGGTACTTGGGACAGTTGCGTTTCCAGTGACCTTCACCCTTGCAGTAGAAGCACTCCACTCCGAGTTTAGGCTTGGGTGCCTTGGGAGGAGCGGCAACTGACTTTCCATCCCTCTTAGGGCCACCTCTCTTGGCCTTCTCCCGCCTGCTTGACTTCTTGAAGTCAATGGTCTTGTTGACCATGAAGACGGCGTGCTCCTTCTTGATCTCAACCTCGGCGCTCTTTAGCATGGCGAACAACTCAGAAGGGGTTTTGGTCATGCCCTGCATGTTGTAGTTCAGCACAAAGCCTTTGTAGCTAGGGGGAAGCGACTGCAACACCCTATCAACAGCAAGTTCATCTGGAATCTGGCATTCCAGAGCATTCAAGCGCTGAACGTAGCTAGACATTTTGACTACGTGCTCACTCACGCTGCCGTGCTCGTCCATCTTTGCTGAGAAGAAGGCTTCAGAAGCCTCGTACCGTTCAGCCCTGGCTTGAGGTGCGAAGACCGCCTTGAGGTCGGTGATAATCTCATATGCACCCATCCTCTCAAAGTGTTTCTGCAGCTCAGCCTCCATGGAGTAGAGCATGCCACTCTGGACAAGGTTGTAATCATCAGTCCTGGAGAGATAGACATTCTTCTCGTCTTGACTGGCATCATCTGCTGGTGCGTCACCTAACGCGTCCTCTAGTACATATGCCATTTTGAGGGGAACGAGGAGAAATCTTAGGGTGCGGAACCAGTTGGTGAAGTTTGTCCCATCTGTTTTTAGCTTATCTTTCTCTAGGAATGATCCTAAGTTGAACGAGGGGCGAGGTGCTGCCATCTACAAGGTTGATTCACAAGGATACATACTTAGACTTTTGTTCATAATGTGGAGTTTCAATTTAATCTCAAAATTCTAGAAAGCTCCCACTTAGATAAACACCTCTCAATTTAACTAAGTGATTACACAATCCCAGCCCCCATACCTCCCCCGATAGTTACGGCTTTCAGTATGCGAACCAGGTAGGCCTCTAAGCCAATCACATCAGGCATGTGACTCGTGTTCGACCTTTCGGTCTTCTGTGTTCCAGGCCCGCATCTACATACGTCAAGCCTGCCAATCGGACCTTGATGTTAGCTGTTCAACAAGGCCATATCTGCATATGCCAGGCTTGCCGAACCCAACCTCATGCGAACTCCGTTTAATATGTAGGACAACTCCGGTATGTACAAAGCATCAAGCCATATGGGAGAATCTTCCAGGCGGTGCCCACCAAGGGAGAACACAATGTTGGTATTGTGAGAGATGGTCCTGTTTCGTGCTACCGTCGATATATCTAGCATACTAGCATAAAACAGGAAGTAAAACTGTAAATCATACAACCTATGATCCCCCTTCATGCAAAGCAAAGTTAAACGCCTTTCTACTTTAGCTTGTGCAAGTTTTACGTGGCTGCTAGGGGTTTCGAGAGAGAGAACCGTTTCTATCCTGCGAAAAACATGCCACAACACCGTCTCCTATCCGTCTCTATTACACCCCTGTCGGGGCCCTCCGTTGCAAACATCTTCGCATCGCTAATGCAGAGAGACAGACACCCCCCCAGCCACTTTATATGGTACAAGCCATATGTCAAGCGTGGAACCAGTCTCGCGTAAACGCGTAAGGTCGGTCGGGGGCCGCTTCATCAAACATTGCCGCAACGCTAAATGAGTACACGTGGGAGGGTAACGAATGAAGATTCGATGCCCACATCCTAGATGTGTTCTACCCGTACAATACATCTACGCATAGCTAGCTCATGATACCACTGTTGGGATACGGGGCAGGAAACACAAATTTTTCACACCTACGGTACCCGAACCCAAGATCTATGCTATGGCGATGTAAAGTAACGGAGGGAATCGGTGTTCATACCTTTGAAGACCGAAAGAGGGAAACGTTCTTGCGAAGGTGGTTGGCGTAAACTCAGAACTACGACCTCCCTATCGTGTAGAAGACCACCACCGGCGAGGATGACTCCCGGTAAACCTCCAACGACGAAGCAGCACCACAGGTGTAGTGCCTCGAAGAGATTATACATGTACGGTACAATCGATGTTCCTCCCGGGCTCCGAACCAGGCGAGCAGCGGAAGAAAGATGGCTACGGATCCCGACTCCGGCAGAGCGACGGCCGGCCTTATGGAGGAGAACTCCAATCCTGGCGTAGACTCCAAACAAGGGGAGTCCACTTCCGGGAAAAGGAGAAGGAAGAAGGAGATTGGTGTGTTGGGAAAAGGGGGGTCTACCCCTCCTTATATAGGCCAAGGGGGGTGTGATCCTCCTCCCCTCCCCCATGTGGGACTAAACCCCCAAGGGGGGGAGGTGCGCCGGCCAAGAGGGGGGGATGGGCCCCACCCTTGGCGCCAAGCCCAAGGGGGGAAACCCCCTCCTCCCCTACTGGGCCCCAAGGGCCCATATAGCCTTTTCCCATTTTTTTAATTTTTTAATATGTTTTAAATATTTAATTCAGATAATTAAATAATAAAAATATTATTAAAACAATTAAACTTTATTTTGAACTATTCAAAATGTCTGGAAACTATTCCGTCCTCCTCCGGAACTATTCCGGTGATTTCTCCTATTTCACCGATTGATCCCGTAACTGTCCTATGCATCGATTGCCCTTAAGTGTAACACCCTAACGGTCCGGGAAACAGCAGACATGGTCGAGACTCTTCTCATGGACCAATGACTAGTCAGTTGGACCTGGTTACAATCCTTGACAGCCCCTGCGCTTCCATCGAATGAGCTTCGATCGCTTTTGGAAACCGTTAACGATACGACATAATCCCTTTGTGCTGCGGTACTTTGTTTGTCCGAGGTTTGATCGTCGGTATCCCACATACCGTGTTCACATCTCGTTCACAACAAACAACTTCTCTCGTCCATGATTATTGCATCTCTTGTGACCTAGTCACGTCCTTGCAAGGTGTTGATGCAATATCACCGAGTGGGCCCAGATTACCTGTCCTGTCACAAGGACTGACAAATCCCGCTCTGATCTATTAACATACTCATCAACCATCTATTTCGGAATACCCAAAGTGCTCCGTTATAGCCAGCATATTTCAGTCAAGCGGTGGGATACAAATCAAAGTCTCCTCATAGATCGTGATTACGTATGATCATTACGGTCTAAGGACTAAGCCATACGTTACAAAGTCATAGCAACGCTGAACTATGTGACTCGATCACATTGCAATACTTTAGGTGGGTGTACGTCCATCACATCATTCCCCTTAATGATATGACCTCATTGTCAATGGACTTAAGTGTCGCCATGATCAGGAAAGCTTGATCAATCAATTGCCCAATGAGATAGTTTACCCGAGTTAAACTACGGACCATGTTTTATACTACACCTGTATTAGTATTTCCAAGTAATACAGTTATAGCACAGTATAAAACGTATTATGAACAAAACGGATATGTGACAAATATCTTTATTAATTTGTCTCTAGGGCACATATCCAACAGCTCTGTCATCATAAGCCTCCTTTTATCTTTCCTCAAAACAGCCACCATACCTACCCATCAAGGCATTTCCATAGCCTTTCCGAGTTACATTGCCATGCAACTTCCACCTCTTCATGACTTGATCTTCATGTCATACATGTTCCTGCTACACTGGCAGCGACATACCTTGCATACATCATGATAATTACATCTTCTTTATGATTTTGAGTACCTTGTAAAGTGTGAAAGATCTCCTTTACCTTCTTGTAAAATAGAGTGTTGCCCTTAAGTGAGGAAAAGATCCCAAAGTGGACACATTAAAAGATCCCAAAGTGGACACATTAAAAGATCCCAAAGAGGACAAATGAGATTTAAATAGAAAGAGCCATTGAGGCCACCAAAAAAATACAAAAAATAGAAAAGGAGAAAAAAAAGAAATAAAAAGAGAGAAAGGGGCAACACTACTATCCTTTTGAGAGATCCACACTAGTACTCCCTTTATATCTTTGTACTCCATAGAGATGATCATTATGCATATAGCTATGTGGGGACCTTCACACTATAGAACTTGGCTTGCATATTCCAAGGATGAGCCTCCTCAAACGAGCTCTAGGTCTTCATGAGCGAGCAAGTTAGATGCACACCCACTAGTTCCATTGGAGAGCTTCTTAGCTCGTATGTGCGTCCGTTGCATGGCAATCCCTACTCCTCACATCATATCTATCATTTGGCATCTCTTGCCTATGATTGTCCTCATTGATGTGAGCCTTTCTCATCCTTTTTGTCTTCCTCCTCCACCATATTTCTCTCTTTGCCATCCTAAGTGTCAACTCTCGTGCTTACGCTCATCCATTGCATGAGTTCTCGAAATATCGAAAAGAAGTGGATCAAATTGACTTGTACCTGGCTAGTGGTCTGGGGATGAGTCAAGATAAGATTCCAAAGAAGACCAAGTGTGAAACTTTAGTAGATTGAGTTCTCAACACAAAAATACTTTTTTCTCGTATTCCCTATCCCCCTTCTTGCACGCAAACACCATTTGGAGACATTCGAGTCACGGATAGCGAGAGCTCTTGCACCTTTTGTTCTTTTGTTACTTGTTTCAATGCTAATATAGACTCTTGCCTGTTATGACTTGAATTGAATCTCTAACCTTGATTGCTTTACTTTTCAAAGTTCTTATATGGTTGCTAGCATGTCACCACAGAAATTATGTTGTTTTCATTTACCTACTCGAGGACGAGCAGGAATTAAGCTTGGGGATCTTGATACGTCCAAAACGTATCTATAATTTCTGCTTGCTCCATGCATGTTTTGTGTGATATTGCTATGATCTAGATACACTTTCATACACTTTTGATCATATTTGGACTAACCTATTAACTTAGTGCACCCCAGTGCCAGTTCCTGTTTTCTGCTGTTTTTCTATTTCAGTTTTCCCCCATATAAAAAGTGCCAAAAAAATTCGGGAAAATTCAGATAAAAAATCAGCGTGACGGAAGCTTCGAGAAGAGCCCGGGAGGGGCCAGAGGGGAGCCAGGGGGCCCAGGCGGCCACCCGGCGTGGCCCCACCCCTGGGGCCTCTGGCCCACCTCTGGCTTCCCCCTTTCGCCTATTTATCCCCCGTCACGGGAAAACCCCAGAAGCAGAACCCTATTCCGCGAACTTGCCTCTGTTCCGCCGCCGCGCTTCCGAAGATCGGGAGCACCAGAAGACCTTTTCCCGGCACCCTGCCGGAGGGAGGATTGACCTCCGGGAGTCTCCTCTCCACCATGGATGCTCCCCGGATATCCCGTGAGTAGTTTTCCTTGGACCATGGGTCTGTGATCAGTAGCTATGTGATGTTCTCCCCTCTTTGATCTTCATTGTTTAGACCTCGTGAGCTGCCCAACATGATCGAGGAACCTTTGTAATATTTCTGCTATTGCTATGTTGAGTTTGATAGGATCTGATGGATTATGAGATTATGTTCAGATTGTGATAGAGTAATATATTTGGTTTTTATATCTTATATTTTTGTTCCTAAGTAATTCTTGCATGTTCTCCGTTGCTGTTTATTGCTTTGGCCAAGTAGTAGGTAGTGACTCCAAGAGGGAGCGTTGTGCTAGATTGTGGGTTCATGCCCCCCGATGACACGCTTGAGTGACAGAAACATGAGTCTAGGGGATGTGTTGTTGCCACAAGGGGGAAAACAACGGTGCTTGTAACCGCGGTTACAAGGATTGTTTACTTTACGCAAAGTTCTTTTTAATGCAGTTGTCTGTTGCTTTGGGTTTACACTTTTGGTGGGGCTCGCAACTTAATACCAGCGAGATGTTCTGGATAGATATCTCAAGGTGGATGATTAGTAGTAGATGCAGTTGGATTACGGTCTACTTATTTTGGCGTACTGCCCGTGCTTTTGAGCCTCTTCCTTTCTTTTGTAGCATAGTTAGCATTGCGGTGCGTTCATAATCCTGTCAATTGCCTTTCTGTAATCTGTTTACCTCGCATAGCAATTTTATCGTCTTTTGGGAGAGAGACATCACTAGCGAACATCACGTATCCCGGTCCATACCCTTATCATTGTTTCCACACTATATTTACTTTTCTGCATTTACTTTCAAGTTGCTATTATTATCCCTTGCATTTTATCCTTTGTAAACAACAAGACCGGAGAGATTGACAACCTCTCTGAACTTCGTTGGGAACAAAGTTATCTGTGTCTGTGTGCAGGTCCGCGTCAGTTGCGCCGCTGACACCTACTTATCATCTCTGGAGTCCTGCTGGAGACAAACCTTGGTATCTTCACCGAGGGAAAACTGCTGCTGCACTACATCTCAACCCTCCACTCGGGGTAACCAACGAAGGGGGCGAGAAGCCGTCCTAGAAGAAGCATCTCCAAGGGCTATGGAACAGAGGAGGTCATTGAGTTTTGTGTTGACTTTATTCCTAACCTTAAGCCGATCGGTGTTCCTGAATCGCGCTATGAGGGGAGACTGGGTGGAAAAGGCACGCTAGGGAAGAAAGCAACAATGTGTATGGAGGGACATTCTTTCACTCAAGCACACTACACAGTTCTACATAATTCCATCTTGGTGGCTCCGTACATAGTGGAACACAAGGATATCTTACGCTCCGAATACCCGGAGCAACGTGAAGATTGGATTGATGGAGAACACATGAAGACTTTCGGCGGTTGGTTGCAAACACGTCTCATGAATGTCACTGATGAAGAACAACTATACTTGTTGGCCAAGCAACCATCTTCGACTATATCGACTTTTCAAGGGTACGAGATTAATGGGAATACATTTTACACGTTCGCCCAAGATAAAAAGAGCACCAACCAAAACAGTGGTGTCCGCTTTGATGCAGCATAGGGCAATGGGAAGAAGGTCACATATTATGGGTACATAGAGGAGATATGGGAACTTGACTATGGACCTAATTTCAAGGTCCCTTTGTTCCGGTGCAAATGGTTCAACCTGAAAGACGGGGTACAGGTAGACCCGCAGTACGGAATGACTACAGTGGATATCAAGAATCTAGGGTACGACACCGAACCATTCGTCCTAGCCAGTGAAGTGGCTCAGGTTTTTTATGTGAAGGACATGTCTACCAAACCGAAAAAAAGAAAATAAAGGCAAGAGTACACATCATACGATGAGCCAAAGCGCCACATAGTTCTTTCAGGAAAAATAAACATCGTGGGAGTAGAGGACAAGACAGACATGTCAGAAGATTATAATAAGTTTGATGATATTCCACCCTTCAAGGTAAAAACTGACCCAAGCATCATCTTAAATAATGAAGATTGTCCATGGTTGCGTCGTAATCAGAAGAAAGGGAAACACACCAACAAAACTCAGAAGACTAGCTAGATAGGGATCATAACTTGTGTATCTCAATATGGAAATCACTTTTGTGTAATGATGTTACTGTATGTAAGATATTAACAATGGACCTATTCAGAACCTTGTCTATATACGTGCTCTGGCTCAGCCCTATCAGGCGCCGGGATCTATCTCTATAAATCGTAATGCCCAATATGTAAGCGGCTTCACCTAAGTCTTTCATCGAAAAACTGCTTTTCAATGACTCCTTTATAGTGTTAAGAAATTCTTTATCATTTCCAATCAACAATATGTCGTCTACATACAGTATTAGAAAAGATATTACGCTCCCACTTACTTTCTTGTAAACACAAGCTTCTTCGCCATTCTGAATGAAGCCAAAACCTTTGACCACTTCATCAAAACGAATATTCCAACTCCGTGATGCTTGCTTTAGTCCATAGATGGATCTTTTAAGCTTGCACACCTTTCCAGCATCCTTTGGTGCGACAAAACCCTCAGGTTGTATCATGTATACATTCTCCTCGAGGTTCCCATTCAGGAAAGCTGTTTTGACGTCCATCTGTCATATCTCATAGTCGAAATATGCAGCAATTGCTAGCAAAATCCGCACAGACTTAAGCATTGCTACTGGCGAGAAAGTCTCATCGTAGTCAACTCCTTGCACTTGTCGGAACCCTTTCGCAACAAGTCTAGCTTTATGAATAGTGATATTTCCATCCGCGTCTGTCTTTCTTTTGAAAATCCATTTACATTCAATTGGTTTCACACCCTCTGGAGGGATCACCAAGTCCCATACTTGGTTTTCGTACATGGATTCCATTTCGGATTTCATGGCTTTTAGCCATTTAGTGGAGTTGGGGCTCATCATCGCTTCTTTGTAGTTCACAGGCTCATCATCTTCCAATATGAATACTTCGTTAGCATACCACTCGGGTAGCTGACGTACTCTGCCTGATCTCCTTGGTTCAGTCACTAGCTTCTCAGAAGTTCCTGCATCACTTGCAGGAGCTTCCGGTTCCTTCATCGGAATGACTGCTGGAACAACTTCCATCGTTTCATTCCATGGTTCCGAAGGTTCACTAACCTCATCAAGCTGTACTGTCCTCCCACTCACATCTTTGCTAAGAAACTCTTTCTCAAGAAAAGTTCCTCCTTTAGCAATAAAGACTTTGCCATCGGAGGGGTGGTAAAAGGAATAGCCTACGGTGTCTTTGGCATAACCTACAAAGTAGCACTTGTCTGTTTTAGGGTCGAGTTTGTTCGGTTGTAAACGTTTTACATAAACATCACAACCCCAAATTTTCAGGAACGAAATGTTGGGTTTGTTCCCATTCCACAACTCGTATGGTGTCGTTTCCACAGACTTTGACGGCGCCCTATTTAAAGTAAAACCGGTAGTCTCTAACGCATAACCCCAAAAAGATAGTGGCAGATCAGTTAATGACATCATGGACCTCACCATGTCTAACAAAGTTCGGTTACGCCTCTCAGACGCTCCATTTCTCTGTGGAGTTCCAGGTGGCGTCAGCTGTGAAACGATTCCACGCTCCATGAGGTGTTCTCTAAACTCATGACTAAGATATTCACCACCACGATCAGATCGTAGAAATTTGATTTTCTTGTCACGATGATTCTCAACTTCATTCTGAAATTCTTTGAACCTTTCGAAAGTTTCGGACTTTTGCTTCATTAAGTAAATATAGCCATATCTACTCAAATCGTCAGTAAAAGTTACAAAGTAGAGATATCCACCGCGCGCTGGTATACTCATCGGACCACACACATCACAATGTATTATTTCCAATAAGTCAGTCGCCCGTTCTACATGACCTGTAAACGGCGTCCGAGTCAATTTTCCCATCAGACAATACTCACATTTATCAAATGATTCGAAATCAAAAGATTGCAAAATTCCATCTTTATGAAGTTTCTGCATGCGTTTCTTTTCGATGTGACCTAGACGGCAGTGCCACATGTAAGTGGTATTATCAGTCTGCTTGAGACGTTTAGAGCTAGTGTTTAAGATGTCGTTACTACAATCAAGATCTAAATAAAACAGCCCATTCTTAATAGGTGCAAAACCATAGAACATATTCTTCAAGTAAATAGAGCAACCATTGTTCTCAGACTTAAAATTATAACCGTCGCGGATTAAACATGATCCGGACATAATGTTCTTACATATAGCAGGAATGAAATAACAATTATCTAATTCTATGGTAAATCCTGAAGGTAGATGTAGAGTGTAGACGCCCACGGCTTTAGCAGAGATCGTAGCTCCATTTCCGACACGCATCGTTACTTCATTCCTTTCCAGCTTCCTTATTCTCCTTAGTCCTTGTAATGAATTACAGATATGAGCAACAACTCCAGTATCAAATACCCACGACTTAGAGTGAGGGCCGGAAAGAAAAACATCTATGACATATATAACTTTTATACCTTCGCTGGTAAAACCAGGCTTCTTTCTATCTGCCAGATACTTCTTGCAGTTCCTCTTCCAGTGACCCTTAGCTTTGCAGTAGAAGCACTCAGTATCTTTGTTAGGGCCAGTGCCAGAGGGTTCCTTGGTCTTGGCGCCAGGCTTGCCGGCGCCCTTGCCCTTGGACTTGCCCTTCTTCTTGAAACTGGTGGTCTTGCTAACCGCCAACGTATAGTTAGGGTCAGCCTGCATGGTAGTCTCTGCATTTTTCAGCATTGCAAGCAGTTCATTAACTGACTTATCCATCCCGTTCATGCGATAGTTCTGAACAAAGCCTTTGAAACTTGGCGGGAGTGACATGAGGACAATATCTGTACCCAGTGATTCCGGGATTGGAAATCCCAGCTCAGTCAACCTTTGCCCAAGGCGCATGATTTTTATCACGTGCTCACTGACAGGTGTTCCTTCCTTCATCTTGCAATTCCACATGGCATGAGTTACCTCATACCGTTCAGTTCTAGCGTGTTTGGCATACAGAGCGTCTAACTCCTTAACAATTAAGTAGGGATCGGTGTTTTCAAACCTCCCTTGTAACTCTGATTCCATACACGCAGTCATAAGACACTGAACTGCGGTACTATCATCAAGCTTGGTCTGATGCACATTCTTCTCAACAACCGTGGCTTCAGGCCCCGGTGCTGCTGGGAGAGGTGTCGTCAGGACATAGTCCTTCTTAGCACTCCTGAGTACAATTCTCAGGGCACGGACCCATTCCGCATAGTTGCTTCCATCAGCTTTTAATTTTTCTTTCTCAATCAACGGACCTAAGTTAAACTGGGGATTGATACGGGCCATTTCAATCTACAACATAAACACAAGTTTCACTTTAGAAAATATTCATAATTAAGTTGCACTAATTAATCATACTATTAATTTTATTAAGTGCTCCCACTCAGATTAACATCTCTCGTAGTTAATTCTAAGTGATTCAAGATCCAAATTTAGTCGTCCGCCATTGATGTGACATCACTGATGACTTAGACTGAACTGGTAGGCCATCTTGCCAATCACGCAAGGTGATTCTTGTTCATCTTTCGATGGGCGTGTTCCGGTAGCAAACTTTTATCCAAACCGTCAAGATAACCAAGTGTAATGTGCTGTGTGTTCTTTTAACACACCCGTCTTTTATGCGTCACACCGTGTGCACCCATGTGACATGACCTGCTCCGGTGTGAAACATAGTATAGACGGTGCTACAGTTGGGAGAACACTATCAACTTGATACTATTTTGCGAGAGATCACCCTAATAAAACACGACTACCGCGCATCAAACAAGGGTGCATCAAAGGATTAACATCACAGGCAATTCATAAAATATGTGACATGGTATAGCCCTTTGTGTCTTGAAGTTTTCGTTGCCTTCATGACTCCGTGGTTGAAGTCTCCACCCACCACCTTTTGTCCTTGGCGTCGGGACCTCCTCACGGCTTCGGCATGTGTGTTGGGGTCCACCTTCACATCATTGATCATCACCGCATCTCCATCTATAGCCTTGCCTCAAGCTACTAAAAAGTTCTGGAACGCAGGCCATAATTAAATGACAATCATATGACTCCAGTCATCATGCCGTACTACGGCTCGCAGGCCGCAAAAATATTACATCATATAGCATCTCATACAAAACACATTGCAAATCTTGAAGTCTATACCACATCACATGCATTCTCTGCAAAAACGAGTTAGATCGCTATCTATACGGGTTGTTGCAAATTTTATCGTGGTTGTTAAGCAGGTTTACAAGGCAAACGAGAAACCCTAGACAAAACAAAAACACGATACTTCTTTTGTTGCTAGTTTAACATACGGGGTGCGTGTAGCAACTAATGCCACAAGCCAAACTTCGTTAAACGCGTGCCCCCCATGTGGATTTGAGTTCATAAAATCCACAAGCCCGTTCATGTAAAATTTTCTATAGCAAGACTAGGATGAGATCCAAGGAATTTGATGTAGTCCATGATCAAGGCAACCAGCATACTAAGAGCAGCATAGATGGATCATGGCAAAACTCAAAATATTGTAGAAAAATCACATCATGTCGTCGAGCAAAGAAAAAATCACATGATAGGGAAGCAAACAAGAAAATCAATGCCTCATATCAACATATGATCTACCTAAACATGCATCTAATCAAGGATCGCTCATGATACCGCTGTTGGTTATCGTAGTAGAATTCAAAAAATTTGTGCCTACGTAACGAGAACCCAAGATCATCCAAGATAGATCACATACAAGGTTTAGGCTTTTGCTCACCAACGGTTGCAGCGGAAGAAGAGTTGGTGAAGCGGCGTGGACGTAGTGGAAGTAGTCGAACCAGATCTCCCACGAACAATCCCTCGAACAGATCTCCGAGAAGAAGATGGTCCTCGAAGCAAGATCAAAGCTATGATCTCTCCACCGGTATCCACACGTCCGGTACAGCAATCCGGCAGCGCTCCGCCGTCCAGCGAAGAACGCCTCCGAGAAAACTAGAGAGAGAAAACCCTAGCGAGTTCCGATCTAGATTAGAATCTAAACCGGGGTCTAAAAGTGGAGCAACTAGCAACTAGGGCAAGGGGGGAGGCGCAGGGGCTTGTCTAAACCCTCCCCCCCTTTGGCTCACCTTATATAGGTGGCCAAGGGGCCTAGGGCTCCGGCCAAGAGGGTTTGGGAGTCCAACTTGGACTCCCAAGCCTTCCGAACCTACCCATACCTTCCCACCGAAAACCTTCCATAATGGGATTTGGAAATCCCACCTGGAGGAGGATTCCCCCCCCTTTGGTGCGCCCCCACCACCTGGCCGGCCAGGGCAGCCTAGGTGGCTTGCCCCCCAAGGCCAGGGGCGCAGGGCAGTGGGTGGTACTGCCCGGAACCTTCCATGACCTTCTAGAAGCTTCCAAGACCTTCCGGGACCTACCGGGACCGTTTTGGGACATTCCGGACACTTCTGGAGCACTTCCAAGACCTTCCGGGACCTCTAACGAATGTTCCGGAGCCATCTAAATAGGTTTCGGAACAATCCGGGCTTAGGTTAATATGTCCGGTGAACATAACATATTGTTTAAGATGTCCACCGATCACCGAAACTATTCCCATTACCATTTTCATATGAACTAAAGTTATCTGAAACAATTCCAAAATATATTAGCCATATTCTTTGCTCTTTACTTGCTTCCACTAAACCTTCAATCATCCTAGTATTCTAACAGATTACTGCACTTTAAGTGTGTGACCCAATAGGTTCGGTATTATGTGGACATGACTTAGAACGCTTTCAAGACTCATAGTCATTTGTCAATAATCAACAGCGGAGCCATGGACACCCATGTTGACTCCCACACAAACACAAAAGACTTCGAGTGAACCTTTATGTTTATCGTATACTATTCCCTTTGCTTCGCGATATATGACAAAGTTAGAGGAGAGAAGTTTGGCACCCATGTGAAACAACCTTTTGATCACAAACCATTAGTTATCCTCATTGCTCGTTTGTCTTCATTTCTCGTTACGTATATCGGTATCTCCGTGATCGAATCACAAAGTGTCTAGGCAGATGAGAATAGATACCGTTATACCGAGTGGGCCCTGAGTCTATATCTCTTCATCGTGAAGGAGCAAATCCCAGTCTCGAACTATCACTGTTACTAGACACACTGTCCAATGTACCCAGAACTTATTTTACTACTTCCCATTTACGGGAAGATTCATCTAAGAACCAAAGCACATCTTCTTGTGTGAAGTAACTTGACATTCTCATGGTCTAAGGAACTATGTATATAATAACATTTTATGATATGACTTATAACGTTTGTTTTACGATGAGTTCTCTAAGTATATCATTTAACACTGGGGTCGGTTCAACATCATTGTTCTGCTAACAATATGCTCTCATTGCTATTGACATCCTTGTTACAAGAACAATGTCCATGATTAAGAAAACATAATCATCAATAAGCACATGGGCTGGTCTTAGAGGCAAAATCAGGAACTCTTGTTGTTTACATTTCCACAAATGCATATGAGTTTTCTTCTGAATCTCACAGTCAGGATCATTGCAATTATAGCACAAAAATATAAACATTAATTATGAATATGAATATATAAATAATAACACACTTTATTATTGCCTCTAGGGCATATATCCAATAATTTATGTATCAAGTCTATGTTCATCAGTAGATGCATTCATTTATTTGTGTTGCACTTATTAACGAATCATTTTTCTTTTAGCCTTCTAGATCATCGAGCAAGTCTTTTAAAACAAAACGAGGCCCGACGCAATTGCTAAAGGGCGAGGGTAGGTTAGCCCTCATCGCATTTAAGGTTAATGGTGAACCGGTGCATCCCAAAGAGCACTGCCGCAAATTTATAAATTAAGCTGGAGTTCTTGTTAGGGACCATGTACCGATCAGCATTCAAGAGTGGCATAAGCCGAAGAACGCGGGGACTGAAGCTAGTTATGTCAACGAGGCGTTGAAATTTTTTCTTTGCGACAATCTACTGACACGCTTCAGCCTACCGGAAGACATGACGGAAGGCCAGAAGAAGAAACTCAAGGAATGGACTCTCAAGAAGATGGCCATGCAATTCCAGACATGGAAGAAAAATTTATGGGACAAATATAAGCATGAAGATCCAGTATTCGATGATAATCTAGTGAAGATAAAAGATCACTGGCCCGCATTTAAGAGGTATAAGCAATCGTCTACTCATGTGTCCCGATCGGTCACAAATACGAAAAATGGTTCAAAGAAGGAATTTTTCCATCATTTGGGGTCAGGTGGCTACAAGACTGCCATTCCGAAGTGGAGAGCATTTGAAGATAAACTGATGGATGCAGGAATCACTCCATAGACATGGGACTGGCCCGACCGGTCCAAGCTCTGGTTGTTCGCGCATGGGGCAGGGTTGGACCCAAAAACAGGGAAGATCGTTGCGCAGGGGAAATGGAAGGACAAAATTGAAGCAATCACGAAGAAGCTTATAGATGCAATTGAAAAGGTCAGAAAGGGAGAGTACATTCCCGATAGAGAGAATGACGAGCTGACACTCGCTTTGGGCAATCCTGAACACGTTGGACGGGTTCGAGCTCGCCCAGGTCTCACCAAGAAGGAAGCGTGGCCGGAGTGCGCTGACACTTATAGAAGCCATTCGCGAAAGAAGAAGAAGGAGTCAGACAGGTTAACGGAATTGTTAAATAGGGTGGAGGCGCTTGAGAAAAATCAGAGGGAACCTGATCAGCCGCTGTTTATACAGGATCCTCAAGCCGATGCCGCCCCATCTCAGCGAAGAAGCAGTGTGGGTTCCTCGCATCTTGACGGATGTGGAGGAAGCTACCCCGTGGATTATGTCACGAAGAAGACAGATTGCGAGCTACATATGTTATTCAGGAACGTGTCCGTTAAGGTGGCGGTCGGCTATGTTTACCCAAAGGAAGATGGAGCAACGCACCATCATATGCCCATTCCACCTGGCTGTGTTCGTGTCGGGGTGGATGAAGTTGTTTCGGGTTTTGAAACATTGGAGCTTGATTTTCCTAGAGGTGACGATGTGAAGACAATGGCCGATGTCAAGCACGGTTTCACCCTATGGCCCAAGAAATACATCGTCCTTTTGCAAAGGCCACCGACTCCTCGTACCAGTCCACCTGAGCAGGAAAGGCCACCGACTCCTCTTCGTAGCGGTCCACATGAGCAGCAAAGGACATCGACTCCTCCTGGTAGCAGTCCACATGAGCAGCAAAGTCCACACCTACCTAAGAGGGACCCCAGCGTGAGTCCGCCATCTCAAGATCCTCCGCGTAAGACAGCGTCCTTTAAGCGGAACGGTACGCCGCCTAGGAAGAGACCTAGAAAGGAGAAACCACTACCGCCTATTGAGAAGTTACCTTGGAAAAAAACTATCGAGGAAAACATGGAAACCTGTAAGTCCGAGCTGAAAGCCTTTTTTGCTAAGAAAGTGCCATAGATCCCTTTTAAGAAGACTCTGGATCCGATGAAAGTTGTGCGTACCGTTGAGAATCTATATGACCCTGTACCATCGCCGCCATCTGACTATAGGCGTTCTATTAAAAAGTCGTATGACGAGATGATGGGGGCTAAAAAACCCACTCAATCGGGTGTCACAACGAAAAAAGGGAAACAACAAGTGCACCAGCTCGGACAACAACCCGTCCAATCGGTCCCCCCTCTCATGGTGTTTGACGAGAAGGCCGTTGAAAGTTCTCGACAATCCATCGATTACCCCTTAGATGAAGTAGCATATCAATTTGTTCAAGGGAAAGATTTGGTCGAGAATCTCAGGAAGCTACCAACAACTATGCGTAATTTGCATACGGGGTACAGTAATGCCACAAAGAGAGGGATCGAGTGTATCATGGTGCGAGTTAAGGAAGAGCACTACTTCCAAGAATACTCTGTGAGCGTTGACTTCAGCGAACTTTTTCAGTTATACAATCTGCGGGCCCTCGACAAATCTATCATCAGTTGCTATTGTCTGTAAGTGATTTATTTATGTAATTTGAGAAGTCTTTAGCTCAGCTCGTTCTTTGTCTGCAAATTATAATCTTTTGTGCGCTATATTATGCAGATCGAAGATGCTCGAATGCAAAAGGGATGAAATCAAGCACATTGGGTTCATTGACCCGAATACAATGCATGAAATAACCATAGAGGATCACATCTATAACAGGGATACACCAGAGACTTTGCTAAGGTTTTTGAAGCGACAACATGACAAAAAGATAATACTTTGGCCTTACAACTTCAAGTGAGTGTTACTGTCTTATAAGACATTTCTCTTTTGCTCACGAGATGTTCAAATTTTAACTGATGACTTATATATATGGCACTGCATATTTAAACGTGCGCAGGTTCCACTTTATTCTTACCGTTATTGATATGTACGAAGGAAAAGTTGTAGTCTTTGACTCAAAAAACAAAGAGCCTATACTATACAAGACGGATTTTCTTATGCTCAAAAAGTAATTTTAATTCTTATCGGTTTTTTTCGTTAATTTCCTAATATCAACTAATTGATAACTTTTTTATGCATTTCTTTTGTCGGGCAGCGTATGGGAAACGTTCATCAAGGAAGATCAGTCCCATGAATGGAAACCGAAGCTGACATGGCGTTTGAACAAAGTAAGTAGTACTACCTAGGTCCACACACCTTTATCATACTTGATTATTGTTTGATTGAATTATATTCTTGTACAGAAATGCCCGCAACAACCACATGGGACTAATCTATGTGGATACTACGTTTGCGAGAACATCCATAAAATTGTCAGCGAGAGAACAAATAATGAAAGAAATAAAGAGGTACGAAAACAATATTCACAAATTTAATTTGCTATCATATATAAGTTGTGCTTAGTTTCAGTAATAATTGTTTGATTGTGATTTGATATATATACACACACACACATAGCTCATGTATTCATTTGTATCTCATTCTTTTACAGTTGGCAAGAAAGCGGGACAAGATCTCAATCGAGGAACGCTTCAAAGCAATTGGCGATGAATTGGCGGGATTTTTCCTTCGGGACGTCATACCGTCATTCGGAGAGTTCCACTATGAATGAAGATGTACATGTAACATATAGTATGACTCGGAGATCGAGTACCACTATGCTACATGTAATAGATAGTATGTCTCTGAGAGTACCACTATATATGCATGAAGATCGATCTTCATGCATACGTACTACTTAATTTGCGATCTTATGCAATTACATGTGTTATATTATATGCACCAAGTTGCTATATGCATCACCTTTATCTTCATGTACTACCTAAACCCAAACGCGTAGCAGGCGCATCGACGCGATATGAAACGGTCCGATACCCCTAAAACCCTCCTTAAAACCCTAAACCCTGAATTAACCTTTGGTACCGGTTCGTATTACAAACCGGTACCAAAGCTCCTTTGGCCTGCGCACTCTCTTGGACGCCCACGTGGAGGCCCCTTTAATACCGGTTCGCAAGGAACCGGTACCAAAGGGGGGGGCTTTGTACCGGGCCTTTTGTATCGGTTGCTTAACCGGTACAAAAGGCCCTCTCAAACCGGTATTGATGAGCGATTTTCTACTAGTGTGGGGTGGATTTCCTGCTCCTCCCTTTGCCAAACGCTCAACCCAAATGCACTGGCGAGTGGTGTGTGATGCGGGCTTGCCTACTCCACTGTGCATCTTGCAGGGCTGGTTCATCATTTCCTCAAATGTGTATGGGGCCTGGGTTGACCTGGCGGCCTTTCCGCAGGCTTCATCTTCCGACTGCCTCCCGCAGCCCCTTGTTCTTCTTGGTGTTGCACTGTTGCTACCTGCCGATTGCCATACCGGGCATCCGGCTGCTCATCCTTCCTCTTGTTGAAACCAGTGTTGTTGTTGTTGAAATTGGGGGTGTTGCTGTTGTTGTTGAAGTTGTTGTTCCTCTGGATCTTGCGCCTCTCGCGCCGATTGGGACCATTTGGCCCATTTGCTTCTGCCGATTGCTGCTGCTGGCCGGATGACTGCCCTTGGATGAAACCACTGGGACTCAACGTGATCGGGCGCATTGCAGATTCAGATGCGGCGAATGGATTGGCTATCCTCATTAGATCGGCCAAAGAAGTTATCTCCTTGCGTAGGAGCTTGTGCTTCAACAAAGACCCATCCAAGCAGCCGTCAGTAAAATACTGGATGGCTTGGATTTCATGAACTCCCTCGCAAGTTTTCCTGAGCTTGATCCACCGCAGAAGGTAATCACGAAGGGGCTCGTCCTTTCCTTGTACGCAGAGTGCCAGGTGACGAGGCAGATCTGGGCGCTCATAAGTACCCGTGAAATTGCGAACAAATGCGTCCTCAAAATCCTTCCAGCAATTGACACTGTTGCTGGGCAAGCTGTTTAACCAGGACCGAGTTGAACCTTGAAGCATGAGCGGAGCATAGCGTACTGCTACGCGCCGACCACCTCCTGCGATACCGACGGCTGTCATATAATCGACCAGCCAATCTTCTGGCTTGACTGATCCATTGTACTTGGGGGTGTCCCTGGGCAGTGTGAAACCTTTGGGAAACTGCTCTTGCCGAATACGCGGGCCGAAACATGCTGGACCTGCCGGCGCATCATCTTCCGGTTGCTTATCCTGCTGCAACTGCTCGATTTGGTGTCTTGCGTCATTGTCTGCGATTGCTCGGGGACCTAACCGTTGGCTTATTGCCGGCCGGACTGATGCCTCCGGTTGCTTATTGCGCCTGCTGTTGACTGCTGGCTCATCCCTCCGACTGCCTCCTGCAGCCCCTTGATTCTTCCGACTGCGGTGCAGACTGCCATGCGGTGAGGATGCTTGCCTTTGCTGCCGCTGCAGCGCATTCGGCTGATTCACACCCGCAGTTGCCCGGAGTGACTTTGATGCTACTGGCCCTTGCTGCTCGGTGGCCGCCCTTTGCTGCTGGTTTGCTGTGGTTATGAGGTCACGCATTCGGCGCGTCCTCTCCCGCAGCTCTTCTCCTTCCAGATGCTCCAGCTCGGTGGCGATCTGCTGGGCAGCTCTCATGTTCTTCACAGGAGAACTGTACTAAATCTGTGGCGCTAGAATGATGGACGCTACGGGTTGCTGGGCTCCTCCCAACTCTCTGCCGACCTCTCGGCCTGCTGCCCGAAGCTCCTCAATGACTGGGGGTCGGATAACACGCTGCCGAATGCCGTGCGCTGCGTTGTACTCCCGAACTGATGCCATGGATGGATCGATCCGAACTGCTGCGTCGATCCGATCTGATTGCTCCTTCAGAGCTTGACACACCTTCTCCAGCTCGGCGTGAGCCATGGATGGATCGGCATGAAGATCCACGGGAGTGCTGAGCACATCGGGTGGGTTGCTTGGGCCTGCTGCTGTTGTTGCTGCTCTCGCGGCTCGAGTCGCTGAAGTGGAACTGTGGCGACTTGACGCACCCGCCATCATGACCTCCGCACGGATGTGCGCAGTCGTGCCCTCTGTTCCCACAGCATCCGGCCCTCCTGGCAACGGATCCGTGAGTTCAGAAAACACCCATACCTCCCTGGGAAACACGTCAGGGAGTGCTGCGACGAAAACGCGATGTCCGTCGAAGGGGATGATGACGCCGCGTGGTAGAGGCGTTCCAGCCCCAAACCGCGAGGCATTGTCGATGACGAAGTCCCACGCTCCGCTCCTCATCACCAGGCCGGAGACGAAGCGCTCGCGCGATGCAGATGATGGTCCCGTCCGGATCAGAACTCCAGTCGACGCCTCGGCCTGCCCCACGGTGGGCGCCAACTGTCGTCGATATGTAACGACAGATGCCATGGGGATGGCTAAAGAGGGGGACAGACCGAGGTTAGTGTCGCTGGTACCGGAAGCGAGAATGGGAACACACGGTGAGACACCACGATGTACCCAGGTTCGGGGCTCTTCGTAGAGATAACACCCCTAGTCCTGCCGAGCTAGCTATATTCAATAACTCTGGCTACAATGAATGCTCCTTGAGCTGTCTGAGAGGAAGAAGAAGAGGGCCTCTGGTCTCTACTCTCTCCTTTCTCTCTCTGGTGGGTGAGATTGTGATAACTGCTCCGTCGTCCCTCACGCAGGAGGGGTACCCGGGGCTCTTATAGGCCAAGCCCGGGGTACAAAAGTAAATATACAAGAGGGAGGACCCAGCTGTCTGTCTCAGATCAACTAGAGACCTAACATCGTGCTTCTCCGGATGACCCGGTGTAGACTTGCGGCTCGTCATACTGCTACCCTGTAGACCTCGGTAGTGAACAGTGAAGCTAGATACTTAGGCCTGTCGGCCTGTCCGTGTGATCGGCGCTGGAGAAGACCGCACGCCTCTGACAGTCCCGATCTTCAGGGATTGCGCATTGAATGCTCTTGTATCAGGTGTCCGATCTGGACCTCAGATCGGATGTTGCTCTTCTTACTTCGGCCGAATGCTCGTGGGTGAGGCCGATTGCACAATGATCAATTTGAATTTTAGTTCCAAGTTCAAGGATCATGGATGCTCAAAGTATGAGATCGGGTTGGGGGTTCGCACTTCCAAGCGTAGCAGTGTTGCAGAGGGAGGAGGGTGGGTGGCTAGTGGCTTAGCCGCACCAGCTCCGGCCCAAACCGACCCACCATTCGAAACCCTCGCCTCCGCCTCCCCGCGGATCTCCATGGCCGCCGCCGCCGCCGCCGCCCCGGCCCGGAGGCTCCTCCCGCTCCTCCGCCTCCCACTCCCCCTCTGCAACCCGCCGCCGATCCCCGTCCCGCTCCTTCCCCACCTGCTGACGCCGCACCTCCACCCGCACCCACCGCCCCCGGCGCCTCCGCTCCCGGGCTCCTCGGCCCCGGACCCGAAGCTCCGGGACCTCCTCTTCGCCTTCCACCCCGCCACCCACATATACCCGTCCCTCGTCGACGTCCCGAGGGCAGGGCCGGACGCGCGCGAGGACGGATCAGGGGAGGCGAAAGAGGCGGAGGTGTGGGCGGACAGCGTCAAGAAGAAGCGGAAGCGCAAGATGAACAAGCACAAGCTACGCAAGCTCCGGAAGCGCCTCCGCCGCCAGACCTGAGCTGCCGCATCCCGGTGAACACCAACGCCGCCGCCCACCTTGGCTTGTTACTTGGGCATTTTGAATTTTTTTAGTTCTATTTGGGGATGGATTTGAAATGCCCGATCCTTTTGATCGCTGTCTGTGGCTCATTTTGCATATTGTTGCTTATCCAGTGTACTTGTTATTAATAGATGGAAATGCTCTGTCCTTCCATACATCCAAGTCTTAGTCTAGATGGCTGCATTGCTCATACTTATAACTCCTCTGTTAATATGTGTGAGCTTATTCTTTTTGGAATAGTATCGTAGTACTATAGCAGACATGTAGATAGATTGGTGCTGCCATTGATAGTTGCATGCTGAAACCAGATCAAACATTTGTCTCTCTGGTCCATAGATGCAGTTCTATACATGGATCTTTGCGGCGGTGCGAATTAGTCTTTGCACCTCAGGGCAGAGCAACCTGTGTAGACGTCGCTGCGAGCTTACAGTAATACATAATCACACACAGACAAACTATTCACACATTGTTCATTTAGACCTTGTCCAATCGCACACTTTTGTTTTTATGGAATGTGCACAAGTGTGCATATCATGTACATATTAAAGTAGAAGAGGGTAGATACCCAATAATGCTGTGAAACTGGTACAGCTAGTCCACCCGATACAACTCACTCCCTACTCAGGCTCGATCCACCTCTCGAACGCTATGAAGAAAAACATCTAGGTCCCTATCCAAGAGGCCAGCTGCCCTCCAAGTCCTAGCTTCTAAGCAAATGGCTGACAAGATCTTCGCTGGCGATGCAGTAGCTTGGTTGAAGAAGATCGCGTTTCGGTGCTTCCACAGCTCCGACGTTATGAAGGTCATAATGGAATGAAGATCACGTCTCTGTTGGCAAGTCGCAGTTCTTGAGAAGAACATGGCCAAGAAGCTTGTTGTCACTTACCGGGTGCCAGTCCAGTTGCCCACTTTGATCAATAATATTGCCTGCTGAATCCGTAGAAAACACCTGAAGTCCTTTGCTGCTCTATCAGTTGGCTAGCTTTTTCATACTTCTAACCATTGACATCAGCCATGCCATCTTAACAGCAGAATGTTAGTATCAGTTGTATTACAGTTACTGATCTCGTGTCAATCATTGGAATACAAGTCATGCATTTTGACAGGATAAAGTTAATGTTTGTATCTATGGATCCTTGCAGATCAAACTATTGATATGTCAAGCATAAACCTGAGTCGGGGAAACAAAGCTAGATAACTAGTTGGTGTCTATTTTTAGAATCCTGCATCCCAAAGAGGGCCTATGGGATTTGGCTGCCTTCATACCATAATGTTGTACTAGTAATTTGATCAGAATTTGTAAGGTTATGCCTGCGTAGCAAAAATATTGTGATCACCTATGCTGTTCCGCGAACTAATTCATACTTCTGTTTTGCTTTTTAGGTTCGAGGATTGTGATTGCAAGGAGGGACTCCTGTTCTGCTGCCACACCGGTTGCAGGCTGATGGCTTCTTCCAGTTTTTTTGTGGTTTGGTTATAGGAGTAGCCGTTTTGGTTCCAGAAAGCAATTGATGCGACCTGGGCACGCACCACCTAGAAACTCTGCCAGGACTGTAATGACAACGAGACAGGAACGGGCTGTTTTGTGTCTTGATATCTGGCCAATAAAGCTTCAAATGCCGGTCTAACTCATTTGTAGTGTTCTTGCATTCCCACAGACCAATGCTTATAACCTTGGTGTACTCATGTCAGAAGAACCTTGTCTCAAATCATTCATGTGTTGCCCTGAATTTGTGTATGATATATTCCCAATTTTGCTTTGTTGGCTGGTTAACCAATAGTTACCAGCGGTCAATCTCCTTTAGGCAAACCATATCTGACTTGCAAATTTAGCAGTGCGACAAAGCATGGCCTGAAGTTGATTTTTTTATCTCATTTGCATGTTGATGGTTAAGATGCGACTTTTGTATTTCTGGGCTGATTTCCTTGATCTTGTGTCAGCTCCATGGCAACTGCGCAAGTCAGGATCATCTTAACTGAAACAGTGTCCGCATTCTGGTTCTGTAGTGGCATTGCAACTCCTTTCTGAAAGATCACAATATGTTAATATCCAAAGGAGAATTCAGCTGTGAATTTCTTGCTGGTTTTCACCCAGCAGGTGACATTGCTCAATGTTTATGGCATTATTTGAGCGTATTACAGGTCAATACTACATTAGAAGTCATTGGCCATGAAACATTACAAACAAAGAATGACATTTAAGCTCCTGTGGGTGAGAATGACATTTACATCGACCCGGAACTTACAAACAAATTTGATAAGCTGCTTTTGCTGTTTATTCACTTGAGGTCCAATAAAAATTGAGTTACATTCTTGCGTGCCAAGCACATGTATTAGTTGTTTAATGATACCATCTATTGCCAGATGAGCCCGAAGGCACCCCTCATGTAGATGCCTCTCTAAGACAAGGCATTGTAGAGGCTGGTGTAGAAATGCGTTGAATATTCGACAGAGGGCTTGGATAGATCCTCAAAAGTATCGAATAGGTCCATCCAAGCTACCGGAGGCAAACTGTTCAAAATTAAAACAAAGTAAGAAGATACCTACATGCATGAGATCGAATAATTTCGAAACCATGTTACAGCAAAATGAGGCACAAGCTACGCATTGACAGAACAGCGTTACCTGCTGTACAATGGGATTCGTCGATGTTGTGAATTCCTCCGTCATCCCTTCCCAAACTATCTTTCCCTCATGGAGAAACAACAACCTGAACAAGAAAAAACATGGTCCTCAGCCTAACAATTAGCGCACAGAAAGTTCCAAAGGCACAGAGGAATAAAAAAATTCCTGTCATTACCTATCGACAGCTCTTCTTATTGTGCTATGCTGATGAGTGACAACCGCATACGATGCTATCTTTCCCGGTTTACCGAGAGCATCTTTCCCTGTCACGTGCATGGAACGTATAAGATCTTCAACAACAGTGGATGCGATAGGGTCAAGCCCAGCCGTAGGTTCATCATATAAAAGAGCCTGACAGAAGGAAGCCAGTTAACTATAAGTTCACAGAGACAATTAAATAGCAAGGTAAGCAGTTCGATTTCCTGGAGTTTTAGAAATGCTTCCGGTAGTTCAGTAATCCTGGATGAAATGGTGACATTAGCTTACAACCGATAAGGGCATGCATACCTCTGGCTCTATTGCTTCTTTTGTGTCATCGTACATTATTGAACGAGCAAGGGCTACACGCTTTTTCATTCCACCAGACAATTCAGATGGCATTCTCTCTTCAACACCCTGGACAGATGATATGAGTATCTGTATTAAAATCAAGTACTAGCAGGAAACTAATTATCTTCTGGCCTTATCAGACCTAATAACAATAATCTGGAATACTTAAACTATAATTAAGAAATTTCATTCAAGGACTGCAATGCCTGTCACTTGATTAAAATTTTTATTAAACAAAAATATAAAAAACTCAACTTACTTTTAGGCCTACAGCAGCCAATGTTTCTGTGACTAGTTCACCTATTCGTTCCTCAGGCAAGTTGGAGTTTTCATATCTTAAAACAAAAGAGCAGAGGAAACAGACATCAGATCAATCTTGCAATTTAAATACTCCCAAATAATTCGTAAAAAGCAGTTCCTTACAGAAGAAACCCAACATTTTCACGAACATTGAGAGAATCAAACAAGGCTGCACTTTGAAACACCTGCACAAAGAATTTTGCTTAAATTTTCATGAAAATCAGGGTGAGAAGATAATGATGCCATTCCATTCCATGAATCCATTGATACAATTAGGAAGTATACCAAGCCAATCCGGAGACCTGATATATCCTCATCACTAACTAAGCCCTGTCTTTTCTTTCCGCAGATGAATACCTCGCCCTGCTCATATGTTGCAAAATAGCCATGAGCTATTATAATCAGTATCACATCAGAAGTGTACCGCTCAAAAACCATACTAGTAGCAGAGATAAATTGAGAAAATGGGACAACCTTATCGGGAGCTAGAAGGCCTGCCATAACCTTCAAAATAGTAGATTTGCCAGTTCCCGAAGGACCGATTATTCCAACAGCTTCACCGTGTCTAATCTACATAATAATGTTAATGTAAGTATCATTTTGGATCATAATTGAAAATTGCAGAGTAAAATCTAACGCAACCCAAGAAGTCTCATAATATAACTTAAACTAGTAATTAAGATGCCGCGTGACTGCTTTGTGGATAGTACTGTTGTGGCATATGAGTCCAGTTATCGATTAAGCTGGGTCTAGAAGTATCCAGGGTGTTTATGTGTCCTAGTAATCCTAGTAAAAGAGTCTGTTTGTGGGAAGGGTCTGGTTGTCTCTTAGATGACCCAGCCTAGTCTAGAAGTATCCAGAGGGTGTTATGTGTCCTGGTAGAAGAGTCTCTTTGAGTCCCTTGTAAGAAGGCAAGCAATGAAATATCTAGTTCCTACCTATGCTTTTCCTCTACCCTTCTAATCCTCCAATCTTTCCCCACTACCCTTCTACGGTACCACGGCGTCTAAACGGCGACAACCCCTGCGTCTAGCGAGTAACCCACCCTACAACCTACGTAGGCAACGTCGGCTACAACAAGTACGGGCAATGTAAGATAATGAGTGACTAGACCGCGCAAGGTAACAGAAATACGGCATGACTCACAGTTCTATATGTGTACACAACATTCTTCGACCAGTTACAGTACAAAGCATGCATTTCTTTCTTTCTTCACTTTGTACAGATAACTTCTAGCAGCATTTCATGAATCAATAAGCAGCACAAATCTTTAAGATGAATCTGTGATTATGTGCACTTATGTATTGTTATTCCAGAAATGTTAGGTGCATATGTTACTTTGTTGTATGATGTGGATAATGGACATGTGCTTTTTAAAAATCTGTTTTATGTTGCAAATCAAATATTGATCTGTAATCTCTAGCTGCCGTTTTATAATCTGTAATCTTACATTACAATGTGCCTTTTATCAATCTTATTTATGTTGTATGCATCAATGAGCTATTCTCCATGCTATCTGGGACTGGGTTACAATCTTTCACAGATGTAAGAATGTTTCTTTCGGTTGTATCTGTTCTATTTATCAGTTTGATTTATATAGCACGGACATGCACATGGTTTAGTTTTGGTTGGAGAGTGGATTTTCTATGCAACCAGCTTGCCCTCAAACCCATTATCAAGTCTTCTCTTATCTTTAAATAAAAAACAACACAAACACAGGGCTCAATCACGGGCCTCTGCATGCTATTTGCATCATAAGATGGATTTGAACAGACCATCTAAGCACCATAGAATGAATAGTTGGTTCGAAATAATGCCCGACGGGTACTGAAGCAAAACAATCAGCAAGCAGTGGAAAATGTACAGGCTCCTACGAGGACTCACCTTGAAGCTAACGCCTTGCAGTACATGCTTGTCCCCAAAGGACTTGTGCACATCCCTACATTCTATGAGAACACCGTGCTCATCGCCAATCTGCCTGCCCAAATCCCAGTTCTTTGACAAGCTGGAACCCTGCAACACCATCAAAGCAGAACAACATTCATCAACACGAACATCAACTAACCCACATCAGGATCCCAGCGTCTTTGCAAGACCGCACCTCACGTAGATTCCCTGCATTTCCCAAACCGGGGCTCCTCGTGGCCGACACGACCGCACGGCACCCCCTGGACGACAGCACACCTAATCTGCCTAAGCAAGAACATGTGCAAGATAGATATTACTACCATGTCTCAGTTGATACAAAATAAATTCTATCGAATGAAAGGCATAATCACAGGCAACTACACGCAATTTTAATTTAATCACATTACACATAGTTTCCCCCTTTTCAGTTGTCTGGCGCGCAGTTAGCCTGATTAATCGTCGACAATGTAGTCAGTGAATGAAGCAATCGCCGGCGAATCGACAATCCACCCACCCCAACCAGCCACGATCGGCGGTCCTCCATGAGCGCAATTCGGCCGGCCATCCACATCGAAACAGAACTACATGACGCAACGAGGGAGAGGAAGATCCATCCATCCATCCAGGCCGCAGGATTACCTGAAGGGGAGGGCGGAGCGGAGGCAGGGGACGCCGGCGGGGTGCGGGAGGGGGACGGCCGGGTTCCGGACCCCTGCGGCGGTCGGCGGCGACGCCATGGTCGGCGCTGGGCGGCGGGTGGGGGAGGGAAAGAGAGGTGGGTGGCTTGGAATCTTCCTCGTGGGTGGGGGGTGACGCCCACCTCCCGCAGCTTCAAGCGCGATCAGCACCGTCCGTTGGCGATCTGACGGCTGGGATTCCTCCTCGCCGCGCTCTTGAAGGGTCCGAAATTACCCAACTGCCCGCGCGAGGCGAATCTGCGATGGCGACGGCGGCGAAGCTCCGGTGGCGGGTGATGGCGGCGTCGGCGGCGCTGCGGCTGGCGCTGGTGGCGTACGGGGAGTGGCAGGACGCGCACCTGGAGGTGCGGTACACGGACGTGGACTACCTCGTCTTCTCCGACGCGGCGGCCGCCGTCGCCGCGGGGGGCTCCCCGTTCGACCGCGCCACCTACCGCTACTCCCCGCTCCTCGCCTTCCTCCTCCTCCCCAACTCCCTCCTCCACCCCGCCTGGGGCAAGCTCCTCTTCTCCGCCGCAGGTGAACCCCGCCGACACACTACACTCTCTGTCGAATTTCTCGCGATGCTGATGCTTTTGCTGTGCAGATTTGCTCGTCGGGCTGTTCATCGACGGCATCCTGGAGCTGCGGGGCGTCCCGGCGAAGGCGCGGATCTGGTCCGTGGTGGCCTGGCTGTTCAACCCATTCACCTTCACCATCGGCACCAGAGGGAACTGCGAGCCCGTCGTCTGCGCCGCCGTGCTCTGGATCCTCATATGCTTGATGAAGGGTGTAAGCTCTGAATCCTTTTTTGTTTTTTTTCTTCTTCTTCAGTAATATACTGCCACCTTTGTGAACTTGTGAGACCAGTGTGCTGATTCAGTGGAGTAGGAATGTTTCTCTTTGAAGTTGGTCCGAAAGTCGCTGATGTTATGCACAATGTGCTGACCAGTATGCTTGTTGAATGATCATTCTCACTATTTAACTTATTTTTGCAAAATACTTAGTAGTGTATAATTTAGCAAGTAGTGGCCCTTGCTGACATGGTATTTAGCCTTTTTTTTTGTCAGCGGATTAAACTTCTTGCACCCATGTATTTACAGAGTTCCGTGTTACTTTAATTTTTGAGAAAGAGTTCCGTGTTACTTATGCAATGAAATACATGACCTCTCGAAAGAAGGATGTACCCATAATCCTAGAAACTTGTGCTAGAGTCTCAAAGCATATGGAGAACTAGTGTCACTTTTGCTAAATGTAGTTTGTATAGCACCCCAGCTATTATGAAACCACACATACCAAATAATTTACTTGTTATACATAGTTCTAGTCTGTACTTGGTGCTGAACAGCTCAAGTACCTTCGTTTCAGAATTCAGCTGTTCCATTGATTATGTAAGTGTTGTCATCTCACTATTTCAGTGTATATATTAGCGTTGTCATCTCAGTGTATTTTCACTTTGTTCATTTGTTTGAGTATGCATTTAGACAGACATTCAGCTCGATGATGTAATTTGTAAATGGTACTTGTGATGCAAATGGTTTGCTTGCTTGCAATTTCCCAAATAACCTACAGATCATTCACTTTGTATCTTACTTGCATGATAATCACGAACGATATACTAGTATTACAGTCAACTGTAGTTAGATTAAAAAATAAAGTATATTATTGTTTGCAGATACTTTGCATGGCTATCTTACAGTTTGATTATCTACTGCAGGTAGAGTACTCCAAGCAGCATTCTGGTATGGGCTGATTGTGCACTTCAGAATATACCCAATTATATATGCAATCCCCTTTGTCATAGTTCTTGGGAAGAATTATGCTGGTCCTGCTGGTAAGCCTGTCCTTACACAGTGGAGTTCCAAACAACAGTCACAATCCGACAAAGCAAGTGAAAATGTGCAAGAACCAACATCACTTTTGTCCACCTTGTGGAATTTTCTCAGTAGCCTCATAACAAGAGATACTATCCTGTTTGGGTTATTCTCGGGATCCATGTTCTTTGCTTGGACCGGCATTTTCTTCCATCTCTACGGGTGGGACTTTCTAAATGAAGCACTACTTTACCACCTCACACGGACAGATCCAAGGCACAATTTCTCGATATACTTCTATCACATATATCTGAACCATCAGCAAGGGTTCTCAAGCATACAGAGGCTCGCCTCTTTCCTGCCGCAGCTGATCGTGCAATTGGCGCTCATCGCACGCTTCTCCAGGGACCTTCCGTTCTGCATGTTTCTCCAAACAGTCGCATTTGTCGCCTTCAACAAGGCAAGATAACTCAGATACTTCCTGTTTTGTGTGAAACTACTCTGATACTCTGAAATACTGACAACTGCTACTCTGTCGACAAGCAGGTGATGACGGCGCAGTATTTTGTGTGGTTCTTCTGCCTGCTGCCGCTCATCCTCCCCTGGACCGACATGAAGCTCAAGTGGAAGGGCCTGGCCTGCGTGCTGGTTTGGATGGGTTCGCAGCTGCACTGGCTGATGTGGGCCTACCTGCTCGAGTTCAAGGGCCACAACGTCTTCGTGCAGCTCTGGGTCGCGGGCCTCATGTTCCTGGCGGCCAACACCTTGGTCATGATCATGGTGATCAGGCACCACAGGCATGCCCCGCTCTTCTCGGCGCCGGCGAGGCCCGGGACCAAGATCGCCACTAAGAGGGAGTAACCACGTGGCTATGTAGTTTCCTCTCTCTTTGCCAACTGATGGTTGTACTGTTTTGCCGGAGCATGGATCCTACCTGAGTTGCAGCATCCTGTAGCTTTGCTTCTGGAATATAAACGGCAAGCTTATAGTAGTACGATTTCCTTATGTTTTTTAGGCATTCAATAGGATTATAGGAGTTTTCTGGTCAATGGATTTTTGGGACATGACTGGCAAACTGTAATTGGATTTATATTTTCTGGAATTTTGCAATTGCGTCGGCCTTGGGCGTAGAAAACATTGTACTCTAGTACATTCATGCCTTGTTTGGATGGTCGTTTCTCCTCAAATACATTTGTTAAAGAAAAAAATCATACCTTTGATGGTTGTTTCGTTTCCAGTTGGAATTTGTAGTGTCCTGTAAATTCAACAACCCTGTATTATATACAGGCAATCCAAGCGCAACCTCATGGGTTTTTATTGTTGTTGTCTTTGAAGATTCTTCCTGTATGCTCTTTGGCAAATTATGTCATTGTAATTAAATTAATTAGGCTTGCAAGATCTAAAGCAACACTAGTGGCAGCACAATTTGCCTGCTAACCCCTAATAAAATTAGTGCAGCGTATGGTACAAATAGCAATTTCAAAGGGTAAAGAACAAGATGACCGCGTGGCCTAATGGATAAGGCGCTCGCCTCCGGAGCGGGAGATTCTGGGTTCGAGTCCCAGCGTGGTCGCTATTTTCGATTTTTCTTTTGGACACTTAGGCAAATCTTACATTCTTAAGAAGTTGCTCCCCACTACTACCAATTCTCTCAACATGCACACACTCCATCTCATCATGCATGTCACTTCACCCTTTACTAACATATTTTTCTCAACATGCAAGCATGCCACCTAATCATCCAACATGCATGAGAAAGACCCACCTCAATATGCGGCTATACATAATAAAGACCCACATGCAACATGCATGCATGGAAATTTTATTTTATTATAATATTTATATTAAATCCATATATTAGTTTAAAAGTTATTGTTCCAAATATACATGCTTCATTTAATCAAATATTTTCACTGAAATATTTTGCAAAAAGAATTCCGCAACAAGCGTGCGGGACATCTTCTAGTTTTACTCTAATTCAACGCTTTATCCGTCATGTTACGGATCTACTTCTGGGCTTAGGTGTAAGCTGCTTGAATCATTCAGGCCGTCATCACGAGAAAGGAGGTCGCCCGAACACCACCCGGACTGACTTCCGCGGATGAGCATCAGCTTGTTTGCGTCCATCTTCATCCTCTGTACTTGGCTCTTCAGATCTTCCGCATCCTCGCTCACGTACACCGATTTGGAGTCCATGAAAAGACACAAGCTAAGCTCCCGTTCCCAGCGCATCCCATTCCTATGAAATGTACCATATACAGTCTGCTTACATCCCACCACCCAGATAAAATCGACCTTAATTAGCGGCTACCATGTATCGCTTCAACCTATGTTGTTATTTTTGGTGATACGAAAGCATGCATGCATGGCGCCATGAGGCTCGTGATTGTATTAGCGCTGTGAAGAATGGCTCACCATCTAGTGGTTGGGCATGGGCCACCCATAGCCCCTACTCCACTATTTATAGTGATAGCTTGTCGTCATATGTTATGAATGCCCGTAGTTACATTTCGTACACATTTATGTTAGAAAAAGGACTGGGCAAAAGTTATTGTAGAAATGAATCAAGCACATGTTATGTTATCTCCACGGATAATGTTTTTTTTTTAATTTTTAGTATTGCATCAAATGAGCTACTCCTACTAAATTATTTTTTGTTTAGTATTTGAATCAAGCACATGCATTTCGTACACATTTATGTTAGAAAAAAAGGACTGGTGTGCGGCGTCTCCTTCATGGTTCGTCGGCGGGCGCGTACGAGTATTGCGCAAGCCAAACGTAGACGAGGCTTGCCTGCTCCCCTCCCGTGCTCCCCCACCGTTAATTCTCATCCAACGGTTACGTCATTTTCTCCTTCCCACACGATCCTTTTTCCAGTTCGTGTTTCCTTCTTCCCCTCCGCAATACTCTCCCGTAATACTAGGACGACATCTAGAGAGAAAATAAACCACTCAAATGGTTTGCAGCCGAACCTTTCGTCCACACATATACACAAAAATATCATACCGACGCAAACAAGATCACAACAAATAAGCTCAATCTTAGCCTATTTCTCCTAATCAAGAACGAGAACCCTAGGAAGAAGCACATCCAGGCAGAAGTAAAACAATCTTGTCCCTATGGCTTCAAGCATCGGCCCTGGAAACCATAGGAACGACGATGAATCTCAAGCATCGGATATGGTAGCTTGGTTCGGCAGGGGAAGGAGAAGTAGGCAGCGACGAGAGGAGATCGAGGCGGCAACGGAAGCTAGCTCCCTCGAGTTTGGCTGACTGAAAACAAGGAGATGAAAAGAATACGTACGGGAGAGGGAGAATGAAATACAGAGTTTTGTTCGATTTTCTTTTCGCTGAAAAAGTGAGCACGGGAGGGGGAAATGACGTAACCGTTGGATGAGAATTAACGGTGCGGGAGCACAGATGGGAGCACGGAAGGGGAGCAGGCAAGCCTCGTCAAGGTGCTTCTAACGAACCGACGTAGGGTCACGCACCGGTTCGTCCCGGGGATTCCGGATCGGGCGATCGGGAGGCGCGAAGAGGGTCCCTTGCGTGCCGCCGCCGGCGCTGTCGGTTCCCTCTCCCTCCGTCGGCCGCTCCGGCGGCGGGAGGGAGGGGGAACCTCGGGTCTGTCCGCTAGGCGGGTGCGTGATAGGATTAGGGTTGAGGGTGCCGCTGCTGAGGCCGTTCCGGTGGTGTCGCGTCGGAATAAATCTTTCCGGGCTTCGTTCGCGGTCAGGCGAGGTTTTAGCCTTCGTCTAGGAGCCAGTGGAGTTGGGGATCCCCGAATCTTGTCGAGGTCGCGGGCTATGGTGTCTGGAGGTCCATCGGCTCTGGCCGGTTGGGTCCTCAGATGGGCGATGAATGCATGGAGAAGAAGACCCTTCTTCTTCCGTGTCGGTATGATTTGCTGCTGCTGTTCTCTTCCTTCCTCTGCGCTGTTGCTGGAGGGAGATTCTGCTTTGCCCGGGCGGATGGCCCGGCCGCGGTGCTGGACCGGTCGGATGACTCGAGTTCTCTTCCTTCTGGAAGGGACACTTTTCGCGGTACTCAAAGCCAAAGATGGCGACGACTGTTGCAGGTGTGTTGGATTGATATCCATGCCCTCTCAGCGATGGTGTTAAGGAAAGAGGAAGCAGCATGGTGGCAATTACACCGTGGTTGAAGATGATGACCTGCTTGTGTCTGGTTGCAGAGAGATCTTACTGTTGCAAGGGTATTCTCTTAAGTTTATGGGATGATGACACAAGGCTCCGAAGATCTTCATGTGTTTTCGTTGTTTTAGGGCGTTCTAAGTATTCATGGTCCTCTATGATTGTATTTCTGTATGCTTGTAAGGGTCAACAACTTTGTATTTTTTCGTGATTTGAATACAGAAAAAAAAAAAACGAAACGACGTCATAGCCTCCCCGACTCCCCGAGTGAACACTGGCCGCTGGATACAATACAAACTCTTCTTCGTGTCACCGGCTTAACCCCTTAATAATTACGAGTAGCTGGCACATGCATGCATTGACCTAGCGTAGTACAGGTCGTACGTTGTACAATCAGCCGGTACCTCCTCGACATGTGACGACGCAGTTAAGCAGTGTACGTAGCAGTATAACTATCAGGTGGCCAAACGCGCGCCGGGGTCTGCGGCGTTTGGGTACCAAAAACGCCGGGATGGTGGCGTCTACCATTGTCCATTGGGTTAGCAAATCGTGGGCCAGGGATATTACGAAACGCCGAGGAATCTGGAGTTTTCTTATGAGAAACGCCGGGACCGTGGCGCCCGTGTTGTATCCAAAATGCCGGGAAAGATGGCGTTTTAAAAATGATCAAATTTCAAAATAGTTTCGATCGAGGTCAGATTGCGTTAAACTTTAAAAAAAATGTCAAAACAACAAAAATTTCCCCCTATTGTCACAGCGGTAGAGATTTCAACTTCAGAAAGCATAATGGATAAGGCGCGCGGCTACGGAGCAGGAGATTCTGGGTTCGAAGAAATACTTAATATCAGCGTACAGCTTCCGGCTGCCGAACCAACTGCACAACTACGTGGTAAGCAAGCCGTTCCATGCTTTCGAAAAACCATACTCTCTTCCCAACGCATCCCATTTCTACGAGATGTAGCATCATCCGCTCAGAGCAACTTGATCTACTCAACCACAATTAACATACGAGCGGTCGTGGCATGCACACGAAAGAGACGGCAGGCTAAGCATCGATTTAACCTATGCTATGAAGCTTTTGATGTTCATCTGCAAGAATTGAATCCCGCAAGTGTTGTCTCTGCAAGAATTCCATTTTTTTTATTTCAAGTGTTGAACCGAGTAAACCATTAAAAATAAAATACTTAGTTATTTTGAATGAGCGCAGCTAACTAGCATCTCCAAGGACTTCCTTGCTGGATATATCTCGTCAATTCTCTCACTAAAGCTTCCAATCAATGACAGGAAAGGCAAATCAGTGGTAACTTGGGAGAAGGACAAGTCACACACGATAGCAGTTTCACCTGTGCAGCACATATGGTCTGCACCCCAAGCTGATCATGTCAAGTTGAATTGTTCGGCCATTCCTTCAGGGGGCCGGCCTGGCTGTGGTATGTTGTTGAGAAATATCGATGGGGATATTTTATTCTCGGCATGCAGAGAGCTTACTACATGCAACGATGAACTGGAAGCACTACTTCATGCAATGAAGGAGGGCCTGTCGGATTGCAATACACAGAACTCATTTGCCCATAATTGTAGAGTGCTCCTCAAGAACGGCAATCAAACTTGTGGAGGGGACTAAAGCTGATAGATCAATCTTCTCGTCTTTGGTGACAGGAATCAAACATCTTCTTGTATCTAGAGATAGCTTGTTCATTTCCTTTGGTAGTAGTAATTTTCCTTCTCATTTATTAGCTAAGTTTAGTCTATCTGAGTCCAAAACTTTGGTCTGGCTTGGTTCCGGTCCTGTTAATGTCCTAAATGCTTGTACTTTGGAGAGGCCCGTTGTGGGTGGGGAGTAATGGAATGTCTTAAATCGCAAAAAAAAAAAAGAATGAGCGCCGATTGCATAGTAAGAAAAATTCTTCATGTCTCTGGCTTCTCTTAAGCTAAGATTTTGAGTCAAGGTACCGGGAACAAGGTACAGTCCATTTAAATCAACTAGATGATACCCCATTTAAATCAGAAAAGAATATATAAGATTTTTTTTTGAAACGTGAGAAAAATTATTAAGTGTAATATAGTTTGATTATAAATTCTTTTTTAAAATCAATATTGTTTAGAGCAAAAAATGTAAGAAAATCTGATGAAAACCCAAAAAAATGAGTATGATTTTTGTTTTGTTAATTTATTAGCTTAATATATGGTGAGATAGTATGAGATGAAAATAATGTTGAGTAGAGATAGTGGAGACATCTCCACTATTGGCTAAGCCTAAAGCAATAATATCAATTATAGATGTGCATAGAAAAATAAAATATGAGATAACCCTTTTTTTAATTAAAAAGTCTCTTATAAATTGTGAGGCTAAGTGCACAAAAAGTTATTATTTATTTAGGTTGAATTTTCATGCAATTAATGGAAGCATGTGCATGCATAGTTAGTGAATTCTTTTGCATGATGGACCTACTTGATGATGTGGATAGCTTGCATGTCAAGATAGATAGGTTAGTGGGGATGAACTATTTAGGTATTATAGATATGGGTCTTTCATTCATTTCAATCCGATGGATAAGGTCAGTTTGCAACATGGATGCTTAGGAGTACCACAAAATAACGTTTGAGAGACTATGTTTTGCTCGAATTCTAGGGTGGCTAAAATTTTAATTTTTATTAGCTAAATGCCCGTGCATAACCATGAAACAACAAGCAAAATATGTGTGCATCAGCGTGGTTTACTTTTATTTTTTATTTTTGCAGCAATATGTTGCAGGTCCTGCTGCGCGCGATAGAGGCAAACATAGCAACTTGAGAAAACACAAAGTTGCTGTTGATCCTGGGGAAGCAGTAAAATGTTTCAGGTTCGGCTGCGACAGTGGCACAGATAGCAACTTGAGAAAACACATAGTTGCTGCTGATCCAATGAAAGCTCGCCTCCTGAGTTGCCGGAGCAGCACTTCAGTGCAGGCTTGATGCATGCTGCTCTAAAGTCACACATTTCTCTTTCTAACAACTACCTCAACTCATCAAATGTCTTCCGGCTGTCGAAGGTAATGTGCATGTGCCTTGTAAGCAAGCCGTTTGATTCGTCCAAAGAGTCGTAATCCTCTTCCCAACGCATCCCATTTCTACAAGATCTAGCATCGTCCACTTAGAGCAACTCCAGCAGATTCGAACATATACATTAGCGATCATGAGCTAAAGTTAACCGTATCGACTACACAAGAAAGACGGCGGACCAATCACTCAGCTTAACGTATGCTACAAGGAGTTTTGATGTTGATCTGCAGCTAGGGCCTCGTGTGATTTGCGGTTGTATCTGTGTCGCGAAGAGTGTTGCATCAGCCACCTACTGGTTCCTTATTTATAGTGTTAGTGTGACATATGAAGGGGCCATATGTTATGAGTGCATACTTATTTTTTATACATTTATGTTTGGAGAACTATATGGTAGGGCTTTTGGTAGAAATGAATCCGACACATGTTAAGAATTACTTTTTATCTGGTGTTGCATCAACTAGACCATGCAAAATTATTTTCTTAGTTATATTTCGAGTGAGCATCGACTGCATAGTACAATTTCACCAATTTATAGTGTTAATGTGACATACGAAAGGATGATGTTTTATGAATGAGCTTCTTCTGCTGCTCTGATAATGCCACGGATTGCAACTTGAGAAAGCACTGCGTGGTTGATCATTTTTATTTATTTTTCCTGCAAATTGAGAAAGCACAACGTAGTCATCTTGAGAAAGCAGAGTGTTGCTGTTCTGCTGATGCGATAGCGGCACATATTGCAACTTGAGAAAACACGGTGTTTCTTTGTATCCAAGTGAATCTCGCCTCCTGAGTCGACGGAACAACACTTCAGTGCGGGCTTGATGCATGCTGCTCTAAAGTCACACCTTTCTCTTTCAAACAACTACCTCAACTTATCAAATGTCTTCCGACTGTCGAAGGTAACATACATGTGCCTGCTAAGCAAGCCGTCTGATACTTACGAAGAGTCATACTCCTGTTCCCAACGCATCCCATTTCTACAAGATCTAGTATCGTCCGCTTAGAGCAACTCGAGCAGATTCGATCATATACATGAGTGATCACAAGCTAAAGTTAACTATATCGGCTACAGAAGAGAGAAGGCGGGCCGATCACTCAGTTTAACATATGCTAAGAGGAGTTTTGATGTTGATCTAGAGCTAAGGCCCTATGTGTTTTGCGGTTGTATCTATGTGGCGAAGAGTGTTGCATCAGCCACCTATTGATCCATTATTTATAGTGTTAGTGTGAAATATGGAGGGGTCATATATATGTTATGAGTGCGTAGATAATTTTTTATACATTTACTTTTGTAAAAGTACGGGTAGGCTTTTTGGTAGAATGAATCTGACACATGTTATCTCTGTGGGAGATTTACTTTTTTTCCGGTGTTGCATCGACTAGACCATGCAGAATTATTTTGTTAGTTATTTCAAGTGAGCATCGATTGCATAGTACAATTTCATCAATTTATAGTGTTAATGTGGCATACGAAAGGATCGTGTGTTAAGAGAGCATCTTTGCTTTCTTGTGTTGAATCGAGTAGTGGACTCGAGATGGTTCACGTCTTTCTTGAGTTACGTCATTTATTCATCCATCTCTTCCTCGCCATGGATGAGCATCACCTTCATAAGGAGATCATCTTGCTTTTGCTTGAGCTCAATGGCATCCTTCTTTAGTGTTTCAATTCTATCATGTTGAGACTTGATTCTGAGTATGAGTCCCAGGGTGGTCGGTTTATTTATTCTGTTTATTCTTTTTGCAGAAAAATGTTTCAGGTTGTTGCGATAGTGGCACAAATTGCCACTTGAGAAAACACATCGTTACAAATTGCAACTTGAGAAAACACAATGTTGCTTTTGATCCCGGGGAAGCTCGCCTCCTGAGTTGCCGAAACAACAGTTCTGTGTACGCTTGATGTATGTTGCTCTAAAGTCGCAGTTTTTTTCTTTTGAAGAAGTATCTCACCACATCAAATGTCTTCTGGCTACTTACTGAAGGTAATGTACAAGTGATTGGTAAACATGCCGTCCGATGCTTCCAAAGAGTCGTACTCCTGTTCCCATCGTATCCCATTTCTATGAGATGTAGCATCATCAAAATCAAAGCAGCTCAAGTAGAGTCTACGGCCCTGTTTGGATCCATGGGTTAGAGTTAGAGTTGGTTAGATTGTGCCAAACTAACCCCAAAACATCCAAACAGGAGGGTTAGAGTTGGTTAGATGCATCTAACCCAGCTAAAAAAACTAACCCTGAGAGGAGGTGCTTATTTGGGTTAGAGTTAGATGGGACCACAAAATTAATTATTTTCCACGAGCCCCCAGCCGCACCAGATCCCCTCGCCCATGCCCGTCTCGCTGCTCTCGCCCGCCCGTCCCTCTCCTCTCCTCTCGCCCCCATTCATCCCGCCGCCCCATCCCTATCCCCACCCCGCAGCCGCCCAGATCTCCCCGCCCGCAGCCGCCCCTTCCGGCGGCCGCCGGCAAGAGCCCCCGTTCCTCCGCCCCTAGCGATTTCCTTCCGCCGGCCTGAACCAGGGATGGACGGAGAGAGCTTCAATGGATGGGGTTCGCATCCAACGGCAAGCAGCCCAGCTACCCAGGCTCGTCTCGACCTCAACTCTCAAGCTTCGGCATCGGATGAGTTCCCGGGGGTTGGGATGTACGGAGCTTTTCTCCAGAGCAACGGCGAGCTCTTCGCTGGACAGGGCAGGGCATCCAGGCTCCCTCCCTATCGGCCACCACGTGCCGGAGCAGGAGATGGATGGGCGAACCCATCGCCATCCTTGGTCCGGCAACTGAACTTCGGTGGTTCCTCGTCGGCGGCAGTCGGTCGCGGAGGAGGAAACAGTGGTGTGTTCCACGGCGGGTCGTCGACGGGGGCAGGCGGTGGTGTTCGGCAACGTGCCAACTCGGCGGCCGCGGCAACCGGCCGCCGTAACCAGCGTACCAGCCGTGGTGGCCAGCGCGTACCACGGGCACCGCGGAGTGTCTTCCGTGGGCAAGCATCCGGCTCCGGTGCTCCCTTCGACAATGATGATGAAGAATTGGATGACGATATCGAAGAGTTAGCGAGCTTCGGAGGTCCCTCGGTGAGCCAAAAGAATCGAGCCCAATGGAATGATGTTAATAGCGCTTGCTTGTTAGAATTGTGCATTGAGCAACGTACAGCAGGAACGTATAATGGTACACTCATGACTGCTGAAGGGTACCAAGCCGTTGTCGATGGCTTACTTGCTAGAAAGGGGTTGCTATATAGTCGTGTGCAGGTGAAGAATCAAATAGTCGTACTCAAGAACATCTACTCTTTCTGGCGATACATGCAAGTGCATACAGGGTTGGGGAGGAAACCAGATGGAACCATTGATGCTGACTCTGAGTTCTGGATAACACACACAGAGGTACATATTTCATCAAGGCTAGTAGTTGGTTTCTTAGCTTGAATTCTTAAGTGTGCTCTCATATCTTATCTAGTTTTATTTTTCCATTTTCATGCAGAAAAAACCATACCTAAGGAAGTTGCAGTGGGGTCCTCCAGCAAACGAGGAGTTGCTTGAACAATTGTTCAGTGGTTACACTGTGGATGGAAGCACTGCCTTTGTGCCTGGAGATGATTACGGTCAGAATCAAGGGCAAGATTTAGGGGTAGGAGAGGAAGAGGAGTTTGAAGGAACACCTACAAGTGCAACAAACAAGAGGAGCCAGAGATGCAAGAGGTCATCAAGCACTGCAAGCACTCTGACCAGTCCAGTGAAGAAGAGCAAGAGCCCAATGGTGAAGATTGTGAAAGACATAGCTAGTACCTTTAAGGAGTCCGTCGCAGCCAACACTAAGCAAATGCAAAAACGTGCAAATGAGAAGGCTGCATTTTCTGTGAAGAGGTGTCAGGAGTTGGCATTTGAGTGTGGCATTGAGCAAACAATTGACTCTGTCTATGCTATGTCCAAGATGTTTGAAACAGAGTACCAAAGGGAGTTCTTTTGTGGCCTATTAACTCACGAGCTTAGGTTGGGTTACTTCAAGAAATGGTGCAGGGACAACAATTTGGAGTAGTTCTTGAAGTGTTAAAATGTTGAACCTATCGTGTGTTTATTATGAACCTATTATGTGACCCACTAATATTCGTGTTATGTTTTGAACCTATTATGTCACCCACTATTATCCGTGTTATGTTCTGAACCTATTATGTGTTCGTTGGATTAATTTCGTTTGTGTACATTTCTTCAAGTTTTTTCTGCTGTGTGTTGACAATTTGGTACATATGTTGAAGCAGGAAGAAGAATATGATGGAGGTAGCACAAGTGAGGATGAGATCATATCCATGTGCCACAACAATTTGCTGCAGTCCGAGAATTTAATCTTGCAGTTGGTTCCTATCTTGGGTATGTACTCTGATAACTACTTTGTGAAACTACCTAGAAGGGTCCGTGGAGATTCTGGTTTAGATTGGGTGAAGGACACACTAGCCCGGGATACCCAATGCTATAACATGTTTAGGGTTGAGAGGGCTTTGTTTAACAGGTTGCATAATACTTTGGTGCAATCATATGGCTTGAAGTCAACTACAAAAATGACATCTGTAGAGGCTTTAGCTATGTTTTTATGGATTGTTGGAGCACCACAGTCAATTAGACAGGCAGAGAACCGTTTTAGGAGGTCTATGGAGACAGTAAGTAGGACATTTAACAGAGTTTTGGCATGCCTCCTTAGGTTAGCACATGACATAATTGTACCCAAGGACCCAACATTTTCAGAGGTGCACCCAAACTTAGAAAATCCATCATTCTGGCCACACTTCAATGACTGCATAGGAGCTATAGATGGGACACATGTGAATGTTGTGGTGGATAAGAGTAAGAGGATTCCATACTTGAACAGGCACAATGAAACTAGTCAGAATGTGCTTGCTGTTTGTGATTTCGACATGAGATTTACATTTGTGATGTCGGGATGGCCTGGTTCAGCACATGACATGAGAGTTTTCAAAGATGCCATAACTACTCATCATCACAAATTTCCACATCCACCACCAGGTTTGCTAGTTGAACCGTCTTGCAACATTTTTTCCCAATTAAACTTGTTCATCTTAGTATCATTGTGTGTCTTTCACATTATGTAGGGAAGTATTATGTGGTCGATGCGGGGTACCCAAACCGGCCAGGCTACCTTTCACCATACAGATGTACAAGGTACCATGTGCAGCAATGGCAAAACGGTCCGCCGCCGCAAGGTTTGAAAGAAACCTTCAACCATGCACATGCCAAAGTTAGGAATGTCGTTGAGCGGTCATTTGGAGTGTTAAAGATGAAATTTAGGGTTTTGTTGAACATGTCAATATTTCCAGAGGACAAGCAAACAAGAATTATTGTTGCTTGTATGGCTCTTCATAATTTTATTCGGGAGAGCAAAATGCCGGATAGGGAATTTGATGCATGTGATGCAGATGAAAATTATAACCCAATGCCTAGTTCTTCTGCATCCGCATGGCCAGAAGGTGAACCTCTTGTTGAAGATGTCAACATGAATGCCTTCCGTGATGAGTTAGCTCATGCTTTGTTTCATGGAGTGTAATATTTTTTGAACCTTTGATTGACGTCTTGTATGTTTAAGTGGGACATCTCATTTGTATGGACAAAATAAAATTTATCATAATAAGTATGCTTGATTTGTAAATAATGTTTGGTTATGTCAATTGTGAGCTGGAGGAGGCCACACAAGGACCGGCCACACCAAATCCGGCAGGAAATAGGGTCCAAAGTAGCCAAATGATTGAGAAAGTACATTTATTGTCAATCTAACCCTGTCATCCAAACACCTCTTTGGTTAGAGTTAGTTGTGGGTTAGTTCAGGGTTAGAATCTAACTCTAACCTCTAACCGGGTTAGAGTATCCAAACAGGGCCTACGTATGAGTGGTCGTGGGCTACAATTAACCATAGCGGGTACACAAAAGAGATGGTGGTCCAAGCATTGATTTAACTCATGCTACGCGTTTTTTTTTGTTCATCTACTACGAATTCACCGTATGGTTTGCGGTTATATTGGTGATGCGAAGAGTGGTTGGCATCGACCACCTACTACAACCCTATTTATAGTGGAGTGAAGTGCATCACAGGTCCTCAAACTATTTCAAGGGTGTCACATATGTCCTTAAACTATGAAAAGTGTCATTTAGGTCCTCAAAGATCATTTGGAGTACAATAAGTGTGTGCATATGTGACACTCTAAAATAGTTCAAGGACCTATATGACACTTTTAAAATAGTTTGAGGACCTAGATGACACACATATTGCATTTTGAGGACCTGGATGATGAGTTTCATAGTTCGAGGACCTAGGTGACACCTCTCAAATAGTTTAAGGACCTGTGATGCACTTCACTCGTCTCATTAATGAGTGGTCGTGGGCTACAATTAACCTATTTATAGTGTTAATGAGACCGACAGGACCTCACCACATCAAGTGATTGGTAAACATGCCGTCCGATGCTTCCAAACGTTGTCATGTGTTATCTCTTGCTTTCTAGTGTTGAATTGAGTAGACCATTAAAACGAATTAGTTAGTTATTTTGAGTGAGCGTTGACCCTATTTATAGTGTTAGTGCCTCCTCCTCCTGGGCCGCCCACCACATCGATCTATCACCCCCACCGTGGATGCATCTAAACTACTCCTACATCGGTGTGCGGAAACACTAATGGGTGAAGTGGGTCACCGAAATAACCGACCAACAACATTGGCTCGGGTCGTTTCATTCGACGGATCAGGTGGCGCATGCGCATGACATTAACTCGGTGCCGCCGATCGGCCAACGTTGCAGTCCGTCGACATCATCAGGATGGCGAGGCCCGCTGCTGGCCCACGTCTATGAGGGCACTCCCAATGATAGTATCTTAGCGCGATATCATATGCATTTTGCTTAGAGCAAGTACAATAAGGATGAGTCAGCAGGCTATAAGAGATAAAATAATATAATTTTGCTTAGGTGGATGAGAGAGAAGAGGAGAGAAAATGTAAGCGGGCTCTTAGCTAATAGCTAGCTCTAGCACGTGCTTCTAGGCAGTTTATGAGAGTGAAATGTGGGTCATATGTAATAAAAGTAGTACACTTTTGTCACTAACTATTGTACAAGCCGGCTATAAGATAGGCTATAAGATGACTTATAGCCAGCACTTGGCTCTACTATTAACCTTGCTCTTATGTGGCATAGCACTTAATGAAGAAAGAGCGGGAGGTTATATCTTAACTAAGATATAACCCTTGCACGTGACCATATGCAAAAAACATTGTTAAACCAATCACATGTATGCATGAGACCAAAATCATTAAATAAGATACAACACATAAGAAACAATGCATTGTGGTGGTTGTATCTTAAGTTTTTATTGCTCATATGATACTGTGCTAAGATACAATGCATTGGGAGAGCCCTGAGTCCCTACCTATAAGACAGATCCACTTCTCTACGAGGAATATACCACACACGGCCGGGCGGAGAAAGGTCATTGACCTCTCCAACTCTGACAACAGCTAGGATGGTGGCGACGACGCGACCAAGCTCACCGAAGAAGATTAGAAACATAAGTACCTGCTCAGGAGTCTGACTAATAATTTGTTTAGGTCAACTTATGTAATTTTATTTATGTTTTTAAATTTCAAATCAAGTTTGTACCGAATCAGTTTGAATCTAGTTAAATTCGTACCAAATTTATGTTTTGTACTGTGCTAATTTTAAAATAGTAAAAAGACGACTCCGCTAAAGCATGCTCAACTGTATCCTGTACTAAATTATAGGGGACCAGTTTCATTTTCTTTAAAGGCATCTCTAGCTGATCCCTTATAATCTGTTAGTGGAGTATATTTTCGGTTATACTTCACTAACTGGCACCTAGCCGATCCTTATAACCTATAGTGGAGTAAAAAAATATACTCTAGTCCTATCTCGATCCTTAAATATACTCAACCTCGGCCACCTCGAGTAAACTCGCCCTCCTTCACCCGTCGCCCAAACCCGCCCCGACCATTAAATCTGAACGCGTCGTCCGGCTAAATCCAGTCCCCGTCGGTGAATACCTAACCGCCGATGCCCTCGAGAACCCTCCCCGAGCCCCCGCCCGACTCAATTTGTCCCTCTCTTGCCATAAAATTAGTAGATCTATGTGGCGCCGCCGCCATAACCGGATCTGACGCATTCGCCACCGGGTGCTGCTGCATGCGGGATGAATCTGTCGGGTACCAACCGGTGGAGCCTCCGCATTGACCCTGCATTTCTTCTAGGTAACACCTTCTCCCCTAGGCGATTGGATCTTAGCTGTTAACCGACCATCGACACGGCTACGAAGGGTGACCCCCGGTTGGGCTCGACACTAGCCCCTAATAGGCCGTCGACCTCTTGCTATTGTTAATCCAATGCGACCATTGCCCATGGCTGGTGCTCTGCCTAGTCCCGGCCACGCCGAAACGTCCGAATTTGGTGTTCTTCGAGTGCAAAAATCATGGGATGAGTTCTTCAGTTGTTTGTTCGGTTGTTCTTTGGCTCCATACCAAATTGTAGCTTATTATTTGCTCATAATATGTAGGTTGGATGCAAGTTTTGGTATTGGGAAGAAGAATAGACCGACCTATTGATAGCAAGAAATTTGCTAAATGTTTGTGCATTTTCTTTGCTCAAATATATAAGACAAAAGAAGATACAATATCGAATTATCTGGAAGCGTAGATGAAAGAAGTGTGCAAAATCAAGGAGCCAGAAAATTAACAGTGTTTAAAATGAAAACATAGAAAAGAATATTAATCCAACTTACTGAATCAATTGCGGAAATTTTATTAATGTTAAAATGTTTACTTGAGGTTCTTGTTTTCTACGGTTTTGCGGTTTTAGTGAAGAGTTGTGAATTATGTTCTTTGATGTATCAAGATGTCGTTGAATGAAATAAAAGAAGTCAATGAGTGTATTTCGGTTGCAAAAAATGAAATAATTTTTCAGATTTTGCTAAAAACAAAATTTTACTCCATTATTATTAGGGGATGGACTAAGTCTGATCTAAATTTAATGGAGTGAGTATAATCCACTATACCGTAAGAGCAATTCTTTAACAGATACTGCAAAAACCTGTACAGATACTCCATCATGTGAGCTTTGCTCAGTTTTGGACAGACTGAATGACGGTGAAAATCTGTACATCATAGTCTTTCCTTTCATGTGCTTCACTTGCTAAGTGGGTGGGCACGCTAAGCCCCTATGTTCAACCTCAAAAGCATTTCTTCAAGGTTGTAGGTCATAGTTAGTTGTCATCTGCCAAAATAAACCTCCAATGAGCACTCACCTTTCCATCTATCAGACTACTTAGAGTTGAACTGGACATAATTTTTACTTGGAACCAGAATATAAAAAAGTAAGATTAAGTGTTATCCTTTAGTACTCAGTTGCCCATGTGTTCTCCTTCATGTTCTTCACTTTGCCGTCATGCTCTGGTTTACAGTCTAAATTCAGCTATTGGTTGCACTTCCTCCGCTAAGTGAACACTAAAAGTTCTAAGAGGATAAATCATACACATCTAACATTTTACCTTACTCAAAGTTCTGGGACTGGGTCACAAGATCCTAACAAAACTGACCAGAGGTTTCGTGGTTCTCTCAAAATGTCATGTCTGGTTTGCTACAACTCACAGTTATCACTTGGAATTAATAAGCTCCATCGAAGCATACCAATGCTTGGGGCAAGTCTGAAAATAATGTCTTCAGAATCATCAAAATCCTCTAGAACGAAAGTCTTCTTTGTGTAAGAACTCCTCTTCTCCTGTATATAACCTAAATCTTAGTAGAGTCGACTCCCTGTATCTTGTTTTCTTTTACTCCAACAATTACCTTCGTGATGATCAGAAGACAGTTTCACAACCACAAATTAAATCGTGGCTAATCTTAATTTCGTTGGGAGGTAAATGTAGAAAGAAAAGAAGAATGTGCAGCAACATCAGAACATCTACTTACTTTGAGCTCATAGTAATTGGACGTGATGCTCTGCTCAATATCAAATCCCCCAACAAATCAAAAAGCCAGCTCTCCACATATCCTGATCCAAACGCATCTCACAATATTGACGGGGTACAATCTGCGTCTCCTCGAAGTGGCTGGTGCCCTAGTCCCCAAAGACCAGCGCTTGGGAATAGGCCTGTCCCCAAAGTCGAGCATCCCTCGCGCCCTCTGTTGGTGAGCTGTGAAAGAGAGCCGTGGTGATTAACCCTGTTAGTATATTAGATGACGTTCAGGCAGCGGCAGCAGATCCAGCTCTAGCAGTGGAGATAGTGAAATGTGATGAAGGGGCACGTGAGGATGCAGGGAGGGAGGGGATGGGGCGGGGGTCCTGCAGGGGATTGGCGGCAGAGATGGGGCGGGGGTCGACGGCGGCGGGGATGGGGATGGGGCGGGGGTCGACGGCGGCGGGGATGGGGCGGCGTCAGAAGCGGGGTTACGCGTGAGGGAGATGGAGAGGGGTGAGATTAGCGAAGGGTTTCTTTTGCGGGACGGGAGCGAGAGGTGTGTTGTGCCGCTAAACATGGGTGCCACGCCGTTCGTTGGATGAATATGATTGAACGCACAAGATGTATTGCATCAACACCTCTGGTGCTTTTTTATATTAGTAGTAGATGATGAATAGGAATTAGTAATGGAAATCAATGTGTAGAGGGGTTAGGTGGGAAGATTAGTGGGTGGTGGGGAGAGGCCGAAGAAAACCTGGTGAGAAAGAGAGAGAAATAGAGATAGTTTCGGCCTCTGCAGAGGGAACCGGGAACCTGGAGTAGATCCGTAACTGAAGAGGTGATATGGCAATGCTGAGGTGGACCATCTTCACGTCGAGAGAATGCTTTGTAGTGGGGATGAACTTCTTAAGATTGTTAGATGTTAGATGTTCGTGTGCCATATGAAGGGATCATATGTTATGAATGCACGATATTTCACATATTTAAAAAAAAAAGATGGGTAGGACTTCTGGTCAAAACGAATCGGGCACATGTTATCTTTGCGGGAATTGATATATTCTTTCTTTTCTTTTATTTTCTCGCATGGCATCAATTGGACCGTTAAACTGGTTTTCTTGGTTGCTTTAAGTGACCACTGACTGCATAGTACAATTTCTTCCTTCAAGCCTCTAGCTTCGCTTCAACTAATAGTTTGAGTCGAGATAATGGGGAGAAGGTACGGTTGCCCTTAAACCAATATGTGTCCTTCATTTGTTCTAATCTACTCCCTCCGTTCCTTTTTATAGGACGTTTTAGCTAATGCAGTTTGAACTATCTTGTGTGTGTGTCTGAAAAATGCAAAACGTCTTATAAAAGGAAACAGAGGGAGTAATGGATAAGTTCAGTTGGTACTTCAACATGGATGCTTAATTAGGAGTACCGCCAACAAATGTTATTGAGAATCATGTGTTTAAATGGGAGTGGATGTGGAAGGGCCTGTCCTGCGTGCTGGTGTGGATGGGGTCCTTGCTGCACCTGCTGGAGTTTAACGCCTTCGTCATGATCATGCTAATCAGGCACCACAGGCACGCCTCGCTCTTCTCGGCCGCTGCGAGGCCCGGGACCAAGATCACCGTCAAGAAGGAGTAGCCACGTGGCCGCGTAGTTATCGATTGTACTGTTTTTTTATAAAGCATGGTGACTGTACTGCTGCCTTGACGGAGCATAGATCCTATGTGAGGTGTAGCATCCTGTAGCTTTGGTTCTAGGATATAACCGACAGGCTGCTTTTTTTTTGTTTTATGCAGCAAAATGCTACAGGTCCGGTCAAGATCCTGGGATAGCTCGCCTCTGCAGCTGATGATGTTCGTAGACTTCATGTACGATGCGGCAGCTCTCCTTCGCCAGGAAGTACAATATATCATCAAAAAGCTTCCGGCTGCTGAAAGAAGTGTACAACTATGCGGTAATAGACTCCTCCAATGATTTCAAAAAGCTATACTTCTATTCCCAATGCATCCCATTTCTACGAGATCCATCGTTCCATCAGTACAACTCGAACTGGAGTCGACGCATGAACGGTCGTGGGCTCAATCAACCGTGGCGGCTACACAAGGGAAAGGGCGGGACAGACATCGATTTAACTTATGCTACGAGTTTTTGATGCTCATCGGCTATGAAGGTCCCGTGTGGTTTGCGGTTGTATCTCTGGTGTGAAGTGTGATTGGTATCGGTCACCTACTGCCTCGCTATTTATAATGTTAGTGCCAGATAAGGAGGGGCCATATGTTATGAATGTGTAGCTATTTTTTACACATTTATCTTTCAAAAGGATGGCTAAGAATTTTTGGTAGAATGAATTTGGCACATGTTATCTCTGCGGGAGAATTGCTTCTTTTTTTTGGTGTTGCATCAACTAGACCATTAAAAATTATTTGTTTAGTTATTTTGAGTGAGCATCAATTGGATATTACACTTTCATCCTTCATAGATCGGGATCCACTTCAGTTAATATTTTGAGTCGAGGTACAAGGGAGAAGGCCGGTACGATGCCCTTAAATCAATATGGGTCCTTCATTTGTCCCAATCTGATGGATCAGATCAGCTGGTACTTCAACATGAATGCATAGGAGTACCATCACTAAATGTTACGGAGGCCATGTTTTAAAGGGAAAACTTACAATATAGGTGACAATTAAGGAGCTACATACTACATACAAATGCCATCATTTCACTAATTACATTATGTTATCGACATGCAACGCAAACCAGCTAGTCGAAGATCCATCAGCCAAGAATTACGGGATGCATCATAGTAAGACCTGTTGGCACAGACCCCCCGATCACACGTCGCACGTCGTTCTTTGGCGAGTACTTTCCGTCGACCGAACATGTACATACGCTGGTTAAATATAAAGCGCTGCCGATTGATTTCCGGAGACGCACAAGTACACAACCACACCTTGATCGATTCTTCAGGAGGAGATAGCACACACACGTATGAAACTAGTTGATGGTTTTTCCAGGCTAGCTAGCTTAGCACATAGAGCTGCTGGATTGATTAGCAAAACACGGCGGAAACACACACGATATGATGGCAACAGGACCGTGTCGGCCCTGTGTTTTCTATTGCTTTTGTTCTGATCCGTTCTGGTACAAGGTGCTGGGGTATACACGCATATATATAGTACTACGTATTAAGCTATTCAGCCTAATCTATTTCTAGATTAACTCAGACTCTAGTACTAGTCAGATGCATGTTAGAGTTGGACAGGTATGTCGTGGTTATTCCTAACAATCACCCCCTTAAACACGACATCGTCATGTAACAGTTCGCACGCCTATTCTTCTTTGCATCTCAAAAATTTCTCGCGATCCAAAGCTTTGGTTAGGATGTCCGCCAGCTGATCATCGGTGCAAATATAGTTGACCTTTACCTTACCTTCTTCTACGCATTCTTTAATGTAGTGATACATCGTATCAATGTGCTTGCTTCTATCATGTCGCACTGGTTCTTCGCGTAGATAAGTTGTAGACTCGATGTCAACATCATGTAACCTTCCTTGCCACACACCTAGACATGCCGCGGTTGTTTTAGAACTCACCTTCAAACGAGGTTCCATCGAAACATATGTTGGTTTGCAGTCATCCATGCCATAGCTTTCAAGTACCTTATTTGCATATGCCTTCTGAAAAAGCGTGATCCCATTCGGCTTTTATTGTACCTCAATCCCAAGGTAGTAACTCAATAGCCCTAGATCATTCATCTTGAAAAGCTCTTTCATTTGCAGCTTGAACTTTGCAATCACCTCTTCATCTGCTCCAGTAATCAACAGGTCGTCGACGTAGATGCCAAGTAGTAGACGATCCCTTCCTTGACCTCGCTTATACATGGTATGCTCCAGTGGAATTTTCTCAAACCCAAGAGAAATCAATGTACTTTCAAGCTTGATGTTCCATGCCCGAGGGATTTGTCGTAGCCCGTACAATGCCTTGTGTAGCTTCAATACCTTGTGTTCTTCTCCTTCTTGGATGTACCCCGGTGATTGCTTCACATATATTTCTTCTTCTATCTCCCCAGTCAAAAACGCGGATTTCACATCCATGTGATGTATCCTCCAAGATTGTTGATCCGCGAGAGGAATAAGTAATCTCATCGATTCCATCCTTTTAACTGGAGTGAACACTTCTTCGGAGTCTTGCTTTATGCTTAACCAAATTTCCTTCGGCATCTTTCTTGACTTTGTACATCCACTTGAGCTCAATAACCTTATGCTCATTGGGAAGACCCACAAGTTTCCAAGTCTTATTGTCTAGAATCGACCCAATTTCTTCATCCATAGCACGACGCCAACACTCCTTCATAATTGCATCTTCAAAAATTTCTAATTCCTCGATGTGCAAACACCGTTGCCCTTTCTTCATCTTCACCGATTTTGTTTGAAGCACTTCCTCAGAAGAGATGTCTCACGCCGTTTGTGTGTTATTGGAGAAGATATACTTGCTTCTGAACTTGTCAAAGTTCCTGTTTCTGGCAGGACACCACCGGGATGGCTTGTGACGTGGACTTCTGGCACCACGTCTTTGCCTGCTCCTAGCACGATCACACAGTCGCGCTTTGCATCATGGTCTTCTAGCACGTCTCCATTGGGGTGCCTTGCGTCGTGGTCTTCTGGCGCCACATCATCGCCTAGCGTCATCACATCGTCACGCCTTGTGTTATGATCTTCTAGCGCCACAACTTCTCCTAGTATTAGAACTTCGGTGTCTGTAGCATCGACACAATTTTTTGGAGCATGATTTTGATGGAAAACTTTCTCTTCCCCAAGTGTGACAACTACTTTAGTCAACGTCTGAGAGTATGGATCCACCTCGTCCACCAGCGCACACATCAGCATCATGCCTCCATCACCGCCTTCCTCGGCCACGAGCGCCCTTTGCTTCGGTGCTTCCTCGCAGTCAGCCTTGAAGTTTCTGAGGAGGCCACACTTATGACACCTCACTTTTCTGTGTCAAACTTCCTCGGTGGTGCAGGCGCATCTTCGTCGTCCAAGTCGGTGAAGTTCTTTCTCACCGAGCGCTGCTTCCCCTTCTTCATGCTACTGCTCGTGGACCCGCCTTGCGTTTCTTTTGACAGGGCGATCCATTGCGCCTTCGTAAGCATGAGGTGCTCACTCTCCTTCGGGTCGCCAAAACTGAGCCGTATTCTCTAATCGTGTGCCTTGAACCTTCCAACAAGATCCGCAACCGTGAGAGTCTTCAGGTCGAGACATTGCTCAATCGATGTGACGATCTAGATGTAGCGTGCCGGCGCGGTGCACAAAAACCGTCGGACGATCGCAACTTCTTCTAGGGTTGAACCATAGTTGCGGATACCGTTGACTAGAGTCTTGAGACGGGCGGCAAACTGATCAACCGTCTCGCTTTCCTCCTTCTACAGGCACTCGTAACTTTTCATCAGGGACTGGAGGTGTGCTTCCTTGACACGGTCATGACCCTGGTGCAGTGTCTTGATGGTCTCCCATGCCTCCTTCGCCGATTTCTTTCCGACGAGGTGTTGCATCACGTCCTTCGGCACGACGGAGTAGATCGCCGTTAACGCCTGACGATCCTTCCAATACTTCGCGCCGCCCTTTGTGTACTCGTCGCCGCCGGGGTCGACGGCTTCCCGAAACTCAGCTCCTTCCATCGGCACCTACATGTTCAGCGCCCAGAGTGCGTAGTCCTCACGGTGCAAGCGGGGAAATTGATACAACCCCACCGTCAGCATCGGTGCTGCCGCTGCCCTTGCCGCTACCGCCACCACAATATCCTTGCCCCCGTTTGACATGATCTTTCAATTACTTTCTGAAAATCACGCTGATCAGCCAAGCTCTGATACCAATTGTTGGCACAGACCCCGATCACACGTCGCACGTCATTCCTTGACGAGTACTTTCCGTCGACCGAACACGTACGTACGCTGGTTAAGTACAAAGCGCTGCCGATTGATTTCCGGCGAGACGCACAAGTACACAACCACACCTTGATCGATTCTTCAGGAGGAGATAGCACACACACGTATGGAACTAGTTGATAGATTTTCCAGGCTAGCTAGCTTAGCACGTAGAGCTGCTGGATCGACTAGCGCAACACGGCGAAAACACACACGATATGATGGCAACAAGACCGTGTCGGCCCTGTGTTTTCTATTTCTTTTGTTCTGATCTGTTCTAGTACAAGGTGTTGGGGTATACACGCAGTGACATAATTTCCAGGCGACTTATGTTTAGCTAAAGTGTACATACATTGCATGGATGGATGTAGAACTGGAATAGGTCAATTACTTTTCTATTGTTTGTTCATTTATGGATTGCTCTTTGCTCTCCACCTTGTGCCATACTGATTATAAATAGATTTTTTTTTTATCGTAGAACAATTGTTCTACGATCTTGGTTAAAAAAATGCATGGATGGATGCTGGTTACTTTTGCAGAGTTTAAATCAAAGGCGCTTGCGTGTATGCTCACATTGTACTGACGATAGGACGTGTATGCACCTCAGCTTGTTCAAAAATAATCCAAACGTATGTGGCTATGGATAAGATAAATAAAACTGACTAATTCTGTTAGATAAAGCTGGCGTTCCTATTCTACCGACCGGCTCCCACAAATCACATAGAAAGAGGTTAGCCACAATAACCAGAGACAATGGCTGGGGGGCTGCTGCCTATCCCAACGGGGATAAATGGTTGATCCTCTCGTCGCGCCCAGGGCGAGGGTGAAGGGACTTGGAGGTGCAGCGTCATGCTCAGGGAGAAAGAAATGAGCAAGCCATAATGCCGAGAGAAAAACACAACGTTCTTCTTCCCCGGGGAAGCTCACCTATTGAGTTGCCGGGGCAGCAGTTCTGTGAAGGCTCGATGTACGTTGCTCTGAAGTCCCGGCTGTCTCCGCGGAAGTACCTCAAATCATAGATGACCTTCCATCTGTGAAATGAACTGTACAACTACTTAGTAAGCAGGCCGTTCGATGCTTTCAATAAGTCATACTACTGTTCCCAACGCATCCCATTTCTACGAGATCTATCATCATCCGCTCAGAGCAACTCAAACAGAATTGACATATGAGCAGTGGCGAGCTAAAGTTAACCGTTGCGTCTGTACAAAAGAGACAGCAGGTCGAGCATCGATTTAACTTATGCTATGAACATCTTGATGTTGATCTACTATGAAGGTTCTGTGTTTTTTTTTTTGAAAAGGAGGATGACCCCCGGCCTCTGCATCAGGATGATGCATGCAGCCATTTTATTAATTATTCATCAAGACCTTACAAAGTAATACATCAATAAATCTGAAGCCACCATCTTGACTATAGATGTCGCTACCCTTATCCTCTTGATGAAGTGGTGTATATTATCGGGGTCGCATACCCAGACGTAACACCAAACAACATCAAAGCCGGAGGTCCCAACCAAGCCGCATTGCTAGCTCCGGGTCACAAACCGGTCCGGCGCATTCCTAGCGAGCACCGCATGTCCACGCTGTAGAGGCCGTGACCGCCGTCTTCCACTACTCCATCTTCAAAGCAAAATTGACGCATTGACCCCGTCAGGACTGCCGTCGACGCCACCATAGCGCCAGACGATACCACCTCCCTTCGCTCGTCCATCATCACACATCCGTCGCCAAGTCCCTGCTGCACCTCACAGCCTAGACTCCACGTCGTCGATGTGTATCATGAAACGCCGCTCCACCGCTGAGACCGTCCACTGGTCCCTCGAACGAATGCACACCTCCAAAGTATCTGTGTGGTTTGCGATTGTATCTGTGTCGTGAAGAATGGTTGGTGTCGGCTACCTACTGCCTCACTATTTATAATGTTAGTGTGACATACAAAGTAGCTATATGCTATGAGTGCGTAGCTATTTTCTTATGCATTTATTTTTGAAAAAGTATGGGTACGGGTAGGGATTCTGTGTCGTGAAGAAATGAAGCGTACACATGTTAACTCCGTGGAAGATTTGCTTTTTCTTGGTGTTGCCTCAACTAGATCATGCCAAAATATTAATTTGTTAAGTTATTTTGAGTGGGCATTAATTGCATAGTCAATTTGTTCCTTCATGCCTTCGAAGTCAAGGTAACGGGGAGAAGGTATACGGTACCCTTAAATCAATATTTGTCCTTCATTTGTTCCAGTCTAATGGACAAGATCAGTTGGTACTTCAACATGAATGCTTAGGAGTACCATCACCAACATAAACCATGTTTTAAAGGTCAAAGTTACAATCTAGGTGACAATTTAGGAAGTACATGCTACATAAGGACACAATCTAGGTGACAATTAAGTATGTACATAGTACATACAAATGCTATCATTTCTCTAAGTACATTATGTTATCGACATGCAACGTGAACCAGCTGGCCGGAGATCCATAAGCAAGAATTATGAGATGCATCATAATGATGCCACGACAAAAGTTGTACTCCCTTCAACGTGTGTGGCTGAGTACGAGTCTTCTTGTATTCCCGCCGTGGCTCTATGCTGAGGTTTGTGTCGACGGTCATCTTTGTAAAATGTGTTCCGGTTTAGATCAGGTTCTGCTGCTAAACCAGTAAATTTTGCAATTTGAGAAAATGCAATGTCGCTTTGGATCAAATGCCCTCTCGTTGCTGAAGGTAGTGTACAATGACATAGTAAGCAAGTCGTCCGGTGCTAACAAAAAGACATATTCCCGTTTCCAGCACATCCCATTTCTGCGAGATCTAGCATCCATCATTCGCTCAGAGCAACTCTAAGAGAGTCAACTTATGAGAGGTCACGAGCTAAAGTTAACTAACGCTATATAAGTAAAACATTAGGCCAACCACCGATATAACTTATTATGAGTTTTTGAAGGTTGTCCGCGATGAAAGCCCCATGTAATTTACAGTTTTATCTGCAGCACGAAGAGTGTCGGCATTTGGCACATATTGCCCATTATTTATAATGTTAGCGCGACGTACAAAGGGGCCATTTGTTATGAGTGCGTAGTTATTTTCTTATACATTTTGTTTGAAAAAGTCATGTATAGCTTGGTGGAAATGAATCATGCACATGTAATCTCTGTGGAAATTGATATTTTTTCTGGTATTGCATTAACCAGACTATTAAAATGTTTTTTATAGTTGTTTTGAGTGAGCATCGATTGTACTGTATAATTTCTTCATTCATGCCTCCTGCTCTACTTCAGCTAAGATTTTGAGTTGAGGTACCCAGGAGAAGTTACAACCCCTTAAATCAATATGAGTACTTTATTTCTCCCAATCCCACGGAAAAGCTTGGTTGGACTTCAACATGAATGCTTAGGAGTACACACAACAAATGTTACTGAGACCATGTTTTAAAGGGCAAGATTATATGTGACAATTAACAAGGTACATGCTACATAAGAAAGCATCTATGTGAAAATTAAGGAGGTATATACTACATAGAAACACTATCATTTTGCTAATTACATTGTGTTATCGATATGCAATGTGAACTAACTTGACGGAGATCCATCAGCCAAGAACTATGAGATGCATCATAATAAGAACCATGATAGGAGTTGTCTTGCCTTCGACAAGGGTGGGTGATTTCTCGCACGTGTTATCTTGTATTCCCGCTGCGGCTCTAGATGAGGTTTGTGTCAATGGTCATTTTTGGAAAAGTGTGTTCCAGTTTCAATCGGGTTCTGCTTCTAAAGCAGTATATATATATATATATTGCAATTTGCGATAATTCAATGTCGCTTTGGATCAAATATCTTCTGGTTGCCCAAGGTAGTTTACAATGACGTGGTAAGAAAGTCATCTGATGTTAACAAATGTCCTTACTCAACCCATACGCATCCCATTTCTATGAGATCTAGCATCCATAGCCCGCTTAGAGTAACTCCAACAGAGTCACTCTATGAGCAGTCATGAGCTAAAGTTAACCATAGCGGAAACGCAATTAAAACAGCGAGGTAAGCATCAATTTAATTTATGCTATGAGTTTTTGATCTCCGAAAAGGACATTTATCATTGTAACACAACAATATCTCGTTCGCATACCATAAAGGTTTGCACGATTTTTCCTAATCAAGCTGATTTAGCAGCAAGTTTGACCGAAGTCTCTACATCATGTACTTTCGAATTAGTAGTAATAAAAAATACTGGAAAAATATTTGGTGTTACATTACTTTGGCCTGATAACGAAGATTCTCTAATCTTGTTCAACTGCACTGTCCTTTCACACATATTATAAAAACACTTATTAAAAATACCTCGTTTATTTGGCAAATACTTAGCCTTAATTCAATGATAGAGAAATGCCCAATATTTCAGGATAACCAACAAAGTAACATTTATTTGATTTGAGATTTGAACTTATAATTTTTTAAACATTTTACATTTGTCTCGTATTTTCAAATTTTAAGAAAAGCCAATTTTTTTTGACTTCACATACTATATCTCATACATTTCAAGAAAAAAATGCATGTAGAAAACACCTGATTTGTAGGTTAGAGACGTGTTATTCATCTCTACTAGATACACAAAGCATTATTTGACACTCACTACAAATTTTGATTTTCGTTGAATGTTGTAAGCAGAGTTCGCTTCATGAACAAATGAATCTACAAGCTTCATTCACATGTAAGAATATTTTCCCCACAATCATCATTGCGCAAGATCAGAACGAAAAAGGTAAATCATGCAAAAAAAATGTGGGGTAAGTAAATCAAGCAATTGACAACACCAAACCAATACTTGTACCAACACCTGCGTATATATAGTTTGAACTAAATAGTTATAACAAATTGACCGCGTGGCCTAATGGATAAGGCGCTCGCCTCCGGAGCGGGAGATTCTGGGTTCGAGTCCCAGCGTGGTCGCGTTTTTCACATTTTTCCCCATTTTCTCATTTTTTTCCTATTCCAGTGTGGTCGAATTTTATTCTTTTTTTTTTGAAACTTCGTCGAATTTTATTCTTTTTTTTTGAAACTTCGTCGAATTTTAGTCTAATTGAACGTATATCCATCATGTTACGGACCCACTTCTAGGCTTAGGTGTACGAGCTGCTATTACAATGGCTGTACAGATGGCGTAAATCATGGGGTTTTGCAAGCTCAAAAACAAACAACGAGGAGCTGTGTTAGAATAATCGAGTCACATATCGATCTACCGAGGATCAAGCAATCACCACAAGCACAAGCACGACACCTAGATTTGTTAACGAGGTTCACCAACATGGCTACATCCCCGGGGCATGACTACGGGCGCTCCTCCCCATGTACCAATTTCACATGATACAGGTGACGACAAGTCCGCCACGGCCATCCGACAGCGCTCCGACCACCTGCCACGGCCGGTCCGACCGTCCCTGCCACGGGCGCCGGACCGTCTCTCTCGTGATCTCTGTCTAGCCTATCAACTTGCGTGTAGTCTATTTGGCTACCCCGCGGTGCCTTTATATAATAGGCCCGGGTTACACGTGTCCAACTCAAACACCTAACCCTCCGCTAATTACAAGTCCAACTGTAGCACAACCCGTACACATATATTCGACACATATATTTTAACACTCCACCTTAACGAATATATCCTCGCCACCTTGAAGCCTCCATGTGCGAACCTCCGTGTACCTTGACCTTGAACCATGAGCACCACTGCTACTCTCAGACTTCATGTGACTCCACCTGCAACTGTAGTTCCTTCTTGTCTCTTCCCCACAGTTACTCTTTACTCTACTTTGTGCTTTCACCTTCCGGAGTATCCGTTCAACGCCATCACACACCGATCACTGTCTGCGTGAAAGTGAACAACTCACATATTGGTCGCCACATATAAGAGTTACCCGAACTCAATATCCTAGCTCTTTCTTGACTGATATCTGAGACTTGAAGAACTTTCACCGTTGCCTTGTGTCACCCTGAATCAAATTCACAGTTGTCTCACACCTTTTACGGATAGTCTCTGACATGTCCCACCGCTATAGTACTCCGCCTCCTTCTGTACGCGCCATCCGCACTTTGCCATGTGCACTAAATACCACAGAATATACGGCCATGTACTCTCTCAGCTTCTTGACAATTATAGAATTTCCGCCACTTTCTCAGATTCCTCATGGTCAACTCATGTCCATCAAACCGGCATCGATAGACCCTGTCACCAACTTGAATTTGGTACTCGTCAACACTGCTTCAGCACCCCCTGCACACCTCGTCTGACCACACGTCTGACCTCCTGTGCCCTGGCCTGTCGCTGTGTCCCGTGCTTACCGCACGCCTCGCCGCTATTATCCGCGCCGAGCCTCTGCTGTCCTGCTCGAGTCTCCTGGGCTGCATACCCACACCACCTCAACCCCCACTGCAGAGAAACACCGATCATCCATGACTGATGCCGAGTTTCACGTATCCCTCGGACCCTTGGCCACAGTCCGAACAACATGTCCCTCGCTTTTCCTGCTGAAATAGGCTTCGATTCTCTGTTAACTTACACCGTAGCCCCTCCATCAGCTCAGAGTGAAGTCTTCCCTCGGACCTCAGCTCCACCTTCAACATGACGCCTCGGTGGTTGTACGTGCCACCCTCTCGCGCCCCGTCGACTCCAAGCTCTCTTGTGTACACCGTCTTGAATCAACCCTGCGCTATTGCCATGTCGAACCGCACAAGCCCTCGGGCCTGCACCACGTGTTTCCACGCCCTAGAAGTCGTCCACCATCAGCATCACGCTCATATGTCGTCGTCGCTAAAATCACCGCCGTCGTCTACTTTGACCAACATCCACGTCGATCCGCCAGACTGTTCACGTCCGATCCAGCCGAACTTAATTCGACTGCAACCATGCTCCACCCTGCGCCGTGTCCGTTCCGCACATATCTGTGCATTCTTGACGCCCTGTATTTGCATGATCTTGTAACGACGCACTCCAAACTCCTCCGAGCTTTATACGCACGTCGCCGCCCACGTGCTGCTGCACGTTCCAAGTCCCTTCAATCTTGTGTCCACCGCTTTAACAGCTCCACAATTACTTCTAAACTCGTTTAGACTTTTGAGAAACTTTTGTATCCAATAAACCAATTTACCATTGATTCCCCATGGAGCACCTTATTCTCATACGTGTTGTAGACCATAATCAAGCTTAGCCGGTGCCCCGTGTACCCTTAGAACTTTTGGATCAATACTGTTCTTTTAATCCACTTCAATTCTCCTGGACACTATGCGCCTTGGGACTTCCTTTTTTCAAATAACAAATCTCTCATACACGTGCACGTACAAGCCCACGTATCTGACTTCCTCGGCTCCGCCCAGCTGACCTTCGCTTTGCACCCCCCGTGGCACGTCCTGCTGCTTTGAACTACAGCCTCAGCAGCCGCCCCCTTGCCAGACCCACCTGGGCCAGCCCGTCCTGGTCCACTGCGCTATTGCGCACTTCTGACCGTCGGCCAGTCTTCCGCTGCTTCCAAACGCAAATCGATCTAATCAGCAGCGCCGATTCTTGCGCGTGCACTTCCGATAGTCCGATCCGACTCGAACGCCGCATGCCGTATGTGCAGCTGCCGGTCTTCATCGCTTTGCTCTAAATCAACAAATCCGCAACCTCTTCAAACCTTGCTCATGATACCAATTGTTACAATAATCGAATCGCCATATCGATCTATTGAGGATCAAGCAATCACCACAAGCACAAGCACGATACCTAGATTTGTTAACGAGGTTCACCAACATGGCTACATCCCCGGGGCATGCATGACTACGGGCGCTCCTCCCCATGTACAAATTCCACATAATACAGATGACGACAAGTCCGTCACGGCCATCCGACAGCGCTCCGACCACCTGCCACGGGCGCCGGACCGTCTCTCTCGTGATCTCTGTCTAGCCTATCAACTTGTGTCTAGTCTATTTTGCTACCCCGCGATGCCTTTATATAATATGCCCGGGTTACACGTGTCCAACTCAAACACCTAACCCTCCGCTAATTACAAGTTCAACTATAGCACAAACCGTACACATATATTCGGCACATATATTTTAACAAGCTGGACTGGACACATCTCAAAATCAAGGAGGAATGTGCTCAATCGACGTAACGTAAACACTATGGCAGGTGCTCCGGTACTTCTACCTATGGGGACGGCCGCAACTTCGCGGCAGCAGCTATCGTATACTCACTCAGGACTTATTGGTACTGGTTTGTTGTAATGATCTTACGACATCGCGCGAGCAGGTACACCAATGTGGCAAGCATGGAGTCCGAGAAATTATACAAGCTAAACTCCCGTTCCCGGCGCATCCTATTTCTATGAAATTTAGCATATACGATCTGCTTATGTCCACCCAGGTAAAATTGACCTTAGTCGTAGTTACCGCGAAAGGCTACCATTCAAAATATGTTGTGACTTTTGGTGTTGGTCTGCTACCAAAGCAAGGCCCCATTAGGCTTGTGATCGTATTAGCACCGGGAAGAATGGCTCACCGGCCAACCTATTGCCCCCACTATTTTATAATGATAGTTTGCCGTACGAACGAATATGTTATTAATGCGTAGTTACTTTTCTTGCACATTTACGTTGGAAAAAAGGACTGGGTACAACTTATTGTCGAAATGAATCAGGCACTTGTTATCTTATCTCCACGGATATTGCTTTTTTATTTTACTATCGCTTCAAATCAATATGGGCAAATGATTTGGGTCAAGATAGCGGGAAATAAGGTACATCGCCTTTAAATAAATATGGGTCATTTATTTTTCTAATCCGATGAGTAGATCTATTGGTACTTCAACATAGATGCTTAGGAGTACAACCACTCAATGTTAGGGAGAACCATATGTTAAGGACAAAATTGCAATCTAGGAGGCAATTAAAGAGTTACATACGTATAAAGACACTATTATTTCGCTAATTACATTGTGTTACGGTCATGCAAAAAAAAACCAGCCCGTCGGATATCCGTCAACCAGGAATTGTAGTAAGACCAGGAGATCTATGGTCGAATTTTTATCTTTTCAGCAAAATGTTTCCATTTCGACCAGGATCTGTTGTCACTGCTGTAGAGATTTCAACTTCAGAAAACACTTCGTTACTTCGGATCCCGCGGGAGCTCGCCTCCTGAGTAGTCGGGGGCAACAATTCTACGTATTCTTGATGTACGTTGCTGTAAAATCGTTGCTTTCTCTTTTGAACCACATCTCAACAAACGTCTTCCGTCTACCGAAGGAAATGTAGAACGTGGCAAGCAAGCCATCCGATGCTAAGAAAAAACCGGAAATCCCAAACGGCTCACGCGGGCATATGCACCCACTAACTAGAAAATTAAAAAAAAATGCAAAGCAATTCAAAAAAATCTGAATTTTTGTGGAATCCAACATGCTCATGCATGTAACATGCGTGCAAAATTTCATGGTATTTCGACATTCGATTTCCAAAAACCCATGACCATCTTGATTCTTGATGAATAGTGCCATTTTTCAAAAACCTTCATAGTTTCAAAATTTGTCATTTTTGCCGAGGATTATTCGAATGTTCAAACTTCACGAATTTTGGCATGGACTTCGCACACATGACCATCTTGCATCATACAAAAACTCCGATTTTTTTTGGTTTTGTTTACTTTTTAAAATGATGTCCGTATTACTAATAGAAGCAAATGCACCTATGACCCAAAAAGCCGCTCTCACAAAAAACCATACTCTTATTCCTAATGCGTCCCATCTCTACCAGATCTAGCATGGTCCGCTCAGAGAAACTTCAACACAATAGAGACATATAAGCGTCGTAGGCTAAAGTTAACCATAGCAGCTACACAAGAGAAATCGGGCCAAGCTTTAATTTTACTTATGATATGAGCTTTTAAATCGATTTGCTACAAAGGTCTTGTGTGGTTTCTGGCCGTATCTGCGGCGGGAAGAGTGGTTGGTATTCACCACCTAATGCCCCACTTTTTAGTAGTTACCGCGAAATGCTACCAAGCATCACTTCAACTTATGTTGTGACTTTTGGTGTTGATCTGCTATGAAAGCAAGGTCCCATGAGGCTTGTGATTGTATTAGCACTTGGAAGAATGGCTCACCATCTACTGGTTGGCATCGGCTACCTATTGCCCCCACCATTTATATTCATAGTTTCCGTACGAATGAATCATATGTTATGAATGCGTAGTTACTTTTCTTGCACATTTACGTTAGAAAATAGGACCGGGTACAAATTATTGTAGATATGAATCAGATACATGTTATCTTATCTACACGGATGTTGCTTTTTATTTTTAGTATTGCATCAACTAAACTATTAAATCTGGTTCGATTAGTGGCTTCCTTGTGGCCCGTTGGCTGCGTACCCTACACCCTCTTCTCCCACATTGTGGATGCGGAGGTTGTGGTGAGCTACGTCGAGGAGGCCGGGCTCGCGAGCAACTTAGTCCCGCGGCTCACGACCATCTTCGGTGTGGAGGACGCGTTTGTGCGCTCTGCGACGCCGAGCTCGAATCGGCGGATCACCTCGTCCTCAGCTGCCCCTTGCTGCCTCGATCCTTCTGGCTAGCGGTCGGCGTTGATTTCTCCACTGGGCGCCTTGATGTCGGCGCTGCTGTCGGATCCTCCTCCCCGGCCGGGGGCGTTCACCCTAGTGTGTTTCCGACAGTTGTGGAAGCACCGCAGCTCCGTTGTGTTCCCCTCGCTCAGGCATGCTCTGGCCTGCAGCTACTTTGAGGACGCCACCCTCAGGAAAGTAAGGATAAAGAGACACGAGAATACGAGTGAGGCAGTCTGGCTGCATGCTCTTGGTAGACACAGTGTTGATCCAGATGGCGCTGCGTAGTCCCTCGCCCCTCAAGTGTGACATACCCATGTGAAAAATGGTCTTGCCTCGGCAAGGGCTGGAAAATGCAATAAAATTCAGGTGGGAGGCTATACCTCTTCCCGGTGACCTTAAAAAAAAAACTAAACTATTAAAAAAGATTTGTTTAGTTATTTTAAATGAGCATCGCATAGTATATATAATTTCTTCCATTCATCCCTCCAGCTCCACTTCAGCTAAGGATTTGGGTCAAATTAGCGGAGAGAAGGTACATGCAACACAAACCAGCCCGCCGAATATCCGTCAACAGGGAAATGTAGTAATACCAGGAGATCCGTGGCTGACTTTTTTTCCCACCCCATTTTCTCACTAAGAACTTGGTTGACTCTTTTCCTTATTATCGAGTCGCGGCAACGTGACGAGCGAGATAGCTGCAATGACTGCTTGTAATGCTGCTGGGTCCGAAACCCATGTCACGGGAGCAACTATATCTTGTAAATACTCAGACATACTGCTTGTAATTTGGAATGGAGATATGTCTGCTTACGTTAACGGTTCACCCAGGTAAATTTGACCTTAGCAGCTACCAACCATCCCTTCAACCTATGCTATGATTTTTGTTGTTGCTCTGCTAGGAAAGCAAGCCTAGTGAGCTCGTGATTGTATTAGCGGTGTGAATATGGCTCACCCTCTAGTGGTTGGCATCGACTGCTACCTATAGCCCCTACTATTTATAATGATTGTTTGCCGTATGAATGGATCATGTGTTATGAATGCGTAGTTACTTTTCTTAAACATTTATGTTAGAGAAAAGGGCCGGGTACAAATTATTGTAGAAATGAATCAGGCTTTTTTTTGAGAGACTAGAAATGAATCAGGCACATATTGAAGACGAGGGTGTCTCCATTCTCTGGGTGGTGCTTCTCGCAAAACCTGTTCTAGTTCCAGCCTAACATTACCTGACAGCCGAACTCGAAATCCTGCACCTAATCCTCACAGACTGCATGAAATGTTTCGTGTAAGAATTTGAAGACATGCCTTTATATCCCATCAACCATTTGGATTAAATTTTTAGTGTGTCAGCTGCAAAAGCAGTGTAAAAATAGAAACATGATGTTTTCGCTGAACCATATCATGTTTTCTGTTTCAATTATAAGACGCATACCATATAACCCATCTATGAAGTTTCGTTTTTTCTTACTATGGAACAAAATTTGTGTCTTCAAGCTCAAATAAAATTGTGATTTCACGAGAAGTAAAAATGTGGTTCTATATAAAGTGAATCTGTGCTTCTGAATAAACGGAAACATAATATGATTACATGAGAGAAGCAAACATGTGACTGCAGAAAAAATAAATCTGTGACTCCATAAGATTGTTTCTGAAAAAAAGAAAAAGACATGTCAAATACATTTCTTTTAATGATACATAACAAAAAATTTAACCTTGTATATTTTTTTTCAACAGATTAACATTCATTTGTTTGAAAAGAAGGAACATTTTTCTGGAAGCTGTCAACATTTTTTAGTCGCGCTAATATTTTTCTATGCCATGTTCAAAAATTTCAAAAGTTAATTAGCTTTAAGTTTTTAAAATAAATTATTTTAAAATATAAATAAAAACAAAAATAAAAAATACGTGTAACATCAGCAAAGGCGACTTTCCGCCCACGTTTTTTTGCCCAATCAAAGGCAGACCAACCGACCTACAAAAATAAAGGAGGGCCGAAGCGTTTGTTGTCCGCCTCTGTCCTCTGCTGCAGCTCCTGCCGATTTTACACCGTCGCCGCTCCTGTCCACTCCCCTTCTGCACAGGAGAGTGGATTATAAGTAGCCGGGTGTCCCGGTATCCGGGTACTCTCACACCTTGCCGTTTCTGTAGTGTCATCGAGACTCACAATTGTACGATATATTCTTGTGCAAGTCACAAATACCTCATCTTTTTTACTTAAAGTCAAAAGTACTATTGACGGCAGAAAAAAGGAGTAGCTCAGTATTCATTAGGTTTAACCATCTCCTATTTACACTATCATGGTTGCTTTATATATACTTGGACTACTATATATTGCTAGACAATGATCCATCACTAGCTAGTTTCATAGTTGGCTTGCACATTCATGTGTGCTCCTTGGCGGTTTGGTGGTTGAAAATCACTTTTCTAGTTGTCATGGTTTTATTGGATGCAGAAGAGAGACTACATAGCTTGATATACAAAGGTAATGGCCAGTGGACCTAAGTTCATGGTCTAATTCACCAATTTTTTAGGGTTGTGTAATTCAGTATTAGAAGCTTATAAATGGGACGCGTCAGGAATATGGGTACAAGCGCAAAGAAGCATTGAAGAATAAAAGGCCATGTGATGACATGGACTTTGCCCTTATCGAGTTATGGCCCTAGCCAGAGGTTTCCGCATGCCCCAGGATGACCTACTACAAGTGACTTAACCACAACCTATTTTAGAACTTCCCTGCAAAGGGACTAGGTAAAGAAAGCCATACCCCAGGATGACCTATTACAAGTGACTTAACCACATACCCCTGGAAGACTAGAAGAAAAAATGTAAATCATATAAAAAAATTGTGGGCTAAGTAAATCAAGAAATTGACAACACCAAACCAATACTTGTACCAACACCACGGGGAGTTAACCAATCACAACTGAATTCAGCATAAGTGTAGAGAACGTTACAAATACATCAAGACAAAGATCCTACTGGCCAGGGGAGTTAACCAATCACAACTGGACAATACACTTTTTTTCATCTTCAGTGTGGTTCAACGCTAGTCCTTGCTTTGTTTCTGCTCAACATGATGGAAACTGAACGTGTGCCGTAATTTTGCTTCTGGTTGGACATATAAATAGCAAGCTTACAGTTTGAGTTTTCTATTTGCTGGAGTTTTGAGATATGACTAGCAAACAATAATGTGATTTATTTTTACTGCACGGAATTTGCATTTGCTTGGGAATAGATAACGTTGTATGCATGTTTTTTTCGTTGGAACCGATAGTGTCAAATAATAAATTTAATGGGAAATTGTGCTAGGATTTACTTTTACTACATTTATTTTGTTTCGGATTTGTAGTTGCAGGCTAAAATTTTCTTGCATGATTCTGGTACGCAGTTAATTAATTGGGCCTCCAAAGCAAATGCTGATCCAAGTTTCTTTAGCCACAATTGACACTGCCTCAAAAAAAAAACAGTCATAAATATTGTGTGTACATATAACTTAAACTAAAAGTACTAACAAAATGACCGCGTGGCCTAATGGATAAGGCGCTCGTTTTATATCTTTTTACCCCATTTTCTCATTTTTTTTCCCATTCCAGTGTGCTCTAATTTTATGTTTTATTTTTGAAACTTGGTCGAATTTTATTCTAATTGAACGTATATCCATCATGTTACGGACCCACTTCTGGGCTTAGGTGTACGCTGCTACTGTACATATGGCGTAAATCATGGGGTTTTGCAAATGTTCGCTCACAACTTACTTTACCGTGTAAATCATGGGGTTTGCCTAATCCATGAGCTAATACACCATATCCCCATTCTAATTCCAGAAAGCTCGAAAACAACGAGGAGCTGGACTGGACACATCTCAAAATCAAGGAGGAATATTGTGCTCCATCGCCGTAAACACTATGGCAGGTGCTCCGGTACGTACTTCAACCAATAGGGCCGGTTGCAACTTTGCGGCAGCAGCTATCGTGTACTCACTCAGGACTTATTGGTACTGGTTTGTTGTAAGGATCTTACGACATCGGGCAAGCAGGTACACCAATGTGGCAAGCAGGGAGTCCGAGAAAATTTACAAGCTAAACTCCCGTTCCCAATGCGTCCCATTTCTATGAAATCTAGCATATAAGATCTGCTTATGTCCACCCTGGTAAAATTGACCTTAGTAGTTACCGCGAAAGGCTACCATTCAACTTATGCTGTGACTTTTGGTGTTGATCTGCTACGAAAGCAAGGTCCCATGAGGCTTGTGATTGTATTAGCACTGGGAAGAATGACTCACCATCTACTGGTTGGCATCGGCTACCTATTGCCCCCACTATTTATAACGATAGTTTGTTGTAGTACGAATGAATCGGTACGCTATGAATGCGTAGTTACTTTTCTTGCACATTTATGTTAGGAAAAAGGACTGGGTACAAGTTATCTATAATACCTAAATAGTTCATCCCCACTAATCTATTTATCTTGACATGCAAGCTATCAACATCATCAAGTAGGTCCACCATGCAAAAAAATCCACTAACTATGCATGCACATGCTTCCATTAATTGCATGCAAATGCAAACTAAATAAATAATAAACTTTTATGCACTTAGCCTCACAATTTATAAGAGATTTTTTTTATAAAAAAACAAATTATGAGTTATCTCATATTTTATTTTTCTATGCACATCTATAATTGATATTATTGATTTAGGCTTAGCCAATGGTGGAGATGTCTCCACTATCTCTGCTCAACATTATTTTCATCTCATATTGTCTGTCACCATATATTATGAAGCTATAAATTAACAAAACAAAAATCATACTCATTTTTTGGGTTTTCATCAAATTTCTTACATTTTTCCTCTAAACAACATTGATTTCAAAAGAGAATTTATAATCAAATTATATCACACTTAATAATTTTTCTCATATTTTAAAAACCATTTTTCTTATATTTTTCTCTGAAAAATTCCCGCAGCAACGCGCGGGGTATCATCTAGTTGTAGAAATGAATCAGACACATGTTATCTTGTCTCCACGGATATTGCTTTTTATTTTCAGTATTGCATAAACTAAACTATTGAAAAAATATTTGTTAGTTATTTTTAGTGATCATATAGTATAATTTCTCCCATTCATGCCTCCAGCTCCACTTCAGCTAAGGATTTGGGTCAACATAAAGGAGAGAAGGTACATCACCTTTAAATCAATATCTGCCATTTATTTGTTCTAATCCGATGGATAAGATCTGTCGGTACTTCAACATAGATGCTTAGGAGTACAACCACCCAATGTTAGGGATAACCATGTGTGTGTGCTGGGTTAATTTGTCCACCACCACCAGGACCGAGTTGTACGTGCGGGATGTGGGAAGGTCTTCCTTGATTTACTAAAATCTTTTAAGTTAGAAAAAATGATCATCTTCTAGACGTATAACAAAATGAATCAGAATCTACTAAAAATGAATTGCATGCTCATTTCAATTAATTGCGGGAATTGCTCTTTTGTAGTGGGATCATTCATAAAATTTATTTGGTCTCGCATCTGCTAGACGTCGAAAAAAATGTTTTGTAGTGCTGCATTACACATGTACGCATGGTGTGAGAATGTCAATTTATAGCATATACAAATCAATGTCAATTTATAGCATATAAAAATCAAAATGCTACCATTATATTCTGCACTATGGTGCATACATCTATTTGGGCATTGCCTCTCACTGCATTGTATAGTTCCTTCCCTCGCGCTCAGGGTGGTTCTTAAGGATCACAGTTTGGATGATATGCCTCAAGCCGGACTGATATGCCTGATACATCCCATTCGTAGAAAATTATTCATCACCCCTACAACTAAGAAACTAATATTAATATCCATACACAAGAGATGGTGTAAGATTCAATCTGATTTAAACTACATTTGTTGGTGTTGATATGCTATGAAAAACATTTGGCTGTATCGGTAGAAGCATAGGGTGCAAAGCGTGGTTTGAAGTTCAATGGTGTGGCATCCGCCCCCTTATGTCCATGTATTTATAGTGGTAATATGGTGCAAGAGATGATAGTAATAAATGTGTGGTTATTTATTTCACCTCATAAGTTAGAAAAATGAAAATAATGAATAGGGCTTCCAATGAAATTTATTATGTGCAGATGCTCTGTCCAATGGAATTGCTCCTTCTGTTACTGTGAGAGTCCAAAAATATATTTGGTCTTCCATCTACTTGACTATTACATTTTTTATCAAGTGTTGCATTATATACATAAACATGATGTAAGAGGTTCGACGGATCGTATATGAAAATCATGATCCTACTTAACACATCCTTGTGGTCGAAATTTTCATTTGGGCAGCATGGCTGATTTCTTTTTTTGGAAACACTTCAAGTCCAACTACCAATTTATATTCGAAACACTTCCTTTGTTTAACAGGCAGAGAGACTTGATGTACTGGAAGCTGGCGTTCAGTTCATCTCAAAACTTTATAACACAGCGGGAACTATTCCAAAAGAAACTGAAATTACAATTGGTTAAGGCACGTTATCCTGATTTCGCAATGCGGAAAGCAAGCCATCCATTTTTTTTCGTGCTTTAATCTTGGGATACCTATTAAGCTAATCTTACAATCGCAATGCACTACACTACAAGAAATTCCAATTTCTTCCCCCCCCCCAACCATTGTCTTTGCATTCATGTAAAACATTGCAACTGCACGAGACATGGACACGATTCCATTTAACTCAAACTACAATAAATGTTGATCCAACCAAAACAACATGTGTTGATCCAATATTAAGGTCCTATGTGGCCATGTTGTTGTATCCGCAAGATCGTAAGGTGCGAAGAGTGATTCACAATTCAATGAATACAAAATTTTGCATTACACATGTGGTGTTAGAGGGTCAAATGATGGTAGATAAATCATGATGCTCTAGTATATCCCCCACAATGTTGCGTCATGCATACATATATTTTGGGAGTTGTCACCTTTTTGTTGCTTCTGCAGGTGCATCAAATGCATAGTGACAATGATATTTTCTTCATTGTCTTCTTAAAGAAAATAATCATGTGAAAATATGAGAGCTCCTCGACTTAATTAGTAGAGTAGCATAAATTATTAGTGCATTTTCTTTCATGTTACCTTGATGCTTGAGTTTGTACCATATAAATACATGACCAAGAAAAATTTATGGAAACGTATGTCAAAAATGTCAAGATGAAAAACATAGTTTCAGATTAAATACATGATGAGTATAGGGGCAGCTAGCAAGGCCAGCCAAACCAGTGCTACAGCCAAAAAGTTTTTTACTCTTTCTCACTTTCGGCATTGAATCAAGAAAACATAGTTGTATATGCTTGAAATTCGACTCTTGTTTTTTTAATTATCTTCGAGTTGACCCATCAACTAGAACCAACTTTATAAATAATTTTGTGTAGGCTCCCTGTCTTCATTGATTAGACCCTACTTCAAGGACCAAAAAGTTTACCTAGCCTCTGCGTACGACGCAAGCTACACGCTCAATCCATGTAGGTGTGGTCTCGATTAAGGAATGTTGAAACGAAGTCATATGATGTTGCTTCCTAGGATCAATGTGCTTTCAAGATGAACTGAAACTTGAGTTAAAATTGCATTCCCAATGCATCCCAATTCTAGAAAATATATTTCACTCAACAGCACCCTCATAGGGCCAACCGACTAAAGTTCACATGTCTAGTTCATCCATCGAGACGACAGCTATATACAAAAGAGATGACAAGCTTCAATAATCAATGTAACTCAAACTACAACTTGTGGTGGTTACCTCCTATGAAGACTCTGTGTGGCTACATCAATATAAGCACATTTGTAAAGGGTGGTTCTCAATTAAGTAGTGTGGCGTCAGCCACACAATGTTCAAGTATTTATCGCATTAGCATGCATTAGTACGTAGTATCTTGTAAAGAGATGATATGTAATAAATGTGTAGTTAATTCCTTTAGCCTTTGGGCATTGTATGAGTTTGATCATATTCTCATCGCTAAAAAAAATGGTCTAGAGAATTTAGTTTCTATATGCGTCTTGCTCGAATTTGAATCAAGATATTTTCTTCTGTCATTTTTTTTCACTTCTTGGGGAGACGTTTGCACATTACTCCATTAAATGATTCTGAAGTACTCCCTCCGTTCTGGTGTGTAGGGCTTATTAGAAGTTGCATCACGACCAAGGTGAATGACTATTGGCTAACTCGTTAGGTTTCGTTCCTCCAATTAGCATCAGGTTGATCAATTGGTCTATTCAATATGGCATGCAAATGGACGTTGAAGTCCACAACAATGATACTTTCCTCCAATTACTAGTATTTTCTCTTGCATGAGCGTGAGAATAAAGGGATGCATGCGGTGAGGAGTAAATGGAGGGGAGAGAGACAACTAATTGTGGCAATTAATTAGGGTTCTTAATTATCAAAGTAGACCTTATTTGTGCTGTAAAACGGAACAAATACATTTTGGTATTGAGCCCTACACACCGGAACGGAGGGAGTACCTGTCTCCTCGGGGCATCTGCGTGCCGCACCCATGTCTTATTGGTCGGGCGTTCCTCATTGAGCTAATGGCCTAAGGGGTACACTGTTCATGGACCTTGTTGTGCGTGTGCCGCTTCATGGTAATGTTTGGGCCACTGGGTACCTAGACCCCATCCGACTATCCGTGTGTGTGCCCTCTCATGCTAATGTTTAGGCCACCAAGTAGAGGTAATCACCGTGCATTGACCCCATTCAGCTATCTCACCGACTGGTTGTTTGGGCCGGGTTGTTGGGAGTCAGTTCAGAGCCGACATCATCCCGGGTTGATAAAGTGGGATTCGCTCCATTGGGATGGGTATTCTTTTGACGGGGTGGAATTGCTTTCTTTCTGCATATCTTGTTATAAGGTGGATGTATGCTTTGTTGGTCCCATGAGCAGTTGGTCTCTTGGGGTGTTTTGTTGGATATAACGTGTCTCATGTTTCTCCCGTGTTTGGCCTCAGCGGATCTCTCCTTGTGTATCCAACCATTATCCGACATTGGGCCCTCCTATTGCCCACCCGTGCTAGTGTGCTGGCTTAGCGGTGAAGGTGGGTGATCTCTCATTGGCAAAGTCTTAGGATGCTTGCTTCGTTGGTTAAATGCATGTTCTCTCCTTGCCTTTGTAATAGGTGGTGTAACAGTTGTCACGCAGTCTTCATCGCCTCGTCTTTCCCTGTTTATGGGCATGTGTCCAAGTCCGTGTGGTGTGCTTCATCGGTTTGTTTTTGTGTGTGCTAGCGGTTTCTTTATCTCATCTCATGTTGCATCTGCTTTTCTTCTCCTTGTTTCTCTTCCCCTTCGCCACCGCCGCCTTACGCTTGACTTCGCATGTCCTTCGCTTCACTCCCCTAGAGATGCTATTTGAGCTTATGTCTGCTACTCGGTTGTGTCCTCTACTTCCTGATATGGTGTACGTCATTCATGGTAGTTGAGGTTCAGATCTAGTTTTCCTCTTTCCGCTTTCCACTCTCTTTTATTGGTGATTAGTGACGTGTAGTAGCTTGTTGCACCTACCTACGTACAGTGCTGTTGGTACACGTTTACACAAGTTATCTGTAATGTCATTGAGACTCAGAATTGTACGATATATTCTTGTGCAAGTCACAAATACCTCATCTTTTGTATACTTAAAGTCAAAAGTACTATTGACGGCCAAAAAATGTAGTAGCTCAGTATTCATTAGGTTTACCTATATCATATTTACACTATCATAGAAGCGTGATATATACTTGGACTACTATATATTGCTAGACAATGCATGATCCATCACTAGCTAGTTTCATAGTTTGGCTTGCACATTCATGTGTGCTCCTTCGCGGATGAAAATCTCTTGTGTAGTTGCCATGATTTTATTGGATGAAGAAGAGAGACTACGTAGCTTCATATACAAAGGTGATGGTCGGTGGATCATGGTTCATGGTGTAATTCAGTATTAGAAGCTTATAAATGGGATGCGTCAGGAATATGGCGCATAGAAGCCTTGACGTGTGGACTAGAATAAAAGGCCATGTGATGACATATACTGGGCCACCCAAACGTAAAACCTGAAAAACGAAAAGGCCCGTCCAAAAGCCCATCTATCCTCCACTTCTAGGCATGTTGCTCCAGTAGTAGTGTGGGCCCTTGCTTGATTACCGTCTAATTATACGATTGGCAATTTGCATTGTCGGCTACTGCATCTTGCTCTTGTCCTTGCTGCTCCCGATTACATTCATACTAGAAGCATAAGCCAGATTTGCCGCGCTGGTTTATAATGCGAGTGATCTTGAAGAGTTATTTTCCTGCAATTACATAGTGTTCAAAGATCTGAATAATCTTGAGAATGCATAACCAATTTCTTTTATTTATGTGTCAATTTTCATTCTTAATTCCTACAGTATTTCTCCCCTTTTTTACTTCTTTTTCACCCCCTCTTTGTCCCAAGATTGCTATCTCAGACGGTGGTTCTTCCTCGCTTCCACACCAAAATCTTGTTTGTATAACTGATGGCTCACCGGTTGGTTCCAGTTTCCATTGTAGAGCAAACGAGCAAATGCTCTAGAATTATAAGATGTGCAAATATGATCTTGGGAGAAGAAGGTCATGTATATTGACTTTTTACTTTCTTATTTTTTGTATGTTTGTGCGCATGAAAAGCAGTTCAAAATATCAAATCATATTTTATAAGCCAATGCTAACCAAAATGCTTCGAATGATGCTTGCAGGGCATGCCGCCGCAACTTTGTGGATCGGCATCGAAGGGTCTATCTTCTTCGGCGTCCTGGAGAAGACCAAGTAGAGGAGCAGGTGCAAGGTTGCATCACACAAGAAAGAGTGCACTGATCAACCAACTGTTCATTATACTAGAGTGTAAAAGCGCGTTTTGCCGCGCCCGACATCTTAATAAAACAATGCCTCTGTTTCCATTAACAAGAAATCCATTTTTCTTGGCTCTTTTGCGACCGAGCATCTTAACAAAAGAATAATAGAAACATCGGGAACAAAATATTGTAATTTGTACAACTTGGAACAATAAAGCTTTGTTTAATCATCAGCCAGAATATTTATATGTTCATAAATCCCATGCATCTCGTTTATGAAAAGAGGGACAGTAGAACAGTAAGTCATAATTTCCATATACATAAAGGACAAACATCATTCTTGTATGTCCATAGCTAGTAGCATTCAGCAATCAACAACTACAAAATTAGAAGCAACATTTCAAATAGCAGCTTTGAAATTGTACGATTGAGAAGAAATGGTTGTCATCTTGACACTGAACAAATATAATAATTTAAAGGAATGAACAAAGAAATGAAATTGACATGAATTCCATATTCAAATTTATGTATCCTTTCCCTATTAGCTCATGATAAATAGAACGGTGATCTCTGAAACATAAAGTCACAAATTCATCTCACAATGATTGTGATCAAGCTCCACCTACCATAAGATATCACATTGTGTAGCAGGATTTATAAATTTGACGCATTGGGGGCAATAAAGAGTTTCTCACATAATAATCGATGCAAATTCACATAACTATTATGGATCTTTTCAATATTATCTATAGCCGTTTTGCTAGTAGTGCCCCTTCGAGAGATGGATAATCTACTAAATCAAACTACAAATTTGGTGTTGATCCACTATGAATGCCCTATGTGGTTGTATATATAGGAGTATAGTTCCAGAGAGTCACACTTCAACATGTGGCATCAACCAACTTATTTATAGTGTTATAGTATATCTTTTGAAGTGATGATATGTAATGAATTGGTAGATACATAATGGATGCATATATACACAATGGATACACATTTATTTACTTCAATGTTTTAAGTTAGAAATATGAACATGTCTTCTACCAAAAATATGAATTGCATGCTCATTTTCATCGAGGGAATTGCTCTTTCTTAGTGGTCACATTCACTAAATTTATTTGGTCTCGCATTAACTAGACATTGTGTCAGAGGGTCAAATTATGGTATATGAAAATCATGATGCTAGAAAATTATTATGCCCTATGGTGCATACATCCATTTGGGCACTGCCTCTCATTGGAATGCATTTTTTCTTCCCTGGTCCTCAGGGTGCGTCTTCAGGACCGCATCTTGGATGTACGATCAAGCTAGACTCACACGCCCGACGCATACCATTCGTAGAAAATTAAGCATCACTCCGAACACCTAATAAACTAATGTTAACATTGGTTCTGCATCCATACACAATAGATGATCTAAGCTTCAATCTGATTTAAACTACAAGTTTTGGTGTTGATATTGTTTTAAGAACATGTGGTTGTATCCACAGGATTGTAGGGTGCAAAGCATGGTTTGCGGTTCGGTGGTGTGGCATCCACTTTGTAAATCAAAAGTTGTACTCAACATTCATTAGGTTTAATTATCACCTATTTACACTAGTATCATAGTCAGGTGATATATATTTGGACTACTACTGCTAGACAATGGATCCATCACTAGTTTAACAGTTTGGCTTTGCACCTTCATGTTTGATCCTTGGCGGATGAAAATCTCTTGTCTAGTTGTCATGGTTGTATTGGATGCAGACGAGAGACTAGCTAGCTCGATATACGAAGCTGACGATCAGTGGATCAAGGTTCATGGGGTCAGGAATACGGGTACAAGCCAAAAGAAGTATTGCCGGTGGACGAGAATAAGTCCTCCACTCCTAGGCCTGATGTTGCTGCAGAAGTAGTGTGAGCCCTTGCTTGATTACCATATAATTGCGAGTAGCAATTTGCATTGTCAGCTGCTATGTCTTGCTGCTCCCGATTAGATAGCAATTTGCATTGTCGGCTGCTATGTCTTGCTCTTGTCCTTGCTGCTCCCGATTAGATTTATAATATAGAAGTAGTAGTCATCAAGAGAAGAACACATATATACCCACCTGGAACTGTTTGATCTGAAAGGATGTCGACCAAAGTGATCTATGGGAGGGGACACGTGCGTGATGCGCCTAACTGACAAGATCAAGCATCAAGGGAGACCCGATATCAAGGGATGCACATTTATTTACTTCAATCTTTTAAGTTAGAAGTATGAACATGGGCTTCTAATACAAATTAATTGCATGCTCATTTTCATTGAGGGAATTGCTCTTTTTTAGTGGTCACATTCAAAAAATTTATTTGGTCTTGCATCTACTAGACATAAAAAATTTGGATGTGCAGTGTTGCATCACATATTGTGTCAGAGGATCAAATTATGGTATATGAAAATCATGATGCTAGAAAATTATTACGCACTATGGTGCATACATCTAAGTGGGCACTGCCTCTCATTGCAATGCATAGTTTTTCCCTCGAAAATCCTAGACATACGGATTTGGAGTATATAGCATAAAACTACCACAATTGGGGTCATCTTTCCAAAAAACTACCGGATTCAAAACTTTCGCTGATAACTACCACTTTTCTGGTAACCACTCTAAAAAAACCCAAGTTGCTGAGAGGGTAAAAAACAAACGCGATTATGACAGGGCTGGCCCGCATGTCAGGCTCCACGTCAGCTAATGGCTAACAGGAGGCAACTGACGACCATCATCTCTCTCCCTCTCACTTATAATTGTCTCACTCACTCGCTCTCTCACTCCCCAGCTCCACTCCTCTCCCTCTCTCCTCTGCTCCCCGCGCCACCGCCGCCGTTCTGCTTGCCGCCGACGACCATGCCGTCCTGGAATGATGGCGAGGAGGACAGTGAAGAGGAGACCTTCATGGAGTTGGAGGTTTATGTAAGTATCCCCCAACGGTGCTCCGCTAATTTTGGTTAGGGTTAGGGTTCATGTCGATTTGGGGGATTTGGGGGCTTTGTGGGCTTTGGTGCTTTGGGTGGAGAAGATGATTAGAATGCTTGTAGTATACCCCCTTGGTGCTCTGCTAATTTTGGTTAGGGTTAGGGTACATGTCGATTTGGTGGATTTGGATAGAAATGATGAGTGGAATGCTTTTAGTGTGTAAGTATATCCCTTTGGCTCCATGTAGGCTTATACATTTTGTTTTGTATATACTCAGGAGAGCCCAGACACCATCCCTGAGCCACTTTACAGTGGTCCTGTGGTTGGAGATGTTGAGAAGTGCATGCTGCACAGGTTAAGGCCCAAGAAATGTGTGGCATTTGAAGGCACATACACTGGAAGGAGGTTCCATGGGTGTTGTATTCAGGTGAGCCATTGCTGTCAAATATATTGATCTGTTTCCTGTCAAATGTAGTGTGATCTTCTGCTCACTAGTATGCACAATTGTTATGTGTTTGTGATAATTGAATTGTTGTTATCTCAATTAGTTATTGTGGTATTTGTACCTGTTGTATTTCTCTATTTCAGTGAGTATTGCAAGAAATGGTTTGTTTTAGTTTTAGCATAACACCTGTTGTATTTCAGTGAGTAGGAATTTATTTCAGATTTAGATCATTTCATTAATTGTTGTACTTTAGCAGGGAGGTGTTAACTGTGGTGTAGTGGAGTGGATTGATAAACCTTGGCCTATCATTCTACAAAAATGTTTGGCAAGGTTATGGGAGATGTATCATGAGCAGACCACTGGTAGGGTGAAAGATAGGCAGGCCTATGATAGAGAGCTTGCCAAGTTGCAGACAGAGCATGAGAAGGTGTGCAGTCAGTACCAAAAAATGGCAGATGAAATTAGCAACATGTTTGACTGGCAGGATGGTATTCACCAGGATAAAGTGATGAAAGATGAACATATGCTGGAGCAGAAGAAGGAGGAGCTACAACTTGACCTAAAGATGGAGAAGCTTAAGTTAGCAAAGGAGCAAAGGTGCATCTTGCAGTCTCAAGCTGACATCATCAAGAACACAAGGAATGCAATGAAAGAGGTGGAAGCCAAACATGATAAACTAGTTGAAGAGAAAAGGGAAGTTGAGAGGACTGTGAGTTACCTACTCAATGCTGGCTATGGAAGCATGGAAAAGCTGGAGAAGATTAAAGCAATTCTGGAGGAATGAATTGCATGTAGCCCTGGTTAAGTAAATACAAGGCCACTATATATAACAGGTCTTGCAAATAGAGTGGGTTTAGGGTGCATATTTTGGACATGGGAGACTGCACTGATGATCTTAGTTCTATATGTAATTGTTGAACCTTGTTGAGCTACTTTATTGTAAGCCACTTTATATTTATGTGTTGAACCATGTTGAGCTACTTTATTGTAATGAAGCTATTAATGATCTACTTATATATTGTAATGAAGCTATTAATGATCTACTTATATATGTTGAACCATGGAACAAGTGCTTGATGTATGTAATCTCTGTGTTGTGGTTATCGACGGTTATCGACAACCTCATTTTGATATAGTTAGGCTCCTAGGTGGTTATCGACAACCTCATTTTGATATAGTTAGGCTCCTAGGGGGCTATCGACAACCTCATTTTGATATAGTTAGGCTACTAGGTGGCTATCGACAAATTCATTTTGATATAGTTAGGCTCCTAGATGGCTATCGAAAACCTCATTTTGATATAGTTAGGCTCCTAGGTGGTTATCGACAACCTCATTTTGATATAGTTAGGCTCCTAGGGGGCTATCGACAACCTCATTTTGATATAGTTAGGCTACTAGGTGGCTATCGACAAATTCATTTTGATATAGTTAGGCTCCTAGGTGGCTATCGAAAACCTCATTTTGATATAGTTAGGCTCCTAGGTGGTTATCGACAACCTCATTTTGATATAGTTAGGCTACTAGGTGGCTATCGACAAATTCATTTTGATATAGTTAGGCTCCTAGGTGGCTATCGAAAACCTCATTTTGATATAGTTAGGCTCCTAGGTGGTTATCGACAAGTAGCTCAATGCACCAAGTAGCTCAAACAACAAGTAGCTCAAACAACAAGTAGCTCAAACACCAAGTAGCTCAAACAACAAGTAGCTCAAACACCAAGTAGCTCACAACAAGGTAGCTTACAACATAAACATAAACATGGTACCTTACAACATAAACATAAACATAAAGTAGTTCACCACATGGTAGCTTACAACATAAACATAAAGTAGCTCAAACCAACACACATTTAGTGGTTGCCACTAGCTGTGAAATAGCCCAACAACCTGCTGCTTGTCTGCCTCTTTCTCTTTGAACCAATTCTACTAATAGCAGCTCCACTAACAGCAGATCCACTAACAGCAGCTCTAGGAGCAGTAAATCCTCTAGCAAAAGCTGCAGATGACCTGGTGTTCTTTGCTGGAGAAGAAGCAGAGGATCTGGTGTTCTTTGCTGGAGAAGAAGCAGATAACCTGGTGTTCTTAGCTGAAGAAGAAGTGCTTGGCCTGGTGTTCTTTGCTGGAGATGAAGTGCTTGCCCTACCCAAAGCTGAGCTCTTCCTCTTTCTTGGAGCAGTGGATGTAGATGCTGGTGTAGATGCTAGTGTAGGAGCTGAAGTTGTTGTTGCTTGTGGTGCAGATGAAGAAGGGTAGTCAGCCCTGTTCTCCTGCAATAAATGGGACATTTAGAACAAGTAAAGTATCAGCATTTAGATCAAGTAAAGTATCAGCATTTAGAACAAGTACAAGTAAATTTACCTGGTGCTGATTTTTTCTAACTTGTAAGTGTGATATCAATGGGGCAGTACACATGGTCCACCTATGTCCTTGTCTCTTACAATTACTACAAGTAATTGTCCCTGTCCTTGATGTATCCCTTGGGGCTGGTACCTCAAACTCACCCTTTCTCCTAGCAGTTTGTTTCTTTCCTTTTTTCTCTCTGAAAACAGGTGGTTCTATATCAGGTGTTTCTGTCTTTGGCCAAAAATCTGGACCTGGCACAAGATAGATGATATGATGGTATGCTGCTTTGTAAAGATCCTTCAAGATCTCAGTTTTCCCACCTACAAGATTCAGTTTTCTCCCTAATCCCTTGGTACTTCACCATGAGCTTGGTCCTTATTCCTTCAAACATTGTTTTGATTGGCTTTGCCCTTACATCTAGGATCATTTTGTTAAAAACCTCACTAAGGTTATTAACTACTAGATCTGTCTTGCAAACATGATCCATAGCATGCCTATCCCAGCATTGTTTTGGGATTCCATTCAACCACATCCAAGCTGGCTCAGATGCTGCCTTCAAACTTGCCATTGCATTTTCAAAACCATGCTGGGTGAAAGAGTAGCTAGCTTTGTCTACAATTTTTTAATTCCTCTCCTCTAAAGCCATGGGACTGGAAGTTGGCATATATATGTCTAAGACAGTACCTCTGAGGTGAGTCAGGAAAAACATCATTCACTGCTTTAAGAAGCCCCTGTTTAACACAATTTTCCTAGTTACTAACAATACAAGTGCAGCAATAACACATTGAGAGTGCAAAAATAACACATTACAATAACAATAACACAATTTTCCTAGTTAATAAAAATAACACATTGCTAAATTACACAATTTTCCTAGTTAATACCAATAACACATTACACATTGCTAAATTTCCTAGTAAATAACACATTGTTTGAGTAAGGTTTACTGATCTTTTGTCTGTCAGACATTATAGTGTAAGTGCCAAACTTGTTCCCAGTTCCAATACAAGCTCTAAGATGATTTAGGAACCAACTCCAGCTGTCACCCTCTTCTTTGTCAACCACACCAAAGGAAATGGGGAAAATGTTGTTGTTCCCATCTCTTCCTGTGGCTGCTAGTATCTGTTGTCCAGTTGTCAGCTTGATAAAGCATCCATCTAGCCCTGCACCCAATGAATAATACATTACAAGATTTACAATAAATGCACTGAAGAGATTACAAAATTAACTTATGTTGCTTACCTATAAAAGGCCTACATCCATTGAGAAATCCTTCTATAGAAGCATTCAAAGAGTAAAACATGTACTTGAACCTAGGAGTGGGTGTTGGATTCAATGCATCCTCATATGTTGTAACAATGCATCTGCTTCCAGGGTTTGTATTTAGCACACACTGCAAGTAGTCCCTCAACCTCCTATACTGCTGCTTGTGATCACCTTGCACAACATCAACTGCTTGTATCCTAGCCCTGTATGCCAAACTCTTTGGCACATGCACACCAAATTTCTTTTTTGTATGCTTAAGAATTGTGTCCACATCAGCATTTAGATTTGATCTTATTGTATCTTCAACTGCTTCTGCCACCCAATTAGCTGTCACCTTTGTACTCTCCCCACATGCTCCACAGATATGCTCCATGTTGCACTTCTTGATTTGGAATGTGGACTCATGGGCTAATTTGGCTGCAGTCATGTAAAACTGACATCCATGGTCTCTCTGTGGGCACCACACTATTATCCTCTGGCTATCATTCCTGTGGTATTGAAAATTCCTTAAAGTCCTCACATGATAATTCCTTAGTGCCTTTCTAAACTCATATACATTACTGAAGCACAAATCCTTGCTCAACTGGTCATGTGCCTCAGGTAATGCTGGGTCATACCAAGTCCTCTCTTTCTTTTTCTTGCACCTCCTCTTCCTGCCAGAAGGTAAAACTTCCACCAAATCTTCATCTTCAGATACTCCAAAATCACCTGGGAAAATAAATTCATCATTTGGAGGGACAAAATCTTGAAACTTGGCATGGTTTGCTTGAGTATGTGTTCTTGTGGTTGGCCCAATATTTGCAATCCCTTTTCTTCTTGGATTTAGTTTATTTGGCCTAACAGGTGCAATGACAGTATCTGTTGGATATGTGCCCTAGAGACAAATTAATAAAGATATTTTTCACATATCCGTTTTGTTCATAATACGTTTTATACTCTGCTATAACTCGGGTAAACTATCTCATTGGGAAATTGATTGATCAAGCTTTCCTGATCATGGCGACACTTAAGTCCATTGACAATGAGGTCATATCATTAAGGGGAATGATGTGATGGACGTACACCCACCTAAAGTATTGCAATGTGATCGAGTCACATAGTTCAGCGTTGCTATGACTTTGTAACGTATGGCTTAGTCCTTAGACCGTAATGATCATACGTAATCACGATCTATGAGGAGACTTTGATTTGTATCCCACCGCCTGACTGAAATATGCTGGCTATAACGGAGCACTTTGGGTATTCCGAAATAGATGGTTGATGAGTATGTTAATAGATCAGAGCGGGATTTGTCAGTCCTTGTGACAGGACAGGTACTCTGGGCCCACTCTGTGATATTGCATCAACACCTTGCAAGGACGTGACTAGGTCACAAGAGATGCAATGATCATGGACGAGAGAAGTTGTTTGTTGTGAACGAGATGTGAACACGGTATGTGGGATACCGACGATCAAACCTCGGACAAACAAAGTACCGCAGCACAAAGGGATTACGTCGTATCGTTAACGGTTTCCAAAAGCGATCGAAGTTCATTCGATGGAAGCGCAGGGGCTTTCAAGGATTGTAACCAGGTCCAACTGACTAGTCATTGGTCAATGAGAAGAGTCTCGACCATGTCTGCTGTTTCCCGGACCGTTAGGGTGTTACACTTAAGGGCAATCGATGCATAGGACAGTTACGGGATCAATCGGTGAAATAGGAGAAATCACCGGAATAGTTCCGGAGGAGGACGGAATGGTTTTCGGACATTTTGAATAGTTCAAAATAAAGTTTAATTGTTTTAATAATGTTTTTATTATTAAATTATCTAAATTAAATATTTAAATAATTTTAAATAAATTAAAAATGGGAAAAAGGCTATATGGGCCCATGGGGCCCATTAGGGGAGGAGGGGGTTCCCCCCCTTGGGCTTGGCACCAAGGGTGGGGCCCATCCAATGCCTTGGCCGGTGCACCTCCCCCCCCCCTTGGGGGTTTAGTCCCACATGGGGGAGGGGAGGAGGATCACACCCCCCCTTGGCCTATATAAGGAGGGCTAGACCCCCCTTTTCCCAACACACCAATATCTCCTTCTTTCTCCTTCTCCTTCCCGAAAGTGGACTCCCCTTGTTTGGAGTTTGTACCAGGATTGGAGTTCTCCACCATAAGGCAGGCCGTCGCTCTGCTGGAGTCGGGATCCGTAGCCGTCTTTCTTCCGCTTCTCGCCTGGTTCGGGGCCCGGGAGGAACATCGATTGTACCGTATGTGTATAATCTCTTCGAGGCACTACACCTGTGGTGCTACTTCGTCGCTGGAGGTTTACCGGGAGTCATCCTCGCCGGTGGTGGTCTTCTACACGACAGGGAGGTCGTAGTTCTGAGTCTACGCCAACCACGTTCGCAAGAACGTTTCCCTCTTTCGGTCTTCAAAGGTATGAACACCGATTCCCTCCGTTACTTTACATCGCCATAGCATAGATCTTGGGTTCGGGTACCGTAGGTGTGAAAAATTTGTGTTTTCTGCCCCGTATCCCAACAGTGGTATCATAAGCTAGCTATGCGTAGATGTATTGTACAGATAGAACACATCTAGGATGTGGGCATCGAATCTTCATTCGTTACCCTCCCACGTGTACTCATTTAGCATTGCGGCAATGTTTGATGAAGCGGCCCCCGACCAACCTTACGCGTTTACGCGAGACTGGTTCCACGCTTGACATATGGCTTGTACCATATATAGTGGCTGGGGGGGTGTCTGTCTCTCTGCATTAGCGATGCGAAGATGTTTGCAACGGAGGGCCCCGACAGGGGTGTAATAGAGACGGGTGGGAGACGGTGTTGTGGCATGTTTTTCGCAGGATAGAAACGGTTCTCTCTCTCGAAACCCCTAGCAGCCACGTAAAACTTGCACAAGCTAAAGTAGAAAGGCGTTTAACTTTGCTTTGCATGAAGGGGGATCATAGGTTGTATGATTTACAGTTTTACTTCCTGTTTTATGCTAGTATGCTAGATATATCGACGGTAGCACGAAACAGGACCAGCTCTCACAATACCAACATTGTGTTCTCCCTTGGTGGGCACCGCCTGGAAGATTCTCCCATATGGCTTGATGCTCCGTACATACCGGAGTTGTCCTACATATTAAACGGAGTTCGCATGAGGTTGAGTTCGGCAAGCCTGGCATATGCAGATATGGCCTTGCTGAACAGCTAACATCAAGGTCCGATTGGCAGGCTTGACGTATGTAGATGCGGGCCTGGAACACAGAAGACCGAAAGGTCGAGCACGAGTCACATGCCTGATGTGATTGGCTTAGAGGCCTACGTGGTTCGCATACTGAAAGCCGTAACTGTCGGGGGAGGTATGGGGGCTGGGATTGTGTAATCACTTAAGTTAAATTGAGAGGTGTTTATCTAAGTGGGAGCTTTCTAGAATTTTGAGATTAAATTGAAACTCCACATTATGAACAAAAGTCTAAGTATGTATCCTTGTGAATCAACCTTGTAGATGGCAGCACCTCGCCCCTCGTTCAACTTAGGATCATTCCTAGAGAAAGATAAGCTAAAAATAGATGGGACAAAATTCACCAACTGGTTCCGCACCCTGAGGATTCTCCTCGTTCCCCTCAAAATGGCATACGTACTAGAGGACGCGTTAGGTGACGCACCAGCAGATGATGCCAGTCAAGACGAGAACAATGTCTATCTCTCCAGGACTGATGATTACAACCTTGTCCAGAGTGGCATGCTCTACTCCATGGAGGATGAGCTGCAGAAACGCTTTGAGAGGATGGGTGCATATGAGATTATCACCGACCTCAAGGCGGTATTCGCACCTCAAGCCAGGGCTGAACGGTACGAGGCTTCTGAAGCCTTCTTCTCAGCAAAGATGGACGAGCACGGCAGCGTGAGTGAGCACGTAGTCAAAATGTCTGGCTACGTTCAGCGCTTGAATGATCTGGAATGCCAGATTCCAGATGAATTTGCTGTTGATAGGGTGTTGCAGTCGCTTCCCCCTAGCTACAAAGGCTTTGTGCTGAACTACAACATGCAGGGGATGACCAAAACCCCTTCTGAGTTGTTCGCCATGCTGAAGAGCGCCGAGGTTGAGATCAAGAAGGAGCACGCCGTCTTCATGGTCAACAAGACCACTGACTTCAAGAAGTCAAGCAGGCGGGAGAAGTCAACTGAACACTATTTCCAATGAAGTCCTTATTCGTGTCAAGAAATTTATATCATTTCTAATCAACAATATTTCATCTACATAAGGTTTTAGAAATATTATTCAGCTCCCACTTACTTTCTTGAATATTCAAGCATCTTCGTTATTCCTGATGAAAACAAACTCTTTTGGCAATTTCATCACAACGAAAATTCCAACTCCATTATGCCAGCTTCAGTCCATCACTGGATATCCAAGGCTTGCATCTATTTTAGCATCCTTTGAATCGACAAAACATTCCGGTCGTATCACATATACGTCCTTTGTTATATTTCCATGTAGGAACTTTGTTTTGACGTTCATTCTACCATATCCTATAAATGAGATATGTAGTAATTGATAATATAACCCGAACTGACTAAAGCATCTCTACGGTCGACACTATTTCGCCGTAGTCAACTTTTGAACTTGCTACAAAACAATTTTCCAACGAGTTGAGCTTTATAGATAAAACAATTTCATCCGAATCAATTATAGATCCATTTATATTCTTCAGACTTTTAGTCTTTAGGAGGGTCTACCAAGTTCAAAACTTGACTTACTTCCATGGATACTATCTCGGATTATTTGGCATTTAGCCAAATCCTGGAGTCAGGGCCCATCAACGCTTCTTTTTATATCACAGGTTTTATCGTTGTTGAACAACAATATCTCGTGTACATAAAAATGTTTGTACGAGTTTTATCTAACCTGTGTGGTTTAGCTGCGCACTTCTCTGAAGATTCAACAATCTTTGACAAGTTGCACTGTCCTCCCACTCACTCTTTTGTAAGAAACTATTTTTCTTCAAAACACATTGTCCTTAACAGCAAACAGTTTTGCTTTTGTGTAGTGATAGAGGAATACCAAAACTTTTGGCATAACCTTAACAAAGTAGCACTTATCTGATTTGGGGTTTTGAGTATGTCAAACATATGCATCATATACCCAAATTTTAAGAAAAGACAACATGGTTTTAATAGTCCATACCACATCTAATATGGTGTCATTTCAACAGATTTGATGGTGCTCTTTTCAGTGTAAAAGCCGTAGTCACTAACGCATAACTTTAATAAGTATAATGGCAAATTGATAAACCTCATATTTGATCTTACCGTGTCATACATGGCTTGATTACATCTCTCGAACACTTTACTCATAGTGATGTTCCGAGAGACGCAAGTTATGACACTTCTTCACAACTCATCAGACATTCGCTAAACTTGTAACTCAAATATTACTTTCTACAATCTAATTTGCAGAAGCTTTATTTTCTTGTTACAATGAATTTCTATTTCACTCTAAAATTCCTTAAACATTTCAAAGATTTCAGACGGATGTCTTTATTGAACAGATACCCACATATCTACTTCAACTCATGAGTGAAGATAGGGAATCCACTGCACACAACTACACTTATTGGACTACACACATCATCATGTATGATTACCAATGGTTTAGTTGCCCGTTCATGTATGGCCTATCAACGGTGTTTTAGTCACATTACTTCGAGACAAAGATCGCAAGCGTCAAGTGATTCATAATCATATGACTCGAAAGTCCATCACTTATGGAAATTCTTCATGCATGTTATGTCACTTGTGATAAACGGCAGTGCCACATCTATGTGGTATTTCTGTCAGTCTTGCGACGTTTAGCGTCAGTGTTATGGATGTTTAGTATTATTATCAAGATTCATAACATACAACCTATTCATAATGGAAGTATGGCCTTTACGTTATTCATAGCTTTGAACAACTCTCTTGCAACAAACATGATTCAAAATGATGTTTTGCAACAAGGCTAAAGTGTAGTAACAATTTACTCATCTCTAAAATGAATTATGAAGATAATCATAGAGTCAACACACGGTATAGTAAACCTTTTACCGTGTTCCCGAGCGTGTCAAAACTCATCATTAGCTAGTGATAAAGGCCATAGTATTTCTTGTATCGAGTTGCAACAATATGCAATCGATGTGATATTCCGGTGATCAACAGTTTGATCACAATATACAGAATTCACAATTAACTGCTTAATCATGATTCCCAAGAATTACATCTCTTGACCAGCAATGAATTCATCTATAACTCCGTATGACTTTCATTTCTGAGCTGGTTATTCCAGTCTTCTTTCGTTTTGCCTTTATACGTATCATAGTTCTATTTCCAATGTCACTCCTACTCACAGAAGATCACACATGATCAAGGGTGGCGCATGCCATGGACTTCCCGGCGTGTAAGTCTTACTAACACCCTATGGAACTTCCTTTCCATTAATCCTCATCATCATATGATTGGTGTTCTTCTGGATCCCACACTTATCAGTTTTGTATAGAGCACAATGAACATTTTCACTAATGCTTACAATCATACATTGTACTAGATATCTTATATCCAACATTAATTGTCTTACTACTGAAAACATATTTTTCAGTTCCATGAATATAACATAACTATCCCAAACTTTTCGAAGTTCGGGTTTCATGGTGGTGAAGACAATGCACTTAGCTGTCGTGGAATTCTAGCATTTTGGATTATGGACATAAGTCACATCATCCATAGCATCAGTGGGAGAGCATCAAAAATTTGCGATAGGACAAGCTCCTTCTCGACACTATTGAGGATAGTCCTCACAATACGGTACCAATCGTAAAGTTTTTACCAGATAATACAGTTAATCAAAATCAATTGGGAAGGTGGTAACGCGAGCCATTATTCTACAACGATAATGCAAATACTAAGACTTTGTTCATAATTAAGTTGCACTTGTGATTAATCAATTTAATTACTAAGTGCGCTCCCACTCAGATCAATATCTCTCGTAATTGATGCTGCAGTGATTCAAGATCCAACCCAATCGTCCGCCATTGATGTGACATCACTGATGACTTAGACTGGACCGGTAGGCCAACTTGCCAATCACGCCAAAGGTGATTCTTGTTCATCTTTCGATGGGCGTGTTCCGGTAGCAAACTTTTATCCAAACCGTCAAGACAACCAAGTGTAATGCGTTGTGTGTTCTTTTAACACACCCGCCTTTTATGCGTCACACACGTGTGCACCCATGTGACATGACCTGCTCTGATGTGAAACATAGTATAGACGGTGCTACAGTTGGAAGAACACTATCAACTTGGTATTGTTTTGCGAGAGATCACCCTAATAAAACACGACTACCGCGCATCAAACAAGGGTGCATCAAAGGGATAAACATCACAGGCAGTTCATAAAATTATGTGATATAGTATAGCCCTTTGCTTCGTGAAGTCTTCATTGTCTTCACGTCGTCGTGGTTGAAGTCACCGTGTCCACCAACTTTGTCCTTGGCGCCGGGAACATCACCACGGCTTCCGGCATGTGCGTCGGGGTCCACCTCCGCATCGTAGATCATCATCTTTCATCTATCTATTTCTTTGCCTCGAGCTAATAAACAGTTCTGGCACGTAGGCCATAATTAAGTGACAATCATATGACTCCAGTCATCATGCCGTACCACGACACGCAGGTCGCGAATAAATATTACATAACATATAGCATCTCATACAAACACATTGCAAATCTTGAAGGCTATACCACATCACATGCATACTCTGCAAAAACAAGTTAGATCGCCATCTACACGGGTTGTTGCAACTTTTATCGTGGTTGTTAAGCAGGTTTACAAGGCAAACGAGAAACCCTAGATAAAACAAAACACGATACTTCTTTTGTTGCTAGTTTAACATACGGGGTGCGTGCAGCAACTAATGCCAGAAGCCAAACTTCGTTAAACGCGTGACCCCCGTGTGGATTTGAGTTCATAAAATCCACAAGCCCCTCCATGTTAAATCTTCTATTGCGAGATTAAGATGAGATCCAAGGAGTTTGATGTAGACCATGATCAAGGCAACCAGCATACTGAAAGCAGCATAGAGAGATCGATGGAAAACTCAATCCTTGCAGCAAAACCTCAACTTGCCATCAAGCATAGAAAAAATCACATGACAGGGAAGCAACAAGAAAATCAATGCCTCATATCACACATATGATCTAGACCTAAACATGCATCTAATCAAGGATCGCTCATGATACCACTGTTGGGAAACGTAGTAGAAAACAAAAAATTTAGGCCTACGAATCAAGAACCCAAGATCATCCAAGAAGATTGCATACAAGGTTTTAGGTCATGGCTCACCAACCGATGTAGCGGAAGTAGAGTTGGTGAAGCTCGTGGACGTAGTGGAAGTAGATCACGCAAGTTCTCCCACGAACAAGTCCCGCGATCTAGTCCCACGGACAAGTCCCATGAACAAGCTCCTCGAAGAAGGGTCGAAGGTACGACCCCTCCATTAGTATCCACACATCCCGTAGCAGCAATCCAGCAGCGCTCCGCCGTCCAGAGATGAACGCCACCGAGAAAACTAGAGGGAGAAAACCCTAACGGATTCCGATCTAGAACAGCGTCTAAACCGGGGTCTAATTGTGGAGCAACGGGGTTTAGAGGAGGGAGGGTGGCGCATAGGCCTTGGGGATTGATTGTCTTGCTCTCCCCCTCCCCTTGGCTCACCTTATATAGGTGGCCAGGAGGCCTAGGGCGCAGCTCAAGGAGGATTGGGAGTCCAACTTGGACTCCCAAGCCTTCCAAACCTTCCCACACCTTCCCACCGGAAACCTGCCATACTGGGTTTTGGTATTTCCTCCTGGAGGAGGATTCCCTCCCCTTGGTGCGCCCCCACCCCTTTGGCCGGCCAGGGCAGCCTAGGTGGCTTGCCCCCCAAGGCCAAGGGCGCAGGGGAGTGGGTGGTACTGCCCGGAACCTTCCGGAACCTTCCATGACCTTCTAGAAGCTTCCAGGACCTTCCGGGACATATCGGGACCGTTTCGGGACATTCCGGACACTTCTGGAGCACTTCCAGGACCTTCCGAGACCGTTCTCGGACGTTCCGGAGCCATCCGGATAGTTTCCAAGACCATCCGAGTTACAGTTTAAGCCACCCGATGACCGCGAAGGTTGTCGGGACGCCCAACGATTATCCGGAAACTATTCCGGTTGATCCAGGACTTCCCCAGTACCATTCTCATATGTTCCGGAACCACCTAGGACTACTCCAGAGTGATCCTGACATATCCTTAAATACCCAGAACTAATTCTGGTGCCCTTATGAACTATTCCATAAATCCCCGGAACTACTTCCGGTACCCGTATGAACTATTCTGCTTTGCTTCCACTAAACCTTCTACCATTCCAGCATTCTAACAGACTACTGCTCGTTAAGTGTGTGACCCAATAGGTTCGGTATAATGCGGGCATGACTCAGAACATCTTCCGGACATAGGTCAACAGCCTTTTGTCAATAGCCAATAATCAACAGCGGAGCCATGGACACCCATGTTGACTCCCGCACATACACGAAGAAACTTCGAGTGAACCATTATGTTTAGTCATGTACCATTCCCTTTGCTTCGCGATATATGACAAAGTTAGAGGAGAGAAGTTTGGCACCCATGTGTAACAACTTTTTGAACACAAACCACTCGTTATCCTCTTTGCTCGTTTGTCCCTTTTCTCGTTATCGTATTCCGGTATCCCCGTGACTGAATCCACAATGCGTCTGGCCAGACTATAATGGATACCGTCATACCGAGTGGGCCCGAAGTGAATATCTTCTTCATCGTGAAGGAGAAAATCCCATTCTTGAACTATCACAGTCACTAGCCACACCATCTGACATACCCAGAACTTATTGTACTACTTCCCATTTACGGGAGGATTCATCTAAGAACCAAAGCATGTCTTCCTGTGTGAAGCAACTCGATACTCTCATGGTCTAAGGAATTACGTATATGATAACATTTCATGATATGACTTATAATGTAGTTACGATGTGATCTCTAAGTATATCATTCAATACTAGGGTCGGTTCAACATCATTGTTCTACTAACAATATGTTCCCATTGCTACTGACATCCTTGTTACAAGAACAATGTCCATGATTAAGAAAACGTAATCATCAGTTATCACATGAGCTGGTCTTAGAGGCTAAACCAGGAACTCTTGGTGTTTACATTTCCACACATGCAAGTGAGTTTTATTCTGAATCTCATAGTCAGGGTCATTGCAATTATAGCACAGAAATATAAACATTAATTACGAACGTGGAAATATATATAATAACATTTTATTATTGCCTCTAGGGCATATTTCCAACAAAGAGAGGTGGCCCTAAGAGGGATGGCAAATCAGTTGCCGCTCCTCCCAAGGCACCCAAGCCTAAACTCGGAGTGGAGTGCTTCTACTGCAAGGGTGAAGGTCACTGGAAACGCAACTGTCCCAAGTACCTAAAGGACAAGAAGGCTGGCAAGGTCGCCAAGAGAGACGAAGGTATATTTGATATACATATTGTTGATCTTCTCTTGACAAGCGCTGGGAACACATCCTGGATATTTGATACAGGATCTGTCGCTCATATTTCTAATTCCATTCAGGGACTAAGGAATAGGAGACGCTTGCTCAAAGATGAAGTGACGATGCGCGTGGGGAATGGCTGCCGGATTGAGGTCTTGGCGGTCGTCACAAAGCATCTTAGTCTCCCTTCGGGATTGGTTTTAGTTCTAAATAATTGCTACTATGTACCCGCGTTGAGTGTGAACATCGTTAGTGGCTCTTGCTTGAAGCGAGACCACTATTCTTTTAAGTCTGATACAATTGGTTGTTCGATTTATAAGGATGAAATGTTTTATGTTCACGCACCGGAGTTGCATGGTTTATTCGTACTTGATCTCGATGGTGACGTGTGTCACATTAACAATATTGAGGCCAAAAGATTGAAGAATGATGAAGATCACATGATGATGTGGCATTGCCGACTTGGTCATATTGGTATAAAACGCATGGAGAAGCTCCATAAGGATGGACTTCTTGAGTAATTGGATTTTGGATCCCTTGATACATGTGAACAATGCCTCATGGGCAAAATGACCAGGACTCCATTCAATGGCATAATGGAGCGTGCGGATGTCTTATTGGGGATCATACACTCGGATGTATGTGGACCCATGAATGTCCCCATTCGCAATGGTCTTCGTTACTTCGTGACCTTTACTGATGACTTGAGTAGATATGGGTATATTTACTTGATGAAACACAAGTCTGAAACCTTTGAAAAGTTCAAGGAATTTCAGAATGAGGTCGAAAATCAACTCGGAAGAAAAATCAAGCACCTTCGATCGGATCGAGGTGGCGAGTATTTGAGTCACGAGTTTGGAAATCATCTGAAATCTTGTGGCATAGTACCACAACTTACGCCGGCAGGCACACCTCAGAGAAACGGTGTGGCTGAGCGACGTAATCGAACCCTATTGGATAGTGTACGATCGATGATTTCTCATACTGATTTGCCTGTGTCATTCTGGGGGTATGCATTAGAAACTGCCATTCATATTCTTAATAGGGCGCCATCCAAATCCGTAAAGACAACACCATTTGAAGAATGGCATGGCACAAAACCTAAGTTGTCTCACCTGAAGATTTGGGGTTGTGAGGCTTATGTTAGGAAACTACAGGCTGACAAACTTGAATCCAAGGCGGATAAGTGCATCTTTGTGGGCTATCCCAAGGAAACTTGTGGATACACCTTCTACAACAAGTCTGACAGCAAAATGTTTGTTGCCAAGACAGGACACTTTCTTGAGAAGGAGTTTCTCGCGAAAGAGTTGAGTGGGAGGAAAATAGACCTCGATGAAGTGTCTGACCAATCACTCCAATTGGAAGAAACGGCTACGGAAATTGTTCTGGAACCATCTTCCACAGTGGGAGCTGAAGAGAATAGCCAGAACGACATTCATAACGATCATGACATTAATGATGATCATGATGAGAATGAAGAGGAACCTTTTATGCCCCGTAGGTCATCAAGAGTCCGTCAACCTACTGAGTTTTACGGACAGCTTGTGAATGCAATCTCGGCTGATGAGTCGGATGAACCTACAAGTTACAAAGAAGCAATGGAGGGACCTGAGTCCGAGAAATGGCTTGAAGCCATGAAATCCGAAATAGACTCCATGTACACCAACAAAGTATGGACTTTGGTGGATATTCCCGAGGACCGCAAGGCCGTCGAGAATAAATGGATTTTCAAGAAAAAGACTGACGCAGACGGAAACGTATCTGTCTACAAAGCTCGACTTGTCGCGAAGGGTTTCCGACAAATTCAAGGAGTTGACTACGAGGAGACGTTCTCTCCTGTAGCGATGATAAAGTCTATTCGGATCCTACTAGCAATAGCTGCATATCATGATTACGCGATATGGCAGATGGATGTGAAAACTGCATTCCTAAATGGCAACATTGAGGAAGAGTTGTATATGCTGCAACCAGAGGGGTTTGTCGATCCAAGGAACGCTGGTAAGGTTTGCAAGCTTCAACGGTCACTACAAGGAATCGGGTCTATTGCAACAACGGTATTCGTGGCAATAAGTGTCGATTTGTGGTAATAGGTACCTATTGCCACGACATGACTTTCGTTGCCAAGCGTTGCGATAAGACGCATGGTAATAGGTTATTGGCACAAAAAATAAAATGTGGCAAGAAAGAGTGCTATTGCAACGGCGATGTGACAAGTTGCCACATTTTTTCTCGTAGCAGCATGTGTTTATTGCCACAATTTGGTTCGTGGGGATAGTTTAGCTCAACAAGCATCAAAACCATGGAATTTGGACATTTGTGGCGATAGACATTTGTGGTGATAGTCTATTCCAACAACACTTGTTTCGTGGCGCATGTCCTTCCGTTGCAATAGGCCCGAACCCTATAGCAACAACTCTTATTTTCGTGGGTACACCTCTTTCGCCACAAGCCTTTTATTTGTGGCATTAATTTATGGCAACAACTCTCCAAATGTGGTAACAAAAAATCGCAACATACTTGTTTTCGTGGTGACAGATATTTGTCGCAACGACCAACATGTTTGTGGCGAGAAGCTATCACGACAATACAGACAAATTGTGGCGAAAGGCCTATTTCAACAAAGCTAAACTTCGTGGTGCCAAGTTGTTATCACAGTGGCCGAAACGATTGTGGTAAGAAACTATTACGACAATACAAATGATTCATGGAAAAAGGACTATTTCAACAAAGGTGGTTTCCGTGGCACCAAATCGTTATCGCAACATTCAAAGAATTGTGATGCCAAGTTACTTCGATAGTAGAAATTGTCACGTGGGAACATCCTTAGGTATATAGGTATATATATATATAGATGATGTAGATTCATAAAATATCATATTTCGCATAGCAATATCCATAAAATAATTTAGCAATCATTCAACACACTGAACATGCTATCCTAATTAAGTGCAAAGATTAAAATATCCGTGGTCCATAGTCCAGTCCAGTTAAATATTTGGATCCTGCAATAAAAAAATGAAGAAATTATTTAGCTCAAGTTAAACAAGAAATCATGGACCGATGCCAATAGAAAAAAGAAGCTATTGTAATCAGAGACAACATAACTCAGAACATAGTACACAAGAGTGGAACTGTAGCAAGAACTAATGATCTTGTGTATATGAAACAGAGATGCACCACATGCAACAATCCTGCTTTTTTGGTGGAATCAACAAGCCTACTTGAAAAGCCTAATCCAACTTAAAAGGGAAACAGATGATCGCCATAGCCCTGGCCCATCATGCATCATGATACAATCACATGATTTGGCAGCAGCATGCCGCTCACAATAACACCTTCGCCAGTGGCGGAGCCAGGATTTGAGCTAGCCCCGGGCCAAAAATCAAAGACTTATAAATAACCTAAAAAACAATTCATGCTAGATTTTTTCCCCAAGTCAATTGCACCATTATTATAGATCTTAATAATCTAATGAAACAGAGAAAGCATACATACTAGTACAGGAATAAAAAAGTAGAAACGGTTTGTCGAATTTGAGCCTCGCCAACACATCAACATGCAATTGGTTCTATCAATTAAAAGCATACAAAAAGGAAAAAAACAGAGGATGACATCTTAGAAAAATAGGCAACTTGTTGGTGATGCTAGCTGTTAAAAGCAAGAGTACCCAGGACTGGGATCGCTGCGGCTGTGCTAGCCCATGCATGCCTATCAGGAGTGCTGGACCAGGGATGATAGTGCGATGTGATGTGATGGAAACACAGTGGTGGCGAGCATGTCACAACATATTTTTTTGGGCTTAGTTGGTCTAAAAGAGCTAAGAGAGACTGACTGAGTTAGGCTTATACTGAGCTGGCTAGCAAACTTACTACTGAGGACAACCATAACAGGATCATACATGCAACGAAGGAAACTTCCCCACGCCCCACGCCATGGCCCTGGTTGCCCTTGAGAACACCTCTCCCCTTCTTCTTACATCCATCAGTTTCTACAACCCAAATCATCCAAGAAATATTGCATTACTCGGTATTCGATTATAAGAAACTAGGACAAAAATATAGAACCAAATTCTTACCATTCTGTAGTCATTCATGGTTGCGGCGAGCATGGGATGGCCCCTTATCCAGCGCACACATGTCATTAGCACAAACTGGAGTGTCAGATTGTTCTTCAGTTCCTGTATATGTTTAAAACAGTTGTGAAGATTAAGCAATCCGGGATTTTCTGCATTATAGCAAATGGTAGACATCTTAAAAGGTCATAATTTTTTTACCAGATCTGTGTTGTCCATGTTCTTTGTGGTATGCCGCTATACTTTCCGTCCTTGTTACGAGGACAAATCCTTTCTTTACTGAACACCAGAAAAATTAATGGACCTAGAATTATCAATGTGCACCATTCAGAACAGTGATTAAGAAATAAGTAAGTTGTGTACCTTGCAGAAAGAAGTAATGTGAATCATCTACTTCCTCTGAAGCTTGCACTCGGTGACGTTGTAATGTCATCGGTCTCCCATTAGCAGTGCGCTGCGTTGAATTCATTGTTGTGCCCTTGAGTAGGTAATATCAGAATTATTGTTAATTTCAGAGGAAACGCAATATTTAAAGCAGGCATAAATTATTACCTGTCCAAGATAAACTTTGCCCAATCACTAACTGAGATATATGAGAAGATGCACATGCATATCCGCACATATCAAGAATAAGGTCGATGGAATAATTACAACATGCAAGTACTGCTCTAGATACTGAAGTTGGGTAGCGTGTGTGGGCTGCTCTTCTTTTGAGTGGGCTATGTGGCCTAGCCACCAAAATGTCCATCACCAAAGCATAATCTTGACTACAATATAATAACCAAGCAACAACATGGATCATGCAAATTGCTAAAACTAAAAAGGAGTAAGCAATGCATTCAAATATTCATGTGAACATATGTGAATTTAGAGTCACTTTAAATTTAATAAAAGAGTGAAATTATTCGTTTCATGAATTACAAAGTGATATCAGCTTCCCAAAGTAGGCTTGAGACAACAAACAACAATTACATGTCCAGAATAAATCATTTACAATTTCAACCAGATCAATAATACTGAAGCAATTACTTAGCAGGTATAAATGAACAGGTATCTTACTTAGCATAGCCAATCCTTTTTCAGATAGTATCATAGTACATGCTAGTAGTCTGAAGCAAAAGTAACTAAATTCACTTAACTTAAGTGGTAGAAAAAATGGTGCATATCGCCCCTAACAAAACTATAGATTTAGTTATCATAAATATAGAAGGAAAAAGAGAAAATAGATCTATAAATTAAGTCATGATCTGATTTTATGCATGAGGATTGAATCGCCTGATGTGAGTTGTTGTCAAGGAAATCATAGCAATAATAACCAAAAGCAATCACAGGCACTGTTGCGTCTCAGGTTCAGGGGACAATTTTGCACATTCAGCTGCACCAAGCTGCGCTGCGTATGTCTACTTATAGTAGAACAACATCTTGGCGGGGAAGGCCATGGAGATGAGCAGGGCTGGACGCGCGACCTGCAGGGCCACCACTGAGGCTCCTCGAACCGAAAGAGGACGGACCAGCGCCGGATCAAGGTCTCTGGACGCGGAGGCGCACAAGGCGGGTCGGCCCCCATAGGTCGAGCCGCTCTCGACCCAAAAGACGCCGGACGCCGGCCGCGCGCGGATGCAGCCGCCCTCGACACGACAGTTGGCTCGGACGTCGTCCACGTGCGGATCCAGCCGCCCTCGACTCGGGGTTGCCAGGGACGCCGGCGATGCGCGGATCCAGCGGCGCCTCGGCCCGGTGGTTGGCTGGAACGCCAGGGACGCGAAGATCCACGCGATCCATGCGCGGGAGGATGGCGACGGGAGGAGGTGGTGCGGTGGCGCGGGGGAAGAAGGTAGTGCGGCGGCGGGTTGGAGGTAACCATCGGGGGTTGGGAGGGCTCGATGGTACCCTGTGATTAGGTTTAGAGCGGTAATCGCGATTAGTTATAATGGTTGTTTAGCGGGAAAGTTAAAATAAATGGCGCAAGACACATGTAATTATTTGGTGGGAAATTATAAAAAATTGGAGGGTCGCTATGAGTTTAGCGGGAGAGTTTTGGCTAGGTGAAAAACTATTACTCCCTCCAATCCATATTAAGTGTCGCACATTTTGTACTAAGCTAGTCCAATCCATAATAAGTGTCGCACATTTTGTACTAAGCTAGTACAAACTTTGTACTAGATGAGCGACACTTATTATGGATCGGAGGGAGTACTTTTTAAGAAAAATGCTTAGAATAATGAAATAAATTGCAAAATTAATATTTTGAAGCAATACGAAATATATATGCTGCTGAAATAATATAACTAATTTTTTTGCTAAACGTTATCTCAGAGGGTGAATCGGGGCCCTCCCTTCTAACGTTATCGCGCCGGTCATACCTAGTCTTCATCCTCCCCTTGACCATCCTCTTCAGTTGCTGAGAAGGGAGATGATGAAGAACACTATGGAAAACACAAACACATGTAGACATAAAACGACGAAGGATACTCATAGATTTGAAATTGGCTAAGGAACAATATCCATGTGCTAAGGAATAATTCCACATCTTTTGTTTTCATTAAATCCGACCAATTAATATGCGTTCACAAATTACAAAAACTAACAAGGAAAGGCATCAATAAAGATAATGTGAGATGAAGCATGATGCATGACCAATCAAAAAGAAAAAATTAAGATGGAAAATTAGCTGAAGGAAAAAAATGCGAGCATAACCAATCAAAAAGAAGAAGTTAAACATCACAGTTCGCTAGAAGTATTAGTAAATCTTGATGTGAAAATGAGCCTGAGAAAAAGAGTGACCGCTCTATCAAAATTACTTTAAACAAAATTATATTTTCTTAATAAGCCTACTTTTTTTAAAAATAAAAAAACATTAATTATTATTATTATTAATAATATTAGGTATAGATTTAAGCCTGCGCTCTAGCCGATCTAAGCATGTTATCTCCTTTCAAATTTCACCTCATTGGCATAGACATCGTTGCATACCAGAGTACCTTCTCCTTTACCTGCTCAACCTATCTAACTTGCATGCGCACGCCATTGATGGCTTCTCGCCCCTCGTTGGTTACCCCAAGTGGAAGGTTTGAGATGTAGTGCAGCAGCAAGTTTCCCTCGGTGAAGATACCAAGGTTGTCGAACCAGTAGGACTCAGGAGATACAAGTAGGTGGTAAAGTGAACAAGGCGCCGTTTACGATATTGCTAACTTCACCTGGACCTGCACACAGATACAAATAACTTTGCTCCCAACGAGTATAGAGGAGATGTCAATTCCTCCAGCCTTGCTGTTTACAAAGGATTAACGCAAGAGATAATAATAGTGGCAACTGAAAGTAAAGACTGAAAGTAAATTGAGGGTGTAAACAATGATATGAAGATGGACCGGGGTCCGTGATTTTCACTAGTGATGTCTCTCTCCAAAAGACGATAAAAGTGCTAGCGAGGTAAACAAATCACAGTTGGGCAATTGACAGGATTATGAAGGCACCGCAATGCTAACTATGCTGCAAAGAAAGGAAGGGCTCAAAAGCAATGGGAAGTACGCCAAGGTAAGTAGACCGAAATCCATCTGTATCTATTACGAATCATCCACCTTGAGAGATCTATCCAGAACATCTCGTTGCCACATTTGGTATGCATTTAACTGACTCAAATAATATAATCAGTATATGCTACTTATGTATATTATGAGAGAATCTGCATGCTATATCTCCCTTGACCCCGAAAAAAGCTTCGCTCCACTTGAAATATTCAAATTTATTTGAATTTAAATGTCTGACTGAGGTAAAATAGCGTATGCATGTGTTTCTTTACAAGATATAGGTCTTCTCCTAGTGGTATAGTGTGTTGTGATGTTCGTGCGTCTGCGTGGCGCAAGATCGAATCCTTGTTTTTGCAATCTGCTTTTCTTTTACTATTTAAAAAAAAAACCCACCTGCATGCAGCAAGGGGTATCAAACCAGGCGCGCTGACCAGTAGAACACATAGCACCTCATGCTTAGGAAGCACTTGAATTTAATATATTTAGTAGTTAAAAAATTGAATTTTAAATTCGTTTGAATTTTTCAGGCGAAAAAATTCAAAAACACCGAGCTGAAAACCTGGTTTTTCGGTCCCTACCGAGAAAAAACGAAATCGAAAAAAAATCCACGTTTTTCGGTCCCTACTTGAGTGCATGTTGAAACTTGTATCCGTCCATGATTAATTGCAAGACTACGAGTTAATGATTTTTTTTGCCTATGTGGCCGTCCGTGCTAGTGAGGTAAGAAACAACCCACGTATTATGTCGTCCCTGGACCAGGGCAAGAAGGGCGACAACCCAGGCCCAGGCGAACTAGGGGCTCAGACCTGGTGTGGTTTATGTACTACGTGTACTAAACATCCCACTAGATAAAACAGTCTAAAGGGTTCAAGTTTAGATGTACTAAGAAGAAACAAAAAAGGCCAATAGTACACCTTGTAAACCAGATCGTGAGGCAAAGAAATTCACGCTTCCAGAATCCAGACTTCTCGCCTTCGGTACTACTTCAGCCCCATGCTAGCTGCAGATACGAGTTGTGTGATTCCTATGATGGCTCGTACTAAATTTCCTAGGCTCCTATCTTCTATGATTGGCGTAACAAATTTGTTTTCCCTTGTGAGCGTGAATTTCTTCTAGACAGCTTACATGTTATGAGCTACCATTTCTGGGATGGCTTGTTTATTAGATAAACCCCCAAGGTTTATCTTGATCTACCAATTAAAATACGACGATGAACTATTTCTCGTATTAATTCCAACCTGCGGTTTCTCTGAAGGGACAAAAAAATGCTCATCTCATGATCCTCTTGTAGCTAATGCACCATGGGAAATGCTCGAAGATGTGTAATTCGTTGCAATATATTGTTCTTTATTGCAAAAGTAATAGGTTGTTGTAATATGCTCCACATATTTCCACATATACGTAACTTGTTGCAGTAAATAATAGTTATTGCAACACGGTGAAATTGAGGCAAAAGTATGTGCTATTATAATCAATACGTGTTTTCTTGCAATAGGTGGCCAATTTTTTGCAACAATATCTGTGCCTACCGCAACGTGACGTAGTTGTTGCAATATATGTATGAATATTACCACGGATGTCTATTTTGTTGCGACACCTAGTTTGTATTGCAACGAAATGGCTAAGCCAACGCAACGAAATTTGGTTGTCGCAATATCATGGCCATATTGCAACGCCCGTGCGTATTGTTGAAATACACGACCTATATTGCAACAAAGTGCGAACTAATCGCGACAAAACTAAATCATTGCAATATGCGAAGCCTACTACTACAAACTGGTAATTGGTGGCAATATTGTATTTTATTGCAACAAAATATGGTTGTAGCAATAAATATTGTTGCAATAGACCAAATTTCCTGTAGTGGGTCCATCTATGGGTTGAAGCAAGCATCTCGGAGCTGGAATCTTCGATTTGACGAGGTCATTGAAGCTTTTGGATTTGTCCAAAACGTCGAAGAGTTCTGCGTCTATAAGAAACTGAGTGGGAGCTCTGGAGCATTCCTTGTGTTATATGTAGATGACATATTACTAATAGGGAACGATAAAGAAATTCTTAGAGGAAGTGAAGGAATATCTGAATGGACAATTTTTCATGAAGGACCTAGGTGAAGCTGCGTACATATTGGGGATTAAGATCTATAGAGATAGACCTAATCGACGGTTGGCCTTGAGTCAGAACACTTATATTGACAAGATTTTGAAAAGGTTCAAAATGGATGACTCCAAGAGAGGTCTCTTGCCAGTTATAAAAGGTGTCAAATTAAGCGTGACCCAATGCCCAACCACAGCAAAAGAGAAAGAGGAGATGTCCTCAAAGCCCTATGCCTCAGCCATAGGTTCTCTCATGTATGCTATGTTATGTACCAGACCGGATTTAGCGCTGGCCATTAGTATGACTAATCGCTACCAGAGTAACCCGGGAATGGCTCACTGGACAACAGTAAAGAACATCCTTAAGTACTTGAGAAGAACCAAGGATCTCTTTCTCGTTTATGGAGGAGTTGATGAGGAGCTCACCGTAAAGGGTTACGTTGACGCAAGCCTCGGCTCAGATCTAGATGACTTGAAATCCCACACGGGATATGTTTTCATGTTGAACGGTGGCGCTATTAGCTGGAGGAGGGGCAAACAGTCAGTCGTCGCTCAATCTTCAATGGAGTCGGAGTATATTGCCGCTTGCGAAGCGTCAAACGAGGCGCTGTGGCTGAAGAAGTTCGTGATCGAGCTTGGCGTCTTTCCCAGCTGCACTGACCCCGTGGGAATCTTCTGCGGTAACACGGGTGCCATTGCTAACGCGAAGGAGCCAAGAACTCACTCTACAGCCAAGCACATCCTCGAAAGTTCCATGTGACGCGAGACTACGTCAGGGATGGACACACTAGGATTCACAAGATACATACGGATCTGAACGCAGCAGACCCGATGACTAAACCTCTTCCACAGGGCAAGTTTGAGGAACACCGAGAGACCATTGGTGTTAGATACATACCTGATGTATACTAGTGTAATTTGTACTCTAGTGCAAGTGGGAGACTGTTGGATATGTGCCCTAGAGACAAATTAATAAAGATATTTGTCATATATCCGTTTTGTTCATAATACGTTTTATACTGTGCTATAACTGTATTACTTGGAAATACTAATACAGGTGTAGTATAAAACATGGTCCGTAGTTTAACTCGGGTAAACTATCTCATTGGGCAATTGATTGATCAAGCTTTCCTGATCATGGCGACACTTAAGTCCATTGATAATGACGTCATATCATTAAGGGGAATGATGTGATGGACGTACACCCACCTAAAGTATTGCAATGTGATTGAGTCACATAGTTCAGCGTTGCTATGACTTTGTAACGTATGGCTTAGTCCTTAGACCGTAATGATCATACGTAATCACGATCTATGAGGAGACTTTGATTTGTATCCCACCGCCTGACTGAAATATGCTGGCTATAACGGAACACTTTGGGTATTTCGAAATAGATGGTTGATGAGTATGTTAATAGATCAGAGCGAGATTTGTCAGTCCTTGTGACAGGACAAGGTACTCTGGGCCCACTCGGTGATATTGCATCAACACCTTGCAAGGACGTGACTAGGTCACAAGAGATGCAATGATCATGGACGAGAGAAGTTGTTTGTTGTGAACGAGATGTGAACACGGTATGTGGGATACCGACGATCAAACCTCGGACAAACAAAGTACCGCAGCACAAAGGGATTACGTCGTATCGTTAACGGTTTCCAAAAGCGATCGAAGTTCATTCGATGGAAGCGCAGGGGCTGTCAAGGATTGTAACCAGGTCCAACTGACTAGTCATTGGTCAATGAGAAGAGTCTCGACCATGTCTGCTGTTTCCCGGACCGTTAGGGTGTTACACTTAAGGGCAATCGATGCATAGGACAATTACGGGATCAATCGGTGAAATAGGAGAAATCACCGGAATAGTTCCGGAGGAGGACGGAATGGTTTCCGAACATTTTGAATAGTTCAAAATAAAGTTTAATTGTTTTAATAATGTTTTTATTATTTAATTATCTGAATTAAATATTGAAAACATATTAAATAAATTAAAAATGGGAAAAAAGGCTATATGGGCCCATGGGACCCATTAGGGGAGGAGGGGGTTCCCCCCCTTGGGCTTGGCACCAAGGGTGGGGCCCATCCCCCCCCTTGGCCGGCGCACCTCCCCCCCCTTGGGGGTTTAGTCCCAGATGGGGGAGGGGAGGAGGATCACACCCCCCCTTGGCCTATATAAGGAGGGGTAGACCCCCCTTTTCCCAACACACCAATATCTCCTTCTTTCTCCTTCTCCTTCCCGGAAGTGGACTCCCCTTGTTTGGAGTCTGTACCAGGATTGGAGTTCTCCACCATAAGGCAGGCCGTCGCTCTGCTGGAGTCGGGATCCGTAGCCGTCTTTCTTCCGCTGCTCGCCTGGTTTGGGGCCCGGGAGGAACATCGATTGTACCGTATGTGTATAATCTCTTCGAGGCACTACACCTATGGTGCTTCTTCGTCGCTGGAGGTTTACCGGGAGTCATCCTCGCCGGTGGTGGTCTTCTACACGACAGGGAGGTCGTAGTTCTGAGTCTACGCCAACCACGTTCGCAAGAACGTTTCCCTCTTTCGGTCTTCAAAGGTATGAACACCGATTCCCTCCGTTACTTTACATCGCCATAGCATAGATCTTGGGTTCGGGTACCGTAGGTGTGAAAAATTTGTGTTTTCTGCCCCGTATCCCAACAGTATCCTCCTCAACATCTGCACAATGCATTGGTTCCTCCTCCCAGAACTCTGTAGCATCTCTTTGCCCTTCAAATAAAGGACTTCCAGCTGCAATATCAATTTCCTCTTCAGCTGCAGCCTCCTCCTGACCTATCTTCCATGCCTTGTATGAAATGGTCTTCCTCCTGCCATTGCAAACCTGACCAATGTCTAATTCAAAATCTGATGAAGATTTGTCACTGCATTCATCATCATCTCCTTCATCTTCTTCTTCTGATATGGCATGTGCAGGCTGAAAATTGAAGCTCTGTTGTGTGTTCAGTACTGGTTCTGAAAGGTGAATAACACCATCATTTGAAACCCTCAATGCAGGAGCAGATTCACCTACTGGGTTGGGTAGTTGGACCAGCTCTGGTTCCAAACTGAAATTGAGCAGAATTACTTATTAATACAATTGTTTTTTTTGTTTTCAGCCATGTAATGATATTCCGATTAGGATTACACAACTGATTCACCTATAGCATTTATATTATTGAGCTACTGAAATTGTTCCAAACTGAAATTGAGCTACTGTACTAACTGAATATTATTACATTTATTCCTAACATTTATATTATTCCTACCATATTGTACTAACTGATTCACCTATAGCATTTATATTATTCCTAACAGTGAGCCCAAAAGCACCTAACGGTGAATAGAACATGCAAACTCAAGAAATACAAAAAGAGGGATGGAGAGGGGAGGGGATTTACTCCATGCCGCAGTAAGAGGAGACCGAGCGGTGGCCTAGGGCTGGATCCCCGGCGACCTTCCTCACCAATGCCAGGGTTTGCTCCGGTGATGGCGACCTCGGTGGCGCAGCGGGATTAGGCGCCGCCGGCGGAGGGGGAGCTGGCGGCTGCGTAGCAAAGCTGCCGCTGCCCATCCAGTGGTCCACCTCCGAGTAGTCTCCTCCCTCGCCGCCGTCTCGAGCTACGCCGCCGCCGGGAATCGCCGCCGCCATCTAGGTCTCACGGGTGGGTGGGAGCGAGTGAGTGAGAGGGAGAGAGTGGTCCGACCGGTCGGTTTTGACCTGGTCGGCACGACGCGTAATGGCCGTCAGTTGCCTCCCGTTAGCCGTTAGCTGACGTGGAGCCTGACATGCGAGCCAGCCCTGTCATAATCGCGTTTGTTTTTGACCCTCTCAGCAACTTGGGTTTTTTGAGAGTGGTTAACAGAAAAGTGGTAGTTATCAGCGAATGTTTTGAATCCGGTAGTGTTTTGGAAAGATGACCCCAATTGTGGTAGTTTTATGCTATATACTCACGGATTTGCTATGCGCTCATTACAGATCCCTTCCTGCTAATTATCTCGGCTCCCCCTGAATTCCACCGGGTGGCCCCCTTCCCTTTACCTTCTCCAGTAAACGTGCTCCGTATCAGCGCATATCATGAGTTCTTATAAAAAATGTCCGTAGCTCTAGCATTGCTCTTTTTCAGGACCGCATCTTGGATGAAGAATGATCAAGTTAGACGCACATGCCCGAGGCATCCCATTCGTAAAAACTAAGCATCACACCCTAGACGGCTACACCTAATAAACTAATGTTAACATTGCTTCTGCATCCATACACAATAGATGGTCTAAGCTTCAATCTGATTTAAACTACAAGTTTTGGTGTTGATATTCTTTGAAGAACATGTGGTTGTATCGATAGGATTGTAGGCTGGAAATCATTCTTTGCGGTTCGGTGGTCTGGCATCCGCCCACTAATATAATGTCCTTGTATTTTTAGCGGTAACATGTGCAAGACATGAAAGTAATAAATGTGAGGTTATTTACTTCACCCTGTAAGTTATAAAAAATGAATGGGGATTCCAGTGAAAATGAATTGTGTGCATGTTCTCATCATCGCTGGATTTGCTCCTTCTCATACTTTGTCTTTGCATTCATCTGAAACATTGTAGCTACATGAGAAATGGACAAGATTTAGTTTAACTCCAACTACAACATGTGTTGATCGAACTAAAAAATATGTGTTAATCCAATATTATGGTCCCATGTTGCCATGTTTTTGTATCTATGGGAGCATAAGGTGCGAAGATTGAGTCACAGTTCAACAAATACAAAAAAATTCATTACAAATGTTCTGTAAGACGATCCAATGCTGATAGATAAATCATGATGTTCAAGTATATCCTCCACAATGTTGCATCATGCATACACATATTTGGCAGTTGTCGCCTTTTTGTTGTACCGTCTGGTTCAGCTAGGCTTTTCCAATCAGGGGATGAAGATGAGGCCGATATAAGATGATCTAAAAATGAGGCAGATATAAATAACAACAAGACGAGATTGAAGAGGAACTCGAGAGTCGAGAGGAAGGAACAGTAGAAAATTAAGGAGAGAATGATATGTATGTTAATTACCTTATGCCAGCTTGGAGGGCGCCTGCAAACTGAGATATTGTCGCTCCTATGCCTACCTCCCTGTTCCGTGGCTGTGGTTGTATCAATGCTCGTCTCCTTTCCGTTTTTCTTTTAGTAGCCCTCGCTTGATTTGTGCTGTATATACGCTGCTGGGAGAGACTCAAAATATGTTGTACTGAACCTGTTGTGTAGATGTTGCTGGGTTTCATTTCATTCCATATTGTAACATTATGGTATCTTGTTAAAAACTAAGGAGAGAATGATTAATATCCGTGATAAAATGTTTACTGGTCACAAAGATATTCAATTCAGATTCAGCATACACTGCTGTTGTTTTCTGCAAACTACTGAGCTAGGTTTCAGGTTCTGAAACCGCCGCGCGAGGTCGTGTCTATCGTAGGATGCACAAAAGCCTGGGGACTAATTGTAGTTCTTAGAGACACTACAGTTATGGTGTATGCACAATATAAGCTATAAGGCACAGTATCGTTGGACATATTCATAAGCTACAAGTGGCTGTCAGCAACCTGGAGTTATTCAGGATCTCCACATTAAGGCTCTCCCAATGCATTGTTTCTTAGCACAATATCATAGGAGCAATTAAAACTTAGGATACAACTACCACAATGCATTGTATCCTAGAGGTTGTATCTTATTTAATGAATTTACTTTCATGCATACATGTAATTGGTCCAGCCATGTTTTTTACATATGGCCACGTGCAAGGGTTGTATCTTAGTTAAGATACAACCTTCCTCTCTTTCTTCATTAAGTACCATGCCACATAAGCAAAATGCCTATGATTACGTACTAAGATACAAGCACTGTGAGCAACTTGGAGTTATTCAGGATCTCCACATTACACTGCCGTACGTAAGAAAGGAATGTCACCATCATTATAGTAAAATAAAATTTCATGCCGCTTGCAAGTCAACTTCCAACAATATAATAGCAAGACCAAAAACAATAAACTCATGCATGTAGATCGCTAAATATTAATGATAAGAACGCCCTAGATAATCTTTCAAAACAAATCAAACCTACAAGAAACGAAAAGCACTAGCTGCTCAACAATCTTCAGATGAAAGGTGAACCGTTCACAAGACAACCCTCCAGTGTTGGAAAGAAGGAATGCGGAACAAGTGATTGTTTCAGCTCAAAGGGAGTAAGACGAATGAGTTCGTCATGATGGAAACTGGCAACCAACTTGCCATCCATGTCGACGTGAAGCAGCCACTCGCCAAATTTGACCAGCCCGAACACCTCACCGTTCCAAGATGGAATCACGGCAATCCACTGTTCGGTGTACGGTCCAAACTGCGTCGTGAGCTCAGCAACCGGCAATTCAACCCTGTAGTTGAAGGCCCAGGCCTGGCGTTGGTAATCTTGCATCATCCAGATATCCGCGATTGTTGCTGTTTCATCAAATATGGACATGCCAAGCATGCCACCGTGCTCAAACAGGTCAGCCTCGACAGGAACAGCCGGAGAGCGCATCTGCTGGAACGACTCAGAGGTGGTGTCGAACACCATTATCGCGTGTCCTGTGTACCAATGCAGGCTGCCATGGAGCAGGAAAAGCGCGGAGCATATCTGTCCGCACGCATCGGGGCACACTAAGTCCCTTGGCGGCTGGCTGGAGTCTAATGTGAAGACAAGTGGGACGTAGGTGTCATCATCTTGGTCAATTCCAATCCTGAACTTGGCGAGAAGTCGGTACTCGCCGGTAGGGATATGCTGGTACATCCCCAAAATCCTGAACTCAGCAAGGTGCCTGAAGTCATCAAGGTGGTGAAGAGGAGCATGCTGACGAGTTGCAGGGTTGCAGATGGAGAACTGGTTGTTGCGGTGGTCGGTGAGAATAAGGAGGCCGTCGCAGGAGGCTGCCAGACTGAACAAGGAGTCGTCGAGTCGGGCGACGGGCTGGAGCTTGTCGCCGGCGGCGGCGCGATGGTCGAAGGGGACGATGTCGACGCCGCTTTTCTGGGCGAGGCAGATGAGCGGGAGGGTGGGCTGGTGGGCGTGGTGGGCGAGGAGGAAGTCGCGGGTGGAGGTGGCTCGGCGCCAGGAGCGACGGACTGCTCGGCAGCGGAGGAGGGGTTTTGGAGGCAGGCGGACGAGGATCTCCCATACCACGATCTCTTCCGGGAGGCTGCTGTGCGGAGGCGTGACTTGTGCTCCGGTGACCTCCGCCATGGTTGTTGTGCTGCAGGATTGAGATTCCATCCCAGGAGCAGCAACAAGATCGATCGGTGGGTTTCTGTTTTGGTGACGGCGGAAGTTGGTATGCAGTAGGGTTGGTTACCCTTATTTACGTAGGTAGAGAGCGATGGACTTTGGCCCAGATCTCTCAAACGGGCTAGCTTAAGTAGCAGCCTTTTTTTGGTTCTTTTTAGTTAACCGCACATAATTATATTTCAGCGATGGGAAGCTGTACGTGCATTTTGTTTTGTGAGAATACCACACTTTGTTTATTTATTAAATAACATGATTGCAAATTTCAGCCCGAATCAAAGGTCGGGATAAGAAATATTACAAACTTTTTTTTAGAAAAGGAGGTGTACCCCGGCCTCTGCATCAATCGATGCACGCAGCCATTTTATTAAGCAAAGTATGAAGTTTAAGATAAGTCTTACACGGACCATATGTCTTCATTCTCGCGCAGGAGATAAAAATCCGCTACAACCAGCGATAAATAGGAAAAAGATGACTAAACACCTATCCTATTAACAGACCGCCATCCAAACCGGTTGTAGGTATCCCGTGCGACCGTCTCCCATCGGTTGCACCCAGTATCCAAATGCTCCTTGGTCTCCGCGCTGCTCAGTAAGGACCACATACGGATCCAGGCAGACGCCCTGAAGATAACCTGCAAAAAATTGGTAATGTTCTTACGGTTAAATACAATATCATTCCGACAGTTCCAAATGGCTCAAAGTAACGCACATACTCCGACGCGAATACGTGCGGCTGTCTTTGGCTCAATCCCATTCAACCAAGAGCTAAACAGGCTAGTTAAGTTAACAGGAGGACTAATATTAAAGGACACTTGTATTGTACGCCACAATAACCTGGCTAATAGACATTTGAGAAAAAGATGTTGAATCGTTTCATCCTGATCACAAAAACAACATCGTTGACTCCCAACCCAATTACACTTTGCCAAGTTGTCCTTAGTCAGAATGACTCCCTTATGAACAAACCACATGAAAACATTTATCTTTATTGGGACTTTGATATTCCAAATATGAAGTGACTTAGGGAGGGAATCATTATTAATCAAATCCACATACATTGATTTTACAGAAAATACTCCTGAGACCGAGAGTTTCCAGTTCAGTGTATCCGGCCCATCAGATAGGTTGACCTCCATCAACCGACGCACAAGATTTAACCAGTCATCCCACCTTTGACCTATCAGTGTGCGCCTAAACTGGATGTTTAAAGGAACAGATCCAAGAATTGTACCAACGAACGCCTCTTTACGTTGTACAATATTATAAAGTCTCGGGTATTGTAAGGATAACGGCGTCCCCCTAGCCACGAATCTTCCCAAAATCTCGTAGTATTACCATTCCCAACGACAAAATTACTCATGTTGAAGAAGGCTGCCTTTGATCGCATTAGGCCCTTCCAAAAAGGAGAGTCGCGCGGTTCTGCCATAACCTGAGCAAGAGTTTTAGAGTGTAGATACTTGTTTCGCAATAATTGTAACCACACCCCTTCCTCCTCAACAGACATCCTATATAGACACTTACTAAGCAGGCAAATGTTTTTAACTTGGAGGTTCTCAATCCCCAAACCTCCCTGGTCCTTTGGTCTACAGAGAATGTTCCACTTAGCAAGTCTATACTTAGACTTATTCTCATCACTCTGCCAAAAGAACCTAGATCGATAGAAATCCAACCTTTTCCGTACCCCCACTGGTATTTCAAAGAAGGACAACAAGAACATCGGCATGCTTGTAAGCACGGAATTAATTAGAATAAGCCGACCGCCATAAGACATAAGCTTTCCTTTCCAACAACTTAACTTCTTTTCAAATCGATCTTCTATGCATTTCCATTCCTTGTTTGTTAACTTACGGTGATGAATGGGGATACCGAGATAACTAAACGGAAGTGAACCAAGACCACATCCATACAATTGCTGATAATTATCGTGGGCATCTTTGGCGCGTCCAAAGCAAAAAAGCTCACTTTTATTAAAGTTGATTTTCAGACCAGACAGTTGTTCAAAAAGACATAGCACCAGCTTCATATTTCTGGCCTTTGCCATATCATGCTCCATGAAAATGATGGTATCATCAGCATATTGTAGTATAGAAACACCACCATCAACAAGATGAGGGATAAGGCCCCCAATTTTCCCATCCTCTTTCGCTCTACCAATAAGCACTGCCAACATATCTGCCACAACATTGAACAAGATGGGTGACATAGGGTCCCCCTGTCTCAGTCCCTTTTGCGTTTGAAAATAGTGTCCAATGTTATCATTAACTTTGATCCCTACGCTACCTCCCTGCACAAATGATTCTACCTGCTTCCTCCAAGCCGAATTAAAACCTTTCATACAAAGTGCTTGTTGTAGGAATGGCCACTTAACTTTATCATATGCCTTCTCGAAATCCAATTTCAGAATAACCCCATCGAGTTTCTTAGAATGAATTTCATGCAAAGTTTCATGTAGTACGACTACTCCCTCTAGAATATGTCGTCCAGGCATGAAAGCCATTTGCGTTGGTTGAATCACAGAATGCGCTATCTGTGTGAGGCGATTAGTAAGAAATATTACAAACTGATCACGCAGAGGTGCGAGCCAAACGTTGTGCTGCCATCATCAAACGGTGACTAACATGCTCCAAGAAACATGAGGCGACACCCTTCGTGCCATAGTCTTGATATCCATTGCTTGCCACACTGTCCCAACTCCCAAGTGCCAACATGGGAACAATCCTGAAGAGGGGAGCTGATGCGCTGGATCATCGTCATGCAGTCCGATTCCAGGTTAATGAAAAAATTGATAGGTATGCCCAAAATTATCACCAACATAGAGCGAAAAGGATCAACACTACCAATATAGGACAACAAGAATCAATACTACCAGCAGCAACTTCTTGAGTAAGTCATGACCTCATGGGTGAGACACAACTTTTCTTATTGCATATATGCTGGTGGGTGGTGATGCAACGACACATCAGGCCGAGGAGGCCAGCGAGCCGCGGCCACTTCTAGGGACGAAGGCTCCATCCTGGTCATTATAGGAGAAAGAGCCACATGTATAGCGAATAATGTAGCCCGGAAAAGCGGGTGTGGGAGCGCATGTGGAAGCGCCAATCATTGACCCCCATTGATAAGGTCCTCCGTATTATTCTTATCATTTAATTTGGATATTTTCGAGGCAAGTAAATGAGATCGAAGATAGACACAAGAAACAATCGATATGATTCGTCAAGAGCCTGCTTGGAACACATAATATAAAATAGAATTCATGATCAAAATATTTAATTGTACAGAAAATACAACCATGGGAACTATTCAAACAATGTATCTGATCTCAGCTTTCTCTCTTTGTCTTCCTAAAAGTTGGTCCATATTTTCTCTCTCGGATGGCTCTGGAAAAGCTTAGAGATGAAGCGAAATAGAATTCTGACAGAGACCCAGTCCCAACATCTATATAAATAGCGCACACATACACGCACGCACGCACCCACCCGCACACAAGCATTTCAAATTTCAGGTATGTCTCGCCATGCTTTCAAAACCTCCGAATTCCGTGGCGAGTACGATGAGTATGAGCTCCATTTCCAGTTGTGCATGCGCCATCACTGTAATGGACGATGCCCCAACTCAGTAGAGGTAGTGCACAGCAATCGCTCCCACAGCTTCGGTGCCATTTCTATCAACGATTGGCCGATATACGATGGATGTGGCACACTCGTTGCTCGTGGTCAGGGCCTGCACTGCAAGGCCACGAATGAGGGCCGACAGGGCTGGCAGAACTACTTCACCATCGTCTTCGAGGAAGCAAGGTAAATCACGGTTCAATTCCCTTAATTATGAGTTCATATGCTAATTACTATGATGGGTATTTAGTACTAACTTCATGGGAGATTTCATGCGCGCACATATATAAAAGTGGCTTTAAGGGTTCCACGCTTCAAGTTATGGGCCACTCAATATGCGACCAAGATTCAGCCATTGTTGGTGGAACTGGAGAGTTCACTATGGCTCGTGGTGTCATACACAAGAAGTTCAAGGAGTCCAACTGCAATGGGTGGCATATTGAGTTGGATATGCATGCCTTATATATCCCAATGAAGAAAAAGGTATGTACCATATAATTATGTGCACTCTTTGATTCACTGGCACTAATTTACTTTCCGACAAGATAGTCATAAAAAGATATATACTCCAAGAGTTCATATGTGTTGTATCAAAATTGTATTGATCAATGACTTATGTCAACCACAGGGATGCTACGGGAATGCTTGGACACTTTGAGTTATTCTCTGCTGTTATGGAAGTTCTGCCAGTTTTGTTCCGAGGCCCAAATAATGGACGTATGTGGAACGTTTTCATTTCCATAAACTGTATCACCCTTTTAAATAAAAGTTTCTCATTTCAATGTGCCATATGTGGTAGCCATATGGTGTCAGCTGCAATTATACAGTGTCTGTGGATCCCTAGAGCCCGTAGTTGGTATAGTTTATAGTGTGTAGACTACACACTAGGGGTATGCGTGTGGATTGAGTTGTAAGACCAGATACTATACAATTATACTTCAGTGTGAGCACTGAAAAAACTGAAATATTGAAAAAAAATCTGAAAATATCTTGTCTCCTTATTATCCTATCTTTTATTTTTCTACACTCTCAAATTGGAGTTGTAGGTCACATATAAAATACCCAACGTTCATCAGACTCAACATATGCACCGTTCAATCGCCCAAAACATCTCCCCATAACGCCGGAACGATCCAACAATCCGTCACTAAAACCACAGACGCCAAAATTAAGAGTGCAAGAATCATGGTCGTTTATACTAACTTGTAAACAGTTGCTTAATACATGTCAATAATGGAAATCTGAAGTTTTTGGGAAAGCAATTGCATTTGCTTCCTTGTCAACACACATCAATAAATCAGATCGCTCAATCATACCCTAGAATCAGGGAATTTTAATCGCTAAAACTTATTGACTTTAGCCATTTGAATAGTCAACGAGTTGCGTTTTTTATGGTTTTTTTAACCCCTAAATAAACAAGCTAGACGAGCTGGTGATACCAATCCGATCAGTGGAGCGAGGCAATGAAGAAAACAATGACACCAGATCGACGCCTGCTCCTCGAAAACATCACAATAAAAAACGGTCTAGGACGCCACCATTGGCAATAACCTCAACCTAAGAGAGACATTTTGATAAGTGTAATTAAGTAACCATTCTTTACCCAATAGCTAGGAAGGTATTAGCATATAACCATTGGACACTTATCCATCTTGATGTAAACCATTCACATTGATATGCATCTTGGGTAGTGGTAAAGAATCTTTAATGCGACGTGCAACGTCAGTTGGGGATCCTATTCCTAGCACCACATTCAGCTAGCTAGCTAGATAGATACTAGCATCAGATTCTTCAATCAATCAATAAATAATAATTCTGGCAACACTTGTAGCTCTCGGCAGGGCTACAAGAGGTCTATCGCTTGTAAAAGAAGCACGGACATCGTAGGATCTATCTCTTGTCTGTAGGTCTCTCCACTCGATCCAAGGTAATTATGTAACTAAATCATGTAGACGTGCGTTCCTGCGCCCATCAATTAGGACCGTAGAATGTGAAGAATTGATCAAATATATTTTGAATCTAACTGATAAGTTTGATATATCCAAAATAAGGTAACAATTTGAAGTGTATTTTAAGTAAATTTAATTAATGTTATAAAGTATATTGGCCATTGTTTTTTAGTTACCGCTTCCATCAGTTTATAAAATAATACCAAATATTTGCTTGCCAGAGCGGCATAATGTGCAATGAAACCTGCATTCAGAAAAGTAGAATTGAATAAAAATAATATTGGATAGCAGAATAGTAAACAGACAAACTAATATTATTGCTCTCAAAGTTGCTACGCATCATAGACATGATTATTTCGTAGTTAATGTGATGCATTAAAAAACAAGGAAACATGCCAAACGGTGCTAAACAGAAAGTGATAGGCCCAGAATCCAATAAGTTCACATATGTCAGCTATTGATATTTGTTTTACTTGCAAAAGCATAAAAAGTGACACACACAATTAGTTATGGATGAAGGCATACCTCTAAAGTAACAATTCAAATATAAATTAAAAAACATAAAATACATTGGTTTTGGATTTCCTTTAGAGAAGTAGATAACACTTGTTAACAAAAATAAGTAGTGCAACTTAACGGGAAACTGTTCACACTACTGCCAAATAACATCTTTATGCACAGTAATTCCAACAATCCCAAGACAAAATATAGAGGGTTGAAAGGACTATCCTCAACCCATGACCTTACCTAATTATAGACAAAATATAGCGTAGGGAACACAAGATGAACTCGTAGTTGAAGAAATAAAGACGAACCTTGATTCATTATATGTCTTACAAGAGTTGATGGATGCGGTGCATCAATTACAAGTGTGACTAATAAGGGTGAAGAGGATGGCTATGCTGATGGTGATGACAACTATAGAGATTAGATGGGAATTGTTGCTGCGACTAGGGTAGATGCAACTTCTGTTTCGTGAATGGTGTCTCTATTCTTTCTCTCTATTGTGAATTAGACATCAGGCCTTGTATAAAGTCTATCCCTGTAGATCGAACACAGCTCCTGGAGTCTGGTATGGGCGTTGTTACGGGGAGCGCGCCTGTACCAGAACACGTCTTGGTCCTCTCCGAGCACCTCCTTGCGGCTGGTACATCGCTTTTACGGGTAGTGCGCCCGTATCAGATCTCATCGTGGTCCTCTACGACAACCTCCTGATTTCATTCCCTTCCATGTTGCTTTGTTTCCTTCCATAGATGATATATTTCAATGTTTGTCATATTTTCCTGAGTAAACATAATAAATAGAGAATTTCATGATCTCTCACATTCATTACATTAATTAGAATATTGGACAGACTTACTCGGTTTTCCAGAGATTAACCGGCTTAAACAACGTGTTGTTGAGTGAAAAAATATCACTCATCATAGGTTGATAGTGTGTATTTATGAGACAGGCTTTCGGCAATAGAACCCATTCTAAGATTAGCTTCTGGCAACAAGGCCATGAGGCTGGATAAGGTACTCCAAGTACCTTGTAAAGGTACTCGACAAAGAGAGGCATGTGGTAATTGCTGGGGAGCCCAAGGTGGTAGTTAAGCTGATCATTGGATCTCGGTAAGTACATGGTATTTGCCAAGATTTAGTATTTGGCTCCCAGCAAACAACTGACGGACGATAGGCCCAAGTGATGGTCATGAAGTCACTTTATGTCACCAAGCAATGTGTGCTTGCTAACTTTTTTGTTTTCATCCACTCTCTCTCTCTCTCTCTCTCTCTCTCTCGATACCATTTTTTAAAAAGTGTTCCCCACATGATCCCATTGCCATGAATCTTTCTATCTCTCTCTATATATATCCGATGTGTAGCTAGATTTTGTGGTATTTAGTGCATGCCACAAAAAATCACATGGCACACGTGAAGCCCTAGCCCTTATCACAGCCCACCTGCTACACCTAGGAAAATTATTTCAATCCATGGTCCGGGGTACTCGGAAGTAAAGGACTCCAGGCACCCGGACTGGTCAGAGGCAGAGCACCTGTGTCCGGGAAGCTGGAGGTCCAAGACTCTAGGCACCCGAAGTACAGATGAATATGGCCTCAGGCACCCGAAGGTCCAGGAACAAGAGCACCCAGACTATCTAGAAGCATGTGGCATTCTTCTAAGGCCTCCATACACCCTGAGGTCAAAGACCCCGGCCTGGCACATAGAAAATACATCAATGGTGCTTTTGAGTTGGGTTTGACCTTACCTTGGCAATGAAAATTGTGGGAACTATGGAAATGGATTTATCATGCACCCCCCAACTCTCTGGACACCACAACTGCTCTTCATAGTGTGTATAACCTACTACTTCAAATAAAATCGTCAAATTCTCAAATCTTCAGAAAACCACGCCTTTTCTCCTTTTTGAATAGGCGGGCATCGATGTCCATAAACAACAATGAGAATCTAATGATATGAGATACACTTTCAACAAGCTATTTGGGAAATAACAAGATGAATATTGATGATATCAACATGGAGATTTTTTCATTCAGGATGGCAAAGGTGCAACACAAGAAACGGGAATTTAATATCGATGCTCATCTTCTTGCAAAATATTAAAATTCTTTAGATTTTGGCCGCCAACCATGGTTGTCCATTTTGCCTAATATACCTTGTATTGATTTGAAAGTTGTTAGAACACCTCGAACGATCTGTTAGTGGGGGGTATTTGTTTTACTCCGGTCCATTAGAGGAGGGTAGTTTCTGCTTTCCTCCTCTAAACAACATATAGGAAAAGCCTTATATCTGTTAGTGGAGCATTTTTTTACTACGGGCCGGCCGTGACCGGCAAATATACTTGTTTACATCCGCGCAAAATAAATTTTCTGCCTCCTCGCCGGGACTCACGCCATCCACAACCCACGTCGTTGCTTCACAAACATTGCTTATGTCGCCCTCTATTGCCTCTACCAACCTCTCGCCGCCTCTGCGCTCCCTTGCCCCACGCCAAGATTGTTGTTGTTCGTTGCCGTTATCGGAATCGAGCTATATCACCACCACCGCTCAATCGATCCCGTCGCCGAAAGGACCAGTCGTTTCTTCTTCCTCCGAGCCTCTTCGTAGACTAGAGGACATCTCGGAGAGAAACCAATCAGTAGCATCTCGGACATCTGCTAAACACCACCGGTGGGTCGTGATATCTCCACCGTCCTTCAGTTATTCGACGGTTTCCCTAGTGAGTATTTAATTGCCTTTTCAAATTGGCTTTTCATTTTAGCAATCAATGTAGATTAATGGAACTCGAGCCATTGCCACACGGTTTAGATGAATAGGTTGAGGGATTTCATCTTCGAGGACTCTTCATCGTCGAAGGAGGAATAAGAGGATGATGAGTTTGAAATGAACATTCGCATGATGTTCTACGTGGATTTTCAGCGATCGAGAAGAGGATCACATTTTGGTCGCATACACATCAATAAAGATAGAGCGCAGGCATGCCAAGATCATGAGAGATTATTTGAACCCTGATGCAAGCTATCTAGAGAAGAATTTTCACTGACGATTTCAAATGCACATAAGTCTATTTCTCACCATTGCAAAAGCCGTGTAGAATCATGGCGATGGGTACATATTGCAAAACATGGTCATTGAAGATGAGAGGGGAACGCTAGAGAACTTTCGGTACATTTCCAATGGGGATCCTGTTAAGCCGGAGTACGATGCAAAAAGGATCCAAAGATTTCTGGTGGTGCATCGAAGCATCAGGAATCGAGAAGTGCATACCCAGCTCCAAGATGATCTAGTTGAGCATTAGTAGCATGTCCATATAACTTATAGGTTGTGCTTTTATCATGTTCTTTACTTATTTTGAACCATTTCGTGTGTTTGAATTTCAATAGTTTGGTTTTTCCACTCTAAATTTACAATTTTCATGAATTATGTGAAGCTTAATTATTTCTTTAGAGAGTTAAAAGATTAAAGGATCAATTAAAAACAAGAGAACAAAATGTACTTCTCTAAAAGATACTCGACGGTTGAGCAAATTGGAGATGCTCTTAGTTAATAAAGTGTTTTCCCCCTTTAAAAAAAGGCCAAATCAGTGTCCGGCTATTCGGCAAATCAGCGAAGTAGATTGCCCTAAATTAGCTAGAGAGAGTTTAACTGGAGCTACCGACTACAAGCTAACCTGTGGTTACTGGTCGACCTGATAAGGGACTTGCTCGCTGGTCTGGAGATTAAAGAGATACAATGTAGAGATGATGATAAAATTCTTAGCGTCGGCGCCAAGGAAAGAAGAAGTTCGTTGATCGCTTTTCTTTCCACACCCAAAGGGAAAAAAGAAGTGCTGTGCTTTCTGCTGGTTATCCAAGAAAAGTAAGACGTCATCTTCTTGTTCCTGAGAGCTAAGGAAGCAAGAAAGGGAGACGTGTGTTGCCTAGGTTGGATCGGCTGAAGAAGATGAACAGCGAAAGATTGTTTGATCATCGGAATAAAGAAAACACCAGTCATCTCAGTGGAAATGATGCCAACTTCAAAGTTCAGTCCCAGACTGACGAAAAGAGACATGTATTTATCACACCACACCAGCCATTCTATTCCCACATCTGGCTCCTTGAGGTGTGAGCTCGAATTCTCTCTACCCTTCCGTTTGCACCACACAATAGTTCATATATTAATATACACCTCTCTAAGTGTCAAAAAGTTTGGAGTAAGTCGCCAAGGAGAGGCCTAATTAATTACCAGGATATATATATTCGTTTTTCCAATAATTTCATGACCACGAACGGTTAGGCTAGCTGCAATATAATGTGTGGGATATATTGCTTCAAGTCATGAAAAGTAGAGCAAAGATAATACTCCCATGTGGTCAAATGGTCCCAAATCTGAATTGTGTGAGGCAAAAGAGACACAACAGTTGAACAACACTTTATTTTCCGAACCTTACCTACTTTGTAGCTGCCCTAACCATATATGTGAAATAAAAAACACATAGTTACTTTGGATCCTGCGGAAGCTCGCCTCCTTAGTTACCGGGGCAGCAATTCTACGTACGCTTGATGTACGTCCTGCAGCTTTCGGTCACAAAGAAATACCACATCTTATCAAATGTCTTCCGGCTGTCGAAGGTAATGTAGAAAAAAGTGATAAGCTAGTCGATGCTAACAAAAATCCATTACTTTTGTTCCTATCGCATCCCATTTCTACCAGATTTAGCATCATCCGCTCAGAGCAACTTTAGCAGTGTCAACATATAAGCGGTCGAAGGCTAAAGTTAACCGTAGCATCTACACTCGAGACAATGGGCCAAGCATCGCTTTAACTTATGCTATGATATTTTTATGTTTGAAAATGGACCAATATGACTTTTTTAGAAACAAATCTGACACATTTATCTCTACGGATTTTTTTTCTTGATGTTACCACTACGGGAGAGGAGGCTGACACCTACGGCCGAAACCTACGCCGACGGCCAAATGTCGGGGCCGTCGGCGTAGACGGCCCGGCTCGTCAGCCCTGGTGGTGGGCCGTCGGCGTCCCAAAGCCGTACCTAGGCCGAGGGCCGCCGTCGGCGTAGAAAGGCCGTCGGCGTAGGCCCAATTTAGGCCGACGGCCGCCGTCGGCGTTTAATGGGCCGTCGGCGTTGGCCTGCTAGGTGGGCCCCGGTGACGGCCGGACGTTACGGCGTCAGCCCAGCAGGGGCTACGCCGACGGCCCCGACCTTTGGCCGTCGGCGTAGACCCCGGGTTGTGTTTTTTTTTCATTTTTATTTTCTTTTGTTTAACTATTTAATCTTATATTACTAATACTAATACATCAAATAATATTGGAAATGGAATTATACTATATATCATCTCATTTCAACACTCGATATACGTATGCCTCTTTATTTTTTTAATGTCTACTAATTAATACATGAAATAATATAATAACAAATTATAATACTAAATTAAAATATATTATGTTACTATTACTATATTAATATGTATGCCCCACAGTTGTACCTCGTGCGGAGAAAGCTATAAGAGTACACCGCCGGCCCCCTCCCGGCCGGCCCCGGCCTCGCGCCCGGACTAAGCCGGGTTTCGGTGAAGAAAGACCGCCGTAGTACCGCATTAACTTGCATGTGATTAATTGTAGGGTATGTGTCCAAGTGTGGTGTAAGATCAATGCATAAATGCAATGTCTAGCTCCTTGGTGTGACCTTTTTCACATTCATGTGATAGCACTATTCAAAGTCATGGACATGTAGGTGAAAATACACCCGTTAATTTGCGGGTATTCCGGGGGCTATGAAAGGTTACAAGGTCCCAACCTTGTTTTCCATGTAGTTTTGTCCTAAAAAAATCTTAACAAACCAAAAAGTACATTGTTGAAACATCATGCGGAGAAAGCTATAGGGGTAGACCGCCAGGCCCCCCACCGAAGCAGGCCGGATGTCGCAGGTGAATAACCGCCAGAGCGTCGGAATCCCACAAAAATTTGCATGTGGACCTAGTTTATGTGTTCAAGTGTGGTGGAAGGCCCATAGATGCAAAACATAGATCCCGGGTGTGACCTTCTTCATACATGAATGCGATAACACTTAGAAAAAGATTCGTGCACGTGTAGACGTGTACTCCCGGAGGTGAATGATCTTGTGGTGAAATGTGTCCAACCTTGCTTCTCCATGTACATATATATGTGCTAAACAAGCACAGATGGAGACAAGAAGTCCATTATTGGTCCACCCTGGTACGGAGAAAGCTATAGGGCCGGGTAGACCTGCTGGTCCCCCCCCGATCGTCTACCCCTCTAGATATTCTCCGGATGGGGGTAGCCCGTTGGACATTTGTCTTGGGTTGTGTTTGGTTAGGTCATAGCTAGGGTCAATACAAACCATGTCTTGGGTTTCGGGGGTGAATGACCGTCGGAGGGCCGGAATCATTTGGAAAACCTGCATGTGGAGCTAGGTTATATTTATAAGTGTGATTTAATGTTTGTAGATGGCATATGTAGGTCATGTGTCTGACGTTGTTCACGGACATGGGCTAACACTTAGTAAAATCGTCGATCCGTATGTGGAAACTCCCGGTACGGGTCTACCGGTGTGAATAATGTGGTGAAATATGTCCAGCCTTGGTTTTACATGTACATATGTGCTAAACAAACATAGATAGATAAAAAAGTCCATTGGTCCATCCTCGTACGGAGAAAGCTATAAGGGTAGATCTTCGGGCACCCCCGATCTAGGGCTTCAGAGCTGAATGACCGTCGGAGGGCCGGAATCATTGGAAAACCTGCATGTGGAGCTAGGTTATGTTTATAAGTGTGATTTAATGTTTGTAGATGGCATATGTAGGTCATGTGTTTGACGTTGTTCACGGACATGGGCTAACACTTAGTAAAATCGTCGATCCGTATGTGGAAACTCCCGGTACGTGTCTACCGGTGTGAATAATGTGGTGAAATGTGTTCAACCTTGGTTTTCCATGTACATATGTGCTAAACAAACATAGATAGATAAAAAAGTCCATTGGTCCATCCTCGTACGAAGAAAGCTATAAGGGTAGATCTGCGGGCCCCCTAGATCTAGGGTTTCAGAGGTGAATGACCGTCGGAGGGCCGGAATCATTGGAAAACCTGCATGTGGAGCTAGGTTATGTTTATAAGTGTGATTTAATGTTTGTATATGGCATATGTAGGTCATGTGTCTGACGTTGTTCACGGACATGGGCTAACACTTAGTAAAATCGCCGATCCGTATGTGGAAACTCCCGGTACGTGTCTACCTGTGTGAATAATGTGGTGAAATGTGTTCAACCTTGGTTTTCCATGTACATATGTGCTAAACAAACATAGATAGATAAAATAGTCCATTGGTCCATCCTCGTACGGAGAAAGCTATAAGGGTAGATCTGCGGTCCCCCCCCCCCCGATCTAGGGTTTCGGAGGTGAATGACCGTCGGAGGGCCGGAATCATTGGAAAACCTGCATGTGGAGCTAGGTTATGTTTATAAGTGTGATTTAATGTTTGTAGATGGCATATGTAGGTCATGTGTCTGACGTTGTTCACGGACATGGGCTAACACTTAGTAAAATCGTCGATCCGTATGTGGAAACTCCCGGTACGTGTCTACCGGTGTGAATAATGTGGTGAAATGTGTTCAACCTTGGTTTTCCATGTACATATGTGCTAAACAAACATAGATAGATAAAAAAGTCCATTGGTCCATCCTCATACGGAGAAAGCTATAAGGGTAGATCTGCGGGCCCCCCCGATCTAGGGTTTCAGAGGTGAATGACCGTCGGAGGGCCGGAATCATTGGAAAACCTGCATGTGGAGCTAGGTTATGTTTATAAGTGTGTTTTAATGTTTGTAGATGGCATATGTAGGTCATGTGTCTGACGTTGTTCACAGACATGGGCTAACACTTAGTAAAATCGTCGATCCGTATGTGGAAACTCCCGGTACGTGTCTACCGGTGTGAATAATGTGGTGAAATGTGTTCAACCTTGGTTTTCCATGTACATATGTGCTAACCAAACATAGATAGATAAAAAAAGTCCATTGGTCCATCCTCGTACGGAGAAAGCTATAAGGGTAGATCTGCGGGCCCCCCCGATCTAGGGTTTCGGAGGTGAATGACCGTCGGAGGGCCGGAATCATTGGAAAACCTGCATGTGGAGCTAGGTTATGTTTATAAGTGTGATTTAATGTTTGTAGATTGCATATGTAGGTCATGTGTCTGACGTTGTTCACAGACATGGGCTAACACTTAGTAGAATCGTCGATCCGTATGTGGAAACTCCCGGTACGTGTCTACCGGTGTGAATAATGTGGTGAAATGTGTTCAACCTTGGTTTTCCATGTACGTATGTGCTAACCAAACATAAATAGATAAAAAAGTTCAGTGGTCCATCCTCGTACGGAGAAAGCTATAAGGGTAGATCTGCGGGTCCCCCCGATCTAGGGTTTCGGAGGTGAATGACCGTCGGAGGGTCCGAATCATTGGAAAACCTGCATGTGGAGCTAGGTTATGTTTATAAGTGTGATTTAATGTTTGTAGATGGCATATGTAGGTCATGTGTCTGACGTTGTTCACGGACATGGGCTAACACTTAGTAAAATCGTCGATCCGTATGTGGAAACTCCCGGTACGTGTCTACCGGTGTGAATAATGTGGTGAAATGTGTTCAACCTTGGTTTTCCATGTACATATGTGCTAACCAAACATAGATAGATAAAAAAGTCCATTGGTCCATCCTCGTACGGAGAAAGCTATAAGGGTAGATCTGCGGGCCCCCCCGATCTAGGGTTTCGGAGGTGAATGACCGTCGGATGGCCGGAATCATTGGAAAACCTGCATGTGGAGCTAGGTTATGTTTATAAGTGTGATTTAATGTTTGTAGATGGCATATGTAGGTCATGTGTCTGACGTTGTTCACGGACATGGGCTAACACTTAGTAAAATCGTCGATCCGTATGTGGAAACTCCCGGTACGGGTCTACCGGTGTGAATAATGTGGTGAAATGTGTTCAACCTTGGTTTTCCATGTACGTATGTGCTAACCAAACATAGATAGATAAAAAAGTCCATTGGTCCATCCTCGTACGGAGAAAGCTATAAGGGTAGATCTGCGGGCCCCCCCGATCTAGGGTTGCGGAGGTGAATGACCGTCGGAGGGTCCGAATCATTGGAAAACCTGCATTTGGAGCTAGGTTATGTTTATAAGTGTGATTTAATGTTTGTACATGGCATATGTAGGTCATGTGTCTGACGTTGTTCACGGACATGGGCTAACACTTAGTAAAATCGTCGATCCGTATGTGGAAACTCCCGGTACGGGTCTACCGGTGTGAATAATGTGGTGAAATGTGTTCAACCTTGGTTTTCCATGTACATATGTGCTAACCAAACATAGATAGATAAAAAAGTCCGTTGGTCAATCCTCGTACGGAGAAAGCTATAAGGGTAGATCTTCGGGCACCCCCGATCTAGGGTTTCGGAGGTGAATGACCGTCGGAAGGCCGGAATCATTGGAAAACCTGCATGTGGAGCTAGGTTATGTTTATAAGTGTGATTTAATGTTTTTAGATGGCATATGTAGGTCATGTGTCTGACGTTGTTCACGGACATGGGCTAACACTTAGTAAAATCGTCGATCCGTATGTGGAAACTCCCGGTACGGGTCTACCGGTGTGAATAATGTGGTGAAATGTGTTCAACCTTGGTTTTCCATGTACATATGTGCTAACCAAACATAGATAGATAAAAAAAGTCCATTGGTCCATCCTCGTACGGAGAAAGCTATAAGGGTAGATCTGCGGGGCCCCCCCCGGCCCCCGATCTAGGGTTTCGGAGGTGAATGACCGTCGGAGGGCCGGAATCATTGGAAAACCTGCATCTGGAGCTAGGTTATGTTTATAAGTGTGATTTAATGTTTGTAGATGGCATATGTAGGTCATGTGTCTGACGTTGTTCACGGACATGGGCTAACACTTAGTAAAATCGTCGATCCGTATGTGGAAACTCCCGGTACGTGTCTACCGGTGTGAATAATGTGGTGAAATGTGTTCAACCTTGGTTTTCCATGTACATATGTGCTAACCAAACATAGATAGATAAAAAAGTCCATTGGTCCATCCTCGTACGGAGAAAGCTATAAGGGTAGATCTGCGGGGCCCCCCGATCTAGGGTTTCGGAGGTGAATGACCGTCGGAGGGCCGGAATCATTGTAAAACCTGCATGTGGAGCTAGGTTATGTTATAAGTGTGACTTAATGTTTGTAGATGGCATATGTAGGTCATGTGTCTGACGTTGTTCACGGACATGGGCTAACACTTAGTAAAATCGTCGATCCGTATGTGGAAACTCCCGGTACGGGTCTACCGGTGTGAATAATGTGGTGAAATGTGTTCAACCTTGGTTTTCAATGTACATATGTGCTAACCAAACATAGATAGATAAAAAAGTCCATTGGTCCATCCTCGTACGGAGAAAGCTATAAGGGTAGATCTGCGGGCCCCCCCGATCTAGGGTTTCGGAGGTGAATGACCGTCGGAAGGCCGGAATCATTGGAAAACCTGCATGTGGAGCTAGGTTATGTTTATAAGTGTGATTTAATGTTTGTAGATGGCATATGTAGTGCATGTGTCTGACGTTATTCACGGACATGGGCTAACACTTAGTAAAATCGTCGATCCGTATGTGGAAACTCCCGGTACGTGTCTACCGGTGTGAATAATGTGGTGAAATGTGTTCAACCTTGGTTTTCCATGTACATATGTGCTAACCAAACATAGATAGATAAAAAAGTCCATTGGTCCATCCTCGTACGGAGAAAGCTATAAGGGTAGATCTGCGGGCCCCCCCGATCTAGGGTTTCGGAGGTGAATGACCGTCGGAGGGTCCGAATCATTGAAAAACCTGCATGTGGAGCTAGGTTATGTTTATAAGTGTGATTTAATGTTTGTAGATGGCATATGTAGGTCATGTGTCTGACGTTGTTCACGGACATGGGCTAACACTTAGTAAAATCGTCGATCCGTATGTGGAAACTCCTGGTACGGGTCTACCGGTGTGAATAATGTGGTGAAATGTGTTCAACCTTGGTTTTCCATGTACATATGTGCTAACCAAACATAGATAGATAAAAAAGTCCATTGGTCCATCCTCGTACGGAGAAAGCTATAAGGGTAGATCTGCGGGCCCCCCCGATCTAGGGTTTCGGAGGTGAATGACCGTCGGAAGGCCGGAATCATTGGAAAACCTGCATGTGGAGCTAGGTTATGTTTATAAGTGTGATTTAATGTTTGTAGATGGCATATGTAGGTCATGTGTCTGACGTTATTCACGGTCATGGGCTAACACTTAGTAAAATCGTCGATCCGTATGTGGAAACTCCCGGTACGGGTCTACCGGTGTGAATAATGTGGTGAAATGTGTTCAACCTTGGTTTTCCATGTACATATGTGCTAACCAAACATAGATAGATAAAAAAAGTCCATTGGTCCATCCTCGTACGGAGAAAGCTATAAGGGTAGATCTGCGGGCCCCCCCCCCCCCGGCCCCCGATCTAGGGTTTCGGAGGTGAATGACCGTCGGAGGGCCGGAATCATTGGAAAACCTGCATGTGGAGCTAGGTTATGTTTATAAGTGTGATTTAATGTTTGTAGATGGCATATGTAGGTCATGTGTCTGACGTTGTTCACGGACATGGGCTAACACTTAGTAAAACCGCCGATCCGTATGTGGAAACTCCCGGTACGTGTCTACCTGTGTGAATAATGTGGTGAAATGTGTTCAACCTTGGTTTTACATGTACATATGTGCTAAAGAAACATAGATAGATAAAATAGTCCATTGGTCCATCCTCGTACGGAGAAAGCTATAAGGGTAGATCTGCGGTCCCTCCCCCCCCCCCCCCCCCGATCTAGGGTTTCGGAGGTGAATGACCGTCGGAGGGCCGGAATCATTGGAAAACTTGCATGTGGAGCTAGGTTATGTTTATAAGTGTGATTTAATGTTTGTAGATGGCATATGTAGGTCATGTGTCTGACGTTGTTCACGGACATGGGCTAACACTTAGTAAAATCGTCGATCCGTATGTGGAAACTCCCGGTACGTGTCTACCGGTGTGAATAATGTGGTGAAATGTGTTCAACCTTGGTTTTCCATGTACATATGTGCTAACCAAACATAGATAGATAAAAAAGTCCATTGGTCCATCCTCGTACGGAGAAAGCTATAAGGGTAGATCTGCGGGCCCCCCCGATCTAGGGTTTCGGAGGTGAATGACCGTCGGAGGGCCGGAATCATTGGAAAACCTGCATGTGGAGCTAGGTTATGTTTATAAGTGTGATTTAATGTTTGTAGATGGCATATGTAGGTCATGTGTCTGACGTTGTTCACAGACATGGGCTAACACTTAGTAAAATCGTCGATCCGTATGTGGAAACTCCCGGTACGTGTCTACCGGTGTGAATAATGTGGTGAAATGTGTTCAACCTTGGTTTTCCATGTACATATGTGCTAACCAAACATAGATAGATAAAAAAAGTCCATTGGTCCATCCTCGTACGGAGAAAGCTATAAGGGTAGATCTGCGGGCCCCCCCGATCTAGGGTTTCGGAGGTGAATGACCGTCGGAGGGCCGGAATCATTGGAAAACCTGCATGTGGAGCTAGGTTATGTTTATAAGTGTGATTTAATGTTTGTAGATTGCATATGTAGGTCATGTGTCTGACGTTGTTCACAGACATGGGCTAACACTTAGTAAAATCGTCGATCCGTATGTGGAAACTCCCGGTACGTGTCTACCGGTGTGAATAATGTGGTGAAATGTCTTCAACCTTGGTTTTCCATGTACGTATGTGCTAACCAAACATAGATAGATAAAAAAGTTCAGTGGTCCATCCTCGTACGGAGAAAGCTATAAGGGTAGATCTGCGGGTCCCCCCGATCTAGGGTTTCGGAGGTGAATGACCGTCGGAGGGTCCGAATCATTGGAAAGCCTGCATGTGGAGCTAGGTTATGTTTATAAGTGTGATTTAATGTTTGTAGATGGCATATGTAGGTCATGTGTCTGACGTTGTTCACGGACATGGGCTAACACTTAGTAAAATCGTCGATCCGTATGTGGAAACTCCCGGTACGTGTCTACCGGTGTGAATAATGTGGTGAAATGTGTTCAACCTTGGTTTTCCATGTACATATGTGCTAAACAAACATAGATATATAAAATTGTCCATTGGTCCATCGTCGTACGGAGAAAGCTATAAGGGTAGATCTGCGGGCCCCCCCGATCTAGGGTTTCGGAGGTGAATGACCGTCGGAGGGCCGGAATCATTGGAAACCCTGCATGTGGAGCTAGGTTATGTTTATAAGTGTGATTTAATGTTTGTAGATGGCATATGTAGGTCATGTGTCTGACGTTGTTCACGGACATGGGCTAACACTTAGTAAAATCGTCGATCCGTATGTGGAAACTCCCAGTACGTGTCTACCGGTGTGAATAATGTGGTGAAATGTGTTCAACCTTGGTTTTCCATGTACATATGTGCTAAACAAACATAGATAGATAAAAAAGTCCATTGGTCCATCCTCGTACGGAGAAAGCTATAAGGGTAGATCTGCGGGCCCCCCCGATCTAGGGTTTCGGAGGTGAATGACCGTCGGAGGGCCGGAATCATTGGAAAACCTGCATGTGGAGCTAGGTTATGTTTATAAGTGTGATTTAATGTTTTTAGATGGCATATGTAGGTCATGTGTCTGACGTTGTTCACGGACATGGGCTAACACTTAGTAAAATCGTCGATCCGTATGTGGAAACTCCCGGTACGTGTCTACCGGTGTGAATAATGTGGTGAAATGTGTTCAACCTTGGTTTTCCATGTACATATGTGCTAAAAAAACATAGATAGATAAAAAAAGTCCATTGTTCCATCCTCGTACGGAGAAAGCTATAAGGGTAGATCTGCGGGCCCCCCCGATCTAGGGTTTCTTAGGTGAATGACCGTCGGAGGGCCGGAATCATTGGAAAACCTGCATGTGGAGCTAGGTTATGTTTATAAGTGTGATTTAATGTTTGTAGATGGCATATGTAGGTCATGTGTCTGACGTTGTTCACAGACATGGGCTAACACTTAGTAAAATCGTCGATCCGTATGTGGAAACTCCCGGTACGTGTCTACCGGTGTGAATAATGTGGTGAAATGTGTTCAACCTTGGATTTCCATGTACATATGTGCTAACCAAACATAGATAGATAAAAAAGTCCATTGGTCCATCCTCGTACGGAGAAAGCTATAAGGGTAGATCTGCGGGCCCCCCCGATCTAAGGTTTCGGAGGTGAATGACCGTCGGAGGGCCGGAATCATTGGAAAACCTGCATGTGGAGCTAGGTTATGTTTATAAGTGTGATTTAATGTTTGTAGATGGCATATGTAGGTCATGTGTCTGTCGTTGTTCACAGACATGGGCTAACACTTAGAAAAATCGCCGATCCGTATGTGGAAACTCCCGGTACGTGTCTACCTGTGTGAATAATGTGGTGAAATGTGTTCAACCTTGGTTTTCCATGTACATATGTGCTAAACAAACATAGATAGATAAAATAGTCCATTGGTCCATCCTCGTACGGAGAAAGCTATAAGGGTAGATCTGCGGTCCCCCCCCCCCGATCTAGGGTTTCGGAGGTGAATGACCGTCAGAGGGCCGGAATCATTGGAAAACCTGCATGTGGAGCTAGGTTATGTTTATAAGTGTGATTTAATGTTTGTAGATGGCATATGTAGGTCATGTGTCTGACGTTGTTCACGGACATGGGCTAACACTTAGTAAAATCGTCGATCCGTATGTGGAAACTCCCGGTACGTGTCTACCGGTGTGAATAATGTGGTGAAATGTGTTCAACCTTGGTTTTCCATGTACATATGTGCTAACCAAACATAGATAGATAAAAAAGTCCATTGGTCCATCCTCGTACGGAGAAAGCTATAAGGGTAGATCTGCGGGCCCCCCCGATCTAGGGTTTCGGAGGTGAATGACCGTCGGAGGGCCGGAATCATTGGAAAACCTGCATGTGGAGCTAGGTTATGTTTATAAGTGTGATTTAAAGTTTGTAGATGGCATATGTAGGTCATGTGTCTGACGTTGTTCACAGACATGGGCTAACACTTAGTAAAATCGTCGATCCGTATGTGGAAACTCCCGGTACGTGTCTACCGGTGTGAATAATGTGGTGAAATGTGTTCAACCTTGGTTTTCCATGTACATATGTGCTAACCAAACATAGATAGATAAAAAAAGTCCATTGGTCCATCCTCGTACGGAGAAAGCTATAAGGGTAGATCTGCGGGCCCCCCCGATCTAGGGTTTCGGAGGTGAATGACCGTCGGAGGGCCGGAATCATTGGAAAACCTGCATGTGGAGCTAGGTTATGTTTATAAGTGTGATTTAATGTTTTTAGATTGCATATGTAGGTCATGTGTCTGACGTTGTTCACAGACATGGGCTAACACTTAGTAAAATCGTCGATCCGTATGTGGAAACTCCCGGTACGTGTCTACCGGTGTGAATAATGTGGTGAAATGTGTTCAACCTTGGTTTTCCATGTACGTATGTGCTAACCAAACATAGATAGATAAAAAAGTTCAGTGGTCCATCCTCGTACGGAGAAAGCTATAAGGGTAGATCTGCGGGTCCCCCCGATCTAGGGTTTCGGAGGTGAATGACCGTCGGAGGGTCCGAATCATTGGAAAACCTGCATGTGGAGCTAGGTTATGTTTATAAGTGTGATTTAATGTTTGTAGATGGCATATGTAGGTCATGTGTCTGACGTTGTTCACGGACATGGGCTAACACTTAGTAAAATCGTCGATCCGTATGTGGAAACTCCCAGTACGTGTCTACCGGTGTGAATAATGTGGTGAAATGTGTTCAACCTTGGTTTTCCATGTACATATGTGCTAACCAAACATAGATAGATAAAAAAGTCCATTGGTCCATCCTCGTACGGAGAAAGCTATAAGGGTAGATCTGCGGGCCCCCCCGATCTAGGGTTTCGGAGGTGAATGACCGTCGGAGGGCCGGAATCATTGGAAAACCTGCATGTGGAGCTAGGTTATGTTTATAAGTGTGATTTAATGTTTGTAGATGGCATATGTAGGTCATGTGTCTGACGTTGTTCACGGACATGGGCTAAAACTTAGTAAAATCGTCGATCCGTATGTGGAAACTCCCGGTACGTGTCTACCGGTGTGAATAATGTGGTGAAATGTGTTCAACCTTGGTATTCCATGTACATATGTGCTAAAAAACATAGATAGATAAAAAAGTCCAGTGGTCCATCCTCGTACGGAGAAAGCTATAAGGGTAGATCTGCGCCCCCCCCCCCGATCTAGGGTTCTGGAGATGAATGACCGTCGGAGGGCCGGAATCATTGGAAAACCTGCATGTGGACCTAGGTTATGTTTATAAGTGTGATTTAATGTTTTTAGATGGGATATGTAGGTCATGTGTCTGACGTTGTTCACGGACATGGGCTAACACTTAGTAAAATCGTCGATCCGTAAGTGGAAACTCCCGGTACGGGTCTACCGGTGTGAATAATGTGGTGAAATGTGTTCAACCTTGGTTTTCCATGTACATATGTGCTAACCAAACATAGATAGATAAAAAAGTCCATTGGTCCATCCTCGTACGGAGAAAGCTATAAGGGTAGATCTGCGGGCCCCCCCGATCTAGGGTTTCGGAGGTGAATGACCGTCGGATGGCCGGAATCATTGGAAAACCTGCATGTGGAGCTAGGTTATGTTTATAAGTGTGATTTAATGTTTGTAGATGGCATATGTAGGTCATGTGTCTGACGTTGTTCACGGACATGGGCTAACACTTAGTAAAATCGTCGATCCGTATGTGGAAAGTCCCGGTACGGGTCTACCGGTGTGAATAATGTGGTGAAATGTGTTCAACCTTGGTTTTCCATGTACGTATGTGCTAACCAAACATAGATAGATAAAAAAGTCCATTGGTCCATCCTCGTACGGAGAAAGCTATAAGGGTAGATCTGCGGGCCCCCCCGATCTAGGGTTGCGGAGGTGAATGACCGTCGGAGGGTCCGAATCATTGGAAAACCTGCATTTGGAGCTAGGTTATGTTTATAAGTGTGATTTAATGTTTGTACATGGCATATGTAGGTCATGTGTCTGACGTTGTTCACGGACATGGGCTAACACTTAGTAAAATCGTCGATCCGTATGTGGAAACTCCCGGTACGGGTCTACCGGTGTGAATAATGTGGTGAAATGTGTTCAACCTTGGTTTTCCATGTACATATGTGCTAACCAAACATAGATAGATAAAAAAGTCCGTTGGTCAATCCTCGTACGGAGAAAGCTATAAGGGTAGATCTTCGGGCACCCCCGATCTAGGGTTTCGGAGGTGAATGACCGTCGGAAGGCCGGAATCATTGGAAAACCTGCATGTGGAGCTAGGTTATGTTTATAAGTGTGATTTAATGTTTTTAGATGGCATATGTAGGTCATGTGTCTGACGTTGTTCACGGACATGGGCTAACACTTAGTAAAATCGTCGATCCGTATGTGGAAACTCCCGGTACGTGTCTACCGGTGTGAATAATGTGGTGAAATGTGTTCAACCTTGGTTTTCCATGTACATATGTGCTAACCAAACATAGATAGATAAAAAAAGTCCATTGGTCCATCCTCGTACGGAGAAAGCTATAAGGGTAGATCTGCGGGCCCCCCCCGGCCCCCGATCTAGGGTTTCGGAGGTGAATGACCGTCGGAGGGCCGGAATCATTGGAAAACCTGCATCTGGAGCTAGGTTATGTTTATAAGTGTGATTTAATGTTTGTAGATGGGATATGTAGGTCATGTGTCTGACGTTGTTCACTGACATGGGCTAACACTTAGTAAAATCGTCGATCCGTATGTGGAAACTCCCGGTACGCGTCTACCGGTGTGAATAATGTGGTGAAATGTGTTCAACCTTGGTTTTCCATGTACATATGTGCTAACCAAACATAGATAGATAAAAAAGTCCATTGGTCCATCCTCGTACGGAGAAAGCTATAAGGGTAGATCTGCGGGGCCCCCCGATCTAGGGTTTCGGAGGTGAATGACCGTCGGAGGGCCGGAATCATTGTAAAACCTGCATGTGGAGCTAGGTTATGTTATAAGTGTGACTTAATGTTTGTAGATGGCATATGTAGGTCATGTGTCTGACGTTGTTCACGGACATGGGCTAACACTTAGTAAAATCGTCGATCCGTATGTGCAAACTCCCGGTACGGGTCTACCGGTGTGAATAATGTGGTGAAATGTGTTCAACCTTGGTTTTCAATGTACGTATGTGCTAACCAAACATAGATAGATAAAAAAGTCCATTGGTCCATCCTCGTACGGAGAAAGCTATAAGGGTAGATCTGCGGGCCCCCCCGATCTAGGGTTTCGGAGGTGAATGACCGTCGGAAGGCCGGAATCATTGGAAAACCTGCATGTGGAGCTAGGTTATGTTTATAAGTGTGATTTAATGTTTGTAGATGGCATATGTAGGTCATGTGTCTGACGTTATTCACGGACATGGGCTAACACTTAGTAAAATCGTCGATCCGTATGTGGAAACTCCCGGTACGGGTCTACCGGTGTGAATAATGTGGTGAAATGTGTTCAACCTTGGTTTTCCATGTACATATGTGCTAACCAAACATAGATAGATAAAAAAGTCCATTGGTCCATCCTCGTACGGAGAAAGCTATAAGGGTAGATCTGCGGGGCCCCCCGATCTAGGGTTTCGGAGGTGAATGACCGTCGGAGGGTCCGAATCATTGAAAAACCTGCATGTGGAGCTAGGTTATGTTTATAAGTGTGATTTAATGTTTGTAGATGGCATATGTAGGTCATGTGTCTGACGTTGTTCACGGACATGGGCTAACACTTAGTAAAATCGTCGATCCGTATGTGGAAACTCCTGGTACGGGTCTACCGGTGTGAATAATGTGGTGAAATGTGTTCAACCTTGGTTTTCCATGTACATATGTGCTAACCAAACATAGATAGATAAAAAAGTCCATTGGTCCATTCTCGTACGGAGAAAGCTATAAGGGTAGATCTGCGGGCCCCCCCGATCTAGGGTTTCGGAGGTGAATGACCGTCGGAAGGCCGGAATCATTGGAAAACCTGCATGTGGAGCTAGGTTATGTTTATAAGTGTGATTTAATGTTTGTAGATGGCATATGTAGGTCATGTGTCTGACGTTGTTCACGGACATGGGCTAACACTTAGTAAAATCGTCGATCCGTATGTGGAAACTCCCGGTACGGGTCTACCGGTGTGAATAATGTGGTGAAATGTGTTCAACCTTGGTTTTCCATGTACGTATGTGCTAACCAAACATAGATAGATAAAAAAGTCCATTGGTCCATCCTCGTACGGAGAAAGCTATAAGGGTAGATCTGCGGGCCCCCCCGATCTAGGGTTGCGGAGGTGAATGACCGTCGGAGGGTCCGAATCATTGGAAAACCTGCATTTGGAGCTAGGTTATGTTTATAAGTGTGATTTAATGTTTGTACATGGCATATGTAGGTCATGTGTCTGACGTTGTTCACGGACATGGGCTAACACTTAGTAAAATCGTCGATCCGTATGTGGAAACTCCCGGTACGGGTCTACCGGTGTGAATAATGTGGTGAAATGTGTTCAACCTTGGTTTTCCATGTACATATGTGCTAACCAAACATAGATAGATAAAAAAGTCCATTGGTCCATCCTCGTACGGAGAAAGCTATAAGGGTAGATCTGCGGGCCCCCCCGATCTAGGGTTGCGGAGGTGAATGACCGTCGGAGGGTCCGAATCATTGGAAAACCTGCATTTGGAGCTAGGTTATGTTTATAAGTGTGATTTAATGTTTGTACATGGCATATGTAGGTCATGTGTCTGACGTTGTTCACGGACATGGGCTAACACTTAGTAAAATCGTCGATCCGTATGTGGAAACTCCCGGTACGGGTCTACCGGTGTGAATAATGTGGTGAAATGTGTTCAACCTTGGTTTTCCATGTACATATGTGCTAACCAAACATAGATAGATAAAAAAGTCCGTTGGTCAATCCTCGTACGGAGAAAGCTATAAGGGTAGATCTTCGGGCACCCCCGATCTAGGGTTTCGGAGGTGAATGACCGTCGGAAGGCCGGAATCATTGGAAAACCTGCATGTGGAGCTAGGTTATGTTTATAAGTGTGATTTAATGTTTTTAGATGGCATATGTAGGTCATGTGTCTGACGTTGTTCACGGACATGGGCTAACACTTAGTAAAATCGTCGATCCGTATGTGGAAACTCCCGGTACGTGTCTACCGGTGTGAATAATGTGGTGAAATGTGTTCAACCTTGGTTTTCCATGTACATATGTGCTAACCAAACATAGATAGATAAAAAAAGTCCATTGGTCCATCCTCGTACGGAGAAAGCTATAAGGGTAGATCTGCGGGCCCCCCCCGGCCCCCGATCTAGGGTTTCGGAGGTGAATGACCGTCGGAGGGCCGGAATCATTGGAAAACCTGCATCTGGAGCTAGGTTATGTTTATAAGTGTGATTTAATGTTTGTAGATGGGATATGTAGGTCATGTGTCTGACGTTGTTCACTGACATGGGCTAACACTTAGTAAAATCGTCGATCCGTATGTGGAAACTCCCGGTACGCGTCTACCGGTGTGAATAATGTGGTGAAATGTGTTCAACCTTGGTTTTCCATGTACATATGTGCTAACCAAACATAGATAGATAAAAAAGTCCATTGGTCCATCCTCGTACGGAGAAAGCTATAAGGGTAGATCTGCGGGGCCCCCCGATCTAGGGTTTCGGAGGTGAATGACCGTCGGAGGGCCGGAATCATTGTAAAACCTGCATGTGGAGCTAGGTTATGTTATAAGTGTGACTTAATGTTTGTAGATGGCATATGTAGGTCATGTGTCTGACGTTGTTCACGGACATGGGCTAACACTTAGTAAAATCGTCGATCCGTATGTGCAAACTCCCGGTACGGGTCTACCGGTGTGAATAATGTGGTGAAATGTGTTCAACCTTGGTTTTCAATGTACGTATGTGCTAACCAAACATAGATAGATAAAAAAGTCCATTGGTCCATCCTCGTACGGAGAAAGCTATAAGGGTAGATCTGCGGGCCCCCCCGATCTAGGGTTTCGGAGGTGAATGACCGTCGGAAGGCCGGAATCATTGGAAAACCTGCATGTGGAGCTAGGTTATGTTTATAAGTGTGATTTAATGTTTGTAGATGGCATATGTAGGTCATGTGTCTGACGTTATTCACGGACATGGGCTAACACTTAGTAAAATCGTCGATCCGTATGTGGAAACTCCCGGTACGGGTCTACCGGTGTGAATAATGTGGTGAAATGTGTTCAACCTTGGTTTTCCATGTACATATGTGCTAACCAAACATAGATAGATAAAAAAGTCCATTGGTCCATCCTCGTACGGAGAAAGCTATAAGGGTAGATCTGCGGGCCCCCCCGATCTAGGGTTTCGGAGGTGAATGACCGTCGGAGGGTCCGAATCATTGAAAAACCTGCATGTGGAGCTAGGTTATGTTTATAAGTGTGATTTAATGTTTGTAGATGGCATATGTAGGTCATGTGTCTGACGTTGTTCACGGACATGGGCTAACACTTAGTAAAATCGTCGATCCGTATGTGGAAACTCCTGGTACGGGTCTACCGGTGTGAATAATGTGGTGAAATGTGTTCAACCTTGGTTTTCCATGTACATATGTGCTAACCAAACATAGATAGATAAAAAAGTCCATTGGTCCATCCTCGTACGGAGAAAGCTATAAGGGTAGATCTGCGGGCCCCCCCGATCTAGGGTTTCGGAGGTGAATGACCGTCGGAAGGCCGGAATCATTGGAAAACCTGCATGTGGAGCTAGGTTATGTTTATAAGTGTGATTTAATGTTTTTAGATGGCATATGTAGGTCATGTGTCTGACGTTGTTCACGGACATGGGCTAACACTTAGTAAAATCGTCGATCCATATGTGGAAACTCCCGGTACGTGTCTACCGGTGTGAATAATGTGGTGAAATGTGTTCAACCTTGGTTTTCCATGTACATATGTGCTAAACAAACATAGATAGATAAAAAAAGTCCATTGTTCCATCCTCGTACGGAGAAAGCTATAAGGGTAGATCTGCGGGCCCCCCCGATCTAGGGTTTCGGAGGTGAATGACCGTCGGAGTGCCGGAATCATTGGAAAACCTGCATGTGGAGCTAGGTTATGTTTATAAGTGTTATTTAATGTTTGCAGATGGCATATGTAGGTCATGTGTCTGACGTTGTTCACGGACATGGGCTAACACTTAGTAAAATCGTCGATCCGTATGTGGAAACTCCCGGTACGGGTCTACTGGTGTGAATAATGTGGTGAAATGTGTTCAACCTTGGTTTTCCATGTACATATGTGCTAACCAAACATAGATAGATAAAAAAGTCCATTGGTCCATCCTCGTACGGAGAAAGCTATAAGGATAGATCTGCGGGGCCCCCCGATCTAAGGTTTCGGAGGTGAATGACCGTCGGAGGGCCGGAATCATTGGAAAACCTGCATGTGGAGCTAGGTTATGTTTATAAGTGTGATTTAATGTTTGTAGATGGCATATGTAGGTCATGTGTCTGTCGTTGTTCACGGACATGGGCTAACACTTAGAAAAATCGTCGATCCGTATGTGGAAACTCCCGGTACGTGTCAACCGGTGTGAATAATGTTGTGAAATGTGGTCAACCTTGGTTTTCCATGTACATATGTGCTAAAAAAACATAGATAGATAAAAAAGTCCATTGGTCCATCCTCGTACGGAGAAAGCTATAAGGGTAGATCTGCGGCCCCCCCCGATCTAGGGTTTCAGAGGTGAATGACCGTCGGAGGGCCGGAATCAATGGAAAACCTGCATGTGGAGCTAGGTTATGTTTATAAGTGTGATTTAATGTTTGTAGATGGCATATGTAGGTCATGTGTCTGACGTTGTTCACGGACATGGGCTAAAACTTAGTAAAATCGTCGATCCGTATGTGGAAACTCCCGGTACGTGTCTACCGGTGTGAATAATGTGGTGAAATGTGTTCAACCTTGGTATTCCATGTACATATGTGCTAAACAAACATAGATAGATAAAAAAGTCCAGTGGTCCATCCTCGTACGGAGAAAGCTATAAGGGTAGATCTGCGCCCCCCCCCCCCCCCGATCTAGGGTTCCGGAGGTGAATGACCGTCGGAGGGCCGGAATCATTGGAAAACCTGCATGTGGACCTAGGTTATGTTTATAAGTGTGATTTAATGTTATTAGATGGGATATGTAGGTCATGTGTCTGACGTTGTTCACGGACATGGGCTAACACTTAGTAAAATCGTCGATCCGTATGTGGAAACTCCCGGTACGGGTCTACCGGTGTGAATAATGTGGTGAAATGTGTTCAACCTTGGTTTTCCATGTACATATGTGCTAACCAAACATAGATAGATAAAAAAGTCCATTGGTCCATCCTCGTACGGAGAAAGCTATAAGGGTAGATCTGCGGCCCCCCCCCGATCTAGGGTTTCGGAGGTGAATGACCGTCGGAGGGCCGGAATCATTGGAAAACCTGCATGTGGAGCTAGGTTATGTTTATAAGTGTGATTTAATGTTTGTAGATGGCATATGTAGGTCATGTGTCTGACGTTGTTCACGGACATGGGCTAACACTTAGTAAAATCGTCGATCCGTATGTGGAAACTCCCGGTACGGGTCTACCAGTGTGAATAATGTGGTGAAATGTGTTCAACCTTGGTTTTCCATGTACGTATGTGCTAACCAAACATAGATAGATAAAAAAGTCCATTGGTCCATCCTCGTACAGAGAAAGCTATAAGGGTAGATCTGCGGGCCCCCCCGATCTAGGGTTGCGGAGGTGAATGACCGTCGGAGGGTCCGAATCATTGGAAAACCTGCATTTGGAGCTAGGTTATGTTTATAAGTGTGATTTAATGTTTGTACATTGCATATGTAGGTCATGTGTCTGACGTTGTTCACGGACATGGGCTAACACTTAGTAAAATCGTCGATCCGTATGTGGAAACTCCCGGTACGGGTCTACCGGTGTGAATAATGTGGTGAAATGTGTTCAACCTTGGTTTTCAATGTACGTATGTGCTAACCAAACATAGATAGATAAAAAAGTCCATTGGTCCATCCTCGTACGGAGAAAGCTATAAGGGTAGATCTGCGGGCCCCCCCGATCTAGGGTTTCGGAGGTGAATGACCGTCGGAAGGCCGGAATCATTGGAAAACCTGCATGTGGAGCTAGGTTACGTTTATAAGTGTGATTTAATGTTTGTAGATGGCATATGTAGGTCATGTGTCTGACGTTATTCACGGACATGGGCTAACACTTAGTAAAATCGTCGATCCGTATGTGGAAACTCCCGGTACGGGTCTACCGGTGTGAATAATGTGGTGAAATGTGTTCAACCTTGGTTTTCCATGTACATATGTGCTAACCAAACATAGATAGATAAAAAAGTCCATTGGTCCATCCTCGTACGGAGAAAGCTATAAGGGTAGATCTGCGGGCCCCCCCGATCTAGGGTTTCGGAGGTGAATGACCGTCGGAGGGTCCGAATCATTGGAAAACCTGCATGTGGAGCTAGGTTATGTTTATAAGTGTGATTTAATGTTTGTAGATGGCATATGTAGGTCATGTGTTTGACGTTGTTCACGGACATGGGCTAACACTTAGTAAAATCGTCGATCCGTATGTGGAAACTCCTGGTACGGGTCTATCGGTGTGAATAATGTGGTGAAATGTGTTCAACCTTGGTTTTCCATGTACATATGTGCTAACCAAACATAGATAGATAAAAAAGTCCATTGGTCCATCCTCGTACGGAGAAAGCTATAAGGGTAGATCTGCGGGCCCCCCCGATCTAGGGTTTCGGAGGTGAATGATCGTCGGAAGGCCGGAATCATTGGAAAACCTGCATGTGGAGCTAGGTTACGTTTATAAGTGTGATTTAATGTTTGTAGATGGCATATGTAGGTCATGTGTCTGACGTTATTCACGGACATGGGCTAACACTTAGTAAAATCGTCGATCCGTATGTGGAAACTCCCGGTACGGGTCTACCGGTGTGAATAATGTGGTGAAATGTGTTCAACCTTGGTTTTCCATGTACATATGTGCTAACCAAACATAGATAGATAAAAAAGTCCATTGGTCCATCCTCGTACGGAGAAAGCTATAAGGGTAGATCTGCGGGCCCCCCCGATCTAGGGTTTCGGAGGTGAATGACCGTCGGAGGGCCGGAATCATTGGAAAACCTGCATGTGGAGCTAGGTTATGTTTATAAGTGTGATTTAATGTTTGTAGATGGCATATGTAGGTCATGTGTCTGACGTTGTTCACGGACATGGGCTAACACTTAGTAAAATCGTCGATCCGTATGTGGAAACTCCCGGTACGTGTCTACCGGTGTGAATAATGTGGTGAAATGTGTTCAACCTTGGTTTTCCATGTACATATGTGCTAACCAAACATAGATAGATAAAAAAGTCCATTGGTCCATCCTCGTACGGAGAAAGCTATAAGGGTAGATCTGCGGGCCCCCCCGATCTAGGGTTTCGGAGGTGAATGACCGTCGGAGGGTCCGAATCATTGGAAAACCTGCATGTGGAGCTAGGTTATGTTTATAATGTACGTATGTGCTAACCAAACATAGATAGATAAAAAAAGTCCATTGGTCCATCCTCGTACGGTGAAAGCTATAAGGGTAGATCTGCGGGCCCCCCCCCCCGGCCCCCGATCTAGGGTTTCGGAGGTGAATGACCTTCGGAGGGCCGGAATCATTGGAAAACCTGCATGTGGAGCTAGGTTATGTTTATAAGTGTGATTTAATGTTTTTAGATGGCATATGTAGGTCATGTGTCTGACGTTGTTCACGGACATGGGCTAACACTTAGTAAAATCGTCGATCCGTATGTGGAAACTCCCGGTACGTGTCTACCTATGTGAATAATGTGGTGAAATGTGTTCAACCTTGGTTTTCCATGTACATATGTGCTAAACAAACATAGATAGATAAAATAGTCCATTGGTCCATCCTCGTACGGAGAAAGCTATAAGGGTAGATCTGCGGTCCCCCCCCCCGATCTAGGGTTTCGGAGGTGAATGACCGTCGGAGGGCCGGAATCATTGGAAAACCTGCATGTGGAGCTAGGTTATGTTTATAAGTGTGATTTAATGTTTGCAGATGGCATATGTAGGTCATGTGTCTGACGTTGTTCACGGACATGGGCTAACACTTAGTAAAATCGTCGATCCGTATGTGGAAACTCCCGGTACGTGTCTACCGGTGTGAATAATGTAGTGAAATGTGTTCAACCTTGGTTTTCCATGTACATATGTGCTAAGCAAACATAGATAGATAAAAAATTCCATTGATCCATCCTCGTACCGAGAAAGATATAAGGGTAGATTTGCGCCCCCCCCCCCCCCCGATCTAGGGTTTCGGAGGTGAAAGACCGTCAGAGCGTCGGAATCACTGTAGGGGGTAGATCAATGTGTTCAACCTTGGTTCTCCATGTACATATGTGCTAAAGAAACGTAGATAGAGAAAAAAAGTCCATTGGAGAACACTCGTACGAAGAAATTTATAGGGGTACAATTGCGGGTCCCCCGATCTAGGGTTTCGGAGGCGAACGGTGTAAAAAGAATTTATATTGTTGAGAAACTATTAAAATGTTGTAAAAAAGTATAAAAGAAAAAAAGATTTATATGCTTGAAAACATAAAAGGATACATAAATAAATAAATAAAAAATGAAAATGGACCTAAGCCGATGGCCTGGCCGTCGGCGTAGGTTCGCACCCACTTTATTCGGACACACGTCCTCGGGACCGTTATCCACTCCCACACCCCACTCTTCCCCGTGCCCAACCCCTACCCCACTCCCCCGACCGCCCCCACTCCCGCCGCCGCCGGCCTGCCCCAAGCCCCCTCCCGCCCCCACTCCCGCCGCCGGATGGCCTGCCCCGAGGCCTCTCCCGTCGCCGCCCCCTCCCGCACCCCACTCGCGCCGCCGCCGTCCTGCCCCGAGGCCTCTCCCGTCGCCGCCCCCTCCCGCACCCACTCCCGCCGCCGCCGGCCTGCCCTGAGCCGCCTTCCGCCGCCGCCTGCCTCTCCCGAACGTCCCGTCGGCCAGCCACCTCCCGCATTGAGCCCCTCCCACGGGCCCCCTCCCGCGAGTCGCGTCGTCCTGCATCGGGTCAACTCCGGCGGCTTCTCACCTTGAAGCTCCATCCCGTAGTGGCGCCGAGCTCCCTCCCGCAGCGCCCACTCGAGCCCTTGCAGGTATACGTTCTGTCCCCCTCTTTTTCTTTTATTTTTTGCATTTTTTTAGAATTATTATTATGCCATTATTCCCCCTAGGGCTTCTTATATAGCACATGTCATGTAAGCATCAATGTTGGTGCATGGGACATATACCGGGGATAGGAATCACGACCTAGTGTCGGTTTACAACATCTTTAGGACCTTTTTCTTAGTGATAGTCATGACCTAATTTTTTAACACCGAAATTTGAAACTCCATGTTTATTGCAATTTTTTATTGCTATATATCATTAGCCACTAAACAATGTGGAAGGTCAACATTAACATATTGGCGTATCATTTCTCATAATGCATATACATGTATGCTAGTACAGAAAATTTGGATGTATTGGTTGAACTTGCTAGCTTATGTTGATATTTGTGTTCGATTGTTGTCATATAGTGTCTTGCATATATTGTGGACCAAATTGTAAATTGTTGAGAATCAGAGGCTAAATTGTTGTTTTTATGGGAATTACAGAATTTCTAGGAGCCGTCGTCGTCTCGGATCCCCCTCCGTCGCCTCGCACCCCCACGTCGTCGATCACGCTTCAAGGGTGAGAATTCTTTCACCCCTCTCGTGTAACTAGGTTTATTTTCATGTCTAGATCACCAAGTCAGTCGCGTCACCTAGGCGTCATCCCGACTGTAAGCGTTACGCGGATAAATATGCATTAGTGGTCTCGCATATTTTGAACCGTAACGCTTACGGCTTTTATCGGGCAGTCGGCGGATTCGTAGTTGGGTATGGTTCTCGCTGGCTCTTCCTCGATCCGAGACAGGGTTTCGGCGGCGCCTCCTCGTTGTTCTCCGGATGCACATTCTCTCGGCTTTTAGTCGAGATGTGTATTGGGAAAGCAGCGGGGAGGTGCTGCCGAAATTCTGCTCGGATCGGGGTAGAGCCAGGGAGAACTTACCCAATCTACGGATCCGGCGGCTGGTTAGGACCCACTTTCCTATTAGACATGTAGGTTGATGCATGCGTAAAAAATGAAGCATTTTAATCTCCCGTTTGATATTAAATTCTATGTTTGTCGTTTGGCTCTCAATAAAGCAAAAGAGGATGGCTGATAATGGGTGGATGTATAGTGGCCGTACTAGTGCTGTTGACAGAACAGATGAGTGGACATGGAAGACCGCTATGGTAGTGCAGGATATAGCCCGTGGTCCAAAGACACTTGAACCCCGTTGCCCTTGCGTCCGTTGCAGAAACCGTCATCGCGCTAGAAAGGAGGTTATGAAACAACACCTTTGGGATTATGGGTATATGCCGGGCTTCGTCACGACGGTCGACTTTAGTCAGAATGAACGTGATAGAGTTGACGTGATGCGGCAGAGGATCGATGGCATAGAGTACGATGGCATGCGAAACTTGCTGGAGGATTTCCGTGATGCCATGCCGGAGTCTCCACCTTGTGCTGAACCAGAGGGACCGCCGGAACCGGAGCAACCGCCTGAACCACAGGATCCCGAGCTATCCGCTAAGGCGTTCTATGATATGATGGAATCGGCTAAGAGGCCTCTGTACTCGGGTGCAAATGTTTCTCAGCTCGATACCATCTCGCAAGCACTAGCCTCAAAGCTCCAGTTCAACATGACGCGTTCATGCTTTGAAGCCACTCTGGTAAGACATGCTAACACGTTGCCCGATGGTCATTGTCTGCCTAAAACCTTGTACGAATGCAAGAAAATCACGCGAGCGCTCAACATGGACTACATAAAGATAGATTGTTGTCCAAAAGGTTGCCTTCTGTTTTGGAAACAGTTTGCGGATGACAAGTACTGTAGCTTGTGTGGGGCCTCTAGGTATCTTGAGTCCAAGGGAGCCGATGGTGAGCCCAAGGTGCATACAAAGGTCCCCGCTTCGATTCTTCGTTATCTCCCATTCATAAAAAGAATCCAGCGACTTTACATGACCTTGGAGTTTGCCAAACAGATGACGTGGCACAAGGACGGGAAGAGATACCCTGACGAGCACGGACGGGAAACAATGGGACATCCATCTGATGGCAGAGCATGGAAGAAGTTCGATGAAGACCACCCCGATCTGGCGGCAGAGGCACGGCACTGCAGAATTGCCATATCTATGGATGGATTCAATCCATATGGCATGTCGAATTCCTCGTACAACTGTTTGCCGGTGTTTGTTATTCCGCTCAATCTCCCTCCCCCAGCCCTAATGCAAAGGAATACCATATTATGGACGCTGATCATTCCAGGGCCTGACTACCCGGGGAAGAATTTGAGTGTCTACATGCAGCCACTTGTGGATGATCTGAACCACTCTTGGCACCACCCAACATTGACATACGACCGTGCATCGAAGTCAAACTTCTTCATGAAAGTTTGGTACCAATATTCCATGCACGACATGCCTGCATATGCCCTATTCTGCGGCCACTGTACAGCTGGTAAGTGGCCATGCCCAGTGTGCAGGCAACTACTTGAGTTCCTTTGGCTAAAAGCGGGTAAAAAATATTCCGCCTTTGACACGCATTGGGCGTTTGTCAAAAGAGATCATCCGTTCAGACAGGACAGAAGGAACTTCAAGAAGGGCAAAGTTGTGCTTGAAGAAAGACAGATACCAACGTTCAATGGTGCAGCTGTTAAGGCCGAGCTAGCCGCTCTCGTGCGTACTGAATCCGGTGTCCCATTATTTGACGGATATGGTAAGGAGCACAACTGGACTCACGAGGCAGGCATAACGAAGCTCGACTATTATCACGAATTAGCACTTCCCCATAACATCGATGTGATGCACACCGAAAAGAATGTCGCAGAGTCCCTTTTTAACACAATCCTGAACATTTCTGAGAAGACAAAGGATAATGTCAAGGCTAGAGTCGATGTTAAGGAGCTGTGTGATAGGCCGAGACAACACATGCAGCCTCCTGAAGGCAAACGAAAAGGGTGGTTGAAGCCGCATTCACAGTTTGTGCTTGATAAGGACCAAAAGAAGGAGTCATTCACGTGGCTGAAATACGTCGTGATGTTTCCTGATGGTTATTGTTCGAATATAAGCAAGGGAGTCAATATTGAGAAGGGAAAAGTCACTGGGATGAAGAGTCACGACTATCATATATGGATTGAGCGATTGATGCCGGTGATGCTTCGAGGTTATCTCCCTGAGCGTATCTGGCGAGTGCTAGCGGAGTTGATCCATTTCTTTCGCACGGTCTGTGCTAAGCAGATATGTCCCGTGATGATTGAGAAGCTGCATGATCTAGTGCCGGAGTTGCTATGCAAGTTAGAGAAGATATTTCCGCCAGGCTTCTTTACTCCAATGCTACATCTCATTGTGCATCTCGCGAACGAGGCACTCTTGGGTGGACCGGTGCAGTTTCGTTGGCAGTTTTGTATTGAGAGAGAGTTCAAGTATATTCGGCTCAAATGTGGAAACAAAAATAAGATTGAAGCATGCATAGCTGAGGCAACTATCCTCCAGGAGATAGCAAACGCCACGACAGTGTACTATGCGGATGAAGTTCCCACTATGCATAACCAGGTACCTCGGTACAATGTCGACGAGCCCAAGCGTGACCCCAAGCTCCTCCTCTTCAAGTTTCCCGGTGGCAAGGACGGTGGCGCAAAACCTCATACCTTGTCCAACCAAGATAAGGAGTGCATAATGCTCTATGTGCTTATGAACATGGGGGAAGTGGTGGAGGACCAGAAGAAAGAGAGCGGGGAAGAGGAGGAGGAGGAGGAGGAGGTGCCCAGTTTCCTTAGGTAAAATGGCGACTTAATTACTTTGCAACTGGTAACTCGGTTTCGTTCTAATACGTATTTTCTCCTTCTAGCCAATTTGTGGATGAGGTGTGGCCGGGACCAACAGATCCCGATGCTGCGCAGTTGGATGCTCTTCTGAAAGGGGGTGCCCCGGGAAGAAGTTTCACGTCATGGTTCAGGGAAAAGGTAATCCGTAACCTATCCCTCTTAATTACCTGACAACTTGGCCCTCTTATTACACGTAACTAATGCACGATACGTACTAAACTTGTAGGGAGCTAATCCCACAGTGATGATGTCGGATGAGTTGAGATGTGTCTCTCAGGGTTTTAACAGTAAAGTCAACATGTATGAGAAGTATGATGTGAATGGGTATCGCTTTCATACAGAGGGCCACCAAAATAGTCGCCCGGGTGCAAAAACTATAAATACCGGGGTCTTCACCAAGGGACAAGATGACTTTGATTACTACGGAAGGTTGCAGAACGTATACGAGCTGACGTTCAACAATGGGCCCGTAGAACTCAATCTCGTTGTGTTCAGATGCCACTGGTTCGATCCACACCATGGACACAAAAATACCCCTTCCATTGGGTTAGTTGAAGTTAGGCCTTCAACCACCTATAGCGGATCCGATGTCTTTGTTGTGGCTCACCAAGCGAAGCAAGTTTATTACTTTCCCTACCCATGCCAGAAAGAATACCTCCAGGGCTGGGAAGTCGTGTACCAGGTATCGCCACATGGTAAACTACCCATGCCCTCCGAGGACGATTACAACAACATTAACCCTCAAACATACGAGGGAATTTTCTATCAAGAGCAAGAGAACTTTGGGGACTTTGGCTTAGAAGGTCTTGAGGACCTCGAGAACGATGCACACACCCGTGGTGAGATAGTCACGGATATAAGTGACATAGAGATGCTCAACAAGGCACATGCCAATGATGAGCCTCCACCGTCCGAGGATCCCGACGCTTTATACGCACGTGATAGTGATAGTGATGATGGAGATGAGAATGAGCCTCAGAGTGATGATGATGATTATTAGTATTTATGTATCTCGATACTATATGTATGTTATTTTGGATGATGATGATGATTGTGTGCGGATGTGCTACGATGAATTGATGATGATGTTATTTTGGATGATGATGATGTTATTTTGTATCTTGTTGATGTGCTACGATGAATTGATGATGATGATGATGTTATTTTCATCTTAATTGCATTGCGTCTTTATGCTTCTTAATTGCATTGCGTCTTTATGCTTAATTGTTTTATTTTTCTCAATGCAGGTGATTGGCCAATATGAGTGGCAAGGCATCACCGCAGTCCTTGCTTCAGGGGATAAAGAATACGAAGAGTGGAAGAGCAACCACCTCAAGGTACGGCGCCGAGGAGGTAGGAGGAGGAGGGGATGCAGGACGAGGAGGAGGAAGAGGGGGACGTCCCCCGAGAGCAAGAGGCCGAGGACGAGGTCGAGGACGAGGGCGAGGTACCGTCCTTCTAAGTGACATACCCTCCGCTTCCGGCGACGTGGCTTCACAGACCGCGTTCTCGGAGTCTCCAGACGAGGAGATTGACTCTCGAGACTTGGAAGCGGAGTCTCGAGACGAGGAGATGGTGACTGCGTCGGGGCCATCGAGTGCGTCGACGAAGAAGACAAAGGTTCGTGGGGAAACAGAAGTCCCTAAGGAGGAGCCTGCCCCGGAGGCTCGGACCCTCATTGAACCTACTAGAACCGAGTAAGTGGCTATAGTTTCATTTCGTTGATACCAACTTGTCATGTACTAATGTTTGATTCTTGTGCAGCAATTGGCTTCATCCTGCGGGGACCCGAGTCCCTGGCTGCATGCTTGGAGCTATCATTAGGAAGTTTTGGTCGGGCTTCTACACCACAGACAAAGGCGAGAGGAAGCTAGCCACGACTTGGAGACACTACGAGCTCGCAGATTGTCCCTCCTACAGGAAAGCTTCTGACGCCGTGATCAATAAGTTTTGGGTAAGTCAAAATCATGACTCTTCACACTTTTTTTGTTCATAGTTGATGACCCCGCCATGCTAACTCATGAATCCCACACTTTTTTGATGCATGATTTCAGAGATTCTATAGGGTGGCTCCGGAGCACCAGGAGACGGCGAACAAGACACTGCATGTTGGGAAACGTAGTAGAAAACAAAAAATTTCGGCCTACGAATCAAGAACCCAAGATCATCCAAGAAGATTGCATACAAGGTTTTAGGTCATGGCTCACCAACCGATGTAGCGGAAGTAGAGTTGGTGAAGCTCGTGGACGTAGTGGAAGTAGATCTCGCAAGTTCTCCCACGAACAGTCCCTCGATCAATCCCACGAACAAGTCCCGCGATCTAGTCCCACGGACAAGTCCCATGAACAAGCTCCTCGAAGAAGGGTCGAAGGTACGACCCCTCCATTAGTATCCACACATCCCGTAGCAGCAATCCAGCAGTGCTCCGCCGTCCAGAGATGAACGCCACCGAGAAAACTAGAGGGAGAAAACCCTAACGGATTCCGATCTAGAACAGCGTCTAAACCGGGGTCTAATTGTGGAGCAACGGGGTTTAGAGGAGGGAGGATGGCGCATAGGCCTTGGGGATTGATTGTCTTGCTCTCCCCCTCCCCTTGGCTCACCTTATATAGGTGGCCAGGAGGCCTAGGGCGCAGCTCAAGGAGGATTGGGAGTCCAACTTGGACTCCCAAGCCTTCCAAACCTTCCCACACCTTCCCACCGGAAACCTGCCATACTGGGTTTTGGTATTTCCTCCTGGAGGAGGATTCCCTCCCCTTGGTGCGCCCCCACCCCTTTGGCCGGCCAGGGAAGCCTAGGTGGCTTGCCCCCCAAGGCCAGGGGCGCAGGGGAGTGGGTGGTACTGCCCGGAACCTTACGGAACCTTCCATGACCTTCTAGAAGCTTCCAGGACCTTCCGGGACATACCGGGACCGTTCGGGACATTCCGGACACTTCTGGAGCACTTCCAGGACCTTCCAAGACCGTTCTCGGACGTTCCGGAGCCATCCGGATAGTTTCCAAGACCATCCGAGTTACAGTTTAAGCCACCCGATGACCGCGAAGGTTGTCAGGACGCCCAGCGATTATCCGGAAACTATTCCGGTTGATCCAGGACTTCCCCAGTACCATTCTCATATGTTCCGGAACCACCTGGGACTACTCCAGAGTGATCCGGACATAACCTTAAATACCCAGAACTACTTCTGGTGCCCTTATGAACAATTCCATAAATCTCCGGAACTACTTCCGGTACCCGTATGAACTATTCTGCTTTGCTTCCACTAAACTTTCTACCATACTAGTATTCTAACAGACTACTGCTCGTTAAGTGTGTGACCCAATAGGTTCGGTATAATGCGGACATGACTCAGAACATCTTCCGGACATAGGTCAACAACCTTTTGTCAATAGCCAATAATCAACAGCGGAGCCATGGACACCCATGTTGACTCCCGCACATACACGAAGAAACTTCGAGTGAACCATTATGTTTAGTCATGTACCATTCCCTTTGCTTCATGATATATGACAAAGTTAGAGGAGAGAAGTTTGGCACCCATGTGTAACAACTTCTTGAACACAAGCCACTCGTTATCCTCTTTGCTCGTTTGTCTCTATTTCTCGTTATTGTATTCCGGTATCCCCGTGATTAAATCACAATGCGTCTTGCCAGACTAGAATGGATACCGTCATACCGAGTGGGCCCAAAGTCAATATCTCTTCATCGTGAAGGAGCAAATCCCATTCTTGAACTATCACAGTCATAAACCACACCATCTGACATACCCAGAACTTATTTTACTACTTCCCATTTACGGGAGGATTCATCTAAGAACCAAAGCATGTCTTCCTGTGTGAAGCAACTCGATACTCTCATGGTCTAAGGAATTACGTATATGATAACATTTCATGATATGACTTATAACGTAGTTACGATGTGATCTCTAAGTATATCATTCAATACTGGGGTCGGTTCAACATCATTGTTCTGCTAACAATATGTTCTCATTGCTACTGACATCCTTGTTACAAGAACAATGTCCATGATTAAGAAAACGTAATCATCAGTTAGCACATGAGCTGGTCTTAGAGGCTAAACCAGGAACTCTTGGTGTTTACATTTCCACACATGCAAATGAGTTTTCTTCTGAATCTCATAGTCAGGGTCATTGCAATTATAGCACAGAAATATAAACATTAATTACGAACGTGGAAATATATATAATAACATTTTATTATTGCCTCTAGGGCATATTTCCAACAGTCTCCCACTTGCACTAGAGTCAATAATGTTATCAGTGCTTGAGCACTTTACACCTATGGCATACCGGTGTAATACATGCTTCATTTGTGGTATAGACTTCATCATCGGATCTGACGTTTCAGGCCCGTTTGTATCTTGCATATCTTCGCGTTTTCACGGTATCATAAAATTCACTAATTTTATCAGTTTAGCTTTGTATATGTTTGAATCATTTGGCAGGACCTTGGTTCCTTTAGAATAAGTCATGAAATCATTCATCAATGTTCCATGAGCTTCAAGCATCTAGGAAACCATACCATGTTCATAAATGAACTGGTGATTCAAAATACCCTCATTTTTACTTTTTTAAGCAACAATATACTTAGCCTCTGTAATAGAATTCGCCACAGTATCGAACTTGACATAGTTCCTCCATACTGTGCTACCCTTACATGTGAAACACATAATCCCAATTAAAATCGAAAATCGGTCGGAGTAAGTATGAAGACTGAATTGGTGTAACTGTTTACATCAAAAATTCAGCTGGTGTAACTCATTACAACGAGCTCTTCATTCTCTCCATTTTTCCGAGAAACAAATCTTATCTATCATAAGTTTAACTTATCACTGTTTGTCCAATGATCAACATATTGATCACTTTGGTATTTTGCTCACAACCTTTTGGAGCGTTGGACATATCTGGTCGTTTTACATATTATGGTGTACATGATTAATCCAAACACACAGGTGAGTGGAATTCAATTCACGTGTTTTTGCTTATCTGTGTTCATCAACACTGATTTCTGCAAACAACTTTTCACCACGACTTGGGCAAGAACATGTTTCTTGGCATTTCATACTAAACTACTTTAGTATCATGTCAATATGTAGTGTTGGCTTTAGCATGATCAGACACTTACTATCTTCATAGATCACTGTGCTCAATACTAATGCTATATCAGCCCAAGTTCTTCAATTGAAAACTATTTCCAACGAAGTCCTTATTCGTGTCAAGAAATTTATACCATTTCCAATCAACAATATGTCATCTACATAAGGATTTAGAAATATCATTCAGCTCCCACTTACTTTCTTGAATATTCAAGCATCTTCGTTAATCCTGATGACAACAAACTCTTTTGGCAATTTTATCATAACGAAAATTCCAACTCCAGTGTGCTAGCTTCAGTCCATCACTGGACATCCAAGGCTTGCATCTATTCTAGCATCCTTTGAATCGACAAAACATTTCGGTCGTATCACATATACGTCCTTTTTTATTTTTCCGTGTAGGAACGTTGTTTTGACGTTCATTCTACCATATCCTATAAATGAGATATGTAGTAATTGCTAATATAACCCGAACTGACTAAAGCATTTCTACGGTCAAAACTATTTCGCCGTAGTCAACCTTTGAACTTGCTAGAAAACAATTTTCCAACGAGTTGAGCTTTATGGATAAAACAATTTCATCCGAATCAATTATAGATCCATATATATATGTTCTTCAGACTTTTAGTCTTTCGGAGGGTCTACCAAGTTCAAAACTTGACTTACTTCCATGGATACTATCTCGGATTATTTGGCATTTAGCCAAATCCCGGAGTCAGGGCCCATCAACGCTTCTTTGTATATCACAGGTTTATCATTGTCGAACAACAATATCTCGTTTTACATATCATGAATGTTTGTACGAGTTTTGTCTAACCTGTGTGGTTCAGCTGCGCACTTATTTGAAGATTCAACAATCTTAATAAGTTGCACTGTCCTCCCACTCACTCTTTTGCAAGAAACCATTTTCTTCAAAACACATTGTTCTTAACAGCAATCAGTTTTGCTTTTGTGTAGTGATAGAGGAATAAGGAGAACCGCGGCAACGGGGGGACACATCGGGCTGGAAACTTAGGCAGTGAGCGCTACAAGGCCAAGCTGGTATACACATACATGGAACAACCTGCTTTTATTTCCCCTCATGCATGTTCCTACTTGGTACTCATAAAATCTCTTTGGCGATGCAGGAGGATAAACTAGGGAGGCCTGTCAGCTCATATGAGTCATGGGACTCGATGAGGATGATGGCGCACGATCTCTCCCAGCCTCAGCCTCAGCTTCCTGAGTACTTCGGCACTGCCCAGGAGGACGGTGCTAACTACCTCGAGGCGATGATCGCTTTTAATCCGGAGTTGGATGACCCTAGAAGTGCGGAACCCGACCCCAGAGCGTTGGTCGTGTCTGGGGGAGGCTTTCAGCACGGCCGTCTAAAGGTCATGGATAAGATGACCCCGCGCAGTCCCAATTTGAGCCTCACGCGGATCAAGGCTACCCTCGGTCCCGACGACCCCGCACCGCCTCCTCGACGACGGCCTTCCCAGACTGGCTACGATGTAAGTTTCTCTCATTTCCATCCTTTCTGTGACAATACTACTTCCTCAGTGGCTTAGTTGATGAGATGGTTCAATTTTTGTAATTGTAGGCTGCTTTCGAGGCGGCCTACAAGGCCCACAACGGCGCCTATTTGGTGGACATTGCGTAGTGGAGACAGAGAGCACAAATACACGAGAAGTGGAAAGAGGCAAAAGAAGTTGTAAGTTCCAACCTTTATTTTTTTCAAAAGATGACAAGTCTCAATTTTCATACTTTTGTGCAATGCCTGACATGTTAACTATCTTGCAGGCTCTAGAGAGTGCTCGGCTTACGGGAGTGCTCGTCGATATACCGCCACGACCTCCACGAGCCGGGCTTAAGTCGGAGTTTGTATCGAAGGAAGAGTTCGCCCAGAACTACTACTACACCGGCTTAACCTCGGTAATTTACGTGCCCAATCAGTTGCTACCACTTTCACGTGCCTTGGCGGTTGCTAACTATTGCTCAAACGTGTAGGGAACGGGAGCCTCCGGGACTGGACCCTTTGGTCGTGCTGCTGCCTCGCCGTCGGCGTCCCGCGCGGTCACACCGGTGCACCCTGGCCCCGGTGGTAGTGGTGCCTCGCGCGAGAGCACACCGGTTCATGGTGGCGCGGGATCACCTGCTTCCGGTGCTGGTTCGACGGCGCCTCCGCACCGTCAGTCGCCTATCTTCACGCGCGGAGACCTCGGCTTCTCCGGCTCGACTCCCTCTCCGGACGCGATGAGTTGATGATGATGCTACCTTGGCCGGGTTATGTACCGATACGATGTTTCTTCTCTTTGCATTTTATGTATGGATACGTATGCTATGTATGGATACAATGTTTCTTCTTCTTATGCTATGTATGGATACGATGTATAAATGCTTGTGTCGATGTGCATGTGCTTATATCAATGCTTGTCTTGTGTTGATGTGCTTATATCAATTGTTGTGTCGATGTGCATGTGCTTATATGCACATGATATAATATATAATGCAATATATATATATATATATCTATTATTGAATTTGCTATATGCAGGGAAACAGGGAAAACAAACAAAAAAGGGGCCCTGCCACTACCTACGCCGACGGCCAGGCCGTCGGCGTAGGTAGTGGCAGGGTCCAGACGAGACCAGCGAGCGACGCGTGGCCCGACTGGAAGGGGACCTACCCCGACGGCCCGGCCGTCGGCGTAGGCCCGAAGCCCCGCCGCCCCACAGCCTACCGCGTGGCACCCTAGGCCGACGGCCCGGCCGTCGGCGTAGAGGGCAACCAGCCGTAACGGCCGTTAGCCCAGGGTGGGGCCCACTGGTGCTACGCCGACGGCCTGTACGCCGACGGCCACGTAAACGCCGTCGGGCAGCCTATACGCCGACGGTCGCGCCTACGCCAACGGCTTTTAGGGCAAGCCCGAGAAAACCCAAGCCCGACGGCTCTACACCGACGGCGGCCGTCGGCGTAGGCCTAAGCCGACGGCTTTCTGGCCTACGCCGACGGTGGCCGGCCGTCGGCGTTTGGGTGCTGTCCCGTAGTGTACATCAACTAGACCATTTAAAACCATTTGTTTAGTTATTTAGAGTGAGCATCGACTGGATAGTACAATTTTTTCCTTCATGGCTCCTGCTGCACTTAACCTAATATTTTGAATCGAGTTACTAGAGAGAAGGTACGACACCCTTAAATCAATATGTGTCCTTCATTTGTTCTAGTCTGATAGATAAGATCAGTTGTTACTTCAACATGGATGATTCGTAGTACTACTACCTAATGTTACCAAGACCATGTTTAAAAGAGCAAAATAGTAATCTAGGTGGAAATTAAGGAGATACATACTACATAAAGACGCAATCTAGGTGACAGTGAAAGGGGTACATACTACATACAAAGCTATCATTTCGCTAATTACATTATGTTGTCAACATGCAATGCGAGCCACAGATCCATCAACCAAGAATTAGGGATGCATCATAGCAAGACAAAGAAAGAAGTTGCGCTGCCTTCGATGCAAGTGACTGAGTTCTGTTATAACCCTTCTTGCATTCCCATAGCATAGAAAAAAAAATAACTATCTAGTCCCGTGCTAATTGATTCCTTGCTCGGTTCCATCCCCTTGATGATAAAATTCGTAGCGTCGGCGCCAAGGAAAGAAGCAGTTCGTTGATCCTTTTTCTTGCCACATCCAAAGGGAAAAAGAAGTGCTGTGCTTTCTTCCGGCCATCCAAGAAAAATAAGACGCCATCTTCTTGTTCGTGAAAGCTAAGGAAGCAATAAAGGGAGACGTGTGTTGCCTAGGTTGGATCGGCCCAAGAAGATGAACAGCGAAAGATTGTTGGATCATCAGAATAAAGAAACACCAGTCATCGGAATAAAGATGATGAAAATCAGAGCAAAGATAATACTCCCATGTGGTCAAATGGTCCCAAATCTGAATTGTGTGAGGCGAAAGAGACACAACAGTTGAACCAAACTAGAAGTAAAGCGACAACGATTGCAATATTCTTACCAAAGTGTGTTAGCTATTTTGAGGGGAATCTTCATCTTGTACAATTTATTTTCCGAATCTTAGGTACTTTGCAGCTGCGCTAACCATATTTGTGAACAACGTGGATCCCTAGAAAAAACTACTATATATACACACACATACATGACAACTATTGTGTGTGCTATCAACAGCTAATACAACACACATAAATATACATATCGTCTCCATGCCAATGGAGCCCGAGAACCAAATGCGACCTTCTGAGTCATCCGCTGCGTTGCTGATGATGGCGGCTCGGGCGGGCGATTCGGCACGATTGAGTGAACTTCTGGGCAACCACGAAGCAACTGTGACTGCGGCTGTGTTGGATCCTCAAGTCCTCATTGACATTGATGACATCTCCGTCACGATCCAGAGGGTGGCCACCGTTGAGCTGAACCCAGTTCTTCATGTGGTTGCGGCCAGTGGAGACAATGCTGAGTTTTTGAAGAGCGCAAGTGTGATATACAGCAAGGCCAAGCACCTCCTAGACGCCGGCAATAGCAAGGGTGACACGCCCTTGCATTGTGCAGCCAGAGCTGGGAAGATCAAAATGGTCTCTCACCTCATCAATCTGGTGACGGCCGAGGTGGGCGGCGACGCAAGGGTGAAGGCGGTGCTGAGAAAGCAGAACAAGAAAGGCGAGACAACCCTCCATGAGGCCATTCGCTTGGTCGACAGCAAAATAGTTGGGGAAATTGTCGACAAGCTAATGGAGGTTGATGCAGAATTGGCTCGCCTCCCGACTGCTGATGGCACCTCGCCATTGTACCTGGCTATCTCCCTAGGACACGATGATATTGCAGAGCTGCTGTATTCAAAGGACAAGGAGCTGTCCTACTCTGGACCAGATGGACAAAACGCTTTACATGTTGCGGTTCTTAGGAGCCAAGGTGCGTGTTATTACCTCTGTAATGGAAAGTAAAATAGTGATAGTGTCATATATATATATATATATATATATATATATATATATATATATATATGTCTTTGTTACTAGCTTGTAGACTCGTTTACTCTTAGAGAAAGCTATGTGCTGGTAACATTATTTGTTACCCCAACAATATCTTTCTCCATTTAATACTATATCATGTCCTTAATATGCCTAGTCAGCATTGCATAAGAGCAAGTTTGATACTATATCATGTCCTTAATATGCCTACATAAGAGCAAGTTTAATACTATAAGCCATTGCTATGTCATCTATAGCCTATTTTATAGTTAACATACACAATAGTTAGCTAGAAAAGTTTAATACTTTTATAATATATGCCCATTTTTCATCCTCAGTAAGTGCCTAGGAGCACCTGCTAGAGCTGGCTTTTCACAAAGATCCCAACTACCTTCTCTTTCATCTAACTAAAAATATTCTATTTTATGTCTCATAGCTTGGAAACTGACTCAACTATATTGTACTTACTCTAAGTATGCTTGGTATTACCTATGTTACTCCAACTATGGCTAGTATAAGAAAATGCACATCAATTTCCAAGTTTTCTAATGTCATACATCAATAAAGTATATTCTATATATTTTCCATTTGAGGTCATCCGAAAAAGGGTCCACACAAAACTAAAGCAACATTGCTATCTTGAGTTAATGGTTTTCCTCTCCCATTCCTATCCATTTTTGTTTGACCTTTAGTATTTTCCCACTCCAATTAAATCATATATGTACTACATACCAATACTAAAACTATGAAAACTATACAAGTTTTCAATTATCGAACCTATGAATATCAGGTCGAATTCTTATGATTAATACATATCATGAAATACCTGAGAACATATTCCAGAAAAGTGCAATCTAAATCACAGGTTGTCATGAGGCAAACTCCCAATGCTCCGGTACCAAATCTAAATGGTAAGGTTTCTAATTATTAATAAAAACGTAGCGTTGAATTGAAAAATCATCTTTTATTTGAAACTGGGAAGAACGTTCAACTTAATTTTGGCAAATTTCAGTTTGGTAAGTTTCAATTGGAAATGGCGAAAATTCAACTAAATTGGATTCCATTTCAACTCAATTTCCTGGACTTTCAATTGGAAATGCCAACTTTGAAATAGAATCTGACGAACTTCCAACTCACTTTCAAAAAATAATTGGAGCAAATTTCCACTCACTTTCAACTTCTCTCTTTCCGCACCCGGGAAAGATGCAACTCGAGTTGATCATCATTATTCTACTCCGTCACTTACTGTTTAAAGGTCCCGATTAAAAAAATCTCTCAAAACAAGGCATGTGTTGAATGATGGAATGATTTTTGTACTTTTCAAAAGTAATTAATTAGCACGCTCATTGTCCTAAAACAATTGTGTCTGAGAACGTATTAATTAGCATTAACTATAATGCATGCATGTGTGACAACTAACCCGCAAAAAAAGTGTAACCACTAAATCAGCAGGACCTTTGAAGTTATTTTCGACAAAGGGTCGATTTATTAGTTCAATGTAGAGAAACAATGGGATACAAACACAAAGAGCACACACCCCGACCTCTGCATAGTTAGGTTGCACACAACCAACATGAACGCACATACACAAATATCACACCAACAATTAGCAAAGTCATACAAAAAAAACTATGCCAAAGAGAATAGAAATATATAGAAAGAGAAAACATAGCAACGATAATCCACACCTAGAAGGTGCTGAGCCAACTAAGATGATGCAGGCGCACATGATCCGTACATAGATTCGGGCACACGTACTAACGTCCACACACTATGCAAGCGTCCTAGCATGCATTGGCGAGTTTACCTTTAATCCTTGCATGCAGAGATTTAAGGCACCTCGGAATCTTTACAAAGGACGGTGAGCAATAAAATTTGACCTATAAATCGGAAAAACAGAAAATTTGCGATAGGCCTTCTAAACCGGAAAGAAGGGAGCATTTATATCAATACATACTCCTTTATTTTCTCATTACATACTGAGCAAAGGTATTGATCGTGAGTCCCAGTATTTGTTTTTGGTGACACTATTTTTATTCCTCTTCTATTTGTCTTATTGTGATTGTAGCGATGACAGATATGCTACTAGAATGGAACAAGGACCTCAGCAAAGAAGGTGACAAACGCAATGGAAGTACACCTCTACATTTCGCAGCATCATGTGGCTTTGATCAAGCGGTCGTATCGCTGATAAATGCTGACAAATGTTCAGCATATCGGCCTGACAACACAGGATCATTTCCCATACATGTGGCAAACAAGGCCAGTGTAGTTCGTGTCTTGTTGGATAAGTGCCCCGATTGCGCCGAACTACAAGACTCCCAAGGCAGAACCTTCCTTCATGTTGTCATCTGTGACAAAAAAGGCACTCTATTCCGTTATGTTTCTAATCTTTTTCGTGCAAGCCATCAGGAGTGGAGGTTTGCAACGATCATGGATATGCAAGACAATGAAGGTAACACAGGGCTACATCTTGCAGTCCTGGCTGGGAGCGTACAGACTTTAAATTGTTTACTGTGGAACAAGGAAATCCAGTTGAATTTACCAAATAACAATGGGGAAACTGCACTAGATCTTGCACTGAGAAAGAAGGCCACAGGTGTTCATTTTGGGTTGGTATGTAAATCTATCTTACTAATCATGGTTTTTAACAGAATAAAAATATTTTTTTGATTAAGTATGCCAGAGTTATATCTTCCTATATAATATCATCTGCACTTTTCTGAGTTAAAATTAAATTAAATGTCTGGGTGCAGATTGAATTTTATTTATAAAAATGAATGGCTTCTAAATAATTGCAAATTCACAGTTAAATCTTTAAATGAATTAAAGAACCATATAGCTAAAGGATATTAGTATATAGAAGTTCCATATGTTTAGGTCCCTAGGATGAACATTACCCTTTAGTACCTCTAGAGAAAATTTTAGATAGCCGCATTTCTATTATATTTTTAAAAATTATAACCTCATTTTTGCGTTCATAACTACATATGGCCCTAGGTTTTCGCTAGGGACACTTTTAAGAACTCCACTTATACTCTACAAACGAGGATATGAATCCTTTTTTTTGCGGGGTAGAGGAAAGGAATCCCAATCGTTAGCACCACTACAAAAGCCACTAGCCATAACACTAGGTTTGTTTTTGTGAATAACACCAGGTTTTTTCGTAGCTATGACGATAAAATATGAGGGAAATAATTCATTCTTTGTTTCCTTCGTACCTAATAGGTTATTCTTCCTTTATTTTGATGTTGAGTCTCGTTTCTTCCAGGATTCTTGGTACCAGATACACTCTCTGCTAGTGGCTACTGGTGCTAAATATGGTGCTCACCTTGAAGAACATACCCCTACACTAAATGAGAAGGAGGAAGCAGAAAAGATCAATGGTTACACACCGACCATTGGCATTTTATCAGCCCTTCTGGTAACGGTTTCATTCACAGCAGCATTCACTGTACCAGGTGGGTACAAGGGCGGTGAAGATCCACAGAAAGGTGGCACGCCAGTGCTCGCCCAGAAATTCTCGTTTGTGGTGTTCATTGTGGCTAACAATCTAGCATTGCTTTGCTCCGGCCTTTCCCTTGCCAGCCTCATGTATGCTGGATTTACCACCATCAACATCAGGATACGTGCGAAAGCCTTTGTCCTCTCCATCGTTTTCCTAAACAGCTCAGGCCGAAGCATGGTAGCCGCATTTTCAGTTGGCATATATGCAGTGTTGGCTCCGGTTGCCCGCACAGTTGCTGTTATTACAATGGCGTGTAGCACTATCATGCTGCTTGACATTGGTTGGTTTGTGTACATGGCAACTGCAGCGCAACTGGTGCATTTTAATAGGCTGGGTATCAAAGCAGGCTTAAGGTTTGTGTTTACAACGGTAGCCACCCTCATAGTGTCCCTCTGGCCATACGGAATAACCATCAGTATCTTAATATATTCCAGAATCTATGGAATCCATTGAGCCTCATTTAGGTGATCCAGCAAGAAACCGAAATCAACCAATAAATTGGTAACTCAACTACCCTTGTTCATAATGGTATTGTGTTTCGTTTCTGGAGTCTTTAATAATTTTTCTCTATGTGTGACCTAGTTTTTGTCCGTCACGTAATTTGTAAGGGTCAACTTTTCCGATCGAAAGTTGTAACCTACATTAAATGATTATATTGATGATTGTTGTGCCATTCTTTGTTCGGCACTGTCACTGTTATCATATAATCTTCACTACCTTATAAGGGGTTTCTTTGTAGTTTTTTTAGAATCACTTTGTCGGAAGTCTTAAACTGTGTTTGGATGTAGGAAAGTTTGCCTGGAATCGTGGAATCTGGAATTGAACATCGAAATTCCGCCGTTTGGGCTGGCTAAAGAAATTTAGGATGGGGGCGGCGACAAGACCTCCCTCTCTCCCTGCCTGCCTCTGTCCCTCCCTCTCCTCTGAGCCGCGCCCTCCTCTCTCCATCTCTCGCTGCCTGCCTTCTCTTCATCCTATAGGGCTCCCCCTTCTCACATTTTCTACTATTTCTGTTTGAAAACTGCAGATTATTGTCAAGAACTTGTACTAGTAGCGCCATTTTTTTTATATCAATATTCAAATATACACATATAGTTTTCTTAATATATATAACAAGTTTTATATTGTCTAACTCAACAAAACATCCAATTCCAAGTTTTACACATCCAAACAGGAATTGGGATATCAAAATAGAATTTGTAGTACACCATGACAGTAACACTCGCTTGAAGTGGTAAGGAAATAGTTTATCTGTTTTGGAATGTTGCTTCTTCAAAAAAGTTAGCAAGTTTTTCTCAGTGTCCTCAGGAAATCTTTCTATATTGTTTATTTAGCTGACTTAGTCTGTCTGTATTTGGCTGAAGAAGATAACTTGGCATGTACAAGCATCTCTATACAAAATCGAAGTCCCATGGTCAATACTACGTGCTCTAGGTGGGTGCCTGATACCAAACCATTAAATTTCGAGACTGATACCTACAAAAAACCTGTAAAATGGCCATCATAACTAGTTAGAAGCTCAACACCTACCATCACAACTGAAATTCAAGATCTGTCCGTGTCCATTTCCTTTATAAAACGACTATGGCCTATTCATATGCATAAGTGAGATGTTCGACTTTAGCTTGCAAAAGAGAGGTGGCTAAATGCTGTACAGAGATTTCATAGGAGTGAGATGCTTTGGGAACATGAGTTCGCCTTTGAGGTGGATTATGTGTGTTCAGCTTGCAAGCAAGACATGAATTTGCATACTTAGTTGACTACTGTGAGGCCTTGTGTGCTCCAACTATGCCCAACAGAAAACAACATCTTCTGAAACACTAGGCCAGTGTTTTACTGTAAGAGCCACAAAGTTGAATCCTTTTGTCGGAATTAAACATGATTTCCTAGCGGTGGCAGGATGTACACCGAGCAGTTACTGAGTACGTTCTATAGTAGGCTAGCTTAGATAATGTATGGAAACATCAGGAATACGAGCTCAAGCCCAAATCGAGAAGCTCAAGTTGAAACAATTCCCGTCTTCAAAGCTGCACTAACAGACCCGAGTTTCCATCTGGTGATGCTTGTATGCATTGTTCCACAAGATTTAAAAATTCTGTTTTGTTGCGCTGAACAAATCATGAAGTACTATAACTTAAATTTTCATGTATACAAAAGAGTAAAATACCCCACTAGTACGTAAACTCAATTAAATTGCACACTTAAGTTCATTAACCTAAAATTGCTCAACTTAGTCTAGAAAATGATGTAAGTGGTACACTTTAGTCCAAATAGTTCGAATTTTCTAGTCTAGAAAATGATACTGGTTTAGACGACGCATGTGTTCTTAAAGGATTGCATCAATGGTAAATATTTATTTTGTGATTTTCGTGCAAATTAGCCAAATTCCCAATATATATGCACCAGCCAAGAATACATGAGAAGTCCCATGGCCTCTGTTGATAGCTAGAATGTTTTGAAAAAAATGTTCACAAATTTGGAAACTTTCACATATTTAAAAAAAATCTGGCTCATTTCACAAAATATTCGTGTTTTCCAAAAAAAATCATAATTTTGGAATCCTTACGTTTTCATTTTTTCCTGTTTCTTTTTGCATTGAAAAATGAAATTTTGAAAATGTTGGTGTTTTTTTATTTTGTCCTGTTTTTGTCAAAAAAAACTTTACTTTTGTGAAGTAGATATATGAACAAATCTAATTCTACACACAAGATATAACTAGGGGGTGAATGTTCAATTGGATTCACACTAGGCACACATTTCTTCCGTACGCGAGTGGAAGCGTCGGTGTGGGAACAAAAAGACCTGGGTTGAGTGGTTAGGCCTGTGCAACACCGAGTCGTGTATGAGCAGTACGTACATATGCCACGTATCAAGTCGACCTGGGTAACGTGTTTTTAAAAAATACCATCCTATCATTTATCATGAAGGGATATGAAAAGATTTTATTCATTAATGTGCTTAGGGGTTGGCTAAGCAGAAGTGTTTGTATATATGATTAAACAATGCATCTTGTTCTTCTTATCTTTTAATTTGGTACCACAACAGAGCACAAAAACTAGAAACTGATGCCCATATACATAAATGTCGAATTGGAATGACAAACACCATCTTCTAGTAGGATACATAGAATTGGGGAGCCGATCGAGCAACTAGCCAACTAGTAGTTTTGATCGGATGGATTCAGAGCCCGAGGTGCTGGAGCAATTAAGTTGAACACTTAAGTTCATTAACTTAAAAGTTGACCAAATTAGTCTAGAAAATTATTTAAGTCATACACTTTAGTCCAAAAATAGTTTGGAGATGATCATGATACTGGTGTGGCTGACACATGTGTTTCTGACTTACAGCATCAATGGTAATTACTTGTTTGGTAGTTTTCATGAAAATTGACCAAATTCCCTAAATATATGCATCAGCCAAGAAGTCACGAGAAGTCCTGAGATCGCGGTTAATATCTATAATATTTTGCAAAAAACAATATTGGAAGAATTGAGCTCACAAACGCACTCCTCCGAGTAAATAGCAATAAACTACCACATTACACTAGGGCAAAAAAGTGCCCTAATCCGTAATGTGGTCTTTTTGTGCCCTAGACCGTAATGTGGTAGTTTATTGCTATTTAATCGCAGTCCTTCAGTTGCTGACGTGGTAAGTAAGGTCCGTAGAAATATGCCCTGTGAATCATTTTCTGGAGCAAACTATATATTTTTAATACCGTTTTTGGATTAAACTGTGCCAATTTGCAGTTAATGGACAAAAGTTTACATTCTAATCGAAGTTATGTACTAACTGGACATTTCACTCTACAAAATTATATATGTGGTTCATTAACTGAATTGATGCGCCCTTCGGTACAGCCGTTAAAAAAAGTATATTATTTTCTATACAAACCTAATGTGTTGTTTAGAAACTACCCTTTATTTAAAATAGTTGTTTTGAACAATTGGCGTGTTAAAATGTTGTGACAAGCAAAGTGATTTTCCCTCTAGAAATTGTTCACAGCCTGTGCGGTTTGGTTAAACCCAGGACTTAGTCTTTCCGTATTTGGCCGAAGAAGATAACTTGGCATGTACAAGCATGTGTTTACAAAATCGAAGTCACATGATCAATACGATGTGCTCTGGGTGCCTGATACCAAATCATTAAATTTTAAGACCACCATAACAACCTGTAGCATGGCCATCATAACTAGTTGCAGAAGATAACCGCCAACCATCACAACTGAAAATTCAAGACCTGTGTGTGTCCATTTCCTTTATAAAACCGCTATGGCTTGTTCAGACGCATAAGTGAGATGTTAACTTGAGTTTGCAAAAGAGAGGTGGTTAAATGGTGTACAGAGATTTCATAGGACTGAGATGCTTCGGGAACATGAGTTCGACTTTGAGGTGGATCATGTGTTTTCGGCATGCAAGCCAGACATGTATTTGCATACTTTGTTGACTACTGTGAGGCCTTGTGTGCTCCAACTGTGCCCATCAGAAAAAAACATCTTCTGAACCAGTAGGCCAGTGTTTTACTGTAAGAGCCACAAAGTCGAATCCTTCTGTCGGAATTAAACACGATTCCCTAGCGGTGTGCGGGATGTATAGGTAGCAATTGCCGAATATGTTTTATAGTAGGCTAGCTTAGCTAATGTATTGACACATCAGGAATACGAGCTCAAGCCCAAATCGAGGAGTATGCTCAAGTTGAAACAATTCCCATTGGAAGTGAAAAGTGTTCGGTGGTGCCATCTTGGAAGCTACACTAACAGACACGAGTATCTATTTGGTGATGCTTGTACGCATTTTTCCACAAGATTAAATTTTTTTGTTTGCTGAACAAATCATGAAGTACTATTATTTAAATTTTCATGTATACAAAAGAGTAAAATACCCCATTAGTCTGTAAACTAAATTAAATTGTGCACTTAAGTTCATTAACTTAAAAATGCACAACTTAGCCTAGAAAATGATTTAATTGGTACAGTTTAGTCCGAAAATAGTTCCGATATGATCTTGATACTGGTGTGGCTGACACGTGGTGCATCTGAAGGATTGCATCAATTAATGGTAATTATTTATTTTGTGATTTTCGTGCAAATTAGCCAAATTCCCTATATATATGCACCAGCCAAGAAACCATGAGAAGCCATGTGGTCTCTGTTGATACTTGATAGCTAAAATATTTTGAAAAAATTGTCCATGGTGCCAGTATATACTATAATTTCATTGTGAATTTTTGATCACACAAGAACTGCTGCTCTATCATTATTCATGATTGTTGGCATGTGCCTTGCATAAATAATGATCAATGGACCTACCCAAGAGCTTCCTTTATTTAGCAAAAGATAGGGGTATTTTGTACTAGCTCACTATATGATGTGATATGTTTTAAACATGTCCTTCGTGACCTGTACAATGAATTTTTAGTGTCTCTTATACTACCTCCCTCCTTCCTTATAATGATAAGACAAGATTATAATGCTCCCTAGATCTTATACTATCTCCCTCCTTCACAGTTCACATATGAAGTTTATAATGATATATTTTAATAATATATATCTTGTATTATATTGGTTAAATTCATGACCTAGGGACACGCGCATACCCTGTAAACTAGGAAGGAGAGAGTCATGATAATTTCATGATATGTGGCATACATTTTTGATAAACTTAATTTGTACAGTGGATAAGTAAGTGATCTTTGTCTCACTGCGGCTGTTGGCACAGAGTTAGCCGATGCTATTGCTAATTTAGGTATCTGAACTTGAGGATCGTTTCATGTTATACTTGCTTGTGTAAACCAAGGTATTTTTCTCGCATAAAACATGCTAAGATAATTTCCTCCTATTTCTACTAGCAAGAAGACCATAAATACCCTTCGACGAACCGGTTCTATAAATCTTTTTCTTAGGCTCCATGCCTTCATCTTTTATACCCTACTTCAAGGCCCGAAAAGTTCACCTAAGGCTTACCGAGGGCGTACGTTGCACATGCAGGCCATTGAGGTATGGCTTCTATATTCAGAAATGCTGAAACGGTTGTTGTGGCTGTCATGGATCATCGTGCTTCCAACATAAACTACCAGTAAAGTTACCCACGCATTCCCAATTCATCCTATTTCTACAAAATATTTTTCACTCAGCATCACCCATCTGGTGCAAACCAACTAAAGTTGACATAGCTTTTGCATCCATCTAGACTGCGGCAGCTATATATAGAAGATATGTCAAGATTCAATTTTAACTCAAACTACATCTTATGGTGTTCACCTACTAAGAAAACCCCATGTGGCTGTATGGAGTGGAACACGGGTGCAAAGAACGGTTCTATATTAAGTTGTGTGGAATCATCCACAATTTACCAGTATTTATAGCGATAATATGCGATAGTACGTACCTGGTAAGTATATTATTATATCCAATAAATGTGTAGTTATTTCCTTCAACCTTTTGGTATTGTATGAGTTTGATCATATTAGCACTCACTAAATAATTGGTCTGGAGATTTTAATTGGTATGTGGCTTGCTCAAATTCGAATCAAAATATCCATTTTCGTTTATTTCTAGCATATGTTTTAACTTCTTTGGAGATGTTTCATTGGGTAACGTCCCGCCAGTTTTTCCGTGTTTGGTCTGTGTGGCTCTTTCCTTGTGTACACGACCTCTATCCGGTTTTTATCTTTTCTCTAGATGCCATTTCATGACATCATTCCAAGTCTCATGATCGTATCTTTTCCTTTAAATTTTCGAGAATTAAAATGTGAATAACTTACCTATCGGTGGTCAATTCTTGTTCACCCTGTCTCTGGGACTCCTCTGATTTTGGAGCATAATGCATAAACATAGACTCAAGGAAAAAAATATGATTTTTAGTACATTCTTAGACATGATTTCATTTTTGTGTCGTTCATATTTTAAAGTCCTATATTAAAACTATAGAAATGTACTTATATGGTTAAGAATAGCAAATGGACCTTAAGACTATAAAATATTACATGTATGATGTTATGATGTGTGTTGAGTGTAGAAAAAGTTTCAAGTCCAACCGAATAAGTGACTAGTGTTATCGCCGCACATCCAGCGTTGATCCATCAGTCGAGGGCGCCGCCAAGGAATCATACACCAACAAGCAAGAGTGGGGCGACCAAATCCTTACCGCGCGCCACCTTCACCAGCTGCCATCTCGGATGATGATGAAGGAAAGGATAGGGTGAGACGAGGGCCTTTAGCGGACTAGGGCTTTATCACCCAAGTCGCCCGTATGGAACCGACGCGTGTGTTAGAATAATCTTAGCGTGTAGTCGATCTATCGAGAATCAAGCAATCACCATAACAAAGATACCGAGATTTGTTAACGAGGTTCACCGATATGGCTACATTCCTGAAATCTGACTATGAACGCTTCTTCTCATGATCTATAGGATGTTCTGAGTTTGATTCCCACTATAGGCGCACCTTTTTTCGTACACGAGAGGAAGCATGGCTGTGCGAACAAAAAGGCCCGGGTGGAGTGCTGGGCATGTGCGACACCGAGCTGTGTATGAGCGGTAAATACAAATGCCACGTACTAGATCGACGACATGGGCGACAAGTTTTATAAACACTAGATGATACCCCGCACGTTGTGGTAGATTCCTTTTTGTAAAATATTTCAGTGAAATGTTTGATTAAATAAAACATGGATGTTTGAAATAATATTTTGTAAACTATTATATAAATTTAATATAAATATTAATACATTGAAAATTTACATGCATGCATGTAGATTTTCATTATGCATACTGGTATATTGATGTGGACCTTATTTTCATGCATATTGAATGATGAGCTGACAGACAGCTATTTAGATATAGAAGATACGAAATTATCCTTTATATTAAAGAGATATAAAAAGATTTGATTCATTAATGTGCTTAGGGGTTGTACCGAACAAGAAGTGTTTGTATATATGATTAAACAAAGGGCGACGCTAGGCGTCATCCGGATGATTTCCTAGGAAAATCATCCGCCTAGTCAGCCGTCAGATCAGCTTGCTGATGACCGTCCGATGCAGCGAGCACGCCGTGGTTCAGCCGACGAAGCTCCACTGGTGCAGAGCGCAACCGCGGCCATAGCTTCAACGCAGCACCGATGTAACTCCGGCGAACTTCGATGCAACTCCGGCGAGCTTCAATGTAACTCCGGTGGCGCTTCAATGCAACTCCGGCGGCGCTTCGTTGCAGCTCTGGCGCCCCCACCCCTGCGGTTGTGTTGCAGCGCAATGGCCGTGAACGCCACCGACGAGCAGTCCATTGCAGCACGGCGAGCCTGCAACGCAGCTCTGGTGAGTCGTCACCCGCCGGCGAGCGCTGCATCCCAGCGCGGGCAGCGCTTCCTTGCAGCTCCGACACCCCCCACGCCCATCTGGCGGAGCTCCATTGCAGCCGGACGCGCTCCATTGCAGCACCTCCGGCGTGCTCCATTGCAAGGCAGCAGACGACGCGCGGATGAAGCATGCGGTGGCCGGTGGACATGGTAGGAACTCCGGCAACGTTGCATCGCATCATCCGCCATGGACGCCGGCGCTACATCGTAGTGCCGTCGCCGGTCGCAGCACCCATCCGCCGCCAGGCTGCATTGCAGCGCCGTCGTCGTCGAGGTAGTTTCTTCGCGGCTTGGCAGCCACGGAAGACCGGCGATGGTGGCGCTCCATTGCAGCCCGTCGCCACAGGTGCTCCATTGAAGCTTCGACGCCGGTGGCTTGCAGCAGCGGGGGAGAGCTTCCTCGCGGCGCCGGTGGCCGTCGATGTAGTTGCATCGCGGCTTGGCAGCCGCGGAAGATCAGCGACGGGGGTGCTGCATTGCAGCCCGTCGACGCATGTCCTCCATTGAAGCTCCACTGCCGGTGGATTGCAGCAGCGGGGGAGAGCTGCCTCGCGGCGCCGGTGGCCGTCGAGGGGGGTGGTTGCATCGCAGCTTGGCAGCCGTGGAAGACCGGCGACGGCGGCGCTCCATTGCAGCCCGTCGGCGCAGGTGCTCCATTGGAGCTCCGCCACCGTGGCTTGCAGCAGCGGCAGAGAGCTACCTCGCGGCGCCGGTGGTCTGCTTCACCGTTTGTTGTAGCCGCCACTAGCACCGTGCGTTGAGGTCCAACAATGGCAGTTGGGTGCGCATCGTTGTGCGGTGGAGAAAAAGGAACGAACGTGTGGTGTTTCTCGCGATGGAGACGAAAGGATAAGGCCGGGCACGTGGGTGGCTCCGCCAGGACGCGTGGCAGTCGTAGCGGGCGGTTTAAGCGAGAGGAAGATCAGTCGGTCTAAACGGGGCATTTCCCTTAAACAAATGCTTGAACCTCTTCTTCTTACTGTACCTTTCAATTTGGTGCCACAACAAGCACAAGAACTAGAAATTGATGCGCATATATATAAATGTCAAATTCGAATGACAAACACAATCTTGGTCGAGCAACTAGCCAGCTAGTAGTTTTGGTCCGATGGATTCAGAGCATCAGGTGCTGGAGCACAGAGCGGCCGTTGAGGTCCTTGGCCCTGTACAGCCGGACCAGCTCCGCCATCGTGGTGCTCCTGTACCGCGGCTCGCCGCCGCCGTCGGTGACGATTGGCCGGAGCACTCTAGTGGACGTGGCGGCGTCCTGCCTACGGAAGAAACAGACAACGGAGACGCGATGGCCGGCGCTCTGGGCCACCACGCGGTGCTCCACGCTCTTGAACCTGCCGTTGGAGACGAGCTGCAGGAAGTCGCCGACGTTCACCACCAGCGCGCCCTCCACCGCCGGCACGTCCACCCACACGGCAGCGGACTTCTTCTTCTTATCATCGCCACCGCCGTCGACTTCCTGGACTCCGTCGACGAGCACCTGGAGGCCGCCGACGGCGTCCTGGAGAAGCACGGTGAGGAAGCAAGGGTCGGAGTGGGCGGTGGCGCCCTGCGTCAGGTGCGGCTCCGGGCAGGCCGGGTAGTAGTGGCCGACGAGCCTCTCCAGGCACGCGGCGTCCTCCTCCAGATGGTCACGGCGGAGGCCCAGCGCTTCCGACATCAGCTCGAGGATAGTGCGGCCCAGCTGCTGCATCATCCCCGCATACTCCGGCGCGATGCTCCTGCAGGCAGGCGGGATATCCTCAGGCGACGGCAGCTCCGGCGTTGCCGCCATGAACAAGCTGTCGCGCCAGCAGGCCGCCGGTGTCTGGAACAGGTCGAAGTTGCTCCAGTACCACACGCGCCGGCCAGGGTCCCGGCTGTAGTAGGGCGTCTTGGCCTCCGCCTGGTCTTCGTGGAAGTCCCGCACCCCGGCGAGCATCTCCGACATGGCCGCCTTGGGCACGCCGTGGTTCACCACTTGGAAGAAGCCCACCGTCTCCGCCGCCGCCTTCACGGCGGCGACCAGCTCGTCTCGCTCTGACGGTGTAGCAGTAGTGCCCACTGCAGCGGTGAGGTCGATGACCGGGATGGTGAATTGGTGATCATGATGTGTGTGGAAATGGGAGAGGGGGAGGGGGTGGTGAAAGATGGAGGGGACGGTGGTGACGCCGGCGTCGACGAGGCCCTTGACGCCGGCCTTGGTGTCGTCGAAGGCCTTGAGGGCATGGAGGCGATCGGAGCCGGAGGCCATGAATTATTGCACGAGCTAGCTACTCCACTACATGATTGTTGCTGCTCTTTTAAACTGGAGCTAGCACCTGAATTATTGATGGGTCCGCTATATATTTTATGTAATCACTAATCAGTGCGGTGGTTGATCCATCATTTTTCCCATTTTTGGAAATAGAAGAAAACAAAAACAGGTTGATTTATCATTGTTTCCCATTTTTGGAAGAACAGAAAAAAAAAGGTTGATCTCTATCCATCATGGTTGTCCTGTCAGTGTTGTGAGAGAGACGTCCAGCATCATCCCCAACTCCTCCTTGTCAGGACTTGAACCTGATGAAACTGAAGAATAAACAGTTTTCCTGTAGCATATCGTGGAAGTGTCGAAGCCAGCACTCGTCGTCAGATCCGCACCCAAGGGTTGATGGAGCCCGCAAAGTCTCGCTATCCTGGACAACGGATCCTCCATCCAATGGTTACCTCGAGTTCAAGGGTCCCTATTACTGTCTGGTCTGCGTGTTCAGGTTAACCCAAATTTTGGGGTTTCAGATATCACACCCAAAATTTCTCTGAAATAAATCAAAACCCAACATTTCGGGTTCTGGTTCCGGTTTTCAGATCTCACACCTCGAATTTTTTTTTGACTTTGATGCAAACATAGGAGAAAATCGAGCTGGTGAGGAGAGGCGCTCCTCCATGTCCGCTGATGTGAGGACGACCCGGGGGGGGGGTTAGATGGGAGGAGGCAGGCTAGGCCAAGATTCAATAATGGGCTTTATTTTTATTCGGGTTGTTCGGGTACCGGAATTTCAAACCCGAATTTTCCAAATAAATTTCGGGTTTCTGAATTTGGTACCGGAAAAGGTGCTCGCGTTTTTCGCGTTCGTGCTATAATGGTCCGTGTTCAGGTTTTTTGGGTTCGGGCTTCGGGCATCGGGTTTTATGCCCACAGTGATCTGGCACAGCACATGTGCTGTAGCATTTTCTGTTCTTTCTTCCTCCTACTTTTGCTCAGCTATATAAAGCTGGTAGTGGAGTGGTTAAATCTTATCTTGTGTAATCGAGGTGTTCCCCTAGGTTCCGGCTGATCATGAGTTGAGTTGAGTTCTTCCATTGCCATGAGTTGAGTTGAGATCTTCCATTCCTTCTTCTCAGGCTCGATGTTCTTGGTTTTGGCTGTGAGGCAAAATGGGAAAGGCGTAAAGTCGCAATGCACTAGTGCTCTCGTTTAATTCGATGCAAAAGTTAGCTAGTGGGCAAGGTGGGTCTTGGCTTGAAGGAGCAAAAAGGAAAGTATTTAGATGCCTTGGTAGGTCAAGAAAGGTGGGTTTCTCTGATGAGTTTTTTGCTATTGGTTGAAATCCACCGCCAGCCATACCTTCACATTTTTGCTGCTTGTTAAAACTAACTTACATCAATATATTTTCTGCCTCTGTTGTAAAGAAACCATTTTCGCTTTAGCTATATGAGAATTATCAGAACAATTAAAAAAAAATCACATCCCTAAGGATTGCCTGCAAGTTCGTATCCATAATATGATTTCCTTGTTTGTCACCATCTTGAACGTCTCGCAACAAACAAGACTTGGAAGTGCAGAATTGCCACTCTGAACAAACAATTAAACACTAGTGCCAGGCTACTCAAGCTCATACAAAAATCATGAAACAATTTCCTCGGCTTGCACTTGTTATCCTAATATCTCGACTCCAGCTCTTAACCAACTGCAAATTACGCACCAACTTCTTCACAATGGATTATTGATTCTGTCAATGTGAAATGAGCAAATGTTACATAGCTTCAATCGCGGCAACAAAAAGTACTCTGAAGCACAAGCACTAACTAGCATGGCAAGCACGACTGCTCTTGAATTTCACCAACTGTAGACACTATAAAACTTCACAAGATAGATTTAGAGAATGATACTATACCAGGAAGTTTAACAGCAAGTTTAGCTTGGGCATCAGCAGCTGCATTAACTTCCTGCGTAGAAAATAAGTGCAAGTGTCAAACGCTTTAGCTGGTACTAGCTGTTGAACTTCAGAGAGATGTCAAGTCGCAAGTCTTTTTTTTTTCTCTTGAACAACTCAGGAGAGTTGTGTGACATTTCATTAAGAGAGAAAAATACAAAGGGAGAGGCAATTGGGCAGCCCCACCTAAACATACACAAACCACATTTAGTGAATTAAAAGACCTAAAAAGCGCCATGAAGAGAAAAGGACAATAACAAACATGCATCCCCGAGACCAACTAAGAGTCTGGGGCAAGCGACCTAAGAAGGAACTGCTCCTGGTAGTGTTACAACACGGACACAAAGAAAAGTAAAACTAGCATCAATCCATGCTTCCTGGTATCTTTCAAGACATTTAGTCAGGTGTAGGCTCTTGTACAAGAGCACAGGTATGTAATATGTTTGCCAAGCATTCATATACGAAAAAAAAGAGCATAGTCACCGTACATCACCGGACCTAGAAATATGAAAAAAAGAACATAGTCACCGGGAGGTCGCCTCACTTATTCTTGGGTTGGTAGAGGTAGAAGTCGAACGCGGAGGACATCACGACCTCCGTGAGCTCAAGCTTGTCCGTCGCCACCTCAAGGCGCTAGGCCGTGCCTTGCTCGGCGGCGGCCACCGAGTCTCTGGCGGCGAACATCTCCTGATGCGCCATGCGGTGGCGGTGAGTGGAGGGCCATAGGAGCGCCCCCCCCCCCCCCCCCCCCCGATCTCGTGGAAGCGTGCCCACCCGCTCTTCCCGCCGTTTTGGGAGAGGGCGCAGACCGCGCTGGATTGCCTGGAGGACGCAAGTGGCCGCACGAGCATCCCGCCTCATGGTTGTTGCGGGTGCGCTTGGCTGGCAGCCACCCGCATCGGCCACCACGACAGCTGGATCCACCGCAGTGAATCTGGCGGCGGGAAGGGAAATAGATGCGGCACGGGAACCCTAAACTCCTCCCCTCCCCCCGGCAATGTAGATATAGCGGCTAAGGGGGAGTTTTACGAACCGCCCGCATAGTATTTACTAGCCGGGCTAATTTTAGCGATTGTGCTCTGGCACGCCAACACCCCCGTCCGCTAAAAAGCTCGGGCCGGCGGCGGGAAGGTGCATCTGCTAGAGTTGCTCCAATGAAGAGATATGATACCTACCTTCAAAACATGGTTCACATGAAACTGAAGAAACTTTCCCTTCACTTTCTTCACTTTCTTGTACAATTGCACCATATTATCACGCTTTGTACGCCAGAGATCTTCGACCTGCTCTAGAATGTTCAGTCTGTTACTTATGTTAATAAAGCTTCCAGATACAGGAGCAAATTTCAAAAATATCGTATTAGTTTCACCAGATTTTGTATGCCATGACAATATATTCCTTAATCCAATTATTCCTTGCCCAAAATTTTTTAATAGACTGTGGGGCACCTTAACCTGTAAACGTGTTAATAGATGTAGCAGAAAGGATAAAAGGAGGACCATGATTATCAAATTAAATTAAAAGAGAAAGAACGCACACAAAAAAACCATTCCATCCCTTTTAATTTTACCACAAGTCTATTGTTTTGGTGGACTGCAAAGATTGAATACAAACTGCATATCAAACAGTTATCTATTGACAGTTCCATGGTAGAACTGGAAGGCTGCAAAGTAGAGAAGGTAGAACACCAGACCTGCATACAGACAAGCTCACAATCGCTTTGAGCACGAACATACTTGAATCCCTTCTTAGCAGCATATCTGAACCCCAAGAGCAATGCTTGATATTCAGAAACGTTATATGTTGCAATACCCAAACCCTCACGTAGTTTAGCAATCTTCAATTAAAGTAGAAGAACATAGTCATCATCAGCTAGTCGTGGTAACTAAACACTAAGATAAAAAATCAGCACTATAATAGTTAGCGTACTTACCACAGATCCATCTGGTCCCCTTACTATTACACCAGCGCCTGATCTCCCAGGATTTCCTTGAGAAGAGCCATCAAATTCAAGAATGCAGGACAGCTGTAAAGACGAGTTCCATTTATGAGAACAAGTCAACATTTACACAGTGAATATAAGTTGCAAATATGGATATTAATATCAAAATCGTAATGACAAAATAAGACAAAGAAAGAGGGTTCGTTAGAAGTCAGAATCTAAATTGCACAGCTATGGTAGGAAAACGACATATCGGGGGTTAGATACATCCGGATACCTGATACATATCCTGTACATATCCCACAATTTTCTATTTCCAAAAATATTAAACTAATTCAGATATCGGTGGGATAAACCCCCAATACCAGCCGGACACGGGGAAACCTCTACCTCCCCTTTTCTAGCCTCATCCTGCCACCATCCTGACCTGAGGCTTCCCGCCGCCGCTACACTGTACACAGGCGAAGAAGGCCGGTTGCCGCCAGTCACCACTGCTCCCGCCCTTGTTTCGAGCGCCACCACACCATAGAAGGAGAGCTTCATGCCACTGTTGCTCCATCACTTGATCTGAGCGGCGCATTTGTGCACTACTGCTGCTCCCTCCGGCGGCAAGGTAAGTTTCCCCTTTCCCCTTCTTCTCAAGTTGCTGCATTCCACTTATTTCTTCTTCTCCTCTTAAGGACAGCAATGGCTAGCACTGGTAGAGGTTTTGGTTCTAGATCTTTTGGTCCTAGAATTGCAACTGGAAGCTTAAACGCAAATGCTGGCAGTGGAGGATTTAGTGCAGTCCACCTGCTGAATGATGCTCGTGTGATTCATCCAAATGAAGATGTGAAGTCATCACTGTAGAGGTATGCTCACAAGATCAAGAAGACCAGATGAGGCCAAGAAGGGAATACAAAGTTCTGATGTAGGATATGTAACCGTGAATTTAATGCGAGGTTGTTATGGCCGGCGTCACCTGGCCCAATGGGCACGTTTAGTTAAAGGGCTTAGCCCAACTTATCTTAGGGTTTATTTGCATAGGCAGCTTATATAAACTCTTGTAAGACTCGTTTTGGAATTAAGCAAAGAATAAGCAAAGTTTATTTGCTTGGCTTCCCTTGGGAGCCGAGCCCTAACCCTAGCCGCCGCCAACAACAGCCACCGCCTCCTCTCACACGCACGACGGCGCCCCGCCGCCGGCAGCCGCGCTCAAGCCCACGCCAACCTCCCTCCTTCCCCTACAGCCTACGCGCTAGACCCGGTAGAACACTAGTTCCTACCAGCTTGGTATCTAGAGACTCAGGTGCGATCATGTCTGCATCACCACCATCACCTGTGCCGCCGCCGCCCCCCTCCACCACCGCCCCGCTGATCGCCACGTCCAGCAGCGCCGCCGTGACGCTGCCCGCGGCTGCCGCCGCCGCCGCCGCGCCGTCCATCGGCGGCTTCTCCCCCGATGAGCTCGGCGCCACCCTCCGCCACCTGACCGCCGCGGTCCAGGGGATCAGCCTGTACTTGGCGGGTCCCCGCGCCGCACCGTTCGTCCCCGCCACCGGGCCACCGCCGCTACCGTGGCAGCAGCCGCAGCTGCCCTGGCAGCCACCGTTCCAGGCGTCCTCAGGCGTGCTCGCCCGGCAGCCGCCGCTGCTGCTGCCGCCACCAACGGCCACCGCCGGGACGCCGCAGCAGCCGCTGGCCGTGCCCAGTGCCGCCGGGCCGGCTGCCACATCCGCGCCGGGGGTGCCTCTACATCAACTCCGGTTTCCCCCGTCGCCATCGCCACTCCCAGCCTGGGCGACCGAGTCGTCCCAGCCGGTCTACACGTCGGCCTGGGCGCCGCCGCACGTCCAGGCGCCACCGGCGCCACTCCCACCGTACGACGGGCCCTTCGGCTTCGCCAGACCGTACGGCGATCCGTTCCATGGAGGGCGCTCCGGGGCAGACGCACCGGCTCCGACGCACACACTTCCCCGCGCAGCCGAGCCGTACCACCAGGGCGGCCATACTCACACGCCGCCGCACATTCCGTCGCCACCGGCGCCACCACTGCAGTACGGCGAGCCCTCCAGCTTCGCCGGTGCGTACACCGACCCCACCGGTGCTCCGTTCCACGGGGGGCGCGCCATGGTCACCGTCCCGGCGCCGACCCCCGCACTGCCCCGCGTCGCCGAGCCGTACCACCACGGCGGCCCTACCCACGCGCCGCCGCGTTACGCCAAACTGGACTTCGCCACCTACGACGGTACCGACGACCCCCTGAACTGGCTCAATCAGTGTGACCAGTTTTTCCGGGGGCAAAGGACGCTCGCGTCGGACCGCACGTGGCTCGCTTCGTATCACCTCCGAGGCGCCGCACAAACGTGGTATTACGCTCTCGAGCAAGACGAGGGCGGCATGCCCTCCTGGGTTCGTTTCCACGCGCTCTGCCTCCTACGCTTTGGGCCTCCAATCCGAGGAAGTCGGCTGGCGGAGCTTGGCCGCCTACCCTTCACCTCCACGGTGCAGGACTTCGCCGACCGCTTTCAGGCCCTGGCATGTCACGCGTCCGGCGTGACGGCTCGCCAGCGGGCCGAGCTCTTCGTGGGCGGTCTACCGGAGCATATCCGCGTGGACGTGGAACTACAGGGACCTCAGGACCTCCAGACGGCCATGTACTACGCCCGAGCTTTCGAGCGCCGCACGGTGACCGTGCAGCAGGCACCACCGTTCCAAGCCGCCCGCCAGGCCGCCCGGCAGACGCTTCCTGCGCCGGGCCGTCCTGACCAGGCCCTCGCGCCGCCCGTCGCCGCACCTGCGGCGCGTCTGCCCGACGGCACGCCTGCGGCGCGTCCGCTCCGTTGACTCACACCGGCCGAGCAACTTGAGCGCCGTCGCCAGGGCCTGTGCTACAACTGTGACGAGCCCTACGTTCGGGGCCACATCTGTCCGCAACTCTTCTACTTGGAGGCCGCGGACTACATCGAGGCGGACGCCGCCGCTGCCGTGCGGGGCAACCTGCCCGCCCCACTTGACGCGGTGGTCGCCGAAGGAATCACTTGACACCTGCCAGCACTTTCTGGAATTCCAGCTCGAGGACGAGCTGTTTGCGCGGGCGGGAAGAGATGTTATGGCCGGCGTCACCTGGCCCAATGGGCACGTTTAGTGAAAGGGCTTAGCCCAACTTATCTTAGGGTTTATTTTCATAGGCAGCTTATATAAACTCTTGTAAGACTCGTTTTGGAATTAAGCAAAGAATAAGCAAAGTTTATTTGCTTGGCTTCCCTTGGGAGCCGAGCCCTAACCCTAGCCGCCGCCAACAGCAGCCACCGCCTCCTCTCACGCGCACGACGGCGCCCCGCCGCCGGCAGCCGCGCTCAAGCCCACGCCAACCTCCCTCCTTCCCCTACAGCCTACGCGCTAGACCCGGTAGAACACTAGTTCCTACCAGAGGTACTAAAGAGTGAAAGCACATCTCTTGAAATGGTTAAAATTTAGTGTCAAAGCATGTCCGAAGGTGAATATTCATGTTCTAATTCAGCTCAAAGGTGAGAAAGACAGGGCTGATGCAATGGCTGCCAAGTGCCAACATTCCTCTCGATATTCCGCTGCCAACCGATGGCATCCGTGGGAGCAAGAGAAGGGGGTTATCAGCTATTGAAGCAAGCTTTAATCTGGAAACTCGCAGGAAGCTTCATGCTTTGATTTCTAAGCTGTTCTATACTGTACATTTCGTTTGTCCGTATCCCCATATCCATGTTTCTGAAAAATAGACATATCATGGTATCGTAGTGTCCATATCTGTATCAGTATCACAGTATTCGTGCAGAGTAGGTTAAAACATGGTATCCATACTCACATGACTATCAGGTAATGGCTTCTGTTCAGCGACTTTGGGATGCTTCTTTGATGGTCCGGTTTCCTTCACCAAATAATTAATTGTTCGAGTACATGAGATGTGAAAACTTTTTGAACAGAGCATGTATTCACAACTTAGCTTGGAGGGGGAAAAAGATCTCTACTCACCATCTCCTGTGGCCTTTTCAAAGTAGAGTTTGCAATTCCATCAGGGTGCTGAAATGAAAAGTGACGAGTAAAAATCTATGAGATTTTATGGGAGAATGGGCTAATAATGCAACCGCCTTTGAGGATATAACATAGAGATCAGCTGAACTGTCAAGGTCCCTAGAATTATGTGCTATCATTGGCATATATGGAGATCATAAAATTATATTTTATTAGTGAACCCTTGCTATTAAGACTAATACCATGCCTATATACCAACAAGCACATAAGACACAAGTCTAGTTATAAGTGGTAGCGTTAGTGCCGCCACACATTGCAAAGCGGTTGCAAAATACACTAGAACACAGAGTATATGGTAGCTTCCATAGGTAAGCGGAAAGGGATTAATAAATCTATACAAAATTAGCATACTACAATTACACAATGAAATTTTACCTGGCAGGGAGCCAGATCATCAAATAATTCACTTGCATCTGCTGCATTAATGCAATACAGAGCATTCTTTAACCCGCGTGCAGCGTGATACTCCTCAGTGCTTTTACGCAGAGAATAACCTTTGTACACAGTCACAGAAGGATCACAGACCTACCACGATATTTTTGACATAAGAAATGTCTATTGACATGGTAATAATAAGCGTCTTTTTCATTGAGCTATCACCTGATTAGTAAAAGACAGATGAAATTTGCATCAACACAAGAAAGAACACAGCTGTTTTAGCAATGTTATGAGATGCAGTCTCTAGTGCAATTAGCATCCTATGAGATGCACGAATACATTCACGATTCATGTGAAGTGTTATGTTATCCATCCTTTCTTATTCCAGGAAGCATTTAGTAGTACAATTACAAAGTTTAGATATGTCTTCTTAGGATGCTAAGTACTTTGAAAATTATGGCAGGTGAGCAAGTGTTTAACATATATTATTCAAGGGAGTGAATGAATGTGTGTAATCGTCAAAATTATAGACTGAATGCTTAGTGTAACAAATTTAGAGTAAGGACAAGGTAAAACAAAGATAAAGAAACAAAAGTCTTTACCGAATTGCCGACTTTCCCCTTGCGGATGACATAGAACGGGTCGTTGCCGGTACATTCCATCAGTGTGCCCTTCTTTGCGGCGGATCTCTTGGTGGAGCTCTTGGATGAGGAGGAAGAGAAGAAGCTCTCAGCAAGGCTGAGGGCTGTGGGAGGCACGGGAAGCCTGAGGGGCAAGTAGCACATAATGTGCTGGTGGCTGCCGCCGGTCAGACTCAGAGTGCCGGCTACCGCATGCTTCCATACTGCTCTAGAAATCCCAGAGAGATAAGAAGAAGAATAGCAACTCCTCATCGACATCTGCCAGGGTGAAATGTGAGAATAGCCAAAATACCACTAGTGAGAACGAAAAGTTTCAAAATACCACTGGTGAAAGCCAAAGTGCTAAAATAGCTGTCTTAATTCGGGGTTCCTTTATCTAAATAACGTAAGAATGCGGTGTATTTCATATGTAGAAAGCATGACTCACGTCTTGATGTCGCAATGTTCCTGCTCTGTTATGGGTAAAACATATACATAATCACATACACTGTTATTTGGACATGTTAAGTGCTGACAACAAACAGTATGCGTGGCACTTTGGCATCCTATCCTCTAGATAATTTCCAAAACAGTTATTGTCCAGTTTCCTATATATCCTGCAAATTACAATGGTGTAGGCCTTGGGGCAGTATGGAAAACTCCAAAGGTTGAAGCAGGTTCCAGTGTACCATTTTTTGCCTTGGCACAGTTGACTAGCAGTAAGCACAATATAGTTGGACATATACTTATGTAACAGAGCCTAGTCTGGGAAGTGAGGTTTGACATGTGAACTTCCAGTTTTAGATTGAAATCAGCGGGAGCATGGATTCTTGGCATTGACATTGATACCAAATAAGCTCCATGATCCCTATTTTTCAACTGAACTGCTGAAAGGAACCCACATTCGTGTGTAATGACTTGAACATTAGTGCAGCCATGTAAATAATACTAATCCATACGGAGGGCAGCAAGAAAGAAAGGGAGGAACAGACCAGCAAATGAGGCCGTCGAGCTCGCGTTCGTGGCGCCTTCCAGCAGGTGGAGGAGGCGGGGACGGGGGTGGGGAGGCTGCAGGCGGCGCTGCGGCGAGAAGGTCGGGAGGAAGGATGCTGAAGGAAGAGGAGGGAGCGGGGAGACAGCAGACCGGCGGCGCCGCCGCCGCCAAGTTGGAGCTGTCGGCGGACGGAGTGCTGTGGGGAGAGTGGAGAGAGGAGGAGGAGCTGTGGGCTCACATGGTATGATTTCTAACCTGGGCTGGGCTATGAGATGGGCCGGCATCACATTCTTTTACATATTGTTTTTTTTTTTGCGAAATCTCTTACATATTGTTACATCACCATGTCGTTGACGGCGGAGAAGAAAAAGTCCTAAGAAAAATAAAATGAGACGAGGAGAAGAGGAGGAAGGCCGAAACGGTGGCGGCGGTGATGGCGGCGAGAGTTAGAGGCATTGGTGTGTTTTGGGGCGATTGCTTGATTCCTCGAAAGTGGTCAAAATGCTAAGGGTTAAACGTGTTTGACCCAACATGTCCCACCAAAAACGTTTTATAACGAACACAGTATACATCACTCGCCTGAAAAATGTTTTTCGCTCAGTCACTTCTGCCTACCACACGATTGCATATGGGTAAGTAGAACCTAGCCCACTCATCGTTATTTGAACTGCTTATTTCCGGTAGGACGTACATGTTTCATGATAAACACGTCGACACACATTGTTGTAGGACGTCATGCGTAAACACCACCAAACAAATGGCATACAAACGTACGTGATAACTGTGTGGTGTGTATTCTTGATCCTGATGTATATGCTAGAAGAATGTACCTTTTCTTCGATTCATATTACTTGTCACTCAAACGAATATATCGAGGGGTACGTAAACTTGTCAATGGTCACTAGTGGAAAGACCCCCCTTTCGTCCAGCCCAAAAAAGGCATCGCTCCCGGTTCATTTCAGAACCGGGACCGATGCCGGGCAACGGTCCCGGTTCGTCTGGAATGGGCAACGGTCCCGGTTCATGTGAGGCAACGGTCCCGATTGTTGCCACAAACCGGGACCAATGCTCTGGCGACCAACACGTGGCGCACTGCGAGGCATCGGTCCCGGTTGGAGCTATCAACCGGGACCAATAGTAATGGGAATGGATTTTCTTAATACTGAAAGAGAAGAGGTAGCAATTCAGAACGCAAATTCCGTTTTAATTTTAATACGTCTCACTATTCTCATTTTTTGAAGAAATGGCCTTTATTATTTCTTTTTTATCGGGTTAATAAATATTAACCAAATTTAATTTAAGAAATGAGAGAATTCAGAATAGCTACGAGAAAGACTAGTCCAATCCATAATGATGTACCGGAAAATACAACATTTTTATTATTTGACCAACCATCAGGAGAAGCAAATACAAGGGGTACACTAATTACTAAGACTGAGGAAGTCGCAATTAATGCAAAAACAGCTAATTGGAAAGCAATAGTCATATTTCGAATCCTCCAAGCTACCATCAAATAAAGTTGACTACATATTTGATCCCTCACTTAACCAAAATTGTAAAAAAAATACAAGAAGTAGGAGGGGTTTAATCATGAATCCATTGATTCTTCTCTTTAATTAATTTTTTTTACTATTACTTATACTTACCGCTTTTTTAATGCAGCTTTCTTGATTGCCTCAACATCAGGCAAATTTGGTTAATTTAGTTTGTTTTTTTGTACTGTATCAGCACCTAGTTCATTACTCTTGATAGAGAGGGAGGATCCGCCTTCTTAGATTTCTTTTTCTATTTATTTTTCCATCTAGGATTAGAACTGTATACTTGGTAATAATAGCAACGGCACATTATGGAAAAAAAAGTTTGATTCAGAGGGAGAAGAAGCGGCAGAAATTAGAATAGAAATATCATTTATAATTAGTACTTTGCAGTAATACCAAATGGAAAAAAGGACCTTTAGTCCCGGTTGGAGCCACCAACCGGGACCAATAGTCTATAATTAGTCCCACTCGCTAACCGAAGGTGGGTTAGAGTTGTTTATAAGCACGGTCTGTTCAGCACTTACTGTAGCATATCAAGCTTATTAAAGGTGTATACCGAGAAATTCAACCCGAGGGGGGTGTTGTGTATCTCTTTAAGCAGGCAGGAGGCTGACCTTCCGCCTCTATCAGTTTGAACATGCATAGGTTCTTCTGGTCCAGAAGGACTTGTGTCTGTTGAAGCCGATAGAGGAAGATGTCACCCTCCCGCATGCTCAAGGAGATAGATATCACCCTCCTTGGGAGGATTCCTCTGTCTACCTCTTATAATAAATTTGCTATATTTTTTTTGTATAATTTCCCGCATGCTCAAGGAGATATATATCACCCTCCTTGGGAGGATTGCTCTGTTTACCTCTTATAATAAACGGAGGGCATGACCGGTAATAGATAGGGGTGGAATCTTACAAAAGTCTTGGTGGATCCATGATGAAATGACTACTTGTGTATCTAGAAATGATTTTTTTTTAAAATAAAGAGCAAACTATCAAGCACATGTAGTTCAAATTTGACCCCGTTCCAACTGAATCTGCGGAAATTTGTCTTTTTCAGAAGAGGTATATAAAAACCATATTACATGGAAACTTTGGTCAATTGTAAATAACACATGGTCTAATATTTTACAAAAATAAAGTGGTTCAAGTTGACATCAAATATTTGGTAGACCCTTCACAAAAAACCCCTACTTTTGTCACTCGGAAAATGGAAAATGGATTTTTCGTGCAAAGAAAATAAAAACTTCATTTGGCAAACTTGTTGGCTAGTATAATATACACACATGTGCAAAATATGAGATCATTTGGGAAAACTATCCTTTCAAACTAGCTGTAACATCGGTCATTTGGCTTGAAAGTCATGAATCTTCATACTCGATAGCTCATTTTAAAAAAACTTTTATAAGATATTTGCCTTATTCCAAGTTTGTTGTTTTGTATGGTTACTAAGACATAAATTAGGATGCAACGCGAAGGTTTTACATTTTTTTTATTTTATTTGAATTATTTTTGTCGATTTCAAAAAGTGGTCAAAACGGAGGGCATGACCGGTAATAGATAGGGGTGGAATCCTACAAAAGTCTTGGTGGATCCCTGATGAAATGACTACTTGTGTATCTAGAAATGATTTTTTTTAAAATAAATAGCAAACTATCAAGCGCATGTAGTTCAAATTTGACCCCGTTTCAACTGAATCTGCGGAAATTTGTCTTTTTCAGAAGAGGTATATAAAAACCATATTACATGGAAACTTTGGTCAATTGTAAATAAAATATGGTCTAGTATTTTACAAAAATAAAATGGTTCAAGTTTACATCAAATATTTGGTAGAATCTTAACAAAACCCCCCATTTTTGTCACTCGGAAAATGAAAATTATGTTTTCAAAATTAAAAAGAAATATATTTTTCAGAAAAATAATTTAAAAACATTTAAAATATAATAGGTAACCGATCGGGAAGTTTCAATTTTTTTTTTAAATTTCATCACAACATAGACATCAACAAGGTCTTAGACATCAACAAGGTTTAATATGATTGATATGATATATATATAAACAAGTGTCTGTTAAGCGAGTTGGGGTAGGTGTTGAATGGAACTGAGAAGTTAAGCGTGCTGGGGCTGGAGTAGTGTGAGGATGGATGACCCTTGGGGAAGTTTGACCACGAAGGTCAATTTGATCTGAGATTAACCATAATAATCTTTGATAAATAATAAATAATAAAAATAAAAAATAAAAAATAAAAAATAAAAAATAAAAAAAATATGGAGGCCCGATCCCGGTTCTTCCTATCAACCGGGACCATTGACCCCTCCCCCCTCTTCGGTCCCGGTTCGTGGGCCAACCGGGACCAGCATTGGTCCTGGGTGTTGAACCGGGACCGAAGACACATTTGAACCGGGACAATATGGGGGTCTCTCCACTAGTGGGTATTATCTTTAAATAATAATAAAATGGAAACTAAAACAAAATAAAAATAATAATGTTTTATAGGGAATACCGAATTAGTGGCAATGTTATTACCCTTTAAGAAGAAAAAAATAAAAATAAAGGAAAATTTCTAGGAAAAAATAAATTAGTGGCAATGATATTAACATTGAAAAAGAAAGAAAAAATAGAAACTTAAACAAAATTCAAACAATTAAGTTTATATACAAAATACAATGAAAACTAAAAAAAATAAAAATAGATTTTCTAAAAAAACTGAATTAGTGGCATTTATAGCCCTTTAAGAAGAAAAATAATAATAAATATAATAATAAATAATGACACAATTTGCGAAACAATTTCGTAGAAATTGTGGTTTTTTATAATATAAAAGAATAATAATACTACAGTAAAATTTTCACAAAAAGAAGTTTCTTAAGAACGAGTTTATTAATGAAATTTGTATTATAGTCAACTAGAAATAAAATAAACAAAAATTATTTTTTCAGGCGAGGCCGGCGAGCAGCCCGCCTGTGCGACGAGGAGAGGCTTGTGTATTATTCTTACGTGTGTTGCTAGAAAAATAAATGAAAATACAACGTCCAATACTTCATCTACGTGTCTTGCTACAAAAATAAATAAAAGTTAATGTATAATACTTCATCATCGATTTATGTTTGGGCAATCATTAGAGGTACGGTGCATGGCCAACTCCTTTCATATGTGCCTTTTCACTAGTAGAAAATGGGGCAACCGTCTAAACCATTAGTACCGGTTCCCTAACGAACCGGTACTAAAGGGGTCTTTCGTACCGGTTTGGGTGTCCAGGCGGGCGAAGAGCTTTCGTACCGGTTCGTGAGGGGCTTTCGTACCGGAACCGGTACTAAAGGGTTGTGTCGGCCGTTGCAGGTGCTGGCAGTTTAATTAAGTCACTGTACGTGTGTGATCAGCGGGCAGGTAATCACAAATTTTAGTACCGGGCGCCATCCCCTTGACGTGGACGATATCGTCGCTAAACAACTTCAACGGGGCTAACGATTGTTTCGCCTATTCGCCGAGCCGGGGAACGTTTTTCACTTTTTTTACTGATCTCCTTTTGTCAGCTGGACCATCTCTTTCAAAGTACGAGAGTTTCAAAAGAAAACACATGTGTTTCAAAGACATTTGATTTTTCTAAACTTATTTCAACTCAAGACTTTTTTTGCATCCAACATGCAGCATTCAAAGCCACATACTAAAATTTCAACACTTTCTGACTTCATTTGTTATTTTTCATGCATTTAATGATTTATTTTGAGCTAAATGACCCTGTATTGGAAAGCAGTACAACTGAACTCAGAAACAGTTGAAACTTGGCATGGTATCATCATTTGACGCACATATCATGTGTGCAAAAGTTGAGAGGATTACGGCAAAAACTGGATGCACTTCGTGTATAAACTGGACCATCTCTTTCAAAGTACGAGGGTTTCAGACGAAAACACATGTGTTTCAAAGGCGTTTCATTTTTTCAAACTTATTTCAACTCAAGACTTTTTTTGCATCCAACATGCAACATTCAAATCCACATACTAAAATTTCAACCCTTTCTCACTTCATTTGATATTTTTCATGCATTTAATGATTTATTTTGAGCTAAATGACCCTGTAATTAGAAAGCACTACAACTGAACTCAGAAAAGGTTGAAACTTGGCATGGTATCATCATTTGACCCACATAGCATGTGTGCAAAAGTTGAGAGGATTACGGAAAAAACTGGATGCACTTCGTGTACAAACTGGACCATCTCTTCCAAAGTACGAGGGTTTCACACGAAAACACATGTGTTTCAAAGGAATTTTATTATTCTAAACTTATTTCAACTCAAGAATTTTTTTGCATACAACATGCAGCATTCAAATCCACATACTAAAATTTTAACACTTTCTGACTTCATTTGCTATTTGTTATGCATTTAATGATTTATTTTGAGCTAAATGACCCTGTAATTGGAAAGCACTACAACTAAACTCAGAAACGGTTGAAACTTGGCATGGTATCATCTTTTGACCCACATAGCATGTGTGCAAAAGTTGAGAGGATTACGGCAAAAACTGGATGCACTTCGTGTACAAACTGGACCATCTCTTTCAAAGTACGAGGGTTTCAAACGAAAACACATGTGTTTCAAAAGCATTTCATTTTTCCAAACTTATTTAAACTCAAGACTTTTTTTGCATCCAACATGCAACATTCAAATGCACATACTAAAATTTCAACCATTTCTCACTTCATTTGATATTTTTCATGCATTTAATGATTTATTTTGAGCTAAAAGGACCTTTAGTTTCGGGCGATCAGCCAGAAAACCTTATATATTTAGGAAATTTAGAATTTTATATATTTTTATTTTTCTCAAAATTAAAATTAATAATTGCATCTGCATAAAGATTACTATTACCTTTAGCAAATTATAAGATTTTCAAATTTTCAGGTTTGGCAAAAAAATATTAAAATAATAATTTAAAATAATACAAATTTAAAAAGTTAATTTTATCTATTTATTCAACATTATTATTACATCATTAATTTTTTTATTAAAAGAATTATCTGGAATTTAAACAATAAAGAAATGTGACATCGACCAACATGTTAATAGGATTGATATGATACTAGTATCAACAACATGCGTGCGAAGCACTTGGAAGTGGGAGGGAAAGGAACTCGGAAGTTAAGCGTGCTAGTGTTGGAGTAGTGTAAGGATGAGTAACCGACTGGGAAGTTTGACCACAGGTAAGTAATTTGACTAGAGATTAAGTGTAGTTAGACACTAATGAAAATACTAGATATTCTAAAAAAAAAGAGGGAGTGAAAAATAATTAAAAAAAATGAATAATTTTTTTAACGAAATAGCCTTTAGTACCGGTTCGTGTTACGAACCGGTACCAAAGGTCTCCAGCCCCGCGGGCTCCTCCGTGACCACGTGGAGGCACCTTTAGTACCGGTTCGTGAGGAACCGGTACGAAAGGGGGAGGGTTTTAGTACCGAATATTTAGTACCGGTTCCAAAATCGGTACTAAAGGCCCTTTGGAACCGGTACTAAAGGGGGGTTTCCCTACTAGTGTTTATTTTGTTGTTGTTGTGAATGTACCATTGGTATTCTAAACATAAAGGGAGGAAACTATTTTTAGAATTCTTTGCGGGTCATCTCTCTGCAGTCGCACATTCATGTGATAAATAATGCTACAACATGTTGCTGCTGACCATTCGATCTCATGGCACTTCTTGTAAAGTTGCAACGCTACTCACATAGTCCAATGCATCACTAGTCTCATCAAGTTTGTGTTCCATCTTCATAAAGTTGTAAGAGAATATTATGAATGTCCACGATGCTATTCAGTGTACATAGTACATTTTAGAAATGGGATGCATCGGGACCAGTTGAACGAGAAAGAAAGTACTTGCAAGAGAGAAATATAAGGAGTGCAGTTAAAGAGAAGGATTTAGTGATGAGACAAGATCGCATGGACATCCAATCTAAGATGGCCAGGATGGATGAGCTTCTATATAGAGGAGACGATTTGCCTTCACCGATAATCATTGTAAAAAATAAGGATTATGCGAATGCAAAAGCATTTGAGATCTAGGAATTTGTGTGCGTAAATGGATGCCTTAATACATGACTTGCAAAGCTATTTTGTTGACTAAATATGAGAAAAATATTTTTGTATTGCATCAACTAGACCACTAAAAATGGTTTCTTTACTTAGTTTGAATGAGCATTGACTCATTTATTCCTTCTTACCTTTGACTCCGTTTCGGTTAAGGGTTTGGGTCGAGGTGCCCGGAAGAAGGTATAAATCCCTTATTTCTATATGGGTTTATCATTTGTTCTAATCCGATGGATAAAATCAGTTGGTACTTCAACATAGATGCTTAGGAGTATCACCATTAAAGGGCAAAATTGCAATATACGTGGCAATAAAGGTGGTACGAATTACATAAGGATTATATTGTAATTACATTATGTTTTTGACATGCGAACTGAACTAACCTGGTCAACTTTTTTTTCAGCCAAATTTATTAGTTGTGATCAGGTTCTGCAGCGATGAAGATGCATATGGCAATTTAAGAAATACTACGCTGCTTTGGATTTGGTTGGAGTTTGCCTCCTAAACTGCCGGACCAGCAATTTTGTGAAAACTTAGGCCCTGTTTGGTTCGATTGTGGATTTCCGAAAATCTGCTGCGAAAAATCGGAAGCACCTCTCCGGCGGATTTCGATTTTTCGTAGCAGATTTTCAGAAATTGTTCCAAGGTTCGCTCTTTGGTTCGCTCGTACTTGTATTTTCCGGCTGCACTTTGGTGAAATCCGGCAGCAAAATTGTTTGAAGGTTCGCTCTTTGGTGGAATCCCTGTTTGATTCGGCTGTGGATTTACGAAATCTGACTGACAACGCTGAACCAAACAGGGCCTTAAAGTGTTGTGCTAACCAATTTATAAATTTCAATATCGAAGAAGTACCACATAGCAGCACTGGTTTTCTGTCTTCCCAAGAAAATATACTTGTATGTGCTAACCAAGTCGTCTGAGGGTAGTGTAAAGCTATACTTCCATTCCCAACGCATACCGTTTCTATGATATCTAGCATCATCTTCTTACATACACCCAGCTACAGTTAAACATAGCGGCTACACAAGAGAGACAGTGGACCAAGCATCAATTTAATTAAGTTGCGCTACAAGGAGTTTTGATGTTGCTCTGCTACGAAGGGTTTGTGATTGTATATGAGAGCGATTGGCATCAACCCTACTGGCCCAATATTTTATAAAATGTTAGTGTGTCGTACGAAGGGATCATATGTTACAAATGCGTAGTTATTTTCTTTATACATTTATGTTTGAAACATGACGTGTACGACTTCTGGTAGAAATGTAACAGGCACATGTTATCTTTGTTGGAATTAATTTTTTTCTGGTGTTGCATCAACTACTAGACCATTAAAAATGGTTTGTTCAGTTATTTCAAGTGAGCATCTACTACATATTATAATTTATTCCATTCATGCCTCTAGCTCCGTTTCAACTAAGATTTTGAGTCAAGGTACTGGGACAGAAGGTATGGTGCCCTTAACTCAATATGAGTATTTCACTCTGACCAATGGCCAAGATGTCAAAATTTCATGGATGAGGATGTCGTAGCACATACAGATAGGGAAGAAGAGTTGCCTCTTGCAGACATGATCATGTACGCTTGATTGGGACGTCTAGAGGGCATGATACCAAAATTCTAAAGTATCATCCTAATTCAAGGCCTCAAGGTTTAGATTTAGTGGGTACTACCACCCATATCTATCGAGTCCTCGGGTGTCGTAAAATAACATAAGAAGACTCTATGTGAACCATTACATTGGTTGTTAAGCCGAGTAACTCAAACTCACCCTAATTTAGCAGATTAACTTCTTTTTCGGTTTTTGTTAGTTCTCTTATGGGTGTACGCATCGAGACATACTCGGTTTGTCGTCTTTTTCCCTTTTAACGCATCGAGACATCATATAACGCAACTCCAGCAAGACTACAAGCATTTTGTTATTCCATGACGGTTCCAATTTGTCATAGACATGTGCACGAGCAACTCTTTTTTCATCTCATCTATACCTACTCTCTACTATTCAGGTTCAGGCACCGATAATACAGACCGTATTAGAAGGGGCAAGTCTTGAATCCCTTCTTTAAACTTTAATGATAACAAGTGCAAAGAATTATGATAAAAATCCCTCCCTCATAATCATGTAGGCTCCAAATCAATGTAGCATCAGAAGTAGCAGAACAATTTGTTTAATGTTCTAGTTTGTTCATGGTCATCCAACAACACTTCAGAGAGATACACACAACAGATACATTTAGACCAACATATCACATTTCTTGTATACTTGGTATCCATTTCAACATCTAAAAAAAATAAACTGACCAGACCCGTCTCAAGTTCTATTTCCAGAGCACAACTACATGAGCTACTTGTCTAAGGGGTCACTATGAAATGCAGGTCGAGATACCTCACAATGACCGGGTGAAACTTCAATGCCTTCATATGCACAGATTCATAAAGAAAAACAAAGAAAATATCAAGTTGGCGTTCTATTCTTCGTCTTGTCAGTTTTGTTACCACGTGAAGATTTGCTCTTTAATGCTAAATATTTGACTATCTAGCTTTTAATGCTTTCACGAGCTCTAATACATGAGGTTGAGAATTGATACACATGATTCATCTTGGGGCTCATTTAGACATGTGCTTATTGAAATAGTTCCACTCTAATCTATACTTAAATGCAGAAAAGAAGCAACCTAGCATTCATTCATTGTAGGTCATCTCTAAGTGGCACATTCACATGATAAATACCGAGAACCATATGTGGGTGTGGAGAAGTGAGGTTATCTAGGTGTGGGTGTAAGAGGATGATGGCGAGCATGGACGAATCAGTTGCTCAGTAGTGTGATTAGATCCACATTTTAAATTCGTGATGGGAGTGGGATGCATCGAGAATAGGATATAATCTGAAATAGCACGCGAACTGAAGCATTTCTCCCAACAGTTTACCAAAACATTCCATTGAGCGTTTCAACACCCAGGTCTCTCCTTGCGATCATGTGTCTGATACGCCAAACCCTTCCAGTGTCAGTTGAGGCATTAAATTAGTTGCAGGAAGTGAATTCACTCATGGATATGATTCAACTTTTAAGTGAGTATGACTCATGGACATATGGCTGGCGTAACAAAGGATTCTCATCATTCCAGACTAGGTTGGACTATATTCCCCAAAGAAGATCCACCAAAGATTTTCCAAAAACTGCTGATGAATGCCACACTGCTCAGATATAAAATATTCTTCTGGTTAATATACTATATGACAGGGTAAATACTAGAAACCTTCTGTACGAGAAATAGTTCAACATGCCATCATATTCATGTGAATTATGTAATTTGAATATTGAGAAAATCAGTAGATGGTGATGCGTAGTGAGGGGAATGGATCGAAGAGTGATTTAACCCTAGTTTCTAGCATGACCCACTAAAGCGCACGCCATAGATGTATTTTTTAAGATGCAATTTAATTTATAATATGCAATAATAATCATATACTAAATAAATAAATAATCAACATAATGAGCTTTTCTAAGCACAAAATATACACAAAAATGCTATTTTTAATAATATGAAAATTCATCATATAATAATAAAATGTAAAAAATCAACACAATGAGCTTTTTTCTATATATGTAATAATAAGTATCCTTTAATAAGAAAAAAATTGAAATAAAAAAATTCTTAAAAAACATGAAAGAAAATTAAAGAAAAATTCGAAATATAAATGAGCCTTTCTAAGCAAATATGAATTTGTGGCATTAGTATTAACAAAAAAAATGAAAACCAAATTTGGAACAGAAAATTGTATCTTTTTGTAATATAGAAGAATAAACATATAATATAGGACAAATTTGTATCGGACCAAAAAAATTTATTAGTGACGTTTGGTAAAATATCACTACATAAATAGTAACAATAGTGTTGGCGTTGAATATTATATAATATCACATATGTCCTCGGTTTGTGTTGCACACATGGGTCCCACATACAAGTGTCATACCAAATAAATTTCATGCCAGCAATAATATCATAGTGCTGGCATACCAAAAGGTACAACGCCAACACTATTCGGAAAAAATAGTGTTGGTGTTTGTAAAATTTGTCGCTCAATCAATTGAAGTTGTGGATAGGCATTTCTATACTAGTGCGCACCATTTTGAGCATTGGTAAGAGCATCCTAGTTATTTCGCTCCAAAACATAAATTTTCTCCGCCTCTCCCAATAACCACTGCATCATTTGCATGTTAACTACACAATGACTGGGAGCGGGGAGGGTGCAATCTTCATGCTAGCAGTTCTAGGTGTCTTCCCACACGTTTTTCCTTTATTCGGTAGCCGAAAAATAAGTACCAGGAGTCGTTGGTTTACTGATTAAGACGTGTAAAAAATACTGCAAACATTGGTCTTCTATTCAACAAATCTTCGTCTACTCTTGTTAGTGAATTCTCTGACTCTAATTTGGCGATATGCCTAGATGACACATGCTCAACTAGTGGATTTGCAGTATTTTTCGGACCTAATGTAATATCATAGTGCGCAAAGAAATAGGGTACTATCTCAAGATGTAGTATAGAGGCAAAATATAAAGTATTAGCAAATCCAACAATAAAGATCATTTGAGTTTAGTCCATGTTAAAAGAGCTTGGTGTGAAACACACTCAGGCTCTGTGTCTGTGATGAGATAACCTTGGAGCATCATCCTTATTTGCTAATCCGGCGTGCCATGCAAGAACCAATCATATTGACATAGATTTTCATTTTGTCACAGAAAGAGATGCTAACCAAAGATTGAAAATTTGTTTTGTTCATTCAAGCGGTCAAATTGCAGATGGCTTTACAAAGGCATTGCCCACAAGAGTTCAAACGTAATCTCAACGCCACTAAGTTGTAATTAAGAGAGGGTGTTAAACATCATTGGTGTACACATCTACGTGTACAAAAGAGGAGATCCTTGGCGAACTCACCAAGACATGTTCTGTTGCAGAGATAGAGTAGGTTGTTAGCCTTGTTAAACTTGTAATAGATTCTCTCTGTCTCTCCTATCCCGTGTACTCCAAAAGTTTGTATCCCAACCGCGTGTATCAGGGAGATCTCCCTGTCAATATGAACACGAAGCCGTTGTCCCGAATAGGCAATGGTGTTCCCACATTTTCTATGCATGACACACTTATAGGCGACTGAATCGGTTCATCATAGCCGGCACGAGCAGTGGCGCAGTAGCTCCTGAGAGAAGGGAGCAGTGGCGCAGTAGCTCCTTGTTCTAGATCCAGGAAATGACATGCACACCACATCTCCGTGTGTATTGTGTGGCCACCACTATGTCCAAGAATGCTGCTCTTACAAGGAGCATGCAGAACCTGTAATGACGGGAGGCTACTGGGGAGGCTTCGACAACACAAAGTTAATATTTTTTCTTGGGTCGTTTGAAGGAACAACGTTTGTTCTTTTCCGTTCCCCTCAACCGATTTATGTTATCAATTGTAAAAGCAAATATTGTTGGTCGACTTCTGATACTCCTTCCCTACATGTTTATAAAGTACGCATGAGTGACATAGACGTTCCACAGTTTGCAGTCCTTTAATGGTTGTGTCCCTTACATTTCCTTCGTTAGTTTAATTACTAAGTGAGCCTTACAAACCTGTACTAAAGAGTATAGGGCAATCATAAGAGAAATGGTGGGTGTCCAACTATTTAGCTGAACTTATACAGAAGAACTTTTTTTCATGTTGTGACTGTGCTATTAAAGTTGTGAACTTCAAGGCTGGAAAGATGCAATTCAACATCCATTCACTGCAGTCTTTAATAGTGCATTCACTCTATTAATTAAAGTTCGGGCTCTGTGTGAGCATGGATAGCTAGCTAGCATTTGGGTGATGAGAACGATCTTGAGAGTTACATATTAGTTTCATGAAAGTGAGATATCATATTATAACTGTTGCTACGAGTGGGATGCATCGGGACTACGTGTTCTAGAAACTATGTAGAACATTGTTCAAATGAATGGCTCAAGGATAGCCATATACCAAACCAAACCGATTCAGATACGGTGTAGCATACTAGCATATCTAATCCTACACGGCTTAGATTAGAATACCTACCATACTAGGTGTTTGCTCCACGTACGATCCGGACACTACGTGATTGGTTTAATTCCAACAAATATTGTGTTACACTGTTACTCACAGCTCAGCGCAGCACCTCATAGCCAGCAGACCTAGGTTCTCATGTGTGGAAGCTGCCTCACTAGAAAAAGAAATCACCTTATGTCCCAACACCACCCCCTAGAAACTGGATCCAGGTAACTGAATCTATCGCACTACAGAAGATCCCTGTAATAGTGAAGGCTGCTGGACAGATGTTTCAACCAGCACTGTAATTATGTTTTTGTTATGCAACTCCTAAATACAAATATACTTGTAAGACGAGTAGTATCTTTGTCAAGACATCTAAAGGCATGACACCGTAGGCGAGCAGTTAACACACTGGATGTGCATTCTAAGATCACATATGCATTTTAGTCCCTGTAAATGGGATCCAAACATGGTAGTCGTATATACTTTTCTATTGGTGATTCTAACCATTCAGCATAATTCAATGCCAGGAAAAATAAGGGCACAAAATTGACTCCGCATAGTCCTTTTAATCGATTTTTTGGAGAAAACGTGTAACTCATTCTCGACTGGCCAATGCGCGCACCATGTAATGGTACTTATTTTCCATTTTATATATGCAAGAGATCAAATTCATTTTTTACTTATTTCACATGAAAGGTGTCGATTTGCTGCTGTGTATTATTTAATCACATCAGATAGCAGAGAAGACACTTCTAGAAAGGACAGTAGAACCACATATCGGGTGACAGGATTGTGGTGCTGGACGCGCTAGTAAAGTGAGGATCAACGCCACAGTCATTTTTCATTTTTACACTAGTGCTTGGTCTTTTAAAATCTGTACAACTCCTATGAACTTAGTGTGATTTCAGTGAAAACGGTTTATTGTATAATTTAATTTACGTTAGTCGGGGTGCATCCAGAAGCCTATTTGTATTGTTAACTTACTGCTGAAATATTCCATCAGTACGTGGTTGATTACTGACTTCTGGTCCTTCTTTGCACCTACTTACATTCCTACTACTTCACTCCAAGGAGGGGTATTAGCTGAGCCAACAGCTATCTTGAGTGCTCACACCTGATCAACTCAAGGAAGCTATCTTGAGTGCTCTCTGGTGACAGACACAGAGGAGGAGCAGAGTGTACGCACTTGCAGATAGACATGCAGAGCGTACTCAAGCTTTGCTCACGTATAGCCGAGGATTGAAGCCGGAATCTCCTGCTAGCTACCTCTCACGGGATCAGGCCAACAGCCTCGTGCGCGAGCAAGTCCTCTTTTCGGCCCATCGATCTGTACTTACTCTCTATCATTCAGGCACCGATAAAACAGACCATATTAAAAGGTGGGATAATATCCTCCCTTCTTTAAACCTTAATGATAACAACTGCAAAGAATTATTATAAATATCCAGGCCTCATAATCATGTTAGGCTCCAAATCAATATAGCAGCCCAAGTAGCACATCAATTTGCTTAATGTTCTAGTTTGTTCCTGGTAATCCAGAGATACACACAACACATACATTTACACCAACATTTCACATTTCTTAACGATGTACTCCCTCCATTCCTATATGTAAGGTGCATGGTCTTTTATACGAAGATTAAAGAACACATGTTGACAAAAATTACAACAGATTCGAATGTGATTACCTCTAGCTAATTAACATGAGAATACACAGAGGTTTGCAAGAGCTAAGGAAGCATGGTCAAATTTCTAAAAAAAATTGTTCAGATGAGTACTGCAATGCAATATAACCTATATTTTGAACTTTTTATCAAAATTAAATACGCATTAAGTCTAGAAACGGAGGGAGTTCTAGGTATCCATTTGAACATCTAACAAAAATCAACCGACCAGACCCGTCTCTAGTTCTATTTCGAGAGCACAACTACATGATCTACTTGTCTAAGGGATCAACGATGAAATGAAGTTGAGATACCTCACCGTGACCAGGTGAAACTTCAATGCCTTCATATGCATTCAGAAAGAAAAAACAAAGAAACTATCCAGTGGCGTTCTTTGCTATCTTGTCGGTTTTGTTACCATGTGAAGATTTGCTCTTCAATGCTAAATATATGACTAGCTAGCTTTTAAATGCTTTCACGAGCTCTTATACATGATGTTAAAAATTGATACACATGATTCAACTTGGGGGACATTTACACACGTGATTCTTGAAATAGGTTCACTCTAATCTAAACTTAAATGCCGAAAAGAAGTAACCAGGCATTCATTCATTGTAGGTCATCTCTAAGAGGCACATTCACATGATAAATACCGAGAACCATATGTGGGTGTGGAGAAGTGAAGTTATCTAGGTAGGTGTAAGAGCATGATTGCGAGCGTAGAAATATCAGTTTCTCAGTAGTGTGATTAGATCCACATTTCAAATTCTTGATGGGAGTGGGATGCATGGGGAATAACATATAATCTCAAATAGCACGCGAACTGATGCATTTCTCCGAACAGATTACCAAAATATTCTGTCCAGCGTGTCAACGCCCCAGTCTCTCATTGCGATCATGTGTGATATGATATGCCGAACCCGTCTGACACTCAAGTGTGGTCGATGTAGCGTATGCATATCTAGGGGGCAATCAAGGAGATCACAATATTAGTTCCAGGAGATAGGTTCGTTCTGTTAATCTAGATAGTTATCTTGTAAACTATTTTATCTCAATCTCAGCCGCAAAAACAACCTGTAACAAACTCTGTATGCGATTATGGGATAAGCCCCATTATATCTATGGTTTTAAATAGCGCGTTATAGCATGCGTTTAGAAGAGACCGGCGCTAATGGACTTTGGTTCAAACACATGAAAAAACAACATAAATAACACGCTATGGCATCGCTATGGCATCGCTATAGCACACTATAGAGTTTAAAAAATATCTGCCGCTAAGAGGCTCGACATGGAATTTAACACTATGATATTAATACATAGGCATCGCCCGAAAATGTTTGACATTTCATCTCTTTGACGTGGTAAGCAGGAGAGCACACCTCTTCCTCGCAAGATACGAAAAAAAACTCATCAACCACAAATAATCCATTTTTTGGTAAAGCTGATATATTACTATCTCGATGATACCAATTACATCCAGCCTCTAAACAAACGAGATGTCAAAAGACTCGAAATAACAACAATGATGGTGACAATCGATCCAGCAATCTCAATTAGACAAGGTTCTGGGCTACATCAACATACTAATGTCTTCATCATCTCATCGTCAAAATAAAGCCATGTTCCACAATCTCAAAACGCAGCCTTATGTCGTTGCACATTGAGGCGGTGGCAGCGCTCACATCTAACACATCATCCACACTGACGCACATCATCAACCTCATCCTAGCACCAGCTTGGCCAAGCTATACACCGCTGACTTGGCTTTATCCGATGAAGGAAAGTACCACTTGATATGCCCATAACAGAGAGTCCAGTTATCCAGTCCTACACCAACAAGGCGGACACCACCAAGCTAGGCACCAACGAGCCAAGGGGGTCCCTCTTCATTATCAAACATCGACAGGGCAGATGAATATGGCTAAGCATAGACAGAGAAATATGAGTGTAACTTTCCCCTTCCACTTCATCCCCACATCAGCACCGTTTAAACCAAGATCACAGAGAAGATGACAACCCTTGTAGCAGCTTAAATCAGAGGGTGGTCTATGAGCTCGACTCGTGGATGTAACTAATCCGGATCTTTTCGAGGCCCCGTGAACCAGAACCTCTCATCGGGGAAGTCATATTGGCCGTGCCAGCAAGCCATGGAGCACACTCTTAATATTATTTAGTTAATAGGTATGTTTTGTAATTTTGTTTCTCCTATTAGAGATTAATAAAATGCATATTTTCCATCACTTTTTCTTGTTTACTTAGGTATACTGACACACCCGTATTTATTTTGTTATTTTTCGTGTCAAACACATATATCCTGCTAAAGTGAGTTTGTGTAGCAAAATTTAACCGTGAAGAACCTTGTAGTGTGCTGAAGTATATGCATGAAGAAACGGATTGCGGGACTATGCAGACTATGAGAAGTCGATAAGTATGGAGTCGATCCAAGGACTATCAGCTACGATGATTGAGAAGATTGAGCTCTTGGATTTGCTGGGCTACGGAGAGCGGTTCTAGACATGTGATGCATGATAAATTCTTCTCATTCCCTTCAACTAATCTAAGCTATAAACCCTGATGGGCTACTTGTCCTTAGAAGGCACCTGCGCGCGAGCGACAATTTCGGGCCGCTAGATCGATTTCGTGTACCATCCATTTGTTTCTCACGTGTGTGATGAGGTTGGAAGCATGTGACTCATGGATTGCTCTCCAAGACGAGAGTGCATGCCGCGTTTTTACCCATATGGGAGATATGCTAGGAACAAAACTTACTTGGTGTGGTCCCACCTATCGGTCTAAGGTGCTCTTGAGATTAAGGGTCAGTTCTTTTGGAGCTTATGACCAGCGATGGAAATAAGTTGCTCCCTCCTTAGTTTATTCTAAAATCCCTACCCAAACTTTAATTTTAGAAGTCTGTTAGTCAACCTTTAATTAAAAAGCTTCTAAAATAAAAATTGAGGTTAGGCTTCTAAAAATTTAGGTTAGGCTTCTAAAATAAGATGGGGAGGTGACAATTTATTTTCATCGTTGTCCATAAGCTCCAAAAGAACCGGCCCTAACATCGGTTGGGTGGATAGGCTTATCACAGATTTGAAAAATGTTCAAGAATTTTACCAAAGTCCACGAGTTGAAAAAAATTCATGAACTTGACAAGATGTTCACGGATTAAAAATAATATATTCATGCATTTGGTTAAAGATGGCTAAATTTGAAACTATGTTAATTTTTATTAAATAGTCACAAATTTAAAAATAAAAATAGAAAGGAAAGAATATATATAGAAAAAATGGAGTAAAAAAAATCTGAAGATACAGACTAAAAAATAAAAGATTAAACCAACCCGGTTACTTTCGAAAGCTTCATAAAACCGAAATAGAGTGGAGGAGCTAGATTGGCTGCCCCATTAAAACTTGTACCAGGCCAATTGCATTATATAACGACCAGATGTCATATTCTCTCTGCTCACCATCTGGGCCAAGCTAAGTGAAGGCTGAGCCTGAGCTGGCCAGTCCCGTTCACCCAAGGATAAGAAAGGAAATAAACACCGGAGTGGCGTTGCTATAAATTACAACATCTGATGTTCGCATGCATGAGTGTGTCCCTCCTTCACAAAAAGAACTAATCAACAAGCAACGTTCGGTGAGATTACAAATGGCACTAGAACCTAGTGGAATGCATTCCGAATGCAAGTTTAGTAGGTGAGCTAAATTTGGGAACATGCTGATTGTGTCATGTCACTTGTACTATGATACAAACGTGGAGAAGCTCATCAGCATCTACGGTGTTGATTTTCATAACCGGAATCCAAGATCTTCCCATTATTATAATAGAATGGCTATGGCCTACGCAGATGCAGAAACAATGTTAACTTTAGCTTACATAAGAGTTTTGGCTAGGGTAGGTGGTGTATAGTAATCTCATAGGATTGAGATGCATTGGGAACATGAGTTCGACTGAGAAGTGGATCGTCTGTTAAGCTTGCAAATCTGACGAAACATGGATTTGGGTGATTATTGCTTGGTTAAAAGTTGCATCTGTGCCTGCCAACAAAAATCATTTCTTGACATATGAAGGCTGTGTTTTTTTACATATAAGGTGTCACGTGTATAACCTTGTGTAGTTGGACAACAGACATTCTAGAATATTTTTGTTACCACAATATCCTTGTGACAATTAATTAAACGGGGTTGGCTAATATTATTATAATCCAACTCATATGGTACCCATTTATATGTATACACGACGACTACTCGTTGCAACAGTATGCATGGGCAAACGACTAACCAATCACTAGTTATGTCCATTCTAAATAGTAAGTTGATGAATGATAAAAAAACAACGATTCCACAACCTTCCATGATGGATATTCATCTGAGAGACTAATTTTCTCTGCTAAATGAGATATTTGTAGCTCCACAATCCTCCACTCCATACTGTTGAAAACTAGTGCAAGTTCATAGTTTGTCGGGGTAGTCAAGGCGGAAATTGCTTTGTAGGAATTTTTGAAATTTGAACTTGCACTTGTGAAAAATCTGATTGTTTTTGAACAAACATACACACACATAATGCATACCTGTACAATTTCAAAATGTTATCTTTTTGCACGTGATGAACAGAAAAAAGAGAAATGTGATTTTCCAAATGGGCTGAATTTTTTATTTTTTGCACACCCTTCAAATCATAAAATTTTCAACCGAGAATTCACACGCGAGTGAGAACACATATAAGTTTTCTTGGTTTTTTTGGAAATGTTTAAAATTGTTTTTTGTTTTTTTCAAACTAAAATCCTACCTGAAGCTCGAGAGCCAAAAGTCCATTCTCCAGTTAGGGAGCCTAATTCCACATGAATATCAAGTTGAGCGGTGTCACTAGGGAAGGGATGACCCACAAAACAATAGATAACTCCATCTGACGCAAAGTGCATGAACCTAAAGACAATGACATTCGTCTTAGTGTGTCATGTCCGTACTCTACACCGTAGAACCACTCACAATTTCTAGCATCTAGGCATATAGTAGGTTCAAGAGAACTGCTAGCTAAGCCCACTGCCTCCACATACACTTCTCGCATGTTCAATATAATGTCAAACAAACCGGACACAATATAGCACGAGTTGTCCCGCCCACCAACGTGAACAACGGTAACCACACCAAAATCTAAGAACAGTACCTTGAATCAAAGACGAACATACCCTACAGCATGCGTTGGACGAATCTAACGCTAGCCAACCTCGGCCTGTAGGACAATCTCCCTCACCATGAATGACCGGGTTACCACTTCAAGTAGCGAACGAGGCCCAAGTTCTGAAGCAGCCTCACTCCATTCAAGGCGTTATCCATTGCCACAAAGCCGCTACTCTTGGGTAATTTTTTTCTTCTGAAATGATGATGTTTAACGCGATATGATCCTATGTCAAAGCTATTTTTGAATATGATCTTTACAAAGACGACAGCAACCCGACATTTTCTTTACCCAGAGAAGTATGTTCTCTGCACGAATGTATATTCCAATAAGCTTGAAATTAAAGATTCTCTGAGCCAAAAGAAGGTGAATTGATGATAGTGTATTCATTAAATGGATAAAGAAGCGAGTGCATATCATTCTCAAAGACGTTTGATGCAGTCAGAATTATCCATATCAATAAGTTAATATCGTCATCCTTGTACACAAGCAAGTACTCTTATCCACTCATCTTACCTCTCTAATGCTCTGATCTGGGATGGGCGAAAGCCCTGTTTTCTACTAATGCCTACTCTACTAGCACGGGTAAAACAGAGCGTACGAAAATTGGGGATACTTGTCTCCCTTATTCAAACCTTAGATTAAACATCTGGCTTTTGTTCCCTGATGATAAAAAATGAAATAAACTATGATAAAATATGTCGCCACATAATCATGCAAACCAGCATAGTAGCAACAATAGCACAAGAGTCTGCATCAAGTTCTAGTTTGCTCATGGGCATCTGGAAACACTTCAGATAGATACACACAACACATAGGCATTCACACTAACAAATCACATTTCTAGGTGATGAACTAGGTATCCATTTCAACAGCTAAGAATTCTCTAGTTCTATCTTAGAGAAAAACTACACGAGCTACTTGCCTATGGGATCAATGATGAAAAAGAAGGTCGCGATATCTCCCCATGATCGGATGACACTTCAATGCCAACATCTGCATTCGTAAAGTAGAACGAAGAAACTATTAAGTAGGTCTTCTTTGCTAAAAATTAATACACTTTATTTAGCATCATGGTAATTTACATATGTAATTTATTGAAATAGTTCCACTCTATCAAATTAGTATCATGTTTGGATTAACTAACATCAATCAACATTTGACAAGGGCACTAACGATGTCATTTGGAATACTGCAATAAGTATAACCATGAGACTAGGTAGACATAACTGAGCGGTTTATCCTTGAAGAAAAATGGGAATATTAGAATAGGTTTTATTGCAAATCTGATTTTTTAGATAACATGTAGACATACATAACAAAGACGAATTGCTCTTTGCAACTAGGTTCCTAAAAATACAAAACCATTGCTTGGGGCACACAACATTCATCTCATGCATAGCTGCTACCGGTCTATTTCGTTGTTGTAGCAAGGTTAATTTTTGCTGGTTGTGTTGTGTGTAGGCTCATGATGTTGATTGTCACATATCACCTACAAGTGGGATTGGATTGACAATGCATTCTTAATTTGAAGTTGAGGTTCGGTCACAAATTCACCGACTCGTTTGCAATGCGCAGAACGAGGACGACCCCTTGCCAAGATTAAGCAATGGTATAAGTAAAATTGCTCATACTTGAAAGCACCATGAGAATTAAAATTTCCGTAACTTTATACAAAATTATTTAGTAAGGGTCATTGCTTTGCACTAGCTCCTGCACAGTAACGTTGCATTTATTCAGGATCCCATAACAAACATCAAATGCAATCTGAACATTTATTGCAATCTTTATCATAAATGAACAATAATGTGTATAAAAGAGTTACTTTTGAAATCTTTTTCATTCCTTTTCTAACTTAAAAGGTAGATAAATGAAATAACTCAACATTTATTGCATATTACCTTTCCAAAATGTCGCGACCACATTATGCACACCGTAATCGTAACTATGTAGTTGATGGCATGCCTTTGGATCTCAACCACTCTTTGGACCTAAACTGTATGAAACCCGAGGTTCTCCACTTTAGATCAACACCAGAAAAAATTGTAGTTGCACACAGAATCGAGGTTTAGCTTCCCTCGGTGCAAGAGGAGGATGATGATTGAGCAACATTGATATTGAATAGAAGTGGGATGCATTATTGACACAAGTTTACATGAAACCAAAAACAATGCAAGTTCCACTCCAAGACATGATGAGATTTTGTTAAAAGGGTAGCAGTGAATGTGAAGATTGGAAAGCTAAAATCACTTCTATTATCACTTGTTTTACAAATAAATCATGCATCTTATGATGGAGAAGGTATCATGGATCCGATATTATTAATATAATCCATGATTCCATGCTAAAACTCTTTATGTTGCTGCTATATACAGTCCAAAATTTGCATTATATTTATAGATCTCAAGTGGATTTAGTTTCTTCTTCATTCCCTTCAATCTCAATAACATTCATCGACTATACGAGATTCTTCATATTAGATATGAATAGCCTCACCTTGATGTATTATTAGATGATGATCTAAAATTCCCTTTTCGACTATATGAGTAAGGGTAGCCTACCATGCCCTAGCCGGTGCCGACCATCGGAATCTCTCCTTCGTGTTATCCCCGATGAACGTGGCGCCCCGTCCCTGCCTCTCCTTCATCCCGGTGGTGTCCTCGAGACTCCCCACTCCGGCACATGCCAGTCTTGAATCTTCCCCAGCGCCCAGCGGGCAGCACGCGGTGCCGAGGATTTGGGCCGGTCGGGCCTCCTGCTCACTGGCGACCTCCAGCACTGTTCTACTCCAGCCTCCAGCCAGCAGTGCTCTTCTGCTGCTCGCCGTCCCCTATCGCCGTTCTGCAGTGTGAACCAGGGGTTGGTCTGAACTCTGAACTCTGAAGCAGAACTCTGAAGGTTTAAATTCAGATTTAAGCCAATCTTGTTTAGATGGCATTCCTTAAATTAATCCATTTATCTTCATTATTTTGTAGATATGAAGAGAAAAGAGGACTTTGCATAGTTGGTTTGCAAGCAATTCAAATGCCCCCATTGTTAGTTACGGATGCCTTGTCGTTGTACTATTATATGACTATCAATTGTGCTAATTTTAAATGTTGGATTGCGGTTGGTCATTTGGGTAGTCCATTTTTATATTTTGGTGTGGAGTTGTTCTACAACTACAACGGGTTTGTACTTAATAAGAAGCAACATGATATCATTGTCATTTATATTTTTATGTTGCTTCTTTAGTACTTGTCTACTGCATGTATTGGTGTATGAATTATATGGATCTTTGTGCTATGATAAAAAATGTTACTCATATTGGTATTCATAAAATTCATGACAACATGCGTTAATTTTTGTTTCGTTTATCATTGAGCCCTCCCTCCATTTCCTTTCTAGATTCGCCGTTGCACGTGATAGCTTCTACAAGCACAACCGCGTCCACAACTACAGCATGCAACCACAGGCACAACTCAACTACAGAAGGAGCTATAGGCGTAGCCACAAGCTCAACCACAGCCACAGTTCTCGTGCAGCCACAGGTACAACCCCAATTTTTGCTTCGCACGGGAATAGTCAGAACACGACACGTGGTGGCTCGAGAACACACCGAAAGTGACCTCTACCGGGGCGCGTGAGAGGGAACTCTCTAATTAAGTAGTGCCTCTCGCTCCACGAACAGACTCCAAAAGTGTGTGCTCTTCTAGGATTAGGACGTGTTAGGGCTTCCGGCTTCCTCCGTGCTCTAGCCTGCTGGCAATTAGATTCATATTGTAAATGGAGACCCCATCCCCTCTTACCCATCCCGAAGAGCCTCGCGATTCCAGATGGATCCTACGCCTGATCCGCTCCCCATGGAAGTGAAGTATGTCCAACATTTATGAGGTGGAGGTGCACTCCGCAAATGGCCAACCCAATTAGATGAGGTTTCCTTGTCCCTAAAATCTAGCGCGAGCGTGATGAGCCAAGTCCGAGCACTTCATTCTAGGTTCCGCCTCCATGACTCGGAGCTTATGTACTGCAAACTTTTCGCCAAAGAGCCAATCCAGGAAGGTTTTTAGCAACTCATCAAAGCCTCGACCGAGGACTCCATGGCTTGCATCGATGATGCCAAAGATCTCAATAGACTCATGCGTAGCTACGAAATCAACATTCCCCTGCGTCGCACAAACCTAGGCAATCGTAAAAGGGAGTTCAAACCTGGAAAAAAATATCTAAGTAATCAAACCCAAGTTCGTATTTCTTTATGAACAGACTGTCAAACGACCTTAGATTGGAAAGATTTTCTATGGGCTATGGTGTATGTCCTAAAATGCAGGCCTACAAAGTTTGAGCATAATGAAAGGTTCTCTTCATTGTCGCACCGATCCGCAAAAATCTCATACCGAGCTCTGGATTCCCACACAATCGATTCTATTCTTCCAGGAATTTGAGAACACCGTACCCACCACTCACAATTTGCTTTATGATGGGTGATGGTACCCTGACCCACTCGACCATATAGTTCCTGAAACAGTGTGTAATGGGGGTTCAAACCATGTTCATAGGCCATAACGTACAAGTACTTGGTATTTTCAAGATTGCAACCATGATTGCAGGGAAACTCGGCCTAGAACAACTAAGATATCACACGCACGTACATAACATTCACAAGCCCAATGGCTCAACAACTCGCCATTCATGTTCCTCAGTGCGTCAAGTCTGTACCGCGGATACTCCTACAACCTGATTGGATTACAAAGTTCCTAATACATGCATGCAATGGATAGAACACGCATCAGAGGATCGCTATTTCTTTTGCTAATACTCGACAAAGTGGTATCCGAGGATTTTCCGATACCTCCCACTCTTAGCTTATCACAGTGATGATTGCATTGGCATTTGAGATTCCATTTTGAGAGGTACATAATGTATATATCTTCTTTTGTGTGCACTTGGGTCGAAAACAACTCACTATATAACGCCGAAATGTTTATCTGCTGACATCATCATATGAGCATCATACATATGAGTGGGTGGCGAACTTATTTTATCACGCACAAGCTTTATTGTTATTTAAAGCTTAAAAACAAAAGTAAATACATTTTTTTCCATGGCCTTACACTGCAGTTGCACGTTCATATCTTAAATTTTGCCAAGAATGGTGGTTGGCAAACATTTAAGTCTGAGGCACTCCTTGTACATATACTCATACACCATCCATCTGACTATGTTCATGACTTGCTTTTGATCCATCTATCTGTGAAGCCGCGGCAAATTAGCACACAAAATTGTAGAGATATTGGTTGAAGAAGTAATTCATACCAGGATTGTTGGTTGAACCCGAAAAAAAGCACTTATTAGAGAAATATGAAATGATTGCAGAAACTAGAGAGGATATGGTGGCGAGACAGGATGGTAGAGAGTGGTAGAGTAGGTGGGACATCTTGAGGATGTCCGGAACAAATAGGGTGTGTTTTATTTGGGAACCAAGTGCAATGGAACAACATGGTTCTATTCCATTGGAATGGGTTGTTTCGGCTATTATGTTTAGTTGGGGCAATTAATTACATGGAACATGGAAGTGGATGTTTCCCTTTCAGTGCTTGGTTGGCACATGGAATTGAGTGTTTGCGGTTCATCTTCCATCTTTTTGATAGGAATGGTGGGACTACCTCTGACATATGCATGCATACATTTGTTGACATCTTACATTCTTAAGAAGTTGATCCCCACTACTACCAATTCTCTCAACATGCACACACTTCACCTCATCATGCATGCCACATCACCCTCCACTAGCATATTTCTCTCAACATGCAAGCATGCCACATCATCATCCAATATGCATGAGAAAGACCCACCTTAATAAGCCACTATGCATAATAAAAACCCACATACAACATGCATACATGAGAATTTTTATTCTATTATGATATTTATATTGAATCCATATATTAGTTCAAAAGTTACTGTTTCAAATATACATGTTTCATTTAACCAAACATTTTCACTGAAATATTTTGCAAAAAAAATCCGCAACAACGTGTGGGAATCATCTAGTTATTATAGTATCTCTTTGCATTTCTACACATAACCGAATAGTAAAATTATACACATATATGCAAGTCAAAAAATTATCAAAATACAAGTCGTTGACTCAAAACTATAACCTGCGACTAATTTTGATTTATATTTGGACAAGAGACAGACACTGAACTTGAGACGTGCATCAGTCAATCAAGCCTGGGGCTTGAGATTTAAGCAGTTCATCTAAACTGCTCAAGTACTTGACAATGATGCTCCGCTCAAAATCATCCAACTGGCACGTGAAGCGCATCGAAACATGTCGTATATGGTATCTACGCGACAAGGGTGACACGTGGCTAATTCTTGGTGTCTATGTGGTCGATCTTATCGTTGTCTTCTCAAACCCCTTGAGAGACGGTGCAGAGCATGTGATCGCGGGCGAACATGCCACATGCTGGACGTGGATCTGGTATTCTCCTCTAACTTTCTCCATATGAATATAGGATGCGACAGAGGCAGGAAGCTCGGAAGCAAGGGCACTTTAGCCTCGGAAGCATACATTTCTGTTCGTAGTCGATGCACCCTGTTAATTGAAATTAGGGTGCACACTAAGTTCAAATGAATTACAGGGCTTTTGTTTTGTATATCAGATATGTTTAACGCCATCCAGGCTTATCTCCACATCCCAACTCGACGCATCTCAGCATCCCAGCTCAACCCAAAATTCTAAAACATGATACTAGCAGCTTTGCTCTCGTTAGCTTGAGAAATTACAATGTACTCCCTCTGTAAACTAATATACGCTGCTTTAGATCACTAAAACAGTGATCGAAAACATCGTTTATTAGTTTACAAATGGAGTAGATACAAGCTCCGCCTCATGGGAAACATCAGCTGCTCCCGAGCCTCTAAGCCATGCGCCAATCCTAGCCTCTAAGCCTCCGCCTTATGGGAAACATCAGCTGCTCCCGAGCCTCTGACGTGCCTAGGCAGTTTTCCGCAGATTTGCTAGAGTTCCTCAGATGATAGAAGGGTGTCAGTTCCAAAGGCCTATCTCGCTCTAGTGCTTGGAAGCACGTGTCCCGCAGTACCACCTATTATGCATCTGTGTCTAAAAAAAACCTATTATGTATCAAATTTGAAATTATACTTTTGTATAGCACAAGTGAATCGAGAAGTTCATATTTACCAAGCTAGAACAATTTTCATGTTAGGTTTATTCTTATGGAAAGTAATTTGAACTTTTCTCACAAAGAGATTCATGCGTGAAACTTCATTAACTGTAGTGGAAACATTGTAACGAGAAACAACTTGTACTCCTCAATGGTAATAATCATACCAAGAATCTAGACATTTGACCAGGACTTGATTTTTCTCACAAATATGTTCGTTCTGATCCCCTTGCAAGGCCCGGCTTGAGTTATTGACAAGCAGTCCCAGAATGTGTGGCTTCATATTCAGTTTTACCTTCCCCATCCCAACTTTCATCGCTAAAGTTGCGGTCACTTCTCATCATGCTCTCAATTTAAAATCAAATTGTTTTGAGTTCACTAAAACTCATGTTCTTGATGCATCCCACTTCTATTGCAATATCAACACGACTCAATCAAAATACTCCACATGCAACCAACTAAGCTAGAAACTCACTTGTGCATGCAAGTGTAAAAAGTTCCGTTGTTGATCTACACCGAGGATAGTGTGTTTCTCGTATGTAGGTGAAAATAATGATTCAGAATGCAGTGTTGTGATATCGCCCACCTTGCTTTGGTCGCAATATTTATGGTGTGACTATGATATTCTGGAAAGATAGTCCGCAATGAGTGCTGAGTTATTATCTCCATCTGCTTTAAACTTCAAAAACATTACAAAATGATAAATTTTATGATTGATCACCATTTGCATTACCCATTGGTTTTCCTCAATCAGATGGCTATTATTCCTCCTACCTGGCTTGTAGGAGGTAAAAGACCAATTTTTTTGTTTTTTGTTTTTTTGGAAAGTACAATTACCCCCAGCTCCTACATCACAATGATGTGCGCATCTATTTTCTTGATTTATTCACCAGAGTCTAACGAAATGAATACAAAGATAAACCCAAAGCCACCTTCAAAGCGAACAAAGTTGCTCACCTACAAGTATAAAGATGTGCCTTCACCGCATCAACGGACACCATGTAATCCAGTGGCCACAAAAAATCCACCCGCCCGGCAAGCTGAGAGAACCAAGTGGTTAGTTGGAATTTTCTCATTTAATAAAGATGCAATGTTTCGTCACCGAACCAACCTGCATCACAAAGCTTAGTACAAATTCAATATCTGCAATGGGTTTACATCCAGCAGTTCCAATTTACATATTTGGAAGGAGCGACTAGAACCTTAGTGCTCAGTCATGGACCACCTACAACCTACATCCAACGAGCTCTCATTGGGTGGCTAGGATGAATCATCAGCCCCTAGTTTATTTGCCGGTAAAAATGGATACCCTCATTCAACCTCTATATTGGAGGTCCTCTTTACCTAGATTGGCAATGGTTAATTTAGCCGAGATGGTGTCCAAAGCAACTCCGGTGAGGTCGCCGGTAGCTAAGGGACTCAAAGGTGATTTTTCTCTATCTTCTGGGCTCATGTTTACATTACGGGAGGACCTAGTTGTAATTTTAGTTTTCTCTTTGGTCCTTTGAGCATTGTCATAACCCATCTGGGACCTTCTGTTCCCTTCCCATGTTAAAGAAAACCTTACCATTACTGCATTTATTTATTGTGACTTCTCTATGCCCTTTCGCTAAGTTAGAGGGTGGAAGAAAACGTTTTCAAGGGAGTGGAATCTAGTTTGAGGAAACACTAGGTTGTGTAGAATTGACTAGTCTACCACTCGGTTCTCACATGACTAGTTTGATGGCAGACTGATACTTGGCAGCAAACGTCACCGGACGAAGATAGAGGATGGATCTTAGTGATGGATCATCGAAAATTGTGGGGTGAATCTCTTTCTTAAAGCGATGGACTTAGTGTTTGCACACTGGAGCACCTCCAATCAACATGACATTTTCGCTGACCATATCCACCCGCCAGAGCTACACCGTTAGCAAGCATGAGCTGACCCAATGCTCTTTATTGGTATGTTTGGGTTGATGGGTATCAGACCAATCAGTGTGTTTTCTCACATCACTGACCATAATCCTTCGAGTCGCATCACTGTAGACAGTTGACGACCTGGCAGTGAAAATGTATTCCGCCAAATAGGTTTTAAAGTCTACAAGTCCTTGAGAAAGTTCAGGCATTCTTGTTCCCAGCACCTCACATTCGTAGTCTCCTAATATATACATATGTAATCTCGAGAACTTGTCCTAAAATGTTTATGTATGAGACACGCACCATCATCTTTACATACACATCTACCTAACTTTTGCTAGCTCACATACTTGCCCCCCTACTTGTTTTGTTATAGCCACGGCTTGGCTATATATGGTGTCACAAAGATGCTGAAGGAGCACTTGTAGGTGCATTTATCCTTTTACACCACTATCATAAAGAAAAGGGGTAATAAAATGCAATGAAATGTGGCGAGCTACTTTTTCTCAACAGCTAATTAAGAATACTTGAAGGCCTTCTATAAATGCCTCCAGATAATTTCTTTTCTGGCATTCGTAATAAGGGGTGATTTTTTTTAATATTCTAACAACAACCACAAGCTCCAACCCAATAAAAAAACATTGTAGTGGGAAAGCATGTACACCATTACTTCTTGCCTCTGAACACTGTAGTGGGAACTGTCACGCATATGGTTTCATTAGTGTAAAGCGGTGCTATTAAGAAACACGTATCATTAGTGTCATATATTTGTTTGAAAAGTGTCGCAAATGCCAGAAAAATTAAATCATTTGCCAGAAAAGGAAACGTGTGCGATGACAGACTCAGCGAGTACGATTTTCAGAAGAAAACTATGTGCGATACAGGGCAAACAGTTTAGCACTTATTAGATGCTCGATAAGTCATGACAGCACAACAAAGATTTTTGTATCAATTGGGTGCATTTTTTGTAAATTCTTATAATAAATGAACTGTGTGTGATGAATGGAAACATCAATCACGTTGTTCCATATCTGAACCATGTGTGAAGATCATACATGTATTTCTGGCACCAAGTTGTGTGTGATTATCTGAGATAGCGCGTACGGTTTAATGGTGTGAATCGTGTACGTACCTGATACGCAATTAAATTAAAGGAACTGTGTGCCATGCATGAAACCATCTCTCATGTTTTTCTCAGAGCGCCATGTGCGATGAGAAGAAACCTCGCAGACGGCACCTCAATCCAGACTTTAATGGCGTTATCAAACACTCCACCATTTCCCGTCAATCGCATATATTTCTGGGCACTCCCCATAAGTTCCCCCCACGAGGATGTCACTATAAAAGCCAGGGCGACGACAAGTGAGACCTTGCAGACCCAACACACCATAGCTGGTCTACTAATCCGAGCATGCCAAATCGACGCATCAACGCCTATTTCGTTAATCTCCTTGACGAGGAGAACAAGCGATAGCAATTTGTGCATCATGTCCCCCCCCCCCCCCCCATCCATGGGAGGAAGCGGTCGCCTAGGGGCCCGTCGGCGATGTGGTGGATGTTATGTGCCATATGGATTGCCTCGAGTGAATCCTTGCTGAAGATGAGTCCTGCCGTAGCGCTGCCTCTTTCGAGATGGAGCAAGCTGCGGGACCCTTCTGAGCCCCCGACGTCAACGAAAAAAACTGGAGGACGTCCTTATCTTCTCTCCTTCTCTTCTTCTTTTCTCTCCTTCTCTTCTCCTATTCTTCTTCTTTTCTATCCTTCTTTTCTTTTTGCTTCTTCTTGTTCTCTCTCCTTCTCTTCTTTTTCCTATTCTTCTTCTTTTCTATGCTTCTTTCTTTTTGCTTCTTCTTCTTTTCTCTCCTTTCTTTTCCCACTAGCCAAACTAAATCCTAACATATCTACTAACAAAAGAAATAAAAAGAATAGAGAAAAAAAAGGAGCAGAGGAGTGGGTGCTCACCAGGGGGCGTAGGGCCGAAGGAGAGGAGTTTGCCTGCGAGGAGGCTATTTGACCGCAGTGGATGTGGCATTGTGGCCTCGGGAGTTCGTAGGCTATTCAAGCACCACATTCTCTGTTAGCTGATTGGCATACAACCTCCGAACTTCTTTTCATTCTAAATATTGGTCCTTTTTTCAGTAAAATTTGTCATCGCTTGGGTTTGAAGCCAAGCTTAATTCCATTTCCCACATGGATGTAGGGTTTTACGTGATTAAGCAACATCACGAGTAAGACTCGAATCATACCTCACAGAACAAGGTAAATCACCTTGTGCACCACTTTACACCATGTTTTTGTGTTCATTTTTCGGCAGCTCCGGCAGTATTTTACACCGTATCCCAGATAAACTCGCATTGAAATATATGCATATCTCTCTGAACAAAATGAGCAATTTTGTACACATAGGACTTTCATTTCGATTCATTTTCTATTGTTTTTGAACTTGGGTCGTTGGACATAATAACTCACACTCATTGCACCATCTTTTACGGATATCATAGTCACACAATAAATACCGTGACGGAAGCAGCGGGCGATGTTATACTAGAGAAAACTGAATTATTGTTTGTGCCTACATACACGTACGAGACACATATCATCGGTATAAATCCCTAAAACTTTTTGCAGTTGGATGTAGATTGTGTTGCCTTGATATTGCAGTAGAACTGGGAATGGGATGCATCGGGCTGTTCATTTGTGCCCTAAAATCTTAGATCACATCCCCAGGTATGAAAGAAGCGTATGATCCATAGCCCAGGGAGGCGGTACTGCACAAACGCAGGACTTGCAACACAGCCTCCCCAGGGTTCTTACGATCACGAGACTTCCTTAATTCGTACGCCACGCCGATCCGTATATTGTCGCTCTCTATAGTCCTTTTCTCCTTCCCAATTCCGATCGGAGGTTCTCTGATCCTATCCACCGGACGTGATCGCATGTCATGAGTCATAATGTTTGTCTCATGCATATCGACGGGCGCTTCCCGCCTAGCATAAACAACAACAACCGCCAGGAATAGGCTCGCAGCAGCGGATGAAGGAAAATGTGGCCTGGACAAGAATTCCTCATTTGATTAATTTCGAATCTGTTCTCTACATCTCAAGGGTAATCTCTTTGACGGTTTTTAGTTCCTAAATACACTCTTTGTTGATGGAATGTTCAATTCTCTCCAATAATCGTGTCGTTGATCATGATTAGTGTTAAAGAAACTGGCACTAAGTCGTACTCCCTTCGATCCATAAAAAGTGTCGCCCACTTAGTACAAAGTTTGTACTAACTTAGTATAAAATTTGCGACACTTTTTATGGATCGGAGGGAGTACCATTTTTCAATATGAATCTGCGGAAATTTGTCTTTTTCAGAAGAGGTATATAAAAACCATATTACATGGAAACTTTGGTCAATTGTAAATAAAATATGGTCTAGTATTTTACAAAAATAAAATGGTTCAAGTTTACATCAAATATTTGGTAGAATCTTAACAAAAAACCCCATTTTTGTCACTCAGAAAATGAAAATTATGTTTTCAAAATTAAAAAGAAATATATTTTTTCAGAAAAATAATTTAAAAACATTTAAAATATAATAGGTAACCGATCGGGAAGTTTCAATTTTTTTTTAAATTTCATCACAACATAGACATCAACAAGGTCCTAGACATCAACAAGGTTTAATATGATTGATATGATATATATATAAACAAGTGTCTGTTAAGCGAGTTGGGGTAGGTGTTGAATGGAACTGAGAAGTTAAGCGTGCTGGGGCTGGAGTAGTGTGAGGATGGATGACCCTTGGGGAAGTTTGACCACGAAGGTCAATTTGATCTGAGATTAACCATAATAATCTTTGATAAATAATAAATAATAAAAATAAAAAATAAAAAATAAAAAATTAAAAATTAAAAAAATTAAAAATATGGAGGCCCGATCCCGGTTCTTCCTATCAACCGGGACCATTGACCCCTCCCCCCTCTTCGGTCCCGGTTCGTGGGCCAACCGGGACCAGCATTAGTCCCGGGTGTTGAACCGGGACCGAAGACACATTTGAACCGGGACAATATGGGGGTCTCTCCACTAGTGGGTATTATATTTAAATAATAATAAAATGGAAACTAAAACAAAATAAAAATAATAATGTTTTATAGGGAATACCGAATTAGTGGCAATGTTATTACCCTTTAAGAAGAAAAAAATAAAAATAAAGGAAAATTTCTAGGAAAAAATAAATTAGTGGCAATGATATTAACATTGAAAAAGAAAGAAAAAATAGAAACTGAAACAAAATTCAAACAATTAAGTTTATATACAAAATACAATGAAAACTAAAAAAATAAATAAAAATAGATTTTCTAAAAAAACTGAATTAGTGGCATTTATAGCCCTTTAAGAAGAAAAATAATAATAAATATAATAATAAATAATGACACAATTTGCGAAACAATTCCGTAGAAATTGTGGTTTTTTATAATATAAAAGAATAATAATACTACAGTAAAATTTTCACAAAAAGAAGTTTCTTAAGAACGAGTTTATTAATGAAATTTGTATTATAGTCAACTAGAAATAAAATAAACAAAAATTATTTTTTCAGGCGAGGCCGGCGAGCAGCCCGCCTGTGCGACGAGGAGAGGCTTGTGTATTATTCTTACGTGTGTTGCTAGAAAAATAAATGAAAATACAACGTCCAATACTTCATCTACGTGTCTTGCTACAAAAATAAATAAAAGTTAATGTATAATACTTCATCATCGATTTATGTTTGGGCAATCATTAGAGGTACGGTGCATGGCCAACTCCTTTCATATGTGCCTTTTCACTAGTAGAAAATGGGGCAACCGTCTAAACCATTAGTACCGGTTCCCTTACGAACCGGTACTAAAGGGGTCTTTCGTACCGGTTTGGGTGTCCAGGCGGGCGAAGAGCTTTCGTACCGGTTCGTGAGGGGCTTTCGTACCGGAACCGGTACTAAAGGGTTGTGTCGGCCGTTGCAGGTGCTGGCAGTTTAATTAAGTCACTGTACGTGTGTGATCAGCGGGCAGGTAATCACAAATTTTAGTACCGGGCGCCATCCCCTTGACGTGGACGATATCGTCGCTAAACAACTTCAACGGGGCTAACGATTGTTTCGCCTATTCGACGAGCCGGGGAACGTTTTTCACTTTTTTTACTGATCTCCTTTTGTCAGCTGGACCATCTCTTTCAAAGTACGAGAGTTTCAAAAGAAAACACATGTGTTTCAAAGACATTTGATTTTTCTAAACTTATTTCAACTCAAGACTTTTTTTGCATCCAACATGCAGCATTCAAAGCCACATACTAAAATTTCAACACTTTCTGACTTCATTTGTTATTTTTCATGCATTTAATGATTTATTTTGAGCTAAATGACCCTGTATTGGAAAGCAGTACAACTGAACTCAGAAACAGTTGAAACTTGGCATGGTATCATCATTTGACGCACATAGCATGTGTGCAAAAGTTGAGAGGATTACGGCAAAAACTGGATGCACTTCGTGTATAAACTGGACCATCTCTTTCAAAGTACGAGGGTTTCAGACGAAAACACATGTGTTTCAAAGGCGTTTCATTTTTTCAAACTTATTTCAACTCAAGACTTTTTTTGCATCCAACATGCAACATTCAAATCCACATACTAAAATTTCAACCCTTTCTCAATTCATTTGATATTTTTCATGCATTTAATGATTTATTTTGAGCTAAATGACCCTGTAATTAGAAAGCACTACAACTGAACTCAGAAAAGGTTGAAACTTGGCATGGTATCATCATTTGACCCACATAGCATGTGTGCAAAAGTTGAGAGGATTACGGAAAAAACTGGATGCACTTCGTGTACAAACTGGACCATCTCTTCCAAAGTACGAGGGTTTCACACGAAAACACATGTGTTTCAAAGGAATTTCATTATTCTAAACTTATTTCAACTCAAGAATTTTTTTGCATACAACATGCAGCATTCAAATCCACATACTAAAATTTTAACACTTTCTGACTTCATTTGCTATTTGTTATGCATTTAATGATTTATTTTGAGCTAAATGACCCTGTAATTGGAAAGCACTACAACTAAACTCAGAAACGGTTGAAACTTGGCATGGTATCATCTTTTGACCCACATAGCATGTGTGCAAAAGTGGAGAGGATTACGGCAAAAACTGGATGCACTTCGTGTACAAACTGGACCATCTCTTTCAAAGTACGAGGGTTTCAAACGAAAACACATGTGTTTCAAAAGCATTTCATTTTTCCAAACTTATTTAAACTCAAGACTTTTTTTGCATCCAACATGCAACATTCAAATGCACATACTAAAATTTCAACCATTTCTCACTTCATTTGATATTTTTCATGCATTTAATGATTTATTTTGAGCTAAAAGGACCTTTAGTTTCGGGCGATCAGCCAGAAAACCTTATATATTTAGGAAATTTAGAATTTTATATATTTTTATTTTTCTCAAAATTAAAATTAATAATTGCATCTGCATAAAGATTACTATTACCTTTAGCAAATTATAAGATTTTCAAATTTTCAGGTTTGGCAAAAAAATATTAAAATAATAATTTAAAATAATACAAATTTAAAAAGTTAATTTTATCTATTTATTCAACATTATTATTACATCATTAATTTTTTTATTAAAAGAATTATCTGGAATTTAAACAATAAAGAAATGTGACATCGACCAACATGTTAATAGGATTGATATGATACTAGTATCAACAACATGCGTGCGAAGCACTTGGAAGTGGGAGGGAAAGGAACTCGGAAGTTAAGCGTGCTAGTGTTGGAGTAGTGTAAGGATGAGTAACCGACTGGGAAGTTTGACCACAGGTAAGTAATTTGACTAGAGATTAAGTGTAGTTAGACACTAATGAAAATACTAGATATTCTAAAAAAAAAGAGGGAGTGAAAAATAATTAAAAAAATGAATAATTTTTTTAACGAAATAGCCTGTAGTACCGGTTCGTGTTACGAACCGGTACCAAAGGTCTCCAGCCCCGCGGGCTCCTCCGTGACCACGTGGAGGCACCTTTAGTACCGGTTCGTGAGGAACCGGTACGAAAGGGGGAGGGTTTTAGTACCGGATATTTAGTACCGGTTCCAAAATCGGTACTAAAGGCCCTTTGGAACCGGTACTAAAGGGGGGTTTCCCTACTAGTGTTTATTTTGTTGTTGTTGTGAATGTACCATTGGTATTCTAAACATAAAGGGAGGAAACTATTTTTAGAATTCTTTGCGGGTCATCTCTCTGCAGTCGCACATTCATGTGATAAATAATGCTACAACATGTTGCTGCTGACCATTCGATCTCATGGCACTTCTTGTAAAGTTGCAACGCTACTCACATAGTCCAATGCACCACTAGTCTCATCAAGTTTGTGTTCCATCTTCATAAAGTTGTAAGAGAATATTATGAATGTCCACGATGCTATTCAGTGTACATAGTACATTTTAGAAATGGGATGCATCGGGACCAGTTGAACGAGAAAGAAAGTACTTGCAAGAGAGAAATATAAGGAGTGCAGTTAAAGAGAAGGATTTAGTGATGAGACAAGATCGCATGGACATCCAATCTAAGATGGCCAGGATGGATGAGCTTCTATATAGAGGAGACGATTTGCCTTCACCGATAATCATTGTAAAAAATAAGGATTATGCGAATGCAAAAGCATTTGAGATCTAGGAATTTGTGTGCGTAAATGGATGCCTTAATACATGACTTGCAAAGCTATTTTGTTGACTAAATATGAGAAAAATATTTTTGTATTGCATCAACTAGACCACTAAAAATGGTTTCTTTACTTAGTTTGAATGAGTATTGACTCATTTATTCCTTCTTACCTTTGACTTCGTTTCGGTTAAGGGTTTGGGTCGAGGTGCCCGGAAGAAGGTATAAATCCCTTATTTCTATATGGGTTTATCATTTGTTCTAATCCGATGGATAAAATCAGTTGGTACTTCAACATAGATGCTTAGGAGTATCACCATTAAAGGGCAAAATTGCAATATACGTGGCAATAAAGGTGGTACGAATTACATAAGGATTATATTGTAATTACATTATGTTTTTGACATGCGAACTGAACTAACCTGGTCAACTTTTTTTTCAGCCAAATTTATTAGTTGTGATCAGGTTCTGCAGCGATGAAGATGCATATGGCAATTTAAGAAATACTACGCTGCTTTGGATTTGGTTGGAGTTTGCCTCCTAAACTGCCGGACCAGCAATTTTGTGAAAACTTAGGCCCTGTTTGGTTCGATTGTGGATTTCCGAAAATCTGCTGCGAAAAATCGGAAGCACCTCTCGGGCGGATTTCGATTTTTCGTAGTAGATTTTCAGAAATTGTTCCAAGGTTCGCTCTTTGGTTCGCTCGTACTTGTATTTTCCGGCTGCACTTTGGTGAAATCCGGCAGCAAAATTGTTTGAAGGTTCGCTCTTTGGTGGAATCCCTGTTTGATTCGGCTGTGGATTTACGAAATCTGACTGACAACGCTGAACCAAACAGGGCCTTAAAGTGTTGTGCTAACCAATTTATAAATTTCAATATCGAAGAAGTACCACATAGCAGCACTGGTTTTCCGTCTTCCCAAGAAAATATACTTGTATGTGCTAACCAAGTCGTCTGAGGGTAGTGTAAAGCTATACTTCCATTCCCAACGCATACCGTTTCTATGATATCTAGCATCATCTTCTTACATACACCCAGCTACAGTTAAACATAGCGGCTACACAAGAGAGACAGTGGACCAAGCATCAATTTAATTAAGTTGCGCTACAAGGAGTTTTGATGTTGCTCTGCTACGAAGGGTTTGTGATTGTATATGAGAGCGATTGGCATCAACCCTACTGGCCCAATATTTTATAAAATGTTAGTGTGTCGTACGAAGGGATCATATGTTACAAATGCGTAGTTATTTTCTTTATACATTTATGTTTGAAACATGACGTGTACGACTTCTGGTAGAAATGTAACAGGCACATGTTATCTTTGTTGGAATTAATTTTTTTCTGGTGTTGCATCAACTACTAGACCATTAAAAATGGTTTGTTCAGTTATTTCAAGTGAGCATCTACTACATATTATAATTTATTCCATTCATGCCTCTAGCTCCGTTTCAACTAAGATTTTGAGTCAAGGTACTGGGACAGAAGGTATGGTGCCCTTAACTCAATATGAGTATTTCACTCTGACCAATGGCCAAGATGTCAAAATTTCATGGATGAGGATGTCGTAGCACATACAGATAGGGAAGAAGAGTTGCCTCTTGCAGACATGATCATGTACGCTTGATTGGGACGTCTAGAGGGCATGATACCAAAATTCTAAAGTATCATCCTAATTCAAGGCCTCAAGGTTTAGATTTAGTGGGTACTACCACCCATATCTATCGAGTCCTCGGGTGTCGTAAAATAACATAGGAAGACTCTATGTGAACCATTACATTGGTTGTTAAGCCGAGTAATTCAAACTCACCCTAATTTAGCAGATTAACTTCTTTTTCGGTTTTTGTTAGTTCTCTTATGGGTGTACGCATCGAGACATACTCGGTTTGTCGTCTTTTTCCCTTTTAACGCATCGAGACATCATATAACGCAACTCCAGCAAGACTACAAGCATTTTGTTATTCCATGACGGTTCCAATTTGTCATAGACATGTGCACGAGCAACTCTTTTTTCATCTCATCTATACCTACTCTCTACTATTCAGGTTCAGGCACCGATAATACAGACCGTATTAGAAGGGGCAAGTCTTGAATCCCTTCTTTAAACTTTAATGATAACAAGTGCAAAGAATTATGATAAAAATCCCTCCCTCATAATCATGTAGGCTCCAAATCAATGTAGCATCAGAAGTAGCAGAACAATTTGTTTAATGTTCTAGTTTGTTCATGGTCATCCAACAACACTTCAGAGAGATACACACAACAGATACATTTAGACCAACATATCACATTTCTTGTATACTTGGTATCCATTTCAACATCTAAAAAAAATAAACTGACCAGACCCGTCTCAAGTTCTATTTCCAGAGCACAACTACATGAGCTACTTGTCTAAGGGGTCACTATGAAATGCAGGTCGAGATACCTCACAATGACCGGGTGAAACTTCAATGCCTTCATATGCACAGATTCATAAAGAAAAACAAAGAAAATATCAAGTTGGCGTTCTATTCTTCGTCTTGTCAGTTTTGTTACCACGTGAAGATTTGCTCTTTAATGCTAAATATTTGACTATCTAGCTTTTAATGCTTTCACGAGCTCTAATACATGAGGTTGAGAATTGATACACATGATTCATCTTGGGGCTCATTTAGACATGTGCTTATTGAAATAGTTCCACTCTAATCTATACTTAAATGCAGAAAAGAAGCAACCTAGCATTCATTCATTGTAGGTCATCTCTAAGTGGCACATTCACATGATAAATACCGAGAACCATATGTGGGTGTGGAGAAGTGAGGTTATCTAGGTGTGGGTGTAAGAGGATGATGGCGAGCATGGACGAATCAGTTGCTCAGTAGTGTGATTAGATCCACATTTTAAATTCGTGATGGGAGTGGGATGCATCGAGAATAGGATATAATCTGAAATAGCACGCGAACTGAAGCATTTCTCCCAACAGTTTACCAAAACATTCCATTGAGCGTTTCAACACTCAGGTCTCTCCTTGCGATCATGTGTCTGATACGCCAAACCCTTCCAGTGTCAGTTGAGGCATTAAATTAGTTGCAGGAAGTGAATTCACTCATGGATATGATTCAACTTTTAAGTGAGTATGACTCATGGACATATGGCTGGCGTAACAAAGGATTCTCATCATTCCAGACTAGGTTGGACTATATTCCCCAAAGAAGATCCACCAAAGATTTTCCAAAAACTGCTGATGAATGCCACACTGCTCAGATATAAAATATTCTTCTGGTTAATATACTATATGACAGGGTAAATACTAGAAACCTTCTGTACGAGAAATAGTTCAACATGCCATCATATTCATGTGAATTATGTAATTTGAATATTGAGAAAATCAGTAGATGGTGATGCGTAGTGAGGGGAATGGATCGAAGAGTGATTTAACCCTAGTTTCTAGCATGACCCACTAAAGCGCACGCCATAGATGTATTTTTTAAGATGCAATTTAATTTATAATATGCAATAATAATCATATACTAAATAAATAAATAATCAACATAATGATTTTCTAAGCACAAAATATACACAAAAATGCTATTTTTAATAATATGAAAATTCATCATATAATAATAAAATGTAAAAAATCAACACAATGAGCTTTTTTCTATATATGTAATAATAAGTATCCTTTAATAAGAAAAAAATTGAAATAAAAAAATTCTTAAAAAACATGAAAGAAAATTAAAGAAAAATTTGAAATATAAATGAGCCTTTCTAAGAAAATATGAATTTGTGGCATTAGTATTAACAAAAAAAATGAAAACCAAATTTGGAACAGAAAATTGTATCTTTTTGTAATATAGAAGAATAAACATATAATATAGGACAAATTTGTATCGGACCAAAAAAATTTATTAGTGACGTTTGGTAAAATATCACTACATAGATACTAACAATAGTGTTGGCGTTGAATATTATATAATATCACATATGTCCTCGGTTTGTGTTGCACACATGGGTCCCACATACAAGTGTCATACCAAATAAATTTCATGCCAGCAATAATATCATAGTGCTGGCATACCAAAAGGTACAACGCCAACACTATTCGGAAAAAATAGTGTTGGTGTTTGTAAAATTTGTCGCTCAATCAATTGAAGTTGTGGATAGGCATTTCTATACTAGTGCGCACCATTTTGAGCATTGGTAAGAGCATCCTAGTTATTTCGCTCCAAAACATAAATTTTCTCCGCCTCTCCCAATAACCACTGCATCATTTGCATGTTAGCTACACAATGACTGGGAGCGGGGAGGGTGCAATCTTCATGCTAGCAGTTCTAGGTGTCTTCCCACACGTTTTTCCTTTATTCGGTAGCCGAAAAATAAGTACCAGGAGTCGTTGGTTTACTGATTAAGACGTGTAAAAAATACTGCAAACATTGGTCTTCTATTCAACAAATCTTCGTCTACTCTTGTTAGTGAATTCTCTGACTCTAATTTGGCGATATGCCTAGATGACACATGCTCAACTAGTGGATTTGCAGTATTTTTCGGACCTAATGTAATATCATAGTGCGCAAAGAAATAGGGTACTATCTCAAGATGTAGTATAGAGGCAAAATATAAAGTATTAGCAAATCCAACAATAAAGATCATTTGAGTTTAGTCCATGTTAAAAGAGCTTGGTGTGAAACACACTCAGGCTCTGTGTCTGTGATGAGATAACCTTGGAGCATCATCCTTATTTGCTAATCCGGCGTGCCATGCAAGAACCAATCATATTGACATAGATTTTCATTTTGTCACAGAAAGAGATGCTAACCGAAGATTGAAAATTCGTTTTGTTCATTCAAGCGGTCAAATTGCAGATGGCTTTACAAAGGCATTGCCCACAAGAGTTCAAACGTAATCTCAACGCCACTAAGTTGTAATTAAGAGAGGGTGTTAAACATCATTGGTGTACACATCTACGTGTACAAAAGAGGAGATCCTTGGCGAACTCACCAAGACATGTTCTGTTGCAGAGATAGAGTAGGTTGTTAGCCTTGTTAAACTTGTAATAGATTCTCTCTGTCTCTCCTATCCCGTGTACTCCAAAAGTTTGTATCCCAACCGCGTGTATCAGGGAGATCTCCCTGTCAATATGAACACGAAGCCGTTGTCCCGAATAGGCAATGGTGTTCCCACATTTTCTATGCATGACACACTTATAGGCGACTGAATCGGTTCATCATAGCCGGCACGAGCAGTGGCGCAGTAGCTCCTGAGAGAAGGGAGCAGTGGCGCAGTAGCTCCTTGTTCTAGATCCAGGAAATGACATGCACACCACATCTCCGTGTGTATTGTGTGGCCACCACTATGTCCAAGAATGCTGCTCTTACAAGGAGCATGCAGAACCTGTCATGACGGGAGGCTACTGGGGAGGCTTCGACAACACAAAGTTAATATTTTTTCTTGGGTCGTTTGAAGGAACAACGTTTGTTCTTTTCCGTTCCCCTCAACCGATTTATGTTATCAATTGTAAAAGCAAATATTGTTGGTCGACTTCTGATACTCCTTCCATACATGTTTATAAAGTACGCATGAGTGACATAGACGTTCCACAGTTTGCAGTCCTTTAATGGTTGTGTCCCTTACATTTCCTTCGTTAGTTTAATTACTAAGTGAGCCTTACAAACCTGTACTAAAGAGTATAGGGCAATCATAAGAGAAATGGTGGGTGTCCAACTATTTAGCTGAACTTATACAGAAGAACTTTTTTTCATGTTGTGACTGTGCTATTAAAGTTGTGAACTTCAAGGCTGGAAAGATGCAATTCAACATCCATTCACTGCAGTCTTTAATAGTGCATTCACTCTATTAATTAAAGTTCGGGCTCTGTGTGAGCATGGATAGCTAGCTAGCATTTGGGTGATGAGAACGATCTTGAGAGTTACATATTAGTTTCATGAAAGTGAGATATCATATTATAACTGTTGCTACGAGTGGGATGCATCGGGACTACGTGTTCTAGAAACTATGTAGAACATTGTTCAAATGAATGGCTCAAGGATAGCCATATACCAAACCAAACCGATTCAGATACGGTGTAGCATACTAGCATATCTAATCCTACACGGCTTAGATTAGAATACCTACCATACTAGGTGTTTGCTCCACGTACGATCCGGACACTACGTGATTGGTTTAATTCCAACAAATATTGTGTTACACTGTTACTCACAGCTCAGCGCAGCACCTCATAGCCAGCAGACCTAGGTTCTCATGTGTGGAAGCTGCCTCACTAGAAAAAGAAATCACCTTATGTCCCAACACCACCCCCTAGAAACTGGATCCAGGTAACTGAATCTATCGCACTACAGAAGATCCCTGTAATAGTGAAGGCTGCTGGACAGATGTTTCAACCAGCACTGTAATTATGTTTTTGTTATGCAACTCCTAAATACAAATATACTTGTAAGACGAGTAGTATCTTTGTCAAGACATCTAAAGGCATGACACCGTAGGCGAGCAGTTAACACACTGGATGTGCATTCTAAGATCACATATGCATTTTAGTCCCTGTAAATGGGATCCAAACATGGTAGTCGTATATACTTTTCTATTGGTGATTCTAACCATTCAGCATAATTCAATGCCAGGAAAAATAAGGGCACAAAATTGACTCCGCATAGTCCTTTTAATCGATTTTTTGGAGAAAACGTGTAACTCATTCTCGACTGGCCAATGCGCGCACCATGTAATGGTACTTATTTTCCATTTTATATATGCAAGAGATCAAATTCATTTTTTACTTATTTCACATGAAAGGTGTCGATTTGCTGCTGTGTATTATTTAATCACATCAGATAGCAGAGAAGACACTTCTAGAAAGGACAGTAGAACCACATATCGGGTGACAGGATTGTGGTGCTGGACGCGCTAGTAAAGTGAGGATCAACGCCACAGTCATTTTTCATTTTTACACTAGTGCTTGGTCTTTTAAAATCTGTACAACTCCTATGAACTTAGTGTGATTTCAGTGAAAACGGTTTATTGTATAATTTAATTTACGTTAGTCGGGGTGCATCCAGAAGCCTATTTGTATTGTTAACTTACTGCTGAAATATTCCATCAGTACGTGGTTGATTACTGACTTCTGGTCCTTCTTTGCACCTACTTACATTCCTACTACTTCACTCCAAGGAGGGGTATTAGCTGAGCCAACAGCTATCTTGAGTGCTCACACCTGATCAACTCAAGGAAGCTATCTTGAGTGCTCTCTGGTGACAGACACAGAGGAGGAGCAGAGTGTACGCACCTGCAGATAGACATGCAGAGCGTACTCAAGCTTTGCTCACGTATAGCCGAGGATTGAAGCCGGAATCTCCTGCTAGCTACCTCTCACGGGATCAGGCCAACAGCCTCGTGCACGAGCAAGTCCTCTTTTCGGCCCATCGATCTGTACTTACTCTCTATCATTCAGGCACCGATAAAACAGACCATATTAAAAGGTGGGATAATATCCTCCCTTCTTTAAACCTTAATGATAACAACTGCAAAGAATTATTATAAATATCCAGGCCTCATAATCATGTTAGGCTCCAAATCAATATAGCAGCCCAAGTAGCACATCAATTTGCTTAATGTTCTAGTTTGTTCCTGGTAATCCAGAGATACACACAACACATACATTTACACCAACATTTCACATTTCTTAACGATGTACTCCCTCCATTCCTATATGTAAGGTGCATGGTCTTTTATACGAAGATTAAAGAACACATGTTGACAAAAATTACAACAGATTCGAATGTGATTACCTCTAGCTAATTAACATGAGAATACACAGAGGTTTGCAAGAGCTAAGGAAGCATGGTCAAATTTCTAAAAAAATTTGTTCAGATGAGTACTGCAATGCAATATAACCTATATTTTGAACTTTTTATCAAAATTAAATACGCATTAAGTCTAGAAACGGAGGGAGTTCTAGGTATCCATTTGAACATCTAACAAAAATCAACCGACCAGACCCGTCTCTAGTTCTATTTCGAGAGCACAACTACATGATCTACTTGTCTAAGGGATCAACAATGAAATGAAGTTGAGATACCTCACCGTGACCAGGTGAAACTTCAATGCCTTCATATGCATTCAGAAAGAAAAAACAAAGAAACTATCCAGTGGCGTTCTTTGCTATCTTGTCGGTTTTGTTACCATGTGAAGATTTGCTCTTCAATGCTAAATATATGACTAGCTAGCTTTTAAATGCTTTCACGAGCTCTTATACATGATGTTAAAAATTGATACACATGATTCAACTTGGGGGACATTTACACACGTGATTCTTGAAATAGGTTCACTCTAATCTAAACTTAAATGCCGAAAAGAAGTAACCAGGCATTCATTCATTGTAGGTCATCTCTAAGAGGCACATTCACATGATAAATACCGAGAACCATATGTGGGTGTGGAGAAGTGAAGTTATCTAGGTAGGTGTAAGAGCATGATTGCGAGCGTAGAAATATCAGTTTCTCAGTAGTGTGATTAGATCCACATTTCAAATTCTTGATGGGAGTGGGATGCATGGGGAATAACATATAATCTCAAATAGCACGCGAACTGATGCATTTCTCCGAACAGATTACCAAAATATTCTGTCCAGCGTGTCAACGCCCCAGTCTCTCATTGCGATCATGTGTGATATGATATGCCGAACCCGTCTGACACTCAAGTGTGGTCGATGTAGCGTATGCATATCTAGGGGGCAATCAAGGAGATCACAATATTAGTTCCAGGAGATAGGTTCGTTCTGTTAATCTAGATAGTTATCTTGTAAACTATTCTATCTCAATCTCAGCCGCAAAAACAACCTGTAACAAACTCTGTATGCGATTATGGGATAAGCCCCATTATATCTATGGTTTTAAATAGCGCGTTATAGCATACGTTTAGAAGAGACCGGCGCTAATGGACTTTGGTTCAAACACATGAAAAAACAACATAAATAACGCGCTATGGCATCGCTATGGCATCGCTATAGCACACTATAGAGTTTAAAAAATATCTGCCGCTAAGAGGCTCGACATGGAATTTAACACTATGATATTAATACATAGGCATCGCCCGAAAATGTTTGACATTTCATCTCTTTGACGTGGTAAGCAGGAGAGCACACCTCTTCCTCGCAAGATACGAAAAAAAACTCATCAACCACAAATAATCCATTTTTTGGTAAAGCTGATATATTACTATCTCGATGATACCAATTACATCCAGCCTCTAAACAAACGAGATGTCAAAAGACTCGAAATAACAACAATGATGGTGACAATCGATCCAGCAATCTCAATTAGACAAGGTTCTGGGCTACATCAACATACTAATGTCTTCATCATCTCATCGTCAAAATAAAGCCATGTTCCACAATCTCAAAACGCAGCCTTATGTCGTTGCACATTGAGGCGGTGGCAGCGCTCACATCTAACACATCATCCACATTGACGCACATCATCAACCTCATCCTAGCACCAGCTTGGCCAAGCTATACACCGCTGACTTGTCTTTATCCGATGAAGGAAAGTACCACTTGATATGCCCATAACAGAGAGTCCAGTTATCCAGTCCTACACCAACAAGGCGGACACCACCAAGCTAGGCACCAACGAGCCAAGGGGGTCCCTCTTCATTATCAAACATCGACAGGGCAGATGAATATGGCTAAGCATAGACAGAGAAATATGAGTGTAACTTTCCCCTTCCACTTCATCCCCACATCAGCACCGTTTAAACCAAGATCACAGAGAAGATGACAACCCTTGTAGCAGCTTAAATCAGAGGGTGGTCTATAAGCTCGACTCGTGGATGTAACTAATCCGGATCTTTTCGAGGCCCCGTGAACCAGAACCTCTCATCGGGGAAGTCATATTGGCCGTGCCAGCAAGCCATGGAGCACACTCTTAATATTATTTAGTTAATAGGTATGTTTTGTAATTTTGTTTCTCCTATTAGAGATTAATAAAATGCATATTTTCCATCACTTTTTCTTGTTTACTTAGGTATACTGACACACCCGTATTTATTTTGTTATTTTTCGTGTCAAACACATATATCCTGCTAAAGTGAGTTTGTGTAGCAAAATTTAACCGTGAAGAACCTTGTAGTGTGCTGGAGTATACGGATTGCGGGACTATGCAGACTATGAGAAGTCAATAAGTATGGAGTCGATCCAAGGACTATCAGCTACGATGATTGAGAAGATTGAGCTCTTGGATTTGCTGGGCTACGGAGAGCGGTTCTAGACATGTGATGCATGATAAATTCTTCTCATTCCCTTCAACTAATCTAAGCTATAAACCCTGATGGGCTACTTGTCCTTAGAAGGCACCTGCGCGCGAGCGACAATTTCGGCCGCTAGATCGATTTCGTGTACCATCCATTTGTTTCTCACGTGTGTGATGAGGTTGGAAGCATGTGACTCATGGATTGCTCTCCAAGACGAGAGTGCATGCCGCGTTTTTACCCATATGGGAGATATGCTAGGAACAAAACTTACTTGGTGTGGTCCCACCTATCGGTCTAAGGTGCTCTTGAGATTAAGGGTCAGTTCTTTTGGAGCTTATGACCAGCGATGGAAATAAGTTGCTCCCTCCTTAGTTTATTCTAAAATCCCTACCCAAACTTTAATTTTAGAAGTCTGTTAGTCAACCTTTAATTAAAAAGCTTCTAAAATAAAAATTGAGGTTAGGCTTCTAAAAATTTAGGTTAGGCTTCTAAAATAAGATGGGGAGGTGACAATTTATTTTCATCGTTGTCCATAAGCTCCAAAAGAACCGGCCCTAACATCGGTTGGGTGGATAGGCTTATCACAGATTTGAAAAATGTTCAAGAATTTTACCAAAGTCCACGAGTTGAAAAAAATTCATGAACTTGACAAGATGTTCACGGATTAAAAATAATATATTCATGCATTTGGTTAAAGATGGCTAAATTTGAAACTATGTTAATTTTTATTAAATAGTCACAAATTTAAAAATAAAAATAGAAAGGAAAGAATATATATAGAAAAAATGGAGTAAAAAAAATCTGAAGATACAGACTAAAAAATAAAAGATTAAACCAACCCGGTTACTTTCGAAAGCTTCATAAAACCGAAATAGAGTGGAGGAGCTAGATTGGCTGCCCCATTAAAACTTGTACCAGGCCAATTGCATTATATAACGACCAGATGTCATATTCTCTCTGCTCACCATCTGGGCCAAGCTAAGTGAAGGCTGAGCCTGAGCTGGCCAGTCCCGTTCACCCAAGGATAAGAAAGAAAATAAACACCGGAGTGGCGTTGCTATAAATTACAACATCTGATGTTCGCATCCATGAGTGTGTCCCTCCTTCACAAAAAGAACTAATCAACAAGCAACGTTCGGTGAGATTACAAATGGCACTAGAACCTAGTGGAATGCATTCCGAATGCAAGTTTAGTAGGTGAGCTAAATTTGGGAACATGCTGATTGTGTCATGTCACTTGTACTATGATACAAACGTGGAGAAGCTCATCAGCATCTACGGTGTTGATTTTCATAACCGGAATCCAAGATCTTCCCATTATTATAATAGAATGGCTATGGCCTACGCAGATGCAGAAACAATGTTAACTTTAGCTTACATAAGAGTTTTGGCTAGGGTAGGTGGTGTATAGTAATCTCATAGGATTGAGATGCATTGGGAACATGAGTTCGACTGAGAAGTGGATCGTCTGTTAAGCTTGCAAATCTGACGAAACATGGATTTGGGTGATTATTGCTTGGTTAAAAGTTGCATCTGTGCCTGCCAACAAAAATCATTTCTTGACATATGAAGGCTGTGTTTTTTTACATATAAGGTGTCACGTGTATAACCTTGTGTAGTTGGACAACAGACATTCTAGAATATTTTTGTTACCACAATATCCTTGTGACAATTAATTAAACGGGGTTGGCTAATATTATTATAATCCAACTCATATGGTACCCATTTATATGTATACACGACGACTACTCGTTGCAACAGTATGCATGGGCAAACGACTAACCAATCACTAGTTATGTCCATTCTAAATAGTAAGTTGATGAATGATAAAAAAACAACGATTCCACAACCTTCCATGATGGATATTCATCTGAGAGACTAATTTTCTCTGCTAAATGAGATATTTGTAGCTCCACAATCCTCCACTCCATACTGTTGAAAACTAGTGCAAGTTCATAGTTTGTCGGGGTAGTCAAGGCGGAAATTGCTTTGTAGGAATTTTTGAAATTTGAACTTGCACTTGTGAAAAATCTGATTGTTTTTGAACAAACATACACACACATAATGCATACCTGTACAATTTCAAAATGTTATCTTTTTGCACGTGATGAACAGAAAAAAGAGAAATGTGATTTTCCAAATGGGCTGAATTTTTTATTTTTTGCACACCCTTCAAATCATAAAATTTTCAACCGAGAATTCACACGCGAGTGAGAACACATATAAGTTTTCTTGGTTTTTTTGGAAATGTTTAAAATTGTTTTTTGTTTTTTTCAAACTAAAATCCTACCTGAAGCTCGAGAGCCAAAAGTCCATTCTCCAGTTAGGGAGCCTAATTCCACATGAATATCAAGTTGAGCGGTGTCACTAGGGAAGGGATGACCCACAAAACAATAGATAACTCCATCTGACGCAAAGTGCATGAACCTAAAGACAATGACATTCGTCTTAGTGTGTCATGTCCGTACTCTACACCGTAGAACCACTCACAATTTCTAGCATCTAGGCATATAGTAGGTTCAAGAGAACTGCTAGCTAAGCCCACTGCCTCCACATACACTTCTCGGATGTTCAATATAATGTCAAACAAACCGGACACAATATAGCACGAGTTGTCCCGCCCACCAACGTGAACCACGGTAACCACACCAAAATCTAAGAACAGTACCTTGAATCAAAGACGAACATACCCTACAGCATGCGTTGGACAAATCTAACGCTAGCCAACCTCGGCCTGTAGGACAATCTCCCTCACCATGAATGACCGGGTTACCACTTCAAGTAGCGAACGAGGCCCAAGTTCTGAAGCAGCCTCACTCCATTCAAGGCGTTATCCATTGCCACAAAGCCGCTACTCTTGGGTAATTTTTTTCTTCTGAAATGATGATGTTTAACGCGATATGATCCTATGCCAAAGCTATTTTTGAATATGATCTTTACAAAGACGACAGCAACCCGACATTTTCTTTACCCAGAGAAGTATGTTCTCTGCACGAATGTATATTCCAATAAGCTTGAAATTAAAGATTCTCTGAGCCAAAAGAAGGTGAATTGATGATAGTGTATTCATTAAATGGATAAAGAAGCGAGTGCATATCATTCTCAAAGACGTTTGATGCAGTCAGAATTATCCATATCAATAAGTTAATATCGTCATCCTTGTACACAAGCAAGTACTCTTATCCACTCATCTTACCTCTCTAATGCTCTGATCTGGGATGGGCGAAAGCCCTGTTTTCTACTAATGCCTACTCTACTAGCACGGGTAAAACAGAGCGTACGAAAATTGGGGATACTTGTCTCCCTTATTCAAACCTTAGATTAAACATGTGGCTTTTGTTCCCTGATGATAAAAAATGAAATAAACTATGATAAAATATGTCGCCACATAATCATGCAAACCAGCATAGTAGCAACAATAGCACAAGAGTCTGCATCAAGTTCTAGTTTGCTCATGGGCATCTGGAAACACTTCAGATAGATACACACAACACATAGGCATTCACACTAACAAATCACATTTCTAGGTGATGAACTAGGTATCCATTTCAACAGCTAAGAATTCTCTAGTTCTATCTTAGAGAAAAACTACACGAGCTACTTGCCTATGGGATCAATGATGAAAAAGAAGGTCGCGATATCTCCCCATGATCGGATGACACTTCAATGCCAACATCTGCATTCGTAAAGTAGAACGAAGAAACTATTAAGTAGGTCTTCTTTGCTAAAAATTAATACACTTTATTTAGCATCATGGTAATTTACATATGTAATTTATTGAAATAGTTCCACTCTATCAAATTAGTATCATGTTTGGATTAACTAACATCAATCAACATTTGACAAGGGCACTAACGATGTCATTTGGAATACTGCAATAAGTATAACCATGAGACTAGGTAGACATAACTGAGCGGTTTATCCTTGAAGAAAAATGGGAATATTAGAATAGGTTTTATTGCAAATCTGATTTTTTAGATAACATGTAGACATACATAACAAAGACGAATTGCTCTTTGCAACTAGGTTCCTAAAAATACAAAACCATTGCTTGGCGCACACAACATTCATCTCATGCATAGCTGCTACCGGTCTATTTCGTTGTTGTAGCAAGGTTAATTTTTGCTGGTTGTGTTGTGTGTAGGCTCATGATGTTGATTGTCACATATCACCTACAAGTGGGATTGGATTGACAATGCATTCTTAATTTGAAGTTGAGGTTCGGTCACAAATTCACCGACTCGTTTGCAATGCGCAGAACGAGGACGACCCCTTGCCAAGATTAAGCAATGGTATAAGTAAAATTGCTCATACTTGAAAGCACCATGAGAATTAAAATTTCCGTAACTTTATACAAAATTATTTAGTAAGGGTCATTGCTTTGCACTAGCTCCTGCACAGTAACGTTGCATTTATTCAGGATCCCATAACAAACATCAAATGCAATCTGAACATTTATTGCAATCTTTATCATAAATGAACAATAATGTGTATAAAAGAGTTACTTTTGAAATCTTTTTCATTCCTTTTCTAACTTAAAAGGTAGATAAATGAAATAACTCAACATTTATTGCATATTACCTTTCCAAAATGTCGCGACCACATTATGCACACCGTAATCGTAACTATGTAGTTGATGCCATGCCTTTGGATCTCAACCACTCTTTGGACCTAAACTGTATGAAACCCGAGGTTCTCCACTTTAGATCAACACCAGAAAAAATTGTAGTTGCACACAGAATCGAGGTTTAGCTTCCCTCGGTGCAAGAGGAGGATGATGATTGAGCAACATTGATATTGAATAGAAGTGGGATGCATTATTGACACAAGTTTACATGAAACCAAAAACAATGCAAGTTCCACTCCAAGACATGATGAGATTTTGTTAAAAGGGTAGCAGTGAATGTGAAGATTGGAAAGCTAAAATCACTTCTATTATCACTTGTTTTACAAATAAATCATGCATCTTATGATGGAGAAGGTATCATGGATCCGATATTATTAATATAATCCATGATTCCATGCTAAAACTCTTTATGTTGCTGCTATATACAGTCCAAAATTTGCATTATATTTATAGATCTCAAGTGGATTTAGTTTCTTCTTCATTCCCTTCAATCTCAATAACATTCATCGACTATACGAGATTCTTCATATTAGATATGAATAGCCTCACCTTGATGTATTATTAGATGATGATCTAAAATTCCCTTTTCGACTATATGAGTAAGGGTAGCCTACCATGCCCTAGCCGGTGCCGACCATCGGAATCTCTCCTTCGTGTTATCCCCGATGAACGTGGCGCCCCGTCCCTGCCTCTCCTTCATCCCGGTGGTGTCCTCGAGCCTCCCCACTCCGGCACATGCCAGTCTTGAATCTTCCCCAGCGCCCAGCGGGCAGCACGCGGTGCCGAGGATTTGGGCCGGTCGGGCCTCCTGCTCGCTGGCGACCTCCAGCACTGTTCTACTCCAGCCTCCAGCCAGCAGCGCTCTTCTGCTGCTCGCCGTCCCCTATCGCCGTTCTGCAGTGTGAACCAGGGGTTGGTCTGAACTCTGAACTCTGAAGCAGAACTCTGAAGGTTTAAATTCAGATTTAAGCCAATCTTGTTTAGATGGCATTCCTTAAATTAATCCATTTATCTTCATTATTTTGTAGATATGAAGAGAAAAGAGGACTTTGCATAGTTGGTTTGCAAGCAATTCAAATGCCCCCATTGTTAGTTACGGATGCCTTGTCGTTGTACTATTATATGACTATCAATTGTGCTAATTTTAAATGTTGGATTGCGGTTGGTCATTTGGGTAGTCCATTTTTATATTTTGGTGTGGAGTTGTTCTACAACTACAACGGGTTTGTACTTAATAAGAAGCAACATGATATCATTGTCATTTATATTTTTATGTTGCTTCTTTAGTACTTGTCTACTCCATGTATTGGTGTATGAATTATATGGATCTTTGTGCTATGATAAAAAATGTTACTCATATTGGTATTCATAAAATTCATGACAACATGCGTTAATTTTTGTTTCGTTTATCATTGAGCCCTCCCTCCATTTCCTTTCTAGATTCGCCGTTGCACGTGATAGCTTCTACAAGCACAACCGCGTCCACAACTACAGCATGCAACCACAGGCACAACTCAACTACAGAAGGAGCTATAGGCGTAGCCACAAGCTCAACCACAACCACAGTTCTCGTGCAGCCACAGGTACAACCCCAATTTTTGCTTCGCACGGGAATAGTCAGAACACGACACGTGGTGGCTCGAGAACACACCGAAAGTGACCTCTACCGGGGCGCGTGAGAGGGAACTCTCTAATTAAGTAGTGCCTCTCGCTCCACCAACAGACTCCAAAAGTGTGTGCTCTTCTAGGATTAGGACGTGTTAGGGCTTCCGGCTTCCTCCGTGCTCTAGCCTGCTGGCAATTAGATTCATATTGTAAATGGAGACCCCATCCCCTCTTACCCATCCCGAACAGCCTCGCGATTCCAGATGGATCCTACGCCTGATCCGCTCCCCATGGAAGTGAAGTATGTCCAACATTTATGAGGTGGAGGTGCACTCCGCAAATGGCCAACCCAATTAGATGAGGTTTCCTTGTCCCTAAAATCTAGCGCGAGCGTGATGAGCCGAGTCCGAGCACTTCATTCTAGGTTCCGCCTCCATGACTCGGAGCTTATGTACTGCAAACTTTTCGCCAAAGAGCCAATCCAGGAAGGTTTTCAGCAACTCATCAAAGCCTCGACCGAGGACTCCATGGCTTGCATCGATGATGCCAAAGATCTCAATAGACTCATGCGTAGCTACGAAATCAACATTCCCCTGCGTCGCACAAACCTAGGCAATCGTAAAAGGGAGTTCAAACCTGGAAAAAAATATCTAAGTAATCAAACCCAAGTTCGTATTTCTTTATGAACAGACTGTCAAACGACCTTAGATTGGAAAGATTTTCTATGGGCTATGATGTATGTCCTAAAATGCAGGCCTACAAAGTTTGAGCATAATGAAAGGTTCTCTTCATTGTCGCACCGATCCGCAAAAATCTCATACCGAGCTCTGGATTCCCACACAATCGATTCTATTCTTCCAGGAATTTGAGAACACCGTACCCACCACTCACAATTTGCTTTATGATGGGTGATGGTACCCTGACCCACTTGACCATATAGTTCCTGAAACAGTGTGTAATGGGGGTTCAAACCATGTTCATAGGCCATAACGTACAAGTACTTGGTATTTTCAAGATTGCAACCATGATTGCAGGGAAACTCGGCCTAGAACAACTAAGATATCACACGCACGTACATAACATTCACAAGCCCAATGGCTCAACAACTCGCCATTCATGTTCCTCAGTGCGTCAAGTCTGTACCGCGGATACTCCTACAACCTGATTGGATTACAAAGTTCCTAATACATGCATGCAATGGATAGAACACGCATCAGAGGATCGCTATTTCTTTTGCTAATACTCGACAAAGTGGTATCCGAGGATTTTCCGATACCTCCCACTCTTAGCTTATCACAGTGATGATTGCATTGGCATTTGAGATTCCATTTTGAGAGGTACATAATGTATATATCTTCTTTTGTGTGCACTTGGGTCGAAAACAACTCACTATATAACGCCGAAATGTTTATCTGCTGACATCATCATATGAGCATCATACATATGAGTGGGTGGCGAACTTATTTTATCACGCACAAGCTTTATTGTTATTTAAAGCTTAAAAACAAAAGTAAATACATTTTTTTCCATGGCCTTACACTGCAGTTGCACGTTCATATCTTAAATTTTGCCAAGAATGGTGGTTGGCAAACATTTAAGTCTGAGGCACTCCTTGTACATATACTCATACACCATCCATCTGACTATGTTCATGACTTGCTTTTGATCCATCTATCTGTGAAGCCGCGGCAAATTAGCACACAAAATTGTAGAGATATTGGTTGAAGAAGTAATTCATACCAGGATTGTTGGTTGAACCCGAAAAAAAGCACTTATTAGAGAAATATGAAATGATTGCAGAAACTAGAGAGGATATGGTGGCGAGACAGGATGGTAGAGAGTGGTAGAGTAGGTGGGACATCTTGAGGATGTCCGGAACAAATAGGGTGTGTTTTATTTGGGAACCAAGTGCAATGGAACAACATGGTTCTATTCCATTGGAATGGGTTGTTTCGGCTATTATGTTTAGTTGGGGCAATTAATTACATGGAACATGGAAGTGGATGTTTCCCTTTCAGTGCTTGGTTGGCACATGGAATTGAGTGTTTGCGGTTCATCTTCCATCTTTTTGATAGGAATGGTGGGACTACCTCTGACATATGCATGCATACATTTGTTGACATCTTACATTCTTAAGAAGTTGATCCCCACTACTACCAATTCTCTCAACATGCACACACTTCACCTCATCATGCATGCCACATCACCCTCCACTAGCATATTTCTCTCAACATGCAAGCATGCCACATCATCATCCAATATGCATGAGAAAGACCCACCTTAATAAGCCACTATGCATAATAAAAACCCACATACAACATGCATACATGAGAATTTTTATTCTATTATGATATTTATATTGAATCCATATATTAGTTCAAAAGTTACTGTTTCAAATATACATGTTCCATTTAACCAAACATTTTCACTGAAATATTTTGCAAAAAAAATCCGCAACAACGTGTGGGAATCATCTAGTTATTATAGTATCTTTTTGCATTTCTACACATAACCGAATAGTAAAATTATCCACATATATGCAAGTCAAAAAATTATCAAAATACAAGTCGTTGACTCAAAACTATAACCTGCGACTAATTTTGATTTATATTTGGACAAGAGACAGACACTGAACTTGAGACGTGCATCAGTCAATCAAGCCTGGGGCTTGAGATTTAAGCAGTTCATCTAAACTGCTCAAGTACTTGACAATGATGCTCCGCTCAAAATCATCCAACTGGCACGTGAAGCGCATCGAAACATGTCGTATATGGCATCTACGCGACAAGGGTGACACGTGGCTAATTCTTGGTGTCTATGTGGTCGATCTTATCGTTGTCTTCTCAAACCCCTTGAGAGACGGTGCAGAGCATGTGATCGCGGGCGAACATGCCACATGCTGGACGTGGATCTGGTATTCTCCTCTAACTTGCTCCATATGAATATAGGATGCGACAGAGGCAGGAAGCTCGGAAGCAAGGGCACTTTAGCCTCGGAAGCATACATTTCTGTTCATAGTCGATGCACCCTGTTAATTGAAATTAGGGTGCACACTAAGTTCAAATGAATTACAGGGCTTTTGTTTTGTATATCAGATATGTTTAACGCCATCCAGGCTTATCTCCACATCCCAACTCGACGCATCTCAGCATCCCAGCTCAACCCAAAATTCTAAAACATGATACTAGCAGCTTTGCTCTCGTTAGCTTGAGAAATTACAATGTACTCCCTCTGTAAACTAATATACGCTGCTTTAGATCACTAAAACAGTGATCGAAAACATCGTATATTAGTTTACAAATGGAGTAGATACAAGCTCCGCCTCATGGGAAACATCAGCTGCTCCCGAGCCTCTAAGCCATGCGCCAATCCTAGCCTCTAAGCCTCCGCCTTATGGGAAACATCAGCTGCTCCCGAGCCTCTGACGTGCCTAGGCAGTTTTCCGCAGATTTGCTAGAGTTCCTCAGATGATAGAAGGGTGTCAGTTCCAAAGGCCTATCTCGCTCTAGTGCTTGGAAGCACGTGTCCCGCAGTACCACCTATTATGCATCTGTGTCTAAAAAAAACCTATTATGTATCAAATTTGAAATTATACTTTTGTATAGCACAAGTGAATCGAGAAGTTCATATTTACCAAGCTAGAACAATTTTCATGTTAGGTTTATTCTTATGGAAAGTAATTTGAACTTTTCTCACAAAGAGATTCATGCGTGAAACTTCATTAACTGTAGTGGAAACATTGTAACGAGAAACAACTTGTACTCCTCAATGGTAATAATCATACCAAGAATCTAGACATTTGACCAAGACTTGATTTTTCTCACAAATATGTTCGTTCTGATCCCCTTGCAAGGCCCGGCTTGAGTTATTGACAAGCAGTCCCAGAATGTGTGGCTTCATATTCAGTTTTACCTTCCCCATCCCAACTTTCATCGCTAAAGTTGCGGTCACTTCTCATCATGCTCTCAATTTAAAATCAAATTGTTTTGAGTTCACTAAAACTCATGTTCTTGATGCATCCCACTTCTATTGCAATATCAACACGACTCAATCAAAATACTCCACATGCAACCAACTAAGCTAGAAACTCACTTGTGCATGCAAGTGTAAAAAGTTCCGTTGTTGATCTACACCGAGGATAGTGTGTTTCTCGTATGTAGGTGAAAATAATGATTCAGAATGCAGTGTTGTGATATCGCCCACCTTGCTTTGGTCGCAATATTTATGGTGTGACTATGATATTCTGGAAAGATAGTCCGCAATGAGTGCTGAGTTATTATCTCCATCTGCTTTAAACTTCAAAAACATTACAAAATGATAAATTTTATGATTGATCACCATTTGCATTACCCATTGGTTTTCCTCAATCAGATGGCTATTATTCCTCCTACCTGGCTTGTAGGAGGTAAAAGACCAATTTTTTTGTTTTTTGTTTTTTTGGAAAGTACAATTACCCCCAGCTCCTACATCACAATGATGTGCGCATCTATTTTCTTGATTTATTCACCAGAGTCTAACGAAATGAATACAAAGATCAACCCAAAGCCACCTTCAAAGCGAACAAAGTTGCTCACCTACAAGTATAAAGATGTGCCTTCACCGCATCAACGGACACCATGTAATCCAGTGGCCACAAAAAATCCACCCGCCCGGCAAGCTGAGAGAACCAAGTGGTTAGTTGGAATTTTCTCATTTAATAAAGATGCAATGTTTCGTCACCGAACCAACCTGCATCACAAAGCTTAGTACAAATTCAATATCTGCAATGGGTTTACATCCAACAGTTCCAATTTACATATTTGGAAGGAGCGACTAGAACCTTAGTGCTCAGTCATGGACCACCTACAACCTACATCCAACGAGCTCTCATTGGGTGGCTAGGATGAATCATCAGCCCCTAGTTTATTTGCCGGTAAAAATGGATACCCTCATTCAACCTCTATATTGGAGGTCCTCTTTACCTAGATTGGCAATGGTTAATTTAGCCGAGATGGTGTCCAAAGCAACTCCGGTGAGGTCGCCGGTAGCTAAGGGACTCAAAGGTGATTTTTCTCTATCTTCTGGGCTCATGTTTACATTACGGGAGGACCTAGTTGTAATTTTAGTTTTCTCTTTGGTCCTTTGAGCATTGTCATAACCCATCTGGGACCTTCTGTTCCCTTCCCATGTTAAACAAAACCTTACCATTACTGCATTTATTTATTGTGACTTCTCTATGCCCTTTCGCTAAGTTAGAGGGTGGAAGAAAACGTTTTCAAGGGAGTGGAATCTAGTTTGAGGAAACACTAGGTTGTGTAGAATTGACTAGTCTACCACTCGGTTCTCACATGACTAGTTTGATGGCAGACTGATACTTGGCAGCAAACGTCACCGGACGAAGATAGAGGATGGATCTTAGTGATGGATCATCGAAAATTGTGGGGTGAATCTCTTTCTTAAAGCGATGGACTTAGTGTTTGCACACTGGAGCACCTCCAATCAACATGACATTTTCGCTGACCATATCCACCCGCCAGAGCTACACCGTTAGCAAGCATGAGCTGACCCAATGCTCTTTATTGGTATGTTTGGGTTGATGGGTATCAGACCAATCAGTGTGTTTTCTCACATCACTGACCATAATCCTTCGAGTCGCATCACTGTAGACAGTTGACGACCTGGCAGTGAAAATGTATTCCGCCAAATAGGTTTTAAAGTCTACAAGTCCTTGAGAAAGTTCAGGCATTCTTGTTCCCAGCACCTCACATTCGTAGTCTCCTAATATATACATATGTAATCTCGAGAACTTGTCCTAAAATGTTTATGTATGAGACACGCACCATCATCTTTACATACACATCTACCTAACTTTTGCTAGCTCACATACTTGCCCCCCTACTTGTTTTGTTATAGCCACGGCTTGGCTATATATGGTGTCACAAAGATGCTGAAGGAGCACTTGTAGGTGCATTTATCCTTTTACACCACTATCATAAAGAAAAGGGGTAATAAAATGCAATGAAATGTGGCGAGCTACTTTTTCTCAACAGCTAATTAAGAATACTTGAAGGCCTTCTATAAATGCCTCCAGATAATTTCTTTTCTGGCATTCGTAATAAGGGGTGATTTTTTTTAATATTCTGACAACAACCACAAGCTCCAACCCAATAAAAAAACATTGTAGTGGGAAAGCATGTACACCATTACTTCTTGCCTCTGAACACTGTAGTGGGAACTGTCACGCATATGGTTTCATTAGTGTAAAGCGGTGCTATTAAGAAACACGTATCATTAGTGTCATATATTTGTTTGAAAAGTGTCGCAAATGCCAGAAAAATTAAATCATTTGCCAGAAAAGGAAACGTGTGCGATGACAGACTCAGCGAGTACGATTTTCAGAAGAAAACTATGTGCGATACAGGGCAAACAGTTTAGCACTTATTAGATGCTCGATAAGTCATGACAGCACAACAAAGATTTTTGTATCAATTGGGTGCATTTTTTGTAAATTCTTATAATAAATGAACTGTGTGTGATGAATGGAAACATCAATCACGTTGTTCCATATCTGAACCATGTGTGAAGATCATACATGTATTTCTGGCACCAAGTTGTGTGTGATTATCTGAGATAGCGCGTACGGTTTAATGGTGTGAATCGTGTACGTACCTGATACGCAATTAAATTAAAGGAACTGTGTGCCATGCATGAAACCATCTCTCATGTTTTTCTCAGAGCGCCATGTGCGATGAGAAGAAACCTCGCAGACGGCACCTCAATCCAGACTTTAATGGCGTTATCAAACACTCCACCATTTCCCGTCAATCGCATATATTTCTGGGCACTCCCCATAAGTTCCCCCCACGAGGATGTCACTATAAAAGCCAGGGCGACGACAAGTGAGACCTTGCAGACCCAACACACCATAGCTGGTCTACTAATCCGAGCATGCCAAATCGACGCATCAACGCCTATTTCGTTAATCTCCTTGACGAGGAGAACAAGCGATAGCAATTTGTGCATCATGTCCCCCCCCCCCCCCCCCCATCCATGGGAGGAAGCGGTCGCCTAGGGGCCCGTCGGCGATGTGGTGGATGTTATGTGCCATATGGATTGCCTCGAGTGAATCCTTGCTGAAGATGAGTCCTGCCGTAGCGCTGCCTCTTTCGAGATGGAGCAAGCTGCGGGACCCTTCTGAGCCCCCGACGTCAACGAAAAAAACTGGAGGACGTCCTTATCTTCTCTCCTTCTCTTCTTCTTTTCTCTCCTTCTCTTCTCCTATTCTTCTTCTTTTCTATCCTTCTTTTCTTTTTGCTTCTTCTTGTTCTCTCTCCTTCTCTTCTTTTTCCTATTCTTCTTCTTTTCTATGCTTCTTTCTTTTTGCTTCTTCTTCTTTTCTCTCCTTTCTTTTCCCACTAGCCAAACTAAATCCTAACATATCTACTAACAAAAGAAATAAAAAGAATAGAGAAAAAAAAGGAGCAGAGGAGTGGGTGCTCACCAGGGGGCGTAGGGCCGAAGGAGAGGAGTTTGCCTGCGAGGAGGCTATTTGACCGCAGTGGATGTGGCATTGTGGCCTCGGGAGTTCGTAGGCTATTCAAGCACCACATTCTCTGTTAGCTGATTGGCATACAACCTCCGAACTTCTTTTCATTCTAAATATTGGTCCTTTTTTCAGTAAAATTTGTCATCGCTTGGGTTTGAAGCCAAGCTTAATTCCATTTCCCACATGGATGTAGGGTTTTACGTGATTAAGCAACATCACGAGTAAGACTCGAATCATACCTCACAGAACAAGGTAAATCACCTTGTGCACCACTTTACACCATGTTTTTGTGTTCATTTTTCGGCAGCTCCGGCAGTATTTTACACCGTATCCCAGATAAACTCGCATTGAAATATATGCATATCTCTCTGAACAAAATGAGCAATTTTGTACACATAGGACTTTCATTTCGATTCATTTTCTATTGTTTTTGAACTTGGGTCGTTGGACATAATAACTCACACTCATTGCACCATCTTTTACGGATATCATAGTCACACAATAAATACCGTGACGGAAGCAGCGGGCGATGTTATACTAGAGAAAACTGAATTATTGTTTGTGCCTACATACACGTACGAGACACATATCATCGGTATAAATCCCTAAAACTTTTTGCAGTTGGATGTAGATTGTGTTGCCTTGATATTGCAGTAGAACTGGGAATGGGATGCATCGGGCTGTTCATTTGTGCCCTAAAATCTTAGATCACATCCCCAGGTATGAAAGAAGCGTATGATCCATAGCCCAGGGAGGCGGTACTGCACAAACGCAGGACTTGCAACACAGCCTCCCCAGGGTTCTTACGATCACGAGACTTCCTTAATTCGTACGCCACGCCGATCCGTATATTGTCGCTCTCTATAGTCCTTTTCTCCTTCCCAATTCCGATCGGAGGTTCTCTGATCCTATCCACCGGACGTGATCGCATGTCATGAGTCATAATGTTTGTCTCATGCATATCGACGGGCGCTTCCCGCCTAGCATAAACAACAACAACCGCCAGGAATAGGCTCGCAGCAGCGGATGAAGGAAAATGTGGCCTGGACAAGAATTCCTCATTTGATTAATTTCGAATCTGTTCTCTACATCTCAAGGGTAATCTCTTTGACGGTTTTTAGTTCCTAAATACACTCTTTGTTGATGGAATGTTCAATTCTCTCCAATAATCGTGTCGTTGATCATGATTAGTGTTAAAGAAACTGGCACTAAGTCGTACTCCCTTCGATCCATAAAAAGTGTCGCCCACTTAGTACAAAGTTTGTACTAACTTAGTATAAAATTTGCGACACTTTTTATGGATCGGAGGGAGTACCATTTTTCAATATGACACCTACATTCAAATTGTAATGACTATTGATAGCTTTCCTCCCGATTGATTGATCGTATCTAAATGCATTAGTACGATAAGATGACCAGGCAATTGTTTCCTGGCGACCATGCATCATACCATACAAGCAACACTCGCACGCAGTGCGGCAGCAGGATGCCTCGAAGCCACAAGCAGCCTTCTTGTAGCATTTTACTATAGTACTTGCCTAATCACTAGTTAGAGGTACCCCTTGGGAAGCCACAAGTGTCACGTTCTAACGCGTTTCGATGTTTTCATTTAGCCCCTCCGCGATCGACACATGGCATTTTTTGAACGCACAGTGCGAAGCCAGAGAAACAACCACATCCATGGGCGCACCACCGCAACCGTCACCTGTACCCAACCTGCGGGGTAGATCTGGCCAGCCCGATCCGCTGTTGCCGCGCCACCTGGGCATCACCAGCGCTAGATCAGCCCGACCTAGCCGCGCATCCACCCGCTTGCCACCTCCCACACCTGGAGCGACCCGGCCATCGAACCATACCTGGATCAGATAGGCGGTGGCAGGGTGAGGGAGGTGAGGAGGGGGGGGGGACTCGCCCGTCGGCTAGGGTTAGCCCCTCGGTCGCTCGCGGGAGCAACACGAGGGGAAGGGGTCTTATTACTCCCTGCTTCATTCCCATTATTTATTTTAATTTGTTTTTGGTAAAACATGTCCTTCATTACTTGTTGCAAAGAAACAAAATTAATGATCTCTGTGGTCAGGTCATTTTCTGAACCCTTTGTTTAGGAAGCTTGTTGTTATTTGTTACTGTCAGCCTCATTACTGGGTAAGACAGGCTACCGGAGCGTAAATAATTATACTGGATCAGTGGTTGGGTCATTTTTTAATGCCTTGTTTGAAAAATTGTTGTCCCCTGTGTTGATTGATTTGGTTATGTTGCTACCCTTTGTTTAGTCCACATGAGTTGGTGCCTGGAGTACTTTATTTATTTTAAACTTTGCACCTGATTTCCGGCACAAGCGGTGGTGCAATAGTTCATAAGGAAAAGGAAAGGAAAACAATCCACCTGCACCAGATCCCTGACATGATATCCGGCACATGGCGCCTCCTAGTGCATTGTAGCTAGGGGCCATGCCTCAGTTGGTCATCTCCAAGTATGTGTATGTTTCATATATTTCATACTTGATAATGCCATCTCGAACGATGTTGCTACCACATATGAAGGTCCACCACACAAGAACTACTAGAGGATCAGGTACACATGCAGTAGTTGTACGACGAAAGGTGGGCAACACAATGTTAGTGTTCTTGAGCAGCGCCAAGGAACAACATGTGTTTTTTAATCCCCTCGACATATTTCTGTAACCAATTGTTTAGTTTTTTTATGGTACATCTAAATTATAAGGTCCATTCTCAATTATTCAATGAACTAGATCCATCAATACTACCCAAAAAATCAATATCATATATAATTTAAAGGGTAAATTTGGAAGACAAACAAAACAACCACAACAGATTCTTTTTTGGGCAAACAAAACAACCACCAAAGCTGCATATGCAAAATCAGAAGCGCGTGTGTTTTCTTGTCAAAAAAGTTCTTCCATTCCAGCTTTGTTGAGGCAAATCCGACCCATCGAGTATTTTTCAATGAAGATGCAACGAAGAGTAGACTATACTTCGATTCATGCCAGTCGGTGCCGTTCGCCACGGAGTTCACCGCGGCCGAAAATAACCTCCCGATTTTTTTTTGAAGCTAAGTAACCATAGAACAATCGTTCTACGGCTTTTATATTGATATATGTACAATGTTATATAGCTTCAAAAAATCAGCCAATACCAGCTCTTGGAAAAGAAAAGAAAGTAATTATATGCGAGATGTGTATCTATCCATGTATGAAGATAATTCTTGTGTCTATTTTTGATTCTATTCTCCAGTAGAATCATGTCTCTCTTTAGTAGAGCTCTCCAGCTGGCAATGGATTGTCTTGTGCTTCTAAATATCGCATTGCGACTACCTCGACACCGGCCACCCCGACTCGACATCGACCACGGTGTCTCTCGCACGGCTACCTCGACAACGGCTACACCACCCTACGCTCTTGGCTACTTCGACATTGGCACAAAGGGCTATCACCTCGCTTGAGCACCTCTAGGGCTTCCTCTCCAGTATGGCCGTCCGCGACGCTCCTGTTGTCTGCGCTGCTACCGCTACGACTGCGGGGGGATGTTAGAGTATATTGACATATCTCTGTATATGGTAGACTATGATTTGTAATCATCTCCTACCTTATCTCTAGGATAGGCTTTTTGCCCTCCAAGTCTTGTACTCTATATAAACCGCCCGAGAGGCTTAATACAACAACCACCGCATTACGCCACTTCTACAATAAATAGCAGGTCCTTCATTGGACGAATATATCCACATGATAAATATTGCCCCAATAGCTAGTTGACGACCTGGCAATCCGAAACACTCCCCATGCATATACTTCTACGCCGTCCATCTAACTCCGTCCATGAGTAGCTTGACATCAATCTTTCTGTGACTCCACAGAAAATTAGCGAAAAGTATGGGTGTAGAAATGGAAGGCACCAGGAATACCTTTTGAGCATCAAAGGAGAAATTTGGAAGATATAAAGGATAATAATGCAAAGAATCGAAGAGTTCTTGTGGCTAGAAACGATGGCAGAGAGCAGCGGGGTGTGAGGCATATTTCCTTTGTATACTGTCGCGAAATACTGTAGTAGCATGCTACAATCCATGAAGTCTGCCTGGGACATAGTTGTATCCTGTCACCGCTACGGGTTGAGAGTGACGAAGTGGGTTGGACATGCGAGGATCGAATGAAGTACATGAATAATGTGACTTACCCGCAACCCTAGTTTTCAACAATCTCAAGTAAGAAGACGTCCTTACCATACCATACGTCCTTCCCAAAAGAGTACATTCAAGGCTCAAAGAAACTTACCAATTGGATATTAGCCCTAGACTGTGCCTGTTATAAATTCTTGTCCCATGGTCGTGGCATTTCATCGAAGAACTCTGGTACATGCATTGCATCAAATAGATGTGAAAACTGTCTAAACAAAAACTAAAGCCTCTTGATCAATCAGTGACAAAACATATGGAGTGACAACATTAAGACTTGGTGAACTAGTGTGCTCCGTCGCCACCAAGCATGACCATTCTGTGGCTTTCACTGGCACTACCTTGTCCTTTGAAACCCCGAGTGAATTGCAAAAGACCATGACATTGGAGGATAGGATTATAGAAAATACATTTTTTTTCAAATCCTTGCAGAAATCACATGATTTTTTCGCTAACCGTTGCAAAAAACATTGATTTACCTATTCGCTCCATTTGAGTAGGTTTCTGATAGGTGGCACCCATCTATAAAAATGGCATTTCGCAAAAAGACCCTTAAAGATATTTAAAAAAAATCAGGTCCTCGTCCCAGTAGCCTCCATCCCACGGTTGCCGCGCCGCCCCGCCCCGTGTGCTGCCCGCGCCGGCGGCAACCTCCTCGTCTCCCCACGGCACATGCCCACTCTAGGTGGCCACCACGCTTGGGTCCGGAATCCGAGCATCCGTCCCTCGCACCCGCGCCTGGGCCGCCGCGCACTCACTTTGGGTGGCCGCTGCCTGGCCACCACGGCTGCTCCTCTCCCCGCGGCACACTGGTCGCTTCCTGGCCGCCCTGGAACTTCTGGGTGGAGCCGCCGCCGTGGCCATGGCCGGCCCGACCTCGAAGCTCGCCGTCACGCCTCCTCTGGTCTCCGAGGGCGTCCTCCCCGTCACTAGATAAGGCACCGCCGCCCCGTCCCTGCGCCTACCCGTCCTGTCCCCGCGTGTCCCTCTGTCGCGTTGCCACCTCGCCCGGCGGGAAGGAGGCGGAGGCTGCGCCGGAAGCTGCCGCCCACTGCCACTACCACCAACGCTGCGCAGCTGCTCGAGCGTGGTGAACACCTTCGCCATGTCGGGGCGGGCCCTAGCGTCGCCGGAGAAGCACTGCAGCGCGAGTGAGAAGACGCGGAGGCGAGTGTCACCGAGAGGAGGCAGGAGAGATAAAGGAAGGAGACTGGGGACCTGATTGCTTTTTTTGGATTTTTCGACAAAATTGCTCTTGGTTCTACATCATCCTTGCAAGTGGGTCCCATATGTCATAATCGTACTTAAATGGAGCAATTCGGGTAATCAGTGTTTTCTGCAACGATTAGCAAAAAATCATCTGATTTCTGCAAGGATTTAAAAAACGAAAATAATACGCACCACATATGTGGCGGAGCGCTTCCGCCAACATGTTTTTAGATTGCAATTTTAGTTATGTATAGATGGCAATTATGAGTCAAAATTATCATGTTGAAACAAAAGTTGCCCTGTATGTTTCGACATGGCAATTTTGACTTATAATTGTCATCTATACATAACTAAAATTGCCATATAAAAACATGTGGGCGAAAGCGCTCCGCTCACACGTGTGGCATGGTCTTTAAAAAAAGTATGTTTTCTACAAACCTAACTTTCAATGTCATGATTTTTTGCAATTCATTCCGGAAAAGCCTTGAGACATGGTGCAGAGCATATGACCGCGGGAGAACAGGCCACATGCTGGACGTGGATCTGGTGGTCTCCTCCAACTTGAATATAGGATCTGACAGAGGCTGGCAGCTGGAAAGCATGGGCACTTTAGTCTCGAAAGCATACATTTTTGTTATTTGTCCATGCACTCTGTTACTTCAATACAAGGCCTTTTTTCTTTTCTTTTGGCAACAATTCATCGAGGCCTGAATAGTTAATACCAGACTTGCATGTGTGTAACTCAAGCACCAAAGCTCTGTCGCGACCTGCCCTGTAAAAAAAGCATGCCTTACATAGGTCCCCCAGCAAGTGTATGATACAAATGGGTGCTCAAATCAACAGGTCCCCCAGAGAAATCAAGCATACCTACTTCTAAAAGACGGAAAGCATTGCTCTAAATAGTATTTCCTTCCCCGCAAAAATAAAATATAATAAATAGTATTTGCTACATTTGCTACAGTTGTTCACAAATTCCGGTACACACTACGTTCAAATAAATTATAGGGCTTTTGTTTCATACAATAGTATATCAGATATGATTAACGCCATCCCAGGTCATCTCCACATCATAGCTCAACGCCAAATTGTATATGATGGTACCTGCAGCTCTGCTCTCATTACCTTAAGAAATTACAATCTACATGGAACAACAACCCCTTTGTCATTCTATTACATGACTACCTAACATGAGATCGCCATATGAATGGAGATTCGGATTCAGACAAAAGCAAAGATTCGGCAGAAAACCAACACCTCACTATTTATGGCACGCCGGCCACAACGATGAGCAGCCAGATGTGGGGCGTTTGCACGCTGGCCTCAATATTCCACCAGATGTCAACCACCAAGGAGTAGATCAAGGCACCTTTCACCGGTAGAATGCCACATCGCCAACACCACATGTTGTTCCCGGCGGCCGAGCAATCTATGGCAGCCAGGAATTACAATCTATAGCTGATTGGCATACAATCTCCGAATCTCTTTTCGTTCTAATTGTTGGTCCTCTTTTCACTAAAATTTGCCATGGCTTGGGTTTGAAGCCAAGCGGAATTCTATTTCCGAAATGGACGTACAGTTTTACGTGATTAAGCAACATCACGAGTAAGACTCTAATCATACCTCACAGAACAAGGTAAATCACCTTGCGCACCACTGTGCATCAAGTTTTTGTGTTCATTTTTCAACTGCTCCGGCGGACTAAAATTGTATTTTTACATCCTCCTAGCCCATAGAAACACGAATTGAAATACATGCATATCTCTCTGAACAAAATGAGCAATGATGTACACATAGAACTTTCATTTGGATTCATTTTCTATTGTTTTCCATCTTGGGCGGTTGGAGATAATAACTCAGCACTCATTGCACCATCATCTTTCACGAATATCATGGAAACACGATAGATACCGCGACAAAAGATCAGCAGGCGATGTTACACTAGAAATATGTATTATTTTGTTTGCGCCTACATACAGAAGACACAATATCGTCGGTGTAGATCAACACTAAAACTTTTCGCAGTTGGATGTGCAAGCGAGTTTTTAGCATTATCAGGAACACCCTCATTATGTAGATTGGGTCGCCCTGATATTGCAGTAGAACTGGGATGCATCCGGTTGCTAAAATCTTAGGTCACATCCCCATTTATGCAAGTAGCCTATGAACCATTATTTCGCAAAAAAAAAAGTAGCCTATGAGCCATCGCCCATGGAGGCAGTACTGCACAAGCGTGCGACTTGCAACGCAGCCTCCCGAGGGTTGTTCCGATCATGTGAGTTCCCTAATTCCTACGCCACGCCGATCCCAATATTTTCTCTTGCTATAGTCCTTCTCTCGGTTCTCTGATCCCATCCCAATGTTTCTCTCATGCACATGCGCGAGCGCCTCCCGATAGGGATAAACAGAAGCAGCCGCTGGGAATAGGAAGGAAAACGTGGCTTGGACCGTAATTCATCAACTGATTTTGAATCTATATATTCTCTAGATCTCAAGGGTAATATCTTTGATGGTTTGTACTTCCTAATACACTCTTTGTCAATGGTTATTCATACAATTTTTCAATATGACACCTAGACTCAAGTTGTAATGGTTATTGATAGCTTTCCTCCCGATTGATCAATCATATCTAAATGCATTGGTACGATAAGATGAGCAGCCGGTGTTTCCCCGGTGACCACACATACACAAGCAAGCAAGCAACAGACGCACACCATTTCAATTGAATATCGCGGAACACATGACAAGAAAACAACAGTGGCAGCACCGCATAACCGTGGCTCAACGGCTGGATGAGCGAGTACATGATGGACGTGACATACTACAACATCAATGCTGCGGATGAGTTCCGCCATCTACTTGCTCCATTCTTAGTCATCAAGGATGGATGGTGCATCGACAAAGGAAGTTCAGTTGGAGCTGCTGTTGTCTTCAGAGGTGATCGACGTTGGTCGAGGTGTGGTGGACCTTGGTGATGCTTAGTTTAGGACAGGCGCTTATGTTATGTATTTGTGTTGTCCGTAGATGTTGTAGCTCCGGAGCTAATATGGTTGTTGTTTTTCTTCTTCTTTTTTGATCTTTGGATCTTCGCCATGTTGTTCTTCTACTCCTTTCTGCGAAATATGAACAAAGCAAAGTTGCAGGAAGTCAACAGATACCAGTGCATGAGCCTCTAAATGCGCTAGCGGTAGTCCTCTGTTCCTACTCTACTGTTCAGTCACCGGTAAAACAAAGCATACCTAAGAAGGAGCAATTATTCTATCTCCTTTTCAAATCTTAGATTGTTCCATGTGTCTTTTGTTCCATAAGCATAACAAATGCACAAAAAAACGTGATGAAATATAATAAAAATCAACGTCCCATAATCTTGTAGGCTCCAAAGCAGAATAGCAGTAGCAGTACCACCACAAGAGCCTTCTTAAAGTTCTAGTTTGTTCATGGTCATCCAAGAATCCTTTAGATTTCAGAGAGATGCACACAACAGACAACACACAGGCATTCATACCAACAGATCATATCTATTTAGGATTTACTAGGTATGCATGCCAAGTTGTCAACAGCTAAAAAATCAACTAATGAGAGCCGTGTCTAATTCTTGTTTTGGAGCACAAACTACACGAGCGAGTTTCCCAAATCAGTAATCAAACGCAGATTGAGATACTTCCCCTTGACCGGATGAAACTTCAGTGGCCACATACGCATTCAGAAAGCAAAACGAAGAAACTAACGAGATTTGCATTTCAATGCTCAATATATGGCTAGTCAGTTTTCCTTTCCTTTTATGAGCTCTTATATATGAGGCTGAAAATCGATACACAATATTCAGCACCGTGGTCAGTTATAGAAATGCTTCTTCAAATAGCTTCGCTCCAATTTAAATTTAAACTCATGAAAAAAGTAATTCACTTATGTCTTTCAGTGCCGCTTCTCACCATCTCTTGCGTGTCATACAGGTCCGGCATATCCAACCACTCTCACGATCCCTAGGAAGTACAGTGGTGCCACACTTAATGAAATGCATGAGCAAACTGTTTGCAGAAATATATTTGTTCTTGTGTTCGTAGAGTTGGCCTCTTATTCTCGATGCATCCCACTCCTATCAAACTTTCGAATGCTGAACTAATCTCACCACCGAGCAACTGGCGCTCTCCATCATCCTCTTTCACAAACCTAGCTAGGCTAACTACGCTCCATGGCTCCACTCCCACATATGGCTGGAGTATTTATCATGTGAATGCAAAATTTCAGAGAGGTGGTTGCAATAAATGTATACAAAGGGACATGCCGATTTGGTTCCCGAGCACACCTGTTACTGATATCTGAACCGTCTAGATCCATTGGGATGTGTGTATTTTCTTTATTGTGATAGAAATAGCAACCTTATACACAAGAAATAAAATGGTAGGTGGTCCCATGGTAGTAAATGTTGCACTTTGTCTTCAACCTATCTCTCTTCTCTCACCACCCTTCCTCTAGATATTTTCCTATCAAGAAACCTACCATGTAGCATCAAGGTTGGGTCTGGAGGGAAAATATCTTGTGATTCATAGACTCCTTCGACTCCGTGGTTTATCTGGGATCTCCACTTTCTTGTAGAAGTGTAGTCGAAATGTTGAGGTGTCTCGTGAACACAAAACCATACATGGCATATTCCCGTGAAAATATACTCAGATATGTCAAGGAGATGATAGACTTCTGTTGTGTCTATGCAGAAGAGAAGAAAAGGAGATAGTGAAGCTACTCAACTATCATGATAATCACAAGGTAAGGCAGTGAGATTGACTCCAAGTGAGGCATAGTATATTGCAGTTGCTGCGGCAGCATGTCAAGGTGTATGTGTGGCTAGGAAGACTACACAATAATCACATGAATTGAAATCCGGAAAAGTTTATGGTTAACATTCACGATGAGTCTTTTCTATGCGAAGAACCAGTGCAGCTTGATAAGAGAAAGCACAATGATACAATGTATCACTACATATGAGAGTGGTAGAAGAAGGTAAAACAAAGATCAGCTATAGTTGCATCGATAATCAGTTGGTGGCCATCCTAACCAAGGATCTAGATCGAGAGAAGTTCTTGAAGATGCATTTAAGGATCAGTGTCGAAATTGCGACCTGACTGTACAGTGTCTAGGGGGATGAATGTTGGAGTCAAATTTGGATTACAACACTAGTCCGGGTAGGATTAGATCGATCCCCAAAATCCTACTATGCTAAGTTCATGTACGTTATGGGTAGGATAGAGAAATTCCATACCATATCTGTATAGTTCATGGGTATAAAATTGTAGCGATATCCCATACCCGCGGGGATGAAAATGTACCTATACGTATACCCAAGGGTACCCATTGGGTAGATCAAATAGTAAACACAAATTGTTCACAAATTTACATTTATTAGTACTCCCTCTGATCCATAATAACTATCATTTATTTTGTACTAAGCTAATACAAACCTTATACTGAATGAACAATTATTATTATTGATTGGTGGGAGTAGCACATTGAAAAATAAGCTATCCTAAAAAATTAACAAATAGATGAAAACATGGTAATTATCTAAATTAAAAGATCTCATATTCACAACTCATAAGTCAACTGAGTACACGAATCATATACAAAATTAACGATTGACATGGCATGGATAGGGTATGGGTATAGCCACGGGTACAAAGCTATGCCAATGCCCTACTTACAACTTAATGGATAGGGTATGGATATTAGCCATAGATATGAAAATATACCCATACCCTACAAAATTAGCCATGGTGGACTGCTTGTTAAGATTTCTAAATTACAAAACAAATTTTAAACATAACGACAAGGTTCAATACACGTATATAAGGTAGGGTGTACGTCAATTTCGGTAATTATAATGTTATTTTTTCATAAATTACAGCATGCAACAGACCTATTGCGAGCTACCTCACAGTTTCTACTTCAACATCCACAATCAAGAAGTGATGATCCTCAAGCTTCCTGAAACATGGTACTATTTAGGTATGGTCTTTTGTTGCGCAGGAGAATTTCTGGTTGTTGTTTGTGTTAATATATGTCACCCCTTATATGAAATAAAAAGAAGTCACAAAAACCGGTGAACAAATAATATTGTCCATTGGCATTTATAGAAGGTCTTCAAGTTTTCTTAATTAACTATTGAAAAAAGGAGCTCAATACATTCATTTTACTTGATTATCTCTTTTATGTATTATAGTGGTGTGAGAGGAGAAATGCACTTGCTCCATTAACATCTTTGTGACACCATATATAGTGACGAAGAAGCAGCACAGTCACATCACAACTGAGGGGGCAAGATCACAATTGAGCAAGCTCGCCAAAGTTAGGTAGATGCGTATGCAAGGATGACGTGTGGATCATACATATACTAATTCGAATAAGTTGTTGATATTTAGTATGTATATACTAGGAGCCTAAGAGTGTGAGGTGCTGGGAACAAGAAAGCTTGAACTTTCTGAAGGACTTGTTGGTTCTTAAAGTTATTTGGAAGAATACATTTCCACTGCCAGGTCCTCAACTGTCTACACTGGCGGACGATTGGAGAATTGTTGTCAGTGATGGGAGAAAACTCGAGTAAAGGTCATAGGGCCATCTCACGACCGCAAACCCTGTAGCTCTGGTGGGGGCATCCGGCCAGCCGAAAGGTCATGCTACTTGGAGGAGCCCAAATCAGTTGTGCATCCATGTCTGGTGGATGATCTGGTGTGGGGATCCGGCCAGAGAGTGAGCTCCACCCCGCCACGCTTAATGATCCACTGCTCAAATCCGTTCCGCATCCTTGGCAGGTGGCAGTGCTGATCCGCTGCCTCGCTCTAACACTAAACTAGTCATGTAAGGGTTGACTTGTCATTTCAACATATTCTAATTGTTCTTCTCTGCACTTTAATGTAGTGAAATTTTAATGTAGAATCATGGCAAATGTTGTATCTTCTGGAAATTGTATGACAAGTATAGAAATAATTCCAGAGAGATTAATAAGGATCATAAAACCCTAATCAGAATCGATAGACTAAGCTAGAAAAAAAACACAATAATCTACATGCCACAAACAAAACTAGCACATCTAGCGAAAAGAACAACATTTCCATGAAAAATGAACATGAAAATAAATCCCTAAATTACTTGCTCATCCTAGTTCGGCACAACAAGAAAATCAATCCCTCAATTACCGTAGTTTGGATAAATAATGCCTCCTTCCTCTCGATGCACATGCGGAATAGAGGAAGGGCCCATGATGATCTTCGCCGATCATAGCCACCATCGACGAGCCTTCCCTCTCGGTCGTTCCCAGTCCTCGCTTCAATCGCGTCATTAGTGCATATTTACAGTCGAGCATGTCCCTTCCTGTCACCCTAATGTGCCGCTCACACGCAAAAATTCCCGTCCAAATGCTCTGGATCACACGTGGAGCCATGCATGTAGGCGTAATGCATGTGGGCTAGGCTATTTTGTATCACTTATGCAACATCGTGTACCCAAGTATAAAATTTATACATTATGTATGAATTTGAACTTCTTGAAAAACTTCTTGTAGCAATGGCGCAATTCACTTTCGATTTTGCACAGATACAAGGAGCCTGCCACTCATATGTTTCTCTACAAAGATAGAACTCGTGCACGTTCCCATATGAAAAAAGCATTGCTAGATCAATCACATGTATGCATGATACTAAAGTTATTAAATTAGATACAACCCCTATGAAATAATGCATTGTGCTATTTTTATTTTAAGGTTTTATTGCTCCTATGATAATGTGCTAAGAAACAATGCATTGGAAGAGCACTTAATCATCTTAGAAACCAGTGGCCCAAGTCTAAACACATGGTTGCATGCATAAATCAACATTTATTATACCTCATCTAGATACTTACAATATTATTGCAATCAACATTGTCCATTCCGGTAATAAGGACAGGTGAATGTATATTTACCATATAAGTTAGCTTGTTGTAAATCCAATATGTACATGTTTGAGATCGTTTGAAACCGGAGGCACACATAACAGGTCAATTATTGCAATTATAAGTTCATTGTTCGCTGACACCGAGCCACGATATTTGGTAACGAGGTTGATCAATATTGACTCATCCCCGAGCAAATGACTATGAGGGCTCCTCCACAAGATACCGCAAAACCAACCGCTTGAGCGCCGGCACATACTGTGAGAATTTTGACAAAATGACACACTTTCCTTTGTGCTTTGATCCTATGACACATCTTTGTTTTTATTTAATTAGATGACACACTTTTCATTTATTGCTTTATTAGATAACACACATTTAGTTTTACTCTTTTTTCAACGATGGTCCCCCATATCACATTTTTTAGGATAATTGTGTTCGCGCCAGCACTAGAACAATCGCCAAGTCATACTGGCCCCGCTAGCATGACATGTAGCACATATGTAAAGGGATCTTGTAATTTGTTTTCTCCAATGAGAGATTAATAAAGTGAGTGTTTAGCTTTATGTAAAGGGATCTTGTAATTTTTTTGTGGAACACCCGTAGTCTTTATTTGGCCTGGTGTGGAGATATAATAACATAATAAGCACGTTATATTTATTATTTTTGATGTCAAACACACCTCTAGGCGTACTAGGTATCACATTTCTTGGGGATGTACTAGGTATCCATTTCAACAGCTAAAAAATAACATGACCAAAACCATCTCTAGTTCTATTTTAAGAGCAAAACAACACGAGCTAGTGGTCTATGGGATTAACGATGGAAAGCAGGTCGAGATACCTCGCCATGACCCGATGAAATTTCAATGCCAACATATTCATTCATAAACAAAATGAAGAAACTATGGAGTTTGGTGTCCTTTGCTATCTACTCAATTTAGTTACCGCATGGACATTTGCTCTTCAATGCTTGACTACCCAACTTTTCTATGCTTTCATGTGCTTCTTGAAATAGTTTCACTCTAGTATAAACTTAAATGCTGGGAAAAAGTAACCCGACATTCATTTATTATAGGTTATTTCTTTTGAAGTCGCCCATTCACATGATAAGTACCGAGAGCCATATGTGGGTGTGGAGTGAAGTGCGGCAAGCTCGGCGGGTGTAAGAGGATGATGGCGAGCATAAAAAGATCAGTTCCTTGGTTGTGAGATTAGATATCAGTTCCTCGGTGGTTCAGAAGGACGATCTCAACCTCGGACGCCTGCCCCTTCTGTGGCTCTCGAGAAAGCATCAGCCACCACCTGTTTGGCTGTCACCACCTGCTCCCTCTGTGGGACGAGCTCCAAAGTCTCAACTCGTCAAGACCGGAAACCCTGGCTGACGTTTGGCTTGGCACCCCAATCAACAAAGTTCGCTCTACTGTGATAATGGCTATCCTATGGAATATTTGGAAAAGAAGAAATGCCAAAATATTCCGGAATGTTGACCAAGATGTCGCCATGGTGGCCAAGACGGCTGCGGATGATCTGGCTCTTTGGGCGCTCCGCTGCAAAAACATCAATCGACGATCCCTGATACAGGATTGGGGCACCATGTTGACCCACCTAGCTGCGAGAATTTGAAGCGTCTTTCCTTTTTTTTTCTTCTTTTTTCTTTTTCTTTTTCTCTTCATCTTTCTCTTTGTTCTTGCTTCTCCAGCCTCCTGTAACTCTGTGCTTACTTGTAATTGTTTCTGCGTAAGCCCTCCGTAGACGCTTCAAAAAAAATTAGTTCCCCATTTTAAATTCTTGATGGTAGTGTGATGCATCGAGAATAAGAGATGAACTGAACCAGTAGGCCAATGGATGCATTTCTCCAATCAGTTTACCCACATATTCGATAGTGCATGGCACCCCTGCCTGTCCTCACGATCTTTGACATGCTAATCCGATCAGGCCTCTTGCTCAACATCTTGATACGAACAAAAATTCATCACCATCAATTATTAATGGCATCGGCATCAAGCTCTGTTCCTGTCCTGAACGTTCAGGTCATTGTGAAGCTCACTCGCCAGAATATTCTATGGCCTACACATATCCTTCAACATTTCCATCTTAGAGCGGGTCTGTACGGCTTCCTCGATGGATCATAAGCATTGCCAGTCAAGTTTCACACCGTCAATGACAAGGACGGCAAGGGAAACACCATTGCAAACCCTGAGCATATAATTTGGGCCAGGTAAGACCAGCAAGTGCTCAGGTATCTAATAATTACCTAAAGAATGAGCTCCTAGTCCAGCTCATCTCGATCCCCACTTTGCAAGGTCTCTAGGCATACCTGGCCAACATGTTCTCCTCCACCTTGCGCTACCACGCCGCCCTCACGAATGCATAGAAGGGGAAGCAGAACGTGGCACCATACTTCTCCTATATGAGGTCGTTGGCAGATGAGCTAGCAGCCGCCGGCCAACCTCTTTCCAACGACTGGGTGTGTGTTGGAAATATGCCCTAGAGGCAATAATAAAATGTTATTATATATATTTCCACGTTCGTAATTAATGTTTATATTTCTGTGCTATAATTGCAATGACCCTGACTGTGAGATTCAGAAGAAAACTCATTTGCATGTGTGGAAATGTAAACACCAAGAGTTCCTGGTTTAGCCTCTAAGACCAGCTCATGTGCTAACTGATGATTACGTTTTCTTAATCATGGACATTGTTCTTGTAACAAGGATGTCAGTAGCAATGGGAACATATTGTTAGCAGAACAATGATGTTGAACCGACCCCAGTATTGAATGATATACTTAGAGATCACATCGTAACTACGTTATAAGTCATATCATGAAATGTTATCATATACGTAATTCCTTAGACCATGAGAGTATCGAGTTACTTCACACAGGAAGACATGCTTTGGTTCTTAGATGAATCCTCCCGTAAATGGGAAGTAGTAAAATAAGTTCTGGGTATGTCAGATGGTGTGGCTAGTGACTGTGATAGTTCAAGAATGGGATTTGCTCCTTCACGATGAAGAGATATTCACTTCGGGCCCACTCGGTATGACGGTATCCATTATAGTCTGGCCAGACGCATTGTGATTCAGTCACGGGGATACCGGAATACGATAACGAGAAAATGGACAAACGAGCAAAGAGGATAACGAGTGGCTTGTGTTCAAAAGTTGTTACACATGGGTGCCAAACTTCTCTCCTCTAACTTTGTCATATATCGCGAAGCAAAGGGAATGGTACATGAATAAACATAATGGTTCACTCGAAGTTTCTTCGTGTATGTGCGGGAGTCAACATGGGTGTCCATGGCTCCGCTGTTGATTATTGGCTATTGACAAAAGGCTGTTGACCTATGTCCGGAAGATGTTCTGAGTCATGTCCGCATTATACCGAACCTATTGGGTCACACACTTAACGAGCAGTAGTCTGTTAGAATACTAGTATGGTAGAAGGTTTAGTGGAAGCAAAGCAGAATAGTTCATACGGGTAACGGAAGTAGTTTCGGAGATTTATGGAATTGTTCATAAGGGCACCAGAAGTAGTTCTGGGTATTTAAGGATATGTCCGGATCACTCTGGAGTAGTCCCAGGTGGTTCCGAATCATATGAGAATGGTACTGGGGAAGTCCTGGATCAACCGGAATAGTTTCTAGATAATCGCTGGACGTCCTGACAACCTTCGCGGTCATCGGGTGGCTTAAATTGTAACTCGGATGGTTTTGTAAACTATCCGGATGGCACCGGAACGTCCGAGAACGGTCCCGGAAGGTCCTGGAAGTGCTCCAGAAGTGTCCGGAATGTCCCGAAACGGTCCCGATATGTCCCGGAAGGTCCTGGAAGCTTCTAGAAGGTCATGGAAGGTTCTGGAAGGTTCCGGGCGGTACCACCCACTCCCCTGCGCCCCTGGCCTTGGGGGGCAAGCCACCTAGGCTTCCCTGGCCGGCCAAAGGGGTGGGGGCACACCAAGGGGAAGGAAACCTCCTCCAGGTGGAAATACCAAAACCCAGTATGGCAGGTTTCCGGTGGGAAGGTGTGGGAAGGTTTGGAAGGCTTGGGAGTCCAAGTTGGACTCCCAATCCTCCTTGAGCTGCGCCCTAGGCCTCCTGGCCACCTATATAAGGTGAGCCAAGGGGAGGGGGAGAGCAAGACAACTTGTCCCCAAGGTCTATGCGCCACCCTCCCTCATCTAAACCCCGTTGCTCCACAATTAGACCCCGGTTTAGACGCTGTTCTAGATCGGAATCCATTAGGGTTTTCTCCCTCTAGTTTTCTCGGTGGCGTTTATCTCTGGACGGCGGAGCGCTGCTGGATTGCTGCTACGGGATGTGTGGATACTAATGGAGGGGTCGTACCTTCGACCCTTCTTCGAGGAGCTTGTTCGTGGGACTTGTCCGTGGGACTAGATCGCGGGACTTGTTCGTGCGATTGATCGAGGGACTGTTCGTGGGAGAACTTGCGAGGTCTACTTCCACTACGTCCACGAGCTTCACCAACTCTACTTCCGCTACATCGGTTGGTGAGCCATGAACTAAAACCTTGTATGCAATCTTCTTGGGTGATCTTGGGTTCTTGATTCGTAGGCCGAAATTTTTTGTTTTCTACTACGTTTCCCAACAGTGGTATCATGAGCGATCCTTGATTAGATGCATGTTTAGGTCTAGATCATATGTGTGATATGAGGCATTGATTTTCTTGTTGCTTCCCTGTCATGTGATTTTTTCTATGCTTGATGGCAAGTTGAGGTTTTGCTACAAGGATTGGGTTTTCCATCGATCCCTCTATGCTGCTTTCAGTATGCTGGTTGCCTTGATCATGGTCTACATCAGACTCCTTGGATCTCATCTTAATCTCGCAATAGAAGATTTAACATGGAGGGGCTTGTGGATTTTATGAACTCAAATCCACACGGGGGTCAAGCGTTTAACGAAGTTTGGCTTGTGGCATTAGTTGCTGCACGCACCCCGTATGTTAAACTAGCAACAAAAGAAGTATCGTGTTTTTTTTTCTAGGGTTTCTCGTTTGCCTTGTAAACCTGCTTAACAACCACGATAAAAGTTGCAACAACCCGTGTAGATGGCAATCTAACTTGTTTTTGCAGAGTATGCATGTGATGTGGTATAGCCTTCAAGATTTGCAATGTGTTTGTATGAGATGCTATATGTTATGTAATATTTATTCGCGACCTGCGTGTCGTGGTACGGCATGATGACTGGAGTCATATGATTGTCACTTAATTATGGCCTGCGTGCCAGAACTGTTTATTAGCTCGAGGCAAAGCAATCGATAGATGCCAAGGTGATGATCTACGATGCGGAGGTGGACCCCGACGCACATGCCGGAAGCCGTGGTGATGTTCCCGGCACCAAGGACAAAGTTGGTGGACACGGTGACTTCAACCACGACGACGTGAAGACAATGAAGACTTCACGAAGCAAAGGGCTATACTATATCACAAAATTTTATGAACTGCCTGTGATGTTTATCCCTTTGTTGCACCCTTGTTTGATGCGCGGTAGTCGTATTTTATTAGGGTGATCTCTCGCAAAACAATATCAAGTTGATAGTGTTCTACCAACTGTAGCACCGTCTATACTATGTTTCACACCGGAGCAGGTCATGTCACATGGGTGCACACGTGTGTGACACATAAAAGGCGGGTGTGTTAAAAGAACACACAACGCATTACACTTGGTTGTCTTGACGGTTTGGATAAAAGTTTGCTACCGGAACACGCCCATCGAAAGATGAATAAGAATCACCTTTGGCGTGATTGGCAAGTTGGCCTACCGGTCCAGTCTAAGTCATCAGTGATGTCACATCAATGGCGGACGATTGGGTTGGATCTTGAATCACTCCAGCATCAATTACGAGAGATATTGATCTGAGTGGGAGCGCACTTAGTAATTAAATTGATTAATCACAAGTGCAACTTAATTATGAACAAAGTCTTAGTATTTGCATTATCGTTGTAGAATAATGGCTCGCGTTACCACCTTCCCAATTGATTTTGATTAACTGTATTATCTGGTAAAAACTTTACGATTGGTACCGTATTGTGAGGACTATCCTCAATAGTGTCGAGAAGGAGCTTGTCCTATCGCAAATTTTTGATGCTCTCCCGCTGATGCTATGGATGATGTGACTTATGTCCATAATCCAAAATGCTAGAATTCCACGACAGCTAAGTGCATTGTCTTCACCACCATGAAACCGGAACTTCGAAAAGTTTGGGATAGTTATGTTATATTCATGGAACTGAAAAATAAGTTTTCAGTAGTAAGACAATTAATGTTGGATATAAGATATCTAGTACAATGTATGATTGTAAGCATTAGTGAAAATGTTCATTGTGCTCTAAACAAATCTGATAAGTGTGGCATCCAGAAGAACAATGATCATATGATGATGAGGATTAAGGGAAAGGAAGTTCCATAGGGTGTTAGTAAGACTTACACGCCGGAAAGTCCATGGCCTGCGCCACCCTTGATCATGTGTGATCTTCTGTGAGTAGGAGTGACATTGGAAATAGAACTATGATACGTATAAAGGCAAAACGAAAGAAGACCTGGAATAACCAGCTCAGAAATGAAAGTCATACGGAGTTATAGATGAATTCATTGCTGGTCAAGAGATGTAATTCTTGGGAATCATGATTAAACAGTTAATTGTGGATTCTGTATATTGTGATCAAACTGTTGATCACCGGAATATCACATCGATTTTATATTGTTGCAACTCGATACAAGAAATACTATGGCCTTTATGACTAGCTAATGATGAGTTTTGACACGCTCGGGAACACGGTAAAAGGTTTACTATACCGTGTGTTGACTCTATGATTATCTTCATAATTCATTTTAGAGATGAGTAAATTGTTACTACACTTTAGCCTTGTTGCAAAACATCATTTTGAATCATGTTTGTTGCAAGAGAGTTGTTCAAAGCTATGAATAACGTAAAGGCCATACTTCCATTATGAATAGGTTGTATGTTATGAATCTTGATAATAATACTAAACATCCATAACACTGACGCTAAACGTCGCAAGACTGACAGAAATACCACATAGATGTGGCACTGCCGTTTATCACAAGTGACATAACATGCATGAAGAATTTCCATAAGTGATGGACTTTCGAGTCATATGATTAGGAATCACTTGACGCTTGCGATCTTTGTCTCGAAGTAATGTGACTAAAACACCGTTGATAGGCCATACATGAACGGGAAACTAAACCATTGGTAATCATACATGATGATGTGTGTAGTCCAATAAGTGTAGTTGTGTGCAGTGGATTGCCTATCTTCACTCATGAATTGAAGTAGATATGTGGATATCTGTTCAATAGAGACATACGTCTGAAATCTTTAAAATGTTTAAGGAATTTTAGAGTGAAATAGAAATTCATTGTAACAAGAAAATAAAGCTTCTGCAAATTAGATTGTAGAAAGTAATATTTGAGTTACAAGTTTAGCGAAAGTCTGATGAGTTGTGAAGAAGTGTCATAACTTGCGTCTCTTGGAACACCACTATGAGTAAAGTGTTCGAGAGATGTAATTAAGCCATGTATGACACGGTAAGATCAAATATGATGTTTATCAATTTGCCATTATACTTATTAAAGTTATGCGTTAGTGACTACGGCTTTTACACTGAAAAGAGCACCATCAAATCTGTTGAAATGACACCATATTAGATGTGGTATGGACTGTTAAAACCATGTTGTCTTTTCTTAAAATTTGGGTATATGAGGCATATGTTTGACATACTCAAAACCCCAAATCAGATAAGTGCTACTTTGTTAAGGTTATGCCAAAAGTTTTGGTATTCCTCTATCACTAAACAAAACCAAAATTGTTTGCTGTTAAGAACAATGTGTTTTGAAGAAAATGGTTTCTTACAAAATAGTGAGTGGGAGGACAGTGCAACTTGTTAAAGATTGTTGAATCTTCAAATAAGTGCACAGCTGAACCACACAGGTTAGAAAAAACTCGTACAAACATTCATGATATGTAAAACGAGATATTATTGTTCGACAATGATAAACCTGTGACATACAAAGAAGCGTTGATGGGCCCTGACTCCAGGATTTGGCTAAATGCCAAATAATCCGAGATAGTATCCATGGAAGCAAGTCAAGTTTTGAACTTGGTAGACCCTCCGAAAGACTAAAGTCTGAAGAATATATATATGGATCTATAATTGATTCGGATGAAATTGTTTTATCCATAAAGCTCAACTCGTTGGAAAATTGTTTTCTAGCAAGTTCAAAGGTTGACTATGGCAAAATAGTTTCGACCGTAGAGATGCTTTAGTCAGTTCGGGTTATATTAGCAATTACTACATATCTCATTTATAGGATATGGTAGAATGAACGTCAAAACAACGTTCCTACACGGAAAAATAACAAAGGACGTATATGTGATACGACCGGAATGTTTTGTCAATTCAAAGGATGCTAAAATAGATGCAAGCCTTGGATGTCCAGTGATGGACTGAAGCTAGCACAATGGAGTTGGAATTTTCGTTATGATGAAATTGCCAAAAGAGTTTGTTGTCATCAGGAATAACGAAAATGCTTGAATATTCAAGAAAGTAAGTGGGAGCTGAATGATATTTCTAAAACCTTATGTAGATGACATATTGTTGATTAGAAATGATGTAAATTTCTTGACACGATTAAGGACTTCGTTGGAAATAGTTTTCAGTTGAAGAACTTGGGCTGATATAGCATTAGTATTGAGCACAGTGATCTATGAAGATAGTAAGTGCCTGATCATGCTAAAGCCAACACTACATATTGACATGATACTAAAGTAGTTTAGTATGAAATGCCAAGAAACATGTTCTTGCCAAAGTCGTGGTGAAAAGTTGTTTGCAGAAATCAGTGTTGATGAACACAGATAAGCAAAAACACGTGAATTGAATTCCACTCACCTGTGTGTTTGGATTAATCATGTACACCATAATATGTAAAACAACCAGATATGTCCAGTGCTCCAAAAGGTTGTGAGCAAGATACCAAAGTGATCAATATGTTGATCATTGGACAAACAGTGAAAAATTAAACTTATGATAGATAAGATTTGTTTCTCGGAAAATGGAGAGAATGAAGAGCTCGTTGTAATGGGTTACACCAGCTTGAATGTTTGATGTAAATAGTTACACCAATTCAGTCTTCATACTTACTCCGAACGATTTTCGATTTTAATTGGGATTATGTGTTTCACACGTAAGGGTGGCGCAATATGAAGGAACTTTGTCAAGTTCGATACTGTGGCGAATTCTATCACACAGGCTAAGTATATTGTTGCTTAAAGAAGTAACAAGGAGGGTATTTTGAATCATCAGTTCATTTATGAACATGGTATGGTTTCCTAGATGCTTGAAGCTCATGGAACATTGATGAATGATTTCATGACTTATTCTAAAGGAACCAAGGTCCTACCAATTGATTCAAACATATACAAAGCTAAACTGATAAAATTAGTGAATTTTATGATAGCGTGAAAACGCGAAGATATGCAAGATACAAACGGGCCTGAAACGTCAGATCCGATGATGAAGTCTATACCACAAAAGAAGCATGTATTACACCGGTATGCCATAGGTGTAAAGTGCTCAAGCACTGATAATATTATTGACTCTAGTGCAAGTGGGAGACTGTTGGAAATATGCCCTAGAGGCAATAATAAAATGTTATTATATATATTTCCACGTTCGTAATTAATGTTTATATTTCTGTGCTATAATTGCAATGACCCTAACTGTGAGATTCAGAAGAAAACTCATTTTCATGTGTGGAAATGTAAACACCAAGAGTTCCTGGTTTAGCCTCTAAGACCAGCTCATGTGCTAACTGATGATTACGTTTTCTTAATCATGGACATTGTTCTTGTAACAAGGATGTCAGTACAATGGGAACATATTGTTAGCAGAACAATGATGTTGAACCGACCCCAGTATTGAATGATATACTTAGAGATCACATCGTAACTACGTTATAAGTCATATCATGAAATGTTATCATATACGTAATTCCTTAGACCATGAGAGTATCGAGTTGCTTCACACAGGAAGACATGCTTTGGTTCTTAGATGAATCCTCCCGTAAATGGGAAGTAGTAAAATAAGTTCTGGGTATGTCAGATGGTGTGGCTAGTGACTGTGATAGTTCAAGAATGGGATTTGCTCCTTCACGATGAAGAGATATTCACTTCGGGCCCACTCGGTATGACGGTATCCATTATAGTCTGGCCAGACGCATTGTGATTCAGTCACGGGGATACCGGAATACGATAACGAGAAAATGGACAAACGAGCAAAGAGGATAACGAGTGGCTTGTGTTCAAAAGTTGTTACACATGGGTGCCAAACTTCTCTCCTCTAACTTTGTCATATATCGCGAAGCAAAGGGAATGGTACATGAATAAACATAATGGTTCACTCGAAGTTTCTTCGTGTATGTGCGGGAGTCAACATGGGTGTCCATGGCTCCGCTGTTGATTATTTGCTATTGACAAAAGGCTGTTGACCTATGTCCGGAAGATGTTCTGAGTCATGTCCGCATTATACCGAACCTATTGGGTCACACACTTAACGAGAAGTAGTCTGTTAGAATACTAGTATGGTAGAAGGTTTAGTGGAAGCAAAGCAGAATAGGTCATACGGGTACCGGAAGTAGTTTCGGAGATTTATGGAATTGTTCATAAGGGCACCAGAAGTAGTTCTGGGTATTTAAGGATATGTCCGGATCACTCTGGAGTAGTCCCAGGTGGTTCCGAATCATATGAGAATGGTACTGGGGAAGTCCTGGATCAACCGGAATAGTTTCTGGATAATCGCTGGACGTCCTGACAACCTTCGCGGTCATCGGGTGGCTTAAATTGTAACTTGGATGGTTTTATAAACTATCCGGATGGCACCGGAACGTCCGAGAACGGTCCCGGAAGGTCCTGGAAGTGCTCCAGAAGTGTCCGGAATGTCCCGAAACGGTCCCGATATGTCCCGGAAGGTCCTGGAAGCTTCTAGAAGGTCATGGAAGGTTCCGGAAGTTTCCGGGCAGTACCACCCACTCCCCTGCGCCCCTGGCCTTGGGGGGCAAGCCACCTAGGCTGCCCTGGCCGGCCAAAGGGGTGGGGGCACACCAAGGGGAAGGAAACCTCCTCCAGGTGGAAATACCAAAACCCAGTATGGCAGGTTTCCGGTGGGAAGGTGTGGGAAGGTTTGGAAGGCTTGGGAGTCCAAGTTGGACTCCCAATCCTCCTTGAGCTGCGCCCTAGGCCTCCTGGCCACCTATATAAGGTGAGCCAAGGGGAGGGGGAGAGCAAGACAACTTGTCCCCAAGGTCTATGCGCCACCCTCCCCCATCTAAACCCCGTTGCTCCACAATTAGACCCCGGTTTAGACGCTATTCTAGATCGGAATCCATTAGGGTTTTCTCCCTCTAGTTTTCTCGGTGGCGTTCATCTCTGGACGGCGGAGCGCTGCTGGATTGCTGCTACAGGATGTGTGGATACTAATGGAGGGGTCGTACCTTCGACCCTTCTTCGAGGAGCTTGTTCGTGGGACTTGTCCGTGGGACTAGATCGCGGGACTTGTTCGTGGGATTGATCGAGGGACTGTTCGTGGGAGAACTTGCGAGGTCTACTTCCACTACGTCCACGAGCTTCACCAACTCTACTTCCGCTACATCGGTTGGTGAGCCATGACCTAAAACCTTGTATGCAATCTTCTTGGGTGATCTTGGGTTCTTGATTCGTAGGCCGAAATTTTTTGTTTTCTACTACGTTTCCCAACAGTGTGGACTACCAACCATTTGGCTCTGCCCTTGAATCGGTATTGAGAGTATATGGTAATCATAAGAGATACATTGGATATCCCACTATTTTGCTGAACTCAAACAGAACAAGTATTTTCATATTGAGAGTTTAAGACTGCACTATTCTTTTGATAAAGGGAATATATTAATATCATAAGGATGGCAATTACACCCATCCTATGTACCACCAGGATATGACAAAGACAACCAGGATGCACACAACTCGAAAAAGAAAACGAAAAATAAAAGGACACCACCAACAAAGGCACAATCCGGAAAACATAACAGTTCCCCAAAAGCGGCGCCTTCAATAAAGAAAACCGCACAAACACCATCATCGCCCAATCAAAGATCTTAAGGTTTTTACCCTGAAGAAAGTTTGAGCTCTCAAAATAATACCTTTAGCAAGGCAGTTGCCAAGCACAACCAAAGAAGGTTAATGTTAGGATTTCACCTTAAGTCGATTCAGTTCTTATAATTTTTATTATTTATGATCTTTATTATACTACAATGTTTAAAATGAATATATATAAGGTTTTCTCGCAAAGAAAAATCTGAGTGTCCCATTGAGGATAACCAGAAAATCTACATGTCCCTTAATCGCCGCCATGCGCTAGCCCTAGCCTCTAATCCTCCACCTCATGGGAAACATCAGCTGTTCCCAAGCCTCTCACGGCCCGGCGATACAAACTCACGTGGCCGTTGGATCTGATAACCAACAGTACAGGTGGAGTTCCTGGATTTGCGCATAATTATTGAACGCCTAGGCAGTTTTCCGCAGATTTGCTAGAGCTGCTCCGATGATAGACGGATATCAGTTCCAAAGGCCTATCTCTCTCTAGTTCATGGAAGCACCACTCCCGCAATACCTCCAATTATGCATCTTTTTCTAAAAAAACCTATTATGTATCAAATTTTGAAATTATACTTTTGTATAGCACAAGTGAATCGAGAAGTTCGTATTTACCAAGCTGGAACAATTTTCATGTTAGGTTTATTCTTATGCAAAGTAACTGGAACTTTTCTCACAAAGAGATTCATGCGTGAAACTTCATCAACTGTAGTGCAAACATTGTAACAAGAAACAACTTGTACTCAATGGTAATAATCATACCAAGAATCTAGACATTTGACCAGGACTTGTTTTTGTCACAAATATGTTCGTTCACCTTTAGCTTCCAATTTAGCTCCTTAATGGTAATAATCCCCTTGCAAGGCCTCCCTTGAGTTAGTGACAATCAGTCCCAGAACATGTGGCTTCATATTCAACTTTAGCTTCCCCATCCAAACTTTCATAACTAAAGTTGGTCATTTCTCATCATGCTTTCAATTTAAACTCAAATAGTTTAGATTTCACTAAAACTCATGTTCTTGATGCATCCCACTTCTATTGCAATATCAACGCGACTAAATCAAAATACTCCTCATGCAACCAACTAAGCTAGAAACTCAGTTGTGCATGCAAGTGTAGAAAGTTCCGGTGTTGATCTACACCGAGAATAGTGTGTTTTTCGTATGTAGGTGAAAAGAATGATTCAGATCTACACCGAGAATACTTGATAATGCCATCTCGAACGATGTTGCTAACACATATGAAGGTCCACCACACTAGAACTACTAGAGGATCAGGTACACATGCAGCAGTTGTACGACTAAAGGTGGGAAACACAATGGTAGTGTTCTTGAGCAGCGCCAAGGAACAACATGTGTTTTTTAATCCCCTCGACATATTTCTGTAACCAATTGTTGAGTTTTTTTATGGTACATCTAAACTATAAGTGCTATCCATTCTCAATTATTCAATGAACTAGATCCATCAATACTACCCAAAAAATCAATATCATATATAATTTAAAGGGTAAATTTGGAAGACAAACAAAACAACCACAACAGATTCTTTTTTGGGAAAACAAAACAACCACCAAAGCTGCATATGCAAAATCAGAAGCGCGTGTGTTTTCTTGTCAAAAAAGTTCTTCCATTCCAGCTTTGTTGAGGCAAACCCGACCCATCAAGTATTTTTCAACGAAGATGCAACGAAGAGTAGACTATACTTCGATTCATGCCAGTCGGTGCCGTTCGCCACGGAGTTCACCGCGGCCGAAACTAACCTCCCGATTGACCGATCATATCTAAATGCATTGTTTCCCGGCGACCATGCGTCGTATCTATACACAAAAAGACGGTTGCATACAAGCAACATATGACATGCCAATTGGATCTCGCGGAACACATGACAGGGGAACAACGGTACGCAGCACCGCACTACCGTACATGATGGACGTGTCGTACAACATCGACGCTCCGGAGGACCAGCGGATGAGGCAGGACGAGGGTAGTTACGGCCAGGCATTCTAGAAATTACCAATAAAAATTTGACAAAACTACTCATCTATTTAACGGCCGAATTGGTTTAATACAACACTGTCCAATAAGTAGTACAATGTATTGTAAAAAATCTTACATTAACGGACAGATGTACAAGTTCTATTTGAAAGTTTACATTGTCAATCTTCTACAAATTATATATGCCTCTATTTTTCTCGGTTAATGTGTTTTTCGAATTGGGCCTTACAAGACAGAGTATTGCGTAATCATAAGAGATGCTAGCTATTAGTGCTTAACTTTTTTTTTGAGCTCATATAGAAGTAAATATTATGAATGCTCTATTAAACTCTTGTAAACTTCAAGTCGGAAAAGAAGTAACCTATCGTTCATTCATTGTCGTATTTAGTAATGCATTCAATCCATAAATACCTAAGGATGCATGTGAGCATGGATAGCTAGCTATCTTCCGGGTGATGGGAATGATGATGTGAAGTATCACATAGTAGTCATTCAAAAGTGAGAGTTGATATCATTGTACGTAGGACTGAGATGCATCGAGTGTACGTGTTCTGATAAGATGGAGGATATTGTTTAGAAAATTGGTCAATGCTGCGTCCGTCAGCCCTAGCCAGCAGACCAAGGTTGCCTCACAAAACAATAATTTGTCTCTAAGCCCAGTACCTCGACCAGAAATTGGTCACTGAGTTTATCATACTTTTCAGTCAGGCCCGTAGAAACAGTCACCATAATTCATGGGTAGATAAAGAAGGACTCATTAATGACTGTCAAGTCTCAACATCGTATTATGTTGGCATTTGTGGAAGCACACCAAATAATACGTTCTCAGTGGCTGATGAACACAATATGTTGATCGTACATGTTTGGCATTCTCAAGTAAGGTATACATGAAAGATACACATAGTTTCATAATTGATTTCAGCTTTCAAAGGTGTTTGTTGCTGCATATTGTTCGATCACATTAGTTAGCACAGACTACTTTCCAAGAAAAAAAAAATACAAAAACCACATACAAAGTGATTGAGCCGGTCCTCCGCAGCATGCATTGATGTTGGCAGTACCACAAGAGCATGCTTAATGTTCTAGTTTTGTCATGGTCATCCAACGATACTTCAGACTTCAGAGAGATACACACAACACATAGGCATTCACGACAATAGACAAAAACCAACTGACCCGTCTCCGGTTCAATTTCCAGAGCCCAACTACACGAGCTTGTTTCCTACGAGATCAATGGTGAAATGCAAGTAGAGATACCTCCGGTTCACCGGATGAAACTCCAGTGGACACATATACATTCCGAAAGCAAAAGGAAGAAAATAACGGGATGGTGTTCTTTACTATCTTGTTAGTTTTGTTACCACATGGAAATTTGTGTTTCAATGCTCAATATATGAGTAGTCACTTTCCATTTCCTTACACGAGCTCTTATATACGAGGCTTAAAATCAAAGCACAAGATTTACCGTGGTGGTCAGTGATAGATGTGGTTCTTGAAATAGCTTCGCTCCAATTTACACTTCAAACACAGGAATGAAGTAACTTCGCGTTCATTTATTGCAGGCGCCTCTCCGAAGTTGTGCATTCACATGATAAATACTCCCTTCATATGTGGTAGTGGAGACGTAGAGCAAAAGTGAGGCTAGCTATACACGTGTGAAAGAGGGTGATGGAAAACATGAGTCACCATGCAAAAGTTTTGATGGGAGTGGGATGCATCGAGAATAAGAGGCAAACTCTACCAGCACATGAACAGATGTATTTCTCGGAACAGTTTGCTCACAGAATTCATAAAGGGCAGGCGGTCCGGTGGTAGTCAGTGCTTCACGTTATCTTCTCTCACGACCCTTTCGGCCTTTCGTCTAGATTTTCCCCTGTAGTAGAGAGATTCGGTCTGGAGGGAAGATATGATGTATTCCATAGTCTCCGTCGACTCCGTAGCTGCATACAGCATCTCCGCTGTCTCCATCGTTGACGAGGAGCGGGATCGGGTGTACGTACCCCTTGTCTCGGGAAATCAGCTTTTCGTAAAAAACAATGCAAGAGATGTCTGGATGACCATCTCCTCCTGCATGTGACATTAATACATATATGAAAGGGTAGTGTGATGTTTACATGTCCAATTCATAACTTAGACATGGCACTGGTTCATCAACAGGAATGCGGATCTTATCATTTTGAGCGAAGAAAGGTAATATTGTGTAGCCCATGGACTCAATATTTGTTTTCAAATGTCATATATGAACATCGTTAGACAAAAAAAGGTGAATTACCCACAGGCTACCCATATTTCGATGCCGGCAAGCGTTGTAGACCAAGCGGGCTTCACGGATAGGTTTTTCATCAAAAACAATGTGAGGGTTGTGCGGATGACCAGCTCCACCTGCATGTGGTCCATGTATGAAAGGCTTGTGTGCTTTTAATTATACATTGGTTATTGTACTTTGTAAATAGGGTATCTATAATGGATATGAAATATGTGTTTACCCTATTTTTAATTAAAAAAATTAGAATTTAATTTCAAATTAATGATACTTTAATTGGTAGGGATTAAATTTTGGATAATATTCTGATATGATGGTAACTGTGGTGCACTCGTTTATCGGAGGCAATTCATGTTTTACAAAGCTTCACAACACACACGTTTCCTCACTGAAAACTACCGTGTAGGATGGAAACATACATCACACATATTGTTCTTATAATGGCAGTGCAATTGTCCGAAATATCGCCCATGCTTTAGCATCAAAAAAATGACTGCAATTAGTCCATACAGCACTCACGTTTGAGAAACAAAAAACGTGTGCAAGTATTCCATACAACACACATGTTTCGTCTCGAAAACTTTTGTGCTAATATACATATTGAAAACGGTGCACGATTTAAATGTGTGTGTGACAGGTCTCGCATCGCATACACTACAACTATAAAAAACGTTGTTGAAGTAGTAGCGCCGCACACATTTTGAATTACATAAGCATGTGTGACGTAGGACGCATCGTAAATAGGGCAGTAAATAATTAAATCGTTCTTGATCAACTTGTGGTCCAGTGATCATCTCCAGTTTCAACCTCATCACAAACATTGTACCAGAGTAAATAGCATGTTATAAATCCACCATCTCTCTTCTCACACAATTTATTATAGTCGTCACGTATGCATCTACGTGATCTCGCTCTATCGTACATGGTTATCATGTATTGTGTGAAATAGGTCCCCCTATTGTACGGTGGTTCAAAGCAGTTTAAGCGAATGTGATCAAACCCATTTGTGTGTAGCACTTAACTTCACTATAGTGTGAGCCCACTTAAATTATGAGACGAAGGTGCAGAAGCTGATGTTTATGTGAGGATTTACTTCGTTGATTTTCCTAACCAAGATGAATGCCAATGTATTCTGGAATGTTCTCCTCTTACCAGATCTCGCAGACGAGGACGAGGCTCCCACCTTCCTGGTAGTTTTGGAAGGATGAGGCGGCTACCTTCTATCCAGCTCCATTTATAGTCATCGCCGAGGTCAGGGTCCATGCATGTTACATTGGAGTGCCCCTTGATTTCCACAAAATAATATGTTACTTTGAAGCAAAGCCTAGTGTAAGAAAAAAATCACTCCTGATCGCTCCCTATAGAAACACCTATTAGCAATTCACTAACCGTACTACACAAACAAACAATTATTATTAAATTCTGCAAATAAAAACATTTCCGCATTTTGTAATTGATTACGGATGTAAAAAAGTTTCACAAATTTTAAAGATATTTGCGAAAAGTCCAGAAAATATAAAAATCATACCTTTTGTAATAATCAATAATTTGGAATAAATTCACCAATTTATCATTTTATACTAATTTAAGACAATTGTATGAATTTAGATAATACCTAAAATTTAGATAATTTCAAAATTCAAGTAATTTGAAAAATGTTTGAGAATTCATATAAACTAATGGATTTGAAAATTGTTCATTATCTAGAGAAAGTCCACGATTTGGAAAATGTTCACAAATTCAAAAACAATGTTCGTGGATTTATTAATTTCAAGGATTTAAAAATATGCACGTATTTAGAAAACTATGTTCATATTTTCAAACATTATTAAAGTTAAACAAAATAAATGAATAAAAATGAGTACAAAATCCGATAAAAATATAAACATGATGAAAGTAAAAATATTGCCGAAAGCTTCAGAAAACTGAAAGAGTGTGTTGGGGCTAGTTTGGGTACAACATTAAATCTCGTTGCTCAGCTGCAGTCGGCGCCTTCTACTAATTGCACTGTATGAACCCGGTATCTATAATGGAGTAATTTCGATTTAAATGCGGGAAATAAGTAACATGGCTTTCATTTATTGCACGTCATCTCTCTGGAGTGGTGCATTCATATGATAAATACTCCAGTCATATGTGGGCATGGAGCTGTGGAGCGAAGTGAGGCTAGCTAGGTGGATGAAAGAAGATGATTAGGAGAACATAGAAAATAAATTGCTCGGTGGTGAGAGAAGTTTAGATGGGAGTGGGATGCATCAAGAATAAGAGGTCAACTGACCGAACATATGAACGGATGCATTTCTTCAAACAGTTTTGTCAAGCATTTCATTGCGCGCATCGCCTCCATCTCTCCTTGTGATGGTGAGTTTGGCTGGATATACTAAACTTGTATGTCGCGCAAGAGATGATGAGAGGTGGCAGGATAAGTTGTGGGGGCAGTACTATAATCACTTTCGCCAGCTCCTAATGACCGGTTTGGCATCCATGAGACAGCTGCAGTGAAGACCACACCAGCTGGCATTCGCAACACCTATCCCCTTCAACATGACACACACAAAATTGGGCAAAGCTACACTTGACGAAACATAGACGGACATGGAGAACAAGATCTGTTCTTCGGCAAAAGAGCTTCATTCAGAAGGAGGACATGATGGGAAGATATTATTCCATGCAGCTTGTGACGTCACCGTTAGCCACATACCTAGACTAAGCCCTAGCCAGATTTAGGGTTACCTTAAGTTGGATTCCTACTTCGCAGCCTTCCACATGATATAAGTTGGAAAAACTTATCGACCTCTCTTTCTGTAGAGGTATAAAATGCTTTAATTTAGTATCCATTTCATATTTACATGTAGTAGCTGGTATTATAAAATATAAAAAAAACATTGAATAGTATAAGTACTTCCATCCATGATACAAATTTAGATAACATATGTTAGTGCTTTTTTTTCGCGAAATCGCAAGGGATTGTGTATCTTTAATTAATACAAGGAGGAGAATAAGTTGCCTAGTACAAGCCCTAGCTTGAACTAAATTAGGCTTAATGGAGGGAAACAGGGGAGAGAGGAATTAGAACATGCACCGCATGCAGATCACTCAGGAAAGATGTTGACCAAGCTACGGTTGCCACCCATTGCCCAGGTGCATGTCTTTCTGATGATGAGCTTGAGCAGCCTTAGGCAGGGATGTGTGTTTCACGTCGAAGGTCGCGGCGTTGTGGTGCTTCCAGAGGAACCAAGTGGAGAGAAGAATGATGGAGGATATCGTCTACCGGGCACGCATCAACGGCCGACGTCGTGCCACCACTGCGCGAAAAGGTCATCGTGTGAGGGAATGGGTCGGTGCATCTAAGCTAGGAAAGAAGCTCATGCTATAGCTACCTGTAGAATGACCACCCGACCAGGAGGTGATGCATGCTCTTCGGCTTCTGGTCGCACAGAGGGCGGAGGGCGGCATGGGGGAGGACATATCTCTGGCAAGCCTCTCGGTAGTGCAGCATTGATCGAGAAGGGCGAGCCACTTGAAGATCTTGATGTGGAGGGGGGCTAGTTCACTAGGTCAGGCGCTAGTGCTGATCCTCGGTCTTGCGAAGAGAGCGTCGTAGCTGGAGGCAACGGAGTAGTACGTTCCGCTGGCCGTTCGCCTCCAAGAGGACCGGTTGCGAGACCGTGCGAGGCTGGTGTGGCTAAGCAGGCGTCATAGGTGGATGTACCGCACCATGGCAGCCAGAGGGGCCGTTGATGTCTCTGTGGCCTTGTTCGGTTAATCCCCTTGCCACATGGATTGAAGGGGATTGGAGAGGTTTGAGAGGAATTGACCTTCAAACCTCTCCAATCCCTGCTTAACCGAACAAAGCCTGATGGAAGCGCACTGGTGAAGCGCCTCAGGGACTCTGCAGATATTACATATGTTTGTATGATATCAATAATTTTTGTTTTATCTCTAACCCCCAATGTGTTGACTTGACTTTAAATGTATGATCAGTACACAGAAAACTATATTGATTTTTGGTAAAGCTGGGGAAAAACAAGCTGAAAGTGTACAGGGCCCTACTAGCACATATGCAAGTACTATGCTTGCTCATTTCTCACGTATGATAGAGGCTGGAAACCAAAGCCATCAGCTTTGCTTGCTATCACGGGATCAACCAAAGCAAATTACTGAGCCTCGACCATTGTACACGAGCAAGTCTCATGTTCTGCTCCTCTGTTCCTTACTCTGCTCCAAGCACCAACAAAGCAAAGCCTAGCTAACAACGAACAATTAATGTTAAATATTAGTTTTTATATGTGTGTTTACTTCCGTAATGCTTATAGATGCTAAGTAATAATAAAAATCCAGACCCCATAATTAGCATAGCGTGTAGCACAACAGTCTTTTAATCTTGACGTTTGTTTGTGCTTATTCGTCGCCGTGTTTAAGGCTCATTTCCTTGGATTGACGCTCTCCTCCATGGATATCATTGTTTCAAAAGTTTGAGCCTCTCTAAATGTACGCGTCCTTGGCTTTACAACATTGGATTTCGACCGTCAATAGGTTGGTGAGATACTATTAGGCTTTGGAGATTGATCACTGAGAAGCTCGGCCTCGTACATATGGACGCATCCACATGGCATTCGGAGGGCTCCGTCAAGGAGTGGTGGGACAAGAGAACTGACATGCAAAACCAAATAGACGAACAATGTCCTCCCTCACCAGGCTTGTGGGTTGGACAATTTGGAATTAAAAATGTTGTTTTTCTGACCAAGATAGAGAGAGAGTAACGGAATGTGAATCCGAGCTACGCGAGGAAAACTGCTACGGTTTCCGCGGCGATGGCGGTGGCGGAGGAAGGCGGTGCAACTGGGCGAAAGTGCCGTTAGCAATTGGGCCCGGGCCAATAAAGGAGTACTAATCGGACCAGGTCGGCATCCCAGCTCAACGCAAAATTCTATATCACGATACCAGCAGCTCTGCTCTCGTTAGCTTAAGAAATTACAATCTACTTCCTTTGTGAACTAATATAGGATGCTTTAGATCACTAAAACATTGATCGAAAACACCGTATACTAGTTTACAAAGGGAGTACATGGATCAACAACCTGTTTGTCGTTCTGTTACATGACCGCCAAACATGAGATCGTCATAGGAATGGAGAATTGGAGATTCCGATTCAGACAAAAGAAAAGCATCTACAGAAAACCAACACCTCACCAGCAGCAACTATTTACAGCCATCATGTCGAGTGTCCATACCCGGTGTCCATGGCACGCCGGCCACAACGATGAGCAGCCAGATCTGGGGGTTGCACGCTGGCCCCAGCAGACCACCAGATGTCGGCCACTAAGGACTGGATGAAGGAACATTTCACCAGTAGAATGCCACATCGCCAACACGAAACAACGGTGAGGGAACACTGTTGTCTCCGGCGGCCGAGCCATCTATGGCAGCCCCACTTGCCAGTCAGGAATATCGTGATCCACTCCAAACTGGAAGGACCGCAGACTGGATTCCAGGCCGCGCGATACCAGGTCACGAACTTCTGAGGGCAGAGAAGGAGGAAAGAGACGGTGGTGAGGAGCAAGTTGCAAGCACCCTATTCTCTATTAGATGATTGGCATAAAACCTCCGGACCTCTCTTCATTCTAAATGTTGGTCCTCTTTTCAGTAAAATTAGCCATCGCTTGGGTTTCAAGCCAAGCGGAATTCTATTTCCGAAATGGACGTACATTTTTACGTGATTAAGCAACATGATGAGTAAGACTAATCATACCTCACAGAACAAGGTAAATCACCTTGCGCACCACTGTACATCAAGTTTTTGTGTTCATTTTTCAACTGCTCCGGCGGACTAAAATTGTATTTTTACATCCTCCTAGCCCATAGAAACACGAATTGAAATACATGCATATCTCTCTGAACAAAATGAGCAATGATGTACACATAGAACTTTCATTTGGATTCATTTTCTATTGTTTTCCAACATGGGCGGTTGGAGATAATAACTCAGCACTCATTGCACCATCATCTTTCACGAATATCATGGAAACACGATAGATACCGCGACAAAAGATCAGCAGGCGATGTTACACTAGAAATATGTATTATTTTGTTTGCGCCTACATACAGAAGACACAATATTGTCGGTGTAGATCAACACTAAAACTTTTCGCAGTTGGATGTGCAAGCGAGTTTTTAGCATTATCAGGAACACCCTCATTATGTAGATTGGGTCGCCCTGATATTGCAGTAGAACTGGGATGCATCGGGTTGCTAAAATCTTAGGTCACATCCCCATGTATGCTAGTAGCCTATGAACCATTATTTTGCAAAAACAAGTTGCCTATGAGCCATCGCCCATGGAGGCAGCACTGCACAAGCGTGCGACTTGCAACGCAGCCTCCCGAGGGTTGTTCCGATCATGTGAGTTCCCTAATTCCTACGCCATGCCGATCCCAATATTTTCGCTTGCTATAGTCCTTCTCTCGGTTCTCTGATCCCATCCCAATGTTTCTCTCATGCACATGCGCGAGCGCCTCCCGATAGGGATAAACAGCAGCAGCCGCTGGGAATAGGAAGGAAAACGTGGCTTGGACCGTAATTCATCAACTGATTTTGAATCTATATATTCTCTAGATCTCAAGGGTAATCTCTTTGATGGTTTGTACTTCCTAATACACTCTTTGTCAATGGTTATTCATACAATTTTTCAATATGACACCTAGACTCAAGTTGTAATGGTTATTGATAGCTTTCCTCCCGATTGATCAATCATATCTAAATGCATTGGTACGATAGGATGAGCAGCCGGTGTTTCCCCGGCGACCACACGTACACAAGAAAGCAAGCAACACACGCACGCCATTTCAATTGAATATCGCAGAACACATGACAAGCAAACAACGGTGGCAGCACCGCATAACCGTGGCTCAGCGGCTGGATGAGCGAGTACATGATGGACGTGACATACTACAACAACAATGCTGCGGATGAGTTCCGCCATCCACTTGCTCCATTCTTAGTCATCAAGGATGGATGGTGCATCGACAAAGGAAGTTCAGTTGGAGCTGCTGTTGTCTTGAGAGGTGATCGACGTTGGTCGAGGTGTGGTGGACCTTGGTGATGCTTAGTTTAGGACAGGCGCTTATGTTATGTATTTGTGTTGTCCGTAGATGTTGTAGCTCCGGAGCTAATATGGTTGTTGTTTTTCTTCATCTTTTTTGATCTTTGGATCTTCGCCATGTTGTTCTTCTACTCCTTTCTGCGAAATATGAACAAAGCAAAGTTGCAGGAAGTCAACAGATACCAGTGCATGAGCCTCTAAATGTGCTAGCGGCAGTCCTCTGTTCCTACTCTACTGTTCAGTCACCGGTAAAACAGAGCATACCTAAGAAGGAGCAATTATTCTATCTCCTTTTCAAATCTTAGATTGTTCCATGTGTCTTTTGTTCCATAAGCATAACAAATGCACAAAAAAACGTGATGAAATATAATAAAAATCAACGTCCCATAATCTTGTAGGCTCCAAAGCAGAATAGCAGTAGCAGTACCACCACAAGAGCCTTCTTAAAGTTCTAGTTTGTTCATGGTCATCCAAGAATCCTTTAGATTTCAGAGAGATGCACACAACAGACAATACACAGGCATTCATACCAACAGATCATATCTATTTAGGATTTACTAGGTATGCATGCCAAGTTGTCAACAGCTAAAAAATCAACTAATGAGAGCCGTGTCTAATTCTTGTTTTGGAGCACAAACTACACGAGCGAGTTGCCCAAATCAATAATCAAACGCAGATTGAGATACTTCCCCTTGACTGGATGAAACTTCAGTGGCCACATACGCATTCAGAAAGCAAAACGAAGAAACTAACGAGATTTGCATTTCAATGCTCAATATATGACTAGTCAGTTTTCCTTTCCTTTTATGAGCTCTTATATATGAGGCTGAAAATCGATACACAATATTCAGCGCCGTGGTCAGTTATAGAAATGGTTCTTCAAATAGCTTCGCTCCAATTTAAACTTAAACTCATGAAAAAAGTAATTCACTTATGTCTTTCAGTGCCGCTTCTCACCATCTCTTGCGTCTCATACAGGTCCGGCATATCCAACCACTCTCATGATCCCTAGGAAGTACAGTGGTGCCACACTTAATGAAATGCATGAACAAACTGTTTGCAGAAATATATTTGTTCTATTGTTCGTAGAGTTGGCCTCTTATTCTCGATGCATCCCACTCCTATCTAAACTTTCGAATGCTGAACTAATCTCACCACCGAGCAACTGACGCTCTCCATCATCCTCTTTCACAAACCTAGCTAGGCTAACTACGTTCCATGGCTCCACTCCCACATATGGCTGGAGTATTTATCATGTGAATGCAAAATTTCAGAGAGGTGGCTGCAATAAATGTATACAAAGGGACATGCCGATTTGGTTCCCGAGCACACCTGTTACTGATATCTGAACCGTCTAGATCCATTGGGATGTGTGTATTTTCTTTATTGTGATAGAAATAGCAACCTTATACACAAAAAAATAAAATGGTAGGTGGTCCCATGGTAGTAAATGTTGCACTTTGTCTTCAACCTATCTCTCTTCTCTCACCACCCTTTCCTCTAGATATTTTCCTATCAAGAAACCTACCATGTAGCATCAAGGTTGGGTCTGGAGGGAAAATATCTTGTGATTCATAGACTCCTTCGACTCCGTGGTTGTATCTGGGATCTCCACTTTCTTGTAGAAGTGTAGTCGAAACGTTGAGGTGTCTCGTGAACACAAAACCATACATGGCATATTCCCGTGAAAATATACTCAGATATGTCAAGGAGATGATAGACTTCTGTTGTGTCTATGCAGAAGAGAAGAAAAGGAGATAGTGAAGCTACTCAACTATCATGATAATCACAATGTAAGGCAGTGAGATTGACTCCAAGTGAGGCATAGTATATTGCAGTTGCTGTGGCAGCATGTCAAGGTGTATGTGTGGCTAGGAAGACTACACAATGATCACATGAATTGAAATCCGGAAAAGTTTATGGTTAACATTCACGATGAGTCTTTTCTATGCGAAGAACCAGTGCGGCTTGATAAGAGAAAGCACAATGATACAATGTATCACTACATATGAGAGTGGTAGAAGAAGGTAAAACAAAGATCAGCTATAGTTTCATCGATAATCAGTTGGAGGCCATCCTAACCAAGGATCTAGATCGAGAGAAGTTCTTGAAGATGCATGAAAGGATCAGTGTCGAAATTGCGACGTGACTGTACAGTGTCTAGGGGGATGAATGTTGGAGTCAAATTTGGATTACAGCACTAGTCCGGGTAGGATTAGATCGATCCCCAAAATCTTACTATGCTAAGTCGTACGTTATGGGTAGGATAGAGAAATTCAATACCATATCCGTATAGTTCATGTGTATAAAATTGTAGCGATATCCCATACCCGCGGTCATGAAAATTTACCTATACGTATACCCAAGGGTACCCATTGGGTAGATCAAATAGTAAACACAAATTGTTCACAATTTTACATTTATTAGTACTCCCTCTGATCCATAATAACTATCATTTATTTTGTACTAAGCTAATACAAATCTTATACTGAATGAACAATTATTATTATTGATTGGTGGGAGTAGCACATTGAAAAATAAGCTATCCTAAAAAATTAACAAATAGATGAAAACATGGTAATTATCTAAATTAAAAGATCTCATATTCACAACTCATAAGTCAACTAAGTACACGAATCATATACAAAATTAACGATTGACATGGCATGGATAGGGTATGGGTATAGCCACGGATACAAAGCTATGCCAATGCCCTACTTACAACTTAATGGATAGGGTATGGATATTAGCCATAGATATGAAAATATACCCATACCCTACAAAATTAGCCATGGTGGACTGCTTGTTAAGATTTCTAAATTACAAAACAAATTTTAAACATAACGACAAGGTTCAATACACGTATATAAGGTAGGGTGTACGTCAATTTCGGTAATTATAATGTTATTTTTTCATAAATTACAGCATGCAACAGACCTATTGCGAGCTACCTCACAGTTTCTACTTCAACATCCACAATCAAGAAGTGATGATCCTCAAGCTTCCTGAAACATGGTACTATTTAGGTATGGTCTTTTGTTGCGCAGGAGCATTTCTGATTGTTGTTTGTGTTAATGTATGTCACCCCTTATATGAAATAGAAAGAAGTCGCAAAAACCGGTGAACAAATAATATTGTCCATGGGCATTTATAGAAGGTCTTCAAGTTTTCTTAATTAACTATTGAAAAAAGGAGCTCAATACATTCATTTTACTTGATTATCTCTTTTATGTATTATAGTGGTGTGAGAGGAGAAATGCACTTGCTCCATTAACATCTTTGTGACACCATATATAGTGACGAAGAAGCAGCACAGTCACATCACAACTGAGGGGGCAAGATCACAATTGAGAAAGCTCGCCAAAGTTAGGTAGATGCGTATGCAAGGATGACGTGTGGATCATACATATACTAATTCGAATAAGCTGTTGATATTTAGTATGTATATACTAGGAGCCTAAGAGTGTGAGGTGCTGGGAACAAGAAAGCTTGAACTTTCCGAAGGACTTGTTGGTTCTTAAAGTTATTTGGCAGAATACATTTCCACTGCCAGGTCCTCAACTGTCTACACTGGCGACGATTGGAGAATTGTTGTCAGTGATGGGAGAAAACTCGAGTAAAGGTCATAGGTCCATCTCACAACCACAAACCCTGTAGCTCTGGTGGGGGCATCCGGTCAGCTGAAAGGTCATGCTACTTGGAGGAGCCCAAATCAGTTGTGCATCCATGTCTGGTGGATGATCTGGTGTGGGGATCCGGCCAGAGAGTGAGCTCCACCCCGCGACGCTTAATGATCCACTGCTCAAATCCGTTCCGCATCCTTGTCAGGTGGCAGTGCTGATCCGCTGCCTCGCTCTAACACTAAACTAGTCATGTAAGGGTTGACTTGTCATTTCAACATATTCTAATTATTCTTCTCTGCACTTTAATGTAGCGAAATTGTAATGTAGAATCATGGCAAATGTTGTATCTTCTGGAAATGGTATGACAAGTAGAAATAATTCCAGAGAGATTAATAAGGAGCATAAAGACCCTAATCAGAATCGATAGACTAAGCTAGAAAAAAAGACAATAATCTACATGCCACAACCAAAACTAGCACATCTAGCGAAAAGAACAACATTTCCATGAAAAATGAACATGAAAATAAATCCCTAAATTACTTTCTCATCCTAGTTCGGCACAACTAGAAAATCAATCCCTCAATTACCGTAGTTTGGATAAATAATGCATCCTTCCTCTCGATGCACATGCGGAATAGAGGAAGGGCCCATGATGATCATCGCCGATCATAGCCACCATCGACGAGCCTTCCCTCTCGGTCGTTCCCAGTCCTCGCTTCAATCGCGTCATTAGTGCATATTTACAGTCGAGCACGTCCCTTCCTGTCACCCTCATGTGCCGCTCACACGCAAAAATTCCCGTCCAAATGCTTTGGATCACACGTGGAGCCATGCATGTAGGCGTAATGCATGTGGGCTAGGCTATTTTGTATCACTTATGCAACATCGTGTACCCAAGTATAAAATTTATACTTTATGTATGAATTTGAACTTCTTGAAAAACTTCTTGTAGCAATGGCGCAATTCACTTTCGATTTTGCACATATACAAGGAGCCTGCCACTCATATGTTTCTGTACAAAGATAGAACTCGTGCACGTTCCCATATGAAAAAAGCATTGCTAGATCAATCACATGTATGCATGATACAAAAGTAATTAAATTAGATACAACCCATATGAAATAATGAATTGTGCTAGTTGTATTTTAAGGTTTTATTGCTCCTATGATAATGTGCTAAGAAACAATGCATTGGGAGAGCACTTAATCATCTTAGAAACGAGTGGCCCAAGTCTAAACACATGGTTGCATGCATAACTCAACATTTATTATACCTCATCTAGATACTTATAATATTATTGCAATCAACATTGTCCATTCCGGTAATAAGGACAGGTGAATGTATATGTACCACATAAGTTAGCTTGTTGTAAATCCAATATGTACTTGTTTGAGATCGTTTGAAACTGGAGGCACACATAACAGGTTAATGATTGCAATTATAAGTTCATTGTTCGCTGACACCGAGCCACGATATTTGGTAACGTGGTTGATCAATATTGACTCATCCCCGAAAAAATGACTATGAGGGCTCCTCCAGAAGATACCGCAAAACCAACCGCCTGAGCGCCGACACATAGCCATTGGCTCTCCCGCATACTGTGAGAATTATGACAAAATGACACACTTTCCTTTGTGCTTTGATCCTATGACACATCTTTGTTTTTATTTAATTAGATGACACACTTTTCATTTATTGCTTTATTACATAACACACATTTAGTTTTACTCTTTTTTCAATGATGGTCCCCCACATCACATTTTTTAGGATGATTTTGTTCGCGCCAGCACTAGAACTTCACAATCGCCAAGTCATACTGGCCCCGCTAGCAGGCCATGTAGCACATATGTAAAGGGATCTTGTATTTTGTTTTCTCCAATGAGAGATTAATAAAGTGAGTGTCTAGCTTTATGTAAAGGGATCTTGTAATTTTTTTGTGGAACACCGGTAGTCTTTATTTGGCCTGGTGTGTAGAGATATAATAACATAATAAGCACGTTATATTTATTATTTTTGATGTCAAACCCACCTCTAGGCGTACTAGGTATCACATTTCTTGGGGATGTACTAGGTATCCATTTCAACAGCTAAAAAATAACACGACCAAAACCATCTCTAGTTCTATTTTCAGAGCAAAACAACAAGAGCTAGTTGTCTATGGGATTAACGATGGAAAGCAGGTCGAGAAACCTCGCCATGACCCGATGAAATTTCAATGCCAACATATCCATTCATAAAAAAAATGAAGAAACTATGGAGTTTGGTGTCCTTTGCTATCTACTCAATTTAGTTACCTCTGGGACATTTGCTCTTCAATGCTTGACTACCCAACTTTTCTATGCTTTCATGTGCTTCTTGAAATAGTTTCACTCTAGTATAAACTTAAATGCTGGGAAGAAGTAACCCGACATTCATTTATTATAGGTTTTTTTTAAGTGGCCCATTCACATGATAAGTACCGAGAGCCATATGTGGGTGTGGAGTGAAGTGCGGCAAGCTCGGCGGGTGTAAGAGGATGATGGCGAGCATAAAAAGATCAGTTGCTCGGTTGTGAGATTAGATATTAGTTCCCCATTTTAAATTCTTGATGGGAGTGTGATGCATCGAGAATAAGAGATGAACTGAACCAGTAGGCCAACGGATGCATTTCTCCGATCAGTTTACCCACATATTCGATAGTGCATGGCACCCCTGCCTGTCCTCACGATCTTTGACATGCTAATCCGATCAGGCCTCTTGCTCAACATCTAGATACGAAAAAAAATTCATCACCATCAATTATTAATGGCATCGGCATCAAGCTCTGTTCCTGTCCTGAACGTTCAGGTCATTGAGAAGCTCACTCGCCAGAATATCCTATGGCCTACACATATCCTTCAACATTTCCTTAGAGCGGGTTTGTACGGCTTCCTCGATGGATCAGAAGCATTGCCAGCCAAGTTTCACACCATCAATGACAAGGACGGGAAGGGAAACAACATTGCAAACCTTGAGCATATAATTTGGGCCAGGTAAGACCATCAAGTGCCCAGGTATCTAATAATTACCTAAAGAATGAGCTCCTAGTCCAGCTCATCTCAATCCCCACTTTGCAAGGTCTCTAGGCATACCTGGCCAACATGTTCTCCTCCACCTCGCGCTACCACGCCGCCCTCACGAATGCATAGAAGGGGACGCAGAACGTGGCACCATACTTCTCCTATATGAGGTCGTTGGCAGATGAGCTAGCAGCCGCCGGCCAACCTCTTTCCAACGACTGGGTGTGGACTACCAACCATTTGGCTCTGCCCTTGAATCGGTATTGAGAGAGTATATGGTAATCATAAGAGATACATTGGATATCCCACTATTTTGCTGAACTCATACAGAACAACTATTTTCATATTGAGAGTTTGAGACTGCACTATTTTTTTGATAAAGGGAATATATTAATATCATAAGGATGGCAATTACACCCATCCTATGTACCACCAGGATGTGACAAAGACAACCAGGATGCACACAATTCGAAAAAGAAAACAAAAAATAAAAGGACACCACCAACAAAAGCACCATCCGGAAAACATAACAGTTCCCCAAAAGCGGCGCCTTCAATAAGGAAAACCGCACAAACACCATCATCGCCCAATCAAAGATCTTAAGGTTTTTACCCTGAAGAAAGTTTGAGCTCTCAAAATAATACCTTTAGCAAGGCAGTTGCCAAGCACAACCAAAGAAGGTTAATGTTAGGATTTCACCTTAAGTCGATTCAGTTCTTGTAATTTTTATTATTTATGATCTTTATTATAGTACAATGTTTAAAATGAATATATAGAAGGTTTTCTCGCAAAGAAAAATCTGAATGTCCCATTGAGGATAACCAGAAAATCTACATGTCCCTTAATCGCCGCCATGCGCCAGCCCTAGCCTCTAATCCTCCACCTCATGGGAAACATCAGCTGTTCCCAAGCCTCTCACGGCCCGGCGATACAAACTCACGTGGCCGTTAGATCTGATAACCAACAGTACAGGTGGAGTTCCGGGATTTGCGCATAATTATTGAACGCCTAGGAAGTTTTCCGCAGATTTGCTAGAGCTGCTCAGATGATAGACGGATATCAGTTCCAAAGGCCTATCTCTCTCTAGTTCATGGAAGCACCACTCCCGCAATACCTCCAATTATGCATTTTTTCTAAAAAAACCTATTATGTATCAAATTTTGAAATTATACTTTTGTATAGCACAAGTGAATCGAGAAGTTCGTATTTACCAAGCTGGAACAATTTTCATGTTAGGTTTATTCTTATGCAAAGTAACTGGAACTTTTCTCACAAAGAGATTCATGCGTGAAACTTCATCAACTGTAGTGCAGACATTGTAACAAGAAACAACTTGTACTCCTCAATGGTAATAATCATACCAAGAATCTAGACATTTGACCAGGACTTGTTTTTGTCACAAATATGTTCGTTCACCTTTAGCTTCCAATTTAGCTCCTTAATGGTAATAATCCCCTTGCAAGGCCTCCCTTGAGTTAGTGACAATCAGTCCCAGAACGTGTGGCTTCATATTCAACTTTAGCTTCCCCATCCAAACTTTCATAACTAAAGTTGGTCATTTCTCATCATGCTTTCAATTTAAACTCAAATAGTTTAGATTTCACTAAAACTCATGTTCTTGATGCATCCCAATTCTATTGCAATATCAACGCGATTCAATCAAAATACTTCTCATGCAACCAACTAAACTAGAAACTCAGTTGTGCATGCAAGTGTAAAAAGTTCCGGTGTTGATCTACACCGAGAATAGTGTGTTTTCGTATGTAGGTGAAAAGAATGATTCAGAATGCAGTGTTGTCACATTGCCCACCTGGCTTTGATCGCAATATTTATGGTGTGACTATGATATTCTGGAAAGATGGTCCACAATGAGTGCTGAGTTATTATCTCCATCTGCTTCAAACTGAAAAAACATTACAAAATGATAAATTTTATGATTGATCACCATTTGCATTAGCCATTAGTTTTCCTCAATTAGATGTCTATTATTCCTCCTACCTAGCTTGTAGGAGGTAAAAGACCAATTTTTTTTTGAAAAGTACGATTACCCCCAACCCTGCATCACAATATTGTGTGCATCTATTTTTATTGATTTATTCACCAGAGTCTAACAAAATGAATACAAAGAACAACCCAAAACCACCTTGAAAGAGAACAGGGTCGCTCACCTACAAGTATAAAGATGTGCCCTCACCGCATCAACAGACACCATCTAATCCAGTGGCCTCAAAAAATCCACCTGCCCGGCAAGCTGAGAGTACCAAGTGGTTAGTTGGAATTTTCTCATTTAATAAATATACAAGGTTTCCTCACCCAACCAACCTGCATCACAAACCTTAGTACAAATTACATATCTGCAATGGGTTTACATCCAAAAGTTCCACTGTACATATTTGGAAGGAGCGACTAGAACCTTAGTGCTCAGTCATGGACCACCTACAACCTACATCCAACGAGCTCATTGGGTGGCTAGGATGAATCATCAGCCCCTGGTTTATTTGCCGGTAAAAACAGATGCCCCTCCTTCAACCTCTTCATGGGACATCCCCTTTACCTAGATTGGCAATGAATTAGCCGAGATGGTGTCCAAAGCAACTCCGGTGGGTAGCTAAGGGACTCAAAGATGATTTTGCTCTATCTTCTTGGCTCATATTTACATTAAGGGAGGACCTAGTTGTAATTTTAGTTTTCTCTTTGGTCCTTTGAGCATTGTCATAACCCATCTGGGACCTTCTGTTCCCTTCCCATGTTAAAGAAAACCTTACCACTAGTGCATTTATAGACTGAGGAAACTCTAGGATGTGTAGAATTGACTAGTCTACCACTCGGTTCTCACATGACTAGTTTGATGGCAGACCGATACTTGGCAGCAAACGCCACCGGAAAAAGATAGATGACGGATCTTAGTGATGGATCATCGAACATTGTGGGGGTGGATCTCCTTCTTAAAGCGATGGACTTAGTGTTTGCACAGTGGAGCACCTCCAATCAACATGACATTTTCGTTGACCATATCCACCCGCCAGAGCTATAGCGTTAGCAAGCATGAGCTGACCCGATGCTCTTTATTGGTATCGGACCAATCAGTGTGTTTTCTAACATCACTGACGATAATCCTTCGAGTCGCATCACTGTAGACAGTTGACGACCTGGTAGTGAAAATGTATTCCGCCAAATAGGTTTTAAAATCTACAAGTCCTTGAGAAAGTTCAGGCATTCTTGTTCCCAGCACCTCACATTAGTAATCTCCTAGTATATACATACGTAATCTCTAGAGCTTGGTCTAAAACGTTTATGTATGAGACACAAACGATCATCTTTGCATACACATCTACCTAACTTTGTCTAGCTCACTTACTTGCCCCCCGACTTGTTTTGTGATAGCCATGGCTCGGCTATATATGCTGTCACAAAGATGCTGAAGGAGCACTTGTAGGTGCATTTATCTTGTTACACCACTATCATAAATAAAAGGGATAATAAGGTGTAATGAAATGTGTCAAGCTACTTTTTTTTCAACAGCTAATTAAGAATACTTGAAGGCCTTCTAAAAATGCCTCCGGATAATATTATTCGTGCGCCATTCTATTCTGGCATTTTTTATTTCCCATAAGGGGTGAATTTTTTAAATATTAACAACAACCACAAGCTCCAACCCAATAAAAAAACATTACTAAGCATTGGAATATGTCAGAAAGCATGAACATCATTACTTCTTGCTTGTGAACATTGTAGTGGGGAACTGTCACGCATATGGTTTCATTAGTGTAAAGCGGTGCTATTAAGACACACCTATCATTAGTGTCATACATTTTTTTGAAAAGTTTCGCAAATGCCAGCAAAGGAATAGTGTGCGATGACAAACTCAGTGAGTATGATTTTCAGAAGCAAACTATGTGCCATACAGGGCAAACAGTATAGCACTTAGCTGTTTGATAAGTCATGACAGCACAACAAAGATTATAATAAATGAACTGTGTGTGATGAATGGAAACATCAATCAGGTTTTTCCATATCTGAACCATGTGCGAAGATCATACATTGTTTTCTGGCACCAAGTCGTGTGTGATTATCTGAGATAGCGCATACGGTTTAATGGTGTGAATCGTGTGCTTACCAAGCACACAATTAAATTAAAGGAAATGTGTGCAATGCATGAAACCATCTTTCATGTTTTTCTGAGAGCGCCATGTGCGATGAGAAGAAACCTCACAGACGACACCTCAATCCAGACTTTAATGGCGTTATCAGCATGTCCCTTCAAACACTCCACCGTTTCCCATCAATCCCATCTGTTTCCGGCTACTCCCCATAAGTTTCCTGCCACGAGCAAGTCACTATAAAAGCTAGGGCGCCGACAAGCGAGACCCTGCAGAACCAACACACCGTAGCCGGTCTACTAGTCCGAGCATTCCAAATCGACGCATCAACCCCTATTTCGTTAATTCCTATTCTTCTTCTTTTCTATGCTTCTTTCTTTTTGCTTCTTCTTCTTTTCTCTCCTCTTTTTTCCCCACTAGCCTAACTAAATTCTAACATATCTACCATAACAAAAGAAATAAAAAATAGAGAAAGAAAAAACAAAAAAAGGGAGCAGAGGTGTGGATGCTCACCAGGGGGGGTAGGGCTGAAGGAGAGGAGTTTGCCTGCGAGGAGGCTATTTGACCGCAGTGGATGTGGCATTGTGGCCTCGGGAGTTCGTAGGCTATTCAAGCACCGCATTCTCTGTTAGCTGATTGGCATACAACCTCCGAACCTCTTTTCCTTCTAAATATTGGTCCTTCTTTCAGTAAAATTTGCCATCGCTTGGGTTTGAAGCCAAGCTGAATTCTATTTCCCAAATGGATGTACGGTTTTACGTGATTAAGCAACATCACGAGTAAGACTCGAATCATACCTCAGAGAACAAGGTAAATCACCTGGTGCACCACTTTACACCAAGCTTTTGTGTTCATTTTTTGGCAGCTCCGGCGGTATTTTACACAATAAATACCGCGACAGAAGCTCAACAGGGGATGTTAAACTAGAGAAAACTGAATTATTGTTTGCGCCTACATACACAAGACACAATATCATCGGCATAGATCCCTAAATCTTTTTGCAGTTGGAAGTACAGGAGAGTTTTTAGCTTAATCCGGAAGAGGCTGAGTATGTAGATTTAGTCGCCCTGATATTGCAGTAGAAATGGGATGCATCGGGCTGTTCATTTGTGCCCTAAGATCTTAGGTCACATCCCCAGGTATGCAGGAAGCGTATGAGCAGGGATCCATCCCCAGGGAGGCAGTACTGCACAAATTCGGGACTTGCAACGCAGCCTCCTGAGGGTTCTTCCGATCACGCGAGTTCCCGAATTCGTACGCCACGCCAATCCCTATATTGTCGCTCTTTAAAGTTCTTTTGTCCTTCCTAATTCCGATCTAATGTTCGATCCCATCTCCCGGACGTGATCCCATGTCACAAGTCATGATGTTTCTCTCATGCACCTCGACGGGCGCCTCCCACCAAGCGTAATCAGCAGCAGCCGCCTGGCAATAGGCTCGCAGCAACGGATGAAGGAAAATGTGTGGCTTGGACCTGAATTCATTAACTGATTTCGACTCTATTCTCTACATCTCCAGGGTCGTCTCTTTGATGGTTTTAGTTCCTAAATATACTCTTTGTTGATGGAAGTGTAGAATTGTTTCCGTTAATCGTGTCACATATCATGATTAGTGTTTACAAAACTGGCACAAATTCATACCATTTTTCAATATGACACCTAGAAACAAGTTGTAATGAGTGTTGATAGCATTCCTCCCTATGGATTGATCATATCTAAATGCATTAGTACGATAGGATGATCAAGCAGTCGTTTCCTGGCGACCAAGCATCCATTATGGGAAAACCCAACATTGTCGTGCGGAGACACGGCAAAGGCACTACAGAACACGGCAAAGCCTTTTCCGTGTCTTTACACACAGAGAAATGCATACGGCATAGCGACGGACGGCGATGATCTAAACACCATATGCATGACCTAGATCAAATGCTGCCCACGATGGGGCGCCAACTGTCGTGGTTCTAATCCTGACTATATATAAAGGGGCATGAATGGAATAGTAGCGATCTAGCACGCGAGTGGTGACACAAAGGATTATACAGATTAGGCCTCTCGTAGCGGAGGTAAAAATCTTAAACAGGTCCCATTATGTAGGTTTGGTTTGCACTGAGCAGTATTACAGTAGAGAGTCTAAAAGGTATGCTTTGTCGTCAGTCCTAACCAAGTTATATAGAGTTCGCTTGGGACTTGGTGCTAGGTATAAAGACAATCTTAGCGGATCATTGATGCTATAATCGAATCTACGAACAAGTTTGATATACACTACTACATAATAGCCTACCAGTGACGGGTCCAAAAGGCTCACTAGTGACGGGTGCCCGTCACTGGTAACTTGTCACTGGTAATAGGTTACTAGTGACTGGCACCCGCCCGTCACTAGTATCCATTCACCAGCGACGGTCATATATTTGTGCCCGTCACTAGTAAGCTTTCACAATAATACTTCTGCATCATTAGCACTAGTTTGATAGTTTGCCCGTAACTAGTATACATTTTTGGAATAAAAAAATGTTTTACAAATAAAAAACATTGCATTTGCACATTGATAACACAATATGATCACATTCATAGGTAACAAAACATGATCAGAGACACTCATAATACTACAAAGTGTAATTAACATCGATATCACCATATCCAAAAAAAATTGTTGTCATTTCAGGGCAACCAACACCTCAAATCCCAAATCTTCTGAAATGTCAACTTGTACCATGTGCTTTCTAGTTGCTATCTACAAAAATCGCATCCCAAACTAACGCTAACATGGAGCAGTCACCGATTTAGGCCGCAAGCCAGCAAGCGTTTAGCAGTAGGCAGAGAACATTTCAGTTCACATCATAACGTGCACACATCACCACTCATCTTCAACCTTTTAACATTCATCTGCATTGGCCAAACAATAGGATACTTAATCAGTAATAAAACATTTGGGTATTAAACTGAAATAAGAAACTATACTACCCTAGACCTGAAGGCCACTTCCATGATGTTTTATTTCTCAAAAAATTTATTGAGTAGTGAGAGTGATAAATCTGCCAAGAATAAGTGCTCCGTAGTAAATGTGCTACATAAAAGTATCTAATTTATGGTACTGGGGTAATGTGATTTTATTAATATTTTGATGAAGTGCAATCGAAATAAAGATCCTAAAGTGCAATATTTTATTTGATAAAGATGTACAAGTGAAAATATGGTCCTCCAGTATATTGGTACAGTTTACACTAACCGTCAGACATGCATGTTCCAGTATATCAAATTGGATTAACTAGTACTCCCTCCGATCCATAATAAGTGTCGCTCATTTTGTACTAAGCTAGTACAAACTTTGTACTAGATGAGTGACACTTATTACGGATCGGAGGGAGTACAATTTTGGACATCCTGCTCGCTTGTGTCGGTTCAAATACATTTATAATCTCTATGCTCATGCTGGTAAAATGTACACTAACTACCAAATTCTATTAGCTAGTACATTTTTGGATATCCTGCTCCCCTTTCCCTGCCGGGCTGTGTGTAATAATACCGCTTAGCTAGTTTTCCAAAAATAATTCTACTTGGCTTTGCAGGGTCAGGATTGGTAAAGCACTGGCGGAGCGTGAAGTAAATCCTAACAGGAAGAGCGCACTCGAAGTATCAATGAGGGCTTACAGCAGCCAGCACGTACAAAAATCCGTACAAACAGAAGAAAAAAAGATCTTGATTCTGCACCATATGCAGGGTGCAAGGGCACAAGAGCACAACCTAACCTGATACGAGAGATTTGCCAAAGGCTCGCAGGAAGCTACGAAAGTGCTCGAAGTGGGAATCCTGGGTCATCGAAAGAATGTTTGCGGCAAACCTGACAAGCCTTTTCAGGCTAATTTCCTGTAGTTTTTCTCGTGCCGAGCAGTTCGTCTACATTTTCCGGAAAATCGATATTGTATACTGATTTGGTCATTGTTTTGATGACTGGTATTTATATATTTAATCACTGGACTGAGAACCATTTGTTTACGCCTACTGTATTGAAAACTGAACATTGTCCGTGTCCGGTTAGATGCTTATAAGATCAGTTTTAGCTATGGTCCCCTAATATTTTAGCAAATGGTTAATAACTATCCTGGGCTACCATTGCTTGACTGTAAGAATTTAGTTGTTTTTTTAATACAAGATTGTCGTGCTAGTCCCATGATTGCGATAAGGTGATTTGTGAGGTTGTTGGTTTTTTCAATTAATTTGAGTTCATTTTAGTTACAAATTAATGCCGATTGCAATCCAAAATGCACGTGCGAAAACAAATATTCTAAATTACAATTGGCAGCAATAAGCATACTGATATTTTTGTCATGAACAAATAGTAATGCCCCATACCTCGTTCGATGATCATGCATGCTTGATCAATTGGGTTGCAGCCGTCTTTGTGCATGAATCATGAGCCTCCGGCAAGTCATAACCGCCATAGAAAAGCTTAGATTCCGAGGTGACCAGTGTTTTGATGATTTTTGCAAAAATATCCTGGACGCGTCTATTTCCAAGCTCTTGTTAAAGTCATCACTCGAGTGACTTGCTCAAAATCTTGTCCTTCATTTTGTTCGCAGTTATCGCCATATATTCAAGGCTTTGGTCATCATGCCTTGCATTTCATCATTTTCAAAGGTATTCACAGTTCAGCAACTTAAGTTGAAAGGAAATTATAGAGTAGAGACAAATCTTGTAAACAGTGAATGTGCACAGTCCAGCATGTAGTGTGATAAAATCATCTTGAAGTTTCAAGATAATAAATTCAGCAAGATAAATTATAGAGTAGCAAGATAAATTACATTCCAGCAAGCAAAATTAGTATAAGGTAGTCCAGATCGGAAACTCGAACAGAAATAAAGGGGCTGCTGGATAAATTAATACAAAAGAATAATGATCATGCAAGTAAAATTAGTACAACGTAGTCCAGCAAATGTTTCAGTTCTAACTGGCACAAAAAATGCATCAGAAGTGACCGAAGTGTCATAGGGCATTGGCATGCCAAAATTTGGCAACCCTCCAACCGTCCAGATAATACAGCACTACATGTGAAAGGATGGATTGAATCATCTTATTACGAGCAGCCAATACACTACATCATTCTACATCAATTACGGGGTTATCTCTAGATCATAAGTAGAACATGTATATCCTTCCCTCAAATCAGAGCATTCACTAGAACCTCACATTCAGAGTCATACATGCATGGTGTCACCATAACAATAAAGAAAAACCTAGCTACTAATCAAGAACTTCACAACCGTTGTCCTAACTGAATTTAGTCATTTCCTTCAGCTAAGTATACAGATACACGGGGCATAGAGGGGAGTGGGGGATAAACCGTCGATAGCGGCACAACGACAGTCCTCCGTCGATGGCGGAAGAGGGGCAACCAGCAGTGGTCCCGGAGACGGCGGCGTCAACCAGCAGCAGCCCCGGTGACGGCGACGTAGGCGGCGGGGATGATTGGCGGCGTCGGTGTTGTTGGGGCTGTGCGACGGCCGCCTAGGCGGTAGGCCTGCGTCGGCGGGGAAGACTTGCGGCGCGGCGTCGGCGAGAGGACTTGCGGCGCGACATCGACATCGGCTGGGAGGAATGGCGGCGGTGGCGGGGGAGAGGAGGGCTCGCGAGAAATACACTCGGGAGAGATCGAGTCAGTTATGTTCTGTTCCGTTCGAGAAAAAAAAACGAGGAGAGATCGACTCCGTTCCGTGCCGTGAAGATCTCCAACCTGAGTCCCGTTTAATGAATATATAGTGAATTTCGCATTATTTTTGCTGTTTTTTCTGTAAATTCTTGGTTTTATATGTGAATCAAAACGTACTAGTTTAACCAAATATTTATACCCTAAAAAACCATATATTTGGTGGGAAGAAAAAAAGTTGCCGGACATGCACAATTATTTTTGCGAAACTGGCAATTTAATAAACTTTAGCGATCCACGTACTACGTTTGAGTTAGCTTCCGAGACTTAGCGGCGATTCAACGATTGATCGGATCATAGACATACGTATCCGAATACACATTAGATATGGCCAGAGGGCAGGTCCACATGATAAGGTTTTTTTCCTTCCTTTTCCTTTCTCGTGCATATATGCGCTAAGACGAGAGCATAAAAAGAGATTTCTTCTAACATTTTTTTCAAACAAAAACAAAATATATCATGTACTTTTATAACTAGCGACAGATATATAAACGAGCATGTCATTGATAAAAGTAACATCAGCGACGGGCATTTCTTCAGCCCGTCACTGGTATATACCAATACACAATCGTCATTAGTATGTGATATAGCCACCTCTCAAGATTTATCAGTGACGGGCATAATGTCCGTATCTTTGCCCGTCATTAATGTGTTGATGGCTATAAGCTATTCTGCAGTAGTGATAACGGTGAAAAATAAGTCTAAAAGGTAATGGAGGAAGATCTATCGTTAGCTTCGCTCAACCTCGATTGTTGAGCTTCTTCCTCTGATTTGATCATAGCTCCGAAGAATTCCCCGAGCTATCCTTTATTCAACTAAAAGATCTAATCTGCTTCCAGCTCGGTAGAATCCTCCAAACTACACGTTACACCGTCCTGGAATAACTTTCTCACTCATGTTAGGGACAATTCAGTATGACTCAGTTATTCGATTGCCTCTTTGTCTCTTTAGCATTTTGGATGGTATGTTAACCCAAAGATATGTCAATGAGGGTGGTAATATCCCCATTACCAATCTTAAGCTTTATCTCTTATGTGGGCTATATTTATGATCTTTATATATTTTAACCTTGGCAGGGCATCATATTTCTTCCCATGGGCCTACTCTTAAGGTATGGCTCTGTGAATGTAGCTCTCACCTCCACCTACAATGGAGGCTCGACATGTGGAGGCGGAGGGGGCAAAGTTTTTCTTGCACACATCGTCTATTTTGTTTATTCACGCCGAAAAGAGAAATCTATTAAATAACTAAGCTTTGTAGGGGTGGAAGCCCTTGGAGTCAATTAGGACTTCACAGTTAGAATATGATAGAAAATTTTGACTTAGTCATATCTCTTGGCTATGTATGTAAACCACTACTTTCCACCTATTTATTTTTTATTAAATTTCTATCATCTTTATTTCTTTAAGTTGGAATGCGCAACAAACAAACATCATCAATATATATTTTTCTAGAAAAAAATGGAGGCATTTAATATAATTTGTACGCCCATGCTAGAGAGATTTTGTCATGAGGTTATAGTTGAGACATCTATAATCTATTATACCTAAATAATTTATTCCCACTAACCATTTTTTTGACATGCAAGCTATCCACATCATCAAGTAGGTCTATCATTGTAAAAAAAATCCACTAACTCTTCATGCACATGTTTTCATTAAATTCGCATGCGCATGCAACATACCACAAATAAAAGTAACTTTTTTATCCACTAAGTCTCACAATTTAGAAGCGGTTTTTATTATTGAAAATCAAATTCTGAGTTACCTCGCATATTATTTTTGTAGGTGATTTTTTTATAAATGGATATACGTAGTTGCTACCATTGTTTTAGGTTTAGTTAAGGCTCTCTCCACTCCACGTTGTTTTCGTCTCATATTGTATCACTGGTATATTTTCAAGGTAATAAATTAATCAAATAAAAATCACACTGATTTTAGATTTTTCATCCACTATTCCACTATTGGAAAAAACGGCATTAATGGCGCACCTCATTTGCATGATAATGGCGCACATATGGTGCGCCATTACTACCACGCCACTACTAGCACTTAGTAATGGCGCACATTTGGTGCGCCATTACTAACCCAAAAAGTAATGGAGCACCATGAGTGCGCTATTACTAAGGCCCCAAGTGGCCATTACTAAGAATTATAGGGTTTTTGTCTTTCTGTATTTGCATCACAGATATAAACATCTCACAAAAACAAAATACATCACACACACAGATATAAACAACATCATCATGACATGACAACTATTGTAACAGCCACATTAGAATTCAACCAACACCATTATTAACAAGAGCAAATCACAAAGTATATATAGCATGAGAGTACACAAATTTTTAACTAACACATGTTATCAATTACATGCACTACTTCACTCCTCGTCAGAAGATACGACGATGAGCTTGTTCTCTCTTTCGGCCTGAGCTGCTTCCCATACAACCGCTAGGCGCGTCGGGTCTCGTGGAGGGTCATCGAATACGCCCGGGTACCTGCGCTCCCAAATGGCATTGAACTCCGCCTCCTCTGCTACGTCCTCCTCTTCTATCTCCCGCCTATTTCGAGACAACTCTGAAGTAGTGGGCTGAATATCAGAGCTTGCCGTCGAAAAGCCGGAGACATCTGAGGACGCCGTCGATGCAGAGAGGCGCGAGCCCGTGGAGCAGCCCGACAATGCGGGTGCGGGCGCGGGCGCGGGAGCGGGAGCAGGCACGGTCTCCGGCTCGGGGGTGGCGGCTCGGGGGTGGGGTGGTATACGGATGCCGGTGGTGATGCGGCAGGTTTGGCGAGAGCGAACCATTTCTGCAAGATAAGAAAATCACAGCATCAATTAAAGTAGAGTGCTTCACATTCAAAAGACTTTTAAAAACACCAACTTTAGTCACTGAAAACAAAGTGTTAACTCAAAGGAATGAATTAGAAGGAAAAAAATAATTTGGCTAGATTCTTTTCTTTTGATAATAGGAAACACCATATTCTTCACATCACTGAGATTGCATATTTCTACCAAGCTGAGCACACACATGAATCAGCTTGTGGCAATATTTTACAAGCACAGAAAAAGAGAGATACTTTTTTAGACCATTTAGCCCTACATTAGATCAAATAAATACACATCTATAAAAATAGGTGAGCCGATACCTAGACAACTCCTATGAAGAGTTTAACAGCATGCGGGGCGCAAATGTATGCTGCAAAACACTGGGCACTACACCAGTACAACCATATATATGCAGGTTACCAAATGTTACTCATAACACGTGACCAGGTTGCAAAATTTCAGCTGCGCTTCGATGAAAAACCCCTGGTTCAGTTTACTCTTTAAGTGCATTCATTTTTTTATTAATTAAAAAAGTTGCAACCCTGCTTGAATTCAGTGTAGTATTAGCCTGAATTATTTCATCATAATTGATTTCCAATGTTGAACAAAAATGTTCGGTTTCAGTATTATTGGGTACAAAAATCAGTGAGGGGAGTTAGCCAGAGTTCAAAGTTATGCCACCATGTTTGTTCCAAAAACGTTGCTGATGGATCTACTTGTGTTGCAATGTCCATAGCATACCGAAGATTTGATAGGTGTTCATCAACATTTTGCAACTCATGGTAATATAGATTCAAATTGACTACCATATTTTTCAATGATGAAGCTTCAGTGCAGCACTGGACTACCATATTTTGCAATGAAAATCAACAGCAGTGAGCACGCGCACGAACGGAAAGGAAAAAGCCACAGCAGCAGGTGGACTACTCACCTAGGGTGGCTTGGAGACGAGCTCGAACACGCCGTAGGGGAAGAAGACGACGTAGCCGAGGAAGAAGACTCCCGCGACGAGCGTCGATAGCTCGGGGACGCGTCGATGGCGGGCGTCGTCGTCGTCGATGGACGCGTCGATAGCTCAGGGATGCGTCGATTCGGGAGTAGGTGGTAGCAGACGGGGCGGCGGCACTATCGGGCGGGTCCGCGACGGGGGAGGGGGAGGGGGCGGGAGGGAGAGCGAGGCCACCGGAGCGGTCGCCGGAGAGGTGGTGAGGGGGTCGCCGAAGACTGGGAGGGGGGCGAGGGCGTGGCTGCGGGAGAGGTGGATTGGATCGGGAGGGGGAGGGGGAGGGGGCGGGGTCGATAGGCTAGGGTTGCGGCGCGGGGGGGGGGGGGGGATGATGCTAGCTAGGGTTATGGCGTTGGGCCGGTTATGTTGCCCAGGCCAGCCCAGAGACATACCAATAGCGCATCCACAAGAAGTGCGCCATTAGCATGCCTGGTTGCTAATGGCGCATTCCAGAGAGGTGCGCCATAGCTATGTAAGGGGAGGGGGCTGGTCCACGAGCAATTTAGTAGTAGCGCACTAGATGTGGATACTAATGGCGCACTTTATGATTGTGCGCCATTGCTATATAGCAGTGGCGCACCTCATGGGCAGTGCGCCATTAGCTGTCATATTATCTATAGCCTATTTTCCAGTAGTGTTCGTAGACTTTTACTCTAAACAATATTTTTTTTTAAAGAATTTATAATTCAATTATTCTAAATTTTATAAATTTTATCATATTTTAAAAGATTAATATATTTATTAACAAATCTCAGAGCAACGTGCGGGTATCATCTAGTTCTTACAATACACAATAACCGAATTAGCGATAAAAAAATTAAGTTCATATAGTAGATGGTTTGTCAACAACGTTAATCATGACATGCACAACAACTTTGTATTCTACTTTAAAGCTTGATCTAGATACAATTAGTGGGAGTTTCAAGGACCAAATATCTTTAAATTTACTAAACTTCATATTTTGAAGCCTCCTCATTCAGCCGAGGTCTTCAAGAAATTGGATACAAGATTTTGACTATGGCATTGCTTGGGCTTAATCGTGGGATCTCTCGATGGACTCGTCCCTTTAATAAATGGTTGGGTAGTGTGGATCTTTATTGAAAAAAGGATCACCTACATCATGTTAGTCCCCACCGTAACGTACGCAATGTAATATATAAGGTTTGTTTGGCTCGGGAACGAAGTGGAATGGAATATCAAGATTCCATTCCGATGTTAGGTAGAGGGTATAAGGGCACTCCGAATGCTAGTATCTTAACACGATATCATAGGCATTTTGCTTATGTGGCATAGCACTTAATGAAGAAAGAGAGGGAGGTTGTATCTTAGCTAAGATACAACCCTTGCACGTGGTCATATGCAAAAAACATTGTTAAACCAATCACATGTATGTATGAGACCAAAATCATTAAATAAGATACAATCCGTAAGAAACAATGCATTGTGGTGGTTGTATCTTAAGTTTTTATTGCTCATATGATACTGTGCTAAGATACAATGCATTGGGAGAGCCCTAAGGTGGGATGGAATGGTTCCATCTTAGTTTTTGGTTTACGAGATATAACTGACTGGGTTTGGTTTATCTCATATCTTTCCACAGAAATGGTGAGACTCACATATGTATAGTACATTTTCACTATTAATAGCTCTTTACGTTTTTTCAATTTTTGTCAGTTACAGGTCAGAAATTGGTCAAAAGACAAACCATACACTTAAAATAGGGAAAACAAATCTAAGTATTGAATTTTGTCGGAGAAGAACACTGTAGTTCCGTATTGTAATGAAATGGAAAGGGGTGTTGCCTGAGTCACAAAAAACACCAGCGAGTCTGAAGTGGAGGATAAAATTTTGCATTTGTAGTTGTCGGCCTAGTTTTTCCCGGTAAACGTGGAGAGTTTGTTACTTCGTAGCATTACTTTTTCTTTGTCATGGCTGTAAATATGAAGTTCTTTTCGGACAAGAGAATCTTGCTATGAGGAGGGAGGGCTTTGAGATAAGAAAATGAAAATATTTTTGTTCTAAGTATGTAGTATTGTCTTCATCACAATTCAATGGTGAATTTAACCTAATTATTCTACAAAGTATGGTACTAAAACAGATAAAGATATATAATATATATGAATATTTATTTTTTCCTTCTTGCTGTATTGGAAGGTGTTCCGTGGAGGATATATGGAGAAATCGAGCAAAATTACCCATCACTACATTCAAGTAGTGCATTATGGGAGATACATAATGTATCTATCTTCTTTTTTTGTGTAATTGGGTGAAATGTTTATCAGCTGACTTCATCATAAATATGAGTGGGTGGCCAACTTATTTTATTATGTACGATTTTATTGTTATTTAAAGCACAAAAACAAATGTAATTACATATTAATTACTTGTCCATACACTGCAGTAGAACATTCATATCTTCAATTTTACCAACAATGGTGGTTAGCGCTCATTGAAGTCTGATGCACTCCTTTTGCATATACTTATACACCAACCATCTCACTATATCCTTGACTAGCTAGCTTGTGGTTCATCTATATGTGATTCCACGGAAAACTAGTACACAAACTTTTAAGCAAAGACGTCCAACTTATTGATGCTCATGGCGAGATATATATAGATTTCGTACTAGGAGTGTAGAAGTGGGATGCACCAGAAATATTGGTTGAACCCGAAAAAAAGCACTAGTTGGAGAAACACAAAATGACCGTAGAAAAGAGAGAAGATCTGGTGGCGAGAAAGGATGGTTGAGAGTGGTAGAATGGGCGTGGGACATCTCGAGGATGGCCGGAGCATATGATCTGGATCAGGCTAGCTAGACCATCAAGTGCTCGGGTATCTCCTGAACTACCTGACGTACGAGGTCCTATCCATGTCATGTCGATCTCACCACAGTCACTAAACATACCTATTGTGAAATGTAGGTACTAAGAAAATAAAGGCGCAAACAAAATGGAGCGAACGATGCCATGGAGTACTATTGTTGTCATTGTATAGATGTGAGTCAGTATATTTGTACATGTCATTAGGACACAACGATGCTATTAAGACACACATATCACCCACCATTGAGTCGAACTGTTTGAGATGAAGGTATAGCAAACAACAAAATAAAAACCGTCTCGCCGAAAATGTAACCTATGCGATAGAGTAACAACCTGGCACGAGTTATAAAGATGGAACGTATGCAATATAGGCATACAATTCTAAAGATTTGATTGTTTGTGATAAGTCAAATTTGGTGCTTTGTATTGTGGCCTCATGTACTAGTTGCTGGTGTACTATGATGTCAATTATGAAAATCTTACTGCCGATTAATTGCATAAGAAATATATATTGTGTTTGATATAAAATTCCGATGGAAATTTGTTCGATATGAATATACGTATTGCAACCATTAAATAATGGATAAAATGTTCCAAGAAAAAAAATGTCTAATCTATAATACTATAATAGATCATCCCAACTATCTTATTTATCTCAACATGCAAGCATGCCACATCACCACACTATTATGGATGGGATAAGGGTCACTTCGGTCATGCAATCATGCATGAGACAAGATCCACCACCATATGCAACCATGCATGGAAAATTATTTTTCATTCTCTTATTATACTTATATTCAAAATATATATAACTAAACTTAATCAAATATAATATTTTTATGCATATTAAATTTTTGATTCATTTTTTATTAATATAAATATTTCAAATTCGCATAATTAAATTTCATTGAAATATAGGGCGACCAATTTCCACAGCAAGGCGCGGGATATCATCTAGTTATCCTTATTACTGGTTATAACATTGCACACGGTTACATATTAAATTTCATGAGCTGTTGGATACAACCAACACATGCAAATAATTTGATAATAAATTACGGTTTACAATCAATTGAAAACCCCACACGAAAAATCTGTACACAATCATTCAGGATGCACGTTCGTTAATCATACGTGTACAACATTAGAACTGTATGTGATGTTCCCTCCTATCCTACGTAGTTTCATATCACAAAACGTATGCGATATCTTTATGATATCAGACCGAAATTTCCAGTGAAATATTTGTTATAGGAATGTAATCACAAACGTTCTCTCATGGCCATGGCCGTTCTATAATGTTAACATTCATTCTACCTCTACCACGCCGCCTGGCTCCATTTTCAATCTAGTGGTGGCCCCATGTCGATTCGGTGGTGGATTTATATGTTCATTTCGGTGGTAGATGGCCGCGAGCCGCGCGTGGATGCCGGTAAGCGGGAGATAATTACTATTTTTATAAGGGAAGTAGTTGTGACCGTTAAAATTTTGGGCTCAGTTAGATCCGACTTAACTCATTTAGAAGGGAATTTCAAGGAGTTATAGCCTTTTAATGGTTCGACTAGAGATGCCTTTAGAAATAGTATACGCATTCTTAGCCAAAAGGGCAAAAAAATTATATTACTTGCTTGTCACTTTACAATATCATAGTCGCATGATAAATACTCCAGCATAAGGTGCCTCCCGGCATAAAAGTTCCAGTCACTCTTAGCAACTACATACAAGGCAACTGCCTGCATATAGGAGATTAGAGATCATCACAAAGTGTGTCTTAGACATCAATGTATAGAGGAGAATGTTTGTCGCGGTGACACTGTGTAATAGCAATGGGAAGCATTGGGAACATCAGTTCTGTAGGAAACAATTTACCACGAGCAAAACTTGAAGACGTGTCGAGTGAGTGCTTCGACTGATGATAGGAAAACAAGGGTGGAAAATCTATGCTATTGCAAGTATGTACTTACCGATTTAATATCTTGAATGAATGCTATAATGTTCTTGAATGATCCCATCGTAGTAGAAGAGGAAAACATGGCATGACCTGCATCACCCACCATCTTGGCGGGCAAGACTAGAGTTTCATCTCTCATCTGGCGACCCATTGGGAAATAGAAGATTGGTGACCGTACGCATCCACCGATCAAAGTTTGTAATCACCGCCTTTTGAGCCGTTCGATGGACATCGCTAGAGCCATTAGACCATTTTTCTTAAGCACACAAGCTTTGCAACAAAGACTTGGTTGTGCTCGTCGCATTGTAACAGTCTCTATTGCAAAGCGCGATTTTGTTAGCCAAAATCATCATTTGCAGTGCGTCCATTTCTTCCCAACTAGGGTTCTATCGCGATCGAGCTATGGCAACATGATCTCTGTCTCAAAGCCTCTGAAGATTTTTTTTTTTACTTTTTCTCACATAAAAGATCACGCTTTGCAACAAATCATCTGTTGCAAATCCTTTTTTGCCGTAGGATGTTAGTTGCAAAGAATGATTCAATGGGTTGGTCGTGCACCCTTGTATCAAGGGTTCATCCGACGGCCACAAAGGCGTAAATCAGCCAGGTGAAAGGAAATGAAGCGAGCCTTAACGAGCACAAGCTTAACGAGCCGAGCAGCTCGTTAATGTAGACGTACCACCAGATAGCTAGCTCTCACGGGATCACCCGAAAGAAAGAAACTGGCCAACACCCTAGTGCACGTGCTTGTCTGTACCTACTCTACTATATGAGTGAAAGAATAGTCTGCGAATTGGTTCACCACCTCGTTTGACATGAGCATAGCGTTGAACCTATATGACATTATTTTGCCAGGTATTGCACTGTGTGCATCTTAGTAATGCAGTGATTAATTCTCGCTCGTCATGTTTTCTATCGTTTGATGCTACATTTTAACACCTTTTATAAAAAATATCCTTCGAAGAAGTTTGCCCAGAATAAGGACATGTCTGGTACAAGGACATGAACATGGCACTCTTTCTCTTAGAACTAAGGGATGCCACCTGTGAAGCAGAGGAACTTGTCCGGGAAATTAATGACCCTCTTGTACAGACGCTACTGTTAAGCCTTTACCTATAATCTTTTTTCTAGTAGTGGATAAAAGCGAACCATTGCAGGCCGAAATGTCATGGTTTTCCTATGTAACATCGAGGAGAGTGTGAAGCAAACCCTTGTGATATGTATAAGTACGGAACTTATGAATCTTATTTGGGTTCACTACCACATTTTCCCTGGAACCGCTTAAGTAGAGGCACTAGTTAGTGTAATTTTGTTTTTTAACTGCTTAGTATAAAGTTTTCACCCGTACATTTTAATAAAACTTTGTATATTATATAAATTCGCGGCGACGATGCCCGGCCCGCATCCTCATCACCGCTGTGGCGGCGAGCAGCTGCTTGATCAGATGTGCCATGTCTAGGACGGGGCTCGCCTGGGCTGGCAATAGGAGGTGGTTTTCAGGGTGCGTCGCTTGGTGCGGAATCCGGGTTCTGACGTCGACCCGAAGCTTCTTTGGTGGCGGTCGCCTGGGCCGCAAAGGGTGTAGAGGGAGCCAGACCATGAGGAGGTGGTACGCCGACGTGTCAGGGAGGAGGACGAGTACATCCGCCGGTACATGGTCGCGTTGGACATCCGTCGTGGAGGAGGATGCTTGGGTGCTGGATGGGTCTTGGTGTTTGGAGTAGAGGCTGCCAGTGAAAGCCGTAGTCCGGTGAAGGCCTGAGTCATTGATGGCGGCACCTACGAGCGTCGTTTTCTTTGATGAAGACATTGACGTAGCAGTCTTTGTCTCTCATCCCGGTATTTTCCGAGGGAATCCCTAGATTCGGTTTATCTGATCTGATGATGGCGGTGCTCTAGCTATGCTCTGCGCTGAATTTCCTCTCGAGGGCATCATTTTGGAGACGGATCCGGTCAAAGGAACTCGTGGCTCGTGGGGTGGTTCGATGATGGTTCAGATGATTCGTCGGGGCCGATGGTGTTCCTTTCCGTCGGCGTTGGCAGCCGAAGCATATATTTCACATGCGAGGAGCGTTGGGCATCCTATTTCCATCAAACCCGTGCGATCGGAGCGGCATAAGTTTTCCTCCCTTCGAACATATCGCCTCTCTCCATTGTGTGGAGGTTGGTTGGTATGCGTGTGGCAGCCTAGATTGGCACCTAGTTGGCTTTCTGGCGTCTTGTATGTATTGTGGTTTGCCGTTGTTCGGGTTTCGCCTTGTTTTCCTTTAATAAACCGAGCAGTACGGGTCTTTGTACCATCTTGCACTTAATGAATATAACAACTCTCCTGTTATTGGTCGAAAAAAAGTATTGTTAGAATGTTAATGCTATTACCACTCAAGAGAGATCTTTCGACTAGATGCATAGAAAAGGCTGTGGTATACTTGAAAAATAGATGTTCAAGGCTCCGATGGCAATAATGTGGGCAATCTGTTGCTAATAATGGTAAAAACATAATTCCTGGTAACATATTATTTCTTTTAATTTGAAGATGTAAATATAGTAACTTGGCATCCCTTTATGTCGGACAGAGATCCAGTGACTTGTTGTGGGCAAGTCACCAGTGAACAGTACGGTGACTTGCGGCCACTCCCCACCATTCAATCGAGAATCAACGGATAGATCCTGTAAACAGTGCGCAGATACAGTGTTTCTCGCTACAGTGCTCTCGCTACAGGACCTGCGCACAGCGCACGTCTACAGTGTTCTTCGCTACACTTCTGCGGGAGGCACTATCGTATAAAACGGAGGCACATCCTCATACAAAACTGAGGAACGACCTCATACAAAACGGAGGACGTGCCTCCGTTTTGTATGAGGACGTGCCTCAGTTTTGTATGAGGTCGTGCCTCAGTTTTGTATGAGGACGTGCCTCCGTTTTTTATGAGGTCGTGCCTCCGTTTTGTATGAGGACGTGCCTCCGTTTTGTATGAGGACGTGCCTCCGTTTTATACGATAGTAAGCACTATTGTGCCTCCGTGAAAGGCACTATCGTGCCTCTGCGAGAGGCACTATAGCACTGTACATAGATCCTTTAGTGAGCGTACTGTGGACTGCGCACTGTTTACCGGATCTAATCCGTTGATTCTCGACCGAATGGTGGGGAGTGGCCGCAAGTCAAGGTACTGTTCACTGGTGACTTGCCCACAGCAAGTCACTGGATCTCTGTCCCTTTATGTCAGGTCATATCTTTGGAGTAGCACATGCATCCACCTTATAAATACTCCATCTACGTCTATGTTTGGGAAGGGAGGTGAGGGAAACTAGCCAGGTGGCTGTAAGAGGATGACTTTGAGTGTAAGGTATCAGCTACTCAATAGTGAGAATAATTATCTTGGTGTCTAGCTGGGAGTGGGATGCATCGAGAATAGGAGCTCTAAATTTCTTGAGTACAATTGGTTCAAGGAATAGCTAATACTTCATCCTTCTAGTCAGTGTGGACATGCTAAAGTAGGACAACTCCATCAAATCGAATGGGTGTAGGGGCTGCAGCTACACGTAGCTAAGCATCACATGCGGCTGACTTGGAACCCCTTTGCAGCCATCGACAGGCAGAGTTGTTCGTCCATGAATAGAGAGGCGGCACCAATATTATGGTTTTGCTGCCACAGAAGCAAATCAGTAGGCGGTATGCATCGTCCTGATGGAGAGACCAGGGATTATCCTCCAACTCACTCCAAATGAGCGGCCCTTAACAGGTCTCTGTCATGCGGCAAAAAACTGAAGAAAGAGCGTCAATATGATACCCACACCCACAAGCTTCCAACATAATCGACAGAATAATTTTGATTCAGTGCCGCATATTTGAGTCAGGGGCACTCTGTTTCAAAATTCAAAAGAAAATGAGTATTTTTTTTCTGAACATATATAGTCTACTGATTCCTGAACATATATAGTCTACTGTTGTCCTAGCTTAACAACAGTTTTTTTTTCTTAAGACAATAAACCACTTCGTTTAGCCTGCCAAGAGTCGCATTCCCTAACAACAGGAACATCTGAGTTTATCTCACTATTTGCATTATTAGGTCCGGACAAGAACAAGAGGTTTTCACCATCGTCTTTGCGCTTTACGGGAACTATGTAAGGTTTACGCTCGTGACTTCACGAGATAGTGATTCTCATCACGACCACCATTTCATTTACCCCTTTTCCATGCTCTCTTTTACGAGCAAGAACAAGATTAAAGTAGTTTTGGCCTTGGTGGTGTAATATGAATTAGGGTGATTTTAGCTCGGAAAATTAGTTTTGATAAATGCAATTTTACATTTGAAAGTAGATTTTCCAATTTAATTGCTCATAATATTGCTAGACACTCTATTGGCTTAACTGGACGACGCCACTTGTGGCTTACTAATCCTCTGTATCAGTTTGTTTATGTCCAGTGATCAATAAAGTGGTTGGCAAGGCCCTCAAAAAAAGGATATTTCATGTCTTTCCTCTTTAAATATTAGTTTTTTATATGTGTGTTTCTCCCATAATAATAAAAATCCATATCCCATTATTTGCATAGCATGTAGCAAAAAATTCCGTTTAATCTTCACGTATGTTTGTGGTCACTCCTAGGCATATTTAAGGCTCAGATCCTAGGACTGATGCTCTCGTCCATAGATATCATGGTTTGGAAAGTTTGAGCCTCTCCAAAAGTACGTGTGGTTGGCTTTACAACATTGGATTTCGGCCGTCGATAGGTTGGCGAGACATGGTTAGACTAATAGTAGTCTTTGCCCTCTTTGCAAAAAGGAATAAGAAATGGGTGCACATCTTTTCTTAAAATGCCACTATACTATTAGGCTTTGGAGATTGATCATTGAAAGCTCGGCCTCATACACTTGGACACACATCGACATGGCATTGGGAGGGCTCCGTCAAGGAGTGGTGGGACAATAGGACAGACATGCAATACCCAATAGACGATCAATGTCCTCCCTCACCATGCTTGTCGCTTGGAAAATTTGAAATAAGAGGAAATCACATGTGTTTTAGGCCCAAGTATGCACCACCACCAATCTTGCTAAGCATTATTATGCAAGAGGCAAAACTTTGGGTTACCGCGGATGCTAAGAAACTAGGGCTTATTGTATTGTGTGAGCAATCACCATGTCGTGCTTGTGGATAGATTGTTTAACTCTATTATCTCTGTACTTAATACATGAATCAAATCTTTTGCCTTCGTATTACAAAAAGTAGAAAATAATTATAATGGTATTAGTTAGCTATTACCAGCAGCGTCGCGACCGTTGGGGCTGTTCCCTGAGTCATGGCTGTGATTAGTAATGTCGAGGTTCTGAGCAAAACAGGGAGAGAGGAATTCTGCTACGGTTTCGGCGGTGATGGCGGTGCCGCAGGAAGGCTGTGCGATCGGACGAAGGTGCTGTTAGCGATTTGGCCCGGGCCAATAAAGAACCAATACTACTCAGACCAGATCGGTGCCTCTGCAGCCCATGAGAAATTAAAAGCCAGGGCACTCAGCACATGTCCAGGAAGTAGCACTGTGTTGGTGCCTCTCTCGCGGCCCAGCATAAATGACAATGCATGATATCAACCTCGAGCCACTTGTGTGAAAGTTTCGACTTCAATGTCCACAGTTAAAATTTGATGATGATTCAAAAATTTTGGCATATACCAGTATTAAGGTATCTCTTTAATTGTACTGTAGTAGTCCTGGGTGTTGTTTATATTAATATATGTGAGACCTTACCGAAAATAAAAAAATGACACCAAAAACTGGTGTAAAATAATGCTATACCGAGGTTTTTATAGAAGACTTTCAAGTTTTATTAATTAATTACTGGAAAAATATGTAGGTGAAAACATTCATTTTACATTATTATATAGTTTTTTGGGATATATGTATACTTTCTTTATGATAGTGGTGTAGCAGCAGAAATGCACCTATAAATGATCCTTCAACATCTTTGTGACACCACATGTAGTGGAGCGGCAGCTGTCACAACACGAGTCAGGGGGGCAAGATCACAAATGAGAGAGCTAACTAATGTTATGCGCATGCGTACAAAAACATTGTAGACCAAGTTGGTGAGATTAAGTATGTATACCGTACGAGCGTACGAATGTGTGGTGTTGGGAAAAACAAAGTCACGACTTCACTCAGGACTTGTAGGTTTTAAAACCTTTGCTAGGAAAATGACCTCCACGCTGCATCGCTGGATGATCCACATCTCTGATCTTCTGTCTATCTCTTTCAGGTGGCAGATCCACCGCCCAGCCTGAATTTGACACGAACAAGACTCGAGTGCTCGACACATATTCGAGTGTTTCTTCTCTCTACAAATCAAAGAATAATCGATTCCATGAAAATGTATTTATATGCACTTCAATTTAGCAAAAGCTATACAGAAAATCTAATTGTGGTTTTCACTTAATTAATGACCGAGAGAACTAACTTAATGTTCAATATATACATATTGTATATAAATATATTGATGGTTGATTTTTTTAACACGGGAAGGGACTGGAAGGTCCCAAATATTAACATTAAAATATAAAAAGTGTTAAAATACAACAAAATAGAGAAAATTTAAATAAATACCAGGTCCTATTGTAAAACAAATAGGACACAAAAAGGGGACAAAACTCAATCGACCTATTAAAGACTTCACCGGAGATGCTTTGGCCATGATCTCCTGATAAATCCATCACAAGCAATGTAAAGAGGGCCTCCTCTTTGGAGGTTGAAGGAGGGCCCTCAGTTTTTGTCTCTAAATCCACTAGTGTCCAGTGAGATTTCATACCCACCCAAAGAACTCGTTGGATGTAGGTTGTAGGCAGTCGATGACTAAGCACTATTGGTTCACGATGTAGGCCCGTCCTTCTTGTTTTTGGAAAGTTCCTTTTCTTTTTTCTTTTCTTTTTTTCCATGATATTTTCTTGAATTGTTTTCCTGTTTGTGGTTATAACTTTTTACCTTTTTAATTTTTAAATTTGTGTATAGTTCCAAATTTATACATATGATTTCAAATCAGGAACTCTGTTATCATGGCTTATTGCCACGTGCTATTCCGATGTAATAATGGTTACCTTGGGGCAGGTTTCGAGTCATGTAAGGATGGAGTGCATGTTGCAATCCTCTGGTCTCTAGTATCAATACTACCAGAGGCTGCCCAACAGTAAAACCGATCGCTTATTGAGGTTCTGACGTTAAGGCGCTCGTTAACCCAAATAGAGAGTTTAGAACGAAAATCTGATGTTATAAAATATGGCCAGTTATGAATCTTCTACTCTTGGGGAATAACAAATTGAGAATGGTTCTTGGATGAGGGTGACTCTGGCATAGCTAAACCTTTAGCTGATGTTGACTGTATCATATTAATATAGCCACTTTTCAATGTAAGAAAAGCAAATATATGTGATATGGGGTGGCCCGATCTTCTCAGTAAGCGAACAGGTGAATAAGAGGGCGATGATAGATAACTTGTATGTAGCCGATGAACTCTCCTTGCTAGATCCCTGTTGCCAATGTGACAGCTCTCTACCCCTTTGGATATTCACAACTTCACACACTTGCGCAACGTAGCCGTTGACCACGAGGCGGTAATTTGCAATCTACTAATTTCCAGTGGAACAACAGATCACACAAAACTTGCAGTAGCAACACTTCAGATCAATACGAATTGAAATATATGATTCAAGATGAAAGCTTGGAGCTATTCTCAAGAACTAGGGTTTATCTAAACGTGGTCTGACCTAAAATCACGTAGGGGGTCCTATATTTATAAGCTAGGGTGTCCAAACGGGGATACATGGGCCGCAGCCCTTAATTCCGCGCGCAGGACGGTCCGGCCTCAGGACGGACGGTCCGGCCTGTAACTCGGACGGTCCGACCTAAGCCGTAAATGCTACTGATGTTTGGCGTCATAAGTCGGACGGTCCGGCTTGGTACTCGGACGGTCCGGGCCGAGGTCGGACGGTCCGACTTGCAATCCGGCCGTCCGACGTCTTCAGCACTTCCTCCTTTTGCTTCATCTTCTCGCGACTCTCTCCTCGTGCAACTTGCCCTTGTTCCTTCTCTTCCTCTTGTATAACTCATTGGTACCTGATAACACATATATACGAGGACTTAGGCAGTATAAAATCCTCACGAAGTAAAACATCAGATTCTATGAGGAATAAGTTCACCTGTTGTTCTAGTAGCTTTGCACGAGCTCTTGTAATAGGTCCAATTCTGATTTCATTGGACTTAATCATCATTGATTCTTCATTAGGTGTTGCACTAGTAGGAAATAGCCTACTGCTGGCGTACGGTATTTTACTACCGCTGGCGAGCAGGCGTACGCCAGCGTTGTCCCGCCAGTGGTAACAGGCACCGCTGGCGTACAGTTTGTACGCCAGCGATAGCTTCAGTTACCGCTGGCGTACGAAACCTTTGCCCGCCAGCGATATAGTCCAGTGCCTCTGGCGTACTGGTTTGCCCGCCAGTGGCTAGGTACCTGTCCGCCAGTAGTATTTTTTCTGGACTAGGTCCTGTCCGCCAGCAAAAACTTATCTGTACACCAGCAACATTTTTTCTGGTATTATATTTTTTGCTGAAACTTGTTATATTCCAGCAATACAAAAATCAAATATTTTTAGTAACATGCCAACAGTACAAATACATAGAATACATAGGTTCAAATATAGAAGAGTGATGAAATATTGTTACATCACATTACTAACCAAAATAGACAAGTTGTAATGGCATTACACATTGTATCACACATAGATCACAAAGACGAGTTGGGAGTTTCATCACATATTGTATCACACATAGATCACCTACATTGTATCACACACAACTACATCTCGATCGAATTGATAGTGTCATCTAATAACTACAATCACATACAAGAGAATGGTAAAGATGATGAGCAAGAAGGGGATCACGAGGAAGTTGGACTTCATCCGGTGGTTCTTCCTCTCTTGCCCTTTCCGGTAGTTCAAGTACCGAGCTTCCGCCTCCGCTTTACTCTTGTAGCTCTTGTAGTTGTTGCCCTTGTACTTGTTCACTTTCTTAAAACAATCTTCCCAGTGCTCATAGACTCCTGGAACGCTACCTTCGTACACCACATACCACTTCTTCATCTATAAAAGACATATATAAATATTAACCAAGATAGTTAAAAAGGAAGATGTGTGTACATTCATGCATTATAAAAGAAGACTTAGTTCAATGTAAAACTAGCTACATGTCCATCATGCATAAAAGAAGACTTAGTTCATGCATCATGTAATACGTACACAAGTTCAACATGAGATAAAGTTTACAACACATGTTCATCGATTGTTCGAAAAAAACTAGCTACATGCATAGAGAACACATCCTCTCACTTCTTGCTTGGCTTCGGCTTCGACTTCGGCTTTGTCTTCAATGGAGGAAACGGGAGACAACCTTGCAATGAGTTGAACGGTCTGTCATCGCCATGTTGATGTAAGCGGGCTTCTATTTCAGCGTTAGGTGGTGGACGATGACTGTAGAAGAACACCCCATCGCTATGTATGACATCCATGGTGATCGTCCGCGCGATCATTTGCTGAATCCGGCCGAACTCTTGTCTTATTTCGGCATCGGAGGACCCCGCCAAGCTATCGCACCATTTTGCGAGAGACGACGAATATTGTAGTCGTTGTTCATCCTTTATATACTCTCGCATATGATAGATGATGTACCAGGCCTCCCTCGTACTTCCTGGCGCCTACTTGATGCAGGCGAACTCAGTTTTATGTATGAATGTGTACTTTCCTCGCCTTAGATTTTTTCTTTTTATGATGCCCTCCCTATAAGAGTAGCCAGTGAGAGCATCATCTAGAACATCTTTGATTAGCTTGTAGTCTTTGTAATTCTGATGACTCCCCGAGTCGAGATATATGGCAATCGAGTCTTTCGGCTCCAGAGCGATGAGGGTGCCGTATTGGTGGTTACACAAAATAGTTCGTGGTTCAAAGAGATTATCAGCCTCAGATTAGTTTAACGATAGGAAATCTAGTAAAGCATGTTACGGCTGCAAGCGAGAATGACTTACTCAGGAAAGTAAGGCATGAGAAATATGTTCTTGGAGGGATGATCCACGAAGAAATCAAAATTGTACTAAGCCTAAGTGTAGCAACTATTCTTAGAAGTTCATACAAGCAAGATAAGTGGGGAAGAAGAAGCTCACCTCGAATACTTTTAGCCGAAGCAGCAGCGGGAGGAGGTGAGGAGGTTGCGAGCGGCTGGAGGCCGGAGACGGCGGTGACGTCCCCGAACCCTAGAGAGGACGCCGGTGACAAACCCTAGCAGAGGAGAGGAGTGAAGGCGACGATGGGAGGCGGCGGCGACGACGGGAGGCGTCCACGGGGTCCACTTCTAGTAGGCGGTGATGGGAGACGGCGGCGGCGATGGGAGGCGGCGGCGGCGCGGGCTGGAAGATAAGACAGAAGGAGTGGACTGGAGGAGAGATGCGCACGGGGTGGGTGGGCTGGACCATAGTCAACAGGTACACAAGTACCGCTGGCGGACATGCACCTACGTCCGCCAGGGGTACTCTTTTTCTCTGGCGTGCATCAGCCAAGGGTCCGCCAGTGGTACTTTTTTTTGGATTTTGTTATATGGGTACCCAAGTTACCTATGGCGTACAAGCTACACCGTCCGCCAGCGCTAAAACTTTTCTCGGGCGTGCAAATGTCAACCGTCCGCCAGAGATATTTTTTTAATTGCTTCTGTTTTTTCTATTCTTGATATTTGGTTCTCTCTCTAATTTATTAAAAGGGTTGTTTTCATATAAAAATTGTCAAAAAATGTATGAATTAATAAAATAATTGCAAGTAAAAAAAATATATTACAAAATAGAGGTACATATAAAAAGAATGTCATCGATACAACAAGTTTGTAGTCTCATACAAAAGAGAAATCAATACTAGCTAGTTTCTTCGCACACATTGCACGTCTTTCTCAGCGTTTGGTAATTTTCTTGCCTTTTTTTGTCGCAGTTGCATAATTTAGCCCGACATCATGACTACTTCTTTTGAACGGACGACTTGACCTAGGTAGCGTCGTTCTGCTCCTTCTTGTGGTGTATTTTGTCCTATCATCGTCATCTTCATCATCTTCGATATTTGGGTCGCCGAACATATCGAAGTCGTCTTCGTCAGCCATTCCTATGATGTTTCTTTTGCCTCTCCTCACGACCATACGGCTAGGCCTACAGGGGTCTGTTATGAAGAAGCATTGCGACACGTGCTTAGCCAATACCCATGGCTCATTTTGCGCAGTGACGTTCACGCTTGATGAAGTGCTGCTGGCTTCGGGTATAACCATGGTGGTGAAGTATTTGTTTTCTTTCATGATAGTTGATCTCCTATCCCATCTGACACGAAACATCGGCACCTTCTCTCCAGAGTAGTCAAGCTCCCATATCTCCTTGATCCTTCCATAGTATCTTAATTTTTCATTACCGATTGAGGATACCATCGTAACTCCTGAGTTTTGATAAACGAAACTTTCATCCTTTTCTTCCGTGTAGAATGTGAACCCATTTATATCATATGCCTGAAACGTCGCAACGTTGGGGGAGGGACCATGTGCCAAAGCATATAAGAGTCTGCCTTCTGGACAATCCATTGGTGGATCAGCGATAAGGCGTTCTTTGAACCAACGCAAGAAAGTGGAGTTGTGCTCTCTGATTACTTCCCCATCTGTCCTTTCCCTACCTTGGTCAATGTACTTCTTCCTAATGATGTTTTCGTGCTCTTTGCACTAGGGATCGACCATTTCAAGGTGTTGTAGAGCTACCAAGTTTGCCCTGTTAAAGTCGACGCGACGTTTTTCAAATTCCACATGCAATTCCCTCCGGCCATTCTTGTGGCCTACTCCGTCGAGCCTGCCAAGGTGCCTGTTTCTGGGTAGGCCAATAGGGTCATCGACTTCGCCCAAGAGATTTGTGCAGAAGGAGATGCACTCTTCGGTGAGATAGCCTTGAACGATGCTTCCTTCCGGACGGGCCCTGTTACGAACGAATCCTTTGATGACTCCATTCATCCTTTCGAACGGCATCATGTTGTGCAGGAACGCCGGTCCGAGGTGGATGATATCATCCACGATATGGACCAACAGATGCACACAAATATCAAAGAATGCGGGTGGAAAGTAAATCTCAAGTTCGCATAATATCACAACGATCTCTTCCTGCAACCTTGAGAGTTGCTTCCGTGTAATCGACTTTCGAGAGATCACGTCGAAAAAATTACAGAAACCGAAAAGAGTTTCGCGTACGTGCTTGTCCATTATCCCTCGAATCGCAACCGGAAATATTTGCGTCATCATCACATGACAGTCATGAGACTTCATCCCGCTGAACCTTTGTTTCTGCTGGTCTAGATATCTGCTTATCAGCCCACAATAACCGAAAGGGGTTTTGACTCCTAGAAGGCACTTGATCAATTGTTGGAGCTCGTTCTCACTTAGAGTGAAACAGGATGGGGGGCAATGGTAGTCATTTTTCTTAACCCTTTTTCCCTTGTGTCGGTTCGTCTCCTCATCATCCGATGACTCGATTCCCCCGTGAAGCTCTTCCCTAATACCTAGATGTATCAGGTCATTTCTTGCTTTCGGACCATCTTTGGTTTTTTCCGGCATGTTGAGCAGAGTGGCAAACAAACTCTCGAACACATTCTTCGTGATATGCATTAGATCAAGGCAATGAGGCGTATTGAGAACAGGCCACTACTTCAAGTCCCAAAACACAGACCTCGTCTTCCATACATCGAGGAGCTTCTTTCCTGGCTTAGGGCACTGATCCCAATCATTCAGCAACTCATATATTTCTTCACCGCACCTCTTACGTGGAGGTCCCCGGAGCTCATCTTCACCATTGAAAAGGTCTCCACGCCTTCTCCACGGGTCATCCTTGTGTAACCACCTTCGATGCCCCGTGTAGACAGTTTTTGATGACCCGGGATCTTTCTTAAGCTGCATAAACGTTGGATCATCCATGCACCTCATACATCCCCAATGTCCGTGGCAAACCTAGCCTGCGACATATCCGTGGCCGAGATAGTCATGCACCGTACAAAGCAAGGCGGCTCTCATAGGGAAATATTCTTCTACGACGGCATCCCATGTGTTCACACCTTCCCATAACGTGTCTAGCTCATCTTTCAGTAGCTTTAGATACAGATTGATGTCGTTGCCTGGTTGTTTTGGCCCTTGAATTAGCATGCACATGTGTATGTACTTACTCTTCATGCATAACCAGGGGGGAAGGTTGTATATCCATACAAACACGGGCCAAGTGCTATGTGTGCTGCTCTGGTTGCTGTACGGATTCACTCCGTCGGTGCTCACACCCGACTTGAGGTTCCTAGGATCTGCCGCGAAACTTGCATCGACGTCGTCTAATGCTCTCCATTGTCTTGCGTCCGAAGGGTGTGTCAGAACTGCCTTTTCACACCGTTTTGGATCTTTCAGCACTACATTTTTTCTGTCTGCATGCCACCGCATGAGCTTTGCTTCCTTGTAGTCCGCGAAATACCGCTGCAAACGGGGAATGAGGGGAAAGTACCACACAACTTTCCGAGGTTCTTTCTTCCCTTTCTTGTATCGAGCGGCATTGCACACCGGACATGTGATCATGTCTGCGTCCTCTTTCCGATAAATGTAGCAATCATTGATGCACACGTGGTATTTTTCATGCGGTAAATCAAAGGGGCACACGACTTTCTTGGCCTCATCACAACTTGTAGGACACGAGTTGCCCTCCGGAAGCTTACTCTGCCAGTATTGCAGGCTAGCGTCGACGCTTACGTCGGTCCATTTGTGTTTTGCCTTCATTTTGAGAACATCGAGCGCTACTTTCAAGCGAGAGTCTTCCGATCCACAACCTGGATACAACGGAGTATTCGAGTCTACCTCCAGTTGTGCTAGCTTAGCTTGCTCTATACTAGCAGATCTGCAGTTAGTCGTCTTCTTTAGAAGCAGCTCTTTGAGATGAGGGTCCCGCACGGCTGAAGCTAGCAGTGTTTGCATGTCATCGTCTTCGGTTACGTGTTGTTCAGCATCTTCTAGATCTCTAACATCATGTGCGGGAGGATCATCAGGCGGCTCTTCGTCTTCTTGCTCGTGATCATTATTATTGTCATGCTGATCATGATCATCCGCCGCACCATCATGGACTTCATCATCATCATCTTCATCAAGCCACTGAGTGTGGCCATCCATGAAACCATGCATTAGCAGATGCTCCAGCAACTCTCCCGAAAAGGGGTTCAGCAAGCCCACTTTTTTGCATTTGCGACACGGACATCTTATCTCTGTGCGGTTATTTTGTATCATGTCGTCTGTAGCGTATCTTAAATATTTGTTCACGACACGCTCACTCATACGGCCAGGCGCCATATCGCCTGCACGTGATATAGAATCACAAGACAAGTAAAACAATCATTTTTCATGAAATTTTTCGGCATGACCTTCCTACAAATAGGACTAAGAGAGTGTCAAAATTTGCCGAAACGGAAATGAATCAACATTCCGGCATAATATTGACATCATTTCCTGCACAATACAAGAATAGCACATATATGAATCATCACATATCCGGCAAAATTTCATCATCTACTATATGCATGCATCATCATCATCAAGAGAATAGCACATACATATATACATCATCACATATCCGGGCACAATACAAGAATAACAAAATTATGTTGATCCCTCACCTTAAGTGAGACAATGTAGGAGAGGAAGAGAGATGTATATAGATAGATCTAGCTAGACCTAGGAGATGATATATTTGGATCCACACCAAAAGGAGCTAAATTTGGTTATTTTTTGGCCATTTCTTTTGGTAGAGAGGAAATTAGAAGGGTAATGGGGCTAGATCTATCACCTAAACTAGTTTTAATTGGTTAGAAAGTGTGGTGGAGATGGGGGGAAGGGGAGGAACTTTGTGCTAGTGAGAAGAACAATAATGGTGTTGCAATAATGGAGGGACATGGTGGCAGCCGAAGCATCAATAATTGGCACAGTATTACCGCTGGCGTACAGTTCTGCTGGCCGCCATAGCTACATAAGTTAGCGCTGGCGTACGAAAAATAGTGCCCGCCAGCAATAGAACCCTCAGCTAAAAGTAATTTCGGGGCAAATTACTGCTGGCGTACAACCAAATATGTACGCCAGCGGTGACTGCACTAGCGCTAGCGGGCACTGAAATCGTACGCCAGTGGTAGTTAGCCCCGCTGCCTAGCTTGGGGCAAGTCGTGCCTCTGGCGTGCAGAAACAAATGTACGCCAGCGATACCACCTACTTCCCTGGCGTGCGCACATTTCCGTACGCCAGCGCTACTATCACTGGCGTACAACTTTACGCGGCCGCCAGCAATAAGCTGGCTGCTATAGCCTATTTCCTACTAGTGTTGGAGGTGCAAGGGTAGTAGGGATGTCCTCATCATCTCCCCCCCCTTCAAAAGGCGTCGACCTCGACGCTCCAAGGTCATCTCCATCGTAGGGTGACAAATCAGTAACGTTGAAACTGTTGCTAGCACCTCCAAACTCAGCAATGCGAATATCAATCGAGTAGGCATTGTTATTGATCTTGGCTAACATTTTGTAAGGACCAGCACCACGTGGCTTCAACTTGGAATTCCGCATCGCTGGAAACCTGTCCTTGCGCAAATGCACCCAAACCTTATCTCCAGGCTGAAAAAGAACTTCCTTCCGTGACTGGTTCCGTGCAGCAGCAACGTTCTTGCCTTGCTTCTCAATAGCCTCTCGAGTTTTCTCATGAATCTTCTTCACATAATCTGCTCTTTTGGATGCCTCCATATTAACTCTTTCCTGCAATGGAAGAGGCAACAAATCAAATGGCGTAATAGGCTTAAAACCATACACCACTTCAAAAGGACAAAACTGAGTAGTAGTGTGTACTGCCCTGTTATAAGCAAACTCAACATGTGGCAAACAGTCCACCCATTCACGCAGATTTTTCTTGATCATAGTGCGCAACAATTGTGACAATGTTCTATTCACCACCTCCGTTTGACCATCAGTTTCAGGATGACATGTAGTGCTGAACATCAAATTTGTTCCTAGCTTTCCCCAAAGTGTCTTCCAGAAGTAGCTCACAAATTTCACATCCCTGTCAGAAACAATTGTCTTGGGCACTCCATGCAAGCGTACAATCTCCCTGAAAACCAGATTAGCAACATGCGACGCATCGTCGCTCTTGTGGCAAGCAATAAAGTGTGCCATCTTAGAAAATCTATCCACTACCACAAATATACTATCATGACCATGTTTAGTACGTGGCAATCCTAACACAAAATCCATACTAATATCTTCCCAAGGTGTGGTAGGAGCCGATAGTGGAGTATACAAACCATGAAGCTTCAACTTGGACTTTGATGTGTTGCATACAATGCAACGACGAACAAACCTGTCCACATCACACCTCATCCTGGACCAATAAAAATGATCAGCAAGCATGAGTAGCGTCTTCTCACGCCCAAAGTGACCCATCAAGCCTCCAGCATGTGATTCCTGCAACAAAAGCAAACGCACAGACGATTCTGGAACACAAAGTTTGTTAGCACGAAACAAAAATCTATCATGTATGTGGAACTTGTCCCATGCGTTTCGAAGCACACACAAACGATATGGTTCAGCAAAATCAGGATCAGTTGCATATAAATCACACAAGCTCTCTAAACCAGGAATTTTAACATCAAGATGTATCAATAACATGTTCTTCCTAGATAGAGCATCAACAACTACATTATCTTTCCCTTTCTTATGTTTAATGATGTAGGGAAAAGACTCAATGAACTCAACCCATTTAGCTAAGCGCCTATGCAAGTTAGATTGCGCCTTCAAGTATTTCAAAGCTTCATGATCAGAATGTATGATAAATTCTTTTGGCCACAAATAATGTCGCCAAACCTCAAGACCTCGAACAAGTGCATACAATTCTTTGTCATAAACAGGGTAGTTCAATCTAGCACCAGAAAGTTTCTCTCTGAAATAAGCAATAGGTCTACCTTCTTGCATCAACACACCACCAATGCCTATACCACTAGCATCACATTCAACTTCAAATTGCTTAGCAAAATCAGGTAATGCAAGTAATGGTGCAGAAGTAAGCAAACGTTTCAGCTCATCAAATGCAAGGTCTTGGGCAACACCCCAAACAAAAGATACACCTTTCTTAGTCAATTCATTCAAAGGTGCAGCAATAGTACTAAAGTCTTTCACAAAACGTCTATAAAAACCAGCAAGACCGTGAAAAATTCATACTTGGCTAACATTCATGGGATTAGGCCAATTTTGAATCGCCTCAATTTTAGAAGAATCTACTTCTACCCCATGCTTAGAGACAACATATCCCAGAAATATAACCTTATCTTTTGCAAATGTGCACTTCTCAGGATTAGCATATAATTTAGCATCACGCAACACTTGCAAAACTTGTCTAATGTGATCAGCATGCTCAAATTCAGTGCGGCTGTAAATAAGTATATCATCAAAATACACAACCATAAAACGACCAATAAACTCCCTCAAAACATGGTTCATTAATCTCATGAAAGTACTAGGAGCATTAGTAAGACCAAAAGGCATCACTAACCACTCATATAAACCAAACTTAGTTTTGAAAGCAGTTTTCCATTCATCCCCTTCTTTCATCCTAATTTGATGGTATCCACTACGCAAATCAATTTTAGAGAAAATAGCAGCACCACTCAATTCATCAAGCATATCCTCTAAACGTGGAATAGGATGGCGATATCGAATAGTGATATTATTTATAGCTCTACAATCTACGCACATACGCCATGTACCATCTTTCTTAGGAGCCAAAATAACAGGCACAGCACAAGGGCTAAGACTGACACGAATATACCCTTTATCCAGAAGTGCTTGTACTTGTTGTTGAATATCCTTCGTCTCTTGGGAATTGGTCCTGTATGGTGCCCGGTTGGGAAGTGTAGCACCCGGTATAAGATCAATTTGGTGCTCAATACCACGTAATGGTGGCAATCCCGCTGGTACCTCTGCCGGAAACACATCATCAAATTCCTGCAAAACATTAGACACACCAGGAGAAAGAGGATGATTATCGTTAGAAAGCAAGACCTCGCCTTTGTACATAAGCACAAGTGGCATGGCTGTAGGATCCTCACTAAATTCTCTCATGTCTTCTTTGGTGGCTAATATAAGCAAACTAGACTCTCTCGCACTTTTCGTTATAGAATCACGCACAGCTATTACATTGTTCTCTCGTGTGGGTCTTAAATTAACCTCAACTTTCTGACGAGACTCATTCACAATTTGCTGTGGAGACATAGGATGGAGAGTAACTTTCTTGCCCTTGAACTCTAAGTTATATGTATTGGCTCGGCCATTGTGTTGCACATGGCGATCATATAACCACGGCCGACCCAATAGAAGATGGCAAACTGTCATAGGCACCACATCAAAATCAATGGAATCCTGGTATGGGCCTATCTCAAAATTCACGCGCACCATATGATTCACCTTCATCTCACCACTGTCACTCAACCATTGGACATAATATGGATTTGGGTGAGGTAAGTATTTCAGATTCAGCTTGGCACATAACTCCTTGCTTGCGAGGTTGCGGCAGCTACCTCCATCGATGATCACTTTGCAAGCTTTGTTGGGACCAACTAATGCCTTGGTCTGAAACAGATTACAGCGCTGAGAATCAGCATGTGGTTGCACAGTGAGAGCACGTTGTGACACAACAATAGTAGGAGCAGGAGACGGAAAAGCATCCATGCCTTCTTCACTGTTGTATCCTTCGTCATCAAATGCGGGTGGGTCTTCATCATCACCGGTTTCATACTCGCCGGTTTCTTCATTAATGAACATGACCTTTCGGTTCGGGCAATCTCTCTTGAAGTGACCCGGATTACCACAAGAGTGACAAGTCATCTCGCGATTGCGAGCTGTAGACATGTTGGAGCCTGCTCTAGCGGCAGGAGCAGCTGGCTTCTTGGCCATAGAACCATTGGAGGCTGGCTTGGAAAGTGAAGAAGAAGCCCGAGTATTGGCACCATAGTTCTCCATAGGCGCGGCAGACTGTGCCTGTGGAGAAAATCTGCTAGATGATGTGTATTTGGCCTTCAGTTGTGCCTCTTCTGCAAGCTGTGATTCAGCCTCCCTTGCAAGATGCAATAGATCATTCATATTATAGTATTGGTGATGCCGCACAATACTTTTGATGTTAAATTTCATCCCATGGAGAAAACGTTGCATAGTCATCTCAACCTCTTCACGAACTCGTGCACGTTGCAGCAACATCTCCATCTCCATATAGTAAGCATCAACGGACATAGTACCTTGCTTCAATTGTTGCAATTTATCAAAAACTGTCCGTAAGTAATTTGTGGGAACAAACCGAGCTTTCATGGTCGCCTTCATGTCACACCATGTACGACTAGGCTGCCCATCGGTTTCTTGTATCTCGGTCAACACACTCTCCCACCAACGCAAGGCATAACCGTCAAACTCGGAAGAAGCAATCTTGATCTTCTTGTCCTCCGAATAATCATGCAAACGCCATAATTTTTCCATCTTAAGCTCCCATGTCAGGTACTCTTCCACATCCGTGGAACCTTCAAATTTGGGGATGTTAAACTTGGGCTTGCTCAAGACATCTTCTTTCTGAATGGGTAGACGGCGCGCACCAAAAGCAAGCGGAGGTTGGCGAACCGGCCCTTGAGCACGCCCACGGCCTTGATTGCCCCTCAAATCAGTATTGTCGCCATGGACACTACCATCATCTTCCTGAGCGTCAGGTTGGCGTTGTACAATAGCTGCTTGTATGCCAGTGACAGATGTTGTCATTTGTTGTAGACTCTGCTGTATAGAAGCAAGTTGTTGTTGCATAGTGGTGACTGCAGCTTCAGTCGCGTCCACTTTCAGTTGGACCGCTTGAGCATTTGAATCAATCGCATCAGCGGATTTAGTCAACAGCCCAGTCAAGTGATCAAGGAGACCTTCATATGCCTCCCATGTAACTGGCGCATCCTTGTCCTGTTTCTGCATCACATCAAAACCACTTTGAGACATGATTAGTAGGTTAGTGCACGAAATCAAAATCTTTTGGTGGACACTCACAACTCACTCAAAACTGACAAGAAAAGGTGAATCTTACCGTTCCAAAGTGAATAGTAATGCGTACCCGTTCGGATGGAGGACTAGTGCACGGATGTGATGAAGTGAATACCCGAGTAAAAGAGTGAACACACGACAAAGCAGGATATATGTGGTGGAGCTATAGGTATGGCACCCTAACTACACCAATTCACAAATCCTAGTGCTGATCGTATGCCAAAAAGTTCTACGGGAACACACGCGGGGGAAAACAACTGGGCAAAAGCAACTATGAAATTGAGCTCACAAAGTGTGGCGGAGTAATGCTCGTGTTGCGATTGCACAAGAGAGAAATTCTAGCAAAAGCTCAAAGTGTACGGGCACAAGATTTCTCAATCTACTAGTGCTATGAACGTGGTAGAAAAAGGAACTCAAGGCTGCACAAAATATGTAATCAACTTTGCCTTTTCTGTCTCTTTTTGCTAGGCTTTTTGCTCAACTCTTTCCTTTTTTTTGATTATTTTTCTCTTTTCTCGTTCTCTTTTTTTTTTGAATTTTCTGACTCAACGTGAAGTAAACAGCAACCCAACTCAACTTTGCACAAACCACTTGAGGCACTTCAAAACCTATAGGAGCAGCCCGAAGAGCAAAGATATGCTAGTCTTAAAAGGAAGGTGCTACACAAAAGAAAGGCTAACTATGGCTATCAAACGGAGACACAATCTGAGGGATAAAAGACAACGAAACAAACTGACTCGACACAAACCAATCTAACACGACAAAGACACTCCGACTTATGAGACACAAATATAGGAAAAACTAAGACTCGATCAAAAACAAGTTACGCAAACTGGACGACGATCAGCGACTAAAACTTGGAAAAGATGCACTCTAGGTTATGGCAAAAACACTAAACCCTAATAATTTTGTATGGCTTTTTCTGGATAGGACGAAACAAAACGATCTACGGGGGATGTGGTGGATGCTTACCGAGGGAACACTGGAAATCTGATACCAAGATGATATGGGGTGGCCCGATCTTCTCAGTAAGCGAACGGTGAATATGAGGGCGATGATAGATAACTTGTATGTAGCCGATGAACTCTCCTCGCTAGATCCCTGTTGCCAATGCGACAGCTCTCTACCCCTTTGGATATTCACAACTTCACACACTTGCGCAACGTAGCCGTCGACCACGAGGCGGTAATTTGCAATCTACTAATTCCCAGTGGAACAACAGATCACACAAAACTTGCAGTAGCAACACTTCAAATCGATACGAATTGAAGTATATGATTTAAGATGAAAGCTTGGAGCTATTCTCAAGAACTAGGGTTTATCTAAACGTGGTCTGACCTAAAATCACGTAGGGGGTCCTATATTTATAAGCTAGGGTGTCCAAACGGGGATACATGGGCCGCAGCCCTTAATTCTGCGCGCAGGCATCGGGCAGGTCGGACGGTCCGGCCTCAGGATGGACGGTCCGACCTGTAACTCGGACGGTCCGACCTAAGCCGTAAATGCTACTGATGTTTGGCGTCATAAGTCGGACGGTCCGGCTTGGTACTCGGATGGTCCGGGCCGAGGTCGGACGGTTCGACTTGCAATCCGGTCGTCCGACGTCTTCAGCACTTCCTCCTTTTGCTTCATCTTCTCGCGACTCTCTCCTCGTGCAACTTGCCCTTGTTCCTTCTCTTCCTCTTGTATAACTCCTTGGTACCTGATAACACATATATACGAGGACTTAGGCAGTATATAATCCTCACGAAGTAAAACATCAGATTCTATGAGGAATAAGTTCACCTGTTGTTCTAATAGCTTTGCACGAGCTCTTGTAATAGGTCCAATTCTGATTTCATTGGACTTAATCATCATTGATTCTTCATTAGGTGTTGGAGGTGCAAGGGTAGTAGGGATGTCCTCATCAATATGTGTATGTTGGTAGTTCTCATAATTCTACACATCTGAGTTCTAGCTTCATCTAAGTTTTTAAGGAGACTTGATTTCCACATAATATAATGTTTTGTTTCCGAAAACAAGATCAAGTGTCCGATTGCATCTGAACACCCTATATTTCGGAACAGATGTGAGCGTGTTACAGAAATCCTACATCATAAGTGTGATAGTCACCTACTGCAATCTCTACGAGAAAGAAATGTCAAGGAATTGTTGTGTCATCCGGAATCATTTTGTGCCCTGTATATAATTTGTATTAGTTTGTACATATCCTTATAGGACATCTACAATTTCGTTGGAAAATTTGTTGGAGCACAACTCATATTATCAGGATTCATTTATATAAGGTCTTGACAGTTTTTGACCCAAAAAGAGAAGCCACCTACAAATTCTCAGTCAACAACATGCGTGAGCCTATATATAGTGGACTAACTCATGTTGTCACAACACAAGTCAGGGATGCAAGATCCTAAGCCAGTTAGCTTGCCAAAGTGAGGTACACGCATGCATGATCATGATGATACTATGTGGCACATAATACATTTCTTAGAACAAATTGAGGAGATACAATATTTATATACTATACATTAGGATGGCGAGGCATTAGGAATATGAAATCCCAGATTAGTCTCCGAGTACATAGATTACTGAAGCAGCACTGCGGAATACGTATTCACTCACTAGTATGTCTACAATTACGGGTGCAAGTCCCGACATGGGATTAAGGCCAGTGATTAAAAAATAACACCCACTGGTTACATCGAACAGTGGTGATACATCAAATCTCTAAAAATGTGCATAAGAATATCCAATGTCGCACCTTATAGGGCAGATCCAGCCGCTAGTGATGTACTAGTGCTAGTGTGCTACCACAGGAAGTGATATGTGTACCTGATGCTCGATTTGCGGCTCGGATCTAGCGATCATTTTTGTACGGTGGCAGTTTTTCCTTGCATCAGTCTGGCTTCAAGTTAGTCATGTTACGATCGAATACTCATTTCGATATATCATTCAACCGGATTTTCCTTTGACCCTGTCTTATTTAACCGAAAAGATGGCTGAGACAAACATGCTCTCCATGGAGTATATTACATCTATGGTCCTCGTACTAATTGGTAAATTGAACTGCACGGGGATTCGAACCTCGGACCGCCATGACTTTGACAACATGAGCTAGCCAACAAACCAAACAACGATTATTTTTTTTGTAAAGATTGGCTAGAAAGCTATATAGATGGGATGTTGGAATATTTTGATGGGATGTTGGCATATTTCGATGCAAATGAATAATCTCATCTTAAAAAATATCGACCCAACTGTTCTAGCATGGAAGAATGTACTCAGGAAGGACCTCATTCTACTGCTTCACAGAATAAAGAAAAATATGTCCAGAACTTTACTACATAGAATAAGGATTGGATTCAACCTTCTCTAGTATAATCTCATGTCAAGCAAGAGGAATGGAATTGGATGATAACTATCCTTTGTAACATTTTGTAAAAAAATTTATTAATATATGCCATCAAACAATTTTTCCACAGTCTTTATATCATAACAAAAATCTATATTGAGTGCTATATTCCTAATGCGTTTTCCTTCAACTTGATTTTTGTTTTTCAAAAATTTATATCCATTTTAAAATAGTAATGTAAGAAAACAATAGATAAGGATATTCAATTTGGTTCTAGGGAACACATGCTCCTGTGTACCAAAAACAGATTTTGCAAATGCCAAAATAATTGAAAAAAAATTACAGTCGAAAAATTTGACTATTTTGACCTCTGTAAAAAAGACAAGTCGAACGCCAAATGTCACACTTAATTTTCTTTTTTCATCGACGAAGCATTACTATTTCATAAGGCATCAAAATTGTCAAGCGCACTTGGCACACTAATATAAATATCTAAAGAAACAGAATTTTATAAAATTACTATTTATTTTTATTTTATTGTTCATTAGGGAGCATAAGCTCCCGAAATCTAAAAAGCCGTCTCCAAATCATTCATTACCTCAAATGCAAAAAATTATAATTTATCTGCATTATAATTTAAAAATATTTAATTATTTATAAATATGACAATGTGTATTTTAAATAATGTTGAGTGTGATTTTTGAAAATGGTTATATTTTCCCCCAAATTATTAATGTTTATTTTAATTTATAAATTCATAATTATTATTGTATTTTTACAATAGTAAACATATAAAGCATATTGTTATGTAATAATAATAAATTCTAAAAATTCATTTAAAAACTGTAAGTTGGATGAAATATCAATTTGCTTCTATAAATGTAAGCATAATTTACACTATACTATTTTAAAATATTCCCAAAACATATATTAGTTTTTTTAACACACATGAAACACTTTTCAAAAACAATTTGAGTAGTTTTTTAAACACGTGTGATGCTATGTTCATCAAAAAAATCTAGGCAGCTCAAGCATATCTTTTACATGCAAGGTGTGTCGGGCGAGCTATGTCCATCAAACCCGTGCGATCGGAGGGGCATAGGTTCGCCTCCCTTCGGACATATCTTCTCTCTATTGTGTCGAGGTTGGTTGATGATGTGCGTATGGCAGCCTAGATTGGCACCTAATTGGCCTACTGGATTCTTGTAAGTATTGTGGTGATTTAGACCTAAGTCGATAGATGTGGCTTGTCGTTGTTCGGGTTTTCGCCCGATTTCCCTTTAATAAACCGAACAGTTTGGGTCCTTGTACCATCTTGCGCTTAATGAATATAACAACTCTCTTGTTATTGGTCGAAAAAAAGTATTGTTAAGAACCTTAATGCTATTACCACTCAAGAGAGATCTTTCGACTAGATGCAAACAAAAGGCTGTGGTATGCTTGAAAAATAGATGTTCAAGGCTCCGATGGCAATAATGTGGGCAATCTGTTGCTAATATGGGTAAAAACATTATTTTTCCGGGTGGCATATTATTGTGCTTTTAATTTGAAGATGTTAATATAGTAACTTGGCATCCCTTTATGTCAGGTCATATCTTTGGAGTAGCACATTCATCCACCTTATAAATACTCCATCTACGTATATGTTTGGGGAGGGAGGTGGGGGAAACTAGCCAGGTGGGTGTAAGAAGATGACTTTGAGTGTAAGGTATCAGCTACTCAATAGTGAGAATAATTAATCTTGTTGTCTATCTGGTAGTGGGATGCATCGAGAATAGGAACTCTAAATTTCGTGAGTACAATTGGTTCAAGGAACAGCTAATACGCCATCCTTCTAGTCAGTGTAGACATGCTAAAGTAGGACAGCTCCATCAAATCGAGTGGGTGTAGCGGCTACAGCTTCATGTAGCTAAGTATCACATGCGGCTGACTTGGAACCCCCTTGCAGCCATCGACAGGCAGATTTGTTCGTCCATGAATAGAGAGGCGGCACCAATATTATGGCTTTGCTGCCACAGACGCAAATCAGTAGGCGGTACGCATCGTCCTGATGGAGAGACCTAGGGTTATCCTCCAACTCACTCCAAATGAGCGGCCCTTAACAGCTCTCTGTCATGTGGCAAAAAACTGAAGAAAGAGCGTCAATATGATACCCACACCCACAAGCTTCCAACATAATCGACAGAATGATTTTGATTCAGTGCCGCATATTTGAGTGAGGGGCACTCTGTTTCAAAATTCAAAAGAAAATGAGTATTTTTTTTCTGAACATATATAGTCTACTGATTCCTGAAATTTGAGTTGGGCCACCAACCTAGACCAGAGTACGCCTTTTCCGTGCTCTCTTTTACATGGTCATCGTTCACTTTTAAGAGCAAGAATAAGATTAAAGTAGTTTTGTCCTTCGTGGTGTAATATGAATTAAAATTTCTAAAAGCATCCTTTCAATCTAAAGTTATAGTATGTTTTATTCGTGATATATTTGTTGAACATCAAGAAAATGTATTGAGATTTGTTTTCTTTTTAGTTTTGAATGTATCTGCATTTATGTTTTGTTTTTTCATTCAAAACTAAAAAGAACTAAAATGCAGATATGGATGGAGTATTTACAATCATGATGTCCATTTACAATCATGCATACTTATGTAATCCAAAAATTTCAGAACTCTCTAGTGAAAGGAAGTAATAAGGTAAAACAAATTGGTGCGCAATTTATATTTTTTAGAAGTCGTATTTACTTATTATTGTAAATTAAATTTTGAGAGAAATAACTCAGACATTGAGTATTTATCATCTATTTACAATTTAATGCATATTCCTATGGGATACCAGCTAACAACAGCACTGAATTCGGAGTCACCCTTTGTATGCTTCCAACAATCACACCAAGCTGATGATCTTTGTTGTCTACGGTCTTGAGCTGAGCATGGGCCTGACTCTGAATTTAAATGGTGGTGAGGAATCAAGATGGTTTTCAAATCCATTTGAATTTTGGAATGATCCTAAGCGCTATGTGAAAACATTCTAAAATTATTTTTTGAAGTGCTCGCAAAAAAACAAAGTTATTTAAAGATGAGCCAAAAGATGACCCGTTGCTATTTCCATGACTGATGGAGTCACCTCCCGGAAAGAGCGATGGTCCTCCACGGTACATTTCCCCTGCACACCCACTCGGGCCTACCTCACATAACCGATTCGCCTCGTTGAGGAGCCTCTCTAGTGGAGCACCAGCGCCACAATCCATGAGGAAGAAAATCAAGGCCTATGAGCAAAAGTAAAATATGCAGAAAAACTCAATTCATCATTTTTCTATTTGTCGTAGTTTTTAGATGTGATGGTATCTGTCCAGCAAAGGATGCGACAAGATACACAACAATATTCTGAACAGGTTGCGCGTGTGCAGCCTGGCTCCTCAGACATGACAATCCAAAATGTTATACAAACCAAGTCAAGCAGTCATAAAACTTCAACGGATACGAGAACTATTGGAACAAATTGGTCGAGGTTTCGTGGCGAATCAGTACTAGAAGAGATACAATAGCAGCATCTAGAGTTCCAGACTGATTGGCAATCAGTCATTCACTACCATGAACATTATAATATGCCTCTTCCATATCTCCGTAGCTTGTTCTGGTTAGGCTTCGGTATCTGAAAGTGAAACCAACAGATAACTCTAGTATCGGCATGTATCAAATAGCCTGGAACCGGATTGAAAAGGGGCATGAACGGAGGCCGGTCGGCGCAACAAATATAAAATAATCAACAAAGTGAGTTCTATATATTAATGAGGCATACTGACTACTTTTATGAAGTACCATCTTGCATTATATTTTTTCAGACAGACTTATTACTTGATAATTGTACAAAAATCAGATTATAAATACTCCAGCGATTGGTGTGCATAGACAGACGATAAATACTCCAGCAGTAGGTGGTTGATGCCTTACCACAGCATCCAGAGTCATTTTTCACACCAACACCCAACACATTACCCTCTACATACAACACCAAATTTGATTGGAAAATCCATCGGGTATCACGGTTTGGTTGGATGTCAAACTGAGGTCTTAGAGAGCAACGTCGAGGAAGTTGGGTGGCAATAATATCCCAACAGAAATGAGATGCACTGGGAAGGGATACAAGTCCATTAGCTCACAAAGTAGAATGAGTAAAACCCAATGTTTTAAATAGCGGGCTATGACATTTAGCGGCGTCTCGGCCAGCAGCTATAAGAAGTTATAGCGAAGCTATAGCGGTCTATGTTCCCATTTAGCGGTTTTACTAAAATGAAGAAAAAACTAATACAATGAGGGATCATATATGATATAACACATCTATATTGGTCGTTGATCTATTCAAGAACTACTTCTAATGGCTGTGGAATTAATCAAGGTACTATCGTCACTAGCATATCTCTACTGGCCGAAAGAATCAGAGTGATTAATGAATGTACTGAAGCGACTCATCATGGGCTTTGCTGCAATTAATTATATTAGCTGGTTGTGGATCAATTCAAAGTTTCTCCAGAGCCACTGCTATGGAGCTAGTTGCCTTCATGCATTTACCAGGTGTGTTTAACTAGCAAGTTGCAACATCACATACTCACAATTTATCAACTATCAAACTAGCATGCATAAAATTTGGTTGAATGTATACATCAACAAAACTGGACATAGAAGGGGAAAAAACTTGCCTGCAGATGAAATGTACTAGCATATGGTACGCAGGAAGGAAGGATACAGAGACCAGGCTCCATGCTTGAGGTGCTATTTGGGCCGGAGCAGAGACAAAAAACGCTAAGGCTAAATTACGAACCAGGATTTAGCGTTTAGCCTCTAATAGTGGAGCTATTAGCGGCTTTTTCTAATGAGGTCTACAATGTCATGGCTGTAGCGTGGAAGGTCAAAATAGGCTATAGCACAGCTATAGCCCGCTATTTAAAACTTTGATAAAACCTAGAAACTTGATCGACGGAGTTGCAGATGCCAAAGAGATTTGGACATTCGTACAGAAATAATGCTATCATGTTTCAGAATCCTCTCATGTCCATAGTAGCAACAAACAAAGGCATGGACTGTATCTCCCAGCTTCCGAGCCAGCTAGTCGCATCCAACTTCACGAACCATGGGTTCTCAGCAGATTTACTGGGGATGTTAGGATAACTTGTAGGATGTTAGAATACATTCTCATCAAACTCACTGAATGGGGCAGGTCCAAGGAGAAGAACCTGGCGCTCTTGCCCTCACAGCTCAAGGACACCACCTGCGACGTGGAGGATCTTCCCCTCGAGAGCTTGATGACTAGGAACTGCGACGGAAAAATCTAACTGGTATTGCTTTAGAATATGGTATCTGAAATGGGTAATTACTGGGTAAGTCTGAAAAGCTCGAGCCTGACGGAAATTTATTACTAGTTGGTTTCTCGCAGTTCCTAACTTGTGTTACGCACAAGCAAGCAGCCAGCCGTTCCAGCCAGCAAGCAGGCAGCCCGCACGCAGCACCCAAAGCAGCACGCTGGTCCGCTGCCTGCTACCCCTTGTGTAGTTATGCTAATTGTCCGACTATCAGAGATGGCAACAAACAAGTAAGGTTAGCTATTTTCGTTTTGCTGGTTTGAACTTTAAGTGTTGATTGCAAGTTTTCTTAACTAATTGTTGAAAAATGTGTAGCTCAACACATTCTTAGTACTTTATTATATAAATATATTTTTAGATATAAGTATAGTTATGAAATTAGTGTAACATGAGAAATGCACCTGCAAATGCTCCTTCAACATCTTTGTGACACCACATATGGTGGAGCGGCACCTATCACAACACGAGCCACGGGCAAGATCGCAAGTGAGAGAGATAAGAGCTTCTCTAGAAGATACGCTATAGTTTTAGCCACTGTTCCAAATATTTCCCAATATTTCGATAAATCGTCTGTTTTATTCCTTTTTGGTGTCTCACCGATAAGATAAATTGGCCGATAAAAGGTCTGATATACCTATTAATGGCCCGATAAATCGTCTGAATTACCCCTTATCTTGGATCTACCGATAAGTTCCCGATAAACGATATCCCCAACATTGATTTTAGCACGCAAAACATAGATGTGGGTTGCCGCAAATAGGATATGCAGTACGAAACTTGCTGTGGCGCTATAGATACAACATAGTCGAACGAGATATTACAAATTTGAAGGACATATTGTTCACGGTACAAATTTAACACTGGAGCACACAAATAAGAAAAAACACGTAATATTATCAGTTGAGGTCGTTGTGGTAGTAGATAGGCCGCTCACGGTGTCTCCCTGAGGGTTGGGTACGAAGCAGGCGCACGCAGCTCTGTACTCCGCTATGGTGAAGTTGTACACCCTCTAGGCCTTGGAGAGGCGTTCAGCTGCTCCATCTTCTCCGCGGTGGACACTATTGGTGGCGGCGCGGAGAACATTATCAGCGATGCAAAGAGCAATGGTATGCGACGTGAGGTAACCGAAGAGCTGGAGGAATCGCACCCAAACTTCATCCAGGGGCCTCGTTTCCGCTCTGGAAGAACAACATCGTTGGCGTGGTGGATCGACCGGGTTGGCCACCATGCTACCGCAGTTTCATCCACGGTCGGGACCGCCTCTCGCACCAGACGTCGTGGAATTGTTCATCAGGGCGGATCATGCATCAGTGTTGCGACATGCCCACTTAACGGAAACAACTAGTGTGTGCCACGTGCGGCCAATAACTCCAAAGTTTTACATTTCAAAGGAAAAACTGGAAATTTTCAAGTATAATTGGCACTTTCAGTACTAAAATTTAGATTATTTTCTCCAAGTTCCAAAAATACTCGAAGTCATATACACTCAGAAAAGGCATTGTCAAGTATTACACTCGAAAAAATGGCACAACATACACCCTTAAGGGAAAGCGGAATTCACCGAATGCTTTTTATCGGGCACTTGGCCAATTGCTTTTGATGATACCCGGCAAGTATTTACATTCGGTGAAGAAAAATAACTGACAACATAAACAATACAAAACGAAACGGACAAACATGTTTTGCTAAGTGTACACTCAAAAAACCTTATGCACAGTAACAAAACAAAAACGAAAACACTAATTGCCGCACATCAAGGAGGAAGCTCCCTGCCCTGATGTTTTTTAAAGTTAAAGTTGCCATCTAAAGAAAACAAAGTAAAAAAACAAAAAAAATTGTCATGTGCTAGCAACTAAATTTGCCATCAATGCTAAACTAAACTTGCCACCTAAAACGTTTAAAATTACCATTGTTCAGCCCTAACGTCAGGCAATTAGCAGCATCCAACAAAAACCACCCTCGGCAGGGCACTGTCCAGGCTGCCATCCAAGCTGTTGCGTTGTTGCTCGTCCAGACTAATTAGTTGCTGGCTTCGGCGCTTTACCTCCACTTCCAAGTTACTAGATTTATACTTTCAAGTTATATCGTTTCATAATTTGTATCATGTTTTGGATTTTAATTTACGAATTTTGCTTCGATATTTAAAAAAAAAAGAAGTTTGCATGAATCTTCAAGTTACATAAAGAGATTATTCTCGTACATTCCCATCTAATAAATTCTAACATCTATTCTCCTAGTGCATCAACCAAAAGATCAGAGCAATCTAAAATTTTATTGAAGGAATAACTTTTAATCGTTACGTTTAATCTGCGTCAAAATATGTAAACTTTTCTAAGAGGTATACCGAAGCAATACTTCACTAGACTTGAACTAAACAACCAGAAATTTGTAAAACCAAGAGAGAATATTTTCTTTTCCGACAGACACGTGTCCTCCTGGGTATGGTATGTCCACATCATGTTTGCTGTCCTGTCATACTCCTACCTTTATAGAAAGGATAGAACAATTGATAGTGCCTTCCACGAGCCTGGCCTATGATGATTGGCGCTTTAGTGCCTCTTCCTCCTCCACTCTAGAGCTACGCTGTCTACTCCATTTGTGTAAGTGGACTGAGGAACTCCATTTTCGCAGCAGAGCTTCTCCAGGTAACTAATTTTCTTCTTGTCCTGGTTCAAAAGATATTCTCCTGCAAGCTAATTAGATTCGATTCGACCCGGTAGCTGTTCTTCTCCGGTAACAGACGCTATTCTTCTCAGTAAATTAAGTTTATAAACAGAGTATCAGACGCTATGCTGCCTGGTGCGTAGGCAGATCAGCTCGTAGCTGTTGGATATGTGCAGATCTGGATCAAGAGCTCACCTCTCAACCTGATAACATATCCCGTACGTGTCCGATCCATCTTTCCGCGCTGCAGAAAAGATCCATCTTGTACCACAACATCTGAAACTCTGCTTCGCTTAAAAAGTACTCCCTCCGATCCATAATAAGTGTCGCTCATCTAGTACAAAGTTTGTACTAGCTTAGTATAAAATGAGCGACACTTATTATGGATCGGAGGGAATAGGATTGTCCAGGGTAACTAATGAACTTAGATGCTGACGCAAATGTTCTTCATCCCGCCTCATCTGCACATTGCATGAAAAAATACCTTCTAAACTGTGCTCAGGATCATACTCTGTTTGTTCAAATTGTTGGCAGGATCTTTTTGAACTTACGAGTACCTCTGCTTATACAGATGCAGCCATGAAGTCGAACTCCAATAGCTGACTGGTGAACTAAACAGAGTCAAAACACAAAGATATGCCCAACCTTTCCTAATCTAATCACCGGCTAGCCTGATTGCAATTACACTTAACCTACATGGATTAGTACCACACAAACTAGTCCTGTCCGATATGTTCAACCTTGTTTTTTTCGGTTTTGTAGCATCTTAATAGTTTTTACTATAATATTGGGTTATTATTAAATGTAGAAGCCTAGTTAGTGAAGTCGGTATATGCGCGCGGTCAACGTTTTTGTTTCATTTGCATAACAGAAAACTAATATCCCTCTGCAGGTAGTCTATCTTGTGGTTACTCTGTAATTGGGAATCTGGATTAGTGGCCCCAGTTTTCTCATGCTTAAAATTTATTGTCGTATATCATCGCCAATGGATTTTACTGAAGCACTAAATGGCCTTGAGCTCATGCTACTGGATGAAACGGCCGAGCCAAAGGCCTTACCACTATCACTTTTGGAATACATCACAAATGATTTCTCTCCTGATCAAGAAATTGGTAGAGGTGGTTTTGCCGTGGTATATAAGGTAAGAGAACTTTCAAATGCCTAGTAGATTTTCTAACTTGATACCGTAATGAAAAATACATGTTTCTATTAATTACAGGGAGTACTTCAGAATGGCATAGTCGCTGTGAAGAGATTGTCCAATACGTATAGTGATGAGAAGGAATTCCATGGTGAGATTGAATGTCTGATGAAGACGAGGCATAAAAACATAGTACGGTTTTTAGGATATTGTGCTGACACACAAGGGAATATGCTGAGCTACAATGGAAAATTAGTCATGGCAGATGTTCGACAGAGATTGCTTTGCTTCGAATACATGTCCAACGGGAGTCTACGTGATTATATCAGTGGTAGGGATATGTTTTTCTGCACTACAATTTTCTTTTCAAGGATCCGACCCATATGATATAAACCATGTACCCTGCCATATACTCTCTCCGTAAAGTAAGATAAAATGTTTTAGATTACAACACTTTAGTGATCTAAAACATCTTATATTAATTTACAGAGGGAGTACTACCTACCATCAAATATTAAAGAACCCAAGTGTGTCTTGAATTCTAACCCCACTTTTCTGATGATCCCTAAATAGATGTATCCCGCCGGCTTGAATGGAGAAAGTGCCACCAAATTATCAGTGGAATTTGCCAAGGTTTGAATTATCTTCATGAGAATCGTATTGTTCACTTAGATTTGAAACCAGAAAATGTACTCCTAGATGACAATATGGTACCAAAGATTACTGATTTTGGACTCTCACGGTGTTTCGAGGAAATGCAAACTAGTAAATCTATTACTTCAAAACTTTGTGGAACAATGTAAGTTTACTAAGCATCTTATAATCTACATCTTAATTTGCGTCATGATTATAATTTAATCCACATTTTATTTTCTATGCAGCGGATATATTGCACCTGAACTTTACAGCGGAAACAAAATAACAATGAAGTCAGACATATTTAGTCTTGGTACTATAATCATAGAAATACTAACAGGACAAAAAGGGTATCCCAATGTTGAAGATGTAAGAGCAATTTCTCCCAAAATTTAAATAACGAAAAGTTCATTTTGATCACTTGGTATTCTCATATGTGGATATGAAACTCACAGTAAAACCAATAACTCAGGACCAAAAGGTTTCTTTTAATCATTTAGATATTCTCATGTGGAGACATGACATTCACAATAAAACCTATAAATCAGCACAAAAAGGGGTCCATTCTTTAGGTTGTAAAAATGATTATTTTTCTTCTTTCAATGTAGAACAATACAATTTTAACTACTTAATTGTTGTCACTCACATGTACATACTAATTCACAAAGAAACCTGCGCTAGAAGATTCATTTTCACTTTGCCAAGTATTTTCTTAAGGTAAAAATAATGAACTTAGCCATATAGATGATTAATAGACTAAAACGTACAGAATAACCAAGTATTTTTAAGGTGCAAAATCCAGGCAGTATTTCAAGAAACCTTTCAGCTCAAAAACTATATGAAAAAACGGGAACTAAAATAAATCCATATAACTTAATATGCATATTAGTTATTAATTAAAAGAAGTACCTCACTATTATTTGAGATTTCTATTATTGACCATGAAACTGAAATTTAGGACTACAAACTATTGGTGCACACACTAGTAGAGAGACCCCCCTTTCGTCCAGCCCAAAAGAGGCATCGCTCCCGGTTCATTACAGAACCGGGACCGATGCCGGGCAACGGTCCCGGTTCGTCTGGATATGGCATTGGTCCCGGTTCAACTGGGGCAACGGTCCCGGTTTTTGACACCAACCGGGACCAATGCTCTCGCGAGGCATTGGTCCCGGTTGGTGGCAAAAACCGGGACTATTGTAAAAAACCGGGACCGTTGGTTTTACAATAGTCCCGGTTTTTGTCAACAACCGGGACCAATGCTCTGGTGAGGCATTGGTCCCGGTTTGTGGCAAAAACCGGGACCGTTGGTTTTACAATTTTTTATTTTTTCGGATTAAAGAATAAATCGGAAAATGGCAGAAATTAAGTGAAACTTTGAAAATTCATAGAAAATTCATATTAACTCCAAATTTAACATATAATATATGAAAAATGATCAGGAGAAAATAATCTATCCAAATATCCAACTTTGAACTATGTTTGAGTTGAATTTAAAATGGGACCAGTAGCATTTGCTATTTGGATTAATTGGAATTAAATCAAATTCATTTCAAATGCTTGTGCAACTTGAACCATAGCAACATACCACATTTCAATTGCACATCAGAGGCATATCATACACATTTCAATTGCACATCAGAGACATATCATACACATTTCAATATGAATTACTTTGATCACACAATAGCATTTACAACTTGGCTAACTTGAATTCAAATTGGAGTTTGAATTTGCAATTCATTTGCAATATACTCCATTTAAATAACACATGGTCTAATATTTTACAAAAATAAAGTGGTTCAAGTTGACATCAAATATTTGGTAGATCCTTCACAAAAAACCCCTACTTTTGTCACTCAGAAAATGGAAAATGGATTTTTCGTGCAAAGAAAATAAAAACTTCCTTTGGCAAACTTGTTGGCTAGTATAATATACACACATGTGCAAAATATGAGATCATTTGGGAAAACTATCCTTTCAAACTAGCTGTAACATCGATCATTTGGCTTGAAAGTCATGAATCTTCATACTCGATAGCTCATTTTGAAAAGACTTTTATAAGATATTTGCTTTATTCCAAGTTTGTTGTTTTGTATGGTTACTAAGACATAAATTAGGATGCAACGCGAAGGTTTTACAAATTTTTTATTTTTTTTGAATTATTTTTGTCGATTTCAAAAAGTGGTCAAAACGGAGGGCATGACCGCTAATAGATAGGGGTGGAATATTACAAAAGTCTTGGTGGATCCCTGATGAAATGACTACTTGTGTATCTAGAAATGATTTTTTCAAAAAATAAATAGCAAACTATCAAGCACATGTGGTTCAAATTTGACCCCGTTCCTCCTGAATCTGCGGAAATTTGTCTTTTTCAGAAGAGGTATATAAAAACCATATTACATGGAAACTTTGGTCAATTGTAAATAACACATGGTCTAATATTTTACAAAAATAAAGTGGTTCAAGTTGACATCAAATATTTGGTAGATCCTTCACAAAAAACCCCATTTTTGTCACTGGGAAAATAGAAAATGGATTTTTCGTGCAAAGAAAATAAAAACTTCCTTTGGCAAACTTGTTGGCTAGTATAATATACACACATGTGCAAAATTTGAGATCATTTGGGAAAACTATCCTTTCAAACTAGCTGTAACATCGGTCATTTGGCTTGAAAGTCATGAATCTTCATACTCGATAGCTCATTTTAAAAAGACTTTTATAAGATATTTGCCTTATTCCAAGTTTGTTGTTTTGTATGGTTACTAAGACATAAATTAGGATGCAACGCGAAGGTTTTACATTTTTTTATTTTTTTGAATTATTTTTGTCGATTTAAAAAAGTGGTCAAAACGGAGGGCATGACCGGTAATAGATAGGGGTGGAATCTTACAAAAGTCTTAGTGGATCCCTGATGAAATGACTACTTGTGTATCTAGAAATGATTTTTTCAAAAAATAAAGAGCAAACTATCAAGCACATGTAGTTTAAATTTGACCCCGTTTCAACTGAATCTGCGGAAATTTGTCTTTTTCAGAAGAGGTATATAAAAACCATATTACATGGAAACTTTGGTCAATTGTAAATAACACATGGTCTAATATTTTACAAAAATAAAGTGGTTCAAGTTGACATCAAATATTTGGTAGATCCTTCACAAAAAACCCCATTTTTGTCACTCGGAAAATGGAAAATGGATTTTTCGTGCAAAGAAAATAAAAACTTCCTTTGGCAAACTTGTTGGCTAGTATAATATACACACATGTGCAAAATTTGAGATCATTTGGGAAAACTATCCTTTCAAACTAGCTGTAACATCGGTCATTTGGCTTGAAAGTCGTGAATCTTCATACTCGATAGCTCATTTTAAAAAGACTTTTATAAGATATTTGCCTTATTCCAAGTTTGTTGTTTTGTATGGTTACTAAGACATAAATTAGGATGCAACGCGAAGGTTTTACGTTTTTTTTATTTTTTTTGAATTATTTTTGTCGATTTCAAAAAGTGGTCAAAACGGAGGGCATGACCGGTAATAGATAGGGGTGGAATCTTACAAAAGTCTTGGTGGATCCATGATGAAATGACTACTTGTGTATCTAGAAATGATTTTTTCAAAAAATAAAGAGCAAACTATTAAGCACATGTAGTTCAAATTTGACCCCGTTCCAGCTGAATCTGCGGAAATTTGTCTTTTTCAGAAAAGGTATATATAAACCATATGACATGGAAACTTTGGTCAATTGTAAATAAAATATGGTCCAGTATTTTACAAAAATAAAGTGGTTCAAGTTTACATCAAATATTTGGTAGAATCTTCACAAAAAACCACATTTTTGTCACTCCGAAAATGAAAAATGTGTGTTCAAAATTATAAAAGAAATATATTTTTTCAAAATAATAATTTAAAAACATTTAAAATATAATAAGTAACCGATCGGGAAGTTTCAATTTTTTTTAAAAATTTCATCACAACATAGACATCAACAAGGTCCTAGACATCAACAAGGTTTAATAGGATTGATATGATACATATATCAACAAGTGTCTGTTAAGCGAGTTGGGGTAGGTGTTGAATGGAACTGAGAAGTTAAGCGTGCTGGGACTAGAGTAGTGTGAGAATGGGTGACCCTTGGGGAAGTTTGACCATGAAGGTCAATTTGATTTGAGATTAACCATAATGATCTTAGATTAAGAATAATAAATAATAAATAATAAATAATAAATGATAAATGATAAGTAATAAGTAATAAGTAATAAAATGAAAAACAAAATAAATAAATGGAAAAAATCAGAAAATGGAGCCTCTTCGGTCCCGGTTCTTCCTATCAACCGGGACCAATGACCCCTCTTCGGTCCCGGTTCTTCCTATCAACCGGGACCAATGACCCCTCCCCTCTCGCTGCGCGCCTGGCCACGTGGAGCCTCTTCGGTCCCGGTTCGTGGGTCAACCGGGATCATCATTAGTCCCGAGTTATTGGTCCCGGATGTGAAACCGGGACCAAAGGCCCTTATGAACCGGGACAATATGGGGGTCTGTCCACTAGTGACATTACTTTCTGAAGAAGTTTTTCATTTGTTTTATGCTTGAATTTTGTAGGTACATGCGAGTTGGTGTGATAGGTTGAGAAAACAATCGGAAGACATGGAACAAGTACGAGTCTGCACCGAAATCGGGATAGAGTGCAGCGACTTCAACCCAGCGAAGAGACCTGTTAGTACACAAAATATAATCGAATGGCTTGAGGAAGTAGGAATTACAGATGAGGTGACGTATTTAAACACAATGACAGTTTTTGTATCCTTTTATATAATTAAAAGTAGATACATACATGGATCTTACAAAAAAGTTTTATATTTAATTTCCAAGACTAAAGGGCAAGGACCAAACTGTAACAAAATTATATTTATAATACAGATTTTTTGATGAAATTTCAACATTTATAATAATTAATTTTATTCTTGTAAATATACTAACATGACACACCTCAAAACAATCCCAGGATGGGTGATTAAATGTAACGTGAATGTGTAAGAATATCTTAAAGCAGTCTGGAGCAAATCAAATACTGCTTTCCACTGTTCCCAACGACCATATTGAGATCATATATATTATGTCAAGTAAAATGCCATCGTTGGAAACTCATTGAACTGCATTTATATTTAAAACTAACCACGTGAGTTGTCTTGCACAAGCTCAAACCGAAAGAACTGTGGTGGTAAATATGCCATGACATTAACTGCTCAAGTTCTTCCCTTGCAGTTGCAGGCATCGAGTGCAACAGTCAGGATTTTATCCACCAAGCTATTTGTCCATCCGGGTCTCCTCTACTTTCCCTGTGTACCGAACAAGCTGATCTCGAATTCACTGAACATTAGAAACTTCACAGATGAACATTTTGCATTTAGGCTTGTGGAATCATACACAAAGGAAACTGAGCGATGCTTTGCAAAACTGCCATTATATGGGATCGTGTCGCCGAGATCCACACACACTCTTAGTTTGACACTCCAGGAACAGGAAGAAAAGTCCATTCATTTGGTCCTGGAGAGCAGTACAATTAACGATGCACATATGCCTACGTACTGTAACGAGTTTCGAGGGGACAAATTTTTAGAAGAAATGAAAACGAAAGGTAATGTGGTACAACAAGTGATAGTGAAAGCCGATGCTACTACTGCACGACGAGAGAAAACGTCTGAGGTGAGTTCAAGTTTCAAAGTCACAGTAAATACATTGGCGAGTATACGTAAACCCCTTGATAAATCATTTCTTAACACATTAATTTAGCTTTATGGTGGCAAATATTGGCCTGTAGTATCTGTAAGATTCTAACTGGGTGTCTTTCTTTTTTCTAACCACTTGCATGATCGCGATGGTCATGATGGTTATTGTCGCATTCCAATTGTCATCTTTTGGCAGTTAATCCCAAGTAAAACAAAGGTCTGTATATGTTTTGCACATTTCTCTGATTTGTGGATTTATACCATCTTAGATATTGGCAGCTAATACCCACTACTTTGCGTGCATGAATTCTAGACATATTTGTGCATAGAAAACGTTGAAGTGATTCTTGAGTATATTAATGATTGACTTGTTCAAGCAGATCTTAATCCAGGAGAGCCCATTCACATCTCTGGACTACCAAGATGTAAACGCAACCAAGCCATGGTGAGTTTATTATTTATTGAAAAGATATATTAGACAATACGGATCTTTATACTACATTTTCATTGTTGGTTTTTTTTTAAGTATTGTTGAATTTTATTCACTTCAAATCCATGTTGCGCAACAGACATTTTATACTATATTTTTATTGTTACATATACTTAGATATTGTTGCGGCCACCCAGGCTTGCCGATTTTCCACAATTAACCTACATATATAATCGGGATGACAAAAACGTTACACTGATGTCTTCTTTTCAGAGATTGTAAGTCATAAATTAAGTAAACAACAAAAAGATGCCCAAATACTTTTTCATCTTTCTCCATTTGGTCATAAAGGATATTGTCATTGAAGCTTCCACGTGAATTCTTTAACTCCTGTATTGCAGGATAATAACAGGTCATTTACGTGGATATATTCGCATTTGGAATGGTCAAACACAGGCAAGTGATTCTACTTATAGTGGAAAAATTATAGGAACTTACAACACTATACTTTCTATTGACAAACTTATGGTCAAGAGCATACTGTTTATAAAATTGTATACACCTCCTTCTCTTCTATTTATTCTCTTTTATCCACCTCATCAAATATTCTAGTCGGCGTCCCTTGGTTGTATGATGCAATTACTAGGATTTTGAGTCGGGCGAAAATTATATGCTTTATTTACGTAATAAAAGAGAAACATGAATATTTAATTTAGAGAAGACAATTTTATTATATATTTGGATACTATATTTATGAGTCGCCTTATTGATAAGAATGCTCTCGTATCTTCTTAACCCTTCCATTCCTTCATTTCTTCTTTTCATGGTACCATGGTGGTTCATCTTCCTCTCATTGTCATTCTTCATTCATCAGAGCTCCTAGTTCATTTGTGGCATTATTCTCGCTTTCCATTATGCCACTTCTTTAAATGATGGTGCAATAACTTGAATAAATGCCTTGAACTGCAAAATTCTCCTTGCGCTTCTTGATCTCCCATTGAGTCTGTTGGTTCTTTTGAATTAAAAAATATTGATCAGCTTGGGTTGTTGGTTGAAAATGGAGTTTCTTTATGAAATATTGATCATACCCGGATTATATTTGTTGATAACTAGATATGTTACCTTATGCAATATATGATGTGCTGAATTTATCTCAAATCTAGGTACCATATGCTATAAAACTAACTCCGGAGAACATATATGTCAAAACACGATGGGTCGAGAAAGATGTCGGTTGTGCTCTCATTTTGCATATATCCCCTTGATGCTACAATATGAGTCCATAAAATCATTATTTATAAAAAAAATATCTACAATACAACTAAACTAATCATGGTATGCGGGCCCACGAATAAAAGTATGATGCCGTAAGACCCATGCGGGTCCACTGATCTAGTTCGGGTTCGTCCTGGGTTTCTAGGAGTTCTAGAGAATCCCTCGTGGATGTCTAAGGTTGAAACAAGTAAGAGTTATATGTATATCACCAGAAAAGAAGCATAGTGTTCTGGAGCCAGCATAAATAAGAAACTAAGATCAGTGGTAGGCTCCATCATAAAAATTCCACTCCCTCTGCCTCTATAGGATAGACCAAGTATGAAGTCAATGTGTACATGCATTAATAAACTACAAAGGATGTGAAACCCCTTTTCTAAAAAGGACATCATTCCTGAAAATCCATAGAGCCTCATGTAAGGTTGTTGCCTTAAAAGGATACAATAAGAACATATTTATTAATAACCCTAAATTAAAATCCATAACATTACACACATTACCGGGGGTGTAGGTTTGAAGCTATCTGGAAAATTACTTAGACCACATGGGTCAAATTATACTCATAAAATAGGTGTTTCGTTGACTTTTCATGGTGACGAAAGACACACCTCTTACTACCTTGCCAATTCTGGAGCAAAAGATTATCTCTACTTGAGGCCACTTCCTAGTTCTAAAACCATAGGAATAACTTTGTCTAAGAGGTATTTGATATTCCAGATGATCATTTATTTGTGTAACTGTCGTGTATAAAGACTATATAGTAAACTTTATAGTTTAGTGTAAATTAAAAATAAATTCATTTTACTCATCTGACATCTTGATGGGTTCCAAATGTGTGAGAAGATCATCCCATGCTGCTGGGCGAGGACAACCAATAAGGCTCTACGGAAAGGAAAATATGGCTTTACTTGACCGAAGAATTATGCAATTCTTATATATTTATGTCTAAAATTTTGGCAATCCTACATGTTTCACATTAATGGGAATGGCAGTCGTGGGCATAATACCAAAATCTAACTTGGGAACAATCCCCAATTGAGAAAGTGCAAAATTCAAAAGAAAATTCCTTGTACTTCATGAGGTCATAAAATATATATGAGAGGCTAGCACGAATGTCCAAAAAAGTGTTGAAAAAAATAGGGGATGGAGGGTCCCTTGGTGAAGGCAATTACAAGCTTGCAAGCAGTTGTCGACGTCATTATTTACCTTGATAGCTACACTACTACTAGATATAAAACTCTCTACCCATTAACATCATTTTGGTAAAAATCCCTTCATACAAGAAATTCGTAGAAGGAAGGGCCACTTGACTTTATCATAGGCTTACTTGACGTTGCTTTTTAAGATTACATTGTTCACCGATGAAGGTCATGTAAAGTTTCATGCAGAATAAAGAACCATCAAGTATATTCCGTCCTTGCATTAATGTCGATTGTGTTGGTCAGACCCCATTCAGCCAAACTAAGTAACCAATCAGTTGTCGCCTTCATAAAACATGAATATTTAATTTAGGAGACAAACCATCCAAAATTCTTGGATCCCACTTGTGTCCTTAATCTTAGGCAGAAAAATTATTTCGTGAAGTATAAATTTGTGATGTCGAGGTTTTCGCTGTGTAGTTGATTGAACAGTTATAACAGGTCAACCTAAATCATATCCCAAAAAAATATAGCCTTCTTCTAGAAAGCCATTTCGCCGAGGGGTATTATTATGTTGCATCTAAAAGTCTATTTCGTGACCTTCCTGTTTAGATAGTGGAGTTTTTAAGAACTCGTTATTATTTGGCAAGGAGAAACTCATTATTTTGCCTTTGACACCCAAGAAATTTCATCTATTAATGACTCTTCTAGAAAAAAAAACTCTTTGTTGGTTGTCCAAACAAATCTTCATAGATTTTCTTATGAAATCTCCGAGGGGACCAACCCCCTCGATACAACTCTCATCCTAGTCCAACATAAAGTTACACTTCCTCTGATGTCTTCCATTCGCCAGCATATGTATGTATTTGGTATTATTATCTCTGTGAACCCAAAAATATGCCTTCGAGTGTCTGCCTTTAATATCTTCCTTGTGAAAAAGTAGAGCAGTCTTCAATTTAATTGAACTTTCTTTCAATATAGAGATCGGAGAAAGGCTTCACCTCTGCGATTTTATCAAGGTTGTCGAGCAACATAGACAATCACAACTTCTGCTTTTGCAAAGACGAAAATTGAGTTTAGCCCAACCACCAAGGAGTCATTGCATTGCACCAAACTTGCAATTCCATTGTTTATTTGGTGTAATAACACGCGGCTCCCTCATTGAAACCTTTTTTACAAGATTCGTAAATCCCTCTCTTTGTAAGACACCTCAATTCAAAGTTAAACCAGGGTTGTCGACATGAAGATACGGGTTCACTAAATTTGATAAGAGAAGGCCTCACTTCTTTTAGGTGCCTACATAGATTCAAGGGTAAACTTATAACATTTCCAATCGTTGGTTACTGGGACTCTGGAAAGTTTTTCATACATGAATTACATTGGCAAGATGATTGTTGGAAGAAAAGAACACTCGTAATATTCAAACATACACTATGTAATACCACGATTATTGAATTGTGGACAACTGGCCCTAAATATGGAGAACATACATCATGATCATTGAGGTTTTCTTGTATACATAAACCATGGCATATGCCTGTTTTGAGATTTTCATCTACATTGACTAACAGAGTAATTTTCCTTTGCCTGTAGAGAAAAGTTGATTCGTTTAAAGTCTCCATCGACAAAGGCATGCTTTTTTAAATGTTTACACTTCCTTTTTGTTTAAGTTCATCAGTCGTATATTTCCAAACTAAGAACAAGATCTTCATTTTATTTGTAGTTGTTATGGTTAAATTTATCATAAGAAAGCAATGGTTTGTTGCTGGATCCGAAGATGGATTTATTCATGTTTTCAATTATGAAACAAAACGGCAACAATTCCCAAGTTTCATAGCTCATGACGGAAAATTGACATCATTGACCGTTCATACATGTAAATCGTATCTCATGACATGGAGTTCCGACGAAATGAAGCTTTGGGATTGGGACAAAGGCTGGGAGTGCACACAGATATTTAAGGGCATAGACTCAGCTTATATTTCTCAAGTCGTGTTTAACCCAATAAACAACAATAGTTTTTTCACTGCCTCACACAAGAACATGGTAGAGGTATGAGTTTCCTATTTTTTTAACTAAATTTTGGCAACATATATTTTATGTGGTACTACTAAACCTTACTTATGAACTAACACGGCTTGGTGTCCAGGTTTGGGATCTTGATTCTCCTCGATGTAAATACACACTTTATGGGCATTGGGACAAAGTTAACTCTCTGGACTTCTTCACACGTGATGGTCAACATTATTTGATTACCGGCTCTAGTGATTGTAGTGCAAAGGTTTACCATTTCAATTGAACAAATTATATGATACAATATGTATGTGTGTAACATTTTTTGTGATTCACACTTTCTTTTTTGGACTCAGATATGGGACATGCACAATAATATGTGTATTCATACACTACACGCTTCCATGTCTCCAGTTATCGTTGTCTTGTTCCATCCCAATCTTCAAGTACTAATTACTGGTCTACAAGATGGCACTGTTCAATTGTGGAATTCAACTAATTTTGGGTAATTAGTTCTTGTGAAACAATTGCACATTATTTGAATTGGTGTTGTCATGGTTTTATTAAATTTCCAATCCCCAGGCTTGAGAGGACTATTAACCCTCCTGTAATTGCACCTGCCCCATGGGGTTTTGGATGGCTTCAGAAGATTTTTAGCACAAATGATGATCAACATGTTTGGGGTCTCGCGTGTTCTATGAAGTCAAAACGGTAAACAATACCTTTAGGTTGTTATTCTTTTTTACCGCCATTGCGTAATAATTAGCTTCATATACAGTTCTTTTGTCCCAAAATACTTGATGTTTTAGGTTTGCCTAAGTCAAACATCTTTAGTTTGCCAAATATATTAAAACATAAGCCAAACATACACAACATAAAATTAGTTTCATTAGATTAGTTATAAAATACATTTTTCATATTATTTAAATTTAATTTGGTAGATGTTAAAATTTTCTATATACATGGACAAATCTAAAAATTTAAGTATCTTGGAACGGAGAGGGTATGAAGGAAAAATAGATGTCTCTACACACACACACACACACATATTGGCAAATATTTCTTGGCGCCACATGTGCATATTTTAGTTAAGAGTATACGATGGAACATATGTTATCCTCCATGAAAGTAAATATAAATTCTACAAAGTAGTGCTCAACATCACGACTTGGTGAGGGAACAAGCTATCCTACTTTTAATATTTTTGTTAAACTTATTCTTTTCATATATATTTTTATACTTATTTTTTTTGAAATACTTGCTTATACTTGTACTCAACTAGTCGCTGATCATTGGTATCGTATATCCACATGGGTTCCCAAAGAGTAATCCACACGTTCACCATTACACCAAGAGCCTGTCCCTTGACCTTTTTTATATGTTTATCTTGCTTCTCACATTATTGTGACGTCCTAATTCTAATATGACAAACTTGGGAATCATAACTTTATCTGTTAGGTTTGTGTTTGGAAGAGGAAAGGTGGTAGAGATGGTGGATGTTGACAATTTAAATAATCAGGAGGAATCTAGCCATCATAGTCTACGACAACGAAGAGATGACATGGGATCAGAAGACACAACTACTGAGGTGAACTCATTGATATATTTTTTCAATAAAGGTCCATTTTTTGAACTCAAAATATAGTGAGCATGCACCTGACATCTTCATCAGTAGATTGCACAACCAACACAAACTCATGCACGCGAGATAATAAAACCACCTGGAATAACAAAGTCTTCATATGTGAAAACTAATCCTTAGGCGAAGAAGGTGGAGGGCCTATGCAAAAATATGCCTCCACTCATGTGGGATAAAAACATCCCTAGCCACCTTCTCCAAACACTTACACACCATTATAAACAACAGCCAGTGTTCCAACCATTATAGAGTACAACACGATCTACACGGGTGCAAATTTGAATACACGAATGTTATTGTCTACTAAAACCTCTGATTGTTTGAGTGCCCGACAAACAATCTGTCGTAAAGAAAACCAATGCATGTCAAATTCCATTGGAATTCATCCAGCCCTTAAGTTAGTGGGATTGATTTGAAATTGTCCAAAGTATTATGCCATGGCACAAGGCGAAGAATGACCAAATCCCGCCCGGTCAAAACAATAGGAAGGGACTTGCTCAAAATGTGTGTGCAAGTGTATCATTCTTGCTAGGTACAATACAGAAGAATGGATATTGTTTCCAAAGGGTAGCATTTTTTCAGGCCCTTGTCCTTAATCATAAAGGATCCAAAGCATTTCTATGCCACCATTAGAACGGTCCATATATGTGCATCCCCTCATAGAATTCACTAGGCTTTGGATCTCTTGTACCATTTGATCTCTTCTCGTAGAAGACATGCTACTTGCAATCCTGATTAATAGGATTAATAGACTAATATTAACAAGGTGCACCTTATTTTTTGAAATATTATCTTCAAAGAACCTCCAGGATAAGCATGATTAGCATGTGATAATTTGAGAATGAGTGAACAACTCGTAACATGTTCTTTGGTGCGCACCATTATGGACAAAGTGCGCAGGAAAGACGCATATTGGTAGGGCCATTATAGATTCCAGGTGGTAGCCAGGAGTAACAAACCATGACCTCATGGCTATGCCAGGGTGTTGCAGAATGGTATCAGAGTGGATCCTTGCAGTTACACTTCCTTGTAGGGATCATGGACGCGAGATGTGGTTCATGATGCATGTGGCACATCATGGCACACGTGTTGTCACTAGAAGCACAACCTTTGACAAAAGGTAATGTTCCTTCTAGAATGACCTCGACTTTAAGTGTGCTTGACCTAGGATAATTTTAGGTTGGATGACTAGGCAAAAGGTTAATCCTAAGTGAGCACGAGTAGTGGCGAAGCCAACCCAAATAATCCGTGGGCTCATTAGAAGTTTTTAGAATTATTTCCTTCCTAGTATACATTAATATATTACACAGTCCTTTATGCTATTTTTCAAAAAATCCATGTGGTCAATTGACCCCACTAAACACGAGTAACGATAAAGTGTGCAAAAAAGATCAGTGTTGGTATGTGGGTTCAATCTAGATCCTAGGTGGTAGCTATGGCCGGGAGTTAAAGGTTATCTTCTCATTACACTGGTTTTGTGGCAAATCTTTTGTGTAGGTACCGTTATCATCTCCTAATTTTAGAGGTTATCAATTTAACCCATTCACCTAAGAATCATTGATAAGCGCAAATCCTATAATTCCATCTCTGGATGAGCATTTGATCAACAATAGATCTTTATCGTACGTTCTTGCCAAGGTCCGCGGGTTCTATTCAATAGAAATTAACCACTCGATTTGAAATTTAAATGGTTGTTATATATATGAGCTAGATACTTGAAGAATTTGAGTCAAGAGCCTCACATGCATGACCTGTAAGTTTCTCAACACGTTCGTGAGAATCAAAGCACTACCAAATTACTAATTCACAATTGGTATCCATGAACGCATGGTCAAGTTTTCGTATGTCAGTATTGGATGGTTATTTGCCCAAATGAACTGGCAACCAGGAAAAGTAGCTTCTCGGAGGTCCAAAATATCAATACCACAACTAAACAAGAAAGATTAGTGTGTATCAAAATGATCAAGATTTTTCTTATATTGATACCATATAGAGTACAAGTAGACTCCAAGACAATTTTAACGGCCTTGTTCTAGAAACGGAATTTATATGAATTCTCCATCGAATAGGCTAACAAATCCATCATCAGGTCTAGAATCCAAGTAAGATCCCACCATATTCGGCCCCCAATGCAAAGGTAGATAGTGCCAAGTGAAGAAAAACCCCTTGAAAGGTGGTCAAGGACATACACCGAGAAATCACGTCTAGCAGCCTTAGTGCTTGTGAACCAAATTCAACCCATAGGCAAATATATTTATGTTTAGCCATGTCATCAGCTTTTCCTTTCTTGTTGAAACTCCAGATTTTTTTTAATATTTTTTCAAGAAGGAAATGAAACCCCCGACATCTGTATCAATATGATGGACACATCCTTTTTTATTAATTATTAAAAGATTACATAACAAATGCAACCTTGGCTGAACAAATACAAAATAATGTAAAAAACATCTACTACTAAGTCAACTTCTTCCACAACAATGTCTTCAAGAAGGTATATATGCACGTTCTCGAGCCATTGCGTTCGGATTTTCATTATGGTTGCTGAAGTCAGTTAATAAAGACCAGCAAAATGATAATTAGATAGCGTCTTCAACAAGGTAATGACGCAACGCCATCGCTACTAAGACCAACCAATAAAGTCCATGACAAGAGTTTTCACCCCGGACATGAAGTGGTGATCATATGAGTATCTTGGTGAGGGAACATACGACAGTCGCCTCTGCCGGTACACTAGGCCAGGCCCCAAAGGCACTAGCAGAACAGTGAAGAGGCCTGCCACCTAATCCCAACGCGACAGCCGTCATGAGGCCACCGATGGAGCGGTGCGGAACTGGCCATAGTCTCTCCAGACCAAAGATAACCAGGCCGCAACAACTGACAAACAAGCATGTCTTGTGTTGAAACTTGGCCACAACGTCCACTGATGCTGGATCGGCCTTCACCGAAACTTCTGCGGCGCTCATAGAAGGTGAACACAGTCACCATAGAAGTAGTCTTAGCTTTCGACCCACCGTCTGGCCACATGAGCAAAAGGTTGTGCTGAAACTCGAGATGGAGAAGGGACCTTTGCCTTCTAGGGTAGTTTTTGTTTCTCTTTGGAAGAAAATAATAATCCCATTTACTAATTATTAAGTTATGCATGTCACTAACGAAAAGTAAAGTAGAGACATTGTGCATTATCATCTGGACCTCCAAATCGATTCAAAGAAAATCTATGCATCCAAACCGAATGAGTCCCAAGCGCTTCATTTTAAGGACTTAACTCGTTTCAATTAAGATGTTGATCCAAATGATGTCTTTGTCAATGGCACAGAAAGCTTACTCACGCATCCAACATTTTGCATATATTTTAGTTGTATTTATAAAGCCGTTGATTTGTTAACTACATAAAGAAATTATTCTGGTGCGTGCAGTTGATCCGAGGCGGTGAAAGTGGGCCGCTTGAAGTAAACCTGCGTGAGCTCCTCTTCCTCTTGCAACCACGCAAGTCAACCACGTGCTCGCTTGAGCTAACAAACCACACAAACGAGCGTGTGGCATTTAGGCTTGCCGAGAAGAGTAAGAGCGACCTGTTTGAGGAAGGACAAGATTTTCTTCTATCAAATCTGCCGATGTATGGATTTATACCTTCTTGTTCCACACACACGCTAGTCGTGACAACGAAAGAGCAGCCAGATATAGTACAAGAGAAAATATTCAATCTGCTTCTGCGGAGCAGTATTACGGGGGATAAGTTCATCGTCCCATTCGAAAACGAGACTCAGTGTGTTGATCTATTCAAGGAATTGAAAGAGACAGGGAATGCGGTGCATGAGGAGACACTCAAAGCTGTTTTTCAACCAGAAGCGACATGCGGGGTTAGTTGTTTTCCAACTCATTAATATTATATATATATATATATATATATATATATATATATATATATATATATATATATATATATATATATATATGTTTCGAAACAGTTGTCAAACAAAATGGTTGGGCCAAGATACTGCCGGACCAGTTAACAAATAACTATGATATATAATCAGATCATATCTGCCATGAAGAAAGTCGATGCACTTGGATTCGGCTCTGGTCTGAATTCTATGGATGCCCATCCAACGGAGAAATGGTGACTGCATACCACATATAAACAACAATATGAAGCACATTTAAATGTATATTCTTTTGATCATGTCCGCATGCAACTCTCATAAGAAAAAAAAACTTATTGCCTCGCAGGATCTTAACAGCTAAGTTTTTTGGAAAAGTTTACATGTGGGACCTTGTCTCTCAGGCAAGTTCACACGCACATATGTTTATATATGGAACGCTCACAAGTTTTTTATGATGTTTTATTCTCGCTGTGTGCGATATTTCTTTTTCCCAGAAAATGTGGGTTGTTTTTTTTTTGTTCGGGTTGGACTAACATATTCTTTATAATACTTGCACGGACAGGAAAAAAAGGCTCTCCATTTCTTTGAGATCAGAACAGGCAATATTTCCAGCTGACTTACACCTCTCTATTAAGCATCTATATTTCTTTCGCCATGCACTGGCATGCTAATAATGTCACCTTATTTGAATTTCTCAACTAACAGCGGGAATTGAATTTCTTAAATTCATTGCACGGAAGCAATGGTTTCTTGCTGGTGCACGCGATGGATTCGTTCATGTCTGCTCCTATGGAACAGAGATAGCACAACAGGGGTTCACAGCTGGTTGTGTCACAGCAATGACCATCCATCCAACCCAGCCGTATGTGTTGTCCTCAGCGCATGACAGCCCGATTAAGCTTTGGAACTGGGACAAGAGCTGGGAGTGTACACAAGTATTCGACAAGGAACACTCTGGAGCTGTCTGTCAGATCACTTTCAACCCAAAGGATACAAACTGTTTTGCTAGTGCGTCGGATGATAAGACAATTAGGGTATGTTATGTTCTCAGTTCTTACCCTTTGTTTTTCTTTGTACGCGGTGAATCACAAGTTTTAATATTGAACCTTGATTGTGATCTCGATAATATTACTGTGTGTGCTTGGTGTCCAGGTTTGGAGCCTTGACTCTCCGAAATCTAACTACACTCTGGTTGGCCATTTGGCCCGAGTGAACTGTGTCGATTTCTTCCTTCACGATGATCAACAGTATTTGATTTCTGGCTCAGATGATATGACTGCTAGGGTATATATGACACTTGCATTTGAAAACATATATATTGCTCTATATGTAGCATGTGCATAACGACGTTGCTAATAACTCATATATCCTTTGTTTTGTATATTCAGATATGGGACATGGAGAAAAGTGTGTGTGTCTATACAATACGAGCTCTCGTAGCTCCGGTTCTTTCTGTTCTATACCTTCTTCCTGATGGTCCATATCTAATATTAGGTTTAAAAGATGGAACTCTTCATTTGTTCAGCTCTGCTGATTTTAGGTAACTTAGCACCAAAGTATGCGCACCTGATCTATCTCATGTGCCTTGTTCTGCATGTGCTACCACATGTCTTATCAAACTGGATGTTGGTGCTTGGTTTCCATATAGTACTATGTTTGTTGCTCTTGCAATTATTTCCGATTTTTGTTTGAAATTGATCGCTTTATATTCCCCAGGCTTGAAAGAATTATTGACCTCGGCTGTGGCAATGCCCGTAGTGTCATTCTGATGGGATCATTAAGGTACAAATTCACTTGTCATTCTCTGCCTTGGTTTCATCCCCTTTACGGGTAAAAGAATTCTCCGCCTTGGAGCATTGCTAAGGATATATCATGCTCTATTTTTCTGAAAATGAACATATCTTCTTTGAACGTATATGTTTAGAATTTGTTTCTAACAACATGCTCCACATTATATGTGTTCGACTATGCATGCCACATTTCTTAACACTAGTTATCATTACCTACGATGCCAAAACATGTGCATAAAAAACACTATCTGTAATGATAGGGTTGTCATTGAACAAGAGAAGGCGGTGTCAATCATGGATATAAACCTTGAAAAAGCAGCTGGTAATATCACTGAAGTGGGGGCTAACATGGTTGGTGCGGTGAAATCGGATGTCGCTTCGGAAGCACAACTAGACATCTCCCGAGAACCAAAAGAAGATTTTCTAGTTGCAGTTTCAGAAACAATAAATACTATGAACTCCACAAAGGTGTCTGATGTATCACATTCATTAGATGCAGACACACAAGGCTAGGAGGAACAGTGTCCAAGGTGAGTACCTATCTTTTGAACAACATTTGATGTGCCAAAAGAGGGTCATTTCGCCAAATGGTATATATCTCAGTAAATCAGAGTTCTAATAAATGTATGATTTGCATATTATACGTATCTTTACCATACTTTGTCTTCCACTTGTTTATTACAATGTCACACTTCTGTAGGACAAATATGCAACTAATATGTTGATTTTCATGTAGGAATGCGTGGGATATAACAAATAGGTTAGTGCTACAAGAAATTGCACCCCGCACTGAAATCAGCAAGTGTCAAGTTTGATTACACTGTCATGTGCGACAGAATGAAACCTAAATCCACTTCTGCAAAAACAGATGGGCGAACAACACAAAAAAGAAAATAAGAACGGTTGGTCATTGGAATTATTTCTTGATTGTGTAAGTATATATATATATATATATATATATATATATATATATATATTGCTTGGTAAAATTTTGTGCATTGAGAACTTGTGTTCTTTCTATCAGTTTCCGTTACAAAATCTTTGTTACAACTAAGAATCTATTTCTGTATAGAGATATTTATTCCTCGGAGTTTTGAGTTGTTTTCCTGCTTCCTAGCGATTTATGAATGATTACAACGTGCATTTCGGGGGACAGGGAGGGGTACGATTCATGTGTGCACATTGCTGCCAGTTATGATTTGGACCCACGTTGTCACCACACCTCCTTGATAGAGATATTTGGCTCAGTACTTCCAACTCTATCCACGTGCCACCACGTGAAGACTCCCGCGAAATCCACACCACTCCACCACTGTTGAGAATTTCAAGTGAAAACATAGCAACCTGAGTTCAACTTGGACACGTGATGAGCCATATCATGACATTCCTTACAGGAAACTCAACCGTGGAAAAGCTACGGCATGGTGATGATCTACCGATGAATGAATCTCTGAATAATGTCATCCTAAGTAGAATACTGAGACTGTTGTGCAAGAACAGGTTTTAATTTGCACTGGTTCAAGTCCTGGAAACAGCCTCTTGCAGAAATGTAGGGAAAGGTAGTGTACAATAGACCCAAAGTGGTCGGACCCTTCCCCGGACCCTGCGCAAGCGGGAGCTACATGCACCGGGCTGCCATTTTTTTTTTGTGTCTCAGTTTATGTCTTATTGAAGGAATGTGTTTCAAAAGTCATAACTATTAAGTCAATGTTCTTACGTATGAACTTTCTTTTTTGCAAGAAAAGAGATTCTCTTTTATGGTTCTTACACTTGTTATACCAAAACTAATTGTGCATAACTGATAACTTCTCCAAAACCAAAAAAGTTCTCCAGACTGAATAATGAGCTACATAGTTTAATATAATCATATCATACGACACTAAATATGTGTGTACATTGTTAAGGAGTGAGCTTAGGTTTAGCAATTTTTTTGGACGTTGCAACTCGCCCTCCTGATCCAATCTTTGGCGTCGCCGTTGTTGCTTTTCCGCCAGCTGCTGCTGTCCTCCACGTCCTGCTCTTTGATCATGTACTTTGTTCTGTGCTCCCGGTCCACTCCCGTGAAACCACCAGCTTCATCCTGTGCCGATCTGGTGAAACTGCAAGCCCAGGTGTGGCCTCTTCAAGGTCAATGGAGAGCTCATCTCAAGCCGATCCTGCTAGCCCCTGCCGCCGGGTCATCCAATCCATCCGCCAACGACCAATGCGCCGGCTCCTCTACTGCTTCAGCGCGGATTGATCCAGCGCCTCAACATTGACCCGGCCCTGCTCCTCCCCGCCGCCCAATCGCAGCTCCTCTATGATCCAGCCGTTGGCCACCCTGGTTCCTCGCTGCAGGTCGCCGCCCCCGGCCTCCGCCCCGCCTCCTTGCCAGCCGGTCGCCAGGCAGCCGGATCCCACGCCGCCGCCTGCTGCTCTGCCGCGTGGTCCTCCCCGCCGGCCTCTCTGTTCCTCACGCAAGGGCACGAGGCCAGGCACAATGCGGCCAGGTGGTGACTCTGCCTTGCGTGGGTTTGTCTGATCGATTGGTAAAAAAACAGAAAAAAAAAGAGGCTGCTACATGGAGTGTTGTTTCAAGCAAGGTCTACTATCCGCCATGTCCGCTTTTTTTTGGCTCCTATTCCATCGACATCACCACTCTTGTTACCCCGCAGGCCAAGCTCCTTCATTTTTGTTGGCTAAGTTCATCCTTGTAGGCCGAGGTTAACTCGAATTTCCTGCAGTGTCTACTATTTTTCCGTTGCCATTATATCTAGTCTATGTTTTCAGCTGCGTCCACCAAATTCGTTGGTCTCTTGATCGTGTTTTTTTTGCATGCATGTCCACTAGATCATGCCCGTTAGCCTTTTTTTGTCATAACTTTTTGTGACCCCTCTTTGCATTTGCTGATATAAGCCCTTTCTTTTGCCGTCGAGCTTCTCTCGCAGACGGTTATTCCCGGCCCATGAATTTTTAAGTAATGCTTCATTCTTTTGATGTACCATCTTCCGCAGCCCATCTTATACTGATGAGGTGAGTTCCTTTGATGTGTCATCTTTTTCTGTATTCCCTTTGGCTAGACTCAACAGGTTGTGAAGTTTCTCCATGCTATGAAGACACCCTCAAGACCGGATTTGGATTATCAGTTTTTGTATTTGTCTAGTGTTACACTTCTTCAAATGCAATGCTATTGCATACGCTTTGCATTTGAGGGGTGGTGTTAAGGAGTATTAGTATAGGTCTAGGAGTCCTTATAGGTCTAGGTATATTTCTCTTGTCCCTCAAGTCATGTGTAATATATATATGCCCCATGGGCTCTTCAATATAGATAAGTTGCATCATATTATCATAACATACATGACGGTTACCTCACAATTTCACAAAATTTCCTTTAATCCTCTTAGTAGCAATGCATGTGTAAATACACAGTGCACCACTACGTCAATCTTTAATAAATGAGTAGATACATGCAAGTTCAAACAATAATGAATCCAACTTCCATGGTTTGAGATTGTTTCACATACCGATTTCAATGCTAGTGGTGGCTTTTCGAAAGTAAGCGCAAGCTCACAGTTTGTCGGCGCCATTCATTTATTGGGACCTACATTCAAAATGAATAATGAGTATTGAGCAGATAGAGGACTAAACACGACGAATACAAGTTGAAATAATATGGTCATCGTTCTATTGAAATGCTTACAGCTGGAAATCCACCATAGTCACCGGGCTTCTGAATGTCTTTTGTTGCTAAACTATTTGCTGCAAGTCTAACCTGCAATTGGAACAAGGAATATAAATACGAAATGTCTTTCAAAAAAAATGTGGGCAAGCAAACTATAATGTCGTCATCTAGGTCTTGGTCAAATGTCTGCACAAGTGTTATCTAGAAGCTTGCCAAGACTACCAACAGAAAAGAAATGTATGTTTTGCGTGAGCATTTATTTGGTGTCACCAATGGATATGAAGATGAAGTCATACATGGAATTTCCATATCACAATGAGTCGCCCAATAATACAAGAAGAAAGATACGCTCTCCTAGCAACCTAAATTAGTTGTAAAGGGCTTTTGGGGACTAGAGCGCGGTGAGCACTGAAGCTAGATTCTCGCACACAGCAACACAGAATTGCATGGAACTTACAATTATTTTGGAATTAAAATAAGGCGAGGTCAAAAAGCTGGGAATACAGCACCTTTGAAGCAATGGAGACATGATCTCTGATGGCCACCCTACCACCTAATGTTACATAGTCACCCAACCTGTGTGTACATAACAGGAAAAATCTCACAAGGCAGACACGCCAAAATATATGACACGCCTAGAAGGAAATAACACTTCATAAATGAGATAAAGGTATACGTACGTTGCAGAACCTGCGATCCCTACTTGCCCGCAAATCATGCAGCACTTTCCTATCACCACATTGTGACCTATCTGCAAGGGAGATCCCAATTGACAAAAAAGGAGAGAAGAGCCTGAATCTGCTAACTAAAGCAGGGGAAAGAATACCTGGACCAGATTATCAATCTTAGTGTCATTTCCAATCATTGTGTCTCTCCAACTGCAGTAAACAAATATTGGTTGAAGTAATCAACCAGAATCAGCTGCAGTCAAATGTATAATGATGGCATGGAAAGGGTCCATAGTTCATTAGGTATATTATTGAGATCAATTATGACTAGCCAACAGAAGGCTTAACCCAGCTAAGCATTCTCTAGTCATTAGCACGCTGACTCTGTGAACTCCGAACTATCAAATATTTACAAATTACATAAATTTGGAAAGGAATAGAAAGGTGGCAAGTTACCTGCCTCTGTCAATGCACGTATTTGCCCCTATTTCCACATTGTCTCCAATTCTTGCGTAAAGCTCCTGATGAATACAAAGCTTTTTCTATGAGGGCCTATATTTTGATTTGATATCCATAAAAAATAACAAATAAGGACATACAGGTTCAGTCAGTCAGTAGGTGCTACTCCCTCCGTCCCATAATGTAGTAACGTTTTTTGAGCTAAACGTTACTATATTATGGGACGGAGGGAGTACTTAGTAAAATACACAATTTCTTTCATGTCACATTGCAACAACATTACCTCTTGGTTTCCTCCTTTTTCTGTTTCTAGTACTTCACATTCGTTAACAGAGAATTTCTTCACCACTCAAAACAATAATTATTTCACAACTCTTCAACCTCAATACTAAGTAGTTACTCATAATCTTCACCAGCAGTTCACCCATGAATTTAATCTCCACCAAGTGAGAGTGATGGGGACTAACCTGCGGTTTCTTCTTGACCTTTCCATCCTGGTCCAGAAAAAAACCAAAACCTGCAAGAGATACATAAGCAATGGACACCTACAATATAGCATCAGAAATCAAGCGCTATTATTTGACAGTAGTTGTTTTACCAATAATTACAAATCTGCAAGTATAACAGAAAAAATCACAATTTAACAACAAACTGACCAAATAGGCTTTGATATAAAAGAAACATGAGATGTATGTCATCAGCCAAGACTACTAAGAGAACTAGAATGTTTTTATCAGCACACAAGCTGAAACTCAGTATTCCTAGTGAACATGTGCAAAGTATCTGAAACCATGTGAACATACCATGTCTGTGACACCACATATTTGCAAGAGAACGCTAGGTGGATAAACGCTCACCATCTTGGCCGATGCAGGCACCATTGTGGATCGTACAGAACTCGCCGACGGAGCAGTTGCTCAGGACAACATTGTATCTGCACACATATGAACAACAAACTCATTTTGCAGCAAATGGTCACTGCAACCAAACAGGGTTTGCTCTGCTTTAACACTATGATCACACTGGACTGGAGAATCACCATACCCGATCTTGGTAGACTGTCCGACAGACACCGAAGGCCCGACCACGGTCCCGGACCCGACTACGACCTCCTTGCTGATCACAGCGCCGGAATGCACCACAGCGCCAGCCTCGAGCACCGCGGAGGGGTCGACGGATGCCGCCCGGTGCAGTACGCCCCCACCGTTGCGCCACGGCACGAACTCCGCCGCCGCCGTCCCTGCATCTGGTTCAGGCCATTCAGCAAGTCAACAGGATCATTCATACACACACTACACATCTCACAAGTACAGTAGTACAAAATTTTCTGCGGGAAACTGAAGCAAGCGTCCGTCTGGAGCCAGTGGTCGGTTATTACCAGATGATTCAGCGGGGAAGCCGGTCTCCAGGAACCGGAAGAGCCGGAATGCGGAGCGCGGCGGCCGGAGGAGCAGCGCCACGGCTCCGGTGGGGGTGGTTCTTCGTAGGATGGCTGCCATCAGCAATCCCCTTTCTCCTCAACCCTGCGGAGGACGGGGAGAGTGTAGTGGAGCGCGAAGCCGATGGCAGCGGAGGCGGCGGCGGCGGCAGTGGCGGAGGAAAGCAGCGGCGAGACGGAGGACGTCGCTGCTCACACCTGACTGGGGCCTCAAAAGCCCATGATCAGCATAAAAACCAAACCCATTCAGCACGAAAGTAGCCCAGACCACCATTTGGTGCCTCTCTCTCAGCCCAGCCCAATCTAAGTTAATCACATCACCAATAACTTCTAAGAGGCTCATAAAAAAGTTTCTCATAAAAAAAAGCTCTTAAAAAAATCAAGAACTTGTAAGAGAAACATAGTTAGGATTTTCTAGAAAAACATGATTATATTCGAAATAAAACTCAAGCAAAATGATTCATGCGGTTGGGTGCAAAAGGTTATATTTCTGAATGATTATAATTTTCTAGAAAATCATGATTATATTTCCTAAACATGATTATAATTTTTATTTCAAATTTGAAATACAATCCCATATTATTTTTCAATGAATCGTTATTCGTGGTAAGAAATTTGAAATAAAATTCAAGAAAAATGGATTTTTTTTTTTGGAAAACCATTTGAATGCATTGAGATTTCTTTGTACGATTCTGAAACAATCATCAAATTTTACAAAAAAAAAAATTTGGTGCGGCCTAGCGGAGATGTCAGTACACACATCGAGGTAGAGCAAGAGGTAGCGCCAGACGCGCCCCATGACGAAATGGCTATAAATTACATAAATACGAGAGATTCAATGAATCGAGCAATGCCAATTGTCGACATTAACTTTGCCAAAAGAAATTCCTCAATCATAGATCCTGATCCTGAGCCTAACAGTATTGCTGATTGTAAAAAGAGATCGAATTGGGAAGATTGAGAGAAGGCAGTTACCTCAAAATTATTATCTCTCAACAAATAGAATATGTTTGGGCCTGTTAGTCTAACTCCTTCCCACATCCGCCCTCTTGGCCATAAATGGGTTTTTCTTAGTAAGAGATATGAGGTGGTTTGGTCCAAAGCAAGGCTCGTTGCTCAAAGGTTCACTCAACGACCTGGTGTCGAATTTGAGAAAACTTACTCCCCAGTCGTGGATGGTATGTGCCTTTAAATACTCGATTTCAATGACAGTAAATCTGGACTTAACTATAAAATTGATGGATGTTGTCACTGGTAAAGAAAATACTAAGCTTATTTTGCAATAAACAAGCAAGGCAGCAAACCCCATATCAAAAATCAGAGAGGCTACTTTTAGATATCAAAACACCCACATGGGTGGGTCCAGGAGGAAAAAGAGATGAGAGAAAGAGAGGAGAGAGGGAGTGGGAGGTTGACAATGGGCATGTTACGTGTAAATAATAGCGTCGGAGCCCACGTCTGCCTCCAGTTCCCTAGGTTTGAGTTGGGATCGTCTGATGTAATTTTGACTAATTCCGGCGTAAAATAAAATAATGGGGACGCGACTAAGGCCATTTTTCACTGTCGGCGCTAAAACAGGGCTTTGCAAGCCTCCGGTGGGGATGGTTGAAGATGCTCTAACATATAACTGATCTGGGTGCGCTGACATGTGAAGTACACGACCACTTCAAGCATCGTTGAAAGCTGTGAGATAACCGGGCGATGCTGGTGATCAGAGAGTGTTGCAAGGACATTCATGTTGCTTACCCTCATGTGCCACGGGCATGCCATCATTAAGGATAAGGAGGAGTCCAAGAGGGCATTCCTCTTCCCGCCGGCACGTCGCCACCACATGGCTCGACGCAAGCATTGGCGCCTTGCTCGGCTGTAACATGACATTGTCTATCAAGGCATTGGCGCCGATAGATGGTAGCCAAAGATCGCAACCAAAACATCAACAAATCAACAACTAAATCCTAAGAACTAACCGAAGCTAGCAAGACGATGCTAGACGGTAGCAGGGGTGGCTCCCCCGGGCAAGCACCGTGTGACCTCGCCTGGAGCACGCAAACACAGAAAGAAAAACCTAATATTTGGTCACCGAAGGTCGTTGATGGTCCTCAAGGTAGTAGAATACGACGAGGCTCACGCCTTGAGGACGAAGGCGATGCACGCCGCACTGTATTCCTCGTAGACGGTGTCGTAATGAGCCCAGACACCGGCGCGGCGATCCAGTGCGCCCTCTTAGCCGATAACTACAGCAAAGTTAGCGGCGCAGAGAGCTTCCTCGGCAGTGCACAACTTCGTGGTTAACGACGCAATCATTTCACCGAGCTCGGCAGCGTGGATCCAAACGCGTGTGGCTTCTTCGTAGGATCCGCGGACGTGGAACCAACTTTGCTCCCTGGAGCTGTCGTCCGCACTTCCTCCGGTGGATCCTTCATTTGCGCCACGACTAGGGCTTGATCCTTCATCGGACGCCATAGAATTTCGCGTCGGATTAGGGTAGTATACGTAGCAGAGATAAGAAATTGCGGTGATGGAGAGAGAAATGGATGTTAGATATAGCGGCCGAAGAGCTGTTTTGCGGACAAACCAAAAAAAATTATGACGGTTCTGTTCTGCTCCAAAAAATGGCTCGTCCATCAAAAAACCCGTATGTATACGAATCGACGGCAAGATAACGTGTCTGCTAGCGTTGTTCAAAGCAGTTTTCGATAGTGAAAGATGTTTGACCACCGTCTGACAACGCAGTCCCGCCCAACCTAGCAACGATCAGTCAAAACCCTTGACCAAAATCCAAAATTGATAGTCTCAATGTATCGATTGTGAAAGCTTTAAAATTAGGAAGAAGCAAAATGAATTTATAGATGTATTGAGTACATGACACGGGTGAATCAGGCAAGCATTATGTAGTCTCTCTCATGGATTCAATTGCCCTTGAAATGGAGTGATCTAGTTGTGGGCGACCATATATGCACGGTCGTACGTACGTGCTGATTCAACTTGCCCTTGAAATGGAGTGCTCAAAGGGAAACATCCGTAGCTCCGCCTTACCTTACCTTCCGTGCAGGCTGCGACCGACCCAAGAAGCAGCTTAGGAGACGTGCGTCCCACACGAATGCACCATATGTGGTTTACGTTAAGAAAAAGGCCAGTGCTCTGCGCCGGCTCACCGGCGATCCAGTTCGCCGGTCAAGCCCGGGCCGTCTAATCTCCGTGATTAACGTTTCAGATTTGCGCGTATCCCTTCGGATAACTGCAACATTTGCAGTACCTTTGTAACATTTGCGGTACTTTCGTAACTTTTTTGGTACACGGATGCAACATTTTTATTTTTGATGTTTTTTGCAGCAAAAAAAATTATGGTAACAAATTTTAAATCGCTGATGATAGCATTTTTTACTATCGGTTGCAACTTTTTTGGTACATGATGCAACAAATTGTATGCTTTTTTTTCAATTTTTTTACTATTGCAACAAAAAATCTGATAAAAAATTATGTATCATATTTACCATCAATTCGTGGCAGCAAATTTAATCTATGCTTGTAGCTTTTTTTATAATGGTTGCAACAAAATTCGGGATCCATCATCACCGATCACACTTCATCTTTTTCGTTGTAGCAGAAATCATTAGTAACATTTTTATATTATGCTACCAAATGAATGCGCTTAGCACTAAAATACTATTAAATACATCCGTTTAGCAAAAGGTAACATAGATCAATATAATAATATTAGTATAACAGTAGTACAGATAGTAACATTTTATACTACGGTTGCAACATTTATCATGTGCCAGATGCAGCAAAAGCGAAAAAGTAAAGAGAAGTGAGCCTGGACCGACCGACGCGTAGGCTTTGGCCGGTCGGCCGGCCACCATCATTAGCCTAAGAAAAAAGAAATGAATCCATTGGGATTCGTGTGTGCACATCAGGATAATTAATTGACAAGTAAACGGTCCACGGAAACGACCTCCACATGGACCGTATAGGAGAAGCACTCCGGGCCATATTAATTGCTCTAGGGTCTCTATTATATCATTGCACTGTGTAAATAATCCCAACAACATCACCATACTACGAGTTATACCCGAGGAGATCCAACAGTCTAGATAACGAGAACGGACATATGCAAGTACGAACCATATGTAATTTTCGACATAAAACATCGATCTTATAACAATTTACAGGGAAGGTATTCCATATGATGTTTCGAGAATCTTGCATGACCAATGTCCCAAGAATGCAAATCAACCGTAAATTTGCGACAATTCGATTGAAGAACCATGACTGGCTTAGGTTCGGACGTCCACAAATCATTTGCGTCTTTACATTCGTTTTGTAAGAATTCAAACACGATGATCCGTATATTTGCGAATGATTTGTGGGATCACGTTGCAGCTGCAGATGCCTTTAGCCTGCCAGTAAGCAGACTTATTAATTACACCCGACCTTTATAACTACGCAATGTCTAAAAGGCAGTATGGATGCACTTAGCCAACTAAAACAAAAAGAGAAGAATTCCAAAAAAAAAAAGCAAACTTCTCTACTCCATTTGGTTGAGCGTGGGACAATATATTTGCTAGGTTGTTGGTTGGTGGAGTAGGCCAGCAGCTGGATCGATCACGATCCAGGCGCGATATGCCCAAAGCTATCACATGGTCGAGGCTCATAACGCAGGGTCGACGGACCACCGACCAAACGATAATGTATATGTATAAAATCACAACGAACAGGAGTTGAGGACACACACAATTAAGCTGACCGGACATGGGAGCAACGGAGATGTCCAGCCTCGCCACCGGCGGCGGCATTGGTAGGCGGCGGCCACGGTTCCTGTGCCTGCACGGGTTTCGGACCAGCGGCGAGATCATGCGGAAGCAGGTGATGGGAAAGTGGCCCGCCGAGGTCACGGCGCGCCTCGACCTCGTCTTCGCCGACGCGCCCTTCCCCGCCGAGGGCAAGTCCGACGTCGAGGGCATCTTCGACCCGCCCTATTTGGAGTGGTTCCAGTTCGACGAGGCATGCATGCCTGCTGCTTTCCTAGCTTGGAGCTCGTCAATTTATGTGACATTATATGATTGGTTTGGTTTCCTTTTCTCTTCATGCTTTCATCAGGCCTTTACCAAGTACAGGAATCTGGACAAATGCCTGGCTTACATTGAGGAGCTGATGATCCAACAAGGTCCTTTTGAGGGCCTCATGGGTTTCTCCCAGGTATGTACGTATACACCTAACTTACCCTCTAAACATCTTATATATACGTACTCTTTTTTTTTTATTTCACTAAACATATACAGTACTAGCTAGGTATAAAACATGGTCATGGTCACTGATTGAATTGCTTATCAGGGTGCGATTCTATGTGGTGGACTTCCGGGTCTCCAACAACAAGTAAGCATATACAGCAAGCCCTTTCATTGATTCAGTTCCTCTAAATAATATATAAACCTACATTTCGACTACTACTTCTTAATTATCCGTTCATTCTTTAGATCATTGATTGATGGGTCTGTTGTGTCTTAATTTGTTTGCAGGGACTGGCCTTGACTAGAGTTCCAAGCATCAAGTACCTGATAATCATAGGTGGTGCTGAGTTCCGCTTATCCACGGTGGCGGACATTGCATACGCCAACAAGATAAAAATCCCCTCGCTTCACTTCCTGGGTAATTCTGTATTAGTTTTCCTTTTATTTTCTTCAACATTTGACGCATTTGTATGGTCAACCAATCCAGTGGTTAGCAAGTAACACGGGACCAGTAATTAAACACCCGTATATTTGGTGTGTGCAGGTGACAATGACTTCCTTAAACCACGTGGTGAAAAGCTCATAGAGTCATTTGTAGATCCAGTCGTTATACGTCATCCAAAGGGCCACACGGTCCCAAAGCTTGTTGGTAAACTCATATTTCCATTTACCAAGCTAGCTAGCTCATATACATGAATTTGACTAATTTACCCAGAAAATAATTGACTAGTTTAGAAAGTAAATTAAATACTGATCATTCTCTGTATAATTGACTAGTTTACATTTGATCATATTAAGAAGTTCCCAAGGAACCGGAAAGTAAACCATAAACAGGATATATTTACAGCTGGATCGTGAACTTTGGTCTCCGTTAGTCTGATTCAGGGTTTGATATCATTCTCTACATTCATGCTACACACATTTCTGAATGGATGAACTTTAAAAAGTATCATCAACTTGAAGCAAATGCTTGTTGTTTCATGCAGGCGACAAAACTTTGGAAGTCGTGTCCCGTTTCCTTGACAAGATGCAGGAGGAGATATATGAACTTTCATCTGCTGAGGCCGAAGTACCTGCTGATGTCGAAGAAAACAAATTGTGCATCTGATAGCACCTGAAAGATTAATACTTGAATAAATCTCAAATTCGTATTATATGCAATTAATAATGAAGTTAATTGCTACCTACTTAGTTATGTGCTGGTGCAAGGGTGTAATCAGTTATTAATAATTCCTGGATGTATAATTCTTGGATGTTGAATGAGTATCTCTTTGCTACATCACGTACGTCCTATATATTCCCATATTATTTTTATTTTCATCCTGTAAATAATATATCAAGAGAAAAACAAGGTATGTATAAAAAATACATGTAGTTTTTTTTGCAGGTGAAAATACATGTAGTTAACCTTAATAAAGATAGAACACTGTTAGTACCATATTGTACACGAAAAAAAATAGATCTTTACCAATAATTTCAGGGCCCGGAGCACGAAGGAAAGGAGATTTGTGGCATGGACATTTGAGATGGAAAGCAGAATTGGTAGGCTACCATAGTGGGTCACTCACTGATCAATTGGCATATGTTTGTCCATGCTGCTGCACTCATGTGGTGTGCCTATTATGCTCACTAAGCCAAATGGATCGACTTGTCTCATTGTCATGGGAGCTCGTGGCTCATAGCCACACACGGGCGCCCCATGCAATAAAGATTCTTGTTTGGAGGTCCACAAGTAGTTGGGTATCTCATGGTAAACGTGTGAACCGATCGAGCACAACACACTACTTACTTGAGTATCATTGACCATTGTGAGGATTTAGTTAATCTTATGAATCACTGCTTCTCCTAACCATCAAACGGTTAGTAGTTTGAATTTTGCGTCGGTACATCCTCCTTAAAAGTTTGCACAAATCTTAAAGCTACAAAAAAATGATATTCTCGTACCTTTACGGTCAATAAATTCTAATATCAGCTGCTTTCCCAATGCATCAAAACAAGAGTTCAGAACAATCTAATCATTTTTATTGAAAGGACAACTTCTAATCTTTATGTTTAATCTGCGTCGGACTCCATATGATATACATTGACCCTATATCGGGATACAAATGTTTGGCCCATGAACCTATGGTACGACCCAGTTAACACCGTTTATTGCCCGTGCGGCCATGTGCGTGCAACCTAGTGGTAATATCAGGCTAGCACTAAAGAAAACAAAACTTTAAACCGAGTACCAAAATCATGCGGCGAAAATCAAACATGCCTGAGCATAACATATGCCGAGAGGTGCACCCAGCGTTACGGCTTATTTAAATTAGACCGCCTTTGGGCAATAAATCTAGAGTTTTTTTTACGGGGATTCGATTTATTAGTAAACTGTGGCGGAAATAATGGCACCCGATGAAAAAAAAGCGACGCGACGGTTGTTCTTGGCTAACGGATGGCCCTCCATATGTCGAGCGGTCTATAAGCCGGATACCGACGTTGGACGCGGTCTATAAGTAAGTTGTGGGCCCACCACTTTATCACCGAGCGGGCCATATAAACCGAGTGCCGATGTTGGACCCCGGCTCAGAAGTAAACCATGGGCCAGCCCACCTTACCGCCGAAGGAAAAAAAATAAGAAATCATCAGGGGGAGAGCTCTCCCATATGAATATATTGCTCAAAAGTGCGGTCAAACACTAAAGAGTACCTCCTAAGCTCTGGCTGATCCAGTTTATAAGAAAAATCGGATCAAAAACCTCCGAAGAAAAATTAAGTTGTGCACCTTCGAAACCGCTCAGCCTTGCGATAAACCGAATGTGTGCACGCGGCACCCAGTTTACAAATAAATCTGGGCAGTGCCGCGTAAGCATGAACTACCATTGGACCGAGTGATAATACTAGATCGATGTGTTTGGCACCCCGTTGATAATATCAGACTGAGGAATACAGTAGTGCTATCCGATTCAACACCGTCATCATGGAATATCATAAGATCACGTTAATCCCATCATCATGGAAAAAGTGTGGCTGCCTGTACAGAGTTGAAGCCGGTGCAAAGTGTGACCATCCATAATTAGTCAACCTTTTTAGATGATATTCTCAGTTTCCCATGTTTGAATTCACTTTTTTTAGTGTAGTATAGTACTCTTTCCGATCCATAATAAATGTCGCTAATTTTATACTATTAAACTAGTACAAACTTTATACTAAATGAGCGACACTTATTGATCAGAGGGAGTAATATTTACCATGTTTTGATCAGCACACGTTTCCGAGTGGGCCCGGTGCTTCTGTCTATCCTGAACCGGGTAGGACTCGGACTGGGCTGAGTTTAAGAAGCCTCGCGAGATAAATACTCTAGTCCAGCATAGATAGAGATGACCACCCCGGCGATCTCCGTCTTCCCTGGCTGGATAACAACCGAGACGATTGATCCAGTAGATCAGACGAGGATTCCATGGCCGAACCAATATCTTCCGGCAGGTTGCAACTTGACGAGACAGAGGATGAGCCTGACAGAGGCCAAACTCCTGTCTTAGAGGTGCAGTTCAAAAACTTGAACCTGTCCGAATCCAAATCGGACGGCGAGGAGAAGAAAGTCGAGACGAGCAGGGCCAAATCCTTCATGGAGAAGCATGTTACTGGTCCATCATTGCCTCGTGAGACGGAGATGGAAGATGGATCCTGGAAGCAGCAGCACTCTGAAGTCGACAAATCAGCCCAAGAATTAGCCATGGAGAAGGAGGAGACGGTCACCGAGGAAGAGTATTTCTCACGCCACATAAGTGACTGGGAATATACATGGGGATCCATGGGGTGCGGTCGATTTGAAGACACGAGTGAGTTTACATGCTTATTACTCAGTTTTGTTTAGAGCTAGCTAGTTTTCACTTCCTGTTTTTTTTTTGCCATCCTTCTATGAATGGATTTGCCTTTTTGCTTATCTAGCATTAGTACATGTGAGATTTCTAACACATGCTTCAATTTGGTGCTTGTTTGCATGCAGCGCTCTTGAGTTCCATGCATTTGACACCTATACCCAGCTCAGACGACGGTGTCGCCGCCGATACCTTGCAGATCTTCTCCATCAAGCTCGCAGAAATCAAAGGCGGCTTCGAATGGCCATTGTTCGTGTACGGCGTGGTTGCTGCCAGGGACCCCGTCGATCACAACCGCAACCTTCTCTTCTGGCGCACTAGCAGAACGGGCCAAATAGTACAGCAAAACGTACGTAATACTAGTTTCTTTGCATTTTGATGGTTTTTTTTGTCATCTCTAGCTCTTGTTGATTACTAGCTAGTTATTGAATGGGTGATTGACTGATATGTGCTTGCAGGATCCTTTTCTACGCTTGACTGGGCCGTCTCGTGGGATCGTGTTCAACGATCCCGTTCAGTTCGAAATTCAACTAAGAGCTAAACATGTAGAAATGCCTCGAGATAGAGCGTTGATCAGTGCAACGTACAATTTCTGTGTAGGATATTGTGGTGTGCAAACCATTTGCTTTGAGAACACCTTCTGCAAGATAGAGTTATGCATGGACCTTGTCTGCGAGTCGGTCCAGGCCACAATCTGCAGCATCCGTGTTGTCAAACAGGGTAGACGGCAGCGGGTCGGACGTCGATGCCGAGTAGCTTGCTCGACAACACCCTCATCTGGCGAAGTCGTGCTGCTTGATCCTGGTACACGTGCAATGCCTGAATATTCAGATGGTTACCTTGATCTATCGAGGCGTGTGGTGTCTGTGCAATATGATGGCTGCCTGAAAGTTGTTGTAGAGGCCTACTCATTATCGTATGTTATGACCGCACAAGGGCACATCTCCTTGGCCCCCAAATCTTCCGGCTTCAGTCAAAAGAAATTCAATGTTGACGATGCTGAGTTGGAGATTACCGTTGCTTGGTCCCTCATAGTCCTAGACAAGTACTCCCTCCGTAAAGAAATATAAGTATAAAATAATGAGACCGGTGATGTATTGAAACCCTTGAGTGTTTACCTGGAGATGCCAGATGGACAAGACCAGCGGCGGCGCCAGGCCTGGGCTGCCTGGGGCGGGAGAGTCATTCTCTTCGTACACTGTAGCAGTACTGTAGCTGCATTGCTACAGTACACCAAAGCTTGCCTGGGTCGTAGGTTATTCCTGCCGCCGGTACTGGACAAGACCAAGCAAAGCTTTGACGATGTGTGTCCGCTCTATATATGAGATGGGAAAGGTTGTGGGCTACACCCAGATGCATTGCACCCATGATGAACAGTAAAATCGCAATAATTAGGAAAAAAAAATTAACGGCTCGGTTCAACTGTCCCAAACTGTTCGTTCATGTATGGTCTATAACTTGGGTTGTGTGATTTGTGGACTGTATTACTCATGTTATCCGCTTATTTACTCCTACCGACGGTAACATCACAATGTTATGTTGTGTGAATTATATTTTTTTCTTGGTGTTTGGTTTTTGTGAATAAGTCTTGGTTATGGTAGCACTTTGGGTGATTCATCATTCATTGGGATTTTTTAAAATATTAGTTTTTGTAAGTAATATGAAAAATATTGAATATATCCAAGATGCTTTTCGGCCTGACTTGGCCCAAAGAAGGGCCTATCAGTCTTGAGCAAGCCGAAAAGTTCCTGCTCGGCCAAATGGGCCCTTTCACATCAACGGCTGACCATTAAAATGACTGGCGTCCCTTTCTCAAAAAAAAAAGAATGACTAGCAAGGGCTCTTCGGTTTACACCAGGCCAAAATTTATTTGGGGGGATTTTTAGTTCTTGTTCAAAAAATTTCCTCCCGCTGTTTTTGTGTTTTCCGCTATATTTTTTCCTGTCATTCTTCTTTGCGCCCATTTTGTTGAAGTTTCAAACCAACATGGATATAAATATGTTGCATTCATAAATAAGTTACATACAAATATGTATCATGTATGGGTAAGAGGCATACAAAATATGTCTCATAAAAATGCCCCATACATAAATATGTCTTATCCATAGCTAATCATGTCAGTCATGCACGATTATGTGGCCTCCTTTGCCAAAGACTGGAAAGCGTGAGCCGCTGAGCAGGTCCACATGACACTAGCGTAAAACTCTCTCATACACACTTTCCTCGTCATCGGCATGTGTCTCGTGCATGGACTTTGGTGAGAGAGTCTGAAATACAGGTTGCGACCCATAACTATGATAGGTCATTTCATTGATGTAATCATTATCATAACCAGAAAAAAATGAACCAATACCGATAAGCGGCGAGGAGACACGCAGGTCAACGTGATGCTTTCAGGATGAGCTATCAGGCTGGAAGAGAGGAGGTGCAAAGCAAGGTTTATCAAATTTTACCTGTGATTTACCTTATAGTTTGATGAGAATTTTGGTAAGTAAACTGAAATGAAATTGATTAAAAAAGTAAGTAAATTAAAATTGTTGATTATCATACGAGGAATATTCGATAAAGAAATAGTGCGAAAAAATTGGATGAAAGATGGAACCTTAGGTTCTTCTTAAGTAGTACATATAATAGATAGAGATAGAAATTTTGACAAGTGTGCTATTAGTGCCTACCCTCACACTGCACAATTAATGTCAGAAGACAACTAGCTTGCATGTATAAAAATCCACATAGTATTCTTGACACTCTATCATGTGAAGTTGGCCTATGTGTCTCCTTAGTATTTGCCCCGCAATGACTTCCTTCTCTATGTGGCTCCATAATGCCTTGACACACACAAGCATAAGAGAAAATGTAAGTATGCCCCTTGTGAGATTAAGTATTGAAAGTTTAGGGCTAGGAGCCCCTTGTGAGATTAAGTATTGAAAGTTTAGGGCTAGGAGGCATCAAGAATAGGAAATCAGTCATGCAACACGAAGGAAAAGAGATGTGTGGCATGGACACTTGAGATGGAAATCAGAGTTGTTCATTATGTTGCCATAGTGTATCCCTCACTTCTCAATTGGCATACGTTGTTCCCTGTTGAGCTAATGCGTTGTGCCTATTATAATCAAGAAGCCAAATAGAGAGACATGTCTCATCGATGTTAAAGCTCGTGGTTTCTAGACACGCATGGGTGTGCCATTCAATAAAGATTCTTATTTGGAGGTTCATAAGCAGTATCATATATCCTTGTGAAGATATGGAACGATCGAGCACAACATGTTGCTGAATTGAGTCTCATTGACCATTGTAAGAATTTTAAATCCTATAAATCGCTGCTTTTCCAAACCATTAGACGGTTATTAGTTTAAGATGTCGGTTGTTCACGCCCCTTTGTATAGGCACCCTTTGGGGGCACCCCTTGTGATCGTATATATGAACCATCATCATCAATAAAGATGACACACAATTCTCATTACATCACTTGTTGATTGCTCATTATCTCTCTTTTGATCCAAACTTCAAATACATTATCAGCATGCTTTTCCATAATAAATTCGGTGACCAGAGAATGAGTAGAAGAAAATAAAGGAGACAACAACATCATTGACACCCACGGTAGAAAATAGGGCAACATGACTCTCATAAAAGTACATGGAGTCTTCCTTATTAACAACCCTCATTTTGTCCCTATATCGTCTCCTAGAGAAACACGACAACCAACAACCAGACCCTTAAAATTGGCGCATATGTCGGAGTTATCTTACACCCTAAATAACCCTGCTCATGAGTGTTGCGGAATTGAGACCATTCAGACGCGTCTGCCATGTAGGATCTTGGACGCCAGATCCACCCCGAACCCCTCCAAATTTCCAAAATTGATCGTCCCTTCACCACGCAAAATTTACAACAGAACCTCAATTTCCCCCCTCCATGATGTCGCCCTTAATTATCTATCCTTGCTTTGCATCTGCACTATCGCCCTCATCTTTCTTCCTAGTTGTATGCAAAGTCAAGGCCGATGGACCATATATGTGACACGACTGAGTATAGGAAGGGTATTATTTTTCATGCATGCATGAATAGTTGGTGAAAATGTGAGAGTGGAATTCCTATCAATCATCCATATACTCGAGGGCCAAGTAACGCAACAAGTAAATAATGTATTTGGCTGTTAGTGCATTGTAAATGAATTCTACCAATCATGCTCTCCCTCCTGAATTGGTGTGTATTAATACTATATGATTGTAAAATGTGATATAAATATTGTAGTTCGTTAGCATGTGATTTACATGCTCATATTAATGTGATTTCTGTTAATAAATGTGTATGAATTCAACCTATGATTTTCCTAGATAAATATGTTGCAGGATTTAATTTTACAACCATTTATTGACTTGTCAAAAAAATATAAGTTTAATTCCTAAGTCTAGAAAATGAAACAATTAAAATATTTTTGAAGGAATAACGCTCAAGTGGACAAAGGTTGATTGAGTCACTCTATCTAGCAGAAAAATGGACACTATTGGTTTTAAATAATAAGGATACCATTCATTGCAGTGCGTAGTAATCGATAGTCAATGTCTGAAGATGACATGTGGAACAAAAAGGACTTTGCTACGGTGCGAGAAATTACCACACAACGCTGCTGCATGTGTTTCAACATTGTCATCATCCCATCATTATGACGTCATGTACGTAGTAGGCAGGCGAATTGGACGTTCGGGATTCACATTTCTCCTAAAGATTAGTTTGAGAAAGTTAGTTCATTACAATTGTCGATCGGACTTGATCATTGGCTCTAGTTATATTAGTAGCTTGCGAGGATATCCTTCCGATGTGTGTAATCGTGGCTTACACTATTGATCAAAATATATAGGAAGCGCATGTACGAGGAACTTCAAGATGCATGTTGGCGGATCTGTTGTGTTTGGTCGATCACGAGTGTCACAATTTCAACCGCACGTAATACAGTTTCATTCAGAATTACAGAAGCGGGCATGTGTTCTACCGGTCACCGAGAACCTGTTATCGGTAAACTAACTACCCACAACAGGCTTTTCCTGGACAAAAATACGTATCGGTAGATAGTCTAACGACAACGATTTTTCGTTTAGAAAAAAAAGCGTTAGGTCTTCTTAAGCACCGACAAAGAGAGGTCCAGGGCATGGACATTGAGATGAAAAGCATAGTCGTTTATTGTGCCATCATATTGGATTGCTCATTTATCAGATGGCATCAAGTGTTCAATGTTGCAGTCATGATGTGTTCCTACTATACCATAACATAAGGGTCCCCTCCCGTGTAGAGAGGCCACTGGACTTATTATTATTTTCATGTTTGGAATGAAGCAAATTTCACAGACCATCTATATTACCCTCGCTCTTGTTGCAAACTCTCTTTCTACTTCATAGTGATAATCTATAATACCTAAATAGTTCATCCCAACTAACATATTTCTCTTGACATGCAAGCTATTCACATCATCAAGTGGATCCATCATGCAAAAACTCTTTCCACTAACTTTTCATGTATATGCTTTCATTATATTCGAATGCGCGTGCAACCTATAAAAAAAATCATTGTTTTTTATGCACTAAGCCTCACGATTTAGAAGTGACTTTTTTTTATAGAAAATCAAATTATAAGTTAACTCAAATTTTATTTTATGAATGCACATACGTAGTTGCTATCATTGTTTTAGGCTTAGCTAAGGGTGATGTCTGCACTCTCTCCACTCAATGTTGTTTTTATCTCACTGGTATATTCTCAAAGTAATAATTTAATAAAAAAGTCACACTCACTTTTAGATTTATAACCACATTTATTAGATTTTTTACTTTAACAATATTTCTTTCAAAAAAGAACTTATAATTAAATTATACTAAGTTTCAAACAATTTTCTCATATTTTTAAATTATACTAAGTTTCATACATTTTTCTCATATTTTTCAATTATACTAAGTTTCATACATTTTTCTCATATTTTAAAACATAAAATTATTTTTAACAGTTCCCGCAACAACGCGCGGGGTATAATCTAGTATTTCTAGCATTCAGAGTCATGTGGATGTGACCTTTGTAAAATTAGATGTGTGTACATAATTGAATACGTAATATTTTCTTCCTCTTAGTTGAAAGGTGCATATGCCCCTTGAAAAAAACACGATAGATTAGGCATACACTGTTTGGCAAGAATTCAGCGACGGACAATAATCGAGCAATGATCACAAGTCACTTTGATGCTAATCCTCCAACAAGAATTCAATGGAATGGAGCAACTAAAATATACCCCACCAGGATATTTCATCAGAACATTTTTTCCTTCATGTTCAAAAAATTCATAATTGTATTACTAGAAGGAAGAAGGATGGAGCAAGAAAAGATAGTACAACTTTGACCTTTTTCTTTAGCCTATGCGTGGAACGGTGATTAGCCGCATCATTGGGTTGTGTTGGCAACGTTCAAATTTGAAATCTCTATCAACCACACCATTTTTATGAATATTAATTAATAAAACAAATTTATTATGAAAAGAAAAAAAAAATACCAAACCAAATTGCACCTACAACATCGATCACAGTGCAATGCCAACACCTCTGCATCGAGGCGGAGGCCCCCGTTAGCAACTGTAGAAAATAAGACTTCCACGTATGTATAAGAACATATTTGAAAATACGACAGTATGTAAAAATCAAGTCTTATCAGTCACCAAGTCAAGGTGGTTGTCTATGATTTCATAAAGAAAACTGGAAAAGTATAGGCATGTAAAAAATATTAAGTGTGAAATGTATGCTGTTCCACTTCATGACCAAACAATAGTACAAATGCACTATCGGTTGTTTATTCATAAAATCGACAAATTTATTATTAATGTTTACTCTTCATCGCATGGCATGAATACTATCCAAAGATGACCGGTGAGTATAAAAGGCATATGATAGACCTAACCATATACTCTTATCATCGATTAGGTTGGCCTATGTGTCTCCTTAGTGTTTCCTCTTACAATTGTGTGGGTTTAATGTGTTTTTGGTGAAATTTAGTACTTGAGTAGTAGGCTAGGACTGGGATGCATCCATAACAGGAATTCAACCCACCTCTCGTCGGGAGGAGAGATTAATGGCATCTGCATCTGAGTTGAAAAACAAAGTTGGCCATGTATGATGCCTGTCATAGCAGATTTCCGACGTGCCTCGTTGCATTACATCATGGTGTGTACCCATTTTTACCACTATAGTCCTGCATCTTGATGCTTCGTTTGCATTAACTGTTCCAATCCCCTCTCATGTAGAGGCTAGCGAACGTATGTGTATGTTTCGTTTGGAATGAAGAAAAAATCATAAATCACTTGTATTATCTTTGCATTTGTTGCAAGTTCTCTTTCTGAATTGTTTTATTTCACAAATCACCTCAATAAGCTTGCCTAGTCTTGATCCTGACTTTGTAAGTGTTCTATGATGCAGAAAAACACCAATACAACTCGAAAATAAAAAATGTTGTCTGGGACCATGGTTTGAACCTACACTCAACGCCACTTATCTTCTAATGTAGTTTCTTGGGATATGTGCCAATCATGTAGCCTAATATATGGTACTAGGAATTATTAAGCAACAATTATTAGGTTGACTAGTGAGTAGCTAAGTTGTGAGATTATCCTTTTGATTTTGACCATCACTATTAACATCAACAAGCAATTGTAAAGCCAATGTGCTATGTCAGTTTCGGTCGTGGTGGAAGTTCATGGCGTCAAGACACATCCGGCCGTCACATGCGGACTTTTCTCATATCTAAAGGTCGGAAAATGGCCACCTGTGTGATCGTCAACACAAAGATTGATAGAGGTAGTTGTCAGAATCGCGATTCTATTGTACGATTTTTCGATCCAAAATGGCTCCTTCGATTCTACAATTTTACTCATAGAATCTAAGTTTCTACGATCCTGATAGTTATGATTCTATGATTCACGATCCTATCAATGGAGCTTCGAGACGATTCAGAATATTAATTCTGACAACCTTGTAGAGCACAACACGAGAGCCAAAGAAAACCAAAAATACTACTAGCATGTCCAGATGAGATTAGGGACTTTTCTGGTTTGTAGAAATCTTGAAGCAATTCAAATGGATAGAAATTTTATAGAAAAAAATACTTTCATGCTTCTTGGTTTGTAGGAGTCGATTCCTATTCCTATGGAAGATAGGAACCAATCAGTCATGTTTTAAAGGAGAAAAATATTAACCTAGACTCAATGAAAAAAATCTTCCTCCGATTCATATTACTTGTCCGAAAATTGATGTATCTATCACTAAAATGCATCTAGATAGATCCATTTTAAGACAAGTAATATGGATCGGAGGGAGTACTATCTTATAAGTCAAATGACACCATTTCACCTGTAGAAAATAGGATGCATGTAATCTTATTTTCTATGATTTTTCTATTCCATGATATTCCTATCCTAGGAATGAAAGAAGGCCTAGATGGGAACCAACCGTGGCTGCTTCCCTACATATTATCACTGCCTAGTAAACACTCAATGATTTCAAAAAAAGGGCAAGTAAAATTAATTAACAGTTTTTTCATGTGACACTTTTTTGTAATTATTTTATCCAATGGCACCAACAGCCAGATCTTTTGTTGTAATTTAAATCCATCGGTGTTTTTTTCTTCTATAACTCATGTCGACTCATTCCATGACTTTTATCTAACTAACTACTAAGAAAATATTGCACATAAATAACTTGTTGATGCTTGTTCAAGGACCATTTTGTATATGTCCATATATCACTTACATGAAAACTCATGTGCACCTCCACTAATGATTTGTTGACTAATTGGTACTAAAACAAATAAAGTTTTCTTGTATATATGAGTGAACATATTTCAAATGTATATATCAATCAAGTCTCCCACGTTACCAACTAAAGGTGGTTTGATTATGTCTATGATATCATAAAACAATTGGAAAGATATAGGCATGCAAAAGTTCCCAAGTTACTTCATAATCAAGCAATAGCTCAGCTGCACTGCCCATTGTTTCCTCACATATCCGACAAATGTAATATTAATGCCTACCCTCCATCGCATTTCAGAATTAATATAGGAAGCCGACCTTGCAAGTATAAAAAGGGTCGTATAGTAGGCATGTCCATGAAATCTATTGTACACGCCTGGCCTATGCATCTCCTTAGTATGTGTCTTGCAATGACTTTATTTTATAGGTGCCTCCATATTAGACTAACCCACATAATTGTAAGAGAAATTTTGCATGTGTTCGTGGTAAATTTTAGTACTTAGTACCCTAGCCTAGGACTGGGAGGCAACCAGAAATGGTATTCATTCTATCGCTCCTGAGGAAGAGAAATTGTGACATGTGCATCCCTACTATTAAAAGGGAGTTGGTCGTTTGTTTCCTTGCCTTCAGGTTCGCATGATCTCGTTCTCACCTCCTTCGTTCTTTATTTTTCGTCCACACGGTTTATTACTTCTCGTGCTCCTCCTCCTCCTTGCACAAGTCATTTTCTTCGTTCTGCCTCATGTCCCAAACGAGACACAACTAGGTTCCTCAACCTCCGCCACCACTCCTGTTCAGATTTGATTTGTCATATTACCCTATTTGATTAAGAGCCTAACTGGTAGAAAGATGAAGAGGATGGTAAGGGAAGCATGGAGTTGAGCGAATGAGTACAAGCAGAAAGGTAGGATAACACTCAAGGTTGGGCTTTGATGGCCTTGACGCCTAGGACCTCTGTGCCAAGCCTTGCATCAAGTTTTTTTGTTCTCTGCTTCCCAAGGATTTAGCAATGGGAATGATGTGTGGAATCCTATGCAGTGAAGATATGTTAGCCTTGTGATTCTTCGTCTATGCTCTTTGATTAGTCATCACGCATTGGTCATCATGTGCACAAATATAATATAGTAAGAAAAGAAAAGAAAAGAAAAGGTTGTTTGATTCATTGTTTACTATGCTTTTTTTAGGTTTTCATACTGTAGAACAATTGTTCTACAGTATTTTATTGAAAGGAATATTTACAGAGTACAGAAATGTTACAAAAAAACCTAAAAAAAATCAGTCAATGCCTTGTCTATCACTAATCATGTGTTATTGAAAAGTATCTAAAATCCAATTCTGGAGTAAAGCTTGATGTTTCATCTTGATTCTGTGTAGTAGTAGTTTCAGATCTTTCCTTAGATCATTGCGCCAACTTGATATACTTGGTGGGATGTTTCTGAAAATGTAATTATTACGTTGTGCCCATATATTCCAGCATCCCATGATAGCAATTTCCCAAGAAATGACTTTGGGGAGCCTGTCAGACAAGTTGATAAGTTCTTCAATGGTGGAGAATCGTCTGTTCCAGCTAGTTATAGAGTACCAGCATGTAAGCGCAAAGTCGTAGTTCCAAAAGAGGTGTTCTGATGTTTCTTCTGTCATGTAGTTGCATAGTTCACATGAATATGATGACATGTGGAAAGATTTTCTTCTCAGAAGGTTTCTAGAATTGACTCTGTCATGGATTAGAAGCCAAATGAAAATCTTATGTCTCAGCATAGAAGCATTTTTTCGAATATTTTTAAAAATGTGATGAGAATTTTCTTGATGACTGATCTCATTGTACATCTTGGATGCTGAGTAATGTAGACTGCTCCATGCATATGTTCTTCTATCTGAATCATTGCTCATTGTAACATTTGCCACAATACTGCTCATCTCTTGGTACTAATTGAATGCAATGGAGGAAAATGGGATAGTGAACAATTCTTCAGGATTCTGATGCTGAGTAAATTGTTCGATGTTGGTGTGATCATTGTCAGAGAAAGAGAATAGTTCAGGGAATCAATCTTTAAGAATTCCAGATCCCCAGTCTTCAAGCCATATAAGAATATTTCTTCCATTGCCAATCTTTGCTTTAGAGTGTTTTTTTGTTTATTATGCTTATACACTAGTAGAAAATGGGGCAACCGTCTAAGCCTTTAGTACCGGTTCCCTTACGAACCGGTACTAAAGGGGTCTTTCGTACCGGTTTGGGCGTCCAGGCGGGCGAGGAGCTTTCGTACCGGTTCGTGAGGAGCTTTCGTACCGGTTCGTGTTACGAACCGGTACTAAAGGGTTGGCGTCAGCCAGAAAACCTTTAGTACCGGTTCTTGACACGAACCGGTAATAAAGGTTTTCCTTTCGTACCGGTTCGTGTTACGAACCGGTACTAAAGGGTTGGCGTCAGCCAGAAAACCTTATATATTTAGGAAATTTAGAATTTTATATATTTTTATTTTTTTCAAAATTAAAATTAATAATTGCATATGCATAAAGATTACTATTACTTTTAGCAAATTATAAGATTTTCAAATTTTCAGGTTTTAGGTTTGGCAAAAAAACATTAAAAAAATAAAAAATAATTAAAAATTATACAAATTTAAAAAGTTAATTTTATTTATTTATTCAACATTATTATTACATCATTAATTTTTTCGTTAAAAGAATTATCTGGAATTTAAACAATAAAGAAATGTGACATCGGCCAACATGTTAATAGGATTGATATGATACTAGTAACAACAACATGCGCGCGAAGCACTTGAAAGTGGGAGGGAAAGGAACTCGGAAGTTAAGCGTGCTAGTGTTGGAGTAGTGTAAGGATGGGTGACCGACCGGAAAGTTTGACCACAGGTAAGTAATTTGACTAGAGATTAAATGTAGTTAGACACTAATGAAAATACTAGATATTCTACAAAAAAAAGAGGGAGTGGAAAATAATTAGAAAAAATGAATAATTTTTTTTTAACGAAATAGCCTTTAGTACGAACCGGTACCAAAGGTCTCCAGCCCGCGGGCTCCTCCGTGACCACGTGGAGGCACCTTTAATACCGGTTCGTAAGGAACCGGTACGAAAGGGGGGAGGGTTTAGTACCGGATCTTTAGTACCGGTTCCAAAATCGGTACTAAAGGCCCTCTGAAACCGGTACTAAAGAGGGGTTTCTCTACTAGTGATAAGAGATTGAAGGGAATCACAACATTCCTTTCCTTGGAAATGATCCGCTCAACAATTTTGACGCACGCACGATTCATCTTTAGCTGGGAACCCAATTGTACGCTTCCCTAACCCATCCTTCAATGATATAAGTGGAGAGAGAGAAAAAGGATAATCCCTCCATTTCCATCTGGGTTATCATTCTGGGTGAAGGTTACCCTAGCCAACTCCTCTCCCGAAATACTTAGCTGCAATATTTGAGTATCATTCAACCATCCTCTAAAGATTAATACCTCAGCCATTCGATGCACAATTCTGAATGTTTCATTGCAGATCTCAAAAAAGTCACAGAATGGTTCAAAAAGGAGTTTACCATCGCACCAGCAAGCTTACCAGACGCCAGATGTCCCTAAAAAGCATTCTTGCCAGAAATTGCCTTATTTGCCCTTCTTTCCCACTTTTAGGAAAAAAACTCTCAAATGCTAACGTCAATTTTCTATCGATTCTGAGAGAACACGTAGACAGTTGTCATATGTTCTGCAAGGATCTCAGCATAATGACAAGTGTCGTGCGTTGTCGTCCCAAAAAACATTCGCTTGTAAACTCTTTCCAGTGGGCCGCTATCCAGTTCCCTTTAAAAACACGACCACATTTTCTTGGGTGGGCACCCAGGACTTGGTTTAGGCCCATCTCATCTGTACACGCTATAATTGGAGAGCAACTATTTAGCCAGCACCGTACCGAGCGCCCTTGTAGAGGTCACTTTCGGGTGCACTTTGGAGCCGCCACGTGTTGTGTTTTGACTGCGCCCGCATGAAGAAACAACTGTGGTTGTATTTGAACTATGGTTGTACCTGTGGTTGCGTCTGTGGCTGTGTGAGAGAACTATGGCTTCGCCTGTGGCTGTGGTTGTGGGTCGTGGATGTAGCTGCACCTGTGGATGGATTCATGGTTGTGGTTGCGCATGTGGTTGCATGATGTGGTTGTGGCTACGGTGTGCGTCTAGAAATCGCCATGTGTCAAACATGGAGGGACTAAAAGGAAACCCCGAAACACACCATTACGAACACTTGGCACGCTCGAAGCGCGCGTGAGTGACCTCTACGAGGGTGCCCCTCAACTAGTTATTTAGATATGATTGGGTTAGAGTCCAAGCCTCGGTCAAACTCTCTTGTCAAGTAAAGTCAACATGATGGCCTTCCTACACTTGGAATGTAGCGAGGGTAGTGACATGTCGATCGCTTCGCCGACATAGAAACTTAATGTTTTGAGTCTTTATATATGGGATATGTGCTTTGCCACATGTCAATGAGTTTTAAAGATTGAAAGTGTGTATACATTGATGCATACTTGCAGGGTTAAATCTATTCAAAAATAGGTTGTGATTACAGTCATGAACAACTTGTTGACTGGAGTAATTCATAGCACAAATAGCTTTGTATTTGTTAATACTTGTCCATCCTTAATTTATATTCTAAACTACTTCAAGTAATTAAATTAAATTTTCCAGCTCTGTATGAGTGCCTTGTGTATTAATTATTCCTCATGGGTGTGGCAAAGGAAATGAAAAAGTTGTGTCTTGTTCTGCGATAGAATAGTGCTTACGGTGGGCACAAATATTATTATTTTTGACCAAAGGAGAGGCCCGGAAGAGCCTGGATACCATTAATTCATTAGATGTGGGTACATCATACAACAGGAGCCCTCTAAAAGAACAAAAATAGCAACTAGGCCCCTATCTATCACAAAGAAGACCCCAGATATAAATGAGAAAACACAATCAAATCCTCCATCGAGCTCAAAGAAGAAAGAACTTCTGGCATGGCCATCTTCACCAGCGCAGGGGACGACTACGCACAAAACTCCACACAAGGCCTCCACCTGGAGGTTGAAAAGACGCCTGAGGCATCCTCCGACGAGCAAGGCCACGACACAAGGCCAACTGAGTCGGCTGGCAATCCAGGTCCGCCGATATTGAGCACAAAACATTGGTATCTTTGCTCCCTAGCTAGTAGATGAATGCCTGAAGAAGAAAGAACTTGCCGCCAGCTCCCTGCTCTGCATCCGTTTTGACAACACAGGAGATCCTCCGAGCTGCAACTACCACAAGGACCAATCTGCCGACCCATGGCTTATTCTCAGAGTCACTACCCGCCTTGCTCATCTTCGCATGTGGTTCCGGCCATTGGAGCACCACGGGAAGTGTAAGATTGCTGAGCAGCACCAGATCTGGCCCAACAAATTCACCAATCTTCCTCCCTACAAGACTCAAACTAACATGAAGAAGCCAAACCCTACATCTATTATGGACAGAATCACCGGCACCTCTCCGTTGCGATCTCCGAACGGCGCCACCTCTAAGGAAGGCTCAAGATCGGCCCGGATAAGGACTGTGGACTCTCAATATGGGAGGGGGCAACGAGAGGGAGGGGAGGGGAAAGTGGCCAACTTGGGCACAACAATATATGTTGCATTGCACGACAATTATAGCTGATTATTCATATATGCTCATTCTCATTGTTTCTAATAGAAACGATTATAGCGTATACATCTGTAAAATATGTTTATGCCACTAAATCCATGATCGCTACAAAAACCTAACCCTCATTTCTCCTCCCACCACTCCTCCCTCCCCACCGCTCTTCCTCCTTTCTCGTTGATGGTCAGCTCGTTCCGCCCGGCTCCTCTCCCCTTCATCTCTGGCGGCGCTGCCGTCCGGAGAGGGAGTGGGTGGGGATGTCGTGGCCTCTCTATAGTTATCTCTAGTAGATTATATACGTCGTCAATGCTTGGCTTCTTGCCGTCGGGGTGCTCTAGATTCAAGCACGCGAGCTGCGATTGGATATGGATGGGGTTACTTCTCCTTGTTGTGTTGCTTCCCCGGGAGCTAGTTGCGGTAAGAGGAGTCCTTCTCATCACCCCTATAAATAAACTCGTGGTTTCTTTGGATCCCAGATCGAAGTTGGTCCTGATCTGCAAAGAGGCTTTAGATTCTTCTTTAGCCTGTAAAGTCACCATGGTGGTGGATATGAAGCTTTTGAAGAGTGAATGTTAATATATATTCTGCGGATCGAGTTGTGCATATCCAACCATGGCTAGGAAGATGGGTTGTCTTCCTATCTTCGCCGTGGTTTCTTCTGACCGAAAGGCGGTCGTTTCTCTACCTCCCGGCCATGGAGCCAAAGGGGAGGCCTTGCTTCTTCTTCGCGATGTCCATCGCATGGTGTGCTATGGAAGCTGCGCTGCCCCAAGTGACCCTGTTCCCGGCGGCGGTGAAGTTGTAATCCAGAGGCAGAAGACTTGGACCCTATTGCTTTTTCCTTGTGGTTGTTGGGATCCTTTCTGCAGAAATCAAGGATTAGCTTGTAATATCTTGTCCTTTAGGGGTCCATTTGTAAGCTATGATGTACTAATGTTTCCTAATTAATATATATCAGACATTTTATGTTCAAAAAAAAACCTAACCCTAAAAATGTATTTTTCATTTGAATGATTGATTAGCAACATCATCATTATGTTGGCCACGGTCAGTATATCTCCATGCATGATTAACCCAGTTGCACACTGCACCGGCACTAGTGCAATTTGCAACTACTACTATTTGCATGGACGGCTCGAGTAAGAAGAACGCATGGACGAAGCACAGTCCACGTATGTGTTGTCATGAACTCTTTCTAGACGTAAGCATGTGTGTGGCACGTGCAGCAAAGAAGCCACATGTGCTCGTCATTGGTACGTGGAAAGACCACGTCGACACCGGCTCCGGTAGCATTCGGCAATTGACGGCGTCGATGGCTGAGTTCTTCCGGCAGATATATGAATTCAAGCCGGCGTCCTTGCATTTTCTATGTAATTTGAGCTATGTGCTTTTGTGCTGTAGTAAGAAACCAGTAACAAGAAAACTATTGACTGAGGCCTACGACAGAAACTGTCTCAAAAGTAAATGAAAAATGGAAAAAGGAAATAGTCCAAGATGCTCTGGCTAGCTACTTGGGTTCAGGCACTCCCCCATGATCGCCTAGCTTTCAACCAAGATGATATATATATATAGTAGTACTCTCTCCGTTTCAAACTTGTTGACCTTCATTATATACATATAGGTATACAAATAGAAGTCAACTAATTTAGAATGAAGCAAGTACTGTATAACATAATATAATGTAGTAGTATAAAAGACTCAAATCTTCTTGTCCATAGCCAGGCCAAGGCCGGATGATATATACTTCTATGTCTTTACTATGGATTGTTTAAATTAGAGTGTAGTAGATATTTGCTTCTCCATGCATGCATGGGTGTAAAGTTGAAAGATGGGAGAGTGGCCGGGAAACATACTATGTTTGATTTTCCATGCAGAAGTTGGTTTCCTACGATCTACAGACTTCAGGACGAAGCAACGGGATATATAATGGAATATATTCGCCTGCCAGCACATTGTACACGAATCCGACCAACTCTTGGGCTCCACGATCATACGTTTGTGTGCCCATATGATCCCTCTATTGCATTGCACAGTGATGAAAAGTTGATGTCTGAAGGCGACATGTAATTACATCGAAAGAAGATCTAACACAGTTGACCTTGGACTCTATTGCGTAGTAGTGGTAGCTAGCTTGTGAGGTTGTCCTTTCCAAGGCGTTTACGTGTTTGACCAAAATGACATAGGAGACACAAGCAAGCAAAAGAAGAATCGATAGACGCCTGTCCGCATTGGCTTTGATAGCCGTGGAAACTCCAAGCTTCTGGACACCACAACAGGATTTTTGGTGGACCATAAAAGGCCAACTGCATCGTCCTCAACGGAGCACAACAGATTGGGTGTAACCAACATATATGTCTGGATGAAATCACATGTCAACAGAGGAAAAAGTGCATGCCCCGGCCAAACAAACATGATTGTATATAGAAGCAACATCATGTTAGGATGAGACTAGATGAGAATTAACAATGGTCGCTTCCCTGGTGATGATTACCATTGCTTAGAAAATATTCGAGTTCCAAAAATAAATGCATATAAGATTACCATTTTTAAATAACACCGATAAGATTTATTGTAATTTGTGTATGAATAGGAAAAGATACACGATAATGAACTAATCGGCAATGAAGGAATCAATCCATGTCGATTTTCTTTGTTAAGCTGAAAGATAATGAAAACAATGGGGGATGATGTGTGACTAATAAGGCCTCCGATCCCCAAGTGCTGACCGACTACCTAAAACCAATTTGACGACGCAATAAAGAGCAACAAATTTCAGCATCCAAATAATTAGAGAGAATTTAACTGTGTCCATGGTGAGAGTTAGTATCGGTGGTCTAGGATTGGGATGCATCCAAAACAAAAATTTACGGGATTGATCTACAAAATGTGAGCTTTGTGGCATGAGCATTTGGTTTTAAAAATACAGTTGTTCATCTATGTTGCCATGGTAGATCCCTCACTTATCCACCTACATTAGTTGTGCCATGACACTAATGATCTATGCTTATTTTACTCGTGCTTCACTAAGTTTTGGATGCTCCATTTTGCATTAATTTTTGCATGGAATTCAAGGTGTTGCCTAGTCCCCTCCCATTTATAGTCTAGTGATTCATGTTGTCGCCTAGTCCTCTCCCATTTACAGTCTAGGTTGAAGAAACTTTTACAAATCATATATATTACCATTGCATTTGTTACAAGCATTCCTTCTAAATTGTTTTATTTCACAAATCACTTTCATAAGTTTCCCTAGGCTTGAGGTCGATTAGATAAAGCGGATAAATTGTACAGAAAGGCATTGTTGCCTCATGCAAAAAATAGACCAATGCATCTCGAACGTGACCGAGCGCGGCGCAACAAAATCATCAAGAGAGCATGAATATTCATCTAATTAAGCCAGCTTTGCCGAGCTTGGTTAGGAAAATTGTTTTCTCCTTTGAAATCATAATGGAAGTACTTAAGCCATAAGGTACATATGAACAGAAATTTCATATAAAACGTGAAACTACTTGTCGCATCCAACGGAAAAAGTTTCTTCTATAACTTATAAACTTTTTTATAACTAGCCAACTGTCTACGTGTTGCAACATAGGGATACACATTCTGATATTTAACATCAATTATGTCCACATATACCTTTAGAATACTCATGTACATTAGGAAATATTATCGATTTTATTTATCGTTAAATAATTCCTCCTCCACACCAACCCCTTCCTCTTTCCCTATGAAATAAAGACTTGATTAACCCTGAAGAATTAAATCCAGTGTATAGAGGGAATAGAGGGGAGGACACATGTGCGTGCATGGGTTATATCGGGCTGATTTTCCTGAGTTTTCATGGCATTCTAAGCGTGAAATGGAGGCGGGTGAAAGTTGAGTGAAATGGGAACATCATGTCTTTTTAGGTAGTGCAGACGTATATAGGTTGATTTGTCGTATATGGTAGTGAATCGGTTGGGGATACTTACAATTTTTAATTGATGATCGCTTTATTTTTTTCTGATAATGGGTGTATCGGCCCCTTGTGTGGCAAAAAAAAAGATAGTGGATCTATCGGGAGACACGCGAGTACATCCAAAGAAAGAAACATGATATTATTGAATTATCATTTACTGAACTTGTTGAGCTTGTGGTCGCTAGATAAAAACATTCTTTAATTAATCAATTTCTTTTTAAGAAACATAGTACAACTCTGACGCTCACATACACGATCAATGAGACGTAGGAAGAGGGGGTACCCAAATGTCTCTTAAACAGTAGAGATATGCCGGTATAATAGTGAATCGGTTAGGGCTGCTGAAGAAATATTTTAATTGATTATTGAATTATTTTCTCTGGCAAGAATTTTCTGGGAAGGAACGTGATTGCAAGATATGTTTTCAATTTGTGGCATCTCTAGCTGCATGCTGCCGTAAAATAAAAAATGTTGTGTCGAACACTCAACCATCAAGGTGAAACTTCCTCGCCGCCCGATCATGGCAGAACTAGATAGCACCGAAGCAGTCGCCATGATATCCATGGAGCCTGATAGATCGCAGCATTGAGGCCTCATTAGTAGAAATCAAAATAAAGTTGCGATGTGCTTGCTGTGCATAGTTGGAGCACGCCATAGACGTCGACGGCCGTGTGGTTGCGTTAGAGGATGTGAAAATGTAAGAGTGGGTAGGGTTGATATGCCCCTTGAGTAATGATATCACTTTTCACCCGCAAAAAATGGTGAAACTTCCTCGCTGCCCAATCATTACCACTCCATGCTGATTCAAATCAGTTCTCGCTGCCGCCACGACTTCGTGGGTCACCCCAGCCCCACTTCTAATTCATGCCGCCTCCAGCGATACATGCGACTGTGCTGAATCTCGAGACTCAATATACAGTTTCATGGATTCTAGTCATTCCCTGCCCCGACATTGCCCAAGATGGTCGCCGCATCACTGTTTCCACCCACCGTTGATTAGCAGCCGCCGCAACCATCGGCGAGCAGCTGCTCTTTGCCGAGCTCCGTTGACGTGGCTCAACGGCTTTGGATGCATCCCTCCCCTCCTCTCCGGTCTCTGCCCCACCCTCGCAACCTTTCCTCGGCTTTAGTTGGGCAAAATTAGCTCGGCGTCATACGATTTTCATATCCGCCTTCCTGCCTCCCCATCCTCGGATTTCATATTTTAATTGCTTGTTATGTTTTGAGCGAAGAATTTTACAATAGTCCCCTGCCATTTAGAGTCTAGTGAACTTATAAGCTCGTTATGTTTTGAACAAAGAATTTTACACAAATCACATGTATTATCATTCCACTTGTTGAAAGCTTTCTTTCTAAACTTTTTTATTTAAAAAAAACACCTTCATAAGATTTCCTAGGTTAGAACAATGAATTATTGTGTCATGTTCATGATGTCACATATGTGTTACGCTGTGTGTTTCCTATGATGCAATGCAACTGGTAAAACTTGGTGAAACCTGGTCAAGGCAACATCTGATAGCTAGCACGTACAAGATACATATCAGACTAAAAAATATGTGCAAGAAAAATGCTTGGACTTCAAAATATGTCAGTATCAAACCGAATTCAGTCTAGATCAGTTGGTTAGGTTGCTTGAGGTGGCCGGAACCATTCGACCAGGATTCAAGTCCTAGACTTGGCACTGGTGCTTCCAGTTTTTTGAATTTATTCTAGGCTTTCCGATGATGTTGGTTCAGTGAAAGAAGATGTTCCTATCAAGTACAGACGTTTGTGATGAGTTCATCAATTTCAAGATGTCGTGCTTGCTCAAACTAGTGGTCAACTATCGTACCGTGTTACAATAAATGAGTTGTCAACTATCGTAATATTAACCAGTTCAAAATAAATCCTTGACAGATGCACATGGAAAATTAACATCAGATCTCCAAAAATATTAAAGTGAAGGTGCAAGCGAGAAAAATAACATAAAACGTAACATGTAGGATAAACGGCTGAAAATTATTAAAGTGCCATTCCAGAACACCTACATGACACACGAAATGTAAAGAAGCACTTTGCAAAATTAGCACAAAATTTAAAGAAGCAATTTCCGAAAATAAGCATTCCCGGGTCTTATCATGAGCCCAAGACAGGAAAATCATCACAAAATGTGATGATAACAACATGACACAACCACAAACGAAACAACAACACATACATGACTGCCCTTACGAACCTCGAACAAAAGAACGTGAACAGGTTTCAAGTGTTTGTCAAGCCAACTACTATGAGTTCCTATTTATCAGTGTTGGGCCGACGGAAACCGGTGCCATGTGCCAAATTCTAAAATAGGATCTATCTAGTCAATGGCGGAGCTTTAAGAAAAAAAGTTGGGTAGACCAAGTAAAATAAGAGCACATTTTTAAGATTTAAAAGAAGTTAATTCAGAAAATGTATATATTATAAGTGCCCACCAACCATTACATTGCATAATTAATGTATGAAGAATTGAAGACGACATGCAAGTGCCATAAAAGATATATTTCAGTATGGAGGGAGTAGTAGACACAACCATAACCTCTATTGTATGAAGCCGGCCTTTCACGTCTCCTTAGAGCATCTCCAGCCGTTCGGCCCCCCAAGCCGTTTTTTGGCACTATTTTAGCGCCGCTTGGGGCGCCCTAGCGGCGAAAGTGGCTCCGGGCTGACCGGCCACCCAGCCGCGACCCCAAAGGAGCCCCCCATATTCGGTCAAATTCAACTAAACTTAGGCAAAGTTGAACGAAATTTAGCGAAATTCATAATATTTGATCTTAATCTATTATATACTAAAAGAAAAATACGAAGGAAATAAGAAGAAAATGCTAAAAAATCCCACGTTAATTAGAAAATAGGGGCCGTTGATCTTGTGGACCTTCCAATATAAAGAGATTGTGTCCGTTAGATCTAGGAAACCTACCTTCTCACGCAAAAAAAAGAAAGAAAGAAAAGGGAATCGTGCCCTACTCCCCTACCTAAGGCCTACGTGATCGCAAAGCAGCCAGCCTCCGTCTCCTCTTCTTGCCGCATAGCCGTCGTCCTCCTCCCTCTGCTGCATCCCCTAGCTAGCGATTGAGACAAGAATCAACCATGGCTGGATCGTGACCAACTAGCAAGATCGTCAGAAGTGGCAAACGTCCACGGCCGAGGTGTTCCGGCCGATCGGGTGCCCAATAGGTGCCGCGTTCGTAGCACATGTTGTTCCGGTAAGGGTGCTTTACGATAGATGCACGTACATACATCATGCCAGTTTGAAGAAGATTTCTTTCCAGCGAGATGTAAATACTAAATACCCAAGCTAAGCACTTGATTGATTTTCCTTGGAGCTGCCTTACGCAGCCATAGCAAAAATCTAGCTGTAATGAGAGGTACGACCCCTCTTTCTTTGTGCATCTATATCTGATTCAGTAAATCATACATTCCAGTATTTCAGTTTAGATATTATATAGTAACTGAAATTCGGTGGTTAGGAAGAAGAAATTTAAAAAAAATCATTCCTTGCAGAAGAAAACAAAGAAATTGTAAACCCATAAGAAATACTCCCTCCGTTCCAAAATAACCGACTCAACTTTGTACTCCCTCCGTTTTTATTTAGTCCGCGTATTAGCTTTAGTCAAAGTCAAGCTTTCTAAACTTTGATTAAAATTATAAACAAAAATATTAACATATACAATAACAAATCAATACCATTAGATTTATTATTCAATGTATTTTCACACCATATGAATTTATTATAGTAAATGTTTATATTTTTTCCTATAAACTTGGTTAAACTTTAAAAAGTTTGACTTCAGTCAACTCTAATATGCAGAGTAAATAAAAACGGAGGGAGTACTAGCTTTAGTACAAATTTGTACTAAGGCTACGACAGTTATTTTGGAATGAAGGGAATATAACTTAAACATTTATAATATACCTATATTCGTTGAATTGGATGTATCCTTGCGGAAGGTGTTTGCTTTTTTGCCGAGACATGACATCTTTATGTCCGTAAGCCATTTTTCTCAATGTTAGGAATGAAGAAGATGATTATATTTTCAGTAGGTTTCTCATACTTCTTACTTGCATCAGTTGACTTCTAGGTTGAACACTTTTCTCGGCTGACATGTATAGCTTCAGACTCATCTCTGAATTTTATTGTTTGTACTTTCTAGTATGCGATGGATAGAAAACCATTCATAGTATTATTTTGTTATTCAGTTTTTTTACCAAATCACAAAATATAGTTAGTTGTTGCCTCATGTATGCTGGTGTAAACATGTATCTAAAAGCTCTCACAAAATTGACATTACTCTACCATTAAGTTAATTTTCATGCAAGTGAGAAGTGACTGCTTATTTTATTTTAGTTTTCACAAGATATCACATGTACCCGCTTATACATGTACATATGCATTTTTGTATTTTCTAGGGATACATATCTTTCTTTACGTGATCTTAGGTTGTGTTTTGGATGAAAGTATAAATATGAATACAAATTTGGTGGCTTGCATCGAAGATACATCACGTTACTCATGTTTATTACTCATTAATATTTGCTTTCTCTAACTGGCCATGCATGCTACAATAGATTTGTGATTACACATAACTTATTGTAGTATTTCCTTCCTCATAAATTAATATCCTTCCAACAGGATATACCTCTAGATAGGGCAATACAATATGAATATATGAATATATCTTGTGGTCTTGAATTTCTCGTACTCTAGGATTATTTGTTGACCTATGTTGTCATGTACCCGCACAAAAGTATAATGCGTTTTTACATAATACAAATGGTTGTCCTCAGTGCATAGCATGCATATTATATTAAACTTTCCTTATTTCTGTTGTTATTTCATCAGTTTTGAGGTGTAGCCAATATGCAGGTTTAATATATTAGCTAGCTCACTTTCATACACTATCCTAGCAACTCGAATTAGAGTTTAGTAGTTGATTCTCACCTCAAATTTATTGTGAGGACAAATATTATACTTCAGTTGAAATTACCTTCATATGGATATTTTTCATTTATGTACTTGAGAAGGACCATAATATTATGCTATTCTTTTCTGAAACTAGAATATAACCAAGGCGTCAGTGTCACTGCGAGAAAAAACATTTAACTTTGCAAACGGTTTCGGCCCTCCCCAATCTTGCAATTCTGCACCGAGTCACAGATAAGTCCTACTCCTAACAGTATCACATGTATTTCATGCAATTTCAAGAATTATCCAACTAAATATTAACTTTGTTCTACTAGCCCTCGCATTTGCGAGGGCCACTTTGCTAGTTTACATAAATAGCAAATAAAAAACTACTGGAAACTGCGGCGGCTCCTTCGATGCCTCCTCTTGCGGCCCCTTCGTTGTCGTCACGGGTACCCTAGCCGCGGCTCGTTGCCGCCCTCGATGTAGTCGAGGACGGCGGGGAGGGTGCGTCCCTCCGCGCTCCACCACAGCCACCGGCCGTGTGGGTTCAGCCGGGGCGACGCCAATTCCAGGCCGTTGGTGGATACGATCGCCTGGTCTCGGCATTCCTCGAAGTGCGTCCTCCAGCGGGCGACGTTGCCCGACGCGTTCGCCGGGTCGGCGCGCTCGACCTCCATCATGGAGGCGCAGATGGCCCAAACCTCCAGGTCGAAGGGGGGGGCCCTCACGAGACACCGGCGGTACCGGCACGCCGTCCGTACTGAGCACCCAGCTGCGCGGCGGGCGCGTGTCCGGTGGGAAGGGGTAGTCCGCCTGAGCGAGGAGGGCCGCCTCAACGATGGCGAGGGTGCGGCGGTTGGCCATGGTGACGAGGAGAAGAGCGCGTCCAGGTGATGAGGAGCAGAACGCGACGAGAGGGGGAGGAGAGGAGACGAGGGTGCGACGTTTCACGACAGCGAGCGCGCTTTATATAGCGGGGCGGGTGTACACGCGGCGGGACGTGCGACAGCGCTGTGGGCGTCGATTGGACTACACAACCGCGGCCACATTGATTCGCCTGCCGCGGCGATTGGACTCGACTCCGACGTCGTATTGATTCCTCTGCGGCGGCGCCAAGAGCGGGGAAGACGAGGTGAGAGGATGAGGACGCCTTGTGGGAAGACGCCGAAAGGTGGGGCCGTGGACGCAGCGCGCGCGAAAGCGCGCGAACGGCCCACGTTCGCGCCGTTTTCTTTCATCAAGCGACCCAGTGCGCCGGGTCAGCTTGGGATCGCCGGACTCAATTTTGGCCCAATCCGGCGCTATTTGGGGGCCTCTTGGGGGCGTGGCTGGAGATGCTCTTAGTATTTCTCTCTCGCGATGGCTTCGATCTCCGTGTGTTCCGATACTGGGATTAGACACATTTGTAAGAGAAAATTTACTGTGTCCATGGTGAGAATTAGTAGTGCCACGTGGTCTAGGACTGGGATGCATCCAGAACAAGAATTTATGTCATTGGTACAAAATATGAGATATACGGCATGGGCGTTTGATTTAAAAGTACATTAGTTCATCGATGTTGCCAGAGCGGGGATCCCTCACTTATTCATCTACACTAGTTGTGCCAGCATGTCACTCATGGTGTATGCTTATTTTTTCACTAATATGCAAAATTTCCGGATTGTAAAGAAGGAATTTAAAGAGATGTAAAGAAGCACTTTGCAAAATTAGCACGAAATTTAAAGAAGCAATTTCCGGAAATAAGCATTCCCAGGTCTTATCATGAGCCGAAGACAGGAAAATCATCACAACACGTGATGATAACATGACACAACCACAAACGAAACAACAACACCTACATGACTGCCCTTACAAACCTCGAACAAAAGAACATGAACAAAATTCTCCCCACCAGCTCAAATTTGGTTCCCCATCGCCTCCCAATCCCATGACACGTTATTAATTAACCAAGGGTTGTGGCCTCCTTATAATTAAGGAGTAGACAGTTAGTTGCCTTCCTAGCTTTGAACAATCTCACTATTAGGTTTCAAGTGTTGGTGAAGCTAAAAATGAGTTCCTATTTATCAGTGTTGGGCTGACAGAAACCGGTGCCATGTGCCAAATTCTAAAATAGGACCTATCTTTCAATGGCGGAGCTATAAGAAAAAAAGTTGGGTAGGCCAAGTAAAACAAGAGCACATTTTTAAGATTTAAAAGAAGTTAATTCGGAAAATGTATATATTATCAGTGCCCACCAACCATTACATTGCATAATTAATGTATGAAGAATTGAAGACGACATGCAAGTGCCATAAAAGATATATTTCAGTATGGAGGGAATAGTAGACATAACCATAACCTCTACTGTATGAAGCTGGCCTTTCACGTCTCCTTAGTATTTCTCTTGCGATGGCTTCGATCTCCGTGTGTTCCGATATTGGGATTAGACACATTTGTAAGAGAAAATTTACTGTGTCCATGGTGAGAATTAGTAGTGCCACGTGGTCTAGGACTGGGATGCATCCAGAACAAGAATTTATGTCATTGGTACAAAATGTGAGATATATGGCATGGGCATTTGATTTAAAAGTACATTAGTTCATCGATGTTGCCAGAGCAGGGATCCTCACTTATTCATCTACACTGGTTGTGCCAGAATTGAATGTCACTCATGGTGTATGCTTATATTATTTTACCACTAATATGCTTGGTTCTTGATGCTACATTTTGCGTTACTTGTTCCATGGCACTCATGGTGTCCCTATTTTACCACTAGTCGCCTCCCATTAACAGTCTAGTGAACTTAGGCATTGTAAAATGCAAGTGTCTACATCAATGCTTCAAGAGGAAAAATCGTTTTTTTTTTCTCCCATACACCTGAGCAGATGCTTCAAAAGGGCAACAGGTCCCAGTGTTTGCTTCCGATTGGCATCGATGCTTCGGGCTTTTAGTACTATTATTATAGCCTAAGCACCTGTATGAAAGCACTCCCTGTTATAGGTACAAGTTTTATTAAGAAGCTAGTCTATTCTTTCTCCTTAAGCATTTTGTGCATAAGCATTTCCTATTGTACAGGGCCTTATAAGCTTGTTTGGTTTGGAGCAAAGCAAAATTGAGTGCGGCTAGGGTCGGGGATGAATGACATTGTAAGATTGTCCAGGGCTGATATGCCATTGAGTAATGAAGTATCCTTTTCACCCGCAAAAAAAAGGTGAAACTTCCTCGCCGCCCGACTTCATCGGCCACCCCCACCCCACTTCTCATTATGCCGCCTCGAGCGCCTCCAGCGATACATGCTACTGTGCCGAATCTCGAGACTCATCACCCGATTTCATGGATTCTAGTCGTTCACCGCACCATCATCAATAGAGAGAGAGAGAGAGAGAGAGAGAGGAGGAAGAGGAAGGCCGCAGAGACGTGTTTCTCCGGCAAGCTCTTCGACCGACACAGTCGTGTTTCTGCAACAAGTCCTCTGTTCCAAAAGTACTTTTGGAACGTGAGCTTTATTGCAAAGGTTACAATAAAAAACGATCAACAACGTTTCAGCGCAACACATCGTCTGTTGCAAAAAAAAATTAGAAGGAAAATAACATTTCGAGGTGATTGCAATTGGTATCCTGTTACAGAGGGCGTATTGCGACATTACTCTTGTTGCAAAAGGATGACATTTCTCACATAAATAGATCGGATGGTTATTCATGCTCCATCTAAGGATGAGCGAGGTGGTCGATCTTTTCTCGGTATCAACCGGCTGACGTCGGGTCCCCTTTCCGAAATTAGGCATTCCAGCATGTTATCATGAGCCAAAGACAGGAAAATCATCACAATACGTGATGATGACTTGATACAACGACAAACACAATAGCACATGCATGGCTGCCCTTATGAACCTTGAACAGAAGAACATGCACATATCTTTCTCCCCAAGCTCAACTTTGGATCCCGGTCGCCTCCCAATCCCATGAAACGTCACTAACTAAGGGTTATGGTCTCCCTTATAATTAACTAGTCATGTAGACTGTTATTTTCCTTCCTAGCTTTGCGTTTGTCTGTCTTCTCTTGCGACAACCACTTAAATCCAAGTTTACTTTTATATATCAAGGGCGGCAGACGCGCATGAGCCATGGTGTCTTCAATGCAACTTTGTGTCGGATTTATGACCAGTTGAAGGGAAGGGAGGATGACAAAATTTACTACTCTTCGCATGTTCATGACATTGGTGTTAGGTATGGCTTTTAGACTTGGGTTAATTGGATGTGTGTCATTGTAACTTTCACATATTGGAAAAATACCATTACAAAAATGGCATACATAGAGGTATAGGAAATTTGGAGTGGCATATTTTGAAGTTCAGTTTTTTAAATTGCATTTCTCCAAGTGGTGAAAATTGAAGAGGCATAGATCCAATTAACCCTTTAGACTTCGGAATCTTGACAGTTTTTTGCATCAGAATTCCCATTATTTGATGACATGTATGTCCATTGCTTACTCTTTGCTCATGGGTACTTGTTTATGAGTACTTGGGATCAATCGAAGATACTCAAGGAAATGATCTTAGCTATGTAGAAGGAACAATCTCACTATTAGGTTTGAAGTCTTTGTAAAGCCAAATGTGAGTTCCTATTTATCATGGTTGGGTGACAGAATCCAGTGATCTATGCCAAATTCTAAAATAGGGCATATCTTTGAATGGCGGAGCTATAAGGAAAAAGTTTGTTAGGCCAAGTTAAATGAGAGCACTTTTTTTTCAAATTCAAAATAAGTTAATTCGTAAAATGTATTATCAGTGCTCACCCACCATTAGATTGCACAATTAATGTGTGAAGACAACACGCAAGTACCATAAAAGATATATGGTAGACTTGACTATAACCTCTATTGTGTGAGGCCGACCTTTCACGTCTCCTTAGTATTTCCATCACGATGACTTCGATCTCCATGTGTTTCGATATTGCCATAAGACACATTTGTAAGAGAAAATTTAAATGTGTCCACGGTGAGAATTAGTACCGGTGGTCTAGGACTGGGATGCATCCAAAACAAGAATTTAGGCCATTGGTTTACAAAATGTGAGATTTATTTTTTTAGAAAAGGGGCAGTCCCAGCCTCTGCATCGATTGATGCATGCGGCCTTTATTGATTTTATTAAACGTCATTCGTTTATTACATCATGGGTCGCACAGAGTTGCGACAAAAATCAGTCACCTAAAAAACAAGTAGAACATGAAGGGGTTTTGCATCAAAATGCTATTCTACGCTCAGAACGCCAGCTGAACTGGGAAAATAGATCCGACGCAACCGATTCCAGGCGGCTGCACCCAAAATCCATTGCGCTTTGCTTGTCTGTTGACTGTAGGTAAGACCACATACAAAATGTGAGATTTATGGCATGATCATTTGATTAGAACTGTAGACTTGTTCATCTATGTTGCCATAGTGGACCCCTCGCTTATCCACCTACATTAGTTGTGCCATGACACTCATGGTGTGTGCTTATTTTACCAGTGCATTACTCGGTTCCAAATGCTAGCTCCATCTGCATTAAATTTTCCATGACCTATTACTCATTATGGTGTCCCCTATTTTACCAGTAGTCCCATTCCACCTAGAGTAGACTAAACTTATAAAGCTTGTCTGGTTTGGAACGAAGCAAATTTTACAAATCACCTATTACCATTGCACTTGTTGCAAGCTTTCCTACTACTCCAGAAGCGCCACAATTACACTCATTTGCTTGCTCTTCGGCAAGTTCTTTCTTAGCAGTGAAATACATGTGCCGCTCGGAGGCGACCTTAAAAGGAAGAAAACGAATCACATCCCTTCTGCTTCAAGGATGCATACCAGCTGTTGACTGAGGTTCAGATCGCATGCAAATCATCTCCAAAAGATCCCCAAGAACTGTGTCTCTGCCAAGAAGAAAATTCTCAGTTATTTATGGTACTTTGGGATGAGAACATATATAGTTTTACCGGATGCCGTATCTTTATTTGGTACCGGAGATGGCAATAGTTAACAATTATCCTTTATCGAACTTGGCCGCCTTTAACCTAGCCGCCCTCTGCAACCCTGATATGTCTCGAACGTATCTATAATTTTTGTTTATTCCATGCTTATTTGATTAACATTGTTACATGTTTTGATGTAGTTTCATATGTTTTACAATATATTTGAAACTAACCTATTAATATAGTTTTGTTTCTGTAAACTGCTCGGCGTTATGTTTGAATAAATTATGATTATAAATTAGAAGAATTAAACATTTATATTTATATTTATATTTATAAATTAGAAGAATTAAACATTTATTTTTTGGCTGACCACTACGGGCTAGCTTCTTTTTTGGCTGACCAGTACCACTACGGGCTAGCGGGCATACGGCTCCGTTAGACACATCCATAATTCATATACTTCAGGAAAAAGCAATGCAACAGGCTAGTAATGTGTACATGAATCCTAGTGCTGCTCCATGCAATTAGGTGTGTGTTACCCTATGACAACCCGGTGAGTGGCTGGGGTAAGAAGAACACATGAACGAGGCACAGTCCACATGTTGCCATGAATTCCTTCTAGATGTAAGGTTATTCGTAGCGGGTAGTATTATAAATTAGTTTTATACATATGATACTAATGTATAATATTATCTTCGTAATGCATAGTATTATATAGTAATATCATAGATGATTTTATTTATTACTATGCAAAATATACACTAGTACATCATTTAATATGATACTCAATCTTTTTTTTTCTATATTGATATTATCTAATTAATATGCATGATAGTACTACAATGACATTACGAACAACCTAACCATGCGGCTGACATATGAGGGAAAGAGCCTCGGTGCCTCACCACTTGTACTTGTCATTTATACGTGGATGGAGCACGTCAAAACTGGCTCATTGACCGGTAGCATTCGGCAACGGCCATCATCGATGGCTGGGTTCTTCCGGCAGACGAAGTCACGGCGGCGCCCTTTCATGTTTCACCTCCTTCATAAATAATCAGCAAAGAAATTATTGATTGTCAAATAACCAACGATGGAAACAATCTAAAATATAAAGGAAAAATAACCACAGATAAAAAATAGTCCAAGATGTTCTGGCTAGCTAGTGGCTTCACGCCTTCCCCAATGATTGCCTAGCTATAACCAAGAGGATATATATAGAATCAATTTTTCATATCCATTTCTAGGTCAAGGCTCTTTTTTTGCGGGGTAGGTCAAGGCTAGTTGACTATACTCTTGTATTTCATTACTATGAAATTTTTTGATATTTGTTTTTACTTGATTTCGATATCTTTTGAGTTTCAGTTCTAACCTACCCTAACTTGTTTGAAATTGATAGGCTTTTATTGTTGTTGTTGTTGTTGTTGTTGTTGTTGTTGTTTGCTTTCCCATGCTTGCGTGTAGTATTTGGCTTTGCATGCAGGAGTATCTATGATCCATACTTGAGGACCAAGCAACGCAAACAAGCTAATAATATATTCACCTGCCAGCAAATTGTACATGAATCCGACCAACAATACAGCTCCACGTTCATACGTTGGTGTGCATAAGCCTTCCATTGCTTGCACAGTAATGAATAATTAATGTCTGAAGGAGATGTAATTGCATCGAAATTAAAATATGTAGAGTTGACCGTAGACTCTATTGAGTATTACTTTCTCTGTAAACTAATATAAAATATTTTAGATAACTAAACTAGTAATCTAAAATATCTTACATCAGTTTATGGAGGGAGTAGTACTATACGTAGTAGCTTGTGGGGTTGCCCTTTTCAATGTGTTTACTTGTTTGACCAAAATGACATAGAAGATACTTTCTCTCCGTTTCATAATTCTTATTATGGTTTCAATTCATAAAAATTATAAAACGGAGGAAGTACAATGAAGCAAAAGGAACAGATAGACGGCCAGCTACATCACTCTTCATTAGCATTCCATCAGCAAGGAAGTGTAGGGCCACACGTGTCCACATTGGCTTTGGTCGCCGTGGAATTAAGTTCCAAGCTTCTAGACACACACACGCGGATGCCACATGCGCTAATAAGAAAAGGCTTTCTTTGGGCCACCAGCTGCATGCCTCGTCCTCAACATGTGGACACTGACGGAGCACGACATGGTGTTGCTGGTCGACGTGTAAGCCAACTGGGCCAGCCAAACAAAAACGGATATACTATACTACCAGTATATATGGCTGGATGAGACCACAAATCACATATGTAGGAGTGCACGAGAGTGCTTAATTACCAACATGTGGTCAAACAAACATGAATATTCAACAAGCATCATGTCAGGATGATGAGATTGAATCGAACGGGAGGGTCTTCCCTCATTGATCCGGCTCTCCGCATGGAATCTTCACTCACTCACACTGGTCGATTCCACCAAGAATTACATACTATAAAATTACATTTTTCTTTATTTCAAGAACACCAATGAGATTTATTCTTACGTATGTGTGAATGAAAAAAAAATGCCTCAAGAAACCAACGCATAGCAAACAAATCAAGTATAGCAGTCAAAACATTCAAACATCAAAGAGCATGGCGTCATCGTCGTCGAAGAACATGATGCCGTCATCGCTAGCTACCACCGCGTTCCAGCGCCCAGTCTACATATGGATGGATGTATGATTTGCTATGTGGACGTTTGAGACTTGATATATGTAGTACGTGGTGATTCAAACATGTGGACCCAGTAGCTATTTAGTGGCGTGCCCATATGTCGAATATATCTATGGCGTGGATATCAAACAGCATGCCACGAGTTATAGATCTATTTAAAAAAATTAATCTAGTTATTAATGATTTTATATTCATTCGCACGCCAGCAGTTTGTTTAGTATTAATGGAGTAGTAAAAAATCACACACTAACATTAACTTACGCCGACAAGATTACTGAACCGCACATACTAGTGTCGTGAATTTTAAACGACACACCAACAGTAACTTATTATCGCTGATGTATTAAAAATACCAATGCTACCACTATCCAAAAAAATAGTGACGTGAATTAAAATTAGCGCGCTAGCAATTAAAGTTGGGGATCAACATTTCTCTACTAGTGACTCAACAATTTATGACTGTTGCGCCTCAGATCTAGACTGGAAAAAGTCAACACATTAGTCTTTTTTACGCATTTTGCTAGCAACAACTTTCCAACCGGTCATTCATCCTCCAAGCCAAATACACTTAACTTTGAGGATCTTTGGAGTTGAGATTTTTCTAAAATAAGTTCCAAGTAATCTATTGTTCCTAATAAGCTAAGATGACATACATCCCCCATTAAGGAACCAAAGTCCTCGTTGGCCAGCAGGAACGTTCCCTCTTTGGGACATTTGTGTGTGCACTAAGTGCTAGTATCCCCATGTGCCACAACAGGCCACACATGTCGTCTACTTGGCTGCGCCACAGGCATGCACATGCCCTTGTAACCGTGAGTGTTGGCTTTGATATCAAATGTAATGTATGGCCAAAGTCATCGGTTCATGATCATTGCGCTGGGGATCTAGACCTAGTTCACACACACACCAATACTACTCTTTACTGGGTACTTTATCCTCACTCGTGTATCGAGAAATAAATTTCCAAATCCATCCTCCAAGCGAAGCAATTTTTACTTTAGGATTCTTTGAATATGCAAAAAGAACGTGCACCTTATTGATATGAATAAATTTTCATTGCCAATAAGCTGAGATCGATGTTACAAAATGTAAGGAAGCAATTTTCAAAATTAGGCGCGCAATGTAAGGAATCAATTTCCAAAAATATTCATTCTAGCTCATTTATAATGTACTAGCATAATACTCGAGTATTTCCACTAGCAATGAAAAATGTTTGACAAAACAAACGACGTACGGACTCTCCACATAATTACCATATTTTTCCTTATTTTACCATATATATATACATGTCAACCTAGAATCAGACATAACTATCAATCACATGTTGCTTTTGATAAAATATTCAAAAAGGTCAAGTGAAAACTTAAGCCACTGAATGAGTAAAAATAAATAAAGTAGAAGAATGATAATTTTGAAAGAGATTTTTTTTTCATAGTAAGCTTTCACGCAAACTACAATCAAGAAATTCAAACCACTCATGGACACATCTTAGTTTAACATCGATACGCACTTATAATTTATTTCATATTATTTTCTTAAAGATGAGAGCTATTCGAGATCATCCATATCCGACCTTCACGCGCGGCGTGACATTCAACCAAATTCCTAAACAAATATTTCATCACAGAGGGGGTACACTATGGCAGCATGCCACGAGGACGTACGTAACACGCGGTATGTCGAAGGATCTTCAAGTCTTAAATTATTTGTTGGAGGCTCTTCGGTCAGTTCAAAATCATAATGGAGTACTTAAACTATATGATATACGGAGTACATATGAACGGAGATCAACTCCATGCAAAAAGTTAAAGTACTTGTCGCATAGTAGAGTGGAATAAGTATCCTCCATAATTAATAAACTCTTCTTCAGTAGTCTATTTTTAGTGATCACATATCCACGAGCGTGCCTTATTTTCTCTCTCTAGCCAAGGTCGGCTAAAAAAAGGTTAGCTCACTCCATCACCTGCGCACAAAGGAAAAAATGTAGTGCTCGATGATGCCTTGATGGAGCACGCTTTCGGCTCAGCTCATAGCGCCTTGGCTGATGATTAGTTGGTGGGTCAATTACTACGTAGCGTGATGTAACCCAGGCTTTCACCTTTGATTTTTCTTTCATTAGTCGAACAATTATCCTCTACATTAATTAATTCTAGGAGAGGTGGCGATGTCACTAGTGGACAGACCCCCCTTTCGTCCAGCCCAAAAAAGGCATCGCTCCCGGTTCATTTCAGAACCGGGACCGATGCCGGGCAACGGTCCCGGTTGTTGCCACAAACCGGGACCAATGCTCTGGCGACCAACACGTGGCGCACTGCGAGGCATTGGTCCCGGTTGTTGGTAAAAACCGGGACTGTTGTCCTGGCTATATAAGCCCCCAACCAGCACTTTGCCATTTTGCCTCAAAAAATTTCAGGATTGTGTTGGGGTGGGGTGGGTGCTACTTAGGTCCTCAGAACACCGTATCCTCGGCCGAGGTTAGCAACCTTATCTTCTCCATCTGTAACTGATACAAAAATATTGCACGTGTGCATATATAGTGGTCTTTTCACTATTCACGAAGTTATTGTAATGGTTAATTATATGACGCAGATCGAAGCACGGATGCGATGGATGTACAGCGATCGACGCGGGTCCGAGTTTATTACAAACCTGCATACATTTCTCAATGTGGCTAATGCAAACAAAGTGGATAATTTTATGCCTTGTCCCTGTATTGACTGTCGGAACGTGGCGGAGTACTCTTCCTCGAGAACACTTCAAGGCCACCTGCTTCGGAGTGGTTTCATTCCCGGATATTATTGTTGGTCCAAGCACGGAGAAAGAGGGGTTAGGCAGGAAGACAATGAAGAAGAGGAGGATGATGATAGCTATCCTATGTCCCCTGAAGAATTCGGTGACACTGCAATGGAAGACAATGAAGAAGATGGAGCTCCTCGAGGTGACAATGAAGAAGAACAACGGGAATCGGATGAGACCGCTGATGGTCTTGGTCGGGTCATCTCTGATGCAAAGCGAGACTGTGAAACAGGAAAAGAGAAGGAGAAGTTGGAGACCATGCTAGAGGATCACAAAAAGCCCTTGTACCCAAATTGCGAAGATGGCAGCAGCACAAAGCTCGGTACCACACTGGAACTGTTGAAATGGAAGGCATATTTTGGTTGTTCTGACACCGGATTTGAGAAGTTACTGCAAATAATGAAGTCGAAGCTTCCACCGGATAACGAATTGCCCGCGACAACACACGAAGCAAAGAAGGTTATCTGCCCTCTAGGATTAGATGTGCAGAAGATACATGCATGCATTAATGACTGCATCCTGTACCGCGGTGAAAAGTACGAGAGTATGGATAAATGCCCGGTATGCACTGCGAGTCGGTACAAGATCAGACAAGATGACCCTGGTGATGCTGAGGGAGATGACGAGCCCCCGAGGAAGAGGGTTCCTGCTAAGGTTATGTGGTATGCTTCTATAATACCACGGTTGAAACGTCTGTTCAAAAACAAGGAGCATGCCAGGTTGCTGTGATGGCACAAAGAAGACCGTAAGAAAGACGGGAAGTTGAGACACCCCGTTGATGGGTCGCAGTGGAGAAAAATCGAGAGAGGCCACTCAGACTTTAAAAATGAAGCAAGAAACTTAGGGTTTGGTCTAAGTAAAGATGGCATGAACCCTTTTGGAGAGCAGAGCTGCAGTCACAGTACCTGGCCTGTGACTCTATGTATCTACAACCTTCCTCCTTGGGTGTGCATGAAGCGGAAGTTCATCATGATGCCAGTGCTCATCCAAGGACCGAGGCAACCCGGCAACGACATTGATGTGTACCTAAGGCCATTAGTCGATGAACTTTTGGAGCTGTGGGCCAAACCAGGTGTACGCGTGTGGGATGAGGACAAACAGGAGGAATTTGACCTGCGAGCGTTGCTTTTCGTAACCATCAATGATTGGCCCGCTCTTAGTAACATTTCAGGACAGTCAAACAAGGGATACAATGCATGCACGCACTGTTTAGATAAGACTAAAGGTATATATTTGGATAAATGAAGAAGGTTGTGTACCTCGGGTGTCGTCAATTTCTGCCGCCCAATCATATCGTGAGAAAGAAAGGCAAGCATTTCAACGGTGAGGCAGATCACCGGAAAAAGCCTAAGCTCCCTAAAGGTGCTGATGTATTTGGTATGGTGAATGACCTAGAAGTAATCTTTGAAAAGGGTCCTGGCAGTCAATCTGTTCCGAAAGACGTCGTTACCGGACACGCGGCCATGTGGAAGAAGAAATCTATATTTTTGGAGCTACCCTATTGGGTAGACCTAGAGGTCTGTTCTTCAATCGACGTGATGCACGTGACGAAGAATCTTTGCGTGAACCTGCTAGGGTTCCTGGGCGTGTATGGGAAGTCAAAAGATACACCAGAAGCACGGGAGGACCAGCAACGTATGAAAGACCCATACCACAGGCATACTGATAAAGGGCGTCTAAGCATCTACGCTCTTACCAAAGCAGAGAAGGAAATCTTTTTTGAATGCATTAGAAGTATCAAGGTCCCGGCAGGCTTCTCGTCAAATATAAAGGGAATAATAAATATGGCAGAGAAAAAATTCCAGAACCTCAAGTCTCATGATTGTCACGTGATTATGACGCAGTTGCTTCCGGTTGCATTGCGGGGGCTTCTACCAGAAAATGTTCGAGTACCCATTGTGAAGCTATGTGCATTTCTCAATGCAATATCTCAGAAGGTAATCGATCATGCAAGTCTGGAAAGGCTACAGAAGGATGTGGTCCAATGTCTCGTCAGTTTTGAGTTGGTGTTCCCCCCCGTCCTTCTTCAATATTATGAAGCATCTGCTGGTTCACCTGGTCGACGAGATTGCCATTCTAGGTCCTGTATTTCTACACAATATGTTCCCCTTCGAGAGGTTCATGGGAGTTTTAAAGAAATATGTTCGTAACCGTGCAAGGCCAGAAGGAAGCATCTCCAAGGGCTATGGAACAGAGGAGGTCATTGAGTTCTGTGTTGACTTTATTCCTGACCTTAAGCCGATTGGTGTTCCTGAATCGCGGTATGAGGGGAGACTGAGTGGAAAAGTAATGCTAGGAAAGAAAGCAAAGATATTTCAGGACGGGCATTCTTTGACTCAAGCACACTACACAGTTCTACAAAGTTCTATCTTCGTCCAACCGTATATCGAGGAACACAAGAATGTTCTACGCTCCAAGTTCCCGGGGGAGGATGACCAATGGATTCAAGTCAAACACATGGAGACTTTCAGCACTTGGTTGCAATTACGTCTCATGCATGACACCACTATTGGAAATCAACTCTACTTGCTGGCCGCGACACCGTCTGAGACTGAATTGACTTTCCAAGGGTACGAGATAAATGGGAATACATTTTACACGGTCGCCCAAGATAAGAAGAGCTCCAACCAAAACAGTGGTGTCCGCTTTGATGCAACAAACGAGGATGGTACAAAGGACACATACTATGGTTACATAGATGAGATATGGGAACTTGACTATGGACCTACTTTTAAGGTCCCTTTGTTTCGGTGCAGTTGGGTCAACATGAATGTAGATGGGATAAAGGTCGACCAGCTGTACGGAATGACAACAGTGGATCTCAAGAATCTTGGTCACATAGACGACCCATTCGTCCTAGCCAAAGATGTGGCTCAGGTTTTCTATGTGAAGGACATGTCTTCTAGACCGAAAAAAAGGAAAAACAAGGATACGAATACATCAGACAATGAGCCCAGGCGTCACATAGTTCTTTCAGGAAAAAGAAACATCGTGAGAGTCGAGGACAAGACAGACATGTCCGAAGATTACGATAAGTTTCATGAAATTCCTCCATTCACAGTGAAAGCTGACCCAACTATCCCATTAAGCAATGAAGATGCTCCGGGGTTACGGCCCAAGAAGCGATCATAAGCAATGTAGGAAAAAAGTGATGTGTAATAATGTATTGAACCATTGGTGATTTTTTTTGTGATGTTTGCAATTAGCCAAGTTTGAACATGATGCTTTCCAATTGTAGTGCTTTCCAATTTCAAAATGCGGTCAAAACGGGGGAGGGGGGGCATGGCCGGTGATAGCTAGGTGTGGAATCTTGCAAAACTCTTTGTAGATCTCTGATGAAATGAGTACTTGTGCACTTGGAAATGTTTTTTTGAAAAAATAAAGAGCAATCTATCAAGCACTTGTAGTTCAAATTTCACCCCGTTCCAACTGAATTGGCGGCAATTTGTCTTTTTCAGCAGAGGTGCATAAGAAACATTTTACATAGAAACTTTTGTAAATTGTTAATAAAATATGGTCTAGTATAATACAAAAATGGGTTGGTTCAAATTGACATCAAATATTTGGTAGATCCTTCACAAAAAGACCCTACTTTCGGCACTCGGAAAATGAAAAATGGATTTTTCGTGCAACGGAAATGAAAACTTCCTTTGGCAAACTTGTTGGCCATTCAAATATACACACATATGCAAAATATGAGATCATTTGGGGAAACTATCATTTGAAATTAGCTATAACTTCGGCCATTTGGCTTGAAAGCCATGAACCTTCATACTCGATAGCCCATTTTGAGAAGACTTTTTTAATAGTTTTGCATTATTCCAAGTTTGTTGGTTTGTATGGTTACTAGGACATAAATTAGGATGCAACGCAAAGTTTTATATTTTTTTAAATCTTTTTTAATTGTTTAAGCACCGATTTCAAATTGCGGTCAAAACGGGGGAGGGGGGCATGGCCGGTGATAGCTAGGTGTGGAATCTTGCAAAACTCTTTGTAGATCTCTGATGAAATGAGTACTTGTGCACTTGGAAATGTTTTTTTGAAAAAATAAAGAGCAATCTATCAAGCACTTGTAGTTCAAATTTCACCCCGTTCCAACTAAATTGGCGGCAATTCGTCTTTTTCAGCAGAGGTGCATAAGAAACATTTTACATAGAAACTTTTGTAAATTGTTAATAAAATATGGTCTAGTATAATACAAAAATGGGTTGGTTCAAATTGACATCAAATATTTGGTAGATCCTTCAAAAAAAGACCCTACTTTCGGCACTCGGAAAATGAAAAATGGATTTTTCGTGCAACGGAAATGAAAACTTCCTTTGGCAAACTTGTTGGCCATTCAAATATACACACATATGCAAAATATGAGATCATTTTGGGAAACTATCATTTGAAATTAGCTATAACTTCGTCCATTTGGCTTGAAAGCCATGAACCTTCATACCCGATAGCCCATTTTGAGAAGACTTTTTTAATAGTTTTGCATTATTCCAAGTTTGTTGGTTTGTATGGTTACTAGGACATAAATTGGGATGCAACGCAAAGGTTTTATATTTTTTTGATTTTTTTTGAATTGTTTAAGCACCGATTTCAAAATGCGGTCAAAACGGGGGAGGGGGGCATGGCCGGTGATAGTTAGGTGTGGAATCTTGCAAAACTCTTTGTAGATCTATGATGAAATGAGTACTTGTGCACTTGGAAATGTTTTTTTGAAAAAATAAAGAGCAATCTATCAAGCACTTGTAGTTCAAATTTCACCCCGTTCCAACTGAATTGGCGGCAATTTGTCTTTTTCAGCAGAGGTGCATAAGAAACATTTTACATACAAACTTTTGTAAATTGTTAATAAAATATGGTCTAGTATAATACAAAAATGGGTTGGTTCAAATTGACATCAAATATTTGGTAGATCCTTCACAAAAAGACCCTAGTTTCGGCACTCGGAAAATGAAAAATGGATTTTTCGTGCAACGGAAATGAAAACTTCCTTTGGCAAACTTGTTGGCCATTCAAATATACACACATATGCAAAATATGAGACCATTTGGGGAAACTATCATTTGAAATTAGCTATAACTTCGGCCATTTGGCTTGAAAGCCATGAACCTTCATACTCGATAGCCCATTTTGAGAAGACTTTTTTAATAGTTTTGCATTATTCCAAGTTTGTTGGTTTGTATGGTTACTAGGACATAAATTAGGATGCAACGCAAAGGTTTTATATTTTTTTGATTTTTTTTGAATTGTTTAAGCACCGATTTCAAAATGCGGTCAAAACGGGGGAGGGGGGCATGGCCGGTGATAGCTAGGTGTGGAATCTTGCAAAACTCTTTGTAGATCTCTGATGAAATGAGTACTTGTGCACTTGGAAATGTTGTTTTGAAAAAATAAAGAGCAATCTATCAAGCACTTGTAGTTCAAAAATAGAGAGAAAATATTTGAAAATGCATTTTTAATTGAAAATAGTAAAATTGTATAGTTAAAAAAATATTTTTCAAAACAAAAAATGGTTTTGGATTAGTTAATTAAATTAAAGCACTTTTGCTGTTAAAAGTTTTTTCAAATTTCAAACAAAAAATCATTTTAAATTGAAACACCTAACTAATTAAAAAAGAAAGTAAATTTGAAAATGGCGGGAAGCCGAAACAATGCATAAAAGGGCCATAGGTCCCGGTTAGTAGAACCAACCGGGACCAAAGACTCAATGGTCCCGGTTTGTGTTACTAACCGGGATCGATGTCCCTGGTGCTACGTGGCAGCCCCACGCCCCTCCCCGCCCAGGCCATCGGTCCCGGTCGGTAGCACCAACCGGGACCATTGAGAATTTGGTCCCGGTTGGTGCTACTAACCGGGACCGATGGCCGTTACTATAATACCCCGCAACCTCTTCTTCCTCCCCCAACTCCACCAAATCCCCCAACCTCTTCTTCTTCCGCGCGGAATTCGCCGTCGACGCCGGCAGGCTGCCCGCCGATTCGACGCACCGAGCCCCTCTCTGGCCTCCCCGAGCTCTTCGTCGCCTTCACCGTGAGCTGCTCGATGTTTTCCCCCTCCTAGCTCCCCTCCTCGTACTCTCCATCGCCGATTGCCATGAGCAGGACCACGGCCGCCGCCGGGCTTGACGCTGCCGTCGCTCCCGTGCTCGTCTTGGTGCGTGGATAGCACCAGTGCACGCGGGTGAGCCAGGGCAACCCCCTGGTACCCTTCTCCCCCTCTCCCGTGCCTTGGAACCCAATTACGGCGAGATCAGTAGCCGGGCCGCCGCCGTGTTCGACGCCATTGTAACACCCTCACTGTCAGTGAACAGTAATCAGGGTTACTGTTCCTCTCTAATGTTCAAAACTTTTGTTTGATCAGCTGGTTCAGTTCAAATTCAAATTCTCCTTTGATATTGTTGCAAGCAATGTGAACCATGGGCTTTGATCATCATGGATGAAAGCATAGTCCATTCCATAAAATTTTGAAATCAATTCAAAGCTAAAAATGCCTTTGGTGAAATATTAAAAACAAAGTGGAATATAAACTTTCTCCAAAAATCTTGGAACCACTTTTATAAAATCCCAAATAATCATTGGACCATGCCCTTGTAATCAATGGCATTTATTGGGCTACTAAAAATTGTAAACAATTAATAACAGTAGCAATTCCAGGCCAAATGCTCATTTAATAATAAAATAAATTAGCAAAAGAGTTTAGAAAAACCCTAAACTTTTTGTGGTACTCTAGGAATATGCTCTACTAATTATGGAACCAAAATGGCATTATATAAAAATTCCTAAGCCATAAAATAATTGCTATAAGAAATATCAGAAAAGAAAAAGGAAACGAAAATAAATAAATAAATAGAAAACCTACCTACTGCCCAGGGCATAGCCCACCCGCTGGGCCAAGCCCACCACCAACCCCCAGCCCACCTCCACCCCGTTCCCCTTTCCCCTACCTCCCGCTACAGGAACCGGAGCCATGGCGTGGAGGCCATCCCGCGGCTCCACGCCCATCTCCATCGCCGTGGCGGCAATCCCGCCGTCACCAGTGGGGATAAGAGCCCCTGCGCCCCTGCCCCCATGGAACCCTAGGCGCCTCACTCCTCTCCCACTCGCGCCCCCCTTTTTTCTCCCTGCTGCTCCCGCGTCGCCCGGGGCGCTGCCGGCGCCGGCAGTGTAGCCGTGGCCACAGGCTATCTCGTCGGCGAGGAGCAAGCCCAGCAGTCCCGCCGTTCTTCTCCACGCGGCTGCCCCCCTTCGATTCGAGCAAAGATGCGTTGCTTCGCTGGATTTCAGCTGCCCAATTCGCCACGGCCGCCGCGCTACTCCGGCAAAATTCGTCACCGGTCAAGCCCCCGGACCACCAAGACCTCTCCCCTGCCCTCCCAGTGAGCGCCCGGACCGATTCCCCTCCTTCCCTGTTGAATCCATCGCCGTAGGACCTTGCCCCCCCCCCCCACCCGTGGCCGCCATGGAGGTGTTGCGTCGCGGTGTCGCCGCCGCTGCTGCGGTCCGTCCGCCTCCTGACGCCCTCGTCCTCACCCTGGGGCCACGCCTACTCTCCAGGCCTGCTGCACCCCCCCTCTGAGCCTTCCCTCCACCTCCCCATTCCCCCTGCTTGCTGCTGCTGGGCATGGCCGCACCCCGGCGTGCGCGCCCCTCGCCGCGGTGGCCGCAACTCGCCGCGGCCGCCTCTGCCGCCCCCTACCGCGGCCCTGCACACGGCCTCCTCCAGCCATGCCGTACCCGCCCACTGCGGCTCCCCTCGCCGCCCCGGCCGGCGCCGCCGTGCCTGATCGTCGTCGAGCCCCCACGGGGTTAATCCCCCTCCCATTTGATTAACCCGTGGGGTTATCCCACTGAAAGTGGGCCAACCCGGTTTAGATTAGGTGTTAATCATTAATTAAGAGTTAACCCCCTGTTAAAATTATGTTAGCAGAGAACCCCCCCCCCCCCTGTCTATGTCAACTGGGCCCTAGGCCATTAGTTGCTTTACTGGTTAATTACGCTGCTAATTAAAACCTAAGCCTATGACACATGGGTCCCCCCTTGATATTAGTTTAAATAATAAGAGATTATAAAACAATAGCCCAATGACATGTGGGCCACTGCTATTTTGTATAAATAAAATGAATTTTGTTTAGATCTGTGCCTATGGCAGAGGGGTCCCACTGGTCAGGGTTGACCAGTAAAACTGCACTGTTCTGGATAATGTTGATTTTAATAATAAAAGAAATTCCAGAAATTCCAACAAATCATTTAAATATTAGAAATTCAATATCTTTTAAACCATAACTCGGATCGAAAAACTTTATACATGAAAGTTGATCAGAAAAATATAACGAATACGGATACACTATCCGTATGTCTACCACGCCCCTCTAACACAACGAACACCGACATTCCCCCCCTCCGGGCTGTCTGTCGATAATTTCCGGTACCGATAAAAAGTACCCGGATGAATTTATCTCGAACACGAAAGTTGTCCGGAATGGTTCAACTAACACGGATACACCCCCCTTATGTTTGTCGGATGTCCACGACACCTCCGGCTTGATCCTTCCCCCTCCGGACACCCTGTCCGGTAATCACCCGGAGCCGGTAGTTCATCCCCGGATGAATTCCCGCTCCGAGCAATGTGCATTGCACTGCGTTAGGACACCGATAACATTTCATCTGTCATGTCATGCATATGTTTGTATATTATTGCCGTGTATTTATTGTTTCTCCCCCCTTATTCTCCGGTAGACCTCGTTGGTGCCGCCGCCGACATCGTTGCAGAGTACGACTACTTCGTCGACGACCGTACCGCTACTACCGACCTTACAGGCAAGCAGAGCCATTTTCTTCCGCAGATATCGCCTACCTTTCCGTACTTTCTTGCAGTAGGCATTGTTACTGCTGCTGCTACGATTACAAACCTATTCAATTGCATAGCCTGATTTTGTCGCCCCTTGATGTACCTTTCCTTTATCCTATGCTGCCTGTTATAATCTTGCATATATTCAGCAGTGAGCCCTGCGCATTGTTAGTTAGGGTTAGATAGCGGGCCGTGATCACTATGGGAGTGAACACGGATACAATATATACAACTGCACAGGTACGGTACAAAGCAGACACCGCCAAAGGCCCCTATCTGGGTTATGCCTAGTCACCTCAAGTGTGAGCTCCAGGAGTAATCCTTGTACTCCACTCGAGGCTGACTTTGTCTTGCCGCCATAGGGTCCTGGACAGCGGTTGTCCTTAAAGGTAAGAAAGTCGGGCGACCCAACGGTGCTCTCGAGAGGTATATCGTCGGGAACGACAAGGAGGGTACGACCGACGTTACTGGCGTGCTTGGCCCCTGCTCGTATCTCGCGAGAGTTACCAAACCACGAAAGTCAAGCTCTACCAAGAGAAAACACGAGACAAGGTAAGGAGACGGTTCACCTTGTTGGTAACCGCAGTGACTTGGTGGGACGACATGGCAGGCACCGATGTACTGGTGGACCTGACTGTTGTCGTTGACCGCGGGTCGGTTAATTCGAGGCAACGATAACGGTTGTCACGCAGGTTAATTAAAATGCTAAATGGTTCGGCGGATTTCTTGAGTAGCCTTTTGGCTTGTACGCACTACCTACACGTGGGATAAGGAGTGTGGGCTCCCCTGCATCGTAGTATCGTTCGAGGGTCTTCAGACGTCAGCAGTACCGCGGGCTGATTGCCGGGAAGTGGTGTTGTCTTCTCTTGCTCGAGGGGTGTATTTGTATTTGCTTTGATTTTGCTTCACCGGCCAGTCACGCACCGTGCAGGAGTACGTTCGGGTTAGGGTCCAAAGCCCGGCGTACATAGGATATAGTCCGGCGGATGACCTCTCTGTTGATTGCCGAAGGATGGGCTACTTTGTGTCGGATAGCTTTGGTGGAGCGTTCCCTAACAAGGTTCCCGCCACCCTGGAGATCCGAGCGTCGTAGAGTCACGCCAGTGCACCCCTGCAGGGAAGATTAATCTATCGATAGCCGTGTCCACGGTAACAGGACGCTTTATGCTGAAGCTGGATCTTACCACTAGAAACTATTATTATTAAACTGTATGGTTCCGGGTCTTCTTCCTCGCAGGGAGTCGAGGAGGGGAACTCGGAGGCATTATTATTATTGATAATCATTAAAACTTATATTATACAATGTTGCAGCAACTTCTGCTTCGTTGTTACCTTATGCTTTATATGAACTGTTGGCTGATTCTTACCTCATGCTGCAAGACATCGTCGGAAGATGCTAGTCTTCGATAGGCCTAGCTTCTTACCCTTGCTCTGGATTTCTGTCTTTCAGTCCACTATATACAGCCTCTTCTTTCCGTTGATACAATGCATAATGCTTAGTAGCGGACGTAAGACTCGCGGGTATACTAGATACTCACCTGCTTTATTTCCTTTACTGTTTTGCCTGATCGGCCGCTTTAGTCGACGTTGGAGTCCAGGAGCAGGAGATCCCCGATGTTGACCACCGCAACGTGAAGATCCCCGATGCCTTCTACGACGTCGAGTTCCCCGTTGACCAGGAGTAGCTTGGAGGTTCGCAGGAGGCCTCGCCTTTTCGATCTGTTGATTTTTGTGCTAGCCTTCTTAAGGCAACCTTCTATCCTTGTGTCTGTATTCAAATACTATTGCTTCCGCTGACTTTGTACTCTCGGGTTGTTGTATTCGAGCCCTCGTGGCCCCTGGCTTGTATTAAACAGCTTGTATTATTTTATTTGTAGAGTTGTGTTGTGATATCTCATCGTGAGTCCCTAATCTCGATTGTGTACCTTGCGTGTATAATTAATGTGCACGGCTTGATTTTGGGGGCGTCACAGCCATCGACGCCACAGAGCCTCCCTTGACCCCCGACTACTGCCAGCAGACGCGCGAGGTACCAAGCAACACGCCTGTGGTCTCCATTCCCTCTCCCGTGGCCTAAATCGGGATCCCGACCAACTCCGGCGAGCTACAGAGCTCACCGGCGACATATTAAAAAACCTACTCTATGACATGTGGGCCCTGCCCAGTTAAAACCTAATTAAAATGTTTAGTTAATATATAAGTGACTTACATGTGGGTCCTCCACTGATTAATTAGATTTAATTAATTTGTTTATTAACTGTGTCACTGACCAGTGGGACCCACTGGTCAGTTAATTAAAAATGATTATTAATTCATTTAATAATAAATAAAAGAATTATTAAATAGAAATTGATTTTAAAATGTAATAAACTTGTTTAATTAATATCTTTTAATCCGTAACCCGGATTAAAATAATACATGAAAGTTTCTCAGAAAAATTCAACGAATCCAAATACGGTATCCGTATGTCTACCACACCCCCTAACATACCGAACATTGAACCGCCCCCCTCCGGACCGCCAGTCCGATGAATTGTCCGGTACTGCTACAGTACCCGGATCAATTTATTTCGAACACGAAAGTTGTTCGGAATAGGTCAACTCACCCGGATACATAACCCACACGTGTGTCGGATGTCCACGACACCTCTGGCATCACCCCCCCTCCGGACACCCTGTCCGGTAATCACCCGGAGCCGGTAATCCATCCCCGGATGAATTTCCGCTCCGAGCTTATTGCATCGTACCACGTTAGAGTAACGTTTACAATTCATCTGTCTTGTCTTGCATTGATTGCTATTGCTTGTTGTGTATTTACTGTTTCTTCCCCCCCCCCTTTAATCTCCGGTAGACTCTGCGCTTTGCTAGTCATAGGTTAGCTAGCGGGCCGTGATCACTTTGGAGTGATCGTGGAACTATATATATAAACTGTACAGGTACGTTCATTGCAGACACCGTCATCGGTCCCCCTAACACGGATCTGCCGAGTCACCTCAAGTGTGAGATATCGAGGAGAAATCCTCGGGGCTCCACTTGATGTCGACTCCGTAGCTCCGCCTTAGGGCCCCGAAACACGGATGTCCTTACAGGTAAGAAGTCGGGTGACCCAACGGTGCCCGCGCAGAGTATCTTAGCGGAACGACGGGTCAGGTGTATTCCACCGGTGTGCGGCGGGCCTGGTACTGTTCGTGGCCCAGGAGCAGGAGTACCCCAGCGGAGCTTACTACGACGTCGAGTACCCGACTGACCATGAGTAGTTTCGGTGGTTCCCAGGCGAGGTCGACATTAGCGCCGAGCTTATTGCATCGTTTTACGTTAGATCACCGATTGCATTTCATTTGTCATACCTTGTATTGTTTGCTATGATTGCCGTGTATTTACTGTTTCCCTTTAATCTCCAGTAGACTCTGCTGCTACCGTTGACTACACCGCTGCCGCCTACGATTTTCATTATAATAGCTTGCAATTCTTAATTTGCAGATACTATGGATCCAATATTTCATAGAGATGAAAATGAGGAAAACTTGCTTCACGATATGATCAACGACAATGAAGGTCAAGACGTCACCCGCCGGTTTCTGAACGATTTCGGTGAGGGAGACGAGTCTCTCCACCGAGAAGAAGCATCGGACGGGAGACAAGTCGGCTCCGGCTCCGCCTCCGGCGGAACCTTTAATCTCGAAAACACCGGCGAGGTTGATTAAAATGTTGTTAATTAAAATGCAGTTGTATATGTACATGCATATATTAACACTCTTTCTTCTTTTAGCCCTCCGAATCCGGATCCGGCCATTCCTCCGCAAGACCGAAACGAGGCCCAACCAAAAAGTTGGCTGACAATGTGAAGTATAGGATCGAAGAGGTCGGTCCAGACGGCGAACCGTTAGCTCCGGATGATGTCAAGAAAATTTTTGTGAAGGCATGCGGAACTCTTGTGAGGGACAACATCCCGATCACCATTCGAGAATGGATGCAGCTAAAGGACCCTACAATCTCGTTTGTGTGCGACACCATGAAAGACAGGATTTGGAACATGCTCATGCATAATTTTCTCCTGCGGATGCCAGAGGTGGATAATCCAGCTCAGGAGGCGGCAGCTAGACTGGAGCTAGAGGCTAGAGTCAAGAAGTTTGCTCTCAGCAAGATGGCCGAGCAATTCAAGAATTGGAAGAAAAACTTGTACCTAAAATTTGTCAAGTTAGACAAGACTCCGGATTTCGAACACGGCTATGGTAAGATAAGAGAGCAGTGGGATGATTTTGTGGCGTACAAGAAATCGGAGCACGCGCAGCAAAGGTCTGAAATAAATCAGACGAATGTCGCTAAGAAGATTTACCACCATAAAATGGGGCCTGCTGGCTACGCCGGTTGCATGCCTAGGTGGGAGGAAATTGAGGCCAAGTATTTTGATGCCGGGATCACTCCAGAGCCTACAACATGGAACGAACGGACAAGAAACTGGTTTTACGGCCATGGGGGCACGTTGGACCAAGATGGGAAGGCAATATATAACCAGTAACACATAGATGATCCCCTGCTGCCCATCGATGATATTAGAGATGCAATACATGATATTGAAGAGGGACGGTTCATTCCCGATAGAGAGGACGACGAGCTCACACGCGCCCTAAAAAATAGAGAACACCCAGGACGAGCACGAGGCACGCCAGGCTTCAAGTGTTGGAAACTTGCCTTCCCTTCGGAAAGCAAGAAATATCCAGATAAAAGCCATCAGAGGAGGAAGGAAAGGGAGGCAGCTGAGAAAGCGGCGGCTGAGAGAGAGAAAGTGGCGAATGAGGCTGAGAAAAAGGCCACCAAAGAGCGGCTGCGTAATGTAGAAGAAGGCTTAAAGCGGGCGGAGGAGCTGATCGGCAGACTTAGCCAGCAAAGTGGCGGCCAACCTCAACAGCTCTTGTTAGAAACTGGATTCGATGCTACCGGCGCCCCATCGAATCGGAAAAGCTACCAAGCTTCCACGCAGCTGCAGCAGGATGATGATGATGCACTTACAACGGCTGCTCCTAAACGCTACGCAGTGGATTATATCACGGAGAGCACACGTTGTGAGATTAAGGTGCAAGTGATGAACTTAAAGGTGACGGTGGCGGTCGGCATGGCCCTATCAATCCCGGAGAAACCAACTTATCATTGCAACCCGACTCCAGAAGGGTACGCTGTCGTCATGGTGGATGATGTGATGGATGATTATGAGGAGCTGAAGCTGGACCACCCTGCAGGTGAAGATGGGGAGCTGAAAGAACTAGGAGAAGCAAAAAAGGGGAGTGTTCTATGGCGAAAGGAGCACATCGTGCTTCCAGATTATGTGCCGCCAAGGTCACCCACTCTTCAGAAGAGCAATCCACCTTCGCCGCCACGTGACCATTCTTCACCGCAACCATCGCCTTCACCGCCTCACCACTCTCCGGCTCAGCCGTCTCCACCGTCGCCTCAGGCATCTCCACCGTCGCCTCAGCCGTCTCCATCTCCTGAGCCTCAGAGCCAGAAGCGGAAGCGTACCTATACTAGTAGGGGCAGCAAGAAATCACCGAAACGTAAGCGATCACCCCTCCCAAAAGTTCCTCATCATAATATGAAGATGTTGGATATATGCCCTAGAGGCAATAATAAAATGTGTTATTATTTATATATTCATGTTCATAATTAATGTTTATATTTCTGTGCTATAATTGCAATGATCCTGACTGTGAGATTCAGAAGAAAACTCATATGCATGTGTGGAAATGTAAACAACAAGAGTTCCTGGTTTTGCCTCTAAGACCAGCCCATGTGCTTATTGATGATTATGTTTTCTTAATCATGGACATTGTTTTTGTAACAAGGATGTCAATAGCAATGAGAGCATATTGTTAGCAGAACAATGATGTTGAACCGACCCCAGTGTTAAATGATATACTTAGAGAACTCATCGTAAAAACGTTATAAGTCATATCATAAAATGTTATTATATACATAGTTCCTTTGACCATGAGAATATCAAGTTGCTTCACACAAGAAGATGCACTTTGGTTCTTAGATGAATCTTCCCGTAAATGGGAAGTAGTAAAATAAGTTCTGGGTACATTGGACAGTGTGTCTAGTAACGGTGATAGTTCGAGAATGGGATTTGCTCCTTCACGATGAAGAGATATAGACTCAGGGCCCACTCGGTATAACGGTATCCATTCTCGTCTGGCCAGACACTTTGTGATTCAGTCACGGGGATACCGGAATACATAACGAGGAAAGAAGACAAACGAGCAATGAGGATAACTGATGGCTTGTGATCAAGAAGTTGTTTCACATAGGTGCCAAACTTCTCTCCTCTAACTTTGTCATATGTCGCGAAGCAAAGGGAGTAGTATACGATAAACATGAAGGTTCACTCGAAGTCTTTTCGTGTATGTGTGGGAGTCAACATGGGTGTCCATGGCTCCGCTGTTGATTATTGACTGTTGACAATAGGCTGTTGTCCTACGTCCGGAAGACGTTCCGAGTCATGTCCGCATAATACCGAACCTATTGGGTCACACACTTAACGAGTAGTAATCTGTTACAGAACTAGGAGATGAAAAGAGAAAGGTACCGGAATTGTTTCGGGTGGAACCGAAAGTGTTTCGGATAGCGATAAGAAATGTTCTAGGTAGTACCGAATGATCACGGATGATTCCGGAACATTCAAGAATGGTCTTGAGTGATCACAATACATTTGGTGATAGGTGTTGGAAAGGTTGCGGAACATCGGGAAAATTGTTCCGGGACTTCCGGAAATGTTCCGGTAGGTTCCGGAAGGTTCTCGGGAGCTTATGGAAGTATCCGGAGGGTTAAGGAACTCTCCAAACCGCGGAAACCGACGTTAGACCAAGTAGGAAGGTCCACAAGGTCGTAACTCGGAAGGAAAAGGACTTTCCTTGAGTCCTAGGGCAAAACGCCAGGGTCCCTGGCGTTTCCCCCTTAGACGCCGTAGTCCGCGACGTTTCGTACTGGAATCCGTGTTGGACTCCTCCTGGTGGCCAAAACCGACTTTGGGGAGGACCCTCGCCCAAGTTGCGACCCCAGGCTTCCACCTATATATACAGGAGCAGGGGCAACCCCAAAAACACACCAGAAAAGCCCCAAGGTTGCCCTAGTTAATCTACGCGCCTCTAAATCTCTATTCGGGCTAGATTGTTCTAGTCCGGACGCCGCTAGGCTGTTCTTCCTCTAGTTTCTCTCGGTGGCGTTCTTCTCTGGACGGCGGAGCGCTGCTGGATTGCTACATCGGGACGTGTGGATACCGGTAGAGGGATCATACCTTTGATCCTTCTTCGAGGAGCTTCTTCTCCTTCTCGGAGATCTGTTCGTGGGACTTGTTCGTGGGATAGATCGAGGGACTGTTCGTGTGAGATCTACTTCGACTACTTCCACTACGTCCTCGAACTTCACCAACTCTTCTTCGGCTGCAATTGTTGGTGAGCATTGTCCTAAACCTTGTATGCAATCTATCATGGATGATCTTGGGTTCTTAACTCGTAGGCACGAAATTTTTGTTTTCTACTACGTTCCCCAACAGAAGAAGCTACCCGGAGAGATGACACCTGAGGAACTGGAAGTGTCCGTAAAAATGTCTTATGAAAAGTGGAAGATTGATGTGGCCAACAAGAAGAAGCCGATAGAGCCATTGTTCCCGCGCACCCCAAAATATCACGCCGCGTGCGCGAAACTGAAGAAGAAGCTTCACAACCCCATACCGCTCACATCAGACTATGAACGCTCTATTACAAAGTCGGCTGAGGCAAAAGAGCGGAGAGTCGGAAAAGAGATTGCCCAGCTCGGACTACAGAAAGAACAATCGATCGAACCGCTCGAAGTGCACACGTGGCCGCGCCCCCAGCAGCATCAGGTCGATGCGTATGATCCGAACAAAGATCCAGAGGTTATAAGACAGTACGGAGCAAAAGCCCAGGCAGTAGGATTGTCTATTAATGATTACCTGAGCCGTCTGGATGAGTTCGGGAACGACGAGGAATTCGTACCGGCATACCAATATCAACACGGGTATCCTCTCGTCAAACCCGAGTTAGTCAAGGATCTACCAACAAAGATGCGAAAATTGCATGACTGGTACATGGAAAAATCTGCTAAATCCGAAAACTGGATCTACGCTAAATTTCAGAACGAGCATTACGGGCATGGACAAGGCTTCGATCTGATTGAATTCTCAGAATTATTTCAGTTTTACAATGGAGACGTCATCGACAAATCTATCGTCAGTGCATATTGTCTGTAAGTACCATTAATTTCAGTGATCAAACCTTTGTAGCTCAGTTCATTCGTTTCATGTACAATCTTACACTCATCACTAAACTAATTATATATGCAGAATGAAGATTCTCGAATGCAAGAAAGGAAAAATCTATGACATTGGGTTCGTTGACTGCCAGTTCGTTCATGAAAGAACTCTCAAAGAGAAGCCCAACCAGACAGAGAACAACTTGTTGCAATCGTTGACGTATTTCGGCACAAGAAGGGAAATACTATTTCCTTACAACTTCGAGTGAGTGTTACTGTCTCGCACACATTCTATTTTGTTTGCTCGGTGTTAAGCGTATAATTGACTCTTTATGCGTGTGATGCTTCCATTTTATTCTGTTGATCATTGTTCCGGACGAAGGAGTAGTAAAAGTCATGGACCCAGGACGCAGATCTATGAAATCATGGGAGGACATGCAAGCATGCCTCCAGAGGATTTGGAAACGGTTCACCGCCAAAACACCGGGTCTTCCGGCAAATCTTACATTTGAATCACTGAATGTAAGTACTACTTGCTAGATCCGTGCATCTTTTTGATTCTAGTTTCAGTATAATTATCATGCTGATTATAATATTCATTGATCTCCGTTCTCGTAAAGTGTTTGAGACAGGGACCCGGGAATAACTTATGTGGATATTATGTCTGCGAGTTCATTCGCCAGACGACCAAAGAGACGGACGCAACCCGAAACATAAGGAAAATTGAAGTACGATAAACAACATTCAATACTTTAATTGTGTTTAGTTTCATTCATATATATTGATCCCTTTCTTTTAATTAGATCGAACGAATGCGGGACGGTCTTCTACCACGAGAACGCGTGCGAGCAATTCAAGAGGAAATCGCCGGATTCTTATTAGACCATGTCATAGCTCTGACCGGAGAGTTCTTTCACCCTCATTTTTTGGAAGACAAGCGGCCAAGGACCGATGTAATTAGATCAAACTCGTGTGAGTACCGTTTGTGTAATACATGTTCGACCAAGCACGAGGAATGAGATGGTGTATATGATATATTCGTGACGATAATGTGTAATATATATTGTGGTTTCTTCATTGTTGCTTTAATATATATATATATATATATATATATATATATGGTACCATTTAATTGAATACAAAACAGAAAATAAATAAATGAAAAAAAATATCAGAAAATAGGGTTAAAAAGGGGGGCAGTGGAGCCTCTTCGGTCCCGGTTCTTCCTATCAATCGGGACCGATGACCCCTCCCCCCCTCGCTGCGCGCCAGGCCACGTGGAGCCTCTTCGGTCCCGGTTCGTGGACCAACCGGGATCATCATTGGTCCCGAGTTATTGGTCCCGGGTGTGGAACCGGGACCGAAGGCCCATATGAACCGGGATAATATGAGGGTCTGTCCACTAGTGGTCCGTCTATTTGGATACTATTCAAACGGGCTCATGTAGCACCGGTCATCACCAGTGGAATTTTTTTTGTGTTTTGACCCTCGGACGATAGTTTAACCCGATCTGATCCCTGATGCAAACTATTTCGTAATCTAATTCTTTTAAGGATGCCAACAACCCTGGTGTTTCGGTTATAAAGGGAACGTCACGGTCCCCGGCGTTCTTCTAGTCCGAACGCTGGACTCCCCGACATTTTTTCCATTAGCCCACCACTTGCTCATGACGAGACAGGATGCCGCGGGCTCAGGCGTTTCTAAATCCAAAACATCATAGACCCTGGCGTTTTCGCCCTGACCAAATTGTTTGTTCATTAGCCTATTTTATGACTTAGAAAATAGGTCGTAGATGATATCAAATGAAATTGTGTTTAACATAACAGTTGTTACACTAGTTGAACTGAAGAACTTTTATGTTTAACTCATTTTCACCTGAGGTGATATTAATGGAAAACAAAGTGCTTATAAATTACATGTGACTAAAAACACATAATACATGATGCCCATTTTTTAGGCATGTATATTGTCTCAAATGTAATTGTGTTCAATATAAAAAGGGTTACACTAGTCGAAGCAAAGAACTTTTATGTAGAAGAGTGGATGGGCGAGCGCCGAAATGAGGACCGACCGCATCGGACCAATTTGACGACGCAAGCATCCATAATCAGCATATTCCTTTTCCTCCAAGGATGCGTCCCAGCTGTGTTGACTCAGGTTCGAATCACATGGCATGCAAAGCATCTCCAAAACATCATCCTCAAAAGCCGTGTCTAACTTTTTAATGATACTTTGGGACAAAAACATAGTTTTACCAGATGCCATATCTTCATTTGGTGCTAAAAAAGGTTGCCTTTGCCATGAAATTTTACTAGTACAAATATTGTAAATTTGTATAATCTCTAGCGGTTGCTGTAAAATCGAAAACATTGTGTCGAACACCTTGCTACCATGGTGAATTTTCCCCGCAGTCCGATCATCGCTACTTCACCCTGATTCCAATCGGTTCTCGCCATCGCTGTGATTCCGTCGACTGTCCCGGACCCACTTCTCACCCATGCCGTTGAAACTCAAGACCTGTCGCTCGATTTCGCACTTTCTGATCGTTTTCTACCCTGCCACCGTTAGACATGGTCATCCCATCAATATTGTCATCCACTAGCGTTGATTAGCAACCATCGCCGAGTCGCTACCCCTTGTCGAGCTCAATTGGCGTATCATCGTCGGCTTTGGCTACATCCCCCAAACTCCTCTCTGACCCCTCCCCCAACCTCAAAGCCTCCTCATCTACGTCGCGAAAAACAAGCTCGACACCACGCGGACTGTCGATCAGCCTGTCCGCCTCTCTATCATAGGATCTCATGTTTCAATTGCTTTTCAAAATTTAGGCCATTATTTTTAAGGTATCTAGTGCAACAAAAACTTTTTTTATGCCCAAAATATCGGCTCTCGATCACAATGTCGCTTCAATGCTAAGTCTTTCGGCCGCATTAACCGTTTTACGCCCACTCTAGGTCGGCACGAATGCGACACCCAGAACGAAGGTGTTGTTGGAGTAACCGCTCAGGAGAGAGGGTTTTGTATACGATCGTGTTGTCGAACGCGCACGTGGCAAAGGTTCGAACGACCACAAAACTTTTCTCTGTTTGTTGTCGGTATGTGAAAGTTCAAAGGCATGAACACGTCACGGTCGCATGCGGCATAATGTCGAACGATAAGAACGGTATAAACTTGTTGATTCTCACATTTTTTTTTGATTTATTTCAGGCCTTCCGGTGATATGTTGTTAGTGGGAGTGGAAGTTTCCCTCGACGACTATAAGGTGCATGTGGTGACTTTGATAATTTTAAAATAATATGTCCATTCAGTATTTCGAAGATGCCGATAGGATGTGCATTTTTTATTTTTTTATAAGGATGAACGTATTTTTGTATATATAAATATTTTTAAAAAACGTAGCCAAACCATGAACGTGACGGGATGGACGAACGAACCATCCGGTTCCTTCCTCCTTTCCCTAAGAAAAATCTAATCTTTGGGTCGTGGTTAGACCAACGCACCGGCACCACCGGCAGGAGCAGGAGCAGGGGAACACCAAAACCGCAAGCATTTCTTTCCTTCCTTCTCCCTCCCTCCAATTCTTTGCTGAATTAATTAATCCCCCCGCGGCCGCCTGCGTGCGCCTCCGTGTCCTGCTCTGCTCGCTCCTCTCCCTCCCCACCACCACCGATTTAACCACCAAGCAAGCAGCAGCAGCTAGCTAGACCAGCAGGAGAGAGTAGCCAGCCCAGATTCCGCCGCCAAAGATCTCGCCTTTCCCCCGGATTTCGCCGCAATCCATCCATAGGCGGCGCCGCTCGGCGCGGGCGTTCATCTGCTCTACTACTTGGCGGTAAGCCCCTCCCCTTTCCTCCTGCGATTTCCTTCCTTCCACGGCGGGATTGGGACTATGGTGGGCGCGGATGGATCTTGGGCCGGAGCTTGCGCGCGCGCGCAATTCAGCTCCGGCGGCTCCTCTGCTTTCCACCACACCCTCCCCAACCCACTCCACCAAATTAGTTTTACCAGCAGATAGATGCTCCTAGGTACCCGTGTTGTTGTTTACTCGCACTGGTCTCTCGTGTTCGTCGCCGGAACCACGAGGGGAAACCAGAGAGGGTAGTTAGTACTACTATCTTTGTTCCTCTGCCCAGGTCTAATGCTCCGTGTGCTATGTGCTTTAAAAAACCTGCTACTTCCTTTATTTGTCCTTCCCTCGTTCTCTGTAAGTAATTTCCCAGATTTATTTTGGCCTGGCCTTGTAGTACGTAGTACATTTTATTGATGGTGCTGTACAGTGGGTAGTTTTAGACTTTCAGCTCTCTGTTCTATGTTGCCGTGGTCCTGTCATGGTTCCAGTGGAGGAAATTAGAGGGGAGAAGTTTCCTCCTGTTACAGCAAGCTAGCTAGGATTTCTTCATAGTAATGTTGTTTTCTAGTCTACAATAATGATTGCCTCCTGTCCCTTTCCCATGGAATCCATGTGCTTAATGTGCTCCTGCACTTTGTCTACTTATACCTTTTCTTTTTTGTTCTCATGTCTCCCTATCCGAATATCCGATTTACACTCTCTAGGGATTCGTTTATATATTGCATATGGGACGGATGGATGCTTGTTAGATTAATACCATCGCCCAATTTGCGACATGATATTAATGATTCACCCACCCTTTTACATGTCAGCATTTGCAACTTCCTGCTGCTTTTGTCAAAGCATCCTATGCAGAAACGCAGTCTTATGCATTAAGTATGTATGTCTGCTTCATTTCATTTCAAAACGGAATTGACCAAGTGAGCAACCATAAGGGGTCTTGGTAGGTGCTGCAAAAGTGACTCAAATATTTACATGGTTTAGTGTGTAGTTACTGTGATAACCTGTAGGATATCATGCCAACATGTTCATGGTACTGTGTGTTCTTGTGTGGCTGTGGCAGTATACAGAGGATACTCTACATAACTTCTAGGATTCTGCTGTTAACCTGGAACGCAGAAAAGAAGTACCATCATGTTCACTGTAGATCATCTCTCTGCACTAGCACATCAACATGATAAACATCGTGGCAGTAGGTGGTTGACAACTACTCTGGTCTGACTCCCTCCTTGCATCACAATCTATTTCTTCTCCTTAAAGAAGCATAGTCGACCTATTTATATATGCTTGCGCTGCTGCTGCTTCACTGGCAGTTTGGCTTTCGACCTCGTGTGCTCAATGGTAGATTAACATCTTTCGTTTCCACGGTGGAGTTGGATGCACGATTGAGGTTATCCAGGTGGATAACATTTCGAGGGTTCGTTGTAGATTGACTAGATTCATTGTTAGAAGCCTATGTATGAATAGGATGCATCAGGAATAGGAGTCCATGCGCTGGAGAACGAACTGATGCTGGGCACTGGCATGCTTCATCAAGATAACCTGATGTATCTGTCGAAAGCATCTTATGAAGAAAGATGGCTCTACAGGACTGGGATTAGGGTGTGGATCTTGGGCTGTAGCTTGTGTGTGCGCGCACAGTTCAGTTGGTTCCTCTGCCTTTTACCCTTCTCACTCCTCCCCATAAATTTAAGGCAGTTGCTCCTAGATACACATGTTGTTTAGTCGCACTGGTCCCTCATGTTCATCATTGGAGTCAAGAGGAAAAAAAGGGGGTGAGATCTTTGTTCTTCTAATCGGTTTTTTCCAAATAAGCCTATTCTGTAGACCATCTCTCGGCACCAGTGCATCCATCGGGGGTAGGATTATCGGAGTCCACTCCCAGCAGAACTAAGTTATGCTGTAAATGGGCTAGGTACATCGAAATGGTCTGAATTGACTGAATACTCTTATAGCAAATCTCTGTTCTTCTGTGCTGGCCTACTCATGTCTCATGTGTACTACATAAAAGAAACTCACTTCCTCTGTATCTTTCTCTGTACCAATCAGATTGGTCATTTGTTCCCTGTAAATTCCTAGATTTATTGGCCATGTACATTTTACTGAACTACTGGACAGGTGGATTGTTTCAGTCCTCTGTTCTATGTAGCTGTGGCCCTATCAAGGTTTCAAGGAAATTTTTGGGGCAAGTTTCCTCATTTTAGAGTTATTCTTGCTTGATAATGTCTTGATTAAGAGTAGTTTTTGTTTTGGTAACGATTGCCTTCCGTTCTTCCCGTGGAATCTGTCAACGCCAAATGCGCCATATTTCTGAAATGATACAATTATTCAACTTTTTATCTGTCATCACTTGCAAATGTACAACACATTAATAGAAAGCATCCTATGCAGAAAAAAGGTCTTATGTGTTACTATAGGGCCACTTCATTTCAGAACATGATTGACTAAGTGAGCAACCATCGAGGGTCTCAGTTGGTTCTGTAATGTGACCAAGTATTTACATGATTTAGTGTAAAGCTGTGAGATGATTTGTAGGATATCATGCCAATATGATCAGAGTTTTGTGGCTGTTGTATTATGCAGAGAATACTCTTCATAACTTCTAGGATTCACTCAAGCACCAAAGTACAATAAATTAGCTTGATCTCCTAGGTAAAGAGCAAAAGAGGCACATTTAACTTAGTTGTTTTTCCCCTTATGTCCACCTTGTAGTCTGTGACTTCTTTCACAAGTTAATTTTACTATTGCTGTTCTGCATGCCTATTGCCATTTTGTCAGACTGTGACCATTGTTTCTTTGTGCAGATCTGGCCACGCTTCTGGATTTTTCACCAGTTACAAAGGCCCCTCCGTGGTTGCTTTGAGCAAGAGTATGAATTATCAGTGACTTGGGGAGCAGTGTTTTTATGGGAAGAGAAAAGCTCCATAAGCAGCCCTCTGGTCGTCTGATTGAATCCCTTAAAATGGAGAGGGTTAGGACGATTCTAACTCATAGATACCCATACCCACATGAGCACTCGAGACATTTCATGATTGCTGTGATTGTTGGCTGGCTTTTCCTCCTTTCATCGGATAACTTACAAACCCTTATAATGAAATTGGACAAGAATTTTAAATGGTGGTCAATGTATGCCTGTTTGATTGGTTTCTTCTATTTCTTCTCGTCGCCGTTTATTAGGAAGACTATCAAGCCAAACTATTCGAACTTTAGTCGCTGGTAAGAATTTTCTGGAGTCTGTGAAAAGATAATTTTAACTAAAACAAGAGTGTATTAGTTCCCTGAGGCTGTTTCTGACTGCAGGTATGTTGCTTGGATATTCTTGGCAGCTTTATACCATCTCCCAAGTTTTCAGTCAATGGGGTTGGATTTGAGGATGAACCTTTCCCTCTTCCTGACAATTTATATTTCCTCTCTAGTTTTCTTAATTGTCTTCCACGTCATATTTCTTGCACTCTGGTATTTGGGTCTTGTTTCTCGCATGGCAGAGAAAAAGCCAGAAATGCTTACTATAATCCAAAATTGTGCAGTAAGTTTCTTGGCACACAATGCTTTTAAGTGTATCGTGTTTCGATTATCTTCTTTGATACTTGTGATTTATCTGAGATCCACACTTTGTGTCACATCACAGGTGATAAGTATAGCTTGCTGTGTGTTCTACAGCCACTGTGGTAACAGGACTCTTTCAAGGGATAAATCTATTGACCGTAGAACTGCTAGCTGGGTTGCATTTTCACTGTGGAGAAAGCAAAATGAGGACAATACACTGATTTCAAAGCTATTGCGTATGCATAAGTTTAAGGACCAGATTTGCTCGTCCTGGTTTGCTCCGGTTGGCTCTGCCAGTGATTACCCACTTCTCTCGAAATGGGCCATTTATGGAGAAGTTAGTATACTTCACCTTCTGTTTGTGCTTGGATATCCCTTCTCTATATTTACTGTCTTATTTTTATCTTGTATGTTTGCTCCAGTTAGCTTCCAATGGATCTGAACACTCCAACATCATTTCACCTGTCTACTCTTTGTGGGCCACATTCATTGGTCTTTACATGGCTAATTATGTCGTGGAGCGGTCTACTGGGTATGTCGAATGTCTGAACACATCCATCTGGTAGTTAAGATTTTTAATTATGTATTATAAACAACTCAACAGATAAGTTTACATTGTGTCTTCTTATGAAAGGCACTTATGATGATGAGAAGGAAAATGCAATATATTCGTCATTGTTTTGATCTAAGCAGAACTATACATATATAAATTTCAAACTTCACACCCCTTAACAAAATGCCAATGGTTATTGGAGAGCCTTGTCGTGAGGGGGTAAGATATCCTCAGGTCACTACTTACTGGGTACTTAGGAGTGAACAAGATGACCACTTTATTTGTCTTTTTTTCATGTGTTTGCGTGCTGATATTGTATTATCTAGGATATATGAAAATAGGCCATAAAAAGATGCTCAATATAACCGTATAATGGTTGAATAAACAGATGTTAGTTCAGTGTTGGACTCATTCATTCTCCTTGTTTCCTGTAATCTTGTATAGATGGGCTCTAACTCATCCCTTAACAATTTCGGAGTATGAGAATCTGAAGAAACTCTTGAAACCGGATTTTGAGGACATGGTTCCTTGGTACTCTGGGTATGTTAGTGGTCTATCCATAAGCTCTTATTATCCACTTCTGTTGTAAAAACGCTGACTATTTGTCGGTATGTTCTGCAGGACCTCAACAGATTTGTTTAAAACTGTTTTCGACCTCATGATATCTGTGACACTCTTTGTTGGTCGATTTGACATGCGTATGATGCAGGTACATGACCTGTGATTTCAAGCTTCTGCCCTCATTTTGGTTTTGGTTTTTTGTTTCCTTCAGTTTTTACTTGTCTCAGAATACCCTCCTTCGTAGAATTTCTTTCCCGTGCTCTAAATTGCTTTCACATTGTTATTTATTCTAGTTGAGCCTACTGTTCTGTTAAAACAATTGACATTTTTCTCTTCTAACCCAACCAGGCTGCTATGAACAAAAGTCCAGATGAATCTAAGAGCAGTGACCTTTTATACGATCATCTTGATGGAAAAGACGAACTTTGGTTTGACTTCATTGCAGATACCGGCGATGGTGGCAACTCTACATATGCTATAGCACGTTTACTTGCTCAACCTTCTTTAGTTGTAAAATCTGATGATTCCAGGCTTATATTTCCCCGTGGAGAACTACTACTTATTGGTGGAGACCTCGCGTATGCTGCATACTTTGGTCATTTACATTATTAGAAGTTTTCAGTTCATGTTTGCTGATTAATGACTAGTAAATGTTTTGCTTGTCATATCCTAGTTTATCACAAGTTGCATTCCATACATGGATGATGCCATCTATCTATTAATTATTTTTGCCAGCTTGTTATATTGGATTTTGATTTTTTCCATGTAGATTTTGGAATAAGCTCTTCAAAAAGATGTTGATTTGTTTGTTTCTTTTGCAGATATCCAAATCCATGCTCATTTACATATGAGCGGCGTTTTTTCTGCCCTTTTGAGTATGCTCTCCAGCCTCCTGCTTGGTATGCACCTGAACATATAGCATTGGAAAAACCTGAACTTCCTCTTGGAGTTTCTGAGATCAGGAAGTATAGGGGACCGCAATGTTTTATGATTCCTGGAAACCATGGTAAATATTACCTATATGTGATCTGCACCGGACCTCGTGTTTTATGACATTTATGTACCTGCTTTCTTCCTTGCCCCTCAGTGTTACATTTTTTTTCTATGTCTTTGCATTGGAGAAGTTACAGTATCTAATACAGTCTTTGAATGGTCTTATGTAAATAAGGATGACAAAAGCTGCTCTGTTTTTGACCAGATTGGTTTGATGGACTGAACACATTCATGAGGTATATCTGTCATAAGAGCTGGCTTGGTGGGTGGTTTTTACCCCAGAAGAGGAGTTATTTTGCATTAAAGCTTCCCAACGGGTGGTGGGTTTTTGGTCTTGACCAAGCTCTACATGGTGACATCGATGTGTACCAGTTCAAGTTTTTTGCAGAATTATGTAAACAGAAGGTTATACATCCTTTCATCTGCACTCTGTCAGGACATTGTTTTTGTATCAGGTGCTATGGTTATCATTTGTTTAGTAATAAACAGGGGATAAAATTGTGATCATTGCTAGTAGTTCTTGTTATCTCAAGCAGAAAGCATCGTAGATATTTGTTATTGTGCATTAATATTCCCACATATTCCTTTTTGTGCTGACTACTACTAGTTGGGTTTATGCAGGTGGGAGAGCATGATTCTGTAATTCTTATAACTCATGAGCCAAATTGGCTTCTTGATTGGTACTGGGGTGATAAAACTGGAAAAAATGTAACATATTTAATACGTGAGTACCTCAAGGGAAGATGTAAATTGCGGATGGCTGGCGACCTGCACCATTATATGCGTCATTCTTGCACTGAGTCCAAAGAACCAGTACATGTACAACACTTGCTTGTGAATGGTTGTGGTGGAGCCTTTTTGCATCCAACACACGTCTTTGAGAACTTCAAGGAATGCTATGGGAATAAATATGAAACAAAGTCTGTATATCCTTCTTATGAAGAGTCCAGCAAGGTAAGGTTGACTCTTACATTTGTATATTTCCCTTTGAGCTCATTATGTAACAGCGTTGTTCTTGGAGTAGCCTTACTTGTTGCAAACTGACTGCTATCTTTTGTTTGTCCAACTAGATTGCACTTGGCAATATTTTGAAATTCCGAAGGAAAAACTGGCAATTTGATGTCATTGGTGGTTTTGTGTATTTCGTGTTGGTCTTCTCAATGTTTCCACAGGTGAGAAACTATATTATAGTTCTTAACTGTATAGTTAGGAAATTATCGTTCTATTATTTGGCATGATGAAGGCTTAATATTAAATTAGGAACTGCATCAAAATGACGGTCCCATGATGATGGAATAACTGGCATAACATTTAGCTTCCTTGTTGGTATACGAGTTTGACAATAATTATGCTGCCTTACTTCACATTGACATTGAACATGCCCTGAGATATTTTAGGACTTACTGATGCTGATATCCATTGTATGGCTATCTATTTTTATCTTAATTAATTAAGTTTTAATTAAAATAAGGTTTTAGACATATGATCAGATCTTTCTGATTTTCCACGCCTAACTCCTTGGACTTCATAATATTCTGTGCCATCAAAGTTATGCTCACCCAGATGATGATGTGCATGGCTGTAAAAAAAATACAGACCTTTAGGACACAATTATTTAGCTGTAGATATTGTATTAGTGCTAATCTTCCTTAATTTCTATCTTTTGTGGCCTTATGTATGATGTTCTTCTTCAGTGTGACTCGTTTCGTATCTTGCATGAAGACTCTTGGGATGGCCGTGTGAATAGTTTCTTCAATGCAACGTGGAATGCTATTTTTGAGATTATGGAGCATTCTTATGTATCCCTAGCTGGTGTGCTTACTCTGTTGACGGTATCATTTTTCTTTGTACCCACAAAACTATCACGTAGAAGACGTGCTTTGCTCGGTTTTCTTCATGCTGCTGCTCATATAACTTCGGCTGTACTGCTGATGCTGCTTATGGAATTGGGTATTGAGATATGCATCCGCAACCATCTATTAGCAACATCAGGTTTGTGTTTCGTATTTCCTTTTGCATGCACCATTGCTCGATTACCATGCTATGTTGTCATCTTGAATCCTTAAAAAGTTGAATTATAATCCAGGATTCTCTTTTCGTTTAAGAAGGCTGCTAGTTTCACCACATCTTTTCATAGCATTCAGATTCCTCTATAATGATTTGAAGAAGAATGACAGGATAGTACTTGCTTGCTGTTTTGCATCGCTTCCCATGTTTGTGTACAAGTTAGTGACAGCTGCATTGTCTGTTGACACACAATGTAGTCTGTTCCCCATGTTTTACTGATTTGTTGCATGAGTGTTCCTTTTTCTACTCCTCCTGCCGTTGTTTCCCTATGTAAAAATATGCTGGATTACTCATTTACAGGCTACCACACCCTCTATGAATGGTACCGGCAGGCGGAAAGTGAGCATTTCCCTGATCCAACAGGGCTCCGTGCTCGTCTGGAACAGTGGACTTTCGGGCTTTATCCTGCATGTATCAAGTACCTTATGTCTGCCTTCGACATCCCAGAGGTTATCCTTTGACATACAAAGACCACTTCTGATGGACTCTACCATTTTTTAACACCGTTTTCTCTTTCAGGTCATGGCAGTGACTCGAAGCACAATTTGCAGAAAAGGAATAGAATCTCTTCCCCGGGGAGGCGCCATCATCTACTATGTGTCTGTCTTTCTGTACTTTTGGGTCTTGTCAACACCTGTTGTGTCGATGGTGTTTGGGAGCTACTTATACGTGTGCATAAACTGGTTCCATATTCACTTCGATGAGGCCTTCTCCTCCCTGCGCATAGCAAATTATAAGGCGTTCACGCGGTTTCACATAAAAAAGAATGGGGACCTTGAGGTCTTCACCCTGGCTGTGGACAAGGTAATTTACATTCACTATCGTCAATTGTGTTGACTCATAGTATGTCTAATATGGAGTTTAGTGTTCCATGCTTGGCTTTTTCCTGTATCGATGTGAGGCGTATCTCATCTGTGTTGCCAATAACCAGGTGCCGAAAGAGTGGATGCTGGATCCAGACTGGGATATGGAGCCCAAGGAGCCACTGCAGATGAGCCATACCAGGAGGTTCCCGAGCAAATGGCGAGCAGCGTCCGGATGGTCGGATCCAACCAGTGTAGTTCGGGTTGTCGACCAGTTTGTCATTCCACGGACACCAATAGATCCTCTTTTACCAGACTCTATTTCGTGACCAACTTACAAAGGCCACGCTGTTGTAAACCTGTATTGTAAAGTATGTAGTTTATCTTGTGCCATCTTCTTACGAGAGGTTGTACATAGCATAGAACAAGGCACAGGTTTCAAGAGAAAAGAAAATGTAGAATGGGCAGGAGGGAGGAATGGTGTATATCTATTTTAGAATGAAACTTTCAACTAACATCTGAAGATGAGATAAAAAATTGTCCATCAGCAGCAAATGCACAAATTGTATGCAAAGGTTGAACAACGTTTCTCATCTTTTCTGAAAGCAAAACAAAAGACTCACTAAACATGATTTGAGTTCTATGGACTAAGGGGTGAATATTCCTATCAACTAAAATCTACTTCAAATTTTACCAACTGGAATGGTGAGAGAGAATTCCTTCTATGACACTACTCATAAATTTGATGCCTTATGTGACACTCAGCTTTTTGCTTCCTTCTATGGTCACTTGTGTAAAATTTATGCCTCATGACACTCTAGTGTATTTTTAGAACTTATGATGTCAACTTTCACATACAAAGTCACTTCTGCCCCTAATGCAATGTGTGGCAAAAATACAAGAAACATTGTTGTACTATATAATATGGACCCGTGCATGTAGATTCATAAACGCTAATTCAAAAAAATTCAAAAAATACAGGGGATATGGCATCAAAATACAGAGGAGGTTCTGCTGATTTTTTGAATTTTTTTGAATTAGTGTTTTAGTTATTATGAATCTACATGCACGGTTCCATATTACATGGTACAATAATATTTCTTGTACTTTTGTCACATATTGCACCAGGGGCAAAAGTGACTTTGTATGTGAAAAATTGACACCATTAGCTCTAAAAATACACTAGAGTGTCATGTGAGGCATAAATTTTACACAAGTGGACATAGAAGGAAGCAAAAAGTTGAAAGTGTTACATAAGGCATCATATTTTAGGAGTAGTGTCATAGAAGGAATTCTCTCTTCTTTTTATCCAGTTGCTGTTGCAGTGGAATCACCAGCAAATCACATGAGTTCTAGTCTCACTAACACTATATCAATCCCACCCATTGTTTTTGATTTCATCAACATTTTCATCTCAATGCTTTTACCACAGAATCAGGTGATTCGACCTTGTTGTAGTCGTTGGGTTTGAGCTAGTCAAGTGTTTGCAACCATTGTATTCGGATTAAGTGTAATATATGCTCTGAGATGTCCACGCTGAGGATCCCAAGTTATTGACGACATACTAAGGAAGATCATGAAATCTTCCATCTTCTGTTCATCCTTGATTTTGAGATTTTTGAACTCAAGTCAACACATCGGTGCTCGGTCTTCACGAACACACTAATACCCCATCCTCAAGGTTTTAAGGGCGTCCCATGCATCCTTCACCTCTATCAAGAGCGTAGAATCTTCGCAGCACATCCTGGTGGATAATGCTCAAAGCTTCACAATCATCAAAATATCCTTGCGTGTGCAACCACATTCATATGACGAGGGACCAGTCGATGCAGTTTATGCGGTCCATCATTGGAGGCTGCACCAGGGAGGAGCTCCGATAGGACCGCGTACTCCACAAGAAGAAGGAGAACATATGGTTGGTGATTTTATCATCATTTTTACCCCACTGCTTTTAGCACACAAGCTTGATTCATCCTTGTCATAATCACTAGGTTTAAGATCGTCTAGTGTTTTCCATGATGGAGCAAGGATTGCCACGTTGACCATTGTATTCGGATTCATAACATTTTATCAAGTGTAATCTTCTTTATAGGCGCACCACTTTCACATGAGTGATCTTGTTTGCTGGTTACGTCTGTTGAATTCGCTACATGGAGTTTCTATGCATTGGAGTAGGTGTATGAATTAGTTTTGCCTTAAATTTTGCATTCATGCTAGTGATTAATAGATGTTATCTTTTATGCAACCGGGGAGCCTAGTGGAGTTTCTCCAAAATCCAGTTTTGGACGGAGAGATAGGAGAGATGATGATTTTCGTGCAATAATTGCAATGTTTATTTTTTCTTACAAAACTATTCACGCTTCAACACTGGCATTCACACACATCAACATATCAAATAACTCAACAAAATGCCCTATGATATTTCCAACACATGCAAAACTAAGACGTACTTGCTCCCTACATCCAAAAAGAGAAAGATTGCACAAACGTTCCCACACAAAGGTGATGGCTAGGTTTTCAATCCCTTCGCTGGAAAGGTTGCTATTCTACCCCGTCTCAAGTCTCCATCGCAGGTCTTGACCTGGTTGTGGCTTTCAAGACGTTCCCTATGTCGTCTCCCAATACGTGTTACTCTTCATTGTTCCGACGGACGGTGCGCTTCGGCTACGCTATGCCTTTCACATGCTCTTGTGGATCTTCACACACCGATGTGTGTGTGTGTGTGTGTGTGTGTGTGTGCATTGCAGAGATATCTAGGTGTGGACTTAATACCGTGATGCCCTTCGATATTGGCGGTGACACTGATATCGTGTTGTAGAATCAACTTGCGTGGCATTTCATTTATGATCGGAGATGTAGTATGTTCTTCAGGTGAGGACTCTGTAGTATATCCCTTTGGTTTTTCCTTGGTTGCTTGTAACCTGTCAACTACTCTTTCGGGCCAGTCTGGTATTGTAGCATGGACTCAAATGTTCGTTGATCTTCGGCTGCTCCGACGACCTTGAGTTGTCATTGTTTGGTCTTGGTTGATCAGTGCTCTTCATCCGTGGTGGTGATGATTCATGTGCAATGTGCCCTCCAATAGTTCCATCCATCTTTATCTTTGTAGTGGGTTCCTTATGGTGTGGTGAGGTTGGTACTTTCCACACAATCTGGGCTATGCTTTGCCGTTTTCATAGCGTTGTGTGTTGTCTCAATGCAAATATGATGCTAGGAGGGACTTGCTTGGGGTGTCCTATGTCTTTTTATGTGTGTGTGTGTGTGCGCGCAATTTTCTCCATGCATTAATTGAATTTAAAGTACCATCACTGCTTCTACAACTTGCATGATTTATTGAGCATACAAGGACATGTGCCTTGCCACATGACTATCTCTCATATATAAATGCCAACTAGAATTTAAGCCCTCATCCCAGGAGGAGAGAATCATACTAAAAGAGAACAAGGCGGCTAATTTCTTACACAAATGGTTACAAATGGACAACTATCCTTCACGATGAGTTATGGGATTGGGAGGGTATAAGAACTCAGATATGGGTTGAAAGTGACAAGACAGTGCAAGATCATGGATTACTGCATGTCCGGTGCTGGCGACTTGTGTATCTGTTTGGTTCAACGATCGTTGTTAATTAAGTTACCGACACGCACCACAAGTTTCCTAGTCACGATAACACACTCATACGACTAAGATCTATATTTTTTTAGGTATTCCAAACATTTGCGTGTGTCTACACCGAGTCATTGTGCTATACGTTTTGGAGTATAGATAGTTTGGTTTAACTAGGAGTACTGGGTCATGTTTACCATGGAGTTTGTAATCTACTGTTATTGATAGTTTTCATGATGGTTCAACAAACGATGTGCAGGGTCCAACCACGGAGGGTGCTCTTTCCCGGCGGGAGGGGTTCCTCCTCGCGAGGCTCTTCTGGGTGTGGGTCCATCCACTAAGTCAGCTAAGGCTGCACCCCTTGATGGTTATGGTGGTGAGGAACTCCAGCTCGAAAGGTTGCATCTTGATAGCCCACTCGACCACGCATCCTGTAGCGTTAGGATTGCGCAAAACCTGCTCCGGAGAGAAGGACATGACCATATTGATGGGGTGGACCTGGAAGTAGTGGCGCATCTTTTCGAGGCCATGAGGAACGAGAAAAGGAGCTCCTGCTGCATTGGATAGCGCTCGTGGGTGTCCCGAAGCATCGACCTTACGAATTAGACAGGGTGTTCAACGAGGCGTGTGGATGCGGGAGCCATGGGGAACTCCTCCTAAGGCCCTCCTTCAAGCGGGGATTGATCTTCGTCGGCGATCCCCTAAGCCAGTGCGGGGTGGCTTCGTTATGTTTCAACTGTTGAAACGTGGAACAAGCGAACCAGAAAATCACAAAAATTGATATGAGCGAGCAAGAAAATCACAAGTTTCAGATATTGCTACTTAAAACTTGATGTCCCTCATGCGGAATCCAACGACTTTGAGGATCGCAAAGTAATCGTATGATTGGGTACCCATGTGAAAAACAGTTCATAACACACATAGGACCACATGAATGACATGCCACCCTTACTCATTACTAGAAATCATCTACGACGAGTGCTTTCGTTAACACTGAGAGCCAAGAGCAAATCCTCTGAAAAGGTCTCTTGTGGGAGCCACTATTAGTTATGTCGCACGGTGGTTTTCTTCTGAGGGTTATTGTTTACCAAGTATTGCCTTACTGCTCTCGGCAATAGGTGGGACCCAACAGACAGATGTCGTCTCCTTCCAGGACCTTCAACGTGCTTTATTTTGCCAACGAATCTATTTTGGTTCTCGGCAAGCAAACTCTTTGCTGAATGTTTTTGGGCCATCGCCGAGTGTCTTTGGAACTTGGCAAAGGAACAAATTCCAGTGGTGACTTAAGCTTAATGCATTAATAGCATTCATAGTGGTCTGTACTACATGACTTAAGCTTTGGTACTACATGCTCTACTGACCATGTTAATTAGTGTGCAAGGAAGGACCAGGACACACTATGACACATGCCACTACAAGAAATATGCTATCTTGTGACCCTTCATATTGGTCCATGAAAGGTCACTGTTAATCATTTTGTGACCTTTTTGTGATCAAAATCAGTTGGTCAAAAGACGAGGGTCGCAAAGCGGACATTGCGACCTTTTTTGTGAAATGGTCATAGATCTTAACGACCAAAACATGGCAAAACTGGTTTGGTCGTTAGGTGCTTGCCCAGTCCATGTCAGATCCAACGTGGCAAGCTGACGTAGATCAAAATCAGCCCGGTCCAATTGAGCCGTCTATATGGGCCTAGCCCAACAATTCAGCCATTTAATTTTTTTCCTTTCAATTTTGATAAGTTACATGGGCTAAGCCCAACAATTCAGCCTTTCTATTTTTGGGCCATGGCCTTTTTAAGCTATTGATTTTCTATTTTCAACCATTATATTTTCGTGCAGGCCCCACTAGTCAGATATGTCCCACTTGTCATATTCATCTCATAATGGGTCCCACCATCAAAAACTCAAAAATTAGCCTTTTTTAAAGGAGTGGCCTAGAAGGCCAGGGTACCATTAATAACAAGCGATGGATACAATTACATCAAGGACAAACTGGAAACTGAGAATAACAACTAGGTCCCAACATTTTACAAACAGGACCCTACACATATGAAAGAAAACGCCATCTGTTCCTCCACAGCTACCAAGGATGAAGAAGCTCTGAACATGGCCGTCGACACCAGTAGAGGGGACATCAACGCGACGAGGAACGCCAGGTCAAGCTCCACACAGGGCCTCAAAATCGAGGTTGAATCGTCGTGAATCTTCGTCTTGGCCCTGAGGAGGGTGCACTTGGTCTTCTGGAAGGCGGTGGCAGGGACATCCGGGTCGACCAGCTGCAGCCGGAGCGGGCAGACGATCCCTAGGGGGCACTTGGTCTTGCGGCCCTTGTACTACATCACCGTGTCCAGCCGCACCTCCACCTTGAACACGCCGGCCTCCTTCTGCATGGCGAACTCCGTGGCGCCGACCGGCGGCATCCTGGGAAGCGGCTTGTCGACGCCGCCTACCTTGAGGCGCACGACGGTCTCCTTGCGGGCGGCCTGGTCGAGGCCGACCGACACGTTGCCGGACTCGTTGAAGCGGGCGGTGTGGGGGTTGGGGTTGCAGAGCCAGTCGTGGAGCGCGGCATGGATGCGGGCGGCGGAGGCGCAGTAGGTGTCAAGGGCGGAGGCGCCGGCCGTGACGACCTGGCAGGCTTCCCATAGGCGGGAGGTCTCGTCCATGTACTCGTCGAGCCAGCTCTCCCCTGGCGGCAGGTGGAGGCGCTGCACCAGGTGGACGAGCTGCGAGTGCAGCGACTGGAGCAGCGCCGCCGCCTGTTGGAGGAAGGGCGCCGACATGAAGGCGGCATCGGGCGAGGAGGCCAGCGTGGTGTGACGCCCCCAAAATCGGACCGTGTACAGTAATCATACACGCAAGGTACACGATCGAGATCAGGGACTCACGGTGAGATATGACAACACAACTCTACAAATAAAATAATACAAGCTGTTTAATACAAGCCAGGGGCCACGAGGGCTCGAATACCACAGCTCGAGAGCACAAAGTCAGCGGAAGCAAAAGTATCTGAGTATAGACACAAGGATACAAGGTTGCCTTAAGAAGGCTAGCACAAAAACAACAACGATCGAAAAGGCGAGGCCTCCTGCCTGGGAACCTCCAAACTACTCCTGGTCAACGGGGGGGACTCGACGTCGTAGAAGGCCTCGGGCATCTTCATGTTGCGGTGGTCGGCATCGGGGATCTCCTGCTCTTGGACTCCAACGTCGACTGCAGCGGCCGATCAGGCAAAACAGTAAAGGAAATAAAGCAGGTGAGTATCTAGTATACCCGCGAGTCTTACGTCCGCTACTAAGCATTATGCATTGTATCAACGGAAAGAAGAGGCTGTATATAGTGGACTGAAAGACAGAAATCCAGAGCAAGTGTAAGAAGCTAGGCCTAACAAAGACTAGCATCTTCCGACGATATCTTGCAGCATGAGGTAAGAATCAGCCAACAGTTATATAAAGCATAAAGTAACAATGCAACAGAAGTTGCTGCAGCATTGTATAATAATAAGTTGTAATAATTAACAATGCCTCTGAGTTCACCTCCTCGACATCCCCGAGAGGAAGAAAACCCAGAACCATACAGTTTAATAATAATAGTTTCTAGTGGTAAGATCCAGCTTCAGCATAAAGCGTCCTGTTACCGTGGACACGGCTATTCGAATAGATTAATCTTCCCTGCAGGGGTGCACTTGTGTTACGCTACACGCACGGATCTCCAGGGTGGCGGGAACCTTGTTAGGGAACGCTCCACCGAGGCTATCCGACACTTCATAGCCCATCTTTCAAACTCAACAGAGAGGCCATCCGCCGGTCTAAATCCTAAGTACGACGGGCCTTGGACCCCAACCCGAATGTACTCCTGCACGGTGCGTGGCTGGCAGGTGAAGTTAAAGCAAATCCAAATAAGACACCACCGCGCGAGCAAATAAGACAACACCACTTCCCGGCGCAGGCCGCGGTACTTCTGACGTCTGAAGAGTCCTCGGACGACACTACGAAGCAGAGGAGCCCATAACTCGTAATTCCCACGAGTAGGTAGTGCGTACATGGCATATAGCCAACTCAAGACATTCACTGAACCATTTAGCATTTTAATTAACCTGCGTGAAAAACGTTATCGTTGCCTCGACTTAACCGACCCGCGGACAACGACAGCAGCCAGGACCACCAGTACATCGGTGCCTGCCCTGTCGTCCCACCAAGTCACTTCGGTTACCAACAAGGTGAACCGTCTCCTTACCTTGTCTCGCGTGTGCTCCTGGAGGAGCTCGACTTCCGTGGTTTTGTAACTCTCGCGGCCAACGACCAGGGGCCAAGCACACCGGTACACTGGTCGTACGCTCCCTGTCGTCCTGTCGCAATACCTCTCGCGGGTACCGTTGGGTCGCCCGACTTCTTACCTTTAAGGACACCAGTTGGTTCGAGTTCCTACCATTAAGTGAAACCAGGAGGTATCACCCTCGATGGCACACTTAAAGAGGTTTGACAGAGACATGAGCGGAATAAACTAAAGAGGTAAACCTCGTATCATCCCGGTGATGCTACGCTACTGAGCCGACGAGAGTGAAATACGAGTCCATTCCACTCGTAAGTCAAACTCGAAGCGACTCGGCAGAGTCTCGCCGTTGTAGGTTCCCTAGGGTGTCTGCATTGATCCGTACCTGTTTCAGTTGTAATATATCGTTCCCGCGATCACTCCCAGAGTGGTCACGACCCTCTATTCTAAACCTAGCTAACAATGCGCAGGGTTTACTGCTGAATAATGCATAAGTAATAATAGGCAGCATAGGATTAAAGGAAGGTACATCAAGGGGCGACAAAAACAGGCTATGCAATTGAATAGGATTGTAATCGTAGCAGCAGCAGTAACAATGCCTAGTGCAAGAAATGTACGGAAAGATAGGCGATATCTGGGGAAGAGAATGGCTCTGCTTGCCTGGAAGCTCGCGGTAGGGGTACGGTCGTCGTCGACGTAGTCGATCACAGGGGCATCGGCAGCGGACGTCGAGACTACCGGACAATAAGAGAGGGGGAAGAAACAATAAATACACAACAAGCATATACAAACAGATGCATGACATGACAGATGAAATGTTAACGGTGTTCTAACGCAGTGCAATGCACGTTGCTCAGAGCGGGAATTCATCCGGGGATGAACGGCCAGCTCCAGGTGATTATCGGACAAGGTGTCCGGAGGGGGGAGATATCATGACGGAGGTGTCGTGGACATCTGACACATGTGTGGGTGGTGTATCCGGGTTAGTTGATCTATTCCGAACAACTTTCCTGTTCGAAATAAATTCATCCGGAGGGTTTATCGGTGTCGGGCAATTATCGCACTAACGGTACCGGAGGGGGGACGGTTCGATGTTCGGCATGTTAGAGGTGTGTGGTGGGGGTATGGGTATCGTATCCGAACTCGGTGATCCGTTCTGAGCAACTTTCGTATACAAAAGTTTTACATCCGGGCAACGTATATCGGTACCGGGAATTATCGACAGACGACCAGAAGAGAGGGAATGTCGATGTTTGGTACGTTAGAGGGGGGTGGTAGACATACGGATATCGGATCCGTATTCTTTATATTTTTCTGATCAATTTTCATGTATAAAGTTTTTGAATCTGACTTACGGTTTAAAAGATATTAATTTCTGAAGTTTAAATCATTTTAAAAGATTTTCTGAATTTTCTTTTATTAATAAAAATCCAACATTATCCAAAACATTATCCATAACAGTACTGACAGGTGGGACCTACATGTCATACATAGAGACATTTAAATTCAGTTTCATTTAAATAAATAACACAGAGGGCCCACATGTCATACACTCATTTTAATAAATACTTTTAAATTCAACTAATTAACAGGTGGGGTCCACTAGTCAGTGATACATGTGCTAAAATCATTTTTATTAACAGTTAAAGGCCCGGGGCCCATACGTAAGTGACCCAGGGGTTATTTAGCTAACAATTTTTTTAACACAAATACAAATGGCCTTGGGCCCACTGTAAGTCACTCGGGGGGTTATCTGCTGTTAACTTAATTAAAGTGGGGGGTTAAGTTAACCAAGGGGCTTAGGGGGGGTGGGGCCCCTTTGCCAGTGGGGTTAGCCCCTGGTTAATTAGCCCGCGCCGGCGGTGAGCAGAGGCCAACGGCGAGGCCGTGGGCACGGCGAAGCCACGCCGGGGCTGGGGAGGGGGACAACAGGCGCGCGAGGCAAGCCAGGGGCGTGGACAGAGCGCAGCCAGCGCGCGGCCCCGGCAAGCCGCCCGGCAGCGGCGACAGTGAACGCCCGAGGAGGCCCGTGCTCCCGGCCATGGCGGGCGAGCTCGGAGAAGGCGGCAATGGAGCCAAACGACGACGAATTAGAGGAGGGGAGGGGGGGAAATCGATGGCGCAGCTCACAGAGTGCAAATGAGGTGCTCGAGGAGGCCGTTGGTGCAGCGGCGACGACGCATTTGTCGCCGGGATCCGGCGGCCGTGGAGGGAAGGGGAGCGTGATTCGGGAGGAGCAGGGCGGCTCGACTCGATTGGTGGCGGTAGGAGACGGAGTCGAGGCCCACGGGGCGGCCAAACATGGTGTCGCGACGGTTGGGGCTCTCCGGCCACGCGGCCGACGACGGCGCGGCCACGGGCGCGCGGCCGGGGAACAGAGAGGAGGCGGGGGGGCTTGGGGTTGGGAGGAGGAGGGGTGGTTGCTTCGACCCCCTCCTTATCCTCTTGTAGAGGAGGAGGGAGCAGGTAGGGCAGGTGGGTGGAGGGGGGGGGCGCCGGCGACAGTGCTCCCCTGCCATGGCACTGTCGTCGTGGTGGGGGAGGGGAGCAGGGGAAGGAGAGAGGAAGGGGGCGGCCGGGCCGGGGTGGGCCTCGCCCACAGGCGTAGAATAGGCCTTTTGTATTTTTTCCTTTGTTTTGTTTTTTTTTCTTTTCTGTTTGTAATTATTTTAGTTACTTTATCAAATTGTAAAAACATGGGACTCGCCCCAATATTAGTGTTATATATTATAGAATATTAATAAGACTTTTTATGATTTATAAAAATTATTTGATATATTGTTTTATTTAAAAGGTATTAAAAGCCACTATTTTGCTACTGTTTTTATTTATCTATAATATTAAAACATTATAATAAAACCCCAAATCACTTTTATTATGGCCTACTGATTATTAGGCTTTTAATAAAAATGATTGCATAATTTTTAGTTCAATTATTATATCCACTTGTTTATTTTAAGTACCATGACAATTTAATAATTTCGTAAAGCTATTGTTTTATTTCATTTATTATTCCCTAATATTACTATACCATTTTAATAAAATAACCATTGATATATAATCGTGGCCTAATGATTGTTAGGCATTTTAGAATTTGATTCCACCATTTTGGTTTACTATGATTTTATTTCTATTTTAAATTCAGGACAATTTTGATATGCCAACTCTAGGGTTTTCATAATTATTCTTGGCTTGGGTTAATAAAATGACTAAGGTGGTTTTGGTTTAACCATGATCAACTGATGGACACGAATCCACAAGTCTTGGAGAGAATTTATAATTTACCCAATTTGAAAATTTTATCTGGGTTGGAAATTGACAGAGCTATGATCAAAGGTGATCATGGCTTGATCATCAACAGTAATGATCAGTAACAGTGGAATCACTGTAGTGATTATTGTAATGGATCTGAGGGTGTTACACGTGGCGTGGAGCGCGTCGAGGCCATGAGCAATGGAGGAGTAGAAGCCGAGAGGGAGTTGGAGCGCGGCGTGGTTGAGGAATCAGAGCGCCGGAGAGAGTTGGAGACGCCGGCGTGGTTGAGGAATCGAGGGAGAGGATAAGCCAGAGGAATCGGCGTGCGGGTGGAGCGTGGAGGTGTGGTGTGCTGGGGAGTTGGAGGTGGGGGTCGGGGAGGCGTAGTGTGGCTGGGGAGGTGGGGTCCGCCCGGTTGGTGAGGCGTGGTGGGGTGGTTTTCCCTGCCACGTCACCAACCCGTGGGAAGGTTCTCCAGCCAAAAGGAATTAATTAAGTATATTTGTGTTTCTTTGCTCTATGTATTTTTAATAAAATAACTAAGCTAATATTTCAAAAAATATTATAACTTTTTGCACGCCTTGTATGTATCATAAAACCGTACCATGTCAAATTTCATGTTATTTGGAGATTGTTTTCATTTTTACAAAAATAAAAACATATACAATCGTTTTGCGTATAACAAAGAGTACCTATGATAGTTTTCCCAAATTATCTCATTTTGTGCAAATGGGTGCATATTGGAATGGGCAACAAGTTTGTCAAAGGAAGTTTTCATTTCCTTTGTACGAAAAATCCATTTTTCATTTTCTGAGTGCCAAAAGTAGGGTTGTTTTGTGAAGAACCTAGCAAATATTTGGTGTGAATTTGAGCCACTCCATTTTTGTAAAATACTAGACCATATTTTATTAACAATTTACCAAATATTTGCATGATAAATGATTTTTATACACCTCTCCTGAAAAAGACAAATTTCCGCAGATTCAGATGGAACGGGGTCAAATTTGACCTACATGTGCTTGATAGTTTGCTCTTTATTTTTTCAAACAATCATTTCTAGGTACACAAGTAGTCATTTAAATATCCACCAAGATTTTTGCAAGATTCCACCCCTAGCTTTCATCGGTCATGCCCCTCCTCTCCCGTTTTGACTGCATTTTGAAATGGGCATGAAAAATTGTAAACAATCAAAAAATTGGAAAACCTTCGCGTTGGATCCTAATTTATGTCCTAGCAACCATACAAACCAACAAACTTGGAATAATGCAAATATCTTAAAAAGTCTTCTCAAAATGAGCTATCGAGTATGAAGGTTCGTGGCTTTCAAGCCAAATGACCGATGTTAGTGCTACTTTCAAAGGATAGTTTTACCAAATGATCTCATATTTTTCATATGTGTGCATATTGGAATGTGCAAAAAGTTTTCCAAAGGATGTTTTCATTTTCGCTGCACAAAAAATCCATTTTTCATTTTTCGAGTGTCGAAAGTAGGGTCTTTTTGTGAAGTAACTACCAAATATTTGGTGTAAATTTGAACCAATCTATTTTTGTAAAATACTAGACAAAATTTTATTAACAATTTACCAAACTTTCCATGTAAAATGTTTCTTATACACCTCTCCTGAAAAAGACAAATTGACGCCGATTCAGTTGGAACGGGGTGAAATTTGAACTACAAGTGCTTGATAGTTTGCTCTTTATTTTTTCAAAAAATCATTTATAGGTGCACAAGTACTCATTTCATCAGAGATCTACCAAGATTTTTGCAAGATTCCACCCCTAGCTATCACCGGCCATGCCCCCCTCCCCTGTTTTGATAGCATTTTGAAATCGATGCTTAAAAAATTAAAAATAATTAAAAAAGAGAAAAACCTTCGCATTGTATCCTAAACCAACAAACTTGTAATAATGAAAATATATTAAAAAAGTCTTCTCAAAATGGGCTATCGAGTATGAAGGTTCATGGCTTTCAAGCCAAATGACCGATGTTAGTGCTATTTTCAAAGGATAGTTTTACCAAATGATCTCATATTTTGCATATGTGTGCATATTGGAATGTGCAACTAGTTTTCCAAAGGAAGTTTTCATTTTCGCTGTACAAAAAATCCATTTTTCATTTTCCGAGTGTCGAAAGTAGGGTCTTTTTGTGAAGGAACTACCAAATATTTGGTGTAAATTTGAACCAATCCATTTTTGTAGGTGCTTGATAGTTTGCTCTTTATTTTTTCAAAAAAATATTTCTAGGTGCATGAGTACTCATTTCATCACAGATCTACCAAGATTTTTGCAAGATTCCACCCCTAGCTATCACCGCCCATGCCCCCTCCCCCGTTTTGACCGCATTTTGAAATCAGTGCTTAAAAAATTCAAAAAAAATCAAAACAAATGAAAAACCTTAGCATTCCAAATTTATGTCATAGTAACCATACAAACCAACAAACTTGTAATAATGCAAATCTATTAAAAAAGTCTTCCCAAAATGGGCTATCGAGTATGAAGGTTCATGGCTTTCAAGCCAAATGACCGATGTTAGTGCTATTTTCAAAGGATAGTTTTACCAAATGATCTCATATTTTGCATATGTGTGCATATTGGAATGTGCAATCAGTTTTCCAAAGGAAGTTTTCATTTTCGCTGCACAAAAAATTCATTTTTCATTTTCCGAGTGTCGAAAGTAGGGTCTTTTTGTGAAGGAACTACCAAATATTTGGTGTAAATTTGAACCAATCCATTTTCGTAGGTGCTTGATAGTTTGCTATTTATTTTCTCAAAAGATTATTTCTAGGTGCAAAAGTACTCATTTCATCACAGATCTACCAAGATTTTTGCAAGATTCCACCCCTAGCTATCACCGGTCATGCCCCCTCCCCCGTTTTGACCGCATTTTGAAATCAATGCTTAAAAATTCAAAAAAAATCAAAACAAATGAAAAACCTTAGCATTCCAAATTTATGTCATAGTAACCATACAAACCAACAAACTTGTAATAATGCAAATCTATTAAAAAAGTCTTCCCAAAATGGGCTATCGAGTATGAAGGTTCATGGCTTTCAAGCCAAATGACCGATGTTAGTGCTATTTTCAAAGGATAGTTTTACCAAATGATCTCATATTTTGCATATATGTGCATATTGGAATGTGCAACAAGTTTTCCAAAGGAAGTTTTCATTTTCGCTGCACAAAAAATCCATTTTTCATTTTCCGAGTGTCGAAAGTAGGGTCTTTTTGTGAAGGAACTACCAAATATTTGGTGTAAATTTGAACCAATCCATTTTTGTAGGTGCTTGATAGTTTGCTCTTTATTTTCTCAAAAGATTATTTCTAGGTGCAAAAGTACTCATTTCATCACAGATCTACCAAGATTTTTGCAAGATTCCACCCGTAGCTATCACCGGCCATGCCCCTCCCCCGTTTTGACTGCATTTTGAAATCAGTGCTTAAAAAATTCAAAAAAAACAAAAAAATGAAAAACCTTAGCATTCCTAATTTATGTCATAGTAACCATACAAACCAACAAACTTGTAATAATGCAAATGTATTAAAAAAGTCTTCCCAAAATGGGCTATCAAGTATGAAGGTTCATGGCTTTCAAGCCAAATGACCGATGTTAGTGCTATTTTCAAAGGATAGTTTTACTAAATGATCTCATATTTTGCATATGTGTGCATATTGGAATGTGCAACAAGTTTTCCAAAGGAAGTTTTCATTTTCGCTGCACAAAAAATCCATTTTTCATTTTCCGAGTGTCGAAAGTAGGGTCTTTTTGTGAAGGAACTACCAAATATTTGGTGTAAATTTGAACCAATCCATTTTTTGTAGGTGCTTGATAGTTTGCTCTTTATTTTCTCAAAAGATTATTTCTAGGTGCAAAAGTACTCATTTCATCAAAGATCTACCAAGATTTTTGCAAGATTCCACCCCTAGCTATCACCGGCCATGCCCCCTCCCCCGTTTTAACTGCATTTCGAAATCAGTGCTTAAAAAATTCAAAAAAAAAACAAAAAAATGAAAAACCTTAGCATTCCTAATTTATGTCATAGTAACCATACAAACCAACAAACTTGTAATAATGCAAATCTATTAAAAAAGTCTTCCCAAAATGGGTTATCGAGTATGAAGTTTCATGGCTTTCAAGCCAAATGACCGATGTTAGTGCTACTTTCAAAGGAGAGTTTTACCAAATGATCTCATATTTTTCATATGTGTGCATATTGGAATGTGCAACAAGTTTGACAAAGGAAGTTTTCATTTTCGCTGCACAAAAAATCCATTTTTTATTTTCTGAGTGTCGAAAGTAGGGTCTTTTTGTGAAGGAACTACCAAATATTTGGTGTAAATTTGAACCAACCCATTTTTGTAAAATACTAGACCATATTTTATTAACAATTGACCAAACTGTACATGTAAAATGTTTCTTATACACCTCTCCTGAAAAAGACAAATTACCGCCGATTCAGTTGGAACGGGGTGGAATTTGAACTACAAATGCTTGATAGTTTTCTCTTTATTTTTTCAAAAAATCATTTCTAGGTGCACAAGTACTCATTTCATCAGAGATCTACCAAGAGTTTTGCAAGATTCCACCCCTAGCTATCACCGGTCATGCCCCCTCCCCCGTTTTGACCGCATTTTGAAATCGGTGCTTAAAAAATTCAAACAAAATCATAAAAAATGTAAAACATTCGCTTTGCATCCTAATTTATGTCATAGTAACCATAAAAACAAAAAAAATTGGAATAGGAGGGGTCTAGATTGAAATTGCTTTGCAATGTGCTAATCTGGCCAGAAAATAGAAATTGAAGCTGGGCTCACATAGATGATTGGTTTGAGCTGCAATTTGGAGGAGGATGATAATTTGGGCATATGAAGGCACTATAAAAGTTACATACCATTTGGATAAATAAATATGGTACTTCCTTCACAATGCTCTCCACTGAATAGAAAATTGGGAACAATATTGAGGGAAATTGTCTAAATTAAATGAGCTAAAGTTGTGTGGAGGGAGGTTCTATGGGCAGGGTCATGTCTTGGTAAATTTTTAGCAATTATAAATCAATATAAAATATAGTTGCTTCACAAATTGAAAATATTACCAAAAACAAAGATTGGATGGTGAGCTCACATGGATTGTTAGACGAGGCTAACATTTTCTAGAGAGCTATTATTTGGGCATATGGTAGACTTGGCAAAAATTCAACTCATTAGGATATGCCTAACTAGTACTTCCTTCACAAAGCTTCTAGTTGAACAGAAATTTTTGCAAATTTGCTGAGGAAGATTTACTAGGAAAATGGACCTGAATTTTTTCATGAGGCAATGATTTGGATAGGAAAGAGTGCCTAAAGTTTTTGAGGGCAATCAAGAAAATATAAATAACACTTCCTTCACAAAGTGGTTTTCTGAACAACATAGGAAAATGAATATTCCCTAATTATTTTTGAACTAGGCAAGGAAGGTTTTTGACATATTTGAGGAAGATATGATCCAAAGAATTTATGAGATTTTTTTGGGAATTTTGGGAATGATAGAAATGTAGGCTGCTTCACACCCTAGGGCAAAAATTGACATATATACATGACACATAGGCAAAACTGATGACGTGCCGCCTAGTCATATCAATGCACCACAATTTACAAGGCTATGACCATCTATATTGGTCGTGATCAGCTAGAAATAAGGCAACGGACCGGTGCTATTTGATTTACGACCATTTCGTGTAAGGAAATTACGACCTTTCTGACCAAAACGGTCGTTATGGTTTAGGGTTTGGAGCCACCCGAACAGCTTCTGAACAATTGGTATCAAATGGTCATACATTTACGACCATTTCTTGCAGGGTCACTGACAGAAGGTCACAAGTTGACGTATTTCTTGTAATGTGCCCGCCTTGCGTGCTTCCTGTATAAAAACAGAGTAGCTAGGGTCTAAAGCAGCTCGCAGCACAAATAGAAGCCATACGTGCTCTAGCCGACCGAACAAGGCATCGATTTTCTTACATGAATAGTTAGTTTAAAATGGACTGTGATCCCTTAGTTAATTAGCATGGTGGCATAGGATTGGAAGGTGTCCGATCTTTAAGTTCATAGTGGTAGTGATGCGTTAGGTGTGGCACCCATCCGCTTGTTTTGCTAAAGATGCATGTTCTTTGATTCGCAAGGAGCCGACGGTGGCTTTTTTGATGATTGGTTGTAGTATTCTACAACCTGAACAACATTGGACTTAAGCCTGCTATGAGCTACAGTGCACACATCATCTTTGCGAGCATCAACTTTCTCTGGCATGGCAATATCACTTGCTGAGCAGCTCGATCACCTCTGTGCAAGCTCATGATTATTTAGTGAAGTATGCATAGAATTTATTCGGTTGCCTGTTTTTCTCCTTTTCATCAAGGATGAAGGAACTGCTCATGTGTCTCGGGCCAGCAGAAATGTCCAATTCATCAAGAGAATTTGAGGTATCTTTCATTCATTCATCGGAGAAAACCGGTGAAGAAAAAGAAGAAAACCAGAAATGACCAATGAAGAAACCAAAAATCATAAGAAGAAACTGGAAAAACCTCCAACGGAAACCATGCGACTTGGCCTGCCCAGTACTACTGAAACTCCTAGAGGAAAGATTACCGGCAGGCTCGCATTAAGCGTCAAATAGATCTCACGCATATTTACACTTTTTTCCATTACGACGCCATGAACAACACCATGGCATACCCGCAGCTATCTCTCGGCCCTTTGACACCTCTCACTTGATTTTTCGGCCACACCTCACTTGTCACTTCACATCCAGTTTCCTCTCCACATGCTTTTTTTGTCGTGTGCTGGTCTCAAGCGTCGATACTTTTGCCTCCAACTAGAGTTCGGACAATGAGAATCCCTCTCCAGCTTACCGTATTCCTCATACGTTGATGGGAAGGGGGCCAAGGGACACGCTATGATGGGATCAACCGTGTCAAGGTGGGCTCTATTTTTGATTCCCTTCAAGTCGGTGAATAAGAAAGCAAACTTGGGACGATTAGGGCGAATTCGAACCACGATCTGGTTGTGTTCATCAGGATTGATGGCGTTCTGTGTTGTCTTGGCGCAGCGATGGTGCCATGTTGCCATTGCATTCGTCGAGGACTTATTTCGGGTGTCCTCTTTATTAGTTTTTGTGTGTGCGCACACACTCAATGAATGTGTATGCATTAATAGAATTTAAAGTACCTTCATACTTCTTTTAATGCTCAATTGAGGGCACCATGTCACACACCATGCCACATGTGTCTCTTTCTTCATATATAAAAGCTATCTAGAATGTATGCGCTCATCGCAAGAGGGATACAAGCATACTAAAAGTGAACAAGGCAGCTAATTGCTTGCACAAATTAATGGTTACAAATGGACAACTATCCCTTAGCGGTGCGTCATAGGATTGGGAGGCGACGGGAACTCATATATTCGCCAGAAATAAGAAAACAGTGCAGGAATGTCGACTCTAGCATGTTCAACACCAGCCGGCCGTGTATATATTTGGTTTGAAGGCCCATGCCAAGTTACCGACACATAGCACAAGAATTTCCTAGTCACAATAAGACAGCCAAAGCTATATCGTGTTAGGTATTCCAAACAGACGCCGAAAATAATCCTATACGACCAGGTCGCACGGTGCGACCCGGCCACATGGCTGGCTGCCAGATGGGCCATGGCGGGGGCTCCTCTCTTGGGGCGGGTCGCACAGGATTAGCTTCCAACGGATGCGCTTGGCCCACCGAGTCATTGTGCTATTCGTTTTGGAGTCTACGTAGTTTGGTTTAATTAGCTTCTTCTGGAGCGTCTAGCCGGATCAGATCCTCAGCCGTGCAAACCTTTGGCATATCGCCCAACCATGACCCTGGTGCCTTGACACCGGTCTTCACCACTACTACGAGGTCCGACTGACACGCCTGCACCCAAGTTTGCTAGCTTCGTGACGACAGAGATAGAGCATTGGACGACGAAAATGAACGTGTGCATGTCTTGTATTTCTAGAAATATTACGAAGTTACGAAGGTGTGGAATATCCCTGAAGAATCTTAGTTTGTATTTACAGGAAAAAGATTGGTTGCTGATCTTGGTTGCAAACATGCATGAGTAAGGAGACTAGGGGTCTGGTCCTTCTTTTGCGGAGAGCGTGGCACACCTGCGAAATGATGCAATCCACAATTAATAAAGGAGTAGCTCTGTAAATGATTATGAGTATGAGCAACTAATAGCTGGCTGACTATAAAGTCAAGCCCCAAGTGAAACTAGTATTGGTGTTGTGGCTAGAACGTCCTACTTTCCTCTTCTCTTTGTGTAGCTTGTTCTGGTACTAGTTCAGATGAAGAAGAAGCTTAGCTGTTAGGCAACAAAGAAGGAATTGTACTTGCTAATACTTGATGCCAAAGCCCCTTTTCCATTGAAAATGATTGTGCCTATGTGATAAAGGTTATGAATGCTTAAGGGTATGACAGATTCAGCAAATGCGGGCTTATCAACGAAATCAAATGTCTTCAGAGTGAAGTTCCAGACATCCAGTTTGTGAAAGTGAATAGAGGGTTCAATAAAATTGCCCATGAATTAAGCTGGATGCTAGAATAAGTGGTTTTGGTAGGGTTCTGGCTTAATTCTACCGCTCACCAATGCCGGGCATTGGTTTCTGGAGTATTGGATATTGATATAAAAATAAAACCCACTATGCTAGTAATGATTGTCGATACCCGGTCACATGGCCAAGCCTGCGTGTCCTACTTCACGCAAAAACCACACTACGATCTATGCATTCGCCACAAGGGGGAGAAAAAGGTATACTCAAAGTAAAGTAGCCAGCTTGTTAAGAGTTAATCTTGTCATCTACCAAGAAGATGCATTCATGGAAAAACAAGAAGTTAGTACACCACCCTAGCAGTCCTTTTAGGATATTTTGGTGTTGGGTGATTTAGTTACAGAAAATGAGATAAAGTGAGCTATAACAGCTAGCTACATGCAGTTTCTAGGGTACACATCTAGGCTCTGAAATGTTTAGATCGGCTACTGTATCTGGTCGGTTACTGTAGCATTTTCCCTACAACCTATATAACAAGCATGCACCCCATATGTCAAATACAATAGCTTGTAGCAATTTGAGATGTCTAATAAATCTTCCCACTAGACACTACTAGCATCCTTTTGTGTGAAGCACATCTCTTTACAGAGAGTCCTGGGTGGCGGCAGCAGCAGTTAGTGAAGTTAGTGATTCTCATGTTCCGTTTTATAAGACGTTTAAGCTTTTCCAGTTTAACATGTTGTGTGTGTATGTCTGAATTCTGTAGAACGACATATAAAAAGGAACAGAGGTAGTAGTAAATAGACCATAAACCCTTAGTGACGTGTCATGGGATTGGGCGGCGACAGGAACTCTGATTTGCGCTTATGAGGACAACGAAGTGCATTTTTTCATTTGCGGCAAGTTATCCAGAAAAAAAGGGCTTATCCTGATCCCCTTATTCCTCGCCTCCGTTATGTCCGGCCAAGAAGCAGCTTCGACGACGCTGGGGAGTCCTGTGGGAGCAGGTGGACTGGAGGACCACATCAAGCATGTCGGTCGAGGAGATGGAGTAGCAACACCATCATCTCCTCCCTCTTTCTAGGAGCTAGAGTTGGTGTCGGACAACCGCCGGTGCCACGGAGATGGAGCTGGAGCGGGCAAGGACTGCCACAGAGCTCAGGCTTGGGATGATGACATAGCACAATCGCGTGGTCCGCCGGCACAAATGTCCGGAAATTTTGACAGAAGAGACCACCTGGTGAATGTTATTGTCAAAAAAGACCACATGTGAACACAATTGTCAAAATTGCACGCAGGGGAAGCTGGCGGGACGACACATGGCACTTGCCTCCAATGGCAGTGGCGGCATGTTGTGTGGAACAGAATCAACTTAACGTGCCTCCACTGCCAATGGTGGCAAGTGCCACGTGTCGTCCCGCCAGCCTTCCCTACGTGCAGTTTTGACAATTGTGTTCACAGGTGGTCTCTTTTGACAATAACATTCACCAGGTGGTCTCTTCTGTCAGGCGCACATCAGCAACGAGGAGAACCTGTTGAGACCGCATCCGGTGTCGAGAAAGATGGCCATGCATGGTTAGTTATTCTTCTTCGTGAGACAACATCGGCGTGGAGAAAGATGGCCATGTTGAGTTGGTGTTCTTAATAAAGAATCGCCCAAAAGCGATCTACCGTACGTCATTGCAGCAACTATAGTTTTTCTTACATCTAATACTTTCTTACGGTTAGGTCATGCATGCTCGGTTATGCCATGCCCCGCATGGATTGGGCCGAAACCAAGCCGATCCGATGACTTCCTAGGGGTGTCCTCTTTGTTTTGGTGTGTCTGTGTGTCCGCATGCGCGTAATGAAGGTGCCCCATGCATTAACTGTCTCCCTACATGCTCTATTGAGCATACAAGGACACTCACCATGCCACATGCATGTATATCTTCATATATATAAAGCCAACTAGCTAGGATCTATTCCCTCATCGCAAGGAGATAGGCATACTAAAATTGAACAAGGCAGCTAATTGCTTACGCAAAATGGTTACAAATGAAACTACCCCTTAATTAGTGATGTGTCATAGGATTGAGAATTTGAGAGGTCATGGGAACCTAGATATGCGCTGGAACTGAAGAAAAAGTCATGGATCATGAACGGTGTATTTGTTTGATTTGACGGCGGCTGCGAAGTTACAAACACGTACCACTATGATTTTTCCGGTTACAATAAAACATTCAAACTCCTAAGATCTGTGTTGTGCTAGGCATTCCGAACAGCTGGTGTGTGTCCGCACCATACTAGTAGATCGTGTTGACCATGGATTTTCAAATCAGATGCTATATAAATTAAGGAGTTTCAAGCCAACTTTTCCCATACAACCCAGTTATATTCTGTTTCTAGCCAAATCGATTAAGCGGGCCTCTAATCAATAGGCTGTTGTGTCCGTACGTGGTTTTGTATTAGCAACGGCCAAATAGATAGAACTCTGGCAGTAGTGCTGATGCTGCTTACGGAACTGGGTATTGAGATATGCTGGTCACCCCTTAGTGTTCGGTAGAGGCGGCAACACGGTGGGGGTAGGGTATCCTAAGCCCCTATCCGATCCGAACAAATATAGGAAAGAGACCGCGGCTTCTCCCTCCACTATATATCATGGGTGGTGTGGCGTTCAGTGTTCAACGTCTATTCATGGTCTCAGAGGAGAAGAGTGTGGGCAGAGTGTAATGCACATCTGGCTGAGCCAGGACAACGACGACATCGCCCGAGTACGTCGTTCCCTTTCCAAAGGCGTTATCGTGGCTAATCTTCTCCTTTGGATTGCTTCAGATGAAACCCATAATCCATTTGGGTTGCGAGGCAGCGGTGCTCGATGTTATTCCCTTCGTGGAGGCGTAGTTCTAGAGTGCACGGTTCGTCGGGCGCAACTTCGATGTAGCTATGTTGTTCACTTTTGTATTTTTCCTTGGTTATGTGTGTGCGATGTGGTGTTAAATTATAGGCCAAAGTTGTATGGTTGTTGCTTTATCTATAAAGTAGGACGAGAGCCTTTTTTTTCATATATATAAGGTGTGTTATTTTATAAAAATCAATTTTTTTTAACTTTAACCAAATTTATAGAGAAATACATCAATATTCATAATCTCAAATCATTGTCATTACATTCATGGTGAACCACATTTCATATTTTATTTGTTTGGTATTGTGTTGTTGATGTTTTTCTATAAACTTGCTAAAAGTTAAGAGAAGTTTGATTTTTTTTGTAAAAACTAACACAACTTATGTTTTGCAATGACGGGAGTATTAAATTTTGTACAGTAGGATGCCGACAACCTCATTTCTAGCATACCTATTAATCATATCGACTATTTGCTATAAATTATGAACCAAACATAAATTTCTCCTATCAAACATATTTATGATAGAAACAATACTTTTATTAATTGGATCACCATCCAAATTATAGAACATTAAAGAAACATGACCAGTTATATATCCCATGAGATACAGAGGAATCGTGCATCATGGCTCATGTGGCTTGCCTCACTTCCTCCATAAAAGAAGGCTAGGATATAGGTTAGAGGGAGAGAAAGCAACTGCCTACATCTAGTCCATTGAGCCAGCTTTAGAATAAAGAGGGACATGGAGACCCTAATACCTTATTTAGCTATGCGTAATGGGATTAGGATGCAACGGGAATTCGTATTTGAGCCTGGCATTGACAAAATGTGTAGGTTCTTAATGCCACCCATGAATATACTGCTGTTATGGTTGCGACTGCCTACCAATATGTACGGTGCCGAGTTTTGGAACATTTATTATAGCTTTTCTAGAATGGAACAATAAAGTTTTTTTTTCTAGAATTGTTGCACTGGATGTATACAATTTTTATTCTGCCGTATTTTGAAGTCCAGGGCTTGTTCTTGTACATATTTGTTAGTGTAATATGCAACATGTATTGGCTATAAGATGCTTTCCTTGACCAGTTACCAAGTTTTCTCATGGAAACCACAGATCATAGCACACATAAGACATCTTTGATCATGAGTAGAAGGGTGTACACATAACAGATGAACATCAACAGTCCTAACAGAAAGGATATTTCATTCCTAGTAAGATCACAATTTTTCTCTGCCTCATACAGACAACCATCCAGAGTAACAAAAAGCTAATTTTCCCACCTTTTCTCCTCCAGAAGACAAAATATGATGCAAAATACTGGTTTTCACCTGTGTATGACACTACCAACTACTCTTCACTTATACAGACCGGAGTCTTGTCAGTTTGGGATCTCTTTGTCGAAGGGCTTGAATCGTATGCGCCAGAGTCCCCTTGATTACCCATTTGGAGAGCTTCTCTGTCATGAGTTTTTCATGCTCTCGAGAGCTTGACTGCCCAACAATTTATATGACAAACTGCCAAAATGAGTAATTTTAAGAATATCTTTAGGTGCAAGAAGTTTGGATTAAGAACTTGGTGATTCCTGTCTGGATACATTAAGAATGTGCAATTAACATGCTAGTATGGGAGGAGACACATGCTAGATGGACATGTCTCGTACTGTTTCCTCTTGGGAGAATGCAGTCAGTCCGGCTTGCGGATGCGCTCGGGCCTCCCCCCAAGAATTGGGCTGGATATGAGGGGTGCCAATCAGTCTAAGCGTATAGGGACAGCATGAGAAGCCGGTTTTTTTTTGTGATCGCTCATTAAACGGGCCGTCCGCTTGAGCGAATAGGGGGGAGGGGTCGGTGAGCCCCTTTGTAAATAGTCTAATGAAGATAAATCATCAAATTAATTAGCATAACTACGAAGCTAGCACATAGTTGATATACAAGGAATATGTGAGACAACTTAATTAAATACAATTGGATGCTTTGCAGCCTCATCCTGATACCAGAGTCAGGGCCGGTCCATAAGCCGGGCCAAAAGGGCGACCACCCCGCCCCCCGAGAAAATAAAAGGCCCAAAATTGTAAAATATATACTAATTATTATGTTGTTATCCATTACATATAATAAAATATTTATACTTGTTTTGTTAAATTTACTAAATGAGTTTTCTAGTCAATAACGCGTAACTTTGATTATGATTTTTTACTTATAATAGGTCTACATTATTATTAATACATATAAACAAATCTATTTCATAGAAAAAATGTTGTGATGTCATTTATACAACTCAATCCATACACTTTAGAAATATTTACATATTTAATTATGTGTGGTAAACTTTTATTTCATAACTTGATAGAGACTTCTAAAAATAATAATCATAACAAGCATATTTTCATATGTGCATATCAAATAATAAAATATACATATGGAAACATATTAGAATGCACACAATTTTATTTTTATTGGTGCTTACTCTAATCATTGTTGTTTAAATAAAAATTACAAAGTATGCACATTTTTATTAAAATTTGTCTCTTATAAAACAAATTCGATTATAAAAATAATTAAAGAATGATATCATTGGCTCAGTTTATATTCTACAACTTTTTATGCATATATGCTTACTTACAAATATACTAGGAAATACTATGGGGTATATACTAGAAACCACTATTGTGATATTTATTGGATCGTAGTCTTTACATATATTTATCATAAATTTATATATTATGTATTGTAGAAACATAGTTCTAGCCCAAAATTTTGTTATAAAATACATTTTACTATATTTCTAAGATATTCAGTTAAAAAAATATAAACATATATTTATTCACATTATCATGTGGTTAATTATGCTAACAAAAATTATTCTTATTAGACTATAATATGCTAAAAATAATATTTAAATAAGTATAAAAATTTAGTAAAAAAATATTTATTTATTTGCCCCAGGCCAAAAAAATCTTTGGACCGGGCTTGACCAGAGTCGATCAAGATTATTATATATCTTATATTAATAATGCATCGAACGTCAAAACTGCTACAACAAACAATCATCTTCTATATTTATTACAGAATTAATCTTTGTATTGATTTCTTCAGCCACCGACATCATAGAACATTAAAGAACCACGATCAGTAATTCAGTATGCCACATCTCCAATAAAGACTCGGAGGACTCCCCAATGCAATGAATGGATATGCCCCATATACAAACTTGGTAAAAGTTAAAGAAATTCAAGTTTTTGAAAAACTAGCAGACCATATATTTTGGAATGAAGGGAGTATTGAATTTTGTACAGTAGGATGCAGCCAGGATCATCTTGATAGCATACCAATTACTCATATCGAATATTTCCTAGAAATTATGCATCAAACATTAATTTTTTCTATCACTCATATTTATGATGGAAAAAATATTTTTATTATTTTCATCACCATTCATATTATATAATATTAAAGAACCATGATCAGTTATATATTTCACTTGTTTCCTGCCTTGCTTCGTCCATAAAAGCAGACTAGGATTTAGGTTGTGGTCACAAGAGGGGGAAAAACAACTAATTGTCTACATCTACTCTAATGACTAGGCTTAACATGGATACGGCATTAGGAGCCAGATTTAGGATAAAGAAGGAAATGGAGACCCTAAACCCTTAGTTAGCTAAGCGTAATGGCATTGGGACGCGACAGGAATTCATATTTGAGCTGGGAATGGACAAAATGTGCAGGTTCTTAAAGTCAACCATGCATGTGATGTTGTTTTCTTTGAAGCTGATTACCCATACGTAGGGTCACCACTTCTTGAACATTTTGTATAGCTTTTCTTGAATGGAACAATAATGATTTTTCTAGGATTTTAGCTATAAACAATTTTTATTCTGGCGCATTTTGAAGTCCAGCGTTTGTTCTATGCCAGAGTCCCCCTGATTACCCTTTTCGATAGAACTGCCATGATTTTTTGATGTTCTCAAGAGCTTGACTGCCTAGAAGCCAGGAATTTATATGAAAAAGTACTAAAATGAGTAACTTCCCGATATCTTTAAATGTAGGAAGTGTGGGTTAAGAAACTGGTGATTCCTGTCTAGATACATTATGAATGTGCAAGTAACATTGTGTATATTGTCAACAAAAATAAAGGGTTGTAAAATAACAAGACACAAGATAGGCACTAAGAGCATCTACAGTTGGATACATCAAATCCAGCCTTTTTAACATCCACGAGCGCCCGGTGACTACTCACCCCTTATTTTTTGTCTGCTGCACTACTCGTCGTCGAAAATGTCAACAACCTTTGTGCGGACTGCGGCGGGTAGCCCTGCCTTCGTGCTGATTACTGCTTGCCACACCTCCGGCTCATCCTCCTCCTCCATCTCGGTGAATATCTCATCAATTTCCACCCTCCACTGCGGAAGGTAGCGGCGGTTGGCTTTCAAATATGACTTGATGGAGTCGAGGATGGCCTATTGTTCTGCCACCAGCGGGTCGGGCATGGCGAAGACCACAACCGAAGGCACCTAGTTAATTGCATAAAACCACGACATTTTGGGATAGGATTGCAGAAAACACAGTTTTTCGTTTTTTTTGCGGAAACCATTAATCTTTTTACTAATCTTTTTCAAATACCACAGATCATCCGATTTGCTTCGTTTAAGTACGATTATGACATCTGGTACCCGCTTGTAAGAATGATGTGAAACAATCAAAACTTTATTTTATAGAAAACCCTCTCAAAAAACAAAAATAAGAGCAATCAGGTCCTCTTCTTCCTCCCATCTTCCCCAATGGTGGCCGGCGGTGGCTGATACTGACCCTCCGCCCGCGCCGCACCCGTGCGCCACGCGGCTGTGGCTGGCTGCTGCTGGCCCTCCGCCCGTGCCACGCCTGTCTACTGGTGGCCGCCGCCCCCATCTGGTTTCTTCTTCCAACACGAGGCCGGCCGGCCGGCGCCTCGATTCTCACAAGCCGAAGCCGTCCCAGCATGTTCATGGAGTGACCGCCACAGGAGGACGCGGGTTCCGGCCAGAGAAGTCGCCACTAGAGACCTCGAGATGCTCGCTCGTCCTGTCCCGCCTCGGTCCGTGAAGCGCGGAAGAGAAGTCCACGAGGCGGCGCTCAATGGTGGCGGGAGAGAAGCCCAGGAGTTGGGGAGGCGCCAATCCGGGAGCGGCGTCGCCAGATCTCGTCGCCGGCGGCGAGTATAGGGGGTCGCGACGATCTTCCAAGCGACGACGTGCTCGGGATTCCCATGGCGTTCGCGCTGTGAGGAAGGGAGAGAGAAGAGGCAGAGGGAAGAGGAGGACATGAAGGAGGAGGCCGGCCTGGCGCGGGCGGCGCGGTGGCGGCGGCGCCTCTCAGGTGTCGAGGGAACAACCACCCAGCGCGGCAGCGCCCATAGCGAGCTAAGGGGAGTAGTTGATTGCTTTTTTCATTTGTTTTGAGGGGTTTTCCAAAAATAAATATATGATTGGTTCAAGGTCATCCTTACAGGTAGGGCCTCCCTGTTAGAACATGATTAAAACGGACTAAGCACGCAATCTGTGTTATTTACAAAAAATTAGTAAAAAGATTGGTGGTTTTCGCAGAAAAAACAAAAAAATATGTTTTCTGCAATCCTATCTCGAAATGTCGTGGTTTTTTGCAATTAACTCGAAGGCACCAGATCAGTCTCTCTTGTGTCTTCCTCATCCGCATCCATCAAGGCCGCGCCCTGCTCCTGATCGTCCTCCACCACCACCACCAATAATTCATTACCTTTGTCAACCCCGTAGATGAGATTCAATTATCTGCTTCACCGGACAGCCACAGTGTTGCTTCCCTTCTCCCATGAAACCCAAGTGGCACGGCCTGCCTCACTCGCATGTCTCCACGAGAGACAGGGAAGGCCGATTAGTCGACGGATCAGTCGAAGTGCCCTGCCTCAGCTTGCTGAAAATTTTTGCTGTCAGAGTGGAAAGGATGGGCGAAGAGTGTCAAGAAAGGAGGAATATATACACGTACCTTGTTAGCTTAGCTTAGATACGGTTCCCTTGATTACATGCTTCAAATCCTCTTCATATATAGTCGCTCGGATTGAAGTTGATGTCGGCGTCGAGCCCCTGGAACTTGATTGACGCTCAATCGTAGGCCATCCGCCATGCCAGACCGTCTCATATCAGCACAGATCGAGTTCATGGTCAAAATCAAGAGAGATATATGAATTTGAGAAACACCTAATTAGCTATTTAATTCACCTCGCAGCCCCATCCGTCGTGTGAAAAGCACGTGTAGAAATCAGCCAGCATTGATCAACACATAGCAGCAAAGGTTTGGGGAAATCGGACCTTGGGGTGGGATTTGATTTATCTGAGACCACCTACGTGCACATGCTGCCGGAATCAGTCAGCAACGAAGAAAGATTAGCTAATCTGTTTTACAGGCCAAGTGAGTTGAGCTGAGTGGCTTTGCCGGTGGGTGGCGACTGGCGAGAGAGGAGGAGTCGGCTACGGCGACGGTTCGGGTGACGGCAGAGATTCCTCCACTCTCCGCCAACCCTCCACCGGGTGCTCTCCGACCACCCTTTACAGTCGTCGCGCCGCGGTGCTCCACCCTTTACAGTCTCTGTTGCGCTTGGCCAGAAGTCCCTGAATTTTGAGGTGACGATTTTAGTGAGCACTTCTTCATACAATTTGATCTGAGAACACATGGTTTTGTCTTTGCTTAAGTTACTTGGAACACAATTTGTATGAGTTTTGTTTATCCTACTATTATCACTCAACATTTATCTCTTAAGAATTCCAAAAGCTAAAATTTAAATATGGTAATGCCAGCACTATGTCTTAGTTTATTTGTAATCTGTATATTTCTATTGTCCTACCCTTCTCATTTTTTACCTCCTAACCTTATTATTGTCGGTAATTAACATCATTATTATTACTCTACCTTTGTATATGAAAGTTGCTTTACATGGCATTATCTTTTTGCAGAATGGACTCAATACACTGAAAGCTTTAGTGCTGGTTTGATTTAAACTATATTGTCCAAACGGAATGTGAATGAGGTTACACTAATATATCATAACATAATGCATTTTTCAGCTTTTCCAGTCTGCATGCTTTGTGAGTTTGCATTGTTCCTAGATGAAAAGATGCCTATCTACCTTCAATAGTTGCTTTACCTGTTACCAAATTATATATATATGCATGATGTATCTATATTCTCAAACTTTGTATTACAATTTTTTTATTCTTTGCTATAGAGTTTATATAGGAGCCAGGTCATGATCAATAACAAAACATGTTTCCATCAGCCATCCTAATTCAAATCGCATACACTTGATACCACTTCTTGAACCAACAAGTCTATTCCACGTAAGAAAAAGGCAACACACTACTTTCTTGCATATCAAGTGGATTCCTCTCTTCAATTACATAGCGTTATTGTGGATCAGCTCGGTCCTCTAGATCCAAAGTTACATTGAAAAATGAAAGGGAGACAAGACAAGGCTACAAAAAAGCACAATACATCAAAGCATTACAAACAAATCTGTACAAGTTAATTCGTATCCCTAACAACTAAGCTTCTGAATAGACGGGCGCAGCAATGCGTGTCATCAACAATCTGGTAAAGATGATGGCCCGCCATCTAAAGACCATCCAGAATGCCATCCAGCCCATCCTTGTCCCATCGCTCACATAGTGAGTGCTTCTGCAAAAAAACTCAACAATTTAAACGTAGAGTCAGAAGCACATTGCAGAAAAATCTTCTCTATTACTTCCTCCGATTCATAATAAATGTCGTTCATTGTGTACTAAGCTAGTACAAACTTTGTACTGGATTAACGACACTTATTATGCATCGGAGAGAGTACCATTTTATTAGACGTTGTCCACAAGCTCTGGATCATTGTCACAAACACCAACCCGAGCAGGCTTCTACTGCTAGCAGTATGGAAGAAACGATGATGCATGCCAATGCCGAGTTACTCATCCGAGATGTCACAAACTCGTACAGCCATATGGACATCTCCTAAGTTTGTGATGGTGGTCTTTGGTCTGGTGTCGATGTGCCATTTGAGTTTGTAAAGGCTGAACGATAACTGATAAGCTCCTAAAAACAAAAGGCGGTAGTTTGATAGAATCTAGTTTGCAGTAACGTTTACACTATATTTTACCAGGTTCCCCAGTTGGGGAGGCATTTTGTGGCATGCAGGGGCCCGTTGCACTGGCCTCTTTTTAATTTTGGCTTTTGATTTCAAATATTTTGTGTATTTTGAACCAAAAGTTTAAATTAAGTTTTGTTTGCATATTCATGTTTCTTGTGATAAGGGCTTTCAAATAAGATCCATTTAAATACGTTTTGACGAGTTCTTAAAACTTCTTACCCGCAAAAAAAAGAGTTTTTAAAACTTCGTTCGTTTCAACTGTTGAAACTTGGTAGAGCGAATGACAAAATCGTGAAACTTGGTATGAGCGAATGAGAAAATCACAGGTTTCATAAACTGAAACTTAAAACTTGGTGTGCCCTCGTGCCGGATCCAACAGCATTTCAGACCACGAGGTAATCGGTCAGCTGGGGCGCTGTTTCATACCCCTGCACAACCTTATGTGAATTATACTCCGTCCGTTCCCATTTATATGTCGTTTTAGCTATTTCAGACAGATAGATACAACAATTTAAACTGATTTGGCTACAATGACTTACAAAAGGGAGCATAGGTAGTAGTTCATACACACATGAAACCACATGAACGACGAGACACCCTTACTTCATCATGCTTGGTTTCGTATTCCATCTGCTAGGCAATGCATGGCTTGAACATGAAGAGATAAAATTTAGTCTGACCAGCACATAAAAAAGATGTATGTACAACTCAATAATATTTCTTCTGATTATAAAAGAACATAAAAAAGGGAAAAATTTGATGGACAATAAACTGAAGATCCAAATATACATACACCCAAGAGGGAGAGAAACTGCAAATGCATTCACAGTGTCCTCCTACTTACTATTACATGACTTAAGCTTTGGTACTACGTGATTTATTGACCATGTTTATGTGCAAGGAATCAAGGACGCATTGTGCCACATGCCCGCCGAGAGTGTCTTCTGTATAAAAGCAAACTAGCTAGGGTCTGAGGCAGCTCACAATGCGGACAAAAGGCACACATACTAAAACCGAACAAGGCATCAATTTTTTTACATGACCAGTTCGTTTCAAATGGACCATGCTCGCTTAGTTAATTAGCATCGTGTCATGGGATTGGAAGGTGACGGGAACACAGATTTGCGCTCGAGGTATCACCCCTGTAGTTTCTTAGTGGTAGTGATGCTTTAGGAGTGGCAAGCACGCGCTGGATTTGAGGGAGCTGCATCTCCACAAGGAAAAGATAGTGAATTTTTCACTTAACGAGTGCCATTGCACACATCTGTACGAGTATCAAGTTGTTCTGGCATGGCATCATCACAACGTGAGCAGATCGATTCTTTAGCTGTCAGACATGCAATCTTCTCTGCAAGCTCATGCTTCTTTTCATGACGTAGTTTTTCAGTTTTTTGGATTGGTTGTTCTTCCCCTTTTCTGATCATGTGTTGCGGGCCAGCAGAAATGTCCATTTCATCAAACGGCTTTGATATATCTTTCATCCATTCATCAAAGAAAAATAAAAGAAAACCAGTAAAAAAAACCAATCAAGAAACAAATAAGGCCCAAACAGAAAAAACCATTAAAATATCAAAAAAGATATCCAAAGGAAAAGATGTGACTGGGCCAGCCACTAATGAAATTTCAAGTGGCGGGTGTACAGGTAGAGTCGATTTAAGCAAGAGAGCGCTCTCGTGCCCATTTAAGCTCTTTTTGTTGTGGCGCCATAACCACCACCATGGCACAGCTGCAACAATCTCGTCGCCCTTCACCACATCTTCCTTCACCACATCTTCCTTGACTCCCCGGCCATACCTCACTCATAAAGTTTCTCTTCATCCCCTCAAAAACAAATAAAAAAATCTAGTTTTCTCTCAACGAAAACCACCCTTCCTACCTGTTTGTTCGTGTGTCGGTCTCCAACACTGATACTTCCGATGCCACCTAGAGTTGGGCCAACAAGAATCCCTCTGCCCCTAGCATATCACTCATACGTTGATGGGAAGGGGGTTGAGAGATATGCAATGATGAGATCTCGCACGAGAATGTCAAGAGACGCTCTATTTTGGATTCATGTCAATTCAGGAGAGCTAGCGTGGCGGGGTAGAGCCCAATACGGATCCGTGCCGATCTGGCGCAACCCCATCAAGTTTGCTGCAGGGTGCTTCGTCGCCCACCTCCCCATCACCCCTCCTATATGGACCCGGCACGTCCATCCTGGTCTGTCGTCTGTTGATCCATCCTCCAAAGTGGTCTGTTGGGCATTGTGTGGAGGTGCGCCTCCCTCCCTGTCGGTAGCTCCCCTCCACACCTCCACCACTTGGTATGGCCGGCGGCAACGCATGTTGTGGAATAGGGGATAGGGTGGACTACGCTGCTTCAGGTGAAAACCCTCTGCCGGTCCTGGCCAATGGCGATAACGGCGACACTGATGGGAGCTGCATTCCTACTTGGAGGCGTTGTCGAGAAGTCTCCGCAGTCCACCCACCCCATGTGCGTCCCGGTCGAAAGCCTAGGTCCGGCTTCTGGATCGGGCAACGATGGAGTTAGTCACATCGCGACCTCATCTGAGGTGTCGTCTTGGTGCACCAACTCCATAGTTGTTGTTAGATGTCTCAGTGCAGCCAGAGCCGCTCTCTGTCGAGGTCTTTGTCCAAGTTTTGGAGGTGTCGATGTCTTCTATCAAAAAAATTATAAATCATGCAGCAAACATTGATTTCTTCTATCACCAAATAATCATCTCCCAGATTTATAGAGGAAATATGACTTTTATTAGTTGCATCAACCACCCACATTTTCAAAACATTAAAAAATGTGACCAGTCACAGATCTCTCAATGAAGACATCGAGGAATGCCGAATGCAATGAATGGATGTGCCCCATGTATGAATGAAGCTTTACAATGCACTCGCTACCAATAAAGTATTCATACCCGACACACACCATGTCTCATGCTGACTGCCTCCCTCCATCTATAAAAGCAGGCTAGAATCTAAACAGACATCGCAAGAAGGAGAAAAGGCACATGTGCACGCCTAAAGCAAAGAAGGCAGCTAACTATCTACACGAATTGTTCGTTACAATTGGACCATAACCCCCTAATTAGCATAGTCTCATGGGATTGGGAGGTGAAGGGAATACAGATTTGAGCTAGGCATCAGCAGCCTGCTCCAAAAATCCACCATAGGGATCCCTCGTCATGCCTCCGTCCTCTGCTCCATCGAGTTCCGTTGAGCAATGTGGTCCGGCCGATCCCCATGTTCCATCCACCCTCATCTGAACCCCCTTCAGATGAGCTATATATACGGCCGAAGACGAGATATGCCGACACATCATACGCGTGCGCGACGGGGGCAGGTGATTGATGGCGTTCGTACTGGTCTCATGTGAGAATTACAGCTTTATGGGTAAGGGGCGGGCGTTACAAGGCCATCTTATACTTTAGGGAGTCTCCACAGTCTTCCGCATGTCCATCTTCCGCGTTATGCTGCTCTACCATGCATTACCCGTTTAATAGTTTGGACACTCCATAGCTGCTATATGTGATGTAATGCTTGCTTGAAAAATAAAATAGACATATTTTATGTTGATGTGTTTGTGTATTGGAAAGTCTTATTCATGTGTGTATGTTCAATTGTTCATGTGTCTGTAATAAGTCAGTTCATGTAGAGGAAGCATAAGTTTTCCATTCATACAATTGACAATTCCAAATTTATCGTACAAACAAGATTTGGTAATGAAACAGTGAAACTTCACTACCGTTCCGTGTGCCAATTCATTAAACAACCAAACAAGTAAAAAATATTATTCATAATTATTTAGTTTCCTTGTTAAAATTGATATTCTAGCCAACTCAATACGGAGCCCTTTATTAGAAACATCCAACCAGAACGTAAAGAATATTTAGGCTATTTTAATTTTGGGGAAATAATAGCATTTCTCATGAGAAAACATGCTAATAAAGACTTGAGTCCGCATAGTGAGTACCTCGGATCGAGTCAGAGGAGCAATGAGTATCCAGTGCGCAGGCAAGCCCTCAAAATATAGAAATTGGAATACAAGACGCACCACCAAGGTTCCCAAGCTTAACCCATAACTATCACCAATTTCACGAACAAACAATTATTTGTAAATGGTGTTGTGTCCTGCCTTCATTCATCTGATGACAAAACCAATATGTAGCCATTTTTCATGTACACACATAATTGCTCCCGAAAAACTCCATAACATAATCCCGAAAGTGCTTGATGGCATACGAAACCTGCATTAGTTTGTGAATGTTCAGCGCAAGAAACACCATGGGTTTGAGTCGGAGAATCTTCGAGAAGAATGACCTATCCCAATTACAGCATCCTCATCCCGATAGCAGAGCCGATCAAGGCTACCAAATATCTTCTACAAATCATTCATCAAACATCCTTTTGTGATATAACCCAACAAGCATCTCCAAAATTTATGAAGATAAATAATCTTTATATTAATGTCATCAACCATCCACATTATAGAACATAAAAGAACCATCATCAGTCAAATATCTCTCCCATGAACACAAAGAGGAATCTACAGTGCAGTGAATGGATGTGCCTCATGTATCAATTAAGCTTTACGGTGCCCTTCCTTCCTACCAATTAAGTTTTCATACTAGGGGTTCTGATGAACTTGATTGCGTTGTGTGCAAGGACACACACCATGCCTCATGATGACCGCCTTGCTCCATCTATAAAAGCAGACTAGAATCAAAGTAGACATTGCAAGAGGGAGAGAAGGCACACATACTCAAAGTGAGAGACAACCTGTACTAGCAACAATTAGAAGTTTGCCTAGACCAACATTCACCAGGTCTTCCCAGTTGCACTGCTTCATGTCAAACACAAAGCATACCTGACAGGGAGTACACATACCACAGGAACATCAACACTGACTTTGAACTTGAGTAGAAGGGAGTACAAACAACACAGGGAACATCAACACAGACTTTCATCTTGAGTAGAAGGCTGGAATAGAAAGGGTATTTCATTGCTACGAGGTAACAACTGTTCATAGCATCAAGCCATACAGATCAGCATACAGCTGATTGCCTTCATTTTCTTCAAAACACAAAATATCATGCAAAATATGGGTTTTCACCTATGTGTATGACACACCTTCTACTCTTCAGTTCATAGGACATATCTACTTTGTCTTTAGCCAAACTCTTTTAAGTCTTACCGAGTTTATAGAAATAACTCCAAACATCATTCTGGTAGGATTACCATATAGATATCGATTTTTTCAATAAACTCGGTAAAATTTAGAAGGGTTTGACTCTGAGATAAAGTAGATATGCCTTATAAACTAAAAAGGAGGATACTTGTACCTACTACAGTAACGGCCTACAGTTGGTATGCTCCACAACTGGATTGTTGAGGGTTCTTCTTATCCAGCAGCTGGAGTAGAGGCAAGTCTCACTAATACTATCAGTTGCACTTATGTTTGGTGCTCGTCTCAGATTTCATCTCCACTTTCACCTCCCTTTTTTTATCACAGAGGCTTGATTTAGCCTTGTTGGAGTCGTTCTTGCTGTTTCTGAGCTTGTCAAGTGCTTGCAGCAATGATGAGCCAAGTATTGCTTGCAGTTTCGCTTCATCCATTGTGTTCAGATCCGTAATGTTCAGATCAAGTGTAATCTTCTCCGTAGGTGCACCAGTGTCAGACGGTGCATCTTGTGCGTTGATTACCTCACTGGATTTTGAGCAGTTTTGTTTGTCGAGGTCTGCTTCACAGGATTTTTCTGTCTGCATGTTGGTATCTGCAGGGAAGGGTGCAATGCTACCATCCTCCACCTGATCACTTTCTACAGATGCGGGTTCATTTAGATCAATAACCAACTTGTTACCACCAGTTTCAATAGGGCTATGATTCTTCTCCTTTATGGTAGCGCTATGAATCTTTTCCATTATGGCCGGGCTATGGTTCTTTTCCATTATAGCATTCTCTTGGAGGTCTTTTCCAGAATTACCAGCAGTGTTATTTCCTCCAAAAGATGGGCAGACTTCAACTATTGCATTTCCTTGGAGGTCATTTACAGAATTACCAGTAGTGTTATTTGCTCCAAAAGAAGGGCGCACAAGCTTTCTTCTCTTTGTTTTGTTGCTAACCTCATTCCTTATGTTAGTATCCAGCCCAGCCGCTTTGCTGCGCCTCTTAAAGTTCAGGAACGGAGGATCTGCGCTGTGTTCTCCTTCTAGTCCACTTGGCAGGTTTAGCTCTGCAGGAGAATAGGGCATCATCTTGTCCTGTTCACGGACCAACTGTTTACAACCATCTTCTGTAGGACTTCTGTTGTTGCTACCCCACTGTTTCGTTCTCTGAGAAAGTAAATAGAGCAATTGGTTCATTGAAGGCCCAATAATTTCTTTGGAAGGTAGTTGTGGCTTCAGTGATAAGCGAGAAAACACAGTCTTTTGTGGACGCTGACTAGGAACCGCCATGTTGCTTTCAGCTCCTACATCATGATCAGTATAATCTGAAGTGTAGGCTAATGCTTCATGTCCGGAACCTGGTGAGGCTGAACCATCACAATTAAAATCACGTCTCTGTTGTTCTTTTTCAAAGCCCTCAGGGTAAGCAGGGATTGGGATGTACTCAGTAAAGTTTTCTTTGTGTTGAACAATTGCTGATACTTCAGGAGCTTCAGGGTATACCGGAATACCTTGCTGACTTGATTCCGGAGGTGTTAGGGATTTTCTGCTGTTTAAATGTAGATGCTCAGATGCATACATCTCTTTGCATTGGTCGCAGTTGCTGTCGTAATCACCCTTCCAGTGAGCATTGTGTTCTGGAATAGCCAGAGATGAAGGATGATATGATGGGACATACGGAGTTGAGGTCAAATAGTTCCTTTCATCACCAGTTGGGGCCTGAGTTAAATATCGAGAACATGAAGAGCTGCTGCCTGCATATGACTGCTTTACTGACAACCTAACTCCATCAGTTGGGCCTTGCGTCATGCATCCAGAAGACAAGCTATTGTGCATATAATAATCAGAAAATGGGTATGACTGATTTGCCACAAACTGATCTCGGTGGTATCTAGCTTCCTGAGAGAAATGGGGAGACACTTGAGTTGAAGTGTGATTTGTCGTTGAGACATCTCGGAGATGTTCATGACCATGATAAGGTAATTTTATTTGGTTGCTGTGGATAGGAGCAGTTTGGAGTCCAAAAGATTCAGTTATGAAGGGCATCGACACATTTGGCTGCATCTCAAAAGTAGGTGGTACAACTGGATGCGTGCTTGTAGAAGCAGAGCAGTTTGTTTCGACAGTTGAGAACTTTGGGGTGCTCGAGGGTATCAAAGTTAGGGAAGAAGGATCAGGAGAATAAGGAGGACTATTTGGAGTCAAGCTCCTTTTGTGTGCTCTCCTTCTGCTGGAGTGCTCCTTTTCCAGATTAGCACTTTTTGAATTATTGCAAATAGGGTGCTCTACCCTCTTTTTGTCAAATAGTCCATATAGCTGGACAACCTGCAAATGGAATAACCGCCAAATTATATAACCTTGCAAACGGAAGGTTCATGAATTTAGAAATACAAATTTTGTAGCAAACCTGCTGGTAGGAAAGGTCGAAGTAGAACTTTTTTGAGATATAGTAGTTCTCTTCTATGGCAGGAAAAAACTCATCTTCAGTGAGGGGTCTGCACTTCCAAACAATATTGAAGCAAACCTAGGGGAAACAACAGCTCAAAACCGAATGAAGAGTTATTACCGTTAATCAGTAGGCGGCTGTCAGCATTACATGAAAAACAACAGTTCACCACAGCTAACTCCTATAGACTTGACGCCATGTCCCCATTACAAGTGGCCAGTAGTAAAATGAATGTGGGTTTTCACCAAATAACTGAGAATACATAGTTCACCATGCCACTCTTCAACATGTTCCCCATTATAAGCTAAGAGGCTAGTAAATGAATGTGGATTTTCAACAGCAATACAGAAAACATAATTCCACCTACTCTTACATACAGTAGTAAATGAGCCATGCCCACCCAATCTCTATATGAACCAAAAAAGGGTAATTGCGATTCACAGATCATACACTCACTACTTTCTCCAGATCTCTAGACCCAAGGGTGTAACGGTACCATATTGCGCTCGAACAATAATCAAGAGGCAAAGAACTACAATTGCAATCGACAGATGATTCAATCACTAGGTACTTTCTTAATCATGTTGACCATTGTAAGAGAGAATGCAGATTTTCAACAAAAAGTGAGAATACATAATTCCAACAACTCATATATACAGTAGTAAACAAGTAATGTGGACCTACACTTAAGATTCTTTATTTGAAGAGAAAAAGGGCAACTGCAATTCACAGGTCATGGAATCACACTATCACTAGTTTCTAGAGTTCTCAGCCCAACAGTGTAACAGTACCATATCGCAATGGCTTAATTAATAATTGAGAGGCAAAAAACTGCAATTGCAATTCACAGATAATTCAGTCACTAGTTCATAATGTTTGCTAACCATAACATTACGACAGATCAACAAAAAAAGAGGTATGTGTATGACAAGAGTGTGCATTACCTGCGCGGGGTACGTACGCCCGGTGGACTGGAACGCGGTCCTGCTAATATTCATGCCACCATCAGAGGCGGCCTCAAAGACACCATAGAGCTTCCGGTGGGTGTAGTCAAATAGGAACAGGGGCATCCCCTGCTTGACATTGGCCACAAAGGGCCCGTACTCTGGCGGAAGCCCGAAGACGCCGGTGTTGAAGCAGTGGTCCCTCGTGTCGCTGTTGGACATGAAGATGGCGCCGGCCATGCCGGTGGCGTCCTCCCTGAACGAGCACCTGGGTCCCTGGAGCCTCATCTTAAACTGCACAGGGGAGAATCAGTCAGAAACCTTGTCCAAAGATCATGATTTTGGTTAGACTAACAACAGTAACAGATTAGCATTACAGTGCACATAAATTTGATTCATAATAAAGCGGCAAGTGAACTAAAAGGCAGAGGAAACCCCCCAAAAAATTATAAAAGCAGAGGTTGTGGTCCATGGGAAGCAAAAAGCTCAGTTCGGCGTAATTTCGACCGTATAAAGGTGAGGAAAAAGAAAGGGGCCAAGAACAGTGGTGGCGTAGTGTTGAAAAATACGGCGGATTTGATTTGATTCGTCGAGGATAAAGAAGATTTTAGCGGTGCACGCGTCTCGTGGACGAAGGAAGGCAACTCGCCTTTTCGTTGTTGTTGCTATCATCAGGTTAACTAGTAATCCCCGGCCTCCCGCCGAAGAAACTAAAAAAAAACACAGGTAGATCGAAACCGAAGAAACTAAAGTTGGACTGCGGGCGAACTTGCGTGGATCCAAGATTGACTGGCCGGCCGAAGCGGGCGATGAAAAGGCAGCAAGCACAGTCACATCAACCTAGCAGTAGCAGAGCATCGACGGAGCGGTGCCAGAGGGGAAGGGGAAGAAGAGAAGAGAGCAGACCTCTTAGGTGCGCCGTGGTCGTCGGCGGCTGCGGTGGGTGTGCTTGTTTGCTTGTCCGTGCGTGCGTGCGTGCACTGGCGATTCTTGGGCGGCGGCGGCGCCTGGTGGAGCAGTCGATCTGGCTGGTTTCTTGGGAGGGGAGGGGAAGCGGCGGCGCGGTGTGGGAGGGATTAATGGTGGGATTTGATGGAGATTGGGAGTGGGGATTCGGCGCGATTCGGTTATTTATCTCGTATATCTATCTGTCTGTATCTTCCGCGGAAAGAAAGAAAGAAAGAAAGAAATCGTGTCCGCTTCGGCAATGGAGACGGAAGAGGAATCCGAGCAGAGGAGCCGGGGGTTTTCCGCCGCAACAGGAAGGAGGAAGCAGGGGACTGTGGGAGGGAGGTTTGGCGCGTGCGTGCACGCGTGTCGCGCCACCGCGATAGGTAGGTAGGGTGCGGTTGGACTTTACTCGGACTCCTCCTCCTCCTAGTGGTGGCCGTCATGGGCTGGTAGCACAACCACAGACGCAGCCACAGTTTGCGTGCAACCATAGTTTTTTAATCCACAGATGCAGCTAAAGTCATATTTGTAGGTAGCCCTTTGATTTCCTGGTGGAATTGATTTATGTGGTGTCAAAACGTCTCATGTTTTTTTTTTCAAAAGAGAGGCAAAACAAAAGGCAATGACTATTTGACGGGTAAATCCTCTCGAAGGCTCGTGGGCGTTTGAAAGTCGTGGCTTCACTTGGGACGGGTAAATCCTTCAATTGGGACGATCTATGTACGGATTCTTGTTATGTCGCTTAATGTTGTTTCTTGCATTTTATTTTTTTCGTATTTTTACTTCTGGTTTTAAGTGGTTTTGTTATGGTTTTTATTTTTCTATTTGGTTCTATTGTCCATCATTTTTTTTTAGTTTTTTGTTTTTTTAATTCTACTTATTCTTCTCCTTTGCGTATTATCGATAATACCTAAATAGTTCATCCCTATTAAGCTATTTATCTGAACATGCAAGTTATTCACATCATCAAGTAGGTCCATCATGCAGAAACCATTTTTCATTAATTCTTCATGCACAAGGTATCATTTAATTCACATGTGCATGCATTTAATTAAAAAAATCCAATTATGAGTTACCTCGCATTAATTTTCTATGCGACAATTTTTTCATGATTGCATATATAGTTGCTATCATTGTTGTAGGTTAACTAAGGGTGACATCTCCAATGTCTCTACTCAATATTGCTTTCGTCTCATACTATCTAGCTGATATATTGTCAAGGTAATAAATTAATAAAACAAAATTCACACTCATTTTTGGTTGTTTCTTCAAACAAATTTAGATTTTACTTTAAATAATATTTCTTTAAAAATAATTTATAATCAAATTATATTATGCTTCATAATTTTTCATATTTTAAAACATTAAATTATTTGTTATCAATTCATATAGAAACTCACGGAGTATCATGTATTATAAAAAAAATTCATCATATATTAAGAAATTATTCACCATACATTTACGAATTTTTTTACCATATATTAGAAAAATGTTAAAGAAAATTTTCAATGTGTACAACAAAAATTCCGTTGTATACGTGTACTATTTTTTTTCATTTTATATTAAGAAAATTTTCAAGGTGTACTATAAAACATTCATTATATATTTGAAGTTTTTTCATAGTAAATTAAGAAAAATTTCAGTGTATATTATAAAATGTCCATCGTATATTTTAAATCTGTTCCGTATATTTAAAAATTGTTTAATGTGTAGTACAAAATGTTCATTGTATTAGATATTTGTTCACTCTTGTTTCTAATTATTCAATGTAAATTTTAAAACTGATCAATGTGTATTTAAAAATTGTTCAACATATATATTCATGTCTTTTCAATATGTTTGAAATAAAAACTGACCAAGCAAAGAGGATGCTATGGTGAACCGGATGCTACAATAAAAACCTAAACGCTGTAGTGCCTTTTTTTGTTGAAAACTGCAAATGGGTCGGCCCAGTTGAATCCACCTTGTGGGAAGAACAGCTTATTGACGCACATGGGCGTCCTATAGGTACTCTCTATCTGATAAGGTAAACCTTTATGCATAAAGGTAAACCTAAAAAAAAGGTATGCATAAAGGTTATTTTTATGTGTTCAACGGTCATAATGTATCGTGTTTTAGACGCAACAGTAAAATTTTGTTAATTTATTTTTTTCATGTATTTTTGGTACCATGAGAAGCAAATAAATGCTTCTGAAAAAAGGAAGGAAATATGTGGCTCCTAAAAAAAGGAAAAACATATGACTCCACGAAAAGAAAAATTGTGAGTCCGTGAGAATAAAAAATATGTGCTTCCAAAACAAGTAAATCTATGGTTCCACGAGAAGAACAATTCATTTAAAAATTGTGACTTCGTGGAAATCACAGTTCAGTACGTCTTTGAGACACGATTAAGTACTGAGCCAGATTTTACGCAAAGAAAGTTCAACAAAACTTATCAACATGAAATCTAGTTTTAAAGATCTCTACGCGAGAAAAATAATGGTGAAAATGGTTCATGATCCGAACACAATCTAAGCGCGTTTTGAACATCTGAATCTACGAAAAAAGGATAAACAATCAACTGTCCATCCTTCACACGCGGGATGAAAAAAACCATCCAAAACTCTCTAGTTGCGATAAGTAGCACTGATATATTGCACCACATATCATCACCAAAAGCAAAACTAACAATTGCAATGGATATCCTCTAATTAGTGGTTCCACCAAAACAAAGTCTCATCCTGATCTTACCATGACGATGCTCGTTCCGTGATAGGACAAGAGATCATGAACCGGAGCTATCACCGGTTCATACGTACGTGTTCTTGAGACGTGGTGCTCCGGCTCATAGGAGAGGCGATGGACCATTTTAATTATTATAAAAAAGTAGCTATGTTCACACCTCCTTGTTTACCATTTCCTAATTATTTTTCTTTATATATAATAAAAGAAAGTATGGATTTGGTTTAGGTTACTTCGAGATCAATGTATATGGTTTTTAGTTTTGAGGGAACGAGTGTGACGAGAAAAAGAAATCACGGGTTCTTAGTATCAATATTTTTACCATATCTTTATTACACCGGATCTGGACACTAGCATATAGAACACATCAGTATAGTACATTACAAATTGTTCCTCTTTTTGCTTTCCCACATGTTTGATTATCCTTTCTAAATTTTCTCATGACTCAATTACGTACAAAAGAAATCACATCCTATCATCCACGAAAAGAACCGAGAAACCAAAACAACATGCTGCACAAACAAAACTTAATCTCCACCACTTGATCATTGCTATCGCGGGTGGCGTGTGGTGTATACCCAAGGCCCAACCCAATTTGTGTGACAAAGCGTGAAACGTACAAAACAACCATAAATGCACATACTCAATTGCAGTTGGATAGAAGCATCACAAACACAAGGGTCAAGCCGGAAATAATAATTGAAATAGTCTTGTGGGATGGAGGAAGGGGACACAAAAGAATGACAATTAAGGTACATCTAGATGTACCCTAGACGTACCTTAATAATTAATGCATCAACTATGCCATAATTCATGAATGATGTTATTGAAATGCATCCAAGGCATCGACAACACATGGTGATTGATTGACACTAAACCACATCCACGTACACAGCCAACACACAACTCAAGCGTATATAAACTGACCGATATTGCAAAATGCAATTGTTTTGTATGAGTTAAAAAGTGAGCTTCGTCAACCTCATGAATGATCCTCTCAACACTACATTGTTCAATGTGTTAAGTAGTAGCATGGGATTGGAGGGTGGCAGGAATCATAACGCACAATGCCAATTCAATGGTCATATAAGGTTTTAAAGTTTAGCATCGCCAACAAGCGATAAATCAAAGGCCGAGCGATGCAAGTTATGGATGGTGAAGGATAATCGGTGATCATGCCAAGGAACTAAACATGGTGGATGTCCCAACAACCACATCGTGAATGGGATATGTATGTAGTATTGTGAGGTGATGAGAAGATGAGTGTGATAAGGTGAGGCCAGTTATCTAACTTGCAATCGTTGTTCGACTATAGAAAACCCTTCATATAATCCAATAAAGACTTCATTGCAGGAATTAAAAGAATGTAATTAACATATTGGAAGCTATAATGAGGATTGTATCGTTGATTGGTTGGAAAATAAATATAGATGAACTAATAGTTGAATTGTTATTTTGAGCCTGTCAGTATTGGAAAGAGATATTCATGCACGAAACCTCTTGTCCAACAAGGCTAAATTCATGATAATAGGTGGAAAATAAGTTTTCTCTTTTTCTATCATCCCTCGATAATTGAAATATCCATATATGTTTGGAACTTTTAACAATCTTGCAAACAATAATCTATGTAAGTTGGAATGCTATAAAAATAGAAATGGAGCACATTCAAAATTGACAAATGAGCGTTATCGTGATAAGAAGAACCAGCCAACAGATTAAAAAATATTTAGTAGTGAGTAGAAGTGCGAGGTGACAGGAATTCAAATGTGTACACACGTTACCACCAAGTCCCACCTATGCCACATCACCGTCTAGGCTCCTGAATATGACGTAGTTTCCCTACCTTCTTGATTTGAACAGGTAGCGCAGTTGTTTAGACAGACCCATGTGCCAAAACAGGAACCAATGTGCTTAACCTATGCATGTACACATCTCCATTCAGTGCACTATCCAATAGAGAATATGTGTCTCTCACGTGATGTTTGTGTTAATACCATTTTGTTCTAATTGTTCTTATATTACATCATGTTGTTCGGGCTCAAATAATTACAATCCACTTATTCTATTTTGATCTCTTCACAATTGAAAAGGCTAAAACAATGGTGCATATGGACTGCTGACATCAAATGTTGTTAGGCCTTTTCTGTAGGATTTTTGGTGGCATATATGGAGGAAATAGGTCTAAAGTAAAAATCTATATGAGCCACTACTCATGCACGCCGAGTGTACCCTTCTTACTTAGGGAATGGACATATACCTTCTAGTCCTAAGCAAGATTGAAAGAGATGTAACTCTCCTAAGAATTCTGACACTAGTTACATTTAAAAAAAAACATCCGGGGTACTAGAACAATCAAAACTGTATTTAAGTTGGGGGGTTGGGTGGGGAGGGGGGGGGGGGAGGAGGGCGGTAGGTGGGTATGTAAGGGAGGGAGAAAATATTTATGTAACTCGATGCACAATTTTATTTGGTTGGCTTGGGCAATAAGTGCATATATGGAATGACACCTATATAGAATGACCAAGAGCACACTCGCATTTCCCTGTCATTATTTTTCCTTGCTTGAGTGACCAAAGAACCCCCACACACCACCGCGGACCTCATGCCCGGAAAGACCATACTTGCTTTATCGATGGCTTCATGTCGTCAACCTACACAAGCTGGTGATATATAGCTAGCTAGGATTGGGAGGGAACAGGATGTTGCACACGCATAAGCCATATGCCACTGATGTCATGCCCACTAGTTACACTGAACTTGCATAACTGACATGCGACATCGTCCCTTTGGAATGCGCGGGATTGTACCATGGTAGTACGTGAGGTGTAGGAAGCATAGCAGTAGAATTATTCCACTAGCTACTAGGCCTGTACGTTGTGGAGACTGAGTAGAAAAAGGAAATCATGTGTCTATAAGGTCCACTGAACTTGCATAACCCTTGTGCGACAGTGTTCTTTGTACAGCTACTGGACGGCAAAGATACTACGTAATGTAAAATGAAGGGGCGCCGGAGCAGTGGTTTCGGATTTGGCGGTGTGTGCTCGATGCGATTGAAATCCTTGTCATGTGGTAGACTAGGTTTTTTAGCTTGTGCCGTTTTTTGGCTCAATTTTCCTCATAAACAGGGTTGCTATGTATGGTTTTCGACCCGGTTTTTCTTATAACCCGGATTAAATTTTTTTTGGAACGAGATCAAATTCAGGTGGGGAATTCCCCCTCCCCCCCCCCCCCCCCCCGGTGACAGCTTCAAAAAAAAGTGTTGACATTGACTAGTAGTAGGAAAGTCAAATGAAGTGTTTAGAAGGGTGATTCAGCCAATAAAGGATAAACATTGCAGCCTTTTAATAACCTATTGATTTAATTTTCAATCCTAAACTTTAACCCCAATCAATCTATACCCCGAATTAACCATGTAGTGCAGATTTGAACCCTCGTCGCGGTTCTGACTCGGTCAAGCGGTTTTGATTGCATGGACTGCTGATTGGGCATTATCATCTTATCTTTCGATCCCTCCTTATTTATGTGGCACCAACCCAAGACAAAAGAATATCTCCTTAACCTCCACACTTGATTGTTGCTATCACTGGTAGCGTGTGGTGTATGTGGTAGCCAGCAAGGACTCCATCTTGGCCTTGTTGCCCGATAGAACGTACATGCTGTGAGGTCGGCGCAAAGGCAAGGGAAGGAAGAAAATGCTCCACTCGCAACGCCCGGTGATGATGAGACGGGCACGCTGACGACCATGTGGGACGAATTGCACTATGAACAATCCCCAGCTCCAACACTTGGAGGCGAAACAATCGCACACGTAGAACTCTCACCACCTCCTCGTTATCGCGTCGTATCTTAGATAGAGTCGTCCTCGTCCACAGGGTACAACATTTGCTCACAAACCTCACTGCTCGCCGCCTAACTCAAGGTAGGGCAACCAGAAAAGGTGCGCACACTATTTTATGGGACGTCGTAGAGGTGGGATGAACGGTACGTGATCCATGGAAGCAAGACAAGTGTGCGGCATAGGGGCATCTAGGGTGCATGTTGCATATCCAAACAGGGCACGAGTATGCCCATGTTGACGAGGTGGAGAGGGGAAGCAAAGGTGAGGACTGCCAACACCTTCATGTGTAGGTGGTTCGATGTGTTTGTGCAATAGTCTGATATATGACCATCAGCACTAAGCTTGGCAAACCAGGACAGTTTCATGGTTCGATTCATATGAGAGCTTGGTGTACATATGTATTATGTTTAGTTCAGTTTAAATCAAATCAGTGACGATGGATAATTGTATTTATTTGGAAATAGTCCAGTTCAATTGTTTGGTAAAAAAACTTAGAACTAATTTTTTTGTTGGCGACACATTTGGAACAAAACCTTATAATTCTTTTGATCTGATTGAACTAATTTTGGTGCTTGCATCTAATAGTTGGTGTTCATATATTAAGTTTATGCAATGGCCAATGGATGTGGACAAAGTTTCCATGGATGTTTCTGTTCACAGTCCCTTTATCTCTTGAAAGACAAATATTTTTCTCCATATTTTCTATTTTGAAGTTCACCATAAAAAATAATAGAGAGAGAGAGAGAGGGCTGTTTAATTTTGACATTTACAGAGAGAACCATGTTGGACATGATTGGTGTAAAACAACCAAAACATATGTGCAATCGTTGCAACATGCATACAATTAACTAGTGTACAATAATATTATGGTCATCGACGGCTGAGGCAATGATGGGCTAGAATTGCGGCCGACCAACTGGCTAAAAGTAAACAAACATAGCTAGTGTAGGAATGACATTGAATCAGGTGTTTGAGGCGCTGCGATCCAGCAACGTTGGAAGATGGGGAAGAATGTTAGTCAGAATGAAGAGGGTAGTGTTCACGCATCCGGTTTTTGGAGCGTGCGCGCAGAGACGATGAATCCACAAGGAAGAATGTTAGGCAAGATGAAGGGGGTGGGGTTCACGCATTTGTTAATATGGCATTGTAGATGCAAGTGAGAGGGTGTGTGGAGCGTATTTATGAATTATAATGGTGTATGTCAGGCGAGATGGCAACAAGTACCGTAGAACTTAGGTGGTTGGGCGCATTAGGATTCGGTTTGAAAAGTACCATAGACTAGAATGTACATATAGGACGCCACGTTTGCTGATAAAGTACCGGTGAATTTACTTGGAATGTACATAGTGCTACTGAGGATACACATTGTTTGGTCAGTTGGGGCGGCCACGGCCAGGACACGGACGGGCGCACGAGCGTGGCCACCGCGAGCGGGGCGTGACGGGCGCACAGGGCGGCTGGTGGTGCACCACCGCAGTGCGCGCAAGGGCCGGCGCGAGCACCAACGGCCGCAACGTCCTCCACCGTGGGAGATGAAGAAGGCATTGGAGGACCTTATTGTTTTTTTAAACAATGAGGGGTCTTTCTGCAAAATAATTTTGTAATTTGATCCACATCATCCTTACATGTAGGCCTCATCTGTCATAAACATACTTAAATGAAGTAAATCGAGCAATCTGTGATTTTTGCAAAAGAATAGTAAAAAATAATGGTTTTCATAGAAAAAACAAAAAAAATTATGTTTTCTTAGTGTGAGTGAATCGGTAACAAAACGGAATGAAGGTCCAACGGCCCAATAGATGAAGAGCCCTTTATATGTACGTATATTCTCTTCCTCTTCCTCAATCTTGAATCTAGGTTTACAATTTTGGGGGCGATGATGACGGAGAACGACGACGACAGCGCCGGCGACAGGTGGGCCCGCACCGTTTTTGGGGAGATCCGACGCTTCCAATCCCTCAGGCCTCGCCCAGGGAGGGTCCTCCGCTGCACCCCGATGCCGTCGGAGGTGAGGGCGAGCGTGAACAAATCACTGGCGATCTGGCCACTTCCGCAGAGCAGGCGCGACGGGGTCGTGCTCCAGGTCGCCCAGAGGATGGCTGTGCTCCAAGGCTGCTTCGCGCGGCGCTGCGGCGCCATCCCGGAGCCCGAGGCCAGCCGCGCCGCCGCCGCCGCGGAGGCAGCCTCCGCGTACGCCGCCGGCAAGTCCCTGGCTACCGACGAGGAGCGGTCCGACCTCCGACGTCTTCCGGACGTACGTCAGGGAGATGTGGTTTAGCGCCTACCGCTACGGCATGTCCCGGCCCCAAGCCGCCGGCACCTTCATGGCAGGCCCCGCTACCCGTCGCCGTATGCTCCGCAGGTTCCAGCCGCTCCGAGGAGTAGGGCAATAGGGCGTCGCCCACGTTTTCATCCAACGTGAAATGCTCTTCATCGTTGGCGTCTATGGTTAGTATTACTAGTATCTTATCCAGTGAGAAGAATGGCTCTCCTTTTGTGGGTGTGTATGGGTTAGTACTATCTCATGTCTATTTGAGATTTCAGTGAGAAGACTCAACTTATGTTTGTTTCTGAATCTGGACTCTCTGCTATATGCATTGTCAAGCAAGTTTGTCACTTCGCATCAGGTATTTATAAGTTGGGCATGTGTGTTCTTGTTTGCTTGTAGCGCTTCATCATTTAATATAGATTCAAGAGTATATTGTTTGTATATATGCTACCCTACTGTGTTCGCTTGGGAGTTGGGAGTAGTCTAGTTTCGTTGAAGATGATAAATGCTTCTTGATTTGCAACTAAACCTGGGAATAGTTTGTAATCCAAACCAAACCCAGATCAAGCCATGCATGTACAAATTCATCAATCAAACCAAACCAATCCAAACTATACGTGCTGAAATCCAAGCCATGCCAAACTGCTCCAGTATTCAAGCCACACCAATCCAATCCATTCCTTAGAATTGGTTTGAGCCCAAAGTTTCAGACTATGGACACATGCACATGTACAGGTAAATAGCTCATTTCCATCAGTGAACAATTTTGCCGTTGATGCATGCTCAGTAGGGAGGTGGAGGCAGCAGCGCATCTGCGGAGGCAGCAACAAAGGGTGGCGGCGGTTGGGCGAAGGCAGCTCCGAAGGGCGGCAGCAGCAGCGGAGCTGCAGAGGCCGGCCGCGGAGGGCGAAGGGCGGCAGAGGAGGCCGATGGCCGTCGGCGGAAGCACCTGAACCTAACGCTAGTCACGCCTCAGGTGAAAAGAGATCAAATTGATCGTGAAACTGGTTTTTATCCATGGACTCAAACGGTCCGAGACCAATTTATTCCAGTCCAGACCAAACCAATGTAATATGTTAATCACTAAAGTCTAGACCAAACCAATTTATTTATGTATCAAACAAAAGGCAACATATCATCAGCATATCAAAGATCAGAGACAAGAGTTAGCTTCTTGAACATTAGGGGAAATCGAACAGTTATCCAATATAATCATACTATCCGAATATTCATTTCTGGTCCCTAGCTCAGCTGCTCCCTATATCCCATCCTTTCTTTATTCATCAAGTGTATTCCTTTCATGTATTGCCACCGTATTTTAACAACGGGAGGATGAGCTGGCGCTCTCCAACGGCAAGATAACGTCACGGTACAGCACAACGGAGAGCGCGGTACTGAAGCGCATCTGGATTCTGGACCGAGTTGGGTCGTCATCTACTAACGGACACAGTAACGGGCACCTATATATATTAACTCGGCGTCACGCAGGTACCCTACTTTTTCCCGTCCCTCCACCCATCTCATTTCCCCATCTAGCCGCCGCCCAAGCGCAATGTCGGACTATGGATCTTCCTCCGCCGCCGCACAGAATCGATTGCCCTGGATGTGACAAGAGCCTGCTAACAAGCATAGCTCGCACCATCTACCTTTTAGTCCATCCCGGGGCTTCTGGATTTACTTTCCCAATTGATTCAGCAGATTTTGTTGGGGAATGACTTCCTCCATCGTCAACTCCATTGCATCCTGGGTTTGTCCCCACAGAGCTGCACAAGCTGAATCAGCAGTTGCTGGTACACGCTGCTCATCTGATGCAGCCTCCATCGGAGTCGACTCCACGTCATCTTGTGCAATCTCGGTCCGAACAGGGAAGCTGACATGCAGAAGGGGAGGTGGGGGGTTGGAAGCGTGCAGAAATTAGCCATTTTATCCTTTCAAATGCTCCGCCGCCGCCGCCGACGGAGAGGGCCGGAGAACCCAAGATTCGCCGCCGCCGACGGAAAGGGTTGCTCTTGCTTCACTTCGCCGCGCAGCCGCCGCCGGAGAGGGTCGCTCCTCGATTCACTTAGCCGCGCAGCCGCTTCGACCCGTGTCTGGACACTTTCGCGTATCGGGGTGGGGTACACACACGTCCAACATCACTTTTTTTAGTAACAGACGGAACGACGCTGAATTAACGTCCGTCTGCAGTAATTTGTTCCACGGCACAGTCGGGATTTCATATTACTCCCTCCGACCATGAATAAGTGTACGTTTTTCTTTTTTGGAAGTCAAACATTTTTAATTTTGATCAAATTTTTACGCAAAAATAGCATCATATGTGATATCAAATCACTATATTATTGAACTGCATGTTAAGATAAATCTAGTGATATTAGTTTAGTGTCATAAATAATGCTATTTTTTTCTAGAAAGTTGATCAAAGTTAATAAAGTTTGACTTAAGACATGTCCAAACGTATACTTATTTGTGGACGGAGGGAGTACGTGCGACAGACCAAGTACTCTCCGTTACTTACCACTAACCGAACCGTTCCGTACGATACTTTTCCGTTCGTATATCCATCGACCGGCTGTGTTTTGTAAATCAGCGCTGCACACATCCACCCATCCCGACGCACAGACATGCAGACTGGATACCAGGTCCAGATGATCCCACCTGCAGATTAACCGTGTCCCATACTATCTAACTATACTATAAGTATACCTCGCGCGTTGCTGCGCGAATTGCTATGAAAACTATATGCACAAATAAAATGTATAAAAATATGATACATTAAGTTGTCTAAGTGAAGATGCAACAGAAACATGTGTGTATTAAAAATTATTAGGATGGATAATAAAATGATTAAAATATGGTTGATATGAAGATTGCATTTAGAGATTTATAAATATATTAGTTGAGATGAGATGGACAATTGATTGGCTAAAAAATGAATGATGTGGATAGCTTGCATGTGAAAAGAGACAACTTAAATGACCTAAGTGGATGACATGGATAATTGATTGGCTAAGAAAATAGATGATGTGGATAGCTTGCATGTTAAGATAGACAACTTAAATGATCTTTAGTGGGGTTTTGTTTTATAAGAAGTATAGATTGGAAAATGCATGGCGAATAATTAAAATAGACCCGAACCTGGTGGAATATGATCCATCAAAATCCTGTGGCGTCGTATCTCATTGATTCCCCACCATCTCACACATATACTTGTAGGTCACCCTACTTGATGCTGTAGCAGTCATCACACTCAAAAGTGGCATACCTTGAGGTTTGGTTGTTCACTGTATCGTTCCTTTTATATTCCAGTGTAAAAACTGCCATCTTTAGATGAGAGGTGATGATACCATCTTGGAGGGAAGTGGGTGAGCTAGGGGAATGGGAGAGGAAACACCGGCTAGATGGGGCGGCAAGGACGCCGGGGAGGAGTGGATGAGATAGGGATTTGGGAGTTGTCAACACAGGGCGAGGGGAATGGGATCCAGCAAGACGCGGGGAGAGGAGTGGTAGTTGTACTAGAGGAGTGGGTGAGGGTAAAATTGGAAATAAAAACAATCGTTAGGTCAAAAATTTGTATGTGAAAAGAAAAAAGCATCCTACATTTTGGGACGGATGGAGTAGTACCTAAGGATTACAACTCATGACCTATGGCACATCACTTCTATAAATTGACATGTTTCATTCTCTTAGCTTCATTCATGCATCCCATTGCTGCACTACTCTATCACAACGAGATCAAACTCTTAATGTTCGGTGATGAAAACATATGTTATGTCACTTGGGTATATAGGATTGGAAGGCAACGGAAATTCAGATCCGAGACTGAACAGGCCGGTATGTACAAGAGGAAGAACAGAACTGGTCTTGTCGCCGCCGTAGCTTGCAATGGGAGGATTTGAGCGAGGAGCCAGCCACTCCGGCGTCCCCATGCAAGATCGGCTAGATAAGAGTGATCACAGTTCACTAGTAGAAAATGGGGCAACCGTCTAAGCCTTTAGTACCGGTTTGGGCGTCCAGGCGGGCGAGGAGCTCTCGTACCGGTTCTAGTTAGGAACCGGTACTAAAGGTTTTCCAGACGGCAGGGCTGGTCCTTTGGTACCGGTTCAAGTGTAGAACCGGTACTAATTAAGCATACTCATACCCTGTCCCATGCACCCACCCGATTCATCCTTCATTTCTACCTCTCTCTCACACATTTGTAAACATTTTGCACCTCTCACACTCAACAAATCTTCATTTTTTGTCCACCATTTTAACAAGATTAACGACATCTATCTATCCAAGGGTTAGCAATATCATCCTTTCTTCCGGCGTTCCTAATTTAGCTCATCTCTTTGCTAGTCAACTCGTATTATTTTTCTAGTGCTAGCAAGGTGTTCGATGAAATGCCTAGCTAAGGTTGGGATTTTATTTTATTTATATGAAATTTGAGCTGAAACTATATTATGTTTTGTAGGTTTTGGTATCATCCCCATCCTCACCGTTGTCGATCGCCAGCGTCGTCCCCTAGCCGACACCGTACCACCTCGGTGAGCCCCTTCTTTTTTACAAAAAAAACTTAGTTTCCGCACATATGAAGTCAGAAAGGGTTGAAAATTGATGGTTACGACGCAATAAGCAAAGGACACAAGCGAATAAAAAATGAAGACAGATGAAGTCAGACAGGGTTGAAAATTGATGATGTGGCTTTGAATGGTTCATTTTGAAGACACAAAAAGTCTCGATGAACTGAAGGATTTCTAGATATATCAACAAAACACACGGTTTCGCCTGCATACAGCCCAACTGTAGCTCGTGAGTGCCCGCACATCAAATGCACCGTTGGGCGTATGCAGGCCAATCCGAATGATTTGTATTTGGTCGATGAACTGAAGGATTTCTAGATATATCAACAAAACACACGGTTTTGCCTGGAGACAGCCCAACTGTGGCTCGTGAGTGCCCGCACATCAAATGCACCGTTGGGCGTATGCAGGCCAATCCGAATGATTTGTATTTGGTCGATGAACTGAAGGATTTCTAGATATATCAACAAAACACACGGTTTCGCCTGCATACAGCCCAACTGTGGCTCGTGAGTGCCCGCACATCAAATGCACCGTTGGGCGTATGCAGGCCAATCCGAATGATTTGTATTTGGTCGATGAACTGAAGGATTTCTAGATATATCAACAAAACACACGGTTTCGCCTGCATACAGCCCAACTGTGGCTCGTGAGTGCCCGCACATCAAATGCACCGTTGGGCGTATGCAGGCCAATCTGAATGATTTGTATTCGTACACACCAAGTGTCCGAGAGGTGGGATATATATAGGATTCGTGTGCCTCTTTAGCCCTGGTTGCTAGCACCAAGTGTACAGGCCGGTTCCCAGATCCAACGACTCACAAGCCGGATCCAACGGCTCACAAGCGCTTAAAAGAAACACGCGATCCGTGTACTTCTTCCTGATTGGTGGGATTCAGACCCGGGTGGGGCCAGTGCTGTGGTACCGGTTCATGTGGAGAACCGGTACTAATTTAACTCATGCCCACCCGATTCATCCCTGTCCCATGCCTACCCGATTCTTCCTGATTGGTGGGATTCAGACCCGGGTGGGGCCAGGGCTGTGGTACCGGTTCATGTGGAGAACCGGTACTAATTTAGCTCATGCCCACCCGATTCATCCCTGTCCCATGCCCACCCGATTCATCCTTCATTGATGATTTTTGATATACATATATACATATATAATGATTTTGATATATCTATGATGTTGTCTAATTAATGATTTTTGATATACATATATAATGCAGATGAGTCGGCAATGGATGTACGGTGACCGGTGCCATCCCGACTTCATTAAAGGCATGCATTATTTTCTCAGCGTGGCTGAGGCAAACAAACGGACGAATGGTTTCATCTATTGTCCATGTAGTTCCTGTAAGAATATGAAGGATTACTCGACCTCAAAGACCATTCACGTCCACCTGCTGGAGAACGGTTTCATGCCCAGCTATAATTGTTGGACCAAGCACGGAGAAAGGGGGGTTATATTGGAAGACAACGAAGAAGAAGAGGATAGTGACAACTATCCTATTTTCACTGAAGACGGTGATAGTAGAATGGGGGAAGACGAAGCTGAAGAAGAGCCCATTTTTGATGACCCGATTTTTGATGACCCCGATGACGATTTGGGTCGGGCCATTCTTGATGCGAAGATAAACTGCGAAAGTGAAAAGGAGAGGTTGAAGTTGGAGAAAATGTTAGAGGATCACAACAAACTGTTGTACCCAAATTGCGAAGATGGCCAGAAAAAGCTGGGTACCACGCTGGAATTGCTGCAATGGAAGGCAGAGAATGGTACTGCTGACAAGGGATTTGAAAAGTTGCTGAAAATAATAAAGAAGATGCTTCCAGGGGAGAACGTATTGCCCTCTAGTACGTACGAAGCAAAGAAGATTGTCTGCCCTCTAGGATTAGAGGTGCAGAAGATACATGCATGCATCAATGACTGCATCCTCTACCGCAAGGAGTACGCGAATTTGAATGCATGCCCGGTATGTGGTGCACTGAGGTATAAGATCAGGCGAGATGACCCTGGCGATGTTGAGGGCGAGTCCACCCCCAGGAAGAGGGTTCCTGCGAAGGTGATGTGGTATGCTCCTATAATACCACGGTTCAAACGTTTGTTCCAAAACAAAGAGCATGCCGAGTTGTTGCGATGGCACAAAGAGGACCGTAAGAATGATGTGATGCTAAGACACCCCGCTGACGGGTCACAGTGGAGAAAAATCGACAGAAAGTTCAAGTCATTTTCAGATGACGCAAGGAACTTAAAACTTGGTCTAAGTACAGATGACTTTAATCCTTTCGGGGAGCAGAGCTCCAGTCATAGCACCTGGCCAGTGACTCTATGTATCTATAACCTTCCTCCTTGGGTGTGCATGAAGCGGAAGTTCATTATGATGCCAGTGCTCATCCAAGGCCCGAGGCAACCAGGCAACGACATTGATGTGTACCTGAGACACATCCAGAGACAAAGAGCGAAAAAGAGAGAGAAAGGACAAGGGGCAGGGGTGAAAAAAGTGCATGTGCACAAGTGTTGGAGAAAAAGAAATACAAAAAAGAAATAGAAATAGAAAAAAAAGAAATAGAAAAGAGAAATAAATAGAAAAGAAAAGAAAAAGAGAAAGAAATAGAAAAAAAGAGAAAGAAATAGAAAAGAAAAAGAGAAAGAAACAGAAAATAAAAGAAAAAGAAATAGAAAAGAGAAATAAATAGAAAAGAAAAGAAATAGAAATAGAAAAGAAAAAGAGAAAGAAACAGAAAAAAAAGAAATAGAAATAGAAAAAAAAAATAGAAAAGAGAAATAAATAGAAAAGAAAAGAAAAAGAAATAGAGAAAGCAACAGAAAATAAAAGAAAAAGAAATAGAAAAGAGAAAGAAACATAAAAAAAGAAATAGAAAGGAAACAATAATAGAAAAAAAAAAGGTGGCGTTCGGCTATGTTTACCCTAATGAAGATGGAGCAACGCACCATCATATGCCCATTCCACCTGGCTGTGTTCGTGTCGGGGTGGATGAAGTTGTTTCGGGTTATGAAACATTGGAGCTTGATTTTCCTAGAGGTGACGATGAGAAGACAATGGCCGATGTCAAGCACGGTTTCACCCTATGGCCCAAGAAACACATCGTCCTTTTGCAAAGGCCACAGACTCCTCGTAGTCCACCTGAGCAGGAAAGGCCACCGACTCCTCTTCGTAGCGGTCCACATGAGCAGCAAAGGCCATCGACTCCTCCTGGTAGCAGTCCACATGAGCAGCAAAGTCCACATCTACCTGAGAGGGACCCCAGCGTGAGTCCGCCATCTCGAGATCCTCCGCGTAAGACAGCGTCCTTTAAGCGGAACGGTACACCGCCTAGGAAGATACCTAGAAAGGAGAAACCACTGCTTCCTATTGAGAAGTTACCTTGGGAAAAAACTATCGAGGAAAACACGGAAACCTCTAAGTCCGAGCTGAAAGCCTTTTTTGCTAAGAAAGTGCCAGAGATCCCTTTTAAGAAGACTCTAGATCTGGTGAAAGTTGTGCGTACCGTTGAGAATCTATATGACCCTGTACCATCGCCGCCATCTGACTATAGGCGTTCTATACAAAAGTCGTATGACGAGATGATGAGGGCTAAAAAACCCACTCAATCGGGTGTCACAGCGAAAAAAGGGAAAGAACAAGTGCACCAGCTCGGACAACAACCCGTCCAATCGGTCCCCCCTCTCATGGTGTTTGACGAGAAGTCCGTTGAAAGTTCTCGACAATCCATCGAGTACCCCTTACATGAAGGAGCATATCAATATGTTGAAGGGAAAGATTTGGTCGAGAATCTCAGGAAGCTACCAACAAGTATGCGTAATTTGCATACGTGGTACAGTAATTCCATAAAGAAAGGGATCCGGTGTATCATGGTTGGAGTTAAGGAAGAGCACTACTTCCAAGAATACACTGTGAGCGTTGACTTCAGCGATCTTTTTCAGTTATACAATCTCCGGGCCCTCGACAAATCTATCATCAGTTGCTATTGTCTGTAAGTGATTTATTTATGTAATTTGAGAAGTCTTTAGCTCAGCTCGTTCTTTGTCTGCAAATTATAATCTTTTGTGCGCTATATTATGCAGATCGAAGATGCTCGAATGCAAAAGGGATGAAATCAAGCACATTGGGTTCATTGACACGGATACAATGCATGAAGTAACCATAGAGGATCCCATCTTTAACAGGGATACACCGGAGACTTTGCTAAGGTTTTTGAAGCGACAACGTGACAAAAAGATAATACTTTGGCCTTACAACTTCAAGTGAGTGTACTGTCTTATAAGACATTTCTCTTTTTCTCACGAGATGTTCAAATTTTAACTGATGACTTATATATATGGCACTGCATATTTAAACGTGCGCAGGTCCACTTTATTCTTATCGTTATCGATATGTACGAAGGAAAAGTTGAAGTCTTTGACTCGCTTAACAAAGAGGCTATACAATACAAGACGGCTTATTTTATGCTCAAAAAGTAATTTTAATTCATATCGGTTTTTTTCGTTAATTTCCTAATATCAACTAATTGATAACTTTTTTATGCATTTTCTTTTGTCGGGCAGCGTATGGGAAACGTTCATCAAGGAAGATAAGTCCCATGAATGGAAACCGAAGCTGACATGGCGTTTGAACAAAGTAAATAGTACTACCTAGGTCCACACACCTTTATCATACTTGATTATTGTTTAATTGAATTATATTCTTGTACAGAAATCCCCGCAACAACCACAGGGGACTGATCTATGTGGATACTACGTTTGCGAGAACATCCATAAAATTGTCAGCGAGAGAACAAATAATGAAATGAATAAAGAGGTACGAAAACAATATTCACAAATTTATTTTGTTATCATATATAAGTTGTGCTTAGTTTCAGTAATAATTGTTTGATTGTGATTTGATATATATATACACACACATAGCTCATGTATTCATTTGTATCTCATTCTTTTACAGTTGGCAAGAAAGCGGGACAAGATCTCAATCGAGGAACGGTTCAAAGCAATTGGCGATGAATTGGCGGGATTTTTCCTTCGTGACGTCATACCGCCATTCGGAGAGTTTCACTATGAATGATGTACATGTAACATATAGTTTGACTCGGAGATCGAGTACCACTATTCTGCATGTAATAGATAGTATGCCTCGGAGAGTACCACTACTATATATGCATGAAGATCGATCTTCATGCATACGTATACTACTTAATTTGCGATCGCAATTACATGTGTTATATATTATATGCACCAAGTTGCTATGCATCACCTTTTATCTTCATGTACTACCTAAACCCAAACGCGTAGCAGGCGCATCGACGCGATATGAAACGGTCCGATACCCCTAAACCACTCCCTAAGCATCGACGCGATATCCGATACCCCTAAACCCCTAAAAACCCTAAACCCTGAATTAACCTTTGGTACCGGTTCGTATTGCAAACCGGTACCAAAGCTCCTTTGGCCTGCGCACTCCCGGAGGCCCACGTGGAGGCCCCTTTAATACCGGTTCGCAAGGAACCGGTACCAAAGGGGGGGGGAGCTTTAGTACCGGGCCTTTAGTACCGGTTAGGGAACCGGTACAAAAGGCCCTCCCGAACAGGTACTGATGAGCGATTTTCTACTAGTGGTTAGTCTGGCTTCGCACGACTGCAAAAATGACCACCACTCCGATATGAAACATATTGCCCAGGACCAAGGATTTTGTTACCGAACGAAATTTCGCGATTTCGAGCTGTTACCGCATATTTCGCTACCCCTCGGTAAATAGGCGTACCGAGCAAAAAATACCGATTTATTTGAAAATTTTGAATTCAAACGCTCACTATATACTTAAATATATGGCATCTCTTTCCTGTAACAGAATTGTCCATGGCCTAGTGGCAAAGCAGTGCGTTCGTCCAGAGCGAGACGTGGTTCGTGTCTCGCTGCTCGCATCTTTTTTGCTTTTGAGCATAAAAAGTTGAAAAAACTTTGTCTAATCGGGGGAGCAACAAGGGACTTGAACCCGTGACATTTGAGCTAGAACGGGTGTACATGAGCTGCCACTACGGTAAGGCAATGTTGGCTACCATTAATTGTTACATATTTTTATATATCGGCTTCAAAACCGTTTTGAATTCAAATTTTGAAACTAAATATCGTTCGAAAATTTTCGGTATTTCGTGGTTACCGTGGTAACATCGAATTTCGGTGACCCTCGGTAAAAAATGTTCATTCGTGATCCAAAACCTTGCCCAGGACTATTCATCTTCACCATCCATCAGCCAGAGCGGCCATCTCAGGTGACACAGACCACCCATCGGCTGGAGGTCACAAGATCTCAGGTACCAGCCGCCCGTAGCGCATCTGAATGGGCCCTTCAACGAAGACGCATTTGCAGCAGAGGACGAGGACGAGGACGAGGGCTCCATCAGCATCAGAGTGCCATGGACGCGAGGGCCATCCACCACTGGCGGGGGCCTGATCGACGCAATAGGGGGAAGGGGATGGGGACCAGGATCCGTGCGAGCCGAGCCTTCCGTATCCGAATGAACGATGGCGAGGCAGAGGTTATGGAAAGCCGCCTGAGTAGCCTCACATGGAGATGACATAGGTGTGTTAGGAGTTTTTTTCCTCATCTATTTGACTTGTCATTTTACTTGACTTCAGGAGAATCACAACACATTTGATATTCACACTAACATTATATACCAAATTGAAGGCAACATCTTATCGGCATATTAAAGATTAGAGACAAGAATTGGCTACTCCAACATCTATCTATTATATACTAAAAGCAAAATACCGATGAGAAATAGAAAAATTATCTAAAAAATCCCACGTTAATCAGAAACATCTGATCGTTGATTTGGTGGACCATTTATTAATAACCCTTAGATCTTCGTAACTTAAAATGGGCCCACACCAAATAAAAAAATCTAGAAATTCTCACAATAAAAAGAACGATCCGACCATTAATTAAAAAATCAGCCGATCACAACCGTTGAATCTCCAAAATAAACTATAGACATCAAAGTTTACCCACCTATGCCCTAGAATAATTGTTTTTACTTAGTATCCCCTAGCCTCTTCTCACGCAAGCTGCCGCCACCATGTATCATGTATGTTCGCCTAGCTTCTCGGCGGCCGCTCGACCAGGACTTCACCGCGTGCACGCGATCGCGAGGCACCATCAGTTTTATACTAATTTTATGCATGCATCCATGCACCGGGAGCTATGTACGTGATGAATGAAGGCTTGCCTTGCTGTTCATGTGTACGTACCTGCCCGGCCGCCGGCGCCTACATGCTTTGATTGGCCGTCCACACAATGTGCACACGAGGATCTCGGGGTTTAAACTTGCATCAAGCATGCATGCATGCATGTTCCCATACCCACCATACAACGTGATAGCATGAAGACTTTTGCATTGGGGAGAAAGCGACGTTAGCTCGATACTACGGCCGGTCGATCGGCCGTCCACCAAGTGCACATGAGGGACCTCGGGCCTCAAATTTGCATCGTGCATACATCCATACATTAATTGAGGAGCAGCATCAGGATTAGCCTTGCCATATATTGTATGTGCACAAAGTAGCTAAAAGATTAATTTTGGACTTGCCAAAGATATGTACTGCTACATGATGCATCCATACAGGGAGCCAAGTATACCTGATAGTTATACACAACACACATCTCAAAGCTACATACTGCAAAGGTATACTGCTCCATCTATTTCCGTAAAGTATAACACAACATCACTTTCTCTAGATATGAGGCACATATCTATCATGAATCTGTATATATGGGTATCATCCATGAAACATATCTATTATATTTTTCAGAAAAATTCTTGATTTCTATTACAAACATTGCTATACCATTTAGCATTTGTTATCTACTATGTCTTCCATCTTTCAACCAATGGTATGAGTCTCGACTACTTGATTTACATATCTATTTTGATGTGTGTAGCTTATGCACATGCCCTTCTCGATGGATTACTTTTTAGATATTAAAAAATCAGATGAGCATGTGATATTGAAACATACAATTAAATAATTATAGCTAGACTATTGGTTTCATGACAATATTAGTCTCAACTACTGAGTATTAATTACATTTACGAGAGTAATTAAAAAATATGTTTACCGTAGTTTGCTGTAAACTTTCTAGCTAATCCGTAATTTGAAGATATTTCACGCCCTCCTTTGGATATACCAGAATCGAATATATTGTATTGTTACATGGCAGATGTTTTCCACTAAAATGACATTAGATAATTTCACTATTTTTTACTATATGTTTAGAGAGTAAGTACTGATCTATGTTACATAAGTAGGAATTGTATGCACAAGCAACTTACAAAAAAGGGATACATGTGGTACAAAGAAACATTATGTTCTAAGATGACAAACATAACTTTTTTTTTTCAAATCACATGAGAGTTTAGTAATTTTCTTTGAATCTTCAAGTGTTTCTACATCCTTATACCATGATCCCTCATCTACTTGACACAATGTTCTTAGATTATCACATAATTTCATCTTGCATATTGGTAGTTTGGAAATTCAATATATTTATATATCACCAATAATCCAATACCATTTTGAGAAAATTTTGGGAAAAAAACATGTCTTTATTTACAAAAGTATGCTGACATCAAATTTGTGTATTTTATAAGATGATTTAGAAACCTAAAACTTCTTATAAATGTTTACAGAGGTAGTATATTTATTTAACTCCATTCAATATTTATCGACCTACAAAATCAAAGAAAAGTACACATTTTCATTATGTGAGAAATAAAAGGCAAGATCCAAATGCATATAAAAATATAATTTTTTCAACCTAAACTACCAGCCTCTACTTAAAATTCATATCACAATACTGGTAATCTTTTTGTGTGCATGTTCAAATCTCGACTCCACTACCTATGGAAATTATGCTACATGTCTCTATAGGTATTTAACAACCATTCTATAGTGCATGACATTAATTCAACAATTGAAAATGTTGGGCGCAAACCCGTTTCCAAACTCAACTTACTTATACAATGTCATGGACAAACGGTCTCCTAGCTTGGGACCTAAACTTTGATTATATGTACTAATATATAATCGCACACAAAAGAATACAACCAAAACTATCATATGTGAAATATAATGTTTATTTATTAACACATTCGCCATGTTAGATATTTTCGCACTTAATTCAACACCCTAAAGAATATGCCCTCGCATTTGCGAGGGCCACATACTAGTTATAGAAATGGAAACAAGTGCCCCACTAGTAGAAAATGGGGCAACCGTCTAAGCCTTTAGTACCGGTTTCCTTACGAACCGGTACTAAAGGGGTCTTTCGTACCGGTTTGGGCGTCCAGGCGGGCGAGGAGCTTTCGTACCGGTTCGTGAGGAGCTTTCGTACCGGTTCGAGTTAGGAACCGGTACTAAAGTTTTTCGGCCAAAATTTCAGATGGTGGGTGGGGCCAGGGTTGGTCCTTTGGTACCGGTTCATGTGGAGAACCGGTACTAATTTAGCTCATGCCCACCCGATTCATCCCTGTCCCATGCCCACCCGATTCATCCTTCATTTCTTCCTCTCTCTCTAACATTTCTAAATTTTTTGCACCTCTCACACTCCAACAAATCTTCATTTTTTGTCCACCATTTTAACAAGATTAACGACATCTATCTATCCAAGGGTTAGCAATATCATCCTTCTTCCGGCGTTCCTAATTTAGCTCATCTCTTTGCTAGTTAACTCGTATTATTTTTCTAGTGCTAGCAAGGTGTTCGATTGAATGCCTAAGTTAGGGATTTTATTTTATTTATATGAAATTTGAGCTGAAATTATATTATGTTTTGTAGGTTTTAGTATCGCCGTCCTCACCGCTGTCGATCGCCAGCGTCGTCCCCTAGCCGACACCGTACCACCTCGGTGAGCCCCTTCCTTTTTATAAAAAAAACTTAGTTTTATGTGATAAACTTGAATATTAATTAAGTTGGTCACTCATATATCTATGATGTTGTGTAATTAATGATTTTTGATATACATATATAATGCAGATGAGTCGGCAATGGATGTACGGTGACCGGTGCCATCCCGACTTCATTAAAGACATGCATTATTTTCTCAGCGTGACTGAGGCAAACAACCGGACGAATGGTTTCATCTATTGTCCATGTAGTTCCTGTAAGAATATGAAGGATTACTCTACCTCAAAGACCATTCACGTCCACCTGCTGGAGAACGGTTTCATGCCCAGCTATAATTGTTGGACCAAGCACGGAGAAAGTGGGGTTATATTGGAAGACAACGAAGAAGAAGAGGATAGTGACAACTATCCTATTTTCACTGAAGACGGTGATAGTATAATGGGGGAAGACAAAGCTGAAGAAGAGCCCATTTTTGATGAGCCGATTTTTTATGACCCCGATGACGATTTGGGTCGGGCCATTCTTGATGCGAAGATAAACTGCGAAAGTGAAAAGGAGAGGTTGAAGTTGGAGAAAATGTTAGAGGATCACAACAAACTGTTGTACCCAAATTGCGAAGATGGCCAGAAAAAGCTGGGTACCACGCTGGAATTGCTGCAATGGAAGGCAGAGAATGGTACTACTGACAAGGGATTTGAAAAGTTGCTGAAAATAATAAAGAAGATGCTTCCAGGGGAGAACGTATTGCCCTCTAGTACGTACGAAGCAAAGAAGGTTGTCTGCCCTCTAGGATTAGAGGTGCAGAAGATACATGCATGCATCAATGACTGCATCCTCTACCGCAAGGAGTACGAGAATTTGAATGCATGCCCGGTAAGTGGTGCATTGAGGTATAAGATCAGGCGAGATGACCCTGGCGATGTTGAGGGCGAGTCCACCCCCAGGAAGAGGGTTCCTGCGAAGGTGATGTGGTATGCTCCTATAATACCACGGTTGGAACGTTTGTACGAAGGAAAAGTTGAAGTCTTTGACTCAAAAAACAAAGAGCCTATACTATACAAGACGGCTTTTCTTATGCTCAAAAAGTAATTTTAATTCATATCGGTTTTTTCGTTAATTTCCTAATATCAACTAATTGATAACTTTTTTATGCATTTTCTTTTGTCGGGCAGCGTATGGGAAACGTTCATCAAGGAAGATCAGTCCCATGAATGGAAACCGAAGCTGACATGGCGTTTGAACAAAGTAAGTAGTACTACCTAGGTCCACACACCTTTATCATACTTGATTATTGTTTAATTGAATTATATTCTTGTACAGAAATCCCCGCAACAACCACAGGGGACTAATCTATGTGGATACTACGTTTGCGAGAACATCCATAAAATTGTCAGCGAGAGAACAAATAATGAAATAAATAAAGAGGTACGAAAACAATATTCACAAATTTATTTTGTTATAATATATAAGTTGTGCTTAGTTTCAGTAATAATTGTTTGATTGTGATTTGATATATATACACACACACACATAGCTCATGTATTCATTTGTATCTCATTCTTTTACAGTTGGCAAGAAAGCGGGACAATATCTCAATCGAGGAACGCTTCAAAGCAATTGGCGATGAATTGGTGGGATTTTTCCTTCGGGACGTCATACCGCCATTCGGAGAGTTCCACTATAAATGATGTACATGTAACATATAGTTTGACTCGGAGATCGAGTACCACTATGCTACATGTAATAGATAGTGTGCCTCGGAGAGTACCACCTGGCTGGTGTTGGCCCACCTGGCCGTGGGGTCCACTGGCTGGACGGTTGGGCGGCTCCTCCCGTGCCCGTGCCCGGCGGCCAGGCTGGAGGAGGTCGAGGACGGCCGGCGGCGGTCGAATCCAAGCCGGAGGGAGGTCGCCGGTGGGGCTCCCAAGCGTGGCGGCGCGAGCTTGGATGGGCGGCGCCCATGGCGCGGCTGGTTTCTTGCAGGGGAGACGAGGGGCGGCTGTGGAGGACCTGGCGCGGCGGCTTGGTGCGTGGCGCGGTGGAGGCGGCGCTCCGACGGCCGGAGACGAGGCGCCGTGGCGGCGGCCGACCTCGAGGCCACCAACGGGCATGGCGGCGGCGCGGGCCCTGGTCCGAAGCGGCCATGGCGGCTGCACGCAGAGAGGAGAGGGACGTTAGAGGAGAGGGAGGTTAGAGGAGAGAAGGGAGGAGAGGGAAGGAGGAGAGGAAGAGGAGGGAGGTGCGGCGCCGGCGGTGAGCTCCGGTGGCCGGCTCCGGCGGTGGCCTCGGGGCTGCCCACGGGAACGCGGTTAGTGTGGAGGGAGAGAGAGAGGTGGCTAGACGCGATCCGGGCCATCGGATCTCCGGATCTGACGGTCCAGATCTCATTGGGCAAAAATGTGAAATTGGGGCATTGTTAGGGGGGTGGCTGCAGTTTTGTGGCTAGGGGAAACCCTAAAAATGGGTGGGAGTGTGGTGGTCTTTATATAGCCCTGGTGACTGGCAGTTTGCAAAAACATCCCCGGTTTTTCTCTCGCGCGCGCGGTGCTCACGTTTCTGACCGCCGAGGGTCCGCAGTACCTCCGATTCGGGTAAAACTTCGAACTGCGCGATCAGCGCGTCGAGCCGGAGGCGTTCACCTCGCGCTGGAACCGTTCCGAAAGCACTTTGGCGCGCTATAAAAATATCCCGTTTAATTATTAAGCGGGGTTTTTCGTTCCGTTGGCTTCGGCTGGTCTCGTGCGGTTTTCGCGACGGTGATCGGGCGAAACCCGGTGTCGCAAAGGTCGAGTGTCAGGGTGGCAAGGGTCGATCTCCGTCCGATACGAGATAAGAGGGGAGAAAATAATCGCCGACCAATAAATCGGGGATGCAAACACCGCAAACAAATCAGACAATCAAACAATTCACACCGAAAACAAATTTTTTAATTTTTGCAAAAACTGGGCTGTTACAATACAACACCACCAACAAGGGATCTCATCCCGAGATCCAGGACGATCCGGGGGAGAGGGGGGAAGAGAAAAGAGTCGACGATCTTCAACACCACCAACAAGGGACTCTGCTCCATGTCGATGTCGAACTTCTGTCGAGACAAATTTCCGCAGAGAGACGACATCTTCGGAAAAACGAAACCGTCGGTGTCAAGAGGAGGAACGGCGCGAAAACCAGATCAAGGGATAGTGATTTTCGACGCAAGTCGTAAAAACACCGGCAAAAGGATGGATGGCAATGGATGACCCAGATGATAACCGAAACCGAAGAAGCTAAAGGTACTACAGGAATTCCCACCTGAGCTCGGAATCGAGACAATACGCTGCAAGCAAGGCATTGTAACGGTTCCGAACCTCCACACACTCGAGATCCTAAAGTTTGAAAGGGGATAAGTCAAGAATAAAACACTTACGGCACTTGTCCTGACCAGAGCAAGGGTAAGGAGTAAAAGAATCCTACTCTCCGATAACTAACTTAGTAACTACAAAATAGTTTTTGTCTAGACTCGACTTCGGCCAGAGAGGGGATCCTACGGTCGGTAAGGATCTGATACCAAGTTGTAAGGCCCGATATGCGGTACTGTTCCATATCTAGATGTTTCCATCCAGATCCGGGGACGAAGCACATATCGGTCCCACCGCGACATATGACGAAGTCATATGCCCCGGATTTCCAACATGATATCACAACATTACAGATACAAGGATACAACATCTCATACAATCGGCATACAACTGCCTCAAATACAATACAACAGCGGAAGATACATGTCTGAGTACAGACTACAAGCAAATGCCTACTGGCAAAGAGAAAAGCATCGATCCCATAACCACACGGGTCCAGGCCCTCCGCCGGGATCCGCCTAACTAGTCGTCGTCGAGTCTCCACGTGAAACGTCGATCACCATACCTGTTGTCGATCAAAACCCTGAAAAGAGTTTGGGGGTAGTATCATGAGTACAGAGGTACTCAGCATCCAACTGTAGTGGTCATCTGACCCAACAAGGACTTCATCACTCGTCATTCTAGGACAACTAGTAGTTTACGGTAAGGAAGGGGTAAGTGGTGAGGTTGCTGCCGCACTAGCATTTATGAAGTGGCTAACGATCTAGAGAGTAAGATAAGAAGCCAAGCATTCGACGAGGAATCGCCTCCAACAAGTCTTGCTATCCACCTACATACGCAAACATAACACCTATCCTATCCTTGTCCTCCTCTTCGCATCCCGACGAAGAAGAAGCAGTCAAGGCACACACACGTTGATCAAGTTATTAAGATTATCTCAGTTGTTGTTGTCTATGAACAAGGAGTAGGTCTCCAGTCGTCCATAACCGTGGACACGGCTTCTCGAAAAGATTTAACCCTGCAGGGGTGTACCAACTGCCCATTACGAGGCTCCGCACGCACGTCCATCACTCTCAGTTGCTACCCATTATAGGCAACCATTTTATGATTTAGTTCCAAGAGATCCGAAACGACAGGTCCCTCTAACTAACAACGAACAAATCCGGGTGGCCCCCGGTGAGTCGACATCCATCTCAGGAGCCGGCCGCTCTCTCGATCTGATCTCTACCGTCTGTCGCAGGTTTGGATAGCCGGTTAATCACACATTGGGAAACCGGGTCCTCAGCCGGACAAGGTGGGCCAGCAAGGGAACTATGTCCTCACTGGTCCGGGTTGTTTTAAAGGATGTCTGCCAGGAGCTACCCGTCAGGCATATATGCATGGTTTTCAAATGGTAAATCAGCTTGGGCCACCACTAGAAATGTTTGAAGCTAGGTAGGTAAGAAAAGGGGACCCCATAAAATCCCACACGCGGTTAGGAACGCTCAGTCTTAAAACCAATACCCGGAACTCGGATCCTAGGTGACTCGAATGGAACAAAGCGCCGGGGCGGGATAGCCTAGACCTTCCATCCTTCGTCGAATATAGTCAACATTATAATAATCATATCATCAACAATAATATAATAATCAGGTGATATCCCAACCCAAAGAGTAACAGGGTAACATCGTAGCATCCTAAGCATGCATACTAAGCAGGGGCTGAGCAACGAGAAAAAGTAACATAGCAGTACAAGGTTTGCTGGGGGGGACATGGCTATATCGGTTTGAAAGAGGCTGTAAACATGTGGTAGGATCAAACATCGAGCCTAACCTATACTAGTATGCAAACCGCTGGTTGAAATAGAATGGATCATAACTAATGTATAGTCCTTGCCTGTTGATAAGTCGGGTTCCAAAGCTGTAGTTGATCGCAAGCTCGCATCGTCTCCGAGAGGTACCCGCGGAAGCACACAAGAAGGAAACACTGGAAAGCAATCAACGAGCAAGCATCTATTACTATGAGGCAAACACGAGCAAGCATCAACAAGAAGCAACACGAGACATCGCACCTACCGTCGAGAGCGGTTGCTAACAATTTAAGTGGAGTACTCGTCACACATGACGATACCGCACATTTACGGTGGTTCAAGTTGATTAGCTACAGGTGATCAACAAAGATTGTTAACATGGAAAAGCACAGAAGAATGGCATAGCACTCAAACATGGCAAGAGGTGAAGCATAAATAAACTACCTAAACTAGTCAATTTAAGTGGGGTGAAATCCTAGACATGGCAAACTATTGCGGAACCCACGATAAAAATGGAATTCGGTACTGTTCTGCCCTAAACAATATTTTATAATTTTATTAGCAAGCAAGAACAGCATAAACACAACCTACATGCAATTCTAGTCAAGTTACATATAAAAACATTTTAAACCGAGCAACGGATAAAAAGTTATAGCAGTTACAGTTTACAGTGGCAGGCAATGTAATTAGCAGTCAAACAGCATGTAAACAAAGTCAAACATGGCAACAAGCTATAAATTATTAAACTAGACACAATTCTAAGCAAGTTTCATATTTTACGCGTCGCAATCGGAGCTACGGTTAAAAAGTTACGGGCACTTCAAAAATCCTAATACAAACTGCCTAAATTAAATAAAAAAACCTAGCAGAGACAAAAAAAACCTAAACGGGCCGAATCTGCTACTGACCCGGCCCAATAGTGCACAACAGCAACAAAAAAAAAGGGAAGGGCACCTCTGGGCCAAGGCCCAGGCCGCCACTACAAGAAATATGCTAACTTGTGACCCTCCATATTGGTCACTGAAAGGTCACTGTTTTCATTTTGTGACCTTTTTGTGACCAAAATCAGTTGGTCAAAAGCTGAGGGTCGCAAAGCGGACACTGCGACCTTTTTTTGAAATGGTCATAGATCTTAACGACCAAAACAAAACTGGTTTGGTCGTTAGGTGTTCGCCCAATCCACGTCAGATCCAACGTAGATCAGAATCAGCCCGATCCAATTAAGCCGTCTATATGGGCCTAGCCCATTTAATTTTTTTTCCTTTCAATTTTGATCAGTTACATGGGCTAAGCCCAACAATTCAACCTTTCTATTTTCTGGGCAATTTCTGGTCAAATTTGATTAGTTAAATGGGCCAAGCCCAACAATTCGGCCTTATTTTTTGGAATGTGAGCTTTTTTCGGTCAGCAGCTATAAAAAAATTCACTCCACTAGGTGGGTCCCAATTGTCAGGTTCTGATAAATGGGTCCAATTGCCAGCGCCATATTCTTCAGATTATATTTCAGTAAATAAAATAACTATTTAAATCAAAACACACGAAAAATTGAAACAATGCTTCAAATAGGGCAAACCGCCAAACTTGGCACATTACAATTGAACATTGCTGATGTCAAGTTTACAATCTATTCCCTCGGTTTCAAATTATATGAAGTTGGAGCACTATTTCGACCAGGTGAAAATGCAGTAAAATTACAAGTGCACCCCTACTGAATCGTTATATTCTACCTCTACACATTTGAATTACAGATCTGCCTCGCTCGCCCACCCCCAACAGGTACCAGATCGACTGCACCCGTTGCGGCACGCCGGTGCTTTTGTCTTCGCAGTTGTCTTCGCTGCCACAGTGGCGCTTCGGCTGCTCCTCACCGCCGCTGAACACTGCAAAATAGGAAGTGTAAATATAATGAACAAATACTCAACTTATTGCAAAATGAGAATAACTCAACTACTGCTAGCTGTAAAGGAGTACTGAATTCAATACTCAACTGTCTTGCTGCAAAAATAAGGCTACTTAGAGTGAAAAACTACTCAAACCAAGGTTAAAATAGACAGTGCAAACTGGTTCACTATTCGGGTTTTTAAGATGTAAAATAATATATATTTTCATGAATATGACAGTATATAAGTACAACTGCAGATAAATTTAACATGGCAATTTAAAAATAAATGTGCAGCCACAGCCAGCACCATATGCATTGATGCACGCATGCATCAGCCATGATCCATCCATATATGCATCCATTAAGTCTTCAACAGCAGGCATGACCACATGCATTGATGCATATTCAAGTATTTACCAATCAAACTATCAAGTATCAAGTACCAGGCTGCCATTAGCATCCACCAGGCATATATCAAAGTAACCAAACTATCAACTTATCAAGTAGCAGCAGCCACCAGGCAATGCATCAGTACACTGGTTTTTGAGTATTTGAAAATAAACACACATAGTCTCACTCATATGCATACAACAACATCACCACATGCACACATGCATCAACATAAAAGGTCCAGAAATGAATAAAGAGTCACATACATGATTCATGCAAGAAATGAATAAAAAATTCTGAAAATTAAGATGCAGAATGCAGTAGCAGATATGTGCAGCAACAACATACATAATACATCCATAGTCCATACACATATCTGGAAATTAAGACGCAGTAAGAGATATGTGCAGGGAAAATTTGTAATCACTAATCATCCGCTCAGGGCAGCCTCCAGCCGGCGTACAAGCTACAACCTACAAGGATGCCGAGCAGGGGAGAAGAAGGAGGAGGTAGATGATCTCCATGAAAGAAAATACCATTCTGCTACCACAACCATCCATTCAACTGGGAAGATCTAACAATACTAGTCAGCGCACACATACTAACATCACAAAGGCATGAGAGAATAAAGGGAACCAAGAGAGATACATTGGTGAGGAGGTAGATGATCTCCATGGTCTTCTTGATGATGCGCACGGCCATGATCTTTTTGCCGCTGATGCATCCGTTCACTCGATGATGGGTACCAACGCATCCAAGTAGAAAAAACCACCATCGTTAACCCACAGCTTCAAGTACAAGCAAGTATATATCAAGTGATAGTGAAAACAAGTTGAGAAAAACACTAAAAGTAATTATTTCATGTCATGTAGAGTTCGAACTGAATAAACATACGCATGCCAAGCTGAAATACGACAAAGAAAGCACTCATCAGGTAGCAGTACATACAAAACTAACAGTAGGGATGCCACAGCTGAAAGGAGCAAGCTATTTTGTATTTGAGAAACAAACAAAATGCACCAATAATATTTTTAAAGGTAACTGAACTTCTGAGCACACATTTAGATAGAAACAAGGGCTTGAACTATACACATTAATTAGTATAAATGAATCAAGAAAACAAAAAGTGCCAGTGAGAACTGCATAGTAGTGCACCAGATGATCAACAACAAGCATAGTATATTCACATAAATTTTCTTATGAAGCCAGAGCTGACAACCTAATAATTCGGAATCATGGTGCCTCGTTCAGTAAATTATTGTATACACATGAATATTGTAGAACTTCAAAGATAGGACAAATATGTGAAATGTATAGTACAAAACCATATACTTGATGTGTGGATATGTATAATTAACCTTCCGTGTATCGCATCCCGAATACAACTACACTACTCGTACCTAGCAATCATATGCAACTCTGTGTTTGCTCAACAATGAAAAAGACATGTTTGTGTATGAGCCTAGTTATGGTGGGGAAGAAGGAGCAGAACACAAGCATCATCCATGGCAGAGTGGTAGTCAGGAGGAGTAGGCAGAGCAGAGGAGGGAGCAGCAGCAACACCAGAGCAACCTGCACGCACACACAAAAACGCAGGAATCAGAAGTGGGGAGACTAAGAAACAGAGAAGAGAATGGATTCATGTCTTGCGCACCCACCATGGTCGGAGAACTGTGGTCGCCGTGTTCGGGCTCGCCGGAGATGGTATGAGACAGTATGGACGACCGGCGAGCAACCGCCGGGCCAGCATCACGAGCTGGCCTTGCATTAGAAGGCTCCAAATGGGGTGGAGACCCACACGGCCAGCAAAATCCTGTGGTGGTGGTGCCTGATGAAGGAAAGCAACGGAAAGAGCGTGAGGAAAGGGAAGGGGAGAAGAGAAGAGCAGCGACAGACACTAGGAGGAGAAAGATTGCCTACCTTGCGAGGAGGAGGAGGAGCGACACCACGATCCATGGCGTGGCCAGGGACCGTCTCGTCACGCGGAAAAGGAGAAACACACCGAGGTGGTCGACGACGGCGGCGGCGGATCTAGGAGGCGCCAGATCCGCTCGATCTCCCTCTTCTCTTCGATCTCCTTTCTTGTCTGCTGCTGATGGCTGCTGGATGGGAAGGGGCGGCGGCTGCAGGGAGGGGAGGGGAGGCCGGCGGTGAGGTCTCAGACACCCGATTCATGGCAGGGCGTGGGCGGCGGCGGCTGTCGGTATGGAGGGAGGGGAGGGGAGACGAGGAGGAATGAATTAGTCCGGGTGGGTGGGTGGGGAGTTGGGTTTTTTTTTGTTTCCATTTGTTTCACTGCTCACTAATTGGTCTACGCGACGTCCAACGGATCGATACCTGCTCAACAATTGATCCCGCTCGTTCATTCACATCTCACGGTTCTTATGCTCCAGTGCTTTTTCATTTTCCGAGTGCCAAAATTAGGGTTGTTTTGTGAAGAATGTACAAAATATTTAGTGTGAATTTGAACCACTCCATTTTTGTAAAATACTAGACCATATTTTATTAACAATTGACCAAATATTTGCATGATAAATTATTTTTATACACCTCTGCTGAAAAAGACAAATTTCTGTAGATTCAGCTGGAACGGGGTCAAATTTGAACTACAGCTGCTTGATAGTTTGCTCTTTATTTTTTCAAAAAATCAATTCTTGGTAGACAAGTAGTCATTTCATCAGAGATCCAACAAGATTTTTCTAAGATTTCACCCCTAGCTATCACCGGTCATGCCCGCCGTTTTGACCGCATTTTGAAACCGGCATTTAAAATTCAAAAAATAAATAAAAAAAATGTAAAACCTTCGCGTTGCATCCTAATTTATGTCCTAATAACCATACAAACTAAAAAACTTGGAATAATGAAAATATCTTTAAAAAGTCTTCTCAAAATGAGCTATCGAGTATGAAGGTTCATGGCTTTCAAGGCAAATGACCGATATTAGTGCTAGTTTCGAAGGATAGTTTTCCCAAATGATCTCACTTTGTGCAAATGGGTGCATATTGGAATAGGAAACAAGTTTGCCAAAGGAAGTTTTCATTTTCGTTGTACGAAAAATCCATTTTTCATTTTCCGGGTGCCAAAATTAGGGTTGTTTTGTGAAGAATGTACAAAATATTTGGTGTGAATTTGAACCAATCCATTTTTTTAAAATACTAGACCATATTTTATTAACAATTGACCAAATATTTGCATGATAAATTATTTTTATACACCTCTACTGAAAAAGACAAATTTCTGTAGATTCAGCTAGAACGGGGTCAAATTTGAACTACAGTTGCTTGATAGTTTGCTCTTTATTTTTTCAAAAAATCATTTCTTGGTAGACAAGTAGTCATTTCATCAGAGATCCACCAAGATTTTTCTAAGATTTCACCCCTAGCTATCACCGGTCATGCCCGCCGTTTTGACGGCATTTTGAAACCGGCATTTAAATTTCATAAAAAAATTAAAAAAATGTAAAACCTTCGCGTTGCATCCTAATTTATGTCCTAGTAACCATACAAACTAAAAAACTTGGAATAATGCAAATATCTTAAAAAAGTCTTCTCAAAATGAGCTATCGAGTATGAAGGTTCATGGCTTTCAAGGCAAATGACCGATATTAGTGCTAGTTTCGAAGGATAGTTTTCCCAAATGATCTCACTTTGTGCAAATGGGTGCATATTGGAATAGGCAACAAGTTTGCCAAAGGAATTTTTCATTTTCGTTGTACGAAAAATCCATTTTTCATTTTCCGAGTGCCAAAATTAGGGTTGTTTTGTGAAGAATGTACAAAATATTTGGTGTGAATTTGAACCACTCCATTTTTTTAAAATACTAGACCATATTTTATTAACAATTGACCAAATATTTGCATGATAAATTATTTTTATACACCTCTGCTGAAAAAGACAAATTTCTGTAGATTCAGCTCGAACGGGGTCAAATTTGAACTACAGCTGCTTGATAGTTTGCTCTTTATTTTTTCAAAAAATCATTTATTGGTAGACAAGTAGTAATTTCATCAGAGATCCACCAAGATTTTTCTAAGATTTCACCCCTAGCTATCACCGGTCATGCCCGCCGTTTTGACCGCATTTTGAAACCGGCATTTAAAATTCAAAAAAAATCAAAAAAAATGTAAAACCTTTGCGTTGCATCCTAATTTATGTCCTACTAACCATACAAACCAACAAACTTGGAATAATGCAAATATCTTAAAAAAGTCTTCTCAAAATGAGCTACCGAGTATGAAGGTTTGTGGCTTTCAAGGCAAATGACCGATGTTAGTGCTAGTTTCAAAGGATAGTTTTCCCAAATGATCTCATTTTGTGAAAATGGGTGCATATTGGAATGGGAAACAAGTATGCCAAAGGAAGTTTTCATTTTCGTTGTTTGAAAAATCCATTTTTCATTTTTCGAGTGCCAAAAGTAGGGTTGTTTTGTGAAGAAGCTACCAAATATTTGGTGTGAATTTGAACCACTCCATTTTTGTAAAATACTAGACCATATTTTATTAACAATTGACCAAATTTTTGCATGATAAATGATTTTATCCACCTCTCCTGAAAAAGACAAATTTTCGCAGATTCAGTTGGAAGAGGGTCAAATTTGAACTAAAACTACTTGATAGTTAGCTCTTTATTTTTTGAAAAAATCATTTCTAGGTACTCAAGTAGTCATTTAATCAGAGATCCACCAAGATTTTTGCAAAATTCCACCCCTAGTTATCACCGGTCATGCCCCCCTCCCCCGTTTTGATCGCATTTTGAAGCCCGCTTAAATAATGTTGCCGGAGAAAGTTTTATTTTTCTTTGAATAAAAATATATCTTTTCATTTTTGGAGTGCAGAAAATGAGTTTTTTTTGTGAACCAAATACCAAAAATAAGTTTCAAAATGTGAGAACTATATTTTCTATAACTATTAGACCACATATCATGTACAAATAATCGGCATAAAAGGTTCAAACAAATCACAAAAATAGAAAATCTTCGCGTTGTGTATGTTTGCAAACCGAAACATTAGAAGTGTATGTTTGCATTTCATCATGTCATAATTTTAAAACCCTGCATTTATTTTATCTTGCATTTGAAGTTCAAAAAATAGTCCTATTTTTTTCATGACCCTATATAAGGCAATATATAATCTCAGTGGTATTTATATTTTATTAGAATAAAAATTGTCCTAATAGTCCATAATAAAGGAGAAAATCTTTAAAAAATAAATCAAAATTTATTTGGTCGAAATTGGAGTTCAAAATCGAAAGGTATAAAAAAAAGCAGAAAAAAGAGCAAAAAAAAAAGAACTAGGTTAGCCGAGCCGGCCCAGGAAGTATTATATTTCATGGGCTATCCTACACGTTCCTTTCATGGGCTTTGGCCCAGGACGCATCCAAAATATCAAAAATCTGGACCATGACCATGTAAATTGGTCTCAATCGGGCCAGAATAGGGTAGCAAACCTTTGCTCTTTGCATTATGACCAACTCATGTACAAGTTTAGACCCTCTCAAACAATTGGGTCGAGATATGTGACCATTTTTTCAAGGTCACCGACAAAAGGTCACTAGTTGACATATTTCTTGTAGTGCGCGGGCTGGAGTGGGCCGTGCTTGCGCGCGTGGGCCGCCTGGCTGGTGTTGGCCCACCTGGCCGTGGGGTCCACTGGCTGGACGGTTGGGCGGCTCCTCCCGTGCCCGTGCCCGGCGGACAGGCTGCCGACGAGCGGCGAGGCGAGGGGCGAGGAGCAGGCGCAGGGGAGGCTGGAGGAGGTCGAGGACGGCCGGCGGCGGTCGAATCCAAGCCGGAGGGAGGTCGCCGGTGGGGCTCCCATCCATCTCAGGAGCCGGCCGCTCTCTCGATCTGATCTCTACCGTCTGTCGCAGGTTTGGATAGCCGGTTAATCACACATTGGGAAACCGGGTCCTCAGCCGGACAAGGTGGGCCAGCAAGGGAACTATGTCCTCACTGGTCCGGGTTGTTTTAAAGGATGTCTGCCAGGAGCTACCTGTCAGGCATATATGCATGGTTTTCAAATGGTAAATCAGCTTGGGCCACCACTAGAAATGTTTGAAGCTAGGTAGGTAAGAAAAGGGGACCCCATAAAATCCCACACGCGGTTAGGCACGCTCAGTCTTAAAACCAATACCCGGAACTCGGATCCTAGGTGACTCGAATGGAACAAAGCGCCGGGGCGGGATAGCCTAGACCTTCCATCCTTCGTCGAATATAGTCAACATTATAATAATCATATCATCAACAATAATATAATAATCAGGTGATATCCCAACCCAAAGAGTAACAGGGTAACATCGTAGCATCCTAAGCATGCATACTAAGCAGGGGCTGAGCAACGAGCAAAAGTAACATAGCAGTACAAGGTTTGCTGGGGGGGACATGGCTGTATCGGTTTGAAAGAGGCTGTAAACATGTGGTAGGATAACACATCGAGCCTAACCTATACTAGCATGCAAACCGCTGGTTGAAATAGAATGGATCATAAGTAATGTATAGTCCTTGCCTGTTGATAAGTCGGGTTCCGAAGCTGTAGTTGATCGCAAGCTCGCATCGTCTCCGAGAGGTACCCGCGGAAGCAGACAAGAAGGAAACACTGGAAAGCAATCAACGAGCAAGCATCTATTACTATGAGGCAAACACGAGCAAGCATCAACAAGAAGCAACACGAGACATCGCACCTACCGTCGAGAGCGGTTGCTAACAATTTAAGTGGAGTACTCGTCACACATGACGATACCGCACATTTACGGTGGTTCAAGTTGATTAGCTACAGGAGATCAACAAACGTTTTAACATGGAAAAGCACAGAAGCATGGCATAGCACTCAAACATGGCAAGAGGTGAAGCATAAATAAACTACCTAAGCTAGTCAATTTAAGTGGGGTGAAATCCTAGACATGGCAAACTATTGCGGACCCCACGATAAAAATGGAATTCGGTACTGTTCTGCCCTAAACAATATTTTATTATTTTATTAGCAAGCAAGAACAGCATAAACACAACCTACATGCAATTCTAGTCAAGTTACATATAAAGAACATTTTAAACCGAGCAACAGATAAAAAGTTATAGCAGTTACAGTTTACAGTGGCAGGCAGTGTAATTAGCAGTCAAACAGCATGTAAACAAAGTCAAACATGGCAACAAGCAACAAATTATTAAACTAGACACAATTCTAAGCAAGTTTCATATTTTACGCGTCGCAATCGGAGCTACGGTTAAAAAGTTACGGGCACTGCAAAAATCCTAATACAAACTGCCTAAATTAAATAAATAAAACCTAGCAGAGACAAAAAAAACCTAAACGGGCCGAATCTGCTACTGACCCGGCCCAACAGTGCACAGCAGCAACAAAAATAAAAAAAAGGGAAGGGCACCTCTGGGCCAAGGCCCAGGCCGCGGGCTGGAGTGGGCCGTGCTTGCGCGCGTGTGCCGCCTGGCTGGTGTTGGCCCACCTGGCCGTGGGGTCCACTGGCTGGACGGTTGGGCGGCTCCTCCCGTGCCCGTGCCCGGCGGCCAGGCTGCCGACGAGCGGCGAGGCGAGGGGCGAGGAGCAGGCGCAGGGGAGGCTGGAGGAGGTCGAGGACGGCCGGCGGCGGTCGAATCCAAGCCGGAGGGAGGTCGCCGGTGGGGCTCCCAAGCGTGGCGGTGCGAGCTTGGATGGGCGGCGCACATGGCGCGGCTGATTTCCTGCAGGGGAGACGTGGGGCGGCTGTGGAGGACCTGGCGCGGCGGCTTGGTGCGTGGCGCGGTGGAGGCGGCGCTCCGACGGCCGGAGACGAGGCGCCGTGGCGGCGGCTGACCTCGAGGCCACCAACGGGCATGGCGGCGGCGCGGGCCCTGGTCCGAAGCGGCCATGGCGGCTGCACGCAGAGAGGAGAGGGACGTTAGAGGAGAGAAGGGAGGAGAGGGAAGGAGGAGAGGAAGAGGAGGGAGGCGCGGCGCCGACGGTGAGCTCCGGTGGCCGGCTCCGGCGGCGGCCTCGGGGCTGCCCACGGGCACGCGGTTGGTGTGGAGGGAGAGAGAGAGGTGGCTAGACGCGATCCGGGCCGTCGGATCTCCGGATCTGACGGTCCAGATCTCATTGGGCAAAAATGTGAAATTGGGGCATTGTTAGGGGGGTGGCTGCAGTTTTGTGGCTAGGGGAAACCCTAAAAATGGGTGGGAGTGTGGTGGTCTTTATATAGCCCTGGTGACTGGCAGTTTGCAAAAACATCCCCGGTTTTTCTCTCGCGCGCGCGGTGCTCACGTTTCTGACCGCCGAGGGTCCGCAGTACCTCCGATTCGGGTAAAACTTTGAACTGCGCGATCAGCGCGTCGAGCCGAAGGCGTTCACCTCGCGCTGGAACCGTTCCGAAAGCACTTTCTGGCGCGCTATAAAAATATCCCGTTTAATTATTAAACGGGGTTTTTCGTTCTGTTGGCTTCGGCTGGTCTCGTGCAGTTTTCGCGACGGTGATCGGGCGAAACCCGGTGTCGCAAAGGTCGAGTGTCAGGGTGGCAAGGGTCGGTCTTCGTCCGATACGAGATAAGAGGGGGGAAAATAATCGCCGATCAATAAATCGGGGATGCAAACACCGCAAACAAATCAGACAATCAAACAATTCACACCGAAAATAATTTTTTTTATTTTTGCAAAAACTGGGCTGTTACAACGCCCACGTGGAGGCCCCTTTAATACCGATTCGCAAGGAACTGATACCAAAGGGGGGGGCTTTAGTACCGAGCCTTTTGTACCGGTTTCTTAACCGGTACAAAAGGCCCTCTCAAACCGGTATTGATGAGCGATTTTCTACTAGTGCCCTTCAGATATAATATTTTCTCTTTGGCAGATATTAAACTACTGCACCTATAATATTTTCTCTTTGGCTAACATGTAACTGCACTACGAAGAGAGATTATGAAAATACTACACGTCATAGTACCTATAATATTCTGCTACTTCATATATCTGAATGACCAGACATGGTACAAGTGCGTCGTTTTGAGATGATTGTGGATGATGTTTACGCGCAGAATCGCCTCGCCTGATGGTTGCAGCGCACAATAAGGCACAAGGGGTGTGCTGTGGTGCTCATCACATGTGGCAGCGTACCTTCGGTCACGAGGGCATGAGAGCGTTGTGCAGTTCTTATTGTGTGCGGTGGCGAGTGATTAACTTTTTTTTTCATACCAGAATAATCATAGAAATTGAAGAATATGGGCAGTCATGACATCTTACCAGGCGAGATGTCCTAACTAGCCAAACAAGAGTGGAGCATTTTCATAGTAGGAATTACAAAGTGGTCCTCGAGCACAATTTAATCCTAATCGTTGGATCCACTTAATACAACACATTACAAAGCCGATGTACCTGTAAAAATCTCTAGTTTATTTCAGGACGCTCAAACATCACAACTACTAGTTCGAAACACATCATGCCTGGTCTCGTAAATAATAGCTGGCAACCACCATCAGTTGATCATCTGTCCACGAGACCTTCACTTCTGATCTAGCTACAACATGTCGTTCCCATAAGTACCTCATGGTATGTCGGAGGTAACCGGCTAGTGTCACATGGACTTCAGGATGAAACACACGCTGAGAAGTGAGTGGACTTCATTGAGGTGGAGGACGGTAGCACATGTTACATTTCATGAATACTACGTGTCAGGAGTATGTTCATGCAAGACAATTGTATATACATTAGTTGCACAGTGAAAAATCCATTGAAGTCTTGTCGAGCCCACCGCAACAAGATAAAGAGGGGGTGCATGAGTATGCACACAGGGGTTGCAACGGTTCGTTTGGGCCAGCTGAACGCACATCCAAAATCAACTATTCATATGGTGCCCGATTGCCAACTTCACGCCAACAGAAAGGCCATCTTCGGCATCCACACCAATGGCTGCCACATCCACATCCACATCTACGTTAGGTATCTGCCGACGAACAGATAACTCTTTGTGTGCATACTGTACTCTTGTCACTACTAAAAACCCGGCTATCCCTAATGTCACTATTAGTGGCGCACTATGGAGGTGGTGCGCCACTGCTTTACAGAAGTGGCGCACAGCTATGTAGCAGTGATGCACTAGTTGTAGATGCCTCACTACTTTAGTCCATCCCCGTCCCCAGTTGTACCAGTGGAACACTATTCTAAGGTGTGCCACTGTCTGGTAATAGTTAGCAGTGGCACACCTGAAAATAGTGCGCCACCGATAAGTCAGGGGGGGGGGTGCGCCACTGGTAAGTGCTACCCAAATTTTCCACACCCCTCCCCCTTGGATCGCCTTTTAAGTTGAAAAAGATTAAAGAAAATTATAGAAATTTCAAATTTTGTGCATGAATTTTGAATTTTTGTGCAAAATGACGTCGTGTTTTGGCAAAATGGCTCTAGATTTTCTAAACGACCTCCGTTGAAAAAGTTTTTTTTGTGAAAAATCATCTACTCGAAAAGTTACATCCAAAATATTTTCTAGAATCCTCAATAGTAAAAAACAAAAGTTGTGATGCTTTTGAGATTTGGAGGAAAAAAAATATTCGATAAATAGAACTTACTAGTGGCGCACCGTGTGGATGGTGCGCCACTAGTAATGTTCCCGCTTTAAAATTTAAAACTAAACGGAAAAGTTATGATGCTTTTAAGATTTGGAGGAAAAATATTCGATTAATAGAACTTACTAGTGGCCTACCGTGTGGGTGGTGCGCCACTAGTAATGTTCCTACCTTCAAAATTTAAAAAATAAAAAAAGTTAGTAGTAGTGTATCATGGATGTGGTGCGCCAATAATTACTAGTTTTGAAATTTCAAAACTAGTAATGGCCCACCACACCCATGGTGTACCACTACTAATTCTGAAACACCACACAACCAACAATGACCCCTTCACTACAGGAAACAGGAGTTTTGCCGTCAGCTTTGTGCTTTGCCGTCAGCTTTCCGTCGGGGCACTTACCAGTGGCGCACCCCCCCCCCCAGACGTAAAAATGCTGACGGGGTGCTGTCAGCTTTGAGCTTTGCCGTCAGCTTTGTGCTTTGCCGTCAGCTTTCCGTCGGGGCACTTACCAGTGGCGCACCCCCCCCAGTTGTGCGCCACTGATAAGTCTGGGGCTGTCGAAATTTTGCGTCGGATCGGGAGGAGAGCATGGGGAAATGAATCCAATCTGCACATACTCGGGTGGGATTAGGACCTATCTTTACCTATTAGCTAGTGTGCATATGTCGTATCATCGTAATTAATTATATGCCTTCTCGTGTTAATTTGTACTAGCTAGCTAGCCAGAATGAATGATCGTGCGTGGATGTACACCGGTCACCCTAGTCAAAAAAATATGACTGAGGAATGGTTGGCCAAGACCGAGGAGTTCCTAGAGGTTGCATTTAGTGCTGGCCAACCAAGAACATGGTGCCCCTGCACTAGATGTAAGAACTATTCACAACAGACAAAGGATCTAATGGGTAAACACCTGCAAATACATGGTTTCATGCCTGATTATACGTTGTGGTCATTTCATGGCGAGTCGGCCCAACGTGACAGACATGAGGTAGTGCGTCAGCGCATTGAGGATTGTGGTACAGGGATCGAAGACATGGTCAATGACTACAACGATGCTCGTCTTGAGGACGAAGAACCGGAGGAAACTGCCAAGGCCTTTTATGCCATGCTAGAGTCTTCAAAACTCCCACTGCATGCGCACACCAAGCTTTGTCAACTAGATGCCATCGCACAAACAATGGCTCTTAAGGCACAATTCAACTTGTCCAGAGAGTGCTATGATGCGATGATGACCTTATTCGGGCGCTTTCTACCGGACGGTCATATTATGCCTGCAAACCTATACCACTCAGACAAAATACTCGATGCACTGAAGATGCCCATCGAGCGAATACATGCTTGTGAGAAAGGATGCGTCTTATTTAGGCATGAGTATGCGGATGATAATTATTGTCCACGCTGCAAGTCCTCCAGGTATATTGTCGTAGACAACGGTCTTGGTGAGAAGACGCAGAGCAAAATACCCGTAAACATTCTTCGGTACCTACCGATCTTACCAAGACTTCAACGGCTTTACATGCTTGAAGAAACAACAAAACAAATGACATGGCACAGAGATGGAATTAGACGTGCTACAGATGAATACGGGAATTTGATGTTGACCCACCCCTCTGATGGTGAAGCGTGGAAGATGTTCAATGAAATACATAAAGAAGGTAAAGCCAAAGACCCAAGAAACGTGGCACTCGCCATTAGCCTCGATGGGTTCAATCCTTTCGGTATGACGGCAACCCAGTATAGTTGTTGGCCCGTATTCATCGTGCCCCTCAATCTGCCCCCTGGAGTACTTATGCAAAGAAAGCACATCTTCTTGACGTTGATAGTTTCGGGGCCCAACTATCCCGGAAAAAATATGAATGTGTACTTGCAACCACTGATGGATGAGTTGAAAGAAGCTTGGGATAATGGGATCCGAACATATGACGCAGCTAGCAAAACAAACTTCCAACTGCATGCTTGGTTGATGTACTCCATGCATGACCTGCCGGCGTTTGCACTTTTTGTTGCATGGTGCGTGCACAGAAGGTTCCCATGCCCGCAATGCAAGTCTGCTCTTAAGTTTCATTGGCTGCCGGAGAGTCGCAAGTATTCTTGCTTCGACTTGCTTAGACAATTCCTGCCTCTGGACCATGGATTCAGAAAAGACAAGAAGAATTTCACCAAAGGTAAAGTTGTCGAGCACGAGGCACCACCTATGATGACGGGCGCACAAATTCTTGATCAGTTGAACTCACTAGAGCCTGATCCGAACCGGCCAGGGTATTTCTTGGGATATAATACGGAACACGCCTGGACCCACAAGCCATGCTTTTGGGATCTCCCGTATTTCAAAGACCTTTCTCTTCCACACAACATTGACATGATGCACACTGAAAAAAATATGGGTGAGGCCCTTTTTGGTACATTGTTCGGCACTGATAAGGGGAAAGATAATGTTAAGGCTAGAGTCGATCAGGAGAGTCTGTGTAATAGGAAGTCACTGAACATGCGACAACCCAAAGGGAAGAAGAATTGGGAGAAGCCAAAGGCATGGTTCAATCTTAAAAGGGAACACATGAGGGAAATCCTCATCTGGGTGAAAAAAAAGTTGATGTTCCCCGATGGGTATGCAGCGAATCTAGCAAGGGGAGCAAGTCTTGAAAAGTTGAAAATCTTTGGGCTGAAGAGTCACGATTGGCACATATGGCTTGAGCGGATAATGCCGGTGATGTTGCACGGCTACATCCCCGAGGATGAATGGCTAGTAATGGCAGAGCTAAGCTATTTCTTCCGTGTTCTTTGTGCTAAAGAATTATCGCCTATTGTGATAGAAGAGACGGAAAAACTGGCGCCGGAGTTGATATGCAAGTTAGAGAAGATCTTTCCACCGGGTTTCTTTAATCCGATGCAGCATATGATTTTACATCTACCGATGGAGGCAAGATTGGGTGGCCCTGTGCAAAACCGTTGGTGCTATGCAACCGAGAGAAGGCAGAAGACGCTTCGAGCAAAATGTAAAAATAAACGGACAATTGAAGCATCAATGGCTGAGGCATTCGTTGTCGAGGAAGCGGCAAACTTCGTGACAACACACTATGCTGCCACTAATTACAGTTTGCATAATCCAAAGCCTCGGTACAATACTGGCGACCCCGAGCGACATGAATCCAAGTTCAAACTCTTTAAAGGGAGCCTCGCACCTTGTGGGGTTATGAAGACAAAGACGTTGACCTTCGAGGAATGGAGCATCATTACATTGTATATCTTGACCAACATGACAGAAGTGCGGCCATACATCGAGTAAGTGCGCGGTACATATTAATTGTTCTGCAACTTCTTGACGAGTTGTGTGTCTAACTTCTCTTAATTATTTGGTACAGTCGATTCGTCGCGCAATTCTCGATTGGAGTGGCGATCGAAAAAGACTCCATCGAAGAGATTAATCTTCTTGAGAAGCGGGGAGGCGGCAATCCCGGTTTCATCTCTTGGTTTACATAAACGGTACTTCTTATATGATATACAGGCCATTGTTATTTCTTCATCGTCTCAGTACCGACTAATACAACAAGCCTTTCCGTTTCAACTTGTAGGCTAATTCAGAGTCGATGGACGCTGAATTGAGACAAATCACAAATGGTTTTGACTTTAAGGTCCATACATATGAAAAATACGACATCAATGGGTATCGCTTTCGTACTGGTATGAAAGAGCAAACTATGCCCGATCGGAGAACAACGAATTCCGGTGTGTCCGCTATAGATGGAGGAGTCGAGTATTATGGAATAGTTGAAGAAATATACGAACTGCTATATTATGGTGAAAATCCTCCGAATGCCGTTGTCTTCAAATGTCATTGGTTCGATCCGAAGGACACTAGACGAACTCATGAGCATGTTGGGCTAGTTGAAATTAAACAGAAGAACCGTTTAAATGTTGCCGAAGTTTATATTGTGGCTCAACAGGTCACACAAGTTTTCTATCTTCCATGGGCCTGCCAAAGTGTAAAGAATCTCGAAGATTGGTATGTCGTCTATGACGTGCCGCCACATGGTAAACTACCTTCCCCCAATGAAGAAGAGGATTATCAACCTCACATAGACCCAGACACATATGACGGAGAATTCTTCCAAGAAACACGTGTGGCCAAAAAACATTTCGGAAAAACCTCTACGTTTGGTCAAAACATGGAAGTAGAGAATGACAATGCGGAGGAAGAGGAAGAAGTGGAACACGAAGAGGTTACCGATGATGATGAGGAGGAAGATGAAGAAGTGGAACACGAAGAGGTTACCGATGCGGATGACCTATCATTGCTTGACCGGTTACAAAAAGGCTTTCGAAATGTGGTTGACGCTGAACCCGATCCCGGAGAAGAGATCATTCATGACGACACGCGTGATAGTGACGATGATGTTTTTATTGATCCTGGAGAAGATACAGATGATCCCGACTATTAGTTGTATGCATCCCAACTTTTTTTTGTTTTTTGTATATATGAATTTGTATTATTTATTTCCTTAATGTACTAATTCATCTTTATATGCATATGTTTTTTTTTGTATATATGAATTTGTATTATTTATTTTCTTACTTTACTAATTCATCTTTACTCTGTAACAGGTGTTGACACATGGCTCCTCAATGACTTCATAAGCTCATAAAGCTGAAAAATGATGTTAATAGCGTAGTTCGATGAAAATTGAGTTATACTTGGCTTCTAAAAGCTCAATAGTGACTTAATAAGCTTATAAAGCTCAAACTTGGCTTTATAAGATTTTAAAGCTCAAATTAGATTTTATAAGCTTATTAAGTTCAACAATGACTTATACTTGTCTTACAAAAACTCAATAATGAATTTACTAGCTTAAGTGGCTTATAAACCTAAAAATGACTTATACTTGGCATATATAGCTCAAAAATGAATTAATGACTTAGTTAGATCTAAAATGAGATATATTTAGCTCTTGAGGTCTAAGAAGAATAAGTATTGTAGAATAAGAAGAAGGATAGGAGGAAAAGAAAGAAGTGAAGAAGAAAGAGGTGAAAAAGAAAGTAAAAGAAGAAAAGTTCTTCTTATTCTTACTTTTTCTCTTCTTTCTTTTTCTCCATCTTCTCTTCTTCCTTTCATCTTATTCTTATTCTTCCTATTCTTCTCCTTACTCTTCTTCACCTTACTCTTCTTCTTTTCTTCTTTTTCTTTTTTCCGTAACTAACATATGTTTATGTTTTCATTTTGCAGATTTACCTTTATGCATGGATGGATGCTTCTTTGTTGTAGATATAGGATTTTAGTCTTTATATATGCACTTGTGCGATGTTGGACACTTTTAAACTATTTGTATGAACACTTGGCATAGTGGTGGCCTTTGTAGACGCTTGTGGTTATGTAGTGGACTTGTGCGATGTTGTATATATATCATTGTTGTTGTTTTAAACTTTTTGTATGCACTAGTAGACTTGTGGGATGGAGATGACTTGTAGATACATGTGTGCACTATAATATATCATGTTGGGAACTTTTTGTATGCAATAGAGTTCTGTATATATATATATATATTATTGTTTAAATGCAGGGAACTAAAGAAAACAAATTAAAAAGAAAGAAACAGAGAGCTTTGCGCAAAGAGGACACGTGGCAGTCAGCCTGTGCAATCTGGGCTATGGCAGTGACCATTTGGTCACGGCTTTGCCGTCGACATTTGCCTGGCTGACGGCAAAATGCTGACATGTGGGCCCAGGCAAGGGCTTTGCCGTCAGCCACCAGGCTAGCTGACGGCAATGCACGCCGTTAACTCAGCCCACAAGCGTTAAGTCAGAGCTGGCCGTACGAGCGGCTTTGCCGTCAGCTTGTACAAAAAGGCTGACGACAAAGGCTTTGTCGTCGGTCGATCTTGAGCTGACGGCAAAGCAGCTCACTGCCGACTGATGAGCTGACAACAGGTGGTCGTGGAGCTGACAGCAAAGCCTTTGCCGTCCGCTTTTCATATGTTTGCCGTCAGCTTTGGCTGACGGCAAAACTCCTGTTTCCTGTAGTGCTTATTAACCCCTGCCTCCTACCCCTCCTCCACTACTTCTTTCTTTTTCTCACTACCTCTTCATTCTTCTCCCCTCCTCCGAACCAACTCACGTACCACAATGGCGCCGTGTTGCGCCGTATTTGCCTCGTCTCCATTTTCTCGTACGGTTACTTCAGGGTGGTGCAGAAGGTCATCGTCTCCAACTTCCTTCTCCCCCTTACCGCCGCGTCACCTGTGTCCCCTTGGCCGTCCGTCTCCCAATGGTGGAGCAGCTCTACCGCTTTAAGGTGGCGTCTGTCGGCAAAAACGACAAGGGTGATACTATCCGGCCAGCTCTTCGACAAGGGGTGCTCAGTTGCTAACTGGGAAACATGCTGAAGTTGTCCCAGCTGCCGGCGCTGGCAGCCATGACGAGGGCCGCGAAGGGCGGCAACGCCATGGTGCTCAAGGAGCAGGACACTGCTGTGAAGGGCTTCTGCATGAGCCGGTGTGGCCGGCGCGGGACATCGACGCTAAGTCAAGCACGTCCTAGGTGTGGGCCGGCAAGCCGACGTTGCTCGCCAGCAACTTACCTCGCGTCCTCGTCGGTGGGCTCGATCGAGGTCGTGGACCTTAGCATCAAGACACTCGTCCAGATTAAAGGTGTGGTTGTGAGCCACTGAACAGGTCGCTAGCGTGACATGCAATTCAAAAACTGACGGCACAAACCGAGCGCGGTGTTGACAACGACTCCGTATACAGCTGTTCCATCACGTATTTCCCTCACAGAACAAATTATTCGTCTCAACCACCTGTTCCATCGATCCTATTTTCAAGGATTCTCATAGTTGCACGAACGAGCGGGATTTCGTGTCCCGTGAGAAGTTACACCCTGTCCTATAGATTTTCTGGGTCGGTACTAAGCTTCCCACCACTACCATGTCATATTGCCTACATGGGTCCTTATAGATTTTCTAAAATTTTGTAACGAATCCAAAGCTTGTCATTGTTCCAACATCCATGAGGACAACATAAAAGTTTGGCTCGGCTCGGCCTATTTCCTATGGTGTAATTTGGCGTGGTTAATCGGCAAGTCAACATCATTCTAGCAAATTATTTCCCGAAACCTCACAGTCCTATACCATTCATCAAATTTGTGGGGTAATCGGCAAGTAAATATCATGGTCGAAATAAGCTATGCGCCGATGGTGATATATATTGTTGCCTTCTTTGTATCGGACCTACTTTGGGTTCCTTTGGTGATACTTCCTCCGTCCCAAAATTAATGTCTTCACTTCGTATTAGTATTAGTACAAAATTGTACTAAGGCTAAGACAATACTTGTAGGACAGAGCGAGTACATATTTATCTGTAGTGATATCTGGCCATGTGATGAAAATCCAGAAGCTGACCTGTAAGTGGGACTATGGCCGTGTAATGTGCTAGCTCAGTTTGGTGTATCTGAAGGGTGGAGTTTGTCTACATGCACTCCCATATGTCCTAACCACATTTAAAGGCATCCATGTTCAATTGTAGAGTATCACCTGTCTCGCTGCTACATAATTACAGTGACATGACTCAACATTGTAACCCATCCATTCGGCCTCAATTGTACACAATTTTATTTCGCAAAGAAAAAGAAGATCTTGGATGACAAGTGCTTGCTATGAAACGTGTAGTTTGAGGATCATAACATTAACAAAACCACCGCATGTTTTAGAGCATATAAGTATGCATATTGTAATACGCTTAAAGAAGTATATGGCCGGACATCAAGATCATATCCTCCGGCAATAAAAATGTTGCGTTCAATTTTTATTGTTGTTTGTGTCGATTACATGTCGTAATTAAGACGCTATGCGTCAGTTTGCATGGTTGCCAATGTATGTTAATCCTTCTTTCCGGAGGGTTCGGTCATATTCGTTGCCGCTTTGACCTTAGGTTAAGTCGTGACCAAGGTGATGCGCAACATGGTGAACTTGAAGGCTTGCCGTGTACTGTCTACTACATCCACGACATGCCCAATCTGGATTCCTGCTGCTTCCTAGTCCTAATATTCGCATGATTCTACATACATACATACATACATACATACTAGTAGCATGGTGCCATAGAATCGTACGTAGACGTATCACATTGACTGGTGTCCGAAGGGCCTTTATAAATCATCGATTGGTCTCGGCAGTACGTAGTCAGTTCACCTGCAGGGAGTGGTTAACTTAGCTGCATATATGGACCATCAATAACCTCTCTGTTGCTAGCTGTTAAATTATCCGTAACGTATGTATGTATACTCATGGGAGTAGTAGGATTGAGAGGCAGCGGGAATCCAGATTCATGGGTGAACAAACTAATCCACGTGTAGTGCACCGGTACATTGCTGCAAACCTATGCCAGAGTAATCAGCAGGCGAATAAGAACACGAGCGACAGAGCTACCCAGCATCATTTTTTCTCTCACCGGATCCCACTGCAGTTATCTTTGAGCCCCCAAGTAGATCGATAGATCTAGATCGAGGTTCAAGATCTGTACCATTTCGATGGAATTCGCTGGTCAAGTCGTTGACCACGGAATGATAAAGAAAACAAAGTTGATGATGTGGCGTAGGTTGAGAGCAGCAAGTTCCGCGTGTTACTGTTAATATCCACACACCAATATGATGTTTGGCACTACGAAGATGATCGTCTCCTAGAAGACCGTGTGTGTTTCGACCAATATGATATGGTGTCAGTTGTATTGCCTACGTCAAGTAGTTTCTCCCGTGGCCTTTATCGACAACACATACATATCCTACGCAGGTCAAGAATCACCCTCTCCTATCGGTGGCATTGGGCATACTAGGCTGGTTACCTAGCAGAGATGGGGTTTTCGAGGAAGTAATTTTACAAAGTTAGTCGAACTCACATCTGGATACCCGTTTCCTCCCAATACTATCTATCATGATGACGCTACCTACATATGTACAAGACACCGAACATCCTGAGATCGATTTGGGTTACCCTATAGAGTATTGGAGCCATATGATGAACAAATGAGCTAACAATGTGAGCATGTCAAATTTTAAATCAGTGTACATGGCCAAGGGTTTTGAGTTGTAGTTCTTAGGTAATATAGGTTGTATTAATAAATCATAAGAACACTTAATTTTAACGAACTAATAATCCACCTTGCAACAACAGTCAATGAGGAAGATTATTGTTGTTCTAAGACAATTTCAAAGCAGACTCTATGGTGTGTCGACTATGATTAATTTGCATAATCAGATATGCAACCATCATGATTTACCATTTAATGAAGGATGCAAACTTAATTTTTATTAATTTTTTAATAAAAATGCATTCATGACACAATAGAAGAAACATATAAAAGGAGTAAACAATCATAATATCCTTATAGCTACAAAAATCATATTGAGGAATGGAAAACTCAAATCGTGGATTAGAGATAGTGAATCACGTTGGATGCTTCATGAATCATCTAGATTTTTTTTATATAAAGGACACTTTATTACTTAATAGTTTTACGTATTACACCCGGTCTCCATATAGCTAGGATGCACGTAGCCACATGAATCATTTAGTTATGGAGTTAATTGCACGAAACCACGACAATTCGGGATAGGATTGCAGAAAAGACATTTCTTCGTTTTTTTGCGAAAACCACTAATCTTTTGCAAATACCACAGATCGTCCGATTTACTTCATTTAAGTACGATTATGACATGTGGGACCCGCTTGTAAGGATGACGTGGAACAATCACTGTATTATTTTGCAGATAGATCCCCTCAAAAAATAAAAAGAAAGCAAGCGGGTCCCCCTTTTAATTTCTCCATCCTCCACCGTCCTGGTGGTGGACTCCGGCGGCGCCCGTCACGCCTTCCCCGCCGTGCTGGTGAGCCCCCCCCCCCCCCCGCGCTGGTGAGCCGCGCCGCCCGTGCACCGCCCGCACCATGGAGCTGCCTGATGTGGGGCGCGGGCTCGACTGCGGCGACTGGCACATGCGAACCGTGGGTTCGGCGGCGTGCAGACGCAGCGACGAAGGACGAGGCCGTCGAGGAGCAGCGGAGGCCGCGACGAGCGCAGAGCTGGGGCGGCTTCAGCTGTGGAACGGCTGCGCGCGCACGCACGGTGTCCACCCACGAGGCGGCGCTGAGGGCGGTCCAGAAGTCGTCGGCCAAGCCGTGGCGCGGGGGAGGCGGCCTGACGCCGGAGCCCACGCCACCCAAGGTGTACAACGTGGAGCCCCGGGAGTTCCGGGACCTCGTGCAGAGCCTCGCCGGCGCGCCCGCCGTGACCATGGCCAGGCAGCAGCTCCAGCGAGCGTCGACGCAACCTATGGCCATGCGCGCCACCGGAGACGACGCAGCCGCACAGATGTACGCAGCGTCATGCGTGCACACCTTTAGGCGGCGCCGCCCGTACCGCAGTCATGCCCGTGCGCCGCCCGTGCACAGCCCGGAGGACCTGATTGATCTCTGCCTCACTGAGAAAGAGCGTGGAGGACCTGATTGCTTTTCTAAAAAATAATTAGGGGTAGTTCTATAAAACATCATCCTTACATGTAGGTCCAATCTGTCAGAAACGTGGTTAAAATGGGCTAAGCACGTGATCTGTGGTATTTGCAAAAAATTAGTCAAAAAATTAGTGATTTTCGCAAAAAAAATTGGAGAAGTGTGTTTTCTGCAATCCTATTCCGAATTATCGTGGTTTCGTGCAATTAACTCTTTAGTTATTTTTTGAAAAGGGGCAGTCCCAGCCTCTGCATCGATTGATGCATGCGGCCTTTATTGATTTTATTAAACGTCATTCGTTTATTACATCATGGGTCGCACAGAGTTGCGACAAAAATCAGCCACCTAAAAAACAAGTAGAACATGAAGGGGTTCTGCATCAATATGCTATTCTACGCTCAGAACGCCAGCTGAACTGGGCAAATAGATCCGACGCAACCGATTTCAGGCGGCTGCACCCAAAATCCATTACGCTTTGCTTGTTCGTCGACTGTAGGTAAGACCACATACGGATTCAATGAGTAGCCTTGGGGATAACCTGCATGAAAGAAGTTGATTTTGCTCTATTAAAAATATAGTCATTACGAATATTCCAAATGGCCCAGAGTAAGGCGCAAACTCCAACTCGGATTTGAACCCTCTCTAATTTAGAGACATCCCTCAACCAATTGCCAAACAAAAATGCTATGCTGCTTGGTGGGTTAATGTTAAAAGCCATATGGACAATACGCCAAACCATTTTAGCAAGGGGGCAATCAATAACTCTTTAGTTATGCCCCCTTCAAAGTAAAGATATAAAACTTCCTCGAAAGAGAAAGTTTTATATTACCACTTTGGCATCAATACATTCTTTTACATTGCCACTTCTTCTAGTGACCTGCTTCCCCAAAGAGAAACGACACTACGACTCTAATGCACGCTCATTTAGGATTATAAAGTAGTTTCAATACTGAAGTACTATCTTGATATAATAGAGAATACGTATCTCTCAGTTGATGTTTGTGTTAATATCAATTTCTTCTGATTGTTCTTATATTACATCACGTTGTTCGGGCTCAAATGATTACATCCAATTCTTCTTTGATATCTCCACACTCGGAAAGGCTAAAACAATGTTAAGACTTTTATGTAGTAGGATATTTGGTGACATGCATGGAGGAAATATAGGTCCTTGAGTTTATATCTATATATGCCTCTACTCATACAGGGGCGAAGCCAGGATGAAAACCAAGAGGGGGCAAAGTGGTATAGTTTTTTTTTTCAGAAACGTGTATATAAACTAATAATGGCTACATTATTTAAGAAACCAACTACACAAGCCTACATAGTGTGTAAGGAGCAAAACCACATACTTCAGTACTCCCTCCGTAAATTACTATAAGATGTTTTAGATCACTAATTTAGTTATCTAAAACATTTTATATTGGTATACAGAGGGATTATAAAATAATTCCATCACTCACACAAGTATAACAAGTTCATTACGAATATAAAAGTAAACTAACCACAGAATGACTTGACCAATATGTTTTTTTCGTTCCTTTTCATTGATACGTCCCTGTCAATGCAAAATAGTTAAACGTCAGTTAAATAAATTGAAGTATATCAAGGCACAGAATATCACTATAATACTATAGTGTATATAGATTTTATTCTAGTCCCGTGTACACAAACCTATTCTATCAGACTATCAAACATTCAATCTGCTACGATACTGATTCATCTAATTATCAATTAATACCTTTTATACATGAAATTAGAATAGACCGATAACCAAATAATAATATGAATTATAGAAATTAGAAGGAATAAAGTAACTACACCTAGGATTTAAGCTGCTCAGTTGATTGAATCGATTGATGGAAGGTCCTGTGCGCACGTCCTCTTCTCCCTGACGTACGGCGCCCTAGCAGTCTGGCCGGCGGCCGGCCGGCGTACGCGACGCAGATCGAGGATGGCCACCGAAGGGACAGTGTATACAGTATACGCACAACTCAGTTGTTATGAGGAGGCGGCGGCGATCGTGTTCGCTATTGAAAAAGCCACCGGTTGGTGGTACGGCGCCTGCTCGTATTCTCTGTATTAATGGGCTGCCTTTTGTGGGATAATTAAGGCTTAAGCTGTGGGCGAGCTGGGGTAGTGGGGGCAAATACCTGTGCTTAGTGGGGGCAATGCCTTATATCCAACTACATGTATAAGTGGCCCAAAAAAATTAGTGGGGGCATTCGCCCCCAGAACCTTGCACGTACATTCGCCCCTGTACTCATATGGCCTTCTTACTTAGGAAATGGACCTATACCTTCTAGTCCTAAGAAAGATTGAAAGCGACGTGACTCTCCTAAGAATTCTAACACTAGTAGAACAACCAAAACTGTATGTAAGGGAGGGAGAAAACATTTATGTAACTCGGTGCACACTTTTTATTTGGTTTGGCTTGGGCAATAAGTGCATACATGGAATGCCGCCTATTTAAAATGACCAAGAACACACTCGCATTTCTCTATCTGTATTTTTCCTTGCTTGAGTGACCAAAGAATGCCCGCACACCTGAGCAATCCTCATGCCCAGAAAGACTAGTAGAAAATTAAAACGAAGTGTCTAGAAGGGCTATTCAGGCAATTAACGATTAACATTACTACCCAAAAATAGCGAGCAATGCTAGACCTACGTACGAAGGCTACATAATTAATTTTATGTAATGATGTGATTCAGATTAATTAGCTCAGGATTAGCGGCTGGATCCACCATTACGGGAAAAGATATTTTAGCAAGGTTACATAAGTACAGTAGTTTATAAGTAGGTTTACCAAAGTATAGGATTTTTGTGAAATTATCTACTGGTCTAATTTTCCAAGCGGTCCACATTTAAACCCTCTTCATGGTTTTGACTCCGTCAAGCGTTATTTTTAGGGAAAAACAATCAGCTTTATTACTTGACGGTGGTGACTGCTGACTGGGGCATTATCTGTCCGGTGAGCTGCTTCACTGCCATAATCTGTCCCGCACTACTTCTAAGTTGCTAATCGATCCTAGACGCTGCCATGTCGTGGCCGAGCTCGCCGTGATGAGCGTCCAGCTCCATGGCAGCTCCGGTGGACGTCAGGATCACATCTGCTCCTTGGCTAAGCTCGCCGTTCTGAGCCTTCGGCATCCCTGCTAGCCGCCCTGACGCATGAAGGAGACGTTGTTTTCGCAAAAGAAAGAAGGAGAAGGCGGTGCAGCGATGCCAGACACCAATCATCGGCGATGGCCGAAGTCAGGTGTGGCAGGGGAGGTGGGCACGGCGCGGCAAGATCAAATGCCATCACGATAGGGAGCAGGGGTCGAGGTCAAGGGACGTGAGACAGAATTTGTTCGTATTATTTTTAATTATTCAATGTAAATTTTTAAAATGTTCAACGTGTATTCTAAAAGTTTTCAAGCTATATATTCATATTTTCTCAAAATATTTGAAATACAAACTGAGCAATCAAAGAGGATGCAATAGTGTGAACGGGATGCAATATTATTTACTTTTTTTAGGAAATGTATCATTTGCTACTGTACCGAAGCAATGCAGAGTCTTTCTTTTTGTTGAAAACTACAAATCATTCCACCCAGTTGGATCCACCTTGTTCGAAGCCAAAGCTTATGGGCGTTCTATAGGTACTAACTATCTGACTGGTACCCCTTTGGGTACATCTGTAGAAGTTATTATTTTAGAAGCAATCGTGAATTTTAGTTTATTTTTTTCACGTATTTTTGGTTTTATGGTTTATTTCAGAGTTTCTTGTTTTGTGATTTTCTCTTGGTTTTGGTAGAAAATATGTGACTTCATGAAACATAATTGTGTCTTCGTATGAAGTAATGCTTTTGTTGCACGAAATGTAAATTTGTAGTTTCACAAGAATAAAATACGTGGTTCTAAATATGTGGTCCACGAGAAGCAGATTTATGCTTCTGAAAAAAGGAAAAAGGAAAAACAAATGTCATTCCAAAAAAGCAAAGTTGTGGCTCCATGAGAAGCAAATCTATAGTTCCGGAAAAATGAAAAAAGAAAAAAAATGTGGCTACATGAGAAGCACATTTATGCTTTTGAAAAAGGGGGGAAAAAGAGACTCCACGAGAAACACAATTCATTTAAAAAGCATGACTTCCTGGAAATCACAGTTTAGGCTTTGAGGTATGATTTAGTACAATTCTGAGCCAGATTTTACCCAATTTTTTTTATCTAAATGTATCAACATGAGTTTTAAACATCTCGATGCGATAAGGACATTCAAAATTGAATATATTTGTCCTCCCATGAGAGACAACAAGTGGGTGGAGGTAGATAGATAAGCTAGCAGAGTTAATTCCAAATGGAAAATGCAAAGGCAGCAACTTTTTACGCTGCCACGCTAGTTATTAACATGGCTATATATAGTACCTAACAACTACAACTCATAACCTTGGGCGCATACACTGTTATAAATTGATATGTTTCAGCTCTTAACTTCATTCATGCATTCCATGGCTGCACTACTCTAGATGATCACAACCAGATCGAACTCTCAATGTTCAATGATGAAAATATAATACTTGGGTACATAGGAATGGAAGGAAACAGAAACTAAGTTGTGAGCCTCGACATGCTCGTATGTACGGGCGAGGGCTCACCTACACGTTGGTAGCAACACCCGAGTGCGATGGCTGCGACATCGAATATCAGGGTGTGAGGGCCAGACATCACCGACGGCGTCTTGATCGGCATCGAGGCAGGAAGGGGGCGGGGACCAAGTTCCGCGCGAGTCGGTCTTGCGAGATCCCAATGACCCGCTGCCACCTGCTTTGAGCATGCTTTGCCCGACATTGTGTCAAGATGATGTCCGGCGGAAGCGAAGGCTATCCAAAGACGCCTGAGTAGCCTCGCGTGGAGATGACATGAGGGTGATGTGGGGGTTTTTTCACATCTCTTTTTCTTACTTGTTTTCAAAAGACTTGCAGCACACTTGATTTTTGCACTTTCGTTACGTATCAAACGGATGCCACTTTCATTACGTATCAAACGGAAGGCAGCATCCGACAAGAGTTAGCTTCGTGAACATTAGGGAAATCAACTTAACATCTTTCGCCGCTCGCTGGTGCTGCTGCCGCGCCGCTTTTGCCGTTCCCCGCGACGGCGCAGCAATCGCCACTCACCGGCAGTCTTGAATTAGTAAGAACCAGTGAACGACGGCGCGGAAGAGTAGCTACCATCCCGTTTATGGATGGATGTGACTATCTAACGAACAAAAGAGCAATAAATTACTAAAGACGTGTCGTATAGGTCGCACGCCATAGATATATATGATATTAATGGCGTGGCAAAGAAAGTACACGCCAGTACGAACTTAGGCCAGGCCAGAAAGCTTGATCCCACATACTAGTTACGTAGATTTTTTATGGGATACCAGTAGTAACTTATTAGACCTGCCATACAAAAAAGTGAGAAAAATAACACTCGCGTGGATTTAATTTGGCGCTCCAACAATTAAACATTGGGATAAGCTCTATTCTATAAGTGTTGTGCACTGTTCTTTCGAATTTTTGGAGACCTCTTCTATTTTCTAGTTGTTATATTTTGTGGTGGTCGGTGTTCAACTGCTGAGAGTAGTTGATCGCTGTGTTGGGTTCCTTTTTTTCTTTTTCTCTTCCTTTTTCTTTTCTATTTTCTCCTTTGGTTGTGTGCATCCAAGATGTCTTATGACATCTTGTACTTGAAGAGGATGTGTGGAATTGGCATTTTCACGATATTAATATATTACCTTTTTTGAAATGTATTTTAGAAAATCCATGGCGAAAAATTAAAATATACCCGACTATGGAGGAATCCAATACATTAAAATCCCGTGGTGTCCTATCTCGCTCGATTCCTCACCATCTCACACGTATACGTTTAGGTCATCCTGCTCAACGCCGTAGCAGTCATCACACTCAAAGGTGGCCTACCTTGAGGTTTGATTGTTCAGTGCGTCGTCCCGTTTATATTCTAGTGAAGGTGATACCAGGCACATAAGATGCAACTAGTCCCTGTCGCCACTCAGATTCTTCGGATTAAAAAAACATCTTTAGATGAGAGTGAATAAAATCATCTTGGAGGAGAGTCGGTGAGCGAGGGAATGGGAGAGGAGACGCCGACTAGAGGGATGCAGCGAGGACGTCGGGGAGGAGTAGAGGAGCTAGGGATTTGGAAGTTTTCAACTCAGGGCGAGGGGAATGGGATCCGTCGAGACGGGGCGTGAGGATGGGGAGTTGTACTAGAGAAGTGGGTGAGGGTAAAAATGCAAATGAATAAATCATTACGCTCATAAATTTGTACGTGAAAAGCAAAACATCATACATTTTGGGACGGATGGTGTAGTACCTAAGGACTACAACTCATAACTATGGCACATACACTTCTATAAATTGACAAGTTTTATCTCTTAAATGCATTCATGAATCCCATAGCTCCACTACTCTATATTATCACAACCAGATCGAACTCTCAATGATGAAGACATATGTTATGCCACTTGGGTACATAGGATTGGAAGGCAACGGAAATTCAGATGCGAGTGTGAAGAAACTAGTACGTACAAGAGACAAACTAGATGTGGTCGTGCCGCAGCCATAGCCTGCAATGTGAGGATATGGGCCAGGAGCCAGCCTCTACGGCGTCCTCACCCAATCAAGGTGATGGTTAGCACCCCAAGTCAGAAGCAATGACCACGAGTACCCAGATCGATCCCCGTCAACTCCGCATATTATCCAGGACGATTCATCAACATCGTCCCATTACTTGCCCAGCCAGAACGGCCATCCCAACTTCCCAAGCGACTCACCGGATCTGAGCTACCAGCAGCCCGAAGCGCATCCGAAAGGGCCCTTCAACAGAGACGAATTTGATGGACGAGGGCGAGGGCTCCATCGTATGCTCGCAGCAGCACCATGGTGCCATGGCCTCGACCACTGGCGGCGGCTTGATCGACACAGAGACGGGGACTAGGAGTCTTGCGAGCCGGGCCTGCAATATCCTTTTTTTTTTGAGGGTACGGGCCTGCAATATCCGAATGAATGATGGGGCACTAGTAGAGAAACCTCCCTTTAGTACCGGTTTCAAAGGGCCTTTAGTACCGGTTTTGGAACCGGTACTAAAGATCCGGTACTAAAACCCTCCACCCTTTCGTACCGGTTCCTTACGAACCGGTACTAAAGGTGCCTCCACGTGGTTACGGAGAAGCCCGCGGGGCTGGAGACCTTTGGTACCGGTTCGTAACACGAACCGGTACTAAAGGCTATTTCGTTAAAAAAAATTATTCATTTTTTTCTAATTATTTTTCACTCCCTCTTTTTTTAGAATATCTAGTATTTCCATTAGTGTCTAACTACATTTAATCTCTAGTCAAATTACTTACCTGTGGTCAAACTTCCCAGTCGGTCACCCATCCTTACACTACTCCAACACTAGCACGCTTAACTTCCAAGTTCTTTTCCCTCCCACTTCCAAGTGCTTCACACGCATGTTGTTGATACTAGTATCATATCAATCCTATTAACATGTTGGTCGATGTCACATTTCTTTTATTGTTTAAATTCCAGATAATTCTTTTAATAAAAAATTAATGATGTAATAATAATGTTGAATAAATAGATAAAATTAATTTTTTAAATTTGTATTATTTTTAATTATTTTTTTGCCAAACCTAAAACCTAAAAATTTGAAAATCTTATAATTTGCTAAAGGTAATAGTAATCTTTATGGAGATGCAATTAATAATTTTAATTTTGAAAAAAATTAAAATATATAAAATTCTAAATTTCCTAAATATATAAAGTTTTCTGGCTGATCGCCCGGGACTAAAGGTCCTTTTAGCTCAAAATAAATCATTAAATGCATGAAAAATATCAAATGAAGGAAGAAAGGGTTGAAATTTAGTATGTGGATTTGAATGTTGCATGTTGGATGCAAAAAAATTCTTGAGTTTAAATAAGTTTGGAAAAATGAAATGCTTTTGAAACACATGTGTTTTCGTTTGAAACCCTCGTACTTTGAAAGAGATGGTCCAGCTGACAAAAGGAGATCAGTAAAAAAAGTGAAAAACGTTCCCCGGCTCGGCGAATAGGCGAAACAATCGTTAGCCCCGTTGAAGTTGTTTAGCGATGATATCGTCCACGTCAAGGGGATGGCGCCCGGTACTAAAATTTGTGATTACCTGCCCGCTGATCACACACGTACAGTAACTTAATTAAACTGCCAGCACTTGGAACGGCCGACACAACCCTTTAGTACCGGTTTGTAACACGAACCGGTACGAAAGGAAAAACCTTTAGTACCGGTTCGTGTCACGAACCGGTACTAAAGGTTTTCTGGCTGACGCCAACCTTTTAGTACCGGTTCGTAACACGAACCGGTACGAAAGCCCCTCACGAACCGGTACGAAAGCTCTTCGCCCGCCTGGACACCCAAACCGGTACGAAAGACCCCTTTAGTACCGGTTCGTAAGGGAACCGGTACTAAAGGTGTAGACGGTTGCCCCATTTTCTACTAGTGGGGGTGTTAGTTGTTTTTTTTTCCACGTCTATTTGACTTTTCCTTTTAATGGACTTCAGAAGAATAGAAGGCAACATCTGATCAGCATATCAACGGTCTGAGACAAGAGATGGTAACTTCAACATTAGAGAAATGGACACAACAGTTCTTCAAATATAATCATACTGTGTTAAATACTTAAAGTCTGTGCAGATATGAAAATACTGCACCTACATATTTTCTCTTTGGCTAACATGTAACACAAATACGAAGAGATATTATAAAAATACTACACCTAAGAGCATTTTCAATAGCTGCCCTTTTTAAAGCATAAAAAATTAGGGCATAGAAAAGTGCATAATCTATTAATGATAATGTGAGGTCTTCTACAACTGCCTTATAATAGGGCACCAAAAAAATACATTTTTGCACATCGATTGCCTGTGGCTCATTAAAATCGAGGCCGACAAACATGGGCACAGCTGACGACAACACTTGGAGACGACGACAAGGGCAACCTGTTGGAAATCGTTTTGTGCGAACAAGTATCAGCCTGCGTACGGAGGGATGTGGATTTCACCCGGAGTGGCGCGTGGTGGAAGTGGGAAGCGGAATGGCATTCTTCGACAGAGGACGAGCACGGGTAGCGGCGATGGCGTTTCAAGTGAAGGGAGCTACAAGGCTGCGACATCGCGAGGATGGCGGGAGCTGCGACGAGGTCACGGGTTTGTCTGTGGTGTCTGAGGAGCTGTCCATGGTGGCACGATGGACGGTGGGTGGGCGGCGGATGGCCTGCGTGGAAGGACACACTCATATCATGTACCCATGGGCTTCCTATATAACGGCAAAAACATATCTAAGGCATTGTCGTAAGTGAAAAAGATACACTCAAAATTTAAGAAGGTACGCATATGGCCACATGAATATAAATGGATCATATCTCCTTAATTCCATATGTGACATGGCTATATTCAGAGATAGTATATATACATATAAAAAAATACCAATATTTGAAGGGTATCTTGCGCAATATGTGTTGGAACTACGAGAAGTTGGTTGTCATTTAATGACCTCCAACTTTTGGCAGACTTTAAGATGTTAGCTCCATATAAGTCCCTAAGGGATTGTTAAACAACATACTTTCTCAGGTGTAGTTCCTCCATAGTGAAAAATAGTTGGACACATAGACGACTAGAGAAGGAATAGCCTCCCACACACAAAGTTTAAACATAACTACGACGTCTATCACTCTAGTTAGATGTACACGAGTTTCTCCTTGCTCTCTATGATGGTCTTTGTTTGCGTGACATAATGGACACTATCCAGGCGTATTTTGTCGAGTTGGAGGATAATGTCGATGGCGTTGGATGCTATGGACCTGGGAGGTGCCAGGAAAAGCTAGGGATGTCATACTTCTATCTCTATATAGCATGGACCCACGGGCAATGAATCCTTGGTAGGTGCTCTAGCAAATTACCTTTCATAGAGTCCTCCTATTAGCAGAATAGTCAAGGAATGTCGTGCATCACTAGACTGTGGGTCCATTCTGTGTGGATGGGCAATTTTTTACCTTTTCTAGTTAATGTGGGGGTTTTCCAGCAAAATATATGACAACAAGGGTTTTCGTGCGCCCTCTTTTGGGCCTAACTAGTTAATCGTTTTTTATCGACAAAAATATCTAAATACATTACATAAAGTTGCATATGTTGAAATATAAAAAAAAAATCATGGATTTGAAAATTCAAGACTCTAAAAGACATTCATAAACTTTTTAACAAAATACACATTTGAAAAATCTATATGTTTTTTGCAAAATTTTATAAAGGAAAATAAATATCAAATGTTCTATAAAAATTTAGAAAGATACAATCATGAATTTGAATAATGTTTTTTATTTGTAGAAAAAGCATTCTCGAATCGGAAGATGCTCACACTTTTTAAAAATGCCGGTGAATTTTCAAAATCATCTGTGAGGTGCAAACAAATTGATGTTTTGTAAAAATATTTGTGAATTAAAAACATTCTTGAATTTGTGAATCATCTGGGACTATATTTTTGTCAGAACATAAAAAAGATATAACAGGTAAAAAATAAATCAAAATCAACATTTCCAGGGAACCAATGTAGATAATTGGGCCCGCCCATCGGTGTGATTCATGTGCGTTTGTTTGGCGATTTCTTCTTCCAAAGTCGTGCAGACGAAGGTCTCTCCAGCGGTGATCCTTTCCATGGCCAACTATGCGAGCCACCGATAACAAAAAGAGAAAATTTTCATGGTAGGTTTTAATAGTGATCCGCACCGAGTTTCTGGCACTCGTGTGATCCCTGTAGCTGTATAGTAGAAGCCATTTGGCTTTGCCCAATACAACAGCCTCTCCGTCGATGTGCTTTTGCAGAATAGTTTGCTTTGGATAGGTCAATAGAATATATACTGTTGGCGCAGTGAATAATAATCAGTTGACCACCTGTTATATCTTTTTTATGTACTGAAGATATCACGTCATTATGTCCAACCACTGAAAACCAAAGCATCTCGGGGATGGCTACCTCGGTGGTGCCTGGGACATCTGACAAATAAACCTGCTTGAGAAAAACTACTAAACTTCCACTACACCAAAATATGTAGTTGCCGACGGCCGAAGATATGCCGACGGCCACCGTCAGCATATCTGAAGCTAAGTCGACGGCTTCCATTTCACCCTCGGCAAAGAAAAGCCGTCGGCTTAACTATAGATATGCCGACGGTGGCCGTCGGCATATCTTTGGCCGTCGGCAAAGAATACACAGGCCGTCGGCATAGTTATACCTGTCGGTATATATGCCACGTGGCACGTGGTCTGTCTGCCGACAAACGGCGCTAGATCTATGCCGACGGCAACATTTTTTCAATTATTATTTTAATTTGATGTTTTTTAAATATTCATTTTGAGTTAACTAAATTTAAACATATGCAACTTATATATCAAATTAGGGTAGAATTTTCCATAGATTATGAATATCCACTTTGTTTCTGTTTTTGGATAGGTTAAAAATGCGACATAGTGTACTTTTGCAAATATGTCCTTATAGTTTATGAAAATCACAAGTATTTATACCTTAATGGATTTTGAAAAATTTCATATGTTTATGGATCAGAATCTTGCAAGGATTCTGTTGGCATACTATATTTTCAAATTTACATAGACTATAATAATAGAAAGACAGTTAGTGTTTACGCGAGGCAATATAGGCATGACCGGTGATAGCTAGGGGTAGAATATTGCAAAACTATTGGTGGATCTCTGATGAAATGAGTACTTGTGCACCTATAAATGATTTTTTGAAAAAATAAAGAGCAAACTATCAAGCACTTGTAGTTCAAATTTCGCCCCGTTCCAACTTAATCAGCGGCAATTTGTCTTTTTCAGGAGAGGTGTATAAGAAACATTTTACATGTAAAGTTTGGTCAATTGTCAATTAAATATGGTCTAGTATATTACAAAAATGGAGTGGTTCAAATTGGCATCAAATATTTGGTAGATCCTTCACAAAAAGGCCGTACTTTCGGCACTCGGAAAATGAAAAATGGATTTTTCGTGCAACGAAAATGAAAAGTTCCTTTGGCAAACTTGTTGGACATTCAAATATACACACATATGCAAAATATGAGATCATTAGGGAAAACTATCCTTTGAAACTAGCACTAACATTGACCATTTTGCTTGAAAGTCATGAATCTTCATACTCGATAGCTCATTTTGAGAAGACTTTTTCAAGATGTTTGCATTATTCAAAGTTTATTGTTTTTTCTGTTTATTAGGACATAAATTTTGATGCAACGCGAAGCTTATACATTTTTTTGTTTTTTTAATTGTTTAAGCACCGATTTCAAAATGCGATCAAAACGGGGGAGGGGGCATGGCCGGTGATAGGTAGGGGTGGAATCTTGCATAACTTTTGGTAAATCTCTGATGAAATGAGTACTTGTGCACCTAGAAATGATTGTTTGAATAAGAGCAAACTATCAAGCACTTCTAGTTCAAATTTCACCCCGTTCCAACTGAATCGGCGACAATTTGTCTTTTTCAGGAGAGGTGTATAAGAAACATTTTACATGTAAAGTTTGGTCAATTGTCAATAAAATATGGTCTAGTATATTACAAAAATGGAGTGGTTCAAATTTACATCAAATATTTGGTAGATCCTTCACAAAAAGACCGTACTTTCGGCACTCGGAAAATGAAAAATGGATTTTTTGTGCAACGAAAATGAAAACTTTCTTTTGCAAACTTGTTGGACATTCAAATATACACACATATTCAAAATATGAGATCATTAGGGAAAAATATCTTTTGAACTAGCACTAACATCGACCATTTTGTTTGAAAGTCATGAATCTTCATACTCGGTAGCTCATTTTGAGAAGACCTTTTCAAGATATTTGCATTATTCAAAGTTTCTTAATTTGTATGGTTACTAGGACATAAATTATGGTGCAATGCGAAGGTTTTACATTTTTTTTGTTTTTTTAATTGTTTAAGCACCGATTTTAAAATGCGATCAAAACGGGGGAGGGGGCATGGCCGGTGATAGCTAGGGGTGGAATCTTGCAGAAGTCTTGGTAGATATCTGATGAAATAAGTACTTGTGCACCTAGAAATGATTTTTAGAAAAAATAAGGAGCAAACTATCAAGCACTTGTAGATCAAATTTCATCCCGTTCTAGCTGAATCGGCGGAAATTTTTCTTTTTCAGGAAAGGTGTATAAGAAACATTTTACATGTAAAGTTCGGTCAATTGTTAATAATATATGGTCTAGTATTTTACAAAAATGGAATGGTTCAATTTCACACCAAATATTTGGTATTTTCTTCACAAAAAATCCAACTTTTGACATTCAGAAAATGAAAAATGAATTTTTCGTGTATAGAAAATGAATTTTTTCTTTGCCAAACTTGTTGCCTTTCCAATATACACACGTATGCAACATAGAATTTACAGTTTTTTTTATAAAAAATCACTTTCCATGTGAGAATGTTTATGTACAATGGTAGAAACAATGAGTTTATCAATTTTTTATTTTTTTGAAAATGCAAACAATGTCTAAATTATATAAAATTCGACGTATTATTGGTTTATATTTCCTAGAACATGTTAAAAAAATTCATTTCTTTCCCAATTATTCACATATATATTTTATTTAAATAAATAAGACAAAGAAACACAAAAAAACTACAAAATTCCTATTGGTCACCCCTACCTCCCACGGATCAGTGACGTGGCAGGGCCATCCACGCCCACCACACCGATCCATCCACCCAGCCGGCCCCACCCTCTCTCCCTTATCTCTCCCTCTCTCCCTTATCTCTCCCCACCGACCGCCCCTCCCCTCCACACTCCTATCCCCACCTACCGCGCCTCCTCTCCTCACGGTCCTCTCCCCACTGATCCTCCTCTCCCCATCCAGCCGCCAACGGCCACCGCGCCCTTCCAGCCGCCGATCCCGACGGCCACCGCGCCCATCCAGCCGCCGGCGATCTCGACGACCACCGCACCCCGCGCCCCTTCGCACCACCGCGCCGCCTTGGAGAATCACGGGGGCCGCCCAAGTCCAACCCTCCGCTGCCCCGCGTGGTGCGCCTCTGCGAGGTCCGGGAGCGAGGAGCATGGGCTCCGGCATGACATGCGCACGGGGGGTGCCCTGAGTCGAGCTGCCGTGGCACGTTGGTGCAGCGGCTCCCTTCCCTGCCCGTCCCCGTGCGGCGCACCTCTCCGCGAGCACCCAAGGCCATGTAAGGGGTGGAGGAGAGCAGGGCAGAGGAGCTCATCCTCGTGCCGTGGCGCCGGTGGGAGGTGCTGGTACCCGCCGTGTTTTGCTGGAACGTGGCACTATGCGCTGCGTCGGGCAGTAGCAGGAAGCCATGGAACCCCATTTTTTTTTAATTTTTGTATAGATATATGCCAACGGTTTAACCCTCAGCAAATCACATATGAGGGAGTAATGACAGGACGCCACGTGGAGGAGCTATGCCGACGGCAACCTCGTCGGCATAGATATAATGTTGCCGACGGCAATACCCTCGGCAAAGAAGCTGGCTAGGAACAGTGAGAAGCTGACACGTGGCAGAAACGGCGCTCGACGGACGTGCCGTCTATTTCGTTTGCTGACGGTAAGGGATGCCGACGGTCGAGGAAAAGCGGTCGGCATAGCATCTATGCCGACGGCTGTTAGTATGCCGACGGGACTCTGAGATTTGCCGATGAACGAGACACCGACGGCCGTATGCCGACGGCCACCGTCGGCATAGCCTATGCCGAGGGTTTTCTGGGCTGTGCCGACGGCAAAAGCTGTCGGCAACTAGGCGTTTTGGCGTAGTGTTCTAATTATGTACTTGCTCCGGTGGATTTATTTACTGTCCTTTCCCATTGTCCCTTTAAAATTTTAAATACTACTCAAATAGCCAGCTAGTCTTGGTGGATCTGGTCTCTACAGTTGATTCGGATGGATCGGCCGTATTATTTCGTCCCTATGGTAAAAAACGTCATCCATGAATATACAATTTCCACAACCTTATTAGCGTTAAACCCTATGCTATTTAGACGATTGGTTTTTTTTGAGGTTTAGAGGATTTCCATTTTGATTCCCCCTCTTGAAAAACATGGTGGCCTTGGGCCTCGAGTGTGAAGTAGGCTATGTAAATATTACGAGTGATGAGAGTCTGGTCCTGGGCCTTGGCCAGACTTTCACATGATTTCGGATATCTTCTTATATCACAAAACAAAATGGTAGTGAATGGAAAGAAACGGTAGGTGGAGGATATTAAGTGACGCATCAAATCCGCGTGTACGATGGCACTAGTAGAAAATCGCTCATCAGTACCGGTTCGGGAGGGCCTTTTGTACCGGTTTCCTAACCGGTACTAAAGGCCCGGTACTAAAAGCCCCCCCCCCTTTGGTATCGGTTCCTTGCGAACCGGTATTAAAGGGGCCTCCACGTGGGCGTCCAGGAGTGCGCAGGCAAAGGAGCTTTGGTACCGGTTTGCAATACGAACCGGTACCAAAGGTTAATTCAGGGTTTAGGGTTTTTAGGGGTTTGAGGGTATCGGATATCGCGTCGATGCTTAGGGAGGGGTTTAGGGGTGTCGGACCGTTTCATATCGCGTCGATGCGCCTGCTACGCGTTTGGGTTTAGGTAGTACATGAAGATAAAAGGTGATGCATAGCAACTTGGTGCATATAATATATAACACATGTAATTGCGATCGCAAATTAAGTAGTATACGTATGCATGAAGATCGATCTTCATGCATATGTAGTAGTGGTACTCTCCGAGGCATACTATCTATTACATGTAGAATAGTGGTACTCGATCTCCGAGTCAAACTATATGTTACATGTACATCATTCATACTGGAACTCTCCGAATGGCGGTATGACGTCCCGAAGGAAAAATCCCGCCAATTCATCGCCAATTGCTTTGAACCGTTCCTCGATTGAGATCTTGTCCCGCTTTCTTGCCAACTGTAAAAGAATGAGATACAAATGAATACATGAGCTATGTGTGTGTGTGTATATCAAATCACAATCAAACAATTATTACTGAAACTAAGCACAACTTATATATGATAACAAAATAAATTTGTGAATATTATTTTCGTACCTCTTTATTCATTTCATTATTTGTTCTCTCGCTGACAATTGTTCTCGCAAACGTAGTATCCACATAGATTAGTCCCCTGTGGTTGTTGCGGGGATTTCTGTACAAGAATATAATTCAATTAAACAATAATCAAGTATGATAAAGGTGTGTGGACCTAGGTAGTACTACTTACTTTGTTCAAACGCCATGTCAGCTTCGGTTTCCATTCATGGGACTTATCTTCCTTGATGAACGTTTCCCATACGCTGCCCGACAAAAGAAAATGCATAAAAAAGTTATCAATTAGTTGATATTAGGAAATTAACGAAAAAACCGATATGAATTAAAATTAATTTTTGAGCATAAAAAAGCCGTCTTGTATTGTATAGCCTCTTTGTTAAGCGAGTCAAAGACTTCAACTTTTCCTTCGTACATATCGATAACGATAAGAATAAAGTGGAACCTGCGCACGTTTAAATATGCAGTGCCATATATATAAGTCATCAGTTAAAATTTGAACATCTCGTGAGAAAAAGAGAAATGTCTTATAAGACAGTAACACTCACTTGAAGTTGTAAGGCCAAAGTATTATCTTTTTGTCACGTTGTCGCTTCAAAAACCTTAGTAAAGTCTCCGGTGTATCCCTGTTATAGATGGGATCCTCTATGGTTACTTCATGCATTGTATCCGGGTCAATGAACCCAATGTGCTTGATTTCATCCCTTTTGCATTCGAGAATCTTCGATCTGCATAATATAGCGCACAAAAGATTATAATTTGCAGACAAAGAACGAGCTGAGCTAAAGACTTCTCAAATTACATAAATAAATCACTTACAGAAAATAGCAACTGATGATAGATTTGTCGAGGGCCCGGAGATTGTATAACTGAAAAAGATCGCTGAAGTCAACGCTCACAGAGTATTCTTGGAAGTAGTGATCTTCCTTAACTCCAACCATGATACACTGGATCCCTTTCTTTATGGCATTACTGTACCACGTATGCAAATTACGCATACTTGTTGGTAGCTTCCTGAGATTCTCGACCAAATCTTTCCCTTCAACATATTGATATGCTCCTTCATGTAAGGGGTAATCGATGGATTGTCGAGAACTTTCAACGGCCTTCTCGTCAAACACCATGAAAGGGGGGACCGATTGGACGGGTTGTTGTCCGAGCTGGTGCACTTGTTGTTTCCCTTTTTTCGCTGTGACACCCGATTGAGTGGGTTTTTTAGCCCTCATCATCTCGTCATACGACTTTTGTATAGAACGCCTATAGTTAGATGGCGGCGATGGTACAGGGTCATATAGATTCTCAACGGTACGAACAACTTTCACCGGATCTAGAGTCTTCTTAAAAGGGATCTCTGGCACTTTCTTAGCAAAAAAGGCTTTCAGCTCGGACTTAGAGGTTTCCGTGTTTTCCTCGATAGTTTTTTCCCAAGGTAACTTCTCAATAGGAAGCAGTGGTTTCTCCTTTCTAGGTCTCTTCCTAGGCGGTGTACCATTCCGCTTAAAGGACGCTGTCTTACGTGGAGGATCTCGAGATGGCGGACTCACGCTGGGGTCCCTCTCAGGTAGATGTGGACTTTGCTGCTCATGTGGACTGCTACCAGGAGGAATCGATGGCCTTTGCTGCTCATGTGGACCGCTACGAAGAGGAGTCGGTGGCCTTTCCTGCTCAGGTGGACTACGAGGAGTCTGTGGCCTTTGCAAAAGGACGATGTGTTTCTTGGGACATAGGGTGAAACCGTGCTTGACATCGGCCATTGTCTTCTCATCGTCACCTCTAGGAAAATCAAGATCCAATGTTTCATAACCCGAAACAACTTCATCCACCCCGACACGAACACAGCCAGGTGGAATGGGCATATGATGGTGCGTTGCTCCATCTTCATTTGGGTAAACATATCCGAACGCCACCTTAACGGACACGTTCCTGAATAACATATGTAGCTCTCAATCTGTCTTCTCCGTGACATAATCCACGGGGTAGCTTCCTCCACATCTGTCAAGATGCGAGGAACCCACACTGCTTCTTCGCTGAGATGGGGCGGCATCGACATGAGGATCATCATGAGGCTCCCTCTGATTTTTCTCAAGTGCCTCCACCCTATTTATCAATTCCGTTAACCTGTCTGACTCCTTCTTCTTCTTTCGCGGATGGCTTCTATAAGTGTCAACGCACTCCGGCCACGCTTCCTTCTTGTTGAGACCTGGGCGAGCTCGAACCCGTCCAACGTGTTCAGGATTGCCCAAAGCGAGTGTCAGCTCGTCATTCTCTCTATCGGGAATGTACTCTCCCTTTCTGACCTTTTCAATTGCATCTATAAGCTTCTCCGTGACTGCTTCAATTTTGCTCTTCCATTTCCCCTGCGCAACGATCTTCCCTGTAATTGGGTCCAACCCTGCCCCATGCGCGAACAACCAGAGCCTGAACCGGTCGGGCCAGTCCCATGTCTGTGGAGTGATTCCTGCATCCATCAGTTTATCTTCAAACGCTCTCCACTTCGGAATGGCAGTCTTGTAGCCACCTGACCCCAAATGATGGAAAAATTCCTTCTTTGAAGCATTTTTCTTATTTGTGACCGATCGGGACACATGAGTAGACGATTGCTTATACCTCTTAAATGCGGGCCAGTGATCTTTTATCTTCACTAGATTATCATTGAATACTGGATCATCATGCTTATATTTCTCCCATAATTTTTTCTTCCATGTCTGGAATAGCATGGCCATCTTCTTGAGAGTCCATTCCTTCAGTTTCTTCTTCTGGCCTTCCGTCATGTCTTCCGGTAGGCTGAAGCGTGTCAGTAGATTGTCGAAAAGAAAAAATTTCAACGCGTCGTTGACATAACTAGCTTCAGTCCCCGCGTTCTTCGGCTTATGCCACTCTTGAATGCTGATCGGTACATGATCCCTAACAAGAACTCCAGCTTGATTTATAAATTTGCGGCAGTGCTTTGTCGGATGCACCGGTTCACCGTTATCATTAAATGCGATGAGGGCTAACCTACCCTCGCCCTTTAGCAATTGCGTCGGGCCTCGTTTTGTTTTAACAGACTTGCTCGATATTGATCTAGAAGGCTAAAAAAAATGATTCGTTAATAAGTGCAACACAAATAAATGAATGCATCTACTGATGAACATAGACTTGATACATAAATATACACCTCGCCAGAGTTTGTTATGGACACTTCATTCTCTCTTCTAATCCCTTCGGACTCAAATCCCTCACCGACATCGTTCAGAAATTGTGTGATCTCAAAGTCATCTCCATCGGGTTCCGGCCCACGGGCACTCTCAAATATCATTCTCTGCACGGCTTCTTCTTGATCCTCATTTCATACGAAGGTGTTGTCCTCCATAGCTCAATGTCACTACAAAATTAAGAAAACAATTAATTCATTCATCATTTCATGATCATAACAGATTGCTAGATGGATAACCCTAACCCTAACAATTGAAATGAAGAAAGCAATAACCCTAACCCTAACACTCGGCGCTCCTCTCGCTCTTCTCTCTATGTCGCAAGAGATACATGCACCACTCGGCACTCCTCACGGACATGCCCTCGAGCCGTTGCTTGCCCTAGCCTCCCTCTCCCTATCACTTCCTCAATTTTTTTACAAAACAAACATGCTCTAAATTCTTTATTTGCCAATTTCTAAGGGATTAAATTGATTAATACCATTTTTTTAATCTGTTTAATCCTTGGAATAAATTCAAAGATGAATATTATTATTTTGACTTATGAAATGTATTACTTATTGATAAATAATAAATAAAGAATATATAATTTATGTAACACTTGTTCCTTTTTTCCTATGAATTTTATTTTAACATTTTTAATTTTCATTTTTTTTACAAAACAAACATGCTCTAAATTCTTTATTTGCCAATTTCTAAGGGATTAAATTGATTAATACCATTTTTTAATCTGTTTAATCCTTGGAATAAATTCAAAGATGAATATTATTATTTTGACTTCTGAAATGTATTACTTATTGATAAATAATAAATAAAGAATATATAATTTATGAAACACTTGTTCCTTTTTTCCTATGAATTTTATTTGAACATTTTTAATTTTCATTTTTTTTTACAAAACAAACATGCTCTAAATTATTTATTTGCCAATTTCTAAGGGATTAAATTGATTAATACCATTTTTTAATCTGTTTAATCCTTGGAATAAATTCAGAGATGAATATTATTATTTTGACTTATGAAATGTATTACTTATTGATAAATAATAAATAAAGAATATATAATTTATGTAACACTTGTTCCTTTTTTCCTATGAATTTTATTTTAACATTTTTAATTTTCATTTTTTTTACAAAACAAACATGCTCTAAATTATTTATTTGCCAATTTCTAAGGGATTAAATTTATTAATACCATTTTTTTAATCTGTTTAATCCTTGGAATAAATTCAGAGATGAATATTATTATTTTGACTTATGAAATGTATTACTTATTGATAAATAATAAATAAAGAATATATATAATTTATGTAACACTTGTTCCTTTTTTCCTATGAATTTTATTTTAACATTTTTAATTTTCATTTTTTTTACAAAACAAACATGCTCTAAATTATTTATTTGCCAATTTCTAAGGGATTAAATTGATTAATACCATTTTTTTAATCTGTTTAATCCTTGGAATAAATTCAGAGATGAATATTATTATTTTGACTTATGAAATGTATTACTTATTGATAAATAATAAATAAAGAATATATAATTTATGTAACACTTGTTCCTTTTTTCCTATGAATTTTATTTTAACATTTTTAATTTTCATTTTTTTTACAAAACAAACATGCTCTAAATTCTTTATTTGCCAATTTCTAAGGGATTAAATTGATTAATACCATTTTTTAATCTGTTTAATCCTTGGAATAAATTCAGAGATGAATATTATTATTTTGACTTATGAAATGTATTACTTATTGATAAATAATAAATAAAGAATATATAATTTATGTAACACTTGTTCCTTTTTTTCTATGAATTTTATTTTAACATTTTTAATTTTCATTTTTTTTACAAAACAAACATGCTCTAAATTCTTTATTTGCCAATTTCTAAGGGATTACAAAACAAACATGCTCTAAAATTGCAACTATGACTTGTTCTGCCGGATGATTTGCTACTAAGCAGTGGTGACCAAATCCAGTGGTGACCAAACCCTAGCTAGCTAGAGAGAGGCGGCATGCAGCAGCAGCCAGCCCCATGGCCGCAGCAGCAGTAGCTAGCCCCATGGCCGCAGCAGCAGCAGCAGCCCAATGGCCGCAGCAGCAGCAGCAGCCGGAGCAGGAGCCGGAGGAGCCCAACAGCAGCAGCAGCAGGAGCCGGAGGGAACAAGGGCGAGGGAGGCGGGGATGCTCACCAGCACGGCGCACGACGGGCGTCCACGGGAGGGAGGGCGGCGGCGGTGAGCTTGTTTGGGGAGGGAAAGGACCTTTGGTACCGGTTCCAACGACAAACCGATACCAAAGGTCTTTGGTACCGGTTGTAGCGGCGAACCGGTACCAAAGGTCAGCCCTGGCGCCACCCCACCTGGCCGAAAACCTTTCGTACCGGTTCCAAACACGAACCGGTACGAAAGGCCCTTTTTCTTTTCTTTTCTGTTTCTTTCTCTTTTTCTTTTCTTTTCTTTTCTTTTCTTTTCTGTTTCTTTTTCTATTTCTTTTTGTTTTCTATTTCTATTTCTTTTTTTCTGTTTCTTTCCCTTTTTCTTTTTCTTTTCTTTTCTGTTTCTTTTTCTATTTATTTCTCTTTTCTATATTTTTTTCTATTTCTATTTCTTTTTTTTTCTGTTTCTTTCTCTTTTCTATTTCTTTTTTTCTCTTTCTATTTCCTTTCTATTTCTTTTTTTTCTATTTCTTTCTCTTTTCTATTTCTATTTCTTTTTTTCTGTTTCTTTCTTTTTTCTATTTATTTTTATTTTATTTTCTGTTTCTTTCTCTTTTTCTTTTCTATTTTTTTTTCTATTTCTGTTTCCTTTCTATTTCTTTTTTTATGTTTCTTTCTCTTTTCTATTTCTTTTTCTTTTATTTTCTGTTTCTTTCTCTTTTTCTTTTCTATTTCTTTCTCTTTTCTTTCTCTTTTTTTTGTATTTCTTTTGTATTTCTTTTTCTCCAACACTTGTGCACATGCACTTTTTTCACCCCTGCCCCTTGTCCTTTCTCTCTCTTTTTTCGCTCTTTGTCTCTGGATGTGCGGGAATAAAATTTTATTACGATTGAACTCGAATTAAAGTACATAGCTCAAGTAAAAATTAAGATACAGCGACGCGGCAAACTGAAAACATTAAACAAACTTAACATCTCAAACCTAGAACATAAAAAACTACTCCTCCTCGTCGTCGGAGAAATCGTCTTCGGTGTCGGAGCTGATGTCATCCTCCAGCGCTATCCAGCGGGGGTCACCGAGGGGCCAGTTGGCGGAGCCTCTCGCCAGTTCCTCCTCCGCCATCGCCTTGGCCGCCCGTCGCTCCTCCCGCCATTCATGACGCTCCTGTCGCCGCTCCGCGCTCTCGGCCGCCAGCCTCGTCCAGTGTTCCGCCTCCTCCGAGGCTTCACGGGGATGGATCGCGTACCAATCCTGCACGGCACGCTGGTCCTGCTCCGAGGTGAGGCCGAGCACCGCTCGTCGACGATGGAGGCGGTGGTCCTCTTCAGTGAGGAGGAGCGGCGGATCTGCAATGTCCTCTGCCTCTTCCAAGCTGCGACAGTGGCGGTTATTCATCTCCGCGCGCGGGCGGCCGAGCCTTCACGCCGCAACGTCGTACGCGCGGGAGGCTAAATATGCATGCCAGAACCTACAGAGACACACACGCTCGTTGTTGGCGCAAGTGATCATCGCCATGAATGTGCCGTCCGAGCGCTCGCGGACGCCGTGGTAGCTTGGTCGGCGGCGGCGAGGCGGCATGGTGGCGGTGGCGCGGAAGGGGAAAGAACTAGTGCCGACTGGCGTTGCGTGGAGTCCTCTTCCACGCGCTTTTAACCGTACACGATTTTGAATCCAACCAATCAGGAAGAAGCACACGGATCGCGTGTTTCTTTCAAGCGCTTGTGAGTCGTTGGATCAGGCTTCTGAGCCGTTGGATCCGACCAATCAGGAAGAAGCACACGGATCACGTGTTTCTTTCAAGCGCTTGTGAGTCGTTGGATCAGGCTTCTGAGCCATTGGATCCGACCAATCAGGAAGAAGCACACGGAATAAAATTTTATTACGATTGAACTCGAATTAAAGTACATAGCTCAACTGAAAATTAAGATACACATGGCTAGATTCGAATGTTGGAGTCGCCGATGTCGCGGCGATTTCCATATCTTACATACAGTAGCATCATTACACAAAAGTGATTTCCAAAGTTATGATCCCTATCTAGCTAGTTTTCTTCGTGTGTTTCCCTTTCTTCGGATTGCGACGCAACCATGGACAATCTTCATTATTTAAGATGATGCTTGGGTCAGTTTTTACCTTGAAGGGTGGAATATCATCAAACTTATTATAATCTTCTGACATGTCTGTCTTGTCCTTTACTCCCACGATGTTTCTTTTTTCTGAAAGAACTATGTGGCGCTTTGGCTCATCGTATAATGTGTACTCTTGCCTTTCTTTTCTTTTTTTCGGTTTGGTAGACATGTCCTTCACATAAAAAACCTGAGCCACTTCACTGGCTAGGACGAATGGTTCGGTGTCGTACCCTAGATTCTTGAGATCCACTGTAGTCATTCCGTACTGCGGGTCTACCTGTACCCCGTCTTTCAGGTTGGACCATTTGCACCGGAACAAAGGGACCTTGAAATTAGGTCCATAGTCAAGTTCCCATATCTCCTCTATTTACCCATAATATGTGACCTTCTTCCCGTTGCCCTCTGCTGCATCAAAGCGGACACCACTGTTTTGGTTGCTGCTCTTTTTATCTTGGGAGAACGTGTAAAATGTATTCCCATTAATCTCGTACCCTTGAAAAGTCGATATAGTCGAAGATGGTTGCTTGGCCAACAAGTATAATTGTTCTTCATCAGTGACATTCATTAGACGATTTTGCAACCAACCGCCGAAAGTCTTCATGTGTTCTCCATCAATCCAATCTTCACGTTGCTCCGGGTATTCGGAGCGTAAGATATCCTTGTGTTCCACTATGTATGGAGCCACCAAGATAGAATTATGTAGAACTGTGTAGTGTGCTTGAGTGAAAGAATGTCCGTCCATACACGTTGTTGCTTTCTTCCCTAGCGTGCCTTTTCCACCCAGTCTCCCCTCATAGCGCGATTCAGGAACACCGATCGGCTTAAGGTCAGGAATAAAGTCAACACAAAACTCAATGACCTCCTCTGTTCCATAGCCCTTGGAGATGCTTCCTTCTGGCCTAGCACGGTTATGAACGTACTTCTTTAAGACTCCCATGAATCTCTCAAAGGGAAACATGTTGTGTAGAAATACAGGACCGAGAATGCTAATCTCTTCGACCAGGTGGACTAGGAGATGTGTCATAATATTGAAGAAGGATGGTGGGAACACCAACTCGAAGCTGACTAGACATTGCACCACATCCTTCTGTAAATTTTGTAGAGTTAGTGGATTGATCACCTTCTGAGAAATTGCATTGAGGAACACACATAGCTTGACAATGGGTACTCGAACATTTTCCGGCAGAAGCCCCCTCAATGCAACCAGAAGTAATTGTGTCATAATCACGTGGCAGTCATGAGACTTTAGGTTTTGAAACTTTTTCTCTGACATGTTTATTATCCCCTTTATATTCGACGAGAAGCCATACGGGACCTTGATGCTACTCAGTACTTCAAAAAAGATCTCCTTCTCTTCTTTGGTAAGAGCGTAGCTGGCAGGACCTTGATACTTCTCTGGATTCAGGTTGTTTCCTTCGTGGATACTTTGCTGGTCTTGCCGTGCATCCGGTGTATCTTTTGTCTTCCCATACACGCCCAAGAAGTTTAGCAGGTTCACGCAAAGATTTTTCGTCACGTGCATCACGTCGATTGCCGAGTGAACCTCTAGGAATTTCCAGTAGGGTAGCTCCCAGAATATAGACTTCTTCTTCCACATGGGTACGTGTCCGTCAACATCATGCGGAACAGATTGTCCGCCAGGACCCTTTCCAAAGATCACTTTTAAATCCTTGACCATATCATATATAACATCCCTAGTAGGGTGGGTAGGCTTCGTTCGGTTATCTGCCTCACCTCTGAAATGCTTTCCTCTCTTTCTTACGTGATGTTGTTTTGGAAGAAATCGACGATGCCCCAGGTACACATTCTTGTTTCCCAAATATATACTGTCAGTCTCACCTAAACAGTGTGTGCATGCATTGTATCCCTTGTTTGACTGCCCTGAAATGTTACTAAGAGCAGGCCAATCATTGATGGTTACAAAAAGCAAGGCATGCAGGTCAAATTCCTCCTTTTTGTGCTCATCCCACACACGTACACCTTCTTCACGCCACAACTGTAAAAGTTCTTCAACCAATGGCCTCAGGTACACATCAATGTCGTTGCCTGGTTGCCTCGGGCCTTGGATGAGCACTGGCATCATAATGAACTTCCGCTTCATGCACACCCAAGGAGGAAGGTTATAGATACATAGAGTCACTGGCCAGGTGCTATGACTGGAGCTCTGCTCCCCGAAAGGATTAAAGCCATCTGTACTTAGACCAAGTTTTAAGTTCCTTGCGTCATCTAAAAATGACTTGAACTTTCTGTCGATTTTTCTCCACTGCGACCCGTCAGCGGGGTGTCTTAGCATCACATCTTTCTTACAGTCCTCTTTGTGCCATCGCAACAACTCGGCATGCTCTTTGTTTGGGAACAAACTTTTGAACCGTGGTATTATAGGAGCATACCACATCACCTTCGCAGGAACCCTCTTCCTGGGGGTGGACTCGCCCTCAACATCGCCAGGGTCATCTCGCCTGATCTTATACCTCAGTGCACCACATACCGGGCATGCATTCAAATTCTCGTACTCCTTGCGGTAGAGGATGCAGTCATTGATGCATGCATGTATCTTCTGCACCTCTAATCCTAGAGGGCAGACAACCTTCTTTGCTTCGTACGTACTAGAGGGCAATACGTTCTCCCCTGGAAGCATCTTCTTTATTATTTTCAGCAACATTTCAAATCCCTTGTCAGTAGTACCATTCTCTGCCTTCCATTGCAGCAATTCCAGCGTGGTACCCAGCGTTTTCTGGCCATCTTCGCAATTTGGGTACAACAGTTTGTTGTGATCCTCTAACATTTTCTCCAACTTCAACCTCTCCTTTTCACTTTCGCAGTTTATCTTCGCATCAAGAATGGCCCGACCCAAATCGTCATCGGGGTCATCAAAAATTGGGTCATCAAAAATGGGCTCTTCTTCAGCTTCGTCTTCCCCCATTCTACTATCACCGTCTTCGAAAATAGGATAGTTGTCACTATCCTCTTCTTCTTCGTTGTCTTCCAATATAACCCCCCTTTCTCCGTGCTTGGTCCAACAATTATAGCTGGGCATGAAACCGTTCTCCAGCAGGTGGACGTGAATGGTCTTTGAGGTAGAGTAATCCTTCATATTCTTACAGGAACTACATGGACAATAGATGAAACCATTCGTCCGTTTGTTTGCCTCAGCCACGATGAGAAAATAATGCATGCCTTTAATGAAGTCGGGATGGCACCGGTCACCGTACATCCATTGCCGACTCATCTGCATTATATATGTATATCAAAAATCATTAATTAGACAACATCATAGATATATGAGTGACCAACTTAATTAATAAATGGTGGACACAAAATGAAGATTTGTTGGAGTGTGAGAGGTGCAAGAAATTTAGAAATGTGAGAGAGAGAGAGAGGAAGAAATGAAGGATGAATCGGGTGGGCATGGGACAGGGATGAATCGGGTGGGCATGAGCTAAATTAGTACCGGTTCTCCACATGAACCGGTACCACAGCCCTGGCCCCACCCGGGTCTGAATCCCACCAATCAGGAAGAATCGAGTGGGCATGGGACAGGGATGAATCAGGTGGGCATGAGCTAAATTAGTACCGGTTCTCCACATGAACCGGTACCACAGCCCTGGCCCCACCCGGGTCTGAATCCCACCAATCAGGAAGAAGTACACGGATCGCGTGTTTCTTTTAAGCGCTTGTGAGCCGTTGGATCCGGCTTGTGAGTCGTTGGATCTTGGAACCGGCCTGTACACTTGGTGCTAGCAACCAGGGCTAAAGAGGCACACGACTCCTATATATATTCCACCTCTCGGACACTTGGTGTGTACGAATACAAATCATTCGGATTGGCCTGCATACGCCCAACGGTGCATTTGATGTGCGGGCACTCACGAGCCACAGTTGGGCTGTATGCAGGCGAAACCGTGTGTTTTGTTGATATATCTAGAAATCCTTCAGTTCATCGACCAAATACAAATCATTCGGATTGGCCTGCATACGCCCAACGGTGCATTTGATGTGCGGGCACTCACGAGCCACAGTTGGGCTGTCTCCAGGCAAAACCGTGTGTTTTGTTGATATATCTAGAAATCCTTCAGTTCATCGACCAAATACAAATCATTCGGATTGGCCTGCATACGCCCAACGGTGCATTTGATGTGCGGGCACTCACGAGCCATAGTTGGGCTGTATGCATGCGAAACCGTGTGTTTTGTTGATATATCTAGAAATCCTTCAGTTCATCGAGACTTTTTGTGTCTTCAAAATGAACCATTCAAAGCCACATCATCAATTTTCAACCCTGTCTGACTTCATCTGTCTTCATTTTTTATTCGCTTGCGTCCTTTGCTTATCTGTCTTCATTTTTTATTCGCTTGTGTCCTTTGCTTATTGCGTCGTAACCATCAATTTTCAACCCTTTCTGACTTCATATGTGCGGAAACTAAGTTTTTTTTATAAAAAAGAAGGGGCTCACCGAGGTGGTACGGTGTCGGCTAGGGGACGACGCTGGCGATCGACAACGGTGAGGACGGGGATGATACTAAAACCTACAAAACATAATATAGTTTCAGCTCAAATTTCATATAAATAAAATAAAATCCCAAACTTAGCTAGGCATTTCATCGAACACCTTGCTAGCACTAGAAAAATAATACGAGTTAACTAGCAAAGAGATGAGCTAAATTAGGAACGCCGGAAGAAAGGATGATATTGCTAACCCTTGGATAGATAGATGTCGTTAATCTTGTTAAAATGGTGGACAAAAAATGAAGATTTGTTGAGTGTGAGAGGTGCAAAATGTTTAGAAATGTGTGTGAGAGAGGTAGAAATGAAGGATGAATCGTGTGGGTGCATGGGACAGGGTATGAGTATGCTAAATTAGTACCGGTTCTACACTTGAACCGGTACCAAAGGACCAGCCCTGCCCCCCCCCCCCCACCGTCTGAAAAACCTTTAGTACCGGTTCCTAACTAGAACCGGTACTAAAGCTCCGCACGAACCGGTACGAGAGCTCCTCGCCCGCCTGGACGCCCAAACCGGTACGAAAGCCCCCTTTAGTACCGGTTCGTAATGAAACCGGTACTAAAGGCTTAGACGGTTGCCCCATTTTCTACTAGTGTGGAAGAACTCGTGTGACAACCTCTTCTCCGGATGCTTTCCTTATAAATGAGGTTTTTTATGGTACCCTATACTGCTAGGGGAAAGGAACAGTATATATCTAGTCTCACCATTTGATTTCTCGAAGGTTAGTTTAGACCCTTAATTTCATATGAAAACTCTTTATTTGTATCTAAATCTTCCATCGCTGTTGAGAGAAAACGCCGCCGCGCCCAGGCAGCCAAGCTCCGCCTCAATCCCGACGCGCCGATCCCCATATTGCACACCGGCCAGTCCTCCAACTGCCCTCGGCCGCTCTTGCCACTGCCGTTGTGTTCGTTCGCTTCGTCCTATCGTGATGCTGAGATGCTCCTCTTGTAGACCTTACAGGCTCACACATCCGTGACCTCCGCCTAGTTAGAACTTTACTTATCCATGATTGGCAGTATGAAGTAGTATGATTACATCGTAGAAATTGGATGACATTAAAACTTTCTTCTGCTACTTAACACTGCTAGGAAATAACCAAGCAACATCTGAAACGTATGCCGTGGCTAGGAGTACGTATTTCTGTATGACCTTCTTGTCGACGGCAGCGAGCTCGTCCGGTGGTCTTGCCACCACCGCCATGAACCAGACCATGATGAGCAACGTAAGACAGTGCCCTATATACAACCTGTAGAGGAAGAGGAGGTTTACATGGGAGACATCGGGCCGGACCTGTGACATGCTTCTCGCGGAGGAAGAGGATGCATGTGCGGCGGCGGAACCGGATGAGAGGGAGAAGCAGGTGGGTCGCCTTAATCTGTGCGAACTGAAAATTAAAAATCTTTGCAAATTGCCCTCAAATCACATATACCGCTCTTACGTTCGAGGAGCAGTGCACTGTACTGCTAACCCAACTTGAGCAGTATACATCGTTTCGGGACGTTGTATTTTGAGGAATAAACGGTCAGTATTCATTACACGGTACCGTAAAAGAGCTCTTATAAATAGTTGGAAAAATAGGAGCGGTTGCAATAAGGTAAAATACACCACCTTATAAAAGAGGCTAGACTGGACCAGAGTGACTTATTTGTTATGAACAAATGGAAACTGTCTAATGCTCTCGTTGGAACTTATATAAGATGCATGCACTTCATGTGTATGGGTCCATACCCGTTTAAAGTGGAATATGCAGTTGGGTTAGGATTAAGAGGTATCCAGAAATCAGTCATCTTTGTGCAGTAGTTTTTCCTCTAGGGCATCGCTCACTCATGTCATCAGCTAACTAGAACAAGGAGGCAATCCAACACATCTTGACACCCCCCCTATCAGCAGACCAATTGTTTCCCTCGACCGCGCTGGTGGCAGAGCCGGAGGTGATCGCCCCTTTGTCGGCGGTTGACTCGCTCCTGAAGGAGGTCTGCGTGTTGCTGGCGCCTCCCATTTTGGGCACAAGGCATGCAGCGTCTGACTCGGTGTCGGTAGGAAAATGATGCCATCGGGCTTCACTCTCAGATGAAGGGCACGCTTGTTCAACATGTCGGATGGATAAACAAGGGGCCCGTGGTCCGGGATCAAACTGTACTGTTACGACGAATGATGTTGATTCAACCGGAAGAACGTGTTGGAGGCGCCGACGGATAAATTCCTGAAGCTGTTCGACAGGCCACTCACCCCCACCACATCACGGTTGTGACGGTGCTGTTCGACCCGGAGGGAACGACATGATACCTTTTAATTAGTATATATATGATCGGTTGTGTGTACATTTACAATGCATTCGATTGCTTGGCTTCCAAGATCTTGTTCGGCCCATATCTGATGGGGTGGTTCCCATCTCCTACTTCGGTGGTAGGGTGGAGCCTAGGCTTCGGCGCGCAGCGGTCTTGGCGGCAATGGGAATGGGATAGTCCTCGCTGCCCGACGTGGTGTTGGGCGACAGTGTTCTGGCCACTTTTGGTCCGTGGTGTGGATGCGAGGGTCGTTTACCTCTTTACTCAGCCATCATCCACAGCAGTTCGCCCGTTGGGGCTGGCAGGTGTCGTGTCTTCGCAGATGGCGCTAATGGCGGTGACGCGCTCCCCATGTGGTGCGCCATCTTGGCTGGGTGTTGAGCCCATCTGTATTGCCATCAGTGGCAGATATCGTTTCTTCCATATGTACTGGTGCGCCTCATGATTCTGCAGATGGTGGCCATGGGTGCGATCTTCTCTCCGATGCAAGGTGAGCCATGGCAGTAGCGGTGGTGGTGGTGGCTTCTTGCCGGTTCCTAGGCTCCGGTGTCGGAGCTCTAAGGCGTGTCTAACGCGGGTGGTCTTGGTGCGTGCTCTGGGCTAGCCCGTCCTTGGGGTTAATTGCGTCAAACCACGACATTTCGGGATAGGATTGCAGAAAATACAGTTTTTTGTTTTTTCTGCCAAAACCACTAATCTTTCGCAAATACCACAGATCATCCGATTTGCTGCGTTTAAGTACTATTATGACATGTGGGACCCGCTTGTCAAGGTATTATGCATGACCATAAATAAATCATCTATGATGCCATGCATTGTGAAGGTAATATGATACACTGGTATTGCATGATATTAACTTATGAATTGCAACAGTTATTTGAAATTAACTACTCCTTAAATTTCAAGTAAGAAAATCTTCATTAAAGGTTTTTTCAATGCTAGCAAGATGATAAATGGCTACACAAGGTAATTTCAGTATGTGAATGCAGATGTATGAAGGTGAGAGAGAGAGAGAGAGACAAATATGAATCATCGGGTGTTGACAAGAACAACAGAAGCGACGAAAGATCAGCACCTCAAGACATACTACAAAATGTAGTTGCCCATTGGTTTTGGGATTAGGAGGCATTAGGGAATGTGAATATTTTTATCAGACACCTGTCATGTGGGTTAATTTATTGTTTAGTCCCTTGAGACTCCTCACTTCCCAAGTACTCCATTGTACCTATTCATTGGTATGGTTCTTTACTTGTTCCTAATTGCTGTTGGCCTAGATTTTGGTGATGTCCTTAAGGAGAAGATTCAGTTATGCGCACGATAAGTAGTTACATAGCTAAGACCACACAACATATCAAAGTCAAGTACTTGATCAGCCAACTTTTTGAATATATAATTAATTAAGGTCACTATAATACACAAAGCATAAGATTGAACTGAATTATTCATTGCAAAAAAAGAGAGGGAAGAAAGCTTCCACCGAATCATTTGCTGGCTATCTTTCATCTCATGTTTCATATGATATGCATGGTTTGCATCTGAAGAAACAAAATTTAACAAACAACAAATACTAAAATGGTATAAAAAAATTCTTGCAAAAAACTGCTCAACAAAACTAAATTGATAAGCCGGAAGTAGGTACAAAATGCAATAACTGTGACCCCACTCATCGATGTAGTTTACAACCCTTCACCATTCTACATGTTGTGTACGCTCGTTGGATGGAAGGACACATATCATCTACCCATGCAGCTTCATGTATAATGGAAAAAAGATATCTAAGGCATTGTTGTAAGTGAAGAAGATACACTTAAAAATGAAGAAGGAAGCTAGCTGCATGAATATCAATGGATCCTAACTCTTTAATTCCATACGGGGCATGGCTATTCTCGAAGCTAGTATATATATATATATATATATATATATATATATATATATATATATATATATATATTTATACAAAAAATTACCACGATTTGAAAGGTATCTTGCACAATAAATTCAGAATATTAATTGTTGGGAACTCCCAGAAGTTGGCTGTCATTTAGTGACCTCCAACTTCTGGCTGGCTTTAAGATGCCTGCTCTATATAAGTTACTAGGGGATAGATAAACAAAATATTTTCTCAAGTAAAGTTCATCCATATTAACAAATATTTGGACACATATATTCGCTCTAGTTCGATGTGCATGAGTTTCTCCTTGCTCTCTATGTTGTCCTTGCTTGAGTGACATATGTTGATGAGTTGGAGGTCAGTGTCCATTGTGTTGGATACAATGGACTTGGGAGGTGCCAGGAACCGTTAGGGATGTCATACTTGGCTCTCTGAACAGCCTGGACCCATGGGCAACGCCACCACGAACATATCAGCTTTGACAGAGTCGTGTTACCTATGGGTTCATTCCCTGCAATAGGCACTTTTTTCTTCTGTAGTTTTTGTAGGGTTCTTCCAGTGAAATAGATGCGCAATCTATAGAGTGGTTTTTGTGCACCTGGACACTTATGGACATGCCCAGTTCATCTGGTTTTATTCCATAAAAGTATTTTTATATATTACATTAAGATTGCATGTGTTGAAATTAAAAAAACATATTCACGGACTTGAAAATTCAAGACTAAAAAATATTTATGGTCCGATTTGAAAAAAGTCAGTGAATTTCATAAACCATATGTGAAGTGAAAAAATGCTCATGTATTTGAAAAATATTGGTGAATTTAAATTAACAATAGTGAATTTGACCATATTTTGAAGAAAACTTCGTCTCGTTTTAGAAAAGTTATTACTGTATATGTAATAAAAATGATCACCTCTTAATTAAATATTATAAAAATATCTTGTATAAAGCAACATGTATTTTAAATGTTGAAACAATTTTTTAACAACCAACCACATCTGAGTAAACGTGCACATATATGCTCATAGACTATGGAACATGTCCAAAGTACATAAAAAGATAATCACAATGATAAATGATGAGAAATATGTGAAAAAAAGGTAACATGCAAGAAAACTGAAGTGAAAATGGAAAATTTAGAAACATAAAAAATAGTGAAGTAAAAACAAAAAATAAAACAAAAGATATGATAATAGAAATAAAAAACAATTTAAAAACCGAAAATCAAATCTAGAAAACATGCTGTAAATGTGCGAGTGACCCAATAACATTTTTTAGCACAGCTTGTAGTGTCACATCTCGCAGGATAAAATAGGTAGATCATCTGTGCTTTTTAGCGCATCTGCAACACGTCGATCCTTGAACATAGGAAAGAAGAGGCTCAAAATTACAGCAGTGGCGAAGGATGGATCGACCTTGCTTTTCTCTAGGTTTTGCGATCCCGGAGGCAAAGAATATCCAGTGCAGCACGACATACAAAGCTATATGCATAACGACACTCATCCTCCATTTCTTACTGATCGGCGACACAAACTTCACTAAGTACTCCTACTTATATGATGTAGGTTGATCGAAGTGCCGGTTGATCGAAGCACCGGTGAATGATTCTTCAGTGGGAGGTGAAGATCACCATCGCCCCCTGATCAAGCGGCTCATAGGATGAGCCCGTAAAGCTTGGCATAAATGGAGGGGAGAAGTTGTGTCCTTCATAGGATACAAGTCGGTGTGCATCCCTCCGTTGAGTAGAGCTCATGGCGGTAATCGTTGTTGCTCAGCTGACGAACCGGTCCCTATCTCACAAAAGCCTAGAGCTTGCCGTCATGATTAGGGTGGAGGAAGAAGAATGCGGAACAGATGGTGTGTGGTATATCACGGTCCTTCGAGGATCGCCACCGGCTAGGGAAGCGAAGCATCCATTTTGAATGTGGTGCGTCCGAATGGGTTTCAGTATTGCCTCGGATGTTTAGTGTCAGTAAGTTATTGACGGGTAGCTGTTCTATTACGTCTCTCCGACATTGAACAGACGTGGAAACCAGGTCTTTCAGTCGGCGCGTCATCTATATCACACCGGTTGCGTTGGCTGTTGCTGGGCAATGTCGGTTGTAGAGGCCAGTCGTGCAGTGCTCGACCAGCATCCAATGCCAACGATCTTCATGAATGCACGGTGAACTTTTTCGTGCACGGAGTGTTTTTTTGGCATGAAGGAATTTTGGATGGGTCCTAGGTGTCTGTTAAAGATGTTTCAGTGGTACGAACTCCTGTCAATCCCTTTTGGTTTTTGGTTAAATTTTCGACAAATGGATGTACGAACTGATCCAAGCTGGGATACAAAGTGCGTTAGATAAGAAACGTTTGGGCGGATCTGGTAGCCCATGTATAGCCAGCGGGCAAACCATTCCTTGTTGGCTGACCAGCCGAGCGACGAATGAGAAAAGGATAACATATGTATGACCCGTGACAGTGCTCAATTCACGTCGTCAATTATATCTTCACAAGGGAAAATCAAATTATTTAGCGTTTTTAGATCATGAGCATTCTAAGTCGTCAGATCCGCATATTGAGGCATTTTTTTTACTTTAGATCTATTTGTGGAACCTCGTGAACTTTTGTTGCTAAATACAACTTACGGAAAATGCAGTTTTCCTCTTCCCCTAACGCAATCGACAAACTGACATTACTTGGTCTAATTGGGCAGGAGCTCTACGAGTTCGACTGAAACTTTTTTTGATAGAGCTCGCAGCTATGAGATTCTTGTGGATGCTCGTACGAGCTATTGGCAAGCCAAGAATTTTCATCTTGTTTACCGAGAACAACCAGTGAAACACTGCCTTGTGTATTTCCAAGACAAAATGGTTGAAATGAAAAAACCAAATGAAATGCCACCGAACAAGGAGGTACTCTCGCTGGGGGTGGGGATACGTACTAAACAAAGTTATGAACTACTGTATACCTTCAGCTTGTGAGATTTATGGCTATAGAGATACTTGTATTCATGCGATTGAAAATGTGCACATCATACAAAGTGTGTCAGTTTCCAACACGCTTGACAACAATATTAAAGGCAGAAGATTCACATGTGTACGATACTTCATGCGACGGCTCCATCCACCAGTACTATTTGTTTCCATCAAGATACATAGGTATATTTTAAGGAACCAAGCAAGCTACAAATAGGATGATACATTTTTCCTGTAGTTAAGTACTACATAACGCATGCACCCAGTGACCGATAACCAAAGCGTCCGTCCACAGCACTTGCAAACTTGTTTCCATTTTTTGTGCCAACCTGAACAGCTGTACTGCTTATAACATCATGCATACGATGGGAATGGATAGCTCTCGCAAGTAACAATTAGTCTGTGCCGAAATGTTAGCAATAAAGTTGCTAGTGAAAGCCGCAATGTCAACACATGAATAGGCACCTGTGATTTAAATTTCTCTTGTGAAAACCGATTTTGATTGGGTTTAAATAGGAGGTCATAAATAGGGGTTTTCTAGTAGATTAAACATGGTGCCCTTTGTAAAATCGAAGGCATATTTTCGATTGGAAGCGGTTTATGGTAGAGAAAGCACGATACCAGGACTAGATGGTGTAGCTATTACAGAACATCTCATCAATATGTGGTTACAAATATGCTTGAGACAAACCAATATCTAATTCCGATAATCTAGGTGGTTAAATTTCACACGCAGCCATGTGGGTTAAGCCGATTGTTAAATTTAAGCGTAGCACGTAATTTCTGATGAACAACCTACGATTGTTTCACATTCGAATGTCCTTTTAATACACCCATGCAATTTCTGTGAGTCACCACCTAATCTCACCCGCACTAGCCCACTGAGTCGTAATTACTAGTTCCTTCGTCGAATGCCCCCTTCGAGATTTATTTCAAGAAGTCTATATCTATTGCCCTTCGATTCTAGCCGACCTACTATACTGGTTACTTTCGAGAGTCAGTGCCAGACAGAGTGTTCGGGATGCTAGCCGACCATACTCATGTCCCGGCGTGGTGTTAGAGTAATCAACAACAGGTGCTAGGGTACCTAGCCGACGGCAAACAACACACTACATTCTCCATCTGTTACGTCCTGCACAGAGATGCCAAGGTTTTAACCCTCGATAGAGGATGGCAGTTAGCTGCTATTGGTGAGCCCGGGTCGGAGAAAGATACCGAAGGTTCTAACCTATGCAAAAGGTGGACACGTGGCTTCTGCTGGTGATCCTTAACTGACAAGGATGCCGAAGGATTTACCCTCGGCAAAAGATGGACACGTGGCTGTTGCTGGTGAACCTGGGCTGATGAGGATGCCGAAACCCTCCGCAATAGGTGCACACGGGGTCCTAGAACGTGTATGTGTCTAATTAGAGGTGTAGCTTTTCATGTAGTAGAAAACAAAAGAGCATTAGCACATTTATGAGGCACACATGTACTCTAACAAACTTTGGTTTAGTGCATTCATGTGCTAGTTTTCATCTTGTTTGCCGAGAACAACCAGTGAAACACAGCACAACATTAAGAAGATAATGCCTAGTGTATTTCCAGTTGTAAGATGAAATGGCTGAAATGAGGAAACCAAATGAAATGCCACCCCACAAGGAGGTACTCTCGGTGGGGGAGGGGATACGTAATAATTAAACAAAGTTATGGACTACTGTGTACCTGCAGCTTATGTGATTTATGGCTATAGAGAGTGCAAATCATGGAAAGTGTGTCAGTTTCCAACACTTACGTTGACACGAGCACATTCACATATGTACGCTACTTCATGCGACGGCCTCATCGAGCACTACTATTTATTCCATCAAGATACATAAGTATACCCCTCGCAAAAAAACACAGATGCATAGGGTATATTCTAAGGAACCAAGCAAGCTACAATTTGGGTGATACATTTAGCCTCTAGTTAAGTACTACATACACGCATGCATCCAGTCACCGCTAACCGAAACGTCCATCCACAGGACTTGCATCGACGGTCTCAACTTGTTCCATTTTTGGTGCCAGCCTGCAAAGCTTCACTGCCTATAGCACCATGCATACGATGGGACTGGGAGGTCTCGGAAATTCCTATGGATAGCCCTCGCAAGTAACAATCAGTCTATTGAACTTATAGCAGTAAAGTTGCTAGTGGAACCTGCAATGGCAACACAAGAGTAAGCACCTATGATTTAAGTTTTACTTGAAAAGATGGATTTCGATTGGGTTTAAATAGGAGCTCGTCAATAGGGATTTTCTGGTAGAGTAAAAACATGGTGCCCTTTGTAAAATCGAAGGCATATTCCGATTGGAAGCAGTTTCTGGTAGAGCAAGCATGATGCCACGAGAAGATGGATTAGCTATTAGCATCTCATCAGTATGGTGTTACAAAGATGGTTGAGACAAACCTATGTCTAATACGGATATGTTAGGTGGTTAACTTTCAGAGGAGGCTATCTGGGTCAAGCCGATTGTAAAGCACGCAATGTCTGATCAACAACCTACCAAGGTTTCAAATCCGAGTGCCCTTTTTTCTATGATATTTTCTTCCAACCCAATTGATATAACTATTAGATTTACTTATTGGCACCTATTGTTACCGTTTAATACCAAAAACAGTGAAATCCATGTAACCGATCTCTCACCTGAATAGAGAATACACCTATGTCGCTCTCTTGGTTTTTGTTTCCAAACTAAATATCACAAGAAAGCTATATTTTCGGTCGATATTCATTCTTGCTTTTAGGATTGCTATTGTGGCATCTCCAGTTTCATACTAAGATTCGTGGCCCCTGCATCTATGTTTAAGATTTTGAAACACATGGTTTGGGTTTGGTTGACATCTCCAGTTTCACACTAAGATTAATCCAAATGTTGTTGGCATAGAAGTCAGAACAGAATTGGCAAGTGCCATACAAGTCCAAGTTGTAATCAGGCTAATAGTTCGATTAGCTTCCTACAACGTGTATGTGTCTAACTAGAGGTGTAGCTTTTCATGTAGCAGAAACCAAAAGAGAATTAGCAATTTACGAGGCACACAGAGCAGGTCCTCTAAAAAACTTTGCTTGTTACTAATGTAGTATTGATGTTTGAGTGAGCGCAAGCAAAATTCCAGAAGTTGCAAAATTCCAGATGTTCGTACACACCGAGGCGAGTTGCATATACTGTCAATTGAGCTTCCCCACGATCATGATTTATTCCAAAAGATGCGCCGTTGTACAATCGTGGTACACTCGTTTCGGAAAAACCCTGGGAGACTCACAAGGAAATTGATCAAACATATCAGCTTGTGGACACTAGAGAATAATCATGCATCTGATTAAATGCCTTACTATAGCTTGTTTCTGTTGCTGCCTTCTCCCATGAATTACCTACAGAGTAATGATATAACTTCCTATCTTTTATATTCTTATGGTTTCGCGTAGTTTAAATTTGGGTGAATTATAATAAAGAAATTTATTAAATAGGTGAAATATAGAAATAAAAATCTAAAATTCGAAGGCCATCCATTGTATCTACTTCTCATATTTGATGGTTATTTAGTTTTTAAATATTAATAAATGCATAAAAAATATTAAAGGAAGTTAGAATAGATTGAAATTTTAGGATGTAACTTTAAATGAGGAAGAGTGTGGGGAGAAAATGTAGGGAAAAAGGAAGAGGAGTGGAAGAAGAGAATGAAGTGTGGGAAGAAGGAAGATAAGTGGAGTGACAGGACAAGAGAATCCCGGGCTATTATATTAGCCGAATTGTCAACAGGGCGCACATCCCACCACATGCTGCTAGTATAAAACGTACTAGATGGAACCGCGCGCTCTGCCGCGCCCGGCTATAAGAAAGTTCTTCTCATACGATTTTAGGTGGATCCAGGTCATGCATTGTTGGTGATGTGTTATATTGTGCACATGGATGTATCTTATCTTTTATTTTTGTAGAAGACTATATTGTGTCCTACCGGTATGTGATGAGTTGTGGATGTAGATTTGACGTTGGCATGTGTGTCTATGTGTGGAATGTTGAGTAAAATTTTGTGCTCGTATAAGTCCACCTAAATGACCCTATTTTAAACTTAAGTACATACATGATCCGTTAAAAAATTCACATCTAACCACATAAGTGACGTCTAACCGTTTGTCATGATTAATAAACGTATTAGTGACAAACGCTTTGGCATGACTTAATTTCATGTTGCTAGCCCATGCAAGGTGGAAAAATAAAAGGTCACAAACTTAGCTTGTCTATTTTTTTTGCCCAACTAACTATTTTTTTTGCCCAACTAACTAATTTCCATCATGCAAAATTGTTTATAATATTTATCCCGGGACATGCCAAATTGTTTGGAGTCAAAAAATTATCACCCATTACAAATTATCGCCCGAATTATTGTATTCCTTCAAATCATCACTCATTACGTTGATATAAAATATTTATAAATTATTACTATAAGCCATTTATTCATGTCCAAGTCGTTTGCTTGTAGGAGAATCACCGAGCTAGAAGAGCTCACAGTTAGAGAACAGAGAAAAGCTAAATTAGCACAAAAACTAATTTCATAAAAAACAAACAGTTTAGATGACACCTAGTTAGAATTTGACGATTGACAATGCATCATGTCGAAAGTGACACTCAGCCTGCGGGTCATTAGTCCAGTGTAAACTGATGGGTTGAAAATATGACGGTTCTCAATATATCAATTTGAAAAGAGGCCTTGCGCCGATGGGTAGTTAATTCGGCGTAAATTTAGAGGGGATTTGCTAGTGAAATATCATTGCAAAATATTTTCTTCTAAATTATTGTAAAATATTTAGAGGGGTTCATTTTATAAATCTCTTAGGGGGGCTAACCAGAAATATTTCCATGAAAAATATAATATAAATCGATAACAGGCAGTAACATTAGATTATTATTTTTATAGTGCAACACTAAATTATTTATTGTAAAGTAGAGCAAATAAACATGTAGCGAAACATCTACAAAGAACATGAAATCAGGCTCACCAAAAATAGTTAGCTTGCTTTAGCCGGTTAATTAATTACTGTATTAAAGCAATGACCATGCATGCATGATGGGGCCTACACGTAAGAGACACATAATGGCTGATTTTTATAGTGCAACACCAAATTATATTTATTGTAAAGTAGAGGAAATGAACATGTAACGAAACATCTACAACGATGACACGAAATTAGGCCCACCAAACATAGTTAGATTGTTTTAGCTGGTTAATTACTTACTGTATTAAAGCAATGACCATGCATGCATGATAGGGCCTACACGTAAGAGACACATAGTGGCTGATGGCCTTAGAGCGCTCATACACACCCACGCATAAACTATAGAGATATGGGGACACTTAACTTATTAGTAACGCACGAATATTTTCTACACACTGCCACTAGTTGGTACATTAGTGGCGTCCAACATTATCGAACGTGTCACATATCAGTCTTAATTAGTTGAATGATAGATTACTTATATTAATTTGCTGCATCTTGTTTTGAAAATCCGACACTCATGGAACTTCCTGGTTATGTGTGCTTCGCTTGAAGTAGTTTGAGGATGGATGACCGACTGGAAAGTTGTTCCTAGGTACATATGAGTGAGGAAAAAGTACATAGAAAAAACTATTTTTGTATGCGAGAACAGTCTAAATCCCATGCGCGACAACCTGGAACCGATATATGAACGGGTAATGATCGGTAAGTTATAGAACCATGAAGATTCTTCACAACAATATTGTTCGTCAAAAGTCCCGTTGTTGGGAATACAAATGGTCGATTTTCTTGTTCAGCTAAGCACATTATCATTTAGTATGTACGTACAATTGGCTTGGGGATGAATTGTACTGAAGATGATCAATGTGTTGTTTTTGTACTAAGGGTGCACATTCCTTTGACCATGAAAGTCCAGATGGTGTGCTTGGACTCGTAGGCTCCATGGTGCGGTATAAGTCTACATTATCGCTGCTAGCTCAATATCAACCTCGAAGTCTAAAATTTGTACTCAAGTTTCAATTCTATGATACTCATGCATTTCGGCTACATCATAATAGTGAAAAGAAAAACTGACTTGAGCTCATGAAAAATAGTATGCATACTAATATGTTATGAACATTCTATAGTTGTGGTCATCTTTTGATCCTCGAACGGCAAGTGTCCTAGCAAAGCTTTTCTCATCTCATTCTTCTTTTTCTTCAGTAAAAAGATGGTATAAAGTTGAGGCTGAATGATTTTCCATGTGGATAGGTTATAATGGAGATTCGTGGAACTGTACTATATAGTTGTGTGAGACAGGTGATACTTCACAATTGAACATGGATATCTTCAAATGTGGTTAGGATTTATGGCGCAAGTAGACAAATTTAACACTTGAGATACACCAAGCTGATCTAACTCATGAAATGGGCATAGTCCCAATCAATGATCACAAGATGTCATCTTTTGACACTAAATCTCATGGCCAGCTTTCACTAAAGATAAATATGTTTCACAAAGGGTGACAAAGCTTGTTCCAATACGAAGAAGGTGACTGACAACCGAAAAAGGGGAAATATGAGCATAAAATAAACACTCTTGATTACGATTTTGATGCCGGAAAATACATCATAAATCCTAATTGCTTGCATTTCACAAAAGATAATCTGATAAACATGAGTTCTTTTTGGTGAGGTGAGATTTCATGTCTGAAGAACAAATATGGTACTGTCTTGTTGGAGTTACCGTGGGCATTGCATCTTAAGCGTTCTTGGGAAATATACTGTTGTGTGCAAAACCCGAATTTGTGGTAACATAAGGCTAAAAGAAAAGGAAGTTAAAATTATGATGTGTTGAGCCTTAAAAATAATTTAGATAATGTAGCCAACGAAATTTATTGGTGCTCTATGGGTCACATCAGTGAATGACGACCTAAAGTGGAGTGCCATGGCGGAGACTACATGAAGATTCTTCACAACAATACTGTTCCTCGGAAGTCCCGTTCTGGGAATACAGATGGTCGACTTCCTTGTTCAACTAAGAACATTATCATTTAGTATGCACGTACAATTGGCTTGGGGACGAATTGTACTGAAGGTGATCGATGTAATGTTTTTTGGACTGAGGCAGTCTAAAATTTGTACGCAAGTTTAATTTCTAGGATACTCCTGTATTTCGGCTACATCTTCGTAATGAAAAACAAAACAAACTTGAGCTCACGAAAAAAATATGCATGCTAATATCTTCTGAACATTCGATAGTTTTAGTCATCTTTTGATCCTCGAACAACAAGGGTCATAGAAAAGCTTTTGTCATCTCATTTCTTCTTTTTCTTCAATAAAAAGGTCGTATATAGTTGATGACTAATGATTTTCCATGTGGATAGGCTATAATGGAGATTTGTTGCATAGTAGGTATGTAGCTGCCAGACATGTGATAATTTACAATTTAACATGGATGCCTTTAAATGTGTTAGGATATATGGAGCAAGTGGACAAATTCAACCCTTAAGAGACACCAAATTTATCTAGCACATGAAATGGCCATAGTACCAATCAACGATCGGAAGATGTCATCGTCTGACATTAAATCACATTGCTAGCTTTTACTAAAGATAAATATGTATAACCAATGTCGCCAAAGCTTGTTCCAGTATGAAGAATGTAACAATATATATCACCATGGGCACAAAACATCTTTCCACCGGAATATGCATGCAAGATCTGTCCCTGACTATAGGATCAATGGTATAGGACTGTGAGGTTTTGGGAAATAATTTTCTGGATATTGGTCCCTTTTATGTTAACCTCACCAATTTACACTGTAGGTCATGAGAGAGCAATTTGTTATTTCCCGTTTGGCCTCTAATGGAAGCCCCGGACATGACCCAAAGTTACCTGGTGCAAGCAGCCAGACTGATTACCCTCGTAGGCACACCGATACAAATGGTGAAAAAATTAGTCTTAGGGCCTGCTTGTTTGGGCTTACGCTTCACCTTTGGTAGCTTTTCCACTTTGCCTTGAAAGCTAAAAATACTCCAAAATATATTTCTCAAAATAGCTATGTAAAATAACTTTGGGCCAAGTCGATAATTTAGAATTCAATATATTTATCGAAATAGCTATGTAAAATTTTCTATTTGCAATGAGTGCTTACACTACTCTCCCATAATATTTCTCTGCTTCTAACTTTCAAGTTCAATTAATGGACTATTGATCCATTTGTCACATTACATTGTTTAGCAGTTATCACCGACATGTTTCAATGAACATGATTAAATATGAAATTTATTTCAATCAACATGGAGAAATATTTGGAAGGTCAAACCACATGTCGACCATAGTTTGGGAGAAGAAAAAACAATGTACAATCAATCAATTAGGGTGACTGCAATAGAAAAAGGGGAAATATGGGCATAAATCAAACACTCTTGATTACAATTTTGATGTCGAAAAATAAATCATATAGCCTAATTTCTTGCATTTCACACACAAGATAATCTGATAAACATGAGTTCTTTTTGGTGAGAGGTGAAATTTCATGTTTGAAGAACAACTATGGTAATGTGTTGTTGGAGTTACCGCGGGCATTGCATCTTAAGCATTCTTGGGCAATAAATTGTTGTGTGCACAACCCGAAGTTGAGGTAACACAAGGCTAATAGAAAAGGAAGTAAGAATTAGGATGTGTCTGAGCCTTAAAAATAATCCAGATAATGTAGCCAACGAAATTTAGTGGTGCTCTGTGGGTCGCATCAGTGAGTCACTACCTAAAGTGGAGTGCCATGGAGGAGACTACATGAAGATTCTTCAGAACAACAATGTTCATCAGAAGTCCCATTCTGGGAATACAGATGGTCGACTTCCTTGTTGTTCTAAGAACATTATCATTTAGTATGTACGTACAATTGGCTTGGGGACGAATTGTACTGAAGGTGATCAATGTAATGTTTTTTTGTACCGAGGCAGTCTAAAATTTGTACTCAAGTTTCAATTCTATGATACTCTTGCATTTCGGCTACATCTTCATAATGAAAAACAAAACTAACTTGAGCTCACGTAAAATAATATGCATAGTAATATGTTATGAACATTCGGCAGTTGTGGTCATATTTTGCTCCTCGAACAACAAGTGTCATAGAAAAGCTTTTGTCATCTCATTTCTTCTTTTTCTTCAGTAAAAAGGCCGTATACAGTTGATGACGAAGGATTTTCCATAGATTTCTTTTGTCATAGATTTTTTGCATTGTAGATATGTAGCTGCCAGACTGGTGATAATTTACAATTGAAAATGGATGCCTTTAAGATACATCAAACTGAGCTAGCACATGAAATGGCCATAGTCCCAAACAATGGTGGGGAGATGTCATCGTCTGACATTAAATCACATGGTCAGCTTTCACTAAAGATAAAATGTATCACCACTGCCGCCAAAGCTTGTTCCAGTATGAAGAAGGTAACAATATATATCACCATGGGCACAAAAAAAAATTCCACTGTAATATGCATGCAAGATCTGTCCCTGACTATAGGATCAATGGTATTAGACTGTGAGGTTTCGGGGAATAATTTTCTAGATATTGGTCCCTTTTTAGTTAACCTCACCAATTTACACTATATGTCATGAAAGAGCAATTCGTTATTTCCCGTTTGGCTTCTCATGGAAGCCCCAGTCATGACCCAAAGCTACCTGGTGCAAGCAGCCGGACTGATTACCCTTGTAGGAACATCGATACAAGATGTTTGAAATCCTATCTTTTGTCATACATGTCTTTTAGTTTTGCACTTAGTAAATAACCACCGACACATTGCATGAGCCTGTCTACGACATGACTGGATACATAGCTAGGTACACATGTTTGTCGGCACTGTGAGTGCTAGTTTATAGTTGCCTTGTTGGTGTAGGTGTCAAGCTCGACGATGCTCTCCTGCGTACTTTTTCCTCGCACAATAAACACATACGAGGTGCTCAATTACTTTCCAAGGCGATACCATAAGAATGTACAAAACTGCCATAACCTAGCTAATCTAGACGGGCACATTATGCATGGTCAACACCGCCCACGTCGACTTGATGGATGTCACCGTGAAACACGAGCGCGCACTAGCCGGAGAGGAATGCGAACACCCCATCACAGAGCTGCAGGAGCACGCGGGGCAAGCGGGCATACATGAAGAAGAAGAAGGGACCGAGGAGCATCTCCAACACTATATCACTACTAGAAAAAGGCATTTTAGTTGTGCACCTATTTTGCCCATTAATGGCGTATATAGGTGTGCCATTACTAGCACGCCAATGGTAACAAATACTAATGACACACGAAAAGGTGTTCCATTAGTATCTCAGGTAATAGTGACGACTATGTGGTGCGCCATTACAAACTCCTTAGGCGTGCCACAAGTAACAAAAGGAAATATTTTTTTTCAAAATTTTCTTAATCGACATTTTTAACTCTTAGTATGCTCAATCTTAGGTCAAATTGCACTAGTGGTGAAACCTCCCGGTCGGTCATCAGTCCTCATACTACTCCAGCCCCAACACGTTTAATTTCTAAGTTCTATTCAACTTCCCTACCAAGAAATAAACAAGAACTTGTTGATATATGTATCATATCAATCCTATTAAACCTTGTTGATGTTGATAGATGTGATGAAATTTTGAACATTTTTCTTTTAAACTTCCCGGTCGGTCACCTATCATATTTTGAACATTTTTTCAAAAATGTTTTTATGGAAAAAATTGTATTTTTCAAAATTGTATTTATGGAAAAAAAAGTTCAAGTATTTTCTGTTCGGTTTTTGAGTATTCTATAAAATCGATAACGGGCTTTGCCCTGTTGAATTCAGATGTAACTTTTCGTGTAAGAGCTTTTTCATATAAAAACCTTTTTCATCGGAGGAAATATGCAAAATTTTGCCCATTTTACCAAAACACGGTGGCTTTTTGGAAAAAGAAAGTCAAAATTCATGTTTGTTAATTTTTCTAACAACTAGAACACTGAACACATGGACATATGGAAGGATTTTATTTTTTTTTGACATTTATATCATTTTATTTAAAAAAATTCAAACTAGAAAGGTGGTCCACATGGGGGTGCTTATGGGAATATTGGGGAACTAGCTACTCCAAGGTTAGCAATGACACACCTCCTAAGAAATGCGCCACTAGTAAACAGGGTTAGTAATGACGCACCTTGTGTGTGGTGCACCATTGCTATTTCTCTTCCTGAGACCACCTCTCTCCGGACTTAACAGTGGCGCACCAGAGGAAGGTGCACCAGTAGGACCAATAATAGCAGTGGCGCACATTCCCTTGGTGCGCCACTGCTAACTCTAAGGAGGGGTGTGCCCCACTAATATCTATATTACATATAACCGTTTTTCTAGTAGTGTATTCACGGATATTTCCACCATAGGCTAATTACAAAACGTAGAAAGCATATGTAATTAGTTTAAGATTAAGCTTAGGACGTCCATTTAGTGCAAACGTTCGCTCAGGGACTTGCCAAGCGTGAACTTTTTTCATGGCAGTCAATGTAAACGCGGATGGCAACTATAGTATATAGTACATGGCAACTCGATGTAGTTTTTTTTCCTTCGATTGCCACGTGTGTGCTGGCAGTTGACACCCGTATCTACAGCGATTTTCATGCAAAACGTTCGCTCTTGCCATGTCCAGGAGCAAGCGTTCGCTCCTTATGATTACTCTAAGCTTATTGCTTCATAGGAGAGTATGGACGAGTTACAAAAATTACACCGACAGTGTGCGACGTGGATTCCTTTGGAGAGGGAGGCCATTGCAAGGTAGCGTGGGAGCTCGTCTGCCGGCTGAAGCAATATGGTGGGCTTGGCATCCATAATTTGAAGCGTCTCAACGGTGCCCTGCGGGCGCGCTTGTCCTGGCTCACTCGTGTCGACCCTGCTAGTCCTTGGCATGGTCGGCAGGTTCCCATTGCAGCCGAGGCGACAAAGCTGTTCTCTGGCTCCACAATATGCACCATCGGAGACGGGCACTGCGCTCTCTTCTGGGATGATCGTTGGCTGGACGGCAGAGCGGTTCGGACCATCGCTCCGGCGATCATTGATGCGGTCCCTAAGGCGCTTCGCGCTCGCTGTACGGTGAAGGAGTGTTTGCGCGGTAGCACCTCGATTCCGGACATCAAAGGGGCCTTCTCCACGCACATGATCTCCCAATTTTTCCAGCTCTCTGGTCTGAGATCCGCCGGATGGCTATCCGTCTGACGGAGGAACCTGACTCATTCCGCTTAATTAGGACTCGGCCTACGGCTCCTTATTCCTTGACCTCGTCGTCATGCTGTTGGCGCAGGAAATCTGGACGTCCTGGGCTCCACCACAGCTGATATTCTTCGCCTGGCTGGTGGCTAGGAATCGGATGTGGACCTCAGACCGGCTTGCTGCTCACGGACTACCAGGCACACTACCCTGTGTGTATGCAGGAGCGGGAGATCCTGGATCACCTCCTGATCCAGGGTGCACATGCGCGCGCAGTCTGGTATGATTTTGGCGATGTGGGTCGTAGAGAGGAGGAGTAGTCCTTGTATGGTTTTGTATACGGTGTGGAGGCCTCATTGAGGCCATCGATGTAACATCACTCTCTTTGCTTAATGAAACAACATGCAATTCTCTTGCGCGTTCCAAAAAAAATTTACACCGACAAGTTATTACGAAACATGAGGAACAATCAGGGCGGTGTACTATATCCAATCCGACTGTCCAAGTTGATATTTTTATTCTTTCACCATAATGCATGGTTGTTTCTGTTGTAAACAACTCTATTTGTGGTGACCTTGGATGATGAGGTGACTGAATGTTACTTTTTTCCGCAAAAAAAAGAGGTGAGTGCATGTTGGCTGCATCCTTCAAGTATTGGCGTTGTGTATGTATATATTGTCTATAATAGAATTGTGTCATTAATTTCAACCAAATTGGAGAAAGAGTAACGTAAAGATACATGTTCGGCGGTAGTTTGACAAACGGGGCATGATAGTGACATTGCATGGCTCCAAGTCCACCTCTTTAAATTGTCCAGGGCACTAATCACCACATGACCTAAATTTAGAAGGACCATATAATGGCGGTGAAACCTCTCATCGACTCGGATTCTTTGAAGGCAAAATGGCAGTGCATACAACATTTATCACTTTGTTTATCAGCTTCGGTACTTTCAGCTCCTTGATTATTGGCTGGCACATGTTTCATGTACTTCTATGCTTGTACCTATATACTACTGTATCAATCAATGGCTAACACACACGTTTATCCGTGTAAAAATTGTCCAGCCCACACATACGCTCTACTGTAAAGAATGAATGATGTTCATTGAAGTTCTAATTATATATAGTCTAATCAGTGGCTGTCATCGTGGGTCAGTCAGGTCTTCATTCCTCTCGCCGCCGTTGGAGGAGGTCGCCAGGCGAAGTCAACGCGGCGGATGACGACGGCGTTGATCTTCCTCATGATAAGGGATTCGGATGGGGAGACATTGCCACATAGGTTAAGCTCCATGACATTCATCTAGGTGTGGCGGCAGCTGCGCACCGCATGGGCGCACATCGGCGATGATGACCCGGTTTTCATGCTCCACTTCAGCCATGTCGGCCTTTGAGCCAACAGGCATGGACAAAATTCTCTTCGGCAAGGTGATAGTCGGCGGTGGTGTTCTCATTATGGTGTTCTCGAATATCCTCGGGCTTCTCTTCAGGGTTAAAAATTCTCTACACCACCGTTGATGGTCATGAAACAAGTCTTGTATGTTGCGGCGACCTCATTATGGTTGCCATCAAAAGATCTTCATGACGGATCCTTCCTTCAGATCTTGTGGTTAACTTCGATGCACAGATGAAAACTATGGACGACGAATTGATGCAGAAGATGGTTCAACAGTGTCGATAGTTGCACATCGCATGTAGTTGATGGGGTCGTGGAAAAGTGATGGGGACAACACATAAGTGACGTCGATGATGGTGCTATGGGCATCCAATCTCTAGCTCCGGGGTAAAATCCTATGCCTGGCCATAGATGGTTATATCTGGCAATGATGATATTTTTACCTTGTTACCTTGTTCAAAGCATTGTTCGAATATCCTCGGGCTAGTCTTCAGGGTTAAAAACTTAGATTCCGACCTTGAGTGGTTGGATCCAACGACGGTGGCACATGAGCGTCTTTTTTTTAAGGCGTTGTTGTTGAAGAACCACATCGTTCGTGTGATTTCATGGGATGGTTGGTCCGGATATGATCATTATTTTAGTTTGCCTATCATTGATTTGATCACACGGATATGATCTATGCATAGCTTTGGTCTTATATGATTTTTCCATCTGTTGATGTTTTGTATTTGTGTTTTCGTGTTGACTGTGTGCATCTTAGCTACACAGAAGTTGGGTTAGTTGTGTGCTTATTGTGTTATGTATCCCTTTGATGCTCTATTTTAAGTCAATAAAATCCTCCCCTCATCAATAAAACATATACTCTGCTACATAATATCCTATCAATCAACAACTAACATGCCTTACACGCATGTTCTTGTGCATATAAATCGTCCAGGGAGCACACACGCACCATGTACGTACCTCAAAAATTTAATGCTGACCAGTAGTGAAGTTCTCTTGATATATATATATATATATAGATAGCCTACCCGTTTTTGCAGATCCATGTATTGCATGATCCCCCATTTCCACTTCACAACATATCGGCCAGCATGAGGTCTACGGCGTTTATAGCTAGGATTGTGAGGCATTGGGAATCTTCCTACTACATTCACCCAGTTAACTAGGACATATTGTCTACATTAAACTGTGTCGTAACCTCATAGTGTATCAAGATAGTGGTGAAAGTGGCTTAGGCTTACAAAGTAAGCCGCTTGGAAGCCTTGGAAAACGATACCCACAGTCATTTCACAACACATTAGAGCGCCATCAGCTTCACGCATAACCCGCATGAGTGGATGTTGAAGCCAAGGTGGATAGATATCCAATCGATAGGTGTTGACATGAGGGTGACCCTATTACTTGGGAGGGCCAATCAACGACAAGGAGATGTAATCGTCTGACATTAAATCACATTGGACAACTTTCACTAAAGATAAATATGTATAACAAATGGCGCCAAAGCTTGTTCCAGTATGAAGAAGGTAACAATATATATCACCATGGGAACAAAACATCTTTTCACCGTAAAATGCATGCAAGATCTGTCCCTGACTATAGGATCAATGGTATAGGACTGTGAGGATTCGGGAAATAATTTTCTAGATAGTGGTCCCGTTTTGGTTAACCTCACCAATTTACACTATTGGTAATGAGAGAGCAATTCGTTATTTCCCGTTTGGCTTCTCATGGATGCCCCAGACATGACCCAAAGTTACCTAGTGCAAGCAGCCAGACTGATTACCCTCGTAGGCACACCGATACAAGATGTTTGCAATCCTATCTTTTGTCCTACATGTCTTTTAGTTTTGCACTTAGTAAATCAGCACCGACACATATCGTGAGCCATTGTACAACAGGATTGGATACATAGCTAGGTAGACATGTTTGTCCGCACTGTGAGTGCTAGTTTATAGTGACGCAGGGTTGTATCGTGTCCTCCACATCGAATCTAGAAACGGGTAGAGGAGGACCGGAAACGACAAGCAAACCTCCTTCCCACGCCAGAAACAAATGGCTGCACAGTCAATCACAAGACACCACATCACTCTTGAATGTTTTAAGTTGTATTATTGCATGTTGACTCGAACATAACAGCTTCAAATTAAGCACCTAGCTAGAATACCACACATTACCTGTGATAACCGATGGGGTTATCCCTTAGGAAGTGAAATATGCGGTTTTGTACAACAGCTTAAGTCGCCTAATGAAAAGGTCATCCCGCACTGTGTGGTCCACACCTCCCGCCATTGTTGCCACCCGATCCTAGCCCCCCACCCCCCTTCTAAGAGAGTGCCACCCAGCATGGATTGCAAGGTTGCGTGTTGCCAGTTCGCTAGATCTACAGTCCTCGTGCGTTCTCCGGACTCTATGGCTCAATTTTTCCATGGTGGATGCTCCGTATGCTTTCCTCGCTTGATGGAGAACCGGTGTTGCGCTCGCCTGGTTCAGACGCCCTCATTTTTTACATCCACACTTGTTTAGTCGGTAGTCGGTACACTGCATTTTTAAATTTGTATTTCTGAGCGTAGGCCTAGCTATTGTATGTGGTTTCACCACGTAGTATTGCGGGCATACATTTAGTGAAATACTCTAAGCAAAAAAGTCCATGGCCACCTAGACTGTTGACAAATAATGACGACATACGAGTAAACAAAGCTAGAGCTCCAAAATACGAGAGCGAGGAAGCAGATCCGTTGCAAGTGGTGATAACTAAATCGTTGATGTACAGTTTAACATCATGGAGATGATGAACCACTCTGCCACCAACTCTCATCTTTAGTAAATCTCTCTGGATGTTGAGATGATGATTACAGTGGTTGATCCAGAATTTTGACATGACCAACACTGAGTTGTACTTATCTTCTATCTATCTATCTATCTGTCTGTCTGTCTGTCTGTCTGTCTATATATACTAAAAGCCAAATGCACGAATCAACATATGGTTGAGGTAGTTAGAGGGATAATGGTATCCCAACTCAATGAGATATGTTGTGCGTGTGTACGTTCATAGGGGTGATGTATGCTCGTGTATTTGAACATCTGCGTTGTACTGTGTCACATAAAAAATGCGAATAAAAAATAGAAAATAAGCTAAAAGTTATAAATTAATCAGAGACATCTGGCTGTCGAGACAATTACATATTTACATTAGACATGTGCCTATGCCATCATTTTTTTCTCTCTGGCGTACAACTTATCTTATTTATTGGATAAATCAAACTTGTGTGCTTGAGTGATTAGAACCAAGAAAAAAAAGATTTGCCCGTTCCCCTTAGTAAAGGATCATCAAGAGGGCCGCCATTGAGTCAAAGGAGTCACTCTGAAGGCGTTGTTTTTTAATAAACCTCATCATTCGTGTGATGTCATCTGATAGTCAGTGACGTAGTTTGTCGATTGTGGATCCCAACACTATGAGTTTTTCTTCCCTTCCCTATGCATAGTTTTTGTCTTATACACGCTGTTGTTTTCTTTTTGTGTGTGCGCAATGTTTGTTGTGTGCATCTTAACTATGCAAATATCGGGTGTGATCAATATATTTGTATTCTCTAGACTCTCAGCGGTGTAGCACATCGGTTCAAAACATAGCTTCCCAAAATGAAACTACAGGTTCAGGCGTTCAGCAAACAATTTCAATATGTTTGTATTCTCTGTGATGGTTTGACACAGAAAATGGTATACTTTTGGCCTCGAGACTTATCCCCTCCAGCGTCGCCCCCGCGTGGGATGGGGAGGGAGAGCTAGCCACCCCGGCCCAACTTCCCCTCCTCTCCTATTCCTCCCTCGCTGCCACCAAAGTGTGTGGTTATTAGGTAAAGTTCAGCCACTGCCAACAACAGCGAAGCATCTTCGTCGCCGCGGTCACATGAGGATCGCGCGGGCTTCCTCCTTGGATCTGGTGGCGGCGTTTCCGTAGGGCTCTTAACTGCGAACTCTCTCTAGTGTAGCAGGTGAGGAGTCGGCGTGTTGGGCTGCTGACTGCGCAATGGCAGTAGGCGCCCGTCGCGGCGGAAAAGTTGTACCATCTAGAGGAGAGCGTGGCATCGTGGTTCAGAATACCCCAAGATTGATGAGGTGATCCGTGCGGGTTGCACACGGCATGGGTTTTGGTCATCAGGCAGAGACATGGCGGTGGTGGTACCGGCCTACCCCTCTCTTGTTGCTGCTTGTTCACGGCTACGTGCAGGTTGTGCCCTAGGTGCTCGCTTTAGGGATAAAGGAGGTGCCTTCTATGTTGTCAACGTCAACCAGAAGCGCTTAGGCGTTGTCACGTGTCTAAGTGGCATCGGTCGAACGGTGCCGTCAAATATTGTTGCCGAAGTGAACTCTATGTTGGTGGCTGGAGAAAATCCGTCGGTATATGTCTATATGTCGACGTGCATCTCGAAGTTTACCTACCACATTTATGCCATCGGCTGTATGCCGATGGACACCGTCGGCATAGACTATGCAAACGGTTTTCATACCTATCCCGACGGCTAAAGCCATCTGCATTGTTTCGTTTTCCTGTAGTAATATCAACCTGGCTATCTACAAATTGTTCTCACGTTTCAATGTGAAGATACTCCGGCATTTTAGCTGCATCTCTTTGATTTTTTTTACTTGAACTCATGAAAAACATTATGCATGATGATATGTTATAAGTGTGCGTTCTTCGCATCGTGCAGTAAGTTGTGTTCATCTTATCATCCTGGAACTACCAAGTCTCATAGCATGCACTTGTCATTTCAGCTCTTCTTTTTCCTCAGTTGAGGCAGAATGCTATTCCATGTGGATAGTGGGGAGTCGTGTCACTCTATATATGTAGCGTTGAGACCGGTGATACTCTACAATTGAACATGGATGCCTTTAAATGTAGTTACGACGTATGGGAGTGCAAGCAGAGCCACCACATGACATGCCCATAGTGCAAATAAATGTTGGAACAGGTCAGCATCTGACATTAATCACATGGCCAGCTTTCACAACAAAATATATATATAACCAAGGGCAACAAGGTTTGTTCACAACAAAACATTGTCTTTCACCATGGGGAGGAAGCTCGTCTCCAGCACTATATGCATGTAAGGTCTGCCGCTAATCCATTGGGTGACTGGTATAGGATTGCGAGGTTTCGGGAGAGAAGTAGCTAGGTGTGTTGGCCTCTTCATGATTAACCATACCAAATTGCATCATAGGTTACCGTATAGCGATTCGCTTTTTTCTGGCGGCTTCTGACGGGCATCATGAATAAAAGCTTGCCAGCACAAGCAGCCTGATCTATTGCCAACTTAGACACACCCAAAAACGTTGATGCTTTCAATCATGTCGTTTGTCCAATAGGTGCTTTAGTTTTCCACTTGGAAAATAAGCACCGACGTGTAGCGTGAGCCTGCACATGAGTCAAGACAAGACCGGGGATGTAGCTAGGTACACATGTTTGCTGACACTGTGAGTACTGGCTAGTAGTGGCTTTGTTGCTGTAGGTCCCGACCTCGATGATGTTGCTAGTACATTCCAGCAAAATACATATGATGTCTATGGCTTCGCTATTAGTTGTTGATCCGCAGTTTCGGGTTTACGACCTTACGTATATATCCTACGAACCAATGGGGTCACACACTTAAGGGTGGTAATAGGAGCATGAATATAACACATAATAAAAGTTTCGTAGTCATAGGGATTTGATCGAAGAGAAAACAAGAATCGTTATACGATGTTGGTAAAGTATATCGGAAATAATTTTAAAAAAACCGGGTAAAACTAGAGGGCCGAAAAAGTTCCAGATGGTCTAAATGTGTTTAATATTTAATTTTGGTGACATAGCTACGACATGGGAAGAAGGCGTGAAAGACAGGGTAATGTACCGGGAAGAGTTTTGAGAAAACCTGGTCTTGAGGTCACGCTGCTGCGAACTAGCATAGCTACAAAGCGGGGTCCGAGGCCCGCGCTGGTGATATGTGTGGGCCACAAGTTGGCCACTTCTGTCAGTAATAGCAGCGCGTGGTGTTAGGCCTGCGCTGCAGCTATCCAAATAGTTGTAGCGCGGGTTTGCTACCACGTGCTGCTACTATGATCTGCCCAAGGGGGGCACTGTTGGAGTCTCTTAGTAGTAGCGCGGGCTCGGAGGAATAGCGCAGTGTACGGACCTGCGCTGCTACTACATACAATAGCGCGTCCGCGTTACTCGGTGCTGTTGTTAGTCTCATGTTCTTATAGGGTTTTTCCTAATAGTGATGTTGCATACGACATGGATGATTGGCCATGTAAAATATACAAAGTCACAATGGATGATCTATTATATTCATCGTGATGATAGAAACAACTTTATGTACTGCATTGATATTTGCACCGCAATGTTGAACTTTGTAAGGATGTATCTAAGCTCGGACCCACCAAATAGTGTGTGTCCCCGGGTTTCCAATACATTTGGGATAAAGCTTTTTATCCTAGATACTTGTTGCCCAAAATAGTTAGCCACGCATCTTCCTAAATCAAGAGCTTATAAAACCATTTGGTGAATAAGAAGCAAAGCTACAACTAGAATACTATTCCTACGCCACACACATGATAAAATTATTTTCCAATTAAGAGGGAAAACAAAGTTGTCAAATGAGCACATGGATATTTATTACATGCTTATCTCTCTATAAATATGTCCGCTGGGAACCAAGTATATATTCTTATAGACTAGAATTAGCACATACACGAACCGTGAAACACGTGAAGTATTTGCAAGCTAGAGAAGCTCTCCTAGTTCATTTACATCCACAACCATCTTTGTTCTTCATCCATGATATACAAGCAAAATCTAACCGCCAACGTAGGAAAAAAGGTATAGCTAGCTAGGATTATGAGGAACTGGGAAAGAAGGTTCTAGTTCTAGACTTGAATGACTTACCATGGACAATCTCAAAAGGAAACCATCTCTTACTAAGTTTCTGTGGAGATTGAGTGACAGTAATATATGTTAAGGAGGAGGAGGACGTAATGAAAGGAAAATCATGGTGATGTTCCATGGAAGTAACAACTCTGAACATGTCTACAATGAAGAAGCTACATGAGCCATCAAGATTTCCCATGCCTGACAAGATGGACCAATGTGCATCGCCAAGTTTCCATCCCCAAAGAGGTACATGCGGAAGAAACCCCATCATCGGGAGCTAATGTACCTCACTTCTTCGATTTCCTTGTAGGACTAAGGAAGAACACAATAACTTTAATGTATTTGAACTCAATTCATTCTCTTGTGCCTCAGTATTCTCCCTTCTTTGCAAGCATTACTGATCTTGAATTGTAAAACAGACATGTGCTTTGCTAGGAATGTTATTTGTAGAAACATTTGGTATTGAGAGACATTTCACCTTCGGTGCTGTATAACCAAAAACCCAAATTTTCAATTACATTTATCTTGATTCGGTTTATAGCATATATAGCTTAAATCATGGAAAATAAATGCGAGTTGGGTTTTAGTTGTGGCTAGATTTGGAACTCGTGTATAAAATCCATAGTATCTTCCACGCTAACGACAACATTTTGGTGTAGCTGCAACATTTGGAGCACATCGGTAGTGTTCTATTTAGGCGAGGGTGACTTGTTCGGCCATGAATCATGCAATGTTTCATGGTTAGTCATGTTTCTTTCACACGAGTGGTAAAATTTTGTCGAGTGGTTAAGTATAATGGTTCAAAAGGTGAACTGGATAAGTTAGAAGCGGACCAGCTCAGCTTGATGATTCTAGGAGTGGTAGCATCAATGTGTTACTGCGCATTCATGGCTGCCAAGGTAGTGCAGAATGATGTTTCTAGGTTTGTCGACCAGCACCAGATGTAACACAAGGCTCAAAGAAAAGGAAGCAAGCCTTGGGATGTGCATGCGCCTTACTAGTGAGCCCAATCGCCAGACAACCAAGAATATGGTGGTGTTATCTACTGGGACTTTCCTTAGTGATGAAACACCTCGAGTGGAGTTTCATAGAGCGAGTCAGCGAGGCCAATAAGGAGATTCGCACAGCTAGGATGATTGTCACATGTATTTGTTGGGCATAGGGTTTGTCCACTTCCTTTGCAAGCTAAGCAGTATATCCAAGAATATTCATTCTGTTTTCGTACCATGGGAGCATCATCATCGATCAAGATGTCGCAGACAGCGTTCTTTGATTCGTTGGTGTCGTGGCCGGGTCTAAGGTCTATCTTGTCGTCAACAGATATAAATATCATCATGGCCGTCTAAAATTTGTACTCAACTTTCAACGTTAGGATATTCCTGCAGTACGGGTATATCTTCCAAATTGAAAAAAAAACTGACTTAAGAGCATGACAAGGATTATGCATACTGTTGAGCATAGAAAACTTTCTACAATTGAGGCTGATTTCCTTTCCAAGTGAATAGGATATATGCGGGAGTTGTCTGCACATAACTACGAGACTGCTGACACTGTACAGTTGAACATCAATGTCCTTTTAATGTGGCTAATTAGGACATACGGGAGTGGATGTAGACAAACTCAACCCTGCTTGGGATACACGTACACCAAACTGAGCGAGCACATGGCATAACACATTACATGGCCATAGTCCAAATCAATGACGGGAACACGTCAGCTTCTGATTAAGCACGTGGCCAGCTTCACTACACATACATATATAAAGTATCACCAAGGGCATCAGGTTTGTTCCAGGACAAACAAGGTAACTACAACATATATTAACGTGGGCACCAAAGCTTGTTTCCACCATGATATGCATGGATATGGTCTGCCACCACACAATAGGATGATTGGTACTATAGGATTATGAGGCTTCGGGAAAGAAGTTGCTGCATATGTGCCCCATAGAGCTTACCAGCTCAAAGTCACGGCATTGGTCTGTACATATCTTTGTGGTGCTTTCGCATTACTTTCCGACAGAGGCTTGTGTAATTAACTGAAGCTAGCCAGTACAAGCAGCTCGACTGATGTTCACCGTGGACACCCGCACACATGTTAAAGTTTGTAATTCCGGCGTTCATACAGTAGGCATTTTAGTTTTCCCCTTAGCGGATGATCACCGGTCGCGCGGCGTGAGCATGTACAAGGCAAGTATATATAGATTGCCATCCTCGCTACCAGTGCGAGCTCGTTGTGGTGGGATGTCATGCAGTACTAGATGCAGCTGCTTAAAGCTTGAGACACCGTAGGGATTTTATTTTTCGTCGGATTTTTTGGTAACAGATTCAGTGAGCTATGAGGAATCTTCTCGCTGTCCAAAAAAGTTAAATAATTTGAATTTTAAAGTCTTTCTCGTGCAAACTAGAATTGTATGTTTTTTTAGATAAGATAATCCTTGCTTTCGTGGTAGGTCATGTGGCCCAAACTTCTGAATGTAGAAGGTTTGAGTTCCTCGGGTATTGAAACACCTTTCCTCTTTTTATTTATTCAAAATTAAGAACCAATGTAGCGTACAGCCACGATTCGAACTCGTGCCCTTCCGAAAGATGCGCTGTGTTGTACTGGACACTGAGGTAGATTCTAATTGGTTACAGATTATATGTTTTGATTTTAACTTTTTAAGATTCGAAATTCATCTCAAGATTTCTTGAAAAAATCATAAATTTTGTAGCGGCAACATGGCATTGTCTTCTTCTTTCTCACAAATATGTCTTGTGGTTTCTCTCATCACACTACTAGAAAACTGCTTATATAGGATTGCCTCAATCAATGGCGGATGCAACAGGGTATCCATAAAAGCTAAACATCTACCAGCTCAGCTTTTTTCATGCGCTGCGACTAAACGGCTGAACCAAATTGAGTGAATGACCACTCAAAACGATCATAGGAACAAGGCCTACAAAACATTTCAACTAGTTCTCCTCTGATTTTGCCATATAGATACTCAAAATTAATGATTTCCAGGTCTGGACTCCTAGAAACAGCAGGAAAAGATCCTTTTCCCTAATTCCTACACATAGGGTTTCTAATTCCAAGCCTGTATATCATGAATCCATTACCAACAGAGGGTATAGGATCATATGAGATGTGGAACCTCACCTATATGATGAGAGCACAAGGATTTGGTGAAGGGGAAAGTTGGAGAGGCCTTCTTGTTCTCCTCCTCTTCTTATCTTCTCTTCTTGCCTCCTCTTCTTCCTCAAGTTCAGGTCCAGGCTGCCCTAAGAGATGGGGCAGGGCGTGGTGCAGCTTGGAGGGCCTTGGGACGAGAGGGTAGGGGTGGGAGGAGACACCATGGGAGGGGGAGGAGCTCTTGGGTGAGATAGGAGGAAGTGAGGTGAAGGGGATCGGCTGGGGAGGATGAAGCCACGGTTTGAGGGGAGATAAGGATAGGGACAAGGCAAGATTTTATTTTAAATAATTGTATTATTGAAATGACCTTTTAACCATATCCATTAGATGAAAAAAAACCGTGTAAGATGCATACGAACTCCGATTTTGGACTATGAGTAGTTCATTTCGACCATCTCAACGAGCCCGACACCATTGCAGTGATGGATTAATGATGGGATGAGCCAAAGAAAAGGTTGATATAGTGAGTCTAAACCATGCTTAATGAGAAAACGAGTATCGGAAAAACAGGGGTGTTACCATGCCAAGTGTCTAACCCATGCCCTTCCGAAAGATGTGATGTATTGTGCTAACCACTGAGGAAGATACTAAATTGGTCAACCGGGACAAAATGCCCTCCTGCCCGGGCAAGCCGGGACAACACACTATCCTTTCAATCAACAATTAACACGCCTTACATACAGCATATAAATCGTCTAGGGAGCACACACGCACCATGCACCTACCATAAATAATTAATGGTAACCAGTAGTGAAGTTCTCTTGATATATACATGGATAGACTAGCCGCTTTTGCAGATGGATGTATTGCATGATCCCATTTTCACTTCACAACATACCTGCCAGCATAAGGTCTATGATGTTATACTTAGCTAGGATTGTGAGCCACTGGGAATGTTTCTACCAAAGCTATTGTTGGCAGGCCCGGGCCAAGGGGTGTGCGGCAGGTGCGGCAAGCATAGGGCCCTCAATTTGTAGGGGGGCCATTTTAATAATACATCATTAGCCTTGCCTAGATAAGTTCATATAGCTTGCCCTGTGTTGTAATATGCTATGTGTATATTGAAAAAATCCCGGTGTAGTAGTACGCTAGTTGTACATTAGAAAAAAGGCCTAGTTGCAGGACCCACATTCGGAATAGATCGATAATTCATTGGCGTGTAGAATTGGTTGTATAAATCTCGATCTACATTACTAAATCCCTAGTGACGCAACAACAAGCATATTACCGATCGATCGCACCAAGAGGTCAAGCCGCTAAAATTCAAACCGACACTACTAAACCCTAGGGGAGAAATAGCTTGTGAAGGAGTGATGGACTGTTGGACTGTTGATCGGCGATCGACAGCTGTCAGGGGCATGGCTTGTAGCAAGAAGGCACTGCAGCAATGCAGTGCTCCAGCTGGTGAGAAGGCCAAGCACACGGTTGTGTACCGGGGACGCCCTAAATTTTTGGATTAAATCAACTAATCAAAGATCATTTCATCATTCATGATATGTGTGCTAGCTCGTTGTCATTTTTTTCAATCCTTTCAAATTTTATAAGAAGCAGCAGTAGTATTCAGGTATGTAATATTTATATATGCAAGTTTCAAATATAATCATTAAATTTACACTACTTGAGAGTCCATATCAATCCACCTGTAGATTGGAAAAATGGTCTGTTTGACAAGAGCAGCATCAAAAGGCAACATGTGTGCAACAAGAGCTTCCGCCTTCCAAGCTCTGGTGGATCAATAGATAACGCGTATATAGGTCTCAGCATATGATCACGCATTGGCCACTGGTTATTTTATATATTAGTCGATTTTTCATCTCCTATACGCTTAATTAGGTTGATCATCAGGATATCTCTGCCTTAACACAGACCTCTAGATCTGCAAGGGATGACTCCGATCCCAACCTCTGCGTTTAGGATGTCCAAGGAAGGGAAGTACACTACTATATGAGAAAGGAGCAAATAAATCCCGCACGTCAGGGCGAGGGGATGGCAGCTTCTGACGTTTTTGTGGCAATTTTAATGCATGGAAGATGAAAACTTCCGCCAATACATGGCAATTTTTGCTAATACATGATAACTTTTGCCGGTAGTTGCCACTGTTGTGCGTCTAAGCTTGCCATATAAAAACGTCAGGGCGAAGGTGTCTCCGCCCTGACGTGCGGCACTTATCTTTTCTATAGGTTTATTATCACTTCATTTGTTTTGAAGATAGGCCTCATTTTAGAATATAGCACAGGATCCTAGAATTACCGGCCCGGACCTGATTGTGGGCCCAATCCATGTTGGAATTCTACCCTGAGGATCGATCACATCAAAACATGACGAATACGTCCAAACAAAAATTTATAGCCAAGGATCCTTATCGTACCCTTACTGTCTTCTCTATTTTCTCTTTTTCTTCACACGTTACAATATACTCAGACCTGGCTATGTATATATACACAACCAACAAGGCTATAACCTCAAGACGACTTCAAACCTGCACGGACTTGAACACTTTCCAACCAAACTAGTACAACTCACTAAATTAGGACGGACTACTGTACGATTGACCTGGTACAAACCCGACTAGACTTTATTAATTAATGAAGGTATATGTTTGGATTAACTAACAGTTCATCGATCTCGAGTACTTTTCAACAACGACAAAAACACAACAATGTATGATGGTGAAGTAACACTGGCAACTGAAGGCTGCTCCCTGATGATGCCAGCCGAGAGACTCCTTTCTGTCAAGATGCAGGGCACATCCGGAAGCTGGCTAGCTTCCAATCGTCACATACAAAGCTGGCAGAACCGAAATTTTATTAGTAATCTACTAACTTCTACTTTCTCCGAACTGAAATATAGGTCTTTGGGATGTACTAGCAGAGGGAGTATATGGCCATGAAACATCTTTTTCTGGTTTTAGTTTTTGAGTTTTTTTAATACCCTATCAGACCAATAAATGCTTGACACGTGAAATATTGTTGGTCCGGATATGATCATTATTTTAGTTTGCCTATCATTGGTTTGATCACACGGATATGATCTATGCATAGCTTTGGTCTTATATGATTTTCCCATCTTTTGATGTTTTTTATTTGTGTTTTCGTGTTGACTGTGTGCGTCTTAGCTACACAGAAGTTGGGTCAGTTGTGTGCTTATTGTGTTATGTATCCCTTTGATGCTCTATTTTAAGTCAATAAAATCCTCCCCTCATCAATAAAACTTATACTCTGCTACATAATATCCTATCAATCAACAACTAACATGCCTTACACGCATGTTCTTGTGCATATAAATCATCCAGGGAGCACACACGCACCATGTACGTACCTCAAAAATTTAATGCTGACCAGTAGTGAAGTTCTCTTGATATATATATATATAGATAGCCTACCCGTTTTTGCAGATCCATGTATTGCATGATCCCCCATTTCCACTTCACAACATATCGGCCAGCATGAGGTCTACGGCGTTTATAGCTAGGATTGTGAGGCATTGGGAATCTTCCTACTACATTCACCCAGTTAACTAGGACATATTGTCTACATTAAACTGTGTCGTAACCTCATAGTGTATCAAGATAGTGGTGAAAGTGGCTTAGGCTTACAAAGTAAGCCGCTAGAAACCCTTGGCAAAGGATACCCACAGTGATTTTACAACACATCAGAGTGCCATCGGCTTCACGCATAACCCACATGAGTGGATGTTCAATGCAAGGTGGATAGATATCCAATAGATAGGTGTTGACATGAGGGTGACCCTATTACTTGGGAGGGCACAGTAGTGAACGACTCTGCTACTTTTGCTGCTACCACAGCGAGTTTGGCAGAAGGATGGATTGATGCTCGGGTTGTTCCAAAATCCTAATCCGACTTTTCCGTCAGTTGAGTGGAGTAGCCCACTGGCTCAAAACTTAGCTTCACAGAATGAAACTACATCTTTAGAACCCATTTCACTGAACTACACTGCAGCTTTGTGATAATTTGACAAAGAAATTGGTGCAGTTCTGTGACAATTTATTAGATAGTGGAAAAATTAAATTGTTCAAAATCCCCCATTAAGTTACCTTTCCTTGTCAGCTTTGATCTCATGCGTACTTCTGTTCAAACAGTCCACTTTCCTTTGCAGAAAATATGCAAAGTGAGGAGGATTTGCTAGAGTGGTAACGCTTGCAACCCACAAATTGCAGGATCAAATGTCCAAACAAGAAATCTATGAAGAATTTAAAAATATAATCATGTAGTCAATAGGCATTGTATCAGGCTAATCAAACTGAGCTGGCAAACCTCACCTCCACTAGTCCTAGTCATTCCCAAGTTTTGATCTGCTATAAGACAATCGTATTTAGGCAGGCTTTCCTTCGTTTGCTAGGACGGCAAATTTTTTTTTTTTTTGACATAGGAATGGCACTCTGCTCTTGCTTTGCAGGGTTGACTTGCTAAAAGCCTAAAACGTTTGGGTTTTGTTGTTTCATGTTCATTATGGTAAAAGGCTAGGCCTTTTTCTCACAAAAAAACTCCAATTTGTTGCCTAATTATCATCAAACAAGCTCATTAGCGGCGATGGCATCTACGGAGTGGGGAGAAGTGCTGGCATTGCAGTTCAGGACAGTTATAGCCACCGACTACACTGCGGTGACATGATGATAAGTTGGATGCGACTGCCACATATTTGGGCACTCTCCATCAGTTTGGCTGAGTACAGCCATAGGTCCAAAATATGGATTTACAAAACAAAACTACACATTTAGAAAATACTCAAAGTTTTGGCGTAATTCAACTTGGCCATGTTGAATAATGGAGTATTTCACAAAAGTATGTAACTTCATGTTCACTTGACAAGGAAAATAGTGTAGTTCTTATGATAGTTTTCAACTTGTGAGGAGGGGTATATGTAGTGTTACATTGTTCCTTTCAGTACTGATCTCGAAGTTGACTTCTGTTCAAATATTCCATTATTTTGTGCAAATAATATGTAGAGTATGGAGGGATCTTTAGGGTGGTCACCTTAACGCTTGAAATCAACAAATTGCTGGATCAAATATAATGAAAGATAACAGAATGAAGAATTCAAGAATAAAATAGTCGGTGTGCTTGTACTATGGCAAATAAAACTGAGCCGTCAAACCAAGGGTCACTCTGATGAGCAATATCGGCATTGTCAATATGTCACTAAAAATTTCAAATAGTATTACATATCATATCAACATTGGCTAAGCCAGACGAATACCCAAGTAGCAACTCGACAAGAGATATTCATATATGCTGGGATCAGACAGCAGTACCACGGCCAATACACATAGTAACAGGAGATGGGAAAAGAACCCATCTACTACACCAGGAATTCACGCCAACAAAAATTAACGAAGTCCGCATTCACGACACTAAAGCAGAAAGGACAACAGCAATGCAAATGCATGATAAGACTTGATAGTGTATCAAGAAAAGTCCTTTCGAAACATCAGAGTTATATCAGCTGATGTTCCACGGAGATGCATTAACATTGCGCGTTAAGAGAATGATCTCTAATAATAGCACTGGTATTGTTCCCCATTCAACAACTGGTTGCAGTCTCTTGGACGGATACAAATCATGGAGAATAACACAAATAGAGTGACTATTTTAGGGATAAGGGAAGCATTGTGTTTCTAAAACTGTCAAGTATGGCGAACGAGGCTACAAAATTTGTGATGACCAAGTAGTATTCATCTGCTGTGTCCAGAAAAAGAATGAAGATACTATATCTTGCTTACCCAATATGGCAATAACCACCCAGTGCATCTCATCCAAGGTAACCATCGATGTAGGCCTTCCAACTTGAACGGTGAAATCTGTGTTTCAATTCTGTTATGATGGCACTACAACTGAATGGGGCTTAGACTGTATGTATTTGATCAAGTAAAAAATGTGACAACATCTCTCCTGTATCCCCTAACAATCAACATGCGTGGGACGTTCTCGACAAGCAGATCCATATACTCCATGTAGAAGTATGCAGGGTGATTCAGCGGCGGTGGAGGGAGGCTCACTAGCACCACGGCTGCCATTCTGGAGTGCCGGAGTATCGTAGAGTTTAACTTCAGCATTGTATAGAGGAATTTATCGACCTTTTCTTCGTTCACAACGGCTTGCTTCCCATTCACCATCTGTGGCCGTCCTTCTCTTTCTGTGGTTTCCTTCATCTCAGAAAGGTACGCGCTGATCCTCCGCCGCGCACTTGTGTAGGCCTCTTGGGAATCATCTGGCTGGGCACCACTGCTACTGCTCTCCATGTGAGGTTCCCATGACTTCATAGTCACAACAATGACCTCTGCATGCATCCTAAGGTCATACAAGAACTTTTTGACATCAGTCTTTAGCTCTTCAGCGTCTGTGTCCTCTTCGGCTATGCAGAAGACTTGGATCTTGCAGCTTTCAAAGGTCGCTTTTGTGAGCAGGAGCTGAGACAGAAGAAGCATCAACCCTCCATCTCTCACAATCCAGTACAGGTCAATGGTCCCATACTGTCTCTGGAACTCGTTAGGCCACTCATCAAGACCCTTCACGATAACAACTGCCTTGTTAGCTATGATGCAATCATTTATTATGCTCACAAATGTTGACGGTATCTCTGTCAGATTCTCACGGCGCCAAATCTCAGGGTACCGCACCACAACAATATTCGGCTTCAAGTTCCCTAGGCCCATCGTCTGAACAATGCTGCGGAAGCCCTCGGACATCGAAGGTGCTACAATGATCTCCGCAACACCCTCACATTGTTTGTACTCAATGTAGGCCTCCAGCTGATGACAGGCAGTCTTAGCATCCTCAGCCAGCTCATGATAATCACCGTCAATTGTCGAGACAAATATTGACATACCACGACCCTTCTTCTTCATACAATTAGCAAAATCGGCAAGTTTTGGATGACAAGGGACATTTTCTGGAAGCTTACCCCAAGGACGGCATAATATCAGAGGAATTGGGTACCAATTCTTAGGATGAACTTGGTTTGCTGTGAGAAGAACAGTTAAGTGGTTGTTAGAATAATGTGTTTCTATAGATTACTAATGACTATTTGTTGACATGAAGAAAGTCATACCTCCTAGCGATCTGAGACTTCGCAATGCCAACTGAAAATATGCACTCTTGAACCCATCTCCCCAGTCTCCAGCCTTCCCTTTTAGACTCACATAGTAATAGATGAGGCTTGCAAGGGCAAGGGAGATAACAGTGAAAGACCAAGAGATCAAAAACATGATAACTGAAATTTGAGAGAAAGATCCATTTAGCGGAAAGCATGACTATAAACGCAATGTCAGGATACATTTTAACTAGCTATGGGGCACAAGAAATAAGAAGGTAAACAATGCATCAGTACAGGTTAGGAGAAGCTGGTTGGATTAATAATCATACTTGTGAACAGAATTCTTATACTCCCTCCGATCCATATTAATGGACTTAAGTTTGTCTAGATACACATGCATCTAGTCTAAATACTTAACTAGATACATACGAATCTAGACAAAGTTGAGTCCATTAATATGGATCGGAGGTAATATCAAAATTCAAAATGATGCCCTAGTCAGTACACATTTTTAAGTACATAACTTAATATTCAGATAAAGTATTACAGGCAGCTCAGGATGAATGAAATGGATGAAAAAAATATTGTAAGAGTCAAACAGCGTACCAATGCAAAACAATGCACCAACAAGTGAAAGACTCCAGTGGTGATATTTCCATCGAGGGCGCCAACTAGGAGCATCAAGTAAGTCAAGCAGAAAGCACGACAGGTTCACACCAGCATAGCACAACAGAAAAAACATAGTGATAGCAGGTGTGATTAAATCTAAGTTCCCAATAATCACACATCCAATGCAGATTAATGCTGTGAATAAAGTAGCTGCATGAGGTTCAACTCCTTCAGAAACCTTAAAGTAATGAAGGACTGGAAGGATGTCATCATTTGCTATTGCTGCTAGTAACCTTGGAGCCCCTGTCAAACACTGTAGCGCTGCACCTAAAGTGGACAGGATAATACCAATGTAAATCACTACTGGAGCAGGCCATGCCACTGTAGCAGTAAGAAGCCTGCAAGTAAAGGATATTTATGAGCTAACCACACAATAACTCAGTAATATAGCAGCTTATGGGACTAACACAGAACTGCAACCTACAGCCATGCTATCAGAACGTAGTTTTTCAATAAAAGAAGGTTTTTATCAGTTTTGCGGTTTTGCGATTAGTGGTGACACACTAAATTTTGCCACTAGAAGTTTCAACTACTCAAGTTAAGCATCTGATCAAAAATGCCACTCGGCACCTTTACCATACAGTCAATGGTCTTTGACCGGGTTGAAGTGACCAACACAACCGAGTAACTTGTGCGTCCTAGTTTGCAGCACACAGAAAATGAAATTAGAAGCAAAGATATCTTCGCGGAATGGTTTGCTTGAATCCCCACATGTCGTTATTTTTGTTTTAATTTAATTCTTGCTAACAACTAGGACCCACATATTATAGGGGAGCACAGACAAGTGGGGTCCAGTAGTATTTTGGTCACTTCACCACCGGTCAATGGCTTGGACTGAACAGTAACGGTGCCGAGTGGCATTTTTTAGCACATGCTTAACGAAAGGATGGCATTTTTGAGTAGTTGAAGCTTCTAGTGGCAAAATTAAGTAGTGTGACACAACTAGTGGCAAAACTGAAAAGGAACCATACAAAAACATAGACATGAAAAATCAAAAATGTGTGCATTATATAAAGTATGAGTATTGATCGTATAAACTACATTAGTTGAGAGAACTTTCTTGTTAGCTCAAATGAGAAAAAAAGAGAAACAATAATTGTTCTGCCTGTAAAAGCATGGAGCATGTACCCTCAAACAGGACATACCAAAATAAGTTTATGTGCTCGATATAACAGTAAGAAGAATAGCTGAGGTAGTGAGATTTTCAAACCCTAGAGAACACATTATCATAAACGTAGAACTGGAACATACAAAATATTCCAAACCCTAGAGAACACATTATCTACAATTCTGAAGTTGGAGCAATGATAACTTGCAGCATTGAAAAACATGTACCTATCAGTTAGAAGCTCTTCTCTTGTGGACAAGGCTCCAAACAGCAGCACAGAAAGCAAGTACATAGCAGTTGTTGTAAGGGTTGCTGATAATGTTCCAATTGGTATTGAACGCTGTGTGTCTTTCAGAGAAGCAGATCGGTTTGAGCCAGCCATAATTCCAGTGACTGCTGGGAAAAAGAGACCTACCAAAGCGCTGAAAAGTATACAAAAATGTGTTGTCAAGTTGCATTTGCACAGACAAAGAAATTAACAAATTGTCTTGCAGGTCCAAAAACTTCTTTGTTTTCAATAATAGAGTTTGATTCATCTCCAGCCTTCAACCTCACAAGGTTAGACAGCCCCTAAGCTAATACAGAAATTTCACTGAGGCCCTTATAAGCCTGTAAAGTCCCTAAACTTGTCATCCTTAGTCAATTAGTACCAAAAGCTGTGAGTTAATGGAAGCTGTTGATGTGGAGGCAGGCAGGTTGATTTCATTGTTTCATCAAATAGATGGGAAATTTACTGCTTGGGTCTGTCTGAACTAGGACCAATGTTGGTATTACAGTCCGTGTTATGAACCCATCAGGTTACAGGCTAGGTAAGCAAGTCTTTACCATGTGAACGGTATTGGAGTTGAGGATTGTAATCTGAACATCAACACTAATTTAGGGGGTAATATGGACTTTCCAAAAAAAAATACTTTGCACCGGGTCCAGCACAATAATATTACTAAAATTTATATATTTCATCCCATAATACACATGTATGAACTTATTTTCTACAGGACCTGGTGCAAATTGCAACAATATTGCGCTAGACCTAATGCAAAGTGAAAACTCCTGCAAAACCTGAACATGCATGTGAGGAAACTCACACCCCTCAGCCTTGACCCTATTAACATATGATGGGAGTGGGATCATTGCCATGACTGGTCAACTCAAAATTATATAGAATTACTAGAGTATGCATGAGGTTCAACATAAATAAACATTTAATAGAAAAAAAAATCAAGCTTTCAGAGATGTTATAAGCTTACTTGAAATCCCAATATATAGAACCATTTGGATCAGGAACTCCAGCATTGTTTGTACGTTGATATTCTGAACCCCAGTTGTCTCTGAGTGAGGCCAGACTCAACCCAGTGATCCCCTCTGAGTAGGAAGCCAGCATTACAATGGAATGTACAAATGAACAATTAATGATTATACAACATATAAGCCACATGGTACTTACTTGGAGCATTGTGTCTCGGTGCAATGAAGACACCAAGATATATGCACAGCAGTGAAAAGAGTACTGGTATTAAAAAGGCAGGTGCAACCTTGTTGATGATTTTGACACCACCAAATACAATAAAACAGAGCAGTATGGTCACAATAACACCATATACTTGAAGGTCATGCAAGCTGGGCGTCGATATAGTCGCTGTGCCAGCTGTTGCTGTACCGTTTATTAACGTATTGTTGACCACTGTTACACTCTCTGTATTATTATAAAGCAATAAGTTAGTAAAATAAAAATGAAAGTGGCATTACAAGTGAAGACAATATGTGTAGTGTAGCTATGATTCCTTTGCTCAATTTCTCACAAAATATAAATCCAAGTGGCGATGCAAATAAAATCAAATACATCTATGCTCATAGTTCAAAAAGTAGCTATTAGGCGCTCGCTTATGCGCGCATAAGCGCAAGTAGGTGGCCTAGCGCCTCGCTTTTGCCTTATGCGGTCAAAAAAGCGGCCGGCGAGGTCCTCCGGCGAGGAATCACGTTTCTCAGGCGAGAAATCAATCTCCCCGGCGAGGATTCGACCTCCCCTGCGATAATTCATCCTGACCGATGAGGATTCAGCCACTCCGACGACAAATTGACTGATTCCGGCGAGGGATGGAGCTTCTCCGGCGAGGGATGGAGCTTCTCTGGTGAGGGATCGAGCTTCCGGCCAGCCCATCTAGCTTATTTCTTCACGGTACAGTACTAACGCCTAATTGCGCCTAATTGCGCCTAAGCTAGAAAAGCGCAAGTAGGTGGCCAAACGCATAATTAACGCCTAAAAAAAGTTTGAAGTACAAGGGTCTACACTTTGGTTATTTGGAAATCCTCCAAGAGAAATTTCACGCAAGGGTCTGGATGCTCAGGCCATCCACGTCGATCAGAATTCTGTGATTGGCTCGATTTTTTTTGTGAAAGGGCCCCTTTGTTTTGTTTAAATCCTGTTTTTAGTCCACCCAGATCCCTGTCACACAGTAAGTGCGTTCGTTTTTTTTCCGCTAAGGTCCCCGTAGTATGGAAATTCTACGCCCAAAGAAGGCAAAATTCGGAAAGTGTGGCGATTTTGCAGTTAACCGCCCGCGTCTCACCTCACATGCTTCTTCTCCTTATCCCCCGCTCTGCCATCTCCTCGCGCGGTCGCGCCCCAGCCCCGCATCCTTCGTCACTCACCTCCCCGCCACTGCCGCCGCTCCGTTCACCGCCTCATCGCCTTCCAACCTACCCCCAGGACCGTTCCATGCCGACCCACACAAGAACGCCGAGGTCACAGCCAGAGCCCCCTCGCAGGTGGTCGTTGTTCCGACGATGCGCTCCCCACCGGCAACATATGCGCGCCTGGCCACGTTTGCGGCGGCGCCGTCCTCGCCCTGGTCTCGCGCGCGACCTGACGTGCTCGTGAGGAGCAGCGGCGCAGATCCTCAAGGTCTCCCGCGAGCTTCCCGGCGTCGCCCGACGGCCTGCGGGAGGTCACCCCCGCCGGGAACGAGTTGTACAAGAAGGGTCGGTGCAGCAAGGCACTCCAGCACTACGACCTGGCCCTGGCGCTCTGCCCGGACAGCGCCGCATGGCACGGCAACCGCGCCGCCACGTTCACCGGGCTAGGCCACCTCGCCGAAGCCCTCCGCGACTGCGAGAAGGACGTCCGGCTCGACCCCGCCAGCGGCCGCGCCCACGGCCGCCTCGCTGCGCTCTGCCTCCGGTGAGACCTTTCTTGCCACTGTTGCTTGTGTGCTAAGCACTTCTTGCAGATGCACTCCGCCAACAAGGGCTCGGCCAGGACGTGTGGGAGGAGGTGGAGCAGCTGGTGTTTGTCAAGCACGGGGCGAGGCCACACTGGACCAAGAAAAGGATGGTGGCCTTCGTCGGGGTGCAGGGGAAGTACCCAGGCTGGGGCAGGTTCGCCGCCGCCAAGAGGCAGCTGGACCCGCGGGGACTGTTCGACAGCCCGTGGTCCAACGACGTCGGCGGCGGCAAGGAGCTCGGGAAGGGGGATGGGTGCGTCTGACAGGCACTGCAGCCCGGGGCAAGGGTACTACACTACTACTGCAGAACGGGGCTTGTGTTTGCGAGGCCCGGGTGTGCAGATATTATTTCCCATTTTGTGGTTTGTGAATACTTTTATTTGTGCAAACTCATTAATTGATGCATGTATATTATTTGCTTTCTTCACATATATTTAGCATCCCATCCATCACGCGCCTAATAGGGGCGCACCAAGGTGCGCATGAGGCACTAGTAATTCAACATTTCTACTCGTCAATCACAAATACAAACAAAAGTTAATGACTAGTATCACTTGTGACTTACCTTTAAACAATCCTGCAGAAGGAACAGCATCCAAAAAGGTTTCCACAGCACCCAGAACATACCTGAAATGACAGGGAAGTTAGCATGAATACATGTCAAACTAAAAAATACTAAGAAATTAAAAATTGAATCACCGAAAACATCAATGGGCCAAAAAGCTAAGAGTTTATATTACTAATTCAGCTGTGTTCTATCTTTGCTGGCAATCCAAACATTTTTCTTTTGAACATTTTGGTTCAAGTGTACACTAAAGTATTTTATAAAAATCAACCTTTGGAACTTCTGCAAAGCAATCATTCATTGGTAGCAGGCAAGGCCAACACACATTAAAATATAGCACAAAATCCCTTAATTTCACCACTTCACATTCTACTTTAAACCATTCCACTAATCATATACTAAATTGAGGAACTCGTATGATGCCAGCTTCCAAGCAGCTGATGCAGAAATATCCTCAGAATTTTGTTCACAGGACAACAAAAGATAAATGAAATTTTGAAGGAGAACTACAAGTAGTTGGTATTCGCAGTGTATACTCACATGGATCCAGCAACAGCATTTCCAAGAAAGAAACACAATCCAATACTAACTCCAACTTCAGGACCAAGCGCACGGCCAATGAGATAATATGGTCCACCACCCTATGGATCATACAAAAATGTGTGTCAGCTAACTTATAAATTTAAGTTTATCAAGGTAGCAGCATCACACATCGAATAAAGCTCTTGAAGTATTCCCAGCGATAAATCCCTATTGACTTTAACCATACAAATGGAATTTTACCATATCAGGCACCAGGTTCCACAGACAAAATGAAGACAGTAAAAACCTATTACTCCCTCCGATCCATATTAATGGACTTAAGTTTGTCTAGATACACATGCATCTAGTCTAAATAATTAACTAGGTACATACGAATCTAGATAAAGTTGAGTCCATTAATATGGATCGGAGGTAATACAAGAATTCATCACCAGTAGCACAAATGTTCAGCATACCTTCATTGCCCCGTTCGTTGCAATGGCACTTAATGATAAGCCGGTTAAAAATGTGCAAGCACCACAAAATGAGACTAAAACAAGCGACTGCCATATGCCTGCCATACCAACAATCCTATAGAAAGGACAAAATAATAGTCAGTGTTCATTAACCAAAAATGATTTTTAGCTGAAAAGTAGATACAGGCATTGAAATACCACTTCCAAAGGGTACAAAAGAGTTCCAAGGTACTAAAGGCATTAATACTGCAAGAGTACTCAAATATGACCACAATGGATAGTAATATTTTGTTACTTTTACTTGGTTCTAGCATGGGAAAAGCTCATACTAGGAATCAAAATATTACAGGTGGCCCTCTGCCAAAGAATGGTAATAATACTAAGGTGACCAGCATGGCAACATAGAAAACTTATTTTGCAAATAAGCAAATAGGAACTAAACGCTCATGTGCAGTACCCAAAAACAAGTGCACATAATACAAAAACATACCAGGTAAAACGGATATAATAAATGATTCCCAAGATATTCTGCAAGCATGGAACAAGGACACCCATCATTGTACCAAACTTAGGTCCAGTTTCCTGCAAACCAAATGAAAGCAACAGAATAAGTAATACAGCTTTCATACTAATTCATATATCCAAATGACATAAACCAAATAAATAGAAACAAGCAGGTCAATGAAACACTGAACGACCTTTGGAGATCAGGCATGAAAACTCAAATATACAAATAAGTAACTTGAGTTGACTAAATATATTTAGGGATGTAGCAAATCGTCAAAACCGATAGGTGGCAGCATCAGCAAATAAACTGAGCCCAAGTACTACTCTTTCATGTTAACCAAGTCCAAATGTACTAACTCCTGGTTATTCTGATTAAGTAGGAAAAGTGCGATGAAGTATCAAACAGATGGCACTCATCGTAAATGTTGGAACTGAAGACAACCTTTGGGCGTCCAATGGTAATTGCTATATCCTCTCCCTCCCTAGGACTCGAAGGGGCTTGGGTCTGTTCTCCTGTCATGCTGTTCAGATTCAATCGGATGCTTATGTCATAGAAGTTAAATTTATAGTTGAAACTATTTCTTTGGGAGCACATACTTAATATGTTAAAAACAATTTGCACTTAATAAAAAGAGATATCTCAAGTTTAAGTGAGTCTAAAATTACAGAAAGATGGATCGTACCTTTTGAGGCCCAAAATATTTACAAGTGAATCAAACCCAAAAAGCTCTAGCTTTGAATCCTTTTGAGATCCACTGGATGTAGCATGATCACTAGAACCTTCTTGCATGTTTGGATCAATAGTTAGATTAGCACCACCAGGCTTAAGGTTCCTATGATGTACATAAAAGAAAGCGTGAGATAAAAATTCGCAGCTAGACATTTTGTGCCATACAAATCGACTTAATAATTAATAATGACCATTGAAGGAAACACATGGAATGAAATCTGCAGAAATGATGCCTGATAATGTGACATTTAATACGCAACTGAAATAGCCAAAGGATATATTTAATCATGGCGCAAATAGGCAAACTATTGTGAAGTAATACTCCAACCAAACTACAAAGATCAACAGCAAGAACTGATACAGAAAGGGAAACATTAACAGCTCAAGTAGCATCAATCGACTAGCATTCCAACTACAGAACTGTAAACCATAGACATATACCAACAGAAGCTCGGATATGGACATATGAGTACATATAAAGTATCAAAGAGAACTTCTCTCAATTTCACAACCTTGCTTCTCAATGCCCTGAGCTCTAAATGAAAGAAGCAACTCTAGAAGGCTATAGTAAAAGCTAAAAACTGAAGTGCCAGGTGTCAAACAGTCCACAGCCAACAAGTATGTAGCTAAAAACATCAAATTAACCTCCCAATGTGTTTGTACTTCTTCTCGTCAGTTCCTAAACACCTAGACTATCATCCGAATCCAGTTGTTCAGTTGAACACCTCATTCCGCTAAATAACCGACCCGCGGTCAAGACAATGCACGCATGAATTCGCAGCAACAATGCTAGCGATTCACGCAGAAGCGGAACATGTACACTTACTAAATCCGAAACTCTTGTAACCGGTTGTGTGCATCAAGTCAAAATCAAAAATGCCGACGAAATCCACAGATACGAGAGGGAGACGAAGTGTGTATGAAGCATCACCTAGGCGGCTGCGGCGTGACGGCGCCGTGGGCGGTGACGGAGGTGGAGCCGCCGGGGGCGGCGGGCTCGATGGAGGTCATCTGGATGACGGCGCTGTCGTCGGAGCCCACGGGGCGGTACCTGCGGCCGACGGGCGGCGCCGGCATGGGAAGCCCCTCCTCCGCGGCCTCGATCTCCCCGTTCTCCTCCATCGCGGCTCGCCGAGGCGCTCCCCGGCAGCAGCAGCAGCAGCAGCAGGGGTCTGGGGGGCGTGGATCTGAATCCGGGGCAGGCGAGCGTGGTGGGGAGCGAGCAGCGGCGGCGGCGACAAGCAGGATCTCTGGAAGCTTACTCGACGGAGAGCGTGAGAGGGGGGAGGGGGAGGAGGGGTGGAGGCGGGCGGTGCGGCGATGAATGGCCGGCCGGTCGGTCGGTTGCCGGCGACGAGGCGAGGCGAGGGAACTTAACGGGGTGGGTAGGTGGGCTTTGCTTCGTTTTGCGGTTAGCACCCTGGAAAAAGTAGACCTCCTCCGTCTTTGAGTTGACTTTTGACTTTGGGAAGAGTAGAAGAAATGTTTCAACCATTTGTTACTGCTAAACCGACAAGGTCGGGTCGGCCTCGGGCCGGGCTTAGGCTTCGTTTATACTACATTGAACGTATTCTAGTATATGTTTTTTATTAATTTCTAAGATGTAATTTTTGATATACATTGAATATATTTTCAATATACAATGAACTTTTTATTTTTATTTTTTGACCATACAATGAATTTTTTATTGTACACTTCATTTAAAACACATACTTAATAATTATCCAAAAAACATATTTAAAAAATACAGTTAAAAATATCTAACTCCTAAAAGGCAGTAGTTATTTTTTGAGAAGAATGACAAACGAAACTAAAGAAAAAACACTGGTGGGAAGGCCCATTTGCCCTAGCTTCGCCAAGCCTCGCCTATTTGACGTGCTTAAAAAAAACCTATTTTGTATCAAAGGGCGTCCAATCACGAGGACTGGCATAAAATCCAATGAATCAAAACCCAAAAACTCATATAGACATTGAATTAAGCTAGGTTCTTTTATTGCATTTCGATAAGACATCGCATATGAGTAATAATTAAATGTAATGTTGTGCCTCTTCGCATATATATGGGTTGGCGATGAAGCCTACGTTGTGCTATTGTGCACTAGTGTTTATATAAGCATGGATATAAAATATGCAAAGCAAGGGCACATGGCATATTTATTATACAAAATAAAAAAGAACATGTAGCAATGACATGGCATGGTTCCGTGCTAAGCTTTATAAAACCCCGGCTCACCAGGCACAACATAACTATGCATGCTGTCGAGTGCTAGTGATCAAGTGCTCGCTCCAATGTTGCTAAAAATTGCTCTCGTTAATGCATGCTTCCTCGATACCCACAACACACAAGTAGTCTATGTAACACCAGTTCCTTGCTTTCCTCGATGCTTCCATGTAGTAGGGATTATGAGAAGTTTGGGAATTTACGTGTTATTCTCTCTCATGCGAACATGGTAGATTTACTTGACTGCCTCACGAACAGAATGATTCTAAGATGAACTTGTAGATGACTTTGCAGCTAAGGTTGATACTGATAAACAAGGTGTTCAACGGAGTCAACTCTTCAGGGTATTTGTGGTGTCGAGCGAGTAGTCAGTCCATAGACAAACAACAATACAACTACTTTATCAAACACCGTTTCTTAGCGTGCATTAGAAACTTTGGGTACTACATCACAAACGGGGACAATTCTTTTTGAGTCATAGCATGATAGTCCAGAGTCGGTGAGATATGCATGGCGGCGGCTTGATCTACTTTGCCCTCTAGTTAATATAAAAATGACAATATAAATTATTTTATGGAAACGATTTAGAGTACCATCATTGCTATAAACTCGAGGGATTGTTACCTTTGGGTCCTCTTATGGTTAAATAAGTTCACCTACTATTATATGAACTTTTGGTCAGCACAACGTACCACTTGATTGAAAATTGAGCTACTCGAATAGAAATAAATTGTACCATCCAACTATACAATCTGTTTGGTACTACGACATTATACACATACATATATGATCTAACATAATAATTCCATTATCAGTGTATGTCATATCCAGTTTAATTCTTTTTTTCTTGCCAAGCCAATAATGGCTCAAAATGGGCATTGACATGAGACTAAAGACTTTAAACACATCATAAGTCAAAGAGAATTGATTAATGATGAACAATAAAGCAACCAATCACAAAAAAATCGATGCATTGAAAGCCTGTTTAGAATTTAGATGGTAGTAGAAACATTATAGCAACTACAACACACCGGGAAAACACGCCATTGATTGATTATCTTGTCAGACAACTACGTGCCTCCACCCGTCATGCAACACTAAATGATAGATTGCACTAAGGACGGTAGTGTCAATGAGGGATTGACATATTACACAAAAGGATGTGTTGGACAGTCAATTAGAGCCATCCATGCCTCCGTGCTTCGATGGTCGGGCATCGCGAGAAGAAGGGTTAGGCCACACGAAGCAATATCACAAGTGGCCCTATGCTCTTGACGTTGTGGACATATTGTTTTGAGGGAAACAACTAGACTTTGTTGTGGCTTTTTATTAATTTTGGGCATAATATTTACATAGTTAGAGAAAAGTAAAGAAAAAGACTATACAACAGGCCCTAATGCCAAAAGCCTATGGAAAGCATATAAGGATCTATACAACAGATGAAATTATTAACCCAATTCTCCATACATTGATAAGATTTTCGCTTAGCCCTATGAACCAGCCACTAGACCTCATTCTTGAATTTTTGCTTGCAAGGGAAAAGATCTGGCATGTGTTCCTTCAAAATACAGTCATTGTGTGTGTCGTCGTGGAAATATGGAAGCAACTTGAGACTACTCGAGGAGGCTTTGTAGGAAACGTTGCTCTCAAAACCCATGAGAGCTCATAGGGACCAAGTGCAAGTCGAGAAGCAGTGAGGCGAAATTTCTAGAAGCTTACTTGCCTCATCGGTGAGTCGGGAACCCGTGTATGGAGGTAGGGAGGGATGACTTAGCGGGGTAGGTTACGCGGTGGTACAAATGGGGATTCACAACAATTGAAGTTGAGTTCTAGAAGCGTGAATTTTATTGAGTAGTGAACAAGCTGAGACCGAGGGTAGGTGAGCCGTGCCAATTCCCAAGGTGTGTGTTGTGTTGCTGGTCTTGGTTTCTCGTTCATTTTTATTTTAGCTTGATTTTAGTTTTTGTTTTATTTTTCATTTTATTATTTATTTATTGTTTGAATTTGATTTCACATTTTTATTTTTTTCAAATTTTATGTTTATGTAGTTTTCACAAAATACAGTGATTAGTTTTCAATATACATAGAAAATTTATAAATATTTGATGTTTTTTCTATAATTTATACAACATTTTCTAATATATTATAAACTTTTTAATTTATAAGATTAACATATTTTATACACATGATCATTTTTTAAATACAAGGAACATTTTTTATTGTACATTGATTTTAAAATACATACTTAATAATTTTATAAAATAAATATTACAAATATTTTTAAATACCTAAATCCTAAATTTTTGCAGTTATTCTTAAGAAAAATGGCAAAAGAAACCAAAGAGAAAAAACAATGGTGGGCAGAGTAGGCAGGCTCATTTGCCTCGGCTTCAAGCAAAATCTCGCCTATTTGACGTCAACGGGCGTCCAACACGAGGGTTGACATAAAATCCAATGGATCAAAACCCAGAAACCCAGACAAACATTAAATTAAGCTAGTTTTTTACCATTTTGATAAGACATTGCACATAACTAATAATTAAACGAGTGTGTGATGTTGTGTCTCTTTGCATTTGGGTTGGCGACGAAGCATACGTCGTGCAATTGTGCACTAATATTTATATGCAAAGCAAGCGCACATGACATATTTATTATAGAAAATAAAAAAGAACATGTAACGATTACATGGCATGTCTTCGTACAGTGCTTTATAAAATCCTAGCTCACTTGGCACCACATAACTCTGCATGTTGTCGAGTGCTAGTGATCAAGTGATCTTGTTAATGTTGCTAATCCATGCCTTCTCGGTACTCACGGAACATAGGTAGTCCGTTTAACATTAGTTCTTTGTTTTTCCATATGTACGAATCGATGTTTGTGTGTAGTTGGGATTGTGAGGAGTTGGGAATTTACGTGTTATTCTTTCTCCTGCAAACTTGATGGATCAACTTGTATGTCTCACAAGGTGATTGGTTCGCGAATAAACTTGTAGACGACTTTGCAGCTGAGGTTGATATTGACAAACAAAGTGTCCCAAACAAACAGTGCAGCTACAATGTAAACTACAAGTACAAGCAATGTCCTGGTGCCCAGATTTAACGACGTGGTTGCTTAAGTCTTTTGTCGCCAATGCTTCAAGGTGTTGTTTTCACCGGGTCTTATTAGCAGCAACGTGGTCATGATTTAAATTGTTAAACATAGCCATGTTTTTTAGCATGTAAAAAGCATAGCCATTGCAATAGAAACTTTGAGTGCTATAACATACACTGGAAAAAAATCCTTTTTGGGTCATAGCATGATAGTCCAGAGTTCTCGAGATATGTATGGCTGCGCCTTTGATCTACTTTGCCCTATGGTTAATCTAAAAAGGACAATATAAATTATTTATGAAAAACTATTTAGAGTACCGTCATTGCTCTAACCTCGAGGGATTGTTACCTTGGCGTTCCTCTTCTGGTTAACTTAGTTCACCTAGTATTATATCAACTTTTGGTCAGCACAATGATGTACCACTTGATTGAAAATCAATCTACTCGAATATACAATAAATTGCACCATCTAACTATACAATTGTTTTTTGGCACTACGATCTAATACATGTTTATATATGTCTTCTTGTCCAGTTTAGTCCATTTTTCTTGCCAAAGCCAATATTGATTAAAAATGGGCATGTACATGAGACTAAAGACTTTAAACACACCATAAGTGAAAGATAATTGATTAATGATTAATAGTAAAGCAAGCAAACACAAAAACATCAATCAATGCACTGAAAGTAGGTTTAGAATTTAGATAGTAGTAGAAACATTATAGCAACTACTCCACACCGGAAAAAACACACCATGAGTTGATCTGTTAGACAACTATGTGACTCCACCTGTTCTGCAACACTAAGCGACAGATTGGACTGAGGACCGTAGTGCTAATGATTGGAGTATTTTTTTAAATCCCATCACAAGACCCAGGTTTGTCCAACTCGAGCGAACCGAAGGTGCCGCCGCCGGCTGAAAGAGGATCCGCCACCCATACCGGCAATATCAAGAACCCCACGACCATCTTCCTTGAGGTCGATTTGAACCTAGCATGACCAGAAGGACCTCCCCTCTACTCCCATCCTTGGCAGCAGCGCGGCTTTGCCTAGGGCAGCCTCGGGAGGCGATGATAGGATGGAGAGGAGAGGGTGGCGAAGGGATCTGAGCTGTGGGATCACGAGATCAACGATAGCACTGGGAAGATCACGAGATCAGAGATGAGTGATGATGAATTTTTGCCTTAGTACTGTGCGCTTGTCGTCTTCTTTGACTTTCAGAAAGTTCATGTATGCCTTGCGTTTTTCAAAAGCAGGATACCAAACTCGTTTTTAACCAATTCAAAATTAAGCTACTAATTTGTAGCTCTACATGTATTATTCAAATGCAATCATTAGGCTCAAAAACCAAATGAAAATTTATACGTAAGAGTTGTGAATTTACTAGTTCGTGAGCTAGCGTACATTTTTCTTGTGGAGGCCACTTAAATGTTGAGTGCTAGTGGGTGGTGGTGGGAAAGTGATAATTATAGCAGTATCGGTATGTAGCGGCACTGCATCCATCATCCAGATTGGCATCGTGAGTTTCGGTGTAACATGTAATTGTCACTGTACATCGCAAGAAGATATTAATATCCGAACATAAGGGCATCTCCAATGGAGATTCTCAAACCTCCCGCAAATATTTGGATCATAGATTTGGGACAACTTTTGCTGATTTTTGTCATCCATTTGAGATACCTACATATCTTTGGACTGGTCCTGATATCCGTTTTCCCTAAAATTGAAACTTTCCTTGGAGGAGGCTTGGGAGTGTCCGAACAAGAAATATTCAACCTCATCCAACCACGTGACACTTTATAGCTACATTTTTTGTAGCTAGAACTGCACATGGCCATACATGCCTACCTTTTTTCCATTTATTATCATAACCCTCATCTACATAATACTTAGCTATACATGCCGAGCCGTCTCTCTCACTATATATAGATACCCTGAGCTACATCATCTCTTGCAATGCATGCAACAACCACTACAGTATGATCTACATCCTCCTTTGTTCTTCTCCCATGAAGTGTATATTCAAAATCGGTTACCCACATGTAGTGAATGGTAATAGGAATGCGATGTATTGGAAAAAATGCAGCTACAAACAGTGATCAATCATCTAAAAGCTAAATGTAGACTGCCTAGCTAAAGTTTGTCGATTGGGTTGGAAACAACGTGAGTCGAACCGGCTCAAGGCTCGACTTGGCCAGGCTCATCAAAGCTCTAAAAACATTGCTTGGACTTTGTCGTAGGCTGAGGCTCTACTAGGGAGGCTTTCGAGCTCAACACCCGGCGGTGCTCAACTCATCTCTGTCTCAGCGCACGAGCTCTCATTTTGACCCCCCATGCAATGACACGCATGCTAGACTGCTAGAGAAACAACCAACATTTTGTAGTATATGATAAAAAATTTAGTTATGCAATGAATATATTTCATTAAATAAGTTTTAGTGTAACCTGTTGAACACCAATGAGCGTCAAATAGAAGCTCCCCTTGAGGTGTGGCACATAAAATCCAATGGACCAACATTCAGTAGATCAAAACCAAACCCCAGCACTAGTAGAAAAAGGCTCATTTGTCCCGGTTTCAGAGGGCCTTCTGTTCCGATTCTGGAACCGGGACTAAAGGGTCGTTACTAAAGCCCATGACCTTTAGACCCGGTTCGCTTACGAACCGGGACAGATGGGCCTCCACGTGGAAGCCGGCTGGAGCGGGGGGCTGGAGGACCTTTAGGCCCGGCTCATGTTAAAAACCGGTACTAAAGGAATTTTTTCGAAATTTGTTTTTTTTGAAAAAAAAAATTGGATTTTTTTCATTTTCGAATCTTTGAATTATTTGACAATTTAATCTCTAATCACCAGCTGGAGCGGGGGGCTGGAGGACCTTTAGGCCCGGTTCATGTTAAAAACCGGTACTAAAGGAATTTTTTCGAAATTTGTTTTTTTGAAAAAAAAAATTGGATTTTTTTCATTTTCGAATCTTTGAATTATTTGACAATTTAATCTCTAATCACCCCTCCTCACCACTTCACAATTTAATCTCTAATCTCTAATCTCTAATCAACACTCATTCCAAATCATCTAACTTCCCGGCCGATCACCCATCCTCTCACTACTCCAACCCGAGCACGCTTAACTTTCAAGTTCTATCTCCCCTAGTTTCCAAGTCTGCACTTGTTGTTTTCCTGACAATAGTAAGATATCAATCATTATAACCCTTAGGTCTTGATATCACATGATTTAATTTTTTGAATTCCAAACAATTATTAAAAAACAATCACGATTAACAAACAACAATGATGTCACGATTAACAAAAAAACAATCACGATTAACAAACCAAAAATATATATATAATTCATAATATTTATTACAGAAGATCGAAGCTAGAAGCGTCTAATCTAACGACTAGAGCTAAACTACTCGATCTTCTGCTTCTTGCCGGAGGTCCCGGCGCCCTCATCGTCGTCGCTGGGCGCCGCCCGCTTGGTGGCCTCCTCCGGCGCGACTTTCGCCTCGACGCGCGCCGTCATCTCGGCCCTCTTCTTCTCCTTCTTCTTGGCCCTCGCCTTGGCCAGGTTCGCGCGGGACTTCTCCGCACGATCGGCACGGCGAAGTTCCTGCGCCTCCAGCCGTTCCAGCGCCGCCAGCCGTTCCAACGGGTCGTCGGCGGGCGGCGGGCTGTCGTCGGCGGGCGGCGGACTGTCGTCGGCGGTGCGCGATCGTCGCCCGCGCTGTCGAGGCCGCCGCTTCGGAGGCGGGTCCCAAAACTTGCGCCTTTCGGAATTGTCCTCGTCCGACGGGGTGTCGGAGTCGGACGGCCATCGTAGAGGCGACCCCGACATGGTGGCGAGAAGCTCGTCGGGCGCGAGAAGGGATGAGAAGGGAAGATGAGATGAGATGAGTCGGTGTGCTCCCGGCCTTCGTCTACTTATAGGCGCCTGAGAAGCTCGTCGGGCGCGCGCCCGACGAGCTTCCCATGCGTGTGCATGGCTTCCCAACGCGCGTCGCACGCGCATGGGAAAGCTCGTCGGGCGCGCGCGGAAGACGAAGCGTCGTCATTGGTTTGATTGGATGACAGTCGGGCTGCATAGTTTTGTTTGATTGAAAACAAAAACAAAAAAGTATAGCAATTTCATTATAGGAACCTTGTGTTGTGTTTGATTGGAAAAAAAAACAAAAAAAGTATAGCAATTTTATTATAGGAACCTTGTGTTTTGTTTGATTGGAAAAAAAAGTATAGCAATTTCATTATAGGACGTCAATGGAAGAATACTCCATATCCTATACTCTGTCATGGTGAATTTCAAACGGAGCACGCTTGGTTGGCAGATCTCGCAAGTCTACCGACCAGGCGGGGGCCGTCTGTAATACCCGTACGGGATTTTCATCCCATACGGGTTTACAGACGGCCCCCGCCTCGTGGGCACATCTGGAAAATCTGCCAACCAAACGAGCTCCGTCCGAAATTTCCCCGGACAGAGTACAGGATACAGATGAATTTCTCCGTGTACGGCCTTTAGTGAACCTGTTATGCTACGATAAGTCCACGCGGACCTGTGCTTATAAACATGTCTAACTCCACTTCGGTTAGCGAGGTGGTACTAATTTCCAGCCTTTCGTCCCGGGTTGTGGCTGGAACCAGTATAATGGCCAGCCTTTTGTCCCGGGTTGAACCACAAACCGGGACTAGTGGTTGTGGGCCAGGAGCGAGGCCCATTGGTCCCGGTTCTTGTCTAGAACCGGGACATATGCCCCCAGACGAACCGGGACCAATGCTCCACGAGGCCCGGCCGGCCCCCGGGCGCACGAACCGGGACGTATGACCCCCATGGGTTCCGGTTCGTGGCAGAACCGGGACAAATCGGTTGGAGAGGCCTGACCAAAAGCCCTGTTTTCTACTAGTGCAGACCAACAAAGAATTAATCATTAACTTTTTGTTATTAACCCCAGACATCATATAAGGTGGAAAATTATTGTGATGTCGTGCCTCGTCAGTCGTCACATAAAGGAAGCACACATGTGCTAGCAACATAGCGTGGGTCGTGCCATTTAGGACAGTATAACCGGACCTAAAGCGAGTCCTCTCATCGATTTGGATTTCTGACCGTTCATTTTCGCGATTTAAACATTTTTGGCCGTTAGATCTAACGTGTAAAACCATCTCTCCCGCAGTTGGCCCAGCTGTCCTATGGGCTGCTGCTCCAGAGGCCGAATCTAAGCCCTGTGGTAAACTGGGCCGGTTATCCCAGCCCATTAAGCTAACACAGTTGTTCTCGCTGAGGTGGATCGCCCGCTCATTGTGCTCGCTGCTCGCTGGACAGAGGAATCCAACCGCCCTCGATGCGTCCGACGCGTGCGACGCGCTCGAGCAGGAACCAGGCGTAACGACGTTCTCGCATTCATTTCAGATCTGAAGCACCATACGATCTCTCTCTCTCTCCCTCCCTCTTTGTCTTCAACCCTAACCATTGCGGATCAGCGCAGCCTTAGCCCTCAGTTTTTCCCTGCTCGTTCAAGCGAAACGGCTCCGGCAATGGTGTGCCGCCGCCGGCACCACCACCACAACTACTACCTCTCGAGATCAACCCTTCCCTGCATCCCATTCCAAACCCTCATGATCTCTCTTCTCCCGTGACACATGCAGAGCAAGCCGAAGCAGTCGTGGTAGCGGTAGATCCCATGACACCCTTGCTATCGCGACCAGGTTTCTTCCATTCCAATTAGCGCGTCCGCCGTGACGAGGATGATGACGATCCTCAAAGGTTTCCATGACGGAACCCGCACCAGAGTTCCAGGTGCTGCTGTAGAAGGCTGACCTTCACCACCGCATCGTCGATTGCACGATAGTCACCCGCTGCCAGGATAGGCACGAAGGCAAGTACGGCCTCTTCTTTTTGGGAAACCTAAACCTGCTTGCTACCTTCTCCTTGTTATTTCTGGGTCAATTTCTAAGTTTTTTTATTTAATATAAAATTGTTGGCAAGATTTTCTTGGAGGCGCGGGCAGGGAGTCCAATTACGAGCAAGTCACTGTAATGTACTCCGTATGTCCTGACTCTTGAGCACGATGACAACCTCCCTGGTTATTGTCTTGCCAAGTAACTTTTCATGGTGGCACCGAAAGGAATGGAAGAAGGATGTGGTTTCATGGTCAATTTTGTCTCGAGATGATGGTGGCCAGTTGCAGGGTGATTACAGCTAGGGGCGGCGTCAGGCCCCAGGCCACCAGCGCCTCGGCCTGGGGCGTAGTCAACCCCCTCTTCGTTAAATCTAGCTGCATCTACAGGGTGATTATAATGCACTATTTCGCACTCTAGCTGGCACCGCTACTTTTACAGCGAGGTTCCAGTGCGTTAACCATGAGGATATTGGCAGTCAGATTCCTGGTTCAGCTCATTCCATCGGTTTAGCCAGCTTCTGCTGTTCTGCATGTTCGCTTGTTGATGGAAAGCTTATTTCCTTTTGATTTGGTAAATGGTGCTTGGCTGGGCGTTTAGCTGTTGTTTTTTCCAAACCTTATGACATTTGTCATTGACAAGTACTGCTCGGTTTACTCTCAGTTTCAGGGATCATGAAAGTTAAAGTTGCATCCTAACCTTTCACGAGAAGCTACAACTGAATTGGAAAATTTGAGAGAGTTACTCGAGGGTGTTCAAGCACCCTCTGTAGCTAGCATTGATGACATAATTGATTTTTTTTCAGGCAAGATAGCTACTACCCGCAATTACTACGGCCTCCTTACTGACAGAGAAATTATATGGGAACCGTCTGGGCTTATTTGGGATACAATCATCCCCAAAAAATGGAGAATTTTCTTTGTCTTGCATGCCGAGGTCGGCTCAATGTGAGGGTATACATGGTCAACAAGCAATCGTTAGAACATTGAGCACTGTTTGTGATCTGTGTCCAGCAGTTGAATTGGTGGATCACCTTATTCTTACGTGTACCCCGGCCTACTACATCTGGAACTAACTTAATGTTGTTTGCCATGGGACGGACTCCCACTTTCTCTGTTATTTATCAACATGCTGCAGGTCGCCGATCGTCGTTCCTTGTGTGTTGTGCAGCTTTGGAAGGTTGGTAATGCCAGGGTGTTTGAGGGGATTGTTGTGATGCATACGGCTGCATGTTATAACATTGTCGAGATGATTAAGATGCGAGCGTATACGATCAGGTTATGAAGGATTTTTTTCGTTCCAAAAATGAGCTCGTACTCTTAGTCACATAGTAGCTTGTTTTCTATATTATTTTTATGGAATGCTTTTGGCACCATCCTTTCTAACCAAATAATCTGATTTTGGAATACATAACGTAGACTATGACCTACCTTCTTATAAAAACGGATATGACAGTAACTTATGTACCACTAACCTTTCATGGTTTCGATTTTGATGTTCAATCTCTCTTTTATTTTGTGACTCTTCCTTAAGCAATTCAACAACTTGTTGATTATGATTTGCATTTGGTTCGCAGGAACAAAGTTCGGCACATAAATTTTTGCATGCAAAGGTTTCATTGGTATTCTATCTCACCGATGAGCGATCAGTGGCAAGAAAAAAAATGACTTTCTCAATGGCAAGCAGAGCATTGGAGGCCTATCTTCCAGGTAAGTTTGCACTTTGTTTTTTCATTTAAACTATTCAGGCTTTGATTTCCTTACCCGTTAAACCTATTCAGGCTTTGATTTCCTTACCCATGTGCATTTCGTGTGTTTGAGGGAACACTCATAACAATCATCATTTGATGGTCTTTATTTTCGGTGTGTGAGCAGTACATGTCCTCACTAGAGCAGGTGTCGTCCATCTTCATAACAAAGCGTTGCAGCTGACCTTCATGCGAAGCTAACCATAGATGTTCACTTCTGAATAGTTGGATCACCTTGTTTAGGAATATATGAGGCATTTGATTTAAGAGATAGAGTGTTGGAGGATCCGAATACCTTGGAAGATGTGATCTCAATGTTATTTCATTTACCATCATTTTTATCAAGAGTGAAAATATTATATAGGTATAATAATTCACTTCGATTGCACTGTAACTACTCGAAGTTCATCCATGGCTACTGGACTGTTTAGTGCCTTTCCTGCCAAGATTTCACCATTGATATCATCTATTTGATTTGTGTAATCCATCATGCGAGCACAATTGTTTTTCCCCTTTCGAAATAGATTGAGTAGAGTACATATAGCATAAGAGCCTTCTATTGATTTATATATAAGCTATAAAAGAGTTAATTAACATTGACAATTGAAAGGCCCATTTGTCATGTATGTGTATATGTGTTCTTGTTTATTTCTTTATGAGAAAATACATCAATTCTACGGATTTTAGTGTTTCCAATACATTCTTTATCTTGCAATAAAATTTGAAAATTATCTCATTGACCTAGCGCAAGAAATTGAGTATCGTCATAAGAGCCTGAGATTTCGTCATGTACAATAACCTTCAGAATTTCTTTATATATTTGTTTTTAAGTTTCGAAACAATATTCTGCTTCTTAGATACTCAGCTCGTGCGATTTGTCCATAGAGTTTATTTATATATTTTCTTTTAGGTTTGGGTACAATGTTCTTCTTCTTAGACTCTCGGTATGGAGTGGTAACAAAGTATGTCTCCTCGCATCAGGGTCTACTTTTGATCTGACATCTCATACTTTGCCCATATTTTTCTTTTTCATTTCCTTTCATTTGTGATTTTTTTCTCTACATGCCAATTATGGTTATATGAATGGTACTATTCTTTTTAAATCTAGAATCATGGCTTTCTATGTGGTCTGTTATGAAACCCAAAAACGTTGCCTTGATCGCAACTTCTATAACAACGAAATCATCCCTACATAGTGCAAGATATACATATTCATAATTGCAAAGAGGACACATATTATTTATTTTAAGCAGTGTCAAAAAGTGTAAAAAGTACAAGTTTCTAGCATATCTTTTTAAATCATTATTTTTATGATAACCAATGATTTCAGATGTTCATTGATTTTCTTATGACGCGATGCTGCAAAATTAAACATTCAGAAGGATCAATTGTTGATAATGTCAAGAATTCTTTATGTTGGTATTCAAAGTTGTATTTGACATGTGACTCAATATGTGCTGGCATTAATAATGTCCTTTACTATAATTACTTTTTATGTTGTAATTGTATTGTTTTTTATCTTGGCCCTGTTGACAATGTTCAAATTTGTAAGATAATTACATCCAATTATTTAAATTTGAGGTGTTTGATTGTTTTCATTTATTCTTGACTTTTTCATATCCTTTATCAGTTATTACATAGATATGTCAAGAGGAAAAAGAGAAAAGTGCTAAAAGTGACGTAGTGTATGCCTGCAACAAGAGAAAGTAGAGATCTTGTTCAACAAAAAAGAGAATGAAGAACATTACTCTCTCGTTCTCCTAGCATTACTTTCAAATTCTTTGACAAAATATTTTAAATTATGAAACTTCCTATTGTTATATTGTCAAAAGAGATGAACGCTACAATGAGTGCCATTCCATCAATAGCAAACATGCACCCGATGAAATAAACATGTGCAAAAACACACTTCATTAGATGGATTTCAGGTCAAAAAACATGATTCATGGGTGTGATATTGAATACTACACAGAAAGATAAACTAACAATTTTATTATGATCAAATGGACGGGCGCGGCAACGCGCGCCATAAACGATCTAGTATACCAATACTACAAGTTGGCTAAGCTAGGGTGCCATTCATTTGAAGTGTTAGCAGATGCATCCTCTCGCGATGACACGTGGAAATGCTTTTGTTCCGGTACACCAGCAGTTTCACTGTCGATTTTTCTATCTTCCTCTCGCCTGACCGTTCCATCGTTGTTCTTTTTTTTTTGTGCGGGGTCACCATTGTTCATTCTGTTTGGTTTTGGATTTAAGGAGAGGCATGTATGTTCAGTAAGATTTTTTTAGGTGCATCAAGAAAAATGTGGATATAACGTCAGACAAAGGCATGTGTACGTCAGTGGGTTCGATCGCTCCACCGCCCGACCACTGTTTACTGGGAAAATGTTAAGCGCTGGCCGATCACGTTTTTTTGCCGTTTTTTTTTGCCAGGGTGTTGTTGTTGCAATTAAACGACTACAACAGCTGCAGTAGTGATAAAAAAGTGCTCTTATTTTTACAGTTGTGATATGAAAATGCTACTAAATTCGATCTATATTATTTATCGTTCAAACGGTTGTATCTAGATGTATTTCATTATCAAATACTTCCATTTAAAGCGTTAACACACAATTGCTATTACATTCAATCCATATCATTTTTTCACTCAAATGGATGTATCTACATGTATTTCAATGCTAAATAAATTCATTTGAGAAAGCATCGTCCACGATGATAGCACCACGTTTTTTTGCTGCAAGGAACAACAGGGAAAAACTACCACCTTGGTTTTTGATGCAACCAAAGATTATGAAGTGTGGTCTGTGACGATGGACTACGAATTTGCTGCAATAGACACCGAAAAAATTATCACCGACGTTCAAATTTACTACCATCAAATGACGACGAGTGTGGTATGCGATGGTGGTGCCATAATTTTTACTGTAATGATGCCAACCATTGAAAAATAAAATATACACGTACACGCACAATTTTTACTGCAAAGATACCAAAATTGAAATTTTGGGATGTTTCCTAGAAAGTTTATGTCAACCTCACACAAGGAATTGAGATGTGTGGGTACTTCTCGATGTGTCACAAGGAAGTAAGTTTTGTCTCCTATATATTTTTACTGCCTAGCCTACTGTTTGAATTTTATATCTAGGCGAGTTCTATTATTGAAGAGCACAAGGGGGGTATACCGACCCCACATGTGCTTATTATTTTCATTTATTTATGCAAGAACTAACTTAAAATAAAAGAAATTTTGGGATCTGATCACATAGCTTCAGGATATTATGCAAGTGTAATTCATACACACTAAGAAAATGTTGAAGGGACATTATATTTGTTGAATGTATGGAGGTTTGAAGGTCCACAATAAAAAAAATGTGGATTCTTTATCATGTAATTTTTACTGTATATCTTTGCCAGCTCACCACAACAAATACACATATAGGAGTAACCGCGCCTTCGCCTGCTAGTTGTGTACTAGTGCTATTGCGCTTTTAACACGTAAAGGAAGCACACATGGCATATTTAGTAGAGGAAATAATAAAACACATCACAATGGCATGACATGGCTCCGTGTGCACAGCTTTATAAAATCTCAGCCTACTATCACCGCATAACTCTGCACGCTAGCGACAAGTGCTCCCGTTAATTCACTCAAAAAAAGTGCTCCCGTTAGTGCACGCCTACTCAATACTCACAGCATATAAGTAATCCGTGTAATATCATCTTTTTGTTTTTTGATATGTTGGGGTATATGTATGCCGCTTGTATATATGTACGTAGTTGGGATTGTGAGGCATTGAAAATTAACGTGTTATTCTTTCTTATGCGAACCTGGTGGATCGAGATGGATGCCGCAAACTGGTTCATGGATGAACATGCAGATGATGGTGCTATTGATAAGCAAGGTGTTCAAGGGACTCGATTCTTCAGGGTGTTTTTGCTACCATGTCTTATTAGGAGTACATGAAATCATGGTTTGAAGTCTGAAAACAACTATACTTTTCTTAGCATGTAAATTATAGCTATTGCACCACCAACATGGGATACAACGTACACTAGCAAGAATACTATTTCAACAATTCTCTTTACTCTTCACTAAGTGCAGTGCATCAACAATTCAACATTACCCCCACTGTCATGGTGGCACTTGAACAGACGACATAGAGAACAGTAAAACAACCAGTAAAGGTCACTTGTCAACAAAGCAAATTCTTCTAGAAATTTCTAAACTCAAACAACGGGAATGAGCCTATCCGAGCCTTCTCACAATGTATGTCATACTTGTGGGAGTTGGGATCTCTGCTCGCCTCGAGGCGCACTCGGTGGTTAGGATGGTCCCACCAATGTATGTCAACCTTATTCCTTTAATCATTTATGCCAGCGGTGGTGAGGATGGTCCCACCAAAGAATACCGATTGACTTGTATACGCTAATCTCTCTGACGACTTCCGAAAAGAAATCATTGGTGAAAGTTGTGTTCACAGGTGCAAGATTTCTCCCAAGATCGCCACTTGGGTTCACCAAGAAACCTGAATTTCTTGATGGCAACTCGGCACCATGTCATGTTCTTGTCTGTGCAGGCACTAAAACGTACCGACTAGCCTTTTGATCCCATACAACAGAGGCTCTCTGGTTCTCCCAGACATATGATGTAGCTGAATGCAACACCGGGTTAGTTATCTATGCAGGACTTCCGTGAGGCGGAGGCGGATGAGGTGATGCACGAAATTGAGCATGAGGGGCAAGCTTGTCGACTTGGACCGGGTTACTTAAACTGCTTGCAGTCTGTGTGCCAGTCTCATAGTCATCCTGGCTTGCAAGGCACTGTGTGCCGGTAAGTCATATATAGGAGATCCCACGTCGTCGCGTGTCGTGATCACGAACTAAACAGGTGAGGTTTCCAACTTAACATGCAAGCAACAATCAACTTGTCTGTCAAGAAACCCCAAAAAAATTACCAATTCTTTTTAGAATTCCTGCAAGTCCATGGACCGCATTGTCGCGCACCCATGCCCGTCCAGGTGAGCACGTGCATGTGGTGTCCTCTTTTTCTTATCATACCAATTACTAAGTGTAATGTGAAAACCCATTGTATAAGATGATCTCACTCCACGTTCACTAGCGGTATGAGACTAAATATTTTGCACCACCTTTTGCCATTTATTCATGTGCCTTTGTGATTTACTTTGAATTTTCTGAGAATGCAAATGTGCCACATATGGGTTCATAATAGTGTTATGGTTCTATAGAAATAATGAAAAAGAGGAACTCATGAGGAACTCATGAGGAAGCATATCTATAATACTATAATAGATATCCCCACTATCTTATCTATCTCAACATGCAAGCATGCCACCTCATTAAAGGGCCACCACAATATGCATGAGAACACGTTCTTTATTATTAGGTTATTCCATGCACACATCCATTTAATGACACATGCAACCTCCCTTAACATGCATGGATTTTTTTCTACTATATTACATCACTTTTAACATGCATACATGTCATATCATCAAAGACTCACCACAATATGCATGAGAACAAGTTCTTTGTTATTAGTTGATCTCATGCATACATCAATATAATGACACATGCCAACTCACTCAACATGCATGGATTGTTTTTCATTATATTACATTACTTATATTTAATAAATATTTTTAACTACACAATAATAAAATACAATACATAAAATATATTTTTATACTTTAATTTATATACTATTAATTCAACTATTCATGTTTCATGCAATTAATCATTCAAAATATATTGCAACTGATTTCCGCAGCAACGCGCGGGCTATCATCTAGTTCATTATGCATTGCATCCCGCGTGTGTGTCTGGAGGGGGGGTGGATAGGGTGGGAGGGTGAAGGCATCCCAATGCTTGTAGACGAATCAATTGTATCATTGGCTACTGAAGGTTGACACCTCTATATGCCAGGACATTCAAGTTTGTAGCTGAGAGTATATATTATTTAGCAAGGTCGGTACATGGTCATTACATGCCCATATATACTCTAGGATACGCCATCTCTTGCAATACATGCAACAGTTAGCACTCTGTCCAACATGGTCCTCCTTTGCTCTTCCCCCCCATGGTATGTGGATCCAAGATCTGTTTTCGAGGTGGGTGTTATGGTAATCGGAGTAGGAGGTATTGGGAAAAATATAGCCACCTTCAGTTGTGGGCACTGTAAAAAAGGAAACCCAAATATTGATCGCCCAGCCAAAACCTGTCGCTATGGGTGGAAAAAAGCCGAGTTGAGCCAGCTGATGGATCGTCTCCACCCGGCTTGTCAAAGCCTCGAAAACATGGGAAGGGATCTGCTTGGTCAAATCTTGAGTTCAGATGCTCTGAAGAGGAAACATCGTAGTCATCATGTTTGAAAAATTCTTTTGATACATGCTCTCAATTGGAGACAACGTACCTCATTTTCTTCCCCAGCTCCTTCGTAATTAAGGCCATGCTAAACACTCATGGTAGTATGCTACCCATGGTGTTGGTGTTGTCGTCGCCATGTTTTACACTTGTTTGTGGTTTAAAGTGTAAACCAACTACGGACCCTTCGTTTCTAAATATAAGTATTTTTAGATATTTTAATATAGACTACGTATGGAGTAAAATGAGTGTATCCATACGTTAAACTATGTCTATATACATTCGTATGTGGCATCTATTAAAATCTAAAGAAACTTATATTCAGAAATGGAGAGAGTACATGCATTTTACTATTTTAGCATGCAACCGTACCTACTATACTAAGTAACATCTTTTGATACTGTGACGTATACGCAAGCCATCCTTTTCGGGTACATGCATTTTTCGAGTATATACTGCAGAAAACTACTAAAATTGGGGACGTCCCAGGCCTTGTCCCAGGTTGCCTAGGGCCTTTTGCCACCCCTTCAGGGCTAATTGGGTAGCCAGGGGAACTAGAACCGGGTACTGACCCCAATCGAAGAGATTTTTAACTCGTGGTGGACCAACAGCCGCGGCAGCTGACCTCAATCGAAGGGGATTTTTCCTCCGATCCCTAGAGGGATTTTTCCTCAGCGAGGTTAACTTTTCACGGGCTACCCCGCCGTTGGCTTGGTTTTGACGGGGATCCCTCCGGGAAATCACCAAACAAGGCCTCAGGGTGTTGTTGCCACCGGGGCTTATTAGAAGTAACGGGATCATGTTTTAAAGTGTAAACACAACCACAACTTTTAGCATGTAAAGCATGGAACAATTGAAACTTTGGGTAATGCAACATACACGGAGAAAATCCTTTTTGGGCCATAGCATGATAGTCCAGAGTTCGCGAGATATGTATGGCAACGTGTTGATAAACTTTTCTATCTGGTTAATCTAAAAAGTAAAAAAGGACACTATAAATTATTTTATGAAAAACTCTTGAGTGTACCGCCATTGCTCTAACCTCGAGGGATTGTTACCTTGGGGTTCCTATTCTGTTTAAATAAGTTCCCCTAGTATGATATGAACTTTTGGTCAGCACAATGTACCACTTTATTGAAAATCAATCTACTTGAATATACAATAAATTGCACGATCCAATTGTACATTTTTTGGGTACTACTATCTAATACACGTAAATACATGATCTAACATAATCATTCCATTATCAGTATATGTCTTCTTGTCCAGTTTAGTTCATTTTTCTTGCCAAGAAAATGTTAACTAAAAATGGGGTTGTACATGACACTAAAGACTTTAAACACACCATAAGTCAGAGATAATTGATTATGGGACGCCGCTAGGCATCAGACTACTGGTAGTTTGCAAGTATCAGACCAGTCACTGACCGTTGGATCAGAAGCATGATGTGTGCCTGATTTGATAATTAAACCACACGGTAGATTATGTGAGCCTCGCCGTAATTATTGCTGTTTCTTAACTCCTTGCGGAACTCACGTCCTCAACTCACGCATATCTCTCAAGCCGTTTCTTTCTAGTAAACTTTGCTTCCTCGTTGCATGAATTTCTTCAGATCAAGGAAAAATCGGTAGCACAAAACCGAATGCTTCTCTATTTTGTTTCTTCCATAAATTAGGGTTGTCAACTTCTTTCTAAAATCACGTGAGACTATTTGCTCTCTAAGGAAACAGATCTGGTTAATTTTCACGTCAGGCTATTTGCTTCCTTAGGAAGCAGATCTTGATTCCATTGTTATTTAAATTTGCTTCCATGAGTGTCATGTGGTTTTTCTTCGACATAAGTCATCTTTTCCTATCTAAAAAAAGACATATTTTCCAATGCAACGCCGAGTTAAACATGGTTCTGTTTGCCAATGAATTTGCTTCCATGGTGCATAAAACTTGCCACAATATTTTTTACTTGACGGGCAAAAAAACCAATCAACTAGAGGATTTCTCTAACCAAATAAGACTCTCTTTCTCTACAAAATTAACATTATCATGACTTCACATAACACATGCTTCAAGCATTTTATTAGGGATGTAATTCGAAGAAATAAAAATACACAATATAACTCTTTTTGCTACATAAACATCAAATCTTGCTTCCATCGACTAGAGAAATTCTCCTGACCAAATAATACATAGTTTGTACAAAAAAGAACCACTATTATGATTACACATAACTCATGCTTCAACCATTAGTAGAGCTGCCTGCTTGATTTTAACAAATACAAATGTGTTCAGTTTCCTTCCATCATATAAAATTAAGCTTCCAACAAAAAAATGCTTCATAATCTATAATTCATTTTCTTCAAGCAACTGAGCACACGCCTGGCTAGTTTGCTTCCAAACCGATGTCCATAACGCACGACATAGAGCTGCTCGATTACCCGCTGCACGCCATGCCCACCATCGAGCAACACAACATGCTCACATGGACGAAGCATATTTTCGCTCCCGTCAACCCTGCAGAAATTTACAAGTATGGGTTGCTTGCTTCGGTTATAAACGTGAAGATTGTGATACAATACAAAGCATGGAAATAAGAAAACTGAACAAAATATATAAGCAATTTGTTAAGTATATGAAGCTACATGGTGAAGAAGCAAACCTATGTTGCGTGTGAAGCAGACCATGAACCGTGAAGAAGCACAAGTATGATTTCATAGGAAATATGAATATTTGGATGTATCATATTCATACAACCTTGTGGTGCCTTCAGTTTGTGAGGTCGTCCGCTAGCAGTTCATGGGCCAATCCCCACGAGGCCGCCGGTCGGGCAACGCATCGGCAATGTGGAGCGGAGGCCGCACGGCGGGGCAGGATGCTGGGTGGGAAGAGAGCCGGGGTAGCGAGGGGAACGACGAGCCCGGGTCTGAAGAGGGATGGATGAGAGAGAAAGAGAGGAGGACGGGGTGACATGAGTTGGTTTGAGAAATTAATCCGGGGTAAGGAGTGTTATGGGGGCGGGGGCGTGGGCGTGAAAATCGGCTAGTTTGAAAATTGGTACATCAAGTTTTAATGCTCTCGGCCGTGAAATCAAACAAAAGTCGACGACACAGGGCTGGTCTGACGAATGCTTCGCATCAGACGTCTGTATAAAAGTGTTTGCCAATTGATTAATGGTAACAGTAAAGAAACCATCACAAAAAAAACCGATGCATTGAAAGTAGGTTTAGACTTTAAATAGTAGTAGAAACATTATAGCAACTACACCACCCCGGAAAAAATACACCATCAATTGATTATCTTGTCAGACACTATGTGTTTCCACCAGTTCTTGAACACTAAGCGACATATTGCACTAAGGGCGTTAGTGCCAATGATCTATATGTGCCCACAACCGGCTCTCCTGTTCTCCAAAAAAAAATCATGCTGAGCCATCAACGTTGTCCACCCGTAACTTCGAAGCATGAATCTAGTGGTGTTGATTGCCCTTGAAGAAGCATGGGAGAATTGGTGTCACTTTCGATAGTTATTGCCATAATACACATAGAGAGTTGTTAGACGATCAATTATACCAATCCATGCCTCGGTGCTTCGATGGTCGAGCATTGCGAGAAGAATGGTTAGGCAACACGAAGCAATATCACCAGTGGCTCTATGCTCTAGACGTTGTGGACATATGGAAGCAACTTGAGTCTGCTTGAGGAATCTCTGCAGGAGTCAGTGCTCTCAAAGCCCGCAAGAGTGCGTAACGAGCAGACACAAATCGAGAAACAGTAGTTGCTAGAAGCTTAGTGGCCTCATCGGTCAGAAGAGACACGGGAACTGGAGGTAGGGAGATATGAGTTAGCCGAGGTGGCTACACTGTGGTACAAATGGGGCTTGGCAAAGATGAGTCCTAGAGGCTATGAATTTTATTAAGTAGTGAACAAGTTAGGAGCGAGGGTAGGTCGGCCTGGCCAATTGGTAACGTGCGTGTTGTGTTTCTGGTTTTCTTTTTTCTTTTTCTTTTTTGCGTGTTATTTTCTGTTTTATATTTTGTCTTGAATTTCATTCTTTAATTTTAATTTTTGCACAATTTATGTATATTTAGTTTTTGCAATATACTGTGATTTGTTTTCAAATATTTAGTATATGGTGAATATTTTATAATACACGTTGAAAAATGTATTAATATGTGATGAACAATTTTATAATATATATTGATCATTTTCTAATATATGTCAAACTTTTTAATTTGTAAGATTAACATATTTTCATACACATTCAATAATTTTTTAATATACGAGGAACTTTTTTATTACACTGAATTTAATATATGAGGAACTTTTTCACGTGCCTCACGATAGTGCCTTTCAAGGAGGCACAATTGTGCCTTTTCACGGAGCCATGAGTGCCTTTCGTGGAGGCACGATAGTGCCTTTACATGGAGGCAAGAGTGCCTCCCGCGTAAGCAAATTTGTGCCTCCCGCGGAGGCCTGGCCTTGCCTCTTTTTAGAGGCATGACTCGTGCCTCCTTTTTTGAGGCATGACTCGTGTCTTTTTTTTGAAAAAAATGTTTTTTTCACCAAAACATATAGAAAAAACGTGCAAAACCGGAAAAGTAAAAAAAAATCATCGAAAAAACTAATTTAAAACACCAAAATACGTACACAAAAATAAAAAAAAAACAAAATTCCGAAGAAACGCTGTGGACACGACACGTGGCGTGCTATAAGCCTAGCAAAGTGGGCGCTGGGCCGGATCGCGAACAAGTACTCTAGAACTAGTAGTTGCCCTCACCTGATCATATGACCAATTTGCTTCAAACTATCATAGCCTTGAAGGGGTGGGGGCTTGATCCTATTTGTTGTATGCCGCCCGCATGCAACAAATAGAGGAGGCTTCTCTAAGAGTGAGCGTAGATGACTCAGGCTAGTTAGCAACGTGCACGTTGTGTTGCTGGTTTTTGTTTTTTTTCGTTTGTTAATTGGAAGTTAGTTTTTTTTGTGTTTGTTTTTATTTCAGTTTTATTTATCATTTATGTTTTATTTCTTTTCCTTGTTTAAATTTGATTTTTCTATTTTTTTCTTTGTTCACAATTCCTGTTTATTTAGTTTTCACAATATACCTTAATTACTTTTCTAATACTTAATATATGGTGAATATTTTTTAAATGCACATTGAAAAATTCATTAATACGAGATGAATAATTTTTCAATATACGTGGAACATTATCTAATATATGATAAACTTTTTAATTTATAAGATGTAATACACACATTGAACAATTTTTTAATATAAGATGAATTTTTTTATTGTACGATTAATTAAAAAACATACTTAAACAAGTGATAAAATAAATTTTTAAATATCAAACTTCTAAAAAACAAAAAAAATTAAAATAATATGACAAAAAAAAAAGAGTAAAACTATGGTGGGCAGAGGGGGCATGCCCATTTGGCTCGGGTTCAGGTGAAGCCTCGCCTATTTAATGTCAACGAGCGTCCAATCACGAGGGTTGACATAAAATCCAATGATCAAAACCCAGAAATCCAGACCGAAATATGAATTAAGCTAGTTTTTTTCCATTTTGTAAGACATTGCACATAACTAATAATTAAACAAGTGTGTGATGGCGTGCCCCTTTGCATATGGGTTGGCGATGAAGGCTATTGCGCACTAGTATTTGTATAAGCATGGCTATACAACAATGTGTAAAGCAAGCGCACATGGTATATTTATTATAGGAAATAAATAGAACATGTGACAAACATGGCACGACTCCGTGCAGAGCTTTATAAAATCCTGGGTCACTAGGCACCACTAACTCTGCATGTTGTCAAGTGGTAGACTGCTAGTGAGCAACTGCTCTTGTTACTGTTGATAAAAATGTGCGCTCGTTAACTCATTATCCATGCTTCCTCGGTACTCACAACACATAGGTAGTTCATGTGTCATCTGTTCTTTGTTTTCGAATATGTTGGGTATATGTACGAAGCGATGCTTGTATGTAGTTGGGATTGTGAGGAGTTGGGAGTTTACGTGTTATTGTCTCTCCCGCGAACCTGGTGGATCGACATGGACGCGTCACAATCTGACTGCATCCTGTATGGACATGTGGATTGATGTCCAATCCTGTTGATAGGTTAGGTTTATACAAAAGGTTTGTTAACTGAGTAATTAGATCAACAGCCTATATATGTCCATGTCCGGTTCAGTGTCGTTTTCAGTTAGTTTGAGATAGCCAGTTAGCTTCAGTAGCACCGCCAACACTTGTTCATGGGATGGAGTGAACACAAACGGATATGGCGGCGGCGTAGTTGGCTTCCGCAGGATCAACCTCCTGGGATGGCACGAGCAGTAGGTTGACCAGGAGAGGGTGTAATTTCCTTTGTATTTTGAAGATCATTGTAGCTCTGCATAAATAACACAAGGAACGGAAAAGGTGCAAGCAGTTCACAACACAAAACCACTCTTCAGACTTGGTCTTCCTCCTCTGCTCGCTCTTAGTTCTCCATCTCTCTCGACTTCGCCGTGATCAGGCAACAACATAGATGACATTGCGACTGAGGTTAGTATTGATAAACAAGGTGTTCTTCATGATGTTGTTGCTACCGAGTCTTATTAGCAGTACACGGGATCAGTATTTGAAGTGTAAACACAACCACATTCTTTTATTGCACTAGAAACTTCGGGTACTACAACATACACGGGGATATTCCTTTTTGAATCATAGAAAGATACTCCAAAGTTCGCGAGAATATGTGTATATGGTGGCGGCTTGATCTACTTTGTCGTCTGGTTAATCTAAAAATGACTTTTTGTATGGAAAACTGTTTAGAGTACTGTCATGGATCTAACCTCGTGGGATTGTTACCTTGGGTAATCTTCTGGATAGCCAAGTTCATCTGGTATTATATGAATTTTTGGACAGCACAATGTACCAACTGATTGAAAATCAATATACTCGAATATACAACAAACTGCACCATCCAACTGAACAACATTTCCTTGGTACTACGACCTAATACATGTAAATATATGATCTAACATAATCATTCTATTATCAGTATATATCTTCTTGTCGAGTTTAGTTCATTTTTCTTGGCAAGCCAATATTGATTAAAAATTGGCATGTATATGAGACTAAAGACTTTACACACTCCATAAGGACAAGAGAATTGATTAATGATGGACAATAAAGAAACCGATCAGCATTTTTTTTGGTGCATTGAAAGTAGGTTTAGTTAGTGGTAGAAACATTATTTCAACTACACCGGACTAGGGAGAACACACCATCGATTGATTTGATATCTTATCTTGTTAGCCAACTACGTGCTTCCACCCGTTCTGCAACATTGGACGACATATTGCACTGAGACGGTATTGGTGCGACTGATTGATATATTTAATATATATGTACCCATCTGCTGTCCTGTTCACCAACAAATTCATGACGAGCCATCATTGTTGTCCTCCCATAAATATCGGGCATGCAGGAAATAGAAACCTTCAAGCAAAGGAAACTTTTTTTAAATAATACATTTATTTAAATAAATTATAGAAATATTACAACATTGGTCACGGCCTGGCCGACTGGACCTAGTTGGTCACGGCCAGGCCAACTGGACCCAGTTGGCCACGGCCTGGCCGATAGGACTGGATCCCAGACGGCCTACCAGGGTAGCTTTCGGCCAACCAGCCAGGCCTACAAGACATGATTTAAGTATTAAAGTAAAATAATATGTTTTTAATAACAAAATCAGTATTAGCACATGATTTAAAATTTATTTGAAAATTAGTACATCATTTAAGTTTTGATGTAAAGATACATTGCAATACTAAAATTAAGATACATTTAACTATTGCAATAAAGATACATTGCAGTACTAAAATGAAGATACACTTAATTATAAAAATAAAGATACATTGCAGTACTAAAATTAAGATACACTTAATTATGAAAATAAAGATACATTGCAGTACTAAAATTAAGATACAACCGTTTACGAAATTGAAGATACTACCACACAAATCTACTGAGTGCAACGTGGATATTTTTCTTTGCACGTTCACTGTTGCCTGGCCCTCTTCTTCCACATCGGCGTTGTCGATTTGTGTGCAAAGGAAAATATCCACGCTGCACTCAGTAAATTTATGTGGCAGTATCTTTAATTTTCCAAGCGGTTGAATCTTAATTTTAGTACTACAATGTATATTTATATCAATAGCTAAATGTATCTTCGTTTTAGTACTGTAATGTATCTTTATTTCAATAGTTAAATGTATCTTAAATTTAGTATTGCAATGTATCTTTACTTCAATACTTAAATGGTGTACGGATTTTGACATAATTTCAAATCATGTGCTAATACTAATTTTGTTATTAAAAAAACATATTATATTTCTTTAATACTTAAATTGTGTCATGTAGGCTTGGTTGTGGCGGACTGGCCTCTATCGGCCTGGACGTGGCCAATTGCATGGCTGGTTGGCCCGTCTGGCTCCAGTCGGCCAGGCCGTGGCCAACTGGATCCAGTCGGCCAGGCCGTGACCAACTGGGATCCTATCGGTCAGGCCGTGACCAACTGGGTCCGGTCGGCCAGGCCGTGACCAATGGTGTATTATTTATATAAATTGTAGAAAACGTGCATTATTTCTATAATTTATTTAAATAAATGTATTATTAAAAAAAAGTTTCCAAGCAAAGCACGTGTGGATGACATGGCATGGCGAACCATCATGGCAGCTCTATAAATCAAAGTGTAGCACCGCATACTTGCTCGGTTTCCAGTGCTAGTGCCCGAGGCCTCTCCGTAGTGCTCGGCTGCTCGGCTACTCAGTATTGTTCATGGTAGACCGATAGTGCGTGTAAGATTAACTATTTGTTTCCCAACCAATTGGATGTAGGTAAACTAGTGTATGTAGTAGTTGGGATTGTGAGGCGTTGGGAATTTACATGCCATGTTTTCTGCCTCGAACTGTGTAGGTCGACATAGATGCCTTGCATGCCGATTGTTTCATGGTTGGACAAAGAAGCGGTATTACCATTGAGGTTGGCACCTCCAGCCGTTCACTGAAAGCATGTCCACTACTCCACTCACAACCTGAACAACTCCGGCGAGATAGTCATGAACTTGGTCACCGGCGAGGGCATGCAGTCGATGTTGTTCGTCCGTGGCGCCGACCACGTCGACCCGAACAGCAGGCTCAACATCGACGTCGTGTATGACACGGACTACATTAGTTTGCTCTGCGGGCTCGGCTACACGCCGTCTTCCAGAGCACTTACGTCACGTTCACGCCCAAACTTCTGAATTCTGAAAATGCTCCGTTGTTTCACTATATTTGTGCATTTGTAAATATTAGAATTAATAAATACTGTAGAGCAATTGTTCTATGGTCAGAAAACTTCAAAAAAAAAAACCTAACGTTTTATGTTCAAAACATTATTCTTTCAGAGGCAGCGCCGGTCGCACCGCCGCATCTACCAGCGACCCCGATCTGGTTCCAAAGCAACCCAGAGATGGACTTCTAGATCGTCGATGATCTGTAGCCCGAATGAGAACTTTGCCGCTTTTCAGTTGTTCTAATCCTTGTCATGAAGAAATGAAGGATAAATATGCAGTAATAGTGTTTCAGCGCTGTGTACATCAACTAATACTACTACTACTGCTACGTGCAAGAATGCCGAGCATGTGCTCAAATATCCTCGTGTGGCGACAAGAGGCAATTAATTCAAGTCTAATTCTATGGTTTAATTTGTATTCTGTATAGTAGTTTTATTTCTTCCCCAAAGTTTCGACGTGAGTTATCTTAAGACCAGACTCTAAAACCTGATCACATCGGCGGCTCTCAATGGCGGCACCTCCTGTGCGGCGGTGTAGGGCCCTAGGCAGGCCGGCCCATGGCCTAGGTCGTGTGGCATCGATCGAATCCGTTGGCACTGTAGACTCGCCATTAGTCTTTGTATTGCATGGAGGTCAGGCTCACCGTCCAGATGATGGTGTTAAAAAATGGCGGCCGTTGGATCTCTTAACTCAAAACCACCTAAAATCAGTTTCAAAACCATTTTAGAGAGAGAGGGGGGGGGGATTTATCCAGTTTTACTGATTTGAGGGGCTAAATGACTGGTTTTTTACTGTGGGGGGGGGGGAGGTTATTTGATCCAGTTGACCACATTTGGGGGGATATCTATATTTTTATCTTTTGTACCTCGAAAGGAAATTCAAATCGGGCTTGAGCTTCCATTTTCTAAATTTTTGTGTCAAGCTATCAAGCTTCTAGCTAATTTTTTGATCAGGTTTGTGCTTGAGAAAAGGTTTATTTTTGGGCATTGGTTCTAGCTTTGTGCCAGGCTTGTAATTTTGGATTCAGGCTTGTTTCAAACCTCACTGGGCCTGGCATAGAATCATTTTAAATTTTATTAGTAAGGCTCGGATCGAAAGAGCTGGAACCAACTAAATCAACCCTTTCTTGTCATACGAATTCGATAGCACGTCACACGGATGACTAATTATCAAATGTGTGTGTGATGTTCTGTTGTGCAATGTGACCCTAGTACGCAATAAAAGATTGGTAAGCCAAACACACATGCCATAAAAGAGCCTCAAGCCAACCACGTTGGGATGACAATACATGGGTCCCTGCCCGGATCTATAAAATCTGGGCCCGCTACCTAGCCATCGCATAACTTCATGTTATTGAGCGTTAGTGACTGAGTGCCCTTGGTTGTACGTCTTCTCGGTAATCATGACACATCGGTGTGATACGTGTAATATTAGCTCATTATTTTCAGGCCAGTTCGGATTATGTAAGATGCAGATATGTAGTTGGAATTGTGAGACATTGGGAATTTACGTGTCATTCTTTCTTCTGTGGATCCTATGGAGCGATATGGATGCCTAGAGAACCAGCTATTTCACAGTCAGCGTGCTAAGGACATGAAGACTGAGATAAGCGTTCCGACTTTGCATACCAGGTGTTGAAGTTACTAGACTGAGGTTGCTCGGTAATCAAACCGGATCATGTTGCTAGGTACTACTCCCTCCGTCCGGAATTACTTGACATAGCTTTACTTCAACTTTGAACCAAGCTTGAACTAATACCATGCCATGTAATTGTAATTCTGAACGGAGGGAGTATATCTTAGCCGTACACAGGATAAGAGATCGAAATGTAAACACAACCATATTATTTTTACCATGTAATTGTAGCTATTCTACTAGCAACTTCGCAACATATGCAAAACAGAATCCTTTTCGGGTCTGTGACATCATAGCCCAGAGTTTCCATGCTGAAAAGTTGACATGAACATTAGTTTCTCATGATTTGCCATCTACAACATGGTGGATCGTGTGGAAGCTATGTTTGTGGTCATGTCGTCAAGATAAGGAACTGGTGGATTGTGCACGCATGTAATTAAGTAGTGAGGCTCGAGGCTCAGGAGCACGTACGGAGGCGACGACTACGTAAACATTGATTCTTCGGTCATTTGGTAGTGCGAGGCGAGAACTGTGGGTGGTTACGATGGTGCGTTCCACATGGTACAACGCAACACTAAACAATGAACTCTAGGTCATTTGCGTCGAGGCATAAGGCGGAGACGACTGTCATCCTTTCCATGGAGCCATAATTAAGGCCATGTACAACGCAACGCTAACAATGAACTGTTGAGTTTGTGTCTCATATTGTGTACTAGAGTTAGGTTTCATTGGACTTGGAGTTGTAGTGTGGGTAGGATACGTGTAGCGTTGGAGTCGAACACGTTGTATCCTTGGGCTCTCATATAATGAGAGGCACCCCACGGTTGTAACCTATGCCAACATAATAGCACAGGCACGCAGGGGGAGCCGGCGGCGTGTGCCGGCGCCCGGGTGGCCGTAGTGCGGTATTGTAGTGGTGTCATGGGGAGGAGCGCCCATAGTCAAGCCCCGGAGATGTAGCCGATGTTCGGTGAACTTCGTTAGCAAATCTCGGTGTCGTGCCTCGTGTGATTGCTTGATCCTCGGATGATCTACTACGCGCTGCGGATTTATTATAACAGTGGTATCATGAGCAAGGTTGAAGATTGAAGCGGGTTGATCTAGAGAACGGAAGTGCAATTGAAAGATTGACAGCAACTCGACGTACAACAGCAGAGCGGCGCGCACAGGCAAGCAGCAGCAGGTTGCGCTGGCTGTGGAAGCCTCAGGCGCGTGCTTGTGCAGCGGCCCCGGCGGCTTACTGGCGTACGAGGAAGCTACCAAGCTAAGACAGAGACAGGCGATGCAACTTGCAGCGGAGACGGAGATTTGTTTTAGAAACAAAATCAGGCCCGAGTCGGAACTCGTCTGCGAGCCGGACTGTAGCCGACACGAGGCGAGAGCTGATCAACTTGGCAAGAGAAAATCCATCAGGTGCTACTAGTATACACGGTAACACACGTCGGAAGGCAAGCTTTGGAAGGCAATATCTAACATCGAGTTGTGTGCAAAGGGAGCAAACGTGAAGATCAGAAGGTGTTTTCTGATTGGATTTGCTATTAGTACACTAGTACTTGGGCATCACGTGAGAACAAAGCTCGGATAATTTTTCGCAGTGTTAGCTATACGAAGAATTATGACGCCAACGGGTATCAGATTTGAGGTGGAGAAGTTCAACGGAACTGAAAACTTTGGGTTATGGCAGACACGGGTGAAAGATTTGTTGGCACAACAGGGATGCTTGAAGGCGTTGCGGGAAGCTAAGCCAGATAAGATGGACGCTGAAGACTGGGAGGAGTTACAGTTGCAAGCAGCCGGAACTATACGGTTGTGTCTGTCGGACCAGGTAATTTATCATGTGATGGATGAGGATTCGCCGAAGAAGATCTGGGAGAAGCTGGAAAGTCAATATATGTCCAAGACTGCGACGACCAAGGTGTATTTGAAGCAAAAGTTGTATGGGCTGAAGATGCAGGAGGGGTCGGATCTTGTGGAGTACATGAACGCCTTTAATCAAGTCGTGACGGATCTAGCACGCTTGGGTGTGGCAGTTGCTGACGAGGATAGGGCGATTCTTCTTCTTTGTTCATTGCCATCATCCTATGAACATTTGATCACTACTTTGACGCACGGCAAGGAGACCGTCAAGAATGAGGATATTACTGCGGCATTATTGTCTTATGATATGAGAAAGAAGAACGCGGTGGAAGTCACTCATGGTGAAGGTTTGCTAGTCAAAGGTGAAGCGTGGAGGAAGGGATATGAGGCAGGGAAGAACAAGAAAAAGAAAAAGAAAAAGAAAGCACAGTGTCACAAGTGTAAGCAGTGGGGACATATGAGAAGGGACTGTCCAGATGGTGGATCTAGTGCTAATGTGGCAGCTCGTGGTGATGACTCTGACAGCAGTAGTGATGTTCTCGTAGTATCAGACAGGCGGTCAACCAAAAGTGAAGCGTGGATGTTGGATTCAGCTAGCTCTTTTCATGCGACACCCAACAGGGAGTGGTTCTCTTCGTATAAGTCTGGTGAGTTTGGTTCAGCCTATGTGGGCGATGACACAGGTTATCGTGTTGCTGGAGTAGGTGACATCAAAATCAAGATGTTTGACGGAGTTGAGCGGATGCTTCGGGGAGTCAGGCATGTGCCAGGGCTAAGAAGGAATCTAATTTCACTTGGAGTTCTTCATGATGGTGGTATGGAATTCCGTTGTGATCGGGATAAGAAGACCTTGAATATCATGGAAGATGAGGTGACCGTGATGATTGGAGAGAGGACGGCTTCACATCTTTACAAGTTGCAAGGGAGCACTATTGCAGGTGGAGTCACGGAGACTGGAGTTGCAGGAATAGCGGAAGGATCTCACGGAGGCGGCGGGTCTGCGGCAGACTCGTCGAGTAGCTCTTAGTAAGCTACAAAGAAGACAACTCAAGTCCGGAGTACATGGAAGTTTGACGCATGGACAAATTCAAGGTGGTGGAGAATATTCGCCAAGGTGGAGTTTGTTGAGTTTGTGTCCCATATTGTGTATTAGAGTTAGGTTACATTGGACTTGGAGTTGTAGTGTGGGTAGGATACGTGTACTGTTGGAGTCGGACACGTTGTATCCTTGGGCTCTCATATAATGAGAGGCACCCCACGGTTGTAACCTATGCCAACATAATAGCACAGGCACGCAGGGGGAGCCGGCGGCGTGTGCCGGCGCCCGGGTGGCCGTAGTGCGGTATTGTAGTGGTGTCACGGGGAGGAGCGCCCATAGTCAAGCCCCGGAGATGTAGCCGATGTTCGGTGAACTTCGTTAGCAAATCTCGGTGTCGTGCCTCGTGTGATTGCTTGATCCTCGGATGATCTACTACGCGCTGCGGATTTATTATAACAAGAACTCTAGGGGCCATAATACTTGTTTGAGTCGTTTCCTCTGCTTAGGTAAAATTCCAGGCGCCTCCTAGCCAGGGGTTGTAAACTAGGCAGCGGGAACCTACCCTACACAAACTAGCGTCTCAAAACGTCTCAGCATTGTGGGAGAAGGCTCTTACACGAACGCTAGAAAGGCTCTTATGCATGGAGAATTGGAGATGCCCTAAGGTAGCAAACAACTAGTTGTTGGAACAAGTGGCATGTGGCCCAAAGCCCCGAGCAAGCATGGAGGCTGCAAAAAATCAAAGTCTGAGCCACATGCATTGAGGCTCAGAGAATCCCGAAGTTCATCTTGCGTGATCATTCGACAAGGCGATGACGGGGGGTTGATTCAAGCTGGTATACACATGAGAGCTTAAAGTTAACAAGTGCAACGGTGGACTAATCATGTAGCTTGGAGTAGTTCTATGAATAACGTTAAAGAAGATTAAAAAGTGTGCTTTAGAGATAGAAGGTTTTTTTCATTAGCACAAGGGTTGTGGATGATGTAAGGAAGAATCATATATTGCTGGTATCAGTTCAAGATGGCTAACCATGCTTATTGTGTGGTTCTAAGGAAGCATCTTCAGTGTGCCTTGCATTTGAGAATCTTTTTATTATGTGAGGGCATCCCAATGCTGATAAGCGAACCAATTGTATCATTAATTGGAGGTCGTTGAGATATCTACCGAGCCAGGACATTCAGGTTTGTACCTGCATGGTACATAACATTGAGCTATCACATAAACATTACATGCCTAGCTCTCTTTTTGTCTATCTATATATACTCCTCAAGATACAACATGTCTTGCAATTCGTCTAATAGCTAGCACTCTGTCCACGATGGGATGCTCTATATTCCCCTTTGTTCTTCCCCTATGGCATGCGGATTCAGAATTTGTTAACTACAGTACGTTTGATGAATAATGGCAGTCGGATTGAGAGGCATTGGAAAAGATGTAGCTACTAGCTAGTCCAAAGCCGCAAAACTGGCCCTGGACTCCACTATGACAAAACTTTAGTTTGATACGGGTTCAATATTAGCTGAACAACTCCCTGCCACTCCGCTCGCCCGTAGTTCTTGCCACAAGAAGTGACCGCTTCACTGCTTTCTCTGCATGTCAGGACCACACGAACAACTGAACCAGCAGTTGGAAAGTAGCACGCAGCTTATTATAATTGCTCTATGCTTAGTCAGATGATTTTATTATTGATGCAAAACATGAATGGTCGTTTATGTTTAGTAGTAATATAGTCATTTCATACATCAACACCTCACTTTCTATGAAGTACAGTACGTGATCAAATAACAAAGGCACAGGATCAGCTGACTTTAATTTAGTGGCACATTTTGTTTCAACAAGTGAATGTAAAAGATTGTGATCTGTGCAGTGCATGACAAGACCGGAAATATGACATGACCAAGTTATTAATATCAGCATAAGTGTCGAGTTTTCTCTTAGTGGGCTCTAGAAGTTATTTAATCTGGTGCCAAGCAAGGTTTAAGGTACTATTGCTGATTTACACGTAGGCGAAGTTGGTATCTATCGGTTTTCAAATTAACAATCTGCACAATCAACATTTTCAAAAGCGGCACCACACACTCCACGAAAAAATTCCAGATACAAAACATTCAACTTCGATTCCTGCAAACATGCATAGCCGGGTTGTTCAGACCTTATTAAGTCCTTGACACTCCAGACTAAGTAATTGCGATCTATATGAAACCTTAGGACTCTATACTACTACCGTGGGTAAATATGCACTTCCTTGGCTCCAAATTAACTATAGTTGAAACGGATGTATCGAGCACTGAAATACGTCTAGATACATCCATTTCATCGACAATTAATATGGAACGAAGAAAGTGTAAACATGTACTATATGTACTCTGCTACATACCACATTAACATTACGGTAGACGTCAGCACAATGCATAGATCGATTAGTCTAGCCCGATCTGTTACAGATGGGAAAGAAACCGCCCGATACGGAATATCAAGATCGATAATTTTTTGCCCACAAGGCTCTCTAGGGGAGTTCCTGGTGACGGCACCGGATATGCCCATTGGTTCCTCCCCTCTTCTCTCCTCTCCCATGTTTCCCAGGGTACAAAACTTTTAGTTAGACCATAACAATTACATTCCCAACACTCTCTCTATATATATACACACATATAATGTATAATCCTCAAGATACAACAACTCTTGCAATATGTGCAACAATTAGCACCCTGGCCACCCCGGGATGATCATCCTTTGTTCATCCCCTATGGCATATGTAATTGGAGTTGTTACCCAGATTAGGTGAATAGTAGTCGAATTGAGAGGCATTCAGAAGTTTTTAGCTAGACACAGATGAACATTTTGCGAAAAAAGAAAGCGAAAGACTGTCTGTCTGGTTAAAGGATATTACTAGGGGTGGAAACAAGCTTAGCCGAGGAGGCTCGTGGCTTGGCTGCTCCATGCTCATCAAAGCTCACAAAACATAGCATGGACTCAGCTTGGACAAAACTTGAGTCTGAAACAAAAGGAATGCGAACTCAAAAACTCCATTAGCACGAGCTGTCATTCCGTTCACGACCCCCGCATCCGATGCACCAGACCCAAAAACCCTACCAGTAGTCTCCACTCCACCAATCGCCGCCACCTTGAGCACCGTCAACCCTCCACTCCGTCAATACGCCTTATCTTAATGATTAAGTGAAATTTTAATGGTCTATATTTAAAATATAAATATTACGACTAATATTCTTGTATACAAACAATGCAAAGGAAAATAAAGGAACCAAAATTTTCCTTGTAGATTAGATTATATTAACCATTCAGTTTAGATTTTAACGGCCTAGATTTAAAGTTGCAAATTTTACACACTAGTATTGGTATGCACAAATGAGTCAAACATGTCTCGTACGACATCTTGCCATAAGTTTACCCAAATGATAAGTGCCTGAAGTCAGGGAAGAGGGTAGCTCGCCTGAACGCGCTCGGTGTCGTGGGCCGAATCGTTTTTTCCTTCTCCATGCCACGTGATCATGAGCGAATCGTTCGAGCCAAGCCGGGAGTCGCTTGAATGAGTTATCCATTCCTCCAGCTCCACCGCTTTCGTACCCACCTAGTTTGTATCCGCCCACTTCCCCACTGCCTCCTCTTTCTACTCACCGGATTTGGAGTGGACTGCGTTGGCAGGGGGCAGAGGCAAAGCGCGTCCGAGTGGTCGGAGTGATGCGCCACAACGAGAAGCACACAAGATGCTCATCACTCTGCAAGATGGGTGTCGGCACCTCGCCATCCGTCTCCATGTCGTCGAGGTTGACGGTGGGAGGGAAATTAGTTATTTTGCTTTGTAATAACCATATGCATAATGTAGGGAAATTTTCTTATGAACCATGGCAATTTCGTTTTTAATACCGTGGAAACCTTTGTTAATGGACTATCGCAAATTCATTTCATGTATCATGGAATTTTTAAATATTCATTGGGGGCCTGAAGATGATAATAAAGAAGCATTTTTAATATATTTTTTAATTCAAGTACCATGACAACTTACTTTTTTATAATGTTGCTATGGTAATTTTACCTTTCTTCCCATGAAAAATTTAATTTAATATACATTGAATTTTTTTGTTTCATTGCCATGGCCATTTTATTTTTATGGACACAAAATTTTTAAATTTTAGCTCACCATGGCAATTTAACCTTTCTTGATGCCATGGAAAATTTTAAGTTTTCTTCCCTCATAATTTTTTATTTTGTCATGGCAAATTTAGACTTTATTTCCCATGGAAAATTTACTTTAATACAAAGCAATTTTAGTTTCATTGCCATGTCAAATTTACCTTTAGTGCCATGGCAAAAAAATTCTTTTGTTTGCCATGACAATAAAAGTTTTTTTTTGCCATGGCAAAGAAAACTCACCATGTCTATTTGGCATCTCCATGAATTGTTTACTAGTTAGACCATGTGTACTTTTCTTAAATACACCAATTTTTTTAATAATTACTCTATGGCAATTTTATTGTGGGAATGATCAAAAATTCCGGAAGGTTTTTAAATCTAAAATCATGTCAACTTTTGTAATTACATCACACTTGCATGGAAATATTTTATATTTTTCCATGTCCATTTCTATTGCAGGAAAGGATGGCAAACTTAGTCCTTTAAGTTTACTCTATATCATGGTAATTTTGAAACTTTATAATACCCTGCACGTAGCGGCGAGAATTTTTATATTTTGTATGCTTAAGTGTCTACCCAATCGACTATTTATGGAGATTCGCTAAGTCTAATCGGAAGCATGGAGCTTGGAAAAAAAAATCAAAGGCTGAAAAAACACATGAAGGCTCAGAGGAGTCCATAGTGCGTCGTCGTGATTATGGTATAAATTGACATTGGAGCGTTGTACTTATGCTGACCAACTTCTGGGTGTGGCAACGCCCTACATATGTATGTGGGCTTGTGCGATTCGATTCAAGCTGGTGTACACATGAGAGACTGAAGTTAACAAGTGCAAGGGTGGACTAATCACTAGTGGACAGACCCCCATATTGTCCTGGTTCAACACCCGGGACCAATAACTCAGGACCAATGCTGGTCCCGGTTGGCCCACGAACCGGGACCGAAGAGGGGGGGGGGGTCATTGGTCCATCCTCACACTACTCCAGCCCCAGCACGCTTAACTTCTCAGTTCCATTCAACACATATCCCAACTCGCTTAACACACACTTGTTGATATATGTATCATATCATTCCTATTAAACCTTGTTGATGTCTAGGACCTTGTTGATGTCTATGTTGTGATGAAATTTTAAAAAAAAATTGAAACTTCCCGATCGGTTACCTATTATATTTTAAAGGTTTTAAATTTTTTTTTGAAAAAATATATTTCTTTTTAATTTTGAAAACACATTTTTCATTTTCCGAGTGACAAAAATGAGGTTTTTGTGAAGATTCTACCAAATATTTGATGTAAACTTGAACCACTTTATTTTTATAAAATACTAGACCATATTTTATTTCCAATTGACCGAAGTTTCCATGTAATATGGTTTTTATATACCTCTTCTGAAAAAGACAAATTTCCGCAGATTCAGCTGGAACAGGGTCAAATTTGAACTACATGTGCTTGATAGTTTGCTCTTTATTTTTTGAAAAAAATCATTTCTAGATACACAAGTAGTGATTTCATCAGGGATCAACCAAGACTTTTGTAAGATTCCACCCCTATCTATTACCGGTCATGCCCTCCGTTTTGACCACTTTTTGAAATCGACAAAAATAATTCAAAAAAAATAAAAAAATTTGTAAAACCTTCGCGTTGCATCCTAATTTATGTCTTAGTAAACATACAAAACAACAAACTTGGAATAAGGCAAATATCTTATAAAAGTCTTTTTAAAATGAGTTATCGAGTATGAAGATTGATGACTTTCAAGCCAAATGACCGATGTTACAGCTAGTTTGAAAGGATAGTTTTCCCAAATGATCTCATATTTTGCACATGTGTGTATATTATACTACTCAACAAGTTTGCCAAAGGAAGTTTTCATTTTCTTTGCACGAAAAATCCATTTTCCATTTTCCGATTGACAAAAGTAGGGGTTTTTTGTGAAGGATCTACCAAATATTTGATGTCAACTTGAACCACTTTATTTTTGTAAAATATTAGAACATGTGTTATTTACAATTGACCAAAGTTTCCATGTAATATGGTTTTTATATACCTCTTCTGAAAAAGACAAATTTCCGCAGATTCAGTTGGAACGGGGTCAAATTTGAACTACATGTGCTTGATAGTTTGCTCTTTATTTTTTGAAAAAATCATTTCTAGATACACAAGTATCATTTCATCAGGGATCCACCAAGACTTTTGTAAGATTCCACCCCTGTCTATTACCAGTCATGCCCTCCGTTTTGACCACTTTTTGAAATCGACAAGAATAATTCAAAAAAAATAAAAAAATTGTAAAACATTCGCGTTGCATCCTAATTTATGTCTTAGTAACCATACAAAACAACAAACTTGGAATAAGGCAAATATCTTATAAAAGTCTTTTTAAAATGAGCTATCAAGTATGAAGATTCATGACTTTCAAGCCAAATGACCGATGTTACAGCTAGTTTGAAAGGATAGTTTTCCCAAATGATCTCATATTTTGCACATGTGTGTATATTATACTAGCCAACGAGTTTGCCAAAAGAAGTTTTTATTTTCTTTGCACGAAAAATCCATTTTCCTTTTTCCGAGTGACAAAAGTAGGGGTTTTTTGTGAAGGATCTACAAAATATTTGATGTCAACTTGAACCACTTTATTTTTGTAAAATATTAGACCATGTGTTATTTACAATTGATCAAAGTTTCCATGTAATATGGTTTTTATATACCTCTTCTGAAAAAGACAAATTTCCGCAGATTCAGCTGGAACGGGGTCAAATTTGAACTACATATGCTTGATAGTTTGCTCTTTATTTTTTGAAAAAATCATTTCTAGATACACAAGTAGTCATTTCATCAGGGATCCACCAAGACTTTTGTAAGATTCCACCCCTATCTATTACCGGTCATGCCCTCCGTTTTGACCACTTTTTGAAATCGACAAGAATAATTCAAAAAAAAATAAAAAAATTGTAAAACATTCGCGTTGCATCCTAATTTATGTCTTAGTAACCATACAAAACAACAAACTTGGAATAAGGCAAATATCTTATAAAAGTCTTTTTAAAATGAGCTATCGAGTATGAAGATTCGTGACTTTCAAGCCAAATGACCGATGTTACAGCTAGTTTGAAAGGATAGTTTTCCCAAATGATCTCATATTTTGCACATGTGTGTATATTATACAAGCCAACAAGTTGCCAAAGGAAGTTTTTATTTTCTTTGAACGAAAAATCCATTTTTCATTTTCCGAGTGACAAAAGTAGGGGTTTTTTGTGAAGGATCTACAAAATATTTGATGTCAACTTGAACCACTTTATTTTTGTAAAATATTAGACCATGTGTTATTTACAATTGACCAAAGTTTCCATGTAATATGGTTTTTATATACCTCTTCTGAAAAAGACAAATTTCCGCAGATTCAGCTGGAACGGGGTCAAATTTGAACTACATGTGCTTGATAGTTTGCTCTTTATTTTTTGAAAAAATCATTTCTAGATACACAAGTAGTCATTTCATCAGGGATCCACCAAGACTTTTGTAAGATTCCACCCCTATCTATTACCGGTCATGCCCTCCGTTTTGACCACTTTTTGAAATCGACAAAAATAATTCAAAAAAAATAAAAAAATTGTAAAACATTCGCGTTGCATCCTAATTTATGTCTGGGGGCTTATATGGGAACCGGCTCCTCTACCGTGCCTAGTGGCACGGTACGCTGCCGTGCCTCATTTGTACGCCCACTTACGTGCTAATATATGGGTCAAAACATGTTAAAAGTTAACTTGCTCAGTCCAATCATTAAGTGCATCATATATTTGAACTGATTAACTAATAAATTATTACATCTAAAAAAACTAAATACTTATAAAATATAATTATAATTAATACCCTATATCAGCTTCGGCCACACGGAAAAATGACGCATGCGAGCACCTTTTCTCTTTTTAGAGACGTGGGAGGCGACATGCAACGCATGGCGGTTATTTTTTTTTCTTTTTAATCGACATAGTGGCGCCACGTAGGACGTATGGGATACAGGCAGATTTACGCGGCGGGTTTAAAATTAAATATATAATTATATCCTTTATACGTTTTCATGGGAGTTGTACCGAAGCCCTTTACATTTCCGTACAATGTTGGTCATGTATTAATAATTAGTTTTAGATCTAGATAATTAGTATTAAATATATAGATTTAGTTTTAGATCTAGATATATTTATATCTAAAAAAATATGAAACAAATAATTTAGATCGAAGGAAGTAGTTTTTTTAGACAAACTGTTAAATAGTTAATCAGTTTTTGCTTAGGCAAAGTTAAATAGTTAATCAGTTTAAGACATGTGATGCATTTAATAGCTGGGCTGGAAAGATTAACATTTGATAATTTTCTGGCCCATACTAACCAGCTAGTGCTTGCGTCTCCAAAGAAGAAGGCACGGCAGCCTGCAGTGCTCACAGGCACGGTAGAGGAACCGGCTCCGCTTATATGAGGGGCAACGGTCCCGCTTTTTGCCAAAAACTGGGACCAATGCCTCGCAGTGCGCCACGTGTTGGTCGCCAGAGCATTGGTCCCGGTTGTTGGCAAAAACCGGGACCGTTGCCTCAGTTGAACCGGGACCGTTGCCATATTCAGACGAACCAGGACCGTTGTCCGGCATCGGTCCCGGTTCTGAAATGAACCGGGACCAATGCCTTTTTTAGGCTGGACGAAAGGGGGGTCTCTCCACTAGTGTCATCTACCATGGAGTAGTGCTATCAATAACATTGAAGATGATTAAAAAGAGTGCTTTAGAGGTAGAGATGTTTTTTCCAGGAGAGACAAGGCAAAAGGGTTGTGGATGATGTAAGGAAGAATCATATATTGCTGGTATCAGTTTAAAGATGGCTGGCCACCCTTGTTGTGGGGTTCTAAGGAGGCATCCGCAGTGTGCGTTCCTTGCATTTTAGAATGTTTTTATTATGTGAGGGAATCATAATGCATGCTGTAAGCGAACCAATTGTACCATTAATTGGAGGTGGTTGAGAGCTCTACCAACCCAGGACATTCAGGTTTGTACCTGCATGGTACATAACATTGAGCTAGCACATCTAATACTAATATAAAAAGCACCAGAGGGGCTGGACCAATTGATCTCGTACGTCAAATGTTACTTATCCAATGATCCAGATTACTTCCATGTTGTATGGCACAACACCCTTAAACAACCTAATCCCGCAAAACAAATCGGTTCGCTCGCTGATCTGATTGCCTTGCCTCGAGCGAACTCCCCTGACACCGCCCCGCGCTGACCCCTCGAGCGATCTCCTCCCCCTGGCACAGGGCTACAGACGCGCCGACGACGCCATCCCTCCCCTGCGTCCGGCCCATCCCCGGCGAAAGGGAGACGACCAGGAATCCGCTGCCCCTCCTCCGCCGCCCATCCCTGCGCCCCCCGCCGTCACCCTGCCGCCGCCCCAGCCACGCCGCGGTCCTCCCTGCCTCCGCGCTGTCGTCCTCCCCGAACGGCTGCCCCGCCCGGCCAATCTTCTTCGACTTCACCGGCGCCGTCCAATTTGGAATCGGGTCGTGTGGCCCTTGGTCATGTAGGTATGTTCGATCCCCAGACACTGGTCACCAAATTTGTCTTCGCTAGATCCGACTTCCTCTCTTATTCTTCGCCTTAGGGAGTTGTGGTTTCCCTTCCATGCGATCTGCCGCCGCCGAGCCGCCAAGGATTCACGGCCCTCCTCAACGTGGTGCTTGTGTCGCTGCTCGGAGCAGTTGCCCTGTTCGTGGCTTACCTGGTGCACGACGAGATGCACACGATTCGGGTACGGTGTACTGGACGCGCATGAGTCACCGGATGCATTCAAGATCCGTGCTCGATGCATCATCGGCGTCAGGTTGCTGTGGCGCCTTTCTTCGCCGCCCAGCGGCTGCCCTCGATGCGTCTGCGGCCCATCTGCCACCCTCGAGTAACCGTCCAACAGCCTCAATGCCTACCGTCAGTAAGCGCCCTACCCATCTCTTCTCTCCCCCTCAAATTCTCTCCCTTCTCTTGTGGAATCACAAGCTGAGCCATCGCTTGTGGATTTTAATTTTGTCAGGTCCGACGGGGCGTAGCCTCAATTGGTCAATATCCAATTTCAGAAGAAAGTGTAGTTGCAGGTACTACATTGTTCCCAGGTGTTCGTGCTATGCAAATAAAAAAACAAAGAAAAAGTGTTCCTGATTCTTAGAACACTTAAATACTTTAAATTTCCCTATACTTATTTCCCCTTTTGATCTTTGTAGGAGATACTTACACAATAGTTTGATGTTTATACAATTCTAATTATATTTCGTTTTTCAAATTTCAGGTTCCCATGTTGTTTGCCGCACCTCTGCTGCTGCCGTTGACATGATGCCTCGGCGCCGGGGTATGCAAGCAACTTCTCAGCTACGATAACCAGAGCCATCTTTGGTGAGGCTGCAGACTGGAGAAACTACGGCAGAGACAGACACCTATAGCAATTCTGTTCATCTCGACCTCCTCACATCGGTAAAGAAAAGAAACTACATGTCCTACTACTACTAAATCTCAAATAATGGCCGCTCCTGCTGGTAGAGTGCAACGATTTAATCCACGTAAAGATTCTCTCCTATAGGAAGGTGAGTTCCTTTGCATTTTTTCTAGACAAAATTGAGGAGGTTCAGACTAGGGAACCTGATAAACACAAGTAGTTTACTAGCATTGTGATATTAACTAAGTATTACATCAAGTATGTTATGATGTCTATGACTATGCCGTCGGCCGTGCATACTGTCGCTTACAACAACGTAACCTGGTGTTGAGGTAGTGACTGTCAACTATGTATTGTTTGGTGTTTACGTTCTCTTTCTCTCATGTTCTTTAAGGTTTCAACGGAATAATTTTTAATATTTCAACTGGGACCTGGTATAGATAATACTGGTTACAACTAATATATTTATCAATTTTGTTTATGTTCAGAATCTCTCCCTGCTCTAAGTTTTAAATCAACATGTTCATGAAAGAATTAGTGAAGGATGTATTGTTGCCAGTTGCTTCATTTCTGGCATAACATTTTTTTTATTGTTTTAGACAATTTGTGTGCATGTCTGTAGTTGTAGGTAGATTTTCAGTGGATAATGTTCTTTAACTCAGACTTTCTCATTGTTTTCAGCGGATACTTGGTTCCGAGGATCGGAGGATGTGATATGTGTAATTGTCATGTAATGTGTATAGTCGTAAGTTGGGCCAAGGGTAGGTTTTCCATTAGAATGCTGGATCAGCTGATTCTGCCAAGATGGTGAGGCTGCCACACCCTGGATGGCATTGGTATAATGTCAACAACTGATGGTAATATCCATAATTCATGGTAGGAAAATAGGATTTTATTTAAACAATAGATCACAATGAGATGTTGGTTCATGAAAATCTTATTCTATGGCAATATTTTGATGTGATAATCTGGAGTTAAGAGCCATGCATGAAGTTGAAGGTTTGTTTGGCACACATGCCAGCATGTGTGTTACAATGCCCAAGCTGTGTGCTTTTGTAATATTAAAACTTCTTTCTCGAACACATCAACATGTATGAATTAATGGACATCTCAATTTCTTGAGCTCCATTACTAATGATGTCAGGCAAGGTAAATTTACCTTCACTAGATCCTCCTTTTAGCGGGTTTAATTGTGATATTCCCTTCATATGCATATATGTAAACAAATATCTGAACACTAAGAACTATTAAAATATTTTGGACTATAAATTCCATGTTTGTGCAAGTTCCATCAAGATGTTCATGTCGTAATATTTTCGTATTATGTATTATGAACAAGTTAAGAGTATGAATTTGGATAATATGTCCATCTCATACATAAAGTTTCCAACTTTGTCGGGCGGAGAGGAGGATGGGTGGGCCGATGACGAGCAGCACAACTGAGACGGATGGCAGAAGGGGATCGAGCATGGCAGTGCGTGCGGAGGAAGAAGAGGGCACAGTCGAAGCGATGGGAAGGGAGTCAGGGCGATGGAGGCCAAGGTTTAGTGATGTGATTAGGGATTAAAATATGTGGGTGATAGGGTTCATTGGATGAAGTGGACTGTATAAACGGGATCACTTAGATCCAATTCAGATGTTCCAAGACTATTATATTTTTTGTGCATTTGTGTTCAAAATTCGCTTCTTTGCCATGCTTAAATGTAGTCATACCAAAGTTAAATTTACACCAGAAAATAGAGATGACTTTGTTTATTTTTCAGTATTAGTATAATATTATTTAACTTTTTTTGTTGATCTAAATTAAATAGTTGGTTTCTAATTAGCATGAATGAGTAGACTTTTGTAATGATTATATCGTGCGTTGCACGTACACGTTTACTAGTAAACATTAAATACCTAGCTCTCTTTCTCTTTATCTATGTATAGTCCTCAAGATACAACATGTCTTGCAATGTGTGTAATAGTTAGCACTCTGGCCACAACGGGATGCTCTACACTATCTGTTGTTCTTCCCCTATGTTGGGTGGATTCAGAATTCGTTACCTACGTTTGATGGATAATGGTGGTCGGATTAAGAGGCATTGGAAAGAATGTAGCTACGACCCATCATGCAGTTCGTGAAAAAATGAAGCCAAACACTCGTTGTCTAGCTAAAGGATGTTACTAGCTTATTTAATAATGTTTCCATGGCAATTTTACCTTTCTTCCCATGTCAAATTTACTTTAAGATAGATTGAAATTTTTAGTTTCATTACCATGGCAATTTTACCTTTCTTCACATGTCAAATTTACTTTAAGATACATTTAAATTTTTTACTTTCATTACCATGGCGATTTTCTTTGTGTGGCCATGACATTTTTCAAATTTTAGTTCGCCATCGCAAATTTACCTATATTCTTGCCCCGGAAAATTTTAGATTTTCTTTCCATAGAATTTTCTATGTTATCATGGAAAATCTACTTTAAGATAGACATCAATTTTAGTTTCATTGCTTTGGAAAATTTATCTTTATTTCCATGGAAAATTTAATTTAACATACATAGCAAATTAAAAAATTTATTTGCCATGACAATAAAAGTTTTTTTGCCATGGCAAACAAGACTCATCACGTCCATTTAGCATCTCCATGATTACTAGTTAGACCATGTGTAATTTTCTTCAATACACCACAATTTTTTTAAATAATTACACTATGGAATTTTTATTGAGGGAAGGATGGAAAAGTCAGTCTTTTTTTACTGTACAAACTAGATAATACTCCGCGCGTTGCTGCGGAAACTGCTAATAAATAATTTAATATTTTCAAATATAGAAAAAATTATGAAACATAATATAAGTTTATTATAATTTCTTTGAAATTAATATTGTTTAGACTCAAAATATAAGATTTTTTAAAGAAAAACTGATGATAAATAAAAAATGAGTGTCTTTTACAAAATTTATTACCTTCACAATATATCGGTGAGATGATATGAGATAAAAAACGTTGAGTAGACACAATGGAGACATCACCTTTGATTAAACATATTACAAAGATAGCAATTACATATGTGCATTCATAAAAAAATTATCGCATAAAAATATATATGAGGTAACTTATAATTTGATTCTCTATTAAAAAAGGCACTTGTAAATTTGAGTGCAAAAGAAAGTTAATATTTATATGTCATAAGTTGTATGTGCGTGTGAAGTTAATGGGAGCTCTTTTATGTGGCATACTTTGCATGGCCTAGTGGGAAAGGAAATTAAAATGATTGGCTTAGTGGGATGGTGAGGTGGACAACTTGCATGTTGAGAGAATTGGGACCAACTTCTTAAGAATGTTAGATGTGGCAAATCTCCATTTATATTGTAGGAAAGGATGGTAATTTTGTAACTAGATAATACCCCGCACGTTGCAGTGGGAATTTTTATATTTTGTATCCTTAAGTGTCTACCAAAGCGACTATGCATGGAGATCCCTAAGGGTTGATTGGAAGCACGGACCTTGGAAAAAAAATCAAAGGTTGGGACACACACAGGGAGGCTCGTAGGAGCCTGCAGTGCGTCATGCGTGATCATGGTATAAAATGGCATCAAGCAATGCATATTTATGTGCTAGGCCTATATGACTTAGGGTGGAGCCTGTGCAGTCAGATCAGTTCGGCTGAGGTCAGACACACAAGGCGGTTACCTTAACAGTCTGACCTATCAACGTGATAAGTGATAACTATCAAAATAAAATACGGTGATGATTTCAACGATGATAACATTGGAGTGTGGTACTTATGGTGACTAACTTCTGGGTTTGGGAACATGTGACACATGTCTCAGGGCTTGTGCGATTCAATAAGGCGATGACAGGGGGATTGAATCAAGCTGGTGTACACATGAGAGCTTGAAGTTAACAAGTGAAATGGTGCACCAATAATCTAACATGGAGTAGTGCTATCAAGAATCTTACAGATTTAAAAAAAGAGTGCTTTAGAGGTACATATGTTTTTCCAGGAGAGAGAAGGGTGTTTACATTAGCACAAGGGTTGTGGATGATGTAAGTAATAATCATATATTGCTCGTATCAATTTGAGATGGCTAACCATGCTTGTTGTGGGGTTCTAAGGAAGCATCCTCGGTGTGCCTTCCATTTTAGAATCTTTTTATTGTGTGAGGGTATCACAATGCTGTAAGCGAACCAATTGTGTCATTAATTGGAGGTGGTTGAGATCTCTACCGAGCAAGGTACATAACATTGAGCTATCACATAAACATCACATGCCTAGCTCTTTTTTTTTCTCTATCTATATATAGTCCTCAAGATACAACATGTCTTGCAATGTGTGTAATAGTTAGCACTCTGGCCACAATGGGATGCTCTAAACTCTCCTTTGCTCTTCCCCTATGTTGTGTGGATTCAGAATCGTTACCTACGTGCGATGGATAATGGTGGTCGGATTGAGAGGCATTGGAAAGAATGTAGCTACGATCCATCATGCAGTTCGTGAAAAAACGAAGCCAAACACTGGTTGTCTCTCTAAAGGATGTTACTAGCTTAGTCCCAGCCTGTAAAACTGGGCTTGCATTTTGTTGAGCGGTTATTGTGTGTCTCCTTGATACCGATGTAGAGGCACCACCAGTTCATCTCGGTCTCCTTATCGCCACTACAGACCGGCAGCTAAGTAACGAGATCCTTGGCCCAAAATATTAACCTGTCATGGACGAGCAGGTCCGGCATGGGTTGGGTTCAACGGCGGCAAGCACGTCCGCGCATACTGGCTCGAGCGCCCGAGCTTTGTGGTAACAGAAGCTTGACGATGCTGGCGATGCACGGCAAGAGGGCCAGGGGGTTCCAGAAGAAGGAGTCGGAGCTCCACACGTTCTTCGGTGTCCCGGACTTGCTCGTCTGCGCCGGTGCCGGCGTCGGCAAGACGGCTACACAGCTCGTGTGGAAGTCGGTGGAGGGTGTGCTCCACAGGCACCACTCGCTGGACTTCGCTGAGGCCGGCGGCGGCAACGGTAACAAGCCCGAGCTCCCCCTGCTGGGTCTGGGCCACAAGATTTACCTGTGGGTAAATGGAAGCCGGGTGCTCGTTTGTCCCTTCATGTAAACCCCGGCGATCCAGTCTGTCCAGACAGCTGCCTTTCCTGAACAACGCCCCAGTTGTCTATTACAGTAGATTCGTGGGGGTTGGTTGGGTTCATCATGCATGGCCTAGATAGAGAGGAGAGTATAGTTGATTGTGAGGTTGAAAACAGTTTGACGATGACATGTGGGCCGATCACATTCTTTTTCAATAGTCAAGTGACATGGCAACGTCGATGAGGCAGTCAACTCAATCAAAACCATCCTCCTTGGTGAGAACCAGTTTCAAACGAGCCCAGGGTTCAGTCTTGAACGGTTTGGCAACTTGTCGGTGTGCAGTAACTTTATTTCAAGTTGAGGGTATAAAATTAAACCGAATGGCTAGTTTAGTGTTGTGAAGAGGATTTTCCCTAAAATTTATGAATTTTATCTTAACTAAAAGTCTCATAAATTCATTTACGCATTAAATGTGATTGAAATTAAATATGATTAAAAAGAGAGCTTTCGAGATATAGATATTTTTACAGTATAGAGAAGGGAATTTTCATTAGCACAAGGGTCATGCAAGGATGCTCTAAGGTAGCATCATCTACTATTCATATCAGTTTTGAGATAACATGTCACGTTTTCATGTGGTTTATTGAAGGAAGGATCCTTAGTGGCTTGCACTTCAGAGTTCTTTCTTGTGTGAGGGTGTACCGATGCTAGTTAAGACAACTAAATGTATCATTGATTGAAGGTGGTAGAGAGCTCTACCGAGCTAGGACATACAGGTTCGTACCTGCATGGTACAAAACTTTAGTTAGACCATAACAATTACATTTCAAATTTCTTCTGCGATCAAAATCTGATGGCTTTAGGTGGGCTCTGGTGGCTGTTTATGGAGCGGCACAACCTGAGCTTACACCAGAATTTTTGGCTGATCTTGTGAGGATTTGCGGCGATGAACGGCTCCCCATCTTGGTTGGTGGAGACTTCAACATTATTCGACGGAGAGATGAGAAAAACAAGGATAATTTTGATGGACGATGGTCTTTTATGTTTAATGCCATCATTGAAAGCTTGGATCTGAAAGAGATTGATCTCTTAGGCAGACAATTCACATGGGCAAATAATTTGGAGAATCCAACTTATGAGAAACTTGATCGAGTTCTTACGAGTGTGGATTGGGAGATGAAGTTCCCTTTGGTGACAGTGCGTGCATTACAAAGAGTGTTGTCCGATCATACACCTCTTCTTCTGGACTCCGGTGATGCGACTCACATCGGTAACAAGAATATTTTCTCTTTTGAACCTTCGTGGTTCGAAAGGGAGGGCTTGCTGGATTTGATAGCTAGGGAGTGGGCTGCTGAGAGCCGAGGTGATTCTAATTTGGACCATTGGCAATATAAGATTAGAAATTTGAGGCAATTTCTTAGGGGTTGGGCTAAAAATGAGAGCGGCATCTATAAAGAAGAAAAAGAGCGGCTTCTCAATCTCATTACCGAACTTGATATAAAAGCTGAGACAAACATTCTTGATGTGGCTGATAATATTGCCAAGAGGGATGCGGAAAGGGAGCTGGCAAAGCTTCTCAGAGAGAAGGAGTTGAAATGGGCGCTAAGAGCAAAAGTACGACAAGTGGTTCAGGGGGATAATAATACCCAGTTTTTTCATATGATTGCGAATGGAAAACATAGGAAAAAGAAAATTATCCAACTTGAACAAGATGAGGGTACAATTGTAGGGCAGGAGAACCTCAAATTGTATATCTCCAATTTCTATAAAAAACTCTTTGGAGCGCCGATGGATAACTCTGTCTCTCTTGACGAGAGTATGGTGAGTGATATTCCTCAACTAAGTGCTGATGAGAATGAGTTGCTCACGACGCCTTTCTCCGAGAAGGAGGTTTTTGAGGCAATTGCTCAAATGAAGAATAATAAGTCACCTGGTCCGGATGGTTTCCCCGCAGAATTCTATAAGAAATGTTGGGATATCATTAAAGGTGATATTTTGCCATTGTTCCAAGATCTCTATGATGGCCACCTTAACTTATTCAAATTGAACTTTGGGACAATTACGTTGCTTCCAAAAAAGGAGGAAGCGGTTCGCATTGAGCAGTGTAGACCGATATGTTTGCTTAATGTTAGCTTTAAGATTTTTACCAAAGTGGGTACTAATCGCCTCACATAGATAGCGCATTATGTGGTTCAACCAACGCAAACGGCTTTCATGCCTGGACGACATATTCTAGAGGGAGTAGTCGTACTACATGAAACTTTGCATGAAATTCATTCTAAGAAACTCGATGGGGTTATTCTGAAATTGGATTTCGAGAAGGCATATGATAAAGTTAAGTGGCCATTCCTACAACAAGCACTTTGTATGAAAGGTTTTAATTCGGCTTGGAGGAAGCAGGTAGAATCATTTGTGCAGGGAGGTAGCGTAGGGATCAAAGTTAATGATGACATTGGACACTATTTTCAAACGCAAAAGGGACTGAGACAGGGGGACCCTATGTCACCCATCTTGTTCAATGTTGTGGCAGATATGTTGGCAGTGCTTATTGGTAGAGCGAAAGAGGATGGGCAAATTGGGGGCCTTATCCCTCATCTTGTTGACGGTGGTGTTTCTATACTACAATATGCGGATGATACCATCATTTTCATGGAGCATGATATGGCAAAGACCAGAAATATGAAGCTGGTGCTATGTCTTTTTGAACAACTGTCTGGTCTGAAAATCAACTTTAATAAAAGTGAGCTTTTTTGCTTTGGATGCACCAAAGATGCCCACGATAATTATCAGCAATTGTTTGGATGTGGTCTTGGTTCACTTCCGTTTAGTTATCTCGGTATCCCCATTCATCACCGTAAGTTAACAAACAAGGAATGGAAATGCATAGAAGATCGATTTGAAAAGAAGTTAAGTTGTTGGAAAGGAAAGCTTATGTCTTATGGCGGTCGGCTTATTCTAATTGATTCCGTGCTTACAAGCATGCCGATGTTCCTGTTGTCCTTCTTTGAAGTACCAGTGGGGGTACGGAAAAGGTTGGATTTCTATCGATCTAGGTTCTTTTGGCAGAGTGATGAGAATAAGTCTAAGTATAGACTTGCTAAGTGGAACATTCTCTGTAGACCAAAGGACCATGGAGGTTTGGGGATTGAGAACCTCCAAGTTAAAAACATTTGCCTGCTTAGTAAGTGGCTATATAGGATGTTTGTTGAGGAGGAAGGGGTGTGGTTACAATTATTGCGAAACAAGTATCTACACTCTAAAACTCTTGCTCAGGTTATGGCACAACCGCGCGACTCTCCTTTTTGGAAGGGCCTAATGCGATCAAAGGCAGCCTTCTTCAACAAGAGTAATTTTGTCGTTGGGAATGGTAATACTACGAGATTTTGGGAAGATTCGTGGCTAGGGGGGACGCCGTTAGCCTTACAATACCCGAGACTTTATAATAGTGTACAACATAAAGAGGCGTTCGTTGGTACAATTCTTGGATCTGTTCCTTTAAACATCCAGTTCAGGCGCACACTGATAGGTCAAAGGTGGGATGACTGGCTACATCTTGTGCGTCGGTTGATGGAGGTCAACCTATCTGATGGGCCGGATACACTGAACTGGAAACTCTCGGTCTCAGGAGTATTTTCTGTAAAATCAATGTATGTGGATTTGATTAATAATGGTTCCCTCCCTAAGTCACTTCATATTTGGAATATCAAAGTCCCATTAAAGATAAAGGTTTTCATGTGGTTTGCTCATAAGGGAGTCATTCTGACTAAGGACAACTTGGCAAAGCGTAATTGGGTTGGGAGTCAACGATGTTGTTTTTGTGATCAGGATGAAACGATTCAACATCTTTTTCCCAAATGTCCATTAGCCAGGTTATTGTGGCGTACAATACAAGTGTCCTTTAATATTAGTCCTCCTGTTAACTTAGCTAGCCTGTTTAGCTCTTGGTTGAATGGGATTGAGCCAAAGACAGCCGCACGTATTCGCGTCGGAGTATGTGCGTTACTTTGGGCCATTTGGAACTGTCGGAATGATATTGTATTTAACCGTAAGAACATTACCAATTTTTTGCAGGTTATCTTCAGGGCGTCTGCCTGGATCCGTATGTGGTCCTTACTGAGCAGCGCGGAGACCAAGGAGCATTTGGATACTGGGTGCAACCGATGGGAGACGGTCGCACGGGATACCTACAACCGGTTTGGATGGCGGTCTGTTAATAGGATAGGTGTTTAGTCATCTTTTCCTATTTATCGCTGGTTGTAGCGGATTTTCATCTCCTGCGCGAGAATGGAGACATATAGTATGTGTAAGACTTATCTTAAACTTGATACTTTTCTTAATAAAATGGCTGCGTGCATCGATTGATGCAGAGGCCGGGGTACACCTCCTTTTCTAAAAAAAAAGACCATAACAATTACATGCCCATCACTCTCTCTATATATGCACACACATATAATGTATAATCCTCAAGATACAACAGCTCTTGCAATATGTGCAACAATTAGCACCCTGGCCACCCCGGGATGATCATCCTTTGTTCATCCCCTATGGCATATGTAATTGGAGTTTTTACCCAGATTAGGTGAATGGTAGTCGAATTGAGAGGCATTCGGAAGTTTTTAGCTAGACACAGATGAACATTTTGCGAAAAAAGAAAGCGAAAGACTGTCTGTCTGGTTAAAGGATATTACTAGGGGTGGAAACAAGCTTAGCCGAGGAGGCTCGTGGCTTGGCTACTCCAGAGTCCAGACTCATCAAAGCTCACAAAACATAGCATGGACTCAGCTTGGACAAAACTTGAGTCTGAAACAAAAGGAATGCGAACTCAAAAACTCCATTAGCACGAGCAGTCATTCCGTTCACGACCCCCGCATCCGATGCACCAGACCCAAAAACCCTACCAGTAGTCTCCACTCCACCAACCGCCGCCACCTTGTCCACCGTCAACCCTCCACTCCATCAATCCGCCGGTGATCAGAGCCCAGTCGCTCATATCAACTCCACCATGACCTGCCTTCATTTTTTCGACAGTCAGTGACCACTCCTCTGCTCTCTCTACATGGAGGGACCACATGAACAACTCAACCAGCAGTTGGAATTGCAAAGTCGTAGTCACATATCATAATCTATCTGTACTTCGTCAAATGAAATATTGATTGATAGAAAAAAATGAAAGGTCCTTTATGTTTAGTACTAGTACTCATTTTAGTCCTCAACATGTCATCTATCTATCTTTTTTTTCCAGGGCTCATCTATCTATATAATCAAACATATACTAAAAGCATAAGATGAAGGAAATATTCTCGCAAAAAAAAATATGAAGGAAATATAAAGACATGACATTTCACGATTTTCATGGGGTTTGAAGGAAGCATCCTCTGTGGCTTGCACTTCAGAGTTCTTTATTTTGTGAGGGTGTACCGATGCTAGTTAAGCGAACTAAATGTATCATTGATTGAAGGTGGTTGATAGCTCTACCGAGCTAGAACATTCAGGTTTGTACCTGCATGTTGCATGGTACATAACTTTTAGCTAGAACATAACAATTACATGCCTAGCACTCTCTTTATATATACACACACGTATAGTCTATAATCCTCAAGATACAACAGCTCTTGCAATGTGTGCAACAATTAGCCCCCTGGCCACCCAGGGACAATCCACACATCCTCCTTTGTTCTTCCCCTATGACATATGGAATCGGAATCTGTTACCCAGGTTAGGTGAATGGTAGTCGGATTGGGAGGCATTGGAAAAAATGTAGCTACAACCAGTTGATAACCTTCTTACAAAAGAAATGGAAATACTAGCTATCGCGCTAAAGGATGTTACCGGGTGTGGAAACAAGCTGAGCTGAGCCGGCTTATGGTTTTGCTGGTCCAGGCTAATCAAAGCTCACACAACATGGCTTGGACTCAGCTTGAACAAAACTTGAGTCTATCTTGCAAGCACAGCGAGCCCAAAAACTCCATACGCTCGAGTATGCTCTAGCACACGAGCTTTCATCCCGATCACGACCCCCGCGTTCGATGCACCACATTGGCAAAACAAGAACCCTACCAGTAGTCTCCACTCCTCCAACCGCCGCCACCCTGTCCATCGTCAACCCTCTAGTCCATCAATTCCCCGGCGATCATCGCCCTGTCGCTCATAGCTACTCTACCACGACATGCCTTAGTTCTTGCCACAATCAGTAACCACTCCTCGGCTTTCTCTACATGTCGGGACCACTTGAACAATATAACCAGCAGTTGGAACTGGGAAGCCGTACTCACCATATCATAATCTATCTGTACTTAGTCAAATGAAATATTGATTGATACAAAAAATGAAAGGTCCTTTATGTTTAGTATTAGTACCAGTAGTCATTTTAGTCCTCAACACGTCATCCATATATCTTTTTTTGCCGGGGCTCATCTATACATATAATCTAATATACATAAGATGAAGGAAATATTCTCGCAAAAAATATGAAGAATATATAAACCCACCACATTTGTATTATCTTAATGATTAAGGTCAAATTTTAATGGTCTATATTTAAAATGCAAATGTTACGTACTAATATTGTTATACAAACAATGCAAATGAAAAAAAGAGCAACCAAAATTTTCATTGTAGATTAAATTGTAGTAATCGTTCAATTTAGATTTTAAAGGTCTAGATTTAAAGTGCAAATGTTACACACTAATATTCATATGTACAAATTAGTCAAACGTGTTTCGTACGTCAAGGAGGAGGGTTGCTCGCCCGAATGCCTCACAGTCGTCACCCGAATCTTGTTGCCTTCTCCATGCCACTTTATCACAAGCGAATCGTTTTGGCCAAGCCGGGAGTCGCCTAAATGAGTTATCCACTCCTGCAGCTTCCATCCCTTTTGCACCCACCCATTTATCCGCCCCATCACCTCCTCTTTCAACTCACCGGATTTGAAGCGGACTGCGTTGGCAGGGGGCAGAGGCGAAGCGCGTTCGTCATCCACGAGTGGGAGCGGCAACTCGCCGTCCACCTCCAAGTCGTCGAGGTTAGTGGGGGAGGCCGGATGACCAGCTGGCCTCCATCTAGGGTTGAGGTCCTTGTCCCAGATGTGGCGGCTAAGGGACTAGGATCTGCGCAAGAGAGGTAGAATCTGACTTTTTTCGAGCCGCTACTTGAGGCGGATGACGAACGAGGAGGTGTGGTCACCATGCCTTGCTCCTTGGTGCTTCAGGCATTGAGCAGAGCAAGATCAGGAGGAGAATGGTGCGGTGACCATGACATTCATCATATCCGACGATGAAATCGCCTAGTGAGCATTTTTGCACTGCCCATTTCTACTACATGATCTGATGGTAATGATGGATGCCTAGTGGACATTGGCGAGATTTTTCTGGTTAGGTTCGATGTCATTTTAGTTAGGTTAAATTAAGGACAATATGTAGGAGTCCATGGCAACTTTGTGTTTTTGCTTCCGGCAAAGTGACATTCCGTGCGTAGTTAGTTTCCTAGCATCTAAGAAATGGCAGTTCATTTTTCCAGTAACTATGGGTCATCATTTTTTCATCAAATGAGATGATCAGCATGTATTTGCCAAGCTGTTTTTTTTTCTAAATTGAGGTTCAATACGACAGAATTGCAACCTAACTTGTGTTACTACGGCAAAATTTCCATGTGTTCTAATCCGTTTTGCTATAAATATAACGCTTTCCATGGCAACTTTCTATTCATATGGGCTTGTTCTGTAAGTTGAAGCTATGATTCAATGTATGTTACTCCATGTGGTTGTGTTCATAGACTACTATGCTGATATGCTTATGTTTTTCTTTCTACATTTTAGTGAATTGAGTTTCTGTTCACAGGCTGCGCTCACCAAAATGGTGTGTGTTCGTTTAACACTTGGCTTTTGTAGGTTTAGTGATGACCACATTAAGCATGGCATCTTTTTAAGAATTTTGATTTTTCTTTTGTAATTCTACTGCAAATCACACATCCTTGCTAATTTCTCCATGTCAATTAACATGCAAATTTTTTGGTGCCATGGAAAAATACATCATGGCCAAAAAAATTCTTTCATTTTCATTTACATGGCAACTATTGGAAACAATTGTGTTTTAAAAACCATGGCAAGTTTTAGTTATTTTACTTTGTAATGGTCATATGCATAATGTAGGCAAATTTTGATGGACTATGGCAAATTCATCTTCCATATCATGGAAGTTATTTTTAATTTTCATGCGGGACCTAAACATTTTAATAAAGAATCATTTTCTATATATATTTTAAATTATCAAACATAGCAAAATTACTTTATGTACCATGTCAAACTTAATTTATATCCAATGGGAATCTTAATTCAAGTACAACAACAACTTTTTTTTTATCATGGAAAAATGGCATATTTCTTACACAAAACTTGACAATTTAATTAATTTTAATTTTCTAGCCATGAAAAATTTATGTACCATGGAAAACTTAATTTATGTCCAATGGCAAGGTTAATGTTGTCATGGAAAATTTAACTTTATTCTCATGGAAAATCTACTTTTACATACATGGAAAATTTTGTTTTATCGACATGGCAATTTTCTTTCATTTTCCATGACATTTTAGTTTGACATACCAATTTTACCTTTCTTCCCATTGCAATTTTTCTTTAATTTACGTGGCAAATTTTAGTTTCATTGCTTTGGATATTTTCTTTCTTTTTCCCTACCATTGGTAAAATTTGAGTTTGCCATGGCAAATTTACATGTATTGGCATGACAACTTTTTAATTTGCTTTGCCATGGAAATTTGTTATTTAATAATGTTTCCATGGCAATTTTACCTTTCTTCCCATGTGAAATGTACTTTAAGATATATTGAATCTTTTAGTTTCATTACCATGGCAATTTTCTTTCTGTGACCATGACATTTTTCAAATTTTAGTTCGCCATCGCAAATTTACCTATATTGTTGCCATGGCAAATTTTACCTTTTCTTTCCATAGAATTTTTTATGTTATCATGGAAAATTTACTTTAAGATAGACATCAATTTTAGTTTCATTGCTTTGGAAAAATTACCTTTATTTCCATGGAAAATTTATTTAACATACATAGCAAGTTTAAAATTTTATTTGCCATGACAATAAAAGGTATTTTGCCATGGCAAACAAAACTCACCACATCCATTTAGCATCTCCATGATTTGTTTACTAGTTAGACCATGTGTAATTTTCTTCAATACACGTACGTACCACAACAATTTTAATAATTACACTATGGCAGTTTTATTGAGGGAAGGATGGCAAATTTGGTCTTCTTTTTACTGTACAAAAGTGGCAACTATTGTAATTACATCACACTTGCATGTCAATATTACTATTTTATTTTTAAATCTCCATTTATATTGTAGGAAAGGATGGCAAATTTAGTCCTTTAGGTTTACTCTACAGCATGGTAATTTTGTAACTTGATAATACCCCGCACGTTGCAGTGGGAATTTTTATATTTTGTATCCTTAAGTGTCTACCAAAGCGACTATGCGTGGAGATCCCAAAGGTTGATTGGAAGCACGGACCTTGGAAAAAATCAAAGGCTGAGAAAACACATGGAGGTTTAGAGGAGTCCATAGTGTGTCGTCGTGATTATGGTATAAAATGACATTGGAGCGTGGTACTTATGCTGACCAACTTCTGGGTGTGGCAACGCTTGACATATGTCTGTGGGCTTGTGTGATTCGATTCAAGCTGGTGTACACATGAGAGATTGAAGTTAACAAGTGTAAGGGTGGACTAATCATCTACCTCGGAGTAGTGCTATCAATAACGTTAAAGATGATTAAAAAGAGTGCTTTGGAGGTAGAGATGTTTTCCAGGAGAGACAAGGCAAAAGGGTTGTTGATGATGTAAGGAATAATCATATATTGCTGGTATCAGTTTGAGATGGCTTTACATTCTTGTTGTGAGGGTTCTAAGGAAGCATTTTAGAATCTTTTTATTGTGTGAGGGCATCACAATGCTATAAGCGAACCAATTATGTCATTAATTTGAGGGGGTTGAGAGCTCTACCAAGATAGAACATTTAAGTTTGTACCTGCATGGTACATAACATTGAGCTATCACATAAACATTACATGCCTAGCTCTCGTTTTTCTCTATCTATATATAGTCCTCAAGATACAACATATCTTGCAATATGTGTAATAGTTAGCACTCTGGCCACAACGGGATGTTCTACACTCTCCTTTGTTCTTCGCCTATAGTGTGTGGATTCAGAATTTGTTACCTCGTGCGATGATAATGGTAGTCGGATTGGGAGGCATTGGAAAGAATCTAGCTACGGGCCATCATGCAGTTCGTGAAAAAACAAAGCCAAAAACTGGTTGTCTCGCTATAGGATGTTACCAGCTTAGTCCAAGCCCGCAAAACTGGGCTTGCATTTCGTCGAGCGGTTGCTATGCGTCTCCTTCCTATCGATGTAGACGCACCAGCAGTTCATCCCGGTCTCCTTATTGGCACTATGGACCGGCTTTTTAGTTGAGATATCCTTGGCCCAAAAGATTAAGATGTCATGGATGAGCAGGTCCGGCATGGATTGAACCGCGGCGTGCATGTCCGCGCACACTAGCCCGAGCGTCCGAGCTCTGCGGGAACAAAAGCTTGACGATGCCGGCGATGCACAGCAAGAGGGCCAGGGGGCTTCAGAAGAAGGCGTCGGAGCTCGAGACGCTCTGCGGGGTCCCGGACTCGATCGTCTGTGCCAGTGCTGACATCCGCAAGACAGATACACAGCGCCTGTGTAAGCCGGAGAAGGGTGTGCTCGACAGGTACCGCTCGCTGGCGTGTGGCTTGTGCATTGTTTCCTGCGACACATGCACTTGCCTTGGAGGTGTTTCATACTTGCACACGATCCATGGAGTAGTAGTGCTCCCAATCTGCACAACGCCGTTCTTCTCTGTAAAAGATATAGATGAAGGAAATAAGACAAAAGCTGCAACGTCAGGCAGCACAAAAACTACTCGTGTTCATCTTCTTCGTCGAGCCATCTCCCCCTCTATGTTATTCCGTTCATCTCAGAGATTCTGACAACCACGGTACGCATGGTCACCGATCCCTTCATGGAAACCCCGGTGATCCAGTCCATACCGACCGAACACTACTATGAGAAAGGCTAATTTCATTCTCATGGGAGATGCGAATACGAAATATTTCCAGAATGTTGCCAATGGCAGACATAGGAAAAAAAGTATTCATGCTCTAATTCAGGATGAAGGTATGATTGAAGGTCAAGAATATCTTAAGGCTTATATTACAAGCTACTATAAAGGACTGTTCGGCGCTCCATCTGAAGATATCTTGTCCATGAATGAGACTCAGACGGAAGACATACCCCAGGTCTCTAATGAGGAGAATACCTTTTTAAATTCCCCCTTCACAGAAGAGGAGATTAAAAAGGCGGTTTTCCAAATGGAGCATAATAAGGCTCCTGGGCCAGATGGCTTTCCTGCTGAGTTTTATCAACACTTTTGGGATGCCATTAAGACGGACCTTATTGAGTTGTTCCAATGTTGGCATGTTGGACAACTTCAATTGTTCCGTCTTAACTTTGGGGAAATTGTTTTGCTACCTAAGATTTTGGAGGCAGAAAGGATACAACAGTATAGACCAATATGCCTCCTTAACGTTAGCTTCAAAATTTTCACGAAGGTCTCAACCATTAGATTAAATTCGGTGGCTGATCATGTGGTTAAACCTACACAAACGGCTTTTATGCAAGGTAGGAATATCCTCGACGGAGTCGTGGTTTTACACGAGACCGTTCATGAGATGCACACTAAAAAGCTTAACGGAGTCATTTTCAAAATTGACTTTGAAAAGGCTTATGATAAAGTGAAGTGGTCGTTCCTCCAACAAACTCTGAGAATGAAAGGTTTTTCAGAGGAGTGGTGTGCTTTGATCCATAGTTGTGTTTCGGGAGGAAGTGTTGCCGTTAACGTCAATGATGAAATCGGACGCTTCTTCCAAACCAAAAAGGGATTAAGGCAAGGTGATCCTTTATCACCCATATTATTTAATATTGTGGCTGATATGTTAGCGATCATGATTGAACGAGCCAAGCTAGACGGCCAAATTGAAGGAGTAGTCCCACACCTAGTGGATGGGGGATTATCTATTCTTCAATATGCGGACGACACAATTCTTTTTATGGAACATGATCTAGATAAAGCAGTGAATCTGAAATTAATATTATCAGCATTCGAGCAGTTATCAGGATTGAAGATTAATTTCCATAAAAGTGAATTGTTTTGTTTCGGCGAGGCCCAGGATGCAGCTGCTCAATATGCCGATATATTCGGATGCGAGCAAGGTCAATTCCCTATTAAGTATTTGGGGATACCCATACATTATAGGAGACTGACTAATGCGGAATGGAAGCACGTCGAAGAACGTTTGCAAAAAAGGCTAGCTAGCTGGAAAGGCAAGTTGTTGTCCTTGGGTGGAAGATTGGTACTCATAAATTCAGTTTTAACCAACATGGTACTGTATATGATATCATTCTTCCAGCTACCTAAAGGGGTCTTACATAGATTGGATTATTTCCGATCGAGATTCTTTTGGCAAGGGGATAACGAGAAGAAGAAGTATCGACTGACCAGGTGGAATGTCGTTTGCCGTCCGAAGGACCAAGGAGGGTTGGGTATTCATGACCTTCAGGTCAAGAACTCTGCTCTCCTTGGTAAGTGGCTATTTAAGCTACTGACTTCGGATGGTGTCTGGCAAACGATCCTTAAGAGAAAATACATCGGCACAAAAGCGTTATCTCAGGTTGTATGGAAGCCTGGAGATTCACATTTTTGGGCTGGTCTCATGGCGACAAACAAAGACTTTTATCGCTTTGGGGTTTTCAAGATTAAGGACGGGTCGGAGATAAGATTTTGGGAGGATATATGGCTAGGAAATGCCACACTCCGAGGTCAATATCCGGCCCTATATAATATTGTGCGACATAAGGGAGATACGCTGGCCACGGTCATGCAAGAGTCACCCCCTAATGTTGCATTCAGGAGAGACTTAATCGGTCCTAGACTAGCGTCTTGGAATGCCTTGCTAGAGCGGTTAGCGATAGTGCAGCTGTCACAAGGCCACGATGAGTTTCGATGGAATCTCAATAGGAATGAAAAATTCTCTGTGGATTCTATGTATAGGGCGCTTGTCCAACCTGAAATACCAGTCGATAATAATTATAAAATATGGCAAATGAAGATACCTCTAAAGATTAAAGTCTTTGCATGGTATCTTCGAAAAGGTGTCATTTTAACGAAAGATAATCTTGTCAAGCGCAACTGGCAAGGGAGTAAGAAATGTGTTTCATGTGCTCATGATGAGACAATAAAACATCTATTCTTCACTTGTAAGGTTGCACGTTCTATTTGGTCAGCTATCCAAATGGCTTCAAACTTATATCAACCCACATCCGTTGCTAATATCTTTGGCAATTGGCTTAATGGGATAGATAATAAGCTTAAAACCATTCTTAGGATAGGAGCGCTTGCCGTCATATGGTCGCTCTGGCTATGTAGAAACGACAAGATCTTTTCAGATAAAAATTTCACTTGTTTGCAGGTTCTTTATCGATGCACGGGTATTCTCCGTTCGTGGTCCATCTTACAACGGGTGGAATATCGAGGCATTTTTATGGAGGCGTGTGCACGACTAGAAGCGGTGGCAAGGGATATTTTTATCCAACATGGGTGGCCGCGTGATCTACGCATAGAGCTACCTTGAGTGACGATAGTTTTTTCATTGTAACTTGCCATACACTATTTTATTTTTTCTTTTCTTTTGGTGACTTGCGGCTGTGTGCATCTTAGCTATGCAGAGGCCGGGTGTACTTACTTAAACCTTTTGAGTAATAAAGCCCCTTTTCCAAAAAAAATGAGAAAGGCTAGTAATAGCGCCCCATTTTGGCTTATTAGTAGTGCCCCATGGCGCGCTACTGATAGCACGCTACAGATAATTTGTAGCAGCAGCACGCACTGGCAACCGCTACTTCTACGTAGGGTTAGCAGTAGCGCCTCCTGGATTGGGCGCTACTAATAGATATAGCGGCAGCGCCTGCCTCTGTCAGACGCTACTAGTAATATTTTTCAATTTTTTTCTTTTTCTGCTTATTTTCTCATATTTGTTTGTACAGGTTTTATAGTATAATGCACACAATAGTATCATCAATTTATAGACATACACACGTCAATATCTCATACACAGACAATAGTCTAAACCGATCATCTCATATATATTATCACATGATCATAATATCCAACACAAAGGTCAACTTTTCCTAGTTTCACTTCGCTAATATCCAACAACATAATATTTAACAACAACTACGAACCAACCTACTGATCACGACCACAAGGTGAAATGAAAAATAATATTTAACATTTCATTATGTAATATGGAGAAAAACTTGTCTCCATGTTTGATGTTCATCCGATTCACTTTCCTTTTCCATCCTCTTATTCTTACGCAGCCATCATCTTCATCTTGAGTGGAGTAGTCAGTGCTGAAGAGGACATTCCATGCCCGTGCAGAAACAACTGTAAGCTCGCCTTGAGGAGGCATCCACTTAGGCGTACATGCTGCCGGGATTCTCTGTTGAAAACATACGAGTAAAATACTTAGTAATACATTATACTTAATGTTAGGTCAAAAAATTCTGAAAATGGACTAGTGTGATAGAATAGTAAAAAATCTTACCATGATATTATCTTTTACATGTCCTGAAAACAACTTGACAACAAATGGAACATATTCAAGTTCACAAACGAAGGAACACCTTTAAGAACATTGATGAAATCATCTTGTTCATCAATTATCAGGCCAAATCCACCATTATGAAAAGTATTATCAAACATATTCCAAACTTCATTTGGAGCTTGGAGATAAACTAACAATTATAAATAAGTTGTCAACTTAGAAAGCAAGAAAATAAGAAAGTAAACAAGTCAAAGTTGTTTAAGAAACTCACGTGGAGATAGAACCAGCTTAATGTCGTCCACTAGCATCCAAATGTCCTTATTTCGAAATGTTTGACCATCTCGACGACGAAGTCCAAGATCAAATGTTATTTGCATATCATCCTCTAATGCATATGACTTGCATAGTGCATACCAATTTGGACAATCAAAATATGTGCTATTTGGTTCATTAAAGACCTTGACCTTTACAGTTATACCATCTTTCGTCTTAATATTGACATATTTTTTGACATTCTCACGCCACTCATCGATTTTGACAAAGTCGCGGACATGAGGTCTTGCGTAGCAAGGGATGTGCTAGTTGATTATAAAAAAATACACGTCAAAACAAAAAGTAAGTGAAGCATGCTTAAATAAGAAGATTTCGATGAAGTTTCATACCGTTTGAAATTCGAAGCGCTCCCTAAGCGTGATGGAGAAGTATCTTTCTTCCTCCCCATCCAACTCTGGAAACTTGTCGCACCGACCCGAGTCATCGCCACAATAGTCGCACCCGGGGATTCTATCGTCGTCAACCATTTTCTGTGTTCATAATTCAAAAATTAGGCATTTAAAACAAAAGGAAAAACAGATGAACTCAAATAGCAAAAGTAATGATTAAAAGTAGGAAAACGATTCTAGCATATGTCACTACATTCCTTCTGCTCAAAATTTTTTATACTAACTAACAAATTAACAAAAACGAATATGGGATGATACAATTCCAATTAGTGTCTCATATTTAGATTAAACACATAAGCGAATCAGGGGGGAGTGTGGCAGCTACCCAAGTAGGATGCACAAGTTTCGTACTTGTACATATCACAAGGGTAGATGCACGCTCTCCCCCGATGTCAAATTGTGTCAGAACGGTTTTAATCATCGACATTTAAAACGAAAGAAAAAAAAGGATGAACTCAAATAAAAATGCAATATATCGGTTTTTGCCACATACTTAGGTTGAACACACACAAACAACTACAGGGATGGCGTTAGCGAGCCAAGTAGGATGCACAAGATTTATATTTGCGTATATCATAAGGCTCGCTAACCCATGCCTGCTGTCACATGGTGTCACAACGGTGTTTTAATCATCGGCATATCAGTTTTGTCTCATACTTACATTGGACACACACAAGTGATTTCAGGGATGGAGCCAGTGACCCAAGTAGGATGCACAAGTTCCGTACTTGTGCATATCACAAGGATCAATGGCCCCATCCCTAACGTCAAATAGTGTCACAATAATGTATTTTAATCATCGACATTCTAAAAAGAAGGAAAACAATGACGAACAATAATATCAGCGAATGCAACAATAATATCACTCATACATATATATCGAGTAATACAATGGTAAACAACATGACTTGCGTAGTGCTTGGTCATACATATATACATATAATACATGACTAATACAGTAAACAACGTCGGGTGCGGATGGTAGCCACCCAAAGAGAAGGAACCACCACGAACTCGTAGCTCGGGTGAGATCCCTGAATAACCTTCTAGGTCCTCCATGACCCGGTGTCCAACGCCACCAATTAGCGACGGACGTGCTCGTCCTCCTCCCTGACACGTCGGCGTACAATCTATTCGAAGGTCGGCTGCCTCTGCACCGACTGTGGCCCACGCGACCGCCACCAAAGAAGATTCGGGTCGACGACAGGACCCGGATTCCTCACTAAGCGGCGCGCCTCGGAGATCACCTCCTAGTGCCAGCTCCGGGGAGCCCAAGCCCGGACATCGCCCATCCCATCAAGCAGGTGCTCTCCAACGCGGCGACGACGGGGATGCGGGCCAGGCATCATTGTTGAGAACTTATTTAATATACAAAATTTTATTAAAATGAACGAGTGAAAATTTTATACTAACTAACAAATTAACAAAATAAGACAAAAATACTTCCGGCAAAATTTTCGTTTCGACAAATTTAACTCCCGTTTCGACAAATCCCGGGCACTCGATATGTCCTACTTTTCTAGCACAAGTCACGCCAAAATCCACAAAAATTTCGGCATGACATTTGCTAAAAAATGGACATATCGAGCGCCAGAAATTTGCCTTCATGGAAATTAATCGACATTCCGGCAAAACAATGGTCACTCATAACTCTGCAAACAATGATCATAATTACTCAATATGCTAACAAAAGGACAATTTAAACTATACAAGCACCACACACACATATTTAAACTAGAGGAGGATCACTAATGATCTTCTGTGCTGCTCAAGTTATAATATTTTTCACTAGCAATAATATGAACCCTAACAATGCATCCATAGCAATAGCAATTTGTCATAGCAATAGCAATTTTTCAAATCCTAACAATGCATGAGGTAGAGATGGATGCGGGAGTGGGGAGGAGGTGAGAGATCTCACTTACGACGGAGGCGGCGACGGCGTGGAGTGTACGGCGGCGATGGCGACGGCGTCGAGTGGAAGACGGCGACTGGACGACGGCGGGTCGGGGCAGCGGCGGGTCAGGGCGACGGCGAAGTCGGGGCAGCGGCGGGTCGGGCCGACGGCGCGGTCGAGGCGGCGACGCGGGGGAAGAAGAGAAGGAGAGTGAGAGAGAGAGAGAGAGAGAAATGTGAGAGAAAGGAGAGGGTTATGCCCGTTATGTGCGATCCACTTTAACAGCAGCGGGCGACAGGTCGGGGGCACTACTGCTACGTCACTAGTAGTAGCGCGCTTTACAGGAAAGCGCTACTACTACAACTTTTCAGCTGGGTTTGGTGGTGACCACCTTTATCAGTAGCGGGCGCACGTAAGAGGCGCTACTGATAGAGGGCTAGCAGTAGCCGGCACCCTTAGAAGGCGCTACTGGTAATTAGCAGTAGCGCCCTCAGGAGAGGGCCGCTACTGTTAAGTCTCTACCTATAAGCTTTTTCCTAGTCATCATTTTCTACGATTCGTTCTAGGAGATAGAGGCTAGGTGTCTTAGGTGCACATTAGGGCTCCCCAATGCATTGTTTCTTAGCACTATATCATATGTGCAATAAAAACTTAAGATACAATCTCCACAATGCATTGTTTCTTAGAGATTGTATCTTATTTAATGATTTTAGCTCCATGCATAAATATGATTGGTCTAACCATGCTTTTTGCATATGACCACGTGCAAGGGTTGTATCTTAAATAAGATACAACCTCTCTCTCTTTCTTCATTAAGTATCATGCCACATAAGCAAAATACCTATGATTTCGTGCTAAGATACTAGCATTGGGAGTGCCCTTACAAAAAATAAAAAATAAAGCTCTAATCAACATAACATAATTGTTCTATCCATACTCAAATGCAAAAAGATGTGAATGCAAATGTTTATGTTTAGTAGAAGTAGTAGGAATCTGATGACCACCGGGTTCGGTGACCCTTTCTATTGCGGCCCTTAGATCAGAATCATGTGGCCTTCACTAACTGCTTCTGTACGTAGTAAAGCGAGCGAAATTAGGAAAAGATCTGGCAATCGCGTGCATCTGTGCCGTAGATGGTACATTCAATTGATGGAACGTTGCGCGTCTTGTGGTAGAGGCTATCCACCTATCCACTAGTCTGTCTTGTACCAGCGTGCGCTCACACGACGTCCACAGCGTCTTTTTGTTGCCACCGCGCCCGTGTTGCTCGTTTCCTGCTCACGCCCCTCACACCGCCCGTTGTCTGCTCGCTCTCACCGGCTTTTACTCACGCCAGGGAGGTGCTCTCTGCTTCGTTGGTGGTGGGTGGTGGGAAAAGAGGAGAGCGAAGAGGGAAAGTTGGATGGACGATGGGCTAGGCTGAACAAAGCAGACCAAAATCGGACCCAAATCCACCTCAAATTTATGATAAAAATGGACTGCAATTACATAAAGATAATCTTGATCATGTTAGAAAGCTCACAAGGTCTACAACAATGAAGCACATGAAAGAGAGTCAAGCATCTAGCTACTTCTATGGACCCATAGTCGAAGGGTGGAGTAGCTACGCATCATCCGGAACGGAAGCATGTTGGGGAACAAGCCTCCGGTGATGATCCTTTCCTCCGGCAGGATGCCGGATCAGAGCTCCAAAAGGCCTAGATCATACTTTCGAGATTGCGGCGGAATGACGACAACTTGTAAAAAACTTCTTCCTTCCCGATATATATATATATATATATATATATATATATATGGGAAAAGGGGGAGCCATGGGGTGGCCACATACCCCTAGTGGGTAGAGGAAGATGCTAAGGGGGTGGCCCCATGCCCCCTGGCCGGCACCTCTCCTGGTGGCCCTCCTTCACGACTTCTTTGGCTATCTGTCTTCGTCTCAGATAAATATCGACTTCTGTAAAATTTTCAGCGAATTCTTAGATAGTAGGTTTATTCCTTTATGTGAAGTCAGCGATCTAACGAAATTCTTGTGCGAAAAGTTTGTGGCGATGAAGATCAGGCCAACATGCTGCTTTTGTGTGAAGTCAGCAATGTCATGGAATTCACTGCCATGGTAGAAGAGTGCACTACCATGGGATCCTTAATTTTAGCCGAGAAGAAGGAGAATGTCAAGCTCATGGAGAAAGCACAATGAAGAGGAAAGAGGATCAGGCGATAGTAGCAAGCACGTAGTTATAAAGTACCATTACATCAGAGATTGTGTGAAAGAAAGAAAGATGATGTTGAGTATGTCAATACGAACGATTAACTCGCCGATATTTTGACCAAGTCACTTGGGAGGGTGAAGGTTCAGGAAATGTGTGAGAGGATTAAAGGCAGTTAATTAGGGGGGTACATGAATGTGAGCCCCTATAAACCCATACTAGTAGCAGAACGTAAAGTCTACAAGAAGAATGCATGTTTACGTTTTATGTCTGAGTCTAAGTTCGTAAAGAATGTAACTTTACGTCCAAGTATAACACGTAAATTTACTTTCCAAGTCTAAGAGTAAGTTTAAAGATTGAAAGCTAGTTTAAGCGTGATCGACTTTTTATCTTGGCAGCATCATGTTTGGCAAGTATCGTAGGCCGTGTTGGACGCGTGGTCGGCTATTTGACCCCTATATAAGTGGAATAAAAATCTAGGAAAAGGTGTGCGTTGGTGCAACCAAAAAACTCATCTGTGTTCGGTCTTGTGTTTTTTCATCTCATCTATCACATTTAGATACGATCCGTAAGCCAACACTAACAAAAGGAGATACTCACATCACACGTTCTATTACTCAGTTAAGGGAAAATAACGATACATGAATCACAGAGGCAGTACGCCCTTACCAGGGTACCTCGATTTCAGTTTGTGATCTATTCCAAGATGCTCAGTCCCTTCTTCAAGCTATATCTATATAAGGCTAGATTGGCTAAATGGGATATCTTGTGCAGACCTAAAGATCAAGGAGGTCTGGGCATCGAAAATTTGGAAATTAAGAACTTGTGCTTGCTTAGTAAGTGGCTATTCAAGTTACAAAACGAGGGTGGTGTTTGACAAGAATTACTTCATAATAAATATCTATATTCCAAGACTTTGTCTCAGGTGGAGGCAAAATCTTCGGATTCACCTTTTTGGAAAGGCTTGATGAAGGTCAAGAATGCGTTCTTCATGCGAGGCTCATTTGTGATTGGGAATGGCCAATCTATAAATTTTTGGGAAGACACCTGGCTTGGTGACTCTCCTCTTGCGGTACAATATTCCTCTCTTTATAATGTTGTGCTTAGAAAAGATGCTACGGTTCAATCTATTCTTGGATCAACTCCTTTGAACATCCAATTTAGGAGGGCCTTGATTGGAGATAAATGGACGTCATGGTTACACTTAGTTCGAAGATTGATGATGATTAATCTCTCTCATTCTCCAAATGTATTTAGATGGAGACTAAATACTAACGGGGTCTTTACTGTCAAGTCTATGTATGCGGATCTCATTAATACGGGGCCGAGGTTCCGCAGAAAACATATTTGGAAAATTAAAGTTCCATTAAAGATAAAAAATTTCATGTGGTTTGTTCAACGAAAAGTGATTCTCACTAAGGATAACCTGGTTAGAAGAAACTGGAAAGGATGTAAAAAATATTGTTTTTGTGATCAAGAGGAAACAATTCAACATCTTTTTATATCTTGCCCTTTTACTGTGTTGATTTGGCGTATTATTCATGTGGCTTATAATTTATCACCTCCAACTAGTATCACTAATTTGTTTGGGAACTGGTTTGCTGGCATTAATAAAAAACTTAAGGGTCATATCCGTGTAGGGGTTTATGCCTTACTTTGGGCAATTTGGAATTGCCGGAATGATTGTGTTTTTAATAGATCACGATCTTCTAATTTTTTGCAGGTTATCTTCAGAACTACTTCTTCAATCCGTACGTGGTCCTTACTACAGCGTGGGGACACTACGGAGCTCATGGCCTCTGGGTGCAGCCATTTGGAGATGGTCGCACAGGCATTGTTCAACTGATTTGGGTGGCAACACACTAGTAGATTATGTGGTTGATGAGTCATGTAATCTTTTGTTTTGTTACCGACCGATTGTGGTCTTTTTGCTTCACATTTAGTTTACGTTGTTGGACTACTTGAGCTACTTTTGATGCTTTTAATAAATTGGATGTGTGCATCAATTGATGCAGAGGCCGGGACACCCCTTTTCAAAAAAAAAAACTATATAAGGCAAACTCTCACACTTAACAAACGGGTCCCAGGTTAAGCTGTCAATGACATACTCAGCTAGTGATCCAAGCGATGCATGCATATCGTGCGGGTGATTACTTGCGCGTGACTTGATCGTGTTGGTCCTTCCACACAATGCCCCCCTGCTTTTCTCTGTTCGTTCTGAACTTGTTCAGCTTCTGCCTTCTTTTGCGCTGCTGCCACTTCTTCACAACCTGTGTGGCAGCCGATTCTGGTAAGGATGGAGGCTTTCTCTCCCTGTGCTCTCTACCGCCATGGTGGAGGAAGAGATCCAGTAGGTAATCTTTCTCAGGTAGACCGTTGTGTCGGAGACAGGACCTCCGACAAAGGATCTCTGATCGAAACGCGCTACTCCCATCAGGCAGCGAAGCCGGGAGGGGAAAATAGAGTCGCTCCACCAAGAAACCGATGGTGATCCAAATGGTCGCACTTCGAAGCAGATGCAACTAACCCAACTTGGCATCCGTTTCTCCTCTTCTTGGCGAGCGTGGATGACGAGATCTTCATTCGGCGTGGCTGTGTCTATACCTATCAATGTGTCCACCGCATTTGAGATTTCGGTTCAACATTGTGCCCTCGAAGCACAAGGACCACATTACATTCTACCACTTGGATCAGCTGTATTGACTTGCAAAACTAATGACATATTTTTGGGTCCTTCGGGATCATTTATTGTTCAAAAAAAATAGAAGACACCTTGCTGCCGCCGTGTACACGTGCGCGTCCATGTGCGTGTGCCTGTGCGTGTGTGTACGTACATCCTAGTAACCCAAGTCGTATCATTTTCTACGGGTGGTTGAGATACTTACAAGCCATGACTTTCAACTTTGTACTTTTGCTAGGTCTTCACATGCCCATATCTCTCTACATATACCCCCCAAGATACAACATCTCTCTCAATGCATGCAACAATTGTCAATGACCACCACAGTATGATCTATTTCATATTGTCCCATATCTTACGGATTCAAGATCTATTTGCCGGGTGAGGTGAACGGTAATCGGATTGATAGGCATTAGGAAGTATTTAGCCGCCGTCAGTACTCCACTGTGTGAAAAACGAAAGCTAAGCACTGGCTGTGTCGTTAGGCGTTGCTCCTAGTGTTGAAAAGTTGTTGACTTATCGCTCGACCTAGCTAAATAGAGAAGTTGCTCACCTAAGCCTCAAAAGATGAATCTGGACCCGGCTTGGTCAAATCTTGAGTTCTACCGGGTCCGTCGGCAAGCCTAGGAACTCTCTCTCCCATGGTTAGAATGTCTCTCATGCACAACTAGATTCGGCAGCGGCGACTTTGCGCCGTCTTCTTTTTTGAGGACGTTGTTGTAGAGCCTATATGTATTAGGATGTAGCGTGGGGTTGTGTGTAGTTTTGTCGATACCTGCTGCTAGTCGCGTAGCTGCACCGCTCATCTCAAAATCGGCTTTGTAAGAGGATTACTTCACCACCTTGTATCGTTCGGTCGTGTCCTGGATTCGATTTCTTTATCTATAAAATGGGACGAAAGCCTAATTTCTTAGTCGGTCGGGCACAATTTGCTATCCGTTTCTCCTCTTCTTGACAAGTGTGCAAGGTGCAACGATGGAAATTTCCATCTAAAGTGGTTGTGTCTCCCGCGATGGATATTTTGGTTCCACGGTGTGGCCTTGAAGCAGAAGGACCCATCGTTCAACAACTTGTATTCAGGGTCCTTTCTGCAAAGTATTTGGGTTGAATTGTAATTTTATTCTTTCAAGGTCCTAGGATCAGTTCTACTGAATTGCCAAATTAATATGAAAGTTTTGTGCCTTTGAGTTCAGATAAAATGAAGCACATATCGTATTTTTATTTCAATTTTGGGATTACTTAACTCGTTTATCGTGCAAGGATGCATCCTCACATTGTGCAAGTCTGTATCCGCCTAATACACATTATTTAGCTAGGTCTTCGCATGGCCATTACATGTCCAGATCTCTCTCTATACATATACCTTCCAATATATAATATATCTTGCAATGCACATTAGTAGTAACGGTCCATTTGTTTCGGTTTCAGAGGCCCTTTTGTCCCGGTTCCAGAATCGGGACTAAAGGGTCGTTACTAAAGTCCAATACCTTAGTCCCGGTTTACCCACGAATCGGTACTAAAGGTCCTCGACGTGGGTTGTTGTGATGCACTAGGCGGAGGTCAATTTTGTCCCAATTTGGTAGCACCCAATTTTGGTAAACAAATATGGTAGCACCCAATTTTGTCCGTTCTGGCTCTGTTTTCATCCCTAATGTTATGTCTAAGTATATTTGGTAATTTCAAGATCGATCACCTTGTCTTCAAGAAAAGGAAAAAAATATCATCATTGCAATGCCTATGCACCATCATAAGGGAACTTCAAGTACAAGTTGTGTCGACCCATCATTGCCTTTCTCGGTGCATTTTCGCAAGCAATTTGAGTGTTTTATTAATCAATTAAGTGATTATGTTTTTTCTTTTTAAGTCAAAGGTTTAACTTCATCTATAGTAGGATAAACGTATGTTTATTTGTATTAATTAAAGCTTAGCTAACTTCCATTTCATATTAAACTAGCTTTCTTTTTCTCAACGTGCCTAAATCATATGAATTTCATCTTAATTAAAAAAGCTTCAAAATTCATTCACTCAATGATTACTATTGTGGTTCTATCAACGGAGTAAAATAAGATTAAAGGGTGTTCTGGAGACTAGAGACATAGTTCTTCTTTCATATTTTGAAGGGAGCGACAGAGATTTAGCTACAAGGTTTGTGGATGTTCTAAGAAAGCATCATATATTGTTCACGTCAGTTCTGAGATGGCTAACCACACCTCTCGTGCGGTTCTAAAGAAACATCCATGTGTGAGTCGCGTCTTTCTTTATGACATCCCAATGCTTGTAAGATAAAAACCAATTTATCATTTACTAGAGGTGGTTAAGAGCTCTATAAGCCAGGACATTCTGACTTGTACCCACAGCTACATATTTTTTTATACCTAGAACTGCACATGGCCATTACATGCCCTATACCCAGACTTCTCTCTATATATATCCCAAAGCTATACCATGTCTTGGAAATCATGCAAGAACCATCACCTTTTTTTTAGAGGAACAACAACTATCGCCCTAATTAACCACCAGAGTATGATCTACATACTCCTTTCTTCTTCTCCCCTTACGTATGTATGCAGAATCGGGTTGGTTACCGACGTGTGATGAATGGTACTAATAGGATTACGAGGTATTGGGGAAAATGAAGCTACAGGAAATCATGAGTAATCTAAAAGAAGAACCGTAAACGCTCGCTGCCAAGCTAAGTATCGTTAATTGGGTTGGGAACAAGCAAGCTCAAAAGGCTCGTCTTGGCCAGGCTCATCAAACCTCTCTAAACAAGGCTTGGACATAACTTCGTCAATGCTTAAGGTCTTCTAGTGAAGCTCACGAGCCCAGGGTCTTAATACTCGCGCACATGATGGGCGACATTCTAGACACCACTAGCCGTCAAACTCCATTCCTTGTCCATCCTCTTTAGACATACGTACTAAACTAGACACCTACGTAATTGTTCAGCACTAATACAATATTGCATTTAGTCACTAACATATTCGTATTATATTGTAGGCATCTCAACGATTATTTAAGTGTTTGCTTTCTCTATGGTTCAAGGGTTTTTATGTTTTTCTAATACTAACTTCTGGGTTCGTGTCCACTCCGTATTTGATACATGCTCGTATTCGATAATATCTTAATTCATATTCATTTCTTGGGGTTCCGTATTCGTTTCCGCTTCTGCAAAAAAATAGGAAAACAAATGTGGTAGCCCCCAGTTTTGTCCGTTCTCGTTCTGTTTTCATCCCTAATGTTAGGTCTAAGTATATTTTGTGAATTTTAAGATCGATCACCTTGTCTTCAAGAAAGGAAAAAAAATATCATCATTGCAATGCTTATGCACCATCAAAAGGGAACTTCAAGAACATGTTGTGCCATCGACCCATCATTGCCTTTCTCGGTGCATTTTCGCAAGAAATTTGAGTGTTTTATTAATCAATTAAGTGATTATGTTTTTTACTTAAGGCAAAGGTTTAACTTCATCTATAGTACGATAACAATATGTTTATTTGTATTAATTAAAGCTTAGCTTAACTTCCATTTCATATTAAACTAGCTTTCTTTCTATCAACATGCATACATCATATGAATTTCATCATAATTAAAAAAACTTCAAAAATCATTACTCAATGATTACTATGGTGGTTCTGTCAATGAAATAAAATAAGGTTAAAGGGTGTTGTGGAGACTAGAGACATAGTTCTTTTTTCATATTTTGAAGGGAGCGACAGTGATTTAGTTACAAGGTTTGTGGATGTTCTAAGAAAGCATCATCTATTGTTGACGTGAGTTCTCAGATAGCTAACCACACCTGTCGTGCGGTTCCTAAAGCAACATCCATGTGTGTGTCGCGTCTTTCTATATGACATCCCAATGCTTGTAAGATAAAAACCAATTTATCATTTACTAGAGGTGGTTAAGAGCTCTATAAGCCAGGACATTCTGACTTGTACCCACAGCTACATATTTTTTTTACCTAGAACTGCACATGGCCATTACATGCCCTATACCCAGACTTCTCTCTATATATATCCCAAAGCTATACCATGTCTTGGAAATCATGCAAGAACCATCACCTTTTTTTTAGAGGAACAACAACTATCGCCCTAATTAACCACCAGAGTATGATCTACATACTCCTTTCTTCTTCTCCCCTTACGTATGTATGCAGAATCGGGTTGGTTACCGACGTGTGATGAATGGTACTAATAGGATTACGAGGTATTGGGGAAAATGAAGCTACAGGAAATCATGAGTAATCTAAAAGAAGAACCGTAAACGCTCGCTGCCAAGCTAAGTATCGTTAATTGGGTTGGGAACAAGCAAGCTCAAAAGGCTCGTCTTGGCCAGGCTCATCAAACCTCTCTAAACAAGGATTGGACATAACTTCGTCAATGCTTAAGGTCTTCTAGTGAAGCTCACGAGCCCAGGGTCTTAATACTCGCGCACATGATGGGCGACATTCTAGACACCACTAGCCGTCAAACTCCATCCCTCGTCCATCCTCTTTAGACATACGTACTAAACTAGACACCTACGTAATTGTTCAGCACTAATACAATATTCCATTTAGTCACTAACATATTCGTATTATATTGTAGGCATCTCAACGATTATTTAAGTGTTTGCTTTCTCTATGGTTCAAGGGTTTTTATGTTTTTCTAATACTAACTTCTGGGTTCTTGTCCACTCCGTATTTGATACATGTTCGTATTCGATAATATCTTAATTCATATTCATTTCTTGGGGTTCCGTATTCGTTTCCGCTTCTGCAAAAAAATAGGAAAACAAATGTGGTAGCACCCAGTTTTGTCCGTTCTCGCTCTGTTTTCATCACTAATGTTAGGTCTAAGTATATTTTGTGAATTTTAAGATCGATCACCTTGTCTTCAAGAAAGGAAAAAAAATATCATCATTGCAATGCTTATGCACCATCAAAAGGGAACTTCAAGTACATGTTGTGCCATCGACCCATCATTGCCTTTCTCGGTGCATTTTCGCAAGAAATTTGAGTGTTTTATTAATCAATTAAGTGATTATGTTTTTTATTTAAGGCAAAGGTTTAACTTCATCTATAGTACGATAACAATATGTTTATTTGTATTAATTAAAGCTTAGCTTAACTTCCATTTCATATTAAACTAGCTTTCTTTCTATCAACATGCATACATCATATGAATTTCATCATAATTAAAAAAACTTCAAAATTCATTACTCAATGATTACTATGGTGGTTCTGTCAATGAAGTAAAATAAGGTTAAAGGGTGTTGTGGAGACTAGAGACATAGTTCTTTTTTCATATTTTGAAGGGAGCGACAGTGATTTAGTTATAAGGTTTGTGGATGTTCTAAGAAAGCATCATCTATTGTTGACGTGAGTTCTCAGATAGCTTACCACACCTGTCGTGCGGTTCCTAAAGCAACATCCATGTGTGTGTCGCGTCTTTCTTTATGACATCCCAATGCTTGTAAGATAAAAACCAATTTATCATTTACTAGAGGTGGTTAAGAGCTCTATAAGCCAGGACATTCTGACTTGTACCCACAGCTACATATTTTTTTATACCTAGAACTGCACATGGCCATTACATGCCCTATACCCAGACTTCTCTCTATATATATCCCAAAGCTATACCATGTCTTGGAAATCATGCAAGAACCATCACCTTTTTTTTAGAGGAACAACAACTATCGCCCTAATTAACCACCAGAGTATGATCTACATACTCCTTTCTTCTTCTCCCCTTACGTATGTATGCAGAATCGGGTTGGTTACCGACGTGTGATGAATGGTACTAATAGGATTACGAGGTATTGGGGAAAATGAAGCTACAGGAAATCATGAGTAATCTAAAAGAAGAACCGTAAACGCTCGCTGCCAAGCTAAGTATCGTTAATTGGGTTGGGAACAAGCAAGCTCAAAAGGCTCGTCTTGGCCAGGCTCATCAAACCTCTCTAAACAAGGCTTGGACATAACTTCGTCAATGCTTAAGGTCTTCTAGTGAATCTCACGAGCCCAGGGTCTTAATACTCGCGCACATGATGGGCGACATTCTAGACACCACTAGCCGTCAAACTCCATCCCTTGTCCATCCTCTTTAGACATACGTACTAAACTAGACACCTACGTAATTGTTCAGCACTAATACAATATTGCATTTAGTCACTAACATATTCGTATTATATTGTAGGCATCTCAACGATTATTTAAGTGTTTGCTTTCTCTATGGTTCAAGGGTTTTTATGTTTTTCTAATACTAACTTCTGGGTTCGTGTCCACTCCGTATTTGATACATGCTCGTATTCGATAATATCTTAATTCATATTCATTTCTTGGGGTTCCGTATTCGTTTCCGCTTCTGCAAAAAAATAGGAAAACAAATGTGGTAGCACCCAGTTTTGTCCGTTCTCGTTCTGTTTTCATCCCTAATGTTAGGTCTAAGTATATTTTGTGAATTTTAAGATCGATCACCTTGTCTTCAAGAAAGGAAAAAAAATATCATCATTGCAATGCTTATGCACCATCAAAAGGGAACTTCAAGTACATGTTATGCCATCGACCCATCATTGCCTTTCTCGGTGCATTTTCACAAGAAATTTGAGTGTTTTATTAATCAATTAAGTGATTATGTTTTTTACTTAAGGCAAAGGTTTAACTTCATCTATAGTACGATAACAATATGTTTATTTGTATTAATTAAAGCTTAGCTTAACTTCCATTTCATATTAAACTAGCTTTCTTTCTATCAACATGCATACATCATATGAATTTCATCATAATTAAAAAAACTTCAAAAATCATTACTCAATGATTACTATGGTGGTTCTGTCAATGAAATAAAATAAGGTTAAAGGGTGTTGTGGAGACTAGAGACATAGTTCTTTTTTCATATTTTGAAGGGAGCGACAGTGATTTAGTTACAAGGTTTGTGGATGTTCTAAGAAAGCATCATCTATTGTTGACGTGAGTTCTCAGATAGCTAACCACACCTGTCGTGCGGTTCCTAAAGCAACATCCATGTGTGTGTCGCGTCTTTCTATATGACATCCCAATGCTTGTAAGATAAAAACCAATTTATCATTTACTAGAGGTGGTTAAGAGCTCTATAAGCCAGGACATTCTGACTTGTACCCACAGCTACATATTTTTTTTACCTAGAACTGCACATGGCCATTACATGCCCTATACCCAGACTTCTCTCTATATATATCCCAAAGCTATACCATGTCTTGGAAATCATGCAAGAACCATCACCTTTTTTTAGAGGAACAACAACTATCGCCCTAATTAACCACCAGAGTATGATCTACATACTCCTTTCTTCTTCTCCCCTTACGTATGTATGCAGAATCGGGTTGGTTACCGACGTGTGATGAATGGTACTAATAGGATTACGAGGTATTGGGGAAAATGAAGCTACAGGAAATCATGAGTAATCTAAAAGAAGAACCGTAAACGCTCGCTGCCAAGCTAAGTATCGTTAATTGGGTTGGGAACAAGCAAGCTCAAAAGGCTCGTCTTGGCCAGGCTCATCAAACCTCTCTAAACAAGGCTTGGACATAACTTCGTCAATGCTTAAGGTCTTCTAGTGAATCTCACGAGCCCAGGGTCTTAATACTCGCGCACATGATGGGCGACATTCTAGACACCACTAGCCGTCAAACTCCATCCCTTGTCCATCCTCTTTAGACATACGTACTAAACTAGACACCTACGTAATTGTTCAGCACTAATACAATATTGCATTTAGTCACTAACATATTCGTATTATATTGTAGGCATCTCAACGATTATTTAAGTGTTTGCTTTCTCTATGGTTCAAGGGTTTTTATGTTTTTCTAATACTAACTTCTGGGTTCGTGTCCACTCCGTATTTGATACATGCTCGTATTCGATAATATCTTAATTCATATTCATTTCTTGGGGTTCCGTATTCGTTTCCGCTTCTGCAAAAAAATAGGAAAACAAATGTGGTAGCACCCAGTTTTGTCCGTTCTCGTTCTGTTTTCATCCCTAATGTTAGGTCTAAGTATATTTTGTGAATTTTAAGATCGATCACCTTGTCTTCAAGAAAGGAAAAAAAATATCATCATTGCAATGCTTATGCACCATCAAAAGGGAACTTCAAGTACATGTTATGCCATCGACCCATCATTGCCTTTCTCGGTGCATTTTCACAAGAAATTTGAGTGTTTTATTAATCAATTAAGTGATTATGTTTTTTACTTAAGGCAAAGGTTTAACTTCATCTATAGTACGATAACAATATGTTTATTTGTATTAATTAAAGCTTAGCTTAACTTCCATTTCATATTAAACTAGCTTTCTTTCTATCAACATGCATACATCATATGAATTTCATCATAATTAAAAAAACTTCAAAAATCATTACTCAATGATTACTATGGTGGTTCTGTCAATGAAATAAAATAAGGTTAAAGGGTGTTGTGGAGACTAGAGACATAGTTCTTTTTTCATATTTTGAAGGGAGCGACAGTGATTTAGTTACAAGGTTTGTGGATGTTCTAAGAAAGCATCATCTATTGTTGACGTGAGTTCTCAGATAGCTAACCACACCTGTCGTGCGGTTCCTAAAGCAACATCCATGTGTGTGTCGCGTCTTTCTATATGACATCCCAATGCTTGTAAGATAAAAACCAATTTATCATTTACTAGAGGTGGTTAAGAGCTCTATAAGCCAGGACATTCTGACTTGTACCCACAGCTACATATTTTTTTTACCTAGAACTGCACATGGCCATTACATGCCCTATACCCAGACTTCTCTCTATATATATCCCAAAGCTATACCATGTCTTGGAAATCATGCAAGAACCATCACCTTTTTTTAGAGGAACAACAACTATCGCCCTAATTAACCACCAGAGTATGATCTACATACTCCTTTCTTCTTCTCCCCTTACGTATGTATGCAGAATCGGGTTGGTTACCGACGTGTGATGAATGGTACTAATAGGATTACGAGGTATTGGGGAAAATGAAGCTACAGGAAATCATGAGTAATCTAAAAGAAGAACCGTAAACGCTCGCTGCCAAGCTAAGTATCGTTAATTGGGTTGGGAACAAGCAAGCTCAAAAGGCTCGTCTTGGCCAGGCTCATCAAACCTCTCTAAACAAGGATTGGACATAACTTCGTCAATGCTTAAGGTCTTCTAGTGAAGCTCACGAGCCCAGGGTCTTAATACTCGCGCACATGATGGGCGACATTCTAGACACCACTAGCCGTCAAACTCCATCCCTCGTCCATCCTCTTTAGACATACGTACTAAACTAGACACCTACGTAATTGTTCAGCACTAATACAATATTCCATTTAGTCACTAACATATTCATATTATATTGTAGGCATCTCAACGATTATTTAAGTGTTTGCTTTCTCTATGGTTCAAGGGTTTTTATGTTTTTCTAATACTAACTTCTGGGTTCTTGTCCACTCCGTATTTGATACATGTTCGTATTCGATAATATCTTAATTCATATTCATTTCTTGGGGTTCCGTATTCGTTTCCGCTTCTGCAAAAAAATAGGAAAACAAATGTGGTAGCACCCAGTTTTGTCCGTTCTCGCTCTGTTTTCATCCCTAATGTTAGGTCTAAGTATATTTTGTGAATTTTAAGATCGATCACCTTGTCTTCAAGAAAGGAAAAAAAATATCATCATTGCAATGCTTATGCACCATCAAAAGGGAACTTCAAGTACATGTTGTGCCATCGACCCATCATTGCCTTTCTCGGTGCATTTTCGCAAGAAATTTGAGTGTTTTATTAATCAATTAAGTGATTATGTTTTTTATTTAAGGCAAAGGTTTAACTTCATCTATAGTACGATAACAATATGTTTATTTGTATTAATTAAAGCTTAGCTTAACTTCCATTTCATATTAAACTAGCTTTCTTTCTATCAACATGCATACATCATATGAATTTCATCATAATTAAAAAAACTTCAAAATTCATTACTCAATGATTACTATGGTGGTTCTGTCAATGAAGTAAAATAAGGTTAAAGGGTGTTGTGGAGACTAGAGACATAGTTCTTTTTTCATATTTTGAAGGGAGCGACAGTGATTTAGTTATAAGGTTTGTGGATGTTCTAAGAAAGCATCATCTATTGTTGACGTGAGTTCTCAGATAGCTTACCACACCTGTCGTGCGGTTCCTAAAGCAACATCCATGTGTGTGTCGCGTCTTTCTTTATGACATCCCAATGCTTGTAAGATAAAAACCAATTTATCATTTACTAGAGGTGGTTAAGAGCTCTATAAGCCAGGACATTCTGACTTGTACCCACAGCTACATATTTTTTTTACCTAGAACTGCACATGGCCATTACATGCCCTATACCCAGACTTCTCTCTATATATATCCCAAAGCTATACCATGTCTTGGAAATCATGCAAGAACCATCACCTTTTTTTAGAGGAACAACAACTATCGCCCTAATTAACCACCAGAGTATGATCTACATACTCCTTTCTTCTTCTCCCCTTACGTATGTATGCAGAATCGGGTTGGTTACCGACGTGTGATGAATGGTACTAATAGGATTACGAGGTATTGGGGAAAATGAAGCTACAGCAAATGGTGAGCAATCTAAAAGAAGAAACGTAAACGCTCGCTGCCTAGCTAAAGGTCGTGGCTTGGGTTGGAAACAAGTTGATACAAGCCAGCTCAAGGCTCGTCCTGGCCAGGCTCATCAAAACGCTGAAATCAAGTCTTGGACATGACTTTCCCAATGCTTAATGTCTTCTAGTGATGCTCGCAAATCCAGCAATTCCCTGCATGCTCACCTTGTCTCTCCGACATGCGTTGGCTACCGTCCTGATACTGATCCCCCCAAGCTTGCGATGCGCCCCATGCTGACCACAAAAGATCCCGTGCCCCATACCTAGCTATATAAATGAGCCAGGGCATTCTCCACCACGAGGAAGAAGGCTAGTAGTGAAGCTCTTCACAATGTGTAAACTGAACTCACAGGTGTCCTTCCGTGAAAGTCCATGCACTACGGGACGGAGGCAATACGCCGACGGCCGGCTGCCGTCGGCGTAGGCCTACCCCGACGACCGCCGTCGGCGTATAGCCGTCGGGCCAGGTTTCCCTCGGGCTTGACCTAAAAGCCGTCGGCGTACTCCAGGCCGTCGGCGTATACTGGCCCCCGACGGGCTTTATGTGGCCGTCGGCATAGGGCCGTCGGCGTAGAGCTCGTGGGCCTCACACTGGGCTTAACGGCCGTTAGGCCTGGTCGCTCTCTACGCCGACGGTCGGGCCGTCGGCGTAGGTTGCCACGCGGCAAGCTGTGGGTGAGCTGGGCTTGGGGTCTACGCCGACGGCCTGGCCGTCGGGGTAGGTCCCCTTCCAGGCAGGCCACGCGTCACCCCCTCGTGTGATCTGGGCAGAGGGCCTAAGCCGACGGCCTGGCCGTCGGCGTAGGCTGTGCCATTTGGCCCAGAATACGGCCTACGCTGACGGCCTGGCCGTCGGCTTAGGTACTGGCAGGGTACCTATTTTTCTCTGTTTTGCTACGTTTCCTGCATATACATACTTCTAGTTGCACAGTATTCATCCACATATCATTATATAGCACATGCACATCAACAAAGAGCATAATAGATAGAGGCCCCACACAAGCTACAGTACTTGTCATCCGCAAAATGTTTCCAAAACAGAAGGCAACCTTTTGGACAACAATCTATCTTTATGTAGTCCATGCTTAGCGCTCGCGTGATTTTCTTGCATTCGTACAAGGTTTTAGGCAGACAATGACCATCGGGCAACGTGTTAGCATGTCTTACCAGAGTGGCTTCAAAGCATGAACGCGTCATGTTGAACTGGAGCTTTGAGGCTAGTGCTTGCGAGATGGTATCGAGCTGAGAAACATTTGCACCCGGGTACAGAGGCCTCTTAGCCGATTCCATCATATCATAGAACGCCTTAGCGGATGGCTCGGGATCCTGTGGTTCAGGCGGTTGCTCCGGTTCCGGCGGCCCCTCTGGTTCAGCACAAGGTGGAGACTCCGGCATGGCATCACGGAAATCCTCCAGCAAGTTTCGCATGCCATCGTACTCTATGCAATCGATCCGCTGCCGCATCACGTCAACTCTATCACGTTCATTCTGACTAAAGTCGACCGTCGTGACGAAGCCCGACATATACCCATAAGCCCAAAGGTGTTGTTTCATAACCTCCTTTCTAGCGCGATGACGATTTCTGCAACGGACGCAAGGGCAACGGGGATCAAGTGTCTTTGGACCACGGGCTATCTCCTGCACTACCATAGCGGTCTTCCATGCCCACTCATTTGTTCTTTCAACAGCACTAGTACGGCCACTATGCATCCACCCATTATCAGCCATCCTCTTCTGCTTTATTGAGAGCCAAACGACAAACATAACATTTCATAGCAAATAATATCATGAAACTAGATGCATCATATTTTAATTTTTCTACCGGGCAAAACGCATGCACCAACCTACATCTCTAATAGGTATGGAGGGTCCTAGCAGCCGCCGGATCCGTAGATTGAGTACGTTCTCCATGCTCCACCCCGGTCCGAGACAGAATTTCGGCAGCACCTCCCCGCTGCTCTCCTGATACACGTCTCGGAAAAAAGCCAAGAGGATGTGCATCCAGAGAACAACGGGGAGGCGCTGACGAAATCCTATCTCGGACCGGAGCAGAACATGGAAAACATACCCAATCTACGGATCCGACGACTGTCCCGTAAATGCCGCAAGGGTTACGCTTCATAATATGCTGACCACTAATGCATATTTATTCGCGTAACGCTCACGGACGGGAAGTGAAACCTAGTTTACGCGACTTGACGTGCAAAATGGAACCTAGTGACATAAAAAATGCGAGAGGGAGACGGAGTGCTAGCTCACCCTCGGCGCGTAGAGGAAGCAGTCGAACAGCAGTGGGTCCGGATAATGACGGGATGCCTCCTATCGAACTCATGTACCACAAATATAGGAATATAAATCAGCTTTGGCATGAAAAGATCATACATAAATATTTGTCTAAGCTACAACAATACAACACCAGAAACCTAATAGTGGACCAAAATATGCATTCATATTTTTTGCTAAGAATCAAGCATTGATAAGAATCTTCCATTTTTTTAATGTACTTCGTGCTATGTTTTGGTTTGTGCCTTTCACATCTTCTCTTCTTTGGTGACCGTGTGGAACAATTTTATTGACTAGAAATTTGTGCCTTTTTTTACAGTCAACCAAACACTAGAAATTTCGTCCACCATTGGTAGTTACATACAAGTAGATAAAAGCAACTAGTTGTATGCTAAAATTAAAAAGAATGAACATATCAAACATGCATAAGCAGGGGAGGAGCTCACCTTGAGCAGGGGAGCTGGCGGCGGCAATTGGTCTTCGGGATCGGCGGGAGGTGTGGCTTGGAGGAGGGGCTCGGCGGAGGGGCTCGGTGGAGGGGCTCGGCGGAGGGGCTCGGCGGGAGGTGTGGCTCGGAGGAGGGGCTCAGTGGAGGGGCGCGCGTCCAGCGGCGGAGGTGTGGCGGCGGGGCTCGGCGGAGGAGGAGGTGCGGCGGCGGAGAGGGCTCGAAGAAGGAGATCCGGCGTCGGTTCGGTGGTGGAGGGGCTCGGTGGCGAGGGGTGCGGCGGCGGGAGGGGTCGGGGTCGGGGGCGGGGGGTGCGGCGGCGGGGGGTGCGGCGGCGAGAGGGGTTGGGCGTGCGGTGGAGAGGCGGCCGGCGGCGAGAGGTGCGGCGGCGGGAGGGGTCGGGGTCGGGCCGGCGTGAGGAGGGATTTGGGTAGGGATTTGGGCACGGGGGAGACGACAGTTGACCAGGATGTCATGTGTCCGAATTTGGGGCGCGGGTCTACGCCGACGGCCAGGCCGTCGGTGTAGGTCTATTTATTTTTTAATCCTACATACGCCGACGGCCAGGCCGTCGGCATAGGCCCATTTTCATTTTTTTTATTTTTGTATTTTGTATGTTTTGAAGCATGTAAAAAAATATTTTTTTACACCATTGTAATAGTTTCTCAAACTAGTTCCCAAGTGTGACCCCCCCCCTTCGCAAACATTCGACACTCCGGCGGTGTTCCTCCGGCGAAACCCTAGATCGGGGGGCCCGCAGATCTACCCTTATAGCTTTCTCCGTACGAGGATGGACCAATGGACTTTTTTATCTATCTATGTTTGGTTAGCACATATGTACATGGAAAACCAAGGTTGAACACATTTCACCACATTATTCACACCGGTAGACCCGTACCGGGAGTTTCCACATACGGATCGACGATTTTACTAAGTGTTAGCCCATGTCCGTGAACAACGTCAGACACATGACCTACATATGCCATCTACAAACATTAAATCACACTTATAAACATAACCTAGCTCCACATGCAGGTTTTCCAATGATTCCGGCCCTCCGACGGTCATTCACCTCCGAAACCCTAGATCGGGGGGGCCCGCAGATCTACCCTTATAGCTTTCTCCGTACGAGGATGGACCAATGGACTTTTTTATCTATCTATGTTTGGTTAGCACATATGTACATGGAAAACCAAGGTTGAACACATTTCACCACATTATTCACACCGGTAGACCCGTACCGGGAGTTTCCACATACGGATCGACGATTTTACTAAGTGTTAGCCCATGTCCGTGAACAACGTCAGACACATGACCTACATATGCCATCTACAAACATTAAATCACACTTATAAACATAACCTAGCTCCACATGCAGGTTTTCCAATGATTCCGGCCCTCCGACGGTCATTCACCTCCGAAACCCTAGATCGGGGGGGCCGCAGATCTACCCTTATAGCTTTCTCCGTACGAGGATGGACCAATGGACTTTTTTATCTATCTATGTTTGGTTAGCACATATGTACATGGAAAACCAAGGTTGAACACATTTCACCACATTATTCACACCGGTAGACTCGTACCGGGAGTTTCCACATACGGATCGACGATTTTACTAAGTGTTAGCCCATGTCCGTGAACAACGTCAGACACATGACCTACATATGCCATCTACAAACATTAAATCACACTTATAAACATAACCTAGCTCCACATGCAGGTTTTCCAATGATTCCGGCCCTCCGACGGTCATTCACCTCCGAAACCCTAGATCGGGGGGGCCGCAGATCTACCCTTATAGCTTTCTCCGTACGAGGATGGACCAATGGACTTTTTTATCTATCTATGTTTGGTTAGCACATATGTACATGGTAAACCAAGGTTGAACACATTTCACCACATTATTCACACCGGTAGACCCGTACCGGGAGTTTCCACATACGGATCGACGATTTTACTAAGTGTTAGCCCATGTCCGTACCGGGATTTCTTGTCTCCATCTGTGCTTGTTTAGCACATATATATGTACATGGAGAAGCAAGGTTGGGCATATTTCACCACAAGATCATTCACCTCCGGGAGTACACGTCTACACATGTGCACGAATCTTTTTCTAAGTGTTATCGCATTCATGTATGAAGAAGGTCACACCCGGGATCTATGTTTTGCATCTATGGGCTTTCCACCACACTTGAACACATAAACTAGGTCCACATGCAAATTTTTGTGGGATTCCGACGCTCTGGCGGTTATTCACCTGCGACATCCTGCTTCAGAGGGGGGCCTGGCGGTCTACCCCTATAGCTTTCTCCGCATGATGTTTCAACAATGTACTTTTTGGTTTGTTAAGATTTGTTTAGGAAAAAACTACATGGAAAACAAGGTTGGGACCTTGTAACCTTTCGTAGCCCCCGGAATATCCGCAAACGGGTGTATTTCCACCTACATGTCCATGACTTTGAATAGTGCTATCACATGAATGTGAAAATGGTCACACCAAGGAGCTAGACATTGCATTTATGCATTGATCTTACACCACACTTGGACACATACTCTACAATTAATCACATGCAAGTTATTGCGGTACTACGGCGGTCTTTCTTCACCGAAACCCGGCTTAGTCCGGGCGCGAGGCCGGGGCCGGCCGGGAGGGGGGGCGGCGGTGTACTCTTATAGCTTTCTCCGCACGAGGTACAACTGTGAAGCATACTTATTAATATATTAATAGTAGCATAATATATTTTAATTTAGTATTATAATTTGTTATTATATTATTTTATGTATTAATTAGTAGACATTAAAAGAATAAAGAGGCATACGTATATCGAGTGTTGAAATGAGATGATATATACTATAATTCCATTTCCAATATTATTTGATGTATTAGTATTAGTAATATAAGATTAAATAGTTAAACAAAGGAAAATAAAAATGGAAAAAAAACACAACCCGAGGTTTACGCCGACGGCCAAAGGTCGGGGCCGTCGGCGTAGCCCCTGCTGGGCTGACGCCGTAACGTCCGGTCGTCACCGGGGCCCACCTGGCAGTCCTACGCCGACGGCCCACTAAACGCCGATGGCGGCCGCCGGGCTAAATTGGGCCTACGCCGACGGCCTTTCTACGCCGACGGTGGCCCTCGGCCTACGTACGGCTACGCCGACGGCTTTGAAACGCCGACGGCCCACCACCAGGGCTGACGAGCCGGGCCGTCTACGCCGACGGCCCCGACATTTGGCCGTCGGCGTAGGTTTCGGCCGTAGGCGTCAGCCTCCTCTCCCGTAGTGATGCAAGTTAATGTTTCCGACTCGCATTTCATAACCTAGCTGTTTGAATTGTATGCATAGGATTGTGTGGTATTGGGAATGTATGTGCTACAATAGCTTCTTTGAGGACATATGTAGGCGCTCAGTTGAGTACACATGTACCAAGATGGATAATGTTGACATAGATGTTGTACGTGCTCAATTCCTGCATATTGCGCTTGGCCGCATTGAACGGTGCACTGAATTTTCTCGGGTTGCACAACTGGATCCGTGCGAGAAGTGATGGATTATCTTTACTGTGCAAATGACACGCTCAGAACCAAAGCTTCTCTAACATGTCTCATAGAGCCTCTAACACTCTGGTTGAGGCGAACGGATATAGCACTATGATACAAATCACTGAAAATTGTATCTAAACACATATCTAATGTCTGTATAGTACAACAATAGATAAAATATATATGTTGGGGTTGCACAATTTTTTTGCTAATTTTGTCTGCATACTAATCAACGAAAAAAATAGCACGCTATAACGACGTTATAACGGCGTTATAGCATATTAGAAAAGGAAACGCTATATTTTAGAAAATTTAGCCGCTACGGCGCTATTTACGCTATTAGCGCGTTACGCGCGTTATAACGTTGTAACTTGTAGCGTTATAACATACACATGATGCATTTTTTAGGAAAATAGGAAAGACATGCCTCAACCCAGCAGGTGCAAAACTACCCTCGGCCACACCCCTTTCACTCCCTTTTTAAACGAAAATGACCATAACACTATGTTTGGGAAGAAACATGCACTAGCCTGGTTGATGACTGATTAATTGGAATAACGGCATCTAATCAATGTTGTACTTGGTTACCATATATAATAATGGATGAAAAGGGTTCTTTTGGACTGCCTTTTGTTGCCTATAGCCGCTGCTTTCTTTGATGTTGATGTTGGGATGTGGCACTGTGCTTGACCAGTTTAAAATTTATTCTTCCACACAAAAATAGACTATTTTTCTGAATAAGAATTTAGAGTGAAAGCAAGCAAAATTCTAGTTATAGGTTATAGTTAATGTTTAAATGTATAGTATTTCTCTGAATATGAATTTTACTTGCATATGCCTTGGATTTGGCCCTTGTGCATATATTGCCCTTAGGAAAAAATTAGTTGCTGAAAATACTTTATTTCTTGATATATTTATTATTATTTTGCAAACGCTATTTTGAAATATAGCACGCTATTAGCATGCTATAACTTGTGTAGCATTTGAAGAATGGTCTCGCTATATTTTATAGCGCGCTATTTTTTTCATTGATACTAATACAAAGTACGGGTTGATTGCAATTCTTCACATCTCAACTTTTATCTATTATTGAGAATTTCAAAATTTTCTAAAGGTGGAGCTAAACTGTGATATTAAAACCTAATGTGGAAAGGAATCTGTTATGTCTGTTGGTCTCGTTGGTTCAGTGAGAGATTTTATCTCGTCCAGCTCTGACAGTCTGCGTGAACATATGTGTAGTTAACAGACTCTAAGAAATCTGCTCGTGTATGGCTTTCCTCCTCCCCGACCATACTGAGCAGAGGGTAACAAACCTTGATAAAATCGGCATGAGATAGAGAATCTGATCATGTTAAAGATCCTTAGCTTTGCTTTTGGCTCCCTCGAGTTTATTAAGTGTTCAAAGTTCAAACAGATCTTCATCTTGAAGCGCCCAAATGCATCTGGCCATCGAACAGTCCATTAGTGAGTGTCGCCAACAATAAGACATCGGATATCTTTCTCTTATTTCTCACATCTTCAATAGATAGTGAGTGCTTAGCAAGACTCCAAAGGAAATTTTAATTTTACCCAACACCAGTGTGTTCAATAGCCCTGTCCACGCTTTAGCTATTGCCCCACCATCTGAAGTTGCTTCTTTCTGCTCCAACCAATCTTCTCTGTGCATCACAATAATCAAAGTATTAAAAATAGGTGAATACATTTGCTAGCCTGTCCTTGGGGAGAATCCAAACTAAACATGAAGACATATCTATTCGATCTTAAGAAGGGATTCTCTGAATAGTATAGACTAGAAGTGTCCGCGCGCTTTGCCGCATCGAGATCACTGATTCATTGGATATTCAGATATATATTGTAGCTTCGTATTGTGTGATTCTAACAAAAAATTGAGACATGAGTAACACATCACAAACATGCAACGGTTCATCCTAGTGAATAATACAGTACTTAAATATACACAATGTCGATTCTTCTGGAAAGTTATTACAATGTATGAAAGATAATACATCCACAAACAATAGGCCATTACATGTTTACCTTAGCTACCCTAAAAATACAGTTTAAAATATTGGGTCATAATGAATATATTCAATGCAATATATAAGTAAAGAGTAACTTGAGACCTTGGTGGTCTAAAACAACACATGTGTTCATCCCTTCTCATTTATTCTTGAAAATGGACAAGTAATCATGGTACATGAGTCTTGTTAAATGATTAAACTAATCATGGTACAAACTCTTTATCAATTTAATATTGCAAGCAATACAAAGCTGGAATTTCTCCTTGCAACATAAGTATAATAAAGAAAGATTTCATAATGCACACATAACACCATTTCGATAGATCACCACTGTGACCTCAGATTGGTAAACCATACAGGATAAAACTTGCAAGATTAAAAATGTCTGAACCCACATACCGCTATGCTGCAGTGGTTGTGTTGATTTATGAAAAAGTACATGTGATCAAATATTCATCATAAAGAACTTAACTTGTCAGTGTTCCACATCAAGATTGTTTAAAGCATACCCCAAATCCTGACTACAAAGCAACTGTATCAGGATGAGAAATAAGCCACCAAGTAGTAGACGCGAAGTGAAACTGCAAAATGAATACTACTACTCAATAAATGATAGTAAAATAATTAATACCAGCACATGGCAGGGCTACCAGTAATCAAGGATTAGGGGATGAGGCGTAGCTAGGCTACAATGGACTGACTATAGTGATATGGTTAAGCATGAGCTGCAGTTTAAGAGATATGAGGAGGGAGAGTTAGTTAAATGGGCATAGGCCTATGACATTTGTATCACTTATGAATCAGGAAGATGAAAACAATATTAGCTACCATCCCAAGGATATTTTCGTCTCAGTTATCAAAATAAAAAATGAAGGAAATATTTTGTAAGGTCTTAGCCTAACAACTTCAGAAGTTGCATGGAAATGGAAACAGAAAATATTTCGGTTCTACTCGGGTACTGAGAAAATAAAAAGGAATTACTTAGTTTGTATAATATTGACAAAGAAGCAGAAGACCAAGATACATAGTGTGTTTCATGATGAAGAATAAGCAGAAAACTATGATACAAAAGTTTGCCAGGCAAGTTGGATTACCAGATCAACAAATAACACAAGAAACCATTTTTCCATCTGAAATTGTTGATAGATGGCATGGCCTTGCTAACCAATAATATCAAGCGCATTCCTCCGGCAAACCATGGCTCTACTCTAAATGTATTTCCAATCCAATTCTACTACATGCATACATAATCCAAGGTTTAAACCAACCACAAGACTATGGATCATTGGCTTCAGAGCGGATCATATGATTTGCAACTGGAAACCCCAAAAAATATAATCAAATGATTTCCAACAATGTATGTTGGAGTTGATGACAATATCCACATATGGGGTACGTACATTAAACTGGCGACTGGATCATACTGATTTTCATTCATCACATCCATTGCACAAAACTTGAACATAATATATGTTTACTCTTTACATCAACAATACAGAAACATAGATGCAAGAATTGTATAATATTCTAATAAATCGAGAATCTCTATTATCATCCATTTGATCATATGAGAGAAAATTACATACCAAAGTACAATCATCCTCCTTTGGTCTCTATATGCCTTTAAAACTGTTATCAATACAGACAATATAAGCATAGAAAGGCGACTTGGAGATTGATCCATGTGTTATCAATACACATACAAAAGGGTGTCTCCTAAATAGCAAAAGTGTAAACATATTTTTTTTGGGAGAAAGTAATGTTTAAGCATACGAAACACATTATCATCTCTATTGTAATATTAATTTCATGATTATATCATCCATACTTTTCTGATCGAAGACCCCTTCACATTACAAATACATATTTTGGTCACTATCTACTACTTATAGTGTTCAAAATTTTGTTTGTTTCACTTACCAATGCAGAACCCTGGCTTTTATGAAAGCACATCTGTATAGGTCACTCCAATAACTATACAATACAAATCTTGCACACATTTTCAGTTAATTTTGGTCTCTAACTGACAGATAGGTCAATTCAATATCTCAAAGTATATACAACTTGCAAATAATTTTAGTTTCTTTAGGTCTCTAATTGCAAAAAAATGTGTACTTATGAACCAACACATAAACATAGCTAAAATGGAAAAAACATCTAGCGAGTCACGTGGAACATGGAGGAGGAAAATAAGAGCGGAACCAAGTTGATGTAGAGAGCACCAGGGACAACCTACAATCCCGTCGGAGAGCAGCACCAAAACCCATGAGCATTGACCATGCGAATTCATAATTAGTTCCAATAATATAATTATCCTATCTATACAAAATAACACGAAAGTAAGGAGGAAACGGGAAGATCCACACATGTGGCAAATTAGGACATAAGCCAGCTGCATTCATGGCCTACAGCAGTGACAACAAAGATGCCACCATTATGAAACCCTCATGAAAACCAAACATAGAGATCTTTGGCCATAACTCCCTCGTCGATGGAGTGAAGCCGAACATAGAGATCTCTCTCATGTCCATGACATTCGTGGACGACACCATACCCCGTCACCTCTACCTTAGCAAAGTTATACATATTTAGGGCATGGGGTAGGGCAAGCCGTGGAGGTAACCCCGGGTGTTGCTGATTTGTAGGGAAGAGAAGATCATGCATGCTACAGGGTGAGAGGAGCGTGGAGCTTGGGGTCGTGGAACACCCCTGATAGCCGACGGAATTCCATTGGAACCATGGAGTCCAGCCGTCGGCTTGCACATGTGTGAGGACAATTTTGTGAGATCTATTGTTTACCTCCTGGTTCGGAAAAGAGGTAGACAGGGACAGGTGGGCTTCACGTGTCTCGTAAGAGATTATAAATGTGCCAGTTATTCACGGGATGGAAATTGATGCCCAACCCACCCAAAGCATGACCTGGTTATATCAGTCGTTGTTCACTGGATGACATATGGGGCCCAACCCATTCAACTCATGCCCGGTCAAAATTGAAGACGTCCACGAAAATCAATCGATCCCAATTAATTTTTATCAATTCAGCCCCTAGGGATCTTAGTGAAGTAAAAGATGTATGAAAGATGGACCGGGATCTTACTTGAGAGTCAATGAAAAAATCATGGTATAAAAGTTAGTTGTTACAATCTTTGTGAACACTGACTTCTCCAAGGTGAAAACCCAAGATCTTCGATCGAGCGACGACAATGTTTGTGCATTGTTTTTTTCTTGGAGGCATTTCCCCACACACCATTGAGATCCGCCACCAGATGAGACTCAGGAACCGCCCCACCACTTGCGTCCTAGGAAACCGCGTGGGCTTTACCGGCGGAACCTCAAGAAGCAGCTAGACGAGAGGGGTGAAGGAAGGTTGCAGCGGCGCCTTGGCCAAAGAAGTAGTAAGGGGGCGATGAGACGAGGTTGTACAATAAAGAGAATGATTAAATCTCCTGATTTTGGACACACGTCATGGAGAAATCAGAATTGATTCGTTTATATTGTCTCTCCGTTTTTCCTTTTCTTTTCGTAAGGGTGTCCCGATGCTCATAAGAGAATCAATTTAATCATGGATGCAGGTGGTTGAGAAATTTACAAGCCAGGACATTCAGGTCTGCACCTACAGGATGCATAATGTGTAGCTAGATCTACTGATGGACATCATCTCCCTAGCTCTCTATATATAACCCTGGATAGACCATTTCCTGCAGTGCATTCAACAAACACCATGCACACCACTTTACGAACAAATAAACAGTATGGTCTAAGTTCTCCTTTGTTTTAAAAATAAATAAACAGTATGATATATAAATTCAAGATTGGTTTTCCACGTCCAGACAAAAAAATTTGGTTTGCCACGTGGTCTGAATGGTAATTGGATTGCGAGGTATTGGGAAAGGTGTTGCTTCAATCTGGAGCTCACTTTGTAAAGAAAAGAGAGTTAAACACTGGCTTCATGACTACAAGCTATTGCAACCAGCCTGACGGCGCAACAGATGATGCTTCCTTAGAACATCCACAGCCTATACATCTATGAATCTATGTTTAAATTCAGCTACTACCAGGACTGGCTACTACCATTATTCTTGACATGCTACTACCATTATTCTTGGCATGTTAAAATAGGTAGTTTGAAAAGCCGCTAATTCCTTAAAGCAGTGGGCATGTTGACAGAGATGTGTTATCACTAATGGAGCCATTGTTTAATTAGTCATGAACACATGATCCATAACTAGAATTGTTCAAGTGCAAACATATTTGTGTTACTTATTTAGTTTGACAAATGTATAGCAGTTACGTCTCACTAATTCTTGGAGTAGCAGTTACCCATCAAGCAGTATCATCCTGAGTTAAATTCATCCCCACAACAGAAATGAAAGAAAACAATCAAACACTTAAGACAGTTGGAGAGGATGCCTTAACACGTGGGCTACAATTACCACAGTAGCAGAACAGAGTCGTGCAACCAACACTCCAAAGTCTGAAATGTGAAGAAAGTTAGGTGCAAATCAAAAGGTTTAACACACCAGGAACTGCTTAATCAGCTCCTCGACTACCTATCAAGCACATCAAATATCTGAACTCCTAACGCACGCAAAATAAAACAGAGGGTATCAATCACTATGTAAAAATCGAACAAAGTTAGCACCACCCTCGCCGAAAATTCGTATATGTGCCTAGTCTCAGCTGCTCATATTATCTACACCGTAGGAACACATAGGGATCTGCGCAGCGGCTTGTATTTATTGTTTGTATTCTGTTCCTAGAAATTATTTATTCGTAACGGAAGCGTTAGTAATAAATGTGAGGCCTAACGTCCGATCTGAACGGTACAGATTCACCGGAAACACCTGTCCCAGCAACCCCCAACGGAGCCGTGCCGGAGACACCACTCTCGTCTAAAGTACAGCACTGTTACTATCCGCTATATCAATTTTTCGGGAAATACTATTGAAATATCAGACCTGTCCCAACTACCCCACACGAATCGTGAACTGACAACAAACGTACAGGATATCGGTAGCAGCTGCGACTAGGCACCAAAACGACGCTTTCCCACCCTCGCTCACTATAAAGCTCTAAAGATCATCATCATCTCTGTAATGTTGCTACCCCAGAGGAGCAACCATTTCCGAAGCTCTCTTGACTTTTCACATGGGGGACACAGAGCATCAAGGGTCCGAGCACTGACTGGATTCATGGGAAACGGTGGCTTCATAATAAATTGGTATCACTCTCGAGAAGTGTGTTCTAGCTGCGCCTCGTGTATCTAACTCTACTGCCTTTTCAGTTTGTATATAGGAAAAGGTATATGTTTCCTCAATTTCAAAACCAGCAACACATAGTCCTTTAACTTTTCAAACCGGATAACTTTGAGACGATTTTGACCAAATCTTTACACATCAACATACATCCGGCCCTATTTGACCGCATGGAGATAAAATACCAAAATGAAAAGTAAAAGGTGATTGCTAAAAAGATGTGTGTGAAAACTCATACACAAAAATAACTTTTATTTCTTTTTACATCTTTTATCACTTGACTGAGACTTTGTTAAGCCTCAGTTGATTAAGATATAGACACAGCCAAAACAAAATTTAGGACAGGAGTTAACCAACCTGACAAACTCCACTTTGCATCTAAACTGGAGCTAGAGACTTTTATATCTTTCCCTTCCTCGCCGTGCGCCTACACGTCCATAAACTCATCATGTTGCACTTGTTCGTTATGCGCAAGATGGCTAAACACGCTTGTCGTGCAATTCTAATGATGTATCGTAGGTTTTTGTTGCCTCTTTGTTTGTTTCTTTTTCTTGTTGTGTGAGGGTATGCTCATAAGGGAATCAACTTTATCATGGATGTAGTAGTTGGTTGATATGGATAAAAAAAATTGGTTCCAAATATGCTAGGAAAAATAGGCAATAGATGTTGCATTGTGTTGGTTCCCAGTAGTTGTTGCTCTACCAATCAATGATGGATCTGAAGTCGTCGATTTTGATGGATCTTAAGGCAATGCATGTTAGGCCTAGTTTGAATCATGTTTTGATGGAGAAGGGGCACTGATAGAAAATATGCACTGATAGAGAAAGGTGGGGTGTTTCTCTATAAGAGAGATATATAGAGGTTTAGCGATAGAGGTGAATGGTAATCGGATTGTGACGTACTGGGAAAGATGTTGTTTCGGTGAGGATGTCAGTTTCTAAAGAAAAGAGAGTTAAACTATGGCTACCTAGGTAAAGGCTATTGTAACCATCATGTCGGTGCAGCAGATGGTCAATTCTTAGAGCAACCGCGGCCTATGAAACCATGAAACTATGTTTAGCTTCTGCTACTACCATTATTATTGACATGTTAAAATAGATAGTTTAAAAATAAGCTACTTCCTTAAAGCAGTGGACATGTTGACAGCGATGTGGTTTCAAAAAAAATGTTGACAGCGATGTTTCAACGCTAACTGAGCCATGATTTAATTAGTAATGAACTTATGGTGCAGAAAAATTGTTCTTTCCACGGTAGGCGACTGTTCTTCTGTTTTATCTACCAGATGGGATCAGGGAACAATTGAACCAATAATTTTGAAGTTGGACTCATCATATCACAATTTATATGCCCTTACTCAAATGAATATTTATATGGATACAAAAAAGGAAAGTTTTGTTTTATTACTAGTACTCATTTCTTTCATCAAAGCGTCAATTACTCTGAAGTATGTGATAGGAAAATAAAGTAAAGGATGCTTATGTATTAGCTCTTAGCTCCAAGGGCTTTGGATGCTCTATGGAAACGTGATGTTTAGTTGACATCACTTTTGAGATGGCTAACCATGCTTATCGTGCGGTTCTAAGGAAGTATCCTCAAATTTTATTGCCTCTCGGATTTCCTTTTTCTTGTTGTGGGGGTGTCCTAATGTTCTTAAGCAAACCAATTGTATCATGGCTTGGAGTGGTTGATATCTCTACTACCAAGAAGAGGCAGGTTTGAACCTATGGGCTTCATAATTTATATCTAGATCTACAAGTGGCCATTAAATCCTTAGATCTCTCTCTCTCTCTCTCTCTCTCTCTCTCTCTCTTATCTATGTATGTATGTATGATAGATCATTTCTTGCAATGCATTTAACAAACACCACAATATGATCTACATCATCCTTTATTCTTCTCCCATGGTATAAAGATTCAAGATCTATTTCCCGCTAGAGGTGAAGCTTAATCGGATAGCGAGGTATCGGGAAAGATGTTTAGATCAATACATATGTCAAACTATAAATAAAATAAGTGAAGACACGCCACAATAACATGATCGTTTTTCAATGAACTCTGCAAAGTCGGGAATGTGAGGAAAGTCACCTACAGATCAAAAAGGACGAGATGACTATAAATTGATGGATGTATCGAGCACTGCGACAAGTAATTCCGATGGGAGGGAGTAGCATTGATTGAAACACATAAAACTATCTGATTTCCTTTTCATCATTTTAAGCTAAACTGGTAGAAACTAGGAACTCTGCCTTTGAATTATCGGTTAGGAAGATACATGTAAGAGTTCAAGAGAACAAGGGGTTCCATCACCTTTAGTTGCTGACTGTGCAATAAGAGAGAGATTAGATCTCCAGATTTTGGGGACCCTACATGGCGAGATTAGAGTTGATCCGACCGACAACAATGTCATGGTTGGCGGTAGACTTCTAAAAAATATGTCAGTTTGGTTTGTTCCAAATATGTCGGGAAAAATAGGCAGAAAAAATTGCGTTCTTTCTATTCCCAATAGCGATGTTGCTCCAGCAATCATTGATGGTTTCCAAGGCGTTGAACTTGAAGGATCTTAGGCAGTGCACGTTAGGCCCATCTTAAACAAAGATAAATAATGTGGATTTCTTCTTATATAAAAAATCCACTTAAATTTTCAATTACTTGGTTATTACCGCACGTGTGGTATCAATGGAGTTAAAGTGTGGTATCAATGGAGTTAAAGAATATAGAAAAGGGTGTTGCCAATATATAGGTCGTGGGTGCTCTAAGGAACTTCCATCTTTTGTTGACATCAATTTTGAGATAGCTAACCAAACTTGACGTTAAGTTCGAAGGACGCATCCTTGGTTTTTGTTACCTCTAGATTTTTTTTCTTTTTCTTTTTGTGGTGGCGTCCTGGTGCCCGTAAGCGAATCAATTTTATCATGGATGTTGGTGGTTGAGAGATCTACATGCCAAGACATTCAAGTTTGTACCTACGGGCTGCATAATTTGTAGTTAGAACCACACATGGCCATTACATCCCTAGCTCTCTATATATCCCCCAGGATACACCATTTCTTGCAATGTATACAACAAACAGCACGGACATCACTTTATAAAGAAAACACGGTGGCCACCACCCAGTGTGGTCTACATTCTCCTTTGTTCTTCTCCGTATATGACTTCAATATTTGTTTCCCATGTGAGGTGAATGGTATTCGGATTGCGAGGTATTGGGAAAGATGTTGTTTGTGTCAGGATGTCACTCTGTAAAGAACGGAGAGTTAAACACTGGCTTCCTGGCTAAAGGTTGTTGCAACCAGCCTGGGGGTATAGCAGATGGCGCTACCTTACAGCATCCACAACCTACGGATGCATGAAACTATATTATGCTTGATGAGTTCAAATAGGTACTTTATAAAGCAGCTGCTTCCTTGAACCGATAGAAAGGCTGACAGCGATGTGTTAGCGCTAACTGAGCCATAGTTTAATTAGTAATGAACTCATGATAGCCATAGTTTAATTAGTAATGAACTCATGATATACAACAAGAATTGTTGAAACTGTAATCATAGCCTTCTCACTAATTCAATTTTGCAAATGAACAACAGTTACCCAGCAAGCCCAAACTATCATCTGAGTTAAATTTATCCCCTCAACATAAATGAAACAAAACAATCAAACACCAAGAAAGTTGGAGATATTGCTTCACACGTGGGCTACAATTACCACAGCAACAGAACAGAGTCTTGCAACGGAAACTCCGAAGTCTGCAATATGAAGAAAATAAAGCTGCAAATCAAAAGGTTTTACACACCTCTATTACCTATCAAACGCATCAAACATCTGAACTCCTAACGCACGCAAAGTAAAACAGCGGGTATCTGTTAGCGCCATCCTCGCTCACTATAAAGTTCTAAAGATCATCATCTTCTCCGTATTGTTGCTAACCCCAGAGGAGCAACCATTTCAGCAGCTCTCTTGACTCTTCACACGGGGGGTGCAGTGCATCAACATCACCCCCACTGTCATGGTGGCACTTGAGCAGACGACATAGAGAACATGGTAAAACAGCTGGTATGTCACTTGTCAACAAAGCAGGTTCTTCTAGAAATTCCTAGGCTCAAATAACGGGAAGGAACCTGTCCGAGCCTTCTCGCCACGGATGTCACGCTGGTGGAAGTTGGGATCTCTGCTTCCCTCAGGGCGCACTCTTGTGCCAGCCTCATTCCTTTCTGCATTTACGCCGGTGGTGCTCAGGATTGGCCCGCCAAAGAATATTGATTGGCCTGTGTATGTCAATCTCTCGGACGGCTGCCCCGAAGGAATCGCTGATGATGTTGTGTTCGCAGGTGCAAGATTTCTCCCATGGTTGCCTGGTTCACCACTTGGATTCGCCAAGAAACTTGGGTTTCTTGCAGGCAGCTCGACACCGGGTCCTGTTCTTGTTTGCATGGGCACTGACACGTACCGACCAGCCTCTTGATCCCAGACAACAGAGGCTCTTCGGTTCTCCCTGACATATGATGTGGCTGACTGGAACATTGGGTTGCTTATCTGTGTGGTAGGCACAGGCGGCCTTGTCATCGCTGGTGCAGGCCTTTCAGGAGGTGGAGCTGGGTGAGGTGCTGCACGAAATTGAGCATGAGGGGCAAGCTTATGGATGTGGACCGGACTGCTTAAACTGCTTGCAGTCTGTGTGCCAGTCTCATAGTCATCCTGGCTTGCAAGGCTCTGTGGATATGAGTTCTGTAGAGGAGACAGCCTCATCTCACTCCTCGATTCCTTTGTAGCACTGTAGTCAGCACTCATGCTACTCCTGACGCTGGCATTGCCACTGGAATTAATATCAGCTTCATGGCCATGGCGGGCATCTATTGGTCGGAGAACGGAGGATGATGCCCGAGCCTTTGCTGCAGCTTTCATCACATCGTTTCTGTCCAGCTTCGCTAGGCTCCGGGCACTGATCTTGACAGGCTTCTTGGCTTTATTTGCTCGTTCAGCATATCCAGCAGAATCAGGATCAACAGTTGAAGGTACCATCCCAGGGTCCAAATGTGGAATCACTTCATCCTGGTTGAAAGTATCAGCACAACTAAATTCAGTATAGTCTTATGACTATTTTTCCAAGCAATATAAATATGCTTTTTCCAAGCTGAGAGTCATGATTAAACTTTCAAAAATATTGCATTTTACACAGGCAGCTTACCTGATCAATAAATATTCTTGGAGGTGTACACCAAGCACCCTTGTGGTGAAGGCCAAGAGAACTTCCAACACTGAATCCGGTTGTTGCTGAATTTGAGGGGGAATAGATGATATTTGCTCCTTCCTCGTCCTCTGGAAGTCCCTCACTCATAGCTCTCATTGCGACCACATAATCGTAGGTTGAGATCCCCTGATAAAGAACGTAGACAAGGAACACAGCTGAGGAAGCAAGATAAATTTTGCATATGTATTACATTTCCAGTATGAGGCATGAGGCAAACCTTTCTGATCAATATCATGTGGAAGAAGAAAAGTTCTCCTAAAGGTACGCAGGCCACTAATGAAAGAAGGGTGAATATACCCTGTACATAAGAATATTACAATTCAGTTAATTATGGCTAACAAGACTTGTTCTAGAAAGTAAGAACAAGTCAGTAATGTTTACTATAAATTAGATCCAATATGCAAACACTATAAGTAAGCTAGTAATAGTTGCACTTCCAGAAGGGCTGGTAAGCACATTAAGAATCGATGCATTGTGACAAGAGGCTGTGCAGCTGTAATACTCCTTTACAGTATAAAGGAACCAATAACATACTCCTTCCGTTCACAAATATAAGATGTTTTGGATATTTCAATATGGACTACATATGGACTGAAATGAGTGAACAAATACACTAAAATGCATCTATATACATATGATTCAGAAAAAAGTTAGAACATCATATATTTGTGAAAGGAGGAAGTAACAGCATCAGAACTTTGCCAACATAGCATGTAAGTGCAGCAAAATAGATGGCAAAAAAGTTTGGAATTCCTAATCAGCTAATGTTGGAAAGGTGCTGCTTCAGATATTATAACCAATAGAAGATTCCTATAAACTAAAAAGTGCAATAATTCATTATGGTACTTACTACAATCACAGCAAATGGAGCACGAGTCAAGCCATTCCCAAGCTTTTCTTGGAGGATTCTTGGTGAATTCTTATCAACAAAGCAGAGAACAAGAACAGCAATGCCCACTCCAAATTCTATTGCAAGCTGTCACATGGGAAACTCTAAATAATTACTACCATAAAGGGAAGGGAATAAATTTACACAAACCTCTACAACCAAGTGGGTTTAAAAATGATATGCTACTTGATGGAGCCCTCCTGCATGCTCTGAAAAAATATGTATAACAGGTGAACATTACATACCCATAGGAGACTGATTGCCATCAGAGAAATAAACGTGAAGTAGTTCTTCCGCCCAACACAATTATTCAGCCACTGTGAAAGATGATCATATCAGCTACGCACAATCAAATGTCAGAAGGTCGCATGCAAACACAGTTCAAGAAAGTCACCCGACAATGATGATCAAATCCATCCACACACTTGTCACAGCTTCTGCAGTGTTTACTGAATTTGCGAACCTGTAAAATTATTTTATAAAAATAAACAGCATAAGCTTCACATAAGCCTGCTGCATGCTACATAACCTAAAGCTAAAGAAGCATACCTCAGCATTGCATAATGTGCAAAACAGAGCTTCCTCACCACTAGCTTGTTGCTCTGAATCATCAGGCTTCCGGCAGTCCTCCTTCACAAATACGGCACAGAAAAGCCCACCAAAGAGGAAACAGCTTGATCTTTTCTTCGGCAGTTGTGATCCTGCATTTATGTTTGCTTCCCCTATAGATGTACCTCTCTGAATAGAATGGCCATCTAAAGAGCTTCGGCAAGTAGATGTTGGAGAGTGTGTTCCATTAGCACTGTTTGCTTTCTGGGGCAAGTTTATGCCTTCCAATCCCTCACTGTTGGCAGGTACATCAACAAAACCATCCTCAAACCTTGCCATGATACCAGGATCAGCAGGGTTAATACTTGTGCACCGGATGTAAAGGATGAAGACAGCCAACGCCTGGGTGATGTGAAGAGTGAAAATGATGTTTCATGATACCACAAGATTGCTCTCTTTGGATGATCAGAAAGACATAAAAACGATGACTCTTTTTAAGCCTTACCATGGGAGTATAAATGCCTATCGCAACATACTCAAGGACCTTCGTTCCCAGAAATGGTGCGAAGAAGGCATAAAATGCAACCACCAGAAGGAAGAATACAGTAATTGCAACGATCTGTCAAAACAATATTATGAATCGGTTACTTTTGAAACAAGCCATTCAATCTACGAACTTGCAAGAAATAGTACTATATAATAGTCTCTGGTCTTAGATCCACAACTGTATTTACTTCCCTCTCTGTTAAATACTTGCATATCAGATTTCTACAAATTTGAGGCTTCTGCAATAGTTCAGAAAGTTATGAATTCTCTCTAATTCCATTTCAGATTTCTACAAATTTGAGTCTTCTGCAAAAGTTCAGAAAGTTATGAATTATCTCTAATTCCATTCTTGTTTACATGGTTTCATAGCTTGAATGCGCAAAGGCTATTGGTGCACTATCATAGGATTTCAAAATCATGCAAAAAAAAGACAATGTTACATAGGAAAGTAGACATGTGAACAGACGTTAGCAATGTATCATAGAGATGTATATGGCGATTAACAAGTTTGGGCTTGGCAGTAATATTTTGGGAAATTATTTTCTTGAAGCCTGTATATCTGGCTTTCCTTTTTAAAAACAGAACCAAAACCATGACACAGTCACTTAACAACATCGATTGACTACTTTAGATGGAGAAATCACCAATGTTGCGGAACATCACCTTACAAAAAGATATCTGACAAGTGTCCATTTACCACAAAAGCCATTAAAGCATTATTAGCACATAAGTTCTTGCCACCACTTAACCAGCAAGAGTTTTCTACCAAATGTGGGAGGTTCACCAAGTCCGATGCAAAATTCAAACAAGAGCAAGAATAAGCTAATGAGCTACTGAACCAACTCTCCCATAAGCAACAGAATCCAGAAAACAGACGAAAACATCGTGATTTCACACCACCATTCATTGACAAACCAACAAAAAAAAATCGCAGCTCTTCTAAAGCGACTGAATCCATCACATTCGCATGGCCAAACCATCCCCTTAGAAACCTGCCTAGACGCAGCCAGAATTAGACCAAACAGGCCGGTCCCAGACCTCACTCCTGGGCATAAGTGGATAATTTAGGAAAAAGGGTTTTACCATTTCAGACAGCACTACAACGATTTCAGACAGCATTACAACGATTTCAGACAGCACTAGAACGATTTCAGACAGTACTACTTCCAGCTTAATCAACAAACAACCCTTTCAGACAGTAGTACTCTACAAACCATCTCAGATAGGAGACATATGAAGGCTGCCCTGTTAGACCAGAAAGGGGCAGGCCAGGCGGAGGAACAACCAACCCTAGGCAGCAGCTCGAGGAACCACACCAAATCGAACACGGGCGGACAAAATCCACAAAATTCGGAAGCCAATTCGTGGTCCAGTTCGTCCGGAAGTCACATTATCCGTCTGCATCCACCTACGCAGACACGCGGAAAAGCGGAAGAGGAATGGGAGAGCCGACCAACCGCCGCCGCCCAGCTGGCTCCCCCACCTCGGCAGATCTTCGGAATTCGGAAGAATTTCCTCCGCCACGCGGAGACGCGGGCGCGGGATCGACCGAGAGGAGAGAAGAGTCTCCAAGCTCAGCTGCTGCGCCGATCCGAGGGGCCGGAGGAAAGGGGAAGGGGAGGAGGGGAGGGGAGAGGAGCTGGTGGACGGACCTGCAGGGTGTGTGCCGGGAGCTGCCACCCATGCTTCCGCGCCATGGCGGGCGGGGCTCCCTAACTCCTCCGGTCGCCGGATCGCCTCCCCGGAGGCAGGCGGCAAGCGGCGGGCGGGCGGCGGCGGCACCAGTTCCCCGCTGCAGTTGCGGCGGAGGGGTTGGGACTTTCCCAGTAGTAAAGAAGAAGAATAAAGGGCAGATTTTTATTAAAACCCCTTCTAGTCCCTCACTACTACTCTCTAGTGGTTGTGGGTGGGCCATCTCTATCTCACTCTCTCTCTCTCTCTCTCTCATCATGGGTTTCTCTCTCTCTCTACCTGATGCTGATCTGTGATTCCTCCTTTTGGGGAATGGTTTGTTGGGCAGGATTAGGTCAACCAATGATGGATTATTTGGGCCTTTTGTACGCCATGTTGTTTGAGTTTGCCATTTGGTGGGTTTAGATTAAGTAATATAGGGAAGCAATAGAAGGAATAAAAGTGTTATCCAACTGAATAATGATTAATGGTCCCATGTGATTTGACAGCCAATATTGTTGACCTTTTACGTCATTTGTTGGCATTGTTCACATTATGTATCGAATTTTTTCAACTCGTCGAGCTATTGCTCTCCCGCCCTCCATATGGTCAAAGGGGGTTTCGGTGAGCCGGTTTCCTTTTTCTCTTTTAGGAGGAAGGCGGATTGTCTACTCTGATGAAAAAATAGACTATCTTTTGATGAATTTTGGTTAGTAATATTGTTGTAGAATGTAGTACATGGGTCCAAGGACAACACTCCCCACGGCTTAGTAGGGCTAGCCTTTTTTATGTTTTTATCTATTTTATTTTTGTTTATAGTTTTTAATTTTATTTCCTATTTCTTTTTTTATAGATTTAATTTTTTGATAAGCTCTTCTTTTTTTGTTGCCTTTCATTTCCATTTTAATTTTAATAATGTTCTTGTTTTATTTTATATGTTTTCATTTTTAACTTCTCTATTTTTGCTAATGCATGACTTTTAACTTCTACATATCATTTTATTATCATAAATACTTTTTCCGAATACATACAGTTTATTTTGATATAGACAAAAGTATATAAAAACATTAACAAGATGGATAATATATTTGTATTATGCGTATTTTCAATCTCATAGTATGAACATTTTTCGAAGTCAAGGTATGTTTTTGACACATATAGGAATCAGGAATAACACTTAGACAACACATTAGCATTTTATTTGAATATGTCCAAAAAAATTGGCATACATAAACTATTTTATAAAAGAATTTTATATTGTATTCACAATTGTTTATATAAATATAAGTTATAGATGAAAACTAGACCTGATTTAACGAGATAAATATGTTCATTTAAGTACTCTTTAGGGTTAGGTGCCCTATTATGCACGCTTAAACCGGCAAATAAGGTAGACTATTTATCTAATAAAAAACTATTTCCAATAAACACATTTGTTAATCACACTAGACCAAAGTTCTAAATAGGTAAAAAAGAAATATCTTCATGATTGTTTATTCGAAATTTTAGAAAATATCTCAATGGAAAATGGTATATGTCACTTGTGAAGTTTAGTTTGTGGTCTATGCACCGCCCGCACACCATGGCTTAGTAGAGCTCACACATTTAGGTCTTTCTTCTATTTTATAGTTCTATAATTGTTTTTTCGTTTTTTTCTAGATTTATTGTGTAACATTTCCATTTTCCGTTGCCTTCTTTGCATGTTATTTGTTTTGTTTCATTTGAAATTTTTCTTTCTATATCTCCTTTTTCCAATGTATTAATATTTTTAGTTATACAATTTATTTAATTTTATTTTAATAATTTGATTTTTTTTTGAATTTTTTTTCTTCAAAATTAAAAAATATATTTACATAATTTTATGAAAATTATGCATGAAAACATGAACTTTTATTTTAAAATATTTTTATATTTCACTTTCATAGTACGATTTGTTTTCTAAGTTGTACTATGTATTTATAATGTATAGGTGTAACATGTAGACAACACACTAAAAACTATTTTGAAATGCACACCATTTTTTGACATGCATGAAAAAAATTACAATGTATTTTATTATTAAGCAAAAAAATTACAAAAAATATATATGAAAAACTATATCCGATTTAACTAGTCGAGCTCAATAAATGTATGTAAGTAATCTTACACTTTAGTTGCCCTACTGCACATATATATTGGTGGTTGAGGCAGCAAATAATATTAGGGTGGGCCTTTAATGGGCCATATGGGTGCATAATGGTTGGGCCAAGCGTTGGCACAAGTCCACGTTTAATCTTGTGGTTGGGCGTGTTCACTGTCAAGTCTGCCTATCAGATGCTAGTCCGAACTAAACTGCGAAGGGAAGATTGGCTTGAGCAAAGACCAGCGCAATCAAACTCAGAAGCAGAAGCACAGGGTTGGAAAATTTTGTGGGGATGTAATGTTCCTGGGAAAGTCAGGCATTTCATGTGGAGGTTGGCAAAGCATTCAATCCCGACAGAGGGTGTCCGGAAGCGGAGGAAAATGGCATCCATGGACAACTGTCAGGTTTGCGGATGCTTAGACTCGTGTAGGCACTCCTTGCTTGAATGTAATATGGAGAGGGCGGTCTGCGCTCTGGATGATTGATGTCTACGCACGCTTCTATTCTTGTAGACTATGTTGGGCCTCCAAGCGCAGAGGTTTGTAGGACAGCAGCAATTTCCCTCAAGTGGATGACCTAAGGTTTATCGAACTCAGGGAAGTAGAGGTTGAAGATGGTCTCTCTCAAGCAACCCTGCAATTAAGATACAAAAAGTCTCTTGTGTCCCCAACACACCTAATACAACTAGGAGTTGTATAGGTGCACTAGTTCGGCGAAGTAATATGGGTGACAAGTGTGATAAAGCGAAGTAATATAAATTTGTAATAAAAAGTGCAGCAAAGAAACAAGTAACAAAAGTGAGTGCAAACGGTGTAACAATGATGGAAACAAGGCCTAGGTTTCATACTTTCACTAGTGGCAACTCCCAACAACATTAACATAGTCTAATCACATGATATTTCCCATAAAACATGCAATGGAGACGCACTCGGAGGTCATTCCTTTGTGGTCAAGAGAGGATGAGAATTATGTAGGGCTACAAAAGCACACCTCAAAGTTCGTAGTTCTCAATCTATGGATTTTCCAATGTCACCGCGGCCATCCAAAGAGAGTACCACAATCACCACAACATATCTCAAGGATAGTCAAAGACAAGCACCAAGAGACTCTCAATCTTCAATCAACACACAAAAGAGGAAATCACTCATGATAATATTCTTCTAACCCATGTCCAATAGACCGCTATCACCTTGGTCTCGGGGATTATACTAGATAAGATCAATTGAGTACATCAATCCAATACATAGAGGAAGAGGAAATATCATGGGATCACCCTAGATTAACATAGCCTATGATCACAACGAAGATCACATCATGGGAGAGAGAGAAGAACACATAGCTACTGGTAGAAACCTCAGCCCCGAGGAGGAACTACTCCCGCTTCATGGAGGGAGGAAGCAACGGCGATGGAGATGAGTCCGGAGGCACTTCCCCGTCCCGGCAGGGTGCCGGCACAGGAATTCTGTCCCCTCGAAACTTGATGGCGATGGCGGCGGAGATCAGAATTTCTTCTGGAGAAAAGGGGTCTGGAATCAGGGTTTCCGCGTCACGGAGAATATATAGGCGAAGGGGGGCAGCCAGGGGGGCCACCAGGGGTCCAGGCGCCCCCCCTGGGGCGCGCCACCAGGGCGCCTGGGCCCCTGGTGGTGGCCCTCTGGCCCCACTCAGGTTCTTCCGGAAGGTTCTTCTGCGCTGATTTTTATCTGATTTTCCCGAATTTTTGGAGCACTTTTTATATGGGGGAAAACTGAAATAGAAAAAAAAGCAGAAAACAGGAACTGGCACTGTGGTGCACTGAGTTAATAGGTTAGTCCAAATATGATCAAAAGTGTATGAAAGTGTATCTAGATCATAGCAATATCACACAAAACATGCATGGAGCAAACAAAAATTATAGATACGTTTTGGACGTATCAATGATAGCGACCTGTGTCAGCACTTGTTTGAAATCAGGGCGGCTAGTGCCAAGGTATGGATTGCTGAGGTTTTGGGGTCAGTGAGCAAGCAGGCAGCGGCTAAGGTCTTTATCACTATGTGGGCCATCTGGCACGCACGACGAAAGTTGATCCATGAAGATGTCCACCAAAGTCCGATGTCAACATACATGTTTGTGCGCAACTTCATCAGGGAACTGGAGCTCTCTTCTTCGCCTACTACCGTTGCAACAGGAAGCCGAGGAGGTCTAGCTCGGCGTGGATGGAATCCGCCGGATCAGGGAGTGATCCACATCAGAGTGGATGGGGGCATATCCAGGAACGGGGAAGTTGGAGTGGTCGCGGCGGTATGTAGGGATCATACAGGCACTTTCAGGGGTTCCTCAGCGGTGGTTTTCCCGGGGGATCTCGGACCTAGCTTGTCTTGAGATGATGGCATGCAGAGAGGCACAGGCTTTGGCACAAGATTTAATGTTCTCCAGAATTATCATTTCTTGTGACTCGAAGGGCACGATCGGTCAGATAGAGGAAGAAGCGGGTGGCACCTATGGGATGATCACTTCAGAGATAGTAGTAAATAGGTCGTTATTTACTCTTTGTTCTTTTGTTTGGGAGGGGAGAAACTATAACCCCGATGCTCATCGTTTAGTTAAATTTGCCACTAGTTTAAATCAGGGTAGACACTTATGGATTGGAGATCCACATGATCTAGCATGTATTCCGAGAGTGCTAGTTTTGAATGAATAGAGAAAGTGTTTACCCCTCAAAAAAAATCTTGTGGGACTGTCTTTATCGAGGGAGAAAAGACATGGTATGAATAATATGCACCTGCCATGTGGATCCACTTGGATTATTCCAAATGGCAAAGAAATGGTAATTAGATTTCTGTTGTCTTCTTGCCTCTAAACCCAATTTTGATCGGGTTTCTCTGGTATGTGGTGGCGTGATGCTTTTCATGCCAGGTCATTGTCGAAGGAGGTGGCTTAATTGTTTGGATTGCAATGTAGCTAATTTTGTCCGCTAGCATCACGATCATATTCTAAATGCTTGATTCTCTATTGATATTGCCTTGTCCTACATCGTGAACAAATGAATAAACAACCATCATTTTTGTAGTGTTCAATTTTTTTGAGATAGCTTATCACAGGTACCAAGTGTCAACAACCACCATCACTTAACTGATATTGCTTAATCACTTAATTGATAGTGTAAACAGCATGGAGAAGCTTAATCACTACTCCCTCTGTTCAAAAATACTTGATAAAATATTAATTTAAATTTTAAATAAAACCACACCGAATAGTTCCAAACAGAGGTAGTAGTACTATATATATGCTGAAGTAAACTATCATCATCTACAACAAGTAACTCGTCCAGACAATTTCACGACCATAACAAAACTCTTAAACTCGCTAACATGGATGACACCGACTTCGCACAAAAAGAATTCAGTTTTGACTTCTAACCTTCGGATGAGCTGATAATAATAATACTTCGACGCTGACATCGACGCCGTGTTTGATCTTTACAACCAGTGCTCCTGCCGGTTCCTCGAAAAATAAATAATAAAAATTGACAGCACAAAAACAATTATCCAATCAGTGGCTCCCATTTATGTTCCCCAAATAATTGTGACAAGAGGAGGCGTATAGCGACAATTTCCAAATCATCGCCACTCCTCTCTTGCTCCACATCCGAAAATTTCGTCAGAAAAAGGAAAGACTGCGCCGCAAAGAAGCAAAGTTCCAACTTTTCTCTCCCTGCCTTCCCCTGCTGCTCCTGGCGGCGCGCGTCCCCGCCGGAACCGGCCGAGCTCCTCACCGGCGGCCAGGGCGGCGGTGGCGTCTCTCCGTCCTCGCTCATTGCCACGCATGGTTGACGAGTCGTCGCTGGTCCCCTGTTGCAGGTGCGCCCCCCGAATCTACATCCTGAACTGGTTTGATTTGAACATCTGCACCTTTTTCTCTTTTTCCAGTTACTTTTGACTGCTTCTGAGACTTTCAGAACGTCTAGCCCCGGCTTTGCTCAATCTTGTGCTCAGATTCAAATCTGGAGGACTAATTTGATTGGACATCTGGGCTTCTGTACTTGTTTTTGACTGTTTCTGAACCTTTGATTTTGTATATATGCTAAATCGTACTGTATGTCTGAAAGAGGAGCAGGCAATTACAACTGAAACTAAGGAACTTGTTGATCCCTGCAGTTTGTGAGATACAGTACAGCTGCTGATTGATTGATTGGTTAGTCTGAACCTCATGGAGACCGTTTCGACAAATGAGGATACCAGCAAGGGGGCGATGTGGGAGCTGGAAAAGAGTCTTGATCAGCCCATGGATGCAGAGGCCGGGAGGCTCAGGAACATGTACAGAGAAAAGGTGATTTCTCCCAGTTAACCATTTTTCAGTTTACATTTCTGAATCTTAGCCAATATGATACAGTATTTTATTTGACGCAATCCATAAAGGTCATGCAACATCGTCGAAAGTTTGCAGGCTATTAACAGAACTAATTTGCTGTGTTAACAACATGAATTTAACTTTGAACATCATAATCTTGTGTGTTGTAGCACATTCTTTTTGGTACTGCATTCTCCCTGGTAGTTGTGTTCATGTGCGGATTTTGAGATGTCGCCTTAAAAAGCAGAGTCATTTGGAGTCTTTTATTCTGAACGTCTGAAAAATGAACAGCTACAGTATGGCAAGTAATTTTGGTTTTCTTTTTGCCCTGTTTCCCCCCTCTTGTATGTGCAGACCTACCCAACAGTTTTGATGCTGCAACTAGCTTTCCAAAGCCTTGGTGTCGTATTTGGAGATTTAGGCACATCGCCTCTTTATGTTTTCTACAACATCTTTCCTGAAGGGGTAGAAGACACAGAGCAAGTTATTGGGGCCCTCTCACTTATTATCTACTCACTTACCCTCATCCCACTTATTAAATATGTTTTTATTGTCTTGAGGGCAAGCGATAACGGCCAAGGTAAGAATTTGTCTTGCTATGCTGAAAGTTTTGCTTTAGTTATGGAAAGATCAAACTATGGATAGATGGTCTGTCTTCTTTGTTTGAGATAATGGAGTAGTTCCTAGTTCCTACACCATGTTCTATGAGCATCTGAAGATCACCTGGCTGAAAATGAATAGCTCATGTGTTAGGGGGCTTAGGATATGCCCATACAGACGAAATTCTGGTCAAAGAGCTTCCTAAAGTCCATGCAACAGTACAGTTTTGTAGGCCTTTTGTTGTTTCAGCGCTAAACCTTGAACTGCCCAATATAAAAAGAGTTATTTTAGAACTTTGTTTTTTTTAATATCCTCCCCATCTAAAGAAATTGTTTCATACTAGGACGATGCCCGTGCGTTGCAACGGGATATCAAATCACGTACGACTTATCTAATGTTTGATGAAAAGTTTGGTAAGTGAAATAAAGTGAAATTTATGCAAAAGGTAAGTAAATTAATGTGATTGATAATCCTACATGGAAGGTTGGACGAAGGAATGGTGAAAAGAAAGGTGAACCATGGAACCTTACATTCTTTTTAAGTAATAATAGAGATTTAAGCAATCCTATCATGAGAAAAGTCTGACAGTAGACAATAAAGCCATCACTCTGAGATGGACCCATCCCCTTCTGCTAAGTTACCAAAAATTTTCTCTGTGCAGTTACCTCAACTAGGGACATAGTGTAGTGCACCATGGACAATTAAGTCAGCATATGTTAGCATAAGACAACATTGTGTTGCATAGACTCCGTGCCTAAAATAGGGATGATTATGAGTTTACTGCTATCCCAACTCTGCTTGTATTTTCTCTGCATCTTCCATTGACTTATTTCTAATTTCAGGTGGAACTTTTGCTCTTTATTCGTTGCTTTGCCGGCATGCAAAGATAAGCATTATTCCCAATCAACATAAAACCGATGAAGACCTAACAACATACAGCCGTCAGACATATGATGAGAAGTCTCTTGCTGCAAAGTTCAAAAGATGGTTGGAGGGCCACCAATTCAGAAAGAATGTCATTCTTATTCTTGTCCTTTTTGGTACTTGCATGGCTGTTGGAGATGGAATTCTCACTCCTGCCATATCAGGTGAGTACATGCATGTTTTATCATCACTTAATATCAAATTTCTCAAAAATGATATTGTTAGGAGAACCTGGTGCTTTCAGCCTGACATGCACCTATCTTTGGCCTACTAAGAGCCAAACCATATTACCCGAAATATTCGGCAAAAAATGCATGTCAGATATTCATTTCAAGCATATTGCACTGATTGTCAAATAATTTTCATGATTTAAGATGACATGCACCTAGTATATGATAAGAGCACAAAACATTACCTCTACATTTATTTATTTTTGCCACAACAGACCATTCTTCTTGTACTGATTTCTATCCATTTTAACTGTCAAGTAAATATATATTAACAGCTGCATTACAATTTACAGTTCTTTCTGCAACCGGTGGAATCAAGGTTGAAGAACCCAGAATGAGAAATGGTACATTTGCAATTTGAAGTTAGTACAGTTTTCTGGTTTTATTAGCTTTACCATGTCCTCTTTTATATCTAGTTGCTATGGCATCTTAGAGGATGCCAAATTTACCATTGATGTTAATTTAACCAGAACTGTTGATTCCAGCCTTAAATAATTCACCATATTGTTTTGTTTGTGGAATGATACGCTTAACATGCTAGCTATGGTTTGAAGCTTTATCGTAGGAACTTTGTAGTGCTAGTGAGTGGGCATGGGAACAATTAATTTCGTTATAATCAGATAGATCAGACAAATAATACCTAGAGTTAGACCTATGGTTAACTGAGTCATTTTCTATATTCTCCCTTGACAGATGTGATTGTGATAGTCTCTGTGGTGATATTGATTGGACTGTTCAGTATGCAGCACTATGGTACGGATAAAGTCAGCTGGCTTTTTGCACCAATAGTGTTTGTTTGGTTCATACTTATTGGAGTCCTGGGAGCCGTAAACATCTATAGATATGATAGTTCGGTTCTCAAGGCGTTCAATCCTATTTATATATATCGTTATTTCAAGCGAGGGAAGACCAGCTGGGCTTCCCTAGGAGGAATTATGCTCAGCATAACAGGTCTGAAATCCTTACCTTATTTTAGAGGTCGTCTTGTCCATTCTAAACTGGCCAATAACCAGACATGACGTTTTTACTCATGCTGCAGGGACAGAAGCACTATTCGCTGACCTTTCATATTTTCCTGTCCAAGCTATTCAGGTACCATTTGTTGCTTATGATTGTTGTTCGTTATGCATATTTTAATCTGCATTTAGGAGGAATGCATTTATTTTTATTTTTGTAGAGGTAGTAGATCTACATTTCTGGTAATAACTTTTACATTAGTACATATATCAGTCTATTTGCTTGCTTGGTGCTTGCTAACATCCTTTTACTATTTTGAAACACAGATTGCTTTCACTACTGTTGTGTTCCCATGTCTTCTGTTGCAATATACTGGTCAAGCTGCCTATATAGCTATGAACAAAGGACAAGTCTCCCACTCCTTTTATTTTTCTCTTCCAGGTAACATTCAGACATAGAGAATCCCCCGATTAGGTGATTACCATATCTATTAGAATACATGGTGACATGATTGTTTGGCACAGAAAGTATACTTTGGCCATCATTTGTCGTTGCAACGGCAGCTGCAATAGTTTCTAGCCAGGCAACTATCTCTGCGACATACTCAATTATCAAGCAAGCGCTTGCTGTGGGATGCTTCCCCAGAGTGAAGATCATCCATACATCCAAGAAGTATCTCGGCCAGATATACAGCCCTGATATTAATTGGATCCTCATGCTTCTCTGTATCGCCGTCACCGCTGGATTCAAGAATCAGTCTCAGATTGCAAATGCTTATGGTAAAAAATAAAATTTATTTCGTATGCCTCTAAAAATTTCCACGGTTGCGATGTGTGTTTCTTCTCTGTTGCTAACATAAGTGTTGCATGCTGCATAAACAGGCACAGCTGTTATAATGGTCATGCTTGTGACCACACTTCTCATGGTCCCCATAATGCTGCTGGTATGGCGTAGCCATTGGACATTGGTCGTCCTCTTCACGGTGTTGTCATTGGTCATCGAGATCCCGTACTTGACTTCTGTCATGCGGAAGATTGACCAGGGCGGTTGGGTCCCTCTCGTGTTCGCCGTGGGCATCCTCCTCGTCATGTATGTATGGCATTATGGCACGCTCAAGCGCTACGAGTTCGAGATGCACAGCAAGGTGTCCATGGCATGGATCCTAGGCCTCGGTCCGAGCCTTGGTCTCGTCAGGGTGCCAGGGATAGGCCTGGTGTACACGGAGCTGGCGAGCGGCGTCCCTCACATCTTCTCGCACTTCATCACCAACCTTCCGGCGATCCACTCCACCCTGGTGTTCGTCTGCGTCAAGTACCTGCCGGTGTACACCGTGCCACTGGACGAGAGGTTCCTCGTGAAGCGGATCGGCCCCAAGAACTTCCACATGTTCCGCTGTGTGGCGCGGTACGGCTACAAGGACATCCACAAGAAGGACGACGACTTTGAGAAGATGCTCTTCGGCAGCCTGCTTCTCTTTATCCGACTGGAGAGCATGATGGAGGAGTACAGCGACTCCGATGACTACAGCACCCGGGACCAGCAGGAGCTCATCGACGAGGCGAGCAGCGCCGCCGACCTCAGCTATGCCTCCCATGACTCCATCGTGCCGGTGCGCTCCCCGAACGGTCCAGGGGCCATGTCGTCAGGGCAGACCACGACGATGACCCCGGGGTTCCAGACCGTGGGCGATGAGGTCGCATTCCTGAACTCGTGCAGGGACGCCGGGGTCGTGCACATCCTCGGGAACACCATTATCAGGGCTCGCAGAGACTCGGGACCGTTGAAAAAGCTCGCCATTGACTATCTCTATGCCTTCCTGAGGAAGATCTGCAGGGAGAACAGCGCCATGTTCAATGTTCCCCATGAGAGCCTGCTGAATGTTGGGCAGGTGTTCTATGTGTAGAGAAACCGAATGTAAATCAGTGTGTAGGTTATTTTACGGGAGAATTGTACATGAATGATGTTCATATATCTGAAATCTGTAAATTTTAGTACGTAATAAACCTGGCAAAATTTCAGTGTAGTGCAATTTCAGATAAGAATCCGATGAAATTCCGGTTATTTTGAGGGTGAAGGAAATATTTTTATTTCATTAAAGAAAATTGGCGCCTTTGAGCTTGATGTAAGGAAAACGTACAATCCACATAGCCAAAAAATTTGCCGCCTTTGAACTTGAATGTAAGTAAACCTTACAATCCACATAGACAAATTTTTTTTGGTGTTTTTTAGAATAATTTGAATTTTTGATTTAATGAGGTAGTGAAATATTTTTGATTTCAAAAATTCTAAAGTGATAATGCATCGATAGACATATCATGGGGAGTGGTTTGACGATCGACGAATCTAACGTCTATCGAGGTGCGACCGACATCGTGGCGCACCTCTACTCATAAGAGATCTCCAATAGGATATGTAGATGCAAAAATAACTACCTTTTGCATCTCCGTGGTCCAAAAACATTGTTTCAACAAATGATGTATAGGAAAAAAAATCTACACCTTCCGGAGATGTATCCTATACAACTTCGCGGTGCAAATTTACATCACCAACTTCAAGAGATGTAAAATCATGTTCGCACGACAACCGCCCAACCGTCCCTTTCCTTCGCCGGCCAAACCAGTTAACACCCCTTCCGCCTTCTAACTTTGTTTGATTTCTGAGTAGAGACTCGTGTGTGAAGTTGGTGGAGCCCTACCGACAAAGGTGGTGTGCCTAAACGAGGTTGTTTCAGCAGATGACCTGATCAACGTGTTAGCCTGAAAAATAAAAAATAAAAATCCAATGCTTCTTAAAACGTTTCCCCTAGAGGCGGCTAGGGTTTCCTTTCTCCTGGCGATTTCGATCGCCTTGAGTTCGTATCGGTCTCCACACAGGAGACTATTAATCTACACCCCGATTGCGTGTTCCGGCTGCGTTTCCTTGTGTTCTCCCGCGGCAGACTTCGTCATGGCATCGGCTTCTGATGCGTTCTCGGCGTCGGGAAGCGGAAAGAGGGGTGAGACCCCAGCGGATCTAGGGGATTTCCTTACCCAGTTGGATTTACAAGGAGAGGATTTTGATGATGTTGAGATTGATGATGAGGATCCAAGCATTAAGGAGGGCTCTCAATGGTTAGCCCTAGCACAGGTACACACGTCGAAATATTTCAGCCATACTGCGTTCTTCCGAGATATGCGTGCGGCTTGGAATCCGGCGCAAGAGGTGAACTTTCGTCCCAAGGGCCCACACTTGTTTGTCATCCAGGAAAATTGCTTGGGGGAGATTGGGAAAGGATTATGCTGTTTGGTCCGTGGATCTTTCGTAATTGGGCAGTCTTGTTCAAGCAGTACGATGGTTTTAGTTCTGTGGACAATTATCAACTACACCATATGCCGATCTGGCTACAAATTCACAAACTGCCAGATGCGTTTTGTAAGGAGGTTTTGGTGCAGAAACTACTGAAGAACTCAGGGGAGATTATGGAGATGAGACTGACAGGGAATTCTAGAGGAGACTACGTCCGGATTATAGTAAATCATGATGTAAGGACACCCCTCATAAAATTCGTTAGTATTGTCAGGGCAAAGGAGCGACAAATTTTCTTCATACGCTATGAAAAGCTTTCCCGGTTCTGTAGCTTCTATGGGTTCATTGGACATGAGTTTAAAGAGTGTGGTAATGGAGTACATGATGCAAAGGATCTTAAGTTTGGTGAGTGGCTATATGCAGACAATCCGATGAGGTTTAAGGACTCATCTGCTGAGGTTAAGCCAAGTCCTGGCGGCTCTCAAACGTTAGCAAAAGATCTTGGTCTGGCAAAACTCATGGGAAAATTATCTGAAAGTCTTAAGGACACTGCGTCCAGCCCGGGTAAAGATGCAAGAGAATACATGGAAGTGGATAAGGGTGCTCGTAAACGTCTTGTTCTTGATGGGGTGGTTGATGGTGAAATTCCTCAGGGCTCAACGCTTGCACTCACGGAGGGAAAAGGGGAGGATTAGGTCGCAGGCTCCCCAAATTCGAGTTCCAATAGCAAGAAAGCAAAGACTGGTAATGATGATAGTGAATATGAACTGAGATCGGCGGACTCCCTAGAGGAGGATCGCCGGGAGCAATGAATGCCCTAGTTTGGAACTGCCGGGGGGTGGGGAACCGCCGGACAGTTCAAGAGGTGTTAGCTCTCTCTAAAGCTAACAACCCCAAGCTTGTCTTTCTTTGTGAGACTAGGCAAGCAATGAATAAAGTTGAGATGTTAAAGTAGAGACTGGGTTTGAAAGGTTTTTGTGCTGTTGCTAGTGATGGTTTTAGTGGTGGTTTGGCGCTGTTTTGGAATGAATCTCTTCAAGTTACTATTCTAGATTCTTGTTCAAGGTATATTGTTGTCATAGTGGTAGATAGTGCCCTTGGTTCTCAGTGAGAGGGACTTTCGTCTATGGTGAACCAAGAGTTGAAAATCGATATTTGATGTGGGAGCATCTTGTTCGCCTAAGGGGAATCTCCAATGATCCGTGGCTTGTGTGTGGTGATTTTAATGAGGCTACCTGGCAGCATGAGCACTTCTCCAGTACTCTTCGCGGTGAACCGCAAATGGCTGCGTTTCGGGATGCTCTGTTAGATTGTGAACTTTGGAACTTGGGGTTTTCTGGCTTGCCGTTTACATACAATAATGGCAGAACCGGTATGGAAAATGTTCGGGTCCGGCTGGACCGTGCGTGTGTTGATGAAGCATGGAAGGAGCTTTTTTCCGTTTGCTCGGGTTCAACATCTGGTATCATCCCGGTCTGATCATCTTCCGGTATTGATTCAAATGTTGCCGGACACTTCTGAAGGGAGATGATCTACACCACACTATGAGATTATGTGGGAAACCGAACCCTCTCTTCCGGACGTCATAGCCGAAGCATGGGATAAAAGTAGACCAAATGGGAACCTAGGTGCTGTATCCGAGTCTCTTAAATGTATGATGCTCAATCTGCAGGAATGGAAGAAGGAGAAATTTGGTAACGTCCTCCGTGACATTGAGAAGTTGAGAGATCAACTAGAAGAGCTGCAAAATGTGAACGGAGACCTTGGTGATATTCGCAGTAAGATGGCTCAATTGTATGAACTTTTGTATAGAGAGGAGATGATGTGGTTGCAACATTATCGAATAACTTGGTTAAAGGAAGGGGAAAGAAATACAAAATATCTTCACCGACGGGCGGTTTGGCGAGCACGTCGGAACTATATCCAACGTCTTCGTAAGGAGGACGGGACCTGGTGTTCGGTTCCAACAGAGATGGAAAGGATGGCTTCTTCCTATTTTAAAGAAGTCTATACAAAAGATCCAACGCTCACCCCTGAAGTGTTGGTGGACAGTATAACGGCTAAGGTGACAGCAGAGATGAACGAAAAACTCGATGCGCCGTTTACGGAAAAAGAAGTTGCTGATGCCCTCTTTCAGATTGGTCCTTTGAAAGCCTCGGGACCGGATGGATTTCTGGCGCGTTTTTTTCAGTGTAATTGGTTGGTGCTCAAAGCTGAGGTAATTGCAGCAGTTCTGGATTTCTTCCGTACGGGTGTAATGACGATTGGTGTGAATGATACGACCATTGTCCTTATTCCAAAAATCCCACATCCTAGTTCTTTGAAGGACTTCAGGCCGATCAGTTTGTGCAACGTTATTTATAAGGTGGTGTCAAAATGCTTGGTGAATAGGCTACGGCCGTTGTTGGCGGAGTTAATCTCGGAGAACCAAAGTGCTTTCATCCCTGGCCGTTTGATCACTGATAACTCGATCATTGCTTTTGAGTGTGCCCACTTTATCCAGAACCTGCGGGTAGGGGCACCGGATTTTTGTGCTTATAAACTTGACTTATCAAAAGCATATGATCGTGTCGATTGGGATTTTCTGGAGAAAGCGCTGACCAAGTGGGGTTTCTCCCTAAACTGGGTTTCAAGAATAATGACATGTGTGTCTTCGGTGAGCTGCTCAGTGAAATTCAATGGAAAGCTGCTGCAGAGGTTTCTGCCTTTAAGAGGTCTTCGGCAAGGTGATCCACTGTCACCTTTCTTGTTCTTATTTGTGGCTGACGCTCTATCTTCCTTGGTGAATAAGGCAATAGTGGAGGATGGCTTAACTCCGGTTCGCATCTGTCGGAATGCACCGGCAATATCTCATCTTTTGTTTGCCGATGATTCTTTGCTGTTTTTTCGGGCTAGTGGGCAGCAGACGTCCATTGTCAAAGGTTTGTTGAACACTTACGCATTGTCCACGGGACAATTGGTAAATCCGTCTAAGTGCTCTATCCTTTTTTTGGACAAGTGCTCAGTTCCAGTTATGACCGAGGTTAAACAGATTTTGGAAGTCACACAAGAGGCCTTTGAGCCGAAGTATCTAGGTCTCCCTGTGCCAGATGGGAGGATGCATAAAGGGAGCTTTGAATCGGTTATGGAGAGCATACATAAAGTATTAATGGACTGGAGTGAACAATATATATATGTCTGCGGGTAACAAAGAAATTCTTATTAAGTTGGTGGACCAAGAAATTCCTACTTATGTCATGAACATATTCCGACTGCCGGCCTCGGTTTGCGATGAGATGCATGTCAAAGTTGATGAGGCAATATTGGTGGGGCATTGATAAGGGTAAGCGCAAGATGTCTTGGTTGAGTTGGGATAAAATGGTTCTTCCAAAAATCAAAGGGTGGTATTGGCTTCAGAGATATGCGTGCCTTCAATCAAGCCCTACTTGCAAAACAAGCTTGGAGACTGCTAGACTCCCCAGATAGCCTTGTGTGAAGATTATTGTGGGCCAAGTACTTTCCCCATGGTAACTTGATTGATACAGTGTTCTCTGGTAATTCATCAGCGGTGTGGAAAGGGATAGAACATGGTTTGGAGCTTGTGAAAAAAGGTGTGATTTGGCGTGTGGGTAATGGTACTTCCATCCGGGTTTGGAGAGACCCTTGGATTCCGAGAGAAACTTCTCTGAGGCCAGTTTCTCTGAAGGGGAACTTGAGGCTCTCTCGAGTTTCAGATTTTTTGTTGCCTGATGGGGGATGGAACAGGTGCCTGTTGGAGGAGCACTTCCTTCCTTTAGATGTCCATGAAATTTTGAAGATCCGTACATCCCCGCGACAGAGAGAGGACTTCTTGGCATGGCATCCGGACAATTCTGGAAAATTTTCTGTCAAAAGTGCTTACCATCTTGCAATGCAGGAGCATGAGATGAAGTTCGCCCCTACGGCATCCAGCTCACAACCGTCTGGGGATCGTTCTATTTGGAACTTGGTTTGGAAGGCTGCGGTTCCTCAAAAAATGAAGATCACAACATGCCGTATTGCGACAAACTCTCTGCCTACTGCTGCTAACTTGCGATATCGGCATGTGGGCACGTCTGCGACTTGTCCATGTTGCGCCAAGGAGGAGGAGACGTTATTCCATGCTATGATTTTATGTGACCATGCGAGGGGCTTATGGGATTCTATACGGTTGATTTGGCCACTCCCTGGAAATGCTAGTCTATTGAAAATTGGTGAAGACTGGTTTCTGAATATTCTCACACAATGTTCCCCTACTGTGAGAGATATGGTGATCATGCTATTATGGAGAATCTGGTAAGAACGGAATGATGAAAGGCATGGTAAGGACCGAGTTCTAGCGGCAATTTCCTCGAAGTTTCTGGAAAGTTATTTCACATCTCTATCCCTCACAAAAAAAATTCTACTGAGGAGATCATCGAAGGGAAGATGCCGGCTATTCCAATGTCTGCTGCTGCAGTGAAGGCCGGCCTACAACCGGAGCCGGTGCCGCCTTGGGTGCCGCCGGGGCCCGGTCAGCTTGCGCTTTCGGTAGATGGTTCTTTTAACCCCCTTGATGGATCAGCAGGGGCAGGCATGGTCTTAAGATATCACCTGGGTATGGTGGTTTTTTCTGCGTATAGATATCTGGATCATTGCAATGACGCATTTGGAAGCTGAGTTACAGGCTATGATGGAAGGGATGAAGCTTGCTTGCACTCATACAAGACTCCCGGTGGCGATTCAGTCTGACTCATCCACGGCTCTCCTGTCGCTTTCTTCCACGTCTCTGGACTCCTCGCCTTATGCCCACATAGTACTGGAGATTCAAGACCTCTTGGGGACTCGGGAGTTTATTCCCTCCAAAGTTCATCGGCTTCAAAACAGAGTAGCAGATCGTCTGGCAAACTATGGTCGTACGGATGTTAGCACTTCTTGTTGGCTACATCAAGGACCACCTTTTATCACTGAACTTTTGTCAGCTGACTGTAACTCTGTACCTTTGGGATAAACTCCTCTCTTATTCACAAAAAAAATGTGTTAGCCTGTTTCGCTCTGTGTTTTCTGTCTGTGTCTGTTTTGTAGTGCCAGACTGCCACATAGTACCATTCCCGAGTCTTTTATAATCCGACCTCATGCAAAACTCGCAATCGGGCCTAAACATTCAGAAGACGCTAATCTTTTTCACTTGGATTTGACTGACCATTTGTTATTTTTCTCATGTTTCTTCATTGTGTGTGTATGTTCTTACTGATTAACGTGGACAGGTAACCTGGTGCAAGCCGTGATCTCGCGACCCCATCCCCGCGGTGATCCTGTCGCCGGAGTTGGCAAGGTGAACCCTGTTTGTTTTTTCTAAGTGCGATTCAGCATCATTACTGATTTTTCTCATGAATTTATCCAATCCATTCTGATTCTGGGTCTACACTGCAGGTGTTTTTTGAGTATGCAGATGTGGACAGCTTGGCCAGGGCGAGGACCGGGATGCGTGGGAGGAAGTTCGATGGGAAGGAGACGCTTGCCGTGTTCTACCTTGAGAACAAGTTTGCTGACGGAGAATACGACTTTTAGACGAGAATTTATTCTGCATATTCGTTGTTGCCTTTATATGTATTTTAAGGTTGTGGAACTATTTGTGTGATATTCAGATTTTGGATACAATGTAGCAACATATCTTCTTGAGATTTAATTGACACTTTTATCATTGGCTTATATACACAATTTCATATTGGTGGTATGCTTGTGGCATCACATTTTTGTCCTTTTTTTGATATTAACATTAGGATAGGCCAACTGCTATGTTACTATTAGTACACCACCATTTGGTTTTTGATCTTCTGGTTTCAAAAGAGTATCAGGATTTTAGACCAGGAAGCTAGGACTGCAAGGCAATTTATACTATTAGTAGAGAAAAATAAAGGCGAAGAAAAATCCTTTTGTTTTATTAGAAAGGAACTATGATTTGGTAACTCCTATAGAAAAAACTAGGTTGATTACAATCTCAGCATGTGAAACTAGTGTATATTGAAATCACATTAATAAAAGTGATGGATTACCATCTTATAATGGCGAAGTTTCCCAAAGAAGAGTCGATGCTCTGAGGAGGTCTAGGAGATAACAAGTGGTGTCGCCTCCTCCTGATCAACTGCGAAGATGGACCGCAAGTTAGACGTCGTTAGCAACCAAAAACTCGTTCAAAACGAAGAACACTCTTCGGTAGACTATGTTGGATCAACTCTTCATATCATCCAACATGATTCATCCTATGATGTTTATGTCTCTGATTGTGTTAGTATTTTTTCTAGTTCTCGAGGATATGAAAGGAACCCTACTATGTACTCTCTCTGTCCCAAAATAAATAATTTAAATTTATTGAGATATGGATGTATCTAGATTTAAAATAAATTCTAGATACATCCATATCTAGAAAAATATGTGACACTTATTTTAGGAGGAAGGAAGTATAAGATTAGATATTGATAGGATTTGAAATCCTCTTTGTATAATTTTTCTAATAATCTTTCTTGATGTTGGCTGAAGTCAACTATCTAACATATGCCATCTTAGGATAAACGGAGACGAGATTTAGCTTCGCAATGAGAAAACTCTTAATCACCACATCGGTAATTGAAGTGGGAATGAACCGATGGTGATGTATGCACATAGTTTTACTTGGCTTCGCCCACATTTATAGAAACATATGAAGAGGTGAGGAGGAGAGCTTGCGGTGGCAGCGCCTCGTCCAAGGTGCTATTAGGGCATAAACCCACCCCGTGTGACTCGATAGATCAGGTGAAGAGAAGAGAGGTCTCACCGTCACCGACAATCACATGTGTCTTGGAGGCAGTGCGGGGTTAGGGCACAAACCCACCTCGCGCAAGTCGAGATAATAAAATGAAGGGTGTAGAGGTCCCTCCGCCATCGACGACCGCCACAAACTAGTAAAAGTTTCTCACAACAATTTGAGATTATATATAAGCCATCGGATCAGGCTATTAGATGCTGGAGATGTACCTATTGGTAGTGTGTGGCAGTCCCACATCTCGAGCATTTCTGTTAAAACGTGAATATGCCAAACAAAAAATTGAACCTCTTTCAATCCGCTCGGCAAAAACAGAGCACGCCGCCCTCGATGCCCGCCCGCTAGCAATGAGACTCTGGTGTCTTTCTGAGGCATCACGCGCCGTTGATGATGCTTTCGAGATGTCAACATCACCTTCGAGAGAGAACCCACTTCGAACTTGACGGACGGTGTGTCTTCTTTGGTACGAGCCGACTCCCTCACCTCCCGCGCCTCGACACCCTGTCTCTGCTGGCCGTGGCACGACGCTCCTACGACAACCATTTCTGACAATCAGGGAGTGTAGTCGCTCATGCTCCTATTTATACTAAACATGTTTACCTTTCCATTTCTTATTAATTATCATTAAATTCTTAATCATTTTGAACTCAAATTTGATTCATTAAAACCCAAAACAATCCGAACTTCTATAATTACAAATAGAACTATGTGAAAGTAGAACTCTCATTAGGCAAAAATAATGTGTTTTTTCTCCATATTTTAGTTTTAGAAATTATGATGAGCTAAACTTCCTTTATATTTAAAGTAACATAAAAGACACGAATACCACATCCAACTATGGAATCATTTTTTCTACTTGCTTCGACTATAGTGTGGTTAAATGTTTTCATATCTATTTTTAGTATATATCTATATCTTAATAGAAGGTTCTACAATGATATGCCCAACGTATATTTTATCTATCACTTCCTATTATAGGTTTGTCGACTCTTTATCTAATTTAAATTAATAGGAGATTTCATAGTGTATGAGGTGTCAACAATACACTTAGTTTATCCTGAAAGCCCACTCGATGAATAATGCTGTGAAGGTCTTATGATCAATTTATATATATAGATGGTAGGTGGTGTCACGAAAGCTTATGAAGAGATTGTGCTGCTGGCAACATGGTTGTTTTATCCATGTTTAGGTTCCAGATGGGTAAAAGTTGTACTCATACCTACTTACTGTATTGATAATCAAAGGTAATAGGCATATATTGTTCTTAGGTTATGTGCATTTGATCCGGAAAATCGAAAGATAAGTACCGACTCATATGCTTCTCGTGAATAATAAATTCACAAACAATAGTAGTAAAATAATTTAAAAAATCTGAAATTTTTAACCATCCAAGATGCTCATGTGTGCAAGGTGCGTGGAAAATTTCATGGTGCATAGACATTCAAGAATCTTGTAGCAAAAAAGATAAATCAGCTTCAGATAATGCATTTTTTCAAAGCTATTGAGACACCCGAAATATGTCTATTTTGCCATGAGCTCTTTAGATATCCAAACACTATCAGATTTTACAAGCATCTTCTGCATATGGGCATCTTGATTGCTTAAATATTTCTACATTTTTAATTTTTTTAATATTTAATTTGAATTTACTGTTCACACTTAGTTGTAGATACACCCAAGCACCGAATCGATGCTCTCCCTCTGCTCCACGTGACTTTCCCATTTTGCGTAAACTTATATGCTTTTATATAAGTCGCTAGGGCGGAAATAGTTTTTGGATCCCAAGCTCCAAGGCTCCCTTAATTTTGAAATTTAAAAAATACAACTTTTAGGTTTAAAAAAAATCTGAAACAAAACACACACATAAATATGGATGTATATTACTTGTTTGCAAAGTTTTACGATGAAATATATTTGTATGCGAGCTACAAAAAAATGAAAAAATCTTGTATTTCTAGCACACGTATTATTTACTATTACAGTACATGAATTTATATTTTTTGTGTAGCCAACACCAAATCATCATGAAACTTTCTAGAAATATGGTATACACCTCAGTGTTCATGCGTAATTTTTTCAGAATTTATCAAATCTTAAAAATATGTTTTTTGATTTTTTTTAAAAAGCAGGCTCACTGGAGCTCGGGATCCAAAAATCCCCACTCGCTAGGGCGGAAATAGCTTTTGGATCCCGACCTGGGGATCCAATAGTTAATTGGTAGAAGTGTATCAAGATAACTGACATTTACAATGAAGAAATTTAGAATCCGGCAAAAAACGCAACTATTATTAATTTCCTATCTCCTAGCGAGTGTTCATCGAGGAAGGACGTCAACCCATGATGGAAGAAGAAGGGTCTGCGAGAATGGAAGAGGTGAAGGATATGCAAGACTGGAAAGAGAAGAATGGGCGTACAAGCCCGACCGTCGTGTAGTTCTTGGGGGCTGAGAGGGCTTCATAGTTGGCTCTCTCAGCGACGGCAAAGAGCAAGGAGGAGGGATCGGGTGGTGGCGTTGACTGGCTACGCCATTGCCAGTATAGTAGTTAAGTGATGAGTAATAGTAGTTGGTAATTTTAGTGTATGTTGCATGACAAAAAAGTTATTTGTACATGGCAAATTTGTTTTTTTTATCATGGCAATTTTAGTTTTTAGACCATGGAAAATCTAGTTCTTTTATCATAGCAAATCTAAGTTGAACATCATGTCAAATTTATTATTAGACCCTGGCAAATTAGTGTCTGCAGACCGACAACTTTTAATTTAGACCATGGTAATTTACTTATTTCAGCATGCCAAATTTGAAATTAGTCCATGGCAATTTCAGCTTATAGGATGGAAATTTTAAATACGAAACATGAAAACTTTCCTACAAAAAGCGATGGACGGATGACTCTTGAGTAAAATAGTAGTTGAGTATGATGAGTAATAGTAGTTGAGTATGATGAGTACTAGTAGTACGTGGGAAACGCAAGCTGCATCATCACTTCTCTCGTCCTGTGAAACTCCTCGTCCTGCTCCCGATATTCCTGGCACACCGACGACGACGCCTCCCGCCGCCTGCCGACCACCGTGCCTCCACGGCGCTTCACCTGCATCCTGTTGTCACCGGCCAAAGTCCGGCCGACGCCGGCGATGCGTTCCTCATGGAGGCCAATGTTGATAAACAGCCGTGACTCGCTGTTGTGGGGCGGGACGTCGACAAATCTATTCATGTCGAACACCTCCTCGGCGGCGCCTCGCTCCGTGTCATAGGCGTACACCTTGTGCCGGCTCGTCGCCAGCAGGATCTTCTTCCTCCCGACGCTGCAGAGCGGGATGATCTCCCGTTCCCCGCTGAGCTCGTCGCGGATCGGCCGGGGCAGGCCGCCCACGTCCACGCGGCAGCGCAATGACCACGACGGCGACGACGACGGGGTCCACGTGAGCAGCAGGAGCACGTCGTCGACGAGGCTGTCGTGGACTACGGCGCAGAGGGAGCCGTCGAGGTCGGTGAGGTGGCGGATGCGCGAGGCCAGCCGCGGCGGCGCGCTCACCCACCCGAACCGCTCCGCGCCGACGGAGAGCGACAGGATGGGCGCGTCTTGCTGCGGGTCCCCGACGGCGCTGCCGGAGCTCCGCCGGTGCAGCAGCCAGTAGAGGGACCCGTGGAGGGCCACGGGAGGCTCGCCGTTTAGACAGCGCGCGAAGCCCGGAGGCGCGTTGCCGCCGGCGCAGCGCCGCCAGGTCCATTCGCCGGATGGCGTAAGCGAGCACACCTCGCACTTCTGCTGCCCGAAGATGTTCCTGAAGAGCCTGACCACCTTGTGCTGGCCGGCGGCCCGGTCGAAGCCGAGGCCGGTGCTGGAGAGCTCCAGAGGGAACTGTTTGAGATTGAGCAGCACCTTCGTCGGAACCTCCACCGGCGTTATCTCCTCCGCCGTCTCGCACGGCGGCAGGGAGACGTGCTGGCCCGTGGAGAGGTTGAAGAGGTGGTACTCCCCCAACCGGACGTCGAAGAGGAGCGTCAGGCCCTGGCACGGCTTATTCCCGGACAGCATGAGGTACTCGCCGGCGAGCTTGCCCACGCTGAGCATCTCGCGGGAGGAGACAGCCGGCGTTCCACCGTCCACCGGAAGCGAGCAGGCGTAAAAGGACGTGGCGACGCCCCGCTCGGTCGGCGGGAAGAAGACGATCTGAGGGTGGCGCGCGGCGGCCGCTCTGGCGGCGTGCGCGTCAACGAAGTGGTCGGAGGTGAGGGCTGAGTTCCACGAGCGGCAGACGGCCCGGAACCGCACGGCGGCGGCCACCGGCAGGCGCGTAAGGATCTCGTCGACGAGCAGCTGCTCGTCCAGCGGCGACGATCTGGTCCTCGATTGTGCCGGCGAGGTTGCCATTGTTTGCACGTACGTTTGGATCGATTGATTCGGAGGCTTACGAGTCGATGTGTTGCCGATGGATGGATTCACAATCACACCATGGGTATTAGACCGTGTCCGTATCCGTGCCCGTAGCATACTCGATTCTGTTTTGTGGTCGGACTCTAAACTCAAGAAATACTCCAGTGTCTAGATTGCCATCGTTTTCACGAACGTCGGGAATCTCAGGATCGATTGTGTGGATGATACAAAGGTGAACTCCTCGTCAAAGATCTCGTGTGAGGGGCATGATTCGTCTCTATCATGTGAGCAACCGAAGGTGTCTCCATGGGTTACGGGATAATATGGTTGAAGATGTTGATGCAACCAATGTGTCGGTTTTGATTGTCTGAGCTTACGTATGGTGTTTTGATGCATCATGTTGGTGTTGAGTTTCCTAGTTGTGGTGTGTTGGAACCATTTCATGAGTTTTGAGTGCGGTCATGATGTTTCATGTTGTGTGAGTAATCTTTTTTTATATTTTTTTATCGGTTTTAGTCTGGTTTTCCATAAATTAACTGGACAATTTTCTCTTTTTAATTAATCGATGAGGCAATTCTTTTGCCTTCATTTCGATTGTGTTGATGAACCGCACTGCTTGTACAACGTCGATGGATGGATGCAGCGCTTGTACATGTGTATATATAGGCGTGAGCGTCTCAAGGCCGCCATCGTGCCCAGAATCTTGCACATGTCTGACCCAGAGGAAGAGTCAGCGTTTCTGATTCGAACGAGTGAACCGTTTCTATTCTAGGCGTGAAAAGTGAGTTAAGTGAATCTTAGGGCATCGCCGATCTTTAAAAGGGACACTAGCATCTATCCGTGGATTATGCCAGATCAATCCGTAGATACTGATGCATGAGTCGACCATCGAGTTATAGTCATAAATTTTCATAAGTATTCCATTTGAAAGAGAAAATCCGCACAATTTACAAAATTAGATGGATTTTATTTAGATTCAGATATAATTTTCATATATTGAACGATATTATGTCCTTTCAACTACTAAAACTAAGGGATAAGCGGCTGTTGGGGCTTCTGCTCTTCCTCATCGCTGAACGAGATAACGATCTCGTTACTGGAGGAGCCGAGTTCTGTGGAGCATGAGGCGCTTGATCGACGACACCGCCTTCAAGAGTCGAATGATCCATCACCACTACTACCTTCGACTAACATGGAGAACCAGAACTTCGTCATGAAGATGGAGGAGGGTGGATAGAACTTCACGGTGTGGCGGCCAACATTTACAACGAGCCCTTTTTCACGATCTTTTTCAAAGCGTTCATCAGAATGATGCAAATGATACACCATATCAACGAGGCGCTCCTTTTATATGCATAACACTCTCTCTAAGTTCTTAAGGTTTAAGAGAAATTTAAAATTTACTAAAACGCGTTCACTCTGTTCTTCATACACCCTCAACCGTCGAACTTAAACTTTTTAACCATTTGTCAGAGCGAGGTGTATGATGTACCGTTGGAAACGTATGATGTATGCGCTACTTTTGCATGTTGAAAAATTTCTAAGATTCCTTACGGTTTTAAAAGATTTTTGAAAAGGGTGTGCCGCCCTCATAATGGCAGTAAGCGTTTTTCGTGATTTTTTTATCCACTTATAGGAATGATGAAAATGATATGCCATTGAAAATTTATCGAAGAGGTGAAGCTTTTTCGTGTAGGACACACTCTCTAATTCCTTACAGTTTAAGAGCAGTTTCAAATTTACGAAAACGCCGAACTCAGTTTTTTCGCGAACACCGAATTGAGGAAGTGAACTACATTCGACGGGAAATCGCACTGCAATGTTGACGAAGAGATCTGCATGCGATTTTTTGATTCACTTATCAACATGTCGCAGTTCATTTCAGGGGAAAGTGAACTGCGGTACAAACCGAAGTAAACTGCACGATTTTCTCTTTATCTTTTTGTAAAGTATATATACAACGAGCTACGAGTGAACCGGATACTGTGAACTTCATTCGACGGGCTACCACACTGCATCGTTGTCAGAGTGGACTACATGCGGTTTGTCTTTTACTATTTGTTTGTTAATAGGCAAGTGTAGTTAACATCTTTTTTCTAGAAAATATTTCGTAGGCATATCAGGACCACATGGTCAATGTTAGTGAACATCATTAATTTTTATTTTTAACATTATTTAAGTGAATCAGATCTACATATCGAAGTGAACCACGGGGGCAGAAACTAGTGAACTTCATCTAAAAAGAAGTGATCTACTTGAGGTATTTTGGTTTTTCTTGTTTCACAAAGTGAACCAATCTTTCTCGTTTTACAAAGTGAACCAAAGAAGTGGTTTAGGGTCATGATAATGTTTTTCTTATATGTTTTGCAATTTGGATGCAACAATATATATGAAATAAAAAGTAAAGCTTAAAGCGGACTGCACAAACAACACTTATTCAGATCGAGGTATGTAGGGTTACGGTTGGAGCCCTCTCCATATCAACTCCGTCAACATCGAGATATAGTGGCTTACGGTCTCGATTTGGAACGTGTATCATAAATTATCCAGATCGAGGTATGTACGGTGACTTTGCTAGAGCGACATTTTCCACTAAATCACTATATCAATAATATGCCGATCGACGAAATATAACTTGTCTGCTAGAGTTGCTCTAATAAACACAGTCTGATTCACACAAAAAAACACACGGGATGATCTTACCTGAAAAAAGAAAAAACTACCTTCTCACCGCACACAACAGTGAGGACCGACATTCTTCTACCCATCCATCCATCCATCGAACAATGCACAAAGGTTAATGTTGGTGGCCGGCCGACCGGCCAAAGTTTAGGCCGGTCGGTCCAAGGCCCACTTGTCTCCATTTTCCCGCTTTTGTTGCATCTGGCACATGATAAATGTTGCAACCGTAGTATAAGATGTTACTATGTGTACTACTATTATACTAATATTATTATATTAATCTATGTTACTTTTTGCTAGACGAATGTATTTAATAGTACTTTAGTGCTAAGCACATTTATTGGGTAGCATGATACGAAAATGTTACTAATGATTTTTTCTATAACAAAAAAGATGAAGTGTTATCGGTGATGATGGGTCCTGAATTTTGTTGCAACCATTATAAACAAAGCTACAAGCGTAGATTAAATTTGCTGCCACGCATTGATGGTAAATATGGTACGTATTTTTTTATCAGATTTTTGATTGCAACAGTGAAAAAAACTGAAAAAAAATGCACACAATAATTTTTTGTTGCATCCATGTACTAAAAAAGTTGCAAAAGATAGTAAAAAATGGAGTTAAATGCACTGGTGGTCCTAATTCTTTTCCCGCAATGTCACTTGGGTCCTAATTGTTTCAAAATGCATATTTAACTCCTAAATCTTTTGTAAGTGGGTCAAGTGAGGTCCTATTTTTGTCTGATCTCAGCCTATGACAGGCCTGAGCCTATGACATGTAGGCCCAACATGTCAGATTGAACAGTCAACATTTACTGTTTTGGATAATGTTGAAATTGTTTAATAAAATAAATTCTAGAAATTGGTTAAAACTATAGAAATTCTTATCTTTTAATTCGTAAGTCAAATGAAAATATTTTATACATGAAAGTTGCTCAGAGAAATGCAACGAATATTAATACGCTACCCACATACCCACCCACCCCCTCTAACATAACGACCATGGAACATTCCCCATCCGTATTGCCTATCCGGTAATCACCCGGAGCCGGTAAAACATCCCCGGATGATTTCCCGCTCCTAGCAATACACCTAGTGCTGCATTAGAATACCACCACCACCGATGCATACCGAACATAGAACATTCCCCCTCCGTATTTGCAGTACTAGGTGTATTGCTCGGAGCGGGAAATCATTCGGGGATGTTTTACCGGCTCCGGGTGATTACCGGAAAAGCAATACAGAGGGGGAATGTTCCATTTTCGGTATGTTAGAGGGGGTGGTGGGTATGTGGGTAGCGTATTCGTTCTTGTTGTATTTTTCTGAGCAACTTTCATGTATGAAATATTTTCATCTGACTTACGGATTAAAAGATATAAATTTCTATAGTTTTAACCAATTTTAAAAATTTCTTTTATTAAACAATTGCAACCTTATCCAAACAGTGAATGTTGACTAGTCAACCTGACATGTGGAACCTACATGTCATAGGCGGAGGTCAGACAAAAATAGGACCTCATTTGAGCCACTTGCAAGAAAATTGGGACCTAGATATGCAAGAATTAGGACCCAAGTAACACTGCGAAAAAAAAATTAGGACCGCCAGTGCATTTAACTCTAAAAAATGCTACCACTAGCGATTTAAAATTGTAGTACTCTCTCCGATTCATATTAATTGACGCACACTTAGTACAACTACAAAGTTTTGGATCGGAGGTAGTACCACAAATTTTTTTTCTGCCAAAAACACTAAAAACAGAAATGTTGCATCCGTATACCAAAAAAGTTGTAAAAGTATCGCAAATATTACAAAGGTACCGCAAATGTTGTAGTCAAAAACGAAGGGATGCGCATAAATCTGAACCGTTAAATCACGAAAATCAGACGGTGCACATTTAACGTCGCCCATGCACAAAATATGTCTATATAAACGTGACTGGCAGTTCGCCAGTTAAGCATCCACCAACCATTCCTACGGCCATGGCTTCCTTCTGCTCAAGGCACTCCCTACGCCTCCTCTTCCTCCTGGCCATCTTCCTCCATGGCTCGACCGCCACGTCCCAGCCGGCCACCGAGGAAAATGACCCGACGACGCTGCGGATGATGGCACAGCGATTCCGGCGATGGAAGGCCGAGCACAACCGCACCTACGCCAGCCCGGAGGAGGAGCGCCACCGGCTCCGCGTCTACGCCCACAACGTGCGCTACATCGAGGCCACCAACGACGACGCCGGCGCCGGGCTCACCTACGAGCTCGGCGAGACGGCCTACACCGACCTCACCAGCGACGAGTTCATGGTCATGTACACGTCGCGGGCGCCACCGCTCTCCGAGGACGACGATGAGGCGCCGATGATGATGATCACCACCCGCGCCGGCAGGGTCAACGCCGGTGGTTCCTGGCAGGTGTACGTGAACGAATCTGCCGGGGCGCCGGCGAGCGTGGACTGGCGAGAGAGAGGCGCCGTCACGGCGGTGAAGAATCAAGGCCAGTGCGGTACGTTACGTTACGTTAAGCTATGTGGATGGTGGACCGTCGCCATCGTTCATTTCTTTCCTTGACGACGATATCCAATTATTGTGACCTCCCTGTAAACACATGGCTGTCTGCTATCCACATGCTTGCATGTGCTCCTGCTGCCTACCTTAGCTGCTTAGTCATTAGGGATAGATAATTGCTTACTTCACTGTCATGCTCACTGTACATTGTCAACGTAGCATTATAAATAAACTAGTACTGTATTAGACAGTTGGCTAATTAGATAGGCCTCTTGTGGATATATTCACACACCTAACCATTTCCTGGTAGGTGCTGGTGCTGTCCAGGTGTGAAATTTTGGAAACATAGTTTTTGTTGGACCTTACGCAATTTTTTTTGTTAATTATTCAAATAAAAATCATCAATTTTTATGTATTTAAATGGAAATTTAATTCATTCAAAATATATTTATAGTTTTAAATTAAATATATTATCGTGACCACCATTTTATTTTCAAAATTTTGAACCTTGTGATGGTCAACCATATGCCTTGAGGAACAAGTTATTAACTTCATATATATGCTCTAAATTTCATTATCTTTGATAGGATCATGTTGGGCATTCTCCACCGTAGCGGTGGTCGAAGGAATCCACCAAATCCAGACTGGGAAACTTGCCTCACTCTCAGAGCAAGAGCTGGTGGACTGCGACAAGTTGGACCACGGTTGCGATGGTGGCGTTAGCTACCGTGCGCTGCAATGGATCACCTCCAATGGTGGAATAACCTATGAGGACGACTACCCATATACAGCAAAAGACGACCCTTGTGACACCGTAAAGCTGTCACATCATGCCGCTTCTATCTCAGGCTTCCAACGTGTGGCAACGAGGAGTGAGGTATCCTTGGCAAATGCAGTGGCCATGCAGCCTGTGGCGGTGTCGATCGAGGCCGGTGGGGCAAACTTCCAACACTATCTAAACGGTGTGTACAATGGTCCATGTGGAACACGGCTAAACCATGGTGTCACTGTGGTCGGATATGGGGACGACGATGTGACCGGGGAGAGTTACTGGATCGTGAAGAACTCATGGGGCGAGAAGTGGGGCGATAAAGGGTACCTCAGGATGAAGAAGAACATTGTAGGCAAGCTTGAGGGGATCTGTGGCATCGCCATCCGACCATCTTTCCCGCTCATGTGATGTAATCATGTGTGGTGTGCTTGGTTCATTTTTCCTTCCTAGCATGTCAAAATTTAGTCAACTTGTTACGTGTACAATAAAAGAAAGTTAATACATATAAAACTCCTTTCTTGCTTGTAAAAAATGGAATATATTTACATATTTGTGGATAATAGACATGTAAATTGGTTGAAATGTTCACATGGATTCAACAATTTAATTATTTTATATGAGTTCTTTAGATTTTAGTGGATTTGAGTGGCCCATGGATCGAGTCAATTTCTGTATGGACCTGACTGGTCACTGGTAACTTCTTAGAATTTGGAAGCTACGTGTGTCATTAAAGAATGATTCATATAGTTTTTTGAGTATGGAATTTCCAGTTCTCCGATTGTCGACTGTTTTTAATCTTGATTGTTTTAAAAATTGGTTTTTATCTGCTTGAACATTTTTTCTTTTGGCCTGATTTTTTATTCTCTTTTTTTACTTTTCAATTTTCCTTAGTTTTAGTTTTAGCTTTTTCCATTGCTTGTTTTTTATATAATTTTCTGTTCAGTTTTTGTTCATCGATGTTTCCCTTTCAGTTTCTTTTTTTATCGTATAATTAAATAGGTATTACCAATGTCATTCAATATATTCATCATGTATTATTACAATTTCATTTTTTTTCATGTATTAAAAATATTAACAATTTATCTGAAAAATGATTATCATATAATGGAAAATATTCATCATGTGGAAAAACATTGTTTATCTTGCTCTAAAAAATGACCATATATTTAAAAATTGTTAGTAGTGTGTCACTAAAATGAACACATAATATTTTATCTTGTTAGAAAATGTTCATCATATATTTTTAAATGGTCAACATTTATTAGCAAAGGTTCATCTTGTATTATAGAATATTCCTAGTTTATTTTTATCATGGCATATTTTGCTGTTCAACATTATTTAAAACATCTTGCATTTAAAATATTTTATTGTGTAATTATTTTTCTAAGACTGGTGTGTGCTTATCTGGGAAAAAAGGAACTGGAGCGTGCTAGTTAGTGATGTTAAATTATGCCATAAGCAAGTATTAACTGTCTGTGGTGGAGGCGTGCATGTAGCACCAGTTATTATATGACTATTATGGAGTGAAACTCTAACTTGACGCCTGCAGCCCCAAATAGTGAATAGGTCAGCCCATTTTGGTACACCCTCTTGTGTGTGGGTTTTCTTTTTATTTTTTGAGGCACTTTTCATTAAAAAAGTAATTGGATTTTTGTATGAGTTCAAATATTTAAAATTTAAATAAATATAAAATATAAATTGAAAATAGTTCATAATATATTTAATAATGTTCAACCTGTGCTTGGAATATGGCCAATGTGTAATTTAAATACTTTCATCATATATTAAAACAATTCAACTTATATTAAAAAGCAGTTCGCCATTTATTAGGAGATGGTCACCGTGTTCTAAAATTTGTAACCATGTGTTTTCATAATACTTTGAATAAAAAAATATATTTTTTGAACATTAATAGGAAAAAATAATAAATAGGGAATCCAAAAAATGAGGAAAATAAAGGAAAAAACAACAAATCTGCAAATAAGCCCTATAGGCCTGGATGTATACGGCGGGCCAACTATAGGACGCCTGCTAAGGCCAGCCGTTTCTCTTTGTAGATTTTATTAGCAAAATTTCTCGAGAGCAATTAGTTAGGGAGCGCTTATTCAAAGCTTCACAAAGGATCACCCTGAGAGCATGCAATGTATCTCGTATTGAGCGTTTTCTTTAGATTTTATTTATTTATTTTTATGTATGTACTTTCGGTGTTTAGATTGTTTTTAAAGATTTTTTTTGTCTTTTCCGCTTTTCGCTCGGTATTTCCTTATTTTTTTGTGAAAAAAAATTCAATATTTATTTCAATTTTTTTCAAAAAAGGCACGAATGTGCATCTCTAGGAGGCACGAATCTAGTTTCACGAGAGGCACATCGCGTGCCTCTAAAAAAGGCACACCGCGTGCCTCTAAAAAGGCACCCCACGTGCCTCATGAGCATGCCTCCGCGGGAGGCATGAATTTACTGCAACAAGAGGCATGCCAAGTGCCTCTAGAAAAAGAGGCTCGCCCTGTGCCTTTACAAAAAAGGCACGAACGTGATTCACGTGAAGACATAAATAATAATTTAAAAAGAAAATAATAGAGGATACATTGCAGATAATATGAACTCTTATGAGGATGCAAATATTCCCACCTATTGTAATCGACCACTTTGTGCCACCATTGGTTAAATAGTAGTTAAAACATCTGACATAACAGAGCAAGAAACAATGCTGTTGGTTCACACTTAGCTTTTGTCTAGCATTGTAATATGCGTGCATTCCCATTTGAAAAAGTTGTTGTTGAATTATACATAATATAGTTTTAAATAGCAGGCTATGGCAAATAGCGGCGGCCTTTCAAAACAGCTATAACGAGGCTATAGCCGGCTATTTTAAAACTTTTTCGCAGAATTGTACATGAATAATGGCGAGCATCATTTAGTCAGTCTTATTAAATAATTTTCATTGGTTCATACTATAGGTCCCAGTATGTCATCATGTGTACATATATCCTTTTGTGGGTTGTCGTGATACAGTCTCACATAAGCATGTAGCACGGGTGATGAGTGGTGATTATTTTAACATCTCTCTAAATAAGCTCTTGTGCCGCTTTTCCTTTTTATTTGTTTGCTCTTGTGCCGTAAAGCAACCATTAAATATAGATAAACAAGTCCAACAATTTGAAAATAAAGTACATGTCCAGCTGGGTCCACGGCACAAATATGCCCAAAAAATTATAAAGAACTACTCCCTCCGTTCCATATTAGATGACTTGCAAATAGATGTATCTTGAACTAAATGTAGTCTAGATTCATCTATTTGAAAGTCATCTATTATGAAACGGAGGGAGTAGTTTACAGTAGTGCATATACAACAAAGCAAAGAGGTTAAACTCTGCATATGAAATCTTTTATCTCTGCAAGTTAGATTAAATGTAACTGTCTCATGTCGATGTAAGAAAAACTAACGAGGATAACCTGCAGATAGTATGAACTCTTCTTCCATACTATAATGTCTTGTCGATGCATCATTATCTTTTTTAACTAATTTAGTAGATTCAGCACCTACTTTGATATCATTATTGCCAACTTTCTTAGCCACCATGTTATCTAAAACATGCTCCTTGGATGAACGGATGCTTTCTAGTGCCAACTCCACTTCCCTCATTATTGGACGATCCTCTCCAGTTAATTTTATGCACGATGTGGCGATAGCAGCCACTTCTCCAACTTTTTGGCCTCCTTCCTCTATGACTTGTGGATCCAATATCTGGAGTAAATTACCTTTTGCAAACAAGGTAACAAAATGTACAACAAGACTCTCGTCCTCTGAGGACAAATATGAAAATGGTTTCTTCCTTGTTAGCAGTTCGACAAGGACAACCCCAAAACTATAAACATCACTTTTCTCTGTGAGGCGTCCAGTGTAAAAGTACATAGGGTCCCAATATCCTCTTGTTCCTTGAGCTCTACCCAGATTTCTCCATTGGTATGTATCTTGAAGCTCCAAAGTCAGCTACCTTTGCAGTAAGCGTATCATTCAAAAGTATGTTAGCTGACTTAATATCTCTGTGGATGATAGGTATTGAAGCATTCGAGTGAAGATAAGCGAGCGATTTGGCTGTTTCTGTGGCTATCCGCAACCTATCATCCCATGACAGAGATCTTGGTCCATCAACGTGAAGATGCTCACAAAGGGTACCATTGGATATGAACTCGTAGACCAACATTGGGACTTCAACTTCAAGGCAACAACCATAAAGCTTGAATACATTTCTATGGTTGATTTGTGATAGAATAGCCACCTCATTTATAAATTCATCAATCTCTTTCTGAATAACCTTCTTGGGTTTCTTGATGGCTACAATATGCTGGCTCGATAAAATTCCTTTGTAAACAATACCATGCCCTCCACCACCAACTACAAGATCTTTATCAAAGTTGTGTGTTGCCTTCTCTACGTCTTCTAAGGATATAATCATTCTTTCTGCAATACCAGCACTTTGGGACACCAATTGTTGCAACAATTGTCCACGATTTTGTTGGAAGAACTTACTTTTTAATAATTGAGCTCTTTGCTGTTTTAACTTCTTGGTAATGTAAATTCCAATTAGAAATAGAAGTACAAGTCCGATCCCAGTAGCGGCTCCTATAGCAATGCCCATACCTGAAAATATATACAATATAGTTACTATTTTATCATTCACACCTTATATAGAAAACATGTTGGTTGTGTTTCTCACCTTTAATTTTTTTTCGAAATCCACCTACAATAGACAAAAGAAAGAAAGAGTGAGTATGATTTAAATTCACTTAAACTACTGAAGTACACATACCAGAGTGGATATAAATAGTAAATGGACATTAACCATGTGTGTGGGCATGATGTGCACATTCTAACCTTTGCATCCATCGTCAAGGTAGGGGTTGTCGCTGTATCCATCACTACAATGGCAAGAATAGCCTCTAATCCTAGGTTTGCAAAGGCTATTCTTGCTCTTGCATATGCCAGGACACTTGATATATTTATGTGAGCTCACATTGGCTAGAGGATGCGAGCCAGCGCGTTGCAATTGCAAAACCTCCCACTCTAATATAATGGGAGTATCCAGTATGGTACTAGGGGGACCAATAGGATCTATAAATCCTTTTGACTGTTGTAGCTGAGAAAATACCTGTCGCTTACGAAACCACCCCTCCTCTGCTATGAATGCATACGAGTGCATTGACGTGTTGTCCCAACCACTGTTGGAGTCCATCCAGTTGATCCAAAATTCTCTAGGCATGCCTTCCCTGGACATGGAGATGTGTGCCTGGCAGCATCCCATTCCATAACAATACTTGTTATCATCATCATCGATGTTAGTTTCGGGACCAGGCGAAACATCTATCATGGTGGTGTCGTAGGTGCCATTCTTGTTGAGGAGCAAAAGGAGGAACAACCACTGAGGATGACTTTTTTGCCGACCCCGTACAACCCGGCCTGCACACCACACCCTATGACAATAAGCTCGTTCTTGGTCGACAACGTATAGGGAGCATCATCACCTTGTCCAAAAAGTTGGTTTTTCATACCACTAAAGGTACCGACGAATATGTCAAGAATCGGGTTGGTGTCGATGACACGCATGGTGTTGTTGTGGAGGAAAATGTCGACAACTCTGAGGGTACCGAGCATTAATCGCGGGATGTCATGGCTCATGTCACATGTTAGGTTGAACCCTTGTAAATAGCATTTGTGTGGTCCTATGCCGAACGGGTATGGCACACTCACGTTCCCGCAGGACGGACTGCAATCACCTGTAGGTATATGGATGCATGTTAAATGGATCCCCATAGTAGTTATTCATGTGACTGATGATATATCAGACAAAAAAAATAAGATATTAAAATCTATCACTCTTGATCAGACTGTATATGCATGTGCTCTACATATATAATACCTATAGAAATATACTAATTTGGCTTGCTTGGATTATGTGTATCTTTTGTGTGTTGCTTGATATTTAGCCCAATGTTAAATTAAATACAAGAGATTACTAAACAATTACATTCAATCTAAACATGGTCATAAAAAGAAAGTAATTATACAATCATATCAACGTTGTTTTATTTAATAGCCCAGGTTCAATTGGAATGATATACTACTCGTATCAATAATATGCACCTTCTTTTTCAGAAGCCCATAAGAAAGAAATTTCTAGGTCAAGTGTGCTTTGATTGGAATAGTCTTAGGATGTGTGACTGACTGAAAAGTTGATCCCATGTGCGCACGAGTGAGGATAAAGTGTACAGAAAATACTATTATTCATTTGTGAGGATAGTCTGGATCTAAGCTGCACCGACCAGGATTCGGTAGGAAACCGGTACTTTTGTCCGGGGTGTTACACTTTTCTCGGGTATCATATCAACAATGTTGAGGTACATGATTTCGGCAGTAACTCGACATTTGCATAGTGTAACGTTCTTCTATAACTAAAGATGGTACCCCGCATGTTTTTGCTGAAACTGGTAGCAATTATTATAATGATATTTTTTGTATGGAATATTTGATTTGGACAAACAATATGAACATTGAAACTAAAATGCATATAAATTATTATAAGCTGTTGAATAAGAGTAACATGAACTCTAAAGTCTAAAGTATTTATTTTTCCATGCAATGTGCCATGGTGCGCTGGCTTATTATCATAAAAAGTGCATGTTTAAACCGTATTCATATTGTTAGCTCCAGCTAATGTGAGCTTGGGTGAACAGTAATACAAAAAGATAGGAAAACTTAATAGAAATGATTTTTTGGCAACAAATATTGATATGTTTTGTGCAAACCTCTAGGAATATGATTTTATTGTGAACATGTGCACGCATGTGAAACACATAACAGTATATGTGGACCAAAACAAATTTAGAATTTGTTAAAAAATGTACCCTAATTTTTATGATTTTACTATTCACCCGGCTCACATGATCTCGAGCTAACAAGATGATTCCACATTTATTTTCTCGAACTCATGTGAGAAATGGCATTTTTCTATGCATAGTGACATGGAGAGTTCGCAAATTTACATGTTGAAAGAGTCAGAGTTTGTGGGGATCAACTATTCAATTATACATGATTGAAGGGCAATTTATGTATAAGATTCCCAATTAATTGGTCCATTACAATTTTTTATGTTCAGTAACCCATTTTAGATAACTTTAGGCTTGATGATGCATAAAATAATAAATAACATGTTTAATATAATCAGACCAATAATCTGATAGATATACTATCCATCAATATATCAACATACTTAAACGCGTTCCACTGCCAGTAGTAAGAATTAACTTATTGACATGATGAACAGATGAATGTGCAGATAAAAAAATCATGCTTTTAAAATTAACGAAATTGCAGCATTGCTGACCTGTGAGGAAACTGAAGCAGCCACCGGGCATGTGGGGGTTTCCATGAGTTCCTGGCGGACAAATGCACCGAAACAATCCATCTGTGTTAACACATTGGCCGTAGCACTCATAGCTTTCTGAATTCTCACACTCGTCAATGTCTGCACATATAAATATACAATATAGTAAACCGGCAAGTACGAAGCCCGAAGTGACAAGACACCTATTTTAGAGCGTCGATTTTTGGCTTTTGGGCTCCATGAAACCTTCAAATTTAAGTTTCGAAATTTTCAAAATTCAAGCTTGATGTAGCTCAACCATTATTTGGCATTTCCGCATGTTTCTATTATATTTTCAAATAATATGCACGCAGATATCTCAGGTAATCTAATAATGTCTCATAACAAAATTCAGTCAGGATTATCTCATGTCTAAATTCAATCTAAAAAAATGCAGCATCGGTTTAGCAGATGCAACTTACGTCTAGTGAAAACACAATCGGACCAGTGACTCATATATTTTACAAACTGAAGTTGCACTATTTACAATTGGTTTAGTTATAAGAAAATGGTAGTCATCCAGTGACCACGAGTGCACTGCCCCTCTCTTTCGTACATTGTCCATTTCCTCACATCATCCAAGGGATGTATCTTAATCATCATTAGGGGTGTACCTTGCTCTATGAAACCAATAGAAACGTACTTTCTTCATACCGAAATATAGGTAGTTGAGCTTCCTTGGTGATGCATGAAGGAAGAGGGAGTATGTACCACACTTTTTTTTTTCATGCATGCTGTACTTGCTAAGCGCACATGCAAGCATGTTGTACAGGAAAATTTAGTAAATGCATGCATGTTGTATTGCCGCAGAAATCGATTGAACTTGGTTTTTGGAACCTACATTTTTACCCAACCTTGTGTGATGTGCGTGTATGTCATGACTCCCAATAGAGTGGATAAAAAAGCTGATGGCCGCGGCTGGTTCATAATTTATTTTAACCGCAGGAGTTCTATATATATCACCTAAAAATTGGCGTGAGTCGATTTTGCCCGGAAAGGAAGAAGGAGGTGGTGGTGGAGCTCCGAGGCCGAAGCTGGTAATGGCGCTGCAAGCGGCAACAAGCTGCGACATCGATTGTATTATGGATAAATAATAAATGTTACGGTTTTAGTGTAAATTTAAATTAAAACGACCACATTAATTTACTATGGATGAGAGGGAGTGTTATGCAAGAGAGTATGTATCTAACCTTGGCATCCGTTGGTGATGTAGGGATTGCCGTCATAACCTTCCTTGCAGGAGCACGTGTAGCCGCCTCTTTCACTTGTACTGCACTCTGTGTGGTTGCTCTTGCAGACCGTGCGGGCCACGTCACTGGAACACTTGTTCCCCGTCGACGCCGACAAGGAACTATCATCCACACCGATGTCGACTTCCCAATCGATCGAAATGGGGACAGCCATGGACGCGGCTGGGTGTTTCTTTTTGCCGGATGACGACGACGTCGAAACTTGTTGCGAGATACTCAATGGCGTGAACCACCCGTCCCTTGCGACGAACACACGGGCGGGTTGCTGCTCGGACACGCTGCGGTTCCATCCGAACGACTCGACCTCCACGTCGTAGGACATTATGGGGACGAGATTTCCTCCGGCGGTTACCTCTCGGCTTACGACGATGGGCGCCTGGCAGCAGCCTATGCCGGAGCAGAGCATGCTGCTCGGCAGACTCGACGGCATGTACGACGTGAACCCTTCGTAGCAGAAGGAGGAGCAGCCGCTCATGGTGGCGTTGCCGCTCCTCAGTTACAGCCCACGAGGATGAGCTGGTTCCGGTACCGCGACAGCGCGTATGGCCCTCCGTCGCCGATGCCGCCACCGAGACTGCCGCGTCTGTCACCGTCGAGCTGGATTTCGCCGGTGTGGACGACTTCCAGAGTCGGATCACTGGGGTAATCGATGTCCTCGGCGACCTGGAGGTATGGTTTTCAATTTCAGTTTCAGTTTCAGTGATTTTGGTCTTTATTTCCGCCAAAAAAGCAAAATATTCAGTTGAATTATATTAAATATTTATTTTTTTCGAAAAATAATTTATAAATTATTTGAATTCACGTGTACTACTGAAATATTTTGGCCGAAAGGAAATATTTCAGTGTCTACGGAAATTATCAAATTTTAGTGAATTTCATCGAAATCCCAATGAAAGTGAAAACCATACCTTTTTTTTTTGAAAAGGGGTATCCGACCTCTGCATCAATTGATGCACACAACCAATTTATTAAAAGCAGTGAAAACCATACCTTTTTTTTTTGAAAAGGGGTATCCGACCTCTGCATCAATTGATGCACACAACCAATTTATTAAAAGCAGTGAAAACCATACCTTTTTTTTTTGAAAAGGGGTATCCGACCTCTGCATCAATTGATGCACACAACCAATTTATTAAAAGCAGTGAAAACCATACCTGAAGGGTGCCGTCGCCGAGGAGGAGCCGCGGCGGGGTTGTTGTGTTGTCGCAGGTGAGGTTGAACCCCGGCAGGTAGCAGTGGGACGGGCCCATGCCAAACGGGTAGGGCACGCTCATGTTGCCGCACCGGGTGTCGCAGCCCGGCATCCCTATCACCGTCGGCGTCTTGGATGCCGACGAGATCGCCATGTACGATACAACGACCACTATAGCAGGCATCAAGAATGACATGCTGGTTCTGCGGTGCGCCATGTACGGCGCCATTGATGGATGTGTGCCCTTAATTATAAGGCTGTGCAAGGGGTCCGGGTCCGGCAGCGTTCACATCTCACCTACCGCTAAGCTAGGCTAGCCATCTACGTATATTATGACCGCTAAGAGTAAGAGATCATCATGTACTGCTTTGTTTAGTGAGCAGCACAGGCATAAGTCACCCATAGTTCGGTCGTGATCCACAAACATAATTTTAACTACAGTAGCATAAGTAAAAATTGACTGCGAAAGCATACTAGGTAACAACTTTCAGTTGAGCCGGGCGTATACAAATACAAAAGTTTCATCATGCATGTTTCGTGCTCGTCTTATATATTGGTCAGCAACACGATTCTTGTGTCACCAAACAAACACGCGCATGCATCCTTTTAACCTCTTTGTGGTCACCAGCTAAAGCTTCTTAGTTAAATAGCTAGTATATATCACAAGCTTTCGATTTAACTTTCGCCAAAGCAAAGACTAAGGTAACCATGGATGAAGTTTCCTCATTCCTTCATTATTGCCGCCAATGATATGATCGAGCTATCAGGTTCTTGGTTCCCTTACCACTCCTCATTATTTGGGATTCATGACCCCTGACAGAGTTCCTCTTAAACACCTCATTGACGTCGCATCAAACGGTGATGTTGGGTTTCGAGGTGAACATGGACCTCGCTTGGATCAAATTAAGACCATTAGGGCTAAGGAAATCTTCGACGGTCCCTGGCATAGGCCCGTGCTCAAGTGGAGCATGAGCGTCCGCGGACCTCATACCCATTTGGATCTGTGCATAGAAAGCATGGATCCATTAGTTGTTCCCCATCAGCAACCTAGAAGGAGGTGTCTTCTAGTGCGACCTCCCAAGATGTTCCTTCGTATGTCATCCCCTATGGGATCTGATCAAATAGTGCATGGATCTAACAGTAATATCCGTGTTGCGCCATCTAGGCAGGCGATTCCCATCACGATGCCCCAATTGGAGGGGGGGGGGATAGGCTGAATATTGTCGTGTTCAGTTGTACTTTTAAACTTAGTCTATCTCTATCTTATTATATCTAACTCAAATTAAATTATACTTCTAACATTCTCCCTCAGTCGTAGCAGGAGTGAAGAGGACGATTGCGACTTAATTTCAAGTCTTGTGCTTCTATCATCTTCTCCGATGCATCATCATCAACTGTGTCTCTAATGGCTGATGGGTCGGCACCTAGGGTGTTGAATGCATCCCCTTTTGGTGCCTTGCTGTCTTCTCTTCTATTCCCTCCCGCAGTCATAGTGGGAGTGTCATGGCCGCAAGTGATGAGGCGGACGCTGTTGACCGGAGTTGTTGCCGATGATTAGCTATATGCAAATTAATGCAAAAATGAGACTGTTGTAGTAATAGTTTTGAAACTTCAGCTGTAGCAGTCTCATTATATTATTTTCACCCAGGTCACAAACTTGGTTCTATGTGTGCATCTCATACCATGTGAGAACCATAACATTTTTCTTTCCATGCATGTCTTTGACATGGCTTAATAAAATGGTTCTGTGCATCAACTGATGCAGAGGCGGGGTTCACACCTCCTTTTCCAAAGAAAATGTCTTTTACATTACCTTGACATTTTATTATTTATTACAATGAACTATTTGATGGCGATCATGATTTAAGGAGCGGTGTAAACCGCTGGCTATTTTTATCTGTGTTTTTCTTGTATCTGCTCTAAACTCATTATCTGTAACATGATCATAATGGAAATTCACCACCATAGAGGTGGTCAAAGGAATCCACCAAATCCAGCTTGGGAAACTTCCGTCACTCTCAAAGCAAGAGCTGTGGGACTGAGACAAGTTGGATAACGGTTGCCACGGTGGTGCCATGCACTGCAGTGGATGCGACATCCCCTTCCAGGACGACTAACCATATACGACGAAGGACGGCACTAGTGACACCACAAAGCTTCCAGATCATGCGGCTTTCATATTTCTTATTGGTTGTTGGGTGTTGAACTAGGCCAGCGAGATGGCAAGGACTAGTTAACCCGAAAAGCAATGGATTCTCAAGATAAGCATGTGACTGGTGTGTCATTTAATCAATGACACACTGCCGCACATATATATGGCTTCATCAACTTAAGTGTGCATGTATTCTGGCATATATACGATTAGTTTGGCATCACACATAGATACATAGACTATTCGTCACCCTGGGTGAGGATTAGTTATTCTTCACCCCCTCTGATTTGACATTAATACACCATAATTTTACATTTCGTAAATTTAATCTTATTTCATACGTAAAAATAGAACGTAAGCAAATATAATCACCATAAAATATATTTTATGTTACGTAAAATTACAAACGTAAAAATAATGGGGTAAAATATGCATAAAATGTAATTTTTTGATCTTATGGGCTATATTTTTATTTATTTTATGTCAAAATTTATGTAGTGAATTGATTTAATGTAACTATTTGTATTACAAATGTAATTTTTTATAAAAGGTTCGTAAAATTACCTCGGGTGAAAAATAAATTATTCTGTACCCGGATGATGAATAGCTTCACTAAATCAATTCAGATAATATATACTCTTTGAGCATCCAGCAGAATACATTATGTACATATATAATTGAACTACACATGGCCGAGCAAGCTTTACATAAAAAAATGTGTACGTGAACTGGGCTGAAGGTGTGTTCAGGCGGGAAAAGAAGGATTGCATTTGATTTTATTTTCTAAACTAAGGAGGGCATCATCTATACAGAGGCTTTTCTTTTGCGAAATATCTATACAGAGGCTGGGTACCCGCCTTTTTGAAAGAAAAAAAACCATCTGTACAAAGATCTTGTAATGATTGTTATCTCAATGAGCAAATGGCCTGGAATGTGGGTGTCCTCCCCTGCCTTGGCGCGAGGCTGGTGGGGAGGCAGCGTAGTGGTGGCGGCCAGCTAGGTGTGCTGGTCTTACCATTTCTTGGAGGCACCATCATGGAGCACTCGCTTCACTATTGTTCTCCTCTCTCATCGCTGGTGTAGTATTGGGATGGTGTGGCGGTGCCTATCACCTTTGTACCTTGCTTTGGATGTGTGTAGTGGTGGCGTGCGTTTGTATCGATATGCTTATTTCTAAATCAGGGCAAAAGCCCTTTTCGTTAATTACACATGCTCATATGGGCTTGTACCATTTTACCATCAGCAGACCCACAATGGTTAACTCATTCTATATTTCATATGCCCTTTCACTGCTGGCTAACCTCTCCGTTGGACAAGAACATCATTAGTAGATATACAATAAAACTAAACAACCAACTTTGCACATGAAATATCTGATCCGAGCACAAATTCACTAAGATAGTATTGGATAACTGGATATACATAAAAACAAATCTCATGATGGTACACATGTAGTCTTTTTCTTGATTAATTGCCTCCCATGTAAACCAAACTACCGAGGATAACTTGCAGATAGTATAAACTCTTCTTCCATACTGTATCGTCTTGTAGACCCCTCATTACTTTTTCTAACTAATTTAGTAGATTGGACACCCAGTTCGACATCATTACTGTAAACTTTCTTACCCATGGTATTATCTAAAATATGCTCCTCGGATGGACGAAGTCCTTCTAGTGTCAACTCCACTTGCCTCATTGTTGGACGATCCTCTCCACTTAATTTTACACATGCAGTAGCAAGAGCAGCCACTTCTTCGACTTCCTTGCCCCCTTCCTCGATAACTTGTGGATCTAATATCTGGAGCAAATTTGCTTCTGCAAACAAGGTAACAAAATGTACAACCAGACCCTCATCATCTGGGGACAAATATGAAGATGGTTTCTTCCTGGTTAGCAGTTCCACAAGGACAACCCCAAAACTGTAAACATCACTCTTCTCCGTGAGACGCCCAGTGTAAAAGTACATAGGGTCCCAATATCCTCTTGTACCTTGAGCCCTGGTTTCTAATCCAGATTTCTCCATGGGAATGTACCTTGAAGCCCCAAAGTCTGCTACCTTTGCTGTTAGAGTATCATCCAAAAGTATGTTAGCAGACTTCACATCTCTATGGATAATAGGTATTGCAGCAGCTGAGTGAAGGTAGGTGAGCGATTTTGACGTCTCAATGGCTATCCGTAGTCTGTGGCCCCACGACAATGATCTTAGTCCGTCAACATGAAGATGCTCGTAAAGGGTTCCATTGGATATGAACTCATAGACCAACATTGGGACCTCAGTTTCAAGGCAGCAACCAAAGAGTTTTACTACATTTCTGTGGTTGATTTGTGATAAGATGGCGACCTCATTTATAAACTCATCAATCTCCTTCTGAACTAACTTCTTTGGTTTCTTGATGGCTACAATATGTTGGTTTGATAAAATCCCTTTGTAAACAGTACCATGCCCTCCACCGCCAACCACAAGATCTTTATCAAAATTATGTGTTGCCTTCTTTAGCTCTTCCAAGGTTATTATCATTCTTTCTGCAATACCAGCTCTTTGAGATACCAGTTGTTCCAGTAATTGTCCATGATTTTGCTCAAAGAACTTCCGTTTTAGCATATGTGCTCTTCGATGTTTCAATTTCTTCGAAGCAATGTATGAAGTGAGAATCACAAAAACTAGACCTACTCCACATGCAACTCCTATAATGGCAGCGATCATACCTGAAAATAATAATCTGATTGCATTAAGCATTAAACTGTAAGTGAGAACAACAAAATTATTGTCATTTTACAATGCCGCCAATCTATTTAGACCTGGTGAGAAAAAACTTTATCTTGTGTATGAATTTTTTGTAACTTTCTATAGAGGAAACCATAAATTTTACTGAACGGGAGTTAGGATTAAATATACTTATCATTATATGAAGAGAAAAAAGATATCCTCCCTACAACGTTGCTCACCTTTAGATGAGATTTTGCGACCTGGAGGAAAAAGAGAGAGAGAGAGAGTGAGAGTGAGTCAAATATCTGGTAACTACATAAAATACCACAAAAAGAAATTCACGTGTTGCATGCCTGTACTGCACATGTATGTTGCATGCTAACCTTTGCATCCATGGCTTTTGTAGGGGTTGCCGTGATATCCTTCCAGACACTGGCAAGAATAGCCTTTGTTCATCCCAGCTGGTATGCATCTACTATGCTTGCTCTTGCAGATGTCATCAGCTACCTTCGTGGGGCAATTCAGGTTTGATGGCGACTTCACATCATCAACAACACCTTGTAAGCCTGATGATTCTGATAGCAACACCTTCCACTCTAGTACAATAGGAACTGATGGCGCAAATATCAACTTGTTTTGAAGTGCCTCCATTTGTTTTTTGGAGATAAGGCGGTTGTCGAACCACCCCTCCTTCGCGATCAGGGTATATGGGTGCCGCGACACATTCGCCTGGAAGTTGTTGGGGTCAGTATACTTGAGGCTCAGTGAACCAGGCATGCTTCCCTCCGTGGTCTCGGGAATGCGTGCCTGGCAGCAGCCAATGCCGTAGCAGTTCTTGTTGCTCGCAATCGGCACCCTTCCAGCGCCGACATCTTTCTCGGAGCAAAAGGTAGTGCAACCGCTGAGGATGGATTCATCATGCCCAAGTAGTGTAGCCTGAACGTTACACCCTGAGAGGATGAGCTCATTCTGTGTGGACAACGAGTAGAGCACATCCCCCCGGCTTGTGAAATAATCATCGAAATCCAAACCAAAGTTATTATTGGAGTCGGCTTCAATGAGAATGACAGAGCTAGTAACCTGTACAGTCGTGTTTTGGAGGAATATATGTTCAACCTGGAAGGCACCGTTGCCATCCAATAATAGCCGTGGGGGCTTGCCGCTGAGACGATAGTGGCATGTGAGGTTGAAGCCCGGCCGGTAGCAGTGGGGCGGACCAATGCCGAATGGGTATGGTACATCCACATCTCCACATTTCGTTTGACACTTAATAACTTCCGTTTCTGCTTGAAAAAAAAGGTACAACCTAAGCTAGCTGAATGTATATTATTGTAGATCAGGTACCATATGCTAGCTAATCTAGTGTATCAGTACTAATACATGCCCATCCTCAAATGTTATGCATATTATGCTTTGTTAAGACAATGCTTTTGGATGAAACCTCTATAATATGTTGTTTATATACGATATAAAATTGGTAATTATCAGGGAGTATTTTTACAACAACTATAATGATGCCAATATCATGTCAAATAAACGACATATCAATCGAAAACATCTTGGTCAAATTTTTATCTTAACGAAACCTAATATGGCCTACATATATACAAAGAACATATAGGAAGTAATGATACATTGAATTTTTATTCACTCATTGTAATTCATAACCTTTATTATAATACTCACTAGTGCATAATAATAATAATAATAATAAATACTAATACTAATACTATTATTAATAATACTCCGTCCATTTCTAAATATAAGGTGTATAGTTTCTTTAAAAAAGTCAAACTTGGTTAACTTTGACCAGATTTATAGATGAATATACCAATATAAATTATACCAAAATGGTATCATTAGATTCATCTTGATACATATTTTCATATTGTATTTATCAAATATTATAGATGTTGATATTTTTTGCTATAAATTTGGTCAAAGTTAAAAATGTTTGACTTTTTTAAGAAAACTATACACCTTATATCAAGGAACGGAGGGAGTAATTGATTGTACCGTATAGCTTACCTGTGATGGAGACAAAAGGGACGCAGTCGCCGGGTATATCCTTGTCAGGATGGGTTCCTGGTGGGCACCCGCACTTATACCCTTCCTCTTTATTGGTACATACACCATCATTAGGGCATGGATGAAACTCACACTCGTCGATATCTAGAAAAGCAACATTGTGCGCCGTAAAGCTTAAATTAGTGCTTCTCAATGATATACTTATAGTGATATCGATTCTGATAGCAACACCTTCCACTCTAGCTAGTGCAAACTTTAGAAAGTTGGAAAAGGTGTGGTTGAGTCTAGGTGCGTCTACCCTCTTATCTACTAGGTATCAAAATATAAGACGTTTTTACTGTTCAATTGAGCTACAAAAACATCTTATATTTTGATACAGAGGTAGTGCAGCTGTCACAAGGCCACGATGAGTTTCGATGGAATCTCAATAGGAATGGAAAATTCTCTGTGGATTCTATGTATAGGGCGCTTGTCCAACCTGAATTACCAGTCGATAATAATTATAAAATATGGCAAATGAAGATACCTCTAAAGATTAAAGTCTTTGCATGGTATCTTCGAAAAGGTGTCATTCTAACGAAAGATAATCTTGTCAAGCGCAATTGGCAAAGGGAATAAGAAATGTGTTTCATGTGCTCAGGATGAGACAATAAAACATCTCTTCTTCACTTGTATCAACCCACATCCGTTGCTAATATGTTACAACCCACATCCGTTGGCTAATATGTTTGGCAATTGGCTTTACGGGATATATAATAAGCTTAAAACCATTATTAGGGTAGGAGCGCTCGCCGTAATATGGTCTCTCTGGCTATGTAGAAATGACAAGATATTTTCTGATAAAAAGTTCACTTCTCTGCAGGTTCTTTATCGATGCACGGGTATTCTCCGTTCGTGATCCATCTTACAACAGGTGGAATATCGAGGCCTTTTTATGGAGGTGTGTGCACGACTGAAAGCTGTGGCGAGAGATATTTTTATCCAACATGGATGGCCGCGTGATCTACGCATAGAGCTACCTTGAGTGGCGATAGTTCTTTCATTTGTAACTTGTCGTACGCTCTTTTGTGTTTCTCATTTTCGTGACTTGCGGCTGTGTACATCTTAATTATGCAGAGGCCGGGTATACTTACTTAAACCTTTTGAGTAATAAAGCCCTTTATTTAAAAAATCTATGTGCATCTCAATTCGTCTATCTATGCTTTGCAAAAAAGCAATTACTCTGAAGTATAATACCGAATTTAAATAGTAGTCATAAGATAAAGGATTAACCTTGGCATCCGTGGGGTATATAGGGATTGCCCTCGTAGTAACTATCGCAGCGGCATTTATATCCCCCTCGTGTACCCTCGTCGCACGCGACGTGGCCACGGCCTTGGGTAGAAGAAATATTGGTGTCGATCTCCCAGGTGAGCCACATGGGTACTCCAGCCATGGGGATTACTCCCACAGCCGGCGGCTTCCGAAGTAGAATCGGTTCGGAAACCTGTTTCCTCTCGAACCACCCTTGGTCGGCGACGAAGACGCGCGTAGGCATCCGCTCCTCATCGGCAGTGCGGTTCCGGCCAAACCACTCGAGCTGTACCCCCACATCGCCGACAACTGCAGCGGCGGCGACAATAGGGGCCTGGCAGCAGCCGACGCCGGCACACACCATGCTGCTCTCGAGCCTGGATGGCACGTGCCACATGGGTTCAGGGGGTTGGTCGTCGCCGCACACGGTGGAGCAGGCGCCGATGGTGGCGTTGCCGTGTTTCAACGTTGCTCGCACGTTGCATCCCAGGAGGATGAGCTCGTTCCCCTCGCCTACCCAGTTGTCTGTTACCATGATGTTGTAGGTGCCGTGGTCAGGCCCTCCGGAGAATATTGAGCCCTTGCCGTCGCCGTCGATCTTCACGTCGCCGGGGGTGCGTTTGACGAGCACGGACGACTCTCCAAGGCTGAAATATTCTACCTGGAGGATTTCTCCGCCGGCGCCGCCAAGTAGCAGCCGCGGCGGGGTTGTAGTATTGTCGCAGGTGAGGTTGAACCCCGGCCAGTAACACCTGGCCGGCCCCATGCCGAACGGGTACGGCACACTGATGTTGCCGCACATGGTGTGGCAGCCCGGCAGCCCCATCGGCGCCGGAGCCGAAGCTGAAGCAGAAGCGAACGCGGCCACGGTGATCGCTAAGACTATCTCCTTGAATGGGATGATCATCATATGCGCCATTGGTGGTCGAGCCATTGTTGTTATTGTAGTAGCTAGCTACAGTTCACCACCATCGTCTATGTACAACCAATGTTTATATGTTCTGCAGAATCATCACTCACCTACTGCATACCACTGTCACCTGATTAATTAATCATCTCACCGAGATCGACGCGGACGTTAGTGAACACATGGGTCAATTAGTACACACACCACATACTACCTGTTTATTTTAACTTGTACACACCACATACCTAACACACGCTGCTTTCCCAAAAGCAGGGAATGTCTATCTGTACGTGGCTCTCATGCAATCTCGTGAGCTACATTTGCATGCGGGAAACACGCATGATGGTTCCTGGTTTCTTCGTTCTCAAGTAGGATTATTAATTACAAACATAAACGCGTGAACTCAAAATTTCAAAAAGAAAAAAAGTTACAAGAAGCATTCACTCTTTTTTATGGTGATTTTACAGAACACCAACATAATGCAACTTTGTGAGTTTCACAAAGATCTGGGTGATCTGATCTTTGTTTGAAACAGAGAGTTTTCCCGCTGATTTCTGTTAATAGAAACCAAGCTTACAGCCAACGATCCGGAGGTTTAATGTATCACATTACGGGCGACCAATGATCGAATAAGGCAGAGTAATCATCACACCCCCCAGAATTAGAGATATAGGAAGCTATCTAACCAAACCTAGCTAGAGCAGCAGGCAGCCTGATGCAATGATGCCTGCTTCCAATCGTGCCACTGCCAACTAAAATTTGATACACTACTATCAGTACCAAAACACGGTGCTTTCCGTCAAAGGGACATTGTGGATGTTAGTCAACTCGTTCTGCGTCTAGTACACACATTGCCAATCGTCTTGATTTCCCGAAAGTACGGCATATCAATAAACTTTGATGCTATTCATGCGGGAAACATGCATTCAAGTTTGTTGTTTAACTCTTGGTTTGTTCTTCGGCAAGTATATATGCCTGAGCAATGACAACGTGGTGGTTATAATTGATCCGAATAAGAACCTCCAAATAAATTGAGAATTTGGGGTGATCGCCAAGGAAATAAATTTTACCAAACAGTTCCATTTTCTCCCAAACTACTATAAATACTACCTTTTTAAGGCATGCCGTAGAAAGCAAAGACAAAATTTCAATGGAATTAAAATTTCAAAATCGTATATCCGGAAGTGTTTGTGTGTTCAACTTTTTTGTGGGCAGCCCATGTAATGTTGTGAAATAATATATAAGAAAAAAAAATTTGATTTTGGTAAACTATGTGAATTTTTAGACAAACTTTATTTAGGGAAACTAGTATGTTGGCTCGCTCGTTGCGCTGGCTATTCAAACAATTCGTGGGCAGCCCAAGTTGAAGTTGGAAAATAGTATATAAGAAAATATTATATTTATCTTTGTTATGGGAAAGCCTTCTGGTTCTTTATTTCAACTGTAGCAGGGATAACTTATCAATTACACTTACACGAGATAGCAAAAACTTAGGAACATTGTCTCCCCACTCATAGCTACAATGGCGTGCTATCATATGAATTTCTAGCTAAAACATTAGCTATTTTTCACATGAAAGAAAAAAATTAAAATCCTTCGAGGTGTCCATGTGTTAAGTGTTCTAGTTGTTAGGAAAATTAACAAACATGAATTTCAACTTTCTTCGCAAAGTTTTTTATATGACAATGCCGCCGGGTTTCGGTAAAATGGCCATAACTTTTGCATATGACCTCCGATTAGATGTTTTTATGTGAAAAAGCACCTACGCTCGTTATCGATTATTTAGAATCCTCAAAAACCAAACAGGAAAAAAGTTATAGTGCTTTTAAGATTTGGAGGCAAAATGATTTGAAAAAAAAAATCAAACCTTAGTAGTGGCGCACTATTTGCTAGGTGCGCCACTAGTAATGATGTTCGGGCTTCAAAATATAAAAAATATTTTTGTTTCAAGAAAATATTTTTTTTTAATATGATAGGTGACCGAACGGGAAGTTTGAAAAAATGTACAAAATTTCACCACACCAATAGACATCAACAAGGTTTAATAAGATTGATTTGATATATACATCAACAAGTGTTTGTTTCTTTCTTGATAGGGCGACAATTAAATAAAATTAGAAGTTAAGCGTGCTAAGATTGGAATAGTATGAGGACCGACCGACCGGAAAGTTTGACCACGAGGTCAATTTGGCCTGAGATTAAGCATACTTAGAATTAAAAATGTCGTTTAAGCTAATTTTGAAAAAAATAATCAAAAACAGTTTAAATTTTTTTTGTTACTAGTGGCGCACGTAAGAGTTAGTAATGGTGCACTATGTGGTGCACCACTATTACATGAGATACTAATGGCGCAGCTATAGTGTGCCATTAATGGCCAAAATAAGTGTACCACTAACATGCCTTTTTCTAGTACTAGTGGGCTATCATATGAATTTCTAGGTAAAACATGAGCCACTTCATTCGCTTCCCTAGGAAAGTGCTTGAACTCGATATTGGAGAAGCCGGCCCATCGCAATATGTATATAATCTGATAGGATTGCTAAATTCGGGTCCCTGATATCCATTCCCCATTCATTGAATTTAACAACTCCAAACAATCACTATCCATCGTATTGTGATCACACCCGGTTCTCAACAGAAGTTTAATCAATGTAATAGAGCCACAGATTCCGCTGAGCATCCAAGATGTGATTAAAAGTTTCTGATGAACCTGCGACTCCTTTTCCTCTTAAGCTACATAAAACTGATGCCACAACCCCTGTACCATCTTCAAAAAAGCTGCGTCAACGTCGAACTTGTACGTGTCAGGTTTTCGTTTCGTCTACATGTGATCATGTGTCTTCTCTTCCACCTTAGGAGCATTATTAAATGTGATAGATTGAATAGATAAAGCCGAGCTAGCCGGTTGTTTCACATATTCTGCTTTGACAAATTGTTGCCTCTCCCAACAAGATATACCAAACATACTGCTCACAAGTACTTTAATCATATTTCATTACATAATTTTTAATATTCCCATTGAATGATTACATGGATTCCAATGAATACAAATAAAATCCATGAGATTTCAGAACATGCTTACACAAAATTTTAAAATTAATTCAAGCATGTTAATTTGCTTTCAGAATAACTAGCATAATGGCCCACACAAATGCTGGAGCCAGTAGTTAACAAAGTTCAATTAACTAACAAAATAAATATTTTCCATTTTACATAGCACTACAAATTAATCTTTCCAATGGAGATCTCACCTACCACTTGATAGTGAGAGCAAAGCACCACTACTAATCAATCCTTCCAATGGAGATTTATATCGACAACATAGTTAATTAACAAGAAAGTGAAGGATTGCATGTGGAGCTCACTAACTGGTATACACTACGATGACACATTGGTCGGAGCGTGCCACGAAATATATTGTACTGCTAACAGGATATCGATCGATATCGGAACATAATCTGACCAACAAGATGGTCAACAAACCTCATAATTTATTCATACAATACTACAATAGTGATATATACTAGTATACCACTCCATTCGTCCCATAATTCTTATCATGGTTTTAGTTAAAATTTAAAATAAAATTATGACAAAATTTACGTGACGGAGGGAGTATGATATTAATACATGATCCACCTTTTTCTCGCAAAGAGTGTTGACGCTCGGTCTACTGCCGGTTGCAAGTCCATAGCCGATTTCTCGCAAAGAGTGTTGGAGCTCGGTCTACTGCCCATTGTAGGTCCGTAGCCCATTTCTCTGCTGGTTACTCTTCTTTCTTCTCCAACGAAACTAAAACATGACATGGAATATCATAATCTCTTGTAATCTGCCTACATCGTTGTAGTGTACTTGGCTACTTGCTTTTACCTAGTTCTCGGTAATATTCCAGTTGTTGAAGATGATGCTCTAACGGCTAATAATTTTTCTCTCTTGGGAGTCTGCAATTTTATACGGCCGCCGATGGTGGATGCCTGACTAGGGCACATTTCTTATCCGGCGCGAGACCAGCTGGGAATCTTCCCACGCTAACTCCACGTGGAGTTTGCTGGTTAATTAATTATAACCTTAAAAAACGACTATAAGCAAAGTTAAGTTAAGTGAGATGATGTGAACGCCGCACTGTTCAGATCCATAGCAAGTAGTTCAAATTAGTCTGCTGGCCCAGTTTGAGCACCACGCACACTAGCTAGCTAGCTTGGGTTGGATAGCTACAGTGATGGCGCACTACACCACCACCTTGTTCTACTCGGCGGCGGCGCTGCTGCTGATGGTGATGCTGCTGCCGTCGATCTCTGCTCGATCTCTGTCGCCGCCAATGGGGATGCCGGGGTGCGACACCAGGTGCGGCAACATGAGCGTGCCGTACCCGTTCGGCATGGGTCCGTCCCACTGCTATCACTCGCCGGGGTTCAACCTCACCTGCGACCGCTCCAGCAAGCCCCCGCGGCTGCTCCTCGGCGACGGCACCATCCAGGTCGCCTACGACATCGGCTACCCCAACTATCCCTATCTAGAGGTTTTCCACACCGGCGATGTCAAACGCGGCACCTTTGGCGGGAGCGGCCTCGGCGATGGCGGGCCCTACACGCTTTCGCCGGACGGGAACCAGCTCGTCCTCGTCGGCTGCAACGTGCGCGCGACGCTTAGGAACGGCAATCTCACCATGAGCAGCTGCTCCTCCTTCTGCTACGATGGGAGGACGCCGGACATTCAGCCTAGCCTGGATAGCACCATGGTCTGCTCCGGCATGGGCTGCTGCCAGGCGCCCATCGTCGTCAACCGCGAGGTGGCCACCGGAGGAAAGCTCGTGCCCATCACGTCCTACGACGTGGAGATCGAGCCGTTCGGGTGGAACCGCAGCGAGGCCCAGCAGCGGCCGCCGCGCGTGTTCCTTGCTGCGAGCTACTGGATCGCGGCGAGCGTGGGGAGCCAACTGTTGTCACCGGAGTCGGACAAGAAACACCCAGCACCGGGGGCCTCAATGTTAGTCCCCGTTTGGCTCGATTGGGAGGTCCATGACGGTGATAGTTCCTTGCGGGTACCGGGGTCAGCATGCCCTAGGGACGCCGCCCGTGCAGTCTGCAAGAGCAACCACACCCTGTGCAAAGTAGGTACAAGAGGCGGCTACACGTGCTCCTGCCAAGAAGGATACGAGGGCAATCCCTACATCTCCAACGGATGCCAAGGTTTGATAGCTTCTATCTTAACCTCTATCGCCTTTTGCTATCTTTTACAGTGCATCAAATGAATTATGATCGTTTATTTAATTTTTTGATTTGAATGATCCAGATACGAATATACTACACATAGTTTTCGGTAGTATATTTTGTGGCCGAGGGTAATTTTGGTAAATCAATAATTAAAGAAAGCTTTGCCGACGGGATAAAAGTAGTTTCCTTCTTGTCGGTGGGACTGCCATGAGTTTTTTAATATACACGACCTACTAGAAATAACACAAACGTGGGTTCAAGTAGCGTTCGCTACATACATGGTCTATGAAGAAACACGTTTTTAAATAATGTTCAATCTCGGGGCGCCAGCCGGAGTTCGTGCGACGGAGAGATAGTCGCCGGCCAACGTGGGCTGGCTGCAAGGCAAGGTGGGGGAGCGCGAGGCGGCTGCATATTTAGGGCGAGGCGGGTGAGGTAGCTTTTATCTTGACCTCTATCGCTTTTGCTAAACCTTCAATTTCATCTTCGTGTTGTTGCCGTTTGGACCGACTCATCATCGGCGATAGTGGCCACTCTTTACTCGGTCTCTACTGACGTGTGCCATGTTGCTTCGACATTATCACGATTTTACAATGGTTTCGATTTTCCAGGATTTGAAATCGGGATCTCTAGCATTTTGGAACTAAAATTTGGCAAAATGGTGATCGCTAGTTCCCTGGATGGATCTTGTATTGCAGTTTTAGGGCTAGTATAGTTTATATCCACAATACTATGCCTGAGAAAAAGTGCTTCCTGTGTGATCATGAAATGGGGATAACTTTTTTCTTGGTTAAACAACCAAAGCAGATAGGTGTTTGGTTGCTAGCCTGGCCCGAGGAGGCATATAGTTTAGAGCAAGTATAATAACAGGCTTATAAGTTATAACCCGCTTGCAAAGTACTTTTACCAATGTGCAGGAGAAAGATATGAAAAAAATAAAAGAGGCGGGCTCAAATGCAAGAGCCTAGCTATAGACGCAAGTCTAGAAATGAATTATGGTCTTTTATTTTTTCTTAACCTCTATCGCCTTTTGCTACCTATTATAGTACATCAAATGAATTATGATATTTTATTTTTTGATTTGAACAATCCAAATACGACTATACTACACATAGTTTTCTGTAGAATATTTTGTGGCAGAGGACAATTTTGCTACATCAATAATTAACGAAAGCTTTGCTGACGGGATAAAACTAGTTTCCTTCTTCCCGGTGGGACTGCCATGAGTTTCTTAATATTCACGACCTACTAGTTAGAAATAACACAATCCTGGGAACGAAAAGGTTGTATCCACACTGATGGTTGAACCTGGTTCAAGTAGCGTTCGCTACATACATTGTCTATGAAGAATCACGTTTTTTCTTGGTCATGAAATGGGGATAACTTTTTTCTTGGTCAAACAGCCAAAGCGGGTAGTTGTTTGGTTGCTAGCCTGGCCTGAGGAGGCATATAGTTTAGAGCAAGTATAATACTTTTACCGATGTGTAGGAGAAAAATCTGAAAAAGTAAGAGAAGTGGACTCTAATGCAAAAGCCTAGCTATAGATGTAAGTCTAGGCAAATACAATAAATGTGAAGAAAGAGAAAAAGAGGAGATAGAACAAAGTACTAATGTAATAGCCAATCCTATTGTATGAGCGGATGATATTGTAAACTTTTGATGACAGGGCAATTTTATATAGCCAACTGCGGGCTAGATTATTAACCTTGCTCTTTAAAAATCAGTCGTCAGCTCGTACATCAAGATATACAGTTGTAGTTAGTATCCCAGACAGCGATTGGTGGTCAACAGGCGTCGAAATTTTTACGCCTGGACCAGGATAACAACCTATGTGGATTCTTTTGCCATGCTAAATAATTCTATCGCCACTCTGGCCAGGATACCCATGTCCTCCCAGGAGGCCAGGACACTAACCAAACGAGTAAGGGAATGAGGAGCGTCGACCCTGGCAAGGCCGAGCCAGGACCTCGCTGCATGATCGGCATTAAGCTGTGATATCCCTTGTAGAAGGGAGGAAGACGGTTTGAATCGCGTCAAAAGAATGGAGATGTTTAAATGGGTGGCGACGCATATTAGATAGCGCCGCTGGTCGCTATGGGGCGGGGAGGGGGTAGGGACAGATAATTTGGCCACGGTTGTAGGGTGGCGCATGGACAAGGTCGGACAAACGTTGGACAATCGTGAAGTCATTCGAGTGCTGCGGCTTAATACATGATTTATCCTCGTCATGCACACATTGTCGAAGGAGTGAAACAGAAGAGTCTTCGACGATGCCTATCTGGCAACAAACGACCGTCGAGATTTGATCCTGGAGGAATGGAAATCCTGAACCCTGGTGTGCCAGCGCAAGTGTAGGAGTAGTGGGGTTTTGGATCTTAGGGAGGAATAGGTATTTTGTGTGGATTGTGGAGGCTTGGTTGAGCCACTGTTGTACTCATAACCTCTCTTTTGCATAATGAAACGACGTGCAATGCTCTTGCGCGTTCCAGGAAATAGTTCCGGGGGAGAATAAGCTCACGTAACCCTTAGCTTTTGATCCAATGTATCACAAATTTGACTTATCGGAAGGTCTTTTGGGAAAGTTATGGTTTTATATGGTGTAGCTAGCTACCTCTTTTCTAGACCATTTATTCTTGCATGAAAATTAATATTTAATTTTCTTCTTATTTCGTTTAGATAACAATATATTTTAACTTGAAACTTTGCATATCAACATCCACAAGTCCTACCATGTGCAGAATTGGTTTCGGATTTTTCTGATTCAACATGATTATATAATATGATAAAACTCATTCACAATTGAAAATTTTATAAAGTTTTGGTGCATCAACAAAATCAAAACCATTTTACTTACATGGTTGTCCTTGTGTTATGTTAACCTGGAAAGTTTCAAGATCAAATGTTTTCTTGTTTGAAAGAAAAAAAAGTCTCCGTAAAAATAGCATGAATCTGGAGGCGAAGTGATGACCTAGTATAAGGTGTATTTACATGATAGCATAGTAAACTCACACTCGGGCCCTTTTCAAGCACCTAAGGGACGGAGGCCCAACATTTTTTATATACCTACATAATTTGGTCAAGTTACCACTATACCTTTCGCTTGTTACATAATTTAGGGAAATTATGATTTCTCTTGACATATAATTTTTTCCTATACTTACGAATATATGTTACATATATGTTTCATGTATATTTGGTTAAGCCCATGAATTTAGAATTTTCATACAGTTTGTACTTGGCGGCTCATTAATTAATTTTTATATACAAATGTGCAGACATCGACGAGTGCGATGAATCAAACGGTTATTCTTGCTTCGGGAAATGTACCAATAGAGATGGCAGGTATGATTGCATTTGCCCACCAGGAACAAGTGGCGACCCCCACATACCCAATGGCTGCTTCACTTCCAGCGCAGGTGGATGTCATCCTTTTTCTTTGCACCTCTTCCCTTTTTAATTTCAGAATTGAATTACCATTACTGGAACATCTCTCAACTACTATGTTAATAATTCACTGTTTACTATTTGCTGAACTGTACCATTTGCTGCCAGATCCTAAATTACAATTTTCTTTCATGAAATGAATCAAAGAAACTGTCAACCATGGTCCTCATGGAAGTTTTCACGTAGCAAAGAGATGGAAAGATCAACTTCGGAACACACTGAAGTTGCAATTTTCAAGATCGATCAAATGAATAATGGAGGTTTTTTCACATGCACTTGCAGGTAACTGCACCCTGTCTTGTGGAAACATAAGTGTGCGCTACCCATTTGGCATTGGACCACCTAGTTGCTACTTATCACCAGGTTTCCAGCTCGCCTGTGACACGAGCCATCATCTTCCAAGACTGATGCTACGGGACCTCCAAGTTGTGGAAATATCCCTCGACAAAAACACTTTGGACGTCATCAAGACCGACGGAGTACTTCATCTCGAAGGTGAAATAAGTGCCGAAATCCATAGTTTCAGGAGCATGGCGGGTGGAGAGGAGGCTCCCTACTCATTATCCACCAGGAACGAGCTCATCCTGATGGGGTGCTACGCTCAGGCGACACTTTTCGGGGCAGACAACCAGACCATGCTAAGTGGTTGCTCCTCCTCCTGCCCCTCAGTAGAGAATGTCTCCTACAACCGCACGACAAAAACTTTTGGTAACGAAGATGATCGGTACTGCTACGGTGTGGACTGTTGTCAGGCACGCATCTCCATGTCCAATGATGGCATGCCCAGTGAGCTTTGGATCTATTGGATGCACTCTAATAACAATGCATCGGATGAGAGAACACAACACTCATATGCGTTCATCGCAAAGGAGGGTTGGTTCCATAAGCGCCAAGTCTCTGCCAAGCTTCTACAACCTCGCCGCTCCACACAAAAAAGAGACTTTTCCTCAACGATGGGGATTCCAATTGTTCTAGACTGGGAAATCTTGCAACTGCAACAATCCATCGGAACACGACATCCAGGCAATGTTACATTGCCGCAGAAATATGTCAATTGTCCTGGCATTTGTAGCACCAAGAACAGCTTTTGTAAACCAAGGATCAGAGGCTATTCATGCCATTGTAATGAGGGTTCCATCGGCAACCCCTACCACGTCGATGGTTGCACAGGTCAGCATGAATGCTCAAAATTATAATGTTTTTGTATTATATATGTATCTATGCTTGTATGATTAATTTATTTTTATTCTTGTTTGTAGGGGGTAAAAAGAAATTTAATGGTGAGTTGCTCTGCGAAAACTTCCTTCCCAACAAGAATTTCCTAACTAGCTCTCATACATGGCTCCCTCATCATAGATTATTTTATATACCTTTTCAGGTATGAGCGTTCTTTTAGGAGTTTCCAGTGGGGCTGTCATTGTACTTTTGGTTCTCATGGCGTTCTTCATTTCCAAGAAACTAAAACATCGAAGAGCACAAATAATGAAGCAGAAGTTCTTCAAGCAAAATCGTGGACAATTGCTGCAACAATTGGTATCTCAAAAAGCTGATATTGCAGAAAGAATGATAATTTCCTTGGAGGAGTTAGAGAAGGCAACCAACAATTTTGATAAATCCCGCGAACTTGGTGGAGGAGGACATGGAACAGTATACAAAGGGATATTATCAGATCTCCATGTCGTGGCCATCAAGAAACCAAAGAAGGTGATTCAAAGAGAGATTGATGAGTTTATCAATGAGGTTGCCATACTATCACAAATCAACCACAAAAATGTGGTAAAACTCTATGGATGTTGCCTTGAAACTGAAGTCCCAATGTTAGTCTATGAGTTCATATCCAATGGAACCCTTCATGGACACCTTCATGTCCAAGGACAGAAAGCATTGCCATGGGATGATAGGTTAAGGATAGCAACTGAAACAGCAAAATCAATAGCATATCTTCACTCAATGGCTTCGGTACCTATCATTCATAGAGATATAAAGTCAGTTAACATACTTTTAGATGACACCTTAACAGCCAAGGTAGCAGACTTTGGAGCATCAAGGTATGTTCCTATGGATAAATCAGGGATAACAACAATGGTGCAAGGCACAATAGGATATATGGATCCTATGTACTTCTACACAGGGAGGCTCACAGAAAAAAGTGATGTTTATGGCTTTGGTGTCATGCTTGTAGAGCTACTAACTAGACAGAAGCCATTTTTATATACATCCCCTGAGGGTGATGGCCTTGTTACCCATTTTTCTGCCTTGTTTCTGGAAGGCAACTTATCACAGATATTGGACCCGCAAGTTTCTGAAGAGGGAGGGAAAGAAGTTGAAGAAGTGGCAGAACTTGCAGTGGCATGCATAAAATTAACGGGAGATGACCGTCCAAGCATGAGACAAGTGGAGTTGACATTGGAAAGTGTGCAGTCACAGAAGCTCTCAGATAACTCAGTTGCGGCAAGATCTCAACAACTTAGCACCACAATGAACTGTTCATGGATTAATGATGGAAGAATTATTGAGGATTCTACCCGACAATATAGTATGGAGCAAGCATATGAGAACTCGGCAGCATATCCAGGGTAGTAATTAATTATGTTTACGATTTATAAATTTGATTACTTTGGATAGGTTTATGTGTAATAATGTAGATCTAATATTTTCCTTCCGATTAAAATAATATACCGCTTATTCTTCTTTTGTTTTTGTGTTCATTCTACAGTCACGGTGAGTAGTAAATGAGGAACAGAAATGTTGTTCGCAATCGCTTCCATGACTTGAACTACTTATATTTAGAGGGGGATCGCCTTCTAGATTATTTTTTGTAAACACTACAAAGTTTACTAGGCTCACGGCTCACCATCAAGATTGCACACACAAACTTCCAACTTTACATTATTTCAGGTTTCCAATAATCCCTCACATTTTCTGCAGGTATCAGTAGCAGTACCTTTATATTCTTATAAATTGTGCTCTCCTTACTCCCAGAACCAACCAAGGTGGCCAGCGGGTACATGAATTGTTAATTGGCAACCTAGAGTAAAGTAGCTTGAGCGTGCGAAGATTCCTGGCTGATCACGCCGAAAAAGTGTACTTACATTCTTATTGGCACGCAGTCACGGTTCAGGACATGTGTGTCCAGTGAATGACCTCCACATGCAATCGCTTTCTTCTTGCTAATTAACTCCCTTGTTGATGTAAATCTCCATCGAAAGACTAACTACATTAGTAGTACCTTTCTACTTGTTAGCCAGCGGTTTGTGAGATCTGAACACCGACCGACCACTGACTTAAGGCAATGTCCAACGCTAGTCATTAACTGGTCTTCAAATGTTCTAATCAGATGGTTTAGAACACTTCTAATCTTTCAAAGTGGCTCAGTGAATCGACCTGAACTGATATGTATTTCGATAAAAACACATACAGTAGCAATTATAGCAAAGAAATGTAAAGATTAATAATAAATATGAAAATATAATAATACATTTATTATTAGCTTTAGGTTATATTTTTCCAATATACTCGAACAACTTTTGAAACAAAATGAAATATCTCAACATGTCGCAAACACATGTGAAAGTTCGCGAACATGTTTGAAATACATCAGACATCTTTAAAAAAATCTTAAATATATCAAAGATAACACAAATAGAAGTGAAACAAGTATTTAGATTTGGTTTCATTAATTCTAACTCTTTCCGTGAATGATCACATCGATTTCAATGAAACTACAGGCTTTCACTTTCTTTGACCAGCAGTGATAGATCCTTCCTCTTAATCATGAATTCAAATGAGACAAATATACCTTCAGGAATGGAGGTTTCGACGATGCTCAACAAGCACATGTGATGACCGATGGCGTGATTAAGGCTCGGTTAGATGGTCTGCAACCTAATGCTAAGGGGCATGGTATTGTGAGGTATGAAGAGACGCATAATTGAACTCACATTCCAAGCTTGTGGAAGCTCTCTAAATTTAAGGTTCTCCTCCTTTCATAGAACATTGATGTAATGCACACTAACAAGAATAACAAAATGCTTACCCAAATTATAGAAATTAATTCAACCATGTTAATTGGATTTCAAAAAATTAATTATGTACTAAGTAAATCCTTATTGCTTCAATGAATTTTAGAACATTCACTTAGAACTCGCCTAATTCCAATGAATACAAATTAAGCCCGTATAATTTCAAGCATGTGCAGTTCAAAAATTAATTCAATTACCTTTATAGGGGTCACAGCCAAGGGCTAATCGAGGATCAGGGGGTAGTCTCTGCCCTAAATTGTTTTGACACCTCTTTATTTCAATTAACCATGGTCAACCTTTTCGTGAGACAAGGAAAAAAAATATAGTGATTTTTCAAAGAATAAAAAATAATAGACATGCTACAAGCATGATCCTTATGTGGAACTTATTTTGTCGAGTTGATGAGAAGGCACACATGGCCATTGAGTGCAACCAATGAGGAACCTTTAGTGGGAGATGTACTCTGCTAATTTGGTTTTTAGACTTCTTTGCACTGTTTTGGGCTTACCGGCTTGGTATGATTGCCCAAGCTAGTCAGCAAATGGAGCCCCATGAATATTTTCTAATATTCCAAAGTCTGATGACTAATCGAATCTACCCAGCGTCAACGCAACCGCATGGAACAGGTACATGCTACAGTATTCGCCCCACAAATTTGAACAGAAAGCAGCGATAGTAGTAAAGGCCAACGTCGCCAAGAAAAGCAGAAGCGATCGACGTTCGAGCGCTCGGGCTTAGGCTAAACCGATTTGGGCTAGAAATTTCCTATCCTGCCAGGAGAGTATTCGGCCAACCTCCGTCGGCAAGAATTGAGTTAAAGTCTATAAAACATGTAACTGCTCGTTCAGACGTGGTTTAGTGGTGGCTAGCCAAATTAACCAAACAAAAACCCTTGCCGCTACCGGCTATAGTTCGACAGAGCTAGAATTTCTTTGCCTAGCTAGGCATGTTTAGCTAGACATCCAAGCGTCCATAAGGTGCACCCAAGCTAAATAATTTTGAAGTTAGATTATTTTCTTGTTTAATAATTGAATGGCTAATTAGTACATTGCACGGGCACATAAGTTCTCAAGTTAATTAATAAATTGCTATATTCCTCCATGGACGAATTCTTTAGAGAACATAGATCATGAATTATATATTTCATAATATATTGTTTGCAATACAACATATTTAAAACTAATATAACTTAAATGGGAGGATGCTTTAGTTATATTAATTCTTTTAGTATTAAGAACTTTTTAGATTCTGAGGTCGTTCCCTTAAAAAAATATTGCGAGGTGTCATTTGCATTTTGCACAGTGGCCCGACATTTCTGGAGATGACCCTGACTCCATTTACTGGGCAAGAGCTCCGATTTTTATGGAAAAAATATATTGGGTTTGCATGGGTTACACACTTAAGACACATCGTTGAGGTTATCTTGTTGGTATTCCCTATTTGCGGATCACTGTGGCAAATTTTGGCCAAATAACACATGGGAAGGGTGGATATTTACTACGATGACCCATTTTAGCTATGTTTTGGTTCGGCTGAAGTCTGATTTTCTCATTTTTCTATCTTCCTATCATTTCTTTTTCTGATTTTATTTGTGTTTTTCCCTTTTCTTAAAGAAAATCTTCACAAAATCCAATAATTATTTCCATTTTATAATACTATTTTATAATGTCATATTTTCTAAATATTTGCATTTAATATATTTTTATAAATATAACACATGTTTGGGAATATCAAAAAAATGTTCATGCTTTAAAAAGTTATTCACAATTTCAAAGAAAAGATAGATTTTCAAAAAATTACATGTATTTTCTGTACCAGTTGTATTTTGTAGAGGATATGAGCATCCCCAGTTCCTTTGAGAATCGTATAGCCTGGAGGAATAAGAATCAATACCCCTTCCATAGACTCACTGCTCGTGATTATCAGTTTGGTTAGTAAGAGGTAGCATGTTTTGCAAAATTTCAAACTGATGTAATGCTTGAATTGAGAGTGTTGTTTGCAAATGTTTAGCTAACTAGTCAAGGTGCAATATGTTGTCAAGAGATTCTTCTTCATTGGATGAGAAAGAGTGACGTTCAGGATATTTCTGACAGAAAGGCTGATCATCCTAGACGTCTTCCTGGGAGAGGATAGACTTTCCTTATCAATGGGTTCTCGCCATTGCCTTGAAATCTGGTAGAAGTTTGAGTCGAGATCTCCACCAGAAGGATCCTTATATTTTTCAGAGGGAGGGCCATTCAAATAGTATGTCTCCTAATTTAGCATTACCGAAGGCAGATCCGCATTGTTGAAGAACTTGTGCATGTTCTTGATCAATAGCGCTTTATTATGTGTGGCACATCAACGACTCCATGTCCACCAAGTCGTTTTAGTTTGCATACTTATTAATTAGAGCAGGTCCCTTATTAATTATCCATGACATATTTTCTTCAAAGACAGTGTCTTAGATATTTGTTGATTTGATCAATTATAGACATGTGCAAGGAAAGAAGGCACATGTAAAAGGTATGCAGGGATCACATAACTAGTTTCACGATTTAGAGCTTCCCCCATAAGCCAGAAGTGTGGAGCAACCATTCTATACTCTTTTAGTTATCTGATTCACTGAGATGAAATCCTACGTCTTTGGCTTGATGATGTTGAGGGCTAATCCGAGATAAGTATATCGGAAAGTGCCCGCATGACACCCTAATATTTGAGCAAGAGCCTTGATTTTAGTTTCAGGCACATTGACAGGAACTATGACGGACTTGGAATATTTAACTCTTAAACTAGTTTAAGCAACAAAGCGTGTAGAAGAGTGTTTTCTTAATAATGCTGGCAGCACAAGGATGCTTTTGGTGCCCCGAATGAAGATACTCGTCAATAGCGAAGGCAATGGATGCAGGGTTATCTCGTGGAATCTCATTTCAAAACTTTTTTATGGCATGCATGTTGGGCATAGTAGATTAGTGTTACTGAAGAACCATTATGTTGACCAGTCCAGTCAACTACTCCAAATCGAGGTATGTCACCGTGTTGCTTCCGCATTGGACTCAAATTTATTTCCACAAATCTCACGTGTGTGTGATTATTGCAAACATAAATATGTAGCTGTATAAATGGATTGGGCCGAGGGAGAGAATCCATCTCAGCGGTATAATTCTTGACACAATATTGAGCAAGCGGACAACCATAATACAATCGAAAAGAAGTCTCCTTAACATATTCTTGACACAGAAAACATGTATAGCTTGGCCTATAGAATGTCTTTTTCTGAAGTAGCTACATTCTTCGTGTTGACCCTATCATAGAGAATAATTGAAAATAAAATTTGATGCCTCAAATGACTAGCAGATTACCATTGTTTTTCTATGAAGAGATATATGAATCATTAGTTCATCTAAGAATCAGAGAAATCTGGATGGAGGAATAGGAATCAGTACCCCCATTTGTAGACCCGCTAATCATGGAGGAATATTTATCGTAATATTCATTAGGAACATATATATTATATTTTTTGTGAATGCATATATTTAGTATTTTTGCTACTGCATATATTTTATATTTCCGTAGCTAATAGAACAAAAACTAAAGTGTTGCAAATCCAATCTCCAGAGACAACCTTAACTGGCAGCGAGGTCATCCGCAATGTTTGACAACATGACCTTGTAGGTTCCAGCTGCCACTAAGGGCGCCTCCGGTGAATAAGGTGCTGATCCATGGGTGTTGATCGGCAACACTACCACTGTGCTGCCCCGGACTATGATTGCCATGATCTCCGGGATTGAGGTGCTCGACCAGTCTTTGATTTTAGCTGATCTCATTGTTCTAAAGGGGTGGTTTCCCCGTTATTTCTGTTAACAGAAACCAAGCTTACGACCAACTATACAGAGATTTAATGTATAACATTACATAATCTGTTTTTGTACTATTTGGTAGTTTGAAGAGGATATGGGCATCACAAGTTCCTTCCAGAATCGTATAGCGTGGAGAAATATTAATCAACTAATACCCCTTTCATAGACAGTACGCGTCTTAGATATTTGCTGCGTTGATCAATTATAGACATGTGCAAGGAGAGAGTGCACATGTAAAAGGTTAGTAGGGAGCAAGCTCTTCTAATTCTCTGATTCACTAGGGTGAAATCCCACATCTTTGGCTTGATGATGTTGAGGGCTAATCCAAGATAAGTATATATTGGAAAGTGCCCGCCTACTATTTGAGCAAGAGCCTGCATTTTAGTTGCAGGCACATTGACAGGAACTACTACGGGCTTGGAATGGTTAACCATTAAACAAGTTTGAGCAACAAAGCATAGATGAGGATTCATAATACATGTGTTGTAGGTGAGTTGCACATGGTGGCAGCACAAGGATACTTTTGGTGCCTCGAATGAAGATACTCGTCGATTAGCGAAGGCAGTGGATTTTTATGGTATGCATGTTGGGCACAGTATATTAGTGGTGACGAAGAACGATTATGTTGACCACTCCAGTCAACAACTCCAGATCTAGGTATGTTACCGTGTTGCTTCCGCGTTGGACTCAAACAGCACCCCATCAAATATACTGTGCTTTTGGTATTAAATTCATAGTGACCCCAAATGATGTACATAAACTACCCGTGAGAATTAATCTGGGAGGGAAAAGACAAATCTATTTAAAATATTTTTTGTGACTAAAATACCCCAGCGTACCATAGATCGATCTGGTCCGTTCAGAGTCCACAGACGGACGTCCCATATTGATTTAATGCACCGTAAAGAGACTCTTCAGAGTTTCCCCCATAAGGAGCTAGCATTCTATACTCTTTTAATTCTCTGATTCACTGAGAGGAAATCCTATGGCTTGATGATGTTGAGGGCTAATCCAATATAAGTATATCGGAAAGTGCCTGCCTAATATTTGAGCAAGAACATGCATTTAGTTGCAGGCACATTGACAGGAACTACGCCGTCTTGGATTGGTTAACTCTTAAACGTAGTTTGAGCAACAAAGCATAGATGAGGATTCATAATATATGTATGCTATAGCTGAGTTGCACATGGTGGGAGCACAAGGATGCATGCTTTTGATGCCTTTTTTTTTGACGAAACGCAGGAGAACTGCGATTTCATTTATAGGAGAACGGCGAAAGAACGCCAACTGTACAAAAGCTGACAAGGTCAGCAGAACCAAAACAAAGAGGGAGAGAAAAGAGAAATAAAGAAAGAAAAGGGCGGCCTGAAGGCACTACTCTCGCAGCATCATATGTCTCCCTCCAGCCATAGCCCAGGTGAGGGCCTCATCCTTGGCCGCCTGAAGCACCTCGATGACGGTGCGGTCGACGTCGTCGAAGATCCTGGCGTTCCGCTCTTTCCAAATGAACCAAAGGAGGAGCAAGGCCATGGAGCGTTCCCTCTTGGAGGTTCCGGCAATGCATACGAGCCATTCGGCCAGCGGGAACGAGCAAGCCCAGGAGTCCGGGTGAAGGGAGGAGCTGCTTTTGATGCCTCGAATGAAGATACTCGTCGATAGCGAAGGCAGTGGATGCAGGGTGATCTTGTGCGTGGAATATCTTATTTCAGAACTTTATTATGGCATGCCTGTTGGGCACAGTATATTAGTGTTGACGACGAACAATTATGTTGACCACTCCAGTCAAGAGATCTAGATCGAGGTATGTTACCATGTTGCTTCCGCTTTGGACTCAAATTTATTTGCACGACTCTCATGTGTGTGTGTGTGTGTGTGTGTGTGTGTGTGTGTGTGTGTGAATTGCACATAGATAGGTAGCTCTGCAATGCTGTATAAATGGATCGGGCCGCAAGGGAGAGAATCCATCACAGTATCACTCATGCGTCCGTGTTCGTACAACATGCTTCTAACTTGGTGGGTAGCTGCATCCCTCGCCGGGGTGCTAATGGTGGGTGCCGCCGATGATAGGGAAGCATGGCTGCAGAACCATGTGCGGCGACGTGAGCGTGCCATATCCGTTCGGCATCGGCGACGGCTGCTACCACTCACCGGGGTTCAACGTGACCTGCGTCCAGGAGAGCACCAGCACCCCACGGCTGCTGCTGGGTGTGGACGGTACTCCCCGAGTGACCGACATCTCCATCTCGTTGAACACGGTGACCGTCATCCACTCCGGCCCCGCCAAGATCGGCACCGGCGGCGGCGAGAGCTTCCTGGGCAGCATCCTCGGTGCGGACGGTGCGGTCCTCCTCCTCGGGCACGATGGCCTCGCCAGTAGGAATTGGTCGTTGTTGTCCGAGGAGTGCCCCATGGACGCCGCCAGTAGCATATGCACGAGCAAAAACAGCCGATGCTCTCCTGGTGACAATGGCTACCTGTGTCACTGCGACGGTGGTTTCCACGGCAATCCTTATGTCACCGACGGATGCCAAGGTTAGATTTCACATATTTCATTACATTTTACACAGCACCATCATCACTACTGCAACTACTGTGTACATGAAATTCTAGCCTTAGTACTAGATTTAGGGATTTTGCTATTCGTGAGAAATGTTTATTATCTCCAAACAGTCGACAAAATTACTAGTAATATATACTCTCTGTGTCCCAAATTACTTGTCGCTCAAATGAATGTATCTAGCACTATTTTAGTTTTAGATACATCCATATAAATGACAAGTAATTTGGAACGAAGGGAGTAATTACTTGAAAAAATGATTTTATTACTCAAAAGGTTTAAGTAAGTAATTACTTAGCCGGCAATATATGTTAGATTAGAGGACCTACCGTTTGATTGTTGCGAGCACTGAATCGTTGAGCTAGAAATGCTTTAATGATATGTGCATGCTTAATTTGGTTGGCTATACATATGGATGTAGATGTGAACGAGTGTGACTTCCAAGTAGAGGACACCAGGTGCTTTGGCCATTGCACGAATACATACGGATCATACAACTGTCGTTGTCCACGAGGAAGCCATGGGGACCCAACGTACCCGGGTGGCTGCGTAAGATCCGTCAATATAGGTGAGCAATAGTACTAACATCCTCATTCATTCTTTCCCGGGAAAAAAAATCCTCATTCCTTCTAGTTTTTTATTAATGGGTGTTCCTTCTAGTTTGGACATCACATCTATGATTTCGAACATAGTAACTAAGCAATATGTCCTATTTTCAGGTTTAATCATTGGTCTATCCCTAGCGTTTGGTCAGGCCCTGCTACTTATAGTTGTCAGTGCAATCAAAATAAAACGTTATCTTAAGCATCGCAAGAAGAAAATGTTGAAACGCAAGTTCTTCATCCAAAATCATGGGCAACTGTTGGTATCTCATAGGGCCGGCATTGCAGAGAAGATGATCATTCCTTTGGAAGAGTTGGAGAAGGCAACAAATAATTTTGACCAGAGTCGTAAGCTCGGAGATGGTGGCCATGGGGTTGTCTACAAAGGGATTTTATCAGGCTTACATGTGGTGGCAATCAAGAAGTCAAAGATTATGATCCAGAGAGAAATTAACGAGTTCATCAATCAAGTGGCCATCCTTTCACAGATCAACCATAAGAATGTCGTCAAGCTTTATGGTTGTTGTCTAGAGACAGAAGTCCCTTTGCTTGCATATGAGTTCATTTCCAATGGAACCCTTAGCGATCACCTTCATCAAGTATCGCCAAGATCATTGCCATGGGAGGACAGGCTAAGGATCGAAAGTGAAGTAGGCAAAGCTATTTCTTATCTTCACTCTGCTGTTTCATTTCCTATCATACATAGAGATATCAAATCGGCCAATATACTACTTGATGATGCCTTGACAGCAAAAGTCTCGGACTTTGGTACTTCAAGGCACATACCTATGGATCAAACAGAGGTAGCCGCAACAGCAGTGCAAGGAACTATCGGATATTTAGATCCTACGTATTATTACACGGGGCGGCTATCAGAAAAGAGTGATGTTTATAGCTTTGGAGTTCTTCTTATTGAGTTGCTAACTCGAAAGAAGCCGACGTATATATCCTCTAGAGGTCACGGGCTAGTTCAGAAATTTGTAGAATTACTTGCAGAAGAAAATCTAGCTGATATACTAGATCCACAAGTTGTAGAGGAGGGAGGTAGCGAAGTGCAAAAAGTGGCTGCCCTAGCTGGGTCGTGCATAAAAATGAGAGAAGAAGAGAGACCAACCATGAGGCAAGTCGAGATGGTACTCGAAGGCCTCCAAGCAACCAAGGAGCGCGCCGAATATCACTTGCTAGCGCAAGAAAATGAGGAAAACAGTATCCCACCAAGTTATTCATCAATTAGAAGAAGTAGAAGCCTGGCTGAAGTGAGTAGGACATACAGCCAAGAAGAAGAGTTTGTGTTGTCTGCAACATATCCTCATTAAGTTGATTTGAATTTGATATTGTTAATCTAGCCTATTTTTAAATAATTATGTTGTAGTATTTGCTTCGAGTGGAATATATGTATTTGTAAACCGAATAAAATGTTTGCTTTGTTTTTCCTTTACTTTTGGTCAACTTCTATTGTGTGTTGATTTAAGGTCATCATCTACCTGGCCATTTAAAGTTTCTCCATTTTTGCGTCATTCATGGGAGTGACTGGATAATCAGGTCATGTGGAGTTACTCACCAACCTGCATGCATGCGTCTTTCATTCAAAAGATTCTGGTAAAATGTGAAAATTACTGTATCTACAGTGTGGTACGTAGTACAAGTTTGAAAGCCTACTTAATTTTCGAAAGTTTTGACAAATTCATACTTATCTACAGTACGATATATGTAGCAGGCGTACCTGTCATGCGGCTTTTTTAGGGTGTGAATCTTGGGATCTTTTGCTGCTGCTTGCGCGTGGGAATCTTGGCACGCTCTTTTGCTAGCGTTTGTCGAGGAAGCCAGCTAGATAGAAGTGCTTTATGGTAGAGTCACTCTTCTCAGTGTGCCCTCCTACTCCTATCCTTTCCCTTGCTCTGCCCGTCGTCTGCAATTTTATTTACTTGTGTGATTTTAATGTGTGGTGCTTGCACATTCATGGATCTGGAAGTACATTGCCAAATTGAGGTGCCCCATGATTGTGGGATGACATTGGTGTCCACGGCGTGAATATGCATTTCCTTGTTATGAGAAAACAAGCTAGCTACTTTTGGTTCGAAGTTCCAACCCCAAGGGAAAATATTGAGTAAGAATCAGAGATTGCTTTTGGCATGAGCTCCATCAATCACGCATTTTCGAAAAATTAAGAATAAAGGTTTTAAAGTTCCACAAAATTTTTAAAAAAATATACAGACACATCGTGATGCACGCTAAGTTTATGTAATTTCCGTGAAGAAATAGGTTTTGGTGTTAGCTATGCACAAAATTATGTATTTCTATCACATGCGTCATTCAATGTAGACGTCTATGAATTTTTTTCCGAATGGCTCAGACAAAAACAAATATGATAATGAATATTACAGAAAATGCAGTTCGTTTGTATGTATATGTTTATTGTTTCTCATAGTAAATAAATGGTGCCATCTGAACTTGGTGAATAATATATTCGAAAACAAAATAGTAAAAAAATGAACGGCCAGCACACGCTTCCCCAGTTATTTCACATGGAATTTTTTGTCTGGATTTCTTCGCACGGAATTTCGTCACGATTCGTCTAGCATGAGCTATTATGCCATGTGTGAAAAAAGCTGGACCCACCTGTCATAAATGGGTTCGAAGCGTTTTCCAATGAACAGCTTCAACGTACCTCTTTTGCGCTCAACAAATGGCACGTTATATGTGGTCATTTGTTCGTGATCTGGAGGTTCCCTTTCTATCTTTTTAGAGGCACGCAATGTGCCCCTCACGAAAACAAATTTGTTCCGACACATGCTTCTTTTTGTAAACACACATGGTGTGCCTCTCGTAAAAGCAAACTCGTGCTTATTTTTAGAAGCACGGGGAGTGCTTGTTTTTTTAAAGGGACGCGGCATACCTCTTTTTTAGAGGCACGCGTCATGCCTCTTGCGGAATTGAGAAAGTTGCCATATTTTAGATTCGTCTAATCGTGAAAACTATTTTTTTCATCAAAATATTAGAAAAACTGCATGAAAATAAAAAAAGTCTTCAATGATCTCTCGCTCGTAGGCTGGGGGGGAGTAGCATCCCCACCAGAATATATTATCCTAAGGCAGTAGTTACATAGTTATAGAGATACATAGGGCCCGAGGGCAGCGATTACATCAACAATATGGTATTTGGGTCTGATCATGTGTTGGGCTTGTGTGCTGCTGCATTCATACACTATTCTTAACTTTTAGTCTTCTTCCCATCTCAATGATATAATTTTCATATTAATCTTTGTCTAAATTTTCATATTGGGATAGTTGTATCTTATCAAATTAATGCGTTCAAAGGCAGTGTTAACAGATGATGCATTGGGAACGTCCTAACAAACATATTCTGACTTCTGAGTACAGAATCCCCTGAAGTTATCAGTGTGAAGGCTAATACTTATCACAAAGTTCACACAACTCGGAGCTGGGACTTTCTTGGTCTTGACTACGATATCAATCAACAACAACTAGGCCTCCTCCGAAAAGCAAAATGTGGTGAAGATGTTATCATCGGGGTGATCGATTCAGGTTTGCAATCTCTCATTTGGTACTACCTCAGTTAATACGACTAGAACCAAACATATATGGTAATCCTTTGGTGGTTCTATTATTACAGGCATATGGCCTGAATCACCAAGCTTCGATGACAATGGCTATGGACCTATACCAGTCCGGTGGAGGGGCGTGTGTGAGGTTGGACAAGCGTTTGACACCACGAGATGCAACAAAAAGATCATTGGCGCAAGATGGTATGGTCATGGTATCAGCAAAGAGGCGCTCGAGAGTGACTTCATGTCCCCTAGGGACTCTGATGGCCATGGAACGCATGTCGCTTCAACAATCGCTGGTGGCCAGGTGAGGGGTGTGGGCTATGGGGGAGGCATTGCCACCGGTGTGGCACGAGGAGGAGCGCCGCGAGTGCGTTTGGGAATCTATAAGGTGTGTTGAGGGGACGAGGGTTGTCCTGACGCACAACTCCTTGCGGCCATCGACGATGCCATACACGATGGTGTGGACGTCCTGTCAATCTCGATTGGAGGAGGTGCCGGCCACGAGATCCCTCGCTCGTTGCACGCTGTGCTGCGAGGGATATCTGTTGTGTTTTCCGGTGGGAATGATGGCCCTGTGCCCCAGACGGTATCAAATGTCGCGGCATGGGTAACCACGTACGGTGGCTGCCAGCACGATTGACCGTGCTTTCCCGACCTGGATATCTCTTGGCAACAAGGAAAATCTGGTGGTACGTGCCCATGGATTAACAATCTTCAACTAATTACTATTATTTAAAGTTTGCCATCGATCTTTATCATTTATCCCTCTTTAATCTACACTTAGATCTCTCTTAATTCAATTTGAAATAAAGGGGCAGTCTCTTCACTACAATATGTCTGTGATCGGCAACGAATTTGAAGACCTTGTTTACGTGCCAAGGTATGTCATTAAGTGAAGGAGAATATATAGCAGCCAGTTGAAAAATTTGATAAACTATATATACTAAACATTCTCTCAAGACATATTATATTGATTTAAGTCTCCTTTTCATGCGTCTAGGTGCAACGACGTTTCGCTGGTATCGAAGAATGTTACCGGAAAAATCGTGTTGTGCTATGCACCGACGCCACCTCGACCACAACTTTCAACGGCCATCAATCTTACTATGGTAGCGGGTGCCAGGGGACTAATCTTCGCACAGCATGCTGACAATGGCCTCGACACCCTGGATGCATGCAACGGCATAATGCATTGCGTGCTTGTCGATTTCGAGATCGCCCAAAGAATCCTATCATACATGGGCATCACGAGGTATGTTTGTTGAGGTCTGCAAATTAGATGAGGGATAAGAACTTATGCCCTTAGTTTCCTTCACCATGAATTCATAAACCCTGACGCATAATGCCATGCTAGGAAACCCACGGTGAAGGTGTCACCTGCCGTTACCATTGTGGGAAATGGTGGTGCAGTCACCGAGAATAGCCTCGTTCTCGTCCAGAGGACCGAGTCCCTTGTTCCCTGGCTTACTCAAGGTATTATATGTCTAATTTTTTGCTCAAGGCACTATTTCCTTCTTTAATTAGACTGATCGAGACAAACAATATGTATGTATACTTTTTATTTTTTGAGTACGAGCGTAACAAGTTTCCATATACAATTGCTGCCAACCCTCTCCCTTATTATTTTAGAACTGTGTAAGACTTGTATTTTTATATATGCATGTTCTAAATGCAGCCCGACGTGGCAGCACCAGGAGTGAGTATCCTGGCGGCTGTGGGAGACTCCTACATGTTAATGTCCGGGACCTCCATGGCGTGTCCTCATGTCCTGCGAGGCTCAAGTCCGCTATTGTCACCACTAGTATACATGGATTCGAACACATGGACGTTATTTCTTCCAAAAATTTAACCCATCATTTACAACTCACACGGCTAACTTCATTATTATTTCCTGTGGATATTGATCATTGTTGCAACGTCCGTTGTTGATCGTTTTGGTATGCCGATCCAGGCAGAGGGCACTCCAAGGAAGCTCGCCGACCCATTCGACTTTGGCGGTGGCCACATGGACCCGGACAGGGCTGCTGACCCCGGCTTGGTCTACGACGTGCATTCAAGAGAATACATAAAATTCTTCAACTGCACCCAGCTTGGATCCTCGCTAGATGGTTGCGAGACAAACCAGCTGAACCTCAACCTCCCGTCAATTGCCGTGCCGAACCTGAAGGACGTTGTCGTTGTCCAACGCAGTGTTATGAACGTCGGGCCATTAGAAGCGACCTATCAAGCAGTGGTTGAGGCTCCAGCTGGAGTAGCAATGTCAGTGGAGCCATCTGTTATCAGTTTCACTAGAGGCGGGAGTAGAAGTGTGACATTCAAGGTAGTGTTCATGGCAAGGCAGAGGGTGCAGGGCGGGCACACCTTTGGGAGCTTGACATGAAAGTCAGATAGCAGTACCCACTCCGTCAGGATACCGGTTGCAGTAAGAACCGTGATACAAGATTTTGTCGCAGATACATCGTAAATCTGTTTGTAGTTAGGGTGTGTTGCATCTTCCTACATTCGGGTTTTATTTTTCATTAGCATTGCGCGCTATAGCAATGTGGCTTGGTCTTGAAAATAATATGAGATTTTTTGCGTTTCTGCCTTTTTGTTCATCGATCCAACTAGATTTGTGGAAGAATATCTTATGAGTGTTGTAGACCACCTTTGTTGGCTGTTAGCACACACGTAAGTTTTTTGGCTGTGACTGCAAATTAGATGTTTAAAATTGTAGACCACCTTGTTGTTTGACGGGTTGTACATAGCTACTGCCTAAACAATGTGAGATGGTCAATCGCAGGCATGTGTCAATGCCATACTTCATACAACATCATCCCATGCTCTTAGTTAGATAATCGTATTTACTACTCCTCGCCAAAAAACTTGCTCGGGATGCCTCTGCTCCCCAGTTCTAATGACCTCGGAATGAACAATAAAATATAAAACAAATGAAAAAACTCTGAATGTTTCCGACAAAAGTTTTCGGTGCTTGTAAATTTTCATCACGAAATGACATTAGTAAAGTCTTGGAAAAAATAACAAAATTAAAACTCCAAAATGTTTTATCCCTTTAAATTTCTATCAGGAAATGACATTCGATGCTTGTAAACTATCTGCCAATCATTTAAAAAGAAGTGTATAGCTGGAGAGGCATACCTTGTATGATGATATTCTTATCCTTTCAGTGGGTGTCCACCCATTTAAAGAGAGTGGAAATTTTGATTCAAATATTCAATGGATATACATAAGGCTATAACATTTATTCTTGGGAGGTTTGGTAAAAATGATATGACAATATATATTCCCTTAATATTCGGTAAAGAATATAGGTATAGCCCTATAATAAAACTCAAATTGGCCAGCGATGCAAAAGAAAATATCATTGCACCACATTTTACGTATATACATGTAATATCACAGTTACGATGTAAACATATAATTAATAAATGAACAATTCTCTAATGTCATTTGGCATCCAACCCAAAATTCATCATTCATTATTTTGACATTATCAACTTATATAATTTACATATATTAGTGGTCAACACTTGTGAATTTTGACCATATGCATTCCATATATTATTTTTAGATGGCCTTATTTTATTTGCTAAAATAATAATTTGGGACTAGTATATTATCAAAAATATGTTGGAAACATTCATCTACATTCTACTAAACATCGACAATCAATAAGAGGCGATATCCAATTATTCAATCATATAATATAGAGCAAACCAACAGTGAGAGCATCAAGAGTTTCTATATTTTACATGTAGAATGCAACTAGACATGTTTTCATATTCGGTTATGAAAACTTGATGTGTCAAATGAAATAAGTATTAAAACTATAGCTAATCACAAATATATTAATTATTTTGTTTTTTAGATATATATTAATTATTTTGTATATTTGTTGAATTTTAAATGGGCTGTGTATATGGGCTAACAGTAACAATGCCGGTTTGAAGCCCCTAAAAACATGAGAGGGAAACAAATTAACACTACGCGTTATTTGGAATCCATAACTTAAAGTCATGATTTAGTACCTTAACCATGAGTCAAGAAAACATAATTGAGATGGACAGACATTGCAAACACTAGTGCGTGTACACTGCAGAACACTTGAGTATTAATAGACCAATGTAGCTATCAGCTGATGAGATTGCGCGGAAACCTCGAGATTCTACTTGTTTTTTTTGCCGTTTGGAAGTCATGGAGCACGCGGTCTAACCGTACAGATCGATATATCGTCCGCGTAGATGCATGCATTCCAGCAGGGAATCATTGTCCTACTGGTTACACATTATCTTTAGGTAGGAAGCTGCTGCACATGAGCCAGTGACACTAATGCTTTTCAGTTGCCGCGTAAGAAAGAAACCAAATTCTGATGGACGAAGTGTAATGGTGTATCATCCGCGTATTTAAGAATGGATACTCCCCCGTCGACAAGATGTGGGACTACACCTTCAATTTGGCCATCCAGTTTTGCACGCTCAACCATGATCGCCAACATATCAGCCACTATATTAAATAGTATAGGCGATAAGGGATCACCTTGGCTTAAACCTTTTTTTGTTCAGAAGTATCGGCCAATGTCATCATTGACTATGACAGCCACACTATCCCCCGAAACAAAATTATGAATTAGGGGACACCACTCCTCGGAGAACCCTTTCATTTTCAATGTTTGTTGGAGGAACGTCCACTTGACATTATCATATGTTTTTTCTAAGTCAATTTTAAATATGACACCATCAAACAAAATTCGAACCCTCGCCGTTGACGGAGAATTCTTCCAAGAAACACGTGTGGCCAAAAAACATTTCGGAAAAACCTCTACGTTTGATCAAAACATGGAAGTAGAGAATGACAATGCGGAGGAAGAGGAAGAAGTGGAACACGAAGAGGTTACCGATGATGATGAGGAGGGAGATGAAGAAGTGGAACACGAAGAGGTTACCGATGCGGATGACCTATCATTGCTTGACCGGTTACAAAAAGGCTTTCGAAATGTGGTTGACGTTGAACCCGATCCCGGAGAAGAGATCATTCATGACGACACGCGTGATAGTGATGATGATGTTTTTATTGATCCTGGAGAAGATACAGATGATCCCGACTATTAGTTGTATGCATCCCAACTTTCTTTTGTTTTTTGTATATATGAATTTGTATTATTTATTTCCTTAATGTACTAATTCATCTTTATATGCATATGTTTGTTTTTTGTATATATGAATTTGTATTATTTATTTTCTTACTTTACTAATTCATCTTTACTCCGTAACAGGTGTTGACACATGGCGAGCCGTAGGGACCCACCGGTGGAGTCTCGACCACCTCTACCTCTACGGAGAGAGTTGCTGGCGGGTATTGTCGCAGCCAGATCGCCGCCGGCGCGTGCTGAGCAGCCTCGTGGGAGAGGTCGGGGAAAAGGCCAAAAGAGAGCTAAACCCGATGGTCGAGGAGGTGGTCGAGGAGCAGGTGGCGCCCTAGCCGAGTCACCCACTCACAGGATAGTCTCACCGGTGCAGGAGCCACCGCCGGTGCAGTCGGAGGCACCGGAGCAGCGGCCACCGCCGGTGCAGTCAGAGGCACCGGAGCAGCGGACACTGCCGGTGCAGTCAGAGACACCGGAGGCACCGAGGCAGTCGACGGAGCCTCGTTGGGATGATCCTTGGGAGGAGCGTGCTCGCACGGATGATGATGATGCTGATGAGGATGATGATAGAGATGACGACGGGGCTGAGGGGGGTGAGGGGGATGATGGGGGTGAGGGGAGATCCTCTTCCAAGAAGCCGGTGTATCAGCGTGGTATGACACGGCTCCCACCACGTCCGGACCCTGCGCAGAGGACATTGATTGCGCCAGATGGGGAGAAGTAAGTTGATGAATTTTTTGTGTTCCTTGTATATATATATCATACATGTACATATGGTCCAACAAGAACTAATGTCTTTGTGTTCTTATTTTGCAGGGCGTGGAGTTACCCGGAAGGTTCTCGGAATCCGAACTGCCTCCTTGGTGCCGTGCTTAAGGAGCAGTTCCCCGTGCTAGTCCAGTTGCCTGTTGAGGGTAGGGTTCCTGAGCCCGGCCTCACTTGGCCACACTATAAAGCCGCCCCGGCCCCGCCAGATGAACGCATCAACAACGTTGAATGCCGTACCAAAGCCGACATGGTGGTGGCTACTTTTTGGGTAAGTATTCTAAGCATTGCAATCATTTATTAGCGTTGGAATCATTTCACTCATCTTTTCATATGTTCGATGCATTTTACAGTGCTACTATCGGGTTGAGGAGGGGATGGAGCCGGCGGCCCAGAAGAATCTCGAGAAGGAGATAGTGAGGCTACTCACAAACACTAGGCACGAGATGCGTGTTCAGTGTGTTCGAGATTGGTACGCCAAGAAGGGCGTGAAGAAGGCCAAGAAGAAGTGTACAAAAGTTTTCCTTAAGAAGGAAGAATACTTGGAGGTAAATTACTAACTAATTCAAATTCCTACACTTATAAGTACGGCCTAGTTAGCTCCAACTTTTCTTTATAAGCTTATGAATCTCATACTTGGCTTTATAAGCTTATAAGTGTTAAACTTTTCTTTATAAGCTTATGAAGCTCAAACTTGGCTTTATAAGCTTATAAGTGTCAAACTTTTCTTTATAAGCTTATGAAGCTCAAACTTGGCTTTATAAGCTTATAAGTGTCAAACTTGGCTTTATAAGTTTATAAAGGTCAAACTTGGCTCTATAAGCTTGTAAAACTCAAAAATGATAATAATAGCTTAGTTACATAAAACTTGACTTGTACTTGGCTTAAAAAAGCTATTCAATGACTTTATAAGATTATTAATTCATAGGCGCCCCCGAGATGGTGTGCAAATAAGATGGATTGCTTTGAGGCGATAGTGGACAAATGGCTCAGTGATGCCTGGCTGTCCACCCACAAAAGCGCCAAGGCTAGGCGTGCACAAATGGTAGGTATGGCACACCACCAAGGCAACCTCAACGTCAACGAGTACGCAAAAAAATGGGTATGTGCCTTTTTGTTTTCAGTTTCATGTACTTTCTTAATCAATTGATTTGTTTCATGCCTTTTCTTTGCTTTTCATTGTAGGCGAAGCACCATAATCAGCCTGTGCCTAAGGGATTTCGCTCATTTGCCATGGCCCATAAGGGAAAGTACAAAACGGTGACGGCATATTCCGAGGGCGACGGTGTTGAGGCGTACACCAGCGCTGCAGCCTACCACAAGATGATGGCCTATTCTGAGGTGGCGAAAGAGCTACGCGGTCCTCAGTTTGACCCGAGCGAGGAGGAGATGGATCCGGAGGCCTTGGTGATTTCTGGTGGCGGTAAGCATCATGGCAGCACCTCCATGTGCAATGGCTTCGTACATTGCCCGGAGACTCTACCTCAGATCAAGGAGAGGCAAACGAGCTCCGCTCCTGCTGTACGACCTCGCCCGCAGCCAGTGGACATTGCTATCCAGGTATAACTTTGTCTCAATTTTTCTTTCCTTTCTTTAGACTACGTAGCGATGATGACAATAATTGCTATATTGTTGAGTGTTCGCAGGACGCCATTCAGAGGGAGAGACAAGCGACACAAGAGATGTTGTCGGAGCAACTTGCGGAGAGGGACCGGCTGGCGGAGGAGAGGACCCAAAGGATACTCGAGGAGGAGAGGGCACGCAATAATGCCCAGACGAAGGTCATCTACGACCTCTTCTCGGTAAGTTACTACTTTTGCATATATCCGCCAAGAATGCATATGCATATGTTTGGTTCACTTGCTCATATGCTCGAGTCCTCAAAAACTAACTCGCAGAGTATGTGGGAGAAGCAAGGTCTTACCCCTCCACCGATGCCGACGCCTATCGTTTCTCCTCCCGGAACGGTAAGTTTCTTTCAATGATCAATATAGCCCGGTCTTATACAATCAAGTGTCCTCATGCTTACCACATTGCAACTCATCCTTTGTTGCAGCATAATTCCGGAGCTACATCTCACAACCCACAAGAATCTCCTAGTGAATCCCCGAGCAACCCACGTGGCGGGGCTTCTCAGCCTTGAGGTGGCCTCCGATAAGTTACATAAAGCTCATCAATGACTTTATATGCTCATAAAGCTCAATAATGATAGTAGTAGCTTAGTTACATAAATATTTACTTATTCTTGGCTTATAAAAGCTAAAAAATGACTATATAAGCTTATAAAGCTTATACTTGGCTTTATAAGCTTGTAAACCTAAAAAATGACTTATAGTGCTAGATCATTGTGGAGCTGACGGCAAAGCCTTTGCCGTCAGCTTTTCATATGTTTGCCGTCAGCTTTTCATATGTTTGCCGTCAGCCAAAGCTGACGGCAAAACTCATGTTTCCTGTAGTGCTAGAGGCTTGGTGTTGTTGCGGAGCTCAATCATTGTGGTGTAAAGTTTCGGACGCTGCGGGAGCCTCCAATTAGGTTGTGGAGATTGCCCCAAGCATTTGTACGGGTACGGTGACCGCCCTCAAGGGTTACCATTTGTACGGGTTCGGTGACCGCCCTCAAGTGTCCCATAATGGAATCACGGCATCTTGCATTGGTGAGAGCGTGAGGAGAAATAGGGTGGCCCTCGTTGGCTTCGTGTGAGCATTGTGTTCCACACCCTCTCCAAACGCAGATGTACTTCTCGCAAGAGAAGGAACTTCGGTAACAAATCCTTGTCTCCATCGGCTCCACTTGCGGTTATCTCTACCTTTACTTTGAGCAAGCTTATTACCTTGTTTATCTTGTGCTTATATTGTTGTTGCATTGCTTGTCCCATATGTTGCTCTCCTAGTTGCTTATCTAGTCAACCTATTTACTTGTGCACTCACTTTTTGATAGCCATAGTGTTCTTTTTATATATATTGCTATCACATAGTTGTTTATCTTGCTTAGTTTAAGTTGTTGGTGCACATAGTTGAGCCTAGCTTATTTAGGTTTCTTGCTTGGCAAATTAAACGTTAAGTTTTATTCCGTATTTGTTCAAGCCTAAACCGTAATTATTTTAAGCGCCTATTCAACCCCCCTGTAGGTGACATCCACGTCCTTTCTCATTGTTTTTCATTGATTAAAAAGGTGGGCCACCACTATTTCAACATCTTCGCAGTCGTAAGAAATGTGAATATGTACGCCCGTACCAATAATACTGAACATGAGTGCAGAGGAAATCATGAGTGAGCTTTTCTGCAGTACTCCCCCTGGATAGCTTGCATGTTAACATGGACACCATAAATATACTTTAGTGGTGTTTTGTTTATGGATGACATAAACAAATAAATGACTACAATAATGAATGATGTGGATAGCTTGTATGTTTAGATAAATACTATAAATGTGCATGTCTCCGGCATTAAACATGCACAGAGATCTGAGTTACGACTCTAGTGAGAGATCATGTCCTTCAGGGCTGACACTAATACATGTTTTAGCAAGTGGTGGCATGTCGATCAGCATGAATGCACGACGATCGCTTCAATCGAGCAGAGGATTTTTTTGCGTGCAGAGGATTTTGGGTGTGACCTGGTTGTCGAACGAGGGCGTTTCGGTGGGTTTGGGTTAGATATGCGAGAAAATCAATATGCAGATTGATCCGTAGATGGGTACAAAACCGCATTGGATTTCAAAAGTTATCAGGATAGCCTAGCGCAGACGAGTGAGGGGGATTTGAAGATCTATGTTGCAGATACCCTAAGAGATCAATTAATATACTAGCTCTAAGCTAATGAAAACAGGAAAACGCTTTCCGTCAACCAGTGGATCGGACCTTAAGTGTGCACCCCATGGTACAGACGCTACGCGCCCCTGGATAGCTACGTACGTTTCACGCAGTCATACACGCGTAATATACGTTATGTTATAGCACACGCAAAGAAAAAATATATTGAGATTGCAACAAGCCTCATGTTGCAAAGTGCTGAGCGCAACATAAGGCTTGTTATAAAGACTTGTCGAGCAAATCCGACACAGATAAAAAAGTCATGTTCAGAAGATTTGCATCAAGGCTTATGTTGCAAAGCGTTGAACGAAACGAGAAGCATGTTGCAAAACTCACAGAACAAATCAAGCACATTTTTTTTTCCAGAAATTGCAACAAAGCCCATGTTGCAAAGTATTTAACACAACACAATCCTTGTTACAAATGCTCAACGAGGAGATGGAACGCTTGTTGGATACAAAATTCTACAACAAAACCATATTGCAAAACATAGATCATATTTTAGAAAGAAAAAAACAGTTTAAAGAATTCGCAACAAGAAACATGTTGCAGAAAGCCTGCAACACCAATCTTCTTACAAAAGCTAACTGCTTACGTGGGTAGGTCGCACAGGCACTAATATGGCAGATCTTTTCATATTATCCGTTGGTGGATGCGTAGCATTCAGCCAAACACACGGAGAAACTTTGGCCGGCGTGTGGATCTCCCTAGTGGAAACCTCGAGATCGACATGTTTCCTACTAGCGTGTGAATAATGAGATGCATGTTGAATGTGTGTATCATGCGCTCCAACCATATAGCTAGACGTCAATATCTCGTACATGTAAGGCTCTGTTTGGTTTGTTGTTTTGCTTTGAATACACCTGTAAAGAAAATACATGTCTAGGCCGATTGTTTTATTTCCGGTTGGAATTTGTACTACAACCTGTAATTTACACTTGTAAATTATACAACCCTGTATTATTTACACCCCATCCAATCGGGGCCTAAACGTGTAAGGGTAGACTCGATTCAGCAGGGCATAATTGTGCTACTGGGTACTAGTGCTTTCGTTTCAGCAGAGCATCATTGTCCTATATATTGGTTACTGAGTCTATTCAATTGGACAATGCGAGCCCGTGTCACTAGTGCTTTCGTTTTAGCGTAATAAGAAACAAGAGTTGCATGTATGCAGCGTATCTGCGTATGGATCCTGTGTGATCCCTTATGGACCATGTGATCATTGTGTGCATGACTTTATTGTGTGAATGAGTCGGCGGGGACCTGGACCCCCATGCGTGACCAATTGTATCATATAGCATTCCTCCACATGCTCTCTTTTACCTGCCAAGACAATAAGGTTGAAGATTTGAATTTGATGTAACGTTTGAATCGTCACATCTAACAAAATATAAAGAAGGTGGGAAGGGGACGATGGACGGTTGCGGCTGCTGCAGAAAGTCCATGACCGGTGATGAGGCGACGCCGTGAAGCGGAATCACCGACAGAAGGCACGGTGCCAAAAAGATAAGGAGCAACGACGAAGACGGGGATGGGACATAGGAAGTTCGGTAAGACCTTCCGCAATGGGAGTATCATAGCTAGTATCATGCATGCCAACTAAGCAAATTTGATGATGTGTCATAGAATTAAATGAATAAAAAGAGAGTTGAGTATCATATTATGATACCGTATTAAAATAAATGCAAAACTAATATGTGTCTTGCATAACAATAAATAATACTTCCTCCGTTCCTAGATATAAGGTGTATAAGTTTTCGAGAAAAAGTCTAAAATATAGGGTGTATTGCTTTGCAGCACTCATCTTGATAATTTTTTTAAAGATTTGATTATGTTTCCTTATTTCTTGGAAACCCCTCTATTTTCTCACATCAATTAGCTAGATGTAATCTCGTCCAAACTTGGTGTAATTTTTCATCAATGTGTGTTCTTTAATTTTCGTGCCAAAAACTATACACCTTATATCTAGGAACGGAGGAGGTAGTACTTATGATACTAAGATATGATACTATGCATTATGAAGGTAATATCATAAACTAGTATCATGTGGATCATACTAACCTTATGATACTACCATTGCGGGAGCTAGGTCTAAGGACGGGCTCACGGGATCTGCTAGAAATGCTCTTACAACTGGACAGTAACCGTATAGCTATTGCATGGGAGCAAGTGTCACTAGTGCCATGCATGCACCATATGGAACATGCGATCATTGTGTGGGTGACTTGATTGTTGATCTGGACCGCCATGTAGTGCTACTACGCGGGACAGCTCACCGACAACAACAACAACTATAGCTTCCGCGTGCTTCGCCAGTTATTTCCTTGCCCACTTCGAGACTTGTGGCATCTTCCAGTTTTTTTTTTTTTTTTTGAGATAGGCATCTTCCAGTTTCATTCGACAAAAAACAATAAACTGTACCTATGCAGCATGCATCAAGCACAATCTGTTAAGCTGCACATGGCATAACCAGCGAGCAGCGAGAGTACTGGTGTTTAGGGCATCTCCAGTTCCATGAGTCGAATAAATTGTCGCTTTCGTTTTAGCGTAATAAGAAAAGAAAAAAAAAGTAAATTGCATGCATGCACCGTATGGATCCCTGATTGACCATGTGATCATTGTGCGGATGACTTCCTTGTGTGTATTGAGTCGGCAGGGACCTGGACCCCCATGTAGTACTACTACGCGGGACAGCTCAGCCACCACACCAACAACTATGCGTGGAAACTATTAACAAATACTTTAATGTTTTAAAATATAAAAAAATTATTAAACATATTAGAATTTAATAATAAATTCTATTTTGAAAGAAAATGTCGTTTAGAGTACAAATCTAATCCAAAAATATGTGTGATTTTTTGCTTTGTTAATTTATTACCTTGATAATATATCGGTGAAGTGATATGAGACGAAAAAAAGTTGAGTAGAGAATGAAAATATCTTCATCATTGACTAAACCTAAAACAATGATATCAACTATAGATGTGCATTCATAAAAAAAAATCGCATAGAAAAATAAAATGCAAGATAAGTTATAATTTGATTTTCTATAAATAAATTGTTTATAAATCATGGAGCTGAGTGCATAATTTTTTAATACTTATTTGTGATATGTTGCACGCACATGCAGAATAATGAGAGCATGTGCATGAAGAGTTGGTAAAAAATAATTTTTACATGGTGGACCTAGTTGATGATGTGAATAATTTGGGGATGAACTATTTAGGTACTATAGATCTGTTCAAGCAATTGGTATCTCATAGGACAGACATTGCAGAGAGAATGATAATTTCTTTAGAGGAGGATTCCTCCATGCTGATCTTTATTCTGATTCTTTTCAAAATTTTCTGGCATTTTAAATTGGCAATAAATCACTGCAACTAAAGACATCAGCAGACAGGAATTGGCACTGGGTGCACTGAGTTAGTAGGTTAGTCCAAATATGTGTAAAATGATATAAGAGTGTAGCAAAACATGTAGCAATGTCACATAAAAGGCATGAAACAAGCAGAAATTATAGATATTTTTTTGACGTATCAAATGATAACAACCTGAGGTCGTCAGGGCCGAGGCACCAAGCCCTTACCTTTTTGGATGACAACTTTAAGCATGCGAGGATGACAATTTCCAACAAAAACGGTAACCTTTTCTAACAAAAATGATCTGAAACATGAAATCTGTCATGCTTAGCGACGAAACTTGCCACCCGCGCGCGATAAAGTTGCCATAAAAATTGTCCGGGATTACCACCCGTTCCTCCCTAGCGTGTGGAAGGTATCATCATCCTTCCTTTTTTGTATTCACGATAAATATACTATTATTATTTTTTCATTGAAATTTAAGATGTAATATTGCCACGCAAAGGTTTCGTAGTTTTATTTTTGAACATGACAATTCTTATTCATAGGACATGAAAATTCTTATTCATATAACATGGCAATTATTATTCACAGAATATGGCAATTCTTATTTGTAGGACATGGCAAATTTTATTCGTAGGATATGACAATTCTTATTTATAGTACATAGCAATTCTTATTCGTAGGATATGATAATTTTTATTCATAGGACATGATACTGTGTGGAACATGGTAATTTTTTTGTTAAAAATGTTGGACAAGGCTATTTTGAGTACAAATGACAAATTTACCATGGTTACAACGGTGCAATAAGTTTTTCACCCCATGATTTTTTTTTCATATATTTTTTTAGGATGTTTTATACAGGTTGAGATGGATCTCTCCACATGGATTTTTTTTTGCAGATGGCAAACTCATGGCATTTTTCGTTATCAAATCATGCATGGCAAATTCTTATTTGAGGAAGATGTCAATTCTTGCTTTCACATAGCTTATGGGCATTGGTAATTTTTATTTGTTGGATATTTTCGGATGCATCTCGGTGTGCGGTTGTCGGGGAAGGGGAATTATGGGTCGGGTGGAGCGGCTATCGGTGGTGTGGTGTTGCACGGGTGGCGAATTTTTTTTATGTCCATGGAAAATCTACTCTATAGACTAACAATAAAAAAAAATCTATCTATGGCAAACTATTTTCTTTTTGTATCCATGGTAAATTTAATATATTTTTTTGTCATGGCAATTTAAGATGTGTTCTTGCCATGGCAAATAAACATGTTTTTTGCCAAGGTAAGTTTTTGAAGATTTATTTTTACGAACCATGGTAAATTTACATTAAACGTAGAAGAAAACGTAGTTGAAATAGATCATGACGATTTCAGTGTAAACATCATGGTAATTTACGTGCAATATACATGGCCGAAACATATCAATATGTGATCTAGTTTCAAAGATTTCGTCGCGACGGATTTAATGGTGAAAACAAAATTTTCATTTAAAAAATAAAATATATTAAAAACTGAAAAAATTCATGCTGACATTATCTATTTCGTACTGTTTTGCATGCATGCGTGGAAAAAAACAAAATCACTGTCATGGGGCTATTAGATACAGTGTTCGGGCCAAATCTCTTGGGACCGGACGTCAGGTCAATAAAAGGCACTATAGCAGCGGATATTCCATTTGAGTCTAGGGTCCAAGTGATCTCTTTATCTGTTCCGTCCAGTTGTGTTGAGATTTGCGTGCTGTTGATGGTTCAGGACGCGTCATAAATGATTGTGGACCCTATAGCAGGAACATCGTTCGAGCTCAGTCAGTTAAAATGGACGGAGCAAAACTGACGGTAAACGAACCGCGCCGTTAGAGTAACGTTGGTGTACCCGTGGGGTGAAACAGATAGTGACGGTGCACCAGGCTTGCACGAGAAGGTTCGCTGGGATCCTGGTATTAAATACGGATCCCTTCCTCACCACTCCACTAATCCAGGCAAACCATATCGACAGTTGATGCTACCAAATCTGAACACTAAACTGACGCAGATGAACTGCAACTTGTACTAAATTATCTTTGCACTTCATAATGCTGGATGCTGAAGATTGTCAAACTCCATGTGGAAAAATATTACAACCTTACATATAATAGTATGCAATAAAATTTACCACAATGTCGCCTGACTATAGCTGAACTTAAGAACACACGCCAATTCCGGGCATTATAATGTCAGCAGACTCAATTATCAATCATTTTTACAAAATATATGCTAGCTTATGTATTGAAATCCCCTTAACCACATAACATTTCAAATAGCATAATTCGTATTTGCCTACATTACTAATCCAAGCAGACATAAATACTCAACACCAGAACACTTGCAAATCGATTATACCATAGTTTTCTAGTGATATACGTGGTCAACAGGTGTTTCTGAATGTCATGACATTCAGTTAGCCAGAAAACAATCTGGTCATGAAAAAAAATTAAAGTGCTAAAATGAGAATACCTTCTGGTCCACCCTGGAGCATTGGGATCAACTTTTCCAGTCGAAATCATGGATGTTGATTCCTGCCCATCTTCTCCTCCATGAATGACGGCCATTTGATCTCCACCCTTGTTGCTCCGTCCAGGGGAGAGCACCATCAGTTGCTCATTGTCTCTCATGCCGTCAGATTTCGCCGATGGTAGCGTGACTCCCTCAAATGGAGAAGACCGAGCAGAGGTTGCAGAATTTGCGCCAGTGTGGGAACAAGAACTTTCTGCATCATCTCTACCAATTCCACAGCCAAATGCAATGGAAGTGTCGGCCCCAAACTTTTCTAGTCTTTGAAATCCACAAGCATATGTACGTACAGTTGATGCATCCCCGCCGCACTCAATGTACGAAACAAATATTTGATTTACGGTAAAATTGAAGGACTGACCTGCCGACTGGATCTAGGAGGAACTCCATCCCCCCGCCGCCACCAGCCTTCTGTATCTTCTAGGGTTACAATGAGCACACCTTCTCCTCGGTTCGAGTGGTATGCCAGCAGGGTGGGCGGAAAAAAATAAATTCACATGACGAACAAGCGTTGCCGTTTACACTATTCACGGAATCACGGTGGACGTCTACGACTCTACGTCACAGATCATAGCCGTGCAAGTAACGGGAACTGTGCATAGTCGTTTGCCTCCTGCCTCCATTGACGGAGAGCGCTGTTACTTCAAACGTACAGGCCAACAACCTCACAGGTACAGTTCATTAATGCAGGTACACAATAAGCGGTATGCACCGTCCAGATATAGAGATCACTTGGACCCTAGAGCCGAAAAGCCGCGTTCATTTTAAAGGATCGGGGTCGGCTAGAGATCCTCTTATAAACTCCACCAGAAAAGCTATAGCTCAGCAGAGCGTGCGGCCACAGTATAGCACTAGCTAGGCAGTAGCCATCATATATAACCAATGTCGTGCTCCGTGTTGTCATTCTTGATGGTGGCGATGATGGCGGCAGCGGCGCTGGTAGTAGGCATGGAAGAAGCACCGGCCGGCGCCCATAGGGAAACGCGGCTGCGAAACGAGGTGCGGCGACGTGAGCGTGCCGTACCCGTTCGGCTTGGGACCGGATAGGTGCTCCGCTGCGGCAGGCTTCAAGCTCACCTGCGTCCACGGCAACACTAGCACTAGCAGTAGCAGCCCCGGAGCCGGAGCCGGAGAAGACACCCGGACCCGCCTGCTCCTCAGCGACTACGGAGGCTTCGACATCAGGGAGATCTCGGTGGAAAACCGGACGCTTCGCGGGGTCACCCCAGCTATCTTCAGCAACGCCGCCATCAACATCAGCAACGCCGCCACGAGGTCTCTGGGCTTCGGTGACAACCGCTGGAAGAACTCCACGCCGCCGAGCACCTCTTATTTGGTCGCCACAGGGTGCAACGTGCAAGTCACGCTGCGCTTCACTACTCCTGGCGGTACCCACGACTACACCACCGGCTGCAGCTCTCACTGTAGCGGCAGCGCTGTGCTCACGGACCACGACGTCCGGAACTACGGCGCTGGCTTCTGCACTACCCCCGTCTTCTCCTACCTCGCGTCCTATACCGTGAAGCTCAAGCGGCTCGTCGGGAATAGCACCGTTAACGACCATCTGCCCGTGTACGCCTTCATCGCCGAGGAAGGCTGGTTTGGACCGGACCGGGCCGTAGATCTTTTGAATCTGGGCGCACGTCGTTCCAGCAGACCCAAGGCCAAGGATGATCATCTTCAGGTTCCTTTGACCCTCGACTGGGTATGCGACAATGGATACTGCGACGCCTCCGTCAACACCAACTGCACCAACCCCTATGGAGTTGGAGACTACGTGTGCCACTGCAATCCTGGCTACAAGGGAAACCCTTACCTGACGGATGGATGCCAAGGTACGTACCCATCTATATCTACATATATGATCGACGTTTCAAACTATGTACTCTCTCCCTCCGATCCAAATTAATTGACACACACTTAATACAATTTTGTATTAGAGTTGTACTAAGTGTGCGTCAATTAATATGGATCGGAGGGAGTACTAGAATTTTAACTTTATTACTACCACACCGGCCCAGCATATCAATAGTAAATTCTTACAAGTTTTCCGGTTATTAGAAGTAATATTGTTTGAAATAGCGGGTTATGACATTTAGCAACGGTTCGTTTAAAAGCTATAAAAAATTATAGCGGAAGCTAAGATTTATTTAGCGTTTTTCTTATATCATTTAAAAAAATAGGTATACAACCAGGCATTATTTCGCATGTATTTAATATATACATAAGTCCGAACATCAAACCCAAGAACAAGTTAGATGTTTTAATTCAATAAGCAAGTTTTGCATCAACACATCATATATACTAGAAGGATACCCCGCGCGTTGCAGCGGTAATTTCTATAAGAACTCTACAATATAAATTCAAAAAGTATAAGATGCATGTAAATGAAAGTAGTGAATTGCATGGACAAATGATTGACTACAACAATGGCTGATATAGATAACTTGCATGTTGAAAACTTGAGATAGATACCATAATGCATCTTAGTGAGATTTTTTTAGTAGATAACATGGACAAATAATTGGCTACAATAGTGCATGATGTGGATAGTTTGCATGTTGAGATAGACACCATAAATGCATTTTAGTGAAGTTTTTCTTTATAAGAGATATAGATAAAAAACAAGAACAAAAAAATAAGACAATACAGGCTAATTGATTCAAAATTTAGCGTATAGCGGAAAAATTCTAGACTATTAGTGTCATTTTCAATTTGTTGTAAAAAATGCATAGCTTTAGCGAATGAACTCTCCAAAGTCTATGTGAGTTATAGCCGGCTATTTAAAACATTGATTAGAATGAAAAATTATAGGTAAAATAGTGCATTCCGGAAACTGAAAAGTCAAATACAATTTACATTTCGGAGTCATTTCTTAAGACCAATTTTTGCTGGTCAAGTTTGATTAATCATTTCTCTTGCTGTATGTAGATATCAACGAGTGCAAGTGGCCAAAGGACCATGGATGCTTCGGCGAGTGTCGCAATACGCAGGGATCATTTGACTGCTGGTGTGAGCGAGGAGGAAACGCTAGCCAACCTAATGGCTGCCTCAACCCCGTAAGGCATACAGGTGACAAACTCTTCGAATTTTTTTTAGATAAAAGACTTTATTACTTAAAAGTTTTAAATAAGTATACCAGCCTCTGTATAACTAAAATGTATTCAGCCGCAAGTTACAAAAAGAAAAAGAAAAAGAGCGTACAAAAAGTTATAAATGAAGAAATGTCGCCACTCAAGATAGCTCTATGCGTAGATTATGTGGCCATCCATATTGAATAAAAATATCCCTCGTCATCGCTTTCAGTCATGCACATGCCTCCATAAAAAAGCTTCGATATTTCATCCGTTGTAAGATGGACCACGAAACAAAGAATACATGTGCTTCAATAAAGAACCTGTAAATAAGTGATATTTTTATCAAAAAAGATCTTGTCATTTATACATAGCCAAAGCGACCATATTACGGCAAGCGCTCCTACCCAAAGATTGGTTTTAAGCTTATTATCTATCTTCGAAATATGTAAAGAATATATAAATATTACACTCGGTCAAGAAGCTTTGCTCCAAGTCTCTAACACACATACCTCTCTCTCTCCCTCTCCCTCTCCCTCTCCCTCTCCCGCTCCCGCTCTCTCTCTCTCTCTCGCATGTGCAAATCTATGACCAATATATTAATTTTTATGATGTTTCTAAAATAGCTATCTTATACACCCATGACATAATCTAGGCCATTGGAAAGGAACTGTCAATATTCATGATCTATAAATATGCATCCGTTAGTATTTTTATTCCCTTCTCTAGTGAATTTGCAACCATATGCAAGTCAGTGATATTTATACTGTTAAACCCATGAGCCTAATTTTCTACAGAACAAATATAAAAAGATACATACATTGATTTTTGCAGGTTTAATCATTGGTCTTTCCGTTGCTATTGGCACATCCCTCATGCTTTTCTTTCTCGCTGGATTGCTAATAATTCGCATGCTTAAGCATCATCGAGCTAAAAAGTTGAAACGGAAGTTTTTCAATCAGAATCATGGACGACTATTGCAACAACTAGTATCTCAAAGGTCTGACATTGGCGACAGGATGATCATCAATCTACAGGAGATAGAGAAGGCCACAAACAATTTTGTAGAAGGCCACAAACAATTTTGATGAAACTCGTAAGCTCGGTGGCGGAGGGCATGGTACTGTCTACAAAGGAATATTGTCAGATTTGCATGTCGTGGCCATAAAAAAGTCGAATATTATGGTCCAGAGAGAAATCAATGAGTTCATAAATGAGGTTGCCATACTATCACAAATCAACCACAAGAATATTGTCAAGCTCACTACAAGAAAATAGGTAGATGCCTACGGCTAAAGCCGTCGGCATAGCCCCAAAAGCCGTCGGCATAGGCTATGCCGACGGTGGCCGTCGGCATATGGCCGTCGGGAACGATTTCATCGGCATATCTCAAAAACCCGTCGGCATAGTTACACCGTCGGCATATATACCTATGCCGACGGCTTTTTTGCAGCCGTCGGCATAGTGTACCCGTCGGCGAACAAATCAACAAGAGGTCCGTTAGACGCCGTCTCTGCCATGTGTCGTGTTGTAAGTGCTCCCGTTCACCTACTATGCCGACCGTGTTGCCGTCGGCAACATACTATCTATGCCTAGGGTAAGGCCGTTGGCATAGTTATTTAACTAGAATAAAAAAAGCATGGCGGCAGTGCCACTGTTGGTAGCTCGTCGTGGTCATGCTGTGGTGGCTCGTCGTGGCCACGACAAGGTGGGACGCGACGGCCAGGGCGCGTCTGGGGCGTGGGAACCGCGAGGTGAGGAGCCACGGCGCATCGGGACTCTTGCAAGGCGAGGTGGAGCGTGACCACGGCGCGTCGGGACTGCTGCACGGCGAGGTGGGCGCGGCCACGGCGCGTCGGGGACTCCTGCACCGCGAGGTGGGGTGTGGCGTGGGACGGTCCCTGTCGTCGACGTCATCCGCTTCCGCCACTCGTCGTGTCTTCCGGTAGCCGTCGCGAGGCCGTGGGGCGAGGCCATGGACATGCCGGTGCCGGGGAGAGGGCGAGGCCATGGCCGCCAAGGCGAGGCGAGGCTGCCGTGTCTGCCGTGGCGAGGAGAAGCCATCCGCGGGAGCGCGGCCGTCAGGGCTGGCTGGGCGGCGCGACCGTTGGGGTTTGGTGGGACGGTGGCGGGGCTGGGGGCGGCGCGATCGTCGGGGCTGGGTGGAGGCGCGGCCGTCAGGGCTGGGGGGCGGCGCAGCCCGTGCCGCACGGCGGAGGCAAGGAGGGGCGGAGCGCTCGGGAGAGAAGGAGTTGCGGCGTGACTGGTGGAGGCCGGGGTGGGGATTGTGCTGGGAAGAGATAAGGTGGACCGGTGGAGAGATTTTTTGTTTTTTTTATATGGATGGGTGGGCAGATGGATGGATGGATGGATGGATCTGCGCCACGTCATCGATCCGTGGCAACACATATTAGCCAATCACAGCATGCTATTTAGTTTGTGTTTGTTTATGCACTTTCAAACTGAGAAAAGAAAATGAAAAAAAAAATCAAAAAAATAAATCCTTTTACACAGAGACATCATATGTGTAATAGTTGTTATGAAAAATTGTAAACTTGGAATACCATAGTTTTTTTAATACTTTTCCATTTTTTTAAATAAAAAGACTACGTTTTGACAATTATACAAAAGGGAAAACATTTTTTCGACAAAAACACTAGAAATTCTATTTTGCAAAAGTGTCCATACTGTAATGTAAAACAAGTTTGCCAAAGGAAGTTCTAATTTTCGTTTCACAAAAAATCTATTTTTTATTTTCCGAGTGCCGAAAGTAGGGTTGTTTTGTGAAGGATCTACCAAATTTTTGGTGTGAATTTGGTCCAATCCATTTTTGTAATATACTAGACCACATTTTATTAACAATTGACCAAACTTTCCATGTAAAATGTTTCTTGTACACCTCTGCTGAAAAAGACAAATTGCCGCCGATTCAGTTGAAACGGGGTGAAATTTGAACTACAAGTGCTTGATATTTTGCTCTTTATTTAAAAAAAATCAGAGATCTACTAAGAGGTTTGCAAGATTCCACCCCTAGCTATCACCGGACATGCCCCCCTCTCCCGTTTTGACCGCATTTTGAAATCGGTGCTTAAACAATTCAAAAAAAATCAAAAAAATATAAAACCTTCGCGTGGCATCCTAATTTATGTCCTAGTAACCATACAAACCAACAAACTTGGAATAATGCAAATCTATTAAAAATGTCTTCTCAAAATGGGCTATCGAGTATGAAGGTTCATGGCTTTCAAGCCAAATGGCCGAAGTTATAGCTCATTTCAAAGGATAGTTTCCCCAAATGATCTCATATTTTTCATATGTGTGTATACTGTAATGTCCAACAAGTTTGCCGAAGGAAGTTTTCATTTTCATTGCACGAAAAATCCATTTTTCATCTTCCGAGTGCCGAAAGTAGGGTCTTTTTGTGAAGGATCTACCAAATATTTGATGTAAATTTGAACCAATCCATTTTTGTATTATACTAGACCATATTTTATCAACAATTGACCAAAGTTTCCATGTAAAATGTTTCCTACACACCTCTGCTGAAAAAGACAAATTGCCGCCGATTCAGTTGGAACGGGGTGAAATTTGAACTACAAGTGTTTGATAGTTTGCTCTTTATTTTTTCAAAAAATCGTTTCTAGGTGCACAAGTACTCATTTCATCAGAGATCTACCAAGAGGTTTGCAAGATTCCACACCTAGCTATCACCGGACATGCCCCCCTCCCCCGTTTTGACCGCATTTTGAAATCGGTGCTTAAACAATTCAAAAAAAATCAAAAAAATATAAAACCTTCGCGTTGCATCCTAATTTATGTCCTAGTAACCATACAAACCAACAAACTTGGAATAATGCAAATCTTTTAAAAAAGTCTTCTCAAAATGGGCTATCGAGTATGAAGGTTCATGGCTTTCAAGCCAAATGGCCGAAGTTATAGCTCATTTCAAAGGATAGTTTCCCCAAATAATCTCCTATTTTGCATATGTGTGTATATTTGAATGTCCAACAAGTTTCCCGAAGGAAGTTTTCATTTTCATTGCACGAAAAATCCATTTTTCATTTTCCGAGTGCCGAAAGTAGGGTTTTTTGTGAAGGATCTACCAAATATTTGATGTAAATTTGAACTAATCCATTTTTTTATTATACTAGACCATATTTTATCAACGATTGACCAAAGTTTCCATGTAAAATGTTTCCTACACACCTCTGCTGAAAAAGACAAATTGCCGCCGATTCAGTTGGAACGGGGTGAAATTTGAACTACAAGTGTTTGATAGTTTGCTCTTTATTTTTTCAAAAAATCATTTCTAGGTGCACAAGTACTCATTTCATCAGAGATCTACCAAGAGGTTTGCAAGATTCCACCCCTAGCTATCACCGGCCATGCCCCCCTCCCCCGTTTTGACCGCATTTTGAAATCGATGCTTAAACAATTCAAAAAAATCAAAAATATATAAAACCTTCGCGTTGCATCCTAATTTTTGTCCTAGTAACCATACAAACCAACAAACTTGGAATAATGCAAATCCATGAAGGTATGAATTACTTGTGATTTTTATAAACTATAAGGACTTATTTGCAAAAGTACATTATGTCGCATTTTTATCATATCCAAAAACAGAAACAAAGTGAATATTCATAATCTATGGAAAATTCTACCCCAAATTGATATATAATTTGCATATGTTTAATTTAGATAACTCAAAATGAATATTTTAAAAACATTAAATTAAAATAATAATTGAAAGAATGTTGCCGACGGTATAACCGTCGGCATAGCTCTAACGCCGTTAGTCGGCAGGCAGACCACGAGCCACGTGACATATATACCGACGGGTATAGATATGCCGACGGCCTGGGTCATCTTTGCCGACGTCTAAAGATATGCCGACGGCCACCGTCGGCATATCTATAGCTGAGCCGACGGCTTTTTGTTGCCGAGGGTAAAATGGAAGCCGTCGGCTTAGCTTCAGATATGCCGACGGTGGCCGTCGGCATATCTTCGGCCGTCGGCAACTACAGATTTTGGTGTAGTGGCTTCATGGTTGTTGTCTCGAGACAGAAGTCCCATTGCTAGCCTACGAGTTCATTTCCAATGGAACTCTTGGTGATCATCTACATAATGAATCGCCAAAATCAATACCTTGGGGTGATAGACTAAGGATTGGAAGTGAAGTAGGAAGAGCTATTGCTTACCTTCATTCTGCTGTTTCAGTCCCTATAATACATAGAGACATCAAATCATCTAACATACTTCTTGACGATGCTTTCACGGCAAAAGTATCAGACTTTGGTGCTTCAAGGTACATTCCTATCGATCATACAGGGATAACTGGTACAACAGTGCAAGGAACGATAGGATATCTAGATCCTATGTACTACTATACGGGGCGGCTGTCAGAAAAGAGCGATGTTTATAGCTTCGGGATCCTTCTTGTGGAGTTGCTTACGAGGAAGATGCCCATAATGTATAGAACCTCGGAAGGTGATGGACTTGTTGCACACTTTGTTGGTCTCCTAGAAGAAGGAAAACTAGTTGATATACTAGATTCCCAGGTTGTAGAGGAGGGAGGTGGTGAAGTTCAAGAAGTAGCTTTTCTCGCTGCATCATGTATAAAGTTAAGAGGAGAGGAGAGACCAACCATGAGGCAAGTGGAGATGGCACTCGAAAGGTATTCAGGCAAACAAGCAGCTTGTCCTAAATGATTTGAGACCAGGACAAAATGATGAGAACGAATCATATGCATCCAGTTTGAGCTTGGAGGATGTAGGCAGATGACACGACCAAGAAGTGGCATTCTCTTTATCTAGGTGGTGGACCTTTAAGTTTGTTTACGTTTCAGAAAATTGATCCAAGATGTTGTTCTACTGGTGGGAAAAGGCGTGGCGGCATGCCACGCCCGTGCTTAAGCCCGCTGTTGTGTGAGTTATAGCGTATATTGTTTGTTTTTCTGATTTTTGATTGTAGCTGTTGAAAGGAATTGGTGATGATGTTTCTTAATTATTGTCGCATACCTCTTGTGGTTTCTCTTTGATTTTGTTTATGTACTGAATATGATTACCTAGAGAAACACAGTGCCGTTACATATGGTGGTACAAATAACATCGGTAGTTGGCGAATCTAGAATTGATAAAAACAACATTCACGGTCGTAGGTTTCTTCTTTCTAATTTTGTACGATTCAAATTTCTATTCCGAAGAGTGTTTAGTTTCCTCACTGTTAACATGGAGCCCAACTTCTATTTCCTTCCTGGATTCACCACTGGCGGCATACTATGTAGATATTGAAGGCCGTACACATGGATTCTATGCATCAGCCAAGGATGTGGAGACCAACGCTGCAAAGATATTTATCTGCATACTATTCTCTCCGTTTTAAATTAGATGACTTCTAATTATTCACATGTGTATGTAGACATGTATACAAATAAAAGTCAATTAATTTGGAATGGAGGGAATATATGCTAAGTACGCTTCCATGCAATCCGTATGTTTCCATATGAATAAATTCGCCGCCAGTCTACATCACGCCTCACCCGTCATTATCGTTGCCGCCACGTTGCCGTATATATATGCTTCCCGCGTTTGACATCTGAAGGATTTCTTCTTGCAGTTGCATTCAAAACATATAATATATGAGGTACCCAACTTTATGGATAAATTTCTTCTATATATGAGAAGAGTTTCCTCCTTTATAGATGTTTTACCTAAAAAATAAAGAGGAAAAAGATTTGTTGAAGCAACCTTATTGATTAAAATCCACATATAGATAATCTTTATAGGAGAAAATAGTCTTCTGAAGATGCTTTAATTGTGTTAACTTTCTGCCGATTGTACCGTTTGTTAAGTGGTAAAAATACAGTTGTTAGATGATAAATATATAAATAAATAAATCCTTATATCCAATCTAACAAATGGATCACGCTACCAGTGGGTTAACTTCGGCGAGATATAGCGGCAGCGACCAGCGGTGGAGGGGCGTGATGGCGGGGCGCGTCGGCGGCAACCGGTGAAGCGTGATGAAAACGCGGCGATGAACGGTGAGGCGCAACGGTGACCGTCGGCGACTGAAAAATCAGATCGTTGGTTGCTTTAAAAATGATGGATAAAGATCAAACTGTCCTCTATATGAGAAGAGTTTGCTAGTTTATAGTGTTCTAGGAAAGAAAATATATATGTTAAGATAAAAATTTAAGTATAAGAGAAAAAGAATTTTCTCAAGTTGCTTTAGCTGTGTAAACTTTTCCTCGATTCTACTATTTGCTAAGTGGTAAAAATACAATTTGTTAGGTGGTAAAAAATGGGAAAATTATTAAGTAAATGCCATGTATCAGCCAAGAAGTGAGTCATGGCTAAGACTTTTTTTTCAGGAATAGTCATGGCTAACACTGGGATGCACAGGAACGATGGGAGGTTAGTACACTTATATTATAAGTATATATTCATCAGGGGATTTAAAGTGAAAAAAGAGATCAACACGTTGTCAACTCCTGAAGAGATAACCGATAAAACTGGGAGTGCACAGGAGGGGCTCCTCCTTAGCCACTTTGTATTATTAATAGTGTTACTAGTCTGTAGTTTTTATTTGTCTTTGAATGCATGTTTGACACACGGGGATGGAGTTTGCTCCCTCCCGTCCCTTCCCTCCCCGCCATTGCCTCCCTCTCCATCGGCAAAGGCACGACCGGGCAAAGTTCGGCCGGTGCCAGTGGCGGCAGGGATCTGTCATCCTCTCCATGGTGGAATCGGTGCGGGCCGGGGATGCTGGTTGTGCGTCAGGCGACATAGGCGGAGCATGCTCGAGGATCAGCGACGGCGGCTACGCGGCGACTAGATCTGAACCGCGGATGACTGTCTACATCGTGGTTGCGGAGGCTGCTGCTCGCGGCGGCGGCATGTCTCCCTTCCTAGCGTGGTCGTCTAGCGATGCTGCGGTGGATGCCGGGGCGGCAGGCTCGGGCAGCGGTTGATGATGGACTTTTGGTCTAAGTGATGTGAGGTCATGCGTGGCTGACCATGGGGTGATATGCGAGGGATTCAAACCCTAGTGCCTAGATCTGATGGTCGTGGCGGTGGTTGCCGCTGTATGGGCGACGACATCGGCTGGTTTGGTGGTGGGTGCTCTCTATAGCGCCCTGAATTAGGTAAGCGACCCCTCTTCTTCAATGGCGGTGGACTCCATGGTTGTCTGGGAGACTCGGAGAATGGATCTCGAGATGGTCACGGCTCTTTGGAGGTTGTAGTCGGTATGGGACGTCCCCTCCATCAAAAGATCGGGTTAGATGTGGCTTGACAGATGACACATGCGTCTGTTCCAGAAACGTCCAGCAATGCCTATCACCGACAACTGAAGGCACCGGCGGATGCATCACAAGCGAATGCTATGCACGACATTTCATGTGAAGGGTAAACTCCATTTTCTATAAACCGGATGCACTCCGTGTACAAATTAGATCATACCTTTCAAAGTATCAGGGTTTCAGACGAAAACTCAAATGTTGCAAATACATTTTATTTTTCAAACCAATTGAACTACAAACATTTTATGTGTTCAATATAAAAAATTGAGAGTACCACCCTCAAATTTTAACCTGTTCTGACTTCATTTGGTATTTTTAATGCATTTAATGATTTGTTTTGAGCAAGATGACCTTGAAATTGAAAAGCTATTCAAATGATCTATGAAAAGGTTCAAACTTCGTATGGTCTCATTATTTCACCTATATAGCATGTGATAAAAAGTTTATAGAGTAACGGAAAAAACTTGATGCACTCCGCACTCCTAGAAAAAGGCTATAGGAGATATTTATTGTAGTGACGCATTAAACAATTGTCTCACTAGTAACTAGGCGTGGCGCATCGGAAAAAAATGCTCGAGTAGTGGCGCTTTTTTTTCCGATGCACCACGCCTAAGGATGGGCCGGCTTGGACCAGCATATTATTGGTGCATAATGAAATTACGCCTCTACTATCTATCATAATAGTGGCGCATTTTGCAATATGCGCAACTACTAAGTCCTTCGGCGTGGCGCATTACAGAAGTGATAATAGACCAGTAAAAAAACATATCGAACTTCACCAAATGCCCACTGATAAATACGTAATGTAGAGCTTCGAGCCTAAACGAACTAAGCTAACAACACGGTGTCAATGAAAAATATTAATTATGTTGTAGTACTAAACAATTGTTAGTCACAAAAAACGTTAGTTAATTTGATTGAAAATGAATATCTGTACTCGCTGGATATATACACAATGAAGTAAGCATAAATCCCAAACTAAGATAATATGTCACGTCCGAATCATAGACCGGACGAGGGCCAACATGTGCGGATATCATAACCATGGCACTATATAATAATGAACAATAATACAAAGTAAGATAATTATACAAGCATCTATATAAATCATACAAGCAAGATTTTTTTCTTTTAAAAAATATATAAGAACAAGAGGCTCACCACGGTGGTGCCGGCAACGAGATCGGCGTGGGCGATCGACGGCGGTGAGGATGGGGACAGGGACGAGATGACACCCTAAATCACACCTACACACATGCAAAAAAGTTAATTTCAGCAAGTGTCATGGTTTCAGTCATTTCATCAAACACCTCTTGTGCATAGGAAGGGAAACCAAACTAGCACACACCTCCCACACCTTCGATCTGGAAAAAACTGAGGAGAGGTGGCATGCAGGGCGAGTATATATAGGGAAATTTCTAGTCCCGATTGGGGTCAAAAGCTAGGACAGAAGAGACACCATTCGTCCCGGTTTGCGCCACGAACCGGGACTAAAGAGTGTCGCCCCTGACCGAACACCATTAGTCCCGGTTCGTGTCTCAAAACGGGACTAAAGGCTCACATGAACCGGGACTTATGACTTCCAAGCCCTGTCAGAAGTCCTGACCGCTTGAAATGGGACTAATGCACTCATTAGTACCGGTTCGTAGCATGGTCGGGACTAATGCTCTGATCAGGGTTGGACCAAAGGTCTGTTTTCTACTAGTGTAAGCAACCAAACTTGTGTTGGGAGTGCCATTCTGGTTGGCCTTCCTCCTGAAAAAGCATGCCATCTACACCAGGCATTGGTTCAGACGACGGCGTCCAATAGAAAGAAGATTATCAAAAGTTAGGCTGGTATGAGAGTAATCATATTGCTACAATAGATGTAGATCTTGAGTACATAATTTTTTTTAAATAGTGATATGTTGTAACTGAGTACTTGAACATGTTATTCAAGATTCATAGAATAAGAAGGGTACTAATAGTTTGAAATATGTGTACGCAAAGCTCTTTGGGTGGAAAATGAACTTTTTCTATACAACGATTAATTTTAAATATTTTTACTACTATCATATTATTCTTTTACGTACTGTACAAAGGGAATTTTCACATATGGTTGTAATATTAATGAAAACATGTGTTGCAGGAAAACACGGAGAAACCGTGTGTCGTACTGTTCGTGCATCACACGCTCTAATCATATAGGTAGACGTCAATATCTCCTACGTGTAAATGTGTACGGGCAGAGTCGATTCGCCAACCAGAAGGGGACAATGTACGCTCTAATCGTTTTAGCTTTATAAGAAAGAAAGAATTCCATGCATGCACGTGCTTATGAATCCCTTATGGACCATGTGATCATTGTGTGAATGACTTTATTGTGTGAAAGAGTCCGCCGGGACCTGGACCCCCATGCGTGACCAATTGTATCATATAGCACTCTTCCACTTGTGCTCTTTTACCTGGCAACACGATAAGGTTGAAGATTTGAAGTTGAAGTAATGTTTGAATCATCACATTTAACAAGAAATAAAGAAGGCGGGAAGGGGACGATGGACGGTTGCGGCTGCTGCGGAAAGTCCATGACCGGTGATGAGGCGACACCGTGGAGCGGAATCACCGAAGGAAGGCACGGTGCCAACGAGATAAGTAGCAACGGCGAAGACGGGATGCGAGACATGAAGTTCGGTAAGGACGGGTTCGCGGGATCAGCTAGAAATGCTCTTACAACTGGGCAGTAACCGTATAGCTATTGCATGCGAGCAAGTGTCACTAGTCCCGTGCATGCACGATATGGACCATGTGATCATTGTTGTGGATGACTTCATTGTCTGTATGAGTTGGCGGGGATCTGGACCGCCACGTAGTGCTACTAGGCGGGACAGCTCACCAACAACAGCAACAACTATAGCTTCCGCGTGCTTCGCGAGTTATTTCCATGCCGACTTGGATACTTGGGCATATTTCATCCGTCAACATTGTGCGTAGAAAGTCTTTGGACCGATTTGAACGCCTAAAATCGAATAATTCGAAAGCTTGCAGGTGTTAGCCCACGATTGAGACATCCTACCCAAAACCATCACCGTGTCTCGGCTCCAAACCCTCCACACGCATTATAGAAGAGGACATGATCGGACGGCAGCAAAACATTTCCATAGAAGAAGGGAGGAAAAGTAAAGACAGTTGATATAATATGAAGTGACTTTTGCTAGATCAATGGTTGGAGACAATTAGAAGGCTAAGTAGTTTAAGTTAGGAGTACTATACTTTCCAACTGTGGGAACATATATGCATTTTGAAATGAGTCATCCTCTTCTGGATGGAGTGCAAAGATTATAAGTTATTGAATTGTTTCCTCAAAGAAAGAACATAGTTACTTTACTAAATTAGGTCCTTTTCTTTGATTCTTGGTTGGATCTAGCTAGTGGTTGTAGACTTTGATTTTTCTTGGATCCCTACATTATGACCCAATGACGTTCTCTTATCGATTGAGGTCAGTTAGCAGGTAATAGCTCAACTATACATAGCAACAGGGCACACACACTAAGATTACCAAGTAGACAGATAAACATGATCAATCTCCCTACTCCAGCGGTGATGCTAACCGGCTTGATAGATATTATTACAACCATGCTGCTGCTGATCTCCCTACTCCACTCTCGCGTATCAGTCGCATGAGCCACAAAGGGTGCAGAGAGAGCCGACCCACGAGATGGTGGTACGCCGACGTGTTAGGGAGGAGGACGAGCACGGTTGCCGATACATGGTTGCGTTGGACGCCAGGTTCTCAAATACCTGGAAGGTTCTTAAGTTACCTCACTCGGGCTATGACTTTGTACCGGTTCCCTATCTTTGGGTGTTCATCACCCGCGGTTCAGGGACCGGGAGCCGACGTCGTTTAATATATTAGTGATATGTTATGTGATAATATTATTGTATTCACTGAATTATTTGAGATGTATTATGTGATATTATTATTGTATTCACTGAATTATTTGAGATGAATTATTGAAATTACATGATAAAATATTATTGTTGCAATTTTATTCGAGTTCATCATTATGTTTCTCTTTTTGTTTTGACGAGTATTTTTTTTATAATCAACAAGCGCATCTTCGGCTATGCAAGACCTCATGTATGCGACTTTGTCAATGTCAATGATTAACGCGAGAATGAAACATAAGAAGTCAAACTTAAGAAGACAAAACATGGTATAACTTTAAAAGTCGAGGTCACTAATAAACCAGAATGCACTATGTTGCTTGTTCAAATTGGTATGCACTATGCAAGGCATATGCATTAGAGGAGGGTACGCAAATAACCTTTGATCTTGGACCTCATCGTCGAGATGGCAAAAGATTTTTTAATAAGGACATTTGGATGTTATAGGACGATATGAAGCTGGTTCTATCTCCACGTGAGTTTTCTTAAAAAAATGACTTGTTTCCTTCCTTATTTCCTTGCTTTTCAAGTTGATAACTTATTTATTATTATGTGTTTATCTTTATGCTCCGAAAGATGTACGAAAGATGTTCTTAAAGGTGTACATGGCTTTGCGGATTTTTATAATGCTGGCCGATCTTATGAACCATATGTGTCATCTGGTCTTGAGTTATTTCCAGGACATATTCGTAAGATTAACATGGTAAAAAAATTACTATTCTGTCACAGTCCTTTTAAGCAATGCATTTTTATTAAGTATACTGCATTACTAAGTGTTTTACTAATATGTTTTTCAACATAGAATCCCAAAACCATATACGCCTAGGTGGATGCCTCATAGAAGCGAACTTACAATTGTTTCTGCAAGGCCATGGAAAGTACTCTTCAAGCATCAATACTCCATTAAAAGTGGAAGTGATGGTTGTTTAAGAATAAAAGGATGGAAGAAGTTGGTGGTTTAAAAGAATGTAAAAGTTGGAGACAAGTTGTTCTTCATATTACATTATGAAAATGAAGGTATATTTTGGTTTTTTTACATTTCACCTTGTGATGATGAGGAGTAGGTTGTTTCGTACTTGTGTTAGATATTAGCGAAGTTAACTTTGGAAAAGACTTTTGTGTTCGATATTAGCAAAGTGAAACTAACAAAAGTCTTTTATATTGTTACTTGTGATGTGCGCGCGTTATTTGTTATGATAAGATATTGTTATTTGTGATGTGCTTTGAAGTGATTTGTCATTGTGAGTTATTGTGTACTAGTATTGCTGTGAATATTGTATATTTAATCATTGAAATACTGTTGGAATATGTTTTTTTAATTAGAAAATACAATGCTGGCGTACACACTGATTTATTGCTGGCGTACAACCTATAGTATCACTGGCGGGGCATCGCGTTCGCCAAGGAAGGAGTGAAATGCCCTTGGTGGACACGAGCTCGTATGCCAGCGGTTACCATATGTAGTGCTGGCGTGCAAATTATTCATTAGCGATACCTATTACCACTGACGTGATAGTGCTAACGTACACTTGTTTGTCAACAGTAGCGAAAAACGTTCGTCAACAATAGCATATTTCCTACTAGTGTCGCCCCAACTTTAGGGCCCGTCGGAGGCCCGTACTCTCTCAAAGATGTGGCGACAGAGAAAAATGCGGAGAAAGAGAGAGACACCGAAAGATCTCAGCGAGCGATGGAGAGAGGCGCAAAAGGACGGGGATACAAAGATAAGGTCACCATCGCCTTTTTTGTGGTCCGGATGAGTGCGTGTTGCTTTGATTAAAGCCTGACCGACCGGCGAAACGTTTAGCCGGTCAGCCGGCAGAGAACGTTTCCCTTCTCTTATGGATGGAGGTGGCAGCTGGTAGTAGCACAACTATATATAGCAACAGTGCACACACACAACGATACCAAGTGTAGACAGATAAACATGATCAATCTCCCTACTCCAGCGGTGATGCTAACCATCTGGGTACTAGATATTACAGCCATGCTGCTTCTGATCTCGGTGCAAACGGTGGTCGCCGGGGATCCAGCGACGATGATGGGGCTGCCGAACTGCAACACCACGTGCGGCAACGTGATTGTGCCGTACCCGTTCGGCATGGGCCCTGCCCGTTGTTACCACTCGCCGGGGTTCAAGCTCACCTGCGACCACGGAAGCACCAAAGTCCCGAGGCTTCTGCTCGGCGACGGCGCCGGCGCCGCCAAGTTCGTCGTCGTCCACATCTCCCTCGAGAACACCACGATGCGCGTCGTCAGCCAAGGACTTCACTCCATCAACACGAGCGAGTACTGGAGCCTCGGTGAGACCGAGACCATCAGCGGGGCGCCCTACTTCCTGGAACCTGGGTCCAACGAGTTCATCCTCACGGGTTGCGATGTGAGTGCGACGCTGGTCGTGAACGGGAGCGCCGTTAGCGGCTGCGCATCTTTCTGCCCCTCCGATGGTGCTGGTGCTGGTGCCGACGTGACTGAGTACTGGAGAGCACCCAACTCCAACACCTGCTCCCACATCGGCTGCTGCCAGTCGTCTATCATCACCGGCAGCGCCATCTATGGCGTTGAGCAGAAGCGGTTCAACGAGAGCCTGCCACAACGGAGCACTACTCTACTGCTCATCGCAGAGGTAGGTTGGATAAACCAGAACCTAGAATTGATTATGAACGTTACCCATGGTCTCTCGCCTCGGTTGGCTGATCAGCTCAGGGTCCCTGTTACTCTCCATTGGACGATTGCACACGCCGCCGCCCTGGAAGAGGTATGCCCCCGCGACGCAGCCCGAAGCATCTGCAAGAGCAGCAATAGCAAGTGCAGTGACGAATCGTCGTCGTCGTCGTCGTCGTTGTATCGTGCACTCGGAGGTTATTCGTGCCAGTGCAAGGAGGGCTACCAGGGCAACCCATATCTCACCGGTGGATGTCAAGGTGATCTTACAACTTCACATGTGCACATGTCATTCATTGTGGTTTTTGTAAGTTTTATTCTGCTTTTGCTCATGTTAATTAGATTATGTATATATATGCAGATATCAAGGAGTGTGATGGAAAAGAAAAATATGGTTGCTTCGGCGAGTGTGAAGAACTGCTGGGATCGTTCCAGTGCCGGTGCCCCCAAGGAACCCATGGCAACTCCAGCATCCCTGGTGGCTGCGTCAAGGTCACAAATGCAGCAGGTATGATGGTAGCCTGTGGATTATTTACTAGTGCGTCCAAATAATGGGATACTTTTATTTTGCGGGGACAAATAATAATGGGATACTTAATTAATATGGTTGAGCAACTAGTCCTGGTAGTAAACAAAGGTGTCCAATTGATTTTCAGGTCATCGCTGGGGTTTAATTATTGGCCTCTCCGTTGTTAGCGGCCCGTCCATTCTACTATTGGTTCTTGGTTCGCTCATAATAATCCGTCATCTTAAGAGACGCAAGGAGAAGGCGTTGAGGAGGATGTTCTTTAGTCAAAATCGTGGACAACTGTTAAAGCAGTTGGTATCTCATAGGACAGATATTGCAGAGAGAATGATAATTTCTTTAGAGGAGCTAGAGAACGCTACCAATAATTTTGATCAATCTCGTAGACTTGGGGGTGGAGGGCATGGCACTGTCTATAAAGGGATTTTGTCAGACCTACATGTAGTGGCCATCAAGAAATCAAAGATCGACCATAAGAATATTGAGAGGGAAATCAGTGAGTTCATTAATGAGGTTGCCATGCTCTCGCAGATCAACCATAAGAATATTGTGAAGCTTCATGGTTGTTGTCTTGAGACAGAGGTCCCTCTACTCGCTTACGAGTTCATTTCCAATGGAACATTAAGTGATCATCTTCACATGGAGGCACCAATATCACTACCTTGGAAAGATAGGTTAAGGATCTCACGTGAAATAAGCAAAGCTCTTGCATACCTTCACTCTGCCATTTCAATCCCCATAATTCATAGAGATATTAAGCCTTCAAACATACTTCTTGATGATGCCTTGACAGCGAAAGTGTCCGACTTTGGAGCTTCAAGGTACATTCCGCAACAAACAGGAACACCAACTGCAGTGCAAGGAACTATGGGATATTTAGACCCCATGTATTATTACACACGTAGACTAACCGAAAGTAGTGATGTTTATAGCTTTGGAGTCCTTCTTGTTGAGTTACTAACAAGGAAGAGGCCATACTTGTGTTTGTCCTCTCAAGGGGATTCAATTGTCACACGGTTTATTGAACTACTTGAGGATGACAGTTTGGCCGAAATACTGGATCCACAGGTTGTGCAGGAGGGAGGCAGCGAAGTGGAAGAAGTAGCTATTCTAGCTGTCTCCTGTGTGAAATTGGTAGCAGGAGAGCGACCAACAATGAGGCAAGTGGAGATGGCGTTGGAAGCTCTCCAAGCACCCCAGGAGTGTGTCTTAGGTGATTCAATACCTAAGTCATCAAATTATTTGCCAACTATCACAAGAGCAAACCCAAACAATAATAGCAGGTGTTATAGCCTAGAAGAGGAGTTCATGTTATCCGCAAGACACCCTCGATAGTTTTTCTTATACTTCTGAGTTAAATTTGATCTATATATGGTGCATTATTGTCGTGTCTTTGTTAGTTGTAGAATTATTGGCTCAGAATGCACTTTTTATAAAAATAATACGTACGGAACTCTAATTTATCAATTATTTGCTAAATGCAGATACATATATTTCGACAAAATTATTTGAAGAATATTTCGACAAAATTCATTCTTTTGCCGAGTGCCAGCGTCTTTCAATTTGGTTCGTTGATACACATGGACTAGTGTGTCATTTACGTGCTAAATGCAGCTGTATATATTTCAACACAATTATTTGAACTATATTGTATTAATTTTCCCCGCTCATCCGCAGGGGCGGAGCTTTGTTGGGGCCATACTGGTCCATGGCCTGCCCAGCTTTTTCACAATTTTTTTTACCTATATGTTATGCCTCAGCCAAGGATACCAAGGCACGTTACGGTCAATGAATCCATCGTTTCGCACGAGCACACATAACAGGACGTGTGATAATTTCTCGAACTGTGATTTCATGTTTTAAAATAAGGCTGGGTATGTCGATGCCGATAATCTTGAAAAGTTATCTCTTAGCTAGCCTCGATATCGCCATCTGTGGCCTTGTGTACCTCATGATCCGCGTTGTATTCGTCAAAACATCGTGATCGATCAATAGAGAGGGGGCAAGTTTCTTTAAAAATAACGAGCGCAGAAAACAGGAGTAGCCACCAGCGGACAAGGACTAAAGCCGCCGCAACATGCATCTCCTCCACTGCTCCAAGGGACTAAGTATTCATGGATGTCTTAACAAAAATTATGCTTTTTTAGCCTGGCCCTTCGTTTTTTTTTCCATTGAAGCTCCGCCACTGCTCACTCGACTGCCATGACCATCTAGTATGAAATTCACTTCTATTCAAGAGGCCAATCAAGACACCTAGTACATTTTATTGCACATAGATTATCGTTCCATGGATAATTGTTTTACCCATTTCAAGTTATGAATATTTTTAGTAGACTAATTACAACCTTCACCCAGTTAGCCACAACCAAACTTTATACTAGATGAGTTAGATTGGAATTAGTGTTATGATCTTGGGTCATAAAAAAATCTAGGTTATGCAAGCTACATATGTACTGGTTCAGTTGTGGGTCATCTTTGCTTCCCGGAACAAATCTTCCTCTATTTTTACTAGCTAATGCTAGTAGGAATAGCTTTCCATAACTGGTTAGGTGGTTATATCTAGAACGTGCCACACATCCATGCGAACTGAAAGAAATACACGGGTTGAATTGAGTACATATAACTGCATATATATAGAAGAATACGATAAAAACAAAAGGGCTCAATGCAGTACATAACTGATTCAGTGACTCTGAATTTAACAATAACAACAGTATTAATTGCACCATAGGAACAAGCAAATAAACTATCGAGGGTATCTCGTGGATGACATGAACTCTTCTTCTAGGCTATAGCATCTGGTCCCTTCGCCTCCATTTGTTCTTTTGGTAGTTGATGGATAGTTGGGTATTGAATATGTGTTGTCATTATTTTCTTCTCTCAAATCAACCACGACATTCTCCTTGGGAGCTTGGAGAGCTTCGAGGGCCATATCTATTTGCCTCATGGTTGGTCGCTCCTCTGCTACGAGTTTCATGCATGACACAGCTAGATTAGCAACTGTTTCCACTTCGCTACCGCCCTCCTCTAGAACCTGTGGATCTAGTATTTCAGCTAGATTGTCATTTTCAAGTCGTGTAACAAATTGTGTCACAATCATTTCACCTTCAGAGGACATGCACAAAGACGGCCTCTGCCGGGTAAGCAACTCAACAAGAAGGACTCCAAAGCTATAGACGTCGCTACTTTCGGTTAGTCGTCCTGTGTAATAATACATAGGGTCCAAATATCCGATAGTTCCTTGCACCGTGGTTGTCACTCCTGTTTGATCTACCGGAATGTACCTTGAAGCTCCAAAGTCTGATACTTTCACTGTCAAGGCATCATCAAGGAGTATGTTGGAAGGCTTAATATCCCTATGAATTATGGGGACCGAAATGGCAGAGTGAAGGTAAGCAAGAGCTTTACTTATTTCACTTGTGATCCTTAACCTATCTTTCCAAGGTAGTGATTTTGGGGTCATTGTGTGAAGATGGTCACTGAGTGTTCCATTGGAAATGAACTCGTAAGCCAGTAAAGGGACTTCTGTCTCAAGGCAACAACCATGAAGCTTCACAATATTCCTGTGGTTGATCTGCGAGAGTATGGCAACCTCATTTATGAACTCGGTTATTTCTCTCTGCAACACAATCTTTGATTTCTTAATGGCTACAACATGCAGATCTGATAAAATTCCTTTGTAGACTGTGCCGTGCCCTCCACCACCGAGCCTACGAGCATGATCAAAATTATTGGTGGCCTTTTCTAGCTCCTCTAAGGAAATGATCATCCTCTCTGCTATGTCCGCCCTATGAGATACTAACTGCTTCAACAGTTTTCCGCGGTTTCGGTGAAAGAATTTCCGCCTCAACTTCATTTCCTTGTGTTGCTTAAAATCACGGGATACTAGGATTGCAGCAAGAACCAAAATTAGAAGACATGGGCCACTAGCAACTGACAAACCAATGATTAAACCCAAGTTCTGACCTGAAAAACAAGATGCCCACATATGTTTACTACTTGTACAATTCAAGCATATATAAATGGAACGACATAACTAATGAGCCATTGTTCCGTTATTTGCATAGAGACTAGTTCTATATTGAGAGGAGTAAGAATTATGTGGTACGGTTTCCCTTCATTTAGGGCTGTCTGATCTATAACGTTTGTCTGAATGGGTGAAGCGCCTGAGGAGAAGGAGAGTGTTTTTGGAGACCCTATGCATCCTCATGTATTTCTGTGCAGTGCAAGGTACAAAAACAAACTTTCGAATTTCTCCTTCAACGAGGAAATTTTATTCTGAGCAAATGAATTTGTTGCTTGCGATGGCACATGGCCATAGAAAGACCCGGCTGGCGGTTACATTCTTAACATCTTTATGCAATATTGCAACTTGCAACATGGCAATATATGATGTAGAAATTGCAACTTGCAATATTCTTAACTTCTTTATGCAAAATTTCTGCAAATTAGATGATACTGATTTTTTTAAGAACAAATGTAAAAGTTCTCCTGCTCCGGAAAAAGGTTGTTTGGCGAGAAAAACTATCTTCTAATTTTTTTAGTTTGTTTGCGGGGGTCATTTTTTTTATTATTGCAACATACAAATTTATAAGAAGAACTAAAAAACCATGTCTGTAAATTTGCAATATACTACATGGACTAGAAAATCTTAGAATTTATGCAAACCAGAAAAAATTGCAAGAATTGTTTGAAATCAAGAGGCTACAGGAGCTGTGGACATCATACCCTCTGCCGATTTGACGCAGCCATCGGGACGTGTCTCGTTGCCATGGGTTCCTTCCGGGCACCGGCACAGGAATGATCCCGGCAGTTCCTTACAGTCGCCAAAGCAGCCATACTTTTCTTTCTGGTCGCATTCTTTGATGTCTGCATATAAACACAAACTAATTTTCATCGTGGACTCGTTCAAAGTAAATTAAGTTGTAGGAAAAAAATAAAATCAGAATCAGTATTTACAAGAAAAACAGCGACGTATGTCTGCACTTGCAAAGTTATAAACGCACCTTGGCATCCGCCGGTTAGGTATGGATTTCCCTGGTAGCCGTCATTGCACTGGCATGAATAGCGTATGGGTGTATCAGGAGAATATGTCATGGTCTCGTGTACATCATTGCGCTTGCTGTTGATGCTCTTGCAGATGCTCCGGGTTGTTGCCCACCCGAGAATCACAGGGACCTTGAGGTCATGACGCTTTCGCCCCGAGGTCTCTAGAAAAGTTTCCAGGTTGTAATCTGACTCTAACCAACCCACCTCGGCGATCAGTTCCTCATTATGCCACACTGTGTCGTTGGAGTTGGACCCGTTGATCCGCTGGATGTCCACTCGGTAGGACTCACTGCCAGTGATGATGGATGACTGGCAGCAGCCGAGGTTGGTACAAACTTTTGGACTGCCCCGATGAAAGGTTAACCCGGTCCCATTAACATCGAGGGTGCAGAAAGACACGCAGCCACTGACGATTCTCCCTTTGCTGACCAGCGTCGCCTGAACATTGCATCCCTCGAGTATGAACTCGTTGGACCCTCCGCGCAGGAAGTACGGCACCTTGCCCGTGGTTGCGCCGAGACTCCACCAACCGGAGTCGCCGCTCCTGTTGATGGCTTTCAGTCCGTGGCTGATGACACGAATGGTGGCGTTCTCCAAGAAGATGTCGACGACCTCGAACGGACCAGCACGGTCATCACCGAGGAGCAGCCGCGGGGGCTTGCTTCCGTGGTCGCAGGTGAGCTTGAACCCTGGCGAGTGGTAGCAAGAGGTCGGGCCCATGCCGAACGGGTACGGCACGCTAACGTTTCCACAGGTGGTGTTGCAGTTGGGCATCCCTATCGTCGCCGGCGGATCACCGGGGGCGACCATCGGCACCGAGCTCAGCAGAAGCACCGCCGCAAGGGAGACCCAGCTGGTGGTTATCATCATGGTGGGAGTAGGAAGGAAGATGGATCGTCTCTCTGGGTGTATTTGTGTGCGTACTGCCGATATATATAGCCACTGGAGCGCAAGGGGTGGCGGATCTGACGGAGTCAACACGGGATGAGGCTGTGGTTCTCGGCCAGGAGCGGTATTCTCCAGCTGTTCGTCGTGATGTCTGTGTCTGTACATATTACCATCAAACACCTCCTCAGCGTCGTCTCTGTTAGAAGTACAATTATGTTGGAAAATTCTCTTGTCACCTGGCAGATCCGTCGCTCTCGTCCGCCACCTCCATTGCACACCCCGTGTCCTTCTAGCCCAACTTTTCTATTTCAGTTCCTTTCAACGGCCTGTTCCTTCCTCTCGTATCTTTTTCATCTTTTCTCTTCAGCGGTTTGTTCCTACCTCTCGTTTCTTCTTCATTTTTTCTCTTCAGCGGCCAGTTCCTTCCGCTTGTTTGTTCTTCATCTTTTCTTCAGCAGAATGTTCCTTCCTCTCGTTTCTACTTCATCTTTTCTCTTCAGCGGTCAGTTCCTTTCTCTCGTTTCTTCTTGAAGCTTTGCTACACGTACGGGAATAATACAGAGGATTACGGGATAGTGTTAATTAACTTGATTTGATTGGGCTAATGGAAATGAGCGCCCCCCCCTCCCCCCCCCCCCCCCCCCCCCCAAGGTTAAATTTAGAAGGGAGATGAAATTAGTGAAGAAAAGTCCCGTAAAAGCCTGTAGCATGCCCGTATGTTTACCATTTTTGTTTCTTCTTCGTCATTTCTCTTCAGCGGCCAGTTCCTCCTCTCGTTTCTTCTTCATCTTTTCTCTTCAGCGGCCTGTTCCTTCCTCTCATTTCTTTTTCATCTTTTCTCTTCAGCGGCTTGTTCCTTCCTCTTGTTTCTTCTTCAGTTAAAAACTGAAACTGCTGCAGACGAGTTTCAGACTGAAGAATCTCATGTGGAGGTGCACATTGAGACCGAAGAAACTCAAACTAAAACTGCTGCGGACGAGTTTCAGACTGAAGAAGCTTCTGTAACTAAGCGTGCCCATAGAAGTACCGTAAAAAAGTACGTTAGACGAGTTTTAGACTGAAGAATCTCCTGTAGCTCAACATCTTTAACCTTGTAAGTAAGATCTTAGATTCTTCAATCACATATAATAATTAAAGAAAGATGTTGCCTCTGCAAGACAAAAGGTGCAAATGACATGAAGTTTTGAAATGGCATACCAATCATTTGGTCAAAATAAAAAAGGATAAAGATGTTTTTAGGCTACGCAATACTTAGTATAGTATAACATTTATGGTGGCTATAGGAGTATATTATTTCTAATTTCATATACATATATTTATAGCACAATAAAACATATTTTTTTGAGCGATCACCGGGGGGAAGAGATTCCCCACCTGAATATATTGCATCAAAAGGGCGAGAACAAGGCCTCAGTTACATCAAGGCAGAGCTTGCAGTTACAATAAAACTTATTCAAAACACTAAGGCGATGCCCTCGCATTTGCGAGGGCCATTATGCTAGTTTGAAGAATAATAATACACTACTGATCGCAGAGGAGGGTTGGTTAGAGAACAACATCCACACTGTTCTGAACTTTAAAGGTGGTGGTATCTCACGGCGAATTGCTCATGAGCTTAAGGTCCCTGTGATTCTCGGGTTGGCGGTCGCGCTTTCACACAACACAACAACCCGGAGCTTCTGCAAGAGCACCAACAACAAGCGCAATGACGTACACGAGGCCCTCTCAAGGTCATATCCTGCCGGTGCACCCACAGGCTATTTGTGCCAGTGCGAGGACGACTACCAGGGGCAATCCATACATAACATCCGTATGCCAAGGTACGTCGCTGTTTTCTTTTTCTATACTATTGATTTTACATGAAAATTTATTTAGATATTTTTTTTCTAGATTGATTGAACTATATTTAAAAATATACTATTGATTTTACATGAAGATTTATTAAGATATATTTTTAATATTATTTTTTCTAGTTTGATTGAACTTATATGTGCTCTATGTAGATGTGCCCTAGAAAATTTGTTCTTGTGAATACTGATTCTAATTTTATGTTGTTCGCTTAACTTAGATTGACTTTGAACGAGTCCATGATGACAATTTGTTTGTGTTTATAGGCAGACACCAAAGAATGCTTTGGTGACTGTAAGGAACTGCTGGGATCGTTCAGTGCACGTGCCCGGAAGGAACCCATGGCAACCACACACGTTCCAATGGCAGCGTCAAATCGTCAGACACAAAGACCGGTGTGTTGTCCACAGCTCCTGTAGCCTCTCCATAGCGTAAACAAGTTTTTCTTTCTTTTCTTCTTTTTTTCTTTCATTCTTTCTTTCAAAATATGAGGCCAGGCTCTCATGGATTCAAACATATCTCTTCACGACAGAAATGATAGTGCCTCTATTTTTTTACTTTTTATAAAGGTAAAAGGCGAGCCTCTCGCGAGTACAAATATATGCCTCCACGAAAGGGATGGTCATTTTTTTATTTCTTATTTACTTTTTTGAATGTATGGGTGTGTTTCTAACGGTAGCAAATATGTTCCTCACAAAAGTCACGATCGTGACTTTATTTTATTTTCTTTTTTACAGGCATGGAACGTGCCACTCGCGAAATTAAACCTATGCGCCGCCACGAGAGGCGTGGTCATTTTTTCTAACTTTTATTTACTTTTTTGAAGGCATGAGGTGTGGCTCTAACGAAAGCAAATATGTGCCTTCACAAAAGTCACGATCGTGACTCTATTTTGTTTTCTTCTTTACAGGCATGAGACGTGCCACTTGCGGAAGCAAACCTATGCCTCCACGAGAAGTATGATCATGCCTCTCATAAAAACAATGCATTTTTCCACATAATTGTTTTTTGAATTTTTTTTACCAATGTTTCAGAAACCCTAGGTGGTGTTGCAGTTGGGCATCCCTATCATCGTCGGCGGATCACCGGGGGCGACCATCAGCACCGAGCTCAGCAGTAGCACCGCCGCAAGGGATACCCAGCTGGTGGTCATCATCATGGTGGGAGTAGGAAGGAAGGAAGATGGATCGTGTCTCTATGTGTATTTCGGTAATTTTAGTATGCGTACTCCAGGTATATATATCTATATATCTGTGCTACTACGCACTCTATAGATAGGAGAACGTCAGTGGGATTTAGTTTTGGCAAGGCAAGCACCAAATAATATTATTATTTTTGAGAAACACTTTTCAATCAGTAGATGGCACTGTCAAAAACACCGAGTTTTTTAATTAATTTCTATAATCTCGTTTTTAACTGATTGAACCCACCCGTCAAGCTAAGTTGTTAAACAATAAAATTCTATGCGGGCGAGCGTTGACTTGGTCATCATCTTCTTCCTCCATCTCTTTCTCACCCACATTACAGTTCAACGCCTCATCAACGTCGTCTTTGTTAGAAAATTCTCTTGTCACCCGGCGGATCGGTGGCTCATGTCTGCCGCCCCCATTGCACACCCTATGTCCTTCTAGCCCACTTTTTCTATTTCAACCTTATCTCTTCCGTGGCCTGCTCCTTCCTCTCGTTTCTTTTTCATCTTATCTCTTCATGAAAGTAACAACCGTCCACATCCACTAGTCCGCTACCGAGAAAATTAAGATGCAAACAGGGACAGACCCTAACGCTGCTACGAGGGTGCGGCCGCTGATGAGGCGCACACACGCGGCATAGAGCTATCCTGAAAGGGGCTCGGCTCAAGATTGAGCTTGTCCATGGCCATGGCAATTCCTGACGAGCTTGGGTCGTGTAGATGATTGTTCTAGGAACAAAGATTTTGTTTGTGGCTTTGAAACAGCGGCATCGAACGTCAATGATGCTCAACGATGATAACATAGATGAGACCTTGCAATAACAACCACGAATGTTGCTGCAACTAACCTTCTGTTACAAAGCTTTGCAACAGACATCTTGTTGCAAAATGGAAGAATGGGATACATCGTGTGGAGAAGCAGAAAAACCACTGCTGCAACCGACCCCATGTTCCATAGAAATCTTGGCCTACAAGGTGTTGAGAAGAGGAAAAAACTGTTCGAGGCTATGCAAGAAAGGTTTCTGTTGCAATGGACCGAGCGCAACAGATCCCCTGTTCTAAAGGATGGTTGTCTCGCGGGTGCGTACATGCGAGTCATCGAACGGTTCCAGTTAAATTCATCGAATGGCTACGCAGGCGACGGATAATTCCAGCGCTCCTACCGGATGAGGCGTAGCGTCGCCCAATTCTGTTTGAGTTAAAGATAAGAAGATAGAAGTAGATAAGCTTTAAACATGTATACCTTGTGTTGTACTTCAAATCTTTACCATACCTTGTCCTCATATATATACATCATGTGATGGTTGGATCAATACAACAAAACAGAATAATATTTATCGTACCTACAATTTTAAAATGGTATTAGAGTGATTTATCTTGCGACACTGATCCTAGTTATTCCACCACTTCCGAAGCGCGCCGGCTGGGTAATACACTCAAGACTTCTTCCCTCTAATGTATTAGTCAGTTCATGTAAAAGACCTAAATGAAGCCCCCAAAAGAGATAAATTCATAACTGATGGGGAAGGGCCATCCATTACAGTCGAACATAAGTGATAGGTAATAGTATCAAAACAAATTGGTTAGACGGGACTTCAGTGCTGAGAAAATCGTGAGTACATGTCAATCATATGCACCATATATACACATGCAAGTCGTCAATGAAATATGAAAATATGTCAGTCATGAGATGGATAGAGACATTGCAAACACTAGTACGGGTATACTAGTTGAGTGTTAAGGGATCAATGTAGCTATCAGTTGATGACAAGCTCGAGATTCTACTTGTGTGTTTGGAAGGATCCACGGAGTTGCCGTTTGGAAGTCATGGAGCACACGGTCTAACCGTACAGGTCGACATATCATCCGCGTAGCTGTGTACTGGTAGATGAAAATTCCCTGTTTTGACCCCTTTGCTTAATCTTAACATGATCTAACCCCTTTCAACATTTTTAGTACAATCTAATCCCTTTTAAACGCGTCAATTATGGCGACATGTTTGCCTAAATAAGACACGTCAGAAACCTCACCGTGTCAACCCAGGTAAGACAATGACGTGTCTTATCTGCCACATGAAAGATCTGCGGTATTCGAGGAGAGCACGGGTCTAAGTTAAGCAGACACGCCATAATGATTGACATGTATACAGAAAATCAGATTGTGATAAAATATTGAGAGGGGTCAGATCATGTTAAAATTAAGCAAAAAGGTCAAAACAGTGATTTGCATTCCAGTAGGGAATCATTATCCTACTGGTTACACAATATCTTTAGCTAGCTAGCTGCTGCACATGAGCCAGTTGCTTTTACGTTGCCGCTTAAGAAAGAAAAACAAGATCCTGATGGTGATGGAGGAAATGTAGTGGTGTTCGGGACCTAAAGCTTCAAGGTGTGGATGTACGGCTCACCGACAAGAGCAACACCGATTTTCCTGTGGATTTGGAGACTTGGGCGTCTTGTGGCAGACTGCTTCAGCTGCAAATGCCATGAGGAGCGAGAACGATTCTTTTCTTTGGCTCCATGATGATTTCTGGAAATGAATCTTTACGTACGTGAAACATGACGGAAGATATACTCTACTGGTGTACAAGTATTTTGCGTTTGTGGTCCGTATTACAACGTGTGAAGCATCGCGGCCTTTTTATAAAGGCATGTGCACGGTTGAAAGTGGTGGCAAGTAATATTTTTATCCTACATGGATGGTCGCTTGATCCTCACATTGGCCCTCCATACTCTTTGGCGCTCGTCTTGGACTCTGAAGTTTTACTTTACATCTTTGGTCTCGTCTTTGTCTACCTTTATATTTTCTAGTTCTGTTTGAATTGTGGTTGCGTGCATTTTATGCAGAGTCCAGGTGAAAGTTGTTGAAGTTGTTTGATAGTGTTAGAAGCCCTCATCGGTAATTACCACAGAAAATGTCATTACCTAGAAATACAATGGAAAAATAGAATAAAACATGATCGCAAGTCATAATGTTTTTGGCTCGATGGCGAGTAAGTGGTCTATGATGTCGTTTTCTTTTCGTGTCGCGTGTCGAAAGGGAAAATTGAAATTCTGGATTGTACGAAGGTTAGACTGCAAAACGTGCGAAGCCAGAATGTGGTAAGGGAAAACCGAAAATGGTTTCCTCACGCACGGAGCATTCCGTACGCAACATGTGGCGCGCCCGGGACGCTCCATAACGGTTCGCTCGAATCGTTTTGCACGAGCACTCCCTACCTAGTTGCTCTCCGTTTATTGTGAGACTGATATAGCGGTCCCTTACAATGCTGGTTCAAGTGGACCGACCCAACATGAGTTGTGTTTGAGTGGTCCAGCACATCTAGGGTTGTGCATGAGCGTTTTCAGAATACTCCATGTTCAGTACCCTGCAACAACAGATTTTTGTCAAGTTGCGAATTATGATGGCATGCTGGTGTTGATATGTGCGAATGGTTCAAGTGTTACATATTTTGCTCAACTTGTTTATAACCAAATCCATTTCTATGACAAACTTTGAATAAATGTATACAATAATAAAGATTTCAGTTCACAAAAAGCGACATGGCACACAATCATGCCGAAGTAAGTGAGGTAAGCGAATGCACAAAACAATTCAAATCGAACTATATATGCTAATTATTGCAACTACCGAGGATGTCTTGTCGACAACATGAACTCTTCTTCCATACTATATTTCCTGCTCGAATTCTCACCGCCTCTTCCATCCTGGGTCAATATATAGTTTATTGGGACACCATTTTCCTCAAATTTACCAGTCACCATATTATCCGAAACAACTTGATTAGATGATTGAAGGCTTTCTAGTGTCAACTACACTTGCCTCATAGTTGGGCGATCCTCTCCTTTTAATTGTGTACATGCTACTGCAAGAGCAGCAACGTCTTGTAATTCTTCATTACTCCTCGAGATGTCGTGAAATTAGCAGTGACCTACTCCAATAGATGCGGTGGGCCGTGTCTCCTAGGAACATCGGCGTACTTAAATTTGTTGTGATGGTTGTCATGTTGTGGGATACCCCCTATAGGAAAATCGTGGCATCATGTAGCCTGATCTTCCGATTTATGTTGAATAGATCCATGGCATGTTCCTAGCAGGATTACCTCGTCTCGAGGATGAGCGTGATCATATGCGCATCAACTACAAGCGCACCATTCTCCAGCAGGGTACCATTTTTTGATTCTAGCTTCACCCCTTTGGAGCAGGCCATGCGTGCACCCTCGGTCAACCTAGTGACCACCCCTCCATGGTGACGGAACGGAACTAGGTGCTTCCACTGATGATACCAGCGCTAGAGGATGAGAAGGTTCACGTTCTTTGATGTTTTCACTTGCACATTGCACTCATGTTAGTATGAGCTCACTTGAGCCCACTGAAGGATATATGTCACTCTCACGATGCCACATCTCCTCGCCCTATCCTCTCATTGCACCAATGTGGCTGCAATTAATGCATACCCAGTTTTTCAAAAATAACTTCTGGATGAAGGTTGGTCATGTCCCTCTTTACATGTGCGCGTCTATATCGAGTGAGCTATACCCCTATATTTTGGATAATGGAGAGCGGATCAAATGCAATTTCAAGTCAACAACTCCATGCATACTGTGTTCCTAGTATTAAAGAGACCTAATTTAGTGATGTTGTTATGTTCCACTCCTGGAGATAGGAAGTTTGATTTGTCAATCCATCCAACCGAACACATACTTTCTATGGTCTACATGTGGAGTTTTCTGTAAGGAGTCCCCAACGCTCTTGCCATTTTCTTCCAAACCTATATCGAGAATGTGCAGTTGGCGATAAGGTACACAAATGTCTTTGGGGATAGCTTGCTGGAAGAGGGCACAGAGAGGGTCATGCACTATCTGTCTCTTAGCAAGATTGTCCGTCATCAGTCACCTCCTCTTTATTTAGCAGGATCCAGGCGAAGGTTTTTCCCGCGATGCTTCCTCGACCCTCCAAATGATGTCCCTTTCGTCGAATATGATGGATTACTGGAACTACATACGATAAGCAGGCATGGTCGTGTACTCACTTGATGTAGTCCCCTTCCATTGCAGCGAGCCCGACAGGACATCCTGGATGACAATCATCTATGTGGCCTCCACACAACTGACAGAGCTCTTGGAAAACCGCGGGGAGGGTTGGCCTTGATGTAATGCACCTATCTATTATTAGTAAACGAGTTACGCAGGGACAGTTGGTTCCCATTGCAATGGCCAAATAGGTTTGGCCAGCGGTCAGTTGGTGGGCATCCAACCACCCAATGAGAACGCCAAAAATGTACTCTTTAGCCATCACCGATGACCCATCATCGTGGGAGCCCTGAAGACGCATTTAGCCGTCGGCTCGATGGGTGTCGTCATCAGACCACCTTCTCCATAGCCATCACGCGGACCATTAGTGTTGCGTCGTGTAGTTGTAGTTCATCGATTCCCAATATGCTGAATTCGAAAGGCTTCCATACCTATCGCCATCGCAGGAGGCACTTGTCGGTCGATGAGGTCTCGTCCACTACCCAAAGGTAACCTCTTTGCAACCTATCCACCATATTGAGAAAACCACTTAGGAGGGGCAAGAGCCAAGATCTGGTAGATAGCCATGCTCGATAGCACCGTGCGCACAAGTTCAATTCTCCAAGGAAACGCAATCATTTTTCTCTCCCTCCTCCTAGTCTTTTGGCAAGTGAGTCAAGAATTGGCTACAAATCTTCTCTCTTTGGCCAGATGTTCGATAGTGGAAGTCCCAGGCAAGTTACCTGCAATGCCTTCATTGCACATTCAGATTCCTCCACAGATACGTAAACATGTGTGCTCTCTAATTGGATTTGCGTGCAGCGCTCTTGGCCTAGTTCGTCCCTAGACTTGTTCCCGCTTAAAAGCCATCATGGAAGCTGGTCGCCACATGAACTTGTGTCTTGGACGGGTTGATGAAAGCCACCATGTCGTCAGAGTACATGGATACCAGAAAATGCATGTCCTGCTTCCCAATTTCCGCCAAAACATTGTATCTACACGCCGCATCAAAGAGAGCAACAAGGGTTTCCGAGATTAAAGGGGAGAGTGTTTCTCCCTATCTATATTAGTCCTCGGTGGGTTGAGATGGTGTTCAAGAGGTCGCAGTTAATGTTGAGTTTCATACTGTAGGTGGGAAGGAGACTTGTGATCCAATTTGTCCATTTGACTCCAAAACCCCTTGCACGCAATAGTTCCGGGGAACTCCTGGAGAGGCTATCAAAGGATTTTACAATATCCACCTTGATAAGCAACATAGGCATTTTCTTCATCTTCAGTCTTTATCATGGCTTGAACATACATGAAGTTGTCGAGTATGGACCTTTGCTTGATAAACACGCTTTTACATGGGGGAACAAGCTCATGCATCAGAGGTTGTAATCTTCTCGACAAGATCTGATCTTGGTGATGCTATGGAGTAGTCTAATGTGCCTAAAATCATTTAGCTTAGAGGCACCTTCCACCTTGATAAGCAACATAGGCGTTTTCTTCATCTTCAGTCTTTATCATGGCTTGAACATACATGAAGTTGTCTAGTTTGGACCTTTGCTTGATAAACACGCTTTTACATGGGGGAACAAGCTCATGCATCAGAGGTTGTAATCTTCTCGCCAAGATCTGATCTTGGTGATGCTATGGAGTAGTCTAATGTGCCTAAAATCATTTAGCTTAGAGGCACCTTCCACCTTGATAAGCAACATAGGCGTTTTCTTCATCTTCAGTCTTTATCATGGCTTGAACATACATGAAGTTGTCTAGTATGGACCTTTGCTTGATAAACACGCTTTTACATGGGGGAACAAGCTCATGCATCAGAGGTTGTAATCTTCTCGCCAAGATCTGATCTTGGTGATGCTATGGAGTAGTCTAATGTGCCTAAAATCATTTAGCTTAGAGGCACCTTCCACCTTAGGCTTTGTTTGGTTAAGGTCCAACCCATGTGGATTGGCAGGGATCTGGGTCTGATCCTTGTGGATCATCTACGCTGGAGTCTATTCCCGGGCGAGGTGTTTTGTTAGGGTTTGCATGTGGTTTTTCCCTACCTAACCCCCCCCCCCCCCCATTCCCTTCAACCCATAGGGCTAATAAGAATCTTGTCAAGGTCCTTGAACAAATCCACGGCTAAGCAAAACATCACTAAGTGGTTTAGTTCCTCGAGGGGATTTGTTCCCCTGAAACCAAACAAAGCCTTAGTGATCAGGATGAGAATTGCAGTGTTCAAAACCTGCAAGTTAGCCATGTTCAGAACTTCAGATTACTGAACTTCTTGATCTTTGATCAGCACGCGAGTCATTAATTTCCGCAAGTACTTCATCTTCCTTGAAAATCGCCCTCCAAGTGAGAGAGGGTTTTCAGGTTCTGTGAGTACACCTAGGGCTTGAAAATTGAAGCTCTTTGTCCTATTCGTAGTCTGTTCAAAAAGTTTAGAGAAGAAATTGCAGGATAGATGCAGTTTGTCCTTCTTACCCCGTGAAGAACTGTCCTTGTATGTTGGATTTCCTGGATATTGTTCTTCCTCCGTCTAGCCGATGCCTTCGTGTGGAAGAACCTGGTACAAGCATCACCTTCGTTGAGTCCTTGCACCTGAGATTTCTGCCTCCAAATATATCTCTGCAAAGAGTTGTACCCTATCATTTTCATATCTAGATTATTGCACAAACGATGTTAATCTTGGGACTATTGCCTTTTCAAGAGGAAATATAATCTCGTTGGCCAATGTTATCCTTTGGCTCATGAATGTCGCCTTCCGGCGTGCTTAATCGATCAAGTACTTTGGAATAGTCGTTGTGATGCCTTGCAATTGTGCAACAAGAGGCTGATTGCAATTCTTCCAGATGGAATTCGCACGAGAATGCATACTTTTCCGTCATATTAATGTAGTTTCATCCAAAACTATATGCTTTCAAAACACAAAACCTCTCTAGATGAATATTGTTCAATGTTTACACTAACATTTCTCATGAGGCTGATGAAGAATTTTTGTGTCATTTTACTATGAACACTTTGAGTTGCTTTCACAGTTGGTATGGCATTTGATCTTGCACGATTGATATATCATGCTTTTGGGGTGTAGTATCTTGATGTATCTTCGCTCTTAGATGGTATATATATAGCAGGTTTGTATGGTTGGCTTTGGTCACTACGCACTAGTGCTATTCAACTATTCATTTATTATGTAGCTTCATGGTAGACAACGGTGAATAATTGAGTGAGCACTCAAATGAGGTCCCTATAAAAGGAACACTTTCACAGAGGGAAGAACATCATGAAAAATATTGGCCACAAGATTACAGTAACCCTTGTTTTGAAGCAATTCGTAAATCATGGGTATGAGAGATGTCGGGAATTTAGTTATGACCTACTATTGCCGATGGTGTGCGTCGTGTCTCCTGGAAATAGCGGTGTCACAACAAGATCAGTCGTCGTGGTTGCCGTGTTGTGGGGAACCGTCTATCGGAGAATCATGAGACCTGTTGGCACAGGTGAAAGGTCCTAACCTCGACGATGAAATGTAGCCGAGTACTTGTCGGTAATACACGCGTACGAAACTAGGAGCGGCTGTCTGTTTTCCGGTCGATGGGCTAGTGGGAGATGGACTACTGGCTATGCAAGTGGATGGACTTAGACGAAGCCTAGATAGCTAACCGATTGATACGCTGGAAGCTTGATCTATTGAAGCACACCTCGGCGAAAGCTTCTCACGTGGACACCGGAGATTTTATGGTTGATCTGATCTGTCCGTACTGTTATTATTCCTTGCTTTGATCTGTCGGTGGTCTACTCACCTATATGTGTAGCAGCTAAGAACGATCTAATTAATATGGCATGAGTGAATTGCAAAAAACACGACATTAAAGGATAGAATTGCAGAAAATACACATTTTCCTAATCCTTTCAGGAATCACAATATTTTTTCTTTAATCTTTGCAATAACAAAAAATCACGTGTTTAATCCATTTTAACTACGTTTTTGACAGATGGAACCAACATATAAGGATGATGTTTCCCAAAAACACCCCTACAACAAAATTAAAAAAGCAATCGGGTCTTGTCCCGCTCCGCGGCCAAGCAACGCGACATGCCAACAAAGCCAAGAGCGTGGCGGCCGGTGGGGCAGAGGCGGCTGGGGTGCATCTGGCGACGCGGGCGTGAGGAGCCGGCGGCCGGTGGCCCCGAACGAGCGCGGCGGCGATGGCCCCGGGCGAGCACCGCCGGGAAGGGGGGCGACCGGGCGGGAGCTGCAGCCTTCACGAGCTCGGCCACCCAGGCCTCCAAGATGGACGCGGCCATGGCGCCGGCCACGGAGCTGCTGGCTTCGCACTGTCGGCCTTGGACCCCAGTCGCCTTGTCTCCGGTGTCTGCAGCACGGCGCCGCCGACCCTCCTCGCCCGTGCGCCGCCCCAGCCCGACACTAGTCGTCGCGCTGTCTACCCCGCCTCGCCTGTGTGCTAGACGGCCGCCGCGCCTTCACTACTAGGAAACTGCTCATCTGTGGCGCACCTATTGTTCAATGTTACTGTAACATTTGGCATGAAGTTGATGAACCATTTTCTGTCTCAGTTAGTATGAACATTTTGAGCTGCTTCCAAAGTTGGTATGACATCTAATCGTGCACAATTGATATAGCAGGTTTTTGGGGTGTAGTATCTTGGCGTATCTTCACTCTTAGATGATGCATAACTCTCATGTTTGTATGGTCAGCTTTGGTCAATACCCACTAGTGCTATTCAATTATTCATTTATTATTCATCTTGATGGTAGATGATGGTGAATAATTGATTGACCACCCACACAACATCGTTGTAAAAAGATCATTTTTACATAGGCAAGAACTTATTTATTTTGACAAATATTCTCCACAAGAGTACAATGACCCTTGTTTTGAAGCAAGAAATGTCGGGAAATTAGCAGTGTCCTGCTCCAGCCGATGCGGTGTGGCGTGTCTTCTGAGAACAACCATGTCATAGAATTGGTCATCGCGGTAGTCGTGCAGTGGCAAACCTCCTATAGGAAAATCGTGGGGTCATGTAGCCTGATCTTCCACTTTATGTTGAATAGATCCACGACCAGTTCCTGGAAAGTTTACCCCATCTCGAGGATTAGAAGGTTCATAGGCACATTGCTGGCAAGCACACCCTTCTCTGGTAGGGTACCCTTCTGTGATTTTAGCTTCACCCTGTTGGAGCAAGCCTTGCTGGCACCCTAGGTCAACCTAGTGATCATCCCCTCCATGGTGACGGAGCAGAACGAGGTGCTTCTGTGATGATACCCCCGCTCGAGGATAAGCAGGTTCACATTCTTTGTTTGATCCCACTGAAGGATAAATGTCAGTCTGGCATTGCCACAACTCCTCCCGCAGCACCGAAGCTCTATCCTCTCGTAGCACGAGTGTCACTACCATGCATACCTAACTAGTTAAAAACAACTTCCGGGTCGAGATGGGTCATGTCCCTCTGTACCTGTGTGCATTAATATCGAGCTATAGCCCTGTATTTTGGACTATGGAGAGCCGGTCAAACGCAATTTCAAGTCAACAACTCCATGCAAACTGTGCTTAGAAAGTATATTAGCAGTATAAAAGAGATCAAATTTAGTGATGTAATTATGTTCGACTCCCGGAGATAGGAAGATTGATTTATCCATCCATGCAACCAAACACATACCTTTGATGTCTCTGTTCCATTTTGAAATATAGGCCACATTACTTTTGTTAGAAGCCACATTTTGTAAACTTTGATCAAGATTATAAAAGAATCTACTTCTAAAAGACTATAAACTTGGTCAAAGTTTGCACGGTTTATGTTAAAATATATGTGTCGAATATTAGGTGTACGAGTTGTGCTACAGCTGGACTTGTAATAGCGGTGGGTTAGGTGTTTGAGTCGGACACGTGTAACCCGGGCCTATTATATAAAGGCACCGCGGGATAGCAAAATAGACTAGACACAAGTTGATAGGCTAGACAGAGATCACGAGAGGGACGGTCCGGCGCCCGTGGCGGGGGCGGCCGGACCGGCCGTGGCGAGGTGGTCGGAGCGCTGTCGGATGGCCGTGGCGGACTTGTCGTCGATTGTATCAGGTGGATTTGGTACATGGGGAGGAGCGCCCGTAGTCATGCCACGGGGATGTAGCCATGTGGTGAACCTCGTTAACAAATCTCGGTGTCGTGCTTGTGCTTGTGATGATTGTTTGGTCCTCGGTAGATTGACATGCGACTCGGATTATTCTAACAGTTTAAATTTCAAATAAATACAATAGGATGAAGAGAGAGTACTACATTTGCAATTCGACGAATACACCTCTAGCTGTGGCCATGAGAAAATTTGGTGCGTCCATGAGCCACTTTATCTGTTGTGTGGGTGTAAATCCTCCCAAATGATGCAGAGCGAACCTCACGTGAACAACCTTTCGACCTTTAATTTTTATTGCACAAATCTCAACATGGTTTGTGTACCCTGTCAGCAACGACTAGGAAGCATGGGAGAGACACCACAAGAAATATGTAATATAACCTGTTTGGTTAGACCACAAGAAAATGTAGGAACTTTTCCATACCAATAAATGTACATGACATGGTTTGTCATAGATACAACGGAAATGATGGCATGCTGGTGTTGATATGTGGGAATGGTTCAAGTGTTACATATTTTACTCAACTTTTTTATAACCAAATCCATGTCTATAACAAACATTGAATACATGTACAATAATAAAGATTTCAGATCACAACAAGCGACATGGCACACAATTATGTCGAAGTAACTGCGGTAAGCGAATGCACAAAACAATTCAAATTGAACTAGGACAAGTTCACTATGCTAATTATTGCAAAACTACCGAGGATGTCTTGTCGATAACATGAACTCTTCTTCCATACTATATTGTCTGCTCGAATTCTCACCGCCTCTTCCATCCTGGGTCAATATATAGTTTATTGGGATATTATCTTCCCCAAATTCATCAGTCACCATATTATCCGAAATAACTTGATTAGATGATTGAAGGCTTTCTAGTGTCAACTCCACTTGCCTCATAGTTGGGCGATCTTCTCCTTTTAACTGTGTACATGCTACTGCAAGAGCAGAAACGTCTTGGACTTCTTCACTACCCTCTTCTACAACTTGAGGATCCAAAATATCTGACAATTTGTCTTCTAAAAACAAGATAGAAAAATGAGTAACAAGGCCATCGCCTTCAGAAGATAAATATGAGAATGGCTTCTTTCTTGTCAACAACTCTATAACCATGACACCAAAGCTATAAACGTCACTTTTCTCTGTGAGTCGCCCTGTGTAGAAGTACATAGGATCCAAATATCCTACAGTTCCTTGGACAATCGTTGTTAAACCTGATTTCTCCACAGCAATATACCTTGAAGCACCAAAATCAGCTACTTTTGCTGTTAGAGTGTCATCCAAAAGTATATTAACTGACTTGATATCTCTATGGATGATAGGTATTGAAGCAGTTGAGTGAAGATATGCTAGGGATTTTGCCGTTTCAATTGCTATCCGTAGCCGGTGGTTCCATGATAGTGATGTTGATCCATCAACATGAAGATGGTCATAAAGGGTTCCATTAGATATGAACTCATACACCAACATCGGGACTTCTGTTTCAAGGCAGCAACCATAGAGTTTTATGACATTTCGATGGTTGATTTGTGACAATATAGCAACTTCATTTAAGAATTCATCAATCTCCTTTTGAACCACCTTCTTAGGTTTTTTTATCGCTACGACATGGAGGTCTGATAAAATCCCCTTGTAGACTATACCATGCCCTCCACCACCAATCTCACGAGCTTTATCAAAATTATTTGTTGCCTTCTGTAGCTCTTCCAAATTTATGATCATTCTTTCTGCAATATCGGCTCTTTGTGATACCAATTGCCGCAATAGTTGCCCCCTATTCTAGTCGAAGTACATTTGTTTCATCATTTGTGCCCTCTGATGTTTGATATTCTTTGAAATGAAGAAACCAATGAGAACCAAAAGTATGACAGCGACACCACTAGCAGCACCGATAACAATGTTTCTACCTGAAAATATATAAATATTATTATTATTTATTATCTCGAACCTACGTGCATAGGTGAACCGACCAAATTATTGCCATTGAATAAACTAGATAGGTTTCCAGCGCAATTGCGAGGGAAAATGTTAACTAAATTTATTTTGGCATGCATTATATGAATATACTTTTTACTATATACGAACACAACATATTTAAATATGTCGTACAATTTAGATCAATTCTTAGATATAAATTAAAATTGTATCTTGGGTTTTGGTGAGTCGTCAGTTCAAACTCAACATATTTAACTATGTCATACTATTAAATTAGTCCATACCATAGTTATACTATGAGAAGTAGCTAGACACAGAATCCTTGTATATGACATTTTGGTTATGCTTGTTACACCATATCAGCATTACATAGCTGAAGTTCAAATCATGAGAAAGTCACCATTTGGATGAAATAGTACCTCATGAGTAAGTGTTGTGTTAAACCCAATAAAAACATGTTCTAGCATTACACATGCATGCAGTTGGATAAAGGTTTACATCTATTCTGGTTGTCTACATGTTTTCCACACTAGGAAATTTGCACTTATGAACACTTTAATTAATATCTAATGGTTGTGAATTATGATTGTCTGATGGTGGCGATATGTTTATGGCTATGAAGATGTAATGGTTGTGATATGTTGGCCTACATGATTTAATAGCCGTTATAATTTCTGATAGATTATGCAGATCTAATATAGCAATCGGTTCAAGGACAATTATTAATATACTACGTTCGTGATGTATTTAGGTGCAATTATGAAGATCAAACCCTTGTGATAAATTAACCATAGAAGGTTTCCTGAAATCAATGCCTTTAAAAAATTTAATGATCTCCTTTGCTCATGATTTTTTTTAGATAAACAGGGACCTAGCCCCCGGCTTTATTTCCATGAAACAAAACCAAACCACACACAAACCACAGTTCAGTGATCAAAGTCGTCCAAGTACCAGGCTGGTGACTACCCTATTACAGACCAGAAACCACATTCATAGTTTTGCGACTACAGCAGAAAGGAAGAACACAAAAAGGGAGACATTGGCTTCAGCCAGCAACATCTTCAAATGATCTTCATGTTCTTCAGAGGAGGCCCAGATGACGCAGCTTTTGGGGACCAGCAAGCATCCAGCGTCGAGACTGGGCTAGTGACCACCTTGGAGTGCAGCACCTTCACAGGGGAGCTCAAGCTGCTGCTCATTGATGCCTTGAGGCTGTCTTTCAGCCACCTTGGATCAACAGAGGTTGCCTGATGAGAGTCTCCCCCAGGTTGAGGAAGGTCTCCACCCTTGCTTTGCAGGCTTCTGTCGACAGAACAAGCCAGTACCTGATTGTTTTCAGGACCAGCCTCCACACCTGGGTAATAGAGATCCAAACTACATTGTCAAAAATCATGGAGTTTCTCTGTTTCCACAGACTCCATATGACAACAGAAGAGATCAAATTAACTGAAGCATTGCTTTTCTCAGACAGCCAAAATTTGGCCACTGACTCAAAGTTGCTTCCAATTTGTTTACCTAAAAAACTATTAACTATCTTCCAGATGTTCTTAGCTACAATGCAATCAAAAAATAAATGATGGACAGTTTCAAGTTCACTGCAGAACACACAATCTAGAGGCTTGATTATGTGTCTCTTCTTCAGATTGTCTCTAGTCATAATTTTATTGTTAGCCAGCAGCCATAGGAACATATGGATCTTTGGGGGGATTCTAATCTTCCACACAGCAGGTGGGTAGATGGGCTGCACCCCCCTGAAGTTGATCACATGATATAGGGAGCTTGTGGAGTACTGCCCTTTGTTTTCTAGTTGCCAGACTAGAGCATCAATGTCTAAGGTCAGCTTAACAGACCTGATTATCTCTTCTAATTGAAACCATTGTTCCATGAGTTTGTCTGAGAAATTTCTTCTAAATGTGAGCTTAATGTGTACCCCATCCCAGGCATCTGAAATAGTGATTCCTTGTTGGTTGCAAATGGTGTACATAGGCCAAAATTGGACAGAGAGGGGAGAGGCACCAAACCATGTGTCCTCCCACAGTCTGATTTTTTTGCCATTACCTACATTCCACCTGTATCCAAATTTAAGAGCTCTAATGGTTGAGTTCACTCCCTTCCAGAATCTGGAGACTTTGGGGTTAGAGGAAGGCACAAATATATTGGCCCTCCTCTGGGGAAAGTATTTTTTGTCTATAAAGGTTTTCCAGATCTTGCCATCCCCCTCAATGTACCTCTTTACCCAAGACCCTAGTAGGCAAAGGTTGATCTCTTGCATGTTGGGGACACCTAGACCACCAAATTCTTTTTTCATACAAACTAACTTCCAATTGGCTAAATGTATTTTCCTATTTCCTTCAAAGTCATTCCATAGGCAATTAGCCATCTGGGTATTGATAATCTCTACAGCCCATTTTGGGAATTTAAAGAAGGAGAGGAGGTAGATGGGGATGCTGGCCAGACAGGCTTGGATCAGAATAAGCCTGCCTCTGTGAGAAAGTAGTTTCCCTCTCCAGCCAGCAATCCTCTTCAAGATCTTATCTATAAGTGGCTGGATATCTTCTTTACTTAACTTCTCATAATGTAGGGGAACCCCCAAGTATTTAATGGGGAATTTTCCCTGACTACATCCTAGGCAACTAAAGAAAGGAGGCAGCTCCTCCTCAGCTAGGTTGTCCTTTGCTCATGATGTATTGTGCTTGTAGTTTATATTGATATTATTATACCCTTGGTGCACAATGATTAAAAACGAAATCAACATACATAATTTAGTAAGTAATGCCTACTTTTACAATTAGTACAATGCACTTAGAAGTAGCAAACAAAAGTAGACCGTTACTGACCTGTAGTGAAGGACCTGCGAGCACCTGTAATGAGAAAGAAAAGAAGGTCATAATTTTTCTTAATGATATAGTCCACTATGGAAACAATTAATGCCGGGGAAACTAAGCTTCAAGCTTAAATATATAAATAGGTGCATTCTGACCTTGGCATCCATGGGCGACGTATGGGTTGCCGTGGTAACCCTCGCTGCACTGGCACAAGTACCCTCTATTCCCTGGCTTGCAGTTGCTGTTCTTGCTCTTGCAGAGCTTGTGGGCTACCTCTCCAGGACAATTTGATTGGGACGACTTCATTTTCTTAGCTCGCGGTAAACCTTTGATCACCTCCCAGTGCAGAAGCAGGGGAACCTGCAGCTTAGTTATCCTTGCCGTCGACCAAGGCTGCGGCTCAGGCATCGGCGGAGGATCTTGCGCGACCTCGTTGGAGATTAGTCTGTAATTAAACCACCCCTCCTCTGCAATCAGCATGTATGAGAGCGGTGACTCCGGGTGGGCGTTGTTCTGGTTGAAAGTTTTGAAGAGCAGATGCTTTGGCATGCTGCCCGCCGAAATGGGGATGCGCGTCTGGCAGCAGCCTATGCCGTCGCAGTACTTGTCGTTACCATTAATTGGCTCCATCCTGGTTTTTGTGTTGGTGGCGTTGCCGCTTTTGTTGAATGGACAGAAGGAGGCGCAACCACTGATGATGGCCTCCAGGTCGTCCCCAAGCAGTGTCGCCTGCACGTTGCACCCCACAAGGATGAGCTCGTTACCAGTGGACAGTGAGTATGGTATGTCTCCGCGGCCCGTGAAGATATTGCCAACATCAGTGAGAAAACCATCTTCTAAAGCAATGACCCGATCACCGCCAGTGCGGAGGACTCGCACCGTGTTATTCACGAGAGAGATCCCCAAAACTTGGAGTGTACCGTCTTGGTCATCGACCAGCAGTAGCCTTGGGGTTTTGCTTGTGTGGTCGCAGGTGAGGCCAAACCCTTCCCAGTAGCAGTTGGACGGGCCTATGCCGAACGGGAATGGCACTACCACGTCTCCGCAAGACCTGCTGCAGTTAGCTGATGCATAGAATGACAATATCGTCAATTAATTAATTGTAGACCAAAATAGCAGTAAGTGTTTAATTAAACACGTTCCTTGTTAGCGAAGAATTTTATTCAAGGAAATATTAGTCATTCTTGTTTCTATAATGTCTCGAAAGCAATATTTTAGGAAAATTTGAGGGCATGTCATTTGCTATATTTTATGCATGTGAATTGTATACACGGAAACTTCATTCAGAAAATAGGTTTTCACCCCCACCCCCTTTAATCGAACAAGGTACATGAACGATACAAGGTATTCAGGTCGCCATCTTACAAAGCTGGTCCTGAGATAATTGACTCACATAGGAAACTACGCTACCAACATAGAGCGTCGGAAGAACTAATAAACACAACCCCACTCTATACCCTAGCACACCTGGGCTCCACAAAGACGCTCTTAAAATGGAAGACAGAGCAAAGCCACACCGCTACCGAGTCCACTGGACAAAGATCTTCACTCGAAGCCTTGGCATGGAGAGAAGAAATACGACGTTTTCAATAAGAAAATGGCAACCATGGGTATCACCACCGTGGTGTCATGGCACAGAGCTTTCGCTCGACAACTCACTAATAGTAGTATTCATGGCACAGAGCTGATGCATAGAATGACAATATCGTCAATTAATTAATTGTAAATAAAGACAAAAATAGTAGTAAGTGTTTTTTAAACACTTTGCTTGTTAGCGAAGAAATTTATTCAAGGAAATACTAGTCATTTTTGTTTCTATAATGTCTCGAATACTATATTTTAGGAAAATTTGAGGGCACATCATTTTCTATATTTTATGCATGTGATCTGTATACACGGAAACTTCATTCAGAAAATAGGTTTTCAATCCCCCCCCCCCCCCCCTTCAGAAAATAGGAATGTAGGTATGGAATACCCTTGCCCATGTATTCTCTATGACTTGCTAGGAGAGCTCACATGCTGTTGAAATCTACCCGAACATAGTTATTGTGAATATTATCAGCACGTAGGATCCATACCTTACGCTATATGATTCGAATATATACTACTGAAGCCAATGGTGATAGGTCTATACATAATTCCTGAAATTTTATCGTCATGCCGTACATGCCCAAGTTCCATCATTCGAAGCTATGAATCAGGTGAAAAGCATATCTCTCTGTTTAATTTGTGAATGCATTAGACCCACTGGTACTGTGATGCTAGGAAGACGTACTCCCTCGCGAGAGAGCTGCCGTGATCTTTAGAATGTAATAAATCGAGTTTACTTTTTTCTTGATGAAAGTAATATATTAAGGGACATATATTGATATCAATGAGATAATAATGACATCCCGAGATCTATACCAAAGCAAACTGAAGAGTTACTTAAGACAACGATTATGCACACACCCATATCACTCAAGTTTACTTAATAAAACATTTGATTTGTTATAGTATATTCTAGCCATTATTCCAATTATTCTGGTAAATTCTGCTCACCTTTGAGGGAGCTGAAGCAACCACCGGGCATTGATGGGTCGCCTTGGGTTCCTGGCGGGCACTGGCATTCAAACCCTCCCTCTGTATTTGTACAATTTCCGTAGCATGATCAGTATTCTGGATTCTTGCACTCATCAATGTCTACATACATACAAAATCAACCAATGCAATACATGTAAGCATCCGTGGGCGATCTTAAAACATCGAAATGAACTTCAGTGCTATGTCTAACTGAATGAAAAAAATATATAGTACATAATGAATTTCTAATTAATCAATTTGTCTTGCATCCAAAATAGTGGCAACTAACCTTGGCATCCGTCGACGATGTAGGGATTGCCCTAGGAACCCGGTTCGCAATTGCATGTATACCCTCCTCGTGTGCCCTCACTGCAGCTGGTGTAGTTGCTTTTGCAGACCGTTGAGCATTCGAAGGACGATGAGTCACTCTCGTTACGAGGATCTACACCAAAGCCTAAAACATCCCACCCAATCAAAAGGGGAACTTCCATCGACGACGGGGAAGGTCCTTTAGGAGAAAAATCACCAGACAACCAGTGTTGTTCGAACCAACCACTCTGCGCAAGGTAAACGGATGGGGGCCATTCTTTTGCCACGCTGCGGTTCCAACCCAACCATTGGAGCTCCACGTCGTAGGACGTGATGAGGAGAACCTTTCCCCCGACCTCCTCATGGTCGACGATCATTTCGGCTTGGCAGCATCCCCAACCTGAGCATCGAAAGAATCTGTCTGGGCTGGTCAATGGCTCTTCATCGAGGGGTGAAATGCCGTCCTCGCACCAATGAAAAAAATAGCGTGCTATGACAAAATAGCGTGGCCCCAAAAATATGCTATTAGCGTGCTATTTCGCGCTATAGCGTGCTATTATCGAGATATTGTACATAGGTGCATTTAGCGAGGCATTGCCCGAAACGCTATAGCGCACTATTTTTTTCATTGCCTCGCACAGCGATGAACAGCTGCTCATGGTGATGTTGCCGTTCTTCACGGTTGCCTGCACGTTGCAACCGACCAGGGTGAGCTGGTTTGGCAACCTTGACAGCTCAAATGGCCCGTCATCGCTAAGGCCACCGCTTAACTTGCCCTTGCCGTTGGCATCGAACTTTATGCCTCCCGCATAAACAGCAGTGACCCCGGGAAACCCGGGGAGGGGCTCCATGTCTATTACTCGGAGGGTTCCGTCACCGAGGAGCAGCCGCGGGGGGTGGCTGCTGGTGTCGCAGGTGAGGTTGAACCCTGGCGAGTGGTAGCAGCTATCCGGACCAATGCCAAATGGGTACGGCACACTCATGTTGCCGCAGGTGGTGTTGCAGCCCGGCATCCCTATCAGCGGAGCTGCTCCACCGGTTACGGAGAGGGGCAGCACCAGCGCCGCTATGAGCGCTACAACTGAGAATTGGATGGCTAAGTGCGCCATTGCTGGGCGAATGATGAATACCCTACGTACCAAGCACCAATTTAGCTCCGGCTAGTTATATGGTTGTGGGCGCATTCTAGAGGGAACGCAAACAGTTGACCCGTTGCATATGTGCTTTTTTTTCTGGGCTTGATCTATAATAATGATGATTAGTGTTTCCTACAGGATCGTGCCGTGCAGTTACAAACACAACAGCTGTGCAAATGATGTATACTTAGTACGTATTAGATCTTAACTTCCAAGCTGGAATCTTTGCACACGCTGAGCCCGGCTGCGAAGGCAGCGAGGAGCCACATCGTGCTGCCCACGTACACACTAGTACAGAAATTGATCCATGATATATATCTACGTTTCTTAATGATAAAATGGGTGCGACCAAATGTTTTCTACAATACTATAGTTTCCTGATTAAGTTGTATGGTGTGCACTACTTCAATTATTTGTCAGCGCTCGCATAAAAGCACATCTTTAGAAAAACGGAGGAATATCATCCACCCTCCCCTCCGCATCACGCGTAGCTATTGGTATTATTTTATGCTCAGACGTGAGGGGACGAGTTGGAAATTCAAAACTTTAAAAAGGACATGTGAGAGAGATTATGTGTTGACCAAGGAGCCATCTTACAGGAAGCTAATCCTGTGCGACCCACCTCCGAGAGAGGAGCATCCGCCGTGGCCCAGCATGCAGCCAGCCATGTAGCCGGGTCGTACCGTGCGACCCGGTCGTACATGATTGTTTTCGCACCTTGCAGGAGACGGTTTTTGTTGTTATCTTCATTCCTCTCTCTCTCTGTTTCTTCACCTTTAACTGATGGTAGAAGTGAAGCACGCGTCTTTCAAAATCACTTTTCATGAGTCGTCAGTGGGTTGGGTCACATGATGTATTTTCAGGTAAAAACATCAGTTATGCTTGTAGAAGGATAGAGGGATTTGGCGGAGTCGATGGATGTTGTATTCAGCCTCAAGGGCGAGTATATATAGGCGTACAAGGGGTTATCTTGGAGTGCAAGACAAGACACGAGAGTCCTATCTCTATCCTAGACTATCCGTTTATACGTACACGGAATATATCTCTAACACTCCCCCGCAGTCGTAGCGGTAGCGTCGTGGACAACTGAAACGTCGCGGACGGTCAGACTGGAGATAAACCGAAGTGGACCCCAGAAGGCTGACACTCCCCCGCAGTCCGAGCGGGAGTGTCGTGGACGGTGTCGCGGCGCGAAGCTTGGACTGTAGAGGAAGACGATGAGTGCTCAGGCGAGGTGGTAGCCCTTGTGCCGATGTCGAGGGAGCCGAGAGCGTGGGGCGGAGCCGAGGTCGGGGTAGCCGTGCGAAGGGTCGCCGTGGTCGATGTCGTGGCCGGTGTCGAGGAAGCCGCACATGAAGCCGCATGCGCATAGTGCACGAGGAGGTTGACGGAGACGCGTCAAGGAAGACGTCGATAAAGGAGTCGATGCCGGAGTCGATGCAGTCCGAGCCGTCGAGGACGAGGTGCGGCCATAGTTTTGCCAGAACTAGGCACACGTCGGGGACGAAGGCATACTCCGGTTTTGCCAGAACCGAGTACGCAAAGAAGAACTCGTCGGTGACGCAGTCGAGGCGGTCGTAGAGGGGTCGATGCCGTAGAAGACGTTGTCGAAGCCGATGAAGACGAGGCGCCGATCCGAGTTTGCCAGACTCGGGAACGCATCGGGGACGAAGGCACTCCCGGTGTTGCCAGTACCAGGCGTGCGAGGGGCAGGGACCATCATAAACTTGTCCCCATGTCAGAGGGACTAGCAGAGGAGGACTCCACGACGGTTGCGACGTGCAGAGCGGCGAGGGAGAGATGCCGATGCTGTCCGCGGTTGTCGGAGTAGAGTAGCAGGTGGTGTAGATGGGGGCGAGGCGATGACGTTGGCGGCGAAGTTGTAGTGGACGAAGACGTAGAAGCCGGCGGAACCAGCGAAGGCCTGGAGTGGTCATGCTGGACGCCTAGAGGGGCGCGGGGTAGTCGGCGGGACCTGCGACGACGAGAAGTCGTCCGACAGGTTACCTTGTGGAGCGCGGCGGCGGTGCTCGACGGAGAAGCAGGCGCGGACGGTGTCGACGCGGACGGTGTCGCGGGCGCGAACGGGGTCGACGCGGACGAGGTCGCGGGCCCTGACGCCGGGGAACTGGGAGGGACGACGTAGACGGGCGCCGACGGCGATCCGCGCCGTGGAGCGGCGCGGTGGAAGCCGGAGACGCCAATGCGCGCGAACGGCGAGGGGACAGCGGGCCGCGGCGCTACGACCCGAAGGGGCGACGCAGCGGCGGTGCGCATATCTTGGGGCAACGGCGGGGAAGACCTCGGGGCGATTGCAGGGACCGCGTGCCACGCTCGCTACGGCCCGAAGGGGCGACGCAACGGCAGCGCGAGGGTCGGTGCAGCCTCGGGGACGACCTGGAGCGGACGGCCTCGAGGCGGCGGTGACCGCGGGCTCCGGCACTACGGCCCGAAGAGGCAACACAGCGGCAGCGCGCGGGTTGTTGCAACCCTGGGGACGATCTCGAGGCGGCGGCGTGGACGGCGCACCGCGACGCTACAACCCGTGGGGGCGACGCAGCGGCGGCGAAGAAGTCGGGGCAACCACCTAGAGATCCACGGGGGCGGCGCGGCGGCCGCCCGAAGCTTGATCGGTGGTAGGCGCGTGCTCGGGGACGTGCTTGGCGGCGACGTGCGCAGATCGGTTGATCAGGCCGACGGTAGCGCAGTATGCGCCATGGCAGGGACGACGCGTAGATCGTAGGCGATGGCGGCGTGGTCGGTGAAGTCCCAGACGATGACGACGAAGACGATCCGAGGGGGACGGCCGCGGCAGCCTCCCTAGGCAGACGCAACAGCCGGCCGCGGTGCGCGGCAGCCTGCCGTGAGGCCGCGGCGGCGGTGGTGGCAGACGCACGGGCGCGATGGAGATCGTCGATGCCGATGTCGGAGCAGCGGCGCGGGAAGTCGACGGCGACGGTGGGAGACTCAATCCGATCTAAGATCGGTAAGCCAAAAAGAAACCCGATCAAGTGATCGGGAAAAAGACTGCAGGGCAACCGATCACGGACCGGCGGACGAACCCTGCATACGGGTTGCGCAGCCCCCGGCGGAGATCATGGAGATCGACCTCCCCGGGGGCGGCGCGGCGGAAGCGTGTCGACGACGGCTAGCGCGGCGCCATGGAGGGGCGGCGGCGCTAGTGTTTGGGAGCGGCGGCGGTGGCGGGGGGCTAGGCGGCGGCTGCTCTAGGGTTTTGGATCGTATTAGGCTGATACCATGTAGAAGGATAGAGGGATTTGGCGGAGTCGATGGATGTTGTATTGAGCCTCAAGGGCGAGTATATATAGGCGTACAAGGGGTTATCTTGGAGTGCAAGACAAGACACGAGAGTCCTATCTCTATCCTAGACTATCCGTTTATACGTACACGGAATATATCTCTAACAATGCTAAAATTTGGCGAGAATTGCCACTTTAATACTAAGATTTTTGGTATACAGAAAGTTAACTCGGACGTGAAAATACGATGCAAATTGTGATTACGTACACTAACAACGCTGACTAAGCGTGCCAACATGGCATGAAGCTCGTTGTCAGCGGTAGAAGGGAAGAGTGTCCTATCTTCTTGAAAAATCCCCTTAATATTCTTCTCACCAAAAAGTCCCTGTGGCAGGTTAAACGAGTAGTAGTTGGCCATGCGGGTTCACTACCAGAAACCTAACTAATCATGTGGGCCAGATAAATTTCCAGTCAGCCCCACAAGTGGCTCTCAGGAAAATAAATGTCCCCGTGAGTTTAGAAAATACGCACAGGAATTGATAATTTACTACAGTGGCGTCCTAGACATACGGAGTTTAGGTGGTGTTGCCCAGGCGACATTGCTGGCCACTCACTACCAGAAAACGAAATATTTCTGTGCGTAATTTATTTTCCTGTCGGGCCTGCATTAGCGCTCAGAAAAATAAGATTCCCCTGTCGGCCTGTTGATTCACGCCAGGAATTAATGTATTTCCTGTGGGCTGACCGTCCAACTCACAGGTATGGACATATAGGCCTGTCGGTGCCGATAAAGCCCACAGGGATATGCTTGTTGGCGCCACAAATTGGCTATGCGCGCCAAATTAGCCCATCCAGCCCCGTCTTCGCGCCGCACGCTCACATCCTAAACGGTGAAAAACTTTCCCCAAATCTTTCTCCCCCAATCGAGCTCTTTCTCCACGAGCGCTCCCGAAACCTAGCTCACTGCTCGCGTCTGGCGGCCGCCGGCCGCCGGCGGAGCCCTCCCTCAAATCCCTCGCCTCCTTCACCCTCCCCCCCCCCTTCGTCGTCAAACTCCCTTGCGCCCTCCGAAGGACGGTCGCCATCGATCTCGCTGCAGTCTTCGGAGGACGGACGTCGTCAAGGACGGTCGCGGCAGTCACTCGAACACCACACATCCTTCAAGCGCTAATCCAGGTACTACACTTTTAGTGGCAGAGGAGCCCCGTGGTTCTGAATCACACGGCCTAACTAGTCACTGGCAGTACCACTATTAATTACTAAATACATCCATGAGTAAGCTACTAGTTAGTTGGATGGATTCCCTTATATACGATCTGTATCCTTTACTGTTAACTTTCATCTGTAGTTCTGATTGGATTCACTAGAAAATATGAGCTTTTTCTCCTTGCTCATTTGTCAGGTACCGGTGATACACGGATATCGATTTTGAATAAGCTGGGGTAATTAAATTTTATCTCTTGTGCAATTATGTGTCTGCTATAGAGATTTCATATTTTTTTTGTATTAGTATTAGAGCCACAATTTCTTTTAGAAAGGCTAATTGAGATATTTTTCTTTCATCTGCCAGGTTACTGGACTTCTGAATTCTTTCACTTCTTTACAAGGAAGAAAACAGAGTTAAATTACTCATTGTCAAGGTAATGGACAGTACTGCATGGTTGTTATCATTTAATATTTGGTTGTGCGATTGTTTTTTGAGTTCATTTATTTTTCATTCTCTACTATCCTTATGCCAATCCTCTTAAATTTGTATGTTGTGTAATAGGAAGTGAACTTTAGGAGTTTGTTAGCCAGCTTGACAGTAGTCAGCAAGTCTTTGGTAAGCATTAAACTTTCCTCTTTAAATTTATCTTATGTGTACATTTTTTTGCTTCCAGTTGTTATATATGTATTGCTGTTGGTAAGTAGCTCATCTTAAGTATGATGTGTTAAGCTTAAATATAAAATATCTGATTTTTATTTCATTTCAAAACAGAATTTATTCAATGGCAGACCGTGCATGGATGTATAGTGGTTGGCAGTTTGGTCAAATTCCTTCTAACCTATGGCTAGAACAAACCAACCAATTTCTAAACCATGCATTCTCTTTTCCTGGTGTTGCTGAAGGTGGTAAAATCAAGTGTCCATGTGCGAAGTGTCTTAATTATGTTAGGCGCAATAGGGATGATGTAGAGGAACATTTGTATAAACAAGGGTTTAGGGAAAACTATGAAATATGGACAGAACATGGTGAGAAGTATGTTCCTAGGCATGATGGATCTGATTGTGCGAGGCATGATGAAATTGATCGAATGGTTGACCGAATGGATAATATGTTAGTTAACCTAGGTGTTAACCGTCCTCCACCAGTTGATGAAGAACCGACCTCCTCTGCCAAGGCTTTCTATAGGATGGTGAGCAGTGTTGATGAAATAGTCCATGAGAACACAACACACACTCGTCTTTCTGCAGTAGCCCGTTTGCTAGCATTGAAATCTCAGCATAATATGCCAATATCACAATATGATGATGTGTTACAACTCATCCATGAACTTATGCCTCCGGAGGCTAACTTGTCCAAGGACTTCTACCAATCTAAGAAACTCTTAGAAGGCCTTGGTATGCCTTATATCAAGGTTGACGTGTGTAAGAACAATTGCATGTTGTACTATAAAGAAAATGAGCATAAACAACAATGTGACATCTGCAATACATCTCGCTATGAGGAAGGCCAAAACAGAGTCCCACAAAAAGTGTTGCGATACCTCCCTCTTAAAGATAGGCTACGGAGGTTGTATGCACATGAGGAGACAGCCAAACATATGCAATCACACAGTCGTTCCAGTTTTGATAATATGGTCCACCCATGTGATGGTGAAGCTTGGGACCAGTTTGATAAAGATTTCCCAGATTTTGCAGATCGTAGAAATGTCCGTCTTGTCATAGCTGGTGATGGTTTTACACCATACAAGCTGAATTCTGCTCCATATACTTGCTGGCCTATTTTTGTAGCTCCATTAAACCTTCCACCTGGGATTCTCTTGAAACCAGAGTATATATTCCTTAGCCTTGTTATCCCAGGTCCAGAACATCCTGGAAAGAATTTGAGTGTCCTAATGCAACCTTTAGCTGATGAACTGATGCAATTGTGGGAGGGGGTCGAAACATGGGATGCTCATAATAGGGTGAACTTTCATATGAAAGCGGCATTTCTATGGTCAGTCCATGACTTTCCTGCGCTTGGTATGTTCGCTGGGTGGAGCACCCATGGCAAGCGAGCATGCCCCGAATGCTTGAGAGATTCCAAAGCATTTACTCTCCAATATGGGCGGAAGCCTTGCTAGGATGATTACTGTGATTTGGCTAAAGCTGCACATCCTGATGATTGGGAGCAGCAAGAGTTAGGTGGAAAAATATTATATGAATCATCAGGTGGCATTCCCCATGGGCGACTAGCAATAGCAGATGGAGCAATAAAGAAGGCTGATATTCTATCAATGTCCAGAGAAAAGAATTTGAGACCGTCAACTTCAGCATCACATCGACTAACTGTTCAAGAAAATGAACAGCTGAAGCGACAAAATGAGAACCTACAAAATAAAGTGGATATGCATGAACGACTTTTGTTGGTACTTTCAAATCTTTGTATACCTTTAGAATTAGTGGTTGAAAAAACTTAGTGATTGTGATGTTGTATAATTGTTGATAGGCCCTTTATAAGGATCTGGGAAAAGAACTACCAATAGAGCTACGCCAAGGAGCAAGTTCCTAACCACAGGTAAGTACATAACTTTGTAAAAGTATTTATCAAACTGAAGGTGAGCCAACCATTTCAAATAAAGATTATTATGCCATTGAAAAATCAGAACTAATATACTTTGAAATGTCAGAATGAAAACAAGGATTGCATCAGTGAGGAAGTGGCCTCATGTTGAATTTGTGTGAGGCCATAGCATGAATATCTTAGATCTTATTGATTGGTAAGGTGCTTTATGCAGATTTAGCTTGATAGATGGCATTGTATTGTCTCATCTCCCCCGCCCCCAAAAACATTCTTAGATATGCTTGCATGAGTGCGCCTTAACTCACTCTATTTTATAGGATCTCTCACTCTCACTTTGGTGACTCTTGCTTTGTTAAATCCACTATATGTTGCCAAATCTATCCAAAACACCATTGTTGCTATATTTTTACTATTATGCCGATCACTCTCTCTTAGTTAAAATGACTACAAGTTTTTGACTAAATATGTCTCAATTTAATGTGTTGATGGTTTACTCACAAAAGACCATGTGGTAGTAATAATCATCTATATTTTCTAGTTTGCTTTCCAATAAGAACAACTTCTTATGTTGTCCTGGTTTGTCTAAATAAATGATCTCATGTAGGGGGGCACAAATTCATCTCATATTGGATCTGAAGAACTTGATGGCAACACTGGTGATGATGATTCAGGTGGAAATGGTGGTGGCGACAACTCCACTGGACATACCAGCGACCAGCCCATCGGTGCAACCAACCTTTGCAGCAACAACGTTAGTGTTGGTGGTGGCAACACTAGCTCCAACAATTGTTAAAGTGAGACTCAGAACAAAAGGTGGTGGTGGTAACCTTGGCAGCGCCTTTTTTTGACTTAAGACCAGAGTAACAAAACTGTAGAACTAATGGTGGGGGTAGTGGTGCAGTACATTTTGGTAGTTGCACCCTGTTGTGAACTGTGATGTAGTGTACTTGTAGTGCTTTGGATCTGCAAAACTGGAGCTTATCCTTGCAACTTGAACAATGTATCTGTTGTTGTTGACAAATGTTATGGACATTGTTTCGGTGTGCAAACTGAATCTTATCCTTTCAATTTATGCATGTGGCTGGCACATGGATTACATGAAGGTATAATTTGTCTTGATAGATGCAGTATAAATTGGAACGCACTAAACTAATCTGTAAATTACTGTATGTGCTAGAAAAATTCCTGTCGGGCACAAACCGACAGTGAAATGAATATTATTTTCCTGTTGGTGAGACCGACAGGAATTTGACGTATACAACTGGCAAGCCTAGACCTGACGGAAATGTATATCTCTGTCGGCCACCGTCAGGCAAATATGTGTTTCCCTGTCAAGCTATCCCTGTCGTTTTTCCCTGAGAGTGCACCGACAGGAAATAGTTTTCCTGTCGGTTTTCACCCTTTCCCTGTCGGTTGTAACGCACAGAAATATTCCGTTTTCTGGTAGTGACGGGGCGGTATATCGCACTACCACAGTAGACACATGACCCTTGGATGTAGTTTTTATCAGGTACAACATACACAGCTGCACACCTGGAGCTAGCACGCGTAAGCTACATCAGCATGCAAAGTTTGTCGTAAGGGAATCACCGTGATGATCTATATGGTATAGACACATGAGATGCAAAACAGAGCTAATCCGCATTGGTGTAACATTAAGAAGACTGTGTAAGCTAATACATGACTGTAACTTAAATCAAGAAACATGAACGGAGTAGTCAGAAAATAACCATCAATGTTAAGAATATATTCGTGTGTCGTCAATGATAAGAATATCTCGTATTCAGGGTATCATACTATGGCACGTGTATCGTCAATGATAAGAATACCGTCTAAAACAAGAGGCATAACTCGGATCAATCCTCACTACATCGCGGGGCGATGGCTGCCAATGGTTGGATGAAACACATAGTAGAAAAATCCACATCGCTGCAATCCAAATGAGAGCACGTGATCTTTCTTTGTGGAGATCCAGTGATAGATAGGTGCTTGGCCCACACGCCAGCCAAGGCCAATCTCCAGATTGCCTTAGCGCTTTCCTTTTAAGCCTGACATAAACTAGTGGAAGATTTCCGTCGGTCAAATAAACCCTCAAAGGATTGGTGCAACCCACGGGTTCCTGTGAGGGTATTTACAGTGGATTTCTTTAGTTATTTTCCCAATGGTATGTCATGTGATCTTGCAAAATTGCAATAGCATGCTTTTGGGCCGTAGTATATTGGCCTGCTTTAGCTGGTAGCAATGATATATTATATCAGGTTTGTATTGTTGGCATTGGTCACTACTCACTAGTCCTATTCAATTATTATTCATTTATGCTATAGCGCCATGGTAGATATGGTGAATAATTTATTGACCACCCACACGACGTACTTACATAAGAAACATCTTTCGGAAGCAAGACCTTGATAAAATGGACAAATATTGGCCTCAAGAGTAGAGTACAACCATTGTTTTCCAGTTGTTTGTAAATCCTGGGACTGGGAGATGTCAGGAAGTTCGAAGTGAGGTGCTATGAGAGAGACAAGGTCCCTTTGTATGATCGCGCCTCTTTTTCATTCAACGAGAAGAAAAATCCACTTCTATGATCGTGCCTCTTTTTGATTAAAGACAGTGCCTCACTATGACTAGAATCATTTTTAGCTCAAGAGTTTCGGGTCGTGCCTTTTCTTAATTTATGATTGTGTCTGTTTTAGACTGTAATTCTGGATTGTATGAGGGTTATACTGCAAAACATGCGAAGCCAGAATGTGGAAAGGGAAAACCGAAAACCGAAAACCGGAAATGGTTTCCTCGTGCGCGGAGCGCTCCGTAACGGTTCGCTCGAATCGTTCAGCGCAAGCGCTCCCCAACTAGTTGCTCTCCGTTTATTGTGAGACTGACATAGCGGTCCCCAACAATGCTGGTTGAAGTGCACCGACCCAACATGGGTTGTGTTTGAGCGGTCCAGCACAACAAAATACTCCATGTTCAGTACCCTGCAACAACAGATTTTTGTATGGTCGGCTTTGGTCACTACGCACTAGTGCTATTTAACAAATATTGGCCACAAGATTACAGTAACCCTTGTTTTGAAGCAATTCATAAATCATGGGCCTGAGAGATATCGGGAATTTAGCGGTGACCTACTATTTCCAATGGTGTGGGCCGTGTCTCCTGGGAATAGCGGTGACACAAGATCAGTCGCCATGGTTGCCGTGCTGTGGGGAACCGCCCATCAAAGAATCGTGAGATCTGTTGGCACAGGTCCTAACCTCGACGATGATGTAGCCGAGTTCGTTTCGGTTATACACGCGTACGAGACTAGGAGCGGCTGTCTGATTTCCAGACGATGGTCTAGAGTTGTAGTTCCGCATGAAGATGATATGCACGTACTAAACTAGTGGCTAAGCAAGCTAGAGGGTTTCTGAACTTAGAGGAAGGCTAGCTAGCTAGCTTAAGCTAGCTGTTGGATACACTGGAAGCATGATCTATTGAAGCACACCTCGGTGAAAGCTCACTCACGTGGACACATGAGATTTTAGGGCCAGAGCAGCTGATCGACATGGTTTGGGCTGGGAATTCCCCGCCTTGGCACAAACCAAAACCTAGATGAGTTGCCACAGCTCCTCTCGGAGCACATGGTTCGGAAGCTAACCAAACAAGGCCTGAAGGATGTACGGCACTCCACATGGTTCGGAAGCTAACCAAACAAGGCCTGAAGGATGTACGGCACTCTCACGTTGCCACAGCTCCTCTCGGAGCACCGAAGCTAACCAAACAAAACAATGTTCATCACGAAAGAAGCAAGCATATCGACACACGCTATCACTTCATACGTGAGTGTGATGAGTTGCGCAAGATTGTGCTTGAACTTGTCAGAACTAATGAGCAGCTGGCTGACAACCTTACAAAGGCACTTGGAAAACTGAAGTTCTTTGAAATTAGAAAGAAGATTGGGATGGAAGGACACCAAACTTAAATGTTTAGTCTGCTGTCCCATTTGATTTCCTTTGATCAGGTTGTATCAGGACGATCCTGCTTAGCTCGTGCCGTAGCTTGGTTAGTCTTTGCATCAAATTAGTAGTACTAGTCTGAACTTTGAATTCTCAGTACACGGTCGACAGTAGCACAAGATTAAGATCACGATGCAGACGGTTTAGTCCGTGGGAAGCATAGGATTTGGTGAAGTTTGTTACATCTCCAATAAAAAAGAAAGAGCCGAAAAGACAGACGCATTATGATGTCGCCAAAACTGTTTCTCTGGTCTCTGAATTTTTTCCTGTTCTCCAAAGACTTTTCGTCAGGTATTCTATTGGAGATTAGCAGAAAGATTTTGAGCAAACAATTCCGATCGCGGTTAGTTTCAGGGACTGAACCCAACAAGAGAAGCATGTGTTTCAGGGACCTGAAACTAGAGGGGAAACTGATATGCATGTGTTAATCCCGAGCCTTCCTCAACAGCCAGGCGGAAACTTGCGGACGGCCGAGATGACCCTCCTCTTCGGAGGCGGATTTACAGCAGATGTCAAGAACCTCTTCTTCTTCCTCACTGCATCATCATGCCTATCCACCAGCAATGGCTCAGCCCCATCCTTTGCGGTACTGTCGGCAGCAGCAGCAGCAGCAACAAAACTCTTCGGGTCGGCAGATGACGCCGGTGGCATCACCTCGATGGCACTGCTTTCTCTTTCCGGCTCACCGGGGACATCATCGACGGTGCGGGACGATCGTTCCTCTCCACCCTCCTTCCTCACATCCACCATCCCCTCAAGGAGCACTTCCACTCTGTCCTCGATGACGCCACCGGTGGCACCCTTCTCACCGTCGCCGGCCTCCGGGGCAGGCGAAGCAGCGGGGAAGCGGCCGCAGCCGGGCGGCCAGGAGCGCTTGGCGGAGACCCTCCTGGGCATCACCCCGCGGGCCGCCAGCCGCGCCCCGATCGGCATCAACATCACCATCAGGACACAAGCCCTTCAAATCTAGAAAAAAAAACTGCATGCACCTCTAAATTTAAACAACCCTAAAGAAGATGATAAGAACCTGATAAACCCTAAGATTCCGATTGCGCAGACGCCAGCCGAGGTATTCACCTTGCACAGACGCCAGACGAGCCGCCGTGGCGACGGCTGTTGGCGCCGCCTAGGGATGGAGGGAGACGGAGGTAGGTGGAACCGTTGAAGTGGAGGAGCCGGCCGTTTTTTCCGATTCCGATGAACCGAGGTTAGGGCTAGGCGACCATTAAAGCCTAGCTGCCATGAAAGGACTGGGGCGTGCTCCTAGAATTGGGGCCAATAATATGCCTGTGCATATCTATGTTTGGAAGAAGGAAAATACGTCGGGTATATGTTTATCCAAAGTTAAATGCGTATTATAATTTTCCAAACAATATTTTGCCAAGATTTGATTTATTTTATATTTTCATAAGATTTAATTTGATTTGAGTATGATAGGGAAAAGAAATCAAAGTTTCAATTTTGTTGAGGTTTTGATAAGATTTAATTTAATTTTGAGATGAGTAGGGGAAGGCAAGAATGTATTTTTCTCATTTTTAGGTTAGATATATGCGTTTTTTCACAGGGAAAAGGGAAGGTTTATTCCATTACAATATAGTTACAATGGCGAGGTAGTAGGTCCTCTAAACATAGAGGAACACCCTACAAACCACACTACCGCGACTCTGTGCCATCATAAGATGTCAAACAATATGCTACCCTATTTTGTTCTCGACCAATCTTCTGTGGAACAAAATCCCTCTTCTTCATTACAACCTCGATCCACGTCACAATGTGCACACCTACCGATCAGGAAAGACTTGCATTTGACAATTAAGATAAAGATGCGCAAGAGTTAGACGGAACCATGGCCTAGAGGCTAGTGTAGTAGTATAGTCAAAACCATGCCATGCATTATTGCATGTATCCCGGCCTCCGGTGCATCATTGCAATTAAACAGGACCTGATAGGCCGCAAAGATAAGCGATCCATCGTCACGTCATAGCACCATACCGGTCATCGCCGAACCATCCCTCACAGAGAAGGATACATCCATGCACAAGGTATGGGCTTTACCATTTATGGGAGGAAAAAAGAATTAGAATCGGCCGAGCGCAAGACCGATGGGCTACCTCAGAGATGTCACATCATTGTACATATCCCAAGTGCCTCGACGAGACATGTGACGAACCTACTTCCCCTTGCCTGCTAGTAACTTAGCTACGCATCCCCTCATCAACATGCATCTTCTTCTTCCCCGAGCAGGCGCATCTTCGGTGAGAGCCCACCACAACACCATCCTATAGCTATGTTGCTTTATGCCCTCTCAGGAAGCGGGAACCAACAATCGTAGACATGATGGTGCGAGAAGCATCCAGTGGTTCGTGCGAGTGGGCCGTGATGGTGTGATAGAAGGCCACACGCCGATCGAGGATGAAAGAAAGGGAGGGCAACGACAATGGTTCTGCGCGTAGGCGGCTACGACATGCACCTGATAACTATGAGGTGCGAGCTAACGAGGCTCTGAGCTCAAGCATAGGAAGATCGAATCGGGTTGCAAAAGAGTGGACTCCACATGTTTCTACGAGCCTGCCACTGCGCTCGTGCAAGGTCGTGCCTGCCGCCAACCTCCCCGAGGCAACCACGGTAGGAACCACGTTCAACCGGTGCAATGACCTACGATGGGGGGTCTACGATGTCTACAATCAGCCGTTGGGATATCTCCAACTGGCAATTGCAAAATTTATGATCAGCACCTATAAAAGTTGGACAACGACCGCCAGTAGGGAAAGCGAAATGTGCGACTGGTTGTTGTCAAAGCTAATTTTGGTGAACGTAATTGGTGATTTTTCATGTATATATGAATATATCAGTGGGTGGTGCATAGTGATAAAGGTAAGAATTTTGTTGAACTAATCCGTTGTCAACAGATAAACAATTATGTTACATTATGCTCAAACGTGACTTGTTGACCTTTAAGTAATATATTCAGGTGGAGAAACTCCTTCGGTGATTCTCAATGCATATCAAAATATTCACGCATACAATTAGATCTACTTTATCAAACTGTACTCTAGGACCATGGTGAAGGATCCTCAGCAGGCCCTCATGACTCTGACGACGAGGGTTCGGAGCAAGGTGATGCCCCAACTGCCACTCATGATCAAGTGCTGATGCTGCTCAAAGCCGCTCCCCGCCGAGTCGAGGCTTTGCTAGACTCAGCTGCCCGGACTGGCGCCGAGATGGCGCTTCAGACCGTGCTGAGCTGGTATCCCAAGCTGAGCCTGGCTCGGCTTTACACTATGCGAGACGGGGCAGCCGACCTTCTTGAGGCGGCCTATACTCAGGTGAACCGTCTTGCCATAGCCATGGACGGGTGGTTCCCTCATACTGAATACACTCCTGTTCTTGACGACGCTGGGATGCCGATCCCTCCACTTCCTATCACTGCCTTGGCCGACGACAACCCTTCTGCTGGCGGACGTGCCCGAGGATGTCAAGGTAGTCAACCTGCACGCTCTTCAAGTTCTTATCTCTATCATGATGACTTTTCCGACAGCGGCTCGTCCCGTACTTCACCTAAGGCCACCTCAAAACGGACAAGTGCCAAGGCAGCTGATGTTGGGCCCTCCAAGGCGCGGGAAGACTCGACGGGGCCTAAGCAATCGGAGGTGACTGCTGGCCAGAGGGTCCGACTGCGCCGGAGCAAGTAGTTCCAACCGTTACACCAGTGCCAACCACTGCTCCGACTGCTTCGACCGTACCGCCGACCTCCATCGCTCCTGACGCCTAGCTAGTGAATCTTATGTCTTTTACTGCAACTTTTGCAAGACTTTGCTAAATTTCAAGGACACCCATTGGGGATGTTGTGATGTAATGTACTCATTCGGCCTTGAGCCTCTTATCTTTGCTTATTGCATAATTTTCTTATGTGATCAACTTCCTGCTTTTTGCTTTATCGTTTTTGCTCTTTGCCATTTTCCCTTGGGGGTATAAATCCATGTTTGCCAACAGACGACGTGTGGTCTGGTGTCGGCTCACAAGATCATACACCGCTGGGATTTGGTCATTGAGGCTAAACTGTTCTAGCGTTAGCGCGGAAGGATTCTGCATAGACTTAGTTAGCCGATTGCTCCATGCCGACTGCTTGGTGCATCGATCGGGGACGCAATCGACGGATGGCGCCGTCGGCCATGATCCCCTTTCAGAGTGATTTTACGTGTGAGACGTGGTACTACAGGTCCGACCAGCTACTGCTTCATCGATGCCACAGTCAATTTGTGATCTGTGCTCGTGTCGCATGCTAGCTTGGCTTCGAAACTGTAGTTCTCACATTTTTATTTCTTTTATACTTGCGGCCGTGCGGTCGGTCAGTCCCCGAGTGAGGTTGTTCACCTATCTCGGGAATGACAAGGCTTTGCCCCCGAGGTTTGCCCAGAGACGAGAAGCTTATATAAAGACAATCGAATGCCATCTCTCAGATGCATGACAGCTTTACTGATTGAATGCTTGATAGCATGAATACACTCACATGACTCAACTGTAAAACGGGCATAATAGCTCGGCGTTCCAGGGACGCTGTGTCTCCACTCCTGAAGTATCTTTATGCCGAGTGCCTTTCGTGCAATCAATGAGGTAATATGCATTGTTCTTGAGTGCTCTGCTGACGATGAAAGGACCCTCCCAGGGTGATGATAACTTGTGCTGACCATCTGACTTCTGGATTCGGCGGAGCACCAAATCGCCTTCGCGGAAAGCGAGGGGGCGGATCTTCTTGCTATGGTAGTGCCTCAGCCTTTGCTGATAAATCGCCGACCTGGACAGAGCCAACAGACAAGCTTCTTCCTTCAGATCAACATCGTCTTCTCGCGCTTCCTTGGCCTCTGCTTCGGTGTATAGGGCACACCGAGGTGAATCGAATTCTGTGTCGGCTGGGATGACTGCTTCTGAACCATACACCAGGAAGTATGGGGTGAATCCGGTTGATCTGTTGGGCGTGGTTCTCAGACTCCACAAAACTGCTGGGAGCTCATCAATCCAGGCCCCAGGTGCTCTTTCGAGTGGTTCAATCAATCTAGGCTTGATGCCTGCAAGGATGAGACCATTGGCTCTTTTTGCTTGGCCGTTTGATTGGGGGTGCGCTACTGATGCCACATCGAGCCGGATGTCGTACTCGGATGCATACCGAGCCAATGCCCCCTTTGCAAAGTTCGTGCCGTTGTCGGTGATGATGCTGTTTGGCATTCCATACCGACTTGCGACATCGGCAATGAATCGAACTGTTGTCAGACCATCCAGCTTCTTGATTGGGCGTGCCTCGATCCACTTGGTGAATTTGTCGACTGCAACCAGTAGGTGGGTTAAACCACCCCTTTCCCACATGAACGGCCCAATCATGTCCAGTCCCCAAACTGCAAACGGACATGTTATTGGAATTGTTTTGAGCGCCGACGCCGGGAGATGACTCTTGGCCTTGAACCGCTGACAACCATTGCAGTGCTTAACCAGATGCTCTGTTGCGGCTCGCGCTGTCTGCCAATAGAAACCATGGCGAAATGCCTTGGCTACTATTGCAGTTGCTGATGCGTGATGACCGCATTCGCCTTGATGAATATCCCGGAGCAGCTCGAGCCCCCTGTCCTCTTCTACACATCGCTGGAGAACTCCAGTTACACTTCTGTGCATCAGTTCATTGTTGATGATGGTGTATGCACCAGATCGGCGTTGTATCTGCCTAGCTTCAGCTTCATCTGGGGGGAGAGTTCCATCGACTAGGAAATTTCTGATCGGCTGTGCCCAGGTCGGAGCGGTGACAACTGTCATGACCATTGCATGCTGTGGTGCGATTGCTTCTTCTTGCTCGGCTTCTTGTACTTCTGTCATCTCGGAGTCAATCTAAGGATGGCAATGGGTAGGGTATGGGTCGGGTAGACCAATACCAAACCCATACCCTTATAGTTCATGGGTACAAAATTCTACCCATACCCTTACCCACGGGTATGAAACTTTACCCACACCCATACCCTACGGGTACCCGTACCCATTGGGTAGATAAAATACGACATAAATTATTAACAATTTTAAACTAATAATTAGCACATTGACAAAAAATTCTCACATAGACAAAACAAAATTATGTCAACTCAAACAGAAATCTTCTCAATTCAGTGGCAAATAACTAGCAGCCATCATCCGATACAAACATAAGCTAGTTGGAAAATAACTCAACCGATTACAAGTCACGTAACAAAAATAACAATTGATACAATAGTTGGCATCATCCAACAACTATCAGCCATCACCCAACACAAGCAGAAGCTAGCAGCCATCCCATAAATAGGTAGAAGCCAACACAAACAACAACTATTAGCCACTAAGCCACCACCCAACACAAACATCGGCTGCATCTTCACTCCTGAATGATGATTGAAGTAGACTCATCCTTCAGTAAATTATGATGTTGCAATCCTAGAATTTAAGATCATAGCATTTTAGTAATTTACCATCTCTTGTTCGTCATCATCAAGAACATTCTGAAATGTAGCAAAGAGAGTAGAATTCCAACCACCTGAAGAAAGAACCAACATTAGAGCGCAAATGGCAAGTTAGTTCCAAGTAAAGAAACGTGCAACTGCAAAATCTGATTACCCAAAAGATCGGCACGAGACCAATCTTGCATACACATAAGAGCTTCAGCCACATTAGGAGTAAGTCTACTACGATGCGCACTAAGTACCCTTCCACTAGTACTGAATGCACATTCTGAAGCCACGGATGTTATGGGAATAGGTAATATATCACGAACAAGATTTTGCAAGGTAGGAAACCTGGAGCCCCCAACCTTCCACCAATTGATGATATCCAATTCTTGTGTTCTAGGAAGAGTAGCTTCTTCCAAATACAAGTCCAATTCTGTATGGATTGATGAAGAAGGGGCAGAGGGGCGACTAGACAAATACATATCCAGGAGTTTCATTGCTTCATCTTCTTCTCCAACTGGCTCGGCAACAGAAGCATCCCATGTACCCTCACCTTCAACTTCATCTTCATACTCCTTCACCAATTCTATCAATAACTTCCTCACATTTTCTATTTCCGTGGCTGCATGCTCTCTTCCATAAAGGGGACCATAAAGAGCATTGAGAATATGAAGTTTATACCTTGGATCAAGAACTGTTGCAACGGACATAAGACCATGGATATCTTTCCAATACTTCTCAAACTTATCCTTCATTTTCTCAGACATATTTTGTATAAGCTCAATGTCACTCTTACCCCATTTCCTTATGGCTAAGCGAATGGTAACCACTTTAGGTAAAAACAGATTTGTTGTGACATATTTGGTGCCCGAGAATGACTCAGTGATATCAAAGAAGAGCTTCAGTCTATCACATATTTCTTTTGCAAACTTCCAGTCATCTTTGGTTGGGCAACACGTAAATTTCTTTTCACGTGGTGCCTTTAATTTTTCAAATATCTCTCTGTATTTTAGTGCAATGCTAATCATGATATAAGTTGAATTCCATCTAGTCTTACAATCAAGAGTTAACCTTTTGTTATACTCTATGTTCAAAGTTTTTGCCATCTTTTCAAACTTCTCATGCCTTTTAGGTGTGGCTGACCAAAATGCAACACTATCACGTACCCTCTCTATTCCTTGATCTAAGACACTCATTCCATCTTTCACAATTAAGTTTAATATGTGAGTGCCACAACGCATATGCACTAATCAACCATTCAACATGAGAGAGCTTGTATCCAACTTATCTGGCAAAATAAACCATAGCCTTGTCATTTGATGTGCAGTTGTCCAAAGTGATGGTGGATATCTTCCTCTCAAGGTGCCACTCAACAAGACACTCGTATAATGCTTCACATATAACCTCAGCTGGATGTGTACATGGCACATAAGCAAACCTATTTAACAAAACAAAACATAAGCGAGTCATGAGTACACATAAGCATGGTCTGGTAAGAGCTAGTAATTAAATTATGCCATGTACAGATTTTTACCTCATAAGAAAGCTCTTCAAGTTCCAAGAATCATCTATGTAATGTGCGGTGACAGCCATGTAACCTCTTTTTTGATAGCCTGATGTCCACAAATCTGTAGTGACAGCCTTTCGGTGTTTGAATGTTGCAAAGAAATTCACCAGCTTATCCTTTTGAGAAGCATGCATAGCCACAATATCATTCCTAATGGTATTTCTGCAAACCATCTTAAACATCGGCTGCAAAGAAGAACAAAATCTACGGAAACCACTATGATCCACAATAGATAAAGGATACTCATGTTCACATATCATCAATGCAAGATCTCTCCTAGACTTCTCTTGGTCAAAATCACATTTTCTATACCCACTTTGCCACCTTCACCTTTTGTAAACCTTAATTTTTGTTGCTTCAGGCCTATAGGTGCATGCCTAGCAGGACAAGATTCTAAGTTCAAACGTAAGTGATTGGTGCCAGCTCTTGGTCCTGCAGTAAGTTTACTGTGACAATAATTGCACTCGGCTTTCCATACTCCATTGTCTAATATCAGTTCCATATCATTCCATACTGCCGATGTTAGCTTCCTCTTACAACCAGCTCTGCTAGATGTAGTAGTAACTTGAGATGTTGGAGTAGTAACTTGAGATGTCGGAACAGCTTCAGGTGTTGGAGTACCATGTTGAGACGCTGAAGGAGCTGAGTTTCCATTGCCGGCAGCAGCCACAGCCGAGCCTTCTGCTCCATCTTGGGAAGCCATTGATCTATACATGACACATAATAAATTAGTACATCTAGGCTTTCGCAAAAAAAAAAATTAGTACATCTAGGATCAGTGCATTGTGATTGATCATGGACTGGCTGATTAGTACATTTAGGATGACGAGTACTCCATACAAAATAATTAGTACACGGAGATGACAAATGAAAAATGCATCACAAGTCCGCCAGAGTACTAACAACTGAAAATAAGATTAGTAAATTTAGAGTGAGAGGTCCATACTGGTTATCACTAGAGCGGAGAGACGGAGATCTTGTTGAAGCAACCTTTTTGATTAAAATCCACATATAGATAATCTTTATAGGAGAAAATAGTCTTCTGAAGATGCTTTAATTGTGTTAACTTTCTGCCGATTGTACCGTTTGTTAAGTGGTAAAAATACAGTTGTTAGATGATAAATATATAAATAAATAAATCCTTATATCCAATCTAACAAATGGATCACGCTACCAGTGGGTTAACTTCGGCGAGATATAGCGGCAGCGACCAGCGGTGGAGGGGCGTGATGGCGGGGCGCGTCGGCGGCAACCGGTGAAGCGTGATGAAAACGCGGCGATGAACGGTGAGGCGCAACGGTGACCGTCGGCGACTGAAAAATCAGATCGTTGGTTGCTTTAAAAATGATGGATAAAGATCAAACTGTCCTCTATATGAGAAGAGTTTGCTAGTTTATAGTGTTCTAGGAAAGAAAATATATATGTTAAGATAAAAATTTAAGTATAAGAGAAAAAGAATTTTCTCAAGTTGCTTTAGCTGTGTAAACTTTTCCTCGATTCTACTATTTGCTAAGTGGTAAAAATACAATTTGTTAGGTGGTAAAAAATGGGAAAATTATTAAGTAAATGCCATGTATCAGCCAAGAAGTGAGTCATGGCTAAGACTTTTTTTTCAGGAATAGTCATGGCTAACACTGGGATGCACAGGAACGATGGGAGGTTAGTACACTTATATTATAAGTATATATTCATCAGGGGATTTAAAGTGAAAAAAGAGATCAACACGTTGTCAACTCCTGAAGAGATAACCGATAAAACTGGGAGTGCACAGGAGGGGCTCCTCCTTAGCCACTTTGTATTATTAATAGTGTTACTAGTCTGTAGTTTTTATTTGTCTTTGAATGCATGTTTGACACACGGGGATGGAGTTTGCTCCCTCCCGTCCCTTCCCTCCCCGCCATTGCCTCCCTCTCCATCGGCAAAGGCACGACCGGGCAAAGTTCGGCCGGTGCCAGTGGCGGCAGGGATCTGTCATCCTCTCCATGGTGGAATCGGTGCGGGCCGGGGATGCTGGTTGTGCGTCAGGCGACATAGGCGGAGCATGCTCGAGGATCAGCGACGGCGGCTACGCGGCGACTAGATCTGAACCGCGGATGACTGTCTACATCGTGGTTGCGGAGGCTGCTGCTCGCGGCGGCGGCATGTCTCCCTTCCTAGCGTGGTCGTCTAGCGATGCTGCGGTGGATGCCGGGGCGGCAGGCTCGGGCAGCGGTTGATGATGGACTTTTGGTCTAAGTGATGTGAGGTCATGCGTGGCTGACCATGGGGTGATATGCGAGGGATTCAAACCCTAGTGCCTAGATCTGATGGTCGTGGCGGTGGTTGCCGCTGTATGGGCGACGACATCGGCTGGTTTGGTGGTGGGTGCTCTCTATAGCGCCCTGAATTAGGTAAGCGACCCCTCTTCTTCAATGGCGGTGGACTCCATGGTTGTCTGGGAGACTCGGAGAATGGATCTCGAGATGGTCACGGCTCTTTGGAGGTTGTAGTCGGTATGGGACGTCCCCTCCATCAAAAGATCGGGTTAGATGTGGCTTGACAGATGACACATGCGTCTGTTCCAGAAACGTCCAGCAATGCCTATCACCGACAACTGAAGGCACCGGCGGATGCATCACAAGCGAATGCTATGCACGACATTTCATGTGAAGGGTAAACTCCATTTTCTATAAACCGGATGCACTCCGTGTACAAATTAGATCATACCTTTCAAAGTATCAGGGTTTCAGACGAAAACTCAAATGTTGCAAATACATTTTATTTTTCAAACCAATTGAACTACAAACATTTTATGTGTTCAATATAAAAAATTGAGAGTACCACCCTCAAATTTTAACCTGTTCTGACTTCATTTGGTATTTTTAATGCATTTAATGATTTGTTTTGAGCAAGATGACCTTGAAATTGAAAAGCTATTCAAATGATCTATGAAAAGGTTCAAACTTCGTATGGTCTCATTATTTCACCTATATAGCATGTGATAAAAAGTTTATAGAGTAACGGAAAAAACTTGATGCACTCCGCACTCCTAGAAAAAGGCTATAGGAGATATTTATTGTAGTGACGCATTAAACAATTGTCTCACTAGTAACTAGGCGTGGCGCATCGGAAAAAAATGCTCGAGTAGTGGCGCTTTTTTTTCCGATGCACCACGCCTAAGGATGGGCCGGCTTGGACCAGCATATTATTGGTGCATAATGAAATTACGCCTCTACTATCTATCATAATAGTGGCGCATTTTGCAATATGCGCAACTACTAAGTCCTTCGGCGTGGCGCATTACAGAAGTGATAATAGACCAGTAAAAAAACATATCGAACTTCACCAAATGCCCACTGATAAATACGTAATGTAGAGCTTCGAGCCTAAACGAACTAAGCTAACAACACGGTGTCAATGAAAAATATTAATTATGTTGTAGTACTAAACAATTGTTAGTCACAAAAAACGTTAGTTAATTTGATTGAAAATGAATATCTGTACTCGCTGGATATATACACAATGAAGTAAGCATAAATCCCAAACTAAGATAATATGTCACGTCCGAATCATAGACCGGACGAGGGCCAACATGTGCGGATATCATAACCATGGCACTATATAATAATGAACAATAATACAAAGTAAGATAATTATACAAGCATCTATATAAATCATACAAGCAAGATTTTTTTCTTTTAAAAAATATATAAGAACAAGAGGCTCACCACGGTGGTGCCGGCAACGAGATCGGCGTGGGCGATCGACGGCGGTGAGGATGGGGACAGGGACGAGATGACACCCTAAATCACACCTACACACATGCAAAAAAGTTAATTTCAGCAAGTGTCATGGTTTCAGTCATTTCATCAAACACCTCTTGTGCATAGGAAGGGAAACCAAACTAGCACACACCTCCCACACCTTCGATCTGGAAAAAACTGAGGAGAGGTGGCATGCAGGGCGAGTATATATAGGGAAATTTCTAGTCCCGATTGGGGTCAAAAGCTAGGACAGAAGAGACACCATTCGTCCCGGTTTGCGCCACGAACCGGGACTAAAGAGTGTCGCCCCTGACCGAACACCATTAGTCCCGGTTCGTGTCTCAAAACGGGACTAAAGGCTCACATGAACCGGGACTTATGACTTCCAAGCCCTGTCAGAAGTCCTGACCGCTTGAAATGGGACTAATGCACTCATTAGTACCGGTTCGTAGCATGGTCGGGACTAATGCTCTGATCAGGGTTGGACCAAAGGTCTGTTTTCTACTAGTGTAAGCAACCAAACTTGTGTTGGGAGTGCCATTCTGGTTGGCCTTCCTCCTGAAAAAGCATGCCATCTACACCAGGCATTGGTTCAGACGACGGCGTCCAATAGAAAGAAGATTATCAAAAGTTAGGCTGGTATGAGAGTAATCATATTGCTACAATAGATGTAGATCTTGAGTACATAATTTTTTTTAAATAGTGATATGTTGTAACTGAGTACTTGAACATGTTATTCAAGATTCATAGAATAAGAAGGGTACTAATAGTTTGAAATATGTGTACGCAAAGCTCTTTGGGTGGAAAATGAACTTTTTCTATACAACGATTAATTTTAAATATTTTTACTACTATCATATTATTCTTTTACGTACTGTACAAAGGGAATTTTCACATATGGTTGTAATATTAATGAAAACATGTGTTGCAGGAAAACACGGAGAAACCGTGTGTCAATGCATACCGAGCCAATGCCCCCTTTGCAAAGTTCGTGCCGTTGTCGGTGATGATGCTGTTTGGCATTCCATATCGACTTGTGACATCGGCAATGAATCGAACTGCTGTTAGACCATCCAGCTTCTTGATTGGGCGTGCCTCGATCCACTTGGTGAATTTGTCGACTGCAACCAGTAGGTGGGTTAAACCACCCCTTGCCCGCATGAACGACCCAATCATGTCCAGTCCCCAAACTGCAAACGGCCATGTTATTGGAATTGTTTTGAGCGCCGACGCCGGGAGATGACTCTTGGGCTTGAACCGCTGACAACCATTGCAGTGCTTAACTAGATGCTCTGCTGCGGCTCGCCCTGTCTGCCAATAGAAACCATGGCGAAATGCCTTGGCTACTATTGCAGCTGCTGATGCGTGATGACCGCATTCGCCTTGATGAATATCCCGGAGCAGCTCGAGCCCCCTGTCCTCTTCTACACATCGCTGGAGAACTTGAGTTACACTTCTGTGCATCAGTTCATTGTTGATGATGGTGTATGCACCAGATCGGCGTTGTATCTTCCTAGCTTCAACTTCATCTGGGGGGAGAGTTCCATCGACCAGGAAATTTCTGATCGGCTGTGCCCAGGTCGGAGCGGTGACAACTGTCATGACCATTGCATGTTGTGGTGTGATTGCTTCTTCTTGCTCGGCTTCTTGTACTTCTGTCATCTCGGAGTCAATCTCCGAGCTGATGATTTCAACCTCTGGCTTGCCGTCGACAACCCCTGGTATTTCCTGCTCTGCTGAGATCAGGGCCTAAGGATCTACTGGCTCTTCCCTTGAAACTGGTATCTCTAGCTCGGAATCGGCAGCCCCTGATGTCGATGGCTCGGATGAGTTCCCGACACCTGGTGCTGCTGCTGCTTTTGCTTTCAACTTCTTTTTCTTGCCGAGATCGTCAGCCCCTGGACCACAATCGGCAGCATCTGGACTTGCCAGGATTGCCAATCCCGCCGCTTCCTGGGCGCCTGACTGCCGCTTCAGCATCGGAATCTTCATTGGTTGAACCAGCTTTTCTTGCCTCAATGCCTCCAGGTCGGTTTCTGATATGAAAATGGACTCAGACTCTGGTGACGGCGTGATAGAGGGATTTGCTCCAACGATACCCCTGGTGGAATGCTTTGTCTGGTGGAGCCGAGCTTGGACAGGGCGTCTGCTGCTTCATTGTTTGCTCTAGGCACATGGTGAAATTCACAGCCTTCAAAATATCCACTTAGCTGCTGCACCAAGAAATGGTAGCTCGCCATATTTGCATCTTTGGCGTCCCAATTGCCTGTACACTGCTGCACCACCAGGTCGGAATCGCCAAAACACTCTATGTTCCGAATGCCGATCTCCTTGGCTAGCATGATGCCATGCACAAGGGCCTCGTATTCAGCAACATTGTTTGACGCTGCGAAATGGATTTGCAATACATAATGCAGCCGATCTCCTTTTGGTGATGTGAGAACAATGCCAGCCTCTAGGCCATTCTTCATCTTGGACCCATCAAAATGCATTCTCCAGAAGTCCGATCCTGGGACGGGTGGCATATATTGAGTTTCAGCCCAGTCCACCAGGAAGTCGGCCAACGGTTGAGATTTGATTGCTGTTCTCGGCTCATACTGGATGCCATGGTTGGCGATCTCAATTGCCCATTTGGCCACTCTGCCGGTTGCATCTCTACTGCCAATGTTGTCGGCTAACGGGGCCGAGCTGACCACCACAATCGGATGAGCTTGAAAGTAGGGCTTCAATCTCTTAGACGCCATGTAGACTCCGTAGCACATCTTCTAGTAGTGGGGATAATTTTGCTTGGACGTTGAGAGTACCTCGCTGATGTAATATACTGGCCCCTGAGTCGGCTGCGCTTTGTCCTTCTCAGGACGCTCTACCACTATCACTGCACTGATCACCCGATTGGTTGCCGCAATATACAACATCATCGGCTCCTTCTCAATCGGTGCGGCCAGAATTGGTGCGGTGGAGAGGATATGCTTCAGCTCCTTGAATGCCTCATCTGCTTGTGGAGTCCATGTGAACTTTTCCGTCTTCTTCATGAGTTGATACAATGGGATTTCCTTCTCGCCCAGCCGACTGAGAAATCGGCTAAGTGAAGCCAAGCAACCGGTGAACTTCTGCACTTGCTTCAAATTCCTGGGTCGATCCATTCGTTCGATTGCGGCTATCTTCTCGGGATTGCATTCGATTCCTCTTTCAGAAACGAGAAATCCCAAGAGTTTTCCGGCTGGAACACCGAACACACACTTCTCTGGATTCAGCTTGATCTGGTAGACTCACAAATTGGCGAATGTTTCCTTGAGATCGTCTAGGAGTGTGACCCCTTTGACCGTTTTCACCACCAAATCATCTACATACACATGCAGATTTCTGCCGAGCTGAGAATGAGTGCAGCGTTGGATGGTGCGCTGATAGGTAGCACCTCCATTTTTCAGACAAAAAGGCATGGTGATATAGCAATAAGCCCCAAAGGGGGTTATAAAGGCAGTTTTTATTTGATCTTCCACAACAAGTTTGATCTGGTGATAGCCAGCAGTGGCATACAGAAATGACAACAGCTCGCAGCCGGCCGTAGAGTCAATGAATTGATCTATACGGGGCAGAGCAAACGGATCTTGGGGGCATGCCTTATTCAGGCAGGTGTAATCGATATGATGGGTCCCGAATTTTGTTGCAACCATTAAAAAAGCTACAAGTGTAGATTAAATTTGCTGCAACGAATTGATGGTAAATATGGTACGTAATTTTTTATTAGATTTTTTGTTGCAACAGTGAAAAAAAAATGCACACAATATTTTTTTGTTGCATCCATGTACCAAAAAAGTTGTAATCGATAGTAAAAAATGCTACCGGCAGCGATTAAAATTCGTTACCATAATTTTTTTTTCTGCAAACAACACCATAAATAAAAAATGTTGCATCCATATACCGAAAATGTTGCAAATGTACCGCAAATGTTGCAAAGGTACCGCAAATGTTGCAGTCAAAACGAAGGGGTACGCGTAAATCTGGACCGTTAAATTGCGGAGATCGGACGGTTGCGGTCTGACCGGCGCCTATCACTGGCCATACCTAAATAGTTCATCCTCACTAACCTATCTATCTTGACATGTAAGCTATCCATATCATCAAGTAGGTCCACCATGCAAAAACTAATTTCCACCAACTCTTCATGCACATGCTCCAATTAATTCTCCATGCATCACAAATAAATATTTTTAAAAATTAAGCACTTAGCTCCACGGTTTATAAATGATTTATTTATAGAAAATCAAATTATAAGTTACCTCTCATGTTATTTTTTCTATTCGACAAATTTTCGATGAATGCACATCTATAGTTGTATCAATGTCCAACTCTTCATGCACATGCTCCCATTTAATTCTCCATGCATCACAAAAAAATATTTAAAAAAATTATGCACTTAGCTCCACGATTTATAAACGTTTTCTTTATAGAAAATCAAATTATAAGTTACCTTGCATGTTATTTTTGTATGCGGTAAATTGTCTATGAATGCTCATTTGTAGTTGCTATCATTGTTTTAGGTTTAGTCAAGGTTGAAGATGTTTCTACTGTCTCTACTCAACTTCTTTTCGCCTCTTATCATTTCACCGATATATTGTCTCTTCATAAACGATTTTTTTTATAGAAAATCACCCATATTATTGGATTTTCATCAAATTATCTTAGATTTGTACTCTAAACAGTATTTTTTGAAAAAAAATATAATCAAATTATAATATGTTTCATAATTTTTCTCATGTTTTAAAACATCAAAGTATTTGTTAATAGTTCCCGCAACAAAAACATCAAAGTATTTGTTAATAGTTCCCGCATCAACGTGCGGAATATCAAAGTATTTACTAATTCAAACATTTAACAAACATTATATGTGCGGTCCTGTGGAGCTTACGAACCACGCCAAACACTGCGACCCAATACACACCCTTCTTCATGGTGTACGGGGCAGAGGCAGTCCTACCACATGACCTCAAGTTCGGAGCACCCCGGGTAACCGGATACGAGGAAGAATAAACAGAAGAAGCATTACAAGACGACAAAGATACGGCTGACGAAGCAAGAGACACAGCCCTGGCAAAATCAGTAGGGTACCAAGACAAACTGCGTACCTACCAAAGCAGTCGACTGCGCACTAGAACCTTCAACAAAGGTGACCTAGTCCTACGACTAATACAAGAGAAGGTCCACAAACTTGCCCCCCAATGGGAAGGACCATTCATAATCTCAGAAGTCATCGGAGGCGGCGCCTACAGGCTGAAGAACCCAAAGACAGACGAGGACGTGGGCAACCCATGGAACGTAGCAAACTTGCGACTATTCTATCCATAGCCCCTATCGGTCGGACATGACTGGCAATTCATGTAAATCGCTTGACCGCAATAAAATAAGTGTTGCCCAAATACTGCCATCTCAAAGCACTCGGGGGGCTGAAGAGGAAACTGCCCCCCGAGCAACTGCTATCGCACACGCGATCTTAATCAAAGCACTCGGGGGCTGAAGAGAAAACTCCCCCCCCCCCCGAGCAACTGCTATCGCACACGCGATCTTACTCAAAGCACTCGGGGGCTGAAGAGAAAACTCCCCCCCCCCGAGCAACTGCTATCGCACACGCGATCTTAATCGAAGCACTCGGGGGTTGAAGAGAAAACTCCCCCTCGAGCAACTGCTATCGCATATGCGATCTTAATCGAAGCACTCGGGGGCTGAAGAGGAAACTCCCCCCCCCCCCCCCGAGAAACTGCTACCACACACGCGATCTTAATCCAAGCACTCGGGGGCTTAAGAATAAAAAAAACCCGAGCAACGCTATCGCTTACGCGACCTCCTCCACGAAGCACTCGGGGTCTCGAGCACAAACCCCACTCAAGAGATGACCATCAACACTCCCATGGCATCCAAGCACTTTTGAAGAAACTTTGGAGGAAGCACAAGTCCATCTAGTCTTCACCCGATCGCCAACGATCACCTAAAGACTCGGGGCCTACTCCCATCGGGAGCGCTGCCGCGCACCCGATAAAAGACAACAAAGGAAACAAAATTCTAGCCTACGCCTGACCCTTCGACTCAAGCGTAGCCTCGGGGGCTACTCCCATCGGGAGCGCTGTCGCGCACCCGATAGAACCCACAGTACCAAGTATAGGATGGACCCGAAGACAGTTCCCAGCAGACTCGAACATAACTCTGAGTTCCAAAAAGGATTCAAGGACAGCTCCTGATGATGAAGACACAGCTTTCGGGGGCATAAAGGCTCAAATATATATTCCATTACAAAGGATAGAGCACAGTTTACATCATAGATATCATCTTCAATACAAAAAGGACTCAACTACATTTGTATAGAAGGCAGCTCCTGTTACAAGAGGAAATCACCCAAGGAATTATGACTTCTACATGTGTGCCCATGAGGGGTAATCGACTCTAGTACAAGAGCATCATCACAGACAAAGTAGGGATGGAAGCAGCAGGCTCATGATGTCAATGACATAACAAAAGGTGAAGCTCGACTTATTTGGGGAGCCATTGGGGATGCTGCTCCACCAGCTTCTTCACCTACTCCTCTAGCTTCTTCTCCAGCTCCGTCCAAACTGCCGGCGAAGATGACGCCGCCGCCTCCAGTTCTACAAGGTCGCCTGCCGCGCTCGTTTAACCAGTGGCTTGACATCGAGGTCTTCTTTAGAGGCAGAGGAGGAAGCAGTTGAAGACGGCTCACCACCACCACCAGAAGAGTCCCCGGAGGAAGAAGAAGTCGAAGACGCAGGTGAAGAACTCCTCGACTTTATGGAGCTGTCACTGCTCGATTCCTGCCCATGCGGATCCATGCTATTGCCACTCAGATCGAATGCGCGGACAGTGACAGTGCTCTCACCGTCAAAGTGACAGCTAAGCATATCACCATCTCGCAAATTCAACCGCCGAGCAAACAAACTCCAAGAAGAACCAAGAAAAATTAAGCGAGAGCTATCAACCTCCAACTCAACATAAGAAGGAGATCGACAGCTCCCCTGAAGGTGCAGAAGCAAGCCATCCAAGGCACGTTCAGAGACAATGGCAGAAAAAGCAGAGGGAAGAAGGATGCGATTGGCACTTTGGCCACGAATACGCAAAATAAAATCATAGCGCCAGAACCCCTCCTCCACGGGAGAAGAGGAAGGCACTGGTGCAGTACCATGACGACCACCACGGCAGGAGCGTGGCGTGCGGCCACCACGGCCACGACGAACACGGCCACGGCCAACACCTCGCCTGGGAACCATGAGCGGAAGAAGAGATGAGGGAAGAGGAAAAGCAGCGAGTTGGATAGAGGCGTGGAAGAGAAAGGCCTATTTATAGAACAATAATCTTTACAGCACAGAGAAGCCAAGACGACAGCAGCAATTAATTCAAAGACCAAACGCCCCAGCCGTCTCGAACTCCAAGACGAAGATGCTTTCCCACGGGACGCACTGTACGCAAGACGCGTCAATTCGGGCACGTTTCCAACGCACGTATGGGAAACTCAACCGGCGCCTGCCGCACGCCACAGCGGCCATTATTATGACCGGTCCAGTAAGATTTGACGGTTCACTGGCAGAGCATCCCTGACAGCCATCAAACAGAGGCATCACTATCCCTGACGAGCGGCGAAGAAAACCAAAACAGATATCAAGGACCCAAAATTCCATCTTTCAGATCTTTTCCCCAAAGGAAGAAAAACATCTTACTCCCATCGGGAGCATACATCATAAGAGCCTCGGGTGCTCCCTCACCTAAAGGTCAGCCACGTGCTCGAGTGAACGCTCGCACTTATGAGAGTCTCGGGTGCTCCCTCAACCCGACGTAAGATAAACAAGCACTCGCCAAGACCATACGGCGCCAAGAGTCTCAGGTGCTCCCTCACCTCAAGAGCCGAAAACGACATTCGAGTGATTACTCGCGAATAACCCCCCGACTGAGCACTCGAAACAAAGCTCCTCGGGTGAATGAGTGAACAACTCGCTTGATGATTTGTTCCAAGTGGGTGCAATGCTATAAGGCTCTGCGCCTCAAAAACACACATTCCTGGAACACGATACACTGTGCCCAGATGCGACGCTAGATTAGCGTGTAGGTAAGACCCCGCTGCGAAGTACGGCCGGGCTAGGACTTGCCGAAGAGCGATTTCACTCCCAAGCTTTCCCATGCGCAGAGCATGATAGATAAGCCGGGCGGACGCGCCTTAGGCTACACACATTACTGGCGGCAAATGAACACCATAAGACCTGAAGCGGCCGGACTTTTTCTCGACACCAGTGTTCCAAGCTCTCGTCGAGGTACGTGGGTTTGATTGGGCTACTGTGGTATTTTCCCTAGTGCAATTCACCGAGGCTCTACCCGTCGACTCCTTGGGCCCTTTCAGCTTAGCATCCCTCGAAACAGGTTTTGTCATGGCCACCAGACTGCCAGCGACCCACGGATGAACCGTGCATATTAATAAACGACCAATGAATGTACTTGAGTCCCTGCGCAACTCTTCGAGTCCCCCAGGCACACGAGGGCTACTGACGAGGGTTGACCCCACGACTCCTACGGATGAGCCTACCTGGTGTCCATGAAGGCAGAAGGCCCATGAAGATACGGCCTCGGCCTACTAGATGGCACCGACGTAGAAGTCCTCGAGTCACAAGGAAGGTGCGAAGACCTGCCGTACGGAGCAAGCTAGGGTTAGGAAAGTTTACCTGTACACGTAGATGAACTCCCCGAGACCTAGCCCGGTATATAAGGGCTAGGAGGGACGACACCAAAGACATCCAATCTCACATGTAACCCTAGCCTTGAGCACTCTAGCCTTGGCCTTCATTGTAATCGTATCTCTCCAATTAATAATACCGAGCGGGAGCGAGCCTCCCTGTTTGCCGACGTGCTATCGTCCAACCTGCGCCTCTCATGACTAACTCAGGGTCCCTGACCATGGGATTTGCCGGGGTTGATCCCCGTCAAGAGTCGATCTGGTTCGAGGTCGCCGACCTCAGCAGCCCATACCATGCCCTCTTGGGATTGCCCGCAATCGCCAAGTTCATGCTTAACTCATATGAGCCCTACTTGAAGATGAAGCTGCTAGGTCCGAATGGCATCATCACTGTCGCCGGGGACTTCAGGAAGTCTCTCGAGTGCTCGTCCGCCGGTGCAAACCTGGCCGATTCCTTGGTGGTGGTCGAAGAAAAGTGCCAGCTCGACAAGGTGGTGGAATTTTTGACAGGCGACGCAACGTCGCACGATTTCCTCTGCGTTTTTCATGGCTGTGGGCCAGTAAAAACCAGCTCGGAATGCTTTGGACACGATCACCCGACTGCTCGCGTGGTGCCCGCAGGTGCCTTCATGGATTTCCAGCAATAAGGCTTTGCCGTCCTCTTCGTCAATGCACCTTTGGAGTATCTGGGTGATGCTGCGCTTATATAGTTGTCTGTTGATCACCGTGAATGCCTTGGATCGATGGCTGATGCGTCGTGCTTCGGCCATGTCTTGTGGTAGCGTTCTTTCGATTAGGAATCGGAGGAACGGTTTTGTCCAGACAGGTCCTTCGAACTCTGTCAGGGCTGTGATGTCGGATGTGCTGGTGCTTGTTCCTTCTGATGGGGTTGCTGCTGCCACCTGCGTTATTTCTGTTGCGTCTTTGCCGTCCACGACCTCTTCAGGTGTTGCTGCCTGCACCTTGATGGATCTCCGGTTGATGCTTTCGAGAAAAACGCCAGGTGGGACGGGCGCCCGGGTTGAACCGATGTTCGCGAGCTCGTCAGCTTCTGTGTTGTTGTCCCTGGTGATGTAGTTGAGCTCGCAACCGTCGAAATTTCCTTCGAGTTCGTTGTAGAGCTTTTGGTAGGCCGCCATGTTGTCGGCTATTGCGTTGCAGTTTCTCATCGTCTGCTGGACAACGAGATTGGAGTCCCCGTAAATTATGAGGCGAGTGGCTCCGCATGTTTTGGCCATGCGCATGCCATGTAAGAGTGCCTCGTATTCTGCTTCGTTGTTGGAGGCGTGACTGAAGTTGATCTGGAGGACGTATTTAAGCTTTGTTCCTTTGGGGGAGATGAGTACAACTCCTGCCCCAGCTCCTTGTTGTCTCTTGGACCCATCGAAGAACATTGACCATGAGCTTGATAGGTCTGGGGGGCCTGGTGTTGAACCTCCGTCCACTCAACCAGGAAATCTGGGAGTACTTGGGCTTTGATGGCTGTTGGGTGCTTGTACTGCAGGTCTCGTGGGCTGAGCTCGATGTTCCACTCGGCGACTCATCCGATTGCTCCAGGGTTGTTCAGTATGTCAGCGAGTGGTGCGCTGCTCACGATTGTGATAGGGTGCTCGTCGAAGTATTGGGACACCTTTCTTGAGGTCATGACGATGGCTAGTAGTAGCTTCTGATAGTGCGGGTACCGCTGCTGGGATTTGGTCAGGAGCATGCTGAGGTAGTAGATTGGTCTCTGAATGCTCTGGACCTTGCCTTCTTCTGCGCGTTCGACAACGAGCGTTGTGCTTACCACACTGCTGCGTGCTGCCACGTAGAGGTATAACTTCTCTCGTTCCTTGGGTACCGCCAGGATTGGTGGGGTCGAGAGTGTCTTTTTCAGGTCCGCGAAATCTTGGCGGGCTTCCTCCGTCCACTCGAATTTCTCTCCTTTCCTGAGCAGTTGATAGAAGGGCAGCGTGCGTTCGCCTAGCCTGCTGATGAAGCGGCTTAGGGCTGCGAGTTTTCCAGTGAGCTGCTGTACTCCTTTGACGTCGGTTGGTTCTTGCATGCGGGTGATGGCTTGGACTTTCTCGGGATTTGCTTCGATTCCGTGGGCAGAGACCATATAGCCAAGCAGCTTTCCTGCCGGTACGCCGAAGGCGCACTTCTTTGGGTTGAGTTTGATTCTGTATTTGTTGAGCGCCGCGAAGGTTTCGCGCAGGTCGTCGAGTAGTGTGGCTTCTTTGTAGGTCTTGATGACGATGTCGTCCACGTAGACTTGCACGTTTCTTCCGATTTGCTCCTTCAAGCAGGCCTGCATCATTCGTTGGTACGTGGCGCCTGCGTTTTTGAGCCCGAAGGGCATGGTACTGTAGCAGAATACTCCATAGGGGGTGATGAACGATGTGTGCTCTTCGTCTTCTTCCTTCATCCTGATCTGGTTGTATCCTGAGTAAGCGTCAAGAAAGGAGAGTAGATCGCACCCTGCTGTTGAGTCGATTATCTGATCGATTCTAGGCAGGGGGAAGTGATCCTTCGGGGAATGTTTGTTGACTGGTCCGTAGTCGACACACATGCGCAGCACAGTCGTGTCTTTCTTTGGCACCAGCACTGGGTTGGCTATCCAGGTGGCTTTCTTCGTTTCTCGGATGAACTGAGCATCGAGTAACCGGTTGACTTCCTCTCTGATTGCTCTGCGCTTAGGCTCCGAGAATCGTCTCAGCGCTTGCTTCACTGGCCTCGTGTTTGGCTTGATGCGTAGGGCGTGTTCCGCGGATTCGCGTGGTATCCCAGGCATGTCGGCTGGGCACCAGGCGAATATTTCCCACTCGTCTCGAAGGAAGGCAACGAGAGCCGCTGCCTGTTCCTCTGGTAGGTGGGTGTACACGCGGACTGTTTTGCCCGGGTCCGTCGGGTGCACTTGGTGAGTGACTGTGTCGCCGTCGATGCTGAAGTCACGTCCGTACTCCCTGGATTCGCTTCGGTTTACCAATGGGAAGGTACTCTTGTCCGTCACCATGGCTATTTCTCTGAGTTCTTGTTTGGCTCCGAATGTGTCGGAGATTCTGTGGAAGTCACGATCACATTGATCTGATTTGATGAAGCTTCCGTTGATCGTGAGGACTCCTGATGATCCTGGCATCTTGAGCTTGAGGTAGGCGTAGTGTGGGACCGCCATGAATTGCGCGAATGCTGGCCGTCCCAGTATGGCGTGATACTGTGATTGCCAGTCGAGTACCTCGAACTCGAGGACGTGCTTTGCGAAGTTACGTCGGTTTCCAAAGACGACTTCGAGTTCGACGGCTCCGAGTGATGTGGCTGCTTCTCCTGGGACTACCCCGTGCAACTCGGTGCTTGATTTTCTCCATACCGATCGTGGGATCAGCATCTTTTGCAGGGTGCTGGCGAAGATGATGTTCATGCTGCTGCCTCCGTCCATGAAGATCCGATCCATGTCGTATCCTCCGATTTGTGCATCGAGCACTAGGGGTGCATGCCCCGGTCTTGGGACTGCGGGTGGGTGGTCGTCTTGTGAGAACGTGATGCTGATCTCCGTTCCATGTAGCTGGTAGACTTCGACTATGCTTATGCTCTCAGCTGCTCTGGCCTGCAGGGTTTGGGCGTCGCGTTGTGCTTGCGGTACCCTTCCTTCTTGGATCATGAGTACCTGTGCTTGCGACGGGCTGTGACGTCCTTCTGGGTTTGAGGTCGGCGATTGCTCGGGTCGTTGGTTGCGTCTGTCTTCTTTCTGCTTCTCCTTCTTGAGGTCATCGGCTAGCTCGTTGAACAGACGGCAGTCTCTCAAAGTGTGACCTGATCTGACGCGTCCCCAGTCATCCTCGAAGTTGTGGATCGTGCAGGGTCCTGCTAGCTGCTCTCTGGCTGTGAGTTTGCTAGATCCGGCGTGCCTCTTCCTTCTTGAGATTCTAAAGATCTGCTCGTGATCCTCCGGGTGTTCGTGGAAGCGAGGGTCGGTTTCGATTCCTCGACTCATGTCTTGGTTCTTGATGAGGTTGGCGAATTCATCCGGCCTTCGATCTGGGTCGTAGTACTCGCCAACAGGTGTCTCGGAGTCGCTGTCTTGGTTGGCGGCGGATGCTCGTGCGATGGCGTGTCGTCGGATGGTCGCCGGTTGCGCGACTGCGTGATGCGGCTCGTTCATTGGGGTCCCGCCGTAGTTATCCCATGCGCGCCTTTTGGGTCGTCGATTCCTTCTGCCTTGGCGGTGGTTCTGCTGATCGCTAGGTTCAATCTCGTAGTCATTGTCTTGATGTGCGACGGGTGCCCGGCGGTGGTGGGTTGTCGGAAGATTTGCGAGTCCTCCGCTGCGCGTCGCAGTTCGTCGAGTGGGATTCCTTCGTAAGGGTCCCTCGCCGTTCTTCTGGGTCGTCGACTCCTTCGGCGCTGGCGCTGTGCTTGGCCGTTACCGTAGTATCGGTCCTGGCATGACTGCAGCTCGAGTGGTCTTGATGGGGTGGCGAAGATGTCCGCCGTGATCTTGAATCCTTCGAGTGGGCTAGGTTTGGTTCTTGCCCTTGAGTTGTGGCTTGATGAAGACGGGACCGCCGAGATCGTGATCCCAACCTGCGTGGTTCCCACAGACGGCGCCAATTAACGGGGATCAACCCCGACAAATCCCATGGTCAGGGACCCTGGGTTAATCATGAGAGGCGCAGGTTGGACGATAGCTCGTCGGCAAACAGGGAGGCTCGCTCCCGCTCGGTATTATTGATTGGGGAGATACGATTACAATGGAGGCCAAGGCTGGAGTTCTCAAGGCTAGGGTTACAGGTGAGATTGGATGTCTTTGGTGTCGCCCCTCCTAGCCCTTATATACCGGGCTAGGTCTCGGGGAGTTCATCTACGTGTACAAGTAAACTTTCCTAACCCTAGCTTGCTCCGTACGGCAGGTCTTCGCACCTTCCTTGTGACTCGAGGACTTCTACGTCGGTGCCATCTAGTGGGCCGAGGCCGTATCTTCATGGGCCTTCTGCCTTCATGGACACCAGGTAGGCTCATCCGTAGGAGTCGTGGGGTCACCCCCTCGTCAGCTCTCTTCTGAAGTTCTCCTCTGTCCCAAAGATCACATCCAGATGAATGCGACCCATGGGAGTGCATGACAAGCCAGGGACAATCCCATGGAAAGTCGTCCGACTGCGCTCCAGGTCTCTCTCCGTGAGTCCCAACTTGACCAATGTGTCCTGATACGTCCAAAACGTATTTATAAATTATGCTTGCTCCATGCATGTTTTGTGTGATATTGCTATGATCTAGATACACTTTCATACACTTTTGATCATATTTGGACTAACCTATTAACTCAGTGCACCCCAGTGCCAGTTCCTGTTTTCTGCTGTTTTTCTATTTCAGTTTTCCCCCATATAAAAAGTGCCAGAAAAATTCCGGCAAAAATACAGGAAAAATCAGCGTACAGGAAGCTTCGAGAAGAGCCCGGGAGGGGCCAGAGGGGAGCCAGGGGGGGCCCAGGCGGCCACCCGGCGCGGCCCCACCCCTGGCCGCGCCAAGGGGGCGCCTGAGGCCCCTGGTCCACCTCTGGCTGCCCCCCTACGCCTATTTATTCTCCGTCACGGGAAAACTCCAGAAGAGGAACCCTATTCCGCAAACTCGCCTCTGTTCCTCCGCCGCCGCGCTTCCGAAGATCGGGAGCACCAGAAGACCTCTTCCCGGCACCCTTCCGGAGGGAGGATTGACCTACGGGAGTCTCCTCTCCATCATGGATGCTCCCCGGATGTCTCGTGAGTAGTTTTCCTTGGACCATGGGTCCGTGATCAGTAGCTATGTGATGTTCTCCTCCCCTCTTTGATCTTCATTGTTTAGACCTCGTGAGTTGCCCTACATGATCGAGGCACCTTTGTAATATTTCTGATGTTGCTATGCTGAGTTTGGAGGGATCTGATGGATTATGAGATTATGTTCAGATTGTGATAGAGTAATATATTTGGTTTTTATCTCTTATATTTTTGTTCCTAAGTAATTCTTGCATGTTCTCCGTTGTTGTTTATTGCTTTGGCCAAGTAGTAGGTAGTGACTCCAAGAGGGAACGTTGTGCTAGATTGTGGGTTCATGCCCCCCGATGACACGCTTGAGTGACAGAAACATGAGTCTAGGGGATGTGTTGTTGCCACAAGGGGGAAAACAACGGTGCTTGTAACCGCGGTTACAAGGATTGTTTACTTTACGCAAAGTTCTTTTTAATGCAGTTGTCTGTTGCTTTGGGTTTACACTTTGGGTGGGGCTCGCAACTTAATACCAGCGAGATGTTCTGGATAGATATCTCAAGGTGGATGATTAGTAGTAGATGCAGATGGATTTCGGTCTACTTATTTTGGCGTACTGCCTGTGCTTTTGAGCCTCTTCCTTTCTTTTGTAGCATAGTTAACATTGCGGTGCGTTCATAATCCTGTCAATTGCCCTTTTGTAATTTGTTTACCTCGCATAGCAGTTTTATCGTCTTTTGGGAGAGAGACATCACTAGTTAACATCACGTATCCCGTTCCATATCCTCATTATTATTTCCAAGCTTTATTTACTTTACTGCTTTTACTTGCTATCATTATCCCTTGCGTTTTATCCTTTGTGAACAACAAGACCGGAGAGATTGACAACCTCTCTGAACTTCGTTGGGAACAAAGTTATCTGTGTCTGTGTGCAGGTCCACGTCAGTTGCGGCACTGACACCTACTTATCATCTCTGGAGTACTACTGGAGACAAACCTTGGTATCTTCACCGAGGGAAAACTTCTGCTGCACTACATCTCAAACCTTCCACTTGGGGTAACCAACGAAGGGCGAGAAGCCATCAAGCAAGTTTTCTGGCGCCGTTGCCGGGGAATCCAAGTGCTAAGATAGGGGAGTTGCACACTACCCTTTACCTTTGTTTTTTAGTCTTGATAGTTTACCTTTTAGTTTTTATCTTTGTGTCTTTTATCAAAATTTACAAAAAAAATCTGCCACACTTGCTGCTACTATGGGTTCCACTGAAAACACCAAGTTGTGTGACTTCACTAGTCACAACAACCAAGACTTTATCTGCACTCCCATTGCCACACCTGCCACTTCAACTACCTCTTATGAAATTAAACCTGCTTTGCTAAACCTTGTTATGTGAGATCAATTCTCTGGTGCTGGAGATGCTGCTGCTTTACACTTGAATAATTTTGTCGAATTATGTGATATGCAAAAGTATAAAGAAGTAGAAGGTGATGTTGTTAATCTCAAGCTCTTTCCTTTCTCTTTAAGGGGAGATGCTAAAATCTGGTTTCAATCTTTGCCTAGAAATAGCATAGATTCTTGGGATAAGTGCAAAGATGCTTTTATAGGGAAGTACTACCCTCCTGCTAAGATTATCCAATTGAGGAGTAATATTATGAATTTTAAGCAATTGGATAATGAACACGTTACCCAAGCTTTGGAACGAATGAAATCTCTTGTTAAGAAATGCCCTACACATGGTTTGACTACCTGGATGGTTACCCAGACTTTTTATGCAGGCTTGAACTTTACCTCGCGGAACCTGTTAGATTCGGCCGCGGGAGGAACCTTTATGTCAACTACACTTGGTGCTTCCACGAAGCTTCTCGATGAAATGATGACCAATTATTCCCAATGGCACACCGAACGCGCTCCAACAGGTAGGAAGGTAAATTCTGTCGAGGAAATTACCTCCCTCAATGAAAAAGTTGACTTAATTATGTCTCTACTTACCAAGCAACCCTCTATTGATCCTCATGATGTTCCTTTAAATTCTTTGGTTGCCCAAGAACAAGTAGATGTGAACTTTATTGCTAGAAACAACTTCAACAACAATGCTTATAGGGGAAAATTTTCTAGTAATCCTAGACCGTTTCCATCCAGCTATGGGAACAACAATACCTACCCTAGCAACAAGAACCCCTCCTCTGAATTAGAAAGCATGCTTAGAGACTTTATCACTACCCAAAAAGCCTTCAACAAAAATGTAGAGGAGAAATTAGCTAAAATAGATAATCTCTCTTTGAAGGTAGAAAGCTTAGCCCTTGATATTGAGATGCTTAAAATTAGAACCTCTCCCCTTGAGGAGAATAAGGCCACTCCTATTAATGTTATCGAGTTACAAATCAATGAAAATATTAGGATGATGGCTAAACTTAAAGAAAGATGGGCTAGAGAAAAAGAGGAAGAGGATAGAATTAAGAGCCTTCCTACGCACCACACAGTTGCCACTATCCAAATTGTTGAGAACACCCAAACTATTAGCACCCAATGCACTCCTAGTCCCATTGGACCTATTAATGGTGATGCTAATACCTCAACCGTAGAAAAAGAAACTCCTATGAACATAGAGGGTTTCAAACAAGTGAGCCTAGATGACACTACTACCACCTTTGATAGTAGTGATATTGATTTTGATAGTTGCACTCTCTCAGAAGTTATCAGTTTGCTACACAAAATGTCTAGAGACCCCCACACTAGCACACTTAATCTTTTCTTCACGGAGCATATCACAAATGCTCTCATCAAAGCTAGGGAGGAGAAGCTTAGAGTAGAAGCCTCCATACCTAGGAAGCTAGATGATGGTTGGGACCCTATGATCAAAATTAAATTAAATAACTTCTCTTGCTATGCTTTATGTGATGTTGGAGCTAGTACCTCCGTTATGCCCAAAAGAATATTTGATATGTTTGATTTGAAGCCCTTTGAGACTTGTTCTTTTGGTGTTCGTCTTGTTGATTATTACGTAAAGAAACCTTTGGGGAAGATCGAAGATGTTCTTATAATTGTCAATGACAACTATGTTCCCGTTGATTTTATTGTTATGGATATAGAGTGTGAACCTTTGTGTCCAATTATTTCGGGACGTCCTTTTCTTCGCACCGTTGGTGCGGTTATTGACATGAAAGAGGGGAATATAAAATTCCAATTCCCATTCAAAAAGGGGATGGAACACTTCCCTAGAAAGAAAATCAAGTTACCTTTTGAGTCCGTTACACGGGCTAGTTATTCTCTTTCTGTTGATAAAACTTGATTCTTCTTTTACATTATGCCTAGCTAATGGCTTTAAAGAAGCGCTTTCGGGAGGCAGCCCGCAACGAATTTAGGTGTTTTATTTTTGCTTTTGTTGTGTTTTGATGATTGTTACTTCTGTATCAACATCATTGTATCTTTATTTTTCAGCACTGTGCCAAGTTATAGCCTCTTACGGCAAGAGAAGTAAAAGTTGTGACATGCTGTCCAGAAAACAGATTCTGTCCTCGTGACCATAAAAATTCCAGAAAAATCCCAGTTCATCTTTTTGAGCTGAAATTTTTACAATGTATGCTCTATACAATTACGAAACTTCCGTATGTTCTGAGTTTTTTGATTTGAGTTGCAGAAGTTCCCCTAAAAAATTCTTTACTATCTGCTGTTCTGTTTTTCACAGATTCTCCCACGTTTTGTCTCTCCTAACTTTTGCAAACCTTAAGCTTGCTTTTTCTTTGCAAAAACTTTTTGGCACTCTTGATAAACAGTAGCTCTTCAAGATTATCTTTATATCTAGTGGTGAAAATTATTTATTAAGGGTACTAACCTCTCTAATCAGTTTATGATGAGTTATGTATGAAGGGAGTTTTCAAGTGTGCGATGGCAGATGATGAAAGAAGATCCAGGAGTGTCAAGCAGTCAAGCTTGGGGATGCCCCCATGCATCCCCAACAAATATTCAAGGAGACTCAAGCGTCTAAGCTTGGGGATGCCTCCGTACATCCCCTTCTCCATCAACAATCATCAGTTCGTCCTTCGTCTCACTATATTTTTATCACTTCATGCGTTATGTCCTATGCTTGGAGCGTCTCGCTCTTAGGTTTTGTTTTTAGTTTTATTTAGCTTTGCTTGCTGTTCATAACAAGTTAGATCCCTTCTTAATTTGTGTGGGAGAGAAACACGCTCCACCTTCAAAATTTAGAACACATCATAGGATTTTTCCTGCTTATCTTTTTGCTGTTGTGTGTTCTTTATCTTTTCATAGCTACTGCCATGTTTAGTCTTAGTTTTAGTTTGTCTTTAGCAAGAGCCTTGGATTTTGTTTAGTTTTTTGCTGGAACTCTTTTTAGTTTTCATGTTAAAGAGAGTTGGTTGTTGCACTGAGTTGTGTCTTGTTTTGAAAGTAGGTAATTGAGGTTGCTATTTAATTTTAGTAGTAACTTGCAATAGTTTTGAGGTATTGATGTGAGTAATGTTTGAAATTTTGGTGTCAAGAGCTCTTGCCTATTAGTGATAGGTGTCGTATTTTGGGCAATCCGTGTGTATTTTCAAAACCTACAAAACTAGATAAGAACTCTAGCTACTAGATGGATCACTACTCTTCTGAGGAGTCGAATATCAGAGAACACTCACGTACCATGAGTCGAGGATGCGCAAAGATAACCAAACCCCCATACAATCCTCCTCAGGGTACTTGTCTCTTTGTGAACCTCCTTATTAGATTGAGAGTTACCGATAATAAGTGCATGAGTTCTTCGGACTAATGTAAGTATTGAAAGTTGACACTTCCACCTTCCCATATTTTGCTAGCCTCTCCCGTGTCGTGCATTGCCTTCTTCTCACTCCGAGAGTTGGTGTCCACCTTCGCTGGTACATCCAAACCCTTGGCATGATACGCTATGTCATCATAAGCCTCCTTATATCTTCCCTCAAAACAGCCACCATACCTACCTATCAAGGCATTTCCATAGCCTTTCCGAGTTACATTGCCATGCAACTTCCACCTCTTCATGACTTGATCTTCATGTCATACATGTTCCTGCTACACTGGCAGCGACATACATTGCATACTTCATGATAGTTACATCTTCTTTATGTTTTGAGTACCTTGTAAAGTGTGAAAGATCTCCTTTACCTTCTTGTAAAATAGAGTGTTGCCCTTAAGTGAGGAAAAGATCCCAAAGTGGACACATTAAAAGATCCCAAAGAGGACAAATGAGAGTTAAATAGAAAGAGCCATTGAGGCCACAAAAAAATAGAAAAAAAGAGAAAAAAAGAGAAAAAGAAATAAAAAGAGAGAAAGGGGCAACACTACTATCCTTTTGAGAGATCCACACTAGTACTCCCTTTATATCCTTGTCCTCCATAGAGATGATTTTTTATGCATATAGCTATGTGGGGACCTTCACACTATAGAACTTGGCTTGCATGTTCCAAGGATGACCCTCCTCAAACGAGCTCTAGGTCTTCATGGGCGAGCAAGTTCGATGCACCCCCACTAGTTCCTTTGGAGAGTTTCTTAGCTCATATGTGCATCCGTTGCATGGCAATCCCTACTCCTCACATCATATCTATCATTTGGAATCCCTTGACTATGATTGTCCTCATTGATGTGAGCCTTTCTCATCCTTTTTGTCTTCCTCCTCCACCGTACTTCTCTCTTTGCCATCCTAAGTGTCAACTCTCGTGCTTACGCTCATCCATTGCATGAGTGCTCAAAGTATCGAAATAGAGTGGATCAAATTGACTTGTACCTGGCTAGTGGTCTGGGGACGAGTCAAGATAAGATTCTAGAAGAAGACCAAGTGTGAAACTTTAGTAGATTGAGTTCTCAACACAAAAATTACTTTTTCTCGTATTCCCTATCCCCCTTCTTGCACGAAAACACCATTTGGAGACATTCGAGTCACGGAAAGCGAGAGCTCTTGCACCTAATGTTCTTTTGTTACTTGTTTCAATGCTAATATAGACTCTTGCATGTTATGACTTGAATTGAATCTCTAACCTTGATTGCTTTACTTTTCAAAGTTTTTTATGGTTTCTAGCATGTCACCACAGAAATTATGTTGTTATCATTTACCTACTCGAGGACGAGCAGGAATTAAGCTTGGGGATGTTGATACGTCCAAAACGTATCTATAATTTCTGCTTGCTCCATGCATGTTTTGTGTGATATTGCTATGATCTAGATACACTTTCATACACTTTTGATCATATTTGGACTAACCTATTAACTCAGTGCACCCCAGTGCCAGTTCCTGTTTTCTGCTGTTTTTCTATTTCAGTTTTCCCCCATATAAAAAGTGCCAGAAAAATTCCGGGAAAAATACAGGAAAAATCAGCGTACAGGAAGCTTCGAGAAGAGCCCGGGAGGGGCCAGAGGGGATCCAGGGGGGCCCAGGCGGCCACCCGGCGCGGCCCCACCCCTGGTCGCCCCAGGGGGGGCGCCTGGGCCCCTGGTCCACCTCTGGCTGCCCCCCTTCGCCTATTTATTCTCCGTCACGGGAAAACTTCAGAAGAGGAACCCTATTCCGCAAACTCGCCTCTGTTCCACCGCCGCCGTGCTTCCGAAGATCGGGAGCACCAGAAGATCTCTTCCCGGCACCCTGCCGGAGGGAGGATTTACCTCCGGGAGTCTCCTCTCCACCATGGATGCTCCCCGGATGTCTCGTGAGTAGTTTTCCTTGGACCATGGGTCTGTGATCAGTAGCTATGTGATGTTCTCCTCCCCTCTTTGATCTTCATTGTTTAGACCTCGTGAGCTGCCCTACATGATCGATGCACCTTTGTAATATTTCTGCTGTTGCTATGCTGAGTTTGGAGGTATCTGATGGATTATGAGATTATGTTCAGATTGTGATAGAGTAATATATTTGGTTTTGATCTCTTATATTTTTGTTCCTAAGTAATTCTTGCATGTTCTCCGTTGCTGTTTATTGCTTTGGCCAAGTAGTAGGTAGTGACTCCAAGAGGGAACGTTGTGCTAGATTGTGGGTTCATGCCCCCCGATGACACGCTTGAGTGACAGAAACATGAGTCTAGGGGATGTGCTGTTGCCACAAGGGTGAAAACAAAGGTGCTTGTAACCGCGGTTACAAGGATTGTTTACTTTACGCAAAGTTCTTTTTAATGCAGTTGTCTGTTGCTTTGGGTTTACACTTTGGGTGGGGCTCGCAACTTAATACCAGCGAGATGTTATGGATAGATATCTCAAGGTGGATGATTAGTAGTAGATGCAGATGGATTTCGGTCTACTTATTTTGGCGTACTGCCTGTGCTTTTGAGCCTCTTCCTTTCTTTTATAGCATAGTTAGCATTGCGGTGCGTTCATAATCCTGTAAATTTCCCTTCTGTAATTTGTTTACCTCGCATACCAGTTTTATCGTCTTTTGGGAGAGAGACATCACTAGTGAACATCACGTATCCCGGTCCACATCCTCATTATTATTTCCAAGCTTTATTTACTTTACTGCTTTTACTTGCTATCATTATCCCTTGCGTTTTATCCTTTGTGAACAACAAGACCGGAGAGATTGACAACCTCTCTGAACTTCGTTGGGAACAAAGTTATCTGTGTCTGTGTGTAGGCCACGTCAGTTGCGCCACTGACACCTACTTATCATCTCTGGAGTCCTACTGGAGACAAACCTTGGTATCTTCACCGAGGGAAAACTGCTGCTGTACTACATCTCAAACCTTCCACTTGGGGTAACCAACGAAGGGCGAGAAGCCATCATGTCCCTGTATAGAATTTTGATTGTGCTCCCTGGATCAATGAGCACTCGGGAAAACAGACATGAAAACTTTGGTGCCGCAAACAGGGCATCCACCACGAGCGGATAGGTGCTGGATTCAGCATGATGCTTGGGTGATCCTTCCTGCCCCAGGTAATCTTGCAATCGGACCAGTGCATGTACTGGGGAATCGGGGGCATGGTGGCATTGACCTCGTGAGCTTGGGCTCTCCGAGTGCCCTTGTCACTTGACTTGCTGGTAAAAATCATATATGCGGCGTCTTGCCGCGGGAACTAGTTCTGCGCCTGAGGTGGTGCTCTGTTCTGAGGTGGTGGTGGGGGTGGAGGTGGTAGTGCTTCTCCCTTTGCTATGCGCTTGACAAAATCACATTGCCGAGTGGTATGCGCCGCTGGCTTGCCTGGACTGCTGTGCATCTTGCATGGCCGATCTAGCATATCCTCGAATGTGTACTTGGGCTTCATCAGCCACTGCGGCTTCGCATTCGGCTTCATCTTCGGACTGCCACTTGCAGCCCCTTGACCATCTTGATCCTGGACAACGGCCACCTGCCGACTGCCATACTGAGCGTCTGGCTGCTCATCTTTCCTCTTTCCACTGTTTTGCTGGTTGTTGTTGTTGTTCCGATTGATATCTCAGCGCTCTCGCCGACTGAGCCCCTGGTTCCCTGTCTCTGCCGCTTGCGCAGCCCCTTGTGTCTGAACCACGCCGCCGACGCCGAGCTGAATAGGCTCGCGCATCGCGGAATCAGAGACATCAAACGCATTGGCTACCTTCATGAGCTTGGCCAGTGACGAAAAATCTTTGCGGAGCAATTTGTGCTTCAGCATTGATCCCGCCAGGCACCCATCAGTGAAATATTGGATGGCCTGGATCTCATGGACTCCTTCACATGAATTCTTCAGCTTGATCCACCGAGATAGGTACTCTCGGAGCAGCTCGTTCTTGCCTTGCACGCATAAAGCGAGCAGCCGAGGAAGATGCGGCCGATCATACGTGCCAGTGAAGTTGCGAATGAAAGCTTCCGAGAAATCCTCCCAGCAATTGATGTTGTTGCCGGGCAGACTGTTCAGCCATGTCCGAGCTGACCCCTGTAGCATCAGAGGAGCATAACGTCCAACTACACGCCGACTGCCGCCGGTAATGCCGACTGCAGTCATGTAATCTGTCAGCCAGTCCTCTGGCTTAACAGAGCCGTTGTACTTGGGGGTGTCTCTGGGCAGGGTGAATCCCTTGGGGAACTGCTCGGTTCAAATGCGATGCCCGAAACATGCTTTGTTTGCGGTGTTTGCATCCCCGATTTATCGATCGACGATTATTTCCCCCCTGTTATCTCGTACCGGACGGAGACCGACCCTTGCCACCCTGACACTCGACCTTTGCGACACCGGGTTTTACCCGATCACCATCGCAAAAACCGGCACAAGACCAGCCGTAGCCAACGTAACGAAAAAACCCTGTTTAATAAGTAAACATGATATTTTATAGCGCGTCAGAAAGTGTTCTCGGAACGACTCAGCGCGAGGTGAACGCCGCCGGCTCGACGCGCTGATCGCGCAATTCGAAGTTTGACCCGAATCGGAGGTCCTGCGGACCCCCGACGGTCAGAAACGTAAACACCACGCACGAGAGAGAGAAACCGGGGATGTTTTTGCAAACTGCGAGCCACCTGGGCTATAAAAAGACCACCACTCTCCCATCCCTTTCTAGGGTTTCCTCTAAGCCAAAAATTGCAAACACCCCCTCACAATTGCCCCAAATCGCAACCCTATCCCATCAGATTTGAAAAATCAACCCCAGGCGCTCTGGACCGTCAGATCTGGCGATCCGACGGCCCAGAGGCCGCCACGTCACCCTCAACCCGTCCTCCTCTCTCCTCTCCTCCTAGCCGCTGATTCCTACCCGTGGAGCCGTCGCCGACCACCGGAGTCCCACAGCCAGGCCACCACCTCCATGCGCCTCCCCCTCTCCCTTCTCTTCTTCTCCCTTCCCTCACCTCTGCTCCCTCTCCACCGCAGGACAACCGCCGCCGCGTAGCCATCACCGACCAGCCCGAGCTCGCCCGAGACGGCCGCCTCGCCCCCGAAGCTCGCCGTCGGGACCGGATCCGTCGCCGCCGGCCTCGCCTCGGCCACCTCCACCGCCATGCGCCAACCCCGCCATATCCTCCATGTCGCCGCCGCGCCGACGAGGCCACCGCCGGCGGCCTCGATCTCGAGATGAGGACGGCCCCGCTCATCGATCCAGCGTGCCCGCTGGGGCTCCTCGCCTGGGTGGGCCGCCGCAGCCTCCCAGCTGGCCCAACTCCCTCCTCTAGCTAGTGGGCCGAGGCCCAGGGTGAGGGCTCACTCTTTTTTTTCCTGTGTCTGAATATGGCTAAGTCCTGTGTAAACTTGCTGCTGAATCGATTTTCCGACTAGCGTAGCATACGATCAGTAGCTCGGATGACGTTGCGCCCAAAAGGAAAATTGTTTAGTTTTGTGTGTACTTCAGTTCATCTTTTGTGAGCATTTTGTTTTGAGGTCATCTTGATTGTGTAATTTTTGGTCAAACAGGGCCACCCATCGTTAATTGCAAACTGTTGTTAATTGCTGCCGAAAACTGTTGCTTGATTGAAACTTCGGATGACGGTTGCGTCGCAACCGTTCATCAGAATTGAGTGATTATTGTTGCATATTGTTAAGAATCATGTCTACTTCAGTTCCATGCTTTCACTTGTCATTTTGTCCTGCTGCATGTTGATGGTATCTTCACCCAAAGTAGCTACCCTGCTGTTAGTGTGCTGCTGTTTATATAAAGTTGCAACTTTGCTGCCCTATATCTTTTTAACCATGCATCCTGTTGAGCATTGCCATATGTCATTTTGATCTATGCCATGTCTACTTCCATTATATGTATTTCATTTTCATGTTAGCATTCCTGGTCATAGTTATATTTCAGCTCCAAAGTTGCTATCCTGTTGTTTTTGACAACCACCTCTGTTTTTGTCTAAGTCTGTAACTTTCCAATGCCATGTTGCACGCTTAATATCTTTTGATCAGTTATGCCTATGACCTTGATTCTTGTTTGTACCTGATCACCATCATGCCTACTCCATGCTCATATATTGCTATGTCGTGTTGCTACAAATTTGCATATAGTTTTGCTCCTGTTTATACAGCATGAAAATAACAGTTTCTGTCCAGTTTTCCTAATTTTCACTAAGTCCTAGACCAATAATGTTTTATTGCATTTTGCATCGGCTATAATTAGTGGTTCATGATGCCTATTTGCATGATTCCTTTTTCCATGCCTTACCTGCCATGTGTACTTTAGTTGCATATCATTTTTGTGAATGTTTACAACCTTTTGCTTGTTTATTTGTTGCTCTAAAGTGTGCTTCCTGATGTTGGCAGATTGTGTGCATAACTTGTTTTTCTTATATCTTTTTAACCGTAACTCCGTTTGGAGTGTTCTTTACATGTAACTTGATTAGAATTTCATGTACTTTGTGTTTATGCTATTGTTTTCTGTTGATTACCAACCTAAAATATGGTTTAGGGCAGAACATTACCAAATGCTTTAATCATCGCGGGGGCACTTAGTGGAATGTCATGTTTAGGTTGTGCCTCACTTAAATTGACTAGCATAGATAGTTTATCTTATGATTCACCTCTTGTCATGTTTGTGTAATATGCCATGCTTGAGTGATATGCCATGTTAACAATTTTTCTCATGTTGTGTAGCTAAACAACTTCAACCTTTCTAAACGTGCGGCATCGTCGTGTGTGACGAATACTCCACTTAACCTGCTAGTAACCGCTCTCGGCGATAGATGCGATACCGTAGTGCGTTGTCTCGTGTTTCCTTCTTGTTGATGCTTGCTCGTGATTGCTTTGTAGTAATAGATGCTTGTTCGTTTATTGCTATGCAGTGTTTAATTCTTGTGTGCTTCTGCGGGTACTCTCGGAGACGATGCGAGCTTGCGATCAACTACACCTTCGGAACCCGACTTATCAACAGACAAGGACTATACATTACTTATGATCCATTCTATTATAACCAGAGGTTTGCATGCTAGTCTAGGTTAGGTTCGATGTTTGATCCTACCACATGTTTACATCCTCTTTCAAACCGATACAGCCATGTCCCCTCCCAGCAAACCTTGTTCTGCTATGTTACTATTGCTTGTTGCTCAGCCCCTGCTTAGTATGCATGATTAGGATGCTACGAATGTTACCTCCTGTTACTCCTTGGTTTGGGCTATCACATTATTATATTGTTGTGCATGATATGATTATTATAAATGTTGACTATATCCGACGAAGGATGGAAGGTCTAGGCTATCCCGCCCTGACGCTTTGTTCCATTCGAGTCACCTAGGACCCGAGTTCCGGGTATTGTGTCTCTTGACGAGCGTGCCTAACCGCGTGTGGGATACTATGGGGTCCCCTTTTGTTACTTACCTAGCTTCAAAAATTTCTAGTGGTGGGCCGAGTTGATTTACCATTTGAAACCCCGTGTGTGTGCTTGGTGGATCCCCTCGCAGTTTTTAAACAAACCGGGCCAACGGAGACATGGTTTCTCTGTTGGTCCACACTGGTGAGCTAGGGAAGTCCCCTGCTGTTTAGGTGAGACTAACCCCGACCTTGGCCATACGGAAGAGTTCGATATGAGGGCGCGACTGACGAGGGGGTGACCCCACGACTCCTGCGTGTAAGGATACCTGGTGTCTATGAAGGTAGAGGGCCCACAAGGAGCGCCGATGGGCCCGCGGCTGGTCCTCTCAAGGCACCGACGTAGGAGTTCATGACTGATATGGAAGGCACGACTTGGAGCACAAGACAAGACTAGGGTTAGGAAACTATCTCTGTAATCTAAGACGGACTCCCCGAGACCTACCGTAGTATATAAAGGCTGGGAGGGGAGACGTCTCGACATCCAATCTACAATCTACTCTCCTGGTCTTGAGAGAACTCGCCTTGGCCTCCCTTGTAATCGCCCCCTCACGCAATAATATCGAGCAGGAAATGCTTCTCCTGTTAGACGAGGAGTATCCTCCAACCTGTTCCTTCTCTATGATAAACCCAGGGTCCCTGACCATGGGATTTGCCGAGGCTGATCCTCGTCAATTGGCGCCGTCTGTGGGAACTCCGCAGGTTCGAATCACGATCTCGGCGGCCTCGTTACCAGCATCCGTCAAAGAAGCGACTCCGTCAGCACCCATCGACTCCACGACTCGAGCAGACTCCAATCTGTTTGGGTCCCTCGGTTTCATGGCTCACCTTCCGACCTTTCGAACGACCTTCACTGATCTGCGCACCGGTATCAACCTGACCTTCGGCGCGTACCAGATCTACATCAACCATTGGGGAACCCTCCGCCTCACGGATAGCACCCGAGCGCCCGCAGCAACAGCCGCTACGGCAGCGATCGAAGCAACACCCGCCCGCGCGGCGACCCTGCGAGTCAGCGACGACTCCCAACCCAACACAAGATGTCGCGTCACTCGCGACTACTCGAGTGGACCGACACCATGGAAGAATCACAACATGCACAGAAAAAAGATAGCAGTCAGGACACCGTCCCAGGTGTTCATGGCGGACGTTCACGAGCCAACCACAGACGGCAAAGGCCAAGACGACGACCCGACCAGCCGTCGAGACGATCGCTTAAGCAGCAAAATCAGTGATCCTGACAACACCGGCCAGGTCATCGTCACACTTGGATAACCAAGAACCATACCAAGAAAAGTATATAAGGGACTGGAGCATAGCAATCACAGGAGCGACGAGCCAGAAAGCAGCAAGCGCCACACCCCATGCACGGCGAAAGAGGACCATCACGTAGAAAAAATCTACCTGTGCAAAGAAGCAATCACCAGAGTAAAAGAAGCAGTAAAACGCGGCAAACTACTCCCGGAAAATGCAACACGAGACGAGCTTAGAGCATACAACAAATTGGCGAGTGACATCACCAAGAAAACAAGGCAGCAGCGTCTAGAATTAGAGAAGCAAGGAAAAACCGCCATCGACCCGAGGACCCACCGCAAGACACCTCCCAGAAGCGACTACGACTCCCCTGTCCGAGCCAGATCCAGATTCAGCAACCTGAGACGCACGGACAAGAAGAAGGTAGCCCACAGACTAGATGACGACTTCAAGTTAGAAGAGGACGACGATGAAGAAGAGCAACTCACGCCAGCAGAAGCCCTTATAACTGCCCAAGAATACCTATCTCGCGCTCAGAAGGGCAAGAAGGGCGGGTTAGACTGCAACGCGACGATGGCACTCAAAATAATGAAAGACGCCATCACTGTCTCAGCCCCTGAAAAAGAAGGCACAAGGCGAGTGCCCCGCGAGCAGACACCGGACATGGACCTTAGTTCACCCGAAGGCGACGACAGCAGCGACGACTGGCGCAAGCGCTCAAACAGAAACAAAAACCATGGCAGCGACGACAACGGCAACAGACGAAATAGCAGTCGACGAGATGCACGCGACGACATAACACAGAACAAGGTCAACCGCGGAAGACGAAGACGCGCAGCCCGCAAAGAGTACTCGGACGAGCAAGCCTCCGATGAGGATATAGAACCATGCGGAGCACTGTGCTTTACGCGATCCATATGAGAGACACGGATGCCGAAAGGTTTCAAACTAAACTCCACAACGCACAAGTACGATGGGCTGGAGGAGCCAGAAGCATGGCTCGACGACTACCTAATAGCCGTCAAATTCTAGCGAGGAACCAATATCATAGCAATGCAGTACGTGCAACTCATGCTCGAGAGCTTGGCGCGACATTGGCTGAAGAACCTGCCGCGAGGATCAATCAGTTCCTGGAAGAAGTTCCTCAGCGCCTTCATTGAGAACTTCAAGTCCACCTACAAACGACAAGCATCACTCGAGGAGCTGAGGGCCTGCAAGCAAGGAACCAGAGAGTCCCTGCGAGCATACATCCAACGATGGACCATACTCAAAAACTCAGCCGAAGACATATCAGACGAAAGCGCAATCGACGCATTCAGGAGAGGCTTGCAACGCATTGACTTCATGGAGCAACTCGGGAAGATGAAGGTCCGAACACTCGCGCGACTACTAGAGCAAGCCAACAATTGGGCAGCCGTAGAAGACTCCGTGCGGAACGAATCAGAGATCCAGACACCCCGCTCAGAACGCGACTACGACTACCACACCGGAGACAGAGGATTCGACAGAAGAAGAAAACGCCTCAGGCGTAACTTCTACGACGACAGAGGACCCAACATCGTCACGGCCGGCTTCCCAGATGATAGAGACGGTAGACATCGCGACGACAGCAGAATGCAGCGTAGGGACAACCATGAAGAAGCACCCCAAGCTCAGAAACGAGATTGGAGATCAAGGCAGCCACGAGATGACGCCCGAGCATATCGCTCAGCCAAAGAACAGCTCGACGGGCCGTGCACACTACATGGGTTCAGAAACGAACGCGGAGAGCTAAGATCAGGACACACCCTCAGAAACTGCAGGCGCTTCATCGAGCTCTTAGAAGAAAAAATCCGATCTACGACAACAGCAACACAGCCTCTCGCAAGCGTACCAGTCGGGACTATCGCCCACAACGCACCACCAGCCCCTGCCATACCAGCAAGACAAGTAGCAGCAATCCAAAAGCGGCGCACGACACCCGAAGAAGAAGAAAAATACCCAGAAGCACATGGCCGGATCTACATGATACAAGAAGTAAGACCATCAAACAGGCAGTAGAAGAAGGTCAACAGACAAGTTTTCCTCGCAGTCTCGTCGCACCCCGCCGTCCCAAAATACTTACGCGGGTCCGAGACTGAAATTACCTTCTCCCGGGAAGATCACCCGCCAGCCATCCCGCGTCCAGGACACGCCGCATTGGTACTCGAAGCAAGAATTGGAAGCTACGACATGTCACGAGTCTTCATGGACGGTGGCAGTGGAATCAACATCATATTCACCAGAACCCTGGAAGAAATGCTTATCCAAAATTCAGCACTAAAATCCTCAGGCACAACCTTCCATGGAATCGTGCCAGGTAAAGCAGTCTACCCGTTGGGAAAATAAGTCTCGAGGTGGTTTTTGGCAGCGCGAGTAACTTCCGCAAGGAAACGCTGGACTTCGAAGTGGTCGACTGGAAATCCCAATACCATGCCATCCTAGGACGCCCAACCTTCGCGCGCTTCATGGCAGTACCTCACTACGCCTACCTAAAGCTAAAAATGTCAGGCCTGCGAGGAGTCATCACAATCAGCGGCAGCTTCATCAGATCCGACCGTTGCGACAAAGAGTTCCACAAGATATCAGAAACCTTCGGAGCACAATAAAAGGAAGAGTATCGAAAATAAAGGGTTGTCTTCAACAGCCTCCTCGTGTAAGAACAAAAGGAAGAGTATCGAAAATATTTTTCCAATTCTTTTTTCTCATTGGCACTCGGGGGCTCGCCGCAGCAGGCACCCCCCGAGGCGTTCTTCGCTTACGCGACTTCAAAAATTGGCACTCGGGGGATCGCCGCAGCAGCCACCCCACGAGGCATTCTGTCAGAACCCTTTGTTAGGTAATGTGCTAGGGTTAGCCAGTACTCTTGCATCATGTTAACATTTCAAAAGAAATCTTTGAAATCAAAATCAAAAGAAAAATGGGAGAAGGAACCCCCCCCAGATGAATTAATTCAAAAGGCCAGATAAAAATCTTCTCCAAAAATTCATGTTAGATTTTGGAAAAGTATTATAAATGAGTGTGATCACATATCAAGTGATGTGGGACCCACCCCATGCTCATAGATTTTTCAAATATTCAAACAGTGCCTTGGATTTAATGAAAAACCCCTATTTGAGTTAAGATTCAAATTATTTGAATTTTAAAAATGTTGAAACTTTATAAGTGGCTAGTCTATATTATTATGAGGCCATATAAAAAGTTTCAGCATTTTATAAAATGGTTTGGTATTTTTATCAGAGCCAAAACAAATCTACAGAAAAAGAAAGGAAAGTTTAAACAGAAAAGAAAAAGAAAAAGGGACTTACCTCGCTTTCGGCCCAGCTCTCCCCCAGCCTGGCCCAGCCCAGCCCACGGGGGGCACATGCGTCTTCAACCCCGGCCAGGCAGGCACCCAGGTCGCCGGCGAGCACCGTGGGCGCGCCAGGCAGCTGCCTGCCTGCCCAGGGCTTATCTTCTCGCCTGGAGACGTCTGGGAGACGTCCCGATCCGTTCCCCCCCTCCAGAGCCTCCCCCCTCTCTCTCTCGCCAAGTTCGACGACGACCCGAGCACCGCCGTCGCCATGGTTTGAAGCCCACGTAGCCACCGTCGTTCCCAAGCCACGCCGTTGTGTCCTTCGTCTTCGTCACCGTCGACTACTTCTCCGTGCCGAGGGAATCAAGCTCAAACGTCCTGGAGCCGTCGATTTGAGTCGTCATCTTCGTCTACGGTCGCCGTGCGCCATCGTCAATTGCGTCTCCGGAAAGCCACCTCCGTCCTCGCCACCAACTCCGTTGAGTTTCTGGTGAGCCACAACTCAAAACCCCTTGAGCTACACCCTCGTTTTCTTCCTCTAACCGGATCCGCCATGGGAGCCGAGCACGGCCTCCGCCATTTGTTATCATTTAAGTATCTTCTCCATTTGTTAATACCTATGCTATGCTGAAAGAAAATGAAGCTATATTAAATTTAACAAATGAAGTCACATATAATGTTTGTTAAATGTTTGAATTAGTAAATATTTTCTAACGGCTGCAAAAGAACTTATCCATTAATATGGAATATGTGAATACTAATTTTGTTGTTTTAAACTACCTATACACTTCATCCAGTTGTAGACTTGTAGGACAAGTTGATTGTGTCTATTATATTAATTTAACTCGTGATCCAGACTAAGCAGAAAGCAACCTGAACAACTTGTTAGTTGTTGGCATCAGCAATTAATGATGTCATGGAATACTAATACTATGACAACTGCACCTCCTACATGCACCGGATTGCTCTGCCGTCGGCTATCTACACATATGGGAAACAGATAGCTCCACGTAGCCGTTATCTTGTCCATTGTGATCAACTATGGTGCAACCTGCATTTAAAAAACTGTGATGCAAACTTACATTAATAGTTTATTTTTAATCTTCGCAATTATAATACAAATTTATTACTATATTATTTAGCAGACGTATTATTTAGTCCACATAGACAATGATAGTATGAGCCATGAAGTCAGCAAGAGACCTGTCCCCTGCCTGCAACCTCCAGCAAAACCACAAGTTTCTCTCCCCTCTGCCGGCCATTTCGGTGGCAGAAGGGGAGAGGAACCCCTAATCTTTGCGTCAGAGTACGTATATATCTTCTGAGCTCGTGCGATCTTTCAGACAATTCATATGAACGAAAGGCTCTTTTCCCACTTATAGTCTCGAGAACTAGGATGTTGAAGCTGAAAACAACAAACTTTGTTGAGTAAATGTTCTAGGAATAATATTACGGTGCAATGCATCCACTCCAAGAAATAAATAAGTATTTACGGTCATCGTAGATGTATCACACGAAAATGACTGGTGATGCACATTACTTTGACTAGTCATCTTCAGTGTTGAGTGTTGACCGATGACTCAAACAATTGATTAACTAAGCCTAATGTGTGTGTGCGCGCATGTGCGAGCTGGCATATGTGTGACAAGTTGAGGAAAACCTAACCAAATTGAGGTAGATCAATTCACATGTCTATCTTAAAGAGAGCTAATTAGAGAGAGGGAGAGAGGGAGAAAAATCGATGTTGTGCGAGAGAAGAAGCCCACAAGATAGCAAACGTGTTGAGAGACATGTGTGAAGCCTATGGATAATGTGTCAGTATATGACCTAACAAAACCGAGGATGTGTGGGTGTGGGTGTGCATGCACGAGCTTGTGTGTGGGTGTGCGTGTGTGTGTCTCTATGTGTTGATAGAGATTTGGAGGGAGGGGGGGGGGGGGGGTCGGTCATACCTTACAAGAGATCTTGTGTTTTGTGCAAGAAAATCATAGAGAATGTGTATCTTATTTGTGAGAAAGAGACTGTGTGAGAGAAAGAGAGTTTGTGCGGAAGAAATATGTGAATCAGATATCATATCAACTGTTATCCATACACAAATAAATATACGAAGAAGATCAAAATCATATGAATTTAAGCTTATCAACAGTATATCATCGCAAAAAAAAGAATAAATATAAGCGACGAACGTTCGGCGGCAGAGAAGTTCGCCCGAACACGTCATTCACTTCATGATTAGATATAATTATTTTGGGATGCTTATAATTTCTAAATGATAGCTTGGATTGAAACATGTTCTACATGTAACTTGCTCAGATTTTTGTCTAGCTTCATAAAAAAAATGCTTGTTTTTATCATGTTTAAAAATATTTTAAACATGATATGTTTTGTTAATTACAAATGATATCTAATTAATCGTAACTAATTGCTATTTTACCTTCTTTATATTTTTGTAGATAATTTTTTGTATAGGTAGCAATTGATTTTTGTTGGAAAAATTCTTTTTAAGACCATCCATAGCCATGGACGCCTCCCGTATGTACCGTGAGTAGTCCCCCTTGGACCATGGGTCCGTGATCAGTAGCTATGTGATGTCCTCTCCCTCTTTTGTGCTTCCACTTTCGAGACCTCATGAGCTGTCTCACATGATCGAGGCATCTATGTAATTTTCTGCTGTTGCTATGCTGAGTTTGTTGGGATCTGATGGATTATGAGACTATGTTCAGATTGTGATGAGTAATATATTTGGTTTGCCCTTTTATATTTTGTTCTTGAGTAAATTCTTGCATGTTCTCCGTTGCAGTATTTGCTTTGGCCAAGTTATTTGCTTGCAACTCCAAGAGAGAGCGTTATGCTCGATTGTGGGTTCAGTCCCCTGATGTCTAGCTTGAGTGACAGAAACATGAGACTAGGGGATGTGTTGTTGCCACCAGGGATAAAAAAACGGTGATTGTGCCTATTGGTGCAAGAATTGTTTACTTTACGCAAAGTTCTTTTAATGCAGTTGTCTGTTGCTTTGAGTTTACACTTTGGGTGGGATTCACAACTTAATACCAGCGAGATGTTCTGGATAGATATCTCAAGGTGGATGATTCGTAGTAGATGCAGATGGATTTCGGTCTACTTACCTTGGCGTACTGCCCATTGCTTTTGAGCCCTTCCTTTCTTTGCAGCATAGTTAGCATTGCGGTGCCTTCATAATCCTGTCAATTGCCCAACTGTGATTTGTTTACCTCGCTAGCATTTTTATCGTCTTTTGGGAGAGAGACATCACTAGTGAAAATCACGGGACTCCGGTCCATCTTCATACCATTGTTCACACCCACTATTTACCTTTCTGTTTTTACTTTTACTAGTACCTTTTTTATCTCTTGCGTTTGATCCTTTGTAAACGACAAGGCCGGAGGAATTGACAACTCCTCTGAACTCGTTGGGAGCAAAGTTATTTGTTTTGTGCAGGTCCACGACAACTCCACGCATCAGAATAATTTCTGGCGCCGTTGCCACCTATCGTACTTATCGTTGAGTCCTACTGGAGACAAACCTTGGTATCTTTACTGAGGGAAATTACCGCTACGCTGCATCTCAACCTTCCACTTGGGGTAACCAACGAGGGGCGAGAAGCCATCAATGATCCTTTGTTTTCTGTGAGCCTTGCCCAAGTTAGAATCTGTTGCATGTACGTTCTCATCCAAGCAACGCCCAACCATCCATCTCCCTAGCCTACAGTGTTTTCTTTCTGTTGGTTACTAGTTGTTTACTTTCGCTGTTTTACTTTTGCTGTTCCACTACCACTATCACCACTATTATCACCACCACTACTACCACCGTATCACAGTTGCTCCTAATACTTTCGTGCAAGCAAGTGTTTATTTCAGGTGTGGTTGAATTGACAACTCAATTGTCAAAGCCTGTACGTATTCTTTGTGTCCCCAAGTGTCGAATCAATAAATTGGGTTATCTTGCCCTCGAAGACTATCTCGATCCCCTACAGTTGAGGGTTATCAATACCTAACCCCTTCCAGCAATACAAAGATGATCCGCAGACCCAAATTCTTTGTGAGGGCCCGGAGCTATAAGGACAAAGCAACCTCGAAAATAGTTATCGATCCTAAGATTCAGGAGTTTACGACTGCCGTGGTAAGTAGTTTACCACGCGACCTTGTCTATTGAATTCTCGAGTGAAGTTCACAATTTATTAACGTTTCACATTCTTTTTGCAGCAAGCGGAAATGAAAACCGCCTCATCGCAGGAGTCGTCGGTTAAGCTGGCCGGCCCGTGGGACAACGCCTTTAATAGGGCGTTGAACAAGGTCAAGAAGGTTGACGACGTGACGGCGAAGCCATCGTCAGCCGGCCGTGTGGTCGTCTTTGGTGCGGACCTAAATTGGTCTGAATATTATGGAAAACCGGCGGAGCAGTCCGGTTCGAGGGGGCGCAAGGCGAGAAGGACCGAAGAAGACGCCGCTTATGTTCGTGGACTGGAGGAGAAGGTGAACATGCTTCCGCAGCTTGTCCAGGACGAAGTGGCGAAGACGATGAACGCTCTCCTTCCATATATGATGCAGTCGCTCGCGAATTGGCAAGCGCATGGTGGACAAGGGCCCATACCAGTCCCCAGCATGGTCGGCAGCAACTCGGGCACCGCGGCGCATGCAGTCCCGACTCCCGCCGTAGTGGTGGCTTCCGCACCGACTCCCGGCGTATTGGTGACTCCGGCCGCCAACACCGCGGCGGCGGCGCCGGACGTGATGGTAACTCCTCCAGCCACGATCGAGCAACCGGGGCATAACAATAATGCACCCGGCGGCAGCGCAAATAGGGCGACCGACGCCATGGGAGGCAGCGCGCCCTCCGTCTCTTTCATGCCCGCCGTCATCGGCGGGGTCTCTTCACTAGCCGACCTCGACGCCCTCAAGGTAACTATAAGCGTCTGCAACTCAAACGAGGACTTCATCTCCTTGCCTTTTTTAGTGGAATATCTCTGATGCCCTACATGCATATATCTCTTTCGTAGGAGGACACTCCATGCATTCTATTACAAGTCGTGGACGGCGAGTTGAAGGATGTTGCCAAAGGTAAAATCATTCAACCACAAAATCGAATACTGCACAATATGCCGATGGCACCGGAGATGCATAGGGTGCAAATCTCTCTCGTGATTTCGGGCTATGAGAGAGTTGAACCTCCCATTCAACCCCCCGGATACGATGAGGACGAGCCGGCAGTCCTCTGTGACTATTTCGGCCAAATATGCCTATGGCCGAAGAGCCAAATGCGTTTAATGACGGGGAAAGGGGCACCACACCTAGGACAACACCGCTAGTAATCGTGTCGGCGCCACATGATCCCATCGGCGCACAACAAGAAGACGATGATCTTGATGATGATATCAACGCCGACCAGTTCATCAATACTTTGTATGATGTTGATGGCTTATTCATGCCTCCTGCTGAAGGAGCCTATCAGCATGACGAGGAAGCTCGCGGTCCAGCTGATCCTGCGGCGAAGCCTGCTTGCTCCACGCGTCTCTTCGCTGCTTCTCAGGACATGTCTCCATCAGCTTGCGCCTTCACCGAGCCTCAAGCAGATGCCACAAGGAGATCTATTCTCAGCCCGTCCACACTCCATAAGGCGGCCACTGAGCAGACAAAGGCCGGTGACTTCTCAAAATCAGAAAAGAAGAAGGGACGAAAAAGAAAGAAGAGCATCACTTCAAGTAGCCAACCTTCGATGCCGATCCGGGCTCAGGACGGGCCACCAAGACCCAAGGATCTCTCGTTTGAAATCCATGTGGCTCGTAGGGCGATGCTACCTAAGGACATGCTCGACCTTGCAACTTCGGATATGCAGAGTGTGCATCATAGTATTATGGCATTAGAGGTTATAGGTGCGGCTATTCCTCGCCCGTAGCAAGCCCTACTAAAGCAGCACTGTCGGCAATCCGGTAGTGGGCCGGCCTAATAACTATATAGTCCTGGCAAGATAACGTCACATTGACAAAACAATTGTTTTTCTTTATATTAACAAAATATATATTATGGAAAAATTTACTAAATACAGTGTAAAAAATATTATTCCCACTTATAGAAATTATTTCTACCATTCAAAAAAATGTATGAATATTTCATAATTTTCACACGCTTGACAAATATGTACGTGACAATTATAAAAAATATTATACAATGTAAAAGAAATGATCGTGTAATTTAAAATAAATATTTCGCCCATTCAGTAAAATTTACGTAAAATTTATAAGAAATGATAATAATTCTATTAAAAAATGAAACTTGTATAAAATATTAATCATTATATGTTTAAAATAATAAATGTGTATGAAAATGTTTTTATGTATACAAAATTGTTAAATATATATGGGAAAATATCCATAAAAAACATGTATATAAAAAATATTGATGTATTGAAAGATGTTAATAATGTATAAAAATGTTATCATGAATACCAAAAATATACGGCATACATAAAAAGTAGTCATCAAAATATATATTTGAAAAAATGTTAATTATGTAATTTGAAGATGTTCAGTATGTACAAAACATTTTTTAATGTATACGGAATGTGTGCATGATGATGAATAACATAGACACTAAAATATATATTAAAATCATATTTAATCATATATTCAATATATATTAGACATATATAAAACTTTCCATGGTTTTTAAGAAAATATACATTGTGCATGAAAAAAAGTAGACACATGTTTAGAAAAAACTAAAATAAAAACATGAAAATTGATAAACAATAACAATGAAAAATAGAGAAAGCAAAAGTGAAAACTGAAAAGACGATAAAAATTGAGCTACAACAGTAGAAATAACGAAATAAATAAATAAATAAATCTAACACTACAATATGGGGCAGCCCAATAACACCGGCTTGTAGACGATTCCTAATAGGAATCAGTACGAGTGAAATATAGCCAAGACGGCAGGGTATAATATGCGTGTGGATTAGTCGGAGGTTGTGGGTTTGGCATTCGCGTAAATTCTCACGGAGGGCGTCATGATGAATCACTGGATCGCTGATCTAGAAACCTTGGGGATGTTTGGTTCTAGCTAGGCCATGGCGTGCCAAAAAAAATTTTGTTAATATAGCCTACGGTTAGTTCTTTACAATGAAAGTCACAAGTTGGAAAAACTAAAGAGATCTTACCACACTTTTGTATGTATGAGATGTGGGCTCCTAGAATGGCAAAAAGCATCTTGCCTAAGTTAAGACTTTAACCAAATACTAACCTAACTTACCTAACCATAGGTGTGAAGAACTTAGCCACAAACCAAACAATTCCTTTGCATTTACATGTTCCATGGTAAAGAAAAACATCATTGTATCTAATGTGCGCTCTTTGTGAACAAATAACCGATGTGCCACGCAATGGAAAATAACTTGATTACCATTTGCTGAACCACTCGGTAAAAAAACAAGATTGACTGCCCAATTTTCACTTGGTCCCTACATATTGCAATAAAAAATTGGAAAAAACGGTAAATAGAAAAGCTTCGCACGACATGAGCAAAGTATTGAACAAATAATATGTGATTTTGCAAGGAATGAATCCGCGTGAATACATTGATGATGCTAGTTAGGAATCATTTTCCAGCAAAAAAGCAACGCATCAATAAATTGGGAACCAAATTCCTACCAAGAAATCACACTCTCTCATAACTGCCTTGTAAAGATAAAAAAAAATCAGTGATACACTGCTACTTGCACAGATATTTGTGATGGGAAGAATCATGGTAGACGGTGAATAATTGATTGACCACCACACAATGTCCTTATATATAAGAATCACTTCTCCGAGGCAAGACCTTAAGAAAATTGGGAAACATTGGCCACAAGAATATAGTAATGCTTGTTTTCGAGCAGTTTGTAATTCATAGGCCTGAGAGATGTCGGGAATCAAGAAGTAACTTGCTCGTCGGAATGCGCTTGCCCCCACCTCCCGGGGACAGCCGTGTCAAGGAATTCGTCATCGTGATTATCGTTCTGTGTCGAATTGCCTATGGAAGAATCATGGAGCAGCGGCAGAGGGTCCTGCTGCTTCTCGACGCTTCGCGTTGCCGCATCAGTTCTCACAACCCAAAGGCCTTTGATCGGGGGTCACCAGGCAATGTACCAAGATCAGCAGCACCAGGGCTGCTGCAATTCACACTGACCCAGCTGGCTAGCGTCACTTTCGGAGTGAGATGGACTATGTCTCTTTAATTCTACATGTGAGCTTCTAGATCAAACTAGCTAGTATTGTACTTGGAACTTCCGATAGAGAGTCCAAAGCTATGTTTTGTCAAGTCAACAACTCCGTGCAACGGTGCTGAAAAAGTATAAAGTATTCAGGAAAAAATATAATTTAGAGTCGTAATATTTTTCTACTCTGTTGGAATAGAAAGTTTGACTCCTCCATCATATCTGTCCAAGCGACAACATATTCTTGATGGATCTGTTTCCATTATAAAACATAGATTGTATTTCTTTTGTTACAACACTTTTGTAAACTTTGATTGAGTTTATAAGAACAATAAACTTGTACGATACTAAGTAAATACAATAAGAAAATATATTCCTTCATATGTATAATGATATTTATTTGGTATTAGACATGGAGACAATTTTTTATTTTTTATTTGTCCACTTAAGAACTTGTGTAATCACCCAGGGGTCACAATTGATATAGTGTGCCTATGGGCTGTAGTATCCTCATTTTCAAAAAAAAAAGTGTAGTATCTTAGTCTACCTTTGTTGTTAATGATAGATAACTGGTTTGTATGGTTCGTGTTCGTCACTACTCACTAGTCCTATTCAATTATTCATTTATGGATGACCCGTAAGGCCATAACGCCCTTAGCACAAAAGCCAAATACAATCGACAAGTTAGGTGAACTATATAATTTAAAAAAATGTTTTTTGAAGTATCAGCGAATATTCCCCAAAATGCTAAAAGTATTTTTCTAAGCCTTCATGTTGCATTCTGAAGGCCATTGATCCACTCATGACAATGTTTTCGTATATTCTTGGAGGATAAATGACTAGACACAAGACATATTGGTAGTCAATATCCAAGACTTTATAACATTGCGATTGCTAAGCACACCCATATATATTTTATCAATGGTATCATTTAACCCACGAATGACGCCTTTCGACGAACCCTAATTGATCAAAACCTTCAGAATGTTGTTTGTGAAGCCTTGCAAATGTTCACCCAGAGGATGAATGTCATTCTTTCATATGGAATTTGCATGAAAATGCACAATTTTCCATCATATTCATGTAGTCTCATCCAAAACAAAATTCTCTCAAAACACAAAATCTTTCTGAAGATAAATATATTTCTATGATATAACTGCACTTGAACATTGTTTAACGTTACTGTAACATTTGGCATGAGGTTGATGAACATTCATTTACTATGAACATTTTGAGTTGCTTCCAAAGTTGGTATGGCATTTGATCTTGCACAATTGATTTTGCAGGCTTTTGGGGTCTATTATCTTGGCGTATCTTCGCTCTTAGATGATATATACATATTAGGTTTGTATGGTTGGCTTCGGTCACTACTGACTAGTGTTATTGAGTTATTCATTTATTATGGTGCTTGATGGTAGACGATGGTGAATAATTGATTGACCACACCCACACAACATCATTATAAAAAGAACATTTTTACGAAGGAAAGAACTAAATTATTTTGACAAATATTGACCACAAGAGTACAGTAACCCCTGTTTTGAAGCAATTTGTAAATCGTGGGCTTGAAAGATGTCGGGAAATTAGCAATGACCTGCTTCAACTAATCCGGTGTGACGTGTCTCTTGGAACAACCATGTCGTAGAATTGGTCGTCGTGGTTGTCGTGCTGTGGCAAACCGCCTATTGGAGAATCGTGGTTGATCTTCCACTCTATCCATGGCTAGTTCCTGGCAAAATTACCCCATCTAGAGGATGAGCAGGTTCACAAGAACATTGCTCCAAGCACACCCTTCTCCGGCAGGGTACCCTTCTGTGATTTTACTTCACCCTATTGGAGCTAGCCTTGCTGGCACCCTCGGTCAACCTAGCTAGTGACCACCCCGGCCCCTCCATGGTGATGGAGCAGAACAAGGTGCTTCCCTGGTGATACCGCCGCTCGAGGGTGAGCAGGTTATATTTTTTGCAGTGTTATATTACTGTTATACTTTTTGCAGTCTTAAATGAAAAACATTTGGGAAACAGGTTGACATCTATTTTTACCAATGTTTTAAATAGCGGGCTATGCCATTTAATTAGCGGCGGCTCGGTCAGAAGCTATGAGAAGCTCTCCCGCTAAAGATATGCACTCGGCAATAAACTCTTTTCCAAGAGTAGCTCTCGGATATAAGTCCACATATGGCTGGCAGCTCCGCTAACTATTTGCCGAGTGCCTAACAGAGTACTTCGGCAAGCAGTGTTATGTGGCAACAGCTAGGAAATTGCTAGTGGTAGTTTAGCCAAGAGTTGTCACTCGGAAAATGTAAGGTATTTGCCGAGTTTCAGTTTTGGGCACTCGACAAAACATCTGAAGAGCGTCGCTCTCTGTTGATGATCATGAAATCACTTTATGTTGCTGACAACCTGCTTTTGGTTCTCGATAACATGACATGTTTGCCTAGTTCCCAGTGAAAGGCTCATGGTGAAGTTTTGTTTGCTTGAAGTTGTATTCCGTTTCCGTATGCTTATTGCCGTATTTCCGAGATCTAGCACTGGCAAATACATTGCCTAGCTTTTTCCTTGAGCTTTTTTCTTGACCTTCACCGAGTGCCAGCAGGGTTCGTTGACTGCTGAAATGAAATCCACACTGGCCTGGTTCATGGGAACCACATTGCTTGTCAATGGGCGAAGTGGAAATCATTGGAACAAATGGACTACACCATCTATACCTAATCAGTTTCAGCAATAGCTAATTAAGCCAAGCCGGTCGTATGAATGTATGTATGATTACAAAGCAGTGAAATCTCAAGGCTAGAAAGCCCATGTGCCCCAAAAGAAATTAAAATGGTCCTATAAATTCATAACCAAAAAAAGGTTACGGAAAGAAAGTCCATATACCCCCAGTTTTGTAAAATGGTCTCTAGAGAAATATAGAGGTTCAGAACCAAAACGATTACAGAAAGAAAGCTGGACAAGCTGTCAAAAAAAAAAAAACTGGACAACTCCATACTGTACATGCATGTTCTAGTATTGTGCTTCTTCTGTACCCCAGCAGGTCTGGTTCTAGACAGTTGCCAAGTTTCCGGAACGATGGGATCGAGGGACGGGAACGAGGGTCGGGGATCGATGGATGGACAATACTAGGGAACGAAGGGGGTATACATCTTTCGAACGAACCAGTCGATAGGTGGAACGTGAACCAACCTATTTGGGAACGATGATCCCGGAACGAAACGCCTGATCGCCTGAGAGTTTGGACTTTAGAGTTTCAGAAAGGTGAAAGAATAAGCTAAATAACCGCGAGAGACTTAAAATGGATGCAAATCAATTGATTCCATTGTACAGATATAGAGTATCGCTAATTACATGGCTTGATTATAGGTACAGATAGAAAACTCTCCTTATATTCGTCAGCCATATATGGCATTACTTGCCGGCTTTAATACAGGATTAAGTAAATTGGAAATCTCCCTGTCTCCTTCCTGTTTACCTCATCGTTTGGAGTCGCGATTCTGTATTCAGAGTGGCTAAATCGGAGCCATGAACCCAGGAATCCAGGATCGCGTTCCTGCCACCGAATCGGGGCGTTCCCAGTGTCGACTCCGACTCTCGATTCGGGACGACGTTCCCGGTACACGGGACGGGGCATCGTTCCCCGTTTCCGGCAACTATCGATTCTAGTACTGTACTTCTTCTGTACCCAAACAAATACAAGGCGAGAATGAGCAGTAAACATGTGACATGCCTGAAATCAAACACATCATGTGCTATTCTAGACCGAGCAGAAGCTTCTTTGACTGAACCTTCACAAAAAACAGACTGATACAGGTGCATGAACGATACACATCGCAATTTCAAACACCTCATGTGCTAGACCGAGCAAAAGCTTCTTTGACTGAACCTTCACAAAGAATCAGAAGAAGCACCTAGAGAGTGGAACCAATCAGTGTCCACCGAAATTGGCCAATCCCTGAAGCTGCAATGCAAGCTATCAATGTCCCCGTCTTGCACATTGCCAATCGCCATGTTCTCGACATGCCTCATGTTCGCTGCGCGGTATGTGATCCAGGATGATGATAAAGGGGACCAATGTCTACCAAACATTTTTCCAGTTAATCATATGCTGCAACATTGCATGCACTGAGCCCATGGCCTTGTCCCTTGCCAACTTTTCTCAACGACAGCTCCACTTCACCATCACAATGCCCTTCCCCTCGCCACCTTGCCTATAAATTCAGTAAGCTGCTGGATCAATGCCATCACTCCATCAGCTCATCCAACAACTGAGAGTTGCAACATCCATAGCTCACTCACTCCTTGAAATCCTCACAAAGACCGAGAAACCACCATGGCTGCTGCCAAGAGACTTGCTCAACTGGCAAAGAAGTGGCAGTTGGTGGAAGCACTTGGGAGGAAGAGTCTCACAGTGTCAGCCAGAGAAGATCAAGGCTGCTGCAGTTCTGTACCAGCCAAGGGCCACTGTGTCATGTACACGGCCGATGGGAGGCGTTTCGAGGTACCTTTGATGTACCTCAGCACCACGTTCTTCAGAGAGCTCCTGAAGATGTCTCAGGAGGAGTTTGGCTTTGTAAGCGATGCCAAGATCACGCTGCCTTGTGATGCTGCAGTGATGGATTATGCCATGTGCTTGCTCAGGAGAAACGCCTCTGCCGAGGTCGAGAGTGCATTGCTGAGCTCTGTGGTCATGTCTTGCAACTACACGAGCTGTGTGATGCCTACTGTTGGAGCCAACCAACAAATTTTCTGTCTGTAGCTTCTGAGGAACATGCATGCAGAGGCCCTGAGCTGTCCTCTGTTTGTGTAGTTTGCCTGGATAGTGTAAGAGAGTTAGATAACAGACAATAGGAGCAGGAAAATTGTATGTATAGGAATCTGATCATAAATGCAGCAAAGCTGAATTCTGGCCACCAGCAGTATGCATTCTTCTCTTACATTTTAGTTTTATACAACTGCACAATGGACCAACAATGGTTGTGATTATTTTTAGACGTCGATAGTTTCATCCATGGGAATAGAGAATACACAACAGGTTTCCATAAAATCTAATTATCTAAGCCCGAGGCATGAAAAACATCAAATAGTTGCCAATTAGTGAAATGACAGGTGGTACAGGAGCCATTCTAACGATGAATTGTCAGCAAAATCATTGCAATGCCGTCAATCCAATAAGCAATTAAGTGGGATAACAATAGTGAAATTGAATAGAAAGGAGAGTTTATACTACAGAAAAGGGTATTAATTGGTACAAGTCAGATTTTTGTTATAAGGTAAAAAGAAGTGATGGTTAACTGTTAGACTGTTACTGAAAAAATGAATGTCCTACCCACAAAAGTTTACAGAAGGTAGTATAACTATCGGTGCAGAGAAGGCCTAAATGAAAGTGCAGAGAAGGAGCAAAGGAATCTGATCATCAACAGGGCTGAGTTATGACACTGTTGAGACAACTGTGTGTGTTACGTAAATTAACACCGTCCCTTTCACACCTAATCAAAATGTTAAGAACACTCATTAAAGTACAATCACAAATCCAACTAAGTTAGTTTCTCATCTGATAAAGGAAGACAATTGACAACTGAACAAGCTGCTAGATTTCACTATCACAATCATAAGGCTTGCCTGCCAACATCTTGATGCGCGATAGCTAACTAACTAGTCCTCACGTGTTGAACCAAGTTTGCATGGGGTCCTCGTGCTGCTAATCCACTAAACATGTCAGTGACGGACTGGCGGTGCATGGTGATGAACCCAGCACACACGCCAGACAGTTGGGCCAAAATCAATATCTTAGCTCTATAGATTTCTTTGATCTGCTGGCAGCATTGCATGTACCAGACTCATGGCACTGTCTCCTTACCAAATCATCAATTACACTTGACAGGGCTCCTACTTCTCTTAGTTCAGTGGCCTCATAGATGAGTTTCACTAGCAGAAATCATTGGCATTCTTCCTTCTGCCACTTGAGAAATTGCCATGTAAAGCCTTTTCGATCTTGCAAGGCTGTAACGAATCTAGCAGAACCTGTAACCCAAGTCCCAACACCAACTGTCAATTTTTTTCTCCTGATTTTCTGTCGAACTAATTTGAAAGAAAATAAATGTACTCAATTTGCATTGAAAATAATGAACATATGTGCCAGTAAACATCATGTTATTGCACAGTATGTTCATTTTAAGTGTGTATCTACCTTTTGGGTAATGCCTCCAAATAGAAGATCAGAAGCAGAGTGTCAGAGATATATGTATGACATCCTAATTTCTTCAGAAAGGTGGACACTTCATATCCAAATAAAACTTGAACTATTTGGTTCCTTGAGTAGTTGAGTTACATAAAGCAGATCAACTTGCTCACCTGCTTTTATCCGCTGCACCCACAATTCACCCTCATGAACTTTGAGCATAATGTTAAAGGATGTGTCAAATAATCCATTTTTTCGCAGAAAAATTGTTTCTTTTGTATCATTCATGTGATGATTGAACCTTACATCACTCTATAGATATCCTCATGGTCCTAACCAAAACAATATTTCATAAACTAAGATAGGAGCTAAGTACACAGAGCAAACTGATGACTGAATTCCATCGGTGCTGCCATGCAGCTAGCATTGTAGCTATGGCAGTGCCCGACAATGGAGCTCAAGAACGCCTTCTCAACCTCCTCAGAGGCCTCTCTCCTGATAATACACAAGACGTACTCCATCACAGTGGCGTCGCAGGGCAGCATAATCCTGCCCCCATCACTGCCGCTCGCGAAGCCAAACTCCTCCTCGGACATCCTCAGGAGCTCGGCGAAGACCGTCGTCCCGAGGTACATCAGAGGGACCTCGAACCGTTCTCCGTCAATGGTGTACACAACACAGTGGCCCTCATCGGCAACCACAGATGATGATGTGCTGCAGCATTCATCGTCGGCCGTGTCTGAGCTCCGCGGGCGGCGGGCACCGGCTCCGGGCACCAACATCCGCTGGCACTTCTTGGCCAGCTGAGCAAGCTTCTTTGGATGGATCATGGTTGATTCTGATGTATTCCTGGTTGGCTAAATTCAACTTCGGGTCTGAAAGCTGATGGTGTGTAGTAGATTGTGAGGCTGCTTGCAGTGAGATGAAGAAGTTTGTGCTGAGCAGGCCATGGATTTATAGTAGAAGGAAGAGAGGGCTCGGGGCAGTGCATATTCGTGTGGGTTGTGTGTAGCTATCAGAGAGAGCGTTGGGCAGGGGACAATGCCATGAGTGCTCCGTGTGCAATGTTGTTGCAACTAGCTGCAGACAACAAGCGTGATGAATGATTTTGACAAGATCTTCAAGCACCATCCATATATGTCTGAAATCTGCTTCTGGCTAGACCGCTAGAGAGCCCCATGGGGTCCTCGTGCTCGTGCCATTTCCACTGCAAACCGATCACCATGGCTGTGAGGCGAGACATCCAGCGCAAGCTCCGGCAAGTGCCAAACACTTGGCCCCGGAAGACCTGATCCACATCACATCATGGCACCGCCAAAGCTGCATCACCGCACATACCAGTGTACCACACACATGGAAATGTCTCCTGCCCAACCACCACACACTCCACCATATGTGGGTGCTAGCTTTACCCTTGAGCTATAAACCCATCCCTAAGTGCCCTCCAAACACCACCACTTCACCCACTGACAAAGGCATTCCAGCCTCAGCTCCCAGAAGAATTTCTCCAGTTTCCAGAAACACAAGAAACTACCATGATGACTGCTAAGACACTCGGTCGACTGGCCAAGAAGTGGCAGAGGGTGGCGGCTATAATGAGAAAAGGCCTTACCTGGTCGTCATCAACGTCCACGGCAGAAACTGGAGGGTCGTTCTCGTCGGTGGCCGTCAAGGGCCACTGCATCGTATACACTGCCGATGGTGCAAGGTTCGAGGTGCCCCTTGCATTCCTCGGCACTCCGTCTTTGGCGAGCTCTTGAGGATATCCCACGAAGAGTTCGGCTTCGCAGGCGTTGATGGTGGTAGAATCATGCTTCCCTGCGACACATCGGTGATGGAGTACGCCATGTGTTTGCTCAGGAGAAGTGCCTCCGCAGAGATGGAGGCCGCGTTCCTCAATACTATGGCATTGCCATGCCACTATCATGTGGTGCCACATCTGGGAGTTAGCCAACATTTCGGTGTATGCAGCTCCTGATTACCATCTGCAAAGATATAGGAAAATAGTTGATGTGTAGCATTTTGATCTTGCTAGCAAAGAAGCAATCAACGAAGATAGACAGTACTTAGAGACATCGTTCTTCCAATGTATACATATATACTCGCAAAAAAAATGTATACATATATACTTTGTTCCAAAGATAAATGATTGATCGCAGTTTTTGGAATCTAAGCAGTAAGCGTCAACAAATTTCTTCTGTGTAATTATATGGCCTGAGACACAAAGTATTACAAAAAAAGTTAAGTTTGGGCAGGTAAATTCCTGCAGAAGGATTAGGGAGGTTGACCTTCTGGACAAAGGCTACTGCAAGTTGTTCAAACGATGACAAATTCATCGAACTATACACAAGTCAGGATCAGCAAACCTGCTAGCATTCAGAAATCGGGTCTGTCAACTGTCATGCAGAATAAGCTCATCTAGATTTGTACTTGGCAAATAATTTGTTATGATATGTTTGTGTCATGGTCTCATGGATCTCCAAGTAAATCATCAGGCAAGGTTGAGTTCATTAGCAAAAATAAAGTAACAAAAATGCAACTCGCATCACAGGATGTTCATTTCCCCAAAAGAAATATCAATATGGAACTAATGACAAGCCCTTGGATGCCCAGTTAAATGCAAGGAAGACCCCAGAAATGGCCAACACATTCTATGCTAGAAACCATGCAGACCATGGGTGGACAATGAGATATGGAGCTGCCCAGCAACTTGCCAGATCTGCACCAATCAAAGCACTGTTAAACCAATAAACACCTAACATGCAGCGCTGCAGCTGTAAGTGCAAAGGACACATCCAAAAGCAATGAAGTGATCAAGTGAACTCCGCATCTGCCTATGAAAGACTCTTGGACCATCATGTGCCATGTCCCATGATGCTAGATTTTCACAGAATTGTGGTGAGCTGATGAGAATCGGCCAAGCCCACGCATAGCAGTCTCCGGCATATGAGGAATTGAGATCCGAAATCAGCCACTCCCGGCATTGACATGGTGGAAGCCGCTGTTACTACCTCTAACCATAAAAGCAGAACTTGTGAACTGCTCAGCCCACTTCCATCTGGGACACACAATCTCAATCCGACGTTTCCAGTTGGAGGTAGAAGTAGAACTACAGTTCATTTTTTACTAAAGAACAGCAGTTTGTTGATTGTCCATCTAATCCTCTCATCCCCAACCCCTTCGCAATGCCATCACCAAGTTCAGCCACCTGACCACAAACTTTTAAGTCCATGGTTTATTTCTATTTCCTTGAAGGTTGTGTTAAATAATCCAATTTCTCCCAGAAAATTTGTCTCTTTGTATCATTTATAGTGATAACTGATAACTGAATCTTACATGAGGCTCTACAGAGCTCCTCTTGGTCCTAACAAAAATATTTCAGAAGCTAAGCTAAGTACAAAGAGCAAATTGATGGCTGGGACCCATTGACGGTGCCATGCAGCTAGCATTGTAGTTGTGGCAGTTCCCAACAATGGAGCTCAAGAACGCCCTCTCGACCTCCTCAGAGGCCTCTCTCCTGACCAGACACAAAACATATTCCATCACAGTGCTCTCACAGGGCAGCATGATCCTGCCTCCGTCACTGCCGCTCGCGAAGCCAAACTCCTCCTCGGACATCCTCAGAAGCTCGGTGAAGACCATCGTCTCAAGGTACGCCAGAGGGACCTCGAAACGTGCTCCGTCGATTGTGTACACCACGCAGTGGCCCTCATCAGCAACCAGAGATGACGTTGTGCTGCAGCAATCATCGTCGGGCGTGTTTGAGGACTGCCGACGGCGGGCACCGGCTCCGACCACCAACATCCGCTGGCACTTCTTTGCCAGCTGAGCAATCTTCTTTGGATGGATCATGCTTGAGTCTGATTTGTTCCTGGCTAGCTAAATTTCACTTTAGGTCTGAAAGCCGGAATGTGTGTTGTAGAGTGTGATTGTTGCTTGCAGATGAGATGAAGAAATTTGTGTTGAGGACGCCATGTATTTATAGTAGAGGGAAGACAGGGTTCAGAGAAGTGCTTATGGGTGTGGGTTGTGTGTAGCTATCAGCAAGAGCGGTGGGCGGGAGACAATGCCATGAGTGCTCTGCATGCAATGTTGTTGCAGCTAGCTGCAGACAATGTGATGAATGATTTTGATAAGATTGTCAAGCACCATCCATGTCTGAAATGAGCTTCTTGATACAGAACCCCATGGGTCCTTGTGCCCGTGCCATTTCCACAGAAAACTGATCACCACGTCTGTGGAGGCAAGACGTCCAGCGCAAGCTCAGGCAAGTGCCAAGCACTTAGCCCCAGCAGACCTGATCCAGATCACATCACAGTACCTCCAAACCGCAGCACTGCATGTACCCTGCCCGTTGCATTGTCCCCTGCCCAACCATCACAGCCCAGCGTGTGGGCGCCCGCTTTACCCTTGAACTATAAATCCATGGCTAAGTGCCCTCCAAACACCACCACTTCGTCCACAGAGAAAGGCATTCCAACCTCCAACTAGCATAAGAATTTCTCCAATTTCCAGAAACACAAGAAACTACCATGATGAGTGCCAAGACACTCACTCGGCTGGCGAAGAAGTGGCAGAGGGCAGCGGCTATCGGGAGGAAGAGGCTCACCTGGTCGTTATCGACGTACACAGAAGAAGCGAGAGGGTCGTGTGGCACGTCATGCTCGCCAGTGGCCAGCAAGGACCACTGCATCGTGTACACTGCCGACGGTGTGAGGTTCGAGGTGCCGCTTGCATTCATCGGGACGACCCTCTTCAGTGAGCTCTTGAGGATGTCCCAAGAAGAGTTCGGCTTTGCAGGCGTTGACGGTGGTAGAATCGTGCTTCCCTGCGACGCATCGGTGATGGAGTATGTCGTGTGCTTTCTCAGGAGAAGCGCCTCTGCAGAGATGGAGGACGCGTTCCTCAACACTATGGTGATGCCATGCCACTATCATGTGGCGTCACATCTGGGAATTAACCAGCATTTCGGTGTCTGCAGCTCCTGATTACCATCTGCGTAGATATAGAAAATAGACCAAGGAAAACAGTTTATGTGTAGCATTTTGATCTTGCTAGCAAAGAAGCAATCAAGCGAGATGTAATGTAGTTATCTAGGGACAATGTTTTTTCAATGTATACATATACTCTGTTGCAAAGATAAATAACTGATCGCAGTTTTTACTTCCTATTAGGACCTAAGCAGTATGTGTTGAAAATTTTCTTCGGTGCATTATATGGCCCCAGACGCAAAATATTACGAAGAAAGTTGTTCAACCGACAACCACAACCGGTGATAAAATATTTGCAGATGGAGATGGGATGTGACCTTTTGGACAAAGGCTGCTGCAAACTCTGCAAGGTCTTCAACCGATGATAAAATCATCTAATTATACTTGAATCAAGACCTCTAAACCTGCAAATGTTCAGAAATCGGGATGCCATGTCATGGATGTCCAAGTAATCATCAGGAAAGGCCAGGTTCATTATCAAATAAGCCTAGCATAAACTAACAAATAAGCCTAGCATTACGTGATGCTCACTTCCCCATAAGAAATACCAAGATGGAACTAATGACAAGCCCTTGGATAGTATCAAGGTTGCGGTCTGGAAATGCTGAACTGGAAAATGGCTGACACATGTTATGCTAGAAACCATGCAGACCATGGGTGGACAATGAGATATGGAACTTCCCAGCAACCTGCCAGATCTAAAGTAATCAAAGCACTGTTAAACCAACAAACACCTAACATGCAGCTGCAGCTGTAAGTGCAAAGTACACACTCAAAAGCGGTGAAGTGAACTTCACATCTGCCTACGAAAGGATCCTGGACCATATGCCATGTCCCCTATGACGCTAGCTCTGCACCTCACCTAATTGCAATCACGCGGTTGCAGCCAAGGCACAGATATAGGTCATCAGATCATTAAAGTGATTGCGTTTGAATCAGCATATCTTCCAATATATTGATACAGAATGCTGAACAGAAAAGAGCACACCCATAAATCCTGGACCCCGGATGGTTGCAAAATTCATCTACCACGGACTGCGCTACTGTAGTATGCATCTGAGTGCCTAGCCAGTAGTCCACTACCTTTGCGTATACAGAAAGCCATGGCCAGCAATATAGCCACTAGCAGCTTGCAGTTTGTAGCTCCTGAATATAGCCAGAGTTTTTACTTCATTGTTCTCCATTTTTCGTCTGAAAATAGTTCAACACTGGAAATAAAAATTAGATATTAGCATATCAGCTTGTTGCATCATATGAAGTACTCTTGGGGTCTGCTCCTATGCTTTCCCAAAAACTTTTCTCACGAATCACAAAGCACATGCCAGTAATTAGCACCAGGGGCGGATTAGTAATCCTAACAACCTCCTCTAATCACAACCATCCAGTTGCTTTAATTTTGTGCAAAAAAAAATTTGGGGAAGCATAGGAACAGACCTCAGTACTATTAACTACAACTATATAGCATTAGGCCATATGGCACGCAGGAAAGGATTTACTATACTTTAGGATTCAGAATACAAATGTCGAACTCATAGAAGCTAACGCCTAACAAGAACAAAAACCGTAAAAAGAATCAAAGATGTGATTCTATTATATGATGATAAATCACAAAATTGCATTTATTAATGAAGTAATTATTCCAATAAAATTAACTGCCACTCAACTCTTTCATTGTTTCATGATCTATCATATACGCTTCTCTCATTAATATATGTTGCAGAAGCAATTTGCTGTAAGTTTACTAGTCACTTAGACAAGATATGTTAGCAGAAGTTTCATGAACGATTTGAACAATGAACCCTCAGGGCTGATGTATCACAAAACGTGTAGTTTCATACAGGATAACAGGAATGACAAATACTTTTAGAGGTAGTGGCAAATTGACAAGTTACCATAGATCACAGAGGTAGCATTCTCATGTCAGAGACCTTCCAATGTAGTAACAAGATTTAATGTCTACGGAACAGGGATCAGCAGTTTAATTATCTCCCGGTTTGCCTTGCTCGTTACTGGCACCAGCACACTGTAATTCCACCTCCTTCCGGTCATCCTTAGCCTCTTGCTCCTGCATTTCATGTCTGAAACTTTCAGTCCGCAGTCTGTCTCTACTTTCTTCAGTACTCTGTATGAGTTATGGCAAAATAATATGTTTCGACTTAAATATTATACTGGGAACTTCAGAAACATGGATATATCTTGTATTCTTTCCTTCAGTAATAGAATCTTACATCACACTGTACAACATTCTTGTGATTCGACCAAAAATATTTCAGAGTTTTGGTAGCTAAGCTATGTACAGAGAGCAAATTGATGGGTGAGCCCCATCGATGCATTTTGTCCATGGCAATGACCAGAAATGGAGCTCAAAAACGCTCTCTCGACCTCCTCGGAGGCATCTCTTCTGACCAGGCACAAGACATACTCCATAACCATGGCATCACAGGGCAGTGTGATCCTGCCTCCCTCACTGCTCGTGAAGCCAAACTCCTCCCCGGCCATCCTCAGGAGTTCGCCGAAGACCGTTGTGCCGAGGTACGCCAGCGGGACCTCAAACCGCGCCCCGTCGGCGGTGTACACAACGCAATGGCCCTTGTCAGCGATGGACGCCGTGCTGCAGCAATCATCGGCTTGCTGGCCACCAGCTCCGGCTACGCCCTTCCTCTGCCACTTCTTGACCAGATGAGCAAGCTTCTTTGGGTGGATCATGGTTGAGTCTGATGTGTTCCTGGCTAGCTAAATTTCACTTTGGTTCCAAAAGTCTGAATGTGGTGTAGATTGTGATGTTGTTTGCAAATGAGATGAAGAATTTTGTGATGAGCAGGCCATTGATTTATAGTAGAAGGAAGAGGGATCAGAGCAGTGCACATGTGTAGGTTGTGTGAAGCTATCAGGAAGAGCGGTGGGCGGGAGACAATGCCATGAGTGCTCCCCCATGCAATGTTGTTGCCGCTAGCTACAGACACTGTGATGAATGATTTTGGGTGAGTGATCAGCCATTGCGCCAACTCAGGCAACTTGCAAGTTGCTGTATTTTGCGGTGGGCATTGCAGATTCACAATTAACATGGGGTCCTCGTACCAGACCAGTCAGTATGGCAGCATAGGCAATCTCCAATCCGAGTGCCGGCATACACCAAACACTTGCCCCAGCACAATCGTGGCTTCCCATGGTCTTGTCTCCTGCACATGGCAGCCAGGAGATATATATCCATGGTTAAGTGCATCCAAACACCATCGCTCGATCCAAAGGACAAAGCATTCCAAGGCTCCAAGCTCGAGCTGATAGAAGAATCTCTTCAGTTTCCAGAAACACAAGAAGCTACCATGGTGAGCGCCAGGAGACTTGCTCAGCTGGCCAAGAAATGGCAGAGGATGGCGGTCCTCGGGAGGAGGCTCACTTGGTCGTCAGCGGTGCTGGAGAAAGAAAACGAAAGACCGTGTGGCACATTGTATTCGGCGGTGGCTGGCAAGGACCGCAGCATCGTGTACACGGCTGATGGTGTACGATTCGAGGTGCCGGCGTGCCGCTGGTGTTCGGCGAGCTCCTAAGGTTGTCCCAAGAGGAGTTTGGCTTCACAGGTGGTGACAGCAAGATCACTCTTCCCTGTGATGCAGCGGTGATGAAGTACGCCATGTGCTTGATCAGGAGAAGCGCCTCCGCCGAGATGGAGGCAGCATTCCTCAGCTCCATGGCGATCAGGAGAAGCGCCTCTAGGTTGCCACCAGTTTTCTAGTCTTGTACGCAGCTTAGTTAAATACAGGAAAATAGGACTAAAACAAGGAAGTGTTTATGTAGAGGATTTTGATCTTGAAAACGATTAATCACAGTTTATTAGGACATAAGCATGGAAAATTTCTTCTGCCAATAAACGTTACAAGGAATGATGTAATTTATAGTTCTTTACAGATGGAGAAAGGAAACTGACCTGTTGCAGAAAAGCTGGTGTGTTTTGGTCAATCAAATTTAAATCTGACGATATTTGCATTTGAACCGAAAAATCAGCAAACGTACAGAAATCAGTTTTATGACACATCTCATCAAGACTTGTGTTTAGCAACAAAATTTGATACTGTCAGCAATGTCCCTGCCAATCCGTCAAGGACATGTAAGCAAACTATCAGTTAACAAATGAGCACTATGTTGCATTTTGCTTTAATGCAGTCCTGCCTGCCCCCCCCCCCCCCCCAAAGAAAATCCTGAAATGTACTAATGACAGCTTTGTAGAAATGGACTCACCTGAAACCAGGGGCAGACTTTTCCGCTGAAGGTGGCGAGCTGATGGTTACCAACTGGTCCTAGTCCCATTGGAAGATACAGCGGAGATAACACGAAATGGTCGTCACATGCGGTGCTAGAAATCATGCAGACAATGATATATGTAGCAATCAAAGCACTGCTAAACCAGCCAACAAACACCTAGCATGCAGCTGCAGCTGTAAGTGCAAAGTACACGCCCAAAATCCGTGAAGCAAACTCTGCATCTACTCAGCCTGGACCACCATATGCAGTGTTAGCTGTGAGACACTGCTCTTTACCTCACCTGATTGCAATCCCCAGGTTGCTGCAAGCGAACAAAGATAGGGTCGTCAAATCATTCAGAAATGATTGCTTTTGAACGAGACTAACTAGCTTACCTCCTAATCTCATGATACAGGACACCGTACCGAATGGACACATCCATAAAAGCTAGACCCCAGATGATTGTACAATGCCCCTACCCAATTGAGCATCAAGGACTGTAGCATGCATTTGATTGCCTAGCCACTAGTCCACTACCTTTGCCTCTACAGGGCAAGGTATGGCCCGTCAAAATCTGATCTGAATCTGGATGCCTCCCTTCAGAGTTCAGAGCCACCGTTGCACGCACCTTGTCCCCTGTCAACTACTAGTAAGTCCCATAACTCTGCCTATATATTCATGGGCTATGACACCATCACAAAAACTCACAGACCAAAGCATTTCTGAGCCAAATACCTGAGAACCAAGAACACCCAGCCATGACCATGATCCACCCGAAGAGACTTGCTCAGTTGGTGAGGAAGTGGCAAAAGGTCAAGACAATCTCCAGAGACGACGAAGCGTGCTGCACGACATCACCGGTCGCAGATAAAGGCCACTGCGCCATGTACACAGCCGATGGGAGGCGGTTCGAGGTTCCCTTGGCGTACCTCGGCACGGCAGTCTTCGGCGAGCTGCTAAGGATGTCCCAGGAGGAGTTTGGGTTCACATGCGACAGCAGGATCACACTGCCCTTCGATGCAGCGGTGATGGAGTATGTCATGTGCTTGCTCAGAAGAAATGCTTCAGAGGAAGTAGAGAGGGCGTTCCTGAGCTCTGTAGTGATGCCTTGCCAATATCCAAGCTATACGGTGCCACATGTAACGCTGCACCAGCAGCTTGCAGTTTGTAGCTCCTGATTATACAGAGTTTTTCCCTCATTATTGTTCTCCATTTTGCGTCTGAAAATAGTTCAACACTGGAGAATGGAAAATTAATATTTTCGTACCAGCTTGTTGCTTTATACTCCCTCCGTTTATTTATATAAGATGTTCTAGCAAACTAAGTTAGTTTGCTAAAACGTCTTACATATATGAACAGAGGTAGTACTAAGTACTACTACCTACAATTATATAGCATTAGGCCATAGGGTGCAGTGAAGCAATTTACTTCGACCTCAGGATTCAGAGTGCAAATGTTTAGCTCCTACTCTACAATGATAAATCAAAAAAATTATGTTTAGTAAGAAAAAAATATTTCAAGAAAATAACAGCCGCCCAAACTCTTTTGTTGTTTCATGATCTATCATTAATGAATATTGTAGAAATAATTTTCTGAGAGATTACTAGTCAGACAAGATACATCAGCAGAAGTTTCATGAATGGTTTCAATGATGAACCCTCAGGGTAAACTCTAAAAGGGCTAATATATCACAAAATGTCTTAAAATTGCATACAAGAATCACGATGCTTTCAGAGGTAGTGGAAAAACTGGCAGTATTCTCATTTCAAAGAACATTTCAATGTAGTAATAGTGTTTATCTAGATTTTGGGTAATGTCTATGGAACAGAAGATGAAAAGCAGTATCCAAAATATTTATGATATCCTAGTTTCTTCAGAAACTGGGAACATTGTGCCCAGCCCAATTCAGGGTAATATAGAACAGAAGGAAGCGCCTTTTCGTGTCTTGAGTCACGACAAGCAGGTCATGAGCTGGAAAAAATCTGATTGCTTTCCTACAGACTAGTACAGGCTAGGTATAAAAATCTCAACGGAGTGTGGAGGAGCCGGAAAGATGCCGCACGACCCACGCCTGGAGACGGTAGCTGCACTTCTAAATAGCAGGCTCCTAGAATGAAGCCGAGGACTCGACGGTGTTGCCACAGGAAGAACGAAGATCCAGAAGAAGCCACAACCACTGGCGGGCAGCGGCAGAGGGGTCCATTTCTCAAGCAGGCTTCGGTGGAGGTCATGGCCCTCGAAAACCAATAGACCGCTCAGCACACCCCAATCTGCACCTTTCAATCATAAATCGACGGTTCTCTATGGATAGGAGTTGCAGTCGGATCATCCACGAACATCACCGGTGTCTACACACTTATCAAATTATGCCTCCTTCAGGCCATCGACGCCCTCTTGCTCCCACATTTCATATCCAAAAGCTTTGAGCCAGTGGTCTGTCTCTACTTTCTCAGTACTATGTACGAACAACGGCAAATAACATGGTTGGGTTTTGGAGTGGCAAAGTATTAAATGTCTGACAGAAAAAAAATTGTACATTTCCTATGATAACATAATTTTACATCCGACTGTACAAACTTGCCTAACCACCAAAAATATTTCAGATTTTCAGTAGCTAAGCTACGTGCAAAGTGCAAATTGATGGGCGAGTCCCATAGATGCATCTTGGCTGTGGCAAGGCCCAGCAATGGAGCTCAAAAACGCTCTCTCGACCTCCGCTGAGGCGTCTCTTCTGACCAGGCACAAGACATACTCCATAACAGCGGCATCACAGGGCAGCATGATCCTGCCTCCCTCGCTGCTCGCGAAGCCAAACTCCTCCCCAGCCATCCTCAGGAGTTCGCCAAAGACCATCGTGCCGAGGTACTCCAGCGGGACCTCGAACCGTGCCCCGTCAGCGGTGTACATCACGCAATGGCCCTTGTCAGCGACTGTGCTGCAGCACTCGTCGGTCTTCTGGCCACCGGCTCCGGCCGCCACCTTCCTCTGCCACTTCTTGGCCAGCTGAGCAAGCTTCTTTGGATGAATCATGTTTGAGTCTGAAGTGTTCTAGGCTATAGCTAAACTTCACTTTGGTTTTGAAAATCTGAAGGCGTGTGTAGATTGTGATGTTGCTTGCAGATGAGATGAAGAAGTTTGTGCTGAGGAGGCCATGTATTTGTAGTAGAAGGAAGAGAGGTTTCGGGGAAGTGCTTATGTCTGTGGGTTGTGCGTAGCTATCACCAAGAGTGGTAGGCAGGAGACAATGGCATGAGTGATCTGCATGCAATGTTGTAGCAACTCGCTGCAGACAGATGGATGATCTTGATGAGATTTCTATGGGACCAGATTCTAGGTCACTAGTGGGTGGTCAGCCACTGCCAACTCAGCCAACTTGAATGATGTTGTATTTTGCGGTGAGCATTGCAGATTCACAATTAACATGGGGTCCTCATGCCAGACCGATCAGCATGGTAGCACATACACATGCCAAACACTGGCCTCAGCACAATTTTGGCTGGTCATGGCCTTGTCTCTTGCCCATGGCTTCCCTGAGACATAAATCCATGGCTAAGTGCCTCCAAAGAAAATCACTTCATCCACAGGACAAAGCTTTCCAAGCTCAAAGCAACAAAAGAATCTGTTCAGTTTCTAGAAAGCAGAAACACAAGAGGCTACCATGGTGAGTGCCAAGAGACTTGCTCAGCTGGCCAACAAGTGCAGAGGATGGCGGTCCTGGGGAGGGAAGCTCACCTGGTCATTGGCGGCGCTGGAGAAAGAAACAAAAGGATCATGCAACGCATTGTATTCACATGTGGCTTGCAAGGGTCACTGCATCGTGTACACAGCCGACGGTGTATGGTTCAAGGTGTCGCTAGCGTTCCTGGGCATGGTGGTCTTCAGCGAGCTCCTAAGGTTGTCCCAAAAGGAGTTTGGCTTCACAGGCCGTGAAAACAAGATCACACTTCCCTGTGATGCGAAGGTGATGGAGTATGACATGTGCTTGATCAAGAGAAGCGCCACCGCGAAGATGGAGGCGGCGTTCCTCAGCTCCATGGCGACGCCACTACGATGCAAGTTATGTGGCACCACGTATGGGAGCTGTCCAGCATGTTGCTCTCTGTAGCTCTTGATTGCCACATGCTTTATATGTAACTTATTTAGATGTAGAAAAACTGAAGAGAAAAGGGAACTGTTTATGTGAAGCATTTTTTATATTGATAGCAAAAAATCATGCAGGGGAGATAATGATGGGGAGATACCAGGAAATAGCCGTCACACGCAGTGCTAAAAATCATGCAGACCATGAGATATGGAGCTGTCAAGCAACTTGCTAGATTTGCAGTAATCCAAGCACTGCTAAAGCAACCAACAAACACCTAACATGCAGCTGCAGCTATAAGTGCAAAGCACACACACCCAAAAGCAGTGAGGCGAACTCTGCATCTACTAAGCAAAGAGTCCTCACCGTCATATGCAGTGTCCCCTGTGATGCTGGCTCTTCACCTCACCTGATTGCAATCACCGGGGTGCTGCAAACATACAAAGATAAGAGTCATCGAACCATGCAGAAATGATTGCTTTTGAACGAGACTAACTAGCTTACCTCCCAGTCTCTTGATACAGGACACCGTACCGAATGGACACATCCATAAAGCTAGGCCCCAGATGATTGCATAATGCCTCTACCCAATTTAGCATCAAGGATTGTAGCATGCTGCATGCATCTGATGGCCTAGCCACTAGTCCACTACCTTTGCCTCTATAGAACAGGCCATGGCCCAGCAAAATCTGATCTGAATCTGGCTGCCTCCCTTTACAGCAACCATTACACACACCTTGTCCCCTGTCAACTACAAGTAAAGTCTCATATCTTTACACCTATATATTCAGGGGCCAAGACACCATCACTTCATGAACAAACTCACAGACCAAAGCATTTCTGAGCCAAATACCTGAGAACCAAGAACACCCAGCCATGGCCATGATCCACCCCAAGAGGCTTGCTCAGTTGGTGAGGAAATGGCAAAGAGTCAGGGTAGAATCCAGAGAAGACGAAGCATGCTGCACGACATCGCCAGTCGCAGATAAAGGACACTGCGCCATGTACACGGCCGATGGGAGGCGGTTCGAGGTCCCCTTGGCGTACCTCGGCACGACAGTCTTCGGCGAGCTGCTAAGGATGTCCCAGGAGGAGTTTGGGTTCACGTGTGATGGCAGAATTACACTACCCTTCGATGCAGCGGTGATGGAGTATGTCATGTGCTTGCTCAGAAGAAATGCATCAGAGGAGGTAGAGATGGCGTTCCTGAGTTCCGTAGTGATGTCTTGCCAATATCCAAGCTGTACAGTGCCATATGTAATGCTGCACCAGCAGCTTGCAGTTTGTAGCTCCTGAATATAAGCAGAGCTTTTGCCTCATTATTCTCCATTTTGCATGTCTTGTTCAACACTACGGAATGGAAATTACAATTATACAGAATTGGTCCATACTCCAACCCCTAGCTCATAGAAGCTAACACCTGACAAGCAACGCTACAATTAAGAGAAGCAAAGATTTGATTAAACCAAAGCATTATATTTATTGATGAAGTAACAATTTCAAGAAAATAAACAGCGACTCAAACTATTTCACTATTCTATGATTTATAACATATGCAATTCTCTCAGATAATTCATATATTACAGAAGCAGTTTTCTGCAATACTGAGGGTATTCTTGTTCAAAATACATTTGAAGATGTTCACCAGTCAGACAGAATATATCAGCTCTTATATCATAAAATTTTGCATAAGATCCAAAAAGGGAAGAGCAAATTTTCATTTAGCAGTACAAGCTACATAGCAAAATAACGGGTTAATTCTAACTGTTACATATAAACTGAAAGGCCTTGAGAGAATAAAATAAGACTTTACAAAATGCAGTAGGCCTGAAAATGCTCAAAGGGGAGCGTGCAACATAAGACTAGGCCATACCTGTCAAACATGAGTTCAGCTAAATTTACAGGATACATGTTTTTCAAGTTTGCAGCTGGTTGTAGACCCATAGGAAAGTGCAGAGAAGGCGCTGAGAAATGGATACCGCATAGAAGTCAGGTAGGCCATTAATTGTGAGTTATGAAACTGTTCAGCAACTTGCCCGTGCTGCATCATTTAATGTAGTCCCCATCAAACCTAACCAAAATGATTTGCATGACGGTGGCCCTCCAACTGATTTCAATCTCAGTGTTGATGAATTGCAAAGTACAAGACTAGAATCCCTTGATCATTGTGAAATGATTATTTTTGCAACTAAACATAAGTAGCGAATCCGATTCCAAATAAGATGTAGCCCATCCATAGAAGGCTGGACCTGAGACGCCTGCACGAGGCTTGTCCGCCAATATCTCATTGCGCAATGTTAGAACCCTGTTTGCATGGGGTCCTCATGCCACTTATCCACCAGACGTGCCATTATGGCAGTACCCATCACACACCAAACATTTGGCCCCATAGAAATACATAATCCCAGTAATATTTCCTTGATCTGCTTGCGGCATCGCACAAGTGAACCTCATGGCCTTGTCCCCTTGCCCAATCATCAACGGCATTTGACAGGGCTCGTATCTTGAGCTATAAATTCTTTGTTCAGTGGCCTCAAAACAGCATCGCTTCATCCACAAGCAAAGCCTTTGCAACTCAACCAGAGTTTCCAACTCCCAGCAAAAAAGAACCAACCATGATCAACACCAAGAGAATTGCTCAACTAGCAAAGAAGTGGCAGAGGGTAGCTGCTCTCGGGAGGAAGCGGCTTACCATGACGGCAACAACAGAAGTCGAAGGGTGCTCAACAGCAATGGCAGGAAAGGGCCACTGTGTCATGTACACCACTGACGGGAGACGGTTCGAGGTGCCCTTGGCATACCTCAGCACGGTGGTCTTCAGTGAGCTCCTGAAGTTGTCCGAAGAGGTGTTTGGTTTCGCAGGCAGTGAAGGAGGGATCAAGCTTCCCTGTGAAGCCATGGTGATGGAGTACGCCATGTCCTTGCTCAGGAGAAGTGCCTCTGCTGAGATGGAGGCGGCGTTCCTTAGCTCCATGGTGATGCCATGCTACTATGCAGCTCCACCTGTGCGAGTTAGCCAGCATGTTGTTATTGCCTGCAGCTGCTAATTATCATCATTTTTTGTACTTTTGTATGTAAATAAGTTCAATATAGGAAATAGGAATGAGGATGCTCAATGCAAAGCATTTTTAGCTTGCAGCCGATTAAGCAACCAAGAAAATTTGTTAAGAGCCATCGTTCCTCCAATGTACATATTTCTGCAGAGATAACTGACTGGTCGCATCTAGGACTCGAGTAGGACAAGTCAACACATTCTTCTGCAGAGATATGCTCATGAATGAGCTTACAAAACTGCAAAACAATAAATCCCCCAAAATGATAAATCCGTCAAAATGTTTTAACTAGTAGAATGCCCGATCTAGTACAAAATTGAGTTTTTCATTACGATCCTATGAGGAGAGTAGTAGCTGGGGCTAAGAAATAATGCAGACATTAAGAACTACAGTATCAAGCAAGTTGCTATCGCAAGAACCAGAGCACTGCTTAACAAACAACGCCTAGCTAGCATTGCAGATCTGGACCACATTTCTCATATCAAGAGAGCTGCCAAGCTAATTAACTGGAGCAGGAAGTTACAAAAGATCAGATGAAAGAAAACAAACTAAACAAAATTCATATCGTGGTTTGCACCCTGTGGAAGTTCAACATCTTGGCAGTATTCTCGTGTCAATGTAGTAATAGTGTTCATCTATATTTTGGGTAATGTCTATGGAACAGAAGATCAAAAGCAGTATCAGAAAGATTTATGATATCCTACTTTCTTCAGAAACTAGGAACATGAGATAGAACATAAGGAAGCGTTTTTTCGCTTCTTCGGTCACAACAAGCAGGTCATGAACTCGAGAAAACCTGATTGCTTTGCTACAGACTAGTACCGGCTAGGTATAAAACTCTCGCCGGAGTGTGGAGGAGCCGACAAGATGCTGCCCATCCCATGCCTGCAGACACTAGCTGCGCATCTGAATAGCTGCTACTAGAATGAAACCAGGGACTCAATGGCGCTGCCATAGGATGAACGAAGATCTGGAGAAGTCACTACTTGTGGCGGGTAGCGACGGCGGCAGAGGAGTTGATTTCCCAAGCAGGCTTTAGTGGAGGCCATGCCTCCCACAAACCTATAGACCGCTTAACACACCCCATTCTGCACCGCTCAGTCAAAAATCGACCGTTCTATAGGGATATGAGTGGCAGCCAGATCTGACATGCCTTGGCACGCCCGTCGCCGACATCCACGTGTTTATCAAATTGCGCCTCCTTCAGGCCATCCATGTCCTCTTGCTCCCACATTTCATATCCACAAACTTTGAGCCCCGTTTTGTCTCTAGTCTCTTCAGTACTCTGTATGAGCAACGGCGAATAATGTGCTTTGATTTTGGAGTGGAAAAGTATTAGATTTATCTGAGAGATAAAAGATATATTTTGTATCATTTCCTATGATATACATTCTTACACTGGACTGGACAAACTTCTTTATGAGTCAGACCAAAATATTTAAGATTTTCAGTAGCTAAGCTAAGTACAAAGAGCAAATTGATGAGTTTGTCCCACCGACACATCTTGGCTGTGGCAAGGACCAGCAATAGTGCTCAAGAACGCTCTCTCGACCTCCTCCGAGGCGTCTCTTCTGACCAGGCACAAGACATACTCCATAACCGCGGCATCGCAGGGCAGCGTGATCTTGCCTCCCTCGCTGCTTATGAAACCAAACTCCTCCCCAGCCATCCTCAGGAGTTCACCGAAGACCGTCATGCCAAGGTATGCCAGCGGGACCTTGAAGCGCGCCCCGTCGGTGGTGTACACCACGCAATGGCCCTTGTCAGCGATGGACGCCGTGCTGCAGCACTCTTCAGCTTGCTGGCCGGCAGCTCCGGCTGCAACCTTCCTCTGCCACTTCTTGGCCAGCTGAGCAAGCTTCTTTGGGTGGATCATGGTTGAGTCTGATGTCTTCCTGGCTATAGCTAAACTTCACTTTGGTTTCGAAAGTCTGAAGGCGTGTGTAGATTGTGATGTTGCTTGCAGATGAGATGAAGAATTTTGTGTTGAGGAGACCATGTATTTATAGTAGAGGGGAGAGAGGGATCAGAGAAGTGCTTATGCGTGTGGGTTGTGTGTAGCTATCAGCAAGAGCGGTGGACAGGAGACAATGCCATGAGTGCTCTGCATGAAATGTTCTTGCATCTAGCTGCAGACAATGTGATAGGTGATCTTGATGAGATTTCTGTGGGACCAGATTCTGGGTCAACAGTAGGTGGTCAGACACTGTGCCAACTCAGGTAACTTGCAAGGTGTTGTATTTTGTGGTGGGCATTGCAGATTCACAATTAACATGGTAGCACATGCCACCAACTTCCTACTCTTGTATGCAGCTTAGTTAGATACAGTAAAATGGGATGAGAAAAAGAAGTGTTTACGTAGAGCACTTAGATCTTCAAAACAAAGGAGTCAAGGAAGGTGGCCAACAATTAGCCATCATTCTTTCAATGCATATACACTGTGGAGATATATGATTGATCACAGTTTGTTAGGACATAAGCAGTCGAGTAGTACAAAGAATGATGTAATATTTAGTTCTCTACAGATGGAGAACGGAAACTGACCTTTTGAAGAAAAGCAGCTGTAAGTGCTAAGTGCACACTCAAAGGCAGTGAGGCGAACTCTGCATCTACTCAGCAAAGACTCCTGACCATCATATGCAGTGTCCCCTGAGACACTGGCTCTTCACCTCACCTGATTGCAATCACTGGGTTAATGCAAAAGTACAAAGAGAAGGTCATCGAACCATTCAGAAATGATTGCTTAGAACAAGACTAACTAGAGTACCTCCCAATCTCTGATGCATGTCCACAAAATCTGGACCCCAGATGGTTGCATAATGCCTCTACCCAATTTAGCATCAAGGACTGTAGCATGAATCTGATTGCATAGCCACTAGTCCACTACCTTTGCCTTTGCCTCTACAGAGCAAGATATGGCCCAGCAAAATCTGATCTGAATCTGGCTGCCTCCCTTAAGAGCCACCATTGCACCCACCTTGTCCCCTGTCAACTGCTAGTAAGCCCCATACCTCTGTGCCTACATACTCATGGGCTAAGACACCATCACTTCACCAGCAAACTCACAGACCAAAGCATTTCTGAGCCAAATACCTGAGAATCAAGAAAACCCAACCATGACCATGATCCATCCCAAGAAGCTTACTCAATTGGTGAGGAAGTGGCAAATGGTCAAGGTAGAATGCAGTAGGCCCAAAAATGCTCAAAGGGGGTCTGCAACATAAGACTAGTCCATACCTGTCAAACATGACTTCAGCTAAATTTACAGGACCCATGTTCTGCAAGCTTGCAGCTGGTTGTAGACCCACAGGAAAGGGCGGAGAAGGCGCTGAGAAAGCGATGCTGCGTATAAGTCAGGTAGGTCATTTAATATGAGTTATGGGACTGTTCAGCAACTTGCTCGTGTTGCATCAGTTAATGTAGTCCCCTCATCAAACCTAATCAAAATGTTAATGGTTTGCATTAAATTGCAAACCATGCTAGCTACCTAGCCCCATGACACCAGCCCTCCAACTGATTGCAATCTCAGTTTTGATGAATTGCAAAGTGCAAGGCTAGGATCCCCTGATCATTGTGAAATCATTACACTTGCAACTAAACATAAGTAGCTAATCCTTGACGGTTTCACTTAGAACACAAGATTCCGAACAAGATGTAGCCCATCCATCAAAGGGCTGGACCCAAGATGCCTGCCAATATCTCATTGCGCAATGCTGGAACCCTGTTTGCATGGGGTCCTCGTGCCACTTATCCACCAGACGTGCCACTATGGCAGTACCCATCATGCACCAAACATTTGGCACCATTGAAATACATAAACCCAATAATATTTCCTTGATCTTCTTGCGGCTTTGCACAAATGAACCTCATGGCCTTGTCTCCTTACCCAATCATCAATGGCACTTGACAGGGCTCATATCTCGAGCTATAAATTCTTGATTGCAGCTCAACTAGAGTTTCCAACTCCCAGCAAATAAGAACCAACCATGATCAACGCCAAGAGAATTGCTCAACTAGCAAAGAAGTGGCAGAGGGTAGAAGCTCTCAGGAGGAAGCGGCTTACATGAAGACAACAACAGAAGTCGAAGGATGCTCAACAGCAGTGGCAGGAAAGGACCACTGTGTCATGTACACCACTGACGGGAATCGGTTCGAGGTGCCATTGACATACCTCAGCACGGTGGTCTTCAGTGAGCTCCTGCAGATATCCGAAGAGGTGTTTGGTTTCGCAGGCAGTGAAGGAGGGATCAAGCTGCCATGTGACGCCATGGTGGAGTACGCCATGTCCTTGCTCAGGAGAAGTGCATCTGCTGAGATGGATGTGGTGTTCCTTAGCTCCATGGTGATGCCATGCTACTATGCAGCTCCACATGTGGGAGTTAGCCAGCATGTTATTGTCTGCAGTTACTAATTGCCATCATTTTTTTTACTTTTCTATGTAAAGTAGTTCAAAGTAGGAAATAGGAAAGAGGATGTTCGATCCAAAGCATTTTAGCTTGCAACCGATTAAACAATCAAGAAAAACTTTAAGAGCCATCGTTCCTCCAATGTACATAATTCTGCAGAGATAACTGACTGGTTGCATTTAGGACTCGAAAGGACAAGTCAACGAATTCTTCTGCAGAGAAATGTTCATGAATGAGCTTGCAAAACTGCCAAACGATAAATCCCCCAAGCTGATAAATCCATCAAAACGGGTTTACTAGTAAATGCCTGATCAGTACAAATTTGAGCTTTTCATTAGGATCCTATAAGGAGAGTAGTAGCTAGGACTAAGGAATCATGCAGAACATATGAACTGTCCAGCAAGTTGCTAGACTCACAACAACCAAATCACTGCTTAACAAAACAACACCTAGCTAGCTTTGCAGATCTGGACTCAAGGTAATCGTATCTCTATTTCCAGTATAGCAGGAAAGCTGCCAAGTTCATTAATGGAGCAGGAGGTTACAAGAAGATCAAAATGAAAGAGAAACAAACAAAAGAAAAGAAAGTAGGTTCATATTGTGCTTGGTTCCAGTTCAAGTTCAACTTTCTTGACATTATAATGTAATCAAGGTTTAAGTCCTCTGTATTTTCTACTTTCATCAGTGCTTCACAATTTGGCATACGTAAGTGTAGCTTCAAATTCTTTGTTGTCTATTTTTTCGAGTTTTGCAAACATATTCCAATATTCATCAATAAAACCAATTGACAATCTAGCAGGCCAGATCTCTTTTTTACAAGAAAGCTTGCTGAATCTTCTCGAAAACATTTACTGAGTAGCACAGGAAAAGATGAAGATGTGAATAATCACAGGAAATAACATTTTCAGAAAATTCACACTGATCTGCTAAGATGAGAAAACAAGTAACTTTGTTGCATTTCCTATTGTCCTGACAACTGACATCTAACTGAACAAAAACATGTACCACTAGCTACAAACAGAAAATTGCTGATAAAATCCAGCTGATGGTACCAACCAACTCGCATTGTAACAAGGCCTCACTATGGAGCTCAGGAACGCCTTCTCGACCTCTTCAGAGGCCTCTCTCCTAATCAAACACATCACATACTCCATCACAGAGGCATCACAGGGCAATGTGATCTTGCCATCACAAGTGAAGCCAAACTCCTCTTGAGACATCCTTAAGAGCTCTCTGAAGACCATTGTGCCAAGGTACGCCAAGGGAACCTCAAACCGTGATCCATCGGCGGTGTACACGACACAATGGCCGCTGTCTGCAACAGAAGTGGTACTGCAGCCTCCTGGCCATCGGCTGCCACCAGTCTCTGCAGCTTCTTAGCCAGTTGGGCCAGCTTCTTCGGATGAATCATGGCTCTGTAGTGTTCTTGCTAAAAAATGCTCTTTTTCTCAGGAAGGTGTGATGCTTAGATTGCTATCTTGCTCGTGGATGAAGTGGTTCTGTTGAGCAAGCTATGGATTTATAGTCCAAGGGAGAGAGAGCAGTAGAAGGGTTAGGTGTAGCTATGAGCACAAGTGTGGACAGGACCACAGGAGACAAGACTATAAACATGGCATGTGCAATGCTGAAGAGACAGTCTGATCTGATAAGATTTTTGTGAGACCAGCTGTTTGGCATGTGATGCAGCAACCAATGCTAATAGATGAGAGTGTACTGTGGTACTGGTACATCCAACGATTGGAAAAACTAAGATATTTGTTTATGGACCAGCCCTCCATATCACCATGTCCCAAACGTGTTGCAGCATCAGAGGACTGATAGAGCCCATGGTTTATGTGCACCACCGCCTACTTCTGGCCCGGAACATGCCAGTATTCAGTACAAGCAACTTGTAGCAATATATAATTTGCATTTGCAGTGCGTCATGTGATTACTTCGTTCGAGCCATGTTTTCTGGTCTTCATTTTCCTGTGGGCATTGTTTAGTCTTGTTCCAACTAAAAATGAGACCTAGACCCAAATTATAGCGCATCTATATGATGTTAAAATGCTCGCCTAATTGTTGATATATCCTTTAGTTGTGTGTGCAGTATCAGATCCTCTAAGAAACAGTACTCGAGAAAGACGATCCATATTAAAACACAATCACAAGTTTATCTTAGCCATTGTATGTAGAATATGCTGTAGAAAAAACAGAGTCTGAAATCAACTTGAACATGTGGAAAGATGAAAGAATTCAGAGATAATGGCAGCTTACAAGCATTGCAAGAGTAACTTTTGACCCTCGGCACATCTCAGAATTGCCAAATTCCCATGTCGAATACCTGCAGGCAATAGTTATACAGGATTTAGCCATCTGGTCATACTTCCTTGGTTAGCCTTCAGTTTGTGCAAGGATCTGTAACGTGAGCACTAACAACGTATACTCTCTTGTGATTGTACAACATGATACAAATTATTTTGAGTGCTTGATTAAATCCTCGTTAAATATATAGGGTAGCCCCTGAGATGGAGATATATAGTCTGAAAGTTGTTTATGCCCATAACAGTTGTTGCTGAACCACCATATTCAAGGTCTTTAGTGGTCCAAGCAACTTGCTCAATAATCTCACATTATCTCTTTAGTTGATAGTCTGTTTGATTAGGAGCACCTCATGTGAACGTCACTTCACATTTTATTCGTACCGTTTCCTATAAATTCTAACATGATGTTCTTACTTTATTTTTTAGTTTTGAGAGTCTAGAATAAGATTAGTGATGTGCAAGAGGTTCTAACAGTTATTGCAAATAATACTTTAATGACCATGATCCCATACCATTTTGCTAAACTAGTACCAATTTCAGTTCAAATTTTGGTGTGCTTGAACAAATCAGCATGTCAGACTCATCAACTTTAGTCTGAACTTCCTTGTTTTACACAATGGAGTCTTAGCTTAATTCATTGCAAAAGGAAGAGTTATGGAACTAAGCAGTCAGGAGTCAAGAAGAGAGTCAAATGATCAACTTGCAATAGGATTGTTTCAATCCCTATCTCCTATAAAGAACTATTTACATCATCCAAAAGGATGGACAGGGGAAAAAAGGTAAAACGAACACTGAATCCTCAGAAGCCAGAAACAGCTACTTGCTGGCTAACTACCATGGTTGGCTGCAAACCATTTCCATAGTGGCAAGGTCTCACCACGGAGCTCAGGAAAGCTCTCTCTACCTCTTCTGATGCGTTCCTTCTGAGCAAGCACATAACGTAGTCCATCACAGCTGCATCACAAGGCAGTGTGATTCTTCCATCACTTGTGAAGCCAAACTCATCCTGAGACATCCTCAGGAGCTCACCGATGATCGTCGTGCTGAGGTACACCAATGGCACCTCGAACCGCCTCCCATCAGCAGTGTACATGGCGCAGTGGCCCTTCACTGCCACAGACGTGCAGCACTCATCGACTTCTTTTGCTGAAGTCCACATGAGCCTCTTCCTCCCGATGGCTGACACTCTTTGCCACTTCTTTATCATTTGTGAAAGTCTCTTGGCACTGACCATGGTTGTACCTCCTTCTTTCTTGGCAGAAAGCTCAGAAGTTTTGTGTCAAGTGTTAAGCTAGTAGTAGTGCTTTGCTTGTGGATGGAACCGGTGGTTCAGAGCTGATGTATTTATAGGTGGGAAAGATAGGCATGCAGCTTAAATGCAGCTATCAAAGCAAGCTGGCAAGAGACAAGGCCATGAGCTTCAAACGTGCAATGTTCAGAGGCTGCCCCTTTGCTCTTTGGCACTTGTTGGAGCCAGTAGTGGTAGTGTTTGGGTGATTGGATATCACAATGTGCAGCCATACTGACCTGCTTAATGGATCAGGGGCATGCTTCATGAGGATTACATGTAAGTTGGTCCAACATGTGATCAGTGAGGAACAGTTCTGTGGGAAATGAGATATCCATTATTTAAACATCTGAGTATCCCCTAAGATTGAGATACATAGTCCGACGGTTTTCCATGCCCATTGTTTCTGAAAAAACAGTTTTAATATGTTTAGTGGTCCAAACAAGTGAACAACTTGCCTGGCAATTTCATAAAAATCTTTCGTTGGCTGTCTGTTTGGTTAGTAGCATCTCATGTGAACTCCATTTCGTCGCTGCTTCTTACACGCCTCAATATAGAACTACTGGAGTACAACTACGTGTCTAAGTTATTGTCATTACTGAGTTCTAAGCAGTTCTACTCTCAGCTGAGACTTGAAACAATTATATCTCTTTCTGGAAAATAGCAGGAAAGCTGGTAGATTCATTGGTCACAGCGGGGACTTATAACAACATAAGAAAGATAAGCGAACAGAACAGAAAACAAGAGCTTCGTGTTTCTTTCTGGACAACTCTTGCTTAACAATGCCTAATCATCTAATTTTCAACTTATGCAAACGTCTTTCAAAGTTCAGCTATGATTTCAGTTGGTCAGTCTAATAGCTGTCTGAGCCTATCTAGAACATTTAGCGAGTGCCAACACCAAAGATGTGGATGTAAATAACTAAATAATCATGAGGAATTTAAAATTTTCAGCAAAATAATCACACAGGTCTGCTAAAATGAGAAAATCCATATCTTCCTTTCATTCCTACAATTCTTATAATTTACATCCAACTGAATAAAACATTTATCACTAGCTACAAACAGCAAATTGCTGATTAAGTCCCATTGAAGCCACACAACTCGTACTATGGCAAGGCCTTGCTATGGAGCTCAGGAACGCCTTCTCAACTTCTTCAGAGGCCTCTCTCCTAATCAAACACAACATGTACTCTATCACAGAGGCATCAAAAGGTAATGTGATCTTGCCATTGCTAGAGAAGCCAAATTCCTCTTGAGACATCCTCAGGAGCTCACTGAAGACCATTGTGCTAAGGTAGACCAAAGGGACCTCGAACCGTGACCCATCGGCGGTGTACATGACACAATGGCCCCTGTCTGCAACAGAGGCAGTGCTGCAGCACTCGTCGGTTCCTGCAGTCTGCTGGCCACCGGCGGCCACCAGCCTCTGGCACTTCTTGACAAGTTGAGCAAGCTTCTTTGAATGGATCATGGTTGGTATGTGTTCTTGGCTAAAATGCACTTCGGCTCTGATGGTGTGAATGTGTGATACACTTTTGCACAGATTGCTGTGTAGTCTAGAGATGAAGAAGTTGTGTTGAGCGGGTCATGTATTTATAGTTGAATGAATGGGTCATATGTAGCTATCAGAAAGATGGTGGGCAGGACCGCAGGAAACAAGGCCATGAGTGCTCTGCATGCAATGTTGCAGCTGCAGACAATGTGATAAATGATTTGACCAGATAATTTGGGGGATCAGATTTTTTGGTTACTGGTAAGGGATGGAGCAAATACTTCTGGTTGTGTGATTGTTGCTCTACTGTAGTACTGATTCCTTCAATTGTTAGAGGCATTAAGCTACAAAAATTATATAGGATCAGCCATCCATACCCCCCTGTCGCAAATGTGTTTTAGCATGAGACCATGGGTTGTGGGCATGCCTTATCCTTGGGCCCTGATCAAGTTGGAATTCAACTCAGGGAACTTGCTGGAATATCAAGAGGTACAGTTTGCATTTGCAGCACACCATGTGATCACTTCATTCAACCTGTGTTTCCTGGTCTACATTTTGCTGCGGGCAGTACCTGGTTCCAACTTTCGACTGTGACAGATGATTCTGACCCATACGATTCGACCCCTAAATGGACTAAAATTCTAGGGGCAGCTATATGATTGGAATTTAACCAGAGACCATCATGATGCATGATGCTGAAAATGTTGTCTCATTGTGTGTATAATTCAGCTTAGTTTGCAGGACCAGACCTTCTAAAGCGGTATTCGAGAAAAAAAATCCCTATAAAAATGTAATCACAAGTACAGTAGTACATTCTTCTTTGGGACATACTGGGTCAGATCATTATTCTAACGAGAAGGCACATTCAGAGATCATGCACAAACATGAAAGCATACAAAAGTGATGGCAACTTACAAGTATTGCAGAAATGACTTTCAGCCCGCAGCAGATCTCCGAAATAATGTGTCCTCATGCCAAATAATCTGCAGCCAATAGTTATACCAGGTTTAGCCATTGGAGCACAACTCTGTACCAAGATCTGTCAAAGGATGGCTAACTAAGCATTGCTACCAGTGTACCATTATACGTCTATGAATCTTAATTCCTAGTGAGCAGAAGACCAAAGGCAGAGGTCAGAAGCAATCCCCGACAGAGATTTAAGAAACTGGCCAGTGTAACATCAATAGCTGTATGATTTACTCCTTTCCATAAGCGAGTAACTGAAAAAAAATATGTTTTACTGCTAACGAGAGTGCATGGCAGATTTGAAACCCTCACCGGAGTGTGCAGTGGAGGAGGTGGTCGAGCCGCCGCACAGTACACCTACGACGTGTAGATCAGAAACGCGCCCGACGCCACCTCCAATCGCCCAGCGGAGAACCCACTGACGTGCACAGAAGGATTGGGTAGCTTGGACGCAGCGTGGACGCTGGCATCAGTCTTCCAAGCAGAGGCGAGAGATCCAATATGGATGCATATTCTACTGCACATGTGAAACACCAACCAGTTTCACACCCATTCCCTTTACCACCCATTCCATTCCCAATACTTAATCTTTCTCTTGTGACCGGAACTCAGGCTTTCCTACTGCTTTGGAATCTGGATTTTTTTTTCAGTAGGAATCTGGATGGTTATGGTCAAGGAGAGTGAGGAGTGGACAAACCGGGACATACAGTGGTGCCAAACTGACCAGTCATGTAAGGTTTTAATGTAGCAGTGAAGTGTACAGTGTACTCCTCGGTGACCAATAGCTGTTTGACTGCAATATACACTCTACTAAGTATTGTCCTCTAACAGCGGATAGAGATGACACATATGACCTCAGTTGCGTGGCTGGAAAAAGAACATCGCTACCTAGTGATCAAAGGTCAACTGCTGAGAGACAGCTGCAACAGACCATATGCTCATATCGATGATTTCATCTTGAACTGATTCAAGAGGCAATATGCAATTAACTATTTACCCAACTTCTACATGATACATTACATTCAACAGCTGAACTGGGATAAGAACGCTACTAAGAAGTCGGAATGCAAAATATCCAAGCAGAAACCTCTGACCAATTCATCTTTGGTTCTCTACAAATCATAGCAAAGAAAGAATGGCAGCATAAGTGGACAAGTCTCCTGCTCTTGTTGCCCGAAATAGCTTATCCACACACACACACACACACACACACACACATGGAGAATGTGGGAAAACATCACTAGTCAGCATCAATAAGATACTGGCAACTACTTCCTTCAGAAAAGATATTGCTGAGGACTACTAGGATACAACCACAACACTAAAACTGTGAAATTACCCATAGTTTTTTAACTGCCTATATACTCCCAATGAGACTATCACAAACAACAAACCAACAAACTACAAATCCCACAGATTTCTGCTTCCAGATGCTAGTCAACAACATACAAAAAGGCTAGTAGTAGCAAACAATCAATTTGCAATCTACATAGCAACTACAATGAGGATAACTGGAACAATGTCACCTTGGAATCCACACCAGGCTATGCCTAGGCCGGCAACGGGAACCTCATTGCAACCGAAATGTGCATGCACATGGTGAGGCACAATGTAACGATGGCCATGGACTTGGAGCTCAGGTACTTCACAGCGAGAAGACCCCTTTCGGTGATTTCATCCCGGGCAACGACAATGCTCTTTCGCGCACCAGCGGACACCCGCTGAGTCGAGAACTCGAGGAATGACCGGACCACCTCAGCGGTGACCCTGCCCGTGACATCCAGCATAAGCCTCCGGTTGCTTGGCACGGCCAACGTGGTCGATACTCTCTCCATCACACAGCCAGGAGCTGAATTGCGGACCTCTCGCGCCGCCATGGGTGCTTCGGCTCGAGAAAAGGAGGCCTCCTTTGTGACCTGCCGCGAGGTCCTGACAAACGTCTCGACGGCGCCGTTGCACACGGACACGAGCAGGTCCTTGAGCTTGGCGTCGTGCTTGGGGTCAGTGACGCCGGCGAGCACCTGTTCGGAGGAGCGCACGGCCGCAGTCCTATCGAGGTAGGCCGCGACGGCGGTGCTGACGAACACCCGAACGAGCTCAGCGGCGGCCTCCTTGCCCCTGTCGCTGCAGAGCGTGGCAAGCCAGTCCGGCTGCCCACGGGCACGGGGCTCGGCCTCCGGATCGCGGCAGGACAGCACGAGGTTCCGGGCGAAGCTCCCGAGGACGGCGGACGCGAATCCGGCGCCGGCGGGGGAGAGGAGGCGGTCCAAGATCCGGTCTTGCAGCGGCGGGGAAGAAGGGTCCCGGTCCTGGTCCTGGTTCCGGGCGTCCCGGTGGGAGAAGAAGGCGCGGAGGGCCCCGGAAGCGAGGGACTCGGAGAGGGCGGAGGCGGCGGAGGAGACCTGGTCGGAGGCGGCGAGCTTGGATAGCTGGAGCAGGCTCTGGGGGACCTGGTCGGAGTCGGAGCGGAGGAACTCGGCGAGGTCGGAGCCGGCCAGCGAGAGCGCGTCGGCGAGGGAGAGCGCCGCGGCGATGCGACGGCGGTGGTGGAGGTAGAGGCGGTAGAGGCCGTAGCAGGCGGTGGCGGCCGCCGCTCCGGCGAGGAGGCGGCGGCGGGTCGGCGTCAGAGCGTCCATGGACTGCGGCCAGGGGCGGGGCAGGGGGAGGTGCGGACGCGTGCGCGTGCGCTATCTCGCCGGCCCGCTCTCGGCCCGCGCCGTCGCCGTCGACTGATCTTGTGGGAAAATGGGGAGAGAAGAGACTTGACCGAGCTCAACCCAGTCGTGCTCGTCACTAGCTAGCCTCGTTGTTAACGTCAGTCTAATGGATCTTTTTCCCATTCAGAATTTCCTCCACATTATGCATTCATATGAAATATACAACTTCATTGACCACATGAACTTCATAGTTAACATAATTGTAATTTTTCAAGTATTAACAAAGCTCGACCAAAAGATCTCTTAAATGGGAATACTACAATTATACTCCTACATGGATCTGGGCATAAAAAACCAGACCGACCATGCCCATGGGCCGGGCTCATGCCTGATTTTTAGGCCCGAAGGCTGCGTCGGCCCGGGCTCGGGCTTGAAGAAATCACGATTTAGGAAAGGCTCGACCTGAGGCCCGGCGCCGTTTTATGCACTGATGGGTCGTGCTCGGGGCTAAAATCTAGGCCTGACGATCAGGCCAAGCCAGGCTCGGGCCTTGGTTTCCTGCTGGGGGCTTTACGAGGCCTGGCCCGGCCTGAAAAGTGCCCAGATCTGCTCCTACATAACACTAACTATAGAAATAAGCTAGTGTAGCTTAAACTTCTCTGTCGCGCCCTAAAACATTGTCTTCGTAGTTACTGAAGATGACGACGAGAGATGGCCGCTCTGTCTGAGTAGAAATTATATTTTTTTAAAGGCAAACCTTCATTTCATATGTGCATTGTCTATCAATGCATTCATTAGCTTCATTTGAAGCTTTATTCTACAACAACTGGAACATTGACCCAATGTTTGTGACGGTTTGATCACATTTGGAGTGCATGCGTTCATCTGCGAATCTGAACTATGCACGCTGGAGCGGATGTATGCACGCTGAAACCAATTACTACTTAGTACCATACGGCCCAGACGATGTGTCAAAGTAGTACTATTAGGCACAAAAAGTAGTTTTTTTAACAACAGACATAGACAATAGACAGCTGAACTGGTTGTACATGGTTTGGTTTTCCCGTATCGGCGAAGAGGAAGAGATGATGGGCTGAACAGATAGTTTAATCTGATAAATGGCAAATTTGAAAAAATGCGGTTATCCACATTGATTTTGAAGCAAGTGAATGGGCTAGATAGCATTGCCATGAGGATTGGTCTGTAGGAATTATTTTTCCTAAAGTGTAAAGATAAAGATAAAAATAATAGAATCCACCGGTCATTGAAAGTAAGTGCAATAATATTTACTCTTAAAAGAAAGCAGGTAAGTTTCTCTCATCTTCTTTCTTCATGGGTTTTTTCTCCGGACCGCGATATGCGCCGATCATCATGATGGGAGGAGTTCGATCCGAACGATTCTTTCAATTAGTGACTGCCTCCCACCCAAATGATTTCGTTCGGTGTGGGGATAAGCCCGGTCTGAATACCCCCTTATTCTCTACCGGGCCTTACAAGCCCATTAATATAAAAGGAAAATGTTATATTTTTTTGTGCCATAATAAAAATAGTTTTCCCTTTGCTACAATGCAATCAACTTTTAAAGTACAATTGACATGATAAAAATAAAATGAAACTATAAAATTATCATAGGATTAAATATAAAATTGTCATGGCAAATTTATATTAAAATAATTCATCGTAACCTATATAAAAACAATCCGAAAAATAAAACAAGGCAAAATTACCATAGGGTGAAAACTCTATTGTACCATTGTACTCATGATGAATTTCCCATGAATTTCCCATGTTCCACTCAAAATAGCCATGTCCGACAATTTTAAATAACATGTCCCGTATATAAGAATTGTCATGTCGTGCAAATAAAAAATTTCATGACCCATATATAACGAATATAATAATTGTCACGTTGTACAAATAATAATTGCCATGTCACATATATAACGAATGTCATGTCACATACGATAAAAAAATCGACAAACAAGAATTGTCATCTCATACAAAAAAGAATTTGCCATTTCCAATAATCTATATACGAAATATGAATTGCACTCTCACACGCAATTTTTTTTGCCATGGATGATCTAAAAAAATAAAATACTATGAATTTCCCATGTGTAAATAAGAACTTACCATATGCAAAAGAACCATCGCAATCTAAATAAGACAATCTAAAAATAAAAACATGACAGAATTGTCATGATGAAATTTGTCATGTTCTACTAAAAATAGCTATGTTAAATAATTTCAACAAACGTTGCCATGTTTCGGAAAGTATCATGATCCACATGTAAGAATTGTCATGTTCCGTTAGTAAGAATTGCCATGTCCTGTCAATAAAAATTGTCATGTCCTACGAACAAAAATTATCATGTCACACCAGTATAATTTGACATGTCCTACCAACAAGAATTAACATGTCCTACCAGTAATAATTATCATGTCCTACGAATAAAAATTGTCATTTCCTACAAACAAAGAATTATCATGTCTGATGAATAAGAATTTTTATGTTCTACGAATAAAATTTACCATGTCCTACAAATAAGAATTGCCATGTCCAATAAAAATAAGAATATTCCATTGATGGTTAAAAAATGAATTTGTCCAACAAAAAGCTATCGAAACCTATACAAAAAACAATCTACAAAAAAATAAACAAGGTAAAATTGCCATTGGGGTGAAAACCAATTGCACCATTGGAAACATGAAAATTTTGCCATGTTCTACTAAATAAAGCATATGTCCAATATTTTTAAAACAAAAAATTATCATGTTTCACGTAGTATTATAAAGAATTGTCATGTACAATAAATATGAATTGTCATATCAACAAATAATAAATATCGTGTTTAAATAAATGTGTACCCATAACACAACACAAAAGAATTGTCATGTCAGACAAAATCATAATCTCCATGTCCTAATAAAATAATAATTGCCAAGAAATAAGAATTACTATATCACACAAAGAATAATTATAGTGTTTTAATAAATTTGTACCCCCCAAGACAGCTAAAAAAGAATTGCTATGTCTCATAACAAAATAATTGTAATGTCTTAAAAAAATTAGCAATACGCATAACTTACATACAAATGATAATTGACATATCTCACAAAATAAAAAAAATTGCCATTAGTTACAATTAATAAGATATGACACAATCCATTTCTAAAAAATGGTACGATTTATAATTAAAAAATAAATATCATGTTTAAAAATTGTAAACATGGAAATGAAAGGAAATTTTATAAAACTAGACAACAATATGAGCAAGTTACATGTAGAACACGTTTTAATCCAAGCTACCATTTAGAAATTATAAACATCGCAGAAAAATCGTATCTAATCATGCACTGGGCCGAACTATAATAACTGGGCTTAAACAGTGAATGCAATATGATTACACTTCAAACAGTATGGGCGATGGATAGCAAAACGTCGCTCCGCGCAAAAAATCTGTATAAGAAACGTTAGGTCAGAAACGACACAGCCCACATGATTTCAAAAGCTGACGTGGTGCTTCAAGATCCGTGCGCGCGAACCAACGTTGTATTTGGCATTCGGACCGAAAGGCCTTGCACCTGACGTCAGACACTTATCATTTACATTTTCTCCCATGCATCTCCCCCTTTTTTGGGTTTCCGTTGATTTTTATAATCTCAACCATTGTGATATAAAATAAAAAAACAATTTAAATAAAGAAACTTAAGATAATTTAAATAAAATTGATACTTTCCCAAAACTAAGTCATACATTAACTTAGTCAAATCAAACGAAGGCTCACCAAAATCTCAATTAAATAAAAAACAAACTTTCCATCTTCTATTCATATCCACATCAAATTAAATCTTACCAAAACATTAATTAAATTAATTATTTTATTTTCTCTGTCAATACTTAAATCAAATTAAATGTTAATAAAATCTAAAATAAGATAGAAGTAAGGTATATGTCAAACAGAAATGATATTGAATCACTAGAATATGTATGATCCGTTTCAACCCATGGGCCATCAGCTTTCTCCCACCCGGATATGTCCTTCTCCAGAGAGCAACTAGTTCTAGAGTACTCGTTCGCGGCCCGGACCAACGAACAGCGCCACGTGTCGCGCTCACAGCGTTTCCTTGGGATTTCGTTTTTTTATTTTTGTGTACGCGTTTTTTATGTTTAAAATTGGTTTTTTCGGTGATTTTTTTGACTTTCCGGTTTTCGCACATTTTTTCTATACGTTTTGACGAAAAAAAATCAAAACTTTTTTTCGAAAAAAAAAGAGGCACGAGTCCTGCCTCTTTTTTGAGGCACTCGTGCCTCTTTTTTTGAGGCACTCGTGCCTCTAAAAACAGAAAAACGAGGCACTCATGCCTCCTTTTTTGAGGCACTCGTGCCTCTTTTTTGAGACGCTCGTGCCTCCTTTTTTGAGGCATTAGTGCCTCTAAAACAAGAAAAACAGAAAAACGTGAAAAGGCACTATCGTGCCTCTGTGAGAGGCATCATCTATCGTGCCTCTAAAAAACAGGAAAAATGGAAAAGCGCCAAGCGCGCCACTTGGTGCGCGTTCGAAGCGCCACTTGGCGCGCGCGGAGGAAACGCGGTGCTTATTGCAACGAGTACTCTTAAACTAGTGATTTCGCCTTCTCCACGACCTTAGAGTCTCGAACTCTCGATGCAATAAATCTAAGCCTATGGAATTTTCACAAAATCGTCAGGGAGAGAGGGAGAGAGTTGTCCTTTTCATAATAATCTTTCTCCCATACTTGAATTTCAGGATGTGGCCAATCCATAGCCAATGATATAATTTTCCACACAAATCTGCAATTCATCTGTGTAAAAAAATTGCCCACAGGTGTGGCATTCATCATCTAATACTACTCCTAAACTTCCATATTATAAACTTGAGAACGGAGGGATTAATTACTAGTCAATAGAACTTCCACAAAGTCTTTTTTTAGGGTATACTATAAACTTGAGAGATTCATGTGGCCGCCGACCGCCTTGCTTGCTGCAGTAGGTCAGCCGACTGGATCACACGGCCCAGACGAAATGTCAAAGTCCAGGTCAACAGGATTCCCTTTTATTTTTTGAGCAACTCAAAAAAGAAAAAAGGTTGTTGATATGGCTCTGAAATACTCCGTAGTTGTGGTTTGGTTTCTCTTATCGGCGAAGAGGTGATCCATGGCCTTGTCACGTGCTGCCGTCGCGGTACTCGTCGCGGTGGTCGTCGCCGTCTACCTCCCGCGCGCTGCCGCCGAGGATAAGCTTGCCGCCGGGGAGAGGCTTCTTGCGGGGGAGACCCTCGTGTCCGAAGGCCGCGTCTTTGCTCTGGGCTTGTTCCCCCCTAATGAGGATGACTCAGCCGCCAGGCGATACCTTGGGATATGGTACAACAGCCTCCCCGCCCCCCGCACCGTCGTCTGGGTGGCCAACCGGGAAAAGCCGGCCGCCGGCGCCCCGACTCTTGCGCTGGCCAACGACTCCGGCCTCGTCCTCTCCGACGCCGACGGCTGCGTCCTCTGGAAACCGACCGGCGTGGGAAGCTCGCCGTTATCACCGGCGGCGGCGGCCGTGCTGACGAACGACGGCAACCTGGAGGTCCGGTCGCCGGACGGCACCGTGTTGTGGCAGAGCTTCGAGCACCCGACGGACACGTTGTTGCCAGGGATGGTGGTGCGGCAGAAGCTGAACCAGCGGACGGGGGAGGGCGCCGCTGCAGCTGCTCATGTGGAACGTCCATAACCTTCACAGTCTCCTCCAACGGTACGGCGCCGACGCAATACGTCCTCACCAACTCCGGCAGGTTTGAGCTCGTCACCTGGAACGGCACCGCGTCTGCGTGGTTCACGCTCGAGTCGTGGCCGAACACCGCGTGCAGCCGGTATGGCTACTGCGGCACGTACGGGTACTGCGACATAACGGCGTCGTGCTTGTGTCTCACCGGCTTCGAGCCGGCGAGCGCGGCCGAGTGGAGCGCCGGCAGGTTCGAGCAGGGGTGCCGGCGGAAACAGGCCCTGCCGCCGTGCGGCCTCGGTGAGGGTTTCTTCTCCGAGATGCCCAACATGGAGGTGCCGGACAAGTTCTCTCTCGACGCCGGCAACGGCGAGCGGAGCGTGGAGGAGTGTGCGGCGAGGTGCACCGCCAACTGTTCTTGCCCACCAAACTGCCTACGCGTACACCAAACTGCAGAGCAGCATATTGAAGGGGCGGTGCATCATGTGGGTAAAAGGAGACCTGGTCGACGCCATGATGATCGGCACCAATAACACCGGCGAGACGCTCTACATCCGCGCTGCTGCTTCCACAGGTACACCGAAACACTTCAAATTATTAATTTTTTGTTTTTTTGTAGCTGTTGATTATTGTTCTAAGATTCCTACTCTTTGTTTTATTCTTTACCTTTTTAAGATTATTGAGCGAATTTTTAATCAACCACTATTTTCGCGGCTGGGTGCATCTTGGTTATGCAGAGACCGGATGTATTTGCTTAAACTTTTTAAGGCTCTGTTTGGATGGTCTTTTTTTTTAAAAATACTCTTGTAGAAAAGTTATATGTCTTGGTTGATTGTTTTGATTCCAGGCAGAATTTGTATGGTGATCCATAAAACACAGGTGTAAGTTAAACAGACCCGTATTATTTACAACCAATCCAAGGGGGACCTAAGTAGTACTCCCTCCATTCCACAATGTAGTGCGCCCACGGTTATCGAGATTTAAGTTTGACCATAAATTGGACCAACGAGACCAACTGCGGCGGGAGCAAAAAATATACCGTTGAATTTGTATTCAAAAGAAGTTTTCGATGATATAATTTTTATTTTCGCCGTAGTTGGTCTCGTTAGTCTAATTTATGGTCAAACTTGAATCTCGATAACCGTGGGCGCACTACATTGTGAAATGGAGAGAGTAATAAAATGCACTTTATCCAAAAAAATCATATGTCAATTTTGAATTGAGCTGACGCCCATTTCGTGGCTTTTTTTGTTAGCTAGGCTGACCATGCTTACCATTTGTTTGTTTCTGTACTCTTTCGGCTTGTGCTTTTTTGGTTGATTTTTATAGATATTTAGGATGTCGAATGGATGTAAAATGTAAACACACATATCTTATATAACATGTGTAGAAATTATATTAGACTCTGAAAACTGCACTATTATATGTATTGAAAGAAAGTAAAGTTGTGTTTAATATATTGTAATTCTTATGATTTGTTTTTGAAATTTCACTATTATATGATTATATTTGTATATTCTTAAAATATGAATTTTAGTGTAATTTTTTTTGAAAATTTATCATTATTAGTGTAATTTTCTTTCTACTTAAAGTGTAATACCAATGCCTTTAAAACGTTTCTGCTTAGAAAATATTACTATTTTTTATATCATCGTTTTATTTTAAAGAGAAATATAAATTTCACAATTTTATTTCTTCATGGAAAATTTGTTTTTTTAATTTCCCTAATATATATGCTTATTTTTGAATATTATAGAAAAGCATAAAAAATTTCAAAAAACTGTGTGGAATTTTTTACATTATTTTTTATTTTTTTTATTTTTGTTTCTTCTTAAAGGCTAACACCAAATCCATTAATTGGCCCTTCCTTATAAACCTTTTTTATTTTGTTTTATTTCCTTTTTCTTTAAAGGTAATTCGAATTCCACTAATTAGTTATTTCATAGGATTTTTTAAAATCCAATTATTATATGATTATTCTTGAATATTATAAATAAACACAATTTCAGTGTAAATTGTGTCAAGTTTTGTCCTTTTATCGAATTCCTTTCTCTCTTCTTAATGGGCAATACTAATGCTACTAATTCATTCTTCCTGATTGTGTTTTAGTTTTTATTGCATTTTCTTTCTTTTTAAGGGTAATACCAATGCCACTAATCCATTACTTCTAGAATTTTTCCCAAATTTCAAATATTAAATATTTAGTCTTGCATATTATAAAAATATGTTTTGTGTAAATTGGGTGTAAACTATGTAATCATTAGTTTTAATTACTTTCATTTTTCTTTGTTCTTAAACGCTAATACCAATGTTTCTAACTCATTTCGTTAAAAAAAATACTATTTTGATTACGTTTTAGTTTGTATTTCATTTTCTTTACTATTAAAGGGTAATACTAATGCAACTAATTAATTATTTTTTAGAATTCTTCATTATATATTTTGTTTTTCTTTGGGAAGGTTAATACTAATTTCACTAATTCATTCTTCTTTAGAAAAATTAATTTTTGTTGTTGTTGTTTTTTTCTTTATTCCCTATGGATAATACAAATGCCACTAATTTATTATTTCTTTTGAAAGTTTAGTTTTTATTTTTATTTCTTCTGAAAGGGTAATATTAATGTCACTATCTCATTCTTCCATAGAACAATAGTTTTTTCATTTTCTTTCTTCTTTGACAGTAATACAAGTGCCACTAATTTATTATTTCATTAGAAACATATATTATTATATTTTATTTGGGTCTTAAATTTAATTCACTTTTCCTAAGGAAAGACTTTTTGTGCTTATTCTTGACTATGATAAAAATCACAATTTTATGTAAATTATGTGCAAATTGTGTCGTTTTTTTCATTTTCTATCTTATTAAAGGGTAATCCCTTTGTCATTAATTAATTAATTAATTATTAAACTTACTTATTTTGATTTTATTTTATTTTATTTCCTCTGTAGGTGCAATACAAATGTCACTAATTCATTTCTTCTTACCATTTAATGAAAAATCCATGATCATACCCTTATACTATTTTTTCGTTCTTAAATATAAGTTTTTTTTTAATATTTCAATATTATCCAGTCGCATAGACTCTTCAGACATTTAGTCACTTTTTCCTTTCGTTCAGTGTTTATCTTTTAAAGTTTTTGTGTGTGTTTATAATTTTATTTTATTTTTGAATGGTCATCGGGGAGGGGGGGGGGAGATACTCCCCACCTGAATATATTTACATCCAAAGGTTGTTACATTAGAGTATTGAGGAGGGAGTTTAGGTAAGATAGCCAAGACCTGGCAGCGTCCCTTTAAGTTACATTGAAAAATCTAAAGATCCAGAGAGAGAAGTCTTGTGCTACATTCGTAATAATCTCTTTGAAGGATAGAGGGATGTTCCTGAAAGTGAGGGAGTTTCTTGCATCCCAAATTTTCCAGAGAATGGAGAGGGCTACCGAGTTCCAAATGCGAGTGCAAAGTCCGGGGGGAGCACCAGGCCCCAAATCTGATGGAGTGAGAGGGGGTCGGCAGCCTATGCATTTGGCACACCTGCACCGCAAAGGGGCAGCGGGTGGAGAGATGTTTAGCGTCTTTGAAAGGGTCATCACATGAGGGGCAGGAAGCCGAGTCTAGATCGTCTTGCGGAGCAGATTGCCTCTTGTCTTATATTGATTTCCTTTGTTATTTTTTGTCTGTTCTTGTGCATATGTGTACAAATCATTCATTTTTTCCTTTTATTTTCTTGTAGGGAAATATCAATCCCATTCATTTTTTATTTAGAGACTGTTTTATCAAACTTTTGCCTTCTATTTGCATGCACAGACTGAAAGACAAGCAAAATTGCGGCCAAGATAGCATCGCCCGTGTTGACTGTTGTCCTTCTCGCATGCATTTCATTCGTATTGTTTTGAAAAATTAGAGGTACAACTATTACTTGAAGCAAAATGTTCATCATAATTCTAAATAAAATGCAGCAAAGCGGTCTCGCTAATTATTTTCTTCCTCTCTTTTAATCATTCCTAAACTTTTCATAGTCCATGTGATAAAATATTTTACAGACAAGGGAAGAAGAGCCAACTCAACCCAAAGACAAAACAAGATGATCGCAACAACTTTGAGTGAACTCGGCGAAGGTAACACTATAGATCCTGACTTCCCAACCATAGGATTTGCCGACATTGTCGCTGCCACCCATAACTTCTCTGAAACATCCATGATCGGACGTGGAGGGTTCGGCAAGGTTTACAAGGTATACAAGGTATACAAAATTTTACCAGTTTTGCTAATTCCTAGTCATCAAATATTTTCTGTTCCGATGTGGGGAACATTTTTGGCACCTTAAACATTGAGAGGCATAGAATCATAGTAATCTTGATCTCACATGTTTACTTCATCACTCAAAAGGGAACATTACACAGCGGTCATGTGGTTGATATCAAGAGGCTGAGTGAAAATCCAAATCAAGGAGGAGAGGAGTTCAAGAACGAAGGCATTTTGATTGCCAAACTGCAACACAGGAATTTGGTCCGTCTCCTTAGTTGTTGCACCGAGGGCAGAGAGAAGCTTCTCATCTACGAGTACTTGCCCAACAAAGGCCTAGACGCCATTCTCTTTGGTATATATATGTTGGGAGCTAAGTAAGTTACTATTTTTTTTGGCGGTCTTTCCTGAAGTTTCACATGGTATTCACTGCAGACAGTACAATGAAATTGTTGTTGGACTGGACGATGCGACTAGGCATCATCAAGGGTGTGGCGAGGGGGCTCCTCTACCTCCACCAGGATTCACGGCTCACGGGGATACACAGGGACCTCAAGGCCAGCAACGTGCTTCTGGATGAAGAAATGAGGCCCAATATTGCAGATTTCGGCCTGGCCAAGATCTTCTGTGACAACCAGGTGAAATCCAACACAAAGAGAGTCGTAGGAACACTGTGAGTAATTTGAACACATATCTGAATTTACAGGAAAACTATTATGTTTGTTCAACTTGGTAATTAGCATCTGAAAACACCATGCCATCTCTTTGGAAAATAAATGTTTGGATAGTGGATATATTGCCCCTGAGTACTCGAAGAGAGGGATTTTCTCGGTGAAGTCCGACGTGTACAACTTTGGTGTCTTGCTCCTAGAGATCGTGAGTGGCCTCAGGATAAGCTGCCCCAATGACATCATGGACTTTTCAAGCCTTATCGTATATGTAAGCACCTAGAACTACCAATCCACAACCAAATTCTTGTGGTTAACTTCTTTTTTTAGTAGAACCCAGGGTATGATAGAATTTATTTTTATATTCTAAAAAATGAACAAATGCATGGTTGATTTGATTGTTTCATCTAGGCTTGGAACTTGTGGAGGGAAGGGAAGGCAAGAGACCTGGTGGATCCATCCATGGTTGGGTCTTATTCCAACAATGAGGCATTGCTTTGCATCCACGTTGGGCTCCTGTGTGTCGAGGATGACCCGAGCAGGAGACCTCTGATGTCATCCGTCGTGTCCATATATTGGAGAATGGAAGTGGGTCATCATCGTCGCTCCCGGTGCCTATCCAGCCTGGATATTCCACAATGACGGAAGATAACAGAGGGGATATTGTGAACACTAGGAACACAATGACCATGACGGATCTTGAGGGAAGGTAGTAAATATTATTATCTACTGTACTAGCCCAATGTCCCTTGCAAATGCGAGGGCATCAACTTTAGTATGTTCAAACTGAGAGCGGCCACATGGAGGTTTGAATTACACGAAAGGTAGTCAGAAAATACTATAAGCAAATTGGAACGAATTAATAGATTTAGTGTGTTCAGGTAGAATTAGGATATTTTATTTTTTACTATTAATTTTCCTTTTATTTTTCATTTTTCTATTTCCTACATATTTGTTTTGCACCCTTTGGTTTTTGAAAATACGCAATTGAAGGGTCTAAAACCAAAACATACAAAACTAAAAATTTGAACAAATATCACACAAAAAATAATGTTATTGTCATCGTGAATCAGCTGGAAAGAATACCATTCAATTGGAGTGACACTATACTAGGATTTGCAATGATGAATTATATTTGTTAATATTTTATTTTCAAATGTAGCTTACGGATATATTCTATCATCAATATTTTAAACAATATATTTTTTGTAGCACCTCAACTCATGTTAAAGGAATTTGGGTGCTCATACTTGTCCATGACCTCATCATATATAATTTAAAGGCCACGTAAAAATAATGGATCAAGCCTCGGCCGGCCGGCCACATAACTAGAGTTGCACCCCTGGTTTAATTAATAATGAAAACAAATATTATACAAAATTCAGATACAAAATAAAAACACAATATAAGTTCCAACATATAAAGAGGTTTGCTCCAGTACACCCCTTAGAAAAGTTTATATATTCTGATGCAGATTAAACATGAAGATTAGAGGTAATTTCTTCAATCAGCTTTAAGATTCGTGCAAACTTTTCAGGGTGGGTGCACCGAAGCAAAACTCATGCGTATATAGTATTTTTTCTAGGGAATGTGCTTATATTGATTAACTACATATACACACATCTCATCCATCATCACCATTAAAATTAGTGGCAGCCAGCAGTAGTACATGGATTCTCTTAAATACTAAAAAGGTATATGACTATTTTAACTCAAATTGAAGCTATTGTTGTTTAAAAAAAAGAATTACTTGAGTTTTAAAACAATATTATGATTGAATTTAAGGTAACTTACATATACTTAATGCGTTAGTTTAATCTTTTAATGTACGAATGTAAAATATTTGATTTAGAGTTTATATGGTCGAGTAATTATTTGATTTGAAATTTAATGGATTTTTAAATGACGTTAACATCAATTTTAAATCTATATTTGATAAAAGAAACTAAATAAACAAATTATGACATAATTTAGATTATAATTATTTATTATTTGAAACAAGTATTAGGAGCAGCCGAAACTAGTCGGGGAGGTTTGAGGAAGAGCTTGCAGGGTGAATATGTCAGCGGGTCGGGTGGCGCATGACGTGGATGTTTCGGCAAGGTCGAGTAGACGACTAGGCTTAGCCGTAAGGAGTGCTATGGAGGCTACGGGCGACAAGGGCAATAAGTGACAACACGAGGGGGGCATCGTGTTAAAATAGAGGGCATTGGCTTGTGAGGGTGTTGGTTCATGCTTATTGAGCATGTCTTAACACGAGTGGGGCATTGTGTTAAAATAGAGGGCATTGGATTGTGAGGGTGTTGGTTCATGCTTATTGAGCATGTCTTGGAACCCGGTGGATGTCTAACTGCACTCTAAGCTTTGGCGAACGCAACTCTAGAGAAAGTCAACCGGAGGCAATAGAAAGGAATGTGATCCGTGTTTTCCGGAGCTCCACAAAGTGCACACACATGCCGTTACCGTGACCCTGCCAATTTTTGGATGTTCAAGAACGAGCGGAACCTATCTTTACTAACTTGTCAAAAGAAGATCTTGACTTCTGCGGCCCATAGCAGTTTGTGAAAGGGAGAACAGAGCCTTCGGTTAAGCATGGCGTCGTAGGCTGATTTCACTGTGAGATAGCCATTGTGTTCAAGAGCCCAAGAGACCTTGTCCTTCTCGAGCAACAAGTCTGAGATCCCACACTGCCTATTCAATTTGAGGTTACAAAGGAACAAGATGTTGATGTGATTACAGCTGATGACCTCTTTGACAAGAATGTTTGGGTCAGCCGTGATGACATGTAGGTTGGGATAGGACACGTAAAAAGGGGAGTCCAAGAACCAAGTGCTATGACAAAATTTAGAGGGTGATTTTACTACACCATGGACTTTGCATCCACGCTACATCCACAATTAAAAGAATAGAAAAGTCTGAAATTTTCTGGATTCAATTATGACCAAATGCCTTAGATACTTACAAAATGTGGTGGCCAAATGACATCTGAGGAGTTCTATAAAAAAAAGTGCTCAAACTATGTGCATTGCTTGAGCAGAATTTGTATTTCATTTGTATGGATATCATTTGATGTTATTTAGCTACCAAAATTTGCAAGCACCTAAAACATTTGCTCATAATTAATGCCACAAAGTTTCAGGTTTTTTGATTTTTTTTCTATTTGTTTTGATTTTCCTGTTCATCATGGTTGCATTGCATATGATTGTAGCCACAACTTTTCCCAGAATTTAGTGGCCTTTCCATCACCGACCTCAAAATGAGCACCAAAGATGAAAATGTCCCTACTCTAAGCCCATTCTAAATTTGTGAACCCGAACATGTAGAAGCAATGAAAGAAATGTCGAGAGTAATATCTCTTCTTAAGAATTCTGGCCTGAAGAGACGCATGTCGTTGTGAGATCTTCCAGGTCCATTTGATGAGAAGGGCTAGGTTCATGATTTCGGAACTGGTAATGCCTAGGCATCCATCACTTTTGTGTTCGCTCACATATCCCCTTTGAATCATGTGTACTCTCTCTTTTTTTTGGAAAATGAGAAATAGCCCCGGTCTCTGCATCAGGATGATGCATGCGACCATTTTATTAATTATTCATCAAGACCTTACAAAGTAATACATCAATAAGTCTGAAGCCACCATCTTGACAATAACTGTCGCTATTACTATCCACATAATGAAGGGATGCAGATTGTCGGGGCCTCATACCCAGACATCACACCAAAGTTGAACATCTAAATCCGGAGGTCCCATCCAAGCCGATTTATCGGGTCAGGGTCACACACCGGTCCGGTACACTCTTAGTGAGCGAAGCATACACTCATTGTAGAGGCCATTGCCACCATCTCCACTGATCCATCTTTAGAGCAGTACTGATGCATCGACCTTGTCAAGTCTGCCGTCGACACCACCACGACGCCACTTTCCTACGCGCGTCCATCATCACACATCAGTCGCCGAGACCCTACCTCACCACGCCACCGAGGCTCGCCATCATCGCTGCATCACATGAAATGTCGCTCCACCTATGTAACCATCCTCTGGTCCCTCGGTCCAATGCAAACCTCCAAGAGTGATGCACCCAAGGGGGAACGACACAAGAGTGTCGCCAACATTCGATCAATTGATCTAGGGTTTTCCCCGGAGGTAGTTGATGATGGTTGAGAGCCCAAGAGTCATACATTGGTCAGAGTAACTCTCTCTTCTGAGGACATCAGCTTTCCTTGCCCGCGATCAACCCTTTTGCTCACCTTCCTGACCGTTGGATCCCAGTTTGCACTGGTAAGAGGTTTGTCAGAGGATGGTAGCCTTCCCGATCACATATCTAGCGTGTCAACAACCAGGTTACGAGAAGGGGCGAGATAGGATTACCTTGTCTCAACCCCCTTGATGCAGATGACGTTTGACTGCGTGGGACCAGTTCCAAGATGAGAGCAGGTTGTTTCCCTCGGAATCTTTCAGGCTCTTATTATCTTTTGGCTTAGTTGCCGAGAAGAAGAGCCAGTTGTTCAAACGGATAATGCTAACGTAGACCGAGCTACACGTAGCCCTTTAGCTTGAACAAGTCATAAAATGTATTTTATATTATTAAAAAAACATTGAATTTTTTTATAAATATATATACACATGTATATGAAATATGTGAAATTTTCATACCATTATACGTTCAGATGTGGCGTATGAAAAAAAAGACAAATATTTGATTTTAAATGGGCCTTTTTGTTGTTGGTTTTGGGCTGAAATTTTGTTTTTTTTGTGCAGACTTCATATTACAATATTTTCAAGCCAAATTTGACATGTTCATATGGAATACATATAAGTTTTCATAGATTTTTTTTCGGATTTTTTCAAAACTTTTAAATATGTTTTACGATTTTTTTTCAAAATAAAGGGCTACGTGTAGCTCGGTCTCCAGAAATTCGCACTCGTTGTTCAAAGTAGCTATTGAAGGACAAAAGAGAAAAGTTTGCAGAAGGTCAAGACCACATTGGCATCAATATGAGAAGCAGACAACACATGCAGTACTCACAGTGAACGACCCTGAATGAACACTGATAAAATCTACACGTACACAATAATAAGATCACCTTTCTTTGGTATATATGTAGCTCAAGCAACACAAAACTTGTAATAACGGCTGAATCGAGTTCTGGCCGGTAATGTAGGTTCCACATAAGCATAAAGAGGAAAACAAAGCAACACTGAACTAACTCCGGCCGCAAGACCACAACTGAACTGTCGTCTTCCACTGCCTTCTCCTTACTCCACTATCGATATAGAGCCAGCCAAACCAGCCAACCCATGAGTGTCGCCGCCGATGATCTCGACGGCGCCGTGCTTGTCCTTGTCCTCCTCGCTCGGGGATGGCAGTGGAGCCCATAGTCCTGCGCAACACAAAGCATATGCTTTCCCTTCAGAATGACTTTGACGCTCCATGAAAAAATGAAGTGACAAACAACGAATTGATTTCAGTACGTACCGTCGCATTTGTCCGCGAGGAGCTGAGCTTCTTTGACGTGCTGGCCGCCGCAGGGGGCGTAGATCTCGGCCGGGATATCCCTGATGAAGAAGCCGGTGACGAGAAAAGCGATATGGTCGTCCAGGAGGCAGAGGCACGGGGTCACGCCTGGCGCCGCTGCCAGGAACGAGTCCACCCCTGACCGCACCACCTCGCAGCTAGCACCGCCGCGGTCCTTCTCGGTGACAGGGTACGGGACCCTGTTGATGTGAAGGGCCAGTAATTCGCACGGCCCTGGCTCGTAGCCGGCGACCATGGCGGCGAGAATGCCAACTCCGACCACCAAGAGGAGGAGGAGGAGGTGGAGGTGGGAGCGCTCCATTGTTGGGTGTCTCGCTTTGCCTGTAGCCTTAAATAGTGCATTCGGCATTAGGGTTTGATGGATCATCCAACCGGTGCTTATAGCCCGTACATGAATGCACGAGGCATGATCAACTTGGAAGAAGGGTCGATCGATGCGTGCATGTCCATGCATGCACCGCTAGCCCGCGTACAGCCTCCTCACCATGTCCAACCTTATGCGATGCTTGAGTTGTAAACTTTGAAAATCTCCTCAATCTTGTAATAATTTCAGCTGTGTCGATGCAGAGGCTGGAGATTTTCCCGTTTCTAAAAAAAAAAACCAAGGCCTTCAGTATATGCATGCATGTCCTTCAGGGGCAACGTGTATGATGGGTCACTGTTTATCGGGCACTCTCGGCTTATATTTGTTTTTGTGAGCAGACATCACAATCTTAATTATCTACTTCCTTCATTCTACATGAACTGAAATTCTACATTTCTCCTAAATCAGAATTATCCAAAGAAATGGACTAAATGAAAGTCCTATGTTTCTCGCTTGTATGTGAAATTAAATTGTATGTCGAGAAACTTGTAAGACTCACCTGCAAGTTGAGCTTTTATAGGGTTAGGAGGCTATTTGGATTCGTTGCTACTCTTTAAGCATCAACCCGTGCGAAATATAGTTCAAGGGAAGCAAGCTGGTCATGACACTACGGGACTATAGCCTTATACGCCAGCTGTTGATATATGTATCATATCAATTTTATTAAACCTTGTTGATGTCTAGGACCTTGTTGATGTCCATGGGTGTGATGAAATTTTGAATATATTTTTTGAAACTTCCCGATCGGTTACCTATCATATTTTAAACATTTTTAAAAAAATTTTTTTGAAAAAAATAATATTTAAATTTTGAAAATCCATTTTTCTTTTTCTAAGTGACAAAATTAGGGGTTTTTTGTGAATGATCTACCAAATGTTTGATGTCAATTTGAACCACTCCATTTTTGTAAAATACTAAACCATATTTTATTTACAATTGACCAAAGTTTCCATGTACAATGTTTTTTATATACCTCTCCTGAAAAAGACAAATTTCCACAGATTCAGTTGGAACAGGGTCAAATTTGAACTACATGTGCTTGATAGTTTGCTCTTTCTTTTAAAAAACTCATTTCTAGGTACACAAGTAGTCATTTCATTAGAGATCCACCAAGAGTTTTGCAAGATTACATCCCTAACTATCACCGGTCATGCCCCTTTTTTGATCACTCCATTTTTATAAAATACTAAACCATATTTTATTTATAATTGACCAAAGTTTTCATGTAAAATGTTTTTAATATACCTTTCTTGAAAAAGACAAATTTTCGCAGATTCAGATGGAACGAGGTCAAATTTGAACTACATGTGCTTGATAGTTTGATCTTTATTTTTTAAATCATTTTTAGGTACAAAAGTAGTCATTTCATTAGAGATCCACCAAGAGTTTTGCCAAATTCCGTCCCTAGCTATCACCGGTCATGCTCCCCGTTTTGACCACTTATTGACTTCGACAAAAATAATTTAAAAAAAATCAAAAATGTAAAACCTTTGCGTTACATCCTAATTTATGTCTTATTAAGCATACAAAACAACAAACTTGGAATAAGGCAAATATCTTAAAATAATCTTTTCAAAATGAGCTCTTGAGTATGAAGATTCTTGACTTTCAAGTCAAGTGACCGATGTTATAGCTAGTTTCAAATGATAGTTTTTCCAAATGATCTCATATTTTGCACATGTGTGTATATTATACTGGCCAACAAGTTTATCAAAGGAAGTTTTTATTTATTTTTTGCACGAAAAAATCATTTTTCATTTCCTGAGTGACAAAAGTAGGTTTTTTTTTGTGAAAGATCTACCAAATATTTGATGTCAACTTGAACTACTCTATTTTTGTAAAATACTAGACCTTATTTTATTTACAATTGACCAAAGTTTCCACGTAAAATGTTTTTATATACCTCTCCCGAAAAAGATAAATTTCTGCAGATTCAACTAGAACGGGGTCAAATTTGAACTACATGTGCTTGATAGTTTGCTCTTTATTTTTTCAAAAAATCAATTTTAGGTAAAAAATAGTCATATCATTAGAGGTTCCCCAAGATTTTTGCAAGATTCCACCCCTAGATATCACCGGTCATTTTTTTTATTTTGTAAGAAAAAAACGTACGCCGACGGCACTGCCGTAGGCGTAGGCCTGGTGGTCAGCTACGCCGACGGCCTAGCTGTAGGCGTATCTCCGTTTAAAAAAATAGTTTTTGATTTTTTTAATTATTAAATATTATTTTATTGCTACGCCAACGGTCTGGCCGTAGGCGTATCTCCGTTTGTTTTTTAAAAAAAAATTCATTTTTTTTTTGAAATATTTTCATTAATATTTATTTTTTATTGCTACGCCGATGACCTGGCCGTAGGCGTATCACCGTTTGATTTTTTTCGATTTTTTTTTATTTTTAAATTATTTTCTGTTTTGTGGGAAAAAAACGTACGTCGACAGTATTGCCGTCGGCATAGGTCTTGTGTCGTTAGGCCGTCTAACGCCGTCGCACATTCGGTTTATATGCCGACGGCTTCTCTTACGCCGACAATGGCCGTATGCGTAGCTCCACCTACGCCGCCAGCTACGCAGCCGCCTTCCCTTCCTCAAGATTTATGCCGACGACCCCGATATTTGTCCGTCGGCGTCGCCATCGACCGTCGGCGTCTAAGCTCAGCCCCTTAGTGTGAGGAACGAGACCAAGGATCATTACTGGTCTAATAGCATTCCAACCATTTATTAGCAAATATCTATATTTTACGTGGTTTATATTTGATATGACCATGCTTAATAGGATTTTTTTCAATTCCTGCGAACCAAACTAACAGCCAAGTCGACATAATTCTTATGTTTACTAATTTTCAGTTTTGCGTGTGCATTCCTGTCATATTCATATGTTTTTCCTATTCTTGCGTTTTTGGAATCCCGAGGGTCTCATTGTTTTGTAGGATTCTCGAAACACAAGAATAGATAAAACATAGGAATAGAATGTCACGTTTTCTTGTATGTATCCTATAGGAATATAAAAGTAATAGAAATAGAATGAAAGAATGTTGGATAGCAACGGGAAAATAAATGAATTTTACAGAATGGTTTGAGTGGATGGAAAATTTTCTTCATAATGGAGTACAAACAAATCTTATGGAAAAAGTTCCTAGGAATTCCAATCCTGCAAAACAAACGACTATCATAGGAATGGATTCAAATCCCACAAAATCCTATGTAATTCCTTTGAATTAAAGGAGCCCTCAGTTTTACAGTTTTCCTATGATTCTAGCTTCTGTAGGAATCCAGTATACATGACATCTCAATATCAAGATAATTCTTACTAGGTTAATTAGCATTTGATTTTGAATCAACCGTAATAAGGGATAAATTTGCCCTTTTTCTCTTCCGCTACAAGGATCATCTCCTGGCTTGGTGATTCGAGTTTTAAGTGATATCACACAAGCATGTGTAATACTACCATTTTTCTTGGTGAATATATCTTTTATGGGATTAGCATATTAGGAGCAGATCATTAGTAACCACATACTAGTGGTGTGCCGCCCACAGACCACTCGTAGGCCTTTTGGCACGCCACTGGTAAGGATTTTTTTTCTATTGAATTGAAGTTGCATCAAATTCATAGCACAGTCTCATGGTTTGGGAAAAACAAATAAATTTTTTATTTAACTGCCATGGTTATGTGCAATGTGTGCTTAAATGATCGCCGAGCTCCCGAAATAAAAACGTGGCAAACTTAATGATTGCCGACCCGTATCTGGCCGAGTCATGTTTGCGGACTACAAAACTCGACGAACACGCTGCCAAATTGATTCTGAGCTCTGCCAAGTTTCCTAAAAACTCGACATAGTAGGAGAATCCAGTAGTGTACCATCAATGATGGCTTCAAGGGAAGCATACAACCCGCTACCGAAAATAGGCTTCGACACTTGAAGCTGAAATTCAGATACCAAGATAGAGAAAACCAGCAAAAGCAATTAGCATCATCGACTATGAATAAAATCACTTTTTAGAAGTTTCCAAAGAGAAACACATTCATTTTCAAACCGCAATAGCTGTCCACGGTTTCCTCTGGTTGTTCATAGGAAATGTCTTCTTCTCTTCATATCTTTAGATAAGAGTCTCATTCTTCTTCCCTTTGCCAATCTCATGTGAAATTCATAACACGTTCTCAAGTTTCTAGAAAAGACACAAAACCTTGTTCGTACAAGACTAGGTGCACCATGGGGAAAGACCATCATAAGCTTGATGTAGTTTGGCAACCACATGTAGGGCATGTTGGTGATTTTTGTACTACCAATATGGCATTACGACACCTTTGGAATCAATGATGTGCTCTCTCTAACATGCGGCATGCCGCCCCGCCTGGCTTTGCTAGTTTTATTAAATCTTGAACGCTTCTTGTTCTTAACATAAAAGATTGTGAACCCCTAGTCTAAGCTAGAAAGCCGAATCAGTGCCAACATCGAGGAAGGCTTTTATGAAGGTCACAAACTCATAATCAATAACTAACTTAACAATAAAGCTAGTTATAAAAAACATCAAGCATATGAAGTAGTAGAAGATTGATTTGATATTTAAGAATCACAAAATGATTCTCTTTATTCTCATTCATAGATGATAGCAGCACACATGCTGATTACGGAGCTCATGCATGTATGAATGTATGTATGCTTGTCAATCTCCATAATCATAATAGTCGATCCGACGCTGGGCAGCGGCGGCGCGCATCAGAGGCTTGTCCACAGCGGGGCAGTATGGAGCGCCTTCAAGAGTCACCAAGTTGCACTGCCCCGGCGCTACAAGTAGTGTGACGAATTGCCCTTGAACCTCCCTTGGGCATCCAGGCAGTTCCAATATCGCATCAGGACGAGACGGCGGCAAACCTTTCAAGTAGCGCAGCGCCTCGCACCGGCACTGCTGGGGAACGCTTGCGAGCTCCTGGCAGCACTGCATCTTGCTGGCGAGGTATGGCTGGCCGGTGGCTAGAAACGGTGACCCGGGGGTGAAGACGCCACAGATTTGCTGTGCCACATAGTCACGGCAGCTTGGGAGCGGGTCGTTGCTCGGAAAACCGATCCCCAGGAAGCACTCGCTGTAGCCGTACTCGCTTGCAGCGGTAGCGGCGGAGATGGAGGCCAGGACGACGGCGGACAAAAGGAGGAGATTGCACTTGGACTTGGACGCCATGCTACCCTAGCTAGGTCCAGTTCTTTGGTGTAGTTTCCTTCTGTGTACTGCTTGCATATATATGCCCAAAGGAAAAGTAAGAGGAGAAGACCTGAAAGCTTAACTAATTTTGTTGTGTTATATGATGATTATGATGCCCTGCTGGAGTGCATTTGGTTGATTTGTTGGAAATGTGTTTGGAGCGAAATGCAAGCTGCCTTTTAATTGCGTGGAAGCAATGAGAGATTGGTACCTGATCGAGCCTAGCTAGTTTCTGGTTATGATTGATGTGGCGTTCTTTTGTTCTTTGTTCAAGATGTTATCAATACTTAAAAGTGGAACTTCAGTTAACCTAGATGACAACAGAAAATGGGCTTTCATTTCGCTTTATATATAAAGCATCCAATCATAGAGTACACGTTAGAACGATACAAGGCATGGGTTCCACGTATGCTAGTGGCAGAGCTAGCGGAGGGTATTGGGCCGTACCTGTCGGTACTTTTTTTAAGAACACGGTACAACGCAGACGCTCATATGTACGAGCATACATCCATCCTATATATGAACGCACACCTATATACCCTATCCCTATGAGCATCTTCGAAATACTGAGTCGGCACATCATTTTGAAATTAACGAAGTCCCCACCTCGTCTTCGACGAAAACGTCTGATACGTTCCAAACGTATCTATAATTTATGCTTGTTTCATGCTTATATTGGTGATATTGCTATGTATTTTGGTACACTTTTATATTCTTTTTACAATATATTTGGACTAACTCAGTGTCCCAGTGCCAGTTTCTGTTTGCTGTTGTCCGTGCATTATAGGAAAATTTCAAATATTAAATTGCTCGGATAATCCAGAAAAATCATATAAAAAATCAGCAGTCCGGAAGACTCTAGAAGCCCGAAGAGGGACAAAGGGGGCCCACCCTCTAGCCAGGCGGGTACCAGGCGCGGCCAGGGGTGGGGCCGCGCCACCTGGCCTCCTGGTCAGGTGGGCCCTCCTGATGCCCTCCTTTCGCCTATATATCAGTCCCGATCAGAAAACCCTGAGGACGACCCCTATTACGTGATTTTTCCCACTGTTCCGCCGCCATCGCGATTCCGATCTCGGGATCGCCTCAAAAACCTGTTCCGGCACCCTGTCGGAGGGAGGATTCACCTCTGAAGGCCTCTCCATCACCATGTTCGCCTCCCGGATGTGCCATGAGTAGTCCCCTTGGACAATGGGTCCATGATCAGTATCTATATGATATCTTCTCTCCAATCTTGTGCCCCAATTCTTAGACCTTGTGAGCTACCCTACATGATCAAGGCATTATTGTATTAGTTTCATTGTTGCTATGTTGTGTTTGCTGGGATCCGATGAATTATGAGATTATGTTCAGATTGTGACGAGTAATATATTTGGGTTACCTTTTATTTTTTAGTTTTGAGTATTCTTGCATGTTCTTCGTTGCTTTGTATTGCTTTGGCAAAATAGTAGATAGTAACTCCAAGAGGGAGCTTTATGCATGATTATGAGTTCATGCCCCCCGATGTCTATCTTTATGACAGAAACATGAGACTAGGGGATGTGATGCTGGCACCAGGGATAAAACAACAGTGCTTATAACTGCGGTTGCAAAGATTGCTTACATTACGCATAGAGTGTTAATACAGTTGTATGTTGCTTTGAGCATACAATTTGGTTGGGGTTCACAACTTAATACCAGCGAGATGTTCTGGATAGATATCTCAAGGTGAATGATTAGTGAGTACATGCTAATGAATAAACGGTCTACTTGTTTTGGTGTAATGCCCATACGATTGAGTCTCTAGCTTTCGTGTAGCATAATTAGCATTGCAGTGTATTTATAATTCTGTCAATTGCCCAACTGTATTTCGTTCACCCAGCATAGTTTTTTATCGACTTTTGAGAGAGAGACATAACTACTGAAATTCGTGGGACCTCGGTCCATATTTTCATCATAGTTTACACCGCTCCAATTTACTGCTTTTATTACCTTTCCGTTGCGATCACTATTATTATTCTTTTTGTTTTTTAACCTTTGTAAACAACAAGACTGAAGAGATTGACAACCTCTCTGACTCGTTGGGAGCAAATTTATTTGCTTTTGTATGCAGGTCCAGGCAAGCGATTTCTGGCGCTGTAGCTTTCCACCTACTTGTATCTCTTGGAGTCCTAATGTATTGATAACCTTGGTATCTTCACTGAAGTTAATTTGTTGTTATCTACATCATAACCTTCCACTTGGGGTAACCAACGAGGAGGTGTTATCTACACTCATCAGCGTCTACTCCCACTGAAAGCACATCGCCAAATCTAGGATTTGAACTCCGATGGGCTGGGAATACCACTGTCCCTTTAACCAACTCAACCACAGGTTGATTCGCAGCCTGCCGGTACTTCATTAGTCAATGATTCTCGCATTAAGATTTGTGCATTATGCATTGCATGTGGTATACAAATATTTTAATATTTAGCTACAATATACATTGTGAATACACATTGATTTGGATCCTGCGCAACACCTTTTTTCAGGTAAGAGAATGAAAGGAAAAGAGAAAGGCTCACACACAAGATTCTCTTCAACATGCATTTTTAAATGATGAATAACTCTTAAACCATATTTTCATTTATATTTTTCTTACATTTTTGAATTCCTAGAGATGAGATCATTAAAACAAGAACGATCTTGGATATACTTAAACGAGTTAAAAAATGTATTTCACTCATACGAGACAACATATTTCATCATTTAAAATAGCGGCTTAACTCGTTTAATAACATATTTTAGATCCAGACGTTTTAGAAATTTTAAATAACAAAGTAAATAATTGTATTTTGACTCAATGCATTCCATGGATGTTTTAGAAATTATTACTACAATACATTTACCCCGCATTTTTTAACTACAATACATTTACCAAGGAACATTCAAACATATAATTTCATCTTTATATTTATGTTACTGGTCCTCTGTAGCTCCATGATGGATTTTTTGTTTCCATGGTGTCCCTTCTTAACCTATGCACCACTATGTCTTTGTGGTCTTGTTATCTTGGACTTTGTTGGTTCGATGCGAATCTTAGCGGTAACCAAATCAAGAAAATTAGCACACTATGAATATCAAAAAGAAATTATCTACTATATGTTTCATGTTGTGACCAAAACTAGGTCTTTTTCGAATAGATGAGATCTGCAGAAACAAAAAAAATTCAATAACTATTCATCTGAATTTATCCTGGACCCGTGCTAGCGACAAGCTGGGTGTCAAGATTGACGCTGACAATGACCTAACCATTGCGTTCAATCAGTTCTTGAGGCAGAGATGCAATGATGCACACCGTCACTGATCTAGAATACGGAGAAAAGGGGAGGATTGAGGCCAGCATCTTGTGCGGAGTAGAGGGAGGATGATGTATAAAGAGGTACGAGACGTCATCGACTACCTTGGTGGCGGCGAGTGAACAATAAGCGGGGCTACACATGATGAGTCATATGCAGTGCTGGCAATTTTCATTATCTAGAAAGTTCAATATTTTTTCCTTGTGCCCACTAAAGCAGTTCAAGAGGGATGAGTTGTTTAGTCCTACTTTGTCTAACTCCCGCCTTTATATTAAACATTTTTAAAATTTGTAAATTGTGTAATTCATTATTATATATTATCGATTGCCTAGATCATCATTAACAACATAGAAATTTTCCACCTTTAGTACTCTCTCCAAGCCGTATTAATTGTCCTGAAATAAATGTATCTTGAAGTATTTTTAGGATATTTAATATGGATGAGAGAGCACGTAATTTCTTTATTACTCCCATTCGTCCCTTAATTCTCGCCAGGGTTTTAGTTCAAATAAATTATGGGACGGAGGAAGTACTATTTATAAAAAAAGGAAACATCATCTTTATTGTTCATTTCTGTTTTATAGAAATTATCTTAGTATCATTTTATCTTTATAGTTCCCTTCATTCGAGGGAAAAAAGACAACAAAATTGTAAGGATCCATCATGCAATTGATGAACTGTACTGCGTATTGCACATAACTATAACTATAGTTACACACAAAAAAAGGCGTAACTTTATTTCTATAGAAATTATATATAAAGTTACACATAATTTGTATAAATTTCAGTCTCAGCATTTTTTAATAAGAAAATTAATTGACTATTGGATAAAGTAGTGATGTCGACTAGAAATAGACACTTTAGTATATATCCAGGTATCATGCATCCTTTAATATTTTTAAATGGTGTAAAGATCCCTAAAGCACAGGGTCTGATAAAAATCGCAATAGTAGTTTCTAGTGTATGAATAGATTTAATCTCCCTAGTAAAATAAAAATAGATTTAATTCCAGATGAAAGGTAATGGGCCGGTGGTCATGGCTAGAAACACCTCCATGAAGAATGGCATGCTTGCTCTATCACCTGGCTACAATATTTTGTCTACATCTAAACTAACAAACGCAAGATATTATGTGACGGTTCTTCATTCCATTACTATCAGCAAGGATGTATCCCCCCCCCCCAGTGGCGATTCCACCGTACGGGCACCCAGGGCACGTGCCCAGGCTCGAGTGCTGCTAATAACGTACTATGATGTACTCTAGTCTAGCTCACAAAACGTTACTATATTATGGAACGGAGGGAGTACTAACCAGCTTCGTGTTTAATTAGCTAGTTTGGGCATCGATTTGTCTTTTGGGCTCTGTTAACCCAAACCCATCCCTCCTGATGATTTACTTAATACATGGGCCGGTCAGGGACCAAGGTAGGGTAGTTAGCTCGTGGCCCTGGTGCTAAGAAAAGGCACGTTAATTGATCGATAGATCGGGTGGCTGCATCTCGCCTCACATGTTCGTGTTTGCGCCACGCAGTATGACATGCCCTAGCAAGTCCAGCGCCGGAGGCGACGACCAATGAGGTAGACCGCAGATGTGTGACGCATCCACAGCCGGCAAGACTTCAAGACATACATGGTGCACGAACGGGTGTTCAATCAGGCTATGAGTCTACCGAGCGACTCTCCGATTCGGAAGCCAAAGCACATGAGTAAAACGGCAGCCCCGACCTATGATGGAATTTTCACTTCGGCTCCGACGGATAATGGCTTGTCCTCATCACCATCGGATTCATTTATTTTAATATGTTTAATTTCAATCAAAATTATATAATTATTAATGTGTTGTATTTTGTAGATTTTTAAACAAACATGAATATCTAATGTTGTACTTTGATCTATCAAATACTTCCTAATTATAAGGTGTATAGTTTTTTAAAAAAAGTCAAACTTATTCAACTTTGACCAAATTTGTAGATAAATATATTTATATAAAATATACAAAAGGGGTATCATCAAACTCATCTTGAAATGTATTTTTATATTATATTTCTTAAATATCATAGATGTTGATATTTTTAACTGTAAATTTGGTCAAAGTTATAAAAGTTTGACTTTTAAAAAAAAACTATACACCTTACATCAAGGAACAGAGGGAGTATTTGATAGATCAAAGTAAATTTCAACTTATGATGTGCCCAGGCTTTAGTAATTCGCTAGCTCCGCCTCTGTCCCCCCCCTCCCCCGAGCCGCTCCCGCGAGCGTCTTCGGGGGAACCCTAGCCGCCACCCCCAGCCCCTCCCCCCGGCTTCTCCCTCCCTCGCCGCCGCCCCGCAGCGCGCCGGGCGAAGCCTGGCTGGCGCGGGCAGCGGCGGGGCTCTCCTGCGCGGATCCACGGCCGACGCGGGGCGGCTGCCGCCGGAGGCGACGGTCTATGGAGGGGCCTGGTGGCGCGGCCTCGGGGGCGCCTGCTGCCGGCGCGCGGTCGGCGTCTCGGGGTGGTGCGGCGGCTGCCACGGAGGGGCGTGCGTGGGCGCAGACCGGCGCCGTTCGGGCAGCGGTGGTTCTGGCTCCAGGTGGCGCGGGCTGCGGGCGGCGTGGGCGGCACGGGTCCGGCTTCGGGCTTCTGGCGGCTGCAGATGGGTCTTCCTGTCGCGGGCGCGCGACGGTTCTCCTCGGGCAACGGTGGTTCCGGTGACGGCGCGGCGGCGCAGATCCGGATGGATGAGGAGGCGGTGGCGCAGCCACTTGGCGGCGGGCTTGCGCAGCAGCCGACGATGGCGCTCTCTCGGCCCAGATCTGGGCCCTTTGGGGGCCCATCTGGATCTGGGCGGGCCTGGTTCGGCCTCATCTGCATGGGCTTCGGCGAACGGAGATGCGGCTCGTGCGGGGGGGGGGGGGGGGGGGTTGTGGAGACGGCGGCACGCCTACTGCAGCGCGGCGACAGGAGCTTCACGAGCCTTTGAGAGCTCGGGCGGCCGGGTGCCTGCTTTGCTCCTCTTGTTGCATCCGGTCGGTGACCGCTGATGGCGGTGGAGGTTGTCCCCTCCCGCGTGGTTGCCGACGCTGCCGTTCCTCGTTCCCGGTTGCTCCCTCTCGAACCCGTCGGTCCCGCTTCGGTCTCCATGGTTAGGCGACGGTGGTGTCCCCAAGATCACGGTGGCGCATGTTGGTGGCCGGCAATTATGGTGGAGCACGACGAATCGGACGGGGTGGTGGGTGTGTGGAGGACGGGAGTAATCCCTGTCGGCTTGGCCGGCACCGACACGGCGACGCCCGCGGGCGCCATCGGTCCTTCCTGAAGGGCGCCGGGTATCCCCTGACCCTCACCCCGTCGCGTACAGGGGGAAACCCTAGGCTTTGTCCGAGCAGCAGCGTCGTCATCGTCGCGGTCCTTCCTGAAGGTGTTGCTTGGTATGCGGTGGTCCGAAGTGCTAGGAGTGTGGTGGGAATCGCCTGTGGGCGCAACGTTGCGGATCATCACTGTTTTCGTCGACCCGACTTTGTTGTTATTGTTTCTTTTCCTTTCTCTTTTGTTTCTTTTGGGTGTGCTTGTGCTGTCTGCCCCAGCAATGATGCTTCGGTTGTATCGGGTGATTGCTATATCTATATAGCGGGTCAAAAGCCTTTTTTCGAAGATATTATGTGACTTTCGCTGATATTGATTGTCAAGTGTTTAGGAAAACTGATTACTCTATGGTTTTTATTGGTGCTAGCAAAGGAAATCATTATTTAGTCAATTCCTCAATTGGACCGTCCGTACTTGTCTCATTGCTGGATCATATAAAGAATGGTTATTATATAGAAGACTTGAACATATTGGAATGAGGAATCTCGATAAACTTGTTGTTAACAGTGTTAAAAACCTCCACCGAATGACAATGAGCAGAGAGACATGTTGGAGCTCTGCTAGATCCCTTATGTTGCTGCTACTGCTACTACAACAACAGGATCCCTTAAGTCATTTTAACTACTAGCTCTGATCCATATTAATGGGCACACACTTAGTACTCCCTCCGTTTCTTTTTACTCTGCATATAAGGTTTGGTCAAAGTCAATCTTCATAAAGTTTGACCAAGTTTATATTAAAAAGTATCAACATTTACAATATCAAAATTATATAATATGAAAATTAATTTCATGATAAATCTAATGGTAATTGTTTCATATTGTAGATGTTGATAGATTTTTCTATATAGTTGGTCAAAGTTTATTAAAATTGACTTTGACCAAACCTTATATGCGAAGTAAAAAGAAACGGAGGGAGTACAATTTTATACTAGAATTATACTAAATGTGTGACCATTAATATGGGTCGGAGGGAGTAGTATTTTTGTATGACGAAATCCAATGCCAGCAAGTCGCAACACAACTTGCCACAATAAATTTTTTTGAAACGGGATGTAAAAGCTTTGCCCCTTTTCAATTAATTAAGACGGAGATTGCAAGAAAGCAAATTGGTGACCGAGTTATTATTTCAAAAGACTACTCTCGCGGCATCAAATTGCCCAAGCGTTTGGCACCCGTGAGAACCCATAAGCGGGCTTCTTTCTTCATTCTATCGAAGATAACCGGAGGCGAAGTATTCTTATGCTTGAAAACCCTTGCGTTTCGTTCGGTCCATAGCTCCCAAGTGACAAGGAATGCGAGTGTGGAGATGGCCTTCCGGTGAAGTGTCATCCGTCAACAAGAGCCACCACTGCTGAAAGGACATAGACAACCAAAAGTTAGGCATCAAGAAGTGAAGATCCAACCACTCAATGATAGACCCCAAACCCTATGTGTAAGGCAACATTGGGTAAATATGTGAGAGATCGACTCGATGACTTGGTTACAAAAAGGGCAAAGTCCGCAACTTGGCCGCCCTCTTCTTGCCAACTTGCCACAATAATGAAAACAAGGCATCGCAGGAATATTCAACACTGGACTAGTTTCCTCGTGCCCACTCGCCGGCTGGTTGCACGCCACAAGACAGCAACGGCTCAGCTCCCGGCTCCGGAGGTTTGGCCTTGGTTACAACGGGCAGAACAACAATATTTTTTATAATTTTTTGAATTGAGGATATAGCCCTGGATCTTGTACATTGCATAGCGGACAGGAAAAAAGGTTCAAATTAACAAATACCCCCTTTGATACATATTAAGTGTCGCTTATTTTGTAAAATAAGAAAATAAGCGATATTTATAATGGATCGTATGCAAACGCACGTCTAGGCAAACGGAGAGATTAACGTATCTTCAGAGTTAAATCGGGTTGCAGGTTCAGCACGACAGATATCTTCCAGTAAAGTGAAGATCCCAAAAAAAATTCCACTCTCATTCACTTCGCAAGTTCAGAATTCAGATAGCCTATATACTTGGGAGCAACACAAATGTAATAATTATATTATGGGCGCAAGCCAGCACTTGCAAAACCAAATGCACGAGATAAGTATACCATATATAACTAAGCAGAATGTAAGTTCTGGCACTGTATTGTATAGACGCAGCAAGGATTCAGCATCATGGTTCCACGATGCGACGCAAGCTAAGGAAGCTTCCCCCCGGATGATCTCAGCGCCTCGAAGCGTGCGGTCAGGGTTTCGAAGTCCAGAGGCATGTTCGGATGAACGCGGGAGCCGGGGTTCCCCTTGGGCGGCTCAGGGAAGTCGTCGTCACCATCATCTTCTGCTTCCTTTTCTTCGGGATAACGGTTTCCTGGGTAATGTTCCTTCCGTGGAGGACGCCTCTCCAGGGAGGACTGTATCTCACCGTCGCTCTCGTCCTCCGCCTCCGAATCATCAAACTTTATCTCCGAGTGCACCTTGCGAGCAGCACGGCTGTTCCTCCTGCGCGTCCTTCCAGTGCCCAGATCCTGCGGCAGGTCCGAGTCTTTATCTTCCATGTGGCTCGACCCGCTTAGCCTCCTCCCTGTGCTTCCTCGGAGCCTCATTTCATCAAACGTTGATGAATTTTCTTTCCTGGAGGATCTGGTCGAGTTGCTCATCATAGATTGGCGTCTGCTAGAATGAGTGGACTCATGAAGAGTGGTCTTCCAGTCGTCATCATCATCATCATCATCGTCTTCATCAGATGAATGGTTGTTCTGGTTGGCAAGATGAGCTGCAGCCTTGGCGGCAGTTGCTGCTTGAGCTGCGGACTCTGCAGCTGCTCGAGCAGCTGAAGCTGCATCTTTGAATTGCACTGCACCCCCAACATTATCATCATATTCATCAGCGTATCTAGAACTGCAAGTGAGAATAAAAACGGTTGGATCAGGAACCAATTATTATACAGGTTTGCGTCATTTGTACAGTTATGCATGGAAAGAAGTTAGAAACCTGTAATTGGATGGATTGGCTTGCACAAAATTTGCTGATAGTGTAGTCTTCACAGGCATTTTAGAAGCTTCACCGAATGAACTAGGTCCTTGCTGCTCAGAAGTTAAGCCTATTAGTTCAAGACTGTAAAGCATGTAAGATAAAAGTATGCGCATTACAGTGTTAGGAGTAGCACGTACAATCATCTCTTCGGCGGGTTTAAGAAGAACCTGCTCAGACTCGCTTGTATCCCAATCAATTTGATGCTCCTTTGCTATATCCTTAAGAACTTTCAGCTTAGTTTGGCCAGACGGCTTATTGACTGACAGCTTCTCAATTAGCTTCAGAAGGACACCATCGATTTCAGTAGTGAGCAAAAAATACATGCAGTGGCTACATCGAATGACTTTGCGGACAAAAAATGAAACATACACACACTTACAAGGTTATTAACACCAGCATTGGGGCGCAGGTCCACTGCAGCAGCAACGAAATCTTTCCCATACTTCTTTTCAAAAAGGTCCCGGATCCGACCGAGTTCAGGGAGTTCAGAGCACCTTGGGGCTGCAAATATCAAACTGCAGATACCTTCTTTCAGGTCTGCGGGGCATTCCCTGAAAAATGGTTGGCCAGTAGCACAAGGTTAGGTCCTGGTTTTCAGCACAAACAGTTTCGAAAACAAGGAAATGTTGCAAGATACATACTTGTGCTTGGCAATGATGGGAAGCCGTGTAACAATCAGTTCGCAGAAAAGTTCAATAATCTCATTTGCCGCCATAGTGTTTTGTTCTCTAATTACATGCTCGACCTGAAATAGACAAATAACTTGATTTGAGTGTGGTGTTGTCATTGTTGGGTACCATGCATATTTTAATTTACAAAGGATGAGAAGAGGGGAAATGATCATCCAATGTTGGATTGGACACCACAAATGTAGCAACATCCTTTTCTCAATTGTAACAACAGCCTGATTTGTCAGAAATTAACTATAGTCAAAACCCACTAAATATGGGTGGAAGAAATTAAAGCATAGTTAAGAAGTTCCCTTATCTCAAAATCTCTGTAATCTCAATGGCATCAAGGCTTGTACGTTTGAATATACATCATTTCAGTGTTGGATTGTTGACAAAGGAATGAACTAGAGTCAAAATGTCCTGAATTGCACAGGAATGAAGTAGAGTAAAAATCCAGCAAGCTGGGTTGTGTACAAAAATAGAAAGTCTTGAATTATGTGTCTGTCTATGACATTAAACCACTGATTGATTGATTGATTGATTGATTGATACTGGAGTAATCAAGAAGTTTCCTAATCTCGAATGTATAGGTAGATTAAAACGAGGGAGCGGTGGATTTAAGAAAGTTGTAATCCCTCCCGCGAGATTTAGTAAGAGAGGAGTAGTTCTGAAATCTGTGTCCCGATTTGGTCCCAGATCAGCGAGGCATTTCCTGGCATCTGGATTCACCGCCAGTCGCGGGACTTCGCGGCGAACGCGAACCGGAATCCTGAACGGGCACCTAAAGGGAACAGTAGTAAACAGGAAGGGCGGCGAGCACCCGGTTTGTGCGGCGGAAGTGAGGAACGAATGAACGAGGGTGCGCGCGTGCAGAGCAAGCAAGAGCGGAACACGTGCGGCGCGCGGGACAGGGGAGTTGGCAAGAAGAAAATAGACGTACCCTGATGCGGGCGGTGTCGTGGCGGCCGTCGCGGAGCAGCGCGGCGACGTCGGCGCGCATCTTGCGCACCTGCGCGTCGCGGCGGTTCTTGAGGAGCTTCATCCGCGCCGCCGCCATCCGCGCCTCCGTCTTGCTGCGAAAGAAAGGACACACACACACAGACGCGGTCGGTTAGTTTCCGGTGACGGGAAAGGAAGGGAGAAACAGGGTGCGGGTGCGGGGGGCGAGTGACGTACCATTTGGATGCGCTGAAGGAGCCGCGGAGTTTGGCGGCGGCGAGGAGGGAGGCGGCGATCCTCCGCAGCGCGCGCACGGGGGACGACCTGGAGTCGCCGGCCGTGGGCATCATCATCCTCTTCAGTCCTCTGTTTCGCCGCCGCCGGGGGTGGGAGTGGGAGGGGGAAGGGGAGAGGGGAGGGGAGGCGGCTCCCGTGTGTGTGCGAGGATGGAGGGAGGGAGGAGCTGGCGCCTGGGTGTGGGGGGTTTGGCAAGGCAATTTTGTTGGGGTTTCTTCCGTTGCTTTTGCGCCGCTCGGTGGCTGGGTGGGTGCTGTCTCCAACGGTCGGATTGACTTGACCCGTCGGAGAGATGCTCCTCGACGAGGCCAACCAGGCGGTGGGTGGTGGGGCCCACGGGGCCAGTGTCACACCGGCGCGTCGTGTGTCCGGGCTGACGTGTGGGGCCGCTCTGTCGCGTCTCACTCAGTTGGAGAGGAGGAGAGATTTGTTCCCGTTGGTTGGGTTTGGGTATCGTACTCTCACTTACCGTGAATATCCACCAAATTTTCAAAGGCCGCATATATAATATGCCCTGTTTGGTTCGGCTGTGGATTTCTGAAAATCTGCATAAGCATTTTTCGGGCAGATTTTTGATTTTCCGCAGCAGATTTTTAAAAATCGTTCGAAGATTCGCTCTCTCGTACGTGTATTTTTCGGTTGCACTTTGGTGAAATCCGATCGTTTGAAGGTTCGCTCTCTGGTGGAATTCTATTTGATTTGGCTGTGGATTTTTAAAATCTGAATGATAAAGCTGAACCAAACAGGGCAATAGCATAATGATTCCAAGCTTCAAGAGCAGGATTAGCAGGCAGGCTCACACCAGCGCTAAGAGCATCTCCAGCCGTTCGCCCCTCCCAGGACGATTTGCGGCGCTATTTTTAGCGCCGCTTGGGGGGCACTTGCGCGGCGATAGGTCCTGGGGGGGGGCGGCTACCCAGCCGCGGCCCCAAGATGACCCCCAAGTATCGGCCAAATTCAAACAAAAAACGACCAAACGCATTTAATTTAGAGGAAGTTCGACTGAATTCATAATATTCGGGCGATTTTTACATAAACATAAAAAAACTACGCTAGCCTACTGATCGAAGAAGAAGGAGTAGAGCGCCTCCATTGACGACTCCGGGCCGCCTCCTCCTCCAGCAGCGCCGCCGGCTGCACCGCCATCGTCGTCGTCGCCGTCGCCGTCATCCTTTGGCTCCGGCTTGACGCCGGCCTGCGCGCCACAGGTCCCGGCGCCGATGGAGCCCCTCCTCCTCCGAACCCGCAGTGGCTCCTCCTCCTCGTCGTCAGTGCCGTCGAGGACGATGAACGGCGGCGACGGAGGTCGTGTGGCGCCCACTTGCTGCGGCTGCTGCTGCCCTCGCCGCGCTTCGCCTGCTCGGCGCGCCTCGCCAGCTCGGAGCGTCGGGCTTCCTCGGCCCGTTTCATGGCCTCGACCCGATCCATCTCCAGCTGTTGCAGGCGCACCTGCTCGGCCAAGTAGTCTCGCCTCGCCCAGTCCATCTGGAAGGCGAGGCCCTCTTCGTCGTCGTTGTCGACGGCCGGCGGCGGAGGAGGAGGCGGCGGGGCAATGTCCTTCTTCTTCTTCCCAAGGACCTTGCCGAGGAAACCACGGCAATTCACCGGGGAGTGCTCCTTCTTCACCTCCAGTTTCACCTCAGTTTTCACCGGGGCGAACTGTGGCGTCAGAAGGCCGGCCCGACGATTGGGAGCCGGAGTTGCGCGAAGGAGCGCCGGAGGAGGACGACGAGCCGCGGTCGTCGCGGGGCATCGACGCCCACAGAGGAGTGCCGCGGGTGTAGGATCGACGGCCCAGGCCGGCGCCGTAGCCCATGTTGGGGTAGTCGAGGCGCGGCGAGTTGCCTTCGTCGATGTGGCGCATGACGAACTCGAGTGTCCGCCCCGGCGCGCTCCACCAGCGTGCCCGCCCGTCGCGGTTGTACCGGCTTGCCACGATGGCCAGGCCATTGGTAGAGGCCCGTGCCTGGGCACGCCAGAGCTTGAAGTACTGCTCCCAGGTAGGCGTATTGTTCGCCTCGTTGCCTGGGTTGGCGCGCTCCGCCGCAGTCATCGTGGCCCGCACCGCGTCCACCTCCCGACGGAAGGCGGCCGTGCCGATCAACGGCACCGAAGGTACCGGCACACCGCCGGTGGACAGCACCCACGAGTGGGGCGGCCTAGTGTCCAGCGGGCACGGGTAGCCGGCCTGCGCGAGGAGGAGAGCCTCCATCTGCGATAGGCTCCGGGTACGGAAACCGTTGCGGGCGAGCTCGTCGTCGGCCATGGCGAGAGAGGAGAGGAGAGGAGAGCAGAGTGCGCGGCGAGATGGCGAGAGAGGAGAGGGCGGCGAGGAGCAGAGAGGGAGAGAGAGGAGAGTGCGCGGCGAGGCGCCCCGGGGAGCCCTTTTTATAGCGGGGGAAGAACGCGAACAGACGGCGGCGCGGTCGTCGGACCGTTGGGTTTCTCGGCGACCCGCATTGATGCCCTCTGCGCCGATTGGACTCGTCACCGGCGCCGCATTGATTCTCTGCAGCGGCGACAGGTGCGGGGAAGCCGAGGCGAGACGATGACGACGACGCGTGTTCACACGCCGACAGGTGGGGCGCGGCGCGAGGACGCGCGAACTTTCCTTCCCATTCTCGCGCTTTCCTTTCATCCGGCGACCCCAAGCGCCCCCCCCCCCCCAGCGCGCTGGGTTTGGGTTGGGATCGCCGGACTCAATTTTGGCCCAATCCGGCGCTATTTGGGCCCTTGGGGGCGCGGCTGGAGGAATTTCCTCTCCACGGCGCTAGTTTTGCCGTCCTGGGGGCGCCGCTGGAGCAGGGGCGGACCCATGTTCATGGGAGTGGGGGCCTAGGACCCCACTCAAAATATGGATTTTCAATAGAACTCCTTTGAAATTTCAAACAAAATTTCCAAAACTCTATGAATATTTACAAAGTGTGACCCCACTCCTATAATTTGCCCCCACTCAGAATTGTTTCTAGGTCCGCCCCTGCGCTGGAGATGCTCTAAGCTCAAGGCTGGCACGTACAGCAGCTTCGTGTGAACATCGGAAGCGCACAAGATAATTTAAATTTAGTTCCGCGAGCATTTGAAAGGCTCTCCCAAGTTTTCAACTCTCATCACTATCACCTTCATAAAGAAACTGAAATGGTGCTACCATACCAGAGAGAGTGCGAGAGACTGAGAGCCATCAAAAAAAAAAAACTGGGTACGTGAACAACGTGGATTTTGTCACGACTCCATTAAGTCTTCTGCTGGTTAGGCTCCACCAAACATATACTCCCTCCGTTCCAAAATAACTGTCTCAACTTTATACTAGCTCTAGTATAAAATTGTACTAAGGCCACGACAGTTATTTTGGAACGGAGGTAGTATTATCCAACAAAAGAAGCGTACGCAGAGAACCTACACAAGCAATCACCACCAGCGACCAATAAAACACGCCTCACACCAAGTCTCCACAGATACTCTTACATTATACTCCCTCCGTCCCATAATATAGTAACATTTTCTGAGCTCAAAAAAGTTACTATATTATGGGACGGAGGGAGTAACTTGTAAGTAGCACAAATCACTACAGAAAATGTAGGGAGTTGAGCAGGTCACAAGTTCAGGCCTGACTGACGCTGGCGATCGAGTTGGTTCACGAAACGAGCAACCATCCAAATGGGACACAACAGTTTTATTTTTACATTTAAAAGAGAATTCAGCAGGAGCGGGGAGGCTCGAGCAACCACAGCTTCATGGTGAAAGATCCAGGGGCATGGGAGTCTCTGAGTAGACAAGCGGTAGTGTCCGATCTGAGCTGCTACGCGCGCTCAAAACTGAAGCCTGTGGAAAACAACAACACAAGACAAAGCCCCAGTTAAATATAATTGAACCCGCCTACATGCAACCGTGCTCTGTTTATTGTTTGTAATGCTCCAAGGATGTGCTATTAACAATTTAAACCATTCAGAAGATATATGGCTTATCATTCGACAATTTCTCTGGACCTCAAAGCAACTAAAGAGCAAAGAGTTCAATTATCTCATTTCCAAGGCAAGGTGAAAAGCCTCAATTAACAAATTCTTTTGCATGCATTTAGCAACCTACTGCATTTAAATAATCAGTCAAGCATTAACCTTCATCTTAACAGCATAGGCGACGTATGTTGCCCCAGCAGATACAGTCGCCATGTTTGCTGTTAGGTACTGGTCATCAGCAGTCTAAACAGTCGATAGGTATTGTATGGTGCCATAGTGGCACACAAGCCAAGTGATGTAGTAATGGTGCATGTAGTTCTGCTTTGGCCTAGGTCTACATTTCCATTCAAATATATAGGTGCATCTTTTTCATTACTAACCTCACAAAATGGTTGACTGTCTAGTTTTCCAAATATAAGTACTAGTCTGCGATTTACATTACCGGAATAACAATAAACATGTGGTAATAATTACTTACATTCAGAATGGTCCTTCACTTCAATGTTTATTAGTTCTGAGTGTACTCCATGGTAAGCAAGGACCTTCATTAATTGGTGAATCCTTTTATCGCCTTTCACATGATTGATCTTGACTGCCTTGAGATGTTTTGATACCGAAGTTTTTTCCTTTGGCTTGTAGATTTCACTCATTTCAATGTGAAATTCCTGATACAAACAAAATAATTAAATGAAACGAATAAGCAGTAGATGACAATTTTTAAAGATAAGGCATTGTACGTGAAAAAAGTAATACCTTAGAACGCATACCAAGTTCAAGCGTAAGCCTCTGCAGAATTGGTGAGTGCTGGAGAAAGTAAACTAGTCCACTGAAGTTAGGAGCCATACACCAGTCACCGAGCAACAACGTTTTTACCTTGCTAAACATAGGGGACCATTTCATATCATTTATGAAGATCTGGGCAAAGTAAATCAAGTATATGACTTAATCTTTTTAACTACAGTAACAAAATAAATAAATATGACTTAGCAGTACTGAAATCAATACAAGCATTCTAGACAGTTCAAAGTTTTTGAGGAACTATGCACAAGCAGATAAAGTGATTTATACCCTGTTTTTGAGTAACTATGCACAAGCAGATAAAGTGGTTTTAGAACTGTTTGGTTTACACAGAAACAGTTTTAATTAAGCTGCAACATTTAAGTGTGACACAAATTGCCATAGCTCCCAGATTAATCTGAATCATAAGTTTTTGCATAAGAATGTAAGTGCCAACTAACCTTACATACACACTACTCCTTGCATTTCAAGCATCCAGAGCTAACAGCTGGCTAGGCTTGCACGCCAATTTTTCCTGCCTCCTTATTTTTCCATTATATATTGTTAACATTGAGACAGAACCCGTTTTGTTTAGTTTAGCTCTTTTTACTACTGGTTGAGTTGATTTGGGGTTATGGATTCAATATCTTGTTAGTTTTAAATTATGATCCTTCTCGGCATTCTTCTTGCAATACAAATTGGTGCATGTTCAAGACAAAAATATGATTAGAAAGAGTGAGTTGGTGACAAACAAGCAATGCAAATCACAAACCAGTTTAATATACTCCTATTGACTGATACGCAGATTCAAAGAAGAACTACAGGAGTCAGCAAAACAACAAGCATATCCTTTGGAAAAGAAGCACAAGCATACCATAGACTTGGGACTTATCAGCTCTAAATTCGTAGCTCCTGATAAACCTTCAAGAAGCACACACTTATCTATACCATAGCACTCCGCACATGATTGAAGACCACAGTCCCCGTCAGAGCTATTTTTACAATTATCTCCGCAGTGGAATCCAGTGTTGATAAATGCTGTTACCAATGAAGGCGAGGTCTCAAGCAACGGAGTACAACCCAAACAGTGCGCTAGTTCCAAGGTAACCAGACCTGGTGCAGAAATAACAGACCGGGCTTCCCTCGGGCAAAGACTCGTATCTCTGATCTTGAGATGTTGTAAAGATTTTGGGAAGACAGTCCCGATGCCAATCACACAGTCTTTGATGTGCAACACCTCCAGTAACTGACAGCACAACACATCGAGAGAGAAATCATCAAACTCGACACGAGAAATAAACAACTTTGTCAGGTGCTGCGAGACGAGAGCCCCAGGAAAAAGCCTCAGAGAACGATAAGCGGTTATCTTGAACCGGAGAACGCTCGCTTTGCACGAGACGGCGTAACGGAGCCACAGCTCAAAGTCTTTCTGCAGCTCCTCGTGGTGACCGCCATTAAAAAGGATGTCACATTCGTGCAGAGGTGTGTGTTCACGGTATCGGAGAAGGCTACGGATGAAATGGCTCGCGTTCTGGCCAGAATGGTAGGTCTGGCCATAGGCGTCGACGCGAAGGGCCGGCACGGACTTCCAGAGGGTGCGCCAGTGGGAGGCGACCAGGGAGGTCTGCACGGCCTGGCGCGAGGGCAGGAACGAGAGCACCAGCTGGATCACTTCCTCCGGGAGCGCGCTTAGGCGGTCCTCGCCGCCGGTCACGGCTGCTTTCTTGCTGGAGGGCGTGTCGGACATTCCGTCGAACAGGTGGTGTGCCCCCGCGCCGAAGCTGCCGAGGTGGTGGACACGTACGGTATGAGCAAACAGGCGGCAAAGATGGAGAAAGAAGCCAAGATTCGCACCAAGTCACCTCTGGTGGTCGCCGCCCGATCGAGTGCTCCACGGCGGTGGCGGTGGCGGTGGGTCTGGTCGCTTCCCCGTGAGGACTCACTCCCCTAACCCTAAGCCATCTGGGTTCTCTGTGTTGGTGGGAGGGAGGAAGTCAGCGGGCCAACGGCTTAGATCGTCAGCCTCCCTCTGTGGAATCGCCTCGCCTCGCTGAGACCAACGGCGTAGGAAGACTCCAGCGGAAACAGGGCGTCACCCAGGCCATGATGCATCCTCCAATTGGAGGCGAAACGCACAGGGCCGGCTGCATCTCAACTTTTGTTTACTTTAACGCAGTATAATCATTCAATTTGGCACACGAAAGCATATAATTCTGCTTTTCGGAAATGATATATTGAAACACTTAAAAGAAAATCGAAACAAAAATTTAGCATTTACTACATCGCTTGCTAAGGCACATCTAGATGTGCTCTAAGTAGTGCACATCTATGGTTTAATCTAACTAAAAAGAGAAATAAAAATGTTTACACAAACCTTTATGTAAAATCAATTAGAGCACATCTAGATGTGCCCTAAACAAACCCATATTCTATATGCGTACATCAAATTTCATGGAAACCTGGATACTATTTCTCATGATCTTTGTAAAAAAATTTAAAATATGTGTTCACAAAAATCCCTTTTAGCAATGATTTTTATCTTTTTTACACACGACATAAAATATTGATAAATAAAGCGTCAATATGTACACCCGAAAATTTTGATCCGATTTTTTTACGTTTCGAATGTGTTTAAAAATACATTTTTAAAACCGGAATCATATGATCCCAAGTGCAAAAAGGCCACATCCATCACATAAGCTCATATACACGCACATATATTCATTCTTACGAACACATGCACGCACCTCTATCTTTATGAGCACCTTCAAGATACTGCCGACAACACATCTTAAGATTGATGAAGTGGCATAGGTGTCTTGTAACCGACAAGAACATCTCCTTCCACTGAACATATATCGTCGAAAAGCCTGCAATAAATTCAGACTAATGCGAGCACCGATGCGAAATCTATAATTTAAACCCTAGTCGGTTGATTCCAGCATAAAAACCTTACGATTTAAGTTAGGATAATAAGAATAGATAGTATATATCGCAGATTTAATTTCTGAATTAAAATTTTACTCAGGACATTTAAAATTACAAGGGGTAGAAATCCTAATAATAGAATTGGGAAGAGATGAGATTCGTGATTAGTGTGACTCCTGATGCGGCGAACCAAAGGCAAACCATGACCGGATTCGAGATCACCCCCCCCCCCCCCCCGGCGGCGGTAAGATCCCCCGATTCAAGGAGAAATATAGATTTGAGGAGAAAAGAATGACAACAGAATCATGGAGAATCCTTCGGGCATTCGTGAAGTATGTCTCGGGATGAGAAAAGTGGGTACTAATCGCCTCACATAGATTTTGCATGTTGTGGTTCAGCCAACTCAAACGGCTTTCATGCCTAGACGAAATATTCTAGAGGGAGTAGTCGTAGTACATGAAACCTTGCATGAAATTCATTCTAAGAAACTCGATGGAGTCATTCTCAATTGGATTTGGAGAAGGCTTATGATAAAGTTAAGTAGCCTTTCCAGCAACAAGCACTTCATATGAAAGGTTTTGATGCGGCCTGGAGGAAGTAGGTACAATCCTTTGTGCAAGCAGGTAGCGTAGGGATCAAGGTTAATGATGATCTTGTTCAATATTGTAGCCGATATGTTGGTGGTTCTCATTGCTAGAGCAAAAGAGGACGGGAAAGTTGGTGGCCTTATTCCTCACCTCGTTGACGGGGGTGTCTCTATATTACAATATGCCGATGATACCATCATTTTCATGGAACATGATATGGCAAAAGTTAGGAATATGAAGCTGGTGTTATGTGTTTTTGAATAACTGTATGGATTGAAAATCAACTTTCATAAAAATGAACTTTTTTGCTTTGGACACGCCAAAGATGTTCACGATATTTATAAGCAGTTCTTTGGTTGCGAACTTGGATCACTCCCATTTAACTATCTTGGTATACCCATCCATCAACGAAAGTTAACTAGCAAAGAATGGAAATGCATTGAGGTATACCCATCGGTAGAAAAGAAGTTAAGTTGTTGGAAATAAATGCTTATGTCGTACGGGGGTCGGTTAAATCTTATTAACTCAGTGCTTACAAGCATGCTGATGTTCCTACTATCCTTCTTTAAAGTATCAGCGGGGGTACGAAAAAGGTTTGATTTCTATCGATCGCGTTTCTTTTGGCAGAGTAATGAGAATAAATCTAAGTATAGACTTGCTAAGTAAAACATTCTTTGTCGACCAAAGGACCAAGGAGGATTGGGGATTGAGAACCTTGAAGTTAAAAACATTTTCCTTCTTAGTAAGTGGCTCTATAGGATTTCTGTTGAGGAGGAAGTAGTGTGGTTACAGTTATTGCGAAACAAGTATCTGCACTCTTAAAACTCTTGTTCGAGTTACGTCAAAAACGTATGATTCTCTTTTTTGGAAGGGCCTAATGAGATCAAAGGTAGCCTTCTTTAACAGAAGCAAGTTTATCATTGGGAATGGTAATGCAACTAGATTTCGAAAAGATACTAGGCTTGAGGAGACATCGTTAGCCTTGCAATATCCGAGACTTTATAATATTATACAACGAAAAGAAGCGTTTGTTCATACGATTTTTGGTTCCGTTCCCTTAATATCCAATTCAGGCGGACACTAACAGGCGCAAGGTGGAATGGTTGGCTGCATCTAGTGCGTCGGTTGATGGAGGTAGTGTCGATGTCGTGGGGGTTACTGTTTTTCTCTATTGCATTAGAGGGTATAAAACTGAAACTGATTTTCTCTATTGCACATTCATTCGGTGTCGTGGAGGCTTTTGTGTCAGGCCAGGCTCACCCAATGAAAGTATGAAACAACCTTACAAGAGCGATAGAATAGGATACTAAAAATTTAGATGTTGTTACAAGATATGTTATAGCACAAACGGCCAAACAAAAGGTAGGAATTATTTTTCAGGAGGTTGATCAGTTCAGGACAGGTACTGCTTGTACATATATCACATCATATAATGAAAAAGACACAGTTGATTCATTTGTTCCCTCTCTAGTTTTCCTCTCAACACTGCCGATAATAGTTCATTCAGGAAACGTGCAAGAGCAACTTTCCAATGGCACCCAGGCGAGCCACAAGACAAAATTCAGCAGGAACTCATAATACTTCATTTGAACGGGACATGATGGTCCAGCTCACGGTCCTTGTTGACAAAACGCAGGAAGTAACAAAGATTCAAGGACATGGGTGCCCGAGTAGAGAAACGGTAGTGGCCCATCAGAACTGGCTAGCGTGCTCAATACTGAAGCCTGTGGAAACAACAACAGAAGTCACGATGAGCACATGAAAGTCCCGGCTAAATAGAAATGGACCAGCGCGCATACATGCTCGAAGGGTGAGCTATTAGTATGAAACCATGCATTCCGGAGTTACAACTTATCATTCAACAATTTCTATGGAGCTAAAAGCAACTACAAGAACACGAGTTGAATTATAGCATTGTTATGAAGACGGGATGAAAACTATCAGTAAAGTGATCATGCATTTAGCAACCAGTTGGCTTTTAATATTCAACTAAGAATTATCCTCCTATTTAACGGCACAGGCATGCAGCTATAGTTTGTTGCCCCAGAAAATGAGTCACCATGTTTTCTGTTAGGTACTGATCATCAGCAGTCTAAACAGTCAATCAAGATGCGGCAACATGAATGAAAGGTACTATACGTTGCCATAGTGGCACACAAGCCAAATGATGTATGCATGGTGCATGTAATTGTGCTTTGGCCTAGGTTTTCATTTCCATTCAAATACGTTTTGTGGGGCACTAGTAACTCACCAAACGGTTGATTGTTTAGTTTTCCAAATATAAGTACTAGTCTATGATTTACTTTCCTAGAATAATAACAAGAATTTTTCCAACTCTTACACATGCATGCAGACTGCATAAACATTATAACAGTAAAATGTGGTAATAATTACTTACGTTCCTTATAGTACTTCTTTTCTTCAAAGGTTATCAGTTCTAAAGGTACTCCATGGTAAGCAAGGACTTTCAACAATTTGCTAATCCGTTTATCACCTTTCAAATGATTGATTTTGACTGCCTTGAGATGCTTTGATACCAAAAATTGTTCCGTTGTCTTGTAGGTTTCACTAGTTTCAATGTGAAATTTCTGTTACAAAAAAAATATTAACTGAAAGGAATAAGCCATATAATGCAATTTCAATGATAAGGTATCATACTTGAAATATTTTATACCTCAGAGCTCCAACGACTAAGTTCAAGCGTAAGCCTCTGCAGAATTGGTGAGTGCTTGAGAAAGTAAACTAGTCCACTGAAGTTAGCAGTCATACACCATTCACCGAGCAACAATGTTTTTACCTTGCTAAACCAATGTTCAAGATATCGCTTATCGTTAACTTATCGGTCGAGCCCCGATAAGGGATAGGCCGATTTATCGGTTATATCGGTCGATCATTTATCGGCAAGTTTTTTTTTAACTCATGTTTTCCTAAGAGAAATAATATAAAATATGCTATATTTACAAATAAGTGCTCTCAACATTCAAATATGCTATATCAGTGTACAAGCGCGAGCAATCTAAAGCAGACATCTACATAAATAAAAGGAAACAACCATATCAGCCATCTACATAGTTTACCAATGATTAACTAATATAATTACAATTTGCCTAATACAATCTGCCATCTAATGGACCAACTAATAAATTTGAGAAGATAAAATCATGCATCACCAGTTGCATGGCCTAATATCATCTCAAAATTTGCTGACTAGAGAAATAAAATCAGGGGAGAAGAGAAATCCTACCGGGGTGCTACTCTTCTGTAAAAATTGGTAAAAATCGGAAAATATCGGTAAAAATCGGTAAAAATCGGTCTGACAGCCGATATATCGGCCAGAGCGATATATCATGAAGATAAGTGTTTATCCTATCGGTAGGACCCCGATAAGCGATATATCGGACGATATATCGGAATATCGGCCGATATTTGGAACACTGTGCTAAACATAGGGGACCATTTTATATCGTTTCTGAATATCTGGCAAGGTGAAAAAAAGTATAATTAAAACGAGTGAATTGCAGAAAACCACGACATTGGGGGATAGAATTGCCATTAACACATGTTTTGGTAATCCTTTCAGAAAACACTTTTTTTTTCTTAATCTTTGCAAAAACCACAAATCACATGTTTAGTCCATTTTAACTACGTTTCTGACAGATGGGACCTACATGTAAGGCTGATGTTTCGCAAAAACACCGCTACAACAAACTTGAAAAAGCAATCGGGTCCATCCGACAACAATCGCTGGAGCACAGACGCGGTGTCGACCGGCTAGTGCACGAGGCCGCGGCGAGGGAGCAGCCGGGCGGCCGGCCGGCTGGCGGAGATGCAGCGCACAGGCGGCGGCGGGGCCAGAAGCCGGGGCGGCTAGGCTGCAGGCCGGCGAGGAAGCAGCCGGGCGAGCGGCCGGCTGGCCATGGCCAATCCATCCACGACCTAGGTCCAGGCCACCAGCGGACGGGGCGGCATGGCGCGGGCGGCGGACGTACGTGGGCGGGCGGACCCGATTGCTTTTATTTTTATTTTTTAAGGGTCTTTTTGCAAAATGCCAGCCTTACAAATGGGTCCCACATGTCATAAACGTAGTTAAATGGAGCAAATCGGGTAATCAGTGGTTTTTGCAAAGATTAAGAAAAAAAGGTGTGTTTTCTGAAAGGATTACCGAAACATGTGTTAGTGGCAATCCTATCCCTCAATGTCGTGTTTTTTTGCAATTCACTCAATTAAAACTCATACTTCAACTATATGATTTAGTAATACTGAAATGATACAAGCATTCTAGAGAGTTACCCTGGACCAGTTTTAGAACTGTTTGATTTATACACAGAATCATATTAAATTAAGACACGCCATTTAGGTGTCACACAAATTGACATTGGCTCCCAGATTAATCTGAATCATATGCTTTTGCATAGTAGAATGTAAGTACCAAGTAGCCTTACATAGTACGTAGAATGTAAGCTTCTTCTTGTAATACAAAATGGTTCATGTGTTCAACAAAAAATAAAAAACAAATGAATCATAAGAGTTTATGCAATGAACATCAGGAAACAGTTCAATGTGCTCAGATAGACTGATACGCTGATGCAAAGGTGAATAGCAAACAACAAAAGGAGTCAGCAAAACGACAAGCATATCCATTGGTAAAAGAAGTGCGAGCATACCATAGAGTCCTGACTTATCAGCTGTAAATTCGTAGCGCCTGATAAACCTTTGAGAAGCACACAATCCGCGTTAGAGCTTTCACTGCAATTATCTGTGCATTGGTATCCAGTGTTGATAAATGCCGTTACCAATGGTGGAAGGCTGTTAAGCAACGGAGTCCAACCAGAACAGTGTGCTAGTTCCAAGGTAACCAGACCTGATGCAGAAATAAGAGACCGGGTATCCAGATAGGAAATACGTGTACGTGTGATTTTCAGATGTTGTAGAGATTTCGGAAAGATGATTGTGCCAATGTTTAGCGCACACTCATCCATCTCCAGTGCCTGAAGTGACCAACAGCACAAAACATCCAGAGAGAAATCCTCGAACCGGACACGGCAGAGAATTAACCTGGTCAAGAGCTGGGAGACGAGAGTCCCGGCTGATAGCTGCAAACACGCATCAGCACCACAAGCACAAGCCCAGTTTTCCAACCTGAGAATCCTCACTTTGTGCGAGACGGCGTAACTGAGCCACATCTGAAAGTCTCTGTGAAAGTCATCCTCATCAACATCGGCATTGAAAACGATCTCGCATTCGTGAAGAGGTGCCGGGTCACGGTAACGAAGAAGGCTGTGAGTAAAACTGCACAAGTCCTCGGCGGAGTGGTCGATCTCATCATCGGCATGGACACGGACGGAGGGCACGGACTTCCAGAGCGTGCGCCAGCGGGTGGCGAGCACGGACGTCCGTACAGCTTGACGCGAGGGCAGGAAGGACAGCACCAGCAGGATGATTTCTTCCGGGAGCGTGCTTAGGCGGTCCTCGGGAACAGTGATGTTGGCATGTTCCTCCCCGCAGAGCCTGTTGGCCATTCCGTCGAACAGGTGGTGTCCCGCGGCGAAGCTGCATGCGGAGGTTGATGGATGGACAAAGAAGATCAACAGGCAGGCAGCAAAGATGGACAAGTAAACCCAAGATCCGCACCAAATCGGCTTAGTTACGTACCTCTGGCTCTGGCCGCCGCCGCCGGCCGTCCTGCGGCCGTGGGTTTGCTTCGCCGTGAGCGCTGACACGCCTAAGCGGCTAGGCCATCTCTGTCGGCGGCTATGGGTTCTTGATCTCTGTGTTGGTTTTGGTGGAGCAGAGGAAGGCAGCGAGGCAACGGAGAAGGGAAGAAGGGATAAATATCGCCTCCCAACCGATCGATGGCTGTGCGTTGCATTTCCTCCATTAAGTTGGCGCCTCGAGCAACGAGAAGCGTGGGAGGGGGGAAGACGAGACGAACAGCAGAGAGCAGGAGCATTCATACGCGTGTGCGCGTCGGGAACTGAACGCAGCATGCATGGATTTGTTTTGGGGAAAAGGCCCGTCGTTTCACGAAAATTCGTGAACTCGTCCACCCAGTTTTTTTTTTATCATGTCCGCCCAGCTCTTGGATCGCAGCGAAGCCTGTATTCCCGCCTCTACGCCCACACCCCGCGTATTCACGGAATCATTGCAGAGATTCTCCGGTGAATATTAATCGCACCATCCTCCATCGATAGCACATCACAGGTACCCGCACAACAACTAGGATAAGCACTATGACATTCTAGATTTCCCTGACACAAATAAACAGATGCCCCAGCTAGACCTGATTAGGCCAAAAAAAAAAGAGGACGTATCAATAGATGCGGCTAGAGAGCAGCTAGTAAAATATAAAGCAAATGCTACAAAAAATGTTGGATTTGTATTTAAAGGAGATTTTTCATGATATTTTTTTTATGATTTAATTTTATATTTTATTAGTTCAATTTATGGTTGAAGTTTGACCCAAAATACGATACTTAGCTAAAATTGCTGAAAATTAACCAGGATTAGGTGCCGCACATGATAATCAATTGAAACTCAGACATAAGCATTTAAAAAGCGCTCATTCAATGCATGGATATCAACATCGATAGTTTCATGCCAAAGCAAAGCCAAACCATTGCTATCCGCACCATCGAAACCACGAAGCTCGAACCATCCCTAAATCCTCTCCAACTTATATATTTTCTGCCTAGCTTCACGAAGAAAAAATAAAACGTATTGGGGAAAGCAAGCTTGACCAACTTCGTAAGATCATAAAAACATTTAGACAATGTCCAAACACATTTGCAACATGAAAACCTCTCCGGTGTGATGCTTCCAGAATGTTGCAACATAATGCCTATGTGTGTGTGTATGCATCCAACAACACATGCACTTGCGACCTTAAATCCGTTCCCCTATTAAGTTTTGATGGCTAATGATAACCGATCAACTAATTTATGTTTTACTAAGTGTAAGTATATGTATAGTGCCAACCAGCGGATGGCGAAGCCTAAAAAGTTAAGATTAATGGATGGTCTGAACTTAGAAGATTAGAGATACTTTATAATCTTTAATGGTCCAAAGAATCACATTAATTACCATGGTCGGGAGGGTGTCTTCCAGCCACCGCAATGCGCGCATGGAGGACCTAGACAAGCCTCAAGTGGGCATCGTCGTCGTCATCTCCGGTCTTGTGCTCCTAGTCGCGGGTAGAGGTGGGAGGATATGGTGATAGTGGGTTGCACCTGTGTGTAGTATGTTGTGTGAGGGTGGAGCTCGGATTTTAGACAATTTTCCATGTGTGTAATGCGTCTCTCCAACAATCCATTTTGACTTGAACCCCCAAGAGATGCTTCGTGACGAAGGAACACAATGGGTAGGCATGTTGCATTGTTTGGACGCCGCGGGAAGAAGCACCTACCGACATATAGGCGCGTCACTTGAAGGAGCACGCTAATGGACAGCTATGACACATAATGTTTGTGTATTGTGGATTTTTTTAATTAATAATTTAAAATGATTCCCAAATAGTAAGTTTTAATGTTGTTCAAATCTATTATATACTAAAAAAAATACGGATGAAAAATAGAGAAATTAGCTAGAAAATCCCACGTTAATAAAAAACATCCGTCCGTTGATCTGCATAATCATTAAATCAAAGCCGTCAAATTTCATTAATTGAGGTCCCACACACGGGAGGACTGGCCCAACAGGCCCAAAAAACCCACGTAGTACCTCTCTTCTCCCATCTGCCTGCATCTCTTGTTTTTTGCTCAAAAAAAAATCCGCCTGCATCTTCTTCACCCGTTCTAAGAAGAAGACCTAATAAGGCGTCCAAGATCTCATCTACGTTTCCAATCCGCTAGACGGCGTGAGCAGAGAGGATAATCCACAAGACATCGTAAGCGGAGAGGTTTAATCCGCATGACAGCGTCATCGGAGAGGTGCAGTGCAAAAATCGTTCGGAGATGGGCATCGGTGCATCCTTGATGTTGCGTTGGTCTAGATGCATGACATCGTACAACTGTGGTTCGGCCACCACCAGTGCATACCAGCTGGCTCCTTCAGGTCAACTGAACTCCCAACAATGAATGTAAGTCCCTTGATGTTCTCTATTGCTACTCCATGTGTCAAAATCTATATCTACCTATTTACTCTCACCGTTTGTTTTGGATGATTACAAGTATGTACTCCCTCCGTCCCATAGTTATGGGACGGAGGGAGTACAACTCATGAGTCATGACTCCCCACATGTTTCCTAGGATGTAATTTTACGTACTTTTGTGTCAACCTTTTGTTAAAATTTCAGAGGTAACATTGCCAAAACTTAGTAAAAATGACCATTGACTAATATGCCAAAACGAAGCTATCTATGGCAGTGTAGTCATTTACATGATACTCCCTCCGTAAATCAATATAAGATGTTTTAGATCACTACTTTAGTAATCTAAAACATCTTATATTTGTTTACGGAGGGAGTACAACATATGCAGCAGCGGGAGTTTAGACCAATAGATTGAAGATTAGGGATAACACAACATAGTTAAATAAAGTAGATATAACTTGATACTTCATCTGCAACAAAATAGATGATATTCAATAAAGTTGTAATCAAACTTATCTCCAACTTATTAAAAACATGCCAAAATAAAATAGTATCACCAAATTTTGTATTCATATTATACAAATATAGATGGTAAGAGAGCTGCATCATGCATACTGTCCATGTCTAAAACGTGAGCTAGGGGAGGAAAGAAAACAAGAGGAAGAAATATCTGAAAATAAAATTCATAACTTTAAATTTATTACGCCTAACTATTAACAAGGATAGTTTTCGTTTTTATTTCACTCAGTGGAGCAAAATTCTGTTCATATTCTATCCAAGTTACTTTAAATAAGATAACAATGCTGCCCTCGCATTTGCCAGGGCCACTTTGCTAGTTTAATATGAAAAGTAAAAAGTATCCAGGTATCTAAAAAAATATTAATTTTAAAAAATGAAAACATCATACATTTGGGAATAGTTGTTCGTTTGGTTTAGAATATATGTTCATTTAAATTTCAAAGAGTCTTTACATATTTAATTCCATAAAACAAAAATAAATAAAAAAAGGGAATATCAACATTCATTTTTCTTCTAAATAGAAAGGCGGAGCTAGCTCCTATTAGTTCCTTGAAAAATTGTAGAAAAAGAAAAAGAAATAGAAAAAGAGAGGAAAAAGTCGCATCTACTTGGCCCAATACATCACCGGAGAGCTTTATGCTTCTGTTATTTTTGGAAATAACATAGTACTCCTGTGTAAACTTTTTTTAAACTACACTAATTTTTCAAAAAGAGAGTATGCGCACACTTTATTAAGTATATGCGCATTACTTATAAACTTCAGGATCTTTCTTATATTACATGAACATTTTCGAGAAATTGCATGACCATTATCTTAGAGTACACAACTTATTTAATAAATAAGTGAACATGTTTAAATATACGTAAATAAAATCATTAAATCCAGTAGCACCTTTGAATTAGACGAACATTGCGTGAAAGATATGGGAACTTTTTAATTACGTGAATATTTATTTATATGAATGAACTCTTATAGGAAAACTACATGAGCACTTTTTAAACTACAAAAACATTTTATAAATGGTATAAATATATTTAAAAATTCATGAACGGTTTATAAAATTACATAAAGATTTATTAACAAATATGTAAAAAATTTAATTATGTGAATGATTTTTATAAAAAGAATGAACACTTTTTTAACAGTAACAAACAATTTTAATGTGCAAAACCTTTTTGGAATTACATATATTTTGTAAATTTTGTAAAACAATATGTACAAATGCTTGTTACATATCATAAGCCATTTTAGATCTTTTAATTAGAGTACTACCTCCGATCCATATTAATGGATACACACTTAGTACAATTTTGTATCAGAGTTGTACTAAGTATGTGCCCATTAATATGGGTCGGAGCGAGTATTATTTTTTCAAACTTATAGTATTAATTTTGACAAGATCCCAAAAGAAGGGAAAAAATGAGATGTGCAGAAAGGGCCCCATTAACCACACTTCATTCAAGCCCGCGTGGGGTGATCGCGCGCTCTACTATAAACGATTTATACAACTCATCATTCATTTTCACGGACCTGGTCATGCCCCTAAATCGGCTCGGGCTTCCGAGACTAACCTCAAGAATATCCAATCTCAAAACAAAATATAATTTCTTAAATGCATAAAATGGTTTTTGTCATTAAATTATTTTAATAGGAATATAAAAACATATTTTTGTAGCTATTTAGCTAACAAAACACTAGTTTTGACCTAAATTAGATCTTTACCAAAACTGTAATTTTTGGCACGGATTGAATAGGCTAGAGTGGCTTGGTACTAATTTTCACCTATAGAACAACTTATATTGCAACCCCAAGTAATGGTAGACATCCATCCATCTCATTCAGGTACTTAATATGCATTCGACTAAATACAGTCAGCAATAATAAAAAGGTTGATCAACAAGCGCAGCCAACCGAACATTTCCAGAGAACTCTTAATAGTTAATAGGACATGATCCACAACATAATAGACACAGGCCGGTCCACAGGCCGAGCAAACAGTGCGACCGCATTGGGCCTCAACAAGGCAGAGGTACAAACCCATTTAGTATTTCTACAGGCTATTAGAGGCAGGAAACGAAGCTATCGTGACTAAAAAATGGAAACTAAGCGATTGGTCCTGCCTATCGAAGGTGCTCCGTTGAGGATCAATATCCTTGGCTCTAGACCTCCGGTGTCCCGTCCTCCTCGATTCCTCCCCCAAATTCATTGCACTGTTGTCGTTGTGCGTTTTCGAGGTTGTGGCGACGCAACCGCCAAGAACAAAAACACATGTATCTGAGGGATCTAGGTCTTGATGGAGGGTCAATTTCTATGGAGCCTATTGATTGATTCATTGTTCAACAAGCTCAACTCTTGGCAGAGCTTGCAGCTCCCTTTTGAGCAATTTTTTGGTGAGTTAAGCCCAGGGCCGGTCCTAAGTCATGGCAAAAGGTGATGTGGTCTAGGGCTCATCTCAAATAGGGCGCCACCATTTTCTTGACTTGCTTCTCGCCCAGTAAATTTATATCTAACTACATTATAAAAATAACGTAATCAAGTTTATAGGGGGCATTAGCCCCCTCCCCCACCTCCTAAAATTGTATTATTTATATTTTTAAATGGTTGTTTATGATTGAAGATATGTACTCCCTCCGTTTCTTTTTACTCTGCATATAAATTTTGGTCAAAGTCAAACTTGATAAACTTTGATCAAATTTATATTAAAAAGTATAAACATATACAACATCAAAGTTATACCATATGAAAATTAATATTATGATGCTTCTAATGATATTGGTTTCATATTGTGGATGTTGATAGATTTTTCTATATAATTGGTCAAACTTTACGAGGTTTGACTTTCGATAATTCTTATATGTGAAGTAAAAAGAAACAGAGGAAGTATCTTATAATTATTATTTGTATCATATAATCTTCCCTTTCAAATAATAATAATAATAATAATAAAAGCTTTCATATAAGGACCTGTTCGGAAACAATCCGCTAACTCCTGCAACTCTGCTCTTGGAGCTGCTGGAGTCACGCCAAACGGATCAACTCCGTGAAGGAGCCAAGGCGGAGTGGAGCAACCGCTTTGTGGCGTGCTTCCTGCAGGCCATCTCAGCCATCTCCAACCTTTGCCTGATAAATATATACATTACATAAATTGTGGCATAAACGACTTAATAATATGTACGATTTCAACAGAGCCTGACGTCGACTGAGTTCGGCAAACGAGCAAGGGTGAAACAGGGCCACGGTGGGCAGGGTTTGAGCCTTTACAACAACATCCAAGCAAGGCACACAACATAATATTTTTTACCAAAAAAACATTCGCCTTGCTTTATAAATAAAGTCACAACCACACAAACAACCACCAATACAGTTTAGATACATTATAACTGAGCACCTTTCCACCTCTCTCAATCCATCAACCTTCGTGGCCGTGCGATCATCACTTTTGAGCTTTTTCGTCCGTTAGATTAGCTATGAATCACATCTAATCACGTTTTGTTCGCTAATCGTGTTGGGCCGCTGATCTATTAACTTTTTCGGTTGTCTTGGGTTAAACTGGGTCCAATGGGCTGTAGCGGCCACCGTACGTGAAAGCCAGAGAAAAGGAGGGCAACTAATTGAAGAGTACTCGTTCGCAGCCCGACCCAACGAACAGCGCCACGTGTCGCGTCCACAGCAATCACTCGGGATTTCGTTTTTTTTATTTTTGTGTACGTGTTTTTGATGTTTAAAATTGGTTTTTCATGATTTTTTTTGACTTTCTTGATTTTCGCACGTTTTTTCTATACGTTTTGATGGAAAAAAACAGAAAAAAAGAGGCACGTCCTTGCCTACGTGGGAGGCACGAGTCGTGCCTTAAAAAATGATGCATGAGTCGTGCCTCGTGCCTTTAAAAGAGTCACTATCGTGCCTCAGGGAAAGGCACTATCGTGCCTCTAAAATGAGGAACTATCGTGCCTCAGGAAAAGGCACTATCGTGCCTCCCCGAAAGACGTTCGTGTCTCCCGTAAAAAGGCATTATCGTGCCTCCACGAGAGGCACTCGTGCCTCTAATACAGAAAATACAGAAAAGGCTTTAGAGCGCATTATTTGGCGCACGCGCGAAGCGCCACTTGGCGTGCGCGGAGAGGACGCACTGTTCGTAGCTACGGGTACTCTTAAATTAGTGATTTCGAGAGAAAAGAAAGGGATTGCTGCAAAGGATGTAAAAATGTTGCATGTACTTCTGCTTCGGTCCAGGTTTCACATTTTCATTGAAACAAGTTAGGTGGGTCTTTTCTATTTCTAACATCACCAAATGGTCGGATGTTTACTTTTCAGAATTCCAGCTTTTCGTTTGTGACGTGTGATTAAAACAGTAACATAATTTCTAAATTATCACGCATGCAGACTATGTAAACATTACAGTGATAAATGTGCTAGTAATAGTTACTAACGGCAAAATAGCCCTTTCTTTAACGTTTATTAGTTTCGGAGGTACTCCTTGCTAAGAAAGGACGTTTAATATTTGGTAGAACCATTCGTATTCTTTCAAATGATTCATTTTGATCGTTTTGAGATGTTTAGGTAGGAGGAATTGCTCTTTTGGCTTGTAGATTTTCCTCATTTATTAAGAAACTCTACTGCATTAAAAATAAGTACTCCCTTCAATCCATATTAATAGACTTAAGTTTGTCTAGATACACATGTATCTAGTCTAAATACTTAACTAGATATATATGAATGTAGATAAAGTTGAGTTCGTTAATATGAATCGAAGGTAATAACTAAAATGAATCAGCAGTACATGTCAATTTCAGACAAGGCATCATACATATATAGAACAAAATTATACATGAGAAAACATACCAAGTTCAAGCGTAACCCGCTCTACTAGAATTGGCGATTGTTGGAAAATAATACAATAGCAATAGTATTAGGACTAAATTGAGCACTAAACAAATGATAGATAGTACGACAATGCACCAGAGTACATCGAGTTCCTACGATACTTAATACTATTCTCTCCGTTTCAAATTAGATGAAATAAATGGAAATCAACTAAATTTAAACAGAGGGAATATTTGAGAATACAACAGCAAAACACACACACACAATAAATAAATAACTTAGACCCTGGATTATAGATAATGAAACATTAAAAACTTATTTCCCGACTCATTTTATTTAGCTGCGAAGACAAGAAAGACTATATAAGACATTGCCACATTTGAAATATTCATGGATTAGGAGCAGGCACACGAACGGTGGCATGCAGCCAGAGGTCGCTCTTCCTCCTCGCTGTCATCCCTAGCTCTGCTTCTGCCATGTCCAGCCCATCGGCGCTTCCACCAGGGAGCTCCCAATCGAAATGGAACAGCAAGCTCGCTAGCATGATCTCCACGACGGCGATCCCAAACGTGACCCCAGGGCACATCCTCCTGCCGGCGCCGAAAGGCACGAGCTCATAGTTAGTTCCCCTGAAGTCCGCCGCCGCATCACCAGCCTCCTCGAACCTCTCCGGCCTGAACTCCTCCGCATCATCGCCCCAGCTTGCTGGATCCCGCCCGATCGCCCATGCGTTGATGAGCACCGTGGCGCCCTTGGGGACATCATATCCGAGGACACGACACGGTTCCCGGCACTCCCGTGGGAGGAGCAGCGGCAACACCGAGTGTAACCGGAGCGTCTCCCTGATTACTAGATGCAAATAACGCAGCTCCTGCAGGGCCTCTTCCTTGATGTGGCTCTGCCCGGCGAAAGTGTTGCGCACCTCTGCCTGCACCCTCTGTAGAGCCTCCGGACTGCGCATGAGCTCTGCCATCGCCCATTGGAGTGTTGTCACCGAGGTCTCGCTCCCTCCCGCAAACATATCCTATAAAAAAATAGAGCTTTAGTTGACATGTTTTGCCTTGAGAGGTATGCGTTCAAGTATCAGCAATGTTTTAAATAGCCCGATATGGCGTATTTGGAGCACCCTTTCACTAAGCACTAAATTAAAAATTACGCTAATGTCTCCCTATTTCCTGTTGTAGCGTTAAATTTTGAGTAATTCAGCGTCACTAATCTTCAGTTGTGCCAATATTTTCTAAGAATTTCAAAATGATGTCGTGGGGCTGTCCAAATTTATGTCATGGTATTCCTTCTTGCTTAATATAAGGGACGAGTATATTTTTCGTCCTCAAACTCTCGCGATAGTTTAGAAATCGTCCCTCAACTCTAAAATCACTAAATTTCAATCCTCCAACTATTAATACCTGATCATTTTTGTCCCTCATAACACTTAAGCTAGTTTTAGTATGATGTGGACCCTATTTTAACCATGTTTTAACTAAAACTATCCATGTGGCCTTAATTATTTTAACTTTTCGGGACTACTTGGGCCCGGTCAGGCCAGGGGTGGCCTGGTGTGTCCCGACTACCGTGTCCGACCGACGACCGCATCAAGGGCGGTGGAGGTTGATCCCTCCGACTTGGCTACGATGCTTCTGCTCCCAAGTCTGTTGCTATCTCATCCTTTCCCCGACCTCATGTTGGTATCCGCAGTGTGGCGGTGAGGATGGCATCAAAGCCGTGGTGGCGCATGCTGGTGAGTAGGGCTGGACGTATCGAGCGGGCTTCTCGGCCCGCTCGTGGACCGAAATTAACCGGACCGAACGGTCCAGGCCCGATAGATATTGCAGTCGGGCCGAGATAGGGAAAAGAGGCCCGTTCAACCTTCGGTCCGGTCCAGTTTTGGACTGGGCGGACCGAGCGGACCGCGGCCCAGTAATTCACCAATCTGTTTTTTCGTCTACCTCCCAGCGACAGCCCGAGACCCCTCCCCTGTTCGACTCGCCTCTTCGTCCCCAATTCGACTCCCTCAGCGCCAGACCTAGGGAAGCAACGTGCCGAAGGCGGCGGGGCCGCCTCCCCCCTCTCCATTGCCTCGACGCTGCCCTTCTCCTCTCCATCCTCCCATCCCTCGCGCTGCATTCGCCTTATCTCTCCTCCCGAGCAGCGGCCGGCCGGTCTATCCCGAGCAGCACCAAGAACAGATCCACTCTGGAGGACGCAGCACCACCACCACACCGGGACGCCATCGTTCCCGTCTCCCTTGATTTTCCTAGTATAAAAACACAAGGAATTGATACAAAAAGTTCTCTGATCTGTCACTGTTCGACAATTCCTCAGCGTCAGGCTGTAGCACAGTATTCATTATTGCAGTTTTATTAAGTTAGCAAAACATGTTGTATCTTGTAGCTTTCGATCTTCCTACTAACAAGTAGCTTATCTCTAGCCCAATGAACTGTGAGGTAAGTGGATCGAATCCCCGCGGGGAGACATTTTTTGTTAAATTTTTCATTGGTCCATCGGGCTGAACCGAGCCGGCCAACTGACGGTCCGATCCACAAAAAACGGCCCGCTCGACACCTCGGTCCGGTCCGGACCGACCACGGCCGGTCCAAATCATGGCTCGGTTCAAGACCGGACCAGACCGGACCGTGTCCAGGCCTATTTGGTGAGCGATGAGTTGGCGGAGCACTTCCGAGCATCCGATATGAAGGAGGTGGGGGTTGGGAGAGATCTCTGTCGGCTTATTCGGGCCCGAAGTGGTGACGTCTGCGGGCGCCGCTGCACCTTTTCAAAGGTCTTCTGGGTACCCCTCCTCCACTGACATCCGCGTACCGAGGTAAACCTGGATTCGTCGAGGCAGCATCGGTGGCGTCATCGTCCTTTTTTTTAAGGTGTTGCTTGGTATTTAGTACTTCGTAGTGCTTGAAGCGTGGTGGATCTTCTTCGGTAGGCACATCGGTTGCAGGTCACCTCTGTTTCTTAAATCTGGCGGTATCGGTATTTATTTTTCACATTTATTCTTTTTACCTTTCTTTTTGTTTGGATTGTATCCGGCCTTGTGTGTAGGGTATCGTGTTGGCATGCGTTTATATCTACGTTGGGTAGAGCTCTATCTTCCAACCACCATCATCAATGGCGGCAGCGCCATTGAATCCCACAGTGGCCGCGTTAGGGACGCCCGCAGCAGGATTGAAGACGCGGTCTTGGCCCAGCATCGCTCGCAGAAGGGGCCACCACCGTTGATTGGGGGGAGCCCTTGAATGCGCAGCAGGAGCGGTCCAAGGCATGCATCAATGGCGATCTGCAGTGCACCCCGTGGGAGAAAGCAGGGCGTCCAGGAAGGACACCACCGCTGCGGACGTACGGGCCCGGGGTCGGCGAGGACGCGCCGGCCATGTCGCACGGGGCAGGGCAGGACAGGACGGGGCGAGGTGCGCCGCCGAGGTGGCGGCGCCGGCCGCCGGGAGTGCGGGAGCGCATGTGAAGATAGAGTCTAGAGCCAAATCAAAGAGGTTTTGAGTCCGATCTTACTTACCATAATTATGGAACCGATTGTTCTTGCGTTGAGAGGCGTGTGGAGGCTACTGTCATTCTGGATCCTCAGTAGCACGTCCACGAAGTCTTCTTCCTCGCCGCCGCCGCCGCCGCCGCCGGCCGACCTCCTCGCGCGATGATTCTCAATGATCCGGTCCATGAGCTGGCTTTTCTCGTGGTTTAATGCCTCCATCCGGCGAATGGAGCTAGTGAACGCGCGTGCAAGTCGCGACGACGGGAACAGGTCGGCCAGGTTGAAGCCCGACGCGAGCTTGATGCCCTCGTCCAGGCACTCCAGCAACTCAGCTCGGAGCTCCCCGTTCTGCTCGCCCACCAATGCCTGAACTGACAAGTCGGTGACGTGGGTGGTGATGAGGGAGCTCACGTTCACGAGCTCCGGCGAGGACGAGGCGACGGAGGCGACCAGGGCGGCGGCGTTGGCCTCGCGGCATCCCCGGAGGGACCGGACTTGCCGCGCGCTGAGCAGTTCCGTGACGCATAGCTTCTTCAGGCGGCGCCACTGCTCGCCGTGCGGTGCCAGGGAGATGCCGAGGTCTTCACTCGTGATGGCGCGGAGGGTGGTGGTCAGTGGCCGCGTGGCGAACGCCGCGTCGTGGGTCTTCATGATCTCCCTCGACGCGACGGCGGACGAGGCCACGACGACGTCGAGCTCCCCCAGACGGAGCAGCATGAGCGGAGCGTTGTACCGGCGGGCGAGGTCACGCATGGCGTGGTGCGGGAGCGCGCCGACGAGGTGGTGCATGCTGCCGATGACCGGCAGACGCCATGGCCCCGGGGGAAGGTTCTCGCCGCCGTGCTTGCGTGGCTTGAACATGGAGATGAGGAGGAAGGGGAGTAGCAGGACGGTGGCCAGGAAGATGTAGTTGTAGTAGTCATCTTGACCTTGTTGCGCCATGGCTGGGGCCTGGGGGAGTGCATCGTCTCTCTCTGCACCAGAACACTATATATAGCAGTAGGAGTGCAACTGTTCAACCAAAAATAATTAGATGCTCAGTACTCCCTCCATTCCAAAATACTTAGGACCCTCATACTTGTTGTTTGTTAGGGTTTTTTTAAGCAAAAAGGATGATGCCCGTGCGCTGAAACGGGATATAAATATTGTAGTACGTTAGTTTGTAATTTATTAAAACATATACACGATTTATGTAATGTTTGATGAAAAGTTTGATAAGTAAATTAAAATGTAATTCATGCATAAGGTAAGTAATTAATGTGATTAATAATTCTACATGAAAGATTGGACGAAAGGATGCTGGAAAGAAAGATGGACCATGAAACCTTACATTATTTTTAAATATACTAGGACATGTGCCCGTGCGTTGCTATGGAAAATAATACTACGACTTATAATGAATTTTCTGTAAAAAAAAATGCTAGTTGCGTCTTCCACTAAAACGACTAGTGATGCAGCATCGGGATGGTACCACCCGTGATCTGAAAAGATGTATATCACCTCACAATATTTAAGTGGAGAAAATCGAGGTATGAAAAAAATGCACATCAACCATTCATCAATCGGACACATTTTTGAAAGGAAATGATTACAAAATATCTTGCATATATGTGGATCTCTATTGTCACAGTACAGTAGCACTAAAGGAAGAAGATAAAGACTCTCTTCCAACTTTCCTGAGCTTATATCTTGGACATGAAATCTTCAAGCACACTTCAATGTCACATCTTGTGAATTAGCAATTTGGCCAAGTTTAAGTATCACCCATGCGGTCTTCAAGCACAGGCTGTGTACCTTATAGTCCTTAATGTAGATTTGGCAGAGATTCTAGTGCTCCTTCGGTTCCACCATTGCGATTAGCACTTGGTCACCCTCACGTACGCCCGTTGAAGCACTTCTTCTTTTGCACCATTTCTCTTATGTTTTGCATGTGCATCACGCAACCGACTTCTCTTCCTGATTCCTTTTCACCAAAAGTGGCTTCAGAATCACCACGAGAAGGGTTGATACGGAGTACTACATAAGCCTTTGAATCCTTTTGAATCGGTGAGAATCGTTGTAAGGGAGCGTGGCAACTGCCTCCTACCGATGCCCAGCCAAGACGATTGCACTTGCTTCATCCTTTCTACGACGCCGGTGTTCCAGCCGCATCAAAGAGGATGCAGCGAAGCAGAAATCTTCCGGCTAGGGACAGAAATGATAGAGATTGTCGCAGCGTTCTGCAGCTCCATCTGCAGACCCGAGCGTGGAGGAAAGACTCATCCATCATGTCAGGCCAGCCCACAGCCTCGCGAGACTGGCCTCCTCCTACATTGCCCTTGCATGCTCCTCTTCCATGTTCCATCCCCGGTTGACCTTGCAACGGCCAACGCCTCCAATCTTCGGACACCGGCATAGAAACTTGTGGTCCTGTCGCTTTTAGATCGGGCCCCGACGACCACCGCCGCCATAGCTTCGGGGGAGGGGATGGGGCGCGGCATCGGATCAGAGAGAAATAAGAGAAAGCTGTGATACGTCCAAAATGTATCTATAATTTATGTTTGCTCCATGCCTCTTTTGTGTGATATTGCTATGATATTGATGAACTTCCATACACATTTGATCATATTTGGACTAACCTATTAACTCAGTGCATCCCAGTGCCAGTTCCTATTTTCTGCTGTTTTTCTATTTCAGGTTTCCCCCATATTAAAAGTGCTCTAAAAATTCAGGAAAATCCAATAAAAAATAGCGTACAGGAAGCTTCCGAAATCACCGAGGGGGGGGGGGGGCAGAGGGGAGCCACCAGGGCCCCAGGCACCCTCCCGGCGCACCCCAGGGTGGGGCCGCGCCAGGGGGGCGCCTGGACCCCTGGTGTCCCCCTGGCCGCTCCCCTTCGCCTATTTATTCCCCGTGACGCAAAAACCCCGAGACGGAAACCATTTTCACGATCTCTTCTCTGTTCCGCCACCGCCGCGCTTCCAATATCGGGAGCACCAGAAGACCTCTTCCCGGCACTCTGCCGGAGGGAGGAATCACCTCCGGGAGCTTCTCCACCACCATGGATGCTTCCCGGATGAACCGTGAGTAGTCCACCTTGGACCATGGGTCTATGATCAGTAGCTATGTGATGTTTTCCTCCCCTCTTTGTTCTTCATGGATTAGACCTCGTGAGCTGCCCTACATGATCGAGGCACATATGTAATATTTTCTGTTGTTGCTATGCTGAGTTTGCTGGGATCCGATGGATTATGAGATTATGTTCAGATTGTATTTGAGTAATATATTTGATTCTCCTTTTTTTTATTTATGTTCTTGAGTAATTCTTGCATGTTCTCCGTTGCTGTTTATTGCTTTGGCCAAGTAGTAGGTAGTGACTCCAAGAGGGAGCGTTATGCATGATTGTGGGTTCATGCCCCCCGATGACTATCTTGAGTGACAGAAACATAAGTCTAGGGGATGTGCTGTTGCCACAAGGGGGAAAACAATTGTGATTGTACTTGCGAGTGCAAGGATTGTTTACTTTACACAAAGTTCTTTAATGCAGTTGTCCGTTGCTTTGAGTTTACACTTTCGGTGAGATTCGTAACTTAATACTAGCGAGATGTTATGGATAGATATCTCAAGGTGGATGATTAGTAGGTAGATGCAGATGGATTTCGGTTTACTTGTCTTGGCGTACCGCCCATGTTATTGAGCCTCTTTCTTTCTTCATAGCATAATTAGCATTGGTTTGCGCACATAATCCTGTCAATTGCGCAGCTGTAATTTGTTTACCTCGCATGGCTACTTTATCGTCTTTTGGGAGAGAGACATCACTAGTGAACATCATAAGACCCCGGTCCATATTTCCAACACTGTTTACACTATCAATTACTTTCAGTATTTACTTTTCCGTTGCTATCACTATCATTATTATCCCGTGCGTTTTATCCTTTATAAACAACAAGGCCGGAGGGATGGAAAACCCCTTTGTATTCGTTGAGAGCAAAGTTATCTGTTGTGTGTGCAGGTCCACGCCAACCGCCAATCTCTGGCGCCGTTGTCACCTACCTGTCGTTGCCGGAGTCCTGCTGGAGACAAACGTTGGTATCTTCACCAAAGGAAATTGCCACTGTCTACATCTCAACCTTCTACTTTGGGTAACCAACGAGGAGGCGTTAATTCGTACCATCAGGCGGCAGCGCTAGATCGAGGAGATGGGGTGGCCATGGCGTACGGAAGGAGACCACACCAGATCTTATTATCGAGCAGTTACGAAGATCATGGGAGGTAAATGTGCTGGTGGGAGATCGAGACCCCGGTGGGGACGGGAAAAGAAAAACGAAAGCGAAGCGAAGGGAGGTCGGACGAAACGAAGATGGACGACGGAACAATACTTTCTTTTTAGATAGGAGAGATATATAGTAGAGAATAAAAGAGAAATAAAAATTTCGTTCGATGTTTTCTTTTTATTTACTGGGCTTTAAGAACCCATTAGTGGAAAATAAAGAAGGTTCATTTTTCACTGTGATAAAAATAATTTATTCTTTGCTACAATGCAATCAACTTTTAAAGTAGAAATTGCAATGATAAAATTAAAACTATAAAATTATCATAGGAATAAATATAAAAATCTAATGGAAAAATTATGTTAAAAAATAATCTAAAAAATTGTATCCATGAAAATTTGTCATGCTCTACTCAAAATAGCCATGTCCAACAATTTCAAATATCATATCCCGTATATAAGAATTGTCATGTCGTACAAATAAGATTTGTCATTTCCCATATATAATGATTGTCATTTCACACAGAATAAAATTTTCCTTTTGCCATAGCAGGCAAACAAGAATTGTCATTTCACACAAAAAAGAATTTGCCATGTCCAATAAGGTATCTACGAAATAAGAAATGCACTCTCACACGAAAAAGAATTTGTCATGAATGATTAAAAAAGAAAGTACTATGAGTTTCCATGTGCAAAAATAAGAACTTTCCATGTGCAAAAGAACCCTCACAACCTAATAAAACAATCTAAAAAGGAAAACATCGCAGAATTGCCATGGGATAAAAATCTTATTGTGAGTGCGGATTTTGTACATGTGTAAGCGGGTACATGTGATATTCTATTTGTGCGTTGTCGTTTGAGATTTTTGCCAAAAATTTCTATATTTTTTACACTATGCGTTTATTTTTATTATAGCTTCCGTAAAATGTAGTTTTTTGAATACATACCATAACTTTCTACCTACATATATGAAATGGAACTTAAAATTGCTTCATTGTTTGTAGGATTATAAAAACATAGGAACAGAAAAAACATATGACTAATATGATATTACGTATTGGTTCCTATATGATTTGAAAATGCATGGTTCAATTTATTAGAATTTTTTTTTCCTTAAGGATTAGGTACATTGCATTGGTTTTTATATAAAATATGCCATGTTTCTAGCACATTTTTTTCGGATCTCAAAGCAATCTTTTAGCATTGTGCGGATATAATATCATATGTACCCGCTTATACATGTACATATGCATTTCTGACCATTATAACTATGGCAAATTTGTAATGTTCTACTAAAAATAGCTATGTTGACCAATTTTAAATAAAATTGCCACGTTTTGCAAAGTATCCTGACCCACATATAAGAATTGTCATATCCTTCCAATAAGAATTGTCGTGTCGTGCCACTAAGTATTGATATGTCCTGCAAACAAGAATTGTCATGTCCTACCAACAAAAAAATACCATGTTCTACTAGTAAAAATTGTCATGTCCCATAAATAAGAATTAACTTGTCCTACAAACAAAGAAATACGATGTTCGACGAACAAGAATTACCATGTCCTAAAAATAAGAATTTTCATGTCCTTCAAATACGAATTATCACGTCCAATTTTTTTTGCCACGGATAATTTGAAAAAAGAATTTGTCCAACAAAAAACCATCGCAACCTATACAAAAACAATTTACAAAAATAAAAGTAAGGTAAAATTTCCATTAAGGTGAAATAAATCTACAACTTGAAACCATGACAATTTTGCGATGTTCTACTATAAAAACAATGCCCAACATTTCTAAAACAGAAAATTATCATGTTTCACATAGTATTATGTTTGGGTTTAAAAAATACATGTCCAACAATTAAACAAAAATTACCGTGTTTTAAAAAATGCGATGCAAACATAAAATAAGTGTTATAAAACACAAATAATAAAATAGCATGTCACACAAAATAAAGAGTTGTCATGTACGACAAATAAGCATTACCATACCAGATAAATAATAATTGTCGTGTTATAATAAATGTGTACACCCAAGACAACGCAAAAAGAATTGACAATATCAGACAAAAAATATTTACTATGCTTTAAAAAATGTGAACCCCAAAACAACGCAAAAAGAAATAAAAATATCACACAAAAGAAGAATTGCCATGTCTCATGAAGTAATAATTGCCATGTCCTAGAAATAATAATTTCGAAAATGTGTAACCTATATACAAATTATAATTTCCATATCTCACATAATAAAAAAATGTCATTAGTTACAATTAATTAGATATCAATTAGCATGAGAATATCATGTTTAAAAATTATAAACATAGCAAAAATAATAAATATTTATAAAACTAGTCAAAAATCTAAGCAAGTTACATGCAGAACACGTTTAAATGAGACCATCTTTAGAAATTATAAGCATCGCAAAAAAATCGTATCTAATCATGCACTGGACCGAACTATAGTAATGTGGGCAAATTATTCCACATCACACAAATTATATGGGCGAAGGATAGGAAACTGAAAACGTCGCTCGGCACGAGAGAAATTTGTATAAAAAACGTCAGGGCGAAAACAACACAGCCCTTACGTTTTCAAAATCTAACGTCGCGCTTCAAGATTCGTGCGAAAAAAAATGACGGTAGACAAGGCGTTCGGCCGAAGATTCCTTGAACCTTACATAAGGCATTTATCATTTTTGAATACTTATCGTGGTTTTAGTTCGATAAATATTTTGAAAGGGGAAGGTATTAGATAGGACAATTATGTTATCGTTTATCGAAAACTTATCGGTCCATCCAACATAAGGGGTAAATCAGATGATTTGTCGATTTATCAGGCCATTAATAGGCATAGGGGGCCTTTATCTGTCAATTTATCTTATCGGTGAAACACCGAAAAAGGATAAATCGAACGATTTATCGAAATATCAGAAGATATCTGAAACAGTGATTAAATGTCAACAACTTTGAAGGGATACCACCTGGAAGAACTTAGAATTCTTTTAGGAACAGACGCAAATGTTATTAAATATATACATACACTCATTCTATAAATGTATATGCATGCACATCCTATTCTTACGATTATCTTATCGTGGTTTCATTTACAACGCGATGCAACTAGGTGGCCCCATACTATACTCATTTGTGATTCATTGTTTCAATCGTTCTTTCTCATCTTATTTTACTATTTTTTATATGGTATTTCGGGATTCTTCTATGTTCTCCTGGATTTTCTTTTGATTTTAGGTTAGTTTTCCGTTACCTTTTGTTTCTTTTTTGCTTTTTGTCAAAAACTATTATATATATATTCATTCTCAACAAATGTCCTGTTTTTAGACCAAAAAAACCTAATAAAACATTACTAAAAAATTCAAAAATAATGCACGGTTTTGAAAATTTGTAAAAATGATACACCCGGTATTGGTGTAGCCGATTGATCGGTCACTGTGTAGCCGATTGAGCACTATATTTCGCCTGAACGAGCAGTTGGTCTGGCTGGCCATGCAGTAGGCCTTGGCCTGGCCGAAAGAAGCCAGTCGGCCGCAGCAGGGACGACAGGCTCAGTCTGCCACAAGCAGGTCGACAGGAGCCTCCACAGTAGGCCGACATTTTTTGTCTTTTTTGTATAGGTTTAAGAAAATGCCATTTCAATCTAAAATTTTGTACGATGCTAGAACTATTGTTGATGTTAATCCATCAAAATATTAATACTAGTATATTTGAAAAATAATCAAATTATCAAGAATAAATATTGATAGCAGACAAATAATGCTTGTGGCATTTTAAATAAAATTTTGTGATATTGTCAAAAAAATATTAAACATGTTTTTTAAAATGGTAAACGTATATCAAATAAAAGATTTATATGTATACTTTTTTCAAAATGTGTATAAATTTTTTGACATAAAAATATATTTTAAATAAGTATGTTAATAAATTATATTGAAAAATACTGAAAATGTATTAATTTTTTTTTGCAAAACTAATGTCTTAAAAATGTTAATTGCGTATAAATATGATCTTAATGTACACTAAAAATAAATCGTTATATTTAAAAATGTTAAAATTGTATAAAAATGTTTTTTTGTAAAATTAATATATTAAATTGTGAATTGTGTATATAATTGTGCTTAATGTATACTAAAATAAATACATAAAACATGTATAATGTTAATTGTGTATTTCAAAATCGTTTAATATGTATAAAAATATTGTTTCACATGCACATAAAAAATGTACATGTAAAACCGATAAAAACAATACAAGAACACATAGAAAATAGTTGATAAAAAGGTTCTAAAACCATAGAGAAATCCATAACAAAAATACATATATATGTAAATAAATAAAAATCCATACAAAGCTAAAAAACTGATTAAAAATAAGGAGAAATAAAGAAAATCGAATGGGAAAAATCCATACACCAAAGAAAGAAAGAGATAAATGTAAAGAAAATGGGAAAAAGACAATGAAAACCAGGAAAAAAAGAAATCCAAGGAAATAACAGAAAACGAATGTAAATAAAATTAAAGACCTAAAGTAATCCAGCGAAATAAGAAGAAAATGCAAACAGAAAGAAAATTGGTGAAAAGGCCTGCTGTGGAGGCTCCTGTCGGCCAGCTGCGGCCGACTGGCTTCGAAACCATGCATTATTTCTGTAATTTTCAAAACAAATTATTATTTCAAAATATAATTTAGTTTTTACATATACATTGTCTATTTTTGTTGACGTTAGGCTTATATTTTTATATATGTTTAATACTTTAAAATATTCCCTCTATAATTTATTATAAAATAATATGGAAACTATAAATAATAGTAAAACGTTATATATTGTAAGTTACAGACGTAGTATTGTTGTAAAATTATTTAAATATATTTTTTGGTGTCATGTTTTTCATACACGTTATACAATTAAATATATTAATAAAGCCTATGGTTACATTTTTAAGTACATGATTGTACATTTTTCATACATGGGAGACAGGTGTGGACACATCTCGTCATTCATGTACATGATTGTACATTTTTCATACATGGGAGACAGGTGTGGACACATCTCGTCATTCATGTGGGCTTGCTCCGTGTCCAGCCGGCATGTTTCAGTGTCAATTTCAAAAGCTTCACTGCCCGCGACCTGGAGAAGCACTAAAGTAAACATTAATTCACGGAGCTCATGGCGACTAGCGTACGGACGCCGGCGTAGTTTTAGTCTAGGTTGAAATATTTTTTTTATTAAAATCTTCTGATTTTTTGAAATATGTCTGGTTTATGTAAATTTTATTCGAATTTAAATGAACGGAAATGCATATGTATCTACAAAAGCGGGTACATATCATATTTATACCATTCATTAGAGACACTTTGCTTTGAGATCTGTGCAACTATGCAGCTTTGTATTGTGCTACGTAATTTTGTACGTATTTAAAAATGGAAAAGCAATGACGTGACATAGTGTGGATGACATATAGGTAAACATGACCATGTAACGCTGCACACCAGTGGTAGCCGCAAGAGTATAACTAGGATCGTGAGACAAGCAGACGCTAATCAACATCATGCCAGACCACGCAACTCCGAAGTACTGAAGTATGGTGGGATTGACGCCAAAGGTTTTCAAAATTCAAAACAAGGGCCCAACCACATTGTGCAAAGCGGCTGGGACCTGGAAATTGATACAGTCTCGCTTAACTAACCATCAAATAAACCATGGAAGCAAATACATGAGGTCTGCGCATAAAAAAACAGTGGTTAAAATCACATACAAAGCAGCATGCAAAAGGCCGGAAATGTACTCTTGATTAGGTAATGTTTCCGTTTCAACTACGGACACCCAAAGCAAACTGTTTTGCCTTTGTACGGATCTCGATGCACCAACGAAAGGCGTGGATATAACACATGTGTTCGATTATGTAGGTACACATTGCGCACTCTTAAATGAATTGCATCCGAGAGTTTATCTCACTTATGAAATATGTCTGTTGACAGATTTTAGCGTTTATGATTGTATGGTTGGCTCATGTTCAATGTTCGCAGGCTGATCCATTTCACATTTTCACTAAAAAGTCCCTTCTACCGGCTAGCTTGTTCTACATTATCATCACAGGCGATCAAGGTCATAGCTAAACTGCTGCAGGTTTCAATCGACGGCAGAATGGCAAACAAGAGCAGATTTTGAACAGCCTTGCAGTCAACGGAGATATCCTACCGCTAATTGCTGAGCCAGAACTCATGATCAACGTTATTTTTCCCGCAAAAAGAAGGTAAGCGCAAGAGTGGTCTTAGGTTTCATCCTGAAATGGGACCAATCACGCATTGGAAGGATGCATGGCAATAGAAATGTAGTACTCCCTCAGATCCGTATTAGTTGACGCACACTTAGTATAACTCTACTACCGCCAGCTTAGCTAGGCTCTAAGTAGAAACACACCCCTTAAACAAAGCAAGCAAAGGTCACATGCTTGCAGTAGGCATGCATGACCTGGTCGGCAAATTAAGCTCGGCTTTGCATTGCAGGCCTGCTTTGTTCACATTGCTGCTCCAGGTTTCTTTCAGCGAGCGGATGCAGATTTTTTCAAGACAAAGAAGAGAGATCGCGGCCAAGATTTTAGCTTTAGGCGACAAGGGCGGCGGTATAGATCGAGTCATGTACTCCCCGCAACCGCAAGCGGCGCCCAAATCTTGTGCCCGGCGTACTCCGGGGGTCGATCTCTCTTCACAGATATACAGGGGCGGCGCACCTTTGTGCCCCCGGCCGATCGACCACGACAATGTTCAGCTGCTACATCCGCCCATACGTACACACAAGTTGCCGGCTGGCATGCGTGCGTGCGTGCCTGTCGGCTCATATCTTGGTACCTACCAAGGACATACGATTTTTATTTTGAGTAATAAAACCCTTTATTAAAAAAAAAAACGATTTTCACTATGTAGCCATGCGCCCGTACGTGACCATGGGTACGTAGCTACTGTACCAACTTTCAGCCAGAAGAGCTCTTGGCGTGGCATGGCACGCGTGTTAATTTCCCACTCATCCACCACTCCCGGGTTCGCCACTACGTACGAGCTTAAATTTGAAAATATAGCTCGCAAAGCGATCTTTCTTTTATTGAGGGTTTGCAAAACGATCTTTACGGAACGGAGGAAGTGCGTAGGAGCACTGGTTTCGTGTGCGATGGACGACATTGGTCATGTCTAAATTAGCTTTCTGAGTTTACGGACGTAAGTACGGCCGGTGTATTTGATGCATGCGGCGTGCACGTGCTGTGAAAATTGCCCATCAATGCAAGCGTCAAAAAAAAGAAAATTGCCATGCTCACCGCTAGTAGAAAACCTCCGTAAAGAAAATATAAGAGCGTTTAGATAACTAATTTTTTTACGGAAGGAGTACTACGTACAGCTAAATATTTGCCTTCCACCGTCACTTTTTTACCGGCCGGCGACACACACTCGGATTAATTACCTAGCCAGAGACGGACCGGCAGTGCATGTGGCCTCTTGGCCGCCTGCCTGTGCCTGCATCGATCAACCAACCATGTGGAGAAGTGAACATTGGCGGTGGCCTCTGTGCTGGGCTTTTGGCGCTTGGACCTACCCGCCCTCACCGTCACCGGCCGGCGACAGAACCGACCGACCGTTGGTCGATCCTCGGTGGCGGCTCGTCGGCTCCAACGGCCGTGCCCCGCCGCCAAGTAGGAGTACACCCACCACGTGAAGCATCAGTCCTCGTACTGCAAAATGCTGGCTGGCAGGAGGAGCTGCGTGCGTGCATGGGATATCAGTCCTCGTACGGCAACCGCAGTACGTAAACAACAAAATAAAACATCGAAAAATAAAATAAAAATCTAGCAAGCTCATGTTCCTTTTCAACATGTCACACTTAATTAATAGTCTATACATTTGCACTGCCACTTGACGATTACGTGTCTCTGTCGCTGCCAAGTCATCGATCACCATCCAACTCTCCCAACCTTAAGATCGATCGAGCAAACACGCACCAGCGGCTAGCACAAAACAAATCACCAAACCGTGCAAAAGCTCCCGTTAGCAAAAAGAAGGTCAAAAAGTATTGGATAGATCACTGTCATTCCATCCAAAAGCGGATAAATGGACCCTAAAGCAGCGCATTATGAACCAGTAGCAGCAGCTTGTCGAGTTTTCTAGGCCAAGTAGTTGGAGCAGATGATCCATCGGCAAGTGATCGAGGAAAATGGAAATAACATGGCATCGTTTCGCCTATGTTGCCTTGCGATCGGGACAGCACACAAGCCGGCCAGATGGAGAAACCTGAAAGGACAGGGTTCAAAAGTTGCCATAAATTTGGTTTCAGATCTAAGGTAGTCGGTCTCTGCCTTTGTCTGCCTCGTCCAACAACCTAGCTTAGCTACTCCCGGACATAAACGTAAGCTCACGGCGCCCTAACCTGTCACTTCCCATTAGTGCAAAATCTCACCATCGACAACCTGTGCATGGACAAGATGTTAAAGATCTAGCTTCGCTTGACCAATTCGTAGCAGAGCAATGTGATGTTTCAGTTTATGATTCTCTTTCCTGAAAAGTTGTTCCAAAGTATGTTTGTATTAGTACTACCGACTACGTAGTGATGTTTCTGGAAATGCAGGTTTGTTGTGCTTTCCGACACCAACTGCTACTGGGGATCCATCTGATGCCCCGGCCAACAGCAAGATGCCTGAAACGGTGCTGTTAATACAGTGTGCAAGATGCCATTATCCTCTTGTTTAGTGCTCCTTTGTTATTGCTAATACAAACATACTTAATTTTCACCCCAAAACTTAATTTTCACCCCGGGTCCCCAAAATCACAGGACCTGCCCCAAGCACGCACATAATTAACGTTTAGGAAAGCAATTGTTCTTATGTAACAGAAACCCAGGATCACAATGAACTTACCGAATGTTTAAGCTTCCCCCGCCAAAAGGAATTTAAAAACCACGCACGCGCGATGAACTAACACAGCACCCTGAAGCGTGTCGGCATGCGTGATGAACTAACAAGAAGAAGCATGCATGCTCAACATGTGCGGCCAACCAGAAATATGCAAAGTTTGCTTAGTAGAACAGGATAAGCACCAGTCTTTAGATGCTAGTATTACAAAAGTTGTAGCAAACGACTAAATAAAGCGAATGACTTCTGCAGCTTAATAATCAGTTCAGGCCTGACACTAGGGATCAAGTTCAGGAAACGAGCAAAAGAGCAACGAGACGGGTTTTAAACCTTTCCAACGACATCCAAGCGAGACACATAACATAATTTAGCAGGAGTTCATGCTTCATGTAAAACATAATGCATAGCGGGCAGGCACCCGACGATCTGAAAACTGCTACCCGCGCTCATAGCTGCAGCATGCTGTGTAAACAACAGAAGACACAAGGTGTGGCCAATTAGTGAGTAGGTATGAAGTGCATGAAAAGTGTACAAGAAACTTCCTTGAATGATTGAACTAATATATATCTCATATATTTTATCTGGAATACAAAGCAAACTAAAAGAACAAGTATAATTGTGAGCAGGCCAAACGGTCCATCAAGATGTGACATGGTGGACGAAAGTTTGTATGGTGCCAGTGTGGTATTTTTAATTTACATAGTGCTGGAGTGGCATTGGCAAGGAGAGGATGTAAAAATGATGTATGTCCTGTTTTTGCCTAGGTTTACTTTATCATTGAGAAAAGATAGGTGGATCTTTTCCATTTCGAACCTCACCAAATGGGTGAATATCTAGTTTTCCAAAATTCAGTAATAGTTTGTGACTTATTTGACTAGAATAATAATATAGTTTCCTAACAGTCACACATGCAGGCTACATAAACATTACAGCAGTAAAATGCGGTAATAGTTACTTACCAATAAAATAGCCCTTCTATTTAATGTTTATTAGTTCCAGAGGTACTCCATGGTAAAAAAAAACCCATTAATAGTAGTGGAATCCTTCCGATGTTTTTCAAATTATTGATTTCAACTGCTTTAAGACGTTTTGATGCCAAAAATTGTTCCTTTGGCTTGTCGATTTCATTCATTTCAACGCAAAATTCCTGTTGCAACCAAAATAAATAACTGAATTGAATCAGCAGTACATGGCAATTTCAAACACAAGGCATCATACATACGAAAGATTTATACCTTGGTGATAGAACGAAGTTCAAGCGTAAGCCTCTCTAAAATTGGTGAGTGCTGGAGAAAGTAAACTAGTCCACTGAAGTTAGCAGTCATACACCAGTCACTAAGCAACAATGTTTTCAGCTTGCTAAACACAGGGCACCATTTTATGTCCTTGCAGAAGATCTGGAAAAAGTGAAGAATTAAAGGACAAATGAAACTCTAACTTAAAGTATATGATCTAATAAGAATGAGCTGAATACAAGCTTTACAGTCAATTTTTCATTTTGAAGTAACCACACTAGACCAGATTTTACAGCTTTTGGTTTACTATAAGAAACAAATTTAATTAAGCCACATCATTTTAGTGTTTCAAAAATTGATGTAGCTCGTAAATTAATACTATGAATTATGTGCTTTTGAATAGTAGAAATAAATTAATAAGACTGAGCTGAATACAAGCTTTGTAGACAGTTTTATTTTTTGAGTAACCAAAAACAAGCAGGTACATCGGTTTATACACTGGACCAGATTTTGCAGCTGTTTGGTTTACTAAGAAAATAAAACTAGGCCAAATCATTTTAGTGTTGCGAAAATTGATGTGGGTCCCAAATTAATCCGAATAATATGCTTTTGAATAGTAGAATGTAAGTACCGAGTTGACCTATGGGGTCTTTCTTCATAGAAACATGATGGCTGCCCCTCGCCTCATATAGTTCCTTTATTTTTCATTTAATGATTGAAAAGAGGTTTTAATGATTTTGTTGTTTTATTGTGAGTTTTGGCGCCTTCAGGGCGTTCTTATTCTGATACAGGATGACACACACTATGATGAGTGTTCATGAAAAACTAGAAACACGATGATTAAAACGTGTCAATAGGTGAAAAACATGCAATGCACATCACAAACCAGTTTAATATTGTTTCGATTGACTGATACAAATGGTGCAAATTAGGTAAATATCAAACAGCAAAAGGAGTACGTCAGCAGAGCAGCAAGGATATCCATCGGAAACAAAATGCAAGCTTACTCCCTCCATACCGGTGCATTAGTCATCTTACGGTGTGCACTTCAACCAAGGTGAAAGGAAAAACAAGAATACTTAATGCTTATTTGCTAATTAATACCATCGCATGCAATGAATTGATCACTGCATGCTATGTTGTTTAAAGTCATTGGAAACATACGCGCCCCACATTTCTTATTGGTTGATTCCTTTATTTATGTCAAAAAAACAAAAAACGAGGTGGAAGTTAATGCTCCGTGCCTAGGTGTTTTGGGAATATTTGGTTTTCGTAATATGCCTAATGCACCGGTATGGAGGGAGTACCATAGATTGATGACTTGTCAGCTCTAAATTCACAGTGCCCGACAAACCTTGCAGAAGCACACAATCATCATTAACACCATAGCAATTCGGGCAAGAGTCATCAGGGAGATAGCCCCCCTAAAAACCATTTGCACAGCAATCCACGCATTCAATAACATCTCCAATGACAATGGATGCTGTTACCAATGATGGCAGGCTCTTAGGGCTCTCCCAATGCATTGTTTCTTAGCACAATATCATAGGAGCAACTTAAGATACAACCTCTACAATGCATTGTTTCTTAGAGGTTGTATCTTATTTAATGATTTTAGCTTCATGCATAAATGTGATTGGTCTAATCATGCTTTTTGCATATGGCCACGTGCAAGAGTTGTATCTTAGGGCACTCCCAATGCTTGTATCTTAGCACGTAATCATAGGCATTTTGCTTATGTGGCATGGTGTTTAATGAAGAAAGAGAGGGAGGTTGTATCTTAGCTAAGATACAACTCTTGCACGTGGCCATATGCAAAAAAGCATGGTTAGACCAATCATATTCATGCATGAAGCTAAAATCATTAAATAATATACAACATCTAAGAAACAATGCATTGTGGGGGGTTGTATCTTAAATTTTTATTGCTCCTATGATATAATGCTAAGAAACAATGCATTGGGAGAGCCTTTAGCTAAGATACAACCTCCCTCTCTTTCTTCATTAAATAGTATGCCACATAAGCAAAATGCCTTTGATTATGTGCTAAGATACTAGCATTGGAAGTGCCCTTAGAGCAAGTACAATAGAATTTACTGGGCGGGCTATAAAAAATAAAATAGTATATTGTTGCTTAATTGGAAGAGAAATAAGAGGAGAGAGAAGAAAAACGGACTACTAATTAGTAGCCAGCTGCAACACGTGCTCCTAGGCACTTTGTGAGATAGACATATGGGTCATATATTGCTAAAGTAGTATTTCTTAGGGCACTCCCAATGCTTGTATCTTAGCACGTAATCATAGGCATTTTGCTTATGTGGCATAGTAGTTAATGAAGAAAGAGAGGGAGGTTGTATCTTAGCTAAGATACAACCCTTGCACGTGGCCATATGCAAAAAGCATTGCTAAACCAATCACATGTATGCATGAGACCAAAATCATTAAATAAGATACAATCACTAAGAAACAATGCATTGTGGTGGTTGTATCTTAAGTTTTAATTGCTCCTATGATATTGTGCTAAGAAACAATGCATTGGAAGAGCCCTTATAGCTTCCTATTATACTTGTTGACTATAAGATTAGTTATAGATGGCATGGCATCTCTTTATAACCAGCAGCTAGCTATACTATTAACCATGCTCTTAAGGAATGGAGTCCACTCCCAAATGCCGTCTATTGTCAAGGTAAGCAGACCAGGTGCAGAAATAAGAGAGCGGGTACCCTCGGCCTCAGGTGGAACAAAGCTTGTACGACGGGCTATGAGGTGCCGTGGAAAGATGATCCTCCCCATACTGATTCTACACTCGTGCATCTCCAGGAACACAAATGACTGGCAGCTCAAAACTTCCAGAGAGAAATCTTCGAAGTTAATACCACGAAGAATTAGCTTTGTCAAGTGCTCTGAGAAGAGAGTCCCGGGTGATAGACGGAAAGGGTCAGTACTATTTAGCTCGAACTTGAGAATCCTCACTTGGTGAGACACGGCATAACGGAGGCACATCTCAAAGTCTTTGCGGAACTCATCATCATCATCATCATCAAAACGGATGTGGCTCTCATCATCATCATCGTCGAGACGGATGTCGCATTCATGCAGATGTGTTGGGTCACGGCCGGTGGTGAAGAAGGCTTTGGATAAAATTGCTCAAGTCTTCAAAGTGGCAGGTGGTTCCATGACGCGCATCGATGCAGAGGACCGGGACGGACTTCCAGCGGGTGGCGAGCACGCACGTCCGCACGGCTTCAATGGAGGGCAGGGACGACAGCACCAGATGGATCAAATCCTCCGACAGCACCAAGAGTCGCCTTATTTACGTACCTCGGGTCGCCGCCGGCGGTGCTCGATCGCTTCTCCGCGACCCTAAGCCATCTCGATCTCTTCTTGGTTGGTGTAGGCGAGAGGAAGGAGACCAAAGGCGAATGAACGGAGAAACTGATATTAGTAGTAGATCGTCAACAAATCGCACCGCCGCCCCTCCCCCCATTAGTACAACGAGACGAGCAGAGGACCAGAGTTAAATTTGAAACGTTGGTTTGGGGTGTGGAATTGGGTTCGTACTCCCTCCGTTTTTTTTTACTCCGCATATAAGGTTTGATCAAAGTGAAACTTGATAAAGTTTGACCACTTTTATAAAAAAATCTATCAACATTCATAATATGAAACCTATATCATTAGAAGCATCATGATATTAGTTTTCATTTGGCATAATTTTAATGTTGTGAATGTTGATACTTTTTAATATAAATTAGATCAAAATTTATCAAGTTTGACTTTGACTAAATCTTATATGCGAAGTAAATAGAAACGGAGAGAGTACAGTACGGTACGTACATTGGAACAGCAAAAATAGATAAATTATGTACGTACAGCATTTTAATCTTTTGCACTGATTTTAAGCTCTTATAGGTGGCGCATTTGGGGCCAGCCCTGGATCCCCTTATACGTGACGCATTTGGAGAAATGCGCCCCCCCAAAGGAATTATTAGTGGCACATTCAGAATGCGTCACCCATAAGCTCTTAGGGGTGGCACATCTTGCATATGCGCCACTACTAAGCAAAAACTGTGAGGGAAAACTCTCAAATACACTCCCCGCCCCCCGTGGACCGCCTTTTCAATTTGAAAAAAAATAAAAGAAAATGATAGAAATGTCAAAAAAATTAAAGAAAATAAGTTTCCCATATGATATGTGGTCTAGTTGTTAGGAAAATTTACAAATATGAATTTCGACTTTTTTGCAAAATCTCTCGAGAATTTTGTAAAATGGGCATAACTTTTGCATACGACCTCCGATGAAAAAGTTTTTTATATGAAAAATCATCTACTCGAAAAGTTATATCCAAATTCAACTGAGTGTAACCCGTTGAACATTTTTAGAATCCTCAAAAACCTAACAGAAAAAAAGTTACGGGCATTTCAAGATCGGGAGACAAAAAAATGATTTTTTTTTAAAACTTAGTAGTGGCGCATTTTGAACTTAGTAGTAACAGAAAAAATAATTGTTTTTTTTAATATATATTTTTATTTTTAAATTTTTTTCAAATTAGGCTAGAGGACCGATCGGAAAGTTTCAAAAAAAGTTAAAAATTTTAACTAGTAACATTAAAAAAATAAAATATTCATTTTTTTTAAAGTTCAAAATATGCTAATGGTCCCATCGAAAAAGTTTCAAAAAAATATTGAAAATTGTAACACACTCATGAACATCAACAAGGTCCTAGACATCAACGTGGTTCAATAGGATTTATATGATAGATATATCAACAAGTGCCTGCTAGGTAAGCTGGAGTGGGAGTTGAATAGAACCGAGAAGTTAAGCGTGCTGGGGCTGGAGTAGTGCTAGGATGGGTAATAGTGGCGCATTTTCAGAATGCGTCACCCCTAAGACTCTTATGGGTGGCGCATTTGGGCTTATAGGTGACTCACACATAAGAGTTTTAGGGGTGACGCATTTGAAATGCGCCACTATTAAGGCCTTATTAGTGGCTTGTCCTTAGTGGCGCATTTGCCACTAAAGGCCAAAAAAGGACGTCACTATAAGGCCTTTTCCTAGTAGTGAGAGGTTTTACATGTCAATACTAAAGAGTTGCAGAGAGTATGGAAGGATCCCCGGGAGTGCTCGCCACCAGAACACACGCACTTTCGGTACCACATTTAGTTTCCATAGAGCATTCCACGTTTGTTTCTCTGTCTATGCTCGTTCCGAGTCACTGGAGACCGATACGCGGATTTTACAAAGTAGATACCCGTCCTTTCTCCCGCCCACGCAAAAGAATCTTCTCCCCCATTGGGGTTGAGTGGTATATCGAGAATGGCTTATGCATCTAGGTGGAGAAAGTTTTGCGTGATCACCTCGATATTCCTTGTAGCCGTGTAATCATCGATGAGATCGACCACAATAGAGAGATGAGCCTCTCCAATCCTCCCTATGGGTTCGTGCGACTCAGTAGAGGGAATCCATAGATCATCCCATATCGAGACAAATGAGCCATCCCCGATACGGTAGATCAGACCCGCATCTAACGCTGCTCGCCCCGCAATGATCACTTTCCAGGTGGATGATGACCGTGTCGGGCGGTTGCTTCCCGAAAGTCTATGTCCGGGTAGTAGCATCTTTTGAGCACCCATGCGCACAAAGACTCTGAATTTGTAAAGAGACGCCAACCATGTTTACTGAGCATTGATAGATTGAAGATATGAGGATCCCTCTAACCCATACCGCCCTTTGATTTAGGAAATCTTTTGCCCCTATTTTGTATTTGGGAGCGAGAGAGCTAGAGTAAGTTCAAGAATATGCATGCCCTCGTCTCCAGTACAGCCGGTTGTAAATTTAAAAAATAACAAATCATTTTAAGAGACCATTGGATCAGGAAAAAAGGTCACATCATATGGGATGGAGAAATTATGCAGGCAACATTTCATCTTTTGCGTTAAGTAATTAATTTGTATTATGAAACAATCACATATTATAATCCGAACAACAATCTAGAAAACCGAGAGAGAAAGAAAGAAAGCAGAAGAAAACCAAGAAAAATTAACAATCAACACAATAAATCAAGAAAGAAACGGTGAAAAAACAAATAACTATTAATAAGAGGCCAAATAGAAGGGAAAAGGTGAAAATATATATCTCTACTAACCTAAGGTTCCATCTTTCCCCCAATTTCCTTCCCACCATCCTTTCATCCAACCTTCCGATCCACTATTTTAATGATTTTGGATACAGATTTTATGGAAGGAATGAAAAATGATATGTAAACACATAAAAAGCAATTATTCTTTTATCTCTCTGAATGTAATAAAGTTGATCAATCACGAGCATCTATTTTGTTAGTTTAATTACTGACAAAAAATATTTATAAATGAAACATAAACTTATCTTGTATATTTCTTTTACAAATATTTGTTTCATATGGTTCTCTTATTTCTGTAAAAATTATGTAATCCCCATGGCAACGCAGGGGCATATACCTAGTGCATAAGAAAGGTAAGTAATCAGAAAAAAAATGAAAATAGTAGAATCCAATAAAAACCATGTAAAATAGGGGAAACAAAACATTACAACAGTAACCCAGAAGAACGCTCGCGATAGGCGAGATGAAACCTAGAAGAATACTCGCCATAGGCGATACGAAACTCCACCTCGCGAGGGTTATGTGTTTGTCAACACTGCATGTAATTCCCACCCGATGCAATAAGGTAGCACCTTAAGAACATAGATCCCATCGGTACTAAACTGATGGATTCAAGGGTTCATCGTTCGACATTCCTCCACACCGATCTGTGCAATCTACTCTCAACACTCCAATCCATCTGCAAATCTAAACCTACCGCAACTCGAAAAGAGTAAATCGAGAGGAAATATCAGGGCTTAGCGCCATGGCCGCCGCGCTTGTTACTCTAGTGGTCGCCACCGTCTTGGATCTTTGCCGCACTCGCTTTGGTGTTCGCCGCCGACGGTGAGTGGGGAAGAGAGGATAGGGGGTGGGGGCGGTGAGAGGAAGTTATGATGAGGCATCGGGAAACATCGTCGGTTTTCGAACGTGGCTCAGCGTGTGCGAGGGGACCTAGTCAGCCTGGCTGGCTGAAATCTACCGAATCGGCCTTCTCCAGCGGGTCTGGCTGAAAGGTGCTTCAAGTTCCATGCTATAGAGGCCCAACAACGTGGCAACTGAACATGCTCATTTCTTCTTCTCGAAACCTGGTTGTGTTGTATGCGGGCAAACCAAACGCGTCCTAGATGAATGCATGCCAATGCAACCAAGGTGTTGGTAGTGTTTCTACCAGACTCAAGCTCATAGTAGATAGTAGTACACAGGATTGAATCCATTCAAGCTTTTGTTTGCAGGATTGCGGGCGCATAGACTCCTGTCAAGACAGTGTAAAATAAGCCGAGGGATGACATCCATGCACCCATGGTGGCGTGGTGTGTGTGTGCAAAGACAGAGCGACGGTACGGTTGCAGGCACCAAACAAAGATGCGGTCAAGCCAAAGCGCTGCCTGCCGCCCAGCTCGGCCTGCAGAATGCTTGCACCTTTCAGCCAGAGTGAGGTCGGGCACTGACTGAGCTAAAGATCTTTTGTTTGCACTACTACGGCCAGCTTAGCTAGCTGTAATTAGAAACACGCCTGCACTAAACAAAGCAAGCAAAGTTCACATCCCATGCGTACAGTAGGCATGCATGCACGCATGACCTAGTGGCCAAATTAAGCTCGGCTTTGCAGGCATTCGTTCACTCCAGCAGGTTTCTTTCAGCGGATGGATGCATGCAGATCGAGTAGTGGCGTCTTCATCAAAAGGAGAAGCATACATGATAATTTCATGTATGTTCGGAATTTTGGCCGTCGGCTTCACAAGTGCAAGACGCCTGCCCTACTCTTCAAGCTTGACATCCGGAAGGCGTTTGACTCGGTGAGATGGGAGTTCGTCCTTGACCTTCTGCAAAGAAAAGGGTTCCCGTGCAAGTTTCGAAATTGGGTGGCGGCACTTCTATGCACGACATCATCCCGTGTTCTCTTGAACGGGATTGCCGGTCCCCCCATTCTGCATAGACGAGGTCTTCGCCAAGGCGATCCTCTTTCACCGCTCCTCTTTGTCATTGCAATTGACCCCCTGCACCAAATTCTTGACCTGACGACTCGGAAGGGGCTACTTCACAAAATTCGAGGTCGTCGTGCGATGGTGAGAACCTCCCTCTATGCGGACGACGCGGCCGTTTTCATGGGCCCTATAAAGAGGGACATTGACAACCTTGCAGCAATTTTGAGAGACTTCGGGGAAGTGACCGGCCTATGCACCAACTTTCAAAAGAGCTCGGTGGTGCCCATCCGATGCAACCATATGAGATTAGACACCATCCTGCAAAGCTTGCCAGCAGCTAGGGCTTCCTTCCCCATGCGATATTTGGGACTCCCTCTTTCTGTCTGGAAGCTCAGGAAGATGGACCTCCAATTTCTTGAGGACAAGGTGGCCGGGAAATTAGTCACCTGGGAGGGCAAAAACATCACCACCATCGGCCGCACGACGCTTGTCAAGTCGGTGATCACTTCCCAAGCGGTTTACTTCATGACACCCCTAGTCATTCCTCCGAGCACGCTTCTAAATGTTAACAAGCTTGAGCGGGCCTTTCTTTGGTCCGGCTCCGACAAAACCACGGGTGCTAAATGCAAGGTCAATTGGGAGGCGGTCTGTCGCCCAACTGAATATGGGGGCCTAGGGGTGCTGAACACAGACAAATTCGCTCGGGCCCTGAGATTGAGGTGGCCATGGTTTGAGTGGAAGGAGCCAAGCAAGCTTTGGGTTGGCATGGGAAACCCGTGCAATGAGGAGGACCTTGATCTCTTCTATGCTTGCACCACCATCACGGTGGGGAATGGTGCGAAAACACCATTTTGAAACTCCCCATGGCTCTTAGGACGCAAGCCCAAAGAGATCGCCCCTCTCATATATGAGGCTTCCTCAAGGAAGAATTGGAATGTGAGGGAGGCACTCGTGGAAAATGCATGGGTTCTAAAGATAAATCCGTCCATGATGGTTTCGGTTGATCACATAAGGGAGTTTTTCACCCTCTGGATGCTTGTGCACGACTTCCAGCTCGATGAGCATTCCGAGGATGAGATTGTGTGGAAGCACTCAGCTAATGGGCACTACTCGGCGGCCTCCGCATATAAGGCGCATTTTTTTGGCATGACCTTCTCTCTCATGAAGCAAATCGTGTGGAAGGCTTGGGCTCCGCCGAAGGTCAAGTTCTTTGCTTGGCTAGCCTTGCAAGATCGGATTTGGACCGCCGACAGATTGGCCAAGCGTGGATGGCCAAATTGCGGCCTATGCCCTCTCTGCAAGAGGGAGACAGAATCTGGGCCACATCTTTTCTTTAAATGTCGCTTCACCGTCAGGCTGTGGAATTTGATCATCATCAAGCTTGGGCTCGCCCACATGGATACTTCTACTTGGCTCACGGATGGCTCCGTCATGGAGTGGTGGACTAACAGGACTGGCGTGACCACCCCTCACCGGAAAGCCATGGCTTCTATAACCATGCTTGTCTCCTGGACTATATGGAACGAAAGAAACTCTAGGGTCTTCAGGCAAAAGAGTGCGCCACCGATAATCTTGCTCAACAACATCCTTATGGAGGCTCAACTTTGGAACAAGGCGGGAGCAAGGAAACTAGGAAAAAATTTAGTGCATGAGTAATTGCCATGTGACGTGTTGCACGTGTGTCGGTTGTTACATCGATAAACTCTACTCCCTCTTAATTAATTGATGGGGAAAATTTTATGCCTCCGTTTCTAAAAAAAAAAGTAGTGGCAAACGGGCTCATGGATCGATCGGCCGACCACATGCGGGACTTTGGGATCGCGATCCGGCCGACCACGACAATCTTCCGTTCCATTGCTAGATCCGGCATTTGCACGAGAGTCTTGTCTTGCACCAAATCCAGGCCGCGCCTCAATGCTTGCTTGAAATGAGACTCCCTCCGTGAATGAGCATTGGTTTACCATCTCTTTCGATGGGCCTCACTAAACATGTCGTCTAATCTGCCAGTCTTCATGGTCATGTATGTATTCCCTCTGTAAATTAATATAGGGAGCGGCAATGCACGTGGCCTCTTGGCCGCCTGCATCCATCAACCAACAAACCATGTGAAGAACTGAACATTGGCGGTGGCCTGTGCTGGGCTTTTTGCGCTTGGACCTACCCTCTTGTCCGGCGGCGACGCCGACCGTTGCTTGATCCTCGGTGGCGGCTCGTCGGTTCCAACGGCCGTGGCCGCTGCCAAGTACACCCACCACGTGAAGCTCAGCCTGCATCAGCATCGGCCAGCACACGCAGGCTGAGGCAGGCATGCGATGCGCCACAGATTTCTGCAAAATGCAGCTGGCTGGCAGGAGGAGCTGCGTGCGTGCATGGGATGCCGCGGGTTGCAGCCGGGTGTCCTCGTACGGCAACGACAGGTAGCGCATGGACCCTCGTTCATGCGTGCTCACTGATTTACCCAACACACATGCCCACCCGTTTGTTTGATTGAATCCTGCACTGCATTGCACGCACATGAGATGAGTCGAAAATCATAATTTTGACATTTTGTTCAACTTTCAACATACTTTAACCCTTTGTGAAGACTGTCTCAAACCCTGTGTCAGGAGGAAAGTACGCCCACTTTGCCAAGTGCTAGGAGTCTTGCAGTAAGGATGTCGAGCGGGCATTTGGGGTGCTCCAATCTCGATTTGCCGTTGTCTGGTACCACGCTCAGACTTGGTCAAAAGATCAAATGTGGGAGGTGATGAATTGTTGTGTCATCTTGCGAGATCGTTGATAGCGAGAAAGAAGATCCAGTGTATGAGTCTGAACCATATCTCAACCAGGGGCCTTTTGCAGTTGTTGATTACGAGATACCGCTAGATTGGACAGTCTACCTCAACATGCGTCAAGAGATTCGAGACCCGCAAGTGCATTGTCAACTGCAAGATCTAGTGGATCATTTATGGATGCGCAAAGACAATACCTAGTCTGATTTGTATTGTTTTTAGTATTTTGTGTCGAACTATGTATTTGGTGTTGTGCGCCGAGCTGCGCCGAAATTTCATGTTTGCGTTGAATTTAGCCAAAAATAACGAATTGGGGCCGAATCTACGCCGAATCTGGGCGCCCGGGAAGGCGACCTTGTGCCCGCGGCTGGAGGGCCGGTCGCCCCAAGCCTTTTCGCCGCCCAAGCGCCTCAAGCGGCGCTAAAATAGGGTCAAAAACGGCTTTGGGGGCGACCGCGGATTGAGTAGATCGATCGAAAGCACGAAAGGAGACACACCGGAGCTAGCTAGCAACATGATACTCCTACCTGCTGCTACAGCGACCTGACTGGCTATAGATCCATCCATCCCCACGTACATACATGCACGGGAGAAAAGTTGATGAATAATAATTTAAGCTTTCGTCTTTTGACAACATGTAATGGGAATATCTCTCCTCACTAGCTCTATGGTCACACACCCATTCATTTGAAATACTGGAGCTCAAAGTACACGTCGATCGGATTGTGGCCTGAATTGTGAATTCTCTCCTATCGTCTTGCATAATAATACTGTAAAAACCAAATATTTTGAAACATAATAATTCAGACGGAGAGTCTTTTCACCCGGTGACAATTTTGTAATGGGAGTGATTAAACGCAAATGTGTGCAACAAACACGACGTCACCACGACCTACAACTACAACTCTACAAGTACAGTGCCAATGCCAATCCCTCATGCATGCATGGGATGATGCAAGGCAAAAGAGCGCATGCATGCATGCATGCATGCAAGCATCGACTAGCAATATTTCTTTTTGGATCCGCACGAGACTCGAATAATTGAATTTCCATTGAAAGAGAAATTCCTAGTGTAGTACTAGATATCGAACTGTTCTTCCATTTCCCTCTCTCGGCGACGCGTTGTCTTCCTATTTATATTCTCTCGATCAGGAGTAGAGACAGACACGTACGTGATGCATGTGTGGAACATCATCGTCAATAACAAAGAAAAGAAAATCCAGCAAGCTCATGTTCCTTTTCAACATGTCACACTTAATAATGTGTATATTTCTCTTGTAACGTCCCGAGCCACAGGTTGCTGACGTACGCCTGGCGGGATCTAGACTGTCCCCACAGACCAACACTAGTCTTTTCTGCGCACTTTGTCCTTACTCGTGCGCGCCTGGGAGCTACTCCCTCCATTATGGGACGGAGGAAGTACTTCCCAGTCGGTCATCCATCCTCAAATTGCTCCAAGTCAAGCACGCTTAACTTTAGAGTTCTTTTAAGATGTGCTTCCGGAAAAAAAGGTGCACCTTGTTGATATGAGTAGTCTATCATTCCTATTAAGCCAGGATGTCATATTTCTCTACTACCACTTGATACGTGTCTCTGTCGCTGCCATGTCATCCATCACCATCCAACTCTCCCAACCTCAAAATCGAGCAAACACGCGCACCAGCTGGTAGAAGAAAACTAAGCACCAAATCTTAGAGTTGGCATTGGCAAAAGGATCGTCAAAAAGTATCGGATAGATCACTCTCATTCCATCCAAAAGCGGATAAATGGACCCTAAAGCAGGTGTATTATGAACCAGTACCAGCAGCTTGTCGAGTTTTCTAGGCCAAGTAGATGGAGCAGATGATCCACAAGGACAGGGTTCAAAAGTTGCCTTAAATTTGGTTTCAGATCGAGGTAGTCAGTCTCTGCATCTGTCTCCCTCGTCCAACAACCTAGCATAGCTACTCCCGGACATAAACGTAAGATCACAGTGCCCTAACCTGTCACTTCCCATTAGTGCGAAATCTCACCATCCACAAGATGTTAAAGATCTAGCTGTGATTGACCAATTCGTAGCAGGGCAATGTGATGCTTCAGTTTATGATTCTCTTTCATGAAAAGTTGTTCTCAAGTACTCCCGATTGGCTACGTACTGATGTTTCTGGAAATGCATGCTTGTATTATGCTTTCCCACACCTAACTGGGGGATGCATCTCATCTGATGCCCCGGCCAACAGCAAGATGCCTGAAACGCTACTGTTATTACGGTTTGCGCAAGGTGCCATTATCCCCTTGTTTACTAATCCTTTTGAAGGTGCTAATTGAGGTAGTCCCACCAGATCCACCACAACACTTTTCGGTGTGTGATCGATTGTGTGTAAGATAAAAAAAAATCGAGTTTGTTTCCAGTGGAGACTACTGCGTCATGGATCAGCGCATCATCATGATATACTGACTGAAGGTGCTTTGGAATGTGGCGACTATTGCATCAGTATAAATTGTGGCAAGCATTTTGCCTCTTGTTTACTTGGGTGCGTAGTCATGAAAGATTGTAGTAATAATTTTGTAATGACATTGTTTTTTTTTTCAAGTGGAGATCATCAGCAACTTAACAGATGAATCACTGAATCACCCAAGACCTCGCACTCCGTGGTGCAATCACCCAAGAGGTGTGCGTTACTGGTAAAGGCCAACGGAAAGAGAAAGGTCCTGGTGAGTGCTGAGGACACCAAATACCTTTGAAAGATTGTAATAGACCGGTCTCTACTGTAAAGCGGTGTTACATTTTGCAAGATTACTTGGCACTTGCTTTGTTAAAAGCGAGCGCGCGATCACATGGCTGGCTCGAAACAAAGCCGCCTCGTAATTAACCGTGTGTGGACCTGGCCAAGAAGAGTCCATCTACTCGATCGAACACTTTGTCTGAAGAATTACCATGACTGAAGAATCGATCTGGACAAGATCACACAGCTGAGAAGAAGAGGTCCACTCGCTCTTCAATCATCTAACCACAAATGCACACCTGAGCACGGCAGGTGAGTGCATTTCATCCGGTGTCACGGGTGGGAATTTGTGCACGTTCCACAGGCCGGACCCAAAAAGGGACAATGATCCAACAATTCAATCGAGACCCGGCCTCTTGTGCTGCTGGCTTGTTCTACATTTGGATGCAAAGGTGACAAATCCTTGCAGATTAATATTTGCCCTGTAAATGTATTTATTTCCAAGTTGGTTTTTTACCACTGGTACTGGCAGCATCTTTGCTATGCATCACAGCCTCACGAGAGTGATTAAATGGTACACCCGGTGCGTGAAAGGATTTTCGTCAGTGCATGTTCAGCAGCAGCAGCAAGTTGTTCAGTACAGGTTCATCGATCACGTCACGGTGCAGGGAATTTGGTTCGAGAAAAGGTTGGGGAAATGATGACCCACACAAAGATAAAACATCTAGCAAGTTGTTGCTATCTGAATCTTCCTGTATCTTTTTCCCCTGAGACGACCTGACTGAGTAATAAAATGCACCCGCGAGTCAGCCAGGGTACACGACTGGGCTGAGCTGAATCTGCACCACACGGTTCTCTCGCCTTACATACATATTATTGCACGGCCGCGGACCAAATCTCTGTCTCTAGATCGTGTGAGCACGTACGTACCCAACCACACCGGAGCTACATGCTGCCTGCTGCTATATAGGGACCTGACTATAGATAGATACATAGATGCATCCCCACGTACACGCACGGGAGAAAAGTTCTTGCAACTATGCATGGAGCTACTTGCCTTCGTTTCATTCCCAGGTCCGTGATCGATAGAGGCTCCCGACAGCAGGTAATGGGAGTACGTGGCTTTGCACACATATGCATGCATGCAACGGACACATGCATGGACGGTGGTGCAAAGACGTACACTGCTCGATCTGTCGCAATGCATGCCATGATGCAAAGCCAAAAGGCTCGCACATCGATCTAACCGCAACACGACGACCAGAACGGGAACCTGGATACGTTGCTCACCGGGATGTCAAAAAAACATCTAGTACATCATCATCTAACTGATATGGCTGGCTGGCTGGCTGGCTTTTCAATCAAAGAAAAAGGTTAGTTTTAGCGTACCTTTTACTAGTGTCGTCCGGTGAGTAGTATGAATTGATATGGATGGTTAAGATGAAGAGGCATAAATTAGATCCAGCTGGCCCAATAAGCTGCTAGTACGTTGTTTTTAGGACGTAGTACTTGGCGGGGAAAAAAATCCTTGTATACCGACGAGCAATGGAGGACACATACGCAACGATACAATCCAACGCCGCCCATTGTGTCTAGCTCGTTCTGTTCTTGGCGTCCTCGGCTCGACTTCAGGAAGCTGTTCCTAGCGATCTCATCTGGCTGATATACGCGAGCTCGATCGTCTCCGGTGCGGCCATCCATCCCATTTGTCCCAACCAACGATCTACACACCGGAGCTGCTCGACAATGGCATCCACCCATGGCACACATCCTTTCTAGGCGAACGCATGCAGCCACCGCCGGACAAGTAGTTGGTTCCTATTGGTGTCGTGTGTCGTGGACGACGACCTAGTAACATTTGTCAGCGATTTAGCGGAGGTTCACGGCATGCGGCGGCGCCATGGAAGACGGCGGGCTTGCGCTCTGTCATGCGTCGTGGGAGCCGGCTCTATTTGATTTCTGGCTGCTTGAGCTGAGGGAAGGAACGCTGGAGCTGCAAGAGCGCTAGCCTTGCGATCCCAAAAGTGGACAAGTAGCGACATCTCGCATCAGGTGAAGTAGAAATTTGGCACTAGTATGAATTCAACTAGTCAAACGTTCATCACTAGTATGAAATCTTCTGGACCTTTAGATGACCCAAAATGAAAGGCTCTTATAGTAGTAAGATAATCTAACTCGTGTTCCTTTTCAATATGCATGCCACACTTACTACTGCTTTTCTAGATTATATATACTAGCACCACTTGACGTTCGTCTGATTACAAGTCTCTGTCGCTGCCAATCGCCATCTAAACACAACACTCCCAACGTTAGAGCCACACCACCAGCTAGCCGATAGCAGAAAACTAATCACCAAATCGTTTTGTCCCGTTGACGAAAGGCATGTCAAAAACTATTAGATAGATCACTCTCATTCCATCCAAAAGAAAGCGGATGAATGGTGGACCTAAAGCACTGCATTATGATGAACCAGCAGCAGCAGCCTGTCGAGTTTTCTAGGCCAAGTAGCAGATGGAGCAGATGAACCACTGGAAAGCACAAAATGGAGAAAACATGGCGTCGTTTCTTCGTCGTTGGCTTGCTAAACAGAACAAGCCAAGGCCCAAATGGAGGAAGCAGAAAGGAAAAGGGTTGAAAAGGAGCCATAGATTTTATTTCAGATCCAGGTAGTCAGTCAGTTCCTACCTCTGTCTGTCTCGTCCATCAACCTGGCTAGGCAGCTTAGCTCAATAATTAGCTACTCCCCGACATAAACGTAATTAAGATTGCCGTGCCCTAACCTGTCACTTCCCATTAGGGCAACATCTCACCATCAATATGGTCGTATGCAGGCGAGAGAGATCATAACAGTTTAGTAATGGCATTGGTTTGTTTCGAGTGGAGATCATCAGCAAGTACTACCACCATACTATATGCAGCACTGCATCATATCACGATGCAAAAATGCAATTAACAAATAGTTGCTCCTCTCCTTTCATCCCTGGTAAGAGCAAAAAAAGAAAGATAAAGGTGTTGGTGAATGGCAAGAGGAGGAGCCATGAGGCATGTGGCGAGGATACCAAATACCTTTGGAAGATTGTACGTAGTAGAACCGTGCTCTACTGTAAAGCAGCGTGTAGTGTAGTCGTGTACATTTCAGAAGATTATGATGACTGGGTCAAAAAAGCGAGCGACCACGCGGCTCGAAATTACCCTGAAGAATCACGGTTGGAGAAAACGAAGGGAGAATGGTGATCCAGGACAATGAGGATTGAGGAATATGCAAGTGTTGCTTGGTTGGCTGGACTTGATTCTTCCTCCCCCGCCGTCCAAGTAGTATCATTTGCTTGGAGAAAAAGTGTGCAGAATCCGCCGTCGGGATCCCATTCTTCCTCCTCCGCCCGGCCGGTGGTGTCGTCAACGACAGATTCCGTTCAGAAAAGCTCTTGCATTCGCCGTCAGTCAGTCAGCCTAACAACATTTAACCAAGCCATGGACCCAGCGTGTCAAAGTGAAAAGGAGCAGTAAATCGACGAGGACGTTTAACCGCCGGTCGAGGCTCGACTTTTAACGGATGGATTTTCTTCGCTTGCAGCATTTTGCGTTCGCTCATACTGTAGTAGTACCTCTTTCGTTCCTAGATATAAGGTGTATAAATTTTTAAGAAAAAATTTAATATATAAGGTGTATTATATTGCAACACTCATCTTGACAATTTTTTTTTTAAAATGATCATGTTTTCTTACCTTTTGCAAACCCTTTTATTTCCTCACGTTAATGAGCTAGATGTAATTTTGTTCAAACCTGGTGTAATTTTTCTTTAATGGGTGTTATTTAATTTTCGTGCCAAAAACTATACGCCTTATATCTAGAAACAGAGGAAGTATGTTTTTCTCCTTTTTCGTCTCTGCGACAAAGAAAGTAAAAGTGAATGAATTGAGCGCTGTCTGGCGGCTTTATTTAACGAGAGTGATCGAGTATTCTACGCGGGCGCCAATGATTCGTGGTCACGTGATGGACGAAAGGAGAATGTTCCATTCCATCTGTTGTTTACTAGTTTAGGTTAGGTCAGGTCGCCGGAATGATTCCATCGATCGATCCACCTTGACCGCCGCCGTGCAGATCCCACGATCTTGTTTCCAATTATTCAGGAAAGACACCAACCCTTGATGAATTCTCTCTCTCTCTGGCTGCAATCCCGGCTTGGTTCACCCACTTAAGCCTGAGCATTTGGGTACCCAAACCCATTACCCTATCCCGAACCAAAACGGATTCCCCGGAACCAAATATTTGGTTAATTTAGGTTCAATCATTTTTCTACAAGATAAAACTTCGGTCACCTCTCTCAGTGCTGATGCGGGTCCGGATGCCATATCCATGTCTCTCCCCTTCTTCCACCATCAGAGCATCCAAAATAACACTCTCTATTGACAGCCGAAAGATATGACACACTAAAATGGAACAAGTTTCAGTTCAGATAAAAGTTAGCCAGCAGCTGTACATCAACCAACTAACCCAACGGCACCAACGAATCATATTTTCTTCTATACCAATAAACACAACAAACAACGACCAAAAATTCAGGACCGACAGCCAGAGCGGCGAGTTATATTAGCAGGCATAATATCATCTACTATAACCTACGGTAGATCCAGCTCGTCGATCGGCCTCTGGGTGAAGAAGTACCCTACAATGCTCATCTACTCAAAGACTTGCTCCTCCGGCGCCAAGCTCCTCCGGCGTCAAGGACCACCATGTCCACCACCGGTCTGTACACAGGATCCAACTCTTCTACCAGCACTTCCCAAGTCTCACAGCATCGCCATCGCCCTGGTTTTCTTTCCACAAAATGTATGGAAACCTCTGAGGCAGCTCATCGCCGCACTGCCCCATGCTTAAGATCAGGCATTGGCTGCAAGTGCTGTTGTGCCGCTGAGATTCACGAGTAGCCGAGCGCCTGGTCTTGATTGACAGTACACTTTCCTTGCCCTGCCAGAAACTTCTCCGGTATGGCTATTCCTCAAAGGCTATTCTCAATGCAACAAGGTGAGATATATCTTCATGTCTTGGCCTGCCTCGAACCCGTTCGGCATCCCTCAAGCCCAGATGTGGAGAGCTAAAGGATCTTGTCTGCCATCAAAAAACTGTGCCACCGCCATGCACAGTACAGTTCTAATCTGAATCACCAGGGCCAGTTTTCTTTGCACTGACCAAGGCTTGTGTCTTCTTGTAGCAGCAAACACAAACCATGGGAGCTACGGAACACCGCCACCCTCTCCGGACACTCGGACTTTCTCTTCCTCTCCGGCGACTCGGACTTTCTCTTCCTCGGCGCGCAGATTGAGCTCCTTATAAATGTTTGCAGAAGCAGAGGTGAAGGTCTCCATGGCTTCAAAAATATTCCTCAGGCTCGACTGCAAACTACTATTTTCGTCTTGGGGCCCTGCGGCATGCAACACCTGTGCAGACAAGGACACACCCGTCTGGTCAGAAACCAGCACGAGCTTCTTGTTCTTCGCTTCCAGAGCCTTGCGCATCGCCTGCTCATCCCTTTCCATCTCCCTAAGGTCCCTGTCCATGCCCTTGTTAGCCATCATGCCCTGTCTTTGTTGTGACCGGTGCTTCTCCCAAAGGTGGAGAACATTTGATGCAAAGGCTTGCATTGCCTTGACGACTTCCTTCTCGGATATCCTCCCCACACCGACTGCCCAATTATTGCATATCACAAAGATGGGCGGTGCACCTAACCGTCCAGGGGAAAATGGAGGGACACCGTCGTCCGTTTCCTCGGGTACATAGTCAACTCCTTTCAGCAGCCACTTGTTTAACGTACTAACATATTTCTTTTGAGCGCTGACCCATTCGGCAAAACAGGCAGTCCAATCCAATAGCTGAAGCTCTAGACTCTTGATCAAGTTCATGTGATCTTCACCAAACCTTGCAGCATTTATCATTGAGTCTATGTTTTTAGCTTGGGATATGGCATGCAACTGGATCTGATGGCATTCTAACATAACGTCCCACATCCGCATCAACCTGGATAAAAGTATTTTTAGCTTTTTCAGTTGAGATAAAAGTATTTTTAGCTTTTTCAGTTCAGATGCAATCAGTTGCAATATCACAGACCAACAGGTGTGTAGATAAAAACCGTAAAGGAAGGTACATAGGTGCTAACTGAACAACACACCACCAGATGTAAACAGTCAACTAAATCTTGAGTGCACTATACAGGAAAAAAAACTCTGAACAAACGACTAAATCCTGATGTAATGGAAAAAAAAACTAAACCCTGATGTAAACAGCATATAACCTGATGAACATGCAATGGAATAGACTATCTATTTGCGAAAATTTAGTTTCCAAAAATGATATACTACTACTAGGAAACCTGTGCAACATATTTTTTTCTAACTGCATATTGCTCACTGTTAATTGTGTTCCTCACCATCACATCACTCACATTAACAATATTGGCAGGTAGTATAGAAAAAAAGGATTTAGAAATACACTATTTTGCAGATGTGAAATATTCAAATTAACATAAACATGTAGCTAGAAATATTCCAGATGCGATATCCGGACTTGTAAAATTAGCAGGAAACAGATAGGGGTATCACTATATAGTGTTTGCAGGTTACTGTTGTTTTAAGGAAGAGTTGCATACCCTTGAATGAGCTCACATGTTTGTGGCCATAACTCATCATCCCTTAGCTTACTAATCTTTCCTGAGATAGTGTTCACAACCTGAATAGCTATGCTTATCTTTGTTGATAACTTCCTTATTTCCTTTTCAGTCGCCATGATCTTCTCAGTTTCTGCTCCCTTCTCGTCTAGTATTTGCAGCTCCTGGCGTTTCCTATCGTACTTGAGCCTTTCCTCCTCTTCAGCCTGTAATGCACCCAAAGAAACTGAGTCCATTGAATCTAATATTGGATAAATGGGTGCAGTGATACGGAAACATTGACCCATATGGATCACAAAACAAAGCATTGTGTGCATGACAGAGCAGAGGACAAGAAGCAATGCAGCCAAACTTTTGAAACATAAATACCATAAAACACAAAGACAAAACAAAACAATATTCAGAAGCCACTCCCACGTCATTTCGACGAACATAAAAGAACCAACCATTTGTTATACGTGGAAGAACAAAAGAGTATTAATTAATTAAAATTTTACGGTTAACTAGATGATGCATAACTTTAGCCGCAATAACAATAACGAAATAAGTACTTCCCCTTAAAAAATAAGATGGAACTCCTAACTATAATCAGCCAGTAGCATTGACAACAAACAAATCCAAAACTATCACATACTGTACTTGGACTCTGTATACTAAATTAGGATGCACAAGCATGCGAAGTGCAAACATGGAGAATCACATTGCCAAAAATAGTAGTCTAACGACTCACAATGTTCCTCAGAAATTCAAACATTTAAAAGGAGAATTCCATACCTTCACTTCCTGAAGAAGCTTCTTTTCCCACATGTATAGTTTCTGTAGCGTTGAGGAAAGGTTGCCACATCCCATCGCCTTGTCCTCTTCGAACCGCAGGAACTCCTCCTCCATTGTCGGTATCCCACAAATCATCATCGCAGATACTGGATTGGCAATTGGGTAAAACTTAGCAAACATGTTTAGAAACTGCAAAAGAACAAAACAGAACCGTTTGACAGCAAGTCTTGAGACAATTCACCAACCTTTGAAACCCGAATTTTTCTGGTAGTAAGGCCTCTTGCCGACCTCAAGCATCTTGGACACCTCACCAGCTGAACTGGAGGCACGCTCGAACTGAGCCTTGATCTCGAGCACCACCTCATTGTCATCAACATATGTCTTCTCTGATCCTGTGGGCGGCAGGCCAGCAACATGTTGGCGTGCTTCAGTCCGCTGCACCTGTTCTCCGACAACACTCTGCTCCACTACATGAACATCATGATCCAAGCTGCTCCCACTACTACTTGGCAGCGATGACTTGGAATCACGGGGCATTTCATCTCCAGTACTGCTCCTACCTTCCTCCTTTGCCGCCTTCCCCTTCCCAGTGTGCCCATTCATTGGGTGCTTGCCATCACCATAAGCTTCCTTGACCACCTCCATGTCCTCATCCTCCAAATCGGGGATGCCCTCCTCCTCGCGCACATCTTTCGAACTCCTGCTGGGAGTGTATGGCGCTGGAGCTGCAGTTGGCTGGTCATAGTAGCTCCCAAAGGTCTCAAATGGGTTCAAGAAGTCCCAAGTAGACACCCTCGGTGGAGATGGAGGCGGTGGTGGCGCGGCTTCCTGGCGGGAGGAGGATGGCATACCTGCCGGAGGTGGAGCAGGGGCACCACCATAGTAACCACCATAGGCATACTGGTTATAGGAACTCTGCGGCGGGGGTGCATACCCATTGTACCCGGGCGGGGGTGGCTGTGCGCCGCCGTCGCCATAATAGTGGACCCTGCCATCACTGGCCTGCTGGCGTTGCTCGTAGGCTGCAGACGGAGGGGGTTGTCCCTGGGCATAGCTGGTGTTGAAGAAGGTCTGAACCGTAGCATCACTGGCCTCCGGGCGTTGCTCGTGTGATACAGACGGCGGTGGCGGCTGTCCCTTGGCATAGCTGATGTTGAAGAAGGTCTGGACAGTGGCGTCGGTGGCCTCCGGGCGGTGCTGGTATGAAACTGACGGCGGTGGGGGCTGGCTGCGGGCATAGTTGAAGAAGCTCTGGCCATAGCCACCGTAGCCCGGTGGGTCATATCCACCGCCGCCAGGTGGTGGCGGTGGACCCATGCTGCTGTATCCAGGTCCATTGGCGCCGCCGCCCCCCATGCCACCATAGCCCGGGTCATAGCCGCCGCCGGGCCCTCCCATGCCGCCGCCGTACTCAGGTGGAGGGGCATATCCACCGTACCCGTACCCCGGAGGACCATAGGACGGCGGCGGACCATACGCGGAGGAACCATACGGGGGCGGCGGACCCATCTGCTGCTGCTGCGGCGGCGGCCTCGGGCCCGGCTGACCACCGGCGGAGCGAACGATCTCGGGCCGGCGCTGGCCGGCGGAGTCGGCCTCGTCGTCGGAGTGGAACTTGATGTGGCCGTCATCGGAATCGGAGTCCCCGTCGGAGTGGAAGTGGATGTGCTCGTCGTCGGGGTTGATGCGGACCTGCTTGGGGACGGGCGGCGGCTGGTGCTGCTGCTGGCCGTTGGAGGAGGAGGCGATGGCGGGGTTGTTGGCGGGCGAGGCGGCGGGAAGGCCGTCCCCCTTGCGGTAGCCGGGGGGCAGGTGGAGCGTGGGCTCGGACGGCGGCGGCGGCAGCGTCTGGACGCCGCGGACGAAGTCGTGCAGCGAGACGCCGACCTTGGCGAGGGAGTCGGCGTAGGCGCGGTGCGCGTCGGCGAGGGCGTAGCGGTGGGTGATGGCGAGGGCGAGCAGCTCGGAGCGCTCCCGGCAGTGGCGCACCGCCGCCTCCTCCTCGAGCTTGGAGTGGCCGCACCCCATGGGCGCGGAGCAGAGCAGGGGAATCTCGATCGAAAACAGAGGTCTTTTTATCCGTTCCGCTTGGGTCGGGTCAGAGCCGGCGCGGCGGCCGCATGTCGGCGGCGAGGCGAATCTGGCGGCGCGGGGAGCGGGGGGAGAGCGGGCGGCAGATCTGGGTTATAGTGGTAGAGGGGGGAAGGGGGAGGAGGTGGAGCAGGGGGGTGGTGTGGAGGGGAGTGGTGCGGAGGCCGGGAATCTTCGGCTTTTTGCTGGCGCGGGCGCGCGTGCCAGCGGTGGGCGGCTCGTCGCGACGCGGCCTGAGAAACCTGCTCCTACTCCTCCGTGCCGCGGTGAAAACCCCAACGGCATGCCCGGCCCAACGGCGGCGGCGGTCCTCGGAGGCTTTTGGGGAGGTGGAGGGGAAAGTGAAGCGGACGATGGTGCGTGCGGCGGGGAGGCAGGGAAGGACTAGGAGGAGGAGGAGGAGGAGGAGGGAGGAGCACGAGGCGGCATCGGGGGATGGAGGCTTTCGGTGCGGGGCGGCGGTTTTACCCAAGAGAAACCCAACACACACAGCAGCACACGCACGCACACACACGCGCAGAGACAGAGGCCGGAAAAAAGATGAAATTTCGACGACGACGACGGCGATGGAGGAGGGAATGGTGGATTGGTGGTGGGGCTACCTAGCTAGTACTGTACTGTACAGAGGAGAGACGGGGGACATCCGTACATTGACGCCTGTCGCCGGCGTGGAGGGGGGCTGGATTTATTTCGGTGGGGGTGCCCGCTCCTCCTCCGCCTCTCGCCGCTGGTAATCCAGCTGGGTGAGTAATTTAGTTCCAAAGTTTGTTTTGGGCGGCGTGTGACGTGGGACACCTGCGAGGCTGGGTCGCGGCGGCCATTTTTGGGGTCTTCCGCCTTCAGTTTCTCTCTCTCTCGGCCGCCGGTGAGCTGGTGGTTTTGTACTGGCGCGGTTGAGTGCCGTGGGGGCACGGTTCTGGTTCTAGTTCTAGTTCTAGGGGACGGTCGAGAGAGAACTAGAGATGTATGGATGATCAGGAGGGTGCGTGCGCTGGGGTTGTGATCCATCTATCCATGGCCATGGGTGCTTGCTAGCTCACAAATTCAGGGTTGTCCTGATGCTGGAGAGATCAACACGAACCCCGGATGATGAGGATGACCGTCCGTCCGTTCATGCTCTTCTGCTTTTTTCTTTCTGCTGGTGCACCAAAGAAGCAAACGCATGCAACACATGGAGGATGAAAAGTGTGCGGCGCTTCTTCTTTTTTTCTTGGTCAAATTTCTTATGGGCTTTTTTTTTTGGGAGGGTAGTTTCTTATGGGATTATGAGATGGGGAATTCATTGCAAGATGGTAGACGCATAAAAGGTTTTTTTTTCATGAAACACGAATCGTTTAATAGAACAATTCAACACGCAAAAAAAGATGAGAAGGGGCAAGAATAAGATGAGGATCGGAGGAGTACCTTGTCATGGTAAACTTTTTTTGAAGCTATATGTGCATGTAAATATTTATATTCATGAAAACGATTGTTCTATGGTAAATTAGCTTCAGAAAAGTACCTTGCCATGGCAACAGCAGCGATGGTGCGACCACCGGCGTCCAACACAGAGTGGTTCAGCGACAGTAAACCAGATTTTGGAGAGCCACATGTCTTCTTGGGTATGGATATCGTAGATCTACTAGGGCGACGAACATCGGATCAACTTAGAGAGGGGAGTGGTCGGTGATGGCACTTCACTAGCACGGGCGGCGGCCCATGATGGCAGTCGAGGGCGGGAGAGTGGAAACAGATGGACATGTTGAGGGAGAGAAGGTTCATCGACGGTGAGATGTGGATGGCAACATGCGAGATGGGAAGGAAATGAATAAGGTGGGTGAGGAAGAGCTTGGAAAGGCAGGAAAGGGGGAATATGGTTATGCCACTGTTCCGGAGAGTGGGTGCGGAGGGGCGAGGTGGCCAGGGAATTTATAGGCGCGGGGGAGAAGGCTGGACCGTTCGATAGACAACCTATGCATAACGGATCGAGGGCCGGTATCCCGGTCGAAGTGTTTGAGCAACACAGAGCCGGTTTCAGAAGATCCGCGTGCCTTCGTGGTTGTGGATCTGGTAGATCTAGTTAGGGTGACATGTCAAATCAAATCTGAAAGGGGATGATCGGCGATGGCATAGGCATGGCTTAGGTGATAGCCCATGAAGACGGTGATGGGCGAGGGAGAAGCGGTGGTACAGAGATGTTAGGGGAGAGAAAGCTCGTCGCTTTTGTGAGATACAAGTGAGAGCATATGAGATGGGAAAGAAATGAATCGGCAGATGCGAAAGACTAGAAAGGCAGGAAAGGGGAAATGTGACGATGTCGGTTGTTTCGAGATGTGGGTGTGAAGGGTCGAGTTGGTGAGGGTATTAAAATGCGCGCGCGGGTGGGGGTGGGAGGGGGGCGCTCGATGATAACCTAAGCCCAATGGCTCAACGGTCGAAGTTGGCTGAGAGAGAGAGAGAGAGAGTGAGTGATGGCGAGGTAATTAATAAGTGTGTGGGAAAAGGCCTCGTCGTTTAATAGATAACCTATGGCCAACAGCCCGAGGGTCGGTTATCCAGATGAAGTGGATAGAGAAGGGGCGAGCCAACCAAGGAATACATAGGCACAAGTAAGAATAATTGACCGTTTCGATAGATAACCTATGCCTATCAGCTTGAGGGCCAGTTATTCAGTTGAAATAAGCATCGAATATTAGGTTTGTAGCATTTATTGCTATATTTCTTGCATAAAGTAGAAATGTGCCAACATCCAAAGTTGTTGACAAGAACAATTCAATTAGACTACTGATCCATCAAATTTGTAATACACAAAGATCTTGGTCTCATGGTTGTGGGTAGTGGATCAAGAAGAAACAACTTTTAAGTCAAGGAAGCAATCATGGTTTTGACATTTTCGTAATTTGTTTCCTCAAACCTTGCAGGACATTTGCTTGCAGTGTATTTGTGACTTTTTTTTTCATACACTGCCTAAAAAAGAATATTACAACTTCTATATTGCCAAATACAAACACAAAAACAATTTTTACATGACATTTTGTGTTAAAAAACTATTTTTATGAAAGAGGAAATGAAATTTGCCACGCAATTTTATTTTGCCATGGTCCAAATTAAATTAGTCATTCCATAAAAACTAGATTGGCCATGGTCAATTTTTTTTGTCATGGTCCAAAATTAAATTGCCAGTTGGTATATCTAGGTTGATATATCCGGGTTGCGGTTGCGACATCATTGTGAGGGTTGCAACTGGGAAGAAAAAAAATACCAGTTGCAGTTGGTATATCTAGGTTGCAGTTGCGACCTCGTTGTGAGGGTTGCAAATGGGATATTCCGAAAAAAGAAACCTCAGTTGCAGTTGATATATCCGGGTTGCAGTTGCGACCTCGTTATGAGGGTTGCAACTGGGACATTCCGAAAAAAAAAACCCAGTTGCAGTTGCTATATCCGGATTGCGGTGGCGATTTTACGGATCGTCGGACGAGTAGCAGATATAGTGGCTAAAGCGACAGTTTACGGACCACCCGTAAAATATTTATGGGACGCACCGAATACGACATTTCTATTATTAATCGAAATTTCAATCATACGCTATAAAATCCGTATATGTACGAATCGATGATGAAATGACGCATATGCTAGAGTTGCTCTAAGACTGCAAAGCAAAAAAATCATGCACCCTTGACGCAGAACCAGTAGTCATGCATACGGAAAATGTACCTGTACTACGTCTCCGGTTCCATTCTCTCTGTATGCTCCTCCAAAGATCTCCACTAGTCCGTATGGGTACGATCGATCCATCCATCCATTGCATGACGGCAAAAATAAGAAAAGATTGCATGATGGCCCCAACGCGTAGCACGTACTAGTACCAGCAAGCTGTTTGAATCCAACAGTATAGTACTGGTCAATAATTTCATCGACATGGTACCACATGTACGTGCATGTAAATTAAGTGTGTGTTTCCATGGCAAGTTGTTGCATGTACTCCTACCTTTCAGCTGTTTGCCATGAAAAGGCAGGCTGCAGTTGATCTGCACGATAGTAGTACGTTGAGAGTCGGGCAGGAGTAGGACTGGAGGAAGATGGAGGAAGGGCAACTGTATGAACTATGGAGTAAGCGCGCGATGCAGGCGTGACGCGAGGATCACGTACGTACGTACGACGTATATAGCCTGTTGGTGTTGGCTGCTGCTATAGCCTATAGCCTGAATGTGCAAATGCTGTGGTTTTCTCCAGCCGGCGATGACGTACACTTGGGAACTCATTTCCTATAATTTTATTTACAGTAAGTACCATCTGGCCGTGGCGCTGGCAGTGTGGTGGACGGTTGTTACTGTGCCGGCGTGACCCGTGACGAGTCAGGCCGGCGGTGGTTGTAGTGGGGAAATGCGAGGGAAGGGAGGGATCGGAGGAGCATCCAGAAATAGCTAGGCAGCAACAATCCAATCATGCTAGCTTAGCCTAGCCAAAGCCAAGCAGCCCCATCACCAGCGGTGGAGGATTGGATTTGGATTTGGATTTGGATTTGGATTTGGTGTCGAGTCGAGTTGAGTGGATGCTGATGAGGCGCGCATGCACGCGGCAGCTCGGTGGGTGAAAGAAATGTCGACCCACTCCTGTTTTACTGCTACCCGTGGCCGTGGGAGAGAGAGAGAGCGGAGATCGATGAAGAAGAAGCCGCAGCAACCGCCGCCGGCCGGTGCCCAGTGGCAGCGGACACACGTACCCACCCGCGGCCGCGGCCAACAATGCACTGAATGCCGTCGCTACCTGTTTTTTTTGTTTTACGTAATATTCATCCTACTACTTGCCTGTACCGGAGCCGTATCCATCATTATTTCCCTGTATGTACTTTGCTTCTACCGTACGGTCCCGAGTGTTCGATCCATCCGTGTCTCTCAGCTTAGTTTGCCCCGGTACGGTACGGCTACTAGCACAGTACATACCCGTAAATATACTAGTACCAGCAAACCCTGCGTCGACGCGGTACGTGTTAACGGGGTACAATGGGCGTTGGTTTGTGGAGACACTCACGTGCTTATTCTCTTTCTTGTGCCTAACCGTTAGCCGTCATGTACTGTTACTTGTTGTGTGCTGCTTTCGATGTTTTTAGCTAGCCTCCTGACCGCGTGCACGGTCGTTTGGATGAGCTGGTGCCTTCGAAGCCATCATCGTCGTGATCTTGCCTGAGAGAAGGCTATTAAGGTTTTTGGGGAGCATCTAAACGTAATTGTTCCCGATCCGGCCCCTTCTTCGGCCTCCTCTACTTCGACTACTTTCCCTGCTTCGACTTAATGGCTGATGATGTATCTAGTACCTTAAAGAAGGTCACAAATGAATCTCAAGCAGCCGATGCTCTCTGCTGGTAGCGTAGACTGCGTACGCCGATTATCTTAGGATCAGTTGTGTAAGAAGGCTCCTTCACTATCATGTCTCGTTCAAATATGTTAGTAGTCCACGAAACGGGTCAAAATCGGTCAAAACGAAAAGTGTTGATGACCGACACTTAAACGCACCCTGAGAATCGTTAGTTATGGAAATCGCTACAGGACCTCCAAACGATGAGCAATAGCCAATGAAACGGGCCCGAGTCGGCCAAAACGACGAGTATTGATGGGCAACACGTAAGCGCACCTCGGGAATCGTCGATTGTGGAAATCACTTTGGGACCCCCAAAATGGTGAGCAATAGCCCATGAAACGGGTCCGAGTCAACCAAAATGACGAGTATTGATGACCAACACGTAAGCGCACCCGGAAATCATCAATCGTGGAAATCACTTTGGACCCCCAAATGGTGAGCAATAGGCCATTAAACAGGCCCGAGTCGGCCAAAACATCGAGTTTTAATGACCAACACGTAAGCGCACATCGAGAATCATCAATCTTGGAAATCGCTTCGGGGCCCCAAAATGATGAGCAATAGCACATGAAACGGGGCCGAGTCGGCCAAAATAGCGAGTATCGATGACCAACACGTAAGCGCACCTCGAAAATCGTCAATCGTGGAAATCGCTCCGGAACCCCAAAATGATGAACAATAGACCATGAAACGGGCGGGAATCAGTCAAAACAACGAGTGTTGATGACCGAAACGTCAGCGCACCTTGGGGTTCAACAACAATGTAAATCGCTCTAGGACCCTGGAACGGTCAGTAGTAGTCCATGAAATGGGTCAGAATAAGTCAAAACGATGGGTGTTGATGACCGACACGTAAACGCATCATAGGGATCATCAATCGTGGAAATTGCTCCGGGACCCCAAAACAGTGAGTAATAGCCCTCGAAACGGACCATAATCAGCCAAAATGTCGAGTGTTGATGATCAACCCGTAAACGCACCACGGGAATGGCCAATCGTGGAAATCGCTCCGGGGCTCCAAAATGATGAGCAATAGCCCATGAAACGGGCCCGAGTCAACCAAAATGGTGAGTATTGATGACCAACACGTAAGCGCACCTCGGGAATCGTCAATCATGGAAATTGCTTCGGGACCCCCAAATGATGAGCGATAGGCCATGAAACAGGCCCGAGTCGGCCAAAACATCAAGTATTAATGACAAACACGTAAGCGCACATCGAGAATCATCAATCGTGGAAAATCGCTTCGGGGCCCCAAAATGATGAGCAATAGCCCATGAAACGGGTCCGAGTCGGCCAAAGTGGCAACTATCGATGACCAACACGTAAGCGCACCTCGGGAATCGTTAATCATGGAAATCGCTTCGGGACCCCAAAATGATGAGCAATAGCCCATAAAACGGACGGAAATCAGTCAAAACAACGAGTGTTGATGACTGAAACGTCAGCGCACCTTAAGGTTCAACAACAATGTAAATCACTCTAGGACCCCGAAACGGTTAATAATAGCCCCCGTGAAATGAGTCAGAATAAGCCAAAACGATGAGTATTGATGACCGACACGTAAACGCACCCTGGGGATCATCAATCATGGAAATTACTACATGACCCTAAAAAAGTGAATAATATCTCACGAAACGAGCCAGAATCAGCCAAAATGTCGAGTGTTGATGACCGACCCGTGCTAGTCGTTCGGTAGGTGGACGTTATTCTACGACATCGGGATGGCCTCCTACAAGTAGCGCACGCACTGGTCGACGCAAAAGTACATCTATTGCTATAACGTTGCTGACGGCATTGCGGTGAAGCCCGCAACACGGCGGCATTGCTTGAGGGAGGAGTCAACCTCGTAGTCACGCTTTTCTGTTCTCCCAAGGATCCACCTCCACAACAATGGCGTTGGTGGGCTGTATAGTGATTATAGTCGTTGATAGGGTTCATTGGTGGCGGCGGTCATCGTTTGGGAAGCGGAGAAGTCAGATGAGTGGGAGTTGCCCGCGCCCCTCACAGGCGTGCATTTAAAAGGAATGTTGGATGGTGGGTGGGTCACTGACCCGTCAGGACGCGCGAACAACGAGTGGATTGCGTGGTGTGTCCCTCCGATGTCAATATGAGGGTATATATTCGATCTAAATTGGTTGAATATACACCCAAAATTAATGAAAACGTGAGATTGACATAGGTTAGAATCGTTTGAAAAATTACGACAGGTAGTACACCCGTAGTACTAGGAGTGTGCACGATCGACCGTTGATCTCGGCAGCAGCAGCGCAAGGCAGCTCCTACTCCAGTGCAAGTCAAACAACGGAGCAGCCAGACAGACAGCCATGCATGCATGGATTGCTTGTTCACCCTGCAATGTCTGTCTGTCTTGGGCCTTGGGGGAGGCGGCGGTCAAGCAAGGTGGAACGATCCATGGCATCAGATTCAGACATACATGCATGCTCCTTCCTGGACACCAAGTAGAGTTGTTGCATTGATCTGATTCAGATCGTGGATCGAATCATCCTCAAGGACGTGATCGACCTAACCTAAACCAAACCTAACTTAACCAACAGATGGAACATTCCCTCTCTGTCTGTGTCCATTCCATCACGTGACCACAAATCATTCGTCTAAAGCCGCCAGCACTCGTTCTCTTTCTTTCTTTGAGGAAGAAAAGGAGAAAAACAAATGCAGCGCAAAGAAGGCTGCAACCTGCAACCAATCTTTGAAATCCATTAAAGATCGATCGGGCCCGGCCGAATCGGATCGACTATCGTCCGACCGACCGCTCTGGCCGGCCGGCGGTTAAACGTCCGTCGTTGGGTGGCGGCTTCTCGCTCTTACGGCGGCCTTCTGGATCGATGGGTTGGTTTGTTAAATCTGAGACCGTCTAGTAGTAGTATCTGTGATGATACTTGTAAAATTTGATCAAGCTGTTAGAGCATCAGTTGACGAGCGAGTGGAGGAGGAATGGGATCCCGACCTGGACGTCGCACTCTGGACCCGCCGCCGCCGGTGAGCAAGAATAATCGAGCTAACACTATTTTACACGCAGAGGTTTGAAGTGTGGGATGAGATGAGCCGGTCGATCGTCGACCATCAATCAAGTTGAAGGAATCGCTGGATTTACGGATCGGATCAGAGCCGGTTTGAAGACCACGTGGCCGCAATCATGAGTGCATCTCAGGTTCTGTTCTGGCCCTCTCTCCTCAAGTCTCAGCAGCAGATTCTGATTCACCTCGCTTTGCTGCATCCGGCGCTACTGTACTGTTTTTCTGCATTTTATTACTACTACCACTGATCTGCGCATCTCTGCTCTGCCCCCCGTTGACTCTGTAACCTAATACACTTGATGCACGCACGTGATTACTACAGATTAAATACATACGCACGTCAATAATAACTTTTTTTTTTGCGATAAACCCCGACCGTTAGACCTAATAACTTGATGAAATTGGACACTACGACACTACGTACATCAACTTGCTACTCCCTCCGTCACAGTTTATAGGACCTACGTGTATCTTTAGGTCATTAATTTAAGAGTTTCTTTACGGTGCATCAAGTAAATATGAACCGTTCGTCGGACTAGATTAGACGGTTCAGACCTGAATATGATACACTGATGTCACCTGTATCATGAGAGATATTTTTGGTATACAAATTATTTTGACATTTATTTAATTGCTATTAAATTAATAAAATTCAATTAAAATTTTTGAACGATATTATCCTGTGAACCGATTTTTTTCTTTGGACTACCGGTTTTTGAAACCATTATTTCCTCGGGCTTAAGTAAAGCCCATGTAATTCGAACCATTGGATCATCCAAAATGATACACCTCCCCTTTTGTATCACGATGTACCGTAAAATTTCTCTAATTTAATCAACATAAAGTACAACTCTTTGTACTAAGTGTGTGCCCATTAATATGGATCGGAGGTAATATATATATTATAAAAGAAATATCATCATAAACTTTAGATGTTATATTATCGAATGATATATTTTTTATAAGATATATCTTATGTGATGTTAGTTAAATTGACGACCTAAGCAGACGCATGCCATGTAAATTGTGAAGAAGATAGTAATTGTTGAATGCTAAATGTTTTATCCTTGTCTGGATCATTGCTGCCCGACTCGAACCAAATCCCCTGCATATTGACTCGATCTCGATGGAGCAGGAACCAGTACTGAACAATCGTCCAAAACTATCTATCTATCCTGATAAGATCTTCCATCCGTCCCCGCTAGCTAGAATGCATGTGTCCATTCTTCCCAAGAAAAGGCAAAGGGAGATGAAAAGTCGTAAACCAGCTGAAACTGAAAGCACGAGACAAATGAAACGACCGATCGTCTCACACTCCATCATACACTCGATCATGCACATGCAGGAACAAAAGCAAGTACGCTAGCTACTGCTGCTGAACATGGCCGGTCGACCCCAGCCATGCCTCCATGGATGCACTGACAAAAACCCTTTCACGCACCGGGGTGTAGGCAGCGAGCCACTGGTCCAGTATATATGTATGCACAAGCACCATTAATCAATCGCGTCAGCCTGTGACTCCATGCGTAGCAAACATGCCAGTACCAGCACCAGTGCAGTACTAAAAAAAAACACTTGGATTGCAAATGTAGAACTAGCCAGCACAAGAGGACTCGGGTGAAGTGGATTATTGTCCTTTTTTGTGGGTTGCAGAAACATGCACACATTTCCATCCATCACACTTGATTAAATGCACTCACTCACTCACTCACCTGCATGAAGAGGTGCATTTGTGACACATGATTCAAGAGCGAGGGGACCCCGGCCTTCTTACATGTGTGGTGCGGTTCGACTTCGTTAAGAACATGGTTAATAATAGTATAGTTAGCATTTGGCTAATATAATGTTATCACGTCACTTATAATCAATCGAATAGTTCAGGGCTCACACGGGCCGTATCTGCTTTGCCGCTTTTTTGACAATGTCATATGGTCGTGCCTGTAACAGTGCAGGTAAAACGTAATCTTCGAAAGTGTTTTTTTGAAGCTAATACGTTTGTTTTACGGTGATATTATAGTCTTCGAAAATGTTCATGGCTACACTATGCGCCGCTTTACAGTAGAGCACAATCTATTAGTGCAATTTTCCAAAGGTATTTGGTGTCCTCGGCACATGCATGATGCCTGACGGCTCCTCACCATTCACCAACTAGACCTTTTGTTTTCGTTTTACTTTACCAGCAAGGATAAATGGAGGGACACAACTCTTAAGTATAATAATTGCACCACGGAGCTCCTGGTCCTGACTAAAACAACAAAGTAGAAAAGGGTATTTTCAGTAGTACTACTGCATTTTTGCATCATTATGATGCAGTGATGCATATGGTATGATGGAATACTCATGCATATGTTAAGGTGCCGATGAGAATCGAAACAAACTAACACAATTACGAAACTGTTATGATCTTTCACGATTACCCACCCAGAAGTTTTATGGTGGATCTGGTGGGACTACCTCAATTTACACCTTCTAAAAGGGTTCTAAACAAGAAGGAAGATGCCAGATTGTATACTGTGTTTGCAGTAGGCGCGTTAGACATCTTTCCGTTGGCCGGTGCAAGCCCAGTAGGTGAGAAGAAATAATCACTAGTAAGATACATGCATACTTGAGAGAGAACTCTTGATTAATGCCCTGCCTAGAGTATAAAAGGCCGATCACAGATTTTGCATCATCAACATGATGATGCTGTGATCCATGATGCAATTGTCATACATTGTTAAGTTGCCGATGATCGATCTCTACTAGAAACAAACCAAACTTTTATGTTTCACGAATCATGATAGATGATGCAACTAAAACTTTTCTGGTGGATCTGGTGGGACTACGTACCTCAATTGGCATTTCCAAAAGAAGCGCTAAACAAGAGGGAAATGCCACCTTGCACACCGTATCATCAACAGCAGTAGCATTTCAGGCATCAGATGCAGGACTCCATCAGATGCAAGCCCAGTAGGTGAGTCCGGGAAAGTAATCATGCACAAGCTATAGATTGCTAAAAATCGGCGGGCGCTGGTGAGATGTTTCCCCAATGGGAAGTGACAGATTAGGGCGCGGTGATCTTAATTACGTTTATGTCCGGGAGTAGCTGAGCTAAGCTGACTAGCCAGGTTGATGGACGAGACAGACAGGTGCATGCAGAGACTGACTGAATACCTCGATCTGAAATCAAATCTATTGCTCCTTTCCAAACCCTTTTCCTTTCTGGTTCCTCCATTTGGGCCTTGGCTTGTGCTGTTTCGCGCGGCAACAAGGAAGAAACGACGCCATGTTTTCTCCATTTTGTGCTTTCCAGTGGTTCATCTGCTCCATCTGCTACTTGGCCTAGAAAACTCGACAGGCTTCTGCTGCTGGTTCATCATAATGCAGTGCTTTAGGTCCACCATTTATCCGCTTTTGGATGGAATGAGAGTGATCTATCTAATACTTTTTGACATATGCCTTTCGTCAACCTGAGGGACAAAACGGTTTGGTGATTAGTTTTCTGCTACCAGCTGGTGGTGTGGCTCTTACGTTGGGGGTGTGTTGTGCTTAGATGGTGATTGGCAGCGACAGAGACTTGTAATCAGACGAACGTCAAGTGGTAGCTAGTATAATCTAGAAAAGCAGTAGTACTAGTAAGTATGAACATGTTGAAAAGGAATGAACAGGAGTTAGATCTTTCTTTTATTAATTGAAAAGCCAGCCAGCCAGCCATCCATATGAGTTAGATGATGATGTACTACATATGTTCTTGGACATGGTGTGTCTGTCTCCATTCGCATGCACTTATTCGATGTGCAAAGACGCCATTGGTGCTGGGACAGTAGTTTAGTGAGCGACAAGATCAAAGACTGTTTGGGCGAACCGAACGTTGTCCCGTGCAAATCTAACGGCCGGCGGACCACGTATCCAGAGGTTCATGCATGTTGTCGTCGTCGTGTTGTTGCGGTTCGATCGGTGCGCCTTTTGGCTTCTTTGTATCATGCCATTACGACAGAGCAGTGTCTCCGTTGCAAATGCGTTCTAAACCACTCCCATTACATGCTGTCGGGAGCCTAGCTATCGATCACGGTCCAAATGGAAAAGGAACAAAGGCAAGCAGCTGTAGCTCCATGCACGGGTGATTTAGTTGGAAGAACTTTGCTCCCGTGCGTGTACGTGGGGGTGGATCTATCTATCTATCTATAGTCAGGTCCCAGCAGGCTCCAAGTAATCAATACTAATAGACATATCACAGACTTGAGAAGTCTTGATTAAACATCTTACCTAGATCGAGTATACAAGATTGAACAATTTGTATCATGATGATGTAGTGATCCCTGATGCAATAGTTAGTTGAGCTGTTCTTCGGTACACCCCCCCCCTAAATATATAAAGGGTATTATTATCTTTTCATTTTTCATCTAAGTTGATTTTTTTAAGAAATCGAATCATATGTATCCTATTTCTTGCTTTTCAAGGCTGAGACGGATTTTATTGCCTTTAGACATTTTATTCTAGGTTTCTAAGGTTTTTTAGGTGAAAAAACCTTAAAATATTGGTCAACGTGATACATTGTGTGAACTATGTTTGAATTTATTCGAATTTTGTGTGGAGTATCATGGACATGCTCAACTATTTATAAAGACTATCCTACCCTTTTTAATGAAGGGATACAGATAGATTTAGTCCATCTATTTGTTTAAGGGGGGGTGTACCGAAGAAGAAGTGTAGTTATAAACTACTGTATTTGGTTTCTGGTGATGGATCTCCACTGGAAACAAAACAATTTTGTATCATTCACAATCGATCACAAACAGAAAAACATTTCTGGTGGATCTGGTGGGACTACCTCAATTAGCACCTTCGAAAAGAGCACTAGTTAAACAAGAGGAAATGCCAGCTTGGCATACAGTATTTAACAGTGGCGTTTCAGGCATCTTGCTGTTGGCCGGGGCATCAATTGATGGAGTACTCCATCAGATGCAAGCCCAGTGGGTGAGGGAAATTACGTACGTGGTACTAAAACAAACATACTTGAGAACAACTTTTCAGGGCAAAAGAATCATAAACTGAAACATCGCATTGCTCTTCTATAAACTGGTAAAGCAAAGCTAAATTGCTAAAAATTGGTGTGGGCAGCTAGGTATCATGAGAAGACGAGGTCTTGCATGTTTTGTCCACAGTCCACACACAGATGATTTGTCGATGGTAAACCTTTCACTAATTGGAGGTGACAGGTTAGGGTGCAATCATCTTACGCTTATCTCCGGAAGTAGCTAAGAGCATCTTCAGCCGCGCCCCCAAGAGGCCCCCAGGACGCCTTTTTCCGCGCCGGGCGGACGAAATTCGCCTAGCCGCGCCTCCAAGGGCCCAAATAGCGTCGGGTTGGGCCAAAATTGAGTCCGGCGATCCCAACCCAAACCCAGCGCCCTGGGGGTTTCTTGGGGGCGCCGGATGAAACGAAAAGACTCGTGGGGCCGCTCTGTCGGCGAGATAGGCCTTTCCCTCCCGCCGTTTTCTCCCCCTTCCCCCGCCATTTGCTCCGTCTCCCGCCATTTCCCCCAGATCTCCCCATGGCGCCGAAGAAGAAATACGAGGCCCCTCGCCGCGTCGAGGGAGCACCTGTGCCGCCCAAGAAGCCGAGGAAGCCGAGAGCGCCGCTACCAAGGCCGGACGACCAGTGGCTCGCCGACCAAACGCGGCGCTCTGTGTCGACGACCGAGCGCCGCAACCGCCTCTTCGTCCAGCAATCCAGGGAGCTCCAGGAAGCCGCGGCGAAGGAGCTGAAGGAGACGGCAGACGCCACGGTGGCGGCGAAGCGTGAGCTCCAGGAGACGTCCAGGGCGAGGTGAGCCGAACTGTTGGGCAAGCAGGACGCCAAGCTCGACCTCCTGAGGAACACCGCCGCCGCCAAGAAGAGGAACACCGATCTCGCCTTCCTTTCGACAATGGCGACGATGGATTTGGGATCGGTGGACGCGCAGATGAGGGCCTGGCTCGTCTTCGAACGCGACAAGATCTTGCCCCAGATGGCGGCGGCGCCGCCGCCCTTTGTCACGCCGCTCGCGGCCCCCGCAGACCCGCCTGCGCTGGACGTGCCTGCCTCGCCCAAGAGCACGCCGCCGACACCGGACACGCCGTCTACGCCGGTTGAGACATATGGCGAGCCGCTGGCTTCTGCGGTCGACCTGGACGGCCCCCTTTGAGAGCTGCCGGCCGTCCGGCCTACTTTTTTTGTTCCCCGCGTAGATCACGCCGCTTGTGGCGCGTTTGATCGCCGAACCATGGCAAGTTAATCGCCGAACTATGCTGTTTTTTGAAGAAAAGTATTTGAACTTGTGTGCGCGTCGCCGCTTTTCTTGGGTCCTCCTTTGGGGGCGCGGCTGGGGGGAACCTCGCCCCAAGAGCTATCGCCGCGCAAATGCCCCCCAAGAAAGTAGTCTTGGGGGCCGAACGGCTGGAGATGATCTAAGCTAGGTTGATGGACGAGGCAGACAGAGGCAGAGACTGACTAGCTTGGATCTGAAAGCAAATCCATGGCACCTTTCCAACCCTTTCCTTTCAGGTTTCTCCATCTGGCTTGGCTGCTGTCTCGATCGCGAGGCAACAAGGAAGAAACGACGCCATGTTTTTTTCCATTTTCCTCTTTCCGGTGGCTCATCTGCTCCATCTACTTGCCCTAGAAAACTGGACAAGCTGCAGCTGCTGCCGGTTTATAATGCACATGCACTGCTTTAGGTCCACCATTGATCAGCTTTCGGATGGAATGAGAGTGATCTAATATCTGATACTTTTTGACGCGGATTCCGTCAACGTACGGGACAAAACGGTTTGGTGATTAGTTTTCTGCTACCAGCTGCTGGTGCGTGTTTGCTCTTAAGTTGGGTAGAGAGAGAGAGAGAGAGTTGGATGGTGATCCATGACATGGCAGTGAGAGAGACACGTAATGGATATAGTATATACTACTCCTTAATAAGTGTGAGGACGTAAGAAAATGAGTATGAGTTTGCTAGATTTTACTATTGTTGCTGATGATGACGTTCCACACATCACGTGCCTGTCTCTACTCGTGAGAGAGTATCTATAAGAACGAAGACGTGTGCACAACGCGTTGCCGAGGCAGAGAAAGGGAAGAAGAGTTCGCTAGCTATCTACAAAACGAGGGATTAATTCTCTTTCAACGTGTGAGCGAATCGAACGTTGTCTGGTGGTGTGGATCTATCTGCCGGCCATCTAGCTAGTTTTGAGATCGATGAGATGAATGCGCTTTTTAGCTTGCATCATCATCACATGCATGACCAGTCGTCCAACGGCGATTGGAAGTGTACTTGCAGGTATAGTGCATGTTGTACACATAATACGTACGGGTTTAACCAATTAACCACTCCCATTACATGTTGTCGAAGGCTTAATTATTCATCAACTTTTCTCCTGTGCGTACGTAGGTGTACGTGGGGATCGATCGATCTATAGATAGTCAGGTGCGTACTAGGGAGTAGCATATAGCTCAGGTGTGCCTTTGTTCGTGTCGCTGTACATGCTTTCGATCGATCTAGTCAAGCGTGCCTTTTCCTTGGTTCCGCGGTCGTAGTACTCCCTCTGTTCCAAAATAACTGTCATAGCCTTAGTATAATTTTGTACTAGAGCTAGTATAAAATTGAGTCAGTTATTTTGGAACGGAGGGAGTACTACTAAAAAGAGATCATGATTTCTCATAAAAAACAATAAATAATATCATGATTTCTCATAAAAAACAATAAATAAATATCCTAAAATCCGGGTGTGGTGGCCGGAAAGAGAAAAAAAGGTGGGCCGATGTTGGCCGCTCAAAATGAATACTGCCATGCTCGTGTCAACTTGGCGAAATAACTTATTAGCGAGTACTTTTTTCAACCATCTTCGCCCTTGACATTATTAGGATAATGACCACCAGCAGCGCGGGGCCTGCGCTGCAGCTAACTTTTAGCTGCGTTGTAGATAACTCGTACACTAGCAGCGCGGCTCTAGAGGGACGTGCTGCAGGACTCTACGTCCACTAGCTGCGCGTCTAGAAAAACTGTGCTACAGGTACATTTATAGCATTTGTTTGTTTAAATATATTTTTTATAAATTTCTAGCATACACACATAACATTTATATACACATAGTATTACACACATATAAACCACATCATATCATGGACATGCAATAGAGACTCATCGAATATATATATCATCTCATGATTATAATATTCAACACAATTTTTTTTTCTAGTTTAACTATGATATCAACTAGTACGAAAGCTATAATATCCAACACAAAGATTTTTCACTACTACTAACTAGCACCTAATCCACACACTATTGTGAAAAGAAATAAAATCAAAAATAAAATCCTCAAGAATAAATAGGAACATAAATTCACCTTCGATGAGTATTTGAACCCATGTACTGGATTTGTACATCTACTCCCCCAACCAGTTGAAGCACACTTCAGCGAAAGCTCGTTCTTTGGGCGTCGAATAAGTATTCACACACTCAAATGCCTGGTCGGTTAGTCCATGTTTGTTCAAGAAAAAGAAAAATTCAGTGACCATGCATGCATGCACGAGCTCCAGGGTATATATGCACTACGAGGCCCAGGCCCATGGGCGTACAGACTGTGCGGTCGCATATGATGATGACCTCGAATTTAGAAGGGCCCTGAATTTCTCAACTACTCTACTTCATAGTCCATACATTGTTCACATGCCTATTGATCCTGCTTGGGTTGCATGCCATTACTGCTAGAGAAGTGGGTCAGGACGACTGCATCCAAACCCATGGGGCTATTCGCTCGTTGCCTACTTGCATTCTCCGCGGTGATAGGAAATGGCTGCTCACCACCGTTTTCTGATCTGAAAACTCCCGTTGTTTAATTCTTGAAAAAAACACTCATAAAATAGTACTCCCTCCGATCCAAATTAATTGACATACACTTAGTATAACTTTATACTAGAGTTGTACTAAGTGTGCGTCAATTAATACGGATCGGAGGGAGTAGTACTATTATAGAGAGATCATATATTCTCATAAAAAATAGTAGTGCCTATTTTTTGGAAAAACAATTCACCAAAGTGAAAGGAAAACCCACTCAAAAACCGGAAAAGCTAAAAAAACATGAAAAGGCCCAATCTAAACACCGAAAATGCGTACATAAAAAAAATTAAAATCTAAGGAAAGCGTTCAGGATGCGACACGTGATGCTCTCAGAATGATCCTTACTTGGACTCTGAAGAAGCGCTCTCTAACTAGTTGCTCTCTCATCTTGGACTAACGCGGTATAGGCATTCTTGGGGCGAGAGAAACCTCAGGGCGGGGTGCATCTACATATAGTGCTGAATTCAATCCAACCAAACCTCCTATAGGGCGCACGTGAGCGTGGAAGTAGGAACCTGTGCTAAAGGGAATCACCTGGTTGAGCCGATCCATTTGTAACCATCGATTCTTTTAAAAATTCTTAATTTTTTGGATTCTTTTCATTTTTATTTTCCTGGTTTTTGTTCGTTTTTTAGTTTTCTAATTTATATATGAAAATTTATTTGTTGTGTAATAAAAAAGGTTGTCATATAAATAATAACAAGATCATTCTACATCTACAATTTGTTTGGTGAGTATTAAAACTATAAATTCATTGTATTTTCTAAATCATTATACATTAATAAGATGTTGAATATATATGACAATATTTTTTTTTAAAGTTCATTGTATACAAAAAAAAGTTATATGTACTTTAATTAAATTGTAGCATATGCATTAAAAAAATTCAACATGTTCTAAGAAAGAAATCAAAATACTGAAAAAGGAAATTAAATCGAAAAAATGAAACAGAAAAAATGAAAAAAGGGGAAAAGGGAAGAAGAATTGAAAACAGAAAAAAGTGAAACAATGGAAATAAGGGCCCCTACCCGCCCTCGTGGCACTCACTCGCACACTGCAGGGAAAGCTCATCCTTTTGACACCCATGGGTGCCGAATAGTATTCAAGCAATCAAATGTCTGGTCAGTTAGTGACCATGTTTGTACATGAAAATGACAAAAAAACGGTGATCATGCATGCACGAGCTCCAGGGTGTATGCACCACGAGGCCTGGGCCCATGGGCGTACAGACTGTGCGCCCGCATATGACCTCGAATTTAGAAGGGACCTGAATTTCTCTACCACTCCACTTCATAGTCCATATACATTGTTCACATTCCTATTGATCCTGCTTGGGTTGCATGCCATTACTGCTAGAGAAGTGGGTCAGGACGACTGCATCCAAACCCATGGGGCTATTCATTCGTTGCCTACTTGCATTCTCCGCGGTGATAGGAAATGGCTGCTCACCACCGTTTTCTGATCTGAAAACTCCCGTTGTTTAATTCTTGAAAAAAACACTCATAAAATAGTACTCCCTCCGATCGAAATTAATTGACATACACTTAGTATAACTTTATACTAGAGTTGTACTAAGTGTGCGTCAATTAATACGGATCGGAGGGAGTAGTACTATTATAGAGAGATCATATATTCTCATAAAAAATAGTAGTGCCTATTTTTTGGAAAAACAATTCACCAAAGTGAAAGGAAAACCCACTCAAAAACCGGAAAAGCTAAAAAAACATGAAAAGGCCCAATCTAAACACCGAAAATGCGTACATAAAAAAAATTAAAATCTAAGGAAAGCGTTCAGGATGCGACACGTGATGCTCTCAGAATGATCCTTACTTGGACTTCGAAGAAGCGCTCTCTAACTAGTTGCTCTCTCATCTTGGACTAACGCGGTATAGGCATTCTTGGGGCGAGAGAAACCTCAGGGCGGGGTGCATCTACATATAGTGCTGAATTCAATCCAACCAAACCTCCTATAGGGCGCACGTGAGCGTGGAAGTAGGAACCTGTGCTAAAGGGAATCACCTGGTTGAGCCGATCCATTTGTAACCATCGATTCTTTTTAATTCTTAATTTTTTGGATTCTTTTCATTTTTATTTTCCTGGTTTTTGTTCGTTTTTTAGTTTTCTAATTTATATATGAAAATTTGTTTGTTGTGTAATAAAAAAGGTTGTCATATAAATAATAACAAGATCATTCTACATTTACAATTTGTTTGGTGAGTATTAAAACTATAAATTCATTGTATTTTCTAAATCATTATACATTAATAAGATGTTGAATATATATGACAATTTTTTTTTAAAGTTCATTGTATACAAAAAAAAAGTTATATGTACTTTAATTAAATTGTACCATATGCATTAAAAAAATTCAACATGTTCTAAGAAAGAAATCAAAATACTGAAAAAGGAAATTAAATCGAAAAAATGAAACAGAAAAAATGAAAAAAGGGGAAAAGGGAAGAAGAATTGAAAACAGAAAAAAGTGAAACAATGGAAATAAGGGCCCCTACCCGCCCTCGTGGCACTCACTCGCACACTGCAGGGAAAGCTCATCCTTTTGACACCCATGGGTGCCGAATAGTATTCAAGCAATCAAATGTCTGGTCAGTTAGTGACCATGTTTGTACATGAAAATGACAAAAAAAACGGTGATCATGCATGCACGAGCTCCAGGGTGTATGCACCACGAGGCCTGGGCCCATGGGCGTACAGACTGTGCGCCCGCATATGACCTCGAATTTAGAAGGGACCTGAATTTCTCTACCACTCCACTTCATAGTCCATATACATTGTTCACATTCCTATTGATCCTGCTTGGGTTGCATGCCATTACTGCTAGAGAAGTGGGTCAGGACGACTGCATCCAAACCCATGGGGCTATTCGCTCGTTGCCTACTTGCATTCTCCGCGGTGATAGGAAATGGCTGCTCACCACCGTTTTCTGATCTGAAAACTCCCGTTGTTTAATTCTTGAAAAAAAACACTCATAAAATAGTACTCCCTCCGATCCAAATTAATTGACATACACTTAGTATAACTTTATACTAGAGTTGTACTAAGTGTGCGTCAATTAATACGGATCGGAGGGAGTAGTACTATTATAGAGAGATCATATATTCTCATAAAAAATAGTAGTGCCTATTTTTTGGAAAAACAATTCACCAAAGTGAAAGGAAAACCCACTCAAAAACCGGAAAAGCTAAAAAAACATGAAAAGGCCCAATCTAAACACCGAAAATGCGTACATAAAAAAAATTAAAATCTAAGGAAAGCGTTCAGGATGCGACACGTGATGCTCTCAGAATGATCCTTACTTGGACTCTGAAGAAGCGCTCTCTAACTAGTTGCTCTCTCATCTTGGACTAACGCGGTATAGGCATTCTTGGGGCGAGAGAAACCTCAGGGCGGGGTGCATCTACATATAGTGCTGAATTCAATCCAACCAAACCTCCTATAGGGCGCACGTGAGCGTGGAAGTAGGAACCTGTGCTAAAGGGAATCACCTGGTTGAGCCGATCCATTTGTAACCATCGATTCTTTTAAATTCTTAATTTTTTGGATTCTTTTCATTTTTATTTTCCTGGTTTTTGTTCGTTTTTTAGTTTTCTAATTTATATATGAAAATTTATTTGTTGTGTAATAAAAAAGGTTGTCATATAAATAATAACAAGATCATTCTACATCTACAATTTGTTTGGTGAGTATTAAAACTATAAATTCATTGTATTTTCTAAATCATTATACATTAATAAGATGTTGAATATATATGACAATATTTTTTTTTAAAGTTCATTGTATACAAAAAAAAGTTATATGTACTTTAATTAAATTGTAGCATATGCATTAAAAAAATTCAACATGTTCTAAGAAAGAAATCAAAATACCGAAAAAGGAAATTAAACAGAAAAAATGAAAAAAGGGGAAAAGGGAATAAGAATTGAAAACAGAAAAAAGTGAAACAATGGAAATAAGGGCCCCTACCCGCCCTCGTGGCACTCACTCGCACACTGCAGGGAAAGCTCATCCTTTTGACACCCATGGGTGCCGAATAGTATTCAAGCAATCAAATGTCTGGTCAGTTAGTGACCATGTTTGTACATGAAAATGACAAAAAAACGGTGATCATGCATGCACGAGCTCCAGGGTGTATGCACCACGAGGCCTGGGCCCATGGGCGTACAGACTGTGCGCCCGCATATGACCTCGAATTTAGAAGGGACCTGAATTTCTCTAGCACTCCACTTCATAGTCCATATACATTGTTCACATTCCTATTGATCCTGCTTGGGTTGCATGCCATTACTGCTAGAGAAGTGGGTCAGGACGACTGCATCCAAACCCATGGGGCTATTCGCTCGTTGCCTACTTGCATTCTCCGCGGTGATAGGAAATGGCTGCTCACCACCGTTTTCTGATCTGAAAACTCCCGTTGTTTAATTCTTGAAAAAAACACTCATAAAATAGTACTCCCTCCGATCCAAATTAATTGACATACACTTAGTATAACTTTATACTAGAGTTGTACTAAGTGTGCGTCAATTAATACGGATCGGAGGGAGTAGTACTATTATAGAGAGATCATATATTCTCATAAAAAATAGTAGTGCCTATTTTTTGGAAAAACAATTCACCAAAGTGAAAGGAAAACCCACTCAAAAACCGGAAAAGCTAAAAAAACATGAAAAGGCCCAATCTAAACACCGAAAATGCGTACATAAAAATAATTAAAATCTAAGGAAAGCGTTCAGGATGCGACACGTGATGCTCTCAGAATGATCCTTACTTGGACTTCGAAGAAGCGCTCTCTAACTAGTTGCTCTCTCATCTTGGACTAACGCGGTATAGGCATTCTTGGGGCGAGAGAAACCTCAGGGCGGGGTGCATCTACATATAGTGCTGAATTCAATCCAACCAAACTTCCTATAGGGCGCACGTGAGCGTGGAAGTAGGAACCTGTGCTAAAGGGAATCACCTGGTTGAGCCGATCCATTTGTAACCATCGATTCTTTTTAATTCTTAATTTTTTGGATTCTTTTCATTTTTATTTTCCTGGTTTTTGTTCGTTTTTTAGTTTTCTAATTTATATATGAAAATTTATTTGTTGTGTAATAAAAAAGGTTGTCATATAAATAATAACAAGATCATTCTACATTTACAATTTGTTTGGTGAGTATTAAAACTATAAATTCATTGTATTTTCTAAATCATTATACATTAATAAGATGTTGAATATATATGACAATATTTTTTTTTAAAGTTCATTGTATACAAAAAAAAAGTTATATGTACTTTAATTAAATTGTACCATATGCATTAAAAAAATTCAACATGTTCTAAGAAAGAAATCAAAATACTGAAAAAGGAAATTAAATCGAAAAAATGAAACAGAAAAAATGAAAAAAGGGGAAAAGGGAAGAAGAATTGAAAACAGAAAAAAGTGAAACAATGGAAATAAGGGCCCCTACCCGCCCTCGTGGCACTCACTCGCACACTGCAGGGAAAGCTCATCCTTTTGACACCCATGGGTGCCGAATAGTATTCAAGCAATCAAATGTCTGGTCAGTTAGTGACCATGTTTGTACATGAAAATGACAAAAAAACGGTGATCATGCATGCACGAGCTCCAGGGTGTATGCACCACGAGGCCTGGGCCCATGGGCGTACAGACTGTGCGCCCGCATATGACCTCGAATTTAGAAGGGACCTGAATTTCTCTACCACTCCACTTCATAGTCCATATACATTGTTCACATTCCTATTGATCCTGCTTGGGTTGCATGCCTTTACTGCTAGAAGTGGGTTAGCACGACTGCATCCAAGACCATGCGGCTATTCACTCGTTGCCTACTTGCATTCTCCGCGTTGATAACCCCAACAACTTGATCCAGCGCCGCAACTTCACCTCATCAGATTGCCGAAGCCGGATTCCGACCAACCTTCCAGCCAGCATGTACCACCACCGGAAGAAGGCCACGTACAGGGCCACCACCGGCGCTACCAACTTACCAGCGCCGCCCTCTTGTTCTCTGCTGTCAGTAGCTCTTTCGACAAGTCATGGCCTGGTTAACGGTAATATTGAGCTCACATTATTAATTCTCTGTCCAATTTTCACTAGTACATCAATCTCTTCGCACATCGTGTTCATCTAATTCAGTAGAAACTACTAGCTAGAGACATCTGCAGCGCGGTTCTGATCCCGTGCTGCTAATGATCACTTAGTTGCAACGTGCTAGTAGCAGCGCAACAGTCCGCGCTGCTAATGTACCTTTACCCCGCGTTGCTAGTAGACTTTTTCCTAGTAGTGTAGTAGTTCTACAAAATTGGATATCACGTTTACCATTCAATCAGTAAGACGTCATACAATGAGAATTTCATTGGTAAAATTGATATTCCATCAGAAATTTGCAGATCTATGCGCTATGACATCTACTCTTTCAGTCTTGCTAGTATTTTATATGGACTCAGAATTAACTATTTTGAAGTCAGCTCTAAGAACCGCCCAATTAGACAGTAGTTGATTCTCACAAGTGTACAATTGATGAAATTATTTTAATCTCCAGACTAAATAGCTTGAAAAGATGGGCTAAAGAGGTGTGACCACTAGTGGCGGATCTTGATCATGATTTTTGAGGGGCCAAACCATGTAGGGAGAGGCCAAGGAATGCAAAGATTAGGCAAACGTCCAATTTGTTCTGAGGGAAATAGTAGGATTCTGCTATGGATTTTTATTAATTTTGAAATAAGTACACACAACATTCTGAGAGATTCAGAACCAAAAAAGAGAAACCAGAAAAACAACTATACAAAGGAGTAAAACCTGAAGGAGAAATAAAGAAAGCATACTAGAAAAAATTGTATCTAAAAGACTGAACCCAGTCATCGAAAATTATCTAAAAGACTGAACCCAGTCGTCAAAATTTAACCCAGTCATCAATTTAGCTTGGCCCTCGTGAAGCTCCATCCCGGTGACCACACCACTGTATACGCGGTATTTGAAAATTTGACAATTGGAGAAACAGATTTGCCAAGTCAATCTGTATCTTGGGGGAACACTTACAAACCGCTTGAGAGAAGGGATGACTTAGGTTGGCCCTTGTGAATCCCGTCGCTGGTGATCACACACAGATTAGCCAAGTAAATATTTATTTTGGAGTAACACTTACAAACCGCTTGAGAGAAAAATCACCAAATTTATTTATTTGCGGGATAAAATGTCACCTAGTAAGATATGTAGTCACATCAGACTGTATACGTTGGCGCAAGTATATAGTTGAGACCGTCGCCGTCGTTAATTAAGATCGAATTAGGAGCCAAACCAATCTTGGCCCGGGAAATGTTCCAAGGGGTAAAAGTCTATACTATACGACGCTTGTCAACTTTAGTTCTCACGTAAGCTCCTAACGGACGCCTATTAACTTAGCTTCCAATGAGCCGGGGCCGGTTAATCACTTCAAAAAAGTTGATATCTATAACCGGTTTTGGTGATAGTTTGTTTAATCGTAGTAGAACTGATCAAACCAAACGCACAAGTTCACACTTGAACTGTTCCAATTTTCTGGTCCTATAAATACATATAAACGAGAGAACACAAGGACATAGCCATTGCAGCCTTGTTGAAACAAGCCATGGATTTGAGAGCAGTTCTGCCGTGTGCTCTGCTACTGGTGACAGTGATGTTGCTTCCTTCAGCCAATGCGTCCAGCGAAGAAGTAAGATGGATACTTAATTTTCTCCTTTTCTGCCTACTGCTGAGATTAACTCGTCTTGTTTTGGTATTATTGTTAATTTGTCGAATTTTGTTTTCCATAAAAAATGTACTTCAGCTCTACATTGTGTATATGGGGGAGAAGAAACACGATGATCCGTCCATGGTCATCGCGTCGCACCATAACTTACTAACCTTGGTTTTTGGGAGGTGCGTACGGGATACTTGTTGAAGTTGCATATATTCGGCCTAAATTTGGTATTAGAATAAGTACGAATAAGCACGAACCATAAGTACTGATATTATTGCTCACATTTTGTTCTTCGCAACAGCAAAGATGAAGCCCTGAAGTCGATAGTTTACAGCTACAAGCATGGATTCTCAGGGTTCGCAGCAATGCTCAATGAGTCCCAAGCCGAGACACTTTTAAGTAAGTAATAATAATGAGTACTTTCGTAATAATAAATCTAACAAGCAAGCACAGCATGTCAGGTGTGTGTATTAGATGTGGCTAAAATCTGATCGAGTGCACTAAACTACACCATTCTTTTATATAACCAACCTATTAATGTGTGGCACTGCCTTACGTGCATGATGGATAGATACAAAGTAACGAACATGTTCCAAATGTAGAATCCCCCGAAGTCATCAGTGTGGATCTTAACACTTATCACCAACTTCATACAACCCGGAGCTGGGACTTCCTTGGACTTCACCATAATAACAACCAACAACAATGGCCGGGTCTCCTTGAAAAAGCAAAGTACGGTAAAGATGTCATCATCGGGGTGGTCGACTCAGGTTCGAATCTCACCAATAATTCTATACCTAGCTTAGTAGAGGGAGACAAGCATGCACCTGCCCTCCTGCCCTCTTAAAAACAATATATTGGCTGCTCCATGTGTTCTTTTTGTTGTTACAGGAATATGGCCAGAATCACAAAGCTTCAACGACCACGGGTACGGACCTATACCGGCACGGTGGAAAGGCACGTGCCAGACCGGCAAGGCGTTCAGCAAGACGAGATGCAACAGAAAGATCATCGGCGCGCGGTGGTATGGCCGTGGCCTTAGCGCAAAGGCGGTTAAGAAAAACTACATGTCGCCCAGGGACAAGAGTGGCCACGGTACACATTGTGCATCGACGATCGCAGGCAGCATGGTGGAGGGTGTAGGCTATAATGGTGTCCTAGCCACTGGCGTAGCACGCGGCGGAGCGCCGCATGCACGTCTGGCCATCTACAAGGTGTGCTGGGAGGGGGCGAGCTGTTCTGACGCACACATAATGGCAGCCATCGACGATGCCATTTACGACGGGGTGGATGTGTTATCCCTCTCGGTGGGAGGGGGCGCCAGCTACCGACTCCAAGGGACATTGCATGCAGTGCTACGAGGAATCTCCGTTGTGGTTTCCGGCGGAAACGACGGCCCTGTTCCGCAAACGGTGGGAAATGCCGATCCGTGGGTAACCACGGTGGCCGCCAGCACAATTGACCGCTCTTTTCCAACCCCGATAGTTCTCGGCAACAAGGAACATCTAGTGGTACGTGTTGATCACAAATTTATAATTTTCAGCTGATCCTTATTTCTACTGATATAATTTTCTTTTCCTTTTGTGTGTGTGTGGGAAACCAACCTATTTTTCTTATTATGCAACCAACATGCATATGAAAAGGTCTACCTCTCAACATGCAATCATATGGTGTGAATTTACTAAATATCATACAACAATATATGTATTCACAATATATTTTAATGAGTTGATGTATTTTTCAGTTTCAGTTCTATAATCCGAGAATCCATGTTCCATAAAACTAAATCTCATTGAAATATTTTGTGGCAAATTTCTAGGTAGAAGCGCAGAGTATAACCTACTGTACTGTGCGATCGATTTGTATGATTTAGGCTTCCTTAATAGTATAATCTAGACAATTTTCTTATTTTAGTTTCAAACGCATGCAGGGGCAATCTCTTTATTACAATGGATCTCGGAGAAGCAACCACTTCGAGGGCCTTGTTCACGTGAAAAGGTCCATAATTAAGCATACTATATAGCCACTTTGACACGTTTGATTGAGTAAATATTCTCTTGATTTAATACCCTTGGGCCTTCATTACATAGCTTACGGCAACGTGCGTTGAGAAACGTCAAAGGCAAAATCGTGTTGTGCTACGCACCGGCGCCGCCCCGTCCAGAACTCTCCAAGGCCATCAAAATGATCGGGGCTGCCGGCGCCAGGGGACTAATCTTCGCCAACTACGGCGAATTATCCATCCAGCGACTGGACAAGCCTGAGTGCAACGGCGTTATGGCCTGCGTGATTGTGGATTTCGAGGTCGGCCAAAAAATCCTATCATACATCGACTCCACAAGAAGGTACGTACGAAGTACATACGACAGGACAAAGGGCACCTGCCCTTAATTAATTAATATTGTAATTATATTATTATTATTATTATTACTGGTTTTCTTGTCCAAGAATTCTTATACCCTGATGCCCTGTGTCGTTGTAGAAATGCGGTGGTGAAGGTGTCGCCGGCCATGACCATCGTCGGAGACAAGGTGTCGTCGCCAAGGGTTGGCTGGTTCTCGTCGAGGGGACCGAGCCCATTGTTCCCTGGCATACTCAAGGTATTTCTTTCTTTAAGTTACCTTGATCGACCGAGAGAAATAGACCTTCCCGCCTAACATCAGACTGTTTCAGAAACAATTAAAACCTTTTATCTTTATATATTAATATTGGAATGCAGCCTGACATAGCAGCACCGGGGGTTAGCATCCTCGCGGCTGTGCAAGACTCCTACGAGTTAATGTCTGGGACGTCTATGGCATGCCCTCATGTCTCGGCGGTCACCGCATTGCTCAAGTCGGTTCACCCCAAGTGGTCACCGGCGATGCTCAAGTCCGCCATCATCACTACTGGTATGTTACACACTCGCACACAGTGCACATACCGTATTCCCTCAAAAAGATTAACCCATGCATGCTGCACTACATAACTAACTCGATCATCGGTTTTCGGGGATATGATCCTTGGTTTCAGCATCAGTCGTTGATGGTTTTGGTATGCCGATCATAGCACAAAGCACACCAAACAAGCTTGCTGACCCTTTCGACTTCGGCGGTGGACACATTAACCCTGATAGGGCAGTCGACCCAGGCTTGGTCTACGACGTGCATGCGAGAGACTACAAAAAGTTCTCCAGCTGCATCATTCCTGGATCAAGGGTAAATGGATGCAATGCAAACCAGCTCAACCTCAACCTCCCGTCAATTGCCGTGCCAAATCTCAAGGCGAATGTCATGGTCCGACGTACTGTCACAAATGTCGGGCCAACAGAAGCGACCTACCGAATGATGGTTAAGGCTCCAGCTGGAGTAGCAGTGTCAGTGGATCCATCCGTGATCAGTTTCACCAGAGGCGGTAGAAAAACCAAGACGTTCATGGTGAGGTTCAGGGCAAAGCAGAGGGTGGAAGGTGGGTACACCTTTGGTAGCTTGACATGGAAGTCAGATGGAAGTACCCACTCGGTGAGAATTCCGGTTGCGGTACGAACAGTGATATAAGAGTTTGGCAACTACACACCCAGGCGTGCTAATTACTTAGCATTATGTTTGGCGATGCTCGATTTGTTTCATGTACATGTTTGTATTTCATTGTTGCAAGGTGTTGAACATCCCTACACCAGTTAAAGTAATTATAGTAAGCATGTTGTGTGAGTGTTTTAGGCCCATTCCTAATAACTGGACCTAATTGTATGCATGTTATGTGTTCTATAGGCTTTGCAATGGTCTTGAATAAACAAACTCTCATTTTTGTCGATTCATTAGTTTGTGGTGTAGTATGTATTGTTTTTCCTTCATGCATATTAATACCAAGTCTCTATCTATAATCAAAGCATGGAGTAGGTCTCTGTATCATAACGCCATGCATGTTGGTCCAGTATGTATTCTTTTCCTTCCAAATAATCAAATTTAATACAAGTCTCTGTCTATAATAAAAGCAAGGAGTAGGTCTCTGTATCATAACTTCTCTTTTTCCTACTAAGGTGGATGGATGATTGTTCACAACAATATCCTAGCCAATGAAGGCATACATTCTTATTTTGAAGTGTAAACCATAGAACAATTGTTATATGGTACTTTTCATCATAAGAATAAACTAACAGGATGGCCCTCGTAAATGCGAGGGCATCAACTCTATTGTCTGATATTGTTTAAGTACAAGAGCATCATCTCAAGTGTCTCAAATGTGCCAAGTGCAAGGGCATCAACTTTTAGTCCCTCAAAATTGTCAAGTAGTAGACGCAGGTTTCAATTTAGATCATATAGTTATTTGAGGCATTGATTTTTCTTGTTGCTTCCCTTTTGTTGTAATTTTTTTATCTTGACTGTAGGATGGATTTTTGCTACAAAGGTTTGGTTTTCCGATGTCCCTCGACGTTACCAATATGTCTCTCTGCAATTGATTAAATCGTACCTCAAAATAGTATGTTTGTAGATACGGTAGAGTGTATTGTCTGGTGATTTCATCACCTCATATATTTATTGTTCTTTTACCATGTTTATATTTTTTTCAACTCCCGTAGCAACGCACGGGTAATTACCTAGTTTTCAAATAAATATACACAAAATTATAAGAGATTCAGAACAAAAAAAGGAGAAAGCAGAAAAAGAATTGTAATGGCCGGAATCAAGGACATATGTGCAATCCGTCCACGGAAATAAAAATATAAACCTTTAGGTGAATGGGGGCATCACGCTACTTCTAGTATAGCTGGTTTGATCTTTTTTGTTATTGACAAAATAATGATAAAAAAAATTGTGTGTACTGTCTATAATAACTGCAGCACGGAGTAGGTGCTACCGCAGCAGACAGGTACTAGCAGTGCGGGGATCCACACGCGCTGCTACTAGCTAGAGACATCTGCAACGCGGGTCTGATCCCGTGTTGCTAATGATCACTTAGCTTCAACGTGCTAGTAGCAGCGCAGCAGTCCGCGCTGCAAATGGCCTTTACCCCACACTATTGGTAGTATTTTTAGTAGTAGTGTAGTAGTTCTACAAAATTTGATATCATGTTTACCGTTCAATCAATAAGACTTCATACAGTGAGAATTTAATTGGTAAAACTGATATTCTATCAGAAATTTGCAGATCTATGCGCTATGACATCTACTCTTTCAATTATGCTAGTATTTCACATGGACTCGGAAAACTATTTTGAAGTCAGCTCTAAGAACCGCCCAATTAGACACCACAGGATTCTCACAAGTGAACAATTGATGAGATTATTTTAATCTCCGGAATAAATAGCTTGAAAAGATTTGCTAAAGAGGTGTGACCACCAGTGGCGGATCTTGATCAAGATTTTTGAGGGGCCAAATCATGTAGGGAGGGGCCAAGGAATGCAATTATGCAAAGATTAGGCAAACGCCCATTTTTTTGGTTTCAGGGAAACAGTAGGATTATGTTGTGGTTTTTATTAATTTTCAAATAAGTATACACAACGTTCTGAGAGATTCATAACCAAAAGAGAGAAACTAGAAAAACAATTGTACAAAGGAGTAAAACCTGAAGGAGAAATAAAGAAAGCATACTAGAAAATTTTGTATCTAGAAGACTGAACCCAGCCATTAAAATTTATCTAAAAGACTGAAGCCAGTCGTCAAAATTTAACCCAGTCATCAATTTAGGTTGGCCCTTGCATACTAGAAAATTTTGTATCTAAAAGACTGAACTCAGTCATCAAAATTTATCTAAAAGACTGAAGCCAGTCGTCAAAATTTTACCCAGTCATTTCGTGAAGCTCCATCACCGCTGACTACACCACTCTATACTACACCATATTTGAAAATTTGACACTTGGAGAAACAGATTAGCCAAGTCAATCTTTATCTTGGAGTAACACTTACAAACCGCTTGAGAGAAGGGACGAGTTAGTTTGGCCCTCGTGAATCCCGTCACTTGTGATCACACCACTGTTACGCCCGTCTTTGAAAATTTGACAATTCAAGAAACAGATTAGCTAAGTCAATCTTTATATTGGAGTAACACTTACAAACCGCTTGGGAGAAAAATCACCAAATTTATTAAGTTTTTTGCCGGCCAAAAGGTAACCTAATTAGATATATAGTCACATCAGACTGTATACGTCTGTGCAAGTCGTTAAGATTGTCACCGTCGTTAATTAAGATCGAATTTAGCTATTGGTGAAACGGATGAGGAAAACCAATCAATCTTGTCTTCGCCCGGGAAATATCCCAATATGCTAACTATACGACGTTTGTCTACTTTAGGTCTCACGTAAGCTCCTACCGTACGCCTATTAATTTAGCATCCACTGATTGAGTTTAATGTCCAATAAACACCACAAGTTTGTTTTAATGTTGACCGGGACCGGTTAATCACAACAAAAACGTCAATATCTATAACCAGTTTGGTAATAGTTTGTTTAATCGTAGTAGAACTGATCAAACTAAACGCACAAGTTCACATTTGAATTGTTCCAATTTTCTGGTCCTATAAATACATACAAACGAGAGAACACAAGGACATAGCCATTGCAGCCTTGTTGAAACAAGCCATGGATTTGAGAGCAGTTCTGCCGTGTGCTCTGCTACTGGTGACAGTGATGTTGCTTCCTTCAGCCAATGCGTCCAGCGAAGAAGTAAGATGGATACTTAATTTGCTCCTTTTCTGCCTACTGCTGATATTAACTCAGCTTGTTTTGATATTATTGTTATTTCTTGCATAAAAAATGTACTACAGCTCTACATTGTGTACATGGGGGAGAAGAAACACGATGATCCGTCCATGGTCACCGCGTCGCACCATAACCTACTAAGCTCGGTTTTTGGGAGGTGCGTATGGAATACTTGTTGAAGTTGCATTGGGCCTTAATTTTGTATTAGCATAAGTACGAGTATATATATATAACACGAACCATAAGTACTGATTATTGCTCACGTTTTGTTCTTCGCAACAGCAAAGATGAAGCCTTGAAGTCCATAGTTTACAGCTACAAGCATGGATTCTCAGGGTTCGCAGCAATGCTCAATGAGTCCCAAGCCGAGACACTTTTAAGTAAGTAATAATAATGAGTACTTTCGTAATAATAAATCAAACAATCACGCACAGCATATTAGCTCAGGCGTGTGTAAACCTGGGTGCACTACACGTCTACAGCGCACTACACCATTTTATATAACCAAACATTCATGTGAGGCACTGCCTTACGTGCATGATGGATATATACAAACTAACGAACATGTTCCAAATGTAGAATCCCCCGAAGTCATCAGTGTGAATCTTAACACTTATCACCAACTTCATACAACCCGGAGTTGGGACTTCCTTGGACTTCACCGTAATAACAGTCAACATCAATGGCCGGGTCTCCTTGAAAAAGCAAAGTACGGTAAAGATGTCATCATCGGGGTGCTCGACACAGGTTCGAAACTCACAACGATTCCATACCTAGCTTAGTAGTGGGAGACAAGCATGCACATACCCTCTCAAAAACAATATATTGGCTGCTCCATGTGTTCTTTTGTTGTTATAGGAATATGGCCAGAATCACAAAGCTTCGACGACTACGGGTACGGACCTATACCGGCACGGTGGAAAGGCACGTGCCAGACTGGCAAGAAGTTCGGCAAGAGGAGATGCAACAGAAAGATCATCGGCGCGCGGTGGTACGGCCGTGGCATGAGCGCAAATGAGGTTAAGAAAAACATCATGTCTCCCAGGGACTCGGAAGGCCACGGTACACACGTCGCATCGACGATCGCAGGCAGTGTGGTGAAGGGTGTAAGCTATAATGGAGTCCTAGCCACGGGAGTGGCACGCGGCGGAGCGCCGCGTGCACGTCTGGCCATCTACAAGGTGTGCTGGGTTGGCCCGGGCTGCCCTGACGCCAATGTCCTTGCAGCCATTGACGATGCCATACACGACGGAGTGGATGTGTTATCCCTCTCGGTGGGAGGAGGCCCGCACACAGAGTATCCTGGGACATTGCACGCAGTGCTACAAGGAATCTCCGTTGTGTTTTCCGGCGGGAACGACGGCCCTGTTCCGCAAACAGTGGAAAATGTCATGCCGTGGGTCACCACGGTGGCCGCCAGCACAATTGATCGCTCTTTTCCAACCAGAATAGCTCTTGGTAACAATGAAAATCTAGTGGTACGTGTTGATCGCAAATTAGCAATTTTCAACTCATCCTTATCTTTGCCAACCTATTTATATTTTCCTTTTTCTGTGGGAAACAACCTATTTTTCTTAATATAAACCATGCATGTGAAAAGGTCTACCTCAACATGCAATCATACATACGAATTCAGTAAATATTTTAGAACTAGTATTAAACAATATGTATTTATAGTTCTTTTTTGTGAGTTGATGCATTTTCATATTCAGTTATATAATCCGAATATCCATGTTACATAAAACCAAATCTCATTGAAAATATTTTACAGTGGAGTATAATCAGATAATTTTCTTATATTTGTTTCAAACGCATGCAGGGGCAATCTCTTTATTACAATGCATCTCGGAGAAGCAAGCGCTTTCAGGGTCTTGTCCACGTGGAAAGGTACATAAAATTAAGCATAGTATAGCCACTTGACGAGTTTGATTGAGTGAAAATTCTGTCTATTTAATACCCTTGGGCCTTCATTACGTACGTAGCTTACAGCGAAGTGAGTTGAGCAACGTCAAAGGAAAAATCGTGTTGTGCTACGCACCGGTGCCGCCCGGTCCAAAACTCTCCAAGGCCATCAAAATGATCGGGGCTGCCGGAGCTAGGGGCCTAATCTTCGCGGACGACGGCGAATACTCCGTTGAAGAGCTGGAACGTTGCAATGGTGTTATGCCCTGCGTGCTTGTGGGTTTCGAGGTCGGCCTAACAATCCTATCATACTACCTCGCCACAGAGTACGTACCTGTCCGATTGTAAATATGTGTCTAATTCCTTGGGCAAACAGTACAAAGGGCACCTTCCCTTAATTAATTATTATTATGTTATTATTAGTACTATCTCCGACCCATATTAATGGACACACACTTAGTACAACTTTGTACTAGAATTGTATTAAGTGTGTGCCCATTAATATGGATCTGAGGGAGTACTAAGAATTCTTATACCCTGATGGCATGTGTTGTTGTAGAAATCCGGTGGTGAAGGTGTCGCTGGCCATGACCGTCGTCGGAGACGAGGTGTCATCGCCGAGGGTCGGTTGGTTCTCCTCGAGGGGTCCGAGCCCCGCGTTCCCTCGCATACTCAAGGTATTTCTTTCTTTATGTTACCCTGATCAACCGAGACAACAAATAGAACTTCCTACCTACCCTCTGATTGCTTCATCAAAAACAAATAAGACCTCTTATCTTTATATGTGCATGTTGGAATGCAGCCTGACATAGCAGCACCGGGGGTTAGCATCCTCGCGGCTGTCCGAGACTCCTACGAGTTAATGTCTGGGACGTCTATGGCATGCCCTCATGTCTCAGCGGTCACCGCACTGCTCAAGTCGGTTCACCCCAAGTGGTCACCGGCGATGCTCAAGTCCGCTATCGTCACTACTGGTATGTTACACACTCGCACACAGTGCACATACCGTATTCCCTCAAAAAGATTAACCCATGCATGATGCACTACACGGCTAACTCGATTATCTGTTTTCGGGGATATGATCCTTGGTTGCAGCATCAATCGTTGATAGTTTGGGTATACCGATTATAGCAGAGGGCACCCCACGTAAGCTTGCTGATCCTTTCGACTTCGGCGGTGGACACATTAACCCTGATAGGGCCGTCGACCCAGGCTTGGTCTACGACGTGCATGCCAGAGACTACAAAAAGTTCTCTAGCTGCACCAGGCCTGGATCACGGGTAAATGGATGCAATGCAAACCAGCTCAACCTCAACCTCCCGTCAATTGCCGTGCCAAATCTCAAGGCGAATGTCATGGTCCGGCGTACTGTCACAAATGTTGGGCCAACAGAAGCGACCTACCGGATGATAATTGAGGCTCCAGCTGGAGTAGCAGTGTCAGTGGATCCATCCGTGATCAGTTTCACCAGAGGCGGTAGCAAAACGAAGACGTTCATGGTGAGGTTCAGGGCAAAGCAGAGGCTGCAAGGTGCGTACACCTTTGGTAGCTTGACATGGAAGTCAGATGGAAGTACCCACTCGGTGAGAATTCCGGTTGCGGTACGAACAGTGATATAAGACTTTGGCAACTATACACCCAGGCGTGCTAATTACTTAGCATATGTTTGGTGATGCTCGGTTTGTTTCTTGTACATGTTTGTATTTCATTGGTAAAAGGTGTTGAACATCCCTACATCAGCTAAAGTAATTACAGTAAGCATGTTGTGTGAGTGTTTTAGGTCCATTCCTAATAACAAGACCTAATTGTATGCATGTTATGTGTTCTATAGGCTTTTCAATGTTCTTGAATAAACAAACTATCATTTGTGTCGATTCATTAGTTTGCGGTGCAGTATGTATTTTTTTCCTTCATGCAATATTAATACCAAGACTCTGTCTATAATCAAAGCATGGAGTAAGTCTCTGTATCGTAACTCCATGCATGTTGGTCCCGTATGTAGTTTTTCCTTCCAAATAATCAAATTTAATACCAAGTCTCTGTCTATAATCAAAGCATGGAGTAGGTCTCTGTATCATAACTTCTCTTTTTCCTACTAAGGTGGATGGATGATTTCTCACAACAATACCCTAGCCAATGAAGGCATACATTCCTATTTTGAAGCGTAAACCATAGAACAATTGTTATATGGTAGTTTTCATCATAAGAATAAACTAACAAGATGGCCCTCGTAAATGCGAGGGCATCAACTTTATTGTCTGAGATTGTTTAAGTACAAGAGCATCATCTCAAGTGTCTCAAATGTGCCAAGTGCAAGGGCATCAACTTTTAGTCCCTCAAAATGGTCAAGTAGTAGACGCAGGTTTCGATTTAGATCATATAGTTCTATGAGGCATTGATTTTTATTGTTGTTTCCCTTTTGTTGTAATTTTTTATCTTGACGGTAGGATGGATTTTTGCTACAAAGGTTTGGTTTTCCGATGTCCCTCTACGTTACCAATATGTCTCTCCGCAATTGATTAAATCGTACCACAAAATAGCATGTTTGTAGATGCGGTAGTGTGTATTGTATGGTGATTTCATCACCTCATATTTTTATTGTTCTTTTATTATATTTTACCTTTTTGTCAACTCCCGTAGCAACGCACGGGTAATTACCTAGTTTTCAAATAAATATACACAACATTCTAAGAGATTCAGAACCAAAAAAGAGAAAGCAGAAAAACAATTGTACAAAGGAGTAAAACATGAAGGGGAAATGAAGAAAGCATACTAGAAAAAAATTGTATCTAAAAGACTAAATCCAGTCAGCAAAATTTCCTTAGGTTCTTCTGTGAGTTCTATATACAATCAATTAGATATCCTCTTTAAACATCTTTCTGTAATTGAAAAGGTTTGGAGGGATATTCTTGAAGATATAATCATTTCTTGTGTTCCAAATAACCAAGGAAGCCAGCATACTAAGTTCCATAGCAAAAGGGGCCTTTAAAAGGTTCATTAAATTAGAAATGTCGTCTTGGATGCTGGTCGAAGAAGGTCTCCATTGGGGGCATAAATATTTCCAGCAACATCATGCAAACTGGCATCTAAAAAACAAGTGGTCTTTTCAAAAGCTTGGGGGGGAGGGGGGGCTTAGGTTCGCCCTCATGAAGCTCCGTCACTAGTGACCACACACCACTGTACACCGCATTTGAAAATTTAACAATTGGAGAAACATATTAGCCAAGTCAATCTTTATCTTGGAGTAACACTTACAACCCGCTTGAGAGAAGGGATGACTTAGGTTGGCCCTCGCGAAGGTCCGTCCCTGGTGACCACACTACTCTATACGCCGTATTTGAAAAGTTGACAATTGGAGAAACAACTTAGCCAAGTCAATATTTATCTTGGATTAACACTTACAAACCGCTTGAGAGAAAAATCACCAAATTTATTTATTTATTTGCGGGATAAAAAGTCCCCTAGTTAGATATGTAGTCACATCAGAATGTCTACGTCGCGCAAGTAGTTGAGAGAGTCATCGTCGTTAATTAATGGGGAAATGGATGAGCCAAACCAATCAATTTTGTCTTCGCCCCGGAAATGTTCCAATGTGCTAAAAGTATATACTATACCGACATTTGTCAACTTTAGTTCTCACGTAAGCTCCTAGCGGACTCCTGTTAATTTAGCACCCACAACCTGGGTTTAATTCCCAATAAGGCCCCGCTTGGAAAGGATGTATTATATACAGACCTGTATTTTTTACAGGTGTAAATTACTAATCGCTGGTCAACTTCCGCCCGGAAACGAAATAGACCTTTGAAGGCCTGTATTTTTTCGACGGAGGTATTTTAACGGAAACGATCAACCAAACGGGCCCTAAGAGTTTGTTTGGTAGTCGGCCGGGGTAATCACATCAAACGTCAGTATCTATATACACGGTTTGGTGATAATTTGTTCAATTGTGGTAGAACTGATCAAAACATGCACCTAGCAACACACGTTCACATTCACGCTTGAACTGTTCTAATTTGCTGCTGCTATATATAACATCCACTGCATGAGTTTAATACCTCCCCAATGAGCACCACAAGTTTGTTTGGATGTGGACCGGGGCCGGTTAATCGCATAAAAAACGTCAATATCTATAACCGGTATGATGATAGTTTGTTTAATCGTTGTAGAACTTATCAACACAAAGCGCACAAGTTCACATTTGAACAGTTCTAATTTGCTTCTGCTATATATACATACGAACGAGAGAACAAAAGGACACAACCATTGCAGCCATGGATTTGAGAGCAGTTCTGCCGTGTGCTCTGCTACTGGTGACAGTGATGTTGCCTCCTTCAGCCAGTGCGTCCAGCGAAGCAGTAAGATGATGAATGCTTAATTTACTCCTTTTCTGCCTACGGCTGATATTAACTCGGGTTGTATTGATATTATTGTTTGTTGAAATTTTGTTGCATCAAAAATGTGCTTCAATTCAGCTCTACATTGTGTATATGGGGGAGAAGAAACACGATGATCCGTCCGTGGTCACCGCGTCGCACCATAACCTACTAACCTTGGTTTTTGGGAGGTGCGTACGGGATACTTGTTGAAGTTGCATATATTCGGCCTAAATTTGGTATTAGCATAAGTACGAGCATATATATAGCACGAACCATAGGTACTGATTGCTCATCTTTTGTTCTTCGCAACAGCAAAGATGAAGCCCTGAAGTCGATAATTTACAGCTACAAGCATGGATTCTCGGGGTTCGCAGCGATGCTCACTGAGTCCCAAGCCGAGACACTTTTAAGTAAGTAATAATAATGATTCTAGTAACAAGCACGCACAGCATTAAACTACAGTAGCATGTTAATGTTAGCTTCCGCGTGTGTAAGAGACCATTTATGTGTCGCTCTCCCTTATTACGTGCATGATGGGTAGATACAAACTAACCAATATGTTCCAAATGTAGACTTCCCCGAAGTCATCAGTGTGAATCTTAACACTTATCACCAAGTGCATACAACCCAGAGCTGGAACTTCCTTGGACTTCACTATAATAACAGCCAACGACAACAGCCAGGCCTCCTGGAAAGAGCAAAGTACGGTGAAGATGTCATCATCGGGGTGCTCGACTCAGGTTCGCAATCTCAACCAATAATTCTACCTAGCTTAGTAGTGGGAGACAAACATATATATGCAGCATCAACGTTACATTGGCTGCCCTCTCAGAAACAATATATCGGTTGATCCGTGTATGCTTCTGTTGCTATTACAGGCATATGGCCAGAATCACTAAGCTTCGACGATACCGGGTATGGGCATATACCGGCTCGGTGGAAAGGCACGTGCCAGACCGGCCAGGCTTTCGACAGCACGAGATGCAACAGAAAGATCATCGGCGCGCGGTGGTATGGTCGTGACCTGAGCGCAGATGCGGTTCAGAAAAACTTCATGTCGCCCAGGGACTCGGATGGCCACGGTACACACGTCGCATCGACGATCGCGGGCAGCCTGGTGGAGGGCGTGGGCTATGGTGGAGTCCTAGCCACTGGTGTGGCACGTGGCGGAGCGCCGCGTGCACGTCTAGGCATCTACAAGGTGTGCTGGGAAGGCGCGGGCTGCTCTGGCGCCAACGTCCTTGGAGCCATCGACGACGCCATACACGATGGGGTGGATGTGTTATCCCTCTCATTGGGGGGAGGCGCCGATCAGGAAATCCTTGGGACGCTGCACGCAGTGCTACAAGGAATCTCCGTCGTGTTTGCCGGCGGGAACGACGGCCCTGCTCCCCAAACGGTGTCAAATGCCAATCCTTGGGTGACCACGGTGGCCGCGAGCACAATGGATCGCTCTTTTCCGACCCTGATAGCTCTCGGCAACAATGAAAATCTAATGGTATGTGTTGATCGCGAATTAGCAATTTTCAACTGATCCTTATTTGCCAACCTTTTTTTATTTTCATGTTTTTGTGGAAATCAACCTATTTTTCTTAATATGCAACCATGCATGTGAAAAGATCTACCAACATGCAATCATACATGTGAATTCGGTAAACATTTTAGAACTAATATAAAACAATATGTATTTATAGTTTTCTTATGAGTTGATATATTTTCAGTTTCAGTTCTATAATCTGGATATCCATGTTACATAAAACGGAATCTCACTGAAAATATTTTACAGTGGATTTCCACAGCAAAAGCGCAGAGTATCTCACCTACTGTGTGCCATTGCTTTAGGCTTCCTTAATGTAACCTAGACTAAGGAATTAATCACCGGAAAACCGCTCTTTTCTTAAAATAAATTCAATTGCTTGCAGGGGCAATCGGTTTACTACAATGCACCTCAGAGCAGCAACCACTTTCAGGGCCTTGTTCACGTGTCAAGGTACATAATCAAATCAAATTTGCTATGACATATCTAGATGTGCTCTAAGTATTGCACATCTAAGTTTTATACTATCTTCGTCATAGTTTATAAGGCCTATGCGTACCTTTAGGTCGTCAATTTAACCAACATAACATAAAATATATAACATAAAAATTATATCATTTAAAATTTCCGATGATATGATTTTTATAATATATAGATTATGTTATGTTGGTTAAATTGACGACCTAAGGGTACGCGTATGTCTTATAAACTATAACGGAAGTAGTACTATTAATTTCACATGAAGATTCGTTTAGATATATTTTTAATCTTTTTTCTTTTTCTTTCTAGTTTGATTGAATCACTTAGATGTGTAATAACTAGAGCACATCTAGATGTGCCCTAGATAAACCCTAATTAAATATAGTATAGCCACTTGACACGTTCGATTGAGTAAATATTCTCTCTATTTAATATTCTTGGGCCTTCATTACAGCTTGCAGTCACTTGCGTCGATGAACGTCAACGGAAAAGTCATATTGTGCTACAAACCGGCGCAGCCCCGTCCACAACTCCACGAGTTCACCCAGGCCATCAAAGTCATCGCGGCTGCCGGCGCCAGGGGACTAATCTTCGCGAACCACGGCGAAAACCCCGTTGAAAGCCTGGAAGATTGCAACGGCGTTATGCCCTGCGTGCTTGTGGATTTCGAGGTCGGACAAAGAATCCTATCATACATCCACGCCACAACGTACGTACCTGTGTCTGATTCTCCTCATAGACCCGACGAATGGCACCTACCCTTATTTAATTTATTTATATACGGGTTGATGCCCTGTGTCATTGTAGGAATCCGATGGTGAAGGTGTCGCCGGCCATGACCGTCGTCGGAGACGAGGTTTCATCGCCGGTAGTTGGCTCGTTCTCGTCAAGGGGTCCGAGCCCTTTGTTCCCTGGCACACTCAAGGTATTTATTTCTTTTTGTTACCCGGATCGATCGATACAAATAGACACTCTTGTATGTGGCTTATCTTTATATGGGCATGTTGGAATGCAGCCTGATATAGCAGCACCGGGGGTCAGCATCCTGGCGGCCGTAGGAGACTCCTACAAGTTATTGTATGGGACGTCTATGGCATGCCCTCATGTCTCGGCGGTCACCGCTCTGCTCAAGTCTGTTCATCCCAACTGGTCGCCGGCGATGCTCAAGTCCGCTATCATCACTACTGGTATGCATGCATTTACACACAGTGCACCGATCGTATTCCCTCAACAAGATTAGCCCATGTGTTTTGCAATACACAGCTAACTCAATCATCATTTTCGGGGATATGATCCTTTGTTGCAGCATCGGTCGTTGATCATTTTGGTATGCCGATCATAGCACAGAGCACACCAAGCAAGCTTGCCGACCCTTTCGACTTTGGTGGTGGGCACATTGACCCAAATAGGGCCGTCGACCCAGGCTTGGTCTACGACGTGGATGCAAGAGACTACATAGAGTTCTTCAGGTGCACCCGGCCTGGATCATGGGTGGATGGATGCGATGAAAACCAACTCAACCTCAACCTCCCGTCAATTGCCGTGCCATATCTCGCGGCCAATGTCTCGGTCTGGCGTACTGTCACGAACGTCGGGCCAACAAAAGCGACGTACCGAATGATGGTTGAGGCTCCAGCTGGAGTAGCAGTGTCAGTGGAGCCATCTATGATCAGTTTCACCAAAGGCGGTAGCAAATCCAAAACGTTCATGGTGACGTTCATGGCAAGGCAGAGGGTGCAAGGTAGGTACACCTTTGGTAGCTTGACATGGAAGTCAGATGGAAGTACCCACTCGGTGAGAATTCCGGTTGCAGTACGAACCGTGATATAAGAGTTTGGCAAGTATATGCCCAGGCGTGCTAATTATTTTCCATTATGTTTTGCGATGCTCGTTTTTTTTCGTTCGTATTTCATTGGTGCAAAGGTGTTGAACATCCCTACATTGGAAAAAATACCGTAAGCATGTTGTGTGAGTGTTTTTTAGGCCCAGACCTAATAACTGGACCTAATTGTATGTATGTTGTGTTTTGTTGGATTTTCAATGGTATTGAATAAACAAACTGTCATTTGTGTTCGTTCATTACTTTGCGGTGTAGGGAGTACTCCATGCTTGTCTGTACGGTATTGTATTTTTTCTTTCAAATAATCAAATTTAATACCATGACGTTGTCTATAATCAGAGCATCAAGTAGGTCTCTATACCGTAACTCCTCTTTTTCCTCATATGGATGATTGTCATGATCCAAATATTCCAGCATCATGAGATAATGATGTACATTAAGATTTTTTTGGGGGATATGACCTACTGCTGCTGTTGTACTTCCAGCAATCCCGAGCAAATGTGCAGTCCCGAAACAAGGGCGGTGTAGTTTTCTCAACATTCTCATGACAAGGCACACAATCAGTATAAGATTATAAATGGAAGAATTAACCATTTAGAAGACTTCTAGTGTTGGATCTATCATACTAGAGTATCCAAAAGAAGATTTTAGACTTGATTCTCCTGGCTCCCTTCCAAAGTGGCTTAAAGAGAAAGTGAGCCTGGCAATTCGTAAGTATTTGCACTAAAGAAATATTTTTTGTTCCAAATGTAGCTTCATTTATCAATACTGGTGGGATTGTAGTACTGTTGGATCAAGCTTTGAATTTCAACAAATTGATCAAAAGCTTGAGCTGACAGAGGGGTGTAGAAATTTTCAACCAAATATTCAAAAGAGGCAAAGTGAGCAACAATAATGATTTAATGATTGATTGCAAAAGAGTGAAGCTTGGGGTAATGAAGCTTGGGGTATTTTACTTCTAATCACTAGTACATAGTGATGTGCGCAACTGCCTACTAGTGGTGTATAACACACGACCAATCAGGTGGGATGCTTTGCCCGAACAAATTCCTTTCACACACGTTGCCTCCACCACATGTAGCAGCAAAGTGAGGAGCTAGCTGAGGATCTCGTGGCGTGGCTAGGCTCAAAAAACACTCTACACCGGCTTATCTTTGCCAAGCTACTAGTACATTTTTTTTTGCCGGGGCTACTAGTACAGTTTTGCTTATTCTACTTCTACATGCGCCGTGAGCAAACAAAGCATAAATGCATCATAGCTGCTTGCTTGAGCTGATCCCGCGTTATACATAATGTGAGGTTAAATCGGTCTATCTATGTTGCAACAATTTATATTGCCAAAAATTATGATGCATCTTAGACGTCACATTTCAAAAATCAGTTGGGCAGCCGACCACAACAACATCGCAATACCTTTGATTGTTGTAATACAACCAGTCGCCATCGGTGAACTAGCCACAACATCAACGATGCTCCCGAAACACCAATACACTGGGTGAATGTCCCAAAGCATCGATGACACCACCGCAACAGTCGCAACCCCGACGAAAGTGTCGAGTATTGTAGCATCGCACAGCTAACTTTGCAGAATGGAGCTCCGGCTTTGCAAAAAAAAAAGGTTGAGTGGCTTGAAAAGGAGGTTGTTGACGTTGCATCATTGCATGCTCAGATTGTAACATTGAGCGCATATCTTTCATTGAATCCATAATAGAATGTTGCAACTAAAATGATATTTTTAACAACCGCAACAACACGTAGATTTAAAAAATCACAGTTTTGCAGTAGAACTATTGAGCAGCAAAAATGAAATGACGCAGCCGCCCTTGCAAACATTATCCATGTCGCACGGCATATTTGGGCCGCGTTAGCTGTTCAACTAAGCCGCCGTTTGCAAAATTATTCGACGAGCTACAAGCAAGGACACTCATGTGTGGGTTTGTTTGGATTTGAGCCAACATCTACCCAGCCAAAAAATTCATGGTGTCTGCACGTTGTGCGGCTGTTTGGATTGGAGCCAATTATTTGTCTTGCCCAGGCTACATCGGGGGTTGCAGTTCAATTTCACAGCAATTCGTTGGCAACAAGCGGGCGACACAAACGACTACCGATTATTTGGTGTGCCAAGATTGATGTGGCTAGCGGAGGCCGAATCCAAACATCTCCACATACTTTTCTAGAGAACCACCATTATTTGGGCTAGGAGGGGAGAGGAGGATGTACACTTGGTCAACTAGCTCTACCACAAGATCTATGTACAGCAGAGGTTGTTGCATTGAGATATACTCTGGACTCTCGAGGTGTCAAATGAGCATCATCACCTTGTTGTATGCAAATAACTTAACTAATTCCTTCGAGCTCTATGACAACTCGGCTAATCTGAGAGGATCTCCTCTAGCTCAGACCCCCCTCTCTGACCAAAGGATCATCATCGGCCTTGGTATCGATTGCCAATTTTGTCGCAGTTGGGTCGTCCTCGGTGACCATCTCTTCTCCCCCAACAACGGGGTCGTCTTCGGTGATCATCTCGTGTCCTGTCCTTGTGGGGTCATCTTCAGTGTCGAATCCATTCACATCTTCGTTGGTATAAATAGGTTATGGTGGTTCAAAAATGGATTTTCCTATTCTAGTGCAATTAACAATTTCTCGATTACTACCGGGGCTTGATTTATTTGTGTGGCCTTTTCAAATATACACGCAACACTGTAGGCATGGAACTCACCTCTTCTTGGCATGACTTCCATGGTATCTCCCATGAATCCGTTCTAGACTAATCACACCTACGATGAGAAGTCATCCCATGACATATTTCTAAGGGGTAGAGCTATTTGGCATTTGTTCGGATTGTTCTCTTGTGTCTGACATGTCTCCTACGAGTAGAGGTATCACACGGTCAGAATTCAGAATAAACTAAGATGAACAAGAAACATTCAAATAGCCAAAAGAGATGTTCATCGGATTGAACAGAATCATCACCTCCGCCCAGCAAGTATTTTGGCCATGTTGCCAAATTGTTGTTAGTCAAAAAAGCATCGCTTTCATCATAGATAATGATATCAATTGCAACCATGCGGGATGAGTATGTCAAGAATGGACTCAACTCATATTTGCTTCCAATGATTCCTTTGTATGGAAATTTGGAAACAGTGATCTAAGGGGTGCTAACATTCCCTTAGATGATAAAATTTTGATGACATATAACCCATATTTTGTTGGTCAAAATTATAAGTCAAAGTTTGGTACGAAAAACAAAGTGGCCTTGTATACAAAAACAGAGGCTAAATCAAATAGTTGTATCTATGGAATGTTCCACATACATTTACCAAATATTGCACATCATCAATGTGAGGAATTGATTATTGAAAATAGATTTTCCAATATTACCATGAATTAACAAAGAGTCCTCATAATGCTCATGTTCCTTTTAGATGGATCTAGAAATCGTGTTGTTTGTCAAAAAAAAAATTTGTTTGCTTATACTCATTCAAGATAGGGTAAACACCAAAGATTTCTTAATTATGTTTTTTTAACATATTGAGGAGCATAAATGTGTCCTATGCAATGAAAACATCGTTGAACACCTCGTGCATCTCATCTTCATATGTTTTTTTTTTAGCGGTAAAAACTTTATTCAATCATAGTAACATTCCAAGGGATACACACTGGGTCAGGCGGTTCCAGCAACCAAAGATACCTGCCAGGATTTAGAGAGGTAGAGAATTTAACTAACCTATGGGCTTCCTTATTTAAGTTCCTACTTTCAAAAACAAACTTGCAACTATCAAAAAAACTTAGATTAAAGTTGATCTCCTTGATGATCATCTCGTTCCTTCCTCCTCTGTTTTGGTGAATGTCCTCCACCACTCCCTTGGAGTCACATGCAATAATGATATTGCGGAGCTGTAAATCCCTCGCTAGGGATTGGGCTTCCCGACATGCCAGCGCCTCCAGACATGCCGGGTCGACCACACCATCGTAAACGATTGCTGAAGAGCCGCTGTAGCGTCATGTGTGATCCCGACATATAGCTGCTGCCGCCCCCCTCTTTGTAGCCCTGGCTATCCCACCATCGACATGAAACATGGAGATGCCAATTGCAGGTGCACTCCAGTTCGTCTGTGGGGCCCGAGCGGCAGTATGATCTCCTGTTGTCGGCTTGATGTTGATGGCGTCAAGCTCCGAGATGAAATTTTGGACGAAACAATGCGTCGAGTATGGGCTCTGTGTGATTCCTTCATGAATATACTTTCTTCTTGAATTCCAAATTGCCCAGAGAGTTACTGCCATAGACACCATCTCTGAGTGGTTTAAATTTAACCATAACTTCACTTAGCATGGAATGGGCCGGGTCCAAATCTTGACATGCATTATATGTTAATTGAAGGAAAAACTAGGATGGACCACAATTGTTTTTTCAAAGAAGTCTTGAGCACAACTTGTTGGTATATTTGGAAGTACATAAATGGCATTATTTTTGTTAATCAACAAAATAGTATTGAGCAATGTATTTACTCCTTTAGAGATATCTTCAATATGGTTATGAAGATAGGTACATCCATTTTGAAGCTGGCATGCATGACTGATTAGATGGGCTGGTTTATTTTCATGTTTTTAAAAATGGTTTTTCATTAGTTTCCCATGTCTTCTTATTTTTTATAACGTTCACAAAATTTCTTAAACACATTTTGAGCTCCTATTGCACACCTGTTGTGTCATGTAAGATATGAAATCAAACGCCCATAGCATCCATATGTGGGTCGTGTGGTTTTTAAAAATCATTAGTTTATTTTAGGATCCTGAAGATTTTTCAAATTCGTGGAATTTTTAAACTCTTAGAATGTTCTTGAAAAGCATGCATATGGCTTCAGGATTTGTGAAAAAAATGAAATTTCGTGAACCTCTCTAATTCATGAAAACATTGTTCATATCACGTGATCATTTCTCACAATTTTTTACAGAAACAAAATGAAATATAGAAAATGAAAACCTTAAAATGAGAAGAAAAGATACTATCCGTGAAGAATTACAAAGAAAAATAAAATTTACGAAAATAAACATAAAGGAAAACCCAAAACAAAAAAAAAATAGAAAAATGTACTCCCTCCGTTCCATATTAGTTGTGGTTGGTTTAGTCCAGAGTCATACTGAATCACCGACAACCAATGTGAAAAAGAGGGAGTACTACGCTAAGAACCCAGAGCAGTTGAATCGCAAAAAAAAAAAAACGTTTTACCATACAGGGAGAAACTCAAACAAGAAGCGCACCGGTTGGAGTAGCAATGATATGGATCGACATGCATATGGCTGATAGATAATCTATCCTGAATATCTTCTAGTCTAGAGAAAAAGAGTTTCTCGCTCGAACGCCTTTCCTTCCTTTCTTTTGAGATTTTTTTTAGTTGGTGTTGTTTTTATTTTTTGAGTGTATATTGTTTTGAGAAACGAGAACGCTATTATATTCCAGATTCGCAAGTTTGGGCTCCTTCTTCCATCCAGCGGCGGCCCAGTGGCCTAAATATACATACATACACAAGTCCTCTCTTTTTTTCGGGAATACATAAACAAGTCGGTGTAGAGTCGGAGACCCGGAACCGAGAAGGGTTGCTCCCTCTTTTTTCACTTTATATTATGGCGGAAACTCTAGGTCGCTTCATTGAGATTAACACCTCGGGCGGCGGCGGATTTCGATTCCATCCCTCTCCGTAAGTAAACGCGGCGAATTCTCGATTTCCCTTCTCGCGGCCCCTATCTTGATCTGGTTTGGTTTGGTTTGGTTTGATAATCCTCGCCAATTTACGACTAATTCTTCGTGAAGAAGGAGCGCAGAGAGATTGTCCGGCGGCGGCCATGTCTGAAACCAGGGAGAGGGATGCTTCTAAGGATGAAGGTCCCGAATATTGGCCGTATGTATTGTATACCACACCCATCTTATCTCGTCTGTTATTTTGCATGCCTCGTAGTACGGTTTATACCATAAAAAAAATGTTTACAATCCCAGTTTCGTCTAGGACTATCATCTAAACAGCTGCTTCATGCAAAATCTCATCTTCAACTTTCTAGCTGTCGCTGATTAAGCTCCATATATGTTAATTTGCAGTTTCGACCCACGATTGGAGACCTGGGAAAACCCCAGTTATAGATCGTCGACTAAAACTGTTGACGACTTGGCCGCTGCCTGCATTGCAGCCCACAGGCTTCAGATTGCCCGCAGGCAAGAGCGTGAACGCGAGACCTTGGTCTCAGGGCTCAACGCCTACGCCAAGCAAAACAACATGCAGGTTCACACAAATTACAGTTGTTTCCAAGTTACACACGCAATTTATAATTAACTTACTACCCCCTTCCTTTCTAATTACGTATAAGATGTTTTAACTTCTAGTATTTTTTTAATCCAATTCAAATGTATATGGACATGTTTTTTCTGTATTTGTTCACACCCTTATGCAATTCATATTAAAATATTCAAAACATCACATATTTATGAGCATATGCTTGAGCTGAATATACCAATTATTATACTAACTGAGGCGGCATGCCATTGATATATATTGCAGCCAGATGAGCTGGAGTTTGTAGAAGTGAAAGGGAGGGCTCAAGTCATTCATCTCCATGAAGCCAGAGAATATCTGCACTTTAACTTTGTAGTGAAACAAATGGACGGCACAACCAAGTTGTTTTTTGCTGAGATAAATCCCTGCTGTAGGGGGGACAAGGATGTGTATCTATGCACCCCTTTGGAAGACGATGACTGCGGTATGTATGTATATTTATATTACGTATTATTCACCCTTAACATTTGTTGTTGGCCATCCTGAATGCTATACGTAATTGATACACTTTTCTTGATATCTTTGAAGGCCTTTGTTTCGGGTGCATTGAAGACAAAAAAGACCTTAAGCACCCCACCAGCCGAGCGTATTTGGCTGGTCGCGATGATATTTACAGTGATTGTCATCCCTACGTCGAGTATATGTAAATTGTTGTGTCTTGTTCACCCCAGCAGTGGTGTGTATGCCGCTGGTCACGATCCGTATTGCAACTACCCCGAGATTGACACTGATGATGATGCTTATATGTAAATTATTCTGTCTTGATCACTCTTGGTGAGAATTCTATTGGGAATGACTACTATTGGGAACTGTAAGCACTAACCACCAGAGGCATGGAATCAAAATTTCAGGAAACATTGATAAAATGAAGTACTGGTTGTATATGATCTGTTAAGAAAAAAAATATTCTGGTGAGAAATATTTATGTTGCTCAACTTCTTGGACTCGTGAAATGTTTATGTTGCTCATATGGCATCAATGGAGGGGTGATGTCACCACTTCTAGCAAAGAGAGCCATAAGAAAAAAGGAGAATAATTTAAGCAGAACAGACACATTTCGACCAGCTACAGGCAAGGAAGCCGATGTTACAAACTTTTTAGACAACCACCATTGTTTGGGCTAGGAGGAGGGGAGAGGAAGGATGTACACTTGCACAGCTAGCTCCACCACAAGAACCTATGTACACCAGAGGCTGCAGATCTAACTATACTCTGGAGGGGTCAATGTGCATCAGTTTCTTCTACCACATACAACACTTGCATTGTATGCAAAATAATTTAACTAATTCCTTCGAGCTGCACAATAACACAGCTAATCTGAAAGGATCTCCTCCAGCTCGGAACCCTCTTGTCTGACCGAAGAATCATCGTCAGCCTCGGGGTCAATCGCTTCTTCTGTCGCAGCAGGGTCGTCCTCACTGACCGTTTCTTCTCCCAAGGTGGGGTCATCTTCAGTGATCATCTCTTCTTCGGTCCCTGTGGGGTCGTCTTCAGTGTCGGATCCATCCGCCTCTTCGTCGGTATAAACAGGATATGCTGGTTCACCAATGGCCTTTCTTATCCCAGTGCGGTTAACAATTTCCATATTATTACCAGGGTTCGATTTATTTTCGCCGGTCTTTCCGCATATGCATGCGGCGGGGTAGGCGTGGAATTCACCTCTTCCCGGCATGACTTCCATGGGATCTCCCATGAACCCTTTCTGGAGTACTCGCACCTTCGACGAAAATTTGTCCCATGACATATTTCCCCTGTTTGTAAATAAGGGGTAGAGCTGCTTAGCATTTGGCCGGATCGTTCTCTTGTGGCCAAAATATCTCCTGCAAAGAGCAGTGTCTGAATTTAGAACTGAACAGAAGTACAAATGATTAGGGCAAGTACAATGGTTGATAAGACTTTTTTATCTCAGCTTCGCCACGTAATTTAGATATGACAAAAAAATGATATACAATGGGTTCTATCTTAGCTTAGCTATAATAGCTAGAGGTTCCTAAATTTGTGGTGAGAGAATTATTGCTAAGAGATCATCTCTTAAATAAGAGAAGGCAAAGCCTTTTTTTAATTTCTCTCTCCTCCACATCAGCACTTATCCTATGTGGCACAGCTAAGATAGCACCATTGTACATGCCCTAACAGATATATGCAATGAAAGAACAGAAGCATCACCTCCGCCCAGCAAGTATTTTGGCCATGTTGCCATTATTGTTAGTCACAAAAGCATCACTTCCATCACAGACAATGAAATCAATCGCAGCCATGCGGGATGAGTGTGCCAAGAATGGAGTCAACTCATCTTTGCTTGCCAATGATTCCTTTGTATGGAAATTTGGAAACAGCGCTTTGAGGGGTGCCAAAGTTTCTTCCCCTCCATATATCTCACCAGAAGCAGCATATATATGGACATCACTTCCATAGCCCAATGCACTCAACAGCAGCCCTACCTCCTCAGGAGTTAGTGGGCACCTACCTTGCCTTCTTCCTTTCTCTGGGTTACTTGTCTGAAATTTAAGAACATAACAGGTTAGCAATAGGCAGCTTTAGCTCATTATCTAAGTAACTGAGACATGAAACTGTTCATACATGCAAGGTTTTCCATCGCTTGCGAATGGCGCCTAGATCTCTCCTCTCCTTTTCTCCACCACCATAGTAACAGCCAGAAAAGGCAAGCATATCACTTTCAAATCTGCCATAAAGACAGAAAACATGTGTTCATCCAGAAACAAAAACATAATGATGCATGCTGCAAGATCTTACAAACAAAATATTCTTTCACTTTCTTCTTTCCTTTTGATTAGTTAGAGTACTATTTAACCTTCATAATTTTCCCGTTCAAGTATATTTCAGTTGAAAAGGAGAACCGGCTGGATCAGAAAAGGCAACTACTCCCTCCATTCCATAATTCTTCAACTAAAACCACGACAAGAACTATGGAACGGAGGGAGTAGGTAATAATCACTATATTGTGATGGCATTAGCTGTACTTGGATAATAATAAAACAAACATGCTTCTTTCCAAAAGAATATATGAATGGAGTATCCTGAAACTCTAGAAATTTAAACAGCAGTTCTCAGTGGGAGAGATTTGGGAGTGTTGAGGATTGAAGATTCATTTTCAATTTTGTATTTAGACGCTTCTGTATTTTGTGGTGTAAGTATGTTGCCGGTTGTCATGAAAACAGAAGGTCACATATATGTCTTATTTTGAGAGAGTTCAAGCCCAACATAACAGCGGTATACATACTTTCTGCCAGGCCCAGGCCCAAGAATTGTACTTATAGAATAACATATATCAGAGAAAGGGTCATTGGTTATACTTGCAAGTTGCGACCAAGAGGATGGGGAGTGAACTTAGATATGTAAAATTACGAAGAAAAGAAATGTGTAGATCAAGGACAGCTTCAACTCGCTGTACCTCAGATGAAGAGCAATAAAATATCTGTTCTTCTCTCGCATTCTCTGTATTAGCCTTTCACCCAACTCTTGTATTGGATCAGTAAATCTCAAAGCATGGTAATTTACTCTGCAGCGTAGTTTTTGTAGGTCAGTATCCAACTTATTTGAGAGTCTATAGTCATATTTAGTCATTCGAATAACCTGCAACACGAGACAGATCGTAAATAAGCTATGTTAGTGCGGATCTTTCATTTACTGAAATCTATCGAATTGAACATCATCCACAAAATGAGCTAAAAGAGAAATTAAACTACAGATAGAGGCATAGAAAACAACACAATGTAGCAAGAAGTTGCAGAATGAATAGAATGCCAGCACAAATGGAAAACATCCCTACATAGGTAAATTCGGTAAAGGTTGTCCAAGTTAATAAAAAAAAATGGACCGTCAAAGTATCAGGTAAAGTAACTGCCCAGTTAATCTAACAAATGTCCATAAATGCTTAACAGAGTTTAATACGTTGACATGTTGTGGATGACAGAAAAATAAGGAGAATTTCGTATAGAACTAATATATGACAGTGATGAGGGCTCATACTTCTTTCTAAAAATGAGGGTTCCTACTAAGCCACAAGGCCAACAGCTTACATGTTTCTTCAGAAGTGCAGGCAGGACACGCTTCAAGTAACATTGTTGAGTACACTTTCGGGGTACACGCATTTTATAAGGCCGCACAGCTTTACCTCCTTTTTGTGGAGGTTCTTTGATAATTTTGACATCCTTCGCAAGAAATGAAATGAACCAGTCGATATCAAAGATTTCGGAAAAATTGCTGCAGCAGATATTGCATTAATTATAGAACAAGTGCAATTGGTTCACGTTAAACAATCAAACAGTCATAGAAGAGCATGTGTTCAAATTTGGAAGCGGTCACTACTTGCATACCTTGAATCTTTCCAGAAAGATGTTTGGTCCAGTATGGGAACAACAAGTGTGGCGTTTAAAATGCGCGCAGCAACTACAGCATCAACTATCTGAAAATAAGAAAATGCCATGAGTTGACTGATACACACAGTCCAAAGATGAAAGACAGAAAAAAGCACACGCCCACTTTAGAGATACAAGTAACAAAGCATGAGTGTTGCAGTAAATTGTTATTATGCGTAACTCATGAGTCATGAATGAGGATGGAAACTATCAAGTCTAAAGCCATAAAAGAAAAGAAATAAGGATCAAGAAACAAAGGAAATTAGTGTCGCATAGCATACTGGCAAATAGATCTGCTTTTCGGGTTTTTCTTGTTTGTTGTATGTATGAACTATGTTGATGATTTCTCTAATGGAAATGGACAGGAGGGCCCATTGTTTAAAAAATCCAAATAAATATCACATGCTTCTAATGTGTACGTCTAGCCCACCAGGAGCATATCAAATGTATTGGGGCATTGTATCAGAAGAATGGTATTTTGATATTTTCTTGGACAAATAACACTTAGAAGGGCGGAAGAACAAATTTAGATACCGCAAATATTTGAAGGAGACCCTGATGAAATATCTTAGAAAATCAGTGAAGATGAGGTTAGTGTTATTAATCATATCCATTAACACGGATGAGAGCATATTCATACAAGGGAGGGAGGTCGGGACAGGTGCACCTCACCCCTGTTCTCTGCTGATTCAGACCTCCACTTGTAAAAATAATCAAATATCGATCTGGTTGCGTGGTGACACTGGAATCTGCAGGGTTTAAAAAAAGGCTTTAGGAGGGAATTAGTAAAGTTGTCGTAATACAAATATGGCACCTGCAAACTATTCCCAAAATGTAGCACTCTACAGGCACTGAAACACATACACACAGACATTCATCATCGACATCATGTAAAGGGCTCACCGAGAAATTTTCTGCTAGAGTTACTGCATCCATAGAAGTTGCTAGCGAGCTCCGAACCCCACAGACCATCTCTTGCAGTCCATCGACTTGTCTGCATTTGGGCAACACAGCAATCAATCAACCAAACAACCATTCAGTTGTATACGGAAGCTAAACATTTCCTACGAAAAAACACCTCTAGTACAATAGATGCTACCACGCCATCAAACCCTGAAGTAGTGGACGTCTCTAACAGAAGTTCATTAAACCATGTCACAGTTAGCACTTCGATTCGGGGGAAGTGCTATGTGCCTATCCAATTTAAAACATATTCACACAAGAGAATTCCAAAAAGGGTGCGCCGGTGCATTCAGACTAAACCCTCCCATTCCCATGGATCAAACCAGATGAGCTATGGTAGGGCTGCACCAGGTTACAGAACATCAGCTATCCCAATCCGATATTTATTTATCAAAAAATACATCCCAACACATGAACCATGATCAAATCATCGCATTGCCGGAGGGAGACGTCGCTGGCCGGCCTCGGACCTCGGAGGCCTCCGTCTCGTCACCAGCCGAAGCGGATTTTGGCCGTGCGCTGACACACGGAGAGCAAAACAAGACACCGAATCGAACTGCGCGAAGGGTCGGAGGGGGAGGGGAGAGCCGGAGCGGGCGTCCGTACCGGAGGGCCGCGGAGGGATCGGCGGGAGAGGCCGGGGTGGCGGTCGGCGAGCGGCGGCGCGGAGATGGCGATGGAGAGGAGCGAGACGGCGAGGAAGAGCATGAGGAGCGCCGCCACCGCCGGCAGCAGGGCGCCGCGGCGCGGGTGGGCGCGGCGCCTCGGGTGGCCCATCTTGGGCGATAGGCGGCGAGGGGAGACGGGCGGCGGAGGATACGTGGGGCGCGGCGGGGCGGTCGCCGGGACGGCGGCGGCGGACATAGATCAGGGGCTATGGCCTATGGCAATGGCGCCGGGGATTTGGGGGCTGGAGACATTTTTTTGTCTCTAGCGCACGCACCTTGCCGGAAATGGAGATTTCCATTTGAATATTGGCTGGCACCGTGTGTTTTGTAATAAAGCGCTTGTTAAACGTGTCCTCGCCTTGTGAGTGAGTGAAAATGCAATGGCGCTTTTGTACAAAAAGGAAAAAGTGCCACCATGAATTCTTCTTAAACACAAAAAGGAAAATGTACCACATGCAATGTTTATGAGGATATTTATACGCGCAATCAACTTTTCATTAATTCTGCTTAAAGCTTATAGTATGTTGACAAAAAAAGTTAATACCATCATTGCAGAGGTTACTTAAGTAAATTGACGCCCAACCGTGATATTGATGTCCCTCGATGAACGATCGGGATGTTGAGGTGCAAGAAAGGATAAACGATGAGAGAAAGTGGGACATAGAAAAGCTATGCACGCCCCCCCCCCCCCCCCGGGCATCCCCACACAGCCGCCACCTCCCCAGAAAATCTAGGGACCATCTGCCTCCCGTCGGCGCCGCCATCGATCCGCCTCATCTTCGATGGCCTTAGAGTCATGGCGACGCGGTGGATCATGGTCCTTGCCGGTGGGTGGGCTCTGTAATTCGTTGTTTTTTGAGTTTGTTTGGGCTTTGTCTCCTGCTCAGGAGATGAGATGATGATGGCTCCTGAAGATGAAATAAGGATCTCCCTGTCTATCCCACATCCCGGTAGTGCGTCAAGCATCATTGGCGGCGTGTAGAGGTGTGTCTTCGGTGGATCTGTCCTCAATGGATTTGCTTGTAGTTCATCTACTTTTGTGTCTTCAGGTTTGATCCTTTCGATCTACTCTACTCTTCAACGGCGACGGTTGTTGTTCTGACGCGTTGGTCCTATGGGGGCCTTAGCACGATGACTTTCAGACTGTCTACTGCAATAAGTTTTTCCCGGCTCGGGCGAGGGAGGGTCGGTGACGGTGGCGCGCCTTCGGCTTGCTTCAATTCTTTTAGTCGTCGCTAGGTGGTCCATGGGTCTGGATATAATTTTTTATAATTTCTGGTGTTTATCGTACTACCATGTCTGAAGATAAATAGATCGAAAGTCTTCTTGCAAAAAAAAGCGGCAACATAGAAGGACAACAGTGTGGTGTTGATGAGATGAACACTAGTCATGTTGATCAAGGTTTAGAAAATAATAGAGAAATGAGGTGGACGACGGCCATGAAAAAGAGAGTAAGAAACAATGTGTTAATAGGTCTGATTTTCTCAAAAAAATTAGAATATTTTTAAAATGTTTACATCTTAGAGAAATGTTCATAAATTCCAAAACAATATTCGCATTTTTTTAATAATGTTCACAATTTATTTAAAAGTTCAACTGTGTACATGTTTTCAAGATATATTCATGTTTTCCAAAAAATGTTCACAAGGAGTGTTAAAAAAATCATATTCTTTAAAATGCTATCAAAAAATATTTTCAATTTAGAGAATTATCCTATTATCACTGTGTCTTTTGCTGAATCGCGCGAGAGCTATTTCTCACCACTAGACCTATATCTCGCTTACTATGAGATATAACCTGGCCTCGCGTTTTGCGTCCGAGGACCCAATGCTGTAGCACTTTATCTAATTTATTATTACCCCTCAAAGAAATTTAATTTATTATTGGTTTTTCTTTGAGTTCTATGTTTTATCCTTTCGTTTCATGTTAATTGTCGCTCGAACGGATGTATCTAGCATTAGAATACATCTAGATACATCCATTTTAGCGACAGTTAATATGGAGGACGTACCTCTTTTCTTCATCATTTTTTCACGCTTTTCTTCGTTTCTACATCAGTTTTTCGTCGGTTCGTTCAAATTTATGTTTCTCTTCGCTTCTTCACTGATTTTTATTTGATTTTTTCTACACATGTTTCCTATACACAATGAATATTTTTAGTGTACATCCGGAACATATCTTTCATACGTGGAGATCATTTTTTACAATACACGATCTTTTTCATAATGTATGTTTTAAGAATTTTGGTAAATACATGTTGAACCTTTTTCAAATATGCAATAAACACAATTTAATGGAAATAAAACTTTTTTATACTAAAGAATGTCTTTCTAGTTTTTTTTAACATATGTCTACATTTTACATACACATTAGGACATTGTTTTACATGTTTAATAATATTAAATATGATTCACAATATTTAAAACAGTTGAAAATTGTTGTGAATATGTTTAAAAAGTTAATAAAAGTTGAAATATTTTTATGAATGATATTAACATTCCCTACAACTTCGGGAATATTGGTATAGAGAGTATAAATATTATTTTTAATATTATAAGAATATTTTGGAAACAACGAATTTTTCTTCAAAATCTAATCTAGATTTTTCTAAATGTTTTATAGTAAAGATAATTTAAATTTTAAAATAGTTGTAAAATATCATATATATGTCTTGAATCTTGTGACTATTTTTTAAAATGTTACTACATTTTTTGAATGCTAACAAAAAATTTGTTAAGATTAAGCTAACACTATGATAATATATTTTTCAAATTCATGATTATTACCTTTTTAATTGAATTTTATTTTTAATAATAAATTATTAATGAAAAACGAGGGAGAAATTAACTAACCTGGAAGCTACTCAGTATGGTCCATTTATACTTTGTCTCCAAGATGCCTCTTTCCGCCCGTAACGACATTTAACTTTCTTGTCTGCGGTGTTACTCTACTGGTTTTCTTTTGTTCTTTTATTTTGAATTTTTTCTTAACTTTTTTAACACGTGTCTACAATTTTCTTATACATTGTATAATTATATATATATTATATGTATACATGATTAAATAATTTAAATCCATTTAAATATATGTTTTCATATTTATATTTTCCATACGCATTGTAAATTTTTAATATACATTTTAAATGTTTAAAAGAAATAAATGATTATATTATTTTTTACATAATATTTGAAATGTATTTCCTCCAGACATGCCTTTTCAATCATCTCGAGATTTTTTCCAACCAAGCAACTTCCTACACACTATTTGTTTTTTGAGACAAACCTACACACCAATTGGGATATGTGTTTTTCAGTACAGCCGTAATTCAAAAGCCAGATTTTTAGAAACTGGACTTGGATGAGGGCCCTTCAAGTTGGACTCGAGGAGGGTACGATAATTGGCAACTCGCCACAAGCGCTTTTACAAAATATCAATACCTGTGGAGTTAAATGCACCATTCATACATCAACTTGTCCCCGATGCTCACTTTAGTACATCAACTCGCAAAAGATATCAATTTGCTCCCTAAACTTGTCTCGCGGGCTCACTTTGATACAAATGCAGGCCAAAAAAGTCTTTTATTCAGGAAAAACTAAAACCTTTTTGAAAGAATCAATTTTGCCGGGAAAAATGATTTTTTCGAAGAAAAAATATTGTTCCACCGACAAAGAACATCCCCCCCCCCCCCCGAAAATAATTTTGTTAATTGAGAAAATATTTCCACCCCAAAAACCATTTTTGCCAAAAATAAAATTTACCCTGAAATAATTATTTTCCGCCCGAAAAAAATTTGTACAAAAAAATTATTTTCCCCAAAAAAAGGTTTTTACCAGAAAATGATTATTTCCCACTATAAATATGTTTAAACCATATTATTTCCCCGAAAACAATTAATTTTACATGTATGTGTTTTCGGGTAAAACATACTATTTTATTTCGGGGAAAAAAATTCCTTGGTAAAAACCAAATATTTCTGGGGGGGGGGGGGTAATTATTTTCGGGTAGCTCCTAATTTGTAGGGAAATTTTTGGGATTTTTTTCCGGACAAAGGGTTTTTTTTTGCACTTGTATCAAACTGAGCGTGCACGACAAGGTTAGGGACCAAATTGATACGTCGGGCCCCGAAGGAAAGTTCGATCGAAAGAACACCAATTCAAAACAAGGCCGATGAGTCGTGAATTCATGATTGAATGAAAACCGAGGAAGACCAATCGGTCAAAAAGGGAACCAATCAGCTCATCCTAGACACAACATTAATTAAAAAACAATACGACTATTTTCTTTACATTGTTATTTTAAATGCACATACTTTTTAAAGGGAAAACAATCAGCTCATCCAAAAAATATATGCATTATTAAAGTCATGAATATTTTTATGGTATCAACATCTTACATCTTACATCTTACATTTTTAAGAAGTTGCTCCCCACTACTTCCAATTCTCTCAACATGCAAATACTTCACCTCATCATATATGACACATCATCCTCCACTAGCATATTTCTCTCAACATGCAAGCATGCCACCTCATCATCCAACATGCATGAGAAAGCCCCACCTTAATATGCCACTATGCATAATTAAAACCCACATACAACATGCATGCATAGGAATTTTTATTTTATTATGATATTTATATTAAATCCATATATTAGTTTAAAAGTTATTGTTTCAAATGTACATGTTTCATTTAACCAAACATTTTCACTGAAATATTTTGCAAAAAGTTCCGCAACAACGTGCGGGGCATCATCTAGTTTTTAAAAGTTACATGGCCTTTTCTAATGGTATCAACATTTTTTAATAATGCATACAAAATGGATGCTTGTTGAACGACTTTTTACTTTTAATACTATATTTCCCTTTCAGAAATGTAAATATATCTACTACTTCAAAAAGTAAGGTTTTATATTACATCACAATTTTCTGTCAACGCCCCTTTGTTCAACCTTCCATATACGACTCACTCTTTCAATATATTTTCACACATCTTTTATGGAATAAGTCAATCGCGGTTCCAAATGAATCTTTAATAAATATCAACTAGCAAAAAGGCCCGTGCGTTGCAACGGAAAAATAAAATTTTGTTTTATTGAAATGGCTATTTAAATTTTCATTCTATCTCATCAAGATGGGCCCACCACGACCACACTCACGCAACATCTGTATTCTACCGTCCGACCTTGAGTAGATTGAATTTTTGAGATTTTTTTAGGGTTGAGATTTCATAACTGATGTGCATTTCATATAAAAAATATTCATCAAAAAGGAGATTTTGAAGTCTGTTGATTACGTACACATTTTATAGAAAAAAAAGCCTATGCAAGATACATATACAACGAAGCATATTTTAATTTTGTTTTTGCCTAGCTCCTCCTCGTTACATCATACTTGCATACTTGCATGGCACATCATGCATGTCGCTCGTTTAATTTTCAGCCAACCAGATCTTTCTTGCTTATAATTGGAAGCAACCCCACACAATCTCATCTAATATTAGCCGATCAATAAGCCATTTTATTTGAGCTCATTAGAGCAAGCAAGCACACAATCCCTTCTCTTAAAATAGATTTGACTCATATTTCATCCCTTATTTCTTAATTTTTAGGTTGGCTTGCTTATTTTCAAAGAACTCATAGATCTTTCTTGCTTATAATTGGAAGCCACTCCACACAATCCCATTTAATATTAGCCGACCAGTAAGCCATTTTATTTGAGCTCATTAGAGCAAGCAAGCACACTATCCCTTCTCTTAAAATAGATTTGACTAATATTTCATCCCTTATTTCTTAATTTTTAGGTTGGCTTGCTTATTTTCAAATAACTCATAGACCTATAAATATTGAAGGAATTGGATGTAAAAATTAGAGTAAGCCCAATAAGCCCACGTAGGTCCAGTCGTACGAGCCATGATAAGCTATGTACATAGGAGCTCTACTCATATCAGTAAGGCAACGTGGATTAGTTGGCTCGAGTGTGCGATGAAAGGTCTGTTTCGAATCCCATCCTCAGAAAATTAATTTTTTTGCACGCACGCACGAATTGTACGCTGATGATGTCATCTATATAAGATGATGACGTTAGTAACGGATGAAAAAAGGGAAAAACACACTTCCCTTTATTATTAGATATAGATATCTAATTTATATGACTTTAAAAAGAATATGTGGTTTTATCTTACAATTTTGTGCAAAAGCACAATGGAAATTGTTGAAGGTATCTCTGTCCATCTTGGATTCCAACAAGACTAGGTTTTCAATCAGAAAATGATCAAATCAAACGGCTGATACATAGACCATGGGCCTTCGAATTAATCATCCTGGTCTGTTGGGCAATTTGGCTCACTACGAATGACCATATCTTTAAGCACATACCTCCAAGCTTGTATGCTTGCAGAGCGAAGTTTAAAGAAGAAATCAAGTGGACCCTCCTCCGGATTTCAAGAATGGGTGGATGCTTTCAGATGAGATGATTTGTTTATACCTTTTAAATTTTGTAACTTTGATGCTTGTTGTTGTTGTTGTACTAGTTCCCCTTAGGTTTTTCTTTCAATTTTTTGTGTATAGTTCTTTTTTCTTTTCCAGTAACTTCAACTTTGTAGTCCAAAAAAATACGGCAGAGTCCTGCTGTTTCCCTAAAAATATATTAGATTCTTGGAAGATTGGTGGACATATCATAAACCACTCAATGATCTTTGTTTTACAAAAATATATTAAATTGGATGATGCAATGTAGAAAGTTTCAAGTTTAGAAGACCTCTCTGGTGTGTGGGTGTGGGGTGGGGGATACTCCAAATAGATGGGATGAGATTAGATAGTTACGCTAACATTGAATTGAACGTGGATAAATATTATTTAGTTTGATCTCTTACTATTGATGGTAAATATAATTTTAAGTCTCCTTACAGATAGTTGATACTTAAAGATTTACATTTTTCGCTTTTAATTTATGTGAAAGGTACAAATCCCTCCCGAAAATGATGTCTTAATTTGGATCACGATGCGTAACAGCGGTCACTAAAGACAATATTCTCAAAAGAGGTTGGAATGGAAATCCAAAATGTGTTTTTTCGGGATGATGAGATTGTTGATCATATATTCTTGCAATGTTCTAAAGCTAAGTTTTTGTGGAGTCTTTTAAAGTGCGCTTTTGAATTCCAACTCCCTGTAATGTCAAAAGTATAGTCTCTACCTACTTGTCTCAGTTTGGAAAAGAAAAGAAGAATGAAACTAGGTGGACATTTCGACCTTATTATGGTCTATTTGGAATTGCATACCATAAATGATATATGTTTTGATCTCAGAAGTGTGTTTGGTCCCTTGGTGACTCTTCATAAGACTTGCTCCCATGCCAGCACATGGTCTATCTTGTAGGAAAAATTAGGTAAATCAAGGGATAACGATATGGGGGTAAAGCTACTCAGTGGAGCGACTAACAAGTGAAGTTTTTCCGATATCGAGGGGGTGGTGTCCTGGAGTCCTTCATCTAACTAGTGGTTGATGGTGAAGATGAAGATGATTTTTGGCGGGATGTTGCTCTTTGTTGTATTAAAGCTTTAGGATCTTGTCTGCTACAGCTGGTTGATTTATTTTACCTCCATATTCACGTTCCTTTGCTCCCGTCTAATATGTTACATACTTATGTTTCTGATACGTTTCGGTCCTGGTAGTTTGAATTATATATGATCTTAAGTTTTACTCAAACTGGTGTTGGGGTCGTGTCCCTCTTAGTTGTGATGGTGGGTGTGCGTGATGTTGACGATGGTCTAGTCTGTGCTTTTCAGTTTGTCACCTTTAAGGACCACTTGCTAGTTTTTTTTTCTCTTTTAGTGAATGATATATCCCCTCTTGATTTCCTTTAAAAGAAACCATAAGAGATTCATACAAAGCCATACAAGACTACCGTAAATAAGGTGTTGATGACCACTGCAAAACCCAAATGGTGGAAAGCTATGGGAAACTTGAATGCAACCCAGCTCTAAACCAACATTTAGCAACCTTCCGTAAGGATGGCCATAGTAAGAGTGAATTAATCTACTACTAATATAAAAAGCATCAGAGGGGCTGGACCATTTGATCTCGTACGTCCAATGTTGTTAATCTAACAACCCAGATTACTCCCATGTTGTATGGCACAACACCTCTAAACATACCAATTATGAGACCCTCTCTAACAGATGACACTTGGCAATAATAATTAATGCACGACAAGTCAATTAATTCTCTAATGAATTCCAGTAGCAAATCGCTCTAATCACAATTCTTTCCATCCCATCATCTTTCCCACGCTTCTTTACGTGCTTGCGTGCTCATGCTAATAGCTAGCTAACTTATGCAGCCTTTGTGCATGTATGTGTGTATCCATCGAGAAAATTAGGGCAATGATATTGGGTGTATTTTCATGGCAGTGGCCGTCGGCGTCACACGGAATAGGTGCATGTACATGCCCACTAGACGACAGCGGTCGTGCTCCATGGCCTGGCGCGGGATGCGCAGGTGGCATGTACACGCCAGATACACAGACTTCTGCTTCGGCCTTTTCCATCGTCCGTGCGGGTGCTGAGTAGGAGCTCATCGTCGTAGACGCCGTCGACGGTTCTGACGCACGCCGTGTTGTACAAGGCTTTTCGTTGATCGCCTCTGCCCCTGCCTTGTCACCTCATCGGCCTCTGCCTCGATCCTGGGGAGGCTTACGCTCGTCTCTGCTCTATTCCATGCGGCGCTCCAGAACTTTGGTTTCTACTCCTCTTCGCTCATAAACGAGCTCAGCAGGCCGACGACAATGACGACAAGGATGATGCCTTCGTGCGTCAGAGGGACATCCACCTCTATTCGTGTTCAACCTTGCCACGTAAGTAAAACCGCATGTAAAACCATTTTAATCAGGGCGAGGGGATGGTTTACCTGGTTTGGGAAAGCTCAGGGGGTCAAATGCCCTGTTTTTTTTAGTTTAGAGGGTGAACTGACCGGTTTATGAAACCCCAGGGAGTTATGTGGACTTCTTTCCTCCCGTCTTTTCATCTTCTAATCCAAACCATCTTCTCTGTCTGTTCCACACTTTCACCTCGCCACCGAGGCACAACAGAGCAGCCGCTACTGGATGACAAGGACGAGGCAACGGATCGATTAAGAAATATGGCTGCACATCCATCAGGATCTTCTCCGCTCACGTCGAGGAACATGGTCGTGGATGGTGGCGGAGAGAAGCGGCCCTGCGCCGGCGGCCGTGGCCGCGGCGAGCTAGCCGGAGAAAGAAAGGGGATTTGGTATAGGCGCTGGGAGTGGGAAACTTAGGATTAGGAACACGATTTGTTAAAGAAACATTGGATAAGCAGTCTGCATGCTTTGAGATTTGGTTTTGACAGGTGTCTTCGATTGTATTGGCTCTCACGATTGTTTTGTACGACTCGGGTCGTATAGGATCATCTTCCCCGTGACACCCCCGCCGCCCCTTCTCCACCACTCCCCCGACGCCCCTTCCCCAACACTGTCCGCCGAACAGCCGCTGCCGCCCATCCCCGCCGCCACCGCCGCCATAAGTTGATTCGTTGGATACTTATAACTTGAGTGTTGGATGCTCTAATTTTTTACAGTCTTTTGTATTTTTTTGAGTGTTTCATATAAGTTAAACACGTGTGCTCGGATGTAATCTTGTTATTCTTCTACCATATTTTAAAGAGATGTTTTTTGAGTGTTTTATGTAAGTTAAACATCTTTTTTACTCTGAGTATAATACATTTACTTTGTATAATTTAAATCAGATGAATGTTTTTCTTTGCAAATGAAATATGAAGATGCTTTTCATAAATTCAATCCAGTGCATCATTATGTTACTTTATCTCATTAAAATTAATTCAAATAATTATCAATTGATTTTTTAGATAATCTTGATTTTATATTTTAGATTAATCAATGAAATCATTGAAACGTAATTGTTTATGGTTTGTAAATGTATCTCCCGTAGCAACGCACTGACATTTTACTGTGAATTATAAATTTGCCCACATGTGCAATCATGTGCCGAGCATAGAATTTTGTTAATGTGCAACCGCGTCATGAGCATACAATTTTGTTAATAAGACATAGACTCGAAATATTTATTTGATATGTGGAAGATTTCATTCATATGTCATTCATAATGCTACAAAATCTTTCTATATTATTCATAATGTTACAAATTCTTTTAAAAAATATGATATAAAAAAGAATAAGAAAATTTATTTTTACGGTTACACGTGCGTTGCACGTGCAAGCTTACTAGTTAATAATATAATGCATCCCAAAGAAAATTTTATTATGTGGCAAGTATGTTACTGTACCATAAGCGTATTTCATGGTAAAATGAGTTTTCACCTAAATATACAAAACTTGGATAATACCGTATACATGCAACTATTCATTATATACTTACTAGATACTAATGTAGACTGTTAATGTATTCATATTATTAGTCTAAATTATTGTTCATTATGATCAGCCTAACATACACATAAACATACCAGCTTGCTGGTTTTTATAAATGGAAATCAAGGAGAATCCTTTTTTGCTCAAAAGAAGAAGAAAAACAGACTTGCAACCAATCCTATGGCGTCCCGACACGTCGCCGGGCGCGCATGCAAGTTGAAGTTGGGGCGACGACGTAGGAGCCATGCATGCATCGGTCAATCTAGCTATAGCCTCGGTGCCCACCTGCGTGCGCCATAGCCAGCCAGCTCCTCTTTGCTTTTGAACGTAGCTAGACACCTAGCCACGTGTGAGCGTGACCCGCGACCGTTGGATCTGTCACGATATGATCCAATAATTCGGTGGAGCATCCATCTCCATGTCGCCAGGAGTGTGGGAGCTAGCGTTGGATCGGTACACACATGCACGTAGGTAGGAAGGACGACGCAGGCAGGCTGATCCCGTGCATGCGTATCGGTATACGTACGTATATATGTGGACAGTACAGGATGAAGTGATCTTTGTGCGAAACGAGCTACCAGCTTAGTTCGTACAGAAAGTTAATAAAGTCCTAAATTCTATGGAAATAAAAGACGCACGCACTCGCATCGATCGTACGTAGAGTAGCCGGGGACAATTCCACGCGCGGTCCATGCATGTTGTAGCCGGCCGGCCAGGACGCATGTACAACTGTGCATGCATGCATGCATGCACTGAGGCGCGTAGTACGTGGTGTGTGCTGCCCGACCCATGGACCGATTAATTCTCCCTGCCGTCTGCGCGCGTGGATCCAATTCCAATAGGACACGCGCTGACACGTCTGTCTACGTACATGAGTGCGCTGTGGTGCACCTGGCACTTTTGTGCACTAGTGGAACCTAGGAGTGCCCCTCTCTAGTGCTGCTCCTAGCCCCCTACAGCAAAATATCACGGTGCTCCCAACTTTCAACATGTACAGTCATGAGAGTACATAAAACCGACCCCTAAGCGTTCATGAACAAGCCCGGATGAATTTATGAACAACGCTCGACCATCTCTTAAATGTGCGCGTTTACAACTGCATCCCTCTCATTTAGCAAATCCTCAAAGATATACAATCTTATATATACAAACACGCATAGCATAGAGGAATTCATCACATGCCATTCTGCTAGCTACCTATATATGGTCGAACTTCACACACGGCTGGCCTTGCCATTAATTGCCCTTTTTCATCGTGGAGGTAGCGGTCGAAAATGCAATATGGATCAAGGTGGATCTGGTCACTGTCAAAGCTATTTAGGGCCAGTTCTTTTGAGCTCTGACTTATGCATAAACTGCTGTAAAAATAAGCCTCAAATAAGCTGCTGTGAAAATAAGCTGTTGAGAATAAGCTCGCGAGTTCTTTTCAGGTTTTCTGTTTTCGGCTTATTATTTTTTATGTATCCGCTGAAAATTCTAATATCATTCATATCACCTTCATCGCCTACTAGACATCACGTAAAGTCAAAAATTGTGCTTTCATCTATTTATCATCATAACAGTACAAAACAATTGTAAAAATTAATATAAAAATGTAAACATATAGCAATGAGGTCAATTCAATACACATATAGCTGCACATCTACTAAACATCGCCTAAAATCAAAAATTGTAGCTGCACAAAATATATAAACACTAACATAATAGTCACAAGAAATTCGTTTATACATAAAAAAAAGAATCAAAAAATCTGAAGAACTAGGCCAGGCTGGAGGCTTTCCTCGCCTTGTTCAAGCGCTGGAGGCTGGCTTGGCCGGCGTTGGGCCAGAGCTAGGCCGCCGGATCTGTAGGGGTCGTGGTAGATGCGTGTGGCGGAGCTGGGATCCGACGCCCTCGAGCTCAGGTAGGCGTCTGCATTCCAGAGGAAGGTGGGGGACGAGGCGGTTTCGGGCAGAGGGAGAGGAGGGCCACCAGCTGCGGAGGGCGGTAGGGTCGGAGGCGGGGTTGGTCTGGCCCGACGACGAACCCTAGAAGGGGTTGGCGGCGGCGGAAGTCCTGGGGAGGGGACGGAAAGATGGAGGTGGGGAGAGTGACGAGGGGATGGACGAGATGCTTGTTTCGTCCGTGTTAGCGGTGGGGTGGCAATTTCTTTGTAATATCAATTACGTATGAGGGGCACTTCGATATACCGGTTCGGCACTTTGCGGGAGCTGCCCCTACCCAGCTTATTTCCACTGTGAAGCCCAGTGGAGGTAAGTTAAGCCCAACTATAAAAACGAGTTCTTTTGGGCTTGTAGCTTATTTTGGCAATAAGTTGTTATAAGCTGCAAAAGAACTGGACCTTGATGCGTCACCGACCACCTCCTCTCTAGGGGGCGGGGCCGAGAGCCCGAGAGGGCACGGTGCCCGGATTTGCTTCATTGCGAGGGCAAGCCCCATCCGGCCTTGCCGCTTCTCTTAGATGAGGACCGAGATGGCGGCAAACTTCTCCTTACATGTCGAGCATGCCACTTCTCGATCTGCCGTTTGTGGCGGTCGTTGACCCCAGAGTCGGACCCCGACGTTGCGGGATGAGACTCCATCGTAGGGGGTTCCACTGCCATCCCAAGGGTGTTTGGTTTAGGGCGCCGATACCTCCAACCGCCACTCTCAGCCTCTGGTTCCATCGATGTATGCGCCTCGGCCCACTGGTGTCGCTGGATCCAAGCCCTACTTTCGTGGGGAGGAATGGATTCTTGTCGGAGCTAGTACGATGATGGAGCTCGAGTTTCCTCCCGAGACACGGGGAGAGTCAGCCGAGCGGCACACTCCTCCTTGTCCTGCATGGGGCCAGATCCCAGTTGACGGATCCGGAGTTGTCGAGCTCAGATCTGCGGCCCACCATGTCGAAGAAGGAAGGTGGTCGCCCTAGAGGAGATGGGGGGGGCAAAGCAGAACAAAATGGAACTAGAGTGAAGTGGCTAGGGTTGGTACAAAATGTGGATAGGGACACACATCTATGGGCTTATTAGGGTGGGTCGATACGATGTGGTGAATACGTCCGGGCCTTCCTATATATGTCCCACATATGAGCGGGATATGTGCGGTGCAAGTCAGCTCAGATGTTTGGGCTGGCTATACGGAGGCAGGTTAGATGGATATTTACTGTCTGGGTAGTGATCGAGTTGTCTGCCCAAACAGTTTGAGGGGCTTTGAGGAGTCCGGTTGTAAATGCTCTAAGTTTAAATGTTCAAGAAAAAAGTATTTAATATTCATGCCATATGTACCCGATATCTTGTAAAAAAAATCAGGTTCAAATTCAAAACCCACACGCACACACACACAAAAAAGGACAAGGGCAGAGATAGGTTAAAGCCAGCAGGGGCCATGGCTCCCCATCCTTGGTAATGAAAACATGAAGATTTCCACACATCCTAAAACCGTTTGGTATAAGCTTTTTTTGCGGGTGGAATGAAAGATGGGAGCACATGATATGCACTCCTGCCCCTGGATGGACAGCCCTATAAGTATCAATCCTAGCAAAGTGCGTGCATGGCTTTCTGATCGTTAATATAAGCTTTCAGATGAAAGTAACAGCGATGCGCGCGTCTGCATAATAAGCTTTCTGATCTGGATGGAACTCGATCTAGGTGTCTAGTCCATCACGTACGTCTCTCGCTGCCTGCCGGCCGGTGCAGTTCTGTTATTGATCTCGATCCTGTGCGTGCCCATGCATGCATGTACGGTGCAGTTTGGTTACTGATCTGATCTCCTGACTCCTGTGCTGTGCGTGCCCATGTACGATAAAGCGATCACTGTGCACGAGTTAACTACACGTACGATCCATTGACGTGAATTAATACTACTGTTAAAAGTAGTGGGCACGTCTCTGGATGTGCTGGACAAGAGAAGTGTGGGGCTAATCTGGATTCAAACAGGATGGCGGGCGCGCGAGAGACACGAGAAGTAAATTATTAACACAGGCTCTGTGATCGTGCGTACGTACGTACTTCCTTTTGCTAGCGCTCGGATAACATCCATCTGCATGCATGCTAGTACTGCTAGTTAGGATGAAAACGAAATGAAAACGGACGAAACAGGGTGTTGTTACATTTGTTTTTATATTTTTTTGCAGAAGCGAAAATGAATATAGAAACCCCGAAAATGAATATCAAAACAGATATTACCGAAAACCAACATGGAGCGAATACAGAGCGAACACGAAACCAGAAGTGTGTGTTATCGGAACTCAAAAATCTTTGATCCATAGAGAAACCAAAAACCTAAATACTCATTTACATGGTTACAAGATAATATTAATTTGTTAGTGACTTAGCGCAATCTTGTAGTAATAGTGGATAAATACATATGTATCTAGTTGATTACGTGTGTGATCGTAAAATTTGTGTCTCACATGGGTCATTATACACATCCTATCATTGTGTGTTGTCTGATGCTTGGGATACATAGCAGACATAGTCTCATAGTAAAATCGGAAGTTCCATATTCACGAAAACGGAAAGTTCCGTTTCCTTCTCTATTCCGCCGGAAAACACCGTTCCGTTTCCACATAAAAAATTCCACTTTCATTTTTGTTTTGCAAATTTCGGAAAGTTCCCACTCCATTTTCGTCCCTACTACTAGTAAAATATGTTTTTGTTCAAAGATATATACTACCTCTGTTTATTAAGATAGAATGTCTTGGCAGTTCAATTTAAGTTGTCAAAACATAAATACTAATAAACAGAAAGTGTACAACATAAATGAATTACACTATTTAGAAAATACTCTTTAGAAAATATACATTATCCAAATATTTGAGATGCTATTTGTTGTTTGGAGTTTAAACTTTAAAATATTTGGCTAAGTATAGTAAGAAATATCACTTATTTATGAACTGAGCAGACTGGCTTCTTGAGAGCCGAAAGCCTTTCCACCAATGGAGATGCAAAACTGCGCCCCAAATGAACGTGATAATATGAGCTCGGGTTTAAATGCTTCTTGATGAACAGTAATTTTTAAAACAAACATTGACAAATGTTAAAATGCTTGCACGATTTTATAGCAAAATGACATTGGTGGCAGTTGCGGCAAAAAATAAAGTCAATGCTTCAAAAATGCCATTTTCAAAAGCATTTTGGAGTAATCTTTTTTTTTTGCTATGACTTTCATGAATGTTATTTCATGATGAATTTTTGCAAGCACTTACAAGATTAGCCAAAGTTTGTAAAAAACAGTTTTTTTTACTTTTATCCGAATTTACTATTCACTAGGGAGCATCATTTGAGCTCGGTAGTAAAGGTGATCCCCCCCCCCCAAGATGTTATCTCAAGTCATGATGTCTCGACTGCAACCGCTTATTTCTTTCCCCGGTGAATCCAAAGCAAACTAGTTTTCTGAGATGGCGGTGCGTCTTTGAGAACTTCATCCTCGTCCCAGAGGTTGTCCAATGTTGTCTCATACCTGGGGCTTTGGCCGTGGTGCTCAAACTTAACTTTCAAAAGGCTTCCGACTCTTTGTTTTGGGCGTGTCCTCGGTGTATGGCTTTCCCACATCGATGACCAAGAGATCGATAAGGGGATCCCTTGTCGAAAGGGGTTGCGGCAAGGGGATCCCTTGTACCCTTACCTCTTGATCCTGGTTGGGGATGTTCTCTAGAGCCTCATCCTTGCCATCAATGTTGATGGTGGCCTCAACACCCCGTCATCTCGTCGCTCATGTGCCCCATGTTGCGATACGCGGATGCCACTTCTGCTTTGCTCACCCTGGCGTCACCCTGCCATCCCTCAACAGTTGTCAACTGTGGTGCTGGCCCCACCCCTAACCATTCCTGTTAGTTCGGCAACCTTCAATTCCAATGTTGGTGAACTGCACCCCTCACCCCTAAGATAGACACCGAAACGGTGCTTCTTTGGTAAAACCAAATTGTCCCGCTTCTAACATGGACACTAGGACTCTTCTTCGGCGAACGAAGGCCTTCCTCTACGGCTCTCCTAACATGGGTTGTTTGTTTGGTCAATTTACGGGTGGCTAACGTGAATTCATATGTACTCGTTCTCCCTTTCTCAATGAAGTGATGTGTAATTCTCTTGCGCGTTCCGGAGGAAATGTAACCCGCCAAGCGCACACGTAGTACGGTATTCGAATTTGCACTATATCGAAGCAGGTACTCCTAGCCTACTGTAGCAGCTAGTTTAGTCAGTACACGGGACAAACGTACGCTAACACACGATGACGAACACACAGTTGACACAGAAAATACCCGGCGAACAGAACAGTCTCGGCCATTCCGCGGTACACCGTACACGTACTGCTCGGCGTTTATTTTCCCGATGCATACGTAGGCGTGCACGTACTACATGCACGGAGATGAGATGAGGTGGGTCATGCATATGCATGCACGGCGGAGCACAGCAGTTGGCCGTGTACGTACGTACCAATAACGGCCTATGCTGTTGCTGTAGATGGATGGATCGGTGGAGTGGTCCGGAGGGAGGGACGCGCGTGACTGACGCTGGGTCGATCTCTCTATATATAGCTAGGTGGTAGAGGACGTGTACGTACGTACGTAGCAGCTGAGCTGATCCGAGTACGTAATGGCGCGTTCGATCGAGAGGTGCAGTGTAGTGGCCGGCCGGTCAAGAGCTAGCTAGAGCTAACGAGCTACATCATCATCACCACCAATCCCGTCCGTCCATCCCGCTACGTTCCGTCTGTCCGGGAGCTTGAATTCGATAGGACAGGGCCTGGGGCCGCCATGATTGCCACCCACAGCTAGGCCTAGCCTCGGTCGCAGCGATCGCACCATGGCGCGAGGACGTAGTGCGCTATGTGCGTGGTGAAGTAATGCGGCCGGCGACGGCACGGCGGCGGCAGCAGGCAGGACAGGACGCAGTGAAGAACCAAGGGGAGTTGCATTGCATTTGCATGCAGCCAGCTAGGAAATTAAGGCGCTACGGCCGTCTACCTAGGTTAGGACTAGGTGCTGGCGGCCAGCGCATGGATTCAGAGACAGCGAACTAAAGAGCTCTGGGCGCCGGCCGGAAGAAGTAAAGGGCGGGGAGGGCAAATCCATCCCCAAAGAAACGAGCACGCCGGCCGTCCCTCCCTCCCTCCCGTCTCTGGTAGTACTTGCAGTTGCAGCAGCTGCTCACTTAAAACGTCTCAGGACGGTCGTTCGGTCGGTCGTTACTTATTAATGAAGACGCCCGCCACGTGTACCGCAACGCAGATCGGCAAAAGCGACTGTTCCTGTTCCGGTAGTAAGATAAACTCACGCACGCACACTCTGTCAGCCAACAGCAGTAAGTAACCAGAACTGCCACTTATAACGGCCGGGATCCATCTATCGAGTTCGTGGGTGCATGCATGGAGGTCAAACCGGCCAGCCAACAAGTGCTCAGTGCACAAATTGTTAACCTGGACAACTGTTTGGAGGATGATTCGTTATTGCATGTAGCATACACACCACTGTTCCAGCCAGGTACATCATCAAAATAGATACTCATCAGTACAGTACATTATTACACACTTGCGTACGTACGTACGTACGTACTTACGTACGTACTTACGTCAGCCAACAGGAGCCAACTAACCAACGACCAACTACAGTAAACAATTAGCAAGCACAAACAAACCGGAACGTATTAACCAAGTTTAGCACGCGCGCATGCATTGCATGCATGCATGCACCAAAGAGTACGTGTTATCGACCAGTAGGTGATCAATCAGCGGGCGATCTGGGCCTGTAGTGTGGCATTGTAGCCGGCCTGCTCCACCTCCCACCGCAGCTTGGGCGTCGCCGGGTCCTCCTCCTCCACCGCCACGTACTCCTGCATGCATATATGCAACCCCAAACGAATCAGCGTCGTCAGTTCACAGCCGATGCATGAAGACAGCTCGACACGTGTAGCTAGGCGACTAGCAACATAAAGCTACTCCTAGTACGTAGGACTTGGCCGGAACGGAAGCAGCTCGATCGGAACTGGCCGGAAGCGGACGCCGTCGTGCGCAGGGAAAACGGACGACGGAGACCACCCGGCCGGAGAGCGACAAGTGAAGCTAGGACCTAGCCTAGCATGAAGCTGAGCTGGTGGCCGCCGTGCATGGACCGGATGGACCAAGCTAGCTAGCCATATGCTCATGGAGATGCAAGAAGTTGACAGCACCAAGGATTAGTTGGGTTTGGTTCTTTACCTCGAGCTTGTGGACGAGGTCCCTGGCGTCCGGGGCGCTGACGAAGATGTGGCGCTGCGACGGCCGGATGAAGCCGTCGTCCACGGCCTTGTCGATGAAGGCCAGCAGGAAGTCGTAGTACCCCTCCACGTTCAGCAGACCCACCTGCATGCACTCAAGCATCCTCCATCAGCAAAACTAATACACCAGCTAAGGACCAAGTAGATGAAGATGAATTCAGTTCATAGCTTGCTTAACTGGTTTTGTGTGGATGCCGAGCTGCGCCCATGCGATGACCTCGAGCAGCTCGTCGAGGGTGCCGTAGCCGCCCGGCAGCGCGATGAAGGCGTCGGCGATGCGCGCCATGGCGGCCTTGCGCTCGTGCATCCCCGACACCGCCACCACCTCCCCCACCGTCACCCCCGTGATCTGTTCAAATCATCAATTGTACGTACGTCAGCTTCAATCATGTGCATGCATGTAAGGTCCTGTTGACCATGGTTACATCGATCTCGATCGTGTCGTGCGTACCTCCTTGCCCATGAGAGTGGTAGGTATGACGCTGCACATCAAAGAGAAAAGCAGAGCGCGACCGCCGTCAGCAACTTGGACATGGATACTGTTATTAGCTCGGCCGGTTGGTTGCCGGTTGGAGAAACTTGAGCGTCGACAGAAAGGTGGCTACAGTGGTGGTGCGTACGGGAGGAAGAAGAAGATGGAGGAAAGAAAGCAGACAATCGATCGACAACTGATAATGCAAAAGGTGTAGGTGCATGCATGCAGGGATGGACGAGGGACTCACCCGATGACGTGGCCGCCGGCCTTGTGGACGGCCTCGGAGACCTCCCCCATGAGCCCCAGGCTGCCTCCGCCGTACACCAGATCCATCCGACGAGCAACCTGGCACCGATCACACACGATGCATGTCCAACACGCTTAACTAACTAACTAACCAACGAACTAACTAACTAAAAACCATACACAAAACGTGTGTGATTAGCTTGATCGGTTAAGCACGTACCAGCTCCTTGCCGAGCTCGACGGCGGCGTCGCGGTAGCTGCTGCGCTTCCCGGAGCTGCTCCCGCAGAACACGCACACCCGCCGGAACCGAGGCCCCTCCTCCAACTCCACATCCACCGCGGCGCCCTCAGCAACACCACCGCTGTGGTTCTTGGCGGCCGCCGCCAGGATCTCGTCCATCCCTCCGCCGCCGCCCTGCTGCATGCCTCCCAGCTAGCTTAGCCGCCGACCGCCGTGCGTACCGGGCGTGGAGAGGAAGGAAAGCAGTTGTGGTGCCGTGCGAGGTCTGTGGATCTCGTGTGTGGACTGTGGGCTGCTGGTGGCGACTTGTACTGCTAGCTAGCAAGGAAGGAAGGTTCAAGGGAGGCGGGTGCCGGCAGGGCAGACGGATGCAGGGGTATATATCAATATCATGGCGCAAGGGCACAGGAGTTGGTGTCTTGGTGATGCATGGATGGGCACACGTACTACCAACAGGGAGTTACAAGTGTTTATCTTTTACCGCGGTTAACGCTGTGACAGATCGATGGATGGATCGATGGAGCATGTGTATATACATACGTGGGGTACATACCAGTGCTATATATGCTATGAGAGACCCGTTGTTGGTCTGTCCAAAATGAAAACGCTAGCCCGGCCGCCCGTCTAATCAGGGAGAGTACGTCGTAGTTGCTATAGCGCTCTAGCTGTTATGACCTAGCTGAGCTGCATGTCCCCCGTAGTACGTACCACCACTGCAGTGACTTGAATATACGCATTGATACTTGAACTCGCCGTCCGTCCGTCGAGGCAACCAAAGTGTGTAGCCACTTGGGACTAGCTAGCTGCTAGGACGTAGTACGTACGACCTGCTAGTCAGTCCATCCATCCCGTCCTAACTAATCTGTGGAACTGCTAGGCAGACGGATGGTGCCGTGCCCATGCTATGCACCCGGCATATTTCACGGAATTTTAAGTCCGTGCCAATAGTGGATTCGGATATTAGCCATTGATGAAACTTGATAAAATTCGGTATGTATTACTACCCCCTTAATGCTACACCGAGGTGAGTTGCCTTCTCCTTTGGACCGTTTCCTTCTCCAAGGGATCCACCACTATGCTATGTGAACCGCGGCGACGAAAAGACTAAGTTGACCGTTTTTGTTGATTTGAGGGGCCACCTTTAAGGGAAAGGCACAACTGTATTTTGTAGGATTTTCATACGAAGCGGACACTAGTTTCGACTGATGACAAGCGCGAACCATTTTTTTGGTAATAGTTGTTGTCACGGATGACAATTTCAGTACATATGCATGACAACTCTATGTAATTGTTTTTTCTTCAACTGTCACGCGTGTAATGGATTTGCCATCTGTTTCCTTTACATGTGTTGCGAGATACCATCTTTTAGTTCACACTTGCCATGTCTTGAAACGGCTGGTCATGCTATATATATACTTACCGAATTTTTATTTTGCCACTCCATTGATGTGCGCCCGTAAACATTGATCTGCACACTTAGTTGAGGGCCGCTTTCATCCATTATAGGCCCACCTGCAACGCTTGATAGTGTCGCATTACTTTTTTTGCCAGGACGATCAATAAAGGCACATAGATAAAAAAAATGTGGTCCCCCCCCCCCCCCGCGCGCGCCACTTCGATTCACATCATCCCATCGCTCCTTTGACGTCTTCGTCTTCGGATCGCTGATTTTGAGCTCCAATGCCACTAAGGCCACCACCACGACCTCCAAAGTCCAAAAAAATCCCAACCGTTGATGTGTCGATGAACGCTGGCCTCTGGAGCCCGATGAATGTTTTGTTCCTCCAATTGGGGTAAGAATTCAACATTTATCTTGTAGTTGTTTTGTGATCTGAATAACTGGCATGCTCTGCTACTTCGTGTAGGCAGAAACCTCCCACACAACTAATCATGATTCCACATCAGTGTCGCACTGATCATCTGCCCGATTGTAGCTTCACAAGTAGCGACGAGCTTCAATTTCAATTGTCTGTAGACGCCATCGTATTCACTCGGAATGATTTGATCAGGAAATTTTTGTAACAGCCCAGTTTTCACAAAAATTAAAAAAATTGTTTTCGGTGTGAATTGTTTGATTGTCTGATTTGTTTGCGGTGTTTGCATCCCCGATTTATCGATCGGCGATTATTTTTCCCCTCTTATCTCGTATCGAACGGAGACCGACCCTTGCCACCCTGACACTCGACCTTTGCGACACCGGGTTTCACCCGATCACCGTCGCGAAAACCGCACGAGACCAGCCGCAGCCAACGGAACGAAAACCCCGTTTAATAATTAAACAGAATATTTTTATAGCGCGCCGGAAAGTGTTTTCGGAACGGTTCCAACGCAAGGTTAACGCCTCCGGCTCGACGCGCTGATCGCGCAGTTCGAAGTTTCACCCTAATCGGAGGTACTGTGGACCCCCGGCGGTCAGAAACGTGAGCACCGCGCGCGTGAGAGAAAAACCGGGGATGTTTTTGCAAACTGCCAGCCACCGGGCTATATAAAGACCACCACACTCCCACCCATTTCTAGGGTTTCCCTAGCACAAAATTTCCAGCCAGACCCCCTCCAGATCCAGCGGCCTATTGGGCCGCAGCCCATGGGTGAGGCCTCGTCCGTTTTATTTTTCCTGGCACCCTGTAATTTTTTGCTAAGTCTGAGATAAATTGTTGTTGTTACGTTTTTGCGATTAGATCTGCGATTAAACCGTAGCTGCGATGAACGTGCCCCCAAAACGAAAGTTGATCAGAATTGCGTGTACTTTAATTCATCTTTTGTGAGCATTTGCATTTGAGGTCATCTTGATTGTGTAATTGTGTGTTGAACAGGGCATCAGGCCGTTAAACTGCTACTTTTTCCTGTTATGTGCTGCTGTTATTATTTTGTTGCAACTTTGCATGATGATTGTAACAAATCCGTGAGGGACACGGAGCAAATGATCCCGAGCTCATATGAGCTCGGGTGAACAGTAAAATCGAAAAAAATTCAAAAAAAATTCAAAAAATTCTGAATTTTTTTGTGGAGAACATTTGACAAATTTTTGATATGCTTGCAAAATTTCATCACAAAATAACATCCATGGAATACACAGCAAAAAAAACAAAATCAATGCTCCAAAATGTTATTTTTTTATAGCATTTTGGAGCATCGATTTTGTTTTTTTTTCAGTGTATTCCACATATGTTATTTTGTGATGAAATTTTGCAAACATATCAAAAATTTGTCAAATGTTCGCCACAAAAAAATCAGATTTTTTTGATTTTTTTTTATTTTTATTTTGATTTTACTGTTCATCCCGAGCTCATATGAGGTCGGGTTCACTTGGGTACTTCCCATCCGTGAGGCCTATTGCATTGATTCTTTTTCCATTGTGCTAAGCATTATGTGTACTTCAATTCCATGCTTTAACTTGCCATGTTTGGGTGCTTTAGCTGTATTAAATCTTACTCCAAAGTGGTGATCCTGATGTTAATGTGCTGCTGTTGCTGAAACTGTTATTTTGTTGCAACTTCGGTCGACGAGTGTGTCGCGACCGTTTATCGGAATTGATTGATTCCAATTGCATACTGTTAAGCATCATGTCTACTTCCATCCCATGTATTGCATTGCCATGATATGCTTACTGGTCATATAGATTTTGAGCTCCAAAGTTGCTATGCTGCTGTTTTTGACAGCCACCTCTGTTTTTCTCTAAGTCTGTTACTTTGCGGTGCCATGTTGTTTGCTTAATATCTTTTGATCCGTGATGCCTATTTGCATGATTCTTTTTGCCATGCCTTCCTTTTCATGTCTAGTTTAATTTCATATCATTTGTGAGCATGTTTGCATTCATTATGTTGTTTATGCGATGCTCTAAAGTGTGCTTCCTGATGTTGGCAGTTTGTGTGGCCGTAACTTGTTTTGCTTGTATCTTTTTAACCGTAACTCCGTTTGGGGTGTTCTTTATATGTAACTTGATTAGTTTTTCGTGTACTTTGTGTTTATGCTATTGTTTACTGTTGTTAACCAACCTAAAATATGGTTTAGGACAGAACAGTACCAAATCCTTTAATCATCGTGCGGCACTTAGTGTTATGCCATGTTTAGGTTGTGCCTCACTTAAATTGACTAGCATAGATAGTTTACTTTGTGCTTCACCTCTTGACTTGTTCGTGTGCTTTGTCATGCTTGCTTGAGTTGCCATGTTAATAACCGTTGGTTGATCACCTGTAGCTAAGCAACTTGAACCACCGTAAACGTGCGGTATTCGTCGTGTGTGACCGATACCCCACTTAAATTGTTAGTAACCGTTCTCGACGATAGATCCGTATCGCGTTGTCGTGCCTTGTGTTGTCTCTTTGATCTTGTATTGCTCCGTAGTAATAGTGGTGCACCGTTGATTTCTTTCCAGTGTTTCCTTCTTGTGTGCTTCCGCGGGTACCTCTCGGAGACGATGCGAGCATGCGATCGACTACACCTTCGGAACCCGACTTATCAACAGGCAAGGACTTTGCATTACTTATGATCCATTCTATTTCAACCAGCGGTTTGCATGCTAGTCTAGGTTAGGTTCGATGTTTGATCCTACCACATGTTTACAGCCTCTTTCAAACCGATACAACCATGTCCCCTCCCAGCAAACCTTGTGCTGCTATGTTACTATTGCTCGTTGCTCAGCCCCTGCTTAGTATGCATGCTTAGGATGCTACGATGTTACCCTGTGACTCCTGGGTTTGGGATATCACATTATTATATTTTGTTGATGATATGATTATTATTAATGTTGATTATATTTGACGAAGAATGGAAGGTCTAGGCTATCCCGCCCCGACGCTTTGTTCCATTCGAGTCACCTAGGATCCGAGTTTCGGGTATTGGTTTTGAGACTGAGCGTGCCTAACCGCGTGTGGGATTTTATGGGGTCCCATTTTCTTACCTACCTAGCTTCAAACATTTCTAGTGGTGGCCCAAGCTGATTTACCTTTTGAAACGTGTGTGTGACTGGTCCGCGGCCAGCAGATTTCAAACAACTTGGGCCAGCGGAGACATGGTTTCTCTTGTTGGTCCACACCAGGGAGCTAGGGGGTTGTCCACATCTGTTTGGGCAACTAACCCGACCTCATCCAGACGGTAGAGGCCGATTCGAGAGCGCGGTCGGCTTTTGAGTTGGATGTCGACTCACCGGGGGCCACCCGGATTTGTGCGTTGTTAGTTAGAGGGATCTGTCGTTCCAGATCTCTTGGGACTAAATCATAAAATGGTTGCCTATCATGGGTAGCAACTGAGAGAGATGGGCGTGCGTGCGGAGCCTCGTAATGGGCAGTTGGTACACCCCTGCAGGGTTAAATCTTTTCGAGAAGCCGTGTCCACGGTTATGGACGACTTGAGACCTACTCCTTGTTCATAGACAACAACAACTGAGATAATCTTAATATAACTTGATCAACGCGTGTGTGTGCCTTGACTGCTTCTTCTTTGTCGGGATGCGAAGAGGAGGACAAGGATAGGATAGGTGTTATGTTTGCGTAAGTAGATGATAGCAAGACTTGTTGGAGGCGATTCCTCATCGAATGCTTGGCTTCTTATCTTACTCTCTAGATCGTTAGCCACTTCATAAATGCTAATGCGGCAGCAACCTCACCACTTACCCCTTCCTTACCGTAAACTACTAGTTGTCCTAGAATGACGAGTGATGAAGTCCTTGCTGGGTCAGATGACCACTACAGTTGGATGCTGAGTACCTCTGTACTCATGATACTACCCCCAAACTTTTTTCAGGGTTCTGATCGACAACAGGTATGGTGATCGACGTTTCACGTGGAGACTCGACGACGACTAGTTAGGCGGATCCTGGCGGAGGGCCTGGACCCGTGTGGTTATGGGATCGATGTTTTCTCTTTGCCACTAGGCATTTGCTTGTAGTCTGTACTCAGACATATACCTTCCGTTGTTGTATTGTATTAAGGCAGTTGTATGCCGATTGTATGAGATGTTGTATCCTTGTATCTGTAATGTTGTGATATAATGTTGGAGATCCGGGGCATATGGCTATGTCATATGTCGCGGTGGGACCAATATGTGCTTCGTCCCCGGATCTGGATGGAAACATCTAGATCTGGAACAGTACCGCATATCGGGCCTTACAATTTGTGAAGTAACCAATTTATCAAAACAATGTTTCCTACGCATGTATTATGGAAACAAGTTGAAGAAATACACTGATGTCGATGATGATTATTATTTGGCCTTGATGTATGGTACATGATTATGAGGACTATGTCACTGACAATTCATATTGTTAATGATCATACTAGGGAAGGGCATGTCGTTAATGACGAATCAACATCCACTGCTAAAATGCCTTAACCTCGCCCAGGGCAACAAGATTTAGAATAGGAAGAGTAATAGAAGAATGTGTCATTAATGACGAATAAACCAAGAAGAAAGGGGACATGAGTGCTTCAACACATCCCTCTCAAAGAACCTCACGTATCCCATATAAGAGTCTTTTTGTGGGTCTAAAGGATGGTCTAGAGGTTGAAAAATATGTATAAGAGTGATTGTCAAGGTATGATTCTATTGTCGATGAGTATAATGATGAGAGATTGTATCCACATACAGAAGAGGAAACTGGGAGGGTTACAATCATGCCTTATTTGATTCACCCTGATATTGTGGTTGGCTATCACACTGTTGAGGAGGAAGAGGCTAGGTTACCTGGCAGTGTAGAAGAAGAGGGAATAGCTAAGTGATCTCCTTTGACAGGGACGACCATGACATGAAGGGAGGTGTTGCCTTTACTAATGTGGAGGAGTGCAAATTGCACCTCGAATTTATACATTAAGAAATGGGTCTAGATTTTTCACAAAAAAGACTGACCAAAAGGGATGCGGGCATATTGTAGGCAACACACATGTTGTAAAGAACGGTTGCATGCACACCACTAGAAATCTACATTTTACCTAGAACCATATACCCAAGATTCCCCTAATAAATTTTATGTCCATTCCGAATTAAGGGTCCCCGAGAAGCACGTATGATCTACTATATATGCAGCTTAACAAGAAATTTAGACCTTCTATATATCCAAGTTATTTGCTGCCACCCCATTCCCCTGGCCGAGGATTGATCAATCCATTGGAGCATCAATACAGAGAAAAATACTTATCAACAAGTTTGAAGTAAACTTCCTTACAATTGTCGGGAAAGAGATGGCTTTGAACAGCAAACGGAAAGATAGTTTCCTTTTGATTTACAGTTTCAAGGTAGAGGTAGAGAAGACTACTCATGGGAGTGTTGTTCAGATTGAAAGTGAGCTTGTGAATGCACAATCAAGCATTTCTAGAGAGAAAAGTACATAAGGAAAGAGATGATTTATTTCGGAAGATGTTTTGTCTGCCTTAAGGCATGCCTAAAGGGTTTTCTAAGAGTTTTTTATATTACTTCGTTCACGAAATTCCATATCTATACTAGTAACTACTTCCTTCGTTTCAAAATAATTGTCTTAACTTTGTAGTACAAAGTTGTATTAAGTTTAAAACAGTTATTTTGTAATGAAGGGAGTATTTTTTTAATATGAGACAAAAAGGCCTTTTCGTTGCTGGGGCAAACATAAACTGAGCTTTTTTGTTGCTAGCCGAATGAAAACTGGGATCTTCTTCGTTGCCAACCCAAACGAAAAGTTCTTCTTCCCTCCCATGCATGCAAGCTAGCCATCGTGTTAGGTCTTGCTCTAGGTTAATTTTACTTGACGTACGTGCGTCCATGCCGCACATGCATGGATCATGCATGCAGTTAGGCAATAGCTAGCTTAGCTTGCTAGACAGATAGGATCTTGATTAAGTGCAATTGCTCTGGTCCATTCCCCTCCGGTACGTGGATTGCATGTGAGAAACAAACCGTACGTATACGTACCAAGTTCTTAACTCTGTTTCATTGTTGACTAGTAGTCGACCGATCAGTACAAACTAATAACTAGCTAGATCTGCCGAAACTTAACGTATTCTAGGCCAGACGGCCATGCAGCTACGCACGACCAACTGACCAATGCCCCTTGCTTTCTAGCTTTGCTCCTACGAACTTGTACACTCTAGTAGCCCATAAGATGCTTCATAACGCCGGGCAGCCTCTACGGTGGCCGTGCCAGTCAGCAGTACAGAAAAAGCGACAGCATTTAGGGGAATATTGAAGCCGCATCTGAGCCTCGAGCTGGGCCAGTTCTGTTTGGTTCTGGAGTTGTGGTCACTAGTAGAAAACAGGGCTTTGGTTCAGGCCTCTTCAGTCGATTTGTCTCGGTTCTGCCACGAACCGGAACCTATGGGGTCATACGTCTTCGTGCGTTCGGGGGCCGGCCGGGCCTCGTGGAGCATTGGTCCCGGTTCGTCTGGGGGCATATGTCCCGGTTCTAGACAAGAACCGGGACCAATGGTCCTCGCTCCTGACCCACAACCACTATTCCCGGTTTGTGGCTCAACTCGGGCCGAAAGACTGGCCATTAGTACTGGTTCCAGCCACAACCCCGGACGAAAGGCTGGCCTATAACCAAGTGAAATTAGTACCACCTCGCTAGCCGAAGTGGAGTTAGACTTGTTTATAAGCACAGGTCCACGTGGACTTATCGTAGCATAACAAGTTCACTAAAGGCCGTATACGGAGAAATTCATTTGTATCCTGTACTCTGTCCGGGGAAATTTCGGACGGATCTCGTTTGGTTGGCAGATTTTCCAGATGTGCCCACGAGGCGGGGACCGTCTGTAAACCCGTATGGGATGAAAATCCCGTACGGGTACTACGGACGGTTCCCGCCTGGTCGGTAGACTTGCGAGATCTGTCAACCAAGCGTGCTCCGTCTGAAATTCACCATGACAGAGTACAGGATATGGAGTATTCTTCCGTTGACGTCCTATAATGAAATTGTTATACTTTTTTTGTTTTTGTTTTCCAATCAAACTGGCCATAGAAGTACTGGTACTAATATTGTTGTGATAATGTACCATTTGGTTGTGATAATGAACACATATATATTTATTTTGCCAATTTTCTTCCCGTTTGTTGTTTTGTGTGTTTTATTTTATGCAAAAAAATTCAATTAAAACAAGGCCCACTAATACCCACATCAAGTAACGAGGACTGGTTTGTTTCATTTGGGTTTTGATAAAAAAACAAATTCAAACAAACAACAAAGAGATAGGTGACGGTGACATCACATTCACAATCAAACTTAATTTCAAGCCGACTGTTACATTCAAGGCCATTAGTCTCGATTCCAGCTACGAACCGGGACCAATGACGGCGCTTCGTCTTCCGCGCGCGCCCGACGAGCTTCTCGATCAGGCTATAAGTAGACGAAGGCCAGGAGCACATCCGACTCATCTCATCTCATCTTTCCTTCTCATCCCTCTCGCGCCCGACGAGCTTCTCGCCGCCATGTCGGGGTCGCCGCTACGATGGTCGTCCGACTCCGACACCCCGTCGGACGAGGACAATTCCGAAAGGCGCAAGTTTTGGGACTCGCCTCCGAAGCGGCGGCCTCGACAGCGCGGGCGACGATCGCGCGCCGACGACGACAGTCCGCCCCCCGCCGACGACGACAGTCCGCCGCCCGTCGACGACAGCCCGCCGCCCGCCGCCGACCCGCTGGAACGGCTGGAGGCGCAGGAACTTCGCCGTGCCGATCGTGCGGAGAAGTCCCGCGCGAACCTGACCAAGGCGAGGGCCAAGAAGAAGGAGAAGAAGAGGGCCGAGATGACGGCGCGCGTGGAGGCGAAAGTCGCGTCGAAGGAGGCCACCAAGCGGGCGGCACCCAGCGACGACGATGAGGGCGCCGGGACCTCCGCCAAGAAGCAGAAGATCGAGTAGTTTAGCTCTAGTCGTTAGATTAGACACTTCTAGCTTCGATCTTCTGTAATAAAATATTATGAATTATATATATATATATTTTTGGTTTGTTAATCGTGATTTTTTTTTGTTAATCGTGACATCATTGTTGTTTGTTAATCGTGATTGTTTTTTAATAATTGTTTGGAATTCAAAAAATTAAATCATGTGATATCAAGACTTAAGGGTTATAATGATTGATATCTTACTATTGTCAGGAAAACAACAAGTGCAGACTTGGAAACTAGGGGAGATAGAACCTGAAAGTTAAGCGTGCTCGGGCTGGAGTAGTGAGAGGATGGGTGACCGGCCGGGAAGTTAGATGATTTGGAATTAGTGTTGATTAATCCATATTAGAGATTAGAGATTAGAGATTAAATTGTGAAGCAGTGAGGAAGGGTGATTAGAGATTAAATTGTCAAATAATTCAAAGATTCGAAAATGAAAAAAATCCAAAATTTTTTTTCAAAAAAAACAAATTTCGGAAAAATTCCTTTAGTTCCGGTTTTTAACACCAACCGGGACTAAAGGTTCTCCAGCCCCCGCTCCAGCCGGTTTCCACGTGGAGGCCCATCTGTTAAGCGAACCGGGACTAAAGGTTTTGGGCATTAGTAACGACCCTTTAGTCCCGGTTTCAAAACCGGAACAGAAGGCCCTCTGAAACCGGAACAAATGGGTCTTTTTCTACTAGTGGGTACGTACACCGTAAGTACGTGGTACACTGTACAGCTAGCCGGTTGTCCGTAGTAAGTAACACGCTTCAAAGCTGCACGCCATCATCTGCTCTAGTTCAGTTGGCAGTAAATTTAATTCATCAGGTCTTTAAAGATGGTCCGTCCTCTTCTTTTCCCAAGGAGAGTAGCAAGATCACATCTACTAGTATCGGAGTAGTGCGTCGTGGATGGATAATGGATTGATGGATTGATCGACGAGAGGATGTCGTAAATGCACTCGCGATGATGATTGCTCCAACGACCATACGATACGAGCAGTGGCGGTAGCTGATCGATCGAGAACGTAGGGAAACGAACGAGCTGACGAGACGTATGCATGCATGTGTCTTCGTGGGCGAGCCTAATACTTACTGTACAACCAAACACATCGGCAGGGATCGACTGATCGAGCGGTAGGGTTAGGCCGGGTAGCTAGCAGCTGCGAACATACTAGACGCTAGGAAGGATCGGAGGCCGGCGATCGATTTGACGGAGACGACGTGCAAGTAGTGCCTTGCAGCTAGATGTGCACCGGTCCTGTGCATTCATCACGGTAGTGTGTGGATCGACAGGATATAGTATAGGATGCGGATCTGCCGATGGGCTATGGCGATCTTGAACGATCGACCTCGAGCTCCCAAGTCCAGTGAGAACCAATGTACTGTAGCGATCCAAAACTGTAAGCCACGACCGGGTAGTAGAGTAGTAGTAACTTTCCTCTCTGCACGCAAGCTACCATCTGCTAGTTCGAAAGATCAAGGAGGTTGTAGTGGGCATTCATGCGGGTTTTAAATTTGATCCAAAGTTCAATGTTATGCACCAGCAGGGTTTGAGTTCCCCTTTGATACAATTAGAATTCCAGAGGAAGAATAGATACAGAGAAAGAATGGATACAGACTAATTCAGAGTTTTCTCCTCCTTGAGAGCACAGCTTCTCTTTCTCTTTATCCTCCTTCCTTCTCGTGTTGCCAGGCTCGGCCCACTCTGCGGCGATGCCTGGGCCACCTTCCTGGGCTAGGCCACCACATTAACATTCAATGTCTCGGCATTAATAGAAATATTTCACTGGATTTGTTCCATTTTTTTGGTTTTTCTCGGTTTTGACCTTTTCATCCTTTGTGGATGTTTCTTTTAAAAAAAACTCATCTGCACGTTTAATATTTCTTCATATTATTTTTCAAAAATTTAAATACATGATCAACATTTTCTAAACACATGATTAAAAAAAATCATACACATTTAATATTTTCAAATACCAGAACAGTATTTTCTGAATACATGGTCAACAATTCTCCTATACACATGTGCATATTATAAATGCACGATTAATATTTTTTAAACACCAGATTAACATTTTTCAAATGCTTGGATTAACATTGTTTCTATACACATTTTACATTTTTAAATACTTGATGGATATTTTGTAAATATATATGATTAACATTTTTCAATACATGGTCAACAGTTTTTTCTATACATATTTAGGATTTTTCATATGCTTAATTAGCATTTTTAAATACGAGTTTAATTTTATTATTAATATAAGGTCAGCATTTTCTCTATACATAGTTAACATTTTTCAAACGCTTGATTGATATTTTCAAATTATAAAATACATAATCAACTTTTTAACACACATTGCATTTTTTATATACCCTTTATATATATATGAGAAACATTTTCTCTACATGCAATTATAATTTTTTAAATGGTCGGTCACTATTTTTACAAATGTTTTATGTAAAGTTTTTTTAATGTATTCATTGGAAAATATAAATGAAAAAAACAAGTACAAAAATAAAATGAAACTAAAAAAGAGGTTGTAGCCCTTCCGCACGACTGAGCTAGCCCATCTAGCGGTTGCACTAACACGAGAGTTCATCTCACCTCGTGTCAGGCTAGACATTTTGTAGGGTTGTAATAACTCTTTATTGCAGAAGGTTTATAGGAATCGTTACTATATCATGTGGTTGAAGAAACCAAACATGTGTGCCGGGATTTAAAGATAAGAGAATTTAGGTAAGCTATCAACTTGAAAGTTTCTGGCCCGTCTCCCATGTATGAAGGTGCACTTAGAAAAGCACTTAGACCACTATCTAATTTGTCGAATGATTGCTCTGTAGTTTCGTGTCAGGCGAGACATAGACACACCCAATTATCGATCACGTCCATGCAAAGGCACGCTATGTTGACTTCGATTGACGCGAGATAGAGGGAAGCCTCGCCTGCACAAGCGCGATACCAGGCAGGACAAGCGCGCTAGAGGTTACAGAGCACAGGCCATGACCTCAATTGTTCTACTTTTTCTTGTGTTTGTTTTAGTATTTCTGCGTCTTAAATTATATTTATTATTACAATATATATATAATAAAAACGTAAATGAATTGTGAAAAAGGTTTGTCAATATTTCAATAAAATTAAATATGTATAGAAAAAATATTTCTCATGTACGTGAAAATTTTCTACAAAAATATATAATGTGTATGAAAAAGTTAATCATGTATTTAAAGTATTCAATCAAGAATTTGAACAATGGTAATCATGCATTCTAAACATGTGTAGAAAAAAAAATCTCATTAATACGAAAAATATATATACAATGTATATTAAAGATTGGTGATCATATATTTAAAAAGGTTAAATGTGAGTGCAAAAAAGGTTAAGAATGTATATGAAAAATATTAAATGTGTATAAAAATATTGATCATGTGTTGAACAATGTTTTAATAGCAGTGGAAGTTTTTCACACAGAATGTATATTTTTCATACACATTGGGATATATTATATACATACATATTATTGTCTAAACACAGTATTAACTTTTTCGAATTTATATTTTTTATGTCTACTTGTATTTAATGTACGATGTACATTTATTATCTACATCCAAAATATGTTTCTACATCTTTAAAACTTTAATAATACATTATCAACATTTTATCATATGAACAAAGAAAATCCAAAAAGAAACAAAGGAAACCAAAGAAAAAAAGAAAAAACTAAAGGAAAGAAAACACTGCAAAAGAACAGAAAGCGGAGCAAACTGAGAAAAAACAAAGAAGAACAAAGAATATCAATCAACTAAACAAAAAGGAAATCAAGGAAAATAAATAGGTAAAGAAAGAAAAGGACAAATCGCTGATGGCCAAGAAAAAATAAAACAATTCAAAGTAAAAAATAACTAATAAGAAGCTTATAAAGAAATGAAGAAAACAGGTGCAAACAAGGGGGAAAAGGATAAAAAGAAACAACAATTCAAAGAAAACACAAAGGAAAATCTCATGAAAACCGGATCCGCCCAACCAAATATATAGAAATAAAAAGGAATAAAACTTTGCAGGGAGTGAAGATCTACATCTTCTCCCGAGCGAGGTGGTGAACGAAAATATGGTACGAGGTAAATCAGTAAGACGTAGAGACTAGAGAGGAAGAAAGCTACGACCTCGTGCTAGCTAAGCGGGAAATACTAGTGCATCCGTGCGGGCCGCGCCTATACCTATAACGAGGTGCATTTGCATCAAGCTTCACATACACACGGGTCGACCCAATGCAGCACCTGTTGTTGTAGCTCGGACTTCTATTTTTAGCTCAAAAAAATAAGTGGAGAAGGCTTAATATAGTTTATGTTTTTCTCCAAATAAAAAGCTCGGACTTCTATTTTTTTCTTTTAATTAATTGAATCAATAGATTTAAAAACATAAATTTAACTAAATGTTAGTCCGGTTAACAAAATATTGTTAACTTTCAATAATGTTTCTGATATGAATAAACGATCCTCTGTTTTAAAAAAATCTATGTGAAATTTTAAAAAATGTTTATACAATGTACAAAAAATGGATATCAAAATATTTTATACCACAAGATGACAAGAAAAATGTATGTCCCGTTTTAAAAATATCCTTATATTCAAATAAAAAAAAATTACATTCAAAAAATATTTGTAGAATGTGGAAAGTATTTGCATAGTTTCATAATGTTATTTGCATAAAAAAATGTCCAATGTGTATATCAAAAAATGTTTACCATCTATTAAAAAAATTAAAGTATTATTTACAGAGAAATAATATCACATATTTATTAAAAATGTGCCATGTATTAAAAAAATGATTCAGGTGCACACTAAAAAAGTATATTAGGTACTGAAGAAAAATAGACATGTGTTCAAGATCTGACAAAGAAAAACCACAAAGAAGAGTAAAGAAAACCGAAGAAAAATATTAATGAAGAAGTAAAAACTAATAAAGAAACATAGAAAAACGGTGAGAAAAGCAAAAGTAAAAATACAAGAAAGGGAAAAATGAAAACTGGAAAATAATGGAAGGAAGAAAACCAGTAAAAAGAAAATACTACAAAAAATATTTTCGAAACAAATTAAACAAAACTGAAAATTCATCAAAAATACTAAACTCAAATCAGTACAAAGATTGAAGAAAACAAAAACTGGACAGATTTTATTATGTATGGTCCACAAAATAAATAAAACAAATACAAAAAAATACATAACATAAATACAATAATAACATTTATATTAGAGAAAAATAGGCATGTAAGATACTTATAAAATATACATGTGTTTTTTCTACAAATTATTGAGTGGTTAAAAATTTTATTACGTATGATACACAAAATAAAGTAAAATAAACATATATTTGATGTTGTGGGAATACGTGAATGTTTTTGTTGAAAAAAATGTGAATACGCATGTGTGAATGTAATAGTTACGTGGGCCGCATGGGTTGAAGTGGGCCACGCCAGCAAAAGGACTAAAATATCTTCACTCGCGTCTCTTCTCACTTCGGTCGGATTCAGCGATCAACTCTCCCCTCCCGATCCGCTGACACCGCCACGTCGCCCTGACGCCCAACGCGGAACCGCCCCGACGCGTCGCCGCCTTGATGCGCGTGCCTCCTCCTCCTTCACCCCGTTGTAAGTCTGACGCCCCTCCCTCTATCATTTCGATAGGGTGGTATGGTTAATTTAATTTCCTAAGGTACAAAGTAGGTTCTAGGGTAACTTGATTTTCTTAATTGTAGTTGCGGTGTGTTGCATTCTGATGAGAGATAACAATTTTGCATTGCCATTGTTGGCATGACAAATAATTATACTTCTAATTGCTCAACAACTTTAGGAACAAACTAAATACTCTTCTTTGTCATGCCAACAATGGCACTTCTAATTGCTCCACCATTGTAGAAGTAAGTTGAATTCTCTTCTTTGCCATGCCATGATTGTTGCTACATTTGCAGTGCTTGTTTAACTTACACATGTCATTCTAATCTTTATAGCTTAGTGTGAATGGATGTTCACATGGACCATGGCAGACTCGACACTAGAAGGCATCGACAACTATGTAAAAAATGAAATCATTGCCACTCATCATATTGTCTTACATTGCCAATTTGTTATGCATGATGAGTACCTAATTTTTATTATTTTTGTAGGCATATCTATAAGACATGCATGATGTTGAGAAGCTTCGGTACATGGTAAAATCTCAAACTAAGGAAATTAAGGGTCTAGAGAAAGATCTTGAGAAGATCAAGACGATCTTATTCGAGAGAAAGCCATGTTCATCGACCAAAAAGAAGAGCTGAAGCATGAGGTGGATGAACTGAAGAAAAACGGGAATTTTCACAAGTCTGTCGTTAGTGAGCTGCCAAAGAGGAGTTTAGAAATTCTCGCTGAACGACGTAGGAATAATGACAAGCTTCGTAAGAGCGAAGCTATTATTGAGAGCTATGTTAAAAGTTGTGATTGCGAACATTTGTTTGGTGATTTAGTTGTTGTGAGAACATCTCTTTCGTGTTATCAACTGCTATCTTGATTAATATTACTTGGTGGTTCTAATACATTTTAAATGTAGAATATATATATATATTTAATATTTGCACAATATGAATGGTGGTGTGGCATTTTACACGCCATAACGGTCTCCTATGCTGATCGTGTGGAACATAAAGGCCACCCCTTTTGTTTATCACTCGCGCAATATTATTGGCATCGGGTGCCTACATCAGCGGGGCTTTTTTTGGCACTCCATAAAAGAGTTTTTCTCTATTAGTGTTGTGGTTCTTAATATATAGCATTGGACCTTTTTTAAGAAAAACTTACATGTTCTCTTCTATTGAGATAAAAAAACATTTCTATTCTTCCAAAAAAAGTTTCATATAATTGAAAAATATTCATCGTTTGTTTAAGTTTCATATTGTATCGAGAAAAAATATTTCTATTATTCCAAAAAAGTTTCATATTGTATTTTAAAAATATTCAACTTGAAAGAAAATGGTTCGACTTACTAAAAATGTTCACGTACTATAAATAAAATGTTAATTTTGTTTAGAAAAAAAAATCACAATGTTCTACAAAAATGTTCATGTATTTTAAATATTCACTCGATTAAAACAAATTCAAAATGTTTGGAAAAAGGGAAGTGAAGGGGCGCACAAAAGGGAAAAAGGGTAGAAGAAGATGAAGAGGACAAAGCGTTGGTCCTTGAGTCTCGATCTTGATCCAATTGTATACACTGATAAAAAATGAGAACCTACTGGAAGCGTATTTCAGAGCATGATCATCATAATGTCACTGGTTCAATCACAAGATCTTTTAAGTTACTTGAAGGTCGATGGGGTTTCATTCTGAAATTTTGTAGTTGTTGGGTAGATTGTTTTACTAACATTGATCGTGTGAAACCAAGTAAAATGATAAAGGACATGCTGGTGAGTTTTTGTTGTGCGTATTATTCTTTAATCTATTTTTATCCGCGAAATTTAATATGGCATTGCCAAAAAAATTGTTGTGCTACACAAACGCTATGTACAAGTAGGCGGATCCAGAAAAATATTTCCTTTGTGTTGTATACTCCCTCCGTCACGGTTTAGAAGGCACTGTTAAACTTGCGTGCGTTTTCATAATAGACAAGGTTTTAGGCGCGAAGGCAGTTACTTATATTAAATTATTAATTAGTACTACTACTCCACTCATGTATGCATGTGCCCTTTTAATTTTTTGTTGATCTAGCCGGGTGGAATTGATGCATGCATGTTGTGAATGTAATTAGTACTACTACTTCACTCATTTATAGATGCTAGTTTTGCTACATCTACAACCAATCGATGACTACCTTGGTCCCAGAGATTTTCCAAGCGTGCCTTCTAAGGCTGTCCGTAATGGGAGTATCATAGGTAGTATCATAGATGTCAATTTGGCAATTTTGATGAGGTGGCAAGCAATTTAATGAAGAAAGAGAGGATGTAGTATCATATTATGATACCGTATCATGTTAAATGCAGTACTACTATGTGTCTTGCATGGCAATAAATACTACTACTTATGATACTACTATATGATACTATGCATTACGGGAGTAGTATCATGCACTAGTATCATATGCATGATACTAACTTATGATACTACCCATTACAACCAGCCTAAGGGCTCTCCCAATGCATTGTTTCTTAGCACAATATCATAGGAGCAATAAAAACTTAAGATACAACCCCTACAATGCATTGTATCTTAGAGGTTGTATCTTATTTAATGATTTTAGCTACATGCACAAATGTCATTGGTCTAACCATGTTTTTTGCATATGGCCACGTGCAAGAGTTGTATCTTAGCTAAGATACAACCTCCCTCTTTTTTTCATTAAATAGTATGCCACATAAGCAAAATGTATATGATTACGTGCTAAGATACAAGCATTGGAAGTGCCCTAAACCGTGACGGAGGGAGTACTACTTTTGAATGCTGCTCAAGAACAATAAAAAGTGAAAAAAACGAAGATGGTGGGTAGCTAAATGTCAAGAAGAAAGGCTAAATCAAGTTCACAAAATATCAATGATGATGATGATGATGCAGAAGAGGCAAATGTCCCTTCTACTCCCATTGTCCAAGTAAAAAAAAAGGCCACCTGAAAGGAGAGGTGAGAAAGATAAACATAATAATGAAGGTGATGTAAGTTTTTTTTACTGGGAAAACAAAATAAGATTGAGGAAGCAAAAACAAATGGAAAGGACATGAGGTGACCCAAGCTAAAGGCAATGAAAGAGCTCAAAGTGGCAATTGGAAAAGAGAAGCTATGATTTAAATTCAGATGAACGGAGGATACCATTGTTCCTATAACTAATTCAACCAGAGATTGATTCGCGTTGTTGAAGTTGCTCTGATAGTACGTAGCCCGTACTCGATAGAAGATGGGTACGGTGGGTGGAACGCAGGGGCATACCTACGTTAAGTCCCGTGGGGGCAGTTGCCCCCACTTGATTTTTGTTCAGCTAGCGTGTAGTCTACAACGTAATACATTGTGTCCCCACTAAAGCCTAATGACCTGCCCCCACTAAGCCCAACCGTAGCAAAAACCAGCCCACTAAAATAGGATAGTTACGGCCTGCTGTGTGTACATGCTTCGCATAACTTCTCAATCCTTGTCTAGTTATGTACGTAGATGACCTACAAAACCGTAATATGTACCATAGACACGTATCTCAACGCACGGGAGATAAACAACAACCTTCGTGTCCTCGCCCATCGCCTCTCTATTTTTTAAACCGCCGCCGCTGCTGCAGCGCAGTCGCCGGCTAGCCGTCGTGCCGCTCATCCACTCTCCGTCGCCCGTCCCTCGCGGCTCGCGCCGTCATGGCCTTGCCCGGCAACGTTGCAACAACATTGCCCCAAGCCGCCAGCAGAATCTCATCCTTTTTACAATTCTCTAATTCTGATTGACATCAAGGTAAAATTTCTGTAAAAAAAATCTTCAAACTATTTGGTAGTTTACTTCTCTGTTAAAAACCATCTTACTATCTTAGTATTGTTAATTTATGTGTATAATTCATCAAATTGTGTGATTAGATCACCTTAATTTTTCTTATCTATTGACATTTGAGGTTTTGACACTTGATACTACATCAAAGCAAATAAGGAGGTATTTTCAAAAATTAACAACTTCAAATATGCCCGGATTAGTTGATTTGGACAAGCTTCCTAGGGATCCATCTACCAGAAAGAGGATTGTAGACTATAGTCCCAATCAACATGAGGATACACATACCTGCAAAAAAACATGAGAATGTACGAACGAGGTATTTGATGTGGGGGGGCATCGATCTCGTCCTAAAACATTTAAGCCAATAGGTGTTTTAATGATGAGTATGGTGGTAATTGTCTTGAGTACACTGAGGGAACGGAAAATGCATATTGCTTGTGTTACTATTTACTCAGCATATGAAAACAATTGGGCGTGATACATTTATAGTAGATGCCTTCACAATTGGAAGAAACCATAATTTATAATTTACATTGATGTGATTCATTTGGTCTCAAATGATAGTTTCTTTTCACTTTTAAATGAACTTGGTTACCATACGAATAATGAAGTGATTACGCCTGCATTTTGGTTTGCATAGACTTCTTTTTACCTTGTTGACTCACGAATGTGGTCACACATTGCCCCCTCTTAACTTTTTTTCTGGGTCCGCCCCACTGGAACGGCGAGTTGAGTCCGGGGCCTGTGCATACCTTTGCACGGAGACGCTCATCGATGTCCCTCACGACTCACGTGCTGTGTAGAGCTTTGGTGGAACGGAACCAATACAAACCATGCGTATGTATGGAGGAGTAAAAACAAGAGGATTGGATCGATGTTGTTTGGCTTATTAGTGCCCAAAAAGAAAAGAAAATGGTTGTTTGGCTCGAGGTTTGGACTGTTGGTACTCACATCATTGTGTGCGTGCGTATCGGCACGAACAAATCTTTCTCTCTTTGCCCGATGCCCCGAACCGATCCGATGGACACCCAGTTTTTTTCGATGCATCCTCCATACATGCACACCCTATATCTATGAGTACCTTTGCAATCTTAAATCGACACAACATCTTGAGATTAATAAAGTCGTTACTTTCTTTTCGATGAAAACATCTCCTTTCATTGAAAACACATCATCAAAAAAGCTGAAATATATTCAAAAAAGACAAACACCAATGTTAAATCGAAGATTTAAACTCTGATGAGTTGATGATACCATTATCCACCTAACAAACTCAACCATAGTTTGATTCTCCACGAGAAGCTAGATTGTGGCACGGTCACGGGGACAAGGAGCGGGGCGCATTCCAGGCCAAAGGTTTGATACTGGTAAAACGGGCGGCCATTGCCATATCCTGACGTGAAGTTGCCCAAGAGGTGGCACCTCAGCCCGTGAGGCGACGATGCTACCGCCCGACGTCGCTGCCGCGTATGCCCCCCTCTCTGCCGCGGTGTCTACGGACGAACGGTGGTGGACGAGATACCGCCCTCCGTCCCTCCCAACATGCGCCCTAGATCCAGATACGCCGCAGTGGCCTACAGATCCGCGCGCGCGCGCGCGCGCGGGGGGGGGGGGGGGGTAGACGCCAACCATGGTGAAGGCCTAGGGGTCGTCGTCCCCTCTATCGTTGTCGCCCCTTACGCGCGCCCTACTACGATGAGTAGGCCATCGAGGAGACCGAGCGGGTGAAGCGCTAGCAGTGGCCCGGGCTCAATTTGATGCTGGAGGTGACGGTCGTCGTGCCCGGCATTGTCGTCGCCTACGCTCCCCCGCCATCGCCTTGGTACGAGGCGTTGCCTCCGCCGTCGCCTCCTTCACCGCCCGCCGACAACCAGGACGCTCAGGTGCGTGAGGTCATCCGGGACCTCGTCGGAACGCGTTGGACATTCCCGTCCGACCCGTTCGAGTTGCTCCCTCCACCGTCGCGGGGCTATTGCCCTCCTAACGTGTCGTGTTTGCCGTCGGCCTTCATCAACCTCAGCGGGAGCGACGATGACGATGTGGATGACGAGTAGGCAGCCCAACAGCAACCAGCGACGAGTTTTAAGGTTTAGGAGGATTTTTTTAAACGTACAGTTATTACTTTTTGTTCAACCCAAATTCGGCAACATCAAACGAATAAAAAGCGATTTTTTGATCCGTTGATCCGATCCAAACGAATAAAATGCGAATCAAATCATTGGCCTTTGAAACAATGCGAATTTACGATGCACTTTCTGTTCGCAGTAGCACACGGTGCAGTGTACAAACTTGGGGCCTTTCATCACGGAGTAGCAGCAGCTGGAAAACTGCAATAAATGGACGCCGATATGAGGAAAGACCACCACGACAGACGGCAACTGCTCCGGCCAGTGACCCACCAGTAGTGGGCGCGCGAGCTCAAACGGGCCCGTCCCTTACCGGTTTTACACCGTACATCTAGAGTCGGACGGCCCTGATCCGTCGTCAAACCCGGGCCGGCATTGACCACCCACCCACCACCAACGGCGTCCGAGGGCGGGAAACCCGGTGAAACCAGCCAACAAGCCCCACCGCCCACCTCGTGCCGCCGTGCAGCAGGCTCACTGCCCCACCCCACCACCGCCACCGCTCTCCTCCTCTGCCTCCGCGCCATTGCTCCTCCCAACATTTACATCAAACCAAACCAAACAAACCCACACACTCCCCACTGCACCACCACCACCACACTCACAGTGGCACCGCCCTCACTGCCCACACACTCCCACCATCTGACCACCCCCCAGCTCCCCTCGCCGCCACGCCGGCAATGGCGCCCCCATGCCCCCTCCCCACCCTCCTCCTACTCCTCACCCTCGCATCCCTCTCCCTCTCCCCAGCCAACGCCGCGCGGTTCGCCTGCAACGCAACAGCGCCCCGGGCATCCACCTGTCAAGCCCTCGTCTCCTACTCCCCGCCCAACGCCACAACCCTCGCCGCCGTCCGCGCGCTCTTCCAGCTCCGCTCGCACCGGGCCCTGCTCGCCTCCAACAACCTCCCGCTCTCCACGCCCACCACGGCGCCCGCCCCGTCCCCGGTGCGGGTCCGCCTGCCCTGCCTCTGCTCCGGCGGGGCCGGCGCCACCTTCCAGCGCCCCACCTACAAGGTCCGCCCCGGGGACACGCTCGACGCCGTGGCCCGCGGCGCCTTCGCGGGGCTCGTCACCTACCGCGACATCGCCGCCGCCAACAACGTGTCCGACCCCAACCGCGTCGCCGTCGGACAGGAGCTCTGGGTGCCGCTGCCCTGCAGCTGCGACCCCGTCGGTGGGGAGAGCGTCGTGCATCTCACCTATGTCGCGCCCGCCGGCAGCTCCGTCGCCGGGATTGCGGAGGAGTTCGGGGCCACGGAGGAGGCCATACTGGCCCTCAACCGCATGCCCGACGCCAAGAGCCTCCTCGCCGGCCAGGTCCTCGACGTGCCGCTCCGAGGTAGTGCCACTGCCACGCCAGATGGCTTCTCCTTTTCTTCTCTTTCTTGCTGCTATTGCTTCAAGATTCAGCCTTTCTACAATGCATTTGGGCTCCTCCTTTTTCCAGTTCAGTAATAAACCGTTGTTTTGCGCTAATCTACTACTACTGCTTGCTCATATTACATTATCTGATATGTACTAGTTCTTTGTTAGTATTGCTGGATCCAACAGATTATAGGATGCAATGGCAGTAGCTGATGTGAAGCTGCATCTATCAAACATTTTTCTGAACTTTTTTTAGGTTCTTTCTGCCGGTAAAAGTGGAGGGATGCCATAGAGATGCTTTGCAAACACAAAGTTCTATCTCTTTTCTTGCTTTCTCTGTAATACTACTTGGTAGATTGGAGTAGTACTTTTATACGATGCCCCGAGGTTGCTTTTCAGATTGTTGCCCCTGAAAAGTTGTGCTTGTGATGGGCGAAAAGGGGAGGCACTCTATAGTGTATACACTCTTCAGCTTATCTCCCCGTGTGCTAGCCTTTGCTATCTGCAAGTTGCAACACAGTGCATACCTTGGTTCAGACTCAAGTTAGTGCATCAAAATTTGAGTGGCATCCAATTAGTAGACTGTGAAGAGGGGGAAACACCTCTCCGGTTTTCCACTAGAACTCTGGATGGAACTACAATGGCTGATTCCAGAAGGAGTTCATCTATCTACTTTCCTTGAGGAAATTTTTTGAACCAAAAGAATTTTAAGTAGTACTACCAGCACCAGCTAAGTTAAAAGATGGTAGCCGAACAAGATGATTCAATCAAGAATCTGCATCTCTTAATTAGCACGTCCATTGGATGTTCATACATAAGTATGCCACATGGTTAATTCGCGCTTCTCTGATTCGATGCTCGAAACTGTTTACTTTCTGGCCTTTATCTTTCTGAATTGGACTGGACTGCTTTCATGAACATCGTAAATGCTTCTGCAAGTTAAGGCTCCACATCATATGTTTTTCAGAATTTTTTGAAACTTCAAAATAAAGCGATTTCTGTTGATAACATTCGAATTGTACAGTTACTCATTGACAGTTCAGTTTGTGGATATTTGTGGTTAACATAGCATGCACTTGTGCAGCTTGCTCGTCCGCCATCAGCAGTTCAGCCATCGACCGCAACCTCCGCGTCCCGAATGCGAGCTACATCCTTACGGCCAACAACTGCATCATGTGCGGCTGCAGCTCCACCACTTGGCAGTGAGTACTTCCAGGGCCAGTCAGCTTCTTGTCATTCCTGGTAAATCATACAGTACATGCTACTGAAACTAACGAAATCCAAACCTGGCAATGCTCTGAAAATTTTCAGGCTGGACTGCCAGCCGACGCAAGGGTTGACATCCTCCTGCCCGGCAGCGAAATGTGGAGACCTGTTCCTGGGGAACACTTCGACGTCCGTGACCTCGACCTGCGAGACCACGACGTGCTCCTACGCCGGCTACACCAACAGCACCTCCTTCGCCATCCTCTCCAACCTCACCACGAGCTCCGTGTGCAACGGTGAGCGATAGACTGTAGCTGCACATTCTCATTGCTGTGTACGAATGTCATTGTCATTTTTGTGTAGAAATGCCATTGTTTTGTCATTGACACCGGCTTGTTGGTTGTGGCAGCTGCGGGGATGTCGCCGGCTGCGCAGCCGACCCACTCCTCGGCGTCCGGGTTGGCATCGCCGATGCGGTGGAGGTCGTCGGAGCTGATCGTCGGCTTTCATGTCGCTCTGCTCTGCCTCGGGTTTCTGCGCCGTGATTGAGTAGCAGTTCAGATTCTTGTTGCTGGACCTTTAGATCGTAGTTGTTGTGAGTAATTTGGGACGCGCTGCATGTGTGGCTTCGGTTAATATGCAGCTAATCGGATGTGTTACAAGTGTTAGAAGGTACTCCGTAGATCAGATCAGGACAGATTTGTGGTGCCGAACAGTATATCCAGCGTTTTTGGTTTCAGCCTAGTGTTGCCACTGTCTTGCAAAAAGTTTGGGCCTCTTTTTTCCGCAGGAATCCCGCGGATAGTTTCTGCCCCCCACAGGAAACATGGATTAAAAGAACTATCCATCCAAAACATGATTAAAGAGTTACCATAGGAAAAATGGATTAAAAGAATTATCATCCAAAACATGAAGTGTTACATAAAGTTAGCAAAAGAACTAAGGACAACTCCAATACAGTGATCCTTTTCATTTTTTGTTGTTCCAGTTCCATTTTTAGTTCAAATTTGGGATGGATTTGAATCCGCATGGACACATAACGGATGTGCGCGGTGTCCCTTCCTTGGTCCATTCCTTGGTCCACCTATCAGCGCCCCAATCTTTTCCGCCCCCTCCAATCCCCAATTCATCCCCGCTTTCATCATGCCGACGCTCCCTCCCCGCCATCGCCCGGAGAGATGGCGGCCTTGGACGTCGAGACGGCTAAGCACAATCAGCGAAGGAAGAAGTCCACGGCGGAGGCCACCGTCGCCATGGATAGAGGAGACTAGTATTCGAGAAGATCCCACTTATTGACACCACGCATTTTGGAGACATTTTTGTCTATTATAGCAAGTTTTACGAGGCATATCTCGGTTAGGGTATTTAAAGTTCGCATGTTCTGTTAAATGTGAAAATTCTTAAAGTCATCGAAATATACACAAACATACCATTGTACATGTAAACAGTAGAAGTTAATCCTTTGATGTGAATTTGACATATCGTATGTTTTCCATTTTTCCACGACAAAAATATCTTATGCTTTCTTTTTATATATAGAGAAACACACACACACACACACATTATGAGACAAGAAATTAGACAAATTCATTTGTTTAACAAGCCGGGCTTTGGAATTGAACTTTTTATAGTGTGAGACACAACAGAGAAAATAACAAGTTTACATTGTATGGTAAAAATCTATCAAAAATATTAAAAATTTAGTGATATGTGAAACTATAAAAACGTAAAAATATCTAGTATAAATTAGCTATCACCATTTATTTTAATAATACCAAAATTATCAAGTCGATGTCAAGTGTTTGATTTAGAGTTTTGATTTTCGTCCGAAAAATAATCGAATATCAACCGAAATCCGACCATTTCGGTTGGACTCGATTTTAATATAAACCGGCAAAAAACTTTAGTTTTTTTTTTAATTTCCCTTCGTCCCACGATCAACAATGGCCCAGTATAACCCCCCATGGTATAAAAGTGTGAAGTGAATCTTTTGTAACCCTAAAATTCATTTTCCCCGTCTCCTCAATCCCGTGTGCGGCGGCTGCAGAAACCCTCCAAGCCAAGGGAGGTGGGGCAGCGCCGCCTCCGCCCAGCCTCCTCCCCCGCCCACCTTTACCTATCATCCTCCTCCACCACCTAGGCTCCACCCCCGCCCATCTTTCCTCCTCCTCCGTCCCACCCTTGCGGTGACCAGGTCAACGACCATTCGACCACCACACCATGGACCCGAGACACTAGAGGATGCAGTGCTGCACACGCCAAGGTTGTGGAAATTACATTTGGTTGCTGAGTGTTGTTAGTCAAAAAATGGTGTTGGAATTTGTTTATTTACCATGTAAGAGTATTGTCGACATCTATAGAATAAGGCCTCCAGTTGCATTCTGATGGTATCATCTCCACTCTGGAGCATTTACTTATATCGTATCCCCGTGGCTCAAATTAGAGTGTAAATCTAGGCTTAGTTTGGTGTATAATGTTGATGTTGGACTACATATTTTGTTAAACATTTAATACGTGCTTTTTGTTTTGCTTAATTCTAGAAAAAATAAAATTTGGTCATTTTTTTGTCAAATTTTGCTTAACATTTCAATTTTTAGTTTATGCTTTTCGCCTGAATTTTTCCGGCATTTTGCAATCTCAATTTGCTATTGTGCGTGCCTCGGATAGGTTTTGAGATCAATAAAACCTTTTGTACATCATTGCAACGTGCATGATCTTGCACAACATGATCATCGAGCATGAGCGTGGACATAATTTGAACTACACCATGTTCAATCTCATGGGACATCAAGCACGACCAGTGAGAAATGCAAACATAATCGAATAACCTTTTTAAGTGTATCATGACATTAGAGATGCGGATGCGCACAACGCTCTTCAGAATTATCTTATGAAGAAATGGTGGAAATGGCATGGGCAACAATGAAGAACGTTTCGATTCATTTTTATGTTTTCATCCTGCAACAATGTTGGTTGAGCTATGTTATTTTGTGTGATGCTATGAACCGCCCCACCGCCGACTCCCTCCTTGCCTATCTCTTCGCCCCAATCCCAATCTCCCCCCGTCTCCACCGCCGCCGATTCCGTCCCGACGCCTTGCCGAAGCCTGCATGCGTCGTTGATTCCACGCCGGTAACGGGGACGAGTATGATTTGGCTGAGGAGGAGTACATTGTTATGCCCGTGATGGCGCGCAATAATTAAAGGACGAAACATGGCAGGTCCATTTTTTTTCCGGGAATTCTTGAAGAGAGAATGGCTGGGGCTCATGAAAAATTGATGCGTAACTATTTCTTCCAAATCCTATCTATCCGAAGAGGTACATTTGACGCTAGTTTAGAATGTCTACGACATGGTTCCTTCTCTGCAATTTTGTGAATCAACATGATCGATCATTTAGGAGGAACTGCGCCGGTATGCTAGGACACAACACTGAGGAAAAGGTGACTACCGCATCGCGCATGATGGCACATGGTATTCCAGCATATTTAATTGGTGATAATTTAGCTATGAGAGAAAGCACCTCCATCTAATTTGTGAAAGCATTTGTGATGGCGGTGATTGAAGTGTTTGGAAATAATATTTGAGAGCATCCAATGTTGAAGACACTCGTAGGACATTGGAAATAAAGAAAGCTCGAGGTTTTGCACGTATGTTTGCCTCAATTGACTGCATGCATCAGAATTAGAAAAACTACCTCATAACATGGAATGGATGGTTCAAAGGACGCTACCGTCATTCTAGATACTGATGTCAATAAGAAAACATGGATTTGGCATGCCTGTTTTGGGATTCTTAGATTTTGCAATGACATCAATGTCCTTCAACGATCATTTTTTTCCAAGTTAGCTAATGGGGAGCAAACACCAATAGAGTTTGAAGCAAATGGCCACACATATGTTTTGGGATTGAAATTATTGTTTTTATTGTCCACACCTCCACTAATGTGATTTTATCACGAAATTTTGCACATGTCAAACTTTTGTCAATGTTTATCACACAAAAAAAGAGAATTGTTTGATTTTTCTTTTGATTTTATTGTTCACATACTTTGTGCTCGTTATAGCAGCTCCAACATGTGATGTGAAATATTTCGATGGTAGTTTCACATCATCAAAAAGTATATAGTATACATCACTTTCAACAGTTTTGCTCCAATGGATGATGTAAAATAGGGCACGAGCGATGGTTGATGGCGGTTTTTATGTGATAGGTAACACCGGTAGGTGATGCAAATATACATCTCTTGAGTTGATTTTACATCACGCCTTAAAATGGGACCACAAAAATATACGTTTACGTCACATGTTGGAGCTCTTTTTTGGACTCATATGACAATTTTCATCTCATACAATGTATGTTACATCATCTACTAGAGATGCTCTTATACAATATGTACTATATATCTCTTAGCATGTTATCTCTATCACGGGATGTCTGCATGGTTCCAACATTATGTACTGATTAGATTTAAATACTAAGATATGTATGACTAAGCAATGACATCTGGTAACGGATTAAGATGTCTTACCTAAAGTGCTAAGTACGATATCCAGGTCACACATTCGGTATTGTAATAATTCTGGCAATCCTCTTTTGAACTAGTTTTTTTTCTCTATTTTGCAATATGTTTTAAATAAAATGATGGCTACAATTCAACACGTATTACATTTGGCTTCGATTCGCTTACATTTAATAAAGATCAATTTTGATACTATTACTAAATGTGCTCAAAAGTACATATATGTCATCATTTTATGTGTGCAGTCGATGCGGAATATAGATACTCCAGTTGGTATTAATATCGTTTGATTGTTCCAAAATATACTCTCGTAATACAGTTGAGAATAATGATCATAGTGAAAATATGCACATTTCTTAATAAGGAAATTGTTTCGAATGAAGTGATAGATCATTCTTGTTGATATCCTTACATAGTAGCAGCAGAAGTGTTTAGAATATGTGTTAAACCATTGCGATGGCCGTCTTCATATGTTATAGCGAAAGATACTTCATAGATTACTCGGTTTGCTAGTAGACACAATATAATACACAATAGATGGATGTTGATTCTTACAACAACTACGACACGACACACACATTTTGCCTCGCATATTATGAAGTGAAAACTTTCACACGAAATTTACTTCATACAATCGTACGATTACGAAGATCCACCCATATCATGTATCGATGTATGTGTCGCAGATCACACTGGTGAACGGTGTCCCCTCCTAACATGTTGTTGCATTCGTGTCTCCCTGCTCGCCATCACGCACCCAAATGATGCTGAGCTTAGTGAGGAAGTGGCACACAGTCGCATCCCCTGGCTTGATATTATGCAGCTCAAAGAACGGGTTCTTGGGGCTCCACCGCGATGTGTCAAGGTGGCACACAGCTAGAACCTCTATCATCGCCGGCACCGTTGTGCTATCCACGCTCTCAAGGGCCACCGTGTACACAACGGTAGGGTTGGCGGTGTGGCAGTAGTACACCGCGTATGGGTACATCAGATCATGGCAGGTCACGATCTCTGATGACTCAGAGAGCTTTCGCACGGTCGTCACATTGTACATCCCCCGCAGCGCCGATGTGCCTGTGACATCGACGGGCAGATTGGTGGCGGAGAATGCGCGGACATTTTCCGTCTCGTGAAGGGAGAACACTAGTTTGGTGAGGGATTCGAGAGAGGTGGAGCAACCTGCCTTTTGTCCGGGAAGCTTTCTTGGGTGATCGCAGGTGTCCAGCGTCCACCGTATCTCTCTGGCCATTGTGAGCGACACCGGCGCAAACATTGCGATGATTTTAGAGAGGTGCTCGGTAGAGAACGGGATGGATTTGGCGACCTGGTGAGGAAGAAGCGTCGGCAAGGAGGTTGTTGGTGGTATGGTCGGAGTTATCACATAACCCGGACGCAACATGTCGTGGAAGAAGAAAACATCTGCTTGTTTTTTGTTATTGTGGTTGGGGAAGTGGGCATGGTGACTTCCCTCTCCCTTTACTACAACATAAAAGCATTAAAAATATTTCATGAGACTTATTTTGGTCAAATAATTAATGCATATATCAACGAGAATACGGGAAAGTTTTACCTTCAAAATGCGTCGCATGTCCCATTGAAGCCATGTTCTGCTCCATTTCATGTTCTGATCCGTATGACACTGTAGCTCTATGGGGATCTTCTTCATGTTCTGACCCATATGACATTGTAGCTTTATGTGGATCCTCTTCATGTTCTGTCACATATGACATTGTAGCTCTATGTGGATCCTCTTCATGCTCTGACCCGTATGACATTGTAACTTTATGTGGATCCTCTTCATGCTCTGACCCGTATGACATTGTAGCTTTATGTGGATCCTCTTCATGCTCTGACTTGTATGACATTGTAGCTTTATGTGGTTCCTCTTCATGCTCTGACCCGTATGACATTGTAGCTTTATGTGGATCATCTTCATGCTCTGACCCATATGACATTGTAGCTCTATGTGGATCCTCTTCATGCTCTGACCCGTATGACATTGTAACTTTATGTGGATCCTCTTCATGCTCTGACCCGTATGACATTGTAGTTTTATGTGGATCATCTTCATGCTTTGACCCGTATGACATTGTAGCTTTATGTGGATCCTCTCCATGCTCTAAACCGTATGATATTGTAACTTTATGTGGATCCTCTTCATGCTCTGACCCGTATGACATTGTAACTTTATGTGGATCCTCTTCATATTCTGACTTGAGATTTTCATGGTTTGATCCAACTTTTCGTGGTACTTTGATAAACTTGAGTTTATTGGGATTGGTAGTAACACCATCTAGAGAGGTGTGCACTGCATGCACGTATGGCAAAGATTATGTATATAGAGTATAGACTTATTAGTAGTTTAATAGTGGTGACAAAAAGTTGCATAAAATAGACACAATAAAATCATGAATGCAGAGACAACGAGAAAATATATCATATACACATTATGCTAGACATTATTTCCCGTTCACTCACTCCTGTAGTATATGTGGATTAACTTTGCGAAAATAATTGTTGGTATCCATGTCCATAAAAATCTGTATTTAAGCAGTTTTTCATTGAATTGATGGTATAAACTAAGAATTTTCTTTTGTTGGATCTCATTTTAATTTATAAGGATTTTTATGATACCCCCACTTTCATCTTACAAAGTAAGAGTCGTATTTGATTCATCAATCATCACCCTTTAATCAAATGTAAGTTTGGTTGTATGAGCTTTTTAGCTGTGTGTTGGAATGGAAATTTTGAATGATTGTACCATTCAATTGATGACACCCATATATATCATGATGCAACTTTTCTATTTTGCTATGACCTGTGACGGTTTAGAAGGGTTGCTTTCCACCTGATACAAGTACTATGCTTCTTATCAAACTAGATGTTTCCCCGCGCGTTGTCGCGATAACTTTATTAAAAATGCGCAAATAATTGCTAAAAATATCCAAATCTAATGAAAATTAAATATATAAGCTTGAAATCAATAAAAGGACATGCCTAAAATAGAATAAATCTTTTGAATTAGTGTTCAAACATCACTTCGGATAAAAATATGAAGGATGACTAACATGCATGTATAATATGACAACGTTACATCCATAGACTAATGCAAAAAATAATTATGATTTATAAGTTGGTTTATGTGGCATATTTTGCATGGCCTACTGAAAGGAAAGACTTAAATGCATGGCTTAGTGAAGACAATGAGGTGGACACTTTTGATGTTGAAAGAATTGGGAGCAATTTCTTAAGAATGTAAGATGTAAGATGTAAAATTAGCATTATGGTAACTTCTAAGTTGACGTGGTAGAGGGAAAAAGTAATGCATCAGTCATGGTACATATATTAGGACAACAATTACATTATATATGCAATAGTTTCTATGCTTTAAGATAACATTCATTAGCACAAAAGGTTTGGATATATTTTTGGTATATATGTCAACAATGGATTGCAAATTAAGGGTCGTTATCAAAAAATCTGTAGGTACCAAAGAGGAAAATGTTGTGCCGCCAATAATTAACAAAACCACTTAAATGAGGTCACCAAGGTTTTTAGACTATTCTAACTTTTGTGCCTTTGTGCGTGTGTGAGAGAGAGGCAGAGAGAAAGAGAGGTAGAGACCGTTTTGTTGGGCTAATAGCAGGTTGATGATAGCCGGAGGCATTGGGATTCCAGGAAGCACGGCCTCCCAGTACGCCTTTGGTATCTCATCCGAGTTTGGCGCCACCGTCGTGGCCGCGTCGGCGAAACTCGCAAGCCAACCTTCTCCTCCTCCGGTGACCTGCTTGCATCAAAACGAGCAACATATGTAAGCAATTTCTGGCAAACACACGCCACACACACACACTAAGTATGTAAGCACGATATTAATATAATGCCGTAGAACGAAATGTTCTACGGTCTTGGTTTCAAAAAACATATGTAAGCACACAGTTTGTGTGCGGATGCGCTGCACGGATAGAAACTATCGGATTAGAACATGAAATTTTGCACTCACCAGAAGAAGCGAGATGAGTGGCAGAAGTAGATCCATTGTGTGTGTTGTAACTTGCTAGTAAGTGGTGGTGAGCAAGCAGGTTGAACCGGGGTCCTATTTATAGTCAAGACGGGTGCATCAACTAGTTGCATAAGCTAATATGCTGAACAATTATGTAGCTAGATGCTCGTGAAGTGGACACCAAGAGGAGTCCAAGATTCATGAGCCGAACAAACTGGCATGTACATGCGACGCAAAGGCCAGCCAACATATGATGATACTTGATTAGTCAGCCATAACACCTTGTAGTTAAGAAAGTACACCACGCGTTCCTCATGCTTCTTTCTTTACTGGATAACTAGAGCTGTCGCGTGATGAGGGGGACAGTAATTGTCACCCATGTATAGTAGTTGCTGGTGAAAATATTGAATTGACCAAGCGAAATACTCCACCTTTACATTTTCGAGTGCCTTATTTTCAAGCAAAACTGGCAGTGAAGTACAATAGTACTTTGGTAGCTGAATCCAAGATTTATAAGCAGCAGTACAGGCATAGAATAGCTGCCTTTATCTTTCTTCTTTTTTTAACCAAAAGATTGCCCTTCATGAATCATCAGTGATGAACTGATGATCAAGGCCCCTCTCAGAAAAAAAGATTGATGGCCAAAGTGAAGTGGTAACAAATGCACGCTGATTTCATCATCAACAAGGTTTAATTTTGTGTGGAAAGAACTGTTTTCTTTGGAAGTCCTAATCTAACACATTTTTTCTGTTCACTTGTGCCCGTTGTTTGAAGTAACAATATTGTGTAAACAACAAACCACATGGAACTTGCCTTAATTATTTAAGAGCAAGGCCACTGTTGGAGCTAGAAATTTAGAAGTAGGCCGAGTTTAGGAAAACAAGAAAGTTGTCCAAGGTAGTCTTTACTTGCCACCTACTTTAGGGACTCATTTGTCATCATTATTTTTTCTCATCTTTCTTGTGTATTCTGACTATGAGCGCTTCTCCAACAAATGCCAGAAAATAATAACCGAACCCAAAAAATTGTCATTTAAGACACTTTGGACCAATAATATAGCTCTAACAAACGTCCTATAATATTTGGTGCCAAAGAAAATTATAATAGCCCCAAAATTTTGCTACAAGTGTTGTAAATGCGGTACCTTTAGCGACTACCGCAAAAATGGAACTTTGTCACACGAACCCCAACTGAAATCTCTCTGCCACTAGACCGCCACCACTCCATGCTGATTTCAGATGTATCTCACTAACACACGACGTCACCCCGACGCTTATTTTGTTACCCGAAAGTCTGCATAAACCCTGTGACCGCCACCAATTCTTGCTCCATTGTCGCCCAATTCTGGCCGCTCCCCGCCCCTTGCTCACCCGAGATGGTCGTTGCAACATTGATTAGCGTCGAGGTGTTGCTGCTTACGAGCTCTCAACCGGCACGGCGCCGTCGGATTTGTTCACAACCATCGGGTCCTCTCTAACCCCTAGAAGATCCCGAGGCCATTGTTAGTCAGTACGACTATCACCTCGATCCTGACGAGCTACACCAGTCGGAATTCAGCTTCATTTCCATTAGGTGTTCAATCGAATTCCTCAAAGGTATTTTTTTCCTTTTTCCATTTGTCACTATGGCATAGGACTGGATTGTGATACAAGATGTTGTGTGTTGTGCAGATGACTTCATTTGAATCCTCTTTGCGATATGATCCATCCTCTGAAAAGGAAAATAAGTGGGACAAGGATGAGGACATTGCCATGATCATGATTGTCCATGTAAAGAAGAACAAGTGGTCGAAGCATGGCAATTCCGTTGTCGACTATGAGGCGGGCTGTATAAGGGGGCTATATGGGCACAATCGGTTGGTACTTGATTATTTCTATCCAAAGCCGATGCATCCATATCGGTTCATGACGATCATTGTTATCTTGCACAACATAATCATCGAGCATGAGCTTGACCAATATTTGGATTACACCTTCTACGACTTCATGGAAAGGGTGGTGCATCCAACTAGAAGGGAAGACTACATTTGACGGTTAACGATGACGAGAATAGTCTGTAGTATCGATAGAGTGGTGCACCGGAATGGAAGTACCAGAGGGGATCACACACATGTAGTTTGCCCATGTTTGGTCCCGCATTTTGGCGATAACTAGATGATATCATGCGCGTTCCTACGGAAACTGTTAACAAATAATTTAATATTTAAAAAAAATGAAACACATTATAATATAATTATAAATTGTTTTTTAAATAAATATTGTTTAGAGTAAAAATCTAAGAAAAATTAATGAAAATCAAAGTGATGTAGGCTACCAAACCGTGTCTCTAATCATCGCCGTGATATCAATTGATCCTGGAAAAAATAGAGAAAAGACTATTTTCAAGCTGTGCTAGCAATACCTAAGTTTACGCCTTTGAACTAGACTCGTCACGGGCACACGCCTCACGGGCAAACCGATTAGTAATTTCACATCAGGAAGCAACACCCGGCGAAAAAAACTCATCCAAAACCCGTCCAGCCCCATCTGCCATACACACCAAGTTGCATTTTCGGACCTCGGTTCCTCCTCGAAAAAGAGACACACCTCCAACACATTTATAGTATTTTTATCGCAAAAAAAACACATTTATAGTATTTAAACATGTTTTAAAATAATACATTACATTTGTACTTATATTATTCATAATACATAATTATAACTTATGTAAAATGGCTACACTAAACAAAAACCCATTGTGCTTATTTTAAACAAAAAAATAGGCCGAGGAGGCCGGAAATGTAGAGAATCCGTTCATGGCAACAATGAGCAGTAGTCGAGATGATTATTTGTCGAGTCCCCTTCAGGACGTATTTTTACAATCAATCTTCCTTTTACAGTTACACTAACAAGAGGACACACATGATGTTAGATAAAAAAAACATTTTGTTTTGTTTTTGACAAGTGGGCTCATCGATACCACACATGCAAAATTATGATCGTATTTGTATGCTCGTGCAGATTTACCGACGAAATTATGGAGTATTTTATAAACTTGTACACGAAAATAAACATTATTCTATGACTCCAAAAGTATCTATCGCTTTTGTTAAATAAGAGTTTTTGGATTCATACTATAATAAAATGAAAATGATAACCTCCTGGCGTCAAGATGGAGGAGAGTTGCCCTTGACGCTCTTTCAACCATTGGATCGTAGTACGAATCTCAAAGCTTCAGGTTAGCTTTTAAAAAATGTCTAAACTGTGAGGAATCCGTCCTAACATTTTTTTACAGATTTTCTCGCACGGGGAGACGCTTTGTTATCCTTTGCCCAAGCCCAAGCCAGTCCGTGTGATGCGTAGCTAGCTATTCTGGTGAAGCAAGATGGAAGGAAGTTCTTCTTCGTCGAGTGTTTCTTCCGAATGATGTAGCAGCAATCCTAAACATCCCTTTGGCCACACAGCAGCTACCGGACACTTGGTCCTGGCAGTTCGAGAGGAATGGGATCTTCTCGGTAAGATCAATGTATAAGCTCCTGGCGGCAACAAAATCTAATGCGGATAGTCACCTGGCGGGCTCGGGCTCTATGTCTGACAGAAGCCGAGAAGAGAGGGGATGGAAGCTACTTTGGAAAACTGAGGTCCCAGCAAAGATCAGGTCTTTCCTATGGAGATTGAGCCGCCATTCACTGCCAACAGATGATGTTCGGAAGAATCGCAATATGTGCACTGATGATCTTTGCCAACTACGTGGGGATAAGGATTCCTGGAAACACTCCTTGATAGACTGTCCCATGGCTCGGAGTGTGTGGGCTCTTACTGATGACACAATTGTTGACAAGATGAAGGAGACAGGGATGCCAAGCGCAAAACTGTGGCTATTTCACCTACGAGATACACTCCCGCATCCAGCCTTTATAAGATTTGCAATTACTCTATGGGCCATCTGGTGGGCGCGTCGCAAAGCCATACATGAGGGTGTCTTTCAGAGTCCTATGAGCACTCATATGTTTATCACCAGGTTCAATCAGGAGCTGAGTACCATCAAGGAAATCGATCGGGTGATGAACCGACCGGTGGGGTCATTATCACATGTTAACAACCCATTATCACATGTGAGGGCTACCCCTTTTGCTGGTGCCTCCTTTGGGGCCGGCCACCTCAGGGTTTTGCAAAAATAAAAGTTGACGCCGGTTTCAATACTCAGGAGAAGATTTGTGCAGCAGTTGCGGTGGGCCGTGATAGCTCAGGGAAGTTTTTGGGAGCTAGTGCTTTGGTGATCAAGGGGTTGTCTGATCCAGCGACAAGGGAAACAATTGCTTGCAGGGAGGGCGTTGCTCTGGCTGAGGACTTGGATCTGGGCTCCTTCATCGTTGCAAGTGACTCCACCTCAGTGGTCAAGGATATCAATCAGCAAACTGGAGGTCTGAATGGTTTGATAGTTAGAGAAATAAATCATAGAATGCGCAGTTTTAATTCCTGTTGTGTTACTTTTGAATCTAGAAAGTCGAATGTAGATGCTCATACTCTTGCTAAATATGCTAGCGGACTTGATCAGGGTCGCCACATGTGGCTTATCTCACCTCATGACCCAAGTTGTATACATCTTGTTGCCAACTTTGATCAATAAAGCTAGTGGAAAACTAAAAAAAAAGCTATTCACCCACACTGTTTAGGTCCGGTAACTACAAATTGGCCCAATGCATGATTTATTCATGTTTGGATATATATTATTTATAATATTAAATACACTTTTGGCGATTCTTATAGTTTGTAAATGGTAGTTCGGGTTGAAACATGTTCTACATTTAATTTGCTTAGAATTTTGTCTAGTTTCATTAAAAAAAATCATGTTTACAATTGTTAAACATATTATTTTCATGTCAGTTACAAATCATCCTATTTTTTGTAAATGAATTGTATGATAACCAGTGTTGGATTAGGCGGCGCCTAGGCAGCGCTTAAGCACGCTTAGGCACTAGGCGATGGATAAACGCCTCGCCTAGGGCATAAGCGCAACTCTAGGCAGTCCAACCAGAAATCTTCCTCTCCAATAATAAATTATACCATATTTAACTGATGAGCTATATGGTGCATAGTACAATGAAAATTATTGTTAGTTTATTCATTGACATTCTACTTATTAATCTACACAGACATATAATAACCCAAGTATGCACCTAGTGGTGAAAACATATGCCCGCCTAGGCAGCGCCTAGGGCGCTTAAGCTTCGCCTAAGCGCTAGGCGAATGCCAACCGCCTCGCTTACGCCTAGCGCCTTTTCCAACCTTGATGATAACTAATTAACCCTAATTCATGAAAATTTCTTATTTGTAGGATTTGACAAAAAAATTGTATGTAGCTTATGGGTTATAGTAATTATTATTTTTATGACATGAAAAATCTATTTTGTGTGATATAACAATTCTTATGTGTTATCAATTATCATGGGGGTACACATTTATTCAAACACAACAATTATCATTTTGTTGACATGGCAATTTTTATTTGTTCTACATGGCAATTCTGTAATCTCGTGTGATATGTTATTTTTTTATTTGTTGGCTTGGGGATGCACATTTATTAAAACACGATAATTTTTGTCTACATGTTGGACATGGCTTTTTAAAGCACAAGCATGATACTGTGTGAAACATGGTAATTTTCTGTTGGAACTGTTGGACATGAATTTTTGAGTAGAATGTGGCAAATTTGCGATGATTTCAATGTTGCAATAGGTTTTCAACCCCATGGAAATTTTGCCTTGTTTTTATTTTGTAGGTTGTTCTTATATAGGCTGCAATGGATCTTTTGCACATGGCAAATTCTTAATTTTGCACATTTCAAACTCATAGCATTTAAAAAAATCATCCATGGCAAATTCTTATTTTTTTGGACATGACAATTCTTATTTTTTTGGACATGACAATTCTTATTCGTAGTATATGGATATTCTAGTTCATAGGACATTATAATTCTTATTTGTAGGACATAACAATTATTATTCAACATGTCAGTTATTATTGGTATGATATGTCAATTCTTACATGTGGAACATGATACTATGTGAAACGTGGCAATTTTTGTTTGTAATCGTTGGACATGGCTATTTTGAGTAGAACATGACAAATTAACAAGGTTATAATTGTGCAATAGGTTTTTCACCCATGGCAAGTTTATCATGTTTTTCTTTTTAAATTGATTTCATATAGGTTGTGATGGATCTTTGCACATGGAAAAACTTATTTTTGCACATAACAAACTCATAACAATTTTTTTTTTCAAATAATCCATGTCCAATTATTTTTTGTGTGAGATGATTTTTTGGTATATAGGTTATTTGAAATGGCAATATTTGCTGTGAGATGAAAATTCTTATTTTGAATATAGCTTATGGAACATGACAATTCTTATGTGTAGGACATTACAACTCTTTTTTGTCAGACATGACAAATTTTTATATGTATTACATGCCATTTTCTATATGTGAGACATATCACTTCTTTTATGTATGATACGGTGATTCTTTTTATATGTTTATCATATGTCTTTTTTTGCCATGTGAAATTTGTTCATTTTTTTTACTATGTCAAATTGTTCAAATTTAGTAAAAAATAATTAATATAAATTTTACATGGCAATTTTGTATGTACTCATACGACAATTTGATATCCTTGCTCAGTAAATTTAGTTTTATTTTATCATAAACATTGAAAATATAATTAATAACCATGTATTTTTTATTAGTTATCCTTGTCATTTCTGGTCAATTTTTTTATCCATGTCGTTTTTTTCAATTTATTTTTCTTCATTGTTCATTCCATATTTTTCTATGGTATTTTTTTGACACGTCATTGCAGTTCTGTCAAATTGTTGTGTGTTTAGAATTATTTTTACCATGTATTTTTAGGAATCCTATTTCCATGGTTGGCCGGACGTTCTTGCGGTCATAAAATATGTGTTTGTGGTTTCCAAATACTGTCAGTTTCGGCGCTTAGAGCATCTCTAGCAAAACTCTTAAGAGGGTAAAAACTAGAAAAATTGGCGAATATACGGATTGGGTCCATTTTTTCGGACAGAACAAACCTCATACAGCGGCACGACATGTAAACCTTTTACCGCGACCTAAGAATCAACCCCCAACCTCTATTTCTACCGTGTGGTGCGGTATGTAATTTTTTTATGGAACGGATTTACAACATCTATTCCGTCAAAACCGTGTCATGCTGCAAATCTATGATGTAAATCCCTACCAAATGGCGTAAAACCTATACAAAATAGCATACAATCCTATAACTAAATATAAATTACAATTGGGGTCTTTATCTATGAATTTTGTGCACATAATACACAACCACTAGCCGCGCGGATGGCCGAGCCGCTGGCCAACGGCCTCCCTAGACGCACCTTTGAAGGTTGGGCATGCCAAGTGATGCGGGACACGAGGAGGCGTGGGCGTTGCCAGAGCACGTGTGACAGCTCCTCGACAGGCACCGCAACAACCTCATCGGCCAAGATTGCATCCATGGGGACAAGAGCGGGCGTGAACACAAATGACACGCACGATAGCTCCTCGACGAGATCCTCTTGGAGGAGGCGCTGGTGGCGCTCCGGTGGCCGTTGCTCGTGTCGGTGGCCGCTCTGATCGTGCCCGTCACCTGAAATTGCCTGTAATCAAGACGATGACGGTGAGGACGGTTGGAATCGAACTTCGGCAGCGTGGACGGTCGAAATCATACTACTCACTATGTGGCGGGCCGAGGCGAAGCGCGATGTGCGGGAAGACGAGGAGGGCGCGATCACTAGTATGAATTCAACTAGTCGCGCTTTTGGCACTAGTATGAAATCTTTTAGGCCTTTGGATAGACGAAAATGAAGGGTTCTTATTCATTTGAGGGTACCACAAAACATCTCTGTTGTTTTTACAAAACGAATCGATATATGATACGTACTTATTTAAATCGTTTTTTAATCTTCGGTAGTGTATATCTACGGATCTTGCGGACCGAACGATTTTAACAGTCTGCTATCTAAACCATCTTCCATCCATCATCACTGATTCACTGGCACAGACGTCACGGGCCCACCGGTCAGAATTCCAGCTGAAATTTCGCGGCACCGAGCAACACTGTGGCCGCGCTCAAAATAGTCCATCCAAAAACTTGCGGGTCCCACCTGCCATACAGCGATCGAGGCGCACGTCCTCCTCGCATTCCCGCACCCCCAAATCCTCCTCACAAAAGAAACACACCTTCGTTGCCACGTCACCGATCCGCGGCACCCCTTCTCCCCCACTCCCCGCCATCGATCCCCCATCCGACGGATCAGACCCCGCGTCACGCGGATCGCGGCCCCAAACCCCGCGGCTATAAATGGCACCTCGCTCCACACGGCACCAGCATCCATCAGCCACCACCTCACACCAAACACAAGTCTCAATCTCAATCTCACCGCTGCTAACCGGAGAGAAGAGCAGCGAAGATGTCTGGCCGCGGCAAGGGAGGCAAGGGTCTCGGCAAGGGCGGCGCCAAGCGCCACCGGAAGGTGCTCCGGGACAACATCCAGGGCATCACCAAGCCGGCCATCCGCAGGCTCGCCAGGAGGGGCGGCGTGAAGCGCATCTCGGGGCTCATCTACGAGGAGACCCGGGGCGTGCTCAAGATCTTCCTCGAGAACGTCATCCGCGACGCCGTCACCTACACCGAGCACGCCCGCCGCAAGACCGTCACCGCCATGGACGTCGTCTACGCCCTCAAGCGCCAGGGACGAACCCTCTACGGATTCGGAGGCTAGGCCTACCAGGCCCACAACGCCAGATCAGATCAGATTAGAGAGAGGCTAGGGTTCTTCGTGGTCGCCTGATGTAATCGCAGCATCTCGCTGCTGTTTGCTATCTTCTTCTGTAGTTGAATCGTATGGAATGGAATGGAAGTTGCAGTAGTTTATCCATGTTCAAATTTACGATTCCGCTGTGTAATTCCTCAAATCTTTGGCTCAATTCCAGTGCCCCCAAATTCATTTTTCGAATTTAAAACTCCATGCTTTCGATTTGAATCGCCCCCAAATCCGTTGCGTTTTTCTGCAGCGAGAAATCCTTTGGTAGTCTGTTGCATCTGTCGATGTATGTTGAATTTGTGCGACTGCGTTGGCCAATTCCCCTGCCCGATTTGCTGCCCCTGGATGCATTTCCCAAATTCAGAAGCTCATTTCTTCCGATTTCCGTTTCCCCAAATCGGTAGTGTTTGCTTCAGTGCACAATTTCAAATCCAGAGTGTTTTCTGCAGGAGCCGATTCACCCCGTCGTGGAACGCACGGCGCATCAGCACCGGCTCGTCGGTGGTGCAGGTACGACCCCTCCAAACTTCTCTTCCCGTTCACCAATTTCGTCGAGCACCTGAGGTGCGTTGTGCTCTTCTCAGCCATCAATATTCATTCATGTCTCATGCCTCTCTGCTTCTGCAACAGCTCGACCATTGAGTAGGAGGAGACGTGCGATGTTGCTTTCGGACGCGGCCATCGGGATGGGATCGCGTGAGGTGCTCACTCCTGTCCCGAATCTGTTTTACTGCTCCCGCGAGCGATCTCTCGATACCCACCATCCTCTGTACCCGCGTGAGGTGCCATGATGGATGCTGCTTCCATGGTTTAACCACATGAAAATCTGCTATTCTGACATAATTTGCTGTGTTTTAACTTTTAAATTTTAACTGGAGTAGGAAGAAGTCATGAGACTTGAGTAGCTGGACTGATTTTTTTTGTGATGGAAGGCAGCTGATTCCTTTGGCTGAAAGTAGGTTTTGAACACCTGATCCAACTTACTGAATTACAATTACCAGCGGCTAGGCAAAGGCCAGACCCCACCACCACCTTCAGATCAGATTAGCAGCTAGGGTTCATAGTGCGGTAGTCAGTCTTTCGCTGCTGTTTGCTACGGTCTTTGCTTCATGCTAGGATGTATGATGATCCGGCTACTGCTTGTTCGCCAGAATGGATTGGCTAGGAGTAGTAAATCTCAGTTGGCTACCTTGAAAATCTCTTGCTTCTCCCAATCTACATTTGCGCATTCTTCCTCCTGTTCCCCAATTTCTTGTTCTGTGTGACGAACTCAGCAGTTAGTCCAATGATCTGGTTCAAAACTGTTATTCCTTGACAAAGCAAGCACTGCAAAACTTTGGCTCATCATTATCACAGCTACAGAAAATTGTAGTATGATGCTTTCCTGGGAATTCATTTGGTCTGCCTGTGACATGTGCACCGTTTACATTGCAGACTGGGCTGGTCAGCTGACTGTTTACCACTGATTCATTTAACAGTAACTGACCCATCATTTGTTACTAATTTTATACCCACTTATTAGTTTTCCATGGTCCATTCATTTACTGTTTATACTGAGCCTCACCCAATATCATCTTTGTGGGTCCATGAGGCATATATGCAACACAGCGATGATCATTCTGTTTAATGTTTAGTGAAATAATGCAATTTCCCAAGTTATGGCAGATGACACAAATATACATTTGTATTGACTAGTGATATCTGTACATTAGGAAATGACAATAAAATAATTGTCTCTTCAAGGAAACATAACTGTTCCTTGTTTTAATTAAAGGTTCTTTTGCCATATGATCAGGTCTCTTTTTCAAGATTTTTATGTAGGCTACACTCTAGAGCATTTTGATGTCAAGAGGTGGGCTGTACAAATGACAATATAGGTACGTTCTACCTAACCCACCATTTTTTAATATTGTCGGCAGATGATTTTTTTAAACGTTATTAGATATCCTATGACATTTTTTAATTACAATTTGGACCATTATACCGGGTTTCTATATTTAACATAAGATGTATACCTCGTAAAGATACATCAAATGAGGTTTACCTATGGAACATTGCTGATAACTGTTCAATACTCTCTACTTTCACTGCCTCAAATTAACTGTTGTCCGGTAACAGTAGGGGATTACACTCTACAAGAGTCAAAAGGACTCGAAAGGCAAATAAAAGTACCAAGGGAAGCAACTAGACCCCTCCCCTAATGACTCTGAAAGAGCAAAAAACAAAGGCCCAAATGTAGCTGCTCTTGTCTCCTTTTACTATAAATACACTAGTGCTATTGTCTTCAGCAAAGGCCTGCATAATCAGCAGGTCCGTATGGCTGGAACCATTCAGCCAGGAATCCTTTCTTTCTTTTAGGGTTGCATCCGATGTCTTGGCACAACAAATCATTAAACCAAATATTCACGGTGCTTATACAAGATCGGCGAAAATACTTTCCATTGTAAAGATCCTTGTACTTTGCCCACTCTGCTACACTCTCTTCCATGCATCTTATGCTTGGCAACTGGAAGCCACCAGCCAGGAAATGGATTACCCAATTGGCCGTCCTCTCTGAGACATATATGTCCGTGAGGCTCTCAGAGTATCCAACTATTGCCAACTGAGGAATTCGAGGATGGATGCATTCTCTGTTAATTCAACCATTTTAATAAATGAGATTACTACACACCACATAAAGTATACATGCAAATTTTTCTTTCACCTAATTTTATTTATTGAGATTGTTATATTTATCAAGCCAAAACATGAGAAAGAAAAGCAGTTAACAACTTCAAAAGTAGGTGCATGCTTTTTATGTATATTACTTCGCTAAGATCTTGCAGTAGTCAGGATGTATATAATTTTGTTCTGAACAATTTTCACTTTGAATGTAGGCTCCATTTAGGGAACTCAGCAGTGTTATTTCTTACTTCCCACCTCAATCTTAGTTCACTTTTCCCCTTAATTTTCCATGTTACAACTGTTAAGTGGCAGTGCAGTTCTGTAGGAAAAAATGTTCTCCCTAGTCTAGTGTTTATTGTTCTCCAAACATGCCAACCTAAAAAATTGTCCAACCTGTACCTGTATAGTGGAACCGATGTATCTGATGATCCTGCCACTATATTTCTGCACCAGTTTTCTGTGAAGATGTCCCTAAGCTTCTTGTCTCCTTTGAATCCTGTTGCTAGAATTACAATATCACTCTTTATGCTTTCATTTCCATCCTCCAGGATGATCCCATCACTGCAGAAGCTGAACCTCTTGGATTTCTTAAGAATTATGCTGCCATCGTCAACCCTGTCATAAAACCCTTTTGGCAGCATGGCAATCAAGCAAGAAGACATAGCAAAGGAGAAGCTGTAGTCAGGTACCATCCCATGTTTTTGTAAGGGGATCCTTTTCTTGAGGCAGGTTTCAATTACTTTTGTAATTACCCATCTCTGAAATAATAGGAGTATTGTGGATTCGTGAGCTTTCTATGCACAAGTTCTTTATATGAATATAAATTGGCCATTGACTGCTTTCAAAATCTAGTCAAGTAGAAATTAATTGTTTACCAAGGGAGAGAGTGCACTAGCCAACATATAGTGCAGAAATCCTTCACCGGGTTTATGAACAAATAGTTGCGAGATGCGGTTAAGATAGAAGTAATTAAGGTTAACTCCCCATATGCTAAATTCATCAACCCGCCAGTGTTTTGTTCTATATATCATGTTGCATGGCTTAGCTGCACCTGCATCGGGAAAGAAGTGTCAATAACAGTCACTTATTCTTTTGAACAGTTATTGCTAGTTAGTGGCTTATTGCGGTCTTAGTTCTTCTCTTGGACTCACCATTCACTTTGGCAACCTCTGCAGCAATGTCAAATGCTGATTTTCCGGACCCAATTATTGTCACACTCTTCCCTTTAACAAATTCAGCCGCATTATCCATGTAAGAGTAGTCCATAGAGTGCAATATTTTGCCATTGAAGAACTCAGTCCCTTCATTCGCAGGAAATTCTGGGATATTTGGGGTCCCACTATGCCTTCCGATGCACAGTATGAGAAAATCCACTTGAAAAATCTGCAACAGGATATTACTTATACATAATTACAGTATGTATGATGCATAAGGTGAATGCATTATATTGTTCAAGCAAACTGTCTTAGTTCAGATTCTTCTAGCTCAGGATGATGTTTCTATATTTCCGACATAATGAACAATATCTGTACCATCGAGTACTCGACCCAAAAAAACTTTTTCTTTCTTATCTGGTTCTGTTGTTTTCTCTTATCTTGCCAGTTAGTATGCACCTGTGTGGACTCAATGCATAGGACTCATCTATGCCAAGTAGTTATTTACTACCCTGTACACTATGGTGAAAACAAAATTGAATCATAGTACCCCATTTAGAGGCATCCTGCATCTGAGCTCTATGTATGTGCTTGTACAAACATGTATATTTCGAAATTCGGACCAAGACAGATATCCCGAGAGATTGCACATACCTCAATGTTACCAGTTTTCAGGTCCTTCACTGTAAGGCTCCACCCTCCATCCTTCCCAGCTGCGAACGCTTTCCCATCGTCACCAGACCAATGCTTCCACACCATAATCTCTTCCTCGGTTGCACCAAAGTATTCAACTCCAAGCACCTGGCTACTGAACTTGATACACTTGAGGAGGTCAAACTCGCACGCGTACGACCTGAGGTACTCCATGACTTCACCGTGGCCTGGGTACGTTGCTGTCACGCTGGCTGGCCAAGCCAAGTCCGAGAACCGGAACGACCTCGTCGGTGCCTGAAGCCTTGTTGACTGCAAGGTATGCGCCCACACTCCACCGATGGTGTCATCGGCCTCGAATACTACTGGGCAGAACCCCTTGTCTAGTGCGTGCTTGCAGGCTGCTAGGCCACTCACACCAGCACCAACGATGCCCACCCTCTTCCTGTCCATTTTTGCTGCTCTTATTCAGAGTTCTTGGAAGTAAGGAGGACCTGAGGATGAAGGTGAGAGGGTGTCTATATTATGTAAACCATGGGTGCTGGATGAGGGCGAATTACTACTTGCCTAGTATCTTCCGTTGTTTTCTTTGCTCATTTCTGTCACCTCCTGTCCTATTTTTATCATCTGTCAGCTATCTTTTTTGTCTTCAGCGATACGTGTACACAAGCACAAATACGCATGGCTGATGGATGAGTTTTGAAAATGATTGCTAATTTATATCGACAAACTATCTCTATTACACGTTGAGTTGATGCTGCATACCTTATAGCCAGGTGGCATCAGGGTTGCCTCAGTAATAAACCTAAAGGATGTCACCTACAGCCGTAAGTATGGATCACATAAAAACTGCTCACCCAGAGTGGAAGATTTTAGTTGCCCAGCTGTGATGGTTCAATATGCACTGTTTGTGAATTTGATAACACTTCCATGACATGTGGGTTTGTTTTCAGAGGTGAACATCATCTAGCTGGGCAGCCGATATTTTTAGGGTAGTCATTTGGACCCATTACCAATTTTTTATAGATGATTATTATTCCTGGAAAAATATATCATTATATTCGGTGGTGGTGGTGGTTGCACTTGGTTGGAGGAGGGAATCCCTTGAAAGAGACAATTTATGTCACAGTAGAGTAGCTGAAGTTCTGGGTTTCTGGGTTCATAGTGCGCACCCTTATTTTTTTTAGTAGTTAATTCTGAATAGTGTTGGAATCAATTGACAAGTCCCTTCACTTTTTAATTTGATGGCGTGTCTGGTTGATGCGCTCATTTTTCATGGGGAATTTAAACATAAAGCATATTGTCATCTTCCTGAAACTGATACGGGAGAATGGTTTACCGATTGAAATGATTCCTGGAAGAATGGAAGTAGTTCGAGTTCACTGCTGACTTGCTGAACCTATATTCTGGAACATGGGAGAAAATGTTGTTTCAACTGAAGAGCTCATTCTATGACATTTAGTTTGTAAAATAGTCATCTGATAACAATGACTGTTGCAGCTGCAATTATCGGACGGAATGACACACTGGGTCACTGGCCATGGCTGTTCATGAAGTTTGTCTGCAAGTATTGCTGGTCGTGGCATTGTTACTTCCGGATGCATTGGCCGTTTCTTCCCAAGTGCCCAGGTGCTGCAACTTATTCAGTTATATTTTTCAAATATATTTGTTAGCACTGTCAAATGCAAAACAATCATGGTTGCTTCAGACTTCACTATGTTTTATCTTTCTAGATGGGAACTACATGATCTTCTGCTGTTTGTAGTTTTGAACCAATCAATGCAAGGCTTAAGTAATGCTAGTTCATTCAGCTTATTGTACGGACTTACTTGATTCCGGGCGCTGATTGCAAGTTTTGGATGCTAAACCTGACTACGATACACATGATTCTAAAGCCAATAAATTTTACTAATTATCTTGTGGCTACTTTATATAGGTAGAAAGTAATATCTGCACGTTTGAAGCCAGCTTACACATGAACTTTGTTTCCAAGACATGTGTATTTGTTCTTGTAGCTTTAGGACATCATCTGTTTCCCTCTTTTGGTATATTTGTTATAGTATGGTCAATACTCAATAGTAATATCTTTACCTGTTTATATTTCCTTCTTGAAGTTTGTCAGTGCCAGCCAGCCAATCAGTGCCCCTGTTTTGGACTCTGTTTCGGTGTCTAAGACTTCTCATACTGTTGCAGGCTTCAGCTGGCCAGTGTTTACTATATACTCCCTCCGTTCCTAATTAGTTGACTTCCATTAGGTATACAAATGGAAGTCAACTAATTTGGAACGGAGGGAGTATTTGCACTGATTTATTAGTTTTCTTTATGGGGGCAGTATGAAAAAAATCCTACCAGTGAATATATATCATACAATAATAGGAACAAAATTACAATTCACGAAAAGTCCAAAAGGCTAAAAAACTTAAACAAACGAAGCATGGGAGGCAGCTAGTCCCCCCCTAGCCACTCTGAAAGAGCACACGGTATCTTAAGAGCACTAATGCATCCAAAAAATTGTAGAATTATTATCTGTAGTTATGGTAACACTAAAATTGCCAAGGCAAACACTTCCTAAAATTATCTATAGAGTCCTGAAGGTAGCACTCTGTCTCATCTTCTTTTCCTATTGAGTACACTTGTGAGAAAGGTGCTATTGTCTTCAGGAAATACCTGCATAATCAGCAAGTCTATATGGCTGGAACCTTTCAGGTGCTATTATCTTCAGCAAACACCTGCATAATCAGCAGGTCCATATGGCTGGAACCATTCAGCAATGATTCCTTTCTTCCTTCTAGGGTTGCATCCGATGTCTTGGCACAACAAATCATTAAACCAAATATTCACGGTGCTTATGCAAGATCTGCGGAAATACTTCCCATTGTAAAGATCCTTGTACTTTGCCCACTCTGCTACATTCTCTTCCATGCATCTTACGCTTGGCAACTGGAATCCGCCAGCTAGGAAATGGATTACCCAATTGGCCATCCTCTCCGACGCATATATGTTCGTAAGGCTCTCAGAGTATCCGACTATTGCCAACTGAGGAATTCGAGGATGGATGCATTCTCTGTCAATTCCAAACATTTTGATAAATGAGATAACTGTACTCAACATAAGCAAACATTTCAAATTTACTTCGATCTACCTTATTTTTTTGATTTTATCAAGCTTGTCATTCTTTTCAAGCCAAAACATATGACGCCTACTATGCTGATTATGGTGTTACACAGTTGATAGAGAAGAGTAGTTAACAGCTACTAAAGTGAGTGCATGCTGTTGTTATATACTCCCTACGTTCACAAATATAAGATGTTTTGGATATTTCAATATGGACTACATACAGACTGAAATGAGTGAACAAATATACTAAAACACGTCTATATACATCCGATTGAGAAAAAAGTTAGAACATCATATAATTCTGAACGGAGGGAGTATTAGTTTGCTAAGATCTTGCAGTACTGCAGAATGTATATACTCTTGTACTGAATAATTTCCACTAGTGTAGGCTCCATTTAGGGAACTCTTTTGTGCGATTTCTTTATGTCCTCACTGCACTATTAGTTCACTTTCCCTTATTTTTGGTAAGTGGTGGTGCAGTTCCGTGCGAAAAAATGTGTTCCCTACAGTATTTATTGTCCTCCAAATATGGCAACAAAAAAAAGTTGTCCAACCTGTACCTGTATAAAGGAACTGATGTATCTGATGATCCAATCACTATATTTCTACACCAGTTTGCTGTGAAGATGTCCCTAAGCTTCTGGTCTCCTCTGAATCCTGTTGCTAGAATTACAATATCACTCTTTACGCATTCATTTCCATCCTCCATGACGATCCCATTACTGCAGAAGCTGAACCTCTTGGATTTCTTAAGAATAATGTTGCCTTCATCAACCCTGTCATAAAACCCTTCTGGCAGCAATGCAATCAAGCAAGAAGACATGGCGAAGGAGTAGCTGTAGTCAGGTACCATCCCATGCTTTTCTAGGGGAATCCTTTGCTTGAGGTAGGTTTCAATTACTTTTGTAATCGCCCATCTCTGAAATAACAGGATATTTTTTTGATTCGTGAGCTTTTTATGCACAAATTCCTTATATGAAATTAATTGACCATTGACTGCTTTCAAAACTCTATTTAAGTTGGAAATAATTATTTACCAAGGGAGAGAGTGCACTAGCCAATAAATAGTGCAGAAATCCTTCACCAGGTTTATGAACAAGTAGTTGCGAGATGCGGTTAAGATAGAAGTAACTAAGATTAACTCCCCATATGCTAGATTTATCAACCAGCCAGTGCCTCGTTCTATAAATCATGGTGCATGGCTGATCCGCACCTGCATTGGAATAGTTTTGTCAGATACATACTCCTTTGAACGATTATTGCTAGTTAGTGGGGTCTTAGTTCTCTTGGGACTCACCATTCACCTTGGCAACCTCCGCAGCGATGTCAAATGCTGATTTTCCGGACCCAATTATTGTCACACTCTTCCCTTTAACAAATTCAGCCACATCATCCATGTAAGAGTAGTCTATGGAGTGCAATATTTTCCCCTTGAACAACTCGGGTCCTTTATTTGCTGGAAATTCTGGGATATTTGGGGTCCCACTATGCCTTCCGATGCACAGTATGAGAAAATCCACTTGAAAAACCTGCGACAGGAGATAACTTATACACAGTTGCACTATAGCCTACAGAGTGATTCCATGCATAAGGTAAAAATGAATTATACTCCGTATTATTCAAGCAGACATCTTATTTGAAAATTTTCTGATCAGGTGATGTATTTTATACTCCCTGAGTAGATTTTATGAACGAACAATATTTTTACCATTGTAAGAAGCATATTTCTTGTCTAGCTATGTGATTCTTCTCTCTTATTATGCACTGACCTGAAGTCAATGCATAGGACTCATATGTGCCAACCGCCTAGCTATCTACTGCCATTCTATATTTCTATACATAATACTGAAGTCAAAACAGAATCAGAATACAGTCATTTAGACACAACCTGCAATCTGAGCTCTATGTGTATGCATGTGCAAACATGTAGATATCTGAACTCAGAGGCGGAGCAAGAAGACAGGTATATATGAGGTATCTCAAGAGATCACACGTACCTCAACATTACCAATTTTGAGGTCCTTCACTGTGATGCTCCACCCTCCATCCTTCCCAGCTCCAAAGGCCGTCCCATTGCCAGACCAATCCTCCCATCCCATGATTTCTTCCTCAGTTGCACCAAGGTATTCAACTCCCAACACCTGGCTATTGAACTTGATACACTTGAGGAGGTCAAACTCGCACGCGTACGACCTGATGTACTCCATGACTTCCCGGTGTCCTGGGTACGTCGTCGTCACGCTTGCAGGCCATTCCAGGTCCGAGAACCGGAACGATGCCGTAGGCGCCTGAAGCCTAGTCGACTCCAAGGTATGCGCCCAGACTCCGCCGATGGTGTCATCGGCCTCGAATATCACTGGGCTGAACCCCTTGTCGAGTGCGTGCTTGCAGGCTGCTAGGCCGCTCACACCAGCACCAACGATGCCCACCCTCTTCCTGTCCATTGTTGCTGCTCTTCTTCAGAGTTCTTACTAGGAAGAAAGAGCTGATGATGGAGAGCAAAGGGTGTCTATTATATAAACTTTGGGTTTGATTCTCTCTGGGTGAGATAGATTTTCTATAAAAAATCTCAGGATCTTTTGGGTGGCTGGATGAGGCCGAACGAACCACCACTTGCTTGGTATCTTTCGTTGTCTTGTTGGTTTATTCCCGTCACCCTCTGACCACATGTCCTGTTTTATTTTCTATCAGTTATCTTTTTTGTCTTCAGCTTGCTGATGGATGAGTTTCAAGATGCTTGCTAATTGACCCCTTTCGAATTTGAATCGACATCAACTAGCATGTAGAGTTAACTTAGGAAAACTACCTCATCTTGCACGTTGAACGTGATGCTGCATACCTTTTTGCTCCAGTAAACCTAAAGAGAGCCACTCACAGGTTACATCCATAAGTATGAGCGCCTAATTTATTGACTCAATGGCATGCTGCCACATAAAACTGCTACAGCTTCTAGTTGCCCATTTGTGATGCTTCAATACGTATTGTTTGTGATTTTGAAGAGACTTCCATGGCAAGTGTCTTTGGTTTCAGAGATAAGCATCATCTAGCTAGACAACTAACATTCTTAGACTAGTCATGTGGACCCATTTTATATATGATTATCATATTCCGTGGTGGTGGTTACTTGGTTGAAAGAGGGAATTCCTTGAAAGAGACAATTTATTTGTTGGTTTTCCAATCGCTGATTCTGTTTAATCTTGGCCTGTTGGGAATCAGTTGACAAGTGTGCTCAATAATTAATTTGAAGCACATGGGGAGTTCGTGAGGAAATTAACATGAAGCATAAATGTAGCACTTATATTTAGGAACAGAGCACCAGATCTAGTTTCAGTTGAAGAGCTTATTCTAGGAAGTTCAGCCTGTACATCTCTTGAATGGTATTTTCCTCTTTCATTCAAGAGCAACAAGGGGCGTGACTGACCTCAGATGTCACGATAAAGGCTGAACTGCTAAGATTGCACAACCTTCTGTGTTTGAGTTTACAACACCTACATCACCCTTTCGCCGAGGGCACAACACAAACAATTTAAGCATGTTACTTTTTCAGAATGATATCCTTGTAATCTGATTGAAGATATGGCATCAGCCAATCTGCAAAGAACATTTTTTTCCTTCTGGGTAGCTTTCGTTGTTTTCTTGGTTTATTCCTGTCACCATCTGACCGCATGTCCTGTTTTATTTTATGTCAATAATTATTTTTGTCTTCAGTGGCTCACTGGGGTGAGTTCTAAAATGCTTGCTAAGCTATAGGTCTCTTTCCAATTTAAATCAATATCAATCTGGCATGCCGCAGTTAACTTTGGAAAACCATACCATGTTGCACGTTGAGGTGATGATGCATACCTTACAGCCTACCAAATAGGTGACATCAGGACTGTCCCTGTGAACCTAAAGCAAGTCACTTACAGGCATAAGTACGATCAGCTAATATTTGGACCCAATAGTGGATCCTATTTTAGAAATGAGCATCATCTAATATTTGTAGTTTTGCAGGGTAGCTATTTTAGTTTTGGACCCATGACTAATTTGTATAGAAGATTATCATATGAGGTGGTGGTGGACTGGTAGTTCTTGGTCGAAAGGGGTCATAGTAGAATAGCTAAAGATCTGGGTTCATACTGGGGACCCATGTTCTTTTAGTTTTTATTATGAATAGTCTTGGTCGAAAGGGGTCGACAAGTCTGCCCACTTTTTAATTTGACAGCGTGTCTGGTTGATGTGCTCATTGCTCATGAGGAAATTAACACACAACATATTATCATGTTCCTGAAACTGATATGGAGAATGGTTCCTAGAAAAGGGTAGTAGTTCGAGTTCACTGCTGACTTTCTGCACCTATATCAGGAACAGGGAAACAAATGTAGTCAACTGAAGAGCTTATTGCATGGCATTCAGTTTGTACAGTAGTCATCACAGCATCTCTAGAATGATAGTTTTTCTGCTTCATTTGAGGGCGGCGATGGCGTGACTGCATGTCACTTCTTCAGATTGATATCCTTGTAATCTGATGGAAGATATGGCAACAGCCAATCTGCCAGGAACCCCTTCTTCCTCCTGGGTTCACACCCCATGTCCTGGCACAACTGGTCATTGTACCAGATGTGGAGAGCTCCAACACAAGATCGGCGGAAATATTCACAGGAGTACCTCTTCATGTATTCATCCCATTCCTTTATATCCAGCTCCATAGACTTTATGCTAGGTAACTGGAATGCTCCATCAAGGAAATGTGCCAACCATTTGGACCGCATGTCGAAGGTGTGTAGGTTTGCGATGCTCTCAGAGTACCCAATGATCGCGAGTTGCGGGATCCTAGGATGCACGCATTGCCTGCCCAGTTCACAAAAACCACTATGAGCTTCTGCACATATACGGACAGCCAAACAAGTATGTTTGAGAGAAGGATGGAAAGGTCAAACCTGTAGAGAGGAATAATGTTGGATGGTGAGCCAGTCACAATGTCTCTGAACAAGGATGATGTGAATATCTCCTTGAGCTTTTGGTCTCCCTTGTACCCGGTGGCAAATATGACCACATCGCTCTTTATTGGCACAGTTTCTCCTTCGACAGTCACGCCTTGTTTGCAGAAGCTGAAGCTCTTTGCTTTCTTCAGAACAATGCCTCCTTGATCAACCATGTCATAGAATCTATCCGGCAGAATCGCAATCAAGCATGAGCTGATGGCCTGGAAGAAACTGTGGTCTGGCACCATGCCATGCTTATCCATCGGCACCGCCCATCTGTAGTAACTTTCGACAAATTTTGAGAACAGCCATCTCTGAACAGGTGTATACTCATGTTAGATACATGCATGGACACAAACACAATTATCTTTAGTTACTTGAGAGCAGCATGGTAGCATACGAAAAACTCCTAGTGGCCATTACCAATGGTGATAGAAAGGTAGCAAGAATGCTAAGTAGCAGCCCCTCTCCTGGCTTGTGAACTAGGAGCTCCGAGAAGCGGTTGAGGTAGAAGAACGCGATGGGGACACCCCAAGCGTAGAAGTCAGGTATGATCCATCTCTTGGTCCGACATATTATTGTGCATGGATACTTGGCTCCTGAGAGGAACAACATGAACGATCAAATTAAATTAAGATATATTTTCTCTGAACTCTTCATTCTATTGATCATTCTGCGGCAGATAGTCGCAGGAAAGAGATCTCACCATTTATGTTTGCGCACTCTGCAGCGATGTCAATAGCGGACTTCTGGAAGCCTACGACGGTGACGAGCTTGCCCCTGATGAGCTCGGTGGCCTTTGCGGTGCCCATGTCGGTGTAGTCCATGGAGTGGATCACCGTGCTGTCGAAGTTCTCGGGCCCTCTGCCGGGAGAAAACGTGGGTATGTTCGGGACGCCGCTGAATCTCCCGGTGCACAGAATAACAAAATCCGCAACATGTGTCTGGATATTGATAATTGTAAATCCGGTGTATCATGAACTCAGAGTGTTAACTCATATATATGCTGGTACCGACGATACATTGTTTCTCTAAGCTGATGAGTGCTGGTGCAATGTGTCGGTGACCTGCTTGTCTGGATATACATACATAGCCTGATAGCCAGTATGATCTGCTCAAGTGTTGATACAGACCTGTTTGCTCACTGTAAACTACTATCTCTGTAAACTTTTAAAAGACATTTTAGGATACTAAAGTAGTTACCCAAAACATCTTATAAAAGTTTACGGAGGGAGTATTTGTCAGCTACAATACAATGTACATTTTTTTTTGCACACTTTTATTTTCTTTTGAGAATCAACACTTGGGCCTCGACTGGGTCATGTTTAGCAAACATCCACCAGTGTGTGAGTGATAGGCTGCTCATGGGCCTCGGCCCGATTTATTTATTACTCGAAGTGCTAGGTAGGTAAGGACGTCAGTGTAGTGGAGTGAAAGAAAGACGAGCCACAGAAATTTCGTTGTCGTACGGTATGAGTGAGGTTCCTGCCGTACGTACCGCTCATAGTCTCTTACCTCGACGACGTCGCCACCCTGAACGGTGACGGTGAGCCGCCACTCGCCGCGGCCGTCCCCGAACGCCGACCCGTCGCCGGCCCACCGGTCCCACGCGGTGACCTCCTCCTCGTCCACGCCGGCGTACTCCATGGCCGTGACCCGGCAGCCGAACCGGACGCGCTCCAGCACGCCGAACCGCGCCGCGTAGGAGCGCAGGTACCCGGCGGCCTGGGCGTGGTCCGGGAAGACGTGGGCGACGTCCGGCGGCCAGGGGAAGTCGGAGAACTCGTAGAGCGTGCGCGGCGTCTGCAGGCGCGTGGACGCCAGCGCGCCGCGCGCCCACACGCCGCCGACGGCGCCGGAGGAGGAGGACTCGAAGACGACGGGGCGGAGGCCGCGCTCCAGCGCGTGCTTGCACGCCGCCAGGCCGCTGGCGCCGGCGCCCACGATGGCCACCCTCTTCCTCTGCGTCGTCGTCTTCTCCATGGGAATGCGATGCAGCAGTGCGCTACGTGTAGACTGGCTTGCGTCTGGGAAGTGGGAAGTGGGGGAGGTGAAGTGGGTTCAGATGGATTTTGGACTTTGGCGTCACATGCTTGGTACGACGAGAGCGCAGAGTGTACTACGTGCAGTGCCTAGCAACAGGAGTAGCTACGGGTCACGCAAATGGGCGTGATTGGCTTTTCTACAACTGTGTAAGTGGATGTACTACTGTACTGTATTACGTAGATTAGATGTACGGAGTAGTGGTTACTACAGGTCTTCGTTTGGCGCTAGTAATTTTCTTCCAGGCTCCAGAAAAGGATTGTCAAATCTACGTTTAGAATATCATATCTCTTCGGAAAGATAGGAGAAATGTGCAAAAGATGATAACGATGGTGCCGATGATCAACCATTATCCACGTGTATGGAAATTTGAAATGTCTTCACAGTATATAGGATGTGCGCGTGCTTCTAAATCGTTAGTTTAACCAATATAACATAACATATATATTATAAATAATACCATTATAAAATTTATATGTCATATTTTTAAATGGAGGGAATTGCACTCTCCACCAGGCTCTACTCATTTCGTTGCACTCTCCACCAGATATACCAGTATTCTGTTACTGCTGATTCTAAATAGCTCATTATCAACTTTGATAGCAAAACTGACAGCTAGGTCCCACATGATGGACATGATGCAGGCTTAGAACGACAATTGAGCAGATAATAGATATTACATTTTAATTAATTAAAAATATCACATTACATGAGAGTCTCCAATACATGATATATAAAAAAGAAGACCGGAATATGTTGAATTGTATAGCTATCAATCATGTTTTGCATCCTATATTATGCCACAATATAGCCATTATAAACATCATTCTGAAACACCAAAATATAGATGCAAGTTGTAACATACAAGTTTGTGGGACCCTGTCATTAGTTTAGCTATTGTGAACCGCACTTGTCAATGCTGATTGTGATTATTTAGACTGGATGCAACGACTTAGACGTGTACATGGTGGGGAGTGCAAAAAAAGATGCAAAACTGGTGGCTTACACAACGAATTGTACAGAACCTGGTGGAGAGTGCAATTTCCTCTTTTAAATGTTATAATCTTTATGTTATATATCTCGTGTTATGTTGGTTAAATTAACGATCTAGGAGCACGCATATCTCCTACAAACTATAAATGAGGGAGTAGAATGATTGATTCATCGTCAAAAGTTGACATAAGTGCTACTCCCTCCTTTCCAAAATAATTATCTCATAATACAAAGTTGAGACAATTATTTTAGAACGGAGGAAGTAGTTGACTACCATTTTTTTCTCGCCAATCTAAAAAATTGCCAAACTATTGATTTTGCCAAATGTTGGGCATCAAATCAATTGTGCTCTTAACGCAAAGTTTTCTCTACCCAAGAATTCAGATGCAAAGATTACACATACAATAACTAGATAAATCTTAAATATGCAACATGTGCATAGCCGAAAAAAGGCTATTGATCTATCGATGAGTTGCCTCCCGGGTCGCTCTCGTGACTCCGAAGGCCCCCGCTTGTCAACCCTAGAGACCGCCGTCAACCACTCCCCCCCCCTCGCCACCATAGGGAGAGGCATATAGGTAAAGCCTAGTGATGGACGACAACGACGAGGGTGCGCACGACCCAATCCTACGGCCCGACCTCCTCCCTCAACAACCATCCCTCGATCGCTCCAGATCATTACTGAAGAAAGCCTCCACCCCCTGCTCGGTAGATCTCGACTCTCCGCGCAGGCCCGAGCCTGCGCGCTCCAACGCCCTTGCCCCTCCCTCTTTAAGAACAACGAAGATGTTCAAAGTTGAACATCGCCTGAACATCCCATGGAATCAAACCGATGAGTGGTACAACAATGCTATGTGAGAGAGTCACTAAACATTACTTAAGAACAATGACAAGCATGGTAAAATTTTGGTTTGGTTTCATACATGCTTATTATTTTCCAAATATAAAATACAAAATTTTAAAATATATATATTGATTCTTTTTCTAAATATTGTACACATTTTTTCTAAATACACAAATAACATTTTTAATATATGTTTTAATGTATATTATTTTTTATACACGTTGTACATTATCATATACATCAGATGCATTTTTTGTAAATATTTAAATCTCCATGTACATGATTAACACTTTTTTATAATGTGATGTGCATATTTTAAAACACGTGAACAATTTTTATTGCAGATTTTTTTTTAAATGCTAACAACATTTCTAAAACGGTGATAACAAATTTTGTATAATGCATTATTATATTTTAAACACGTGATGGTTTTTTGCAATGTCATGTATATTTTTTAATATTATTTTCAGACAGTTTTACATAATAAAACTATTGTTTTCTTAAAATTTCATGGATAATTTTTTAAACACGGTAACTTTTATAAGAATCTTGAACATTTACGTTGAATGCTATTAGAAAATAGTTAAAAGTTGCACTTGTTTTTAACGCTACATTATATTTTCTAAAATGTCGTGAATTTGGAAAATTAAAATTAATTATTTTTCTCAGTAAATGTACTTAGAAATTTTTGAATTGTAAACAAAATGGAAGAAGAGTAAAGGTGCTTTCCAATTCTAGTACACTCCAACTACCTATATTTCGGCACGTAGGGAGTAAATTGCATATCTTCGGTGTCTATTATTGGATTGGTCCTATTACACAACTATAGCAAACGGTGAATCGATAGTTATTCGGAGCAACAAGTTAGAGTGTACCCTTTCAGAAGCACCAACAAGTTCAGAAGTCACCACGAATCGTGTTTTGAAGCAAAACTGTGGCTTCAGACGAACTATGGTTGCGGACGAACTGTGGTAGTACCTATGGCTGTGTCCGTGACCGTGGTTGTGGTTATGACTACACCGTAGTTGTGCATGTGCTTGTAGTTGCACACCGTGGATGTGGATGCACATGTGATTGCGCACCGTGGCTGCGCCCGTGGCTATAGTTGCGCAAGTGGTTTGGAAGCCGAAAACATACCCCCCCCCCCCCCGCTCAACACATGTTGAATACGGAGGGAGCTAAAAAACTCCAAAACACATCATTTATCGCGCTCAGGACGCGTAAATAACCTCCGCAAAAGGTACCCTCTAAATACTAATTTCGATAGTTATCACAACAAAAGAGAAATTGACGCGCTCTTTATCTACCGGCTTAAACCCCAAATATATATTGTCTTGCAAATAGTTCCATCTCGATCACTATTTTTTTTTATGGATCAGCCCATACTACAAAACTAAAACACGATGTGTGGTTATTTGGATTTTGGGAATATTCTACAATTTTAGTTGGCTGATATGTTTATATTTTTTCTGTTCCTTTCCTAACTTTATACCGGCTAGTCTATTTTATTTCTTTTCTATGTTTGCTTTTTACTTGTTTTTGACCTTTTTATTATTTTAGTTTGGTTTCATATTTTGCTATTTCCTGATTATTTATAAATTCATGATCATTTTGTGTGTGAATATTTTCGAATTCATTAATAGTAAAAAAATTAAGTACATATTTCTTAAATGCACGTTTTTAAAATGAATGAGAGTTTTTTAAACTCCCCCAACAAATTAAGTCCACAAACATTATTTAAAATACTCCAAATTTGAAGCCTTTTCCAATTTTTATGAAATCTATTAAGGTTCCAAACATTTGATAAGTTCACAAACATATTTCAAATGTGCGAGTTTTTTGAATTCGTGAATAAATTTCCAAGTTTGCATGTGTTTTTAATTTTATGGACAATTATTAAAATTTATGAATATTTTTTTAGTTAGTAACATATTTTAAAGTAACTTTGCCTATGTTGTTTTTAAAGTAGTTGGTTCGAAGCCCGAGTAAAGAAGGGTAGCGATAGGCTTGACGAGCCATCATCAAAACTCAATCACTTTTGTTGGAGATGAAACCCATAAGAACATTGTTAAGGTGTAAATCTCTGATGACATGCCATATCAAAATCCTGGTGTGATGAAACCCATATGTTTTATAAAATTCATAAACATTTTTCAAAGAGATCAAGTAAACTTCAATGGGCCACGGCCCGTGTGCATCATGGGGGCGCACTTACTTTGGAAGCGCTAGATAGGGGAGCATCCTCTTTGTTTGCTCAGGAAACAAAAAAGATAGGAGCATCCTCTGGAAAAAAATGCTCTCTCTCTGAGTGTGTGTGGCGAAAAAGGTCATTAGTCGACGACGTGCCATGCATGCACGTGCTAGCTGAGCAAATCACACAGACAGTGATTATGATTTTGTCCAAGAAAAATCCTACATCTACGGGTAGATTATAAGAATCTCCCCTGAATTTCACGGGGATGGCCCTCAATCGTCAATCCTAATTTTCCATTAGCCGTAGATCACCGAGGTTTCACGGACTCCCTACCGTGCGTGGTCACCGCAGTTGGCCTGCTTCCTTCCTTTCCGCAGGTTTCGGCAAGCCCATGTGACCGCCGCCACCCTAGTTTTTTTCTTCTAAAAAATGTACTTCCTTCGTTCATTTGTGTAAGACTTTATAGCAAGCTAAGTTAGTTAGCTAGAAGATCTTATAAAAATGAACAGAGGAAGTACATGCTTAATTAATTAGATGTAAATGGCGGTGTACGTGGCTTTTCACAATAGAAAAATAACAAGGATATATTTGAAATACGTGTCACTCATCGTTGGGTGTATACCGATTCAAACTGACACACGTTCAAAATAAATAAAATAAAATTCAAACGGACACGGGAGAACACCGGTGTTCGTTTTGGCGACCTAAACGAGCACGAGCAGATCTCCCTAGAAAAGAAAACATGAAGGATGTAAGAGCCGCGCCCCCAAGAGGCCCCCAGGACGCCTTTTTCCGCACCGGGCGGACGAAATTCGCCCAGCCGCGCCCCCAAGAGTCCATTTAGCGCCGGATTGGGCCAAAAGTGGATCCGGCGATCCCAACCCAAACCCAGCGCCCTGGGGGTCTCTTGGGGACGCCGGATGAAACGAAAAGACGCGTGGGGCCGCTCTGTCGGCGAGATAGGGCTTTCCCTCCCGCCGTTTTCTCCCCCTTCCCCGCCATTTGCTCCGTCTCCCGCCATTTCCCCCAGATATCCCCATGGCGCCGAAGAAGAAATACGAGGCCCCTCGCCGCGTCGAGGGCGCACCTGTGTCGCCCAAGAAGCCGAGGAAGCCGAGAGCGCCGCTACCAAGGCCGGAGGGCTTTACGGACGGCCAGTGGCTTGCCGACCAAACGCGGCGCTCCGTGTCGACGACTGAGTGCCGCAACCGCCTCTTCGTCCAGCAATCCAGGGAGCTCCAGGAAGCCGCGGCGAAGGAGCTGAAGGAGACGGCAGACGCGGCGGCGGCGGCGAAGCGTGAGCTCCAGGAGACGCTCGCGCAGGCGGTGGCGGCCAAGGAGGCAATTGCGGCCGCGGCGGCTCTTCGCTCCGGCGGGGTAATGTTCCCTCTCCAAACTCAGCAGAGTGTCACCTCCCCCGCCGGCAACTTCTCGCCTTCCACGCCGTCGGCTTGGGCGGCGTCGCCTGACCACAGCGGCTTCAACCCCAACCTCGCCTTCCCGCTACCACGGACTACGTCGGCGTCCTGCTCGCCTGTCTACTTGCCGGCCTACGCGGCGACCACAGCTGCCCCGTCCTTGCTGCGCCGAGAGTCCATCCCGTTCACCACGGAAATGGAGGACATCATCGCCGCGGGGTCCAAGGCTCGCATCGCCGTCGGTTCGGAGGCGCTCTTCGCCCAGGACACCGACTTCGGCCAGCCTGCCGACGAGGAGACGCAAGACTTCGAGGTTGACGTCGAAGAAGAGACCCAGGCGCCGCCGGAGGACTTGGGCGGCAAAGGAAGAAGAAGAGGAAGAGCGGCGAGCCGTCCTTGGGCCGGTACAAGTGGACGGCCAAGGAGGACGAGTGCCTCGCCGAGGCATGGAAGATGGTGAGCATGGACCCGATCACCGGTTCCAACCAAAGCGGCGACACATACTGGTTAAGGATCATGGCAAACCACTGGGCGGCGATCCAGACGGCGTGCAACAAGTGGCACGGCGTTCAAGCGGAGGTGAACGCCCGTCCGGAAAGCGGCGCCAGCGCCGATCAGAAGGTATGATCTCGACGCGAACTCGCCGCGCTCTCGCCTATACTGACATGTCTTTTGCAGTACACGCGCATGTTCAGGATGTATCGAGATGACACCGGCACGGACTTCAAGTTCATCCACGTCTTCACGCTGATCGAGAAATGCGACAAATGGGCGGAGACGCGCACGATGCTCGCCAAGACCAAGAACGGCGTCTACGACCCAGACGCGCCGGCGGCGTCCGAAGGGCGTCCCGCCGAGGGCAACAAGAAGGCCAAGGCGGCGAAGGCTGCGGCGCCGGCTGCCAAGCGGCTGCAGTCGGCCATCGAGAAATGCATCGCCGACGCCGCAAGCAACGCCGCGATCAGGGAGGAGACGTCCAGGGCGAGGTGGGCCGAACTGTTGGGCAAGCAGGACGCCAAGCTCGACCTCCTGAGGAACACCGCCGCCGCCAAGAAGAGGAATACCGATCTCGCCTTCCTTTCGACAATGGCGACGATGGATTTGGGATCGGTGGACGCGCAGATGAGGGCCTGGCTCGTCTCCGAACGCGACAAGATCTTGCCCCAGATGGCGGCGGCGCCGCCGCCCTTTGTCACGCCGCCCGCGCCCCCCGCAGACCCGCCTGCGCTGGACGTGCCTGCCTCGCCCAAGAGCACGCTGCCGACACCGGGCACGCCGTCTACGCCGGTTGAGACATACGGCGAGCCGCTGGCTTCTGCGGTCGACCTGGACGGCCCCCTTTGAGAGCTGCCGGCCGGCCGGCCTATTTTTTTTTCCCCGCATAGATCACGCCGCTTGTGGCGCGTTTGATCGCCGAACCATGGCATGTTGATCGCCGAACTATGCTATTTTTTGAAGCGGGAAGAAAACTATTTGAACTTGTGTGCGCGTCGCCGCTTTTCTTGGGTCCGCCCTTGGGGGCGCGGCTGGAGGGAACCTCGCTCCAAGAACTATCGCCGCGCAAGTGCCCCCAAGCGGCGCTAAAAATAGCGCCGAAAGTAATCTTGGGGGCCGAACGGCTGGAGATGCTCTAAGCCTGTTGATCTGTTCCCTCCCTGACTCCCTGTGCTCGCATCGCATGGCATAGGACATTGGGACCATGTTCGAGGGTTTGGGTGCAAAAGCGCAGCCCCTTTTGGGCAAGGCAGAAGAGGCGCCTATCCCCATTCAGCTTTTGTGCCAGGGAGAAGTGGAACGGTTCTTTCTCGCCTGCTACGGCTACACAGCCAGCCACCGTATTCTCCTCCATCCATCCACTCAGCTGTGGAGTACTTTTTTGCACAAGACTTATCCACAGGCTGCCGTGCTCACAGTACAATTTATAAAAGCGCGGCACCTTTTTTTGTTGAAGCAAGTAGAATCATAAATAAGGAAACCGGCTAAAATACTTCAGACATTTATAATGATGAAGGAAAAGCAAGCATTTTAAAAAATGTGGAATATTTTGTTTTTTTATTAAATTATTTTCTACTGTATATTTTTTGTTTAAAATATTGTTAAAGTACCAGGATTTTTCAAGATTACATTGTGCATTCTTAAAATTGCACTAGCCAACCACTCTTGAGTTTATTAGGATGTTTAAAAAAAATCATTCTCTATATTTCATTTCACATTTGGCTATATATAGAGAGCATATCGAACATGGCACCCTAGACAAAATTTTGAACTTTTCCAAAAAAAAAAGACAGAATTTTGAGGGATAGGGGGTAAGAAAATGAGGTCCACAAGGGGACATACTACTAGACTAGACCCACAAAATCGTGAGGCATTCATTTTTACCTCACGAGCACCTTCACCAATGGCGTGACGGCCAGGAACCCGTGATGCACTAATCATTTGTCGTGCTTGATCCAGACTCGCTTTGAGATAAATAGTTTCCTCTCGCTAGGGTGACTCACTTTAAGAGAAATATAATTTCCTTCTAGTTAGGGCTTTGTTTTTCTCTATTCGGCTACCACGTCGAGCCTTCTCTTCTCCCCTATCGACAACCTTTTCCACATTTGTGCTGAATATGGGGTGGTATACTACCACTTTATGTCCTTCGCAAGTGGTGGATCGGGAGACGTTTGTAGTGACTTTGGAGATCGTTCAATTTTTTAGATCGACTGGGTGCCCCGACACTCGACATTCCATGTCTGGGTACCGTGTTTATCTCGACGATGACCTGGTTTCTTGGTCGTCCAAACAACAAACCAAGATTTCTCGCTCTAGTGCTAAGGTAGAGTATCGTGCAGTTGCTCATGTTGTCGCCAAGTGTTGTCGGATCCATCAACTTCTTACTGAGCTTCATCATCCCTTGACATCTGCCATCATTGTATGCATGCTTCTAACCCTGTTCAACATCGATGTACCAAACACATTGAGATTGACATTCATTTTGTTCGAGAAAAGGTGTCTCTTGGTTAGGTTCGAGTTCTTCATGTGCCATCGTGTCGACAATATATATGTTCATATTATGACAAAGGGACTCTTGTCGTAGTTGTTCTCCGAGTTTTGATCTAGTTTGTGCTTACTGCCAGTCGACACACGAATTGAGGAGGGATGTTAAAGTATATCTTTGTATAGCTGTGTTGTATAAGAAAGATACCACCTGCCTAGGACCTATTCGTTCTCTGATTGTATTGTAGTACGTACCTTGGAAATAATGCCTTAAACATTTGCACCAACAACAATGTGGCATAAGTAAGTTGGTGGTAAGCAATTAATTTAAACATGATAAAAACAATGTGATATGAAAAATGCATTGAACGTGACCGTCGGGCGGGTCAACGAGAGAACCTGGCAAGTCTGAAGCGGCGCAAGAAATGCAGGCTGAGGTAGCCATACCAGTAGTGGTAGCAGTCGCTTTTAGTCTCTCTCTCTCTCTCTCATTTCATTGTTTGTTTTAGTTGTACGCCATTGGTAGCAGGCCTGCATAAACAGTGCCCTACTCGTCGTCGTACAGACGGTCACATGCGTATACCCACGCGCATGCATGCTTGCATCGGTTGCAAGCAGGCACACATTGGTCTCATGTCTCCTCCGGCTGGCCTGCTCTGGTGCATAGCTGCGTGCACGCCTAGAGAGAGGCAAAGGTTCCTTTGGTTCGGTGCATGATCTCTCTTCTTGGCGCGCGCTCTCGAGCTCTACATTTTGGGCTGGGTAGAGAAAGAAGAAGGCAGAAACGTGTACCAACAACAACAAGTGCATCTCCATGCCTGGGCTGCCGGCTGGTTTATGTGGTGCATCGGCCGGTGAGCCTAGCAAACAAGGAGTTGTCTGTTGTTTGTGTTCAGGTTGAACGAGTTTTGGTCCAGTCAGTCAGACAAGGAGTTTACCGCTTCCGGAATCGCTTGCTTTTGTCTTGCCCTCTTGGGGAACCCAATCAATCTCTCTCTCTCCCTCTCTCCCTCGCACGTGACAATGCATGCATGCTTCTGCTGGCTTCGCTCGCAAGCCGCCTGCCTAAGAGGTTCCGGCTAGACCAGACGCAACCCTAATTAAAACCGAATTTGAATTTGCTAGGAACAATTTTAACCATTAGCCAAGTACTGGATATATGGCTTTGGCCCGTCCTGTTCAGTTTCGTCTCGGTATGGCTTTGGCCGGCCGGTGGCGCGAGGTGAGGGGCGAATGGAGGCTCCCTGCCGGCGTGCCGACAATGCTCCTTGTCTCCACGGCGAGGCTCCGTTCGGTTCCATCCAGCTGCGAGGTTGGGGGGACGCGACTTTCGGGGTGAAAATCGCGCCGACTTCGGTCATGGCAGATGATGGCGGCGTCGAAGACGTCGTTCCCTTCTCGAAGCATCGTTGTTGCAGGTCGTGGCACCCCACTCACAATTCTCTGAGGGAAACCCTAGATCTGGATCTACCGCATCGGGCGATGATGGTACCTTTGATGTCGTTGTCCCTCCTGAGGGCATCGTTTTGGAGCAAGTGTTTGTTGGAAGGGGCAAGCGAAAGGGCGGTGTCTCATTCACCACAAGGCCGACGACGGATCCCGGTGGCATGACGGTGCGGAGGTTCGGCGACTGGCGCGTGTGGACGGATACGTGCAGGATGGTGGAGTTGTCTGGCGTCGTGGTGGCGTAGACGGCAAGGTCAATGTGTCAGTTACTACTTTGGAGATGGACCGGTGAAAGATGGCGGCGACAGCCTCTGAGAGTGCGTCGGTCCGGTATGAGACCTAGTCCCTGTGTATGACTGGGTTGGGGCATCCAACTTTAGATGTTAGGGTTCAGTGCGATGTCCGTTTGGTATTAGACTCGAATATTCGACGCACCTTCATCAATGGGATAGAAGTAGCAATAGGTGTTGCCTAGATTATGGCTTTAGCCTGACTAATGTATTACTTTATATGGTCTCTATGAATAATTAATAAAATGGCCGCATCTAAGAAAGGCAAAGAGAACACAAAAAATCACGGAAATTTTCATTTTCACTTCATGAAATGCCCCAATATTTGCGCCAACAACAATGTGAGTGTGAAAGAATCAAATGAACGTTTGAACCAGCGCAACGCAAAGGCAGAAGTAGTACTGCTGGTAGCGCGAGCAATGGCATCTTTTTCTTTCTTTCGGATTCAAATTCAAAAAAAAGCAGACCAGCATTGTGCTGCGGCAAAGGCAGTAGAAAGAGAAGAAAAGAAGCCAGACTTTCTTTAGCAGACAAAATATCCTGCCAGCTTACTGCCTGCCCATCAACCCCTCCTCTCTTCCATCCTCATCACAACCTCGCGCTTTGGAGACACCACCGGATCTCCCATCCCACCGCCGCCTCCTCCACCCTCCGAAGCCCTGCATGGCCGCACCATCACCTCCGGTTTGGCTGCCGGAGGTGGTGGTGATTCCGGCTCTTCTTCCGACGGCGTGGGTCCGTCGCCCTGCACACAGCAAGGCTCGGTCGGCTACACCGCTCTCCCCGCCGACCGGCGTCACCCGCGCCGTGCACCTCCCCGACGAGGAGATGGCCATCAAGCCATCTTCCTCGCCGCCGCGTCTGGCTCCAACCACAGCCAACCCTTCTCGTCCGAATGCGCGGGTCAGCCGTCTCCCTGGACACACCAAGGCCCTGTCGGCTACACCGACCGGCGTCACCGGCGCCATACCTCTCCCCGACGAGGAAGATGGCTCCTTGCCGCCGCGTCTTGCTCTACCCCCAGCCACTCCTCCGATGCCTCTGTCCGCTGACATGATGGGCCTCACGGAGTCGCGGAAGAGTACCTCACCATGCCGCAGGCGTGCGCACGGCTCGCCATGGACGTCTCTGGACGGATGGCCGACGACGCCGTGGCCTGCAAACCCGGTTGCTTCTACTGCTGCAGCGGGAACGGCGCCGTCATGGCCTCCAAATCAACCTCCAACTTCATGTCATCTCTTTCCCCACCACCATACTGCAGCGGCCACAAGACCGCACTCATCGTCTTCATCTGTAAGCCATGGGCTCCCCCCTCCTGCTTCAGCGGTCGCATTTGCACCAACCAGGACCAGAACCACACCGTGGTCTCCAAGTCCTTGTGCTTCAACTACAATACCACGGCCGTCCTGGTCTTCAGCAAGTCCAAGTGGTCACCTTCCAGTTCCAGCGGCCACTACACCGGCGCCTTGGTCTTCAGCTCCAAGCCGTGAGCTTCTCCCCCATGTTGCAGCAATCACAGCAACGCCACCGGCGGCGCTGAGGTTGGGGCGTTCACGGCCGTCTCACTCTCACCAAAGGCCGACACCACCGTGGCCTCTTTGCAGTCCTGTTACCATGGTCGGCAGTCCAGTGTTGCAGTCAGCGGCCGGGCAAAGAGCAGGATTGATTCAACAAGAGACGACTGACCAGGAAACTGAAGATATGGAGTCTGGTTTGCTGCGCCGACGACAAACACAACATCATCCTCTCATCCAGCATGAAATCAATGATTCAAACATTGCCGAGGTGCCAATTGATGGGGGAAGTGGAACTCCAGATGGTGACAGTGGAGGAGATGAGGGCGGAACTCCAGATGGTGACAGTGACACTGAAAATGGGTATTCTTCTCCACTTATGCTGCTTCTTGGTGTCGCGGCGCTGTACCTTGTCTACCACTTCATTCTTATTCTAGTATCATGGTTGATATCCTCGCTCCCGGAGAAGGATCAAACCAGGATTGGGAACATACTATGGTCTTTCATTTTCCTAGCAGCTAGTCCCATCACCTGTTTTCTTTATATCGACATCTGTGAGCGGGCCATGCAAGCTAAAGCTGAGAGAGCAGCTAGGAGAGCTCGGAGGGCAGCTGCTAGGAGGGCAGCCAATCCAGGGAACGGCATAGTAGAAGTGGAAGGCTTCAGGTTCAACACCGTCAAGGCTAATGCTTTTATGCTTTGGATCGGTGGGTCTGCCAAGATCGCTTATTTGCTTGCCGGAAGTAGTTTCCCTCTGGTGATAGTTGCCCACGTTGTTGCATTTGCAGTTGAGGTCATTGAGTTGATGCTCAAGTACAACGTCGAAGAAGAGATAAGTCTTGCATTGCCTCAGATATGATGGTGAATTAGAAGGGTTTAAGCGAGCTTTGCAGCGCTCGTTGATGTCGTTAGAATTTTATTTCTTTTAATTTGAGTTGGCGCATAATGAATATGATAAAGTGTATTTTTCCTTTTTTATGACTGTGTTGTTTTGGTGTATCTTTATGCTGGTGTGATTTTATGTTATGGTCTAATCAATCCTAGATATGTGAAGGTTTTTGTTATGCTAGTATCCGAATGTACTATGATGGTACTACAATATTACATGTTAATGCATCTTTTCTATACTTCTATATATTCTATATAGTGTGGGAATAACTTGCAATATTATCCATTGGATCTGACCCTTCCACGTGGAATGGAGATGAAAAATTGAACTTGCCGCGCGCGCTTTCTAGGGACTTCACGCCGCACAACTGGAACCAGTTGGAACCCTGACCGACAATTTTTTCTTGACTCTTCTCACGCCAGTCGCTCAAGTCACCGCATGGGGGTAGATCATGAATGGGAATCGATAGTTTTTTTTATTTTCAGATCATGGCAATGTTTGTTATGGAGCATGGTATTTTTTTTCTTTTGTTTAAATGGCAATTTTCATACTAAGCATGTCTAAAATTTTGCCATGTCTCAAGTATTGTTTTTCCACAATAATTCCTTTTTTGTCAATCAACATAGCTATTTTGTCGTCAGAATTGTAGGATAAACAATTTAAAATTGAAAAAACATGTGAACAATTCTCCTAATTTGCCATGTAGTCATGGAAATTTGTTAAATTGCTGAAGTGATTTGTTAAAAATAAATATCTCTTTTTTCTTCAAGTTAGTTGGGCTATTTTATTCAAATAGTTATTTGGGCTTTTGTACAATCCAACTAGGGGAGGGGGTCGCGTTGGGGAGGCCTCGAGAGCGAACGCAAGGAAGATGCTCAGGCGATCTTTAGGAGCAAACTTGGGGGAGAGGGGGTCGTTCACACCAACCCGTGCTCATTCCCTTTGTCGCTCCATGTTTCCCAGATTAGATCTGTGCATCGCTCGCATTCCAGACCCCCCCCCCCCCTTGATCGCACGTCCTTCGCCGCCGTAATCCTCCACCCTTTGAGTTGTGCACTTCCTCTCCCTCGCCAATCACATAGTTCAGCCAACCTTTTTGTTGATCCATGCCTTCAGGTCCAACATAAATAAACTAATTCCTCACAATCTCAATTGTGACCACAAGTGTTTGTGTTTATGCGCATAAGGTTGTTATTTTTATTATTTTTATGATATGTTCTTTCCAATCAATTCGGAATCTTTTAATATAATGCAATCCTAAATCCCGGCCAACAATGGTTAGTGTTTACGATTACCAAGCTTCTCATTTTTTATTCAATCATATATGGTGTCATGTTATTTTGTACTGAGTTTTTTAAATACTCCATGATGCAGCAACTCCCTTTAATTTGTGCGAGATCAGGTCATCTAAAAATGATAATATATGAAGCAATCCAAGGAAAACTCAAACAATCATTTTTCAACGTTCATATGTGTAAATATTTTTTCTTTTTAGAAACAATTGTTTAAAAATGAACCATTTGAAATGCCAAATATATTTTGTAAAACTCAAATAATCTACAAAATTTCAATTTTTAAAAAAGTGACATGATCTTAGGAAATTCAAAAAATTCCTAAAACATGTGAACATCTTTTGACAAATTTGAACAATTTTGAATTTATGAACAAAAATAGAAAACGAGTCCTCTGTATAAATGAGCGGCACTTATTATGGATCAGAGAAAGTAGAACATTGTACATTTCTAAAACTTAGAGAGTTTTTTTTATATGGGAACATTTTTTGAAATTCCAGAAATTTTAAAAAATAGTTAAACATTTATTGAAATTTCGTACACATTCAAAAATTGTTCCACTTTTAAAATAATTTATGTTAAAAAATGTTTGCTATTTCCAAATTGATTATGTTGTAAAAAATGTTCTTGTAAATAGGTATACCCTCAGAGTATTGAAAACACGAACAATTTTTAAACCTCAAAAAACAAAACTAATGTTTAAACAATTGTTGAAAAAAAAAACCAATTTCTAATTCCGTGATATTTTGTGAAAAAACCAATTTTGAAAACAAGAACAATTATTCAAACTTCTAGTACCTTTTGCAAAACGAATTATTTTTAAATGATTTCTTTAAAATGAACCGTTTTTAAATCCCTTATTTTTGTAAATGCAAATACCTGCTGAAAAAATGAATGATTTTTTGAAAACACGAATAATTTCTTAAACCTCTAATTCTTTATTAAAAATACACTAATTTATAAACAATTTTAAATCCCATTTTTTATAAATGCACATACTTCCTAAAAATATGAACAATTTTTTGAAAACAAAAACAGTAAACCTCAAATATTTTCTAAAAAAGCAAACTAATTTTTATGAAACAATAAGCCTGGGCATTTGGGTACCCAAACACGTTACCTGAACCGAATAACCGAATAGTCGGTTATTTTGGTTGTCGGGTAAGGGTTCGTTTTTTATTTTTTTTCCTATTCGTTTATCGGGTTCGGGTTTGATTCCCACTATTTAAAACCCGAAATACCCTTATTTAGAAACATCATGTTATGCGGTTGTGTTTTTCTCGTAAAAATATCTAGGCCTAGCATATGTAAGGGATTATTATCTAATTCTAAAGCATCAACCATAATTTAGAAAATACACAAGGCAAATTTAAGGTTGTTTCCATGCATGGTTTGACTAACAACGTGAAGTGGTAAACTAAGTTCGTATAATTTCAGAGAAAAACACAAAAATTATAGTAATTTATTATATCCATGACATTTTTTTAAAGTCTGAATACTTTCTTATAAACGAACAAATTTTTACTTGTCGTTCAGTCTCCCGTTATGAGAAAAATAAATCATCTGGACCAGCCCAATAGCGTCCAATAGCAGTAAAAATCCCGGATTTGAGCTGCCACATCAGCATTTCTTGTTTGTAAGCGCTCAAGGTTTAAAATAGACCAAAATCACTATGGTGATGATTTTAAGATTTCAAACTTTAGGATTTGATTTAGCTTTCGTCTATAAGTTTGGGGTTAGTTTTGAAAAAATATTCCAATAAAATAAGAATGTCAAACGATCATAATCCCATGAAGTGAGGTTAAACAAGTGGGCGTACTTGATCACTATGGCCGCTCTTGGTATAGCTAACAATTTTGAATATTTATGTTGCAATATTGGCATTTTCACTTTTCTATGCAGGATGCATATACGTATGACAGGTTAACACTTGAAATTTTGAGCATATTGACTCACACCGCCGGACATCGTCCCGGAGGGAGAAGCGACAAGATTATGTTTAGACTAATGAATGCCGACTTCAACCTATCTCTCAATGAATGGTGTGAATTTTTTTTTGGCTTCCCCAATCAATGGTGGCTATCTTCATTACATCTCTTTTTGGCGACGATCTTCATTACAACTTCGATCATATGAAGCCTCGACATGTGCATTTTTATGCTGAAGAAAATTGTTTTTTTTTTAATTTTTGAGTTTTTTTTAATTTGCTGTGACGCGAAAAGTAAATTTGATGTGCTAAAATATTATTTCATGGTCCAAATTCTTAAACTGAAATTCTACATAAACTGAAGTTGCCATGTCAAAAAATGAAATTTACCATACTACATAAACTAAATTTGTCATATGCTACATAAGCTAAATTTCCCATGCTAGACAAATTAGATTTGCCATGGCGCAAACACTTAAATTATCATGCTACATAAACTAAAAATGACATGTCCAATTTTTTTTACTTTATAAACCAAATTTTTGATGCTACATAAACTTAATTTATCACGGTTCAAAAATAAATTTACCTACATAAACTTAATTTGTCATGATACATAAACTTAATTTTCCGTGGTTAAAAGAAAAACGAAACTCGCAGCATATCTAAGAAAAATGCGCGTTTAAAATTGCCATGTGTTTAGACTACATTTTGTATATTTTTTCGATCTAGTGAAATTATGTCGTGCGAGATGACCTTTTTACGGACGTTCGCGCCTGATGATTTTTAGGTAGAAAAAAACAAAGTACCCAAATGAAGAGTTGTAGCTCATTAAGTGTGCCTCACAGAGATTTGTACATGTCACCGCTTTAATATTCGCGTGTGGAACCAAAGCAATCTAAAAAAACGTGAGCTAGATCCTTCATATAAGAAAATACTGCCTCCGTTTATAAATACTACGAAATATTTTAAATATTTCCACATACACTAAACCGGATCTATATACATACAATTCAAAAATGAAACTTGGTTTTACTACACCGGCAGGTGGTCGACTCGGGTGGTGGCACACTTGCTGCTCCAGAAGCGCAAGGGCGAGTCCTTCGAAAGAAGCATGTAGATGATGCCAACGGCGATGAGAAGGCAAATCACTCCCAGAACCCCAAAGAAGATCTTGTCAAAGCTGGTGGCGCGGGAGAAGACGTGCGTGTAAGAGATCAGGGCGAAGAAAGCGAAGAAAGCGAGCAAGACCACCGCCATCCAGAGATCGATCCAGCCCTGGCACCGGACGTCTGCCTCCTTTTCCTCTGCCGTCCTCACGCGGTACAAATCGCTTATGGACGAAGAAGATGCCATCTCTACCTGCTTATTTTGCTTTTGAGCCGATCTCTTCCTTTGTTTGGTTGATACTATGGATCGAAAGATCGGACGGTCTCTTGTAGCGGTAACTAAATAGTACTACTACTCCGTATAAGCTTCGAGCCAGGTGGTGGTCGAATCGAATTTGGAGATAAAGCGCCTACAGATCGTATGTACGTGACTGATACGGAGTGAGATCCAATGACTTTGCTTCATAAAGTTATCACGTGACTTTATTCCTTTATTTGCCTTTGGATCCCCATCTAACGGATAAGATTGATCCAAAATTTAAAATCAAAATTAAAACTCTTCCAAAAAAAAAGAATCCCAGATTTGACAATGGTGTTGGTTAGGTGGATGGTTGCATCTTCAGCTCACCAGAGTTCAAATCCTAGATTTGATAATGGTGTTCGCATTTTCTTAGATTTATTTCAGAGCTTCCGGTAATGCGCTTTCAGTGAAAAGAGACGTTCCCAAGATAATTGTATACTCGTGTATATGAGCGTCAGAGTTGTACTGTGTTCCTCAAAAAAAAACTAAATAGTACTACTAGTCCGTATAAGCTTCGAGCCACCAGGTGGTGGTCGAATCGAATTTGGAGATAAAGCGCCTACAAATCTCGTATGTACGTGACTGATACGGACTGAGATCCAATGACTTTGCTTCATAAAGTTATCAAGTGAATTTATCCCTTTGTTTGCCTTTGGATCCCCATCTAACGGATAAGATTAATCCAAAATTTAAAATCAAAATTAAAACTCTTCCAAAAATTTAAAAAAAATCAGCAAATCGTATACGTTTGCTTTTGTATTCTTAGAAAATTTTGTTTCATTTGAATCACTGGTTTATGACTTAATATTGTTTAAAGCTTAAAATAAGCACAAAAAAAAACTCTAAAATAAGCACTGTAAAAAAACGTCATCTAGATCCTTCATATAAGAAAGTACTGCCTCTGTTTATAAATACTAGGAAATATTTCAACATATACTAAACCGAATCTATATACATACAATTCAAAATGGAAACTTGGTTTTACTACAGCGGCAGGGCGGTGGCACGCTTGCTGCTCCGAAAGCGCAAGGGTGAGTCCTTGGAAAGAAGCATGTAGATGATGCCAACGGCGATGAGAAGGCAAATCACTCCCAGAACCCCAAAGAAGATCTTGTCAAAGCTGGTGGCGCGGGAGAAGACGTGCGTGTAAGAGATCACGGCGAAGAAAGCGAAGAAACCGAGCAAGACCACCGCCATCCAGAGATCGATCCAGCCCTGGCACCGGACGTCTGCCTCCTTTTCCTCTGCCGTCCTCACGCGGTACAAATCGCTTATGGACGAAGAAGATGCCATCTCTACCTGCTTATTTTGCTTTTGAGCCGATCTCTTCCTTTGTTTGGTTGATACTATGGATCGAAAGATCGGACGGTCTCTTGTAGCGGTAACTAAATAGTACTACTACTCCGTATAAGCTTCGAGCCAGGTGGTGGTCGAATCGAATTTGGAGATAAAGCGCCTACAGATCGTATGTACGTGACTGATACGGAGTGAGATCCAATGACTTTGCTTCATAAAGTTATCACGTGACTTTATTCCTTTATTTGCCTTTGGATCCCCATCTAACGGATAAGATTGATCCAAAATTTAAAATCAAAATTAAAACTCTTCCAAAAAAAAAGAATCCCAGATTTGACAATGGTGTTGGTTAGGTGGATGGTTGTATCTTCAGCTCACCAGAGTTCAAATCCTAGATTTGATAATGGTGTTCGCATTTTCTTAGATTTATTTCAGAGCTTCCGGTAATGCGCTTTCAGTGAAAAGAGACGTTCCCAAGATAATTGTATACTCGTGTATATGAGAGTCAGAGTTGTACTGTGTTCCTCAAAAAAAAACTAAATAGTACTACTAGTCCGTATAAGCTTCGAGCCACCAGGTGGTGGTCGAATCGAATTTGGAGATAAAGCGCCTACAAATCTCGTATGTACGTGATTGATACGGACTGAGATCCAGTGACTTTGCTTCATAAAGTTATCAAGTGAATTTATCCCTTTGTTTGCCTTTGGATCCCCATCTAACGGATAAGATTAATCCAAAATTTAAAATCAAAATTAAAACTCTTCCAAAAATTTAAAAAAAATCAGCAAATCGTATACGTTTGCTTTTGTATTCTTAGAAAATTTTGTTTCATTTGAATCACTGGTTTATGACTTAATATTGTTTAAAGCTTAAAATAAGCACACAAAAAAAACTCTAAAATAAGCACTGTAAAAAAACGTCATCTAGATCCTTCATATAAGAAAGTACTGCCTCTGTTTATAAATACTAGGAAATATTTCAACATATACTAAACCGAATCTATATACATACAATTCAAAATGGAAACTTGGTTTTACTACAGCGGCAGGGCGGTGGCACGCTTGCTGCTCCGAAAGCGCAAGGGTGAGTCCTTGGAAAGAAGCATGTAGATGATGCCAACGGCGATGAGAAGGCAAATCACTCCCAGAACCCCAAAGAAGATCTTGTCAAAGCTGGTGGCGCGGGAGAAGACGTGCGTGTAAGAGATCACGGCGAAGAAAGCGAAGAAACCGAGCAAGACCACCGCCATCCAGAGATCGATCCAGCCCTGGCACCGGACGTCTGCCTCCTTTTCCTCTGCCGTCCTCACGCGGTACAAATCGCTTATGGACGAAGAAGATGCCATCTCTACCTGCTTATTTTGCTTTTGAGCCGATCTCTTCCTTTGTTTGGTTGATACTATGGATCGAAAGATCGGACGGTCTCTTGTAGCGGTAACTAAATAGTACTACTACTCCGTATAAGCTTCAAGCCAGGTGGTGGTCGAATCGAATTTGGAGATAAAGCGCCTACAGATCGTATGTACGTGACTGATACGGAGTGAGATCCAATGACTTTGCTTCATAAAGTTATCACGTGACTTTATTCCTTTATTTGCCTTTGGATCCCCATCTAACGGATAAGATTGATCCAAAATTTAAAATCAAAATTAAAACTCTTCCAAAAAAAGAGAATCCCAGATTTGACAATGGTGTTGGTTAGGTGGATGGTTGTATCTTCAGCTCACCAGAGTTCAAATCCTAGATTTGATAATGGTGTTCGCATTTTCTTAGATTTATTTCAGGGCTTCCGGTAATGCGCTTTCAGTGAAAAGAGACGTTCCCAAGATAATTGTATACTCGTGTATATGAGCGTCAGAGTTGTACTGTGTTCCTAAAAAAAAACTAAATAGTACTACTAGTCCGTATAAGCTTCGAGCCACCAGGTGGTGGTCGAATCGAATTTGGAGATAAAGCGCCTACAAATCTCGTATGTACGTGACTGATACGGACTGAGATCCAATGACTTTGCTTCATAAAGTTATCAAGTGACTTTATCCCTTTGTTTGCCTTTGGATCCCCATCTAACGGATAAGATTAATCCAAAATTTAAAATCAAAATTAAAACTCTTCCAAATTTTTTAAAAAATCAGCAAATCGTATACGTTTGCTTTTGTATTCTTAGAAAATTTTGTTTCATTTGAATCACTGGTTTATGACTTAATATTGTTTAAATCTTAAAATAAGCACTGAAAAAAAAACTATAAAATAAGCACTGTAAAAAACGTCATCTAGATCCTTCATATAAGAAAGTACTGCCTCCGTTTATAAATACTAGGAAATATTTCAACATATACTAAACCGAATCTATATACATACAATTCAAAAAGGAAACTTGGTTTTACTACAGCGGCAGGGCGGTGGCACGCTTGCTGCTCCGAAAGCGGAAGGGCGAGTCCTTGGAAAGAAGCATGTAGATGATGCCAACGGCGATGAGCAGGAAAATCACTCCCAGAACCCCAAAGAAGATCTTGTCAAACCTGGTGGCGCGGGAGAAGACGTGCGTGTAAGAGATCACGACGAAGAAAGCGAAGAAACCGAGCAAGACCACCGCCATCAGGAGATCGATCCACCCCTGGCACCGGACGTCTGCCTCCTTTTCCTCTGCCGTCCTCACGCGGTACAAATCACTTATGGACGAAGAAGATGCCTCTCTACCTGCTTATTTTGCTTTTGAGCCGATCTCTTCCTTTGTTTGGTTGATACTATGGATCGAAAGATCGGACAGTCTCTTGTAGCGGTAACTAAATAGTACTACTACTCCGTATAAGCTTCGAGCCAGGTGGTGGTCAAATCGAATTTGGAGATAAAGCGCCTACAGATCGTATGTACGTGACTGATACGGAGTGAGATCCAATGACTTTGCTTCATAAAGTTATCACGTGACTTTATTCCTTTATTTGCCTTTGGATCCCCATCTAACGGATAAGATTGATCCAAAATTAAAAATCAAAATTAAAAATCTTCCAAAAAAAAATAAAAAAAATCCCAGATTTGACAATGGTGTTGGTTAGGTGGATGGTTGTATCTTCAGCTCACCAGAGTTCAAATCCTAGATTTGATAATGGTGTTCGCATTTTCTTAGATTTATTTCAGAGCTTCAGGTAATGCGCTTTCAGTGAAAAGAGACGTTCCCAAGATAATTGTATACTCGTGTATATGAGAGTCAGAGTTGTACTGTGTTCCTCAAAAAAAAACTAAATAGTACTACTAGTCCGTATAAGCTTCGAGCCACCAGGTGGTGGTCGAATCGAATTTGGAGATAAAGCGCCTACAAATCTCGTATGTACGTGATTGATACGGACTGAGATCCAGTGACTTTGCTTCATAAAGTTATCAAGTGACTTTATCCCTTTGTTTGCCTTTGGATCCCCATCTAACGGATAAGATTAATCCAAAATTGAAAATCAAAATTAAAACTCTTCCAAAAAATTTAAAAAAAATCAGCAAATCGTATACGTTTGCTTTTGTATTCTTAGAAATTTTTGTTTCATTTGAATCACTGGTTTATGACTTAATATTGTTTAAATCTTAAAATAAGCACTCTAAAAAAACGTCATCTAGATCCTTCATATAAGAAAGTACTGCCTCCGTTTATAAATACTAGGAAATATTTCAACATATACTAAACCGAATCTATATACATATAATTCAAAAAGGAAACTTGGTTTTACTACAGCGGCAGGGCGGTGGCACGCTTGCTGCTCCGAAAGCGCAAGGGCGAGTCCTTGGAAAGAAGCATGTAGATGATGCCAACGGCGATGAGAAGGCAAATCACTCCCAGAACCCCAAAGAAGATCTTGTCAAACCTGGTGGCACGGGAGAAGACGTGCGTGTAAGAGATCACGACGAAGAAAGCGAAGAAACCGAGCAAGACCACCGCCATCAGGAGATCGATCCACCCCTGGCACCGGACGTCTGCCTCCTTTTCCTCTGCCGTCCTCACGCGGTACAAATCACTTATGAACGAAGAAGATGCCATCTCTACCTGCTTATTTTGCTTTTGAGCCGATCTCTTCCTTTGTTTGGTTGATACTATGGATCGAAAGATCGGACGGTCTCTTGTAGCGCTAACTAAATAGTACTACTACTCCGTATAAGCTTCGAGCCAGGTGGTGGTCGAATCAAATTTGGAGATAAAGCGCCTACAGATCGTATGTATGTGACTGATACGGAGTGAGATCCAATGACTTTGCTTCATAAAGTTATCACGTGACTTTATTCCTTTATTTGCCTTTGGATCCCCATCTAACGGATAAGATTGATCCAAAATTTAAAATCAAAATTAAAACTCTTCCAAAAAATAAGAATCCCAGATTTGACAATGGTGTTGGTTAGGTGGATGGTTGTATCTTCAGCTCACCAGAGTTCAAATCCTAGATTTGATAATGGTGTTCGCATTTTCTTAGATTTATTTCAGAGCTTCCGGTAATGCGCTTTCAGTGAAAAGAGACGTTCCCAAGATAATTGTATACTCGTGTATATGAGCGTCAGAGTTGTACTGTGTTCCTCAAAAAAAAACTAAATAGTAGTACTAGTCCGTATAAGCTTCGAGCCACCAGGTGGTGGTCGAATCGAATTTGGAGATAAAGCGCCTACAAATCTCGTATGTACGTGACTGATACGGACTGAGATCCAATGACTTTGCTTCATAAAGTTATCAAGTGAATTTATCCCTTTGTTTGCCTTTGGATCCCCATCTAACGGATAAGATTAATCCAAAATTTAAAATCAAAATTAAAACTCTTCCAAAAATTTAAAAAAAATCAGCAAATCGTATACGTTTGCTTTTGTATTCTTAGAAAATTTTGTTTCATTTGAATCACTGGTTTATGACTTAATATTGTTTAAAGCTTAAAATAAGCACAAAAAAAACTCTAAAATAAGCACTGTAAAAAAACGTCATCTAGATCCTTCATATAAGAAAGTACTGCCTCTGTTTATAAATACTAGGAAATATTTCAACATATACTAAACCGAATCTATATACATACAATTCAAAATGGAAACTTGGTTTTACTACAGCGGCAGGGCGGTGGCACGCTTGCTGCTCCGAAAGCGCAAGGGTGAGTCCTTGGAAAGAAGCATGTAGATGATGCCAACGGCGATGAGAAGGCAAATCACTCCCAGAACCCCAAAGAAGATCTTGTCAAAGCTGGTGGCGCGGGAGAAGACGTGCGTGTAAGAGATCACGGCGAAGAAAGCGAAGAAACCGAGCAAGACCACCGCCATCCAGAGATCGATCCAGCCCTGGCACCGGACGTCTGCCTCCTTTTCCTCTGCCGTCCTCACGCGGTACAAATCGCTTATGGACAAAGAAGATGCCATCTCTACCTGCTTATTTTGCTTTTGAGCCGATCTCTTCCTTTGTTTGGTTGATACTATGGATCGAAAGATCGGACGGTCTCTTGTAGCGGTAACTAAATAGTACTACTACTCCGTATAAGCTTCGAGCCAGGTGGTGGTCGAATCGAATTTGGAGATAAAGCGCCTACAGATCGTATGTACGTGACTGATACGGAGTGAGATCCAATGACTTTGCTTCATAAAGTTATCACGTGACTTTATTCCTTTATTTGCCTTTGGATCCCCATCTAACGGATAAGATTGATCCAAAATTTAAAATCAAAATTAAAACTCTTCCAAAAAAAAAGAATCCCAGATTTGACAATGGTGTTGGTTAGGTGGATGGTTGTATCTTCAGCTCACCAGAGTTCAAATCCTAGATTTGATAATGGTGTTCGCATTTTCTTAGATTTATTTCAGAGCTTCCGGTAATGCGCTTTCAGTGAAAAGAGACGTTCCCAAGATAATTGTATACTCGTGTATATGAGAGTCAGAGTTGTACTGTGTTCCTCAAAAAAAAACTAAATAGTACTACTAGTCCGTATAAGCTTCGAGCCACCAGGTGGTGGTCGAATCGAATTTGAAGATAAAGCGCCTACAAATCTCGTATGTACGTGATTGATACGGACTGAGATCCAGTGACTTTGCTTCATAAAGTTATCAAGTGAATTTATCCCTTTGTTTGCCTTTGGATCCCCATCTAACGGATAAGATTAATCCAAAATTTAAAATCAAAATTAAAACTCTTCCAAAAATTTAAAAAAAATCAGCAAATCGTATACGTTTGCTTTTGTATTCTTAGAAAATTTTGTTTCATTTGAATCACTGGTTTATGACTTAATATTGTTTAACGCTTAAAATAAGCACAAAAAAAAAACTCTAAAATAAGCACTGTAAAAAAACGTCATCTAGATCCTTCATATAAGAAAGTACTGCCTCTGTTTATAAATACTAGGAAATATTTCAACATATACTAAACCGAATCTATATACATACAATTCAAAATGGAAACTTGGTTTTACTACAGCGGCAGGGCGGTGGCACGCTTGCTGCTCCGAAAGCGCAAGGGTGAGTCCTTGGAAAGAAGCATGTAGATGATGCCAACGGCGATGAGAAGGCAAATCACTCCCAGAACCCCAAAGAAGATCTTGTCAAAGCTGGTGGCGCGGGAGAAGACGTGCGTGTAAGAGATCACGGCGAAGAAAGCGAAGAAACCGAGCAAGACCACCGCCATCCAGAGATCGATCCAGCCATGGCACCGGACGTCTGCCTCCTTTTCCTCTGCCGTCCTCACGCGGTACAAATCGCTTATGGACGAAGAAGATGCCATCTCTACCTGCTTATTTTGCTTTTGATCCGATCTCTTCCTTTGTTTGGTTGATACTATGGATCGAAAGATCGGACGGTCTCTTGTAGCGGTAACTAAATAGTACTACAATTCCGTATAAGCTTCAAGCCAGGTGGTGGTCGAATCGAATTTGGAGATAAAGCGCCTACAGATCGTATGTACGTGACTGATACGGAGTGAGATCCAATGACTTTGCTTCATAAAGTTATCACGTGACTTTATTCCTTTATTTGCCTTTGGATCCCCATCTAACGGATAAGATTGATCCAAAATTTAAAATCAAAATTAAAACTCTTCCAAAAAAAGAGAATCCCAGATTTGACAATGGTGTTGGTTAGGTGGATGGTTGTATCTTCAGCTCACCAGAGTTCAAATCCTAGATTTGATAATGGTGTTCGCATTTTCTTAGATTTATTTCAGGGCTTCCGGTAATGCGCTTTCAGTGAAAAGAGACGTTCCCAAGATAATTGTATACTCGTGTATATGAGCGTCAGAGTTGTACTGTGTTCCTAAAAAAAAACTAAATAGTACTACTAGTCCGTATAAGCTTCGAGCCACCAGGTGGTGGTCGAATCGAATTTGGAGATAAAGCGCCTACAAATCTCGTATGTACGTGACTGATACGGACTGAGATCCAATGACTTTGCTTCATAAAGTTATCAAGTGACTTTATCCCTTTGTTTGCCTTTGGATCCCCATCTAACGGATAAGATTAATCCAAAATTTAAAATCAAAATTAAAACTCTTCCAAATTTTTTTAAAAAATCAGCAAATCGTATACGTTTGCTTTTGTATTCTTAGAAAATTTTGTTTCATTTGAATCACTGGTTTATGACTTAATATTGTTTAAATCTTAAAATAAGCACTGAAAAAAAAACTATAAAATAAGCACTGTAAAAAACGTCATCTAGATCCTTCATATAAGAAAGTACTGCCTCCGTTTATAAATACTAGGAAATATTTCAACATATACTAAACCGAATCTATATACATACAATTCAAAAAGGAAACTTGGTTTTACTACAGCGGCAGGGCGGTGGCACGCTTGCTGCTCCGAAAGCGGAAGGGCGAGTCCTTGGAAAGAAGCATGTAGATGATGCCAACGGCGATGAGAAGGAAAATCACTCCCAGAACCCCAAAGAAGATCTTGTCAAACCTGGTGGCGCGGGAGAAGACGTGCGTGTAAGAGATCACGACGAAGAAAGCGAAGAAACCGAGCAAGACCACCGCCATCAGGAGATCGATCCACCCCTGGCACCGGACGTCTGCCTCCTTTTCCTCTGCCGTCCTCACGCGGTACAAATCACTTATGGACGAAGAAGATGCCATCTCTACCTGCTTATTTTGCTTTTGAGCCGATCTCTTCCTTTGTTTGGTTGATACTATGGATCGAAAGATCGGACAGTCTCTTGTAGCGGTAACTAAATAGTACTACTACTCCGTATAAGCTTCGAGCCAGGTGGTGGTCAAATCGAATTTGGAGATAAAGCGCCTACAGATCGTATGTACGTGACTGATACGGAGTGAGATCCAATGACTTTGCTTCATAAAGTTATCACGTGACTTTATTCCTTTATTTGCCTTTGGATCCCCATCTAACGGATAAGATTGATCCAAAATTTAAAATCAAAATTAAAACTCTTCCAAAAAAAATTAAAAAAATCCCAGATTTGACAATGGTGTTGGTTAGGTGGATGGTTGTATCTTCAGCTCACCAGAGTTCAAATCCTAGATTTGATAATGGTGTTCGCATTTTCTTAGATTTATTTCAGAGCTTCCGGTAATGCGCTTTCAGTGAAAAGAGACGTTCCAAGATAATTGTATACTCGTGTATATGAGCGTCAGAGTTGTACTGTGTTCCTCAAAAAAAAACTAAATAGTACTACTAGTCCGTATAAGCTTCGAGCCACCAGGTGGTGGTCGAATCGAATTTGGAGATAAAGTGCCTACAAATCTCGTATGTACGTGACTGATACGGACTGAGATCCAATGACTTTGCTTCATAAAGTTATCAAGTGACTTTATCCCTTTGTTTGCCTTTGGATCCCCATCTAACGGATAAGATTAATCCAAAATTTAAAATCAAAATTAAAACTCTTCCAAAAAAATTTAAAAAAATCAGCAAATCGTATACGTTTGCTTTTGTATTCTTAGAAAATTTTGTTTCATTTGAATCACTGGTTTATGACTTAATATTGTTTAAAGCTTAAAATAAGCACTGAAAAAAAACCGCTAAAATAAGCACTGTAAAAAAACGTCATCTAGATCCTTCATATAAGAAAGTACTGCCTCCGTTTATAAATACTAGGAAATATTTCAACATATACTAAACCGAATCTATATACATACAATTCAAAAAGGAAACTTGGTTTTACTACAGCGGCAGGGCGGTGGCACGCTTGCTGCTCCGAAAGCGCAAGGGCGAGTCCTTGGAAAGAAGCATGTAGATGATGCCAACGGCGATGAGAAGGCAAATCACTCCCAGAACCCCAAAGAAGATCTTGTCAAACCTGGTGGCGCGGGAGAATACGTGCGTGTAAGAGATCACGGCGAAGAAAGCGAAGAAACCGAGCAAGACCACCGCCATCCAGAGATCGATCCACCCCTGGCACCGGACGTCTGCCTCCTTTTCCTCTGCCGTCCTCACGCGGTACAAATCGCTTATGGACGAAGAAGATGCCATCTCTACCTGCTTATTTTGCTTTTGAGCCAATCTCTTCCTTTGTTTGGTTGATACTATGGATCGAAAGATCGGACGGTCTCTTGTAGCGGTAACTAAATAGTACTACTACTCCGTGTAAGCTTCGAGCCAGGTGGTGGTCGAATCGAATTTGGAGATAAAGCGCCTACAGATCGTATGTACGTGACTGATACGGAGTGAGATCCAATGACTTTGCTTCATAAAGTTATCACGTGACTTTATTCCTTTATTTGCCTTTGGATCCCCATCTAACGGATAAGATTGATCCAAAATTTAAAATCAAAATTAAAACTCTTCCAAAAAAAATTAAAAAAAATCCCAGATTTGACAATGGTGTTGGTTAGGTGGATGGTTGTATCTTCAGCTCACCAGAGTTCAAATCCTAGATTTGATAATGGTGTTCGCATTTTCTTAGATTTATTTCAGGGCTTCCGGTAATGCGCTTTCAGTGAAAAGAGACGTTCCCAAGATAATTGTATACTCGTGTATATGAGCGTCAGAGTTGTACTGTGTTCCTCAAAAAAAAACTAAATAGTACTACTAGTCCGTATAAGCTTCGAGCCACCAGGTGGTGGTCGAATCGAATTTGGAGATAAAGCGCCTACATATCTCGTATGTACGTGACTGGTACGGACTGAGATCCAATGACTTTGCTTCATAAAGTTATCAAGTGACTTTATCCCTTTGTTTGCCTTTGGATCCCCATCTAACGGATAAGATTAATCCAAAATTTAAAATCAAAATTAAAACTCTTCCAAAAATTTAAAAAAAATCAGCAAATCGTATACGTTTGCTTTTGTATTCTTAGAAATTTTTGTTTCATTTGAATCACTGGTTTATGACTTAATATTGTTTAAAGCTTAAAATAAGCACTGAAAAAAAAACTCTAAAATAAGCACTGTAAAAAAACGTCATCTAGATCCTTCATATAAGAAAGTACTGCCTCCGTTTATAAATACTAGGAAATATTTCAACATATACTAAACCGAATCTATATACATACAATTCAAAAAGGAAACTTGGTTTTACTACAGCGGCAGGGCGGTGGCACGCTTGCTGCTCCGAAAGCGCAAGGGCGAGTCCTTGGAAAGAAGCATGTAGATGATGCCAACGGCGATGAGAAGGCAAATCACTCCCAGAACCCCAAAGAAGATCTTGTCAAACCTGGTGGCACGGGAGAAGACGTGCGTGTAAGAGATCACGGCGAAGAAAGCGAAGAAACCGAGCAAGACCACCGCCATCCAGAGATCGATCCACCCCTGGCACCGGACGTCTGCCTCCTTTTCCTCTGCCGTCCTCACGCGGTACAAATCGCTTATGGACGAAGAAGATGCCATCTCTACCTGCTTATTTTGCTTTTGAGCCGATCTCTTCCTTTGTTTGGTTGATACTATGGATCGAAAGATCGGACGGTCTCTTGTAGCGGTAACTAAATAGTACTACTACTCCGTATAAGCTTCGAGCCAGGTGGTGGTCGAATCGAATTTGGAGATAAAGCGCCTACAGATCGTATGTACGTGACTGATACGGAGTGAGATCCAATGACTTTGCTTCATAAAGTTATCACGTGACTTTATTCCTTTATTTGCCTTTGGATCCCCATCTAACGGAGAAGATTGATCCAAAATTAAAACTCAAAATTAAAACTCTTCCAAAAAAAATTTAAAAAAATCCCAGATTTGACAATGGTGGTCTTGGTTAAGTGGATGGTTGTATCTTCAGCTCACCAGAGTTCAAATCCTAGATTTGATAATGGTGTTCGCATTTTCTTAGATTTATTTTAGGGCTTCCGGTAATGCGCTTTCAGTGAAAAGAGACGTTCCTAAGATAATTGTATACTCGTGTATATGAGCGTCAGAGTTGTATTGTGTTCCTCAAAAAAAAACTAAATAGTACTACTAGTCCGTATAAGCTTCGAGCCACCAGGTGGTGGTCGAATCGAATTTGGAGATAAAGCGCCTACAAATCTCGTATGTACGTGACTGATACGGACTGAGATCCAATGACTTTGCTTCATAAAGTTATCAAGTGACTTTATCCCTTTGTTGCCTTTGGATCCCCATCTAACGGATAAGATTAATCCAAAATTTAAAATCAAAATTAAAACTCTTCCAAAAAATTTAAAAAAAATCAGCAAATCGTATACGTTTGCTTTTGTATTCTTAGAAAATTTTGTTTCATTTGAATCACTGGTTTATGACTTAATATTGTTTAAAGCTTAAAATAAGCACTGAAAAAAAACTCAAAAATAAGCACTGTAAAAAAACGTCATCTAGATCCTTCATATAAGAAAGTACTGCCTCCGTTTATAAATACTAGGAAATATTTCAACATATACTAAACCGAATCTATATACATACAATTCAAAAAGGAAACTTGGTTTTACTACAGCGGCAGGGCGGTGGCACGCTTGCTGCTCCGAAAGCGCAAGGGCGAGACCTTGGAAAGAAGCATGTTAATGATGCCAACGGCGATGAGAAGGCAAATCACTCCCAGAACCCCAAAGAAGATCTTGTCAAACCTGGTGGCGCGGGAAAAGACGTGCGTGTAAGAGATCACGGCGAAGAAAGCGAAGAAACCGAGCAAGACCACCGCCATCCAAAGATCGATCCACCCCTGGCACTGGACGCCTGCCTCCTTTTCCTCCGCCGTCCTCACGCAGTACATATCGCCGCTTCTGGACGAAGAAGAATTAGATGCCATCTCACTCCTCTTGCTGCTTATTTTGCGTTTCGAGCCGATTTCTTGCTGTAGGCTGTAGCCACCCGTAACTAAATACTAGTACGTACTACTACTCCGTCGAGCGAGCCAGGTGTTGGTAGTCGAATCGATTCTCTTCTTTTTTACGCGGTCGAATCGGATTTTTTTGAAGATAATAAAGCGCCTACACAACGTACGTACGTACAATACGTGACTGGTACGTATAATATCCGGTCGCTTTTTTTAAGCTTATAATATCCGATCGCTGGCTGTGATAGGCTCGTGCGATTTTGTTTTTACGTTGAATTGGGAATCCTACGTGTCATATTTTGACTGCGTTCCGTGCGAAGCAATAACTATGGTTGTGCGTGGACTATGAATGTACATGTGCATGCGCAAGACCGACTTGTAGCTGTATCTATGGTTGTAGTTGTGGCTCAGGCTGTGGCTGAAACTATGTTGTGGCTCGGAGTATGGCTGTGACACGAATTGTGGCTCGGAATGTGGCTGAAACCATGGTTACGATTTAGACTGTGGCTGAGGCTTTGGCTGAATTTATGGCTGAAACTGTGGATGTGTCATTAGTTGTGACTGCAGCTGTGCGTTCAGATAGCGTCACGTGTTAAACGCAGAAGGGCTAAAAAAAACCTCAAAACGCACCACAACATAACACTTAGCGCGCTCGAAGCCCGCGTAAATAACCTTTACAAAGGTACCAGAACTAGAGTGATTGACGTTTTCTTCTTCTACTTTTTCTAGGGAAATATATGTTGTTGAACGAACTAATGAAGCAATGACTAGCTCAACTGTAGAGCCCATGGGCCGGAGTCAAAACACAGACAGCCCAGAGCTAATATTAACGAGTATTCGTTCGCGGCCCACCGAGCATTTTATTAAGCTCATAGCATGCCATGTGTCGCTTCCAATAGTGTTTCTTTGGATTTTTTATTTATTTTTTGTGTACGTAATTTTGATGTTTAAAATAAAAAATGTTTTTTTAACTTTTTCGATTTTCACACGCTTCTTTACGTTTTGATGGAAAAAAAATCTTTAAAAAAGGCATAAATTTGCTTCCACGGGGCGCATGCAGCGTACGCGTGCCTCTGAAAAGAGGCACGATCATGTTTTTTTTTAAAAAGGTACAAGTCAAGCTTCTAAAAAATTCACGACCATGTCTCCGCGGGGATATGAATATACTTACGCAAAAGGTACGCCGCGTGCTCAAAAAAAGGAAAAGGGAAACCGTCATATCGCGCCACTTGGCACATGCGCCGAACGCCACTTGTCGAGCACGAAGGGAGTGGACGTGTTCATTGCTACGAGTACTCTCTAATTAGTGATCTAACAGTAAACTTTGGGCTAACATGGTTTTGTTTATTTTCAACCAATACAAAGTCAATCACTAGTTAGCGGACACCCTTCCGCACGGCCCCGCAGAGGTCATTTTTGGTGCGCTCTGGATCTGTCATGTGTCGTGTTTTTACTTTGTTCCACGCGAATCAACAACTATGGTTGCGCACGGACATGTGGCTTGAACTGTGGCAGGGTTGTGACTGAAAAAATTGTGGCTGTGGCGGAGGCTGTAGCTGAAAAAACTATGGCTATGGCTAAAAAACTAGACTGTGACAGGGAATGTGACTGAAAAACTGGACTGTAACAAAACTGTGGCTAAAAAACTGGGCTGTAACAGGACTATGGCTGCGCATTATGCGTCCAGAACGTACTACGTGTCGATCGCGGAGTGACCAAAGAAAAACATCTAAATGCACCAGAACTTGACACCTGGGCACTCCGAGCGCGCGAGTGACATCTACAAGAATACCCTCTAACTAGTTACTCCCTAATAAAAAGTGTTCCCAACGTGTAAACTACTGGGCCGGCCGTTTTTCATACGTTTGTTGGGTTTCCTTCGCCAATTTTTTTTTATTTTTTGCACTTTTTCTTTGTTTATTTATAGGTTTTTTCTGGCTTAATTTTCACCTGTTTTTTCTTTTCTCTTTTTAACTGATTTTTTTTATTTTATTTTGTTTTTTCATTGGTTTTCTTTCTTCCTAGTTTTCACTGATTTTTCTCTATGGTTTTATTTAGTTTATTTATTGGTTTCATTTTTTCATTTCAATTTTTTCCTAAGTACCCCATAAAAATATTATTGTACACATGAAACTTTTTTCAAACACGATCTACATTTTTATTACAATGCATGTTTTTAACATTCTTTTATGTACATGGTCATCTTTTTCTCAAATACATATTGTACAATTGTTTTATGCTAGTAAAAAATTAAACTGTGAAAAGATTTTTTTTTTTTAAATAATTGTCAAGAATAATTTTTTAAACCCAAGAATTTTATTTAAAATGTCAATTATAGTTTTTAATGGTACATATTTTTTAAAATATTGCAAATACATTTTTTGTAATGTAGCAACATCTAGTCCGTATAAGCTTCGAGCCACCAGGTGGTGGTCGAATCGAATTTGGAGATAAAGCGCCTACAAATCTCGTATGTACATGACTGATACGGACTGAGATCCAATGACTTTGCTTCATAAAGTTATCAAGTGACTTTATCCCTTTGTTTGCCTTTGGATCCCCATCTAACGGATAAGATTAATCCAAAATTTAAAATCAAAATTAAAACTCTTCCAAAAAAATTAAAAAAAATCAGCAAATCGTATACGTTTGCTTTTGTATTCTTAGAAAATTTTGTTTCATTTGAATCACTGGTTTATGACTTAATATTGTTTAAAGCTTAAAATAAGCACTGAAAAAAAAACTCTAAAATACGCACTGTAAAAAAAACATCATCCATGCGAGTGGAAGACGAATTCCATGCGACAGTTATGTGTGTTGGATATTATGATCTTTAGACTAAACTGTGGCTATTATGTCCTAAAGATTAAAGATTAAGTTTAAAGTGAGAAATATCTAAAGTACTGCTACAGTAGGCGGTGGCTACAGTGTAAAGGCTACAGTACCTAACCTGATGAGTTGCCCTGATCAGGGGCAGCTCATCAGCCAACGTGGTGGCTGTTCCCCTAGTGCACAGTGCAAGGCAATAAAGTATAAAAGGAGAAGAGAAGAGCAGCTACGCTGCTGGATAAGCTACGGCTCTCAGCTTATATACACACACACTTCTCTCTCTCTCTCTGATGAACACTTAAGATCAAGGCTGCTGATCAAGCCCTGCACTGGAGCATTAGGAAGGGCAGTACACAACCACCAGAACAAGCTCTTGGCCAGTAAAAAAAAAAGGCTGTTATGGGCAGAAATAAATTCAGGAAAAATGTCAAATATTTTTCCTGATAATGCTCACATTTTATGCAATAAAGCGAGCATTTTAGGGATAAATTTTATGCAAGAATTATAATAGTTATTTTTGGGTAATTTAATTATTTAGGTATGTTAGATTTTGTTATATTTCATTTTGTTATGCCATGCCATGTTTAAATTATTCTTGTTAAAAAAAGTATTATGATCAATACTTTTCATTATGGCATTTTATTTATTTATTTATTTTGATGATGAAAATTATTATGATCATTATGGAATAATGTCTCCGCTGCGAAATAAAGTCTAATGGATCCTCAAATTAAAGTGTGGTTTTATGCTTTGTCATTCTGACCAAAGTTGTTTGACGAGCATTTAAATCACAAAATTCTTTTATTAATTCGTTTCACTTCTGGCCAAAGCTGATGTGAACCGAGTTAGTAGAAGAAACTAATGAAATGAGGATTTTTAAAGTGTGGCTTTTATTTATCAATTTGGCCAAAGCTAATTGATGAAAATTTGTCCGTAAAATTTTGTTGCTCATTTTCATTTCTGGCCAAAGCTGATTTGAATATGATCAATAAAATTTAATTACTATGATGATGATGCTTACTAAAGCATTTTTTGAATTTTTCCTTTTACAGCACCTAATGTCTCTCATATTGCTGGAATGCTTAATGGCATTGAGCAACTTAATGGTGGCAATTATGCTACGTGGAAGGAGAAGCTTGAAATAACGATGGCCTTACTCAATATTGATTATGCTCTCCTTAGTGATCCTCCTGAGGCACCGAAAGAAAATGATGAAAATTATGATACCCTCAAGAAGGATTATGATGTTATAAAGGCTAAGTGGGATGACTCTAATCGCAAATGCCTTATGATGATAAAGGGTTCCATTACACAGAGTATGAGGGGAGCCCTTCCTGACTGTGAAACGGCTAAAGGGTATTTTGCGAAGATTGAGCATCAATTTAAAGGGTCTTCTAAAGTTTATGCAACGAGTCTCATTAGAAGACTAATTGATGAAAAATATGATCCCACTAGTAGTCTCAGAGAGCATATCATGAAGAAGTGCAATATGGCTGCTAAACTCAAGACTATGGAAATGGAAATTTCTAATGGTTTTCTTGTCCATTTTATTATGTCATCTTTGCCCCAAGAGTTCGCTCCATTTGTGATTAATTATAATGCAATGGATGTGAAATGGAGCATTGATGAAATGATGGCACGATGTGTGCAAGAAGAAGAAAGGCTAAAGGCTGACAGAATTGAGCATGCTAATCAATTCAAGGTTTCACAAAAGAAGAGGTATAATAAATTTGTGAAAAATTATACCAAGCCTAAGCCTAATAAATTTAAGGATAAAGGCCAGTCTTCCAAAAGCTCTCAACAAAAGAAGCCTGAAAAAGCTCCTGATGAGGAAGGAAAAGATCCCAATGGATGCCACTTTTGTGGAAAAGGTGGGCATAAGCAAAAGGATTGCTTTAGTTTTAAGAGATGGCTCAATAATAAAGGTACTGATGTAATTACTTTTGTTGAAGAATCCCTTTATGTCAATTATGCCACCAACACTTGGTGGGTTGATTCAGGAGCAACGATTCATATTTCAAATTCGTTGCAGGGATTCCGTATGAGGAGGACCCTAAAAAGAGGGGAAAGAATCATTAGAGTTGCTAATGGTGTTGAAGCTGACGCTGAGGCACTTGGAGATTTTACTCTCACACTTCATACCGGCTTCAAGCTTCTACTACATGACGTTCTTTATGTCCCCTCAATGAAACGGAATTTAGTTTCTGTTTCATGCTTAGATGATGATAGTTATGCATGTCTCTTTGGGAATAAACGATGTATAATTATGTATGACAGTAATAATGTTGGTCTTGCCTTCAGACAAGACAAACTTTATGTAATTTCCCTTTGTGATGATGTGCATAATGTGGGTTCTACCTCGAATATGAATATCAGTACCAAACGCAAACGTAATGATAATGAGACTTCTTCAAAATTATGGCACTATCGGTTAGGCCATATTTCGAGGGGGAGGATTGAGCGTCTCATTAAAGATCAAGTTCTTCCTTCTCTCGATTTCTCGGATGCAAATATTGATCACTGTATCGATTGCATCAAAGGAAAATATGTCAAGAAAATTAAGAAAGGTGCAAACCGAAGCACGGGAGTTTTGGAATTAATTCACACAGATATATGCGGTCCGTTTAATGTGAGATCGGTGGATGGTTTTAATTCCTTCATAACGTTCACCGATGATTTCTCCCGTTATGGACATATTTATCCTATTAAAGAAAGAGCAGAGGCATTAGAAAAATTCAAGATTTTCAAAGCTGAGGTTGAGAATCAAACAAACAAAAGTATTAAAGTTGTGAGATCTGATCGTGGTGGTGAATACTACGGCAGACATGCTACTTATGGCCAAATTCCTGGACCGTTTGCAAAATTCTTACAGGAAAAAGGCATTATGGCCCAGTATTCAGCACCGGGCGAACCTCAGCAAAATGGGGTGGCAGAAAGGCGGAACCGCACTCTTATGGATATGGTGCGAAGTATGTTAAGTCACTCCACTTTGCCGGTAAATTTGTGGATGGAATCCCTTAAGACAGCAGCACATATTCTCAACAGGGTCCCGAGTAAATCGGTGCCAAAAACACCGTATGAATTATGGACTGGGAGGAAACCGTCCCTGAATTATTTTCATGTATGGGGCTGTCCAGCTGAAGCAAGGATTTTCAATCCAATTATGGGAAAATTAGACCCCAAGACAGTCAGTTGCCATTTTATTGGTTATCCTAACAAGTCTAAAGCATATCGATTTTATTGTCCAAATCAGGCAACGAAATTTGTTGAAACAAGACACGCTGTGTTCTTGGAAAATGATATGATGAGGGGGAGCTTGACACCCCGGGAAATTATTTTGGAGGAAAAACGGGAATATGTCCCGACTCCAATTATTCAAGAACCTATTTTTCCGGTGTCTGCTGATGTTGCACCTCCTGCTGAAAGAATCATTAATCCAACACCTGCTGAGACTCAAGTGACCGCTTCAGACATCAGACCTAATGATATATCTGTTGAAAGTTCTCAGCAGCCTCAAGTTGTTGACGATGTGCCAGTTAATCAACCTCTCAGAAGGTCACAACGGACGAGAAAATCTGCTATTCCTGATGATTATCTCACTTACATGAGTGAAGATATGAATGAGTCGGTGTTGGACAATGATCCTACATCGTTTAAGGAAGCTATGCAAAGTGAATTTTCGTCTGAATGGCTAAATGCTATGAAAGATGAAATGAAGTCCATGAGTACTAATGAAGTATGGGACTTAGTAGAAATTCCCAAAGAAGCCAAAAGAGTTGGATGCAAATGGGTCTATAAGACCAAACGTGACTCCAAAGGGAATATCGAAAGATTTAAAGCAAGACTCGTGGCTAAAGGCTTTACTCAAAGAGAAGGGATTGATTATAAAGAAACATTTTCACCTGTCTCTTCTAAAACTTCATTCAGAATAATTATGGCACTTGTAGCCCATTATGATTTGGAGCTGCATCAGATGGATGTAAAAACGGCATTTCTGAATGGTGACTTACGTGAGGATGTTTACATGGCACAACCGGAAGGTTTTGTTATGGAAGGGAATGAACATTTAGGATGTCATCTGAAGAAATCCATCTATGGCTTGAAACAAGCATCAAGGGAATGGTATCTCAAGTTTGATGAAGTAATAAGGAAATTTGGTTTTGAAGAAAATAAAGTGGACAATTGTGTTTATGTCAAGTTCAAGGGGAGTAATTTTATCTTCCTGATACTGTATGTTGATGACATACTTTTAGCCAGCAGTGACAAAAATATGCTGCTAGAAACTAAGAGGTTTTTATCCTCTAAGTTTGATATGAAGGATCTCGGTGAAGCAGCTTATGTTTTGGGAATTGAAATTCACCGAGATAGATCCAGAGGGATCTTGGGGCTATCTCAGAGAGCATATGTCGAGAAGGTACTGAAAAAGTACAATATGCATAAGTGCTCAGCCTCGCCTGCTCCTATTGTTAAGGGCGATAAATTTGGGACTTTTCAGTGCCCAAGAAATAATTATGAATCTGCGCAGATGAAGTCAATTCCTTATGCCTCAATTGTTGGAAGCATTATGTATGCACAAGTGTGCACCCGCCCTGACTTAGCATTCGTGACCGGGATGCTTGGCAGATATCAGTCTAATCCAGGTCTGGATCACTGGAAGGCTGCTAAGAAAGTCTTGCGGTATTTGCAAGGCATTAAAGGCCTCATGCTTACATATAAGAAATCTGATAACCTCGAGGTGGTGGGTTATTCAGATGCTGATTTTGCAGGGTGTGTTGATACTAAGAAATCCACGTCAGGTTACATTTTCACCCTTGCGAATGGAGCTATATCGTGGAAAAGCTCCAAACAAACTGTCACTGCATCGTCGACAATGCAGGCAGAGTTTGTGGCTTGTTTTGAGGCTACCGGGCAGGCAGTATGGCTGAAGAATTTTATCCCGGGACTGAGAGTGATTGATAGCATTTCCAGGTCAATCACACTCTACTGCGATAATCAACCCGCAGTGATATTTTCGAGAAACAACAAGTCAAGTGATGCTGCCAAGCACATTGAAATCAAATTTCTTGTTGTGAAAGATAGAGTCCAGGATCAGACAATTACTGTCAAATACATCAATACTAAGTTGATGTTAGCGGATCCGCTCACGAAAGGCTTACCGCCCAGTGTTTTCAGAGAGCACGTTACCGGTATGGGTTTGGTTGAAAGCCTTTGATCCTGGCAAAGTTGGGACCATTATAACACCATCTCCCCGAAGGGCTCATGTTGAGATCGAATGGGAACTGTAGTCAATTGGTTCAGTAGTACTTAATTGACTGTTGTAACCTATTGTCTTGGTGTACCATTTTATCAAGAAATGAGCCTGTAATGTCTATAATGTTTATGATCCTTATGTAAAGAATTATGTAAATTAAGTTGATGGTTTACGTGAATAAAGTTTATGGAGCTCATAAGTTAAAGTAGTTTCATTTTGATATGGAATGATGTATTATAGTCACTGGGTTCAGTGGTACTTAACTGACCACTGCGATCTTTTCGTCTTGATACATTATTTTGTTAAAATGAACTTATAAAGTTTAGTCTTACAATCAAGGGGGAGAATGTTGGATATTATGATCTTTAGACTAAACTGTGGCTATTATGTCCTAAAGATTAAAGATTAAGTTTAAAGTGAGAAATATCTAAAGTACTGCTACAGTAGGCGGTGGCTACAGTGTAAAGGCTACAGTACCTAACCTGATGAGTTGCCCTGATCAGGGGCAGCTCATCAGCCAACGTGGTGGCTGTTCCCCTAGTGCACAGTGCAAGACAATAAAGTATAAAAGGAGAAGAGAAGAGCAGCTACGCTGCTGGATAAGCTACGGCTCTCAGCTTATATACACACACACTTCTCTCTCTCTCTCTGATGAACACTTAAGATCAAGGCTGCTGATCAAGCCCTGCACTGGAGCATTAGGAAGGGCAGTACACAACCACCAGAACAAGCTCTTGGCCAGTAAAAAAAAAAGGCTGTTATGGGAAGAAATAAATTCAGGAAAAATGTCAAATATTTTTCCTGATAATGCTCACATTTTATGCAATAAAGCGAGCATTTTAGGGATAAATTTTATGCAAGAATTATAATAGTTATTTTTGGGTAATTTAATTATTTAGGTATGTTAGATTTTGTTATATTTCATTTTGTTATGCCATGCCATGTTTAAATTATTCTTGTTAAAAAAAGTATTATGATCAATACTTTTCATTATGGCATTTTATTTATTTATTTATTTTGATGATGAAAATTATTATGATCATTATGGAATAATGTCTCCGCTGCGAAATAAAGTCTAATGGATCCTCAAATTAAAGTGTGGTTTTATGCTTTGTCATTCTGACCAAAGTTGTTTGACGAGCATTTAAATCACAAAATTCTTTTATTAATTCGTTTCACTTCTGGCCAAAGCTGATGTGAACCGAGTTAGTAGAAGAAACTAATGAAATGAGGATTTTTAAAGTGTGGCTTTTATTTATCAATTTGGCCAAAGCTAATTGATGAAAATTTGTCCGTAAAATTTTGTTGCTCATTTTCATTTCTGGCCAAAGCTGATTTGAATATGGTCAATAAAATTTAATTACTATGATGATGATGCTTACTAAAGCATTTTTTGAATTTTTCCTTTTACAGCACCTAATGTCTCTCATATTGCTGGAATGCTTAATGGCATTGAGCAACTTAATGGTGGCAATTATGCTACGTGGAAGGAGAAGCTTGAAATAACGATGGCCTTACTCAATATTGATTATGCTCTCCTTAGTGATCCTCCTGAGGCACCGAAAGAAAATGATGAAAATTATGATACCCTCAAGAAGGATTATGATGTTATAAAGGCTAAGTGGGATGACTCTAATCGCAAATGCCTTATGATGATAAAGGGTTCCATTACACAGAGTATGAGGGGAGCCCTTCCTGACTGTGAAACGGCTAAAGGGTATTTTGCGAAGATTGAGCATCAATTTAAAGGGTCTTCTAAAGTTTATGCAACGAGTCTCATTAGAAGACTAATTGATGAAAAATATGATCCCACTAGTAGTCTCAGAGAGCATATCATGAAGAAGTGCAATATGGCTGCTAAACTCAAGACTATGGAAATGGAAATTTCTAATGGTTTTCTTGTCCATTTTATTATGTCATCTTTGCCCCAAGAGTTCGCTCCATTTGTGATTAATTATAATGCAATGGATGTGAAATGGAGCATTGATGAAATGATGGCACGATGTGTGCAAGAAGAAGAAAGGCTAAAGGCTGACAGAATTGAGCATGCTAATCAATTCAAGGTTTCACAAAAGAAGAGGTATAATAAATTTGTGAAAAATTATACCAAGCCTAAGCCTAATAAATTTAAGGATAAAGGCCAGTCTTCCAAAAGCTCTCAACAAAAGAAGCCTGAAAAAGCTCCTGATGAGGAAGGAAAAGATCCCAATGGATGCCACTTTTGTGGAAAAGGTGGGCATAAGCAAAAGGATTGCTTTAGTTTTAAGAGATGGCTCAATAATAAAGGTACTGATGTAATTACTTTTGTTGAAGAATCCCTTTATGTCAATTATGCCACCAACACTTGGTGGGTTGATTCAGGAGCAACGATTCATATTTCAAATTCGTTGCAGGGATTCCGTATGAGGAGGACCCTAAAAAGAGGGGAAAGAATCATTAGAGTTGCTAATGGTGTTGAAGCTGACGCTGAGGCACTTGGAGATTTTACTCTCACACTTCATACCGGCTTCAAGCTTCTACTACATGACGTTCTTTATGTCCCCTCAATGAAACGGAATTTAGTTTCTGTTTCATGCTTAGATGATGATAGTTATGCATGTCTCTTTGGGAATAAACGATGTATAATTATGTATGACAGTAATAATGTTGGTCTTGCCTTCAGACAAGACAAACTTTATGTAATTTCCCTTTGTGATGATGTGCATAATGTGGGTTCTACCTCGAATATGAATATCAGTACCAAACGCAAACGTAATGATAATGAGACTTCTTCAAAATTATGGCACTATCGGTTAGGCCATATTTCGAGGGGGAGGATTGAGCGTCTCATTAAAGATCAAGTTCTTCCTTCTCTCGATTTCTCGGATGCAAATATTGATCACTGTATCGATTGCATCAAAGGAAAATATGTCAAGAAAATTAAGAAAGGTGCAAACCGAAGCACGGGAGTTTTGGAATTAATTCACACAGATATATGCGGTCCGTTTAATGTGAGATCGGTGGATGGTTTTAATTCCTTCATAACGTTCACCGATGATTTCTCCCGTTATGGACATATTTATCCTATTAAAGAAAGAGCAGAGGCATTAGAAAAATTCAAGATTTTCAAAGCTGAGGTTGAGAATCAAACAAACAAAAGTATTAAAGTTGTGAGATCTGATCGTGGTGGTGAATACTACGGCAGACATGCTACTTATGGCCAAATTCCTGGACCGTTTGCAAAATTCTTACAGGAAAAAGGCATTATGGCCCAGTATTCAGCACCGGGCGAACCTCAGCAAAATGGGGTGGCAGAAAGGCGGAACCGCACTCTTATGGATATGGTGCGAAGTATGTTAAGTCACTCCACTTTGCCGGTAAATTTGTGGATGGAATCCCTTAAGACAGCAGCACATATTCTCAACAGGGTCCCGAGTAAATCGGTGCCAAAAACACCGTATGAATTATGGACTGGGAGGAAACCGTCCCTGAATTATTTTCATGTATGGGGCTGTCCAGCTGAAGCAAGGATTTTCAATCCAATTATGGGAAAATTAGACCCCAAGACAGTCAGTTGCCATTTTATTGGTTATCCTAACAAGTCTAAAGCATATCGATTTTATTGTCCAAATCAGGCAACGAAATTTGTTGAAACAAGACACGCTGTGTTCTTGGAAAATGATATGATGAGGGGGAGCTTGACACCCCGGGAAATTATTTTGGAGGAAAAACGGGAATATGTCCCGACTCCAATTATTCAAGAACCTATTTTTCCGGTGTCTGCTGATGTTGCACCTCCTGCTGAAAGAATCATTAATCCAACACCTGCTGAGACTCAAGTGACCGCTTCAGACATCAGACCTAATGATATATCTGTTGAAAGTTCTCAGCAGCCTCAAGTTGTTGACGATGTGCCAGTTAATCAACCTCTCAGAAGGTCACAACGGACGAGAAAATCTGCTATTCCTGATGATTATCTCACTTACATGAGTGAAGATATGAATGAGTCGGTGTTGGACAATGATCCTACATCGTTTAAGGAAGCTATGCAAAGTGAATTTTCGTCTGAATGGCTAAATGCTATGAAAGATGAAATGAAGTCCATGAGTACTAATGAAGTATGGGACTTAGTAGAAATTCCCAAAGAAGCCAAAAGAGTTGGATGCAAATGGGTCTATAAGACCAAACGTGACTCCAAAGGGAATATCGAAAGATTTAAAGCAAGACTCGTGGCTAAAGGCTTTACTCAAAGAGAAGGGATTGATTATAAAGAAACATTTTCACCTGTCTCTTCTAAAACTTCATTCAGAATAATTATGGCACTTGTAGCCCATTATGATTTGGAGCTGCATCAGATGGATGTAAAAACGGCATTTCTGAATGGTGACTTACGTGAGGATGTTTACATGGCACAACCGGAAGGTTTTGTTATGGAAGGGAATGAACATTTAGGATGTCATCTGAAGAAATCCATCTATGGCTTGAAACAAGCATCAAGGGAATGGTATCTCAAGTTTGATGAAGTAATAAGGAAATTTGGTTTTGAAGAAAATAAAGTGGACAATTGTGTTTATGTCAAGTTCAAGGGGAGTAATTTTATCTTCCTGATACTGTATGTTGATGACATACTTTTAGCCAGCAGTGACAAAAATATGCTGCTAGAAACTAAGAGGTTTTTATCCTCTAAGTTTGATATGAAGGATCTCGGTGAAGCAGCTTATGTTTTGGGAATTGAAATTCACCGAGATAGATCCAGAGGGATCTTGGGGCTATCTCAGAGAGCATATGTCGAGAAGGTACTGAAAAAGTACAATATGCATAAGTGCTCAGCCTCGCCTGCTCCTATTGTTAAGGGCGATAAATTTGGGACTTTTCAGTGCCCAAGAAATAATTATGAATCTGCGCAGATGAAGTCAATTCCTTATGCCTCAATTGTTGGAAGCATTATGTATGCACAAGTGTGCACCCGCCCTGACTTAGCATTCGTGACCGGGATGCTTGGCAGATATCAGTCTAATCCAGGTCTGGATCACTGGAAGGCTGCTAAGAAAGTCTTGCGGTATTTGCAAGGCACTAAAGGCCTCATGCTTACATATAAGAAATCTGATAACCTCGAGGTGGTGGGTTATTCAGATGCTGATTTTGCAGGGTGTGTTGATACTAAGAAATCCACGTCAGGTTACATTTTCACCCTTGCGAATGGAGCTATATCGTGGAAAAGCTCCAAACAAACTGTCACTGCATCGTCGACAATGCAGGCAGAGTTTGTGGCTTGTTTTGAGGCTACCGGGCAGGCAGTATGGCTGAAGAATTTTATCCCGGGACTGAGAGTGATTGATAGCATTTCCAGGTCAATCACACTCTACTGCGATAATCAACCCGCAGTGATATTTTCGAGAAACAACAAGTCAAGTGATGCTGCCAAGCACATTGAAATCAAATTTCTTGTTGTGAAAGATAGAGTCCAGGATCAGACAATTACTGTCAAATACATCAATACTAAGTTGATGTTAGCGGATCCGCTCACGAAAGGCTTACCGCCCAGTGTTTTCAGAGAGCACGTTACCGGTATGGGTTTGGTTGAAAGCCTTTGATCCTGGCAAAGTTGGGACCATTATAACACCATCTCCCCGAAGGGCTCATGTTGAGATCGAATGGGAACTGTAGTCAATTGGTTCAGTAGTACTTAATTGACTGTTGTAACCTATTGTCTTGGTGTACCATTTTATCAAGAAATGAGCCTGTAATGTCTATAATGTTTATGATCCTTATGTAAAGAATTATGTAAATTAAGTTGATGGTTTACGTGAATAAAGTTTATGGAGCTCATAAGTTAAAGTAGTTTCATTTTGATATGGAATGATGTATTATAGTCACTGGGTTCAGTGGTACTTAACTGACCACTGCGATCTTTTCGTCTTGATACATTATTTTGTTAAAATGAACTTATAAAGTTTAGTCTTACAATCAAGGGGGAGAATGTTGGATATTATGATCTTTAGACTAAACTGTGGCTATTATGTCCTAAAGATTAAAGATTAAGTTTAAAGTGAGAAATATCTAAAGTACTGCTACAGTAGGCGGTGGCTACAGTGTAAAGGCTACAGTACCTAACCTGATGAGTTGCCCTGATCAGGGGCAGCTCATCAGCCAACGTGGTGGCTGTTCCCCTAGTGCACAGTGCAAGACAATAAAGTATAAAAGGAGAAGAGAAGAGCAGCTACGCTGCTGGATAAGCTACGGCTCTCAGCTTATATACACACACACTTCTCTCTCTCTCTCTGATGAACACTTAAGATCAAGGCTGCTGATCAAGCCCTGCACTGGAGCATTAGGAAGGGCAGTACACAACCACCAGAACAAGCTCTTGGCCAGTAAAAAAAAAAGGCTGTTATGGGAAGAAATAAATTCAGGAAAAATGTCAAATATTTTTCCTGATAATGCTCACATTTTATGCAATAAAGCGAGCATTTTAGGGATAAATTTTATGCAAGAATTATAATAGTTATTTTTGGGTAATTTAATTATTTAGGTATGTTAGATTTTGTTATATTTCATTTTGTTATGCCATGCCATGTTTAAATTATTCTTGTTAAAAAAAGTATTATGATCAATACTTTTCATTATGGCATTTTATTTATTTATTTATTTTGATGATGAAAATTATTATGATCATTATGGAATAATGTCTCCGCTGCGAAATAAAGTCTAATGGATCCTCAAATTAAAGTGTGGTTTTATGCTTTGTCATTCTGACCAAAGTTGTTTGACGAGCATTTAAATCACAAAATTCTTTTATTAATTCGTTTCACTTCTGGCCAAAGCTGATGTGAACCGAGTTAGTAGAAGAAACTAATGAAATGAGGATTTTTAAAGTGTGGCTTTTATTTATCAATTTGGCCAAAGCTAATTGATGAAAATTTGTCCGTAAAATTTTGTTGCTCATTTTCATTTCTGGCCAAAGCTGATTTGAATATGGTCAATAAAATTTAATTACTATGATGATGATGCTTACTAAAGCATTTTTTGAATTTTTCCTTTTACAGCACCTAATGTCTCTCATATTGCTGGAATGCTTAATGGCATTGAGCAACTTAATGGTGGCAATTATGCTACGTGGAAGGAGAAGCTTGAAATAACGATGGCCTTACTCAATATTGATTATGCTCTCCTTAGTGATCCTCCTGAGGCACCGAAAGAAAATGATGAAAATTATGATACCCTCAAGAAGGATTATGATGTTATAAAGGCTAAGTGGGATGACTCTAATCGCAAATGCCTTATGATGATAAAGGGTTCCATTACACAGAGTATGAGGGGAGCCCTTCCTGACTGTGAAACGGCTAAAGGGTATTTTGCGAAGATTGAGCATCAATTTAAAGGGTCTTCTAAAGTTTATGCAACGAGTCTCATTAGAAGACTAATTGATGAAAAATATGATCCCACTAGTAGTCTCAGAGAGCATATCATGAAGAAGTGCAATATGGCTGCTAAACTCAAGACTATGGAAATGGAAATTTCTAATGGTTTTCTTGTCCATTTTATTATGTCATCTTTGCCCCAAGAGTTCGCTCCATTTGTGATTAATTATAATGCAATGGATGTGAAATGGAGCATTGATGAAATGATGGCACGATGTGTGCAAGAAGAAGAAAGGCTAAAGGCTGACAGAATTGAGCATGCTAATCAATTCAAGGTTTCACAAAAGAAGAGGTATAATAAATTTGTGAAAAATTATACCAAGCCTAAGCCTAATAAATTTAAGGATAAAGGCCAGTCTTCCAAAAGCTCTCAACAAAAGAAGCCTGAAAAAGCTCCTGATGAGGAAGGAAAAGATCCCAATGGATGCCACTTTTGTGGAAAAGGTGGGCATAAGCAAAAGGATTGCTTTAGTTTTAAGAGATGGCTCAATAATAAAGGTACTGATGTAATTACTTTTGTTGAAGAATCCCTTTATGTCAATTATGCCACCAACACTTGGTGGGTTGATTCAGGAGCAACGATTCATATTTCAAATTCGTTGCAGGGATTCCGTATGAGGAGGACCCTAAAAAGAGGGGAAAGAATCATTAGAGTTGCTAATGGTGTTGAAGCTGACGCTGAGGCACTTGGAGATTTTACTCTCACACTTCATACCGGCTTCAAGCTTCTACTACATGACGTTCTTTATGTCCCCTCAATGAAACGGAATTTAGTTTCTGTTTCATGCTTAGATGATGATAGTTATGCATGTCTCTTTGGGAATAAACGATGTATAATTATGTATGACAGTAATAATGTTGGTCTTGCCTTCAGACAAGACAAACTTTATGTAATTTCCCTTTGTGATGATGTGCATAATGTGGGTTCTACCTCGAATATGAATATCAGTACCAAACGCAAACGTAATGATAATGAGACTTCTTCAAAATTATGGCACTATCGGTTAGGCCATATTTCGAGGGGGAGGATTGAGCGTCTCATTAAAGATCAAGTTCTTCCTTCTCTCGATTTCTCGGATGCAAATATTGATCACTGTATCGATTGCATCAAAGGAAAATATGTCAAGAAAATTAAGAAAGGTGCAAACCGAAGCACGGGAGTTTTGGAATTAATTCACACAGATATATGCGGTCCGTTTAATGTGAGATCGGTGGATGGTTTTAATTCCTTCATAACGTTCACCGATGATTTCTCCCGTTATGGACATATTTATCCTATTAAAGAAAGAGCAGAGGCATTAGAAAAATTCAAGATTTTCAAAGCTGAGGTTGAGAATCAAACAAACAAAAGTATTAAAGTTGTGAGATCTGATCGTGGTGGTGAATACTACGGCAGACATGCTACTTATGGCCAAATTCCTGGACCGTTTGCAAAATTCTTACAGGAAAAAGGCATTATGGCCCAGTATTCAGCACCGGGCGAACCTCAGCAAAATGGGGTGGCAGAAAGGCGGAACCGCACTCTTATGGATATGGTGCGAAGTATGTTAAGTCACTCCACTTTGCCGGTAAATTTGTGGATGGAATCCCTTAAGACAGCAGCACATATTCTCAACAGGGTCCCGAGTAAATCGGTGCCAAAAACACCGTATGAATTATGGACTGGGAGGAAACCGTCCCTGAATTATTTTCATGTATGGGGCTGTCCAGCTGAAGCAAGGATTTTCAATCCAATTATGGGAAAATTAGACCCCAAGACAGTCAGTTGCCATTTTATTGGTTATCCTAACAAGTCTAAAGCATATCGATTTTATTGTCCAAATCAGGCAACGAAATTTGTTGAAACAAGACACGCTGTGTTCTTGGAAAATGATATGATGAGGGGGAGCTTGACACCCCGGGAAATTATTTTGGAGGAAAAACGGGAATATGTCCCGACTCCAATTATTCAAGAACCTATTTTTCCGGTGTCTGCTGATGTTGCACCTCCTGCTGAAAGAATCATTAATCCAACACCTGCTGAGACTCAAGTGACCGCTTCAGACATCAGACCTAATGATATATCTGTTGAAAGTTCTCAGCAGCCTCAAGTTGTTGACGATGTGCCAGTTAATCAACCTCTCAGAAGGTCACAACGGACGAGAAAATCTGCTATTCCTGATGATTATCTCACTTACATGAGTGAAGATATGAATGAGTCGGTGTTGGACAATGATCCTACATCGTTTAAGGAAGCTATGCAAAGTGAATTTTCGTCTGAATGGCTAAATGCTATGAAAGATGAAATGAAGTCCATGAGTACTAATGAAGTATGGGACTTAGTAGAAATTCCCAAAGAAGCCAAAAGAGTTGGATGCAAATGGGTCTATAAGACCAAACGTGACTCCAAAGGGAATATCGAAAGATTTAAAGCAAGACTCGTGGCTAAAGGCTTTACTCAAAGAGAAGGGATTGATTATAAAGAAACATTTTCACCTGTCTCTTCTAAAACTTCATTCAGAATAATTATGGCACTTGTAGCCCATTATGATTTGGAGCTGCATCAGATGGATGTAAAAACGGCATTTCTGAATGGTGACTTACGTGAGGATGTTTACATGGCACAACCGGAAGGTTTTGTTATGGAAGGGAATGAACATTTAGGATGTCATCTGAAGAAATCCATCTATGGCTTGAAACAAGCATCAAGGGAATGGTATCTCAAGTTTGATGAAGTAATAAGGAAATTTGGTTTTGAAGAAAATAAAGTGGACAATTGTGTTTATGTCAAGTTCAAGGGGAGTAATTTTATCTTCCTGATACTGTATGTTGATGACATACTTTTAGCCAGCAGTGACAAAAATATGCTGCTAGAAACTAAGAGGTTTTTATCCTCTAAGTTTGATATGAAGGATCTCGGTGAAGCAGCTTATGTTTTGGGAATTGAAATTCACCGAGATAGATCCAGAGGGATCTTGGGGCTATCTCAGAGAGCATATGTCGAGAAGGTACTGAAAAAGTACAATATGCATAAGTGCTCAGCCTCGCCTGCTCCTATTGTTAAGGGCGATAAATTTGGGACTTTTCAGTGCCCAAGAAATAATTATGAATCTGCGCAGATGAAGTCAATTCCTTATGCCTCAATTGTTGGAAGCATTATGTATGCACAAGTGTGCACCCGCCCTGACTTAGCATTCGTGACCGGGATGCTTGGCAGATATCAGTCTAATCCAGGTCTGGATCACTGGAAGGCTGCTAAGAAAGTCTTGCGGTATTTGCAAGGCATTAAAGGCCTCATGCTTACATATAAGAAATCTGATAACCTCGAGGTGGTGGGTTATTCAGATGCTGATTTTGCAGGGTGTGTTGATACTAAGAAATCCACGTCAGGTTACATTTTCACCCTTGCGAATGGAGCTATATCGTGGAAAAGCTCCAAACAAACTGTCACTGCATCGTCGACAATGCAGGCAGAGTTTGTGGCTTGTTTTGAGGCTACCGGGCAGGCAGTATGGCTGAAGAATTTTATCCCGGGACTGAGAGTGATTGATAGCATTTCCAGGTCAATCACACTCTACTGCGATAATCAACCCGCAGTGATATTTTCGAGAAACAACAAGTCAAGTGATGCTGCCAAGCACATTGAAATCAAATTTCTTGTTGTGAAAGATAGAGTCCAGGATCAGACAATTACTGTCAAATACATCAATACTAAGTTGATGTTAGCGGATCCGCTCACGAAAGGCTTACCGCCCAGTGTTTTCAGAGAGCACGTTACCGGTATGGGTTTGGTTGAAAGCCTTTGATCCTGGCAAAGTTGGGACCATTATAACACCATCTCCCCGAAGGGCTCATGTTGAGATCGAATGGGAACTGTAGTCAATTGGTTCAGTAGTACTTAATTGACTGTTGTAACCTATTGTCTTGGTGTACCATTTTATCAAGAAATGAGCCTGTAATGTCTATAATGTTTATGATCCTTATGTAAAGAATTATGTAAATTAAGTTGATGGTTTACGTGAATAAAGTTTATGGAGCTCATAAGTTAAAGTAGTTTCATTTTGATATGGAATGATGTATTATAGTCACTGGGTTCAGTGGTACTTAACTGACCACTGCGATCTTTTCGTCTTGATACATTATTTTGTTAAAATGAACTTATAAAGTTTAGTCTTACAATCAAGGGGGAGAATGTTGGATATTATGATCTTTAGACTAAACTGTGGCTATTATGTCCTAAAGATTAAAGATTAAGTTTAAAGTGAGAAATATCTAAAGTACTGCTACAGTAGGCGGTGGCTACAGTGTAAAGGCTACAGTACCTAACCTGATGAGTTGCCCTGATCAGGGGCAGCTCATCAGCCAACGTGGTGGCTGTTCCCCTAGTGCACAGTGCAAGACAATAAAGTATAAAAGGAGAAGAGAAGAGCAGCTACGCTGCTGGATAAGCTACGGCTCTCAGCTTATATACACACACACTTCTCTCTCTCTCTCTGATGAACACTTAAGATCAAGGCTGCTGATCAAGCCCTGCACTGGAGCATTAGGAAGGGCAGTACACAACCACCAGAACAAGCTCTTGGTGGTATTGAAGTAAGAAAAGGAGGAGATGGCAGGATCTGGTGATCAAGGTAATCCCATCTCATATCCTTTTTGTGGCTCAAACTTATGCTAAATCATCCTGGAGGTTCTAACAATGTGCACCAGGAGCAAAAGTCTAAGATATGCCATGAGGAAGGAATGGAACCTACCGAAGGAGAACAAATTTTGGCACACGGGTGAGGATTGGCTCCAGGTTCTCCTTGGCGCGGCCACTGAAGAAATGCGAACCAAGATCTTGCTCCTACTCTGGCGCCGCTGGTTCCATCGTGAAGATTGTATTCATGGAGAGGGCAAGGAATCTATCCGTCGAATCGACTCTATTCCTCCTCAAGTACGATGAGGAGCTTAGGAACGCCGCTGTCCCAGATGAACCAGGAATCACTGCAGAGTGTAACAGTCCCAGGTCGCAACTTGGTCTCCCCCTCTGCAGGGTACCATAAAGATCAATACGGATGCCGCCCACCATTGCAACACAGGCACTAGTGCAGCCGACTGTGTAGCAAGGGATTCCAAGGGCAAGGTGATCCTATCTGTGTGTAAAGCACTGCCAAATTGCAGCAGTGTGGAGGAGGCAGAAGCCCGGGCGATCCTTGTGGGTTGCCAGAGTGTCCAATGGTAAAGTGGTGATTGAAACCGACAACCTCTCCGTTGCTAAGGAACTGACGGCTGTGACCCCGCCCAGATCACATGCTTTCGGAACCATCACTGATATCCTACAGGCCTTGTCTTCCTTTGAGAGCTGGAGTATCAAATGGGTGAACCGTGAAAGGAATATACTGGCACACAAGCTAGCTGCCCTAGCCAGCGTCGATGGTGATCGTGAAATCATAGCAGATGTTCCTAGCAGTCCGCGCACTCTCATGCGGTCGGAATGTAATAGCCCTACCCAGTAGTACTTTCTACCTGTTTATCTCAACAACAAAAAAGATGACTGACAGAAAATAAAACAGGGCATGTCATCAAAGGGTGACAGGAATTAAGGACAGTAAAACCGGGCTGGTTTCCAGCCCTTTCACGCTATCAGGAATTGTGACCATCCGATTTCGGCTCAGGGCAATTCTTGGGCGTCCGATTCACCGTTTCATGGCTGCCGCATGGGTCACTCTTGGGCCAGTTGTCCGTGGCCGCTATTCCAGAAGCCAAATCGAGAGCCTCTCGTTCATTGGAAAGATTAAACGTCCGATCCTAGATAGACGATCTGGATGGGCGCATCTTGCCAATATGGCATTGTTTGAGGTCACGGCAATCGCAGTCCCCCCCCCCCATCTCCTCTCGCGGTCGTGCCCAAACCCTCCCGATCTGATTCGCCGGCTCGCCGCCGCCCCGAGGGAGAGAGGTGATGGCAACAACGACGACGAGCAAACTTCTTTTCCACGGTTCACACCCTCTCTCACAACAGTACCTAGCAAAACGTATCGCCGGCGGCAGTGGCGGATGGTGATAGTCAGGAGACCGAGACGACGCACGGTAATGATCTTGGTGGACCTCGAGCGGTGGCTCTGCCTACCTCTACAATAATCTTACCTTCCCCTGCAGGTGTGAGGAAGAGCAGTCCTCTTACCACACACCAATTTCCCAACTCCACTAATGTCCACGAGCAGGATCGTGGCTTGTACTGGATACAGATCTTAATAAGCTGGACATAGCAGGTTCCATCAGATATGCTTTAATTAACTGATGCCCTTTAGTTTTTGTCTCGTGTTTCTAACTGAATATTTCTTCTCATTAGTGTACAAAGCTAATCAGATTTTGTTCTTTGTGATATGGACGTATGCATGAGATTAGTTGGTTTCGGTCTATAAAACTACAATGACCACTGTGTGTTCCATTTACCTGTATATCTCTTTTTTAAGCGCTGAATCAGCACTGCGACACTTAGTGAAAAATCCCCTTTACCAACAAAGCCTGATAAGCCTGTGTTAGAGGGAGTACTGGAGGTGAAGAGCATGATCTCTATGGCCTTTCTTTCTTACAATTTTTTTCATCTATGCTTCGGTGTAAAAATGGACCTGCCATTTAATTTGTTATTCATTTCACCACAACAAGATCTATTTAGTGCCAAGTAATTATTTCGCATGATATAGAATAGTTTGCTTTGGTGCTTAACATATCGAATCATAGCATGCACGCAGAAACTTTAGACTGCACTGCTTTCACATTTTCTGAACTAATTTTTTGTACTTTCGCTCATGTGCTTATGCTTAGTTTTTAGTTCTGAAGATCTTGGTCTGCACAGAGAAGCATTCGTTGGTGTCAAATTAGCCAATGCACATCCAAAGGTAGCCATGCAAGGAAGCATTCGTGATGGAAAGCAGGGCAACGACGGCCATGATGCACGGTGGCAGGCTTCGCTCCTTGCTGCATGAAAAATTCTCTTTCCAATTAAGTCTTCATTAAAATATACATGATTTTGATTTTCATAATAATGTTCATGTCAATGAGCTTTTGACATCTGCTATTTTTTTGGGACTAAAAAGATGTTGAATCTTATTTCGTTCTCCTTAGGTGCTCTCAATGTTACTCACTGGCCTTCTCTTTTACTCAAAATGAAGGTATTCCAAATTTACAACCCACTCTTTAGAGACCCACTTATATTTGTATAGTACAGCTTAACTGAACAATATTTTCTTTAGCCAAACTTGATACTTTGTTAAGAATGAAAATTTAATGATGATAAGCCTTCATAATTTTCATACAAAAAATTATGACTATTTATCACTTGAATTTCTTTCTATTAGCATCAAGCACGCATGTGTTCTTTATTGCTTTGATAACCCACTTTACCATGGACTCCTCTCATTTTTTCCAGGCTCTGAACAATACAGATACTGGGCCAATACTGATTGGAAAGACATGGGCTTCAATTTCTCAATTAACATACTTTGGAAGGACACCACAAACCTCTATGCTTCCATCGAGCACATCTAGGTACTCCTCTCTTTCCTCATAATGTGAACTTGCGGTGTGGATTCTTGTTTCTCTTCTTCATAATATTATTCGATTGAATTTGTCACACATCATTGTTTTGAAATAGTGTTTGTTTTGATTATGCATGAACTGAATTTGATTTACACTAAAGTCTGCAAATCAGATCATTTGGCTTGATGTATCATTTCCATGTATCTTGCATCGACAAATCGAGTGTACACAGAGGTAAGATATCTTGGTTGTAACATGCTTTCCTGTGGCTTAGGTTTGGCAGTCGGGATACTCTTTAGACTAGAGAAATTTTTGTCGAATGATTATATTTTGTAGTTACCACACCATGTCACTACCTGGCCAGAAAAGGTCATAGACGTGTTCAAACAAAATCGTCGCAGCTCTTCATGACATACGTGCTCTTCCTGGAAACAATTTTTTACATATTCTTCCTTATCATTCATTTTTTGTGTGGCCTAAAGAACACTAATTCTCCCTCCTGATTAGCTAGCTCGCACAAAAAAAACAGTGCACCATCCATTTCCAGTAAAAGTCGTATCTCATGTATGATTAGCTACCTAGCCCAAAAATAGAATACGATGCACCATACGATGTCAGTAAAAATTTACATCTCATGAATGCATTTTTAGAAGGTTATAAATTTGGAAAAAAATGAAGCATGCACTTTATAGTTATCTACCACTTAAATTACATATTATTTTCATGTCATGTTTACACGCTGTTTTCTAACATCTGGCTGAATTTGATCAAGAGTGCACAAGCCTAAATATAGACATCATTGTGACAAGAAGATATTTCTTTCGGATCAACAACCAACATTGAGTAATTCCATTGCTTTTGAGACTATGTTAATTACTTAAGTTTAACATCTAGATTTTATGCAAATGTTCTTGTAAGCCAATTGTTGAATACTCCCTCCATCCCAAATTACGTGTCGCTCAAATGGATGTATCTAGCACCATTTTAGTTCTAAATACATCCATTTAAATGACAAGTAATTCGGGACGGATGGAGTATAACTCATTTTGGTTAGAACTGCACATATTATTGTGTTGTCTAGGCAGCCAACGGGCCAAAAGTGAGGTACATGCATTGTGTTGTACTAAATCTGATGTTTCGTTTGTCTAGATGTCAGTGTATATCTTTCCTGTTTTTCATATAATTTCTTGCCGAGGCGATTTTATTGCATCTTCTTGACCCCATAATTTGGCACGATATCTGTTACTGCTCGGAACAAGTCCTCAACTGCTATCTTTTTCTACCTTCCAATTGAACAAACAAGTATCTCTATGTAGTCTCAATTATGACATTTTTTTTACTGCGGTTATCACATATTTTCTTAATTTCATTATTTACCACAAGCATCGACTTGAAGCCCATTAGACCTAAGAAAAAACCATGTATCATATCATATATACTACCGGCTACCGCTATACTTTGCAAGCAAATCAATTAACTTGCACCTCTTCCAGCCCTACAAAACATACATCTCTTCTATTACATTCGTTACATTCTATCGTAGAAATAGACGGGCGCGGCAACGCGCGCCATCAATGATCTAGTAAACCAAGAAAACAATAACAGATACCAAGCAAGTGGTTGTTCGTTCGGCCTCATCTAGCCACCTCAAAGATCCTGAGAATTTTTATAGAAAATATATCTCATCGGGAGACTCAAACCCAAGGTTTACATAACAGACAACCTTTCATCTTCATCCTCAGCTCCTTCTCCCTAGCAAGAGCTCTGAAGAAGAGCAGCACGAATGGACAGGAAGAGGGTGGGTATTGGTGGTGCTGGTGTGAGCGGCCTAGCAGCCTGCAAGCACACGTTAGACAAGGGATCCCAGAATTTCCAGTGTATAAAGGTCCCGAGTTCTTCAAGGGCAAAATATTCCACTCTATGGACTACTCTTACATGGATAATGCGGCTGAATTTGTTAAAGGGAAGAGTGTGACAATATTTGGTTCCGTAAAATCAGCATTTGACATTGCTGCAGAGGTTGCCAAAATGAATGGCGAGTCCAAGAGAACTAACTACTAAGAGCGCACTAACTAGAAATAATTGTTCAAAGAAATATGTGTATGACACTTCTGTCCCGTGCACCATGATTTATAGAATAAAACACTGGTGGGTCGATAAATTTAGCATATGGGGAGTTAAACCCTAATTACTTCTATCTTAACCGCATCTCACAACTATTTGTTCGTAAACCCGGTGAAGGATTTTTGCACTATATTTTAGCTAAAGCACCCTCTCCCCTGATAAACATTTACTTACTTTTTTTTAGATAAAGGGCTTTATTACTTAAAAGGTTTAAGCAAAGAAACATTTACTTACTAGTTGACTTGAATTTTGGAAACAGTCAACGGTCAATTTATTTTCATATAAAGAACTTGTGCGTAGAAAGCTCAAGAATCAACAAAACTCCTGTTGTTTCAGAGATGGGCAATTACAGAAGTAATTGAAAACTACCACACGCAAATGATTACTTTGCAAAAACATGGGATGATATCTGACTACAGCTTTAATATTCGTGCGTTGGAACGAAAGCACTGATTTTGTTTTTCTAAAATAAGCACTCTCGAAAAATAACTAGATCCTTCGTATAAGAAAGTACTGCCTCCGTTTATAAATACGAAATATTTTAGTAAATATATCAACATACACTAAACCGGATCTGTATATATACAACTCAAAAAGGAAACTTGGTTTTACTACACCGGCGGGTCGGTGGCACACTTGCTGCTCCGGAAGCGCAAGGGCGAGTCCTCCGAAAGAAGCATGTGGATGATGCCAACGGCGATGAGAAGGCAAACCGCTCCCAGAACCCCAAAAAAGATCTTGTCAAATCTGGTGGCGCGGGAGAAGACGTGAGTGTAAGAGATGACGGCGAAGACAGCGAATAAACCGAGCAAGACCACCGCCATCCCAAGCCAGATCCAGCCCATGCACCGGGCGTCTGCCTCCTTTTCCTCCGCCGTCCTCTCGCGGTACAACAAATCGCTTCTGGAGGAAGAAGAGGATGCCATCTCACTCCTCTTGCTGCTTATTTTGCTTTTCCAGCCGATTTCTTTCGAACCTGTATCCACCCGTAACTAAATACTAGTACTGTACTACTACTCCGTCGAGTCGAGCGAGCCAGGTGGTGGTGGTCGAATTGATTCTCTTCTTTTTTACGCGATCGAATCGGATTTTTTTGAAGATAATAAAGCGCCTACAGAACGTACGTACATACAATACGTGACTGGTACGTATAATATCCGGTCGCTTTTTTTAAGCTTATAATATCCGATCGCTGGCTGTGCTAGGCTCGTCCGATTTTGTTTTTGAGAAAACAGAGTACAACTCTGACCGCTGACAAACACGAGTATACAATCACCCCTATGACGCACACACGCACACCCTATCCTTATAAGCATCTTTGCAATACTGAGCCGGTACATCATCTTGATAGTAACGAAGCCACCACCTCGTTTTCGACGGAAACGTCTCCTCCCACTAAAAGCGTATCACCGGAAACCTTGAAATAAATCCAGAAAAATGCGAGCACCATTGTAAAATCTAGGATTTAAACTCTGTTGGACTGGGGATACAACCATCCGCCTAACCAACTCAACCACAAGTTGATTCGCCGTTCGATTTTGTTTTTATGTTTAATTGAGAATTACTACCTCTATAAACATTTATATGACGTTTTCGATAAGTAGACCAAGTGTCTAACGCGTCTTATAAAAAAGAACGAAAGGAGTATTATTTAACGAGCACCCTTTCGCGCGATTTGCTTCGCGCGCTACGAAACTGCCATGTGTTATATTTTGATTGCGTTTCGTGTGAACCAACAACTGTGGTTGTGCGTGAACTGTGGATGTATCTGTAGCTACTCATGTGGATGCGCACAGACATATGGTTGTACCTGTAGTTGTGGTTGTGGCACAGACTGTGGCTCGGATTGTGGTTAGGGTTGTGGCTAAAGATGTAGCTGAAGTTGTGGTTGTGTCTGTGGCTGGAACTATGGCTACGCTTGTGGTTGTGCGCATGCTTAAGCTCATCCCTAATTTATAACTATTCATGTGCATGCTTAAGCTCGTCCCTAATTTAAAACTATCCATGTAGCTTTCGCGTTTTTCGGCCTTTTCAATTTTCGTACACCTTTTTTTACGTTTTGGTGAAAAAAAATAAAAAAAATCTTATAAAAAAAGGCATGATTGAGCCTTCGCGGGAGTTATAAATTTGTTCCGCTGACGCATGCAGCGTGCGCGTGCCTTTAAGTCGTGCTTCTAAAAAATGGCACGACCATGACTCTACTTATGCGAAAGACACGTCGTGTGCTAAAAAGAAAAAGGAAAACCACCACATCGCGCCACTTGGCACATGCGCCGAACGACACTTGCCGAGCACGAAGGAAGTGAACCTATTCGTTGCTACGAGTGCTCGCTAATTTCGCAGTAAACTTTAGGCCAACATTGTTTTGTTTATTTTCAACTAATAAAAAGTGATCCCAACGTGTAAATTACTGGGCCGGCCGTTTTTCATACATTTGCTGGGTTTCCTTCGCCAGTTTTTTCTTTCTGCACTTTTTCTTTGTTTATTTATAGGTTTTCTCTAGCTTCATTTTCACCTGTTTTTTCTTTTCCCTTTTAAACTGAATTTTTTCATCGGTTTTATTTTCCCTTTTTAACTGAATTATTTATTTATTTATTTTTCTCATTGGTTTTCTTTCTTCCTAGTTTTCACTGGTTTTCTCTACGGTTTTATTTAGTTTTGTTTATTGGTTTCATTTTTTCATTTCTATTTTTTCTTAAGTACCCCATAAAAATATTATTATACATATGAAACATTTTTCAAATACACGATCGACATTTTTATTACAATGCATGTTTTCAACATCCTTTTATGTACATGGTCATATTTTACTCAAATACTCCTGGGCAAAGATTTAAACTGTGCAAAGATTTCTTTTACATTTTCTAATTGGAAAAAATATATTTTTAAACACGAGAACTTTATTTAAAATTTCAAGTATATTTTTAATGGTACATATTTTTTTAAATATTGCAAATACATTTTTTTGTAATGCAGCAACATTTTTCATGTTAGGAACATTTTTCTTAAAGCTATCAAGTTTCTTAATTGCAACAATATTTTTTTATACTGTGCTAGCATTTCCAAATTCCTAAATTTATGTTTTAAAACTAAATTGAATTTTTAAAATTACAAAAAATAGGAATGTCAGCACGATGAAACTGGAGTTGTTGTCGCGGTAGGCCAGCTCGGTATGGTGCTCGCTTGAGGCGAGGTAGTCTTCCACCTCGCAATAAGTTAGTTTTTTTCTTTTGAGCAACCGCAATAAGTCAGGGTTTTTAGACAAATATAAGTCAGCATAGGTGCGCCCAAGAAAAAAGGCCTCCTCCTATTTGACTACTCTTTGCCTTTGGCATCATGAAGTTGTCCAGCTCGGCTACAAAGATCAATTAAGCAAGTGTAGTGCTCATGTCACACTAATTTGTCATGCTACGTAAACTTAATTTGCCATGGTTAAAAGAAAAAAGAAATTCGCCATGTATGTAGAATGATTTTTGTGCATGTAAAATTGCCATGCGTTTGGACTAAATTTTACATATTTTTTCATCTAGTGCTTGACTGTAATTTTGGAAGCAGTCAATGGTCAATTTATTTTCATATAAAGAACTAGTGCGTAGAAAGCTCACGAATCGACAAAACTCCTGTTGTTTCAGAGATGGGCAATTACAGAAGTAATTGAAACCTACCTCAAGCAAATGATTACTTTGCAAAAACATGGGATGATACCTGACTACAGCTTGTCCTTTGATATGTCTTCTTGCTTGATTGCAATGCTGCCAAAAGGGTTTTATGACAGGGTTGATGATGGCAGCATCATTCCTAAGAAATACCAGAAGTTCAGCTTCTGCAGTAATGGGATCATCCTGGAGGATGGAAATGAAAGCATAATGAGTGATATTGTAATTCTAGCAACAGGATTCAGAGGAGATCAGAAGCTTAGGGACATCATCACATGAAACTGGTGTAGAAATATAGTGGCAGGATTATCAGATACATCGGTTCCACTATACAGGTACAGGATGGACAATTTTGGGGGGCTGGCATGTTTGGAGGAGAATAAACACTAGGTTAGGGAGAACATATTTTTCCTACAAAGCTGCACTGCCGTTTAACAGTTGTAACAGGGAAAAATACAGAAAAGGCGAATTAATAATGAGGATAGGAAGTAAGAAATCACACTGCCGAGTTATCTAAACGGAGCCTACATTCAAAAATGAAAAATATCCAGTACAAAATTATATACATTCTGCACTATTGCAAGATCTTAGCAAAGTAATATACATCCAAATCATGCAGCCACTTTCCAAGTTGTTAACTACTATTCTATCTCACGCTCTGGCTTGAGAAAAAATAACAAGCTTAACCAAATCAAACTATTAATTTATGTGAAAATAAAATTTGCATGTCTATGTTATTTATAATAGTACCATTTATTAAAACGATTGAATTAACAGGGAATGCATCCATCCTCAATTTCCTAAGTTGGCAACAGTCAGATACTCTGAGAGCCTTACCAACATTTCCTGGCTGGTGGCTTCAAGGCTTCAAGCATAATACACATGCAAAAGTGTTTAGCAGAGTGAACATAGTACAAGAATCTTTACAATGGAAAATATTGTCGACGATCTTGTATAAACACTGTGAATATTTGGTTTAACAATTTGTTGTGCCAAGACATCAGATGCAACCCCAGAAGAAAGAAACGATCCCTGACTGAATGGTTCCAGACATATGTTCCTTGCTGAAGACAATAGCATAGTTGTCATCAAGTCTATTCACAGCAAAAGAATAAGGGACAATAATGGTTAGGGGAGCTCTAGTTGCTTCCTTTTAGAGTTCTTTTATTTTTGCCTCTTGCATCCTTGGACTCTCAAAGAGTGTAATCTATTTTCTGTAAATAAAATATATATATATCCTTTCGTACAGTTTTCTCCTACTGTTCCTGCACAATAAATAATTTGAGGCAGTGAAATAAGAGTAAACTTTATTTGATGTATATTTACTACGTCCTGTATTAAATATAGAAACCCTGCATAATGGTCCCAACCACAAAAAGAATGTAACAGGAATGCTAAAAACATTTACTTCTTGAGTTCCTCTGCCGACAGGATAAATATGGGCATTTGGATAGCCCAGCTCTTGACATCAAAATGCCCTAGAGTTAAGCCTACATTTCAACAAGCAACCTAGTCTTATGGCAAAAGAACCTTATATGAAAACAAGGAACAGTTATGTTTCTTGAAAAATCATTTTATTTTCATCTCATAAATGTAAAGATATCGCTAGTCAACACAAATTTATGTCGTGGTTTGCGAACTTACATTGCTTTACTTAACAGTAAACAGAATGATCACCGCAGTGTTATGTATATGCCTCTTGGCCCCACAAAGACGATATTAGGGTGTGCCTCGGTATAAGCAGTAAATAAATCATGGTAAAACTAAAATGTGGTTACGAAAATGTTAACAAATGATGGGTGAATTATTGTTAAATGAATCAGTGCTAAACAGTCCCCTGCCCAGCCCAATCTGTGATGTAAATGGTGCATGTAACAGGCATACCAAAAAATTGGATTTCACAGGAAAGCATCAATATAATTTTCTGCAGATATTATCATCATGAACCAAAGTTTGCAATGCTTGTTTTGGTACAGAATGACAGTTTTCAAGCACATCATTAGACTAAATGTTGTGTTTGTTAACAGAACAAAAAAATTGGGGAATCGATGGAAGAATGCGCAAATGTAGACCGGGAGAGCCAGGAGAGTTTCAGGGTAAACAACTGAGATTTACTACTACCCAATCCGTGCTGTTCCAGCGAACAAGCAGTAGCCAGTTGGTCATACATCATAACATGAAGCAGAGACAAGAGCAAACAGAAGCAAGAGCACTACCTGCCGCACTACGAAACCTGGTGGTGCGGCCAGGCCTTTGGCGAGCCTCTTATAAGTCTTAATATTTGTATTCAAGAAGTTGGATCAGGTAGTCAAAACCTACTTTCAGCCAAAGGAATCGGCTGCCTCCCACCACAATTCAAACGGTCAGGTCAGCTAGCCGGGTCTCAGGACTTGTCAACTTCTAAATATAGTTAATTAAAACTTTGAATTATATCAGAATTGGTGGTAAACAGTCCACTGTCCAGCCCAGCATATCATGTAAATGGAGGACATGTCACAGGCAGACCAAATGAATTTCAAATCAAAGCATCATACAATTTTCTGCAGTCATGAAGATCATGAGCCAAAGTTCGGATCGCTTGCTTTGTTAAGAAATACAGTAGCGGTTCTCAACCACATCAATGGAGCAACTGCTGAGTTTGTCACACAGAACAAGAAACTGCAGAATGAACGGAAGAATACACAAATGTAGATCAGGAGAGCCAAAAGATTTTCGGGGTAAACAACTGAGAATTACTGCTACTCCAGCGAACAAGCAGTGGCCAGTTGGTCTAACATGCAGCGAAAACCAGAGCAAACAGCAGCAAGAGACTGCCTGACCCAATATGAACCTTAGCTAGTAATCAGATCCCATTTAGTTATTTGTATTCAGTAAGTTGGATCAGGTATTCAAAACCTACTTTCAGCCAAAGGAATCGGCTGCCTTTCCCCCACTCCCATGACAATCCAAAGGATCAGGCCAGCAAGTCTGGTCTCAGGACTAGTTAGCTTGTAAATACAATCAGTTAAAACTTGGGAGGCTGCCTGTAATTGCTTTTACGAAACGAAATCAAGCCATGGAAGCAGAATGGATCATGAGAACCTTTGGGTGAGGCAGGTGAAGCAGATTCTGGGCAGAGGAGAGCACCGCACGCTATCCCAGCCCCAGGGTCAAGTCATGGCCGCGTCGCCCCTCTCCTGCTGCGTTCAGCGGCAACGTGACCTGCTCGAGAAGCAGAGGCATGGGTAGTAAAACACAATGCACCTCCGGTGCTCGACGAAATTGCTGATAGGGAAGAGAGGTTCGGGGAGCGCTCGTACCTGCTCCGCCATCGTGCCATGCCGACACGGTGTGCTTTGTGGGACGGGGAGGGGATCGTCACCTTCAGATGCAACTCGGAGGGATGCGGAATCTGATTAAGCGCGGATTGGACAGGGTGAACAGAATACATAGCGGGAAAATGGGGAACCAGCAAACAATTGATGGATAAACTACTGCAACTTCCATTCCATTCCATACGATTCAACTACAGAAGAAGATAGCAAACAGCAGCGAGATGCTGCGATTACATCAGGCGACCACGAAGAACCCTAGCCTCTCTCTAATCTGATCTGATCTGGCGTTGTGGGCCTGGTAGGCCTAGCCTCCGAATCCGTAGAGGGTTCGTCCCTGGCGCTTGAGGGCGTAGACGACGTCCATGGCGGTGACGGTCTTGCGGCGGGCGTGCTCGGTGTAGGTGACGGCGTCGCGGATGACGTTCTCGAGGAAGATCTTGAGCACGCCCCGGGTCTCCTCGTAGATGAGCCCCGAGATGCGCTTCACGCCGCCCCTCCTGGCGAGCCTGCGGATGGCCGGCTTGGTGATGCCCTGGATGTTGTCCCGGAGCACCTTCCGGTGGCGCTTGGCGCCGCCCTTGCCGAGACCCTTGCCTCCCTTGCCGCGGCCAGACATCTTCGCTGCTCTTCTCTCCGGTTAGCAGCGGTGAGATTGAGATTGAGACTTGTGTTTGGTGTGAGGTGGTGGCTGATGGATGCTGGTGCCGTGTGGAGCGAGGTGCCATTTATAGCCGCGGGGTTTGGGGCCGCGATCCGCGTGACGCGGGGTCTGATCCGTCGGATGGGGGATCGATGGCGGGGAGTGGGGGAGAAGGGGTGCCGCGGATCGGTGACGTGGCAACGAAGGTGTGTTTCTTTTGTGAGGAGGATTTGGGGGTGCGGGAATGCGAGGAGGACGTGCGCCTCGATCGCTGTATGGCAGGTGGGACCCGCAAGTTTTTGGATGGACTATTTTGAGCGCGGCCACAGTGTTGCTCGGTGCCGCGAAATTTCAGCTGGAATTCTGACCGGTGGGCCCGTGACGTCTGTGCCAGTGAATCAGTGATGATGGATGGAAGATGGTTTAGATAGCAGACTGTTAAAATCGTTCGGTCCGCAAGATCCGTAGATATACACTACCGAAGATTAAAAAACGATTTAAATAAGTACGTATCATATATCGATTCGTTTTGTAAAAACAACAGAGATGTTTTGTGGTACCCTCAAATGAATAAGAACCCTTCATTTTCGTCTATCCAAAGGCCTAAAAGATTTCATACTAGTGCCAAAAGCGCGACTAGTTGAATTCATACTAGTGATCGCGCCCTCCTCGTCTTCCCGCACATCGCGCTTCGCCTCGGCCCGCCACATAGTGAGTAGTATGATTTCGACCGTCCACGCTGCCGAAGTTCGATTCCAACCGTCCTCACCGTCATCGTCTTGATTACAGGCAATTTCAGGTGACGGGCACGATCAGAGCGGCCACCGACACGAGCAACGGCCACCGGAGCGCCACCAGCGCCTCCTCCAAGAGGATCTCGTCGAGGAGCTATCGTGCGTGTCATTTGTGTTCACGCCCGCTCTTGTCCCCATGGATGCAATCTTGGCCGATGAGGTTGTTGCGGTGCCTGTCGAGGAGCTGTCACACGTGCTCTGGCAACGCCCACGCCTCCTCGTGTCCCGCATCACTTGGCATGCCCAACCTTCAAAGGTGCGTCTAGGGAGGCCGTTGGCCAGCGGCTCGGCCATCCGCGCGGCTAGTGGTTGTGTATTATGTGCACAAAATTCATAGATAAAGACCCCAATTGTAATTTATATTTAGTTATAGGATTGTATGCTATTTTGTATAGGTTTTACGCCATTTGGTAGGGATTTACATCATAGATTTGCAGCATGACACGGTTTTGACGGAATAGATGTTGTAAATCCGTTCCATAAAAAAATTACATACCGCACCACACGGTAGAAATAGAGGTTGGGGGTTGATTCTTAGGTCGCGGTAAAAGGTTTACATGTCGTGCCGCTGTATGAGGTTTGTTCTGTCCGAAAAAATGGACCCAATCCGTATATTCGCCAATTTTTCTAGTTTTTACCCTCTTAAGAGTTTTGCTAGAGATGCTCTAAGCGCCGAAACTGACAGTATTTGGAAACCACAAACACATATTTTATGACCGCAAGAACGTCCGGCCAACCATGGAAATAGGATTCCTAAAAATACATGGTAAAAATAATTCTAAACACACAACAATTTGACAGAACTGCAATGACGTGTCAAAAAAATACCATAGAAAAATATGGAATGAACAATGAAGAAAAATAAATTGAAAAAAACGACATGGATAAAAAAATTGACCAGAAATGACAAGGATAACTAATAAAAAATACATGGTTATTAATTATATTTTCAATGTTTATGATAAAATAAAACTAAATTTACTGAGCAAGGATATCAAATTGTCGTATGAGTACATACAAAATTGCCATGTAAAATTTATATTAATTATTTTTTACTAAATTTGAACAATTTGACATAGTAAAAAAAATGAACAAATTTCACATGGCAAAAAAAGACATATGATAAACATATAAAAAGAATCACCGTATCATACATAAAAGAAGTGATATGTCTCACATATAGAAAATGGCATGTAATACATATAAAAATTTGTCATGTCTGACAAAAAAGAGTTGTAATGTCCTACACATAAGAATTGTCATGTTCCATAAGCTATATTCAAAATAAGAATTTTCATCTCACAGCAAATATTGCCATTTCAAATAACCTATATACCAAAAAATCATCTCACACAAAAAATAATTGGACATGGATTATTTGAAAAAAAAATTTGTTATGAGTTTGTTATGTGCAAAAATAAGTTTTTCCATGTGCAAAGATCCATCACAACCTATATGAAATCAATTTAAAAAGAAAAACATGATAAACTTGCCATGGGTGAAAAACCTATTGCACAATTATAACCTTGTTAATTTGTCATGTTCTACTCAAAATAGCCATGTCCAACGATTACAAACAAAAATTGCCACGTTTCACATAGTATCATGTTCCACATGTAAGAATTGACATATCATACCAATAATAACTGACATGTTGAATAATAATTGTTATGTCCTACAAATAAGAATTATAATGTCCTATGAACTAGAATATCCATATACTACGAATAAGAATTGTCATGTCCAAAAAAATAAGAATTGTCATGTCCAAAAAAATAAGAATTTGCCATGGATGATTTTTTTAAATGCTATGAGTTTGAAATGTGCAAAATTAAGAATTTGCCATGTGCAAAAGATCCATTGCAGCCTATATAAGAACAACCTACAAAATAAAAACAAGGCAAAATTTCCATGGGGTTGAAAACCTATTGCAACATTGAAATCATCGCAAATTTGCCACATTCTACTCAAAAATTCATGTCCAACAGTTCCAACAGAAAATTACCATGTTTCACACAGTATCATGCTTGTGCTTTAAAAAGCCATGTCCAACATTTAGACAAAAATTATCGTGTTTTAATAAATGTGCATCCCCAAGCCAACAAATAAAAAAATAACATATCACACGAGATTACAGAATTGCCATGTAGAACAAATAAAAATTGCCATGTCAACAAAATGATAATTGTTGTGTTTGAATAAATGTGTACCCCCATGATAATTGATAACACATAAGAATTGTTATATCACACAAAATAGATTTTTCATGTCATAAAAATAATAATTACTATAACCCATAAGCTACATACAATTTTTTTGTCAAATCCTACAAATAAGAAATTTTCATGAATTAGGGTTAATTAGTTATCATCAAGGTTGGAAAAGGCGCTAGGCGTAAGCGAGGCGGTTGGCATTCGCCTAGCGCTTAGGCGAAGCTTAAGCGCCCTAGGCGCTGCCTAGGCGGGCATATGTTTTCACCACTAGGTGCATACTTGGGTTATTATATGTCTGTGTAGATTAATAAGTAGAATGTCAATGAATAAACTAACAATAATTTTCATTGTACTATGCACCATATAGCTCATCAGTTAAATATGGTATAATTTATTATTGGAGAGGAAGATTTCTGGTTGGACTGCCTAGAGTTGCGCTTATGCCCTAGGCGAGGCGTTTATCCATCGCCTAGTGCCTAAGCGTGCTTAAGCGCTGCCTAGGCGCCGCCTAATCCAACACTGGTTATCATACAATTCATTTACAAAAAATAGGATGATTTGTAACTGACATGAAAATAATATGTTTAACAATTGTAAACATGATTTTTTTTAATGAAACTAGACAAAATTCTAAGCAAATTAAATGTAGAACATGTTTCAACCCGAACTACCATTTACAAACTATAAGAATCGCCAAAAGTGTATTTAATATTATAAATAATATATATCCAAACATGAATAAATCATGCATTGGGCCAATTTGTAGTTACCGGACCTAAACAGTGTGGGTGAATAGCTTTTTTTTTAGTTTTCCACTAGCTTTATTGATCAAAGTTGGCAACAAGATGTATACAACTTGGGTCATGAGGTGAGATAAGCCACATGTGGCGACCCTGATCAAGTCCGCTAGCATATTTAGCAAGAGTATGAGCATCTACATTCGACTTTCTAGATTCAAAAGTAACACAACAGGAATTAAAACTGCGCATTCTATGATTTATTTCTCTAACTATCAAACCATTCAGACCTCCAGTTTGCTGATTGATATCCTTGACCACTGAGGTGGAGTCACTTGCAACGATGAAGGAGCCCAGATCCAAGTCCTCAGCCAGAGCAACGCCCTCCCTGCAAGCAATTGTTTCCCTTGTCGCTGGATCAGACAACCCCTTGATCACCAAAGCACTAGCTCCCAAAAACTTCCCTGAGCTATCACGGCCCACCGCAACTGCTGCACAAATCTTCTCCTGAGTATTGAAACCGGCGTCAACTTTTATTTTTGCAAAACCCTGAGGTGGCCGGCCCCAAAGGAGGCACCAGCAAAAGGGGTAGCCCTCACATGTGATAATGGGTTGTTAACATGTGATAATGACCCCACCGGTCGGTTCATCACCCGATCGATTTCCTTGATGGTACTCAGCTCCTGATTGAACCTGGTGATAAACATATGAGTGCTCATAGGACTCTGAAAGACACCCTCATGTATGGCTTTGCGACGCGCCCACCAGATGGCCCATAGAGTAATTGCAAATCTTATAAAGGCTGGATGCGGGAGTGTATCTCGTAGGTGAAATAGCCACAGTTTTGCGCTTGGCATCCCTGTCTCCTTCATCTTGTCAACAATTGTGTCATCAGTAAGAGCCCACACACTCCGAGCCATGGGACAGTCTATCAAGGAGTGTTTCCAGGAATCCTTATCCCCACGTAGTTGGCAAAGATCATCAGTGCACATATTGCGATTCTTCCGAACATCATCTGTTGGCAGTGAATGGCGGCTCAATCTCCATAGGAAAGACCTGATCTTTGCTGGGACCTCAGTTTTCCAAAGTAGCTTCCATCCCCTCTCTTCTCGGCTTCTGTCAGACATAGAGCCCGAGCCCGCCAGGTGACTATCCGCATTAGATTTTGTTGCCGCCAGGAGCTTATACATTGATCTTACCGAGAAGATCCCATTCCTCTCGAACTGCCAGGACCAAGTGTCCGGTAGCTGCTGTGTGGCCAAAGGGATGTTTAGGATTGCTGCTACATCATTCGGAAGAAACACTCGACGAAGAAGAACTTCCTTCCATCTTGCTTCACCAGAATAGCTAGCTACGCATCACACGGACTGGCTTGGGCTTGGGCAAAGGATAACAAAGCGTCTCCCCGTGCGAGAAAATCTGTAAAAAAATGTTAGGACGGATTCCTCACAGTTTAGACATTTTTTAAAAGCTAACCTGAAGCTTTGAGATTCGTACTACGATCCAATGGTTGAAAGAGCGTCAAGGGCAACTCTCCTCCATCTTGACGCCAGGAGGTTATCATTTTCATTTTATTATAGTATGAATCCAAAAACTCTTATTTAACAAAAGCGATAGATACTTTTGGAGTCATAGAATAATGTTTATTTTCGTGTACAAGTTTATAAAATACTCCATAATTTCGTCGGTAAATCTGCACGAGCATACAAATACGATCATAATTTTGCATGTGTGGTATCGATGAGCCCACTTGTCAAAAACAAAACAAAATGTTTTTTTTATCTAACATCATGTGTGTCCTCTTGTTAGTGTAACTGTAAAAGGAAGATTGATTGTAAAAATACGTCCTGAAGGGGACTCGACAAATAATCATCTCGACTACTGCTCATTGTTGCCATGAACGGATTCTCTACATTTCCGGCCTCCTCGGCCTATTTTTTTGTTTAAAATAAGCACAATGGGTTTTTGTTTAGTGTAGCCATTTTACATAAGTTATAATTATGTATTATGAATAATATAAGTACAAATGTAATGTATTATTTTAAAACATGTTTAAATACTATAAATGTGTTTTTTTTGCGATAAAAATACTATAAATGTGTTGGAGGTGTGTCTCTTTTTCGAGGAGGAACCGAGGTCCGAAAATGCAACTTGGTGTGTATGGCAGATGGGGCTGGACGGGTTTTGGATGAGTTTTTTTCGCCGGGTGTTGCTTCCTGATGTGAAATTACTAATCGGTTTGCCCGTGAGGCGTGTGCCCGTGACGAGTCTAGTTCAAAGGCGTAAACTTAGGTATTGCTAGCACAGCTTGAAAATAGTCTTTTCTCTATTTTTTCCAGGATCAATTGATATCACGGCGATGATTAGAGACACGGTTTGGTAGCCTACATCACTTTGATTTTCATTAATTTTTCTTAGATTTTTACTCTAAACAATATTTATTTAAAAAACAATTTATAATTATATTATAATGTGTTTCATTTTTTTTAAATATTAAATTATTTGTTAACAGTTTCCGTAGGAACGCGCATGATATCATCTAGTTATCGCCAAAATGCGGGACCAAACATGGGCAAACTACATGTGTGTGATCCCCTCTGGTACTTCCATTCCGGTGCACCACTCTATCGATACTACAGACTATTCTCGTCATCGTTAACCGTCAAATGTAGTCTTCCCTTCTAGTTGGATGCACCACCCTTTCCATGAAGTCGTAGAAGGTGTAATCCAAATATTGGTCAAGCTCATGCTCGATGATTATGTTGTGCAAGATAACAATGATCGTCATGAACCGATATGGATGCATCGGCTTTGGATAGAAATAATCAAGTACCAACCGATTGTGCCCATATAGCCCCCTTATACAGCCCGCCTCATAGTCGACAACGGAATTGCCATGCTTCGACCACTTGTTCTTCTTTACATGGACAATCATGATCATGGCAATGTCCTCATCCTTGTCCCACTTATTTTCCTTTTCAGAGGATGGATCATATCGCAAAGAGGATTCAAATGAAGTCATCTGCACAACACACAACATCTTGTATCACAATCCAGTCCTATGCCATAGTGACAAATGGAAAAAGGAAAAAAATACCTTTGAGGAATTCGATTGAACACCTAATGGAAATGAAGCTGAATTCCGACTGGTGTAGCTCGTCAGGATCGAGGTGATAGTCGTACTGACTAACAATGGCCTCGGGATCTTCTAGGGGTTAGAGAGGACCCGATGGTTGTGAACAAATCCGACGGCGCCGTGCCGGTTGAGAGCTCGTAAGCAGCAACACCTCGACGCTAATCAATGTTGCAACGACCATCTCGGGTGAGCAAGGGGCGGGGAGCGGCCAGAATTGGGCGACAATGGAGCAAGAATTGGTGGCGGTCACAGGGTTTATGCAGACTTTCGGGTAACAAAATAAGCGTCGGGGTGACGTCGTGTGTTAGTGAGATACATCTGAAATCAGCATGGAGTGGTGGCGGTCTAGTGGCAGAGAGATTTCAGTTGGGGTTCGTGTGACAAAGTTCCATTTTTGCGGTAGTCGCTAAAGGTACCGCATTTACAACACTTGTAGCAAAATTTTGGGGCTATTATAATTTTCTTTGGCACCAAATATTATAGGACGTTTGTTAGAGCTATATTATTGGTCCAAAGTGTCTTAAATGACAATTTTTTGGGTTCGGTTATTATTTTCTGGCATTTGTTGGAGAAGCGCTCATAGTCAGAATACACAAGAAAGATGAGAAAAAATAATGATGACAAATGAGTCCCTAAAGTAGGTGGCAAGTAAAGACTACCTTGGACAACTTTCTTGTTTTCCTAAACTCGGCCTACTTCTAAATTTCTAGCTCCAACAGTGGCCTTGCTCTTAAATAATTAAGGCAAGTTCCATGTGGTTTGTTGTTTACACAATATTGTTACTTCAAACAACGGGCACAAGTGAACAGAAAAAATGTGTTAGATTAGGACTTCCAAAGAAAACAGTTCTTTCCACACAAAATTAAACCTTGTTGATGATGAAATCAGCGTGCATTTGTTACCACTTCACTTTGGCCATCAATCTTTTTTTCTGAGAGGGGCCTTGATCATCAGTTCATCACTGATGATTCATGAAGGGCAATCTTTTGGTTAAAAAAAGAAGAAAGATAAAGGCAGCTATTCTATGCCTGTACTGCTGCTTATAAATCTTGGATTCAGCTACCAAAGTACTATTGTACTTCACTGCCAGTTTTGCTTGAAAATAAGGCACTCGAAAATGTAAAGGTGGAGTATTTCGCTTGGTCAATTCAATATTTTCACCAGCAACTACTATACATGGGTGACAATTACTGTCCCCCTCATCACGCGACAGCTCTAGTTATCCAGTAAAGAAAGAAGCATGAGGAACGCGTGGTGTACTTTCTTAACTACAAGGTGTTATGGCTGACTAATCAAGTATCATCATATGTTGGCTGGCCTTTGCGTCGCATGTACATGCCAGTTTGTTCGGCTCATGAATCTTGGACTCCTCTTGGTGTCCACTTCACGAGCATCTAGCTACATAATTGTTCAGCATATTAGCTTATGCAACTAGTTGATGCACCCGTCTTGACTATAAATAGGACCCCGGTTCAACCTGCTTGCTCACCACCACTTACTAGCAAGTTACAACACACACAATGGATCTACTTCTGCCACTCATCTCGCTTCTTCTGGTGAGTGCAAAATTTCATGTTCTAATCCGATAGTTTCTATCCGTGCAGCGCATCCGCACACAAACTGTGTGCTTACATATGTTTTTTGAAACCAAGACCGTAGAACATTTCGTTCTACGGCATTATATTAATATCGTGCTTACATACTTAGTGTGTGTGTGTGGCGTGTGTTTGCCAGAAATTGCTTACATATGTTGCTCGTTTTGATGCAAGCAGGTCACCGGAGGAGGAGAAGGTTGGCTTGCGAGTTTCGCCGACGCGGCCACGACGGTGGCGCCAAACTCGGATGAGATACCAAAGGCGTACTGGGAGGCCGTGCTTCCTGGAATCCCAATGCCTCCGGCTATCATCAACCTGCTATTAGCCCAACAAAACGGTCTCTACCTCTCTTTCTCTCTGCCTCTCTCTCACACACGCACAAAGGCACAAAAGTTAGAATAGTCTAAAAACCTTGGTGACCTCATTTAAGTGGTTTTGTTAATTATTGGCGGCACAACATTTTCCTCTTTGGTACCTACAGATTTTTTGATAACGACCCTTAATTTGCAATCCATTGTTGACATATATACCAAAAATATATCCAAACCTTTTGTGCTAATGAATGTTATCTTAAAGCATAGAAACTATTGCATATATAATGTAATTGTTGTCCTAATATATGTACCATGACTGATGCATTACTTTTTCCCTCTACCACGTCAACTTAGAAGTTACCATAATGCTAATTTTACATCTTACATCTTACATTCTTAAGAAATTGCTCCCAATTCTTTCAACATCAAAAGTGTCCACCTCATTGTCTTCACTAAGCCATGCATTTAAGTCTTTCCTTTCAGTAGGCCATGCAAAATATGCCACATAAACCAACTTATAAATCATAATTATTTTTTGCATTAGTCTATGGATGTAACGTTGTCATATTATACATGCATGTTAGTCATCCTTCATATTTTTATCCGAAGTGATGTTTGAACACTAATTCAAAAGATTTATTCTATTTTAGGCATGTCCTTTTATTGATTTCAAGCTTATATATTTAATTTTCATTAGATTTGGATATTTTTAGCAATTATTTGCGCATTTTTAATAAAGTTATCGCGACAACGCGCGGGGAAACATCTAGTTTGATAAGAAGCATAGTACTTGTATCAGGTGGAAAGCAACCCTTCTAAACCGTCACAGGTCATAGCAAAATAGAAAAGTTGCATCATGATATATATGGGTGTCATCAATTGAATGGTACAATCATTCAAAATTTCCATTCCAACACACAGCTAAAAAGCTCATACAACCAAACTTACATTTGATTAAAGGGTGATGATTGATGAATCAAATACGACTCTTACTTTGTAAGATGAAAGTGGGGGTATCATAAAAATCCTTATAAATTAAAATGAGATCCAACAAAAGAAAATTCTTAGTTTATACCATCAATTCAATGAAAAACTGCTTAAATACAGATTTTTATGGACATGGATACCAACAATTATTTTCGCAAAGTTAATCCACATATACTACAGGAGTGAGTGAACGGGAAATAATGTCTAGCATAATGTGTATATGATATATTTTCTCGTTGTCTCTGCATTCATGATTTTATTGTGTCTATTTTATGCAACTTTTTGTCACCACTATTAAACTACTAATAAGTCTATACTCTATATACATAATCTTTGCCATACGTGCATGCAGTGCACACCTCTCTAGATGGTGTTACTACCAATCCCAATAAACTCAAGTTTATCAAAGTACCACGAAAAGTTGGATCAAACCATGAAAATCTCAAGTCAGAATATGAAGAGGATCCACATAAAGTTACAATGTCATACGGGTCAGAGCATGAAGAGGATCCACATAAAGTTACAATATCATACGGTTTAGAGCATGGAGAGGATCCACATAAAGCTACAATGTCATACGGGTCAAAGCATGAAGATGATCCACATAAAACTACAATGTCATACGGGTCAGAGCATGAAGAGGATCCACATAAAGTTACAATGTCATACGGGTCAGAGCATGAAGAGGATCCACATAGAGCTACAATGTCATATGGGTCAGAGCATGAAGATGATCCACATAAAGCTACAATGTCATACGGGTCAGAGCATGAAGAGGAACCACATAAAGCTACAATGTCATACAAGTCAGAGCATGAAGAGGATCCACATAAAGCTACAATGTCATACGGGTCAGAGCATGAAGAGGATCCACATAAAGTTACAATGTCATACGGGTCAGAGCATGAAGAGGATCCACATAGAGCTACAATGTCATATGTGACAGAACATGAAGAGGATCCACATAAAGCTACAATGTCATATGGGTCAGAACATGAAGAAGATCCCCATAGAGCTACAGTGTCATACGGATCAGAACATGAAATGGAGCAGAACATGGCTTCAATGGGACATGCGACGCATTTTGAAGGTAAAACTTTCCCGTATTCTCGTTGATATATGCATTAATTATTTGACCAAAATAAGTCTCATGAAATATTTTTAATGCTTTTATGTTGTAGTAAAGGGAGAGGGAAGTCACCATGCCCACTTCCCCAACCACAATAACAAAAAACAAGCAGATGTTTTCTTCTTCCACGACATGTTGCGTCCGGGTTATGTGATAACTCCGACCATACCACCAACAACCTCCTTGCCGACGCTTCTTCCTCACCAGGTCGCCAAATCCATCCCGTTCTCTACCGAGCACCTCTCTAAAATCATCGCAATGTTTGCGCCGGTGTCGCTCACAATGGCCAGAGAGATACGGTGGACGCTGGACACCTGCGATCACCCAAGAAAGCTTCCCGGACAAAAGGCAGGTTGCTCCACCTCTCTCGAATCCCTCACCAAACTAGTGTTCTCCCTTCACGAGACGGAAAATGTCCGCGCATTCTCCGCCACCAATCTGCCCGTCGATGTCACAGGCACATCGGCGCTGCGGGGGATGTACAATGTGACGACCGTGCGAAAGCTCTCTGAGTCATCAGAGATCGTGACCTGCCATGATCTGATGTACCCATACGCGGTGTACTACTGCCACACCGCCAACCCTACCGTTGTGTACACGGTGGCCCTTGAGAGCGTGGATAGCACAACGGTGCCGGCGATGATAGAGGTTCTAGCTGTGTGCCACCTTGACACATCGCGGTGGAGCCCCAAGAACCCGTTCTTTGAGCTGCATAATATCAAGCCAGGGGATGCGACTGTGTGCCACTTCCTCACTAAGCTCAGCATCATTTGGGTGCGTGATGGCGAGCAGGGAGACACGAATGCAACAACATGTTAGGAGGGGACACCGTTCACCAGTGTGATCTGCGACACATACATCGATACATGATATGGGTGGATCTTCGTAATCGTACGATTGTATGAAGTAAATTTCGTGTGAAAGTTTTCACTTCATAATATGCGAGGCAAAATGTGTGTGTCGTGTCGTAGTTGTTGTAAGAATCAACATCCATCTATTGTGTATTATATTGTGTCTACTAGCAAACCGAGTAATCTATGAAGTATCTTTCGCTATAACATATGAAGACGGCCATCGCAATGGTTTAACACATATTCTAAACACTTCTGCTGCTACTATGTAAGGATATCAACAAGAATGATCTATCACTTCATTCGAAACAATTTCCTTATTAAGAAATGTGCATATTTTCACTATGATCATTATTCTCAACTGTATTACGAGAGTATATTTTGGAACAATCAAACGATATTAATACCAACTGGAGTATCTATATTCCGCATCGACTGCACACATAAAATGATGACATATATGTACTTTTGAGCACATTTAGTAATAGTATCAAAATTGATCTTTATTAAATGTAAGCGAATCGAAGCCAAATGTAATACGTGTTGAATTGTAGCCATCATTTTATTTAAAACATATTGCAAAATAGAGAAAAAAAACTAGTTCAAAAGAGGATTGCCAGAATTATTACAATACCGAATGTGTGACCTGGATATCGTACTTAGCACTTTAGGTAAGACATCTTAATCCGTTACCAGATGTCATTGCTTAGTCATACATATCTTAGTATTTAAATCTAATCAGTACATAATGTTGGAACCATGCAGACATCCCGTGATAGAGATAACATGCTAAGAGATATATAGTACATATTGTATAAGAGCATCTCTAGTAGATGATGTAACATACATTGTATGAGATGAAAATTGTCATATGAGTCCAAAAAAGAGCTCCAACATGTGACGTAAACGTATATTTTTGTGGTCCCATTTTAAGGCGTGATGTAAAATCAACTCAAGAGATGTATATTTGCATCACCTACCGGTGTTACCTATCACATAAAAACCGCCATCAACCATCGCTCGTGCCCTATTTTACATCATCCATTGGAGCAAAACTGTTGAAAGTGATGTATACTATATACTTTTTGATGATGTGAAACTACCATCGAAATATTTCACATCACATGTTGGAGCTGCTATAACGAGCACAAAGTATGTGAACAATAAAATCAAAAGAAAAATCAAACAATTCTCTTTTTTTGTGTGATAAACATTGACAAAAGTTTGACATGTGCAAAATTTCGTGATAAAATCACATTAGTGGAGGTGTGGACAATAAAAACAATAATTTCAATCCTTCTTGTCTTTGTGTGCAACCTCAAATGCAGCGGCACGAAGCTCAGGGGTCAGACTGGCGGCAAGGGGAGGAGCCGTGTGCGTGGTCGTTGACGTCCTGCAGGGAAACAACGTATTCCCGTTGAGCTGCATCTAAGACATGTCCGACGTTTTGATTGTGCTTGTTGCCACTCCAGCTCACCAAAAACAACTCCACATCTACTTTGGGATTGCAATTTTTCCCACAAATGTTGGGTTACTTTGATTCCCTTCAAGCACAGAAGGACATCCATCTATGAAGAAACACATCTAGCTCTTGATCAAGTCTCAAAAGATTTCAGGCTTGAAATGATTATTATGGGATACTGGCATATATGGAATCAAAGAAATGGGCAGATATTCAAAAATGAAAGACCCACAGTTCATCAATGGAGGAGGAATCGAGCCTTGGATCTCAACATTCTTCAACACAGAATAAAGCCCAAGTTTAAAGAAGGGCTACTTGAGTGGATTAACAATAATCTAAATTAGTTTCCTATGTTGCATAAAACAGGAATTGGTTTGCTAAAAGTCTCTCCCCCTCACCTCCTCTTTACTTTCATCACTGTAATATACCATTGTACCTTTTTAAAATGAAAAAAATAAAAAATTACCGTAGAACAAAGAAATTGTTCTACGGTTACTGCCTCGAAAAAAGAAATGTCCGGCGCCCTCTCCTCCATACGTCAGCTGGAAGCAAGCCTCCAGGTTCAGGTCAGCAGCTTTTGCCTGCTTGCACGCCAGGTGCTTGAGTTTATTCCCGTTTGAGTTTATTCTGTTTGATATGTGGAACCATTTCTCTCATATTTTCAGTTTTAGTTGCTGTTTATTTTCTTATGTGTGGAGGATTATAAACGTATACTAATTAAGGGTTGAATAGTAGGCTTTTAAAATAAAATTTTATGTCCGTCTTATATAATAAGCTGCGGAGAGGAAGCTTATTTCCAAGTCATCCATAAGTCTAAAAAAAATGGCCATGTGCCATTAATCTTGTAATAGCTTCTTATCCTAAGATCTCATTGCTGAGTGAATTCAAATTCTTTTCCAACGAGGTTTCCCCAAATTCCTCTCGGCTGCTAACAAATTAGTACTAACTCATTATTTGATAGCAACAATCTGAAATGTTTTTTGGAGATTATGCCTTTTGGTCTCACTAACACTAACAATGCCACATTTTGTTTAGGGAAACTAACGGTGATACTACATACTCACTCTGATCGGAAAATAGTACCAGATACATTCATTTAAAGACAAGTATTTTCGATCAGATCGCATTGATTTACACACACAAATAAACAACATTGTTGCCACACTGGGGGTTTCTCATGGCCAGCCGGTTAGGCCCATCTGCCCGGCCCGACACAATTACAGCTACAGAACGGCCCGCCATCAGACAGAACCCACGTTGATGTGGTCACTCCATCCATCATGCAGGCCGTCTTGGGGCGCACCCGACACGTGGTCACTGCGGCACACGAACCGTATACAAAGGGGAGTCCAGGAAAATATTAGGCATAATTCAACTTGCAGCGCCACTCCACCGACTTCCCAGGTCAGCGCCGCCACTGGGGAAGAACTTGTTTGACAGATGATGCTTACGTATGGAAACCATTTCTCTCATATTTTCACTCTCAGTTGTTGTTTATTTGCTTATCTGTGGAAGATTTGTCTTGTTTGTATGTGATGTCTGTCGGTGTGGTTCTCTGGTGTTCTTGTTCTTCACCTGAATAAAAGCCATGCAATGTCTGCATGTTTCTTAGTATTACAGTGACTGCGAGTCTGCCACCATGTCTGTAAGAGTGGGATTGTGAAAGAGTCGTTTGACTTTGATTAGCCTGGTGATGTAATGTATTACTAGTTCCCAAAGACGAGAATTTCAGTAATGGTTTTATTCCTCGATTTTGGCGATTATCTTGTTGCTTACCGGCCAAAGGCAGTGCTGTTTTTCTTGTTGAATTTCTATCGCAGTGTTGCTCCATCTTGGAAGAGAGTGTTTGACGACGCAAGATTGGAGATTCTATATTTACGTGAATATTTGATGTAAGGAGGACCTTGAAAAATCAGGCTTAAAATCGACGCTGGAACCCGCGAGAAGAAGCTTCCTGTCAACATTCTCCAAGAGAGAAATACAACTGAGAATTTTTTATCTGGGTAGCATTGATTTTACATGGAAATACTCCCGTGTGTCTGTATTGCCCATCTGCTGCTCGGCCTTCATTTCTTGACTTAAAGTGTCTGTATGTTTGCTGTTACAGCATGTAGTTAGTGTAAAAATTGGATTTTGTGTGTCAGTCATTTGAACATTTGATTGCCCGGTTGATGATTGCTTGCTCTCCAAAGGTGAAAACAGTAGTGCGGTTTCCGTTCTGTAATTTCTACGAGGTGCTATGGCAGTGTGTGCTCCATCTCAAAACAGAGCGTTCAACGATGCCAAGGTTGCAGATTCCTTTGAATTCATTGAAATTTATGACTTTATGTGATCTGTCAGACACATGGCCTGCAGCAGCTTAGCTTCTTCAGGAAGCTGCTGCTGGCACATCTACCTGTCAACCCCAAGAGATACTAGGAGTATAAAATATTTACCTTGTTATAAGAAATCGTATCCCTTTATACACGGGAACAATAAGTCCCGTGTTTTGTCTTCCCATCCCTATATGCTGTTCAATTCGTTTATTTCTTGATTGTCTGTCAAGTTTGGCTATTTGCAGCAGCTCTTTTGTGCACTTTAATGCCGTGTATACTGGAAAACAGCCACATACAGATATACTTGATTTATAAAGTTGTGACCTTGTGAGCCGAATTGCTTACCACCATCCGCCATGAACGATATAATAATATCTGTAATAATATCCCTGAATCAGTTAATATCAGTTTATTGTAAGAATCACTAGCACCTTATTTATTTATTTTGAGGACCCAGGCAAGAGCGCTACCAATTCACTTTGAGAAAATCAGAGTAATTATTACAATGGTCTTATGGCTTGGTATCATCATCAGCTATTTCGTAACAACAATCTAAAATGTGATCAAGTTACAGTTATATTCTAGCATGCAAGACACCATTAGGGATGCATCTTCATCGATTACAAAAAAAAGGTTGTTATTTTCTTATCGGTGCAAATTTTGTATCATCTGTTCATTGTGATATGCTGTTCATCGGTGCACTTGTCTAGTTTTCTTGGTCTTGAGCTGAATTAGAGCCATGTGATGTCCCTTCGTTTCCTGTAACAGTGAACCACCACGTTTGTACTTTGCAAAAAGAGTGTGGATTTGGTGTGGGGGTTCTGTTTGAACTTGAGTACCCTATTAACTTAATGTACCTATCCTCAAATTCTGCATGTATATTTTCATTCACAGATGGATCCGTTCCTTGCTCCAGCAGGACATAGCTAGTTTGCTGAATCATTGCTGGTGTTGCTTCCTCTGCTGGAAGCAGCTCCAATGGCAATGGAAGGAAGGATTGCATTTGCTAGCACTTTGGCTAGTTTCCCTTTTTTTAGCGTAATTGTTGGCTTATATTTATTCATTCATAATAATATTCACCAGAATATAAATTTTCCATGTTTCATAGGTTGATGTTGCCCCTCATCCAGATCAGAGATGTTATTTGTTTTGCCAAGTCTTGTGCTTCAGAGTTGGGTATGTTGCAACCGCAGCAGATTCAACTCAAATCACAAAGGATTGGACTAAGTTTATCCGGGAGAAAGAGAGAGCAACCTGGGAACGAACAGAGGCTTATCTTCTCCTCTGCTTTTCTTTCTTTTATTTCTTCTACTTATCCTCTTTTACATCTCAGTCCTCCTGATAATTACATATTGTTAGAGAGTACAATATACAGGTGGTATGACATCATACGTATATATGTACATATAACACTTAAACTCCTACACTCCCCCTCAAGATGGGGCAAAAGCATCATACAACCCCATCTTGCTGCACATGCTACTAAAAGATTTTTTGGCTAACCCCTTAGTTAAGATATCTGCTAATTGACTTGAAGATCTCACAAAAGGCATACATATTTCTCCCTGGTCTAACTTCTCCTTTATGAAGTGCCGATCAATTTCAATATGTTTGGTCCGACTATGCTGAACTGGATTGTATGCAATGTCTAGTGCAGCCTTATTATCACAGTATAGAACCATTGGTTTGGTCTGAAATAAACCCAGTTCTAGCAACAAGATTTTTAGCCATAGTATTTCACAAATCCCATGTGCCATTGCTCTGAATTCTGCCTCTGCAGTAGACCTAGCAACAACGTTTTGTTTCTTGCTACGCCAAGTAACCAAGTTGCCTCCTACAAATGAGCAATAGCCTGATGTAGATTTTCTATCTTCTAGGGAACCCGCCCAATCTGCATCGGTGTAACATTCTATCTTTAGATTTCCATGTGGTCTGTACAATAATCCCCGACCTGGACAACTTTTTAAATATCGAATGATCCGAAGCACTGCATTCATATGTTGAGCTTTTGGGTCATGCATGAACTGGCTGACCACACTTACAGCAAAAGCTATGTCTGGACGAGTATGTGATAAGTAAATTAATCGTCCAACTAACCGTTGATATTGTTCTCGATCTACTGATTCACCTGAGTCATTTGCCAGTCTATGGTTTTGCTCAATTGGAGTGTATGCTGGGCGACTACCTAACATACCAGTTTCGTACAATAGATCCAATACATATTTCCTCTGAGACAAGTAAATACCTTTAGAGCTTCGTGATATTTCAATTCCCAAAAAGTATCTTAAATCTCCCAAGTCTTTGACTTCAAATTCCCTCTTTAGTTGCTGCTTCAAGTCCTCTATTCCTTCACCATCATCCCCTGTAATGACAATATCATCCACGTAGACTATTAGAATGGTAAGAAATTTCTCTCTCTTCTTGTAGAACAGGGTGTGATCTGCATTGCTTTGTTTAAAATTTAGCTTTAGTACAGCCTTCCTGAATCTATCAAACCAGGCACGTGGTGATTGCTTCAACCCATATAAGGATCTATGAAGTTTCAACACTTTGCCTTCGGTATTAGATGTGGCAAACCCAGGTGGTATTTGCATATAAACCTCTTCCTGAAGATCCCCATGCAAGAAGGCATTTTTCACATCTAATTGGTGCAGTTTCCAGTCAAGATTAACTGCACATGATATTAAGGTTCTTATTGTATTCATCTTTGCCACCGGAGCAAATGTCTCCTCATAATCAACCCCATATGTTTGTGTATACCCTTTAGCTACTAATCTTGCTTTGTATCTATCAACTTTACCATCAGGATTGTATTTAATGGTATACACCCATTTACACCCGACCGGCTCTTTACCTTTTGGTAGCTCAACCAGTTCCCATGTTTTATTCTTCTTCAACGCCTCCATCTCTTCCAACATAGCTATCTTCCATTTGGGATCCATTATAGCTTCTCTCCAGTCAGTAGGAGCTGATCTAGAGTCAAGAGAACCAATAAAGCTCTTAAAGGATGGACTACACCTTTCATAAGAAATGAATTTTGCAATATCATGTTGATATTCTACACAGTCCTTGAGCCGTGCTGGTATATCCCTCTTCCTTGTAGACTTCCATGGAACAATTGGATGACTACTAACTGATACATTACTTGGGTTTGTAGGATTTATATTACCTCTATCTTCACTGCAACCCACCTCCTTCTCTGTTATCTGATCACCGGCTCCATCGGTCGTCTCTTGGTCTAGTGGCTCATCACTTGACACTACAGAATCCACATGTAAAGTTTCACGGTCAATATTAATTTGTTGACTAGGAGTATCATCAAATACATTATGATTGTTCATTTCCGTCTCATGATTTTGCTCCACCTCTGTTCCATGGTCCGATGATGTAGTGTCCATCATTGGTACTAACACCGAGCTACCTGATCCATACATATTATTAGAACTCTCCCCCTTACTACTAGTACCATCCCCTGCACCTTTCAAGAGGTAAAAGGGTTCATTTTCATGAAAGGTAACATCCATACTCACAAAGAATTTCTTCTCCGTAGGACTCCAACAGCGGTACCCCTTTTGTGTAGGTGAATATCCTACAAAGATACACTTGATGGCCCGGGGGTCAAGTTTTCCAGCTGAATTCCTGTGATCATGAACAAAACAAGTACACCCAAATATCTTTGGTGGCACAATAAAATGATTAGTACCAGTTAACATCTCTAATGGAGTTTTGTAGTTTAGTATCCTTGAGGGCATGCGGTTTATCAAGTATGCAGCTGTTTTCACAGCTTCTCCCCATAGGAATTTTGGTACATCCATCATGAACATCAGGGATCTGGCTACCTCTAGCAGGTGCCTATTTTTCCTTTCAGCCACCCCATTCTGTTCAGCTGTATTTACACACGTAGTTTGGCGCATAATCCCATTGGCAGATAGGAAAGTATCAAACTCCTTATTAATATACTCTGTGCCGTTATCAGAACGGAGCACTTTCACATTGACATTGTACTGATTATGCACCATATTATAGAAATCCTTAAAGGCAGATAATACTTCAGACTTATGTTTTAACAAGTACAACCAGGTACATCTACTGAATCCATCGATAAAAATAACATACCAACGTTCCCCCGACAAAGAGGTTACAGCTGACGGTCCCCAAACATCAGAATGTACTACTTCAAAAGGTGTCTTACTTCTCTCTCCAACACTTGGATAATTTGACCTAGTGTGCTTAGCTAACTCACACACTTCACACACTAGTTTTTCCTTACAACATGCCTTAAACAGAGAGGGATATAAACGACTCATAGACTGAAATGATAAATGACCAAGTCTGCAGTGAAGCAAAAGCAACTCATTAGTTGACGAACCATATTTGATGCTGAGGGCCTGCGGGACTGAAGCAGAGTCAAGATGGTACAACCCGTCATGTTCACTCCCAGTCCCAAGTATTTTTCCTGATTCCAGCTCCTGAAATACACAGAAATTAGGATAGAAGCATGCCATGCAGTTAAGTGTTTTCGTAATAGAACTGACTGACAGAAGGTTCACAGGAAAATTTGGGACATGTAGCACTAGACTCAGTGGTAACGAAGGGGTACAACTAATGGTCCCTGATCCCATTATAGGCGTTGTAGATCCATCGGCTATACACACCCTATCTTTCCCTGAGCGTGGCATATAAGTAACAAAATTCTTGGAAGAGCCAGTCATATGATTAGTTGCTCCTGAATCAATAATCCAGGAGTTTAATGAGTAGTTCGCACCTTGAGCATCACTAGAACTGGATGCCACTTCAGGATTTTGTGTTGTAGCCGTCATCATTTTTGCCTTGAATTCCTCCAGCGCCTGGATTCCAGCAGCCACCTGATTCTCACTAGTAGCAGCAGTGAAATGACTATGGTTGAATCTCCTTTCAGTATTATTCTCCCTAGCTGATCTATTTTGAGGCCTCTTCTGCCATCCAGGTGGATAGCCAATTAGCTCAAAGCAGTCCTTTCGTATATGGCCAGGTCTTTTACAATGATCACACATCTTCTTCTTGTAGTCAGATCTAATGGTGCTTGTCTGGCCATATCTCATTCCCGCAGTGGGTCCAACTTGAGTGAGAGAAGACAATGCAGCTCTAGTGTCAACATTTATACTTGGAGCAATTATTTGGTTTGACAATCTGGTTTCCTCCTCTAGTACACTTGCTATGGTCTGGTCCAAAGTGGGCCAGTCAGGTAATGCATGTATCAGTTGGGAGCGCAGTTTGAACTCATCATTCAATCCTTCAAGGAAGGCTTCAACTAGTATTGGCTCGAACCATTCTCGGAGTAGTGCTACATCTTTGGGATCATGTGCCTTGAATGGTCTAAAATACTCCAAGTCTCGGAAGAGCTTTTTAATTTCACCAGCATACTCTGTCACTGTTTTCTGTTCTTGTTTAACATGCCTTAATTCATGGAGTATTCTGGTAACCTGCATCTTGTTCGACTTCCCCGAAAATTGCCTTTCAATGCTTGTCCAGACCTCAGCTGCAGTCTGAAAGCCTTCAACTTGTTCCCTCACAGTTTTATCCATCGAACTAAGCAGCCACACCATGACCCGTTTTTGACTTTGGTCCCATTGTTCCTGTGCAACTTCGAGTGGCTTCTTTTCATCTTCCTTCAGAAATTTCTCCAAGCCATGTGATTCTAAGATCAACAATGCATTACGAGACCAACTAAAGAAGTCACCAGGACCAGTCAACCTTACTGGATTAGCCTCCAAGTTTTTCTGAACATCTGAACCACTGCCTGTTCGTGACTGTGCCTGCTCCAGCAATTGGGCCATCATACGCTGCATGCTCTCCACCAATTTTTCCATACTAGAATCTGTACTAGGTTCTCCCATGACCAGAGCAGCTACAATGTATTTCTACAAAGAAACTGAACAGCTACGGCAGCTTACGCTGATTCAGCAAAACACACAAAACCAAATTGTTGCGATTATTACCGTCGGATGGGAGCAGCCCCAAATTTGTGTAGCACAAGAACAAGTTCAGAGCAGCCCGGACGACGGTGGTGACGCGGCACACAGGCGACACTCGCAGCACGAGAACAGCAGCGAGCTCGACGAAGGACGACGGCGGCGACACAGCACAAAGGCGACTCGGCGCCGCAGGAGGACAGCAGCGAGCTCGACGAACGACGGCGACACGACCACAACGGCCAGCAAATCCCGAGCAACTTAGCTCAAATCAAATCAAATCCGAGCCCGGACCGATTGCTCCGATGCCATGTTGCAACCGCAGCAGATTCAACTCAAATCACAAAGGATTGGACTAAGTTTATCCGGGAGAAAGAGAGAGCAACCTGGGAACGAACAGAGGCTTATCTTCTCCTCTGCTTTTCTTTCTTTTATTTCTTCTACTTATCCTCTTTTACATCTCAGTCCTCCTGATAATTACATATTGTTAGAGAGTACAATATACAGGTGGTATGACATCATACGTATATATGTACATATAACACTTAAACTCCTACAGGTACGTTCACCTCTAGTTCCAGCAAAGATTGGACTGTGGCTCGCCAAACAAGGTGTTGTCAAGTTGTTTACATTACTGTATCTCCCTCCAGACAATGAAGTGATCACAGGCTAACTGCACATCATGGTTGCAGATTTCAGTCCAGCACCAAAAGACGGTGCTTTACTGCACGCCAACGCATTCAGGTAGGCATCACCTTGATACCGGCCTCACTGATCCAGCATCGTCAACGCTTTCTTGTCTTCAGCTGAATATATGTTCCATACCTACGTGTGTGATATCTACAAATGTGTGCATTGGCTCAAGTGTACACCTGCTCTTCCAGCTCAAGTGTGTCCCTGGTCATGGTTGCCCGCCTTCTCCAGCTGGAATCTGGCAGCGCCACCAGGACCAGGTCAGCTTCAACTGCTCGCAAGGTGCTTGCGTTTATTCCCATGATGTTCCATTGCGTCGTAGTACGTAGCTAGTAGATTAATTAGTTAACTAATGTGAACTGCGCGAATGCTTGGCATCGATCATAGGAAGAGCATGCTTCTTGAATCAGCAGCAGAGTTGCTCGAGATTTCTAGCCGTTGGAAAAAAAAAGTCGTTGGAGATTCCGATTCTCTCAAACTCAGTAGGACATTAGTGCAATGGCTGTACTGCAGCACTCTACATTGTGTATGGGAAGCCCAGAAAATATTAGTACTGCATTAGTATTCATCTACTTTAGGTATTATATTAGACGGAGCTGCAATGGCAGCCACCTCTAGTCCTCTACTATTATTATATCCATATGTAGGATTAAGGGATGAGGTTAAGGAATCTGGCTGTGTATTTGGCCAAGTCAAGCAGTGTTAGTATATGATCAAGTCCCAGTTGGAGTAAACAAGATAGACAATTATTAGGCCGCCTGATAGCTAGTAGGTGTCCTGCACAGAGTTGTTGTACACTGCAGAGGAGCCGCGACGATGAACACAAGGAAGACGACTTGCGACGACTTGAGGCTAAGGTCCAATCCATACTGCCCGTGAAGACCCAATGGAAAACAAACCCTAGCTTTCTCCAATCCATCCAGACCATCCAATGCTTCCTAAACCATCAAGAGTGTCCAATTGTCCCATCAATAACACAAGGGGACAGGGGAGGGCAAGCCCTCCACTGTCTGCCTCACTCTTACTTCAGCCGCCAAGCACTGCAGCTTCTTCATCCTCCCTCGCCACCTTCTTCTTCTCCCTCCCCCCAGTGAGTTGAGTGCATCTGTACATAGTAGCTGCCTGTTTGGCGATGGGGTTCTCAAGTGCTATCCAATGGTGGGAGGAGTGGCAGCTGCGCATCCTCGTCCTCACCAGCCTCTTCATCCAGTACATCCTCTTCTTGTCCCCATGGCTTCGTAGAGTCCCTGTCCTACACAGCTTCAGAGTGCTGGTGTGGATCGCGTACGTAAGCAGCGATGCCGTGGCGATCTTTGCCCTCGCCACCCTCTTCAACCGCCACAGGCAGACTTGTGATGACGGGGAGGGTAGCGACCTGGAGGTCCTATGGGTGCCTGTCCTCCTCATCCACCTTGGCGGCCAGCCAATGATAAGTGCCTACAGCCTCGAAGACAACGAGCTATGGAAACGGCATACCATAACCCTGGTGTCTCAGATCATAGTCGCCTTATATGTCTTCTGCAGGTGGTGGTCTGGTGAGAAGACGCTGCTGGCGGCATCGGTCTTGCTCTTTATTCTTGGGATTCTCAGGTTCACCATGAAGCCATGGGCCCTCAGGACCGCCAGCTTTAACAGCTTCCAAGCCTCCAGCGATGTGCTTCTGCCAAGGGTACCAAGAGAAGAAAACCCCCTTCAGGAGTATACGATTGAAGGATATGTACACACAGCAAAGAAGTGTGTGCTTGACGCAAAGGTAGAGAACGAGTATGACTGTGGCATGTGGAGCGATTATATGTTTGTTGATCGGTCTGCTCCATACCCTGTTCGGATTATAGGGCTGACATCTTTCCTGAAGCTTGAACATAACCGTGCATACAATATGCTGCAGAGTGAGCTTGCATATACACATGATATCCTGTACACCAGAGTAGGATCAGTTAATACCACTCTTGGTCTTAGCTCAATGCTTTTCCTTCCACTCCTAGCCTTGGCTTCTATGGTGCTCTTTGCCACGAGCCGCAAGAATGGTCACAACGAGAAGGACATAAGTGTGACATACATCCTATTATGTGGTACCACCGTGTTGGAGATCTTGCTTCCCTGCATTTTGCTTATCTCAGAACTTCCATGTGCTAGTTTTGTTTTACAACATATTTTTGACGGGTGGCATGACATGGTTTCCCAGCACAACAACATGTCCTTGTGTGTTCGCAAAAAGAAGCCCACATTCCTGATGAAACTTGCTACCTTCAACTTTCTAAGGGAGCTTGTTAACCAACATTGGTACATTCAGCAAATACCTATAGCCTACCAGATCGCCGGGGTGGTTCGACGGCATGTGGAAGATGGTTGGAAGAAGTACATACACGACGCTGCAAGTTACAGGAGATTTAGCGAGCTCCGAGGTCAGTGGGCTCTAAGGAGGCATCATCAGCTAGGGTGGAGCTTGAATATGCATTTCGATGAGAGCGTCCTCATCTGGCACATTGCCACAAATCTCTGCTTTTATCACCCCAACACATCTCCTCAATGTCAACAAGGAGAAGCCACACAACGTAGCAGGGAGATTTCCAACTACATGTTCTACCTGCTTCTGATCCATCCTGAGATGCTAATGCCTGGCACCAGATCAGATCTCTTCACCTTGGCCAATGACAAAATTTTGGAAGTCAGCAAGGGACTGGTCGACATGACAGAAGAAATCCTTGCCCGTGAGATTCTTAAGATGCCAATGTTGCCGTCTTCAAATGATATGATTTCCAATGCACTTATGCTTGCGAGAGCACTAATGGAGCTGGGCAGCGAGGAGGAAAGGTGGGTTGTGGTCCAAGGTGTGTGGGTGGAGAAACTCTGTTATTCCGCCAACAGATGCAGGGGCTACCTGCACGCCAAGACCCTGGGTGATGGTGGGGAGTGTCTCACCATTATCTGGCTCCTCTTGTCGGCGATGGGGATGGAAACCTTTGCAGATAGGCATCACAGGTCAGGGCCTCCTCAAGAGGAGGAAGAAAAGGACGACGAAGAACGATGGACTTCTCGTTCACAAGGTACTGCTTGTTTCCGATCTGCAGAGGACTTCAGTCCAGCCTGAGAGACGCGCTTGTGGAAATCACTGCTGCCATGTTTGTTTTTTTACCCATATCATGTTACTTCCTTTTTCCCGTAATTTTTTTCCTTTGCATCATATCTTGCTTACTTTCTTAGAATAGTTAGTGCGACCATTTGTAGCTTCTGTTGATGTGCCTAATTTTTCTTTCCTTTTGAGGTGAGTGTGTTGTTAGAATAGTTGGTTAGGAAAATCTGTATAGATATTTTCTGTTGTAACCAAGTCTATCTCTATCTCTTCCCACGCGTTGTAATCTAAACCGAACCAGATGTATCTTCAGCGATCGTCTTGGGATTGTAATCCTTCTGGCGTCGGTTGTATACCCGCCTATATAAACATGTAAACCTTCCCGAGACAAAGGGTAAGGGTTCTCGTATCTTTACATGGTAACAGAGCCTCCTTCCTCTACCCCGATCGCATCTAGCGACATACCCCGAGAGAGAAAGCCATGACCAACCCCGCCGCCACCACTAGCACCATGAGTGCGCTCACAAACCTCACCTCCTCCGCCCTCACCACCTCCGCCTCGTCCTCCACCTCAAGCCCTGGCATGGTTTCCCTCGGCCCACCGCCCGCAGAGAAGCTCTCGCGGACGAACTACCTCCTATGGAAGGCCATCGTGCTACCAAACATCAAGGGAGCACAGATGGATCGCTACCTCGACGCCACCGCTCCTACACCCGCGAAGACCGTCCTGATGACGAACACCGACGGGAAGGAGGAGCCCGTCATCAACTTCGCCTACACCATCTGGTACGCGCAACAACAACAGCTGCTCAGTTATTTGATGGGCTCCCTCTCTCGTGAAGTCCTTGCACAGGTGGCTACCCTCCAGACTCCGGCGGCGGTATGGTCGGCGATCAACTCCTTGTTCGCTGCCCAAACCCAAGCTCAAGCCGTCAACACCCGCATCGCGCTCGTCAACCTCAAGAAGGGATCCTCCACCATGACCGACTACCTCGCCCAAATCAAAGCTCTCGCAGATGAGAGTGCTCTCGCCGGCACGCCGCTCTCTGATCACGAAGTAGTCTCCTATGTGGTCACCGGTCTGGACGAGGAGTACAACTCCGTGGTCTCGGCCCTCACCACCCGCCACGAGCCGGTCACTCCGACGGAGCTCTTCAGTCACCTCTACTCCTTTGAAGCTCGCCTCAACCTCCTGCACGACACCAACTACAGGCAATCCTCCGCCAACGCTGCCTCCCGTGGCCGCGGCGGTGGCAACCGGGGCCGGGGCAACTACCAAGGCCGCGCTGGTGGTGGCCGTGCTGGTGGGGGGCAAGGTGGTGGACGTGGCCGCGGGAACGGTGCCGGCGGCGGCCGTGCCGGCAACAACAACAACACGCCTCGGCAACGCTGTCAACTATGCAGAAAGCCTGGGCATGAAGTCATGAACTGTTGGCATCGATTCGATGAAAACTTTGTTCCTGACGAACGTCATGTGGCAGCTGCACTAAGAGAGCAACTTGGTGGTGATGAAAATGTCTGGTATGCTGATTCAGGAGCAACAGACCACATCACCACTGAGCTCGAGAAGCTTGCTCTCCGCGAAAGATACTTCGGGCATGATCAGATCAACACCGCCGAACACGGTGGAGGTATGAAAATCAAACACATTGGTCAAACTACTATTTGTTCCCCTATTTCTAAACGTGGTCTTCTGTTAAAAGATGTTCTCCATGTTCCCCAAGCCAACAAAAATCTTATATCCATCTCTCGCTTGACAGCTGACAATAATGTCTTTGTTGAAACTCACCCTCATTACTTTCTTATTAAGGACGGGGAAACGAAGGAGCTCCTGCACAAAGGTAGATGTGTGGGTGGCCTCTACCCTATCACATCCGAAGGTTTTAGCCGTCCAAGCACCTCAAGTCATCATCAAGTCTACTCTGCTGTCAAGCCATCCCTAGAAAGGTGGCATCAAAGATTAGGTCATCCCTCTTTAGCCATAGTTGAGCAAGTTATCAATAAAAGTAATCTTCCTGTGTCTAGTACCAATAAAAGTGAGTCAGTGTGTGAGGCGTGTACCAATAAAAGTGAGTCAGTGTGTGAGGCGTGTCAATGTGCCAAAAGTCACCAACTCCCCTATCCAAAGTCAGTTAGTGTGTCTCAAGCTCCATTGGAGCTCATTTTCAGTGATGTGTGGGGTCATGCCCGTGACTCTTTTGGACGCAAGAAATTCTATGTCAGTTTTATTGATGATTTTAGCAAATTTACTTGGATTTATTTGCTCAAACACAAACATGAAGTCTTTTCCGCCTTCCAAGAGTTTCAGAAACTTGTTGAGATATTTTTTGATAAGAAAATTCTTACAGTCCAAAGTGATTGGGGGGGGGGGGGAGAGTATGAGAAACTCAACTCCTTTTTTCGTGATATAGGCATCACCCATCATGTCTCTTGTCCACATGCTCATCAACAAAACGGCTCTGCCGAACGTAAACACCGTCACATTGTTGAAGTCGGTCTTTCCCTCCTTGCTCATGCATCCATGCCACTAAAGTTCTGGGATGAAGCCTTTATAGCTGCCACCTATCTCATTAATCGCCTACCTAGCAAAGTCATCGGCAACATCTCTCCACTTGAAAAACTCTATCAAACAAAACCTGACTACGCACTCCTAAATTTTTTTGGATGTGCGTGCTACCCAAACTTGCGCCCATACAACAAGCACAAACTTGACTTCCGCTCCACGCAATGTGCTTTCCTTGGCTATAGCAATCTTCATAAGGGGTACAAATGTCTTGAAATAGCCACTGGTCGCATCTATATCTCTCGTGATGTTGTTTTTGATGAGACCATTTTTCCTTTTGCTCAACTTCATTCAAATGCCGGTGCCTTACTTCGTGACGAAATCTCCTTGTTGACCGCATCTGACCACGGGGGTGAACAAATATTAGACAATGATCATATGCAAAAAGGAGCTGAAAAATCAAATGAGGTTTATTGCAAAAACAGTACTGCTGGGTGTTATTTTATGTTGCAGGACCAAGCCAAAATTGGTGTGGAACACCAGGCAGATTCTTCTGCCAGGAACAGCTTGCGACCCGGGGCAGACATTCCTGCCAGACGCACGGCAGGCGAAGCTGGCGCACGGCTCGGAGCAGATCCTCCCGCCCGGACGCCGGCGTCCTCTCCTCTGGCGACACGTGCCCCGGCAGCCTCCTCAGCAAACGACATCACCGCACGGTCTGCTGCACTCCCCACAGGTGATTGCGACGTGCGGCCAGCAGCAACTCCCGCAGATGACAGCGATGCGCGGGAATCCTCAGCAGGCGACAGCGACACGCATGACCCCACGCTAGAACCCGACCAGGAGGGATCCGCTTCGGATCATGCGCACGATGCGCCCTTCGGTTCAGGTGCTGATGAGACGCCTGCTACGGGCGCTGTGGACGGAGAGGATCTGGCCTCTGCTCCAACTGGATCGGCTGTGGAGAATAATCCAGTAGCCAACAATGCTGCACCACGTACTACTCGGTCCAAGTCTGGTGTGTTCAAAACGAAAGAGTACAAAGACGACACAATAAGGTATGACAAGGTAAAACGTGCTTTTCTTACGAGTACGGGAGAACCTGTCCACTTACATGATGCCCTTGAGAATAAAGATTGGAAACAAGCTATGGATAATGAATTTCATGCACTCATGAAAAACAAAACTTGGCATCTAGTAGCACCAGTAAAAGGCAAAAATATTATAGACTGCAAGTGGGTGTATAAGGTTAAAAGAAAGGCAGATGGAAGTTTAGATAGATACAAGGCTAGATTAGTTGCAAAAGGTTTTAAACAGAGATACGCCATTGACTATGAGGATACCTTCAGTCCAGTTGTTAAACCTGCTACTATTAGACTTGTTCTATCTATTGCCATTTCCAGAGGATGGAGTCTACGACAGCTAGATGTGCAGAACGCGTTTCTCCATGGTGTTCTTGAGGAAGAAGTGTTCATGCGGCAACCACCTGGGTATGCAAGTAAGGAAACTCCACACTATGTCTGTAAATTGGATAAAGCTTTATATGGCTTGAAACAGGCCCCATGAGCCTGGTACTCGAAGTTGAGCACACAGCTACAGCAACTTGGCTTTTCTTCATCTAAGGCAGATACCTCATTGTTCTTTTATAGTAGAGAAAATGTTACCATATTTGTTCTTGTCTATGTTGATGACATAATAGTTGCCAGCTCTAGCCCAAATGCCACTTCATGTTTACTTCGAGATTTGAAGTTAGAATTTGCTCTTAAAGATTTGGGAGATCTTCACTATTTCCTTGGTATAGAGGTCAAGAAAACAGATAATGGCATACTCCTTACACAAGACAAATACACAGTTGACATACTCAGAAGAGTGGGCATGGAGCATTGTAAGTCTGTTAATACTCCAATCTCCACCTCAGAAAAATTGTCAATTGAGGATGGAGATGCACTTGGCCCAGAAGATACAACGAATTATAGGAGTATTGTGGGTGCTCTTCAGTACCTAACTTTAACTCGTCCTGATATTTCTTATTCAGTTAATAAAGTATGTCAATTCTTGCATGCTCCTAGTACAGTTCATTGGACAGCAGTCAAGAGGATTTTGAGGTATCTCAAATTTACTGAAGGACTTGGGCTTAAGATAAATAAGTCTTCATCTCTACTTGTAACTGCCTATTCAGATGCAGACTGGGCAGGCTGTGGTGATGATAGAAGATCAACAGGTGGTTTTGCTGTGTTCTTGGGATCAAATCTTATATCTTGGAGTGCAAGAAAACATGCTACAGTTTCTAGATCTAGTACTGAAGCTGAATATAAGGCATTGGCTAACGCTACAGCTGAAGTCATGTGGATTCAGACTTTACTTAGTGAGCTTAATGTCAAAAGTCCTATGGCAGCTAGACTTTGGTGTGACAATATTGGAGCCACATACTTGTCAGCTAATCCTGTTTTCCATGCACGCACAAAACATGTTGAAGTTGATTTTCACTTTGTTAGAGAAAGAGTTGCTAGAAAGTTACTTGATATCAAGTTCATTCCTACTGGAGATCAACTTGCAGATGGGTTCACAAAACCACTCACAGTAAGAAGGTTAGATGATTTCAAATACAATCTCAACCTTGGAAAAACATGAGGTTTAGATTAAGGGGGAGTGTTAGAATAGTTGGTTAGGAAAATCTGTATAGATATTTTCTGTTGTAACCAAGTCTATCTCTATCTCTTCCCACGCGTTGTAATCTAAACCGAACCAGATGTATCTCCAGCGATCGTCTTGGGATTTTAATCCTTCTGGCGTCGGTTGTATACCCGCCTATATAAACATGTAAACCTTCCCGAGACAAAGGGTAAGGGTTCTCGTATCTTTACATGTGTTACTGTGCTTTTTCTTTCCTGGTCAACTTAAAGCATATATGATGATTCTTCATTGATGGTACTGCTCTCAGTTTGCTGCCTAGTTCTGTAAATGGTTGAAACACATGCCTAGACTATCCTTTCTGGGGGAAGTTGAGATCCTGCATCTGAGCACATCCCTGTAATGTTCACATGTACTACCTGGTTTGCTGCTGCTGAATTCCCATCAAGCTGGTAGTATCCGTGCCTCGTGGCTGCCATCCAGGTTAGGGGATGATGAGGCCATCAACCTGGACCTACAACTACCCAGTAGCGCGGATGCCCACTCACTCATGCTTGCTTGGCTCCATCGTGTTTCGTGTCATCGCGATGTTGGTGCTCCGTCATTCGTGCTGGCCATCTCGGTGCATCCCAGAGAAGTAGAGATATGGGGATGAAAACCTTGCTGGAGAGGATGCAGAGGGCCAAACTGGGGGAGGGAAGGCCACTGCTGCTCCCACAACTTCCTAGGCTTATATATGGAGCCTCCCCTGCATTTCAATCTTAGTTGTTGCTTATTTGCTAATTCCTCGAAAATTTTCTCTTGATTGTTCAATATGTTTGTCAGTGTGCTATGCCTGTATGCCTCAAGTTACGGTGTCCAGCGTGCGTGTAAGAAATGATTGTTTTCTGAGAGAGTCATTCGAACATTTAGATCAATCTAATGATGTACTTTCTCCACCCGAAGGTGAAAACTGCAGTACTGTATTTTCTTCTGTAGTTATTATCAGTGCTATAGCAAATGTTGTTCATCTGAAAACAGAGCCTTCAAGATGCCAAGGTTGGAGATTTTTCTTTTGAACCGTGTAGATTATTATTTTCATTGGGTGGGTCTGGTTAACTATGTGATGTAATCCTTGCACGGGAGATTCTTAGCAAGCCAATGTTGCTGCCTTCAAACGATATATGATTTCCCATGCACTTAAGCTCGCCAGAGCATTAAGAAAGCTGGGCAGCGAGGAGAAAAGGTGGACTTTAGTCCAAGGTGTGTGGGTGGAGAGGAGATGCTCTGCTATTCGGCCAACAGATGCAGGCAGGGGCTACCTGCACGTCAAGATCCTGAGTGATGGTGGGGAGTGTCTCACCATTATCTGGATCCACTTGTCGACGAGGTGGATGGAAACCTTTGCGGACAGGCATCACAGGTCAGAGCCTTCTCAAGAGGAAGCTGATGAACCATGAACTTCCGGTTCCGAAGGCAGGTTCAATTGATCTGCAGACAGGGCGCATGTTTAATTTATCGATCCCAAGTCTGTCTATTTTACAAATAACATGTTACTTTGCATTGCTTCATGATTACTTGGTTAGAGCATCTCCAACGGGCGCCGTATACGCGCCCCTGCGCGGTATAAACCGTTATATAGCGCGCCGGTCAAAAGCGCTTGCTCCAGCAGCCGCGCTAACCGAGCGCGCGTTGGTCGACGCACGGTGTATTTGGGGCGCCCGAGTCAGCACGCTGGACAACGAAATCTAAAAGACGCAAACACAACCGCCACTTCCCGCCTGCGCTCCTCCCCGCGCCCTGCCCGCGCCGTACGGGCGCGACACCTCTCTCGTTGTTCCGGGCGGCTACCTCAGCGCTCACGCAACGGCGGCAACCTTCCAACAATTGGCCTCAAACCAATGAAGATGATCAATAATATGAGGTGGATAAGGATGGTGAGGGTATGGTCGGTGCATCGGCGAAAGGAAGGGCTTCGAACTACACCGTGCATGAAGACGTTTTGCTATGCAAGACATGGTTGCATGTGTCTATGGATGCTACCGTTGCAATGGATCAAACAAGAGATACATATTGGTCTAGGATGAAGGAGCACTTTGATGAACACAATGTGAGTGGAAATGACCGCACCACTAGATCTCTTCGTTCCCGGTGGTCTTTGATCAATGGTGATTGTCAAAAGTGGGCAGCGTCTTCGGCGGCGGTTGACAACCTCAACTCGAGTGACACTAATGATAGAGATATGGTAAATATCATATTTCGTTCATGCTTGTTCAAAAATATTGTGCCACGAACAACCCAATGTTTGTAAACTTGGGTTTGACCAAATATGGAAAATCAGTGCACATGTTCTTACTTTGTCATATAATAACACCTCTAATTTATTTGGCTGTTTTAGAGATGGTGGAAAAAAAAACTTGCTTACAAATGAAGGTGTTTACCCTACCTTTGGAGCTCATGTGTGATTACAAAGTGGTTTTCAAACTTTCAAGCTCAACCTGTCAGGAAACATCACAAAGTCTTCATTTTATGGTGACTAAGAAGGAACCATGCTTGGTATTCCATTATCAAGTTTAAAACTTGTCAAAATCTTGGTCAAACTTGGGTTTGACCAAATTTGAATTGAGAATGGAAAATAAAAAAAAAATAAAAAAATAGAAAACCAGTGCACATGTTCTTACTTTGTCATATAATAGCACCTCTAATTTATTTGGCTGTTTTAGAGATGGTGGAAAAAAAACTTGCTTACAAATGTGGGTGTTTACCCTACCTTTGGAGCTCATGTGTGATCACAAAGTGGTTTTCAAACTTTCAAGCTCAACCTTTCAAAAACATCACAAAAGCTTCATTTTATGGTGACTAAGAAGGAACCATGCTTGGTTTTCCATTATCAAGTTTAAAACTTGTCAAAATCTTGGTCAAACTTGGGTTTGACCAAATTTGAATTGAGCATGAAAAATCAAAAAATATATATGGAAAACCAGTGCACATGTTCTTACTTTGTCATATAATAGCACCTCTAATTTATTTGGCTGTTTTAGAGATGGTGGAAAAAAACTTGCTTACAAATGGTGGTGTTTATCCTATCTTTGGAGCTCATGTGTGATCACAATTTGCTTACACATGTTGGTGCCATTTGGTGAGAAATGTGGTGTCAAATCTATATTTTTGATACATTTGGTTTTTCCAATCTTGGTTTGTACAAAAACTAATGTGGCAGCTCAATTTGTTTTTGATACATTTGGTTACAAATGTGGTTTGTATAAAAATAATGTGGCAGCCTAAACATATAAAATCAAAAATTTAGAAACATTCTACGGATACATAAGGTTGGGTTCCACAGAGCAGAGCCAAAATCGGCATGTAACTGGACCCCAAAAGTAATCCCCAAGCGATGGACAAACTAAACTACAGTTTGCAGCAAACTATATTCAGAAACTAATCCCCACCAAGCGCTCAATCTGAATTTGCGCTGTCACTGTTGTTGCAGCTGCCTCTGAAGCTTGTCTGAATTTCAACAATTTAAGCTCGCAGAGAAGTTCAGAGCACACCAATGTATCCTCCACCAGCCCCGCAACCATACTGAAATCCTCCAGGGCCACTGCTACTTCCAAGTCCACGCTCGGCTCGCGTTGAATCGAGCTCTGCCCCGAGCTGCTCTGGTCGCCGGCATCAATGGCGGCATCAATGCTGCGCAACGAGGCAAACCTCTATCTCGGCCTCCGCGGCGAATGACAACAACCAGGAAAAGCCTTGCCGCCGTAGCCGTGACGAACCCACGCCTGCTTCAAGACCTGCTTCACCGAAATCCGATGACGCCGCCACTCTTTTGCGCGAGTCACAAATCGGGCCGCCGATCTCCTCTTCGACCGTCGACCCGCACCACCCCATCCTCCACCCTCACATCCTCCTCGACCCGCCGTTACCTGCGATTGCGACCGCTGCGTCGTGGACGGGCTGGACGAAGATTGCCGCTTCTCCCCTTCTCGCGCCGCCGCTCGCCTCGCTCCCTCCATCTACCGACGACGACAGAAGAAGCTGAGACGACAGAACAACCCGCACTAATGGACGGCGGCGCCTGGCAGTGAAAAACCAACACTGATGGACGGCGGCGCGTGGCAGTGAAAAACCCTCACCGATGGACGGCGGTGGCGCATGGAGTGATAAACCCGCAGGTGAAATGGGGGAAAAATCGGGGCCTCGAGACAGTTTCGCCATGAACAGAGGCAGGGGCCCTGGGCTGACTAGACGTGTGAGGCCCCACTGGTAATAAACAAATCCACGTCGCCGCCGTCTAGGACCCACGCCCACGTGGATGAGTGCTGGGCCCAACCCCTAACCGCTAACGAGAGAGCTTAAGGGCCATGTGGTGTCTGGGCTATTTACAATGATAAAACTGTCGCACCACAACCATTTCAGCGAACAACGTCGCATTTCTTCCAATTCCCATGAAAAACGTCGCACAGGAGCTATTGACCCCAGGAATATGTGCTCGAAGGACGCCTGGCAGTTGTGTGGACAAACAGATTCTTGGTGACACTCGCTGGTTGAGTGTCATATAGCTCGATGCGTCTGGGCTCTTGCCGATGAAGATGTTGTCTCTGAATGGTGGAATACCATAACCCCAACGCCAAGCTTTGGCTCTTTCATCTAATTGCTACTTTGTCTCACTCGGATTTCATAAAATTTGCGATGACTTTATGGGCAATCTGGACTGAAAGAAGGAAAGCAATACATGAAGATATATTCCAAAGTCATTTGGCGACTCATCTATTTGTTGGAGGTTTTATTAGGGAAATGCGAACTCTTGATCAAATGAATTCTCAGACTCTGACAAGAAGGTCCGGTGTCCCTGGCTCATTATCGCAGGGATATGCTATGTTTAAAGTTGATGGGGGAATCAGACAAGATTGCTCGGGCTGTGCTGCGGCTGCTATCGGACGCGACAACCAAGGCGATTTTTTGGGATCTTCGACTCTTAGTGTTAGTGGCATCAGCGATCCAACAACGGCAGAAGCCCTCGCCTGTCGAGAGGCCCTTGCCCTAGCGGAGGATACGTGTCTTCATAAGATCATCATAGCATGTGGTTCCCAGGTGGTGGTGTCCGCAATCAATAGTCGGACGGGTGGAAGCTTTGAAGCAGTAATAACAGAGATCAATTTCAGGAGAAGCCGATTTCTGGAATGCAAGTTCATCTACGAAAGTCGATCTTCAAATAATCAAGCTCATATGATTGCAAAATTCGCATGTGTTCTTCCTCAGGGTCGTCACTTGTTGCTCTCTTTCCCACATGACCCTAGTTGTATTCCTTTCAATATCGACTTCGAATAAAGTTTATGCGAACCCCTAAAAAAAGCCGCTTCCTTGTCCTAAAAAACACACACCCCCCTTCCTACTACTGTCCTGATTGAGGAATGCTAGCATTTTTGCTCCTGATTAGTCGAGCAGCGGGGCGACGGAGTTCCCACCGCGGCCGCGCGCTCGTGAGAAGAAGGGAGCAAGGTGGAGGCTCGCCGCTCCTCATCGGCCGTGCAGTTGGTGGCCAGCGACCTGAAATGCGAGGGCACGAGGCGCCAGTCGGACGGCGCAAGACTCACTCAGGTGGCGGCACCGGCGAGCGGCTGCGCGCGTGGTCGCGTGGAGGAAGACGGCCTCGTCATTTCGTCAATGTCATCGGAAAATCTGCCTGCCGGGTTCGCTTCGCCAGCGGTGTGGCCGGCGCCCTCTCCCCCGTCGTCGGCTGGAAGCAAGCCACCAGGTTCAGGTCAGCCTTTGCCCACTTGCACGCCAGGTGCTTGTGTTTATTCCCGTTTGTTCAACTGCGTCCTTGCTGCTGGGAGTAGCTAGCTATACTGAACCCTCACTGACTGAGCGCAAGAGCCATGCCATTCACGCTTGCTTGGCCATGCCTTGCTCTGTGGCATTGCGATGTGTGCACTGCTGCATCCCTCGTGCAGGCCTGTCTTGGGATGCACCCGGCACGAAGCATCCCCATAGATTAAGTAACGGCAATTTTTTATGCACGCAAACCTTGCATCAAAGGGGGAGTCCAGGGAAAAATTATTAGCATAGTTGAGGGATTAAGCCTGCATTGCATCCTGTCCCAGTAGGTGAGGTGAGTAGCAGCTGCATTCCTCACTGACGCTTTAAAGAATGTTAACGTCAATGCCGACGAGCTTTAAATCAAATCACAAGAGAAAACAGAAAAGCAGTAAGTTTTACACTGCACAAACACCTTGTCTCCTCTCTGGTTCACGGCGAGAACACGATGAGAGCACGACTACAGCAAGCACGGCGGTGATAAGCTGACAATGTCTTGGGATGCACCCGGCACGAAGCATGCCCATAGATTAAGTAACTGCCATTATTGATGCACGCAAACCGTGCATCAAGGGGGGAGTCCAGGAATTTTTTTATTAGGCATAATCGAGGGATTAAGCTTGCATCCTGTCCCTGTAGGTGAGGTGAGTAGCAGCTGCATTCCTCACTGACCCTTTAAACAATGTTAATGTGGATGCTGACGGGCTTTAAATCAAAATCAGGATACGTCTTCTGACAACTCTAGTACGTATAATATGATCAAGAAACGTCTAGGCGCAGATCACTTGGTGTACATATAGTATAAGCAGCTAAGTAGATGCAGAGATCATGCGTTTAAGAGCTAATTGTTGCCTGGATTATATATGCTTTGTAGAGCATCGGGAGGTACAATGGTGGGTTATATATTACTTTTGGCTCGGATTGGATTATGCATTGTACTCTCTCTATTGGCTGGATCTCTTTCAAGCTAAACGGTTGGGGGACTTTTGATACATGTGCGGCCAGTTAAACGCTGGGGACTGATCGGCCAATCGCAAGCATAGATCGGTGCATACTGACATCCACTGCCAGAGACGAAGCTACCGCCGGCGTCATGCCTACTGACACCCACTGACAGTGTCAAAGCTACCGCCGGCTGCTGCGTGCGTAGTGACACCCACCATGTCCACATGCTGCGCCGGGGGGCGGCGCTGCCACATGCCTAACTACTGACACTGACACACATGACAGTGACAAGGCTACATCCGGCAAAATGAACATAGATTTGTAGGTGGTGCCCTCCCCACCAACCAAGGAGCACAAGCTGCCATAGGGCGAGCTCATCGCATCCACCATCAAGCACGCACGCATTCCCACTGGCTAGATTTTGACAAGATTCTAAGCTAGATCAGCTGAACGACCTGTCTCCAATCAATGGAGAAGAGGGAGGAGGCCCCGCTGCTGGCGCCCAGGCCGGTGTAGAACGGTGAGCCGGGGCTACAAACGCCTGTGAAGTTGTGGTGCGGCCACCCAGTGTACCTGACGCTGGAGAGGCCGCGCCCCAGCAACCATCACCCCACAGGGAAGGTTGACGGGATCGCCGACTCTACAGGCAGCCCCACGGCCTCCCGGAGACCTGGGCTTATTGTCGATGCCGCTGTCGGCATACTCCAGCATCCACCATGGGTCCCGCCTCACCGGTAACAAGTGTGCTAGAACCGCAGAGCACACACGAGCAAGCCATGTCCTGTGGACTGATGGAGTGGTTATAGTTGTTGGTCGCTCTGGGGTAACTGTCTCGTCGGTGCGCTGAAAGAGGTCACCCTTTGCAAGTCTCATACTGGTAAACTGCTGATCTGGTAGCCGGTGGGTTTTGGCTCTTGTTGTTGTTGCTCAGTAGATTACTGTTTCCTTTCTTTATAAAGCACGACAAGCCGGGGCCTTCCCCTTTATGAATCTCTTTTTACGTAGAACCCAGTGAAGCTAAAGAAACAGGCGGGAGGACAGCCAAACATAGATGCTTATGGGAGCTAATTGCCTGTATTGTGTATATACTCCTACTTGTGAGCTCTGTCGGATTGGATTATACATTGTACGTTATGCTTTATTCCCCGGATCTCTGATCTGAAGCTAAATTAAGATTCGGGCATGTGCTAGGAATTAACTAATAAAATGATATTAGTAGGGAAAATTTATAAATGTTGGGGAACCATCAGCCAATCGGCAGGATCGATCGATGCATTGTACCTACCTTGTTCAACTGCTTCGCTGCGCAGCCATCGTGCTTAACCAATAATTACTGACCACTGACACACACTGACAGTGACAAAGCTACCGCCGGTGCGAGCGGCAAAGCTCACGTGCTTACGCCCTTCCCACTAAGCAAGGAGCGCAAGGTGCCACAGGGCGAACTCATCGCGTCCACCAGCAAGAACGCACGCCCACCAGCTCTCTCTATCTCTCTATATATCACTGCATCTTCTACTTTTTACGCGTGCATGTTAGTGTGTGTGTGTGGATCACCACATTAATCAGCACCATAACCAGATTCTCCCCTAGGCAAGATTCTAGGCTAGATGAGCTGAACGACCTGCCTTCAATCAATGGAGAAGAACGAGGAGGCCCCGCTGCTGGATCACTGGCCGGAGGAGCATAATGTGATCGGCGACGGAGAGGCCGGGCTGGGGCGCCGGCTGTTGGAGGAGAACCGGACGCTGTGGGCGGTGGCGGGGCCGGCCATCTGCACGCGCTTCTCCACCTTCGGGGTCACGGTCATCAGCCAGGCCTTCGTCGGCCACATCGGCCCCATCGAGCTCGCCGCGTACGCCCTCGTCTCCACCGTCCTCATGCGCTTCAGCAACGGCATACTGGTAACCGTTCATCGCTCCTTCCTTCCATCAATCTGTCTGCTAAAGAATCAAATTGCTTAATTGTATATCTATGCAAAACTAATGCTAATGTGTTTAGACTGAAATTGCAAATTTGCAATGCAGCTGGGCATGGCGAGCGCGCTGGAGACGCTGTGCGGGCAGTCGTACGGGGCGAAGCAGTACCACATGATGGGCATCTCCCTGCAGCGCTCCTGGATCATCCTCACTGGCTGCGCCGTGCTCATGCTCCCCATCCTCATCTTCACCGAGCCTCTCCTCGTCTCCATCGGCCAGGACCCCGTGATCAGCGCCGTCGCCGGGACCATCGCGCTCTGGTACATCCCGGTCATGTTCGCCAACGTCTTCAGCTTCACGCTCCAGATGTACCTGCAGGCGCAGAGCAAGAACATGGTCATCACCTACCTTGCGTTCGTCACCCTTGGCCTCCATGTGTTCCTGTCGTGGCTCTTCACCGTCAGGCTGCACCTTGGACTCGCAGGGGTCATGACCTCCATGGTCATTGCCATGTGGATTCCTGTGTTTGGGCAGCTCATCTTCGTCTTCTTTGGTGGCTGCCCTCTCACATGGACCGGGTTCTCCTTCACAGCACTCACTGACCTCGTCCCTATCCTCAAGCTCTCTCTATCCTCTGGTGTCATGCTCTGGTATGAACAAACTTGAGGTTCCACTATATATGCAGTTTCAGTTTCGGACCAAGTGTCCACCTACATTTCATACTTTACTGTCCTTATTTTTTTTTGTCTTTTCTTGTTTGCATATTTTCAGTTTGGAATTGTGGTACAGCACCATATTGGTGCTCCTAACCGGGTACATAAAGAATGCAGAGGTTGCACTTGACGCTCTTTCAATATGGTAATACATACTAATTTATTTCACTATTTCCATGCACACTGGATAATGCTATTACTCCCTCCGTTCCATATTAGATGACCCTCAAATAGATGTATCTAGCACTAAAATATGTCTAGATGCATCTATTTGTGAGTCATCTAATATGGAACGGAGGGAGTAGTTCATAGTAGGTCGGTAGCTAGTCACCGTTGCACATATGTCGTTTCACTTTTTGATAGTGTTAAATGATCTGATTTCTACCTGTGAAATCTGCAGCCTTAACATCAACGGTTGGGAGATGATGGTTTCTATTGGTTTTTTGTCTGCAGCAGGGTAACTTGTTGATCTTATAACTCCCTATTATTCATATCCAAATGAATAAGTTTTCAGATTTTTTATGATAGTGATTTTGTGTGTTATAGAGTGCGCGTGGCAAATGAGCTAGGAGCTGGAAGTGCAAAAAGGGCCAAATTCGCCATCATAAATGTCGTCACCACTTCCTTCTCAATAGGCCTTGTGTTGTTCGTGTTTTTCCTTTTCTTCCGCGGAAAGCTTTCCTACATATTTACCACGAGTGAAGAGGTAGCTGCCGCAGTTGCTGACCTGTCGCCTCTTCTGGCCTTCTCCATCTTGTTGAACAGTGTTCAACCAGTAATATCAGGTTTGCTTAAACATTTGACTGAATTCCAAATGCACATACATTGCAATCATTTGGTTTGGTTATTTTTTTTAGATAAAAACGAGGCAAAAGATTTGACTTATATACTGATAGAAGGCTCTTTTGGTTTACTGAAACTATAACCTCGTTTGATCGCCCTCTAGGTGTTGCTGTTGGTGCGGGTTGGCAAAGTGTAGTTGCCTATGTTAACATCACAACATATTACTTGATTGGCATCCCTCTTGGAGCAATCCTAGGCTATGTTCTTGGATATCATGTGAAGGTGAGATACTTATTTCAGATGACGATGTTGTATCAGTTAATCAGTTACTAAAACCATTACTTTTGTGCTTCTCAGCTCTAAGTTGTGGTTCTAAACTCTCCTTGGTTGTTGCTATAGGGCATTTGGGTTGGCATGCTGCTCGGAACACTGGTCCAAACAATTGTACTTCTGTTCATAACAATTAGGACTGACTGGGATAAACAGGTTAGCTTTGTTAACGGTTCAATCATCGCTGCACTCAAACATTGTTAAGTAAAGTCTCCATATGTCTAGCCTATTTTACAGAGGTTCATAAGCATATATTGTGTGATAGTGTAGAAGGCTGTAGTAGATATACTCAAATATGGTTTCTGTTCCATCTAATTTTTCAGGTAGAGGTTACTCAGGAGAGATTGAAGAGATGGAACATGGATGGGAGCAAAGGGAAGTCGGATTCAAGGGGAAGTCCATGAGATTAAAAATCTGCCACAGGTAGTGAATCTCCATCAAGGTAGAACTTGTATGCGCCGCTTGATCGGAGTTTGCATCGTTTTGGAGGATAAATACAGTTCTTTCAATATGCCAAGATGAATGGAATGAGGAATAAGTAGACGTAGGCGCATCGGAGATTCTTCCTCAAGATCGAAGATAACAGGCTCTGTTAGAGAAGGAAAAACATGTTACTCAAAGGGACATCTGGTCTGCCACCACCTCAGGCATGTAAAATATGCATGGATCGCTGTGAGCTGGTGGCACAAGTGTTGTTCTGTATTTATATTCATTTTGGTTGTGATTAGCAAAGGTGATGCTTGTATATCAGAAAATAGGCTCCCCCTCCCCTTCATAGATAAAGGAATTGAAAAAGGTGATGCTTGTATATTAACTGAGTTCTCTTGCCCTTGTCATCTCGTTACAGGAAAAATGTTGTGTGCCTAATGTTGGGTGGTTAATTTGTCTGAGTGCATTTCACCGGCACCCGGTGTCCCAGAAATAGAAATACTCAGACAAACAAAAAATACTAAGCAAAGCAGGGTCTTTGTTGAATGTCTTTTATAACACACTCGGTAAATAATTAAAAATCAATAAAATGCATATGCTCATTTGAATATTTAAGGGAACTTCTTTGAATTTTGAGTATACTTTCATGGAGGGAGCTATATATATAATTTCTTGTGTGTGTGCGCGCGCCCTTCACACAATTAGACCATGTTGATCCCATTTTTTTGTATAGTGTGTCTTTTTTATGACTCAAATCAGATTGAGCCAGATAACCACGCCTTTTAACTTTTTGAAGCGGGGGCCAATCATCCTCTAAATAAAATATACCGCCTAGGGACCAATGATATGTGATAAGACTTTTAGCAACCGTCATTAGTTCCACTAACCACATTATCATACTACTAAAACACCATTTTAAAATAAATACATTTCAATGGAACTCTGTCGATCCTCTTAGGTAGCAACACTAGCCATTTTAGCCTATTTAGTCCAAGTTTGCCCGAGCCATTTAAGAGCTTACCATTTAAGAGCGAGCTACATGTACCCTGATATTTTGAAAAACATGATGTTACCCCGCGTGTTGCTGCGGAAACTGTTAATAAATTTTTTAATGTTTCAAAATATGAGGAAAAAATATAATTTCATTACTAAATATTTTTTGAAAGAAAATTATTGTTTGGAGTAAAAATCTAAGAAAATTTGATGAAAAAATGAAAATAAGTGTGATTTTTGTTAAAATTTATAAAATTTAATATAATTTCATTATTAAATATTTTTTGAAAAAATGTTGCTTAGAGTAAAAATCTAAGAAAAAATTATGAAAAAAATGAAAATGAGTGTGATTTTTGTTTTAACCTTGAGAATATAACGATGAAATGATATGAGATGAAAAATTGAAAACAACGTTGAGTGAGAGAGTGGAGACATCACTATTAGGTAAATATAAAACAATGATAGCAACTACATATGTGCATTCATAAAAAAATGCTGCATAGAAAAATAAAATGCAACATAACTCATACATTGATTTTCTATTAAAATAATTCTATTATAAAATCTGAGGGTTAGTGCATATTGTTTTCAATATTTATTTGTGATAGGTTGCATGCGCATGCGGATTTAATGAAAGCATGTACATGAAAAGTTAGTGGAAAAAAGATGGACCTACTTGATGATGTAGATAGCTTGCATGTTAAAATAAATAGGTTAGCGGGGATGAACTATTTAGATATTAAAGATTCATAAAAAATAAAAAATAGAAAAAATAAAAAATAATTCTATGGAAACTCATATGTATCCCCATGAACGTGTATTTTTACGTTTGAAAATATTGTAATATGTAGACCGCAGAAAAAATAAAACAAAATTTCATCCCAAAAATTAAAAAAACGGCCCATTTAAAATCAATATTTTTTTTGGTGTGCAACTTGCGTCGTAGAATATTTTCGAACAAAAAATTACACGTTCACGGGGAACACATGTAAGTTTCCACATAATTTACTTCAATTTTATTTGAAACCTTATAATTTTTATGTTTTTTTTAATATCGAGCTACATGTAACTCGGTCCACACAAATTCGCTTCCAGGATCCGCCACTCTTCTTGTCTAGTGGCGACAATTGTCTTCTCTTAGAACTAAGCGTGGTACTTCTCCTCCTGCCGAACTTGTCTGACCCACATACTAGGTGGCACAAGTATCTAGATATATTTTAATGCTACAAACATCAATCTATAATACCCAAATAGTTCATCCACACTACTTATTTATCTTGACATGCAAGGTATTCACATCATCAAGTATGTCCACCTCTATTCCACTAACTCTTCATGCACAAGGTTTCATTAAATCCGCATGCACATGCAACCTATCACAAATAAATATTTTTTTTTATGCACTAAGCCTCATGATTTAGAAATGATTTTTTATAGAAAATAAAATTATGACTTATCTCGCATTTTATTTTTCTATGCCATTTTTTTTATGAATGCACGCATGTAGATGTTACCATTTTCTAGGTTTAGCTAAGGGTGATGTCTCCGCTCTCTCCACTCAATGTTGTTTTTATCTCATATCATCTGATCGATATATTCTCAAGCTAATAAATTAATAAAACAAAAATCACAATCAATTTAAAAAAATCATCATTTTTTCTTAGATTTTTACTATAAAAATATTTATTTCAATAATAGTAATTATTAAATTATACTAAGTTTCATAATTTTTCTCCTACTCCGTATTTTAAAATATTAAATTATTTGTAACAGTTCCCGCAACAATGCGCGGGGAATCATCTAGTTTCAGTAAAATGCTAGATACGTCCATTTAAGCAACACGTTAATATAGGTCGGAGGGAGTATCACCCTGACTGTATTAAGCAGGTCTTGGAGACCCAGTACATGGATCCATGATACTATGCAGCAAGCCAAGTATGCAACTAGTTAAGCGGCTTGCTGATTATGTCAAAACCTATATATATTTGGAGGAAATTGAAATATAGGCTTTCAAACACAGGATCCCATAATTCTCCCTGGGATGACACGGTGCCAATGATACTAGCATACCAAATCCTTCTCCACATCCATGTCAATCAAGTGCCCAATAAATTCCTGCCGATCTTGGAAAACTGAAAAAAGAGAAATAATAATTGGCCAAACGTTTCCCTTCGTCAAGACATCCAGTTCAAAACTCGAACGACCATTAAGCCTACGTGAAGAGATCCAGTTCAAAACTTCAGATTTTTTTACCAAGTTAATTTTTTTTTAAAAAGGGTTCCCTAGAACCCGAGCACCAAAGGCAATTTCCGCATGTTGATCCTCTTTTTATAGTGTGACTTTTCTATGGCTCAAATCAAATTGAGCGAGATAACCACCCTTTTTTAACATCTAGAGACCAATGACATGTGGTAAGACTTTTAGCAGCCGTCATTAGTTTCACTAACCATATTGTCATACTACTAAAATACCATTTAAGAATAAATGCATTTCAACGGAACTCTGTCGATCCTCTCCGGTAGCAACACTAGCGATTTGAGCCTATTTAGACGAAGTTTGCCGGAGCCGAATGGCTCAACAGAGCTCACCATTTAAAACCGAGCTACATGCACCTTGTTATTTTGAAAAATTTCATAAAAAATATTAAAAGTTGTATCTTTTTTGAAAATAATCCTGTGGAAACTTATATGTATCCCGCATGGACGTGTAATTTACTGTTTGAAAATATTGTAATACGCAAGCTGCACAAAAAACAAATTTTCAGCCCAAAACAAGAGAAAATCGGCCCATTTAAAATCAATAATTTGTTTTTTTGTGCAGCCTGCATAGTACAATATTTTCAAACTAAATTTTACATGTTCATGCAGAACACATATAAGTTCCCACGGAATTTATTTCATTTTTTTGAAACTTTTAAACATTTTTCTCATTCTACACAAATTCGCATCCAGGATCAGCCACGCTTCTTGTCTAGTGGCGACAACTATCTCCTCTTAGATCTAAGCGTGGTCACTTCTCCTCCTGTGGAACATGTCCGACCCACATACTAGGTGGCACGAGTATCTAGATGTATTTTAATGTTAGAAACATCAATTTCAGTAACAATGCTAGATAGTACGTCCATTTCAGCAACAGTTAATATAAGTCGGAGGCCCAGTACATGGATCCATGATATGCTGCAGCAAGCCAAGTATGCAACTAGTTAAGCGGCTTGCCGATTATGTCAAAACCTAAACATATTTGGAGGGAATTTAAATTGATGGTTTCAAACACAGGATCCCATAATTTTCCCTGGGATGATGGCGCGGTGCGAATGATAATACTAGCATTCCAAATCCTTCTCCACATCCATGTCAATCAAGTGCCCAATAAATCCCTGCCGATCTTGGAAAACTGAGAAAAATGAGAAATAATAATTGGCCAAACATTTCCCTACGACGTGAAGACATCCAGTTCAAAACTCAAACCATGCATTAAACCTACGCGAGGAGATCCTTGGAAATCCGGTCTCATCGAGTATGGAAAGCATTGAGAGAGGCGCAGAGATGGAGCAAGATTAGGTACGAATTAAGGCGATGATCACGACCACATTAACCCCCCCTGGCCAGCCTGCTGTGATCTCGCGGATCTTCAAATTTGGCAAATGAAGTCTCTTCTCCGATCATCTCCTCCTCCCCCGACCTTCTTTAAAAGCCACGCGCGGGCAGATCCCATCCGGGAAGAACTCAACTCGAGTGCAAGTAGAACCAATGGAGCACAGCTCTCGTACCGCGTCCATGGAGGCGGTGCAAGGGGAGAATGAGAATGAGGAGGGGGAGGAGGAGGTGCAGCCGGCCAATGAGGAGACGTCGGCGCCGGCGCCGGCGCCGGCCCTGGAGCTAAACCTCCTCGGCGCTCTCGGTGGTGAGGCGGACGCCGAAACGGCGACGGCGGCGGCGAAGGGAAAGGCCACGTCGAGCGAGGCGGCGGGGCCGTCCGTGGAGCAGAAGGCGGCGGCCGCGGCGGCCGCGGGCGGCGAGAAGCGCCGCATGTTCAAGTGCAACTACTGCCAGCGCAAGTTCTACACGTCGCAGGCGCTGGGCGGCCACCAGAACGCGCACAAGCGCGAGCGCTCCATCGCCAAGCGCGTCGCCGCGGGGCGGGGCGGCGGCCCCGTCGCCCTGTACGGCGCGGTCGACCCCCTCGTGCCGCACCACCTCCGCTTCCCCGGCGCCTGGCCCTATTCCGCCGCCGGCAGGTCGTTCCTCGGCCGGGGCTCCGCCGCAGCCGCGCCGTTCTACGGGATGCACATGCACCACTACGGGTGGGGCGCGGCGGCGGCGCAGCCGTCCCTGGCCCTGGCCGGGCTCGTGCGTCACGCCGGAGCCAACCGCCCGATGTACCCGCGGGATGTCCCTGTCGACGCCGCGCCGCCGGTGACCGCGATCCCGTGGGCCGGTGGCAGCGGCAGTGGCCACGGCGGCGGCGATCATGGCGTTAATGAAGTGAAGAACGAGGAGGAGATCGGCGGCAAGATAGACTTGACTCTCAAGCTCTAGCTAGCTCCCTAGGGTCGTCTGATCATTATTTTTCTTTAGAGCCTTATTATGATCCCATCTTGTTGTTTACAATGGTGAGTCGTTTAATTAGTTGTTGATATGAGAAGTTCATTCCGTTCTTTTCTTAATTGTGTCAACCCCAAGAGATGGTAGGAGTATAAGAGATTTACATTATTATTATTATGAGAAAATATATATCTATCTATTTATACACGGGAACAATAAATCCCGTGTTTCTTCTTCCCTATATGCTGTTCCATTCCTCTACTTGTTGATTGTCTGTCAAGTTTGTCTATTTTCAGCAGATCTTTTCTGCAGTTTAATGCTGTGTATACTGGATAGCAGCCATATGCAGATATACTTGATTCATTCCAGATCGATGAGCTAGTTTTTATCCTGCATTCCTTCTTCTGAACTTAACTACTTACCACCACCCGCCATGAACGATATAATAATATCCCTGGATCAGTTAATATCAGTTTATTGTAGAGTAAGAATCACAAGCGATGTCCACATTACAACGGGTGAAATATCAAGGCCTTTTTATGAAAGCATGTGCACGACTGAAAAATGTAACGAGGGATATTTTATCCAACATGAATGACCGCGTGATCTACGGATAGAGCTACCATGAGCGGCGATGGTTCAATTGAATTGTAACAAGTCGTACACACTTTTTCATTTTTCTTTTGATGATTTGCGGCTGTGTACATCTTAACTATGTAGAAGTTGGATGTACTTAATTAAATCTCTTGAGTAATAAAACCCTTTATGCAAAAAACAAAAAGAATTGCCAGCACCTTTATTTATTTATTTATTCGAGGACCCAGGCAAGAGTACCAATTCTCACTTGGGGAAATCAGAGTAGTGACAATGGTCTTATTCCCTTTCCCAAGTCAGAACTTCCTTTGGTTTGGAGGAATATCATAGGAATTTTGTAGGATAGGATTTTCATAGGATTTTTTTTCTTTAGAGCCTTTTTTTTAGGGAACACAATACAACGCAGACACTCACATACACGAGTATACACTCACCCCTATGAACGCACACACGCACATCCTACCCCTATGAGCATCTTCGCAATACTGAGCCGGCACATCATCTTGAGATTAACGAAGTCACCACCTCGTCTTCGACGGGAACGTCTCCTCCCACTGAAAGCGCATCACCGGAAAGCCTGAAATATATTCAGGAAAATGCGAGCACCAATGTCAAATCTGGGATTTGAACTCTGGTGGGCTGGGGATACAACCATCCACCTAGCCAACTCAACCATAGGTTGATTCGCTTTCTTTAGAGCCTTTGGTTCATAGGAATGGATTCCTCCTTCACATTTCAAAGAAAAAAAATGAGCATAAACTCAATGGAAAAATTCCTTTGGTATGAACCAAATGACATCTTTTTTCCTATCTCTACTCATAGAATTGGAGATACATGTCATCTCATTTCCTATAAATTTCCTATTCCTATGATAATGCTACCCTATGATCCAAAGAGGCCTTAAGAGATTGCCACTTCCGGAAATTACTGATCCCCTATAGTGTGGTAGATATGTTTTTGTTTAAACAAAAATAGGTGTATGTTGTAACTATGTGTTCCTTCTCTTACAACTCCAAAGTCATTGGCAGTTTTTCCACTACTATGGAAGCCATTAATTGTTAGATATGTAGTGCTTATAATGCGACGGGTGAAAGATTTGTCTTGATTTTCTTACTGTATTGTGTTGATTGTCTACTGCTCATACTCGCGAGCTGAGCTGAATGAAAGCATGGAAGTGCATGTATATTTCTTGTCACAATGTGTTGCTAATTTTGTAAGAAGTAAGAATATATTTGCTTTGAGTCATCTGAACATTTGATTATCCTGTTGATCTATTGCTACCTACAGGTCAAATTGTCAAAACTTCAGCGGTATCTATGTTCTTCAATTTCTATGAGGTGTTGTTATTATAATCCGTGCTCCATATCAAAACAAAGCGTTCAACGATGAAAAAGGTTGGATATGGTCACATAGCATCGGTAATGTTGGCTTGGCCAACATCATTCCGGAGTAGTCCGCATGTGTTTGAGAAAATGAACCTGGTTTTTAAAAAACAATTACAGTAAAAAATATTCACATAAATTCAAGAAAGTGTTTTGTACCATTCAAAAAAGTACATAATATTTGAAAAATTGGTCACATAATATAAAAAATTATTATTACCATACGAAAAAATGGTCATCATATATTGTAAAATATTTAACATTTATTCAAAAAAATTACAAATGGAAATTATACAAAATAAGCATCCTATATTTAAAATAGTTAACATTTATTAAAAATTTAACATATATAATAAAATAAATAATATATATTAAAAATATAGACATGTATTTGAACCGGTATACCTTCTAAAAACCCGTTTAATGGCCCGCCCCCAAGAGAGAATGCACCCAATCATGAGACAATCTTCAGACGTGGTAACCTATTGTCGCTGAACTACCACAATATTATTGTTTACGCACATAGATCCTCCAACAGTATGGGAAAAACTAGATTAAATTAGTATCCTAAACCATATTCTCTATTTTTTTTTAAAGTGAACATTTTTCTAATGTCACCACTATTTTTTGAAAGCTAGCAACATTTTTGAAAAACTGCTTATACATGTTTTATGCTGCATGATTTTTTTTGTATGTTTGATGAATAATTATAAAATTTTAAATAATATTTTTTGTAATACATATGTTTTAATTATATAAACAAAACTAAAAATAAAAAGGACTAACCAACGAACAAAGTGATGTGTTGTGAATTTTGAGCCAGTGATCACAATAAATTTTCAATATATTTTAATATAGTGATCGTCGATGAAATTTAGCCCTGCTAGCACATACGTAGATGTTCAATGTATGCTACGTAGGCAAAATACGTAGTCAATGCATATGGCGGTGATCATTGATGTTCATTCATATAACTTTAATGATCGTATATCGGATATTTTTAAGTGCGTGGATGTAAGTGAATTTCGGTCTCAACTTTAGCGATAGCGGGTGAACTTCTCTCCCTGCTGTAAGTAAATAAACAATTGCCTTCTCCATTCTCGGGCTATTCTAGAAGGTGATATTTCACTTCAGTGAAAGAAGTCACACAACCAACAACATCTATAAATAATGCTTATTGTTATGGCCTTGTCTTTTTTTCTTTCTGAAAAGTAAACTCAAGGAAGATACAACTGAAATAGAAGATAGCTATCTAACCGACATTATAACATTTTTTTGATACGTTTTTCGAGCTGTGAAAAAGAAAGTAATGTACATGAAAGCATATGAAAATTCTCTGGTTGTGGGATAAGGGGCGCTACAAAATTTCTTGGAATGAAACAAAGCCTGCATGGATGGTCCCCTACCCTATATTTCTATAGAGCTTTTATGGCCTCAAATTTCAGAATAGTATAGACCACTCCTTCCTGAACCTTTTCTTTGAATTTGGGCTCCTTTTCAGCTAGAACCAATCCTTCAAGAGTATTGAGAGAGCGACGATTCGCTGCTCGGGTGCATCTACACCCGGGAAGACTATTTTTTTAAAATAAATATGAAAAAGCTTAAAAAAAATAAAAAAATTGGTGGAAGATGCTTACATGAGATATTCATGCAAATTTTGAAGAAGTTCGGACATCTGAAGAGTTGCCGTAAAAAAGAAAATTTTCAGTTTTCTTTGAACGACACTGTTCATGCACTATTTTAAGCTGAATTTGTCTTTTTTGCTGCGAGCTCCCTAGATATTCAAAAAGCTTAAATTTTACACGAACATCTACCCCCTAAGCATATTTCATCGTAATAAAATTTAGAATTTTTAAAAAAAATTTCTATGTCTTTTCGAAGATCACTTGCACAGGAGCATATGAGCCTGAGCTCATCTTTGAATATCCCCATTAAAAGAGTACTGTTTACCTTCCTGTCCACCATAATTTTTTTCCAGCCTTTTCTATACGTATTTGTTCCCAAAGCATAGCAATCCGAGCAGTCCAACGAAGAGAACGCCCATCAAAGTTCCTCAAAGATGAACTTTCCATTACCGAAATATATTTAGTAAAGAAAAAGCAAATAATAATATTCAATAAAGGGCATGTTTATTGTAACTCAAATTATAGCATCAAGCAGATACAAAGCATGATGAGTAATACCCGGCCTCTGCATAACTAGGATGCACACAACCAAACCTCGAAATATATATAAATGGATATATTTCTTCTTAGAAATAAATAAAGATAAGAAGATGAGAAAAAAAATCATGTTACATTAAGATAATTTTCTTGTGGATCAAATGTTAAATCTATTTACCATGCAATCAGTATAGCCAAAGGGAAAATAAATAAATAAGAAAAGAAGCTGTTGTTCACGCTAGAGGAGGAGAGCTCAACATGCACTAGACAAACCAGTTGTTGTTTACGCCGCTGAAGAACACACTAAATAGAGCTAAATTTCTTTAAATAATACATTTAATTTTCTAAATTACAGAAATAATTTTTTTTTCAAATATATTGTTTAGTCGGACTGGGCCAAGCTGACTGTGCCCAGTAGGCCTAGGCGAAGGACTGGTTGGTGCTGGTGGCGGCTCACACTCACCATGCAGTCGGCCTGGCTGTGGCTAACAGCCCAACAGAACTTGGATATTAATTATTTTTCCACACACTTTTTCAACTTATTTTTTTGACAAACACATAAACTTTAATAAAACATGACGAACAATTTGAAAACTAAAAATATATTTTTCTAAAAGAATTGAACATATGTTAACATATGAATATTTTTTAAAAACAAATTAATACAATTATATAAAAATTTAATAAAATAGTATTTTTATTACATATATATGAACTTTTTAAAAATAATACAAATGAAATAAAATGCATAAGTAGTAATAGAATTATATCAATATTTATTGTAATTACGATTATATAATTTACATATTTTTATATTAAAAATGACAAGAAAAACTAACACTTGAATGCATAAATTATAACTATATTCCACCTTTCTTTATTGTATTTAAATTTAATGTAAAGAAAAATAACAATATGCCAACAAGGTTAACCATATTTTCTTATTGTCTACTTTAAATGCATAAATTATAAAGTTGAAGCACACTCACGGAGTTAAATGGGCTTATGATATCTCAATTTGTTTTAATAATTATAAAAATAATATTTTTTTATTAAACATTCAATTCGTTTTATTTATAGCCAATTGCCCCCCTATACTAAAGAATTATTGCCCAAGTATCAGTTCTTTTCTATTTTATTTTTTATTTTTGTTAGATAAATAAATTATATAATTGTAATTACAGTAAATATTCATGTAATTATATTAATACTTATGCGTTATATTTTATTTGTATTATTTTGAAAAGTTTTCATATATATGAAATAAAAATAATACTTTGTAATTATATATATATATATGTTTATTAATCATATTAATATATTTTCTTTAAATCTTCATGTGTTAATATATGTTCGTGTAGTATAATTTTTAAATTATTTTATGAAATGTATTTTTAGTCTTAAAATTATTCATCATGTTTTAATAAAGTTTATCTGATTGTCAAAATATATATTTTTGAATAAAAATAAATTAAAAAATTGGCGTGGAAAAATAATTGCTTTTTTGCGGGACTAATTAAGAGCCAAGCGTGTACCCAGTTGGGCTGTCGGACATGACTCGACCAACTAGGCTGTGTAAAAAAACACAACCTAAAATGTTGACATGATTACATCACAATGGCGCCCAAAAGCATCGATGCACAAGGTGGGTCCCAGAACCAATGTAAAAAAGAAAACAACCTAAAAAAGACAAATGGCGTGTCCAAATAACCCACACACGTCTCACCTATGAACACCCCCACGTGAAAGATTCATTCACACATTATAAGAAATGCATCAAGTCTCAACCCACACAACAAATAAGAAGAAATAATAGAAAAATATCTATAACGATCTATAAAGATCTTATGAAAACAGATAATAAAAAACATCACATCCACGTACTGAAACTACACATGGAAGCAAAATCAAGAACTATAGCAACCACGTAGCAACGATTCCCATCACCAGACAAATGCAAACAAAATAGTTACTGCATGACATGATCACATCACCGTTCCATGCACGTAGACTAAAGGAATGCCCAACATCCATCAAAAATTGCTAAATGAATCATGTAGAAGTACCTATCATCCCTACACACACCAAGAGACCATTGAGATCTACCTTGCATGCAACAGGCTCTTGCTCGACGGCTAGGATTTTCATGCGGATATCAACAGTGTTTGTTGTGATCGTGGAGCTAGAACGTGCCCTCAAAGCTTGAGGTGCCATGTTGCCTCTACTCTTCATGTCCATACTTGACGACGAAAACATCCTCGATGAATCATGTGTGCGCCATCAGCTGTTCCACATAGAGAGTAGAGGGGGTGGGGGTGGTGGCAGGGTGGGGACGGGGAGAAAGCAACATAGGAGGAACTTTTTATAGACATGTAGGGTGGTGAAGCAATAATACGAGATTAGATGAAAATCTTTGTGACCAAAGAAAATATTTTGAATACATCGCCCCACGAACCATCCACAAATATATAGGAGAATACCACTCCATAAGATGTAGTAAACCAGAGACGACAACTATGCATTTATGGAAACCGTAGCCCAGAAGAAGCATCGACCAAAGCGACAACCAGAAGAATCAATCCACAAAGGGTGCCCAGAAAGGCAGAAACGTCTATTCATAAATTGGTGAAAGATTCGGTCCCACATTATACCAAAAGCATAACATGTCAACGCCCGCAACAGCCAAAACACAATAATAGGAAAAATATCTACGACCATCTCAACAAATCGAACAGAAACTGAAAACAACATCACATCCATGTAGTAAAATCACGCATGGGATTCGAGAACTACATGTAACTGTGCAGCAACAATTTAGGATGCCATAACCTCACAAATGCGATCAAAACAAGTATCGCATGACTTGGTGACATCACTATTCCATGCACGCAGACAAAAGGAATATCCAACGGCCTTCAAACTATCGCTAAATGCACCTGACAGAAGTACCCATCATCCCTAGCTAACTGCACCAGACACAGTTGAGTTCCACCTTGCGTGTAACATGCTCTTGGTCAATGGCTAGGCTTTTCACGTTGATCTTGATAGTTCTTGGTGTGGCGATGGAGCTCTGTGCATCCCTAATATTTTGGGTGTTGCATTACCAGCACTAGACATGCCCATCCTTGACGACCAAAACCGTCCCTTGATGACTCATGTGTGCACGATCAACTCGGGGGCATGCATAGCCTGGTGGTCACTTCATGTTCCTCTGTCTAAGGCGGTCTTCTGTCCAATAACGATCCCACCTGACAAGCCAAGTGTGAAATACCTATCCTTGGGCGTAGCAACATTCATCCATTAGTGTATGGCATAGTTGGCCATCTCAGGTCCAAAAAAGTTAGCCTCCTAGGACGGTTTGGCAGGGTAATTTCCATTTTCCTCTAGCCGTTAAATGAATTTGTCCTCTTCTAGAGATAGAACCTAGGGGTGATTGATACCGAGCCACAGATCCACGAATTCCACTATGGTCTCGATGAAGAGAATCCATATGATATCCTCGATTCACATATACCCTGACAGAGCATCAACCATTGTTCTTCTCTTCCCTCCACAAGCCCTTATGAATGGTTGCTAATTTGGTGCCAACTTAGCAGGAGTCCGCCCATCAATCCACTTGTCATGCCATAAGATTACTCTATTTCCTCTACCCACCGATCATTTCGTAGTTGCAAGGAAAAGTTGCCTTGCCTCCTACTGATGTGGAGTGCGTTGGCGAGGTAATCCAACAGAAGTATTCCCAGACCACCGTGTTGCATCATCCTACAAATTTGCTCCCAAGCGACCACACAATGACCACCCATGGCTTCCTCGGATCTCCACCAGAAAAAGCTTCGGTAATTTTTTGTGATCTACTTGAAAACCATGGAGGAAGATCGAGCCAAATCATGTGATAAATCGCGATGACCAAAGAGTATATTTGATGAGCCCCAACCTTCCAGTAATGTATATCAAAGAGGTCCAATGAAGCCCATCTCTCGTTGCCACCCGATTGACGAGAGGTTGCAACTCCCTCTTTTGTTAGATCAATAGGACCAAGGGGAAGGTCAAGGTATGTGCATGTGAAGACGATAACCCAACAAGGCAATATCCATCCCATCACATCAAATTAGGGAAATAGTGCACTTTTGTAAGTTAGACATTGCCTAGAAGCCTCGTCGCGAGCTCTATGTCCTTCGATCTTGAGGAAATTGTAGATTCGTCCAGGAACAAAGATAGATGATGCCGCAGCCCAATGCGCGAGCGGCTCAAAAACGTCCACCTCTTCAGCCTTATGACAATCGTACCGAGGACATCCATAATTAGCAAGAATAGTAACAACGATAGTGGATCTCCCCGCCAGACATGAATTCCAGGTCGTCCATTAATAAGAACCTTGGAGCCTGCAGATGCCAGCAACAAAGAAATCTAGTCGCTCTACCGCTTGCCAAACCTCCTTTCCACATAACTTGCAACAACAAAGGCCATGAAATCGAGTTAAATGCTCGCACAATGTCTAGCATCAAGAACACGGATGATGCCTTACGATTATGATAGGATTTTTATAGATATTGATTCATCAACATGAAATTATCTTGAATGGATCTGCCCGTGATTAAAGCACTCTGATCGATTAGCAGAAATCAACCGATCCATCATCGACCCCCGCCCTCATAGCCAAACCCTTTTCACAAAGAGTTTGAATGGATCATCATCTGCCGCGCACTCTGGTTTTCAGCCCCCTCGGCCAAGGGTCCGGCCCGACCCACTCGCGGCCGGTCCAAAGGACCGCTCGGTCGGGGACCGGACCGGACCATGTCCACCCACAAGCCACAAAGTACAAGGATCCATGATATGCTACAAGCCAAGTGACAACAAACAACTAGTTAATCAGCATGCCTATCGATTAGTCAGTCCAACCTATATCTATACTAGATGGTGCGGCACGCTCTGCCGTGCCCGGTTAAAGGGGCGTGCTTCGTAAATTATTTTAGGTGGCCCCAACGGTTATTGCATTTTTTTAAGAAGCTGTACATATGCGTGTGGCATTTTCTTGTGGAAATTATTTGTTAGTTGACTAAAAAATCAATTCACGTTAGTTTATTTTGGGCGAAGTCCCAACGTGAGATAGGGGGTGCCATCGCAAGTGCGAGCGAGGCGTAGACGCGAGCGAGGGCGATCCAACCTCGCAGACGGATGCAAGGCCGAGGTTTTGCAGGTACAAATAGGTCATGCCTTTTCACTTTTTACCCTTCATGATTGAATTATACGAAGCTAAAGATGACACTGCTTTCAACGGCTAACAGAGGAGTCAAAGTTATCTAACAAATTTAAATAAAGACATGTACAATGATGTTATCTTAGCCGTGCCACATAGAATAAGTGCTGACGTGGAGGAGAAATAAATTGAAAGAAAATGCTTGTTTTATCTTATTTAAGAAATGATCTCTTAGCAACAATATTCTCACCATAAATTGAGGATTAAATATGAAAATAAGATATAAACAATTGGTTATCAGTTTTTTATCAAAACTAAATTATGTGGCGAAGCTAGAATAAAACTACTTTATCAACCATCGTACATGCCTAATGATCTGCTCTAAGTACAAACATGATAGTCTGACTGCTCCGCTTCCAATCCAACGGTTCTCACAAAATCGATGGACTCCAGTCATTTTTACATATATCTTGCGAATAGTCGGTCCATTTTTCTATTTCTTCATGCATTTAAAGTGAACTGCATGCGTTTTTGGTAGTAATATGGTGCGTGCCATTTTTTCTTTAAAAAGTAAGTACAAATATGGCAATAGTCATTGAGCACAATGAACATGCAACGGCTATGGAAAAAAAATGCAATGCTGCACCTCACAACTGGGTTCAAAAGGCATAGTCCCGGCTGACCACCCAGAAAAACAGGGCGCACCCAACCGCCGATCTCACCCGCTGCAAGGCTCAACAACTCATCAAGCAGCCCCCAATCGTCAGCCAGCAAGAGTACACTCCCATGCAGTGACATCCCGAACGATGCACACATGCATGAAGGGCCTCATGACAGCCACCGCAAAGTTTTTGGGTCCACCTGTCATAGGTACGTTACGGCAAGTGCCCTCAGGGCTCTTCATTTCAGCCAAATATAAACTAGTAGAAGATGTGGAGAAAAATTGATGCATTGAAACAACACAAGAAATCCTTGGCATTGATACTGGGCATATAAAATCCTCGACCACATCCATGCCAATTAAATACCCAATAAATTGCTGCATATCCTCATAAACCTGAAAAAGGGGAAACAATAAGTTGAGTAGGCATCTGGGAACCTACGTGAAGGCATCAAGTTCAAAACTCCGAAACGTTAAATCAAAGTGGAAGATATCCTTGGAAATCTGGCCTCCGCGAGTATGGAAAGCATTGGGTGTACATGGACGCGTCCAGGGAACGAATAGATAGAGACAAGAGATAGAGATGGAGCAAGATTACTACGAAATTAAGGCCGCGATCTCGACCACATTAAACCCCCGCCATCGTGTGAATCTTTTGCAATCTTCAAATTTGGCAAGTAACTTGCATTTCTCTTCGAATTACTTGTATAAGTAGGCACGCATAGATGATAGATCCCATCCCCAAAACTACTACTCAACTCTCGTGTGCCAAGAAAAGCCAAAGAGCTTCCATGGAGGCCGTGCAAGTGGACAATGTGGTGGAGGTGCAGCCGGCCAACGAGGAGCCCTCGGCGCCGACCATGGAGCTAAGCCTCCTCGGCACTGTCGATGTTGAGGGGGACGCCGTGGCGGAGGCGGAGGAGAAGGGGAAGGGCGCGCCGAGCGAAGAGGAGAAGGGGAAGGGCGCCGTGTCGACCGAGGCGGAGGGGTCGTCGGCGGCGGCCGCGGGCGGCGAGGACCGCCGCGTTTTCAAGTGCAGCTACTGCCCGCGCAAGTTCTACACGTCGCAGGCGCTGGGCGGCCACCAGAACGCGCACAAGCGCGAGCGCTCCATTGCCAGGGGCGTCGCCGCCGGGAGGGGCCGCGGCCACGCTGGCCTGTACAACTACAACTACAACCCGCTCGTGCCGCACCACCTCCGCTTCCCCAGCGCCTGGCCCTACTCCACCGCCGGCAGGTCCTTCTTCAGCCCCTCGCCGCCCTTCTACGGGTTGCACATGCACCACATCAACCGCCTCGGATGGGGCCCGGCGGCCCAGCCGTCCATGGCCGGGCTCACCCGACACGCCGGCGCCGACCGCCCTATGTACTCCGGCTATGCCGCGTCTCCCTCTCCCAGGGGGGCCATCTCGGCCTTCTCTAACGCCGCGCCGGCGATGACCGCGATCCCGTGGGCCAGTGGCAGCGGCAGTAGCAGCAACGGCGGCGTAAATGAACTGAAGAAAGATGAGGAGATCGCCGGCAAGATAGACCTGACTCTCAAGCTCTAGCTTAGATCCGTAGGGTCCGATCATGCATTATTCCTGTCTGTTTAGAGTCTTAAGCTTCTTCCATGTATGCATCTTGTCGACAATGTTCGTTCAGGGCTAGCTACCAGTCATTTAGTTAATTGTTGATAGGGGGAAGTTCATGTTCATCCCATTGCTTATTTCTCAGGTGTCTTCTGTTGTGTCAGTGCCTGGTCGATCGGCTAGCTGATCTCAGGTGTGTATCTGTTGTGTCCTGCTAGCTTCTTGGTTCTTGTACTTGTACTGTACCTACCAGAACATACATCAAGAATTTTGAGCAAATATTTTCAAGGAAAAAGTGTCAACTATATGATATATATGTACTTACATGTTTGCAGGAAATAATGTACTGTACTAAAGTGGAAGCGCCATGTATGCATTATTAGTTCATCAAATGGTGATTCGGACAGTGAGAATAAATTTTCAAGTCATCAAAAAACTGCGAGTTGTTAAGAACACATTTATATGCACCACATTCACATATTTCTTGCAGTACATACCAATAAAATGAGTATGTGCGCACTGGTTGGCATTTTGTGAATGCATATATGTAGATCTTGGCATCACTAAATGTTCTTCCTGAAGTACAGTTAACAGCTTCCAAACTTGAATGACAGGCACTTGCCCAGAGCCCTCAATGACCCGAATTAGTGTATCAAGTTTGTTCTCCCCACCTCCAGTTCAATCTAAGTGTTGCTACTTGCTAGAACTATTAGATTAATGCCATGTGAAAACAAAGGAAAATACTACCACCAAGTATTTGGGAAAGGTGGATCAGACACCTGCAACCAAAACTCCATTAGTAAAAAATCAATTGAGATGGATATTGAGACCCATATTAAAGTCAAAAAATAGATAAATTTGATAGAAAATCCCATAATAATCAGAAACATCATGCCGTCAATTTAACGACATGGCTAATGGCAACTGATGGATCTTGAGATAGATATTAAAATCAAAAGGAAAAAACAATTACACACGTATGCCATTGATTAGTTTGCCACGCGCCTCTGTACCAAAAGCATCTATCTACTCAAAAAGGAAAAAAGAATTTATGCAATCTCACGTATTTTTGCAATCTCACGCACGCCCCACCATGCCTCACTGAGCCTGAGCGCCTGTCTTCAAGGATTTTATGGAGCATGGAGCACGTTGATTTCATTCTTCTTAGATCGAAGATGGAAACAGGGTAGAAGGGAATTGAAGATGTGCTAAAAATAGAGGACGCCAACACCTCAATTTAGAATATGGAAACACCTTGGGCTAAGAAAAGTAAGGTCATCCATTTCCCCTAAGTCCTAACTAGCAGTCACCAAAGGATTGGTTACAAGATTTGTGATGGCAAGTGAAGCAAGACATGCATGCCAGTTGCCAGTGCACCACTAGGTTTGAAAATAACAGGTGTTTTCATTTTCTAGCACCCGAGTTAAATCGATGCCATTCCAGTTGTGCTTTATCTGCACCTATTTTGTCGGAAACGAAGTGACATGTGTGTTTTTATTGGTATTGACTAAGTACCAAGGTCCCGAGACTGATTAATTAGCAAAGGAAATCATGTGTATGTGTATACCACCATTTAGCATCCACACTAGGTTCTTCTTTGAGGAGCTCGATCAACTTACTTGAAGTGCTCAGATTTCTGTTGCGGGTTTTACTCATGGTTTAAAATCGTGGGAGAAGTGGTTTAGTGGCTAACATTCGTATAATTTAGAAATACTATTCACATGTTGCCCATTCATTTGAGTGGGCAACTTTACTAGTTCTAATTAGAACAAATAAGAGAAGCACCATTACCTTCTAAAATCTTCCAAATTTGAGAGATGGAAGATATTTCGGCACCCATCGTTTCACAATTGAGCAAGCTTGAATAAAAAGGGAGTGGATTCCTCTCAGGCTGATGCCCACATCATAGTCCTATCCGTTTGTAGCAAGACAAAGGAACAGACATAAATTTGCATATTACAAAATTCATCAAAGAGCAAACACATGTTATAGGATCATGCAGACACACCATTGATACCATGTTTGAGGAAGAAACCAATCAGCCACAAGTGGTGTGTGGCGCCATTGATAGATGTAGTATCGCGAGCTTTGAAATAGACTTGTGCAAAGAATTGAAATCTACTCTAGTTATATATAGTCAAGGAGACAAATACTAGTAAGGATAACAAAGCACACCTACTATATAAGTTCTCTATACGTAGGTCACATTCTTTTCCTTGTTTCGGGTCTTCTTTTTTTGGCATTGATGGAATTAACGTGTTGCTGACACATGCTTTATTGGGGGATCTCGTTGGGTTCTTCTTCTGGGTGTGTTAAGTGATGATGGGTACTTCTCCTAGCCGTGTCCAATGATTGTTTGATGCCTGTTGAACATTCTTTTTTGTCTACGTGTATGGGATGGTGATGTGACCATGCAATAGTTGTTTTGTTCGCATTTATCGAGTTATGTGCTCCTAAATTGTGACTACGTGGTTGCATGCAGATCCTAGTTCTGTTCCCAGTGGTGAATGCAGAAACAATTTTTAGGTATGGTAGAGTCTACCTATTATATGCGGGTTAACTCAAACCTTCAATGACGTATTGTGTGAAGCTAGGGTACCCGGACTTTTTTAGGTGTGGCAGCAGCCAAACATTGCCAGATTGTTCGCTACACCATTGTTTGTTCCCATGAGTTATTTGACTATGTGGACGCGTTGTTTTATTCCTGTTTCCATTCAATTTGTGTAGGAAGTTGTAGATATATTCCTATTGTTGTGCATTGACTGTTGTGGGCATTGACACATGATGCACTTGGAATTTAACTGTTTAACTATGTGATGTGTGATTACGTTGATGCATGCATCACCCCTTACATCATAGGTTTCAAAACCGATTTATCCATCTCTCTATAAGGCTCTCATCAAGTCTATGCACGGCTCAATAACCGGTTCGCCGCCATATGTGCCTATAAAAGCTCCATATGTCATCGCCTACTCCCAACACTAGCAAGCTCGCTAGCTAGCCATCCATCAGTCAGCTGGCATCACCACGCCTTCTTCATTGGTTGATGGAGTTGCATCTGCCCGATAAAATTCTTTTTATGGTTGTTTCGGAGTTTTTGTGCGCTGATCGGATTAACGTGTTGCTGACACATGCTTTATTGCGGGATCTGATAGGATTCTCCTATTGAGTGTCTTTACCAATGATGGGTACTTCTGCTAGGTGTGTTCAATGATTGTTTGAAGGCGGCTGGACATTCTTTTTGTCTCCGTGCATGGTATGGTGATGTGACCATGCAATAATTGGTTTGTCCGCATCTGTCGAGTTATGGGCTCCTAAATTGTGGCTACGTGGTTGCATGTTGACCCTGGTTTTGCTCCCATACGTGATTTGACTAAGTGGGTGCAATCATTTTTTTTATTGTTTCCATTCAATTTGTTTACGTAGTTGTAGATAGTATCTTACTGTGCATTGACTGTAACGGGCGTTGACATGTAATGCGCTTGGAATTGATGATCGATTGGTTTAAGTACAATTTAACTATGTGATGTGTGATTATGTAGATTCAAGATTCATGCATCACCACTTATGTCCTAGGTTTTGGAATCGATTTCCCCATCTCTCTAGAAGGCTCCCATCAAGTCTGCACATGGCTCAACAACTAGTTCGCCCATATGTGCGTGTAAAAACTCCGTATGTTATCGCTTACTCCCAACACTAGCAAGGTTGCTATCTAGCCATCCATCGGTTAGCTGCTTCCACCATGCCTTCATCATCGCTTGATGGAGGTTCATCCACCCAATCATAATCTTATTTTGTGTTGTTTCAGAGTTTTTTCTACATTGGTCGAATTAATGTGTGGGTGATGTGTGTTTTATTGGGGGATCTAACTCTTCTACGCGTGTTTAACGATGATGGGTGGGTACTTATGCTAGGTGCATCCAATGATTGTTTGATGGTTGTTGAACATTCTTTTTGACTGTGTACATGGGATATTGATGTGACCACAAAATAATTGCTTTGTCTGCAATTATGAAGTGATGGAATCCTAAATTGTGGCTAAGCGGTTTTATGCAGTTCCTTGTTTTTTCGCATGCGTTTGACTATGTGGGTGTGTTTTTTCCTGTTTTTATTCAATTTGTTTTGGCGGTTCTAGATATTTTTCTATTATTGTGTTTTGACTATTCCGGGCATTGACACATGATGCACATGGAATTTATTCTTGGTTGGTTTATCTGCCGATATAAATAAATGACGTTGGATTACGTTCATGCATGCATCACCTCCTATGTCGTAGGTTTTGGAATCGATTTCTCTATCGCTCTAGAAGGCTCCCATCAAGTCGCATGACACGACCGCTTCGCCCCCATATGCTCCCATAAAAAATGCTCTTTACTATCGCCTACACCATGTCTGGAAACGTAGTACAAAATAAAAATTGTCCTATGCGACAAAACTCTTGAGATCTAAACTATGAACAAGCAATGGTTTAGACCTGTTTCTTAATAATAAGAGTTTGATGCAAAGAAGAGTTGGTGAAGAAATGTTGGTGCTGATATCGGTAGCTAGAAATTTACAATCTCCCAACCACGAAGATTTATCCCTCGAAAAAGATCGAAGATATGATTTCTCCACGAGTATCCATGCATATGTGCACACTGGTTCAGTATCCATGCATATGTGCACACTAGTTCTTTTTTTGCGGGGATGTGCACACTAGTTCAGCAGGGATCCACCATCCAGAACAAAGAGCCGCAAGATATTATAAGGTGAAGGAGCACCCTTCCGGATTAGAGACTTTGAAAGAGAGAGAGAGAGAGAGAGAGGCGGTGCAACCTTTGGGCATGAGATGTGTTCCTAGGGTTGCCCCTCCCCTTTATAGGAGGAAGGGGAGGTGGCCCCCACCCCGAAAGACCCTATGGGGTGGCAACCCACCCCCCCCCCCCCCCCCCCCCGCCCCCCCACACACAACTTGACCGTCAAGGAAATGGGACGCTCTTTGTCTTTCAAAGCCCCCTTTGCGTGGATTTGTATTTCAGATCGATCCCCCTTCAGAGTCGGAGTTGCGTTGTCTAGTCGCATGAGACCGAGCTTTCGCGCAAATCTTCATGCAGCTTTGCACATCCTCAACGGTGTGGATTGAGTTCTCCGTCACTGTTGGCAAAGTCAGTGTTGTTCGCTCAGAGTTTTAGGGAGGGCGAGGACGCCTCTAGGAGAGAACTAATGACGATGAGGCTTGTCTGCTGCCTCAACGAGGTCCTCTTTGGAGTGGTGTGTGTGGCTTTACTTTTGTATACCGCTCAGCGGTTGTGATGATTTTCACCGGTTTCTCCATAATTAATTGGGCAATTTGATTTTAATCGAATTTCTCAAATTAACTGAGAAACTCTTTTCTTCTTAATGAATACATGATAACTCCTATTTCAAAAGAAAAAAACTACGTGCACACAAGCCTCGAGATGTTTTTTCTTTCCATTTTCTTCTTCTTTTTGTTTTGTTTCCTTTTCTTTATATTTGTTCTTTGCATTTCATTTTGTTTTCTTTATATTTTTTCTTTTCATTTTCTATTTTTATTATTATTTGAGTTAATTTTTAAATATTTTTGTAATGACATATAAAATTGCACTTATTTTTTCAAAAATATTATCAAATGTTTGCTCACCTCGAAACATTCTTTTTATTTTTAAAATATATTCATTTTTGCAATATATATTTAAAAATATTCGCACTAAAAAAAGTACTTCCTCGATCCATATTACTTGTCTTGAAATTGATGTATCTAGATGTATTTTAGCGTTAGATACATCAATTTTAAGACAAGCAAGTACAAAATTTACAAATGTTCGCGTTTTCATTAATTTCTAATACTTAAAAATGCGTTAATACATCATTAAAATTGTTCACACTTAAAATTGCATTAAAGCGTAAAGTAATGTTAGCATCATCACTAGCGCAATCACCCTGCTTTGATTTCGATTTTAAAATTGCACTTAATAATAATTAATAAAATTAAAAATTTCACAATAAAAAATAATGTTTATGTGCGAACAGTTCAATACATTTAAGTTTACGAACATTTAACTCATTTTAAAATGTGAACTATTTAATAAATGCGTTAACGAATTTTAATACATTTTGAAGTATGATCATTTTTGAATTTTTAGTTTTTTAGTGCAAACATCTTTGAAAAGTGATGGAAAAAATGAAAGAAAAGTAAAAAATAAAAAATTCCTGCCAGAGCAATCATATTTTATTTCGATCATTTTTTAAATTTTTAGAAACAATTGAATGGGAATATTTGAGAATACTTTTTAAAGTTTAACACCCTAAATACATTTTTATGCGAAACAAAAATAAATAAAATAAAAAAGAAAGAAAATAGAAAAAGAGTGAGTTTGAGTGCCTCCACTAATTTGCCGGCCCAAACGTTTTAATATCTAGTAAGGCGATCGCCATAGAAATACTCCATTTCCCGGTTCGCCAAACAGGTCTAAGGTTTAATTTAGACTGGGATTCAATAGTTTGATATGCGAACGACCGCAATTCAAAGTTTTGAGTTTTGATTTAGCTTTCGTGTACAAAGTCTGGTTTATTTTAGACTATTTTCCTTTTTAGTACATACTGAAATTTTAATAAAACATATACATACTAAAATATTTCTGCAATATTTGTTCCTAAGTTCTTTAATAAGTTTTCAAAATTTCCAGCTTATACTAAAATAAACCACGTTTGTTTGGTGAAAAATCCACTGGAAATTCTACAAGTTACCTAATCAAACTATATTGCAGATAGATGATGTTAGCAGATATACGGATGCAAGTTGAAAGAAAAGTATTCATCATATATTAAAAATATGCATCATCTGTCGTGAATCTATATAAATAAAATAGGAAGTTTCAAAACTATTTTTTCTGAAGAAATGCAAGATCTGAAAAAACAGAAAAGACGAAACAAAAAATACAAATATGTAAAAAAATAAAAGCAGCCGAAAAACGGGTCAAAGCCGGCTGCCCCGAGCAGCATATGGATGGGCCGTTATGGTCGCACGTGTCCCAAGGGAAACTAATTCTAGAGTACTCGTTCGCAGCCCAGTTCAACGAACAATGCCATGTGTCACGCTTACAGCGATTCTTTGAGATTTTTTTATTTTTATTTTTGTGTACGTGTTTTTTTATGTTTAAAATTGGTTTTTTCGGTGGGTTTTTTCGATTTTTCCGGTTTTCGCACATTTTTCTATACATTTTGGTGAAAAAAACATTTTTTTTCAAAAAAGGCACGACCTTGGCTCCGCGGGAGGCACGACCGTGGATTCGCGGGAGGCATGAGTCGTGCCACAAAAAAGGAGGCATGAGTCGTGTCTCGTGCCTCTAAAAGAGGCACTACTGTCCCTCAGAAAAAGGCACTATCGTGCCTCAAAAAAAGGTACAATTGTGCACTCATGCCTCCCGTAAAAAGGCACTATCGTGCCTCAAAAAAAGGTACAATTGTGCACTCATGCCTCCCGTAAAAAGGCACTATCGTGCCTCAAAAAACAGAAAAAACGAAAAATGCCTCAGAGCGCGCCAAGTCGCGCACGCGAAGAGAACGCGTTGTTCGTAGCTACAAGTCTTCTTAAATTAGTTATTTCGAGTGCTTGCGGTTTTGGTTTACGGAGAGCAACCAATTAAAATAGGGTATGTCTAAAACACATGTACATGTGACATAACTATGTCACATGTACTATGATTTTATCACAAATTAGCCCAACAAAACGAAATTTAATTATTTGTTTGTCCAGTTTCTTTTTTTGTTGCACAGAAAAAAGCACCTCGATAAGCAGCCTGAAAAACTATCATTCGCCAAATTGTTCAGGCGTGTAATGGGCCGGCACAAGTGTTCCGGAGCGCACATCTATGTTTTTTTTGTAGTTTACGTTATTTACTTATTTTTCTTTTTTGTTTGTAATTGAAAATAATATAAAATAAGTATATTAAATAAATATGTACACAATAATTAAGTTATGTATGAAACACCTTATTATGTTATTTAATCAATGTTAATCAGGAATTTGAAAAATATTAAACATATATGAAATTTGTTTATCGTATATACGCCAAAATTATAAAATATATGCGAATATTTTTGAAAAAAGGTTGATCCTGTATTTAAAAAATTAGTTGTATATGGATTTTTTTGATAATGTATTTAAAATTTCTAATCTTGCGCTAAGAATTGTTTAAACCATATATGAAAAAATGTTGATCATATATTTTGAAATATACAATATGTATTTTTTTTATCATTTATTAAAAATGTTGATCAAGTTTGAAAAAACATTAATGTTGTATTTGAAAAAATGTGTATGAAAAATATTAAATATGGGAACGATTAGGACGCATCTACATGTGACATTATTATGTTCCGCGAGACCCTTCTCACACCTCCCCTCGTTTGTTAGTTTTCAATGTCGGTCCCAGTAGCGACTCATTGGTGAACCTCCAACTAAGAAAAAAAAATTGGACCGAATTGCGGCTCGTTTGTGCACTTGCAACTGAACAAAAAAAGTCGGACCTAGTTGCGACTCCTTGGTGGACTTGCAACTTAAAAAAAAGCCGGACCCAGTTGTGATTCGTTGGTGGACTTGTAACTGAGAAAAAAAAGTCGAATCCAGTTGCAACTCGTTTGTGGACATTCAACTGAAAAAAAAGTGGAACCCAGTTGTGACTCGTTGATATACTTGCAACTGAGAAAAAAAATCAAACTCAATTACGACTCAAAGAACAAAATAGTCGAAGCCAGTTGCGACTCGTTGGTGGATATGCAACTGAAAAAAGAGTCAAAAAACTAGTTACGACTCGTTGATGGACTTGCAACTGAGAAAAAATTCAAACTCAGTTGCGACTCATTCGTGAACTTGCAACAGAGAAAAAAAAGTCGAACCCCGTTGCGACTCGTTGGTGGACATGCAACTAAAAAATAACGGACGCAATTGCGACTCGTTGGTGGACTTACAACTGAGAAAAAATAGTCGAAGCCAATTGCGACTCGTTTGTGGACATGCAACTGAAAAAAAAATGGAACCCAGTTGCGACTCGTTGATATACTTACAACTGAGAAAAAAAATCAAACTCAATTGCGACTCATTCGTGAACTTGCAACTGAGAAAAAAAAAGTTGGACCCCGTTGCAACTCGTTGGTGGACATGCAACTAAAAAAACGGATCCAGTTGCGACTCGTTGGTGGAAGTACAACTGAGAAAAAATAATCGAAGTCAGTTGCGACTCGTTGGTGGATATGCAACTGAAAAAAAGTTAAACATAGTTACGACTCGTTGATGGACTTGCAACTAAGAAAAAAAGTCAAACCCCAATTGCGACTCTTTGGTGAACTTGCAACTAAGAAAAGAAAGTTAGAACCAGTTGCGACTCGTTGGTGGACATCCAACTGGAAAAAAACCGGACCAAGTTTCGACTCGTTGGTGGACTTGCAACCGAGAAAAATAGTCAAATCCAGTTGCGACTCGGTGGTGGACATGCAACTGAAAAAAAAGTCAAACCCAGTTGTGACTCGTTGATGGACTTGAAACTGAGAAAAAATCAAACTCAGTTGCGGCTTATTGGTGAACTTGCAATTGAGAAAAAAAAGTCGAACCCAGTTGCGACTCGTTGGTAGACATGCAACTGAAAAAAAGACGAACCTAGTTGCGAATCATTGGTTAACTTGCAACTGAGAAAAAAAAAGTTGGACCCCGTTACGACTTGTTGATGGACATGCAACTGAAAAAAAGACGAATCTAGTTACGATTAGTTGGTGGATTTACTATACATTAAAAATAGTTCACCATATAATTTGAATTTTATGGAAAAGATCCGAAAAGTACAAAATTGAAAAACCAAAACTGAAACAAAACAAAAACATAAAAATTGAAACTGAAAAGTAAAAGGAAAAAACAAAATGAACTAGTCGACTTGCAACTAGAGCGTACAAATGAAAATGTCGACTGTTGATTGCGAGTCGTTAGTCGACTTGCAACTAGAGCAGAAATAAAAACTGAAAACCCAATTGCAAGTGAGTGGTCGACTTGCAATCGGAACAAAAAATGAAAGCTTGCCCCCAGTTGTGAGTCGGTTGTCAACTTGTAACTAGAGTGGGAAATGAAAAAACAATCTCGGTTACAATTCGGTGGTCGACTTGCAACTGAAGTGAATTTTTTTGAAAAGTCAACCCGCATGACCCTTCGAGTTGCGAGTCGGTCGTCGACTTGCAACTAGAGCACAAATTGAAAATTCAAAGGCCCAGTTGTGTGTCGGTGATCGACTTGCAACTCGGACGAAAAATTGAAAATTTCAACCCCTCCCCCCACCCTCCGCCCCAATTGCGAGTCGGTCGCCAACTTGCAACGGAAGTATAAAATGAAAAATATATATTAAATACCCATTTGCAAATCAGTTGTAAGTCCATCACCAACTTGCAACAAGAACTGGTGGCAAAAAAGTTTAATTGCTAGTCCATGGGTGACTTTCAGCTGGTGGCAAAAAAAACTTCAGTTGCGAGTCAATGAGTGACTTGTAACTACGTTTAAAAAAAAGTTCAATTGCGAGTAGATGGACGACTTGCAAGTGGATTAACGAAAAAGTCTAGTTGCGAGTCGATGGGCGACTTGCAACTGGATTCAAAATAAAGTCCAGCTGCGAGTCGATGGGCGACTTGTAACTGGGTTGCAAAAAATCCAATTGTGAATCAATGGCCGACTTGTAGCTGGCTTGGCAAAAAAGTGCAGTTGCGAGTCGACGAATAACGTGCAACTAAGTTTTATAAAAAAATCAGTTATGATTCGATGGACAATTTGCAACTGTGTTTGGCTACAAAAAAATTCCAGTAGTGAGTCGATAGGCGATTTGAAACTTGATTAGCTGAAAATTTTGGTTACGAGTCGATTCACAACTAACAACTGGGTTGGTAAAAATGTCCACTTGCGTGTGGATCTGGAACTTGTAACTGAGTTGGTAAAAAAAAAAGCTCAGTTGCGAGTTGATATCCGACTTGCAACTGGGTTTTTCAAACAAAAAAAAATAGTTGCAAATTGATGTGCGAGTTGCAACTTTGTTGGGAAAAGAAGTCTCAATTACGAGTAGATGGGTGACTTACAACTGAATTTTGCGCAAGTCGATGAGCGACTTACAACTGGGTTGACGAAAAATTCTTGTTGCGAATCGACGAGCGACTTATAACTGGGTTATAAAAAAAAGGTTACAACTCTATGAACGACTTGCAACTGGATTTTACAAAAAAAAGGAACCAAAACATAATTTTTTTAAATCTTAATTTTTTAAGTAAATCATAAAGCCAAATCGAACAAATAAATAAATAGTGAAAGAAAAAATGAAAAAATAATACAACGCGATTCGCAGCAACATAACATGTGTCGACACCATGTATCAAAAAATTCTTTCCAAATTTATAAAATCATTTACTAAAACCATATTCAAAATTTGAAAGAAAGAAAAGTAATATAAAATGAAATTAAGAAACAAAACAAATAATGACAAAATAATTTTTGCAAAACAGAAAACACATTTTCCATAAAAAAGAAATAAAATAGAACAAATATAGTGACAACGCTGGGAACTGGAACGCTGAGAACCAGGCAAAAAATAAACAAATAACGAAAGAACAACCCAGCCCGTGAAACAAGTGATCGCTCGAGGCAAGAAATAAGAAGGGAATCGTTCTGCATGAAAATTAAATCAAAGCGGGATCCAACCGGAGTAGTAAAAATGCATGCACATGATTTTTAGCAAAACCCTAAAAAACCAATAAAACCAGCTTTTTCGACGGTGCACTACGCGCGGCCCAGCAAAAAAAGGCGGGCGCGGGGGAGGAAGCCCTTAACGATTGACTATCGAACCAGCCAAACAAAACACAAAAAAACGATTCACAAAAAAAAGAAAAAAAAACACTGCTCAACACATGTACATGTGACATACTTAAGACACATGTACATGTGTTTTAGCACTTCTGATTAAAATATACTCATTCCTAAGCTTCGCAAGGATTATTTTTGGTGCGCTGTGAGCATCACACTGGTAAAGAGCAGTGAAATCAAACATGCATGTAACATAGCTTCTTGCGAGCCATCAATTAACAAAGATCGATCTCGCAATCGCATATACATACTACATTGCAGTACTAAATATTTATTCCAAATTTCCAATACATCAAGCTAATATATAGCCCCAGATCATGAACCTTAAATCTAGTGATCGATACTAAGTTACTAACTGCAGGAGGGATCCATATGGAGAGGCCCTTAGGTTAGGTACCTCTGGACTCCAGCCATGTCTTCCTGCGCTGCAGCTGACGCATGCTACCACCTCTAGCTAGCAACCGCAACCGCCACCGCCACAGCCACCTCCGCCACCTCCACAGCCACCTCCGCCCCCTCCGCCGCAACAGGCACCATCCCCTCCGCTAGATAAAGCTCCAGCTGCCGCAGCAAGAAAGAGGACGTGATTACCGCCGGTTGATGGTGTGGAGGAAGTTGCAGTTGTCACCGCCGCTCGTGGTGCCTTGGCTTTCTTGGACTTCTTCTTCTTCGAGCTGTCGCCGCAGAGGAGCACGGCCAGGGATATCCCCCAGACCGAGAGCACCACGAACAGCAGGAGGAGCCACAGCGGCTGCCCCTGCGTCCCTTTCATGGCCCGGATCATAGATTCATAGGCCATGGAGTTGCAGTTGTAGGAGGGATTTGAGGGGAAGAACAGAGTAGAGGTGATCTGAGAAGAAGACGGGAGTTTGGGAGAGGTTCAGAGAGAAGAGAGAGAGAGGAAGAGAGAGAGAGATCAGAGCTCTCTTTCACGCAGCATGTCCTGCTCATATACAGAACACACACGCACCCTTATAATGTTGTAACATGTAGCGTTATAACGTTCAAATGATGAAAAACTTCAAAAAATAGGGAAACAAGGCCACAGCCTAGCAGACCCAAAACCAACCTAGGCGAAACTGGCTGGTGGGCCACATCACCTTTCTAGTGCGCCACTAATAATGATATTAGGGATAGTCATTTTTTTAGTAGTGAATTGTGCATTTAAATATTTAAAACAATTGCATTTGAGCTGCGAAGAAATTACCTTAAAATGTACGTATTAAATATTGGTCCTGTTTTAAGGAGCCCGTCGGTATAAACACAATTGCTCAAACAAAATGTGTGGATCAAACTTTTGTTACTCAAGTGTCCTATTTTGAAATGAAACTGAACTATAGCTTAGTTGGGGCTGCCTCGGGGAGAGAATCTGGCTTGGTTCTGAACTAGATGTAGCACATGGTAGGATGTTACATGCTTGCATAAGAATGTCAAAAGCCAGTGGAAAGATAAGGCTGTAATAACTGGCGTTTGCTGGCACAAGTTGAAGGCAACTCCTCCTGTTCCATTTCATCTTTCCGTTTAGAGGCGCCTGCTATTTACATCAATGCTCAGACGCCTGCTATTTACATCAATGCTCAGACGCCTGCTATTTGCATAGTAAGTATAAAATGGAACGTGAGGCGTGATGTGCACCAGACCAGTTATTTGAGGAGTAGCTTCAGCATTGAATATAGTATGTAATTACTTTACCCCGCAAAAAAGAATATACTACTTACTTCGATCCAAATTAATTGACACACACTTAGTACAACTCTATCAATTAATATGGATCGGAGGGAGTACAGTATTTAGTTGAGGAGTGATTTCAGCATTGAAGATGTTTACTTGAGTAACAACATGATAAACCGAGGATTTCAGATCGTTAAATAGGAACAGAAAAGAATTAAAGTTCATTGCACATTTGATGGGACCGTACCAGTGACACATGCATTCTTGGTTCTAACATCGATCACACTGATAAAGACATGTAAAATCATCCGCATAAAAGGGAGTGGAAAAAGGCAGTGAAATCAAACATGTACTAACAATAGTTCCATGCATGCATCAATACATCAGGATATATAGATCGACCTGGAGGCTGGAGTACATGAGACATAGGCCTATATAGGAGTAACAAATATTTCTTCCAATACATCAAGCTAATAGCTCCCTGCTAGATCATGAACCTTAAATCTAGTGATCGACTACTAATTAAGTTACTAACTGCAGGAGGGATCCATACTATGGAGAGGCCCTTAGGTACCTCCGGACTCCAGCCATGTCTTCCGGCGCTGCATCTGACGCATGCTACCACCTCTAGCTAGCAACCGCAACCGCCACCTCCGCCCCCTCCGCCGCCGCAACAGGCACCACCCCCTCCGCTAGATGAAGCTCCAGCTGCCGCAGCAAGAAAGAGGAGGTCAGGACCGCCGCCGCCGGTGCTGGTTGATGGCGCGGCCGAAGATGTAGTTGTCGCCGCCGCTCGCGGTGCCTTGGCTTTCTTGGCCTTCTTCTTCTTCTTCTTCTTCTCCGAGCTGTCGCCGCAGAGGAGGACGGCTAGCGATATCGCCCAGACGGAGAGCACCACGAGCAGCAGGAGGAGCCACAGCGGCTGCCCCTGCGTCCCTCTCATGGCCCGGATCATAGATTCTTTGATCATGGAGTCACAGGAGGAATTTGAGGGGAAGAACGTACAGAGTAGAGGTGACAACTGAGAAGAACTGAGAACTGAGAGGTTTAGAGAGAGAGAGAGTTCAGAGACAGATTCAGGCGTTGTCCTCTGCTCATATACACAGAACACACACGCACCCTTAGTCCTTACACGTGGTCCGTTCATCTAACTTATTAAAAAATGAGCGACACTTATTATAAATCGGAAGGAGTAATTTAGTTTGGTGGCCATGGCCTTGAACAAATCCATCTAGTTGTGACTGGTGACAAGTTTGTCATGGTCGGAGATAATGGGCAATGTTAGTCCATGTAAACGCATGATTTGATCAACAAACAGTTTGAAGAGGATGGTAAACATGAAGAAAATGGTATGGAAGTTAAGTTTTAGAACGATTATTGGTTTGGCTATGCTAATTTGACTACACAATTATAGAAGACAAGTCTATTTTGTGGCATCAAACAATGGTGTGCGCCCATCGCTCTGTGTTGCAAGTTAGACCAAAGTTTCTAAAAATGCGTGGAAAAAATAGAATAGTGCGTGAGCGATTTTTATGATGCCATGTGGCTTCGCGCTTTCGAGTTGTAAGCGATTTTATTAATCTAATACTTGAGGAAACAAACGACAAACTTTAGAGCTAACAAAGTTTTCATATCTCAATTTCCACCATATTCCTTAGCCTTCGATATCAGTTTCAGAACAACTAGGTGAGAGGAAGCACCTCATTTATGAAGTTTATGTAGCTGGACATAGATTTTATCCGGCATAAATCTTAATTTAACGTAGATTTGGTTCATTTTGCAAAAAATTAGCATGTGTTTATACAGAAAACTGTCATATCTTTATAATTAAAACTACCATACAAAATTTCATAAATATTATTCCATCTTGAAAAAACGTCCTATTGAAATTCTAGAGTTCCGAGGTAGTATATGTTTTTCTTTTTCATATGACACATCCCCTGCCTCGTTCAGAAATTTCACTACCACGACAGCCCCCTCACGCCCTCTCCTCCTGCGCGGGCGGCCGGCCTACCCCGCGCCGGTCGACGCCGCCTCCCTCTTCATTCTTCTTCGCCGTCGGCCCTCCTCCTGCCTCGCCCACGGGCGGCCCTCCCCGCCCAGCCTCGCCGTCCCTCCCCGTCCGGCCATCCCCTCTTTCGCCCGGCCGGTCGCGCCGGGCGCCCTCAAGCTGCTCGACGAAACGCCACCGAGGCGTTCGGCCGTCTCCTTCATCCAAGCGAACCAGGCGCGTCCCATGGCGCAGGCCAAGCGCTACGTGCTGCGCCTCTTCATCTCGCTCAAGTACGTGACGGCCAACGTGGTGGACCGGCAGAGCGGCCGCGTCGTGGTCACCGCCTCCTCCGTCGAGAAGCCCCTCCGGGACGGCCTCGAGTGCGGCCGCGCCTGCAACTCCAAGGCGGCCGCCGCCGTCGGAGAGGTGCTCGCCATGCGCCTCCGGGTCGACGGCCTGGCCAGCGAGCCCATCCACGCCAGCGCCGCCAAGGAGGTCGAGAAGAAGGGCTTCAAGAACCGCACCAAGGTATGGGCCATCCTCAACGCGCTCCGCAGCCACGGCGTCAACCTCCACGTCGACGACGACGGTGACCATAGGCGGCATGTCTGACGAGCATCAGTGCGTCTCTTGAACTCTGCCTCCGTGACTGTCATCTCATCTGTGTGTGTGCGCTCTGATTTGCAATATGCAGAACTAGTAATCAATAAAGTGCAGAAATTCGAGTGCTTTGACTGTAACATGTTATTCGATGTTGTCTCGCTGTCCTAGTTCTCAGCTCCCAGCTAGTTTGATACTCATGCTATCAAGTCTGGAACTCTAGAGAGGAAAATGGTACATCTAGTTCGATTTGTTGCAAGGTCTCTCTGCTGACACTTAACTTGCATCTAAACAGAGATAACCATGCAGTGTTTCTGAATCAGATTTCAGTAAGGTTTAAATGAAATGTAGTTACAGATATACCAAAACATCTTGCAAGGTACTCCAGAGATGCATTCTTATTGATGGTTGTAACAACAATACGATAACATTAGGCTTCAGAGATGCATGAAAACTTCAAGAAAGTTATGGTTTGCATACTAGGTAACAACAAGGTTTACACCGACCATTCTCATACTATAGAGTATATATATAATGGCGAAACCATGGACTGAATAGGATCAGTCACTTCGGCGATTATAGTTTCTTTATCGCGTTGAGCTGGTTCACAGCACTGTCTAGCAGAGCATTCTTGCAATTCCTGATCACTTCCCTTGACTGTTTGAGCTCAGACTGGGCGGCAGCCAGCTCATTCTTCAGGCTCCTGATCATCAACGCGTCCCTGGACAAGTGCAGCCGCGGTAACGGTGGAGCTGAAGGCGTCGTGCCCCTGCTTCCTGGAATCATTATCTGCAAACAAGTAGGGGGGGCTTAGTCCTAGTTGTGGAAGTATAATTGTTAAAACAGGAAACCATTCGCTCCCTTGATATAAGTGTTAAAAACTGGCAGCCGTATGTTCAAGTTGAGTGTTTGGACCTGTAGATTTATCTCTTCTTTAACAAGGGTTTCAGACCAATAAGCTCTATGGTTTCTATTCTATAGTAGTATTGTTCATGCAGTTTGTTCTTTGCATCATCATTCTGGCAAGAACAGAGTACACATGGATACCAAACTAGAGTACACATCACGGTTCAAAAGAGATTCATTTCGATATTACTCACCTGATTATTACAATTGTGAGGTGGTGGATGAGGGCGGACAATCTTGACATGCTCCATTGTCTCCCTGTGGAGCCACTGGCAGAGCTCAGCCGGGTTCGCCTTCCCCGTCACAGTCACAACCCCAGCGTGGAGGTTTCTCACCGTTGTTTCGACTCCTATCAAACCGAAAAATCAAGCAAAAAATTATGTGCAGGGAGAAAACAGGTAAAAAAGAAATTCGCCCGCGACGGAGGGGGGGGGGAGCTAGGAAGCATGCGTACCTGTGAAGGTTATGATGGAGGCCATGGCCTTGTCGATCTTTTCGACGCAGTCCGTGCACCGGCACGACATGTCGACCTGGAGGCTGAACTGGTGGATTGAAACAGAACAAGATTGAAACAGAACAAGATGGGGGGCAGTAGAACCCATGGATGGATCAGAGAAGGAGGTGATTAGATGAGATGCTCACCGTTGCCATGGTTGAGTGGTTCGGAGCTCGTCGAGGTGATCAGGTGTGTGTGGGGGGTTGTTGGGGATCAAGGCTTGTTCAAGCACACGCAGATGGGAGGTGCCGTGAAAGATCTGGCCCTGGTTGCATAACTTAATCTTTGGTCAAGAAAAATGGTGTCTCAATTCTCCCTTTTCACCGGTTTTCTTTTTCACCATTGACTAATGGGAGCTGCTTTTTTACATGACGATGCCATGGACAAAAAGGAGCAAGAGGAAATATATATGATGGACCAAATTGTAAACACGAATCGGTCCACTCTTTTGAGAAGGCCCATAGCCACCACACCTCAGGGGCAGCAATTCTTTCTTACTCAGACTGATTACAATCTTTACTCAGACAATCATTAGGGCCTGTTTGAATCAGCGGTTTGCATCGTTTCACATCCGTATAAAATACAGACCTCAGCTCCACCTTTTCAAATCCGACCGGAAAATGAACTATGATCAGTAATTTACACCCGGATAAAAGATACAAGTGTATAAATTACACCTAATCCAAGCAGGGCCTTAAGCTCTTCCGGCACACGGGCTAGCCAAACCACGAGCTAGCTTGTTCTGGTCTCTTTTCACCCATTCAATCTGGTGGCGGCGAAAAGCACTGAACACGCCTCTAATGTAACCACAGCCACGGCGTCAACCTCCACGTCGACGACGACGGTGACCATAGGCGGCATGTCTGACGAGCATCTGTGCGTCTCTTGAACACTGCCTCCGCGCCTGTCGTCTCCGTGTGTATGTGTGCTTTGATTTGCAATATGCAGGAGGCCAAATGCAGAAACTTAGTGCTTTCATTGTAACATGCTGTTCATTGTTTCCTCATTGCCCTTGTCTCAGCTCCCAGCTAGTTTGATACTCATGTTATTAAGTCTGAACTGGTGAACTTCTATGAGGAAAATGATGTACCTTCAGTTTGCTTTGTTGCAAGGTACCTGAAACTTAGTTTCTATGCAAGCAGAGTGAGGTAACTCTGTTTAGATAACTCTGCGGTGTTTCTGAACCCCATTTCAGTAAAATCAAATGAAATACAGTGACAAATATACGAAAAGATCAAGCAGGTTCACTGCTGTAGTGGCATGGAAATTTACACTCCATGGCTTGTCGACACAACAATACATCAGGCTTCAGAGATTCATGAAAACTTCAAGAAAGTTTTGACTTGCATACTGGGTAACAACAAGGTTTACGCCGACCATTCTCATGCTATAGAGTATTAGAGTATAATGGTGAAACCATGAACTGAATAGGCTCAGTCACATAGTGACTTGACTGATGAGTGACTCTAGTTTCTTGTACGCGTCGAGCTGGCTCAGAGCACTGTCTAGCAGGGCCTTCTTACTGTTGCTGATCACTTCCCTTGACTGTTTGAGCTCGCACCTGGCTGCAGTCAGCTCATTCTTCAGGTTCCTGATCTTCAGCGTGTCCCTGGCCCTCTCGAGGTCCCTGATCTTCTCCTCGATCAGATGCAGATCCTCGTGGTCAGACTGAACTCTTGATGGTGCCAAAGCGCAGGAAAACTGTTGCGGTAACGGCGGAGCTGAAGGCGTCGTGTCCCCGATTCTTGAACTGCCTCCTAGAACCAATATCATTCTCTGCAAGCAAGTAGATTTGGGCCAACTAATATTAGTCCGGGTTGTGGAAGTAATTTTGGAAACATGAAACAAGTCACTCCCTGAACTTCTTTAAACTGTCAACCAAATTCAGTGTTTGGGCCTGTAGATTTGTCTGTTTTTTTGTAATAACGGTTTTATCCCAATACCTTTCCTAATTTGGCTTTCATTCAGTTTGGTCTTTGCACACAGCACAGATGATCCTTCTTGCTATTTGCAGAGAGGATACCAAAGTGCAGCACACACAACATAATCGGAATTCAAAGTTACATTCGTTTGGATATTACTTACACAGAAGACAGAACATCACACAGTGCCCTTCATTCTGAAGGTAGTAGACAAGAAGAGGGACACACACACACACACACACCTGCTTACGGTTCTCAGCCGGTGGATGAGGGCAGACGATCTTGACATCCTTCCTCGTCTTCCTCTTGAGCCATTGGCAGAGCTCCGCCGGGTTCACCTTCCCGGCGACATCCACGATCCCGGCATCGACGTCTCCTACCGACGTCTCGACTCCTGTGGAGTGGAACCAAAGATGAGGATAAAACGTTGCCGGCCAAAGTATTTGCAGAGGTGTCTGTACTGAGTACTGTAGTACCTGTGAAGGTCCCGATGGAGGCCATGGCCTTCTCCACCTTGCCGACGCAGCCCATGCACCGGCACCCCATGTCCACCTGCAGGCTGAACTGCTCCTGCAAATGTTAAGCCATCTGGATCGTCATGCCTGATATGCCTGGTGAGCACCAGCGATCTTAGGAAGAAGAAGGCGAGATTAGTCAGTTGCTCACCATTCCCATGGTCGGCTTGGCTTCGGAGCTCGATTACCTCGGCGATCCTGCTCGCAGGGTGAGGTGATAAGATGAGATGGGTTTGAGGAGGTGGCGAGGAGGCTCTAGGGTGGTTTAGTATTGGCTTAAATACATGTGTGATCAAGGATTATTCCTGAGTCAAGGGGTGCTGAGTTGATTGGATGGTGCGGAGTTCCATGCGGTGCTGTGGATCTCAAGAGCCATGCATTGACGGATTATTATTACTGCTATGGTTAAATCACCCCCTCACACCGTGTTCATATGTAGTCAGCCGGTGTTCATATTAGTCAGTGTTCTTGACTGGCTCGTCAAACTTTTATCAGTTCCTCTTCTTCTGCACTGATTATTGTTCCTTCTTGACTGTGATTACTTCTACGTGACCTTAATTCCTTTTTTTATGGAATCGGATGGTGATTTCTTCAACACAAAATCAGACCTTTTTTAGAGGCACACGACGTACCTTTTTTTTAGAGGTACACGGCATGCCTCCCTCAAAAGTAAATTCGGCTTCCCATGGAGGCTTAGGGTGTGTTCGGTAGCACTCCAGCTGCTAGCTTCTCAAACTCCAAGTTTGGAGTTGCACCGAACGGAATAAATAGAGAAGTTGAAGATAAGAAGTTGGAGATCCTTCTAGTGCAAAATATAAGGAGTTGAGAAGTTGGGAAAACCGAGCTCCTCAGAAACATCGAAGTTGGAGTTCACAAAAATTACAGCGGCATGCCACCGCCAAGTGACCGCACGTACCGCTTCGTGTCTTGTCTTTTTCTCTCCTGCAGCAAGAGTCGCTCATTTCTCTCGTCTTCTCCCCCGTATTGGGCCCTCACCCCGGCCTTTTCTCCTAATTGGGCTGAGTACTGCACAGATTGGCTGGTAGCCCGTGCCTACCCAGAGAGAGAAATCGGGAGTTGCAATACCGAACGGTTTTTTATTGCTGGAGTTAACTTAAGAAGCTGGCAGCCCGAGCACGGAGCAGGAGTTGAGGAGTTTGGGAAGCTGGACGATTACCGAACAAGGCCTTAGTCATGCCTGTTTTTGTTAGAGACACGCGGTGTGACTTTCGCGACAGTGGACTCATGCCTCCTCGAGATGAACGATCATGTTTTTTTTCCTGAAAAAAATTTAAGTTTGTTTTTCATCAAAATGTAAGGAAAAACCTGCAAAAACCAAAACAGATCAGGAAAACCCAATTTTAACACCACATTCACAAAAATAAAAAATAAAAATTGGGAAGAAGCGCCAAGACATGATACGTGACGCGCTTTTGGGTGATCCTTAAAAAAAATTGAGGGGTAGGTGATCCTTAAAAAAAATTGAGGGGTAGGTGATCCTTAATTGGGCTTTGAGAACATGTAGTATCAAGGCCTCTCTCCTCGTGGGCCGAAATGCACGCACGATATACGTCAGGGCCCACAACCGCCACCTCGTTCCTCAATCACACGGGCCCGTGAAACGCAAGGTTTTTCTTCTTCTCGGAGGAGGAGAGAGGAGGTGGGGGGAACAACAGGCGGCCAACAATGTCTCGCCGGCGGCGGCAGGGCTCCGGCTCCGACGGCGAGGACGACAGATTCCTCTACCGCTACCCGATGCCCTCCTCCTCCTCCTCCGCCCCCTCAGGCGCGTCCGGTGGGCACGGCGGGGGCGGGAGGGGCGGCGGCGGCGGCAGCGGCTCTGGCGGCCTCGCGCCGTCCAAGTCCACGGTGTACGTCTCCAACCTGGACTTCGCGCTCACCAATTCCGACCTGCACACCCTCTTCTCCCGCTTCGGCAAGGTGGCCCGCGTCACGGTGCTCAAGGACCGCGAGTCGCGCCGCAGCAAGGGGGTCGCCTTCGTGCTCTTCGTCCGCCGGGAGGACGCCGCCGCCGCCGCCGCCGAGATGCACGGCAAGGTGCTCAACGGCCGCACCCTCGCCGCCTCCATCGCCGAGGACAACGGCCGCGCCGCGCAGTTCATCCGCCGCCGCGAGTACCGCGACAAGTCCCGCTGCTTCGAGTGCGGCGGCGAGGGCCACCTCTCCAACGAGTGCCCCCGCAACCAGCTCGGCGTCCGCGAGCTCCCCCCGCCCTCCAAGAAGTCCCGCCGCGGCGGGGGCGGTGCCGCTGGTGCCGGCGGTCGCGGCGGCCGCGGGGACTGGGACGGGCCCTCCTGGCAGTCGGACGAGGACGACGACAACGCCGTCGCCGCGGCGTTCGAGGACGACCGGTGGGCGTCGGTGGTGGACATGAGGGGGGACGAGGAGAAGGCGGCCGAGAAGGAGGGGAAGAAGGCCAAGGCCGCCAGGAAAGAGAAGAGGAAAGGCTACTTCAGCGACGAGAGCGACGAGGACGATGACTGAGCTTCACCGTATGGTTCCACCATGCTTCTATGTATTGTAAGATAAATGTTTCCAGAAATTTGATGAGTTGGTCTATTATGCTAATTAAGCTTATCAGATAGTATGAACAATTCCCCTGGTTCACTTTCTCACCGCTGATGGTGAGCAAGCTTTGCATTGTTCTGTTTAGGGTTACCGAGGGTGTAGATCGATGAGCTATCCGCCTATTGTGTCAGTGTCCTTATTTCGATGATTTTTGGTATTTTGCTTCTGAAGAGTATAAATGAGCTACATGTGTGTACTACTTGGTTGAATTCCATCTCTGATATGCATACCCCAGCAACCTTAATGTGTTCTCTTCTATCAGTGTGTCGTGAATTCTCTTCCTGTATCTTATATTGCATTAAGAACTATTTGCGGCAATCAGTCATTCTGCTAAGACTCAAATAATCTAATAAACATATAGCCAGAATTGCATATATTGCTTCTTGTTAGCACCATAGCAGCTAGCTTGGGTATACATCTCAGGTCATTCTGAAACTGTAGTCATATTTAGATATATCTCTTTAGTTTAATGAGTAAAGACACACTCCGTTTGTTCAAGTCATACTAATCACCAGTTGATGAGAAACAGTTTGTGTTCTTTCTTACATCATCTTGTCTGTTGCCCATTCTTGATTGTTGTAGTTGATCACAGTATTGTTTTTGTTGATAAATGTGTTTCTGCTGTCCATTTCAATATCTGTTCTGGAACGCTATGCCTTTCATGTCGATACTGTTGTTCTGAAATCCATGTAGATGCACCTTAATGCCAACTGTGCCCTTGGCATTATAAACATGATCTGCCTTCTCTCTAAAGTATAAATCACATTTTGACTTAACATGGCTGTCATTCAGATTCAAGCAGCATGAAGGCCCCCCTCAAGGCCTCAACTGTTTTATGCTGAGCTTGGAACACGATCCATTATTACGATATGGCAAGACTAAGTCGTTCCTTGTGGTTTCAAGCCAGTTGGCTCGCAGGCCTGACAAATTATACCACAGGGAATTGAACACCACCATCAATGGCTAAGCCCTTGGCTACAATGGGGAGCACCTGAGGTCACTCTGTTATTCTATTTGATGCATTATTGACACTTGGATGTGACATCATCTCATGCTGTCATGCTGAAGACAAGCAGCCTGTTTTCAAGGAATCAATGATTTGGCACCTTTTGCATTGACAATGACCTGATGTTGAGTCTGATGGAAATATTGAGAATAATGGTAGGCCGCATCATTTCTATGTTCCCTCACCGTTGGGTCTGCGGCATTTAATTTGGCACGCAACTCTCCGCTGTCAGGAAGGATCTGCAGATATCTCATCTTAAGAAGCTTAAGTTGAACATCTGAAATTTTAAGGATGGCTTCCAGCTATCCTTCCTCAGTCTCTCTGTTCTCTTCAGCAGAGAAGTAAATCTTAGTCATTTTAATTCTAATTTTTGCTGCTTATCTAGTAATAGTTGCATACCTCGTACATTTATCATTTGAAACTATCGGCTCAGTTCTGGAATACATTCATTGTCTCAGTTCTAGAATATATCTATTAATTCCTGCATTTGAGATAATGTACTGTCTGTTGTTTGGCCTTGTTGGTAGATTATGTAGAAGTATATTTCTAAAATGGATGACTTTTCAGTGAACATAGCCTTTAGATCTGTGTTCCATGTACCAAATGTGGCTGTGACATACTTCTTTGTATTAGTTATTGCTTTATTATTGTTCATCTACTTATGTTTGTACTATGTTTCATCTTGTAAGCTGCATAGTTTGCTGGTTATTTTTTAGTCTGCATCATCAGCAAGGGCAAACTGAAAAGTGTCCATTCACATTCTCCATAGGTTAAAAAATTACTCATCAATCGTTACAAAAGCACCTGTTTACCTATTAGCATGAACTGAAATTAATTGGTGTTCGTTGCATTTTAGGCATATTAACAGAATTACCTTATCTCATGTTCAAAGTTGTTTGAGCGATGATATAATTCAATCTGCATACTGACATTTGACGATACGGTCATGAAACTGAAAGCTTCTTAAATAAAACAGTGTCTACAAGCAACAAACAGTCTTTGCAAAGACAGTTATGTGGTACGAGTGTACCGTACATATTTAGTTTTGTAAGGACAAAAAAATTGAACAAAGTATCCCATCCTCCAATTTCTAGAACTAATCCAGAATAATTACTGCAGAACTTTTGTTACAAAAATAGAGCTTCAGGTCCATTGAATGACAAAACACACTGAACACTGGAAGCCTTGGTGCTGGTCACTTGGGTGAGGCATTGGATGCTGTCATCCCCAGTTGATCAATAATAAGACAAGGCCATTGGGGGTTATTGCACTTCAACATTCCAAGAACCAAAATATATCTTGAGCAAACCTTATTCAGAGATATCCACCCTATCAACACAATCAAGTTGGACTGTCATTCAGAGTTTGCGGTACATCAGTGAGAGTATTTACAAGTCAATGCATGCTTTCTTCACTGTATCCTAATACTTGAAACTGGCTTTCCCATAGTCAAGTATTCCTGGTGTCATCAGTAGCTCCTAGCCTGAAAATTAAATCAAAGGCTAATCCAGCTAGCAGCAAAACTGGAAGCAGTGATGTTACTTGCTACCTAGCATGGTCTGCCAATCATGGATTCTGGGTTGCCCTGTGGTACCAAGCACTTCTTCTTCGTAGATTTCTGATTAAATCCCACAAGCTGATGAGGCCTACAATGTCTTCATGACAAACCAGCATGACCAACAGTGACCCTTGCCTCTGGAATAGGAGCTAAATGAACTGAAATTTTTACTGTTTGGAGATTTGCTTGCTTATATACATGAAGGCACTCCTGTAAATCTGCATCGCATGTCATCAAGACCCACTCTAAATCATCATCCAGGTACTTTACAATCAAAAAACTGGTGTCTACTATACTCAGACGTCTTGCCATCTCCTGCTTCAGTTCTTGAAAGCTACAATCAGGCTTCAATCTGAACCTGACCTTTTCTGAGCCAAATGTGGCCTTTATTCTCATACCTACATCTGCATTCTGTTTCGGGGGTGATGGGCTTCGAGAAGAATGTTGCCCACCTAAAGCCTTTTGGTTCAGATCATGCAACAGATCTGGTGCCTCCTGAACTGGGAAATGTCCTCTTATTGATGCATTTTCTGTTTGCAGAGTCTGGACAGGGTTGTGATTTACAGGATTTCCTGACATCAGCAAATCAACTCCAGCATGAGGTGGATGTTTTGTTGATCCACCACTGCACGATGACGGGCTTGAATCAGAACTTTGGCTGCATGATGAGTGTGAGTGTGAGGTTGATGGCACATTGTTGCTTAGCCTGTGGTGTCGGTGCTTCTCAAAATCAGTAAGATTGCTCTGCTTATGTGGAGGAGCTGTGATGCTCCCTGACAAATTGTTATCAGACGATACAGAGGTGTTTGTGAGATCCTTGTACAGGGTATTAAGCTGGAAAGCTGTCTCTCCTCCATGAACTGAATCAATGATCTGCTGCAGCTTTCTTAGAGAATGATCTACCTTCTTGATCTTTCGTGATGGCCAGCGATTTATGCCATGCTGCCTGCATATTCTTTTGAGGGTGGTAGGGCACACTGTAAGGAACAAAACAAAAAGTGGTGAGTATGTATCCACCCAAGCTGAGTAGAGTTCTTATTTTTCCTGTTTGACACTAGATCAAGTGTATCTGTCACACAAAACGTGTGATCACACCTTGGGGACACAATGTACACATGATGACCATGCTATCTGTTTTCTTTTGTCTGAAAGGAATAGTTTAGCTATGTTTGACTCATGGACTTCAATGCTGGTTGTACTAGTTCTATAAAGCAGCATAGCATGTGAACATGATGAATTTAGAGTTCAATTTTTCATATGATACGACTTACATGTGCCCTGTCTGTGTGACAGCACATTGTACCGAATAATATCGTCCTCTCTTATATAATTGATTATTTTTTCATGTAAATTTGCAAGCTGCAAAAGATGAATGTGAGTTTATGAGATACTGATCAGTTCTAGGCCATCTAGTAGATGCTAACTAATTGTAAGTTGGTACATTTATTTGTTATGGAAGTTCTTGAGAGTCGACTATACTGTTTTATACTTGTTTTAATTCTCACTGTGTTCAATTTATTTTACTAATAAAGTTTTCCCTTCTTTTCCCCTTCAGGGTAACAGCACAAAACACAAAAAGGGGTGATAGGAATGTTCATATTTTTATTATAAGGTGCATGTGGAGGTTGACTTTCTTGTGGATACAACACCTAAAATTTTTTTTTGACAATGTGGAGACAACATTTTCTTATTGAGCATTCAGTTTAGCATAATGGCTCCATGGCTTGTGTCACTATAGTTTAATGACTGATGGTATCTTCTAAAACAGTAAACTATTCATAGCTGAATCTTGCATTTATGTGACGAGTTACGATCACTAACCTCCAAGGCTCCTTGCTGCATCTTTCAGGCTACCAGCAAAGTATTGTCGAAGAACTGGCAAGCTCACAGTCTTCTCCGTCTTTGTGCGCCTTTTCCCTTTGCTGCCTTGTGCACTTGTCTGAGCACCAGCTAGAGATAGACCCTGTCCTCCAGGTGATAGCATACCATGAACACTTAATTCAGCTAAATCTGATTCTTTTGAAGTCCCTGCTAGATTTGCCCATGCTGCCTCCTCTCTATGTTCTGTTGCTTGGTCTCCAAAGGACAACTCCTCAACTTTATTCTTCCCTTGAGGACCAAATGAGTTCAGCTCATTCATTCCCAGCATTCGCTCGTCCTCCAGCTCCTTGTCTGTAACCACACGTAGAGTTTGGCAAGCACTGCGCATGGTGCCCGACAAGGAGTCCAGCACTGCCTTCTGCTCCTCGAGGGCTTCACAGTCTGTCGGCAGGAAGAACTCTAGCACAAAGTCAGCTGTCCCTGTCCTTGTGCACCTCAACCGGATTGCCACTGCACCTTTTAAGTTGAAGATCTTAGCATGGTGGGACAATGGATAATCCAGTTTAGCTGAAGATCCAATGTCCGGTAAGAAGCATGGCTGGTTTGTGTCGAAGGCTTTCCCAGCAACCCCTTCCCCTCGCAGAAGGTGGTGGTCAGAGCAGGAGTCATGGAAGTTCCGCATATGGGGATCATTGACATAGCATGCCGCATCAATGGTGGAGATGCAGTACGGGTAGTTCTCATCGGAGTGGCGGCTGCCCCGTTTCCCTTGTTGAGCACATCTGACCCAGGTCTGAGCTAATGGGAGCTTGTGCATGACGCAGGCTGCTCTTAGAACTTCTAATATCTCTGGTAGAGCATCTTTGTAGGAAGCACTGGTGAACTGATTGATAATCAGCAAGAGCAGCCATGAAGTCATGAGAAGATATCAGTATCAATATTTCATTTGAAGGTATATATCTACATTTACTTTTACTGCAAGATAGGGTAGACTCTAGGTTGACAATTTCTTTTACATATACCCTCTGCTTCACAAATTTACAAATTAGGTCCTACACTATAGAGCCTGTTATTTACCCTTCAAGGCCTTAACATTGAAAACCAGTAAACTTTCTCCATGGTAGTACTGGTAGTGGTTCATCCAACTGGGCATGATTCACTGAGTTGGCAAGCCAATGAGCTATCTCAGGAAGCCGCCTCACAGTGATTCAGTAACTTAACTAAAAACTAAGAAAGAAAAACCATTTTCCTCTATCATCTCTGGTGGCTCCTGCTTTATTTGGTTATCCAACACTGATTGTGATGCTGTGTAAGCAGACAGTAAAACCTCTTCGTAACCCATATCAAGGGGGTGTTATGTGCCAGTTTCCGAAAATACGAGAGGTTAAATAACCAGGTTTGCACTAGAGGGTCCAATCTAAACTTTCATGAAAGTGTAAATTTTTCACCGGTACATACAGGGATAAGGCATTAAAGTTTCAGTTTTAATGAAACAAAACTGACATCTGTGATAAAAGTATTCATTTTTTCCTCAAAAAAAAGAGACTTGGTTTTTTGCTGTCTACCTTTGTGGCGCGTGGAATGCTTGAAACTTCTGTGCTTCTCAGGTTAACTGCCTGCAAAGAGCATTGCCATTAAGAATCTCGAATCTAGCAAAAAGAAGATGATTATTTCCTACTGTAGGCATTTGCCGTGTGTACTATTTACAGGTGACACCAAATGTTCTCTTTTTGTGCAACTATACTGTCTGGGTGCTAATGTTTGAAAACTTTCAGGTTAAGCGAGGTATTGATACCTGGAGAGCACTGCAGATGTTGTTGATCTCAGAGGTGAAGTTGAGCTTCTGCCTGGTCATGATCAATTCCATGACACCCAAGCACGAGTAACTCCCCTTCTCGAACACCGGCAGACCCATGGTCCCATGGACGTCCAAATCCTGTGCATATTTTACCCTGGGGTATTCATAGCTGGTGAAGTACCGAACATCCGGTGACCACTCAGGTAGCTTGCCAATGAACACCCTCCCCGGGAGCCCTATTGGTGAGGTCTCCGACCCGACATCTGCAGAGAAGTGGTAATGCGTCGACACATCCCTGAACTGCATGAGTCTATCTGAGGTGCTGTCCAGAGTGAATGGCTGCCCGCTCGTCATCAGCACTAACTGCCCATCACGGTTTTTCTGCGGCACCCACAGCTGCACAAGCATGCCGGCATCTCTCTGCATCTCCTTGATGTAACCCAGAGCTTGCTCGAACCTTTGCCGGACGGTGGTGGAGCCCGGCTGAATCCACATGGTGCTGTTTGCACCTGCCGGCGTGGTGGTGGTGGTTGTGGCATCTGAGAGGAAGTTGGAGGGAGAAGCGAAAAAGCTGGGTGAGCGTGAGGCGCTGGGCGCCACCTCAAGCCAGCCGTTGTCGCCGGAGAGCAGCTGCTCCAGGAGGTCCAGGTCGCCTTCCGATGACACGGTGCGCCCCATGGAGATGCCGGGCCGGGCGTCTCCCTCTTCCATACAGGTAAAGCTTCCTTCAGAACCTGATCACACAATTTACAAACCATAACACTGCATCAGTTTTAGAGCCTGGAAGATACATAGATAGATAGATAAAATAGATAGCCTTGGAATTGAAAACAAGAGCATGGATGCAAGTCACAATACTTGTCCTGTCCTGCTCGAAACCAAGAAGCGCATCTTGGGTGAACCAAGAAGTATTGGAGGGTGGAGGGGGGCTAGGGAAGATCCTTGTGTCAGATGTGCTCGTGTTTGTGTTAGGATTGCGGGGTGAGGGTGGTGGTGGGAGGGGAGAACACATCATTTTCTGCAGAAAGGAAGCAAAGAAAGAGATTGGTAGAGAGTTGTAGCTGCTCACTGGTAGTAATCGTATGGTAGTGTCCCTCTTCTGGTCATGGAAAGGCTCTTCCCTTCCCCTCCCTCCCTCCCTCTTCCTCCTAGCTCCTCCTCCTCCAGCAAGTAGCAGCTCTAGAAAAGGTTCAGTGCTCCACCAGAACACCCCCCACCATTCATTCCAAAGGCGCCCCTGTCTGCTCTCTGCTGCGGCTGTGAGATTGGAAAAGGGAAATTAGAAATTGGCTATGCTTTGTCCTGGCCTTGCTTGGCATGTCCCTCGCTTTGCTTCTGCCTTTCATTGTCTGGCTTTGTCGTAAGAACAAAGCTTGTGGGGCCCACCACTGCGATTTTAAAAATCTATTTTTTCTTTATTTTGTTAGAATCTTTCCCTCTCACTGGGGGCCCCAGCGCCACACAGGAATCCAACTATGCCCACTGCCTTGTTAAAGTCAACTTTGTGGGTGATTATGTGGCTTGCTGAGGGTTACCACTTACCAGCGTCTCCAATCAGCTCTGTAAGTTGTGTTTCATCGCAACGAAATACAAATTGAAAAAATGGTGTAAGTTGTGTTTAATGGGTTTTACGTCATCCAGATACGGCTAAAAATAGCGATTCGATGTGTTGAGCTCTGATAAGCCCTAATAATTTTAATAAAAAAGAGCATCCATACCAAGCTGTCGACTTCTCTTTTCACAATACCAATATACCATGGGCGGCGGTTACATGGCCGAGATAAATTAAGGAAGGCTTTCTCGTTGACGGAACTAATTGCGTCCATTTCCAAAAAAATATGAAACTAATTGTATGTTTCTTTATTTTATTTTAAGTAGTTGCCTATTCCCTTGGTGATGTACATGTGTATTCATGTGGTATTATCACAGTAAACTTTTAGTAGTGCTTCAGTATGAGATCTTTTTGTTCTACAGAGTTATAACAGCCGCTGATGTGACCATTCCATTAAGGAGGTTTGTTATGTGAACCAGTCCTTGTGGTTAGAGGCCACATGCAAGGCCACTAAGTTGTAGGCCACAACTCTCACATCAGTGATGTCACTGCATAGAGGGGGATCAAGGAGGGTGCACTAATTGCAGATTCCAGTATATAGTCGTGTAGGGTCTATAAAATTTGTCATCACTGTGCAACCAACGGGAAACCACAGATTCCTGGATACTTATCTGGAAAGCTAGGAGCTTTAGTATCTTCCCACTACCGTTGCGTACACACGCCACATGATTCCTTCTGGCAACAAATTACATCACAAAAAGTAGGATTTAGAAAAATTCTCTAAAGTCTTCAAAAATGAAGTACAGGAAAAATCCCGAGAGGCTAAAAGCGCTTGTATACCTACCCGTAAAAAAGCGCTTGAATAACAGCAAAAATAAAAAGATGGTACGAAAGCTTTTTTGAGTTGATGGGGAGGAAACTTCACAGCTACTAAATAGAAATAGGAGTTGTGGGCTGTCTGGCACCAAATTATTTTGGCAGTAGATGCTTTATGAGCTATGCAGTTCCTTTTCTAGAGATCGCAGATGCACTTGCTTAATTAAGTATAGAGTGTGCTTGTTCCCAGGATTGCATCTTGTAAAGCTACATATGTACGGCTAGTCACGTATCTATATGGGATTGGTTAGTGGTTTAATTAATCATTCTTCTCTTGTTAGATCTTTACCTTCCTCAGTTCTCTACGGTTGTTTACTTGGGAATATTAAAATGTAGCAAGTTGTTCGAAACAAGGATCGATTGATTAGCCAAATAATGGTGGTTTAGGTGGGGATACATGTGATCCCCAATACCAAAGTCCAATTGGGGAGGTTAATTATGCCAGACCCAATAGATTTTTCTTCCCAAGGCTGTTCCCTTTCGGGAGCGCCTTAAAGATTGTCAGAATGTTAATTTGCTACAACTTACTATGTAAGTACTACCAACTGCAATTTGCTTGATTCCTCCCATGAGAACGTGTTTCTGCGCCCTGCTCAGGGAGGAAGGCATTAAAAAACTGCTTTGATTCATTATTCCATGACATGTCTAGGAATCTTTGATGCCTCTTGGCAATGTAACAAAGGCAACACAGTACAACCGGTGCCATCTGTTTTTTTTTTTTTTGAAAATTTATCCTTTCTCTTTACATTTGAATGCTTAAAACTCTTACAAAATGTACTTCGAAAACCATGGTTCCGTCAGAAACAAATATTAGACCATCTCACTTTGTTGCTATTTCGTCGATTTGATCATAGTATTATTTACAATTGTGGGAGCAAGGAAGCACGCCCATTTGCAAAATTTTATTCCCCCGGGCTAATATGTTTTCTAGTGCCCACATGTGCTTGTTTATGTCAGCATCCGTTTGCTGCTGCTGCTGCATAGAGAAGTGTACATTGCTCTTGGATCAACATGTGAGAAGACACTAGTTGGAGGTGACATCAACCAATTGATAAAGGTACAAATGCACCGCAAATGCTCAAATGTAGGTTTCCCTGACATCACTAGAGAGAAAGCAAATGCAGTTGCCCACTTTTTCTTTGCTCACTTTCCAGTTTTATATATTGGTTCAGTCACTACCCTAGAGCCCCACTGCAAATACATCTAATTGCTACTTGTCTCATATTTGACCAAAGGCCTTGGTGTTGTTTAGTGGCGTGCCAACACCATCAGCTCCACCAGCCATGGAGAAGGTCTTGTTAATTCCCGCCAATCAGGTGCCCGTTTGGCTGTTAGAATTCTCCGGTAGGCGGGCCCCGACCCCGGTGGACACCTAATGCGTGTGGGACCCGCAACGAGTCACCACCAACACGGATCCAATCTCGGCATCACAGCATGGATGTATGTAAGTAAAACTAATATTAGCCCCATCGTCGCTTGACAGTTAACTTTCCGTGAATGGTTTGCGCTCTGTCTATTTTAGTTCACTAATATAGCCTCTTGTGTGATCTTTTCAGAGGCTGCATCACCTGTTAGTATTTATAGTGTTTTGCTGAAGCTGTTCAATAACGTTGTACAACAGCTAACCTGAGCAGTTTTGTTCTCACAGGAAACCTTTCCTCGGAACCGGTGTTCAAGAATTCAAGAAAAGACTTTGCCCACCAATGGCGATGGCGGCTTACCGAGAAGAACTTGCGTTTCATTTTAGTTTTTGTGCGTGAGCGTGTGCGCGTGTGATTTCTTCAGAGGCTATATTGGTTGTTCAGGTTTAGTTGTTTTCTCTTGGGAGTTAATCATGAAAAAGAGCTGGCTTGATCACATTATCAATTGAGAGATGCAGCCAATAGAGGATACTTGGAATCTGACAACTAAGCCTGAAGCTGTGTCTGAACTGCATCGAACTGTGGGGATTTGGATATTCCAGGTCAAGGGAGGTGATTCATACATGGGTATAATTTTAGCTTCGCTCCATGTACCAGGACAAGTACCCACATAGAGCTCACTGCCGAAAGTTTCTTCTTCGTCGACTTTGCTGCGCCAATGGTATGCTTGGAAGCTTATTCCTCGTCGACTTTGCCGCGCCAATGGTATGCTCGGAAGCTTAGTTCGATCTCCTTGACGGTGTCGATGCCGTGAAGTGTTAGAATGGTATGTATGATTTGGAAAGTATCCGATGTTCTGATGGCAATGCGAATATTCAGGTGACCAAGGTTCGGCATGCTAACAAAGTTTCAAAAATGACAACAGAGTAAAGAGGTGAAAACAGTGGCTCCGTTTTTGTCAAGGGAAAAGGCATCATGTGAACTCCCATTCCATTTCTCCATATCATTGAGAAGTTGTTGGTCTGCAATAACTAGTGAGAGAAGGGAAGACCAAAAACTAAATCTTGCTACTGTGCATAAACATAAGATCAAATATGATGTGCTGGTTGGGAGGGAGCATGCCTGTCCCGATCCATATTTAAGCGATAAACTCGTTATTAATAGTTGTGGTGTCGTCATGGTTAGGGTGTATTTGTATATATAAGCATCAATAATGAAGCATCTTAGTCAAATTAGCATTTCTTTTATATGTTGCTGACAGAGTTCCTACCCTGGTGGCTTGATCCCTCACCCGTGCAATTAAACAAGATGCAACACACACAGAATAATACAGGCACAGCTTACGTCAGTGCAACCCGTTGAATATGCTGGTCAGAGATCAGGGGGAGTCTGTGAACCACATGCCCCATGTTCACAGCAGTTATCTACCTAATGGGGTTCATGGTTACAGTAGATTAGATCCATCAAAGTTCAGGCGAGGCGCACCACATTTCGGCACCGTGAGAGGGCCGTCTGTTCAGCTAGATTTAAGTCTTGGAGATATGCATTAAAAGGTTGTTCTCACACAGGCAAAAGCATGCTGACCATGTTGCGGCATTTCCGGTGGCAAGGAGGGTTCGTCATGAGAACGCTTCTGAACACTCGTTGTACAGTAAGCATCTAATTTTCTGCTCTTTTCAGCGGCGGGCTGGGAATGGCTGGAACGGCATACGCATACCAAAAGCTGGCTGAGTTGTAAGCGGTGGATGATCGGTCGGTGGAAGCTTGCCGAGCACATTCAGAGATTTCATCTTCTGCAGCTCCTTCCCTGAAGGGAATAAGGACATAGTACAGTCAAACATTCAGGCTTTCTAAACATATTTATGATGTGTGAAAAATACAAATTACAAACTGGAGGAATGTTAATGCAAGCTCAAAGTTGCGAAGAAATCAGATTGAAGAGTACCTTCTTCGATCAAGAGATTGACTGCCCGTTTCTCCAGCTCAATGGCATGCTTGCTCCGGCCAGCAGATGACAAAGACTGAAGCACTACAGTTAAGACAAGGAATACAATGTATTAGATAGCAGTTGCGGTAAATTTGTTTGTCAACTAAGAATAATGAACTTACTGCGGACATATTCATCCTGTCCCGACTGCTCATTATTTCTCAGGAATGCCTGCAGCCGAAGAAATCTCGCTTTCCAAGCTTCATCACCTGATTTTTGCGAATCAGACGGATTACGTGCTGTAGTAGTAGCTACAGCATCGTGAGATGCTGTACTAGTAGCCACACCATTACAAGGTGATGTATTAGCAGCTGTAAAGTTCTGAGGCATTGGGGTAGACACAACATTGCGTTGTGGCGGACTAGCAGTCACAACAACACTTGCATGAACAGCAACCTTCCCTGGAGATTGTTTTGCAGGAGAAAGGTGAGTCGATAAAATTGCAGGGTGCAATGCAGGGACAGTAGCAGCAGTTGCTGATTGAGACGCGGAAACAGAAGCTGATTGATTATGAGACACTTTGGCGGTAACAGCACCTGCGGCAGGAGATACGGCAACAGGAGCTGACTGAGTATGAGGCACTTTGGCAGTGACAGCAGCCGTGGCAGGAGATGCGGAGACAGGAGCTGATTGAGTATGAGACTGTTTCGCAAGAGAAAGGTGAGTCGGCAAAGTTGCAGGGTGCAATGCAGAGACAGTAGCAGCAGCTGCTGACTGAGACGCAGAAACAGGAGCTGATTGAGTATGAGGCACATTGACGGTAACAGCAGCTGCGGAAGGAGATACGGAAGCAGGAGCTGATTGACTATGAGACTGTTTGGCAAGAGAAAGATGAGTCGGCAAAGTTGCAGGGTGCAATGCAGGGACGGTAGCAGCAGCTGCAGATTGAGACGTGGAAACAAGAGATGATTGAGTATGAGGGACATTGACGGTAGAAGCAGCTGTGGCAGGAGATGCGGAAACAGAAGCTGATTCAGCACGAGGCGTATTGTTCTGATGCTTCAAACCTTTTCCCTGCAGCCCACCTATAGCAGGTTTCTTCGAGCTCAGAGAAGTGGTGCTCTCTGCTCCAGCAGAAGTGCCTCCTTTGCTGTGGTCTGTTTCAAGCTTCCTGCGCACATATACAAGATGTCCATTCGCCCCTGGATTTCCTGGCGCGTGATGCTTGGTTGGGCTCAGAGGGGCATTAGGTTGCGGCCTCTTGCTGCCAACGGCCGCAGCAAGTTTGTCCTTAGAAAATGCAGAAGCTCTGGCTTGCTGATTAACAGCATTCTTGGATTTCTTAGGTGATTCCCTCAGTGCCGCCTTTTTCTCTGAGATCGAATGTGGGTTGTCACCAGCAGGCATGGTGCCTCTGCAGAACTGCAGCCAGTCGACCTGGATTCAAATATCTATTCATCAGTGATGATTTTGAAAAGTAGGTACTACGAATATCAGCAGCAAAACAAGCTATCAAATCAACATGTACTCCCTCCGTTTCTTTTTACTTCGCATATAAGATTTGTCTGAAGTCAAATCTTGTAAAGTTTGACCAACTTTATAGAAAAATCTATCAACATCCACAATATGAAACCAATACCATTAGATGCATCATGAGATTAATTTTTATATTACATAATTTTGATGTTGTAGATGTTTATACTTAATCTAAATTTGGTCAAACTTTATAAAGTTTGACTTTGAACAAATCTTATATGCGGAGTAAAAAGAAACGAAGGGAGTACCAACTTGCTACACTCCACTTAAAATTATGAAGTTTTTCCTGCATTTGGCAGTTTCCAGTCACAATCTAGTACCCATTGCACAACTACAAGACCTCTACTTATGCTTCTGTCCAGTACTAAATGCTAGTGCAGCTGGTCAACCTGGATGTATTCATTCCAATGTCTACTCATCAGTGCTGAATTTGCAAAGCGGTACTACATAACTACAGATGTTCACAGCCACCACATTACCCAACACATATCAACTTGCAGGTTCGATGTGGCGAACATGTGGGGTGGTTCTTTTTTTGCATCACGGTTCCTAGTCGGTCAAAAAATCTTGCTATGTTCATCTACATGCCACTTAAGTTTAGAAATTTTGGTTGCATTTGTTGTGCAGTTTCCAGTCACTACCACATACTCATCGCACGATTACACGACCTTTGCATATGATGTTATCTACAAACTACAATATGCTAGTGCAGTTCAAGTACAGCGCTTAGATGAAAAATCGCGCGAACATTACAGTACAATAATTTTTTTTGGCTCCTCTCCACTACCTACCTAGTAAGTGGCGAAACGATATGGTTTATGCGGATTCAGGGCTGCTAATCTCTAAAACGAAATTCTTAAAAAACGGTTCATCCATACATATATACTGCAACAGACTGTCGCTTTCTATGAAAACAAACAGGCCACGGCTACGCTAACTACAAGATGAGATGTGTTGTCCACTCCGCAGCCAGTTCAATTCTACACATTATTTATCAGTCAGGGTTAATGGCAGTACCAGAATGTAATTAAGCAAATGAAATCAACTCATGTAAGAGCATCCAATTCCTATCTGTGTCGAAAACGCCAGCTTCACATGCCCTCTCTGGCCCAAAGATGAAGAGACCTCGGACGGGGAGAGGCTACGGCATTCCACCAAGAACCACACAGCCGACCGGCGGCGAGCACATATATACTGTAAAAGACTCGCTTTTTCTATGAAAACTAACAGGTTATCCGGGAAAAAAACAGGCCATTGATATGCTGAGAAACAGGATGCATTGTCCACTCTGCAGTGAGGTTAATTCTAGGCATCATGAATCAGGATTACTCTATGTAATAATACCACGAGTACCAGAATGTAATTAAGCAAATGCAACCAAAGTAAGGGCGAGCACCCAATCCAATCCAATCCAAATCGAATCCACTCTCCCTGTCGCAACGCGCCGAGCTATCTTTGCCCCTGAAGACGAAGAGGACCGCCCGGGGAGGAGAATAAGAAGGAAGAAGCACCACCGGCGGCGCTCCAGCAAGAACGACGCCGCCGGCGACGCATCCGGGATTGCGGAGGGGAGGGAGGGGGGGAGGCGGGATTGGGGCATTCGGCCGCATCACTCACCTGGTGCTGGTGCTGGTGGTGGTGGCCAGCGCGCCGTCGTCGGGGGTAGGCCGGCGGGTCCGGGGGGGACCTAGGGTTTATCGGCGGGGGCGGGGGCGGGGGCGGGGGAGTGTAGCAGCTGGCGCTTGCTGGAGAGAGTGGAGACCGGAGCTGTGGGGGGCGTGGAGGAGAGAGTATTGGTAGTGGGAGTGTGGGGGCACGCGGCGTGCGGACAGCGTATGGGCCTCCTGGACCTGCTGCAAAGAAAGAAGACACTGCCACTGGCACGGCCTTTTACCACCACTTATTCTGTTTTTTTACTCAAAGAGTGTGTTATAAAATAATTGTAAATAAATATGTAATTATTAATACTTTAAATTGTTCCATGAAAATTAAAAATAATTCCAATGAATATTTAATTATGAATTTTATGTGCATTTCAAATAAAATAATGTCTCTTTAAAAAAAAATTATACTGTTTTGCAAAAGTGCTGCTCTTGTATCTTAAATAAAAAATGTTTCCAATACTTGAAAAAAATTCTTCGGTAAAAATCATTAAAAAACTGCATATAAAGTTCCATAATAAAATATTTTAGGACTACAAAAATAAATGCATGAATACATTAAAAAAAGGTTTATAATAATGGTCGTGGTCGATCCAGGTGTGGACGTGGACGTGGTCGTTGGTGTACACCGTCTCGATGGTGTACTTGTCGTTTGCTTCAACGTCAAACTCGTAGTGTAATGGCGGCCTTGGACCGCAATCCCAGAAGGCCATGGCGTTCTTCTTCTCCGGGCGGAGAAGGCTTTTCTCTCCCCTTGGTTTGGCGAGCGTGAGTGTGGGTAGTCGGAGAGAATGAGAAGAAAGAGTGTGTGGCATGTGTTCCGTAGAGATGTCCAGTCTTTTGTTTGTCTAAAACCGTCCTACAAAGGTTTGCATCCAATAATCGCGTCCGCTCTCCATGCCAACCGCTATGCATACAACCGGCACGAGCGATTTTACAACCAAATCAATGTGCATCTTATGTAAAAAATAATGAAAAAATGATTTAATTTCAACAAACACATACTAGTCCAACGGTTGTGTGTACAAGCATTTTTCGGTCAGTCCGGGTTCCAAACCTAGCCCACTCTTTTTTTTTGAATTTTTATGAGATGTACATCCATCCTTCGATATTAATAATGCACCATGATTTTAACCCATTGGTTGACAATGAAGGTTTGCCATGATAAAAAACTACTTTGTCATGCATTAACGAACATACATGATGGATTAGTCATTCCATCACCTATACAGGATTATATGTGACAATTCTGAAATTTGTCAATAGGGATTTTGTCACTGGAAATCCTTTAATTGTAGCGTCTGGATTTGCACCCAGAATTCGCACTACTTGGCGGCCTAGAGTCGGACGACGCGTGGCATTTTGATCACTAACCACTGCTTCATCACCTTTTTGAAAATGGGGACGGATGATGAGCATGGCTAGGTACTCGTCACCCTTGATCTACATGTAGAACCGGATTAGCTCTCGTGCGCCCTCCTCATAACTATTCCTCGGCTTTCTCCCAATCGTTTGCGTCACCCTCATGGCATCCACCCTGCCAAGGAGGTTCACCCTCCTGAGCCAATGGTTCATGGGGATGGTGTCCTCATCGACCTCATCGTCTTGCAAAAAGAAAAAACGACATTAGCAAACACTGATGATTGGTAGTTGCCAAACATGGTGGTGTTATGATCCAAAATTAGCACGGCAGTTGCCAAAATGCAGTGCTATGATCTAAACGTAGCACTACATCTTTGGCAACTGCCACTCATGATCTAAACAGGGTGATGACACTGAAGATGGGCTAGTTGCAGTGCTATGATCTTAGAATGGTAGTGATGATCTAAACATGTGCATGTGCAAACCAGGGAGCATACCATTGTACATGGACATGATGCGAACCACATATATAGCATGCCACTGATGATTGCAATCATCAGTGACACTTCACATTTGCAGCATTCAGCGCTACAATGTACATGAGCATGCATATTTGTCGTACCTACACTAATCACCATGCATGTAGGCTAAACATAGCACAAACCAAATAACATCTACACAGCCATATACACAAGCATCTATACACATCAATAGAAGCATCCGAGCAAAAGGGAATGGGGGATCGGATCTAATCCGATCCATGTCTAGTACAAAGCAAAAAGGAAAGGGAAATTGAAGCACATGCACGAGCAAAGTGCAAGAGATAACTTACTGGAGAGCTTGCCACATGAGCAAACCCCGATGAGAAGGAGGGGATGCCCAACGATGAGCCGACATTGCCCACGTCAATGTCGGTGTTGCTGGTCCCTTGCGCGTTGGAGGACGAGGGAGGCCGTCGGCCAACAATCGAAGGCGCTTGTCAAAGAGCGCGCAGGCCTTCTAGGATTGAACGCGCCCGCTGGTGGTCGAGGAGAAAACCCTCGAATGAGGGTAAAAATACCCCTCCCGTGACCCCGGAGAGAGGCGTCGTAGATGGGCCCTCCACCATCGCTGATGACGTCCCCTGCCCTGGTGGCGCATTGGCTACATGTATGTGTGTGTGTGTGGGGGGGGGAGGGGTGTGTGTGCAGGGGACGAGGAGGGCCGCTCTTAGATTGCCCGTGTTGGCTAGGCCGACCACCCACCGCTCGTGAATGGGGTTGTCTTGTCGCTGGCGATGGGGGTTAGGGGGCGGCATGATAGTGGACGTGGTATAACAACGACAGAGAGCAATGTACGATGAAAAGAGTGGGGAGAATGAGAGAAAGGGGGGTGTGAAAGGGGTAGTGGGTAGTGGGGATGACATGAGGGGCCTTGTGTAAAACAAATTTTATCATTACTGATGAATTACCGACATTGGACGGCACTGACCTCAGATGAAACAAGGACCAGTTCACCCGGAAGCAGCAACCATTGAACGGCACTGAACCTCCTCCAAATTCATCCGATTATAAAATTGCATCACGTGATCCGCGCCACCACATACAAATAATGTACACCAGCGCGGCGGCGACCCCGCCAATTTTTTAAATATATATCAGCGGCAGTGTCAGTGACTCAGTGTGCCGATCTCTTCTGAATCAATCAACCATCATCGATCGATCGATCCTCAGTCCAAGCAACAACCAGCGTTCGTACGTCGGCAATGGATCACGGCGCGAAGCGGGTGGCCATCGTCGGCGCCGGCACGAGCGGGCTGGCGGCGTGCAAGCACCTCTTGGCGCGCGGGTTCCGGCCGGTGGTGTTGGAGGCCGGCGAGTCCGTGGGCGGGCTCTGGACGCGCACGCTCGCCTCCACCAGGCTCCAGTCCCCCGCCGCCGCCTACCGCTACTCCGACTTCCCCTGGCCCGACTCCGCCGACGCCTTCCCGTCCCACGGCCAGGTCGTCGACTACCTCGCCGCATACGCTCGCCGATTCGGCGTCGACGCGTGCGTCAGGTTCCGGACCCGCGTCCTTGCCGCGGAGTACGTCGGCGACAAGCCGGACGGCGCGGAGGAGCTGTGGGAGAGGTGGAACGGCAACGGCGAGGCCTTCGGCGACGGCACGGGCGTCTGGCGCCTCACCGTGAGCCAGAGTGTCGGCGAGACGGAAGCGGAGGAGGTGCTGGAGTTTGACTTCTTAATCCTCTGCATCGGCAGCTTCAGCGGCGTGCCCAACATCCCGGCGGCGTCCCCGGGCCCGGAGGCGTTCCGGGGGCGGGTGCTGCACTCCATGGAGCTCTCCGACATGGCGGACGCGGACGCCGCCGCGCTGCTCAAGGGGAAGCGCGTGGCCGTCGTGGGCTCCGGCAAGTCGGCCTTCGAGATCGCCGCCGAGTGCGCGGAGGCCAACGGCGCGGCCACGCCGTGCACGATGGTGTGCCGGAACCCGCAGTGGCTGCTGCACCGCGCGGACGTCTGGGGCGGGCTCAGCATCGGGTACCTCTACATGAACCGCTTCGCGGAGCTCATGGTGCCCCGCCCCGGCGCCGGCGCCGCGTCCCGCCTCCTCGCCGCGCTGCTCGCGCCGCTCGCGTGGGCGGTGTCGGCGGCGACGGGGGCGTTCTACCGGAGGGCGATCCCGATGCGGGAGCACGGGATGGAGCCCGGGCACGGGTTCGCGCGGTGCGTGTCGTCGTGCCTCATCTCCATGCTCCCCGACGGGTTCTACGACATGGTGAAGGAAGGCAGCGTGGCCTTCGCGAGGAGCAAATCCTTCGGCTACTGCCACGACGGCCTGGTGCTCGACGACGGCGAGAAGCGGGTCGTGCCGGCGGACGTGGTGGTCCTGGCAACGGGGTTCCGCGGCGAGGAGAAGCTGAGGGACATGTTCGCGTCGGCGCGGGTGAAGGGCATCATCTCCGGCGACGGGGCGGCGGCGGCGCTGTACCGGGAGAGCGTGCACCCGCGGGTGGCGCAGATGGCGGTGGTGGGGCGCGCGGAGGGGCTGAACAACATCTACGCGAGCGAGATGACGGCCAAGTGGGTGGCGCGGCTGCTGGACGGCGCGTTCCGGCTGCCGGGCGTGCGGCGGATGGAGGAGAGCTGCGCGGAGTGGGGCAGGTACTACGCGCGGCGGAGCGGCGGCGGCGGGGAGGGGCAGCGGCCGTGGAGGCCGTGCCTGGGCGGGGTCAACGTGTGGTACAACGACGAGCTGTGCCGCGACATGGGGTGCGACCCGAGGAGGAAGACGGCGAAGGGGCTGGGCCTCCTCGCCGAGTGGTTCCAGCCCTACGGCGCCCTCGACTACGCCGACATCCAGTAAAAATGAAGGGCACGCCGTCGACCAGGGAAGCCCAGTGGAAGAATCCGTGTGTTTTAAAACAAGATTTTTACGAGATTTAGTTATTTTGAAAATACTTGGATCATAGCAGAATTCAAATTCTAATGTTTGCTCTTTGGGGTCTTAAAGCATCTTCAACGCACTATCTCTAAATTTTAAGCAACCAGTTAAATCATTGGGAGCGAACATTAGAAAAAGAAAAATGATAACGGTCACACATGTGGGTGCAGTGTTCTTCGCTCACACGCTTGATCACTACTCCCTCAGTTTTTAAAACGTTACTATATTATGGGACATATTATGGGACGGAAGGAGTACCACGCATCTAATCTGCACGATTTTTAGCACACTTGAGGTTGCCACGTCATGTTTTGAAAACGTGTGGGCTGTGTGATGATTCGACCTGACATTTTTCGTGTTGATTCCTTCGCAACCGGGCGACGTCTTGGTATCCTCGGTCAAAGTCGATATATGTGATATGTAGCTATTATGCGCTTACTGTTTTTAGGTCTGGTGCTATAGATTAGACCCAATAAATGGATTTATTCATGTTTGGATAGATCAATTACAATATTAGAAATGATTATGGTGATGATTATAATTTATAAACGGTAGGTCAGATTGAAACGTGTTCTGCATTTACTTGCTTAGAATTTTGTCTAGTATCATAAAATTTGCTCATTTGCCACGTTTGCAATTGTTAACATGATGTTTTCATGTTAATTACAAATCATGCCATTATAAATGAATTGTGATAACAAATTAACCGTAACTCATGCCTATTTCTTATTTGTGGGATATGATAATTCGTTTTTTGTATGTAGCTTATGGGACAAGGTAATTCTCATTTTTTGGACATGACAATTCTTATTTTATGAGACATGACAATTCCTATTTTGTGTGACATGACAATTCCTATATGTTGTCATGAATGCACATATTTATTAAATACGACAATTATTATCTGTTGTACATGGAAATTCAGTATTAGTTGTACATAAAAGTTCTTTATTTATGTGACATGATATTTCTTATTTGTGCCATGGCAATTCTTATATGTTGCCATGAGGGTACACATCTATTAAAACACAACAATTTTTGTTTAAATTTTGGAAATGTCTTCTTTTTAAGCACAAACATGATTTTTTTGCCATGGTTTCAATAGTGTAATAGGTTTTCACTCCCATGGAAAAAATAAGAATTTTCCATGTAAAAAAGATCACATCGTAACATATATAAAAATAATATAAAAAATAAACCCCAAACATTCTTATTTATAGGGCATGGCAATTTTTATTGTAGAATATGTCAATTCGTATTTTGTAGGACATGAAAATTATTATTCCTAAGACATAACAATTGTTTTGTAGGACATGTAAATTCTTATTTGTAGTATATGACAATTCTTCTTAATAGGACATGGTAATTCTTATTTGTGGTACATGATACTGTGCAAAACACGTCAAGTTTTGTTGAAAATGTAGGAAATGATTATTTTGAATAAAACATGACAAAGTTGCCATGGTTACAATAGTGCCATAGGTTTTCACCCCATTGTAATTTTGGTATATTTTTTTAGATTATTTTATATAGGTTGTGATGGATCTTTGCACATGGAAAATTCTTATTTATTCACATGGAAAAATCATATCATTTTATTTTTCAAATAATTCATGTTAAATTATTTTTTATCTGGGATGAAAATTCTTATTTTGTATATACCTTATGTGACATGTTAATTCTTATTTGCAGAACATTATAATTTTTGTTTGTGCGACATGTCATATATATGTGGGTCATGGAACTTCTTATATGTCTGACACGACGATTCTTTTTGATATGTTTATCTTATGATTTTTTTTCCTTGTCAAATTTTTTATTTTTTACTATGTCAAATTGTTCAAATTTAGTAGAAAATTTTCTATACAAATTTGCATGGCAGTTTTATATGTACTCGCATGAAAATTTTATATTTTTACTACCATGGAAAATTTAGTTTCATTTTGTTAGAAACATGAAAAAATTAATTATAAATCGTGGATTTTTTTTTATTAATTTGCCATGCCTTTTGTGTTAAAAATAGTTGTCTTCATTGTTTATTCTATATTTTTCCACGGTAAGTTTTTACCACATCATTATTTTTCAAACATAATTTTTTGACATGAAAATTCTGTCAAATTGCCATGGATTTAGAATAATTTTTACCATAATTTTTATTTAGGAATCCAATTGCCTTGGGATATTTGTAGTAAAGTTTATCTTCTTTACTATTTTGTTTCCATAGGAAATTTGATCATGTATAAATTATTTTTCTTGTATTAAACATGCACAAATTTATTTTAATTTAAGATTGGTAATTTTTACTGTACACTACATAGCAAAATACTCACTACATATTTTTTTTTTATCTTTTGTTTTGTTTTTTGCCAAAAGGCTTAGGAAGGCCTATTGCTAGCGTTAGGTGGGTGTAGGGGCCATCCTGCCAAACGAAATTGTTCGGTACCTGTAGGGGGATCGTACCGAATGAAACATTTTGTACTCCTCGCTCCCTACTACACGTCCGATTGTTATCCCGTTCCTAGAAAAAACTACTATGACGCAACATTAAAAAACTAAAGGTAAATACTTGCTACCTCTACTATCATTTACGAAAACAACATGCATAAACTTTACGTATGAGTAGATTCTTTATTACCAGACATTAAAATCTATAAAATCAATAAATACTATAAAGGCATACAACTGAAATGATGTAAGGAAAAAATATATATTAGCATAGTATGGAATCATTAATACAGTGAAACCACAACAAAGATGTAGAATATTTTACATACATAATGAAATATGTAGCATATGCATTCAGGCATAAGTCGTAGGTTTGCGGCCTCTCCCCAGATAAGAAGATAAAGTGCTATATATATAAGTTTATAATTTTTAACTTCCTTCACCAACCTGCATGTGCAAACAAAGAGGTATAGCACAAATAAGACAATAATTCCCAGAAACTCGTTCAAAGCTGATTTTGAAGTACCCATAGTTAGATAAAAAGGAAAAAAAGAAATGCAATAGCATGTTTACCATATGTTAATTAATCTCCTCAAATACTTGCACCAGGTCAGATATTTATTGAATGTTTTCTCCAATAGTTCATCTAATGCTCTGTCATCAAGCTGTTAAGAGACATAATAAAATTTCATTTTAACTTGTGAACCAAGAAGATTGATGAAGGAAAATACTATGTAAGAGTATAAGTACCATTATAGCAGAGGATGCGTTGGGATTCAGTCGAGCATACATATTTGCAAGGAAAAAAATAAGATGGTCCCTTTGATTGGCGACATTTCCTCTCTATCAACAGGAAAGGAAAGGAAGCCAAATTATTTAGATTAAATGCAAGAGGACAAGACTATCAGAGCATTAAACAACGAGAGAAATAGCTATTCTATCTTCAATTCAAACCAACTTTGCAGCCATAGAAAAATATCCGTATAAGATGTTTCATCCGTGATGGTAACTAATGGAAGACCGCGTACATTGAAGACAACATACATCGCAACCTTGATCTGTATTATAGTACATATACGTACAAATTTATGGGTTGGTGTGTGTGGGGGGGGGGGGAATGGTCCCCATACACCTTTTTTTTGCAACGTAATTTTTATGAGTTACCATTTATCAAAGTGCATCTCTTGTTTAATATGTGTGTAAGTGTGCCAACGTATAATTTTTTTGAAGGTGCATTTAGGTTTTTTGTTTGATTTCCTTTATTGGTCATTTTATATAATAGGAAGGAAAAATGAGTACATCATAAAAGACTACAGTAATAAGAAAATTTATTAAGTAAAATAGGCCCCACCCAACAAAAACTTAGACCATCATATCATAATCAACCAAATTTATGTTGCATTCAAATGTTTTTTTTTTGATAAAGGAGAGCTGTCTCTCCGATTTCATATAAAGAAATCATAATTAATGTTCATTACAAGCACCAAACTACCCATCTACTAGACACCCTGAACTGAAAAGCCCCAGGCTCTAGTAGGATTCTTACCCCTAACATCCAGACCTGAATATTACAAGCCAAAGTCTACCAAATTTTTCATCCCTGACCAGTTCTAGGAAATATATAACTTCTAGATATATCTAACATGCTTAAGTTATTGGAGACAGCAAAAATGCCATGGTACGAAATCGCAACTTCTGTAAATTCTTCATCTTCATCCTGCCAGCCTGAGGATGTTGTATTGCATTCAAATGTAATCTGGATAAGCTGAAAGCTGCCAAGGACCTCACAAACAAGGTGTCTAAATAGACGCCCATATGTAATTCTCCTCTCCTCTTTGTTTTGACTTTGCTACACCAAAGATAATGAAACAGGTGGACATATTGAGATGCGAAATTCGTTCTCCGATGGGGTTCCTAGCGTGTTTTCATCGAGTCAAAAACTAATCGTTCGTCTACAAGTCTGGAGGGTGAAGCCATATGGCATTATTCCAGCCCTTCATATGATCACCGGCATGCCGTCTCCCTCCGTTCCGATTTCAAATTTCACTAGCGCCTCACTGTCCCCCGTGATGGCGTAGAGCTCCCCGTTGCAGAAGGCGATGTCGATGATCCACCCTTTATTGCAGCGAAGCCGGGCCGTCTGAGCAGCCAATTCTGCTTAAGGCGACGCCGGACCCGTCTTGTAAGATGGCCGCCAGGACGCAACCATCACCGGAAGTAGGGTCTCGAGAGAAGATGATTTTCTGGAAGAGGCAGTGAAGCATGGGGCGAGAGGAGAGCTTCACCTCGACACCGGAGAAGAGGTTCACGACGATGAGGCCGTGGTCGTCCATCGTCGCAAGCCAGCCTCCGTCGTAGGAGCCAAGGAACACCTTGCTAGGGGCGCCAAAGGACCAGCTGTAGTCGGGGCCGCACAGGTGGCTCCTTCCCGGGGTTTTCCATGGCGAGAGGAGCAAAAGGGGCTCGACGGAACGCGCTGGCTGTCGCGACGCGGCGGCACGCCACGACTTGCAGACGGCGGAGAAGCTCACGCAGTCGCGCGGGGAGGTTAACCTGAAGCCAACCATGGCATGGAGGTCGTCGGGGAGGTCGGACCACCGCGCCGCCGCCGCCGCCGGGCTGTCCCCTGTTTCAGCCGTCTGCGAGATCGACATCTCCATGTGTTCCTAACTTTCTATGGATCACGAGTACCTACTACCTCCTTAATTTAAGACAGAACCTAAACCAAGCCTTCTCAGGCCATTAGAGATTTCAGCCGTCGGATGAAGCGTTTTGGTCATCCCTGGTTGTCTAGAGCATTGTTCTCTCCCGCATGGGCTAATCATGGGCCGAATGTCCCGGGCCGCTATTCTGCAGGCCGAATCAAAAGCATCTCGTTCAGTAACAACGGCTAACGTAGGATGCAGATCGAACGACCATTATTCTGCCGTGTGTCCTCATAGCCCCACGTCCCCACCCACGCCTTTGTGTACACAACCCGCTCCCCACCCCAGCCCCTCTTAGCCTTGGCTAGGGCAGACCTTGGTGCGCCGACGCTGCCATCGTTGCAACGGAGAAACGTATAGATCGACGAAAATGGAGTAGATCACCAAGAATCATTGCGGAGTTGAGCGGATCACCAAGAATCATTGCGGAGTTTAGCCGGTCACCAAGAATCATTCCACAGTCGCATTGTTCTCTCCCGCATGGGCTAATCATGGGCCGAATGTCCCGGGCCGCTATTCTGCAGGCCGAATCGAAAGCATCTCGTTCAGTAACAACGGCTAACGTAGGATGCAGATCGAACGACCATTATTCTGCCGTGTGTCCTCATAGCCCCACGCCCCCACCCACGCCTTCGTGTACACAACCCGCTCCCCACCCCAGCCCCTCTTAGCCTTGGCTAGGGCAGACCTTGGTGCGCTGACGCTGCTGTCGTTGCAACGGAGAAACGTATAGATCGACGAAAATGGAGCAGATCACCAAGAATCATTGCGGAGTTGAGCGGATCACCAAGAATCATTGCGGAGTTTAGCCGGTCACCAAGAATCATTCCGGAGTCGCATTGTTCTCTCCCGCATGGGCTAATCATGGGCCGAATGTCCCGGGCCGCTATTCTGCAGGCCGAATCGAAAGCATCTCGTTCAGTAACAACGGCTAACGTAGGATGCAGATCGAACGACCATTATTCTGCCGTGTGTCCTCATAGCCCCACGCCCCCACCCACGCCTTCGTGTACACAACCCGCTCCCCACCCCAGCCCCTCTTAGCCTTGGCTAGGGCAGACCTTGGTGCGCCGACGCTGCCGTCGTTGCAACGGAGAAACGTATAGATCGACGAAAATGGAGCAGATCACCAAGAATCATTGCGGAGTTGAGCGGATCACCAAGAATCATTGCGGAGTTTAGCCGGTCACCAAGAATCATTCCGGAGTCGCATTGTTCTCTCCCGCATGGGCTAATCATGGGCCGAATGTCCCGGGCCGCTATTCTGCAGCCCGAATCGAAAGCATCTCGTTCAGTAACAACGGCTAACGTAGGATGCAGATCGAACGGCCATTATTCTGCCGTGTGTCCTCATAGCCCCACGCCCCCACCCACGCCTTCGTGTACACAACCCGCTACCCACCCCAGCCCCTCTTAGCCTTGGCTAGGGCAGACCTTGGTGCACCGACGCTGTCGTCGTTGCAACGGAGAAACGTATAGATCGACGAAAATGGAGCAGATCACCAAGAATCATTGCGGAGTTGAGCGGATCACCAAGAATCATTGCGGAGTTTAGCCGGTCACCAAGAATCATTCCGGAGTCGAGCGGCTCAGATCGCTGTCGTTCTAGGCTGAGCCTCCAATCTTGCAGGGGAAAATAGATCATGTCCATGGCAGATGGCGGTGGCCGGTCACTTCCTCCATCCTGTACAGGTTTGTGTATGATCTTACCTCCTTCCGTGCATCCCTATTTCTATGAATCGCTTACTTTGTCTGGTCCTATGATGTTGAATGGGATAGAAAGATGAGAGGTTGAGCACCTGAATTACTAGGCGCCAATAGACAATTTCTTCATCCATGCCCCCCCCACACACACACACATATATATATACACACACACATATATGTTCGGGCTCCCCCGACCTCGACCTCCAGCGGTGCGGGCCTCTCTCATGGTTGCAGCAGTGTCCCAGGCACGTCGTCATGAAGACATACACCATGCTTACGGCCTACATCCGCGCTGGCCATGCCGTCCTCTACATGTACAAGGAGAAACGAGCAGAAGAACATGGACGTCATATATCGTGTGTCTTTCACTCCATGAATTCCAAATCAGGTTACCCTATCAAGTTCAGTACAATATTTTAGTGTCGCTTCTAAAATGTCAATTTACTTGTCCTTCTTCAAACATGTAGTTGTACAATTCTACTACCTTAAATATATGTAATTTTTGTGCTCAGTTTGCACATAAATATTCAGAAAAAAGTTCAGTGTGTAATCCAGAATTGAAATTTATGCTAATTATGCTTTAGTTTTGGTGGCCCTTGCCCCCTTTTCTGTATCTTCTCTCTTTTATGCATTCCTTTCCTAAGGTCAGCTTGGTGGCTAAAGTGATTTGCAAATCAAGCATAGCAAGAACACTGACCCATAAAGATGTAGTATCTTCAGTATTTAATTTGGATGTCACATTTTAACTTTTTGCCATAACCGTGGTGTGTGGTAATGCTAATATGTACCCTGTCTTTTCTGCCTCCCTTTTCAATTTTTCTTCGTGATCTGTTTGGAGGCCAAAGTGATTTGTAGCTAGAGCATTACTTGAGCACTAACCCAGGAAGTTGCATTGACTGATGCAAACTTGCTACTTATTGGAGGTTTGGAAGCGCGAGGACTGAATGCATAGCACATATAATCTTACTAAGCTCTTTCAAAATAAAAGGGAAAAACTTATCTAAAATGAACTTTAACCTGTGCATTGTTTTGTATTTTACCTATGCATCTCAAATGGAAACCATTTGTCTCTGAACTCATTGATATATGTATTCATGTAATCCTAGATCGTTGGATGGACATACAGATTGGTTGGTCGTTGTGTGAGATGGGGAACTGGATCCTTCGTATTTGTATCTGAGTTCAAGGATGCAATTTACTCTTCATGTGGGTGATGGCCTCATGGTCCATCCTTCCGCGAACACAGGTGATCTGCGAGGCATATCGGAGTGGATCCAGCTGACACAGCGAACCAGGTCGATGCCTCCTCTAAGCGAAATTGCTGCACTGAGATTTCGGGGACGCAATTATTCTTCAGTTTTTGTGCACACATTCATGTGGGTGATATGTCCATCCTTTCACTGCCTCGATACAGGTACATGCATATATTCTTCGTCCCTTACCTCTTCATTCACCTATTCCACTCCGGCAACACAACATCCATCAACATGATGCTTGCCTTGGATTCCCTATTTTTCTTTGCATTTTATGTATAATTTCTCTTCCACCAAACAATTACATTGTGCTGATATCATCTCAATAAAAAAATTGTACATACATGCGTTCATAGTGGCGGTGGTCAATGATTTCGGCAGATCTTGGCAACCGCTGGTCAATTTTTGTAATATGGAATCTCATAATCTTGAATGGCTTTTGAAATCTGGAAAGGTAATTACTTATACTATAATTCCAGAGCTTATCCTTCACTGTTTTACCATCCATATTTTTACCCCACATGATTTATGAGATTGTATGTTTCTGTGTTATTCATACCATGGTGCTACTTGTTGTTGTATGGACTCAGAGGTATGATTATTACTACGTGAGTCTTTTCTCTGTATGCACCTTTTTCCTATCTAGGGGAAATTTATTTGATGCTTAGATGCCAATTGAAGTGCATATTCCAATCATTGTGCTTGTATACATGACGTGTTTCGACATCCTAATCTACCCGTTCCAGAAAACCAAAACATAGTCATCATTGCTCGCCCCTCCAAGGTCAGTGGGATCCTCCTCAAGTAAGAACAACAATACTTTTAATGTTGAGATCAATAATTTGGGCCCATTTCTATTTTGATAGTGATTTTCTTATGAAATGAGCCAACAAACCTTTGCTATCTCTACTAGAAAGTGCAATACAAATAAAGTTGTAGTTTATTTTAGAGCTGTGTAAATTTATGGTTTCTTAATTGCTTCATTTGCAGTGTGCCTTTGATTGTGGATATAAAGAAAACAAGTACTCCCTCTAAAGTTGTACTAAACGCGCGTCAAATAATTTGGATCGGAGGGAGTACTATTTTATGAGAAAGTGTAGATAATAATGAAATGGCATCATTCTTCAGAACTTAAGCACATATTTTTTATCAACATAAATTCAGAGTATCAGGGCACGTTATTGCCCCTGCAACTGCTAGCATCTGGAAGTGTTTACTTGAATGTTCCTATCACCCTTCTTAGAAATCTATTAAAACAAAGCATCATCAGCGTCATTATGATTCAAAACTATACACTACTTGAGTACTTAGTTTTACTTCAAACATAATTTAGGATTTTTCATCGGAAGTGGTTTGGATTATATATTAATCAAGTTATACTTGAGTACTTGACAGTACCAACATCTTAACTTTAAGTTGCATTATATATTATCATAGATATTGTACTTTTTCTCATTGTGTGGATTGTTTTTCTCTAAATTATGTGAACAAACTTAGGACATTGTACCATTGTCTGAAGGTAATTCATCACGTACTACATGATCCAACATCTAATTTTCTCAATGTGATGCCAAGTGATCTCACATCAAATGTGGTTAAATCTGAAAAGCTAACATCCCCAAAATGTTTTTTGTCTCCAGGTAGTTGCAAAAAGGATAAGCATGCTCCCAGAATGTTGTGACATATAACACACTCATTTATGCTTGATGTGGAACAATTAAATTGATTACTAAAGTGCAAGGCCATGGCATTGGATAAGGCAAATTAGTCCTAAGATAAAATGGTATATATAAAGTTCGACAAGAGTTGGACAAGGTTGAGCCTCATTTTGGTTTTGGGGTCACACTATCCTCAATGATTTTCTACTTGATGAAAAGAGATGTATGTTCGAGTGTACTGCTTCGCGGTTGGGGATTGTAGAATATTTATTTGTTAGAATAAAACATAAAAGTTCCTACGGGCCATAAACAGTGGTAGAATCCATTGATACAGTTTAAATAATATAGAGTGAAGTGCATCACAGGTCCTTGAACTATTTTAAAGGTGTCACCTAGGTCCTCAAACTATGAAACTCATCATCCAGGTCCTCAAAGTACAATATGTGTGTCATCTAGGTCCTCAAACTATTTTAGAAGTGTCATATAGGTCCTTAAACTATTTCAGAGTGTCACATATGCACACACTTATTGTACTCCAAATGATATTTGAGGACCTGGATGACACTTCTCATAGTTCGAGGACCTATGTGACACCTTTGAAATAGTTTGAGGACCTATGATGCATTTCACTCAATAATATATGTCCTTTTTACAGTATTTGTACTACCTACTTTTATTTTATAAGATACAATTTGTTTCTCCTCAAATTTAATGTTGTGATGTGAGCCTTTGCGAGGGAGCCTTTATAAGATACAAAGCATGTATACACCAATCCTCCTAATTGAAATCTCATACACTTGAGAAGTTGAGATGCAAAATCAACCAACTACAAGTTCATTAGACAAGATAAGGTTGATCCAAAATCCCATAGACACCACCCTTTGCAACCAATATGATTTCTCCCTTCAGAGACATGCCATCATTTTGAAATGTGAAATGATGGAGAGAAACACAAACTATACTAAAGCACGATACTTAAAAACATCACAAACAAATGTGTACAAATTAATTCATATGCCTAATGATTACAAGATCCATAATAGATGGGCATGGCAACGCCAGCCCCGGTCCTGAGGGGGGGCGAACGGGGCGGCCGCCCCAGGCCCCCGACTCACAGGGGCCCCCACCCAGGTACGTATATACAACACTGTGTATAAGTCTACAGCCATAGATTTTGGAAAAATAGAAAAACACATTGGCCATCGTGTGAGTTGTAACACAATCAGGTTTGCCTCTAACTAACTAGCGCCCAGGCCCACCATATTAGCACGTATAGTTAGAGAGAAATCCATCCATCGTGATTTGTTCCGTGATTCCCTCGTTCATTCGTCCACTTCGCATCAGCCTGATCTGCTTGTTATGTTCGTCTTCATCGAGTCAGGACGCTCACGGCGGCAGCAGATACATCCCCTCACACCCTCCTTTATCTTTTTTTCTATTTCTATTGCAATCTGAAATTTTCAATCGATCCAACAAGGAATTGCCAGGCGCTCAGTGTGTTTACAAGAAAATCATAGACGACAAACAAACTGAAGGTACTATGCCTTAACAGTTTTTGTCTATTTGATGAAGATCTTTTACAATTGTCTAATCTCTTCGTAGCTTTGCAGTTTGAGTTAATTCTCAAAGCTATTTTTCGTTTTGTCTAATTTCAGAGTATCTATCAGGCGGTGATCTAACAAAAAAAAGAGGAAAGAGACAGATGAGTTAGCAGTCCCTTGTCTATTATTCTTTCTATTTCTTTTACAATATGAAATTTTTTATCGATCCAATAGGGAATTGCTAGGCGCTCGAATCAGTACGGATACAATAAAATCATAGACGGCAAACTAACTGAAGGTATTATGCCTTCGCAACTTTTGTCTTTATATTGTAAATTCAGACATATGAGTTAACAAATGGGTTTGTCTAGGGCACATCTAGATGTGCCCATGTGCCCTAGAAAATCTGTTAACAAATTCATTGAAAAGATTCATTAATAAATATATAAGAGTGATAAAATCACTTTAAAGAATTCTAGATGACCATGTTGACATCAACATGGATGATAACAATGTGAGTAGTCATGAGCGTATATTTAATTCATCTACTGCAGAATCAGGTAGTGTTGATGATGAATTAGTTATTGCTATGGATGTTTATGATCCAAGCAACTAAGATAATCTTCGTAACAAAGTGAGGGATATGTTTGTGGAGAAGGAGGCTCAAAGCAAAGAAGAAAAGATTGCATATCAGTACTTATGTTTCCCCGCAAAAAAGTGCTACATATGTTGGTGAGACTAAGGGCCTCAAATTATAGTTTCGCCCCGGGCCCCTGAAATGTTAGGACCGGCCCTGGGCAACGCGTGCCACCAATGATCTAGTTTATTTGTAATCCAACACAGACGCGGAAGGAGAAGAGAAACCTGATAGGGATGCCCCGTCAAGAAGGTGCCAAGAACTCTTCTTTTACTAACCGGACACGTACGGTGGTTTCTGCTGGGAAGGTATTCTACGCTAAAATTCGGCTCAATATTATGAAGATGCTCATACGGTAGGATGTGTGTATGTATGTTCATAGGGATGAATGTATGCTCGTGTATACGAGCATCTGCGTTGTAATGTGTTCTAAAAAAGTTCTATATCTGACTGATAAGTTGGGAGCGATTGCGTACGTACATGTCTGACACACATGACAATAGGCGCCGGCGATGCCCGATGGTCCGACCTCCCCGATGACCTCCTCAGCGCGATCTGCTCCAGGGTCGCCTCCGCAGTTGTGCATGTGCGCTTCGCCGCCGTCTGTAGGTCGTGGCCCGACATCACGTCGCGGCTGCAGATTTCAGCTCATGTCGTCCCGCTGGTGATCCTATCACCGCGCCACCGCGGCGGGACGAAGCACCTATGCGGCCCCGACGATGGCTGGGCTTTTCACGTTCCTAACAAGGCGGCCAACAAGTGGTTCGTGGGATGGATCTCACAACGGCGGCTGGGTTGCTGCATGCGATGACATGATGCTCGTGATCGTGAACATCTTCACGGGTGCCGAGGTGAACCTCTCTAGAAAGTAGAGCGTGATCTCTGCTTTGACGAAGGGTATGATTTCCTTGATAACACCTCATACGATTTCCTCAACAATACCTCCTACCGTGCCCTCGCTTTTGAAAATCATCTTTTCCTGTTACTAAAGAAAACATCTTTTCCGATGACCCCACCTCCTCAAACTCTTGTATCCTCGCCGCCATCATGAAAGGCCGGTCCCACATTGGGTTGTGCAGAGTTGGCTGCCCGGATGGCGAGTGGACGACCACATGTCACTATCCGTGGTGGTACACCGGTGATCACATCAACTCACCAGCTCTCTATCCAAAGTTGCAACATCCGAAATCAACATCTTCGAGCTGCATGGAGCTATCCATGGTGGTAAGGACACGGCGGTTGCCTAACCACGAGCCTTCCTTCATGGTCTTCAAACTTGTTGATGTTGAGGTCGGCGCGATTTGTAAGTATAAGTGGACAGAGGTGACTAGCTTCGGTGACCATGCTCTATTCTTGGATTCGACCAGTTGTAAGGCGTTGCATGTGTCGATGGGCATCGAGCAGTGCTACCTATAAAGAAACCACATCTACTACTTGGATACCCATTCCACAGAAAAAGAGTTGCAGGGAGACGAAACGTACTCGATGACATTGGATAATGGTGAACATATGTATTGGAAGGTCGATGATGTGAAAAGGACAGGATATCATTTGATTAGTTCGAAGTATTATGGTTTGTGGCTTCACCCTCCAAGCTTGTAGCCACCATAATATTGTAATTGGTGGCCCACAAGTATACATACTGCAAACATTCATATGTAATTATGATATTATCCTTGTAACTTTAAGTTATAGACGCTAATCCTACGAATAAAAATTGTCATGTCCTATGAATAAAAATTGCCATTTCCTATGAATAAAATTGCCATATATAAGAGGCACTTCCGCCCACACGTTTTTTAAATGATAATTTTAGGTGTACATGGATGACAATTATTAGCTAAAGTTGTCATGTTTTAGCAGAAGTTGTCATCTCACATGTGCTAAAGTTATCACAAAAAGCGTGTAAGCTTGCCATCTTTCCACCCACACGTGTGACATGTTTTTATGGCAATGCTGATAACTACCACATGTGTGACACGAGTACATGGCAATCCCTGGTGTTTTTGATGGCAAGTTTAGTTGGGTGGTAACTTCAAGTTGTAGACGCTAGTCCTGCGAATAAGAATTGTCATGTCCTATGAATAGAAATTGTCATGTCCTATGAATAAGAATTTCCATGTCCTATGAATAGAAATTGCCATGGGCATAAAAAAAGTCGTCAGAGCACCACCACATCGTCGACAAACTCTCCCCTCGATCCATGTCCCCTGCCCATCGTCACGCGTTGAGATGCGTCGGAGGATATCCTCGACGCATTCGTAACCTAGGTGACCGTCATGTCGTGCACCCCTCCCCCCGCGCTAGATATCTGCTCGGGGTCCACTGAGCATCACCGCAGCTCTCCCGGTCCTCGGCGACGAGTCAAAAGACGTTAAAATACAATGGTGGCTTTAAATCTAGAAGAAAAAATAGACGAAAAAAATCATGGCAACTTTAGTGTAAACAGGATGGCAACTTCAATGTAAACATCATGTCAACTTTTGGTCCGAATTTTTTTTTCTCGAAACATATCAATATGACATCTAGTTTTGAAGATCTCGTCGAGACGGATTCAATGGTGAAAACGGAATTTTTATTTAGGAGATAACAAATTTTTAAATGCAAAAAACGTAAAAGCTGAGTGTGGATGGATGTGTGCTTTAATATTGATGCACGGGGTATGTAGGCGTGTTGGCAGGGAAGGTCCGCCCACATGTTCGGTGAGTATCATTATGCCAGAAATAACGTTGGGAAGAAAAATCTTTGGCCAAAACTTTCAAATCAATCTTGAGAATCAGATTATATACAAACTAATGAGACGAGACTGATTCAACCCATATGGGCTTGCTACCTTTGGGATCAGTACAATAAAAGTCATTTTAACAATTTCATAGTTGTCCTCACCTTGCATAATTTTTAGAACAGTCGTGTTAATTGTGAGCCGCACAAATCCTAGTGCATTTGGAAGAAGTGTGTTTGGTACTCATTAGGACACAAACAGTTGTGAAAAAGGTTCACATTCATGTTACTTGTAACCTTCATTGAGATTGCTTCCAATAGAAGTTGTGAAACAGTTGTAGATTTTTTTTAAATGTTACTTTTTTACAAAATTCAAAAAAGTTATATCATAATTCAGTAAAATTACAAAATTATATGCATGTCGCCCCCCCCCCCCCCACTTTGACCGAAGAGAGGCTCTTCGGCCTTCTCTAGGGCCACATGGCAATCGCCAAGGGGCCTATCGGCCAAAGCCAGAGCGAAGTGGGCTCTTTGGTCACACTTGGGCCGAAAGGTCTCTTTCGACCTACCGACCGAAAACATTTTTTTATATTCATCCCGTCCCATCATTTTGGTTTTTGTCCCTTATTCTTTCAGCTCTTTCTGCTTCTCGACATTTTTTGTTCCTTCCCTTTCTTCTTTCCGTCAAATCTTGCGCCACTGACTCTATAAAACCTACAATCCGTATGATGTGGTCATCACTTAGTCATATCTTCATCAATTAGCCATTGGTTCATCACTTATCCATTTGTGCAGTCATGTATGATAACTGACCTCGCTCATTTAGATCATTGATGACATCCTCTGTTTTGAAAGGTACCGCTAGAATAAAGTTGAGGCTTGAGGGAACTCCAAGGGTCCCTTTCATTGATTTAGTTTGCAACGAGATCCACCTGCAAAAGTTGGGTAAGGATGCTTGTCATGATAGGAACCTTCAGGATATTCGACATGAGCTTTTGCAGTTGCGTGGAAGGTGGAAAAGACTTTTCCAAAGTCAAATATATGAAAGCTCTAAGGTTAGGTACATTAGTTAGTTTAGATCATCTTATCATAACATTTTCGCAGAAGGAATATGGTGACATAATTAAGGTAATTTATGTTCCAGATTCGACTTACTTATTTCATATGTTTCTTGTTCTAATTTTGTTTTTGTTGCTTTTTGTGAATGAAGAGGTACCAAAAATTTGAGCAAGGAAAACTTCAACTACTGATTGTTCAAGATCTTATTGTGCATAATTCCAACTATTAATTATGTAGTGTTTATTCATGATTGTGTGTTGTATTTTATGTAGTTCAAGTCTTTGAATTGAATAAGGAAATCTAGGGTTTGGATTTCATTGAACTTGATTCGTTTTTAGAATCAAACGCCATCAGGACGGACCTCCTTCTATTTCTATTATCGCAAAAAAAATGACCTCCTTCTATTTATCGGGACTCTCGTTCTGTTCCAGCCGTATAAATCTGGTTTCCTGTTACACGCAAATCGCGTTCAAATTCAAAGGAATCGTATCTAATCGATCGGAAGTTTGGATATAGAGATGTCGACACAGGCGACCACCGCCGGAGACGACGACGGCAGCATCACGCGGCCGGCGGCGCAGTGGTCGGACCTCTCTGACGATCTCCTCGGCGCTGTCCGCTCCAGGATCGCCTCCCCGCGCGACCTTGTACGGTACGCCGCCGTCTGCAAGCCATGGCGCGCCGCCGTGGCGCGGCAACCCCTGTGTCCTACCACGCCGTTGCTGCTGGTCTTTTCGAGGACGCACAGAGATAGGAAGCTTCTACTGTGCGGTCCTGAGGACGGTTGGGCTGTCGGCGTCCCCAGCAAGGTAGCCAACATGCGGTTCGTCGGCTCCTATGACGGCGGCTGGGTCGCCGCATTAGGCGACGGCGACGTGCTCGTGATTCTGAATCTCTTCTCCGGCGCCGAGGTGGTGCTCACCGAGGAGCAAAGTATGATACACTCTCCTGTAGTTGGTAGTACTACATCTACATCATCGCTCTCCATCTCCAAAATCATCTTCTCTGGAGACCCTAGCTCCTCCGAAGGCTGCATCCTCGCCGGCGCCGCCATCCTGAAAGATCACTCCCGCATTGCCGTGTGCAGAGTTGGCTGCCAGGACGGCGGTGGATGGACGTGGACTACACGTCTGCACCACGGTGGGTTGATCGGGGACATCGCTTTCTGCGACGGCGAACTATACGCTCTCACGTGGCCTGACAAGCTACTGATCAAGTTTGTAATAAGCGTGCAAGAAAATGACAAGCTTGCTGTAACAGCCATCAAATGTTGCGACTGCCCTCCTTGGAACGATGATACTTACGGATGCACTAGCTACATTGTTGAGCTGCATGGCAAGCCGTCCATGGCCGTAAGGGGTCGGTGGTTGCCCGACCTTGATCCTTTCTTCAAGGTGTTCAAGCTTGTCGGCGGTGGCACCGGCGAGGCTTACAAGCACAAGTGGACGGAATTGACATGCTTGGGCGACCATGCCTTGTTTTTGGGGATGCTGTGCTCCAAGGCGATGCACGTACCAATGGACATTGAACATCAAGGCCTCAAGAGAAACCACATCTATCACAATAATGTCTATTATTCGAATTTGCTTCGCCCTCACCGCATGATGTTGTTGTACTCGGTGAAATCGAACAATGGCGGCCGTACCCTCATGTACTGCACGAAAGACCAAAATATGGGAGATGGCATGAACAGAACAGGATACTATGTGATGGGCATGAATCAAGGCATTTGGCTTCACCCCCCACACTTGTAGCCAATAATTTACCTGCAAATATACCATGGCTTGGATAAACTTAGGGTAGCATTTCAAAATATTTTGCCATTGATTTTACATGTGAATCAAATTGTATTTTAATTTTTCAAATAAGAGATGATAGGGGCTAACACAACGCAAGGCTGTTTCTTTATGTCTCACATGAATTCTTTTAGAACACGGATGTTCGGATGGACTTTAGATTGATAAAAGGCCAATGCTAGGCGTCATCCAACTGATTTTCATGGGAAAATCAGCCGGGTCGGCAGCCGTTGGATGGGGTCGCTTTGCACCCAAGCACGCCTTACTTTATGAGGTGTCTGTACCATCACATTAAGGTCACCGGCTCACCACCGTTGTATTGTTACCTTTTTCGGTGATTCTTCGGTACACCCCTCCTTGAACGTATAAAGAGCATTATCGTCTTTTCACTTTTCGTCAACACTTTTTTTAGAATCATACATATACGTGCTGTACAATATATTTCCTTCACGCTAAACCAATTTTTATTTTATTTTTCTGCACTAATTGTATGCAAAGAAAATTATATGTGGCACATGAGATTTAAACTCGCTTGGTAAGTGACTCGATCCAACAACTCAATTCAGAACCCTAAAATACTAGCCAAACGTGAAGTAACATGAGTACGATGTTCGATTCTTTCAAGTTTTATGTGAAGGGTTACCATGGCATGCCCATCTTTTGGTAAAATTTGGCATCACTTCATACATGATAAAAAAATACATTATGTTTAAAAGTGGTGGTTTGGATAGGCCGGCAGGGCTATTCTTAAAGTGCTTTCTTTCACATCCATTAAATGGATCCAAAAAAATTTCATGCACTCACATCAACATGGCAAACATCCATGCCAATTTTCATTGCCTTTCGACATTTAATGAATTTTGTAGTGTTTTTCCAGTGAAAAACCCCTAGAATACTAACTGAACGTGACATAATGTGCGTACGGTGTTTGAATTTATTTTAATTTGGTGTGGAGAGTTATCATAGGCATGCTCACCCGCTGGTAAAATTCGGTATCATTCTATACATGGCAAAATATCACACCATGTTTAAAGTTGGTGATTTGGGTAGGCTGGAAGGGCTAGTCTTAAAAGGCTTTTTTACATCCATCAATTGAACCTAATTTTTTTTCCACACACTTGCATCCACATGGCAAGTATGAATGCAAAATTTCATTGCCTTTTGACATAATATGGATTTTCTAGGATTTTGCCGGTAAGAAAACCTAAAAATACTATCCGGATGTGACGCAACGTACGTACGATGTCAGAATTCATTCAAATTTTGCGTTGGATGGTTACCGTGAGTATGCTCACCTACCGTTAAATATTGCTCATGTATTTTTTAAGATTGCTCCAAATATTTGGTGTTATTCTGATAAAAAATACACAATGTTTGATGGTTCATAGTAGGCTGGAAGGGTTAGTCTCAAAAGAATTTTTCTTTTCAGATCTATCAAATGGACTAAAAAAATCACACACTCGCATAACCATGTTGAAGAGAAACTACCACGTTGATTTTACGTAAATTATCAGGTATGTGGTGCATCACATGATGTATATCACAATGAAAACAATGGTGATAGACACCAACAATTTTGGTGAAAAATAATGTGGACTATCCATGAACTTTGATCCGAGGCCTGATAATGAACTTTGATCCGAGGCTTGATAATGCCGAGCAGCGCTTTGGGCGATGTTGCTCCGCTCCGCTGCTGCGCCGTCCATCTGTCGCTGCAGATCGAGTTCCTCCATGATCTTCTTGAGTCTTCGAGTGCGAGGGCGTGGGCGCTCCAGGATCCAAATTGACCGAGAAAATTAGGGAAAACCAGGCTCTGATTACCGGATGACACGGATCTAGTATTCTTCACTCGCATATACTTGATTAACTCCTCAATTCATGAATCCGATACATATAGTGGCTAGGGTTCCAAGCAAGAGAGGGGAGGAGGAAGTAGAGCCGGGAGGTGGAGGAGAGAATCGCCCCCACGGTGCCGGTTATAGAGTGATCCAACGATGCTCACACACACACCACACGTTGTTGAATATAGTGGCACAGAGTTAGCCGATGCTTATTTCTCAGATACCGTCATTGTTTCTTCTCCAAGAAAAGAAGTTGACGACCCGTAGGCCTTCCACCTCCACACGGCATTGCTCCGTCAGGCTTTCGCCCATTGCGGAAAATTCCACACTGCTGCCTCCCGTAGGAGTCTGGGCCGTGTCTCAGTCCTAGTGTGGCTGATCATCCTCTCAGACCAGCTACTGATCATACCCTTGGTAAGCTATTGCCTCACCAACTAGCTAATGAGACGCGAGCCCCTCCTTGGGCGGATTTCTCCTTTTGCTCCTCAGCCTACAGGGTATTAGCAACCGTTTCCAGTTGTTGTTCCCCTCCGAAGGGCAGGTTCTTACGCGTTACTCACCCGTTCGCCACTGGAAACACCACTTCCCGTTCGACTTCATGTGTTAAGCAATGCCGCCAACGTTCATCCTGAGCCAGGATCGAAATCTCCATGAGATTCATAGTTGCATTAGTTATAGCTTCCTTATTCGTAGACAAAGCAGATTCTCACGCCACCCACTCTTGGTCGGAAACATGGGGGTTGGGCCTTGGGTTCCTCATGGGCTGTCCCTCCTGAACTAGGCCAGGTCTCGTGCCGCCGTAGTTCCCGTGACACATGATAGAAAAAGCGGCTATTAGCGTAGCTAAGGACATGTATAATGATGATAAGACTATTATATCTTAATTTCGCTACGTAATTTAGATATGACAAAAAAATGATATACAATGGGTTCTATCTTAGCTTAGCTATAATAACTAGAGGTTCCTAAATTTGTGATGAGAGAATTATTGCGAAGATACCATCTCTTAAATAAAAGAAGGTAAAGCTTTTTTTTTTCAATTTCTCTCTTCTCTACATCAGCACTTGTCCTATTTGGCATAGCTAAGATAGCACCATTGTACATGCCCTAATTGGCGCTTAGTGCTAAATGCTGCGAACGATTTAGCTGTAGCGTTTTCTCAAGGGCGGACCTAGGCTCCGGTTGATCGGTTCAGTTTCAGCCGATCCGCGCGTAGATGTACGATCTTGGACATCCAACTATCCAGATTACTATATATCTCTTCAAAAAAAATTAATTCGTACCAATGTAGCTTTTTGAGATGTTGATAGTAACTTTCGTGGTACATAGATGCAGCAAAAAATTATTATGTGTATTTTTTCTCAAATTTTTGGACCATTGCAGTAAAAAAACCGTGACCGAAATTGTTGCGTACCATATATGTCATTAATTGGTGACAGCAAATTTGATCACTGGTGGTATCATTTTTTCTACTGATTGCAACAAAATTTGCAGCCCGTCATTACTAATCATATTTCATCAATTTTGATTGTAGCAAAAATCGAGAACCAGTTGTAGCTTTTCTCGTTGCCCGTTGCAACAAAAAATGTAGTACCGCCATCATCGGTTACACTCTTTAAAATAGATGTGTTTAACACTAAAATATATCTAGATACAGCCGTTTAGCGAAAAATAACATATATTAATGTAAGAGCATTTTCGTACCATATTTATACTAATAGTAGCATTTTAGTACTCTTTCCGTTTTTTTACTTCACATATAAGATTTGTTTGAAGTCCAACCTTGTAAACTTTTACCAATATTATAAAAAACCTATGAACATCCACAATATGAAACTAATATCATTAGATGTGTCATAGAATTTATTTTTATATTTTATAATTTTGATGTTGTAAATTTTAATAATTTATAATATAAATTTGATCAAATTTTATAAAAATTGACTTCAGATAAATTTTATATACAAAGTAAAAATAAACAGAGGGAGTAGTAGGATCGTAGCATGGCGAACCGAGTGATTTGCAACAAAGACTAAAAAGGCATGCGCGCGCGAGGCTGACCCACCGGCCGAAGCTTGAACCTCTTTTGCTCTCTATGCTGCTGTTTCGGGCCAAAATTCCAGCCCATTATCAAATCGCCCGGGCCAGTTTTCTCTTACGATTTTACCCTAGCCCCAAACACAGCCACACTCTCGTAGCCCTTTCCTCCCTCCAAAGAAGGCGGCGGCGGCGGCGGCGGCCATGGCTCGCTGACGCCCCCCTCTCCCGGTGACGCCCCTTCTGCTGTCCGTCTGTCCGTCCCTTCTCCCGAGCGGATCGCTACCCGCGACCGAGGTCATTTCCGCGAGCTTAGCCAAGAGGCAAGACGCTTCAGCTCGTGAGGGATGCTAGCTTCGCCAAGCACCGGACAGCTCGCGGCTGAGGGCGGCGCCGTCGCCGCTTCGTCGTCCTCGGGCCTGCAGACACCGGAAGTACTGAGCTCCCGCATCCTTGTAGGCCACCACGAGCCTGCATCAGGCAAGTGACTATGCCATTCTCTGTTTTCTTTGAAAGAATTCCTTATTTAACACTATCTTAAATTTTGTTTCCCTATTTAACACCGAAAAACTTTTTATTCCCTATCTAACACCAAGTATAAATTTTGTGCCCTTTATAACACTTCTGCTAATTTTCATATCTGTTGATGATAAATTGCATGTAAAAAGACACTTTTACCCCTTATATACTATGAAGTGATGTAAACTTGATTCTTTGTTAACAAAATATAAACTAAGGATTAGATTGTAGGAGAACATTACTCCTAGGAAAAAAGGAGAATATACCTTGGTGATTCATGCTATTTAACTACAGTATTAAATGTTGACATCTTTGCACTGAACATGTAATGTCAGCAAGCACAAATTGAGCTTTGACAGATTTTTGCACCGAACTAGTACTGGCCTATTGCACTAGGCATGTACAATATTTCTTTTTGACAGATTTTTGCACTGAACTATTACTGACCTATTGCACTGGACACTGTGCTGGAGCTATATTTGCAACTTTCGAGACAACATTCGATCAGTTTCAGAGTTCCGGGTCGGGTCTGGTTTGGTCCTCACCAGCAAGTTCAGGGACTATTTATGCATTTTATTCTCCCGAGTCCGGACCAGCGGCTTGTAAAAGCACGTACACTAGAGCCAAATTTTTTGTGTATAACGCACACAAGACCTAGCAGAAGCAGTTGATTGATTTTAGTACATGCATGTAAGCAACAGGCACGTACATAGCAAACTAAGTTGGCCTGATACACACTTACAGCTAACCAACTATATAGCCGTCGGCGCAGCTGTAAGGTAGAGCGAGCAGGAAATGTAGCTTTTTTCCAATATTACAATATATTGATTTTTTTTGTCACATACCACATGAGGGGTAAGAAAGTCTTTTCAGGTGTCATTAAACATTATTAAAGCCTAAAATAGACAAAAGTGTTTTAAAGGGCATAAAATTTAGACTTGGGTGTTACATTTGGAAGAAAAAGTTTTTCGGTGTTAAATAAGGCATAAAAATTTAAGACAGTGTTAAATAAGGAATTCTCTCGTTTTCTTTTCTGATGCAGTTAGCCCAGATAAATGCGAGAATTTATTATCACACACACACACACACACACACACAACCCCCCTGTTCGTGAGCCACCACAACTGAAGCTAATTGTTGTTCTTGCTGTTGCTGCTCAGGATATTGTAAAATAGAAATGTATGTCCACTGCCTTTGGAGAGCATCCTAGTTAATTTAGTCTACACTAGGACAATGCCCGTGCGTTGCAACGGGAGCGCAATTTAAATAATTATGACATTCAGGTATCGGTGGGTTTTGGTATTCAATCATTGTGATTTATCTTCTTTGATTGGGATGCGAGAGATTTCCTATGTTTACACTTTATGTGGTGGGTTGTCTGGTAAAATGTGAAATTAATCTGTAAGAAATAGAACTCATACATTTTAAACTGCATATTCTTCCTCATCAACTAATTTACAAGCCATCTTGCCCAGTACCACAATGCTAAACATGGAGGAGCTGGCTGCATACGATTCCAAGAGAAAAATGTATCCACGTAATTTTTAAACCAAATGAGGTACCAAGTAATTTTTACAAGCCATCTCCTCTACACAGTATACTCCAAACCTAAACGAGGGATGCATGTGAAACTACAGGGATATGAATATGATGATAAAATCCACGACTAATTAACCTTTAACCGCATCAGTGGATGAAGCGACACGGTGTGGCAGCAACCGCGGGACACTTTTCCGGTAATTTTAAACTTGGGACCAAAAAACGGCAGGGCTAGAACGGACTCACTTGGTACCACGCGACGAATATCTTGACAACAAGTGTGATCGAGGGTGAGGGTATGTGTGTGGGGTGGTGGTGTTTCTATAGCAGACCTCGTTCGTTACCATCGGTGCGACGGCCTCCGCGACCCGCGCGTGCACCGTGGCCTCTCGTCATACGCTTGCATCGTTCATTGCCGCCGCTCCATGCCAAGGAGGAGGACGTGGCGTTTCCGATGGAGGCAGTATTGCATGCCGAGGAGATGAAGGGGTGGATGGAGAGCGTGGAGGGGTGGAGCAGCGCTGCAGCCTCGTCGACATCACCATGTCTGAGGAGGGGGTTGGGCGGAAGGAGGCAAACTGGTGTCGGTGCGTATACCATGTACCTTAGTTGTTTGGGTTAGCATAGAAGAAATGTGAAATGAGTGAAAGGAACGTTAATTAATAGTGTTTATTAACATTCCTTGTGAAAGCTGATTCTACATGCAAAGTCTTGTACAAAAGGAAACCCATGATGCGTGGTACAAATCTCATTCTCTACCGTTAATCTTAACGGCAATGATCATGGGCGGTTTAGTTGCAAGAGTGAAAGAAAAGATTGGTAAAAGGAAACTGGTACAACATGGTATATAGAAATGGAAATAGATCGTGGTATATATTAAAAGCAATGATGTGGATGGGCGATTTCATTAGTGTAAGGCTGACTGGTGGGACATAGATGTTGACGAAAACGTTGGCAAAACATCCAGGAGGGACCGTGAGGAACCGTTAGGTTCTTTTTAGATAGTAGAGATTCTCAAAACATCCAGCCTTAGGTTCTTTTTCAGCACCTGCTTCTTGTCCATGTTATTTGCACTGTCATAGTTTAAAGTCTTCATACAAATTATGAATTGCAGCAATTGTCTTGCACTACAGCTGCATATTAGCTTAATTTATGAAAAGTATGTGTCTTTGATGCTTTGGCTGGATGAAATTGGTGCATGTATGTCAAGTATGAATGATATGTCATATATAATTCCTGCTTGTACGATTATTTTTTGTATTTTTCATAATTTAAGCAAAACCGCTAAATATGGCATAGCCCTACTATAGCTTCAAAATTCAAATAGTTGTTAGCTGAGCCGCCGCTAAATGGCATAACCCGCTATTTAAAACATAGAGACAAATCTATGCCTCATGATGCTTTGTCTCTACTTTCTTTGCATTAGTTTGAAAAAATAATGCAGATTCTGAAAGGTCATCTAACTAGATAAATCGTGTATTCCTGCAGATTTTCTTAGCATGCCTAGGTCTAAGTTTGCCCACCAAGAACTGTGCGATGAGATTATCAAATCAGTGGTTGAGATAACTTGTGCTCATAATAAAAAGGAAATTCTTCTGCCTGGTATTATTCTTCAGATTAAGCAGGGTTGCTATTGCATTCTCTTCGAGTGTGAAATCATGCGGCATTTGAAAATTCCTTCTTTTGAACTAAGGTTTCTCAATAGTTCTGACATTGTAAGGCTGTCCAGCATGGTTTTGGAATCAATTCACTCTGGTATACTTGACAACTATGTATCACTTGCTGCCTTTTCTTGCAAGACCGCTCCAAACACGTATCAGTCTGTAGAACTTGGGCAGAATGTTAGTATGGGGCAAACTTTGTATGTATTTTATTTCAGATTTGGAAGCCCAACAGTTACCAAAGGAACTGTGAAGTACGTGTCCTAACTTTGTTTTTTTCTTTAGAAATTATATTGGTTACATACTAATACAGGTTTTCAATCAGCTATGCAGATTCAAGTCATTTTCTATTGGGTGCTAAGCTTGATCATAGCTGTTCTCTTGGAGCTCTTGTGTTCGATACAGATTGCAAGCTTGTTGGAATAGTTTATAATTGGGAAGGCAGTCTACAATGTATCCAGGTCAATCACATAAGAAAGCTTTTGTTGGACTTTTTCCCAGGGACAAAGGTGAGATTGAGATATTGTTTTTAAATTGTGTCATTTTGTGAACATAAGTCGATAGTTGGTTTTATGTTGAATTTTAATCTATGCAGTCTGTGGATGACTTTTTTGGGAAACTAAAAGATGCAAAGGACTCTGTGGTTTATTCGGATGAAGAAGAGGTGAAGAGGACTCCAAGAAAGAGGAGGTGAAGACATGAACTAAATCGGTGCAACCACTCTATCCCTTGGGCAATCCCTCCTTTCTGACTAAGTATCACTTTTGTAATTAATAATTGTTGTTGGCCTGTCTCCTCTTGGTGTCATGTTGTGTTGTCGCTTTGGAAAACCAGGTGTTGAGCTCCTGTAGTCTAACCAATTTGATCAAAAGAGATTTGGTTCCACATGAAAAGGTGGCTGCGGTGGATTTTATTGCATTTAGGTGAAACCTGCATTAAACTATTACAGTTACAAAAGAAATTTGTGAAGAGTGTTTTTACGTGTGATATGAGAGAAGGGTCTTATAACCGGAGGGTTGTTTAGTGCTCACTTTATCTGTATTACTACTGCAAGAAACAACCTGTTTAACTAGCAAGTGCACTCCACTTCACGCTATTACATTGGCAGGTGCACTTTCAGTCATGACTGGCATACGGGATAACCTAGCACCAGTAATTTGTATATTTGACACTTCACGATGTCATTTGGTTCACCTTAGAAGTTAGACGCTGATCTGGACCCTGTGCCAGGCCGAGCGTCGCTCTGGCAAGGTGGCACAATGTTTTTATTTTTCTTTTGAGGGGAGGCACAATGGGGGTTGTCGCTGCTCCACAGCGCGACCCTCACAATCTTTACAGTTGGGCTAAAAAAAGCTCAATTTAGTACTATCAATATTTAAAACAGAAATTTTAAAAATATACTGGTAAAAAATATTTTTGCCATGTAAAAAGTCCATCAGGGCAAAAACAATTAGCTACATGCATTCCAAACAATTTTTTTTGCCATGGGAGTATGAGACTGAAAAAACATTGTTTTAAACATTGCATTGCTTTGTGGAAAAAAATCAAATACAATGGAAAATTTACATGACAATTATGTTAAGGAAAAACTAGTTTTGTGAAATTTGGCATGTTCCAAATTTAAATTTACCATGCTAAAACCTACATTTATCATGGACCAATTTGCGATGCTGAAGTGAGTAAATTTGTCATGGTTTAAATTAAAATTTGCCATTCTATTTAACCTAGATTTGCCTTGGTTCAAAATTAAATTTGCCATGATAAAAATCTTGATTTTTCATTGCCATGGTTTAAAAATATATATACCATGCAACATAAACTAAAATCACCATGTTTAAATAAAGAAATTGTCATGCAACATAAATTAAAATTGTCATGTCCAAATAGAAATTTCATCGTTCACATAATAAATTTGTCATGCTGCATGAACTAAATTTGCTATGATTGAAAATTTTCTACCATGGTCTACATATTATAATTGCCAAGATTGCATATATTTTTTAAGAAATTTATCATGTGTGAACTATGTTTTTGCAGTTTTTTGTCATCCAACAAAAAAATTGAATTTCTTGTGACAATTTCTATGTAACTAAAAAAATTAGGTTTTTTGTGTGTATTTTGTCATCTCTTATAAAAAAATGCAAAGTCTAGGATTCATACCCAGGTCTATGAAGGCAGGTGCTAAGCACCATTGCGCTAGTCACATGGTGTCCATTAGAGAGGCGTTCGAACTCCCTTTCTCTTAGAGCATTTTCAGCCGTTCGGCCTCCAAGTAGTTTTTCGGCGCTATTTTAGCGCCGTTTGGGGTGCCTCGGCGGCAAAAGTGGTTCGGGACTGACCGGTCACCCAGCCGCGGCCCCAAAGGAGCACTCCATGTTCGGCCAAATTTAACTAAACTTAAGCAAAGTTGAACGGAATTTAGCGAAATTCAGCGAAATTCATAATATTTGGCATTCATTTACATAAGTAGCAAATAAAAAAACTATTGGGCCCCCATCGTCGCCCCCATGGCGTCGTCGCCGTCTTCACGGTTACGCCTCCTCCTGCGTCAAATGCGCCACATATAAGAGGATCCAGGGCTGGCCCACCCTCATGGGTGGCGCATTTTACAATATGCGCCACCTCTAAGATCTTAGAGGATTTGAAGATGCAGTTGGATTTCAGTTTACTTATTTTGGCGTACTGGCCATGCTTTTGAGTTTCTTCCTTTCTTTGTAGCATAGTGAGCATTACGGTGCGTTTATAATCCTGTCAATTGCCCATCTGTAATTTATTTACCTCGCATAGCAGTTTTATCATCTTTTGGAAGAAAGACATCACTAGTGAACATCACGGGATACCGGTCCATATTCTCATCACTGTTTACACGTTTATTTACTTTCTTGCTTTTTTACTTTCAAAAAATCGTCCGAGTAACCGATTAATAGCCCGATTAATCGCTACTCGCTCATCAACCATGCAGATTATCGTTAATCTTTAGTGTTAATAGGTGAGGGGAGTAATCAGCGATTAATCGATCATTAGACCGATTAATAGGTCTAAAACCGATTAATCCCCTATATGAAGGGGGGTTAGGTTGCAAATTTTCAGACCCTCTTTTCTCAAATTAGTCCTCATCCATCCTGATTAGGTTTGCCCGAGGCCCCAAGCTCGCTTTCACCCCTGCATCACTATCTCTCATAATTTTTGTTAGCTTTTCTATTTTGCATACCAAGAAGATAGTGCATTGTAATTGGTTTCATATTTCATCGAAGGATACACATATTTGCGTGCAAAAAATTTGGTATCAAGACAGCGAGTCTGAGTTTTATAAAAAAACTGACCGATTAATGGTTGACCGATTAATTCCGATTAATTGGCCGATTTACGATTAATCCCTAATCTCCAACTGACCGAGCAGTTATGATTACCGATTTCGTGAACATTGATTAAGGATATGTCAGGACACCTAATAGGAAACAAGAGTACATGTGGAACAAACCATCATTGTAGCATATTATACGGATAAACGTTGGTGCATCATCTCATGCGATACAAATTCGAGGTCTCGCGATGCTATTGCTCGTGATGATTTTTTATGAAAATTAAAGTGAAAAAAAAAGAGAGAGAGAAATGGCTGGCGAGCGCACGGTCGCTCTCTGCTGCCATCGTGGGCCAGGTGAGCGGCAGGCTGCTATTTGCTGCTACAAGCGAGCGGCAGCTAGCAACGCCCCCTCCCAAATTTGCAGTGCACCAGGGGGCTCGTTGTGCGCGGGAGAGACGACTAGGGTTCCACTCCCATCCGTACCCGGCCGAAATCCCGCAACAGAACCTCGCCGCTTCCTCCGGCGCCCCCGGTCGGGAAAGAGCCTCGCCGATCCCGCCGGCCAACTGGATCTAGAGGCGCTCTTCTGCGGACTCGCCGATCCCGCCGGCCAACTGGATCTACAGGCGCTCTGCTGCGGAGGCCGTCGTCCCCGAGCACATCTCCGCCCGAATCGCGTGCCTCCTCCTTCATCCCAAACCCGAGAGAGTGTTCAGCGGTACGCAGCCTCCAGCCTCTTGGGATTGCTTAAATCCTCCCTCGTTGGAGATCCTTACCTAGAATTCTTTCACCCAGATGTGTACTGAGCAGTACAAAATCTCTTCCGACAGTTGTGCCTTGTGATTGCTTGCTTATCGTACATTACTTGTTGAAATTAAATTAAATTGGATGGAGAAGGATATTTGGGATGCATATCACATTAGGATGCTGGTGGGATTCGCTTGTCCTAATGTCTTCTCCAAGTGTGACCGTTTGTTCGGATGTGTTCTGGCAGTCTTTGACTTGATATGTGGGTTACTTGCCTGTCAACTGTTAGGTGGGTGGATGCTCCATCAAAGATAGATTGATGTTTCAGTTTAGGAATCTAGTTGGGCCCAACCTTTGCAGGCTCTTTAAATAGCTGCTGCTCTGATTGTATTACCGTTGATAATTCTATCAGTTTGTAATCTGCTTCAGGATTTCAAATTAAATAGCTCTTCATGTGCATCCAGCATGAGAGATGGAATACTGCATTCTCCCAATTTCTGCCGAAATGCTCTGACATGATAGGCCAACAAGTTTTTTTTGTTAATAGTCCACTAAGAATGCTTTATCTTTTATGCCATTTTATTTATGGAAAGTAGCTCCCAAACTCATGCTGCCCAATAATGGAGGTTATCCAACCATCATAATTTGAACTACAGCATGCTGAACCAGTGGACATCACAATACGAGTTTCTTTTTGCAAATTTATGATATTGTAATCAACGGTTTGTCCTCCTTTTTGTCTTCTCCCTGTTTTACTATCCGTCCTGCTCTGTTTTCGCTAGTTGCACTTGTCTGCTTTTGATATTGTTTCGAACAACACGCTTTGGAAAGTGGTACTAATGATCTACATCTGGGCTTTCTATGTTGCTACACAGAGTCATGTTCTACAGAATTTTAGACACATTCTCAACTCTTTCGGTTTGATTACAGGTATTGGTTAACATAGTACCATGGAACTTGATCCAGCAACCGACACAACTCTTGTACGTATCCATGTCAATGTTGCAGCTCTTTTTTTGCAGTATTTAATGAAAATTTCAGGATAGTTTGTTGGTTTTGCAGGTTTTTGAAAAAAGTGAGCTGGAAAGAGTTTTTTCTCAAGCCGCACCCTATGTTGTAAAGCTTAATATGGAGCCCATTCGTACAGGCTTCATTGTTGGGTCAACAAAGCTATATACTTTGGTGTCTGTGGACTCTCTGTCTGTGCTGACTAAATTGCCCAAATCAGTTCAGTTCTATAATCAGAAGAAACCTGCGCGTGTTCGGAAAGTGCAGCGACTTCCTGGGTGCAGTATCACTATCCTGTTTACACACCGCATGCAGAAGTCATTGCCTCCTATTGAATTTGCAGATTTAGATCCCGATAACAATGTGTGTGAAAAGGTGGTGACTCTTTTCCCCTATAACGATCAAGCTGCTATGTTCAATGGTCATGTCGTGTAAGTTTTATTCTACCTTCAAATGCACCCTTTAGACTGTCTTTGCCGTATAACTAATTTGTAGCCATTTCAGGTTAAACAATTGCACATCCATGGGTAGGCAGGGAACTATTCAGCCAGGATCTGCAGACTTGTTCGCATTTACTTGCACATATGCGGCCCTTTTTGACATACCAAGAAACCCGGAGGAAGAAGAACTGGAAGCAAAACATCTTAGAACGATTGCTGGTGCTGCTGTGTTCGACTTAAAGGGCGAGGTTGTTGGCACAATAAGTTCATATGCTAGAGCTTATGATGTGAAACTTGCCAAGAAGTCGTCTTACTTTAAAGAGCACTTTGGTAAACTGCGAGGCAAAGAGGTGGAGTTGCTGAAGGTAATGCCCAGAAAAAAATATGTATTCAATAGAATACTAGTTCTAATTGTACTGACTTAATTTAAATTCCAGGGGTGGGAGAAGCTCTCATGAGTCAGAGATTCTGAGGTAGCCTGATATCTGAAGAGGCTCGATGTTTTTTTGGGTAATTCTCGCAGTTGTATTTATGTCCTAAAAGTTTTTGGTGACCACCGTGATATCATAATACTCCATTCCTGGTCGGTGGTAGTGTTTGTGAGACATGATCAACCAGATGGTAATGTATTCCTAACTAGGGACAGCAAAACTAATTGGCTAAGTCGTGGCCAGCGGTGACTTCCTCAGTAGCAGGGCCCATATCCAAGAATGGGGTGATGAAGCATGGGTGGAGACATTCAAATGTCCAGTTTTTTTTTTTTTTTGGATAACAGCGACGATCTGAACGGTTTACCTATATCGAGAATTTTTGGTGCACATAAAGGACCATGATGATTTCTCAAGACATGTGAGATAACCTTGTCAAGTAAATGATAATAACAGGGCCTACTTGATGTTGATGTCTCAAGACAATACAGTTAGGGTTATATGATCTCAGAGCTGAATATTTGCTTCCTTATATAAAATTTCTGGTTGCAGAACATTGTTTACCAGTGCGCTGCTTAAGAAACCTGAAAAGGGTACTCGGCTGCTTGTTCAATTGTGTAAGAAACTAGTGTCCTGATTCTGGGATGTTAAAAGTTTAGCAATTTATAAATATTGAATACTAGAGATTTTTAGGTTGAATGTGATGTTATAAAACATGATCTTGGGAGATGGTAGGTCCATAGCTGTAATGGCAGCATGTCAGACCTCTTTTTCTTTTCTTACATAAGTTTTTTCATTCCTTATTTTCTCTCCCCCCCCCCCCCCCCCCCCCTTCTTTTGTCATATTCAGTCAATTTGGTCTATTCCTTCACTGAATTGCTACCCTTTTCGTACTTTCCCATTTTAAGCATCTCATTTCAGCATCAGTGACCTACATTTCGAGAAGATAGTACTTCCGATTTGTGAAATGCACTTACTATTTTGTTATAGACCTACTTTTGTGGCAGCTTATATTTTCTACTTTCTTTAATTTTGGTGTGGCACTCTGAAAGTTTGTGAGGGACCATTGTCTTATCAGGTTGGTGATTTGTGCATTGTCTGAATTTTAATCAGTTGACAAAAAGATTGTGCAGAATCTTCATTATCTTACCTTCGACGTGTGTCAATCATCGTTGGAAATGTCAAGATGATTCAGTGTTCTGGTCACCTTGAATTAGCAGCTGCTCTTGGTTCTGTAAATATTTTGGAATATTTTCTTTTGCTTTCCTAAGCATCGATTTTCTGGAAGTTCTGTTTTTTCACAAATTCAATGTTGTGAGTTGTCTGAAAACTTATTTTAGGAAACTTTCGGGATGTTAGTTTTCATTCTGAAGCACTTTTGAATGAACAATTGGTAATGTGGTTGTGCATCTGGCTGGAGTTTTGGACCCTTGTGAGATTTGATGGGGTCTGTCTGGAGATGAAAACTACTTTTAGCTCCTGAGGAGGTGTTGCTTGACGTGGCGAAGGATTTGTGTGCGTGTGCGCGTGCGCGTGCACGTACACGTGTCTTACTTTCTGGAATTCTTCTCTCTCATATGCTAAAATCACTTTTAGTACGGAGTACATCTTAAAAAAACACTTTTAGTAGTTTACCAAATATACACATGCTGCTATTGGAGATGCCCTTGAAGTGGAAAGCCGCCGAGAATGGACATGCTTATTGTATTCGATGCATGCTGATGGAGAAAAAAAATGGCATGAATAGTTAGCTTTAGCTTCAGTCGGGATATTTAAAGCAGCAGCTAACAGTGCCAGTTCATCTTCACCAAATGGAGCATAATCTAGATTACCATCATCTTCCATCACTGCAAGATTGACAAAGCACCAACATGAGACAAACTCGTCATGAGGAGTAGCCAAATTTGTGTCTCTAAGTAGGCTTTTAATTGCTTTGAGAAGGTCTTTGGCATGAAAATTAACTATATATAGCAAGAGTGAACTCATCCCTATCAATACGAATGAAGATGAGACACAACCTTTCTTTGGAGAAACTAGGTTGTAGTAAAGGGCAATTCCCCACTAGGCTATGTTCGTTTAATCCCTGTCCCCGCCGGGATCGACAGGGTTTTGGCCCAAACCCCGTGGTTTTGACCCCGGCCGGGGTTGAATCCCCTTGTAGCTTCAATGTTTATTCGTTTAATCCCGGCCGGGTTTAGAACCCATCCAAATCCACCTCAGACCGTGGGGATTCCAAAGGGTTTTAACCCACGCCCCTCACCCCGTGGAATGAAACCGCGCTTCGTCTCATCTCCTCTCGAAAAAAAAGGGCGAGAGCTGCGGCGGCGGCGGGGCGACGGCTAGGAGCGGTGGCGGGGAAGAATAGTACGCCATACTTATACAGTTGAGTTCTACCTCGCTCTTGCTCCCACCCCCCTCCAGCGGCGGATCTGAGGCGTCTTCCTTCATCACCGGCGCGAGCTAGGCGGCCACAACGGCTACTCCGATGCGGCGGCGGTAAAATCTGCCCCCCCCCCCCACCCACCCTTCTTTTCCTTCTTCTCCTTCCCCTCTCCCTCTTGATTTCTGGGATTTAGTTGTGCTTGGATCCATATGTCCTAGCTTTCTTGATTATTGTTGATATTTAGAGAAGAAATAGGGAGATGCAAGTATGCCTGGCTAGATTTTGTGTTGTTGCACTTGGCATCAGCATCTAAAAGCCCTATTTGGCGATCTGTGAAATGCTTGTTTTTGTGCTAAATAAAGTTGTAGCATGTGGATGTTATGCAGTGTTCTAGTGAGCAACTGGTTTGCCCAACTACAGTTTTCACTATGTTTTGCAGTTGTTACTGTTAGCATGAATTTTATTTTGCTATGGCAATTTGCATGACGGGCGATATAGCTGAGTTCATCGGCTATTGTGTTTTACTGCAGAAGTTGTAATAATGTGAATCACAACTGTAGGCATTTGTGATTTGTTTATTCCAACTGAATATTTGCAATAAGGTTCAGTCGTTGAGATATTGGGGTGAATGAATTGTTGGGAGCGTTTACTTTGATGGATCATGGCCGTGTTTAATTTCTAATTCTGAGATCAACTAAATTTATGAGATCACATCTACCAATGTTGGGATGATACACAAATGCTTATGTTATTCGTGTCACTGTTCTAAGTTAAGGTAGCCTATATGTTTTTTTAAGTTGAATTTAAGGTATGCGAGACATCTTTATTTCTTGTTACAAATTATATCACTGAATATCTGGGCAGCCCCACTTCATCAACCCATATATTCAAATCTGTTGTATGTTTTTGATCAGTTGCCCTGTAGCCTATCTGTAGCTTGCCACCCTTGTACACAAAAACTCTGGCTTTGGTAGCCAGCCAAAGACACTCCCCTCCTGCAAAATTCAGTCAAATATTTATCTCTCTGATTCCTGAAAATTGTCTGTTTCCACCATTGACACCGGCAAGCCGCAACGCTCATTTTCTCCATATCATTTTCTTATTCACAAACAATGACAATCACTAGTTGCTTATGTCCTTTTCTCAATTTGAAAACTGATATTCGGCATTGTTGGCCTTTTCCCAGAATTGTTGTTCTTTTCCAGGCAGACGAAGCGACACCAGGAAAATGGAAAATTGCTGCTGCAAAGACTGCTACTTTTGTGAGTGTTCGGTAGACGCCGGCGCACTCGAAGGAGATGTCGCAGCCGGGGACGGGGGTGAGCTTGTTGGGGTGCTTGACCTTGCTCATGAAGACCGGGAGGAAGGACATGGCCTGGCAGATGCACGCGTTGTCGATGCCCATGAGGCACCGGCAGCACGCCATGTCGTACGGGTCTGCCCCTCCATGCACGTTGTGCTGGCTACCGTGGCGGAGGTGGCTGTCACCATTTTCGCTGCCGTGGCCACCATGTCTGCCGCCATGCTGGACGTGGTTGCTTCCATGGCCGCCGCTGCCGCTGCCGTGCTCTTCGCGGGCCGCCTGCAGCTTGTACCCGTCTCAAGAAGACGCATTGAGCAGCACAGGCCGTCGCTGCGGCACTGCTGAGTGTCGGCGATTTGGTTCATCTAATAGTAATGTTGAATATTGTATCAAACTTTCATCTGAACAATGTTGTACATAGACTGCAGATTTGGTTCTGCATGTTCCTTTTGTAGTGTTGTACAATAGACTGCAGATTCTGTGTTTGGCTACGAGTTTGGTTCATTCAATTAAACTCCAATCGAACATGCAATGAAAGAAAGGGGTTTGCGGGGTTGTATCCCTGCGTGGGTCTGGTGGTGTCACCCAATACCTGTCGGTATTGGTTCCACTAGTGGGACTAATCCACTCTAACCGAACGAAGCCTTAAGCATATTGGGATTGCTCTACACCATGAAAAAATTGGGAGGGAAGACATCCAGCCACTAATAGATAAGATCATGTTGAGAATGACAGGCTTGAAAGGAAAACTGCTCTCTTAGACAATATACAATGCAAGATGCTTAGAAGAGGTGCTTAGAAAAAAAAAACAGATTATTTTCTAAGCACTGGTGCTTAAATGTAAAAGGTAGACGCTTAATTAGGCACCTCTTTTATAGAAATAAGCACTAGTGCTACAAAAAAAATCGGTTTATTTTTCTAAGCATTTTCCTAAGCACCTTGCATTGTACAAGGCCTTAGAGGCAGGCTAGTGCTCATCCGGCCTGTCTAACTAGCATCCCTATCCACAATGCTACCAAGTACTAACTGCCTCTGAAATGACTTAGGGCCATAGGAAATCGCACTTAGCCAACTAAAGATTGGTTTGTATGAAGAAATAATTAGGAGGTCTAGGGATACCTAATTTACCCGAGGGTAATATTTGCCTCTTAGGATCCTTCAAAAGGTATAAAGAAGGCATATGCAAAACAATGGATGTGGATTGTAGACCTCAAGTATTAAACTAGCGGACACTGGCGTTCACGTAAGCAATGGGTCGCTGGATTTTTTCTTTTACTGCTACATAAGCAATTCGGACAACAGGACACTGTACCATTAAAAAAATATTGACCATCTCTTCGACTTCGCGTATCCTAAATTAGTGTGGCCCTGGTGTTACGGGTTCGCGACGACGTCCGGCTCGACTTCGTGTACACTAAGCCGGTAAGGCTCTGATGTAACGGGCTCGTCTCGGCATCCATCGCCGCTGTCGCAACGATGTCCGTCTCGACTTCGCGCATACTAAACGTGCTTCACTTCTGTTTCTCTTTCATTTAGAAAGATATATAAGATGGTGCACCCCTCACCCTAAGATAGCTCGTGAAACTTTGGTGTGACGGGCTGTCTCGGTGTTCGTGACGACGTCCGCCTCGACTTTACATACATTAAGCTGGTAAGGCTCTATGCGACGGACTCGTCTCGGCGTCCGTCGTCGCTACCGCGGCGACGTCCGCCTCGACTTCGCACATACTTAACATGCTTCACTTCTGCTTCATTTTCATTTAATGATGTCATGCAGGCTACGCTGCAAAAATTGAAATGCCCGGCGAGCTGGTAGTATTCGCTGTGGAGCAAAAATAAATCGCGTGTAGCTGCTGATGGCCCCCGCTTCTTTTGTGCACGCTGCCGAATCGCTCGTTGCAACGCTCGCGCGTGCATGAGCCATTTCGGATTGCATGTACGGATCCATCGAATGGCAGGCTTGGAAGTATCGCGATGTGAGTCGTACAGTCACACATATAGCAACGTTCAGAGTTGTTAGCCTTATCATTTTCAGGATAACCACTAATGTCCTTGGAGCTCCATTTTTATTCTGCTTCTCATCACGTCTTCACTTTCATTTCCCGCTTACAAAATTATTAAGTTGAGAGCATCTCTTCAATGAGATCGTCATCCAAAATGCACCATTGCATAATCTCAACTTTTAGTTGATTTGATGCCCATCGGTTTTGTATATTGCCACAAACTCGAATCATGGGATTGGATGATTTCATATGAAGTGCAATGTAGCATATACTTCCTGGATGCGGCCATATGGGCAGTACTACCATATGCCGGCACTATCACGAGGGTTGGAAGTACTCGGGATCTGGAACTGGTTGTGTATACCGGGTTGTATTGCGTGGGGTTAATGCGTAAGGGAGAGTTCTTTTTCAGTGGGCCACCCCGCTATTAATGGAGACGCCAGTCGGGACTATACGGTCCTGCTGGTTCGGCCAACAGGTGGACCGGTAGTGCACATGAACGGACCGTTTGGCGAGGCGCATGGCTGCCGTTCTACAGGATTAGCACCAACTCGTACCCTGTCAAGAATGACGAGCAGGTGTAGATGCTTAGTTCGTACTGACGAATTGTCAAATGTCCGACGTAATAAAAAACGCTAAACCTGCATGTTCATGGTGAGTTTTAATCTGACAACCTACAGTACTAATCCCCTATTTCGCACACCTAGGTAGACATTCATGCACAATGATTAAGCCTTACTACATATGCTTACCAAATTTATTTATTGCGAATCAAATCCTGAACCAAATTTACAGACCCAAAATACATTGCTGTTAAAAGTTCAGTGAATGCAAAATAACCTGTTTCGTACATTTAGGTAGACGTACATGGACTGCAAGTATGCAATCCAATGGAAAATTACAACCTACATGGAGTGCTGGTCCATCAGTTCGTTCAAATTTTCTACTCCCTCCTTTCCGGTTTATAGGGCTCATTTCAAAAAATTCGTTTTTCCGTTTTATATGTCTCAATTCTACTATTTATGATGACATGTTCAGATTTTGAGATGCATTAAATTACTGCATGCAAAGTTCAAGTGAATACTCACCAATGCATGTACTAATTTTTGGTCATTTAGTAGTCATACATGCATGCACTGTAATTAATACATTGATAAATACAATTTTTTGACAAAAAACGAGAGTATTAATTAAATATTTGTGCAAACTACGAAATTTGTTCCACCATTCAACATCTACCTTGGTTGAGGAGATTTGCGAATTGAGCCCTATAAGGCTTCCTCCAATGCATTGGTGTTTAGATAAGGTGCTAAGGGTATTAACAAGCTTAGCAACCAATATTCCCAATGCATAGGTGCTTAAGTATTGTAGCTAAGTTTTCTTTATTTAATTGTTTAATCACTAAACTCCTTCATGCATTGGTTGATGGACACTTTGCATAGGTCTACCCGCTTAGCACCGTTTGCTCATGGGGACACCAAAGTGCTTTGTCTCCTCTTTAATTGTCTTGCCACATCAGTTTTTTGCCTATGTGGCATCCTTAGCACCTGTACACCTTGAAGCATTGGGAGCAGCCTAAACCGAAAAGGAGGGAGTATTGCATGCTACAGCTAGCAACCAAATTTATCTATTGCAAAGCCAACCATGGTTCATGCAGTCTGGATATACAGTGCTGTCAAAAGTTCAGTTAGTGGAAAATACCTCCTGATCCACCCAACATCTCTAGGGTCGGGCTGGGCCATAGATTCTGTTGGGGTTCGCAGCAGAAAACACAAATTTTCCTAACTGGCGTTCCCTTAACCCAAGATCTAGCTAGCCGTATTACCGTAACGAATAGTAGTGCGGAAATAACATACCTCGGGGTGTAGTCCGTTGCGCGGGAAACGTTCCCGCAAACGTGGTTGATGTAGCCGATCAAGTTTCACAGCCCCCTGGCTGTGTTGAGCACCCGGATGGGTGTAGTGCCACACGTGCAGCACCTCGTAGTACTCGCACACGTACGAGACTCGATGACGACCTCCGTTCTCCGATCCAGCGGAGGGGGCGGAGGGGGCGGAAGCAGACCTCCGGACGGAGCTTCGGCAGCACGACGGCCTCCGATTCTAGCAGAGAGGTCTCAATTCCACTACAGGCTCACACTAGGGAGCCCACCGTGGAAGAGACCTGAGAGGGGAGGAGACCGGAGAAAACCGATCTCAATTCGGAGTTATATTTATTTTCTCATGAATTTCTGTGTATTAATTATGTGCACCCTGCCTGTCTTTATATAGGCTGGGGAAGGGAGTCAACCCACCTCCCTTAGCAATGTGGGACTAAAGTCCCCTTGCTAGGGGGTGGCCGGCCAAGGGGGGAGAGGGGGCGCACCCCTCATGGGCCCTAGGGCCCATGGCGCCTCCCCCCCCTTTTTTTCTTTTTTCTTTTCTCCCTTTAATTCCTTAATGGGCCTTTTTCTCCACTAAGGCCCATAGCACATATTAATTAGAAATAAAATGATTTTAATTATTAATTCAATTAATTAATAACTAAAACATATTATTTCATCTCCCGGTGCTGCGGAAACACTTCCGGCTCACTCCGAACTTGTTTCGGTTCAATACGGTACTCCTCCGATATTGTCTTCCTTATTCTCTGGTTGCTCCGATGGTTCCGAAAAGGTCTCCGATTTCATCGAGCCCTTAAGTGTGTTACCCTACGGTCCGAGAACACTCCAGTCATGACTGAGCAGAGCCAACAGTCAATGATCATCAGCGGGACCTGGATGCCCATAATGACCCCTGTGCATTCCGGATATCAACACCGATTGGACCTTACGCCGTATAGCATTCCCTTTGTCAGCGATACTGGATTGTTCCGAGATTCGATCAATGACATCCTATGTCTGGTTCAACCTCGTTCCGAACAAATCCTCATTCACTCGTTCCCGTGATATTCATCCCTGTGACCTAGTCACACGCTGCGCAGCTTTATGGATGGAATCTCACCGAGTGGGCCCTGAGTATCTATCCATCATATGGATTGACAAATCCCGCTTTTGTAAACAATACTCCTCAACATATCTCCACAGAATACCTAAGATACAACCGTTATGACCCGCATATTTCAGTCAGGTGGTGGGATGTAAGTCAAAGCATCCGGGAAGATAGTGATTATGCACGTACTCACGGTCAAAGGAACGGTCTACCAAGTTCTGTAATTACAACACTGAACCTTCATAAGATTTGATCATGTTGTAATGCTTTCTTTGGGTAATGTTCACCACGTCACTTAACCAGTGAGGTGACCTCATAGTCAAGAGACTTAATTGTCCATGATCGCGAAACCACGATCATCATGTTGACCATGAACTAGTTATCGATGTAGAGGCTAACTAGGAACTCTGGGGTTTCTATACCACACCTGCATCATTGTTTCACTGATACAGTTCTAGCACGGTATGAAACTGGTTATGAACTTGCTTAGATATATTGGAATAATCATATATTATTTTCCTCTAGAGCATATATCCAACAGTCTCCCACTTGCACTAGAGTGCTAATAATCTAGCCGCATTTTTCCGATCATAATCATCTTATCACATAAGTGTTTCATTGATCATGCATGCTCATGGAAGAGGGTTCGTCAACGAACTGCACCAATTCAGATTCGTATGTTTCCTTTGCAACTGGTATAGGTCAAAAGCTCTTTTGACATACCACTCATTATCATATAATGGTTGGATATAAGTTTCGCGGGAGAGTGAGACTATTATTTCACAGTATCCTCCAATGATCTTTTGGTTCAGTCTTTAGAAGACTTATCCTTAGTCATATATACTGGGAAATACACTCAGCCAGAAGTCCAATACTTCTAACGCTAAACTTTTATCCATACGTCTACTTTCTTAAGTAGTATTATGTTTGTAGTACCGTGAATTTTGCTCACGTTTCTTTCATGTCTTTGGTGATGTCTCTAATTCCATATAGACCCATAATATGGCTTGCAATTGTAATCTTGCATTACATTCAAGTCTATTATCCTTTCTACATTTTAGAGAATAGTCCTCAGTATGCCTCTCTATACTGAAATCATGGACTTTATTCAGATTCTGTGTTTTACTCCTAAAGCACATCGGAATCTGTTCTTCTTCCAAGAACTTTTGAGTCATTCTGTTGTTGGATTCACAATGCATGTTATATGGTAGAATCATATGTCAAGAACATATAAGATCACATGTCCAGTACATGGTGCATCTCTATTCTTCCATCAAGACATTGCTTGTGATATTTGGATTTCATCCATTATATAATTTCTAGCCACAAGAACCTGTTTCTTGTCTAGAAGATTATTCCAACCTTCACTTCGTTTCATTATCCGTATCTTAATCTACTCATATAGATTTCAACGTGTAATGTGTTGGTATTTCTCATAAAAGAAGATTCTTGCAATCTTGTATTTTATTTGCCTTATGCTCTATATATATCATAATGCACATATGTATATAAGACGATTCTCTATATACACAATCAATGCATATCCATATATATACATATGAGATCATTCTTCACACATATCAATGCATATATGTTTGAGACAATGATCATGCTCCCACTCAAATATATCCATCATATACTCATATATTTGTGGTTCATCTTTCATCAAGTCATTCTATTGTTCACTATGTCTCACATAATGACAATGCTTCCAAAGCTCCCACTCAGAAAATGCCCTCTGCATTCCAAGTTTCAGGGAAGTCTTCAAAGCTCCCACTCAGTTTCATGAAACTGCAGGCCCACTCAATATTTTGGTCATCACAAAATCACTTGATCAAATCAAGGTTGAGGGTTCCTGTCTTGAGGTACTATAGTCCATCCTTTTCACGAAGCAACCTTCGTCATGCCCATTGCAATTCTCTTTCAAATCCAAAATTTACTGAGATGCAATTTCAGGCTATGGTCCATTGTAGTGTAAATGAAATATTTTATTGATTAAAGCATTCGTACGTTTCCGTAGTCAATCACCATTGAACTTTGGTCATAACCAAATAATGCCTTATGCCCATTACATTTTTCTCAATAACTCTCCAGTTTGTCGAGAATATGAAATAACCGATTTATTTCACAGGACGTGAGCCATCCTTAATGTAACTCAATATTATTTCATTTCTCCTCGTGTTCTAGGCTACCATCATTCCTTTGTGTCTTCAAGAAATATTGTTCCCTATTGTTTTATTAAGAAGACTCATGATTATTGTTCTGTACAGAACGTATTCATGACAACCTTCTAAATTCAACAATGGCTTCAACTCATATACCAAGATCAATCATCTTTGGCATATCCTTCCTTATATAGCGTCATTACAGCGGAACATGCTTCCGTTGCAATACTCTGATATTCTGAAGGCAAGGTCCAATACCCCGGTCAAAGTTTCCATTATCTCCCATTGGATCCGTGTCGAGAGACTTTTCTCGTATTACCAATTAAGCAACACAAATTTTGCTATTCGGGGAGAATATGTAATTTCAATTGCTCGTAGTTTTATTACAAAGAAATTCTTTCTTTTAAGAAACCTTATAACACCATCAGTTATGGAGCTATCTTGTCTCGTTAGATTCAGGATGGTTTCCTATTCATGAAGTGGGGGTTTTAACTTAATGAATTAAACAATCTTATTTTACAATAACTATAGTGCTAGGGAAAAGAACGTTTAGACCATACTACGGTTTAGTATGACTACGAATGGTTTAAGTAGTCTAGCACTTTCAACTTCCATCGTAGTTTGTGGTACAACTTACACAAGTCTCCCATTATGTCAATATCAATACTTATCACTTCGGATCGTAGCCTAGTGATATGTATCCTTGTATTCTCACTTCTCACTGTGATTCCCGAATCTCAGTTTTATGATCTCAATTGAATACAGCTTTCAATTAATCATATGAAGTCTTTAATGATAACTCACGTGCCCATTCTACATCATTTATGTACAATGATTGGCACAAGTTCTACTTGCTAGAACCTTGTCACGATTATATTTATTGCAGAGGTTCATAGATCGTGTATCTAATCCATCTCATGCAATCAAGTTATGATTTTCATTCGATAATGAACTCACAAGTTCATAGATCATACATTTAATGAGTTCATCAGTTATGAAGTCACCTCATGCAGTCAAATCTTTGACTTGTTATAATCAAGACAACTTTATCATTAAACATTGAATATTTCTTGACAATAATAGTAGTATTATAAATGCTTTCTATCATATCATAAATCAAGACGTAATCAAAGTATAAGCACACTTTTATTCATAAAAATGGAACAACTGACTTGTCTCATTACATGAATAACTTTGTCTCGCGAGATGCAAGACACACGACTAAGTGTTCATACTATAATGATTACATAAGATTTATCTAATACTCTAAGTATCTCCTATGATAGATGTCTCGGTGGAATCCATGCTGGCCATCAACTGACTTGATATCCATCAATCCTTGATTTCACCTCTTCCCGTTCATGCAACGGCAGGTCCTGTTTTCATAAAACAGAATAAGTATCAAATACTTATTTACTGCAACTGTTGTATAAGGGAGTAAACATTTATAAAGTATATCAAGTATATACCTTCTCCATCCACGACTTCTGCATCCTCGATAGGAGCAATGTCCGCGGTCAAGAGATCAGTCATGAAGTTCTGGAGACTCATGTTAGCTCCTCTTCCGACATAGCTATGAACATAATCACCATAACTCGGAGGGAGTGAGTGCAATAACGTATTTATTGCAAACTCTTCCGTGGTGCTTTCGTTCATTGTCCAATATTCATAGTCCTCCACCAGGGTCAGGTACATCTCATGCATCCTGTCTAAGTGACCATCAAGGCTTGTGTGTTCTTCCATCTTTGTAGATAGAAACTTGCTTTCTAACTCAAATCTGGCAATTCTGAACTCACGTACGAACATTGTCTTTAGCGTGTCCATCATGTCATATGGGCCAGTGTCCTGTAACTGTATGCCCAACTCCTCTGACATGCTGAAGATCATGACATTCCTAACTACGGAGCATTTCTGTCGGCGAGCATAATGATCAAGTATCTCTTGATCGCCAACATCATCGTCCGGATGTTCTTCCACATGCATTTCTATTGTAAACAAGATGTCTGCTCTCTTGAGCGACGTTCTAAGGCGTGAGTACCAATCAGCAAAGTTTGACCCATTTTCTCTAAGTCTTTCACCTTCCATGAAGAAAGATAGTTCACGTTGCTCTAGTGCATTCATTTTCTACAAACATAATAGCAAGGAACACATTTAAGACTAGTTCACAACAATGAGTTCATATAATCATATTATATATGAGCTCGCACCAAAAAATTTCATCCCTAAGAAGTTTTAGTGATTACATGATCCAGATTCACTGCCCGACCACGAATATCACACGGCCGACGGGTCAGTTTCAAAGGTAGACAACAACTTGTGCGATCACATTATCTTATATATACTGTGACTCATGCTCGATCTTTCGATCTCTAGTATTCCGAGGCCATATCTGCATATGCTAGGCTCGCCAAATTAACCTCCATGTTATATGCTGCTCAGCAAGGCCATATTTACATATGCCAGGCTTGCCGAACCCAACCTCATGCGAACTCCATTGAATATGTAGGACAACTCCGGTATGTACGGAGCATCAGGCCATATGGGAGAACCTTCCAGGTGGTGCACACTTCGGTAGAATACTTGTGTTTGGCTTTGTTAAGGGATCATCTTATCACATGCTACCGTCGTGTATCCTATACTAGCAAGTTTTAAGATGTCTGGGCTATGGCAACACTAAGTCTACAGTGTCTCCATTTTAGTTTGTTTTATGATGACGATTACTACTTACTAGTAACACATAGCAAAGCTATCACTACATCACAAACAAACAAACGATAGCCCCCACTTAGCAATACAAGGTTTAGACGATCTAGTTGTATATTGCAAGTTTTACGTGGCTGCTAGGGCTTTCATAGTTAAACAGGTTTTAACCTACGAGTCAACCACAACGTCAACTATACGATTGTCTCTATTACACCCCGCACGGGGCCCTCCGTTGCAAATGCCACATCCGCTAAAGTAGAGAGACAGACACCCCCCCAGCCACTTTATACGGTACAAGCCGTATGTCAAGCGTGGAACCTGTCTCGCGTAAGAGTACGCGTAAAGTCGGTCGGGGGCCGCTTCATCAAACAATGCCGCAGATGTGAACAAGTACACATGGGAGGGTAACAATCATACAATCAACGCCCACATCCCCGATGTGTTCTATCCGTACAGTAATACTAAGCATAGACCTAGCTCTGATACCACTGTTGGGGTTCGCAGCAGAAAACACAAATTTTTCCTAACTGACGTTCCCTTAACCCAAGATCTAGCTAGCCGTATTACCGTAACGAATAGTAGTGCGGAAGTAACATACCTCGGGGTGTAGTCCGTTGCGCGGGAAACGTTCCCGCAAACGTGGTTGATGTAGCCGATCAAGTTTCATAGCCCCCTGGCTGTGTTGAGCACCTGGATGGGTGTAGTGCCACACGTGCAGCACCTCGTAGTACTCGCACACGTACGAGACTCAATGACGACCTCCGTTCTCCAATCCAGCGGAGGGGGCGGAAGCAGACCTCCGGACGGAGCTTCGGCAGCACGACGGCCTCCGATTCTAGCAGAGAGGTCTCAACTCCACTACAGGCTCACACTAGGGAGCCCACCGTGGAAGAGACCTGAGAGGGGAGGAGACCGGAGAAAACCGATCTCAATTCGGAGTTATATTTATTTTCTCACGAATTTCTGTGTATTAATTATGTGCACCCTGCCTGTCTTTATATAGGCTGGGGAAGGGAGTCAACCCACCTCCCTTAGCAATGTGGGACTAAAGTCCCCTTGCTAGGGGGTGGCCGGCCAAGGGGGGAGAGGGGGCGCACCCCTCATGGGCCCTAGGGCCCATGGCGCCTCCCCCCCCTTTTTTTTCTTTTTTCTTTTCTCCCTTTAATTCCTTAATGGGCCTTTTTCTCCACTAAGGCCCATATCACATATTAATTAGAAATAAAATGATTTTAATTATTAATTCAATTAATTAATAACTAAAACATATTATTTCATCTCCCGGTGCTCCGGAAACACTTCCGGTTCACTCCGAACTTGTTTCGGTTCAATACGGTACTCCTCCGATATTGTCTCCCTTATTCTCTGGTTGCTCCGATGGTTCCGAAAAGGTCTCCGATTTCATCGAGCCCTTAAGTGTGTTACCCTACGGTCCGAGAACACTCCAGTCATGACTGAGCAGAGGCAAGAGTCAATGATCATCAACGGGACCTGGATGCCCATAATGACCCCTGTGCATTCCGGATATCAACACCGATTGGACCTTACGCCGTATAGCATTCCCTTTGTCAGCGATACTGGATTGTTCCGAGATTCGATCAATGACATCCTATGTCTGGTTCAACCTCGTTCCGAACAAATCCTCATTCACTCGTTCCCGTGATATTCATCCCCGTGACCTAGTCACACGCTGCGCAGCTTTATGGATGGAATCTCACCGAGTGGGCCCTGAGTATCTATCCATCATATGGATTGACAAATCCCGCTCTTGTAAACAATACTCCTCAACATATCTCCACGGAATACCTAAGATACAACCGTTATGACCCGCATATTTCAGTCAGGTGGTGGGATGTAAGTCAAAGCATCTGGGAAGATAGTGATTATGCACGTACTCACGGTCAAAGGAACGGTCTACCACGTTCTGTAATTACAACACTGAACCTTCATAAGATTTGATCATGCTGTAATGCTTTCTTTGGGTAATGTTCACCACGTCACTTAACCAGTGAGGTGACCTCATAGTCAAGAGACTTAATTGTCCATGATCGCGAAACCACGATCATCATGTTGACCATGAACTAGTTATCGATGTAGAGGCTAACTAGGAACTCTGGGGTTTCTATACCACACTTGCATCATTGTTTCACTGATACAGTTCTAGCACGGTATGAAACTGGTTATGAACTTGCTTAGATATATTGGAATAATCATATATTATTTGCCTCTAGAGCATATATCCAACAGATTCACCGGACTCTGCATGGGAGTTATCCACGTTCAACGCACCCTGGCCTCGAACTACAGCAGCTACGGACGATTCAGGGAGAATTTCTTCGCAACGACTACTGACCTCGCTTGCCCGGTCGACTTCAATTGCAGCCGGCGGCAGCGCACGGATTGGGAAGATTGGCAACCTGGACGAAATAAAAGTAGGTGATTAACAGAACAACCTAAATCCAGATCCCATGGTCGATCTGCCGTTTGATCCATGAACGCAGTGGGTAGGGATTTAGAGCATCTCCAGCCGTTCAGCCCCTCAAGCCGGTTTTCGGTGCTATTTTAGCGCCGCTTGGGGGCGCTCAGGCGGCGAAACCGGCTTGGGGCGGCCGGCCCCCCAGCCACGCCCCCAAGGCAGCCCCCATGTCCGGCCTAATTCAACTAAATTTAGGCAAAATTGAACTAAATTCAACTAAATTTAGGCAAAATTGAACAAAATTTACGAGATTCAGCGAATTTCATAATATTTGGTTACATAAGTTGGAAATGAAAAACTACTAGGTCGTTGCCGTCCCCCCGTTGTCGCCGCCGTCTTCACAGGTACGCCTCCTCCTGCGTCCCCGTCGTAGTCGCCGTCGTCTTCACAGGTACTCGAGCCGCGGCTCATTGCCGCCCTCGATGTAGTCAAGGAAGGCGGGGAGGGTGCGTCCTCCCCGCTCCACCACAGCCGCCAGACGTTTAGGTTCTGCCGGCCCGACACCGGTTTCAGGCCGTTTGTGGAGATGATCTCCTGGTCGCGGCACTCCTCGAAGTGCGTCGCCCAGCGGGCGATGTTTCCCGGCGCGTTTGCTGGGTCGGCGCGGATGACTGGACCCGCCGGTCGAAGGGGGCCCCACGGGGCACATGCGCTACCGGAACGCCGCCGGCACTAAGCACCCAGCCGCGCGGCAGGCGCGAGTCCGACGGGCAGGGGTAGTCCACCCTAGCGAGGAGGACTGCCTCATAGACGGCTAGGGTGTGGCGGTTGGCCATGAGGATAAGAACGCGGCGAGAGGAGAAGGAGAGTGCAGGGTGCGACGTCTCTCGGCGAGCCCACTTTATATAGCGGGAGGAGGCCTCACCGGGGCGGGACACGCGGCGGCGCGGTCGTCGGACCGTTGGGCTACTCAACGCGCCGCATTGATTCCCAGCGGCCGGCGATTGGACTTGTCATCGGCGCCGCATTGATTCCTTGCGGCGGCGGCAGGCGCGGGGAAGCCGAGGCGGGAGGATGAGGACAATGCGTGTCTACACGCTGACATGTAGGGCCGGCGCGCGGCGCGCGTGAAACGGCGCGCACGTTTTTCCTCTTTTGCGTCGTTTTGTTTCGTCCGGCGCCCCCAAGCGACCCCAGCGCGCCGGGTCGGCTTGGGATCGCCGGACTCAACTTTGGCCCAATCCGGTGTTATTTGGGCCCTTGGGGGCGCGACTGGACGAATTTCGTCCGTCCGGCGCAAATAGCGCCGCCTTGGGGGCCTCTTGGGGGCGCGGCTGGAGATGCTCTTAGCTTAGGGCTGAGAGGAAGTCTCACCTTACTACAGGGTGCAACGCGAATCCAGTGTCGGCGCCGGAGTCCTCCATGGTCTGTGTCACCGTAGCCATCTCCGTCAGAAAAGGCACCAAGCAAATCTGCCCTTCTTCTCTCCGAAGAACGCCGCCAGCAATGGAGGTTCTGCCCGCTTTGAATGCACACACTCTGCCTCTAGTAACCTAACCACCCAACTAACTGGACCGTGTGTCCAGCCCGGTCCTAGGGCCCAAACGGCGTCACTCCAGAAGCACCGATACACTGCAGAACTACGTACACGGATACGAACCACACTATTCACGGACGAAATACGCAATATCCCAGAACCCGCGTCAGACGCATTAACTGCAGTCCGCGGTTGAGATGGGTTCAACTGAACGGACCAGATAATATGACTATATGCATATTCGACCCATATGTAATTTTTTATACTTCCTCCGTTCCTTGATATAAGGTGTATACTTTTTTTTAAGTCAAACTTTTTAATTTTGACCAAATTTATAACAAAAAATATCAACATCTATAATATTTGATAAATACAATATGAAAATATGTATAAAGATGAATCTAATGATACCATTATGGTATAATTTATATTGATATATTCATCTACAAATCTGATGAACATTAATCAAGTTTAATTTTTTAAAAGAAACTATACACCTTACATTTAGGAATGGAGGGAGTACTATGTTATATCAGCTATAGAACAAGTTCTTTGAATGGCAATCATGGGCAAATTGAAATCCCTGACTGCCAAGTTAATCTTAACATACATAAATGCCACAGGTCAAAAAGGTTCATGCTATCAATGGCAATTTCAGCAAATTATTTGTTTGATATGTCAACATATTGGGTAAACCTTTTTGAAGACGATAACACCACAACTTGTGTTGGATATGTCCAACATATGTGGGTAAACCTTTTTCAAGAAGATAACACTACAACTTGGTGCTTCACTTTAATGGTAATCACTCCGAAGGTGTAGACCATCAACTTATCAAAACACTTCAGATAGTTACACCCAACATTATGTTATGTAAAACACATGAAGCTAATCGCCCAAAATGGTACCTCCATTCTGAATGAAATCCAATTTGTTGCTATCATGCATTCCATAATTTATGAATTTATGAATAGTTTAGAAGCTAGTCCCTTGGTTCTCAAGCATCATCAACATATAGCAATCATTAAATTTCCTAAATTAATGTGCTGATTATCTAATGTGCTTTACAATACAGTAACACAACTAAAAACACATATGTATAACGCTACATAGCTAAAAAGCTAAAACAGGAAAGTAGAATTAAGTCAATTTTCTGCTTCACTCCGGGCTTATCCATTGATCAGTTTTCTCAAAGCACCAACTTCAATCAGAATCACAAATAGATGCTAGAAAAATAAATCCCATCAGCAAAATGAATGCTAGCTGATACTGCGTGGCAGATATGAGACGTGAACATAAAACACACATTTACAGCACACAACTTTCCAACTCATATGGAACAACACAAGATTGGTTTACATTCATTCATTGTACAACACAAAGATTGGACAACTCGAAACAACACAAAGATTGGAGTGGAGGTCAGACAGCCAACCAACAACACATTATCAATACGACTAGCACTACCAGGATTAAAAAGCACAATGCATCGCAACCATCTTGTAGAAATCCATTGGAGGTGGCAGATCAATAGGGACCACACGTGGTTCAGGCAACGGCCATCTATCACAAGAAAAAAAGTATACAAATCAGTGAAAATATATATTTTTAACTGGTGAATACTAGATAGTATAAACATATGTAAGAAAGAATACTTGTTTACACCACCCCCAGCAATAGTATCAGCATCTCGACGGGACCAACATGGACCAGGCAACAGCCATCTGTTGTTTAGTAACCATTTCAGAAACCATAGAATTTACTGAATACATTTATTTGAAAGAATGTATAGTACATCTTCCGTTCATTATTATAAGATGTTTTGGATATTTCAATATAGACTACATAAATGAGTGAACAAACACACTAAAACGCGTCTATATACATTCGTATATGGTATTATTATGATAAGAAAGAATACCTCTTTTCATCACCCTCAACAATAGTATCACCTGCAGTAGTCCTACAGATACACCCACAAATAAGAGAAAATGAGTTAGTTTAACCAATGTACAAAAATTAGACAAGGCAGGAAAAGAGTGGTGGGGAGAGGGTGAAGATAAGCACTGTTATGGTAATAACAGATAACAGAATACACCGGTGAATTAAGTTATCGGAATCAATCACCATTACATAACTTCATCAGTACACATTACACATTGTCATATCAACCCAAGCAAAATTAGGAAACAAGAGATAGTTGTGCAAAGATCTTGACTGAAAGGACAAAAAAACCAGATGTAAACAAGAAGACATACCATCCTTTGTTTAAGTTCAACAAGAGGCGGTGAATAACATCCCTTGGCAGGAACGGAGTTTCACCCTCATGGTAAAAGTTCATTCCAAGAAAATTCCCACGAGTGTCAATAAGAGGGCCCCCAATCCCAGCCTAGCAAAACAAAAGAAACATCATACAAGGTTTACGTTACTATTCCATTGCTAATAATTTTTACCATGTTGAAGATACTGGATAAGTCCACACGAAATACCTTTGTGATTTTACAGGTGGAGACGCAAAGTTCTATGCAATCAAGTTTGCTTCGTTTGCCAATCAACAGCTCCCCCTTTGCCGCCATTATATCATGATAAGTATAAAGACGACCCACAGCTATTACCTTATCACATGAGGTAACTTGATGCCGGCTGATTTTTATTTCACGAGGACCCCAGTACCCCATGATGTCAACAAGAGCAATGTTGTAATGTAAATTATAACGGTTCAATATCCCCACGACTCGAAAATCGTTTGGAAGGCAAACTTCAATCTGCAATAATAAGGTTATGTTAACCAGTATCCTAAATGAGAAGGCAAAAAAACAAAAACAAAATCAACCAGCAGTAACCACCCTCAGGTTATCATTAATCCTGTGTGTATCACCAGAAACTCTAACCAAACTTGCTGAAGTCAGAATTGTTGCAGAGGATGCATTGCACTTTATAAATACACCTGAGCAAGCAAAGAATTTTGCAAATCCTACACAGGAAATCATTCAGTTATTAATCATCATCCACTTATTAAAACATGGAAAAGTAATGACTATATAACAGAACCGTCACCATTGAATGAAGCAAGTGAGACAACACTCTGAGCCATTTTTGAAGCAACGCCTTTGGGTAGTTTACTCCAGATATCATCCAAGAATTTTGTTTCAAGAAAATGAATCTTACGCTTGGCTAGCATGATACATGGATACATGATACACAAGTTAAAAGTGCTTGATAAAGTATTAAAAGTGTGCATGTGCAACATAAGAAACTACTCAGCAACATAAAGCATTCAACCTGTACCCGTATAAATAATTAAATATTGGAGTCGATGGTCATGATCCATCTTCCATCCTACCTCCCCCCCCCCCCCCCCCTCCCCGAAAAGCAACTTCCTGACTGATATGATCAATGATCCACCATTTGAACACCTTGTTTTACTGTTTTTCATATGTCACATGAGTATTCCTCACAGTTTTGAGGTTTCTACGTTGTCCTGTTTTCCTAATCCAAATCAGCTTCTGTGGCCAGGGATTTGTACAGACTGATATGCCACGTCATTGGATTATTTTGTTAGAGCCATAGCAAACAATTGGGCATTCTAATAGATTATCAAAAAAAAAAAAACTTGTCTGATGCAACAAGGTTAAGATGCAAGTGACCATATGTTAGTGTTACTTAGTCAATACTCCTATGTTACATGATCGTAGAAAAAGCTAGCAGATAGTATCCCCATAATCACTAAGTTAGGTCGTTTATCACTTAAAATTGACAATCTCCCAATTAGGTTGTCTATCACTTAAAACTGAAAGATATCTTTCAGCTTGTACATGTAACCAATTAGAGCTGAGACCTTCCATTGGTTTATTTGTTTGGATTGTTGGACTTGAATACAAGGAGGACCCACTATGAGGAATAGTCTAAGCAAGAGGAAACGATTCAGATGTGCCAATCTCGTCAAAAAGGCACAGCCACACCTCTTGGATCCAGGGCTGCCTTATGTTGGCCGCCTTACGGCCAACATCCTATAAAATAATTTCACTCACCTCCTAGAACTGGCATGTTGTAAAATGGATTTTCCATCCCACTTTCGATGCTTGCTCCTGCAGCATCATCAATCCCTTCCTTAGCTCTAACACTGCAGCACAATGTAGAAAGCTCACCGTGATAAACCCACAAAGACAATATATCAAAGACCTTACACAAAATTAGCTAGTACTCCCTCCGTCCCATAATATAGTAACGTTTTTTGAGCTAGTCTATCTCAAAAAACGTTACTATATTATGGGACGGAGGGAGTACTAAACAAGGAAAATACAGAACAAAAAGGGAGCCAAATAGTTACAGAAATTTCACAGCAGAGAAATTTATAAAAAAACTTAAATTTCCTCTTGGGTCTTCTTAAAAGTAAGTTCGAGTGTAGCACAAATATATATTAGTGCCAGCATTGAAATAACAACCTTAATTTAGTACAGTGCAACATAAATTATTTTAAGATAAACACACACAAGTAAAAAAAACTAATGGGCCAGTTTTGGGGATAAACTCATCAGCCTCAGAAGTTGTTGTTAGTCTTTCAGAATGATACACCTTACACAAATTCAAATAAAAATAGGAGGGGCATGTAGTAAAGGATGCATTAAGAGAGACGGATGGGTAGGCCAAACAGAGAAGGGCAGTTCATGAATACTGAAAGTGTACATACCTGGCCATCTCATGAAACTCCAAGAAGTCAAGAATATGCTCCCTTCGCACATAGGGGGTCTTTTTCATTCTGGTACCAGAGCAGTTCATCCCAACAAAGTTACCATCAAAATCAACAAGGGGGCCTCCAATTCCAGCCTGGAAAAAAAGTGACAATGAAGTTCACAGGGAAAAAATGATAGAATATACTATAAAGCCACTGATACCATCAGACAGTTATTTGCTTCAACTGTACAAAAGGAGCTCACCTTGCCGATCTGGCATGTGCTTAACATTATCTCATCGGTTAAAGCGCTTAGAGAGGCAAGATCTACTCCGCTTGTGGCCCTTAAATATCCTGAACTGAAATTGCGCCATACAGCTGCTACCTTCCTATAAGGCTCAAACTGCATGTCACAATCAAGACTTATATGCACGGCATCAAAACCAGACATGTCCTTGACCTTGACGTTGACGATGAAAAAATCCAAATATATCTCAGGATCCTCTATCCAGCCAGTGACAATCCGATCGTTCGGAAGGCATACTTTAATCTGAAATGAGCACAAGGCGAATTAATGATTACAGGGGCAGCATATTAGCATAATAATCCAGGAAAGGACTAGAGAAAAAGTTACGGTCAAATTTTCAGTGATCTTCCATGTAGGCCAAGTACGTGGAATCAAACATCTCGGTGTAAGGAAACTTGTAGCATCAGGACATGAGGTTTCAATGCATATGCCTGTGCATTCCCCTAACTTGGTATCACCTACAGAGAGAAAATAAGACGCGCAAACTGAATAGCTGGTGCTTAAAAAAACAGGTAATAGGGGAACTATTAACAGTATAATCACCAACCATGGAATGAGGCGAGTGACACAATACTCCTAGACAGTCTTGAAACTACTTGCTCACTGAGTTGAGGCAAGGCACGTGGACCAGATTCACTGGAGCTGTCCAATCTCGTTGAGGAAGTGCCATCTAAAGCTAGTAGGAATAAAATCATGTGTGATACACTTGATAGAACGGTCAATTATGAATACTCAGGAAAAGTGAGACAAAATTTTGACTCACTTGGCCTAATTCGTTTTGTGCAAGGATGTCGTTGTTTTCCATAGAGTCCCAGCCTGCGCTTCATCATCATTTCAAGCAAGCCTGAACAGCAAGGAACAAAACCCAAGTAATACTGATTGACCACACAACTAGATGGATATGGTTGGCAAACAAATTAGAGGGGTCCAATACATCGGCGGAGGAAACTACGAGAAAATTACCTTAGAAACGGTGCTGGAGTAGTGCGGCGCAATCGCTCTGAGGAACTGGTTGGTTGACGTATCCATATACATACAGCCAAGAAAGAAAGATCTTGAATTAGATCTTCAACAATCCAAACAACTGAAAATTTCACCCGAGGATGAGGGACGAAACAAGCTCACCGACCGCCACTGGATTCGTCGCCGGTAGGCGTCTGTTGGATTCGAACCGACTCGTCGATAGAGATTTCCTCCGGGGGGGAGTGGACGAGGATGCTGTCACGTCCCTAAGACAACCACTGTTGTCGATCTAGGGTTTGGTGGAGGAATTGGGGATTTCGAAGATTTGGGGAATAGAAGAGTTCGTCACCTTATATTCCCCCACACAACGACTGCAGGGTGCAGGCCCACCTTGGCCCAGCTGAGACCCAGCCCGAAGGATTAGCTTTTCCTTCAGGTTTTTATTACACCTTCCGTTTCGAAATAACTGTTCTACAGCTAGTACAAAGTTAAGACAGATATTTTAAAATGAAGAGAGTAGTAAATTTGAGTACGTATTATATTTTCCTAAAAGAAATTATAGGACTACTATATCTCTATCTCTTATATTTATATATTAGGAAAATTGTCTTTACGTTGCAACGGGAGAAAAAATCGTGTATAACCAAACATAATGTTTTCCCTAACCTACAACACATCCTTTCTTTAAATATCTCATATGTTTACCCCCATTTTATTTGATTATAAATAATTCTTCATTTAATTATTTCATGTGTTTTATATCCACAATTCATCATTTGAGCCATGCAATCATTTCTCTTTTAATTATCCCACTTGTTTACCTCCCTCCTCGGGTGTTTTGATCATGGGTACGAATGAACAAAAAATGATAACACGCTAGTTGCCCTGCAAGTTATATTCTTTGTATTTTCTTTGTGTTTTACACCTGTTTAAATATTTTCTCAAGCTCGTAATTCTAATTTAATTATTTAATCCTTCTTTTAATTATATCTCATCTGCTTTTTTATCCATAATTTTCTCAGGCATTTTTATCATGCGTAGGAATGAACAAAAATTGATAACGTGCTAGATGCCCCGCAAGTCGTATTTTTTATATTTTATTTATCATTTACACCTCATAATTTTTTTGAGCCTACAACACATCCTTCCTTTAATTATATCACATGTTCCACATTTTTTTATTTTACACAATTCTTCATTTGAGCCCATAATCCTTTTTCTTTTAATTATCCCACTTTTTTTTGAAGTAAAAAACCCTAGATTTATTGAAATGCAAGGAAATTACAGTCTGACTGGATAGTACGTGTCAGGAATACAAAAATTACATCATAGCAAGTAGCAGAAACCTTGCTTAGAGCTTCTTTTGCGCATAGGTGCGCCGCCCAGTTTGTGTCTCGTGGTCTCTAAAGAAGCCTGAAACCCTGAAGTTGCTCGATCATCTCCCTAATCTCCATCATAACGTGTGCCCCATACATGCGAGTGGGTCTCTTGTCCGTCCACAGATCGACTAGAGCAGCGCAGTCGACCTGCACCATGACATACGAATCACCCCGCCTTATGGCTGCTTCTACACCGTAACGACAAGCTAGCAGCTCACTTAGGAGTGGGTCGCCTATGTCAATATGTTGTTGACAGCCAGCCTCCATAAACGCCCCCGTATGGTCTCGGATAACATATCTCGATCCTGCCACATTATTGTGTGTATCAATCGCACCATTCGTATTAACTGCTACCCACCCCTCCTCCGGTGGTTTCCATTTTTGTGGGGTACGAGTTGCAACACGGCTTGGAGGAAGTTCCAGTGCCCCCACTAGCTCATCCACTAGTTCCATTGAGCGTCGTGGTTGGAAATTTTCTTCTCCGTGGTTGAATTTGTTCCTGCTAGACCAAATGCACCACATGATCGTCACAAAGATTGACGCATCTTCCCTCTTGATAAATTCCGATGTGATGACATCGCCTGCCCACGTGAGAGGGTGTAGACGTGGGATCTTGAGCCCTCTTTGTTCAGGGAGGTCCAGAACTGCTTCGCATGATCGCATGTAAGCAAAGCATGATATAGACTCTCCTCCGCATACCCACAGAGTTTGCACATGGCATTATCTGCAATATGTCGATATGAAAGCGCCTCCCGAGAAGGGAGGAGGCCTTTCAGAACTCTTCACCAAAATATCCTGATTTTTGGTAGAACATTAAGGGGCAACATCAATATTTATAAGAAGAGAAGTAATTTCATGGGCACCATTATAAGCAACAAATTCTTCTATTTGCTATGCATCATCAAAATCATAATTTCTCTTAGCATAAGAAGCTAAGGTTTTGTCATCATTGTACTCACATTGGAAAGCAAGGTGTTTGTGCCTCATAAAGCAACAAGATTCATCCCTGCAGAAAGACATATTATATAGGAAGGTGGAGAAAGAACAACTTCAAATCTTTCAACACAACGAGAGGAGTTTTAGTAATACGGAAGTTTCTACAACCACACTTCCATCTCTCAAAATAATTTTCAGTAGTATCATGAACAACATCAAGAATATAACTATCACATAAATCATGTTGTTCATGACCTACAAGCACATGTGTATAGTTTTCAACACGGTCTTTAGGAACATAAGATAAATGCATCCCATCACATTGAGCCTTAATAAGAGCATAGTTCTCCGGAGTTGAAGATTTCAAAAGGATAATAGGACAATCAAGTGTGGATGCAATAGCAACAATTTCATGCTTAATGTAAGGAACTATAGCAAGTTCATCTTCGTAAGCATCATCCATAGTGGCATCTTGGCCAAAAGTATAGAAGGCATCAACTTCATCAAAAAGGGATATTTCAAAAGAATCCATATGATCATAACATTCATATAAGGTAAGAGTCAAAGAGTTACTCTCATTAGAAGGTAGATGTGGATGACTCTATTCTTCCTCCTTTTGTTCGTCACTCTCCTCCTCTTTTTCATCCAAGGAGCTTTCAGGTTCAGCAATTTCTTCTTTCATAGAGTCATGCAAATCATTAGTCTCTTCCTTTGGGGGAGAGATTCTCTCAAGATGATCAGTAATATAATAATTATCATTGTAATTTTCAAGGAAATACTGAAGTATAGCAAGACTCTCAGATTTGTAAGGGGCGTCATCAATATTTTCAAGAAAAGAAGTAATTTCATAGGCACCCTTAAAAGCAACAAATTCTTGTATTTGTTCTGCATCATAAAAATAATAATTTCCCTTAGCATAAGAAGATAAGGTTTCATCCTCATTGTACTCACATTGGAAATCAAGGTGTTTGTGCCTCATAAAGCAACAAGATTCATCCCTGCAGAAAGATATATTATATATTGAGCACAAGTTTTTAGCATACTCATACGATTGATGTATGAGTCTCCATAAGTGTATCCCTTTTTGAGGCAAGCGGTATTCCTTGTAATATTCTTTTTGATCCTCGGTGAATCCTCCATGCCAATAAGATCTAGTTTCAAAGAAGTTAGACATTGATTAGCAAGTAAGAAACTAGACATACTATTTTTTTTTGGATTTTTGATAAAGGACATTGAAGCAAAAACTGAAAGGTAAACTAACAAGACTAAAAAGCAAAGATAAAAGATAGTGTGCAACTCCCCTATCTTGAAGAGTGGAGTCCCCGGCAACGGCGCCAGAAATTTGCTTGATACACGAGATAGCTTCTCGTCCCTCGTTGGTTACCCCAAGTGGAAGGTGAGATGTAGTGTAGCAGCAAGTTTCCCTTAGCAAAGATGCTAAGGTTGAGTGTCGGACCAGTAGGACTCCAACATATACAAGTAGGTGGTGAAGTGAACAATGACGCCGTTCACAACTCTAAGTTGCTTACTTCACCTGGACCTGCACACACAACAGATAGCTTTGCTCCCAACGAGTACAGAGGAGTTGTCAATTCCTCCGGCCTTGTTGTTTACAAAGGATAAAACACACGGGATAATAATGATAGTGATAGCTACGGAAAAGTAAATACTAAAAGTAAATTGAAGATGTAAACAGTGTTGGTAATATGGACCCGGGTCCTATGATGTTCACTAGTGATGTCTCTCTCCCAAAAGACGATAAAATAGCCATGCGAGGTAAATAAATTACAGTTGGGAAATTGACAGGATTATGTGCGCAAACCAATGCTAATTATGCTATGCAGAAAGGAAGAGGCTCAAAAGCATGGGCAATACGCCAAGACAAGTAGACCGAAATCCATCTGCATCTACCTACTAATCATCCACCTTGAGATATATATCCAGAACATCTCGCTAGTATTAAGATGCAAACTCAAAGCAACAGACAACTGCATTAAAGAACTTTGCGTAAAGTAAACAATCCTTACACCCGCAAGTACAAGCACCGTTGTTTTCCCCCTTGTGGAAACAACACATCCCCTAGACTCATGTTTCTGTCACTCAAGCTAGTCATCGGGGGCATGAACCCACAATCATGCATAACACTCCCTCTTGGAGTCACTACCTACTACTTGGCCAAAGCAATAAACAGCAACGGAGAACATGCAAGAATTACTCAAGAACATAAATATAAAAGAAGAGAATCAAATATATAACTCAATCACTATCTGAACATAATCTCATAATCCATCGGATCCCAGCAAACTCAACATAGCAACAGCAGAAAGATTACATATGTGCCTCAATCATTTAGGGTAGCTCACGAGGTCTAATCCATGAAGAACAAAGAGGGGAGGAGAACATCCCATAGCTACTGATCATAGACCCATGGTCCAAGGTGGACCACTCACGGTTCATCCGGGAAGCATCCATGGTGGTGGAGAAGCTCCCGGAGGTGATTCCTCCCTTCGGCAGGGTGTCGGGCAGAGGTCTTCTGGTGCTCCCGATCTTGGAAGCGCGACGGCGGCAGAACAGAGGAGAGATCGCGAAAAAGGGTTCCGTCCCCGAGGGTTTCTCGTCACGGGGAATAAATAGGCGAAAGGGGGCAGCCAGAGGTGGGCCAGGGGCTCCAGGCGCCCCCCTAGCGCGGCCAGGGGTGGGGTCGCGCCCTCTGGCCGCCTGGGGCCCCCTGGCTCCTCTCTGGCCCCCTCTCGGGCTCTTCGCGAAGCTTCCGGTACGCTGATTCTTCCTATATTTTTCCCGGAATTTTTCTGGTACTTTTAATAAGGGGGAACCTGAAATAGAAAAACAGCAGAAAACAGGAACTGGCACTGGGGTGCACTGAGTTAACAGGTTAGTCCAAATGTGATCAAAATGTTGGGGATCAGCGCAGAAAACAAAAAATTTCCTACCTACGAGTCCCGAACCCAAGATCTATGCTATGCTGATGTATGTAACAGAAGGAATCGGTGTTCATACCTTTTGAAGACCGAGAGAGGGAAACGTTCCTCGAACGTGGTTGGCGTAGACTCTGATCCTACGACCTCCCTGTCGTGTTGAAGAACCTCCGACGATGAAGTAGCACCACACGTGTAGTGCCTCGCGGGATTACACACGTACAATGCAACCGATGTCCCTCCGGGCTCCGAACCAGAAGAGAAGCGGAAAGAAGATTGATCCGGATCCCGATTCCGGCAGCGCGACGGTGTCCGGATGATGGTGAAACCCCCAACCAGGTGCAAAATCCAAACCAGGGGAGTCCTCTATAGGTCGGAGAAAGAGAGAGAGAGAAACTCAATGTTGTGTTGAAAAAGGCACCCCCACCTCTCCTTATATAGGCCAAGGAGGGGCTCCACCCCCTCCCCTTCCCCCATGTGGGACTAAACCCCCAAGGGGGGGAGTGGTGCGGCTAGGATGGGGGACGGGCCCCTCCCTTGGCGCCAAGCCCAAGGGGGGAGGCTCCCCCTTCCCCTCATGGGCCTTTTAAGGCCCAAATACCTTTTCACCTTTTTAATTAATTATTTAAATCATGTTTAATATTTAATTCTGTCAATTAAATAATAAAACATATTTAAACATTAATATATATTATTTTGAACCTTTGAAAATATCCGGAACAGCTTCCGGCACCTCCCGGTACATTTCCGGTGTTTTCTCTCTTTTCATCGATGATCCCGAATCAATCCTTAATGCATCGATTGCCCTTAAGTGTGACACCCTACGGTCCGGGAAACAATAGACATGATCGAGACACTCTCTAACCAATGACCATCATGTGGGATCTGGTTACAATCCTTGATGTGCCCTACGCTTCCATCGAATAAACTTCATCGTTGTTGAACCGTTAACAATATGACTTGATCCCTTTGTGCTTCGGTACTATATTTGTCCGAGGTATGATCGTCGGCATCCAATACCTAGTTCTTCCTCGTCTCCGACATAACATGTTTACTCGTCTGTGAATATTACATCTATTGTGACCTAGTCACTTGCTTGCAAGCTATTGATGCAACACCACCGAGTGGGCCCAGAGTACCTATCCGTCACTCGGATTGACAAATCCCGCTCTGATCTATTTCATACTCCTCAACATATCTACTTCGGAATACCCAAGATACACCTTTTCAGTTACCATGTTTCAGTGTAACGGTTAATGCACTCAAAGCATCCTAATAGATAGCAATTATGTATGATCATCACGGTCTAAGGATTCAGTCACTATGTTATTAAGTCATCGCAATGCTGAACTTATGTGACTTGATCACACTGCAATGCTTAAGGTGGGTGGGTGTCCATCACATCATTCTCCTAATGATATGACCTCATTGTCAATAGACTATAATGTTCTCATGATCAGGAAACCTTGATCATCAATTGCCCAATGAGCTAGTATGCCTGAGTTTAACTAGGGACCAGGTTGTTATATATCACACGTGTATTAATGTTTTCGCTTAATACAGTTCTAGCACAATATATAACGTATTATGAACAAACAAATATGTGACAAATATCTTTATTAATTTGCCTCTAGGGCACATATCCAATAGTCTCCCACTTGCACTAGAGTACAAATTACACTAGTTTACATCAAGTATGTATCTAACACCAATAGTCTCTCGGTGTTGTTCAAACTTGGCTTGTGGAAGAGGTTTAGTCATTGGGTCTGACGGATTCAGATCCGTATGTATTTTGCAAATCCTAGTATGACCATCCTTGACGTAGTCCCGCGTCACATGAAAACGCCAGAGAATATGCTTGGCTGTATAGTGAGTCCTCGGCTCCCTTGCGTTAGCAATGGCACCCGGATTGTCGCAATAAATGCTAACAGGGTCAGTGCAACTAGGGAATACTCCAAGCTCGATGACGAACTTCTTCAGCCAATGCGCTTCGTTTGACGCTTCACAAGCGGTAATATACTCCGACTCCATCGTAGATTGGGCGACGACTGACTGCTTGCCGCTCCTCCAGCTAATCGCACCACCATTCAACATAAACACGTATCCCGTCTGGGATTTTGAGTCATCGGGATCAGTACCAAGACTGGCATCGACGTAACCTGTTACGGCGAGCTCTTCTTCACATCCTCCATAGACAAGAACCAGATCCTTAGTTCTTCGTAAGTACTTAAGGACGTTCTTCACTGCAATCCAATGATCCATTCCAGAATTACTTTGGAAACGATTAGTCAGACTAACCGCCAGGGCCACATCTGGACGAGTACACAACATAGCATACATGATAGAACCTATGGCTGAGGCATAGGGCTTTGAGGACATTTCCTCCCTTTCTTTTGTTGTTGCTGGGCATTGAGTCACACTCAATTTACTTCCTTTCATAACGAGCAAGAGGCCTCTCTTGGCGTTATCCATATTGAACCTCTTCAATATCTTCTCAAGGTAAGTTCTCCGACTCAGTGCTAATAGGCGTCTTGATCTATCTCTATAGATTTTAATGCCTAATATGTATGCATCTTCACCTAGGTCCTTCATGGAAAATTGTCCATTCAAATATTCCTTTACCCCATCTAGAAATTTCACATCATTCCCTATCAATAATATGTCATCCACATATAGTACTAGGAATGCCACAGAGCTCCCACTCGCTTTATTATAAACACATAATTCTTCTTCATTTTGGACAAATCCAAAAGCTTTGATCACCTCATCAAAACGAAGATTCCAACTCCGAGATGCTTGCTTCAACCCATAAATGGACCGTTGAAGTTTTCATACCTTATCAGTGTCCTTAGGATCAATAAAACCTTCCAGTTGTACCATATACAACTCTTCCTCAATGTTGCCATTTAGGAACGCGGTTTTCACATTCATCTGCCATATTTCATAATCGTAATAGGCAGCAATTGCTAGCAGTATCCGGATATACTTTGTTGGCATACATGGAGTCTATCTCGGATTTCATGGCTTCCAACCATTTCTCGGACTCGGGTCCCTCCATTGCTTATTTGTAGTTCACAGGTTCGTCAGGTTCATTTAACATGACTGCATTGACAAGTTGCGCATAAAACTGAGTTTTTACTCGGGCTCTTGATGACCTGCGGGGTAAAATAGGATCCTCTTCATCTTGATCATGATCATCATGTATGTCACGATCGTTATGAATATCATGATGACCGTTCTCTTTAGCTCCCACTACGGAAGATGGTTCCGGAACAACTTCCATTGCCATTTCTTCCACTTGGAGTGATTGGTCAATCATCTCGTTGAGGTCTATTTTCCTCCCACTCAATTCTTTCGAAAGAAACTCTTTCTCAAGAAAGCATCCAGTCTTGGCGACAAACGGTTTGCCCTCAGACTGGTTGTAGAAGGTGTATCCAACGGTTTCCCTTGGATATCCCACAAAGATGCACTTATCCGCTTTTGATTCGAGTTTGTCAGGCTGAAGTTTCCTAACATAAGCCTCACAACCCCAAATCTTCAAGTGAGACAACTTTGGTTTCTTGCCATGCCATTCCTCAAATGGTGTTGTCTTTACGGATTTGGACGGTGCCCTATTAAGAATGTAAGCGGCAGTTTCTAATGCATACCCCCAGAATGACACAGGTAAGTCGGTATGAGACATCATCGATCATACGCTATCCAATAGAGTTCGATTACGTCGCTCAGAAACACCCTTACGCTGAGGTGTTCCTGCCGGCGTAAGTTGTTGTACGATGCCACAAGTCTTAAGATGATCGCCAAACTCGTGAATTAAATACTCGCCTCCTCGATCGGATCGAAGGTGTTTGATTTTCTTCCCGAGTTGATTCTCGACCTCACTCTGAAATTCCTTGAACCTTTCAAAGGTTTCAGACTTATGTTTCATTAAGTAGATATACCCATATCTGCTTAAATCATCTGTGAAGGTCACGAAGTAACGAAGACCATTGCGTGTGGGGACGTTCATAGGTCCACATACATCTGAATGTATGATCCCTAACAAGTCTTCTGCACGATCCATTGTTCCATTGAATGGAGTCCTTGTCATCTTGACCATAAGGCATGGTTCACATGTGTCAAGGGATCCAAAATCCAATGACTCCAGAAGTCCATCACCATGAAGCTTCTTCATGCACATTTTACCAATATGACCAAGTCGACAATGCCACATCGTCATGTGTTCTTCGCCACTAGGTTTTAATCTTTTGGCCTCTACGTTATCAATATGAAGTATATCACAATCGAGATTAAGAATGAATAAGCCATTTTTCTTCGGTGCGTGAACATAAAACACATCATCCTTACAAATCGCACAACCAATTGTATCTGACTTAAAAGAATAGTGGTCTCGCTTCAAGCAAGAACCACTAACGATGTTCACACTCAATGCGGGTACATAGTATCACTTATTCAAAATCAAAACTAATCCCGAAGGGAGACTAAGATGCTTCGTGCCGACCGCCACCACTTCAATCCGGCAGCCGTTTCCCACGCGCATCGTCACTTCATCTTTCATCAAGCATCGCCTATTCCATAGCCCCTGAGAGGAGTTAGAAATATGAGCAACAGATCCTGTATCAAATATCCAGGATTTGTTCCCAGCGCTTGTTAAGAAAATATCAATAACGTGTATATCAAATATACCTTTGTCTCTTCTGACAATCTTGCCAGCCTTCTTATCCTCTAGGTACTTGGGGCAGTTGCGTTTCCAGTGACCATCACCCTTGCAGTAGAAGCACTCAACGCCGGGCTTGGTTCCAGGTTTGGGTGCCTTACGAGGAGTGACAACTGGCTTGTCACCCTTCTTCGGGCTTCCCTTCTTTCCCTTCTCCTTCTTGCCAGACTTCTTGAATTCAACGGCCTTGTTGACCATGAATACAACATGCTCCTTCTTGATCTCAACCTCAACAGTTTTCAGCATGGAGAACAACTCAGAAGGGGTCTTAGTCATCCCCTACATGATGTAGTTCAACACAAAGCCTTTGTAGCTAGGGGGTAGCGACTGCAACACCCTATCAACAGCAAGTTCATCTGGAATTTGACATTCCAGAGCATTCAAGCGTTGAACGTAGCCAGACATCTTGACCACGTGCTCACTAACACTGCTATGCTCATCCATCTTTGCTGAGAAGAAAGCTTCAGAAGCCTCATAACGTTCAGCCCTGGCTTGGGGTGCAAAGACGGCCTTGAGGTCGGTGATTATCTCATATGCACCCATCCTCTTAAAGCGTTTCTGCAGCTCAGCCTCCATGGAGTAAAGCATTCCACTCTGGACAAGGTTGTAATCATCCGTCTTGGAGAGGTAGACATTCTTCTCATCCTGACTAGCGTCTGCTGGTGTTCATCACCTAACGCGGCCTCTAGTACGTATGCCATCTTGAGGGGAACGAGGAGAATCCTCAGAGTGCGGAACCAGATGGTGAAGTTTGACCCATCGGTTTTCGGTTTGTCTTTGTCTCGGAATGACCCTAAGTTGAATGAGGGGCGAGGTGCAGCCATCTACAATGGTTATTTGCAAAACACATATTTAGACTTTGTTCATAATTGGAGTTCAATTTTAATTAATTCTAAAACTCCCACTTAGTTAAACATCTCTCCAAATTTACTAAGTGATTAACATAATCCTAGTTTGAATGATCGTCCTCGAATATCACACGGCCGACGACACATCTCCCTAGGTAGGCCATCATGCCAATCATATCAGTTATATGACTCATGCTTAACCTTTCGGTCATCCGTATCCCAAGCTCATATCTACATATGTCAAGCCTGCTGATGACGGCTTCTCGCCCTTCGTTGGTAGGCCCCAAGTGGAAGGCGTGATGCGGTACAACAACAAGTTTCAGTAGGACTCCAGAGATGATAAGTAGGTGTCAGCGGCGCAACTGACGCGGACCTGCACACAGACACAGATAACTTTGCTCCCAACGAAGTTCATAGAGGTTGTCAATCTCTCTGGTCTTGTTGTTCACAAATGATAAAACGCAAGGGGATAATGATAGCAACTTGAAAGTAAATGCAGAAAAGTAAATATAGCTTGGAAACAATAATGAGGATATGGACCGGGATACGTGATGTTCGCTAGTGATGTCTCTCTCCCAAAAGACGATAAAAATGCTATGCGAGGTAAACAAATTACAGAAAGGAAATTGACAGGATTAAGAACGCACCGCAATGCTAACTATGCTACAAAAGAAAGGAAGAGGTTCAAAAGCACAGGCAGTACGCCAAGGTAAGTAGACCGAAATCCAACTGCATATACTACTAATCATCCACCTTGAGATATCTATCCAGAACATCTCGCTGGTATTAAGTTGTGAGCCCCACCCAAAGTGTAAACCCAAAGCAACATACAACTGCATTAAAAAGAACTTTGCGTAAAGTAAACAATCCTTGTAACCGCGGTTACAAGCACCGTTGTTCTCCCCCTTGTGGCAACAGCACATCCCCTAGACTCATGTTTCTGTCACTCAAGCATGTCATCGGGGAGGCATGAACCCACAATCTAGCACAACGCTCCCTCTTGGAGTCACTATCTACTACTTGGCCAAAGCAATAAACAGCAACGAAGAGCATGAAAGAATTACTTAGGAACAAAAATATAAGAGATAAAAACCAAATATATTACTCTATCACAATCTGAACATAATCTCATAATCCATCAGATCCGATCAAACTCAACATAGCAATAGCAGAAATATTATGGACCGGGATATTATGGACCTGCACACAGACACAGATAACTTTGCTCCCAACGAAGTTCATAGAGGTTGTCAATCTCTCTGGTCTTGTTGTTCACAAATGATAAAACGCAAGGGGATAATGATAGCAACTTGAAAGTAAATGCAGAAAAGTAAATATAGCTTGGAAACAATAATGAGGATATGGACCGGGATACGTGATGTTCGCTAGTGATGTCTCTCTCCCAAAAGACGATAAAAATGCTATGCGAGGTAAACAAATTACAGAAAGGAAATTGACAGGATTAAGAACGCACTGCAATGCTAACTATGCTACAAAAGAAAGGAAGAGGTTCAAAAGCACAGGAAGTACGCCAAGGTAAGTAGACCGAAATCCAACTGCATATACTACTAATCATCCACCTTGAGATATCTATCCAGAACATCTCGCTGGTATTAAGTTGTGAGCCCCACCAAAAGTGTAAACCCAAAGCAACATACAACTGCATTAAAAAGAACTTTGCGTAAAGTAAACAATCCTTGTAACCGCGGTTACAAGCACCGTTGTTCTCCCCCTTGTGGCAACAGCACATCCCCTAGACTCATGTTTCTGTCACTCAAGCATGTCATCGGGGAGGCATGAACCCACAATCTAGCACAACGCTCCCTCTTGGAGTCACTATCTACTACTTGGCCAAAGCAATAAACAGCAACGAAGAGCATGCAAGAATTACTTAGGAACAAAAATATAAGAGATAAAAACCAAATATATTACTCTATCACAATCTGAACATAATCTCATAATCCATCAGATCCGATCAAACTCAACATAGCAATAGCAGAAATATTACAAAGGTGCCTCGATCATGTAGGGCAGCTCACGAGGTCTAAACAATGAAGATCAAAGAGGGCAGGAGAACATCACATAGCTACTGATCACGGACCCATGGTCCAAGGAAAACTACTCACGAGACATCCGGGGAGCATCCATGGTGAGAGGAGACTCCCGGAGGTCAATCCTCCCTCCGGCAGGGTGCCGGGAAGAGGTCTTCTGGTGCTCCCGATCTTGGAAGCGTGGCGGCGGCGGAACAGAGGCGAGTTCGCGGAATAGGGTTCCTCTCTGGAGTTTTCCCGTGACGGGGGATAAATAGGCGAAGGGGGGCAACCAGAGGTGGACCAGGGGCCCCAGGCGCCCCCCTGGCGCGGCCAGGGGTGGGGCCACGCCGGGTGGCCGCCTGGGCCCCCCTCTGTCCCCTCCCAGGCTTTTCTCGAAGCTTCCGTCATGCTGATTTTTTATCTGAATTTTACCGAATTTTTCTGGCACTTTTTATATGGGGGAAAACTGAAATAGAAAAACTGCAGAAAACAGGAACTGGCACTGGGGTGCACTGAGTTAATAGGTTAGTCCAAATATGATCAAAAATGTATGAAAGTGTATCTATATCATAGCAATATCACACAAAACATGCATGGAGCAAGCAGAAATTATCGATACGTTTTGGACGTATCAACATCCCCAAGCTTAATTCCTGCTCGTCATCGAGTAGGTAAATGATAACAAGCATAATTTCTGTGGTGACTTGCTAGCAACCATAAAAGAACTTTGAAAAGTAAAGCAATCAATGTTAGAGATTCAATTCAAGTCATAACAGGCAAGAGTCTATATTAGCATTGAAATAAGTAACAAAAGAACAAAAGGTGCAAGAGCTCTCGCTGTCCGTGACTCGAATGTCTCCAAATGGTGTTTGCGTGCAAGAAAGGAAAATAGGGAATACGAGAAAAAAGTATTTTTGTTGAGAACTCAATCTACTAAAGTTTCACACTTGGTCCTCTTTGGAATATTATCTTGACTCGTCCCTAGACCACTAGCCAGGTACAAGTCAATTTGATCCACCCCTTTTCGATATTTTGAGCACTCATGCAATGGATGAGCGTAAGCACGAGGGTTGACACTTAGGATGGCAAAGAGAGAAATATGGTGGAGGAGGAAGACAAAAAGGATGAGAAAGGCTCACATCAATGAGGACAATCATAGGAAAGGGATGCCAAATGATAGATATGATGTGAGGAGTAGGGATTGCCATGCAATGGATGCACATACGAGCTTAGAAGCTCTCCAAACTATATGCATAAAGATCATCTCTATGGAGTACAAAGATATAGAGGGAGTACTAGTGTGGATCTCTCAAAAGGATAGTAGTGTTGCCCTTTCTCTCTTTTTATTTATTTTTCTCTTTTTTCTATTTTTTTGTATTTTTTTGGTGGCCTCAATGGCTCTTTCTATTTAACTCTCATTTCTCCTCTTTGGGATCTTTTAATGTGTCCACTTTGGGATCTTTTCCTCACTTAAGGGCAACACTCTATTTTACAAGAAGGTAAAGGAGATCTTTCACACTTTACAAGGTACTCAAAATCATAAAGAAGATGTAACTATCATGATGTATGCAATGTATGTCGCTGCCAGTGTAGCAGGAACATGTATGACATGAAGATCAAGTCATGAAGAGGTGGAAGTTGCATGTAAATGTAACTCGGAAAGGCTATGGAAATGCCTTGATAGGTAGGTATGATGGCTCTTTTGAGGAAGGATAAAGGGAGGCTTATGATGACAGAGCGTATCATGCCAAGGGTTTGGATGTACCGGCGAAGGTGGACACCAACTCTCGGAGTGAGAAGAAGGCAATGCACGACACGGGAAAGGCTAGCAAAATATGGGAAGGTGGAAGTGTCAACTCTCAATACTTACATTAGTCCGAAGAACTCATGCACTTATTATCGGTAACTCTCAATCTAATGAGGAGGTTCACAAAGATACAAGTACCCCGAGGAGGAGTGTATGGGGGTTTGGTTATCCTTGCGCATCCTCGACTCATGGTACGTGAGTGTTCTCTGATATTCGATCCCTCCAAAGATTAGTGATCCATCTAGTAGCTAGAGTTCTCAACTAGTTTTGTAGGTTTTGAAAATACACACGGATTGCCCAAAATACGACACCTATCACTAATAGGCTAGAGCTCTTGACACAAAAAGTTCAAACATTACTCACATCAATGCCTCAAAACTATTGCAAGCTACTACTAAAATTAAATAGCAACCTCAATTACCTACTTTCAAGACAAGACACAACTCAGTGCAACAACCAACTCTCTTTAACAAGATAAACATGAAAACTAAAAAGAGTTCCAGCAACAAACTAAACAAAATCCAAGGCTCTTGCTAAAGACAAACTAAGACTAAAACTAAACATGGCAGTAGCTATGAAAAGATAAAGAACACACAACAGCAAAAAGATAGGCAGGAAAAATCCTATGATGTGTTCTAGATTTTGAAAGTGGAGCGTGTTTCTCTCCCACACAAAGTAAGATAGGACCTAACTTGTTATGAATAGCAAGCAAAGCTAAAGAAAACTAAAAATAAAACCTAAGAGCGAGACGCTCCAAGCATAGCACATAACACATGAAGTGATAAAAATATAGTGAGACGAAGGACGAACTGATGATGGTTGATGGAGAAGGGGATGCACGGGGGGCATCCCCAAGCTTAGATGCTTGAGTCTCCTTGAATATTTATTGGGGATGCATGGGGGCATCCCCAAGCTTGAGCGCTTGACACTCCTGGATCTTCTTTCATCATCTTCCATCGCACACTTGAAAACTCCCTTCATACATAACTCATCATAAGCTGATTAGAGAGGTTAGTACCCTTAATAAATAAATTTTTTCTCCACTGCATATAAAGATTATCTTGAAGAGCTACTGTTTCTCAAGAGTGCCAAAAAAAATTGCAAAGAAAAAGCAAGCTTAAGGTTTGCAAAAGTAAGGAGAGACAAAACGTGGCAGAATCTATGAAAAACAGAACAACAGATAGTAAAGAATTTTTTAGGGGCACTTATGCAACTCAAATAAAAAAACTCAGAACATACGGAAGTTTCGTAATTGTATAGAGCATACTGTGTAAAACATTCAGCTCAAAAAGATGAACTGGGATTTTTCTGGAATTTTTCTGGTCACGAGGACAGAATCTGTTTTCTGGACAGCACGTCACAACTTTTGCTTCCCTTATCATAAGAGGCTATAACTTGGCACAAAGCTGAAAAATAAAGATACAATGATGTTGCTACAGTAGTAACAAACATCAAGACACAACAAAAAGCAAAAAGAAAAACCTAAATTCGTTGCGGGCTGCCTCCCGAAAGCGCTTCTTTAGAGCCATTAGCTAGGCTTAATGCAAATAGAAGATGCTCTCACAAGAATAAGAATTTTGAAGCAAAAGAGAGCATCAAGAAGCAAATATGAAACACATTTAAGCCTAACCCACTTCCTATGCATAGGAATCTTGTAAGAAAATAAGTCAAAGAAGCACAAAGTGACATGCATAGTAAGGTGAAACAAAAACATCTTCAAAACTTTCAACATAAAGAGAGGAGTTTTAGTAATATGGAATTTTCTACAACCAAACTTCCCCCTCTCAAAATAATTTTCAGAAGTATCATGAACAACATCAAGAATATAACTATCACATAAATCATGTTGTTCATGAACTGCAAGCACACGTGTATAGTTTTCAACACGGTCTTTAGGATTATAAGATAAATGCAACCCATCACATTGAGCCTCAATAAGAGCAAAGTTCTCCGGAATATGAGTTGGAGATTTCAAAAGGATAATAGGAAAATCAAGTGTGGGTGCAATAGCAACAATTTCATGCTTGACATAAGGAACTATAGAGAGTTCATTTTTGTCAGCATCATCCATAGTGGCATCTTGGCCATCAACAAAGCAAGTATCAGAATCATCAGAAAGGGAAGTATCAAGTGAGTCCTCGGAATCATAAGATTCCTCTTCATAGCAATCATTAGCCTCTTCTTGGGAAGCAAGCATTCTATTTTTAAAATCCTCAATATAAGAATTGGAAGTATAATTCTCAAAGCAATAAGCAAGAACAGCAAAGTTTTCAGATTTGTAAATAGTATCGTGATACTTTTCAATCAAAGAAGCGATCTCATAAGCACCTTTAAGAGCAACAAAATCTTCAATCTTTTCAACATCAAAGTAATCATAAACACCTTTAGCATAAGAAGACAAGATCTCATTTTCATTAAACTCACATTGGAAAGGTAGGTGTTTACGATCTATATTAGAACAGCAAGTAAAATCATAAATGTGGCATAAACACTTAGCATAGCAATAAGAAGTTTGTATTTGGTCCCATAAGTGTTTCCCTTTCTGAGATAGGCGGTGATACGTCCCAAACGTATCTATAATTTCTGCTTGTTCCATGCATGTTTTGTGTGACTTTGCCATGTTTTGGTTGAACTTTATTACACTTTTAAACCAATTTGGACTAACCTACTAACTCAGTGCACCCAGTTGCCAGCTTCTGGTTTTCTGCTGTTTTTGTTTTTCAGGTTTTCCGGCTGATTAAAGTGCCCAAAAAATTCTGCAAAAATTATATTAAAAATCAGCGGGCAGGAAGCTTCCGGAATAACCAAGGGAGAGAGCCGGGACCACCACCAGGGAGCCAGAAGGGTCCTTGGCGCGGCCCAAACCCTGGGTGGCCCCTCGACGCCCCCCTTCGCCTATATAACCCCCTCGGGGTAGAAACCCCTAAACAAGAACTCTTTTTCGCGGAAACCTCTCTGTTCCGCCGCCGCCGCCGTTTTCAGATCGGGGCTGCCTGGAGAAGCTGCCCCGGCACCCTGCCGGAAGGAGATCACCCCTCCGGGAGACCATCCATAGCCATGGACGCCTCCCGTATGTACCGTGAGTAGTCCCCCTTGGACCATGAGTCCGTGATCAGTAGCTATGTGATGTCCTCTCCCTCTTTTATGCTTCCACTTTCGAGACCTCGTGAGCTGCCTCACATGATCGAGGCACCTATGTAATTTTCTGCTGTTGCTATGCTGAGTTTGTTGGGATCTGATGGATTATGAGACTATGTTCAGATTGTGATGAGTAATCTATTTGGTTTGCCCTTTTATATTTTGTTCTTGAGTAAATTCTTGCATGTTCTCCGTTGCAGTATTTGCTTTGGCCAAGTTATTTGCTTGCAACTCCAAGAGAGAGCGTTATGCTCGATTGTGGGTTCAGCCCCCTGATGTCTAGCTTGAGTGACAGAAACATGAGACTAGGGGATGTCCTGTTGCCACCAGGGATAAAACAACGGTGATTGTGCCTATTGGTGCAAGAATTGTTTACTTTACGCAAAGTTCTTTTAATGCAGTTGTCTGTTGCTTTGAGTTTACACTTTGGGTGGGATTCGCAACTTAATACCAGCGAGATGTTCTGGATAGATATCTCAAGGTGGATGATTCGTAGTAGATGCAGTTGGATTTAGGTCTACTTACCTTGGCGTACTGCCCATTGCTTTTGAGCCCTTCCTTTCTTTGCAGCATAGTTAGCATTGCGGTGCCTTCATAATCCTGTCAATTGCCCAACTGTGATTTGTTTACCTCGCTAGCATTTTTATCGTCTTTTGGGAGAGAGACATCACTAGTGAAAATCACGGGACTCCGCTCCATCTTCATACCATTGTTCACACCCACTATTTATCTTTCTGTTTTTACTTTTACTGGTACCTTTTTATCTCTTGCGTTTGATCCTTTGTAAACGACAAGGCCGGAGGAATTGACAACTCCTCTGAACTCGTTGGGAGCAAAGTTATTTGTTTTGTGCAGGTCCACGACAACTCCATGCATCAGAGTAATTTCTGGCGCCGTTGTCACCTATCGTACTTATCGTTGAGTCCTACTGGAGACAAACCTTGGTATCTTTACTGAGGGAAATTACCGCTACGTTGCATCTCAACCTTCCACTTGGGGTAACCAACGAGGGGCGAGAAGCCATCAGGCGGTGCCGCGTATAATGAGCATGCTCATCCAATGATTTTCCCTCAACCAAGTCGGTTGGGTTTTTAGCGCGAGCACAAATTGATCGAAGATGAGCCAAGTGAAACATGTCCATCCTACCATATTTGGGTGGTTCAGCACCCATGGTGAGGATAGCATCACTAGGCAAAGCAAGACAAAGGCAAAAGGTAGCAACTATTTTTTTTTGGTTTTTCATATAAGACACAAAGATAAAAACTGAAAGGTAAACTAACAAGACTAAAAAACAAAGGTAAAGGGCAGTGTGCAACTCCCCTATCTTAGCACTTGGAGTCCCCGGCAACGGCGCCAGAAATTGCTCTTGATGACGGCTTCTCTCCCTTCGTTGGTAGGCCCCAAGTGGAAGGCGTGATGCGGTACAACAAAAAGTTTCCCTCAGTAAAGATACCAAGGTTTGTCTCCAGTAGGACTCCAGAGATGATAAGTAGGTGTCAGCGGCGCAACTGACGCGAACCTGCACACAGACACAGATAACTTTGCTCCCAACGAAGTTCAGAGAGGTTGTCAATCTCTCCGGTCTTGTTGTTCACAAATGATAAAACGCAAAGGATAATGATAGCAACTTGAAAGTAAATGCAGAAAAGTAAATATAGCTTGAAACAATAATGAGTATATGGACCGGGATACATCATGTTCGCTAGTGATGTCTCTCTCCCAAAAGACGATAAAAATGCTATGCGAGGTAAACAAATTACAGAAAGGCAATTGACAGGATTAAGAACGCACTGCAATGCTAACTATGCTACAAAAGAAAGGAAGAGGTTCAAAAGCACATGCAGTACGCCAAGGTAAGTAGACCGAAATCCAACTGCATCTACTACTAATCATCCACCTTGAGATATCTATCCAGAACATCTCGCTGGTATTAAGTTGCGAGCCCCACCCAAAGTGTAAACCCAAAGCAACAGACAACTGCATTAAAAAGAACTTTGTGTAAAGTAAACAATCCTTGTAACCGCGGTTACAAGCACCGTTGTTTCCCCCTTGTGGCAACAACACATCCCCTAGACTCATGTTTCTGTCACTCAAGCATGTCATCGGGGAGGCATGAACCCACAATCTAGCACAACGCTCCCTCTTGGAGTCACTACCTACTACTTGGCCAAAGCAATAAACAACAACGGAGAGCATGCAAGAATTACTTAGGAACAAAAATATAAGAGATAAAAACCAAATATATTACTCTATCACAATCTGAACATAATCTCATAATCCATCAGATCCGATCAAACCCAACATAGCAATAGCATAAATATTACAAAGGTGCCTCGATCATGAAGGGAAGCTCACGAGGTCTAAACAATGAAGATCAAAGAGGGGAGGAGAACATCACATAGCTACTGATCACGGACCCATGGTCCAAGGAAAACTACTCACGAGACATCCGGGGAGCATCCATGGTGAGAGGAGACTCCCGGAGGTCAATCCTCCCTCCGGCAGGGTGCCGGGAAGAGGTATTCTGGTGCTCCCGATCTTGGAAGCGCGGCGGCGGAACAGAGGCGAGTTCGCGGAATAGGGTTCCTCTCTGGAGTTTTCCCGTGGTGGGGGATAAATAGGCGAAGGGGGGCAGCCAGAGGTGGACCAGGGGCCCAGGCGCCCCCTGGCACGACCAGGGGTGGGGCCGCGCCGGGTGGCCGCCTGGGCCCCCCTGGCCCCCCTCTGGCCCCTCCCGGGCTTTTCTCGAAGCTTCCGTCACGCTGATTTTTATCTTAATTTTCCCGAATTTTTCTGGCACTTTTTATATGGGGGAAACTGAAATAGAAAAACAGCAGAAAACAGGAACTGACACTGGGGTGCACTGAGTTAATAGGTTAGTCCAAATATGATCAAAATTGTATGAAAGTGTATCTAGATCATAGCAATATCACACAAAACATGCATGGAGCAAGCAGAAATTATCGATACGTTTTGGACGTATCACCTGCCAGTCGAACCTTAGTGTATGGCTGTTCAGCAAGGCCATATCTGCATATGCTAGGCTTTCCAAACCCAACCTCATGTGATCGCTAATGTATGTATGACACCCGATCGTCACGACCTGCATATCATAAGGAGATCCTTCTAGGCGGTGCCCACTAAGGGAGAATACAATCATGGTATTGAGAGAGATTATCCTATCATGCTACCGTCGCATATCTAGCATATTAGCAAGACAGGAAGTAAAACTGTAAATCATACAAGCTATGATACCCCCTTACATGCAAATTAAAGTTAAAACGCCTTCTACTTTATCTTTTGTTAGTTTTACGTGGCTGCTAAGGTGTTTCGAGAGAGAACCGCTTTCTATCCTACGAAACAAGCCACAACACCAATCCTGCAATCGTCTCTATTACATCCCTGTCGGGGCCCTCCGTTGCAAACGTCTTCGCGTCGCTAATGTTAGAGAGACAGACACCCCCAGCCACTTATATGGTACAAGCCATATGTCAAGCGTGGAACCAGTCTCGCGTAAACGCGTAAGGTCGGTCGGGTCCGCTTCATCAGGACATTGCCGCAACGCTAAACGAGTACACGTGGGAGGGTAACAATTGGAGAATTGATGCCCACATCCTAGATGTGTTCTACCCGTACAATACATCTACGCATAGCCTTTCTCTGATACCACTGTTGGGGATCGGCGCAGAAAACAAAATTTTCCTACCTACGAGTCCTGAACCCAAGATCTATGCTATGCTGATGTATGTAACGGAAGGAATCAGTGTTCATACCTTTGAAGACCGAAAGAGGGAAACGTTCCTCGAACGTGGTTGGTGTAGACTCTGATCCTACGACCTCCCTGTCGTGTTGAAGAACCTCCGACGATGAAGTAGCACCACACGTGTAGTGCCTCGCGGGATTACACACGTACGATGCAACCGACGTCCCTCCGGGCTCCGAACTAGAAGAGCAGCGGAAAGAATATTGATCCGGATCCCGATTCCGGCAGCGCGACGGCGTCCGGATGATGGTGAAACCCCCAACCAGGTGCAAACTCCAAACCAGGGGAGTCCGCTCTAGGTCGGAGAAAGAGAGACAGAGAAACTCAATGTTGTGTTGAAAAAGGCACCCCCACCCCTCCTTATATAGGCCAAGGAGGGGCTCCACCCCCTCCCCTTCCCCTATGTGGGACTAAACCCCCAAGGGGGGGGGGGGAGTGGTGCGGCTAGGAGGGGGGATGGGCCCCTCCCTTGGCGGCAAGCCCAAGGGGGAGGCTCCCCCTTCCCCTCATGGGCCTTTTAAGGCCCAAATACCTTTTCACCTTTTTAATTAATTATTTAAATAATTTTTAATATTTAATTCTGTCAATTAAATAATAAAACATATTTAAACATTAATATATATTATTTTTAACCTTTCAAAATATCTGGAACAACTTCTGGCACCTCCTGGTACATTTCCGGTGTTTTCTCTCTTTTCACCGATGATCCCGAATCAATCCTTAATGCATCGATTGCCCTTAAGTGTGACACCCTACGGTCCGAGAAACAGTAGACATGATCGAGACACTCTCTGACCAATGACCATCATGTGGGATCTGGTTACAATCCTTGATGTGCCCCTACGCTTCCATCGAATAAACTTCATCGCTGTTGAACCGTTAACAATATGACTTGGTCCCTTTGTGCTTCGGTACTATGTTTGTCCGAGGTATGATCGTCGGTATCCAATACCTAGTTCTTCCTCGTCTCCGACATAACATATTTACTCGTCTGTGAATATTACATTTCTTGTGACCTAGTCACTTGCTTGCAAGCTATTGATGCAACACCACCGAGTGGGCCCAGAGTACCTATCCGTCACTCGGATTGACAAATCCCGCTCTGATCTATTTCATACTCCTCAACATATCTACTTCAGAATACCCAAGATACACCTTTTTAGTTACCATGTTTTAGTGTAACGGTTAATGCACTCAAAGCATCCTAATAGATACTCCCTCCGATCCATAAAAAGTGTCGCACATTTTGTACTAAATTAGTACAAACTTTATACTAAGTGGGCGACACTTTTTATGGATCGGAGGGAGTAGCAATTATGTATGATCATCACGGTCTAAGGATTCAGTCACTATGTTATTAAGTCATCGCAATGCTGAACTTATGTGACTTGATCACACTGCAATGCTTAAGGTGGGTGTGTGTCCATCACATCATTCTCCTAATGATATGACCTCATTGTCAATAGACTATTATGTTCTCATGATCAGGAAACCTTGATCATCAATTGCCCAATGAGCTAGTATGTCTGAGTTTAACTAGGGACCAGGTTGTTATATATCACACGTGTATTAATGTTTCCGCTTAATACAGTTCCAGCACAATATATAATGTATTATGAGCAAACAGATATGTGACAAATATATTTATTAATTTGCCTCTAGGGCACATATCCAACACAAAAGTGTATGGAAGTTCATCAATAACATAGCAATATCACACAAAAGAGGCATGGAGCAAGCAAAAATTATAGATACGTTTTGGACGTATCAGCGGTGTTCCTTGTACCACTTTTGTTGATCCTCGGTGAATCCTCCATGCCAATAAGATCTGGTTTCAAAGAAGTCAGACATTTTTTTTGGCAAGTAAGGAACTAGACATAATATATTTTTTGGATTTTTGATAAGGGACACTAAAGCAAAAACTAAAAGGTAAACTAACAAGACTAAAAAGCAAAGATAAAAGATAGTGTGCAACTCCCCTATCTTGAAGAGTGGAGTCACCGGCAACGGCGCCAGAAATTGCTTTGATGTCACGAGAGTTTACTTCTCGCCCCTCGTTGGTTACCCAAAGTGGAAGGTGAGATGTAGCGTAGTGGAAATTTCCCTTAACGAAGATGCTAAGGTTGAGTATCGAACCAGTAGGACTCCAGGAGATACAATAAGGTGGTGAAGTGAACAATGGAGCCGTTCACAACCTAAGGTTGCTTACTTCACTTGGCCTGCACACACAACAGATAGCTTTGCTTCCCAACGAGTACAAAGGAGTTGTCAATTCCTCCGGCCTTGCTGTTTACAAAGGATAAAACGCACGAGTGATGCATGTAAAATGCATACATGAACTTTGCATGTTATTACTTGTTTTTCCTACATATTAGCAACTTATATTCATGTTTTATAATGATTTGGGGGATTTTCTAAACAATCCCCCTTCTTTTGGTTCTAACCCTGTTTTGCCAGAAAACGTACTTTTTAGTGTTTCAGACTTTCCGGGAGCTTCGAGACTCCAAAAAGGGCAAGGCCAAAGAACACGACTCAGAATTTTTGAGACGAAGACCATGGGCCAAAGTAGAGGGCCAAAAGGCCAACCAGGTGGCAAAGAGGACCCTCCACGCGGCCAGATTCCTTGGCCGCGTGAGAGGCCCCCTTTTTGCCCCCGTGGCTCCGATGCCGTCGATCTTTCTTCTCCCGAGTGTCTCGTGACCTAAAAACGACTATATAAAGGGTCCCCTGGCCTTTTCGAGGAGGGGGCGGCGCCGAGAGACGAAACCACGAAACAGAGAGACAGAAGGCTGCCGCCGGAGAAGATCGGAGGGGGGAAACGCCACCGGGATCACCCCCGGAGGGCTCCACCCCCCTCCGGCGTGTTCATCATCAACATCTACAGCAAGATCAGCTCCATCTCTCCACTGTAATCTCTTGGCAAACACGATGTATGATGCAATACTATATTCCCTTGATGTATTGTGTCTCCCCGTCTATGTTTGAGTAGTGAATTGTTCTTGGCAATGGTGAAATAGTTCGTTGATTGGTTGCATACAAGTTTGTTATCTTCTATGATTGTCTTTATGTACAATATACGAGTGCACGCATATGTTGGGGAATGCATGTAAGGTGATCACCGGTAGCATAATGGAGTGGTGGTGACTTGGGAGTGACAGTAACCTGAGACCGAGCCACAAAGTTAAGTTATTGGGGGATATATATTGGGGACCTTAGAACGTAAGGCTATGGTGGGACTTTATGTCTTAATCAATCTTGTGCAGTCATTTACTTGGCCACATGATCCATCATAAGGGGTTGTAGATCATTTACTTGACTATACCTATTCATGGCTCCTTCCTAGAAGAAACAACTAAGACTAAAACATGTGCTTCACTAATTGTGACAACCACACGAACGAAACACCTATTGCTAGAACACTTGCTCCCTTGAGATACTTGAGATATTTGCTGCTTGCTACTTGTGAAACTTGCTTAGAAACTTGCTTTAGAAACTTGCTCTAGGATTACTTGCATTTTAAACTTGCTTCACTAGTTACTAGACAAACCACACTCCACGTCACTTGCTTTTAATTAGTTAGTTCCTTTTAGTCAAACTTATTGCTTTGCATAAACAGCCATATAAGAGGGTTATAGGGCTTTAGAGAATAGATAGCTTACCTTCAGCTCCTCGTGGGTTCGACACTCAAATACTTATCGAAAGGTACTACAATTGATCTCCTGCACTTGGGAGTCATCAAGCACTTTTCTGGCGCCGTTGCCGGGGAGCGTTGTGCTAAGCTTTTATTCTTGTTTGCATTGCATACTAACATATAAACCTAAAACACAATATTAGAACTGTATACTATCTACCTTGAATTAGGACATGAAGTGTTTGAGGAGAAATTGAAAAATTATTTGCACAACAATCATATTTGTGGTAGTACTAATTCTTTGAGCACCTTTATTGCTAAGGAAAACCTTGAGCTTGGGGAAGTTGGTTTTGATGAGCATGATATTTCTAGTTCCCCAAGCTTGGAGGAGAAAATTCACTTTGATGATACTATGCTTCCTATATATGATGATTGCAATGAAAATTATGAATGTTTAACTCCCACTATCACTAATGAGGATTTTACTTATGTGAAGAGTAGTGATTCTTTTATGCATGTGGCTCATGATAAGAATGTTTTATGTGATATTCATATTGTTGAATCTATTCATGATGCTACTGAAAATTATTATGAGAGAGGGAAACATGGTTACACATATTTCAACAATATTAAGTTTCCCCTCTTTATGCTGAAAGTATTGAAGTTGCACTTGATCTACCTTTCTATGCTTGCTATTATGTGCTTCTTTTATTTGTTTCATTACAAAATGCCAATGCATAGGAAATGGGTTAGACTTAAAAATAAATTGTTTAATATTTTTTTTGGTGTGTTCCTTATGCTTTAATTTCCTACTCGGTTTGAGCACACATTTATGTCTTTACAACATGTAAAATACCTTTACCTACTGTTATGTATCATTTAGTTTAAGATTTTCATTTTATAAAAATTTGGGAAAGTAAATGAGAAGGATGAGTAATGGAGAAGTTGGGGTCGACCTTGAACATGTGTTGTTCATGCCAATGAAACCATTGCAAAGTCTCTATCATTAAAACTTTTTCCAAAGCTAAAAACAATAAAAATATTAGTTCACTACTGTAACATCACATTTCTGTCTTATTTCTCATCTTAAATGGCAAGAATAATCTTATATGAGAGATAGGATTAAACAATGATAATTAGCTGTCCAGAAAACAGATTCCTGAACTTCACTGCGAAAAATATTTAAAATCATAGAAGTGGAACTTTGACCTGGTAATTTACGACAGCAATATTTAGTTATCACTACATATTTCATTACTTTTAAGTTTTCTGATTTGAGCAACTTAAGTGCCTCTAAAAATTCACTCTTTACGGGCTGTTCAGTTGTTGGCAGATTATGCCTTTATTTTGCATTGCTCTCATTACTTGTGTTTTGTGTGGTTCTTTTGATCAAGGAGCAATGCACAACTATAGTAACAATAGTTAATATTTAGAATCAACTCATGATGTGTCTTTGCTGTACCTAGGTGGATTTTATTTATGGAGGGACTAACCCCTCTAATCAAGTTTTATGTTGAGATTTGTGTAAGAAGAATTTTTCAGGAGGAAGAGTTGAGTGAGATGAACAAAGATCAAGAGGGACAACCAATCAAGCTTGGGTATGTACCCCTGGGCTCACCCTACATGTATCAAATAAGTACAAGAATCCAAGCTTGGGGATGCCGAGCCACCTCACTCCAACCATCATGATGTTAAGCAAGAAAAGCCTAGCTATACGGCTATCAATAAAGCGCTTTACGGGAGGCAACCCGGTTGTTCTTAGTTGGTTTTTCCTAGTGTCCTCTTGCTGTCTCAAAAGATTAGGTTTTTTGTTTTAATTCTGGAGTTTTCAATAAAGAGTCAAGTCAAACCCATTTGGACTTATAAGTTGCTATCCTAGTGCATGAAATTTCTGTTTCAGCACGAGTCTGCTCACCGTATGATTTTACGTTTTTTATTGGTGTGTCGGATTAAGCTATTTTTTTAGTATGTTCTGCAACTTTTCGTCCTCTGTAAGCACAAAAATTGGCTTAATGTTTTGACGAGTCTAGCTTAGGGAAACACGTTCGTTTTGCTGCTGTTGCTTTTCTGGACAGATTCTGCCTTCTTTTGTTTTATGCACTCTTTGGGCTTGGGAATCGAATTTCCATGATTCTTTCAAGAAAGAGAGTGAACATACAACATAATGAACCTTATTGTCTATCTACTGGAGCATTTGATTTGGAATTTTGCACAGCAAGCATGTGATTTGTTTGTCCTTGCTAATCTCACCCCACAGAAAAAGAATGGGAGAAACATGTTTTGTGAAGTTTTTTCACAGGAAATAGAGGAGCTGCGCCTCAAGACATCCAAGAATGGTGAAAGCCATAAGCTTGGGGATGTTATGAACACCCCACCGGAGCTACACTCTTTTGGTTAGCACACGTCTACTTTCTGTTTTTCTAAGCAAAGCATTTATCGTAGAGACTTGAAGCGTTTAGTTTTTCTTTTTATTTTTGTTTTGATAAGACCACCACCATCATTTTATATGAGATTGAGCTACTGGAGTTTGGGGTTGGAATGTATTGGATGCTAGTATTATGATTTGGAATAGGGATGCCATGGTTGATTCGAAGAGCTACATATGTTTGCATGATTTATAGACTTTTTATGTGTAGAAATTTGCAATAATGTTGTCTTGAGCTATCTCTTATTCATGTCCTTGATGTTAATTGCTGGTTTATTTAGTTTGTCATGAAATGAGTAGTTCTATGGACATATGCATGCATAGTAGCTGGTCAACTATCTCCCTCTTGCTAGCCAAAAATTTAAAAATTCCAACAAGTAAAAACTTGTTTCCAACACTCCTTAGCCAAGTATTTCCAGTGAGTCCACCATATCTTCCCATTAGCTTCATTGCTATTCCGAGTATGTTCACCATGTTATTGTGTTATTTATGTTCTAAATTAAGATATTCACTTTATTAATTGTCATGGGTTGAACTTGGGATAGGACTCTCACGAACTTTTGAAGGCACACTTTACTTTTTATGCATCTAATAAACATGACCCAATAATGGGAGCCACAAGTTTTGAGTTTGACAAGTGTGTGGTTGGGGGCTAGCTATAAACGTGTATCACCGGAAAGCTTTCAACATTGCACAATTTTTTTTACATTTGGTTGATATCATGTACTTTTGTTTTTGGACTCCTGCCATGCCGAAATGAAATAGAGGAATAGTAAGTTTTGATGAGTAAGTATCTATATGACTAGAGAAACGCATTGGGCCGCTAACCCAAGCCATGCTTTATCATGGTGGAAATTTACTTACAGCTTGAGTGACTCTACAACACATCCTACAATAAAATAAGAAGCTATGCATAATAGTGAATGAAAATAAAAAGGATGATGAGTCTACTCCGTTTGTTCATCTTGTCATCGTAACATGGGCTTGTTTCCATGTCATGGGGGCAAGAGGTACCTCTTTGCGGTTCTCTATGATGTCATTAATACTTATTATGATTGTACAAAGCTTATTAGGAATCTTAAGTTGATTAATCATGGAGTAGGTTTTCACACTCACGGGGCATGAGGCTTTCAACCACCTTGTCATTCTCATTACTTCAATACTCACAATTTTAAGATGCTAGTGATAAAGGGGCAATGAGAGTCCTAGATCAATGGATACCATATTTCAATTAGTAATTTTAGTTGAATAATTTAGAGGGTAAATAAGACTTGATCATGTTTTACCTCTACTCAATTTTCTCCAAATTGTCCATCATATTTTCTATTCTCCATTATGCTATTCTTTGACCAATATAGGATTTTATTTTTCATTTTGTGTATGCATTTGGTCCATAGTGCTTTTATTTCATTATACACTTTGTGAACTTTCATGAAGCATCTTTGCTTGCATATTTGATATTTCTTACAACATGAATTGTATATTGCTACTCATTTCTAGTATTAATCATTTGATTATATGTAGCATGAATAATCCTCCTTGATATCCCATGATTGTTTCAATATGCAAAGTCCATGTTAGTTTTATCACCTTCATACTCGAGGACGAGCATGGGTTAAGCTTGGGGATGTTGATGCATGTAAAATGCATACATGAACTTTGCTTGTTATTACTTGTTTTTCCTACATATTAGCAACTTATATTCATGTTTTATAATGATTTGGGGGATTTTCTAAACAATCCCCCTTCTATTGGTTCTAACCCTGTTTTTCCAGAAAACGTACTTTTTAGTGTTTCAGACTTTCCGGGAGCTTCGGGACTCCAAAAAGGGCAAGGCCAAAGAACACGGTTCAGAATTTTCGAGACGAAGACCATGGGCCAAAGTAGAGGGCCAAAAGGCCAACCAGGTGGCAAAGAGGACCCTCCACGCGGCCAGATTCCTTGGCCGCGTGAGAGGCCCCCTTTTTGCCCCCGTGGCTCCGATGCCGTCGATCTTTCTTCTCCCGAGTGTCTCGTGACCTAAAAACGACTATATAAAGGGTCCCCTGGCCTTTTCGAGGAGGGGGCGGCGCCGAGAGACGAAACCACGAAACAGAGAGACAGAAGGCTGCCGGCGGAGAAGATCGGAGGGGGGAAACGCCACCGGGATCACCCCCGGAGGGCTCCACCCCCCTCCGGCGTGTTCATCATCAACATCTACAGCAAGATCAGCTCCATCTCTCCACTGTAATCTCTTGGCAAACACGATGTATGATGCAATACTATATTCCCTTGATGTATTGTGTCTCCCCGTCTATGTTTGAGTAGTGAATTGTTCTTGGCAATGGTGAAATAGTTTGTTGATTGGTTGCATACAAGTTTGTTATCTTCTATGATTGTCTTTATGTACAATATACGAGTGCACGCATATGTTGGGGAATGCATGTAAGGTGATCACCGGTAGCATAATGGAGTGGTGGTGACTTGGGAGTGACAGTAACCTGAGACCGAGCCACAAAGTTAAGTTATTGGGGGATATATATAGGGGACCTTAGAACGTAAGGCTATGGTGGGACTTTATGTCTTAATCAATCTTGTGCAGTCATTTACTTGGCCACATGATCCATCATAAGGGGTTGTAGATCATTTACTTGACTATACCTATTCATGGCTCCTTCCTAGAAGAAACAACTAAGACTAAAACATGTGCTTCACTAATTGTGACAACCACACGAACGAAACACCTATTGCTAGAACACTTGCTCCCTTGAGATACTTGAGATATTTGCTGCTTGCTACTTGTGAAACTTGCTTTAGAAACTTGCTCTAGGATTACTTGCATTTTAAACTTGCTTCACTAGTTACTAGACAAACCACACTCCACGTCACTTGCTTTTAATTAGTTAGTTCCTTTTAGTCAAACTTATTGCTTTGCAAAAACAACCATATAAGAGGGTTATAGGGCTTTAGAGAATAGATAGCTTACCTTCAGCTCCTCGTGGGTTCGACACTCAAATACTTATCGAAAGGTACTACAATTGATCTCCTGCACTTGGGAGTCATCAACGAGATAATAATGATAGTGATAGCAACGGAAAGATAAATACTGAAAGTAAATTGATAGAAGGTGTAAACAATATTGGAAATATGGACCGGGGTCCTATAATGTTCACTAGTGATGTCTCTATCCCAAAAGACGATAAAAGAACCATGCGAGGTAAACAAATTACAGTTGGGCAATTGACAGGATTATGTGCGCAAACCAATGCTAATTATGCTATAAAGAAAGGAAGAGGCTCAAAAGCTTGGGTGGTACGCCAAAACAAGTAGACCGAAATCCATTTGCATCTACGTACTAATCATCCACCTTGAGATATCTTTCCAGAACATCTCGCTGGTATTAAGTTGCGAATCCTACCCAAAGTGTAAACTCAAAGCAACAGACAACTGCATTAAAGAACTTTGCGTAAAGTAAACAATCCTTGCACCCACAAGTACAAACACCGTTGTTTTCCCCCTTGTGGAAACATCACATCCCCTAGACTCATGTTTCTGTCACTCAAGCTAGTCATCGGGGGGCATGAACCCACAATCATGCATAACGCTCCCTCTTGGAGTCACTACCTACTACTTGGACAAAGCAATAAACAACAATGGAGAACATGCAAGAATTACTCAAGAACATAAATATAAAAGAGGAGAATCAAATATATTACTCAAACACAATCTGAACATAATCTCATAATCCATCGGATCCCAGCAAACTCAGCATAGCAACAACAGAAATATTACATAAGTGCCTCGATCATGTAGGGCAGCTCACGAGGTCTAATCCATGAAGAACAAAGATGGGAGGAGAACATCACATAGCTACTGATCATAGACCCATGGTCCAAGGTGGACTACTCACGGTTCATCCGGGAAGCATCCATGGTGGTGGAGAAGCTCCCGGAGGTGATTCCTTCCTCCGGCAAGGTGCCGGGAAGAGGTCTTCTGGTGCTCCCGATCTTGGAAGCGCTGCGGCGGCGGAACATAGGAGAGATCGCGAAAAAGGGTTCCCGTCTAGGGGTTTCTACATCACAGGGAATAAATAGGCGAAGGGGGGCAGCCAGGGGTTCCACCAGGGGTCCAGGCGCCCCCCTGGGGCCGTGGCGAGTCCCCTCTGGCCCCCCTCGGTGATTCCCGAAGCTTCCTGTACGCTGATTTTTTATTGGATTTTTTCCGAATTTTTGGAGCACTTTTTGTATGGGGGAAACCTGAAATAGAAAATCAGCAGAAAACATGAACTGGCACTGGGGTGCACTGAGTTAATAGGTTAGTCCAAATATGATCAAAAGTGTATGGAAGTTCATCAATATCATAGCAATATCACACAAAAGAGGCATGGAGCAAGAAGAAATTATGGAGCTTCCCGAATCACCAAGGAAGGAAGGGGGTGGACCCACCAGGGCCCCGGGAGGGTCCCTGGCGCGGCCCCACCCTAGGCCGCGCCAGGAGGCCTCCTGGCTGCCCTGTGGCCCCTCTCGGTGCCCCCTTTGGCCCATATTTACGCCCCGTGACGGAAACCCCTAATATCGATCTGCTATTCCCGTTCTCCTCTCTGTACCGCCGCCGCCGCGGTTTCAAGATCGGGGCTGCCAGGAGAAGCTGCTCCGGCACCCTGTGATGTCTACGCACGCTTCTATTCTTGTAGACTATGTTGGGCCTCCAAGCGCAGAGGTTTGTAGGACAACAACAATTTCCCTCAAGTGGATGACCTAAGGTTTATCGAACTCAGGGAAGTAGAGGTTGAAGATGGTACCTCTCAAGCAACCCTGCAATTAAGATACAAAAAGTCTCTTGTGTCCCCAACACACCTAATACAACTAGGAGTTGTATAGGTGCACTAGTTCGGCGAAGAGATGGTAAAATACGAGTGATAGGTGTGGCAAAGCAAGGTAGTATAAATCTGTAATAAAAAGTGCAGCAAGCAAACATGTAACAAAAGTGAGTGCAAACGGTGTAACAATGATGGAAACAAGGCCTAGGCTTCATACTTTCACTAGTGGCAACTCTCAACAACATTAACATAGTCTAATCACATGATATTTCCCATAAAACATGCAATGAGGACGCACTCGGAGGTCATTCCTTTGTGGTCAAGAGAGGACGAGAATTATGTAGGGCTACAAAAGCATACCTCAAAGTTCGTAGTTCTCAATCTATGGATTTCCCAATGTCACCGCGTCCATCCAAAGAGAGTACCACAATCACCACAACATATCTCAAGGATAGTCAAAGACAAGCACCGAGAGACTCTCAATCTTCAATCAACACACAAAAGAGGAAATCACTCATGATAATATTCTTCTAACCCATGTCCAATAGACCGCTGTCACCTTGGTCTCGGAGATTATACTAGATAAGATCAATTGAGTACATCAAATCCAATACATAGAAGAAGGGGAAACATCATGGGATCACCCTAGATTAACATAGCCTATGATCACAACAAAGATCACATCATGGGAGAGAGAGAAGAACACATAGCTACTGGTAGAAACCTCAGCCCTGAGGAGGAACTACTCCCGCTTCATGGAGGGAGGAAGCAACGTCGATGGAGATGAATCCGGGGGCACTTCCCCGTCCCGGCAGGGTGCCGGCACAGGAATTCTGTCGCCCCGAAACTTGATGGCGATGTCGGCGGAGATCGAAATTTCTTCTGGAGAAAAGGGTTCTCTCCCCGAGGGTTTCTCGTCATGGAGAATATATAGGCGAAGGGGGGCAGACAGGGGGGCCACCAGGGGTCCAGGCGCCCCCTGGCGCGGCCAGCCCCTGGGGCGCGCCACCAGGGCGCCTGATGGCTTCTCGCCCTTTGTTGGTTACCCCAAGTGGAAGGTTGAGATGTAGTGCAGCAACAGTTTTCCCTCAGTGAAGATACAGGTTTGTCTCCAGTAGGACTCCAGAGATGATAAGTAGGTGTCAGCGGCGGAACTGACGCGGACCTGCACACAGACACAGATAACTTTGTTCCCAATGAAGTTCAGAGAGGTTGTCAATCTCTCCGGTCTTGTTGTTCACAAAGGATAAAACGCAAGGGATAATGATAGCAAGTAAAAGCAGTAAAGTAAATATAGCTTGGAAATAATAATGAGGATATGGACCGAGATACGTGATGTTCACTAGTGATGTCTCTCTCCCAAAAGATGATAAAACTGCTATGCGAGGTAAACAAATTACAGAAGGGCAATTGACAGGATTATGAACGCACCGCAATGCTAACTATTCTACAAAAGAAAGGAAGAGGCTCAAAAGCACATGCAGTACGCCAAAATAAGTAGACCAAAATCCATCTGCATCTACTACTAATCATCCACCTTGAGATATCTATCCAGAACATCTCGCTGGTATTAAGTTGCGAGCCCCACTCAAAGTGTAAACCCAAAGCAACAGACAACTGCATTAAAAAGAACTTTGCGTAAAGTAAACAATCCTTGTAACCGCGGTTACAAGCACCGTTGTTTTCCCCCTTGTGGCAACAGCACATCCCCTAGACTCATGTTTCTTTCACTCAAGCGTGTCATCGGGGGGCATGAACCCACAATCTAGCACAACGTTCCCTCTTGGAGTCACTACCTACTACTTGGCCAAAGCAATAAACAGCAACGGAGAACATGCAAGCATTACTTAGGAACAAAAATATAAGAGATAAAAACCAAATATATTACTCTATCACAATCTGAACATAATCTCATAATCCATCATATCCCTCCAAACTCAGCATAGCAACAGCAGAAATATTACAAAGGTGCCTCGATCATGTAGGGCAGCTCACGAGGTCTAAACAGTGAAGATCAAAGAGGGGAGGAGAACATCACATAGCTACTGATCACGGAACCATGGTCCAAGTAAAACTACTCAAGAGACATCCGGGGAGCATCCATGGTGAAGAGGAGACTCCCGGAGGTCAATCCTCCCTCCGGCAGGGTGCCGGGAAGAGGTCTTCTAGTGCTCCCGATCTTGGAAGCGCGGCGGTGGCGGAACAGAGGCGAGTTTGCGGAATAGGGTTCCTCTTCTGGAGTTTCCCCGTAACGGAGAATAAATAGGCGAAGGGGGGCAGCCAGAGGTGGACCAGGGGCCCCAGGCGCCCCCCTGGCGCGGCCAGGGGTGGGGCCGCGCCGGGTGGCCGCCTGGGCCCCCCTAGCTCCCCTCTGGCCCCTCCCGGGCTCTTCTCGAAGCTTCCTGTACGCTGATTTTTCCTGTATTTTTCCCGGAATTTTTCTGGCACTTTTTATATGGGGGAAACTGAAATAGAAAAACAGCATAAAGTAGGAACTGGCACTGGGGTGCACTGAGTTAATAGGTTAGTCCAAATATGATCGAAAGTGTATGAAAGTGTATCTAGATCATAATAATATCACACAAAACATGCATGGAGCAAGCAGAAATTATAGATACGTTTTGGAAGTATCAACATCCCCAAGCTTAATTCCTGCTCGTTCTCGAGTAGGTGACATGCTAGCAACCATAAAAGAACTTTGAAAAGTAAAGCAATCAAGGTTAGAGATTCAATTCAAGTCATAACATGCAAGAGTCTATATTAGCATTGAAACAAGTAACAAAAGAACAATAGGTGCAAGAGCTCTCGCTGTCCGTGAATCGAATGTCTCCAAATGGTGTTTGCGTGCAAGAAAGGGGGATAGGGAATACGAGAAAAAAATATTTTTTTGTGTTGAGAACTCAATCTACTAAAGTTTCACACTTGGTCTTCTTTGGGATCTTATCTTGACTCGTCCCCAGACCACTAGCCAGGTACAAGTCAATTTTATCCACTCCTTTTCTATATTTTGAGCACTCATGCAATGGATGAGCGTAAGCACGAGAGTTGACACTTAGGATGGCAAAGAGAGAAATAAGGTGGAGGAGGAAGACAAAAAGGATGAGAAAGGCTCACATCAATGAGGACAATCATAGGCAAGAGATGCCAAATGATAGATAGGATGTGAGGAGTAGGGATTGCCATGCAACGGATGCACATACGAGCTAGGAAGCTCTCCAATGGAACTAGTGGGGGTGCATCTAACTTTCTCGCTCAAGAAGACCTAGAGCTTGTTTGAGGAGGCTCATCCTTGGAATATGCAAGCCAAGTTCTATAGTGTGAAGGTCCCCACATAGCTATATGCATAATGATCATCTCTATGGAGTACAAGGATATAGAGGGAGTACTAGTGTGGATCTCTCAAAAGGATAGTAGTGTTGCCCCTTTCTCTCTTTTTATTTCTTTTTCCCTTTTTTCTATTTTTTGTATTTTTTTGTGGCCTCAATGGCTCTTTCTATTTAACTCTCATTTGTCCTCTTTGGGATCTTTTAATGTGTCCACTTTGGGATCTTTTCCTCACTTAAGGGCAACACTCTATTTTACAAGAAGGTAAAGGAGATCTTTCACACTTTACAAGGTACTCAAAACATAAAGAAGATGTAACTATCATGAAGTATGCAATGTATGCCGCTGCCAGTGTAGCAGGAACATGTATGACATGAAGATCAAGTCATGAAGAGGTGGAGTTGCATGGCAATATAACTCGGAAAGGCTATGGAAATGCCTTGATAGGTAGGTATGGTGGCTGTTTTGAGGAAAGATATAAGGAGGTTTATGATGACAGAGCGTATCATGCCAAGGGCACTTGTGAAAAACAGAACAACAGATAGTAAATAATTTGTTAGGGGCACTTCTGCAACTCAAATAAAAAAACTCAGAACATACGGAAGTTTCGTAATTGTATAGAGCATACTGTGTAAACATTTCAGCTCAAAAGATGAACTGGGATTTTTCTGGAATTTTTCTGGTCACGAGGAAAGAATCTGTTTTCTGGACAGCATGTCACAACTTTTACTTCCCTTGCCGTAAGAGGCTATAACTTGGCACAAAGCTGAAAAGTAAAGATACAATGATGTTGCTACAGAAGTAACAATCATCAAGACACAACAAAAGCAAAAAGAAAAACCTAAATTCGTTGCGGGTTGCCTCCCGAAAGCGCTTCTTTAAAGCCATTAGCTAGGCTTAATGCAAAAGATCAAGTTGTATCAATCGAATCATTATCAAGATCATCAAAAAGCTCTTCAATTGTACAACTAGTCTTAAGAGGTCTTTTAAATAAAGGCCTAATGAAGATACTTTTAGGGAGAAAACCAAAAGGCGGAAAATAAATGGAAGATTCATTTATAAAATTATCAAAGAGAGGTATTTCTTCCAAAGTTTTCACGGTTTCAACTTCTTTGGCAATAGGTGATTTATTTTTAGGTCAGGTAACGTTAGGGACATAAATGAACTTAGGTTCCCTTCTTGCCGAAGTCTCTACCTTTTTTGGTTTGATTGAGGAAAAAGTAGTTCCTCGAGTATTAATGATTTCCTTAATCTTATCTATCCTAGAAAGATCCGTATCACGGGATTTGATGACCTCCAAAGTTTTAATAATTTTAAGCATGGAGCTATCAAGCCTATTCAAATTCCCTTGAATCTTGCGATCCAACTCATTTATCCTAGTTATACTTGGTATTTCTAACTCTATCTTTTCGAGTTTCTTCATAATGTGAGATAGAGTTATATCTTCTTGCATGCTAGCAATAGGGGGATTTCCAACAAGATTTTCAATAGAATTAAGAGACTCCCAAGTCGAGGCTTCTAGAAAATTCCCATTGATAGCAATATCTAATATGAACCTATTCCAAGGAGTAATCCCGACATAAAAATTTCTAAGCAGGATAGTATTGGATTGCTTCTTGGTGGCTCTTTTTTGAGAATCATTGATTCTATACCAAGCATGTTTTAAACTTTCTCCACCTTTTTGTTTAAAGGTGAGAACCTCTATCTCAACAAAGGCAAAAGGGCCAGACATAATGACAACTAGCAAGATAATTTTTTTTTGTAGTTTTTGATAAAAGACACAAAGATAAAAACTGAAAGATAAACTAACAAGACTAAAAAACAAAGGTAAAGGGTAGTGTGCAACTCCCCTAGAAAACATGCTTGATGGCTTCTTGCCCTTCGTTGGTTACCCCAAGTGGAAGGTTGAGATGTAGTGCAGCAACAGTTTTCCCTCAGTGAAGATACCAAGGTTTGTCTCCAGTAGGACTCCAGAGATGATAAGTAGGTGTCAGCGGCGCAACTGACGTGGACCTGCACACAGACACAGATAACTTTGTTCCCAACGAAGTTCAGAGAGGTTGTCAATCTCTCCGGTCTTGTTGTTCACAAAGGATAAAACACAAGGGATAATGATAGCAAGTAAAAGCAGTAAAGTAAATATAGCTTGGAAATAATAATGAGGATATGGAACGGGATACGTGATGTTCACTAGTGATGTCTCTCTCCCAAAATACGATAAAACTGCTATGCGAGGTAAACAAATTACAGAAGGGCAATTGACAGAATTATGAACGCACCGCAATGCTAACTATGCTACAAAAGAAAGGAAGAGGCTCAAAAGCACATGCAGTACGCCAAAATAAGTAGACCAAAATCCATCTGCATCTACTACTAATCATCCACCTTGAGATATCGATCCAGAACATCTCGCTGGTATTAAGTTGCGAGCCCCACCCAAAGTGTAAACCCAAAGCAACAGACAACTGCATTAAAAAGAACTTTGCGTAAAGTAAACAATCCTTGTAACCGCGGTTACAAGCACCGTTGTTTTCCCCCTTGTGGCAACATCACATCCCCTAGACTCATGTTTCTGTCACTCAAGCGTGTCATCGGGGGGCATGAACCCACAATCTAGCACAACGTTCCCTCTTGGAGTCACTACCTACTACTTGCCAAAGCAATAAACAGCAACGGAGAACATGCAAGAATTACTTAGGAACAAAAATATAAGAGATAAAAACCAAATATATTACTCTATCACAATATGAACATAATCTCATAATCCATCAGATCCCTCCAAACTCAGCATAGCAACAACATAAATATTACAAAGGTGCCTCGATCATGTAGGGAAGCTCACAAGGTCTAAACAATGAAGATAAAAGAGGGGAGGAGAACATCACATAGCTACTGATCACGAACCCATGGTCCAAAGAAAACTACTAACGAGACATCCGGGGAGCATCCATGGTGGAGAGGAGACTCCCGGAGGTCAATCCTCCCTCCGGCAGGGTGCCAGGAAGAGGTCTTCTGGTGCTCCCTATCTTGGAAGCGTGGCGGCGGCGGAACAGAGGCGAGTTTGCGGAATAGGGTTCCTCTTCTGGAGTTTCCCCGTAACGGAGAATAAATAGACGAAGGGGGGCAGCCCGAGGTGGACCAGGGACCCCAGGCGCCCCCTGGCGCGTCCAGGGGTGGGGCCGCGCCGGGTGGCCGCCTGGCCCCCCTGGCTCCCCTCTGGCCCCTCCCGGGCTCTTCTCGAAGCTTCCTGTACGCTGATTTTTCCAGTATTTTTTCCGGAATTTTTCTGGCACTTTTTATATGGGCGAAAACTGAAATAGAAAAACAGCAGAAAATAGGAACTGGCACTGGGGTGCACTAAGTTAATAGGTTAGTCCAAATATGATCAAAAGTGTATGAAAGTGTATCTAGATCATAGCAATATCACACAAAACATGCATGGAGCAAGCAGAAATTATAGATACGTTTTGGACTTATCAACGCCTGGGCCCCTGGTGGTGGCCCTCTGGCCCCACTCTGGTCCTTCCGGGAGGTTCTTCTGCGCTGATTTTTTATCTGATTTTTCCCTAATTTTTGGAGCACTTTTTATATGGGGGAAAACTGAAATAGAAAAACAGCAAAAAACAGGAACTGACACTATGGTGCACTGAGTTAATAGGTTAGTCCAAATATGATCAAAAGTGTATGAAAGTGTATCTAGATCATAGCAATATCACACAAAACATGCATGGAGCAAGCCGAAATTATAGATACGTTTTGGACGTATCACCCTGCCGGAAGGAGGAATCCCCTCCGGGAGACCATCCATCGCCATGGACGCCTCCCGGGTGTGCAGTGAGTAGTCCCTCTTGGACCATGGGTCCGTGACCAGTAGCTATGTGATGTTCTCCTCCCCTCTTTGTGCTTTCAATTTCGAGACCTCGTGAGCTGCCTCACATGATCGAGTCACCTTTGTAATTTTCTGTGTTGCTATGCTGAGTTTGCTTTGATCTGATGGATTGTGAGATTATGTTCAGATTGTGATGAGTAATATTTTTGGTTCTCTTTTATATTTGTGTTCTTTAGTAAATTCTTGCATGTTCTCCGTTGCCGTATTTTACTTTGGCCAAGTGATTTGTTGCAACTCCAAGAGGGAGCGTTATGCTTGATTGTGGGTTCAACCCCTTGATGTCTAGCTTGAGTGACAGAAACATGAGACTAGGGGATGTGCTGTTACCACCAAGGATAAAACAACGGTGCTTGTACTTGCGGGTGCAAGGATTGTTTACTTTACGCATAGTTCTTTTAATGCAATTGTCTGTTGCTTTGAGTTTACACTTTGGGTGGGATTCGCAACTTAATACCAGCGAGATGTTCTGGATAGATATCTCAAGGTGGATGATTCTTAGTAGATGCATATGGATTTCAGTCTACTTACCTTGGCGTACTGCCCATTGCTTTTGAGCCTCTTCCTTTCTTTTGTAGCATAGTTAGCATTGCGGTGCGTTTATAATTCTGTCAATTGCCCAGCTGTGATTTGTTTACCTCGCTAGCACTTTTATCGTCTTTTGGGAGAGAGACAATACTAGTGAACATCACGGGACCCCGGTGATGACACCCAAGTGCAGGAGATCAATTGTAGTACCTTTCGATAAGTATTTGAGTGTCGAACCCACGAGGAGCTGAAGGTAAGCTATCCATTCTCTAAAGCCCTATAACCCTCTTATATGGCTGTTTATGCAAAGCAATAAGTTTGACTAAAAGGAACTAACTAATTAAAAGCAAGTGACGTGGAGTGTGGTTTGTCTAGTAACTAGTGAAGCAAGTTTAAAATGCAAGTAATCCTAGAGCAAGTTTCTAAAGCAAGTTTCTAAGCAAGTTTCACAAGTAGCAAGCAGCAAATATCTCAAGTATCTCAAGGGAGCAAGTGTTCTAGCAATAGGTGTTTCGTTCGTGTGGTTGTCACAATTAGTGAAGCACATGTGTTAGTCTTAGTTGTTTCTTCTAGGAAGGAGCCATGAATAGGTATATTCAAGTAAATGATCTACAACCCCTTATGATGGATCATGTGGCCAAGTAAATGACTGCACAAGATTGATTAAGACATAAAGTCCCACCATAGCCTTACGTTCTAAGGTCCCCTATATATATCCCCCAATAACTTAACTTTGTGGCTCGGTCTCAGGTTACTGTCACTCCCAAGTCACCACCACTCCATTATGCTACCGATGATCACCTTACATACATTCCCCAACATATGCGTGCACTCGTATATTGTACATAAAGACAATCATAGAAGATAACAAACTTGTATGCAACGAATCAACGAACTATTTCACCATTGCCAAGAACAATTCACTACTCAAACATAGACGGGGAGACACAATACATCAAGGGAATATAGTATTGCATCATACATCGTGTTTGAGAAGAGATTACAGTGGAGAGATGGAGCTGATCTTGCTGTAGATGTTGATGATGAACACGCCGGAGGGGGGTGGAGCCCTCCGGGGGTGATCCCGGCGGCGTTTCCCCCCTCCGATCTTCTCCGGCGGCAGCCTTCTGTCTCTCTGTTTCGTGGTTTCGTCTCTCGGCGCCGCCCCCCCTCGAAAAGGCCAGGGGACCCTTTATATAGTCGTTTTTAGGTCACGAGACACTCGGGAGAAGAAAGATCGACGGCATCGGAGCCACGGGGGCAAAAAGGGGGCCTCTCACACGGCCAAGGAATCTGGCCGCGTGGAGGGTCCTCTTTGCCACCTGGTTGGCCTTTTGGCCCTCTACTTTGGCCCATGGTCTTCGTCTCGAAAATTCTGAACCGTGTTCTTTGGCCTTGCCCTTTTTGGAGTCCCGAAGCTCCCGGAAAGTCTGAAACACTAAAAAGTACGTTTTCTGGAAAAACAGGGTTAGAACCAAAAGAAGGGGGGTTGTTTAGAAAATCCCCCAAATCATTATAAAACATTAATATAAGTTGCTAATATGTAGGAAAAACAAGTAATAACATGCAAAGTTCATGTATGCATTTTACATGCATCTACATCCCCAAGCTTAACCCATGCTCGTCCTCGAGTATGAAGGTGATAAAACTAACATGGACTTTGCATATTGAAACAATCATGGGATATCAAGGAGGATTATTCATGCTACATATAATCAAATGATTAATACTAGAAATGAGTAGCAATATACAATTCATGTTGTAAGAAATATCAAATATGCAAGCAAAGATGCTTCATGAAAGTTCACAAAGTGTATAATGAAATAAAAGCACTATGGACCAAATGCATACACAAAATGAAAAATAAAATCCTATATTGGTCAAAGAATAGCATAATGGAGAATAGAAAATATGGTGGACACTTTGGAGAAAATTGAGTAGAGGTAAAACATGATCAAGTCTTATTTAGCCTATAAATTATTCAACTAAAATTACTAATTGAAATGTGGTATCCATTGATCTAGGACTCTCATTGCCCCTTTATCACTAGCATCTTAAAATTGTGAGTATTGAAGTAATGAGAATGACAAGGTGGTTGAAAGCAATGAGGTATGACTCCTGCGACATGACTCAATGGGATCCGCGGTCCGGGACCTGGGGTATGACTCCTGCCCAGAATGAGAATGGGATCCGCAGTCCGGGACCTGGGGTATGACTCCTGCGACACGACTCAATCAATGAGGGAAGCACCAAAAACGCCGGGTGGAATCAAGAGAACGTGATCCTAATGTCAGATTTTATAAAACTTACCAGCAAGGATAAGAGAGCAGATTCCCAGAGCATAGGTACGAAGAAAAGGATCCTAATACCATAGATATCACACGTAGTGACATCGATGTGGGCCCGTAAGCCAAATATTAAGTTAGCAAAATAGTTTTTCAAAGTCTAGACTCAACTTCGACCAGGTAGTGGTGGGGTGGCTTCCTACAGGTAGTCGGCTCTGATACCAACTTGTGACGCCCTCGATTTACGATCATGTACAGTAATCATACACGCAGGGTACATGATCGAGATCAAGGTGCCACGGTGAGAATATCACAGCACAACACTAAACACAAAAGGATAAACCAAATATATCACAATGAAGGGGGGTCACACGGACCCGAATACATAAGTCATACAATCATGATATCTGAGTACAGACATAGTTAGTCAAGTTTTGCCTTAAGAAGGCTAGCACAAATAACATCAGAGGTACAGATCGAAAAGGCGAGGCCTCCTGCCTGGGATGCACCGAACTACTCCTGGCCAACGGGAACTCGATGTCATAGGGGGCTCCGGGGATCTTCTGCTCCTGGACTCCAACGTCGACTGCAGCGGCCGATCAGGCAAAGCGAAAAGGGGAAATAAAGCAAGGGTGAGTATCTAGCATACCCGCGAGTCTTATGTCCGCTACTAAGCATTTATGCATGTATCAAATGGAAAGGGGAGGCTATATATAGTGGACTGCAAGATAGAAGTCAGAATAAGGATAAGAAGCTAGGCCTAACGAAGACTAGCATCTTCCGACGAGTCTTGCAGCATGAGGTAAGAATCAGCCAACAGTTTATATAACAGTAATGAAAGTAACAATGCAGCAGAAGTTGCCGCAGCATTGTATAATAATAAGTTGTAATCATAATTGACAATGCCTCCGAGTTCCCCTCCTCGACATCCCCGCGAGGAAGAAAACCCGGAACCAACAGTTTAATAGTAGTAGTTTGTAGTGATAGGATCTGGCTTCAGCATAAAGCGTCCTGTTACCGTGGACACGGCTATTCGAATAGATTAAACTCCCTGCAGGGGTGCACTAGTGTGACACTACACGCTCGGATCTCCAGGGTGGCGTACACCTTGTTAGGGAATGCCCTACCGAGGCTATCCGACACAACGCAGTCCATCCTACGACTCATCAGAGAGGTCCCCGCCGGTCTACAGCCCTAAGTGCAAGGGGGTCATGGGCCTATCACCCCTCGCTCTCCGGGTCGTTGCGAGGAGGGTGAATTCCAACGCCGCAGCGCGATCCGTCCCTGCCGCAATGCTGAAGTGGACGTCTTTCAGAGCTTTCGAACGAGGCTACATTGCGGAGGCGCCCAAACGCGTAATCCCACGTATAGGTAGTGCGTACAAGCCAAAAGGCTACTCAAGTCATCCGCCGAACCCGTTGAGCATTTTATTAATTTTCTGTCGAGACAACCGTTATTGTTGCCCCTTACTAAATGAGTCGCGGACAACGACAGCAGCCAGGACCACCAGTAACGTCGGTGCCTGCCCTGTCGTCCCACCAACTCGTGCGGTTACCAACAAGGTGAACCGTCTCCTTACCTTGTCTCGCGTTTGCTCCGAAGAGCTCGACTTTCGTACAACAGGAAATCCTTCGGCCACGGACAGTACCAGGCCCGCCGCACACCGGTGGAATACACCTGACCTGTCGTTCCGCTAAGATAACCTGCGCGGGCACCGTAGGGTCACCCGACTCCTTACCTGTAAGGACAACCGTGGTTCAGAAACCTAAGACGGATATACGGAGTCGACCACGAGTGGAGTACGGGGATTTCTCCCCTATCGCTCACACTTGAGGTGGCTCGGCAGATCCGACGTAGGGGGCTGAGTCGGTGTCTGCTCTGAACCGTACCTGTAGCAGTTGTAATGTATCGTATCCGCATTCACTCCCCGAGTGAACACGACCCGCTATCTAATCCTATTGACTAACAATGCGCAGGGTTCACTGCTGAATATAATATAATTATAAGGCAGCATAGGATAAAGGAAGGTACATCAAGGGTGACAATGACAGGCTATGCAATTGAATAGGATTGTAACGTAGCAGCAACAGCAATGCCTAGTGCAAGAAAGTACGGAAAGGTAGGCGATATCTGGGGAAGGAAATGGCTCTGCTTGCCTGTAAGCTCGACGGTAGAGGTACGGTCGTCGACGAAGTAGTCGATCACAGGGGCATCAGCAGCGGACGTCGAGACTACCGGACAATAAAAGAGGGGGGAAGAAACAATAAATACACAGCAATGATAGCAATACAAATACAAGACATGACATATGAAATGTTAACGATGCTCTAACGTTGTGCAATGCACGTTGCTCGAACCGGGAATTCATTCGGGGATGAACTACCGGCTCCGGGTGATTACCGGACAGGGTGTCCGGAAGGGTAAGGGTTCATGCCGGAGGTGTCGTGGACATCCGACAAAGATAACGGGGGTGTATCCGTGTTAGTTGAACCATTCCGGACAACTTTCGTGTTCGAAATAAATTCATCCGACAGGTTTTTACCGGCACCGGGAATTATCGCCAGACAGCCCGGAGGGGGGGAATGTCGATGATCGGTGTGTTAGGGGGGTGGGGTTGGTATACGGATAGCGTATCCGTATTCGTTATATTTTTTCTGATCAACTTTCATGTATAAAGTTTCTCGATCCGAGTTACGGATTAAAAGATATTGATTTTATAAGTTTTAAACATTTTAAATCATTTTCTGAATTTCTTTAATTGTTTATTCAACATTATCCACAGCATAGTTTGACTGGTCAAAGCTGACATATGGGACCCACATGTCAGCCTCTCAGTTTTAATAATTTCATTTTAATTACTAACTAACAATGGGGCCCATGTGTCATTGAGACATTGTTTAATTAACACTTATATTAACCCAAAGGTTATTTTACTTTAATTTATCTAGTTAATTAAACAAGGTGGCCCACTGGTCATACACACACAGTACTAACAGTTTCTTTTTTTTGTCTAATCCTAATGGCCTCGGGCCCACGCGTCATACACAGGAGGGGGTTCAACCCGTGGTGAACCGGGCTCGCCGGCACGAAGCCGTGGCACGGCGGGGGCGCAGCAGCCGGACCGGCGCGGCGAGAACACGGCCAGGGGGCGGCGGAGCACGGGTGCGCGAGCTCGCCGGGGGCGCGCCCAGGCGCGGCAAGCAGCGGCGGCGGGTGGCCCGGGAGCATCAAGCTCCTGGCCATGGCGGTCCTCGGCGAAGGTCACCGCGATGGGGACGGCGGCCAGGGGAGCTTACAGGGGGGCAGGGGAGTGGTCTGGCCGGGGTCGGGGGAGGCCGGAGTTGAGGGCGGCCGGGCGGTCCACTCGGGGCGGAGGGGCGCGGCGCCGGGGGGAGCCGGCGCGGAGGCGGCCAGAGCCTGGGGGCGGAGGAGGCCGGGGAGGCCGGCGGCGTCTCGAGGAGCGGGGGCGGAGCGGCCGTGGCCTGCTCCCGTGCGGGGAGAGGAGGGAGGCCACGGGGGAAGGCGTGGTCGTCGGGGGGGGGATCGGGATCGGGAGCACTTGCCGATCCAGATCGGGGGAGGGGGTGGGCTGTCGTGGGGAGAGAGAGAGGAGAGTCGGGGTGGGGGGGTTAGTTGACCCCGTGGGGGGGGGGGGGGGCAGTGGGGTAAGGGACGGGGTGGGCTTCGCCCCCCAGCGTTAAATTATATTTTCTTTTATTTTAATTTTTTTTCTGTAATTTTCTTTTTGTAATTATTTTATATACCTTGGCATTTTTATAAAATGTGGCATGTGACCCATAATTGTTTTTATACCCTAGGCTAGTGCCACAAAAGATTTGGGGTCAAAAGAAAATCATTTAATATTTGATTTAAATATTAAATGATTTGTTTGGGGTTTTTGGCCACTGTTTTGTTTTGGTTTAGAATTTTCTATAGCACAATATATACCCAAACCCATATGGATTTGATCCAATGAATATTCGTGATTTTATAAAAGTAGTTTCACAATTTTTGGAGAAAGTTTATATTCCACTTTGTTTTTAATATTTCAACAAAGGCATTTTTGAACTAGGGTTTGATTTCAATTCAATCGCATTTTTATTTGGGGCTTGGACTTTAGTTGACCCAAGATGATCAAGGTCCATGATCACCTTGATTTCAATAACAACACAAGGCATTTGAAAATTTGAATTAACTCAAGTTTGATTAAAGAAAAATTTGGAACAGTAATGATCAACAGTAATCGTGATTACTGTTACAAGATCTGAGGGTGTTACAAATCTCCCCCACTACAAGAATTCTCGTCCCGAGAATTTAAGTGGTAGCGGGAAAAAGATCGGGGTATTCTTCACGAAGAAGATCTTCGCGTTCCCAAGTGGCTTCATCTTCAGAATGATTCGACCACTGAACCTTGAGGAATTTGACGGTCTTGTTGCGGGTTCGACACTCAGACTGATCAAGAATGCGGCTCGGATGTTCTTGATAAGTCAAGTCCTGTTGCAGCTCAATCATATCATGTTCCACTTCACGGATAGGGTCCTTGAAGCAGCGACGGAGTTGCGACACGTGAAAGACATCGTGGACTTGGGAGAGGTTCGGCGGCAATTCCAATCGGTATGCCACGGGTCCACTCCTGGAAAGGATACGGAACGGGCCAATGTAGCGAGGAGCTAACTTGCCTTTGATCCCGAAACGATGAGTGCCCCTCATGGGAGTGACACGAAGGTAAGCATATTCGCCAGGTTGATAGACCATTTCCTTGTGCTTGCGATCATAGTTGCTCTTCTGACGAGACTGGGCGGCCTTAAGATGTTCACGGATAACGTGAACCTGATCTTCAGCATGCTGAATAATTTCCGGACCAATGAGAGTTTGTTCCCCAGTTTCTGACCAATTCAGAGGGGTTCGACACTTACGCCCATAGAGAACTTCAAAGGGTGCCATCTTCAGACTAGCTTGGTAGCTATTGTTGTACGAGAATTCAGCAAACGGAAGAGATTCCTCCCATTTCTTACCGAATGAGATGACACAAGCTCGAAGCATATCTTCAAGCACTTGGTTGACTCGTTCGACCTGTCCTTGCGACTGGGGGTGATAAGCGGTGCTGAAATTTAGGTGAGTTCCCATAACTTCTTGGAAACTATCCCAGAATCTTGAGGTGAAAATGCTGCCACGGTCAGAACTGATCTCCAGCGGAATACCATGGAGGGACACAATTCTGGAAACATACAAGTCTGCTAACTGACTAGCAGAGATAGTCTCCTTGACTGGCAGGAAGTGAGCAACCTTGGAGAACCGGTCGATGACGACAAAGATGGCATCATGACCCTTCTGTGATTGGGGAAAACCAGTGACGAAGTCCATCTCAATCTTGTCCCATTTCCATTCAGGAATAGAGAGTGGTTGCAGAGTTCCAGCGGGCCTTTGATGTTCTGCCTTGACGCGACGGCAAACGTCACATTCCGAAACATATCGGGCAATGTCTTGCTTCATGTTAGGCCACCAGAACTGCGGACGAATGTCTTGGTACATCTTGGTGCTTCCAGGATGAATGGACAACGGGGTATCGTGAGCCGCTTTCATGACCTTTGGGGTCATATCCAGGTTCTCATGCCTTCCCTTGCTGTGAGTAACCACTAAACAGTTCTGGTAGAACACCGCACCTTCGCTATTAATAGTGAATGGTGAGGGTCTCCCATTTGCGATATCACGCTTAATCTTGTGTACGAAATCATCATAAAACTGTATACCCTTGACGGATTTGACGAGATCCAGTTCGATAACCAGGTTATTTACATAACCTTGAGGAATAATCTCGAGGTTCAACTTTTGAAACTCTTCGTACAGAGGTGGTTGTTCTAGTTGCACCTCAAGTTCACTACAGTAAGCTTTACGGCTCAGGGCATCAGCCATCACATTAGCTTTGCCCGGGGTGTAATGAATATCCATGTTAAAATCGGCTATTGTCTCGAGCCATCTTTGTTGGCGGAGATTCAGGTCGGGCTGAGTAAACAAGTACTTCAGGCTTTGGTGGTCGGTATAGATCTCGCAACGATTACCAACGAGGTAATGTCGCCACAGCTTCAATGCATAAATTACTGCTGCCAATTCGAGATCATGCGTTGGATAATTATCTTCGTGAGATCGCAACTGACGAGAGCCATAAGCAATCACGCGGTACTCTTGCATTAGGACACAGCCTAACCCTTGACGAGACGCGTCACAATATATCACGAAGTCCTTCTGAGTATCAGGCGGAGCAAGCACTTGGGGAGAAGTAAGCTTGTCCTTGAGAGCTTGAAAACTTTCTTGACATTTATCTGTCCACTCAAACTTGACGCCTTTGTGAAGCAGACTAGTCAGAGGCTTGGCAATCTTGGAGAAGTTCTCGACGAAACGACGGCAATAACTAGCGAGGCCGAGGAAACTTCTGACTTGCTTGACGGTCTTGGGAGGAGTCCAGTCAAGAATAGCCTGGATTCGTTCTGGGGTGACGGCAACGCCATCCTTGGAAATCACATGACCAAGGTAAGTTACTTCGGGAAGCCAGAATTCACACTTAGAATACATAGCATAGAGTTTGTGTTCTCGAAGCTTTTCCAGTATAAGACGAAGGTGTTCAGCATGTTCTTCTTCATTCTTGGAGTATACCAAGATATCATCCAGATAAATCACGACGAACTTGTCGAGGTATTCCATGAATATATAGTTCATCAACCGAGAGAAGGTGGATGGGGCATTGGTCAGGCCAAAATACATGACGGTGTACTCGTAAGAACCATAACGAGTAATGAAAGCGGTCTTCGGGATGTCCTCTTCGCGGACCCGGATCTGATGGTAACCCAACCTCAAGTCGAGTTTCGAGAACACCGTAGATCCAACAAGTTGATCATATAGATCGTTGATCCGAGGAAGCGGATACTTGTTCTGTATGGTTGCCTGGTTGATAGGTCGGTAATCTTGGACCAAACGGTTCGTTCCATCGCTCTTCTTGACAAAGAGTGAGGGTGCTCCCCAAGCAGAGGAACTTGGACGGATGAAGCCCTTTTGAAGTGCTGTGTCGATCTCCTTCTTCAGTTCAAGGAGGTGGTGATGCGGCATTTTATAAGGGCGCTTAGCAATAGGGACGGTGCCAGGCTTCAAGTCGATGACGAATTCGACATCTCTGATCGGGGGTATTCCCGGCAGTTCTTCCGGAAAGACGTCGAGAAAATCGCGAACAACTGGAACGCTCTCGATCCCTTCAAGAGGTGAGGTATTCAAAGCATTCAGGGCATATATCTGGCCTTCGGCATGCTGAGCTGTTCGGGCCGAGTACAAAATCTTTTTGCCAGAAGGGTGCGTGAGTTGAACTGTCTTAGTGGCACAGTGGATACGGGCATCATGTGCCGCCAACCAATCCATACCGAGTATGACATCAATGTTGGAAGACTTCAGGACAATAAGAGGAGCAGGGAACAACAGACCCACGATTGCAATGGTGGTATCGGGGCTCATCATGGTGGCACGGCTCTGAGATCCAACAACATTTACCGCTAAAGGAGTGGCCAGGGGTTTCGTAGCTATACCATGCAACTGAGCAAACGATTGGGACATAAAGGAATGCGATGCCCCGGAATCAAAAAGAACAGAAGCTGGCGTTGAATTGACGAGTAAAGCGCCCATCACTATTTTTGGGGACTCGCGAGCTTCTTCCATCTTGACATGAGTGACCTGAGCACAACTCATAGTACACTATTTGGTGTTGCGGTTACTGGAATGACGTCTTCTACAACTTCTCTTTCTGCTAACAGGAGGACAAGGTGCGCGGTGACCTGGCTGTCCACACTGGCGGCATAAGCCATCGTTCTGGGGAGGAGCCATAATATTGGGCTGTTCAGTCGGAATCGTTAGCTGTCTCGGAGGCGGAGGCAGTCGAGGTGCAGCATAAGACGGCCTTGGCGTTGGAGCAGGCCGATGAAAAACATTGTGCGGGAGACAGACTCGAAGTTTCTGAACGGGCCGACCCGAAGATGGGCCAGCATCTCGAGCACGCTTGAGCGACTCGTGGTGCTTAGTCAGAGCAGTTTCAACTTGAAAAGCCTTGCTGACAAGGGTCGCCAAGTCCGCACAATCGTGAAGGACAAGTGCGAGCTCTATATCAGGACGCAGTCCTACTCGGAATTTCTCCTGTTTGCGAGCGTCGGTGGCGACGTCTCTCGCAGCATAGCGGGACAACTCAAGGAATTTCCTATGATATTCATCAATAGTCGTCTGGTCCTGGCGGAGTTTGCGGAACTCCTCCTTCTTCTGGTCCATCAGACCTTGAGGAAGGTGCCATGCACGGAAGGCTAACTGGAATTCTTGCCAAGTGGTTACAGTTCCATCTGGCAACGCAAGCCGGTGGCTTTCCCACCACTGAGCAGCTGGACCCCTCAGATGATACGTCGCAAAGGTGAGGTAACTGGCAGGGGCAACATCAGCTGACTCCATTTGAAAAGCAATATCACGGAGCCAATCATCGGCATCCATAGGATTTGCGGAGCTACGAAAGGTGGACGGACTGAGGCGCATGAACTCCTGCAGTGTTATTGGGGAATTCCGAGTTGAAAGCTGGGTCATTACTCCAGCCATAAACTGACGGTTCAGATCAAACTGTTGCAGTACTGTGGCCATATAAGGTGGAGGTGGGGGATCGTCAGCCATCCTGCCTGAACAGCAGGGGTTAGTTCAGACAAAGCATTTGCAAGGATAAGAAGTCATACATGATGTAGTATGAGCAATGAACGAGAAGTGCAGTAGATACACAATAGTAGTCATATAGACATACAGATCTTTGCACACGGTCGGTCAAAATCGGACAGCGTAACGTCGTAGAAATTAAGGAAAAAGGACTTAGTAGGCGGCGCGCAGACTGCGGTAAGGATTACACGACGCGACATAGATTCCACTATGTCAATCACGCCGCAAGAAAACTGTTGGCCACAGGAGTTAATGCCAGAGGACGCGCGGCCTGCCCAGAATGAGAATGGGATCAGAGGTCCGGGACCTGGGGTATGACTCCTGCGACACGACTCAATCAATGAGGGAAGCACCAAAAACGCCGGGTGGAATCAAGAGAACGTGATCCTAATGTCAGATTTTATAAAACTTACCAGCAAGGATAAGAGAGCAGATTCCCAGAGCATAGGTACGAAGAAAAGGATCCTAATACCATAGATATCACACGTAGTGACATCGATGTGGGCCCGTAAGCCAAATATTAAGTTAGCAAAATAGTTTTTCAAAGTCTAGACTCAACTTCGACGAGGTAGTGGTGGGGTGGCTCCCTACATGCAGTCGGCTCTGATACCAACTTGTGACGCCCTCGATTTACGATCATGTACAGTAATCATACACGCAGGGTACATGATCGAGATCAAGGTGCCACGGTGAGAATATCACAGCACAACACTAAACACAAAAGGATAAACCAAATATATCACAATGAAGGGGGGTCACACGGACCCGAATACATAAGTCATACAATCATGATATCTGAGTACAGACATAGTTAGTCAAGTTTTGCCTTAAGAAGGCTAGCACAAATAACATCAGAGGTACAGATCGAAAAGGCGAGGCCTCCTGCCTGGGATGCACCGAACTACTCCTGGCCAACGGGAACTCGACGTCGTAGGGGGCTCCGGGGATCTTCTGCTCCTGGACTCCAACGTCGACTGCAGCGGCCGATCAGGCAAAGCGAAAAGGGGAAATAAAGCAAGGGTGAGTATCTAGCATACCCGCGAGTCTTACGTCCGCTACTAAGCATTTATGCATGTATCAAATGGAAAGGGGAGGCTATATATAGTGGACTGCAAGATAGAAGTCAGAATAAGGATAAGAAGCTAGGCCTAACGAAGACTAGCATCTTCCGACGAGTCTTGCAGCATGAGGTAAGAATCAGCCAACAGTTTATATAACAGTAATGAAAGTAACAATGCAGCAGAAGTTGCCGCAGCATTGTATAATAATAAGTTGTAATCATAATTGACAATGCCTCCGAGTTCCCCTCCTCGACATCCCCGCGAGGAAGAAAACCCGGAACCAACAGTTTAATAGTAGTAGTTTGTAGTGATAGGATCTGGCTTCAGCATAAAGCGTCCTGTTACCGTGGACACGGCTATTCGAATAGATTAAACTCCCTGCAGGGGTGCACTAGTGTGACACTACACGCTCGGATCTCCAGGGTGGCGTACACCTTGTTAGGGAATGCCCCACCGAGGCTATCCGACACAACGCAGTCCATCCTACGACTCATCAGAGAGGTCCCCGCCGGTCTACAGCCCTAAGTGCAAGGGGGTCATGGGCCTATCACCCCTCGCTCTCCGGGTCGTTGCGAGGAGGGTGAATTCCAACGCCGCAGCGCGATCCGTCCCTGCCGCAATGCTGAAGTGGACGTCTTTCAGAGCTTTCGAACGAGGCTACATTGCGGAGGCGCCCAAACGCGTAATCCCACGTATAGGTAGTGCGTACAAGCCAAAAGGCTACTCAAGTCATCCGCCGAACCCGTTGAGCATTTTATTAATTTTCTGTCGAGACAACCGTTATTGTTGCCCCTTACTAAATGAGTCGCGGACAACGACAGCAGCCAGGACCACCAGTAACGTCGGTGCCTGCCCTGTCGTCCCACCAACTCGTGCGGTTACCAACAAGGTGAACCGTCTCCTTACCTTGTCTCGCGTTTGCTCCGAAGAGCTCGACTTTCGTACAACAGGAAATCCTTCGGCCACGGACAGTACCAGGCCCGCCGCACACCGGTGGAATACACCTGACCTGTCGTTCCGCTAAGATAACCTGCGCGGGCACCGTAGGGTCACCCGACTCCTTACCTGTAAGGACAACCGTGGTTCAGAAACCTAAGACGGATATACGGAGTCGACCACGAGTGGAGTACGGGGATTTCTCCCCTATCGCTCACACTTGAGGTGGCTCGGCAGATCCGACGTAGGGGGCTGAGTCGGTGTCTGCTCTGAACCGTACCTGTAGCAGTTGTAATGTATCGTATCCGCATTCACTCCCCGAGTGAACACGACCCGCTATCTAATCCTATTGACTAACAATGCGCAGGGTTCACTGCTGAATATAATATAATTATAAGGCAGCATAGGATAAAGGAAGGTACATCAAGGGTGACAATGACAGGCTATGCAATTGAATAGGATTGTAACGTAGCAGCAGCAGCAATGCCTAGTGCAAGAAAGTACGGAAAGGTAGGCGATATCTGGGGAAGGAAATGGCTCTGCTTGCCTGTAAGCTCGACGGTAGAGGTACGGTCGTCGACGAAGTAGTCGATCACAGGGGCATCAGCAGCGGACGTCGAGACTACCGGACAATAAAAGAGGGGGGAAGAAACAATAAATACACAGCAATGATAGCAATACAAATACAAGACATGACATATGAAATGTTAACGATGCTCTAACGTTGTGCAATGCACGTTGCTCGAACCGGGAATTCATTCGGGGATGAACTACCGGCTCCGGGTGATTACCGGACAGGGTGTCCGGAAGGGTAAGGGTTCATGCCGGAGGTGTCGTGGACATCCGACAAAGATAACGGGGGTGTATCCGTGTTAGTTGAACCATTCCGGACAACTTTCGTGTTCGAAATAAATTCATCCGACAGGTTTTTACCGGCACCGGGAATTATCGCCAGACAGCCCGGAGGGGGGGAATGTCGATGATCGGTGTGTTAGGGGGGTGGGGTTGGTATACGGATAGCGTATCCGTATTCGTTATATTTTTTCTGATCAACTTTCATGTATAAAGTTTCTCGATCCGAGTTACGGATTAAAAGATATTGATTTTATAAGTTTTAAACATTTTAAATCATTTTCTGAATTTCTTTAATTGTTTATTCAACATTATCCACAACACAGTTTGACTGGTCAAAGCTGACATATGGGACCCACATGTCAGCCTCTCAGTTTTAATAATTTCATTTTAATTACTAACTAACAGTGGGGCCCATGTGTCATTGAGACATTGTTTAATTAACAGTTATATTAACCCAAAGGTTATTTTACTTTAATTTATCTAGTTAATTAAACAAGGTGGCCCACTGGTCATACACACACAGTACTAACAGTTTCTTTTTTTTGTCTAATCCTAATGGCCTCGGGCCCACGCGTCATACACAGGAGGGGGTTCAACCCGTGGTGAACCGGGCTCGCCGGCACGAAGCCGTGGCACGGCGGGGGCGCAGCGGCCGGACCGGCGCGGCGAGAACACGGCCAGGGGGGCGGCGGAGCGCGGGTGCGCGAGCTCGCCGGGGGCGCGCCCAGGCGCGGCAAGCATCGGCGGCGGGTGGCCCGGGAGCATCAAGCTCCTGGCCATGGCGGTCCTCGGCGAAGGTCACCGCGATGGGGACGGCGGCCAGGGGAGCTTACAGGGGGGCAGGGGAGTGGTCTGGCCGGGGGTCGGGGGAGGCCGGAGTTGAGGGCGGCCGGGCGGTCCACTCGGGGCGGAGGGGCGCGGCGCCGGGGGGAGCCGGCGCGGAGGCGGCCAGAGCCTGGGGGCGGAGGAGGCCGGGGAGGCCGGCGGCGTCTCGAGGAGCGGGGGCGGAGCGGCCGTGGCCTGCTCCCGTGCGGGGAGAGGAGGGAGGCCACGGGGGAAGGCGTGGTCGTCGGGGGGGGGATCGGGATCGGGAGCACTTGCCGATCCAGATCGGGGGAGGGGGTGGGCTGTCGTGGGGAGAGAGAGAGGAGAGTCGGGGTGGGGGGGTTAGTTGACCCCGTGGGGGGGGGCAGTGGGGTAAGGGACGGGGTGGGCTTCGCCCCCCAGCGTTAAATTATATTTTCTTTTATTTTAATTTTTTTTCTGTAATTTTCTTTTTGTAATTATTTTATATACCTTGGCATTTTTATAAAATGTGGCATGTGACCCATAATTGTTTTTATACCCTAGGCTAGTGCCACAAAAGATTTGGGGTCAAAAGAAAATCATTTAATATTTGATTTAAATATTAAATGATTTGTTTGGGGTTTTTGGCCACTGTTTTGTTTTGGTTTAGAATTTTCTATAGCACAATATATACCCAAACCCATATGGATTTGATCCAATGAATATTCGTGATTTTATAAAAGTAGTTTCACAATTTTTGGAGAAAGTTTATATTCCACTTTGTTTTTAATATTTCAACAAAGGCATTTTTGAACTAGGGTTTGATTTCAATTCAATCACATTTTTATTTGGGGCTTGGACTTTAGTTGACCCAAGATGATCAAGGTCCATGATCACCTTGATTTCAATAACAACACAAGGCATTTGAAAATTTGAATTAACTCAAGTTTGATTAAAGAAAAATTTGGAACAGTAATGATCAACAGTAATCGTGATTACTGTTACAAGATCTGAGGGTGTTACAACACTTTGGAGAAAATTGAGTAGAGGTAAAACATGATCAAGTCTTATTTAGCCTCTAAATTATTCAACTAAAATTACTAATTGAAATGTGGTATCCATTGATCTAGGACTCTCATTGCCCCTTTATCACTAGCATCTTAAAATTGTGAGTATTGAAGTAATGAGAATGACAAGGTGGTTTAAAGCCTCATGCCCCGTGAGTGTGAAAACCTACTCCATGATTACTCAACTTAAGATTCATAATAAGCTTTGTACAATCATAATAAGTATTAATGACATCATAGAGAACCACAAAGAGGTACCTCTTGCCCCATGACATGGAAACAAGCCCATGTTACAATGACAAGATGAACAAACGGAGTAGACTCATCATCCTTTTTGTTTTCATTCACTATTATGCATAGCTTCTTATTTTATTATAGGATGTGTTGTAGAGTCACTCAAGCTGTAAGTAAATTTTCACCATGATAAAGCATGGCTTGGGTTAGCGCCCCAATGCGTTTCTCTAGTCATATAGATACTTACTCATCAAAACTTACTATTCCTCTATTTCATTTCGGCATGGCAGGAGTCCAAAAACAAAAGTACATGATATCAACCAAATGTAAATTTTTTTGTGCAATGTTGAAAGCTTTCCGGTGATACACGTTTATAGCTAGCCCCCAACCACACACTTGTCAAACGCAAAACTTTTGGCTCCCATTATTGGGTCATGTTTATTAGATGCATAAAAAGTAAAGTGTGCCTTCAAAAGTTCGTGAGAGTCCTATCCCAAGTTCAACCCATGACAATTAATAAAGTGAATATCTTAATTTAGAACATAAATAACACAAAAACATGGTGAACATACTCGGAATAGCAATGAAGCTAATGGGAAGATATGGTGGACTTACTGGAAATACTTGGCTAAGGAGTGTTGGAAACAAGTTTTTACTTGTTGGAATTTTTAAATTTTTGGCTAGCAAGAGGGAGATAGTTGACCAGCTACTATGCATGCATATGTCCATAGAACTACTCATTTCATGACAAACTAAATAAACCAACAATTAACATCAAGGACATGAATAAGAGATAGCTCAAGACAACATTATTGCAAATTTCTACACATAAAAAAGTCTATAAATCATGCAAACATATGTAGCTCTTCGAATCAACCATGGCATCCCTATTCCAAATCATAATACTAGCATCCAATACATTCCAACCCCAAACTCCAGTAGCTCAATCTCATATAAAATGATGGTGGTGGTCTTATCAAAACAAAAATAAAAACAAAAACTAGACGCTTCAAGTCTCTACGATAAATGCTTTGCTTAGAAAAACAGAAACTAGACGTGTGCTAACCAAAAGAGTGTAGCTCCAGTGGGGTGTTCATCACATCCCCAAGCTTATGGCTTTCACCATTCTTGGATGTCTTGAGGCGCAGCTCCTCTATTCCCTGTGAAAAAACTTCACAAAACATGTTTCTCCCCTTCTTTTTCTGTGGGGTGAGATTAGCAAGGACAAACAAATCACATGCTTGCTGTGCAAAATTCCAAATCAAATGCTCCAGTAGATAGACAATAAGTTTCATTATGTTGTATGTTCACTCTCTTGCTTGAAAGAATCATGGAAATTCGATTCCCAAGCCCAAAGAGTGCATAAAACAAAAGAAGGCAGAATCTGTCCAGAAAAGCAACAGCAGCAAAACGAACGTTTTTCCCTAAGCTAGACTCATCAAACAATTAAGCCAATTTTTGTGCTTACAGAGGACGAAAAGTTGAAGAACATACTAAAAAATTAGCTCAATACTACATACCAATAAAAAACGTAAAATCATACGGTGGGCAGACTCGTGCTGAAACAGAAATTTCATGCACTAGGATAGCAACTTATAAGTCCAAATGGGTTTGACTTGACTCTTTATTGAAAACTCCAGAATTAAAACAAAAAACCTAATCTCTTGAGACAGCAAGAGGACACTAGGAAAAACCAATAAGAACAACCGGGTTGCCTCCCGTAAAGCGCTTTATTGATAGTCGTATAGCTAGGCTTTTCTTACTTAACATCATGATGGTTGGAGTGAGGTGGCTCGGCATCCCCAAGCTTGGATTCTTGTACTTATTTGATACATGTAGGGTGAGCCCAGGGGTACATCCCCAAGCTTGATTGGTTGTCCCTCTTGATCTTTGTTCATCTCACTCAACTCTTCCTCCTGAAAAATTCTTCTTACACAAATCTCAACATAAAACTTGATTAGAGGGGTTAGTGCCTCCATAAATAAAATCCACATAGGTACAGCAAAGACACATCATGAGTTGATTCTAAATATTAACTACTGTTACTACAGTTGTGCATTGCTCCTTGATCAAAAGAACCACACAAAACACAAGTAATGAGAGCAATGCAAAATAAAGACATAATCTGCCAAAAATTGAACAACCCGTAAAGAGTGAATTTTTAGAGGCACTTAAGTTGCTCAAATCAGAAAACTTAAAACTAATGAAATATGTAGTGATAACTAAATATTGCTGTCGTAAATTACCAGGTCAAAATTCCACTTCTGTGATTTTAAACATTTTTCGCAGTGAAGTTCAGGAATCTGTTTTCTGGACAGCTAATTATTATTGTTTAATCTTATCTCTCATATAAGATTATTCTTGCCATTTAAGATGAGAAATAAGACAGAAATGTGATGTTACAGTAGTGAACTAATATTTTTATTGTTTTTAGCTTTGAAAAAAGTTTTAATGATAGAGACTTTGCAATGGTTTCATTGGCATGAACAACACATGTTCAAGGTCGACCTCAACTTCTCCATTACTCATCCTTCTCATTTACTTTCCCAAATTTTTATAAAATAAAAATCTTAAACTAAATGATACATAACAGTAGGTAAAGGTATTTTACATGTTGTAAAGACATAAATGTGTGCTCAAACCGAGTAGGAAATTAAAGCATAAGGAACACACCAAAAAAATATTAAACAATTTATTTTTAAGTCTAACCCATTTCCTATGCATTGGCATTTTGTAATGAAACAAATAAAAGAAGCACATAATAGCAAGCATAGAAAGGTATATCAAGTGCAACTTCAATACTTTCAGCATAAAGAGGGGAAACTTAATATTGTTGAAATATGTGTAACCATGTTTCCCTCTCTCATAATAATTTTCAGTAGCATCATGAATAGATTCAACAATATGAATATCACATAAAACATTTTTATCATGAGCCACATGCATAAAAGAATCACTACTCTCCACATAAGTAAAATCCTCATTAGTGATAGTGGGAGTTAAACATTCATAATTTTCATTGCAATCATCATATATAGGAAGCATAGTATCATCAAAGTGAATTTTCTCCTCCAAGCTTGGGGAACTAGAAATATCATGCTCATCAAAACAAACTTCCCCAAGCTTAAAACTTTCCATAGAATCAGCAAGTATATCATTTTTATCCTCAATAGTAGGGGGACTAAAAATATCATATTCATCAAGATAAACTTCCCCAAGCTCAAGGTTTTCCTTAGCAATAAAGGTGCTCAAAGAATTAGTACTACCACAAATATGATTGTTGTGCAAATAATTTTTCAATTTCTCCTCAAACACTTCATGTCCTAATTCAAGGTAGATATTATACAGTTCTAATATTGTGTTTTAGGTTTATATGTTAGTATGCAATGCAAACAAGAATAAAATCTTAGCACAACACTCCCCGGCAACGGCGCCAGAAAAGTGCTTGATGACTCCCAAGTGCAGGAGATCAATTGTAGTACCTTTTGATAAGTATTTGAGTGTCGAACCCACGAGGAGCTGAAGGTAAGCTATCTATTCTCTAAAGCCCTATAACCCTCTTATATGGCTTTTTATGCAAAGCAATAAGTTTGACTAAAAGGAACTAACTAATTAAAAGCAAGTGACGTGGAGTGTGGTTTGTCTAGTAACTAGTGAAGCAAGTTTAAAATGCAAGTAATCCTAGAGCAAGTTTCTAAAGCAAGTTTCTAAGCAAGTTTCACAAGTAGCAAGCAACAAATATCTCAAGTATCTCAAGGGAGCAAGTGTTCTAGCAATAGGTGTTTCGTTCGTGTGGTTGTCACAATTAGTGAAGCACATGTTTTAGTCTTAGTTGTTTCTTCTAGGAAGGAGCCATGAATAGGTATAGTCAAGTAAATGATCTACAACCCCTTATGATGGATCATGTGGCCAAGTAAATGACTGCACAAGATTGATTAAGACATAAAGTCCCACCATAGCCTTATGTTCTAAGGTCCCCTATATATATCCCCCAATAACTTAACTTTGTGGCTCGGTCTCAGGTTACTATCACTCCCAAGTCACCACCACTCCATTATGCTACCGGTGATCACCTTACATGCATTCCCCAACATATGCGTGCACTCGTATATTGTACATAAAGACAATCATAGAAGATAACAAACTTGTATGCAACCAATCAACAAACTATTTCACCATTGCCAAGAACAATTCACTACTCAAACATAGACGGGGAGACACAATACATCAAGGGAATATAGTATTGCATCATACATCGTGTTTGCCAAGAGATTACAGTGGAGAGATGGAGCTGATCTTGCTGTAGATGTTGATGATGAACACGCCGGAGGGGGGTGGAGCCCTCCGGGGGTGATCCCGGTGGCGTTTCCCCCCTCCGATCTTCTCCGCCGGCAGCCTTCTGTCTCTCTGTTTCGTGGTTTCGTCTCTCGGCGCCGCCCCCTCCTCGAAAAGGCCAGGGGACCCTTTATATAGTCGTTTTTAGGTCACGAGACACTCGGGAGAAGAAAGATCGACGGCATCGGAGCCACGGGGGCAAAAAGGGGGCCTCTCACGCGGCCAAGGAATCTGGCCGCGTGGAGGGTCCTCTTTGCCACCTGGTTGGCCTTTTGGCCCTCTACTTTGGCCCATGGTCTTCGTCTCGAAAATTCTGAACCGTGTTCTTTGGCCTTGCCCTTTTTGGAGTCCCGAAGCTCCCGGAAAGTCTGAAACACTAAAAAGTACGTTTTCTGGAAAAACAGGGTTAGAACCAATAGAAGGGGGATTGTTTAGAAAATCCCCCAAATCATTATAAAACATGAATATAAGTTGCTAATATGTAGGAAAAACAAGTAATAACAAGCAAAGTTCATGTATGCATTTTACATGCATCACCCGGTCCATATTTCCACCATTGTTTACATCTTCAATTTACTTTCAATTCTTACTTTCCATTGCCACTATTATTATCTCTTGCGTTGATCCTTTGTAAACAGCAAGGCCAGAGGAATTGAAAAATCCTCTGTACTCGTTGGGAGCAAAGTTACTTATTGTGTGTGCAGGTCCACATCAACCTCGTAACCATCCGGCAACAATTTCTGCGCTGTTGACACCTTCTTGTATCTCTTGCAGTCCTACTGGTTCGATAACCTTGGTATCTTTACCGAGGGAAATTTGCTGCTACGCTACATCTCACCTTCCACTTGGGGTAACCAACGAGAAGTGAGAACTATCTTCCTCACCGTATCAACCTCCAAGCGCAGAGGTTTGTAGGACAGCAGCAAATTCCCTCAAGTGGATGAACTAAGGTTTATCGAACTCAGGGAAGTAGAGGTTGGAGATGGTCTCTCTCAAGCAACCCTGCAATTAAGATACAAGAATTCTCTTGTGTCCCAACACACCTAATACAACTAGGAGTTGTATAGGTGCACTAGTTCGGCGAAGAGATGGTAAAATACGAGTGATAGGTGTGGCAAAGCAAGGTAATATAAATCTGTAATAAAAAGTGCAGCAAGCAAACATGTGACAAAAGTGAGCACAAACGGTGTAGCAATGGTGGAAACAAGGCCTAGGCTTCATACTTTCACTAGTGGAAACTCCCAACAACATTAACATAGTCTAATCACATAATATTTCCCATAAAACATGCATTGGAGACGCACTCGGAGGTCATTCCTTTGTGGTCAAGAGAGGACGAGAATTATGTAGGGCTACAAAAGCACACCTCAAACTTCGTAGTTCTCAATATATGGATTTCCCAATGTCACCGCGTGATGGCTTCTCGCCCTTCGTTGGTTACCCCAAGTGGAAGGTTTGAGATGTAGTGCAGCAGCAGTTTTCCCTCGGTGAAGATACCAAGGTTTGTCTCCAGTAGGACTCCAGAGATGATAAGTAGGTGTCAGCGGCGCAACTGACGCGGACCTGCACACAGACACAGATAACTTTGTTCCCAACGAAGTTCAGAGAGGTTGTCAATCTCTCCGGTCTTGTTGTTCACAAAGGATAAAACACAAGGGATAATGATAGCAAGTAAAAGTAGTAAAGTAAATATAGCTTCGAAACAGTAATGAGGATATGGACCGGGATACGTGATGTTCACTAGTGATGTCTCTCTCCCAAAAGACGATTAAACTGCTATGCGAGGTAAACAAATTACAGAAGGGCAATTGACAGGATTATGAACGCACCGCAATGCTAACTATGCTACAAAAGAAAGGAAGAGGCTCAAAAGCACGGGCAGTACGCCAAAATAAGTAGACCAAAATCCATCTGCATCTACTACTAATCATCCACCTTGAGATATCTATCCAGAACATCTCGCTGGTATTAAGTTGAGAGCCCCACCCAAAGTGTAAACCCAAAGCAACAGACAACTGCATTAAAAAGAACTTTGCGTAAAGTAAACAATCCTTGTAACCGCGGTTACAAGCACCGTTGTTTTCCCCCTTGTGGCAACAACACATCCCCTAGACTCATGTTTCTGTCACTCAAGCGTGTCATCGGGGGGCATGAACCCACAATCTAGCACAACGTTCCCTCTTGGAGTCACCACCTACTACTTGCCCAAAACAATAAACAACAACGGAGAACATTCAAGAATTTCTTAGGAACAAAAATATAAGATATAAAAACCAAATATATTACTCTGTCACAATCTGAACATAATCTCAGAATCCATCAGATCCCTCCAAACTCAGCATAGCAACAGCAGAAATATTACAAAGGTGCCTCGATCATGTAGGGCAGCTCATGAGGTCTAAACAATGAAGATCAAAGAGGGGAGGAGAACATCACATAGCTACTGATCACGGACCCATGGTCCAAGGAAAACTACTCACGAGACATCCGGGGAGCATCCATGGTGGAGAGGAGACTCCCGGAGGTCAATCCTCCCTCCGGCAGGGTGCCGGGAAGAGGTCTTCTGGTGCTCCCGATCTCGGAAGCGCGGCGGCGGCGAAACAGAGGCGAGTTTGCGGAATAGGGTTCCTCCCCTGGAGTTCTCCCGTGACGGAGAATAAATAGGCGAAGGGGGGCAGCCAGAGGTGGACCAGGGGCCCCAGGCGCCCCCCTGGCGCGGCCAGGTGTGGGGCCGCGCCGGGTGGCCGCCTGGGCCCCCTGGATCAATGCAATAGGCCTCATGGATTTGTTACAATCATCATGCAAAATTGCAACAAAATAATAACAGCACCACTAAACAGGAAAACGTAGCAGTTTAACGGCCTGATGCCCTGTTCCGCACACAATTACAGAATCAAGATGAGCTCAAATGCAAATTCTCACAAAAGATGAATTAAAGTACACGCAATTCTGAGCAACTTTCGTTTTGGGGGCACGTTCATCGGAGCTACCGTTTGCTTGCTATCGTCAACGCGGAATCGAATCAGCAGCTAAATTACTCCAGACTTAGCAATTTTAGCAGGAAAAATAACAGCACGGCAAAAATAATAATAATAGGGTGGCCTGGGCCTCACCCCAACTGGGCCTCACCCCAACTGGGCCTCACCCCAACTGGGCCGAGCCAATCTGGCCGCTGGAGGTTTGGAGTGGCCTGGATCGGGGCCCACGTGGCCGGCCTTGGAGCTGGGCTGGCGGCCAGGCCGGGCTCGTGTGGCAGGGGAGGCGCCGGAGGGAGCTGCTCGGGTCGGCATCCCGTGCCCTGCTCGGGTCAACAGCGGCGGTGGCGCTCGCCGGGCTCGCCGGCCGGCGAGGTTCCGCGGTGCGGCGGCACGCGGGCACGGCGGAGGAGGCGCAGGCGGCGAGGCAGGCTGGCCGTGGGGCTCTGCGGCGGGTGGCTGGTGGCGGAGGAGCCCCTGGCCGAGCTCGAGCGGCTCCATGGCGTCATGGCGGCCGGACTTGCAGGGGGAGGGAAGGCGGAGAGGTTAGGCAGGGAGGAGGAGAGGAGAGGGAGGTGAGGGGGAGAGATGGCCGCGGCGCGCAGTGGGGACCGGCGGTGGCTCGCCGGCCGGAGCGAGGTGGCGGCGGCTTCGGCCTCCACGGGCGGCTGGGAGAGAGAGGAGGGAGAAGGCTGGGTTGGCTGGGCGCGATCTGGGCCGTTGGATCGGCCGATCCGACGGTCCAGATCCGCAAGGGCTAGGGTTTGATTGAAATTGGGCTAAAAATACGAAAATGGGGGGATTTTTCCAGATCTGGGGGGCTAGTGGCTGCCTATGTGCTTAGGGAAAACCCTAAGTGGTGGGGTGGTCTATATATAGCCCTGGTGGCTGGCAGTTTGCAAAAACATCACCGGTTTTTCTCTCGCGCGCGCGGTGCTCACATTTCTGACCGCCGGGGGTCCGCAGTACCTCCGATTCGGGTAAAACTTCGAACTGCACGATCAGCACGTCGAGCCGGCGGCGTTCACCTCGCGCTGGAATCGTTCTGAGAACACTTTCCGGCGCTCTATTAAAATAACCCATTTAATTATTAAACGGGGTTTTTTCGTTCCGTTGGCTGCGGCTAGTCTCGTGCGGTTTTCACGACGGTGATCGGGTGAAACCCGGTGTCGCAAAGGTCGAGTGTCAGGGTGGCAAGGGTCGGTCTCCTTCCGATACGAGATAAGAGGGGAAAAAATAATCGCCGATCGGTAAATCGGGGATGCAAACACCGAAAACAAATCAGACAATCAAACAATTCACACCGAAAACAAATTTTTTAATTTTTGCAAAAACTGGGCTGTTACAATACAACACCACCAACAATGGATCTCGTCCCCAGATCCAGGACGATCCGGGGGAGAGGGGGGGGGAGGAGAGAAAAGAGTCGACGATCTTCAACACCACCAACAAGGGACTCTGCTCCATGTCGACGTCGAACTTCGGTCGAGATAAATTTCCGCAGAGAGACGACATCGTCGGAAAAACGAAACCGTCAGTGTCAAGAGGAAGAATGACCGCTAAAACCTGGTCAAAGGGATAGTGCTTTTCGACGCAAGTCGTGAAAACACCGGCAAAGGATGGATGGCAATGGATGACCCAGATGATACCCAAAATCGGAGAAGCTAAAGGTACTACAGGAATTCCCAAACCTGAGATCGGAATCGAGACAATACGCTGCAAGCAAGGCATTGTAACGGTTCCGATACTCCACACACTCGAGATCCTAGAGTTCTAAAGGGGGTAAGATAGGGATTAAAACACTTACGACACTTGTCCTGACCAGAGCAAAGGTAAGAAGTAAAAGAATCCTACTCTCCGATAACTAACTTAGTAACTACAAAATAGTTTTTTGATCTAGACTCGACTTCGGCCAGAGAAGGGATCCTACGGTCGGTAAGGCTCTGATACCAAGTGTTAAGGCCCGATATGCGGTACTGTTCCAGATCTAGATGTTTCCATCCAGATCCGGGGACGAAGCACATATCGGTCCCACCGCGACATATGACGAAGTCATATGCCCCGGATTTCCAACATGATATCACAACATTACAGATACAAGGATACATCATCTCATACAATCGGCATACAACTGCCTCAGATACAATACAACAGCGAAAGACATATGTCTGAGTACAGACTACAATCAAAAGCCTACTGGAAAAGAGAAAAGCATCGATCCCATAACCACACGGGTCCAGGCCCTCCGTCGGGATCCGCCTAACTAGTCGTCGTCGAGTCTCCACGTGAAACGTCGATCACCATACCTGTTGTCGATCAAGAACCCTGAAAAGAGTTTGGGGGTAGTATCATGAGTACAGAGGTACTCAGCATCCAACTATAGTGGTCATCTGACCCAACAAGGACTTCATCACTCGTCATTCTAGGACAACTAGTAGTTTACGGTAAGGATGAGGTAAGTGGTGAGGTTGCTTCCGCACTAGCATTATGAAGTGGCTAACGATCTAGAGAGTAAGATAAGAAGCCAAGCATTCAATGAGGAATCGCCTCCAAAAGTCTTGCTATCAACTACTTACGCAAGCATAACACCTATCCTATCCTTGTCCTCCTCTTCGCATCCCGACGAAGAAGAAGCAGTCAAGGCACACACACACGTTGGTCAAGTTATATTAAGATTATCTCAGTTGTTGTTGTCTATGAACAAGGAGTAGGTCTCAAGTCGTCCATAACCGTGGACACGGCTTCTCGAAAAGATTTAACCCTGCAGGGGTGTACTAACTGCCCATTACGAGGCTCCGCACGCACGCCCATCTCTCCCAGTTGCTACCCATGATAGGCAACCATTTTATGATTTAGTCCCAAGAGATCCGGAACGACAGGTCCCTCTAACTAACAACGCACAAATCCGGGTGGCCCCCGGTGAGTCGACATCCAACTCAAAAGCCGGCCGCGCTATCGAGTCGGCCTCTACCGTCTGGACGAGGTCGGGTTAGCTACCCAAACAGATGTGGGCAGCCCCCTAGCTTCCAGGTGTGGACCAACAAAGGAACTAAGTCTCCGCTGCCGAGTTGTTTGAAAACTTGCGAGGTCGACACTCGCACACACACGTTTGCAAAAGGTAAAATCAGCTTGGGCCACCACTAGAAATGCTTGAAGCTAGATAGGTAAGAAAAGGGGACCCCATAAAATCCCACACGCGGTTAGGCACGCTCAGTCTTAAAACCAATACCCAGAACTCGGGTCCTAGGTGACTCGAATGGAACAAAGCGTCGGGGCGGGGTAGCCTAGACCTTCCATCCTTCGTCGAATATAGTCAACATTTATAATATCATATCATCAACAACAATATAATAAGGTGATAGCCCCCCAGAAGTAACAGGGTAACGTCGTAGCATCCTAGCATGCATACTAAGCAGGGGCTGAGCAACGAGCAATAGTAACATAGCAGTACAAGGTTTGCTGGGAAGGGACATAGCTGTATCGGTTTAAAAGAGGCCGTAAACATGTGGTAGGATCAAACATCGCACCTATCCTAGACTAGCATGCAAACCGCTGGTTGAAATAGAATGGATCATAAGTAGTGTATAGTCCTTGCCTGTTGATAAGTCGGGTTCCGAAGGTGTAGTCGATCGCACACTCGCATCGTCTCCGAGAGGTACCCGCGGAAGCACACAAGAGGTAAACACTGGAAAGCAATCAACGGTGCACCACTATTACTACGGAGCAATACAAGATCAAAGAGGCAACACAAGGCACGGCAACGCGATACGGATCTATCGTCGAGAACGGTTACTAACAGTTTAAGTGGGGTATCGGTCACACACGACGAATACCGCACGTTTACGGAGGTTCAAGTTGCTTAGCTACAGGTGATCAACCAACGGTTATTAACATGGAAACTCAAGCAAGCATGGCATAACACACAAACATTACAAGAGGTGAAGCACAAAGTAAACTATCTATGCTAGTCAATTTAAGTGAGGCACAACCTAAACATGGCATAACACTAAGTGCCGCACGACAATTAGAAGATTTGGTACTGTTCTGTCCTAAACCATATTTTAGGTTGGTTAACAACATAAAATAATAGCATAAACACAAAGTACACGAAAAACTAATCAAGTTACATATAAAGAACACTCCAAACGGAGTTACGGTTAAAAAGATATAAGCAAGACAAGCTATGCACACATGTTGTATAAACAGGGGTAAATCTATATGCAAAAGTGCAGCAACATGACATAGCAATACATGGAATGAAAGTAGACATGATGCTTAACAATATGCAATTGGAATCACTCAATTCCGATAAACGGTCGCGACACACTCGTCGACCGAAGTTGCAACAAAATAACAGTTTCAGCAACAACAGCACAATAACATCAGGATAGCTACTTTTGAGCAAGATATAAACATGATGCAACAAGCAAATATGGCATTTGAATGCATCAAACTGAAGTAGAAACATTGCTTAACGCAACGCAAAAGAAATCAATGAAATAGGCCTCATGGATTTGTTACAATCATGATGCAAAATTGCAACAAAATAATAACAGCAGCACTAAACAGGAAAAAGTAGCAGTTTAACGGCCTGATGCCCTGTTCGGCACACAATTACACAATCAAGATGAGCTCAAATGAAAATTGTCACAAAAGATGAATTAAAGTACACGCAATTCTGAGCAACTTTCGTTTTGGGGGCACGTTCAGCGAAGCTACCGTTTGCTTGCTATCGTCAACGCGGAATCGAATCAGCAGCTAAATTACTCCAGACTTAGCAATTTTAGCAGGAAAAATAACAGCACGGCAAAAATAATAATAATAGGGTGGCCTGGGCCTCACCCCAACTGGGCCTCACCCCAACTGGGCCGAGCCAATCTGGCCGCTGGAGGTTTGGAGTGGCCTGGATCGGGGCCCACGTGGCCAGCCTTGGAGCTGGGATGGCGGCCAGGCCGGGCTCGTGTGGCAGGGGAGGCGCCGGAGGGAGCTGCTCGGGTCGGCATCCCGTGCCCTGCTCGGGTCAACAGCGGCGGTGGCGCTCGCCGGGCTGGCCGGCCGGCGAGGTTCCGCCGTGCGGCGGCACGCGGGCACGGCGGAGGAGGCGCAGGCGGCGAGGCAGGCTGGCCGTGGGGCTCTGCGGCGGGTGGCTGGTGGCGGAGGAGCCCCTGGCCGAGCTCGAGCGGCTCCATGGCGTCATGGCGGCCGGACTTGAAGGGGGAGGGAAGGCGGAGAGGTTAGGCAGGGAGGAGGAGAGGAGAGGGAGGTGAGGGGGAGAGATGGCCGCGACGCGCAGTGGGGACCGGCGGTGGCTCGCCGGCCGGAGCGAGGTGGCGGCGGCTTCGGCCTCCACGGGCGGCTGGGAGAGAGAGGAGGGAGAAGGCTGGGTTGACTGGGCGCGATCTGGGCCGTTGGATCGGCCGATCCGACGGTCCAGATCCGCAAGGGCTAGGGTTTGACTGAAATTGGGCTAAAATACGAAAATGGGGGGATTTTTCCAGATCTGGGGGGCTAGTGGCTGCCTATGTGCTTAGGGAAAACCCTAAGTGGTGGGGTGGTCTATATATAGCCCAGGTGGCTGGCAGTTTGCAAAAACATCACCGGTTTTTCTCTCGCGCGCGCGGTGCTCACATTTCTGACCGCCGGGGGTCCGCAGTACCTCCGATTCGGGTAAAACTTTGAACTGCGCGATCAGCACGTCGAGCCGGCGGGGTTCACCTCGCGCTGGAATCATTCTGAGAACACTTTCCGGCGCGCTATTAAAATAACCCATTTAATTATTAAACGGGGTTTTTCGTTCCGTTGGCTGCGGCTAGTCTCGTGCGGTTTTCACGACGGTGATCGGGTGAAACCCGGTTTCGCAAAGGTCGAGTGTCAGGGTGGCAAGGGTCGGTCTCCTTCCGATACGAGATAAGAGGGGAAAAAATAATCGCCGATCGGTAAATCAGGGATGCAAACACCGAAAACAAATCAGACAATCAAACAATTCACACCGAAAACAAAATTTTTAATTTTTGCAAAAACTGGGCTGTTACAATACAACACCACCAACAATGGATCTCGTCCCGAGATCCAGGACGATCCGGGGGAGAGGGGGGGGAGGAGAGAAAAGAGTCGACGATCTTCAACACCACCAACAAGGGACTCTGCTCCATGTCGACGTCGAACTTCGGTCGAGATAAATTTCCGCAGAGAGACGACATCGTCGGAAAAACGAAACCGTCAGTGTCAAGAGGAAGAATGACCGCTAAAACCTGGTCAAAGGGATAGTGCTTTTCGACGCAAGTCGTGAAAACACCGACAAAGGATGGATGACAATGGATGACCCAGATGATACCCAAAATCGGAGAAGCTAAAGGTACTACAGGAATTCCCAAACCTGAGATCGGAATCGAGACAATACGCTGCAAGCAAGGCATTGTAAAGGTTCTGATACTCCACACACTCGAGATCCTAGAGTTCTGAAGGGGGTAAGATAGGGATTAAAACACTTACGACACTTGTCCTGACCAGAGCAAAGGTAAGAAGTAAAAGAATCCTACTCTTCGATAACTAACTTAGTAACTACAAAATAGTTTTTTGATCTAGACTCGACTTCGGCCAGAGAAGGGATCCTACGGTCGGTAAGGCTCTGATACCAAGTGTTAAGGCCCGATATGCGGTACTGTTCCAGATTTAGATGTTTCCATCCAGATCCGGGGACGAAGCACATATCGGTCCCACCGCGACATATGACGAAGTCATATGCCCCGGATTTCCAACATGATATCACAACATTACAGATACAAGGATACATCATCTCATACAATCGGCATACAACTGCCTCAGATACAATACAACAGCGAAAGACATATGTCTGAGTACAGACTACAATCAAAAGCCTACTGGAAAAGAGAAAAGCATCGATCCCATAACCACACGGGTCCAGGCCCTCCGTCGGGATCCGCCTAACTAGTCGTCGTCGAGTCTCCACGTGAAACGTCGATCACCATACCTGTTGTCGATCAAGAACCCTGAAAAGAGTTTGGGGGTAGTATCATGAGTACAGAGGTACTCAGCATCCAACTATAGTGGTCATCTGACCCAACAAGGACTTCATCACTCGTCATTCTAGGACAACTAGTAGTTTACGGTAAGGATGAGGTAAGTGGTGAGGTTGCTGCCGCACTAGCATTATGAAGTGGCTAACGATCTAGAGAGTAAGATAAGAAGCCAAGCATTCAATGAGGAATCGCCTCCAAAAGTCTTGCTATCAACTACTTACGCAAGCATAACACCTATCCTATCCTTGTCCTCCTCTTCGCATCCCGACGAAGAAGAAGCAGTCAAGGCACACACACACGTTGGTCAAGTTATATTAAGATTATCTCAGTTGTTGTTGTCTATGAACAAGGAGTAGGTCTCAAGTCGTCCATAACCGTGGACACGGCTTCTCGAAAAGATTTAACCCTGCAGGGGTGTACCAACTGCCCATTACGAGGCTCCGCACGCACACCCATCTCTCTCAGTTGCTACCCATCACAAGCAACCATTTTATGATTTAGTTCCAAGAGATCCGAAACGACAGATCCCTCTATCTAACAACAAACAAATCCGGGTGGCCCCCGGTGAGTCGACACCCAACTCAAAAGCCGGCCGCGCTCTCGAATCGGTATGTACCGTCTGTCTCGGGTTTGGATAGCCGATTGATCACACATGGGAAACCGGGTCCTTAGCCGGACAAGGTGGACCAACAAGGAAACCATGTCCCCGCTGGCCGAGGTTGGTTTGAAAACTACTCGCGGCCGACCATCACACACACGGTTTCAAATGGTAAATCATCTTGGGCCACCACTGGAAATTTTTGAAGCTAGGTAGGTAAGAAGAGGGGACCCCATAAAATCCCACACGCGGTTAGGCACGCTCAGTCTTAGAACCAATACCCGGAACTCGGATCCTAGGTGACTCGAATGGAACCAAAGCGTCGGGGCGGGATAGCCTAGACCTTCCATCCTTCGTCGAATATAGTCAACATTATAATAATCATGTCATCAACAACAATATAATAACTGTGATATCCCAAACCAAGGAGTAACAGGGTAACATCGTAGCATCCTAAGCATGCATACTAAGCAGGGGCTGAGCAACGAGCAATAGTAACATAGCAGTACATGGTTTGCTGGGAGGAGACATGGCTGTATCGGTTTGAAAGAGGCTGTAAACATGTGGTAGGGTCAAACATCGAACCTAACCTAGACTAGCATGCAAACCGCTGGTTGAAATAGAATTGATCATAAGTAATACATAGTCCTTGCATGTTGATAAGTCGGGTTTCGAAGGTGTAGTTAATTGCAAGGTCGCATCGTCTCCGAAGGTACCCGCGGAAGCACACAAGAAGGAAACACTGGAAAGCAATCAACGAGCAAGCACTCTATTACTACGAGGCAAACACGAGCAAGAACCAACAAGAAGGCAACACGAGACATCGCACCTACCGTCGAGAGCGGTTACTAACAAGTTAAGTGGAGTACTCGTCACACACGACGATACCGCACATTTGGAAAGGTTCAAGTTGTTTAGCTACAGGTGATCAATAAATGTTGTTAACATGGCATCTCACTCAAGCATGGCATAGCATACAAACATGGCAAGAGGTGAAGCATAAGGTAAATTATCTATGCTAGTCAATTTAAGTGAGGCACAACCTAAACACGGCATACCACTAAGTACCCCACGACAATTAAAGGATTTGGTACTGTTAAGCCCTAAACCATATTTTAGGTTGGTTAACAACAGCAAACAATGGCATAAACACAAAGTACACGAAAAACTAACCAAGTTACATATAAAGAACACTCCAAACGGAGTTACGGTTAAAAAGATACAAGCAAAACAAGTTTGGAACACAATCTGCCAACATCAGGAAGCACACTTTAGAGCAATGCATAAACAGGATAATGAATGCAAACATGCTCACAAATGATATGCAACTAAAGAAGACATGGCAGGGAAGGCATAACAAAAAGAATCATGCAAATAGGCATCATGAACAACTAGTTATAGCCCATGCAAAATGCAATAAAACATTACTGGTTTAGGACTTAGTGAAAATCAAAGAAACAAGGCAGAAACTGTTATTTTTATGCTGTATAAACATGAGAAAAACTATATGCAAAAGTGCATTAACATGACATAGCAATATATGGGCATGAAGTAGACATGATGAGGATCAGGTACAAACAAGAATCAAGGTCATATGCATCATAGGTCAAATGATATTAAGCATGCAACATAACATCGGAACGTTACAGACTTAGAGAAAAACAGAAGTGGCTGTAAAAAACAGTGGCATACCAACTTTGGAGCTCAATAACTATATGACCAGCAAGCATATCATGACAATGCAATACATATAATGGAAGTAGACATGATGCTTAACAGTATGCAAAAAGAATCAATGCGATAGGCCTCATGGATGTGTCACAATCATCATGCAAATTTGCAAAAAAATAATAACAGCAACACACTAACAACAATTATTAGCAGTTAACGGCCTGATGCCCACTTCAACAAAGATTAACAACATCAATATGACCTCAAATCAAAATGCTCACAAAAGATGGATTGAAGTACACACAGAACTAAACAATTTTCCTTTTGGGCGCAATGTCATCCGGGCTACGGTTTACTCGCAATTATCGTCGCAAAACTGATACATCAGCAAAAAATCCTGGGACTAAGAAAAATTCGTAGGTTCTGAGAAAAAAAAGAAACCAGCTCGGGCCTCTTCTCACCATGGGCCTTAGGGGCCCATATGGCCTGGATTGGGCTGGGTGGCGCTGCTGGGAGGTGGAGGAGGCCGGCCCAGGCTGGTTGCTGATGAATTGTCAGCCATCTAACGGTCACGAAGGTGGAGGAGTGATCATCCGTCGGAGAAGGGCATTTTTTCCTTTCTTATATAGCACCAAGTTTTCGCCAACACCAACAATGCTCTAACGATATACGACGGATGCCTTGCATGGATGCAATTATTGAAATTTTCAAAATTATTTTCAACAAAATTATTTTCCACAAATGCACTATAATTTTGGCCTACACCGGATATATATTCTTCCGTAGTACGCAGGCAGTTACGTACCTGGAAGTGGAGGATTGGGGCCTCGATGAGATCCCTTAGTTTTTCATCCAGTGGCTCATATTGCATGGGTGCACCCGTTGCATAAAGTAGATGGTACCCCGCACATTGCTGCGGAAACTATTAATAAAAATATATTAATGTTTTAAAATATGAGAAAATTTAATGTAATTTTATTATTAAATATTTTTTGAAAGAAATATTGCTTTGTTTAAAAATCTAAGAAAATTAGATGAAAAATATGAAAATGGGTGTGTTTTTTGTTTTATTAAGTTATTACTTTGAGAATATACCGATGAAATGATATGAGATAAAAACAACGTTGAGTGAGAGAGTGGAGACATCACTTTTAGCTAAATCTAAAACAATGCTAGCAACTACATATGTACATTCATAAAAAATCTCGCATAGAAAAAATAAAATGCGAGGTAACTCATACATTGATTTTATATTAAAAAGTCTATTATAAATTGTGAGGTTAGTGAATTTAATGGAAGCATATGCATAAAAAATAGTGAAAAAATAAACCTACTTAATGATGTGGATAGCTTGCATGTCAACATAAATAGATTAGTGGGGATAAACTATTTGGTATTATAGATTAGGCTGGTGCACTTGATACATTTTCTTCGTGATCAATACCTCTTTTTCTTTTAGACACCATGGTCGCCACTTTTATATACCTAATAATAACGGAAGGTGCATTTCTCCCCTTTTTGGGCCGTTTTAGTCTTTCCTCTCGTTTTTGTAGGTAATTACAGGATGTTGTCATCGCAAGTGTACAAAAAACATTCACTACATTGTACAAAAACAAACTTTTGGCTCAACTCTAGCGCCCGTGCCCCAGCGTCAACCCTCGCCCCTGTGCACCGCTAACTATCCAACGCCCACCGTATCTTGGGCCGACCCCTAGAGGTGAGCAACCTCTCTTCAGTTTTATGTTTGATGTTGGGCCAGACCCAGTTGATGCAGAACTGCTATAGAGCGCCCTGTACACTATTGTTTTATGTAGCGCGTCCTGTTTAGACCCGTTTCGGACTAGTAGAAATTTAATCATTTTCCGAACTAAAGAACTATTTAATAAATACGTTCATATTTTCATACATTATATATATATATATACGAACATTTTCAGTGCAAAAATCTTATAAAAGTGATGCAAAAAAACTAAAATAATTTTTTTTTATATATTAACATTTTTAAAATACTATTTCTAGTGCAAACATCTTATTAAAGTGATGCAAAAGTAAAATAAAAGGAAATTAAATTTTAGAAAGAGAGCAAATATTTTTAAGTGCGATCATTTTTTTAATTTTATAAAATTTGAATGCGAATAGTTCTTTTGATTATGAACTTTAAAAAAAGTTAATGTAAAAATTGTTTATTTTTTCATATTAAAAAATGAATTAAAGAAAAAATAAATAAAACATAACATAACATAAAAATAAAAAATAAAATAAAATAGAAAATACAGTTCACACTTTGAAAAATTGTTTGCACTTAGAAAAATTACTATTTGATAAAATTACAGACTATATAAACTTTACGTGTTAAAAATTTAGAATTTTTTTAAGTGCGCCAACAATTTAATCCATTTTTATAGTATGAACTATTTAATAAATATGTTCTTGTTTTTTTGTATATTTTTTATATATGAATATTAAAAAAATAGTTTTTGGTGCAAATATCTTATAAAAGTGATATAAAAGAAAAAATTGTTTTTATATATGAATATTTTATAAAATATTATGTTTTAGTGCAAACTACTTATAAAAATGATGCAAAAAAATGAAAATGTTTTGTGGAGAGCAATTACTTTTAAGTGTGAGCATTGTTTCATTTTTACAAAATCTGAGTGCGAATAGCATTAAATTTCTTTGACTATGAAATATTTCAAAAGTTAATATGCAAAACGTTTATTTTTCATGCAAAAAAATGAAAGACAAAAAAATGAAATAAAAAACAAATCAAAGTAGGAAAAATTAAAAAAGAAAATATAATTCACACTTAGAAATATTTATTATTTTATATAAATTCATACTATAAATTTTTTATATGTGGAAATTGTAACGTCTTTGATTGTTTGTAACGTCAAGCAAGGATCACTATTTAGCGGGCACCATTTCTCGGGTCCCTACAGAGGTTACTTTGGTCCGTTCGAAAGTCGTCACGTGTCGCGTTTTGATTGCGTCCCACGCAAAGCAACAACTGTGACTGCACAGAAAATCGTTGCACGAAAATGTAGCCTGCGCTGTGGCTACGCAGAAACTGTGGCTGAATCTGTGCCTGCGCTGTTGCTACGCGAAAACTGTGGCTGAATCTGTGCCTGTGTTGTGACTGAATTTGTGTCTGCGCAGAAACTATAGTTGAATCTGTGACTGCACGGAAAATTATGATTGTGCTGTGGCTACACGTTGTGCATCTAGTACGTGCCACACGACATTTGGCACGAATCGCGCGCGCATCACCTCAGCAAAAGGTAGCTTCTAACTAATGATTGAATCATCAAGCAGCCTACTCAGGAATCAACAAAGTCATAGAAAATGGTGTGAGAGGCCAATAAAAAACATTGGTGTAAGCTACAAATTAAAAGGAGGACTCTTCACATGCAATGATGCAAAGAGAACGGATTTACATGCTTCATGGAAAATTAAAATGTGACTGTGGGCGAAACAGAATCATTATACCAAAGTGAGCGAGGTGTGGTCAGCCGATGAAACTTATTTACCATCATCCGCGGTTGTTGCAGACGTGTATAACTCCGAACATAAAGAAAATATGGATCAGACGCCACCTAAATAAGATCCATTGGTCTAATAACACACCAGGAAAACATGTATATACTGATCCAAATCATCGATGACTTAACAATAGACTCGTTTTTTGGTTAGTGCGGTTCATATGTACTAGAAGTGTAATGCGCGCTTTGCCGCGCCGTTTACGCTTTTGAATTGAATATAATTTATTTTATGTGTTAGTTTTTTAAGTTTTTAATTTCAGTGTTATTTGGATGGATAGTTCTTATGTTTGATCGGAAGATAATTTCTAATGTGTACACACGATGAAGTTTACTAAATTGTTGATCATGTGTCTTATAATGGTACTAAATTTATCGTAGGCACCACTTTCTTCTCGTCAACCATGACTCACGCCATCCATTTTTTATTAAAAGAGTACATCCATCAAAATATTTTATCATAAAACCTAAGGTAACAATTTAATAAAATTTTGTATCCATTTTTAAATTAAAGACCTCAGCTGAATAAGAAGACATCAAAATTAGAAAGTTTAGTAAAGATAAAGATATATTAGTTTTAAAACGTCAAGTAACATTAAGAAAGAGTATCAAGTAATTGCGTCTATCATAATTAAAAAAAATTGAACGACATCTATTGCATGAACTAAATAGTTTGATCATGAAATAGATAATTATTTACTATAGCACCGATGTACAAAATATAAAAAAATGTCATTCATTTTTATAAAAAAACAAATGTTAATATGTTCATGTGAAAAAAATATGAAAATTCTAACAAAAAAAATAAGGAAAAAAAACAATAGTTTACATACATGACCAAGGGCCATGACCAAGTCAAAATTGAGTTCTCAATTGACTCCCATGACATCCACCCTAGGAAGATAAAATAAAAATAAAATAATAGTTTACATACATCACCAAAGGGTATGACCAAGTTAAAATTGAATTCTCAATTGATTCTCATGACTTCTACCCCTAGGGGGTTTAGTATATTAGAAGATTTATTCTAGATCTCAGTATGCGTCTCCGGGCACCAATGGCACCATCAGGATGCCACACTGTTAAAAGTTTTGGTGAAGAGGACAACTAGCGTATTTTTTTAGAGCAAAGGATAGTCCCAACTTTATAAATAAAGCCAAACACGGCACGGCAACAAGGTTCAGAGCCACACAACAGCTAAAACAGGAAAGCGGCGCACATGCCAAATCCAAAGCCACGCAGGGCCGAACGTAAGTCCAAATTACCATAACAAGGCATACAACCACAACCCAACAAGTTTAGCCAACAAGTTTAGATTGAGAGGGGATGTTAAACTGTTGTAATCTAGGAGTTAGTTAGGATTGTAATCTATCTCCTGTAACAGCTTGTGTAAATCCAGCTGTGCCGGTTGTGCCCTAGAGCACCCCTATATAATGATCCCTAGGCCACCATTGGTGGTGTGCCGATCCAATCTAGTAATTCTCTTGTTTCACATGGTATCAGGCCATCTCGCGTAATTGCTCGATGGGCTCTCCCTCTACTTCCGCTTCTTCTTCCTCTGCCATGAACACCCTCTCCCTCCCTGCTTCCTTCACCGCACCACCCTCCTCGGTTGTGCCCGCTCCTTCTGCTAGCCTCATCACTGCCAAACTTACCAGTTCCAACTATCTCATGTGGCGCGCCCAGATCCTATCTCCCCTGCGCATCGCCAACATCACCGGCTACATCGACGGCACCATCTCCGCCCCGGATCGGCTTCTCCCTGCCGATGACAAGGGCGATGAAGCGCCCAACCCGGCGTATGTTACCTGGTTTCGCCAGGACCAGGTCGTCCTAGGATACCTGCTGGCCTCCCTCACCGAGGAAATCCTGTAGCAGGTAATCATGTTTGACACCTCTCGTGCCATCTGGGAACATCTGGAGACGATGTACTCCCCATGCCAGCGTCGTGCAGATCAAGCTGGAGATGGCCAACTTTCGCAAGGGCAATCTCTCCATGGAGGACTACTTCACCAAGATCCGCATCAACGCCGACCGGCTTGCTGCAGCCGGTCGCCCCATGCGGGACGACGACATCATCACCGTTGTCATCACCGGCCTCGGCAGCTACTACGAGCCGATCATCACCGCGGCTACTACGAGGACCGATGGCATGAACCTTGGGGAGTTCTACTCACATGCCATCTCCTTCGAACGCCGCCGTGAGTACAACGCCGCCCGTCTTCACCAGCACTCCGGGGGCTCTTCTGTCAACTATGTCGCTGATGCCCCACAGGCGTAAGGGATCGAGATAGTCTTCGCGGGTAAGATAACCCAATTTATTGATTCGACACACGGGGAGCCAAAGAGTATTTATAAGCTTTGACAGTTGAGTTGTCAATTCAACCGCACCTGAAATATACTTGCTTGCAACGATAGATAAGTGGTAACGATAATATGATAGTGATAGCAGCAACAGCAAAAGTAACAACAAAAGTAACAACTAATGACCAGCAGGATTGAAAACACTGTAGGCTAGGGAGATGGATGGTTGGGCGCTGCATGGATGAGAGTGAACATATAATAGATTCCAACACGGGGCAAGGCACACCGAAAAGCAATGATCATCTAGGAAAATATCAAACATTAGGCATGTATCCCGTAGTTAGTTGTGCGTGCTTGCAATAAGAACTTGCACAACATCTTTTGTCCTACCATCCCCCTACGAACGGGGCCAAAAGGAACTTATGGAGATTAAGGTGCTCCTGTCAAAGAGCACCGGAACAAAGCAATAAACTCAATGGATACAAGAATCCTCAAATTATGGACCATCCCCTTTGGTGTCCCAAGCTGTCACCTTTGGGATCGCCGGTTCCGGACCATAATAGGTGCATACAACTCATAGATAGGATCTAGAACACAAATATATTCACGAAAACACATAGGGTTCAGATCTGAAAACATGGCACTCGAGCCCAAAGTGACAAGCATTAAGAACAACAGGTTGTAGCAAAGATGATAAACACCAAAGTAGATGATAGGAAACATGCCCCCAACAATCTGGCGAACTATTACATGATTAAACTCATCCAATCCCTACCATTCCCTTTGCCTATAGCAGGGAATTACTCACACATATGAAGAGAAGTCATGGAGGATGGATGGAGTGGTGATGGCGATGACGATGGCGACGATCTCCCCTCTCCGGAGGCCAAATCAGCCTCCAGATTAGCCCTCCCGAAGAAGAACAAAGAGTGGCGGAGGCTCCGCGATGGAAACTAGGAAAACGACTTCTGTTCTGGGGTTTTCTCGTCACGGGGATAAATAGGAGTCTCGGTAGGGCACCAGAGGAGGGGGGAGCTGCCCAGGCGGCCAGAGGGCGCGGCCCCACCCCTGGCCGTGCCAGGGGGGCGCCTGGGGCCCCCAGAGCTCCCCTCTGGTCCCACTTCTGGCTCCTGGTTCCTTCGGGTGCGTGGATTTTCTGGGAATTTTCTGGGACGTCTAAAAATCCATTTTCCTGCGCACAAATAAACCATACATGCAGCTCTGCTGAAAACAGCGTTAGTCCGGGTTAGTTTCGTCCAAATCATGCAAGAATGAGGGCAAAACAATAGCAAAAGTGTTTGGAAAAGTAGATACGTTTGAGACGTATCAACTCCCCCAAGCTTAGCATATTGCTTGTCCTCAAGCAATTCAGTTCAATGAACTGGACGCGACAAAGAAAACTTTGACAAATTCTTTTGCTTCATTAGATGTATATAAGCATGTACTACGAACAGAGTATAACAGGTATTGAAACAATGCTATAAGGACAATGCACGAAGCAATTCTTCTTTCATGTGATCAGTCACAAACAACTAAAAGTAAATAATAAGCTACTGAAAATGAAGACAGGATCACAATGCACATAGCTTGAACATACTTGAGTGGCATTTCGCTAGCCTCCATGAGTGAAGCAAAACATAAATGCAGAAACTCCTCCGGAGTTTTAAAGGTGACTAGAACTCAGTATTTCAGACTAGCAATAACACAAGCATGCGGAAGACAATGTAATACTTTGGGACAATGCATGTTACACTAAGAATGACAATTATGATCTCATAGTTGGTGCTTTGAATAAAGAAGGGGAGACTCTCGAACCGTGGCTTTTGATGGCAAGGTTGAAAACCCGTGAAATGAAGCAAAGACTAAACATGTGCCAGAGCTCTTGGTTTTGAAAACAGAGATAAAACTCTTTTGAGAGGAGTAACTTTCCAGTCAATGGTGAACGGTAAAGGTCTCTCAATATCTCCCATGCCAACCATATATAATGCCTTTTGCTTACACATATTCCCTTATACATAAATCCTTCGATGGTCTATGGAACCTTTTATTTTGCCTCAAGGATGGAAGGAGGGTATCGTTCCACCTATCATAAGCAACATTTGGTCCATTTCACTCCATCATCAAGTATGGGGGAGGTGTAACTCTATTTTTTTTTCTTTTTCTGTTTTGACTAGTTAAAACTTCCGTCAAAATATTTTTGGCATGAAAGATACTGATTTCCCCTCACCGTACCATGAGCTTGTACGGTTACAAAAAGGGAACCTTTCGAATAAATTTCGAGATGGCACAAGAAAGTCTAAGTTAGGAGTGGCCGGTAAATACCACATAAAGGTAGGTATGGTGGACTCAAATGGAACAACTGGGTTTGAAAAGGAGTTTGGAAGCACAAGCAAAAATCCGCTTGGTGCGAGCGAAGGCTAGCAAAAGACTGGGAAGCGACCAACTAGAGAGCAATAACTGTCATAATCATGCAGAGCGACAAAGCAACATTGAATCGGGCATGAAAGTGATATAACTATTCTGAAACAAAAAGATCATCAAGGCAAAAGTATACTTTATAGTCATAAACATGTGTGAACATGTGCCAAGTCAATCCAAAAATTCTCCGAAGGGAAATACCACTTCAGTATGCCAAACCATGAACAATGCAATGCATGTAAATCATTTCAACAACACTTTATGTACTCTAGCTATTTGAGACTAGCCACAAGGAAAGCATGAACACTGGGAAAGCATTGTAAACATAGCACTATGTCGCTACAAGCTGGTCTCTAGATCATGAGTACAGGCATATGTACAGAAGTAGAAACAAGAAGAGTTCATACCGGTTTTCCTAGTTGCTTCCCTTTCGTCGATCTTCGTCATTACTGCCTTGTCACTTGCACGATCGAACGTGGGAAATATAATCAAACACCATCACGGACTCGAGCTGAACTCTAAAAACAAAGCAAACTAAAGAAAGAAAGGAAATCTTTTTGGGTTTTTAAAGGTTTAAAAGAGAGCAAAATAAAAAAGAATTTTTTTTGTTGTTTTTGCAAAGAAAGAAAAAAACGGGCAAAAAGCTTCGAAAAGATCAAAGCAAACAAAAAATAAAACGGATAATACAATGGAAAAGTGAGAAGGGCACGTACTCCCCCAAGCTTAGGCTTTTGGCCTAAGTTGGTAGTAGCTAATGTCCCCAGGAGCCTCCTGCTCCAGGGTAGTACTGGTGATTCCAAGGGTCGTATGAGGCTTCCGGTGCGTACACCGAAGTCCTCGGATCCTCCCACGAAGAAGGATCCACGCTCCAAGCAGAGGAAGACCCTTCACCAAACTGGGTGACGGTCTCCCCCTGGAAAGGTGGGAACTCACAATGCTCCTCCTCGTCGGGCACAACCCCCTCCATGGGGTCATGAAACTGACGCTGGACCACGAACTCATCGAACTAGGTAGCATTAAAGGACCATCCGTTCCTGCGAGAAAAATCAAACAAAAGAGGTGCAGGTAGACGGATCTTGTGTTCCGTGGTGGCTCCGAAACGCAAGATATAATCAAGGTTACCAAACTCGGAAGTCATGGTAACAAACTTATGCCTTTTCATAGCAGCAAGGTCAAAACTTAAATAAGTAAAAGGCTTATCATCGGGGTGTGGGGTGCCATTAAGAGACTCTAGGATAAGTGTGGCGTAAACGCCACCAAATAAGTCTCCCTTGTTACCGTTCATAGCAAGGCGTCGAGCAATTAAGGATTAAACCTCCCTGAAAGGGCGGTTGCCAGGATAGCAATATCCGGCGCAGATATGTTGCTCGTGTTGTCACGAGCTAACACCCCTCTAGCAATATAGTACGCAAAATACCTGAGGTGTGGGAATAAGATGCTGAAGATCTTTGACCGATGAATATCCCTTGTATCCATGCTACAGAGAGAGTTGAAGACGGTTCTTAGCTCGGAGGGCTGAGAGCTCATCTTCGCCGTCAGTCCCACGTTCGGCACACCTATTATTTCACAAAACTTTTCCAAAGGCATGGTCAAAAGATCATTGTAAATTTTAAACTCAATGGAACCAGCATCAAGGTTATATCTAAAACTGTTAATAAAATAGGAGGTGAGTTTTTTGATACTGGACAACACGGCACGTTGCGAGCCGCGTCAGACCTGCATTAGCACAAAGATTATAGAACTCCTCCTTAATTCCTGCAGCTTCAAGGAATTCATCGCACGGGAAAGTCATTGCACGTGCTTGATTTGTGTCCTCCAACAACTCTAAGGGCACATGATCTTCGTTGTAGCTCACCCTAGCAGTCGAGGGTGAAGCTGAAGTTCTCGTAACTCGATCGGAGCGCTCGGGCCTTTTCTTCCCAAGCCACCCCTTTGCTCTTCCTAGCAAACTCATTTCTGAAATTTTTGACAAATTACAAAAACAAGGATTTAAACAAAGTGAGTTAAGGCAAACTACTCAACTCACTTACCTAAGGCATAAACTTGCATCAAAAATTGGAAAATAAAATTCTACACATGCATGCAAGCTCGCACAAATAGCACCAAGAGCTACTAAATACTAACAAATGAAGCCACCAATCAAAAATATAATTGGAGGGGTGAAGGAGTTACATACCAGGGAGTATTTGCTCAAAATTTCAGCTTGAATGGTGGGATGTAGAGAGAGATCAAAAATTTCCTCCAAGAACAGCAAGAACGCAAGAACAAAGTGCAGAACTCGTGTTTTTGGAGAGAGAAGAAGGAGGAGGAAGAAGACATACCTGGAAGTGGGGCCTGTGGGCCCCATGCGCTCTGTGGGCGCGGCCAGGGGGCAGGCCGCGCCAGCTGGCCGCCAGGGCCACTGGTGGCCCCCCTGGTCAGCCCCAGGTGCTTCTGGGTCACTCCCGTTTTATTTTATTTTTCTGGAATTTTTCTGAAAACTTCACTGTTGAAAATTTCTTGGAGTTCAAAAAGTTGCAAAACTTTCTGAAAACTTAAAGCGGTGATTAGTATTGTGAAGCTTCAAAAACACAAAAACTTGGTACAGCAAGGAGAATGAAAGCCAAAGCAAATGAAAACATAACAAGCCTAACTTTTTACCTATATAAAACAAGCTTACTAGTAAGGTTGATCAAGTCTTACCAACAAACCGGCGATATACAGAACAAGAAGTCTCACCCCTTATGAAGTGATCATTGCACCTTTACTTTGATGGACATTGTCCCCACCATAATGGTTTTATATTTGTGGTGCACATGTAGTGGACAGTCCCATTCTCCAATCTTCACGGTCTCGATATTCTCTATAGAGTTAAGGCCATGCCTCTTGTCGATCTTCTTTGGAAAATACACCGTGTGTTCTTTATCATCAATGTTGAAAGTGACCTTTCCTTTATTGCAATCAATAATAGCACCTGCGGTGTTAAGAAAAGGTCTACCAAGAATAATGGACATGCTCCCATCCTCGGGCATGTCAAGGACAACAAAATCTGTAAGGATCAAACAATTAGCAACTTCAACGGGTACATCCTCACAAATACCTATTGGGACAGCTGTTGATTTGTCAGCCATCTGAAGGGAGATATCTGTAACACTCACTGCGAAAGGCATAACACTCACTCCTGCACCAAGATCACATAAAGCAGTTCTGACGTAATTATTCTTTATGGAGCAAGGAATGGTGGGTATACCTGGGTCACCGAGCTTCTTAGGAATCTTGCCACTGAAAAAGTAGTTAGCAAGCATAGTAGATATTGCCTCATTAGGAACTTTTCTTTTATTAGTAACAATATCTTTCATATATTTCGAATAGGGAGGTAACTTAATAGCATCAGTCAAAGGAATTTGAAGAAAAAGAGGCTTCATCTATTCAAATTTTTTATTATAATGCTCTTCTTCTTTGGATTTGAGGGACTTACCTGGAAAGGGCATGGGTTTCTGTATCCATGGTTCTCTTTCCTTTCCATGTCTTCTTGCGATGAAGTCTTCTTTAGAGTACCTCTTGCGTTTATCGGGCGCTTCTTCTTCTCTTACCTTGAGAGAATCATCCTTCTCTGCCTCCTTTTCTTCAAACTCGGCACCGTCTTCTGTTTCGGCATCGGAGGTAGATATGCTGTTAGGATCAACATCTGGCTTTTCACTTGTAATGGGATCATCGGGATTGTCAGCCTCCTTGTGTTTCTTCTTCTTCTTTTTCTTCGGAGAGCTAACAATATCGTCTTCTTCTTGTACTTGAGAATCTTGCTCGATCCTCTTTGGATGCCCCTCAGGATAGAGTGAGTCCTGGGTGTGTGTTCCACCCCTAGTTTTAATTCCATAAGCTTGTATGTCCTGTTTGGAATTATTAGCAAGCAAATCTTTTTGCACATTAGAAATTTGTTCAAGCTGAGTTTGAACCATATGAAAATGCTTAACAAGACATTTAACATCATTAACTGTTCTTTCTAGAACATCACACAAACTTTTGATAGCAAGAGAATTATCATGCAACTGACTTTGTAATCTCCTATTAAAATGGTCTTTCTTAACAATAAAATTATCAAGCTCATCTAAACATTGGTCGAGAGGCTTACCTTTAGGGATGTCACTTTCAGTAAAGTCTAATAGAGAGTGTACCTCTACCAAGGGAGGGTGAGTAGTAGGCTCACACAACTTCTCAATAGGCGGTAAATTCTTCACGTCTTCGGCTTTAATACCTTTCTCCTTTATAGACTTCTTTTCTTCTTGCATATCTTCGGGGTTCAGAACAAGCATGCCCCTCTTTTTTGGTGGTAGAAGTGGCTCAGGAACGGACCAATCTTCATGGTTCTTGGCGATTTCGCACATTAATTCTTCTGCATCGTCCGGCGTTCTTTCCTTGAAAACACAGCTAGCACAACTATCCAGATAGGATCTGGATTCTTTGGTTAAACCCGCGTAAAATATATCAAGCAGTTCATTCTTGGGGACTCCATGTCCCGGCATAACCTTAAGTAAATCACAAAACCTCCCCCAAGCTTTAGGGAGGTGCTCATCCTGCAATTGTTTAAAGTGATAGATTCTTTGCAAAGCAGCATGTTGCAGATGAGCTGGGAAATACTTATCAACAAAAAATTTGACTAAGTCTTGAGGACTTTTAATGGAACCATAGGGTAGTGCATCGTACCATGATTTAGCGTCTTCCTTCAAAGAAAAAGGGAACAACTTGGCCACATAGAAGTTTCGTATCTTCTCATCAGTAGTGAATAGGTTGCTTAACTCAGCGAGTTTGGTCAAGTGTGCTATAGCATCATCATTTTCTCTGCCATAAAAGGGGTCAGCCTCGACTGTAGATATAAGTGAAAGATCAACAGAGAAATCATAATCAGGATCAGTGATGCATATAGGAGATGTGGCAAATTGAGGATCAGGAATAACTTTGTTCTTCATGGAGTGCTTTTTGAGCAACTCCTTAACAGCACCAGGGCCAGAGTCGACACACTCTCTGAGTTCCCTGCAAAAATCATCATCAAGAGTAACATAATCGTCATCAAGGATTCTATCCTTGAGTTCATCTAAGCTCGGGTAACCAAAGGTTTTGCAGGTAGGAATATAGGTAGCAGGGGTCTCGGTCTTGGATTTTGCTGCAGCCTTAGCAATCTGAGTTTCAATATAGTGACCAAGAAAAGTGGCATCATCAAGAGTAGTGGAAGCATCATCAAAAGTATCGGACATAGTGACAGACTCAATAGAAGCATCATGTAGTGGCGGTGAAGTAAACTTACTCATAACAGAAGGTGAATCAAGTGTAGCACTAGTGTTCAGAACAGTACCTTTTCTTGTACGGGATGGTAAGATCGGAACCTTGGGGTCTCCTTTCTTGCCCATAGAGGATGATGTGCAGCAGGCGGGATACTTCAAGTAGACTTGTAAATATTTCTATGCTCCCCGGCAACGGCGCCAGAAAACGCTTCTTGATGCCCCACAGGCGTAAGGGATCGAGATAGTCTTCGCGGGTAAGTTAACCCAATTTATTGATTCGACACACGGGGAGCCAAAGAGTATTTATAAGCTTTGACAGTTGAGTTGTCAATTCAACCGCACCTAAAATATACTTGCTTGCAACGATAGATAAGTGGTAACGATAATATGATAGTGATAGCGGCAACAGCAAAAGTAACAACAAAAGTAACAACTAATGACCAGCAGGATTGAAAACACTGTAGGCTAGGGAGATGGATGGTTGGGCGCTGCATGGATGAGAGTGAACATATAATAGATTCCAACACGGGGCAAGGCACACAGAAAAGCAATGATCATCTAGGCAAATATCAAACATTAGGCATGTATCCCGTAGGTAGTTGTGCGTGCTTGCAATAAGAACTTGCACAACATCTTTTGTCCTACCATACCGCTACGAACGGGGCCAAAAGGAACTTATGGAGATTAAGGTGCTCCTGTCAAAGAGCACCGGAACAAAGCAATAAACTCAATGGATACAAGGAATCCTCAAATTATGGACCATCCCCTTTGGTGTCCCAAGCTGTCACCTTTGGGATCGCCGGTTCCGGACCATAATAGGTGCATACAACTCATAGATAGGATCTAGAACACAAATATATTCACGAAAACACATAGGGTTCAGATCTGAAAACATGGCACTCGGGCCCAAAGTGACAAGCATTAAGAACAACAAGTTGTAGCAAAGATGATAAACACCAAAGTTGATGATAGGCAACATGCCCCCAACAATCTGACGAACTATTACATGATTAAACTCATCGAATCCCTACCATCCCCTTTGCCTACAGCAGGGAATTACTCACACATATGAAGAGAAGTCATGGAGGATGGATGGAGTGGTGATGGCGATGACGATGGCGATGATCTCCCCTCTCCGAAAGCCAAATCAGCCCTCCCGAAGAAGAACAGAGGGTGGCGACGGCTCCGCGACGGAAACTGGGAAAACGACTTATGTTCTGGGGTTTTCTCGTCACGGGGATAAATAGGAGTCTCGGTAGGGCACCAGAGGAGGGGGAGCTGCCCAGGCGGCCAGAGGGCGCGGCCCCACCCCTGGCCGCGCCAGGGGGGCGCCCGGGGCCCCCAGAGCTCCCCTCTGGTCCCACTTCTGGCTCCTGGTTCCTTCGGGTGCGTGGATTTTCTGGGAATTTTCTGGGACGCCTAAAAATCCATTTTTCTGCGCACAAATAAACCATACAGGTAGCTCTACTGAAAACAGCGTTAGTCCGGGTTAGTTTCGTCCAAATCATGCAAGAATGAGGGCAAAACAATAGCAAAAGTGTTCGGAAAAGTAGATACGTTTGAGACGTATCAGTCGCCCGTGACTAGAACGGCCACGTCCTCAACAACCGCGGAAAGGGGAATTATCGCGGGAAGGGCAAGAATGACTCCGGAGGCTACACCAACAATCGCAGCCGTGGCGGTGACTGCGGTGGAGATCGTGGTGGTGGTGGTGGTGCCAACCGCGCTGACACTGGTGGAAACCGCGATCGCGGTGACCACAGTGGTGGGGGTGACAGCCGCCTCGCCTGCCAAATCAGCCGCAGCACTAGACATCTCGCCTGGGAGTGCAGTCAGCGGTTCAACTTCGTGTTTCAGCCGCATCAATCCAAGATGGCTGGCCTCGCTGCTGCGTCGCTTCCTTCCATCTTGGGTGACCCTGCCTGGCACATAGACACCGGGGCCATGGACCACATCACCGGCGATCTGGATCTTCTCACTGTAAGGGACAGGTACCCGGGGAGAGATCGCATCCACACTGCCGACGACTCAGGTTTGCACATTGCTCATCGTGGTCATGCAATTCTTCCCACCCCTTCTGCAAACTTACACCTTCGCAATATACTCCACGTGCCTAATGCAGACAAAAACCTTCTTTTTGTTCATCGTCTTGCCTCTGATAATCATGCCTATCTAAAATATTATCCTACTCACTTTCTTATGAAGGACTTGACCACGAAGAAGGTTCTGCTTCAAGGCAGATGTGAAAATGGGTTGTATCCCATCCGGCCGTCCTCCCACAGTGCTCTATCTTCTACCCGTCTCTCTGCTGAAGACTGGCACTCTCGGCTTGGACATCCATCCTCACAAGTGGTTCAACATGTTTTGGCGTCAAATAAATTAGCATCCACTAGTCGATCTATGCCCCATGTATGCAATGCTTGTCAACAAGGCAAAGCACATCAGCTACCCTTCCCTAGATCCACTAGTGTGTCTTCTAGTCCTTTAGAACTTGTCTTCTCCGATGTGTGACCCGCTAAGACCTCTTCTGGTGGGTTCCAGTACTATGTTTCCTTTATTGATGATTATAGCAAATTTGTTTGGATCTACCTCCTCAAAAGAAAATGTGACGTGTTTCCTATGTTTCGAGAATTCATGGCTCATGTTGAACGACTTTTATCCCGCAAGATTATTTGTGTTCAATCTGACTGGGGTGGTGAATATGAGAAACTCAGTAATACCTTCTTTCGTGAGCTTGGTATTTCACATCACATATCTTACCCACACACACATCAACAAAACGGCTCTACAGAACGGAAACATCGGCACATCGTAGACATGGGACTATGCCTATTATCACATGCATCCATACCACTACGGTATTGGGATGAAGCCTTCCTATCGGCCTGCTACCTCATCAATTGACTCCCAAGCCGTGTAATCAACAATCTCACTCCCATGGAAAAACAGTTCGGCAACAAACCAAACTACACCTCTCTTCGAACCTTTGGCTGTGCCTGCTGGCCAAATATGCGTCCCTATAACACTCACAAACTTGCCTTTCGATCTCACCAGTGCGTGCTCATAGGGTCCAACATCCGCCACAAAGGATACAAATGCCTCCACTTGCCCACAGCTCGCATATATATCTCTCGCGATGTTGTGTTCGACGAAAAATTGTTTCCTTTTGCCGCCACCCAGCCCACACCCATACCACCTCGTGTTGCTGAACAAGCCATCCTGTTATTTCCGCATGATCACATGAAATATAGTGCATTTGTTTCGGACGCTAACGCGCATGCATGTACCTCGGATACGGCGCGCGGCGGAGACCCCGACGTTGATTCGCCCAGGAATTTCAGGGGCACATTCCCCTCGGATCCCGGAAGTCCTGTTGACAGTGACTCCTTTCCCCGGGACAGCGCCGCTCCCACCTCCCCAGCGCTGCACGCGACATCGTCTGCCGCGCCCGACACAGCTCCCTCTGCGCCACCATCCCGCGAACCAGCGGCTGGTGCCGCCACTGCGTTCGCACCTGCCCCAGATCCTAAGGACGATGCGCCTGCTGTCACTGCATGTGCACCCACGGGATCAACTGTGCCGCCCGGATCCTCTGCGCCATCTACACCTGCTGCTCATGCTATGGTCACTCGCACTCGTGACAACACCAGATCAGCTAAGACGCGCACCGATGGTACAGTCATCTATGACCCGTCCAAACGTGCGTTTCTCATCACTCGTGAGCCTGCAGATCATCGCGAAGCTTTGTTGTCCCCTGACTGGCGTGCCGCCATGCAACTTGAGATCGATGCCCTCCAACAGAATGCCACATGGTCCCTTGTTTCTCCTCCACCCAATGTCAACGTCATTGATTGTAAATGGGTCTTCAAGATCAAGTACAAGGCTGATGGCTCCATTGATCGCCTCAAAGCTCGCCTAGTTGCCAAAGGATTCAAGCAACGTTATGGCCTGGATTACGATGACACCTTCAGTCTTGTCGTTAAGCCAGTCACGGTTCGCCTAGTTCTCTCCATTGCAGTCTCCCGTGGGTGGTGTCTCCAACAGCTCGACGTGCAAAATGCATTTCTCCATGGCATTCTTCAGGAAGAGGTCTACATGCGGCAACCCCGGGCTTTGAGCACCCTGCTGTCCCTCGTCACCTCTTCAAACTCAAGAAAGCACTCTATGGTATTAAACAGGCTCCTCGTGCGTGGTACTCTCGTCTGTGCTCCCGACTACACCAACTTGGGTTTCAAGCGTCGAAGGCTGACACTTCTCTCTTTGTGTATCGCTTGGCTGGGGTCACTATGTTCATGCTTGTCTATGTCGACGATATCATTGTGGCCAGCTCTTCCTCCGCTGCTGTCACCAAGCTACTTGCTGATCTTCAGTCTTCCTTTGCTCTAAAAGACCTGGGCCCGCTGCATTATTTCCTTGGTGTTCAGGTGACGTCTTCGCCAGGGGGACTGGTTCTCTGTCAGCATAAGTACATTGACGATATCCTTCACCGAGCAAACATGGAAAACTTCAAGACCTCGTCTACCCCTATGTCCTCTACTGAGAAGCTCACCACAGAGAACGAGACACCTCTCTCTGCAGATGACAACACCAAATATCGCAGCATGGTTGGCGCACTTCAGTACTTGACACTTACACGCCCTGACATCTCCTTTGCGGTAAACAGGGTGTGTTAGTTCCTCCATGCACCAACAACTACTCACTTCTCGGCGACCAAATGCATAGTCAGGTATCTGAAGCTTATGCGATAAATGGGGCTGACCATCAGGAGATATCCATCTATGTTGTTGAGCTTCTTCTCTGATGCGGATTGGGCCGGGTGTAGCGATGACCGACGATCCACAGGAGGATTCGCAGTATTTCTTGGCCCTAACCTTGTATCTTGGATCTCAAGAAAGCAAGCCACTGTTTCTAGATCGAGCACGGAGTCTGAATACAAAGCTCTAGCAAATGGAATGGCAGAAGTAATATGGATACAGTCAGTTCTTGGAGAACTTGGTGTCTTCATGCCTCGACCCCCTATTTTATGGTGTGACAATCTAGGGGCCACTTATCTCTCTGCAAATCCAGTGTTTCACGCCAGAACAGAACATATCGAAGTGGATTTCCATTTTGCGCGAGAGAGAGAGTTGCAGCCAAGGCACTTGATGTTCGATTTATTTCTTCCAAGGAACAAACTGCAGACATCTTCACCAAGCCACTTGCTGAGACACCGTTTGTATTAAACAGACACAATCTTAATCTTCGCATAGGAAGTTTAGATTGAGAGGGGATGTTAAATTGTTGTAATCTAGGAGTTAGTTAGGATTGTAATCTATCTCCTGTAACAGCTTGTGTAAATCCGGATGTGTCGGTTGTGCCCTAGAGCACCCCTATATAATGATCCCTAGGCACCCACTGGTGGTGTGCCGATCCAATCTAGTAATTCTCTTGTTTCACATGGGATAGGGATCATCGCCGAGGGTGGGAGGAGCTGCTTGGCAACATCAGTGATACGCGTAGTCCACAGCTTCAGGTCCTCCAAGTCGCCCTCCTTAGTCAGAGGAGTCCATCTCTGTAGTAAAGCAACCAAACGAATTAAGCAATCAGTAGGGAATCTAGGGAATGCCTTTTCAATGATGAATTTATTGCGAACGGTCCACAAAATCCAGCACGCAGCAGAGAAAATAGTCCAAAACAACCGAAGCGAGGAGCCCTTCAAGGGTCTAGCAAGAGAGCGAACATCCGAAAAATAGGCAGGGCACCAGGTGCCACCAAGCTTGGACCGCGCACATCTCCAAAAGAAAATAGCGAGAGGGAAGCCGAAAAATATATGCTCAGTGGACTCCTGAGCCGAACACAACACACATTCGGCCGAAGCCAGTCCATTACGCTTACGGATCTGATCAGATGCAGGGAGCTTGCCCCTAAAGTCTTGCCACAAGAAAACCTTAATCTTAGGCGGTGATGGCTTCTCGCCCTTCGTTGGTTACCCCAAGTGGAAGGTTGAGATGTAGTGCAGCAGCAGTTTTCCCTCAATGAAGATACCAAGGTTTGTCTCCAGTAGGACTCCAGAGATGATAAGTAGGTGTCAGCGGCGCAACTGACGCGGACCTGCACACAGACACAGATAACTTTGTTCCCAACGAAGTTCAGAGAGGTTGTCAATCTCTCCAGTCTTGTTGTTCACAAAGGATAAAACGCAAGGGATAATGATAGTAAGTAAAAGAAGTAAAGTAAATATAGCTTGGAAATAATAATGAGGATATGGACTGGGATACGTGATATTCACTAGTGATGTCTCTCTCCCAAAAGACGATAAAACTGCTATGCGAGGTAAACAAATTACAGAAGGGCAATTGACAGGATTATGAACGCACCGCAATGCTAACTATGCTACAAAAGAAAGGAAGAGGCTCAAAAGCACAGGCAGTACGCCAAAATAAGTAGACCGAAATCCATCTGCATCTACTACTAATCATCCACCTTGAGATATCTATCCAGAACATCTCGCTGGTATTAAGTTGCGAGCCCCACCCAAAGTGTAAACCCAAAGCAACAGACAACTGCATTAAAAAGAACTTTGCGTAAAGTAAACAATCCTTGTAACCGCGGTTACAAACACCGTTGTTTTCCCCCTTGTGGCAACAACACATCCCCTAGACTCATGTTTCTGTCACTCAAGCGTGTCATCGGGGGGCATGAACCCACAATCTAGCACAACGTTCCCTCTTGGAGTCACTACCTACTACTTGGCCAAAGCAATAAACAACAACGGAGAACATGCAAGAATTACTTAGGAACAAAAATATAAGAGATAAAAACCAAATATATTACTCTATCACAATCTGAACATAATCTCATAATCCATCAGATCCCTCCAAACTCAGCATAGCAACAACAGAAATATTACAAAGGTGCCTCGATCATGTAGGGAAGCTCACGAGGTCTAAACAATGAAGATCAAAGAGGGGAGGAGAACATCACATAGCTACTGATCACAGACCCATGGTCCAAGGAAAACTACTCACGAGACATCCGGGGAGCATCCATGGTGGAGAGGAGACTCCCGGAGGTCAATCCTCCCTCCGGCAGGGTGCCGACAAGAGGTCTTCTGGTGCTCCCGATCTTGGAAGCACGGCGGCGGCGGAACATAGGTGAGTTTGCGGAATAGGGTTCCTCTTCTGGAGTTTCCCCGTAACGGAGAATAAATAGGCGAAGGGGGGCAGCCAGAGGTGGACCAGGGCCCCCAGGCGCCCCCCAGGCGCGGCCAGGGGTGGGGCCGCGCCGGGTGGCCGCCTGGGCCCCCCTAGCTCCCCTCTGGCCCCTCCTGGGCTCTTCTCGAAGCTTCCTGTACTCTGATTTTTCCTGTATTTTTCCCGGATTTTTTCTGGCATTTTTATATGGGGGAAATCTGAAATAGAAAAACAGCAGAAAACAGGAACTGGCACTGGGGTGCACTGAGTTAATAGGTTTGTCCAAATATGATCAAAAGTGTATGAAAGTGTATCTAGATCATAGCAATATCACACAAAACATGCATGGAGCAAGCATAAATTATAGATACGTTTTGGACGTATCAGGCGGCACCTGAGCCCGACACACTACGGAGAAGAGGGAAGTGCGCTGACCACCAATAAAGACCGAGTACAAAGACTTCACGGAGAACATCCCCGAGGAAGCAAGGGGCCAAGACACAACATCTTCTCCCTTTGAGAGGGACGGGACCAGGCTAACAAGGCGTTGCCACTCCGCGAGCTCCACCGAGGAGAGGGTGCGGCGAAACTGAAAATCCCACTCATTACCGTACAGCTCAGCAACCGTGCTGTCCTGCGAATTAGTGAAAGAGAAAAGGGTAGGAAACAACAAGGCCATCCGACCCAAAGGATGCCACAAATATTTCCAGAACCGGACAGAACGGCCATTGCGAACAGTGAATTTAACATGCGCACAGAAGATCTCCCGAACTTTACATATCGAACGCCAAAACTGAGATCCATGTTTAGCCGTCGCAAGGAGGGGGAAGAGAAGGGAAAATACTTTCCTTTGAGGATAGAGAACCACAGGGTTTTGGGAGCAGGGTCAGCTAGAGTCACACAAATTTTCCACCACCATTTAACTAAAAGGCACACATTCCTGACTTTTGCGTTAAGAATACCCAAGCCCCCCATCTTCTTAGGGCGGCAAATGATAGACCACTTGACCATACGATATTTTTTCTTGTTATCCGCCGAATTCCAGTAAAAATTGCGGCGATGCTTATCCATGGCCTCATGGGAAAGGGCCGGGAAGTGATAGAACCCCATAGTATACATAGGAAGAGACGAAAGACATGCATTGATAAGGTACACTTTAGCCGTAGAGGAGTGATGTCTACCTCTCCACGGCATCACCCGGTTCCCAACCTTGAGAACCACAGGGGCGAGGTCTTTAGAGGAAATGCACGAGGGGGACATAGGGACGCCTAGGTATTTAAACGGGAAGGTCCCAAGCTTACAATTTATCAAATCGGCAACACGCCTAGACTCAGGAAGCGAACACCCCACAGTAAGAATCTCACTCTTGGCAAAGTTAATTTTGAGACCCGACATCGCTTCGAAACACAGGAGCAGGAACTTAAGATTGGTCAAGCAAAGGTCATTATTCTCAACCAGAATGATGGTATCATCCGCGTATTGGAGATGTGACACTCCAGCGGGGAGAAGGTGGGAAACCACAGGTCGAATATGGGCCGATGAGTCCGCCTTAGAGAGAATGCAAGACAGAGCATCCACAACAAAGTTAAAGAGGAGCGGGGACCCTGCCTCAGGCCACGACCATTGGGAAAGAAGCGCGAGGTCTGCCCGTTAACCGACACCGCAGTGTGACCTCCACTAACCAATTGCAGTATACGGTGAACATACGCCCCATCAAAACCCCGGGCCAAAAGGACCTTGCGCAAAAAGGACCAACACACGGAATCATAGGCCTTATCGAAGTCCAACTTAAGAATAATAGCGTTGCACTTACGACGATTGAGATCACACTACACCAAAATCGCTAGTTGCCTACGGCCGGATCTATGCCTACGGCCACTGTCGGCATAGATGGAGGTATGCCGACGGCATTTATTTTGCCGTCGGCAAAGAAAAGCCGTAGGCATATCTCCATCTATGCCGACGGTGGCCGTCGGCATAGCTTCAACCGTCGGCAACCAGTGCCACAACCGTCGGCATAGCTCTAGCCGTCGGCATATGTGCCACGTGGCACATGAGCTACCGGCCGGTTCACGACGTTGGAGCTATGCCGACGGCTTTACCGTCGGCAACATTTTTTTAATTATTTTAATTAAATGTTTTTTCAATATTCAATTTTAGTTATCTAAATTTTAACATATGCAAATTATATATCAATTTGGGGTAGAATTTTCCATAGATTATGAATATCCACTTTGTTTTTGTTTTTGGATATGTTAAAAATGCGACATAATCTACTTTTGCAAATAGGTCCTTATAGTTTATGAAAATCACAAGTAATTCATACCTGCATGGATTTTGACAAATTTTATATGTTTATGGATCAGAATCTTGCAAGGATTCTGTTGGCATACTATATTTTCAAATATACATAGAATAAAATAATAGAACAAGCACTTAGTGTTTACGTCAAAATGAGCACAACACGAAGCAATCTTATGCATGACCGGTGATAGCTAGGGTGGAATCTTGCAAAACTCTTGGTAGATCTCTGATGAAATGAGTACTTGTGCACCTAGAAAATATTTTTTGAATAAATAAAGAGCAAACTATCAAGCACTTGTAGTTCAAATTTCACCCCGTTCCAACTGAATCGACATCAATTTGTCTTTTTCAGGAGAGATGTATAAGAAACATTTTACATGGAAACTTTGGTCAATTGTTAATAAAATATGGTCTAGTATAATACAAAAATAGATTGATACAAATTGACATCAAATATTTGGTAGATCCTTCACAAAAAGACCCTACTTTCGGCACTCAGAAAATGAAAAATGGATTTTTCGTGCGACGAAAATGAAAACTTCTTTTGACAAACTTGTTGGCCATTCAAATATACACACATATGCAAAATATGAGATCATTTGGGGAAACTATCATTTGAAAGTAGCACTAACATCGGTCATTTGGCTCGAAAGCCATGAACCTTCATACTCGATAGCCCATTTTGAGAAGACTTTTTTTATAGATTTGCATTATTACAAGTTTGTTGGTTTTTATGGTTACTAGAACATATATTAGGATGCAATGCGAAGGTTTTACATTTTTTTTATTTTTTATGAATTGTTTAATCACCGATTTCAAAATGCGGTCAAAACGGGGGAGGGGGGCATGTCCGGTGATAGCTAGGGGTGGAATCTTGCAAAACTCTTGGTATATCTCTGATGAAATGAGTACTTGTGCACCTAGAAATGATTTTTTTTTAAAATAAAGAGCAAACTATCAAACACTTGTAGTTCAAATTTCACCCCGTTCCAGCTGAATCGGCGGCAATTTGTCTTTTTCAGGAGAGGTGTATAACAAACATTTTACATGGAAAGTTTGTTCAATTGTTAATAAAATATGGTCTAGTATTTTAAAAAAATAGATTGATACAAATTGACATCAAATATTTGGTAGATCCCTCACAAAAAGACCCTACTTTCGGCACTCAGAAAATGAAAAATGGATTTTACGTGCGACGAAAATGAAAACTTCTTTTGACAAACTTGTTGGCCAGTCCAATATACACACATATGCAAAATATGAGATCATTTGGGAAAACTATCATTTGAAAGTAGCACTAACATCGGTCATTTGGCTCGAAAGCCATGAACCTTCATACTCGATAGCCCATTTTGAGAAGACTTTTTTTATAGATTTGCATTATTCCAAGTTTGTTGGTTTGTATGGTTACTAGAACATATATTAGGATGCAATGCGAAGGTTTTACATTTTTTTGATTTTTTATGAATTGTTTAATCACCGATTTCAAAATGCGGTCAAAACGGGGGAGGGGGGGCATGTCCGGTGATAGCTAGGGGTGGAATCTTGCAAAACTCTTGGTATATCTCTGATGAAATGAGTACTTGTGCACCTAGAAATGATTTTTTGAAAAAATAAAGAGCAAACTATCAAACACTTGTAGTTCAAATTTCACCCCGTTCCAGCTGAATCGGCGGCAATTTGTCTTTTTCAGGAGAGGTGTATAACAAACATTTTACATGGAAAGTTTGTTCAATTGTTAATAAAATATGGTCTAGTATTTTACAAAAATGGAGTGGTTCAAATTTACACCAAATATTTTGTAGCTTCTTCACAAAACAACCCTACTTTTGGCACTCTGAAAATGAAAAATTGTTTTTACGTACAAAGAAAATAAAAAATTTATTTGGAAAAATTGTTGGCCAGTCCAATATGCACATTTTTGTAAAATAGAATTTTCAATCCTTGTACCAAAAACCATCTCCCTTGTGTCTTAGTGTAAGTATTGTTTTTTAATTTGGGAAATGCAAATAAAGGAAGAAATTTTTGGTATTTCAAGTTTTTAAATTTTTGGTGACAACTATTACTAATAAAAAACCTCAGTGTAAAAGGATACTATTTTCGAATTTTTATTTATTTTATTTCCTTATTTTTTCTTAAATATAAAAGCACACATGAAAGGTTATTTTTCATTGGTGGAGACCTTATGCCCCGGATTGATGACATGTCACATATCTAACCATCCATCCATCTCTCTTTTCATCCCTCACCCACCCTTCCATTAAAAAAAACTTGCACACCCACAGCCACCCCACGTTCCCATCCCACCTTATCCCTTCCCCACCCCACGTTCTCTCCCATCCCACCTTATCCCTTCCCCACCCCACGTTCTCTCCCCGCCGCTGGCCCTCCCCATCGCCCCTCCTCTCCTCGGTTCCTCCCCATTGCGCCCCTCCTCTCCTCCCCACCACGGCGGCGACGACCGGGCTGCCACGGCGGGCAGCCACGACCGGGCGGCCACGACGGGAGGCCACGGCGGGCGGCCACGGCGGGCGGCCACGACGGGAGGCCAAGGCGGGCTGCCACGGCGGGCGGCCAAAGCCGGGCGTCCACGGCGGGCGTCCATGGCCAGGAAGCCACGACGGGCGGCCACGGCGGGCGGCCACGGCGGGCGGCCACGGCGGGAGGCCACGACCGGGCGGCCACGGAGGGTAGCCAAAGCCGGGCGTCCACGGCGGGTGGCCATGGCCAGGCAGCCACGGCGGGCCTCCATCACCGGCGCGGCTCGGTCAGGCCGGCTGGCAGACAGCGGCCAGTGGGTTCTGAGGACGGGTGCGTCCACGGCGGGGCGGCCACAGCGGGCATCCGTCACCGGCGCGGCTCCGTCAGGCCGGCGGGCAGGCAGCGACTCGGCTCTGATGAGCCCTTCCCTCACGGCGCGACCGACGAACGAGCTCCATTGGCCTCGACATGTTTGGCCGTGGTCGGGCTCGAACGGAAAGGAAACGGAAACTGGAGTAACGTCTCGAACGGAAACAGAAACGGTGCAAGCGACGGTGCTTGGGATTTTTTTTTATTTTTAGGAATTAGATATGCCGACGGTTAGCCCGTAGGCATAGCTCCTGGCCAGGGTCTCTTAGAAGCTGCCACGTGTCCATATATGCCGACGACATTGCCGTAGGCATAGCTCTTGGCCAGGGTCTCTCACGAGCTGCCACGTGTCCATATATGCCGACGGCATTGCCGTAGGCATAGCTCAGTTGCCGACGGCTTTCCTATGCCGACAGGTTTTTTGAGATTTGCTGACGTGCGAGACCCCGACGGCCATATGCCGACGGTGGCCGTCGGCATAGCTTATGCCGACGGTTTTCTAAGCTATGCCTACGGCAAAAGCCGTAGGCAACTAAGCAGTTTGGCGTAGTGTCATGAACAATCTCATGGAGCGAGAGGATCCCGTCCAGGATGAAGCGACCCTTAATAAACGCAAATTGCGTAGGAGAAATCACACGATGAGCAACCGGGGAAAGTCTAGCCACAAAGGCCTTAACCGGGAACTTAGCAATATTATTGATCAACGCAATTGGACGGAATTGCTTAATGGAATCAGCACACTTAACCTTGGGGATCAAGGACAACACCGCATAGTTAAGACGAGAAATATCCACCGTGCCCAAGCAAAAACCAAGGATGATAGCATGTACAAGGTGCTTAAGGACCGACTAGAACTTGTGAAAAAAACCATTAGAAAAACCATCAAGGCCCGGAGCAGAGTTGGTCATAGAAGAGAACACCGCGGCATCAATCTCCTAACAGGAGAGTGGGAGCATAAGATCCACGTTCTCCGAATCCGAGATCACCGGAAAGCCCATCCACAAGTCAGGCGAGATGGAAACCACAGCCACCGGCTTAGCAGCCAACAAGGTAGCGTAGAAGGAGAGGATATGGGCCTTAATCGAGCTTAGCAGCCACCAGCTTAGCAGCCAACTAGCGTATTCTTTATAGCGAATTTGCTACAGAATTTCCTTTTTCAAATCCGCACTAGGGCTTATAATTAATTTTGTTAATAGATACACACTTAATCGTAGATACTATGTAAGCTATCAATATTTATACAAAACAAAGCACAATTTGTAATTATTTCTGCCACTATTAAAGCATTAATTATTTATTTAATTATGTGACTCGTTTAGATTTTAGGCTCCACCACATGCAAATAAACTGAACATTTATTTTTATCAATATTTCATATTCAATGTTTATGCTATTTTAGTGCTTTTCCATGATGTTGAAATACTCGACGTCCTGTGCAATGATAATTGAGAGAGGTTTTGAGATAAAAAAAAACTTTTTTTACTCCCGTTGCAACGCCGGACATATTTCCAAGTCAAGAGTAAAAGCCCAGAAGGCAACATGCAAAAGTGTGTGCAAAGATCAGTATTTTATGGGCTATTTGGTAGGCTCGCAAGCAGTTTATTCATGAACATGTTTTCCAGAGTCCACTCCATGAATCTGTTTATTAGCAGATACATATCTGAGCTCAATACAATCAAGTCTTAACCTTCACATGACGGCCAACAACAATTTGGGTCGACGCATGAGTAGCCAGATTGGGGGTTGGAGGAACATCAGCTACCAATTTCCGCGATGTCTTTTTTTTTAGTTAATTGTGGAGTTTCTGAGCAGACGACCTGCGCTGAAGCTATGTCCTTGGCGTAGGATCTTCCCTTCGTGATTTCACGGTACTGCAAGCAGGTTATTGAGGCTGAGGGTATTGGCAAAGGTACCGGCAATTTATATGGATATCGTGGCTTGCAAATCTGACTTTCCTACTTGTAACTTCCTTTTCATTAATAGAACTATGAACACAGAGGCCCATATAAAATTTGGCCAAATTCAGACATGTTTTAGATAGTGGTAGACATACAAAGATAGGACAACCACATAATGCTATTTGTATTTTTATGTACTACCCCAGTTGATCAATAAAGCGTGACGGGATTCTCCCAAACAAAAAATCTGCTGGTCAAAATTGCAGAGAAAACCCACAAACCAGATCAAAACACTGATGAATCACAGCACAGCTAAAAATACTCATAATCGGTCTGATACATTGATACATAAAATAAACAACAATACTTGACATTGTAACTTAGCCTCGTACGTGAATAACAAACAACCTGACTAGACATGAATAACTTGACACATCTCTCCAACAGCTTTGAAAATAAACGATTACAAAGCAATAGACCATCTTTCAGTCGACTCCGGAATTCAGCAACACGGCAAGAGCAAGCACTCCAAATCTCGCTGAAGTGCTGATACATGCCAAGAGAAAAACCATGAGAGATACTTACAGCAGTACAAATATGAAACACAAGATATATATTAGACATGTGCATAGAATATAGACTGTCGTATTCATATCTATATATATATTTACAAATGGAGTTATTCCTGGGAGATGAGGTTTCTCTCAAGGAACTCCTTTGCAGTAATCACTTTTGGTAAGGGAATTCTCGCGTGCCATTTTAACATTTGTATGCACGTACGATCATTTTCTATTTGCTATTTCTAAATTAGATTGAGTGTTACTCTTGTCAATTTGCACGGTTGACTGATGGAAAACTATATTTAAACGGAGGAAGTACCTTGATTTTACTTGAAGTTGGGGAACTGATTAGGCAGCAAGACGTTCTAGCATCTCATCAATAGTATAATCTCCATCCTAAAATACATGGGATTAGATACAGCCTATATAAGGTGTAAAAAACCGAATTACTGTTGTTCAAAAAATTAAATGAAGTCTGGAACTCTTACAATAAAACCACACCAAAACATAAGTGTGCTGTGTAGAGTCGGCAGGGAAATTACGACGCTCGATCCCCACAGAACTGCAGCACTGACTCCAATGACTCTATTTCCCATAGTGACCGGTCCACCGGACATTCCATGCTGTAAAGAAAAAGTTCCTTGTAGGTAATGAACATTATTCCGAAAGAACGCACCCCTGAGAGAAACATAAAAACAACCAGCTCAAGCATAAACTAAATGATATATATTGTAAATCAGCAAATGCAAGGAAAATAAATTTGACTGTCTTCTTTACGTACTCAATCTGACCAGGAACCCTCGCAGGGTTGATGACTGGCGCTCCGAGAACCAAGAAATATCCAAAAGCATATGCCGTCCAGGGAAAACTATCAATAGATACATCCGCGAACAGCATAGGTTGAAACGGTCCGTCCACGCCAACCAATCGAACTATAGCAAGGTCCACTTGGTTGTCTAACTCTAGCACTTCTCCAGTGAATTCTAGGTTTCCGCCCGGGAGCCTAACCCTAATGGTCACAGCCCCGTTGACAACATGCTCATTTGTTATAATTAGAACTGTTCCACCACGATAATAAGCAACAAAACCGGTGCCCACACGCCCTAATAGAGGATCAACACTGGTGATGACATCTAACATGAGGACAGACATCTCCCCTTCAGTTGTTACTTGATACACAGATAAAACGTCGACTCTGAAGATATGAAGACGAAACTGCAAGATCAGGTTGAGAAAAAAAGAAAGGTTAAAAGATGGAAGGACTAAACATGCCAAGATTAAAGAAACATGAAAGGGCTACTATATATATCTCGCCAATGAATGAACATGCATGAGCGTATATGCATATGGATGAACCAAACTACATCGGCTAATAGCTAGGTCGTCCAAAGCACATGCAGAGGATCCTGGTCCAAAAAACAGAGTGCGTGGTACGAGGGGAGTAGAGAGATCCGGAGGCGGCAAAACCGGCCAAACATCTAATCTAGCTAGAGACCAGAAAACTACTATGCCTTAATCTACCAGAAAACATCAAAAACGCATTTTCTCGTAGATTAAGCAAGGAAGGGTCGGTCGGAGGGATACCTTTCGGACGGAGCACGCGTGGCTGGACGTGCACCAGGAGGCGGAGCGAGTGACACTCGGGCGGTGTCTCGTCGATCTTGTCGGTGGGGTGTGCGTTGCTAACGGCGGAGACGAAGGGCCGGCGCGTGCTCGTCCACGACCAGGCCGGAGCAGTATGGTGAGAGAGCGAGAAAAATGAGGCTGGAGCGCTGCGCTGCGCTGCGGTGAGAAGAAAGAGGCGAGGCGAGGGGCTGCGTGCTTCTGGGTGCTGCACTGCGGAGCGGGATATATAGGCTGGGTGCTCTGCTAGGCGATGCGGTCGCGGGACTCGGGAGAGAGTGAGAAAGTGTTCTCTTTGACTATGCTTTTGTACTTACTCATGCTAGTAGGAGTAGATGGAACTCTGGGTCCTTTTTAACAGAAATTTCATGAAGATCGATATGTGTTCTAAATTATAATTGCTTCGATGTCCAAATTGGGGTAACCCACACGGCCTAATCTTCAATCTGGTAGGCGGAGAATGTATTTTTGGCGGAGTTTGAGAATTGTTGTGATCGTGATCGTGTGGGAGGGATCTCTGGCAAATGTATTTTTGGCGGAGTTTGAGAATTGTTGTGCGGGAGGGATCTCTGGCATGTTAGCAGAAACGTCATGATTCTTGTCGAGTTTGATGATTCCATGCGGCAGTTGGAGCTCAGGTTTGATAAACTTCAGTTATGAGCTAGGGTTCCAAACCTCCCCTTCAACATGGGGATTGACCATTGCTAAAAAGATTCATGAACATGTGACATTGGTCCAATTTGATCTAGTGGGGTAATTTCTGAGGGCAAGGGTACCATTGATGTTAAGCCTCTACGGAGATGGACTTTTATTGATTCAACGAGGCGGAAGAGAAAGGACCGGTATGATATTTAGTACTACGAACAAGTGCCCGACTTCTGATTCTCATGTGGCTGTCTTGGTCACTCGGATATCTTTTGTTCTAATCTATCTAGGTACTCGAAATGAGAAAGGTGAATAGTCATTTAAGACCAGTCTATGAGTGTCGGAGGATAGGAAGGGAGCTACGTCTGGTGTCAGTTCATCTAAGGATCCCAGAGTTCATCTAACAGCAATAAGGACACTGCCACCTAGAGTAACAAACCTGGAAGTAATGTGGAGGTGACCTCGCCGGTAAAGCATGAAGAACAACGAAATAAAAGGAAGGGAGGACCCTAGGCAAACCAAGTTTACCACATGGTGGAGCAGCCAACATTGATGGGCACTGACCATGAGATGATAACGCCACTACTGATCTGGTGTTATTCAAAGGGAATGGAAAAGCTAACTCTAAGGGTAATGATGAAGGTGGAGATAATTCTTTTTTTTTAGATAAAGGGCTTTATTACTCAAAGTTTAAGTAAGTACACCCGGCCTCTGCATAACTCAGATGCACACAGCCGCAAGTCATCAAACCAGGAAGATAAAATAGTATGCGACAAGTTACAAAGAAGAACTATCGCCACTCAAGGTAGCTCTATGCGTAGGTCACGCGGCCACCCATGTTGGGTAAAAATATCCCTCGCCATCGCTTCCAGTCGTACACACGCCTCCATAAAAAGGCATCGATATTCCACCCGTTGTAAGATGGACCACGAACGAAGAATACCCGTGCATCGATAAAGAACCTGCAAACAAGTGAAATTTTTATCAGAAAAGATCTTGTCATTTCTATAAAGCCAGAGCGACCATATTACGGCGAGCGCTCCTACCCTAAGAATGGTTTTAATCTTATTATCTATCCCGTTCAGCCAATTGCCAAAGATATTAGCAACGGATGTGGGTTGATATAAGTTTGAAGCCATTTGAATAACTGGCCAAATAGAGTGTGCAACCTTACAGGTGAAGAATAAGTGTTTTATTGTCTCATCATGAGCACATGAAACACATTTCTTACTCCCTTGCCAGTTGCGCTTGACAAGATTATCTTTCGTTAGAATGACACCTTTGCGAAGATACCATGCAAAGACTTTAATCTTTAGAGGTATCTTCATTTGCCATATTTTAATATTATTATCGACTGGTATTTCAGGTTGGACAAGCGCCCTATACATAGAATCCACAGAGAATTTTCCATTCCTATTGAGATTCCATCGAAACTCATCGTGACCTTGTGACAGTTGCACTACTGCTAACCGTGCTAGCAAGGCGTTCCAAGATGCTAGTCTTGGACCGATTAAGTCTCTCCTGAATGTGACATTAGGGGGTGACTCCTGCATGACCGTGGCCAGCGTCTCTCCCTTGTGTCGCACAATGGTATATAGGGCCGGGTATTGATCTCGGAGTGTGGCATTTCCTAGCTATATATCATCCCAAAATCTTATCTCCGACCCATCCTTAATCTTGAAAACCCCAAAGCGATAAAAGTCTTTCTTTGTCGCCATGAGACCAGCCCAAAAATGTGAATCTCCAGGCTTCCATACAACCTGAGATAACGCTTTTGTGCCAATATATTTTCGTTTAAGGAGCGTTTGCCATACGCCATCCGAAGTCAATAGCTTATATAGCCACTTACCGAGGAGAGAAGAGTTCTTGGCCTGGAGGTCATGGATACCCAACCCTCCTTGATCCTTCGGACGGCAAACGACATTCCACTTGGTCAGTCGATACTTCTTCTTCTCGTTATCCCCTTGCCAAAAGAATCTTGATCGGAAATAATCCAATCTATGTAAGACCCCTTTAGGTAGTGGAAAGAATGATATCATATACAGTACCATGTTGGTTAAAACTGAATTTATGAGTACCAGTCTTCCACCCAAGGACAACAACTTCCCTTTCCAGCTAGCTAGTCTTTTTTGCAAACGTTCTTCGACATGTTTCCATTCCGCATTAGTCAATCTCCTATAATGTATGGGTATCCCCAGATACATAATAGGGAATTGACCTTGCTCGCATCCGAATATCTCGGCATATTGAGCTGCTACATCCTGGGCCTCACCGAAACAATACAATTCACTTTTATGAAAATTAATCTTCAATCCGGATAGTTGTTCGAATACTGATAAAATTAATTTCAAATTCATGGCTTTATCTAGATCATGATCCATAAAAAGAATTGTATCGTCTTCATATTGAAGGATAGATAGTCCCCCATCCACCAGGTGGGGGACTACTAGGTGGAGATAATTCTTTTGTTGAGCATGAACCAAAGAAGAAGAAGCCTAGATCGCCATCATCTAAAAATTTGGCAGCGGTTGCGAGTCAGACCTGCTAGAACCCTTGTCTAAGCTGGAAATGTCGGGGCTTGGGAATCCCAAGGGAGTTCAGGAGCTTCGCAAGATCGTGAAGGAATAAGGGGCCACCCTACTTTTTGTTCTGGAAACACAAATCAGGGCTAAGAGGGTGGAGATCTTACATAACCCCTTGGGTTTTGCGGGGTGTTTTGATGTGGAAGTGAGGGTCTTAGCGGCGGAATTGGCCTGTTTTGATCCCAGGATGTCATTGTTGACTTAAAAATTACAGTTTTGGACACATTGATGTCATGGTCCGAAAGTTGATCAAGTTTCTCAAGAGTGGAGGCTTACAGGGTTTTACGAAGCTCCGGCGGGCAAAGACATGCATCATAATTGGAGATGTCTACACACAATGTATGAAATTTGGCATCAATCATGGATGTTTGTTTGTGTTTGGGGGGGGGGGGCTTTAACAAAAATTAATATGGGTCGGAACATTCCAGTTGGGCGACAAGGCCGGAGGGAAAAATGCGCAAATTTCGTGAAGCACTAGAGGATTGCTCTCTCCAGGATCTTGGTTGGGTTGGTGTGCTGTCTACGTGGGATAACCGGCATGCCGGCGATGCTAATGTAAAGGTTTATTTTGATCATTTTGTTGCAAATGATTCACACCTACATCAGTGCGATCAAACGCATGTCCATCATATTTTTTTGCTTTGGAATCAGATCACTGTTTTGTTTTGGTGTAGACCTAGGATTCTGTGAACACAAGGGACCAAAACAATTTCGTTATGAACTTTTATCTCATGTAGAGTATGACAATATGGTTGCAGATTTGCGACGCAAAAGCCATACAGGACACGAGCTTGCTAGTTTGCTAGTATATATATAGCCTACCTTGCAATCCCTGCTGTTGGAATTGGGGGCATGGGGAGCTCAAGAGTTTGGATGCTTACCACGGACTATTAAAAAGCTTGAGAAGAAACTCAAAAATTTATGTAAACTATCGCTCTCCCGAGGTCCATCAGAGAAGAAAGGTGATGATGGTGAAGCTCTGCGAGGCGCTACATCAGGAGGAGGTTTATGGATCTGTCAATGATCCTGAGTTCCATGGCTGTGTCATGGTGTTCATGAACTCCGAGAATAGAGTGTGCTCATGAGCTTAAGCGTCAACCAGCTATACGTTATGGTGTTCTAAAAAATAAAATTATGTAACCCAACATTAGTGCATAATAAATTGAAATTGTTACCTATGATAAGAGTGGCTATGATGGTCGGACATGCCCACTTGATGGATTTCACAATCCTTGTATTCAACCTTTTGTGTTTCTTTGCATTTCAGCAATTTATCTAGATTAGCAGTTTTTTTTGTATTCCTCGAGTTCAATTTCCATCATTTGAGCATCAACGATGTCAGAGCATCTTTACAGGCAATCTTCTACCCACTTGATGTTGCAAAACGCAGTAATTCAACCTTTGGACTAGGCATCTTGAGCTTAAGATACACTTGTCATAAACCGATTGTCCTGGAATAGCTTGATATGCACTATGAAAATCCACCACCTCAAAGGCGAGGTTCTCCTTTTGAAGGTTCTTCTTGTCGCCAAATACCAATTGTAAGGTAATTAGGCCCAAAGACCCGGTATTTTTTCTCTCTTATGGAATCACTTCGTGGAACTACATATGATTAACTGAAAGTAAGATGGATGATCCGACTGATTGAAGGTGACAAGCCTTTTCTGACCAATCTAAGTATTTAGGCGGCAAGGGAGCGACAATGTTAACATCTCGACTGTTTGAAAGTAACAAACACATACGCATTGACGAGCTTTGCTACACCTACGAAAGGTTTACGTAAATGATGGTGTGGCTTTATTTGATTCGGTGGCACTGGGCCCCACCCTGAAATTCAGGAAGTATATTAGTTGGGAATGGAATAGGAAGGGCATGTACAATGGTTGATAAGATATATATTTTTTATCTTAGCTACGTCACGTAATTTAGATATAGCCAAAAAAGATGATGTACAATGGATTATATCTTAGCTTATTTTTAAATACTAGACATTTCTAGATTTATGGTGAGAATGTTGTTGCTAGCTAAGAGATGATCTCTTAAATAAGAGAAGGCAAATCTTTTCTTAAGACTTGTCTCTCCTCCATATCAACACTTATTCTATGTGGCATTGCTGAGATAGCACCATAAGTCTTTTAGTTGGTGGGAGAAAGGTTTCGTAGCTTTACCTAGTTAGATTACGTAGGTGTAGCATTTTTGTTATACAAGCCCGAAAAGATCAGATGATTTACATAAGTCTTTTACGTAACGACTATGCATTTTTGCGCCTTGATTGAGGATCGAGTAACCAAAGGGACAACCTCTCATGCATTGATCTCGCCACTTGGTTGACACAGATCAAAGCTGGCATGCCAAAGGGACAAGCTTTTTTCGGGCCGGGTTTCTCATGGCCAGGTCTCTAATTGGCACTAAACCCATCACACTCTGAATCCGTGGCTTTGCCTGCTTACGGGGCCAGTGCAGCGTGGACGGAGAGCCATGTAATGTAATGTAATGTAGGAGTAGTAGTGCATGAGTGTTCCGTACGTGCTGTGCTGGGTTCAACGTACCGGCAACAGGGGAAATGGTCCGTGGATGGATGGTTTCAGCGGTACCGGTGCCGTGGCGTGGCTCTCTTGGTCCACATGTCTGTGTTCTGAGTAGTGTCAGCGCGTTTTATCTCATGATAGCCAAGATGACACACGCAAATCATACGGGCAAAGAGGCATGCGACTCCATCTATCTCTCTGGACGGACGGACGTACGTACCTGCGCCATGATTTGTATGCAGCACGGATCACGGATACGATACGACTAGAGAGGAGTGCAGGGCAGTGGGCGTGGCGTGTATTCGTGCGTGAATGGAATCGCGCATGCAGCTGCCTCCCTCCTCTGGCGGAGAGATGGCTTGCGTGGTGGAAATGTGGATGGATCACGGGCTCGCCTGAACCAACCAACAGTCCGACGCAGCAGGGTCAAACAAACAAAACATGCATGGCTGGCTTTTGGCCGCGTCCAACGCAAAAGGTGCTTTATCTTTTACGTTCAAAAAAAAAAACGCAAAAGGTGCTCGCCGTATGATTTGCGTGTGTCATCTGGGATATATATCATGTCGATATGCATGCGGAAGATCAGGCCGGCCACTGACTACTACGTACTGAGACTGAGAGAGAGATGCGGCCGGACAACTCTCACTTGGACCACGTACGGTACGTCCGTCCCTCTTCTGAGTTGTGTGTGTGACTCGCAGCAGCGACCAGACCCCCCAAGCAGTCCGGGGCTGATCGACTAGCTTGCATCATGATGGACAGTCGATCGGATCATTTTTCACGTCGTGATCGCCGCTCCGTCCACGCTGCGATCTGCCCGCTTCCAATTGCTCTCCTGATCCTGCATGCACAAACTTCGATCGGCCATTCAAGCTAACAGTCCTAATCTTGTGTTAGGAAGAGTTGCTCTTGCGCGTACGTGTAACAGTATTGAGATTGCCAACATTTACATAACTTTCTCGGATCATTCTTCGTCGGGGTTTCTCAGCCATTAATTCTAGTTTTATTACATGCATAAGATACCCCCAATATCTACAGGAACGTATATGCCTTAAACACATGTAAAGGTTCAATGTAACGATAGTCTCACTAGTAGAGAGATGATTAACCGTAATTTCAATTGGCGATGCGTTAAATTCCAATAACACCATCATTTTTTCTTCAAATAACGGTGGTGTTGGCTAATTTGGTACGCCACTTTTACATGGTTAGTGCTGGCGTGACATTTCTAAACAATGTCACCACTATGTGGGATCAGGTTTGCCGACCCGGCTAACCTTAGTGGAGGCGTTGGATCTTCTCACACATCATAGGTAATAATATAATTGCTGGCATGATAGTAAGAATGTTGGATGCCATATCTTGCTCACATGGTTTCACTTCTCATTTCTTCGTAGTTAGATCGTCATTCTTCTATTTGTAGTTGTATGGCAACCAATGAGCCCAAATAGAGCTTGTAGAATCAGCAAAATCTCATGCGAACCCACGTCTACTGAGATTGCCGAAAGATTGGGACTCCGCCGCCTTGGCCAAGATCCTCCATGCCCATGTTGACTCCACGTCTCCACCATGGACTACGCTGCCAAGGATGTACGATGAATTGTCTCTCTGCACCACCGAATGCTACATTACCGACGACGCCGAAATGACTCGAAATTCAGTAAGGACACCATGTTGCTTTGTGCCTACCAACAACATGGTATCTAGAACAAGAGTTCTTCATCTGCGCTCGTCGTGGAAAGGTATAAAAATTCCTCGATCTATTTCAATAAATTTACATATATATACATTCAAATGTACCGTTGCTCGCATCATTATGTCTATGCAGTATGCACTGATGTAGAAAGAAACAATATTTTGTAGTGCAAAAATATTTAAGCAAGATACTCCAGTACTAGCATGGATCACAAAGACAACAAATAGATGATATGCAAGTCAAAAATGATGACATGAAAGGTCAAATAAAAATAAATCAAGAAGCTTCATTACGCAATTCTAACTAGTCTTATGATTGGGCTTGTTCTTCCAGCTAAATCCGTGGCAGTATTTCTTCTTGTGGAAGTTATTATAGTGATGGTGTTCTTAGATTAGGCATTATTTATGTACTAATGTAAATATGTTATGGTTGTACTAGCTCCTTCAACTCTATATTATGTATCCATATTAATCGATTAATTAGTGATGTTTTCTCTTATTTTTACCTTCAACTATTTTATTACATATAAATAATTTATATATAAATATGTACAAAAAAACATACACATAAAATAAATAAAACAGTTTAATTGTAATAAATATAAAATAAAATAAATTATTTTTAAAGGAAATACAAAATAGTGGTGGCGTTGGGTCCAAAATCCAACGCCACCACAAACCTATTAGTTATAAAATATTTTATTAATTTTAAGACTGTGCACAAATAATAAAAATATTCAAGTTTTTTTAATTAAAATGTGAATTAAAAAAAATCAATTTTAAATAATTTTAGTTGCAAAAAATGTTCATGAATTTTAAAATGTTCCTCAACTAAAAAAACAAAATTAGGAAAATAAAAATAAAAAGAGTGAAGGAAACAATGAAAAAGAATTGAAAACTAAACAATAAAGAAAGAATAAGAAACAACACCGAAGCTCCAAGGTTTGCTGATCCTCATTTTTAGCACAATCCATCGGTCCATCCAATCATGCTGATCATTCTGTTAGTTTCTACAGATTTTTTTACCCCTAAAAAAGGTAACTTTTTATTTTTCTTCCTTTTACAAGTTTGAAGTTATTTTTTAAACCATTTTAGTTTTATATTTTGATTGATTTCCTTTTTTTAGTTTCTTTTTCTTTTCTCATCCTTTTTTATTTAACTTTTCCCGCTTTTTTTAGTTGCGTGTTTTATTTTCACTTTTATTATATTTAATAAACTTATGATACTATTGTAGAAAATCAATAATTTACTTAAAATTTTAAGAGGTAATTTTTATGAAATTTTTATTATTTCGTGGATATTTATTTAATTCATATGTTTTCAGAAGACTAAGAAACACTTAATGTTTTTCAGCATTTTCAAAATTCGTGATTTTTGTAAATTTCAGTATGTTTTATAAATTTCCGAATATTTTTAAAAGTTTGACATTTTCTTAAAATGTTTCATCATGTAAAAAAATCTGAATATTTTAGAATTTCATGAATGTTTTAAAAATCCATTAATATTTCTTAATATATCCACAAACATTTTCAATTTTGTGTGAACCCGTCTTAAAATTCATGAAATTATAGTTTTTTAAATAAATTATGTAAACCATTGTAAAAAAACATTGTGAACTTTCCATAATTTTCTGAATTAATTTTTGTGTGACTTTATTAATATTCTTATATTAAAATGATCCTAATGACAATATTTGCATACCCTCTATTTTTGTACTTTCTGGGATTTCCATCTAACCAAAACTACTTAGCTAGGGTTTCAAATGGTGAGTACATCAGTCCATTGTAACCTACAAGTTGTCACCATGCCCATGAACAATAGAACAACAACTTTGCTCACATGATACTGCACGATTTTATTCTACTGCACATCCCTTGAAAACCAAATATGATTAGAAATACACTCTGGGCACGTTTGGTTGCCTGGTGAAAAATAGGTGGGCTCGCATGGAAGTTGGTAGAAGTTGGTAGAAAGTAATCTTTCACTTTTTCAGTTATTTGGTTGTAAACGTGACTCCACGTTTTGGCTTGCACGTTGTTTAAGGCACCTCAAAACCGGCCTGGCTCTACCGAAACGTAAAAATCAAGCGTTTCCACATATGCAGGAGGTGGCCGGGTAAGATTCCTTGACACTTGCATGGCTCTCTCACACCACATGCAGGACGCGGCCAGAGGCGGAGCCAGGATTCTCAAAGCCTAGGATTGACACTAAGGGTGCGTTTGGTTGGGTGTGTCGGCCTGGGTCGATCCGAGCGAGCGAGCCGGACAAGTGTTTGGTTCGAAGGCACCCTGCAGCCACGAGCGAGCGGAAACAGTTTTTAGCGCAGAAAAGTGGGCCGAGCGACTCGACCGATTCCAGCGCATCACGCGGCCGCGAGCGGAGCGGGGTGACACTCCAACCAAACACACCCTAAGTGTCTATAAAACCCCCGAAGATTATTATACCACAATATCAATGCATGGCACAAGTACACCACATATTCACAGCTCAAAGAAAATATAAACTTCATTATTACCATGAGAGAAAATTCCATAAAACATGTGAACAATTTAGCAAAGTGCATCATTGTGAAAGCTGGTACCAAATTATTGAAGACTTACCTCAAATGAGCCCATTGTTTCTTCTTCGTAAGTAGTAGCACCTGGAACTGTAAAGATAAAATCCAGCGTTCAAAGTCAAGACACTAAACATAGGCTAAGTCAATTGTTCATAAATTTTGAAAATAGAAACATAATATGTGATTATTAAGAAATGCACGAGGTAGTAGCCCCTTCCGTTTCCTCTTTGCTTGATAAAATTTCGGCTAATAATTGATTGTTGCACAGGAATACAATATTTTGGATTTTGAATTTCCTGTTGACTGGAAATTACCAAGATCCGCTAGGGTAATGGAGGCCGAGAGCATATCAGAGGCGACCAAGCAGATTATTAGTAGGGGCTACTCTGCAATGAGATGATTTGAGCGCCAAAGCGTGAAGGTCCAGTCCACACCTGGAAATTGACAAGGGTTGACGTCTACAGCTGTGAACAAGGGTTTTCTGGGAACGGACGAGATGATTAGGGATTCTACGAAAACGTTTTCTGTAGCTCATGTACGTGGAGAGGTATTTTTAGGGAAGCAACTAATTAGCGGGTATCCTTTCGCACGATCTCACAGAGGTCACTTTTTGCGCGTTCCAGTATCGCCACGTGACACGTTTTAAACGCACATCGCGTAGCCACAACGCAGGTCAGATTCAGCCATAGTTTTCCGCGCACCCATAGTCCTGCCACAGCTCAGTTTTTCAGCCACATCCCCACAGCCACAGTTTTTTTTGCATTTGCATCATCCTCTCTTGGAACTACCGGCGTTGGGAGAGCCACAGTGTTATCTATTTGTTTAGGCCTCCAGACCTTCGCCGCGGGCACCATGGGATGATCTTCATTGAACCACTCGTCCCTCAGTTTTTCTGCCTCTTGTTCCACCTTTTCATGGCTCCTCATGCGCTGCAATCTCCTCTTTTGTGATTGGATAAACCGGGAGGACACCATTTAGGTTGAGTATACTTGGGGTCTCTAGGCTTGACCTCACTTGTACTGGCTTCATGATCATTAGCCATAGGACCTTGCGGAACAGCCATCACACCATCACTTGAAATAGCCGGATCATCAATAACAATCGGCTCTTTGAGTTTTAGCACCTCGGTGCCCACCATAATGGTTTTGACACCAAGCCCATCTTCCTTCGGCTTAGCGAAATCTGGAATTATAGCACTCGGCGACTTTGCACGCCACATTTTCCCGCTAGCTTCCTTTGGATGACTTTGCATTGACCGATTGACACCATAACTCAAACGGTCTTGTATGAGGTAAGAAATCCTCTCATGCATGAATTTTCTAGGCGTTGCCCACCCTAGATGAAAAGCATAAGGAGCCATTGGGGGCTGCTCCCATCTACCATCAAATCCTCATGTATAGTATGGCCCATAAGGGGCATGCGCATAATGGGGGTGGCGCCATCCATGGGGCTGGCGCCCATGACCCGTATGGCTTTGCTCGACGCTGAAATTCCTGCTTAGGAGGTGACCTTGAACGTTTCAGACGTGATGACCGATTAGAGCTAGAACCGGCCGCTTGGTTGGCATACTTGGACAACAACATATCAAAAGTTGGCTTGATTTTCTTGCGTTGCACTTTAGCTTCATTTGTCTTCCACCTGCCAATTTTCAGACTCTTGGGCTTGACAAATCTGACACGAGTATTCTCTTGCACTTGTGGTTGCCCCCCAGGTGTAGGATTCTTGATGGTGATCTTGATAATCTCCCCACTACCGGGTTGCTTGTCAAGCACCACTTGCCTCTCCGAGACCTTGCTGTCATCCTTGCTTTTCCTGGATTCACCAATGACAACATTGTCCTTGTTAGCTGATTCGGCTATGTCAGGCCGAATTAACATCTTCCTCCCCTCCAAATCCGTAGTGTTCATGGGGAAGGGATGCTTATCAACTTGCATCTCAGAAAAATGCAATCGTCCGTCATTAATGGCCGATTGTATCTGTCGTCAAAAAACATTGCAATCATTAGTAGCATGATAAAAAGAATTATGATACTTGCAATATGAACGCCGTTTTAGCTCCTCAAACGGCGGTAAAGCGTGAGACATTTTAATAAACTTAGCTTGCAGAAAAGCATCAAATATTCTATCACATTTGGCAATGTTAAAAGTAAACTTCATATCATCATCACGATTCTTATGAATCGGCTTTAAATCTTGACAAGTAAAAGTTTTGGCCTTGGATGGCCAAACAAACTCAACGGTATAGACATTAGCTTCATCATCCGAACAATCACTATCATATTCAATCATATTCACCTTAGGACGATCAATCTTATATCTATGCACCTCTTTATTTTTTTTTGCCACGGCTCTCTTGAGCTAAAGCCCTTTGCAAGACTTGATTAATAGTTAAGAACTCATGGCCTTCTAACCTATCTTTAATGTAAGTTTTCAAACCACTAAATACAATATCATCTAAATCCCTATCACTTATCACTAAACTATAACACCGTTTTTTGTGTTCCTAAACCTCTTGACGTAATCGGAGACCGATTCATCATTTTTTTGTTTAACCGATGTAAGATGTGACAGTTTAAATTCATTATCACCACTGTAAAAATGATCATAAATTTTTTGCTCAAGATGAGGCCATGCAAGAATAGAACCATGCGGCAAAGATGAAAACCATGAAAAAGTAGTATCAGTCAATGATAAAGGAAACAAACGTATTTTCAACTCCTTTGATAAAGCTACTTCACCCAATTGAGCCAAATACTGACTAATATGCTCCCATGTAGTCTTTCTGCCATCCCCACTAAACTTAACAAAATCTGGAATTTTATATCCTGCAGGACATTGAATTTTCATCGAAATATTCAGGATACGACTTTTGATACATCCGATTCCTAGGTAATTCCACACCAAAGTTTTCTCTAAGCATCTTGGTCATCTCCTCTCTAAGGTTAGCTAACGCATCGTCTGTATTAGACGATTTTGCTTGTGACACAGGCACATGAGGAGTATTGTTTGGAGCTACATGTGCGTATACCGAACCATAATCCGGCAATGATCCATTATTATCCCTACCTGTAAACAAAGTTTGGTTCGGAGTTGCCACCGAACCTGGCATACTCATGATAGGATTAATAGGTGCAGCTACAACTTGATTTGTGTAGGTAGGAAATAATTCATTGGCATAGGAGGCGCCGATGAAAATGGAAAAACTGAACTAGGATTTCCCAAACTAGCACGTGTACCAACACTACCACTAGATAATGGAGGCATATTATTTTTTGCACTAGTATTCTCAACGCAAGCTCGGTAAACCAGATTATTGCCGTTGGTAATACGACTATCAATTTCATCCCATTATTCAGGAGAAAAGGTAGTACTCACAGAGGGTTTAACTTGCTCAACATGAAGAGGAGGAAACTTCATTTCTCCAATCGGAGCAATATTGCCTTGGCGATCTTTCTTGAAATTACCAAGGAAGTCTTGCAACTCCTTCTCTTCACGTGCCTTCTTGTACTCCTCATAAGCTCGGCGATGGTCCTCCGATAATTCCTTAAGACTAGGCTTGATGATGTTACCGGCGTCAACTTCCGATGGATTGGGAAGATTATCTCCGTTGATCATGGTTGATGATGAAGTTTGATCTATTTCCCCAGCGGAGTCGCCAAAAAGTGTGTTGACACACGGACACGTCACGTGTACTCTCGACGCCGGGGGTGATGCACCGCAGCTCACGCCGAAGGAGATCCGAGCAGCAGCGCGATACGCAAGACAGTTGTCGGATGCTTTTGAGACACCCGAAACCCCAAACTCCCGGGAGGGACCCCGTCGGGGAGCTCGGAGGATATGGGCTGCTCCAAGTCGTCCTGAATTCCCAAGGAGCTCCGTAGGTCGCTGTCTCAAAACCTGAAGAACAACGAAGAACGAGAGAAAGAACACGTAGATGAGATATGAAAAAGTAGATGAAAGTAGGGTTTGCGTTTTGGTTGCGATTGATTGTGTTGCTTCAATCGGCCGTCACCTCATCTATATATGAGGAGGCTGGACTTTCCGTACAAGTAAAGGACTCCAAATCCCGTCCAAATCTCTCCAAACATACCAAACTCGGATTACAGGTGGTCCCAAGACAGTAGTTCGGTTTTTGCTAGTTTTGGGGCTGCAAACGACCTCGGATGAAAAAACTCAAAACATTAAAATTGTAGCCCTTGAAATTTCCAAACTTTTTCATGTTGAACGCTTTTTTGATTCGAGGCCATCTTAAGGGACGAAATCCTCACGCTTTCCATCAGACATCAACTGTATATGTGTCTGGCTCCGAGCGTCAGTTTTTCCCTCTTGACAGGTATATATTGTCATGGCTATAACTTTTCCTGTAGAACTCGGATTGAGATGATCCAAAAACCAAAATCGACCGTCTCGACGAGACCAAGCTGGATCATATAGAACACTTTTCCATTTGATGATGTCTTGAAGGCCTAATTGGCAAAATAGTACTTCGAATGGCAGGATCTTATCATCGCTTCCAACATAGTTTCGGCCTCCAAGATGGAATCGGATGACGATGGCTCAAACTACAAAGATGTTTATATTGACGATACCAAACTTTTTTATGCAGACCACTTTTTCATTTAAGGTCGTATTGTATATGAATATTGTCGTGCCAAAAGCTGATGTCAACATATAAATACATGAATTTCACCCGTTTCCTGTGCTGCATAGTCAAGTCATCCGTATCACCGTATGCGCCTAAACGTGAGCGTTAACAATTGTTACCTTCAAAAAGGAAATGGTGATGTAGCCTGCTGGAGTGCTGGATTTGTCAACTCCCAAACTAGTCTACTGTGTTTGCAAAGTCTTTGCATTTTTTTAAGGGAATCTTTGCATTATTGTTGCTTGTATGACCGAGGCTCTCAAGTCTAAACTCTCTTAATTAGGAATGTAAGACTACAATTATTCTTTCTGGTAGATTTCCTTTCCAGAAGAGCATACTCTCTCCCCGCCGCAATTCTTCTTGCAAAATCGATGGATTGGTCAGCTCTTGCCTGCTTCGTCACGGCCCTGATCCTCCTATTCCTTCCATTGCGTGCGTCCGACGATCGGCTTGTTCCCGGCAAGCCGCTCTTCCCCGGAGCCACCATCGTCTCCGACGGCGGTGACTTCGCATTGGGTTTCTTCGCCCCGTCCAGCTCAGCTCCGGCCAACCTGCACCTTGGCATCTGGTACCACGGCGTCCCTGAGCTCACCGTGATGTGGGTCGCCAACCGGGAGACTCCGGTCACCAAAACACCGCACCCATGCTCTCCCTCACCAACACCTCCGGCCTTGTTCTCTCCGCCGGTAATGGCACCGACCCTATCGTTTGGACGGCTAGCGTGGCCTCTGCCCCGAACTCCTCTTTATCAGAGGCAGTGCTTCTAAACAGCGGCAACCTCGTCATCCGGTCGCCAAACGGCACCACGTTGTGGCAGAGCTTCGACTACCCGACTGACACGATGCTGCCGGGCATGAAGATGATGATCAAGCACGGTACGCGCGCCGGAGAGCGCCTGGTGTCTTGGAAGGGCCCCGGCGACCCCTCCCCGGGGAACTTCTCGTACGGCGGCGACATGGCCACGTTCCCCCAGGTATTCCTCTGGGAAGGCACGCGCCCGGTGTACCGTAGCACGCCGTGGACAGGGTACAGGGTGAAGAGCGAGTACCAGTTCCAGACGACCAGCACCAGCTCCATCATCGTCTACCTAGCCGTCGTCAACGGCGACGACGAGAGCTACACGATCTACACCGTCTCAGACGGCGCTTGGCTCACCAGGTTCGTGTTGACCTACTCCGGCGAGCTCCAAATCCAGAGCTGGAACGCCAGCTCCTCAGCCTGGGCCGTCCTCGGGCAGTGGCCGCCGTACCGGTGCGACCTCTACGGCTATTGTGGCCCCAACGGGTACTGCGACGACACGGCGCTCCCGGCGCCGACATGCAGGTGCCTCGACGGCTTTGAGCCGGCGAGAAGGGAGGAGTGGACCAGCGGGAGGTTCTCGGAGGGGTGCCGCCGGAAGGAGCCGCTGAGTGAGTGCCGTGCCGGTGCCGGCGCCGGTGGCGATGATTTCTTGGCGTTGCCGGGGATGAAGCCGCCGGATGGTTTTGCGCTCGTGGCGAACAGGACGATGGAGGGGTGCGCGGCGGAGTGCGGCGGCAACTGCTCCTGCGTGGCGTACGCGTACGCCAACTTGACCAGCGGCGCGTCTACCGGAGACATGACCAGATGCTTGGTCTGGGCCGGGGACTTAGTTGACGCCGGGAAGCTGGGTGCAAGCCCCGCCAGCGACACGCTCTATCTCCGCCTTGCAGCAGGATTGGATGCTCCACTTGGTACCAGCTAAATTTCTCTATTAATTCCTTTTTGTTTTAAATAAAACATTGGCAATTTGTGTATGCAAGTACATTATTTTATGCTAATGGCATGCATAGGTAAAAGGACAAAGAGCAATAATGCAACGAGGATTATACTGACGGCGGTCTTGGGAAGCAGTGTGGTGATAATCATGTTCACTTTTCTTGCATGGCTAAAATTCAAAGGTATGTCTAATTTACATTTCTAAGGGCCTTTTTGAATTGTTGGAGTTTTTTCTGATGTAACCTAGTCCTTGTGCCCCATGAATATAGTACTCCCTCCGATCCATAATAAGTGTCGCACATTTTGTACTAAGTTAGTACAAACTTTGTACTAGCACTAGTAGAGAAACCCCCCTTTAGTACCGGTTCCAAAGGGCCTTTAGTACCGGTTTTGGAATCGGTACTAAAGATCCGGTACTAAAACCCTCCACCCTTTTGTACCGGTTCCTTACGAACCGGTACTAAAGGCTATTTCGTTAAAAAAAATTATTTATTTATTTCTAATTATTTTTCACTCCTTTTTTTAAGAATATCTAGTATTTCCATTAATGTCTAACTACACTTAATCTCTAGTCAAATTACTTACCTGTGGTCAAACTTCTCAGTCGGTCACCCATCCTTACACTACTCCAACACTAGCACGCTTAACTTACGAGTTCTTCTCCCTCCCACTTCCAAGTGCTTCACACGCATGTTGTTGATACTAGTATCATATCAATCCTATTAACATGTTGGTCGATGTCACATTTCTTTATTGTTTAAATTTCAGATAATTCTTTTAATAAAAAATTAATGATGTAATAATAATGTTGAATAAATAGATAAAATTAATTTTTTAAATTTGTATTATTTTTAATTATTTTTTAATATTTTTTTGCCAAACCTAAAACCTGAAAATTTGAAAATCTTATAATTTGCTAAAGGTAATAGTAATCTTTATGCAGATGCAATTAATAATTTTAATTTTGAAAAAAATTAAAATATATAAAATTCTAAATTTCCTAAATATATAAAGTTTTCTGGCTGATCGCCCGGGACTAAAGGTCCTTTTAGCTCAAAATAAATCATTAAATGCATGAAAAATATCAAATGAAGGGAGAAAGGGTTGAAATTTTAGTATGTGGATTTGAATGTTGCATGTTGGATGCAAAAAAATTCTTGAGTTTAAATAAGTTTGGAAAAATGAAATGCTTTTGAAACACATGTGTTTTCGTTTGAAACCCTCGTACTTTGAAAGAGATGGTCCAGTTTGTACACGAAGTGCATCCAGTTTTTGCCGTAATCCTTTCAACTTTTGCACACATGCTATGTGGGTCAAATGATGATACCATGCCAAGTTTCAACCGTTTCTGAGTTCAGTTGTAGTGCTTTCCAATTACAGGGTCATTTAGCTCAAAATAAATCATTAAATGCATAACAAATAGCAAATGAAGTCAGAAAGGGTTAAAATTTTAGTATGTGGCTTTGAATGCTGCATGTTGTACGCAAAAAAATTCTTGAGTTGAAATAAATTTAGAATAATGAAATTCCTTTGAAACACATGTGTTTTCGTCTGAAACCCTCGTACTTTGAAAGAGATGGTCCAGTTTGTACACGAAGTGCATCCAGTTTTTGCCGTAATCCTCTCAACTTTTGCACACATGCTATGTGAGTCAAATGATGATACAATGCCAAGTTTCAACCTTTTCTGAGTTCAGTTGTAGTGCTTTCCAATTACAGGGTCATTTAGCTCAAAATAAATCATTAAATGCATGAAAAATATCAAATGAAGTGAGAAAGGGTTGAAATTTTAGTATGTGGATTTGAATGTTGCATGTTGGATGGAAAAAAAGTCTTGAGTTGAAATAAGTTTGGAAAAATGAAATGCCTTTGAAACACATGTGTTTTCGTCTGAAACCCTCGTTCTTTGAAAGAGATGGTCCAGTTTGTACACGAAGTGCATCCAGTTTTTGCCGTACTCCTCTCAACTTTTGCACACATGCTATGTGGGTCAAATGATAATACCATGCCAAGTTTCAACTGTTTCTGAGTTCATTTGTAGTGCTTTCCAATACAGGGTCATTTAGCTCAAAATAAATCATTAAATGCATGAAAAATAGCAAATGAAGTCAGAAAGGGTTGAAATTTTAGTATGTGGCTTTGAATGCTGCATGTTGGATGCAAAAAAAGTCTTGAGTTGAAATAAGTTTAGAAAAATAAAATGTCTTTGAAACACATGTGTTTTCGTTTGAAACCCTCGTACTTTGAAAGAGATGGTCCAGCTGACAAAAGGAGATCAGTAAAAAAAGTGAAAAACTTTCCCCGGCTCGGCGAATAGGCGAAACAATCGTTAGCCCCGTTGAAGTTGTTTAGCGACGATATCGTCCACGTCAAGGGGATGGCGCCCGGTACTAAAATTTGTGATTACCTGCCCGCTGATCACACACGTACAGTGACTTAAACCTTTAGTACCGGTTCGTAACACGAACCGGTACGAAAGGAAAACCTTTAGTACCGGTTCGTGTCACGAACCGGTACTAAAGGTTTTCTGGCTGACGCCAACCTTTTAGTACCGGTTCGTAACACGAACCGGTACGAAAGCCCCTCACGAACCGGTACGAAAACTCTTCGCCCGCCTGGACACCCAAACCGGTACGAAAGACCCCTTTAGTACTGGTTCGTAAGGGAACCGGTACTAAAGGTGTAGACGGTTGCCCCATTTTCTACTAGTGTAGATGAGCGGCACTTATTATGGATCGGAAGGAGTACAAACCTAGCGCGACTGACTCTTCTAATATGTACTTCCTCCGTTCCTGATGTACTGCATATTGGTTTTTCCTTCTTTCAAAAGTTCAACTTTACCAATTTTGGCTAAATTTATTAAGAATAATCAAAAATATTTACATATAGAATAGCAGCGTGCTATTGTAGATATAGATGATTTCTTTCTAAACTTGGTCAAATATTCTAAAGTTTGACTTTTGGAAAAAAAATCTATATGCACACCGTAATGGAACGGCCAGAGTACTTTTTAAGCCTATAATTTGGTCATTGTGGGGTACAATATTTTTTGCATTGCCTTTCCTTCAACCCTCCCTCTCCCATTATGTCTCTGTCATCTTCTTATAGATTGCACATGGTTATATGGTTGCGACGTTTGATTTTTTGAAACAAGTTGACCGCATTTTTATATGTTGAGTCATCACATCATGGCAAATTATATCATTTTCCATGGTGGCCGGAGTGCCTTGGAGGCTCCTTGCTTTTGTTATGTGGGTTTCAAAGCTGGCCACATGGGCCGGTCAAAAGGGCCAGCACGGTAGCCCGGTTTATTTGGCACGACCCATCTTCGGCCCGGCACGGTACGGGCCGTGCCGTGCCGACACGTTACTGTTGAAGGGCCGTGCCTGGGCCTGGAGGCTGGGCACGCGGGCCGGCACGGCACGACCCGTTTAGGTTTTTTATTTATTTTTTATTTTTATATAACATCCTAGGCGTAATATAGTTATAAGACGCCTAAATAAAAAAATAACAGATAAACTGGCGTGCCAAACGGGCCAACGGGCCGGCCCATATAAGTTTGGGCCGTGCCTGGGCCTAGCGCAGCGGCACGCGTGCAGGCACGGCACGGCCGGTGAAGCAACCGGGCCGACGTGGGTCGTGCCGTGCCTGGCCCGTTTCGTGGCTATCGGGTCGTGCCGTGCCGGGCCGGCCCATCACTACTAGGGAATAGCCTTATAGTGGCGCACTGATTTTGAGTTTAGCGGCGCATTATGGATGCGCCACTAACTACAAGCCACTAATAAGGGCTTAGAGGTGGCGCATTCTGGATGCGCCACCCCTAAGGCCCTTAGGCGTGGCGCATCTCAGAATGTGCCACCTCTAAGCTCTTAGGGGTGGCGCATTCTGGTATGCGCCACGCCTAAGGGCCTTAGGGGTGGCGCATTCACAGTGCGCCACTAAATACTAAACATATGCGCCACTAAATAATTACATAAAACAAAAAAAAAGAATTACATAAAAGAATAAAAGCATTACAGATATTTTTATTATATTACAGAAATGCAAAATACAATATAACAATGAGGCCAACAATTATTGATACAAAATAATTGCAATATAATTTTTATTACAAAGGTTTAGAGGCCAACAAGATTCACAAGATTACATTCCATCACAAAATTACAATGAGTCCAACAATTATTGAAAACCGAAAGCTACTTTCGTCATCACTACTTGTTTGCTCTTCAACCTGCACAAAACAAAGCTTTAGAGGTCACATCCATATGAATCATACCAAAGGAGAACAAAGCAATCTAGCATCTATTCTTATCAATAACTTAAAGCAAGTCGATGAATGGTGAAAAGCATGCACATATGCATAAAAATGCATATGCAGTGACCTTTATACACAAAGAGCACCAAGAGTATTTGACACTACCATCTAGTACACAAAGAGTACATCCAAATTACATCCAAATTACACAAAGAGTACATTCAATTAATTGTTTTGACTCGGCTCGGGGAATGGGCGGCATCCTTCTTTCGTCATGAAAGGCCTTGTGTCACGCAGAGCCTTTAGGCGGACTTCTACCTCCCCATTGGATGGTGCAATGTTGGAGTGGAAGATCACCCCCTTCATTTGTACTTCATGACGAATGATAGTCGCCATCTGCGCTTGGATGTGAAAGAACTCCTCCTTCAGATTTGCATCGGCGATTTCCGCCTTCCTTTCGGCCCACGCTCTGAGATGACTTGGCAGCGTAAGGTTGCGTTGTTCCTGTACAATCGCCCTCATGTGATGAAGGGCGTAGTACGCATCCCTTACACTGCCAGCCGGCTGCTTGACGCACGGGAACTGCGTTACGTGGTTGAACACGTTCACGCCAGGCTGATTTTTCCTGAACTTCTGCTTCATGATCTTGCCTCCGGCTTTTATGTAGCCGACGAGAGCATCATCCAAAACTCTCATGATATACTTGTAATCTTTCTTCTTCACACTCCCCGAGTCTAAATACACGGCATGCGAGTGTTGCGGTGAAAAGCAGATGAGCACGCAGTCTTGATCCTCACTGCATAATTAAAACAATCCAAAAGGAATGTTGGAAGAGGACAATGGAAAGCTAAGAAAGCATATACGCTACGGAGGCGAGCGAATGACTTACTTGGGAGAGTAGGTCATAAGAAATGAATCTTTGTCGTTGTTCCATAGCATGAAGTCTGTGATGTACCCCGCCGCGAAAGTCGCGTCCCCGTCGTCCATCAAGATGCTTTCACGCATGTAGAAGGGGTCCAATATCGCGACGCTCGGGGTCTTATCTCTCCTGATACTCATAGAAAGGCTAAGCGAGAACAGACGGATAAGGCTATGGTCCAGCCGCTTGAGATGGTACAAATTGAAGATCTCTGAAAACCGCAGGATTATCATATCCGCGGGGATAGTGTTGATGAAGCCCATGTTGATTGGCACCTTGGCCATGAAAACCGGGTACGAGGGATTCTCTTCTCGAAGAAGAATCTTCTCTAATGCCATAATACTATGATGCACACTCTGCATATCCGAAGTTGCAAGGTCCAGCATGTCCTTAGGTAGCATCGCCCTACCAGCCACATGGATTTCAAACGAGAGATCCTTGGGTCTTGGTGGCCCGTCCTGAGCCCGGATCGGGATCGAAGGTTGGCTACTAGAAGTGATGCTCTTCTTTCTTTTCCGTCCCTTCTTCTTTTCTGATTTTGAGCAGTCACCGGCCTTTATCTGCTCAGTGGCCGCCTTATGGAGTGTGGACGGGCTGAGAATAGATCTTGTGGCATCTGCTTGAGGCTCGGTGAAGGCGCAAGCTGCTGGAGACATGTCCTGAGAAGGAGCGAAGAGACGCGTGGAGCAAGAAGGCTTCGCCGCAGGATCAGCTGGACCGCGAGCTTCCTCGTCATGCTGATAGGCTCCTTCAGCAGGAGGCATGAATAAGTCATCAGCATCATACAAAGTATTGATGAACTGGTCGGCGCTGATATCATCATCAAGATCATCGTCTTCTTGTTGTGCTCCGATGGGATCATGTGGCGCCGACACGATGACTAGCGGTGTTGTCCTAGGGGTGGTGCCCCTTTCCCCCGTCATTAAACGCATTTGGCTCTTCGGCCATAGGCATATTTGGTTGAAACAGTCACTGAGGACTGCCGGCTCGTCCTCATCGTATCCGGGGGGTTGAATGGGAGGTTCAACTCTCTCGTAGCCCGAAATCACGAGAGAGATTTGAACCCTATGCATCTCCGGTGCCATCGGCATATTGTGCATGATTCGATTTTGTGGTTGAATGATTTTACCTTTGACAACATCCTTCAACTCGCCGTCCACGACTTGTAATAGAATGCATGGAGTGTCCTCCTGCGAAAGAGATATATATATATATATATATATATATATATATATGCATCAGAGAGATTCCACTAAAAAAGGGCGTCGAGGTGAAGTCCTCGTTTGAGTTTCAAGGAGATGAAGTCCTCGTTTGAGTTGCAGACGCTTATAGTTACCTTGAGGGCGTCGAGGTCGGCTAGTGAAGAGACCCCGCCGATGACGGCGGGCATGCAAGAGACGGAGGGCGCGCTGCCTCCCGTGGCGTCGGTCGCCCTATTTGTGCTGCCGCCGGGTGCATTATTGTTATGCCCCGGTTGCTCGATCGTGGCCGGAGGAGTTACCATCACGTTCGGCGTCGCCGCCGTGGTGTTGGCGGCCGGAGTCACCAATACGCCGGGAGTCGGTGCGGGAGCCACCACTATGGCCGGAGTCGGGACTGCAGGCGCCGCGGGGCCCGAGTTGCTGCCGACCATGCTGGGGACTGGTATGGGCCCTTGTCCACCACGCGCTTGCCAATTCGCGAGCGACTGCATCATATCTGGAAGGAGAGCGTTCATCGTCTTCGCCACTTCGTCCTGGACAAGCTGCGGAAGCATGTTCACCTTCTCCTCCAGTCCACGAACATAAGCGGCATCTTCTTCGGTCCTTCTCGCCTTGCGCCCCCTCGAACCGGACTGCTCTGCCGATTTTCCATAATATTCGGACCAATTTAGGTCTGCACCAAAGCCGACCACACGGCCGGCTGACGATGGCTTCGCCGTCACGTCGTCAACCTTCTTGACCTTGTTCAACGCCCTGTTGAAGGCGTTGTCCCACGGGCCGGCCGGCCTAACCGACGACTCCTGCGATGAGGCGATTTTCATTTCCGCTTGCTGCAAAAAGAATGTGAAACGTTAAGAAATTGTGAACTTCACTCGAGAATTCAATCGACAAGGTCGCGTGGTAAACTACTTACCACGGCAGTCGTAAACTCCTGAATCTTAGGATCGATAATTATTTTCGAGGTTGCTTTGTCCTTATAGCTCCGGGCCCTCACAAAGAATTCGGTCTGCGGATCATCTTTGTATTGCTGGAAGGGGTTAGGTATGCCCGCAACGGCGTACTCGGCATCCTCCTTGTCCCATTTAGGCTTGGAACTTTTGTAACCACCGGCTCCGAGACGATGGTTACCTATGACCTGCGACCGCATGGCCTTGCCCTTTGCACTCGCGGCCTTGGCTTGCTCGGACTCACACCTAGCCTTGAAAAGGTTGTAGGTAGCTTCGTCGATCAACGACTCTTTCTCCTTGAGCTCCTCCCAGGTTTTGTTCTTTTCAAAAATTGCCCTCTTCACCCGGGTTTTCCAACTGGACAAGGCCTTGCTCATCTTCCCGAGGGCCCATGTGTTTACTTTGTTCCCTCTGAGTTTGGTGTTATCGTACGGCTCCGGAAACTTGTATCGTCCGTGCAGCTTGTTGATAAGAAGCTGACAATAATGAATATTCTCACGACTCCTGAGATTAATCGTGGTGATCGGCACGGTGTTGCGGAGGATCGCCGCGACTTGACGGCCGTACCCTTCCGAAAAACGTTCGGGCTCTTTAGGAATCCCGACGGCGGTCACAACAGTAAACTCTTGCCTGATGACGCCGACCTTGGTCGGTTTCCGATTCCTCTTCTTCGACTGAGTACCATCTGTGTTGGAGCCACCGGTCCCATCATCCTCGCCGATGTTCCTCTCGCCGTCTGTCGTACCGGCCTCCTCCTCTAGGTCATCATCCGATGAGTCGGACTCCGACTCTATCTCCTCCTCATACTCCTCCTCGCCCGGAGGTACTTCCTCCTCTCTCTGCTCCTCGACCTCTTCCTGGGAGTATTCCCAAAATTGCTTCCTTTTTTCTCCCGGCTGAGAAGAAGGACCGGCGTCGGCTCCGGTCGACATGTTTGCACTAGTACAATATTAAGAAATGCAACTACTTAATTAATTAGCACAATAAATAAATGCAACTACTCTCATGTTAAGAAAAATAGCAAAGGTCATGCACGAATTCACGGAAAAATTCGGCATGACCTTTGCTCCTTTTCTTAACATGAGAGTGCCCCATTCTCAACCGAAACGGAAGTTAATCAACATTTCGGGAGAAAGGGGATAATGATTTGTACCTGCACAAGAAAATGCCTTGTATGTAGGCACAACTAGCAAACAATGAACTTCATAAGCAATGGCAGCAAGCAATGAACTTGATAATTAAGCAATGAAATTTATAAGCATTAATGGCAACAAGCAACCAACAAGTTAAGCAATGAACTTGATAAGCAATGGTAGCAAGCAACAAAAATATTTAATAAGCATGAACTTCACATGGTCAAGGTCAGTAGTGCGCGCGCGCACACACACACACAGGAACATAGCCTACATTGCTACCACTAGTAGTACCTCTATTGCTACCACTATTGTTTCAACTACTACCTCTATTGCTACCACTACAAACCTAGTACAGAGTACTACTAGAACATAGCCTACATTCTGTTTTTATTTTTAATATAATTAATGTTCAGTTTCTTTAGTTAAAATGAAGTAAAATTTTAGACTTTAGACTAACTATGGCATATATATTCACTTTAAGCACTAATTGTACAATTTCTACAGTGGATAGCACAAAGATCTAGCAAAAGCATATAATCTAGGAACTGCTACACTGAACACTTTAGACATGAAAGGCCTCTAACAATTGCCAGCACAAAATGCATGAGCCCAAAGCAGGAGGGATGCTTAATCTTGGAGGAAATCTAGATAGATTGAGGACCAAGACTCTCAAATTCCCGAAAGGGATTGTACATATAGCAATTCTCAAATCCCCTCTCTGTTTTCTAGGGTAATTTCATAGCAGGAGGAAGACTAACCTCGATCGGCAGTGGCGGCGAGGACAGTGAGGGCTCTGGCTCCTCGGGTGGCGGCGCAGCAGGTAGTGGCCGGTGGGGCGACTGTGGTCGCGAGGGACTCCTCCGGTGGCGGCTGGCGGCGGTGACTGTGGTGGTCGCCTAGGTCGACCGCGCGGTGGAGGTGTGGGGGATCCGGTGGGGGCGACTGCGGGAGTCCGGTGCGGCTCCGGTGGCAGCGAGAGCTCGGCTGGCGGCGAGGCAAGGGCTCCTGCTCCGGATGGCGACGGTCGGCTGGCGGCGAGGGCTCCGGTGGTGGCGAGGCTAGAGAGAGAGATCGAGATGAGAGAATGGGTACTGTGCGCGAGCAACTGTGGAGGTTAAGGTTTAGGGGTGGCGCATTTTGCCAAAATGCGCCACCAACAGTTTTCTTATGCGTGGCGCATCTCGGCAAAATGCGCCACGCATAAGAAACCTGTTGGTGGCGCATTCTGGCAAAATGCGCCACCCCTAAGAGCACTTAGTGGCGCATTTCAACAATATGCGCCACCCCTAAGTTTTTTTTATTTTTTAATTAAAGTTTAAACAGTTATTTATTTTTTAATTAAAGTTTAAACAATTATTTATTTTTTAATTAAAGTTTAAACAATTATTTATTTTTTAATTAAAGTGAAACCATTTAAAAATAATAATTATGGAGTACATTTTTCTATAAAAGTGGTCAAACTTTATTAAGATTGACTTTGACCAAATCTTATATGCGGAGTAAAAAGAAACGGAGGGAGTACTTGCTCTAACCGACCTGCGGCGGCGACTGCGGGCTCCGGGATGGCGGGTCCGGTGGCGTCGAGGGAGGCTCCGGCGTCAAGGGGAAGGGGCGAGGGCTCCGACGAGTCGACGGCTAGGTGGGGGGATGGTTGCTGTGTGAGCAGGGGAGGGGGTAGCTGGTTATGTTAAGGCTTAGGGGTGGCCCACTTTGTAGAAATGCGCCACCAAGTGGATCCTTATGCGTGGCGCATTTCTACCAAATGCGCCACGCATAAGGATCCACTTGGTGGCGCATTTCTACAAAGTGCGCCACCCCTAAGAACACTTAGTGGCGCATTTAGGCTAAATGCGCCACCCCTAAGCACCATTTCATTTTTTAATTAAAGTTTAACCATTTCATTATATTTGTTTAACCATTTCATTTTTTTAATTAAAGTTTAACCATTTCATTATATTTGTTTAACCATTTCACTTTTTTTAATTAAAGTTTAACCATTTCATTTTTTTAATTGGATGCAAACAAGGAAAATCTTTGACAAAATACTAGGTGTAATGTGAGAGGGGAGAAAGCACAAGCAGCAACACCAACAAACAACAGCAAAGTCATATTAAATCCATGCATACACAAAGTGATCATGAATTACAAAATATTTTTCTTAAATTTGGAGCTAGCTATCTAGCTATCGTTTCCTCACGATCTTCTTCTTTCCCTTCTTTGTCGTGGTTGAATAATTTAGGCCCGGGACGCCTTCACTTTTCCTCTTGAAAGGGAGGAGACCTTTCTTCGGTAGGGTTGTGGTGTATGTATCCTGAGCGGCGTAGTCATCCTCCATCTTCGGGTCGCCGTACTTGTCAAAGTCTTGCTCGTTGGCGACTCCATCCATTCCGATGATGTTTCTTTTGCCTCTCCTCACTACAACGCGGCTCGGCTTTGATGGGTCGGTAATGAAGAAGCATTGGTCCACTTGGCTAGCCAGTACCCATGGCTCATTTTTCGCGGTGACGTTTGCGCCCGTAGACTTGGATTTGGCTTCGGGTATAACCATGGTGGTGAAGTACCGGTCTTCTTTTACGACGCTCTTGGCCCATCTCACACGGAACATCGGCACCTTCTCTCCACAGTAGTCGAGCTCCCATATGTCCTCGATCCTTCCATAGAATCTTTCCTTGACGTCATCGGTGTAGAATATCCCCGTTACCCCTGAGTTCTGGTAATCGCAGTTATTGTCCTTTTCCTCCGTGTAAAATGTGTAGCCGTTGATATCATACGCTTGATAGGTCATCAGGTTGCGTGCGGCACCCTGTGACAAGGTGAATATCATCTTTTCGTCCTCGGAAGCGTTCCTTCGCGGGGGATTAGCACGAAGCTCGTCCCTGAACCAAGTCATGAAACCGGAGTTGTGCTCTTTGATTAGTCGTGGATCTCGGTCCGTTATCTGCAGGCCCTGGTCACTGTACTTCTTCCTGATTAAATCCTTGTGCTTTACTATCCAAGGATCGACCAGCTGGATGTGTTGTAGCGCGACTAGGCTTGCTCTTTCAAAGTCGATGTCTCGACCGTCAAAGTTGACATGCATTGCGCGGCTTCCCTCGTGGTGACCACACCCATCGGTCCTGCCAAAGTGCTTGTTGACGGTCAGACCCACAGGGTTCTCGGTGTTGAGATAATTCGTGCAAAAAGAGATGCACTCTTCGGTTAGAAAGCCCTTCGCTATGCTTGCATCTGGACGGGACCTGTTACGAACATATTTTTTGATGTGCCCATTCATCCTTTCGAACGGCATCATGCTGCGCAGAAACGCAGGCCCAAGTTGGACGATATCCTCCACGACGTGGATCAGCAGATGCACCATAATGTCGAAGAACGCGGGCGGGAAATAGATCTCAAGCTCGCATAGTATGAGCACGATCTCCTCCTGTAGCCTTTTGAGTTGCGTAGCGCAAATCGACTTCCGGGAGATGACGTCAAAAAAGTTGCAAAGGCCAAACAACGTTTTACGGACGTGCTCGTCCATTATCCCTCGCATCGCAACCGGGAGAATCTGCGTCATCAGCACGAAACAGTCATGAGATTTCATCCCGCTGAAACGCTGCTTCGCCTCGTCTAGGTATCTGCTTATCTTCCCCGCGTAGCCGTTCGGAAATTTTACTCCTATGAGGCAGTGGATAAACCGCTTGATCTCCTCCTCGCACAGAGTGAAGCATGCCAGGGGGCAGTGATCAATACCGGTCTTCTTCTTGGTCGTCCTTTTTCGTTTGCGAGAGTTTTGCGTTTCCGTATCCTCTTCCTCCTCCGGCTCATCATCGTCGTCACTAGGGGGGTGAAGTTCCCTCCTGATGCCCATAAATTTCAAGTCATTCCTTGCTTTTGGCCCGTCCTTGGTCTTCTCCGACATGTTGAGCAGCGTGCCAAACAAGCTCTCGCACACGTTCTTTGTGATATGCATTAGATCAAGGCTATGAGGACTGCGGAGTAGACTCCAGTATTGCAAATCCCAGAAAACAGACCTCGCTTTCCATACCCTCATCAACGGCTGAGTCTTCTTTTTTTTATTTCCCGGCGCGGGGCACTCTTTCCAAGTTTTCAGCAAGTTGTCGATTTCTTTGCCGCTCCTTCGAGCTGGGGGTGCTCGGAGCTCCTCGCTTCCATCGAACATATGTCCCTATTTTCTCCACGCGTGTTTCTTGGGAAGCCACCTCCGAGACCCCTGGAACACGGTTTTTGAAGATCCGGGATCTTTTGGTAGCTGGCGGTACGTTGTATTATCCATGCACCTAACACATGCACAGAATCCTTGGACCACCTGCCCTGAGAAATATCCGTATCCGAGATAGTCGTGCACCGTCGTGATCACCGCGACTTTCATTGGGAAATATTCTTTTGCCGCGGCATCCCACGTATTGACTCCGTCTTTCCATAACGTTTCTAGATCCTCTTTCAACAGCTGCAGATATAGATTGAGGTCTGTACCTGGTTGTTTCGGCCCTTGAACTAGCATACACATTGTTATGTACTTTTTCTTCATGCACTTCCAGGGGGGAAGGTTGTATATGCATACAAACACGGGCCAGGTACTGTGTGTGCTGCTCTGGCCGCCAAACGGATTGACTCCATCGGCGCTCACACCAATCCTGAGGTTCCTTGGTTCTTTCCCAAAATCTGGGTATTCGAGGTCCAACGCAGTCCATTGGCTACCATCTGAAGGGTGCCTCAGCATGTCCTCCTTTTTCGGATCCGGGTTCGGGTCATCCTCTTTTAGCTTCTTTCTATCCGCGTGCCAGGTCATGAGCTTTGCTTCCTCGGGATCTACGAAATACCTCTATAGACGAGGAGTGATCGGAAAGTACCATACCACTTTTCTAGGAACTTTCTTCCCTCTCTTGTATCGACTAACACCGCACACCGAACATGTGATTTTATCTTCGTCCTCACCCCGATAGATCATGCAATCATTTATGCAGACGTGGTATTTAACGTGCGGAAGATCGAGAGGGCAAAGGACTTTCTTGGCCTCAGCGATACTAGTTGGGCACGTGTTTCCCTTCGGAAGACGATCGTGCCAGAATGCCATGTTATCATCGAAGCTTTCGTCGGTCCATTTGTGTTTTGCCTTCATCTCCATAGCCCCAAGTGTTACATTCAAGCGGGTATCCTCGTCGTTGCATCCTTCGTACAACTTCGTAATCGCGTCTTTCTCGAGTTGCGCCATCTTGGCTTTCTCTCTAGCTGCACCTCTTGCGTTCAACGCCTCTTTGACAAGCAGCTCTTGAACATGAGGGTCCCGCACCCAGCTTGAATCATCATGTCCGACATCTTGATCTTCATGTCCGGCATCTTGATCTACATGATCCGCTTCGGCATCTTCTTCATGATCATGTACGGGATGCTCTTCGTCATCTCGCCCGCCGCTGTTTTCTGGTTGCCCTTCCTCATTTACTGGCGCCCCACCATTGACGTCCTCCTCCTCACCAGCTTCATCACTTATCCATCGTGTGTAGCCATCCATCAAACCATTACGATTCAGGTGTCTTTGCAATATTCCAGAATCAGGCTCGGTCACGCACTGCAGTTTGCATCTCCGACACGGACATCTTATATCCGACCTATTATTCCTTAGCATGTCGTTTGTCGCACATTGCATCCACCTAGCCACGGTGATATCGCTCAGCATCTCGCGGACCATGGTCGATCACCTGCGTGCACGGAGAGAGCAACACAATTATATATCACAGTCGTCGCCGGAAAAATTCGGCATGACCTTCCCTAATAATGCATGGGAGCATGCGGAGAGTGCGCTAGAAATTTTCCGAAACGGAAATGAATCGACATTTCGGCAAAACATTTGCCACTCAAGATACACATATACATCAAACCACCATAAGCTTCACACATACATCAAACCACCACAAGCTTCACATATACATCAAACCCAAGCTTCACATATACAACAAACCCCAAGCTAATAAAGGCAAGTATATGAGTCATAAATGGAACAAAAGAGTTTGGGAGGAGGTCCACTTACTTCAATATGAAACAAAATAGATGTAATGCCAAGTATCGATGGATAAATGGAAGAAATGAGGTGGGGAGGAGGAGAAACCGAATAGATCTAGTTTGAGAATTGTGTGGAGTGAATGAGAGGTGGTAGGTGAGGTAGAGTAGATAAGGGCAACTCTAGGCATTTAGTGGCGCATATAGGAAGTCAGTGGTGGCGCATCTGAGAAATGCGCCACCCCTAAGCTCTTATGGGTGGCGCATTAGCACAATGCGCCACCCCTAAGGACCTTATGGGTGGCGCATTCACCTATAAGGTCCTTAGGGGTGGCGCATATTTCTGGATGCGCCACGTATAAGGTCATCCAGGCTGGCCCACTATTAGGGGTGGCGCACTGCAAAATAATGCGCCACCCATAAGGTCTTATGGGTGGCGCATTATTTTGCAGTGCGCCACCCATAACATATGGTGGCGCATCACTTTCTACATGCACCACTAATAAGCTTTCCATGTATAGCTATTTCCCTAGTAGTGCATGTGGCCAGCTTTGGTGGGTTTGCACCGGTATAATAGAAAAACACCAATAGTTCAAGAGGTCAACTGGCCCTTTTTATAACTTTCTATATCTACGATGTAATGGTCATCTGAAAATAAATGATTATACAATTTTTGGAGCAGGCAAGAAGAGGAAGTTGGAAATACGCAAGAAGGTACCAGATGGATCTAGTGACCTTGAGCTTCCCTTTGTAAGATTTCAGGAAATTGCTCAGGCAACACAAAATTTCTCTGAAGCATGTATGATTGGACAAGGAGGCTTTGGCAAAGTTTATAAGGTAATTTTTTTAACATAGTTTTATCCTATTCATTCCAGAGTTGGTCATATAGTTGATTGGTTCATGTGGTGAACTGAAATTTATGATTTCCCTTACAATTATGTAGGGAACACTAGGTGGTCAACAAATTGCTGTCAAAAGGCTAAGTAGGGATTCTCAACAAGGGATAATTGAGTTCACGAATGAAGTAATACTTATTGCCAAGTTGCAACACCGTAATTTGGTTCGACTACTTGGATGTTGCGGCGAGGGAGATGAAAAATTATTGATTTATGAGTACTTACCTAATAAAAGCTTAGATGCCACACTTTTTGGTATAATCTTGAAACACGCTACACTCTCCTTGCACAACCCTATGTTCTTTTACTTACATTTGCATTTTTTTTTCTATAGATGATTTAAGAAAATGTTTGCTAGACTGGGCGACTAGATTTAATATAGTCAAAGGCATCGCAAGAGGGCTCCTTTATCTCCACCAAGATTCAAGATTGACTATAATTCATAGAGATCTCAAAGCTGGAAATGTTTTGCTGGATGCAGAGATGAAACCCAAGATAGCAGATTTTGGTATGGCGAGGCTCTTTGGCGATAAGCAGGAATATGCAAACACCCAACGTGTTGTGGGAACATAGTAAGTAACTATACAACTAGTAGCACATATAAACTTGTGGTTATACTCAAATTCAGTATGAGTAACTCTTGCAAGTAAAAATAATCAAGCAGTGGATACATGGCTCCTGAGTATGCAATGGAAGGTGTCTTCTCTACCAAGTCGGACATATATACCTTTGGTGTGTTACTACTAGAGATTGTAACTGGTATAAAGAGAAGTTCTAGCGTTCACACCATGGGATTTTCCAGTCTGTTAGACTATGTAAGTACATGGATAATTTCTCTAATGTTCTAAATAAGTAAAAGTGTGCTGAGTTTTTTAAAGGGAAATTTTCTGCAAGTGAAATGATTGTTTCTGTTGTTTCAGTCATGGAATATGTGGAAGGAAGGGAGGACAAAAGATCTGGCCGATTCATCTATCATAGATACTTGTTCACTAGATGAAGTTTTTCTTTGCATCCATGTAGCACTATTGTGTGTTCAGGAAAACCCAGATGATAGACCATTGATGTCATCAGTTATGACCGCGCTAGAGAATGGAAGTACCACACTTCCAACTCCTAATCGCCCTGCATATCTTGTGCAGCGGAGGGATGAATTAGAGCAATTGAGAAATAACGTTCAAAACACAGTGAATTATTTATCTCTTACTGAAATAGATGCAAGGTGAAACTATTGGTTATTTTTATGTATCAGTTATATATGTGTGAGTGAAAATTCAAAACAAATGTGTGAGTGCAGCGCATGTGGATCGTGGTTGCCATTTACTTTATCAATAAAAAAAGTCTTGCCCACTAAAATGGCCGTTCATCATTTTTTGTGTTGTTTTGAAGCCGTTGTTTGTAATAGTCTTGTCTGCAATTTCAATTTGCAAGAATATGGGCAAAACCTTAGGATCCTATATGAGAGCATATAACTAAAAAACAGAAGAAGATCAACTGAGTGAACAGGTGGAGACCAGTTACCCATTCTGGCCATTTAAATACTACATCTAGAAAAACTGCCAAAATGGCCATTTACCGGAAAGTTAGTTTTTTTTGAGAGAACACAGTACAACGCAGAGACTCATATACATGAGTATACACTCACCCCTATGAACGCACACACGCACACCCTACCCCTATGACCATCTTCGCAATACTGTGTCGACACATTATTTTAAAATTAACGAAGTCACCACCTCATCTTCAACGGAAACGTCTCCTACCATTGAAAGCGCATTACCGGGAAGTTAGTTGACAGCAGGGTTGTGTTGCGGTTTCTATGAACACTTTAGAGTTGCCATTGTGTTTCCATTGTTGCCGGGTTGACCATGCCTCCAGTGTTTATGTGTGTATGACTTTTGGCTTGTTTTTTTAGTTGTTTCTTATCGACAGTTTTAGGATGTTACATGAGTATAAAATTGATACACACAAATACAATATAATTTTTTTATAAATTATATTTGAATATAAAAGTTGCACTAGTATGTGTTTAATTTTTACATATTAAGAAGGTGTAAAGTTGTGTGCAAGTTTTTACAAGTGTTGCTTCTCGTATTTTTTCCTTAAAGGCTAATATCAATACCACCAATTCATTCTACTTTAGAAAAATATATTATTTTGATTATGTTTTAGGTTATATTTTTTAAGGATAATAAAATTGTCATTAATTCATCCCCTATGAAACATTTAATCCCAATATTATAGTATGTTTATTCTTGTATATTTCAAAAAGCAATTTTGTTATAATTGTGTTCAAATTTTTTGTTTTAATTTTTATTTTTAATTGGTGATATCAATGAGAGTAATTTATTCTTTCTTCACAAAAATATGCATTTTGATTTTTGTATAATTATTATTTTTAATTTTATTTCTTATTTAAAGGTAATACCTATTCACTAATACATTTCTTCTTTGAAAAAACCTTTTTTATAATTGAACTATATGCTTATGCTTGCATATTATAGTAAATCGGAATTTCTATATAAATTATGTGCAAATTTAGTCATTATTTTTATTATTTTACATTCATTTCCTTTCCTCTTAAAGGGTAATACTAATTCCACTAAATCATTATTTCTTACGAAACTTCTATACTATAATTCATTTTATTATTGCTTCAATTTCATTCTTCTTTAAGGGTAATGCCAATACGGCTAATTTATATTTCCTTAAAAAATCATTATTTTGATCATGTTTTTATTTTTATTTTTATTTCTTTATGTTTAAAGTCCAATCTCATTTTTTAGTTTTAAGTGCATTTACTTTATTTTTAAACGGAAAGAACAATGCCACTAATTCATTCTTCCTTGGAAAACTTCATTATTTTCCTTTAGCGTTAATTTTTATTTATTTTATTTCTTCTTAAAAGATAAAGATAATACCAATGCCACTAATTCATTCTTCTTTAGAAAACTCGCTCTTTATGCATGTATGTCTAGATACGAAAACAACCCATGATTAATATTCTGGAGCTTCTATCTTCAGTCACATACTCAGAAGTCAATCATGCCAGGGATTCATTCTGTGTTTCAGATCATAGAAAAAAAACGATAGTTACATGGTGTGACAGACATTCAACATATCATATGCTTGCGTACATCAATTCAACCAGCTGAACAAGCTAACACACCATGCAAACATACATCGAGTCTTTGATTATTACCACTCTTGTTTTTTGCGATTTAAATCAGTATCTATCACCTACGGCACCGCCTGATCTTAGGGCTGATGGATACGAAATGCCGCTGTACACCGGCGACCGGAGGGCATGGTGGGAGCCAATGGGCGGCGGCGTGGCAAGTAGCGGTGCCTCGAGGTCATGCCCGTAGTGACTTCTAGGTCAGCCAGCCGCACAGCTCGCCACTCACGAAGAGCACCGATGCTGTCGGTAGGACACGACCCAACTTGAGCATCCTGGCTAGGACACTCTGCAGCCGAAGAAGAGGCCCGGTCGACGGCAGAGGGCTCGAGCAGTGATGGCAAACTCCGCCGTACCGGCGGAGAGGGAGGAAGGAGCGACGGGAACTCGGACATCGTCGGAGGCCTTTGCGGAGTTGAAATCGCCGGCACAATATGCGTCGACGCCGATGATCCTTCGATGTCTCCTTCTTCCACAAACCAATCCCAACCACTGCGACGACGACGATTGGCTCCTCCTCTCCTCGGTCGCATCTTGATCAAGCCAACCTTCGCCATTGGTTTCACACTAAAGCACTCCAACGTGCCCCCCTTCTTCTTCTTCTTCCTACCTCCACGAATGAAATGCCTAGGGGATACATCATCCTCATAGTCGGTCTCCTCCTCTTCATCATCATCGTAAAATTGCAACCCATTGTGAACTTCTACATCCGAGGACGTTGGCGTTAGAGGTGTCGGGGCTGCTGGTGCTTTCAGCGGTAGAGGGAACTCGGACAATGATAGCGGCCACAATGGAGCAACACTCTTCGTCGGAGGTGAACGTTTCCATTTCCGCCGCCATCTTTCCACCTTCCGGTCTATGCGGCTCGAGTTGTACCCTTTCCCGCCGTCGACAACCACCTCCTCGAGACCTGCCGCCTCGCGTGCCAGGAACCTGATAAGCCGAACTTGGAAGCATGTCAGTTCCTCCGCGTCGAACTCCACCTCCAACCTCTTCAACGAACCCTTTAATAAGCAGTCCAAATCACGGGCAGAGTGTCGGTAACAGAAGTCCAAACTCTCACAACAATCCTCTTCGTCGTCGTCGTAGCCGGTGTTGTTAATCGATCTGCATGGAGTAAGGTCTGCCATGGCGGCAATCTGGTCGGCCGGGTCGCCGGCTTCCGCTAGGTACTCACGCCAGCGGAACCTGAGATGGAGGTGGCGCACAACCGGGCAGTGGCGCAACATTTTTTCGATGGCCCTCGCCGCTTCTCCATGGTTAACGATGCATCCGCAGAGCTCTTCGATCTCCAGACGCTCAAGTTTGTAAAAGTAAGGCAAGCCATAGACGGCGAGGTCACCGAGGGAGTACAAGGTGAGGATGAGGACCCTCACGCCGGACACAGACCTGAGCATGGAGCGACGCAGGCCCGCCGCCTCCGACGCGGTGAGCAGCGCCAAGTGAACCTGCTCCAGGTCCGGCGGTGCTGACCATGAGTCGTCGTAGGGGAAGCAGGTGTGGGAGGTTTCCTTGAAGTTGAAGGTGTGGACCTGCGAATAGCTCAAGCGGCGAAGGCGCGGTGCGTCGAGCTCCATGATGCACGGGAGGAAGGGGAGGTTGTCAGTGTGCAACTTGTGGCAGTTGGCCATGGTGATGGAGGTGGCTGCCGGGCATCGGAGATGGTGCGTATAGTGGTCGTCCGTGAAGCTCACCGCCTCGAGCAGCAGGTCGGCGAGCCATGGCGCAGCCAAGACCATGTCCTGAAGCGTGTTGAACGCTGTGCGGCACCGCCTCAGCCGCAGCGCCCCCAGGCTCGGGAACGTGATGCGCCGTTCCTCTCCCTGCTCCGACTCTTCCTCCGACGACCCCTCCTCCTCCGATTCATCCTCCTCCTCCTCCTCGTCCTCCGACTCCTGAGAGGAAGGCGATGGGGAGCGCGTGTGGAGAATGCAGCCGGTGAGCTCCAGGACCCGGAGCCCGGCGAAGGGCAGCGAGACGAGCGACAGATCGTAGTACGTCCACCCCGACGGGGCGGCGTGGATGCAGTGAGGCGCAACACCATACTCTAGGCACTCGAGCCGGAGCTCCTCGACGCCGGAGGTGTCCTCGTCCTCGTCCTCGTCGTCTTCGTCTTCCTCCCTCCTGCAGGCGGCTCGCAGGATGTCGTCATGCATGGTGCCGTCGCGCATGACCAGGGCGACCTTCTTGGGAGGACCGCGACCGATGGAGTTCTGGAAGGAGAGCGCGAGGTCTGCGTCGTCCACGGCGCGCATCCGGAGAGGTACGCCGCCGGCGCCGGTGCTGTAGTGGCGGTAGTCGAGGTTGATGGCGCCGGTGTAGATCCAGAGCGGGCGGCGCCATCGGCGGGATAGGGCGGTGGTTCTGGCGGCCTCACGGGTGGGAATGAAGGAGAGGATGTGGATCAGCACGTCGTCGGGGAGATCGGAGAGCCGGTCCAGCGACGCGGCGGCGGCGGCGGCGGTGGGCATGGCTGCCATGCATCGATCTCGATCCAGAGATCCGAGATTCTAGTATATCGAGACCTTGAATATATGGACACACTGGTGGTGGTGGACCAGACATGCAAACTGCTGAGTCGGTAACTAGCGTAACCCCAGTGGGCTGTTGGGCCTTGCTGAGTTAGCGAGCGCTGCATCGAAATATCTCTCTCTCTCTCTCTCTCGCATAAGGATCACTTTGGTGTGTACATATACACGTAAAAAAACTTTGGTGTGTAGATAGTGCACAACTTATCACATGCTCATCGTTTCTTTCGAAATTACGTTTTTTCATTTTCGTGTACGCATTATCGGTGTTTTTGATGAGTTTTTCGGGGTTTTTGTGGCTTTTCGGATTCCGCACAGTTTTCCTTATATTTTTTGGAAAAAAGATTTGATATTTTATTTATTTATTTCTAATATGAAAAAATAATAAAAAATGAGGTATGCTCGTGCTTTTCGTGGAGGCATGAATATACTTCCGCGAAAAGCACGTTGCATGCCTTAAAAACGGAAAAAATGACGGATCCCCTTCTCATCCGAGTTTGACACAGATCCATCACTGATATACAGCTTTGCGGACCTTCAAGGTGGCTCACCAAAGGTGAAATCATTGCCGTTGAACGAATTAGACCGGGGTAACACCCCAAACACGACATCAAACTTCAGATGTCATCCACGCAGACCATAGTCTGCATCCGCTCCATGATTATCTCCCAACCTCCACGTCAGCGCTGGAGCAAACGCCGCCGCAATGGCAGAGCCCGAGGAGACATATCTACCACAGGGATGTCATCGCCGCTACACCATCCCTGGTTGAATAGATAGCCGCCATGATCCATTAGCTACAATGGTGCAAAACATCGCGTTGTGAGAAGATCTGGAATACTATTCATCGTTGTCATCATCCTCACCAAAGTCAAGACGTAGAACAGCTGAAACCCTAAAACTACTGGGTCCTAATACTCGAGCTAAACGAAACCGAACGCGCGAATTCGCCGACTCTCCTCATCATCGAAGGACAGAGAGGCCACCGGCGGAGGAGAGCCGCCGAAAAACGGCGCTGGATGCTTGACCTCATGGGGGGCTAGGGTTAATTAGTCGCGAGAGGAAAAGAACGAAAACACATGGCGTGTTCAGGTTCTATGGTAACCTGAAACTTATTGAGTGTACCCATTTTTGTTTTATAGTATATTTTAGGTAGTACTCCCTCCGTTCCAAAATAACTGACTCAACTTTGTACTAGCTCTAGTATAAATTTGTACTAAGGCTACGACAGTTATTTTGGAACGGAGGGAATATCTATCATACCGAGGTGGATGTACGTGTAGTATGTTGTATATAAAAATATTTTGGTAGTATATATACTGTTTTTATGTGGTATGTTCCATATTTTTAGCACTTGCATGTGATAAAGAGACGCATGGTTCTATATGCACACAATGGATGACATTAAAATTTAAACTATAAGAACTTTCAAATAATTCTAAAACTTTTTCGTGGTGAATATTGTCGAGTGTTCTACTCATGTGTGAAGCAAGAAAAATCGACTCCAGTGTTCTTCTTGATGAATAAATAATTACAGCTTCACACAAAAACTATGAAAGTGATTTTGTTTATTCTCGCACATAAGGCATTATTTCTTCGCGAACATTTACACATGAACAAAATGTTTTAGAATCATTTGACTTTGTCGATATAGTTTTTCATTTTTTTTTCAGTTTGAGATATGCACCTAGAAGCCCTGGTTAATTCCGTAAGGAAAATAAAAGGGATCCGATCGACCTCGCGCCTTCCAGGAACGTGTTGCACCTATGAAAAAGCCCTAGCTCCCACGAACGAGGGCTGCGGCGGCGGCAGCGGCAGCGGTAGCCATGGCCGATGGTTCCCACTGGTGAACCGAAGCCGAAGCCGAAGCCGCAACGGAGGAAGGACAAGTTCTACTACCTCGCCAGGAGGCGAGGGTACAGCCTGCAAGCTGCTCCAGATCGACGATCGCTACCGGTTCCTTCCGTCGGCGCGCGCGGTGCTCGACCTCGGCGCCGCGCCGGGGGCTGGGCCCGGTTGGCCGTCAACCGCGCCACGTTCGGCGCGCTCGTCGTCGGCGTCGACTTCGCTCCTGTCCGGCCCATCCGGGGCGCTCGTTTTCTCAAGGAGGACATCGCCTCTCCAACGTGCATCTCGAAAGTGCAGATCAGGCTCATGGACTCCAGCGGCGTCGCGGCGTCTGACATCATCCTCCACGACGGTGATGTTCGGAGTAAAAATGGAAGAAACCACACGGTGTGTGGCCCATCGGCGGCACAGAGGGACGTACTCCCCGACTCAGCCCTCGTCATCAACGTCGCCATGCAGCTTGCCACCATGTTCCTCGTCCCCGGTGGCACCTTCATCACCAAGGTACTACCTAGCTCTGTCCCGTAATGTAATATTTTTTTTAATTCAATTTAAACTGCAAAAACGTCTTATGTTATGGGACGGAGGGAGTATATATGAATGTACAATCGAATTGACGCAATTTTTTTTGATGAAATCTCAAATCGGTTCTTTATCTCTTCGACAGTTCTTTAGGTGTCCAGATTGCAACGCTGTCATGTTCTGTCTCAAGCAGGTGTGTTTGGCTTTTGGACTTTGGATCACAGTTTTGTAAAAGTGTTTCCTTTTGCTTGATATACTTTTTCGTGTGCAATTCCCCTGTGCATCCCCATCCAAACATATTGCTCTCACGCCTCACAACCAGCCCGGATCTTCATGTATTGAGAAGCGTTCACGTACACAACATTTTGGTATCTTTGACATTTTCAGGTGATTAAAAACAAATAGGATGTGTTTGCAAGGCAGCCATTTCAGATACATCCTATGACATGTGCACTTTATGTTTTCTACTGAGTTTGTAGGTGTGTAGTCAACGCCAAACTGATTCGTACGGTTATTTCTCCACGCCACAACGTAGCGTGCATTGCTAGCACGTACCAGTTCATCCACAATCTCTAGAACACCAATCTTTTTCAGGTCGTCTTGCAGGATATAGAATATTAATGTAGTAATCACATGTGAAGCAGACACCTCAACCTCCTTGAACTTAGTAACTACCACATGTATTGTCTGGGAGTTCGTGCAGTCATGTCTCGCCTCTTCCTCTCGAATACGGTTAATAGCGTTCTCGTAGTGCACAATCAAATCGATCAGTGTCATTTCAAAGTCAAGGTGAAGGTGTATGCACGAGTTCAAACACTTGCTCCTCTGGTTGCTCATCATTCCAAGGAAATATCCATCATCTAGCTACGCGGCTGCCCACACCTCTTCCTCTTATACATCCTCTTCACCCATTCTTTTGTTAAATCCGTATGTCATTTCCTAACAAAAGCATTCCACCTCTCATCAAACATGACTTCTGACGTGGTGTAGTATAGCAACGTCCTACATTCTTTCAGAGACATGTGGCAAATGTGCTTCATCCTGTTCTTCTCTCAATGTGCCACATACATACACGGTGCCACACACTAGCAAATATTTACCAATAGAATTGTTCATTGATGCATAAACATCAGTTATATCCCCTTTTGGCTTCTCCTGCCACATAATTTTCAGAAAAGTTTGAAGCAACCACACATATGTATCTTCGTTCTCGCTCGACAAAATGGCACATGCACACACAATAATCTTGTGGTGATTGTTCATCCTAAAAAAACGATTGACATGCCATATCGATTCATCTTGTACATACTGTTAAAGATCAATCACGTCATCGCAGTCCTGATAGTCTTGACATCACACAACAATATGTGTTTCAAACGACTTTTTATCAAGCTTGTAATCAAGAATAAGATCCGAATCTTCGGCCTTCCTTAACTCCATAATGGCAATGGTTGTGTTAGCGTCACTCTTTGCGATTATCTTCCTCTTTTCCCGGCAACACATGTTTTAAAGATCCTAAGCCAACCTTGTTGTACTTTCCACACCTGCTTATGAACGTTTTCATAATATGAAGCTTTCTCATCATAGCAGCGGTCATTGACACACTACTGGAATTATATCGTTTGTCGTCTGCCATGGCTGTCGGCAAACATAGAAAAAGCAGACGGCAAAGTCCTTTGCCATCTGCCGGCGGACGGCAAAGCACTCGTCAGCCATTTCTTCGGCAAAGAAGTGCTTTGCCGTCTGCATATAATCGACGGACGGCAAAGAACTTCGCCATCTGTTTTTACCCTAGCTGTCGGCAAAGTAAAAAAGTACATGTACTGTGTTCATAGGTGGGTCCGCCACAACTTTGCCGTCTGCTATTATTGTACCGGACGGAAAAGATATTTCTGTTGTACAAAAAGAATAACGGAACAACAGCGTAGCTGCCGCACCTCCTCTGCTCCCTACGATACTGCCCAACGAATCCAGGTAGACAAAGCGCTGATGTCCGGCGAGTTGGACGCCGGTGAGTCCGACGAGACGGGGGCCATTGCTGTCCGGCGACCGGTGAGTCCGACGAGACGGGGGCCATTGCTGTCCGGCGACCGGTGAGGCGAGACTTAAATACGGCGAGGCGAGGTCGAGGACATCACATCCAGTGGGTCGAGGTGAGGGCGGCCGACGGGTCGAGGAGAAACGACCGACGACTCGAGGAGAGGTCGGGGCGCGGGAAGACTGACAAAGGCGAGGCCGGGCGCGAGACGGTCGGTGGAGGTGGGGCGGCCGAGGGCTCGAGGCGAGGCAGAGGTGGCGCGTCCGGCGGCTCAAGGCGAGGCCAGGGCGCGGCCGGAGTTGCCGGCTACACGTGCGACCGTTGTAGCAGGCTAGGACGGCCGACGAGGCAAGTAACCGCGGGCGGAGCAGGAGGGGCGGCCGCGGGGCGGAGCAGCCTCGGGGCGGAGCAGGCGGGGTGGCTTGACCGGCGAGGAAGGGAAGGAAAAGAGAGCCATGGACGGGAGGCAAGGAAGGAGAGGATGTTGAGACCATACGGGCTAGTTTGTGGACGGGGAGAGGATAAGGTTGAGGCAAGGAGGAGAGAACCACGTGGGATGGACGGTTGGTGGGATTTATTTTGTTTTATGCCATGTCATCGATCCATGTGACTAGGTTCTCAACCAATAGGAAACGAGTTAGCATTTTATGTTTGTTTATCTTGTATAATTTGATAAAATAATTATCATAAACATTTTAGAAAAAATTCAATTTTTTTCTACGCCTTTTAGGAATCATAAACCAGCACCACGCCAAATTTCATATTATTTAAAAATTGTTTGCATCTTCAAAAATATTAAAAGTGATACAAATATTCGCCTAGAACTATCTTTGCCATGAGCAAATAAAAAAAAAGATGGCAAAGTGGTTTCTTTGCCGTCCGCCATATAAAAGAAGACGGCAAAGAGCTAGATTTTCCATGCGTGAAAATAAAACAGACGGTGAAGTTACTCTTTGCCATGCGTGAAAAAATAACAGATGGCAAAGTCTCTGTTTGCCATTAATGAAAAAAAAACAGACGACAAAGCCTCTCTTTGCCATGCGTGAAAAAAACCAGACCGCAAAGCCCCTCTTTGCCATGCGTGAAAAAAACAGATGACAAAGTACTCTTTACCGTCATCCAATCTTTACCGTCCGCAGCTGTTGGCAAAGACTCTATTTGCCGTCCTCCCCGAAAAAATGCAGACGACAAAGAAAAGAAACATGGCAAACGAGCAGATTCCAGTAGTGACATGATTTTAGTTTTCTGATAAGCCATGATCTTTCTATGACACCTAAGAAAAGAGACTTCATCACGTGTTGCGAATTGATGATTGTGATTATCGTCGAATCTAAAATCAATTCAAAGCGTTTGGGATTTGTCATGCGAGACGCTGAAATGGGTATTACAGTTGTAGCGAGACTCGGGTTGTTTCTTGCGGCTGTAGACTTTCATATTCAAGTATTTTCTTTCATGTTACCTAGCGCTGTAACAATGAAACTGCTTTTAGCGAGCATGAATTCGACATTAGACGGGATAAGGTGAAGAGATAAAAGGGAACAATTCTCTACATGATGTTTTGCTATTCCAGCACTAAGAAACGTGAAAGCAAATACTTTAACATGGAAGTCCGCAGCTGCAGACAATGACCTGAGTCACGCTGCAACTGTAATTCCCATTTCAACGTCTCGTATGACAAATCTGAAGCTTTGGGTTATTTTGGGATTTGATGATAATCACAACCATCTATTCGTAGGACTCGATGAAGTTCCTTTTCTAAGATCTCATAGAAAGATTAAAGCTTCTCAGAAAGCTAAAATCATGTCAATGACCGCATCTAGGATAAGAAAGTTCCATATTATAAGAACGTTCATAAGTAGATGTGGAAAGTACAACAACGTTGACTTCATAAGTAAGGATCTTTATAACATGTGTTGCCGGAAAAAGAGGAAGCTGATTGCAAAGGGTGACTTTAACACAACCATTGCCATTAGGGAGAGAAGGAAGGCTGGCAATTCAGATTTCTTTTTTCGATTACAAACTTAATAAAAAAAGCTGTTTGAAACATATGTTGTGGTGTAATTCTTACTCTCGTTAGGACTATCAAAATTACGATGACATGCTGGTCTTTGGCAATGCATGCGTACAAGATGAATCGATATGGCATGTCAGTTGTTGGTTTTGTGGTGTTGAACAATCACCGCAAGACTACTATTTTCGCACGTGCCATCTTGTTGGGCGAGAATGACGATACATATGTGTGGTTGCTTTAAACTTTTCTAAAAACTATGTATCTGGCAAGAGAAGGCAAAAAAGATTATAACTGATGGGGATAAGTCAATGATCAACGCCATTGGTAAAGTATTTGCTGGTGTGTGGCACCGTGTAGGTACGTGGCACACTGAGAACAACCGAAAGAAGCACCTTTGCCACATGTATCTAAATGAATTCAGGACGTTGCTATACTACATGTTAGAAGTCATCTTTGATAAGAGGTGGAATGATTTTTTTAGGAAATGGCAGACGGATTTAACAAAAGAATGGATGCATATGATGTATAAGAGGAAGAGGTGTGGGCCACCATGTTCTAGCTAATGGATATTTCCTTGGAATGAACGACAACCAAATGAGCGAGAGTTTGAACTCATGCCTACACCTTCACCTTGACTTTGGAATGACACTGGTCGATTTGATTGTGCACTACGACAACGTCATTAACCTTATCCGAGAGAAGAGGCGAGACAGGACTGCACGGATTCCCAGACAATACTTGTGACAATTACTAAGTAAAAGGAGGTTGAAGTGTGTTCTTCACATGTGTTCACTACATCAAACTTATGTATCCCGCCAGACGACCTCAAAGATTGTTGGACTAGAGATTCTGAATAGACGTTGTGACATGGAGCAATTACCGTACGAATTAGTTTGCCGTTGACTACACACCTACAAACTCAGTGGAAACCATAAAGCGCACACATGTCGTAGGATGTCTCTAAAGGTCAAGGGGCTGCCTTGCAAGCACATCTTCTTTGTTTTGAATCACCTGAAAGTGTCAGAGATACCAAACTGTTCTGTACTTCGACACTTCTCAAAACATGCAAGATTTCGTTTGTTTGCGAGGCGTGAGAGGGATATGTTCAGATGGGGATGGACAGGAGCATTGCAGAGGAAAAAAAGCACAAGCAACGAAGTGTAGTAGGTGCAAATGCTTTTGATGTTGGTTGCAATGATCTAGACTCCTTGGTAGCTCATCTTGGTTCTGCGTGATTAGTGTCGTACTGTTGTCAAGGCATATGTGCATCACTGCAAAAACTACATATGCACCAATGCTAAGCATCCAGGTTTGAATGTGTGCTGTGATTTAATTTGCTAGTGGTTGTGTTCTTGTTGTGTACCCTGTAAGTGTAATGAAGTTATGATGTGGCCATGCCGCTTTAAAAACCATGATTACTTGATGCTTGTTTTCTCGAAGTCTTCTATAAAGTTAAATGTGCATTATAGAATTTCGAATTTGAGCCTAGTAACTTCACACTTTATTCTGCCGTCTTAAGTAGTAAAAGAGAATAGAAAAAATAACCTCACAAATTTTGATGCTGCAACCCTGACTTGGTGTTTTGTTTCTAAGATCTATCCTTCCAAGGTTTTCATATAGTCCAGTTTGGTGGGAGAAACACTGACCTAAGTTTTCATAGTATGCAATTTATGTAGGATTTGCTGGAATGCTGGTCTAGCATCAGATTTTATCTGGTCTGATGCCAAGATGCCATTTGAATTTCTTGGTTCTTTTATGGAAATTTCATTTGATGATCCAGCATCTCTTCCTTTCAAGAGTCACGAGCTTACAACAGATGAGGTAGTGGAGTAATGCATTGCCTGCGTAGCTTCTCTTCTGTCTTATGGTTATAACCTTGGCTCCTTATACTCTTCGCTGTCTTTCCAGATAAAATTTCTTTGTCGGGATTTACATATGTTGGGTACAAGAGGCTACAAACCTACCTTGGAGTATCTTTCTCTTGTTTTTTAAATCTTGTGTTTTATTGACAAATTACGATATCCAAACATGTCTATTAGTTAGGCATCTCTTCACAGATTGGTGCGGCCAAACTCATATGAAACTGATTTACAGTTGTGTTAGATGGCGCATGCACATAAGGAATGCACTTTCATGTTCACAAGTTATACCAAGGGCTGAAGGCACCGCGATGGACACGAAGATCAAAGCTGATTACAAACTTTTATGCGGAGTGGAGAAACTTATGAGTGTCATTGATACAAAGGTAAGGAGTGAGAATAAGTGTCAATCAAGGTGCCGGGCAAATGTATATATTTCCATTACAAAATATAGATGTTATATTTTCTGCATGTGACGTTAATCTCAATTTTATTCTACTATTATCTCTCTTCATTCCAGGATAAAGCACACAATCCAATAAGAATGGAAACTGATGATGCATAATATAGTTATGTCGATCCTGACTTGTTTTTATTTAGTGATATCAAGGTATCGCAATGTCTCTGTAGTCCTATCTACCTGTGTTTGTTTTGCACTTAAAAAATGCTTCTGGCTCCCAGAGTTTTTTTTTCTGTTCATTAACCTTTATCATCAGTTGTGAAAGACACTTGGAGGAGTAATTTTAGCTTTGTTATGATATCCTATTCGGTACGATTGGGCTTTTTAGATTGTGCTTTCAAGCTTGAGAACTCGATGACATACATATGGATTTTATGTGTGCTTTATTATAGGGTGGAAAAGAACCTCAAGTTATTGAGTCAGGAGAGCTTGATGCTGAAGATGGAGACAGTGAGAATGCAGAAACTCAAACTCATGAGGACTCTGATGAGGCGATAGATTATGATGAAGAACTATAGAGGTAAACTTTCAGACCCACGCCAACAAATAATATCATAAAATGGTGATAAATTCTTATCATCTTCAAATTTAGTTTAAATCCCATTAATAGGTAATTTGTATCTTTCAAACCATTTACGAAGCTCAACTTCAGGAGATGCTCGATGAAGCTTATGAGCGCATTATGACTACAAGAGGTCGAGGACTGAAAAAGAAAGTGAATGTGTTTAGCGTATTGATCCCAATGCTGATGCATATTTTTTCGAGGTAATGTCTCACCCTAGTTCACATGAATATTAAGTCTTGGTGCTTCAGTCTTGGGATTATACACAGTGTTCAGAGGATTGAATTTGCGTTATTCTTTGTCTAAAATTATAAAATATTGAAGTTATGGAGATAAATAGATGCTCATATATTATGATACCACTTGATATGGTTTTGAATAATCAGATGATCCTGTGACAGGGATAAAGGTTTCTAATGAAGATTACGATCAGGAGTCCAATCTCCCTCTTTTTTCTTTGGGTGCAGAGAAGTTAACAAGAGAGCAGTGTACAAGGATGTGGTTCATTCAGGATATGTTCACGGAAGCTTTTTCTGTGCATCCCCCCCCCCCCCCCCCTCCCCTAGGTGAGCAAGGGGTGCCCTGATGTATCTTCTAAGTTTCTGAAGGATATGTCATAAGGATAGCAGATCAGTTTGAGGTGTCTTTTCAAATCCATGCTATTTTTCTTCTTCCATGGATTTCAAACGACATAGTACATCACAGTGGTGTGCATCTTTCGCTCCTTTGAGTTTACCAACGCCAAAGATTTTGTGCTACCGGTTGTTGATGGATGTGGCTGCCAGCACCATAGATGATGTACAACTATGCCTGTTAGCAATTCTTTTGTGAAACAAGATCGACTGATCAATCCGTCAGCTCTTCCTTGCTGCATGGCGGTGAAGAGCAGCAACCTGCAGTAATTCAGGTATCAAACTTCTAAGATGACCTAAATGGGGGATGTCCCACATTTCTGGCTAGGAATCCAGTGCAGTCAAGTTATGCTTATGATGTTCACTCATAACCTGATTGATGCTTACAAATTCACATGCTGCTCAATCATGCATGTCTGTGACTCCATATTAAAGTTTGTCGTTAAACCGAGTGCTCCAGTCGATAAGTTAAGGATCACTCTAGTTGTCACTAAAATTAAGTTGGAAGATCAATCGCATCTAGCCCCAGCAAGAATTTGAATGGACATGTGACCCTGGCCGGCCACAATATATTGGTGACTGACTAATTGAAAACCATCACCCACCTCGAAGTTGCCTATAGCTAAGAAACTTAATTAGGCACGGGACGAAGCGCCTATTGTCGCATCCTTTGGGTCTCTTCTCTTGTAGTATTGCAAGGAGTTGTTATTACGGTGCTGCTATACATACGACGAATGGCGTACGATTTTCGTCCGACGCAGTTGGAAGCACTTGCGCACGCTGCTGGCTCTACGTGGTCTGGATTTGAGTTTGGGCCGAGACTGGATCCGAAGAATGTCTTCTTCTTTGTCCTAGCAGGCCCCCCCACCTCCTAAATAGTAGTAACATGCTATTTTTTTAAAGCAAGCTGCCTTATCTGTATCATTTATCCTAAATAATCTTAGTTTGAACTTAAATACACCGATATTTTCTAAATTATTTTATTTTCACACCTGACCCTTCGTGTTTTTGTCTACTTATTAACCATCACCTTTACACGTAAAGCAATTAATTAGGTTGTCGGCTTGTTCAGTCCACGATTGTTGATCGTCGATTCTATGTGGCACACACGATTTCTCCTCGCCCGTCTCATTCCAATCGTATTCAGGCAGCAGACCACGTGCACCTCTCGGCCAGCGCGACGGGCGACCACCGCGTGCGCGGGCAGGCGGCGTGCAGTCGGGCGGGCGCCGGTGCGCCTCCAGGCCAAGTGTGCTCCCGCGCATCACCCGGTGGAACCACAGCCGAGGCCGAGGCGAGCGCGAGCAGGCAGGCGGGCGGGCGACGAGCGCTCCTGCTGGCCGGCCGGCTCGACACGCTCACCCTCTGCCCTTGCTCTGTGCTTATTTTTTTCGATCGCAAAAATGGGTTGGGCGGCTTTCGTTGGGCGCTTCGATTTTTTCGCATCCGTTGTCCAATGTTCGTTTCGGTGACCCAAATGAACAAAAAGCGGACTAAATCAATGTATGCTTGGATCGGCCATTTGAAGTTACCCTTACTCCATAGCTCGATTTGGTACCAATGGTACAGATTTAATAGCAGATGTGGCGTTGATTGCTTGCCCTTCTAATGAACTTCTCTTTAGTGGAGCAGATCAGTAGGGAAGAGATCAAGAAGATATGCGGTTAAGCCTTGGATAGAAGAGGAGGCGTGTGAAAGTTATGGACGGAACCTTTGGGTTGAGCCGCGGTACTACAGGTTTTGGGTTGGGCTTAACCTTGAGTTACGGGGCAGAGATATTAATTAGCACGATAGGATGGTAGCATCGTACGTTTATCGGACAGAAAAGATCGTACGTGAAGCAATTTCGTTGTTATTATTAGCCGAAAGTTCATAAGAACGCTACAATAATATTCAAGTTGGGCATCCACTTGCGAGTTTTAGTAGAGGTACTAGTACTACTAGTGCACATATGGAACCTCATTTTATTTCCAACATAGGGATCAATTTTTAGTTGTTTTTATTTTTGGTCATTAAGTACTCCAATTACAAAGATGATATAGTTGCCATTTATTCAAAAAAATTAACCATACAGGAAAACTGCATGTATATTTAATATTAAGATGAAAAAACACGACCATACTACAACAAAAATACAAATAAAAAACAGAAAAAAACAGCCACAAATGGCACAAAAAAAACCTATACTACCACACATAATTGTTGTGAAACCAAGCAATTAGTGTAATTGTTGCACAAGGAGTGTTGAAGACACAAGAAATTATTTTATATTTGATGTCAAATTTGTTAGATGAAGCTTGCACCCATTATTGGCTTCCCATGGACTGGTAACCTTAGGTTACTCATTATTGGCTTCTCCTGGATTGGTGACCTTAGGTCAATCAATTAACGAAAAAATAATGCTAGGGATTGGCGGGCAGTGGCTGCAAGCGACGGCGCATGGGGCAGCTGGCGGTGAGCGTCGATCTTTCACAGCCCAGCCCGTCAGGCGGTAGAGTACTAGCTAGTAGGCATTGCAGCCCGGCTCGCGTTCATCACTGAGATGAAGCCATTGAAAAGGAGAAATGGCAGCGGTATATTTTTTGCGATTTTTAACAAGTTCGTCTTCGGAACAGAGATATAACCAATGCAATTACAGTGATTTGATATTTTGAATTGCAGATTTGACAAGATACTCTGAAGTAATCGGTAGTGGAAGCAGTTCGAATCACATCACCCACGAAAGTGTCAATGTTTCGGCGCATTCTACTCATCATCATCAAGTGAATTTGGTGGAAATAGAGCATGAAAATTTGATGCCAACGGAACAAGTGGAACAATAAACCTTTTGAGTATAGAGCTACCTTGAGCGGCGATAGTTCTTTGTAACTTGTCGTATGCTTTTTTATCCTTTTCCTTTTGATGACTTACGGTTGTGTGCATCTTAGCTATGCAGAGGCCAGGTATACTTACTTAAACCTTTTAAATAATAAAGCCCTTTATAAAAAAAAATGGAAGAACAAACTATAAATTTCGTTGAGGCTATACTGCAAAATGTGACTTGAAGGTATAACTATTTTTAATCCGGGACTTCGCATTCCACTTGATATTATTACTAAAATCGCAACTTGGTTAAACGAAGACAAGAGAGAGGACTTCACAGTTTTTAAAGAGCACACCGAGTGCAGTTGTTGGGAGCACAACCAACCTCACACACTCCATCCACACTCCACAGACGGTGTTGATGCCCACAAGATCTTGGATGTGCTGAACAAGGAGGATGCCATGGCGATGGTTGTGGCGACGACGGCAAGCAAGAAGCCATCCGAGGAGGACCACTCATGTGCTGGTAGCATCAATCCACTGTTGCTGGCATCAGCGCGTGTGGGCTCCTGGGAGGCTCTGAATATGCTTCTCAAGAGGGAAGACGCAAAAGATCCACCGATGACAATTCCTACTCAAGGATTTCTCAAGTTGCTAGCTAGAGGCAGCAGCAATGGCCAGGAAAGAATTGCAGTGCCAGCCACTCGTGATGTAGAAGAGGGAGTCGACCACCAGCCTACTTCGCTTCCAGCCGGAGCACTCCTCAAGGGTGTCACTCCTAATGGAGATACTGCACTACATGCGGTGGCAAGCAATGGGGATACTGCAACTGCAATACATGGTGATGCTGCACTGGATTTCATGAAGTATGCGGACATCATCAACGACAGGGACAGGGGCCTCCTCTTTGCAAAGAATCACAAGGGTGACACACCCTTGCATTGTGCTGCCCGAGCTGGGAACTCCAAGATGGTTTCTCATCTCATTCATCTGGCTGCACGCGAGGGTGTCGACACGAAGCTCAGGCTATTGAGAATGGAAAATAAGCGTCACGAGACGGCCTTGCATGAGGCTGTCCGATTTGAAGACGGTACAATTCTGGGTCTAAAGGAGAGAGGCTCATTGTTATTTGGAGCTACTGACACCGCCGGGAGGAATAATGATGATGCTGACAAAGCACCAGAAGAAAATAATATAGTTAAACTGCTGATGGGTGCTGATCCGGAGTTAGCTAATTATCCTGCAGACGGCGTTTCGCCCTTGTATCTAGCCATCTTGCTGGGGAAGAGTACAATTGCACTGATTCTATATGATAAGAGTGGTGGCAATCTCTCCTATTCCGGATCAGATGGACAAAATGCCTTGCATGTTGGTCTTCTTCCACACAGAGACTCAGGTACACAATATCAAGCCCAACTTTATCATATATTCGACTAATAAAATACTCTATCCGTAAACTTTTATAAGATGTTTTAGATTACTACTTTAGTAACCTAAAACGTCTTATGAAAGTTTACAGAGGTAGTATAAGATATATGCCTAAAAGTTATACTAGGAAATCATATGATTGTTATATACTGGATCAAGGGAATGTTTAGGAAAAAAAGCAATATAAACTAGAAAAATCTAAGAAAACCTAGTAATTAGTAGATCGCAATATATTTTCACAGGCTGCAATGGTGCCTCATTGCCTTTATTTACCTATGGATATGCAATCACTTCAGAAAAATTAATTTGCACATCATTGCCTTAATTAGTTATTAGTAAGCAACTTGAAGTGATATTTTAAGAAAATACTTAGAAATATCAAGATTAATCTTAGGAAAATATGGGTGTAAGACACAAACATCGGATACTCAAATTTATTTCTATGAAGGTACTATAAATATGAAGTAAACCATGTTCTTTCATTTTTACCATATTTTACCCATTTTTAATGAACTTTGTAGGAATAATTATGGAAGAAATATTTCCATTATTTAAAAAAAAAATAACCAAAAAAAATAATGTAGGATAGTTTTTTATGTTCTGGTTTATTTCATTCACCCATCCCCCGTGCCTGTTGGGAAGCTTCAACAACTATGATTCCTATGATTTAGCCTTCTTCTTTTTGTCCCGACTAAGGTTTTGTTTATTGGACCAATTCCAATTTCTTTGATAATATCCCTAAGGATGTTATCATCAGTGTGTATATACACTGATTTGATTTTAGTGATACATTCATGCTCGATACCATTCTAGTGGTACATCCAAGGTCATCCCATTACAAATTACAATGCCACTATTCGTTGAGGTTTGTTTTATTAGGATCTCTAACAAAGTATGTTTGACCAATATTAGATACAATACCCCTCCACTGACAAGCCATTGACACTACACCAAAATCTGTAGTTGCCGACGGCCGAAGATATGCCGACGGCCATCGTCGGCATATCTGAAGCTAAGCCGACGGCTTCCATTTTACCCTCGGCAACAAAAACCCGTCGGCTTAGCTATAGATATGCCGACGGTGGCCGTCGGCATATCTTTGGCCGTCGGCAAAGATGACCCAGGCCGTCGGCATATCTATACCCGTCGGTATATATGCCACGTGGCTCATGGTCTGACTGCCGCCTAACGGCGCTAGAGCTATGCCGACGGTTATACCGTCAGCAACATTTTTTCAATTATTATTTTAATTTAATGTTTTTAAAATATTCATTTTGAGTTATCTAAATTTAAACATATGCAAATTATATATCAATTTGGGGTAGAATTTTCCATAGATTATGAATATTCACTTTGTTTCTGTTTTTGGATATGTTAAAAATGCGACATAATGTACTTTTGCAAATAAGTCCTTATAGTTTATAAAAATCACAAGTAATTCATACCTTCATGGATTTGCATTATTCCAAGTTTGTTGGTTTTTATGGTTACTAGGGCATAAATTAGGATGCAACGCGAAGGTTTTATATTTTTTGATTTTTTTTGAATTGTTTAAGCACCGATTTCAAAATGCGGTCAAAACAGGGGATGGGGGGCATGGCCGGTGATAGCTAGGGGTGGAATCTTGCAAACCTCTTGGTAGATCTCTGATGAAATGAGTACTTGTGCACCTAGAAATGATTTTTTGAAAAAATAAAGAGCAAACTATCAAACACTTGTAGTTCAAATTTCACCCCGTTCCAACTGAATCGGCGGGAATTTGTCTTTTTCAGCAGAGGTGTATAGGAAACATTTTACATGAAAACTTTGGTCAATTGTTAATAAAATATGTTCTAGTATAATACAAAAATAGATTGGTTCAAATTGACATCAAATATTTGGTAGATTCTTCACAAAAAGACCCTACTTTCGGCACTCGGAAAATGAAAAATGGATTTTTCGTGCGATGAAAATGAAAACTTCCTTTGGCAAACTTGTTGGCCATTCAAATATACACACATATGCACACTTTAGCAAAAAATAATTTCCAATTTGTATGTGAAAAATCATTTTCTTTTGCTTTAAGTATTAAAAATAGTCTTTTTTAATTTGAAAAAATGTAAATGTAGTAAAAAATTGATGGTATTCCAAGTTTAAATTTTCGCGTGACAACTATTACACATATACTATCTCTATGTAAAAGGGTTTTATTTTTTGATTTTTTTTATTTTTCTGTCTTTGCTTTTAAAATGCATAAAGAAGCACATATGGGCAGCTTATTTGTGTTTGGTCCATTCCGGATGGCATGGATCGATGACATGGCAGCTCCCCAGTCTCTTCTCTCTCCTTATCCTCTCGCGTTGCACTCCCTCGCTCTCCTTATCCTCACGCGCTGCACACAACTGTGGAGGGCGCTCGACCTCTCCCTCCCGACCACGCTCGCCATCCAGCCGGCGGCTCTCCACAACCGCGGCACCCCTCCGGCCGCCGGCGATGCGCGCCCCTCCAGCCTCCGGCGAGGCGCTGCTTCAGACGACCACGGCCCACGGCAGCGGCGCCAGCCTCCGATTCGTCGGCCTGCAGGGCAACAGGCGGGCACCGGCGACCACGGCTGGGCCACCATGGCCACGAAGCGCGACCACGACCAGGGCACCACGCGGGCACTGGAGACAACGTCCGGGCCAGCACAGCCACGACCGCCGGCCCACCCAGTCCCGCCTCCAGCCGTCGCCAACTGCCTACCTCGCCGGCGCACCTCTCCAGCCCGCGGGGCGCAAGGGCCACCACGGTTGGGTGACCACGGCGGGCAGCCACTGCAGGGCGCACGAGCCACCACAAGCGCGCATCGGCGACCTCGACGGAGCCACCACAACGAGCGCGCCGGCGACCTCGACGGGAGGCGAAGGCGTGGCGGCACTAGCCACTACAGTGGTTGGCCATGGCCACGGCGGTGCGCGAAGGGCGGCCAGGGCGCCGCTCGACGGGTGGCCACGGCGGCGCATGCCGGACGGTCACGGCTGGGCGTCGTGGGTGATTTTATTTTTATTTTTTGTAAATAGATATGCCGACGGTTAGCCCGTAGGCATACCTCTTCGCTAGGATCACTGTGGCGTTGACATGTGGCAGACGACATCTAACGGAACTGCCATCTATTTCGTTTGCCGACCAGAAATAGATGCCGACGGTCAAAGTAAAAGCCGTCGGCATAGCTCCTATGCCGACGGTTTTCTGTATGCCGACGGCCTTTCGAGCTTTGCCGATGAAAGAGACCCCGACGGCTGTATGCCGACGGCCACCGTCGGCATAGCCTATGCCGAGGGTTTTTTGGGATATGCCGACGGCTTTTGCCGTCGGCAACTAACCGTTTTGGCGTAGTGTGAACACCTTCATGGATTTAGCGCCTGCTAACAGACACAAAATCTCATAAGTTAAACTTAAGTATAGAAACAAAACAAAAAAATGCTCCACAAACACGGTGTCGCCTGGGTGCCCTCCTTGCCCACCAGTATCGTCCCCACTCACATCATGGTCGCCAATGCCTGGCCTCTACCAATGGTATTTTACTACTAATCACTGAAGATATAACGACCCATGGAGCTCTGAATTCCACTACAACTCCATGGCTCGTTATATCTTTAGAGCCGGGTGATACAAATCCGGTTTTATGAAATTAACTGTAGATGTTTTTCTTTTTCCTGAGATCTTCTAGTATATTTCTCTAATTTTATTGTGATTTTGGCATATAAAAGGTATAATTGTCACAACACTTGTGTTGTCTTAATACAGGAACATGAGTAAATAAACGCCTAGTTCTATTAAATGTTATTAAGATTAAAATAACTACTCCCTCCGATCCAAATTAATTGACGCATTCTTAGTACAACTTTGTACTAAAGTTATACTAAGTGTGTGTCAATTAAAATGGATCGGAGGGAGTACAAGATTTTCTATTCACTAACACAAGAAACATATTATTGACAGTGATGATAGAGTTCCTAGTGCATTGGAACAAAAGCCTTACTACACAGGTGGACAAAGATGGCAGAACGCCGCTCCACTTTGCTTCATCGCTGTTTTTTCGGACAGGCACGTATCTCCAACTTAAGCTCCCCAGCAGATCCCCTTGGTGTCGTTCTGAATGGATTCCCCAGAGATCTACATCGATGCTCAAGATAGTATTCAAAGCGAACCCCACAGCACTGTATCAAGCAGATAATAACGGATCTTTCCCCATACATTTGGCTGCCTCTGTAGGTGCCAAAGATGCCATACAGTTTTTCCGTGGCAAGTATCCGAATTGTGTCAGTCTGCGCGATGCTAAAGGAAGAACATTCCTTCATGTTGCTGTCGAGAAAGAAATACGGAGCATAGTCTTCTATGTATGTGAAACTACATCTTTAGCTATGATACTGAATATGCAAGACAATGATGGAAACACTGCACTGCACTTAGCTATCCAATCTGGGAACTTTAGGATGTTCTGTGCTCTATTTGGGAATCCAGAGGTGAATCTGAATATAACAAATAACAAGGGGGAAACTCCATTTGATCTATCCATCAGTAAGCTTTCATACAGATTGAATTATGTAGAGGTAAATTTCTGTTTACTTTCAAGTTTGCCCCTTGAATAAAAAAAAAATTATGACACATCTCTTCATTTGGTACTCATATAATCCTTCCTGTTTTTATTTCAGAACTCTGAGAATAAAATATACCATGCTTTGAGGTCTGTTGGGGCGAACTATGGTCTGGTTCGCTGGGAAAAGGGTGAGGAACCGTTGCATCGGCCACCAAAGCCAGAGGAGGAGGACAAAGAATCACGGAGGCTGAAAGATGCAACACATACATCTGTCGTTGCTTCAGTCCTAATAGCAACTGTGGCGTTCAGTGCAGCTTTTGCCATCCCTGGAGGTTACAGAGCTGATGATCATATAAATGGAGGCACACCAACTTATGCTGGAAGTTATGTTTTTGACGCATTCATGATGGCCACCACATTAGCCTTCATATGCTCTTCATTAGCTACCGTTGCTTTCATATTTCCTGCAAGTCCCATGGTTAACTTAGTCACCCGCGAAGTCTACTTAGTCTTATCCGTGATTTCCTTCTCGAGTTCATTCATATCCATGTCTATTGCATTTGCACTGGGTGTGTATATGGTGCTAGGTCCAGTTGCTCGTAATACCGCTGTTGCAGTATGTGCCATTACTCCTACCATATGGTTAGGTACTCATATGGATGCTATTTCTAAATTCGTTATTCTTGCACGACCGTTATGTATTAGAAAGGGGCTATTCAAAGGAATGGTAGAATTACTAAGGATGTACGCGCTCATAGTGGTCATTACACTTTGGCCCTACATTGTTACCTTTGGTTGGGCTGCCTTGGCAAGGATCCACCGTCAGCGTTAAATCCTTTTTTTTCTTTCGGAAAGGAGGGTCCGTAAGCATATGTGCTTGTCCGGAACTGGTGTTATAGAAATATTTGATGTAAGACATTATTTCTATAAGATATTTGCCTGTCCTAAAGCTTCAGGACCTGGCTTGTCATCTTTTTTTGTGTAAGACTGAATTGAATTATGTAATTATTGTCGTACTATTTTCCTAAATATATAGCTCCATATGTGGTCCAGAAAGCTCAATTATGTAATTATTGTCGTATTATTTTCCTAAATATATAGCTCCATATGTGGTCCAGAAAGCTCGATTTGTTTCATCTGCCTCTTTAGAGTACGCATTTTCCTAACTTGCACATAGGAGATAGGACCACTTAGTGTTGAAGCATTTCAGTTTTCAGTCTGAAGCTGACCTTTGAAAATGCCACTCCTCCTCATCAAACCATTATGTCTCCAATATGTATAAAACTGTTCTGGGCCATTGGGATGCTATTCCAACGGTGAATTGGATTTGGAAATCTTGCTGCCAGGATAAACATAACATTGATTAGCAATTTAGCATACATCGAAAATAAACATGCATTATGAACAAAAACAATGCAATGGGTGTGGGTGTATCATGGAGCAACGGAGAGCCTCCTAGGTAGCAGCCCGCGGAAGTGCTGCACGAAAAGAACATCGAACTCCGGGAGGACACTGGTGTGCTATTTGGATCTGTAACAGTGGTGACTTGTTTCTTTTGCCCCTTGCAGTCCCTGAAAAATGAAGTGAAAAAAGCTGTTCAATCACTGTGTGGTGTGTGAACGTTTCTGAAAGAGAGAAGGATTCAAATCTCCACCGACAGAATAGCTTCTATTTAAAGAAGCTATACATGACACCACCAGGTCGTAGTTGTCAATTTGGAGCGTGGTGGGGTGTTCATGTGGCCTTGCACAACTCGAGGGCATCGTGAAGATAAATTACAAGAGTGTAGGTGTAACTGGCCTCAGCACATCTCGAGGTCACCATGAAAATAGATTAGTACACGAGTAGGTTTCGCGCCAACCTTCATATGGCCTTGCACATCTAGATCTCGCGGACATTGTGAATATTGATTAATACAAGTGTAGGTTTAGAGCACATAGACAGCCATGTTGCCCGGAAGAATCTTCACCATTAATTGAACGAGAAACAATTAAGATAGGGACTTGTGAGAGGGAGAAAGCAACTAGTAATTTAAAACACGACTTGGTTAAATGGAGAAGAGAGAAGACTTGGAACTTGCATTAAGATTTAAGAGTGCACCGAGATAGGAGTTGGGAGCACAACCAACCTCATACACTTCATCCAACTATCAAACCACACATTAGCCATGGACGCAAAGCTGATAGTGGCCACAGACCCTGGCGATGTCAAGAAGTTGAAGGATGTCCTGAACAAGGAGGAGGATGCCGTGGCGATGGTCGTGGTGACGGCAACAAGCAAGAAGCCTTCCGAGGAGGAGAAAGATCCACATCCACCCCCCGCTGGTAACATCAACCCCCTACTCCTTTCATCTGCTCGCAGGGGTTCCTGTGGGGAGTTGAATGTCCTCCTCGAGATGGTAGACGCAGGAAATCCACCATTGATGATCTCTACTTCAGAGTTTCTTGAGTTGGCAAAGAGAGGCGGTAGCGCGCAGGGAAAAGTTCCGGTGCCTGCAGATCGTGATGTAGAAAACCAGCCTGTTGCTTTGCTTGCTGCTGCGGCACTCCTCAAAGGCGTCACTCCTGATAAGGATACTGCGCTACATGTGGTCGCCGGTAATGGAGATGGCCAGAATTACTTAGATTATGCCGGTATCATCTACGACAGGGACAGGAAACTCATATTTGAGAAGAATCACAAGGGTGGCACACCACTGCATTGTGCTGCCCGAGCTGGGAACTCCAAAATGGTTTCCCATCTCATTGATCTGGCTGGGCGTGAGGGTGCCGACATGAAGCTCAGGCTCTTGAGAATGAAAAATAATCGTCATGAGACGGCCTTGCACGAGGCTGTCCGATTTGAAGACGGCAAAATTCTAGGTCCAAAAGAGAGTGCATTGCTTGATACTGCTGATCCCACCGGAGAAGAAAATAATAAGAGGGATGAGACAGACGGTGCCCAAAATGAAGACAGTAAAAGTCATAAGGATGATGCAGACGGCGCACAGAAAGAAAATAATATAGTCAAGCTGCTAATGCGTGCTGATTCAGAATTGGCCAATTATCCTCCAGATGGAATTTCACCATTGTACCTAGCAATCTTGCTGAAGAAGAGTACTATTGCGATGACTCTGTATGATATGAGTGGTGGCAATCTCTCCTATTCCGGAGCAGAGGGACAAAATGCCTTACATATTAGTGTTCTTCGAGACACAGGTACCGACTAAATGCATCTATTATTAGAACTTGGCTGTTTATTACTTATTATATTTTTTTACCTCATATTTTGAAATGGAGGAAGTAGTACTTTTCACCAACTATATATGTTTGTACGCTAGAAAAATAAATTGTCATGGCCCATGGCTTAAAATTCACTAAATAACCCCCCCCCCCCCACGTCGTCTCCCTGAGGCAACTCGGACAGGCTCCCAACCGCCGCCGCCGCCGAGCCACCTCCACTGCCCACCTCCCCCGCCGCCACCGGCAAACGACGCCTAGCAAAGCCCGGCGACGGTCGGTGGCGGCGGGATCTGGTCTCCCCTCCGATGTGGTCTCCCCTGGCTCACGTTTTTCTCCCGTCAGATCCACTCCATCTCCTGCGCCGCCAACCCCCTCCCGCCTCGGTCGTCGCCGGTTACGGCTGTGGGTCGGCTCTCCCGGCTCGCCCTCATCTTCGACCGCCGCCTCCTCCGCCCTCGCCCAGCCCTGGGCCGCCGCCCTCCGCGCTCTGGCTTCGTCGACCCGGCCTCGCTGGATCCGGGAGTTGAACGTCTCCTCCCGGCCCCGCTCGTCCTCTCCTTCGACTTGGGCCGCCGCCCACTGCGCCCCCGGCCTCGTATTCCACTCGTCCGACTCGGCCCCCATGCTCGGCCTCGGCTCCATCTCCTCTTCCCGCTCCTCCTGTGTGTCGGGAAGGGCGGGGCTGTCGGCGACGGATCCGCCAGTCCTCCGGCTCACGACGCCCCTCGGCTACATCTCCTCTTCCTCCTCCGACAACGACGGCCCACTGCTCCAGATTTCTTCACCAGATCCGGCAAGGGCATCGCGCCCCGTCTCTTCCTCCTCCAAGTTTGACTTCACTTGGTTGGCGGCATCCTGCCTCATCGGACCTCTTCGCGCCTAGGAGAAATCCCTGCTGACCCTGTTCAGCTGACCACGGTGACGTCGTTCTGGCGTCGCACACCTTCTTGAGGGCGTCGTCTTCGGCCCTGAGGTCTGGTGGATTTTCTAGGTATGTGCTCCGAGCGAAATCTCATTGACGACGTCGTCCGTGGACGTTGTTCTCCCTCGTGAGGCGTCATTTGGGAGTCATATGCCGCCATTCATCCGCCTCCTGCCCGTTCTGTGGTTGCTCGTGCTTTGTTATGCTTGACCAAGTCTCTCCCATGGGGGGCGTGTGTTGTGTTGAGCTTCGTGCTCTTGGTGTTGTTCAGGTTCATCTTTGCTCAACGACGACACAATGATGCCTCCTCATCTTGCTAATCGTTCCGGTGTCTTTGGCGGAGTTCCCAATCAAGGTTCGTGATTGTTTCACTCGTTGATTGTGGAGGCTCAGTAGAGAGCCATGGAGTCGGTATGCACGCCAGTGTGGTGCGTTAGGATAGTTGCTTAGTGTTGGTATTGTGTTCTCTAGATGACACACCACTTCTACTAGTACTTCTCATGGTGTGGCCTTTCGGTCTGCTAGCTAGCTCGTATCTTCTTTTGGGCATTCATCTTGTCCCCCCCCTTTGTATTTCTAAGGTGCGGTAATTGAGGCTTGTCCTCCCCAAACCCTGATGTAACTGAGGCCTTGTCCTCGACGTTTTGACGCAATATATTCAGGTGGGGAATCTCTCCCCCCCCCGGTGATCGCTATTTTTTTTTCACTAAATACACAATGTGTATGTTAAAATTCACTAAATAATCTTTATGTTAAAGGATGTATTTTATTCATTCAAAATGAAACATTGATATAAATACAATGAGCACACACATGGCTTCTGCATACATAATATGCTCAAAACCAACTCAACCACACGCACACACAAATCACACCAGCAACTACCAAAGTCAAACAAGACCGAAGCTATGCTATTGTGGATTGGAAGAAAGAAAAAAGAAAAAAGAACCCGTCAATGTGATCAATCACCCGTAGCAGCAGCACTCTAACAACCACCAAATACATCTGGACACAAAGGAGGTTCTCCTAATGCAACACCTTTAGGAAGGAAAGAATTCATAAGCTTTGTCGTTGCCCGATCAAAGATCTTACGTTTTCACCCTGAAGAAAGACAGCGTTCCCAAAAATAGTGCCTTCAACAAAGCCATTGGCAAGCACAACCAATAAAGGCCAGAACTTGGGTTTTCACCCTAAAAATCATGACTCGGTACTCAAAAGAGCACCACCAATAAAGTAGTCCTCCAATGCTACCGTCCCCATTTGCGGAGGCCGCTACTGCAAGTCACGTACCACCAGGCTCATAGGAACTCATGTACGATCTGGAGAGGAGCATATCCCGCAAAGTATTCATTGCATCCAACACCCCGCCTTCGTCACCATATGCAGTAGATCAGTCGCCGAATCCCATCCCCCCGTGGTTCCCACGGCTATCGGCTATGTGCCAGTGGCCTCCTCCACTTTGAAACGGAAGCGATAGGCAGTCGTGTCGTCCAAGGAGGAGCCAAAGAAGACTACGGTCAGGCCATCGTCGTCGACGATGGTTCGGTCGTCGGATTCGGCCGATTCGCTTTGAGGGTGCGACATGTCGTTGAAATGTCCGGAAGGTAAATCTTGTATTTTTCTCTCTCGCCGATGAATTGCTGCTCCTTTTCGTTCGTATTATACGGTCGAATCTCAAATCTCTTTTGTAGTGCACAACCATATTCAGACATGTTGGACGATTATGAACCATGGATGGTGATTTAGAGGCAAAAGACTTGCTTCCGTGGAGCGAAGGAGGCAGGATGAGATAACAAATTTATAGGACATAGGTTTTTGATGCTCAATCCATAAACCATGGATGCTCTCAACAAAGTATTTTGGGAGTTGAACAAAACCTTCAAAAGCTTATTAACACCACCGGTGGTGCATTTTGAGATGGTGAGGATGTAGATCTTGGGGTTATCCCTGCTGGTGGTGCTGCTGCTGCCACTGATGTTGTTGATGCTGCTGCTGCTTGCTTGCATTGAACTGTCCACATATTGCTACCATGTTTCCATATATCTATTTTGTCTGACTTGTGATTTCATTGTACCATTTTCGGATCATGCTTTTGTATACCTTTTTTATCTGAATTGCTTGAATTGAACTGTTCACATATATGTGGTACGGGATGCGGTATCTGTTCTTCCCGACGAGTACTGCAAATCCGTTTGCGGACCGTTCGCAAAACGTTTTTGCAGGCTGCGTTTTTAGCGGATATGCTAGAGTTGCTCTTAGTGATTACAAAGGAAAATAATTGCTTCATCATTGAATACACACTTTGCATGCCTTTTTGATTGACTAACATACAAAACATATTTTCGCAGTGATGGTAGACTTCCTAATGCATTGGAACAAGAGCCTTACTATGCAAGTAGACAATGATGGGAGTACACCGCTTCACTTTGCTATATCACTCGATGTAGAGGCCAAGACTGATCCTCTTTTTCGAGAAAAAAACTTTGCTTCATTACTTTGCAGCAAGAAAGTATTCAAAGTGAACCCCGCAGCACTGTATCAAGCAGACAAGAACGGATCTTTCCCAATACATGTTGCTGCCTCTGTAGATGCCATACAGTTTTTCCATGACGAGTGTCGGGATAGTGTTGGATTGTGCGACGCTAAAGGAAGGACCTTCCTTCATGTTGCTGTTGAGAAAAGAAGAATGCCCATGGTCTCCTATGTATGTCGGATTTCATCTGTCGCTTGGATTCTTAATATGCAAGACAATGAGGGGAACACTGCACTGCACTTAGCTATCCAGGCTGGGAGCTTAAGAATGTTTTGTGCTCTATTAGGGAATCTTGATGTGAATTTGAATGTAACGAATGACCATGGGGATACTCCCCTTGATCTAGCCAGAAAGAAGATTCCACGTGGATTGAGTTATGCAGAGGTAATACACTTGTTTTTACTTTCAAGTTCGGCCCTTGAATAAAGTAAATTATTAATGTCACATTACTTCAATTGGTACTCATATATTCCAGCTTGTTTTTATTTCAAAACTCTGAATATTAAATATGGAAGGCCTTGTGTTTTGCTGGGGCGAACCACGGTGCCCTTCGCAAGGATAAGGGCGAGGAAACCTACGACCGTCTAAAGCCAAAGGATGAGGAAAAAGAATTAGAGATGCTGAAAACTGCAGCACAAGCGCTGATTGTTGCTTCAGTCCTAATAGCAACTGTGACGTTCACTGCATCTTTCGCCCTTCCGGGTGGTTACATAGCTGATGATCATATGTATGGAGGCGCGCCGATACATGCTGGGAGTTTTGTTTTTGATGCGTTCATGATGGCCACCACATTAGCTTTCATCTTCTCATCAGTGGCAACCGTCGGCTTCGTGTTTGCTGCAACCCCCATGGTAAACTTGGTTGCCCGCAAAGTCAACTTTCAGGCATCCGTGACTTTCGTCTGGGGTTCCGTCACATCCTTGTCTATTGCTTTTGCATTGGGTGTGTATATGGTGCTAGCCCCTATTACTCATAGTACCGCCGTTATGATTTGTGTTATTGCTCCTGCCGTATTGCTAGGTGCAAACATGCATGCTATTATTAATTTTAGTATTCTTGCACGGCCGTTATGTACTAGGGTAGGTCTAGTCCCAGGTATAGAACGATTATACTGGATGTACGCGCCGGTAGTGGTAGGTGCACTTGCACCGATCATAGTTACCTTTGGTTGGGCTGCGTTGGCAAGGATCCACCGCCACCGCTAAATCATAAGCATGTGCTTTTCCAGAACTGGTGTTATGCAAGTATTTGATGTATGTTCTGTTTGGCTTGTAACTTTCATTCTGTAAGACTGATTGAATATATTTAAGACATACTCATTGTCACAATATTTTCTTGAATATATATAGCTCCATCTGTTCTGCACCTGTGTTGGTCTTGTCAGACTGGTTGAATATATGTAAGAAATAACCATTGTCAAAAAAATGCAGATATAGATTACATTATTTTTGTTATTTCCCCCAATGAGAGTCAGATCAATCTAGATATGCAGTCGTAGATGAGGAGCTGTTCATGGTTCCTTTGTGGGCTAGCAGCGCTCGTTGGATGACTCGCGGTCGATACATGGCGGCGGCAGTGTCCTTTCCCTTGATATTATCTGCTACCACAAGCAAGGATGTCAGAGTTAGTGGCATGACAATATGACATGATGGTGTCGTCTGATGTAGATCAATCACCAGTTGCCGCTTCGGAAGACGGTGTAGGGCCGCCGAAGAATCCTACAACCATCAAAATCCTACATGAGGTGGGCCCAACCATTAGAAATGGGAACATCAGCCACCCTCAAGAAGACCACATCAGACAAGAATACTGGAGTAAGGTGTGCTACCTCATCTTCTTCGGGGTATTTTTCCTTTAATAAATGGCATAGAAGAAACTCTTCCATGACGCCCTTCTTCTTATAGCGTGGGTAAGTGATCAATACGCTTTCTCAGGATCTGACAAGGAGGTCAGTAGAAAGAGGAATTCGCTTTCTCAGTAGCGAAAGCGCTTCTCTTTGCCCCTTAACTTAATACTTTGAGATTGGTACTTCTTAGAAAGTGGTAAATCCTGGCATTTAAAGTTAGCACGCGCTGCTAGATCCTGGAAATAGCTCATTATCTGGTGGGAAGATATTCTAGTTCCTATTCTAGGCTATCTATAGAAGAATGGAAATAAATATCCAATGGTAGCTTTGTTTCTTTTTTTGTAATAAATTATGTACTTCCTCCAATCCATATTAATGTACTTAAGTTTGTCTAGATACACATGCATCTAGTCTAAATACTTAACTAGATACATATGACTCTAGACAAAGTTGAGTCTATTAATATGGATCGGAGGTAATAGAATGTTTTCAAAAAATAAATCCACTGTTAACTTTCCCAAGACATATTCTAGCTCACTTTTAACATTTGTTTACGAAATATTGAAAAACATGGTAACTATCCAATTGTTACCTAGATCTGAAGTATCTTGGTAACCTTCACCAGAATCGTAAATTCACGGTGGATTTGATATATAGTGCTTTGCTCCAATCAGATGTGCTTTTGAGCGTCTATAGACCCAAAAGGTAATTATAAATGCTGTACAAAATAAAATATAAACTGAGAACATGTATAAGATGTATATATGCACTTTGTTGTAACTAAGCTTGTGTACCCACATAATGTTGTGTACTCAGGCTAATATACGACACCTTGCTAAACCCACTATAACAGGTTTATAGTCGGTAATTTAGAAAATTGATTATTTTTTTTTAGCGAAACTTGGCAGGAGCTCTGCCTATTCATATATAGAAGAAGAGAGAACAAAGGTCTTACAACCCACACGACAGGAGATTCACATGCGGATTACTCCCCAAGCTGAACAACACGCGGCGGCCCCGAAGGGTGCAACACACCTGAAACCTGACGAAGTTCCTCATAAGCAAGGAAGGCCACCTCAAGATAGGCTTGGCGCCTACCATCGAAGATGCGCCTGTTTCTCTCCTTCCAGACATTCCACATGATGTAGGTGATTCTCGCACTACGAACACGAAAATTGATTATCATACATCGAAAATAAACATGCATTATGAACAAAAAACAATGCAATGGGTGGGTGTATCATAGAGCAACAGAGAGCCTCATAGGTAGCCCGCGGAAGTGCTCCACGAAAAGAAAATGGAATTCCCGGAGAACACTGGTGCTATTTGGATCTGTAACAGTGGTGACTTGTTTCTTTTGCCCCATGCAGTCCCATGAAAAATGAAGTGAAAAAAGCTGTTCAATCACTGTGTGGTGTGTGAACGTTTCTGAAAGAGAGAAGGATTCAAATCTCCACCGACAGAATAGCTTCTATTTAAAGAAGCTAAGCTATATATGAGTATGACACCACCAGGTCGTCGTTGACAATTTGGAGCGTGGTGGGGTGTTCATGTGGCCTTGCACAACTCGAGGGCATCGTGAAGATAAATTACAAGAGTGTAGGTGTAACTGGCCTCAGCACATCTCGGGGTCACCATGAAAATAGATTAGTATACGAGTAGGTTTCGCGCCAACCTTCATATGGCCTTGCACATCTAGATCTCGCGGACATTGTGAATATTGATTAATACAAGTGTAGGTTTAGAGCACATAGACAGCCATGTTGCCCGGAAGAATCTTCACCATTAATTGAACGAGAAAACAATTAAGATAGGGACTTGTGAGAGGGAGAAAGCAACTAGTAATTTAAAACACGACTTGGTTAAATGGAGAAGAGAGAAGACTTGGAACTTGTTGTAAGATTTAAGAGTGCACCGAGATAGGAGTTGGGAACACAACCAACAACCTCATACACTTCATCCAACTATCAAACCACACATTAGCCATGGACGCAAAGCTGATGGTGGCCACAGACCCTGGCGATGTCAAGAAGTTGAAGGATGTCCTGAACAAGGAGGAGGATGCCGTGGCGATGGTCGTGGTGACGGCAACAAGCAAGAAGCCTTCCGAGGAGGAGAAAGATCCACATCCACCCCCCGCTGGTAACATCAACCCCCTACTGCTTTCATCTGCTCGCAGGGGTTCCTGTGGGGATTTGAATGTCCTCCTCGGGATGAAAGCTACAGCAAATCCACCAATGACGATGCATGCAGCTCATGATGTAGAAAACCAGCGTGCTGCTTCGCTTGCAGCTGAGGCACTCCTCAGAGGCGTTACTCCTGATGGGGATACTGCACTACATGTGGTCGCCGGTAATGGGGATGACGAGAATTTCTTGAAGTATGCCGAAATCATCTACGGCAGGGACAGGGACCTCCTGTTTGCCGGGAATCGCAATGGTGGCACACCCCTGCATTGTGCTGCCCTAGCCGGGAACTACAAAATGGTTTCCCATCTCATCAATCTGGCTGGACGTGAGGGTGCCGACATGAAGCGCACGTTCTTGAGAATGGCAAATCATCGTCACGAGACGGCCCTGCACGAGGCTGTCCGATTTGAAGATGGTAGAATTCTGGGTCCAAAGGAGAGGGCATTGCTTGATGCTGCTCCTAACCTCCCCCGAGAAGAAAATAATGAGGATGATAAAATAGTCAAGCTGCTAATGGCTGTTGATCCCGAATTGGCGAATTATCCCGCAGGTGGTATTTCACCCTTGTACCTGGCCATCTCCTTGGAGAAGAGTACCGTTGCAATGACCCTATATAATAGGAGTGGTGGCAAGCTCTCCTACTCCGGAGCAGATGGACAAAATGCTTTGCATGTTAGTGTTCTCCGGGACGAAGGTACGCACAGTATGCATCTATTTTTTGAATCAGAACTTGCCTACCCACTGATTTTTACCAACTCTATAAGTTTGTGCGTTGGGAGGTAAATTAGTAAATTACCATTTTTTACCAGAATGGCAATTCTCAAATATTATCACTTGTTCCGTCACATTGTCACCAATACAAATCATTGATTGTAAGCTATATCGTTGATCATCTATAAACTAAATACTCCGCCCATTTCTTATTACTCCCCGTATTAGAATTGTTTGACGTCAGTCACACTCTTCAAAGTTTGAGGAAATATATACAAAAACTTATTAGTATTCACAATACAAATTTCGTATCATTAGATTCATGAAATATATTTGATTATTATACTTATTTGATATTGTAGGTGTTGATATAAATTTAGTCAAGCTTGGAAGAGTTTGACTTTACACAAATTTAATACACAGAGTAAAAATACAAAGGAAGTACAGTGTCCAAGAGAAATTGAGTGGGAGACATCTTAAATCATATTTTTCTTAACCAGTTGTCTGGTTTACATATGTTATTCAACGTTTGTGTCATTGTTCTTTTCTAGTAGAGCGCACCCATAAATGGGTACACTGTGACAGGAAAATATGAGTAGATTTTTTTAGAACCACAAATATATATGAGCAGATGCGGCACATAGGGTGGCATAGAGATCAGCTATTTGAGGAGTACTCCTTCGGAAGGCTTCGCAAATATGACTTTTGGTGTGTTCAGATCGCACTACGTATCACGTGCTGAATACTTCCTTAAATTTTAGTTTTTTTTATTTTGTGTACGCGTTTTTGTGGTCTAGATAGATTTTTTTTGGGTTTTTCGGATTTTCAGTTTTCACATGGCTTTTCTTACATTTTGTACATCAAATTGAAAAAAAAAGATAAGTGGAGAAATATTTTTTGTTTTTACGAGACACGATCATGTCTTTCGTGGAGGCAAGAGGCACGCGCATGCCTCTAGAAAAGAAAAAATCGTGCCTCTCGTGGAGGCACAAATTTGCTTTAGCAAGAGGCACACGCGTGCCTCGAAAAAACAACAGAAAAAACATGTTTTTTCGAAAAGCATGATCGAGCTTCTCGTGAAAGCACATATTTGCTTCCTCGAGAGGCACACATGTGCCTCTAAAAAGTGAGCAAACGCGTTATCTTTCTTTATCTAAAGAGGCACAATCGTGTTTGTCGTAGAGGCACGTATTTGCTTCCGTGAAAGGCATGCTCTGTGCCTCTAAAATGTTAAAACCTTCTTTTTCTGACAGGTGTGACCGTGCCTCTCATGGAGAGACACACCCATGACTACTCATGAAAAAAAAGTTTGTTGAAACCTATTAACACGGGACCTAGTATCTAAGGTATTGATGGAGTAATCCAAGGGTGAAAACGATTCCTGATTTGGATGCACGGTTCTTTTCCTTCTTGGATTTTCCCCTTTCGTTGAAGCTTTAGTTTTATTAATTTATACTTTAGCATTTCCATTTAAGTTTTCAACTTTCTGGTCTTTTGTTTTCTATATTATATTAAGATATATTCTTAGATGCATGAATATATTTTTTGCAAACATATGATTTATTTAATACATGAGCTGTAATTTTCGCATGCAGGAAGATTTTGAAATATGTAAATAAATCTAAGCTAAAATTTTATTCATATATATGTGAGCGTTTTTTCTAGGTACATAAATGTTTTCATCTTTTCCAATAAATTATATCTCCATCAATGAAAACTGATTTTTACATCAGAAGAATGAAAAGTTTGTATAGCCGTAATTTTTTTATTTTTTCAAATAATAATGCTTTTAGGATGCTTTATAATAATGTTTAATTAATATATTTCTAAGTTTTCCTAAGAAGGAACAAAGAACTATACATGTTTTTTTTACTAGCATTCTTGTTAAATGGTTACCGAATGTGGAGCCCATGTAGGCTAGGAATCTTAAGGCTTTGGTCTAACGACATTACATAAATTCTCGCAAACAATACATCACTAACATCTAATACACACTCAAAGAAAGATATAAAGGACTGGGAGCGACCTTGATGGATCCTACCGGAAAAATCCAAAAAGGTTATTCATATCCTCACTCATACACCACCGCCAAAACGGGGCACCACTAGACGTGAGAGCACCTGCCGCACCATCCATTAGTAGAGAAAAGCTCATATATAGCGTGTCAAAAATGTCCTTGCTGGCGTATGCATCCGACACCAAAAATATTGTGCCAGTGATAATTTTTCTATGACATTTCATCCATCAACGTCAGCAGTAACAAAAATAGTAATCGCATGCTAGTTTCTACACGTCATAGATAAACAAAAGTGTCAGTTAAGTGCAATGCTTTTCACACGCCAGCATTATGAAAATAGGAAAAAAACAAAAGTTTTCACCAGCAAGCAGCATCCGAAGAGTGTGGAGTCATCATCGTCAAAGAGTGCGGTACCGTTGAAGGGCGCATCAACATCGTCGCTAGCTACCACCACATAGAGTAGCTACAGATGGATGTATGTATGAATTTCTATGTGGACGTGCAAGACTTGATATATGCAGTATGCGGTGATTTTTTATGGCCTGTTCATATAAAAATATTTATGGCGTGGATGTCAGACAACACGCCATAAGTTATAGGTTTAATTTTTTTGAATTTTAATCTAGTTATTAATGGTGTGGTATCCATTCGCACACCAGAAGTACATTTAGTATTAATGGCGTGGCAAAAAAATCACACGTCAATATTAACTTGTGCCGATTTTGATTATTGGACCCCACATGCTACTGACGTGAATTTTTAACGACACGTCAACAGTAACATATATAGTTGTCATACAAAAATGCCAGCGCCACCACTATTTAAAAGAAAATTAGTAATGGCATGAATAGAAATTGATGCGTCAGCAATTAAAGTTAAAGACAAGTATTTATATACTAGTGATCGCCACGGTACGCCAAAACACTAACAACTGTAGTGCCGCCTACATGGCCATGAAAGCCAACTAACACTTGTGCCACACGCTCCATTCACAAACATTGTGTCTCCCACCACTAGGGCCGCTACCCAGCATCGAGACAACCCCGGCCAACATCATCCAAAGGCACTTATAGACCTTACAAACGGCGGAGCATTCAGCAACAACCCTGCCCCGAACATCGCCAGATCTGATACCAGCAAGCACCTCTTATCAATATAATTCATCTCTATTTCTTTTTACTCCGCGTATTAGCTAGGTTTATCCTATGTTAAATTTTATAAACTTTGAATAAAATTATATTATACTAACATCTACAATACTAAATAAATACAATATGAAAGTTATTTCATGAAAAATCTAATGATATTTATTTTTTTATTGTAATGTCCGTATTTTTTTCCTATAAACTTGATCAAATTTGAGGAAGATTGACTTAAGAAAAATGTAATATGCGGAGTAAAAAGAAACAGTGTGAGTAATAGGAGTTAAGATGTACTCCTTCCTTTCCGGTTAAAGACCCACACATATCTAGATCGAAAAATCGACCAATGTAATATAAATTATGTATCGTGAAAGTTATAGTACCATTAAAAAAGAATAACGTTTGAAGTTTCTAATGGTATCTTTTGTCATATGTAACTCGTATTACGTTGGTGAAATTAGTGATCTAGGGATGCACCAAGTCTTATAAATCGGAAACAAAATAATATTGTTTATGATTCCTGCATTGGCTAAGGGGCCCACTGGTCATATGCTGCCACTTCATTGGCTTGATGTGCCTCAATTTCTTAATACACACCATAATGGGAAAATGCTAAAATAAGAATAAGATATATACTGTATTTTGACATGGTGGGATCATGGTTTAAGTTACGTTCCATGTAATGGACAACCAAAATTTTAGAATTTTTAGTATTTTTTATTGTTGTATGTATTGTGCTTTCATTTTATAATACTCCTGTATGTCCTGTTTTTGAGGCACATCCTTATCTCTAGATCGACAAATAAATATAATACGAATTATATCGCACAACTTATACATTTAAAATATAATATTTAAAATTTCTAATGATATAGTTTTTACACACACACACACACAATACGGCTAAATCTAAGGTACATGTATAGAAATGGCAATTTTGAAATATATTTTGTACTCCCTCCGTTCCAAAATAACTGTCGTGAAGTTGCACTAAGGTCACGACAGTTATTTTGGAACGGAGGGAGTACTATTCTAGTAACAATTTGAATAGTATGTTGTTTAAATAAATTGCCACATTTTTTGCAGCATATTACTATATTTTGTAGAGTTTTACTCGGTGTAGAATAATTTATTCTATAAATGCAGTTGAGATCGAGATTAAGATAATTCCTTAAAGATTAAAAATGTGTAGACATTTTTGGTTCACTAATATAAAAGGCCGATTCTTTGCAGTGATGGTACGCTTTCTACTGCGTTGGGAAAAAAGCCTTACTGCACAAGTAGATAGAGATGGGAGTACACCGCTTCACTTTGCTTCATCGTTGTTCACTTCGCTTCATCATCGTTGTTCTTGTCGGATAACTCGAAATCCTGAAAGCACACTCAATAAAATATTTCAAGCTGATCCCACTATACTGTATCAAGCAGACAAGGATGGATCTTTCCCCATACATGTGGCTGCCTCTGTAGGTTCCAGAGATGCCATACAGTTTTTCCATGAAGAGTACCCGGATAGTGCTGGACTGCGCGACACTAAAGGAAGGACATTTCTTCATGTTGCTGTCCAGAAAAGAAGGGTGGATATAGTCTCCTATGTATGCCGTACTTCATCTTTAGCTTGTATTCTGAATGTACAAGACAATGATGGGAACACTGCGCTGCATTTAGCTATCCAGGCCCGGAGCTTCAGGATGTTCTGTGCTCTAATTGGAAATATGAAGGTGAATTTGAATCTATCAAATAGCAACGGGGATACTCCCCGTGATATATCCAGAAGTAAGCTTCCACGTCTTATGGGCTATGGACAGGTAATGCCCTCTACTTTCAAGTTTGCCGCTTGAATTCATAGCATGCTTCATTTTTGTGAATTTTCGCATATGCTTCATTTGGACTGATATATTCTTCCTCTTTTATTTCAGAATTCTGAGATCAAAATATATAGAGCCTTGCAATCTGTTGGGGCGAATTCCGGTGCTCTTCGCCGGGATAAGATTGAGATAAAATACAGTCGGGCTTTAAAGCCAGGGGACGAGGACAAAGCATCAGAGAAGCTTAAAGATGCAACACAAACGTTTATCGTTGCTTCAGTCCTAATAGCAACCGTAGCGTTCGGTGCAACTTTTGCCGTTCCTGGAGGTTTCAGAGCCGATGATCATACGAATGGAGGCACCCCGACACTTGCTGGGATTTATGCTTTTGATGCATTCATAATGGCCACCACATTAGCTTTCATCTGCTCCTCGGTATCTACCGTCGGCTTCGTGTTTGCTGCAACTTCCCTGGTTAGTTTGTCCACCCGCAGCATCAACTTTCACGTATCCGTGTTTTTCATGTGGAGTTCGGTCACATGCTTGTCCAATGCTTTTGCACTGGGTGTGTATATGGTGCTAGCTCCCGTTGCTCGTAGTACCGCTGTATTGGTTTGTGTTATTACGCCTGCCATATTGCTAAGTTCAAATATGGAGATTATTATAAAACTTTTCATTCTTGCAAAACCATTATGTAATAGGAAAGGGCTATGGCCAGCATTGGTACTGTTAGTAAATATGCACATGTTCACAGTGGCCAGCGCACTTTGGCCCTTCATAGCTACCTTTGGTTGGGCCGCATTGGCAAGGATCCACCGCTAATATCTTATGCCTGTCGAGAAGTGGTGTTATGGAAGTATTTGATGTATTCTGCTGGCTTGTAAATTTTCATTCTGTAAGACTGATTAAATAAATGTAAGACATAATCATTGTTAAATTATTTTCATATGTAAATTGCTCTCCATGTACTTTGCACTTGTGTTCGTCTTGTATGATTGATTATATGTAATGCAAATCACTTCTAAGTTTAAACCTGGCTTTCTTGCCCAATTCTGAGGCCATCAGGAGGTTCCGTGACACTGATGTGTGGGCTTTTTTTCTGTGTCAAGTTGCTTTTTACTGCTTTGGGCCACTGGATGCTTCTGCGGTATCAGGAGGTTCAGGTTCATGTGGTGATTTTTAGTTGTGTTCGGCTTTGCCTCCGCTATTGCTTTTCTTCTTCCAGTCGCTTCTTTCTTTCTTTCTTCATTTCGTCGCGCTGGATGGTCGATTGGCGTGCTTCGGGTGCTCCCTTGTGGCTGGTTGCTGGTTTCGTCAGCGATCTGCTGCTCGCTGTTGGCGGTATCGTGATGCCCGTGCTACCCATCAAAGCCTCGGGGGTTGACTTCGCCTCCTCTGCGTCATTTTGTTTGGGATTTGATTTGGCTTAAGGGTGCCGAGATTGGAAGTTTGTGTGTGACGTGGTTGGTCAACAGAAAATCTCATATTTAGGTACCTAGGATTTCATAGGGAAGGAAGGATGCAAGATCTCGTCGGCTAATAGGACGCGGGGATTTACCCAAGTTTGGGGTTCTCATGAGGCAAAACCACTGCTCCTGCTTGTCTGATTGTATTGATTAGAAGGTTACAAGGAGTTCTTCTCGGTGAGATTGCTCTTGTCAAGGGTGGTGGTATCGAGGATTGTGTGTCCCTAGTCGTCGCCCCTCCCAGCCTTTAGCTAGCAGGATGGGTCTCGAAGAGTTCGACTCGGGTTACGGATCAAATCTATCCTAACTTGTCTTGCACTCCAAGCTTCGTCCATCCAAGTCGGCGGGAGGCACGGGCAACTCTGATCTGCTTCCACTCAAAGATTGGTAGATGCAGTGTCTTGGTCTCCTCTAGTGACTTTGTCAATCCTACAAGCTCCATGTACGGCTCTAGTATTCCGGAAAATGTCAGAACAAACTCCCCGCCCCCAACCTTCTGTAAATGCATGTGAGTGGCGACGTGTTCGGAGGTGTGCATCTCAGTTTTCTTTTTGGAAAAGGAGGATAACCCTCGGTGTTTGCATCAGAATGATACGTGCGGTCATATATTATTAAAATCGTAGAATCTAGCATCCGAACAACCTTGATCCGAAAATAAAGCGAAAAATAAACCTAGAGGCCGCATACCTCACGACAGTAACTTCTCCAGATAGCCATTAATCCTATGATACAAAACACATCATAAACAGAAAATACACAATTACTAAGCTATACCTTCAAGAAAGAATCTTCAATCGTGCGCCGATGATAGCGAGTCCACCACAAAATTGAATTCTGGATTCTCATCCCCAGGTGTGCATCTTAGTTAAATGTTGCAATCTGTGTTTAATTTGTGAGGGTTGTAATCTGAGGGAATGTCTAGTTCATAGCCACTCTTTACCACACTTTCCTTTGACTTGTGGCAAGTCACTAAAAGTTCAGTGAACAAATTGATCGCCACACGTATAACAAAATTTGGTAAATGTATATATGTGCATAAAAGTACTGTGAAACAAACTGCGGCCACAAACAGCTGCCACGCTTGTACACAATCTCAGGCGCACAGCGTTGGAGACGGCCGGGTTGGCGGCGGAGGAGATGCAGGTCCACGGGCAACGCCGATCTGCTGCTGCCCGCCCGTTGCCACAAACCGACAGCGCCCCGTCGGTGGGCCGCACGTAGAACAACAGGGGCATACTTTTAAATATTTTTAAAGTCATATATATTCGAATTTCTATAAAAAAATGTACATTTACAAAAAACCACTTCGCCAACCATGTCGCCCAAGCAATCATGGCTGCCCGCTCACACACGAACAGCGCAATCCGTCCACGACCAACGCGCCTCCCACCACCAAGGTCGTCGTCGTGCATCCAGCCTACACTGAGATCACCTAAAAACAATGGCTTTGAGCAGAGTAGCCGACCACCGCACCGGCAAAACCATAGGCAACCCCGCCTCTAGCATCACTAGATCTTCGACCCGAGAGCACCAAGCTCAGGACAGACGAAAGGAAGGAGTGGCTCGCAGCCGCTACCGGCATCCCCTAAGCCGGTGATGGGCGGCGCGCGTCTTAGAGCATCTCCAACGGATCTTGTATCACTAAGAAACCACCATTTAAAAGAAGTTGAGAAAAAATCTCCAATAGTTTCGTAAACCCAAAAAAATATAGTATCCCATAAATTTGCCCCAACATTCCTTACGTTTAGGGGATTTGTCCATCCGCTAAAAATATGGCGCCACAAAGGCTACCTAAAACTTCCGCCGTGTCACCTGCCCAATTATTATCCCACTGCCGCCGATGTCGTGCCATTGTTGCCGCCGCCACGCCGAGTTGTTGTTGCAGCGCCACCGCAGCAATGGCGGTCCGCCCCTCATCGACCGTTGAGCCACAGTGTCACCACATCTCACTTACTTGCGGGCCCTAGATAAGAATAAAAAATTTAGGGAATTTTGATGGGATCTAACAAAGATAACTCTAAAGAATGCCATACAATTTACAGACATCAAGTTTTACAGGACGCTTTTTACAAGAACAGTTGGAGAACTCTTACTGAAAAAAGTGTACACATCTACATATAGCAACGAGTAGACATATACTCCTTCCGTTTTTAAATATAAAATGTATACGTTTTTGTTATAAAAATGTATTTTTTTTATTTTGACCAAATTTATGGGAAAAAATTTCAACATCTACAATATTAATTAAATATAATATAAATATACATTCTAAGAAAAATCTAGTGATTCTGATTTGATATAATTAGTGTTCATATGTTTAGTATACTTTTAAAAAAAGTATTACACCTTATATTTAAAAATGGTGGAAATAGAAGGCAGTAAAATTGCTGTCAGGAATAAAATAAAATTAAGAGTGAACACAGTACAACACAGATGCTTACATCTATAAGCCTCTTTGCAATACTAAACTGACACATTATCTTGAGTTTTTTTTGGAAAAGGAGGATAATACCCGGCCTCTGCATCAGGATGATGCAGGGGCGCAGCCAGCGTTCTGGCGTTGGGTTCAAGTGAACCCAACGAATTTTTGCTGCCACATATACGTATACATAGGTAGTCACGTCTTGAACCCAGTGAAAAACTAAGGTTGCACCCAACAAAAATTGAAACGCATGAGCTAAAAGCCTTTTAGTCCAGAAACCTTCATGTGAGTAGTCCAGGTAAAGCCCATAACTAAACGCATCAGACCCCCCCATTCCCTTGTGAATAAACAACTCTCGCTCGCCCAAGATTGGCTACGATCTTTTCTCTAGTCGTCCCTTCTATCTTGTTCGCTCTGTTGGGGTTCGGGGCAGAAAACACAAATTTTTCATAACCTACGATACCCAATCCCAAGACCTATGCTATGCTGATGCAAGTAACGGACAGAAATAAATCACATACCAGTATGTAGTCCGTTAAGCGGGAAACGTTCCCGCGTGAACGTGGTTGGTGTAGTCGTACCGCCAATCCCCGATGCCGCGCAGATCCACGATGACTTCTGTAGCCATCCGATCCTTGTGGACCGATGACGGGATTACGTCCCCGTCGGAATGTTGCTGATGAAGACCTCGCGATACGACCACGACGATGAAGTAGCACCACAAGTGTAGTGCCTCACGGGATTATACACATACAGTATACCCGGCGTCCCTCCGGGCTCCGAACCAGTAGAGCAGCGGAAAGAAGATGGATTCGGATCCCGATTCCAGCAGCACGACGGTGTGCGTATAGTGGAGAAATCCCCAACCAAGTGTAGACTCCAAACAAGGGGAGTCCACTCGAGGAAGGAGAAAGGAGGGAGAGAGATGAGAACTTATCTCAAAATATGATGAATAAAAGGGCACCTCTACCCCTCCTTATATAGACCAAGGAGGGGTGTCACCCCCCTCCACTTCCGGGGTGGGACTAATCCCAAGGGAGGGGGGTTTTGGCGCAGCCCTAGGGGGGTGGGCCCCCCTCATGGCGCCATGGCCCATGGGGAGGACTCCCTCTCCCCCTAATGGGCCCTATGAGGCCCATATGCCTTTTCTTCCATTTTTAATTATATTTAAATACATTTTAATATTTAATTCAGATAATTAAATAATAAAACATATATTAAACATTATTAAATATATTTTGAACCTTTCAAAATACCCGGAACAACTTTCGGCCTTCATCGGAACAATTCCGGTGTTCTCTCCAATTTCTCCGGTGATCCCGAATCAATCCTTACTGCGTCGAGTACCCTTAAGTGTAACACCCTACGGTCCGGGAAACATCAGACATGATCGAGACAATTCTCATTGATCAATGACTAATCAATTGGACCTGGTTACAATCCTTGATAGCCTCTGCGATTCCATCGAATGAACTTCAATCGCTGTTGGATCCGTTAACCGTGTGCCTGTTCCCTTTGTCCTATGGTACTTTGCTTGTCCGAGGTTTGATCATCGGTATCCAATATACCTAGTTCGTCCTCGTTCTCAACAAACAAGTTTACTCGTTCCCGGTATATTACAACTCCGTGACCTAGTCACACGTTTGCAAACTTTATGATGTAACATCACCGAGTGGGCCCAGAGTACCTATCCGTCACACGGATGGAAAAATCCCTCTTTGATCTATTTGCATACTCATCAACCATCTATTTCGGAATACCCAAAGTGCACCGTTATAGCCAGCATATTTCAGTCAGGCGGTGGGATACAAATCAAAGCATCCTAATAGACAGTAATTACGTATGATCATTACGGTCTAAGGATCTGGTCACTACGTTATAGTTATCGCAATGTCGAACTATGTGACTTGATCACATCGCAACACTTCTGGTGGGTGTATGTCCATCATATCATTATCCAATGATACGACTCCATTGTCAACAGACGCCATTGTCTCATGATCAGGAAACCTTGATCATCAATCGCCCAATGGACTAGTATACTAGGGTTTACTAGGGACCTGGTTGTTTGTATACCACACCTGTATTAATGTTTCCGCTTAATACAGTTATAGCATAGTATCAAACGTATTATGAACTAATGGAATATGCTCGATAAAACACATTTTATTTTCCTCCAGGGCACATTCCCAACAGTCTCCCACTTGCACTAGAGTACAAATAATCTAGTTGCATTTTCTCTGGATCATAACTCCTTATTGATCATGCTTGCCCGTGGAAGAGGTTGTATCAACGATCTGGGTACCATTCAGAACCGTATGTCCTTTTGCAAATCATAATGTCACCTAATTTGACATTCCTTCATTATCCACTATAATGATGAGGTATATATATTTGGCGGTGAAGTGAGACTTCGTTTGCTGTGACATAGCAATGACATCCGGTGGGTCACGCGGACTTTCCCATAGTCATGCACACTTGAAACTCACTAAATCAGAAGTCGAACTTCTTAAGCCATAATATAACTCCTGCTACTTCTAAAGCAGCCACATCAATGTAGATTCAATCCTTAGTGCATTGTATGCAACTTTGATGTCTAACCATGTTTCTTTCAACTTAGGCATTCATTACTATGATATCTCAATTTTCTAGGTTAGTGTTAAAACTTGAATCAACATAACATTTATGGTCAAGTCCACTATCCTTTACAAATTTGAGATGTATCCTCAGTTCTCTTCAGACACTGAAGGATAAACTTAACTCTTTGTTCAATGATTTACTCATAAATCATATCACAACATGTTCTTACTACTAAGAACTTGGGTCACATTACGTCGAGTACATAACTCTGGTTTTATATGAAAGAACCTATGACAAAGGCATAGAGGATCCAACACATCCATTTCTTTCATTAACCATTAACCACTTCTCTTGGATATACAAGTAAGGACCACTTCTTGACTTGTCCCATTCTGAACTCCTTCAGAATCTTATCCAGGAAAGTATTATGACTCAATGTTATTAAACACATATCTATCTTAATAGATCTTCAATGCTCAATACTTATTCATCTTCATTTATGAAAGATTCAAATAATCATTAACACCAACTGCACCATTAATAATATGTTATCCATATATGAGAATGTTATCATGCTCCCACTCAAATATGTCATGCACATATCAAGTCTTTGGATAACACTCATATTGCTCCCACTCAAATATGTCGGCCACATATAAGACAAGGATAACATCCACATGGCTCCCACTTAGATATGTCAGACACATATTAAGTTCAGGATACTAACCACATGGCTCCTACTCAAATATGTCATTTACATATAAGTCTAGGATAATACTCCCATAGCTCCCACTCAAAATATGTCGTCTACATATATCAAGTTTAGGAAACTATTCAGCTCCCACTCAGTTTCATGCAAATGAAGGTTTCCTCGATATTTTGGCTAAGTCAAAAATCCTTTGATCATTCATCAAATCGAGAATTAAGTTTACGAGACACTAGTATCCATATGTTTTTCCAAAACCTTCTTGTTGTACCAATTACAACACTTCTTCAAATACAGGATTTGAGGAAGTCACGGTATTGATAACAATCCTGGATCAATCGTAGTGAATATCCCTTTGACTCAAGCATTGCTACACATTGTAGTCAACCCATTGAATTTGTCAGAAACAATCTTTGTGACAAACCAATCTTGACGTCCCTTTGATGTTCACATTTATTCCTCATAACTCTGAAGTTATTGTGAATATCAAGTAACCTCCTTACTTGATAAGATTCAAGCAATCTTAAATGTAACTCAATATAGGATTTCATGACTCGTAGTCATATCTCGTACTTAGGTCCACCATCGCTTCTTTGTAGTTCGTAGGAATGTCTTGTTCCATTAACATGACAAGTGAATCATGAATATCATTTTGCACCAGGGGCAAATATATATTCTTGAATCCTACCTTTCTCAGTAAAATCTCCCATCATAAAATCATGACCATTATCATTAGTTTCTCCTCTTATTGTAGAGCTTTGCTTCCAGAACATATTCCGTTGCACTACTCTGACATTTGGAGGCAAGGTCAATTACCTTGGTTAAACTTTCACTTTTCTTCCATTACCACATTTATCAAGAACAATTCTTGACAAACACCAATCATAGCAATACAAGTTTTGCTCCTTTTGGTTATAGTTGTGGAAGATGCATCCATAGTTGTCTAAGGATACACTACAAAGATAATTTATCTTACATAAATCAAGCTTCCTAGAAACCACAACACACCATGACATATATAGTGTTGGTTTCCACGAACTCAGATGGTTCCCTATGCTGAAGTGAGTGTTCGCATATTAAATTAATAACTCTAAACAATAATAACGTAACTTGGTAAGAGATAACTTAGACCATACACTATTCAATAGAGTATGATTACGATGTTCAGGCACATCAATCAATATTGAAATGTCTCAAAACATTGCAATTTGTGGAACAACTTTCACACAAGTCTTTATGCCCAAGACTAACTCAAAATATTTGTCACTTTGATCAAATCGTAGAGACTTGTCTTTCTTGTTAATTTAATATCCATATTTACTCTGAAATCCCTTTTGATCATATCAAATTATTTCAGACTCATGTTTCATTAGTGAATACAAATATTCATCTAAGTCCACATACGAAGTTCACGAAATAATGAAATTCACCACATGCTGACATACGATACATCACAATGTATGATACTCAACAATCAGTACACATTCCGTTTACCAGAATGCGAGGTTTTAGTCATCTCACCTAAAAGGCATGGTTTGTATGTGTCAAGAGATCAAGTATCTTAAGACATCATCATACCATTCATGACTTAAACTGTAGTGTCATTATTAAGCCTGGATATTTCTTGGCATTACAATATTTCTTATAAATGATCAAACAACTATCATCAATATGAGAATAGCTCATTCATAATCGTAATGTGACCATAAGAGATATCATTCATAAAAAGAGAACAACTGACTTTTTTCTCACTGATATGAATAATTGTCTTCGCGAGATGCAAGACACACTAATAAAGTCCCCATTCAAACGATCATAAAATTTATTCATATATTAATCAATTGATAGATGTAGAGGGAGAGTGTTGTCGACCATCAACTATCTTGATTGTCGTCAGCACACATTGTCACCTCATCCCTTTCAAGCCACTCTCAAGCAGTAAGTTCAAGCATCGAATACTTAATCAACCACAATTAGTGTTTCGTGGGAAAGACATTTATAACTAGTATATCAAATATACCTTCTCCGTCAATGACCATTCCTGCATTGGTTCTACTCTTAAAGTTCTTAACTTTAACCATGACCTCATGACAGGTGAACGATTCTCCTTCATGACATAGTCCAGGCACGGTCTTTGTAGCTGGGAGGAAACGGATGCAATTCCCCAGTTATCGCAAAGTAACGAGTCATTCAGTAGTCCAAGTTATACACAAGGTATTCATGTATCTTATACATTTTCCATGTGACTTTCTCAGCAGGTTGTTCCTTCCACCATGGTTGGAAGAAACCCTGTCCATATACTCATATTCCATTACTCTGATTTGTGACCAAGTGTTTTCAAGTTTCACCTAGCACGTCATACGTGTTGGTTAATATGCATTCACAATTCAGACTCATAGAACGAAGTATGGTGTATTGGACAGTCATTCATAAGTGACGGTGAGTGCGATACTCATCATCACCTTCCTTGATTACGGAGTTGTCAGGTGTATCTCCTAGCAGTTCTTCGTATTATGTTTAGCAAGTCATTACTAATGAGTATGTCTCTAATGGTGTTGGTACACATCAATGAAGTAAGACCCATTTATCTTAAGTTCTATCATACTAAAAGAGCCATAGTTCTAAACATTGGTATGACGTTATCTACAATGATATTTGCTAAGACATGAAGATTAAGTTCATAATATGGAGTTCATGTTTCAAAAAACAATTCTGGAACTCCCACTCAGACAAACATCCCTCATAGTTTATTCTAAGTGATTACACGATCCTTGAACACCATACCTCCCCCGATCGTCACGGCCATCAGTATGTTGTTCAAGGCAGGCCATCATGCCAATCACATCACCCATGTGACTCATGCTCGACCTTTCGGTCTCTTGTGTCCCAAGGCCATATCATATACATATGCCAGGCTTGCCACCACACCCTATGTGATTTGTTGCTGTGTCATGCAAGGCCATATCATATACATATGCCAGGCTTGCTACACCCACCTCATGTGAACGAAAAAATGTTTGACACACGTGTGACACGTGGTGCCTCCATAATGTAGAACTTTCTAGGTGGTGCTCACTAGGGTAAGGACACTATGTTGGTTTTAGTGAGGGATCATCCTATTATGCTACCGTCGTATATCTAACATATTAGCAAAACAGGATGCAACATAAATCATACATGCTATGATTCCCCCCGACATGCAAATTAAAGTTGAAAACGCCTTTCTACTTTATCTTTTGCAAGTTTTACGTGGCTGCTAGGGGTTTCGAGAAAAGAACCGCTTTCTATCCTGCGAAAAACAAGCCACAATACCAATCCCACAATTGTCTCTATTACACCCCTGTCGGGGCCCTCCGTTGCAAACATCTTCGCACCGCTAATGCAGAGAGACAGACACCCCCCCAGCCACTTTATATGGTACAAGCCATATGTCAAGCGTGGAACCAGTCTCGCGTAAACGCGTAAGGTCGGCCGGGGGCCGCTTCATCAAACATTGCCGCAACGCTAAATGAGTACATGTGAGAGGGTAACAATTGGAGAATCGATGCCCACATACTAGATGTGTTCTATCCGTACAATACATCTACGCATAGCCTTGCTCTGATACCACTGTTGGGGTTCGGGACAGAAAACACAAATTTTTCATAACCTACGATACCCAATCCCAAGACCTATGCTATGCTGATGCAAGTAACAGACAGAAATAGATCACATACCAGTATGTAGTCCGTTAAGCGGGAAACGTTCCCGCGTGAACGTGGTTGGTGTAGTCGTACCGGCAATCCCCGATGCCGCGCAGATCCACGATGACTTCTGTAGCCACCCGATCCTTGTGGACCGATGACGGGATTACGTCCCCGTCGGAACGTTGCTGATGAAGACCTCGCGATACGACCACGACGATGAAGTAGCACCACAAGTGTAGTGCCTCGCGGGATTATACACATACAGTATACCCGACGCCCCTCCGGGCTCCGAACCAGTAGAGCAGCGGAAAGAAGATGGATTCGGATCCCGATTTCAGCAGCACGACGGCGTGCGTATAGTGGAGAAATCCCCAACCAAGTGTAGACTCCAAACAAGGGGAGTCCACTCGAGGAAGGAGAAAGGAGGGAGAGAGATGAGAACTTATCTCAAAATATGATGAATAAAAGGGCACCTCTACCCCTCCTTATATAGGCCAAGGAGGGGTGTCACCCCCCCTCCACTTCCATGGTGGGACTAATCCCAAAGGAGGGGGGTTTTGGCGCAGCCCTAGGGGGGTGGGCCCCCTCATGGCGCCATGGCCCATGGGGGAGGACTCCCTCTCCCCTAATGGGCCCTATGAGGCCCATATGCCTTTTCTTCCATTTTTAATTATATTTAAATACATTTTAATATTTAATTCAGATAATTAAATAATAAAACATATATTAAACATTATTAAATATATTTTGAACCTTTCAAAATACCCGGAACAACTTCCGGCCTTCATCGGAACAATTCCGGTGTTCTCTCCAATTTCTCCGGTGATCCCGAATCAATCCTTACTGCGTCGAGTACCCTTAAGTGTAACACCCTACGGTCCGGGAAACAACAGACATGATCAAGACAATTCTCATTGATCAATGACTAATCAATTGGACCTGGTTACAATCCTTGATAGCCCCTGCGCTTCCATCGAATGAACTTCAATCGCTGTTGGATCCGTTAACCGTGTGCCTGTTCCCTTTGTCCTATGGTACTTTGCTTGTCCGAGGTTTGATCATCGGTATCCAATATACCTAGTTCGTCCTCGTTCTCAACAAACAAGTTTACTCGTTCCCGTGATATTACAACTCCGTGACCTAGTCATACGTTTGCAAACTTTATGATGTAACATCACCGAGTGGGCCCAGAGTACCTATCCGTCACACGGATGGAAAAATCCCGCTTTGATCTATTTGCATACTCATCAACCATCTATTTCGGAATACCCAAAGTGCACCGTTATAGCCAGCATATTTCAGTCAGGCAGTGGGATACAAATCAAAGCATCCTAATTGACAGTAATTACGTATGATCATTACGGTCTAAGGATCTGGTCACTACGTTATAGTTATCGCAATGTCGAACTTTGTGACTTGATCACATCGCAACACTTCTGGTGGGTGTATGTCCATCATATCATTATCCAATGATACGACTCCATTGTCAACAGACGCCATTGTCTCATGATCAGGAAACCTTGATCATCAATCGCCCAATGGACTAGTATATTAGGGTTTACTAGGGACCTGGTTGTTTGTATACCACACCTGTATTAATGTTTCCGCTTAATACAGTTATAGCATAATATCAAACGTATTATGAACTAATGGAATATGCTCGATAAAACACATTTTATTTGCCTCTAGGGCACATTCCCAACACGCTCATCACGGGTCGGCGCATCGCCTAATCTCCAGCGGCGAGTCCCCAAGGAAGCAACAACAGGCCGGCACGCAGTACAAATTTGAGATACAAAAGATCACAGCGTCCCAAGCTCTTCTTCTCCTTCTTATGCATTTTCTATCTAGCCCAGAGCGGTAAAGCCCTTTGCCCTAATTTCTAATTTACCTTTCCTGAAGTTTATTTGATCTAGGCCGTGGAGCGATATTTCTCAAAGATAAACCAATCATCGTTATGATGTAGGCACTTCTAGACCACCTGTTAGATGTAGTAATGTGCATCAAATATCGTTGATGTAAGTAGTCTTATGAAGCCATCTATACCGAGTAATAATATTAGGATGATCCATGTATTATTTGTGTTGCGTCTTTTCACGGATCACAACAAGGAGAAAGTTCGGAGTGAAGCATTGGCAATTAATGACTGAAGCGGTTGAAAGGAGACATTCTAAATTGTGAGTAATCGTATTTCTGTTGATTGATAATATTATACACATATCAAACGAGGGACAAGGATAAGCTGCATCCGAAGTTATGAAATTATATTAATACCACTATACTAACAATATGTAAACAAGACATATTTATAATTTCATTGAAACGGTATGTTTTACAATTTTTTGTGTGTGAATGTTGTAGTAGTATTTTGTTCTCAGTGTGTAAAATATAAGCGTCAAAATATTTCTATTTGGTATATTGTCTTTAGATGCTATACTCTTGTTATATAATTAATTGTGTCAAATTCGACATTGTACTTGATTAAGTCATAGTACTTAATTTTTAGGACAATCATTGAGTGAACCCATTAACTAAATTTTCTGGCTCCGCCCCTAGGATGATGCATGTGGCCATTTTATTAATTATTCATCAAAGCCTTACAAAATAATACATCATCTTGAGATAATTGATTGATCAATTGTAGTCTTTTTATTTACCTTAGCTTCGCATCTACTACCTTGAGTGCACGTTGCACAGATCAGAAAATCTATCAAGGTGTCACGCTCCGCATCAAGCTATATTAGCATGCATGTCGCGAGTTCAAAGGAAAGAATTGATTAGCTTTAACTAAAGCAAAACCCGAGTCCGGGCCAACACCATGTGGCCTGGATGAATCTCCATCAGCTCATCATTAAGACAGAAATACTCCCTCGTTGACAGAAATACTCCCTCGTTCCAAAATAACTGTCTTAGCCTTAGTACAATTTTATACTAGAGCTAGTACAAAGTTGAGACAGTTATTTTAAAATGAGAGGAGTAGTTGCACGTGTATATCCATGCATCTCACATTCATGAAATGAATCCTTACTTTAATTTAAGGGTCTGTCTACGCGTGTGCCTTATGCCTAGCTGGCATCCACATGTCATCGTAGAAGCGATTTGTATCTCAAATGACCATTAAAGCCAAGTTCTTTGACCTCCATCGTAGGTTTTCGAAGTTGTTGTACTAAAGTGAACCCACCTGCCAAGTTTTTGTAGCTAGAGCACAATTACCTCTTTGATTAATATTTTGTGAAGTCTCAATCGGATTGATATCAGCGTAATAGTTGCAACAACGTCTTTATTGCATTCAAGTCATTAATTGTAATATAGAACAGACTCTGTTGCAAAGTCCTCAATAAAAAGAAAGGATTGTGTAGACCATCTACAGAGAGCAACGAGTAGAAATATACAAGGCAGTAATTTCTATCAGGAATAATGGATGGATCGATTGTGATCCTTCACATGCTTTCTGGGGGGCAGTGTACTAGTTCGGAACTGGGACTAGGACCCTCGTAATTCTCTGGTTGCATGCGTGGCACACGAGCGAGTTACCGAACGAAAGCTCCATGCCTTGGCACCGGTGACGGCGACACCCGTCGGTGCCGCGCTCTTGTCGAAGACGTCATCGTCATGGATTTGATATTCGTGTCAAGGTTTCGGATGAAGACCTTTATCTGGCTGGACTCGGCAGCGGTAACGCTCTGCCTTGAGAGCGTCGTACTGAAATTTAGGTGTGCTAGAATGTTGCGTGGGTGTGTCTAGTTTTTCGATGCTTCTTGCGAAACATGTAGATATATGCGTGTGCCGATTATCTTATGAGCAGCTGTGTAAATGGATTAATTCATCATCTTGTATCAACCGACTGTGTATCTTCTTTGATTCCTTTATCTTTCTGAGTTACCTACCTTCGCATCTAGTACCTTGAGTACAGGTTGCACAGATCAAAAAATCGATCACGCACGTTGTCACACTGCGCATCAAGCTAGATTAGCATGTCGTGGTTCAAAGGAAAGAATCGAGTAGCTTTAGCTTTTTTGTTAGACAAGAAACTAAACTAGCTAAAGCAAAAGCCGAGCCCACGCCAACACCATGTGCCCCGGAAGAATCCCCATCAGGTCATCATTAATCCAGAAACAACAGAGAGAGAGAGAGAGAGAGAGAGAGAGAGATAGGAATGGGGAGCACCCCCCAAGTTCCAACCCCATAGACTCCATCCAACCACAAAACCACAGAGTTGCCATGGACGCCAAGGTAATGTTGGCCACAGACGGTGGCGATGTCAATAAATTGAAGGATGTCCTCAACGTGGAGGATGCCAAGGTGACGGCGACGAGCGAGAAGCCTTCCAAGGAGGAGCAACCCCCTGCCGGCAACATCAATCCCCTGCTGCTGGCATCGGCGCGCGTCGGCTCCTGGGAGGCGCTGAATGTCCTTCTCCAGAGGGAAGACGAGAAGAAGCCACCAATGATGCTTCCTACTCAAGAATTTCTTCAGTTGCTACCGAGAGGCAGCAGCGCCCAGGGAAGAGCTGCTCCTCGAGATGTAGAAGAGGGCGGCGACCTCCATCCTGCTCCTTCGGTTGCAGCTGGAGAACTCCTCAAGGGCATCACTCCTGATGGTGATACTGTACTTCATGCGGTCGCCGGGAACTGCTGGGATGGCCAGGAATTTCTGGAGTATGCCAAGATCATCTACGACAGAGACAGGGACCTCCTGTTTGAGAAGAATCACCTGGGTGACACACCATTGCATTGTGCTGCCCGAGCCGGGAACTCCAAAATGGTTTCCCATCTCATCAATCTGGCTGGGCGTAAGGGTGCCGACATGAAGCTCAAGCTCTTGAGAATGGAAAATCATCGTCACGAGACGGCCCTGCACGAGGCTGTCCGATTTGAAGACGGTACAGTTCTGGGTCAAAAGGAGACAAGAGCATTGCTTTCTGCTGCTCCTGGCCTCCCCCGAGAAGACCTTGCACCAGAACCAGAAGAATGGAATATAGTCAAACTGCTAATGGATGCTGATCCCGAATTGGCTAATTATCCTCAAGACGGCGTTTCACCCTTGTACCTAGCCATCTTGCTGGGGAAGAGTACCATTGCACTCACTCTCTATGATAAGAGTGGTGGCAATCTCTCCTACTCCGGACCAGATGGACAAAATGCCCTGCATGTTGCTGTTCTTCGAGACACAGGTACTCACCAAAAATACTTAATGCTGCATCTACTTTTGGCTTTTGGTTTATAATATACAATTATCTGAATTCTTAATTTATCGTATACCCCATTTCATTCAGTTGCTTCATCACATTTTAAGCTATATATGTGAAAATACTCCACACAATAAATGACACCCGGTAAATAGACGATTTTCCTACTCGGTATTACAATTAATAATTTAAAATAGCAAATTGTTCCAAAAAACATGGACCTTGATAATGCGCCGAACATCAGGGCGGAGGCATGGCAACGCAGAACGTTTTCGGTGGTAAGTTTAGTGGCGAGAGATGGCAAATATAGTTGCTAGGCCTGGCAACTGAATTTTGTGCTTCAGTTCATTTTGCATCGGAAACTTGCCATTTTTGTCTGCGCATTACCGGCATCTTTATGATAATCTTGCCCTCTAAAAACTTCACGGTGGAGGTGCTCCCGCCCAGACGTGCGGCAGTTATTATTTCTGATTTTTTCCAAATGTTGACATATGGATGCTTTAGATAATTTCTTTGTTTTTTAGCCATTAAAAGCATTTTAAGGCGTTTACCACATACTGAAATTTGAACTGGTAGTCGATAAAACAATGTGCAAAAATTGGATGAAATGTCATAATTGTGTTATTGAGTCTATAATTAGGATTTATTATTGATATAAAAAGGAATTCCAAGCATCAGGTTGCTAAGACGCGACCCCGAACATAAATTTTATTGGTTTTTAAAAAATGCTAACAAAGTCTGAAAACTTGGCATGGTGTCATTTGATTATCCCTAAAGGTTGTGGTAAAATTGAAGAAGATTCCTTAAAAGTTGTCACGTAGACTGCTTAGAAACCGAACCAACTCTATATGTTTGTGCGTTGGAAGGTAATTTACCATTGTGTAGAAGAATATGCAATTGTATATATTCTAAACAATGGTAATTCACGTATATCCCATTTTATTCACTTGTTTCGTCACATTGTTACCAATCTATATCGTTGATTTTATGCTATTGTTCATCATCTATGAATTAGTATGGTGTCGTGCAGGAGACAATTTAAATTGTACTTTGTTTAATCCGATATCTGGCCTGTATATGTTATTAGATTAGTACACATAGATCACCAACATCTTTATTGTATATGAATTTTAATACTCCCCCGATCCATATTAATTGACGCACACTTAGTACAACTCTAGTACAAAGTTGTACTAAATGTGTGTCAATTAATTTGGATCGTAGGGAGTATCAAATTCGTATTTATATAATTCGTTTAATGTTATGAAGCGTCACTTAATAAAATAAAAATTGTTTTTTGTGACATTATCTTTTATAGTAGAACGCGTCAGTAAGTGTCTACGCTGTAACAGTCTAAGCACACGCAATAGATAGGGGAAAGAGACCTAGACATTTTTCCAGGCCAGGCTCGGTTAGGAAAGCCCGACGGAAAAAGAATCCAGGCCCAAGCCCGGGCTGGCTCGATGGTCGGGCGACACAAATCGGCCTCAAGCCCGATTGGCCCGGACCGATCTTTGCTGAATTTCCATTTCTGTTAAAAACCAAGCCTGGCTAGACCCGACTATCGAGCCCAATATTCAGGCCCAAGCCTGACCCGATGTGCAAGCCTGACCCAAGATTTTTGGGTCGGGTCGCATCGGGCCGTTCGGGCTGGGCTGCCCATGGCTAGGCCTAGGGGAGAGCAATGTCCATGTCGCCACTAGTGGACCTAGCCCAGTAAGTGATGTTTTCTTTTCTTTTTTAGTTTTGGTGTTTATTCAGTCTTTAAAATTCAGTTTTTCTTTAATTTTATTAATTTGTATGTTATGATTTTATTCTATTTTTTACTATGTAATTTTTATTTTCTATATTATATGAACATATATATTTAACCTTAAAACCTAAATGAAAGACTTATACTAACATGTTTTAGTTCGTCAGTCACAGTCCCAATGAACATATATTCTTACATGCACGAACAAAATCTTGCAAACATATGAACTTCTCTCGAATACATGAGCAGTTATGTTGATACACAGAATATTGTAATATAAGATAAAGTTTTTTTGTCATATGTGTGATGGGTATATCAAGGTTTTCATATTTATGTAAATTATTCCTTCAGCGTTTAAAATAGATTTTTAAAAGTTTTAAAATATAAAAATGTGAATTTAGTATAGACGTAATTTTTTCTATAATATTAGTGATTTTAGTAAGATCTATAAAAATATTGAAATATTACATATCTAAGTTTTCTAAGAAGAAAAAAGAAATTTTCTTCATGTTAGATGGTCACCTAATTATGTGTAGCCCACGTAGGCAAGGGCCTTGTTTGCTCGCAAAAAAGACGGCAAACAGGAGTGCCTTAAAGTGAGCCCATCACGATCATTTCCAAGACATCACAATTATGACATTTACTTTCTTTCTGAAACTAAGAGGGTCTTAAGAGTCCATTTATATATTTAGAGCCACGTTCAAATATAAGCATTTGAAATACCCCTAAAAAAATAAGCCTTTGAAATCAATCCATGTAAAAATATAGTGTGTCTTACCAAACAAGGCTTCTTCCTCACATTAAATATAAAGCAACGACCATCAATTAAAAAACACGCTACTAATTAAATTGAGATTGAGATTAAGATCATTACTATTCATATGATTAAAAATTTGTAGAGACTATTGGTTCATTAACATAAAAAGCACATTCTTCGCAGTGATGATGGATTTCCTATTGCGTTGGAACAGAAGCCTTACTACACAAGTGGATAGAAATGGGAGTACGCCGCTTCACTTTGCTTCGTCGCTGTTCTTTTTGACCAGCTCGTATGTGCGTTTTGAGCTCCTCCGCAGACCCCCTTGGTGCCGTTATGTAAGAATGACTCGAAATCTTGCACGGTATCAAGCGAACCCCATGGCACTCGATATGGTATTCAAAGCGAATCCCACGGCACTGTATCAAGCAGACAAGGAGGGATCTTTCCCCATACATGTGGCTGCCTCTATAGGTTCCAGAGGTGCCATACAGTTTTTCCATCAAAAGTGCCCGGATAGTGCTGGATTGCGCGACACTAAAGGAAGGACGTTCCTTCATGTTGCTGTCGAGATAAGAATGCTGGGCATAGTCTTCTATGTATGTCGAACTTCCTCTTTAGCTTGGATTGTGAATATGAAAGACAAAGAAGGTAACACTGCACTGCACTTAGCTATCCAGGCTCGGAGCTTGAGGATGTTTTGTGCTTTATTTGGAAATATGGATGTGAAATTGAATGTAACAAATAACCACGGCGAAACTCCCCTTGATATATCCAGAAGCAAGCTTCCACGCGGACTGTATTATAGGCAGGTAATACACTCTGTTTTACTTTCAAGCCCACCCCTTGATTAGAGTAGATCATTCATGGCAGATTGTTTTCATTTAGTACTCATATATTCCAACCCTTTTTATTTCAGAACTCTGAGCATAAAATAAATGCGACCTTGCAATCTGTTGGGGCCAACCATGGTGCCCTTCGCCGCGACAAGATGAATGAAAAGTATAGTCGGGATGTAAAACCAGATGAGAAGGACAAAGAATCCGAGAGGCTGAGAAACGCAGCACAAGCACTTATCGTTGCTTCAGTCCTAATAGCAACTGTGGCGTTCAGTGCAACTTTTGCTCTGCCTGGAGGTTACAGAGCCGATGATCATACAAATGGAGGCACGCCAACACATGCTGGGAGATATGTTTTTGATGCGTTTATGATGGCCACGACATTAGCTTTCATCTGCTCCTCAATGGCTACCATTGGCTTTGTGTTTGCTGCAACTCCCATGGTGAGCTTGTTTACTCGCAAAGTCAACTTTAACATATGCGTATTTTTCATGTGGAGTTCAGTCACATGCTTGTCTATTGCTTTTGCACTGGGCGTGTATATGGTGCTAGCTCCGGTTGCTCGTAGCACCGCTGTTGCGGTATGTGTTATTACTCCTGCCGTATTGCTGAGTGCAAGTATGGAGTATATCATTAAATTTTGTATTCTTGCACGACCGTTGTGCGTTAGAAAAGGTCTATTCCGAGGAATGTTATGGTTACTAAATACGCACATGTTCATGGTGGTTGTCGGTTTCTGGCCATTCATAGTTAGCTTTGGTTGGGCAGGGTGGGCAAGGATCCATCGCCAACACTAAATCATAAGTAGTATGTCCTTGTTCAGAAGTCAGTACTGTTGTTATCGAACTATTTGATGTTTATTGTGCTGGATTGCTGGCTTGTAACTTTCATTTTGTAAGACTGACTGAACATATGTAAGACATAATCATTGTCAAAATATTTTTCTAAATATATAGCTCCATATGTTCTGCACTTGCACCAGTGCTGGTCTTGTCAGGTGTGGATATTTGACATATGATAAAGAAAAGAAAATTCAATGGCTTAAGTTCGAATTTAATATTTGCATTTGGATATGACTTATAAGTATACCATCACCAAATAAGTATTTGCATTGTGTATTCTAAAGACACCGGGTCTCTGAAAAGTGATAACTCAATCCACCTAAAATGCGGATGTAAGAGGATGACTGGAGCATAGCATGCCATGTGTCCTGTTGTTCCATTGAAGATGGTTTGCGCTTAAACAACAAAAAATAAAACTCATTAGTACATGATCTAGTCTGCTTATATTTGTGGAAGTCTTTGCATTAGGGTATTGTCGGGCCCATCTATGCAGTTTCTAGTTGTTTACTGGATGAAGTTTCTAGTTGCATAATTGCATCTATGCAGCACTCTGTTTTCAGCGGAACCCACACTAGTGGACAGACGCCCATATTATCCCGGTTCATATGGGTCTTCGGTCCCGGTTCCACAACCGGGACCAATAACTCGGGACCAATGATGATCCCGGTTGGCCCACGAACCGGGACCGAAGAGGCTCCACGTGGCCAGGCGCGCAGCGAGGGGGGGAGGGGTCATCGGTCCCGGTTGATAGTAAGAACCCGGACCGAAGAGGCTCCACTGCCCCCCTTTTTAGCCCTATTTTCTGATTTTTTTTCATTTATTTATTTTGTGTTCTGTTCTCAATTAAATGGTACCATATATATATAAATTAAAACAACAATGAAGGAACCACAATATATATTACACATTATCGTCACGAATATATCATATACACCATCTCATTTCTCGTGCTTGGTCGAACATGTATTACACAAACGGTACTCACACGAGTTCGATCTAATTTACATCGGTCCTTGGCCGCTTGTCTTCCAAAAAATGAGGGTGAAAGAACTCTCCGGTCGGAGCTATGACATGGTCTAATAAGAATCCGGCGATTTCCTCTTGAATTGCTCGCACGCGTTCTCGTGGTAGAAGACCGTCCCGCATTCGTTCGATCTAATTAAAATAAAGGGATCAATATATATGAATGAAACTAAACACAATTTAACGCAATAAATTAAAGTATTGAATGTTGTTTATCGTACTTCAATTTTCCTTATGTTTCGGGTTGCGGCCGCCTCTTTGGTCGTCTGGCGAATGAACTCACAGACATAATATCCACATAAGTTATTCCCGGGTCCCTGTCTCAAACACTTTACGAGAACGGAGATCAATGAATATTATAATCAGCATGATAATTATACTGAAACTAGAATCAAAAAGATGCACGGATCTAGCAAGTAGTACTTACATTCAGTGATTCAAATGTAAGCTTTGCCGGAAGACCCGGTGTTTTGGCGGTGAACCGTTTCCAAACCCTCTGGAGGCATGCTTGCATGTCCTCCCATGATTTCATAGATCTGCGTCCCGGGTCCATGACTTTTACTACTCCTTCGTCCGGAACAATGATCAACAGAATAAAATGGAAGCTGCACACGCATAAAGAGTCAATTATACGCTTAACACCGAGCAAGCAAAATAGAATGTGTGCGAGACAGTAACACTCACTCGAAGTTGTAAGGAAATAGTATTTCCCTTCTTGTGCCGAAATACGTCAACGATTGCAACAAATTATTCTCTGTCTAGTTGGGCTTCTCTTTGAGAGTTCTTTCATGAACGAACTGGCAGTCAACGAACCCAATGTCATAGATTTGTCCTTTCTTGCATTCGAGAATCTTCATTCTGCATATATAATTAGTTTAGTGATGAGTGTAAGATTGTACATGAAACGAATGAACTGAGCTAGAAAGGCTTGATCACTGAAATTAATGGTACTTACAGACAATATGCACTGACGATAGATTTGTCGATGGCGTCTCCATTGTAAAACTGAAATAATTCTGAGAATTCAATCAGATCGAAGCCTTGTCCATGCCCGTAATGCTCGTTCTGAAATTTAGCGTAGATCCAGTTTTCGGATTTAGCAGATTTTTCCATGTACTAGTCATGCAATTTTTGCATCTTTGTTGGTAGATCCTTGACTAACTCGGGTTTGACGAGAGGATACCCGTGTTGGTATTGGTATGCCGGTACGAATTCCTCGTCGTTCCCGAACTCATCGAGACGGCTCAGGTAATCAGTAATAGACAATCCTACTGCCTGGGCTTTTGCTCCGTACTGTCTTATAAACTCCGGATCCTTGTTCGGATCATACGCATCGACCTGATGCTGTTGGGGGCGCGGCCAAGTGTGCACTTTGAGCGGTTCGGTCGATTGTTCTTTCTGTAGTCCGAGCTGGGCAATCTCTTTTCCGACTCTCCGCTCTTTTGCCTCAGCCGACTTTGTAATGGAGCGTCCATAGTCTGATGTGAGCGGTATGGGGTTGTGAAGCTTCTTCTTCAGTTCCGCGCACACGGCGTGATCTTTTGGGGTGCGCGGGAACAATGGCTCTATCGGCTTCTTCTTGTTGGCCACATCAATCTTCCACTTTTCATAAGACATTTTTACGGACACTTCCAGGTCCTCAGGTGTCATCTCTCCGGGTAGCTTCTTCATATTCTGATGAGGAACTTTTGGGAGGGGTGATCGCTTACGTTTCGGTGATTTCTTGCTGCCCCTCCTAGTATAGGTACGCTTCCGCTTCTGGCTCTGAGGCTCAGGAGATGGAGACGGCTGAGGCGACGGTGGAGATGCCTGAGGCGACGGTGGAGACGGCTGAGCCGGAGAGTGGTGAGGCGGTGAAGGCGATGGTTGCGGTGAAGAATGGTCACGTGGCGGCGAAGGTGGATTTCTCTTCTGAAGAGTGGGTGACCTTGGCGGCACATAATCTGGAAGCACGATGTGCTCCTTTCGCCATAGAACACTCCCCTTTTTTGCTTCTCCTAGTTCTTTCAGCTCCCCATCTTCACCTGCAGGGTGGTCCAGCTTCAGCTCCTCATAATCATCCATCACATCATCCACCATGACGACAGCGTACCTTTCTGGAGTCGGGTTGCAAAGATAAGTTGGTTTCTCCGGGATTGATAGGGCCATGCCGACCGCCACCGTCACCTTTAAGTTCATCACTTGCACCTTAAGCTCACAACGTGTGCTCTCCGTGATATAATCCACTGGGTAGCGTTTAGGAGCAGCCGTTGTCAGTGCATCATCATCATCCTGCTGGAGCTGCGTGGAAGCTTGGGAGCTTTTCCGATTCGATGGGGCGCCGGTAGCATCGAATCCAGTTTCTAACAAGAGCTGTTGAGGTTGGCCGCCACTTTGCTGGCTAAGTCTGCCGATCAGCTCCTCCGCCCGCTTTAAGCCTTCTTCTACATTACGCAACCGCTCTTTGGTAGCCGTTTTCTCAGCCGCATTCGCCACTTTCTCTCTCTCAGCCGCCGCTTTCTCAGTTGCCTCCCTTTCCTTCCTCCTCTGATGGCTTTTATCTGGATATTTCTTGCTTTCCGAAGGGAAGGCAAGTTTCCAACACTTGGAGCCTGGCGTGCCTCGTGCTCGTCCTGGGTGTTCTTTATTTTTTAGGGCGCGTGTGAGCTCGTCGTCCTCTCTATCGGGAATGAACCGTCCCTCTTCAATATCACGTACTGCATCTCTAATATCATCGATGGGCAGCAGGGGATCATCTATGTGTGACTGGTTATATGTTGCCTTCCCATCTTGGTCCAACGTGCCCCCATGGCCGTAAAACCAGTTTCTTGTCCGTTCGTTCCATGTTGTAGGCTCTGGAGTGATCCCGGCATCAAAATACTTGGCCTCAATTGCCTCCCACCTAGGCATGCAACCGGCGTAGCCAGCAGGCCCCATTTTATGGTGGTAAATCTTCTTAGCGGCATTCGTCTGATTTATTTCAGACCTTTGCTGCGCGTGCTCCGATTTCTTGTACGCCACAAAATCATCCCACTGCTCTCTTATCTTACCATAGCCGTGTTCGAAATCCGAAGTCTTGTCTAACTTGACAAATTTTAGGTACAAGTTTTTCTTCCAATTCTTGAATTGCTCGGCCATCTTGTTGAGAGCAAACTTCTTGACTCTAGCCTCTAGCTCCAGTCTAGCTGCCGCCTCCTGAGCTGGATTATCCACCTCTGGCATCCGCAGGAGAAAATTATGCATGAGCATGTTCCAAAGCCTGTCTTTCATGGTGTCGCACACAAACGAGATTGTAGGGTCCTTTAGCTACATCAATTCTCGAATGGTGATCGGGATGTTGTCCCTCACAAGAGTTCCGCATGCCTTCACAAATTTTTCTTGACATCATCCGGAGCTAACGGTTCGCCGTCTGGACCGACCTCTTCGATCCTATACCTCACATTGTCAGCCAACTTTTTCGTTGGGCCTCGTTTCGGTCTTGCGGAGGAATGGCCGGATCCGGATCCGAAGGGCTAAAAGAAGAAAGAGTGTTAATATATGCATGTACATATATAGCTGCATTTTAATTAACAACATTTTAATCAACCTCGCCGGTGTTTTCGAGATTAAAGGTTCCGCCGGAGGCGGAGCCGGAGCCGACTTGTCTCCCGTCCGATGCTTCTTCTCGGTGGAGAGACTCGTCTCCCTCACCGGAATCGTTCAGAAACCGGCGGGTGACATCTTGACCTTCATTGTCGTTGATCATATCGTGAAGCAAGTTTTCCTCATTTTCATCTCTATGAAATATTGGATCCATAGTATCTACAAATTAAGAATTGCAAACTATTATAATGAAAATCGTAGGCGGCAGCGGTGTAGTCAACGGTAGCAGCAGAGTCTACCGGAGATTAAAGGGGGGTGGAGAAATAGTAAATACACGGCAATCATAGCAAACAATACAAGGCATGACAAATGAAATGCAATCGGTGATCTAACGTAAAACGATGCAATAAGCTCGGCGCTAATGGCGACCTCGCCTGGGAACCACCGAAACTACTCCTGGTCAGTCGGGTACTCGACGTCATAGTAAGCTCCGCTGGGGTACTCCTGCTCCTGGGCCACGAACAGTACCAGGCCCGCCGCACACCGGTGGAATACACCTGACCCGTCGTTCCGCTAAGATACTCTGCGCGGGCACCGTTGGGTCACCCGACTTCTTACCTGTAAGGACATCCGTGTCTCGGGGCCCTAAGGCGGAGCTACGGAGTCGACATCAAGTGGAGCCCCGAGGATTTCTCCTCGATATCTCACACTTGAGGTGACTCGGCAGATCCGTGTTAGGGGGGACCGATGACGGTGTCTGCAATGAACGTACCTGTACAGTTTATATATATAGTTCCACGATCACTCCCAAAGTGATCACGGCCCGCTAGCTAACCTATGACTAGCAAAGCGCAGAGTCTACCAGAGATTAAAGGGGGGGAGAAACAGTAAATACACAGCAAGCAATAGCAATCAATGCAAGACAAGACAGATGAATTGTAAACGTTACTCTAACGTGGTACGATGCAATAAGCTCGGAGCGGAAATTCATCCGGGGATGGATTACCGGCTCCGGGTGATTACCGGATAGGGTGTCCGGAGGGGGGGGGTGATGCCGGAGGTGTCGTGGACATCTGACACACGTGTGGGTTATGTATCCGGGTGAGTTGACCTATTCCGAACAACTTTCGTGTTCGAAATAAATTGATCCGGGTACTTTAGCAGTACCGGACAATTCATCGGACTGGCGGTCCGGAGGGGGGCGGTTCAATGTTCGGTATGTTAGGGGGGTGTGGTAGACATACGGATACCGAATTTGGATTCGTTGAATTTTTCTGAGCAACTTTCATGTATAAATTATTTTAATCCGGATTACGGATTAAAAGATATTAATTAAACAAGTTTAGTACATTTTAAAATCAATTAAATCAATTTCTATTTATTAATTCTTTTATTTAAACAAACAGGTGACACTCAAAAGGGCACTGGCCCACTGTCAGTGGCCCATTAGTGGGGGTTAGGGGCTTAATAGCCGGATTAAGCACCGGGGCCCACCAGTCGGTGAGGTTAGCCTCGGCTTAACCTCGCAGACGACGGCGAGGTCGATGTTCCGGCCAGTTCCGGCGGCCGTTTGAGGCGCGGTTGGGCTCGATGGAAAGCTGCCACTGCCCCGCGTCGATTGTAGCAGTTTCCGCGGCCGAGCTGGACGGAGGCGAGCTCCAGGTCATCAATGGTGGCGGCGGACGTACGGTTCAAATGCCGCGGCGGCTGGAGCCTAAGGGGCACGGGGAGCACGTTGGTGCCAAAGGCGCGAGCCGAGCATAACGGGGAGCGCGAAGCTCATAGCCATGGCGGCGGCCGGAGCATGTAACAGGGGGGAACGCGCTCGGGCCTTAGGGGGCAAGCAAGAGGTGTTGGGGAAGGAGCCGAAGCTCACCAAGGGTCCAACGGCGGTGACGGCGAGCTCAGAGGAGGCGTGGAGGCGCCGAATCGGCGGGCAGCCTGCCGGCGTCGACGGGGAATTCCGCGCGGGGCAGTTGTTTCGGCGTCGACGAAGACGGGATTTGGTGGAGTTGGGGGAGGAGGAAGAAGACTTGCGCGTATATAGGAAGGGCTATTGGTCCCGGTTGGTAGCACCAACCGGGACCAAAGACTCAACGGTCCCGGTTGGTGCCACGAACCGGGATCGTTGGCCTGGGCGGGGAGGGGCGTGGTGCTGCCACGTCGCACCAGGGTCATCGATCCCGGTTGGTAGCACCAACCGGGACCGTTGAGTCTTTGATCCCGGTTGGTGCTACCAACCGGGACCAATGACCCATTTTATGCAAGCTTTTCGACTTCCCACCCTTTTCAAATTTATTATCTTTCTTAATTAGTTAGTTGTTTCAATTTAAAATGATTTTTTGTTTGGAATTTGAAAAAACTTTTAACAGCAAAAGTGCTTCAATTTAATTAACTAATCCAAAACCATTTTTTGTTTTGAAAAAAAAAATTAACTATACAATTTTACAATTTTCAATTAAAAATCCATTTTTCATTTTCCGAGTGCCGAAAGTAGGGTCTTTTTGTGAAGGATCTACCAAATATTTGATGTCAATTTGCACCAACCCATTTTTATATTATGCTAGACCATATTTTATTAACAATTTACAAAAGTTTCTATGTAAAATGTTTCTTATGCACCTCTGCTGAAAAAGACAAATTGCCGCCAATTCAGCTGGAACGGGGTGAAATTTGAACTACAAGTGCTTGATAGATTGCTCTTTATTTTTTCAAAAAAAACATTTCCAAGTGCACAAGTACTCATTTCATCAGAGATCTACAAAGAGTTTTTCAAGATTCCACACCTAGCTATCACCGGCCATGCCCCCCCTCCCCCGTTTTGACCGCATTTTGAAATCGATGCTTAAACAATTCAAAAAAAATCAAAAAGATATAAAACCTTTGCGTTGCATCCTAATTTATGTCCTAGTAACCATACAAACCATCAAACTTGGAATAATGCAAATCTATTAAAAAAGTCTTCTCAAAATGGGCTATCGAGTATGAAGGTTAATGGCTTTCAAGCCAAATGGCCAAAGTTATAGCTAATTTGAAATGATAGTTTTCCCAAATGATCTCATATTTTGCATATGTGTGTATATTAGAATGGCCAACAAGTTTGCCAAAGGAAGTTTTCATTTCCGTTGCACGAAAAATCCATTTTTCATTTTCCGAGTGCCGAAAGTAGGGTCTTTTTGTGAAGGATCAACCAAATATTTGATGTCAATTTGAACCAACCCATTTTTGTATTATACTAGACCATATTTTATTAACAATTTACAAAAGTTTCTATGTAAAATGTTTCTTATGCACCTCTGCTGAAAAAGACAAATTGCCGCCAATTCAGCTGGAACGGGGTGAAATTTGAACTACCAGTGCTTGATAGATTGCTCTTTATTTTTTTCAAAAAAACATTTCCAAGTGCACAAGTACTCATTTCATCAGAGATCTACAAAGAGTTTTGCAAGATTCCACACCTAGCTATCACCGGCCATGCCCCCCTCCCCCGTTTTGACCGCATTTTGAAATTGGAAAGCACTACAATTGGAAAGCATCATGTTCAAACTTGGCTAATTGCAAACATCACAAAAAATCACCAATGGTTCAATACATTATTACACATCACTTGTTTCCTACATTTCTTATGATCGCTTCTTGGGCCGTAACCACGGAGCATCTTCATTGCTTAATGGAATAGTTGGGTTAGTTTTCACTGTGAATGGAGGAATTTCATGAAACTTATCGTAATCTTCGGACATGTCTGTCTTGTCCTCGACTCCCACAATGTTTCTTTTTCCTGAAAGAACTATGTGACGCCTGGGCTCATTGTCTGATGTATTCGTATCCTTGTTTTTCCTTTTTTCGGTCTAGAAGACATGTCCTTCACATAGAAAACCTGAGCCACATCTTTGGCTAGGACGAATGGGTCGTCTGTGTGACCAAGATTCTTGAGATCCACTGTTGTCATTCCGTACAACTGGTCGACCTTTACCCCATCTACATTCATGTTGACCCAACTGCACCGAAACAAAGTGTAACAGCCCAGTTTTTGCAAAAATTAAAAATTTTGTTTTCGGTGTGAATTGTTTGATTGTCTGATTTGTTTGCGGTGTTTGCATCCCCGATTTATCGATCGGCGATTATTTTTCCCCCTCTTATCTCGTACCGGACGGAGACCGACCTTTGCCACCCTGACACCCGACCTTTGCGACACCGGGTTTCACCCGATCACCGTCGCGAAAACCGCACGAGACCAGCCGCAGCCAACGGAACGAAAAACCCTGTTTAATAATTAAACGGGATATTTTTTATAGCGCGCCGGAAAGTGTTTTCGGAACGGTTCCAGCGCGAGGTGAACGCCTCCGGCTCGACGCACCGATCGCGCAGTTCGAAGTTTATCCGAATCGGAGGTACCGCGGACCCCCGGCGGTCAGAAACGTGAGCACCGTGCGCGCGAGGTAAAAACCGATGATGTTTTTGCAAACTGCCAGCCACCGGGGCTATATAAAGACCACCACACTCCCACCCACCTAGGGTATCCCTAGACAGCCACCAGCCCCAGATCTGACCCAAAACACCCCCAAAATCAGCAAACCCTAGATCCCAAGCGATTTTGGCCGTCGGATCGGGCGATCGGAGGGCCGTGGATGCGCCACGTCAGCCCCAGCCATCCTCTTTCTCTCTCTCTCTCCTCCTCACCAACCGCACCCATGGAGGCAACCGCCGCCGAGCTCCGGCTGAAGCCGCCCGCCGCCGGCTTCCCCCTTCCCCGCGCGCTCCCCCCTCCTCTCCCTTCTCCTCTCCTCCTCCGGTTCCCTCTCACCTCTCTCCCTCCCCTTCGCAGGAAGCCGCCGGCCGTCGCGTGCCATGGAGGCGAGCCCGAGCTCGTCAGGCGAGTCGCCGCTCGCGCCGGCACCGCTCCCTCCGACCACCTCGCGCCGCCGGCCCTGGACCTCGCCCCTCACCGGATCCGGCCGCCCCTCCTTCCTCACGCCGGGTCCGCCTCGCCCCCTCGCCGGAAGACGGCCGGCAATAGCAGCCGCCGCCATCACTCGGGACGGGGAGGAGCACGAAGCCAGCGCTCGTCCCAGCCGCCGTGGTGGGCCCTGGCGCCCCGGCCCGCCAGCAGCCAGGCGGCCTGCAAGGCCCAGGCCAGGCCGCAGCCCCCCCCTCCAGGCCAGACGGGCCTCAGCCCATGGGGTGAGGCTGCCCCAGCCTTTTTTATTTTTATTTATTTATTTAGTTCTGTTTATTTTCTCTGTTGGGCCCAATAGGAGTAGTTTTGGCCCATTTAGTTTTTTTTGTGTGCTGCTAGTTTTTTTTATTTATTAGGCAGATTGTATTGTTTTATTGCGGTGCCCGTAACTTTTCACCGGTAGCTCCGATGGAGACGCTTTCTACATGAAAGTTGCTCCGTTTTGCGCGTAGATTATTAAAATGTTTCTTGTTGCCATGTTTGACTTTGTTTATATGCTGTTTGACTGCTAATTACACTGCCTGCCACTATAAACTGTAGCTGCAATAACTTTTTATCTGTTGCTCTGTTTGAAATGTTTCTTATATGTAACTTGACTAGAATTGCATGTAGATTGTGTTTATGCTGTTCTTGCTTGCTAATAAAAATAATAAAATATTGTTTAGGGAAAAACAGTAACAAATGCAATATTTATCGTGGGGTCCACAATAGTTTGCATGTCTAGGATTTCACCCCACTTAAATTGACTAGCATAGATAGTTTACTTTGTGCTTCACCCCTTGCCATGTTTGTGTGCTATACCATGCTTGCTTGAGTTTCCATGTTAATAACCTTTCTTGATCACCTGTAGCTAAACAACTTGAACCACCGTAAACGTGCGGTATCGTCGTGTGTGACGAGTACTCCACTTAAATCGTTAGTAACCGCTCTCGACGGTAGGTGCGATGTCTCGTGTTGCCTTCTTTTTGATGTCTGCTCGTGTTTGCCTCGTAGTAATAGATGCTTGCTCGTTGATTGCTTTCCAGTGTTTACTTCTTGTGTGCTCCCGCGGGTACCTCTCGGAGACGATGCGAGCTTGAGATCGACTACACCTTCGGAACCCGACTTATCAACAGGCAAGGACTATACATTACTTATGATCCATTCTATTTCAACCAGCGGTTTGCATGCTAGTATAGGTTAGGTTCGATGTTTGATCCTACCACATGTTTACAACCTCTTTCAAACCGATACAGCCATGTCCCCTCCCAGCAAACCTTGTACAGCTATGTTACTATTGCTCGTTGCTCAGCCCCTGCTTAGTATGCATGCTTAGGATGCTACGATGTTACCCTGTTACTCTTTGGGTTGGGATATCACCTGATTATTATATTATTGTTGATGATATGATTATTATAATGTTGACTATATTCGACGAAGGATGGAAGGTCTAGGCTGTCCCGCCCCGACGCTTTGTTCCATTCGAGTCACCTAGGATCCGAGTTCCGGGTATTGGTTTTAAGACTGAGCGTGCCTAACCGCGTGTTGGATTTTATGGGGTCCCCTTTTCTTACCTTTCTAGCTTCAAACAATTCTAGAGGTGGCCCAAGCTGATTTACCATTTGAAAACCATGCATATATGCCTGTCGGGTAGCTCCTGGCAGACATCCTTTAAAACAACCCGGACCAGTGAGGACATAGTTCCCTTGCTGGCCCACTTTGTCCGGCTGAGGACCCGGTTTCCCAATGTGTGATTAACCGGCTATCCAAACCTGCGACAGACAGTAGAGACCAGATCGAGAGAGCGGCCGGCTCCTGAGATGGATGTCGACTCACCGGGGGCCACCCGGATTTGTTCGTTGTTAGTTAGAGGGACCTGTCGTTTCGGATCTGTTGGAACTAAATCATAAAATGGTTGCCTGTGATGGGTAGCAACTGAGAGTGATGGACGTGCGTGCGGAGCCTCGTAATGGGCAGTTGGTACACCCCTGCAGGGTTAAATCTTTTCGAGAAGCCGTGTCCACGGTTATGGACGACTTGAGACCTACTCCTTGTTCATAGACAACAACAACTGAGACAATCTTATTATAACTTGATCAACGTGTGCGTGTGCCTTGACTGCTTCTTCTTCGTCGGGATGCGAAGAGGAGGACAAGGATAGGATAGGTGTTATGTTTGCGTAAGTAGCTGATAGCAAGAATTGTTGGAGGCGATTCCTCATCGAATGCTTGGCTTCTTATCTTACTCTCTAGATCGTTAGCCACTTCATAAATGCTAGTGCGGCAGCAACCTCACCACTTACCCCTTCCTTACCGTAAACTACTAGTTGTCCTAGAATGACGAGTGATGAAGTCCTTGCTGGGTCAGATGACCACTACAGTTGGATGCTGAGTACCTCTGTACTCATGATACTACCCCCAAACTCTTTTCAGGGTTCTTGATCGACAACAGGTATGGTGACCGACGTTTCACGTGGAGACTCGACGACGACTAGTTAGGCGGATCCCGGCGGAGGGCCTGGACCCGTGTGGTTATGGGATCGATGCTTTTCTCTTTGCCAGTAGGCATTTGCTTGTAGTCTGTACTCAGACATTTATCTTCCGCTGTTGTATTATATTTGAGGCAGTTGTATGCCGATTGTATGAGATGTTGTATCCTTGTATCTGTAATGTTGTGATATCATGTTGGAAATCCGGGGCATATGACTTCCTCATATGTCGCGGTGGGACCGATATGTGCTTCGTCCCCGGATCTGGATGGAAACATCTAGATCTGGAACAGTACCGCATATCGGGCCTTACACAAAGGGACCTTAAAAGTAGGTCCATAGTCAAGTTCCCATATCTCATCTATGTAACCATAGTATGTGTCCTTTGTACCATTCTCGTTTGTTGCATCAAAGCGGACACCACTGTTTTGGTTGGTGCTCTTCTTATCTTGGGCGACCGTGAAAAATGTATTCCCATTTATCTCGTACCCTTGGAAAGTCAATACAGTCTCAGACGGTGTCGCGGCCAGCAAGTAGAGTTGATTTCCAATAGTGGTGTCATGCATGAGACGTAATTGCAACCAAGTGCCGAAAGTCTCCATGTGTTTGACTTGAATCCATTGGTCATCCTCCCCCGGGAACTTGGAGCGTAGAACATTCTTGTGTTCCTCGATATACGGTTGGACGAAGATAGAACTTTGTAGAACTGTGTAGTGTGCTTGAGTCAAAGAATGCCCGTCCTGAAATATCTTTGCTTTCTTTCCTAGCGTTCCTTTTCCACTCAGTCTCCCCTCATACCGCGATTCAGGAACACCAATCGGCTTAAGGTCAGGAATAAAGTCAACACAGAACTCAATGACCTCCTCTGTTCCATAGCCCTTGGAGATGCTTCCTTCTGGCCTTGCACGGTTACGAACATATTTCTTTAAAACTCCCATGAACCTCTCGAAGGGGAACATATTGTGTAGAAATACAGGACCTAGAATGGCAATCTCGTCGACCAGGTGAACCAGCAGATGCGTCATAATATTGAAGAAGGACGGGGGGAACACCAACTCAAAACTGACGAGACATTGGACCACATCCTTCTGTAGCCTTTCCAGACTTGCATGATCGATTACCTTCTGAGATATTGCATTGAGAAATGCACATAGCTTCACAATGGGTACTCGAACATTTTCTGGTAGAAGCCCCCGCAATGCAACCGGAAGCAACTGCGTCATAATCACGTGGCAATCATGAGACTTGAGGTTCTGGAATTTTTTCTCTGCCATATTTATTATTCCCTTTATATTTGACGAGAAGCCTGCCGGGACCTTGATACTTCTAAGGAATTCAAAAAAGATTTCCTTCTCTTCTTTGGTAAGAGCGTAGCTTCTTAGACGCCCTTTATCAGTATGCCTGTGGTATGGGTCTTTCATACGTTGCTGGTCCTCCCGTGCTTCTGGTGTATCTTTTGACTTCCCATACACGCCCAGGAACCCTAGCAGGTTCATGCAAAGATTCTTCGTCACGTGCATCACGTCGATTGAAGAACGGACCTCTAGGTCTACCCAATAGGGTAGCTACCAAAATATAGATTTCTTCTTCCACATGGCCGCGTGTCCGGTAACGACGTCTTTCGGAACAGATTGACTGGCAGGACCCTTTCCAAAGATTACTTCTAGGTCATTCACCATACCAAATACATCAGCACCTTTAGGGAGCTTAGGCTTTTTCCGGTGATCTGCCTCACCGTTGAAATGCTTGCCTTTCTTTCTCACGATATGATTGGGCGGCAGAAATTGACGACACCCGAGGTACACAACCTTCTTACATTTATCCAAATATATACCTTTAGTCTTATCTAAACAGTGCGTGCATGCATTGTATCCCTTGTTTGACTGTCCTGAAATGTTACTAAGAGCGGGCCAATTATTGATGGTTACGAAAAGCAACGCTCGCAGGTCAAATTCCTCCTGTTTGTCCTCATCCCACACGCGTACACCTGGTTTGGCCCACAGCTCCAAAAGTTCATCGACTAATGGCCTTAGGTACACATCAATGTCGTTGCCGGGTTGCCTCGGTCCTTGGATGAGCACTGGCATCATGATGAACTTCCGCTTCATGCACACCCAAGGAGGAAGGTTGTAGATACATAGAGTCACAGGCCAGGTGTTGTGACTGCAGCTCTGCTCTCCAAAAGGGTTCATGCCATCTGTACTTAGACCAAACCATAAGTTTCTTGCTTCATCTGTAAAGTCTGAGTGGCCTCTCTCGGTTTTTATCCACTGCGACCCATCAGCGGGGTGTCTCAACTTCCCGTCTTTCTTACGGTCTTCTTTGTGCAATCGCAGCAACCTGGCATGCTCCTTATTTCTGAACAGACGTTTCAACCGTGGTATTATAGGAGCATACCACATAACCTTAGCAGGAACCCTCTTCCTCGGGGGCTCGTCATCTCCCTCAGCATCACCAGGGTCATCTTGTCTGATCTTGTACCGACTCGCAGTGCATACCGGGAATTTATCCATACTCTCGTACTTTTCACCGCGGTACAGTATGCAGTCATTAATGCATGCATGTATCTTCTGCACATCTAATCCTAGAGGGCAGATAACCTTCTTTGCTTCGTGTGTTGTCGCGGGCAATTCGTTATCCGGTGGAAGCTTCGACTTCATTATTTGCAGTAACTTCTCAAATCCGGTGTCAGAACAACCAAAATCTGCCTTCCATTTCAACAGTTCCAGTGGGGTACCGAGCTTTGTGCTGCCATCTTCGCAATTAGGGTACAAGGGCTTTTTGTGATCCTCTAGCATGGTCTCCAACTTCTCCTTCTCTTTTCCTGTTTCACAGTCTCGCTTTGCATCACAGATGACCCGACCAAGACCATCAACGGTCTCATCCGATTCCCGTTGTTCTTCTTCATTGTCACCTCGAGGAGCTCCATCTTCTTCATTGTCTTCCATTGCAGTGTCACCGAATTCTTCAGGGGACATAGGATAGCTATCATCATCCTCCTCTTCTTCATTGTCTTCCTGCCTAACCCCTCTTTCTCCGTGCTTGGACCAACAATAATATCCGGGAATGAAACCTCTCTGAAGCAGGTGGCCTTGAAGTGTTCTCGAGGAAGAGTACTCCGCCACGTTCCGACAGTCAATACAGGGACAAGGCATAAAATTATCCACTTTGTTTGCATTAGCCACATTGAGAAATGTATGCAGGTTTGTAATAAACTCGGACCCGCGTCGATCGCTATACATCCATCGCATTCGTGCTTCGATCTGCGTCATATAATTAACCATTACAATAACTTCGTGAATAGTGAAAAGACAACTATATATGCACACGTGCAGTATTTTTGTATCAGTTACAGATGGAGAAGATAAGGTTGCTAACCTCGGCCGAGGATACGGTGTTCTGAGGACCTAAGTGTGGCTCGGACATTTCGTCGAACACCTGGTGTGCAATCAAAGGAAAAAAAATTCTAGCACCCACCCAACCCCAACACAATCCTGAAAATTTTTGAGGCAAAATGGCAAAGTGCTGGTTGGGGGCTTATATAGCCAGGGCAACAGTCCCGGTTTTTTCCAACAACCGGGACCAATGCCTCGCAGTGCACCACGTGTTGGTCGCCAGAGCATTGGTCCCGGTTTGTGGCAACAACCGGGATCGTTGCCTCACATGAACCGGGACCGTTGCCCATTCCAGACGAACCGGGACCGTTGCCCGGCATCGGTCCCGGTACTGAAATGAACCGGGAGCGATGCCTTTTTTGGGCTGGACGAAAGGGGGGTCTGTCCACTAGTGCCAGTTGATTATAGTCCACTTATGTCTTCTAAACCCGGACCACCCACCATCTTTGCATGACACAACAATGAAATGGAATGAATCATAGGCAATAGCTATCACCATGTGAACAGTTTTACTCTTTTGTCGAGATACAGGGCCAATGAAATAATTAGGATTTCCTCTTTTAGAGTTTTTTTATGGTACCCTTCGCTTCCTGTCCAGCTCGGTACTATCCTCTGTCGTCCTCCTCATCCACATTTGAATGATGGCTTACCATTGAAGGATGTGCTACAAGAGAAACCTCCGTTTACCTGTATCAGCTGACCACGGCGGCGCTACTCCAGCGCCGCTTACCTTTTTGGGCCGTGGTTCAGGTGCTACAACAGTCTCTTGGTTCGGATTCGTAGCACTCAGCTCTACTGTTCTCTGCGAATTTAACCGGTTATCCTCCTGGAGAAAATTCTGCGACGATGTCGTCTTTGGATGTCGTTTACCTTCTTGAAGGCGTCACTAGGAAGCTCCTTGTCTCCATTCATCATCCGTTGCCCTTGGTGGTTGGTCATCCTATGCTCTGCTTGGACCCTCTCATGGTTGTCGTCTATTATGGCGAGCTTTGTGCTCTTCGTGTTATCTCGATTCATCTTTGCTCAACAACGACGCAATGATGCCTTCCCACCTTGTTAATCGTGTCGGCTTGCTATGGCGGAGTTTTTAGTCAAGGTTCGTGATGGGTCACTCATTGATTGGTGTTGCTCCTCTGTTGTACCAAGGGGTTGGTACACACACCGGTGTGATGCGTTAGGATAGTTGTTATGTGTTGGAATTGTGATCCCTCGGCGACACACCACTTCCACTCGGCTTTCATGATGATGGTCTCTCGGTTTGCTAGCTAGGTAGTGCCTTTTTCGGGGCGCTCATATGTTCTCACCCTTTGTAATATTTTCTTTTGTGCGTTTTTTGGCCCTTTTTCCCTTATAAACGGGGTCAACTTGTTAAGGTTTTCGATCTGGTTTCCCTTTTTAGTTTTTTTGGCATGCCTACCGCCGCCTCGACTCTTGCTGTCAGGGAGTGCAACACCATCGTGTTTCCATCGGTATCATAGATTCCTAGTAATTAAATCACATGCACTTATCTTACCCAGCGTAGACGTGTCATCCACATCTCCGCGTGCTCCGCGTGCGTCTGGGCGGATAGGTTCTATATTGTTTCTTTAACACAGTACAATCACATACGCTGATAACACGTAAATATACTCATCCATATGAACACACGCACGCACACCCTACCCCTATTTATAAGCGCCTTCGAGATACTTGGTGGATAGGTTATGCATTGTTGGGATCATATCTGAGTTAGTAGCGTGGGGTAAGCCGAATGTAAGACTCGGCAAAGGCATTGCTAGTTAGAACATAGGATCATAGATCTGCCAGTTATATTTTTCCTTGTCGAGTATATTCTGATACTCAGCGTATAGTGACTTTTCTGCAGTGCCTATCACTACGCCAAACTGCTTAGTTGCCTACGGCTTTTGCCGTAGGCATAGCTTAGAAAACCGTCGGCATAAGCTATGCCGACGGCCACCGTCAGCATATGGCCGTCGGGGTCTCGCACGTCAGCAAATCTCAAAAACCCGTCGGCATAGAAAATCCGTCGGCAACTGAGCTATGCCTACGGCAATGCCGTCGGCATATATGGACACGTGGCAGCTCGGGAGAGACCCTGGCCAAGAGCTATGCCTACGGCAATTCCGTCGGCATATATGGAAACGTGGCAGCTTCTAAGAGACCCTGGCCAGGAGCTATGCCTACGGGCTAAACGTCGGCATATCTAATTCCTAAAAATAAAAATAAATTTCCCAAGCACCGTCGCTTGCACCGTTTCTGTTTCCGTTCGAGACGTTACTCCAGTTTCCGTTTCCTTTCCGTTCGAGCCCGACCACAGCCAAACATGTCGAGGCCAATGGAGCTCGTTCGTCGGTCGCGCCGTGAGGGAAGGGCTCATCAGAGCCGAGTCGCTGCCTGCCCGCCGGCCTGACGGAGTCGCGCCGGTGACGGATGCCCGCCGTGGCCGCCCCGCCGTGGACGCCCCACCGTGGACGCGCCCGTCCTCAGAACCCACTGGCCGCTGTCTACCAGCCGGCCTGACCGAGCCGCGCCGGTGATGGAGGCCCGCCGTGGCTGCCCGTCGTGGCCGCCCGCCGTGGCTGCCTGGCCATGGCCGCCCGCCGTGGACGCCCGGCTTTGGCTACCCTCCGTGGCCGCCCGGTCGTGGCCTCCCGTCGTGGCCGCCCGCCGTGGCAGCCCGCCGTGGCCGCCCGGTAGTGGCCTCCCGTCGTGGCCTCCCGCCGTGGCAGCCCGTCGTGGCCGCCCGGTCGTGGCCTCCCGTCGTGGCTGCCCGCCGTGGCAGCCCGGTCGTGGCCGCCGTGGTGGGGAGGAGAGGAGGGGCGCGATGGGGAGGAGCCGAGGAGAGGAGGGGCGTGGTCGCCGTGGTGGGGAGGAAGCCGCCCGCGCGCGTTGATGGAGAGGAGGCCAGCGGCGGGGAGGGGCGCTTCGTCCTGGCGGCATGGGAGAGAACGTGGGGTGGGGAAGGGATAAGGTGGGATGGGAACGTGGGGTGGCTGTGGGTGTGCAAGTTTTTTTTAATGGAAGGGTGGGTGAGGGATGAAAAGAGAGATGGATGGATGGTTAGATCTGTGACATGTCATCAATCCGGGGCATAAGGTCTCCACCAATGAAAAATAACCTTTCATGTGTGCTTTTCTATTTAAGAAAAAATAAGGAAATAAAATAAATAAAAATTCGAAAAATAGTATCCTTTTACACTGAGGTTTTTTATTAGTAATAGTTGTCACCAAAAATTGAAAAACTTGAAATACAAAAAATTTCTTACTTTATTTGCATTTCCCAAATTAAAAAACAATACTTACACTAAGACACAAGGGAGATTGTTTTTGGTACAAGGATTGAAAATTCTATTTTACAAAAATGTGCATATTGGACTGGCCAACAATTTTTCCAAATAAATTTTTTATTTTCTTTGTACGTAAAAATAATTTTTCATTTTCAGAGTGCCAAAATTAGGGTTGTTTTGTGAAGAAGCTACAAAATATTTGGTGTAAATTTGAACCACTCCATTTTTGTAAAATACTAGACCATATTTTATTAACAATTGAACAAACTTTCTATGTAAAATGTTTGTTATACACCTCTCCTGAAAAAGACAAATTGTCGTCGTTTCAGCTGGACCGTGGTGAAATTTGAACAACAAGTGCTTGATAGTTTGCTCTTTATTTTTTCAAAAAATCATTTATAGATGCACAACTACTCATTTCATCAGGGATCAAACAATAGTTTTCCATCCTACTCATTTCAACAAATCGGTGCTTAAACAATTCAAAAAAAATCAAAAAAATGTCAAACCTTCGCGTTGCATCCTAATTTATGTCCTAGTAACCATACAAACCAACAAACTTGGAATAATCCAAATATCTTCAAAAAGTCTTCTCAAAATGAACTATCGAGTATGAAGGTTCATGGCTTTCAAGCCAAATGGCCGAAGTTATAGCTCATTTCAAATGATAGTTTCCTCAAATGATATCATATTTTGCATATGTGTGTATAATTGAATGCCCAACAAGTTTGCCAAAGGAAGTTTTCATTTTCGTTGCACGAAAAATCCATTTTTCATTTTCCGAGTGCCGAAAGTAGGGTCTTTTTGTGAAGGATCTACCAAATATTTGATGTCAATTTGAACCAATCCATTTTTGTATTATACTAGACCATATTTTATTAACAATTGACCAAAGTTTCCATGTAAAATGTTTCCTATACACCTCTGCTGAAAAAGACAAATTGCCGCCGATTCAGTTGGAACGGGGTGAAATTTGAACTACAAGTGTTTGATAGTTTGCTCTTTATTTTTTCAAAAAATCATTTCTAGGTGCACAAGTACTCATTTCATCAGAGATCTACCAAGAGGTTTGCAAGATTCCACCCCTAGCTATCACCGGCCATGCCCCCCATCCCCTGTTTTGACCACATTTTGAAATCGGTGCTTAACCAATTCAAAAAAAATCAAAAAAATAGAAAACCTTCGCGTTGCATCCTAATTTATGTCCTAGTAACCATACAAACCAACAAACTTGGAATAATGAAAATCTATTAAAAAAAGTCTTCTCAAAATGGGCTATCGAGTATGAAGGGTCATGGCTTTCAAGCCAAATGGCCGAAGTTATAGCTCATTTCAAAGGATAGTTTCCCCAAATGATCTAATATTTTGCATATGTGTGTGTATTTGAATGCCCAACAAGTTTTCCAAAGGAAGTTTTCATTTTCGTTGCACGAAAAATCCATTTTTTATTTTCCGAGTGCCGAAAGTAGGGTCTTTTTGCGAAGGATCTACCAAATATTTGATGTCAATTTGAACCAATCCATTTTTGTATTATAATAGACCATATTTTATTAACAATTGACCAAAGTTTCCATGTAAAATGTTTCCTATACACCTCTGCTGAAAAAGACAAATTGCCGCCGATTCAGTTGGAACGGGGTGAAATTTGAACTACAAGTGTTTGATAGTTTACTCTTTATTTTTTCAAAAAATCATTTCTAGGTGCACAAGTACTCATATCATCAGAGATCTACCAAGAGGTTTGCAAGATTACACCCCTAGCTATCACCGGCCATGCCCCCCTCCCCTGTTTTGACCGCATTTTGAAATCGGTGCTTAAACAATTCAAAAAAAATCAAAAAAATAGAAAACCTTCGCGTTGCATCCTAATTTATGTCCTAGTAACCATACAAACCAACAAACTTGGAATAATGCAAATCTATTAAAAAAGTCTTCTCAAAATGGGCTATCGAGTATGAAGGTTCATGGCTTTCAAGCCAAATGGCCGAAGTTATAGCTCATTTCAAAGGATAGTTTCCCAAATGATCTAATATTTTGCATATGTGTGTGTATTTGAATGCCCAACAAGTTTGCCAAAGGAAGTTTTCATTTTCGTTGCACGAAAAATCCATTTTTCATTTTCTGAGTGCCGAAATTAGGTCTTTTTGTGAAGGATGTACCAAATATTTTATGTCAATTTGAACCAATCCATTTTTATATTATACTAGACCATATTTTATTAACAATTGACCAAAGTTTCCATGTAAATTGTTTCCTATACACCTCTGCGGAAAAAGACAAATTGTCGCCGATTTAGTTGGAACGGGGTGAAATTTGAACTACAAGTGTTTGATAGTTTGCTCTTTATTTTTTCAAAAAATCATTTCTAGGTGCACAAGTACTCATTTCATCAGAGATCTACCAAGAGGTTTGCAAGATTCCACCCCTAGCTATCACCGGCCATGCCCACCCTCCCCCGTTTTGACCGCATTTTGAAATCGGTGCTTAAACAATTCAAAAAAAATCAAAAAATATAAAACCTTCGCGTTGCATCCTAATTTATGTCCTAGTAACCATATAAACCAACAAACTTGGAATAATGCAAATCCATGAAGGTATGAATTACTTGTGATTTTTATAAACTATAAGGACTTATTTGCAAAAGTATATTATGTCGCATTTTTAACATATCCAAAAACAGAAACAAAGTGAATATTCATAATCTATGGAAAATTTTACCCCAAATTGATATATAATTTGCATATGTTTAAATTTAGATAACTCAAAATGAATATTTTAAAAACATTAAATTAAAATAATAATTGAAAAAATGTTGCCAGATGGTATAACCGTCGGCATAGCTCTAGCGCCGTTAGTCGGCAGGCAGACCACGAGCCACGTGGCATATATACCGACAGGTATAGATAGGCCGACGGCCTGGGTCATCTTTGCCGAGGGCCAAAGATATGCCGACGGCCACCATCGGAATTTCTATAGCTAAGCCGACGGCTTTTTGTTGCCGAGGGTAAAATGGAAGCCGTCGGCTTAGCTTCAGATATGCCGACGGTGGCCGTCGGCATATCTTCGGCCGTCGGCAACTACAGATTTTGGTGTAGTGTATGGCATAAAGTTTAGCTTCTGAATACATCCAACCCTTATAAATCGAAAAAGTGGAAGTACTAGAGATACCAACGATATCGTTGGTAAATTTTACAGATAGGAACAGTCGTGGGTGCATATGCACAGACACATTTACTATTCTTCTGGAAATAAAAAGGCTGAATACTCGGCAGTAAGGTACGCAGTTTGGGTGCATGCACGCAAATAACCAGAGTCTGAGCTTCCAAATGAAGAAGCGTCACCGTAAGCCCGTCCCTCCAAGGAGACGATCTCCCGGAAACCACCCATGGCTCCAAGCACCGGCAACTCTGCCTGTTCAGATCGAATGACATCCATCGCCTCAGTAACGGACGGCGGTCGCATCGGGTCGTGGTGGGCACACCAGAGCCCTGTGACGAGCAGACGCTCCATCTTCAACCTGTCAAACTCGCCGTCCAGCCTCCGGTCTGCCGCGTTGAGGACCCGGTTCCGGCGGTACATGTCACAGGCCGAGGCCAGCAGCGCCCTCGAGGCTGGACGTTTACCGCAGGCGATCTCGAGAAGCACGACGCCGAAGCTGTACACGTCGGACTCGGGGCTCGGCTTACGCCCGTTGAGGATCTCCGGGTTGATGTATCCGACGGTGCCCGCCACGACTTATGTCGTCTGCGGCTCGGCCCCGTGGCCGACGAGCATCGCCAGACCAAAGTCGCCGAGCTTAGCGTTGCCTGACGCGTCGAGCATCACGTTTGCAGGTTTTATGTCGCCGTGCACGACGCACCCATCGCACTAGTGCAGGTACCGCAAGGCGGAGCCCAGTCCCAGCGCGATCTCGTACCTAAGAAAAAGACAGAGAGTTTGGATATCAACCGCCATTTCAAAAATTCGATGGGGAGATATGATTAAATGTTATCGGATCGGGGAGTACCTCTGTGGCATGGGTGCATGTCTTGGAAAATTAGATAGTGGGTTGTAGCTATTTAGAAATAGAAGATGCGTGGCGAAAACCTATTTATCTTCCCTGCTCGGCTATCTGGCCACACCCAAAATCGTACTCAGTGGGATGAATTGCTTGCTTTGCTTCTGTCTAACTTGGTTTGCTTTCGTCTTCGATCGCCTAGAAAATTAGATTTGACTCCTACAGCAGGTGTCTGCAGAGTGGTGCCGTCCGATTTTAGTATTTTACGCCAGGAACACTTGGAGCAGCCAGTGGCAACGGTTAGGGGAGGAGGAGAGAGACCTGTGGCATTGACCTCAGGTGTGCTGCTCGAGCTGGAGGCTCGATCAGGGGACAGCAGGTCAGCAACAGCGTGGTGCAGAAGATTGGAAGAGGAATAGCGATCGTGGTTTCGTCGATAGATTTATAGGACCCATAGTTTTGAGGAAGATTATGGGTGAAAGGAGCTATGTCGTTTGTTCATCTTTGGATCCAAGGGCGGAGAGTGTGTGTGATTGATGTTGGCGCTGCCTGCTCGTTGCAGCACCCTTCTCCTTCCTCTCGGTTGCCTCACACAACTCAGGAATGATTACAGGAGACAAGGTATTTGGTGAGCTGCTGTCTCACAGCCAAGCTCTTTTCTTCTCTCTATTTTCCCCACTTCAAAGTAAACATGATTACAACCTTAAGTAGCAGACTGACGCACACAGCCGAACGACCACTAGCACCACGATCTACATGCACTAAGTCTAACCCACTAGCTATATGCATGCCCACGTCCGGCCTCTCCACAATGGCCGCACGATCCAGCCGTGCATGTAGGTAACTTACTCAATCTGAACCAACTAATCCGGCTGGACTCTGCACCATACGCGACTTGCCGTTTCACGCAGCAGACAGCCCGCAGCTGTATCGCAGCACACAGCTTCTCAGCATCACGTCTTGCTCTCTGCATCGCACAGCCAGACTTCTCGCTTCCATCGCGCACCTTGCTGCAAGCTCGCCCGACAAGTCTCTAACCTAAACTACATGCATAGCCAAAGCAAACTAAATATGCAGATATATACATTCAAGATTAAGTCCAACAATTGAATACACACATTAGAAGCTTGCTTTTTTGTATTGTTTTATTCACTAACATCAAAAGCATATTCTCCACAGTGATGACAGAATTCCTACTGCATTGGAACAAAAGCCTTGAAGTACACCGCTTCACTTTGCTTCATCACTGTTGACTTCCTTCCGTCGGCAACATCACTTCGTCTGCAGACTCCCTTGGTATTATTCTGTATGGATTCCCCGAAGATCAGAATGGAAGCTCAACATAGTATTCAAGGCGAACCCCGTAGCAGTGTATCAAGCGGACAAAAACGGATCTTTCCCAATACATGTGGCAGCCTCTGTAGGTGCCAAAAGTGCCATACGTTTTTTCCATCGAAAGTGCCCATATAGTGCTGGATTGCGCGATGCTAAAGGAAAGACGTTCCTTCATCTTGCTTTCGAGAAAAGAAAACTGGGCATAGTCTCCTATGTATGTCGAACTTCCTCTTTAGCTTGGATTCTGAATATGCAAGACAATGAAGGCAACACTGCACTGCACTTAGCTATCCAGGCTCGGAGCTTGAGGATGTTTTGTGCCTTATTTGAAAATATGGAGGTGAAACTGAATGTAGCAAATAACAATGGGGAAACTCCCCATGATATATCCAGAAGTAAGCTTCCACGTGGAATGGGCTATGGACTGGTAATAATAATATGTTTTCTGCTTTACTTTCAAGTTCGCATATTGCTTCATCTGGTTACTCATATTTTTCAACCCGTTTTTTTATTTCAGAACTCCGAGAATAAAATAAGCCAGGCCTTGAAGTATGTTGGAGCGAAGCAGGGTTCCCTTCGCCGTGACAAGACCGAGGAAACTTACAGTCGGCAAGTAAAACCAGAGGACGAGGACAAAGAATCAGAAAGGATGAAAGATGCAACACAAACGCTTATCGTTGCTTCAGTCCTGATAGCAACTGTGGCGTTCAGTGCAACTTTTGCTCTTCCTGGAGGTTTCAGAGCGGATGATCATACATATGGAGGATCGCCAACACTTGCTGGGAGTTATCTTTTTGATGCGTTCATAATGGCTACCACGTTAGCTTTCATCTGCTCCTCACTAGCTACCGCTGGCTTCGCGTTTGCTGCAGCTCCCATGGTTAACTTGGTGACCCGTAAGTTCAACTTTATATATCTCGTCCGTGTTTTTCATGATGAGTTCAGTCACATGCTTGTCTATTGCCTTTGCACTGGGTGTGTATATGGTTCTTGCTTCCGTTGCTCTCAGTACCGCAGTGGCAGTTTGTGTTATTACCCCTGTCATATTGCTATTTGCTAAGTCCAAATATGGAGGCTATTATTAAAATGGTTATTCTCGCACGACCATTATTTATTAGAAAAGTGTTCAGAGGATTGGTACTGCTACTGGTGTTCTACATGGACGCAGTGGTCTCTACACTTTGGCCCTTTCTAGTTACCTTTGGTTGGGCAGCGTTGGCAAGGATCCACCGCCACCACTAAATCATACGTATGTGCTTGTCCAGAACTGGTGTTATTCATGTATTTGATATGTACTTCTGGCTTGTAACTTTCATTTTGTAAGACTGATTGACCATATGTTCTGCACCTATGCGTGTCTTGTAAGATTGCAGTTGCAGTATCCCCATTGCTGGCCACCGCATGTAGTGCAGTATCTCCATTAGGAGTGACACCCTTGAGGACTGCTCCGGCTGGAAGCGAAGTAGGCTGGTGGTCGACTCCCTCTTCTACATCACGAGTGGCTGGCACTGCAATTCTTTCCTGGCCATTGCTGCTGCCTCTAGCTAGCAACTTGAGAAATCCTTGAGTAGGAATTGTCATCGGTGGATCTTTTGCGTCTTCCCTCTTGAGAAGCATATTCAGAGCCTCCCAGGAGCCCACACGCGCTGATGCCAGCAACAGGGGATTGATGCTACCAACACATGGATGTTCCTCCTCGGAAGGTTTCTTGCTCGTCGTCGTCGCCACAACCATCGCCAGGTCATCCTCCTTATTCAGCACATCCAAGATCTTGAGCACATGAACACCGTCTGTGGAGTGTGGACACCTTGGGCTAAGCAACCATGGCCTCTCTGTACTTTGATAGTTGGATGGAGTTTATAAACTTGGTTGTGCTCCCAACAACTGCACTCGTTGCGCTCTTAACAAACTGTGGACACCGTGGGTTTTGCTTTTTTATTGTGGCTGCGATCTCCTGCTGTATCCACACACACACACACACCCGCGTCGCCCCTGCGAGGCGACCGGGGGCAACCCTAATCTCGTCGAACCCCCGCCGCCCATCTTCGTTCCTCGCCCCTTGCCGCCGCCCAAGGGCGCGGCCGGGCAAAGCCCAGCTGTAGCCGGCGGCGACGGGGCTTCCGTGTCCTCCTACTCGCCTGGTGCTGGCGCGGGCCTGCCCCCCGGGTAGGAGCGTGGCGCTGCGGCCGAGCGCCACGGTGGCACGGTTGGCTGAGGCGGATCCGACGCCTCAATTCTGCCGGCAGCGCCTTGCCGGTCTGGCTTGTGGGACGGCGCGTGCTGAGGCGGTTCCTGCGGGCCTGCGGCGGCTCAGGATGGCGGCGGCGCAGGTGGCGCAAGGTGGTGGTTGCAGCCCGCCTTCTCATGGATCTGACCGACGATGCGCGGGGCTGGGCGGACGCCGCTGCACGCGCCTCGGGGATGGGCCAGATCTAGGGTTCGTGCTCGGGCGGGCCAGTTCGGAGCCCGGGCGGATCAGAGCTTGCTCTCTGTGCATGCGCGGTTGGGCTTGGCCCGGGAGGTGCTCGTGGGCGTTGGTCGTGCTCGCCTCGCGGGTACGATGGTCGCAGGTGGTGGACGTGGTAGCAGATCGTCGGGTCGCGGATCGATACCGGTGACCTCAGACTTGGCATCGCGAGAGCTGGCTCAGTCGAGTGGCTTGGGCAGGCTCTCCGGTGGCCGTCGGCAGCCTAGGAGTTGCCTCCCCCCGAGATAACTGGTACTGGCTGGGGACGGAGGTGTGGGTGCTGCCTCCAATGATGGAGGCGCCTACCCAGACTCTAGGGCTGATGCCGGGCAGAGGATGATGGATGATCGTCGCTCTTCCCACCGGGGTCGAGGGTGATGTGATGTGGCTTACATGCGCTATCTGGCGGCATGGATGCCCGGGCGGCAGCCCCGGAAGGGGGTCCACAAGGGTGCTTTCCGGCAGGCACCATTGTGGTGGTGGTGGCTCTCCCCCGGGTTGTGTCGGCAACGGGTGGTGGAGCGGTGGGTAGCCCGGACATGCCTCTTCGGGGGTGGTGTCCTGGTCCGGAACTAGGGCTATCCTCTGCATAACCCTCTCGCGACATCGGTGGAACGGGCGAGTTGCCGAGCGAAAGCTCCACGCCTTGGCGCCGACGGCGGCGACATCCTTGGGTGTCGCGCTCTTCTTTAAGACGTCGTCGTGGATCTGCTCTCCGTGTCAAGGCTTCAGGTGAAGAACTCTGTCCGATGGACTCGGCAGGGACGACACTTTGCGCCGTGCTCCCCCTTGAGGGTGTTGTCGTGGAGCTTAGGTGTGCTAGGGTGTTACGTGCGTGTGTTGAGTTCGTGTGCTGTGCATGTAGGTGCATTCGTGCGCCGAGTATTTTAGGATCGGCTTTGTAAGAGGGCTACCTCACCATCTTGTATTGTTGGGCCGTATACTTTGTTATGTTCCTTTACCTATAAAGGGGGCGAAATCCTGCTTTCTTCCGTTTAACCAAGTTGCGTTTTTAATAATAATATAAAAAATAGTGTTTTTAATTAGCTGCACTCCCCCTCGCTCTATATTATTATTATTATCAACTGGCACACATTTGGTTGGAGCAAAGCTCTATACATCGAATCCACCGTGAATTTACGATTGTGGTGAAGGTTCCACCGAAATACTTCAGATCCAGGTAACAACTAAATATTTACTCCCTCCGGTCCTTTTTAATCTGCATATAAGTTTTGTCCGAAGTCAAAGTATCTCTACTTTGACCAAACTTGTAGAAAAAAGCATCAACATTCGCAGTGCCAAATCTATATGATTAGATTCATCGTTAAATGTAGTTTCATAGTATATATATTAAGTATTGTAGATGTTGATATTTCTTAATATAATTTTGGTCAAACTTTGTAAAATTTGACTTGACACAAATCTAATACGCGCAGTAAAAAGGACCGGAGGGAGTACCATGTTATTCAGTATTTGGTAAATAAATGTTAAAAGAAGTTAGAATATGTCTTGGGAAAGTTAACAATGGATTTATTTTTTGAAAACATTGTACATAATTGATACAAGCCAACACAATACACATCAAATACTTGCATAACACCTGTTCTGGACAAGGACATGCTTGTGATTTAGCGGTGGTGTTGGTGGTGGTGGATCCTTGCCAACGCAGCCCAACCAAAGGTAACTATAATTGGCAAAAGTGCACCGGACACTACATGGTCGTGCATCCGGTATAATCGTCTTATACCTGGGACTAGACCTACCCTAGTACATAACGGCCGTGCAAGAATACTAAAATTAATAATAGTATGCATGTTTGCACCTAGCAATACGGCCGGAGCAATAACACAAATCGCAACGCCGGTGCTATGAGCAACAGGGGCTAGCACCATATACACGCCCAGTGCAAAAGCAATAGACATGGATGTGACTGAACTCCACATGAAAGCCATGGATACCTGACAGTTGAGTTCGCGGGCGATCAAGTTTACCATGGGGGTTGCAGAAAACACGAAGCCAACGGTAGCAACGGAGGAGCAGATGAAAGCTAATGTGGTGGCCATCATGAACGCATCAAAAACAAAACTCCCAGCATGTATTGGCGCGCCTGCGTACATATGATCATCAGCTATGTAACCACCCGGAAGGGCGAAAGATGCAGTGAACGTCACAGTTGCTATTAGGACTGAAGCAACAATCAGCGCTTGTGCTGCAGTTTTCAGCATCTCTGATTCTTTTTCCTCATCCTTTGGCTTTAGACGGTCGTAGATATCCTCGCCCTTATCCTTGCGAAGGGCACCATAGTTCGCCCCAGCAAAACACAAGGCCTTCCATATTTTATATTCAGAGTTCTGAAATAAAAACAAGCTGGAATATATGAGTACCAATTGAAGTAATGGACATTAATAATTTACTTTATTCAAGGGCCGAACTTGAAAGTAAAAACAAGTGTATTACCTCTGCATAACTCAATCCACGTGGAATCTTCTTTCTGGCTAGATCAAGGGGAGTATCCCCATGGTCATTCGTTACATTCAAATTCACATCAAGATTCCCTAATAGAGCACAAAACATTCTTAAGCTCCCAGCCTGGATAGCTAAGTGCAGTGCAGTGTTCCCCTCATTGTCTTGCATATTAAGAATCCAAGCGAGAGATGAAGTCCGACATACATAGGAGACCATGAGCATTCTTCTTTTCTCGACAGCAACATGAAGGAAGGTCCTTCCTTTAGCGTCGCGCAATCCAACACTATCCCGACGCTTGTCATGTAAAAACTGTATGGCATCTACAGAGGCAGTAACATGTATTGGGAAAGATCCGTTCTTGTCTGCTTGATATTGTGCTGCGGGATTCACTTTGAATACTTTCTTGCTGCAAAGTGATGAAGCAATATTTTTTTCTTCCAAAAGAGGATCATGCTTGGCCTCTACAAAGAGTGATAAAGCAAAGTGAAGTGGCGTACTCCCATCATTGTCTACTTGCGTAGTAAGGCTCTTGTTCCAATGCATTAGGAAGTCTACCATCACTGCGAAAACATGTTTTGTATGTTAGTCAATCAAAAAGGCATGCATGCAGTTTGTGTATTCAATCATGAAGCAATTATTTTCCTTTGAAATCACTAAGATTTTTTCCTTGGTAAGCCATGTGTAAGCAGCCCTGATCCACTCCCGCGCGGCCGCGTCTGCACCTAAGTACCCCTCCGAGGCGTTGATTTGGAGGGCGGAGACGAGACCTAGGTCAGATTCTCTAGCGACGGTGCTGCGTGGCAAAGGCGACCAGTAAGTGGACAGCGACCACGTGGACCTCTTGGGCGAGTGGCTGCATCCGCAGCATGAGGACGCAGGGGCAGCGACCTAGGGCATGGCGGCGTCCTTTCTCCACCGAAGGTGGGCGACGAGTTGTGGTGGATCTTGGTCTTCCGTCTAGGCGTCCGCCTTAGAGGTCTTCACGCGAAGTTAATAATCTACTTGTGGTCCATCCTCTTTGATTAGGTCATCTACGAGTTCTGGACTTCTCCTTCGAAGGAAAAAAAAGGATTGGCGCATATGGCGCTTTTAGGACACCTTGATTGGACATAGGTCATTTGTGTGCACACACAACATCGGCATAACTGGCTTCACCGGGATATCGCGAAGCTCGGATATGCTCCCGTGCAGATCAGACATGAGTTCATGTGAGCTTGGTGGTGCGTGACTTGCAGTGGTACCCTTCGCAAGTCGGGGCGGAAGCATTGGAGGACTTTGTTTTTGGTGCTCTTTTGAGTACCGAATCGTGATTTACAGGGTGAAAAACCCAAGGTTTGGCTTTTACTGGTTGTGTCTGGCAATGAACTTGTTGAAGGCATTATTTTGGGAATGCGTTTTTTAGGGTGAATACCTAAGATCTTTGACCAGGCAACGGCAACGCTTATGCATTCTTTCTTTCCTGAAGGTGTTGCTTTTGGAGAACCTCCTTTGTAGTCCGGGTCTCTTTGTGGTGGTTAGAGTGCTGCTACTACGGATGATTGATCATCGTGGCTGGGTCTTTTTTTGCTTTATTTTCATTTTCTTCCAATCGTGTGCTCCTACTGCGGGTAATTGATCTTGGGTTTTGCTCGGGTGAGTCAGACTTGGGCCCGAGGACAATCGGGGTGGCTGCCCCAAGTAGGTGAGGCGAGGCTCGACTCGTGTGTATGAGGTTTCTCCTATTGCGGGTACATTGGTTGTTGTTGGTGGTCTTGGTCGGGAATGCGGGGGCGGTGACCCTGGTGGTGGGAGGCGCGGTGCTCGTGGGCGGAGCTCGTGGCTCGGGTGTGGGATGGCAACCATGGCCTTGTGGGCGGCTTGGTGGTCGGTGCTCGGCGACACTTCATGGTATCGGAGTAGGAGAGTGCGGGCCGAGGTGTGATGCGTGTCTCCCTAGCCAGGCCGATGGCGGCGGCGTCCGTGGACTTCGTTCCCTTCCCGAAGGCGTTATCGTGGATACTCTCTGCCTTCGGAATGCTCCAGGTGAAAATCGTGATCCTTCTAGATTGGACAGCGGCGGGACCAATTAACGTTAGCCTTCCTGAAAGCGTCGTTTCTGTGCAACTTCATCTTGTTGTTGTAGTTGTTATGTTTTTTTTTTGAACCGGACTATTGCCCCTTTCCATTACTCACATAACGGAAATACAAGGGTTCGTTGTAGTTGTTATGTGCACCATTGTATCTATCTTTGGATGGGTGTTGTGTGGTGTCGCGTTGTATGATTAGGTTGCATGGTCGTTGCTTTATCTATAAAGTGGGGCAAAAGCTTTTTTGATTAATACCAGTAACAAGATAGATAGGTATGGATATGAGGAAGCAAGTGAATTCAAGGGGATATACGTAAATTAAAAGTCCAAACAATGGTGTATTTAATGGGTACAAACTAGTGCAGACAATTGTGTATTTAGTCAATTTTAAGCTATAGGCCATGAAAATTTATTTGTCGAGAGTAGAAACATATAGAGTTGATTAAAAATACTACTAATAAACAGCCAAAGTTCTAATAATATATGCATTTAGTGGGTACCTGTGTCTCGAAGAACACTAATATGCAAGGCATTTTGTCCCTCTGCTCCGGAATAGGAGAGATTGCCACCACTCATATCATACAGAGTCATTGCAATAGTACTCTTCTTCAGCAAGATTGCTAGGTACAATGGTGAAATTCCATCTGGAGGATAATTGGCCAATTCTGAATCAGCACGCATTAGCAGCTTGACTATATTATTTTCTTTCTGTGCGCCGTCTGCATCATCCTTATGACTTTTACTGTCTTCATTTTGGGCACCGTCTGTCTCATCCCTCTTATTATTTTCTTCTCCGGTGGGATCAGCAGTATCAAGCAATGCACTCTCTTTTGGACCTAGAATTTTGCCGTCTTCAAATCGGACAGCCTCGTGCAAGGCCGTCTCATGACGATTATTTTTCATTCTCAAGAGCCTGAGCTTCATGTCGGCACCCTCACGCCCAGCCAGATCAATGAGATGGGAAACCATTTTGGAGTTCCCAGCTCGGGCAGCACAATGCAGTGGTGTGCCACCCTTGTGATTCTTCTCAAATATGAGTTTCCTGTCCCTGTCGTAGATGATACCGGCATAATCTAAGTAATTCTGGCCATCTCCATTACCGGCGACCACATGTAGCGCAGTATCCTTATCAGGAGTGACGCCTTTGAGGAGTGCCGCAGCAGCAACCGAAGCAGCAGAAGCAGCAGGCTGGAGGTCGCCGCCCTCTTCTACATCTCGATCAGCAGCTCTTCCCAGCCGGTCGCTGCTGCCTCCCTCTAGCAACCCAAGAAACTCTAGAGTAGGAAGCATCATTGGTGGCTTTTTCGCGTCCTCCCTCTGAAGAAGGACATTCAGCGCCCCCCAGGAGCCGACGCGCGCCGATGCCAGCAGCAGGGGATTAATGTTGCCGGCAGGGGGTTGGTCCTCCATGGAAGGCTTCTCGATCGTCGCCGTCACCAACTTGTTGGCACCGCCGCCCTCTGAGTCTGTGGGCACCATCACATTGGCGTCCATGTGGTTTGGTGTTTGGATGGAGTCTATGGGGATGGGACTTGAGCATTCCTATCTCGGTGCACTCTCTATAACAAGTGCCAAAAGTCCTCTTCTTGTCCGTTTAACCAACTCCTTGTTAATTATCCCTCTACAAACGAAGTCATTTTTAATTGGTCTCTCTCTCTCTCTCTCTCTGTTTCTATCTGTCCAGTCTTATTTTAATTGTTCTTAGCTTAACGATGACCTGATGGGGATTCTTCCGGGGCACATGGTGTTGGCGTGGGCTCGGCTTTTGCTTTGGCTAATCTTGTCTCACAATAAAGCTAAAGCTAATCGATTCTTTCCTTTGAACGAGGACATGCTAATCTAGCTTGATGCGCAGCATGACACCGTGTGTGTGATCCATTTTCGGATCTGTGCAATCTGTACTCAAGGTACTAGATGCGAAGCTAGGTAACTAAAATGATCACAATCCATCGATCCATTATTCCTGGTTGAAATTACTGCCTTGTATATCTACTCGTTACCTCTTCATGATTAAGGGCATGATGGACATTGTAAAATTATTAAATTCTAACCCTATTCAAACCACGGATTGTCCTCGCTCACCAGGCCATAGGCGATTCTGCTATGAAATATGGTAATGGAAAGCTCATCGTGGTTCTGTCTATTCTGTAGCTTATTGTTGTTAGTTGTAGGGCTCTTTAGCCTCTTCAAGGTGTTCCGTGTTCAATACACATTAGATGAATTTTTGGATAAAGGGTTTTATTACTCAAAAGATCTAAGCAAGTACACCCGGCCTCTGCATAGCTAAGATGCACACAGCCGCAAGTCAACAAAAAAAAGAAAAAAAAAAGCACACGACAAGTTACAAATGAAGAACTATCGCCACTCAAGGTAGCTCTAAACGTAGACAAAAATAACCTTTATAAGTTTATAAAGGGGGTGTACCGAAGCACAGCTCGGGTTAGTATACGTTTGGTAAAAAGACCATACTACCTTTTTACATTTTAGGGAGGGGGGTGTACCGAAGAAGTCCTCCTCGTTTTTTTGGGCAACGACTGTATGCAAAACGTGTTATTCAAGCCGGGAAGCTTCCAGGAGGAGCTTTTTTACGGTACCTTATACTGCTAATAAACGATGAGCGGTATAGATCTAATCTGGGCGTTGATTTATTTTTCGATTCTAAGGGTATATATTTCAGTCTTCGTTTTCAATTTAACAGCTGTACAGGATGCCGTCGTATGGCGATAGTTGTCGTTGAGTGGTGGTCACACTCTGGCATCGTTCGCTAACACAGGATGGAGCTACCATGCATCATCATCTCCGGTCTCATTGATATAGGCCGTCGTACTATTGCCTTGTCTTGGTGCCCAACATCCGCCGAATGGATCTGCCGGCGTCTCGCAACTTGCAAGCAGCCGGACGGCGAGGGATTAGGAATCTGAAGGATGGAATTATCCGATTGTCCAACAGCTAGCTTGGCCCGCCGCCCTAGTAAGCCTTGACAGTGGTGAATTGATCCTTGCCAGATTTAACCCCTGATGCAGCTAATAGTGCTGACGTTCAGGCGCGGTATAACTCAATACTGCTGACTTGAGGAGCAGTACAGACTAATCTTAGCCGTTTGATTAACTAAAATGGATGGTCCATATTGAATAAAGGGTACCGTAAAAGAGCTTTCTCCTTATTTTGTCTCGATTGAGGTATTGTCAATATGGATCCGACCATGATTTCTCCTTATTTTGTCTCGATTGAGGTATGGTCAATATGGATCTGACCGCTATTTCTCTAATAGTCTCTCCATGCATGTTATCATAGGTATTGTTAGGCACCTTTGTTGTCTAGGACCATTCCAATATTACGCCGCCACTTGAATTGCGGATTGTTGTAGCACGGTATTTAACATATTATCTTGAGCACTGCTACACACACAACAGTTTTTGGACGATTTTTGTACGATCTTACACATCAAGCCGTACATGCATACAATAAAAATGGATAGTACCGTTGATTGAAGCATCGTCCAGAGTTCGGCTGGAGACTGTGGTTTGCCCAGTAGTTTCGTATTATCTTTGACCAGTACTATTGAATATCTCTCTCTGTGTACGGGCGCATACATCCCATCACTGACATGTTTAGCACTCGTCCGTAATAAAATATTGACATTTTTACCACATGGACACAATGTGCCCATCAGTAGAGCTTAAATCCAAACCGGTTGGCCTTATCCGCTGCCTTGACCACTATATCACCGTAAGATGTGGTGCGACTCAAACTTGGGTATAGTGCGGTGATGGCGTCCAAATCTGCATGACAAACAAAACATGAATTTTCGCCATGCACAGTAGAAAAATCCCACTAAAATAAACATGTAATAATACAAGGAAACAATGATTTTGAGAAAGGAGAAGTACCTTGTGCTTTCTTCCCAATCTTTGGGAAGTGCATCAAGGGCCTTATGCTGCCACTCCAATCGTGGTTAGGTTCACGACCGGCATCGAAGGAGATGACGAGGATGGCATGAAGTGATCAAGAATGGCCTTGAAGGATGGGCGGCCGAAGGAGAAGGACTTGATGGCCAGGGAGACGATGATGACAACCACCTTGCCTATTGTCGGATGCGAGGATGAAAGGGGGAAGTGAGGGGATGTAAGGGTACGGAGGTGAGCGATGGGGTCTTATTATGCATCTCTAGTCGATCCCCTATACTTAAAGTGTCAAAGGTGCGACGTGCTCCCTATCTACTTTAATAAAATTTTATAGGGATATCATTGTTTCACAGCTAGCAGATTCCCTATAATTTGAGTCCCTACAAAAATTAAACACATCACACGAATTCATTATAACACGTAGTTAAACTACTTCATTTCAAATTTTGATAATGGTACAAAATTAGCATTGCACAACCATAATTAAACATTCCATACATACTACACTACAACCAAACCGACATCAACCTAACACTACGATCATCTAGTTCTTCTTGTTGTCGTCATAGTAAAGATACCCCTCGATGTTTGTACCGAGGTCGTTGCCCACCTCAGAGGAAGAGTCGAAGGAGCCCGTAAGGGGATATAAATCACCGAAGCAAAGGGGCTAGCCTTGTCGTCGTTGGTGGTGGCCCGGTCAAATAGCTTCTCCTCCTCTTCGTCGTCGTCCAACTCCTCTAGTTGAACATCTAGCTCTTCGTACTACATGTCACTAGTAGGATAAATGTCTTCTATGGCGTGCCAAAAAATGCCTTACTGGCGTAGGAACACGACGCCAGCAATATGGCGCGAGTGATAAAATATAGTGCTGGAGTATGTTGCCTACGTCAGCAATTTTATGGATACATATGGCGTTCTATTTATTCCCATGCCAGCAAGTTCATTTTCGCGAATATTTTTTTTGAAAAAAGTCATTTCTCAGCCAGCATATATTGCATTTTGCACCCTGCACACTAGGAGCACAATCCTAGAGGGTGTCAATATGAAATACCAGGAGCACAAGCCAAGAGTACATATATTAATTGTCACCAATGGATAACATACGAAGCAATATTTATTAACTAGATACGTACTAAATATATATGTCTCGCACATCACCTATATCAAAGAAAATGATGATACTCAAGTTAGCGCGTGTCATGTTTCTGATAGTGATAAGAATGGCTTGTCCAATGTGGAAATTCTTCCCAATGAGGAAGTCCCTCCACCCGCCTTCCGTGCTTAAGACAATGCGGCCGCCCGTGTCCACCTTGTAGGCACAGATGGTGCGCGCACCCCTTGCTCCATGGCGTACTCCAGCAATGCCATCCTCCATGATGCCACAAGAGTGAGCTAAAATCTTAGACATTTTCTGAAACCAACACAAATATACAGTAAGCATATCAATCACACTACAAACACTATAAATAGTAGTAGTATATCAGTGCGATGGTACATATAAAGGATGTGGCCCTAAAAACATATGAGCACCTCAAGTAACGCAAAGTTAGCTACAAACCAACCAGCCCCTAAGAAAACATAGAGCACTATATGTGTATCATTAATGATGAAAGCACTAAGAGAAATGAAAGCACAAATAAAATCAAATAAAACATGTAAGTAGATATCGAAGATGATGGATTACCACAGCAAAAGCAGGTTGTAAGTACACACTGAATAGTGTGGCACTTCCAAGGCTGTCTGCGCACGGCGATCCACATACTTGACATATAGTTCTAGTAGTCATTTTCCTAAAAAAAATGGTAAAAAATGTTCATATGAGATACTCCACACAGGTAATAAAAATGTTCATATGAGAGATTCACACATTACCACAAATTTCGGGGATTAGGTCATGATTTCAGCATTTATTTTACCATCCTTTAGTACTAGGTACTACTTGATACTATGTTGTGAACGAAATTTTCATAAAGACGACAATGAAGCAATCCTAGCTAAAAACGACAATCAAGTTCAGGCGGTGGCGGTTGCTGGTTGAGAGAGAGAGAGGCGGAGTTCTGACCTTCATCGACTCGGGAGGCTGCGGCAACGACGGTCGGGGGTTAGAGACGACGGCGGAACGTTGGAGACTACGGCCAGGCGTTGGAGACGGAGACAGGGGTGGCTGCCACGGCGGCCGCCGCATTAGGTCTGTGTGTGCGACTGTGTAGTGATGGAAAGAACGAAGATAAGGCAAGGCAATTAGAAAAACAATTTGGTGGCTTGGGTTATTAGGCCAACGACAAGAGTACATCTCTTTTCTGTGGCGTTTAATATGTTACTACGCCAGTACAATTATTATTTTGTCCAGTTCAATTGGGCAAACTTTTGATGGCGTACCAAAAAAGACGACGCCATCACTATTTAGAAAAAAATATCTGGCGTGGGTTAAATTTGACGCGATAGCAATTAAAGTTGGGGATAACCTTTTTTCTACTAGTGTGTCATTGCCGGCGTAAAGGCGAACAATCTCGGCGCGGTTTTCTTCGACTGCGCGCTTGTCTTGGATGGACCCTAAGAACGTTGCACTGATTGCAAGGATCTTTCGCTCGTTGGGTGATGATCTTCATCATGTACTCCTCGTCGATGTGTTCGGCATCCAGCTGTGTTGCTGCCTTCTCTAGAAATGATACATCTGATTGGAGAAGCGCGATAGGCCGCATCAGCGACTGTGATGTGGAAATTTAGTGAGGTCTAAAGGCCGATCAGGCCCAAAGTGGCGGCATTATAGGTGTTTGGCACCTCCTCCACGTCGAGCATGTAAAGCCACTTGCAATCAAACTCCTTGTAGTGGATCTCGGCCACGTACTCCCCTCATGTACGTGTAGAATGCCAAGATACTTGGATGACGATGGGCGCAGCGAGGAAGCCATCGGGCTTGAAGACAATGTGAGAGGTCAAAGAAGACGGGTGCAACAGGTGGCAGCGAGGATGTGGGAGGTTGCCTCGAGATCCTCCACACCTCCCCAGCGCCGGACAGAGGGATATCCACACTCCTTCTAGGAGCACGGATGCTCTGGAAGCACCGCAACGACGCCGTCTTTGAGGCCGAGGCACCATCCCTTCAATGTCTCCTTAGCCTTTGCAAGGCCGAGGCGGCACTTTGAGCCTCCGCCAGCCCCCCCCCCCCCCCGGCGGCTGCCATCCTAGCACTATGGCACAACACTGATACGCCGACGGCCGGCCACCGTCGGCATAGGCCTACGCCGAGGGCCGCCGTTGGCTTACGTCTTCCTCGGGTTAGCCTCCGATGCCGTCGGCGTATTCGTGGTGGGGTCCACGCAGAGACTAACGGCCGTTTGGCCTGGTGGTCACCTACGCCGACGGCCTGGCCGTAGGCGTATCCCCATTTGATTTTTTTTAAATAAAAAAATTATTATTATTTAAAAATTATAAATTATTATTTTATTGCTACGCCGACGGCAAGGCCGTAGGCGTATCCCCGTTTGATTTTTTTTCAAAAAAAATACAAAAAAAATTTGAAATTTTGAAATTGTTAATTTTTTTATATCAACGCCGACGGCCCGGCCGTAGGCGTATCCCTGTTTAAAAAATGATTTTTTTCAAAAAAAAAATTCCACATTTTTCTTAATCAGAGATAATTATGCTTAATCACGGATCACTATGCTTAATCTCAAGTCACACTAACCTTCTTGGTCAAACTTCCCGAAGGGTCACCCATCCTCACACTACTCCAGCACCAGCACACTTAACTTCTCGGTTCCATTCAACTCCAAGTCCAGCTCGTTCAACAGGCACTTGTTGATATATGTATCATATCAATCCTATTAAACTTTGTTGATATCTAGGACCTAGTTGATGTCCATAAGTGTGATAAATTTTGCAAAAAAAATAAAACTTCCCGATCGGTTAACCTATCAAATTATGAAAATATGTTTTAAATATATTTTTGAAAAAAAATGATTTTTTTTATTTTTTTTTGGTTTATTACAAGTGGCGCACTTAGCCAATAGTGTGCCACTATTTAGTGTGTGAATTTTAACCACTCCATTTTTGTAAAATACTATACCATATTTTATTCACAATTGACCAAAGTTTCCATGTAAAATGTTTTTTATATACCTCTCCTGAAAAAGACAAATTTATGCAGATTCAGCTGGACGGGGTCAAATTTGAATAACATGTGCTTGATAGTTTGCTCTTTATTTTTTCAAAAAATCATTTTTAGGTACACAAGTAGTCATTTCATCATAGATCCACTAATAGGTTTTGCAAGATTTCACCCCTAGCTTTCACCGTCCATGCCCCCCGTTTTGATCACTTTTTGAAATCGATAAAAAAAATTCAAAAAAATCAAAAAAATGTAAAACCTTCGCGTCACATCCTAATTTATGTCCTAGTAAACCATACAAAACAACAAACTTGGAACAAGGCAAATATCTTTAAAAAGTCTTTTCAAAATGAGCTATCGAATATGAAGATTCATGACTTTCAAGCCAAATGACCGACGTTATAGCTAGATTCAAATGATAGTTTTTTCAAATGAAGTCATATGTTGCACATGTGTGTATATTATACTAGCCAACAAGTTTAACAAATAAAGTTTTTATTTTCTTTGCACGAAAAATCCATTTTTCATTTTCCGAGTGACAAAAGTATGGGTTTTTTGTGAAGGATGTACCAAATATTTGATGTCAACTTGAATTACTCCATTTTTGTAAAATAATAGATCACATCTTATTCACAATTGACCAAAGTTTCAATGTAAAATATTTTTTATATACCTCTCCTGAAAAAGACAAGTTTATGCAGATTCAGTTGGCACGGGGTCAAATTCGAACAACATGTGCGTGATAGTTTGCTTTTTATTTTTTCAAAAAATCATTTCTAGGTACACAAGTAGTCATTTCATCATAGAACCACCAATAGTTTTGCAAGATTTCACCCCTAGCTATCACCGGTCATGCCCCCTGTTTTGATCACTTTTTGAAATCGATAAATATAATTCAAAAAAAATCAAAAAAATGTAGAACCTTCGTGTTACATCCTAATTTATGTCCTAGTAACCATGCAAAACAACAAACTTGGAATAACGCAAATATCTTAAAAAAGTCTTTTCAAAATGAGCTATCAAGTATGAAGATTCATGACTTTCAAGCCAAATGACCGATGTTATAGCTAGATTCAAAGGATAGATTTTCCAAATGAGGTCATATGTTGCACATATGTGTATATTATACTAGCCAACAAGTTTAACAAAGATAGTTTTTATTTTCTTTGCACGAAAAATTCATTTTTTATTTTCCGAGTGACATAAGTAGGGGTTTTTGTGAAGGATGTACCAAATATTTGATGTCAACTTGAATCACTCCATTTTTGTAAAATACTAGACCATATTTTTTCATAATTTACCAAAGTTTCCATGTAAAATATTTTTTATATACCTCTCGTGAAAAGAAAACAAATTTTCACAGATTCAGTTGGAACGGGATCAAATTTGAACTATATGTGCTTAATAGTTTGCTCTTAATTTTTTTGAAAAATAATTTCTAAGTACACAAGTAGTAACTTCAGTATTTTTATGTTTTTTTATTTTATTTTTCGGTTTTTTTATTGCTACGCCGACGGCCTGGCCGTAGGCGTATCCCCGTTTGAATTTTTTTAAATTATATTATTATTATTATTTTCATTTGTTTTTGAATTTTTTAAATTATTAATTTTTTTACTGTTACGCCGAGGGCAATGCCGTCGGCGTATCACCTTTTGAATTTTTTTTAATTTTTTTCTTTTGAATTTTAAAATTATTTTTTTATTTTGTAGGAAAAACTTACGCGAGGGCAATGCCGTCGGCGTAGGTCTTGTGCCATTAGGCCGTTTAACGCCGTCTCACGTTCGGTTTATATGCCGACGGCTTTTCTTACGCCGACGGTGACCGTCAGCGTAGCTCCATCTATGCCGACGGCTTTCTTACGCCGACGGTCACGCAGCCGTCCTCCTCTCCTCAAGATCTACGCCGACGGCCCCGACATTTGGCCGTCGGCGTAGACACCGGCCGTCGGCTTTATGCTCAGTCCCGTAGTGTAGTGGCTGACATTCTCTTTTTTTCTATCAATGAATGATATGAAAGCTCTTGTGTATTCTCAAAAAACAAGCAAAAAAGAGGGAAAGGAACGTGGGATTAGTTTTATGCTCTTTTTATATGATAGGGGGTGTTGAGAAAATAGCCTTTTGTGATCACTGCTAACGGACAGACTAATGCACCCGTTAGTGGTGGCGCTGTTACTAGTGATGTCCCAAATCGTGTATGTCAACACTGGGAATAAGCCCATCAAGGTGATGTTTGTCCCTGAATCTGACCATGTGCTAGTCGTCACTAACGAGTCTTTGACTGTCCATCAGTGGTAAGTAGTACTGCTGACGGGTTTTCTTTGCTTGTCAGTGCTGACCGGTGTCAGTAAAAAGTGTTTAGCTAGTAGTGGACCTTCCATGAAAGTGTGGTGGGCGATGGAGTTATTTGGATCTAAGTCCTTCACGAAAAGTCAGAAATTATGCGTGCCTATTTGGTTTCACATTCGATAGTGTGCAATGGGAAAGTAACACGTGGGCCTAATGGTACAGCGTCGTAATTAGGGAGGACACAAGAAATATGTCCATATATGATAGGTGCACGTATATATAGACCTGTCACGGAAATTGCGAATTAAGCGATATGCTTCTAGTGAACATAATATGTGAATGTATATGTGCTTGCGAGATTTACGCAATATTAAAAGAACAAGGATCCCAATAGCTAGGGAACATTCCAGTTTTTCTAGCAAACATCCAAAATGCCATGCGTTTTGAACTAAATTTGCCATAGTATTTTAACAAGAAAAATACCATATTTGAAACGGAAAACTGCCAGAAAGGAAAAGAAAATTGTCAAAAATGGTAAAAATGACAAAATTGCATTCCGTTTAACCTCTATTGAGTGGCTCCGAGGGCGTTGGGTGGGAGGCCCTCCTTAGTTGACGTCCGCCGTGTATCTTTTCTCAAAAAGCATACATATTAAAGGTGTGTGTTGATTGATTTTCTTGTCATGTTACCGTATTTGTATTGCAGTCTGTTTTAGAGAAAAAATGTTTGTCTCGTTATATCTCTAGAGCCGAGTTCAAATCTAAGACTTTTAAATTATGATGTAAGTTCGGGTTCATGAGATCAAGCAGTCAGATGCTTTTTTTTGGCGAAAATGTGGAAACACGCATCAAAGCGCCAAACGAATACGTAGTACTATCTAACCCCCACCCATTCCTAACCCTACCCGTGCGGCGGCGCCGCGCTGCACCGGGTACTCCCAGCCGGCGGCCGAGGCCCTCACCCCTGCACCCGTCCCTCCCTCCGCCACCGTCGCAGGAGCCGCCGGGCAAAGCCCGACCGACGCGGCGGCGGCGGGACCCTGCTGGTGGCGGACAGATGTGGCGGCGGTGGCAACGCCCGCTCCCTCAACTCCAGTCGTGGTGGTGTGTGGCGCTGGCGACCGAGGCGCAGCGACGTGGCCTGAAGCGCGACGAGGCGGTGGCGACCTGAGGTGCGACGCCGGCGGCCTTAGGCGTGGCGACGGCTGGTGGTTTGCATGGACGGTGGAGCGGGATCGATCTGGTCCGGTTGGTCCTAACGAGTCCCGATCCGACATCCTTCTTCTTCCTGTGCGTGGCAACGACGGTCTCCGCGCTGCCCACATCACTTGGACGCCAGGGCGGTGGCCCCGGGCATGGCGGCGACCTCTTGTGAGCCTACTGCCACGAATAAAGGTGGCGGTCCTAGGGTTCCAAATCGCGTCAGGAAGAAGATCTTCCTGATGTAGGTCCTCTTTGATCTGCCCAAAGTGTCGGGTTTCGGAAGGCTCCGCTGGCAAACTCCCATGAGTGTATGCCTGGATATTGCTGGATCGGGTGGGATTCGGTCGCAACGCAAAAAGTGGCGTGAAGCTCTGCTCTGTTGCCATCATGGGCAAATCCATGGTGAAATCAGAGGTGAGAATGTCTTGAAGGCTGAGATTGGAGGATTTGCAATGGTGATTGGAGTCTTTGCGTCGAGGAGGAATTGGCTCGAAGTTTCAGGAATCGTGGCATCAGTATGTTAGCGGGGGTGACAACACAGATGAAGTTCAAAGTCCTACCTTTCTGGATGAAAATCCAAGGTCTCGCCTTAATTGGTTGTGCTTGGCAATGATCTTGCTGAAGACATTGTTTTGAGAGCGGGGACTATCTTCAGGGTAAAAACCCAAGGTCTGGACTTAATTGGTTGTTCCTGGCACTTATTATTTCTTGAAGGCGGTGCTTTTGAAGAATTGGACATCAGGTGTTGGCTTGGTGATGGTTCTCTTGCTGCAAGGATTGTAACTCTATAGCGGGATTTTTATTTTTATTTCTTGTCTTTTTGTTTTGATTGGCTGAGTGCATCCGTATTACCTTTTGGGCAGTGCGTAATTGCAAAGGCCGGGTGTAATTGGTATCTTTTCGATATTAATATATTCTCCTTTTTCAAAAAATTGTTTTTTTTTGCGAAATTTCTTAGCATGTTTTTCCTCTACATGTTATGCTTTTAGCATATAATAGTATAGACATAATCATTTCCACACCTCACGTTGTTATTGTTATCTTCTATGTAGGTAGATGACTAAATAAACGCCCAATTCAATGGAATGCTATTGAGATTAAGATTAATTCCTACATATGATTGACTAAGCACATTGCAGATTGTTTTGTTCACTAACATAAAAGCATATTATTCACAGTGATGATTTTTTTTAGAAAAGGGGCAGTCCCAGCCTCTGCATCAATTGATGCATGCGGCCTTTATTTATTTTATTGAAAGTCTTTTGCTTATTACATCATGGGTCGCACAAAGTTGCGAAAAAAATCAGCCACCTAAAAACTAAGTGAAATAAAAAATGTCTCAGCAACATCATGCTATTCTACGCTCAGAACGTCAGCTGAACTGGGCATATAGATCCGACGCAACCGATTCCAGGCGGTTGCACCCAAAATCCATTGCGCTTCGCTTGTCCGTCGACAGTAGGTAAGACCACATACGGATCCAATGAGTAGCCTTGTGGATAACCTGCATGAAAGAAGATGATTTTGCTCTATTAAATATATAATCATTACGGATATTCCACATGGCCCAGAGTAAAGCGCAAACTCCAACTCGGATTTGAACCTTCTCCAACTTAGATACACCCCTCAACCAATTGCCAAACAAAAAATCTATATTGTTTGGTGGGGTAATATTAAAAGCCATATGTACAATACGCCAAACCATTTTAGCAAGGGGGCAATCAAAAAACAAATGTTGTATTGTTTCCTCTTGATCACAAAAGCAACATTTCTTACATCCATTCCACCGACGTCTTACCAGATTGTCCTTAGTGAGAATTTCCTTACGGTAAAGGAACCACATAAAAATCCTTATCTTAAGTGGAACTTTGATCTTCCAAATATATTTATGGAGGAACCGCGTGTGACCACTCATGAAATCAATATATAAGGATTTAACCGTAAATAACCCGGACCTAGTTAGACCCCACTTGTACCTATCCTTTTGATTTGTGAGGTTAACATGCATAAGTCTGTGAACTAAGTGAAGCCATCTATCCCACCTATTACCCGTCAAAACTCTTCTAAAGCTTAGGTTTAGAGGTGGTGAATTAGTTAATACATCGGCCACCGAAACTCCTTTTCGATGGACAATACTGTAGAGAGAAGGATATTGCCATGATAGAGGCTTGTCCCCTAGCCAGGTATCTTCCCAAAAACGAGTAGCTTCCCCCATTTCCCACACTAAACGATCCACGTTTAAAAAAGTCATCCTTTAGCTTCATGATTCCCTTCCAAAAGTGTGAATCAGTCGGTTTACTATTAACTTGAGATAGTGATTTGGAATGAAGATACTTGTTATCAATTAATTCTTTCCAAACCCCTGTTCCATCATTAAGAAGTTTGAACAGCCATTTGCTTAGTAAACATCTATTTTTGATTTCGAGCACCTCAATACCTAAGCCCCCTTGCTCCCTTGGTCGACAAATAATATCCCACTTAGATAGTCTATATTTTCTTTTGTGACCATCACTTTGCCAAAAAAACCTAGACCGAAGAAAATCTAATCTTTTGCGCACCCCTATGGGTACGTCAAAGAAAGATAGCATAAACATGGGGAGACTTGAGAACACTGGGTTGATAAGAATGAGATGATCCCCATAAGATAGCAATTTCCCTACCCAGCTAGCCAGCTTCTTCTCAAACCTGTCCTCTACTGCCTTCCATTCTCCATTTGTTAGCTTTCTAAAATGGATTGGAATGCCCAAATATTTGAACGGGTATGTTCCTGACTCACACCCAAACAAAATCTTATATTGATCCTCCGCATCTTTGGCTTTCCCGAAACAACAAAGTTCACTTTTTTGGAAATTAATCTTTAAACCTGATAATTGCTCAAAGATGCACAGAATAAGTTTCATATTAAGGGCTTTTTCTAAGTTGTGTTGCATGAAAATAATTGTATCATCCGCATATTGCAGAATTGATACCCCCCCCATCTATTAGGTGTGGTATCAAACCCTCAACCTGCCCATCTTCCTTGGCTCTCGCTATCATAATGGCTAGCATATCAGCTACAATGTTAAACAGAATCGGAGACAGAGGGTCCCCTTGTCTCAAGCCCTTATATGTCCGAAAGTAATGACCTAAGTCATCATTTACTTTAATACCCACACTTCCCTGAGAGACAAAGTTCTCAATCCAATTACACCATTTCGGATCAAAACCTTTCATTCGCAGCACTTGTTGCAGGAAAGGCCAATGAACTTTATCGTACGCTTTTTCAAAATCAATTTTTAGAAGAACCCCATCCATCTTCTTTCTATGAAGTTCATGAATAGTCTCATGCAAAATCAACACTCCCTCTAGGATGTGTCTCCCTTGCATGAAAGTCGTTTGAGTTGGCCTGATGACTTTGCTTGCCACTTTAGCGATCCTATTCGTACCTACTTTGGTAAAAAATTTGAAGCTCACATTTAAGAAACAAATAGGGCGGTACTGTTGTATCTTAACAGCATTCTCTTTTTTAGGCAGAAGGATGATGTTCCCATAATTTAACTGGTGTAATGGTAATTCCCCCTTTTGAAAACTCCCAAACAGATTCATTAAGTCACCTCTAATAATGTTCCAACATTTCTGGTAGAACTCAGCTGGAAACCCGTCTGGTCCTGGCGCTTTGTTCTTCTCCATCTGCATAATCGCCTCATAAGCCTCCTTCTCTATGAAGTCGGTCGTGAGAATCTCGTTTTCCTCAGTTGAGATTTGAGGAATGTCATGATTATTAGTCTCGACTAGTGAGACATGGTTTGTGGCTGGTTTCCCGAACAAAGATTTTTAATAAGTCGTTATATAGTTCTTGATGTTCTCTTGCCCAACTATAGTGCCTTCATCTTGCTCAAGCTGAAAAATTCTTTTTTTTCTATGCTTGCCGTTAGCAATGAGATGGAAATATTTAGTGTTGTTACCTCCTTCCTGAATATGCTTAACCTTTGCACGCCTAGCCCATTTTGCCTCCTCATCTCTCATAAGAGTAGCAAGACTCAATTTAGCATCATTTAAGACTGTCCTGTCAAAAGTATCTAAAGGTGTGGTTTCAGCTTTTATATCCAGCGAGTCTATAAGATTGATCAATCTTTCTTTCTCCTTCTTATAAATAGAACTCATATTCTTAGCCCAACCCCGAAGAAAAGCACGAAGATGTCTGATCTTGCTTTGCCAAACTTGAATCGGCGTGCCGCAAAATGATTTGGAAGCCCACTCATGAGCTACCATCTCATAAAACCCTTCTTTGTTGAACCACGATAACTCGAAGGAAAAATAAGCTTTATTACCCAGGTGAGCTTGTTCACCTGAGTCAATAAGCAACGGCGTATGATCCGAATTGGCTCTAGTAAGGGCTCTTATGCTCACTAAAGGAAATTTTTGTTCCCACGAAATGCTAGTAAGAATTCTGTCCAATTTTTCAAAAGTCGGAGACGGTCTACGATTGGCCCAAGTATATTGTCTGCCCGATAGATCTATTTCTCGAAGGTCTAGACTCTCAATAATTGCATTGAAGATAAATGGCCACCTCTCATTGAAATTGTCATTGTTCTTTTCATTTTGTCTTCTGATGATAGAGTACCTAGTGCGTTGGAACAAAAGTCTTACCACTCAAGTGGACAAAGATGGGAGTACTCCGCTTCACTTTGCTTCATCGTTGTTTTATCAGACCCGTCCTTCTATACTGATTCCCAGTGCTGTTCAAAAAAATATGAAAATACGGATTCCCTGGGCACTCAAGATAGTATTTGAAGCAAACCGCACAGCACTATATCAAGCAGATAAGAATGGATCTTTCCCCATACATGTTGCAGCCTCTGTGGGTTCTATAAATGCCATACTGTTTTTCCTTAGTGAGTGTCCAGATAGTGTCGGACTGCGCAACGCAAAAAAAGGACATTTCTTCATGTTGCTGTCGAGAAAGGAAGATTGGGCATAGCCTATTATGCATGTCGAACTTCATCTTTAGCTTGGATTTTGAATCTGCTAGACGATGATGGAAACACTGCACTACACTTAGCCATCGAGACTCGGAGCTTTATAATGTTCTGTGCTCTATTTTGGAATTGGAAAGTGAATTTGGATATAATAAATAACCAGGGGATAACTCCCCGTGATCTATCCAGAAGTAAGCTTCCACGCGGAATGAGTCATGGCATGGTAATACACTCTCTGTTTTGTTTTCAAGTTCACCCCTGAATAAAATATTTCTTCATTTGGTACTCGATCATATATTCCAACCCGTTTGTATTTCAGAATTCTGAAAATAAAATAAGTGCGGCCTTGGGGTATGTTGGAGCGAAGCAGGGTTCCCTTCGCTGTGACAAGACCGAGGAAATTTACAGTCGGCAAGTAAAAAAAAGAGGGCGAGGACAAAGAATCAGAGAGGCTGAGAAATGCAGCAGAATCGCTTATGGTTGCTTCAGTATTAATAACAACTATGGCGTTCACTGCAACTTTTGCCCTTCCTGGAGGTTACAGAGCCGATGATCATATGTATGGAGGTACACCAACACTTGCCGGGAGTTATGTTTTTGATGCATTCGTAATGGGCACCACACTGGCATTCATCTGCTCCTCAATCGCCACCGTTGGCTTCGCGTTAGCTGCAACTCCCATGATTAGCTTGTTTACCCGCAAAGTGAGCTACGCCATATCCGTGATTTTCTTGTTGAGTTCAGTCACAAGCTTGTCAATTGCTTTTGCATTGGGAGTGTATATGGTGCTATCTCCAGTTGCTCGCAATACTGCTATCGCGGTTTGTGTTATTAGTCCTGCCATGTTGCTAGCTAAGTGCAAATGTGGAGGCTATTATTAATATTGCTCTTCTTGCACGAGCCTTATGTGCTAGGATAGGGCTATTCAGAGGAATGGTACGGTTACTAGGTATGTATTTTTATTTTTACATCGTGGTAGTTCCACTTTGGCCCTTCCTAGCTACCTTTGGTTGGGCTGCGTTTGCAAGGATTCACCGCCACGGCTAAATCATAAGCGTGTGCTTGTCTAAAACTGATGTCGTGGACGTATTTGATATGTGTGTGTATTTATCCTTTTCAAAAAGAATGTGTGTATTTATTCTGCTGGCTTGTAATTTTTTATTCTGTAAGACTGTTTGAATATATGTAAGACGTAATCATTGTTATGATATTTTCCTATATATTGCTCCATGTATATAGCTGCACGTGTGTTGGCCATGTAACTGACTCAATTTATGTAAGGCATAATAATTGGTAAGAAATGCAGAGATAGTGTGCATTATTTCTGCCATTTCCCCCCAAACAGAGACACGGATCGGACTTTGCTACAAGCAGTGATAGCAGCTCCATTATTTCTGACTCCCTGTCTTTGCCATACTTCCTCCATTCATTGATATAAGACGTTCTAGCAAACTAAGTTAGTTTGCTAAAACGTTTTTATATACATATGAACAAAGGAAGTATATGATAAGAAGGGAAAATTCAGTGGCAGACGTTTCAGTTGACTATTTGCACTTAGATCTGACCAAATCACTATTAGCAATATCGGTGGTGTTCGAAGACAAGCCAATCTTCATTGACATGGAGGCGGTGCTGGCGTGCTGCATGTGGTGGCAGGGAAGCTAGCAGCGGTGGCACGGGTGCTCACGTCGTACCCGGTTGACCCCAAGACGGTCATCTACTTTGAAAGAAAATTATATCTTGCTATAAACCCTTGCACTTTTCGGGTTACACCATCCTAGTTGAGAGGAAGCAAGCCTTTTTTGACGTCGTTGCCAGAGAGTCTTTCTTTACCATCATAGATCCTACACTCTTTTACTTTATTGTGTTTTTATCTAGCTTGCTTGGTTACTTTTTATTACTTGTTATCTTGATTTTCTTCTTTTCCAAAAAAAAATTATTACAAGAAGTAGTTAATTACTTTTGTTTTAGCTTGCTATCATGGCTAGTTATTCACTTTCTGCTACTTTTTTTGACTTATAAGTGCCCTACTGTAAGCAAAAAGGTGGAGAAAGTTTTAAAGATGTTTGATATAAGATTCAGGATTTTCAAAAATAGATCTATTCATATACAATTTTACTATGCTTGGTATAGGATTTGGGAAAGCAAAGAGGTGGAGAAAGTTTTAAAGATGTTTGATATAAGATTCAGGATTTTCAAAAATAGATCTATTCATATAGAATTTCACTATGCTTGGTATAGGATTTGGGAAAGCAAAGAGGTGGCCCCGACGGATATGGCCGCTCTAGATGCATAGGTTGGCGTCGATGGCCGCGTAGAACCCACCCCCAAGTTGGCCTCGACCTTCACCCCCACCGCTGGTGATTTGCCCTTCCATCGCCATATCTTAACCGAGGCCGGGTTGCCTATAGGAAGAAACAAAGCCGGCAGCAGCACACTGCACACACTTAAGTTGTAATTAGTAATAGATCGATTGACCATTATGCCGTGATTAGCTAGTCCATGGGGCAACCAAAGCCGAGTCACTGAGCCAGTGGCAGGAAGAGGATAGGGGTAATGTATCTGGACTTCTGGAGGTGTCTCCATCGGCCAGGGAAAATCCAAGAATTCCGTGGAACATCGAACCCGAATCGGAATGTTTGGTTTTTTGGGATGGCCGAATCGGAGTGTTTGGGGCTGCTACAAATACGTGAGCGGCGTCAAGAAATAGATAGAGAAAGAAAGGAAGACACATCAAAGATTTGCCCCCGGGACAGAGATGGATCGGTTGCTATTCACAGTGGTAACCATGGCGGCGGAAGAGGAGCGGCTTGATGAAGCCATCTACTACGACGATGACGATAACGATTACGACCTGAAGCCGGAGGAGGACCCTCTGCTGCGGCGTCGCAAGCGACACAGGCGCCGGGCGCGGCTGCTGGCGTCTGGGCTGGAGCCACAACAGGTGCGGATGATGGAGAAGGCCGTGCGCAGGTCGCAGAGGGTCTTGCGATGGCCACCGCTGCCGCCACACATCTTCAGCGTGCCCGAGCTGGCATTGTGCTGCGCGGGCGTCCGGCGCCTTCGTCGCCGGCTTGGTCGGCTGGGCCTTGTTGATCGTCGGCGCCGTCATCCTCATGCTCAAAGCCGGAGAAATGTCAGGAAGACGGCGTGGACCGGCGTGACGAGGAGCTGCGGGCGGACGCGGAGGAGGTGCAGGCCGGCGTGCGCGCCCTCCTTGAGAGCACGGGCAACGCCGATCTGCTCCCGCTCCAAGATTGGTAGACGCATACATGCAGTGTCTCTTTGCAGTCTGTGTTTTGTAGGAGAAGGTGTGGCCGAGATAGATGCTTGAACCTTGAAGGTGCCCACTGCAGTTCCAAGCCAAGCTTGTTTGCAAAACTAGACGATGCCCCGTGCATTACCGCGGGAACCTTGTTAAAATAGTTGTATTAATAGATGCTAAAAAACAACTAAATTTAATGCAAAAAGAAATCACTAAGCCAGAATCGCTAGTTGCCTACGGCCGAAGCTATTCCGACGGCCACCGTCGGCATAGATGGAGGTATGCCGACGGCTTTTATTTTGCCGGCGTTGGAGCTATGCCAACGGCTTTACCGTCGGCAACAATTTTTTATTATTTTAATTAAATGTTTTTTCAATATTCAAATTTATTTATCTAAATTTTAACATATGCAAATTATATATTAATTTGGGGTAGAATTTTCCATAGATTATGAATAAACACTTTGTTTTTCTATTTGGATATGTTAAAAATGCAAAATAATGTACTTTTTCAAATAGATCCTTATAGTTTATGAAAATCACAAGTAATTCATACATGCATGGATTTTGACAAATTTTATATGTTTATGGATCAGAATCTTGCAAGGGTTCTGTTGGCATACTATATTTACAAATTTACATAGATTAAAATAATAGAATAAGCAGTTAGTGTTTACGTCGAAACGAGCACAACGCGAGGCAATCTTAGGCATGACCGGTGATAGCTAGGGGTGAAATCTTGCAAACCTCTTGGTAGATCTCTTATTAAATGAGTACTTGTGCACCTAGAAATGATTTTTTGAAAAAATAAATAGCAAACTATCAAGCGCTTGTAGTTCAAATTTCACCCCGTTCCAACTGAATCAGTGGCAATTTGTCTTTTTCAGCAGAGGTGTACAAGAAACATTTTACATGGAAAGTTTGGTCAATTGTTAATAAAATATGGTCAAGTATATTACAAAAATGTATTGGTTCAAATTTACATCAAATATTTGGTAGATCCTTCACAAAAAGACCCTACTTTCGGCACTTGGAAAATGAAAAATGAATTTTTCGTGCAACGAAAATGAAAACTTCCTTTGGCAAACTTGTTGGCCATTCAAATATACACACATATGCAAAATATCAGATCGTTTGGTCAAACTATCCTTTGAAATTAGCACTAACATCGGGCATTTGGCTTGAAAGCCATGAACCTTCATACTCGATAGCCCATTTTGAGAAGACTTTTTTAATATATTTGCATTATTCCAAGTTTGTTGGCTTGTATGGTTACTAGGACATAAATTAGGATGCAACGCGAAGGTTTTACATTTTTTGAATTGTTTAAGCACCGATTTCAAAATGCGGTCAAAACGGGAGAGGGGGGCATGTCCGGTGATAGCTAGGGGTGGAATCTTGCAAACCTCTTAGTATATCTCTGATTAAATGAGTACTTGTGCACCTAGAAATTATTATTTTTTAAAAATAAAGAGCAAACTATCAAGCACTTGTAGTTCAAATTTCACCCCGTTCCAGCTGAATCGGCGGCAATTTGTCTTTTGCAGCAGAGGTGTACAAGAAACAGTTTACATGGAAAGTTTGGTCAATTGTTAATAAAATATGGTCTAGTATATTACAAAAATGTATTGGTTCAAATTTACATCAAATATTTGGTAAATCCTTCACAAAAAGACCCTACTTTCGGCACTCGGAAAATGAAAAATAAATTTTCGTGCAACGAAAATGAAAACTTCCTTTTGAAAACTTGTTGGCCATTCAAATATACACACATACGCAAAATATGAGATCATTTGGTAAAACTATCCTTTGAAATTAGCACTAACATCGGCCATTTGGCTTGAAAGCCATGAACCTTCATACTCGATAGCCCATTTTGAGAAAAACAATTTAATAGATTTGCATTATTCCAAGTTTGTTGGTTTGTATGGTTACTAGGACATAAATTAGGATGCAACGCGAAGGTTTTACATTTTTTTGATTTTTTTTGAATTGTTTAAGCACCGATTTCAAAATGCGGTCAAAACGGGAGAGGGGGGCATGTCCGGTGATAGCTAGGGGTGGAATCTTGCAAACCTCTTAGTAGATCTCTGATTAAATGAGTACTTGTGCACCTAGAAATTATTATTTTTTAAAATAAAGACCAAAATATCAAGCACTTGTAGTTCAAATTTCACCCCGTTCCAACTGAATCGGCAGCAATTAGTCTTTTTCAGGAGAGGCGTATAAGAAACATTTTACGTGGAAAGTTTGGTCAATTGTTAATAAAATATGGTCTAGTATATTACAAAAATGTATTGGTTCAAATTTACATCAAATATTTGGTAGATCCTTCACAAAAAGACCCTACTTTCGGCACTCGGAAAATGAAAAATAAATTTTCGTGCAACGAAAATGAAAACTTCCTTTGGCAAACTTGTTGGCCATTCAAATATACACACATACGCAAAATATGAGATCATTTGGTAAAACTATCCTTTGAAATTAGCACTAACATCGGCCATTTGGCTTGAAAGCCATGAACCTTCATACTCGATAGCCCATTTTGAGAAGACTTTTTTAATAGATTTGCATTATTCCAAGTTTGTTGGTTTGTATGGTTACTAGGACATAAATTAGGATGTAACGCGAAGGTTTTACATTTTTTTGATTTTTTTTTGAATTGTTTAAGCACCGATTTCAAAATGCGGTCAAACGGGAGATGGGGGCATGTCCGGTGATAGCTAGGGGTGGAATCTTGCAAACCTCGTAGTAGATCTCTGATTAAATGAGTACTTGTGCACCTAGAAATGATTTTTTTTAAAATAAAGAGCAAAATATCAAGCACTTGTAGTTCAATTTCACCCCGTTCCAGCTGAATCGGCAGCAATTTGTCTTTTTCAAGAGAGGCGTATAAGAAATATTTTACATGAAAAGTTTGGTCAATTGTTAATAAAATATGGTCTAGTATTTTAAAAAAATGTAGTGGTTCAAATTTACACCAAATATTTGGTAGCTTCTTCACAAAACAACCCTACTTTTGGCACTCGGAAAATAAAAAATGGATTTTTCGTGCAAAAAAAATGAAAATTTTATTTAGCAAACTTGTTGGCCAGTCCAATATGCACACTTTTGTAAATTAGAATTTTCAATCTTTGTATAAAAAACCTTCTCCCTTGTGTCTTAGTGTAAGTATTGTTTTTTTAATTTGGAAAATGCAAATAAAGTAAGAAATTTTGGTATTTCAAGTTTTTCAATTTTTGGTGACAACTATTACTAAGAAAAGACCTCAGTGTAAAAGGATACTATTTTTTGAATTATTTATTATTTTTATTTTCTTATTTTTTCTTGAATAAAGAAGCACACATGAAAGGTTATTTTTCATTGGTGGAGACCTTGTGCCTCGGATTGATGACATGGCACAGATCTAACCATCCATCCATCTCTCTTTTCACCACTCATCCATCCATCCATTTAAAAAAACTTAAAAAAACCACCCACAGCCACCCCACGTTGCCACCTTATCCCTTCCCCACGACTCCACCACCAGGACAGCCGCGCCCATCCCCACCAATCACCGGCGCCCCTCCCCACCAACTGCCGCCGGTGACCACGGATGAGGCACAGCCGGGCGGCCACGACCGGCGGCCACGGGCGGGCGGCCACGGCGGGCTGGCCTCCTCTCCATCTCCGTCAACGGCGGCCTCTCCACGACAGCCACGGCCTCGTCTCCGTCAACGGCGGCCTCATCTCCGTCAATGGCGGCCTCTCCACAGCAGCCACGACCTTGCAACAACAGTCACGGCGGCCTCTCCACGGCATCCACGCCTCGCCGCGACGGCCTCTCCACGGCGGTCACGGCCTCCACGACCCCGGCCTCTCCAGCCACGGCCTCCATGGCCCTGGCCTCTCCATCCATGTCCGGTGCCGCCGCCGGAACCTGCTGCGTCGCCTAGCCCGTGAAGAACCTCCTCTCCTTGGAGCTACCTCGCCCGGATCCGGCCAGGGGGGCTGTTGCCGCTGCACTCCGGCGAGGACGCAACCTCCTGCGCGTGGAGGAGCCCTCGAGCCGGCCCTGCGTCATCGTCGCCCGTCCCGTTGCATGGAGTTTTTTTTAGCGTGCGGGCGTTGTTTTTTTTAGCGGCCTGTATTACTGCCGCAGCGCCCCGTCCCCTTCTGGTTTTGGGCTCGGCCCAAAGATCTGTTTCAGCAGCCTGACTTCTCTCTCTGGTGGTTGTTGGCTTGGTCCAAAGTGACCATTGCCATCATTTTTTTTATTTTTGCTACATATCTATGCCGACGGGAGTCCCCTCGGCATATCTGCCACGTGGCACTGACGGTGCCGGACGGAGCTGCCGTGAAATTGATTTGCCGAAGGTAGTACGTTGTCGACGGCCACCGAAAAGCCGTCGGCTTAGATATGTATGCCGAAGGTAGTTCTTTGCCGACGGGTTTTTGAGAGTTGCTGACGTACAAGACCCCGACGGCCATATGCCGACGGTGGCCGTCGGCATAGCCTATGCCGACGGTTTTTTGAGCTATGCCTACGGCTTTTGCCGTAGGCAACTAAGCAGTTTGGCGTAGTGAATACTCACTCTGATTCATATTAATGGACTTAAGTTTGTCTAAATACACATGCATCTAGTCTAAATACTTAACTAGATACATACGAATCTAGAAAAAGTTGAGTACATTAATATAGATCGGAGGTAATATATGAAAATATTCTTGATATATACAGAGTGAGGATTTTTGGATCCCGAGCTCCAGTGATCCTGCTTTTTGATAAATTCTAAAAACATATTTTTGAGATTTGAATTTTTTTGGAAAAAAACACGCATGAACATTGAGTCGTACACCATATTTCTGGAAAGTTTTATGATGAAATACGCTTTGGTGTGAGCTACACAAAAAAGATAAATTCATGTACTTTAATAGTGAATAGTATGTGTGCTAGAAATACAAGATTTTTGTATTTTTCTGTAGCTTGCATACAAACCTATTTCACCGTGAAACTTTGCAAACAAGTAATATACATTCATATGTATATGTGTGTATTTTTTTCAGATTTTTTTTAAACCTAAAAATTGCATTTTTTAATTTTCAAAATTAAGGGAGCCATGGAGCTCGGGATCCAAAAGGTATTTCCGATATATACATATACATAATTAACAAAGTGCGTATCATTTTCCTTTCTATATAAAATATAAATCATTAATTGCGTTGGTATGCCGGAAGTATCCAACACATATATTGTATATGATAATATAAAAGTTAATTCAGAAACATAACTTATGAGCTACATGTATGGATTGCTAATGTGGCATTGTTGTAGGATTAAATTGATGCAAATGGTGCAACTTATGATTAACATGCATATGTGATGATGTGTCATGGTTGCATGTAAATAAATATAATTTATGATTTATGATTAACATGCATAGGTGTTGATGTGGCATGGTTGCATGCTTAGAAAAATTAGCTAGTGGGTTGTATCTATTTAGAAATGGAAGATACAACATATACAGATGGTTCCCCTATGGTTTCTATAAAACATCTGAACTTTTTCAACTTACTTATTTAGGTAATTTTTCTAACTTCTCAGCGAATATGCGCTAACTAGTGCTAAGGGCACTTTTAACCGAACTTTTAAAAATTAGCGTGTTAAATATCTCCTTATATCTGAACTCCTCAAATTTGAAGAGTTGAAAGAAAACGATAGTTGCATGACTCTATAAAAGCAACTATAGTAGATACACCGTATGCCCCTGTCTTGAAAAATAACTGTCAATATGGTATACCAATGAAAATAAAACAGTATAGATGCTCTATATTATCCCGATCAGTAATTCTTTTTACGGGAAGCGCTAATAACTACTCTACCGACGGTTTATGTGTCATTTTTCCTCGTCTGTTTGCCGTTCTCTCTATATCCCACGAAAAATGTTTATTGAATCCAATGAAACTTTCTTCACGCCAAATCTCTATCACTACATCGAACATAACCAGCGACCGAAGTGCGGCCACGATGGCTTGGTAAGGTACTAAAAGTTCATGACAAGGCCTGGTGGCGACCGAGCGAGGCTCGGCGGCCACAGGCCTCACGGCGCGGGGGACGGCCTTCGGCCTCGGCCCCAACGCGGCGTCAACGGGAGGCCCACTAGTGGACAGACCCCCATATTGTCCCGGTTCATAAGGGCCTTTGGTCCCGGTTTCACACCCGGGACCAATAACTCGGGACTAATGATGGTCCCGGTTGGCCCACGAACCGGGACCGAAGAGGCTCCACGTGGCCAGGCGCGCAACGAGAGGGGAGGGGTCATCGGTCCCGGTTGATATGAAGAACCGGGACCGAAGAGGCTCCATTTTCTTATTTTTTTTCCATTTATTTATTTTGTTTTCCATTTTATTACTTATTATTTATTATTCTTAATCTAAGATCATTATGGTTAATCTCAAATCAAATTGAGCTTCGTGGTCAAACTTCCCCAAGGGTCACCCATCCTCACACTACTCCAGTCCCAGCACGCTTAACTTCTCAGTTCCATTCAACACCTACCCCAACTCGCTTAACAAACACTTGTTGATATATGTATCATATCAATCCTATTAAACCTTGTTGATGTCTAGGACCTTGTTGATGTCTATGTTGTGATGAAATTTTAAAAAAAATTGAAACTTCCCGATCGGTTACCTATTATATTTTAAATGTTTTTAAATTATTTTTTTGAAAAAATATATTTCTTTTTAATTTTGAACACACATTTTTCATTTTCGGAGTGACAAAAATGTGGTTTTTTGTGAAGATTCTACCAAATATTTGATGTAAACTTGAACCACTTTATTTTTGTAAAATACTGGACCATATTTTATTTACAATTGACCAAAGTTTCCATGTAATATGGTTTTTATATACCTCTTCTGAAAAAGACAAATTTCCGCAGATTCAGTTGGAACGGGGTCAAATTTGAACTACATGTGCTTGATAGTTTGCTCTTTATTTTTTGAAAAAATCATTTCTAGATACACAAGTAGTCATTTCATCAGGGATCCACCAAGACTTTTGTAAGATTCCACCCCTATCTATTACCGGTCATGCCCTCCGTTTTGACTACTTTTTGAAATCGACAAAAATAATTCAAAAAAAATAAAAAAATTGTAAAACCTTCGCGTTGCATCCTAATTTATGTCTTAGTAACCATAAAAAACAACAAACTTGGAATAAAGCAAATATCTTATAAAAGTCTTTTCAAAATGAGCTATCGAGTATGAAGATTCATGACTTTCAAGCCAAATGACCGATGTTACAGCTAGTTTGAAAGGATAGTTTTCCCAAATGATCTCATATTTTGCACATGTGTGTATATTATACTAGCCAACAAGTTTGCCAAAGGAAGTTTTTATTTTCTTTGCACGAAAAATCCATTTTCCATTTTCCGAGTGACAAAAGTAGGTGTTTTTTGTGAAGGATCTACCAAATATTTGATGTCAACTTGAACCACTTTATTTTTGTAAAATATTAGACCATGTGTTATTTACAATTGACCAAATTTTCCATGTAATATGGTTTTTATATACCTATTCTGAAAAAGACAAATTTCCGCAGATTCAGTTGGAACGGGGTCAAATTTGAATTACATGTGCTTGATAGTTTGCTCTTTATTTTTTGAAAAAATCATTTCTAGATACACAAGTAGTCATTTCATCAGGGATCCACCAAGACTTTTGTAAGATTCCACCCCTATCTATTACCGGTCATGCCCTCCGTTTTGACTACTTTTTGAAATCGACAAAAATAATTCAAAAAAATTAAAAAAATTGTAAAACCTTCGCGTTGCATCCTAATTTATGTCTTAGTAACCATACAAAACAACAAACTTGGAATAAAGCAAATATCTTATAAAAGTCTTTTCAAAATGAGCTATCGAGTATGAAGATTCATGACTTACAAGCCAAATGACCGATGTTACAGCTAGTTTGAAAGGATAGTTTTCCCAAATGATCTCATATTTTGCACATGTGTGTATATTATACTAGCCAACAAGTTTGCCAAAGGAAGTTTTTATTTTCTTTGCACGAAAAATCCATTTTCCATTTTCCGAGTGACAAAAGTAGGTGTTTTTTGTGAAGGATCTACCAAATATTTGATGTCAACTTGAACCACTTTATTTTTGTAAAATATTAGACCATGTGTTATTTACAATTGACCAAAGTTTCCATGTAATATGGTTTTTATATACCTATTCTGAAAAAGACAAATTTCCGCAGATTCAGCTTGAACGGGGTCAAATTTGAACTACATGTGCTTGATAGTTTGCTATTTATTTTTTGAAAAAATCATTTCTAGATACAAAACTAGTCATTTCATCAGGGATCCACCAAGACTTTTGTAAGATTCCACCCCTATCTATTACCGGGCATGCCCTCCGTTTTGACCACTTTTTGAAATCGACAAAAATAATTCAGAAAAAATAAAAAAATTGTAAAACCAACGGTCCCGGTTTTTGCGACAAACCGGGACCAAAGTTTTTATTTTCTTTGCACGAAAAATCCATTTTCCATTTTCCGAGTGACAAAAGTAGGTGTTTTTTGTGAAGGATCTACCAAATATTTGATGTCAACTTGAACCACTTTATTTTTGTAAAATATTAGACCATGTGTTATTTACAATTGACCAAAGTTTCCATGTAATATGGTTTTTATATACCTATTCTGAAAAAGACAAATTTCCGCAGATTCAGCTTGAACGGGGTCAAATTTGAACTACATGTGCTTGATAGTTTGCTATTTATTTTTTGAAAAAATCATTTCTAGATACAAAACTAGTCATTTCATTAGGGATCCACCAAGACTTTTGTAAGATTCCACCCCTATCTATTACCGGTCATGCCCTCCGTTTTGACCACTTTTTGAAATCGACAAAAATAATTCAGAAAAAATAAAAAAATTGTAAAACCAACGGTCCCGGTTTTTGCGACAAACCGGGACCAATGCCTCGCCAGAGCATTGGTCCCGGTTGTTGGCAAAAACCGGGACCGTTGTAAAACCAACGGTCCCGGATTTTGCCACAAACCGGGACCAATGCCTCGCCAGAGCATTGGTCCCGGTTGGTGGCAAAAACCGGGACCGTTGCCCCAGTTGAACCGGGACCAATGCCATATCCAGACGAACCGGGACTGTTGCCCGGCATCGGTCCCGGTTCTGTAATGAACCGGGAGCGATGCCTCTTTTGGGCTGGACGAAATGGGGGTCTGTCTACTAGTGGCCCTAGCCCTGGACGCACTGACCCCGAACGTGGTGGTCACGAGCTGCCCCACCCCCGAACACGCCAACCACTGGTGTGCGAGGCGGCGGGGCCACGACCGGCGTGCGGGCGGCCGAGCCAGGGGCCATCGGTGCACGGCCCAGGCCACGGGAGGCACAACCGCACAAGCCAGCCAGCGGTCGACCGAGTCAGCCAGCCTGCTGCTCACGAGCACGACCAAACCAATGTACACACATTAAAAGAACATTTTAAGGATCCAATTATAAGCTATATTTTATTTGTAGGGGGTTTCATGTTATTTTGTAAAGATTTGTTGTAGTTTGCACTACAAGTTTGAAGTATCTGTTCTGCCGGATACCTTTCGGTACCGCAAATATTTTGTATGGATCGTCCGTAAACCCTTTTTGCAGTACGAGAATATGGCGTATCTGCTAGAGTTGCTCTAACTATTTCTTTTGCGGGAGAACTAAAACTTATCCCTCCAAAAAAATCATTCGCTAATTCTACTATCTTTTGATTTGCATACTTCAATTCAACTACATATTTGCACACATCATTAAGTCAAAATGCAATAATTTTGGTTCAATCAATTCAACAACATTAATAAATTCAAACTTTACAATTAATTATTCAAATTAAAACACTCGAAAAGGTCCAAATGAAGTAATAATCCGAAAAAAGTATGATAAAAGCACATCAATCAAGTGATATGAACTGCTCACAAGTGTTCAACAAGATCATCTTCAAGGTGGGTATGAACTTCCTAGTTCTTGATAATTCAATGGCAAAGAATCTTTGTATCATATTTGCATTCATTTCTTGCTCGACATGATCCCCGTTGGAGATGTACCAAAAGTGTTCTGACATGTCTCTTTCATCCTCAATAGTCATTTTATGCAAGATGATGCATTATGTAATGATTTGGAAAAGTACATGTGCCACGAATAATCGCAAAGTGTTTTCAAAGCACATTGAAAGCACTTTCAACATTCTTTCTTGCTGACTCTTCATGTGTTGAAAATTCGGATCTCTGGTTGCCTCGGACGTGGGATTGTCTTCAAAAACACGACCGATGTAGGATAGATGTCATATGCCAGGTAGTATCCCATCGTGTAATGGTGACTATTGACAACATAGTTGCAAGGTGGACCATCTTCAGTAACAGGACTTTCAATCATCGGTGACCTCAACATATTCATATCATTATAAGAGCCACATTCGCAGAATTAATGTCAAATGCATAGATCCTTTCATGCGGCTTCATAGATAATGATTGTTTGAATTTTGGAATGCACTCACTGACATTTCCATCTCGCGGGACAATTATTGTATGCCCAATGCATGCAATGATTTGATCCAAGCATTCTATCCATCTTCGTTGTTCACTCAAACTTAAGAGTCTATCGATGTCTCCATCATTGGGTGCCCTTAAGTACTCCGATTCATAGATCTCAATCACAGTGTTTGTGTGAATTTGAACCGGCTCTAGGATTGTATCTTCCCCAATGCGGACATGGTCATCAGTGGCGTTTGTCAAACACCCAAAGGCAAGTGTTTCACAAGACATGATAAACATCGCCAATGGACTCACATTTATTTCTCCTAATATACTCCTTCTCGGGTTAAAGCAAGGATCTTGATCCTTAACGACATTTGCAATGGTTTTGAAGAGACTTCGATGCATAGAAAATGTCCACCGAAACTATTGGAGATGTTGCATACTTGCATTGCGTGCAAAGTAATCGTTGACAATCTTGGTATGACCTTATGCCCTATCATGATTGAGATACAAGAGACAAAACTATGATTCTAATCTTGGTTTTTGAAAGTTCTCGTGAACGATCACGACAATGGCCATCTCAAAATCATCTCTATCACTAGTAGAAAATCGCTCATCAGTACCGGTTTGAGAGGGCCTTTTGTACCGGTTTCTTAACCGGTACAAAAGGCCCGGTACTAAAGCCCCCCCTCCTTTGGTACCGGTTCCTTGCGAACCGGTATTAAAGGGGCCTCCACGTGGGCGTCCAGGAGTGCGCAGGCCAAAGGAGCTTTGGTACCGGTTTGTAATACGAACCGGTACCAAAGGTTAATTCAGGGTTTAGGGTTTTTAGGAGGTGTTTAGGGGTATCGGATATCGCGTCGATGCTTAGGGAGGGGTTTAGGGGTATCGGACCGTTTCATATCGCGTCGATGCGCCTGCTACGCGTTTGGGTTTAGGTAGTACATGAAGATAAAAGGTGATGCATAGCAACTTGGTGCATATATTAATATAACACATGTATAAGATCGCAAATTAAGTAGTACGTATGCATGAAGATCGATCTTCATGCATATATAGTAGTGGTACTCTCCGAGGCATACTATCTATTACATGTAGCATAGTGGTACTCGATCTCCGAGTCAAACTATATGTTACATGTACATCATTCATAGTGGAACTCTCCGAATGGCGGTATGACGTCCCGAAGGAAAAATCCCGCCAATTCATCGCCAATTGCTTTGAAGCGTTCCTCGATTGAGATATTGTCCCGCTTTCTTGCCAACTGTAAAAGAATGCGATACAAATGAATACATGAGCTATGTGTGTGTATATATATCAAATCACAATCAAACAATCAAAGAATGAGATACAAATTTGTGAATATTGTTTTCGTACCTCTTTATTCATTTCATTATTTGTTCTCTCGCTGACAATTTTATGGATGTTCTCGCAAACGTAGTATCCACATAGATTAGTCCCCTGTGGTTGTTGCAGGGATTTCTATACAAGAATATAATTCAATTAAACAATAATCAAGTTTGATAAAGGTGTGTGGACCTAGGTAGTACTACTTACTTTGTTCAAACGCCATGTCAGCTTCGGTTTCCATTCATGGGACTGATCTTCCTTGATGAACGTTTCCCATACGCTGCCCGACAAAAGAAAATGCATAAAAAAGTTATCAATTAGTTGATATTAGGAAATTAACGAAAAAAACCGATATGAATTAAAATTACTTTTTGAGCTTAAGAAAAGCCGTCTTGTATAGTATAGGCTCTTTGTTAAGTGAGTCAAAGACTTCAACTTTTCCTTCGTACATATCAATAACGATAAGAATAAAGTGGAACCTGCGCACGTTTAAATATGCAGTGCCATATATATAAGTCATCAGTTAAAATTTGAACATCTCGTGAGAAAAAGAGAAATGTCTTATAAGACAGTAACACTCACTTGAAGTTGTAAGGCCAAAGTATTATCTTTTTGTCACTTTGTCGCTTCAAAAACCTTAGCAAAGTCTCCGGTGTATCCCTGTTATAGATGGGATCCTCTATGGTTATTTCATGCATTGTATCCGGGTCAATGAACCCAATGTGCTTGATTTCATCCCTTTTGCATTCGAGCATCTTCGATCTGCATAATATAGCGCACAAAAGATTATAATTTGCAGACAAAGAACGAGCTGAGCTAAAGACTTCTCAAATTACATAAATAAATCACTTACAGACAATAGCAACTGATGATAGATTTGTCGAGGGCCCGGAGATTGTATAACTGAAAAAGTTCGCTGAATTCAACGCTCAAAGAGTATTCTTAGAAGTAGTGTTCTTCCTTAAATCCAACCATGATACACTGGATCCCTCTCTTTGTGGCATTACTGTACCACGTATGCAAATTACGCATACTTGTTGGTAGCTTCCTGAGATTCTCGACCAAATCTTTCCCTTCAACAAATTGATATGCTCCTTCATGTAAGGGGTAATCGATGGATTGTCGAGAACTTTCAACGGCCTTCTCGTCAAACACCATGAGAGGGGGGACCGATTGGACGGGTTGTTGTCCGAGCTGGTGCACTTGTTGTTTCCCTTTTTTCGCTGTGGCACCCGATTGAGTGGGTTTTTTAGCCCTCATCATCTCGTCATACGACTTTTGTATAGAACGTCTATAGTCAGATGGCGGCGATGGTACAGGGTCATATAGATTCTCAACAGTACGCACAACTTTGACCGGATCTAGAGTCTTCTTAAAAGGGATCTCTGGCACTTTCTTAGCAAAAAAGGCTTTCAGCTCGGACTTACAGGTTTCCATGTTTTCCTCGATAGTTTTTTCCCAAGGTAACTTCTCAATAGGCAGCAGTGGTTTCTCCTTTCTAGGTCTCTTCCTAGGCGGTGTACCGTTCCGCTTAAAGGACGCTGTCTTACGCGGAGGATCTCGAGATGGCGGACTCACGCTGGGGTCCCTCTCAGGTAGATGTGGACTTTGCTGCTCATGTGGACTGATACCAGGAGGAGTCGATGGCCTTTGCTGCTCATGTGGACCGCTACGAAGAGGAGTCGGTGGCCTTTCCTGCTCAGGTGGACTACGAGGAGTCGGTGGCCTTTGCAAAAGGACGATGTGTTTCTTGGGCCATAGGGTGAAACCGTGCTTGACATCGGCCATTGTCTTCTCATCGTCACCTCTAGGAAAATCAAGCTCCAATGTTTCATAACCCGAAACAACTTCATCCACCCCGACACGAACACAGCCAGGTGGAATGGGCATATGATGGTGCGTTGCTCCATCTTCATTTGGGTAAACATAGCCGAACGCCACCTTAACGGACACGTTCCTGAATAACATATGTAGCTCGCAATCTGTCTTCTCCGTGACATAATCCACGGGGTAGCTTCCTCCACATCCGTCAAGATGCGAGGAACCCACACTGCTTCTTCGCTGAGATGGGGCGGCATCGACATGAGGATCATGTATAAACAGCGGCTGATGAGGTTCCCTCTGATTTTTCTCAAGCGCCTCCACCCTATTTAACAATTCCGTTAACCTGTCTGACTCCTTCTTCTTCTTTCGTGAATGGCTTCTATAAGTGTTAGCGCACTCCGGCCACGCTTCCTTCTTGTTGAGACCTGGGCGATCTCGAACCCGTCCAACGTGTTCAGGATTGCCCAAAGCGAGTGTCAGCTCGTCATTCTCTCTATCGGGAATGTACTCTCCCTTTCTGACCTTTTCAATTGCATCTATAAGCTTCTTCGTGACTCCTTCAATTTTGTCCTTCCATTTCCCCTGCGCAACGATCTTCCCTGTCATTGGGTCCAACCCTGCCCCATGCGCGAACAACCAGAGCCTGGACCGGTCGGGCCAGTCCCATGTCTGTGGAGTGATTCCTGCATCCATCAGTTTATCTTCAAACGCTCTCCACTTCGGAATGGCAGTCTTGTAGCCACCTGACCCCAAATGATGGAAAAATTCCTTCTTTGAAGCATTTTTCTTATTTGTGACCGATCGGGACACATGAGTAGACGATTGCTTATACCTCTTAAATGCGGGCCAGTGATCTTTTATCTTCACTAGATTATCATTGAATACTGGATCTTCATGCTTATATTTCTCCCATAATTTTTTCTTCCATGTCTGGAATAGCATGGCCATCTTCTTGAGAGTCCATTCCTTGAGTTTCTTCTTCTGGCCTTCCGTCATGTCTTCCGGTAGGCTGAAGCGTGTCAGTAGATTGTCGCAAAGAAAAAATTTCAACGCGTCGTTGACATAACTAGCTTCAGTCCCTGCGTTCTTCGGCTTATGCCACTCTTGAATGCTGATCGGTACATGGTCCCTAACAAGAACTCCAGCTTGATTTATAAATTTGCGGCAGTGCTCTTTCGGATGCACCGGTTCACTGTTATCATTAAATGCGATGAGGGCTAACCTACCCTCGCCCTTTAGCAATTGCGTCGGGCCTCGTTTTGTTTTAACAGACTTGCTCGATGATCCAGAAGGCTAAAAGAAAAATGATTCGTTAACAAGTGCAACACAAATAAATGAATGCATCTACTGATGAACATAGACTTGATACATAAATATACACCTCGCCGGAGTTTGTTATGGACACTTCGTTCTCTCTTCTAATCTCTTCAGACTCAAATCCCTCACCGACATCGTTCAGAAATTGTGTGAGCTCAAAGTCATCTCCATCGGGTTCCGGCCCACGGGCACTCTCAAATATCATTCTCTGCACGGCTTCTTCTTGATCCTCATTTCGGACGAAGGTGTCGTCCTCCATAGCTCAATGTCACTACAAAATTAAGAAAACAATTAATTCATTCATCATGTCATGATCATAACAGATTGCTAGATGGATAACAATTGAAATGAAGAAAGCAATAACCCTAACCCTAACACTCGACGACCAACAAGGGGGAAATGGAAAATTGAGAAGAAGAGAAATGAACAATTTCCTCAAACCGCGGCATGTTTTGTCATTCAATGGTGTTTCGTAATCGTATTTGTCTAAACAATCGATCCGCGTGTCCATTTTTTTCGAGAGTTTGGATCGCCGCTGAAAGTACATGTAGTCCCCATGTGTGGTTTTGGTAATTAATGACAATCCTTATGGACTAATGTTTGCATTGAGATATATATATTTGAAGGACAGTTACATAGGCAATGCATGAAGAACATTGTTCATCAACACAAATGTATCCATTGTGGCTTGGTAATGAATGATGATTCCAATAAAGCAACAATGGCATCATGGATCTATGGATGTTTGTCCCATGGATAATGATAAGAAGAATGGATGATGTTGCAATGAATACAATATATTGATGATTGGATTTTGGGTCTCACGTGTTGTATACAACCTCGGACTAAGATGATTCAAAAGAAAAGCCATTTTCCTCAACAAGACTGAGAATATTCATGTTCAATACTTGTCCATTTGAGGTCATCATAATGACTCAATAATTCGCGCAATATATCTGTCATGTGTCTGTTGGACTGGACACCACTTGATCATGGAGTAAAGATGAATGCTGACCAAGATAAAGATGAAAGATTGAATTCTTGATGGTCAACACTCTAGCACTACTTATGTACCACATGGGATCTTGTGGCATGGTAAGAAATTTTCAATTGTGCTTTGAGTTCTAACCCATACGATGTATTTCTATATCTTTGAGGGATAGGTGATTCTCATGGGAATGCATCAAGAGAAAGATCACAAGTGCCCATGAGATGATGACATCAAGTGTAATGGTCATCAAGTTATACAAGGTCAAGTTCAAGATATGCATCTCAAAGGATTACATGCTTGAAGCTTGCGGATGATCACGTGGTGGCACATGTGAAGATGGAATATAATGCAGAGCTTTACTCATGACTTACGAGGATACTAATGAAGTCTTCACCGAGTTATGTGACCAATATTTCATGGACATCTTGAGCCAAGCATGACCCCATCATCAAGCTCAAGTGGAACGCTCAAGTCAAAGGTATTGTGTCGTGGATCATTGACCATCGAAAATGATACATGCTCAAGAATGGATTTCCGGAAGCTATTGTATAGTTCTTTTATTATTCTTGAGTTATAGGGATCCTGCACTATTAAGAGGGGATCAAAGGGGTTTAGTAATGTACTTGCTCAAGTCAACAATTCCTACCTCAATTCCACTCCTATCCTTTATACCAAAAGGGGGGAATCCAAAGCCAACTCATTCCTCCAATCCTATGGTATATCCTTTGCATACTTTGCACCTCCAATTTTGTTTTATCTTGGGTGGTTCTCTATGTGAGGAGCTTGGGCTTTTCAATAGCTTTAAAATAAGCCCAAGATCATCAAAATCGGAGTTCGTATGTAAAAGTTATGCACGTTTCAGTTTTGGGTTCCTGCTGTTCTTTTTCTGGACGGACGTCCGATGTATTTCGGACGTCCGACACATCGGACGTCCGAAACTTGTCGGACGTCCGAAATCCACCAAAATTATTGTGTCCAGATGGTCAGTGAGCATGCAAATTTTACCAGAAGTCCGACGTGCTTCAGATGTCCGACACATCGGACGTCCGAACCCTGTCGGACGTCCGACATGGTACTGGACTTTTCTTCTGTGTTGCATGTTGAACTCTCTTTGAACATTTCAGACGTCCGACTTGGTTCGGACGTCCGACATTTGGAATTTCGGACGTCCGACATCTAACGAACGTCCGACACTTGCACAGCTTCTTGCCCCAACGGACATTTCGTCCCTTGGGCTATAAATACCCCCTCACTCCCACTTGTGAGGGTTGAGCACTTCATTCCAAACACACAAGAACCCTAAAAGGCTCCCTCTCCTTTCTCCTACACCAAATCCTAGATCCCGAAGAGATCTGTGAGAGTTCTTGAGAGAGATTTAACCCATTGATAGATCCACTCCCTCTCCCTCTTTTGACCAAAGAATTCGCGATTTGAGCAAGTCTTGAGCATTTCCCCCTTGATCTTGTTACTCTTGGAGGTTGGAGACTCATAGGCGGTAGGAGTGCTCCGGTGAGGAATCAACTTGTGATTTGCCCCCCGGAAAGTTTGTGAAGGTTTGGAGGCCGCCTCAAGGTCTACCACTAGTGGTTGGGAATCGCCTTCGTGGTGATATCTCAAGGGGAATAGGGTGAGCCTTCGTGGCGTTGGTGTGCCTTCGTGGTAACACCCACTCTCTCCAAACGGTGAGTAGCTTCTCTCCAAGGAAGTGAACATCGGGATACATCCTCGTCTCCGAGTCTACGGTTATCTATAACCCTAGCTCACTACTTGTGGTTTACTTTGGTCATTTGACCTTGCATTCACTATATCTTGTTGTCCTCATTATATTGTGTTGGATATCATATTGTAGTGATTGTTTTAGGCCAACACATTATACTCCGCAATTCATACGTGCTACTATTGTTCCATATTGTTCCTCGTGTGAATTGGTATATTGTATCTCACATATCCACATCTTGTGATATATATCTTGTGTAAGTTTGTGTAACTTGTGCCTACTAGTATCATTATTGTGTTCATATAGTTTAGAATAAAGTTGTTGTTGCACTTAGTTGAGGCTAGTATATTAAGAATTTGTGTTTGTTAAGTACCCGCTTAGTTTATTTTCGCATCCGAATATTAACAAATCCATAAAAGGTTTAAAACGCCTATTCACCCCCCCCTCTAGGCGACATCGTGGTCCTTTCAGTCGCGTGTCCATTGGATTGTGTCGGTGTTAGGCTAGTTGGGCTATGGGGTATTTTTGCCGTTCAATTTTCTTTTAATTTTTCAATTTTTAATTTGTTTTAAAAACAAATATACTCCTAATTCTTTTTTGAAATGAAACAATGGTTCATACTTTTATTGATCTTAAAAGAAATATATTACTTTGCCAATTTAAAATAAGGGATTAAAATTATTTTCCCAAATCTAAAATCAATTCTATTTAATACTTGGAATAAATTCAGAGATGAATATTATTATTTTGACTTATGAAATGTATTACTTATTGATAAATAATAAATAAAGAATATATAATTTATGTAACACTTGTTCCTTTTTTCCTATGAATTTTATTTTAACATTTTTAAATTTCAATTTTTTTACAAAACAAACATGGTTTAAATTGTTTATAATGTAACACTTGTTCCTTTTTTCCTATGAATCAAAAGGGCAAAATTTGTTTTTCTCTAAATTCTTTTTTGAACTACAAAAATGGTTCACAATTTAATTGGGCTTAAAGGAAATATATTTATTTGCCAATTTCTAAGGGATTAAATTGATTTATACCATTTTTTTAATCTGTTTAATCCTTGGAATAAATTCAGAGATGAATATTATTACATTCACTTATTAAATTTATTACTTTTTGACAAATAATAAATAAGATTATTTATTAATTTTGCCCTTTTGATTTTAAATAGATTTAAGAATCACTTCTCTTGTGTTTTGATCATTTAGTGCATGACTACGCAATTACAGCGTAAAAAATCATATGACACGAGCTAACTTCAAAATTGCGAAAAACAAATATGAGAAAATTTAGTAATGTTCAGTTCTCTTGTGTATTGATCATTTTGTGTATGAGTAAGCAATTACAGAGTAAAGAATTCAAAATCAAGTCATCCTGGAGTATGTTTTATCCACAAATCTAATCTAGGTCCCAAAACATTCTAAACAAGGTGAAAGCAGACGCCAAAAAATCCAGCATCTGCACCGATCAAAATGGCCTCTTGAGCCCCCTGAAGTACACCGTCTCGATGCACTCCACGCTGCCTCTGAAGCCCGGCGAAATGGGGCATTTTGGTTGGTAAAACAAGTGGCAAGAATGAAATCTTCATATGGCGAGCACACACAGCCCGGCGGCGGCGGGATGGAGGAGAGGGAGGCGGGGATGCTCACCGGCACGGCGACGGGCGTCCACGGGAGGGAGGCGGCAGCGGTGAGCTTGCGCTAGCTCGCCGGCACGGCGACGGGCGTCCACGGGAGTGAGGCGGCGGCGACGAGCTTCTCCTCGGGGGGGGGGGGGGCAGCGCAGTGTGAGAATTGGGGAAGATGTGAAAAGAAAGTGGCTCGCGCGGGGTTATTTGGGGAAGGAAAGGACTTTTCGTACCGGTTCCAACCCCAAACCGGTACCAAAGGTCTTTGGTACCGGTTGTAGGTACGAACCGGTACCAAAGGTCCGGCCCTGGCGCCACCCCACCGCCTGAAATTTGGCCAAAAACCTTTCATACCGGTTCCTAACACGAACCGGTACGAAAGGCCCTTTTTCTTTTTCTTTTTATTTTCTATTTCTTTTTCTTTTCTTTTCTGTTTCTTTCTCTTTTTCTTTTCTGTTTCTTTTTCTATTTCTTTCTGTTTTCTATTTCTTTTTTTTTCTATTTCTATTTCTTTTTTTCTGTTTCTTTCTCTTTTTCTTTTTCTTTTCTTTTCTGTTTCTTTTTCTATCTATTTCTCTTTTCTATTTTTTTTCTATTTCTATTTCTTTTTTTCTGTTTCTTTCTCTTTTTCTTTTTCTTTTTCTTTTCTTTTCTGTTTCTTTTTCTATTTTTTTTTCTATTTCTATTTCTTTTTTTCTGTTTATTTCTCTTTTCTATTTCTTTTTTTTCTCTTTCTATTTCTTTTTTTTCTGTTTCTTTCTTTTTTCTATTTATTTTTCTTTTATTTTCTGTTTTTTTCTCTTTTTATTTTCTATTTATTTCTCTTTTCTATTTCTTTTTTTTCTATTTATGTTTCCTTTCTATTTCTTTTTTTATGTTTCTTTCTCTTTTCTATTTCTTTTTCTTTTATTTTCTGTTTCTCTTTTTTTTGTATTTCTTACGATTGAACTCGAATTAAAGTACATAGCTCAACTGAAAATTAAGATACAGCGACGCGGCAAACTTAAAACATTCAACAAACTTAACATCTCAAACCTAGAACATAAAAAACTACTCCTCCTCGTCGTCGGAGAAATCGTCTTCGGTGTTGGAGCTGATGTCATCCTCCAGCGCTATCCAGCGGGGGTCACCGAGGGGCCAGTTGGCGGAGCCTCTCGCCAGTTCCTCCTCCGCCATCGCCTTGGCCGCCCGTCGCTCCTCCCGCCATTCATGACGCTCCTGCCGCCGCTCCGCGCTCTCGGCCGCCAGCCTCGTCCAGTGTTCCGCCTCCTCCGAGGCTTCACGGGGATGGATCGCGTACCAATCCTGCACGGCACGCTGGTCCTACTCCGAGGTGAGGCCGAGCACCGCTCGTCGACGATGGAGGCGGTGGTCCTCTTCAGTGAGGAGGAGCGGCGGATCTGCAATGTCCTCCGCCTCTTCCAAGCTGCGACAGTGGCGGTTATTCATCTCCGCGCGCGGGCGGCTGAGCCTCCACGCCGCAACGTCGTACGCGCGGGCGGCTAAATATGCATGCCAGAACCTGCTGAGACACACACGCTCGTTGTTGGCGCAAGTGATCACCGCCATGAATGTGCCGTCCGAGCGCTCGCGGACGCCGTGGTAGCTTGGTCGGCGGCGGCGAGGCGGCAAGGTGGCGGTGGCGCGGAAGGGGAAAGAAATAGTGGCGACTGGCGTTGCGTGGAGTCCTCTTCCACGCGCTTTTAACCGTACACGATTTTGAATCCAACCAATCAGGAAGAAGCACACGGATCGCGTGTTTCTTTCAAGCGCTTGTGAGTCGTTGGATCAGGCTTCTGAGCTGTTGGATCCAACCAATCAGGAAGAAGCACACGGATCGCGTGTTTCTTTCAATTGCTTCTGAGTCGTTGGATCAGGCTTCTGAGCCGTTGGATCCGACCAATCAGGAAGAAGCACACGGAATAAAAATTTATTACGATTGAACTCGAATTAAAGTATATAGCTCAACTGAAAATTAAGATACACATGGCTAGATTCGAATGTTGGAGTCGCCAATGTCGCGGTGATTTCCATATCTTACATACAGTAACATCATTACACAAAAGTGATTTCCAAAGTTATGATCCCTATCTAGCTAGTCTTTTGAGTTTTCTTCGTGTGTTTCCCTTTCTTCTGATTGCGACGCAACCATGGACAATCTTCATTATTTAAGATGATGCTTGGGTCAGTTTTTTACCTTGAAGGGTGGAATATCATCAAACTTATTATAATCTTCTGACATGTCTGTCTTGTCCTCTACTCCCACGATGTTTCTTTTTCCTGAAAGAACTATGTGGCGCTTTGGCTCATCGTATGATGTGTACTCTTGCCTTTCTTTTCTTTTTTTCGGTTTGGTAGACATGTCCTTCACATAAAAAACCTGAGCCACTTCACTGGCTAGGACGAATGGTCCGGTGTCGTACCCTAGATTCTTGAGATCCACTGTAGTCATTCCGTACTGCGGGTCTACCTGTACCCGTCTTTCAGGTTGAACCATTTGCACCGGAACAAAGGGACCTTGAAATTAGGTCCATAGTCAAGTTCCCATATCTCCTCTATGTACCCATAATATGTGACCTTCTTCCCATTGGCCTCTGTTGCATCAAAGCGGACACCACTGTTTTGGTTGGTGCTCTTTTTATCTTGGGCGAACGTGTAAAATGTATTCCCATTAATCTCGTACCCTTGAAAAGTCGATATAGTCGAAGATGGTTTCTTGGCCAACAAGTATAGTTGTTCTTCATCAGTGACATTCATTAGACGATTTTGCAACCAACCGCCGAAAGTCTTCATGTGTTCTCCATCAATCCAATCTTCACGTTGCTCCGGGTATTCGGAGCGTAAGATATCCTTGTGTTCCACTATGTACGGAGCCACCAAGATAGAATTATGTAGAACTGTGTAGTGTGCTTGAGTGAAAGAATGTCCGTCCATACACGTTGTTGCTTTCTTCCCTACCGTGCCTTTTCCACCCAGTCTCCCCTCATAGCGCGATTCAGGAACACCGATCGGCTTAAGGTCAGGAATAAAGTCAACACAAAACTCAATGACCTCCTCTGTTCCATAGCCCTTGGAGATGCTTCCTTCTGGCCTAGCACGGTTATGAACGTACTTCTTTAAGACTCCCATGAATCTCTCAAAGGGAAACATGTTGTGTAGAAATACAGGACCGAGAATGCTAATCTCTTCGACCAGGTGAACTAGGAGATGTGTCATAATATTGAAGAAGGATGGTGGGAACACCAACTCGAAGCTGACTAGACATTGCACCACATCCTTCTGTAAATTTTGTAGAGTTAGTGGATTGATCACCTTCTGAGAAATTGCATTGAGGAACGCACATAGCTTGACAATGGGTACTCGAACATTTTCCGGCAGAAGCCCCCTCAATGCAACCGGAAGTAATTGTGTCATAATCACGTGGCAGTCATGAGACTTTAGGTTTTGAAACTTTTTCTCTGACATGTTTATTATCCCCTTTATATTCGACGAGAAGCTAGACGGGACCTTGATGCTACTCAGTACTTAAAAAAAGATCTCCTTCTCTTCTTTGGTAAGAGCGTAGCTGGCGGGACCTTGATACTTCTCTGGATTCAGGTTGTTTCCTTCGTGGATACTTTGCTGGTCTTGCCGTGCATCCGGTGTATCTTTTGTCTTCCCATACACGCCCAAGAAGTTTAGCAGGTTCACGCAAAGATTTTTCGTCACGTGCATCACGTCGATTGCCGAGTGAACCTCTAGGAATTTCCAGTAGGGTAGCTCCCAGAATATAGACTTCTTCTTCCACATGGGTACGTGTCCGTCAACATCATGCGGAACAGATTGTCCGCCAGGACCCTTTCCAAAGATCACTTTTAAATCCTTGACCATATCATATATAACATCCCCAGTAGGGCGGGTAGGCTTCGTTCGGTTATCTGCCTCACCTCTGAAATGCTTTCCTCTCTTTCTTACGTGATGTTGTTTTGGAAGAAATCGATGATGCCCCAGGTACACATTCTTGTTTCCCAAATATATATTGTCAGTCTCACCTAAACAGTGTGTGCATGCATTGTATCCCTTGTTTGACTGCCCTGAAATGTTACTAAGAGCAGGCCAATCATTGATGGTTACAAAAAGCAAGGCATGCAGGTCAAATTCCTCCTTTTTGTGCTCATCCCACACACGTACACCTTCTTCACGCCACAACTTTAAAAGTTCTTCAACCAATGGCCTCAGGTACACATCAATGTCGTTTCCTGGTTGCCTCGGGCCTTGGATGAGCACTGGCATCATAATGAACTTCCGCTTCATGCACACCCAAGGAGGAAGGTTATAGATACATAGAGTCACTGGCCAGGTGCTATGACTGGAGCTCTGCTCCCCGAAAGGATTAAAGCCATCTGTACTTAGACCAAGTTTTAAGTTCCTTGCGTCATCTGAAAATGACTTGAACTTTCTGTCGATTTTTCTCCACTGCGACCCGTCAGCGGGGTGTCTTAGCATCACATCTTTCTTACGGTCCTCTTTGTGCCATCGCAACAACTCGGCATGCTCTTTGTTTTGGAACAAACGTTTGAACCGTGGTATTATAGGAGCATACCACATCACCTTCGCAGGAACCCTCTTCCTGGGGGTGGACTCGCCCTCAACATCGCCAGGGTCATCTCGCCTGATCTTATACCTCAGTGCACCACATACCGGGCATGCATTCAAATTCTCGTACTCCTTGCGGTAGAGGATGCAGTCATTGATGCATGCATGTATCTTTTGCACCTCTAATCCTAGAGGGCAGACAACCTTCTTTGCTTCGTACGTACTAGAGGGCAATACGTTCTCCCCTGGAAGCATCTTCTTTATTATTTTCAGCAACTTTTCAAATCCCTTGTCAGTAGTACCATTCTCTGCCTTCCATTGCAGCAATTCCAGCGTGGTACCCAGCTTTTTCTGGCCATCTTCGCAATTTGGGTACAACAGTTTGTTGTGATCCTCTAACATTTTCTCCAACTTCAACCTCTCCTTTTCACTTCCGCAGTTTATCTTCGCATCAAGAATGGCCCGACCCAAATCGTCATCGGGGTCATCAAAAATGGGCTCTTCTTCAGCTTCGTCTTCCCCCATTCTACTATCACCGTCTTCAGTGAAAATAGGATAGTTGTCACTATCCTCTTCTTCTTCGTTGTCTTCCAATATAACCCCCCTTTCTCCGTGCTTGGTCCAACAATTATAGCTGGGCATGAAACCGTTCTCCAGCAGGTGGACGTGAATGGTCTTTGAGGTAGAGTAATCCTTCATATTCTTACAGGAACTACATGGACAATAGATGAAACCATTCGTCCGGTTGTTTGCCTCAGCCACGCTGAGAAAATAATGCATGCCTTTAATGAAGTCGGGATGGCACCGGTCACCGTACATCCATTGCCGACTCATCTGCATTATATATGTATATCAAAAATCATTAATTACACAACATCATAGATATATGAGTGACCAACTTAATTAATAGATGTCGTTAATCTTGTTAAAATGGTGGACAAAAAATGAAGATTTGTTGAAGTGTGAGAGGTGCAAAAAAATTAGAAATGTGAGAGAGAGAGGAATAAATGAAGGATGAATCGGGTGGGCATGGGACAGGGATGAATCGGGTGGGCATGAGCTAAATTAGTACCGGTTCTCCACATGAGCCGGTACCACAGCCCTGGCCCCACCCGGGTCTGAATCCCACCAATCAGGAAGAAGTACACGGATCGCGTGTTTCTTTTAAACGCTTGTGAGTCGTTGGATCCGGCTTGTGAGTCGTTGGATCTGGGAACCGGCCTGTACACAGTTAAGGTCTCGCGCTAGTACAGGTTTGTGCTAGCAACTTGGTGTGTACGAATACAAATCATTCGGATTGGCCTGCATACGCCCAACGGTGCATTTGATGTGCGGGCACTCACGAGCCACAGTTGGGCTGTATGCAGGCGAAACCGTGTGTTTTGTTGATATATCTAGAAATCCTTCAGTTCATCGACCAAATACAAATCATTCGGATTGGCCTGCATACGCCCAACGGTGCATTTGATGTGCGGGCACTCACGAGCCACAGTTGGGCTGTATGCAGGCCAAACCGTGTGTTTTGTTGATATATCTACAAATCCTTCAGTTCATCGACCAAATACAAATCATTCGGATTGGCCTGCATACGCCCAACGGTGCATTTGATGTGCGGTCAATCACGAGCCACAGTTGGGCTGTATGCAGGCAAAACCGTGTGTTTTGTTGATATATCTACAAATCCTTCAGTTCATCGAGACTTTTTGTGTGTTCAAAATGAACCATTCAAAGCCACATCATCAATTTTCAACCCTTTCTGACTTCATCTGTCTTCATTTTTTATTCGCTTGTGTCCTTTGCTTATTGCGTCGTAACCATCAATTTTCAACCTTTCTGACTTCATCTGTGCGGAAACTAAGTTTTTTTATAAAAAAGAAGGGGCTCACCGAGGTGGTACGGTGTCGGCTAGGGGACGACGCTGGCGATCGACAACGGTGAGGACGGGGATGATACTAAAACCTACAAAACATAATATAATTTCAGCTCAAATTTCATATAAATAAAATAAAATCCCTAACTTAGGCATTTCATTGAACACCTTGCTAGCACTAGAAAAATAATACGAGTTAACTAGCAAAGAGATGAGCTAAATTAGGAACGCCGGAAGAAAGGATGATATTGCTAACCCTTGGATAGATAGATGTCGTTAATCTTGTTAAAATGGTGGACAAAAAATGAAGATTTGTTGGAGTGTGAGAGGTGCAAAAAATTTAGAAATGTGAGAGAGAGAGGAAGAAATGAAGGATGAATCGGGTGGGCATGGGACAGGGATGAATCGGGTGGGCATGAGCTAAATTAGTACCGGTTCTCCACATGAACCGGTACCAAAGGACCAGCCCTGGCCCCACCCATCGTCTGAAATTTTGGCCGAAAACCTTTAGTACCGGTTCCTAACTCGAACCGGTACGAAAGCTCCTCACGAACCGGTACGAAAGCTCCTCGCCCGCCTGGACGCCCAAACCGGTACGAAAGACACCTTTAGTACCGGTTCGTAAGGAAACCGGTACTAAAGGCTTAGACGGTTGCCCCATTTTCTACTAGTGTATATTCTTCCTCATTGTCGAAGGAAGAGTAGTCGAACAACATCTCCCTTAAACTCTGTTAGAATAAATCCGAAGCGCGTAGTATATCATCCGAGGATCAAGCAATCACATGAGGCACGACACCGAGATTTGTTAACGGAGTTCACCGAACATCGGCTACATCTCCGGGGCCTGACTATGGGCGCTCCTCCCCATGACACCGCTACAGTACCGCACACCGACCACCCGGGCGCTGGCACACGCCGCCGGTTCCCCCTTGCGTGCTTGTGCTATTATGTTGGCATATGTTACAACCGTGGGGTGCCCCTCATTATATGAAAGCCCAAGGATATAACGTGTTCGACTCCAACACTATACGTATCTTACCCACACTACAACTCCAAGTCCAATGCAACCCAACTCGTACACATTATTCGACACAAACTCAACAAACTCTCCATCTAGTAACTGCAATATTCAATGCTGAATTTGATTAAAAGATAGGAAAGGAAACATTGAGTACAGAAAAAAATGACCTAGGTGATTGCGATGACGTCGAGGCTACGGGTGGATGGCAGTGCCGAGTGTATGGTCTACAGGCATCAATGACCTCGACTCCCCTCCCATACTCACCGTTGTAAAGGAAGAGTTTCACGATGGAACTCTGGCTTCCGGAAGGGAACCATTATGGTCACAATTTCGACGTTGTTTAGCTCGAGCGCGGATACACTATGCTGCCATGGAACTCTAGCGGTTCTAGTTCTAATGAAACAAAGCACGATGGTGGCTCTATTTGGTCAAGACCTCCCACCGATGGAAGCAGAGTATGTCAAGAAGCACATGATACATACACACATCCTTATGAATGCATGTATGCACACCCTATTTTATGAGTATCTCCAAGAAGATATTGAGCCAATAGAATATCTTGAGGTGGATGAAGTCATCTAACAAATTTTGTAGGGGGTGAAAATGTTTCCTTCCACCGAACATCAACGAAAAATCTAAAGTAAATCTAGCAAAATACAAGCAACAATGCCACGTCTAAAACTTTAGGACACCGATAAGTGCCGCCCGTGGGGACGCTAGGCGCTCGCCCATCGAAATCACTAGTTTAAGAGTACTCGTTGCAACGAGCACCGTGTTTTCTCCGCGCGCGCCAAGTGACGCTTTGAGCGCGCGCCAAGTGGCGCGCTCTGGCGCTTTTCCGTTTTTCCTGTTTTTTAGAGGCACGATGATGCCTCTCGCAGAGACACGATAGTGCTTTTCACGTTTTTCTGTTTTTCCTGTTTTAGAGGCACGAATGCCTCGTTTTTTTGTTTTTCCTATTTTTAAAGGCACGAGTGACTCCAAAAAAGAGGCACGAGTGCCGAAAAAAAGAGGCATGAGTGCCTCGTTTTTCTGCTTTTCCTGTTTTTAGAGGAACCAGTGCCTCAAAAAAAGAGACACGAGTGCCTCAAAAAAGGAGGCACGAGTGCCTTTTCCGGAGGCACGACTCGTGCCTCCCGCGAAGGCACGGTCGTGCCTCACGCGGAGGTAAGGTCTTGCCTCTTTTTTTCCCAAAAAAAATTGATTTTTTTTCACCAAAACATATAGAAAAAACGTGTGAAAACCAGGAAAGTCAAAAAACCATCGAAAAAACCAATTTTAAACATCAAAAACGCGTACGAAAAAAAAATCCCGAGGAATCGCTGTAAGCGCGACACGTGGCGCTGTTCGCTGGAGCGGGCTGCGAACGAGTACTCCCTAATTAGTCATTCCCTTCGCCCATACGGTTTCGCTCGTTGTGTGCGGGTCGAGAGGAAGGATGGATCGAACTATTTCATTCGGTAGGAAAGGCTTCTCGGCCCATACGTTTTTAGTGGGCTGTTTTATTGGGTCAGAAGCGGGTAAAATCTTATATATATATATATGTATGTATGCAAGTTTATTTAAAATATATATATGATATGAATTCTTTTAATTTAATTAAATTTATAATTTAAGACACATGAAAAAATTATAAAAATATTATTATTTTCTATGTGCAAAAATAATAATTTCCCATGTGCAAAAATATCCATCGCAACCTAAAATAAAACAGTCTAAAAATAAAAACATCGCAAAATTTCCATGGGAATGAAAACCCTATTATACCATTATAGCCATGGTAAATTTGTCATGTTTTACTTAAAATAGCCATGTTCAACAATTTCAGTAAAAATTATGATAAATTTGTCATGTTCTAATCAAAATAGCCATGTTCAATAATTTTAGCAAAAATTGCCATATTTCGTACTCATACAAATAAAGAATTTTCATATCCCATATATAACGAATGTCAAGTCACACAATTGTTGTTTGCCATATCCGACAAACATGAGTTGCGATCTCACTTAAAAAAGAATTTTCAATGTCGAATAAGCTATATACAAAATAAGAATTGCACTCTCGCACGAAAATAGAATTTGCCATGGATGATCCAAAAAAAATACAATGAGTTTTCCATCTGCGAAAATAAGAATTTGCCATGCGCAAAAGATTCGCCGCGACTTAAATAAAACAATCTAAAAATATAAAAATGATATAATTGTCATGGGATGAAAATCCTATATGATTATTATAACCATGGAAAATTTTCCATGTTCTACTAAGATAATTATAGCCATGTTCAAAAATGTTAACAAAAATTGACATATTTCGCAAAGTATCATGATTCACATGTAAGAATTTTCATATCCTACCAAGAAGAATTGTCATGTCCTATCAGTAAGAATTGCCTCTTATCAGTAAAGAATTGCCACGTTCTATCAGTAAGAATTGTCGTGTCCTACCAACAAGAATTGCCATGTCCTATCAATACGAATAGTCATGTCCTCCGAATAAAAATTGACATATCCTACAAATAATAATTTGCCATTGATTATTTAAAAAATGATTTGTCCAATAAAAATCCATCGCAACCTATACAAAAAAGATCTACAAAAAATAAAACAAGGTAAAATTGCCATTTGGGTGAAAACCTAGTGCACCATTGGAACCATGACAATTTTGCGATATTCTACTAAAAAAAGCAATATGCGACATTTTTAAAACAGAAAATAAGAACAATAATTGCCAAGAACAGTTTTTTGCCATATCACACAAACAATATTTACCGTGCTTTAATAAATACTAGCATAATACCCGTGCGCTGCTACGGGCTACAATTCATATAAATAACTCAAACAAATGATTAAAGTTGACTCCAAGGTCGAAACTAATTTCTCCCAATTAAGTTTAGGTGTGTTCGGACATCAAACGAACACCCATCGGGATCCTCAAAATCTAACCATCTAGACAGTCTAGGCTCCCCTGAACCTAGCACATATGAGTGTGTGGTGTGTGTTGGGGGGGGGGGGTGCCCTTGGGCGCACTTTATTACCATCAGATTAGTTTTGAAATGCACAAGTGTTTAGTTTTCATGTGTTTACACTCACTATCCCTAGTTAAATGTCCGTGCGTTACTACGGAAGAAAACAATATGATTCTAATAATTGTTTTAGTACAAAAATGTGATGAGACAATACCTTTCCGGTTTTTATTGCGGAAAATATTGATTCTCTACACTACTTCGTCCATTAGAAAATAAGTGTCTCAATTATATAATAATTTTAGTGGAAAATTGTACTAAAGTTAAGACACTAATTTTAGAACAAAGAACGTACTTCTTTCTTCCCCGTCAATCATCGCGTCTCCTTAAACAAACCAAAAGATCACCTCCCCTCCATTATTTTCATCCACCCCAAGTCTAGCATTGCTACGCTTCAAAAGTCCATCACACCGCTTTATAATTGCTTATGCACCTTTTTCAAACTTTTGCAAATATATGCAATTTTCATCGAGTACATCGAAATAGGATGTGTATATCCACAAATGAAAAAGCTCTTCTACGAAAGGTGACTGCATGTTAAATTCTTGTTTACAAATAATGAAAATTACAAGTAGTGCAATGGTATTGTTTGTCTCTCCTTTTAGACCGCAACAAGATTTTTTTCTTCTGTGCCCGTGATAAATGAAAATAACAACAATTGGCACAACTAAGAAATCAAACTAAAACAAAGAGCTCATTAACTGAAATGCTCTTTGATAAAGTTCAACCTCATTAAAATTGTTTAGAGACATCACCAAAGGGCATATTCATCGTCCATTGTCCTGAAGTATGTAAGCCCTGAATCAAAAGAAGATCGAACTTCAGATACTAATCAGTTGTTGTACTTATGCGTAAAATATTATGTATAGATTAAGTATGAAGTAAATTTGCATATCAAAACATCTCCACGAACAATTTCGTATAGATGTAACAATAGATATAATAGTTTGAGCGCATATGTTTTCGAAGGACAAAATATTCAGCATGACTATACAGCCTAGCTATTTATCCTCTGCACTATCTAGCTTGTCCTTCATTAGTGTATCTACCACTATACTGAATACAAAGCCATTGGTGAACATGACCCTTCAAGCATAAACTCATACTGAACATCACTATTTTGCTCGATGACACATCCGGCGATTGCTACCTTCTTCTCCATCACCATCTTCTATAGAAAACAAGAAATATAATGACACATAGATGATAATATATGTTTTTGCCTTTTTGGTAGCTTAGAACAAGAGCCATGGTGGAATGTGCAACATACCTGCCATACTTGAATGGCTTCCTACTTAGATTATTCTAAAATAAAACTGCCACCCCATTCGAGATCGAGTTTCAGTTGTCCAGTACTGTCCAGTGCACAGGTTAAAAAAGTCTTAAATAAAATATTAAATATTATTGTTATGCAAGATCGAGAGAAATGAGCGAAAATCTCCATTGTAAGTTCATATACACTACTTCACATCTGGTAGCTGATCTTAAACAACAATTTATGAATACATGCATATTAACTGAAGAACACATTAAGAACACACTTATCTCTCCAATCTAGAAGTCCAGTTATTGTTATGTTCGGTTGCTATTTTATATTGGTGAAACTTACGCTAAAGAGGGAAGGTAAGTAGGGCACAGATAAGAAAACAGTGAGCTCTACAATAAAGAAGCCTGGAATAAACTAAACATGAAGATAAGCACACCTTAATTTCTACAAGCTAGCAAATACTCAAATTGATTAGTTGAAAAAAAACAGTATTTTCATAGGAGATTCTTTAACTATATTTAAGCTTGGAGCAACTTTGCATTATTTTTATTTTACAAAGTTTCATTGAAGAATACAAATAGAAAGGGGGGGGAAAAGTACTTATTATGTCACTAAACAATGGCTAGTCATTTGAAACCCATTTGAACCCCACTCCTCACAAGAGGCGGGAACCTGAAAGGCTAAAACTAAATCTACAATGAAAGTAAATAGATGAATACGGAAAAATAACATACAAGAGAAGAAAATGGGACTAACCAATACATATCATATATCCCAATGTGATTAAGCAACGGATAAACATAGAAAATTCATGGTTTGTGACAATAGAGCACCATTATTTTATGGCATATAAATCCAATTTACACAAGTATGGTCTACGCATTACCTAGAAATAAAATAAATAAATGTAGAATCCATATCTCCTCCAATCGTATGTGAGAAGATAATAACCGTCTAGAAAAGCTAGCTACAAATCTTCCTAACAAAGAGCAATGTGGTTTTTGTTAATAATTACTTTCAAAAGGAAATGGCTAGAAAGGATTTTCAGAATCAAATTTCAATATATTTACCTTAGAGACACTAGTAGAGAAACCCCCCTTTAGTACCGGTTCCAGAGGGCCTTTAGTACCGATTTTGGAACCGGTACTAAAGATCCGGTACTAAACCCTCCCCCCCTTTCGTACCGGTTCCTTACGAACCGGTACTACAGGTGCCTCCACGTGGTCACGGAGGAGCCCGCGGGGCTGGAGACCTTTGGTACCGGTTCGTAACACTAAAGGCTATTTCGTTAAAAAAAAATTCATTTTTTTTAATTATTTTTCACTCCCTCTTTTTTTTAGAATATCTAGTATTTCCACTAGTGTCTAACTACACTTAATCTCTAGTCAAATTACTTACCTGTGGTCAAACTTCCTGGTCGGTCACCCATCCTTACACTACTCCAACACTAGCACGCTTAACTTCCGAGTTCCTTTCCCTCCCACTTCCAAGTGCTTCGCGCACATGTTGTTGATACTAGTATCATATCAATCCTATTAACATGTTGGTCGATGTCACATTTCTTTATTGTTTAAATTTCAGATAATTCTTTTAATAAAATTTTTAATGATGTAATAATAATGTTGAATAAATAAATAAAATTAACTTTTTAAATTTGTATTATTTTTAATTATTTTTTTGCCAAACCTAAAACCTGAAAATTTGAAAATCTTATAATTTGCTAAAAGTAATAGTAATCTTTATGCAGATGCAATTATTAATTTTAATTTTGAAAAAAAAATTCTAAATTTCCTAAATATATAAGGTTTTCTGGCTGACGCCAACCCTTTAGTACCGGTTCGTAACACGAACCGGTACGAAAGGAAAACCTTTAGTACCGGTTCGTGTCACGAAACGGTACTAAAGGTTTTCTGGCTGACGCCAACCCTTTAGTACCGGTTCGTAACACGAACCGGTACGAAAGCCCCTCACGAACCGGTACGAAAGCTCCTCGCCCGCCTAGACGCCCAAACCGGTACGAAAAACCCCTTTAGTACCGGTTCGTAAGGGAACCGGTACTAAAGGCTTAGACGGTTGCCCCATTTTCTACTAGTGGAGAGAATAAAATTCAAAACTTGGTAATTACTATCACAACACCTGGTAGATAGTCAACATGCATTGTCAAGTGAGCATACTGCTTTGGCAAAAAAATCGATGGCCTTGAAGGTATGCATTTTATATCCAACACATATATAGGAGTAAGATGGAATAGAAAAGAAAATCACGTGCCTTATATATAACCATGTCTTGGAACAAGCTGCATAAAGACTGAAATACATAATTTTGAAGATGCACTCTTGAAATGGAGGTGAGGGAATGCAATTGAAGATGAACTTATCGCTGACCACATCCTGCATCCTGTACAAGAAAAAGAGAGTTTGAAACAGCAGTTACGTACACTACTCAATCCATCCATTTATTTAGAAGCAACCAAGTCCAGGACTCTCGGTCATATACCATGATGTTGCTGGCGGCCGCTACGCAGATGAGAGTGAGGCGTATGGTCTTGATGGCGGTGCCGAAATCAACGTCCAAGTGGAGAAGTGGTAGGGGAGCAGCAGGGTACACGTTAAGATGGAGCTCCTTCCCCTTTCGCTGAGAAACTGCCACTGCCGGTTCCCCTCCTTTCCTCCTCCTCCTACTTGATTCCGAAGAAGCCATCGCTCCCCTCCACCCGTCAGTGCCGTTCCCTGCCCCGAAGAAGCAGGGCTGCCCATACCGCTGCAGCACCAAATTGAACTGAACCCATCCAAGCACGAACGAGCAAATCTCGCGTACCGAGAGCCCACGCCCGGCCCGATGACGCACATACGATCGGATAAATCAGGAGAAAGGGGAAGGAGCTCGATCCGTACCTCGTGAGAAAAGTGGAGTGGAGATGGGAGACGAAAATCGTGTGCTCCCACACAAGGAACCGCTGCTGCCCACCCGCCGCTCCTCCCTTCCCGACGATTCGCCGCGATCTAGTCCGGGTTGGCGACCGGCAACTCCACGCCCATCTTCAGGTTGCCAAGCAACACGGAGGTGACGCTCGCGACCCAGAAGGCGATCCAAAATTATAGGTTTTTTTTTAGGGGGGGCCTGCCCCTTTAGGCCTCGTTTGTTTTGCAGGTATTGAAAGGGTTTCAGGAGGATAACCCCCGCGAGGTTCAAAATCCCCGCAAATCCTCCTCGGTCCATTTGTTTAGCGAGGTTTGGCCGGCCCAAAACTCTCCATCCCCCTTCGTTCCGCTCCTTTCCACGGGCATATCGAGCCTCGAGGGTGGAGGCAGGGAAACGAGACGAAGAAACCTCCCGACGCGCCGCCGCCCCTCACCCCCCTACGCGCGCCGCCATCTCCTCCCCGACGCGACGCCGACGCACCTCCTGGTGAGTACCTCCCTACTTCCCCCTCCCCTCCCTCCGCGCCACAACCCTAGCGCACCCACCCACCACCCAGCAGCAGCACCCCACGCCGCCAAGGAGCTCCTCTCCGCCCTCGCCCCCCGCCGCCTCCGCGGACGACATAGGAGGAGTTGGAGGAGGAGGAAGTCGGCGGTTTCCTTTTGTAGCGGTAATGGTGGTCGTCCTTGTAGGCTTGGTCGCCGAGAGGCTCCCAGCTGTGGCGCTCGGCGCTGGTTAGCAAGCTGCAGAGATTGGGGTTGGATGGTGGTGTCAACTTGGGATTGGGAGGGGACGCGATTAGTAGTGGATCCCATCGTGTAGGAGGAGCCTCTGGATCAAGGTTGATGTAAATTTGTGGCCATTAAACAGCAGGAGTGATATACTACTTACATAATTGTTCAGTGCAGATCATCAATTGGTGGTTCAGTGCAGATCATCCATGATCCATCTCCAGCACAACTTTGTTTGGAATTATTCCATTCAGTGTCCTCTGTCTTTTAGCATTTATGGATGTTTGGTGCTGCTTGTGTCCAAAATTCTGAATTCTTGAACATATACCCGAAAATCATCCGAGTTATCCGAATTGGGAATGCATTGCTGCGGTATCAGTTTTATGTGCTAGAGTAAGGTCTTTGTTTGTTGAATAGAATAGACAATTTCTAAACCATATATAGATGCATGACAGTGAGCGTAAAACCAATCACCGTACATTTATATGGCAAACAACAAATTATTTGTCTATAATTGCTTGCTTTGTGAACTATTTGAAAATATTTTAGCTGTGTTCAAACTATTGCTGGACAGTGCTGGAATTATGGTTGTTGTTTCCAGCAATTAAAATTGTAATTAGTTTATTTAGTGGGTGAAAATTTACTTGTGTGCTCATTCTTTATAAGCTTATTTATTCCTTATTACTTGCTTATTATAGTTGTATCATTGAGATGAATTCTTCTGAGATTATCGATCTAATTAAGAAGAGGAGAAGGGAGGATGACGAAGACATGATGTTCTTTCTTCTACCCGCATTAATGTGTAATGGAGGACCAAAGGAGAGAAGGCAGCGGCATAGCTCCATCCTATATGGCAAGAATCGTGTTAACGAGATGGCAGAGTTGCATCAACGTAACTAAGGTAAGCTTTCGCTAATTATGAAACTGTCCAGCTATTTAGCAGTTAATTCTTATTGCTCCAGTTAAAAATCATAGGATAAACAACTTAAAAAGGGTAAATTAGATTGATCTGAGTTACTTTAGAACTGCTGCATCCTGCCTGGCTTTCTCTGAAATTGTTACACTTTAAAAAATTGTGCACTGAAATTGCTGCAGATTATTTATATTTCATGGATGTATGCCACTGTCAGTTCTCAGTTCCTGTTATTTGGCTTCCCTAGTTTTATTCCCCACACAACTTTTTTTAGCTGGGGCAGACTAGCACGCCACACACCTTTGTGTTTTTGCTATTAGCATAGCATCCCTATCTTCAGAAATGATATTGTCTGATTAACACCAACGAAAAATTCTACTCTATAGTCTTCAAGCTTATTTCCTAGTAGTTTCAGTAGCAACGAAATGTATATGTCTATATCACCCTAGCAGCATTTTCTTTGGGTCATTGAGCGGATTTGCTTTGGGTCATTTCCATTCTTCTTTTATTCACACTTGGCGATGGACAGGACATGATGGTGATGATGAGTGTTTAACTGACTTTGTTTTCCTGCTCCACTTACAGCTACCGTAGATGGTTTGGCAGATCATGGTCACATTTGTTGAAGGCTGATTCCGGAAGAAGTCGTGGAGGTTGATGCCTGTTTACATTTTGTCGAGGATGAGAAAGAAGTCTTGTGAGCAAAAGCACTACTCAAGATGCATCATGTGGGGAGGTTGAACTGTGTTAGTTAAACTGTGGAGGAATTAGAAAGTGTCTTCTAAAATGCGTTGGTTACCTGTGGAGGTTGATGCGATAGTCGCAAGAGACTGCAATATGTTTGTCTGTTCTCCTGTTTCCTGTTCTAAAATTCAAAAAATGTTTTCAGATTGTTCTCAGATTGTGAGTGATTGCTCAAGTTATGTGTAGAAATCATATTATTGTAGTAGTTGCAGTTCTGACATTCATCTTTGTGGATGTGGAAATGGTAAAGATTTATGACTTGTTTTAATGATAAAGATAGCATTTTTAGATGTTTGCCTAAAATCGAATCCACCTGGAACAAACAAGTTTTTATATGAAAGGGATTCTGGTTGAGGGGATTTGGGGGATTTGAAGAGGATTTGAGAGGATTGGGTGGAAGGGGGGGATTCACCAAATCCTCTGAAATCCCCTCCTCCCAAATCCTCCTCAATCCCTGTGAAACAAACAAGGCCTTAGGAGTAGAGATGAACCCCCAAGACAATGCAAAAAAGATTTATCACGCCACACAAAATAATAATTGCCATGTCCTAAAAATAATAATTAACAATATGCATAATCTACATACAAATGGTAATTGCCATATCTCACAAATGAAAGTGGCCATTAGGTACGATTAATTAGATAGAACACAATTAATGAAAAAAATGGTATCATTTGTATGTAACAAAGAAAGTATCATGTTTAAAAATTGCAAACATGGTAAAAACAAGCAAATCTTATAAAACTAGACAAAAACTGAGCAAGTTACATGTAGTATACGGTCCAATCTGAGCTACTGTTTACAAATTATAAGTATCACAAAATAATTTTATTTAATCATGTAATGAGCCGAACTATAGTAACTGGACTAAAATATTGAGCGTGAATGCCCAATGCAAGAAAAATCGTGAAAAATCATCAGGACGAAACCCTGTTCGTCCACACATTTAAAAAAAGATTACTCGGGGCTTTAATATATTCATGCGAAAAACCGATGGCGGATTAAGCGTTCGGGTAAACAGGATTTGAGAAACTTTAACCCTGATGTGCTTTTATAATTTTTACGGAGGGCCGTATTTCTGTTTTTTTTTCTTTAGAAACACAATACAATCCTGACGCTCACATGCACGAGTATACAATCACCCTTATGACGCATACATGCATATTCTACCCCGATGAGCATCTTTGCAATACTGATTCGGTACATCATGTTGAGATTAACCAAGCCATCACCTCGCCTTCGACGGGAACGTCTTCTCTCACTAAAAGCGCATCACCGAAAGCCCTAAAATAAATCCAGAAAAATGCGAGCACCATTGTCAAATATGGAATTTAAACTCTGATGAATTGAAGATATAACCATCCACCTAACCAACTCAACCACAGGCTTATTCGCCTCCGTATTTCTGTTTGGACGAAACGAGCACCCAGTGTACGTACGTACCATACGGAGACGGATACGGATACGTATACGAAGCAGTACAAAGCACGCCTCACGTGCTCTCTCTACAAAGAAACCCAACCCAAAACCACCCCACAGCAAAAGAAAAAGAAAAAGAAAAGAAAACCGCAGCGCACCGAAAAGTCTACCCACCACGCCAACGCCCCCCGGCACACGCGATACCCACCCCCAACCCCCCCACCCCACCCCCTGCCGCGAACCCGCAATGGGCAAGCAGCAGCCGGCGGCGATGTCGGCGCCTCCCCCGCCCCGCCGCAAGCGCAAGAAGAAGGGCCGCCCCTCCCTCCTCGACCTCCAGAAGCGCAGCCTCCGCCTCCAGAAGCTCCAGGAGCCACCCCCATCCCCTCCCCCTCCCCCTCCCCCGCCCCCACAGCAGCGCCGCCCCTCCACCCGCCGCAACCCCGCCCCGGACCCCGACGACGACTCCGCTGACGACGACCCCCGCCGCCAGAAGAAGCTCCGCCTCGTCGTCGGCCTCCACGCCGGATCGCCCAAGGTTTGCCCCCGCCCCGCCCCCGATCTGCCCCCTCCCCGCCCCAATTCCCCCAATTCGCCGCGGATCTGCGCCGCCCGACGCGCCGTCCCCGCTATTCCTGCCGCAAAAAGACCTCCCTCCCTCCCTCTCTCTCTCTCTGCCCCGCTCCCACTATTTATTTTACTGCCCCTCACTCTGCCGCCGCCACAGTGGTCAACGCCGCCCGCCCGGCTCTCCCAATCATTCCGAGGATAAAACCAAAACCAAAAACCCTCGCTCGCATCGCACGGCAATAATTGGCGCCATTTCTTTTATGCATCCGGAGCTTTTAAAGGCGTGCCTTTTTTTGGGCCTCCCTGGTTTCCTTCCCCTGCCTTTCGCGCCAAATATTTCCCCGGCGACGCCAGGATAGGATCCCTCTAGTGCTTGCTCGGTAACTGGAGCCTTTTCTGGCGCCTTTTTATGACCCGCCTCTCTAGATTTTCCGCCAAGCATTTCTTCTGGATATTTTAAGTTTTTGTCTCATATCTCTTCTTTATCTTTTTAATCTTTTGCTGCTGCTGCTGCAGGGAGAAAAGAGGACAGCGACGGATGGGCGTGAAGGTCGGTTTTTCCTCCGATGCATTTATTCTTCTTCAGGTTTTTCCGAACCAAAATAATACTCCTGTATGCTGGACGAATGAGTGTGCACGAACAAAGATGCCATTTTTAATTCCTGTATGCACTGCTGGATGCTTTCAAGTTTGTTTCCTGTTCAATTAATTAATGCTGATTGTTCATTCTCCCAGAGCCGTCAGACTCTGGCCCCACGACGCCTCTGCCTGACAAGAAGTTATTGGTCTTCATCCTTGATAGGCTGCAGAAGTGAGTTCCTATGCTCTCTGCTTCTTCTTCTTCCCTTTCTGTTTCACTAGCATCTTATCTGAGGTGGGTTTCCCTGTTTTCGCGCAGGAAGGACACTTATGGCGTCTTCTCAGAGCCGGTTGACGATGAAGAGGTTTGTGTTTTAAGATAAATGTTTGTTTTCTTGGTTTAGTTTTCTCGGAAGCTGATTGGTTTGCTTTTGGATTGTGGTTGCACATGTTTGTTCTGTCAGCTGCCTGACTACAGAGAAATTGTCAAGCACCCGATGGATTTTTCGACAGTTAGGAAGAAGCTTGATAAGGGGGCATATGCCAACTTGGAGCAGTTTGAGGTCAGTGTAGAATCTTTTGTTTTGGGTTCATTGCTGTTTAACCTTTTCTGGCTTAATCAGCTTTGCAGTAATCTGGTCATCTTAGTTGCTGTATCAGATGGATTATTATTTCATCAACTCTGTGAGGCTAATGTGTTTTTCCATGCTGATGATTCTTCTTATATTCAGCACTGGCACTCACATTTATGTTCTAGATCCTTATAGTGTAGTAGTAGTTAATTAGAAAAATTATGTCGTCTCCTTGTTTGTTCAGAAATGTCTTGGGTACTGCTGAGTCTTGTGTTCCATATTGCTGCGCCAATGTGCTGCAGCTTTTAGGAGCAGATAGTCGTTCTCTTGAATCCTCTTCACAGGGCTCAATAAGTAGTGCAAATAGATTAATGAGAACCTGATAGTTTTGCTGCCAAGTACTGTTTCTGACATTGTTCCATGTGCTTACCATTTTGTGAACTCAAGTGCTGAACGCCTGGTTTTCTCTCTCAAGGGAATATAGAACTATGGAAGCAAATCACTTTTGAAAACCAGTACTCCCTCCGATCCATATTAATGTACTCAACTTTGTCTAGATTCGTATGCATCTAGTCTAAATACTTAACTAGATACATACGAATCTAGATAAAGTTGAGTACATTAATATGGATCGGAGGTAATACATTAAATACAGTTTAGTATTTAAAAGTAGTCAACAATTCTCTTTCAAAGGAAAACTGAGATATGTCATGGTATCTGTTATAGTAAGTGAACATACATAGTTATGCTCCTAGGTGTTACTGCTATTGATTACATTATAGGAATTTTAAGTAAAAAAATTATGAATTGGGATGTGTTTATATTCAATGTGTATCTCCCCGCAAAATAAATTAATATCCAATGCCTATCTGGTGCCGTTGAATTGGGTATGAAGAAAACATGTAAGGTATGTGATATTATGTCTGGTTGCATAACAATAACTAGTAACGCAGGTAGATAGAACGGTATTCCTCCTTGCAAGTAAGTAAATAAGCTATGAACTTTTCTCGGAAAGTTTATATTAGACAGGCAAAGCAGTAAATATACGATATTTCTAATGTAAAGGGACTAATGCAAGCACCTTTCTGTGAAACAAACATTTTCATTTATTTATGGTAAGATGAAATGGTGCTTTGTTTAAGAAAAAAAACCCAATGGGGCACCACATTTGTAAAATTGTTATACATGCACAGCTTATGTTACTTGTGGTCAAAGAAGTGGAATAAGATAAATTATAAATAATTTAAAATGGGGATATTTTGTACCTATTACCTGTGATGAAGTAATGTCTTAGTAGTACTTAGCAACAAGGTATGTTTGGCTTTACCTAGCTTTATGACATGCTTTCTGTTAAACCATGGCCTTGGTCATGCAAGTCACACCTGAATAACAAATGGCACTTTGACTCACTGTTGAATACTGGCTGTGCTAGTATTTAATTTATAATCGATGTTTAATTAAGCTCAGAATATTATTTCTATTATAATAGTAGGCTCATTCAATATGACATAAATTTCCTATTTACAGGACGATGTGTTTCTGATAACCTCGAACGCCATGTGCTACAATTCACCAGACACAGTATACTACCGACAGGTCAAATCTTGAACCTACTTGTTTGATGAGTAATATTATGATATATTGATGCTTTTATAAACCCAGAGGATGTGGGGCATATGTAACCTTCATGTGTCATGTATTATAGGCACGAGGTATCCAAGAAGTTGCTAAGAAGGATTTTGAGAATCTTAGGCAAGATAGTGATGCCAGTGAACCAGAACCAGAACCATTACCAGAACCGGAACCAAAACCACAGCGTCGAAGGGGCAGGCCTCCAAAGAATGCTGTCAAGCCGATAGTTGAGAAGCCACCAGCAGAACGTGCTACCACAAACTTTTCTGGGGCGATGCTTGCTACTGCTGGAAATAATGGACTATATGCACACTCAGGGTTGGATATACAGCGGAGAATTGCAGATGTACTGAAAGCGTCTTTCGCCAATAGAAACAATGAGTACAATTGGTCCAGCCAGCGCAGATCCGAAAGCACTGAAGATTACTCAGGTTTTGTATATTTATCGTTTTGAATACATCGTCATTTAATGGGATGTTGGCAAAGGAAGACATCCATCCAGATTTGAGCAATCTTTTTCCTCCCTTAACATCATTTGATTTCTTCCCTTTGTCCAGGGTCCGGGAGTAAATGGTCAGGTAAAATGGGGAAGAAGCCACTTCTGGTAGAAGAAAGTCGGCGAACTACATATTATCAGCACCAACCATCCAGTGCAACATATGAGCTGCCAGTGGCAACCTCATACAACGGGACGAGGAAGGTTCTTGTACCAGTTGAGTATCCTCCCTGACTATTTATGATATACAAATATAGTTTTAGGTTTCTATTAACTTTTCTAAACAGCAAGATAGTATCACTCTCGGTTTAACACAATGTTTTATCAGATAGGAGTTCAGTTGCCGCAATCCTATTCCCACAGTCTGGCACGTTTTGCTGCACAGCTTGGTCCCGTCGGTTGGGAAGCTGCATCGAAGCGAATTGAACGGGCCATTCCTCCTGGAATAACATTTGGTCGTGGGTGGGTAGGAGATGGTGAATCACCAAACACATCGCAGCTACCTGTACCAACTTCATCTTCGGCGGCAGTAGCACCACCAACTAGCACAGCAGCATCGAGTGAGCAGCAAACTGTTGTTGATCCTGCCAGCGCAAGCCATTCAGCTGGGCCTCATTCAAATGCTGCATCACATGGTTCTACTAACACCACTGCTCAGAGGATCGATTCTGAAGCGGTCCCAAGCCTGCAATGTGGATCGTTGCCACAGGTTCCAGTAGACCGAGGAGAACATTCCGTTGAGCTCAAGAGCAGCCATAATGTTCAAGAACGGCCTGCCATGCACCAAACTGTGAATGGTTTTAATGCCGTGCCAGGTGCTAACCCAGACTGTTGGTTTGCCTCATTTTTCTACATCTCCTGTTCCTTTCAGTTCAAAAGTTCAGTATCTCACTCTTTACACTGATTTGTCTTTTCAGGGTCAATCATGTTTGCACCTACCGCGCAGATGGTCACAAGTCAGATGCAGACGCAGACGGCTGATTGACCGGAGCAGAGACCCAAGCTCAGTATAGGTGATTTGTCATTTGGACGCATGATCCCAGTCATGGTTTCGCGGGCACCAAGCAAGGACTTTGCTGAATCATACCGTGCTCTCATTTTTATTTTTCGTGTCGTGTTGCTGTGCCGCGCCGTGGCCTGGTATTGATCGCCATTGTTCGTTGTCTGTCGTGTAATTGCTTAGTTACTTAGGAGTTAGGAGGATAGCATGCAGATTGCAGAGATGTGTGTAGAGTGAGGGTATTAACAGCGTAATTAAGTCGCGGTTGAAAAGTCAAAAAAGTTCTGATGTTTGTAGAAACCACAGGGGAACCAATCTGTATAGATTATATTCAGTGTTATTATGATATTGTTGCTACAACTTGTTCATCGTCTGGTTAAAAAAGCGGGGATAGAAAAAGAGCTTGTTAGTCTGAACAAACTTGGCTTGGAACTGCACTGGACTTGTGATATTGTGCACTTTCAGGTTGACATCGCTCACACATGTTGAGGTACGGAGAGTTTAACATTCTCTTATTAAACACACATTGCAACATTTGTTGGGATGTAAACACCAGACGCAGAGCCTTCGGTCCTGGTAAATGGGCCGGCCCAAATAATGTTATGTGCATTTTCTTTATTTTTTTACCACTTTTATTTATATTTTTGACATGAAAAATGTACTCCCTCTGTTCCTTTATATAAGGTGGCTAAGGTTTTGATTTTTTTTTCCAAAATACATGGCATATTGGTCTTGCACCATCCGATTTGACAAATATACCTACGAAAAGAGATAGACCGAAAGGTCTCTTTCATGTTATTGGCTTATTCGAACTGTTTTCTTTTATTTTTTTCTATGAACAGATCAGTCCAATTGTTGCTTTACAAATATATGGAAGATTTATTCTGGTTGATCCTCTGACCCGAAGCTTCGCAATACACCTCCAGCAGGTTTGACCCGAAGCTTGATTTTAATAAGCGGAGCAGTCTCAATCAGGCTATTTCTCTCGTGGATTGCGGGGCGGAGCAACAGCGAGCCTTCGGTCCTGGTAAATGGGCCAGCCTAAATAATGTTGTGTGCATTTTCTTTATTTTTTTCTTTTACCACTATTATTTATATTTCTGACATGAAAAATGAATTATAACTAATTTTTAAAAAACGTGTATGTAATTGAAAAATGTTAAAATATGCTAAAAAAATTAAATGTGAAATCATTTTGAACACATATATAACAAAACTTAAATTTTATTAGTTTTTCTAAAAACCATGAAACAGAAAAATGTTAACTTGTTGTAAATAATTTGTTAGCGTAGTTTTAAAAAGTTTTGATAGTTGTTAAAATTTTATGTAACATTATCAGAAAATAAATTATACGTTTAATTTTGATAGTGTATTTAAAATGCTAAACATGTATTAATATGTTTTGATGTATACAAAAAATGTACATCATGCATGAATTTTTTTAATTAAAATAAATATTGGAAAATGTTAAAAATATATATTCTACAAACAAAAGAAATTGAATGAATTTACATATGAGAACCAATCAATCAGTTAGAGAAAGGCATCATCCCATAAACCCCTTTTGTACCTCACCCTGGAACCTTAACTTTCATGCGCAAATATACCAGTCTATTTTTTCCAAATCTTACAGGAGAACATTATAGATAAAAATAGAAATATGTCGAACTAGCCAATACAACCAAGATCATTACAAAGAAAATAAAGAAATAAGGACATATACCAGTCTTAGATGTATGTCTTTTATGCAAGGCAAGTGATACGATGTATTGTTTTTTGTAATGATATTCCGTATAAGCTGACTACAACCAAATGATTAATAACTGATGGTAAAATAAATTTCACTTCTTTGCAAAAAAAAGGAGGAACACACATCCTATCCATCCTCGTCTCCTTCGTGATCCATGTGTCGCAATATATATCGCTCTTTTCACAAAGACAGTTTCCATCATTCCCTGAACCGATTATTGCTTGATCTCTTATCTAGAATTCGAGGCGGTCATAAAAAATCGCATAGAGTCCAACTACGTCTATTAATCAAAGACTTGTAGAATAGGACCTTAGCTCTTAGGCCATCGCCACAAGAGGTGAGAAAAGCCTTCACTAGTAGGACATCATGATTCTATGTAGAATGTGCTTAAACAGTTAGTTAATTAAAGGACGTGGATACAATAACTGGCGTGTGATAAAGACAAATATCACTATGAATAAACACCGACCTTACTCGTTCCACACTTGAAGGCTTGAAGCCAAAACACGATAGCGATATATTACAAAACTTGTACTGTGTTCTTTCGCCTTACATAAAATATGATATATAATCAGGGCGATTGCATGTTGTCTTCTTCACCCCTTTCTCGATAAAGAACACTTTATGACTTATAGTAAGTTTTATATCCGGCCTCTGCATAACTAGGATGCATACAGCCACATCTTCTTCGTTCTTAGATGGACAATTGGATGGATCGACGGTGAATGTATACAATGGTTCCAATTGCATCGAGAGAAGCATAAAATCACCCATCGCTGGTATCAATCCGTGTCCACGCCGTGTTACCGCAACTCACAGCGGGCGTTCGTAGTTCATGAGGATTTGTGCAATGCTAAAGGGCCGGGGTTGAAACTTGTGCTGATCAACTTCATCGTCAAAGAGTTTCTCGACTCTACCGTCCTCAAGGCGATGCATGCAAATTCCGCGCTCCTGTGGATGTTCGCCACCACCATTGTAGTAGACGCAGTTACCTTCAACGCCATGGAACTTGCCGGCGTCGACGCAAATGGAGCGATTGCCGAGGAAGATCGCGTAGTTTCTAATGTTTGTGACCATCCAAAGTTGTTTACTCTCAATGTCAACCAAGCACACCTCTAGCACTTCGCCGCGACCCTCGATCGTAGGGGCACGAACGAGCAGAAGCTCCCCGGCACATTCGACGAGGAACGACGTGGAGAAACCCCAGTTGGCGTCGACGACGGTGGCGAGCTTGGGCTCCCTGCCGGAGTGCTCCTCCACGACGGCGACGGCCCCCGTCGGGCTAGCCGCGTATGGGCGGCCCTGGTACGCCACCACGGAGGTGATGGACTCCAACGCCGGCTTGGCCGAAAAAGGCGTCACCCACTCGAAACCGGAGGTCGGGTCGAGGCACGCGGCGCTTTGGCCGACCCAGAGGTAGAGCATCACCGGCGACGATCCGGCCACCGTCACGCCTTTGTCGAAGCGGCGCATGCCTATCGAGGGGTAGAGCACGCGGTGGCCGGTGAAGGGGTTGAGGAGGCATATCTTGGAACGGGCGGTGAGGGGGTTGATGACGAGGAGGCCGTCCGTCGTGGTCGTGGGAACGTAGTTGCGGAGCATGGGAAGGTCCTTCCACAGGAGGCGGCCGGTTTCGACGTTGACGAAGAGGTGGCGGCCAGGTTCGCTGTTCCCGCCGAGGAAGATCCATCCCCGTGGCCGGAACCGCCGGTCACTGCCGCGCGGATCGTCGGTGGCGGCGCGCCAGTTGCGGCAAACTGATCGGAGGGCTATGTAGTAGTCGATGTCTCTGGTGGCGAGGAAGACGTCGGCGACGCGGCTGACGAGGTCGGATCGGAGCGACGACCAGTCCGCCGCCGGCATGGGCATGGAGTGGTGTGGTGATCGATCTCGCGCACTCAGGTGGATCGGCGGCCACGGTTGGGAATCTGAGACCCTCTGATTACGTACGTATTATTATTGTGCTGCTGTTTCCAAATTTGGCCCGGATCGAGTCAATTGGTGTATGACTGTATGCAAAGCGTTTGACATGTTCCAATTCGATTAGTGCTTGGTTCCGAATAATCGTCAATTGAGATGGACTCTTCCGTCGAAATCATTAATTGTAGAGTATTCATAGCAACAAACAGGGTGTTTTCTTCGTGCGCGCAAGTGGCGCTTTGTGCATGTGCCAAGTGGCACGGAGGCACGATAATGTCTTTTCATGGAGACACGAGTGACTCTTGCAGAGGCACGAGAGTTCCTTTCGCGGAGGCACGATAGTGCCTCTCGTGAAGGCCCTCCTTTTTGAAGGCACGACTCGTGCCTCCCGCTGAGGCAAAGTCGTGTCTATCTTTTTTTTCATCAAAACGTATAAAAAAACGTGCGAAAACCGGGAAAGTCGAAAAAAACACCGAAAAAATTAATTTTAAACATAAAAAACACGTACACAATAATAATAAAAAAGAAATCCCGAGAGATCGCTGTGAGCGCGACACGTGGCGCTGTTCGCTGGAAGGGGCTGCGAACGAGTACTCTACAATTAGTTGCCCTCCTCTCCCGTACAAGTAGATACATCATGAAGACTAAATCAGCACATAAAATACGCTAGACCTAACCAAGTCTCGTTGATGCCGCCTCCTAGCGCACGCAGTCGCCACCTCGCGCCGGTCCACATCGTCTCCGATGGCCTTAGGGCCATTGCAACGTGGTGGATCCTGGTTTTTGCCCGTGGAAGGATTTTGATTTCACTTGTTTTTCTGAGATTTGTTAGGATTTGTGTTTTGTTTGAAAAAATGAGATGGCGGCGGCTTTCTGAAGATGGAATAAGGTTCTCGTCGCCTACCCTTCACCCCAGTGATGCATTTAGTATCATCGGTGAATGTGTGAAGGTTTGTATTCGGTGTATCTGTCCTTGGTGGATTTGGTCGGGTTTTGTCGTAACTAGTCCACGATCGTGTGTTTTCTGGTTGAGTCCTTTCGATCTACGCTACTCTTCAATGGCAACATTTGATGTTTTGGTGTGCTGGTTTTATGGGGTCTTAGAACGGCAACTTTTCTACTGTCTATTATAACAAGTTTTGCCTCGCTCCGGCGGGGGACGGGCGATGACGGCGGCGCGTATTCGGCTCGCTTCAGTGCTTGTAGTCGTCGCTTTGTGGTCTACGAATATGGATGTAATTTTCATTATTTCTGGTGTTCGTTGTACTACCGTGATTGAAGATGGAAAGATCAAAAGTTTTCATAAAAATAAAATAAAATTAGCATATAAAACTTTCATGTTCTGTTTATATATATGGAGAAAGTTGAAGAATTTTCATAATTAATAACCAACCACGTGGCCGCCCTTGGTGGTTCAGTATAACATACTTCTATATGACTATACAAATATGTTTATACAAATGAAAGGTAAAACACGAAATCTGAATTGAACATTGAGTTCAAAATTGGGATGGCAGTTCAAAACATGGCATAAGACAGGTTTAACCAACCTACATTGTAGACGGCATATAGTAGACGTACCGGTATCGTCCTTATGCAGAGGACGGGAGTCCTCCTCCTTTTCTAAAAAAAAATAGTAAACCAGCATATGTAGTACTCGGTCGTACTCTTGTACGAAGTGTTCAGCAAACAATTCAGCACGAGTCTTCTTCTACATATAAAAATAATGCGTTGTTAAACTTTGTACCGTCTACATGATATGCAACCACGTAACTGCCATTGAATGAAGGTTTTGCATGACAAAATCTCTGTCGACTGGCAAGAAAAGAGAGCCAGAATAGTTGAGATAATAATTGTTGAAATACATAATAACTTTGGAACTAACCAAGTTTTATATAGGAATCAGATGGAGTATTGACTTGAGATAGTAGTCCAAAGCATTGCACAAGTCCGTTAGTAAAATAACTAATCTCACTAATTCCAATAGGCATTGGAGGCACAGTTTGACTCCATACCCAAGATTAAGAGAAGACCACTCATAATTTTTTATCTCTCCTACAGTATTTCAAGATAACCTGTGCAAGGCTAACAGGGTGATGGACTAGAGAGGAAGATGTCAGCAACTCCCGTCTATCATCCTCAAGATGGTACATATACATGTGAATAATCTTATCTTTGTCGATGTCGCAGTAGTAGATGCATTTAGCTTCGATGGAAGGAAGGCAGTTAGCATCGATGGAGAGTCAATGGTGGAAACCAATGAATATGGCATGGTTTCCTATGCTCTTGATCGGCTTTAGAGCCTTCCTCTCGAGGTCAACCCTGAAGACATGCATGCGCCTTATGAACAAGGAGTACGGTGGACCGCTTGATATTGAGAATAGCATGCTTACCAGCAATAGCTCCCCAGCGTTATCCACAAGAAAGCATTGTCCCATTTTCGGGTTGCAGTTGATGATGGTACTGATCTTAGTGTTCGTATCCCCATCAAGGCATCCCACGACCGTAACGGACCCACCCACGTTGGCGACATATACGTGGCCTTGGAAAGACGACACGCTGAGCATGTTGACATAACCGCGCTCGACACTAAACCACCGTGGGAGAGGATTACTCAAATTATAGCATACTCCGTAGATATCTTCATAGAAGACAACGACGAGGCTCGTTGAGTCGGCGGTCATGGCGACACGGGAGCATAGGCAAGGATACGAAAGACCCAGAGGGAACCGGAGCATGGAAACCTGAAGGGGTTGAAGATGCACAGGTCATAGTTGCATCCACTATCCACTCCAAGGACGAGAAGGCCGTCGGCCGTGCCAATGTAGGTATAACCATTGTTGAGAAAGGGCAGGTCCTTGCATAAGAAAAGTCCATTCTTGATGTTCAGAAAGAGGCGAGAGTCAACGTGGCAGGAGAGGTCATCCAGAGTAGTCGAGATAAAAATTGTTGAAATACATAATAACAACGTTTATGTAGCATGATCTCACGCATATAGCATTGATTGATATCTCAATCGATTGATATTTAGCAATCGCCCTTTATATATAGGAGTCATAAGCGAGCATTGACTTGAGATGGTAGTCCAAAGCATTGCACAAGTCAGCTAGCAAAATAACTAATCTCCCTTATTCCAATAGGCATTGGAGGCACAGTTTGACTCCACACCCAGGAGTTAAGAGAAGGCCACTCATAATTGTTTATCTCCCCTGCAGTATTTCAGGATAACCGGCGCGAGGCTAACAGGATTATGTACTACTACCTTCGTTACAGTTTATAATTTAACCAACATAACATAAGATATGTAACATAAAAAATATACCATTTGAAAATACAACATCAGAAGTTTCTACTGATATGATTTTTATAATATATATTTTATATTATGTTGGTTAAATTGACGACCTAGGGGTACGCGCAAGCCTTATAAACTGTGACGGAGGTAGTAGAAAGGAAGACGTGAGCAACTCCCGTCTATCATCCTCAAGATTGTACATATACATGTGAATAATCCTATCTCCGTCGATGCCGCAGTAGTAGATGCAGTTAGCTTCGATAGCAGGAAGGCAATTAGCATCGATCGAGAGACAATGGTCGAAACCGATGAATATGGCACGATTTCCTATGCTCTTAATCAGCTTCAGAGCCTTCCTCTCGAGGTCAACCTTGAAGACATGCATGCGCCTTACAAAAAAGGAGTACGATGGACCGCTTGTTATTGAGAATAGCATGCTTACCAGCAATAGCTCACCAACGTTATCCACAAGAAAGCATTTTCCCATTTTCGGGTTGTGGTTGATGATGGTACTGATCTAAGGGTTTGTATCGTATCGCCATCAAGGCAATCCACCACCGTAATGGACCCACCCATGCCGGTGACATATACGCAGCCTTGGAAAGACGACACGCTGAGCATGTTAACATTACCGCGCTCGACACTAAACCACCGCGGGAGAGGATTACTCAAATTATAGCATACTCCGTAGATATCGTCATAGAAGACAACGACGAGGCTCGTTGAGTCGGCGGTCATGGCAATACGGGAGCATAGGCAAGGATACGAAAGACCCAAAGGGAACCGGAGCATGGAAACCTGAAGGGGTTGAAGATGCACATGTCATAGTTGCATCCACTATCCACTCCAAGGACGAGAAGGCCGTCGGCCGTGCCAATGTAGGTATAACCATTGTTGAGAAAGGGCAGGTCCTTGCATAAGAAAAGTCCATTCTTGATGTTCAGAAAGAGGCGAGAGTCAACATGGCAGGAGAGGTCATCCAGAGTAGTCGAGATAACAGTTGTTGAAATACATAATAACAACGTTTATGTAGCATGATCTCACGCATATAGCATTGATTGATATCTCAATCGATTGATATTTAGCAATTGCCCTTTATATATAGGAGTCATAAGCGAGCATTGACTTGAGATAGTAGTCCAAAGCATTGCACAAGTCAGCTAGCAAAATAACTAATCTCACTTATTCCATTAGGCATTGGAGGCACAGTTTGACTCCACACCCAGGAGTTAAGAGAAGGCCACTCATAATTGTTTATCTCCCCTGCAGTATTTCAGGATAACCGGCGCGAGGCTAACAGGAGTATGTACTACTACCTTCGTTACAGTTTATAAGGTCCGCACGTACCCCTAGGTCGTTAATTTAACCAACATAACATAAGATATATAACATAAAAAATATACCATTTGAAAATACAACATCAGAAGTTTCTAATCATATGATTTTTATAATATATATTTTATATTATTTTGGTTAAATTGACGACCTAGGGGTACGCGCAAGCCTTATAAACTGTGACGGAGGTAGTAGAAAGGAAGACGTGAGCAACTCCCGTCTATCATCCTCAAGATTGTACATATACATGTGAATAATCCTATCTCCGTCGATGTCGCGGTAGTAGATGCAGTTAGCTTCGATAGCAGGAAGGCAATTAGCATCGATCGAGAGACAATGGTCGAAACCGATGAATATGGCACGATTTCCTATGCTCTTAATCAGCTTCAGAGCCTTCCTCTCGAGGTCAACCTTGAAGACATGCATGCGCCTTACAAAAAAGGAGTACGATGGACCGCTTGTTATTGAGAATAGCATGCTTACCAGCAATAGCTCACCCGCGTTATCCACAAGAAAGCATTTTCCCATTTTCGGGTTGTGGTTGATGATGGTACTGATCTAAGGGTTTGTATCGTATCGCCATCAAGGCAATCCACCACCGTAATGGACCCACCCATGCCGGTGACATATACGCGGCCTTGGAAAGACGACACGCTGAGCATGTTAACATTACCGCGTTCGACACTAAACCACCGCGGGAGAGGATTACTCAAATTATAGCATACTCCGTAGATATCGTCATAGAAGACAACGACGAGGCTCGTTGAGCCGGCGGTCATGACGACACGGGAGCATAGGCGGTGATACGAAAGACCTGAAGGGAACCGGAGCATGGAACCCGTGAAGGGGTTGAAGATGCACATGTCATAGCTGCATCCACCATCCACTCGAAGGACAAGAAGGCCGTCGGCCGTGCCAATGTAGGTATAACCATTGTTTAGAAAGGGCAGGTCCTTCCATAAGAAAAGTCCAGTCTTGATGTTGAGAAAGAGGCGAGAGTCAACGTGGCAGGAAAGGTCATCCAGCATGGCCCATTGGTGGGGACGGAAGCGGCGGTTTAAGCCCTGTGGATCATCGGTGGCAGCGCGGTAGCTCATGTAGAAGTCAACGTCGCCGGTAGAGAGAAAGATTTCCCCGACGCAACGAACGAGGTCGGGTAGCAGCGACGGCCAGTCCCGGCCTGCCGCCGGCATGGTCTCCCCGCGCATGGACCGCTGGTCTGGCATTGCTACTTGCTCCATCCGGTTGTTGTTGATCTTGAGCTGAATCTATGTCCAGGCACCGGTACGGAGACACGAAACGCTTTTATTCTGTTTCCCTGCCGTGTCCTAAACAGACACGAAACGCTCAATTGGAATTGTGTGTAGTCCTTCCTCTTTCTGGAGGCTCGGACTAGGACTAGGACTCGAATCAATCACCGTTTCATGTAGCCTTTGCTCTTAGGTATATCTACTATAGGAGTATAAATATACGTTACCCCGCCCAGATCGACTGAACCTGCTTCGGTTTGCCGTGTCTAGCTACTTGTTCGCCTCGCCGGAAAGCAACGTCATGCAGCCGTCCTTCGCCGGTGTGTCCGTCGTCTCCGGCGGCAAGCTGTGCCCACCAAGACTACACCACCACCAAGAGAAGGACGCCCACGGGCAAGAGCATCATCTCCCGTCCCTTCATAGTCGGAGACCATGAGTGGTACATCCGCTTCTTCCCTACCGGCGACAAGCCGAGCTGCGTCGACTTTATTTCTCTCTACCTTTGCCGACTTAGCGACGACGATGACGACGACGAGGACGACAAAACTGTGGATGCCAAGTTCAGTTTCAGTTTCATCGACCAAGTTGAGAAGCACAAGCCAGAGTACGTTCATGGAACTAAGATTTGCAGCTTCTCCCGCACCGACACATCCTGGGGCATCGGCAAGTTCACAAGGAGAGATGCCCTTGAACAATCACATAATATGAAGTATGATGGTTTCACCATCCCGGTGCGACGTCACCGTATGCAACACGGATGTCGCCGCCACATTGTCTAACGACAACATATGCCGGCATTTCAACAATCTCCTTCAAACTAAGGTGGGTGCCGACGTGACCTTCGAGGTCAGCGGCAAGACGTTTGCTGCACACAGCTGCGTGCTCGCTGCCCGATCAACAGTCTTCATGGCGCAGCTCTTTGGCCCCATGAAGGAGGGCACCTCTACGTCTAGCGTTATACAGATCGAAGACATGGAAGCTAGAGTCTTCGGGGCTTTGCTTCGCTTCATCTACACTGACTCGTTCCCTAAGATGGAAGGACAACATGGAGGAGGATGAACCACACGTTGAAGATGAGGGTGAAATACATCTGCAATGGCTGCAAGACTTGTTTGTTGCGGCAGACAGATATGATCTCCAGCGGCTCAAGTTCATGTGTGAAAAGCACTTGTCTGAGCACATAGGCGTGAGCTCCGTGTCGTCCACCCTTGCTCTTGCCGAACATCACCATTGCCGTGGTTTGAAGGAGGCATGCTTGAGGTTCATCCAAGCACAATCTCCTTCATGTCTTCAAAGAATGATGACAACTAATGGATGGGAGTATTTAATGGCGACCTATCCCTCTGTTGTGAACGAGCTCATTATCAAACTTTCTTCCAAAAGGTGTAAGAATTGTTGAATCAGAAAAATCCAACATATGAGCAAATTATCTCTCGATGGAATGGATTGCCCTTAGACGCATCCATGTACTCAGTTTTGCCCCCAGACGCGTCTAAGGGCAATCTATTGGGGTGTAGAAATTAAAATTTTGTGTTAGCCAATGATGGATATTAATTTTACAATTATGTTAGAGGAAGGCATGATTAGATGTAAGTCTTATATATACTAAGCAGTGTCATAAGATCTGTATGAGTATTGTGTCGATGAAGGTTTTAAGACCCAAGTGAGACAGATTTTTTTTAACGGACGGCAGGAGTTCTGCCTTTTCATTATAATAGAGTATAGGGTGTACAGAAAACTCATTACAATTGCCAGATTAGGCAGCGATAACTCAACGCGTGCTGATCATGAGAGCCTACGTCTAGTTATCATAGCCGCCTCGAAGGCCGCTATCTCATCCTTGATTAGCCCAGAAAGCGCGCTTGCATATCACTGTCTCATGATGTTGTTAGCCACTTGCGCGTACACACTGTAGATCGAAAACTAGTGAAATATGTTGTTTTGTTTAAATGTGTGAATCTGCTATATAAAATGAGTGTAATATGTTACTTCATAAACTAGTGAAATATGTTTTATGAAATGAGTGAAATAGTTTTTTGAAATCAGTGTTTTTGAAATGAGCGTAATAGTTTTTTATTGAAATCAGTGATTTTGTTTTTGTAATGAGTGAAAAAATAACGAACATAGAATTTGTTTTAAAGAGTAAAACTTGCTATCTAAAATGAGTGATATATGATGTTTTAAACGAGTAAAATAAATATTTTAAATGAGTAAAATATGTTATTTTATATGAATGAAATAATTTTGTTAACTCGTTTAAAACATATCTAAGATCGGTGCTGTTTTAAAGGTCTCATCAGGTTTTTAAAACGAATATATGGTATAGAATTTATTCATCATTGAAAAAATCATAAGAGAAATAAAATTTAAATTTGTGAAAGGGAAATCTTGCGTAGGATTTTTCTCTTTCCTCTCTCCTCTGTCATCTGACAAATAGCAGTTGCACTGAATGTATCTGACACATCCAATAATTAATGTAGAATGCATATATATAAACTGTATAATTTTGATACTTTTTTTGGACAAACTAATAAAATTTTCCGCTTTCATGGCTACTGCTATGTAGCAGCACCGACGACGACGACGCTCAACTGTCGTCGTTGGCCACTGAGGCCTACATAACATGCGCATACTGTAGACCAATTTCCTTGCAGCCAAGAACACGAAGGTCCATCTATTGCTGAGTATATTGCTGCTGAAAATTCTTATGCTCGTTTATTATGGATGAGATTAATTTTGATGGATTATGGTGTCAAATGTGACAAAGTGACTCTATTACGTGACAATGAAAGTGCAGTCAAGATTGTGAATAATCCCGTGAAACATAGCATGTATAATGTATAAACTGTACTTCATTCGATCCACAATAAGTGTTGCTCATATAGTATAAAGTTTATACTAATTTAGTACAAAATGAGCGACACTTATTATGGATTGAGAGTATTATTTTCTAAAAATTTTGGACAAACTAATAAAATTTTCCACTTTCGTGGCCTAGCAGCAGCACAGCCGACGACGACCACTTGGGCTCAACTGTCGTTGTTGGCCACTCGCCCGTACTTAACGCGCCCACACTGTAGACGGAAAACTAGTCGTAGCAGCCAGCAGGGGAAGAACAAGAAGGTATTATTGTCACCCAAGCAAGAAGAGGTAATGTGCCTGCATTGCACTCACCTTGAATTTGATCCATGGACCTGTCAAGCTTTCTCGTCCTCGCCGTCGCCGTCGTCTGCATCCCGGGCTCGTCGTCGGCCGAGGACCAGCTGACCGTCGGGGAGAAGCTCCTGGTCGGGCAGATCCTCGTGTCCGACGGCGGCGCCTTCGCCCTGGGCTTCTTCTCCCCGGACGACGACGACTCAGCCGCCAGACGGCCGTACCTCGGCATATGGTACCACAGCATCCCGGGGCCTCGCACCGTCGTCTGGGTGGCCAACCGGGACGCCCCGGCCGCCGGCGCCCCGACGCTCACGCTGGCCAACCACTCCAGCCTCATCATGACCGACGCCGATGGCCGCGTTCTCTGGACGACGCCCGGCGTGGGCATATCGTCCTCGCAGGCGGCGCCAGCCGAGCTCGGGAACGACGGCAACCTCATCATCCAGCTACCCAACGGCACGGTGGTGTGGCAGAGCTTCGACCACCCGACGGACACGTTCCTGCCGGCGGCGCGGCGGAGCCACCGGACAGGCGACGATAACTGGATCGTGTCCTGGAGCTCCCCCCGCGACCCGGCGCCCGGGCGCTTCTCCTACGGCCTCGGCCCCGGCGGCACGTCGTCGCTGCAGCTGCTCATGAGGAACGGGACGCGCCCTTACTGGCGCAACCCCGTCTGGACGGGGCGCGCCGTCTACAGCGACCTCATCAGCGCCGGCACGGTCACCACGGCGTTCGTGGCCGACGAGGAGGAGATGAACGTCACCTTCACCGTGCCCGCCGGCGCGGCGCCAACGCGGTACGTGGTGACCAGCTCCGGCAGGTTCCAGCTCCTCAGCTGGGACGCCACCACGTCCACCTGGGACACGCTCCAGTCGTGGCCGTCCAGCGGGTGCAGCACCTACGACCGCTGCGGCGCGTACGGGTACTGCGACGACACGGCGCCGCCGGCGTTGTGCAGGTGCCTCGACGGCTTCGAGCCGGCGAGCCCAGCGGAGTGGAGGGGCGGCAGGTTCGAGCAGGGGTGCCGCCGGAAGGAGGCGCTGCCGGCGTGCGGCAGCAGCGGGGACGGTTTTGTGGCGATGCCCAACATGATGGTGCCGGACAAGTTCTCGGTCGACGCCGGCAACCGGAGCGCCGAGGAGTGCGCGGCGAGGTGCGCCGCCGACTGCTCGTGCGTGGCCTACGCGTACTCAGGCGAAGCGGGCCGGTGTCTGGTGTGGGGAGGAGAGCTCGTCGACGCACAGATGATCGGCACGCTCGGCCAGACGCTCTACCTCCGGGCGCCAGTTGCTGCTGCCACTTCTTCCACAGGTACGGTACAACAGAAACAAATGCGCCAAACTTTCTCAAAATTTAATTTCTTGGAAAATGCTCCACGGCCACCCGATCACCGCGATTCAACGGATTAGATTCATGCGTATCACTTCGCGTTGTACGGTTGTAACCTTTGCGATGCCGTTACAATATTTACGGAGCGGTTGCAATTTTTTTGGTACATGATTGAAAAAAGAATTATGTGTATTTTTTATAAGGTTTTTTTGCTGTTGCAACGAAAAAAACTGACAAAATTATTGTGTACCATATTTACCATTAATTTAGGCAGCATATTTGATCATCGATGGTGGATTTTTAACAATGGTTGCAACAAAATTCGGAATACATCATCATCAATCACACTTTATTTTTTTTGTTGTGGCAAAAATTATTAGTAGCATTTTTATATTATGCTATCAAATGAATGTGCTTAGTACTAAAATACATCTAAATATATTGGTTTAGCGAAAAATAACATGGATCAACGTAGTAGCATTTTAGTACGATAATAGTATAGATAATAACATTTTAACATTATGGTTGTCACATTTACGATATGTCATACACAACAAAAGCAAAAACAGTGGGCATAGCTGTGCTTGGCCCGGCCGACCGAAGCTTCGGCCGGTCGACCGGCCCCGACCGTTGCCCTTTTGAAAATCAAAGTTTTACTTTACTACAAAATCTGAAACTTTTTCTGGAAAAACATACACAGAAATAATACATATTTGTACCAATCTCTAATCATTATGATTTCATATGTGGCGTACATAAAAAGACAAATGTGATTTCTTAAAATGGGCTGGTTTTTTTTATTGTTGGGCTGAAAATTTGTTTATTTTGCACAGCCTTCAAATCTGAATATTTTCAAACAAAAATTTACATGCTAGTGTGAAACAGATATAAGTTTTCATGGATATTTTGAAAGTGCTTAAATATTATTTTTGAATTTTTTTAAAATAAAATCCACCCTGCAGCCGGATCTCCAAAAGTCCATACTCGTTGTTTCATCAATTTCTTGCCGTGTATCTGAATGTTCAGGTAAAAACGCAGTGAAGATAGCACTGCCGGTGTTGGCAGCTGTCCTGCTGCTGTCTTGCATTTTCTTCCTATGGTTCTGTAGATTTAGAGGTACAGTTATGTTTTCTTCCCTTCTCCTTTCTACAACAAAACATGATACACTCAAGAATTCTTACACAAAATGCTTACGACACAAATTTCACAGACAAGGGAACCAATTTCACCGAAAGCCAAAATAAGCTGGTACCGGGCACAAACACACCAAGCGAAATCGGAGAAGTGGATCACACCACAGACGTTGAGTTCCCGTTCATACGGTACGCCGACATCATCACCGCTACAGGCAACTTCTCCAACACATTCATGATCGGGCGTGGAGGTTTCGGCAAAGTCTACAAGGTATACTCATAGTTTATTATAGCGGGCTAAGCTAAATAGCGGCTATCCTTTAGAGCACCAGCAGTGTGTTAGAGGCTACCTTGCCTCTAAGGTGGGACCCATGGACTGCCTCTAAGTTTGATCAAGTTACACGCAGTGTATAACCTCTTATCCTTGGCCCCTAAAGGCAGGCCCACAAGCTATAAAATAGTATTTCTCTACTGATTAGTGCGATGGTTGAGACTAGCTCTGCCCTGACAAGTGGGACCAAACAAATATTTTATTGGTTGCAAGATTCTTAGCGCCTGCCTCTTAGCTTGGAGGCGCCTCTAAGCTTTTTTGGTTAGAGGCAGCACGCTGCAATGTATAGAGACAGTCGCTAAGGTGTTGGAGGCGGGTATAGAGGCGGTAAAACACTACATTGTGGATGCTCTTAGAATGACTATAGCGACGCAATTGTGGAGAGCGAATTTGTGTATCTCGAGCTACTTGTAGCTCGTTATTTTGAAAAAATCAAAAATAATATTTAAAAATTTCAAACAAATTTGATTTTTGTTCTGTGGAAACTTATGTGTATCCACTCCAACGTGTAAAATTTCGTTTGAAAATATTGTAATATGCAGTCTGCACAAAACATAACAAAATTTCGGCCAAAAACTAGAAAGAAAAGCCCATATAAAATCAGGTATTTGTTTTTTATACCCGTGGCCCATTAAGGCATAATGGTATGAAAAATTGTGCAAATCTCCTATACATGTGTATGTATGTTCATAAAAAAATCAATTTATTTTGAACTGTTTAACTTTTTTTTATGATTTTTCAAAAAAAAAAAGGAGTTACAAGTAGCTTGGGCTACATTGGCATTTTTTGCACAATAGTGACACTATAGCCCACTATTTTGTAATTTATCATATAATTCTACATAAATAGTAGTAGTACCAATTAGCAGCCCCTGGCTCAAACTGATATAGCAAACTTCTTATACTTAATTATTTCCAGTCACTTGAAATGCAAAAAATTCACCAAACTCAAGCAATTCATGATCTCACTCACTCCACTTATTTTTGTTTACCATTGGGAAGGGAACGTTGGAGGGCGGTCATGTGGTCGCCGTAAAGCGGCTGAGCAAGGACTCACATCAGGGAACAGAGGAGTTCAAGAACGAGGCCATTCTGATCGCCAAGTTGCAGCACCGAAACCTGGTCCGCCTCCTTGGCTGCTGCACCGAGGGGGAGGAGAAGCTGCTCATCTACGAGTACCTGCCCAACAAGGGCCTCAACGACATCCTCTTTGGTACATGTCAAAGTTCTAAATAGCCCCCTATAATTCTAATATAGCTTTTTATTCTTGCAGACAGAATTTTAATAGAGCTTTTCAAGGCCCATCTGGCTAAGCTGTTCAAAATGAAGCTAATACCTCGCAATTCTTGCTATAACGCTAAATTTAAAGTCATCAGTGCTGCTAATAAGCTACTATGAAGATAAAAAATTCTGGGCTTTGTAAGATCAAGTCGTAGCTGTCCAATTTTTTGCCTTGTTTTTCAGGTCGAACATATCTATGTTATGTATATGTGAAATATCATACATGGTGCTCGATCTATGCTTATTTTTTCATCTTTTTCATGATTTAAGCAAAAAAGCATGCTTGACTCGCTCTAGCTCTGCTATAGCTTTTCATAGTTTGGCATAACCCTTTATTTAAAACATCGGCACATACAATGTTCAGAACTTTAATCACAACTGAAGCCACTGAATTTTTTTTCCATAGTTCCTGAAAATTATTTGCTGCACAGACAATGCAAAGAAGTCAGTGTTGGACTGGCCGACGCGGCTCGGGATCATCAAGGGCGTGGCCAGGGGGTTGCTCTACCTCCACCAGGACTCGAGGCTGACGGTGATACACAGGGATCTCAAGGCCAGCAACGTACTGTTGGACGCAGAGATGCGGGCCCAAGATCGCAGATTTCGGCATGGCCAAGATCTTCGGCGACAACCAAGTCAAAGCCAACACCAGGCGTGTCGTCGGAACATAGTAAGTAGAACACTTCTCCGGTGATTGGCGAGTACTTCTCAGTACTTTTGAGTATTTTCGCAACAATTATTTCTATCCGTTCATCAAACACAGCTAAATCAAATAAATTAATATTTTTATTGATACTCCTTAGTACTTTCTTTAATACTCCTTAGTATTTTTATTATTTCCACCTTTAGATTGACTTGATTCAAAGGCTCCTAAATTCCTCAATCATGGTAAAAGTTGTATAGTAAGTAACATTGACATAAAATCTACACAGAGAAATTAGCATTTGACAGAAATTATAGCATCTCCTTCTAACAATAAATGTGTGGACAGTGGCTACATTGCACCTGAGTACTCGATGAAGGGGGTCTTCTCCGTCAAGTCCGACGTGTACAGCTTCGGCGTGCTACTGCTGGAGATCGTGAGTGGTGTCAGGATAAGCGCAAGCAACGACATCATGGAGTTTCCTAGCCTGATAGTCTATGTAAGCGTCTGCATTTACACTGATAGGGCTAAACCAAAGCCTTGAATATCCTTTTTTTCTTCAGCACATACTTCATTTTGTGATCAAATCCATATTTATATTTTATAATGGCAAGAAAAAGAAACAATTAATGGTTGGTTTGATTGTTTCATGTAGGCATGGCACCTGTGGAGGGAAGGAAAGGCGAGTCACCTGGTGGACACATCCATGGCAGAGAGCTGTTCAAAAGATGAAGCCTTGCTCTGCATCCACGTTGGGCTCCTGTGCGTTGAGGACGACCCGATCAGGAGGCCGCTCATGTCCTCCGTGGTGTCCATCTTGGAGAACCGTAGCGTGTCGGTGGTGGCATCGGCGTATCTTCCGGCGCCTAACCACCCAGGGTACCTTGAAATGATGGGAGGGAAGATCCAGAGAAGCGATCTCGAGAACAGCAAGAACACCATGGCCATGACCGCTCTGCAAGGCCGGTAGCACAGTAAGTAAGTAGTAACTGCAACTTTCTTCAGAAGGAAGTTGCAACATTATTGGTGTAGTAGTGTTCAATTTTATTTTTACTGGGGGAAACCCAAGATTTATAGAGAACTTGTTACAGATACAAGTGAAAGACGTATGTACAGGAGTGTTGAGTTTGTCAGTTTTGAATTGAATGGTAAGAATTTCTTGCTGAAAGTGTAAACTTTACTGCTTGTAATTTCAGCAATCTCGGATACCTTCTGTATTGACATTCAGAAAACCATGTAATTCTGCAGAAGAACTAAGATGTCTTGATTAATCTAACAGCAAATGCCTGTCAACATTATTCAGTTGCCCGAAGGGCCATTGCTAGAAGCGGGGTCACTCGTATATTAACCAGTGACAGGCAGGTTGGCCCTCCTGTCCCAGTTACCACCGAAACTTTTTTTATGGAATGCCTTGTGGTGTTTAATTTCATCTCAAGCAGTGTAACATCACTGACCTTGGTATAGTGATAGGTTGTGTTCCCGTTGGTTCAAGGGGATTTCGGACGTCAATATTTGTGGGTGCGTCCGGTCGCATCCTCGGATAGTGTCGGTTGGCTTTTCATTTGTCTTCCCGGACAATCACACTTCTTATATGTCAACCACATATTCATGCATATTCATGCATATTCATGCACATTCATCATTAATTCAACAACTCGATAAAATAAAATAATCCGTAAGTCAATAGTTCAGCACATGCAAAAATAAAATTCAATAATTCATGCATACATAAGCGATGCACCAATGAATCAAAGGGATTCATCTTTACCAGGTTAGGCTCTCAGAAGAATATTCAGAATAGTGTAAGCATTTGGTACTCAGAAGTTCAGAGCAACCAAATAGTTCAGAGAAATATTCAGAGAACTTCAAGCATTTTGCACTGAGAGGTTCAGCGAAACCAAATAGTCCAGAAAAATATCCAGATAACTTAATGCATTTGACACTCAAAGGTTCACAGAAACCAAGTATTACCGTACAGTAGTAACTGCAACTTCCTTCAGGGTTTCCTTGTGTTCCATCTAAACATAGCAATAATAGTATGAAGTTTATACTGAAATATAAACATGCGAACATGTATTAAACAAAGAATAAACACATTTATATAGCATATTTTGCGGCAATTATATGAAGCAGTAAAGAGGGGATGAACCTGTGGTATCCTCCCATTGGCCAAGACAGATCCGAGGAAGTAGAAATTGTAGCAGCGGGTTTGCGCTGAGGAGCATCTTCAACAATGGTGTTGGTGTAGATGTATGGATAAAAGTAGTCGAAGCACATCAAGCAGTCACAAAGGCGCTTTGTAAAACCCATATCACCCTTTTTCCCGATGCATGATCTCAAAGGACAGGGTTTTGAAGTTTTGCTCTCCCGAATAGTCGTGGACACAATTGATGGGATGAAGTTAATTGAAAGCAACTTCAGTAAAAGGAACGACATGAGTAAGGAGGAAGATGTGTATGCTAGGATTGCTAACGCCTCCAATATATAGGTCATTGGTTAGGAAGTCATGGGCTTGAGCCGAGGCCACCACAACCAATTCGTAAAGGCACACTATTCAAAATTTCAGATCAATGATATGTCGAGAGCAATTCATAAGTAATCCATGATTTACTATCCATTCTTGACCAGGAACAATAAAGAGCAGACATGACACATGTTTGAGCTCAGCTCGGCTTATTTATGAAACACGATGCACGTGTGACATGTCAAGGCGATGTGAGGCATGGCGTGATGAGGCGAGCGGCTAACGAGGAGCGTGCATGTACCACTTCTCTTCTCAAGCTTCAATAGAAAGTAGAAAAGAACCACTTACTAAGAGCTCTCAACTCTCCTCCACTAGCAGTATGATATTAAGTTTGCACCATGTCATGTCTTGTTCATCAGTCTTTACTTGATCAATTGTACACTTTTACATCTATAGTGTGTGTTTAGGGTTTCAAAACTGTTGCTACAAACTTACTTATCCTTCAACTTTATGTGTGGCCTTCTACACCTTTTGTTTATAGCGTGTAGGCCTACTGGTGCGTGTGCTTCCCGTGGTATGTTTGTCGCCCCAAAGCTTCCACTGTACCACCCCTAAAAAAAAGCTTCCACTATACCACATATCCGTACCATCTGCGTGTGCAGCTGCCCATAACCAACAACAATAGAAAAAGATAAGATAAGATGCCTACAAGGCCAGCAATATCACAACCATGTAGCGCCTCCTGCCCATTAGTGAAAATGCTCAAAGCAGTATCAAGAAGCTTATTTCACTAGTTTTCGAAGCTTTCATGGTTTTTGGAAAGCTGTTGGCATGTCTCCTTTGTGTGTTTCTCAGTCAGTTTTCTGGTTTTTCAACCTGGTTTTTTATTCTGACACCTTTTCCTCTTTTTTTCTAAATTCACAAAACAAATCTACCCAAAAAAAATTAAATTTATAAAATTTATGTAGTATTTTAAATTTAAATTGATGAACAACTTTTAAATTTATGTTTTTAAATTCATGAACTTTTAAAATTCTAGGACATGTTTTAAAAAGAATAATTTTTTAATTCATAAATATCTTCTCAAACTACAAATAGTTATTACAAATTTGCAAGAAAATAAATTGAATACTACTCCCTCCATAAAGAAATATAAGAGCGTTTAGATTACTAAAGTAGTGATCTAAACACTCTTATATTTCTTTATAAGAGTGTTTAGATTACTAAAATAGTGATCTAAACACTCTCATATTTATTTACGGAGGGAGTATTTTTGAAATAAGTGAATACCAAATTTTGAATAATTTATAAGTTTGTGAATGGTTTTCTTAATTCACATATATTTTGAAAATTACTGAATACCTTTCCTATTTGCTAACATTTTGTTAATTACCAAACATATTTTGAATTCACAAATATTTCTTAAATAGGAGTAGTACGTGGTGGGAAAAAGTATATGGGTTTGAAGATAGCGACCCTAGATGTGTGGCAATCCGTCGGTCCACCCCACACGCCCAATAACATATCAACGACACGACATGGGCCATGTTGGTCTAAAATCGCCTACAAATTACAGACCTATATCGCCGAGCTCAACTAAGCGAGCGGTTCCTACTAGTACCTTATTACATTTGTTAAACTATAAGCACATACAATTTATTAATTTTCTCAAAATCCAATCATAAAAAATATAGTATTTGTTACTTATTCTAGCACCCCTCAAAATAAAATGTTACTTATTCTAACACATGCGATGCTGCAGGGCGCTACTATTAAGCCTCTACCTATAAGATTTTATTTCTATTTTAAGCAAATAAAAAATACAATTCATGATTATATTTTTTAAATGTTCGCACTTCAAAATTTACAATTTTAAAAAATGTGAACTTAATTTTAAAATTGTAAAAAAATGTTCGCTCTAATCAAAACATTTTATTGTCTTTTATATTTCATTCTTTTTGTATTACACTTAAAAAAGGCTCACAATCAAGAAATTTAGAAATTTTAGAATGTTCACGTATTTCAAAAAAATCACAGTAAGAATACATCAAAATGCATTTTTAAATTGCCTGCACTTAAAAACCGTGTTAAATTGTTCATGAACGTTAGAACGGTGCTTGCGTGCTCAATCTGCACTTATTGTAATCATAAATTTGTAAATCTTTGGAATTTTTTTAAAAATGTTCACACTCAACTGTTTTAGGAGTAATTACACAAAATACACACTTGATTTTTTTGAAATTTTAAAAAATGTTCGCAATTAAATATGTTCTCTTTCCTGGGAAAATTTTCAAAATTTTAAAATGTTGGTGTATTCAAAAATAGTCTACACTTTAAAATGAGTTAAATGCATTAATGTATTTTTAAATTGTTCCAACACTTTAATATATTTTAAAGTTTAAAGTATTTAGTAAATATGTTAACATACTTTAATACATTTTTAAAATTTCATAAAGAAAATGAAATAATATAAAACAAAAAAAGAAAAGAAAAAACAAAGCGTGGGCAATGTAACTACTGGAGTGGCCCAGTTCGCTCTTATGTCCCGCCAACATGCCGTCCAGGATCTTTCGTTTCCCGTTATGCCAACAGGTCCAGGGTTGAATTTAAATAGGGCTTTCATAGTTCAGGGCGCGAACGACAGGGTATTCAACTTAGAGGTTTGATTCGCCGAACCTCTACAAGTTCAAGGTTTAAAATTGACTTCTTTTTTCTTGTAAAACAAGAGTGAACGAAATCTGGTGGAGGCCAATATTTTGAACGAAATGCATAAAATTTGCTCACCCTATCTGTAATTTCGAACGAAATTTAAAACCACTGGGGGCCGGCCAGGTAGGTACCTAGCCGGCAGAACCAGCCAACTCTAATATCGACCTCCCGGAGTCTCCTGGCAAGCAGCACGCCACCGCTCTCAGAATTCACCGTGCCAAAACCACACCAGAAACCTCCGTTCTGCTCGCCGGGAGGAAAATCGCCTGGCCAGCGCGCGGCCACATCGGCGAGCCACCCCACACGCCGCCATGTGGGCTGCGACCGTGACCCACCGTCGCCCTCGCCCACCGCGCGTAATCCACCGGAAACCCAGCAAAAATCCAGGCACCCGCCACTCCGGTGGCCAGCGCGTGGCCACCTCAGCAACCCCATCCGCCCGCCTCGCTCCCCGCGCGCCAATGGCGACCCGGCATAAGATTCCCCGGGATAAGGACCCCATCCTGCTCCCCTCCTACTTAAACCCCGCGCGCTCCCGCTTCACTCACACCACAGCACAGCGACAACGAGCACCACCGCCTCCTCCTCCTACTCTCACTCGAAGTAATGGCGGCCGCGACCATGGCGCTCTCCTCCCCGGCGATGGCAGGCACCCCGGTGAAGGCCTCCAGGGCGGCGCCCTTCGGGGAGGGCCGCATCACCATGCGCAAGACGGCGGGCAAGCCCAAGGTGGCCGCGTCCAGCAGCCCGTGGTACGGCTCCGACCGCGTGCTCTACCTCGGCCCGCTCTCCGGCGAGCCCCCGAGCTACCTCACCGGCGAGTTCCCGGGCGACTACGGCTGGGACACCGCGGGGCTGTCCGCCGACCCCGAGACCTTCGCCAAGAACCGGGAGCTGGAGGTCATCCACTGCCGCTGGGCCATGCTCGGCGCGCTCGGCTGCGTCTTCCCGGAGCTGCTCGCCCGCAACGGCGTCAAGTTCGGCGAGGCCGTCTGGTTCAAGGCCGGCTCCCAGATCTTCAGCGAGGGCGGCCTCGACTACCTCGGCAACCCCAGCCTCGTCCACGCCCAGAGCATCCTCGCCATCTGGGCCTGCCAGGTGGTGCTCATGGGCGCCGTCGAGGGCTACCGCGTCGCCGGCGGCCCGCTCGGCGAGATCGTCGACCCGCTCTACCCCGGCGGCAGCTTCGACCCCCTCGGCCTCGCCGAGGACCCAGAGGCCTTCGCCGAGCTCAAGGTGAAGGAGATCAAGAACGGCCGCCTCGCCATGTTCTCCATGTTCGGCTTCTTCGTCCAGGCCATCGTCACCGGCAAGGGCCCGCTGGAGAACCTCGCCGACCACCTCGCCGACCCCGTCAACAACAACGCCTGGGCCTTCGCCACCAACTTCGTCCCCGGCAAGTGAGCCTAGCCGTCAGCTCAACCTCTAGCCGACAACTTCATTGCTGATGGATGCTGCTGCATGTGTTTCGTCGTCGATCTCTTCTTCTTCTTCTTCCCGTTCTGAGATTGAGTCCGGAGTGACTGATAGATGTTGCATGTGAGGGCGAGTCGAGATGAGGAGTTGGTGTGTGTACACTAAGAAGATTGTGCTTGTGCAATATCTGGTTATTTTTCAGATTAATCAAAGGCATCTCTGTTCTTCTGCTTAACTGCTTGTTTCTCTGAGCCTCTGAATCAAGTTCTTTGAATATTTTTCTTCAAGTCCAAACAGCTAAAGTGTTCAAATTTTGCAAGACTTCCATAACATCCATGTCAAGAACGATCAAATCAAACTCCACTGACTACAACTTTCGTTTGTATCTGTAACTACTGCTTTGCAAATCTGAGGTTTTTCCCCAAGTAAAAGGAAAGATGGAACACTAGGACTCCAAAAGAAAGTCGCAGTTGCGTTAGGTTGTTTCTCTGAACCTCTGGCAAATGCATTAGGTTCTCTGAATATTTTTCAGAAAGCCCAGCCAGATAAAGATTTAAATTTCAGCAACACATTCTTAGCATCACTTGCGAGAATAATCTAATCAACTCAACAATCCTGTAAATATATCTCTCATTTGTACATATCTGTAACAAATGATCTACAAATCCGGGGTTTCCTGCCTCCCTCGGTGAAAAAATAAAATGGAACACTAGGACTAGTGCACCTTCCTTCTGAAGAAGAAAGTTGCAGTTGCAGTTACTACTGTGCTACCGTCCTTGCAGAACGGTCATGGCCATGGTGTTCCTGGTGTTCTCCAGATCATCGCTTCTCTGGTTCTTCTCTTCCATCATTCCGAGGTACCCTGGCTGGTTCGGCGCTGGAAGAGACGCGGTTCCGTTCTCCAAGATCGACACGACGGACGACATGAGCGGCCTCCTGCTCGGGCCGTCCTGGACGCACAGGAGCCCGACGTGGATGCAGAGAAATGCTTCTTCTTTTCAACAGCTCCCTGCCATGGATGGATCCACCAGCTTATCTGCATTCCCTTCCCTCCACAGGTGCCATGCCTACATGAAACAATCAAACCAACCATTCATTGTTTTTCTCTTGCTATTATTAAATATAAATAGGGATTGGATCACAACATGAAGTATCTGTTGAAAAAAAAGAATATTCATGACAGTTTATTTATATATATATACAGTAAATGCCAACCTTAAAACAATTGTTAACAGCCCATGACTTTCCTTTTTCATTTTACACTAGGCTAGCACTGTAGCGCTGTAACTTGCCTTGTTAAAGTCAGAGGATCCCCCTCCTGTTTTGGCACTAGCAGTGTAATTGGAGGTGCTTACATAGACTATCAGGCTAGGAAACTCCATGATGTCGTTGGTTGCGCTTACCCTGACAGCACTCACGATCTCAAGCAGGAGCACGCCGAAGCTGTACACATCGGACTTGACAAAGAAGACGCCCTCCGTCGAGTATTCAGGAGCAATGTAGCCACTGTCCACAAATTTACAGTTAGAAGTGATGATATAATTTCTATCAAATGCTAATTTTTCTGTGTGGATTTTATGCCAAAGTTACTTACTATGTTCCGACGACACTCCCGGTGTTGGCTTTGACCTGGTTGTCGCCGAAGATTTTGGCCATGCCGAAGTCGACGATCTTGGGCCACATCTCGGCATCCAGCAACACGTTGATGGCCTTGAGGTCCCTGTGTATCACCGTTAGCCTCGAGTCCTGGTGGAGGTAGAGCAACCCCCTTGCCACACCTTTGATGATCTCGAGCCGCGTTGGCCAGTCCATTACTGACTTCCTAGCATTATCTATATAGCAAATAAATTTCAGGAATCATATGGCAAAAAAACCTTCAGTGGCTTAAGTTGTGATTATTGTTCTGAACATTGATGTGCCAATGTCATAAATAAAGGGTTATCTGGAACTAAAGCTATAGCGATTTAAGCCTACGTTTTTGCTTAAATCGTGAAACAGATGAAAAAAATAGGCATGGATAGCATAGATCAGGAGTATCATGTATCATATTTCACATATAGTTAACATATATATGTTCGTCTTGAAAAACAAGGCAAAAATTTGGACAGCTGGGACTTGATCTTACAAAGCGCAGAAATTTTTGTCCTAATAGTAGCTTAGCAGTCCTAGTGATTGTAAAATTCGCGTTATACCAAGAATTGCGAGGTATTAGCTTTGTTTTGAATTTAACATTAAACATTCATAGATTGGCAAGATGGTCTTACAAAAAACCCGCAAAAAAAGATGGGCCTCCAAAAGCTCTATTAAAAGTCTTTCCGCAAAAAAAGGCTCTATTATAATCATAGCGGGCTATTAGAACTTTGATATGTATGTACCAAAGAGGATGGCGTCGAGGCCTTTGTTGGGTAAGTACTGATAGATGAGCAGCTTCTCCGCCCCCTCGGTGCAGCAACCGAGGAGGCAAACCAGGTTCCTGTGCTGCAGCTTAGCGATCAGAATGGCTTCGTTCTTGAACTCCTCTGCTCCCTGCTCTGAGTCCTTGCTCAGCCGCTTCACGGCGACCACATGACCGCCCTCCAACGTTCCCTTCTCAATGGTAAACAAAAATAAGTGGAGTGAGTGAGTTCATGAATTGCTTTAGTTTGGTGAATTTTATGCTAGATATTTCACGTGATTGAAAATATGTAACTAACAAAGTTTCTTACTTCTTCCATTCCAAAATAAGCATCGCAGATTTGTTCACATATTGATGTATCTAGATTTAGTTTTAAGTTCAGATAAAACCATATAGATAAATTCAAGTCACTTATTTTGGAACGAAGAAGTATATCGGTTTGAGGTAGCTGCAACAAAATGGCAGTACTATTAATGTAGAATTATATGATAAATTATAAAATAGAGGCTATAGTCGAGTGCAGACTTTTCGCTCCCGAGCTCCAGGGAGGACTTTGTTTTAAATAATTCAAAAATCATATTTAAACGTTTCAAAAAAAATCCACCGGAACCTATATGTATTTCGCACAAGCATGTGAAATTTTGCTTTACAATATTATGATTTGAATGTTGTGCAAAAAATACAAAATTCCAACCCAACAACAAAAAAACTTGGCCCAAACTTTGCCATGGCCCAAAAAAATTTAAATTAATTGCCATGAGCTAACTTGAGTGTTTACCATGGGGAAGAATTATAGATTTGCCATGGCATACACTTTGAAATTTTTTAACATGGCAAAAAGTTGACCAAATTTGTCATGAAAAAAAGCAATTTATTGCCATGAACAAAAATTTTGCCGTGCTAAAAAGTTGCAGATTTGCGATGAGCTAATTAAATTAGCCATGACAAATAATTTAGTGTATCTGCCATGGAAAAAAAATCACAGACTTACCATGGCATAAACTTTGAATTTTTTTAACATGGCAATAATGTGAACAAATTTGCCATGGAGTTTTTTTAATAGCCATGAACAAAAAAATTGTCGTGCTAAAAAGATGCAGATTCACACAAGCTAACTTAAGTATTTGTCATGAGTTAACTAAATTTTCCATGTTAGTGTAGGTAAAATTTCCATGGAAAATAATTACAGATTTTCCATGGCATAAATTTTTAACAATTTGGCATGGAAAAAAATGTGAACAAATTTGCCATGGCAATTTTTTAATAAATTACCATGAACAAAAAAGTCGTCGGGCTAAAAGTTGCATATTTGTCATGAGCTAACTAAATTTTCCATGCTAGTGTAGGTAAATTTTCCGGCAAATAATTACATATTTTACATGTCATAAATTTTGAACAATTTGGCATGGCAAAAAAATTGAACAAATTTTCCATGGATTTTTTAATAAATTACCATGGACAAAAAATTTGTCGTGCTAAAAGTTGCATATTTGCCATGAGCTAACTAAAGTTGCCATGTCAGTGTAGGTAAATTTGCCATGGCAAATAATGAAGTGTATTTGCCATGGAAAAAAATTACTGATTTGCAATAGCAGAAATTTTGAGCAATTTGACATGGCAAAAATTTGAACAAATTTGCCATGACAAAATTTAACAAATTGTCACGAACAAATAAGGTGTCATGCTAAAAAGTTGCAGATTGTTCATGAGATAACTTAAGTATTTACCATGAGCAAAATTTTAAACAAATTTTTTTGTATTTTTTTTTAAAAAAAATTGGCAACGACAAAAAGTTGTCATGCTACAAAATTGAAGATTGTTCATGGGATAACTATATAAAAACAATTTAAAAATAACAAAACTGCCATGAGGTGAAAAACTTATTGCACTGTTGTAACCATGGCAAATTTGCCATGTTCTATCAAAAGTTTACCGTGTCCAACAATTCCGACAGAAATTATCATGTTTTACACGGTATCATATCTATGAAGTACGAATTGTACATCGTGTTTTACAAGCAAGAATTGTCATGTCCAACAAATAAGAATTACCAGGTTTTACTAACAAGAATTGACCTGTCGTACAAATAAGAATTATCATGTCCAACAAAAATAATAATTGTCATATTCAACAAAATAAGAATTTACCATGTCCTACAAATAAGAAAATTGCCTTATCCTATGAACAAAAATTATCTTGTTCTACAAATAAGAATTTCCATGGTCCCTAAAATAAGAATTGCCATGGATGATTTAAAAAAGAAAAATGATATGAGTGTCCAATATTTGCAACAAAATTACCATGTTCTACTAAATGTGTACCCATGACAACATATAAGAATTGCCATGTCACACAAATAATAATTGACATGTCACACAAATAAAAATTGTCGTGGACTTTTTAAATCATAATTTGTGGTATACATGGCAAGATTCTTTTATATAAGCATGGTAAACATGAAGCAAAATTACCATGGTAGCATTAGTAATTATTGAAATGAAATTTGATGGCAAAAACAAAAATATGAATTTTGTCTCATTTCTCTTTCATGTGCACACTTGTGATTACAAAAGAAAATTACCATTTGCGATTGTTTTTGAATTTTGAAAGAATTACAATTACAAGAATGTAATGGTTTAGATTGCAATTTTAGACCTACTGGTATATATGTAATGGTAATTATATGAAAAGCAAACATAGCAAAACGAAACTCACATGAGCACACAAAAAATGGTTATGGCAAAAAACCACACTAGTACCGGATCCAGTGGAGATTAAAGGTGGAGATCGCCAAGTCCCCTGCAGGAGGTGGCGTCCTTGAGCCCACAGTACCGTATCAGCACGGCCGCCCCGCCGGAACCCAGCGTACACCAGCCCCCGATGCGACAACAGGTTGGCCACGTCCAGCGCCTCTGCCCCTCCACAACGCCGAATACCACGGCTAGCGCAAGCTGAACGGTCGTCGTGGCCACGCTTTTGCCCAAGTGCGCGCGCTCCGGCACGTACCCGAGCTCTGGACGACACAAGTTCTCCGCCGGCGACACACAGACCATGCCCACGGGGCACTACGTCGCCGTCAGTTGCAGCGCCATCCTCGAACCCCCTACCGCCGAGTCCCGCACGACTGTTGTGGCCACGCCCTTGCCGGCGGTGAACCCTAACGGCCGCATCGACCAGCCTGGGCAAGTGGTATCACTCCCACCGACTCATACAGGGTGCGCTTCCGGCCTTCTACCAGGGCCACCGCAACACGACTGTAATGGGCGTGGTCATGACCGTGATGGAATTAAACTTGACATGTATCTTGTGCACGTATGTGTGAATGGGTCGTGTAGATCCTGGGGCGTACGTGCATGTAGCTGGTCGTTGGTGCATGCATGGGTTAGTTGCTAAGTGGCCGGCTGTGACGAGTTGTTAGGTGCATGCGTCGTCGTTGGCTAGTAGTTAGGATCCTGGACAGATTCCAGGCCAAGGATATGATCATCGGTTTAGTGGGCTTAGTGGCTGCGTGATGACCGGTTTAATGGTTGCGTTAAGTCTTTGTTGTATATGCTATTTCAGCCAAAACAAATGAATGTGAAAGGGGCCGTGAGTGCAGAACAAAAAATTTAGTCTTGACTCCTGACCAAGGAGGAGAGCTTCTCGGGAAATCCTTTTGCCTCTTCCTTACTGCGTGTGTGTTTTTGTGTGAGAGAAACCATCAGAGAGAAAGAGTTCCAAGGTAGAAGAAGACGCGCTATGAAGAGGAAGCGCCAACACACCGGCCAATCGCATCTGGGAAGCACACTTGTGGTGGCGTTGCGTGACGAGCAACAGACGGGCATCGTGCCACTTGTATTCCGCACTGACGTGCTCGTGCGAGTGGAGCTCGGTATCATACTGATGTGGTCCAGGGTGTGTTGTGACCTCGTCGTTGATACCAAAAGCTTGCATGGGTGCAGTGACCGCACACTTGCCCAGTGCGAGCGAGCTGGTCCTTACCCGAGCTCCCCACGGAACGCGTCCTTCGTCGGCTGCATCCGGCCCAACGGCGGCCGCTACTCCTCAGATCCGATACATATGCATCATTGTGGATTTAAATTTGTTTCTGAATTCTCAAAGTTATTCTAAAAAAGTTCTAAAGAAAAGAAATCCTATATAGAACAATATACAAATCCTAAAGGAAAAGGACTATAAGTCAAATCCTCTACTCCAATGTAGTGTTATCTTTGTAGTGTCATGGCGTAGTGTCTATTTATATTGAACTCTTTTAATTATTTGTTTACTTAAATAATGTTTTTATTGATATATGTTTTCCGTAGATACATATTTTGAGAATAATTTCTGTGTAATATTTTTCACATATAACTATCATACTCACATTGTAATCACGCTTATATAGATTAAGATACTAATTTTTAATGCAATCCTATTCTCTCTATTCCATACTTGTTGCGCTGAAACAGAGGGAGTAATACATATGTGGCATAGAAATGTTACAAATAAAGTTTATTGTGCTATGTTGGAACCACATTTCATTGAGTTTTAAGATTTTACTTTCTTATGTGTATGTATATTATTTTTGCAATGGATTTCACCATAAATCTAAACATGCTAAAAACATGCCTTAGTGCTCAAACTAATTGATGCCTATTGTATTATAAATTATAATGGTATACAAGTCTTTGTCTCTATATAAGACCCTTACACATCTATAAGAACTTGCAATGGTGTGTCTTGGAGTGTATGGACCACAAAATAAAACTGATGTGCAAGACTATTAACTTTACGTATAAGTAAATAGAGGACTCTAGAGCGTAATAGGTGTGCAGAAGCATTTTTGGCCCATTTTATTTAGAGTGCAATGAAGTGATTTCTAGTAGCCATCCTTCATCCTTTGCCATTTGCACGAGAGTTTAGTTAGCCCTTTCCAATATACTACCTTAGTTCCAAAAAAATGTAATGCTAGATTTGTCTTAAGTTAAAACAAAAGGCTAAATTTATAAAAATATTGTTAATATGCAGTTATGCAGAACACCAAATATATATCATGCAAATATATATGTTACGATGAATCTAATAATGATAATTTTATGTTGTATATTGTTCTACAAAATTTCTATAAACTTGATCAGATTTAAATAAGTCTAACTTAGACTAAACATAGAACAACAAGTACTTTGAAATGGAGGGGGTATTGATCTGACATCACAACTATCAATGTTCGGAGTGAGGGCCAACAGTGACCCAACCATAATCGACGAATCAACATATATAAACATCAATCTTCTATGTTAGTTTAATTCGAAGCCCTTGTTTTAATGAAGCAGGATTTTTTTTTGAACTACTCTAGTTATTTTAATTTTAACTTTTTAAATTTTTTATTTATTAGAAATGGGAAATTTGATAGCCTTTTATAAACATCGAAATGGTATGTTGTTTTAATATTATTTTTATTTATTATTTTTAATACTTTCTTTTTGACATCAAAAAGCATCCTACCCCCGGAAAAAAACAAAAAAAAACGAGCAACGTATCGCTCTTCCCGCTCAGCTCGCTCGCTAGGGTCAGCACGGGCCGCTTGGATGTAACGGTTACACCTACACCCAGGGTTGCCGAATAGGCACAGCTTCTCTGAAGGAGCTGCCTTGCCATGACAAGTTGAGAAGCTGTGGAGCTGAGAATTATGGTAAAGATTTCAATTTCAGCAACACACTCTTACCATCTATTTCAAGTCTGATCAGTTTCAAGTTTTTTCAGCAAATGCAATCTGATCTATTTCAGGTCTGATCATAAACACTCCTGTAAATATTTTCGAAAAGGGGAAAAGCCCTAGCCTCTGCATCGATTGATGCACACAACTTTTATTGCAACGTCTTAGTAGTTCAGAGTTTACGTCTTAAGAAATAAAACAAAGTATCTAGCAGTAACACCCAACGTAATGAAAAATAAAACAAAAAGCTTCTTAAGCGTCTTGTAGTCCTCTAAGCGTCTTGAATTCTTCTACATAGTCGCTAGGTACCTGGGTATAGATATCCGAAGCGACCGCCTCCAGCCGGGTGCATCCAGAGTTGATAAGCGCACGTTGCGCCTCTGGGAGCAGGAAAGACCACTCGTGAATCGAGTAGGACGCCTTGCGGATTACCTGAAAAAAATTAGTATGTCCACCCTTGTTAAAGATGATATCGTTTCTGCATTTCCATATGGACCATATCAACGCACAAGTCCCAACTCGAATTTGTGCCTTAAAATTCTTATCAACCCCGTTCAGCCAATTGCCGAACATATTCCTACTATTGACCGGTGGGGTGATATTAAAAGCATAATGCACCACACTCCTGTAAATACATCTTTCATTTATATCTTTAACAAATGCTCTACAAATCAGGTGTTTCCTCCAGTAAAAGAAAGTGGAATACTAGGTCTAGTGCAGCTTCATTCTGAAGAAAGCTGCCGTCAGTACTGTACTACCGGCCTTGCAAAACGGTCATGGCCATGGTGTTCCTAGTGTTCTCCAGATCATCGCTTCTCTTGTTCTTATCTTCTATCATTTCGAGAAAAGCAGGCTGCACTGGCGTCGGGAGGGACAGGGACGCCGTCGACGACGCACTCCCGTTCTCTAGAATCGACACGACGGAAGACATGAGCGGCCTCCTGCTCGGGTCGTCCTCAACGCACAGGAGCCCGACGTGGATGCAGAGCAAAGCCTCATCCTGTGAACAGATCCCTGCCATTGATAGATCCACCAGCTTACCTGCCTTCCCTTCTCTCCATAGATGCCATGCCTACATGAAACAATCAAATCAGGCATTAATTCTTTTTTTGTCCTGAAATCAGGCATTAGTGGATCATGAGGTGAAGTTTACTGAAAACTGGAGTTCACTGCAATAATTTGGTTTGGCACTGGGCAGATTTTTTTCAGTTTTTTTTTTCGATAATTGTTCAGGTGATTACATAGACTATTAGGCTCGGGAACTCCATGATGCCCTCGGTTGTGCTAATCCTGACCCCGCTCACGATCTCAAGGAGCAACACGCCGAAGCTGTACACGTCAGACTTGACCGAGAAGACGCCCTCCGTCGAGTACTCGGGAGCAATGTAGCCACTGTGCACACATTGTTTTTGGTCAGAAGAGGTATCAAATTGTTCTGTCAAACAAAAATATTTTTCTTTCTTTCAGAAAATTTAGTCAAGTGCTCATATAACTCACTATGTTCCGACCACTTTCCGGGTGTTGGCTTTGACCTGGTTGTCACCAAATATCTTGGCCATGCCGAAATCGGCGATCTTGGGCCTCAACTCTGCATCCAGCAGCACGTTGCTGGCCTTGAGGTCCCTATGTATCACCGTCAGCCTGGAATCCTGGTGAAGGTAGAGCAGCCCTCTCGCCACGCCCTTGATGATGCCCAGCCTTGTCGGCCAGTCCAACACTGATTTCCTCTCACTGTCTGCACCAAAAAGAAACTTCAGGAACCATTGCAACAACACTTCAGTGGCTTCAGTTGTGATGACAGAAGTTCTGAAGATTGTATTTACCGAAGAGGATGGCGTCGAGGCCCTTGTTGGAAAGGTACTCGTAGATGAGCAGCTTCTCCGGCCCCTCGGTGCAGCAGCCGAGGAGGCGCACAAGGTTTCGGTGCTGCAGCTTGGCGATCAGAATGGCCTCGTTCTTGAACTCCTCTGCTCCCTGCTCTGAGTCCTTGCTTAGCCTCTTCACGGCGACCACCTGACCGCCGTCCAACGTTGCCTTCCCAATGTTAAACAGAAAAAAGTGGAGCGAGTGAGATCATGTCTTTGTGTTTGGGAATTGAAATCGTTCGTGTTGACAAATGAACATATTTGGCTAGACTGTATGAAGGGAAGAAATTCAGGTTATTGAAAATTAGCAAAAGTAGATAAAAACTAGTACTACCTTGTAAACTTTGCCGAACCCTCCGCGTCCGATCATGAATGTTTTGGAAAAGTTTTCCGTGGCGGCGACGATGTCGGCGAACCGTATGGACGGGAACTCAAGGTCTTCGGTGTGACTGTGATCTCCTCCGATTTCGCTTGAAGTATTCGCGCTTCCTGGCATTAGCTTCTTCTGGCTCTCGGTTTTCCTCCTCTTGTCTGTGAAATTGATGGTGTGAGCAACTTTTTTCTAAAATGGTTAAGCATTTGAGCATTTCATGTTCATAGGTAAGAAAGAAAAAAAGGAAGAAAAATGAACTGTACCTCTGAATCTAAAGAACCATACAAAGAAAATGCATGTGAGCAACAGGACAGATGCTAACACCGGCAGTGCTATCTTCACTGCATTTCTGCTGGCATTTCTACCTGCACATGCAAATGCAGGTCAAAACTTGGATGAAGCAACCAATTCGGTGAAGTTTTTGGGTTTGAATTTGGCAAAAATTCAACAAAATTCAGACAAAGTTTGTCAAAAGAAATATATTTCTGCTGTACTGTACGTACCTGGGGAATTGGAAGCAGCAGCGACGGGTACGCGGAGGTAGAGCGTCTCGCCCCCCCAGCGTGCGCCGATCATCTGCGCGTCGACGAGCTCCCCTGCCCATACGATGCACCGGCCCACTTCGCCCTTGGCGCTGCTGCTCTGCAGGCTCGCGTACGCGTACGCCTCGCACGAGCAGTTGGCGGCGCACCTCGCCGCGCATTCCTCGGCGCTGCGGTTGCCGGCGTCGAGCGAGAACCTGTCTGGCACCTTCATGGTTGGCATCTCCACGAAGCCCACCTCCACGCCGCAAGGAGGTAGCGCCTGTTTCCGCCGGCACCCCAGCTCGAACCTGCCGGCGCCCCACTCAGTTGGGCTTGCCGGTTCGAACCCGTCGAGGCACTTGCACGTCGCCGGCGCCGCCGTGACATCGCAGTACCCGTACGCGCCGCAGTGCCTGTACGTGCTGCACCCCGTGGACGGCCAGGACCGGAGCGTGGCCCACGCCGACGTGGTGCGGTTCCAGGTGAGCAGCTGGAACTTCCCTGAGCTGGTCACCACGTACCGCATGGGCGCCGCGCCTTCGGAGACCGTTGTGGTCATGGAGATCTCCTCCTCCGTGTCGACGATCGCCGTGTACATGACCGTGCCGGCGCTGATGAAGTTGGTGGCGACGGCGTACCCGGTCCAGACGGGAGTGCGCCAGTACGGCCGCGTCCCGTTCCACATGAGCAGCTGCAGCGACGTGCCGGGGTCCAGGCCGTAGGAGAAGCGCCCCGCCGCGGGGTCGCCGGGGGACTTCCACGAGGTGATCCGAGTTCCCTCGCCCGTCCGGTGGCTCAGCCGCGCCTTCATCCCCGGCACGAACGTGTCCGTCGGGTGGTCGAAGCTCTGCCACACCACGGCGCCGTCCGGCGACCGGGCGACGAGGTTGCCCTCGTTTGTCAGCACGGCCGACGGGGACGAGGAGGAGGAGGACGAGCTGCCCGGGCCGGTCGTGTTCCAGAGCACGCGGCCGTCGGCGTCGGAGAGGACGAGGCGGGAGTCGTTGTCCAGCGTCAGCGCCGGGCTGCCACCATCGGCGGCCGGGGCGTCCCGGTTGGCCACCCAGACAACGGTGCGTGGGCCGGGGAGGCCGTTGTAGCATATCCCAAGGTAGCGTCTCGCCGGACCGGCGGCTGAGTCGTCGTCCGGGGAGAAGAAGCCGAGAGCGAAGGCGCCGCCATCGGACACGAGGGTCTGCCCGTCCAGGAGCCTCTCCCCGACGGCCAGCTGGTCCTCGGCCGACGCGCGCAGCAGCAGGAGGCAGACGGCGACGGCGAGGACGAGGACGGCGACGGAACGTGACAGGCCCATGGATGAAGTTCAAGGTGCGTACAACCACATTACCACCTCTCCGGCCGGCGACGCGGTAAGTGTATCTAGCCAGCTACCACCTTGACATTTCTCTTGATCTGCTGCAAGGCGATGACGCGATTTTGCGAGTTCATATTGACTAGTTTCAGCATGCGCCCAGGGGAGTGGAGGTGGAGCGCGTGCCAGCAGATGAACTGGTCCGGTCTCCTCTGTGCGCGCGACCTACCTTTGCCAACAACGACAACAGTTGAGCCAAAGTGGTTATCAACGTTCTTTTTACGAAAATTCTTTTGATCTATTCAGCTTGGTTGGTAGTGCAATGAACACTGAAATAATAATAATTATATCTGTAAACCATCTAGCGATGACTACAAAAACTGAAGCGAGTCGAAGGCGCGCTGCTGTCATCACCCCTTCCTCGTCGGAGCCGGATAAAACTTGTTGTAGTACAATCGGGGAAGTTATCATGCTAAGGTCGAGAAAAACAACCGCCGTCGTTGAAAAGTAGAGTAGATCAAAAGGTCCAACTTGAAGACTGACAAACCTAAACGAACAACGATCAGATCCGAGCAAATTCTTTGAGAATAGATTCATCTTAAACACACCACCACACGTCCACCGATGATGCTAGACGCACCACCGGGATGAGGGCTAGATGGGGAGACATTTATTTCATCTTCAGGAAGCCGCCACCATCTTGTATTCTTGAGCAGAACACAAACCCCAACAAGATTCGAACAAAAAACTAAAAATGGAAGAACTCCCACCAGAAAAAATCATAATCCACTGCGTCACCATGGCCCTAGGGCCACCGGAGACGAAGCGGATCGACGGCGGCACCGCAGGAGGCGGATGAACCCTAGCTTTGGGATGCGTGAGACGAAAAGAACCCGAGTCCAGCCTGAACTCATGCTGATTTTCAGCGGTTGCTGCTATGTAGCAGGGAGACCAGACACATTTTCATATATTTAATTGAAACCGTAATTCTTGAATGTTTTTGGATGACTTTTTTAAGTGTTTTAGTTAGATTAGAAATCAGTTTCATACACTTTACATTGGTATGTACTTTCCATTAGTTTTTTCGGTTTGCGGAGGCAAGGCCATCGAATTAGATGGTGTGTGTTGATGCAATATCAAAGCATGTTAGTGGTTACTGGATAGGTGGCTTCGGACTGACCCATATATTTGTTTTGTCGGGTCCTTATCGAATAATATAATAAAAATGATTGTGTGCCTCACTTGATGCATAGCGTGGGGGGGGGGTAATTCTTCTTTAAAAAAAACATTCATAAAACTATTTTCTACAAAAAATATATTAAATTCATTCATTTAAAAATGCAATGTAATTTTTTGAAATGAGTGGAATGTGTTAATAAAAATGGTTGAGAGAAATTCTTTTTTTAAATAAACTAAAAACAATTCTAGAAATATAATAAATTGGTTTCATATATTCAGAGTTGAGTATACTCTCACTCTCTCTCTCTCTCTCTCTGTGTGTTCAAAAAGTGGTGTTGTGGGCTCCATACAAGACAAGTTGTGTTCATGGCATGAGCGAGATACAACGAAACAAAGGTGGGAATACACACGGAAGAAAAATAAAGCTAGGAAGACATCTAATAGCAAAACGATCCACAGGGTTATATATTATTTTTGTATGATAAATATATTTTGAACCAAAACTAATTTTAATTAGATTTTCTATATTTGAATTTAAAGTGAGAAAATGTTTTAAAAACGTTTAATCATGAATATGATTGAACTAGATTTAGTTAATGTTATACTTTACTATTGCAATCATACTTAAATTTTAGTTATATTTTATGGTGAAGCTTTTTATTTTATTGAAATTGCCAAAGATATATTTCACACAGGTCAAGATAACAATGTCATGAACTAAAAAAAGAGATTGCACTTATTTTAAAACATTAATTTTGATCGATTAAAAAATAGTTTCCCACAGTTTAAAAACTTATTTAACTCATTTAAAAATATATATTTCACTCCTTTATAAAAAATATTTCATTTATTTCAAAATACTGATTACACTAAATTACAAAAGTGATTTCACTCTATTCAGAAAATATTTCACTAGTTAATTGTTTTTAGTAATTTCAAAAATAATTTCTCACTCGTTTCAAATAATCGATTTCACTAATTTCTAGAAGTTGTTCAGTCTATTTAAAAAATAATAATTTCACACATTTCAAAAACTCAATTCACTTAATTAAAACACTGATTTCACACCTTTAAAAAACATATTTCACTTATTCCGAAAAACTTATTTCACCCAGATAAGGAAAAACATTCAGTTGATTAAAAAAGATATTTCAATCATTTCAAGAAAATAATTTTTACTCATTGAAAAAAGTTGATTTCACTCATTTTAGTTTCATAAATTTGAATCAGTCAGTTTCAGATAATTGAAAAACCCCATCCTAAAGATTGAAATAAATATGTTTCACAAAAATTCATATTCACAGAATAAAATAAGTATTTGTATCAGCTATACTTGCCAAATATCAGTTTCACACACCAAAATAAGTGACGCCACAAATTGTGTATCAGTTTCACTTATTTTAAAATATTTATTATTTTACATAAGTCAAAAAACTATTTCATTTTTGTTCCAAATAAATTAATTATGATGGAAACAATTAGATTTGAACTACGTTAAGTTTATTCATGATTGTTCCTGTTGAAAAATATATTTCATGTTTGTTCCAACTAAATTAAATTTTGCAATAGTTTCATTAGATAAGAACTTCTTTCACAAAAAAACTAGTCAATCTCCAAGATGATAAGATTTTGCATGACCAAAGCAGACAAGCACCCGATCCCCTCTTGATCTCTGGCCACAACTCCCACGCAAGCAAAATTTCCATCTCGAACAAAATCGGCATCGACAATTCGACATTAATCTTGATTGTTCATGTAGCAGGCACCTTCCCTAGCCCATACCTGGTCCATGCTGGATTTTCCTTTATGGATCTCAGAGTAAACAATTTATTTAGCACTTACATTATGTTTGAAGTGCTTTGTATTTCTCGTGTAGTTTTATAATACTAGATCCAACCCTTTGTGTTCTTTTTTGCAAAAGAAAAATCCAAAAAAAAATCCAAGAAAATAACGACACCGATCACTTCCACAATCTATAATACTACTATAATAGATCATCCCACTATCTTATCTATCTCAACATGCAAGCATGCCACCTCATCAAAGGCCCCCACAATATGCATGGGAACAAATTCTTCATTATTAGTTGATCTCATGCACACATCCATTTAATGACACACGCAACCTCCCTCAAAATGCATAGATTTTTTCCTATTATATTACATCACTTTTAACATGCATACATGTCACATCATCAAAGACTCACCATAATATGCATGAGAACCAGTTCTTCGTTATTAGTTGATCTCATGCATACATCAATATAATGACACATGCCAACTCACTCAACATGCATGGATTTTTTTCATTATATTACATTACTTATATTTAATAAATATTTTTAAGTACACAATAATAAAATACAATATATAAAATGTATTTTTATACTTTAGTTTATATACTATTAATTCAACTATTCATGTTTCATGCAATCAACCATTCAAAATATATTGCAAATGATTCCCGCAGCAACGCGCGGGGTATCATCTAGTTTCAATAACATATACTCCCTTCGTTTTGAATTAGATGACTTCAATTTATTCACATTTGTATCTAAACATGTATAGAAATAAAAATCGTGTAATTTAGAACGAAGGGAGTATTTGAAAAACACATGTTTCACATATGTCAATAATTTCCATATTGTTTCACTACCGCGACTCCGCGAGGCCGGCCAGCAGAACATGATATGTTCATAGACCATGGATCAAGTGTGCAGGCACATTGTTGGCGCTGCCTTCTTGTTGCAGCACCCTTCTTCTTCCTCTCGATTATCTCTCACAGCTCACACACGAATGACAATGGACACAAGAATATTTTGGTGCCCGGCTGCCTCACACAGCCGTGCCTTTTCTCCTCTCTCTATTCTCTTTTGTGACAGTAAATAAACACATGTACAAGTGCTTATATAGCCAGCACAGCCGGGCCACACACCCACGATCTACATGCACTAAACCACTAGCTATATGCATGCCCACGTCCAGCCTCTCCTCAACGGCCGCACGATCCAGCCGTGCATGTAGCTAACTAGCAGCCAACAAACTAATGCAAACTAACTTTCACCCGATTCTCTCGGAAGCTATTTCTTTTCTTCGTCCATCAGTACTTGCATGCAACACCGTGGCTTCACGCGACAGTTAGCATCTCACCATGTATGCCGCTTCACACGACGTCTTCGGCAACTCGCTTTGCTTGCCTCCATCCTGAGAACTTTTTTTTTGCGGGGTAATTTGAGAGCTTTATTCAAACAAAAACATTCGCCGGACAATCAGCCAGAAGGCTGGTTACCAGGAAGCTAGGGGTCTCATCCAGCCAACTTTCCGTTACAGTCAAAGTGTAAGCACGTTTCGCACAGAGATGAGCGGGAACGTTGGCTGTTCTAAGTACATGTTGAATATCAAAAAATATAAAGTTTCTAACTAGCTTTCCAATCTCAAGAAGGATAGGTACTACAATTGAACGAGAATCATGGCGAGTATTCCAGAGCATCACCAGCTCCAGGCAGTCCACTTCCACTATCACATGCGAGTAGCCGCGAAGATTCGCAAACCTTGCACCTTCTCGCAATGACAAGGCCTCGGCAACAAGAGGATCCGAGATGCCCGGTTGCGGCTTGCACCATGTGCCAAGAAACTTGGTACTGGATCGGGCCACACCTCCTGCTCCACCACGGTTATCCTCGTGGCCGCCACCCATGTCCTGGCATAACCTTGGTTGCACTGGGTGGCAACTCAAGTATTGCCATTGCTTTCCCTTGTCAGCTTCATTGAGGCGGCTGGATCCAGCCCCTCACTGTCATGTTTTATTCGGTTGCGGGAGTGCCAGATAGCCCACGGATTGCTAAATCTGTTGTCACATAGAATGTCCCGTGCCCAGGAATCTGGATGTAGCCGGGGCAGTTTGATGCCAAACCATTCTGCGGCCTCCGCCCAGAATCTTCTGGCGTGCGACTCCATCCTGAGAACTTGCCGGCCCTGTACGCATCGCACGTACACCTGCCGGACCTGGACTACAAGAAATCACACCTAGAATATCTAGCTACATGCAAAGCTTAAACATGCAAATACATGAAATCAAGATTATGGCTAATACACATTACATCTGCGTTTGACACGGAGAAAACAAAGCAGTTCAGCTAGCAAACCACCTTGACATTTCGTCCCTTGTTCTTGGCATGCCACACCACACACGATGACACGGCTTTGCCGATTCATATTTAGCCAGTGTCATTGAGCAACCTGAGGCCAGGGGGAGTGCAACGCGTGATCACGCCGAAACGGCGACGAGGACTATAGCTACCGTGACGCGCTCACCCATTACTAGGTTCGTCGATCAAGGTCGTGCACCCATTTCTTCAGCGACAACTGACAAGCGAAAACGATGATAGAAGTTGACGACATTTCTTTCTTCACAAGTCCTTGTCGAGGGCCACACAACTTCCTGTTTCCTGAACCCTATTGGCGCAGTTTCAGCGTGCAACAAGGGTCGACGGTCCGATGATTTATGGCTTTTGGCACGAGCGTGCGACCGACCGATCGAGTTGATGACGCTGACACGATTGAGGGTGGCAGGTGAGCGAAAAGGCCCGGCTTGGAACGACGCTGAATATATCGACCTAAAACTTCTGCTTCATCCATCATTTCTTACGGTCTCTTTCTGGAACCATTCGGAGTTTGAACCCCAAGATTAAATCACATAGCTTGGAGAGTCAGAGTTGCCCACCATTGTTGGATGGAAATTCACCGCATGGCGATGCTGATGACGTGTGGTTTAGACTTCAGAGTTGCATATATGAATGCATGCACTCCGCGACAGTCAACGTTTCTTGTCTTATGTACGCGGGATGTTACTGCAAGAACCGGCCGGAGAAAGGGACACCACCACCTAATCGATCACTTATGTCTTGTGTGATTTCACTTTCATTGAGTTTTCTGCGATTTTGATGTGCATCTTGATATTATTTTTGTTCAACCGGGGCAGTTATGAAGGGCGAAACAGAAACAAACCAAATATACAGCCGGGGAGAGTGACCTCCGAACAAAGACATGATGCATGATAACGTATCTCGGAAAGAGTAACACTGTTCACAAATGTCTGAATATCATCTTAGATTTGTGCTGCTTCAACCCTCTTCGTGCAATGTATGCAGCGGCGGCGCCAGGCCACTGCCTGGGGCGTGAAACCAGTTTGCTTTCTACACTGTATATGATACTGTAGCAAAGTGCTATACTGTACCAAGACTGCCTTGGGCGTCACCTGATCCTGCCGCCGCTACTGAATGTATGCAGGGCGATCGGGGGCTAGAAGTGCAGCGCTTGCATTCTTTAGGATGAACAACACTGACGACACCAGGGGCATGTCATTTGGGTAATCTTGGGCACACAATTGTGCTACATGGATGTAAAGCAGAACTTTATCTAGTGAACAGGTATCCATGATGAACGACTGTCCTTTCTTCCTTTCACATGCTCCATGATTGAAATAACCAAAAACGCCATATCATTTTCATTTTTTGCTTAACTAAAAAATAGAACTTGAGAGAAGTCCTGTGTATGTATTGACATAGACTATGAGGCTAGGGAAGCCCATCGTTTGACTATTGGAGTTCCTCCAAATGCCGGATACAACCTCCAATAGTAACACATCAAAGTTCTAAATATCAGTCTTGGTAGAGAAGCCACCTTTCATCGCGTACTCACGAGAGCCATGTAACTACTGGTTGATTATTTCGATCGTAAAAAATGGGGAGAAAAATCGATCCGAAATTCTTTGACAGACGAGAACGACATGTTCAAGCATCAATTCACATGTTTTACTGCGGATCACCCATACCAAGTACGTATCTGATTTGAACTCGGGACCAATTTAGTATGGTTCTTCTATTCTCTTTCTGAAACCAGTCACAGTTCTATCTTGTAAACTGAATCACCTTGCTTGGGGAGTCAGAGTTGTTGATGATGGCTAGAAGGAAATTCACTCGATGGCGATGCTGGTGACTTTTGGTTTAGACTCCAAAACTGTATATGAACCAAAGAAAAAATAGGTACTCCCTCCGATCCATAATAAGTGTCGCTTATTATGGATCGGAGGGAGTACAAAACATAGCGAGACCCTTCTAGTAGGAAAACATTTCATCATAAATTCGTCAAATTTGTTAGTTAGCGCAATCGAACGAAATAGTCTAATGTTATCTGCACCTTTAACTTTTGGGATAAGTGAAATGAGAATGTAGTTTAATCGTTTAATATCAATCGTCCCAAGACAAAACACCATAATTACACTATGACCAACGGCTTCAGAACTTTCCAGGAAGTTTTTAAAAAGGTGATAGAGATATCGTCATGGACGGGCATAGAATTGTATTTCGACGAAGATACAACATCACCAATCTCCTTCTCAGAAAGGGGCATCATCAAAAAAGCTGATGTGGAGTTATGATGCTCCGCCCCAAGCCTAAGCGAAAAAAATATAAACTTCAAGGATACTGGCAACTAAGTAGGGAAGATCAGAAGTCATATATTTGAGTCAGGGTAGCATTGCGATTAGTAATCACCGTGTCACCACACATAAGACAAAGTATACCACATCCCCAAAGATGACCATTAGAAAGGGCATGATAGTATGATGTGTTTGCATCGCTTTTGAGAATCGAGCTTAATCGCCCCCGTTTGCAACAATAAAGCTCCTCTTGGTTAGTACACCCTAATTTTTTCGGCCCCATCCTGCCTTTTATTTGACAAATAAACATAGAAAGTCAAACAAGAACACCACTACCTAATTACTTGTATCCAATGCACCTTCACTTTTTTTTTGCAAGACCTGCTTTTCTGCAAGTATGTTAATATATTTTCCACTGAAACTACTATTGAGGACGGAAAACTAATAGGGAAAACATAAAAAGATCATGAATTCTGAATAACATACGGCACATCACTATTTTATATTCCCTCCGATCCATAAGCTAGTACAAACTTTGTACTAGATGAGCGACCCTTATTATGGATCGGAGGGAGTATTGTATAGAAAATGATATTACTAGTTTAGGAATTAGACAATTTACAATGAAGTTAGGTACATAAATACTGGACAATTTGTATTTCATCGCCCCGCTATCTCGGTATGAGTAATACCATTCATGGAATCCTGAATATTAATTATATTTCGATCCACTTCATCACTTCTTTGGGCAAAATACGCTGGACGGTTGGGGATTGTAAGTGTGGTGCTTCCATTCTCTAGGACGAATACAACAAATGACATGAGTGGCCTGTCATTTGGGTTATCTTGGACACATAAGAGTGCTACATGTATGCAAAGCAAAACTTCATCTAGTGAAGTATCCGTTATAGACGAGTCTAGCAATTCCTTAGTCTTCTCTTCCTTCCACATATTCCATGACTAAAATAACCAATAACATTATATCAATATTTATATAGTCTCTCAAGTAAAAAAACGATTCAAACGTTTGCTCCAATTTTAGAAATGAAACTCGAGAAGTCATCTGTGTACTCACATAGTCTGTGAGGCTAGAGTATCCCTTGGTTTGACCGTTGAAGTTTCTCCTTATACCAGTAACAACCTCTAGTAGTAGCACACCGAAGCTGTAGACATCCGACTTGATAGAGAAGATGCCCCCCATTGCATACCCAGGAGCCATATAGCCACTGCTTGATCATTTTCAGTAAATTATCAAATTGGAGGTGGATTTATTTTAAAAATATAATGTGAGATTTGATTTAGAATGGACACTCACTATGTTCCAACAACACGTTGGGTATTTGCATTTGTCTGGTTATCACCAAAGATCCTTGCCATGCCAAAATCTGCTATCTTTGGTTTCATATCTGCATCCAGCAAAACATTTCCAGCTTTGAGATCCCTATGAATTATGATGAACCTCGAGTCTTCGTGAAGATATAAAAGCCCTCTTGCAACCCCTTTAATTACATTAAAACGTGTGGCCCAATCCAACAACAATTTTTTTGAGTCGCCTACAAAAGGAAGAAATGTAAGCAAAAAATGTATTTCATTTGTCTTGGGAAATCATGGTTTATTATGAGAATATGTACCAAATAGGGAAGAATCTAAGCTCCTGTTAGGCAAATACTCATATATCAGCAGTTTTTCATCTTTCTCGCTGCAACATCCAAGTAATCGAACCAAGTTTCTATGTTGCAATTTGGCAATAAGAATTACTTCGTTCCTGAATTCTTTTGTTCCCTGTTGAGAGTCTCTACTTAGCCTCTTGATTGCAACTTCTTGACCACCTACCATTCCCTGAAGACATATGATGGCAATCATAGATTTGACTTTAGAATATGAACACATTAGTTTCGCTGATTAGAACGAACTAGATATGATACCCTATACATTGCAGCTGGGTTTGGTAGCAATTATTTCAATGAGGTTCTGTTGTTCCACCATTAATATTTCGATCATGAGTATTTGCATGGTGCATGTGTTAAGGTGTATCTTTTCCCATGCACGGTGGCATGGTGAGCTGGCATAGTTGCATATTGAGAGAATTAGAATTAGTGGAGATTAACTATTTCTGCCTACAGGATAATTAAGTAGAGACTACATATCACTTACCTTGTATACTTTACCAAAGCCTCCTTGTCCAATCATGCATGTTTCAGAGAAATTTTGGGTTGCAAGGACAATTTCTTCTAATTGTACGAACGGAAATTCTTGATCATGGGGGGTATTTTCTTCTCCAAGGTCACCGAAAATACTTACACCATCGACTCTTGTCTTCCTGTGCTGTCTCCATCTTTTGTTCTTTCCTGCTTACATAATGTTGATCATTTCCCCTCTAATTAGCACATCACATACATAAGAAAGAAAGAGAGTTATATATGACCCATAGAACAGCTGATGTTTGTGTATTATTGTTCCCTAATTTTAGAACTCATAAAACCAAAAGTAATAACGCACGAGGCCTCTTTACCACCATGGGAAAAAGGCAGACAAGACAATATGAGTATGTCTTGAAAGATAAAACGAGCTCCACATTTTAGAAAAAAACACCCATTGCCAAATGTTGAAAAATTAAAAATACATTACCATAAGGCGAGCCAAATATAACATTTTACTAAGAAGAATAAACAAAATGTACCTTTGAATTTTAACCATGCAAGGGAGATGCACAGGAGTAGCAGAACACTACAGCCTAAAACTGGCAGCACAATCCTTAGCGTAGTACTCTTTGTCCTTATACCTGTACAACAAATACTTATACAATATTGAATTGTGTTGCCGTTTCTTCAGGTATTGAGATGTAACCATTTCTACGTCATCGTTAACAATCATGAGATTTTGATATCATATTCACACAACTACAAAAGGGATGATAAGATCTTGATGGGAAGGGAATTGGTACAGACCAAGAATAGTTATTCTTAAGTCTGCTGGAGCTAGTACAAATTATTGAAAGAACTAGAATCATGGTAGCAAAAGCAGAACCAGTAGTAGAAAGAAGGATAAAATGAGATCACTTACCAGTTCTTGAATCCATGCTTGCAACTGCAAGGCGGAGATAGAGTGTCTCACCAAAGTCGCCTATCATTCCAGTGTCAACCAACTCCCCAGTCCACAACAAACACTTCTTCCCGCCTCCACCAAACCTGCCGCTACTCATGTTGGCGGCGTACATGTAGCTCACACACGAGCAGTTCCGATTGCACTCCTCCGTGCACTCCTCGAATGTACCACTGACACCTCCGACGAGCGTGAACTTGTCCGGTGACTTCATCCTCGGCAAGGCCAAGAAGTTGTCGCTACACCCGTGCAATTTCTCCTTCCTCTGGCACCCTGCCAGGAACCTGCCACTAGTCCAATCTTTCATGTTTGCCGGCTCAAAACCCTCTAGGCACTTGCATGTTGGAACGGGGGCTGCTGTCTCGTCGCAATAGCCATACGGACCACAATGGCCATATTGGTTGCATTCGATAGATGGCCACTTATAGATGACAACCCACGCCGATGAGTTGCTGCTCCAGCTTAGGAGCTGATACTCACCAGAATAGGTCAGCACGAACCTAGTGTACAAGGTTCCATGGAAGAGGCTATAGGTCATGTAGATCTCATCGTCGTTGTTGATGAAGGCCATGTAAAGGATTGGATCACTGAGGTTCATGTCCCCTCCTAGCTGGAATTGGCGCAAGCTAGTTACCTGGTACCCTATCCATGGGGGGCTACGGGACACCACGCGCTCCCCGTCCCACAAGAACATTTGAAGGGACGTGTCGGGGTCGCCACCGTAGGAGAATCGCCCTAGGGAGGGGTCTCCAGGGCCCTTCCAGGATACCAGACACACGTCACGTGTGTGGTAATTAATCCGGAGCTTCATACCAGGTAGGAACGTGTCCGTACCATGGTCAAAGCTCTGCCACAACGTGGTGCCGTCTGATAACCGGATGACGAGGTTGCCGGTGTTCAGAAGCACCGCCGTCGGGGTAGACGAACCCAGGCTAGTGGTCGTGTTGGTTGTGGTCCAAAGAACATTATCGAGGCTGTTACCTTCAGAGATAATGAGATTTGAGGTGTTGGTGAGGGAGAGCTTTGGTGCAGAGGAGGTGTTGGTGACTGGAGCTTCACGATTGGCAACCCACACGACTGTGAGCTCCGGGATATCGTTGTACCATATGCCAAGGTACAGCTTGGCTGGAGTGGAGTTGGAAGGATTGAAGAAGCCCAAGGCAAACGCACCACCGTCGGAGACGATGGTTGTGCCAGGGAACAGTGGCTTTCCGGGGACAAGGCGGTCGTCGGAAGCGCTCGACGGCATGAACATAATGATCAGGGCTGTGGTGTAGCAGAGGAGAGCTGGCCAATCCATCGATCGGTCAGGCCAAAATCACAATTACTAAGATGTATGTAGCTATAGGCTATCTATTGATCCTGCTAAATGGAGAAAGCACTTGCGTGGAAACTTTGATCCCATAAAGCACTTGCGTGGAAGCAGATGATTAACTAATGCATAGTTTCCCAATTTTAAAAGAGTTTGTTTCGAAAGTCAGCGTGTGTTGGATATTTAGCTGTCCACGTCGGAGTTGGGCACTTGGCTGCCAACATCACTGCTAACAAGATAGCTAGATTTGTTTATCATAATTCTTTAAGTCACCATGGATGTCCTCGCTTCGTACAAAAAGCAAAATTTGCATTAATTAGCGAGACACAGATCGAGATCAAACCTACTACTCATCTGCTTGATGGTGCTTGGTGGTCACAAGAAAAGAAAATGCTCTAATGACTTGTTCAGCACCTATCCACGTACGTACATGTTGAAGTAGATGATTCAATAACGCAAAGTTTTTTGGAATTATGGTAGATTGGCTCGGAGCGGTTGAGAGTGTGTTGGGTTGGAGTTGATATCTCAGCTGTTCACGTCGGAGTTGGGATGCCACCGTCACTTGCTTACGTTTCAAACGAGTGACTGAAATTTTAAGCTATACCAGCTCGGCTGCTATATCGAAGGGCCGTACGCCGAATTTTATTAAGATGAAAGAGAGAGTAACAAGAACTAACAGTCTAGGCGATCTAGAGCTGTGTAATCTAACAACACGGAGCGAAGGCTCCTCGCCAGGTGCCTGTCACAGACTTTACAAACATTCTCTACAAGGTAGTGTCAATGATACAGCCAGCAGCCCTCCATTCCCTAATCTCTTCTCTAATCACATCGAGCACCTTTTCGGCTGTGCAGTGAACTCCATCGAAGATGCGAGAGTTACGTTCCTTCCAGATCCGCCAATGGACTAGGATGCTGATAGTGTCGAAATTTCTCCTCATGGGCTTGGGAATGCCGGCTCTTGCCACCAGCTTTCCGTGCTTTCAAAGTCATTGCTTGGGGTAATAAAATCCGCCCGGGAACAAGTTTTGAAGAGAGTCCAAACCTGCTTGGTAAACTCACAGTGCACAAACAAGTGCGAACAATCCTCCGGTGAGACCTGACAGAGCGGACAAACCTGATTAGATGGCCAGCCTCTGCGCTCAAGGTTGTCGGCGGTAAGGCATCTGCGGTGGACAGCTAACCACATGCAGAATTTTTGCTTGGGCGGCGCCTTGGACTTCCAGATGGGCTTACAGGAGGCAAAGCGCGTCGATGCCATGAAGAACATCCTATACGCGCTCTTAGCCGAGAATTCCTGGTTGTCAGTGAGTTTCCAAATTAGCTTGTCCTGTTGCCCTTGATGTAGCGTTAACCCATTGACTAAATCCCAGATTGTAAGGTACTGGGCGATGGCCTGTACTGAAACCCCTCCAGAAATCTCGGCTATCGACGAGTTCCGTTGCACTGAATCTTTAACCGACCGCCTTTTGTCTTGGACGAATGAGTAAAGGGCAGGTGCCGCCTCCGCAATGTATTTGCCGTTCGGGAGCCACTTGTCCGTCCAGAACTGCGCGGTAGCACCGTTCCCCAGCTCGACGGACGAAGCACCTTTGAAGATACCCAGCTCGGCTCACTACTAGGAGAAAGGCTAGTAGTAGCGCCCCCTTTTGGCTTATCAGTAGTGCCCTGGGGCGCGCTACTGCTAGCACGCTACAGCTAATTTGTAGCAGTAGCGCGCGTACGCACCCGCTACTAATACACCAGTAGCGCCCCTCTTTAGAGCCCGCTACTACTAATACCAGTAGCGCGTACAGGTGACAGGGCGCTACTGGTATTTATTTTCCATTTTCTGTTTCTTTTTCCCATCGTATTTTTGTTGTATTTGTACAGGTATTATACAATCTAGTCTCATACACATACACAGGTTTTCTACAGAGTACAAATCTCATCATATCATACACATACAATAATCTGATGACCATATATATATATATCATCATGATCTCTCATATCCAACACAAATGATGTCTCTCATCATGTCATCTCTAAAATAGCGATAGAAGTTGTCACAATATCTTAAATACATGCAAATACAAGCAAGTTTTATCATCCATCTAAACTATGATATATACTAGAAGAGCGGTCACTATGAGGAAGAGTGGAATTATGTAGTAGCTAATGAAGCGCCGCCTCCGATCTTCCTCTCGCGCTAGCGTAAATCTCAAGTAACTAGCTTCCGCTTCCTCTCTGGTATTGAACCCTCTTTGGCTGCCGCCCGGGAACCGGTGCACTTGAGCCTGACACTCTGGCCACTCATCGTACACTCCTGGAACCTTCCCTATGTACACGGCATAGCACTTCTTCGCCATCGATGATCTATGTACCTATTAGAGATGCATATTCATTATAAGAATTCAACAATAGTACACAACATAATATACTTGAGCAACACGAAGACAAAAAGTTAGTGAATAGATGCAACATAAAGTAACATACATAATATAATATACACACGTTGTTCATGGTACCCCAACTAATTCACTAGCTAGCAAGCGTTACGTAAGTAGTTCAACATGACCGTTAAATTACATCACAAAGGTTTCATATCGCTTCCAAAAGTACAAATTCAACCGAGACATCATCATCGGCATAGTCAATACACTAGAACTTCCATCCATCCATATCTGGGAGGACGCACCCTAGCTTATTGAACGACGTAATGTCCAAAAGCTGCATTCCTACGCGAGTTTTAACATCTGCTCGCGATATTGGGCCGTGGTAGAACATCCCCTTCTTGTCGACGACTTCTTTCATGATGATGGTTGCAATATCCTTCAGGATGCGAAAGAAGTCATCTCTTACTTTATAATCCGGTTCGGCTAAGTTTTTTGCCCATATCATGATATGATTGTCATCTTTGCTTGCCATGCGAAGACGTTGCTGATCCTTTCTGAACTCCATCATGAGATGGATGACATAGTATCCATCATTTGTACTTCCTTCCGGTTGATGGATACTGCAGAAGTTGGTTTTATGCGAGAAACACGACGCGCCCTTCCTTCGTGACTTTTTCTCGATGTGGCCACCCCTCATGCCGAAGCCCTGAAGAGCGGAATCCAGAAGACTCATTACTTTGGTGTAGTCTTTCCTTTTGAAGTTCCTAGACGAGTCGAAATACACGGCATGGGAGACTCGTGGGAAAAGAACGATAAGGAGGCGTGCCCCTCGCTGCGCAAAATAAATGCACCTCAAATTAGCTAGCCTCCATATGAGCAAAGGAATGATTGAAATGTAAAGGCAAACGGGCAATGACTTACATTGGATGATAAGGCACGAGAACCATTTCCTTCTCCTTATTCATCAGCATGAAATTTTCGATGTATTCCCTAGCAGTTTTAAGTTCATAGTGACCGAGCGACAAGGACTCATGCATGTAGTATGGATCTGCCACCGCGATTTGCGAGATTTCCTCTCTTTTGATGACAAAGCTCATATGGAGCGCAAAAAGGCGGACGATCGTAAAATCGAGCCGCCTAGTGAGGAACATCTCAAAGATGTGATCAAACCGCAGGAAGAACACTTCCGCAGGCGCCGTGTCGACGTAGCCCATGCCTGGAGGCACACACACCGCATAAAGTGGATATCCTGGATCCTTCGATGCGAGAAGGCTTTTCTCTATCGATAGTACATGGTCGTGCAGTCTCCTGAGATCCCCTAATATGCTCTCCAGCGGTTTCGGCGGGAGGATCGGCTCGCCCGCGACATGGATCAACGCCGTACCTTTCATCGGTACACGGTCTGCAAAACCGGTTGGCGGAACCGACTTGCTGCTAGAAGCATTGAAAGCCTTTTTGGCAGCTAAGTCTTTCCTATTCGGTCTCTTCCTCGGCTTCTTCTGGGGGAGAGGTTGTGATGAGCCTTTCATAGCGCCCTTGATCGCCAACCCAAGTGTTGATGGGCTGAGCAAGGGTTGTTCATGCTGGTTTGAGGCGGCATCTGGAGGCGTGTCCTGCAAGGGTTGCACGAAGAGAGACTTTTTGCACTCAGACCTAGGATGCTCCTGCTCCGACAGAATATCCATCTCCTCGTCCACATGCTCCTTATTGGCCGAGTCATATGGCTGACTCATCATTTCTACTTCCTGATTAATGAAGGCGGTGTTGAGGAATTGCATAGGGTCACCATCCTCGTCCATGTCATCATCCATTGCTTGCTGGAGCACGGGGGAGAAATCACGATCCACTCTGCTTGGACCGCCTTCCTCGCGTCGCTCGCCGCTCTCACCCAGCATAACAGGCGGCGCTAATAATTTCGGAGGCGGGGTGGTGGTGTTCATACCTTCTTGGGGATGTGTTGTCGTTGGTGTGGTCATCACGGCGGCCGACTCGACACGAAGAAGACCCTTCGGCCATAGGATGAAATAGCCCTTGCAGTATGCAAGCCGCTTAGGGGTCTCGTCTTCATCTCCCCCGAGTTGTACCGGAGGAGCCAAATCCTCGTGGCCCGGTTTGACACTCGCCACGGAAACCTTGAAAGTGGTATTGGGCATCTGCATGGTGTGGATCATCCGATCCGTGGGATTTATTATCGTTGCCTTTCCCACATCCACTGTCTGGCCATTGATCATGTATAGTAAGGTGCACGGGGTTCTCTCGGCCTGCGAAAACATGTCTACGGCGTCAGACATCCAAAAGGCAACGAAAAAGGGATATATTATAGATATGTTGGTGTGACGCGTAATTACCGTGAGGGCGTCGAGCTCAGCCAAAGGCGAAGGCCCGCCTAGCACGCCAGAGACAGAGGACGGGCTGCTATGAGAGGCTAATGGAGCATGTCCGGATGCGAGAGCAGGCCCCGCTGGTGCGATGTTCACTGAGTTGCTCCCGACGAAGCTTCCACGGGGAAAATCCGCTGCCGTTTTGTCTGGATTTTGCTTCGTCCACTCGATAACAGCCGGGATCAAGGATGAAACCGAAGCTGCGAACTCATCTCTACAGGCAGCTAAAGCTGCATTGACTGCCGACTTGATCATCTCTTGTTTGGTCGCTTGTTCGGTCTCAGCTGCTTTTTTCTCAACCGCAAGCTTCACCTTCTCGTCGATGTTGACCTGACTAAACTTCCTTCTCTGCCTTTTGGCCTCAGGGTCCTCGTGGTAGTAGTGCTTCCACTGGGCACCGTCTCCGACGCCGTGCACACGTCCATGCTGCGGCCGAGTGTCCAAAGGGAGGCCCTTCATTATGTTCAAGGCCCGGTTGAGATGGGTGTCCCACTTGGGCCTCATCGTCGACTGAGACGATGAGTCGCTTTCGGCATCAAGCTTGTGTTGCTCTTTCTGCGAAAGAAACGTGGACCATTTACAAATGTTACTACAACGTGTATTCTGACTTGATGAGAAGCTAATATAAGGTGGAAAAAAAATATTACCAGTAATCTCATCAATTCCCTCGTGGGCGCTTCCGTGGACCAAACCTTTTTCTTCGAGTCCCACTTGTAGCGGGCCCTGATGAAGTCATACTCCTGGGGGTCGGTGAACTCCGCCAAGGGGTCTGGGATCCCCGCGGCTTCACGTTCCGCATCCTCCTTTTCCCATATGGGCCTTTTGCCAATGTAACCACGGCTTCCGAGGCGGTGTTTCCCCGTGTTCCTTTTCTGAAGCCCCTTGAATTTCGCGGACCTAAGCTTTGCTTCGTCGGTAGCGCAAGTGTCCTTGAATTTTAAGAACTCAGCTTCCGTAAGTGATGGATTGTCCGCAAAAATCTTGGACAAAGGTTTGTTCTTCTCAATCAATCGTTTCACCCTCACTTTCCACGCGGACAATGCGTTGCTGAACTTGACCATGGCGGCGGCGTTTATGTCAGTCATGGCATCATCATCCTACGGAGTTTTGCTCTCATCCCGATCCGGGAACTTGAATCTGTTGTGCAGCTTCGTAAGGAGTAAATGTTCCATATTTGGTATACTCCTCAAGTCATAGTCGTTGATGCTCGCGGTTTCCCGTAGGATGCATCCGACTTGGTTGCCGTAGCACTTGCGAGCTTCCGCCGGCGCTATTGGCTCGAATTTGCCAGCATGCACCTCTGTCACTAGCAGTTTCTCGGTGCCGAGCTTGTTTGGTTTTCGTACCCTCTCCTTCTTCTTATTTGCTGGTTCATTAGCGGCTTCAGCGCCGCCGGTGTCGATGGCGCCGGTGTCAATGCCATCGGTGCCATCAGTAGTGCTGTCGGACTCGATTTCGGCGTCTGTCGCACTAGCGGCATTTGGACCTTTGTCTCGTAGCTGAGAAGACATATGGTCGAGGAAGGCGTGTTCATGCTGCTGGTAGTCAAAATCTTCATTTGCACCGGCTTCGTCGTTGGTCGACATGTTTCCTACGATATATTTAGTCTCCAAGTTTAATTCTCAAACTATAAAAAAGGACTAAATACCGTCCTATCAAATACCGGGCACTCGATATGTCATACTTTGTAGCACAAGTCATGTCGAAATTCACGGTAAGTTTCGGCATGACCTTTGCTAAAAAGTGGACATACCGGGAACCGGAAATTTGCCGGAACGGAAATAAATCAACATTCCGGCAAAACATAGGCCCCTCGGATCCCTGCATATTTTCAACATTTTCAACATTTGTAGAAAGAATGAAATATCAATGCATTTTCAACATTTTCAGAAAGAAAGAATGAAATATCAACATTTTCAACATGTGGTCATGGTGGGTGCATCCAGGCCAGTACTGGGCTGCACATGTGTCACCATTTCTTCATCTCAAGTGATGCTTTGACCATCAGTTTTATTTGAAAAGAAGACATATAAAAACAGTTTCTTCTTTCCTTTGCTTCAGAGCTGTTGGTACTCAACTCAACCCCTCTTCCAAGACTTGGAAGTAGCTAGTTTTCAGCATACATACATAGATACATAGTTAGACGGACCTAGCCAAGCTTTTGCTGGAAATTAAGAAGGAAGTGACAGAGGCACAACAAGCAAGGACATAACAAACTTCTTTGCTGAACATATATTTCGATTGAGCTCTTCGCATTGCCATTACCATTGTGCACTGACCAGGCACTTGTTCAAAAAGGATGACACGGCGCTGGTGGACAAGCATGGCGGTGATATCACAAGCAAGGAACAATGGAGGACCCTCCTCAACGTCATCCTGATTCTGAACTTCGTGGGCAGAAACGGGGGCGGGGGGCTTACCGAGCAGATGCGAGGCGACGAGGGCGGGGAGGCGAGGTCAGCGGCGGCGGCTTGACGACGACGGCGGCCGCGGAGGCGAGGCGACGAGGGCGGGGAGGCGAGGTCACGAGGGCAGCGGAGGCGAGGCGACGACGACGGCGGCCGGGGAGTTCGACAGGGCGGGAGAGATAGAGGGGAATGAAAAGAAGAAGGCCTGCCCGACCGGTTTATGTGGAACTTAGCAGTAGCTGGCCCTTTAAGGGCGCGCTACTGCTACTTTTACTGCTAAACCTTAGCAGTAGCGCGCGCTATCAGGGCCCGCTACTGATATTTCTGGCATTTTTTTCCCTCTTCCAGTTCTTTTTTAATTTTTTTTACTGTTCTGACCCCTTTTTTATTTTTTAACACGATTTGACCCCGTTTCAAATTTTTAACAGGATCTAACCATTTTTAGACACGCCAATCATCGTGACGTGTCTACTCAACATAGAAACGCCATAGGCCTCGGCGTGTCTACGTTGCATTTTTTTGCAGAACACACCCTATCTTTATATTTAACACGCGCATGTACCCCTCTCCAAAAATAAAGTGAGAGTCGGAACTCGAACACGGGACCTTTTGCTAAGCACGCCATGCCTCAAACCAACGCGCTACAAGGCACACGCGCATTTTTTTCCCTCTTCCATTTTCCGATACAATTTATATAATGTATATTTAACAGCAGCAATATATAATTTGACCGATCGATAACGCGGTTAAAGTGCAAGTATACAAAATAGATACATATATAGATTACAACACACATTTAGTTTCTCAGCGTCGAAGACGTTTCTTAGTGATTAGTTTCTTTCCTTTTTTGTTCGTTTCCGAATAATTTAGGCCCTCGTTGTGACTTTTTCTTTTCCATGGAGTACGATCTTTCATAGGTAATGTAGTCTTCATTCTTCTTTTGACATATGCTTCATCGTCGTCGTCATCTTCCCTCATCGGGTTGCCGTACTGGTCATAGTCTTCTATGTTGGCGACTCCATCCATTCCGACGATGTTTCTTTTTCCTCTCCTCACGACAACACGGCTAGGATTGCTCGGGTCGGTTATGTAGAAACATTGTGTCACGTGCTTAGCGTGTATCCATGGCTCATTTTTGGCTATGACGTTCACGGTAGAGCTCTTGGTGTCGGGCATAGACATAGTAGTAAAATACCGGTTTTCTCTTTCGACATTCTTAGCCCATCTGACACGGAACATCGTCGCATTGTGTAGTCCAGAGTAGTTAAGCTCCCAGATCTCTTCGACCCTTCCGTAATATCTTTCAGTTGAGCCGTTGTCGTCAGTCATGCATTCTATCGTCACCCCTGAGTTCTGGAAATCACTTTTCATATCTCTGGCCTCCGTATAGAACGTGTATCCGTTTATATCGTATGCCTGATAGGTGAGGAAGTTGACAGCAGGGCCATGTGCTAAGGCGTATATGAGCAATGCGTCTGTAGACCCCTCTTCCGGGGGATTGGCAAGAACATGCTCTTTGAACCAAGGCAAGAAAGTGGAGTTGTGCTCTCTAGTAACTTTGGCGTCCGTCTTGCGTAGGCCCTGGTCATCGTACTTCTTGGCAATTGTTTCTTTGTGCAGTGTCACGAAAGGGTCTACCACGTCAAGATGTTGTAGCACTACTAAGTTTGCCCTGTCAAAGTCATTGCGTCGATCCGAGTGGTCGACATGTAGTTCCCTTCGACCGTTGGTGTGACCTTCTCCTCCGAGCCTCCCATGGTGCTTGTTAACGGGCAAACCAACAACAGGGACATCGTCATCTCCGTTGCTTAGATAATTCTCGCAGAAAGAGATGCACTCTTGTGTCAGATAACCCTGTATGATGCTTCCATCTGGTCGGGACATGTTACGAACGAATCCTTTGATGACCCCATTCATCCTCTCGAACGACATCATGTTGTGCAGGTATGACGGGCCAAGGTCGATGATGTCGTCCACAATGTGGACACACAGATGCACCATGACGTCAAAGAACGCGGGCGGGAAGTACATCTCGAGCTCCCATAGTATGACAACAATCTCTTCCTGTAGCCTTGTGAGCTGCTTCGAACTGATCGACTTTCGAGAGATAACATCGAAAAAATTACAGAAACCAGTAAGCGTGTCACGGACGTGCTTGTCCATTATCCCTCTAAGGGCAACCGGTAGTATCTGCGTCATCATCACGTGACAGTCATGAGACTTCATCCCGCTGAACCTTTTTTTCTGCATGTCTAGATATCTGCTTATCTTCCCACAGTAACCGGAACTAACTTTTATTCCGGTAAGACACTTGAAAAATTGATCGATCTCCTTCGTATTGAAGGTGAAGCAAGAAGGGGGGCAATATTTCTCTTCCTTCTTCTTTACTTTTTTGCCCCGCCTGCTGTCCCCCGCCTCTGTCTCCGTCTCTGTCTCGGCCGTTTTACGGGGCATGTGGAGATCTGCCCTTATTTACAAATCTTCCAAGTCTCTTCTTGCCTTCGGCCCATCCTTGGTCTTCTCCGGCATGTTCATCAGTGTGCCAAGCAAACTCTCGAGAACATTCTTCGTGATATGCATTTGATCAAGACAATGAGGTGTATCGAGTTTGGGCCAGTACTCCAAGTCCCAGAAAACAGACCTTGTTTTCCATACCTTCAGCAGCGGCTCCGGTTTTTTCATCTTTCCAGGCGCGGGGCACTCTTTCCAGTTTTTCAGCAACTCATCAATTTCGGCGCCGCTCCTCTTACGTGGAGGTCCTCGATGCTCAGCCTCACCATTGAATAGATCTCCACGGTTTCTCCACGGGTCATTCTTCTCGAGCCATCTTCGATGCCCCATGTACACGATTTTCGCAGACCCACCATCTTTCGTTAGCTGCTGAGACGTTGTATCATCCATGCACCTCGTGCATCCGCAATATCCATGGCACACCTGGCCTGATACATATCCGTAACCGAGATAATCGTGCACCGTCGTCAGCACTGCGGCTTTCATATAGAAATATTCTTTTTCGAAAGCGTCCCATGTCTTGACTGGTGATTTCCATAACATTTCTAGCTCCTCTTTCAATAGCTCGAGATATAGATTAATATTATTTCCCGGCTGTTTCGGCCCTTGAATCAGAATGCTCATGTGTATGTACTTTGTCTTCATGCACTTCCACGGGGGAATGTTGTACATCCATACAAACACGGGCCATGTGCTATGGTTGGTGTTCTGCTTGCCAAACGGATTCATGCCATCTGAACTCACGCCAAGCATGACGTTCCTTGGATCAAGATGAAATCCATATTCGGCGTTCAACGCTCTCCACTGGCTTCCATCCACAGGGTGTCTCATCTTCGGATCATCTCCATCATCGGGCACCTTCCTGACCGCGTGCCACCGCATGAGCTCAGCTTCCTTAGGATCTACGAAATAACGCTGCAGACGAGGAGTGATCGGAAAGTACCACACAATTTTCTGAGGAGATTTCTTTTCGGCCTTCTTGTATCTATCAGCATTGCACACCGGACAACTGGTTTTTTCTGCGTTCTCGTTCCGATAAATGATGCAATCGTTGATGCATGCATGGTATCTAATGTGCGGCAGATCAAGAGGGCACACAATCTTCTTGGCCTCATCGATACTAGTAGGACAAAGGTTCCCCGGGGGAAGAACTGACTTGTTTAGATACTTGAGATGATCATCGAGGCTTTTGTCGCTCCATTTGTTTTTAGCCTTCATCTTTAGAAGTTCGAGCGTGAAACTCAAGCGGGTCACCTCAGGAGCGCAACCATCATACAATGGAGTCTTCGAGTCTACCTCCAGTTGCTCCAACTTGGCCTCCTCTCTAGAACCAGCTATGTCGCTAGTCGTCTTCTTGCGAAGCAGGTCTCGAACATGAGGGTCCCGCACGATTGAATTTAGTAGCGATGAAGGATCCGTCATGTCCGCATCTTCTCCGTCATGTTCGGTCTGATCTTCTCCGCCATTACCATGTGCGGCCTCTTCTCCGCCGTCATTTCCAGCGCCCTCTTCGTCTTCGGATCCATCAATCATCTCTTCATCCGCTGCCATGGGGTTATTGGTTGCACCGTCGATATCGTCATCATCATCTTCAGTTATCCATCGAGTATAGCCATCCATGAAACCATATCTAAGCAGGTGCGCCTTCAAACGTCCACCCTTAAAGGGGTCCAGCCAGACGCCTTCTTTGCATTTTCGACAAGGACATAAAATCTCCTTTTCATTTTTTTCAACCATGTCGTCCACTGCAGATCGCAAGTATCTATCCACCATTCTTCCACAGACCTTCATGGTCGCCTACGAGTTATACAAACAAAAGATTATAACGACATGCATATGCATATCAAAGTCATACAAAAATTCGGCATGACCTTCCTAAAAATAGGACATATAGAGTTTGCCCGAAATTCGCCGAAACGGAAGTAAATCGACATTTCGGCAAAACATAGGCAAACTCTCATATCACACACCCATACACACACACACAAATATTTTCATTGATGCAAAGCACAATTTTTTACTCACATCTCATGCATCCACGTACCTAGCTAGCTAGTAATTAATTAAGAGAGAGAGAGAAAGTATATACCTTTTGTTAAAATATCACACTTGGGAGAAGCTTGCACTAGCTAGTGAGGGAAAGGAGACAAAGGTGAGAAAGGGAGATAGCTAGATGCATTTATGCATGATATGTGGTGGTGGAGGAGGAGCAAATTAGAAGGAAAGAGAGAGATATTGCATTAATGAAGATGGTGTGTAGTGCATTAATGGAGATGGTGTAATGCATTAATGGAGATGGACAAGAGGTAGGAGAAGGAATGAGGAAGAAGCAAGTGAGGGAGAGAGAGGAGGGGGGAGGGGGATGGTTGGTGGAAAAGGTGGCTGCTGCGCATTACCAGTAGCGCCTGTACCGCTACGGCGCTACTGGTAAAGATAGTAGTAGCGGGCTTTCCAGGGGGCGCTGCTACTAAAACTTGACATCTGGGTTTGGTGGGGACCACCTTTACCAGTAGCGGGTCCTCACATGAGGCACTACTGATACAGGCATATCAGTAGCGCGCGTCCATGTAGCGCGCTACTGCTAATTAGCAGTAGCGCCTGTCTTTGAGGGGCGCTACTGTTAAGCCTCTACCTATAAGCTTTTCCCTAGTAGTGGCTGCTATAGCCCTGATGCGGTTGGATCTTGTTTGAAATAAAACCATTTCATTAATTTCTAAACTGTGATTTATACTTAATAAAAAAATTAGTTTTGCATGAAGTCATTCAATGTAGACACGTAGTGGGAGTTTGATATTTAACCCACTTTTCTTTGTGACTGACAATTGATCTCTCGTTCATTTTAACTGGTTTTTATTTCAATTAATACTCACTATATATGATCAAACCACACATTGTTTATTTGCAATCAAATAGTTTTACCTCGAAAAACATTTTTAATGGAGACTACTATCAATACCAAAATGAGAATATAAAAGTATGAAACACATTCAAAGATAATGAAGTCTATACAACACGTTATGGATCACTAGTTTTTCAAGAGCGTATGGATACATCTTAGACAATTGAATTATTGTTTCATTGCCCCATTAATATCTCAGAAAGTGTAAGACTGTTTGCGGAAGTTTGAATATCACGTCTGCCCTGCTTCGTTTGGCCGCTTCGTCGTGCAAAGTAGGCAGGGTGATTGGGAGAGGTCACTACTGAAAAAAAGTCTTTAATGGCGCACTGGATTTTGACATTAATGGCGCACTTTAGGTGTGCCATTACTAGCACGCCATTAGTAAGTGATAGTAATGACGCACATCTGATGCGTCATTACTATCTTGTATACTAATGCCGCACCAGAAGTGCGCCATTATTAAGGCCACAAATGCGCCACTGACGTTACTGGTTCCACCATATGTGTATCTTGTGCTCTGGGTTACTATTGGCGCACTTTTAGGAAGTGCGCCATTGCTTTGTTTCTCCACATGCGCCACTGAGGCACACTATGTGCGCCATTACTATGAATATTAGTTTTTTTTTCTTTTGCTTTTCTATATTTGCACAGGTTACAAACAGATATAAACAACAAATTTATAAAAAGCACAGATAAAAACAACAAATTTATCGAATACAATAGAAGATTAGTCTCCGATTACAAATCATCATATTAGTTTCCAAATTCAAAATACCGAACAAAGTTAGAACATTACAAGTCTCGAGTAGCAAGTTTGATCACATTACAAGTCGATATATCTAAACTACCATGACATTGAAGAAGAGGGTGGCGGTCACGATAAGCATCATCGTGACCAAAGTGATCTTCATCCGGTTCCTCCTCTGCTCGCTCCTCTCCCCCGCTAGATAGCGCGCGTATCTAGCTTCCGCCTCCGCCCTTGTGGGGTACCCTTTGTAACTGTTACCGCTAAAACGGTGAACCTGTCTCCGACAATCCTCCCAGTCGTCGTAGACTCCGGGAATCCTACCAATTGACACGACATACGACGGCATCTGCTTTATGCACTGGACAAACAAAAAATTAAGAGAAACTTACATATAATATTTAAGCGGTGCATATGTATACAACAAAATTAAGGACCAAAAGAAGAGAAAAGCAACACACATTAATAGCACACGGTTTATGGTCCTAGTAATAAATAGCATCGATTACATATAAGTTGAATGATGACTGTTTAAACTAAGGAGACATATGTACATAAAAGTTCATAAAAGTTTATACAACACACACGAGATCTCGTCGATAGTCCAGAACTACATAGCTAGGCGCATGGGCATCAAGACTTTTGACTCCGCTCACGGGCCGGAGCGTGGGTGAAGCCGCCGTCTTTCGTGATGGTCATGAATGAGCGATCGCCGTCAGCCTGCAATCTTAGCATTGTATCTATTTCACGGTTGGACAGTTGATTGTTGAGGTAGAACTCCCCCGTGTTACGAAGGACATCTTCAGAGATGATTCCTGCCAACTCCGACTGGATGCGAAAGAATTCTTGTCTGAGGTCGGCGTCTTGGATTACCGACAAGCGTTCAGCCCAGTGCTTGAGATGAGCTGGGAGCGTAAGCTGCTGCTGGTCCCGTACGAACGCCCGCATGTGATGGATGGCGTAGTAGACATCCTTCTGACCGCCAGGCGGCTGCTTGACGCAGGCGAACTTTGTTACGTGAGTGAACACATGCGCGCCGTACCTAACAACTTCCTTCTTGAAGGTGACTCCAGATTTGGAGTAGCGCGAGAGAGCCTCATCGAGAACTTTCTTGATATTTGTGTAGTCTTTGTTCGACTCACGGTCCGGGTCCAAATACGTGGCCATGGACCATTTCGGGTTTAGAGCGATGAGTGTGCACTTTGTTTCATCACAACACGGATGTTTGGAGGAAAAGAACGACCGAAATCTAAGCAAAACCTAATGTATGTTACGGTGACGTGAGGGGATGACTTACTCGGGAAAGTAAGGCAGGAGGAAGTTGTCCTTATCCTTGTTCGCCATAATTACGCCTTCGAGGTAATCACTAGCGAGTCGCCGGTTCCCGGGGCTGGTCAAGAGCTTGGCACGCATGTAGAAGGGGTCGACTATAACGATGTCCGGGGTCTTGTCTCTATTGATCCGCATCTCCATACTGAGCGCAAATAGCCGAACGAATGTGTAGTGCAGCGGAAAAAGGTGAAACATAGCGAAGATGTCATCAAACCGCAGGAAGATCACACGTCCGATGTCGCAAGCAACAAAGCCCTTTCCCTCTGACACCTTGGCGGTGAAAACCGGGTATGCCACATCATTCTCTCTAAGACGCCGCGTCTCTGTATTCAAAACAATGTCATGCAGACTCTTCATAGCGCCGGTTGCAGCATCGAGCATTGCAGCAGATAGCATCGGCCTACCCGCCACATGCACCCTCGACATGATTCCGTCGGGTCTTGGTGGCCCGTCTTGAGCACGGATCGTCGGTGCCGGATGGCTCGCAGTAGTGGGACCCTTCTGTAGGAGATATGCCCTAGAGGCAATAATAAATGTTATTATTTATCCCCATGTTCCTAATTATGTTTATATTCCATGCTATAACTGCTATGGTTCTCGAGTCTGCAATAACCACGAGGCTCGGAGGAAGACTCATATGCACGTGTGGAATAATAAACGGATAAAAAAAATATATATTCCTAGTCTCGCCTCTAAGACTAGCTCAAGTGTTGCATGATGGTTCTGTTTTCCTGATCATGGGCATGACTATGCCGGCAATTTTGAGGGCACAATGTTAGAAGAACATTTGTGTTGAATCGACCCAGATTGATGTTATGCTATGAGATACATTCGTCACCAGTTAATGGATTATAACACAGAGAAAGTTGAGCGTTTGCATAATTCCTTAGACCATGAGAGTATCGAGTTCCTTCGTACTTGCTTCGTGAACTTTGGGGTTTGTTAAACGTCATCTGTAAAAGGGTGGCTATTACGGCGGCTTACGGGTTCACGGAAAAGTATGACAAGGAACTAGGTAGCTCAAGATTGGGATTTGCTCCTCCGTCGATGGAGAGATATTCTTCGGGCCCTCTCGGTGTTACGGTATCCACCATCGTCTGGCCAGACACAGTGTGATTTGATCACAGGGATGCCGGAACGCGGGAACGAGAAAAGAGAACAATACTAGTAACGAGGTAACTGGCATAGTGGACAAGTGTTGATCCACGGGGATGCCGATAAGTCTCACCTCGGGTATTTGTAACATATCACGAAGCAACAGGAATAGCACACGGCAACTGGAGGTTCACTCGAATATTTATTCGTGTGGGTATAGGGGTCAATATGGGTGTCCACGGCTCCGATGTTGATCATTGATCGGAAAGTGTTCCGGGTCATGTCTATACTTCACCGAACCTATAGGGTCACACGCTTAAGGGTCATCTATCTGCTGAATACTAGACAGGGAGTCTGAGAGAAAGTCACCGGAAAGGTTTCGGAGAAAACGGAAAAGTTCCGGAAAGAGAACACCGGAATAATTTCGGTAAAACCAAAAAGTTGTTTCGGAATATATCATTAAGTCAAAATGGTTTCGGCACACGCCTGGAAATTCTTGGAGGGTGCCAGAATTGTTCTGGGAACTTCTGGGATTTTTCCAGAGAGAAAAAACCGGAAATGTTCCGGAGCTGCCGGAACCGCTTTGGTTGCTTTTCGCAGATGAAAATCACTAATCCGGAATTGTTTCGGAACGCGTCCAAAATCCTTTTAGTGGGTACTGGAATTTTTCTAAGACCTACAGAAAAGTTTCGGATTTTACGGTCGCAGATAAATGTCTTCATGAATAGTGGATACACTATTCATGATGATGCAGGCGATGATGCAGCTTGCATGATGATGCAGGCGATGATGCAGCTTGCATGATGATGCAGGCGATGATGCAGCTTGCATGATGATGCAGGCGATGATGCAGCTTGCATGATGATGCAGGCAATGATGCAGTTTGGAGGGCATTTTGGGTTTTTCCCCATAGCCTCTCACCCTATAAATAGGGGTGGAGAGGGGTCACTCAAATCTGATCCAAGTTCTCACTTGAACTCTCAACAAGTGCCATTGCATGATCTGGCTTTCTTCTCTCCCTCCCACGAAATAGTTTCGTAGAGCCGAAAGGCTGTCTGGGTTCCGGTAGGAACTAGTTCTGGACGGCGAAGCCCTGCCGGATAGATGACACCGTATGTGTGCAACCCCGTAGAGAGGTCGTAGTTTCGATCTTTTGCCCGAGGGGCTGTTCGAGGGTCCTCCCGAAGGGCTGTCCAAATTATCGTTCGAGTTTCAAGGGTCCTCCCGAAGGGCTGTCCGAGTTACCGATCGAGTTTCGAGGGGCCTCCCGAAGGGCTGTCCGTGACATCGTCCGAGGGACTGTCCGACCGCCTCTCGGAGCGCTGTCCGAGGAGCAGACGAGGGAGGACATCCTCGCGGTTGGGAGGTTGTAAATCCTAGCCGCGGGGGTCTGCACCAACGATCTACATCGACTCTACTTCCGCTGCGCTACGAGTCGGTAACGATCAGATCAAAACCTTGTATGCAGTCTCCATAGTGGTCCTGGGCTGTTCGTAGTGCGGAATTTTTTTGTTTTCTGCCGCGTTCCCCTACAGTGGCATCAAGAGCCGTGCTATGCGTAGATGCATGTTGCGATCTAGAATACATAGAGATGTATGAGTATTGCATAATATAATTTTGGAGTAGATCAGATCTATTGCTGAAAATTATTTATGCGGGTGGCAGATGAAATCTGTTACCCGATGTTCTTGTTGCTTCCCTGGAATTTGTGTATTTCTGATCTCAATAACAGTATGGTGGAGTTTCAAAGTTCTGGCAATCTGCGATCCTGATTGATCAAAGAAGTGCTAACAGTTCGTTGAATTCCACCGTAGTTAGAGAAAGAAGAAATTCTGCAGACTAAAGGGCAATGCAGATATGATCTGCACGGGGATCACGCGTATGACGAAGTTCAGTATGGGGCTCGAGATTTTATTATCTCGTGTTTCATACACCCCGCAAAGTTAATCTAGCGACTTGAATAATCATGCTTGATGATAAACGTTGGTAGCTGCGGTTTAAGTCAAAACCTTAGAAGCCACGTAAAATAAATTTTTGCATAAACCGATTAGAGGCGTCTAACTTGGTTTTGCAGGATGTGCATGTGATGTGGTATAGCAAAGCTCATATTAATTTGATTATGTATGAGATGACTATATAATGTAAATTTATTAACATGACCTGCGTGTCATGATTTGGCATGATGGCTGGAGCCATATGATTGTCACTTTAATGACCTGCGAGTCAACCTTATGTAATGCACTTATTTTATTAGCTATAGAGATAGCAATATTATTTGGTGCATCGACAAGGTGGTGGCAAACTTCGCGAAGGTGAACTCCGACGCAAATGCCAAAGACGAAGAAATACTTGACTTCTCCGTCAGAAGGGGCTATACCATATCATGCAATTATGAATTACCTGAGATGTTTATCCCTTAAGTTGCACCCTTCTTGATTGCGCGGTAGTCGCTTTTTATTAGGGTGATCTCTCACTTAAAATATCAAGTAGTTAGTGTTCTCCCAAATGTAGCACCGTCACAGCATCTATCCTTTCGGGGTGCGCCATGGATGCATGGGTACGAACGACTGGAGAAATGTAAGGCGGGTGAGGTCAGACCTCGCAGCAAGATCACTTGGTTGTCTTGACGTTCATGGCAGGATCGTCCTGAGCTCGGAACACACGCATCGAAAGATGAACAAGAGTCACATAGAGATGTGATCGGCAAGTTGGCCTACCAAATCAAAATCCTCGTCATGAGATGATGATTCTATGGCGTTGTATTGATATTTGGATCTTGAATCACTCATAATCAATTTTGAGAGATATTGATTTGAGTGGGAGCGCATTTTAGAATTAACTTGTTTAATTCTGAGTGCAAATTAATTATGAACACTGTCTAAGTATAATTTGCTAATAGTTGTAGAATAATGGCTCGCGTTTCCACCTTCCCTATTAAAATTGAATAAGCTGTTAAATATCTGGTTAAAACTTTACGGTTGGTAACGTAATGCGAGGATTGTCCTCAAGAGTGCCGAGAAGGATTTTGTCCTATCGCATGCTTTCGGTGTCCTCCCGCTAATGCTATGGATGATGTGACTCTCGTCCTTCGATCCAAAAGCTAGAATTCCATTGTGGTCAAGTGCAATACGTTTGCTTCCATAAGACCCGAACTTCACAAGTTTGGGATAGTTATGTAATATTCATGGAACTGAAAATTGTTTTCAGATACAGACAAAGGCTAAAAGATATGAGATATCCAAAGCAATATCTGTTTGCAAAGTATTAGTACAGTGTTTACTGGGCATTTGACTGATAAGAGAGGGATCCAGAAGAACGCCTGTCATATGATGAAGGTGAATAAAACAAACAACTTAAAGAGAAAGGAAATGTCCAAAGGGTGTTAGTATGACTCACACGCCTAGGAAGTCCGGGGCTAACGCCACTCTTAAAGTTGGGTGCTTCTTCTGAGAGTAGGAGAAATATATTGAAAGTTAAACTGTTAAAAGTATAAGGGCAAAAAGAAAGAAGACTGGAATGTCCAACTCATGTATAAAAGTCATGAAAGTTATTGATGTATGGAAAGCTGGTCAAAAATAAATAGTTCTTGGGAATTGTGATTAAACAGTTAGTCCATAATTCTTGGGTATTATGATTAAAAGTTGATCACAGGAATACCCGCTCGATTGCATTCTGTTGCAACTCGATGCAAGAACCACTACGGCCTAAAAGACTTGCCAGTAATGAGGTTTAGATACGCGCTGGGAACATAGTAAAAGTTACTATACCTTCCATCGGTGTATCACCATCTGTATTTATTTTCATAATTCGTTTTAGAGTTTTATACACTCTAGCCCATTGCATAAAGTATGTTGCAAGAAGGTTGTTCATAAAAGAACAATTGTTGTTCAGTATTATGAATAACATAAAGGGCCATGCTTCCATCGGGGATGGGATGTATGTTATGAATATTGATGATAATATGATACATCCATAACACTGACGCTAAATGTCGAAAGACTAAAAGAATACCACATATGTGTGGCACTGCATTTGGTCACATTGGAGAAACCTGCATGGAGAAACTCATAATGATGGATTTTGAAGACATTTGATTATGAATCATCTGACACTTGCAACCTTCGTCCGAAAGGTGAAGTGACTGAAATACCGTTCACAGGCCATGAGGAACGAACAACAAACTTATTGGTGATCATACATTTGATGTGTGTAGTCCGATAAATGTTGTTACTAGTAGTGGATTTATCTATCTTCAGAAATGACTCAAGTAGATATATGGATATTTACTTGATGAGACGTAAGTCTGGATCTTTTGAAATCATTCAAAAGGTTTTCAAAAATGAAGTGGAAGTTATTGTAACAAGAAAATTATGTTTCTACAATTCGATTGCAGAAAGGAATATTTTGAGTTACAAGTTTAGCGAATGTCCGATGAGTTGTGAAAAGAGTTTCATAACATACACCTCCCGGAACACCACTGTGAGTGGAATGTCCGTGAAGATGTAATCAAACCATTTATGACATGGTAAGATCAAAGATGACATAAATCAATTTGCCATTATCCCTTTTAATGTAATGCTTTAGAGACTGCGGCTTTTACACTGAAAAGAGCTCCATCGGGTGTGTTGAAATGACGCCATGGTACGGTATGCCCAACCATGTTATATCTTTTCTTAAACATTTGGAATATGGGGCTTGTGTAAAAGGTTACAAACCTATTCCAAATCATACAAGTGCTACTTTGTAGGTTATCCCAAATTATTGGGAATTCCTCCACCACTATACCGAGGCAAAAGGTTTTGCCACAAAGAACGGTATGCTTTTAAAGAGAATGGTTCTTGAAAAAAGGTGAGTGGGAGGACAGTGCAACTCGATGAGATAACAGTATCTTCGTCATCAGATCAAAGGAAAGGAACCTTGGAAGTGATTCCAGAGTTTCCTACTACGACTGATACGGAAGCTCCTACATGAGATGTATGGACTTCGGTCGAACTTGCAGCTGAACCACGTAGGCAAAACTCATGCAAACCTCTCAGGTGCGCAAACGAGATATTGTTGTTAGACAACAATATACCTACGATAATTAAGGAAGCAATGATGGGCCCTGACTCCGGAATTGGCTAAATGCCAATACAATTCGAGATAGTTTCCATATAAATAAATCAAGATTGTATCTTGATGGACCATTCGGAAGACTTTGAGTCTAACGAATATTAATGGAACTATAAACTGATACGGATAAAAATGTTTTATCCATAAAGCTCGACTTGTTTCTTATAACAATTTCAAGGAATTAACTACGGCGAGATTGTCTCTCCGTAGCGATGCTTAAAGTCGGTTCGGGTTAAACTTGCAATTAATACATATTTCATTCATGAGATATGAAACATGGATGCCAAAAGGATTTCCATAAGATGGAAATACTGCCTTGGACTTGTATATGATACAGTCCAAGGTATTTTATCAGTCCAGAGGATGCTAGTGAGTATGCAAACTTCAGAGTTCCTGCGATGGACAAAAGAGAGCATAATGGAGTTGGAATATTCGTTTTTGATGAAATAATCAAAAGAGGTTGATTTCATCGATGGATAACGAAGATGCTTGTGGCTACAAGAAAGTAGGTGGGAGCATAATAATATTTCTAAAAACCTTGTGTGCCTCACACATTGTTAATTGGAAATAATATAAATTTCTTGACACAAATTAAGACTTCATTGAAAATAGTTTTTCGACGAAGTGCTTGGGCTAAGTAGTCTTGATATTAGGCATAATTATCTATGAGATATAATTGCCTAATAGGGCTAAGCCAAAATACATATTGACACGATGCTAAAACAGTTTAGCGTTAAAAACGCCAAGGAGTGATTCTTGACGAAGTCACATGGAAAGAGTTTTTGCAAGACTCGGTGTCCTAAAACACTGATGAGCAAAATACATGATGGATATTCCATACACCTTTGTGTTTGGATTAATCATGTATTCCATGGTATATAAAACAACCAGATATGTCCAGTACTCCCAAGTTGTTGCGAGTATAGATACCAAAGTGATCAAAGTACTGATCATGGGACAAAAGTGAAAAATGTCATTGAGTACTAAAGTAGAACTGATGACATGTTTTCTCGCAAGAAGAGATTATGAAGTGCTTGTTGTAAGTAATTACATCAATATAGTCTTCATCAATGCTCCATGCGATTTTCGATCTAAGTTAAGGGTTTTTGTGTGATACACGATATGGTGGCACAGTAATTTGGAATTGTTCCAAACAGGTTACTGTGGCAAATTCTATAACAAAGGCTGAGTATGATGACGCTTTAGAAGCAACAAAGAAAATGTTGAATCATATAGTTCATTCATGAACTTAGTATGGTTCCAATATGGCTTTGGTCAATGGAACACTATTGAAGATAGTTGCTCCATAGCTCAGTCTGAGGAATCAAGGTTCGACCAGTGATTCGCATATATACAAAGCCAAGTCCACACAAAATATGAATTTTGTGAAAGCGTGAAAACGCGAGGATATGCAAAGATACACACGGAGTTGAAGTTGTCAGATCCGTTGGACATCAGGCTATACCACATGTGAAGCATATTTTACACCAGTATGCCGTAGGTGTAAAGTGCATTAGCATTGACTAGATTATTGACTCTAGTGCAAGTGGGAGTCTGTAGGAGATATGCCCTAGAGGCAATAATAAATGTTATTATTTATCCCCATGTTCCTAATTATGTTTATATTCCATGCTATAACTGCTATGGTTCTCGAGTCTGCAATAACCACGAGGCTCGGAGGAAGACTCATATGCACGTGTGGAATAATAAACGGATAAAAAAAATATATATTCCTAGTCTCGCCTCTAAGACTAGCTCAAGTGTTGCATGATGGTTCTGTTTTCCTGATCATGGGCATGACTATGCCGGCAATTTTGAGGGCACAATGTTAGAAGAACATTTGTGTTGAATCGACCCAGATTGATGTTATGCTATGAGATACATTCGTCACCAGTTAATGGATTATAACACAGAGAAAGTTGAGCGTTTGCATAATTCCTTAGACCATGAGAGTATCGAGTTCCTTCGTACTTGCTTCGTGAACTTTGGGGTTTGTTAAACGTCATCTGTAAAAGGGTGGCTATTACGGCGGCTTACGGGTTCACGGAAAAGTATGACAAGGAACTAGGTAGCTCAAGATTGGGATTTGCTCCTCCGTCGATGGAGAGATATTCTTCGGGCCCTCTCGGTGTTACGGTATCCACCATCGTCTGGCCAGACACAGTGTGATTTGATCACAGGGATGCCGGAACGCGGGAACGAGAAAAGAGAACAATACTAGTAACGAGGTAACTGGCATAGTGGACAAGTGTTGATCCACGGGGATGCCGATAAGTCTCACCTCGGGTATTTGTAACATATCACGAAGCAACAGGAATAGCACACGGCAACTGGAGGTTCACTCGAATATTTATTCGTGTGGGTATAGGGGTCAATATGGGTGTCCACGGCTCCGATGTTGATCATTGATCGGAAAGTGTTCCGGGTCATGTCTATACTTCACCGAACCTATAGGGTCACACGCTTAAGGGTCATCTATCTGCTGAATACTAGACAGGGAGTCTGAGAGAAAGTCACCGGAAAGGTTTCGGAGAAAACGGAAAAGTTCCGGAAAGAGAACACCGGAATAATTTCGGTAAAACCAAAAAGTTGTTTCGGAATATATCATTAAGTCAAAATGGTTTCGGCACACGCCTGGAAATTCTTGGAGGGTGCCAGAATTGTTCTGGGAACTTCTGGGATTTTTCCAGAGAGAAAAAACCGGAAATGTTCCGGAGCTGCCGGAACCGCTTTGGTTGCTTTTCGCAGATGAAAATCACTAATCCGGAATTGTTTCGGAACGCGTCCAAAATCCTTTTAGTGGGTACTGGAATTTTTCTAAGACCTACAGAAAAGTTTCGGATTTTACGGTCGCAGATAAATGTCTTCATGAATAGTGGATACACTATTCATGATGATGCAGGCGATGATGCAGCTTGCATGATGATGCAGGCGATGATGCAGCTTGCATGATGATGCAGGCGATGATGCAGCTTGCATGATGATGCAGGCGATGATGCAGCTTGCATGATGATGCAGGCAATGATGCAGTTTGGAGGGCATTTTGGGTTTTTCCCCATAGCCTCTCACCCTATAAATAGGGGTGGAGAGGGGTCACTCAAATCTGATCCAAGTTCTCACTTGAACTCTCAACAAGTGCCATTGCATGATCTGGCTTTCTTCTCTCCCTCCCACGAAATAGTTTCGTAGAGCCGAAAGGCTGTCTGGGTTCCGGTAGGAACTAGTTCTGGACGGCGAAGCCCTGCCGGATAGATGACACCGTATGTGTGCAACCCCGTAGAGAGGTCGTAGTTTCGATCTTTTGCCCGAGGGGCTGTTCGAGGGTCCTCCCGAAGGGCTGTCCAAATTATCGTTCGAGTTTCAAGGGTCCTCCCGAAGGGCTGTCCGAGTTACCGATCGAGTTTCGAGGGGCCTCCCGAAGGGCTGTCCGTGACATCGTCCGAGGGACTGTCCGACCGCCTCTCGGAGCGCTGTCCGAGGAGCAGACGAGGGAGGACATCCTCGCGGTTGGGAGGTTGTAAATCCTAGCCGCGGGGGTCTGCACCAACGATCTACATCGACTCTACTTCCGCTGCGCTACGAGTCGGTAACGATCAGATCAAAACCTTGTATGCAGTCTCCATAGTGGTCCTGGGCTGTTCGTAGTGCGGAATTTTTTTGTTTTCTGCCGCGTTCCCCTACAGTGGCATCAAGAGCCGTGCTATGCGTAGATGCATGTTGCGATCTAGAATACATAGAGATGTATGAGTATTGCATAATATAATTTTGGAGTAGATCAGATCTATTGCTGAAAATTATTTATGCGGGTGGCAGATGAAATCTGTTACCCGATGTTCTTGTTGCTTCCCTGGAATTTGTGTATTTCTGATCTCAATAACAGTATGGTGGAGTTTCAAAGTTCTGGCAATCTGCGATCCTGATTGATCAAAGAAGTGCTAACAGTTCGTTGAATTCCACCGTAGTTAGAGAAAGAAGAAATTCTGCAGACTAAAGGGCAATGCAGATATGATCTGCACGGGGATCACGCGTATGACGAAGTTCAGTATGGGGCTCGAGATTTTATTATCTCGTGTTTCATACACCCCGCAAAGTTAATCTAGCGACTTGAATAATCATGCTTGATGATAAACGTTGGTAGCTGCGGTTTAAGTCAAAACCTTAGAAGCCACGTAAAATAAATTTTTGCATAAACCGATTAGAGGCGTCTAACTTGGTTTTGCAGGATGTGCATGTGATGTGGTATAGCAAAGCTCATATTAATTTGATTATGTATGAGATGACTATATAATGTAAATTTATTAACATGACCTGCGTGTCATGATTTGGCATGATGGCTGGAGCCATATGATTGTCACTTTAATGACCTGCGAGTCAACCTTATGTAATGCACTTATTTTATTAGCTATAGAGATAGCAATATTATTTGGTGCATCGACAAGGTGGTGGCAAACTTCGCGAAGGTGAACTCCGACGCAAATGCCAAAGACGAAGAAATACTTGACTTCTCCGTCAGAAGGGGCTATACCATATCATGCAATTATGAATTACCTGAGATGTTTATCCCTTAAGTTGCACCCTTCTTGATTGCGCGGTAGTCGCTTTTTATTAGGGTGATCTCTCACTTAAAATATCAAGTAGTTAGTGTTCTCCCAAATGTAGCACCGTCACAGCATCTATCCTTTCGGGGTGCGCCATGGATGCATGGGTACGAACGACTGGAGAAATGTAAGGCGGGTGAGGTCAGACCTCGCAGCAAGATCACTTGGTTGTCTTGACGTTCATGGCAGGATCGTCCTGAGCTCGGAACACACGCATCGAAAGATGAACAAGAGTCACATAGAGATGTGATCGGCAAGTTGGCCTACCAAATCAAAATCCTCGTCATGAGATGATGATTCTATGGCGTTGTATTGATATTTGGATCTTGAATCACTCATAATCAATTTTGAGAGATATTGATTTGAGTGGGAGCGCATTTTAGAATTAACTTGTTTAATTCTGAGTGCAAATTAATTATGAACACTGTCTAAGTATAATTTGCTAATAGTTGTAGAATAATGGCTCGCGTTTCCACCTTCCCTATTAAAATTGAATAAGCTGTTAAATATCTGGTTAAAACTTTACGGTTGGTAACGTAATGCGAGGATTGTCCTCAAGAGTGCCGAGAAGGATTTTGTCCTATCGCATGCTTTCGGTGTCCTCCCGCTAATGCTATGGATGATGTGACTCTCGTCCTTCGATCCAAAAGCTAGAATTCCATTGTGGTCAAGTGCAATACGTTTGCTTCCATAAGACCCGAACTTCACAAGTTTGGGATAGTTATGTAATATTCATGGAACTGAAAATTGTTTTCAGATACAGACAAAGGCTAAAAGATATGAGATATCCAAAGCAATATCTGTTTGCAAAGTATTAGTACAGTGTTTACTGGGCATTTGACTGATAAGAGAGGGATCCAGAAGAACGCCTGTCATATGATGAAGGTGAATAAAACAAACAACTTAAAGAGAAAGGAAATGTCCAAAGGGTGTTAGTATGACTCACACGCCTAGGAAGTCCGGGGCTAACGCCACTCTTAAAGTTGGGTGCTTCTTCTGAGAGTAGGAGAAATATATTGAAAGTTAAACTGTTAAAAGTATAAGGGCAAAAAGAAAGAAGACTGGAATGTCCAACTCATGTATAAAAGTCATGAAAGTTATTGATGTATGGAAAGCTGGTCAAAAATAAATAGTTCTTGGGAATTGTGATTAAACAGTTAGTCCATAATTCTTGGGTATTATGATTAAAAGTTGATCACAGGAATACCCGCTCGATTGCATTCTGTTGCAACTCGATGCAAGAACCACTACGGCCTAAAAGACTTGCCAGTAATGAGGTTTAGATACGCGCTGGGAACATAGTAAAAGTTACTATACCTTCCATCGGTGTATCACCATCTGTATTTATTTTCATAATTCGTTTTAGAGTTTTATACACTCTAGCCCATTGCATAAAGTATGTTGCAAGAAGGTTGTTCATAAAAGAACAATTGTTGTTCAGTATTATGAATAACATAAAGGGCCATGCTTCCATCGGGGATGGGATGTATGTTATGAATATTGATGATAATATGATACATCCATAACACTGACGCTAAATGTCGAAAGACTAAAAGAATACCACATATGTGTGGCACTGCATTTGGTCACATTGGAGAAACCTGCATGGAGAAACTCATAATGATGGATTTTGAAGACATTTGATTATGAATCATCTGACACTTGCAACCTTCGTCCGAAAGGTGAAGTGACTGAAATACCGTTCACAGGCCATGAGGAACGAACAACAAACTTATTGGTGATCATACATTTGATGTGTGTAGTCCGATAAATGTTGTTACTAGTAGTGGATTTATCTATCTTCAGAAATGACTCAAGTAGATATATGGATATTTACTTGATGAGACGTAAGTCTGGATCTTTTGAAATCATTCAAAAGGTTTTCAAAAATGAAGTGGAAGTTATTGTAACAAGAAAATTATGTTTCTACAATTCGATTGCAGAAAGGAATATTTTGAGTTACAAGTTTAGCGAATGTCCGATGAGTTGTGAAAAGAGTTTCATAACATACACCTCCCGGAACACCACTGTGAGTGGAATGTCCGTGAAGATGTAATCAAACCATTTATGACATGGTAAGATCAAAGATGACATAAATCAATTTGCCATTATCCCTTTTAATGTAATGCTTTAGAGACTGCGGCTTTTACACTGAAAAGAGCTCCATCGGGTGTGTTGAAATGACGCCATGGTACGGTATGCCCAACCATGTTATATCTTTTCTTAAACATTTGGAATATGGGGCTTGTGTAAAAGGTTACAAACCTATTCCAAATCATACAAGTGCTACTTTGTAGGTTATCCCAAATTATTGGGAATTCCTCCACCACTATACCGAGGCAAAAGGTTTTGCCACAAAGAACGGTATGCTTTTAAAGAGAATGGTTCTTGAAAAAAGGTGAGTGGGAGGACAGTGCAACTCGATGAGATAACAGTATCTTCGTCATCAGATCAAAGGAAAGGAACCTTGGAAGTGATTCCAGAGTTTCCTACTACGACTGATATGGAACACGCGGATGCCCGGTTGAACGATTCTTCCCACGGCAACATCGACCAACTCCTCATCCACGAAGTGCAGGAGAGTGCATGGAACGTTGACGGTGCCCTGCGAAAACATGTAGGGCGTCAAGTATGCCCAGTCAAAGGCAAAAGGAGATGAAGTCATCGGCCGAGGCTTAGTTATCGTGATGGCGTCAAGCTCAGCTAATGTCGATGGACCGCCAACGGCGGGTGGGCATGTGACGGAGGGCGCGCTTGCTCCTGAGCTGCCGGGCGTTGGTGTTTTACGCTCCAATACTTGCGCCGCCGCCGGGGTCACAAACGCATCCGCCATCGGGGTCACCGTCGCGGCCTCAGCCGAGGGCACCGTCTTGGCCGCCGCGGGGGTCACAAACGCATCCACCGCCGGGGACACCAGGCGCCGCCGCCGCTGACATCGCGTTGTGAGATTTGCTGCCCATGAAGCTGGGAATCGGGGGCAACCCCTCTTGACCGCTCGCAAGCCAGTCTCGCATGAACACAAACAAGGAAGGCATCATGTTGTTGAGCGCATGTCCAACTTGTTCTTCCACAATGCGCGGAATCTGCTCCATTTTTTCCTGGAGTTGTGCCTCCGAGCCGCTAGTGCTTTTCTCCTTTCGCCTAGTGCTATAGTAGTTCGACCATTTTGTGGAACAGCCTTTGCCGGACACACGACCAGCTGACGACGGCTTACTAAGCTTATCCTTTTTTTTGAGTGTGTTCATCGCCCTATTTAAAGAGTTGTCCCAAGGGGCGATAGGCGGGGACTCCGTGCTGCTGCCTTCAGTTTCCTACACAAGGAACGCAGGGACCATTCAGAAATTTGGCTTCGGTAATTTTAAAATGGAACCATATGGAGCTAATTTAACAGGGGGGAGGTATTCTTTACCAGAAGACGCTCAAGCTCCTCCACCTTCGGATCCGTCGTAAGCTCTCCTGTTATCGGGTCCCTCTTGTACCGGGCCCTGACATAGTTATCTGTAGGCTTATCTCCGTATTTTTTGAAGAGGGGCGGTAGGCCTTGCGTGGCACGCTCCGCGTCCTCCTTGTCCCATTTCGGTTCCGCCACTTTGTAACCGCCGGGACCGAGTCGGTGAACCCCTAAGTTCAATTCCCGCATACTTTTCCCCCACTGACTCGATTCACTGGTTGAGGTGTCCTCGCACTTGAGCTTGAACTCCGCGTAGTCAGTTTCGCTGATCGAAGGATTTGACTCCTTGATCTTCTCGTAACTAACACCTTTATTAATCATTTTCTTCACCGTGCTTCTCCAAGTAGCCAGGGATGTGCTCATCTTCGTGAGGGCGGCACTGTTCACTTTATTCCCGTGGAGTCGTGTGTTTGCGAATTGAGCGGGGAACTTGTATCGGTTGTGCAGCTTCGTGAAGAGGAGGTTGCGCAAATTCGCTCGGTCAGGATGCCTTAGGTTCTCGGTGTTGATCGAGACGGTGCCCCGGAGAATGCACCCGAGTTGTCCGGCGTACCCACCAACTAATTCTTTGGGCGCCGTTGGAAGCCCATTTTTGTCCACTTCGGTAAATTCCTCCTTGACGGTGCCTAGCTTGGAGGTGGAAAAACAGGCTTCCGTCCAGCCCCATAAGTCGCGAAGCTGTAGGAACCGCGACTAATGGGACCCTTAGTCGCGGTTCTGGAGGTGAACCGCGACCAAAGGCCTGGGCCCAGGGCGCTCGGTGGCCAGCTGGTGCACGTGAGGGGCTTTAGTCGCGGTTCTCCAGGACAACCGCGACTAAAGGCCTTCGGGCACCTTTAGTCACGGTTTGCCAGGCCAACCGCAACTAAAGCCCCTCCCCTATATATACCCATCTAGCAGCCAACACTTAGCCATTTGGAGCCATTCTCTTCACAAGTGGGTGTAGGTTTGCTTTTGGTTCCTCTTATGCACATAAGGTGTTTGATGAAATGCCCCAAGAGCATGAAACAAACATGACATGAAGTGTTGGAGCCACACTCCTCGATCGCGGTTAGCAACTTGAACCTTTGATGTGTCATTGATAAAATATGCATGTGTGTAGTTCATTGTTTAATTTATATTGTTTGTAGCTAGTTAGTTTAACAAATGCATGATGGTTAATTATATATTTTATATTATAATAATGCAGATGAATCGGCAATGGATGTACGGTAACCGACTCTCCGGCGAGTTCACTACGGGTTTGAAAGATTTCCTCGTAGTGGCTAATGCGAACAAGCGGGGGGGTTTTGTTATCTGTCCATGTGTTAACTGTAAGAATCAGAACGGTTACTCTTCCTCAAGAGATGTTCACATGCATCTGCTTCGGCACGGTTTCATGCCAAGCTATAATTGTTGGACCAAGCATGGAGAAAGAGGGGTTATAATGGAAGAAGATGAAGAAGGGGATGATTTCATCGATGAAAGCTATCTTGCTCATTTCGGTGATACTTTCATGGAGGATGCTGAAGGTGAAGGGGAAGGTGAAGAAGAGGCACGTGATGATCCCGTTGATGATCTTGGTCGGACCATTGCTGATGCACGGAGACGCTGCGAAACTGAAAAGGAGAGGGAGAATTTGGATCGCATGTTAGAGGATCACAGAAAGGCGATGTACCCCGGATGCGATGATGGTCTGAAAAAGCTGGGCTGCACACTGGATTTGCTGAAATGGAAGGCAGAGGCAGGTGTAGCTGACTCGGCATTTGAAAACTTGCTGAAAATGTTGAAGAATATGTTTCCAAAGGATAACGAGTTGCCCGCCAGTACGTACGAAGCAAAGAAGGTTGTCTGCCCTCTAGGTTTAGAGGTTCTGAAGATACATGCATGCATCAACGACTGCATCCTCTACCGCGGTGAATACGAGAATTTGAATGAATGCCCGGTATGCACTGCATTGCGTTATAAGATCAGAGGCGATGACCCTGGTGACGATGTTGAGGGCCAGAAACCCAGGAAGAGGGTTCCCGCCAAGGTGATGTGGTATGCTCCTATAATACCACGGTTGAAACGTCTGTTCAGGATTAAAGAGCATGCCAAGTTGTTGCGATGGCACAAAGAGGACCGTAAGTCGGACGGGGAGTTGAGACACACCGCAGATGGAACGCAATGGAGAAAGATCGACAGATGGTTCAAAGATTTTGCAGCTGACGCAAGGAACATAAGATTTGCTCTAAGTACGGATGGCATGAATCCTTTTGGCGAGCAGAGCTCCAGCCATAGCACCTGGCCCGTGACTCTATGCATCTACAACCTTCCTCCTTGGTTGTGCATGAAGCGGAAGTTCATTATGATGCCAGTGCTCATCCAAGGTCCGAAGCAACCCGGCAACGACATCGATGTGTACCTAAGGCCATTAGTTGATGAACTTTTACAGCTGTGGGGTGGTGTCCGTGTGTGGGATGAGCACAAACAAGAGGAATTTGACCTACGAGCGTTGCTTTTCGTAACCATCAACGATTGGCCTGCTCTTAGTAACCTTTCGGGACTGTCAAATAAGGGATACAATGCATGCACGCACTGCTTACATGAGACTGAAAGTGTACATTTGCCAAATTGTAAGAAGAACGTGTACCTTGGGCATCGTCGATTTCTTCCGAAAATTCATCCAGTAAGAAAGAAAGGCAAGCATTACAACGGCAAGGCAGATCACCGGCCGAAGCCTGCGGAACGCACTGGTGCTGAGGTATTTGATATGGTCAAGGATTTGAAAGTCATCTTTGGAAAGGGTCCTGGCGGACAATCAGTTCCGAAGGGAGCTGACGGGCACGCAGCCATGTGGAAGAAGAAATCTATATTCTGGGAGCTAGCATATTGGAAAGTCCTAGATGTCCGCTCTGCAATCGACGTGATGCACGTTACGAAGAATATTTGCGTGAACCTCCTGAGCTTCTTGGGCGTGTATGGGAAGACAAATGATACAAAGGAAGCACGGCAGGACCAGCAACGTTTGAAAGACCCTGATGACCGGCATCCGGAATGGTTTCAAGGTCGTGCCAGCTACGCTCTGACCAAAGAAGAGAAGGTCATCTTTTTTGAATGCCTGAGCAGTATGAAGGTCCCGTCTGGATTCTCGTCCAATATAAAGGGAATAATAAACATGGCGGAGAAAAAGTTCCAAAACCTGAAGTCTCACGACTGCCACGTGATTATGACGCAATTGCTTCCGATTGCTTTGAGGGGGCTCCTGCCGGAAAATGTTCGAGTAGCCATTGTGAAGCTATGTGCATTCCTCAATGCAATCTCTCATAAGGTAATCAATCCAGAAGTTCTACCACGGTTACAGAACGATGTGGTCCAATGTCTTGTCAGTTTCGAGTTGGTGTTCCCGCCATCCTTCTTCAATATTATGACGCACCTCCTGGTTCACCTAGTCGAAGAGATTTCCATTCTCGGTCCTGTATTTCTACACAATATGTTCCCCTTCGAGAGGTTCATGGGAGTATTAAAGAAATATGTTCGTAACCGTGCTAGGCCAGAAGGAAGCATCGCCAAGGGCTATGGAAATGAGGAGGTAATTGAGTTTTGTGTTGACTTTGTTCCTGACCTTAAGCCGATTGGTCTTCCTCGATCGCGGCACGAGGGGAGACTAAGTGGAAAAGGCACGATCGGAAGGAAATCAACGATATGTATGGACGGCCATTCTCTGACTGAAGCACACCACACAGTTCTGACCAATTCCAGCTTGGTGGCTCCGTACTTTGAGAAACACAAGAATATTTTACGCTCGGACAACCCGGGGAAGCCTGAATCCTGGATTAGGAAGGCCCACATGGAGACTTTCGGCAGTTGGTTGAGAAAACATTTAATGAATGACGATCATGTTGTAGATCAGCTGTACATGTTGGCCAAGACACCATCTTCGACTATAACGACTTTCCAAGGGTACGAGATAAATGGGAATACATTTTACACGATCGCCCAAGATAAAAAGAGCACCAACCAAAACAGTGGTGTCCGCTTTGATGCAGCAACCGAGAATCGGCAAAAGGCCACATATTATGGTTACATAGAGGAGATATGGGAACTTGACTATGGACCCTCCTTTAAGGTCCCTTTGTTCCGGTGCAAATGGTTCAAGCTAACAGGAGGTGGGGTAAAGGTGGACCAGCAATACGGAATGACAATGGTGGATTTCAACAATCTTGGTTACCTTGACGAACCATTCGTCCTAGCGAAAGATGTCGCTCAGGTTTTCTATGTCAAGGACATGAGTAGCAAACCGAGGAAACGGAAAGATAAGAAAACGATCAGTACATCATGCGATGATCCAAAGCGCCACATTGTTCTTTCAGGGAAAAGAAACATCGTGGGAGTGGAGGACAAGACAGACATGTCAGAAGATTATAATATGTTTGCTGAAATTCCGCCCTTCAAAGTGAACACCGACCCAAGCATTAAGTTAAATGATGAGGATGCTCCATGGATACGGCACAACCGTAAGCAAGCAGGGACACAAGGAAAGAAATGATGTGTAATAATTTATTGTATCAAACTTTGTTGAATGGATCATGTGAATTATATTACCCGTGATGTGTTTGGTGTCCATTTTCGAATGATTCAATTGACTCGAGAAGCCATGAGAGAGTGATGAGAGATTGTAGAGATGTGATAATGCTGGCCAAGCCGGGCTACATATATGTAGTGACAAATGGCGGGAAAAATGGGAGCGGGAAGACAGGAGGCGGGAAGAAAGTGGCGGGAAGAAAGAGGCGGGAAGAAATTGGCGGGAAGAAAGAGGAGGGAAGACAGGGAAGAAATGGCGGGAAGACGAGGCGGGAAGAGGGGGTCGGCGGAAAGACAGAGGCGGGAAGAGGGGGCCAACGAGAAGACAGAGGCGGCCGGGAAGAAATTTTGAATTGAATTAGTTTTATTTTTATGAATTTTTTGATATATTATTTGTATTTTTAAAATTTTGAATTGAATTAGTTTTATTTTTATGAATTTTTTGATATATTATTTGTATTTTTAAAATTTTGAATTGAATTAGTTTTATTTTTCTGATTTTTTCTGTATTTTTAACAAAAAATAATTCAAAAACACCGTTAGTCGCGGTTGTCCTCGCCAACCGCGACTAAAGGTCTGTGCGCGCGAGGGAACGAAAAGCCTTTAGTCGCGGCTCTCCTCCCCAACCGCGACTAAAGGTCTGTGCGCGCGCGGGAACGAAAAGCCTTTAGTCGCGGCTCTCCTCCCCAACCGCGACTAAAGGGAGCCTTTAGTCGCGGCTCTTCTCCCCAACCGCGACTAAAGGGGGGGGGGCTATAAATAGTTTCCCGAACCGGTCGCTCCACACTTCGTCTTCTTCGCGCGCCGCTCTCCGCCCCGATCGATCTCGCTCGCCGCGCCTCGCCGTCGCCGTCACCGCGCCTCGCCGTCGCCGCACCTCGCCGTCGCCGCACCGTCCGAGTCTCCGAGCCTCCGAGCCGCCGTCGCGCCTCGCCGTCGCCGCACCTTGCGCGGGTGCATCACGGGCGGCGCCTCCGAGCCGCCGTCGCGCCGGCGCCGCTTCCTTCCGCCGCCCATCTTGGCGTTGCTTCGTACGTAGGCGGCTGCGGCGGCTGAGGGGCCGAGAGGAGAGCGGTGGGGAAGCGAGGGCCGGCGAGGTCAAGACTGAACCCTTGAATCTCTGAAGAAATCAGTGTAGCAATGGAAAAAAACAGCGTGCTATATAGTTATTAGCATATGCTATATCATTGCACACTGATTTATTTAACAAGACATGCATTTATTTATTTATTTGAAATGGGCGCGAAGAGCAAAAGTACGACAAGTGGTTCAGGGAATAATAATACCCAGTTTTTTCATATGATTGCGAATGGACATAGGAAAAAGAAAATTATCCAACTTGAACAAGATAAGGGTACAATTGTAAGGCATGAGAACCTCAAATTTTATATCTCAAATTTTTATAAAAATCTTTTTGAAGCGCCGGTGAATAACTCTGTCTCTCTTGTCGAGAGTTCGGTGAGTGATATTCCTCAAATAAGTGGTGATGAGAATAAGTTGTTCACCGCGCCTTTCTCCGAGAACGAGGTTTATGAGGCAATTGCTCAAATGGAGAATAATAAGTCACTTGGCCCGAATGGTTTCCCCGCAAAATTCTATAAAAAATTCTGGGATATCATTAATTTGTTTTTACTACATGTTTTCAGGACTGACATATGGCGGACGATAGAGCTGGCCCGATTATGGACAACTATGATCCGGACGGTGAAGCCCATATGTTCGGCATCATAAACGGCGATATTCTATATGTGCCGACCGGACAAGAAGAAGATGATATCTCTTCTTATCTGAACCTTGACGGTGAAGATGAAGGGCGCCGTCAGCAAGATGATGCCGAAGAAACGTCGATAAACGACGATCTTCAAATGGAAGTAGCAACCACCTCCGGCGCCGAGGTATATATATACATTGCGCCTCTGGTGATACAAACTAACTGATTTGAATAAATATGTGTGTACTAACGCGCGCGACTCTCTTTCTTATTTTAGCCCTCGGCCGGATCGTCGAAACAATCGAGTACGTCGTCAAAGCGTGGCGCAACCAAGACGTTGAAACCAGGAGAAACATACACAATCGAGGTTGTCGAGGAAGCAACCGGCAAGCCGCTGGAGCCCCGCAAGAACGCCACCAAGTTTATCAGCCAATGCGGAGCCATTGTTAGAGACAACGTCTCGATCATCGTCCAGGAGTGGAATGCGCCAAAGAAGGCACGTGTTGGTTTCAGTTTTGTCGATAAGAGAACAAAAAAAGATTGCTTCAACAAGCTTATGGAACATTTCGTTCTACCTCCGGAATACAACAAATTCGATAAGGAGGGTAATAAGATTGAGGCAAACAAGGAGAGGAGGAGGCTAGTCAAACGGTTCGCTCTTCATAAGATGGCCGACGCATTCCGGAAATTCAAGCAAAATCTAGCCCATGACTTTGTCAATCAGAACAAGACTCCGGATTTCAAAGGACAATATGAGAAACTGAAACATGATTGGCCAGAATTTGTGAAGCAAAAGAAATCGGAGCAGTTCATTGAAATATCGAAAAAAAATAAGAAAAATGCGGCTAAGAAGGAGTACTATCATATTATGGGGCCAGGAGGGTATCGCCTTTGGGAGCCTAGGCGTGAGAAGATGGAGAACGAGCTGAGGGCGCGAGGAATCCGTCCAGGTACGGAGGGATGGGACCCAAGGGCCAAAAGCTGGTGGTACGGGCATGGGGGAACGCTGAACCCGGAGACAGGGGAGTGTGTTTACCGGGGCAAACTAATTAAACCCACCCAAGCCCTTATTAACGCAATGAGGGATGCTCAAGAGGGGAAGATCAAGTTCAACAGAGAGAACGACGCGCTGACAAAAGCCCTCGGGAATCCTGAACACGGAGGACGTGTACGAGGCATGGGGCACGTTCCGTGGAAAATAGGGTTCCCCCAGAACGATGACCCGTACGGTTACAGAAGCCGTAAGAGAAAGATGGATCGGGAAGCAGATGTTGTGGTGCGGTTGGCATCGGAAATGGATGTATTGAAGAAAACCGTGAATGTACTAGTAGCCGAAAGAGATGCAGCTCGGGCGCAGCATGAAGATCATCCAGTGGATCTCGGAAGCCAGGAGCGGAGAAGCAGCGTGGCTTCCACGGAGGCCCCACCGGCTGGTGCAGATGCACCGACGATCGAAATTACTGCACCGGAGCCTCTGGCGGTCGAAATTACTGCACCGGAGCCTCCTCGCTACCCCGTGGACGATATAAAGGAGATGAAAGAATGTCATCTGTATTATCCTATCGGGAACATGTCCATGAAGGTAGCCATCGGCAGTGCTTTACCATGTTTACCTGGAGCACTCCACCACAACAACCCCATTCAAGTTGGCTATGCTCGTGTCACGGAGGAGGACATAGTCAAAGGGTTTGAGGACCTGGACATTGACATTGCTACACCTGAAGGGGAGAAAAGACTTGGAGATGTCAAGCGCCAGTTCATTCTATGGCAAAAGAAGTTTATCAAGTTTCCAGGCGAGGCGCCAAGGACAACAAGACCACCCCCCTACGGTGGTGGTGGCGGTTCACCTACACCTCCGTCACGTCAGCCGACGCCGCCCCCCAGTCCACAACGTCCGGCGGGTGATCATCCGCCGCCCCCCAGTCCTCGTCCGGCGGGTGATCAGACGCCGTCCCCCAATCCACCTCCGGCAAAGAAGCAGAAGCAGTCCTGGATTATTAACCCGGACCCTTATGTACCTAAGACCACAAAGGTACCGGAGCCATCACTGAAGCCTCTCCCCACAAGGCCTTGGGAACGTAGTGCCGAGGAAGTCGACGCGGCCGCGGCTGCTGATTTGGAGAAATGGAAGGCGGACTGCAAGAAGAAAAGAGAGCCCGAGCCCAAGCCAGTATTTTCTGATGAGCAAAAGAAGTGGGCTAACTCATTTTTGAGCACACCGTCCCAAGCCGCGAAGAATCTGCCTGACGACTATGCACGTGAACTTCGCAGGCAGGCACTCATGTTCAAGGAGAACAAAGAGCGGGAGAAGGCCGAAAGTAAAAAAAGCGGGAAACAAGTTGCCCAGCTCGGGGAACAAAGTAAACAATCGATTGCCCCGCTTATAGTGGAAGCCGCCGGTCCGGATGCCCCCGAGATCATACAAGCTGCGGCAGCACAGGGATTGACTGTAACGAGTGCCAGAGAACAAGCGGCCAACTTAGGTATTACTCTTCGTGAACTGTTAGGCCTTGATGAGGCGCCAGTGAAGGAGGTAGTAATTACATATGTCAAGAATGGGCCTCTCGTCGAGCCTGCGCAGGAAAAGGATCTACCTCCACAAATGAAAGGTCTGCTGAAATGGTACAAGGGTTACATAAAAAATAAAAACGCCAAAGAATATATTTATGCGGAAGTTAGACATGAGCATCACTTCAAACATTACTATGTACAAATTGAACTGAGTGAATTGTTCCAGCTTTTCAATCTGCGCGAGCTCGACAAATCTATCATCAGTTGCTACGTTCTGTAAGTGATTTATTTCTACCCCATCTCGTTCATATTGCCTGCACTATATATATGTCCTAACTATATTGTTGTGTCCGCTATTATACATGCAGAATGAAGATTAAGGAATGCAGAGTAAGGAACATCCATGATGTTGGGTTCATTGACCCACACATCGTTAATGGACATGTGTTGGAGCATCACCCCGCCGACATGGAGGCAGACCTGTGGCAGTTTCTTACAAAGCAGGAACTCAAAAGTGATATTCTATTTCCTTACCATTTTGGGTGAGTGTTTCTGTCTTGAGCACATTCTCTTTTGTTTACTCCATGCATGGTATGTGGCCGGCTAATCGATGAGTTATGCATGACGTACTGTGCATGTATCGTGTCCGCAGGTTCCACTGGATTCTGCTAGTAATTAAAGTTAACACCTCAGAATGTCTCATCCACGACTCTCTGAATATGGATCCAAAGCTTTGGGGCGGCATGAGAAGAATGCTGCAGAAGTAATTATTTTCATTCATTTGCGCTCTATATCGATCGGCCTATTTCGTTCATTTCCTAATATCAAGTAACTAATAACTCTCTTGTTCATTTAATTTTCTTTGCCTCGTAGGGTTTGGAGACGGTTCGTAGATACAAAGGTCGGTGAATTCAAAAAAGAGCTAGATTTCAAAAGGTCAAAGGCTAAGAATGCTGGGGATATTCAGCCAGCGGGGACCAATCTATGTGGATACTATGTCTGTGAGATGATCCGGAGATACACCTCTGAGCGGGTTCCGAGTGATACCAATGCTCAGAGGAATAACCTCCGGATGATGCTTAGTCCAGAAGCTCGCTTCCGACCACTTCAAGAGGAACTAGCTGGATGGTTCAGCAGGGAAGTCCTCCATCCTAAAGGAGAACACCATTACGAGGACGTAGAACTTTATATGCATTAAATTATGTATGGAAACTTGTTCAAAATTGTATATGGTCATCCGATGATATTGAATATATATTGTATATTCCTCTTGAATTCTTTTTGGTTCTAATTTCAAATTTGTTTGAAATTGTACATTCATATGCATGTATGTAGTACCGTAGAATATGTGAAACTCCTTCAAAATTAAAATAAAGCACAAAAGAAATAAAACAATACAAATTAAACAGAAAACAGGTTTAGGGGGGGGCTAAAACCCTAAACCTGTGGCGGCCTTTAGTCGCGGTTGTTCAGAAGAACCGCGACTAAAGGTCCTCCGCCCCGACGGCCGCCTGGCGCCCACGTGGACGGGCCGTTAGTCGCGGTTCTTAAGCAACCGCGACTAAAGGTGGGGGGCTTTAGTCGCGCTTATTTGGTCGCGGTTGCGCAACCGCGACTAATGGCAGTTGCGAACCGCGACCAAAGGCCTTTTTTCCACCAGTGGGGACACCACCACCTAATTGATTCACAACTATTGGTTGATTATTTCGATTGTAAAAGTTGTGGAGCAAAATGGATTAAAAATGCTTTGACGGACGAGAATGACATGTTCAAGCATCACCGAAATAATTTAAGCTCGATTATGGCATCTCTGTCCAGGATATATTTTTAGGTTTTTAATTTAAATACTGAAATATAAGTTATATGCATATATTTTGAGTCAATAGAAAAACAAACTACCATATTACCGTCTAGGTCATAAAAAAACTACAAATTTTTTTCATTTCCCAAATTATTACGATAAAATTGGCTCACTGTTCCAAAATATCAAGTCACCAAACAATTATAATTTAAGCTCGATTATGTCATCTCTGGCCAGGAGCCCACATGGCAATAGATATAACACCGCTAGTTAAATCGTTTCTTTAACAGCTAACTTACGTGTAGAGCAATGATTTTTTTGGATAAAAATTCTTTCCCCCCGAGAAAAATGTTTTTTGGGGAACAAATTTGATATTTTGAGCCCAAAATATTTTTTATGAAGGGGGGGGGGGTGGGCATGATTTTTTGAGAAAAAGTATTTTCCCCCATAAATTTTTTTTCGAAATAGGTCCCAAAATGTATTTTTTATGATTTGTTTTTCGAAAGATTTGATTTTGTTATTTGTAAAATGTTTACTTAGGGATTTTTTTCGGTGGAAACATTATTATTTTTCGAAAAAGTTGATATTTTTGGCTAAAATGATTTGATTGGGGGAAAATGTTTTTCCCTCCCACAAAAGTTGGATTTTTTGGGGAAACAAATTATCTTATTGGGCGGGGGGCGAATATTTTTTTAAATAAATTTATTTCAGGTGATTTGTTTTTTCAAAAATATTTTTTATCATGAATTGTTGCCCCCCGAAAATTTAGGTTTTTCTAGGTAAATGTTCTTTTGGGAATATTGTTTATTAAAAATTAATTTGTTTTTCAAAAATGGTTTTTTGAGTAAAATAATATTTTTAGGCGATGACAATATAGTTTCAGGGGAGGGGAATGACTTTTTGCGAAAAAATTAAATATTTTTATATAAATATTTATTGTTTTCGATAAAAAGGATTTTTGGTGAAATGGAAGGGACCGATATGTGGGCTCCATCTGTCAGATAAAGTTTAAAGGTAACAATGTTGAATTTAAAGCCAGGTGGGCTCTAGACAGGTGCGCCAAAGATGTCATAACTGAGCTTAAAAGTTAACAGCGAACTAATTTTGTGGTAGTAATTTGGGAAATTAAAAAAAGTGTTTTCTTATGACCTAGCCCGTAATGTGGTAGTTTGTTTTGCTATTTACTCATATATTTTTTGTTGCATATTACAAATGTTTTTCTAACCAAATTGAAGACCTAAATATCCATGTCCGACTTATAAACCCAATCGAAGGGAGGCTATTTTTATTAAATCATACATTTTTCATTACTTAGAATAATAATTGTGATCGACAAGGACTAATTGGTCACAGGCGAGCCGATTAGTACCCGACCGGCCCATTCGCCATGCAGTCGGCCTCACCGATGCCGACAGGCCTTTCGAGCATGCCGATGCCGACAGGGCGTCCCTCATAAGTGTCATGAAACATGTTATCACTAAGGAACCGTGCAAAAATTACATGAAATATTTTTGTAAAATGAACATTTCTATTGATAAAATATTTTTGTGAAAAAAGGTTAGAATATATATAAACATTTTATTTTACATGCTATGTATTTGACACATGATGATCAATTTTCGAAATATACGATGATTTTTTATTACATGTTGAATATTATTTAAATGATCATATTTTTTAATAATGATAATTAATTTTAATGCACTATGCTCATTTTTTAAATATATGTTGAATAGTTCCTGATGCACAAGTTGAATACTACTGAAATATACATGTGAATGGGTTTTCCCTTTTTTTTTCCTTTTCTTCACTTGAAAATGATAAAAATATTTTTAAATGAATATTTTTTACAACACAAACATGATGAACATTTTTACATGCTAAACATTATTATTAATCATGTATAAAAATGGCCAGTGTGTGTTTTAAAAATGTTTCATTGTCATCTTGTTGGCTTTGGCGGGGCCGGCTGCATGGGCCGATCTCCAATTAGTCCCTATCGGCCGGCTTCGCCGTGCTCAATTAGTTCCTAACGGGAGAAAAGGACAACTCCACCTAATCAATCACTTGATTCTAATGTGTTTTTTTCTTTTGTAATGTGATTTTACTTTCATCAAGTTTCTTTTCATGTAAAGATTGTGACCTTTTTTTCAAACAAAGACTGTTATGAAGGCCAAAAAAAGAAAAGAAAAAACACATTTGCTAATATTCAACCACCTATCATTTATTGGAATCAGTCAATTTCTTCTTCTTTTTGTGTATGTTTGTGTTAGTTTTCCTTTCTTTGTGGGTGTGTGGCGCTCTGTACAATGTGTTGTGTGCATATGCATGCGTCGAGGTGCGTGTATGTGTTTTATTACGTTCTATGTGTTTCTTTATTTAGTGAACATGTATCCATCATAGACATGCCTGTGGTAGTTCCTCCATTTTTTTCATCGCATTCACTTATTCCACAACTGAAAAAAATCAATAAATCAGACACTCGTAGACCGTCTATTAATTTGAATCAGAGGGGTTATTTTTATTCATTTTGTTTGTCGAACTAATCCTATTTCTGTTTTAAAGTTGACTCGCTTTGCAACATTGAAACTTGAGAAAATATGTCTGATCATGATGGACTGCCCCGGCCGAGGGCCTCTCGAACATCCGTGTGGTCACCGACTCCCGGTATACAGAAGGCAGGCCACGACATCACCACTAAAAAAATACCACGACAGCAACGTTAAAGGCGGCAATGGGGGTTGACAGAGAAAGTATCCTATGGAAACCGAGTTTTGGTGGAAACCGGTGAAAACCATTTGGAAATGAGATTTTTAATGTTTAGAAAAATCCAAAAAAAATGTGGGATGTTGAGAGGAGCATATTCTAGTACCATGCAAAATTTGAAATCGAAAACACATTTCCAAATGCGAGAACTGAAAATCACAAAACCAGCGTTGAATAGTGTCGGAATAGTGATTTGGATTTTTGATGCTATTCAACGCTGGTTTTGTGATTTTCAGTTCTCGCATTTTGAAATGTGTTTTCGATTTCAAATTTCGTATGGTACTAGAACATGCTCCTCTTAACATCCCACATTTTTTTTGGATTTTTTGAAACATTTAAAACTTCATTTCCAAATGGTTTTCATGGATTTTTCAGTCTGGTGATCTCGCCTTCTATGTGTGTGTGCGTTACGAGACCTGCCTAGCGCCTACCGGTGGCAAAAATGGTTCTTGACAACTTTTTATTTTTATCTGAACTTGTAGTTATTTCTTTCCAGAATTTATTTTCATAGTTCTTTCTAAATTGTCATGTACTCCTACATGAGGGTTAAAAAACAAAGAACCAACGCATATGAACGCATGCACTCCACCACCATTAACGCACTTGTCGATGTCATACAAAACCCATTGCAAGAGCTGGAGAAAAGGACATCACCACCTTACTGATCACATTCATTTTTTCAGTCGCCTTGTCGACCACTCCTGTCTAATGTGATTTCACTTTCATCAAGTTGCTTTCCACCATTTTCTTATGTGCACCTTGACATCTTATTAATTTTTTTCTATTCAACCTGAGACAAAACTGTTATGAAGGCCGGAGAAAGGAACAAAAGTTAAATAAATTGTGAGATTGTGACTTCCAAACAATACATGATACATGATATACACGCATTATTATTTCATCGCCCCTCTATCTCGGTGAGAGTAACACTGTTCACGGAAGTTTGAATATCATCTCCGATCTCCACTGCTTCAACGCTCCGTCGTGCAAAGTATGTTGGTCGATCTGGGGTTGGAAGTGTGGTGCTTCCGTTCTCTAGGACGAAAACAACAGACGACATGAGGGACCTATCATCTGGGTTGTCTTGCACACACAAGAGTGCTACGTGGATGCAAAGCAGAACTTCGTCAAATGAACAAGTATCCATGATCGATGAGTCTGGTAGTTCCTTAGTCTTCTCTTCCTTCCACATATTCCATGACTGAAACAATGTTTTGTCAGAAACTTTGTACACATTAAATGTTGAACTTGAGAGAAGCAATGTTTATACTTACATAGACTATGAGACCAGAGAAGCCCATCGTTTGACTATTAGAGTTTCTCCTAATACCAGTTACAACCTCCAATAGTAAAACACCAAAGCTATAGACATCAGACTTGGTAGAAAATGCACCTTCCATTGCGTACTCCGGAGCCATATAACCACTGCTTCATCATTTCGATTGTAAGTGTTATTGAATCGGAGCATAATTGATTCAAAATCTAAAATTATTATTTTCAAAGGATACTCACTATGTCCCAACAACACGTTGGGTATTTGCATTTTGTTGGTTATCTTTGAAGATCCTTGCCATTCCAAAGTCCGCTATCTTGGGTTTCATCTCTGCATCTAGCAAAACATTTCCAGCTTTAAGGTCTCTGTGAATTATGGTTAGTCTTGAATCTTGGTGGAGGTAAAGAAGTCCCTTTGCGACCCCTTTTATTATACTAAACCGTGTTGCCCAATCTAGCAACATTTTTCTTGAATTGTCTGTAAACAGAAGAAAATATGATTTCCCCGCAAAAACGAAGGACCAAATATGATTGGAAAATATGCTGGTATTTTAGGAAATTATGATTTGTTTTATAATCTGTACCAAAAAGGATGGCATCTAAGCTCTTGTTAGGTAGGTACTCATAAATTAGAAGCTTTTCATCTCCCTCCGCACAACACCCGAGAAGTTGAACCAAGTTTCTATGTTGTAATTTGGCAATTAGAATTACTTCATTCGTGAACTCCTTTGTTCCTTGTTGAGAATCCCTACTTAGTCTCTTGACAGCAACTTCTTGATTACCTAACAATCCCTGGAGAATTTAAATGTAAAACATAGGTGTTTGTTACATGATCCTCTCAATTCTATTGATTACGTAATGAATAATTAATGATTACCACACGTGTTACCTTGAATACTTTACATGATCCTCTCAATCCCTACTATTAACTTAGCTAGTCTGTTTAGCTCTTGGTGGAATGGAATTGAACCAAAGACAGCCACACGTATTCGAGTCGGAGTATGTACATTACTTTGGGCCATTTGGAACTGTCGGAATGATGTTGTCTTTAACCATAAGAACATTACCAATTTTTTGTTGGTTATCTTCAGGACTCACTCTTGGTCCCATAATGTAATATCATTTTTAATGCTAGTCTAGCTTAAAAAAGGATACTACATTATAATGTAATATCATTTTTAATGCTAGTCTAGCTTAAAAGACGATACTACATTATGAGACGGAGGAAGTACCAGTCAGACTAGTGACTGAAACATTAAGCTATACCGGCCCGGCTGCTATAGAAAAAGAAATCATTTCATTAAAACTCTAAACTATGGTTTATATACCCAGTAAGTCTAGCTAGCGCTAAACCATTTGTTACGTTTCTTTATGGAGTCACTCAGAGCAAAGGGAATTTGATCTCTTTAGCCTCAGCTTCGGTGTGACTTTGACTATTTGCTCTCTCTTTCATTGTACCTGATATTTTGCCCCTCTTAGTTTGGACTTGAATCATTTTTTGTAATGACAGATATTTGTTTTTTGTCGGCACAGCATGCTGGGGTGGTGGGAGATGAAATAGTCCGGTCTTCTCTATATGTGATCTTGTTTCCCCTAAAAGTTGTGATCTTGTTTGCCAACAACTATAGTTGATTACTGCTTTTGGGACGAGGATGTGACCAAGGTAAACTTATTAAATTTGTGTGTCTCAAAATATCGTGCAGAATAAAAGTGATTCTCGAATCAATGGTCAATCTTTTGATTTAATTTAGTGTGAGTTCGGGATGCAGATTTGTGCTTATAACCTTTGAATTGATGAAGAACCACTAACCGTACCGTGGTTAATATGTGTACATCATCGTTAATTTTCTATGTTCCCTTTCTGAATTCGAATGAAGTGTTCGAATCGAGTAGTTTTAATATGATCCCTCTTACCTCTTGTTTTAACATGGGAAGTAAGATGGCAAGAGTAGATCTAAGTCATTGATTTCGTCAAGTAGTGAACCTGATTAACTTTTACCTTCCTACCTCGCATAAAAAAGAGGGGGTAAGAGATACCATGTAAAAATTCTCGAACTTCGAGCATCACATAATCATTAATATTGATGTACAATCACTTTCATCGAATAGCTTTTTCATCACATATCAAATTGCATTTCAGGTGTATCTCATTATCTTGTTTCTGCTATTGCGACTGTTGTCGATGCCAAAAAACAGATAGAGAACACATCAAAGTTAATGACTTCTAAACAACGCATGCCAATTTTTCTGCGTCACACATTAATTCTTTCGCTAGTGTGCGACACATATAAAGTTACTTCCAAGAGTATTTGGATGTATCTAGAACAGAAACAAATATCATCTCATCGCCCCTCTATCTCGGTAAGTGTAAAACTATGCACGGAATTTTGAATATCATTTCTCATGTTCTCGATATGAGAACTTTGTCGTGCAAAGTAGGCGGGGGGATTTGCATCTGGAAGAGTTGTGCTTCCATTCTCTAGGACGAACACAACATAGGACATATGTGGTCTGTTATCTGGGTTTTCTTGAACACACAAGAGTCCTACATGGACACAAAGCAAAACTTCATCCGGTGAATAAATATCCATGATACTTGTGTCCAACAAATCCTCAGCCTTCCCTTCCTTCCACATATTCCATGACTGGAACAATCAAGAACAGGTAAATATTAATCTATTTGTAGAACTAAAATGCTTCAAAATTTTGATCCGCTTTCATTGAATAAAAACTTGAGATAAGCCTTGTGCACACTCACATAGACAGTGAGGCTAGGGAAGCCCATGGTTTGACGATAGGAGCTTCTCCTTATACCAGTTACAACCTCCAGAAGTAACACGCCAAAGCTGTAGACGTCAGACTTGGTAGAGAAGACACCTTCCATTGCATACTCAGGAGCCATGTAACCACTGCATGATCAATTATACGAGGTATTGAAACGGAGGTTAATTATTCAAAATTAACATTAATTTCCCCATTTGATACTCACTATGTTCCAACAACGCGTTGGGTATTTGCATTTTGTTGATTATCACCAAAGATCCTCGCCATACCAAAATCTGCTATTTTAGGTTTCATATCCGCATCTAGCAAAACATTTGCAGCTTTGAGATCTCTATGAATTATAGTTAGTCTTGAATCTTGGTGGAGGTAGAGAAGTCCCTTAGAAACCCCTTTAATTATATTAAATCGTGTTGCCCAATTCAACAACACTTTTCTTGAATCATCTGTACAAAGAAGCAAACCGTAAGAAGAATAAAAAACGCTTATAGTGTTTAAGGCAATTATGTTGTGTTGATGAAACATGTACCGAAAAGGGTAGCATCTAAGCTCTTGTTAGGTAGATACTCATAAATCAACAACTTTTCATCTCGCTCCCCACAACATCCAAGAAGTCGTACCAAGTTTCTATGCTGCAATTTGGCAATAAGAATTACTTCATTCTTGAATTCCTTTGTTCCTTGTTGAGAATCCTTACTTAACCTCTTGACAGCAACTTCTTGACCACTCAACATTCCCTAGAGAATTTGAAGGAAAAATATTGATTTAATTTGTTTACACAAACTACAAAATTCTAACGATTTAAGAATATATAACAGGCTGTTACAAAATGAGTTACCTTGTAAACTTTGCCAAAACCTCCTTGTCCTATCATACAAGTATCAGAAAAATTGTTCGTTGCTTGCGCAATTTCTTCAAATCTTGCAAATGGAAATTGATGCTCATGGGGAGGGTTTCCTTCCCGAAGTTCACAAGAGTTACTCATACTATCGAACATTGTAATCTTGTCCTTTCTCCATTTTTTGTTCTTGCCTGCTCCTACAATGCTATAGTCACTTTTTCTCTAATAGACATATCAACATATAACAAAAATAAAAGGTTCTATAAGATTCGACAAGGAGGTGCCAAACCTCCCATAGATTTCAAATCATGGGGAAAATCAGCTACTTATCTTTATTTTATACCTATTGAGCAATCGCGTGTACACTTAGCATCGTTGGATCTCCAAGAATGTATTTCATCATTGCTCAACAGGAGAGTCTTGAGCTCAAGGTCCCCTCTGCCTTTGGACTCGATGAGTAGTATCCTTAACCTACTCTTATGGAAGGCCAAATCCCATATACAAATTCTATGACTGTCCCTTGGCTCCAATATTTGATAGAAGGATAGCATTCAACCTCTTTCACAGGGATGTCTGCTTGACGTTTTATGATCTATATAATTGATGTTCGTTTACTATTTCATGTATGAGCTCACAAAACAAGAGCAATTAAACCATGGTGCACTTTTTTCACAAGGAAAAAGAGAGATCTAACAATAGGATGACCGCCTTGCATATGAGATGCAGTTCACATGTTAAGTCCTCTTCCTAGCCTTTACCCCTCCTTGAACCCACCATGTGATCATACGTATAATCCATCGCTCTTGTTTCCAGTAGCTAGTCGAACCCGAATATGGTTCTCTACAATGTGGACTCCCAGCAAGCTTAAACTATATATGAGCGGCTATTTGCTCTAGTTGTTTTTTGTGGATTCAAGATTTGAAGCCCAAGGACAAGGTACAATAATACATGAATTATGATGTATTCAAATGGATTATCTAGCTGTTGGGGAGGGGGGGGGGGGGGTATGTACCTTTGAGTTTTATCCATGCCAACCAAACGCTAAGCACCAAAACAGCACTTCCTAGAACTGACATCACAGTCCTCACAATATTTCCCTTTGCCCTTCTCCCTGTGTAGTACAATACATACATAGCATAACAAAGACAAACCATGGAAGTAAAGTATTTGAGTGAACTAGTACATGGATAGATGTGGTACCATCCAAGCCTGCAAGCCGGAGATAGAGTGTCTCGGTGGCAACCAAAAGGTCTCCGCCAAACTTTTCAGTGTCAACCAACTCCCCTGCCCATATCAAGCACCTTCTCACGTCTCCTCCAGACCTACTGTTGCTCAGGTTGGCGAAGGCATACGCTACACAGGAGCAATTGCGAGTGCACTCTATCGCACAATCCTCTTGCGTGCTATTGTTGGCGCCAACAAGCATGAACTTGTCAGGTGACTTCATATCCGGCAAGGCCAAGAAGCTATCAGCACACCCATGCAATGGCTTCACGCGCTGGCATCCCAATGAGTACCTGCCACTGGTCCACTCCTCTATGCTTACCGGCTTAAAGCCGTCGAGGCACTTACAAGTCGGGATCGCCGTGGCATCACAGAAGCCATTTGGGCCGCAGGAGCCATAGGTGTTGCATCCGGGAAATGGCTACTTCTAGAGGACGACCCACTCAGATGTCTTGCTGCTCCAGCTCTGGAGCTGATACTCGCCAAAGTATGTCAGGATGTACCTGGTGTGCGGGGCGCCGTCGGAGAAACTGTAGGTGAAATAGATCTCATCTTTGTTGTCGACGACGGCGAGATAGGAGAAGACATCTGTGCTGGCATTGGCCTGGTGTTGATGTCCACCTGACACCTGGTACCCCGTCCATGGAGGGGTACGGACCACCGGGCGCGTCCCGTCCCAGATGAATACCTGGAGGAATGTGTTTGTGTCACCGCCCAAGGAGTATCGCCCCGATGAGGGGTCACCTGGGCCCTTCCAGGACACTAGACGCTGCCCAACACCTGTCTTGTAGCCAATCCGAACCTTCATGCCAGAAAGCAACGTGTCGGTGAGGTGGTCGAAGCTCTGCCACAGCACGGTGCCATTTGAAGATCGGATAATGAGGTTGCCGGTGTTCAGAAGCACAGCGGCTGGGGAAGACGAGCCTGTGGCAATGACGGCGCCATCACCATTGGTTGTCATCCAAAGGACCCGCCCGCCCCGATCACCGTCAGACAAAACAAGATTGGATGTGTTGGTGAGGGAGAGCATTGATGTTGTGCTGTTGGTGACCCGGGTTTCTCGGTTGGCGACCCACACCACCGTGAGGTCAGGAATGTCATTGTACCATATACCAAGGTACAACTTGGCAGGTGTACTTGTGGAGTTTGATGGGGAGAAGAAGCCTAAGGCAAAGGCACCATTGTCGGAGACAATGGTGTTGCCAGGGGAGAGAGGCTTGCCAGGGACGAGCCGGTCTACCGACGCACACAACGGCAGGATCAGAAGGATCAGCAGCGCAGTGCAGCAGGTTAGAGCCGGCCGATCCATCGATCGATCAGGCCAAGAGATCTAGAGCTAACTAGCTATGCTATTTAAGCTGCCAAGAGAAGTATAAGTACTTGCATAGAGCCTTGGTCTACACGCAAGAAAAAGCTTTGGCAAACGGCAACATCCAATCCAAGTATGTTCTATGGGGGAAGAAGATGATTGAATAATGCAAAGTGTGTTGACATTTCAGCTGTCTACGTAGCAGTGGAGCTGGGATGCTACCGTCACTGTGACTAGTCAGACTGTACACTGAAATACTAGTATTAACTTGTACGACAGAAGTGCAGTCGGAGGCCTAGCTTATCGGGTCAAGTCTCAAGTTTACCAACCAAGGCCGTGTCCAGTGGCCATCTAGACGCAGCGACGTACCTTGGGGTCTCTCTCCTTGATCTAGTCACGGCTTAACAAATGTTGTAAAAATAAATAGTCACAGCTTACCAAGTCATTTACAACATAAGTAGTTTTTTAAAAATGGTTAGCAGCATGGTAACGCAACTGGAACTGGACTTCATAACTGAAGTTTGAAAATAGATGGCTTCTAGAAAGCATATGGTCAAATTTGAGTACTAACATAGCGTAGCGCAGGTACGGCCGAGCGAGCGCAGCGTTCGCTAAAAAAAACTAATCCTCTAGCGCAGTCGCAGCGCAGGTCGCCTCACAAACACATTCTTCACTGCTCTCAACTCTGTCTCTCTCCTCGTTCCTGTTCTCCCCCCTCCTTCAATCACTGCGACCATGGCGCGCAACCGTGCGCCCTTGCCGTTGAGAACTCACCGGAACTAATGGAGAAGAGTATGATGTTGATTTCCAACATACCCTTCCTACATTTACAACGGTCAATCAAACCCCCCTCTATATATACCTAGGTTTGCTCATTTCCCTCATCTGATTTGGCTCGATGTAATTCCCCTGCTTGCTCAATCTAACTCTCGAATCCCGTGATCCATATTACCTAGTGGCTTAAGAGCTGAGTATTGAGAGTGAAAAGTGGATTGAATGAGCGCTGGGACCGAATAAGATTTCCATTTGAAGGAGATTGTTGGTGCGTGGTGGATTTGGATTCATCTCAATGTCATCGTGGGCACGGGGCGACAAGCGACATCGCAAGCAACCAATCAACATGGCCATAATTATCCTGGTGTTCCTGTTTCAATTTTATGCCTTAGTTCATGTAATGTTTGTGTGCTATATTTTTGTGCTAAGATGTCCTCTAAAAAACACATATCTAAGCATGAATAATGTTAACTGCTGAGTAGAAGCAATTGCTTCTAATTATTTTATGTACATACGCCTCTGTTCTGGGTCCGTGCGGGCCTGTGGCTGGAGGCTGCAGCGGCAGGTGGCGCCGGGATGCCTGGTGAAGCCAGTTGCTTGGCACCATGGTGGTGCCGGTGGCCGGTCAGGAGGCGGCGGGCTGGATCCACACCGGCCAGTCTCGTCGTCTCGGATTGAATAAAGGTGGATGTCCTAGAGTTTCAAACTGCGTGAGGAAGAAGATCTGCCTGACACTTCTCCTCTTTGATCTGGGCGGAGTGACGGGTTCCGGAAGGCTCCGCCGGTGATTTCCCTTGGGCATATGCCTGGAGATTGCTGGATCGGGTGGGAGTCGGTCGCAACGCAAGGAGTAACGCGAAGCTCTTCTTCTGTTTCCATCATGGGTGAATCCATGGTGAAGTTAGAGGTGAGAATGTCATGAAGGCTAAGATTGGAGGACTTGCAATGGTGATTGGAGTCTTTGCGTCGATGAGGAACTGGCTCGGAGTTTCAGAAATCGTGGCAACAGTATGTAAGCGAGGGCGACAACACATGTGAAGTTAAAAGTCCTACCTTTTCAGGATGAAAATCCAAGGTCTGGCCTTAATTGGTTGTGCCTGGCAACGGTCTTACTGAAGACATTGTTTTGAGAGCGGGGACTATCTTCAGGGTGAAAACCCAAGGTCTGGCCTTAATTGGTTGTGTCTGGCACTGATTCCTTTTTGAAGGCGTTGCTTTTGAAGAATTCGACATCAGGTGTTGACTTGGTGGTGGTTGTGTTGCTGCTGCAAGGATTGTAACTCTGTAGCGGGACATTTATTTTTATTTTTTCTCTTTTTGTTTTGGTTGGCTGAGTGCATCCGTACTGCCTTTTGGATAGTGCGTAGTTGTAGAGACCGGGTGTAATTGGTATCTTTTCGATATTAATATATTCTCCTTTCCAAAAAAACGCCTCACTATATGAGCTTGCACCAGGTCCTTGACATGTCAGGGCCGAACCTGCACCCACGCAACACCCTAGCACACCTAAGCTCCACGACAACGCCCTCAAGAGGGTAGACGGCGCAGAGCATCGCCGCTGCTGAGAACATCCGGAAAAAGGTCTGCACCCGAAACCTTGACATGGAGAGCAGATCCACAACGTCTTCAAGACCACACACACCCATGGATTTCACCGCCGCCGCCTAGGCACGGGCCTTTCGCTCGACAACTCGCCCGTGCCATCGATACAACGATAAACATATGATGAGCCCAAAGTCGAAATCGAAGAACACCTATACTTATCATGGTATAAACCATGCCTAGATTCCTGAAGACCGATTTTCATGAAAAGGTCGATACGATATGACTAATAGTACGAAATCCAGGCAGACTGAGAATATACACCTCTGGATGACCTAAGAACCAAAAGATATGCTCGTATAATACTGGTTCTGCCCCTCTTGTGGGATAAAAAAAGGTTATATTAAAGTTTCAATCAGTTAATAACATTGTAATTTTCCTCGGCAATACCGGAAGTGATTATAAAAGTTGGAATGTTGTCACTAGAACAAACCATGCAAAAAGGGTAATCTATGCATAGTCATTCCAGGTCCACACATGTTGAAGATAGTTGTTATAAAATTGATAGAACCTAAAATTGATGAAATACCTAATAGATGAAGACTAAAAATTTCTAAATCAACTGCCCCTTCGGGGTGGCTGGTAATACCACTTAAGGGATGATAGACCGTCCACCCAATGCGGTTGCCCACTTCTACAAAGTCTGAGCGCTTAATAGGAGCAAGAGACTTGGTGGCAACAACCATAATGATATGTTATTTAATCACAGAAATGCCATGTCAAGTGCACCTATCGGAATCGGAACAAACCAATTACCAAATTCACCTATCATCGTTGGCATCTAACCATAAAAAAGATGATTAAAAAATCATGAGCCATTATTATTAAATTATAAAGTTGATGATTCCCACAAAAATTTTAATGTCGAGCTAATTCCCTACGAATCAGTATGCGGAAGCAATTTATCTGTTGCATGTATTCATGGAGGTGTCCCCCTCCCCTCATCACACCGAGTATTCAAGATGTCGGTGCACAAAGTAAACGCTGTGATCCCTAGCATTGGGGCATCACAAGTTCACAACCACACCGAGTATTCCAAGATGTTTTGAAGAAGATGTAGATTCTCTCCAGGTACTGGTGCCCGATGCAACTTTTCCTCGGGTCCAACCTCGTGCACACCATCCCCTCTGCAGTAGGTGTTACTTATGGTTGCATTTCAAGATCATGACAACTATCGCACAGAGAGGATTGACTTCGACGACGCCAAGTTTGATATGCCATACAATGGCATGCTTGGGTGTCCGACGCTCGCCAAGTTCATGATTGTGATGCACTATTCCTACCATACGATCAAGTTGGTCGGTCCGCGTGAAGTCTGTTCATGTTTATCACTATCATGTGTTAAATATTACTCACAGTGAAGCGGAAACAAAAGGAACTTCCTACGGGTTCGTATCATATAAAGTCCATTCATATTTATCGCTATCATGAAAATAAAAGGGCACATTGAGTCTAAAAAATGTTTCCGTGAGAAATAAATTGTTTTTTGTGAAATTCATCTTCCAGATTAGTGTAAAAGCATGGACTGTGTACCGCTAAAAGTCCAGTACTTACACAGGGTGATGCACGCTAAATTTTGCGACTATCTTGCCATTTTTCAAACAAGTAAACACCAAATAAATATAAGAGCGACAATACCTAATCAGTTGTATCGACTGTAAAGGCCACCTTCATTGATTTTTTTTTCTTATAGTCCTACATATGTGCAATGTCTTAATACTTTCTTAACAAAAACTACTATATTGAGGTCCGAGATGGAATATAAAACATATTTAAAGATCACGAATTCTGAACAACATGATATATTACTATTTTGTTATTTTTGGAAAATACATATCACTAGTTTGTGAGCCATACAACTTACAACGATACTAGGTACATATGTAAAAATGAGGAAATTAAAAATTATTTCATCGTCCATCTATCTCGGTAAGAGTAAAACTATTCACGGAAGACTGAATATCATTTCTTATTTGATCCACTTCAGCACTTCGCCGTGAAAAGTAGGCAGGAGGATTGGGGGCTGTAAGTGTTTTGCTTCCATTCTCTAGGATGAACACAACAGACGACATGAGTGGCCTGTCATCTGGATTATCCTGAATACACAAGAGTGCTACATGCACGCAAAGCAAAACTTCGTCTTGTGATATATTTGTGATAGATGAGTCTGGCAGTTCCTCAGTCTTCTCTTCGCTCCACATATACCATGACTAAAACAAGCAAGCACATCACATCAATATTTTATTCTTTCTTTCAACAGAAAATCTACTTTGGATTGATTCGTTTTTAGAAACGAAACTTGATAGAAGTCTTGTGTGTACTCACATATAATGCAAGGCTAGAAAATCCCATAGTTTCGCAACTGGAATTTCTCCTTATACCAGTTATAACCTCCAGTAGTAACACACCAAAGCTGTAGACATCAGACTTGGCAGAGAAGACACCTTCCATTGCATACTCAGGAGCCATGTAGCCACTGCTTGATCATAACATAAGAATATAATTATGTAATGGGAATTGATCTTAGTAATAATAAATAAAATTCAATGATCACTCACTATGTTCCAACTACACGTTGAGTATTTGCACTTTGTTGGTTATCACCAAAGATTCTCGCCATACCAAAATCCGCTATCTTGGGTTTCATATATGCATCCAACAAAATATTTCCAGCTTTTAGGTCCCTATGAATTATGGTGAACCTTGAGTCTTCGTGAAGATATAAAAGCCCCCTTGCAACCCCTTTAATTACACTAAATCGTGTTGCCCAATCCAGCGACAATTTTCTTGAGTTATCTAAAAAGGAAACAAATTTAAGCAAAAACCAAATGGAGTTGTCGTTGCAAAATTACGGTTTGTTATTAGCATATGTACCAAAAATGGTAGCATCTAAGCTCTTGTTGGGCAGATACTCGTATATCAAGAGCTTTTCATCTCCTTCGTCACAACATCCAAGAAGTCGAACTAAGTTTCTATGTTGCAATCTTGCAATTAGAATTACTTCGTTCCTGAATTCTGATGTTCCTTGTTGAGAATCTCTACTTAGCCTCTTGATTGCAACTTCTTGACCACCTAATACTCCCTAGAGAAATATACTGAGCCTTACATATGAATAAATGCAATTCTCCAATTTCGCGGGAATAACATGAACTGCGTATTGAACAAGATACCTTGTAAACTTTACCAAATCCTCCTTGTCCAATCTTACATGCTTCGGAGAAATTGTGGGTTGCGAGGACAATTTCTTCAAAATTTACAAATGGAAAATCTTGATCATGAGTGTTTTCTTCCCCGAGTTCATCAGAGGTGAGCATACAACCCAATCTTTTATTCTTGTGCTTTCTCCATATATCTTTCTTGCCTGCTCCCACAATGTAATGGTCAATCAAAACCATATGCATAAGAGAGAAATTGTTATATTTGGTCTATGAATTGTTGATGTTGTTGATGCCCTTTATGAATTCACAAGTCTGGAGGAAATAACCGACGAGGCCAGTTGCCACCATGTCAAAATCGCACATAGAAAATAAGGTGCCACTTGACATAGAAAACGAGTATACATGTTTGAGAAACAGATTTAGCATCCCCTCTAATAATGCAGATGCACACCCACACACATGTGCACGCCCACACACACACCCATAGATAGATAGATAGATAGATAGATAGATAGATAGATAGAGAGAGAGAGAGAGAGAGAGAGAGAGAGAGAGAGAGAGAGATCTATATTTAGAGACTCTATCATGTATACTTCATATTAGTGCTAGAGGCCCCCCTTTATCGTTACATTAGCGGGTAAAATGGCCCCAAAACATATATAAAAATTGTATCTGCTCTATTTACATATTCAAGCGACTTGGAGGATATATTTGAACTGGGGTTATATTCTGATAACGAATTCTCATAAGGTTGCTTTTATTTTGCGGGTAATTCTCCTAAGGTTGTTGAATAAAACTCTTTGTAAGTACATTTAAATAAACATACCTTTGCGTTTGAACCATGCAAAAGATATGCATATGAGTACAAGAAAACCAATGCTTAGAACTGGCAGCACAATCCTGATTGAATTGCTCTTTCTCCCTTTACCTGTGCCATGCATACATCAGAAAAATATGACTGATACAACTACACGTATGTTAGCGAAGATAAAATAAACAGTGCAAATGACAAAACTAGTAGTAGTAGTTTGTTGCCACCAGATGTATTCATACCTGCAAGTCGGAGATAGAGTGTCTCTCCACCAAGCTCTGCGCCTATCTTTCCGGTGTCTATCAAATCCCCTGCCCACACCAGACACATAGTCGTGTCTCCTCCGGCGCCGCCACTACTGATGTTGCGGTACACGTACCCCACACAGGAGCAGTTGCGGTTGCACTCTGCCACACACTCTTCATACGTACGTCTGCCCCCTCCGACGAGCGCAAATTTACCCGGTGACTTCATCCCCACCAAGGCCAAGTATCTGCCGCTGCAATCCTGCAACAGCTCCTTTCGCCGGCACCCAGACAGGAACCTCCCACTGGTCCACTCCTTCGTGTTTGCTGGCTCGAAGCCTTCTAGGCACTTGCAAGTTGGGATCGGCACCTCGGTCTCGTCACAGTAGCCATACGGGCCACAATAACCGTAGCGATTGCATTGAGCAGACGGCCACTTCGAAACAACAGCCCACACCGAAGACCTGCTACTCCAGACCTCAATCTGCAAATCACCAGAATAGGTCAACACTGACCTTGTGGGCGGGGCACCGTCGGAGAGGCTATATGTGGCGTAGATCTCATCACCATTGTCGACGATGGCTACATACATGATAAGACCACTGATGTTCATGGCCCCTGTTAACTGTTGTCGGCCTATGCTCCTCACTTGGTACCCCGTCCATGGGGCACTACGGGACACCAAGTTTCCTCCGTCCCACAAGAATGCTTCGAAGGGCGTGTCCGGGTCGACGCCGTAGGAGAAGCGCCCCGGCGAGGGGTCGTCGGGGCTCTTCCAAGATACTAAGTGATCGCTAGTGTCGTGTATGTTGTACTTGATCCGGATCTTCATCCCGGGGAGAAGCGTGTCGGTGCGGTGGTCGAAGCTCTGCCAAATCATGGTACCATTTGACGACCGGATGATGAGGTTCCCGGTGTTCAGAAGCACTGCCGTTGGGGGAGACACCTCTTGGGTGGTGTTCACGTTGGCCGTCATCCAAAGGACACGACCACCGTTACTACCTTCCGAGATAATGAGATTGGAGGTGTTGGTGAGAGAGAGCATCGGTGCAGAGGTAGTGTTGTTGGTGACCGGGGTTTCACGGTTGGCCACCCACACAACCGTGAGCTTGGGGATGTTGTTGTACCATATGCCAAGGTATAACTTAGCTGGAGTGGAGTTGGAGGGGTTGAAGAAGCCCAAGGCGAATGCACCACCGTCGGAGACGATGATTGTTCCAGGGGACAGCGGCTTGCCGGGGACAAGGCGGTCGTTGGAAGCGCTCGAGGGCAGGAACATAACGATCAGGGCTGTGGTGTAGCAGCCGAAGGCTGGCCAATCCATCGATCAGTTAGGCCAAAATCTTAATTACCAAGCTGTATGTAGCTATAGGCTATATATTGATCCTGCTAAATGGAGAAAGCACTTGCGTGGAACCTTGGTATCATAAAGTAGAAAACGGTATCGTGAACGAAGCATCCACGAATGTCCGATCGCCGAAGCAGATGATTAACTAATGCAAACTTGCCCGATTTTTAAAGATCTGGTTTTGAAGTCAGCGTGTGTTTAAATTTATAATTCAGCTGTGGACTACCAACGTCACTGGTACGTATTCTTTTTGTGCTAAGCTAGTATAAATTTTGTGCTAAATAAACGATATTTATTATGAATCGGAGTGAATAGTAGGCTATTGATGGTGCTAATGGTTGGTGTGCATCGAGCCTAGCTTGGTCACAAGAGAAAAAATTGCTCTCACGACTTGTTCAGCATTATATATCCACATGTTGAAGTAGATGATTCAACAATGCAAAGTCTTTTGGAATTACGGTAGATTGGCTTGGAGTGGTTGAGAGTGTGTTGGGTTGGAGTTGACATCTCAGTTGTTCACGTCGGAGTTGGGATGTCACCGTCACTTGCTTACGTGTCAGACGAGTGACTGAAATTTTAAGCTATACCAGCTGGACTGCTATTGCCCCGATGACCTTGGGTATTGCTTGAAATAAAACCATTCCATTAAATTCTAAACTGTGATTTGAACTTAATATTATCTTATAGTTTAGTATGAGGTCATTCAGAGTAGTGGGATTTTGCTATTTAACCCTTTTTTTTGTGACTGACGATTTGGTCTCTATTTCATTTTAACTGATTTTTTCGTCTTTTTCCGGCACCTTAGTTTAGACTTGGATCGTATTCTTATGGTTAGAATTTTGTTGTGGCCATCGTTCTCGTGTAGTGGGAGATGAAACTGTGAAAATTGTAGTTAGGCTGAATATTGTAATGTATTCCGGTGTATTGATTTGACCCTCACATGGGGTATATATAGAGATACAATGAGGAAGAGAGACTTGGAGTACAAGACAAGTAATACATCCTTAACTCTAATCTATCTCTAACTCATATCTCTATCTTTAAACCAATGTATATTCTAACAGAAACTAGTCAAGTCTTCTCTATGTGATCTTGTTTTTTTCTTGCAATTGGTTTTTGCTTTTGGCAACTAAACTTATGAAATCTTTATGTCTCAAAAATATCATGCCAAAACCAAAAGTAAATTTTGAATAAGTTATCGAAAAATTTCGACCACTTACCAACAATGGTGTACTTGCCGAAAACGATGCGAGAAAAGAATCTTGATCACCCAAAAATATAGGGAATTATTTATATATATATTTCATAACTAAGAGTGGACTAGGAAATAAATAATTGATGGGAAATAGCAAGGCAATATAGGTGAAATGACATAAAATTGACATCCTAAATAAGCTTGTTGCATAATGATCTTCGCTAGGACCATATAGGTGAAAGGACACACAATTGATGTTCGCACATTATCACCAAAGAGTAAATTACAACATAATATGAAAACATTAAACTTTACTCAATTTCACATGGTCACGAGAAATAACTCCCCCCCCCCCACCAGTCCTCACTAACGTACTCCTGTATTAGAAATGTCTGAAGTCAAACTCTCAAAGTTTGACCAAATATAAACAAAAAATTATTAACATTCACAATAAAAAAATATTATTAGATTCATCATGCAATATATTTTTATTTTAGAATTCTAGAATTTAAACAATATTTAAAATTCATGACATAAAAAAAATGTTCATTGATGAATAGAAGGTCGTGTTCATGAACTGGATTTCTTTCCATTGACGAAGAAGCTGGAAGGAGCTGAGTTGGACGGGGTAAAGAAGACAAATGCATAATCACTGCCATCCAAGACGATGGTAGCACCAGGAAGGGCAGCAAAAAGAGAACGGCTGATCAACCCATCAATATCAAGCATGCCAAGATGTCATTACAAACTAGCTAGCCTATTTTTGTTGGTAAATAGGAATATTTGCATCAGCAAGCCTTGGTCTACATGAAACAAAAATGCATTCACAAAAATGCTCGGTCACAAAAGCAAATGACTAAAATAATTAATGCAAATTTTTAGATTCACCTAAGGCTAGGGAACTGGAAGATCGGGCTGACGGCATGGCAAGAAATGGCAGAGAGCTAGCGTCAGGTTATGCCTAGAGCTAAGCTAGTTTGAGTGATGCACTCTTGTGATTCTATATACTTTATAAGAAGAAATTGCAAAGGTTGTTGTTCTTAGACCTAGAGCTATAGCCCCAACTGCTCTAGGTTTATCTCCGCCACTGATGGCAAGGTCGACACACCATTCGGCTGTCAAACACGGCCATCGGTGTTGGACAAGCAAGGCTAAAATCATGGTGTAGCCACGTAGGCAGAGTGGTAGCGATAAGGAAGGTATAGATGGTACGTAGTGTCTGCTTCTAGGTTTCCCTCAACCACATTGTCGCGTCAGGAGATGCTGCTATCCCATATCCATTTATCAAAAGTACTTCTTGGTGGTGTGGAATCGTCCAGGAAGAAGATTCCCAGAGAGAAGCCACACGGACGGATATGGCGAGCTGGCCAGGCTTATGTTTCTCCTTTAAGGTATACTTCATAATCTTAGACACAAAGCTGCAGTGTTCTTTTATGGGTGTTGTTGCGGTCTTTTGATCTTACATAGTTAGTTAGTTATATCAAAAATATCTTTTAAGAAGCAAAACGATTTTATTTTCTTTGCGGCAAATGATTTAGTCTTCAAGTACTAGGAAAACAACTCTTTCTCCTATTCAGGTTTTGCTTATGTGCATCAGTTGGCTGCAATCATTGGCAGTCTACAAGGTTCTTAACACACTTGGAGCTTCGAAACCAAACAACTCATCAAGTGGCTCATCATAATATTTATGTCCTGGTTTTTATACCATGTTGTGCAACTAGACTTCTATGCATCGATGCATAGGTTAGACTGTATAGGGTACCGGACCCTTCTATGTTCTTCACACATCATTCGATGCGTGTGTTTTCAAAAATATTTTTTAGAGCGGTCACCCAAACAGAATTTTGAGAACACCACGGCCTATTTTTTTCCAACTATGTCATCCAACCACATTTTTTCTTCAAGTCAAGACATATTCCACTTGAGAATGGTTACACATTAGCACCATGTTCTCACCTAATCACTTCAATGAGGCTTTTATGGTTATATTATCACTAAACAATCTTAAATATTATGAACTTAACCTTTATGACCCGGGACTGCTGACAATGCCCAAAATATGTACAGAAGACCATGGAAGGATAACGTCTTCCAAATAGAAAATACATGAATTTTATTCTTTGTTAGGAATGTTCTTTGACAGACACACATAACTAAGAAGAAATCACAATTATATTATCGCCCATCTATCTCCATAAGAGTCAACATATTCACAGAGTTCTGAATATCATCCCTAATTTGTTGCATCTCAATGTTCTGCCGCATAATGTAGGCAGGACAACTTGGTGTTGGAAGTGTAGTGCTGCTTCCATTGTCCAATATGGACACAATAGATGAAATGAGTGGTCTATCCTCTGGAATATCCTGTACACACAGTAGTGCTACATGGATGCAAAGCAAAACTTCATCTCGTGAACAAGTTTCCATGTAAGATGTGTCTGCCAATTCCTCTGTCTTTCCTTCGCTCCACATATTCCATGACTGAGCACAAAAAATATACCAAAAAACACTTCAGACACATAATATGTTAAGTTTTAAACTCTAGAAAAGTTTTATGTGTACTCACGTAGACTATAAGGCTAGGGAAACCCATGATGCGACTATTTGAGTTTCTCCTTATACCAGTTACAAGCTCAAGTAATAACACTCCAAAACTGTATACGTCAGATTTCATTGAGAAGATGCCTTCCATTGCATACTCAGGAGCCATGTAGCCACTGTTTGATCATTCCACTCACATGTATTAATATGCAGGAGTAGAATTTGATCACAAATTTACATACATACTCAAAAGGGTTACTCACTATGTTCCGACAACGCGTTGGGTATTTTCATTTTGTTGGTTATCACTGAAGATTCTCGCCATACCGAAATCAGCTATCTTGGGTTTCATCTCGGCATCTAGCAAAACATTTCCAGCTTTGAGATCCCTATGAATTATTTTCAGTCTAGAATCTTGGTGGAGATACAGAAGTCCCCTTGCCACCCCTTTGATTATATGAAACCGCGTCGCCCAGTCCAACAATAATTTTCTTGCATCATCTATACAATAAGAAAACGTCAGAAAACATCTTTTTTAGTTTTTATTGAAAGAAGTTAGCAGTGTTATATAATATATACCAAAAAGTGTAGCATCTAAGCTTTTGTTAGGTAGGTATTCATAAATCAATAACTTTTCATTTCCCTCCCCACAACATCCAAGAAGTCGAACCAAGTTCCTATGTTGCAATTTAGCAATTAGAATGACTTCATTCTTGAATTCCTTGGTTCCTTGTTGAGAATCACTACTTAGCCTCTTGATAGCAACTTCTTGGTTGCCCAATTTCCCCTAGAGAGTTTTAAGAGAAAACATAAATTCAGTGTTGTCATCTGAACATCTTACTTCAACTTATTTCGGAATGTAAACGTGAGATACTAAACAATCGACTTACCTTGTAAACCTTGCCAAAGCCCCCCTTTCCAATCACAGATGATTCTGAGAAATTGTGCGTTGCTAGTGCAATCTCCTCAAAACTTACAAATGGAAATTCATTATCATGGGGAGGGTTTCGTTCTCCTAGTTCGGAAGTGGTACCATCCAATGTAATCTTCTTGTGTCTTCTCAAACTTCTGTTCTTGCCTGCTCCCAAACACTATCACCATTTATTCTCTAATGATTGTATCACTGAAGTAAAAGGAAAAAAATCACTGCTAGAACTATTTATTTCCATCTATTATTCTATCGATGGACTTATAAAGCAGAGCAAATAACCTAATAAGTTAGCACTGTGTCACCATGGAAAATGGCATGCTTGGCAAAAGTGCGACATTCTGACATGTAAAATGGGGTTGTAAGATGAATTCTATATACTCCCAAAGTAAACATTTAAATATGTGTAAGGTCATATTTGCTCATGTTTTGTGTGCTGGCGGTATTCGAAGATTTTGTAGGCCAAACGTACATTACACAATAGTTGACGATTTTGAAGCTCATGAGGTAAGTGTACCTTTGATTTTTAACCAGGCGAGGAAAAGACATATAAGTAACAGGAAAATACTTCCTAAAAGTAGCAACACAATCCTCACCACCTTGCTCTTTGTTGTTTTACCTGTGCAACATATACATAATATTAAAAAAAAAATTCGCGGGGTAAAAAAAAACATATAACTGAAGTTCTTCATATACATAACATAATATACATAATGTTAGAAGACAATAACTGAAGTTCTTCAACTGTTTCAGTAAATCTAAAGTCAATGGATATATTCTAATACTCCCTCTGTCCCAAAATATGTAGTGCTTATTGGAATGTTTCAAAGTAACGATTTGTCAACTTTGATTAGGATATGTATTTAGTATTGTAGATATTGAGAGGTTTGTGAAGCCTGGCTTTCACGAAAATCGATGTACAGAATGAGGAACTATAGTGTAAGAAGAAGCAATCATAACACAGAAGGAGAGATTTGGTACCATGTCCAGTTGATGCATCCAAGCCCGCAAGTCGAAGATATAGCGTGTCGCTCCCTCCTGTATTTGCATCCAACTTCCCCGTGTCGACCAACTCTCCAACCCACACCAAGCACCTCGTCACTTCTCCCCCAGACTTACCGCTACCCAAGACGGCGTACGCGTACGCCATACAAGAGCAGTTGCGGCTGCATTCCGCTGCGCACTGCTCCTGCGTCCTGTTGGCCACGAACACAAAATTGTCCGGCGACTTCATCCCCGGCAAGGCCAAGAAGCCGTCGCCGCAGCCTCGCAGCGCCTGCTTCCGCCGGCACCCTCCGGAGAACTTGCCATCGTCCCACTCTTCCATGCTTGCCGGCTGGAAACCATGGAGGCACTTGCACGTCGGGACAGGAGCCACCGTCTCGTCGCAGTACCCGTATGGGCCGCAGTAGCCGTCGGGGAGGCCGTAGGTCATGTATAGGTTTCCCTGTCGTTGCCGGCGATGACTAGGTAGACGCTGACGACGCTGCCGTTCGCCTGGTGGTACTGGTACTCGCTCCTCACCAGGAATCCCGTCCACGGTGGGGTGCGGCTCACCGGGCGCGCCCCGTCCCAGAGGTATATCTGGAGGAGCGTCCGCGGATCGATGCCGTAGGAGAAGAGCCCCGGCGAGGGGTCGCCGGGTCCCTTCCAAGACACCATGCGCTCGCCGGCCCGCGTGTCGTACCTGGTCCGGATCTTCATGCCGGCCAGCAGCGTGTCTGTCAGGTGGTCGAAGCTCTGCCATAGCGTGGTGCCGTTCGACCACTGGAGGACGAGGTTGCCGGTGTTTAGAAGCACCGCCTCAGCCGCAGAGGACATCGGATCACCGGCCACGTCAGTCGTCCAAACGACACGTCCGCCGCCATCGCCGTCGGAGAGAACAAGATTTGAGGTGTTGGTGAAGGAGAGCAATGCGGTGCTATTGGTGGCCGGGGTTGCTGGGTTGGCGACCCAAACCACGGTGAGCTCGGGGATGCCGTTGTACCAGATGCCCAGGTAGGCCAGAGTAGTGGAGTTGGAAGGAGAGAAGAATCCCAAGGCGAACTCGCCGCTGTCCGAGACGATGGTGGCGCCAGGAGACATCGGCTTGCCGGGAACAAGCCGGTCGACGGAGGCACACAACGGCAGGAAGAGAATGGTGATCAGCGCAGCGGTGACAGCCGGCCAACCCATGACCGACCAGACCAAAAACTTTGTGCTAGCTAGGTGGTTAATTAGTGATGTTGCTAATTACAGTAGGATTTACTAGGGTTTGCACTTTGCACTGATCTATAAGCAAAAAAGGTCGTTGACGAATGACTTGTTCCAGGCTTCCAGCATCCACATAAGCAGATGATTGAAGAATGTCAAGTGTTTGAATCCCAGTATCGGAGCTGAGATCGAGTGCGTTAGAGGGTTGACATCGCATGTCCATGTCGGAGTGAGATGCCGGCCGCGACCAGTCAGATCGTTCAGACTTGTGATTGACACATCCGGAAGGTCAAAGGCATGGCGAGGACAACGTGCTTTCACATACAAAATGTAAATTTCCAAATGTAGGTAAATTGCCGCAGAAAATTAGGGCATATAAATATCCAAGTTCTTCGTCTGCTTCGCGAATTCCTGTGAAAAATATTTGTGCTTCTAGGTATGAATGTGACATGGACGCAAATTAATTACTTTTCCACGCCTTCTATTGTTTTTTTAGAACCTTGCTAGGCTTTATCAAATAAAAACTTTTGATACAGATATAACGTTATGGGGCTGGCCGAGCCAAATGTGCCTCCCCAGATCCAACCAAGTTGCATGCCTAGCTAAGGTATAAGCATCATATACTTTCTTTAGTTATATATTTGATTTTTAGTTATAACTCTGCTGCAGAGTTCAAGTGGTTCGAATATGACGGTGTCATGGCTTATATCCAAGTGAATAATTTGTCATCTTTCTCTCTCTTCAGTGTGGGCAGAGATGCAAGACTTGGAGATTTCACAATGAAAATATATTTATTTGAATGGAAATAATATTTTATTAATTATTCTTTCTTTACTAGACCAGTTATGTTATACAGTATAGTGTTACATAAATATACATATATGAAATTGGAAATCATACAATGAGGAATAATTCATGGTCAGACCAATAGAACGCATGTAACTCCATTTTGCACAATAAGAAAGGAAATGTATTTTTAGGCTGGTCTAAATAATTTCGAAATCATTATTTGAAGCTTTTAATATTATGAATTTCAAGCCCGTGCAACCGCACATGTTGGTGACTGGTAGAACATTGATCACATTCATTTCATCGCCCCTGTACCTCTGTAAGAGTAAAATTGTTCACAGAGTTCTGAATATCAACTTCAATTTGTTCTATTTCCGCACTTCGACGTGCAAAGTAGGCAGGGTGATTCGGAGATGGAAGAGTACTACTTCCATTCTCCAAGAAAAAGACGACCATTGACATGAGTGGCCTATCATCTTGGTTTTCTTGGACACACATGAGTCCCACATGGACACAAAACAAAACTTCGTCTGGTGAACAAGCATCGATGATAGACGAATCTACCAGTTCTCCCCCCTTTCCTTCTTTCCACATATTCCATGACTGGGACAATATAAACATGACATGAAAGCATTTTTCATTAAAGTTATCGAAACAAAATCCACTGTAATCTTAATATCAATATAAATGAAAAATCGGGAGAAAAGTTTTGTGTACTCACATATATACCAAGGCTAGGAAAACTCAAGGTCTGACTACTGAAGTTTCTCCTTAAACCAGTTACAACCTCTAATAGTAACACGCTGAAGCTGTAGACGTCTGACTTGGTAGAGAAGATGCCTTCCATTGCATACTCAGGGGCCATGTAGCCACTATGCCATTTCATTTTTAAAAAGTTAGCAAACAGACTCGAAGTTGGTAACTATTAAAGGAGCTATTGATTCAGGAGGGTACTCACTATGTTCCAACAATGCGTTGGGTATTTGCATTTTGCTGGTTTTTAGCAAAAAATTCTAGCCATACCAAAATCTGCTATCTTGGGTTTCATATCTGCGTCTAACAAAACATTTCCGGCTTTGAGATCCCTGTGGATTGTCGTCAACCTTGAGTCCTCATGAAGATACAAAAGTCCCCTTGCAATCCCTTTGATTATACTAAAACGTGTTGGCCAATCCAACAACAATTTTCTTGAGTGGTCTGTACAAAGGAATATTTAGAAAAAAATGGTTTTAATTTTTCTTCAAAAATCAGTATATCTTATAAGAATATGTACCAAAAAGTGTAGCATCAAAGCTCTCCATCACCACAACATCCAAGAAGTCAAACCAAATTTCTGTGTTGCAATTTTGCAATTATAATTACTTCGTTCCGGAATTCTATTGTGCCTTGTTGAGATTCTCTACTTAGCCTCTTGACAACAGCTTCTTGACCACCTAATGTTCCCTATAGAAATAAAAAATTAAGGTTTGAGTTTTTGAAATTTACAAGTAAATTACCCTGAATTAGGAGGAACAACAAGAAAATGTATTGTTATGATAATATGATGCAACGTGTTTATATTGATTATCGCAAAAAAAAAACGTGTTTATATTGAAGAGTCCATGGGGCATATATATATATATATATATATATATATATATATATATATATATATATATATATTACACATGACTTGAGGGACAAGAGAAATAGACCTAGACCCATACTAATACTCCTTAAACCCCCCCCCCCTCCCTCTCAAATGCACAGCGTATGCAATAGCATTTCATTTGAAGAAGTGTAACACTAGAAATAAAAAAACTGATAATCCAAATCCGGTCTTGAGCGTGTCTTCATAGCATGAAGAAACTTCACAACCTGTCGAGTCTAGCCAAAGGGGATACAGAAAGAGATGACACATCGGGGAACTCAACACATCATAGAAGATGGGCTGCAAAAGATGACACATCAAAAGAATGAAGCATTGCTTAAAACCCATGGCCCAAAAATATCCGTCTGCGAGAGAAGCTCGACGGCAAGAAAAAGGGCTTGGATCGGCAAATGCAAAGAGGTGTCACAAAAATCTATGACCAGGAGTAAATTACACACACCATCCTGGTACTCATCGACCCATTCCAAAACAGTCCTGAAACTTGAAAACCGCTCCAAAACGATCCCCATACTTGCAATTACGATACACATACGATCATGTGTACGTTTCATCATACGCTAGGCACAGAAACAACTACACATATTCTGAAGTGGGTCCAGCAAATTATTAGATCGAGCTCGGGGAAAACCAAATTCCATCACGCGAAAATCCCAATCGCTTAATCCCAAATCCTCTACTTTATTAGGGCGGCGGCATCACTATTTGGAGCTCCTTCTACGGCGCTGATGGCTGTGTCGCCTCTCCCCTTGGCCGCGGAGAGGTTGTGCGCCGCACACATGACGTTGGCTGCTCGAGAAACAACTCGAGATTGTGCGCTGCACGCGCACACACGCACACAGAGGTGACGGCTTGAGGTTTTGCGCAGGTGGCACGCACGGCGGCGGCGGCGGCTCGGGCAACGGTTCAACATTGTGCGCTAAACGCCCGCACACACGGTGATGGCGGCTGGAGTTTGTGTGTTGCAGGCACAAGCGGAGTCGGCGGCTGGAGCAATGGCTGAAGATTGAGAGAATTCTTTATTTAACACTATGCTTAAATTCTATGCCCTATTTAACATCGACAAATAATTTCTTCCTTATTTAACAATGAGTTTAAATATTATACCTTTTATAACACTTTCATTTTAAGCCTAAATGATACTTGAAAAGGCCATTTTACCCTTTACATGGTATGCTACGTGCTCATGTGTATGCGTACAGAGGCATACTAGTTTATTCATCATCATCTAGTCTAATCTGTTCAGGATGCAATTGATATATTTTCGATATTAATATATTCTTCTTTTAAAAAAAAAGCCCAATATGTTGGATTTATTTTCCAAGTTGGCAGTTGGTGTTCCGCTGCTATGCTGGTGAATTCTAATTGTGCGCCATGCCCAGGCCAATGGAAGGTGGCCAATCGTGCGCCATACCTAGGCTAGAGGCAGCTGGCCAGGCGCGCATGCGGCACATGCATATCATTGAAAAATTCTTGGTGTAGGTATATATAGTCATCTTTGGATCGAAAACACAATACAATTTCATATAAATAGTCGATATGGTCATCTCGCGCTCACACCTATGCCAATTTCACAAATTTATATATATAGGCAACGATATGATTTTTGTCCTCCAATTAATTAGTCACCTATTAGATAGTTTGAAGAGATCCAAGATAACAGAGATGATACGTCAATCGAAAGAGTGGTGTGTGGGGTGGCTTGTTGTTGGGGAGTGGGGATCTTTACTAGATAGAGATCTATATGAGTGATGGGAGTTAGATTTTTAGTAGATCTAGATCAAGCTAACTAGGACTGGCGTGGGAGAGAGATTTGCTTACATCTATCAAGCAAAGTTTGTTAAATTAGCTAAAATGGGGGGAGGGGATGTGTGTGTGTGTGTGGGGGGGGGGGGGGGGGGGGGGATGTGCTAGAAATGTGCTGGGAATGAGATTGGGTTGAGCTGAGTGGGAAGTGGGTGAATGAGATAGCAATAATGAAGGTGGGGTGACTGGTGGCATTAAGTGAATTTTCCAGGTTACTTGTTGCGCATAGCTTTATGAGTACGCCACTAGTAGTTTCTTACCGATGGCGTACACATAAAGCTGTGCTCCACCAGTAGCAGGCAGTATAGGTGCAAAATAGAGGCAACATACTAGTGAAGCACATCTATATTTGTGCGCCACCAGTAGCTTCTTTATTGCGCAACCGCCAAATTGTGCGCCATCGGTATCTTTCCGCACCCCTGGCATCCAGTGCATGTATACCGGTATCCAGGGGCTGAGCCAGGATTTAAACATGAGGGGGGCGAGAAACCAATGCTCATAGAATAGATGAAATATTCCTCGTAAAAAAAGAATTGATGAAATATCATGGTATATTGAGTTTTACAATAACGAAGCATGAAAATATGTACTTAAAACTATGAAATAATCTTATATATCTATTAGCTTAAATTTGTTGGCGCTTTACAAGGATCACTTTCCTATTTTTTTTCTTTCAATTGTACTTTTTCAGTACAATGTAAGTACCAGTAATATTAGAGCTTAAAATTGACACAACTGGTTTGAAAAGAGAATTTACCCCCCCCCCCCTTAATTGTTGATGCCTTTTTCTTCATCTTTGATTATTGCATAGACAAATAATAATAATTAATAGATTATTCATTATTTTATACACAACATTAATCTAACATTAAAAGTATAATTCATAGATTGATAGATACTAGTACGTGTTGGGCAAAACTCTGATCTAACAAATAGCAATAATGATCTGTACCTGGACGAATCCTCATGACAATTGATAGCGGCGGTGGTGTGGTGAGCGACCACAAGCTAGAGCAGCAGCCGGCGGCCGGCAACTGACGGCAATAAGAAGCACACCGCACACAGCCACTTGCGCAGGGCATGCAAAGGAGGGCAGAGACAGTGGCGGCAGACGGCAGCGAGAAAACCACGCCCTGGTGCAAATGCAAACATCTTTTAACCTAGACGCAGCCACGGTTGTGACGTAGTGGATGATTCGATCAGAAGAGGGGCTGACGCAAATCAAGCGTATATCTACATGGTCCATTGGGCTTAAGAATTTCGGTTTAGCTAGTACACTTTGGGCTTAATGATATAATTAACTCCGGCTAATTAGCCTATGTGCAGTAACTATTCCCTATGCTACGTGGTAGAATTAGTTGAGGGGGCGAGCCATTGGCAGGGGTCTAACCCCTGCTGCCCCCCATTGTCCACCCCTGCCGGTATCGCACTTTTAACTTATGCGCCACTAGTACGATTATAGCGGTGGCGCATAGGAATTCCTGTACGCCACCAAGTATAGGGGTGGCGCCTGTATATTCCGTGCGCCACTAGTAAAATACACCTAGAAGCTATTTCTTACTAGTGAAAAAATAGATAGGGAAATTTCTGATATAAAAATCCTGTAGTTGTCAAGTCTTTTTATTCTTTCGCATTCTTCACTGCCACCCATACCACATCGTTATTGATGGAGACGGTCAGCATATGGTTCCATTTTATCTGCTTTTGCCAGTTGGAAGAGTCACGCAACCATTATTCGGTGAGCCATTTGTGTATAAGATTTTTTTCTGCATATGCCCGTAGAAGAATCTTATATAATATGTGCTTTCATAGTACCGCAAGGTCACTCATATTTAATATTATTTAGTTTGTACTTATAGTAAGTTATGGAAAACAGATGTAACCTAACAAAGACTATTCTCTGGCTCTATTAATCACCATTATAAGAGAAAAAGATTCTTCTCACCATTATATAGCTATCCTTATGGCATCCCCTGTCATTGATGATATGAATAAGAATAATAAAATATGGTGTTTTCTAGCATTCTACATGTTCTTATGCAAGTTTCAATTTTGCAAACGGTGTTTTGCCTTCTTTTCTGACAAAGGTGTGGTGGAAAAAGAATGTTCATGGTTGAGTCTTTGTAAACCGTACAGCTAGATCTGTAAAATACATAAACTGATAAATGGTATTAATAGATGGAAATTGAAGCACCTCGTTTCTTTGTCTATTGAACTCTGATTTATCCTCAATGCTTAGATGATGGTGAGATAGTGGGTAGCAATGTTATTGCTTGTGTCTACTCAATCTGAGGTTTCATTTACACATTAGGATTGACTTCATTTCAAAATTTACAAAGTTTAATGACGAAGAAAAACTCAGCTTATTTCTTGGATGTAAAGGATGTTGAAGTTTTTCTCGATACCAGATAGTAAAAATTAAGTGACCAACCATTGGACAAAAATTATGTGTATATTAGCACGGCGATTATTTCATAGTGATCTACCTACCAGTAAATTGTACCTATCATAAACAAAAAGAAATCAACATCATGAGGACGAGGATAAAACACACTTTTAGCTGGCCTCTTCCCATGACAAAATTGGTTTTGTTTTCATAGGGGGCTAGATTTGGTATTGAAAGTCAGAGGGGGTCCAAAAGTGATTTTTTTCGCCAGCACATCAATTATTTTGTTGCTTTGTAAGGTGAAATATAAAAATTAATTTGGTGAAAACTCACATTTCAGAAAGCCGACAAGTTCTTTTTTTTGAAGAATTTCCATATGTAGGGATGGTATTTTCCATGTATATGTAAATTTCCAAGGCCAAACTCAATCTTATTTGTGAGACCCTAGAAAAAAGAGAGTAAAAATACTATGTCAGCAAATATTTGTACTTTTTACATTGGAAAGTCGATTTCTTTATTGACCTTGGCATCATCCAAAATCGAATTTTCTCTGAGAACTAGACCAAACGACGACGAGTACGGCACCGAGACCGATGAGGTCAGGCTGGAGAGCATGGCTTGTCCAAAGCCAGCGCCCCTGCTAGCAGCCAAGCGGCGGTTGTTGCACAGATGAGTTGTAAGGTACCCGTACACAACGCCGGATTAACAGCAGCCTATAATTGGGTTATTGGGTTGTTCCCTGGATTGGTTCACTATATTACATAAAAGAACTATAAAGCCAGGTTAAAATAGCTAGCTATCTCAGCCGGTTTGGTCGATAACTGTACCAAAAGGGCTATGATAATGGTTATTATCACAGTGGGTGTTATAATAATAGCACAATTCAGCCGACTCTCTACGAAAACCGACTATATCTCAGTATTACAACCGGTTATTATTGGGAATAACTAGCTATAATATGATTTTTTACAGGCAGGCAAAAATCTAAATTCTACCAGCCAGGCAACAGAATATATATATATATATAGAGAGAGAGAGATTTACTATTTCTATGTTTATCTTCTTCCGCTGATTTTTATGCCTACATTGTTTTATCCATGAGATGTAAACTCTGAATGATGCTACTTTGCAATAAAACGGTTGTGTGCTTCTATTGATGCAGAGACCGAAGCTCAGTTCCCCTTTTCGGAATAAAAGGAAAAAAATCTTTGAAAGCCCACACTATATATAATATTTCGCGATTGGCATATGTGCAGGAAAATGCTTGTACACAAATGGCTCAACGAATAAGGTTGCATGACTCTTCCAACTATCAAAAGAAGATAAAATGGAACCATATGCCGGCCATCTCCATCAACAACAACGAGGGGTATGGGTGGCAAAGAAGAATGCAAAAGAAGAAAAAGTCTTGACAACGAATAATTCTACCACAAATTACGGTTTAAAACAATTTCAAGTGTACTAAACATTGTTTTCTCGAACTTCTCCATTTTTGTACTATATTTTGGTCGCTATTTTCCAATCGCTATTCAGATTGATGCAAATGATATGGTGTTGGAAAGCTATGGACTCGGCGCAAGTTTTTCATTTTAATCGCATTCCTAAATTCCATGTGATTTAAGAGCAGTTTGAAATATACATGATTCCTTTTTTGAATTTTTGATTTTTAGCACTTTTTTGGGACATTATTTTGAAACAGCTTATCGAAATGCAATCAAAATAATATGGCATTAGAAAGATATTGACTAGGCGCAACTTAGTCGTATATATTTTTTTCCAAATGTCATACGGTTTTATGATAAATTTTAAAAATACGAAAATGGAGAAATGAGCCTACACGGGAATGATTTGAAATTTCCACGGTTGTGGTGTTCGGGTGGAGCATGGTGGCAAGGGAGAATCAAATTGGACTCAAATCGTTGCCAAATGAAACTCGTAGGATAGCATGGTGCACGCGACATCGGTCGATTTAGACAAATGAAACTCGTAGGGATGATTTCAATGAGTAAGATTTCCGTCCCGGGAAAACAGAGTATCTGAACTTTTTCAAATATGGTTGTGAACTTTTCTCTATGTGTAAGTGAGATTCCTCGTTGCAGTACCAAAGCTTTATATTTGCGCATAGTTTTTGTCGTAGTTTTTGAATAGCTTACCGGAATAATGCAAATAATATACCGTTGAAAAGCTAAGGAAATTCCGCATCTTTTTCATGTTTGATCATTTTTTTGAAATTATTGATGGTTTAAGAGCAGTTTTAAATATAGTAAATTATCTTTTTCTGAACCTCCCTATTTTTCACACTGGTTTTTCATAGTGGAGTTCAATGCTTTATAGGTTGACATTGCACTGTGTTGCTCCGATCCTTGAAACGGGCGTACAAGCCCAGCAACCCCACATGGGCTGCGCCATTATATTGCTATCTTTTATATATGCCATCTCTTGTCGTTGATGACATGAATGAGAATAATAGAAAAAAGGTCTTTCTTCCACTCTACATGTTGTTACGCTATTTTTTTTTGTGGAGACAGAATTTTGCCTTCTTTTCAGACGGAGGTGTGGGGGAAAAAGAACGTTCATGGTTCTGTAAACCGTACAGATATATCTGTAAAATACATAACTTGATATATGGTATTGATAAATCTATGAGATTCCCTGTGGAACCCACTACTTTCTATATCACAACGCAAGCTGAAGTTTTTTTTAATCCTTTTGGTTTTGCAAACTACATCATCAAAAGTTGCGGTAGGATCCCCCTCTATAAATACATTACATCCGATGCCCAATTGTTTCTTCATTGAGGACGATTTCCCACATCTCTTGTGGCATACTAGCAACCGGTAATCGATTCCGATCTCACGCTTCTTTCGTTCTCATTTAATTAGATTTCGATCACACCTACTGTTTAAATCTCTTTTCTTAGCTCTTTTATAGTGCTCTGGAATAAATATGGGCTGTCTATCCGTCATAATTTAATAGTTAATGTTAACTGGTAATCCAACACAAATCTTACTTTGGAGTTAATTTCGTTCTTCTTAGTTATTCCCAGCCAATCTAGCTTATTACATTCCCCTGTGAAATGTCGCTGATGTTCCGGTGCGACCACTCTGATGAGTATGTCCGGCCGCCGCCGAGACCGCTGGTGCGGATGGCGCAAAACAAGATGCCAACCGATCCGCAGCAGGTAAGGGTCGATCTTGACTCTGGAAGAATTACCATATATATGGTATTTTCCATGTATATGTAAATTTCCATGGCCAAACTCAAGCTTATTTGTGAGACGCTTTGTCCCTGAAATGGTAACCTTTAATTAGGTGCACATTTCAAGTGTGGGAACAAACAACATGAGGGTGTCCTGGATCACCGACGACCAGACGGTGGCGTCCGTGGTGGAGTATGGCACATCTCAGGGGGGGAAATACACGGCGTCCGCCAAGGGAAGCCAGACGACGTACCGCTACTCGTCGTACCAGTCTGGCGCGATACACAACGTCACCATCGGCCCGCTCAAGCCCAGCACGACGTACTACTACCGGTGCGGGAAGGCCGGCGAGGAGTTGAGCCTGAGGACACCTCCGGCGAACCTGCCAATGGAATTTGTTGTCATCGGCGACCTCGGGCAGACGGAGTGGACGGATTCGACGCTGTCGCACATCGGCGACGCCGACTACGACATGCTGCTGCTCCCCGGCGACCTGTCCTACGCGGACACGGACCAGACGCTGTGGGACTCGTTCGGCAACCTGGTGCAGCCGCTGGCGAGCGCCCGGCCGTGGATTGTGACGGAGGGTAACCATGAGATTGAGGCGCACAAGCATGAGCCCATGTTCGTCGCCTACAACAACCGGTGGCGCATGCCCTACGAGGAGAGCGGCTCCAAGTCCAACCTCTACTACTCCTTGGACGCGGCGGGCGGCGCTGCCCATGTTGTGATGCTCGGCTCGTACGCCCGTTTCGACAAGGGGTCGGAGCAGCATGCGTGGTTGAAGAGGGACCTTGCCGGCGTCGACCGCCGGAAGACGCCGTGGCTGGTGGTGGTGCTGCACGTCCCATGGTACAGCACCAACGAGGCGCACCAGGGTGAGGGTGACAGAATGCGTGCCGCCATGGAGAGCCTCCTCTACGAGGCCCGCGTTGATATCGTCTTCGCCGGACACGTCCACGCCTACGAACGCTTTGTAATATGTCTTTTTTACAGTCCCTCTTGTTTTTCTACTATTCACATTCAACTAATTAATCATGCATTTTTTTTTTGGCCTAGACGAGGATCTACGACAACAAGGCCGATAGCCAGGGTCCGATATACATCACCATCGGCGATGGCGGCAACAGGGAAGGCCTTGCTTCCAAGTACGTTCGCGATCCATCTCACCATCTTGATTTGCATGGATCTTGTTGTTATTCTTTTTTTCTAAGGATTCTTGATTTATGAAGATTCAAAAAGGATCACAAGTTGGCCCCCCTTTCGCTGTTCCGGGAGGCGAGCTTTGGGCACGGGCGACTCAAGATCATCAACGAGACAAGTGCCGTCTGGCAGTGGCACCGCAACGACGACCAGTACGTCACTGTGCGCGACGAGGTCTGTCTGGAGAGCTTGGCTAGTAAAAAGTCGGCGCCCCTAGCTGCTGCGCGCCGGTCGTTGCACAGATGAATTGTAGGGTACCCTACACGACGGTGGGTTATTTTCCCTGTCAATAAAGCAGCCTAGAATTGGGTCATTAGGCTGATCGACTCCCCATATTGGTTCACTACTTACCCAAAAAGAACTTTACAACCAGGTTAAAACAGCTATCTCAGACGGTTTTGTCACCAACTCTACCGAAAAGCTATGATAATGGTTATTATCACAGCCGGTATAATAACACAATCACCCGGTTCTCAACGAGAATTTGATTGAGATATTATATTGTCATAGACGGTTGGGTGCATCTCAATAACTCTCTGTAAGTGTTGTGTTCCCATTGGATTGGGATTTGTACTATTACAACCGGTTTATTGGGAATAACCGCTGTAATATGAATGCTTTCCCTGCAACAGAATATATATATATATATATATATATATACATTTACTATTTTGTGGCAGAGTGTAGAGAAAGTTATTCCAGATCCCAGTCTCAATGCTGCTTGGTAAACTCTTGGAAAAATTGGTGCAACAACCGACACTATATATACGGACATAAAATAATATAATCCTAGCAATATGCTATACAGACGCCGTGGACAGTGAGGTGTCCGCACCGAGGGAGGCCGGGACGGCGTCATTCATCCTGTTGGCGCCACTGCGCTCGACGAGGCCTGCCAGCCCCGGCCTGTTTTCTGCGACTTATTATTGTGCCATGCATTTTTGTTCACCTATTGTGTCGGTTGTAGGAGCGGAGCTACGCAAGGAAAAATTGCAAGGAGTAAGTTATTAATCGATGCATCGACGTGAAATTTCTAATTTTAGAGAATGAAAAAAAACTTATTTTCTAATCTTACACAAGGCTCCAAAGGAGGAAAAAGAAAGCAAGAAGCTTGGTTGGAGTTGCTTGTGATGCTCTTTCCTCGTGGGTGGCCGGAAGCCACCGGCCCAGGCGAAGCTTGTGTTACTGGTGCTTCTTGCACCCGAGGCTCTGAGCCCAAACTCGAGTTCTTCCTACTACCCGCGGGAGTTCTCCTCCACCACCGCAGCCGGAGGTGGTTCTTCCCTGTGCTTCGCTCCTCCTCCTCCTAGCCTTGACATTGTGGTGTTTCTGTGTGTGGGTGTGTGACAGAGGAGACACCGACAGATAGAAAAGGTAGGGTTTGAGGGATTCGTGTTAAAATATTAAATTGTTTGGGGGTGGTTTTGCAACAAAAAAAATCCTTGTTGCGACCCTACGTCGCCTAGCAGACGAGCTCCACACCGTACCACATTCGCCAATACGACGCTCTACCGTGACCGTGAGGACGGACCGTAGATGGTACACAAAGTATTCAACGACCGTAAGTATCATATTCTGTGTACGGTGATTAAGAAGGGCATGGACGACAAGTTTGATAACCGAGAAGGGAATTTTACTCGCCACATTCCCTTCGCTCAACTCCAACAAAACAGACCTTATAAGCACAGCCAGCCGACAGTTTTGTTATCCCGGCCAGGAAATAACTCCATTCCCCTATCAGACCTAAGTACAGCCAAAACAAAACTATGGGGATACAAGCCGGATCAAGTAGGTTGGATAACCACACATGCCTGCCCTGATCTAAAGACGTATTGAATTTAACAACTTTAAAAGCCTCTCTATTATTGACCTTTTTCTTAAACACAAAAACGCAAGAATTAAAACTCTGTATTCTAGACTTGATCTCATTGATGATCATTCCATGCCTCCCATCTGTTCCTTGGTTTATATCTTAGACAACACTTCGGTCTTCACATGCAATAACGACGTCATGAAGCTGCAAATCTTCTGCTAGAGCTTGTGCTTCCCGGCATGCAATGGTCGGTAGGCAAATGTCCTCGATTACTCCCGGACAGACAAACAATGACGATCCCAGGTACCTCCCCTGGGTACCACGTGCTAGAGCAGCAGCAGCCCCCACACTGTCATTCCTGGCAGTTCCGCCCGCTGTGGACTAGTGGCATCAAGTGAATAAAGGGAAGGGTATGCAATATCTACGGCCCACCAGGACTACGAGGTTCCCTTGAAGCGGATTCTGAAAAACAAGTGGCATGGAGAATATAATAATACACAACTATGGCCCACGATGACTACGAGGTTCGTTCTCTCGGAAGAGGATTACAGAGAATATAATAATAGACAACTACGGAGCTCCAGGACTACGAGGTTCTCTCGAAAGTAGATAGATGGTGCAAATCGTGTGGCACGAGGAATATGATAATAAACTTGATAAGAGTGTCTAGTTGTGTCTGGCGCTATGCCGTATTTGCTGGTTTGATGTTGTGCTATTTTATTCACGCATTTTACTTAGTTTTTTTTGGTACAGTTGATTTTGGTTACTTCTTAAACTTTATTGTTTAAACAATATTATTTTCTTCACTGCTATGTGATGCATAAAAACTGGGTTAATTATTTAAAAAAATTACATCCAAATTGAAAATTGATAGGTTACAAAGATATATAACAATGATTGGGGAAATAGTTAACATAAAGCCAACAACATTCCAGTGGCTGATATTTCTGATCACCTTGAAAGTATTATATGTCCTTTATTCTGACTCGTGAGAGCATACATCTATTATGTTTGTGGCCAACCATGTAACATGCATTATAGATTATTTTTCCATGATTAAAAAAGGAAAAAGAAAAGGCTCATCATTGCTACCACCTGTAAATCAAGGAACATATGCCGTCATGGACTTAGAAATAAAGAAGAAGAATTTGTGCCCTTTGGGAATCTTACATATTCATGGTTTAGTGGAGAACTACAATGACAAGCAATATGATAGAACATATCCTGCGATCGAAAGCAAAGCATTTACACAGCAGGTATGTGCAGTGAGGTACCAAAGGTAAATAGGCAATGCACTTGTCTACTCCCTCCGTTCTTGAAACAGTGCACTTCTAACTTTGTTGGAAAGTCAACTACATCTAACTTGTGTTTTCCCGTAGTGATTCGAGGCTGGTAGTGGGTATGTCAACTACATCTAACTTGTGTTTTCGATTCAGAGGAAATATACATGCACTACGATATTTATTATGTATTAACTTCATACAGGTTGCAAGGGTCGACACTTCAGGTTATGGGACACTTGACATGGCACGAGGCATCATATACAAAAAGCAACTGGACTATACCGAAAATGGCTTTACGCCCCGCTTTATAGATAAATCAAATGCCCAACCAGAGTCATACAACAATCCAACAAATCCAGACGTCAAACGAGAGTCATAAGCTGGGGCCACAACACAAGAAGGCCCAGAAGAAGAACATAAAAAACAACAGTCTAATCAGGTTCCGAAGGCGAAGGGGTGGGGGGGGCGGGGAGAGGCGAGCCGCCAGGGCGCGGAAGTCGGAGCAGCTGGCGTCAATGTCGTCACGAGCCTACCGCTTGCTAAGCGGTCGCCAGAGCTGAAGAAAACCACACAATTTAAAGATTGCATCAGTAGCCCTCCTCGGAATAATATGCTCAATAACTAGCTTGTTCCAAATCGTCCACAGTCTAGGTCAGCGCACCCACCACCACCCATGTGGTGGGGCGCCTCGATAGCGGGGTCACCTGGCACTCCATAAACAGGTCTGGGAAGTTCTCCTAGCACCACGTGCCCATGATAACCTCCCGGAGGCAGCCCCACAAAAACTGAGCGGCGGGGCAAGTGAAGAAAATATGTTTCGTGTCCTCCTGCACCAAACACAGAGGACACAACCCATCCCCGGGTCCGTTCCGTTTACGCACCTTCACCCCAGAAGGCACCCGGCCTCGGACCAACTGCCACAAAAAAATCAAAATCATGAGCGGAATTTTAATGGTCCACAACGTTGACAGTTCCGCAGGTCCCGGGGAAAAGGAAATCGCAGTGTAGAGAGAGCCCGTAGAAAATCTTCCATTGGCTTCCAAGTGCCACGACACCCGATCCGGAATAAGACAGGGCGTGTGTAAAGCCACGCACAAGAGGAGCTCGTCCCATTGAGCCACCTCTAAGGGGCCAAACACCCTCTGAAACGCCATCTTGTCCAGATGGCGCAACACCACCTCCACAGAGATGCGAGGGGTCACGCACACCCCAAACAAGGCCTGAAGCGCACCACGAACGGCTGGGGGCCGCACCACCTGTCCAGCCAAAAGAGGGTCCACGAACACGTCCCCACCGTGATCGAAGACCCAAGTCTAAGCACCGGAAGTAATTGAACAATCGATTGCCAGAATTGAGAGCCACCCGTGCGAGAACAAAGGGCCAAAGGTTGGCCCCGCAAGTATTTGGCCTGGATGATCGAAAGCCAATGACCTCCCTCTCCGGTCGAGATCCTCCAAATCCATTTCGTCAACAGAGCAATGTTGATCCGTTTGGTGGAGATGATGCCCAGACCCCCCTGGTCCTTAGGCCTGCTCATCACGGACCACTTGACCATGTGATATTTCTGCTTCCCACCTTTGCTCGCCCAGAAAAACCGAGATTGGTACTTAGCGATGTCATGATGAAGGGTTTCAGGCAAGCTATAGAAACCCATCACATACATCACCAAGCTAGAGAGAGAGGAGTTGATGAGGACCACGCGCGCCGCGTCTGAAAGGAGCCGCCCCTGCCAGGGCTCACCAAAGCAACTAGACTATCAAACAGTGGAGCTTCATATCGATGCAGTCACTAGTAGAAAACAGGGCTTTGGTTCAGACCTGGCCAACCCATTAGTCCCGGTTCAGTCACGAACCGGGACCCATGGGGGCATACGTCCCGGTTCGTGCGCCCCAAGGCGCCGGCCGGTTCCAGACACTAACCGGGACGTATGGGCCTCCATCCATTGGTCCCGGTTCGTAGCTGAAACCGGGAGTAAAGGTTGGCCATTAGTCCCGGTTCCAGCTACGAACCGGGACCAATGGATGGCGCTTCGTCTTCCCGCGCTTCGTCCCGAGGCGGTTTCTTTTCCCATGCGCATGCGGCCTCCAACCATTGGTCCCGGTTCGTAGCTGGAACCGGGACTAAAGGATACCGCTTCGTCTTCCGCACGCGCCCGGCGAGCTTCCCATGCGCGTGTGGCGCACGTTGGGAAGCCGCACGCGCATGGGAAGCTCGTCGGGCGCGCGCCCGACGAGCTTCTCAGGCTATAAGTAGACGAAGGTCGGGAGCACTTCATCCGACTCATCTCATCTCATTTTCCCTTCTCATCCCTCGCGCCCGACGAGCTTCTCACCGCCATGTTTGGGTCGCCGCTACGATGGCCGTCCGACTCCGATACCCCGTCGGACGAGGACAATTCCGAAAGGCGCAAGTTTTGGGACCCGCCTCCGAAGCGGCGGCCTCGACAGCGCGGGCGACGATCGCGCGCCGCCGACGACAGCCCGCCCCCCGCCGACGACAGCCCGCCCCCCGCCGACGACGACAATCTGCCGCCCGCCGACGACAGCCCGCCGCCCGCCGACGACCCGCTGGAACGGCTGGCGGCGCTGGAACGGCTGGAGGCGCAGTAACTTCGCCGTGCCGATCGTGCGGAGAAGTCCCGCGCGAACCTGGCCAAGGCGAGGGCCAAGAAGAAGAAGGAGAAGAGGGTCGAGATGAAGGCGCGCGTCGAGGCGAAAGTCGCGTCGAAGGAGGCCACCAAGCGGGCGGCGCCCAGCGACGACGATGAGGGCGCCGGGACCTCCGCCAAGAAGCAGAAGATCGAGTAGTTTAGCTCTAGTCGTTAGATTAGACACTTCTAGCTTCGATCTTCTGTAATAAAGATTATGAATTATATATTTTTTTTTGGTTTGTTAATCGTGATTGTTTTTTTATTAATCGTGACATCATTGTTGTTTGTTAATCGTGGTTATTTTTTAATAATTGTTTGAAATTCAAAAAATTAAATCATGTGATATCAAGACCTAAGGGTTATAATGATTGATATCTTACTATTGTCAGGAAAACAACAAGTGCAGACTTGGAAACTAGGGGAGATAGAACATGAAAGTTAAGCGTGCTCGGGCTGGAGTAGTGAGAGGATGGGTGACCGGCCGGGAAGTTAGATGATTTGGAATGAGTGTTGATTAATCCATATTAGAGATTAATTAGAGATTAGAGATTAAATTCTGAAGCAGTGAGGAGGGGTGATTAGAGATTAAATTGTCAAATAATTCAAAGATTCGAAAATGAAAAAAAATCCAATTTTTTTTCAAAAAAAACAAATTTCGAAAAAAATCCTTTAGTCCCGGTTTTTAACACCAACCGGGACTAAAGGTCCTCCAGCCCCCGCTCCAGCCGGCTTCCACGTGGAGGCCCATCTGTCCCGGTTCGTAAGCGAACCGGGACTAAAGGTCATGGGCTTTAGTAACGACCCTTTAGTCCCGGTTCCAGAACCGGAACAGAAGGCCCTATAAAACCGGGACAAATGGGCCTTTTTCTACTAGTAAGTGTACATCCCAATGAAAATGAAAAAGTAAGAATAAGTTTTGATCCTTTTATTTCAACAGAAATAAGGTTCTGGCATGCATTTTCGGCTCCCCGCACAACTCCTGATCCACCAAACTATTTAAAATATGCAGATTTGGATGTGCTTTACCTTCGTAAAATTTACAAAATAAAATAAAATATTGATATTTGCGTCTTGTAAAAAAAATGAAAGGTGACTGATTATTTTTTTGTGAAAATGCCACCGAATTTCTTGGTTTTGTATAGGTCACGCACATTTGTATTACTTTACGAAAGTGTACATCTATCTTACTACTTCTGCTTCTTTTGTAATTTTTTAACAACAACAAATAATGATTTCTTGTTCTCGTTATCACAGGATACTTACGACAGCCCTGAAAAAAATGTCTGGAGCTGGTAAAGTAACCATCTATTGCGGCTGGAATCGACATGCATCAAATTTGAGCTCCTGATAAGAATAATCCTTCCAGAACATTAATAAGTGTGTGAAGTATATATTCTGAAAGGATATAAGATAATAAGCGTGTAAAATAGGAATAACATGCACGTTTGTGCTTTATTATACTTACAGCAATAATGTGGGCTTCAAGAGCAGGAAGAGATTACACACCCAGGCCACAGTGATGTTGGTAACTAATAGTCGTATTGTTATGTATGTCTCACATCTTCTGCAATGCATAATGGATGTGATCAACTGTATGAAATTTACTATGGAAATATTTTCCTCTACTCCGTGTTCTGCCAATTTAATAATAAAATGTCTTTGTTCCATTAGTTTACATTTTCATTTCTGTTACCTTCAGTTTTCCATCTATATCATCAATTATGAAGTTATTTTCCATATCAACATACTAAAATACATCCACTCTCTACAAATGCAAACAAAAAAACTAATCTTATACTCCTTTACGCAGGGAGTATATGATACTCCTTTCAATCAATCTTCTAAAAACAAGATTCTTGTGGTAGAATTCTTCAAAGGTGCAACTGTTTAAAAAAAATTGTCCCTGCCCTAGAACTTACACTTATGTTTGATCCCTCGAAAATAAAATAAAATAAAATCTGATGTTCAATAACATATAATACCTCGAGGAGCGCCTCCTTCATCAGGCCTCTCCTCTGATTAGTTCTCCAAATCTACCGCCAACGCAAATCTGAAAGCTCTCCCATACCCCATACCACTTCATATGTCGTCGTAATTAGTTCTCCACTACTTATAAAAGATCTAATCGCACGCGTTCAATTGGAATAATCAACAAATCATTTCAGTGTTGAGCATAACTCAACACAAATCAAATCTTACACCATCCAACTCCTTCCATAATAACACCCCATGTTATAAAGGAAACAAAAATGACACTTTACAAAAGAAAGTAGAAATTACTTTGTTCAACTCTTCCCATAATAATTCCCGCAAAAAAACTCTTTCCATAATAACACAACACATTATAAAAATAAATTACAACATTTATCTCCTTCCATACTAGCACACGTTACAGATGAAATAAAACCATATATGATGTCAAGCACATCCCTTTTCCCATGTTAAAACTTTTTTGTATCTAATTATAACATATTTATGTGATCATAAATTTTATATGAAGACATGTTTTTGAACGTGTCACTAGTGGACAGACACCCATATTGTCCCGGTTCATAAGGGCCTTTGGTCCCGGTTTCACACCCGGGACCAATAACTCGGGACTAATGATGGTCCCGGTTGACCCACGAACCGGGACCGAAGAGGCTTCACGTGGCCAGGCGCGCAGCGAGAGGGGAGGGGTCATCGGTCCCGGTTGATAGGAAGAACCGGGACCGAAGAGGGGTCATCGGTCCCGGTTGATAGGAAGAACCGGGACCGAAGAGGCTCCATTTTATGATTTTTTCCATTTATTTATTTTTTTATTATTTATTATTTATTCTTAATCTAAGATCATTATGGTTAATCTCAAATCAAATTGACCTTCGTGGTCAAACTTCCCCAAGGGTCACCCATCCTCACACTACTTCAGTCCCAGCACGCTTAACTTCTGCGTTCCATTCAACACCAACCCCAACTCGCTTAACAGACACTTGTTGATATATGTATCATATCAATCCTATTAAACCTTGTTGATGTCTAGGACCTTGGTGATGTCTATGTTGTGATGAAATTTTTAAAAAAATTGAAACTTCCCGATCGGTTACCTATTATATTTTAAATGTTTTTAAATTATTATTTTGAAAAAATATATTTCTTTTTAATTTTGAACACACATTTTTCATTTTCGGAGTGACAAAAATGTGGTTTTTTGTGAAGATTCTACCAAATATTTGATGTAAACTTGAACCACTTTATTTTTGTAAAATACTGGACCATATTTTATTTACAATTGACCAAAGTTTCCATGTAATATGGTTTTTATATACCTCTTCTGAAAAAGACAAATTTCCGCAGATTCAGCTGGAACGGGGTCAAATTTGAACTACATGTGCTTGATAGTTTGCTCTTTATTTTTTGAAAAAATCATTTCTAGATACACAACGAGTCATTTCATAAGGGATCCACCAAGACTTTTGTAAGATTCCACCCCTATCTATTACCGGTCATGCCCTCCGTTTTGACTACTTTTTGAAATCGACAAAAATAATTCAAAAAAAAAATAAAAAAATTGTAAAACCTTCGCATTGCATCCTAATTTATGTCTTAGTAACCATACAAAACAACAAACTTGGAATAAAGCAAATATCTTATAAAAGTCTTTTCAAAATGAGCTATCGAGTATGAAGATTCATGACTTTCAAGCCAAATGACCGATGTTACAGCTAGTTTGAAAGGATAGTTTTCCCAAATGATCTCATATTTTGCAAATGTGTGTATATTATACTAGCCAACAAGTTTGCCAAAGGAAGTTTTTATTTTCTTTGCACGAAAAATCCATTTTCCATTTTCCGAGTGACAAAAGTAGGGGTTTTTTGTGAAGGATCTACCAAATATTTGATGTCAACTTGAACCACTTTATTTTTGTAAAATATTAGACCATGTGTTATTTACAATTGACCAAAGTTTCCATGTAATATGGTTTTTATATACCTATTCTGAAAAAGACAAATTTCCGCAGATTCAGTTGGAACGGGGTCAAATTTGAACTACATGTGCTTGATAGTTTGCTCTTTATTTTTTGAAAAAATCATTTCTAGATACACAACTAGTCATTTCATCAAGGATCCACCAAGACTTTTGTAAGATTCCACCCCTATCTATTACCGGTCATGCCCTCCGTTTTGACTACTTTTTGAAATCGACAAAAATAATTCAAAAAAAAAATTGTAAAACCTTCGCATTGCATCCTAATTTATGTCTTAGTAACCATAAAAAACAACAAACTTGGAATAAAACAAATATCTTATAAAAGTCTTTTCAAAATGAGCTATCGAGTATGAAGATTCATGACTTTCAAGCCAAATGACCGATGTTACAGCTAGTTTGAAAGGATAGTTTTCCCAAATGATCTCATATTTTGCACATGTGTGTATATTATACTAGCCAACAAGTTTTCCAAAGGAAGTTTTTATTTTCTTTGCACAAAAAATCCATTTTCCGAGTGACAAAAGTAGGGGTTTTTTGTGAAGGATCTACCAAATATTTGATGTCAACTTGAAGCACTTTATTTTTGTAAAATATTAGACCATGTGTTATTTACAATTGACCAAAGTTTCCATGTAATATGATTTTTATATACCTATTCTAAAAAAGACAAATTTCCGCAGATTCAGCTGGAACGGGGTCAAATTTGAACTACATGTGCTTGATAGTTTGCTCTTTATTTTTTGAAAAAATCATTTCTAGATACACAACTAGTCATTTCATCAGGGATCCACCAAGACTTTTTGTAAGATTCTACCCCTATCTATTACCGGTCATGCCCTCCGTTTTGACTACTTTTTGAAATCAACAAAAAAAATTCCAAAAAAATAAAAAAATTGTAAAACCTTCGGGTTGCATCCTAATTTATGTCTTAGTAACCATACAAAACAACAAACTTGGAATAAAGCAAATATCTTATAAAAGTCTTTTCAAAATGAGCTATCGAGTATGAAGATTCATGACTTTCAAGCCAAATGACCGATGTTACAGCTAGTTTGAAAGGATAGTTTTCCCAAATGATCTCATATTTTGCACATGTGTGTATATTATACTAGCCAACAAGTTTGCCAAAGGAAATTTTTATTTTTCTTTGCACGAAAAATCCATTTTCCATTTTCCGAGTGACAAAAGTAGGGGTTTTTTGTGAAGGATCTACCAAATATTTGATGTCAACTTGAACCACTTTATTTTTGTAAAATATTAGACCATGTGTTATTTACAATTGACCAAAGTTTCCATGTAATATGGTTTTTATATACCTATTCTGAAAAAGACAAATTTCCGCAGATTCAGCTTGAACGGGGTCAAATTTGAACTACATGTGCTTGATAGTTTACTCTTTATTTTTTGAAAAAATCATTTCTAGATACAAAACTAGTCATTTCATCAGGGATCCACCAAGACTTTTGTAAGATTCCACCCCTATCTATTACCGGTCATGCCCTCCGTTTTGACCACTTTTTGAAATCGACAAAAATAATTCAGAAAAAATAAAAAAATTGTAAAACCAACGGTCCCGATTTTTGCGACAAACCGGGACCAATGCCTCGCCAGAGCATTGGTCCCGGTTTTTGCCACAAACCGGGACCAATGCCTCGCCAGAGCATTGGTCCCGGTTGGTGGCAAAAACCGGGACCGTTGCCCCAGTTAAACCGGGACCAATGCCATATCCAGACGAACCGGGACCGTTGCCCGGCATCGGTCCCGGTTCTGTAATGAACCGGGAGCGATGCCTCTTTTGGGCTGGACGAAAGGGGGGTCTGTCTACTAGTGTGTGTGCTCACATAATTGGGTATGAAACACGTTTAAATGCCTCGATAAAAACTCACTAATAGATAAATAAGATTCAATGTAGATGTTTTTATTATATATATGATACATGCATTACACGTACATGCTTATACTAGTATCACCAAACAGCCGTATCTCGTCCGTCTTGTTGTAGATAGAAGGAAAACATAGTGTATAACTTTCAGTCATCTGGTTTCCGATTTGGTTCAATCCCATGTTGACCATTCCAGGACACTAGGCGCTCAACGCGGACATGTGTCCTCTACTTGAACCGGATCTTCATACCAGAAAGAAGTGTGTCGGTCATGTGGTCGAAGCTTTGCCACAACATGGTGCCGCTGGGAGACCGGATGACGAGGTTGCCGGTGTTCATAAGCACCGCCACCGGCGGTGGCAGGCCCGGGTCAGTAGCCACATTGGTCGTCTTCCAGAGGAAACGATCACCATCAGATAGAATGAGATTGGTGTTAGACTTAATGCTTTATGATCACATAAGGATACTTTAAACCTAGCATTAGATCACCAAATGAACTCGAGATCAAAGAGGGGTTTAGATCTTTACCGCCAATAGGAGAGGCCATTGGTGAAGTCGATGTGAGGTCCCGTGCCTGCGTGATGCATGCGTGATGGAGAGTTGGTGTAGGTGCAGATGAACGCAGCGGGTAGCGTCGTCCCTTCAGGCGCCAACAGCACTGCCCTGCCACCGGAGCAGAGGAAGGAGATGGCCTTTCCGTCACAGCAGCGCTCCCCCAGATTGGTTTGGGTTTAGAGATGTGGGAGCAGAGGAAAAACCATACGAGAAGAAGTAATCACGTAGGTGCCGGCTGCTCCCCTTTTATGTAGCGCTGGTGACAGGGGACCAAAACCATCTGTCGATTAAGATTCCCCCGATCAAGACGCTTTTGTTGGCTCACGTAAGTTATGGTGGGCCTCCTCTTAACGTTACCCCTAGATAACGTTTATCTCTTTATCCCCTCTTGGCTATCAGTCGGAGATCAACCAACAATTGGAAGTGTTGGTGAGGGAAAACATCGGTGTAGAGGAAGTGTTGTTTCTGTTTGTGACCGGAGTTTCTCGGTTGGCAACCCACACGATGGTGAAGTCAGGTATGTGGTTGTACCATATGCCAATGTACAACTTGGCCAGAGTACTGGAGTTGGAGGGGTTGAAGAAGCCTAAAGCCAAGGAACTGTCATCCGAGATGATGGTTGCGCCGGGGGAGAGCGGCTTGCCGGGGAAAAGCCGGTCCTCAGACGCGCACAACGGCAGGAAGCTAAGAATGATCAGCACTTCGACACCGGAGCAGCAGGTGAAAGCTGGCCAACCCATTGGTCGATCAGCCAAAATCCTAGTGCTAAACAATTGATGCTTCTATTTGGGAGTACATGCATCAAGCCATAAAATGCTTTGACGAAGGAAAGAACAGCTCGTTGGGGAATAATATTGAAGGCCAATGTGCCTCCCTTATAAATGTCGCTATGTGTAGTTTGGTATTTGCATGCCATCCTCATCCTGTCACGGCTTACAGGTTAACAGCGCAACTATATATATGCTAAAAAAAGGTTAACAGCACAACTAGTTTCGAAAATAGAAAAGGAAAAAAAAAACTTAGCAGCATGGACTAGATACGAATGTAGGATCTTGATTTTTTTTTTTTAAAGATACAAATGGTAGTGGGCTTCCGTTCAAAGTGCCATAGTGTGAATTTTCTCTTCACGGTGTAAAACGTACCTTGATGCAGACCGCCACAGCAACGGAGTTCCAGGCAATTCTTTCAAAGAGCACTCTCATGGTTACAACAATATTACAATGATATATAAACCGATTTTATCGAAGCCCCGGAGTAGTAGGGAAGTGTGGACTGTGACATATAAATGTCTAGTCCTTGCACATGATGATGCACTGTAATTTTGTCCGACCATCCTGCCATTTTTTTCAAGCAAACACAGAACTTATACAAGAACGGCACTAAACCTAATCAACTGTATCCCAGGTCACTTTCGTGGAACTGCACCCCCTCCCCCCCCCCCCCCCCCCTCCGCCGCCAAGTTCTACCTTTGTGCAACATCTTCATATTTAATTTAAACTGTGCCTGCTATATTTGGGGTCAGAAACATAATAGAAAACACATCAATTCAAAGTTCATGACATCTGAAAGAACGCAAGATACATCACTACTTTTTCTTATTTATAAAATGACATCACTATTTTGTGAGCCACGCAATTTACAACGGTGTCATGTACACGAAAAACTACAGAATCATTATTTCACCGCCCTTCTATCTCGGTAAGTGTAAAACTGTTGACTGAAGTTGGAATATTTCTTATCAGATGCAGTTCTGCACTTCGTCGCGCAAAGTAGGCTGGTCGATTGGGGGTTGCAAGTGTGATGCTTCCGTTCTCTAGTACAAACACAACAGATGACATCGATGGCCTGTCATCTGGGTTCTCCTGGACACACAAGAGTGCTACATGGATGCAAAGCAAAACTTCATCTGGTGAAGTATCTGTGATAGACGAGTCTGGCAATTCCCTGGTCTTCTCTTCCTTCCACATGTTCCATGACTACAATAACCAAAAAACATTGTATCAATATTCATTTTTTCTCTGAAGTGAAATAACTTCAAATTTTGATCCAGTTTTAGTAATGAAAATCAAGAGAAGTCTTGTGTGCACTCACATAGACTGTCAGGCTAGGAAATCCCATGGTTTGACTATTGGAGTTTCTCCTTATACCGGTTACAACCTCTAGTAGTAACACACCGAAGCTATATACATCAGACTTGGTAGAGAAGGTGCCTCCCATTGCATATTCAGGAGCCATGTAACCACTGCTTGATCATTTCAATTGTCTGGAATTATCTAATGGGAATTAAAATTATTAATAAATTAATATGAGTTTTTTCCAACGGATACTCACAATGTTCCAACTACGCGTTGGGTATTTGCATTTTGCTGGTTATCACCAAAGATCCTCGCCATACCGAAATCCGCTATCTTGGGTTTCATATCTGCATCCAACAAAATATTTCCAGCTTTGAGGTCCCTATGAATTATGGTGAACCTTGAGTCTTCGTGAAGATATAGAAGCCCCTTAGCCACCCCTTTAATTATATTAAACCGTGTTGCCCAATCCAACAATAATTTTCTAGAATCGTCTAAAAAGAAACAAAACAAATGTAAGCAAAAAAATGGTTTTAAGCTAATTTAGGAAATCATGCTTATTATTAGAATCTTACCAAAAATGCTAGCATCTAGACTCTTGTTAGGAAGATACTCATATATCAGGAGCTTTTCATTTCCCTCATCACAACATCCAAGAAGTCGGACCAAGTTTCTATGTTGCAGTTTTGCAATTAGAATTACTTCATTCCTGAATTCTCTTGTTCCTTGTTGAGAATCTCTACTTAGCCTCTTGATCGCAACTTCTTGACCACCTAACAGCCCCTAGAAAAATATGAATTTGATATTTACACATGCGCAACGAAATTCTTTTAACTGAGAAGGAATAAAAGGAATTGCATGTTGAAAGAAATACCTTATAAACTTTTCCAAAGCCTCCTTGTCCAATCATGGATGCTTCAGAGAAACTATGTGTTGCAAGGGCAATTTCTTCTAATCTTACAGATGGAAATTCTTGATCATGAGGAGGATTTTCTTCCCCAAGTTCATGTAATGTACTCGTGTGATCCATTCTTATATTCTTGTGTTTTCCCCATCTTTTATTAGTTCCTGCTCCCACACTATTAGTCATTTCCCCTCTAATAAGCATAACTTAGGCATTAGAAAGAAAAGGTTATATCTTTTTTTCGAAAAGGAGGATAACTCCCGGCCTCTGCATCGAGCGATACACACAGCCATACAAAAAAAGGTTATATCTAATCCCTTAAATATTTTATGTTCATGTCCATTCCTTTACAAACACATATAGCAACATGAAACCCAAAGCAAGTTTCCACCATGTCAAAATCACATACCAGACAATATGGCTATTGCTTTCACAAGTGCGCACACACACACACACACACTACCCTCAGGGCGTAGACATTCTAGCATGTGGACGAGGCCTTAGCTGCTAGTAGATGCCCGCTATTGTTACATCAATTGCACGATGTCAAAACAGCACACACTGCCACCTACAAAATGTTACTTTCTCTAGCTTTACATATTCAATGGCGTTAGTGGATTTTTTGAACCGAGGATATATTTTGGTAGTGGGTGAAGAATCCCAAGTTTGTGTAGTCAAACTGAAATTCTCTAGTTCACATATTCAATGGGCTTACAAGATTTTTGAAACCAACGGTATATTTTGGTAGTAGGCGAAGGATTCCAAATTGGTGTAGTCAAACTGAAATTCTCGAGTTCACATATTCAAGGGGCTTGGAGGATTTTTTAAACCGAAGGTATATTGTTGTTGTAGAAGACGAATTCTAAGATATATAGTCGAACTGGCATATTCTCATAAGGTGGTCAAATACAATTATTTTTCCAGGAGATTCAACTAAACATACCTTGGCATTTTAACCATCCAAAAGAGATGCATATGAGTACAAGAACAACACTGCCTAAAAATGGCAGCACAATCGTGATTGCATTAATCTTTCTCCTTTTACCTGCACCATACATAAATATACCATAATTATAAAAAGGAATAGGACTCATAGAACTAGAAGTATGATAGAAAGACAAAATCAGCAGTAAAAATGACAAAACTAGTAGCAGAAGGCATGTAAATTTGAAATGGGTTACCACCTGCTGCAAATCGGAGATAGATTGTCTCTCCACCTACGCCTACCTTCCCGGCATCAACTAACTCCCCGGTCCATAACATACACGTCATTTCTCCATTGAGCCTACCATTACTGACATTGCGGTACACGTATCCCACACAGGAGCAGTTGCGATTGCACTTCACCGTGCACTCCTCAAATGTACTTATTCCCCCTCCGATGAGCTCAAGCTTGTCGGGTGACTTCATTCCTGGCAAGGCCAAGAAGCTACCGCCGCACGGTTGTAGATGCTCCTTCCTCAGGCACCCTGCCAAGAACCTGCCACTAGCCCACTCCTCCTTTTTTACTGGCTCGAAGCCATCTAGGCATTTACACGTTGGGACTGGTGTTGCTGTCTCGTCGCAGTAGCCATACGGGCCACAGTAACCGTAGCGGTTGCAATCAGTGGATGGCATCTTCCAGAGGACATCCCACGCCGACAAGTTGTTGCTCCAGCTCTGCAGGTGCAACTCACCAAAGTATGTCAGCACTATCCTTGTGAGCGGGGCGCCATCAGGGAGGCTATATGTGACATAGATCTCATCGCCATTGTCGACGAAGGCTAGGTACACGATAAGATCACTCATGTTCATGGTCCCTGCTAGCTGATGTTGGTCTACGCTAATTACTTGGATTCCTGTCCATGGATTGCTGCGAGCCACCAAGCTCTCCCCATCCCACATGAATAATTGGAAGGGCGTGTTTGGGTCGACACCATAGGAGAAGCGCCCTGGCGAGGGGTCTGCAGGGCCCTTCCAGGATACCATACGCTCGAGGGTTTTGCGTGTGTCGTATTTGATCCGGAGCTTCATACCTGGGAGGAACGTGTCTGTGTGGTTGTTAAAGCTCTCCCACAAGGTAGTGCCATTTGACGACCGGATGACGAGGTTTCCGGTGTCTAGAAGCACTGCCGTGGAGGCAGACAAGCCCGGAGTTGTGATCACTTTGGCCGTCGTCCAAAGGACACGGTCACCTTCCGAGATAATGAGATTGGAGGAGTTGGTGAGGGACAACATTGGAGCGGAGGAATTGATGCTCGTGATTGGGGTTTCACGGTTGGCAACCCACACAACTGTGAGCTCAGGGATACCGTTGTACCAAATGCCAAGGTACAACTTGGCTGGAGTAGAGTTGGAGGGGTTAAAGAAACCCAAGGCGAACGCACCGCCATCAGAGATGATGGCGTTGCCGGAGGACAGCGGCTTGCCAGGGACAAGCCGGTCGTCGGAGGCACTCAACGGCAGGAACAGAACGATCAGGGCCATGGTGCAGCAGAGGATAGCCTGTGAATCCATCGATCTGATAGATCAGGCTAAAATTTTAGTTGCTAAGACGTAACTAGCTGTAGGCTATATATTGGTGTTGCTAAATGGAGAAAGCACTTGCATTGAACCTTGGTCTACAAGGTAAAACCTGGTTTCAACGAACGCAACCTCCACGAATGTTCGACCGCAGAAGCAGATCATTGAATAATACAAAATTGCAGAATTCTAGAAGAGTTTGTTTCAGAGTCGAGCATGTTGGAGTTTATATTTCAGATGTCCACGTCGGTGTTGGGACTTGGGATGCCACCATCGCTGCTGACTAGATAGCTATATTCGTCTTTCTATTTCTTAGAAATACCAAGTATATTAAATATACGCATACGCACAACACAATGCACACTGAGTCATGGAGATTTAAAATTAACAATTTCACGATGGTGCCTCGCTAGCAACAAGGACATCCCCTCACCGGAAGAAAAATCAGCATTGCCGAGATACACACATTAAGGTCAAACCTAGAGTTTGATTCGTGGTCGAAGATAGTATAATTATTTACCTCAAAAAAGATAAGTATAATTATCCTTCTGACCAACCAATGATTGATTTTTGACAAATAGCTAAACTAATGACAGAAACATTAAGCTACACCGACATGGCCCGGATCATATGGTCTAGCTTTTGCACGGTTGGATCCCAGTATTTGAGGTTGTTCACCGAACATAAACGCAGATTTACTACCCACAGTAAAGGTGATTCCATTCTCAGACTGAATTTCCTACCGCTTTAATGTGCAGATTGAATATTTTCATTCACACAATGGAGTGTACCTTTGTACCTTCATAAGTCATAACATCAACTCATATGCATAATTTTATGATGTACACTGTTGTAAGAATTGGTCACATCGATCTTTTTTTAGAGGTATTTTATCTATCTTCCATAAAAGAAGAGATAGCTGACCCATCTTCCCTCTAGAACTGTAAGAATTAGTCTGATCTTTGAGTTCTGAATTTTGACTGTTGGATGTTCTGCATCTCAATCTTTGACCTGCTTCTTTTGATCTTGCGCAACAACCATAGTTGGTTCCTGCTCTGGACCGATGGTTTCTTGTTCCGACACGCGCTTGCTGGGAAGCGTACGTGTGATAATGTTTATGCTTTATTTATCATCATCTTAGACTTGCAGCTGCAGATGAGCGGGGTACTCTTCAGAACTCACATCAGTCAACATGCTTGTCACAACTCAAAACATTGTTACGTCCTAATTTTTTCGATTACATCATTCTGCTTCCAAATAAACACAAATTTCCATTCAGAGAGCCAGAAAGATCATTGTAGACCATTTTGCTTCCTTATCAAGCAGTATTTTTCTAATACATATAGTATGAAAGCACAACTGTTTCACCTCCCTTGTATCTCTGATAGAGTAAAGCTTTTTTTAGATAAAGGGCTTTATTACTCAAAGTTTAAGTAAGTACACCCGGCCTCTGCATAACTCAGATGCACACAGCCGCAAGTCATCAAACCAGAAAAATAAAAGAGTATGCGACAAGTTACAAAGAAGAACTATCGCCACTCAAGGTAGCTCTATGCGTAGATCACGCGGCCACCCATGTTGGGTAAAAATATCCCTCGCCACCGCTTCCAGTCGTGCACACACCTCCATAAAAGGGCCTCGATATTCCATCCGTTGTAAGATGGACCACGAACGGAAAAAACCCGTGCATCGATAAAGAACCTGCAAACAAGTGAAATTTTTATCAGAAAAGATCTTGTCATTTCTACAAAGCCAGAGCGACCATATTACGGCGAGCGCTCCTACCCTAATAATGGTTTTAATCTTATTATCTATCCCGTTCAGCCAATTGCCAAATATATTAGCAACGGATGTGGGTTGATATAAGTTTGAAGCCATTTGGATAGCTGACCAAATAGAGTGTGCAACCTTACAGGTGAAGAATAAGTGTTTTATTGTCTCATCATGAGCACATGAAACACATTTCTTACTCCCTTGCCAGTTGCGCTTGACAAGATTATCTTTCGTTAGAATGACACCTTTGCGAAGATACCATGCAAAGACTTTAATCTTTAGAGGTATCTTCATTTGCCATATTTTAATATTATTATCGACTGGTATTTCAGGTTGGACAAGCGCCCTATACATAGAATCCACAGAGAATTTTCCATTCCTATTGAGATTCCATCGAAACTCATCGTGACCTTGTGACAGTTGCACTACTGCTAACCGTGCTAGCAAGGCGTTCCAAGATGCTAGTCTTGGACCGATTAAGTCTCTCCTGAATGTGATATTAGGGGGTGACTCCTGCATGACCGTGGCCAGCGTCTCTCCCTTGTGTCGCACAATGGTATATAGGACCGGATATTGATCTCGGAGTGTGGCATTTCCTAGCCATATATCCTCCCAAAATCTTATCTCCGACCCATCCTTAATCTTGAAAACCCCAAAGCGATAAAAGTCTTTCTTTGTCGCCATGAGACCGGCCCAAAAATGTGAATCTCCAGGCTTCCATACAACCTGAGATAACGCTTTTGTGCCAATATATTTTCGTTTAAGGAGCGTTTGCCATACGCCATCCGAAGTCAATAGCTTATATAGCCACTTACCGAGGAGAGAAGAGTTCTTGACCTGGAGGTCATGGATACCCAACCCCCCTTGATCCTTCGGACGGCAAACGACATTCCACTTGGTCAGTCGATACTTCTTCTTCTCGTTATCCCCTTGCCAAAAGAATCTCGATCGGAAATAATCCAATCTATGTAAGACCCCTTTAGGTAGTGGAAAGAATGATATCATATACAGTACCATGTTGGTTAAAACTGAATTTATGAGTACCAGTCTTCCACCCAAGGACAACAACTTCCCTTTCCAGCTAGCTAGTCTTTTTTGCAAACGTTCTTCGACGTGTTTCCATTCCGCATTAGTCAATCTCCTATAGTGTATGGGTATCCCCAGATACATAATAGGGAATTGACCTTGCTCGCATCCGAATATCTCGGCATATTGAGCTGCTGCATCCTGGGCCTCACCGAAACAATACAATTCACTTTTATGAAAATTAATCTTCAATCCGGATAACTGTTCGAATACTGATAAAATTAATTTCAGATTCGCCGCTTTATCTAGATCATGATCCATAAAAAGAATTGTATCGTCTGCATATTGAAGGATAGATAGTCCCCCATCCACCAGGTGGGGGACTACTCCCTCAATTTGACCGTCTAGCTTGGCACGTTCAATCATGATCGCTAACATATCAGCCACAATATTAAACAATATGGGCGATAAAGGATCACCTTGCCTTAATCCCTTTTTGGTTTGGAAGAAGCGACCGATTTCGTCATTGACGTTCACGGCAACACTTCCTCCCGAAACACAACTATGGATCAAAGCACACCATTCCTCTGAAAAACCTTTCATTCTCAGAGTTTGTTGGAGGAACGGCCACTTCACTTTATCATAAGCCTTTTCAAAGTCAATTTTGAATATGACTCCGTTATGCTTTTTAGTATGCATCTCGTGAACGGTCTCGTGTAAAACCACGACTCCGTCTAGGATATTCCTACCTTGCATAAATGTCGTTCGTGTAGGTTTAACCACATGATCAGCCACCGAATTTAATCTAATGGTTGCGGTCTTCGTGAAAATTTTGAAGCTTACGTTAAGGAGGCATATTGGTCTATACTGTTGTATCCTTTCTGCCCCCAAAACCTTAGGCAACAAAACAATTTCCCCGAAGTTAAGACGAAATAAATCAAGTTGTCCCCCATGCCAACATTGAAACAACTCAATTAGGTCCGTCTTAATGTCATCCCAAAAGTGTTGATAAAACTCAGCAGGAAAGCCATCTGGCCCAGGAGCCTTATTATGCTCCATTTGGAAGACCGCCTTTTTAATCTCCTCTTCTGTGAAGGGTGATTTTAAAAAGGTATTCTCCTCACTGGAGACCTGGGTTATGTCTTCCGTCCGAGTCTCATCCATGGACAAGATATCCTCAGCTGGAGCGCCGAACAACCCTTTGTAGTAGCTTGTAATATAAGCCTTAAGTTGTTCTTGACCTTCAATCATTCCTTCATCTTGGTTGAGAGCATGAATACTCTTTTTCCGATGTCTGCCATTGGCAACATTCTGGAAATATTTCGTATTCGCATCTCCCTTCAAAATGAGGTTAGATTTTGATCGTTGGTACCATCTAAGCTCTTCCTCCCACAGCATTCGTGCCACCTCCGCATTGGATTGACTTTTAAGCTCAATCTCCTGCTGGGTTAACACTCGTGTTTCTGCCGCGCGATCAAGCTCGTCAATGATGGTATACAAACGCTCCTTTTCTTTTTTTAGGATCCCGGTTATGTGTCTGGCCCATCCATGAAGATATTTACGCAAGTTACGTATTTTTTCATTCCATCTTCGGATAGGACTATTACCCGGGACCGGAGCTGACCACACTCTTTTAACCATATCATCAAAACCATCACGCGTCAACCAACCCAGCTCAAATTTAAAGCGGTGTCGCGCATTTGGTTTTAATGTTCCGGTTGATAAGAGTAGAGGGGAATGATCTGATAGGTCCTCTATACGTTCAAGGGCGCGTACTGTTACTAATGGGTATTTGTCTTCCCAATCAGTGCTCATCAGTACACGGTCTAATTTCTCGTATGTCGGATCAGATAGACTATTCGCCCAAGTGAATCGTCTACCCGTCATATGTACCTCTCTCAAGTCCAAACTGTCAATGACAGCATTGAACAAGAAAGGCCAATGATTATCGTATCTCCCCTTGCTTTTCTCGTGTGGGAACCGTAGTAAATTAAAATCTCCACCTATTAGTATAGGGTGTGGATCATTATTTGCTAGGTTCACGAGTTCACGCAGAAAGGCAGCCTTACGCTCCTCTTGAGCGGCACCATACACAGCAACCAGAGTCCATATGAAACCATCAGCTTTGTTACGAATGTGGAATTTTATATGAAATTCCCCACTCGTATAAGCTAAAACTTCCATGGAGTCTGAAAGTACACCAAGTAGGATGCCACCAGATCTACCACGAGGAGGGATAGAGTGCCAAGTAAAATCCATGCCGCCAGAAAGGCGATCTAGAACACTTACTGGAAAATCCCTCCTCCCGGTTTCCGAAATAGCCAAAAAATCTAATTTATAATCCCGAACATGTTGGGCAATATTCAAATGCTTAGCCAAGTCACCAAGACCTCTGCTATTCATGAAGATGCCGTTCATGGGGAAACAATTGGATTTTTTGGCTGTTTGGAGAATCTTTTATTTGTTTGGTTCTTTTTGTTTTTGGCGGATTTGGTTTTCCGGCCGGATGCATGCAGATCATAAATAGATCCTAGCTCCACCTCTTCCATATCCACCTCCGTCATCTCACCCACAAGATGTGATAGAAGTTGTCCATCAATAGTGGCGTTCGCTTCCTCATCATCTATGGATGTGGTGACCAACCTACTAGAAGCACCTGGATAAGCCTTTACTCGGTCATACTCCATATGTTTCAACGTGTTGGTCGACAGAGCTATCTCATTATCATTTCTACCTAGGTTGACTCCTACTATGGCTAGGTTGGAAGAGATCCTAGAAGTAGAAAAAGATAGAAAGGAATCAGATTTTTTGGACATACCTACGACTGTAGGTTCCATCAATGCTGCCTTGCGCCGCATCGCCTTGGAAAGCGCGTCTTCGTCCGTCGCCGAAGACCCGTCTTTCGCGACTGGATGACGCATGCTTCGCCTAGGAGCCACCTTAGGCGGAGCACATGGTCCGAGACCATGCTTCGAAGCCGTAGACGGTGATGATGGTGCAGCCGATGGGGGAGAAGCTGGCGAAGCCCCCTGGACCACACACGCCAACGTCGAGCTTCTGCTTAGAGGTGCTGCGGAAGGGGGCTTAGTCGGTGTAGGAGCCCCCTCGACCACAGCCTGTGCATAGGAGGTGACCACGTCACTCATAGCCCCGGGACTCCGCGGCGACGACACGCCGTGAGGTGGAATCTCCAAGGGGGAGGTCGTAGTCGATGTCATAGCCTTTGTGCTTCCTCCAGTAGCATCTCCAACAGACAGAGACGGCGAACCCCGGGCAGCCGACTTGGGCGATGCCACAGCTGGCAACCATGGCGGCAAGGTCACGTGGTTTCCGGCCCGATTATTGGGATGAATGGCGGCGACTTCGCAAGCAGGAGAACCGGCTGAAGCATGTGTGCTGCAAGCCAGATGAGACACAGTACCATCTCCAGCAAGTGTCAAATCATTCCCACGTTCAGAAGCTGGAGCCGAACAATGCACTTGACGGGAGCATGCATGTGGCCGTGCATGTGCATGAGCTCCCACCACTTCCAAGCTGTCCAAATCAACCGGAGATACACTGGCCACCAGCCTATTAAGAATTGGAGTACATGGCATGTTCTTTGTCAGTTCGGAAGGAGCCGATGAGACGGACACCTGCAGTTTCGGTGCTACTGGACGCTCCTTGTTCATGGGCTTCGCTGCACCCACAGCCGAAGAAACCGACAGCTTCGGCGTTGCTGGAAGCTCCATGGCCAGGGCCTTCGCTGCACCCACAGCGGCCGGCGAGACCGATGGCCTGGCCGCAAGTGTGCATTCCTTCCCGCTGCTCAGCTGCTTGTAACTAGCTGATGAATCAGCCAGAAACACATTTAGCCCAGCCCCGCCCACAACCGTGCGAGAAGTAGATGACTGACTAGCTTGCTTAGACCCTGAGAGAGCTGATGCGAGACAACCGGCTACGGTCACGCCCGGAGACGTGCAAGCTGTTTTTGCCCCCGACATCTTGAACTGACGCAGGAGCTCCTTGCCCCTGGGGGTCTGCGGGTTCGGATTAAGAGGAGTGATTGCCCTTCCTTGCAACAAATGTGCCACGGCTGCACCCTGGAACTGCGTCGAACATTGCCCAACATTCGTGTCTATAGCCATATCATTACTCCCCGAATTACCTGTCGAGGTGGCCCGCTGATCCTTGCTTGCCTTGTCATTATTCCCCTCTAGTCCTTTATCTGTTGGGTCATCTTTCTCTTTGCGCTCCCAAATGAAAGGAACAAAATCGGGATCCGGAATGAACCCCGCAGGCTCAGGGCGGAATGTGAAGGCATAACCTTTCAGGATCAACACCCCGGTAGTCTTAATATACGGTCCCAAAGAGTCAGACTTCTTGAAGCAATCCTCCGCCACCATGCCAACCAGGATACGACATATGCCCCGACGTCTGAGTGCCAGTAAGTCGATATCGATGGTAGTACCTATGAGCATACCGACCGCCCACAACCCCAAGAAGTGCCTCATGTCAGGGGGAACGCCGGCTACATGGACCCAAGTCTGGTGTAACTCCATGATGGGCTCCACCTCCACCGGTTGCCATTGGCTGAATAGCAATCTAGTGTTCTGCGTAGGGATCCCCAGTACAAGACCCTCAATACGTAGCAGGTCTTCCTTGGATGGAAAGCTGAGTGTGAAAGAGTCTTCTCCATTGGGCACGGCCTCCCACACCCAAGATGGGTTCGGGCAAATACGCGCAACCTGAGCCACCACTTGAGCAGCAGTGGCAGCCACACCCTCAACACTAACCAACGCCGTGGGCGACCCGCAATTAATCAGCTGGGGCTTGTAAACGCTCGTCGGGAAAAGACTGAACATCGTCTCGGTGTCTCCCTGCCCAGCAACAAGGACTGACGGCTTCGGAAGCTTCAAAGTTGGGCACTTCTTCAAAGGATGTTGAGTGTCATCACAAATGTAGCAATAGTGCGCTGCGGTGCAATCTTTGGTCGCATGCGTGTCCACTTCGCACTTCCAACACCTTGTCTTCATCTTCTTTGCCTCCAAGGCGGTGGCCTCAGGATCAGCTCGTATCGCATCGGTTCCCGGCGTTTGAGTGGTCATCTGCACAGCCGGAGCGCCCTGTGCCTGAGGTTGCGCATTCCCGGTCTTCTTTTTCTTCTTCTTACGCTTCTGGCCCGGCTTCATGGCCTGGGGAGCAGCCGTGCCAAAAGCGAACGGCGCCGCTGCAGCAGCCGACGCCTGGGTGTTCCCGGCTCCAAACGCAGATGGTACAAGCGGTCTTGAGGCAGCGCTGAACCCCACTCTTTGTTGGGCCGCGACTCCAGAAGCAGCCGGTGCTAGACCTGGTCTTCCTCTGCCCATCCCACCCGAGCCGGACGGCGCAGCCATGGCCGGCGGCACAACAACCTCGACCCAAGTCCTTCGTTTCTCCGGTTGCAGCAGTGGCGCGGTAGAGCCCAGGCTGGCAGGCGGCGGCTGAGTTGGATCGAGGTTAGGCGGCGGCTGGAAGGATGCAAGGGTTTTGCCCTCGCCTCGTTGGCGTGTTGTAGGGTAGACTCGACTCAGTCCCTCGAGGCGTAGGCCCAGGTGATCCCACAACGATCCAGCGCTGGTCCCGGCTCGCTGGACCCCACCCCTAGACGGATTTGAATTCACGCCTGGGGTTGCGTTGATTGCGCCCGATCCCGTAAGAGCCGGATCGTCCAGGCCGCCGATACGCTGGTCCGCTTGACCACCGACGTGCAGGTCCGCTTGGCTGCCGACCTGCTGCTCTTGCGCCGCCGTTGGATAGCTATCCCCGACCACCACCGGGAAAAATTCCCCCAGACATGGTGGCGGTGTGATCCGCGGCCGGGGAAGGGGACCTCTCCAGCCCATACGGATTGCAGGCTTATTGAGCACCATCGGAGGCAGGCTTTTACCTCCCCGACGATCAATCCCAGCCGGCGGCGAATCCTCAGACGGTGTGCTTTCATCCGGTTTCTCCCAGTGCCTTGATTTCTTGGTGGAGTAGCCAGCGTAGGCCCAGAACTCATTTGCAACCTGCTCCTGAGGTAAAGACGGTCTAGAATCCACTTCCTTCGTGACCTCTCTCACCTCCTGAAGCACTTGAGATGCAACTTCGATTGCCAGCTCTTCGGCATCCTCCTCATTGTCATCCTCGCGGAGCGCCCAGAACCGTGATCCTGAGCTCCTCACTGGAGAACTCTTCCTTGGCCTTGTAAGATCAACAAGTTTTTTGTGATCCGGAGGTAGATTTCGAGTAAAGCTATTAACAGAGTTTTGCATATCAACCTTGATTTGTTCCATTTGTGCACTTCGCCGTACAAAGTATGCAGGGCGGTTGGGGACTGGAAGTGTGTTGCTTCCATTCTCTAAGACAAACACAACGGTTGACATAAGTGGCCTATCATCTGGATTTTCTTGTACACACATGAGTCCCACATGGATGCAAAGTGAAAATTCGTCTATTGAATATGTATCCATGAGACACAAGTCTGCCAATTCCTCCACCTTCCCTTCCATCCACATATTCCATGACTGCAACAAAAACATCACATGTTTTTTTCTATTAGGTTGTCAAATAGAAAAGGTTTCAAATTTTATATACTTATAGAAATAAACTAGAGAAGTGGTACTCACATAAACTGCAATGCTAGGAAAACTTGTTGTCTGGCTATTAGAGTTTCTCCTTCTACCAGTTACGATCTCTAGTAGCAATACACTGAAACTGTAGACATCAGACTTGGTAGAGAATATGCCTTCCATTGCATACTCAGGGGCCATGTAGCCACTGCTTCAACATTTTACTCGAATGAATTAGAAAATGGGATATTTTTATCACAAGTCAACATTAGTTGTTGGTTTACAAGGTTACTCACTATGTTCCGACAACGCGTTGTGTATTAGCATTTTGTTGGTTATCACCAAAGATCCTTGCCATGCCAAAATCCGCTATCTTGGGTTTCATATATGCATCTAGCAAAACATTTGCAGCTTTAAGATCCCTATGAATTATGGTCAACCTTGAGTCTTCGTGAAGATAAAGAAGACCCCTTGCAACCCCTTTAATTATACTAAACCGTGTCACCCAATCCAGCAATAATTTTCTTGATTCATCTGAAGATAAACCAAATGTTAAATACATTTTTTGAGTTTTGTTCTAAAATAATGACGATTTACTAGAATATGTACCAAAAAGGGTGGCATCCAAGCTCTTATTAGGAAGATACTCATATATTAGGAGCTTTTCATCTCCCTCACCACAACATCCAAGAAGTCGAACCAAATTTCTGTGTTGTAATTTGGCAATTAAAATTACTTCATTCTTGAATTCCTTTGTTCCTTGTTGAGAATCTTTGCTTAGCCTCTTGACTGCAACTTCTTGGCCACCTAACATTCCCTAGGAAAATATAATGTAAAACTTATATTTGAGTTTGATATATGAACATAAAATGAATAACATGGAATTCCATATTGTACGAGCTACCTTGTAAACTTTGCCAAACCCTCCCTGTCCAATCATGCATGTTTCAGAGAAATTGTCCGTTGCGAGAGCAACTTCTTCAAATCTTACAAATGGAAATTCTTGATCATGGGGTGGTTGTATTTCCCCAAGTTCATCAGAGGTACTCGAATTATTAACTCTTATATTATGTGCCTTTCTCCATTTTATCTTCTTTCCTGCGATCACAATGTTATAGTCATTTCAATGAGCATATAATGGGACCAAGAAATAAATTTTACACCCGTAACTACTACTCCCTCCGTTCACAAATAGATGATGTGGTCTTAATTAGTTTAAATTTGAACTAAAACCACTTCATCTATTTCAGAATGAAGGAAGTGTTTTTTTTTACTTTTCGCTTTATGTATTGACAAAATAACCAAAAAGGCATATATGGCAAAATGGACAACTGCGAAATATGGCTATAACCTAACATAATCAATGTACACACATTGAGTCCAATTGCAGCATTCCCATATGTTGTTATGCTTTTCTTGCCTCTTTGACAGTATGTGTTTCTAGAGCAATAGGTCGCTTGAGCATGAGTAGTTGTAACCTGTATGATGGACGTGTAGTCACGCTAGCATGCGGACTCCATTTAATTTTATATTAGATTGCATGTTATCGTTACATTGATCTCGTAGTGGCTAAATAAACCCATAACCCCCTAAATAGTGTTGTAGTTTTACTTATTCAAGTGGTTTAGAAGATTTTTAAACTTGATTGTGTGGGTATATTATGGTAGTGGATGTCGAACTCCAAGATGGTAAAATAGAATGTACTTTTTTTCTAAGGATTTCAAGTGAACATACCTTTGAATATAAACCATACTAGGGAAATGCATATAATTATGAGAACAATACTAGCTAGAACTGGCAGCACGATCCTCACCGCATTGCTCCTTGTCCTTGTACCTATGCAAAACATATGTATACCATAAGAGAAAAACAAGTATAGAACTACAAATATGTTAGAAAGGACAAACCAAGTAGAGGAAAGATGGAGATATGACAAAACTAGTAGGACAAGCGGGAATGATTGACAAAATCAAATAGAACTAAGAGTCGAAAACTGAGATTACGTACCAGTACTTGCATCCATGCCTGCAAAACGGAGATAAATTGTCTCACCACCCTCGGCGGCTATCTTTCCCGTGTCAACCAACTCCCCCGCCCAGACTAAGCACCTTGCCATGTCTCCCTCAGACCTGCCGCTAGTAATTTTGGCATATGCGTACCCCACACATGAGCAGTTACGGTTGCACGCCGCTGCACAATCCTCAAATGTGCTCCTGCCACCACCGACAAGAGAAAACCTATCTGGTGACTTCATCCCTGGCAAGGCCAAAAAGCCGTCGCCACAACCACGCAATGGCTCCTTTCGCCGACACCCGGTTGAGAACCTTCCATTGGTCCAGTCCTCCAAGTTTGCTGGCTCGAAACCGTCAAGACATTTGCACGTTGGGACTGGCACCAACGTCTCATCACAGTAGCCGTACGGGCCACAGTAGCCGTAACGGGTGCACTCAGCAGACGGCCACTTCCAGAGGACTACCCACGCCGATGTCCAGCTATTCCAGTTTTGGAACTGGTACTCGCCTGTGTAGGTCACCACATGCCTGGTTGGCCCGGCACCTTCTGAGAGGGTATATGTAATGTAAAGCTCTTCGTCGGTGTCGGTGAAGGCCATGTAGACGATAACCACACTTGTGTTCGTTGGCCCGGCTCGCTGGTATTGGCGTTGACTCATCACCGGGTACCCTGCCCATGGGGGGCTGCGTAACACCGGACGTTCCCCATCCCGGAGGAAGTTCTGGAGAAGTGTGTCCCGGTCAGCCCCGAAGGAGAAGCGCCCCGGAGAGGGGTCGGTAGAGGCCTTCCACGATACCATACGCTCGTTGTCCACACGCACTCCATACCTGTACCTCATCTTCATGCCGGGGAGGAGCGAGTCCGTTAGGTGGTCGAAGCTCTGCCACAGCATGGTGCCATTTGGTGAGCGGATGACGAGGTTTCCGGTGTTCAGAAGCACCGCGGTTGAGGAAGATGACCCCGGTGCAGCCGCGGTGTTGGTTGTCGCCCAAATTTTGCCACCATCACCATCCGAGATAACGAGATTGGAGGTGTTGGTGAGGGAGAGCATGGGTGGTGCAGAGGAGGCATTATTGGTGGCCGGGGATTCTCGGTTGGCGACCCACACGACCGTGAGCTCGGGGATGTGGTTGTACCATATGCCCAGGTATAGAGTGGTTGGAGTGGAGTTCGAGGGGTTGAAGAAACCCAAGGCAAATGCACCGTCGTCGGAGACGATGGTGGCATTGGGGGAGAGTGGCTTACCGGGGATAAGCCGATCGTCCGACTCACCCAACGGCAGGAAGAGAAGGATCATGGATGTGGTGCAGAAGGTGAGAGCCAGCCAATCCATCGAGTGAGTAGGCGCCAAACTCTTAGTGCTAGCGTGCTAACTGCTAACTAGCTATGCTAAGCAGGACTAAGTACTTGACAACAAGCTTTACGAATACAGCACCAGCCATGCCCCATCGCGCAAGTAGATGACTGAATAGTGTAAAGTTTTCTGGAGCAGTTGAGAGTGCGTTGCATGGAGTCCGACATTTCAGCTGTCTACGTCGGATCAGTTGGGATGGCACAGTCACTGCTGACTAGTCTAACTAGTGACTGAAACATTATGCTATACAGGGACTATATACAAACTATACAAAGTTACAGGCATTCGTTCAAACTATACACATTAAAAGTGTCCGCAGCGAAGCGGGAAAAAAAAGGACTTTCAACATTTCATGGTCACAAAAATGGTCAATGATATATATAAACCGATTTTGTAAAAAAAACGACATTCTAATTTCGTACGGGGTATGGACACTGTGACATCTAAAAGTCTTAGCTAGTACTTACACGGGGTGTTTGCAACCTATTTTTTTCAGGCAAATACAGAAATAATACAAGAACGGCAGACCAGAACGCTGCTACACCTAAATCCTAATCACTGGCATCCAGGTCACTTTCATGGAATTGTCATTCCCCCGATTCCTATTTTTGTGCAAGTATGTTCATAACTTTTATAACTGAGACTGCTATATTGAGGCCAGCAATGCAATAGAAAACACATTCAAAGATCGTGACATCTGAAGAACGCAAGTGTTTTGTCTTCTTTAGAAAATGACATCACTAATTTGTGAGCCACGGAATTTACAACAGTGTTATGTACATACAAATCTACAGAATCATTATTTTACCGCCCTTCTATCTCCGTAAGAGTAACACTGTTGACCGAAGTCGGAATATTTCTTATTTGATTCAGTTCTGCACTTCGTCGCGTAAAGTAGGCAGGGCGATTGGGGGTTGCAAGTGTAGTGCTTCCATTCTCTAGTACGAACACAACAGAGGACATGGATGGCCTGTCATCTGGGTTCTCCTGGACACACAAGAGTGCTACATGAACAGAAAGCAAAACTTCATCTGCTGAAGTATCTGTGATAGACGAGTCTAACAATTCCCTGGTCTTCTTTTCCTTCCACATGTTCCATGACTAAAACAACCGAAAAAATTATATCAATATTCGTTTTGTCTCGGAAACAAAACATACTTCAAAATTTGATCCAGATTTAGGAATGAAAATCAAGAGAAGTCTTGTGTGCACTCACATAGACTGTCAGGCTAGGAAATCCCATGATTTGACTATCCGAGTTTCTCCTTATGCCGGTTACAACTTCTAGTAGTACCACACCAAAGCTATATATATCAGACTTGGTAGAGAAGACGCCTTCCATTGCATACTCGGGAGCCATGTAACCACTGCTTGATCATTTCAATTGTCTGGATTATCTAACGGGAATTGAAATTATTTAAAAAATGAGTTTTTTCAACGGATACTCACTATGTTCCAACAACGCGTTGGGTATTAGCATTTTGCTGGTTATCACCAAAGATCCTCGCCATACCAAAATCCGCTATCTTGGGTTTCATATTTGCATCCAATAAAATATTTCCAACTTTGAGGTCCCTATGAATTATCGTGAATCTTGAGTCTTCGTGAAGATACAGAAGCCCCTTGGCCACCCCTTTAATTATATTAAACCTAGTTTCCCAATCCAACGATAATTTTCTTGACTCGTCTAAAAAGAAACAAAACAAATGTAAGCAAAAAATGTTTTAAAGCTAATTTAGGAAACATGTTTATTATTAGAATACATACCAAAAATGCTAGCATCTAAACTCTTATTAGGTAGATACTCATATATCAAGAGCTTTTCATTACCCTCATCACAACATCCAAGAAGTCGAACCAGGTTTCTATGTTGCAATTTTGCAATGAGAATTACTTCATTCCTGAATTCTTTTGTTCCTTGTTGAGAATTTGCACTTAGCCTTTTGACTGCGACTTCCTGACCACCTAATAGTCCCTAGAGAAATATGAATTTGAGATTTACATATGAGCAAAGCACTTCTTCTAATTTAGAAGAAGTACAGGAATTGCCTTTTGAAAGAAATACCTTGTAAACTTTTCCAAAGCCTCCTTGTCCAATCATGCATGCTTCAGAGAAATTGTGTGTTGCAAGGGCAATTTCTTCTAATCTTACAGATGGAAATTCTTGATCGTGAGGAGGATTTTCTTCCCCAAGTTCATGTAATGTACTCATTTCCATTCTTATATTCTTGTGCTTTCTCCATCTTTTATTCTTTCCTGCACCCACATTGTTATAGTCATTTCCCCTCTAATAGGCATGCAATAGGCATTAGAAATCAAAGGTTATATTTCATCCCTTAAATCATTGTTGTTCATTACATTGATAGCTTGATTGCTAGCTTAAGAATGCATGGAACCACTACAATCGACGTATATAGATATTTTATTATGTGTGAAGTACACCTTAGGTTCTAGTAGATTATTCATTATCGTTACATCAATCACACGATGGCTAAACCACACAAAAAACCACTTAAGAATTAGTTTCCCTAGTTTTACATATGCAATGGGGCTTAGGGGAATTTTAAAACTGAGAGTATATTTTGGTAGTGGACGATGATTTTGTTGGAATTCTCCCTCATTTTTTTTCTTTTATCTTTTTCTCCCCACAATACAATCAGCACACGACCTGCTCGTATATATGAGCAACCGACCCGTAGCCTAACCTATGTGTACTCCTGACTGATAAGCCTATACGAACACGGACTGATCCAACCTAAACAATGATTCATCCGGACTCTAACCTGGAAGTACGAAACTTACACGTACTCAAGCCTTGTACTTTGCCTAATACTAACACAAACTGGATAAGGCTAAGTGTTGAGTTATCCTAATTAACTCAAACACTAATCAAGATTTTCCTAACAGATTTCAAGTTTATGTAGTCAAACTGAAATTATCTGATTTTACATATTCAAGGGGCTTAGAGAATTTTCGAAAACAAGGGTATATTGTGCTAGTAGAGACGAGTTCCAAGTTTATATAATCGAAATGACAATTCTCATAAGGTTGTCAAATATAACCTTTTTGCAAAGGAGATTCAACTAAACATACCTTGGCATTTTAACCATACAAAAGTCAGGCATATGAGTAGGAGAACAACACCTCCTAAAGCTGGTAGCACAATCCTAACTGCACTAATAGTGCTTCTCCTTTTACCTGCGCCACACATAAATATACCATAAAATCAGGAAACTGGTTGATAGAAAAATATGGTAGCAAAGACAAAACCAACAGTAGAAGTTACAAAATTAGAAAGTGGGGAAATTCGAAATTTGTGACTACCTGCTGCAATTCGGAGATAGAGTGTTTCACCACCCACACCATACTTTCCGGTGTCAACCAACTTCCCAGCCCATATCATGCACGCCATGTCTCCTCCGAAGCTGCCGCTACTCATGTTGCGGTACACGTACCCCACACATGAGCAGTTGCGGCTGCACTCCGCAGTGCACTCCTCAAACGTACTCATGCCCCCACCAATGAGCTCAAAATTGTCTGGTGACTTCATCCCTGGCAAGGCCAAAAAGCTACCGCCACAATCGTGAAGTTTCTCCCTTCGAAGGCACCCCGCCGCGAACCTGCCACTAGTCCACTCCTCCTTGTTTGCTGGCTCAAAGCCATCTAGGCAATTGCATGTTGGGATTGGCGTCGTTGTCTCGTCGCAATAACCATACGGGCCACAGTAAGCATAGCGATTGCATTCATTTGATGACCACTTCAAAAGGACAACCCATGCCGACGAGTTGCTGCTCCAACTCTGGATGTTATACTCGCCGGAGTAGGTCAACACTGACCTTGTGACCGGGGCACCATCAGAGAGGCTATATGTGCCGTATATCTCACCATCCTTGTCGACATAGGCTACATACATTATAAGATCACTGACGTTCATGCCCCCCACTAGCTCTTGTTGGCTTATGCTCTGTACTTGGTACCCCGTCCATGGGATACGGCGGGATACCAAGCTCTCCCTATCCCACATGTATGTTTGGAGGGGTTTGTCCGGGTTGCCGCCACTTGAAAACCGCCCGGGCGAGGGGTCGTTGGGGCCTTTCCAGGATACCAGGCGATCTCCAGGGCCGCGCGAGCTGTATTTGATTCGGATCTTCATCCCGGGGAGGAACGTGTCCGTGGGGTGGTCAAAACTCTGCCATAGCATGGTACCATTTGCTGACCGGATGACGAGGTTGCCGGTGTCCAAAAGCACCGCTGTTGGGGTAGACGAGCCAATGGTAGTGGTGATGTTGGTCGTCCAAACAACATGATGGCTGCTAGTATTACCTTCAGAGATAACGAGATTGGAGGTGTTGGTGAGGGAGAGCTTCGGTGCAGAGGAAGTGCTATTGGTGCTTGGGGTTTCACGGTTAGCAACCCACACAACTGTGAACTCAGGGATGTTGTTGTACCATATGCCAAGGTAAAGCTTAGATGGAATGGAGTTGGATGGGTTGAAGAAGCCCAAGGCGAAAACACCGCCGCCAGAAACGATGGTGTTGCCAATAGCCAACGGCTTGCCAGGGACAAGCCGGTCTTCGGAAGCGCTCAAAGGGAGGAATAGAATGATGAGGGCCGCGGTGCGGCAGGCCAAAGCAAGTGAATCCATGTCAGGCTAAAATCTTAGTTACTAAGCTGTACCTAAGCTATAGACTATATACCAATGGTGCTAAATGGAGTAAGGCACTTGCATCGAACCTTCATCTACAGCTACAAGGTAAGAAAATGTTTTCACGAACAATCCATGAATGTCCTATCACGAAAGCAGATGATTGAATAATTCAACGTTGCGGGATTCTGGGGAAGTTGGTTTCACAGTCTAAGGGCTCTCCCAATGCATTGTATCTTAGCACAATATCATAGGAACAATAAAAACTTAAGATACAACCACCACAATGCATTGTTTCTTAGGGGTTGTATCTTATTTAATGATTTTGGTCTCATGCATACATGTGATTGGTTTAACAATGCTTTTTGCATATGGCCACGTGCAAGGGTTGTATCTTAGCTAAGATACAACCTCCTTCTCTTTCTTCATTAAGTGCTATGCCACATAAGCAAAATGCCTATGATATCGTGCTAAGATACTAGCATTGGGAGTGCCCTAAGTTGATTCTGCCGGATTCTGGGGCAGCTGTCCGTGACCATCACTGCTGACTACAGAATCAACTGCTGACTACAGATTAGCTAGATTTGTTTTCGACAATACCCACATCGCCTCCCAGACTAAAGGAAAATCTAAAATATCAAGACACACATAATGAGCGTCAAATCTATTGTTAGATCCGTGGTGGGTGAGCTATAATCATCTAGATATTGACCTAGCCTAGATCATATGGTCCAGCTCTGGTGCGGTTGGATCGCAGTATTTTAAAGTTGTTGGTCAATCTTAAAAATGCAGGTAGCAACGGAAAAGGTGCTTCCATTCTCAGACTGAGTTTCCTACCATCCTATAATGAGCAGACTGAATATCTTGAGTTTTGAGTTTGACTATTACATGTTCTTCTTCTCAATCTTTTACCTAGTTATTTTGATCTCAGCCAACAACTACAGTTGATCTCCGGGTTTCCGGCAGGCGCTTGCTTGCTGAGATGCGTGTGATGGTGTTTATGCTTACATTATCAGCATGTTAGACCGGAAGCTGCAAATGAACACATGCTCTCCCGTCTTCATGTCAGTCAACGTGCTTGTCTGAACTCACAACGTTGAATGTCACGCCCAAATTTTGTCGTCACCGTCATTCTATCGTACAGTTTTTTCTTGAGGAAAACACATCTGACTTTCCATTATGAGAGCGAACATCCCACTCAATTGACTCATTTCGATCGGTTGATGGTTTTTTTGGTGAATTGTCGGTGGATATATTCTTGGTTAAATATCATACTTAGTACTTACTAACATAGTGAGCAAATGCGAACCAAACACAGGAACGAAGTATTGGAAGATAACAACCTCTAACCAAATGATGCGTGATCGTTTTATTTGTTCAAAAAAAGTTTTTGGTATGTAAATGTTCTGCTGGCATTTAAAATATCTATGGCGTGCCAGAAATTGATTGCCTCGACGTGCACACAAGACATAAGTAACTTTGCTCCCAATGAGTACAGAGATTGTCAATCTCTCAGGCTTACTATTTAAAAAGGTTAAATGCAAAGTAGAAATAGTAATGCAGCGAAAGAAAAAGTAAAGCAGTAAATAGTGGTAGTGTGAACTTATTACGAGAATATGGACCGGGTACCATGGTGCTCACTAGTGATGTATATCTCTCAAAAGACAGTAAACAGTTATGTTGTATGAAAAAAATTACAGCTGGGCAATTGACAGAATTATAAACGTATCGGAGTGCTAATTATACTATAGAAAGTAAAAGGCTCAATCGTATGAGCAATACACCAAGACAAGTAAATCGTTTATTCATCAGGCTGCCAGTACCATATAGTTAAACGGATTTCTTTTTTCAAGGGCGGCAGGGGTCAGTACTTGAGCAGTGATTGGATCAAAATCAACCACATGTAGTCGGCAATCCGGATTACCTGCGGTTTATAGTAAAAAGCTGCCAAAAAATCATGATGCTGCCAAGGGGAGAAATTTGGCACATATTGATATTGCTACATCTAAGCCTAGAAGCCGGAGATACAGTGTGATGCTGCGAGGCCCTTCACCAAACTACCCGGTGTCAACCAACTCCCCTGCCCATATCAAGCACCCTGTTGGATCTCCTCCGGACCTACCGTTGCCCCAAGTTGGTGAATGCGTACGCCACACAGGAAAAAATGCGTCTGCACTCCGCCGCACACTCCTCCAATGTGCTCATGTTACCACCAGCAAATGCGAACTTGTCTGGGGCCATCATCTCTGTCAAGGCTAAGAAACCGTCACCGTATCCGTGCAGTGCATCCTTTCGTGGGCACCCTGTCGAAAACCTACCAACCGCCCAATCATATGTGTTTGTTGGCTTAAAGCCATCGAGGCACTTGCACATCGGCATAGGCGTCGCCGTTTGGTCGCAATAGCCATACGTTTTCTGGAAGGAGCAAGTTTTGAAGCAAAATGAGCGGGATCAACGATTCGATAAAATACTTTGTCTGTAAATAAAGAAGGCTTGTGCGTTCACTCCGCTATGCGCTCCAACATTTTCATGACACGTGGAAGGAGTATGTGGGGATCGAAGTGACTCCAGAAAATATGATTCGACGCTTAGAAGGGCGCTTCTCGGGGCTATGCGTTCCCTAAGGCCCCGCTTGGATTGAGTGTAATTTATACACCTGTATTTATCTTCCAGGTGTAAAGTAGCGGTCCCCATTTGTTTTACACTCGGATTTGAAACGATGAAGGAAGGTCTGTATTTTATACCGGCCAAAAACGCTGATCCAAACGGGCCCTAAATCTCAAAGTGGCTCACTTATGAGCGAGACTTTGGACCATCCAGCCGTGTACAAGGGTCCCTCCATGGAGCCTGGCTACATGTTGTCCAAAACGAAAAATGGTTCCCACGTAAGATGATGGTGCCAGCCAATCTAGCTATTCATCTTCGACAACGATCGAAGCGCTTAGCAAGGGCTCTCCACGGATCCCTTCTACGTGCAGTAAGCCCTAAAAAAAGGTACGAGAGGCTGACAAAGGCTTCTACAGCCTGGCTCCACGTCGAAATTAGATGAAGACAAGGACCGACAGCCTGTCTCTACACCAGAAGAAGAAAATTTAAGAAAGGAGATCCAATTCTTCTATATAAGGTCTAACCATGCAACCCTTTCGCAATCAAGACAAAGGCCCATATTTTCAGAACCTGGGACTCGCTCTACAACAACAAACGGGAGCCCGCATGTATGGGAAATATGGACTTCGCCACGACAAGTAACTAGAAGAGCTCGTTCGGACTTCGCATCTCCTAAAAATAGAAACTGAGCGCGCAGAAATACTAAATTCTATATAAACTCAGAGGCTACTAATGGTGTGCTATACCGGAGGCATCCCCGCCGTGCGTACGTCAAAAGGACTCCAAGAAGAGCACGGAGGTCTCTTTCCAGAAACTACAAGACTTGACGTACAAGAATATGACTTGTAGTCTTTCCATAGTTGTAGGTCCTCTACTCCATGTAACCCTAGGTATCCCTACCCATATATAAAGTGATGCCTAGAGGGACTCGAGATCATCTGACTCATTGTCATCAATCTCGATAGTACTAGATACATTGTCATTGTAACCCTCTCTTTCGAGGCGACTATACACCCAATAATCTCGATAGTCCATGAAGCTCGGTCACACAACTGCTAGCTCAGGGATGTCGTTGTACCATATACCCAGGTACAGAGTAGCTAGAGGCCTGGAGTGTAGTTGGAGGGGTTAAAAACCCCAAGGCAAATGCATCATCGTTGAAGATTATGGTGGCATCGGGGGAGAGTGTCTTACCGAGGATAAGTTGGTCATCTGAATCACCCAACAGCAAGAAGATAAGGATCATGGCTGCGGTGCAGCAGGTGAGAACCATCCAATCGATCGAGCCATCAGCGGCGAAAATCTTAGTAGTAGCGTGCTAATTGGTGGCCTTGCGCGGGTCTGCTTCGACTGCCGCGGTGAGGTTGTGGGGAGCTTGGTGGGAGGGATGGGCAGGCTGCCCGTCGCCGGCACGGGGTGTGCCGTTCTAGATGCGTCCGCTCCCCCTCCTCCCTTTTACCTTGTCCGTCTGTGTGCAGCGGCAGCTTCAATGATGTTCAAGGCAGAATGCGGGCTGCTCTTTCGTCGGTCGTGGGCGTCTCGTGGACCAAAGTTGGCAACTTTGGCTGGTCTTCGGGTGGTCCGGATGCAGGGCGGCGGCCTTGGCGGCGGGAGGCGTGCTGAGCGTGGGCGTAGCAGTCGCCTCGGGTGCGGGCAGGCAACCTTGGCTACGTGGGTGGCTTGGTTGTTGGTGAGCGACACAACGTGGTGGTGAAGATGTCGGAGCGCCGGGGTGCATAACCTGCCCGGTATCTTCCGGCCGATGGTGGCGGTATTTGCGGACGCCGTAACCTTCTTGAAGTCTCCGTCGCGGTGGCTCTCCCGTCTTCGCGTACTCCGGGTGAAAACTCGATCCTTTGGATCTGGCGGTGGCGACTCTACAGGGTCGTTCCCTTCTTGGAGGCACCCCTTTGGAGTCCATGCTCTGTTGTATTCGGCACCTTTGTATTTTTTCTAGGGTGTGTGTTCGGTGTGTGTGTGGAGTGAGTTTGTATGATGCTCAAGATGTATGATGGTTTGCTTTATATATAAAGCGATGCGCGAGCCTTTTTCGGTCAGTAGCGTGCTAAGTATCTATGCTATGTAGGAGTAAGTACTGCCAACCCGCTTTTATTTTTTTTAGCGAAACTTGGCAGGAGCTCTTCCTATTCATATATAGAAGAAGAGAGAACAAAGGTCTTACAACCCACACGACAGGAGATCCACATGCGGATTACTCCCCAAGCTGAACAACACGCGGCGGCCCCGAAGGGTGCAACACACCTAAAACCTGACGAAGTTCCTCATAAGCGAGGAAGGCCACCTCAAGATAGGTTTGGCGCCTACCATCGAAGATGCGCTTGTTTCTCTCCTTCCAAACATTCCACATTATGTAGGTGATTCTCGCACTACGAACACGAGCATTGGCAGAGGTTGTGTTCGAAATGATCTTACACCACGCCGAGTCAACGGAGTTTAGAGTCCCAATGAAAGGCCCGAGCTTATCCTCAGACCACGTATCGATGGTGTTCCAAACCGCCACCGTGAACGGGCATTCCATACACAAGTGGGCCACAGTCTCCGGATGGGTGAGACAGAGCTGGCAGGTGGGATCATGTGGCCAGCCCTTGGTGGCAAGCAGGTCGGCCGTGAGGATGCGCTTATGGAGGACAAGCCAGGCAAAGAACTTGGCTTTGGGCTCCGCAAAAGCCCTCCAGACTTTAGATGGCTCAAAAATAGGGAAGGATCCTTGGAACTGAATCGCGTAGGCCGAGGCCGCGGAGTAGCATCCGTCCTCCGTCCATAGCCACCTAATGGTGTCGGCCTGATCCTCCAAGAGGTTCGTGTCCTGAATGATGGTGGAAATGTCCAAAAACTCGGCAAACTGTGTGAGATTGGTAAGACGAGCAATCGACTGGATCCAGGTGTCGTTATGGAGCTCAGCACTGACAGTTCTATTCTTCCTAGTGGCGATCTTGAAAAGGTTAGGGGCCCTGATGGAGAGAGGTCCACCCAACGACCAGGAATCATGCCAGAAGAGGGCGGTTTGACCGTTACCAAGGGTGATCTTAGTGGACGCCCGGAAAAGGTTCATGTCAGAGGCGTCGCAAGGAAGAGGGGAGCCCACCCAAGGCCGATCAGGCTCAGTCCACTGAAGCCAGGGCCAACGCAGCCGCAAAGCCCTGCCAAATCTTTCGAGATCTGCAATCCCTAGCCCGCCCAGAGATTTTTGCCTGCACACAGTCTTCCAGTTCACAAGAGAGTGGCCACCGCCGACGGCCTCCTGATCATCGCCATGCCAAATAAAACGTCGAGAGGTGCGGTCGAACAGCCGTTGTGCCCATTTCGGCATCGGCAGTACCGTGAGGTGGAAGGTAATGATGGAAGTGAGGACCGACTTGGCCAAAGTCACCCTAGCAATGCGAGTCATATTTTTTCCCATCCAACCCGGGAGGCGGGCGCGGGCCTTGTCGATGAGGTACTGGAGATGAACCCGACGTAGGCGCTTGTAGTGGAGGGGGAGTCCAAGGTAGCGACCTGGGAACTCCATGATCTTGGCCGGGAAGGACGCAAGGATGGTGTGAAGGTCAAAGTTGTTGCAGCGGATAGGGAAAACTTCCGACTTGGTCTTGTTGGTTATAAGACCACTAGCAGCGCCGAAGACCCCAAGGATGTCGGAGATGGCGCGGAGTTCCTCAAAGGATGGGTTGGCAAAGATGCCGGCGTCATCGGCATACAGAGACACTCTGAATCTGGAGGCACTCGCAGGAATAGGCTGGAGGATGCCTTGTGATGCAGCAAGCTCGATGATGCGTTGCAGAGGGTCGATGGCGAGGATGAAGAGCATAGGAGACAGCGGGTACTTTCCCGTAACTGGAGATGAACTGTGCATTATTCCATAACAGAGAACAAACACACTATCAACTACTCCAGAAAACTGTGCATTATTCCATTATCTACTTGCGTGATCGAACATGTCTGGGAATACGCAAGTAGATAATGGAATAATGCACAGTTTTCTGGAGTAGTTGATAGTGTGTTTGTTGGGCCAGTCCTCGAAGCCGAGTACTTTCCGGCGACGATGAAGATGACCGACGATGAACAACGAACGTACGAGAGACGGCGATCTTGTACGGAAGCAGTAGCTAGCTTCGGCACGAGCACGTATAGAACTTGCACACCACAAGCAAGCAGCTGGATGGATTCTCCACCAGATTGCACACGTACAAAGGTACAGGCCGCCGGATACTTGATCGATTCAAGCTAGCTCAATTGGATGAAACTTTCACACGCGGGACACCAGATTATAGCTATAGGAGCGTGTCGCTCCTATTTTTTTTATGAGAGTGACTAGGGCTCATGCGCATGTGACTTAACTGACGTCAGCCCGTATGTTTTTTAACTAGCATTTTGTTTGTTTGTTTGATCCTGATAGTTATCTAATGGGTTCCAATGGACAAGAAAAAAAAGCACTATCATACAAAAAACATTAATACAATAAATGTAAAAATGTCAATTTTAAAAATTGTAAGTAAATGTCAGAACAGTTGCGACTCGTTGGTGAACTTGCAACTGAAAAAAAAAGTCAAACCAAGTTGCGACTCGTTGGTGGACTTGCAACTGGAAAAAAACGCAGTTGCGACACGTTGGTTGACTTGCAACTGAGAAAAACAGTCGGACTCGGTTGCGACTCGTTGGTGGACTTGCAACAGAGAAAAAAATTGGACCTAGTTGCAGCTCGTTGGTGGACTTACAACTGAGAAAAAATATCGGACCCAGTTGCGACTTGTTGGTGGACTTGCAACTGAGAAAAAAATTGAACCCAACTGCGACTCGTTGGTGGACTTGCAACTGAGAAAAAAACTCGGACCACTTGCGACTCGTTGGTGGGCTTGCAACTGAGAAAAAAAATCGAACCCAGTTGCGACTCGTTGGCGGACTTGCAACTTAGAAAAAGTTTGGACCCAGTTGCGACTCGTTGGTGGACTTGCAACTGCGAAAAAAACTCAAACCCACTTGCGAATCATTGGTGAGCTTGCAACTGAGAAAAAAATTGGACCAAGTTGTGACTCGTTGCCGGACTTGCAACTTAGAAAAAAATCGGACACAGTTGCGACTCGTTGGTGGACTTCCAACTGAGAAAAAAATCGGACATAGTTGCGGCTCGTTGGTTGACTTGCAACTGGGAAAAAAATCAAACCGAGTTGCGACTCGTTGGTGGACTTGCAACTGAAGAAAAAAATAGAACCCACTTGCGACTCGTTGGTGGACTTGCAAGTGAGAAAAAAACTCAGACCCACTTGCGACTCGTTGGTGGGCTTGCAACTGAGAAAAAAATCGGATTTGGCGGACTTGCAACTTAGAAAATAATTGGACTCAGTTGCGACTCGTTGGTGGACTTGCAACTGAGAAAAAACACAGACCCACTTGCGAATCGTTGGTGGGCTTGCAACTGAGAAAAAAAAACGGACCCAGTTGCGACTCGTTGGCGGACTTGCAACTTAGAAAAAAACGGACACAATTGCGACTCATTAGTGATATTGCAACGGAAAAAAAAATTGGACCCAATTGCGACTCGTTGGTGGATTTGCAACTAAGAAAAATAAGTCGGACCTAGTAGCGAGTAGTTGGTGGATTTAAACTGAGAAAAAAAACTAAAACCAGTTGTGACTCGTTAGTGGAATTACAACTGAGAAAAAAAAATCAACAAAAAGGCAGAGGGAACCATCGACGAAAAAAGGACAACCTTTAAACATCACATGATAAAAGCAAAGAGAAAACAACCAAAAAAGTTGAAACAGTTTGCGCTGAACTCCCGTACGACAAACAATCTAAATCAACCCTCAATCAACTCTTGTACAGTTTTTGAAAACAGAAAATCACATGACAGCGAATTCATATGTAGCTTCGATATTTCATGTGTACATGCCTTTTAACAATTTCGTATTTAAAAACTTTATTCTATGTTAGAAAAATATTTAGTGACTATTAAAAAATATTTGTCAAATAAAAAAAATAGTGAATACTAAAAATGTTCATTGTACATAAATATTTTCAACTTATATAAACAAATCAATGTACATTTAAAATTAGTTCAACATAATAAATTTATTTGTAAGTACTTAATAAAATAGTCACCATATATCATGACACGTTATAAAAAACGCAAACAATATAAAAATGCATTAAAATCTGAAATTAGAAAAGAAAAAACGAAACAAAAGAATAACCAAAAAAATCGAAACAGAAAAAAGAATAGGAAAAAACATAAAAAATATATTAAGTGGGCCGGCCCATATTTCTAGGCTGCAAGCTTCGCTTCAGCGAAATTCGTATATGTTTTAAAAAAACAGAATAAGCATATTTGGTTTGCAACTTAAGAGAAAAAACAACTTGCATGTGACTTAACTAATTCTCATGTACATGACAATTAGCAAAGCCGTTTTTTTATTGCTTTTGATCTCACGATCTGGTACAAGTTTACAACGTAGGGGTACATAGGATTATATAGTACTCCAGCTAGCTAGCCTACTACAAGTCCTATTCGGTGACAAGTTCCTGTCCAAACCGGACTAGGATACGTGGCTAATTTCAACAATCACCCCCACTAGTAGAAAAAGGCCCATTTGTCCCGGTTTCAGAGGGCCTTCTGTTCCGGTTCTGGAACCGGGACTAAAGCCCACGTGGGCCCAAAACCTTTAGTCCCGGTTCGTGCGAACCGGTACAGATGGGCCTCCACGTGGCCTCTGCGGCTTGCCCGGGCAGGAGGGCCTTTTGTCCCGGTTGGTAGCACCAACCGGGACCAAAATGCCTCCACGCGTCAGCAGTTCCGTGTCTGGTGTTTTTTTTTTGAGGGGGGGATGGGGGTTTTGTAGGGTTAATTTAGGGGTTTCATATATTGTAGCTAATAGAGAGAGGTTTCCTCTCTTATCTCCGTGCTTGGTCGACGCTACGTACTATACGTATAGAGAGGACTCGACATGCTTACTAGTAAGCAAATGAAGAATTAAACCATTAAGTACAGAAGTTCGTCATGAACATATACACAGAGAAGTGAGATTGTTCGAACAACAAGTTTTCGTATATCTATCCGACGCTACTGGCTACATATATACAATATAAGATCTCTTACAATACCCTAACATCTGAAATCAAGTTCCATATGGTATTCTCCCTCTTTTCTGATGACGTGTTCAAGAAAGAATCCCGCCAATTCCTCTTAAATTGCTATTATGCGATCTTGTGGTAGGAGTTCTTCCTGCAGCTCTCAAAGCTAATTCGAAGAAGGGGGTCAATACATATATATGAATGAAACTCAACACAAATGATGGTAATAAAATAAAATTGTGAATATTATTGCTTACGCACATCAAAATCTTTTTTAGAGTAGCCGCCCTCCTTAGAGATCGTAGCGTTGTAGATGTACTCTCATACGTAATATCCACAAAGATTAGTCCCTTCTTGCTGCCACAACCACTTTACGAGAAATAGAGGTCAATCAAACTGATAATCAAGAATTATATAAATGGTATTGATGAAACTAGCTAGAATCAAAATAATGGGAGATGCGCGGAACTAGCTAGTAGTACTTACTTTCGGGCGTGTAAATTCCAGCTTCTTCGGCAGTCCCGGAGATTTTGTGGTGAACGTTGTCCAAACCCTGCCAGATATAGAAAATAATTATTACCTAATATCAGGAAATGAACAAAGTTGCCGAAATGCTGCAATAATGATCGATTGCACTTACTTCTTAAGCATTTCAGTGATGATCGCATACGTCTTGGGATCTTTTCGTCTTGAGTCTAACACGGTTACTAGTCCCTCCTCAAGCTTAATCTCTAGGAGAATAAAGTGGAAGCTGCGCACGCATGCATAACTCATCAATTACATTACTATAACCTCGAGTAAATAAAGGAAAACCGAATATGCATAGTATAACACTCACTCGAAGTTGTAAGGAAAGATTATTTTTTGTTTGTTTTGATGTTGAAGCAACGATTGTAGCAAGTTGGTCTCGGTTTGTTTGGGATTCTTTTTCATCGCCCATTCATCAAAGAGATTTAGGTTAATGAACCCAATATTATAGATTTCTCTTTGCTTGCATTCGACGATCTTCAATCTGCATGATATAGTGAATTATATGTACATGCAATGAAAGAGCTGAGCTATATATAGAGAGTTAATTAAAGAAGTAGTACTTACAGACAGTAGCAAGTGACGATTACTTTATTGATGACCATTGCATTGTAAAGCTGGAATAACTCCTCAAATGGAACACACAACGTTTCAATTCCAAGGAGGTCGTGCTTGTCTTTAACCATAATCAACACATTATCCAACCCAGAGTTCTTGCAGGTGTCCATGTACCACTCATGTAATCGTCGCATCATCGTTGGTAGCTGTTGATCAGGTCTAACGAGAGGATATCCGTGCCGGAATTTGAGTTCGTCCACCTCGAGTCGATCAAATTGTATATCGTCTGGCAGGTAATCATCAGGATTGGTACCGGGAACCATCCCGGCCGGTAGATTTGCGATGACGATATCACTAGACACCTGCAGCGGGGGGCACAATTGTTTCTCCTATTCGCCGAGCTGGGGAATTTTTTTTCCCTCTTGCAATTTGTTGTTCTCTCGTTTGGTCAGTTGCAGTGCTTCCGGACCGGCGCGTTTCTTCCACTTTCTTTTTAAGAGCGCGGACATGGTTGTCATCCAGCGGAGCCGGTGCTGGTCGCTTCAGGGCATCCAAAGTGCGCTTCAATTTCACCTCATCTATCTTCTTCTTCGGAGGTGGATTTTTATTTTTAAAAAAGGCATCAACTTCACCTTTAGAGATCTTCGCGCTTTCCTCATCGCTCCTCTCGTATGGTAACGGCTCAAGAGGCTTGAGAGATGATGGACCGTATTGGAATCACCTCCCACCACTGGTTGTACTGCTAGACGCCGGAGCGACGTCTGCTATTTTCCTTTGTTGCTTAAGAGGCGTCGGAGAAGCCGGAGCGCCGGTGGCGGCTCTCTTCTGCTTTTGCTGACGAGGCGGAGGAGGAGACGGGCTGCTCGGACGCGCCGACGCAGGCGGAGAAGGAGGCGGAGGAGGAGGCGGAGGAGGAGACGGGCTGCTCGGACGCGTCGACGCAGGCGGAGAAGGAGGCGGAGGAGGAGGCGGGCCCTTACTCGTCGGAGGAGGAGGCGTAGGTGCCGTCCAGTTCGGAAGCTTGATGAATTCCTTCGGCCATAGACATGAAGTCCTCAGAGCGTTCTGCAGGAGATTTTCCCCTTCGCCGGTAGGGTAGTCAAGCTCGATCTCCTCATATCCCTCCATTATTTCATTGACCATCACAACAGCATAGCCTTGTGGAATCGGAAGACAGTGAAAAGTTCCATTGGGTCGAGGAGGTACAACATGGACGATAGCCACCGTGGGTTTGAATTGCATCAATTGCTTCTTAAGGTGGCATTCTTGAGACTCCGTGATTTCATCCACGGGGTACCTGGAAGCCATCAAATCAGGTTGCGCAATGACCTCGGTGGAAGCCACGCTGCTTCTCCGCTGAGATGGCGGGGTAGCTTCTAGGGTAGCTTCGTCAGCTCGATGTCTCTCCTCTAGCGCTTGTACTCTTGCATGCAGGTTCTGTATTTCGCTTTGCTCCTGTTTCCTCTTCCTCTCCCTGATTTTGTAACCGCCTGCGTCGGGAAACCCATGCTTCCACGGAAGGGAGCCTGTCGTGCCTCGTGTTCGTCCTGGGTGCTCAGGATTCCCGAGGGCCATTGTGAGCTCGTTGTTCTCTCTGTGGGGAACGAACGTCCCTGCCTCCGTTTGGGCGATTAACTCCTCAAGCTTGGTGATCGGTACTCTCAGTTGTTCGTTCGTCCAAAAGCACTTCCCTGTTTCAGGGTGCAAGGTTCCCCCAACCCCGAAGAACCAATTCCTTGCACGCTCTGGCCAGTTCAATGTCCTTGGTACGATCCCTTTGTCAAGAAGGTCCTTTTCAGCCTTCTCCCACAACATTCGGGCTTTGTGGTAGCCACCTGACCCCGTGCAATGGTGATGCTTCTTCTTTGCAGCATTTAGTTTGTTTATCGCTGACATCTTCTTACTCTTCTCCGATGTCTTGTGGGCCACAAATGCGGGAAACTGTTCTCTTATCTTCTCAAATCGGTCGGTGAATGTTGGAGTCTTCTCTTTGTCGACAAACGTTGTTTTTAACTCATGCTTCCACCTCCTGAATAGCTCTGCCATCTTCTTAAGAGCATGAGTCTTGATCTTTTGCTCTGTAACTGGTTTTTCCGGACGCTCCTCTTCCGGTAGGGTGAAATTTGCCTTCAGCGCGGTCCAAAGATCATCTTTCTGTCTATCGGTGACAAAAGACACTCCAGGGTCTCCGGCCTTCGGCTTATTCCATTGCTGGATGCTAATCGGGATCATGTCCCTAACAAGAACCCCGCACTGAGCAGAAAATGCATCTTTGGTCCGACTGGATTCAATCGGTTGGCCATCTCTATTGATGCCGGTGATCGTGAACCTTTCATCCGGGCGCAACTTTTTCTTTGGGCCTCGTCTTGTTACCGAAGTTTGGCTCGATCCGGATACGGAGGGCTAGAAAAGAAGAAAGAAGAGAGTTAATATGTGTACACAGTCCAAAAAAATTAATGCATCAATTAGGTAGTCAGCACAGGCTTAATTATTATATATACCTCACAGGAGCCATCATAAGCATGTCCTTCCACCTCCATTGTCCGATCATCGGAGCCTGCTTCACCCTCTTCTTCCAGACCATCGGTGTCGTTCAGAAATTGGAAGACATCACCTCCTACCCGGACGATGTCGCCCACCAACAACGGTCCTTCGCGTATGATTTCCCCCAACATCTCTTCTTGTTCTAAGTTTCTTTGACGACCGTCCATAGTTTCTGCAAAATATTAATTACAACATAACACTTAATATACAAACATGATATATATAGCATCGATATATTACTGTGCCAAACATACAAGTTTTGCCGAAAAACATGGGGGCATGATGAAGCCATGGATTTCCCCTCGGTGACCCTCGACCCTCTACCCTAGTTCCCGACCATCGACCCCTCGGTGACCCTCGACCCTTTACCCTAGTTTCCGACCATCGGCTTGGTAAATTTGGGTGGCCTCGGCGACGCTTAACAAATGGTGTTTTTGCTCTTGAGAGTCCGGTACTTCTAAAGTTATTCAAATTGCTCAAGTTTGTATACACCATTATTGCAACAATGAATACATAAATCATTTTTTTAATTTTTCAACATTTGTAAAGTACATAAGTATTTTGCAAAATTTAACATTGGCATCATCTAGCATCATCTAGCAACAAAATTTAACATTGGCATCATCTATCAACGGTGTCCACGGCGTCGACGGGGAAGGGGCAACGGCGGCGGAACAGCGAAGGGGAGAGGGGAAATCGGGTGAGGGCCTCACAGTGCTGCCCCCGAAGACGATCTCGGGAGGTCGGGGAGGCGCCGGCGGTGAAGAATGACGGCGAGGCCGTGGCGAGGCCGAGGGGGCAAGGAAATGCGGACGGCGGCAGGACCAGGCGTGGTGCTTCCCCGCGGCGACGGAGACGACGGGCGCGGACGATGGCGACGGCGACGGAGGGGGCGGCGGGCGGCGTCGGGGCAGCTCACGACGTCGGTGTCGTCTCCGGCGTCGTCGGGGGCGGAGGGCGACGTCGGGGCGGAGGTTGGGCAGCCTGACGGCGTCGGTTTCGTCTCCGGCGTCGTCGGGGGAAATGACGAGATTTAGAACTGAAAATTTACAAGTGCCATTTATATACCCAAAGTATTGGTACCGGTTCTTGCAAACAACCGGGACCAATGCCCCCCTTTAGTACCGGTTGATGACACCAACCGGGACCAAAGGTTTTTTTCAGCAGCCGAAAAGGCGGCAAACAGAGACCTTTAGTTTCGGTTGGTGCCACCAACCGAGACTAAAGGGGGGCATTGGCCCCGGTGGGTGGCACGAACCGGTATCAATTCTCCCCTTTAGTTCCGGTTTGTGCCACCAACCGGAACCAAACGCCTTGTGCCGCGGAGCGGTGGGATGTTTAGTCCCACCTCGCTAGTCGAGGGAGCGCCCGAGCGGTTTATAAGCGCTGCCGCGCGTACCGTCTCGAGCTCCTCTCAACTGCAGGCTTCCGGGCCTAATCTGCTACTACTTGCCTGTGGGCCTATTGCGGGCCTGAATACTGGCCCATGGTTGGGTTTCTAGTCGTATTCAGGCCGTGGTGGCCCAATTGGTGGCATTTTTTTCTTTTTTCCAGTTTTTTTGTTTTCTTTTTTGCTTTATTTAATTTTCCAGTTTCTAGCACTACAAATGATCTCCGAAAATGTTGAAACTTAGCATGGTATCATCATTTGACCCACATAGCATGTGCTAAAAATTTGAGAGGGTTACGGCAAAAACTGGATGGTGGCGGTGCCGCGGAAGGGGAAGACTTCGCGAGAAGAGAAATAGTGGAGGTTGGCTTTGCGCGTGCTTTTAACCTCACCCGGGTCTGAATCCCACCAATCAGGAAGAAGTACACGGATCGCGTGTTTATTTTAAGCGCTTGTGAGTCGTTGGATCTGGGAACCGGCCTGTACACAGTTAAGGTCTCGCGCTAGTACCGGTTTGTGCTAGCAACCGGGGCTAAAGAGGCACACGACCCCTATATATATCCCACCTCTCAGACACTCGGTGTGTACGAATACAAATCATTCGGATTGGTCTGTATACGTCCAACGGTGCATTTGATGTGCGGGCACTCACGAGCCACAGTTGGGCTGTATGCAGGCGAAACCGTGTGTTTTGTTGATATATCTAGAAATCCTTCAGTTCATCGACCAAATACAAATCATTCGGATTGGCCTGCATACGCCCAACGGTGCATTTGATGTGCGGGCACTCACGAGCCACAGTTGGGTTGTATGCAGGCGAAACCGTGTGTTTTGTTGATATATCTAGAAATCCTTCAGTTCATCGAGACTTTTTGTGTGTTCAAAATGAACCGTTAAAAGCCACATCATCAATTTTCAACCCTTTCTGACTTCATCTGTCTTCACTTTTTCTTCGCTTGTGTCCTTTGCTTATTGCGCCGTAACCATGGATATTCTTCATCGCTTAACAGGGTGCTTGGATCAGCCTTGACTTTGAAGGGAGGAATTTCATGAAACTTTTCATAATCTTCAGACATGTCCGTCTTGCCCTCCAATCCTACGATGTCTCTTTTTCCTGAAAGAACTATGTGGCTCTTTGGCTCATCGTATGATGTATTCGCTTCCATATCTTTTCTTTTTCTCGGTTTGGTACACATGTCCTTCACATAAAAAACCTGCGCCACATCATTGGCTAGGACGAATGGTTCGTCTGTGTACCCAAGATTGTTCAGAACCACTGTTGTCATTCCGTACTGTGGGTCTACCTGTACCCCGCCTCCTGACAGATTGACCCATTTGCACTTAAACAGAGGGACCTTAAAATCATTCCGTAGTCAAGTTCCCATATGTCCACTATGTAACCATAATATGTGTCCTTTCCACTCTCGGTTGCTGCATCAAAGCGGACATCACTGTTTTGGTTGGTGCTCTTTTGATCTTGGGCGATCGTGTAAAATGTATTCCCATTTATCTCGTATCCTTTGTAAGTCAATACAGTTGAAGATGGTCCCCTGGACAACGAGAACAGCTCATCAGAAACAGTGTTGTCACCTCTGACACGTGTTTCCAACCAATCGCCGAAAGTCCTGATGTGTTCATGTGTAATCCAGTCGTCACACTCCTCTGGGTGTTTGGAGCGCAGACTGTTCTTGTGTTCATCGACATACGGGACCACCAAGATAGAGTTCTGTAGAACTGTGTAGTGTGCTTGAGACCAAGAATGTCTGTCCCTGCATATTATTGAGTCCCTTCCAATCGTGCCTTTTCCAGTCAGTCTCCCCTCATACCGCGATTCAGGTAGACCAATCTTCTTAAGCCCAGGAATGAAGTCGACACAAAACCCAATGACATCCTCTGTTTGATGGCCCATGGAGATGCTTCCTTCTGGCCTAGCGCGGTTACGGACATATTTCTTTAGAACTCCCATGAACCTCTCAAAGGGGAACATATTGTGTAGAAATACGGGGCCCAGAATGAAAATCTCGTCGACTAGATGAACTAGGACGTGCGTCATGATATTGAAGAAAGATGGTGGGAACACCAGCTCGAAACTGACAAGACATTGCGCCACATCACTCCTTAGCCTTGGTAGGATTTCTGGATCGATCACCTTCTGAGAGATTGCATTGAGGAATGTGTTCGGATACGGGGCAGAAAACACAAATTTTTCACACCTACGGTACCCGAACCCAAGATCTATGCTATGGCGATGTAAGGTAACGGAGGGAATCAGTGTTCATACCTTTGAAGACCGAAAGAGGGAAATGTTCTTGCGAACGTGGTTGGCGTAGACTCGGAACTATGACCTCCCTGTCGTGTAGAAGACCATCACCGGCGAGGATGACTCCCGGTAAACCTCCAGCGACGAAGTAGCACCACAGGTGTAGTGCCTCGAAGAGATTATACACGTACGGTACAATCGATGTTCCTCCCGGGCTCCGAACCAGGCGAGCAGCGGAAGAAAGACGGCTACGGATCCTGACTCCAGCAGAGCGACGGCATGCCTTATGGTGGAGAACTCCAATCCTGGTGCAGACTCCAAACAAGGGGAGTCCACTTCCGGAAAAGGAGAAGGAAGAAGAAGGAGATTGGTGTCTTGGAAAAAGGGGGGTCTACCCCTCCTTATATAGGCCAAGGGGGGGGGTGTGATCCTCCTCCCCTCCCCCATGTGGGACTAAACCCCCAACGGGGGGAGGTGCGCCGGCCAAGGGGGGGATGGGCCCCACCCTTGGCGCCAAGCCCAAGGGGGGGAACCCCCTCCTCCCCTAATGGGCCCCATGGGCCCATATAGCCTTTTTCCCATTTTTTTAATTTATTTAATATGTTTTAATTATTTAATTCAGATAATTAAATAATAAAACATTATTAAAACAATTAAACTTTATTTTGAACAATGTCCGGAAACTATTCCGTCCTCCTCCGGAACTATTCCGGTGATTTCTCATATTTCACCGATTGATCCCGTAACTGTCCTATGCATCGATTGCCCTTAAGTGTAACACCCTAACGGTCCGGGAAACAGCAGACATGGTCGAGACTCTTCTCATTGACCAATGACTAGTCAGTTGGACCTGGTTACAATCCTTGACAACCCCTGCGCTTCCATCGAATGAACTTCGATCGCTTTTGGAAACCGTTAACGATACGACGTAATCCCTTTGTGCTGCGGTACTTTGTTTGTCCGAGGTTTGATCGTCGGTATCCCACATACCGTGTTCACATCTCGTTCACAACAAACAACTTATCTCGTCCATGATCATTGCATCTCTTGTGACCTAGTCACGTCCTTGCAAGGTGTTGATGCAATATCACCGAGTGGGCCCAGAGTACCTGTCCTGTCACAAGGACTGACAAATCCCGCTTTGATCTATTAACATACTCATCAACCATCTATTTTGGAATACCCAAAGTGCTCCGTTATAGCCAGCATATTTCAGTCAGGCGGTGGGATACAAATCAAAGTCTCCTCATAGATCGTGATTACGTATGATCATTACGGTCTAAGGACTAAGCCATACGTTACAAAGTCATAGCAACGCTGAACTATGTGACTCGATCACATTGCAATACTTTAGGTGGGTGTACGTCCATCACATCATTCCCCTTAATGATATGACCTCATTGTCAATGGACTTAAGTGTCGCCATGATCAGGAAAGCTTGATCAATCAATTGCGCAATGAGATAGTTTACCCGAGTTAAACTACGGACCATGTTTTATACTACACCTGTATTAGTATTTCCAAGTAATACAGTTATAGCACAGTATAAAACGTATTATGAACAAAACGGATACGTGACAAATGTCTTTATTAATTTGTCTCTAGGGCACATATCCAACAGTCTCCCACTTGCACTAGAGTACAAATTACACTAGTTTACATCAGGTATGTATCTAACACCAATGGTCTCTCGGTGTTCTTCAAACTTGCCCTGTGGAAGAGGTTTAGTCATCGGGTCTGCTGCGTTCAGATCCGTATGTATCTTGTGAATCCTAGTGTGTCCATCCCTGACGTAGTCTCGCGTCACATGGAACTTTCGGAGGATGTGCTTGGCTGTAGAGTGAGTTCTTGGCTCCTTCGCGTTAGCAATGGCACCCGTGTTGTCGCAGAAGATCCCCACGGGGTCAGTGCAACTGGGAAAGACGCCAAGCTCGATCACGAACTTCTTCAGCCACAGCGCCTCGTTTGATGCTTCACAAGCGGCAATATACTCCGACTCCATTGAAGATTGAGCGACGACTGACTGTTTGCCGCTCCTCCAGCTAATCACGCCACCGTTCAACATGAAAACATATCCCGTCTGGGATTTCGAGTCATCTAGGTCTGAGCCGAGGCTTGCGTCAACGTAACCTTTTACGGTGAGCTCCTCATCAACTCCTCCATAAACGAGAAAGAGATCCTTGGTTCTTCTTAAGTACTTAAGGATGTTCTTTACTGCTGTCCAGTGAGCCATTCCCGGGTTACTCTGGTAGCGATTAGTCATACTAATGGCCAGCGCTAAATCCGGTCTGGTACATAACATAGCATACATGAGAGAACCTATGGGTGAGGCATAGGGCTTTGAGGACATCTCCTCTTTCTCTTTTGCTGTGGTTGGGCATTGAGTCACGCTTAATTTGACACCTTTTATAACTGGCAAGAGTCCTCTCTTGGAGTCATCCATTTTGAACCTCTTCAAAATCTTGTCAATATAAGTGTTCTGACTCAAGGCCAACCGTCGATTAGGTCTATCTCTATAGATCTTAATCCCCAATATGTACGCAGCTTCACCTAGGTCCTTCATGGAAAATTGTCCATTCAGATATTCCTTCACTTCCTCTAAGAATTTCTTATCGTTCCCTCTTAGTAATATGTCATCTACATATAACACAAGAAATGCTACAAAGCTCCCACTCAGTTTCTTATAGACGCAGAACTCTTCGACGTTTTGGACAAATCCAAAAGCTTTAATGACCTCATAAAATCGAAGATTCCAGCTCCGAGATGCTTGCTTCAACCCATAGATGGACCGTTCAAGCTTGCAAACCTTACCAGCGTTCCTTGGATCGACAAACCCCTCTGGTTGCATCATATACAACTCTTCCTCAATGTTGCCATTTAGGAATGCAGTTTTCACATCCATCTGCCATATCTCGTAATCATGATATGCAGCTATTGCTAGTAGGATCCGAATAGACTTTATCATCGCTACAGGAGAGAATGTCTCCTCGTAGTCAACTCCTTGAATTTGTCGGAAACCCTTCGCGACAAGTCGAGCTTTGTAGACAGATACGTTTTCGTCTGCGTCAGTCTTTTTCTTGAAAATCCATTTATTCTCGACGGCCTTGCGGTCCTCGGGAATATCCACCAAAGTCCATACTTTTTTGGTGTACATGGAGTCTATTTCGGATTTCATGGCTTCAAGCCATTTCTCGGACTCGGGTCCCTCCATTGCTTCTTTGTAACTTGTAGGTTCATCCGACTCATCAGCCGAGATTGCATTCACAAGTTGTCCGTAAAACTCAGTAGGTTGACGGACTCTTGATGACCTACGGGGCATAAAAGGTTCCTCTTCATTCTCATCATGGTCATCATTGATGTCATGATTGTTATGAATGTCGTTCTGGCCATTCTCTTCAGCTCCCACTGTGGAAGATGGTTCCAGAACAAATTCCGTAGCCGTTTCTTCCAATTGGAGTGATTGGTCAGTCACTTCATCGAGGTCTATTTTCCTCCCACTCAACTCTTTCGCAAGAAACTCCTTCTCAAGAAAGTGTCCCGTCTTGGCAACAAACGTTTTGCTGTCAGACTTGTTGTAGAAGGTGTATCCACAAGTTTCCTTGGGATAGCCCACAAAGATGCACTTATCCACCTTGGATTCAAGTTTGTCAGGCTGTAGTTTCCTAACATAAGCCTCACAACCCCAAATCTTCAGGTGAGACAACTCAGGTTTTGTGCCATGCCATTCTTCAAATGGTGTTGTCTTTACGGATTTGGATGGTGCCCTATTAAGAATATGAACGGCAGTTTCTAATGCATACCCCCAGAATGACACAGGCAAATCAGTATGAGACATCATCGATCGTACACTATCCAATAGGGTTCGATTACGTCGCTCAGCCACACCGTTTCTCTGAGGTGTGCCTGCCGGCGTAAGCTGTGGTACTATGCCACAAGACTTCAGATGATTGCCAAACTCATGACTCAAATACTCGCCACCTCGATCCGATCGAAGGTGCTTGATTTTTCTTCCGAGTTGATTTTCGACATCATTCTGAAATTCCTTGAACTTTTCAAAGGTTTCAGACTTGTGCTTCATCAAGTAAATATACCCATATCTACTCAAGTCATCAGTAAAGGTCACGAAGTAACGAAGACCATTGCGAGTGGGGACGTTCATGGGTCCACATACATCCGAGTGTATGATCCCCAATAAGACATCCGCACGCTCCATTATGCCATTGAATGGAGTCCTTATCATTTTGCCCATGAGGCATTGTTCACATGTATCAAGGGATCCAAAATCCAATGACTCAAGAAGTCCATTCTTATGGAGCTTCTCCATGCGTTTTATACCAATATGACCAAGTCGGCAATGCCACATCATCATGTGATCTTCATCATTCTTCAATCTTTTGGCCTCAATATTGTTAACGTGGCATACGTCACCATCGAGATCAAGTACGAATAAACCATGCAACTCCGGTGCGTGAACATAAAACATTTCATCCTTATAAATCGAACAACCAATTGTATCAGACTTAAAAGAATAGTGGTCTCGCTTCAAGCAAGAGCCACTAACGATGTTCACACTCAACGCGGGTACATAGTAGAAATTATTCAGAACTAAAACCAATCCCGAAGGGAGACTAAGATGCTTCGTGCCGACCGCCAAGACTTCAATCCGGCAGCCATTCCCCACGCGCATCGTCACTTCATCTTTGAGCAAGCGTCTCCTATTCCTTAGTCCCTGAATGGAATTAGAAATATGAGCGACAGATCCTGTATCAAATATCCAGGATGTGTTCCCGGCGCTTGTCAAGAGAAGATCAACAATATGTATATCAAATATATCTTCGTCTCTCTTGGCGACCTTGCCAGCCTTCTTGTCCTTTAGGTACTTGGGACAATTGCGTTTCCAGTGACCTTCACCCTTGCAGTAGAAGCACTCCACTCCGAGTTTAGGCATGGGTGCCTTGGGAGGAGCGGCAACTGACTTGCCATCCCTCTTGGGGCCACCTCTCTTGGCCTTCTCCCGCCTGCTTGACTTCTTGAAGTCAATGGTCTTGTTGACCATGAAGACGGCGTGCTCCTTCTTGATCTCAACCTCGGCGCTCTTTAGCATGGCGAACAACTCAGAAGGGGTTTTGGTCATCCCTTGCATGTTGTAGTTCAGCACAAAGCCTTTGTAGCTAGGGGGAAGCGACTGCAACACCCTATCAACAGCAAGTTCATCTGGAATCTGGCATTCCAGAGCATTCAAGCGCTGAACGTAGCCAGACATTTTGACTACGTGCTCACTCATGATGCCATGCTCGTCCATCTTTGCTGAGAAGAAGGCTTCAGAAGCCTCGTACCGTTCAGCCCTGGCTTGAGGTGCGAAGACCGCCTTGAGGTCGGTGATAATCTCATATGCACCAATCCTCTCAAAGCGTTTCTGCAGCTCAGCCTCCATGGAGTAAAGCATGCCACTCTGGACAAGGTTGTAATCATCAGTCCTGGAGAGATAGACATTCTTCTCGTCTTGATTGGCATCATCTGCTGGTGCGTCACCTAACGCGTCCTCTAGTACGTATGCCATTTTGAGGGGAACGAGGAGAATCCTTAGGGTGCGGAACCAGTTGGTGAAGTTTGTCCCATCTGTTTTTAGCTTATCTTTCTCTAGGAATGATCCTAAGTTGAACGAGGGGCGAGGTGCTGCCATCTACAAGGTTGATTCACAAGGATACATAATTAGACTTTTGTTCATAATGTGGAGTTCCAATTTAATCTCAAAATTCTAGAAAGCTCCCACTTAGATAAACACCTCTAAATTTAACTAAGTGATTACACAATCCCAGCCCCCATACCTCCCCCGATAGTTACGGCTTTCAGTATGCTAACCAGGTAGGCCTCTAAGCCAATCACATCAGGCATGTGACTCGCGCTCGACCTTTCGGTCTTCTGTGTTCCAGGCCCGCATCTACATACGTCAAGCCTGCCAATCGAACCTTGATGTTAGCTGTTCAGCAAGGCCATATCTGCATATGCCAGGCTTGCCGAACCCAACCTCATGCGAACTCCGTTTAATATGTAGGACAACTCCGGTATGTACGGAGCATCAAGCCATATGGGAGAACCTTCCAGGCGGTGCCCACCAAGGGAGAACACAATATTGGTATTGTGAGAGATGGTCCTATTTCGTGCTACCGTCGATATATCTAGCATACTAGCATAAAACAGGAAGTAAAACTGTAAATCATACAACCTATGATCCCCCTTCATGCAAAGCAAAGTTAAACGCCTTTCTACTTTAGCTTGTGCAAGTTTTACGTGGCTGCTAGGGGTTTCGAGAGAGAGAACCGTTTCTATCCTGCGAAAAACAAGCCACAACACCGTCTCCCATCCGTCTCTATTACACCCCTGTCGGGGCCCTCCGTTGCAAACATCTTCGCATCGCTAATGCAGAGAGACAGACACTCCCCCAGCCACTTTATATGGTACAAGCCATATGTCAAGCGTGGAACCAGTCTCGCGTAAACGCGTAAGGTCGGTCGGGGGCCGCTTCATCAAACATTGCCGCAACGCTAAATGAGTACACGTGGGAGGGTAACGAATGAAGATTCGATGCCCACATCCTAGATGTGTTCTACCCGTACAATACATCTACGCATAGCTAGCTCATGATACCACTGTTAGGATACGGGGCAGAAAACACAAATTTTTCACACCTACGGTACCCGAACCCAAGATCTATGCTATGGCGATGTAAGGTAACGGAGGGAATCGGTGTTCATACCTTTGAAGACCGAAAGAGGGAAACGTTCTTGCGAACGTGGTTGGCGTAGACTCAGAACTATGACCTCCCTGTCGTGTAGAAGACCACCACCGGCGAGGATGACTCCCGGTAAACCTCCAGCGACGAAGTAGCACCACAGGTGTAGTGCCTCGAAGAGATTATACACGTACGATACAATCGATGTTCCTCCCGGGCTCCAAACCAGGTGAGCAGCGGAAGAAAGACGGCTACGGATCCCGACTCCAGCAGAGCGACGGCCTGCCTTATGGTGGAGAACTCCAATACTGGTGCAGACTCCAAACAAGGGGAGTCCACTTCCGGAAAAGGAGAAGGAAGAAGAAGGAGATTGGTGTCTTGGAAAAAGGGGGGTCTACCCCTCCTTATATAGGCCAAGGGGGGTGTGATCCTCCTCCCCTCCCCCATGTGGGACTAAACCCCCAAGCGGGGGGAGGTGCGCCGGCCAAGGGGGGGATGGGCCCCACCCTTGGCGCCAAGCCCAAGGGGGGGAACCCCCTCCTCCCCTAATGGGCCCCATGGGCCCATATAGCCTTTTTCCCATTTTTTAATTTATTTAATATGTTTTAATTATTTAATTCAGATAATGAAATAATAAAACAATTAAACTTTATTTTTAACTTTTCCAAATGTCCGGAAACTATTCCGTCCTCCTCCGGAACTATTCCGGTGATTTCTCCTATTTCACCGATTGATCCCGTAACTGTCCTATGCATCGATTGCCCTTAAGTGTAACACCCTAACGGTCCGGGAAACAACAGACATGGTCGAGACTCTTCTCATTGACTAATGACTAGTCAGTTGGACCTGGTTACAATCCTTGACAGACCCTGCGCTTCCATCGAATGAACTTCGATCGCTTTTGGAAACCGTTAACGATACGACGTAATCCCTTTGTGCTGCGGTACTTTGTTTGTCCGAGGTTTGATCGTCGGTATCCCACATACCGTGTTCACATCTCGTTCACAACAAACAACTTCTCTCGTCCATGATCATTGCATCTCTTGTGACCTAGTCACGTCCTTGCAAGGTGTTGATGCAATATCACCGAGTGGGCCCAGAGTACCTGTCCTGTCACAAGGACTGACAAATCCCGCTTTGATCTATTAACATACTCATCAACCATCTATTTTGGAATACCCAAAGTGCTCCGTTATATCCAGCATATTTCAGTCAGGCGGTGGGATACAAATCAAAGTCTCCTCATAGATCGTGATTACGTATGATCATTACGGTCTAAGGACTAAGCCATACGTTACAAAGTCATAGCAACGCTGAACTATGTGACTCGATCACATTGCAATACTTTAGGTGGGTGTACGTCCATCACATCATTCCCCTTAATGATATGACCTCATTGTCAATGGACTTAAGTGTCGCCATGATCAGGAAAGCTTGATCAATCAATTGCGCAATGAGATAGTTTACCCGAGTTAAACTACGGACCATGTTTTATACTACACCTGTATTAGTATTTCCAAGTAATACAGTTATAGCACAGTATAAAACGTATTATGAACAAAACGGATATGTGACAAATGTCTTTATTAATTTGTCTCTAGGGCACATATCCAACAGAATGCACATAGCTTAACAATGGCTAATCGAACGTTTTCCGGTAGAAGCCCTCTCAATGCAACCGGAAGCAGTTGTGTCATAATCACGTGGCAGTCATGAGACTTTAGGTTCTGAAACTTTTTCTCGGCCATAATTATTATTCCCTTTATATTCGACGAGAAGCCAGACGGGACCTTCATACTGAGCAGGCATTCAAAGAAGATTTCCTTCTCTTCTTTGGTAAGAGCGTAGCTGGCAGGACCTTCATACTGCTTTGGAGGCATGCGGTCTTTTTTGTGCAAACGTTGCAGGTCCTCCCGTGCCTCCGGTGTATCTTTTGTCTACCCATACACGCCAAAGAAGCCTAGCAGATTCACGCAAAGGTTCTTCATCACGTGCATCACGTCGATTGAAGAGCGGACATCTAGGTGTTTCCAGTAGGCTAGGTCCCAAAATATAGATTTCTTCTTCCACATGGGTGCGCGTCCCTCGTCATCATTCGGAACAGATAGTCCGCCGGGACCTTTCCAAATATTACGTGTAAATCATTGACCATAGCAAGTACGTGATCACCGGTACGCATGACTGGCTTCTTCCGGTGATCTGCCTCGCCTTTGAAATGCTTGCCTTTCTTACGACATTGATGGTTGGTCGGAAGAAATCGACGATGCCCCAGGTACACATTCTTCCTTCATTTGTCCAGGTATATACTTTCGGTGTCAGCTAAATAGTGCGTGCATGCATGGTATCCCTTGTTTGTCTGTACTGAAAGGTTACTGAGAGCAGGCCAATCATTGATCGTTACAAACAGCAACGCATGCAGGTCAAATTCCTCCTGTTTGTGCTCATCCCACACACGTACACCGTTTCCATTCCACAGCTGTAAAAGTTCTTCAACTAATGGCATTAGGTACAAATCAATGTCGTTTCCGGGTTGCTTAGGGCCTTGGATGAGAACTGGCATCATAATGAACTTTCGCTTCATGCACACCCAAGGAGGAAGGTTATACATACATAGAGTCACGGGCCAGGTGCTGTGATTGCTCCTCTGCTCCCCGAAAGGATTAATGCCATCCGCGCTTAAACCAAACCATACGTTCCTTGGGTCATCTCCAAACTCAGCCCGGTACTTTCTCTCGATTTTTCTCCACTGCGACCCATCAGCGGGGTGTCTCAAATTCCCGTCTTTCTTACGATCTTCATTGTGCCATCGCATCAACTTGGCATGCTCTTTGTTCATGAATAGACGTTTCAACCGTGGTATTATAGGAGCATACCACATCACTTTGGCAGGAACCCTCTTCCTGGGGGGCTCGCCGTCAACATCACCAGGTTCATCTCGTCTGATCTTATACCGCAATGCACCGCATACCGGGCATGCGTTCAAATCCTCGTACACACCGCGGTAGAGGATGCAGTCATTCGGGCATGCATGTATCTTCTGCACCTCCAATCCTAGAGGGCATATGACCTTCTTTGTTGCGTACGTACTGTCGGGCAATTCGTTATCCTTTGGAAGCCACTTCTTAAATATTTTCAGTACATCCTCAAATCCCTTGTCAGGTATATCATACTTTGCCTTCCACTGCAGCAATTCCAGTACGGTATCGAGCTTTGTGTTGCCATCTTCGCAATTGGGGTACAACCCTTTTTTGTGATCCTCTAACATCCGATCAAACTTCAGCTTCTCCTTTTCACTTTCACACTGTCTCCTTGCATCAACAATGACCCGGCGGAGATCATCATCAGGCACATCGTCCGGTTCCTCTTGATCTTCAGCTTCCCCCGTTGCAGCATCACCGTATTCAGGGGGCACATAGTTTTCATCGTACTCTTCTTATTCGCCGTCTTCCATCGTAACCCTTATTTCTCCGTGCTTGGTACAAACATTATAGTGTGGCATGAATCCCTTATAAAGCAGGTGGGCGTGAATGGTTTTCCGGTCAGAGTAAGACTTCGTATTCCCACATATAGAGCATGGACAACACATAAAACCATTCTGCTTGTTTGCCTCAGCCACTTCGAGAAAATCATGCACGCCCTCAATGTACTCGGAGGTGTGTCTGTCACCATACATCCATTGCCGGTTCATCTGCGTGCATTAAGTGTGTCAAAAACCATTATTACAGAACAACATGAATATATAAGTGACCAAATTAATAGAAGTTTATCATCACATTAAAACCAAAGTACATACATAGTTCTCATTGAACAACATATAGCTCTCCAGAGCATCTAATTAAACCAAAGATTGAAACTATGTAAAACATTTCAATGCAACAACAAATGCGATCATAATCACAACCAAGGTAACAATTGATCCAACGGCATAATGATACCAAGCCTCGCTATGAATGGCATATTTTCTAAACTTTCTAATCTTCAAGCGCATTGCATCCATCTTGATCTTGTGACCTTCTACGACATCCGCAACATGCAACTCCAATATCATCTTCTCTTCTTCAACTCTTTTCTTCTCTTCTTCAACTCTTTTTAATATTTCTTTTAAATACTCGTTTTCGTCTTCAACTAAATTTAACCTCTCGACAAGAGGGTCGTATGTAATATCCGGTTCACATACCTCCTAGATAAATACATCTATGTCAAGTTGGTGTCGGCATAATTACCATAAACACTAAATGAAACAAATAGTTATAAAAGATAATATATAGCACATCCGAATCATAGAGAGGACGAGGGACGACGGGGGCGGATACCAAAACCATCGCACTATATAATAACAAGCAATAATACAAGTAAGAAAATTAGACAATTATCTATCTAATCATACAAGTAAGAATTTTTTTTTCTTTTATAAAGAAGATAAGAACAAGAGGCTCACCACGGTGGTGCCGGCGACGAGATCGGCGCGGGCGATCGACGGTGGTGAAGACGGGGATGGGACGTGACGGACCGTTAAATATGGACAAATCTTAAGAAAAATGGAGCTTGAAAGTCGAGTTTGGAGAGGAGAAAGCTTAAGTAGTGTGGCTCGGGCATTTCATCGAACACCTCATGTGCATAAGAGGTGAGCTAGAGCACCACAAAGCCCTCCCATTGCCCTCCTCGAAAAAACAGAGCACCAGTGGAGTGCTCTGCTCGCCGGAGAGGGGTATATATAGCCAAATTATTAGTCCCAGTTTGTGGCTGGAACCAGTACTAATGGCCAGCCTTTCGTCCCGGGTTGAGCCACAAACCAGGACTAGTGGTTGTGGGCTAGGAGCGAGGACCATTGGTCCCGGTTCTTGTCTAGAACCGGGACATATGCCCCCAGACGAACCGGGACCAATGCTCCACGAGGCCCGGCCGGCCCCCGGGCGCACGAAACGGGACGTATGACCCCCATGGGTTCCGGTTCGTGGCAGAAGCGGGACAAATCGGCTGGAGAGGCCTGAACCAAAGCCCTGTTTTCTACTAGTGCCCCCTAAACACGATGTCCTCACTTCACAGCTTGGACGCCGATCCTTCGTCGCATCTTCATGAAATTTTGCCGTCCTAAAGATCTGGTAAGGATATCTGCAAGCTGATCATCGGTGCAAATGTAGTTGACGTCAATCTTGCTTTCTTCCACGCACTCCCGTAGATAGCGATACCTCGTATCGTTGTGATTGCATCTATCATGATGCACTGGATTCTTCCACAAAGAGATTGTAGACTTGTCGTCAACGTTCAACACCACTCGTTCCGGTTCTTTACTTGTGAGGTCACCGAGTAGCCTCCCTAGCCACACACCTTGACACACCGCGGTTGCAGTCGCAATATACTCAGCTTCCCGGGATGATAATGCAACCACCTTCTGCTTTTGTGATAGCCAACTCACTATGTTTCCTTCTAAGAAATATGCCACGTCTGAAGTACTCTTACGGTCATCCATATCTCCTGCAAAGTCACTATCACTGTAGCCTAGTAGCTCCATCATCTCCTTCTCCTTCTCTCTCAAATAGACCAAACCAAAGTTTATTGTCCCTTTGATGTATCTGAGTATATTCTTCATAGATTTCCAATGCTTCGTCGTGGGTGCTTCCACAAAATGACTCACTATGCCAACGGAATAGGCCAAGTCCGGTCGTGTATCCACAAGATACCTTAAACTTCCGACCACTCTTCTATACTCCGTTGCATCAACCGTGGGTGCTTCCCTCTTCTTGCCAAGTTTAAGACAAGGCTCCATTGGAACATGGGTCAGTTTGCAATCACCCATGCCACAACTTTCAAGTACCTTCTTTGCATATGCCTCCTGGCATAGCGTGATCCCTTCCGGATTTTGTTGTACCTCGATCCCAAGGTAGTAACTCAAGAGCCCTAGATCATCCAACTTGAAAATCTTTTTCATTTGCAGCTTGAACTTTGCAATCGCCGCTTCATCTGCTCCAGTAATCAACATGTCGTCGACGTAGATGCCAACTAGTAGACGATCCTTTCCTTGTCCTCGCTTATACATCGTATGCTCCAGTGGACTTTTCTCAAACCCGAGAGAAACTAATGTACTGTCAACCTTGATGTTCCATGCCCGAGGGGTTTGTCGTAGCCCGTACAATGCCTTGTGTAGCTTCAGTACCTTATGTTCTTCTCCTTCTTGGACGTACCCCGGTGGTTGCTTCACATATATTTCATCTTCTATCTCCCCAGTCAAAAACGCGGATTTCACATCCATGTGATGTATCCTCCAAGATTCTTGAGCCGCGAGAGCAATAAGTAACCTCACCGATTCCATCCTTCTAACTGGAGCGAACACTTCTTCGAAGTCCACACCTTGGTCTTGCACGCATCCTTTAGCTACAAGCCTTGCCTTGTGCTTCACAAAGTTCCCTTCGACATCTTTCTTGACTTTGTGCACCCACTTGAGCTCTATCGGTTTATGTCCGTTGGGAAGATCCACAAGCTCCCATGTCTCGTTATCTTGGATTGATCCCAACTCTTCATCCATAGCACGACACCAACACTCCTTCATAATTGCGTCTTCAAACTTTTCCGATTCCTCGATATGCAAACACCGTTGCCTTTTCTTCATCTTCACCGATTTTATTTGAAGCGCTTCCTCTGAAGAGATGTCTAACTCGCGTCGTTTGTGTGCTATTGAAGATAATACACTTGCTTCTGAATTTGCCAAAGTTCCTGTTTCTGGCGGGACACCGCCGGGATGCCGTGTGGCGTGGACTTTTAGCACCACGTCTTCGCCTTCTTCTAGCGTGGCCACATCGTCACGCCTTGTGCCATGGTCTCCTGGCGCCACAGCTTCGCCTCACGTTGTGACTTCTGTGTCAGTAGCATCGACACAATTTTCTGGAGCATGATTATGATGGCAAACTCTTTTCTCCCCAAGCGTGACAGTTACTTTAGGCAACGCTTGAAAGTCTGGATCCTCCTTGTCCACTAGCTCGCACATCAGCATCATGTCTCCATCATCACCTTCCTCCGCCATGAGCGCTCTCTGCTTCGGTGCTTCCTCACAGTCAACCTTGAAGTGTCCGAGGAGGCCACACTTATGACACCTCACTTTTCTGATGTCAAACTTCCTCCTCGGTGGTGCAGGTGCATCCTCGTCGTCCGAGTCGGTGAAGTTCTTTCTCACCAAGCGCTACTTCCCCTTCTTCTTGCTGCTGCTCGTGGATCCGCCTTGCTTTTCTTTCGACAAGGCCATCCATTGCGCCTTTTTAAGCATGAGGTGCTCATCGTTCCTCCCGTCCCTGAGACTGTGACGGATACGCTCATCATGAGCCTTGTACCGTCCAACGAGATCATCCACGGTGAGAGTCGCGAGATCAACGCACTGCTCGATCGCCGTGACAATTTGCAAATACCGCGGAGGGGTCGCGCGCAAGAATCGACGGACAACCGAGGCCTCCATGAGATTTTCTCCAAGCGCGCGTATTCCATTGACGAGAGTTACCACCCGTGAAGTGAACGCGTCCACGGACTCATCGTCTCCAATGACCAGTCTCGTAGTTCCTTAGGAGTGTCTGGAGATTGGCTTGCTTGACGCGAGTGTGTCCCTCGAACAAGACCTTCAACGTATCCCATACCTCTTTCGTCGTTGCTTTGGCGATCAGGTGTTGGAGGACATCTATCGGCATCACCGAATAAATTGCCGACGCCGCCTGTCTGTCTTCGCGGTGCTCAGCTCCCTCCTTCTTGAACTCATCGCCACCTGGATCGGCCGCGTCCCACAGCTCGTTGGCGCGAAGAGCGCACTCCATCAACGTCTGCCAGATCCCAAAGTTTCCGCGGTCGAATCGCGGATACTCCGATCTCCCCGGAGCAGCAATTACTTTAGCCGCACTGGAATGCACTGCCACCTGCTTTTCTTTCTCGTCGTCCGCCATGACCTTCCGTTACTAGAAGATCAACCTTGGCTCTAGATACCAATTGTTGGCCCAGTCCTCGACGCCGAGTACTTTCCGGCGACGATGAAGATGACCGACGATGAACAACGAACGAACGAGAGACGGCGATCTTGTACGTACGGAAGCAGTAGCTAGCTTCGGCAACACGAGCACGTATAGAACTAGCACACCACAAGGAACTAGCACACCACAAGCAAGCAGCTGGATGGATTCTCCACCAGGTTGCACACGTACAAAGGTACAGGCCGCCGGATACTTGATCGATTCAAGCTAGCTCAATTGGATGAAACTTTCACACGCGGGACACCAGATTATAGCTATAGGAGTGTGTCGCTCCTATTTTCTTTATTGCTTTTGATCTCACGATCTGGTACAAGTTTACAACGTAAGGGTACATAGGATTATATAGTACTCCAGCTAGCTAGCCTACTACAAGTCCTATTCGGTGACAAGTTCCTGTCCAAACCGGACTACGATACGTGGTTAATTTCAACAGTGTTGCATGGAGTTGGCATTTCATCTGTCCATATCAGAGTTGAGATGCCACAATCGCTGATGATCTTGTCATTGCTTATCCCAATTTAAGGTCGGGAAACTTAGCAGGATGGATCATGGAGACCACCGCGGCAACAGAGTTCATGACATTCAAGTTCCCGCCAACGGTTCAAACTTTACAAAGTAAAATTATGCACGGTGAAGGGGAAAGAAAAGGACTTCCTGCGGGTCGGTGTGTCGCGTGAAATCAATTTTTGTTTATCACTCCAGGTTTTTTTTTGTTTTTTTATTATGATGGAATGGAAGTGAAAAGGCCATGAAAACTGATTTATCATTGTCAGATTCGTTGTCCTAATTTAGTATAGCAGTGTAGATTTACCGCTAAACGTCTAGTATTTATACAGGATGATACATCCTAATTTTGTGCAGCAATCCTGCCATTTTTTATAAGTAAAATAAATCAATGTAAGAAGGCAGGCAAGAGCACCGCTACCTAATCCACTATTATCAAACGTACAAGTCACTTTCATTGATTTTTTTTTCTCCGTGTCCTGCTTTTGTGCAAGTATCTTCATTTTTTTCTAGCTGAGATGCTATATTGAGGCCAGAAACAGAATAGAAAACATATTCAAAGATCATGACTTCTGAACAACAGATGATACATCACTATTATCTCTTTTTAGAAAATGATGTCACTATTTTGTGATCAATCATCGGGTCAAAAATAATTGTGATCAGTCAATTTACAATAGCGTAAGATACAAAAAAAATAAAGGATTGTTATCTCACCGTCCTTCTATTTCGGTAAGTGTAAGACTATTGACGGAAGTTGGAATATCATTTCTTATTTGATTCACTTCAACATTTTGTCGCGCAAAGTATGGGGGGCGATTGGGGGCTGTGAGTGTGCTGCTTCCATTCTCTAGAACAAACACAACATATGACATCAATGGCCTATCATCTAGATTCTCTTGGACACACAAGAGTCCAATATGGACACAAAGCAAAACTTCGTCCGGTGAAATATCTACGATAGATGAGTCTAGGAGCTCATCAGTCTTCTCTTCCTTCCACATATTCCATGCCTACAAAAATTAAAAACATCATATTAATATTTATTTTAATCCTAAATTAAAAAAGGCTTCAAATTTTTATCCTAATTTAGAAATTGGAACTTGAGAGGTAATGTGTGTACTCACATAGACTGTGAGGCTAGGGAATCCCATGGTTTGACTATTGGAATTCCTTCGTATACCAGTTACAACCTCCAGCAGTAACACGCCGAAGCTGTAGACATCAGACTTGGTAGAGAATATGCCATCCATTGCATACTCAGGAGCCATGTAGCCACTGCTTGATAAAAAAATTACAAATAATTTGGTGGGAAGTGAAATTGTTAAAACATTAAGGTGCATTTTTTATGGATACTCACTATGTTCCAACTACGCGTTGGGTATTTGCAGTTTGTTGATTATCACCAAAGATCCTTGCCATACCAAAATCTGATATCTTTGGTTTCCTATCTGCATCCAGCAAAATATTTCCAGCTTTGAGGTCTCTATGGATTATGGTGAACCTTGAGTCTTCGTGAAGATATAAAAGTCCCCTTGCAACCCCTTTGATTATATTAAACCGTGCTGCCCAATCCAATGATGATTTTCTTGAGTTGTCTAACAAAAGAAACAAATGTAAGTAATTTTGTTTTTGAGTTACCTTAGGAAATCAAGGTTTGTTATTGAATATGTACCAAAAAGGGTAGCATCTAAGCTCTTGTTAGGCAGATACTCATATATCAAGAGCTTTTCATCTCCCTCACCACAACATCCAACAAGTCGAACCAAGTTTCTATGTTGCAGTTTTGCAATTAGAATTACTTCATTCATGAATTCTTTTGTTCCCTGTTGAGAACCTCTACTTAGCCTTTTGATTGCAACTTCTTTTCCACCTAAGTGTCCCTAGAGAAACATAGATGTGATATTAACATATGAGCAAAGCAATTCTCGTAATTTAGAAGGAATAACGGGAACTGCATAGTGAACAAGCTACCTTGTAAACTTTTCCAAAGCCTCCTTGTCCAATCATGCATGATTCAGAGAAATTTTGGGTGGCAAGGGCAAGTTCTTCTAATCTCACAAATGGAAATTCCTTATTATGAGCAATGGTTTCTTCTCCAAGCTCATCACAGGTACTTATACCATCCAATCTTATATTCTTGCGATTTCTCCATTTTTTGTTCTTGCCTGATCCAATAATGTTATAGTCATTTCTCCTCTAATAAGAATGATATAGGAATAATAAACAAAGACTTAATTTGATCCCTTGAGTTGTTTGTGTTCATTGCTATTCGATTTATGAAATCAAATAACAAAAGACAAATAACCCACTAGGGGTGGAAACATTTCAAAATCATAGATGGGACAATACGGTTATCACTTGACATAGAAAAAGTGGTCCACATATTTCAGAAAACACACTTGACATCCCTTCTAATATAACACATGCACAACCATCAAGTTCATAGCACGTTGAGTTGACCATGGTGTTTGTTTCCAAACCCCAACACAAATATTTCTAAAGCAGTAATTTCTTGAGCATGCAACCACTATGATGGATGTGTAGAGACTAACATGTGGACTCCATCTTAGTTGCTAGGAGATTGCTCATTACCGTTACATCGATCCCACAATGGCTAACCCGTGCACAAAACCATCTATAAAAATATTTTTTCTAGTTTAAAATATCCAAGGGGCTTAAAGGATAGACTTTTATATAGTCAAACTGGCATTCTCAGAAGGTGGTCAAATATAATTTCTTATGCAAGGAGATTACCTTAAACATACCTTTGCATTTTAACCATCCAACAGAGATGATTATGAGTACTAGAAGACCACTGCCTAAAATTGGCACCACAATTCTCACTGCATTAACCTTTCTCTTTTTACCTACACCATACATAAATATAAAATATACCATAAAAAAAGGAAATTTTTGGCTGACAAAACTCGATGTACTTTAGCAAAGACAAAACTAGTATAAGGAAAATTAGAAAATCGTTACCTCGTGACTCATCAATGCCTGCAAGTCGGAGATAGAATGTCTCACCGCCGAGTTCTATTCCTAGCTTTCCGGTATCAACCAACTCCCCAGACCATATAATGCACATCGAGGTGTCTCTTCCAGACCCGCCGTTACTCACGTTGCGGTACACGTACCCTACACATGAGCAGTTGCGGTTGCACTCAGCCGCGCACTCCTTGAACGTACTCATTCCCCCTTGGATGAGCGTGAACTTGTCTGGTGACTTCATCCCCGGCAAGGCCAAGAAGCTATCTCCACACCCCTGCAACTGCACCTTCCGTCGGCACCCTGCTGAGAACATGCCACTAGTCCACTCTTTCATGTTTGTGGGCTCAAAGCCATCGAGGCACTTGCATGTTGGGATTGGCACAGTTGTCTCATCGCAGAAGCCATATGTGCCACAGTAACCGTAGTGGTTGCATTCACTGGACGGCATCTTCCAGAGGACAACCCACGCTGATGAGCTGCTGTTCCAACTCTGGATGTGATACTCGCCAGAATAGGTTAGCAGTGACCTTGTCAGCGGGGCGCCATCAGAGAGGCTATATGAGGAGTAAATCTCATCGTCGTTGCCGACAAAAAACAAGTACATGGTAAGATCACTGATATTCATGCCCCCAAATAGTTGTGGTTGGCCCATGCTCGTCACCTGGTGCCCCGTCCATGGGAGGCTGCGGGGCACCAAGTTATCCCCATCCCATATGAATGCATGGAGGGGTGTCTCCGGGTTGCCACCATAGGAGAAGCGCCCCGGTGAGGGGTCGTCGGGGCTCTTCCAAGATACTAGGTGATCTTTAGTGTCGCGTGTGTTATACTTGATCCGGATCTTCATCCCTGGGAGGAACGTGTCCGTGTGGTGGTCAAAGCTCTGCCACATCGTGGTACCATTTGACGACCGGATGATGAGGTTCCCGGTGTTCAAAAGCACTGCCGTTGAGGTAGACGAGCCCATGGTAGTGTTTACATTGGCCGTCGTCCAAAGGACACGACCACCACTTTTACCTTCTGAGATTACGAGATTGGCGGTGTTGGTGAGGGAGAGCATCGGTGCAGAGGAAATGTTGTTGGTAATGGGCGTTTCACGGTTGGCAACCCACACAACTGTGAGCTTGGGGATGGTGTTGTACCATATGCCAAGGTACAGCTTGGCCGGAGTAGAGTTCGAGGGGTTGAAGAAGCCCAAGGCAAACGTGCCGCCATCAGAGATGATGGTGTTGCCCGAGGATAGCGGCTTTCCAGGGACAAGGCGGTCGTCGGAAGCTCTCAAAGGAAGGAATAGAATTATGAGAGCCACGGTGCGGCAGGCTAAAGCCAGTGAATCCATCGATGGTAGGCTAAAATCTTACTTACTAAGCTAGTACCTAAGCTATAGGCTATATATGGATGCTTCTAAATGGAGAAAAGTACTTGCATCGATGCTTCGTCTACAAAGTAAAAAAAATTGGTTTCGCGAACGATCCACGAATGTTCTATCATGAAAACATGATTGAATAATGCAAAGATGCATAATTTTGGAGGAGTTGGTTTCATAGTCTGAGCGTGTCGGAGTTGGGACGCCACCATCACTGCTGACTACACATGGCTAGATTAGTAGATTTGTTTTCGACATTACCCACATAGCCTCCCACTGAAGGAAAATCTGTAATATAAGACACATCGAATGAGCGTCGAATTTATTGGTGATCCATGGTGGGTGAGATATTAACATTAGGATATTGACCTGGACGATCATATGGTCCAGCTCCGGTGTGGTTGGATCGCAGTATTTCAAAGTTCTTGGTCAAACTTAAAAATTCACACATAGCAACGGGAGAGGTGCTTCCATTCTCACCATCTTATAATGTGCAGACTGAATATCTTGAGTTTTGAGTTTGACTATTACGTGTTCTGCTTCTCAATCTTTTACCTACTTATTTTGATCTTGGCCAACAACTACAGTTGATTTGTCGTTCCGGCAGTTGCTTGCTTGCTGAGATGCGGTTGACGGTGTTTATGCTAACTTTATCAGCAAGTTAGGCCGGCAGCTGCAAATGAACGCGTGCTTTTCAGTCTTCATATCAGTCATGTGCTTGTCTGAACTCACAACGTTGGTGTTTTGATTTTTTTTGGAAAGGAAGTGTGTGCGAGTTGTCTATTTCAAAAATACAAATAGGTATTCCGTTTCATCTAGGAAAAGAACCTAAAGGCCCGAATTTTGTCGATTGTGTCATTCTATCAACCCGTACAGTTTTTTCTTGAAGCAAACACAACTGAATTTCCATTATGAGAGTGAGAAAGAAAATACCATTCAATCTGTTCATTTTCACCGGTTGATTTTTATTTTATTTTTAAAATTGTTGATGATTATATTCTTGGTTAAATATCATACTTAGTACCTCATTTTGCAATCTGACCGGACAAGTAAATTCCAACCAGAAACAGTAATAAAATATTGGAAGATAACGACCTTCAACCAAATGATCCATGACGTTTTGTTTGTTAAAATTGTTTTTTAAATTTTACACACAAGGGCATGCTCAACAATATCCCTCAAACACAGGCTCTCAAATTTCTGCAAACACGTCGGACGTGTCCACAGACATATCCGACCAAGCAGAGGCCCTTCACCGTTCCTCATCATTCAAACTCGCAATTTAGATAAAATTTACTCTAGTTCGATATATTACATGCAAACCTAATGAAACTTAACTAATCGGATATATATTACATCTACACTTGTTGTGTGTTACGCTCATTCATCATCTGGCTACCTGCTTGTCCATTCAAAATAAAATGTGCCAATTTAGCAAAGCAATTTAGTCAGCACTGTAGTCGCCGGCCACAAGCGGGGCCATGGGCATGTTTAAGTGTTTAACATGATTTCAACTCCATGTTGTCGGCCATTCTGATTACCTGCGATTTACCCTAAAAGAGACCTTTTACGGTACATCATCTTAACATGGACCGTCCATTTTTTCAATTTAATGAATCAGATCTAACAATACTACCCAACAATGTGCGTAGTATTTGTCCGTGTTGCATCAAAATCCATCGACTGTTAAGGGCAAAATTGGTACTCGCATAATCTTTTTTCTTTCTGACACGGGCCTAATCCATTCACATGGATAGAGGTGCAGAGCCCTCCCCTGCTGAATCGTCGCCATGGCCATGGCAGAGGGTTGGCGCTCCCAGACATATCTCCGCGCTCTTGCTCCGGTTGAATTGGCCTTCATCGCAACTGATTTGACCGTCGCCAAACTGAAAGGTTACTGCCAAACTGAAAGGTTCTGCGCATGAGCATGAATACCAAGGTTACTGCCAAACTGAAAGGTTTCAGATGTTTCACACTTGTATGATCCGGCGCATGCGGGATAAGAGATGGTTACTGCAGGCTGCAGAGCCAAGCCAAGGTAACGGTGCGCCGGGCAATGTTAAGATGCAGATCAATACGAGAGAGAACTGTTGAACTGAACCTTGGAAAGACAAAAGTATCCATGTCCAATCGAATGGAGATTGACTAGACTTCCCTATTATTAACCGTTAGATTAGATTAATACTCCCCCTCTTAGGAGGTAGTACGATGTACGGTAAAATTTCCCTAAAAATATGCCTAAGAAATCATGTTATCCACATCAGTGAACTTGCTTCTCCTGCTTACACTTGATCATGCACCCTAATTCCGTCTGTCCATCGTGCCCTTTTCTCTTACAAGTAAACACAAAACCATTTCAAGAAGAGCAGACAAGAACACCACCACCTAACCACTTGTATCCAAGGTAAAGGTCACCTTCATCGAAGTGTTTTTTCTTCAAATTCCTTCACTTTTAAGAAGTATCTTAATGTGAGTACATTTTTTAACTGAGTATGTCATGCAGACAAAGAACATAAAATAGAACATATTAAACAGCTACTAGGCAACACATGATACATCACTATTTTCCCTTTTTTTTAAATGCAGCACTGTTTTGTTGAGCCATATATTTTGCAACAATGGTTATTTCATCTTTTTTTTTCCTTCGGTAGTATTTCAATGCATCTAAAAATAAGATATATTTCACCGCCCCTCTATCTCAGTTAGGGTAAAACTGTTCAAGGAAGTTTGAATACCATTTCTGATTTGATCCATTTCAGCACTTCTTCGCATAAAGCAGGCAGGGTGATTGGGAGCTGCAAGTGTGGTGCTTCCATTCTCTAGGACAAATACAACAAATGACATGAGTGGCCTATCATCAGGGTTCTCCTGGACGCACACTAGTGCTACATGGACACAGAGCAAAACTTCATCTGGTGAAGCATCTATGATAGATGAGTCTACCAACTCGCCAGTCTTATCTTCCTTCCACATATTCCATGACTGAAATAACCAAGAACAGCATATCAATATTCATTTTCTGTGTCCAACTAAAAAATGATTCAGATATTTGATCCACTTTTCGAAATGAAACATAGCAGAAGTCGTGTACTGACATAAACTGTGAGGCTAGGGAATCCCATGGTTTGACTAATGGAGTTTCTCCTTATACCAGTTACAACCTCTAGTAGTAACACACCGAAACTGTACACGTCCGACTTTGTAGAGAAGACTCCTTCCATTGCATACTCAGGAGCCATGTAGCCACTATTTGATCATTTCAAATGTAAGAACTGAGTTTATTGAAATATATATATGTGTGTATTTTGGTAGATACTCACTATGTTCCAACAACGCGTTGGGTATTTGCATTTTCCTGGTTATCACCAAAGATCCTCGCCATACCAAAATCAGCTATTTTGGGTTTCAAATTTGCATCTAACAAAACATTCCCCGCTTTGAGATCTCTATGAATTATTGTGAACCTTGAGTCTTCGTGTAGATATAGAAGTCCCCTTGCAACCCCTTTGATTATACGGAATCGTGTCACCCAATCCAACATCAATTTTCTTGACTCATCTACGATAAGAAACAAAAGTAAGAATTTGTTTCTTAGTTATCGTAGAAATCATGGATTGTTATTAGAATATGTACCAAAAAGGGTCGCATCTAAGCTCTTATTAGGAAGATACTCATATATCAGGAGTTTTTCATCTCCCTCACTGCAACATCCAAGAAGTCGAACCAAGTTTCTATGTTGTAATTTGGCAATTAGAATCACTTCGTTCCTAAATTCTGTTGTTCCTTGTTGAGAATCTCTACTTAGCCTCTTGATTGCAACTTCTTGACCACCTAACATTCCCTAGAGAAATGTAATGGGAATCTTAGATTTGACTTTCCAATATGAAAAAGTATATCTCGTGACTAGAATAAATAGATATTATAAAAGAGAATAAAATTACCTTGTATACTTTACCAAAACCTCCCTGTCCAATCATGCATGTTTCAGAGAAGTCTTGGGTTGTGAGGGCAATTTCTTCTAATTTAACAAATGGAAATTCTTGATCATTGGGAGGGCTTTCTTCTTCACATTCATTAGAGATACCCATGCCACCCAATCTTATATTATTTTGCTTTCTCCAATTATCGTTCTTTCCTGTCTTTCTCCAATTTTTGTTCTTTCCTGCTCCCATAATGTTAAAATTCACTTCCCCTCTAATTAGCAAATCATAAAAATAAGAAATAATGAAGTAATAATTTATCCTACTACTATTTATGTTTGTATACTATTCCATAATTTGCGAACTCATGGAATTACAGAAAATAATCCACGAGGCGCATCTAGCTACCACCATAGCAGACTTGACAGCATGAATATCCCTTGAGATAATAGCTAAAACATTATTTGATATGTTCTATACGTTCAAGGGATTTAGAAGATTTTGTAATCTAAGGGAATATTATGTTAGTATAACTGTAAAAGACGTAGCTAGATCAACTTCAGGCGGTGAAATGTACTCTCTCATAATGTGATCAAATATAAACTTTTAAGCTGAGTCAACTAAACATACCTTTGAATTTTAACCATGCAAGGGAGATGCATAATAGCACTAGAACGCTAGAGCCTAAAACCGGCAGCACAATCCTCACAGCATTGATCTTTGTTCTTTTACCTGTGCAACAAGTACATATGCAAGAAAAAATGGTTTAACTACTTATCAGTTGAGTGGGCAATAACTATTTCTATGTCACCGCTAACAATCATCTAATTTTAACATCATATTTGTGTAACTACAAAAGGTAGAAGATGATCTTCATCAGACGGCAATTAGTATCGATTCAAAAATAATTGTTTCTACTGACAAAGCGGGCCACAAATGAATGATAGAAATAGAAGCTTGTTATTGAATACTAAACAAGTTTTAGAAAGAGGTGGAAAATGACAAAACCAATACAGCAAAAAAGAGATGAACTGAGAACGTACCAGTTATTGCATCCATGCCTGCACGCCGGAGATAGAGAGTCTCGCCGCCGAGCTCCCCCACCTTTCCTGTGTCAACTAACTCCTCAACCCACACCAAGCACCTCGTCTCATCTCCTCCAGACCTACTGCTGCTCAGATTGGCGAATGCGTATGCCACACAGGAGCAATTGCGACTGCACTCCACCGCACACTCCTCAAACTTACTCCTCCCGCCACCTAGAAACAAATATCGATCAGGCGACTTCATCCAGGGCAATGCCACAAAACCATCACCGCACCCTCGCAGTGCCTCCTTCCTTCGACACCCTGCCGAGAATTTACCGATGGTCCAGTCCTTTGTGCTAGTCGGCTCAAAGCCATCGAGGCATTTGCATGTTGGCACGGTGGCCGTCTCATCACAGTAACCATACGGACCACAGTAACTGTAACGGCTGCATTCAGCATACGGAAACTTCCAAAGGACAACCCATGCCGACGACCTACTACTCCAGCTTTGGAGCTGATACTCGCCATAGTAGGTTATCACAAATCTGGTGCGTGGAGCGCCGTCGGAGAGGCTATAAGTGACGTATGTCTCATCGTCATTGTCGACGAAGGCCAGGTAGATGTTAAGGTCGCTGACGTTCGTGCCCTCCCCTAGCTGTTGTTGTCGTAGGCTCATCACTGGGTACCCTGCCCAGGGGGCACTGCGAGATACTGGGTGCTCCCCATCCCACAGGAATATTTGGAGGGACCTGTTTGTGTCGCTGCCATAGGAGAAGCGCCCCTGTGAGGGGTTGTTGGGGCCTTTCCAGGATACCAGACGCTCGGTGGTGCTACGCGTCCTATAGTGTATCCCGAGCTTCATGCCGGGAAGGAACGTGTCTGTGTGGTGGTCGAAGCTCTGCCACAGCGTGGTGCCGTTTGACGACCGGATGACGAGGTTGCCAGTGTTGAGAAGCATTGCCATCGGGGTGGATGACCCCAAGACAGTGGCCACGTTGGTCGTTGTCCAAAGGACACGCCGACCGCCATTACCGTCGGAGAGGACAAGTTCAGAGGTGTTGGTGAGGGAGAGTGTAGGTGATGAGGAAGATGTGTTGATGGCCGGGCTTTCTCGGTTGGCGACCCACACGACAGTAAGCTCGGGGATGCCGTTGTACCATATGCCTAGGTATAAACTGGCTGGAGTGGAGTTGGAGGGGTTGAAGAAGCCCAAGGCAAATCCACCATCATTGGAGACGATGGTGGCTTCGGGGTAGAGTGGCTTGCCGGGGACAAGCCGGTCCTCAGAAGTGCTCAATGGCAAGAAGAGAAGGACCATGACCACGGTGCAGCTAGTGAGAGCCGGCCAACCCATGGTTCGATCAGGCTAAAACCCTAGTGCTAATTAAGGTCCAGCTAACTTGCTAGTCTAACTGGGAATAAGTACATAACTGTACAAGTCATTGGTCTAGAAGAAGCGATGCTTAATTTAACCAACGCAACATCAACGAATGTTCAACCGCCCAAGCAGATGATTGAATAATTCTTAGTTCCTTGGAATTCTGGTAGTTGAGAGTTGACATCTCAGCTGTCCATGTCGGAAGACTGGTCAGACTAGTGACTGAAACATTAAGCTATAGACGGATAGCTATTGTGTATCAACACTTCAACGGCCACCTTCATTCTTATGCAAATGGAGCAGTGACAGTATATATATACAAAGTGATCTTTGCGATATTTTAATTTTCTACTGGGAACGTTTCAGCCTATACTATGTCATGCACCTGATTATATAACAATCTCTTTTGGAAAATCCTCACAGATGTTATCATGGTGAGATCAGCGAGGAAACACTACAGAAACAAATTGGCAGTTACTAACCTTGATGCTCTTCAAGTAAATAAAAACGTGCATTTCCTCGTGCGGGTGAAATCCCCAAATCCCAGGGAAATCCTTCTCCTTCCTCGAAGTTCATTCCTCTTCCATCTCCATCCCAAGCTGCCGGTCGCCCGCCTTCGTGCAACCATGGCTTGGCTGGGCGACTAGTTCACTGCGAATTCCATCAGTCCCATTGCAAAGATCAGAAGCTGCAGATTCACATGAGTAAAATGCTTGTATTACACTTAATCTTATGTATTTTTGAAACATCTGGTACAACATAGGTGCACACACTCACACAGCGCTTACAAAAGATTAGAGTCATGGAAAGTGGATGTTAACAGTCACTAAACATGTAGTCCATTAGGGTCGAGGGATGCCACCTGAGCTGAAAGTACAACCACTTCACTATATCCAAACAATAGCTAGTTAGTTATAATTTCTCTCTTCAAGGTAAACATAAATACATTCCAATAAGAGGGAAAGCAACTCGATACCTAATAAATCTTGAGACATTTTGCTGTTATGTTGTCAGTTTGAGAACTCGTGATATTATATTACTGTTGTATTATTTCTCATAACGACAAGGCCAACAAAATGGAATACAATAGAAACAATAAACTGGAAGATATTTGGAAGATGTTTCATTGGGAAAGGCTCTATGACATGTCAAACAAAATTATAGGTATTTCATCTCCCCTCAGTTTCGGTGAGACTAAAACTGGTCCCCGAGTTCTGGATATCATCTCTAATTTGCTCCATTTCTGCACTTCGTCGTGTAAAGTAGGCAGGGCGAGTGGGAGGTGGAAGTGTGGTGCTTCCGTTCTCTAGGATGGACACCACGGACGACATGAGCGGCCTGTCATCTGGGTTCTCCTGGACACACAAGAGTGCTACATGGATGCAAATCAAAACTTCATCCAGTGAACAAGTATCAATGGTTATTGAGTCCACCAATTCCTCTGTCTTTCCTTCCCTCCACATATGCCATGACTGAAACAAGGAAAAGTGTCATAAAAATCTTCAAACTTGATCTATTTAAAATTTTGGAACTTCATAAGTTCATAGAACTTTTGGGGCCACTTACATACACAATGAGGCTAGGGAAGCCCATGATGTGACTATTAGAGCTTCTTTTTATACCAGTCACAACCTCAAGTACTAGCACACCAAAGCTGTAGACGTCGGACTTGGTGGAGAAGACACCTTCCATTGCATATTCTGGGGCCATGTATCCACTGCATGACCATTGCATTCACATGAGTAGAACTTGATTCCAAATTTACATGGTCTATAAGCTGAAAAGGTTACTCACTATGTTCCCACAACACGTTGTGTGCTTGCATTTTGTTGGTTGTCGCCAAAGATCCTCGCCATACCAAAGTCTGCTATCTTGGGTTTCATCTCTACATCTAGCAAAACATTTCCGGCTTTGAGATCCCTATGAATTATAGTTAGTCTTGAATCTTGGTGGAGATACAATAGTCCCCTTGCAACCCCTTTGATTATATTAAAACGTGTTGTCCAATCCAACATCAATCTTCTTGAATCATCTGTACAACAAAACTAATGTAACTAATTTGTTTTTGGTTGTTTCAGGAAATTGTGGGTTGTTACTAGAATATGTACCAAAAAGGGTAGCATCTAAGCTTTTGTTGGGAAGATACTCGTATATCAACAACTTTTCATCTCCCTCCCCACAACATCCAAGAAGCCGAACCAAGTTTCTATGCTGCAATTTGGCAATTAGAATTACTTCGTTCCTGAATTCCTTTGTTCCTTGCTTAGAATCACTACTTAGCCTCTTGACAGCAACTTCTTGGCCACCTAATAACCCCTAGATTTCAAGAAGAAACTTAGACTCCGCTCATATGAGCAATTCAATTCTAATGATTTTAGAATGAATTGTAGCAATTTACCAAATGATCAAGTTACCTTGTAGACCTTGCCAAATCCTCCTTGTCCAATCATGCATGTCTCAGAGAAATTGTTCATTGCTAGAGAAATTTCCTCAAAACTTACAAATGGAAATTCATGCTCATGTGGAGGGTTTCCTTCCCCAAGTTCATAAGAAGTACTCATACCATCAAATGTAGCCTTCTTGTGTTTTCTCAATTTTTTCTTGCCTGCTTGTAAAATGTTATAATTATTTCTAGTATGATGAGTGTATGATTGGCATACAAAGAAAATGTTATATTTCATTGCTGGAACTATTCATGTATGTCTACTATTCTCTTCTGGACTAATAAACCAAAGTAATAACCTAATAGGTGCATATGGAACAGTGCTCACTAAAGCATGAACGTGTTCATATGGATCATCATATGTCACTTCAGGGAATAGCAGATATGTCCGATACAGACCAAATTCTACTATGTGTACTTTGGGAGAGCTTCTACTAATATGGCAAAGCAATATTCTCTATCTTCAGTGGTAAAGAATAAAGCACATCACACAATAGAATACTGGAAAAATGGTGGCCACCTAAAGTGTAAAACGTACCTTTGAATTTTAGCCATGCCACGAAAATGCATAGGAATACCACAAGTAAAGTTCCAAAAATTGTCAATACAATCAGCGCTGCAGTACTCTTTCTCCTTTTACCTGCGCAATATGCACACATACCATAAAATGCAAATGAATGATGTGATCATGAAAGTGTGTTTGTAAAAACAAAATAACAAGAAAGAAGGATAAATATGGCACCCGTTGCTACATCTAAGCCTGCAAGCCGGAGATACAGTGTGATGCTGCCAAGCCCTTCACCAAACTTCCCGGTGTCAATCAACTCCCCTGCCCATATCAAGCACCTCGTCACGTCTCCTCCGGACCTACCGCTGCCCAAGTTGGCGAATGCGTACGCCACACAGGAGCAATTGCGGCTGCAATCCGCCGCACACTCCTCCAATGTGCTCATGTTGCCACCAGCAAATGCGAACTTGTCTGGGGCCTTCATCTCTGTCAAGGCTAAGAAACCATCACCGCATCCGTGCAATGCATCCTTTCGTCGGCACCCTGCCGAGAACCTACCAGCCGCCCACTCATCTGTGCTTGTTGGCTCGAAGCCATCGAGGCACTTGCACACTGGCATGGGCGTCGCCGTCTGGTCGCAATAGCCATACGGACCACAAAAGCCATACCGGCTACATTCAGAGGATGGCCAGTTGCCGAGGAGAACCCATGCTGAGGACTTGGTACTCCAGCTCTGCAGCTGGTAATCTCCGGAGTAGGTCACCACATACCTGGTGGGTGGCGCGCCCGCAGAGACAGTGTATGTGGTGTAGATCTCCTTGTCGTTGTCAACGATGGCCTGGTAGATGACGATGGCCGCACTGCCATTAACCAGCCGGTACTGGTGCTCGCTCTTCACCAGGTATCCGGTCCATGGGCCGGTGCGGTACACTGGGCGTGTCCCGTCCCGGAGGAATAACTGGAGGAGCGTGTCCGGGTCTCCTCCGTAAGAGAAGCGCCCTGGCGATGGGTCATTGGGCCCCTTCCATGACACCAGGCGGATGCCGGTGCCACGTGTGGCATAGCTGATCCGTATCTTCGTTTCAGGAAGGAATGTGTCTGTGAGGTAGTCGAAGCTCTGCCACAATGTCGTGCCATTTGCTGACCTAACGACAAGGTTGCCAGTGTTCTCAAGCACCGCTACTGGCGCAACGGAGCTCGAGGTGGTGACCACATTAGTCGTCCAAACGACACGGCCGCTGCCACCCTCGGAGAGAACGAGGTTGGAGGTGTTGGTGAAGGAGAGCGCCGGTGCAGAGGAAGTGCTATTGGTGGCCGGCGTTTCCCTGTTGGCGACCCACACGACGGTGAGCTCAGGTATGCCGTTGTACCATATGCCAAGGTACAGGCTAGCCGAAGTGGAGTTGGAGGGGCTGAAGAAGCCCAAGGCGAAGGCGCCGTCGTTGGAGACAAGGGTGGTGCCGGGGGAGAGCACCTCGCCCGGGAGAAGACGGTCGTCGGATGCCCGCAGCGGCAGGAACAGCAGGATCAGGGCGGTAGTGTAGCAGGTGAGAGCCGGCCAATCCATGGAATGGATCGATCAGGCCGAAGCCTTCTGCAGCAAAGTATGTACGAGCTCTGGTAAGCAGAATGTACCTTGCTTGGTACTTCTGTTGCTGATGGCCGATGCTGATATGCTGTTATTTACTAGTGCAAAGTCTGGATCGATGCTTGGTCTTCACAAGCAACAAAGGATTAGTGCTAGTTTCTTGACAAATTGGTGACCCGATCCAGCACTCACCTCGGGTTGATAATGAAAGAGGTGATTGAAAAATGCAAAGCTTTGAATTTCTGTTCGAGTAGAGGATGTCCTGGAGTTGACATTTCAGCTCTAGCGGCTTAAGAGTCGTAGAATGGCAACCATCACCGGTGTGAACTCAGCTGGTCAAACCACGGCCCATGGTATAAATCCAAGCGGCCTTTTTTCAAAAGTGTTTTACTATTTCTAAGGCAACTGAACGCTCAAAAAATCCAGTCATACGATTAGATACATGAAATTGCAGAAAGATAAGGAAAAAATTTATCCAAGTCCTAGCAACAGTTGACTGAGAATTAACTGTTTCCAAGTCGACATGGACACTCATAAAAGGTAATAAGTTTTACTGCCACGTGCTCCAAAATCCCAGGACAAAGTCACCAACTATCATCTGACAAAATCGTTGGTGGTTGCGCATCGGGCACACACAATGACAACACGAGTAGGAGGATGAGGAATAGGACGACAATGATGTCATGAGAAGTTCATGGGGCCATTTCAGACATGGTCAGAGTTAACATTACACCCGAGGGTTTCCCGCATCATTTGTATGATAATATTGTTGTTGGTGATCCACAATGAAATGGGGTTGATAAATTATTGTTAGGGAAGATAGGGTGCTGATGAAGAGCATATAGAAAGATTTAATGTTAGAAACGGATGACACAACTTGTGGAAGAACATGAATGTTCGAGAGTACATGGAGAAAAATCACATCCATCTACAGAATAATTTGCGTCTTGTTCTAGTCCATGTAATATTTATAAATATCTTGACTCGGTGTTCTACCATGCATAATTAACCAAATATCATAATCAAAGTATGATGTCGATCTTTGAAGTAATCAATCATCATGACATACTAGAAGTTACTTCCCCTATGAAGTCTGCATAATCACTTTTTGTACCATCCAGGTTGGGTACAAGCCCAATTATTATGCAGTGGTAACTTTGTACAGGTATTCTTGAATAATAATGGGCTTTTTTGGCGTCAATAGATAAATGGCGGCCAAAATGGCTACTGGGCTATTCTTGATTAATAATGTTTTTTATTTTTCTTAGAAATTGTTTTTGTTCCAAATGTTAGAAATATAGCTTGTTCCAACTGCATATCCAGAGTGTTTGCAAGAAGTACATGAAAAATTAAGACTACATGGAGATTGTAGGATGCAGGGAAAAAAAGCTTAGGCACAAAGAGGAAAATTCATGGAAACTCCTAAAATATGGGTCTTTGTGTACTAAAGTTGGAAACCGGTTGTGGTATCTAGCTTCAAGTAAAATTGACCCTATGATTGACGCACACATGAATAAATCCATAAATGCAAAGGTCGAACTAATGTCACTTTCTTTTACCGGAGAACTGTTTAAAAACTAATATTTTTAAAGGATTTAAATACTAATGTTAGTTCTATATCCAGCTGTTTTTTCCTTTTGTAGCCGTGAAATAAGAAACAATTATGGAGTACAAAAACTTGAGAATCCCTGCACAGCACTTGGGGAACCCGATGGATTGTAGGGGAAGATAAGTTTTACTTTGCTTGAGCATCTTGATCTAAGTGGAAACAACATCGGCTGTGCCATACAAAAAATATTGGGCTCCTTCAAGAGCTTGACATACCTGAACAAGTTGTTCTGATAAGGTGGACCGGAACAAGAGCCAAAAGATGGATATCAAACGGCTTCCCTTTTGGTACAGAACTTGAATTTGCCATACTGTGAGATCCATTATTAAGCATAGTGATGACTCAGTCAGATCAAGTTATCCTTCCAAAGACAGCCAAACCGCAGAGCCCTCGGCGCCATAGATAGCTCTGCCACGCATTTCGTCAAACAGCTGTTGGGCAATAGCATCAGCCCGCCGCTGCAGGTCAGAGCTGACACAAGGCTGTTCGTCCGCCAGTCCCACAAGGACCACCGCGTCCTCTGCTGAGGCCCTCAGGAAGTCAGCTGCAAACACTTTCTAATCCAGAATCTATGTGCATCGGCAACAGCTATTTACGTGGGGGCCCTCTATCCATGAGCTGCTCCCGAAGTGAGGTAACTGAAGACCTCCATGAAGGTAACAATACAGAGAACAGAGATTTGCATCATGGGCTGGCTGCAGGGTTTGTCAGTGGACTTTGGATGGTCTTTGTCATCTTCTTATTCATGAATACCTGGAGAGTTACCTACTTCCAACTGTTAGACAATCTGCAGGACAAGACGCAAATGTATGTGGCCAAAATACCCGCAAGCTACGGGTGCTTCCAAACTGTTGGCACTACCATCAATGTTGAATGATTCAGCCAGTGAAGACCAGCTTGGGATCTCTCATTCCCCTTTAATATTTTCCTCCTGATCCGTGCGTGTATGTTGTGTTTTCCGGCATTTGGCTTCTACTCCAGGGTCGTCGACCGTGTATTAGCTTGGACTGTTGCTGCAAGGCCCTTGCTGATATTCGCGATAAAGCAAGATAAAACCCGCAGGTTGATCTGATCAGATGAATGTCACAACCTCGCCGCCGACCAGGATCGCCGGCTAGGGTTCCAGAGAGACGCGCCGCAATTTCGAATTAGGAGGGATAGGTGGGGAAAGAGAGAGAGACAGCACGAGCAGGTGAGAGGAGAAAGACGATTGAAGAAGAAAGCTTCCAGAATTATCCGTTACAAGCGATACCTCCTCCACTGGACTCCCGGTGCTTATACACCTACCCACTCCACACGGCCCACGGCCCACTATTCGAATACAATTGGCCCAGGGCCCGCTACTTCCCGCGCGCTCCCTTGTCTGATGGCTTCGACTTGATCAGCGACAGGTCCTCCGCGCTGACAGGCTCCCCCCCCCCTTGAGAACCAGCTGGACCCCAGGCTGGTGCCTGCGGGTAACGCAGTTGTAGGCTGTTGTAGTCTTCCCAGGTAGCCGACTCCGCCGCAATGGAGGTCCATTTCACCAAGACCTGTAAATGCGCAGCATTACCCTTCTTGACAAGTTGGCGGTCCAAAATTTCCTCAGGAACGACGCCAGGAAGAGTGAGGTCCACAGGAACTGGCAGGGTTTGAAACACTGGAGTGTGATCCGGAATGTGAAACTTCAACTGTGAGACATGGAAAACCGGATGCACGAGACTGCCATGTGGAAGCTCCAACCGATATGCCGCCGAACCCACTCTGGCCAGAATCTTGAAGGGCCCGAAGAACTTGAAGGCCAGTTTAGGGCATGGGCGATTGACCACTGAGGACTGCACATAAGGTTGAAGACGCAAGTACACCAATTCATCGACTGCAAATTCCCTAGGAGAACGTTTCTTGTCTGCATACTGTTTATATTTCAGCTGAGCACGCGCCAAATGTTCTTTCAGCAGCGTTGTATGATCAGTCTGAGACGTTATCCATTGTTGAACGTCTGAATTCAGGGAAGTGCCCAGCTTCGGAATATTGCTCGGTCGAGGATCATGCTCGTACAGTGCCTTGTAAGGGGAACAACCCAAGGAAGAGTGAAATGAAGAATTATACCAGAATTCAGCCTGTGGAATCCACGTCGCCCACTTGGCAGGTGTGTCATGTACAGCGCAACGCAAGTACATCTCCAAGCACTGATTGACCCGCTCCGTTTGCCCATCTGTTTGAGGATGGTAGGCTGTGCTCATTTGCAAGTCAGTGCCCCAAATGCGGAACAGCTCCTTCCAGAATGCGCTTGTGAAAATTTTGTCCCGATCAGACACAATGGAGAATGGTAACCCATGTAGGCGAACAATATGGTTCGGGAACACTTTAGCCACGGATGCTGCTGTGAAGGGATGTTTCAAAGGCAAGAAATGAGCTACTTTGGTGAAACGATCAACCACCACTAATATCGCATTGTAGCCGTCAGACTTGGGCAAGCCTTCCACGAAATCCATGCCGATAGCTTGCCAAGGCCCGTCTGGGATAGGAAGTGGTTGCAGGAGGCCAGGTTTCTTGCATTGTTCATGCTTAGCCTGCTGACAGATAGCACACTGCCTCACAAAGTTTTCCACATCTGTTTTCAAGTGTGGCCAGCTAAACAGTTGCTTGACCTTGTGATAAGTAGCCAACACACCTGAGTGGACCCCAACTGGAGAAGAATGAAAGGCTTGAATGAGTCTAGTTTGTAAACCAGCATTAGCACCAATCCAAATCTGATCCTTGTGGTAAATCAACCCATCTTTCAGAGAGTAATCAGGTACAACTTCTGACTGGAGTGCCAATTGCCGCAAAAGATCCTGAGCTTGCACATCGACAGTGTAAGAATTTAGTACTTCCTGAGTCCAAACTGGCTGTGGAGAAGACACGGCTTGAGTGGACATCAAATGTGCCACTCTGGATAATGCATCTGCAACAGTGTTCTCAATTCCTTTCTTGTACTGAATAGTAAATTGGAGACCTACCAATTTAGTCATTGCTTTTCGCTGTAATTCAGAGGTTAAATTCTGAGCACCCAAGTGACACAAGCTCTGATGATCCGTTCGAATAATGAAATGGCCTCTGCTTAAGTACTGCCGCCATCGATCAATGGCCATCATAATAGCCAAAAATTCTTTCTCATAAATAGAAAGTTGCTTGTTCTTGACACCCAAGGCCTTACTGTAGAAAGCAATAGGATGGCCCCCTTGAGTTAATACCGCCCCCACTCCAGTATCGCACGCATCCGTTTCGATGCAAAAGGGTTTAGAGAAATCAGGCAGAGCTAAAACTGGTGTAGATGCCATAGCTTGTTTCAGTTGATCAAATGCAGTCGTAGCTTCAGAAGACCACAAAAAGGCCTGCTTCTGAAGCAGCAATGTGAGGGGTTTAGCAATAAGACCATAGTTTTTGACAAATTTTCTGTAATACCCAGTCAGACCTAAAAATCCTCTCAGCTCCGTTATATTGGTAGGGATCGGCCAGGCTAACATAGCACCGGTTTTCGCTGGATCTGTACTCACTCCCTTGTCAGAAATAACATGACCCAGATACTCCATAGACTGCTGAGCAAATGCACATTTACTTTTCTTCACAAACAGGTGAGCTTGCCGCAGAGCAGACAACACCAGTTGGAGATGTGTGATGTGTTCTTCTAACGTTTTGTTGTAAATGAGAATGTCATCCATAAAGACTAACACAAACTTCCTCAGGAACTCAGCCAAAGTGAAATTCATTCCACACTGGAAAGTAGCTGGAGTCGTGGCTAGGCCAAAAGGCATAACCTTGAACTGGAACAGGCCATGATGAGTTTTAAAAGCAGTCTTGTGTTCATCCTCAGGAACCATTCTGATTTGATGATACCCAGCAGTCAAGTCCAATTTCGAAAACCATTTAGTGCCAGCTAGCTCATCTAACAATTCATCCACCACTGGCATGGGAAATTTGCTCTTGATAGTCAGAGAATTCAACTTTCTGTAGTCCACACAAAATCTCCAAGATCCATCCTTCTTTTTGACTAAGAGTACAGGAGATGCAAATGGACTGAGGCTGGGAGTTACTAATCCCGCAGCAATCATGTCAGACACCTGTTTCTCAATTTCATCCTTTTGGAGAGGAGAATATATGTACGGTCTACAGTTCACAGGCACAGCACCTGGTACTAAATGAATGGCATGATCAAAGTCCCTGGAAGGAGGAAGAGTTTTGGGTGTACTGAACACATCACTGAAATCTTGGAGTACTTTGTCCACTGTAGGAGGAATGTCAGTTCTGTCCTGTACCACGACATAGTGCAATAAGGCTGTGGCCCAGATATCATTACCTTTGTCCCACTTCAGTAATTGATCAACAGATGTTTCAGACATAGGAGCAATTTTCTCAGGTACGACACCTTGCAATTTCACCGTAGTGCCCTGATACTGAAACTGAATCCATTTTTCCAGCCAATGACACTGCATAACTCCTCTTTGCTCCAACCAATCCATACCTAAAATTATATCATAACTACACAGAGGGAGCACTCTCATTGACGAGGAAAAACTGTGCCCCTGCACCCACCACGTGAGACTAGGGACAACATCTGTGCACTGTATCTGATCCCCATTTGCCACTTTTACTGCTAATGGAACAGCCATTGGTGCCGATTGTACCTGAATTCTCTCCAACAAGGATGCATTCACAAACGTGTGTGTGCTGCCCGAGTCCAGTAAAATCAAAACCACTTGAGTACCAATCAATGCGCGAAGCTGAATTGTTTTAGGGTGAGGTGCCCCAGACACGGCCTGAACTGAGATGTGTGCACACTCATCTGGCGAATCTGTCAACAATGCATCCAGAACAGCATCTGAGATAATCTCATGAGGATCCAGCAGTTCAGTCAGCTTGAGTTGGGCTGGAGGAGCTCCTGGTATAGCACACACATGACCTGGAAAAAATTTCTCCCCACAGCTGTAACACAACCCATTAGCCCTCCTATATTCTTTCAGTTGCTTGGCTTTCCACAATTCTCCTGGAGCCAATTCAGTACGACGGTCGGGCTTGTTGTAAGGTCCTCTGATGTAACCAGATTTCAGAGATCTGCCCGATGATTGCAAGCCCTCCTGAACTAAAGCATACGACACTGCACATGACACTGTGTCTGGTAATTGCATCTCAACAGCTGCTCGCAATTCCTCCTTGAGGCCCATCACAAAGCGAGTAACTAAAAAGGTGTCACTGATGTAAGGTTCATACAGCTTGATGTTATAAACCAACTGATAAAACTGAAGTTTATAGTCCTCCACTGATCCCCTCTGACGTAGTAACAGCAGCGATTTCATCAGATCACGATGAACATTCACATCAAACTCCGCTGTAATTTCTGTCGCAAACTGTTCCCAAGTTGGCCAAGTGCCACTGTGTTTGAACGCCTGAAACCAGTGAGCTGCATTTCCTACCAGGTTCAGAGAAGCAGCAGTGACTTTGAAACCTTCAGAAATGTTGTATAACTGGAAGAATGATTCGCATTGATCCAACCAGATACGAACACTTGTGCCATCGAATTTTGGGAAATCCATTTTTGGTGCCCAACTCCTCTTCCCAGCTATCTCCTCGGTGTGCACACCTGGTACAGTCTGGAACTGCAGACCGGATCCTCCCCTAGGAAGCTGACGAATTCCCTGAGGAGGGGCTGGTCCTAACACCCCTGCCGATGTTCCTGATGACGCCGAATTCGTGCCTAACTCCCCAGTATTCAACCGATCTGGCCTTCCCTGTTGCTGCGCTTGTTCCTGCTGCACTTTTCCCAAAGTTTCACAGGAGAGATTCACCTTAACTTGCACCTGGTCGAGTCGACGCGCCTGATCAGCCAATTTCCCATCTAGAGCCTCCAACCGCTCCGCAATTCCTTCCACCGCGGCGAACTTGCCCTGCTCCGCTCGCAGCTCGGCGAACTCCTTGAGCATGAGCGCCTGGAATGCCTCCATACTGTCAGCCAGGTGCCGCGTCTGCGCAGTGGGCTTGAAGGGAGCCGTGGTTGCAGCGGTCCGGCACAACCCACCTCAGGTCAGGAATTATGCAGATCAAGCCGAAGCGATCCGCTACCTTCGCCTCGGATTTGCTGGGTACGCGCCGGTGCGAAATCAACCCACGAATCGAAGGCTCTGATTACCAGCTTGTCACAACCTCGCCGCCGACCAGGATCGCCGGCTAGGGTTCCAGAGAGAGCGCCGCAATTTCGAATCAGGAGGGGTAGGTGGGGAAAGAGAGAGAGACAGCACGAGCAGGTGAGAGGAGAAAGACGATTGAAGAAGAAAGCTTCCAGAATTATCCGTTACAAGCGATACCTCCTCCACTGGACTCCCGGTGCTTATAAACCGCACCTACCCACTCCACACGGCCCACAGCCCACTATTCGAATACAATTGGCCCAGGGCCCGCTACTTCCCGCGCGCTCCCCTGTCTGATGGCTTCGACTTGATCAGCGACAGGTCCTCCGCGCTGACAATGAACTGGAAAAAGGGCCAAAAGATGTCAAACGGCTCGGCTTTTGTTACAGCCTTGCAAAACCTGCATTCATGTAAGAGAGGAAGTTTACCAAATTGCGAGAGATCTATTGGCATGGTAAGCATAGTGATACATTGTCAGTTGGGTCAGGTTATCCTTCTGCACAGAACCAAGCCGCAGAACCCTAGGTGCTCTCGATAGCTCTGCCACAAATTCGAGGCCTCGGCATTTCGTCGAACAGGTGTTGGGCAATACGTACCAGCAACCCGCCGTTGTTGGTCAGAGCTGAGACGAGGCTGTTGGTTCGTCCCCCGGTCTTTGTGTGACTGGGTGCCCGGCGAGGACTTCCCGGAGGAAGCACGGGCAGGGAAGTGGAGGCATGGGGGCGGGGCGAGGCGAGGAGGTGGTGGACGGTTGCGAAGCCGCCGGAGGGGAGGAGCGCGCGACGTGGTGGGGAACGAGGCTCTCTTTTTTTTCTCCTCCGTCTCTTTTTTTTTTGAGGGTCCTCTCTCTTGAGCCACGGGCCCTTGACGATGTGATATTGTCCATCGTCTTAACGGGGGGCCACGCCGAACATGCAGAGTAACGAGCTCGCTCTTTCCGTTTAATATATTGCTCAATACTTATATTACTATACTTTTATAGAATGTTCATAAGTTTGAAAAATGATTCATCCGTTTTATTTTAATTTTTAGTTGAATGGTTAGAAATTGGAATTTATTAAAAATATTTCTTCATCATGTATTCATAAAATGTCCACCGTATATTTTGAGTATATGTCTAAAACTATATATTTTGAATATCTATAAAACTATATTTTTGTTTAAATGTTATCATAGTTTAGAAAAAAATTGATATGATTCAAAAAGAATATTCACGTGTTACAACAAATATATTAATCTAAAAACTGTTCACATAGTTTAAATAAAATGTTTCGTATCATTTAAAAATGTTCAAATACATGTTTTCGAAAAACAATAACACATGTTCAAATACATGTTTTTGAAAAAAAAAATGTTAATCATGTATTAAAAAAATTTAAAATATATATATATAATGCTTTAGGTGTATAAAATAAATGTACAATTTGTAGAAAAAAAGGTAGACATCAAAACATATATTTAAAACTAATGTTTGTAAAGTATTTGAAAAGTATTCAACATGTATAAAAAATGTATAAGTATGTATTAAAAATTAAGACATCATTCCATTCAAAAAAAATTTAGACATCAATATATATTAAAAATTGTTTATCATGTATTTATAAATAAATTACAATATGTATGAAAAAAGTAAAAATCAGTACATATCTTTTTAGAATGTTAGTCATGTATTTGAAAAATGGTAAACGTGTATAAAAAATGTTCTTGTTGTAAAAAAAGAATAAAATGTATCAAAATGGAAATAAAGAAAGAAGAAACCCGAATCTTCTGCAATGTTTATAATTATAGTGGATCGATTGGGTAAGTCTTCTGCAATCTGCTCTTCTTCTTTTTTTTAATGGGAATTCTGCAATCTGCTCTGGCAACAGATATGTACTGATCGTACCGAGATCTGTACTTCTGTGCATGCATTCTCTGCCAAGAAAAAATAGTATAAACACAATCTACAAGAATACCGCTGCCTAATCACTTGTATCCAGACTAAAGGTCACCTTCACTGAATGTCTTTTCTTCAAGTCCTAATTTTTCCTGCAAGTATGTCACTGTTTTCTTCTTAACTTTGACTCCTAAACAGAATTTAAAACACATTTGAAGATTGTGACTTTTGAATAGCACAAGATACATCTCTATTTTCTTTGGAAATGACATCACTATTTTGTTGAGCTAAACAGTTTACAATAGTTCGGTTACATAACAAATGAAAGAGTTATTAGTTCATCTCCCATCTATCTCAGTAAGAGTAAAACTATTCACGGAAGCCTGAATATCATTTCTGATTTGACCGGTTTCAACACTTTGTCGAGCAAAGTAGGCGGGTCGATTGGGGGCTGTAAGTGTGGTGCTTCCATTCTCTAGGACGAACACAACAGATGACATGAGTGGCCTATCATCTGGGTTCTCTTGGACACATAAGAGTGCTATATGAATGCAAAGCAGAACTTCATCTGGTGAAGAATCTATGATAGATGAGTCTGGCAGCTCATTGGTCTTATCTTCCATCCACAAATTCCATGACTGAAACAACCATGAACAGCGTATCAGTATGCATTTTCTATATCCAACAAAAAAATGCTTCAGATATTTGATACACTTTTTGGAATGAAACTAGAAGTCGTATGTACTCACATAAACAGTCAGGCTAGGGAATCCCATGGTTTGACTAATGGAGTTTCTTCGTATACCAGTTACAATCTCCAGTAGTAAAACACCGAAACTATAGACGTCAGACTTGATAGAGAAGACACCTTCCATTACATACTCAGGAGCCATGTAACCACTGTTTGATCATTTTAATTATAAGAGTTGTCTAATGGAAGTTGAATTTATTGAAATAATAATATGAGTTTTATCAATGAATACTCACAATGTTCCAACAACGTGTTGGGTATTCGCATTTTCCTGGTTCTCACCAAAGATCCTCGCCATACCAAAATCCGCTATCTTGGGTTTAAAATGTGTGTCTAGCAAAACATTTCCAGCTTTGAGATCTCTATGTATTATGGTGAACCTTGAGTCTTCATGAAGATATAGAAGTCCTCTTGCAACCCCTTTGATTATACTAAACCGTGTCGCCCAATTCAACACCAATTTTCTTGACTCGTCTAAAATAACAAACATGTGTCAGAATAAATGTTTTGAGTTGTTATTGATATATTGGTTTGTTATTAGAATATGTACCAAAAAGGGTAGCATCTAAGCTCTTATTTGGCAGATACTCATATATCAGGAGCTTTTCATCTCCCTCACTGCAGCATCCAAGAAGTCGAACCAAGTTTCTATGTTGCAATTTGGCAATTAGAATTACTTCATTCCTAAATTCTTGTGTTCCTTGTTGAGAATATCTACTTAGCCTCTTGATTGCAACTTCTTGACCACCTAACATTCCCTACAAAATATAATGACAATCTTAGATCCAGCTTTGTAATATGAAAAAAAAAAACTCTGTTGATTAGAATTAATACTGGGAAAGAACATATTACCAAGTTACCTTGTATACTTTACCAAAGCCTCCTTGTCCAATCATACATGTTTCAGAAAAATTGTGGGTTGTGAAGGCAATTTCTTCTAAGCTTACAAATGGAAATTCTTGGTCATGGGGAGGATTTTCTTTTTCAAATTTAACAGAGATACTCATACCATCCAATCGTATCTTCTTTCTCTTTGTCCCTTTTTTGTTCTTGCCTGCTCCCATAATGTTAAAAGTCACTTCCACTCCAATGACCACATCACAAAAATAAGAAATAAGAAAGTTATATTTGACCCCTACAACTACTGATGTTTGTATATTATTTGATATTCTATGAACTCAATGAACTAGGGGAAATAACCGATGAGGCGCATCTACCATCATAGCAGACTTGGGAGTATGTCTATCCCTTGAGATATATAACAAATTTCACACGTTAGAAAAGGCACCCATAGTCTCTCCAATCCCCAACATGTGTAATCCCTAGTATCCACTACCGGATTACATGCTATTGTTACATCACCATAAATAGTAGCTAAAGTGTGCTCTAAACCCTCTAAAGTTGTATTTGATATAATTTTTTTCATTTAGGTAGTTTAGAAAATTTTGTAATCTAAGTGTATATTGCGGTAGAAGATGGTGTAGACCAAGTTTAGCCGGTGAAATGTACTCTCTTGTAATGTGGTCAAATATAACCTTTTACTAAGCAGGGTTTACCAAACGTACCTTTGAGTTTTAACCATGTAAGAGAGATGCATATGAGTACCAGAACACTAGATCCTACAACTGGCAGCACAATCCTCACTGCATTGCTCTTTGTTCTTTTACCTGTGTAACAAATACATATACAAGAAGTGCGGGATTTATTATTTCTTGGTTGACTAAGAAATAACTACGGAGTACTTCTAAGCTAACAACCATCAAACTTTAACTCATCTTGATCAGACGGCTATTAGTATCACCGAGAAATAACAATTTCTAGCAACTATGTGGTGGTCACAAATGAATGATAGAACTAGAAACATGTTATAAATAACAAAACAAGTTGTAGAAAGAGGGAGAAATGAAAAGACAAGTACAATAAAGTGGCAGAAATTGAGGTCTTGTACCTTCTATTGCATCCATGCCTGCACGTCGAAGATAGAGTGTCTCGCCGTTGAGCTCCCCCACCTTCCCCATGTCAACTAACTCCCCAGACCACACCAAGCACCTCGTCACGTGTCCTCCAAACCTGCTGCTGCTCAGGTTGGCGAACGCGTATGCCAAACAGGAGCAATTGCGGCTGCACTCCGCCGCGCATTCCTCATACTTACTCCTGCCTCCACCTACAAACAAAAACCTGTCAGGGGACTTCATCCCCGTCAAGGCCACGAACCCGTCGTTGCATCCTGGCAGTGCCTCCTTCCGTCGGCATCCCGCTGAGTATCTGCCGCTGGTCCACTCCTCTGTGCTACTCGGCTCAAAGCCATCGAGGCACTTGCATGTTGGCATGGTGGGCGCCGCAACCGTCTCATCACAGTAGCCATATGGGCCACAGTAACTGTAACGGCTGCATTCAGCAGAAGGAAATTTAAACAGGACAACCCATGCTGATGATCTACTGCTCCAGCTCTGGGTCTGTAACTCGCCATAGTATGTTAGCACAATCCTGGTGTACGGGGCACCGTCGGAGAGGCTATAAGTGACGTATGCTTCATCATCATTGTCGACGAAGGCTACGTAGATGATATGATCGCTGACATTTGTGCCCCCCACTAGTTGTTGCTGGCGCAGGCTCATCACTAGGTACCCTGTCCAGGGGGGACTACGAGATACCGGGTTCTCGCCGTCCCATAGGAATATTTGGAGCGACTTGTTCATGTTGCTGCCATAGGAGAATCGCCCCTGAGAGGGGTCTCTGGGGCCTTTCCAGGATACCAGGCGCTCGGTGGTCGTACGCGTCCTGTAGTTTATGCCGAGCTTCATGCTGGGAAGGAACGTGTCTGTGCGGTGGTCGAAGCTCTGCCACAGCGTGGTGCCGTTTGACGATCGGATGACGAGATTACCAGTGTTCAGAAGCACCGCCATCGGGGTAGATGAGACTCGAGAAGTAGCCACCTTGGCTGTCGTCCAAACAACACGGCTGCCACCATCACCGTCGGAGAGAACCAGATCAGAGTTGTTGGTGAGGGCGAGCTTCGGTGCTGAGGAAGTTGTGTTGATGGTCGGGATATCTCGGTTAGCGACCCACACAACAGTGAGCTCGGGGATGTCGTTGTACCATATGCCTAGGTACAGGCTGGTCGAAGTGGAGTTGGAGGGGTTAAAGAAGCCCAAGGCGAATCCACCATCATCGGAGACAATGGTGTTACCAGGGGACAGCACCCTGCCGGGGACAAGCCGGTCTTGGGAAGCGCTCAACGGCAGGGAGAAAAGGATCATGATCGTGGTGTAGCTGGTGAGAGCCGGCCAATCCATCGATCGACCAGGCTTAGATCCGAGTAGTAACTTACTAGTTAGGCTAACTGGGAGTAAGTATATAAGTGTACCAATCCTTGGTCTACAAGCAAGCGATGCTTAATTTGCAGAAGCAGATGATAGAATAATACGCAATGTTCATGGAATTCTGGTAGATTGGCTTCCAACTTCCAAGTAGTAGTTGAGAGTTGGGATGCCGCCGTCAACACCGACTAAGTCAGACTAGTGACTGAAACATTAAGCTAGACGGATACCTTCATTCTGGGCTGTTCTTATGCAAATGCAGCAGTGACAGTATATATATAAAAAGTGATCTTTGCGATATGTCAACCTATACTATGTCATGCACCTAATTATATACACAATCTATTTTCAAAATCCTGGCAGATGTTATCATGGTGAGATCTGTCATGAAACAGTACAAAAATAAATGGACAGCATGACTGCGATATATCTGATAAACAAACAAATTGGCAGTTAATCTTAATGTTAAGGCCATGGAGTGGCCGGGCGACTAGTTCATTAGAGCATACCACTGAGGCTGAGCACAGGAGACGGAAGAGGGACCTGTCTGGTTTTTTGGAGACGGAATATCGAGCAGGATATATCAGAATTTTTGGAGGGGTTTCCTGAGTGTACAAAGTAAATTGCAATCCTTAGATCTGTCTTCTACCAACCTTACTGGGAAGATTCCAAGCAGTATTAAACGGTGGGGGAAGTTAACCTATCTTGACCTCTCTGATAATAAGCTTGTGGAATCAATACCTTTGGGAAGTGGCAAGATGACTAATCTCGTAGGTCATTGATTCTGGACAACAACCAATTAAATGGATATGTATCAGAGGAACATTTCACAAATCTAGTGTACATGACGGAACTAAGTTTATCTCACATCCCTATCAGCTCAAACTGGATTCCCACATTTAATCCGTATGGGGCTAATTTTGCAAGTACCAAACTGGGACCTCATTTCCCATTGTGGTTTCAAGGACAGAAGGGTGTTACCAAACTTGACATTTAAGATGTAGGTATGGTTGATCTTCTCCCTGATTGGTTTTGGACTGTATTCTCCAATGCTAGATATGTAAATATCTCTTGTAATCAAACAAGCACTTACCCGACACTTTGGCGCTCTGATGACTTTATCAGGACCAATACAAAGAAAAAAGATATATACCTCGGGCTGGCTGCAGGGTTTGTCACAGGACTTCGAATGGTCTTTGTCATCTTCTTGGAGAGTTGTCTATATTGTCAGATAATCTGCGGGACAAGATGCAAATGTCTGTACCATCAAAAAAAAAAGATGCAAATGTATGTGGTCAAAAAATCCGCAAACTGGTGGTGCTAAACTGAAAACTGAAGAGTAGACTGGGCTTTCTCATTATCCTTTTTATATTTTGCTCCTGATCCGTGCTTGTACTTCGTGTTTTCCGGCAATTCGCTTGTACTCCAGTGTCAAGTGTTCTCCTCGGCCTTGTATTTGCTGGACAGATGCTGCAAACCCCTTGATGCTATTCGTGAGAAAGTAAGGCAAAATCAGCAACTTGATCGGATAAAATGAACCGGAACAGGAGCCAAAAGACAGATATCAAACGACTTGCCTTTTGTTAAGAGTCTTACAGAACTTGCACTCCTGTAATAAGAGAGAAAATTTTCTGAATTGCGAGAGATCCATTGGCATGGTAAACATAGAGAAACATTCTCAGTTGTATCAATGATTTCCTTCAGCAAAATACCAAACCGCAGAACCCTCGGTGCTATGGATAGCCCTGCCACCAAGCCTCGGCATTTTGTCGAACAGGTGATGGGCATACCAGCAGCCCACCGCTGCTGGTCAGAACTGAGTGACACGAGGCTCGTCCTCCCACGGTCTCTGGGTCGCAAAGACTGCGGAGCAGGTTCCGGGAGGAAACGCGGGCAGGAAATGGAGTAGCAGTGCAACGGCTGCGGAGCCGGCGGAGGAGGAGGGCGTGGAGCGAGCTTCTTTTTCTCCTCTCTCCCATTTGATGAACAACGGGGCATGGCGATGTTTTCTTTTTCTTTTTTTTTTTTTTGAGACAAAAAAAAATCTCATGGGCCATGGCGATGTGAAATCGAAGCTCATGGGCCGATTTTATCATACTTTGTTATTCGATCGTAAACATGAGGTACCCGCAAAGGTTATTTTTGATGCGTCTAGAAACCGCTTCGTGCCACGTTTTGAACACATTCATGAAAAGCAGAAATTTATGGCTGCACGTGAACCATGGCTACACTTATGTATGAGGTTGTGCTTGTGCATGTGGGGTTGTACTTGTTGTTGCGCTCGTGGTTCTAGTTGTGTCTATGATTACACGTGTAACTTGGGTTTGTTTACTTGATTACCTAAGTCTCAGTAACAAAAATACTAGAGGACCTTGGTGCAAAAACTAGGGTGTTCTACAGGATTGACTTTCATTAGTTCCCTCAATAATTGTGTAAAAAATTATAGAGTTTAATAATTTAATAATTCCTCCTTATACATATAGTTTTCCTTAATTTCTTCATTTTCAAAAAAAATATTTTCTAGATTTACTAAAAAAATGTTGATAATGCTACCGCATGTGAGAAACACTCATTAAGTTATCTCATGAAGAATCACGTTTAAAATTGTGATGTATTGATCATCTCTAATGTTCTTCAACGAGTATATTGTACAAACATAATACCTAAAAAACAATGTAACATAAGACTCGCATATCCAAAACTAGCCTTCCAATTTGAAGAAGACACTTCAGAGAAAACACATCATGTAAACTCCAGACGACACCAACCAAAACCAAATCCCAATAAATCGATGACGTCGTAAGGATTTAAATATCCATCGCCCTTAGCCTATAAAATAGTGTCCATGTCCCTCTTCACCTGCAATGTTGTACATGCACGCATTCACTAACACAACGACCAAAGGAACATCCTACTTCCGCCATCACCACATGACAATATAAAGGTCTTGCGAGTTTGCGATTTACACTAGTTCATAGCCAATTTGATTTGATATGTTACTAGAGTGGGTGGACTACCTAATCGTACCAACTGGTCGGTCTCATAGTTTAGATCTGACCGCATTCCACTTCATTTTTTTAGGAATTGTTTTACAATATGCATCTGTGATGGACCTAAGTCTTTATCTAAAAAATAGTTTTTTGTGTTGTTGGTGATAAGATTATCATCCCGTTGAGGTCATTCGATATGCCAGGATTCTCGAAATGGTTGAAAGTGATAGGATTTAAAACTTGGGCGTAACTAGGCGTTGGAGGCATACAGGAAAATGTATGAGCAATTTTGTTATACCCCTCAAGATTTCTGGTTCTTGGTTGTTGGTAATTGATAACCATAAGAGCAAAATTGAGAATTTGAAGATGTGGCTATACAGTTCGGTCTACATGCAAACCTAGAAGTGTAATAAGCCGGCTAATGTAATTGTTGGTTGCTGCCTTAGGTGCATATGGTCAGATCTAATAGAAAATCTTGCCTGAGGACTTACCTCATGATCTAATAGAAAATCCTTCACATTTTCAAGTAAAAAAATTACACCTAGACTTAATGGAAAAAATATCCTATACATCAAATGACATCTCTTTTTTATAAAAATTAAGATACATATCATCTCATTTTCTATTGCTTTTCTATTCCTATGATATTTCTATCATATGTATCAAAGAAGGCCTTAAGGCAATCTCCAACGCGGGCCCCAAAGTCTTTATCAATTATTTAATTTTTGTGTTGTTGGTGATAACTGATAAGGCTATCATGTCCTTGAGTATATTCGATATGTCTCAAAACGACTGAAAGTGATTGGAGTTTAAACTCAGACAGAAGTAGGCATTGGAGGCGTATAGGAAGATGTGTATGAGAAAATTTTCTTTACCCCTCAAGCTTAAGCAGATGAGTAGTTGCTAGACGATACTCTCTGAGAGCAAAATGGAAAATTTGAAGATGTGGCCATCCTTTTCAGTGTACAAAGCCCCATCAATCGGCCCTCGAAAGCATCATTTACAAAAACTTGGGAGTGTAATAAGCTTGCCATGCAATTGCTGCCTTGGGTGCACGTAGTCAGGTTGAACGACAAATTTGACCTAAGGGTCTATCTAACGATGTAAACATACTACTAACAAGCATTAGTTTGCTATTGGCCTTGTACCATTTCCTTTCAACACTTAGTACTAGCAGATAATGAGATCTAAGGGTAATAACAAAATCAAAAGCAATTGCTGAAAAAAGATAACCAGAATAATTAATCTTCATTGCGTCTCCAATAGTTGTTGCTAGTACTACACAAAAAGGGTCAAAGGCACGGCAGATCACAAGAAGGAATCGAATCCAAAACGAGGATAATTTCAGAAACTTCATATGACAGTGCAAATCAGCAACCAATCCACAAGTAAACAGAGGAACACATCGGAGGATTAACACGAAGCAAGAGAACTATTAGCCTTAAACCATTTCCTTTCAACAGTTTGACAGCAGATATTGGGATCTAAGATCCCAAACGATAAAAAATAAAGTCCCAGTGCACTAACTGCTGACAAAAGATGGCCAGAATACTGAATCTTCCTCACGTCTCCAACAGTTGCTGCTAGATAAAAAGGGTCAAAAGCAGTGCAGATCAATAGGTGTATTTCAGCATCTAAGCTTGAAATTGCAGTTTTGGGTTTGGTGTCTTAGTGTATTTTTTGTAAATCATTCTGAAACAGACAGTTGGCTTAGATAAGAGCAGGCAGGAAAGTTGAATGCATATGAATACATAGCATATACCGGGCTTATAGTTCCCAGCAACGATTAACTCGTGACTTTTCGCTTAACTTGTGACATCGAAACAACAAATTGTGGAATCAGTGAGACCATAGGACGAGAGAGACGCGAACATGGACGGATCCGTATCGCTGCTGGCAGGAGATGCAGATTTATCTCCTTGAAATCTCATTGAGTCACATCAGATTTTTTTTAAAGGAGGATGACCCTCCGCCTCTGTATCAGGTTGATGCATGCGGCCATTTTATTAATTATTCATCAAGGCCTTACAAAGTAATACATCAATAAATCTGAAGCCGCCATCTTGACTATAAATGTCGCTATCCTTATCCTTTTGATGAAGTGGTGTATGCTGTTGGGGTCGCATACCCAGACCTAAAACCAAACAACATCAAAGCAGGAGGCCCTAACCAAGCCGCATTGCGAGGTCAGGGTCACGCACCGGTCTGGCGCACTCCTAGCGAGCACCGCAAGTCCATGCAGAAAAGACAGTCACCACCGTCTTCCACTGGTCCATCTTCAGAGCGGATGACCTCGTCAGGCATGCCGTCGATGCCACCATAGCGCCAGATGGTACCACCTTCCTTCGCTCGTCCATCATCAACCATTCGTCGCCAAGGCCCTGCTGCACCTCGCAGCTGAGACTCCACGCCGTCGATGTGTATCATGAAACGCCGCTCCACCGTTGAGACCGTCCACTGATCCCTCGAACCAATGCACACCTCAAAGATTGACGCCCCCAAGAAGGAAACGACACAAGAGCACCGTCATCATCCAAATGACTGATCTAGGGTTTTCCCTAGAGATAGCGGATGTTGGCGTGTAGCTTCTCCACGACGATGCCTTCAAGAAGGGGCCGACGCAGAAGAACGCCTCCATCGCCGGCCTTGGCATAGCCGAGGGCAGATTTTTCACCCGGATCCGCTCAACCTCCATCCAACTTCGAATGCATGGATCGCCACCGATCTTCGCCGCCACACAGCGAGCAGGCCACACCGCTCAGATCCGACCTGACCGAAGACCATTTCTCACATGCAGTCGGCGCCTCCACCAAGCCCTGCATACCGGCGCGACGGACCTAAAGCCACCCAAGTAGCCGGCCGCCGCCGCCGCCAGCCGTAGCCTCGTCGCATCGGCCATCGCCCAAGGCTGGACTAGCCGACGCTTGCAGCCATCAAGTCGTCGTCCCGCAGCAAGACCGACCGTCGAGCCGCTGCCAGCCGGACGCATCTTCACGAACGAGGAGGCCCACACCACCCCACGCCGCGAGATAATGGAAGCGCCGACAGCGGGCGGCGTCCTCCGGCGGCGACGGAGGGAGGGGGAAACTGCGGCCGGCGGCTGGATCTTGGCAGCTGCCCGAGCCGCCCGCACGGGGACGACGCGGGGGCAGTTACTCAAGTCACATCAGATAAGCAGTAGTAATGCAAAGAACCAAGATACAGTTTCAAATAAAATAAAAGAAGAACCAAGATACTGCATCTTCCCAACATCACAATCTCCAACTAGTGCTGCCAAAGGGAGAAACCAGACTGCGTCCAAGACACCGCATCCAAGCCGATAAAATGATCAGAGTGTTGCTCCAAAACACAGGCACACGAAAACTGATGCTCCAAACTTGCAGAAGACCAAATGAAAGATCAAATTGCGGCAATCAGAATAGTGTACTCCGGTCTCCCCAGTAATCGCCGACGGACGAGACAAAAGGTATCGACCAAAAGCAGCAAGAGAATCGTTTCGAGCACGACAATCGGACATCTCCACAAATATTGTGCTGCATCCTCCCAACTCCTTAAGAGGAATCAGGCTGCTGTCACACTCATCAAATACCAAAAGGATGGTTCCAACTCAAGGCACAGAAAGCAGCACAAGGGTTCAGAGACGCTTGAGAACTGTAGGCAGGTGACACAAGACACTTGCAGTCCACTCACACTCAGAACTTACAGAAACTATCTGTGACCTGACAGTACAAAATCAGAACACTCATGAGAGATAATGGTTGTGTGCATCACCCGATGCAGAGGCAAGGGGTTATCCCCCTTTTCCAAAACAAAAAAATAAACAACTACGGGAGATGATAGACAAACGAGAACAATCATGCGAGATGATGTGTCATACTTCAGACCTGAAACAAACACCCAGACTTTAGTGTTAAACCACAAAAATTCAGAGGCTAAGCATGACAGCACAGAGCACCATCCCGCCAAGAATGTTCGGTCACCATTCGTGCTCAGTCACATTGCGGCGTTCTTGCACCATTGTGTTATCAGCATCGACCTCTCCGGTCCGCGCCTTTCCGCAGCACACACCAACGGCCACCGACTACCCTCGGATCAACTAGCGCAGCACCGAAACAGCAACAGACAAACCGGGTAGGCAAAGAGAACCTCTGTGGAAAGTTTGTTGGCAGAAAACATGGGAGCTCATACAGCTTGGACAATGAAACAAAATAGGGAAACTGGAGGCAGGTGAACATGGACGGCTCCGAATTGCTGCTGGCAGATATGAAGAAGATGCAAACTCTTGACACCACTGGAGGCAGGTGACAGAAGAGACTTGCAGTCCCCTCGCACTCGGAACATTCAGAAATTATCTGTCAACTGATTGTACAAAATTCAGACAATGGAGGTGTATCATTCAAACTTGAACCAAACCCACAGACCAATCCACCGAGAGAGCTAGGTTTCAAAAAGTGACAGGAATAAAAAGCAACAGAGTAGTACAGAGTACAAAGAAGCAATATACTTAAAGTTTTCCCAGCCATCAGAATCTTCAGCAAGGGCTGCCGGAAAGGGAGGAATCAGACTGCTGCTGTCCTCATCAAATCTAGCAAGGGGGGAGACGTAGACTTCCAGAGGACCTCACGTCACATCACCAGTAATAATAATAAACAGATGCAAGATCTGGTTGCTGGATTAGAGGGATAATAGACTGATCCCATGTCTCTTAACAATCTCAGGCAGACAAGGCAACAAGGATAACCAAAAGCAGCAAGACAAAAAGTTGTACAGAATTAGAAGAAGACATGGGATCATTCATACTTCGACCAAACATCTAAACTAAACAGTTTTCCCACAAACATTCAGAAACTTGGTATCACAGGCTAAGGCAGAACCACAGCAAGAGAGCTAAGCAAAGGAACAACTAAAAACGACAAGCATGCATTGAGACCATTTCCTTCCATTTTCAACCACCATATATATTGAGAACTTGATAGGATTCATAAGACAGCCACAGGCACGACAACAGTAGGTACATTGGACAGAGACTGCATTAATGTAAACAGAGGGCGGTCCGAGCACAGGACCCTACAGAAAGAAGACTAGGCTAGCAACTTCCAGGACTAGAGCTACCGTTTCCACCACCACAACCAGCAGCAGCAGCAGGAGCTAGACTAACAGAGACCATCCATCATCGGTCGGTGACACCAGCAATGAGCAGATACGGCAGGACACGTTCCACTGGCCCCCTCCACCATCCTGCTGCTGCTGCTTGGCGTGCCGCTTCACTCGTCGCCCTGCACACATCAAAGTTCAGACGTCAGCGTCAGTGTTCGAAGTTGCAGAAGTTCAGAGCAGATTTGAGAGTTCAGTGAGTTTAGTGGTGAAGGGAAGGGTTGGGGGTGGGTGTCGATGGTCTCACCTCACTGCCGTCCTCGTCGTGCACCTCGGACTTGGACTTGTCATCAGAGTCGCCGGACACCTCTCCTGCCTGCAACGACGAAGGACATGAAACAACAAGGGTCAGTGAGCGCCAAATTGTGCAACATCTCACAGAAATAATTCAGAAGGTGTTTTGGCGAAGAGGGGGTGTGGGTACGGGGAATACCTGCGGGTTGTTGTATGCGTTGATCTTCTTGGTGTACTCGGCCTTGAGGATCTCGGCCTTGGCGACGTAGGGAGCCTTCTCCTGCAATTCATTCAAACACAGGAAATGTCAGTGCAGTGCAAGATGACAGATCACAGTGCATTGTAGAGCAGTTACCAACAGAAGACAAACAGACCAACAAATTGTAGAGCAGTTATGAACATTCGAATTCAAACCATTTAAGTATATTTAGAAATGTCTGCGGTGCAGTGCAACAGCAGAGCAGTTATGAACATAGGACGGACAGCAGTTTGAATCGATGAAAACGGCAAGGTAAATTCGAAGCCGAGGCGACATACTTGAATACAGCACACACAAATTGGTACCATCGAACAGACCACAGGGTGCATAACGACTAAATTCGAAATCTAACTGAGCAGCTGGGTAGAACAACAATCACCGAGCAACAACCGCATGACGACTAAATTCGAAATCACCAAGCAAGCACTGAGATCAGGCAGACAGGGGGTAACAGAGGGAGGGGTGGGGACGAATCGGGCAACTTACAGCATCGGTCAGCGACTTCCACTTCTCACCACCGGCCTTGCCAACCTGCGATTCGATTCAAACCCAGATCAGGACACAGAACTCATTCACAAGGGAAATCAACGCAGCACCACCAGTTGGAACGAACAACGAGACAAAGGAGACGGAAGCGGAGGCAGGGATCTGACTGAAGGGCGATTGCTTACCACGGCCACCTGCTTGACGGTGGGGTGCTTCTCCTTGAAGTCCTTCCTGAAGCTCTCCCTGCAAACGCCAAACGCAAACCAAGCCACGGTCAGAAACGCGACGCACGCCACAGCACACCAAACCAACGCGAATCGAACAACCAAAGCAAGCGGAGCGCGCGCGGGAGGGGATTCGGGAGGAGGACGAGGAGGAGGACTCACATGAAGACGAAGAATGCGCTCGGGGGGCGCTTGGGCTTGTTGGGGTCCTTCTCGGCCTTGGGCTTCTTCACGGAGAGCCTGCGCAGCAACCAAAACCAGATCAGGACCGACGAACGACCAAGCGGAACCACGGGGAACGAAACGGAGCGCGGGAGGGGTTGTTGTTACCTGGAGTCGCCGGCGCGGGAGCTCACCTTGGCCTTCATCCTGCCGCGGCCGCCGCAAACCTGCGACAACAACCACCGATTCGAACGATCAGAAACCGCGGCGAGCAGAACCGATCTAGGATCTGCGACGAGATAGGGCTGGGCTGGAACCGCACGGTACCTTGGGATCGGAGCGAGGGGTGGGGTGCTTGGGGAGGGAGGGTGCGGGGGTTCGCCGGGTGGGAGGGAGGTGGGATGGGGGTGGGGAGGAGGGCGGCGGGTTTTAAAGGCGGGAGGGGGGGGGAGGAGGAGGCGGGAGTTTGCGCGGGGCGGGATGAAATTTTTCGGACCACGTCATCGATCCGGGCGCTGGCGTCGCATTGGCTGGGGCGGTTCCGCCAGGGGAGGTCGGTGGGTGGGCCCGGGGTGTCCGCGGGCGAGTTTGGGGCTGAGGGTTTCTGCCCTGTGGGTTGTTCTCCGTGTGCCTGTGCTTTCTCGTGGGTGGAGAGGGGCAGTTCGGGCATTCATGAGAAATCTAGGGTGCGTGGGAGGAGCTTCTGTGCCTTGCGTTTCGTTGCGCGCATACGTCTTGTTTGGGGGAAGACGTATTACGGTGGATATTCGGATGTGGGTTTCTAATGACCGTTCGATGAAGATCTAACGGAAGAGCTCGCACGGATACATTTTCGAAGCTTAGGTGCTCCCGGAGCATCAGATTTTTTATATGCACCATCTCGACCGTTCAACATCAGTCTGTACTGTGTTGCTTGCATTAGAAGGCGACTCGAAGATTATACAACGGTCGTTACTTTTTTGAATTTTTGAAATACAACGGTCGTTACTTTTTTGAACTTTGGAAAAGAAAGTCTGGGCCCTGTTCCTCCTTTCTTCCGTCCACGTCGGGGATCCTGGCGCGGGAAACCCGCAGAAACCCCGATGCCGCCTGTGTTCCCCCTTCTTCCACCCCCAAAGTCATAGAGCTCCACCAAACACATAAATTTTCATATGTTTCCATATCAGTATAGATTAAAAAAACACAAGAAAAACCATGCAGATCCATCACGATAGCGCATATAAGCGGGGGGGGGGGGCGAGGGTGGTGTCTCACTCCTCTCCCTAATTTTTTTTTTGTTCGGGACAACTGTAATAATCAATTACATGTTTTTTGGCTTTAGATGTCCGGATCCTCAAGTTTTTCTCCTTGAAGCTTATGTCCTTCATTAGAACAGTGTGAAATCTAGCATGATTTTTTTCTCACGCTTGTGCCGCATGCTTCCCCTGTAAATCTCTTAGGTAAATTTTACACAGAAAACCCAGATTAGTTGTTTTAGTTATGCAAAAGAAAAGCAATAGAGATTGTAGGAGAAACATGTCGGGAACGGTTTAAAAAGATGGAAGTGCATGTGCATTTTTTGTTGCTTTTCAGCAATCAGTGTTTTGTATCTATATTTGTGCAAATATCATGTTGGGTTTTTGATTATGTATAGCATATGATTTCCTTAGAACTGAACCCCCAATTCTAAATAGTAGCATCTCAGTTTCCTTGCTACGCATGAAAAAATAGGGGAAATCAAATATGAAGATCTAACGCACGAGCTCGCACGAAAACATTTTATAAGCTTAGGTCCTTTCGGAGCATCGGATTTTTATGTGCGTCATCTTGACCGTTTAGCATCAGTCCGTACAGTGTTGCTTGTATTAGAAAGGTACTCGAAGATTACACAACGGTCATTACCTTTTTGAATTTTGTGAAATAAAGTTTCCTTTTGAACACAACATGTGGTGCACGCTCTATTTTAGGAAAGTCTCACTGATTTTAAAAAAGAAAGTCTGGTCCCCCCCCCCCCGTGTTCCTCCTTTCTTCCGTCCATGATGCGGATTCCGATGCGGAATGACTCATAGAAGCCGTTGTCGCCTGTGTTCCCCTTCTCCCACCCAAAAGTCATAAAGCTCCACCAAACACGTACATTTTCATCTGTTTCCATTTCATAATAGATAAAAAAATAAAAGGCAAACCCGATGTCGCATGTGTCCCCCTTCTCCCACCCCGTCCCAACTTCTCCCGGAATCTTCACCTCATTTTTTGTTTACAATCCTATCTAGCTGAGGTCTAATTAGCTAGGATTGTAAAACAAATAAGGATTCTAGATTCTTGGAGAAGACGTGGAGGAGTCCGATTCTGGGAGCATTGTCCAAAAGAACTGGCCCTTTATCTCCATGGGAGGGCTTGAATCTAGATAAAACCTATGTCACATGTGTCTCATGTTACCATCATCATCAATCGCCTAGCTAGGACACACTACCGAGGGATTCGCTGCAATTATGTTATACATGGTGGCCCATACGTATCCCGCAAGGTGATCAAAAATCTCGATGGAAGTCAACGTCGACTCGAGGATCAGTTCCGGCGCACTACTTCTGTCGGCACAAACGATCACTCTCAGATAAATCAACTTCATCGCGAACTCGACCGATCATCTTGACCAAACGAAAATTCCAATCCATGTTGTCATAACCGACAACACGTTACCTTTTGTCGATCTGAATGACACGAATGAAGCGAGAGAAACCCAGGAGAAACACCGTACTCTCGCCGAAACTTAGAAGTAAAACCGACCGAAGACATGTGGATGGAAAAACATCGGATCCAATGTTATATCGGGCCGATGGCATGCGCATCCTTGGTCAAACCATCTCCTGGACCAACGAGAGGCGGGTTTATCATTACTCTTGGATGAAGATCTAACATACGAGCTCGCACGAATACATTTTATAAGCTTAGGTGCTTCCAGAGCATCGGATTTTTATGCGCACCATCTTTAATGTTCAATGTCAATTTGTATAGTGTTGCTTGTATTAGAAGGCGACTCGAAGATTATACAACGGTCATTACTTTTTTTAAATATTGTGAAATAAAGTTTCCTTTTGGAACACAACTGGTGGCACACACACTCTATTTTAAGAAAGTCTCACTAATTTGAAAAAAGAAAGGCTGGTCCCCACCCCCCGTTCCTCCTTTATTCCGTCCACGTCGCGGATTCCGACGCGGAAAGACTCATAGAAACCCGATTTCGCCCATGTTCGCCTTCTCCCACACAAGTCATAAAGCTCCACCAAATACCTACATTTTCATTTGTTTCCATATCATAATAGATAAAAAGCAAAACAAACCTGATGCCGCTTGTGTCCCCCTTCTCCCACCCCTCCGCAGCTTCTCCCAAATCTTCACCTCGTATTTTTACAATCCTATCTAGCTGGGGTCTAATTAGCTAGGATTGTAAAACAAACAAGGATTCTAGATTCTTGGAGAATATGGGGAGGAGGCCGGTTCTAGGAGAAACGTTCAAAAAAACTGGCCCTTTATCTCCATGGGAGGGCCTGAATCTAGATAAAACCGATGTCGCACGTGTCTTATGTTACCATCGTCATCGATCACCTAGTAAGGACACACTGCCGAGGGATTCACTGGAATTATGTTCGAGATGATGGCCCATACATGTCCCACAATGTGATAAAAAAATCTCGATGGGAGTCAAGGTCAACTTGAGGATCGGTTCCGGCGCACTACTTCTGTCGGGACAAACGATCACTATCGGATAAATCAACTTCATCGCCAACTCGACCGATCATCTCGACCAAACGAAAATCTCGCTCCAATCCATGTTGACATAACCGACAACACATTACCTTTTTCCGATCTGAACGACACGAGTGAAGTGTCGAGAGAAACCCAGGAGAAACATCGTACTCTCGCCGAAACTTAGAAGTAAAACCAAGCGAAGACATGCAGATAGAAAAACATCGGATCCAATGTTAGATCGGGTCGATAGCACACACATCATTGGTCAAACCATCTCCAGGACCAACAAGAGGCGGGTTTCTCATTACTGTTGGATGAAGATCTAACAAACAAGCTCGCATGGAGACATTTTATAAGCTTAGGTGCTTCCGGATTTTTATGTGCACCCAGATTAGATGTTTTAGTTATGCAAAAGAAAAGCAATAGAAATTGTAGGAGAAACATGTCGGGAACGGTTTAAAAAGATGGAAGTGCATGTGCATTTTTTGTTGCTTTTCAGCAATCAGTGTTTTGTATCTATATTTGTGCAAATATCATGTTGGGTTTTTGATTATGTATAGCATATGATTTCCTTAGAACCGAACCCCCAATTTTAAATAGTAGCATCACAGTTTCCTTGCTACGCATGAAAAAATAGGGGGAATCAAATATGAAGATCTAACGCACGAGCTTGTACGGAAACTTTTATAAGCTTAGGTCCTTCCGGAGCATCGGATTTTTATGTGCGTCATCTTGACCGTTTAGCATCCGTCCGTACAGTGTTGCTTGTATTAGAAAGCTACTCGAAGATTACACAACGGTCATTACCTTTTTGAATTTTGTGAAATAAAGTTTTCTTTTGAACATAACATGTGGTGCACGCTCTATTTTAGGAAAGTCTCACTGATTTTAAAACAGAAAGTCTGCCCCCCCCCCCCCCGCATTCCTCCTTTCTTCCGTCCATGATGCGGATTCCGATGCGGAATGACTCATAGAAGCCGTTGTCGCCTGTGTCCCCCTTCTCCCAGAATCTTCACCTCATATTTTTACAATCCTATCTAGCTGGGGTCTAATTAGCTAGGGTTGTTATAAGACAAACAAGGATTCTAGATTCTTGGAGAATATGGGGAGGGGGCCGATTCTAGGAGAAACGTTCAAAAGAACTGGCCCTTTATCTCCATGGGAGGGCCTGAATCTAGATAAAACCGATGTCGCATGTGTCTTATGTTACCATCGCCATCGATCTCTAGCAAGGACGCACTACCAAGGGATTCACTGGAATTATGTTCGATATGATGGCCCATACATGTCCCACAATGTGATAAAAAAATCTCGATGGGAGTCAAGGTCAACTTGAGGATCGGTTCCTGCGCACTACTTCTGTCGGGACAAGCGATCACTCTCGGATAAATCAACTTCATCGCCAACTCGACCGATCATCTCGACCAAACAAAAATCTCGCTCCAATCCATGTTGACATGACCGACAACACATTACCTTTTGCCGATCTGAACAACACGAGTGAAGCGTCGAGAGACACCCAGGAGAAACATCGTACTCTCGCCGAAACTTAGAAGTAAAACCAAGCGAAGACATGCAGATAGAAAAATATCGGATCCGATGTTAGATCGGGTCGATAGCACACACATCATTGGTCAAACCATCTCCAGGATCAACGAGAGGTGGGTTTCTCATTACTGTTGGATGAAGATCTAACAGACGAGCTCGCACGGAGACATTTTATAAGCTTAGGTGCTTCCGGATTTTTATGTGCACCATCTTGCCAGTTCAGCGTCAATCTGTACAGTGTTGCTTGTATTGGAAGGGGACTAGAAGATTATACAACGGTCATTACTTTTTTGAATTTTGTGAAACAAAGTTTCCTTTTGGAACACAACTCGTGGCGCACACTCTATTTTAGGAAAGTCTCATTATATCGGCGTGAAATAAGATTTGTTAGTTATTTGTAATGTTTTCAGTAAGGTGCTTCTTCATTAAATAAATAAGTGAAATCATTGCAGTTTGGATCGTCGGCACAACGAAGCACTTTTACTTCTAGTGATTTCACTATATCGGCAAGGACCGAGGAGCCCTAGCATGATACAGATCTCTAGCGCAGTGCACCTCTGTCCTCGGTTCATTCTGCAGATCTGCTATTCTCTTTTGGTTGGCATGCGATCCTCAAAGAAGCAGAGTGATTTAGAATTTTCGGACACCTCCCACTCTTATTTGCATGGCTCTTATCACACCAATTGCAAAAGACTTTTATGTTGGACCTGTCATACTCTCGATGTTCAAGTCCGTGAGTTGAGCGACTGCTGCTACTGGTGAGGGTCCTGGTGGCTCATGCGAGCTTCTTATAGGCGAGGGCAGTGGGGCCTCTAATGTTTGGTGTATTGTATCAATGATCCTTGGCTACTTGCAATGTTTTATTTCTGCAGAGCAAAATCAGGCTTTTAATTTTTGAGTAAATTTCACACTATCCCCGTGTTTCAGGTTTGTGATTGTAATAAGTATCACTTATTTAGAATAAATTTATACTATTTAAATATAAAATGCGCGGTACTTATTATGGAGGAGAGAGTAGTGGTTTTCACTTTCGCTGAGATTTCTCTGAAATTTACTGAATTTCAAAAATTTCAGTAGACACTGAAATATTTTCTTTCGGCCAAAATATTTCAATAATTTCAGTAGTACACCAGAATTCAAATATTTTCAAATTCTATTTAAAAAACAAATACTACCTCCGATCCATAATAAGTGTCGCTCATCTAGTATAAAGTTTGTCGCTCATCTAGTACAAAGTTTGTACTAGCTTAGTACAAAATCTGCGACACTTATTATGGATCGGAGGGAGTATTTAATAAAATTCAATTGAACATTTCGGTCTTTTGGCCGAAATGAAAACCGAAATGTGATTTCGGTTGATGCCGAATTTTTTCCGAAACTAAAATTTAAAACCTTGGTACACTATTTAGAAAACAATACGATTATTAGGTAATGTCACGAACACACTTCGAAACTTGTGGAACCTTTTTTCACCTTTTTTAATGTATGAAACATTTATCTTAGATTATGTAAACATTTGTGTACATTCTATAATTTTTTTCCTAAAATTAATGTATTTTTTTAAAACGCATGAATTTCTAAATATCACATTTGTTTTGTAGACATGATTAATATTTTACATTTTTTTGATTCACAATATGTTTTTCGTATACATAAAAAATATTTTCTATGTACACATTTAATATTTTCTAAATGCATATACATTTTTTACACAGTTTAATATATAGTGAATTTTATAATATATACATTCTGAATATTTCAACATATAAAGAATTGTACTAATATTTCAACTAAAAATTAAAGCAAAATTGAAAAAAAAAATGAAGGGGCTGCGGGCGGCGCATAGCCGTGCCCCGCATGATCCACGTGAAATGGACGGGACATGCATCAGATAGATAATGACCCACCGCCGGAAATAATCTGCTTCACAGGCCCACGTATCACCTTGCCGGACAGTGCAGATTTTTAGCAACAAGCACTTATTATCTAACTTAACATGTCTAGATCAAATATTCATGAGTTAATTGCTTGGGATTTTGATAAAGCATTCCTTTCCGCAAACCAAAGCTTCCAACATTTGGGGTGTCAATGAAGTCTGTGTGTCTCCAAGTGTTCTTCCTCCACTACTGACAATCTAGTCTGTTTGTTTTTGAATGTCTTGTGGGAAAAAAACTTGTTACCAAGTGTAAATTGTTTCGTAGATATAGGTCTCAAATTAGAAAAGAGACGGAATTAGTAATATTTCTCCGATTGAGAAAACAAAAATTGTACCATAAGTAACTTTTAATCTTAATCTTCTTAATGTATTTCTACAACGTACCACCTTGTAGTAAATATAGTTTTGCAGCAATACCAGCAACAAGATTGATATTTTGAATGGCATGTTATGATGGATGAAATAAAAGACCTACAAACTTGTATCAAGATGGTTATTAGTGTTTCCAGATTACCATTTTATAATGTACAAAGGATTCTTACCGGCACTTTCGCTAATTGATCTTCAAAAGATCTGCGCAAGCCATGCTGTATCCCAACAATGTTTTTCACTCCGTATTTTTCGGGCGTAAGCACGATCTGCAAGAATCACGAGTGCAAGCACGCCACTAATCTTTTTTTATCGGTGCAGACAATCAACAGAGATAAACTCGCCAAGTTCTATTCGACCTGCCGGATGACATCATTATGATCAGGGCAAAGTCCGCCGCAAGTTACAGTTCCAGCCTTTACACACTGAGGCTCAAACACATATGTGACATGATTATTGGAAAATGCCACGAACACATTTTGAAACTCGTGAAACCTTATTTACATTTTTTGAATGCACAAAGTATATTTCTTTGGACTGGAAGCGTGTGAAAATGTTAAAAGTCACATTTTTTTGTTACACATGATTATTTTTTTCATTTTTTTCATTCACATCATACATTTTCCGTTTTTTAAATTTTCTATACACATTTAACATTTTTTAAATGCATATCTACATTTTTACACAATTTAATATAAAGTATTTTTTTAATATAATTATTTTCAGAATATTTAAAAAATATAAGGGATTGTTTAAAAATAAAGCAAAAAACAGAAACAAAAATGAGAAAAAAAGGAAGGAAACAAACAAACAAACAAACAAAAAGACACACGTAGCATCAGCGCAGATCGATTGATGACCACCGCTGGAAATAATACTTCGCCGGCCGTGCGTGGCTCAAGAAACGGAGAGAGGAGGAAAAAAAAAAGGGCCCCGCTCCTCGCCCACGCCGCGCGCTCCTCCGGCCCCTCGCACCGTCGCCCCCGCCAGTGCTTCCTCCGGGCACCATCAGACGACGCGGCAGTCCTCGCGGGGCATCCAGCGACACAAACAGAGACTGGGGGACGGACAGCCTCGTGTGGGTCTGTGGTATGCCCAGCATCTGTTTGACGAAATGCCGAGGCTTCGTGACATAGCCATCTATGACGCTCAGTGTATAACTATGCTTACCATACCAAATTACCAATGGATGTCTCCCAATTCGGCTAACATTCTGTCTTACACACAGGAATGCAAGTTCTGTAACGGAAGGCAGGTCGTTTGCCATCTTTCAGCTCTTGTTCCGGTTCATCTTCATCTTCATCTTGTAAGACCGCCTTGAGGATTTTATCATGAAGAAAAACAGCAGCAGCAGCAGCAGCAGGTTATGTACTCTGTAGTCCGGTTGACCTTATTAGGCCGCACTGCAGATTTTGTCTTGCTTTATTTTCATGACGGAAAGCAGCAAGAGTCCAGAAAAATACATGGTCGAGCAGAGCACATGACCCTAGAGTACAACTGAACAATGCCGGAAAATGAGCAATGCAAGTACGGATCAGGAGCAACAGCCTCCGAGTCGCCCGACGACGCGGGGGCGCGAAGCAGGGGTGTTTCTGTTGCGTCCATCTAGCTAGGCCCGCCGCCGCCAGTGCTGTTCTCGCCCAGTTAAGTGGCCACCAAACTGGTTGACGACGACAGGGAGAGGGGGTTGGTCCTCATCCTGAATCTGATTCCTTATTGTATCCTGCCCCGATTTTTCTCATTTTTGTCTGACAAGAACTGTTTGCAGGCTTGGAGCTGTCATGAAAATTCAGTGTACTAGTCATTGTCAGCATTTCCTCTTAGTTCTTTTAAGTTTTCTTCGATTTTGTCTATTTTTAGTAGTGCCTTAGTAACCTGGGACTTTGTATTTTGTCAGCAGTTCAGATCTTAGATCTCAATATCTGCTACAAACTGTGGGAACTCACCGTGCAACAACACATTTGTCAGAAGCAGAAAAGAGAAAAGGCCAATGCACGATGGTGAAAATAAGAAATTTGTGTTGCAAACTGAGTGGCGGTAAGTTATTTTAGTACTTCCTCCCATCATAAATAGATGACATAGCATTATTTTACATAGCATTATTTTATAGGTGTTATATTTATAGAATATGTTCTATTAAGCATTGAACAATAGAGCTGGTTAGGAGATCACACTAATAAACATGATCCTCCGTGAGACATAATTATGAATTTTTTCACACATGCAGTGGCATTCGCAACACATAAATAAATAATCTTTCCAATGTATTTTTTAAGAAAGTTAAGAAGCTAAGAAACATACATGTCTAAGTAGAATTCTTAAACCCTTGGCTTTGTTTACTAAATTATTCGGTAACTATTTGATTTGTTTTGTAAGGTCCACTCACTGGAGTAACCTAGTTTGCTCCTAGGCCCTCTAATTAAAAACAAAGGAACATACCAAATCGAACATACATAAGATTGTGCATATTTGCACAGATAGTACAACAACATTCTATACGTTGTTGTCCTTCCTAAGATTTATAATCTGAGCAATTCCTTGTTCTCACTACATGCTTGTTTAAATCCAGTTCCTCGATATGTTTGTCTGTTTAACTTTGTCACTGGAATGATGCTCTTTATGTCCGATGGTGCTAGACTATTTGTGATGGAACCTTGAAGTCTGGGTGTTTTAGTTAAATTCCGAATGATTATGTGGCATCTCCCATGAATTGTGATTTGTCTATTTTCTGAATCTTAACCAGTTGGTGGATAAAGATTGTCCACCGTGTCGATTCTTGTTCCAGATCCGATTCCTAGTTGGTGATCTGCACTGCCTTTAACATTTGTTTTTTTGGCATTAACTGTTGGGGCGGACATTAAAATTTAGTGTTATATTTTTCAAGCAGTTGTTGCTATTGGTTCTGTGAAGTACTTTGGGACTTTGTATTTGTGATATTTTATTTTTCAAACTGTTGAAATACAAAAAATGTTAAATGTTGCTCTTGGATATGGTCCTTCTTTACTCATGGGTTGTTTGGTGCAATGAATCTTCATTCTGCAATCATTTTTGCATTTTCCTGCTTTGCCAGTTTATATAAAAACTGTTAACCCTCCAAATACTTGAGGAGTTACCCATGAAACCCACTCACTCCTGCCCAACAGTTATCTGCGTGCTTTCAAAGTATTGGTCGGTGTTGTATTGAGTACTGATCCGCTTGTTGTCTCTATGACACAGGTGGTCTAAAAAGGTGTGAAATGCTAGCGTTGAGCGATGACCTCACTTGTGAAGATTCACTGGTCTAATAACACCGTAAGTCGGCACAAATGATCTAGAAGTTCTATACTTCATCAAAGCGAGGAGGAAAAAAAAAGATGTTCCAACCTTTTAGTGGGCGATAAATAAATAAGTTTATACAAATCAAATGGTTATGATCCCTTTCATAGCTTTCGCTGCTAAGAAAATGATACTTGTTTGGCTCGACCTATTAATTTTGTTCCTGTCGAATCTCTTTCCGATCTAGAACTATCATTTTTGTTATAATTTTAGCATCTCCACTTCACTATTATGGTTATGGGTTAGCAACTAGCTGGTGACTCTACCTCAGTTGAAGAAATATGCAAAGCTGCCGGTGAATCTTTCTGGATGCCTCCAATTTTTTTTGAAAGATCCAGCAAACTTTGCTGGCTTCAATTGATTTAGCAAAGAGCAGATGGAAAACAATAACATGGTGAAGATCCGAATATCAAAAGAAAAAAAAAAGGAAAAGAGCAACTCTATTAGTTGCAGAACTACATCCACCAAAGACCACATGACTACAAACAAAGTGCCTGTCCTAAGCTAAGCATCACCAACGTCGAGTCCTCCGTAATAACAACAACTTCAACAGGGCTTTCCTTGTCAACGCACCATCCACTTTGATGCCTAAGAAGAGGGCAAGTAGATGGCGGAACTCGGTAAGTCCCAAGAAGGGCTTCATTTTGGACTCTTCGACGATGGCGTACATTGCGCCTAGAGCTTCACCTTGAACAGCAGCGAGCACCGGAGGAGCGCCACATAATACCTCCAAGGAGTGTCTCCAAACGTGATGCTCCCTACAGAGGAACGACGTCGAAGACGCCGCCATCGCGCCGATCCGACTTTGGACCTAGGCTTTCGCCCGGAGATGCACCACCAATCGAGCACGGGGAAGATGCCGACGCACCTCGGTGACGTCTCCAAGGAGAAAAACGACACCCACAAGCGCCATCGCCACCGATCACAGATCGTGCAAGACTTTCGTCCGTATTGTCGCGCACCTCCACTCATACCCTCTGGAGCTCGTCCATGTTGCCTCACACCGCCACCGCCGCAGCACCTTGTCGCTGAAGTCGCGAAGCCATGGCCCATCTCCCCACGGCGAGCCTGCAGCGGCCAGAAATACCCTGCATCCCGCATCTACCTCGGCTGGAACCGCCGGGCCGCCCTGTTCCAGCATCTTCGGCCGCCTCTCCTCTGCCCGCCACCACACCTGGACACGCAGCCATCCCCGGCAGGATCTGGCCAGGCCCGGCCAAATCTGGCCGCCAGACGGCCGAAGGGACACCCCCGAGAAGTCGGCACCGTAGCCTGGCCGCCCCCAGCATGCCGCCCCGGATCTGGCAAGGCCCGGCCAGATCCGGCTGACGCCCGCCCGGAGGGACCAGCCCGCGCCGAGGGCGTGGCCGCGCATCGCCCCAGGCCGCCGCGGCGAGCCAACGCCTCCCGCCGAGCCACGGCAGGCCAGCCTGCGCTCCCTCCCGACCGCACCTCCTGGTGACCGCGCCCCCTCGTGCGCCGAGCTCCTGGTGGTCGCGCCCTCCGCCAGAAGCCGTGACCTGTCCGACGCACCCTACCGAGCGCCAGACGTCCCGCGCCGCCCGCGTTCGTGGGGAAGGAAAGGCCCCGCCGCCGCTGACGCACGCGCGGGCTTTGCCCGGCGCCGTCCTAGGGCGGCGGCGAGGGTTGGGGTGACGAGGTGGGGAGGTGTGGCGGCGGCGGGCTAGGGTTCGCCCGGGACGCTCGCGGGAGCGCCACGGGCGTTGGTTAGTTACTCTGAGCTCCTTTCGACGTTTTGTTTACAGGCTCACCAACGTGGATATCTGTATTATTTGGTTTTTCTGAGGTGGCCAATTGGAATGCAATAGATCTATCATCCTCGACGATCTACACGAATAAAACATTTGGGATGTTGAATGTATCGCAAGTGCTTACCTGACGCATCACTTATGTGATAGTTTCATACATCACATGCAATTGCTTTGGCCAAAACATCGATATCCTCAAATTATATAACAGAGAGGTAATGCTTTTGCTTCATAAGAAAAGGTTCTCGTCTGGCAAGACCTATTATTGTTGTTCTTATCAAGTTTGTTTGCGAGTCTAGACATACCCTTTTTGGTCTTACAATACCGAGAAACCCATTTTCTTCATCTTCACTTATCTTAGCGGCAGCAGAATTTAATGAAGACCCAAACAACCTTTATGTATTGTAGCTTTTTGCTATAGTAATTCCTAATCTACGAATGCTTAGGGCCTGTCGCCACTGCTGATTATTATTTTTTGTTTTTTTTTTGAATTTTAGATTTTGTCGCCACTGCTGATTATGGGTTAGCAACTACACTGTGTTAGCTTTACGGTTGAGGAAATCCGAGGAGTTGCTCATAAATATTTCTGGATGCCTCTAATTCCTAGTGTCTAATTCTAATCAGTTTCCTCCGTTTCTCCCGTATCTCGGATGAGATTACCGAGATGGTAGACTTTTTTACAACTCATAAAAATTGATCAAAAATCAGGTGTACTACAAACGAGGCACATATGCTAAAAAAACACAACAATCCGCGTGAGTATGTGATAAATCGACCGAAAACAACGGGATTAGTCAAAATGCCTTGGCAGCCAACCACACTGTATAATCATAGTAGCTACGAATTGGTCTAAATATCAAACTCCTTGAACCTTTATAGTGGCATATGGTTGTTGCGCTTATAAATGAATATATGCATGCATGCTTTGCTAGTGAAGAGGGACACAACCACCATTTAAAGGCTAGGAGCAATAGGAAATTAAATCCTTACGTCGTCACCGATTGGGTCATGTGCACGGTCTTGATGGACTCCCACGCCATCTTCGACAAATCCATTCCACTGGGTGACGCGAGCATTTCTTCCGGTATGGCTTGGTAAATACTCCCTCCGTCCCATAATATAGTAACATTTTTTGAAGCTAGCAATGCATCACGATCCATCTTGAAGCTAACTGCCTCCGAATTCCCAAACTCCGGCCGACTGCAATGCCAACAAGGATGTGGTTTGTGTGGGTAGTGGACCGGATCCCGAGGTGTCACCAGCAACACCGTTGTAGCCAGAATTAGCATCCCTGCTTATTTCCACCTTCGGCTTTCTCCCCTTTCATTGCGGCCAACTCCGCTTTCGCCTCATCCTCTTTTGCTTTGGCTGCCACTTCTTCCTACTGTGTAACGCCTTCAGACACGCACGTTGGTTCCCACACAACGCCTTCAGCTAGGTTGTACGAAGGTTTGCTAATTATTGATCCAAAGGAGGAACAAAACATAAACACAAATCTGCGGAAAGAGGTCGTAATACGGGATGAAGTCATCAGCGAGTTGCATTCTAAAAGCAGATGTTGGTCGTATTGTAACCTTCACAAAAGCAATTGGGAGCATTGGTTGGTTGATTGATGCGGTGCTGGAACTTGCAGTAGCTGAGTTCTAGCTTTTTTCAAGAGTAATTGCTAGTCTATGAAAAAAATAGGCCTCACACCCCAGGTAACGACCCGGGCTATCTGGGCCTGGCGATGCCGCTGGTTATGGGTTGGTTAACAACTACACTGTGATGGTTGATAAAATTCGCAAAGCTGCTCGTAATCATTCTGAATGCCTCCAATTCCTACTTTCCAATTCTAATAAGTTTCATCCATTTCTCTCGCATCTCGGATGAGCTCACCGAGATGTAGCGTTTATACAACTCACAAAAATTGACCAAAAATCAGGTGTACCACAAACGAGGCGTTGATGCTCAATAAAAATTTGAAACTTCGAGTGAGTACGTGATAAATTGCTGTCTAAATATTGAACTCCTTGGACCTTTATAGTGGCATATGGTGGTGGCGATAGATGGGTAGTACTTTGGTTGTTGTTCTTGCAAATGAATACAAATGCATGTGTTGCCAGTGAAGACGGAAACAAGCACCATTTAAACGCTAGGTGCAATGGCAAATTAAACCCTGGGTTATTTCCACCTTTGGCTTTCTCCCACTTCAGCGCCGCCAGCTCCGCTTTCGCCTCATCCTCCTTTGTTCTGGCGGTTACTTAGCATCTTGTCTGATGCTAAATGTTAGCAGAGAGTCGCTCGTTTTCCTCTTCTCTCGGTGGACGCCCACACACGCACGCAGGTTGCTCGATGAAATGGATGGAAGAAACAGAGGAGCTCTAGCATAGTAAGAAACAGAGCAGAGACGCACACGTTGGTTCCCACTTCCCAGACAACAAATGCCCTTCCATATTTTTTCTGCCTAGCAACTCATGCCAAGTCTTGACTTTTTTGGCTGCTTATAGAAACTCATGCAACAAGGCAAAAACTACTAACTAGATTACACCATGCAAACATAGTGTACGACGCAATTAGGAAGGCTGACAGAGTGCACACAAAGTGCACCAACCCATGGGCGCTAATCAAATACTTAAGAGAAATACTAACGTGACATGATTAACTTATTACAGAGGGATCCCCTGCTCAATCTGTACGGGGATTGATCTGTAATGTGGTAGCGGGCGTTGATCTGTGGGTTGAAGGAGCAGGCCTTGATCGTGTATTTAACTTTACTTCCCTGCTTATGTATACGTACATCACCTTGGACAAATTTTTTTAGTGATTGAGATCATTAATTGTCGAACTGAATGCATGTACCGGATCATGGTGGTTTATGCCCCTTTTTAGTTAATAATGTGGTGATGGAGTAGGAGAAATCATGGATGTTTACTCTGGAACTCTGCAAATGGCGTATTGTGTTTCTTTCTTATTGTGTACTAGTGTACAACTATAGAAACAGAGTGATCGGCTCATGTTCATTATGTTCAGCTTAATACTGTGCTCTCAGAGGCACCTTATTATATTCATCGAGCGCTGCTACACGTCCGTACGTGTACGGCTTTGACATCAGCCCGTTGGACAGAGCATCCCCAGTGCATCTCACGGTCCAAAAGAAACGTCGTACATGAATTGTACCTAAATCGTCGTACTCAGAGTAATTTTGATATTAAACTCTGTTTAATATTATATTCTCTGTTCACTAATATAAGACGTTTTGGCAAGCTAAATCTTATAGTAAAAAACGGAGGGAGTAGATAAGAAGACAAGCATATACTTGAATATAGTCGAACAATATACCCAGTTGAGATCAAAGCATTCGGGCAAAAGAAAACCCATCAACAAACACAAACCTGGACGTTATATGTCAGTCTCATTGAAGAAATCATCTAGCTAACATCAGCAGTGATTGCTCGTAACAAGTACTAATGTTATGTCTAACATCAACAATGATTGGTCGTAACACGTCGGCACCAATGTTATGTAATCGAGAAATTTTAATGTAAATTACAAGATACAATACTCTCTTTCAACATTTTCTCTAACCCTATGACATGATGAGCCCATATCCAGCCAACATATGCTCCCTGAGATCCTTGATTGCGTGAACCAGTGCAGTGTATTCATCTATCAGTATATCTAAATTGTTGTTGTTGTCGACCTTCAATTCGATCAAGTGCATATCACTCTCATTTGAGTTGCGATTTACACTATCATCAACTGAATCCTTCATCATCAGCATTGCCCGTAATGTATATGTATCAAAAGGTTGGTGGAGAATTGGAGATAGGGCACGGCCAGATGTACCAAACTATCCTACAGATCAAAATTAAGGGAATTAGCCGAGGATGTGGGTGCGGATCCCGACTCCTGATACACCAACATTATCGTAGTTCACCACTAGAGTTGGAAGACACACTCGTCTTCATCTTGGCCGGCAGTGGAGGCGGAGGCTGTCCTTCCCTATCTTAGTCACAGGTACCATGGCGGCTGTAGCATCATCGAAGTGAGCATCAGAACCAGGGGAATGGCCGAGAAAGTTATCTGTAGCTGGATTTCCCAGCTAATTCCGTTCTTAAAAATTACCCAGCAAAATTTAAATATTCCCTCATGCCTCCTAATCCTAAAATGTGCATGGAATCTAGTTTCATGCAATTAAGTAACTGATTCCCAGCTAGTTCTTATTACCATCACATACCATCACTCCCGATTACTGTTGTTTTTGTGAGATTGACGTGGACGAACTAAAAGTGACTAAAGATCGGGGTGTCATTTTATATCAGGACCTCCCAGGTGTCATTAAGGTGCTGATGTACGGAGGGGGGGGGGTGTTAATAAAGGAGACATGTGCCATTGGCAGTGAAAGCATGCGTATATTAATTTACATATAAATGTATTTGTCTCGGCATCATTATCTTCTTGTGTATAGTGTTGAATACGGACGCTAGCACCCTGACTAGTGGAGTTAGAGCATCTCCAGCCGTTCGGCCCCCCAAGACTACTTTCGGCGCTATTTTTAGCGCCGCTTGGGGGCACTTGCGCGGCTATAGCTCTTGGGGCGAGGTTCCCCCCAGCCGCGCCCCCAAGGGCGGACCCAAGAAAAGCGGCGACGCGCACACAAGTTCGAATAGTTTTCTTCCCGCTTCAAAAAAACAGCATAATTCGGCGATCAACATGCCATGGTTCGGCGATCAAACGCGCCACAAGCGGCGTGATCTACGCGGGGAACAAAAAAAGTAGGCCGGCCGACCGGCAGCTCTCAAAGGGGGCCGTCCAGGTCGACCGCAGAAGCCAGCGGCTCGCCGTATGTCTCAACCGGCGTAGACGGCGTGCCCGGTGTCGGCGGCGTGCTCTTGGGCGAGGCAGGCACGTCCAGCGCAGGCGGGTCTGCGGAGGGCGCGAGCGGCGTGACAAAGGTTGCGGCGGCGGCGCCATCTGGGGCAAGATCTTGTCGCGTTCGGAGACGAGCCAGGCCCTCATCTGCGCGTCCACCGATCCCAAATCCATCATCGCCATTGTCGAAAGGAAGGCGAGATCGGTGTTCCTCTTCTTGGCGGCGGCGGTGTTCCTAAGGAGGTCGAGCTTGGCGTCCTGCTTGCCCAACAGTTCGGCCCACCTCGCCCTGGACGTCTCCTCCCTGATCGCGGCGTTGCTTACGGCGTCGGCGATGCATTTCTCGATGGCCGACTGCAGCCGCTCGGCAGCCGGCGCCGCAGCCTTCGCCGCCTTGGCCTTCTTGTTGCCCTCGGCGGGACGCCCTTCGGACGCCACCGGCGCCGGCGCGTCTGGGTCGTAGACGCCGTTCTTGGTCTTGGCGAGCATCGTGCGCGTCTCCGCCCATTTGTCGCATGTCTCGATCAGCGTGAATACGTGGATGAACTTGAAGTCCGTGCCGGTGTCATCTCGATACATCCTGAACATGCGCGTGTACTGCAAAAGACATGTCAGTATAGGCGAGAGCGCGGCGAGTTCGCGTCGAGATCATACCTTCTGATCGGCGCTGGCGCCGCTTTCCGGCCGGGCGCTCACCTCCGCTTAAACACCGTGCCACTTGTTGCACGCCTTCTGGATCGCCGCCCAGTGGTTTGCCATGGCCTTCGCCCCGCGATCCATGTAGGTGGTGTTGAATTTGGGGTCGACCATCTTGCGCTCGTCGAAAGCTGCCTTGATCCTTAACCAGTACGTGTCGCCGCTTTGGTTGGAACCGGTGATCGGGTCCATGCTCACCATCTTCCATGCCTCGGCGAGGCACTCGTCCTCCTTGGCCGTCCACTTGTACCGGCCCAAGGACGGCTCGCCGCTCTTCCTCTTCTTCTTCCCTTTGCCGCCCAAGTCCTCCGGCGGCGCCTGGGTCTCTTCTTCGACGTCAACCTCGAAGTCTTGCGTCTCCTCGTCGGCAGGCTGGCCGAAGTCGGTGTCCTGGGCGAAGAACGCCTCCGAACCGACGGCGATGCGAGCCTCGGACCCCGCGGCGATGATGTCCTCCATTTCCGTGGTGAACGGGATGGACTCTCGGCGCAGCAAGGACGGGGCAGCTGTGGCCGCCGCGTAGGCCGGCGAGTAGACAGGCGAGCAGGACGCCGACGTAGTCCGGGGTAGCGGGAAGGCGAGGTTGGGGTTGAAGCCGCTGTGGTCAGGCGACGCCGCCCAAGACGACGGCGTGGAAGGCGAGAAGTTGCCGACGGGGGAGGTGACACTATGCTGAGTTTGGAGAGGGAACATTACCCCGCCGTAGCGAAGAGCCGCCGCGGCCGCAATTACCTCCTTGGCCACCACCGCCTGCGCGAGCGTCTCCTGGAGCTCACGCTTCGCCGCCACCGCGGCGTCTGCCGTCTCCTTCAGCTCCTTCACCGCGGCTTCCTGGAGCTCCCTGGATTGCTGGGCGAAGAGGCGGTTGCGGCGGTTGGTCGTCGAGACAGAGCGCCGCGTTTGGTCGGCGAGCCACTGGCCATCCGTAAAGCCCTCCGGCCTTGGCAGCGGCGCTCTCGGCTTCCTCGGCTTCTTGGGCGGCTTCTTGGGCGGCACAGGTGCAGGTGCGCCCTCGACGCGGCGAGGGGCGTCGTATTTCTTCTTCGGCGCCATGGGGAGATCTGGGGGAAATGGCGGGAGACGGAGCAAATGTCGGGGGAAGGGGGAGAAAACGGCGGGAGGGAAAGACCTATCTCGCTGACAGAGCGGCCCCACGCGTCTTTTCGTTTCATCCGGCGCCCCCAAGAGACCCCCAGGGCGCTGGGTTTGGGTTGGGATCGCCGGATCCACTTTTGGACCAATCCGACGCTAAATGGACTCTTCGGGGCGCGGCCGGGCGAATTTCGTCCGCCCGGCGCGGAAAAAGGCGTCCTGGGGGCCTCTTGGGGGCGCGGCTGGAGATGCTCTTACATCTTGAAGGTTATGTCGTGGTGTCAGAATCATCCGGACAAACGCTGGCCACCCCTGGCAAAGTAGAGATACGTTTCCTTAATCAATAATTATCTTAAATATGTTATCATTTCCTTTTTGGTCCATCCACATAAGGCTATTCTAGGAAGTTAGCCTAGCTTACTTAGTCGAGGAGTTGATGTATAACTATGTACTTTAGTTTGGCTCGATTTTGATGTATTATTTTATATTTGATCTTGTAGCGAGAATGCATGGCTTGCAAACTTATTTGGTTATTGTTTCATGTACCAGTTCTTCGCCTCGAAGTTACCCAAGTGAATTGCTGAAACCGTAGATATTGAAGGCACCTATAGCAGAAAACACGGTCCTACAGATTTGTCCAAGAACACTAGTTTTGTACCTAATCTTTTGTTAACAACACTAATCTCTTAGTTGGCTAGTGCCTCATGGTTTTCTAAATCTGATCTCAGAGCTGGTTATCACTAGATTCGTATGGCGGCTGGCGATGAATTCAAAACAATCTTCCAAACTCTCGAAGGGCACTATGAGTAAAAGGTCATGTCCTTCGGCCTCAAGTCGTGTAGACTTGGGGTGGAGAACAACAATGTAACTTCAAGAAGAAGGCTTTACGGCGTAGTTGTCGTGTGGTGCCGCGAGGTCAATTGCTAAATTGGGGCTGCACAACGGTTCAGCTTTCGCTTCGACTTGAGAGTGACACAGAACAGTGCGCTGATGGCTCAATTCGGTACCAACTAGCGATTCAACAGATGATGAAATAGGCCAGGTAGGATGGCCCTTTTATTGTTAGGGGCCCTTGTCGGTCGCTCACTTCTTGACGCCCCTGTAGACCATCCCCAGATTGGCACATCGACCCATTATACTTGCTCCTTGGTATCACGAGCCGTTTACTGCCTTCCAATTCTTCACAACTTTGAATTACAACATTCTTTTTGAATTAAGGCACAAAATAGCAAACCTGCATCAGGTTGGCTATCTCTTATGCTGCTGCCCGACCGACACTAGAGCAGTTAGCCTCTGAAAAAGTTCTGATGCCCCACATTCATATTTTATCTCGCTAAGAGCATATATAAGCCGTTATGATGCATTGTAATTTTCACGAGCTTTCGTTACATGTACAAAATAAAAAAAAATTGTATCAAAATGAGGTCTATAGTGTGAGCCTACTCCCTGACTAGCCAGTGACCTGTGAGTAACCCAGCGTGGGTGTGTGTGACTGTGTGGTGCAAGTGGAGAGGGAAGGCAGGGGAATGGGTGACTTTTATAGGACGCTAGCTAGCAGTGCGTGTGCTCATGCCTCACGTTTCTGCACAGAGGTATCTTAGTCATTACTCGGAGAAAATTAGAAATAACAAAATGAGGTTCTTTTAAGACAAGTTAATTTACTTTGGACATGTCAGTATATTTGCTTGGCGACACATATTTCTCTGCTTGTCAATCATGTCAGCAGACTTTCTATGCACAATCTATTGCAACATATGCATGATATAATTGGTGCATTAGTGCAAAGCGGTGGTATATATTAACACACATTTTGTCCTCACCAGTGAACCAAATTAACATAGTGTGTACGACGCAATTAGGAAGGCTGACAGAGTGCACACAAAGCTGGACAAGCTGATGGGGAGGAGCTCCTTGGCCGTGGCGGACTGGAAGGTGGACGGCGGGAGCGGCGACCTTGAAGGCCATGCCGGGACGAGTGAGACGTTGGTTTAGTAGAAGAGCAGAATCAGGTAACCGTTCTGCATCATTTGGTTCCAATGGGATGTCTTTAGCAAATAGAGGGTAACAGCCATACACTAACAAGAAATGCATGTACGATGAATAATTAGCAGCTTAGCCGGCCTTTTCCATCAGTACACTTGTACAATTATATTGGGATCTTAGACCTTTGTATGTATTGTATAAACAATATATGTACGCTAGCGAAGCACACATTAGTTTCTTAGCACATACCATGAGTAAACTATGAACCCCATTAGTAAGGAATGGCACAGCGAAGCACACATCAGATTTTAGTTCTTTTTGTTGACCATTGTTTGTTTGGTGTTGTCCACCTGTTTTTCGATGCCTTCTTTATGCTTGAGACTAAGAAAGAAAGAGGAAGAGTGAGGGTCGACAGGAAAAGAATGGTTTGAATGAAAGCTGAAGTGGCACAAGACATACTGAAAGCGAAGGCAATAGCTCACACGGAAAGAAACATACATAGTCAATGAAATTTAAAAGATACCCATAATAAGCGATATTCTAAGAGGTTCAAATGAATGAAGACTTTCTAATAATATCGGGTTCCCGTGCAGCCAATGGGGCTGGAGGAATAGTTCATAGTTCATAGGTCCCCACCACAGCCTTATCTTCTTCATGGATTATCTTCGGACAAGAGCATTGATCCACTCGTTCTTTTCATTTTCTCTCTCCATTCACACACCATGGATTGACACGTCTGCATCTCCTTCCAGCCATGGAACCACATGGGCAACAAACTCTACTGGCAAACCGCGGTGCGACCGATCTTGCCGGTGAGTCGGGTGGAGTGGCTCCACCGCCGGAGGAGGAGCAGCACGACGGAGGAACTAACCTATTAATGGTTGCAAGAGTGCACAAGTTCTTGTTTTTCTATTTTATGTGTAGGAATTACTTGGATAAAGGAAAAATCACAAAAAGGAGCCTTGTAGGAGTTGGATTCTAACTCTCCCAAAATCTGTCCCCACCAGACAGGTTATAAAGATTGCCTCGGAAACGCTAGAAGACGGCCTCAAACGGGAAAACTTAAAACTACAAAGTTGTAGGGAATTTTTTTTTCCGGTGGATTTAGACATAAAATTCGGCCCAATCGGAATTCGGATGCTTCCAGAAACCCCGAAATACAGAAGACGTAATCTGGATGACGGGAATCCGAGAGCCTATATAAAGAGAGGAAACCTAGGTCAAAGGGCACCACGAAAATTCCTCCCCCTGGCAGCCGTCTTGAGGGGGAGATCAATCTCCACAGCAGCACCATCTCCAAGGAAGAAGAAGGGGCCAAGGGCCGGGGCCGTGGCCGTGGGCGCCGCCGTCGCCGTCTCCTTCATCTCCTCCGGGCTGCACCTCTCCATCAACAACTCTCCCTCTCACCATGTCCATGTGTGAGTAGTTCCCCTCGGGGCTAAGGCTTATATCTTGATCTATGTGGTTTCTCTCTCTCCCATGATGTGATCTTTGTTGTGATCATAGGCTATGTTAATCTAGGTTGATCCCATGATATTTCCCCTTCCTCTATGTATTGGATTGATGTACTCAATTGATCTTATCTAGTATAATCTCCTAGACCAAGGTGACAGCGGTCTATTGGACATGGGTTAGAAGAATATTATCATGAGTGATTTCCTCTTTTGTGTGTGGATTGAAGATTGAGAGTCTCTTGGTGCTATTTTTTGACTATCCTTTAGATATGTTGTGGTGATTGTGGTACTCTCTTTGGATGGCCGCGGTGACATTGGGAAATCCATAGATTGAGAACTACGAACTCTGAGGTGTGCTTTTGTAGCCCTACACAATTCTCGTACTCTCTTGACCACAAAGGAATGACCTCCGAGTACGTCTCCATTGCATGTTTTATGGGAAATATCATGTGATTAGACTATGTTAATGTTGTTGGGAGTTGCCATTAGTGAAAGTATGAAGCCTAGGCCTTGTTTCCATCATTGTTACACCGTTTGCACTCACTTTTGTTACTTTTTTCTTTGCTGCCCTTTTTATTACAGATTTATATTACTTCGTTTTATCACACCTATCTCCCATATTTTACCATCTCTTCGCCGAACTAGTGCACCTATACAACTCCTAGTTGTATTAGGTGTGTTGGGGACACAAGAGACTTCTTGTATCTTAATTGCAGGGTTGCTTGAGAGAGACCATCTTCAACCTCTACTTCCCTGAGTTCGATAAACCTTAGGTCATCCACTTGAGGGAAATTGCTGCTGTCCTACAAACCTCTGTGCTTGGAGGCCCAACATAATCTACAAGAATAGAAGCGTGCGTAGACATCAAGCTATTTCTGGCGCCGTTGCCGGGGAGGTGAGTGCTTGAAGGTATATCTTTAGATCTTGCAATTAATTCTTTTTGTTTCTTGTTTTTATTTTCACTAGTTAGGCTTTATGGAAAACAACAAAAAATTTATGAGAGAGCTTTATGAGCTCTATCTTGAGTTAGGACATGAAGTGTTTGAGGAGGAGATCAAAAAGCCTATGGAGCTTTATTATTTCACAACACTCATGGTAGTAGTAATTTTATTTGCATGTGTTCTTTGAATACTTTTGATGCTAATGATATGCAAAGCTATAAGCTTGGGGATGCTACTTTTGATGAAGATGATCTTTTTAGCCCCCCAAGTTTTGATGATGAAATTTATTTTGATGATACTTTGCCTCCTATCTATGAGGATTATTGTGATGACACTTATGCTATAAAGAATAAATGTTTACAAGTGTATCATGATAAGAATGATTCATGTGATAGCTATTTTCTTGAGTTTGCTCCCACTATTATTAATGAGAAGGATTTTTCTTATGTGGGGAGTAACAAATTTTCTATTCTTGTGGATCATTATAAGAAAGTTTTATGTGATACTTATATTGTTGAATTTATTCATGATCCCACTGAAAATTATTATGAGAGGGGAACATATGCTTATAGATATTTCAATAATATCAAGTTCCCTCTCCTTATGTTGAAGGTTTTGAAGTTGCACTTATTTTGGCTTCCTATGCTAATATCTTTATGCTTCAATGAGTTATTTCTCTACAAGATCCCTTTTCATAGGAAGCATGTTAGACTTAAATGTGTTTGTTATTTGCTTCTTTATGCTCTCTTTTGTGCTTCAACTCTTATTCCTACGAGAGCATCATTAAAATTTTAAGCCCATCTTTATGGCTATAAAGAAAGAGCTCTAGGGAGACAACCTTGTTATCTTTACTTTGAGTTTTTACTTTCTGTTTTTAGTGGTCTTGATGATTGTTACTACTGTATCAACAACATTGTATCTTTATTTTCAAGCTTTGTGCCAATTATAGCCTCATACGACAAGGGAAGTGAAAGTTGTGACATGCTGTCCAGAAAACAGATTTTGTCCTCGTGACTAAAAAAATAAGAGAAAAATCCCAGTTCATCTTTTTGAGCTGAATTTTTTACACAGTGTGCTCTATACAATTACGAAACTTTCGTATGTTCTGAGTTTTTCGATTTGAGTTGCATAAGTATCCCTAAAAAATTCTTTACTACCTGCTGTTCTGTTTTTCACAGATTCTGCCACGTTTTGTCTCTCCTAACTTTTGCAAACCTTAAGCTTGCTTTTTATTTGCAAAAACCTTTTGGAAATCTTGAGAAATAGTAGCTCTTCAAGAATATCTTTATATCCAGTGGGGAAAAATTATTTTATTATGGGTACTAACCTCGCTAATCAGATTATGATGAGTTATGTATGAAGAGAGTTTTCAAGTGTGGGAGGGAAGATGATGAAAGAAGATTCGGGAGTGTCAAGCGCTCAAGCTTGGGTATGCCCCCATGCATCCCCAACAAATATTCAAGGAGACTCAAGTGTCTAAGCTTGGGGATGCCCCCGTGCATCCCCTTCTCCATCAACAATCATCAGTTCGTCCTTCGTCTCACTATATTTTTATCACTTCATGCGTTATGTGCTATGCTTGAGCGTCCCGCTCTTAGGTTTAATTTTTAGTTTTATTTAACTTTGCTTGCTGTTCATAACAAGTTAGATCACGTCTTACTTTGCGTGGGAGAGAAACACACTCCACTTTCAAAATCTAGAACACATCATAGAAATTTTCATGCCTATCTTTCTCTGTTGTGTGTTCTTTACCTTTTCGTAGCTACTGCCATGTTTAGTTTTAGCTTTAGTTTGTCTTTAGCAAGAGCCTTGGCTTTTGTTTAGTTTGTTGCTAGAACTCTCTTTAGTTTTCGTGTTTATCTTGCTAAGAGAGTTGGTTGTTGCACTGAGTTGTGTCTTGTCTTGAGAGTAGATAATTGAGGTTGCTATTTAATTTTAGTAGTAACTTGCAATAGTTTTGAGGTATTGATGTGAGTAATGTTTGAAATTTTGGTTTCAAGAGCTCTAGCCTATTAGTGATAGGTGTCGTATTTTGGGCAATCCGTGTTTATTTTCAAAAACCTACAAACTAGTTGAGAACTCTATCTACTAGATGGATCACTACTCTTCTGAGGAGTCGGATATTAGAGTACACTCACGTACCATGAGTCGAGGATGCGCAAGGATAACCAAACCCCCATACACTCCTCCTCGGGGTACTTGTCTCTTTGTGAACCTCCTTATTAGATTGAGAGTTACCGATAATAAGTGCATGAGTTCTTCGGACTAATGTAAGTATTGAAAGTTGACACTTCCACCTCCTCATATTTGCTAGCCTCTCCTGTGCCGTGCATTGCTTTCTTCTCACTCCGAGAGTTGGCGTCCACCTTCGCCGGTACATCCAAACCCTTGGCATGATACGCTCTGTCATCATAAACCTCCTTATATCTTTCCTCAAAACAGCCACCATACCTACCTATCAAGGCATTTCCATAGCCTTTCCGAGATATATTGCCATGCAACATCCACCTCTTCATGACTTGATCTTCATGTCATACATGTTCCTGCTACACTGGCAACGGCATACATTTGCATCATGATAGCTACATCTTCTTTATGATTTGAGTACCTTGTAAAGTGTGAAAGATCTTCTATACCCTCTTGTAAAAATTAGAGTGTTGCCCTTAAGTGAGGAAAAGATCCCAAAGTGGACAAATTAAAAGATCCCAAAGAGGACAAATGAGAGTTAAATAGAAAGCGCCATTAAGGCCACCAAAAAAATACAAAAAAATAGAAAAAAGAAAAAAAAGAAAAAAAGAGAGAAGGGGGCACACTACTATTCCTTTTGAGAGATCAACACTAGTACTTCATCCTCTATCCCTTGTACTCCATAGAGATCATCATACATGCATATAGCTACATGGGGACCCTTCACACTATAAAACTTGGCTTGTATATTCCAATGATGAGTCTCCTCAAATGAGCTCTAGGTCTTCTTGAGCAAGCAAGTTGGATGCACCCCCACTAGTTCCATTGGAGAGCTTTGCTTAGCTCATATGTGCATCCGTTGCATGGCAATCCCTACTCCTCACATCATATCTATCATATGGCCTTCTCTCGCCTATGATTGTCCTCATTGATGTAAGCCTTTCACACCCTTTTTGTCTTCCTCCTCCACCATATTCTCTCTTAGCCATCCTAAATGTCAACTTTCTTGCTTACGCTCATCCATTGCATGAGTGCTCAAAATATCAAAAAGGAGTGGATCATTTTGACTTGTACCTGGCTAGTGGTCTAGGGATGAGTCAAGATAAGATTCCAAAGAAGACCAAGTGTGAAGCTTTAGTAGATTGAGTTCTCAACACAAAAATATTTTTTCTCATATTCCCTATCCCCTTTCTTGCACGCAAACACCATTTGGAGACATTCGAGTCACGGACAGCGAGAGCTCTTGCACCTTTATGTTCTTATGTTGCTTGTTTCAATGCTAATATAGACTCTTGCCTGTTATGACTTGAATTGAATAAATGCCGTGATTGCTTGACTTAAGAGTTCTTATATGGTTGGTAGCATGTCACCACATAAATTATGCTTGTTATCATTTACCTACTCGAGGACGAGCAGGAATTAAGCTTGGGGATGTTGATACGTCCCAAACGTATCTATAATTTCTGCTTGCTCCATGCATGTTTTGTGTGATATTGCTATGCTTTTGATACACTTTCATATCTTTTTATAACATATTTTGGAACTAACCTATTAATGGTTGCAAGAGTGCACAAGTTCTTGTTTTTCTATTTTATGTGTAGGAATTACTTGGATAAAGGAAAAATCACAAAAAGGAGCCTTGTAGGAGTTGGATTCTAACTCTCCCGAAATCTGTCCCCACCAGACAGGTTTTAAAGATTGCCTCGGAAACGCTAGAAGACGTCCTCAAACGGGAAAACTTAAAACTACAAAGTTGTAGGGAATTTTTTTTCCGGTGGATTTAGACATAAAATTCGGCCCAATCGGAGTTCGGATGCTTCCAGAAACCCCGAAATACAGAAGACGTAATCTGGATGACGGGAATCCGAGAGCCTATATAAAGAGAGGAAACCTAGGTCAAAGGGCACCACGAAAATTCCTCCCCCTGGCAGCCTTCTTGAGGGGGAGATCAATCTCCACAGCAGCACCATCTTCAAGGAAGAAGAAGGGGCCAAGGGCCGCTGCCCCCAAGGGCCGGGGCTGTGGCCGTGGGCGCCGCCGTCGCCGTCTCCTTCATCTCCTCCGGGCTGCACCTCTCCATCAACAACTCTCCCTCTTACCATGTCCATGTGTGAGTAGTTCCCCTCGGGGCTAAGGCTTATATCTTGATCTATGTGGTTTCTCTCTCTCCCATGATGTGATCTTTGTTGTGATCATAGACTATGTTAATCTAGGATGATCCCATGATATTTCCCCTTCCTCTATGTATTGGATTGATGTACTCAATTGATCTTATCTAGTATAATCTCCTAGACCAAGGTGACAGCGGTCTATTGGACATGGGTTAGAAGAATATTATCATGAGTGATTTCCTCTTTTGTGTGTGGATTGAAGATTGAGAGTCTCTTGGTGCTTGTCTTTGACTATCCTTTAGATATGTTGTGGTGATTGTGGTACTCTCTTTGGATGGCCGCGGTGACATTGGGAAATCCATAGATTGAGAACTACGAACTCTGAGGTGTGCTTTTTTAGCCCTACACAATTCTCGTCCTCTCTTGACCACAAAGGAATGACCTCCGAGTACGACTTCATTGCATGTTTTATGGGAAATATCATGTGATTAGACTATGTTAATGTTGTTGGGAGTTGCCATTAGTGAAAGTATGAAGCCTAGGCCTTGTTTCCATCATTGTTACACCGTTTGCACTCACTTTTGTTACTTGTTTCTTTGCTGCACTTTTTATTACAGATTTATATTACTTCGTTTTATCACACCTATCACCCATATTTTACCATCTCTTCGCCGAACTAGTGCACCTATAAAACTCCTAGTTGTATTAGGTGTGTTGGGGACACAAGAGACTTCTTGTATCTTAATTGCAGGGTTGCTTGAGAGAGACCATCTTCAACCTCTACTTTCCTGAGTTCGATAAACCTTAGGTCATCCACTTGAGGGAAATTGCTGATGTCCTACAAACCTCTGTGCTTGGAGGGCCAACATAGTCTACAAGAATAGAAGCGTGCGTAGACATCACACACTACCCTTTACCTTTGTTTTTTAGTCTTGTTAGTTTACCCTTCCGTTTTTTATCTCAGTGTCCTTTATGAAAAACCACAAAAATAGTTGCTACCTTTTGCCTTTGTCTTGCTTTGCCTATTTATGCTATCCTCACCATGGGTGATGAACCACCCAGATATGGTAGGATGGACATGTTTCAGTTGGATCGTCTGCCTATCTCAGAAAGGGAAGCACTTATGGGATCAAATACATGTTTCTTATTGCCATGCTAAACTTTTGTGCCACATTTATGATTTTACTTGTTGTTCTAATATAGATCATAAACACCTTCCTTTCCAATGTGAGTTTAATGAAAATGAGATCTTATCTTCTTATGCTAAAGGTGTTTATGATTACTTTGATGTTGAAAAGATTGAAGAGTTTGTTGCTTTTAAAGGTGCCTATGAGATTGCTTCCTTGATTGAAAAGTATCACGATACTATTTTCGAGTCTGAAAACTCTGCAGTTCTTGCTTATTGCTTCGAGAATTATACTTCCAATTCTTATATTGAGGATTTTAAAAATAAAATGTTTGCTGCCCAAGAAGTGGCCAATGATTGCTTTGAGGAGGAATCTCATGATTCCGAGGACTCACTTGAAATATCCCTTTCTGAAAATTTTGATACTTGCTTTGTTGATGGCCAAGATGCCACTATGGATGATGCTGACAAAAATGAACTCTCTATAGTTCCTTATGTTAAGCATGAAATTGTTGCTATTGCACCCACACTTGATTTTCCTATTATCCTTTTGAAATCTCCAACTCCGGAGAATTTTCCTCTTATCAAATCTCAATATGTTGGGTTGCATTTATCTTATGATCCTAAAAACCGTGTTGAAAATAATACACGTGTGCTCGTAGGTCATGAACAACATGATTTATGTGATAGTTATATTCTTGATGTTGTTCATGATACTACTGAAAATTATTTTGAGAGAGGGAAGTTTGGTTGTAGAAACTTCCATATTACTAAAACTCCTCTCTTTATGTTGAAAGTTTTGAAGATGTTCCTGTTCCACCTTTCTATGCATGTCACTAAGTGCTTCTTTGACTTATTTTCTTACAAGATGCCTATGCATAGGAAGTGGGTTAGGCTTAAATGTGTTTCATATTTGTTTCTTGATGCTCTCTTTTGCTTCAAATTCTTATTCTTATGTGAGCACCTTCTACAATCTTTAAGCCTAGCTAATGGCTTTAAAGAAGCGCTTTCGGGAGGCAGCCCGCAACGAATTTATGTTTTTATTTTTGCTTTTGTTGTGTCTTGATGATTGTTACTACTGTAGCAACATCATTGTATCTTTATTTTTCAGCTTTGTGCCAAGTTATAGCCTCTTACGGCAAGGGAAGTAAAAGTTGTGACATGCTGTCCAGAAAACAGATTCTGTCCTCGTGACCAGAAAAATCCCAGTTCATCTTTTTGAGCTGAAATTTTTACAAAGTATGCTCTATACAATTACGAAACTTCCTTATGTTCTGAGTATTTTGATTTGAGTTGCAGAAGTGCCCCTAAAAAATTCTTTACTACCTGCTGTTCTGTTTTTCACAGATTCTGCCACGTTTTGTCTCTCCTAACTTTTGCAAACCTTATGCTTGCTTTTTCTTTGCAAAAATTTTTTGGCACTCTTGAGAAACATTAGCTCTTCAAGAATATCTTTATATCCAGTGGGGAAAAATTATTTTATTAAGGGTACTAACCTCTCTAATCAGCTTATGATGAGTTATGTATGAAGGGAGTTTTCAAGTGTGCGATGGAAGATGATGAAAGAAGATCCAGGAGTGTCAAGCGCTCAAGCTTGGGGATGCCCCCATGCATCCCCAACAAATATTCAAGGAGACTCAAGCGTCTAAGCTTGGGTATGCCCCCGTGCATCCCCTTCTCCATCAACAATCATCAGTTCGTCCTTCGTCTCACTATATTTTTATCACTTCATTCGTTATGTGCTATGCTTGGAGCGTCTCGCTCTTAGGTTTTATTTTTAGTTTTCTTTAGCTTTGCTTGCTGTTCATAACAAGTTAGATCCCATCTTACTTTGTGTGGGAGAGAAACACGCTCCACTTTCAAATTCTAGAACACATCATAGGATTTTTCCTGCTTATATTTTTGCTGTTGTGTGTTCTTTATCTTTTCATAGCTACTGCCATGTTTAGTTTTAGTCTTAGTTTGTCTTTAGCAAGAGCCTTGGCTTTTGTTTAGTTTGTTGCTGGAACTCTTTTTAGTTTTCATGTTTATCTTGTTAAAGAGAGTTGGTTGTTGCACTGAGTTGTGTCTTGTCTTGAGAGTAGGTAATTGAGGTTGCTATTTAATTCTAGTAGTAACTTGCAATAGTTTTGAGGTATTGATGTGAGTAATGTTTGAAATTTTGGTGTCAAGAGCTCTAGCCTATTAGTGATAGGTGTCGTATTTTGGGCAATCCGTGTGTATTTTCAAAACCTACAAAACTAGTTGAGAACTCTAGCTACTAGATGGATCACTAATCTTTGGAGGGATCGAATATTAGAGAACACTCACGTACCATGAGTCAAGGATGCGCAAGGATAACCAAACCCCCATACACTCCTCCTCGGGGTACTTGTCTCTTTGTGAACCTCCTTATTAGATTGAGAGTTACCGATAATAAGTGCATGAGTTCTTCGGACTAATGTAAGTATTGAAAGTTGACACTTCCACCTTCCCATATTTTGCTAGCCTCTCCCGTGCCGTGCATTGCCTTCTTCTCATTCCGAGAGTTGGTGTCCACCTTCGCCGGTACATCCAAACCCTTGGCATGATACGCTCTGTCATCATAAGCCTCCTTATATCTTTTCTCAAAACAGCCACCATACCTACCTATCAAGGCATTTCCATAGTCTTTCCGAGTTATATTGCCATGCAACATCCACCTCTTCATGACTTGATCTTCATGTCATACATGTTCCTGCTACACTGGCAGCGACATACATTGCATACATCATGATAGTTACATCTTCTTTATGATTTTGAGTACCTTGTAAAGTGTGAAAGATCTCCTTTACCTTCTTGTAAAATAGAGTGTTGCCCTTAAGTGAGGAAAAGATCCCAAAGTGGACACAATAAAAGATCCCAAAGAGGACAAATGAGAGTTTAATAGAAAGAGCCATTGAGGCCACAAAAAAATACAAAAAATAGAAAAAAGATAAAAAGAAATAAAAAGAGAGAAAGGGGCAACACTACTATCCTTTTGAGAGATCCACACTAGTACTCCCTTTATATCCTTGTACTCCATAGAGATGATCATTATGCATATAGCTATGTGGGGACCTTCACACTATAGAACTTGGCTTGCATATTCCAAGGATGAGCCTCCTCAAACGAGCTCTAGGTCTTCATGAGCGAGCAAGTTAGATGCACCCCCACTAGTTCCATTGGAGAGCTTCTTAGCTCGTATGTGCATCCGTTGCATGGTGTAAGAGCAAAGTTATTCCCTCAAGAGTTTTGGATATTTTTGGTCAAAACAGTAGAGGAACTAACAAGTTTTCCAGTGTGAATCATATGGTTAGGTTCCTGAAGTTATAGGTTGGTGATAAAGCTTCAACGAAGATTTATACTTTTACCGAAGCACATCCTCTGGAGTGAAGCTCATCACGGATGATGACCCCTAAAAAGATAAGGAATCCTGAAGCACGTCTCATCGAAGAAGATGATCAAGATGGCGCATGACTTAGTTGTTTTTGCGTAGTTCTTTTTACTTCTTTGAGTCATAGGAAAAACCGTACTATCAAGAGGGGTTTAGAAAATGTACTCCGAAGGTTTTGATGAAAAGACTCAGATCGAATCTTAACCAGTGAGAAGCCAGAGTTGAAGAAATCTCATGTGAGCTAGGTAATGCTTCACCAGCGAAGACTTTGTTCTTTCGGCTCCTGAAGCAGAACCAAGTCCGTGAGTCAGCTTTACTTGGACCGCAAGTAAAGTTGCGCTGTGACTGGAAATATGACCTTTGGGGACAGGTGTCAAGCTGTCACATCGGGTCACTTCAGTCATTTCGCACCTAGGGATTGCCACCTATAAATACGCCACCCCCGCCCTCATTGGCTGAGGGGCTGCTCCAAGATTGATTCCCTACAGAGGAGAGAGAGAGAGCAACCCCACCGAAGCATTTCAAAAACTCATCCACCGAAGCATAAGTCCTATTGATCTGAGTTGATTCATTATGACTTAGGAACAAGTTTGCTAGCCTTTTTATCTTGGAGAACTGCAATTCTCCTAGACGGTTAGAGAGTTGTTCTTCAGAGAGCGAAGAGTAATTGTCGCCTCGAAGTCCAGTTTGTCAAAGGTTTCGGTGATTTCCTCAATAATCAACCACGAGTGAAGAACTGACCAAGCTCAAGGAGATTGGTGCAGTGGAGAAACGGACGGAGAGAGGTTAGCTCCTGTGTTCAATCACAAGTCCCTCCAACCAGACGTAGCACTTTGCAGAGTGTGAACTGGTCGAACAAACATCGCCGAGTCAAGAGTTCGTTTAACCTTCCGCACTTACAGTCAGTCTATCAATTTCTTCAGTGATCTGGTTCGATGCAATTGATTCGATGCTTTTGATTCGCTATGTTTTGCTTCAATCATGTTCTGCTTCGACATTTACCTTTCTGTTGAATCCTTTCGGTTACTGAGTTATGCTTCACTTCATAGTTTCATGCAAAATTTTGAAGTGATCATTCACCCCCTCCCCCTCTGATCACATACTTGGTCTAACAATTGGTATCAGAGCTAGGCACTCTTTATTTGGATTAACCTCCTGGAGTGTTTTCAAGTATGTCTTCTAGTATGTCTTTCGCAGCTATTCGCTCTGGCGAACCTATTCCTATTTTCAATGGGAAGGACTACCCGTACTGGAAGGACAAGATTAAAAGAAATATCATGGCTATCAACTCAACTGCCTGGCAAGTTGTCTTGTATGGAGTCACTGTTGCTGATGAGAAGGAGATCACCCCTGAAGAAGCAACGCTGATTGATCTTGATTCTGTAGTTTGGGTTTTCATCACCAATCACTTGACACCTGAAAAGTATCATGAAGTGAAGAATATTCCAACTACCAAAGGTGTCTGGGACTATCTTGAGAAGATTGGTGAAGGTGTTTCTACACAGAAATATGCCAGAATTGACACTCTCCGAAGCAAATTCTATCGCTTCAAGAGAAACGAGGGTGAAAAAGTCAGTTCTATTTACAGCAGACTCACAACTCTTGCAAATGAATTGATTTCCGTCGGTGCTGATGACATTACACCTCACTCTGTTGTGAGAACTCTGCTTCGCTCGTTGGATGACTCGTTTGATCACATTGTGCTGATGATCAAGGAAAGGACTGATTACAGACGTCTTGTTGCGGCTGATGTTCTTGAGAGACTCACTACCTTTGAAATGGAAGAAGAAGAGAAACATGACATAAATGGTTCTCGAAGGAGATCCCATGCCCTGAAAGCAAAAGCTTCGCGTCATTCTTCACCCGAAGCCAGTTCTGTTCAGGTGTCGAATCAGATGATCCCTCAAGCATTGGAAAAGATTTAGCACTGATCATGAGACGCTTCAATCGCTTTCAAAGCAAAGGCTTTTCTTCACCCAAGAAGAGTTATCCTTCAAGAAGCTCTAGTCATTCTTCCTACCGTTCATCCTCTAAAAGCTCTCCATCAAAGGACAATTGCTGTTACAAGTGCAAGAAACCAGGACACTACATTGCTGATTGCCCTCTGTGGGAAGCTGAAAACAAATCGAAGCATTCACTCAGAGACTCTTCATCGAAGCCTTACAGATCCTCCAGAAGTCATGAGTCAAAGAAACATGATTCCAGTTCAAGAAGGGAAAAGAAGAAAGATTCTGATGATGACAAGAGGAAGAAGTATCATAAGAAGCGTGAGGGTTCTTCATCGAAGACTCACTCGTCTCGTCGAAGCAGCTCTCACCGTGCCAAGGCCTATTTGGGAAAGGAGATGAACTCAGAAGACGAAGCCTCTGGTTCCGAAGCTGAACAAGACTCAAGGTCTGCTTCAGGGTCCGAATCAGATGGAGTTGCTGGTTTGGCTTTTGCTTCGGCAGATGCTTCAGTCAATGCTTCGAGCTCATTCTTCACCAACAACAGTAGTGAAGATGAAACTCCTGCATATTGCTTCATGGCCAAGGCAAAGGTATCTTCATCCAAGTCAACCTATGATACTTCTGATTATTCCTCATGTGAAAGTGACACTAGGATAAGCTATGCTAAACTTGCTAAAATTGCTTCAATTCAACAAGATGAACTTGATTCACTAAGAAAAACCATTAAGAAGTCAGAAACGTTGTTGATCGATGAGATTGAGAAGAATCAAACTTTAACCAATGAGCATGCTGCTCTGAAGGAGAAGTTTGAAGAATTATCCTCTCGGCATGATCTTCTTTCAGTTGATTATGAGAAGCTTACCTATGAATTTCTTCAGAGGAAAGTGGCTCTCGAAAAACTGACAGAGGCTCATGAAGAATTGGAAAATGTCAATCTCTCTCTCATGGCTCAACAAGGTTCTGAAGCAATCGATAAATCTGAATCACCTTGTTTGGATTGTTTGGAACGAAGCAAAACTATTTCCAAAGGGAAAGCTCCTATTGTTATTGATGATACTAATGCCTCCGATGAGGAAAATCCTGCTGTTACCGAGGAACTCCTCAGGTTGAAAAACTTATTTGAAACAGGCATGTTCAAAAGTGTGCAAGGACACCAATATCTCTGTGATATCCTGAGGAAGGCTCTCCTTCACAGGAATCCCAGGAATGAAGGTGTTGGCTTTGAGAGAAAGATAAATCCTGATGGCACATATTGGGAGCCTGAGCAGTATCCTAAGACTGTTTGGGTTCTAGCTAAGGAGAAACCCATTGATATTGCTAACCTTTCAGGTTTCGACTGCAAAATGAACAAAGTCATTGTGGATGAATCACTTGATTCAGACTACAAACTCATGAAAGATGAACAGGGAAAAGTTTCAGCTGAGTATGTAGGTACTCCACCAAAGAATGGATTTTACAAGAGGCAAATATGGGTGCAGAAAGCACTTGTGGAAAAGTTGCCTGCTAACCATTGTATGCAGGGAAAGTCTTCGGTACCACCGAATCATTTCTACTCTCTTGAGATGAGAAATGATCCATTGGTGACCGAATCAAATGTTCCGCAGAAGCAATACTATCGTACTGGTCGCCACACGTATCGTCCTCATAATAATCATACTAAGATTGCATATGCTCATACTTATGCTAACCGTTCACAGAGGACTTACATTTATGGTGTGCTTGATGGTTCACCGAAGCAATACACTCCTGTTCGATTTAATATTGCTTCGACCAGTGCTTCAACGTCTTCTCAGTCACCTGCTCGTTTGTGGGTGGTTAAGAAGAACTAATGCTTCTGCAGGGCTATGTCTCCGGTGGATCCGAATGGGTCATGGATAGTGGTTGTACAAATCATATGACCGGAGACAAGGAGTTGTTCACCGAAGAAAAACTATCTCAATCTTCTCTGAAGTACATTACCTTCGGTGATAACAACAAAGGTAAAGTGTTAGGTTTGGGTAAGATTGCCATATCGAAGGATAAGCACATTGACAAGGTTATGCTAGTCCAATCTCTTGGATATAATCTTATGTCCATTTCAAAGTTATGCGATATGGGTATGCTTGTGTTGTTTTCTGCTTCGCGTTGTGTTGTCTTTTCACAGGATGACTATACGTTTGTCTTCGAGGGATACCGAAAGGGAGATCTATACATTGTTGATTTTTCTTCGGGCCCTGCTGTATCCACTTGCTTAATGGCAAAAGCTTCATCTGGCTGGTTATGGCATCGAAGACTTGGTCATGCAGGGATGAGAAATCTTCATAACTTAGTGAAGAAGAATCATGTTATTGGTCTTACCGAAGTAAAATTCGATAAGGATCGTCTCTGCAGTGCTTGCGAAGCTGGTAAAATTACGAAGAAACATCATTCAGCGAAGACCATCATGACTACCACTCGTCCTCTTGAATTGCTTCATATGGATCTTTTTGGTCCTCAAAATTATGCAAGCCTGGGAGGAAACAAATATGGTCTAGTTATTGTTGATGACTTCTCACGTTATACTTGGGTTTTCTTTTTGGATGACAAGAGCAAAGTGGTTGAAATCTTCAAGTCATTCGCTAAGAGAGCTCAAACAGAATATGAATTATCTCTGAAGCATATCCGAAGTGATAATGGAACTGAATTCAAAAATACAAATATTGAAGATTTTCTTGATGATTATGGTTTTACTCATGAGTTCTCTGCTGCTTATACACCTCAACAGAATGGTGTAGTTGAAAGGAAGAATAGAACTCTTATTGAGATGGCCAGAACTATGCTTGCTGAATACAAGACTCCTATTAGGTTCTGGGCCGAAGCAATCAATACTGCATGTCACATCATAAACAAGGTTTACCTCCACAAATTCTTGAAGAAAACTTCACATGAGCTTATCACTGGTAACAAACCAAATGTCTCATATCTTAGGGTATTTGGTGCTCCATGCTTTATTAGAAATATGAATCATAGCTCCAAATTTGCCCCTAAGGCACATGAAGGTTTTCTTTTAGGTTATGGCTCAAACTCTCACACTTACAGAGTCTATAACTCTCACTTTGGGAAAGTTATGGAAACTGTGAATGTAAGGTTTGATGAAACTAATGGCTCTCAAAAGGAGCATTTGCCTCATGATCTAGATGAACCTCCTCTTGATGAAGTAATAAGGTCCATGGCTATTGGTGAGATTCGCCCTGTTGAAGCCAATCAACGTCAACTTGTTAGGGATGATGATGGTCCAATGTTCCCACACATAGCCCGGGGCGCTGGAGATCAACATCCTGAAGCCAATGATGAACAGGACGTAGAAGGTCAAAGGAACGAAGGAAATGCTAATCCTGAAGGAAATGTTGAAGCTGAAGTTGAAGCTGATCCCGAAGCTGATGCAGATCCTGAAGCAGAAGCTGAGCCTGAAGCAAATGATACTGCGTTATCCCGAGTTCGAAGAAGAGTTGATGTGGATTCGATCCTTGAAGATATCAATCAACCAGGTCGTCCCACTACTCGTTCTCGTACTCGTCTGGCTAACTTCTGTGGAAATTTTTCTTTTGTCTCCATGCTAGAGCCTTCAAAATATGATGAAGCCATGAAGGACCCTGATTGGTTATTGGCTATGATGGAAGAACTTCACCAATTTGAAAGGAACAAGGTCTGGCCACTTGTTGAAAGGCCAGATCCCACGAAGCACAACTTTATTGGCACCAAGTGGATATTTCGCAACAAGCAAGATGAAGACGGTATTGTGGTAAGAAATAAGGCTAGATTGGTAGCACAAGGTTACACCCAAATCGAAGGCATTGACTTTGGTGAAACCTATGCTCCAGTAGCCCGTCTCGAATCCATTCGTGTCATGCTTGCTTTTGCTAACCACAAAAATATATTGCTATATCAAATGGATGTCAAAAGTGCGTTTCTTAATGGTGAAATCGAAGAAGAAGTGTATGTTATGCAGCCCCCAGGTTTTGAAGACTCGAAGAATCCTGATATGGTGTACAGGCTTCACAAAGCTTTGTATGGACTGAAGCAAGCACCTCGTGCTTGGTATGAAACACTGAAGGATTTCCTCCTGAAGAAAGGCTTCAAACCAGGAACAACTGACCCCACCCTTTTCACTCGATCATATAACAATGATCTATTTGTGTGTCAGATTTATGTAGATGATATTATTTTTGGCTGTACTAACACTGAGATCAGCGAAGAATTTGCAAGGATGATGTCGAAGAAATATGAGATGTCAATGATGGGAGAATTGAAGTTTGTCCTTGGACTTCAGATTCGACAACAGAAGAATGACACCTTTATTTCACAAGAGAAATACTTGAAGGATTTCCTGAAGAAGTTTGATCTTGCTGAATGCAAGACCATTAGAACTCCCATGCCTACTAATGGTTTTCTTGATGCAGATGAGAAAGGGAAACCCTTCGATCAGAAAAAGTTTCGGTCCATGATAGGTTCTCTCTTATACTTATGTGCATCTAGACCTGACATCATGCTATCAGTTTGTATTTGTGCTCGATTTCAGGAAAATCCGAAGGAATCGCATCATATAGCTGTGAAGCGAATTCTTCGATATCTAGCACATACTCCTTCATTGGGACTTTGGTATCCCAAAGGCACTCAGTTTGATTTGATTGGATATTCTGATTCAGACTGGGCTGGTGATAGGGTTGACAGGAAATCTACCTCAGGCACTTGTCATTTTCTTGGTAGATCTCTTGTGTGTTGGGCTTCAAAGAAACAGAACTGTGTCTCAATATCTACTGCTGAAGCTGAATACATTGCTGCTGGCTCGTGCTGCACTCAAATACTTTGGCTTAAGAAGACGCTGAAAGATTATGGTATTTATGTGAAGAAAATCCCTCTTCTTTGTGACAATGAGAGTGCCATCAAGATTGCTCACAATCCTGTGCAACACTCTCGAACGAAGCATATTGATATTCGTCATCATTTTCTTCGAGATCATGTTCAGCGCGAAGACATTGAGATGAGCCATGTAAGAACTGAAGATCAATTGGCAGATATTTTCACGAAGCCATTGGACGAGAAAAGGTTTTGTGCATTGAGATGTGAGCTGAACATCTTAGACTCACACAATGTTCAGTAAGATCGAAACTTTTCACTGTATATATTCACCTTCGTTTGTGTTTCTTTTTGTTTTGTTTCGCTTGAGTTTTCCTTCGTCCAAGTTTCGCTTCGTTTGCCATTTGCTTTTTGTTTTTAGTTTGTTGTATTTATTCGTTTCTTTTGTCCCCTATGCTTATCACTTTTAGCTTCGTTATTGTTCTTCGAAGTGATAAGTTTCGGACCCTACCCCTCCATTCTGCTTCGCTTCCAATCTTTTCTATCTTGAATGATAAGCACAATTGAAACAGAAAGCATATTGCTTCAAGCATCATTGAGTTCCGAAGCAAATGTTTTCAACTTTATCGAAGTTTTTGCTCTCGGTCAAGACTTATTCTTCGGCCGTTGAGTCCCCGTATTCTCCGGGTCGTTGAGATTCGCTCGCGATACGCCACTTCATCTTAGCCGTTGAATCGGAAGAGTCAGTCGCTATGAATCGTTCGATCTGATCTGGTAACCGCTCCAGGTCAGGCCTATTTAAGGCAATTCCCCAGCGAAACGGTTCCCCCACGTTCATTCTCTCTGACTTCTCCATCTTCCACCTCGAGCATCCGCAGAGCTCTCGTCCCCGTCGTCGCCGTCGCCGCTTCACTGCCGGAACGCCGCCGCCGTGGACATTCCTCGTCGACGCAGAGCACTTCTCCGCTCCCCGTCGCCGTAGCTGCCTTGCGTCACCAAGTTAGGGTACGCAACGCCTCTTGGATCCAATCTTGTTTCCTGTGTTCTTCATCTAGGGTTTGGATCTAAGTTTTGTTAGGGTTTTGATTTCTGTTTATAGGGCTGTTTGATCCGCGTTGGACTTTTCATCTTGGGAAAGCTGTTCTTAGCATCTAAGCAATCCCATCTCCTCAGGTCAGTGCTTAAGATACGATTCGTTCTCTGAACTGGATTGGGTTAGGTCTTGTTTTCGAACTTGTTCTAGCCAAATTCATAAACAGAGCTGCATCCAATCTGAGATTGATCTGGGCTCCTGTCAAAATTGTTTTGGTTTTGGTCGAAACCTTTGCCTGTGCTTATTCATTCCCTCTCCCTGTTTCCCTCTTGTCTATGATTCTGTTCACAGGATGTCTGACGAAGAAGCTGCAATGGGGAATGAGTCTCCGATTGTTGAAGGACTGGAAAATTACCCAGAGCCACCGAAGCAAAAGGGCAAAGGAGGCAAAACTAAGGAAGTAAATAATGCCCGAGGCATACCCGAAGCCATTCGCCTCAAGATGGGCTATGACACCCCGCCAGAAGAGACAGATCATGATAGAAAGATTCGACTGCAAAAGATTCGTAGATATTGGGCTATCAGGTGGTACAAGTATAAAAGTATCCCAACTTGGAAGTGGGCAATGAAATTTGCTTTCAGCCCACCTTATCGGTACACCACCGCCATGTGCGCTCAGTACATAGCAGCCAACCGAAAGAAGTACTACCCGAAGCCTCCGGCTGTCCCGCACCCAAACTCTCTCAAGTCCCCGGATGATTATCCTGAAGAGCAAGAAAGGCTTGCTATTCTGGCTGAGAAGAAGAGGATCCGAGACGAGAAAAAGGCAAAAGCTCTTGCTGCTGCAGGGCTTGATGAAGCCGAACCATCGAAGCATCAGAAGAGGCGAAAGCTTCGGAAGCTGAGTGATTCACCCCCTCCTGCTTCAGAAGAGGAGGCTGAACACGAAGCAGATGACGAAGCTGAAGCAGCTGCTCCGCTTGAAGACTCGATCGATGAAGATCCTGATGATGAAGCAGATGATGAGTCAGAGCACTCACCCATCCCCCCAAGTCCTAAGAAGAAATTGAGTAAGAAGCCTCTGAAGAAGAAGGCTGGAGCGAAGCCAACTGCTCCTAAGGGTGTTAAGTTTCATGAACCTACAACATCTCCTGCTCCAAAGAGGAACATTGACTTGACGAACTTGGTAGTCGAGGCACCCCTGTCCTCCAAGCCTCCTCACCGTCCTGTTCCATCCGAGCAGAGGACCAAGGAACGGCATGACCCGAAGGCAAAGCCTGTGGCTAAGCCTGCTGCCATCCCTGAAGCCAAAGCTCTAGAGCCTGTTAAAGCTTCGAAGCCGAAGACAACTGTGGCTAAGCCTGGCCAAACATATGCCCAGGTTGGCACAAAGAAGTTGACAGAAGCTGAATTGCGGAAGAGTGACCGCATTGAAGCTGAACGTCTGCACGCCGAAGCTCAAGCCAAAGCTAAGGCTGAAAAAGAAGCAAAAGAGAAAGAGAAAGCTGAAAGAGAAGCAGCTGATCTTGAAAAGCAAAGGAAGGAGCTGGCCGAGGCGAACCAGCAAGCTGAAGCGAAGCGCAAGCTAGCTGAAGCTCAAGCACAAGAGGCTAAGGCTGCCGCCGAAGCCAAACAACTTGCTGAAGCTGAAGCCAAACGCCAAGCTCAGCTGGATATCCTTCGCACGAAGAAGGCTGAGAAAGCTGCCAGGGCCGCTCAAAAGGAAGCCGCTGTGGACATGGCACCGAAGGAAATTCCCCCGAAGCCAGTCGCAGCTCCTGTTCCCGAAGCCCAAGTTGAAGCTGAACATAGTGAGCACAACTTCCCGGATGCTAGGGAAGGTGAACTTTGGGACTGTCTGGGTCTGAGTCAGACATACCTTAAGCTTGCTGAAGCTGTTAATCCCCAAGCTGTAGATATTGGAGATACTTACATTTCACCAAATCTGTCAGCAATGGTCGAAACTTTGTACAATCAGCTGAGAGATCTGCATTCAAGGGATAAATCAGAAACTGCAAAGATCCTGAAATTCCAGAAGAGAGCAGATGAAGAATCTGATGAGGATTTCAAGAACGAAGCCTCAACTGCTTCGAAGAAGATTGCTATTGTTAATGAACAAACGAAGCAAAATATTCAAGTCTTTCAAGACAAGTTGAAGTCTGCCATTGAAGAATGCTGCAAGACTCACAATGCTTCAGTCATGGCTCTTGACTCAAAGAAGCGCGAAGCCATGGTCAAGCAATTAGCCTCACCTCTTCCCAAGCTGCAACCTAGGAAGATACGACTCATTGCTGACACTGAAGAAGCTGATGAGGTGAGCTCTCATCCGGCCAAGAAGGCCCCTAGAAAGGCATCGCCTCCTCGATGCAGAATCATCAAGCTTGGAAAACCCACATCGAAGCCATCCGCCCCCGAAGTCATTCCACCCCGTGCTCCAACTCCTCCTCCACCTCAACCTGCTCCACAACCATCCGCTCAAGACAATTTTGCACCAGAACCCTCTCCACCCCCTCAAGCCATTCCTGAAAAGGATTACTCTTCAGCTCACTCTGCTGAGGAGTCTGAAGACAAACAAGGCGAAGCCCAAGATCAAGCTATTAATGCTGAAGCCTATGCAGATGCAGAAGCCGAAGCCGAAGAAAATGAGTTGGCAATCGTCACTCAACCGCAGAGGCGAATCACAGATGCACGAAGGCATTGCATTCCTGCTCAAGACACACAGTTGGACTCTCTCTATCCCAGAGAGACTTTTCCCATATTCCTGGGAGAAGGAACTTCTTCAAGGCATGGTCCTGAGTTCGATATTGAAGTTCATCGCAAGAAACTTCGATTCTTTGGCACTAGTCCATATGATTCACCAAGAACTGCTGATGATCTTCGATTCTGGACCGCCGAGCAGCAAATCCTGTACACGAAGCTTTACTGTCAGAAAGGTGTTCTCTTCAGACACAAGTACTTGGACATGCACAGTCTAGCTTCTGCAACGTGCTTCCAAAACATAGTGGAAACTATCGAAGCACAGAACTTAACTGGATTATTTGCTATGGAAACTCCATTCAATTCAGAGCTAGTGAAGCAATTCTATGCCACACTTTATGTATCTGGAACCCCAGAAGACACTAGCACATAGATTCTTGAATGGATGATTCAAGGGAAGGTGTTCAGGATGTATTCCGAAGAATTCATGGAAATTGTGAATATCCCAAGACACACGGGAGAACTTGCAAAGGTTCACATGTTACCGGATCCCACTGAAGCTGAATTTGCATCTTTATTGGATCCCGAAGTCACTGGAGATCACATGCCAGAAAACATTCGACCGAAGCATCTGGTGTTCATTTCGAAGACATGGTTTTACATACTGTCAAACTCCCTGATGCCTCTCAGTACTGCGAATGAAGAATCCAATATTCTATATCCTACTCGTCATGCTCTTATGAAGCTCACCCATGGTCATGTGTTCGACTTCGAGGATTGTTTTCTTCGATACATGGTACAAGCTGCTGAATTGGTTAATCAATTGAAGCCATATGCTCCTTGGCTGCAAGCCATTTGCAACCATGGACGCAACGAAGATTACACTGCGAAGCATCACCCGAAGCTGTTCTGCCCTCTGGTCCGCGATACAATGAATATCTTCAGGCGGCCAAATGACCCATTTGCAACATATGTAGGAGTCAGACAGCACATCAATGAGCGAAATATGTCGAAGCGTTTCCAGAAAGAAGTGTACCACTTTGAGGTTGCCATTCGCAACCAACAACTGCTTGAAAACTTCATCGAAGGAAATCAACGCCAGATACAACATCTGGCTGATGAGATAAACAGAGTTGGAAACATTGCAATGAACAACAACCAATACTTGAAGGTATTGAAGCGTCATTCTTGGAAAGGCCTCAGGAAGTTTAACACTCTGAAGAAACTTCAAGCTGACCGCATCTTCAAGGAATATCCACATCTGCAGAGGAACTTTTCCAGAAATGATACAGTCGACCGCCCCAACCCCAAGATCCCTTCGCTGGACAAGATTGATGAAGTTCTCTTTGTCAACCCTGCTGAACAGATTCGCCCCGACACCTTCTCGGATGAAGACTCTCACACATCGAAGCACGAAGACGATCCTCTCGACGACAGCGACCTTGAATTGCTTCAAGCGCCGATGGACTTCGACGAGGAAGAGTCACCTGCTTCGACCGAAGGAGAAACTTCAGGCGATGCATCTTCGTCAGGCGAATACAATGTGCAGGGTCCAAGGGTTGCAGCTGACGCGTAAATGCTCTCGTTCTACCTCTCAACCTTTTGTCCAATTCTTGACAAAAAGGGGGAGAAAGTAGCATCGATTGAGTTTAGATTCGCTGCGGGGTTTAGGGTTTTGATTCGTTCTTTTGCATGTTAAGTTACGACAAACTTTCCATTCTTCGATTGGGTTGTAACTTAAGTATTACTTCGGCTGTGAACTGTTTTATCGTATATGTTAATAACCTCGTGCTTGCAAGTTGCTTTCCTATATTTTCTCTTGCAGGTGGGTATTATCCTTAAGTTCACAGGTCATTGGATGATTGCATATTCTTCAAGACAAATTATCTCTGTATGCAATTGATTCACTAGGACATGTGTTAGACTTCCCATTGATGATATTCTTCAACAAGCATTTTCTTCGATTACATAAATCTTCGATGCTTGCATTCAGGGGGAGTCAAAAGCTTCATATCTTAGAGTTTGCTCTCAACTCAAATTCAAAATTCCAAATCCCTTATCGATGCCTGTTTTGTCAACAATAGTCCAAAAAGGGGGAGATTGTAAGAGCAAAGTTATTCCCTCAAGAGTTTTGGATATTGTTGGTCAAAACAGTAGAGGAACTAACAAGTTTTCCAGTGTGAATCATATGGTTAGGTTCCTGAAGTTATAGGTTGGTGATAAAGCTTCAACGAAGATTTATACTTTTACCGAAGCACATCCTCTGGAGTGAAGCTCATCACGGATGACGACCCCTAAAAAGATAAGGAATCCTGAAGCACGTCTCATCGAAGAAGATGATCAAGATGGCGCATGACTTAGTTGTTTTTGCGTAGTTCTTTTTACTTCTTTGAGTCATAGGAAAAACCGTACTATCAAGAGGGGTTTAGAAAATGTACTCCGAAGGTTTTGATGAAAAGACTCAGATCGAATCTTAACCAGTGAGAAGCCAGAGTTGAAGAAATCTCATGTGAGCTAGGTAATGCTTCACCAGCGAAGACTTTGTTCTTTCGGCTCCTGAAGCAGAACCAAGTCCGTGAGTCAGCTTTACTTGGACCGCAAGTAAAGTTGCGCTTTGACTTTAAATATGACCGTTGGGGACAGGTGTCAAGCTGTCACATCGGGTCACTTCAGTCATTTCGCACCTAGGGATTTCCACCTATAAATACGCCACCCCCGCCCTCATTGGCTGAGGGGCTGCTCCAAGATTGATTCCCTACAGAGGAGAGACAGCAACCCCACCGAAGCATTTCAAAAACCCATCCACCGAAGCATAAGTCCTATTGATCTGAGTTGATTCATTATGACTTAGGAAGAAGTTTGCTAGCCTTTTTATCTTGGAGAACTGCAATTCTCCTAGACGGTTAGAGAGTTGTTCTTCAGAGAGCGAAGAGTAATTGTCGCCTCGAAGTCCAGTTTGTCAAAGGTTTCGGTGATTTCCTCAATAATCAACCACAAGTGAAGAACTCACCAAGCTCAAGGAGATTGGTGCAGTGGAGAAACGGACGGAGAGAGGTTAGCTCCTGTGTTCAATCACAAGTCCCTCCAACCAGACGTAGCACTTTGCAGAGTGTGAACTGGTCGAACAAACATCGCCGAGTCAAGAGTTCGTTTAACCTTCCGCACTTACAGTCAGTCTATCAATTGCTTCAGTGATCTGGTTCGATGCAATTGATTCGATGCTTTTGATTCGCTATGTTTTGCTTCAATCATGTTCTGCTTCGACATTTACCTTTCTGTTGAATCCTTTCGGTTACTGAGTTATGCTTCACTTCATAGTTTCATGCAAAATTTTGAAGTGATCATTCACCCCCTCCCCCTCTGATCAAATACTTGGTCTAACACATGGCAATACCTACTCCTCACATCATATCTATCATTTGACATCTCTTGCCTATGATTGTCCTCATTGATGTGAGCCTTTCTCATCCTTTTTGTCTTCCTCCTCCGCACTTCTCTCTTTGCCATCCTAAGTGTCAACTCTCGTGCTTACGCTCATCCATTGCATGAGTGCTCAAAATATCGAAAATGAGTGGATCATTTTGACTTGTACCTGGATAGTGGTCTGGGGATGAGTCAAGATAAGATTCCAAAGAGGACCAAGTGTGAAACTTTAGTAGATTGAGTTCTCAACACAAAAATACTTTTTTCTTGTATTCCCTATCCCCCTTCTTGCACGCGAACACCATTTGGAGACATTCGAGTCACGGACAACGAGAGCTCTTGCACCTAATGTTCTTTTGTTACTTATTTCAATGCTAATATAGACTCTTGCATGTTATGACTTGAATTGAATCTCTAACCTTGATTGCTTTACTTTTCAAAGTTCTTATATGGTTGCTAGCATGTCACCACATAAATTATGCTGTTATCATTTCCCTACTCGAGGATGAGCAGGAATTAAGCTTGGGGATGTTGATACGTCCAAAACGTATCTATAATTTCTGCTTGCTCCATGCATGTTTTGTGTGATATTGCTATGATCTAGATACACTTTCATACACTTTTGATCATATTTGGACTAACCTATTAACTCAGTGCACCCCAGTGCCAATTCCTGTTTTCTGTTGTTTTTCTATTTCAGTTTTCCCCCATATAAAAAGTGCCAGGAAAATTCCGGGAAAAATACAGGAAAAATCAGCGTACAGGAAGCTTCGCGAAGAGCCCGAGTGGGGCCAGAGGGGATCCAGGGGGGGGGCAGGCGGCCACCCGGCACGACCCCACCCTTGGCCGCGCCAGGGGGGCGCCTGGGGCCCCTGGTCTACCTCTGGTTGCCCCCCTTCGCCTATTTATTCTCCGTCACGGGGAAACTCTGAGGACAGAACCCTATTTCACAAACTCGCCTCTGTTCCGCCGCCGCCGCGCTTCCGAGATCGGGAGCACCAGAAGACCTCTTCCCGGCACCCTGCCGGAGGGAGGGCCGACCTCCGGGAGTCTCCTCTCCACCATGGATGCTCCCCGGATGTCTCGTGAGTAGTTTTCCTTGGACCATGGGTCCTTGATCAGTAGCTATGTGATGTTCTCCTCCCCTCTTTGTTCTTCATGGTTTAGACCTCGTGAGATGCCCTACATGATCGAGGCACTTTTGTAATCTTTTTGCTATTGCTATGCTGAGTTTGATGGGATCTGATGGATTATGAGATTATGCTCAGATTGTGATAGAGTAATATATTTGGTTTTTATCTCTTATATTTTTGTTCCTAAGTAATTCTTGCACGTTCTTCGTTGTTGTTTATTGCTTTGGCCAAGTAGTAGGTAGTGACTCCAAGAGGGAACGTTATGCTCGATTGTGGGTTCATGCCCCCCGATGACACGCTTGAGTGACAGAAACATGAGTCTAGGGGATGTGTTGTTTCCACAAGGGGGAAAACAACGGTGCTTGTAACCGCGGTTGCAAGGATTGTTTACTTTACGCAAAGTTCTTTTTAATGCAGTTGTCTGTTGCTTTGGGTTTACACTTTGGGTGGGGCTCGCAACTTAATACTAGCGAGATGTTCTGGAGAGATATCTCAAGGTGGATGATTAGTAGTAGATGCAGTTGGATTACGGTCTACTTATTTTGGCGTACTGCCCGTGCGTTTGAGCCTCTTTCTTTCTTTTGTAGCATAGTTAGCATTGCGGTGCGTTCATAATCCTGTCAATTGCCCTTCTGTAATTTGTTTACCTCGCATAGCAGTTTTATCGTCTTTTGGGAGAGAGAAATCACTAGCGAACATCACGTATCCCGGTCCATATCCTTATTACTGTTTCCACGCTTATTTACTTTCCTGTTTTTTACTTTCAGTTGCTATCATTATCATTTGTGTTTTACCCTTTGTGAACAACAAGACCGGAGAGATTGACAACCTCTCTGAACTTCGTTGGGAACAAAGTTATCTGTGTTTGTGTGCAGGTCCACGTCAGTTGCGCCGCTGACACCTACTTATCAGCTCTGGAGTCCTAATGGAGACAAACCTTGGTATCTTCACTGAGGAAAACTTGCTGCTGCGCTACATCACGCCTTCCACTTGGGGCTCACCAACGAAGGGCGAGAAGCCATCACCTATTCATGAGTACCTTAGTAAAAAATTTAAAGCTGACATTCAGCAGACAAATAGGTCTAAATTTCTGAATCTGATCAGCCCCCTGTACCTTAGGCACTAGTGTAATCACCCCATAATTCAGCCTAGATATATCCATGCCCCCTTTGTGGAAATCCGAGAACATATTCATCATGTCTGATTTAATCAGATCCCAATAGTGCTGATAGAATTCCACATTGAAGCCATCTGGACCAGGTGATTTGTTATGTGCCATATTAAAAATAACCTCCTTTACTTCCTTCTCAGTAAAAGGTTCAATTAGTTTATTATTGTCCATGCTAGATACCATTATAGGGTTATCTATCTGAAGAGAGATTGAGTTACACTCAGATTGTCCAAATAATTTTTTGTAAAACTCTGTTATATATTCCACTATTTCTTTTTCTTCAGTCAGCACGCCCTCTTCTTGATTTAGAGCTGTAATCCTATTCTTTCTCCTCCTACCATTGGCCTTAGCATGTAAATATTTTGTGTTAGAATCTCCTTGTAGGATTTCTTTAACTTTGCCTCTCTGTTTCCACTTAGCCTCTTCCTGGCTCATAACCCTTTCAAGCTGAGCTCTCAGATCAAGCTGCTCTTGCCTCATAGCAACAGTTAAGCCAAAATGCTCACTATGCTTGTCAATCTCATCCAAATTAGTAAGGATATACTTTTTAACTCCCTATACCATGCATTCATGTTTCTGTTCCATCCTTTCAATTTTTTCCGTAACAATCTAATTTTATCTTGCCATATATCTATACTAGAGCCAGTGATACTTGCTTGTCTCCAAGTGTCACAAACCACTTTGTCTATCCCATCTCTTTGTAACCAAGCATTTTCAAATTTAAAAAGTGGTTCAAACTTGGGCAAATCCCCCGAGCATACACACAATGGCACATGATCTGATTTCTCCCTATAAAGAGCTTCCACATTTGTAAGAGGGTATTTTTCCTCCCATTCAGTACAACATAGCACTCTATCTAACTTTTCAAAAGTGGGGTGTTCAAGATGATTCCCCCATGTGTATTGTCTCCCATTTAGCGGGAAGTCAATGAGATTTGATTGTTCAATGATTGCATTAAAAACAAAGCTCCAATGACCCGGGAATCCGGGCTTGTTTTTTTCAGAAGCTTTCCTAATAATATTGAAATCCCCTCCTATCAAGATAGGGTTAACACTTTGTTGCAAAACTCTAGAAAATTATGACAGGAATCTAGCCTTCCTTACTAATTGTGCCTCCCCATATACGAGCACCAAGTCCCAAATGAACTTGCTCTGTGTATCTTGTACAGTAATTTTAATATAGTATTCTCCATCTTCTTGGGTAATCACATCCAAAGTGGTGTAATTTACCCCTAGTAGCAGCCCCCCAGATCTACCTCTAGAGGGAGTGTGGTGCCAATGGTAATCTCTTCCTGCACACAATTTTTACAGGTCAGTTCTACTAAAAGTTTGTCTCATAGTTTCTTGCAGTCCCACAAAATCAACTTTCTTGTCCATAATCATTTCTCTGATGAATCTTTGTTTAGTGTCCCCTCCAAACCCTCTCATATTCCAGAAAATTCCTCTCATTTTTTAAAATTATTTCCCTTTTCTTTTTTCAGTCCAGATTTCCCTGCTTTCTTAACTCTGCAAACTGGTCTCCCCCCAGACATTAGAGGGGAGCCATGTTTTTTATTTGCACTTCCAGAGAATAGGTTTTTAATTTCCCCCCATTCTCCTTCAGGATCAAAATCTTCCTCATCATTTCCAGATAAAAAGTCTTCTAGCTCATTATCCCTTGTTTCAATTTTCCCCTCTGGGGGTATATATATGGTTGTTTTTCTTTTCTTTTCATCTTGTTTTAATAAGTCATATCTAGCAATCTCTATAGACTTAATCAAGTCTATGTTTTTATTGACATTATCAATGTTATTTCCTAAATTCACCCCCACTCCCTTAGCAAGATCAGCTAGCTTATCATTATTTTTATGAATGAAACTAGATTTGGGATACTCACCATAGTTATTTTTTTCTGCAATTCTTTCTTTTGCCAAGTCTTCCATTTTCTTGTCTTCTTTTCCAACCAGCCTGGTAGCCCTCCTCAGATCTTTAACCATCAGCTCTCCCTTCTTGGCCTTCTCAATTTTTTCCCCAAAGGTCATCGATTCCTGGCTTGCACCATAATCCACATCTTCAATGTACTTGTCTGCTCCCAAACCTGCTTCTAATTTATCTCCTAGCAAATCATCATCTTCATCCCCCTCCCTATTTTCCTTATCTTCCAGCTTTTCTCCTATCTGAACTTCCTCCTTTCCTTGTCCCTCAGCCATCTACACAATAATCTCATGTTGTCTCTTCACCTCCATTTCCAGTTTTCTTTTCTCAGCTTCTAATGCAGCTCTCCTCTTACTTTCAATAGCTAGATGAGCTGCATGTTTGACAGATTTTTCTTCAGCCTCCTTAAGTTTCCACTCCAGCTCTGCCCCGGTTTTGTAATTCTTTTTCTTCCTCAGATTTTTTATTTCCCTGGTCTACCTTCTCAGATCTTGTAACCTCCTCATATTGTTTTAGAGACAAACTCCCCAGTGTCACACCACCAGGTCCAGCACCCTCATGAGATTTGTTCCTCTTCTCTGGGTTATGCCCTTTTCCATACAGACCTTCCACATCAATGAACTCAAAGTTTCTTCTCTTGTTCCCTTCAGCTGTTTTGTACCATCCTTGTTCAGCAACACATTCTATGGAAAATCCTATATCAAAGAGCAACATGTCTTTTGTAGTTATCTCAGTCCCAATGGGCACCCTGTATAGATCTCTCACTCCCACTTTGAACCTGATTGCTTCTCTTGCTCCCAGATTTTCCAAATCCACCTCAATTACTGGCCCCAGAGCAGACCCAATCTCACACACCCCCATGTAGTGTCTTAGTGAATCAGGAACCCCTGTCATGTTGGCCCATATAGCATGTAGTTTCCCTTTAGCCATGCTATCTGGTGTTGGATATGTGCCCTAGAGACAAATTAATAAAGATATTTGTCACATATCCGTTTTGTTCATAATACGTTTTATACTGTGCTATAACTGTATTACTTGGAAATACTAATACAGGTGTAGTATAGAACATGGTCCGTAGTTTAACTCGGGTAAACTATCTCATTGGGCAATTGATTGATCAAGCTTTCCTGATCATGGTGACACTTAAGTCCATTGACAATGAGGTCATATCGTTAAGGGGAATGATGTGATGGACTTACACCCACCTAAAGTATTGCAATGTGATCGAGTCACATAGTTCAGCGTTGCTATGACTTTGTAACGTATGGCTTAGTCCTTAGACCGTAATGATCATACGTAATTGTCATCTATGAGGAGACTTTGATTTGTATCCCACCGCCTGACTGAAATATAATGGCTATAACGGTGCACTTTGGGTATTCCGAAATAGATGGTTGGTGAGTATGTTAATAGATCAGAGCGGGATTTGTCAGTCCTTGTGACAGGACAGGTACTCTGGGCCCACTCGGTGATATTGCATCAACACCTTGCAAGGACGTGACTAGGTCACAAGATATGCAATGATCATGGACGAGAGAAGTTGTTTGTTGTGAACGAGATGTGAACACGGTATGTAGGATACCGACGATCAAACCTCGGACAAACAAAGTACCACAGCACAAAGGGATTACGTCGTATCGTTAACGGTTTCCAAAAGCGATCGAAGTTCATTCGATGGAAGCGCAGGGGCTGTCAAGGATTGTAACCAGGTCCAACTGACTAGTCATTGGTCAATGAGAAGAGTCTCGACCATGTCTGCTGTTTCCCGGACCGTTAGGGTGTTACACTTAAGGGCAATCGATGCATAGGATAGTTACGGGATCAATCGGTGAAATAGGAGAAATCACCAGAATATTTCCGGAGGAGGACGGAATGGTTTCCGGATATTTTGAATAGTTCAAAATAAAGTTTAATTGTTTTAATAATGTTTAATTATTTAATTATCTGAATTAAATATTTAAAACATATTAAATAAATTAAAAAATGGGAAAAAGGCTAAATGGGCCCATGGGGCCCATTAAGGGAGGAGGGGGTCTCCCCCCTTGGGCTTGGCGCCAAGGGTGGGGCCCATCCCCCCCTATGGTCGGCGCACTCCCCCCCCCTTGGGAGTTTAGTCCCACATGGGGGAGGGCAGGAGGATCAAACCCCCCTTGGCCTATATAAGGAGGGGTAGCCCCCCTTTTTCCAACACACCAATATCTCCTTCTTCCTCCTTCTCCTTCCCGGAAGTGGACTCCCCTTGTTTGGAGTCTGCACCTGGATTAGAGTTCTCCACCATAAGGCAGGCCGTCGTTCTGCTGGAGTCGGGATCCGTAGCCGTCTTTCTTCCGCTGCTCGCCTGGTTCGGGGCCCGGGAGGAACATCGATTGTACCGTACGTGTATAATCTCTTCGAGGCACTACACCTGTGGTGCTACTTCGTCGCTGGAGGTATACCGGGAGTCATCCTCGCCGGTGGTGGTCTTCTACACGACAGGGAGGTCGTAGTTCTGAGTCTATGCCAACCATGTTCGCAAGAACGTTTCCCTCTTTCGGTCGTCAAAGGAATGAACACCGATTACCTCCGTTAATTTACATCGCCATAGCATAGATCTTGGGTTCGGGTACCGTAGGTATGAAAAATTTGTGTTTTCTGCCCCGTATCCCAACAGTGGTATCAGAACTAGCTATGCGTAGATGTATTGTATGGGTAGAACACATCTAGGATGTGGGCATCGAATCTTCATTCGTTACCCTCCCACGTGTACTCATTTAGCGTTGCGGCAATGTTTGATGAAGCGGCCCCCGACCGACCTTACGCGTTTACGCGAGACTGGTTCCACGCTTGACATATGGCTTGTACCATATAAAGTGGCTGGGGGGGGGTGTCTGTCTCTCTGCATTAGCGATGCGAAGATGTTTGCAATGAAGGGCCCCGACAGAGGTGTAATAGAGACGGATGGGAGACGGTGTTGTGGCATGTTTTTCGCAGGATAGAAACGGTTCTCTCTCTCGAAACCCCTAGCAGCCACGTACAACTTGCACAAGCTAAAGTAGAATGGCGTTTAACTTTGCTTTGCATGAAGGGGGATCATAGGTTGTATGATTTACAATTTTACTTCCTGTTTTATGCTAGTATGCTAGATATATCGACGGTAGCACGAAACAGGACCATCTCTCACAATACCAACATTGTGTTCTCCCTTGGTGGGCACCGCCTGGAAGGTTCTCCCATATGGCTTGATGCTCCGTACATACCGGAGTTGTCCTACATATTAAACGGAGTTCGCATGAGGTTGGGTTCGGCAAGCCTGGCATATGCAGATATGGCCTTGCTGAACAGCTAACATCAAGGTTTGATTGGCAGGCTTGACGTATGTAGATGCGGGCCTGGAACACAGGAGACCGAAAGGTCGAGCACGAGTCACATGCCTGATGTGATTGGCTTAGAGGCCTACCTGGTTCGCATACTGATGGCCGTGACGATCGGGGGAGGTATGGGGGCTGGGATTGTGTAATCAATTAATTAAATTGAGAGGTGTTTATCTAAGTGGGAGCTTTCTAGAATTTTGAGATTAAATTGAAACTCCACATTATGAACAAAAGTCTAAATATGTATTCTTGTGAATCAACCTTGTAGATGGCAGCACCTCGCCCCTCGTTCAACTTAGGATCATTCCTAGAGAAAGATAAGCTAAAAACAGATGGGACAAACTTCACCAACTGGTTCCGCACACTGAGGATTCTCCTCGTTCCCCTCAAGATGGCATACGTACTAGAGGACGCGTTAGGTGACGCACCAGCAGATGATGTCAGTCAGGACGAGAAGAATGTCTATCTCTCCAGGACTGATGATTACAACCTTGTCCAGAGTGGCATGCTCTACTCCATGGAGGCTGAGCTGCAGAAACGCTTTGAGAAGATGGGTGCATATGAGATTATCACCGACCTCAAGGCGGTCTTCGCACCTCAAGCCAGGGCTGAATGGTACGAGGCTTCTGAAGCTTTCTTCTCAGCAACGATGGACGAGCACGGGAGCGTGAGTGAGCACGTAGTCAAAATGTCTGGCTACGTTCAGCGCTGGAATGCTCTGGAATGCCAGATTTCAGATGAACTTGCTGTTGATAGGGTGTTGCAGTCGCTTCCCCCTAGCTACAAAGGCTTTGTGCTGAACTACAACATGCAGGGGATGACCAAAACCCCTTCTGAGTTGTTCGCCATGCGGAAAAGCGCCGAGGTTGAGATCAAGAAGGAGCACGCCGTCTTCATGGTCAATAAGACCACTGACTTCAAGAAGTCAAGCAGGCGGGAGAAGGCCAAGAGAGGTGACCCCAAGAGGGATGGCAAGTCAGTTGCCGCTCCTCCCAAGGCACCCAAGCCTAAACCCGGAGTGGAGTGCTTCTACTGCAAGGGTGAAGGTCACTGGAAACGCAACTGTCCCAAGTACCTAAAGGACAAGAAGGCTGGCAAGGTCGCCAAGAGAGGCGAAGGTATATTTGATATACATATTGTTGATCTTCTCTTGACAAGCGTCGGGAACACATCCTGGATATTTGATACAGGATCTGTCGCTCATATTTCTAATTCCATTCAGGGACTAAGGAATAGGAGACGCTTGCTCAAAGATGAAGTGACGATGCGCGTGGGGAATGGCTGTCAGATTGAAGTCTTGGCGGTCGGCACGAAGCATCTTAGTCTCCCTTCGGGATTGGTTTTAGTTCTGAATAATTGCTACTATGTACCCGCGTTGAGTGTGAACATCGTTAGTGGCTCTTGCTTGAAGCGAGACCACTATTCTTTTAAGTCTGATACAATTGGTTGTTCGATTTATAAGGATGAAATGTTTTATGTTCACGCACCGGAGTTGCATGGTTTATTCGTACTTGATCTCGATGGTGACGTGTGTCACATTAACAATATTGAGGCCAAAAGATTGAAGAATGATGAAAATCACATGAAGATGTGGCATTGCCGACTTGGTCATATTGGTATAAAGCGCATGGAGAAGCTCCATAAGGATGGACTTCTTGAGTCATTGGATTTTGGATCCCTTGATACATGTGAACCATGCCTCATGGGCAAAATGACAAGGACTCCATTCAATGCCATAATGGAGCGTGCGGATGTCTTATTGGGATTATACACTCGGATGTATGTGGACCCATTAACGTCCCCACTCGCAATGGTCTTCGTTACTTCGTGACCTTTACTGATGACTTGAGTAGATATGGGTATATTTACTTGATGAAGCACAAGTCTGAAACCTTTGAAAAGTTCAAGGAATTTCAGAATGAGGTCGAAAATCAACTCGGAAAGAAAATCAAGCACCTTCGATCGGATCGTGGTGGCGAGTATTTGAGTCACGATTTTGGCAATCATCTGAAGTCTTGTGGCATAGTACCAAAGCTTACGCCGGCAGGCACATTTCAGAGAAACGGTGTGGCTGAGCGACGTAATCGAACCCTATTGGATAGCATACGATCGATGATGTCTCATACTGATTTGCCTGTGTCATTCTGGGGGTATGCATTAGAAACTGCCGTTCATATTCTTAATAGGGCACCATCCAAATCCGTAAAGACAACACCATTTGAAGAATGGCATGTCACAAAACCTAAGTTGTCTCACCTTAAGATTTGGGGTTGTGAGGCTTATGTTAGGAAACTACAGCCTGACAAACTTGAGTCCAAGGCGGATAAGTGCATCTTTGTGGGCTATCCCAAGGAAACTTGTGGATACACCTTCTACAACAAGTCTGACAGCAAAACAATTGTTGCCAAGACGGGACACTTTCTTGAGAAGGAGTTTCTCGCGAAAGAGTTGAGTGGGAGGAAAATAGACCTCGATGAAGTGACTGACCAATCACTCCAATTGGAAGAAACGGCTACAGAAATTGTTCTGGAACCATCTTCCATAGTAGGAGCTGAAGAGAATGGCCAGAACGACATTCATAACGATCATGACATTGATGATGATCATGATGATAATGAAGAGGAACCTTTTATGCCACGTAGGTCATCAAGAGTCCGTCAACCTACTGAGTTTTACGGAAAGCTTGTGAATGCAATCTCGGCTGATGAGTCGGATGAACCTACAAGTTACAAAGAAGCAATGGAGGGACCCGAGTCCAAGAAATGGCTTGAAGCCATGAAATCCGAAATAGACTCCATGTACACCAACAAAGTATGGACTTTGGTGGATATTCCCGAGGACCGCAAGGCCGTCGAGAATAAATGGATTTTCAAGAAAAAGACTGACGCAGACAGAAACGTATCTGTCTACAAAGCTCGACTTGTCGCGAAGGGTTTCCGACAAATTCAAGGAGTTGACTACGAGGAGACGTTCTCTCCTGTAGCGATGATAAAGTCTATTCGGATCCTACTAGCAATAGTTGCATATCATGATTACGAGATATGGCAGATGGATGTGAAAACTGCATTCCTAAATGGAAACATTGAGGAAGAGTTGTATATGATGCAACCAGAGGGGTTTGTCAATCCAAGGAACGCTGGTAAGGTGTGCAAGCTTCAACGGTCCATCTATGGGTTGAAGCAAGCATCTCGGAGCTGGAATCTTCGATTTGATGAGGTCATTAAAGATTTTGGATTTGTCCAAAACGTCGAAGAGTTCTGCGTCTATAAGAAACTGAGTGGGAGCTCTGTAGCATTCCTTGTGTTATATGTAGATGACATATTACTAATAGGGAACGATAAGAAATTCTTAGAGGAAGTGAAGGAATATCTGAATGGACAATTTTCCATGAAGGACCTAGGTGAAGCTGCGTACATATTAGGGATTAAGATCTATAGAGATAGACCTAATCGACGGTTGGCCTTGAGTCAGAACACTTATATTGACAAGATATTGAAAAGGTTCAAAATGGATGACTCCAAGAGAGGTCTCTTGCCAGTTATAAAAGGTGTCAAATTAAGCGTTACTCAATGCCCAACCACAAGAAAAGAGAAGGAGGAGATGTCCTCAAAGCCCTATGCCTCAGTCATAGGTTCTCTCATGTATGCTATGTTATGTACTAGACCGGATTTAGCGTTGGCCATTAGTATGACTAATCGCTACCAGAGTAACCCGGGAATGGCTCACTGGACAGCAGTAAAGAACATCCTTAAGTACTTAAGAAGAACCAAGGATCTCTTTCTCGTTTATGGAGGAGTTGATGAGGAGCTCACCGTAAAAGGTTACGTTGACGCAAGCCTCGGCTCAGATCTAGATGACTCGAAATCCCAGACGGGATATGTTTTCATGTTGAACGGTGGCGCAATTAGCTGGAGGAGCGGCAAACAGTCAGTCGTCGCTCAATCTACAATGGAGTCGGAGTATATTGCCGCTTGCGAAGCGTCAAACGAGGCGCTGTGGCTGAAGTAGTTCGTGATCGAGCTTGGCGTCTTTCCCAGTTGCACTGACCCCGTGGGAATCTTCTGCGACAACACAGGTGCCATTGCTAACGCGAAGGAGCCAAGAACTCACTCTACAGCCAAGCACATCCTCCGAAAGATCCATGTGACGCGAGACTACGTCAGGGATGGACACACTAGGATTCACAAGATACATACGGATCTGAACGCAGCAGACCCGATGACTAAACCTCTTCCACAGGGAAAGTTTGAAGAACACCGAGAGACCATTGGTGTTAGATACATACCTGATGTAAACTAGTGTAATTTGTACTCTAGTGCAAGTAGGAGACTGTTGGATATGTGCCCTAGAGACAAATTAATAAAGATATTTGTCACATATCCGTTTTGTTCATAATACGTTTTATACTGTTCTATAACTATATTACTTGGAAATACTAATACAGGTGTAGTATAAAACATGGTCCGTAGTTTAACTCGGGTAAACTATCTCATTGGGCAATTGATTGATCAAGCTTTCCTGATCATGGCGACACTTAAGTCCATTGACAATGAGGTCATATCGTTAAGGGGAATGATGTGATGGACGTACACCCACCTAAAGTATTGCAATGTGATCGAGTCACAAAGTTCAGCGTTGCTATGACTTTATAACGTATGGCATAGTCCTTAGACCGTAATGATCATACGTAATTGTCATCTATGAGGAGACTTTGATTTGTATACCACTGCCTGACTGAAATATGCTGGCTATAACGGTGCACTTTGGGTATTCCGAAATAGATGGTTGATGAGTATGTTAATAGATCAGAGCGGGATTTGTCAGTCCTTGTGACAGGACAGGTACTCTGGGCCCACTCGGTGATATTGCATCAACACCTTGCAAGGACGTGACTAGGTCACAAGAGATGCAATGATCATGGACGAGAGAAGTTATTTGTTGTGAAAGAGACGTGAACACGGTATGTAGGATACCGACGATCAAACCTCGGAAAAACAAAGTTCCGCGGCACAAAGGGATTACGTCGTATCGTTAACGGTTTCCAAAAGCGATCGAAGTTCATTCGATGGAAGCGCAGGGGCTGTCAAGGATTGTAACCAGGTCCAACTGACTAGTCATTGGTCAATGAGAAGAGTCTCGACCATGTCTGCTGTTTCCCGGACTGTTAGGTGTTACACTTAAGGGCAATCGATGCATAGGACAGTTACGGGATCAATCGGTGAAATAGGAGAAATCACCGGAATAGTTCCGGAGGAGGACGGAATGGTTTCCGGACATTTTGAATAGTTCGAAATAAAGTTTAATTATTTTAATAATGTTTTATTATTTAATTATCTGAATTAAATATTTAAAACATATTAAAAAATTAAAAAAATGGGAAAAAGGCTAAATGGGCCCATGGGGCCCATTAAGGGAGGAGGGGGTCTCCCCCCTTGGGCTTGGCGCCAAGGGTGGGGCCCATCCCCCCTATGGCCGGCGCACTCTCCCCCCCTTGGGAGTTTAGTCCCACATGGGGGAGGGGAGGAGGATCACACCCCCCTTGGCCTATATAAGGAGGGGTAGCCCCCCCCCTTTTTTCCAACACACCAATATCTCCTTCTTCCTCCTTCTCCTTCCTGGAAGTGGACTCCCCTTGTTTGGAGTCTGCACCTGGATTGGAGTTCTCCACCATAAGGCAGGACGTCGTTCTGCTGGAGTCGGGATCCGTAGCCGTCTTTCTTCCGCTGCTCGCCTGGTTCGGGGCCCGGGAGGAACATCGATTGTACCGTACGTGTATAATCTCTTCGAGGCACTACACCTGTGGTGCTACTTCGTCGCTGGAGGTTTACCGGGAGTCATCCTCGCCGGTGGTGGTCTTCTACACGACAGGGAGGTCGTAGTTCTGAGTCTACGCCAACCATGTTCGCAAGAACGTTTCCCTCTTTCCGCCGTCAAAGGTATGAACACCGATTCCCTCCGTTACTTTACATCGCCATAGCATAGATCTTGGGTTCGGGTACCGTAGGTATGAAAAATTTGTGTTTTCTGCCCCGTATCCCAACATCTGGAGCCCAGAAATCCACTGTTATCACCACTTCTGTCCCTAACAGTGTGAAGTTCTTGAAATTTTTCAACTCCACCAATTTTTCTTTATTAGGGAACCTCATCAGAAAGGTGTTGGCATCTTGCATCTTAGCTCTCCATTCCCAATTCCAGTTAAACATAGCATGGGAACCATCAGCTAGATTTGTTTCATTTAGCACCCCAGACATCACAGTGATCATAGCCATAGGGTTTTCTTGTTCAGGAGAGTACACCTCCCTAGTGTTCTGAATCAACAGACAACCTAATACTTTGGCTCCATATCCCACATATTTGGCCACAGGTTTTGGCTGTTTAAGCACAACGCAATCAACAGTTCTGTGTGAGTCTCTATTGCAGGCCACACAATGTACATTGACCTTGCAATCTTTGTTCACATGTCCCATTTGCTTGCATCTCCCACAGATTGTTTCCTTTTGCTTCCCCTCTCTTCCTTCTGTTTTTGGGTTCAACTCATGCCCTTTGACATTGGTAGTCAGATTACTGGTCTTTGGAATGTTGGACACCAAGTACTGGTATTGGGGACTCACTTGCTCCTGTATGCTGCTCTGACCCACATTTCCACCTGCAGGTATCACCTGAAACTGTCCTGGAAATTGCTGGATCTGAAAGGGCATCCCCATCTGCTGCCCTCCATATATACCAGTGCTTTGAATATATCCTCCCCAGGCAGTTGGACTGCATACTGCTATGGTGCAATATGCCCAACAGCAGCTGAGTTTTGATTCCCCCCACCTTGAGAGTTAGCCCCAGAACTATGAACCACCTCTTGATCTCTGCTGATAGAAGGCCCAGTAACTCCTTGAATCCCAGCTGAGCTCCCAGAGTTGCTGTCTCTCACCTCTACCCCTAAGTTCCTGTCCTCCTCCCTCTCTTTGAATCTGCCCTCCCTGTTGTAGTCAGATCTTCCACCCCAAAATCTTCCTCTGTTGTTGTATCCAAACCCTCTGCCTCTATCTCGCCATCCTCTTCCAGCTCTGCCCATCCATCCTCCATTTTTTCTCCCAGCCATGTCTTCTTGCTCACTCTCAGCCTCTTCTTCGCCGCCGTCACTAGAGGTGTAGGAGAGTGGGGGAGGAATTAGATAGGGTTTCCCCCCTCCTCTATGTCTCTAGTTTTTATACGGTCCCAGACGTGCTCTTCCACATGGACCTGGGCCTTTTCGGCATGGGCCGAATCGTGCCCATCTTCCATAGTTTTTCCAGGTTCCTGCTTATCTTTCTCCCTTTCTCCCATTTTTTGTATTAAATCATTTATATCCTCAATATATTCCAACATCGGGATTTTTTTAATAATCTCCATCCCTTTATTATCAATTGTCTTTATGTTCTCTTTTCTTTTTTCTAATTCAAAAAAATCGTCACCTTCAATCCTTGTAAGGTGTGTTTCTATTCTGATTAAATCTCCTAATGCAGGATATAAAGGTTTTGATCTGATCAGAGCATCTTTTATTTTTTCACAATGTTGCTTACCCCAACTGGGGGAGTGAACCCTAGTAAATTCAGGATAATACAATTTTTTTCCACCTTGCTCATAAGAATCTCCCAAAGGATTTATTCTTTTCAAATCACCTCGTTTTTGTTTCAAAATTCGTTTGTCTTTTTCTTGTTTCTTTTATCAATCAAGCCAAGCTCCCCTAATTTTTCCTTGTTTCCACTTCAAACAAAATAACAAGCAGGCGAACAACGCTTACCTCGATCAGTCAGCTCCTCCCGCTCGGAATCCTCTGAGCTTTCTCCAGCCAGCACCCAGAACCTGGTGCCAGCCGTCGACTTGCTCAAGAACGGGGAGGCGCCTGACCTCCCGTCAGACGAGAAGACCGGCGAGGTTGAACCATCGAGCGCAGCTTCATCTTGGCCTCCTGCTTCAGATCCTGTTTCGGTTTCTTGGACGGTCCCGCTCCAGCATCTCCGCTCCCCTGCTTCCTTGGTGCTTCCCCTTCTGCTACTCCCGCTTCCTTCTTCACAGTGCGCGTGAATCTGTGCTTCATCCTTCACAGCTCGAGATCGATTGGCATTTCCTTGCAGCCCGGCTCCACTTTCTTGTTCGGATTCTCTATCTCTACCACCTCCACTTCTTCCTCCGGATCCAGCAGCACCGGGCGATGAATGCTGCCCGGCGCCGCTAGAGCCATCACCATCCGTGGTGTAGCTGCAGTCTTCCCAGATCGGAAATCTTTCCACCTCGTCCGCTGCCCTGGATCCGCAGACTCCGCCTCCTGCATCGCCCACAGCAGCATCTCGATTGTGTTGAGACCCCCCTCCTTGAACTGAAGCACAAAATCTCAATCGACCATATCAAACGCTTTCGAAATATTCAACATAATTAGAAAAGCTAAGTCCCCCAAAGCATGCAAATGCTTCCGATGATGTGATTTCAGTGGGAGGAGACTTTCCGTCGAAGAAGAGGTGGTGACTTCGTTAATCTCAAGATAATGTGCTGGCTCAGTATTGCGAAGATGCTCATAGAGATATGGTGTGCGTGTGCGCGTTCATAGGGGTGAGTGTATACTTGTGTATATGAGTGTCTGCGTTGTACTGTTTTCTCTCAAAAAAAAACTGTCTTTCTTAGATAGCATAGTGACTAACGAATTATTGATTGCCTGGAGACCACACATCCCCGCCTCCCAGAGAAGGCCTCGATCGCACACAACATGTCTAGATCGATGATTATCCCAGAAAGCCGTGTAAATTTTTTCTAGGAACCCATCTAGCCCCGGTGCCTTCTCCGGTGGTATCCACTTGGTCATGACGAGGATTTCCACCTTAGTAATTGGTGCCTCTGGGTGAGATAGATCCATCGTGGGCAGCTCTAATCTGATGAGATCAAGAGTGAAGGCCTTGCCGCTGGAAGCACTAAAAATGTTGCCAAAGAAATCGTCCACCGCAATTGCAAGGTCGTTCTCTGCCGAGGATGTAATCCCATCTACGCTTAGTAGGGTGATTGCATTTTGCCTCCTCCTATGGCTCGCATGCTGGTGGGAAAGTTTCGAGTTAACATCTGCCTCACGCAACGTGAGCAACCGAGAACGTCGATGCGTGATCAGGTTTCCTAGAGATCTCTAGCTGAGCAGTTTTTTCTTCAAGGTTCTCCTTAGATCTAGTTCCTCCACCAAAAGGTTCTTATCTTCCATGCCAATGTCCAAAGCAGTAGGTGACGTCGATCGCCACGAGCTAGAGATGTTGTCATTTCTATTACTAATTCACCTTGATAGAGCTTTGGTCATAACTCTGAGTTTGTAGTCCAACGTCGTAAAAGAATTACCACCGGAGGGAACGAATAGCCAAGCCAAGCGAATTGTTTATTGAAAACCCTCAACTTTCACACAGAAACATTCAAAGAGAAAATGCTTGATCGTGTGCATCTTGGCATCAAACTAGAGCAACAACGAGCAATGATCAGATGTAGTTGTGCTGATGATACAGAGGAAGTAGGAAGGCAAGAGCCCATTCTGAGCGAGGGTGGTGCGGGGCACCCGGATGAGCGGAAGTGCGCCACCAGATCCGATCCTCCGCGGCGGCGGCTCGATCCCGGCGGTGAGCGACAGCGGATAGTTAGTGTTGGAATTGTTGCATCTCGGATCATGGATGGCGGCATGGAGGAACATGGTGGACTGGCCGGTTGCAAGTGATCGGTCCTCCGGTCAGATCTGATCTGGTCGGAGTGGCTTTGATCGCTCCGCGGCGATGGAGATCGACGACGGTCCGTGCGCACGATGCGAGATGGAGGTTCCGAGTAGCTCCTGGTGAAAACCATGCCCTCGGCTAGGGGCCAAGGCCGGCGATGGCGGCGTTCTCCTGCGTCGTTTCCTTCTTGAAGACATTGCCGTGGAGATGCTACATACCGATATCTGCTACCTCCAGGGGAAACCCTAGATCGGTCGATCGGATGATGGCAGCCCTTTTGTGTTGTTCCCCCTTGGGGGCATGAGTCTTGGAGGTGTGCATCGGATCGAGGGACCAGCGGATGGTTTCAACGGTGGAGCGGCGTTTCATGCCACACATCGAAGACGTGGAGTCACGGCGGCATGGTGCAGCAGGGTCTCGACGACGGATATGTGTTGATGAACGCGCGAAGGGAGATGGCGTCGTCTGGCGCTATGGTGGCATCGACGACAGGCCTGGCGAGGTCGATGCATCAGTTCTCCTCTGAAGATGGACCGGTGGAAGATGGTGGCGACGACATCTGCAGCGTGCGCATGTGGTGCTCGCTAAAGGTGTGCCGAACCGGTGTGTGACCCAGACCCGGCAGTGCGGCTTGGTTCGGGCCTCCGGCTTTAGATGTTGGATTTTGGTGTAAGGTTTGGGTATGCGACCCCGACATTTACACCCCTTCATCAATAGGATAGGGGTAGCGACTTTTGTTGTTAAGTTGGTAGCTTTAGACTTATTGATGTATTACTTTGTAAGGTTTTGATGAATAATTAATAAAATGGCCGTATGCATCGTTCTGATGCAGAGGCCGGGGGTCATCCTTCATTTCCAAAGAAAAAAGAGCCCATTCTGCAGTGTTGCATTATCACACTCGTTTGACCAAGTATTAGGACTACAATTGAGATATAGCTCTTTCAGTCCAACCGTGTTTATTAAGAGGCGAAACCTGACCATCATCCTTCTTTCCTAGGTTGGCGTCTCTCTTGTCCATTGCATCCACAATGAGGTTGAAGTCTCCCACTATGGCCCATGACACAACATGCATATGTTGCTCCTCCAGTTCTCGAAGAAACTACACCCTTCCTTGGTCAAGTTGAGAACCTTAGACCCAGTCAACAACCACTATGGACCATCCACTGGCTTCACCAACACTGTGATCATGTTATCGATCACATGTGCGTGTTTCCACCGCCGACAGAACGATTGACAAAATCATATTTGGGTTATTACCAAGGCATTCTTTGATAACATTGATGTCGCAACTTTAAGTTTTGTTTCCTACAGAAAAACAAGGTTGGTTCGCACTGAGTTCACCAGCTGGTAGAACTCATTGCACTTTACTGGTGCATTTAGACCTTGAACATTCTACACTAGCTAATAGTTTTAGGAGTCATGAAGCCATAAAGAAAGACCCAACGTGAGCAAACTTTTAGCTAATAGCTGGAAGTACCCTCTGAGTTGAGGTTTTTGACCTCCAACGTGATCAGATCACATTGTGAATTTCATTATCGAAATGCTGCACCGGATCTGCTCCTTGTGGAGGTGGAATATTTTGTCCAGCATAGAAGAGGTGAAGGCGCACTCCATGAATCGCCAACTCAATCAGATCGTGTTTCACCTCCGCACTTTCTTGTCCGTCAAATCCAGGGCGAGACTGATGAGACGAGTCCGAGTAGGTCATTCTTGGTTCCGCCTCCATGACTCAGAGCTTCTGTACTGCAAACTCTTCACAAAAGAGGCAAACGAGGAAAGTTTTGACCAACTCATCACGCCTTGACCCAGAACTCCATGGCTCGGATTGATGATGCCAGATTCCGCATCAAAAAGCTTGATAGAGTCATGCGTAGCTCTGACATCGACATGCCCCCGCGTCGCACAAACCTGGACAATCGTGTAAAGGAAGTTCAAACCTGGACAAAAATATCCAGGTAATCCAACCCAAGTTCATCTTTCTTTATGAACAAACCGTTAAATGACCTCAGATTGAGAATATTTTCTATGGGGTATGATGTTATGTCCTAAAACGCATGCGTACGAAGTTTGAGTATATTGAAAGGTGCTCTTCACCGTCGCACCGTTATCAACCCCCAAAAATTTCAGACGCAGCCCTGGATTCCCACACAAGAGATTCTATTCTTCCAGGCGTTTGAGTAGGATATCACACACACGCACATAACGTTCACAAGCCCAATGGCTCAACAATTGGCCATTCATGTTCCTCACCGCATCAAGTCTGTACTGCGGACACTCCTACGGCGTGATTGGATTACAATGTACCCCGTACATGCATGCGGTGGATAGAACACGCATGAGAGGATCACTATTTCTTCTGCTATTACCCAACTCTCATCGGACAAGATGGTTTCCGCGATTTTTCCGATACCTCCCACTCGTAGATTGAATAGGCATTTGAAATTTATTTCCATCAAGGAGAGACTTTATTGCCACACCAAAAATTAAAGAAATAATATTAAGATGAAGCCTAGATTGTGACTATACTTATTGAAAAACCATGAGCCCGTGACCCATGATCGACTCAGCGTGGGTGTGTGTGATCATGTGCTGTGACATGCGAAGGAGTTGGGGTGATTTTATAGGGAACGGGTCATGTGTGCGCACATGGCCTTAAAACATTTCATCAGCCAAAGAATCACGCGGTTGCCTGCAAAATATCTTTTTTTTTACAACACAAGCTTGTATAGTACATATAAAGTACTTCACGTTTTGAATCAGAGGCAACTTAGTCATTACTCAAGGCACTATATGCACTTGAATACATGGGCCACAAAAAATACTAGTCATCTCGTGAAACAAAAAACACTTGAATACATGGGCCAAATAGGCTATGACTTTGGTGAACGATTGGGATTGGAAGCGAAAACACGGGAGTCAAACTGGCAATTCCACTCCAGCCCCGATGGATGGTGGTGACTCGTCCTCGTCACCATCGATACTTGCTCGAGCACTAGCCACGCACGCAGTACTGACTCATGTCTTTATTTGTGTACATATTACACATGATAAACAAACAAAGTCTGTGTATACGCTTTATTGTGTCTTTTTTTTGAGGTTTAACAACATCCTTCCCTAAGATAACACGTTTACAGGCATATGGAGATAACAACATCCTTCCCTAAGGATGCTTTAGCTAAAGCATGGGTTTCAAAATTATGCTTTCTTCCTTCGAACTTGAAGATAGCTTGATTGACTTGGTCTTGCCGATGCTTGATATCTTTGGGTACTAGCAATTCACTGAAAATAAGATCAGGTACTAGCAATTCACTGAAAGGAAGTTGCTGCCTTATCAATCATAACAATTTGATGAGCCGAGAAGGACTTTAAAGTCAATTATTTTTTGGTTATGGTTGATAAGGCAGCAACTTCCTTTCAGTGAATTGCTAGTACCTGATCTTATTTTCAGTGAATTGCTAGTACCTGATCTTATTGTCATCTTCATCAAATTGTTTCCTTGAGTAATGGCTATACGCAAAATGTCTTGAATTTTCATCTAGAGGATATTCAGTTTTTTCTTCTTCCCTTTTAGGCCCCTTTTCCACTAATATGTCTCTGGCTTTGTTATCAAGACTACCCCAATTGATTGGGTCATAAATATCCACAGTGTTAACCGGTTCATCATCAACACTATCAGATTCAACATCAGATGAATTAAATATGGGGTCATGATCACTCACATGGGCATCATCCTGATTGGCATTAGCTTGGCCATCCGCAAGAACAATTGCCAACTCGTCTGGATTTTGTGAAGTACTCGTGTCCCTCTTATAATATTTAAAGATGGATCCGCTTGATTTTGCTATCTTCTCATCTTCTTCCTTCTTCCTTTTTCTTTTTTCACTTCCGGATGGATACTTTCTAGTTGACATGATGATCCTGACATTAGAAGAAACAAGTAAATTTTATAATCAGCATGAAGCTATAAAGATATTAGATCAATTATAGAAGTAATTTTTGATCGCCTAACAGAGAAATTAGACTTTCAATTTAGGGTATACCTCGGTTAACTCTCTCCCCGTCAGGCGAGCGCCGTGCGGCTGAGGCGCAGGGCGGCAGGCGCAGGCGCAGAGCTCCTGGAGGGCGGCAGCAGCAGGGGCGACTAGGGCCGGGCGCTGGAAGTCTGGCGACTGGCGAGTGGCGATTTGATTGACCCTGACCTGCTGTCTATCTGACGTATAAAAAGAAACGCCAGAGAAACCGAACACGGCTTGGAGTTGGATCGATCTCCTATTCTCCTCCTACCACGATGTACGCACGTATCTGTGACTCTGTGTCTGTTTCGGCTGCACGCGCATGTATCTGTGTCTGTTTCGGCTTGGGCTTTTTTTAAGAAATAAATAATCATGCTGCATGTTGGGCCGACCAACTAGGCAACTAGCCTAGCCAGCTAATTACAACGACAGATCACAGATCACAGCGACGGCGTCTCGGTTGATTAAAGTCTGGGGCTGAACCTACTGACACACCTATACCTATACGTTGCATGCATACCTGGGTGGGGGCCCCTGACTTTTTGGGGCCCGGGGCGGCCGCCCCATTCGCCCCCCCCCCCCCAGGGCCGGCCCTGCCTGGGTGTGTGACTGTGTGGTGCAAGTGTCGAGGGAAGTCAGGGAATGGGTTACTTTTATAGGATGCTAGCATTTCATTCCCGCGAGAGTAGATCTTTTCTTGTTGCCGCTCGGCGGTCTTGTCTAAACCTTCTTCCTTATTCAATGAAATGGCAAATCTTTTGCCTTGTTTCAAAAAGATATGGCTGGTGGTATCCTCTTCAAGAGAGTGATACACATTACAGAGTAGGTCTGCTATTGTACCACACCATCAAGAAGATTGAATCTCCCATAAAAATAATAGAACTTTGTTAATAATACACATGTATACTATTCAGAAGATGCATTTAGAATTAGATACCTGAATCTGCCGAACTCCTCTCCTTTCTCCTCTCCCGTGTGGCGGCGCCGCGCCACACCGGAGAATCCCCCGTCCCCTCCGCCCCCGAACTCCTCCTCCCTTGAGTCCCCTACCGCCGCTGCCGCTGGGTTCGTCGCAGGGCCTTGCCCGTATGGCAGGCCGGCGGTGGCGGCGGCCTTCCTCCACCAAGATCGGATCGGGGCGACGGCGACTCGTCCTGGCCTGATCTGCAGCATTGGTGCGGGTCGGTGGCGACCTGGGAAGGCCTGCTGGTGACGGAGGCGGGCCAGTGGCGGCGGCGGGTGGGCGCATCGGACACAGATGGGTTTCGGCGGCAGACCGGCGGCGGCCCTCGCCTTTCCTCCTTGGGTCAACGGCTCATTTCTGGGGCTGGTCTCGCATCAGGAGGACGGTGGTGGTGGCGGTCTCCTCCTTCACCGCAGTGGGTCGGCCTGCTTCCGGCGGTGCGGCGTGACGGAGATGGTGGGACACCACCGGTCGCCTTCGCCTCTCCTACACTGTCGTTCCTGTTGGGAGTGGTCTCGTGGCGTCGGGGCCTGGCAGTGGTCCTAGGGTTACTCTGACGTCAAGACGAAGAACTACCGCGCGTCTGTCCTATTTGATTTGGCCGGAGTGTCGGGTTCCGGAAGGCTCCGCCATCGATCTCCCACTGGCGTTAATGCCTAGAGATTGCTGGATCGGGTGGTATCCGGTCGTGCCGAAAAAACCGGTGCGAAGCTCTACTCTGTTGCCATCATGGGCAAATCCATGGTGAAGTCAGAGGGAGAATGTCATGAAAGTTGTGATCGAAGGACCGACAATGGTGTTCAGAGCCTTTGCGTTGATGAGGAACTAGCTCAGAGTTTCAGGAATTGTGGCAGTAGTATGTAAGCGGGGGCGACAACACAGGCGAAGTTCAAAGTCCTACCTTTCAGGGTGAAAATCTAAGGTGTGGCCTTAATTGGTTGTGCCTGGCAATGGTCTTGCTGAAGACATTGTTTTGAGAGCGGAGACTATCTTCAGGGTGAAAACCCAAGGTCTGGCCTTAATTGGTTGTGCCTGGCACTGACCTTCTTGAAGGCGTTGCTTTTGAAGAATTGGACATCAGGTGTTGGCTTGGTGGTGGTTGTGCTGCGGCTGCAAGGATTGTAACTCTGTAGGGGCCTATTCTTTTTATTTCTTCTCTTTTTCTTTTGGTTGGCTGAGTGCATCCGTAGTGCCTTTTGGGCATTGTGTAGTTGCAGAGGCCGGGTGTAATTGGTATCTCTTCGATATTAATATATTCTCCTTTTCCAAAAAATGTATACTATTATATATAATCCTATTATATTTTCTTTTGTTTTCCATTTTCACAATATAATCTCATAGAAGGGTCATTATGTATGTATGTATAATAATAATAATAATAATAATAGACCCATGTCCTTCGTTGCAGCTCAAAACCCATCTTCTCCATGACTTGAAGCCAAAAACCTAAGTCCATCGTATCAAACACTTTCGAAATATTCAACATAATCAAACAAGCTAAGTCCCCCAAAGCATGCAAACGCTTGGCATACCTTGGACAACCATGAAACTGTCATGTAATGCTGTCCCCTGACAAACACACTTTGATAGGAGCCCACCTGCTTGGGCAGATCCGACACTACTCAATTTGTCGACGCCTTGAAGAAATTTCTGATAGCTCCCATGCACCACGGTGACTAGCTAGAAGTCCTTCAACTCAACAACATTGTCTTTCTTAGAGAATTATTGATTGCCTAAGTCTACACATCCCCCTCCTCCTAGAGAAGGCCTCGATCGCGTGCAACATGTCTAGATCGATGATATCCCAGAAAGCCGTGTAAAATCTTTCTAGGAACTCATCTGGCCCAGTGCCTTCTCTGGCGATCAACTTAATAACGAATAGGATTTCCACCTCAGTAATCGGCGCCCCTAGGTGAGATTGATCATTGGTACCCTTGCCGCTGGAAGCACTAAAAATGTTGCCAAAGAAATCGTCCACCGCAGTTGCAAGGTCGTTCTCTGCCGAGGATGTGATCCCATCTACGCTTAGTTGGGTGATTGCATCGTGCCTCCTCCTATGGCTCGCATGCTGGTGGAAAAATTTCGTGTTATCATCTCCCTCATGCAACATGAGCAATCGAGAACGTCGACGTGATCATCTTTTCTAGACAGCTCTAGCTAAGCAGTTTTTCTTCAAGGTTCTCCTTAGATCTAGTTCCTCCGTCGAAAGGTTCTTATCTTCGAGGCCAATGTCCAAGCAGTAGATGACCTCGATCGCCATCAGGATGTGAATTTTGATGTTGCCATTTCTCTTACTAATCCGCATTTATAGAGCTTTTGTCATAACTCTGAGTTTGGAGTTCAACGCCGTAAACGAATTCCCGCCATAGGGAATGGATAGCCAAGGCAAGCACATTGTTTATTGAAATCCCTCCACTTTCAAGCAGAAACATTCAAAGAGTACTTGACCGTGTGCATATTGGCATCCAAGTAGAGCAACAACGAGCGATTATCAGATGTAGTTGTGCAGATGTAGTTGTGCTGATGACATAGAGGAAGCAGGAGGGCAAGAGCCCCTTCTACTGTGTTGCCTTATCGCCCTTGTTTGACCAAGTATAAGGACTACCGTTTAGATATAGGTCTTTCAGTCCAAGCGAGTTTGTTAAGCGGCGAAACCTGACCATCATGCTTCTTTCCTAGATTGGCGTTCCTCTTGTCCATTGCGTCCACAATGAGGTTGAAGTCTCCCACTATATGTTCCATGACCCAGCATGCAGATCTCAGGGCTCCTCCAGTTCTCGAAGAAACTACACCCTTTCTTGGTCAAATTGAGGACCTTAGACCCAGTCAACAACCACTACACACCATCCACTAGCTTCAAATATATTTGAAATAAAATCATCATTAATTAGTACTTACACAAACTACAATTTTACTCTAGACGTAAAATACGACACCAAATGGATAGTAATTTGCATCATTTAAACTTGGTGATGTAAAACTCGAGTAAAACTGCGCAGCCCTAACCGCCATCCATAGCACAAAGTAATCGAATTACCTACTAAAATTTTCTTGTTCTGCAGCCAGTAGTTAATTCTGCAGTTTTCTTATGCAGTTTGTGCTGGATGAATGCCTAAGTGTGGAGGGTGTTTTGCTTTGGAGTGTTAGTGGCCGTTGGATGTGGTATGAAGGACTGATGGTTGCCGCATGTCACAACGTGATGATCTCAGGTCGTACTGCAGATACTCCCACCACGTGATTGGATTACAATGTTCTCCGTACATGCATGCGGTGGATAGAACACGCATGAGAGGATCACTATTTCTTCTACTATTACCCTACTTTGGTCGGACAAGGTGGTATCCGAGATTTTTCTGATACCTCCCACTTGTATCTTATCACACTGGTGATTGCATAGACATTTGAGATTTATTTTCATCATGAAGAGACTTTATTGCTACAAAAGAATAACCGAAATAGTATTAAGATGAAGCCTAGATTGTGACTATACTTATTGACAAACCATGAGCCCGTGACCCATGAGCGACTCAGCGTGGGTGTGTGTGATCATGTGCTGTGACATGCGAAGGAATTGGCGTGATTTTATAGGGAACGGGTCATGTGTGCGCACATGGCCTTAAAACATTTCATCAGCCAAAGAATCATGGTTACCTGCAAAATATCGTTTTTTTACAACACAAGCTTGTAGAGTACATATGAAGTACTTCACGTTTTGAATCAGAGGCAACTTAGTGCACTTCAATACATGGGCCACAACAAATAATCGTCATCTCGTGCAAACAAAATAAAGTGTATCGATCGATCAGGTCATCAAGCTACTGGTCCATCTCACACGCGTCTCCTGTTCAGGTAGCCTATTCATTTGTGCCCCGCCGCATGATCCATGAGTCCCATATGATACCTAGGCTGTAGCCATTCCAATGTCGGAGGCGACATCAGGCGAAGTGGGCTGGCGGCGCATTTTTGGTGCATCTAGGCATTGTTGCGTATCATGTTTTTAGCGCACCCGCGGGAATTAAAAAATGTGGTTGCAAACGGATTATGGCTGTGCTTGTGGCTGCACCCGTGACTGCGCCCCGTGGTTGTGGTTGTGATGTGCTTGAACTACATATGTGGCTGCTCCTGAACTAAAACTATGTCTGTGTTAGAAAACAAAACTATGACTATTTTTTCTGTCAAAACCTATCAACATGGAATATAGTTTTAAAGATCTCGACGTGAGAATATACAATGGAGAAAACAGTTCGTCATTTGGATGAACAATTTAAGAGATAAAATAGAAAAAAGATATAGAAAAAACCCAAAAACATCTAACCTCCCTATCATCACGCGCGGGGTGAAAAAATGTTTAAAACTCTTTGATTGCAACAAATAATGAGCATACATTACATTATTTGTTAACATTGAAGTAAAAAATGATCTCCTCGCAAGGTACCATTCAGTGATTTCGGTATATGGTAGCTCAATTAGATAGCGACTAGCGATTCAACAGATGATCAAATAGGCCAGATAGGCTAGCCTTTTATTCTTAAGGGGGCCTTGGCCCTCACTCACTTTTCCGGCTCTCCTTGTCGACGGGCCAGTTTAGCAGATGGGCCTGCTACACTTGCTCATTGATATATACAAGTACCGCCCTCCTGTCCTTCTCGAATTTGGATTACAACATTCCATATGCGATCAAGCACTAGATAGCAGAATTGCATCATGATGCCTAGTTCATATGCTGCTACCCGAACAGCATGGGAAGAGTTTTCCTTTGAAAAGTTTCCGATACCGCTCATTCATATTGTATCACACCAAAGGCACATATAAACGGAAAGTGCTCAAGTGATCCCGAGCTCATATGAGCTCGGTATGAACAGTAAATTCGAAAAAATTATAAAAAAAAATCAAAAAAATCTGAATTTTTTTGTGACGAACATTTGACAAATGTTTGATATGCTTGCAAAATTTCGTCAAGAAATGACATTCTTGTAATACGCAGCAAAGAAAACAAAATCAGAACTCCAAAATGTTGTAAAAAATAACATTTTTGGAGCATCGATTTTGTTTTTTTTTTCTGTGTATTCCACGGATGTTATTTTGTGATGAAATTTCGCAAGCATGTTAAAAATTTGTCAAATGTTCACCACAAAAAATTTCAGATTTTTTGAAATTTTTTATTTTTTTTTCGATTTTACTGTTCACCCGAGCTCATATGAGCTCGGGATCAATTGCTCCACGTCCCATATAAACCGTCATTTTCACGAGGCTTCATCACTAGAACAAGAAAGAACCGTATGAAAATCAGGTTTAGATTGTGAGTCTATTCGCTGACTAGCCAGTGATCAGTGAGTATGTGGGTGTGTGACTGTGTGGTGCAAGTGGCGAGGAAGTCAGGGAATGGGGTTACTTTTATAGGACGCTAGCATTTCATGTGCACATGACCTTAATTATTTTCCACATGTCTGGTGCATATGCACGTGTGAAATACTTCACGTTTTTGCACCAGAGGTAACTTAGTTATTACTCGGACAAAAACATAAATGATAAAGTGAGTTATTTTTTTACATGAAAAAATGAGTTGTTTTATGACAAGTTAATTTACTTTGGACAAAGTACATTTGTTTGGCGATACATGTCCCTCTTATCAGTCACTCTATGTCAGGGAACTTTGTATGCTAATCTATTGTCTGATGATATGGCGGGTGGTATCCAGTTCAAGACGGTGATACAAATTAGAGAGTAGGTGTACTATTGTACCACACCGTCAAGAAGATTGAATCTCCACCAATATTAATAGAACTTTGTTAATAATACACATGTATACTAATTAATACATAAATCCTATTTTTTCATAGTATAATCTCATAGAAGGGCCATTCCACATGTAGAATAATAATAATAATAATACTAATAATAATAATAATAATAACAACATAACAACAACAACAATAATAATAATAATAATAATAATAATAATAATAAACCCATGTCCTTCATTGGAGCCCAAAACCCATATTCACCATGACTTGAAGCAGAAAAGCTCAGTCCACCGTATCAAATGCTTTCAAAATATTCAACATAATCAGACAAGCTAAGTCTCCCAAAGCATGCAAACGTTTGGCAGACCTTGGACAATCATGAAACTGTCATGTGTATGGTGCGTTCCCTAACAAACACATTTTGATGGGAGCCCACCTGCTTGGGCAGATCCGGCGCTATTCAATTTGTCGATGTCTTGACGAAAATTCGGACAGCTCCATGAACCACGGTGCCCGGCTAGAAATCCTTCAACTCAACACCACTGTCTTCCTTAGATGACATAGTGACTAACGAATTCCCACGCATATCCCTCCCCCAGGGAAGGCCTCGATTACACGCAACATGTCTATCTCGATGATATCCCAGCAAGTCGACCACAAAATGCATGTCCTAAAATGCATGGCCACAAAGTTTGAGCATATTGAAAGGCGCTCTTCACCGTCGCACCGTTATCAATCCCCAAAAATATCATACCCAACCCTGGATTCCCACACGATCGATTCTATTCTTCCAGGTGTTTGAGAACACCGTACCCACCACTCACTATTTTCTTATGATGTGCGATGGTACCCTAACCCACTCGACCACATAGTTCCTGAAACAGTGTGTAATGGGGGTTCAAACCATGCTCATAGGCCGTAACGTACTAGTCACTTGGTATTTTCAAGATTGCAACCACGATTGATGGGAAACTGGGACTAGAAATCACATAACGTTCATCAATTGGCCATTCATGTTCCTCGGCCCGTCAAGTCTGTACCGCGGATACTCCTACAACGTGATTGGATTACAATGTTTGCCGTACATGCATGCGGTGGATAGAACACGCATCAGAGGTTCGCTATTTCTTTTGCTATTACCCAACTCTCTCTGGACAAACTGGTATCCGAGATTTTTCCGATACCTCCCACTCGTATCTTCTCACAGTGATAATTGCATATGCATTTGAGATTTATTTCCATCATGGAGAGACTTTATTGCCAGAAAAGAATGAAAGAAATAGTATTAAGAAGAAGCCTAGGCTAGATTGTGAGTATACTTGTTGACGAACCATGAGCCCCTGACCCATGACCGATTCAGCGTAGTGTGTGATCATGTGGTGTGACATGGGAGGGAATTAGGGTGGACTTTATAGGGAACGAGTCACGTGTGCGCACATGGCCTTAAAACATTTCATCTGCCAAACAATCATGGTTGCATGCAAAATATCTTTTTTTACAACACAAGCTTGTAAAAATGAAGTACTTCACGTTTTGAATCAGAGGCAACTTAGTCATTACTCAAGCCACTATATGCACTTGAATACATGGGCCACAACAAATACTAGTCATCTCGTGCAAACAAAATAAAGTGAATCGATCGATCAGGTCATCAAGCTACTGTTCAGGTAGCCTATTCGTTAGTGCCCCGCCCCGCACGATCCATATGAGTCCCATATGATGCCTAGGCCGTAACAATTCCAATGTGTGAGGCGACATAAGACGAAGTGGGCTGGCGGAGCACGAAGCATACAAGCAAGAGATGGTGGTGCACGACCTGGCCTCCAAATAGGCTATGACTTTGGTGATGAACGATCGGGATTGGAAGCGAAAACACGGGAGTCAAAGGTGGCTCATCCTCGTCACCATCGATACTTCATACTTGGGCGAGCACTAGCCACGCACTTAGCACTGACTCATGTATTTATTTACTTCTATGATCTATGAAACATTAGTGTATATATTACACGTGACAAACAAACTAAGTCTAGGCATACCTTTTTTTTGTGTCTAAGTCGGCGCATACCTTTTTTTTAGGTGTAGTCGGCGCATATACCTTTTTTTTAGATGTAGTCGGCGCATATACCTGATGACAAAGGCTCAGAAATTGGTGGACGTACTACCATCCCCAATCAGGCCCAGATTTTTTGGTTATAGACAGAGAACGAAAGATTGCTAGTACCCGATTTGTTTTGACTGAGAACATACATAACAGGGGCACCGTACGAAGCGAAACCACAGATGAATCATTAGATACAGAGAGAGACGGCTCCATCCAGCAGCTGTCGCTTCGCCTTGATCATCATCCCACAGAACCTCGCGTTTCCAGATGGATGATGTTGCCCCTGATTACCTCCCCGTGGAGGTGGAGTATATCTCCAGCATACTCCGCGAATCGCCAACCCAATCAGACCGTGTTTCACATCCACAATTCCATGTCCCTCAGATCCAGCGCGACGCTGATGAGCCGAGTCCGAGCGGGTCATTCTGGGTTCCGCCTCCATGGACACGAGCTTCTGTGCTGCAAACTCTTCGCCAAAGAGGCAATCGAGAAAGGTTTTGAGAAACTCATCAAAGCCTCGACTCAGGACTCCATGGCTCGGATCGACGATGCCAGATTCCGCATCACCGAACTCAACAGACTCATGTGTACCTCCGACATCGACATGCCCCCGCGACGCACAAACCTGGTAAATCCTGGAAAGGGAGTTCATCACCTTGGTTCGCCCCAGCTGGTGAGCATTTGAATCATCTTTTAATTTCCTCCCATGTTTTCTTTGAATATTCTCTGGATTCAATTGTAGTATAATATATGTTCGGGATTTTTTGTTACTTCCAGCCGCCTCAAGTTACAAATGACGATGCAAGCCAACAAAGGCCTACACCTCATGACATTGCATCACAGAGAGCGATGTGGAATCTTAATCTTAAGGTACAAGAATTGAGCAAGGGACTGCTAAATGAGCATCTTTACACAATGCAATGGAATTTAGGAGGTCTCATGAAGGAGGCGATAGAAAGTCCTACTGATGTTGGCTCTGGATACACCGATTTTAGATTTCTCCACCGCTCCTACCAGCCCAGTTATCTTGACTAAGCCAGACCACACCTGTCACTTATATTTATAGGAATCTATCTATCTATTATTAATAGATATAGAACTATATTTAATCAGAATTGCATATTTCTGACACAGTCCGATTATTGTATTTAATCTCTTAGATTTCTAATAATATGTGTTATTCATAATTATGGTAAGGAAAATTGTACAGTACAGAAAAAAACACACGTAACTGAGTACCAATGGTTACGACATGTGTTTAATCATGGCCAACCGGCTTACAGGATGGTGCCCAAGGTTATCACAGAAACGCACCGCAAAAGGGACTACCTGATTTATCAATGTTATAAGCCGGATGGTACCCTAAAAACACATAGTTTATATAAAATCACCCGGTGTAATAGAAAAACCTCGACTTTCACATGTATATGGCGTAGGCGCTTGCCACAGATTCATCACGGCGCCAGCCATCCAGCTTCGATACCTGGCTTATAAGCCCACTCAGCGTTCGGTGGGCCATTCGGTAAACCATGGATGGACGTGATGCCGCTATTTTTTTGCTGGGTCCTTTCGTTTCCGCCTCGGTTTATTAATAAGCGGGTGCCCGTAAAAAAACTTCTAACTTCTTTGCCAAAGGCGATCTAATTTAAGTCGGTACAAATTCACCGGGTGCACCACTCGGCGTATGATATGCCGAAGCGCGTTGGCACTTTGCTGGGTGGTTGTCGGTCGGCCTTAGTGGTAGAAAAGACAATGTCAACTCTTGATTCATAACTTTGCTTGTCTATGTAGGAGTGCATCCTTTTGGTACAATCCCTATTTCGTTGCCCACATGCACCTGTTGTATTTTCTGTGTGAGCACTTGAATCCAAGTTATTAATTGGATGGAGTGGCGACGATGTTTGAAGGAAGGGCGATGTTTTTCTCCCATATCATTCCAATTATTAATTATATGATGTGGATCATGTTGTTAGTCGAAGCCAACCAGCGATGAAGTTGCACAACATCCACTATTGTTCTCTTCTTAGCGGATGCTTCCACTGGCCAGGATGTAAGAATAACACACAACAGTTTCGTGAGTACCAAATCCTTCCACTGATTTATGATAAACAAATCATTGTTGGTTTAGGAATCCTTATGTTGATGCACACTTTGGCTTATGAATAATACTATAATTGTTTTCTTCAAACAGTTGAAGTTTCAGTTGTAGAATTAAATGGTCATATTGAACATTGACATCATCACCTACGTAATAAAATGATCAACTAGATGCTTGTAGGACCATACAACTAGGTAGGCTACATCTTCCACAACAACAAGTTCAGTATAATTTACTTTTTTTGTTGGTGCCCGTGATTAGTTTTTCCATCATATGTTTTGCGAAAGATAAAAATGGAACCGTCCTATGCAAGAGGATGTAATCCATCAACTTGGCAAGGTTTTCAGCTATTCTGGTTCTATGGAGATTGTAGATTTGACGGAACGGTACAATTTTGAATGGATGAGCAATGAGTGCTTGGGGTTCTTCCTGATTCATCATCTGTAGATATGATTGGATTACGATGGTAGAAAGTGATTGACGTATCGGGGGAGATCACATTTCAACAAGATTTGTTAGTTATCTATGGTGTTTTCAGTAAGGTGGTTATTGTCGAATTAGCATTGGGGTTTTGAACACGTAGCCGTATTTTGCTTCTTCATTAAATAAATAGATGAAATCATTGCACTTTGGATCGTGGGCACAGCGAAGCGCTTCTACTTCTAGTGATTTCACTATATCGCCGAGGACCGAGGAGACCAAACATGATACGGATCTCTACAACAGTGCACCTGTGTCCTTGGTTCATCCTGCAGAGCGGCTATTCCTTTTTGGTTGGCATGTGATCCACAAAGAAAAAAAGAGTTTTAGAATTTTCTGACACCTCCCACTCTTATTTGCATCGATTTTATCACACCAATTGCAAAAGAATGTTATGTTGCACCTGTCATCCTCTCGATGTTCATGTCCGTGAGTTGAGTGACTGCTGCTACTGGTGAGGGTCCCGGTGGCTCATGTGAGCTTCTTATAGGCGAGGACAGTGGGCTATGCACATGGACTCTAATATTTGGTGTACTGTATCAATGATCCTTGGCTACTTGCAATGCTTTCTTTCTTTAGAGCGAAATCAGGCTTTTAAATTGTGAGTAAATTTCACACTTTCCCTGCGTTTTATGTTTTATTATGGATTGGAGAGAGTACCTTATTTAGACCGAAAAAGGCTCGCGCCCCGCTTTATATATAAAGCAAGAAAACAATTCTCGGTATATATCTCATTTAAGCAAATTTGTATCATATTTTAACACATTTTAAGTTTTCCTAATTTTGATTCTGACTAGACGTTCCACGTGGTGTTTTTTTTTCAGGATTTACATCTGTTTTTTACAGTAGCGTAAAGAATCAGACCCAAGCTGAACTGAAACGGTGCACACACGAGGTAGCTCACCGGCGCCGCACCTTCCAGAGGCAGCCATCGTCGTCCTGGACATCGTTAGTAGCCATGGACGATGACTACATGGACGCCATCAACCCTGCAGTACTCGACGAGTTGTTTCAGTCTCGGGACTCCTCAAAGAAGAGCCACCCGAGCCACCCCCTCTTCCTTCACTACGGCATGGATACTCCTCTTGGGCGCGATGGAAGACAGCTAGCATGCGGCATGGATACTCCTCAGGCTCGTTGGCTGAGGCGGGAGCTAGGCTTGCTGGCGTGTGGCGCGCCGCACTGGGCGGTATCCTATGCAGTATTCCTGCCCCCCTCTGTGGCGACGGCAACACGTTCCCGCAGGCCGCTGGCGGGGAACCGATGGTGAAGCCCACATTGTCTTGCTCTATGGAAAAATTGGCGTGCACGGGGAGACCGTGTCCCTAGTTTAGTGATCCCTAGTTTAGTGATCTAAAACGTCTTACATTAGTTTACAGAAGAAGTAATTATTACAATTAGTAGGCTCCACATAAATGAAGGACCTAACTGCATACGTATACACAACATGTCAACCCATATCGAAAATTAGAACGAGCATTAAAGTTCCATATCTTCTCATAACTCTGCTTTACACACATGATGGAATCCAAAATTAGCACCAACGAAATGAGTTGTACCCAGTGCTCTGGAGAAGGATACCAACTCCTATCCCGTGGAACATCCACATTAATTATGCACCAATTCTGGATTTGTTCGGACTAGGTACTGTATCTGAATTAAGGTGCTCACAGCTAACAAAGGAGATGTGTTTAACGCTGCATCTTTATGTGTAGGACTAGGGCCTACAAGCGATCCTATTTAAATGGTACTAATCTGGAAAAAAATCTGAGAGGCAACTAAGAAGTAACTTAATTACCAAATAGACGAAGTAACTTGAGCGCTCCTTTCGTTGTCTCCTACAACGAGAAGCCAATGATTGCCGGCTCAGCTTCTGAACGACACTTTCTGGACCACGCCGGTCTGTCGGCGGTGGTAGAGACACCGGAGAGGTCACCTTTCACGGCGACGCCTTGACACCTTCATCGATCTTGGATCCTCACCTTGCGCGTCTTCTTGGGCGAGAGGTCGTCTAATGTCAACTTTATCATTAATCAACAATTCATTAACAAGATCAACAATACAAGGACAGGGACTCAATTAATTTAAACCAGTATCTTGAGAAGGTCAACATGTTCTTGTTTTGATTGGATAGTCTAGAGTAACCAAAGATGAGTCGCGCGCGCCAGAAGGAAACTGCACCTGGTGGATTCATGAAGCTGACCAGGGTGATTATGCTCGCTCGATTGGGAATCGTGGAGCTGCGAGTTCGTCTGGGAGGATCAATGGGATCACGGGCGTGCTGGAGCCGAGACCGCGGCCAAGCCAAGGCGCCACGACGAGCCAGAAGAGATTGCCGTAGGATTGTAGCACTCACCAGGTGCGGCACATCGCGCGTGTGCATACTGGATGCACGGCTTTTTTTCCCACCTGGAAGCCATACGGCCCGGCAGATTCTAGGGGACCTTGTAAATCCACTATCTGAAGCTGAACTTGGTCATCATTTGGCATTTCTCTGTCATTCTCCCGAGGCATGCAAATCTTCATGGATGCCTCCTATTCCTAAAGTGTCTGCTTGCTCGGCCTCCAGTTCCAGCCGACTGATCCTCAGTCTGCCCTGCCAGTTACGGTACTACAATATTTGCATGTTTTGTTTGTTTGTGTGAGAGTGAGACCCGAAGTGAGGGAGGCTCAGGATCGGAGCGTCGCGGCCGGTGAGGGCTCAGGATCGGTGATTTTTAAGTGGCATTGAGGTTTCGTATGTAGTAGTAGTACCGTTGTAATGAGCTGTGTGGGGCATTCCGAGCTAGTCGACATGTCATGGTAACGTGGGTGGGGTTAGAATTTTCAGCTGGACCAACGTGTCATGGGCAACGATGCACTCATAGTTCTGTATGTGATATAACTCATGCACGGGTGCTAATACATGTTTACCAGTGGTCGGTCACTGGAGAACTTCTCTTTTTTTTGCGTATAAGTGGAGAACATTTTTCTCTCTAGGAATCGGTGGAGCGCTGTCTTTCATATAGAAGAATAAAAGGTGTTACCAATATTTACATGAGCTTTTTGAGATGAGGCAAGCCAGGAGAAACCCCACAATACGATATGCGGACTACTCTCGCAAAAGAATACAGCTATATTTTTGCATGTGGATACCCTCGAGGGTTATGTGAGCCACCCAGTGATGCGCATTCTCCTTTCAATGAAGAGCATGAGATTTCGATCCTTTCAAATGTTCCAAAGTCAGTAAATTAAATCATCGTTATGCTCTGATGCCTTTGTTTCCAAAGTGGTTGCCAGAAAGTCATCCCACCACCAGTTGATAGAGCTATCAGGGACCGGGGGGCTCGCAGTAGGCATCCCTTCGGCAACATTAAGGGCTCGTTTGGATGCTCCGGAGGGAGTTTCGAGGGTAGAAAGAGCATTAGATGGATTTTTATTGATTCATCAGAATCCACAGGGTATTACCGTGCATGTAACGCCTCGGCCGTCTCTATCATCACTTCCATAACTACAATTCATAACAACAACACTTGCAATCTAACATCTCCACAGAGTACGTACACAATAGATTGATCCTGGTTATTGGCGGAGATTGCTTACGATAACAGACAAAACTCACTTAACAGTGGTGCATATATTGCCATGGTGACACGATGCCAATACCGTGGTAGAAAGATAATGAAATGAGTGCAAAGGATGACAATCACTACTATAACTAGCTACACTATTTACCCAAACAGTCTTTTTTTTGTTTAATATCATCTGCGGGGGAGGCATATACCCTTAATTAGGGTCGATTTTACAACTCGTTTAGAACACACCATGGTTGTAGGCTTGTAACATGTAGAAGATGGGATGCCAATATAGTTGGTCATGTACAAACCTTTGAATCTGTTATTACATCTCAGTATTGTTGTTCGTGTGTGACCGTGCACCAGTGTGTGATAGTGGTGAAAGTAGCAACAGAAATGGGAGGTGAATGTGAGTTCCTTATTATAGGCTTGGGTGGTGGGTCAACACAAGCCCATAAATGTTTCGTCTATTTAAGTTGTGTGCCTGCTTGAGATGATTTATTTAGAGAGAAATCCATTTTCGGTCCTTCAAATTATTCCCAAGGCTCAATAGGTTCCTCGTACCATCAAAGGAACATTAACACTCCTAAGCTAATTGGACATGGCAATCTTAATTTGTCCAGCATGCAATCCACACCAAAGGTCCTAGGTAATATATGTAACGATCACAAGATCACTGGCTAAGCCAAATCTAACATTTCTTTCCACACAGATTTACTAGGGCTTCCTCTAGTATCGTGGAATGAATTTATCACACGCTTGGAGCAAATATAACTGAAAAATGAGCAAGATCTATTAAGCTAAGAATCCAATCAGACTAGATAGCTTTCTATATCCATTCACATGACACTCAGCCATGCTGATAAATTTCAATAGAAACTCAAAATCCTTTCTCTCTACAAAATTAAAATCATAATCCAACTTCACCAAGATGGAGTCGGGCGGGGACCACCGAAAGGAGGAACGACTGCCATTGGAGACAATGCAAAGGAAGCTATCGTTCCCATCTCCACCTCCATGAGAATGCCCGAATCATCAACAGATCTAGAAACCGCTAAATTGGCTAAATTGTTTCCGCATGATGCCATATTTGGAACATAGAAAATCAAACGACTAAAAAAAGAGTCTGTTGTAACTCAACTTGAGGATCACCCAATCTTTTCCCCTTACTCAGTGTCCACCAACACCTAACGGTCATCAAGGGGAGTTTCCTCAGCATGATCCATTGGGGTGAATCGTCTCTCCAGCCCCGACACGAGGACATACTTGCCTCCTTGAGCATATCTTCAAAGGTATTTGGCGAGAGTTTAAAATACCGCGAAAAAGCCTCAAAACGGAAATTACTAAAGTGTATATGACACATAACCTACCTTCCCCGACCTAGTTGGGGTCGATCCCCAAACCATGAACTCAAGCGTGATCAAATAATTATTTGAAGGAAATTTTTGCCGGTATATAAAATCACTAATGACATTAATAAATTTTAGATGTCTACTACTGAATCCTTGAATGTATACCACAATTTTTGAGAATAAGTCGTAAGTAACTAGGCGGGATCCCTATCTATGTGATCTGGTTAGCCGCACCACTATAAATATCGATTTCCTGGCCGTGTCGAAGACAACAAGACACAACTTTCCCGAACCATTCTTGTCATGGTCGCATCACATTAAGTACTTTGAAAAAACAAAAACTATTCAACATAAACCGATTTTTCTCTTTCAACTTCAACACGCATGAAGCAAGACACCAATGCTTGCACACATAGTTGTGTACTTACATCATTCATTGGACTTGCATAAAATAGATTGATTTTGACATCAAGTCGATAGCTCCCAACAAGCATGTTTTAACATCTCCCCTTCTAACGTAAAAAAAACATCTCCCCTTCTATCATGTTGGTGCCAGTGCAGTTGAATGAGTTCTATGGGGTGCTTAACAATGCTCAATCCCATACTATGGATCATCCATTAAGCATTAGTTAGGAATTATTTCTTCTTAGGTAAGCTAATTAAGACTCTCATAGAAGATCCATAAAATGGTTTATGTGTTCAAATTTCTTGTTATAGTTGGATTGTTGATTAGCTATACCTATGGACAATCAACCATATTCATACAGTGGCAAACTTATAGGCAGCTAACAAAAGCAGAACAATAATAAAGCTCTTCCTAAACACCTTTGGTTATGTATTAGCACTTAGCACATGCATTTAAAACCTAACTAACATAACATTGTATGAAGGTTTAAAGTCTACACCTCATATTGGAAAGATATCTATATATCAACAATCAAGTGACATTGATTGGTCTTGAAGAATCCTACCGACATGTAAGTTTCTCCTGCATCAAGATGGCCGATGTCCGGATTCCATTTGAAACAAGATGAGTACGGATATCCCAATTCCTCCAAATCAAAATGTTTAGTTGAGTTATTACATCCATGGCCTACCACTATAAGCAATGCGTGTTTTTTCCTCGAGTGACATGCTATAGCACTGTGCGTTTGAGCAAGTGATACTGATGAAGAGCACTGTTGCATCTTTTCAAGGTCATGGTTGTACTGCATGGCTTAAATATGGGAGTTATGAGTCAAATCAGTTCATACATATTAGAATGATGATTACTAAAGTTTCATATGTTCGGGAATATGCAATTTTGCATATCAATCGTCATCCATGTGAGAAACGACAACAAACTTAACAAAACTGTGGCAGCACACAATAAAGAAAGTCCTTTTGGATTACTACAATGGGCAAAATCTAGTCTAAAACAATTTTCATCAATAATAGGTAATAAGCCATAGAGTATATGATGCATACAATCTTTAGTAAATATCAATGACAGAGAGTTAGACGTCCATTCTGACCGAATATAGGCCTCCAAGGTCCCTATCAAGGTTAAGATCTTCAGCTAGCTTTTCTTCTGCGACAAGCTCAACTCCCTCGACTACCTGTTTCATAAGAATATCGTCAACGAATCCATCTGCACCACCTGGAGGATGCCCTTCATATTGTCGCTCGGTGCCACACGGTTGCACATGTGTGGCTCCTTCTAGGGTTCCCAGTTCGTCTTACGCTGAGGCAATAGGAGACATGCCTAGCCGTCCGGGCTGACAATCGCTCTCTCAATTCTATGGAAGCTTTGGGACTCGCGCAAGGCGAGAAAATTTAGAGGTGTCTACCACTTCCCTAGTGATACTGTTAGGAATATCATCTCTGATTTTACACTTTGGGTGTTCAGATTAAAGAACGCCATTACTAGGGAGGCTGTTATGACTTGCCCGGTGATTGTTTGAAATAAACATGTAGATGTTGTCCCATAGAACGAATTTCTAGCCATCATCGCCGCTAGAATCTACGCAGGTCGTCGTTGCTACTTCTACCTGCTTAGGCCACTGTGGTGCAACCGTGCTGGTCCAGGATGGGGGGGGGGGCGTCATTGCGGTCAGAGCTTGCTATTGGTATCCGCCATCCTAAACGGGGGAGGCGCGTTCACGCCTATGTTGAGCACTGCTTTATCTATAAAGCGGGGCACACACATTTTTTGATACATCCGTGGAGATTTACAAGGGGGACAAGATAGAATAAAAGAAGGATACATGGTAGAAGAACTCCTTAACTACCACAACTTGTTTCGATGGTGGTGTTGTGTGCGCATGTAGATGCTGGCTTCACGGAAAAGTGGTGGCGACAACACACGTCTGATTACTCGGAGGTGTTGTGTGCGCCCAGTCTTGTGCTCTGGGGTGAAAACCTAGGTTTGATTCTAGTTGGTTATGCCTAGCAATGATGATATTTTTTTTCACCGTATCCTTGTTGAAGGCATTAATTGCTCAGATATGCTCAGGCTGACTTTTTAGGGTGAAAATCTAGATTATGAGATTGATGGTTGGATCCGATGACGGCAACGCATGAGCGTCACTTCCTTCTTGAAGGCATTGTTGTTGAAGATCTTCGTCGTTTGTGTGATGTCATGGAATGATTGGTGCGTAAATGGTCAATGCTATAGTATGTAGATTGTGGTTCTGGTCGCTTTGGGTTTGTTTTAAACTGCATATAGCTTTGGTCTTATATGACTTTGCTAGTTATCGATATGTTTTTGTGTGCGTGTTGGTTTTAACTGTGTGCAGCCTAGCTATCCAAAGGCGGAATGTGTGCTTATTATGTTTGTATCCTCTTGGTGCTCCATTTTAATTAATAAAATACGTCATTTATAAAAAAAAAACTGGCATCACTTATATGTCAATTATAAGATATTTACCTTAGCCATCTATTCGAGATTCTTGAAAACAATGATATTGCAAAATATTTTTTAAGCTGTCGGCCAACCAAGTTGAACTCATTTGTTGCACAACAATAAAATGATATCGCCTTGGTTGTCATAAGGCTCTTACTCTTAGCAATATCCATGTGATCCTGATGTGTCTAAACGGTGCCACACCGCTCACTTCAGTGCTACCTCGTGATCATCCAGCAGCTGACTCGAGGTCTAGCAGCAGACCCTCTGACGCTCTAGAAAAGTACAACGCCTGTGCTACCCAGAAAATCGGATTGAACACCGATGTCTTCTGTGGTGGAGCCGGATAGCAGGCTGGCCTTGGATATTGTTTATTTTTGACAGGTCAAGTAGCGCGCGTCCACCTAAATGTATGAAAAATACTTTATTCAGTTCACAAAAATGTTTATCACAGATAAAAAAATGTTTGTCGAATTTTTTAAGTTGGTCGTGCGATTTAAAAAATCTTTCATACATTCCACAATATATTTTTGACATTTTATAAATGTTCATATTTAAAAAGATTAAAATTAAAATATATCAAATTAGAGAAATTATCCATATAGTTTAAAATCATGAAATTTAAAAATTATTCACAAGTTGAAAAATATGTTCATATAAAATATATCACAATTATTTTAGAAATTGTACCATTAAAAAAACCACAAGTATAAAAATATGATCTTGATAAACCTGAAAAATGTTCAACGTTTGTCTAACAAAATGTTCGCCAAGTTTATAAGATTATTTTCAATGTGCATTTGACAAACCTTCAAGTTGTGTTTGGAAAATTCCCATTTGTTTGTTCAGGTTTTCACAAATGTTCCCGTTTTTCAGGTTTTTCAAATGCACATTGAAAATTATCTTATAAAATTTGCGAACATTTGTTAGCCAAACGTTGAACATTTTTCAGGTTTATCAAGATTTTATTTTTAAATGTGTGGTTTTTTTAATGGTACAATTTTTAAAAAAATGCGATATTTTTTACATGAATATATTTTTCAAATCGTGAATATTTTCTAAATTTCATGATTTTTTAAACTATATGAATATTTTCTCTAATTTTTTAAGCTGGGCCAACTGCTCGCCCAGGCAGAATATAGAGGTCTATCGGCTACGCTGTGGCCGGTTGGGCCTAATCGGCTACAGCAATGCCTAAGGTGTATTATTTTTGCAATTTTTAAGAACCATGCATTATTTCTGTAATTTTTAAAAACAATTGTATTATTTAAAAAAAAATCTCGAATGTCATAGTGACGTGGGTAGTGTAGCAATTTCCATGTGGACCCATGCATGTTTCATGGGCAAAAAAGAGCATGCTTTTTTTATCCACACGGATAATTCTGTACGTGGTATACACTGATGACGAGTGTGCTAATACAAGTTGATGAGTGGAGAACATAATATCGAGGTTAGAAAATTTAGCACTTAAACAAGTGAAAGTATGATTTTATCGATCTTAATCTCTTGTTGGCACATGCAAATCCATTATCTTTTATATCTAACTAGCTACCCTTGATTATTAGATTTTTTTTCTTGCTTTCCAGTCACAGATCAATTGAGATATCAACTATTCATGCATGTATTCGTAAGTTATATTTAGTCTGCCCAGTGATTTGGAGGAACGCACACAAATTCATGTCTCGTGGATCATCCACATTACGCACCTTAAAAAAAGGATACTAGTATGTGTTTAACATTGTATGTTTATGTTGGACTAGGGCCTACAACTACATGGCATCCTACTGAAACTAAGAAATAAATGGATTAAAACCCATTCATGCACGAACGATGGAAGGTAGACTTTTTCATGGAAGCAATGAGAGGAAATGGATCTGCGGATGGTAGAGGACTTGGCAAGTTTACCATATTAAGCTCTACTCTGTTATCATTTCGGATTCCTTTGTGGTTGTCCTAATGCATGCAAGTTTTCATGGATGCCTCCTAATCCTAAAGTGTTTTTTGCTCGGCCTCCACTCACTCTCGGAGTCTTTGCGTGTTTTGTGTCTAAGAGTGACACGAACTATAGGGGAGGCTCAGGATCGGAGCGTCTTTTATAGGTGGTGGCCTGGTGGGAGTGAGCATTCTTTTTCTCTTTTGCAAGGGTGTGGTTATGAGCATTCTGCGCAAGATCAATAATTAATCTGCGCAAGGGCATGCTATCCTGGCATGCCATGTACCGAACGATCTTTAAGTGACATTGAGGATCCGAGCCCACATGTCATAGTAATTAACTAGTAGGATTTCCAGGTGACACTAGTAGAAAACAGGGCTTTGTTTGAGACCTGGTCAGCCCATTAGTTTCGGTTCAGTCACGAACCGGGACCCATGGGGGCATACGTCCCGGTTCGTGCGCCCAGGGCGCCGGCCAGGCCTCGTGGGGCACTGGTCCCGGTTCGTCTGGACCTATTAGTCCCGGTTCCAGACACGAACCGGGACGTATGGGCCTCCATCCATTGGTCCCGGTTCGTAGCTGGAACCGGGACTAATGGCCAACCTTTAGACCCGGTTCCAGCTACGAACCGAAACCAATGGATGGCGCTTCGTCTTCCCGCGCTTCGTCCCGAGGCGGTTTCTTTTCCCATGCGCGTGCGGCCTCCAACCATTGGTCCCGGTTCGTAGCTGGAATCGGGACTAAAGGATACCTTGAGTCCCGGTTCCAGCTACGAACCGGGACCAATGACGACGCTTCGTCTTCCGCGCGCGCCCGACGAGCTTCCCATGCGCGTGCGGTGCGCGTTGGGAAGCCGCACGCGCATGGGAAGCTCGTCGGGCGCGCGCCCGACGAGCTTCTCTCAGGCTATAAGTAGACGAAGGTCGGGAGCACTTCATCCGACTTATCTCATCTCATCTTCCCTTCTCATCCCTCTCGCGCCCGACGAGCTTCTCGCCGCCATGTCGGGGTCGCCTCTACGATGGCCGTCCGACTCCGACACCCCGTCGGACGAGGACAATTCCGAAAGGCGCAAGTTTTGGGACCCGCCTCCGAAGCGGCGGCCTCGACAGCGCGGGCGACGATCGCGCGCCGCCGACGACAACCCGCCCCCCGCCGACGACGACAGTCCGCCGCCCGCCGACGACCCGCTGGAACGGCTGGCGGCGCTGGAACGGCTGGAGGCGCAGGAACTTCGCCGTGCCGATCGTGCGGAGAAGTCCCGCGCGAACCTGGCCAAGGCGAGGGCCAAGAAGAAGGAGAAGAAGAGGGCCGAGATGACGGCGCGTGTGGAGGTGAAAGTCGCGTCGGAGGAGGCCACCAAGCGGGCGGCGCCCAGCGACGACGATGAGGGCGCCGGGACCTCCGCCAAAAAGCAGAAGATCGGGTAGTTTAGCTCTAGTCGTTAGATTAGACGCTTTTATAGCTTCGATCTTCTGTAATAAATATGAATTATATATATATTTTTGGTTTGTTAATCATGATTGTTTTTTTGTTAATCGTGACATCATTGTTGTTTGTTAATCGTGATTGTTTTTTAATAATTGTTTGGAATTCAAAAAATTAAATCATGTGATATCAAGACCTAAGGGTTATAATGATTGATATCTTACTATTGTCAGGAAAACAACAAGTGCAGACTTCGAAACTAGGGGAGATAGAACCTGAAAGTTAAGTGTGCTCGGGCTGGAGTAGTGAGAGGGATGGGTGACCGGCCGGAAAGTTAGATGATTTGGAATGAGTGTTGATTAGAGATTAGAGATTAAATTCTGAAGCAGTGAGGAGGGGTGATTAGAGATTAAATTGTCAAATAATTCAAAGATTCGAAAATGAAAAAAAATCCAATTTAAAAAAAAAATTCGAAAAAATTCCTTTAGTCCCGGTTTTTAACACCAAACCGGGACTAAAGGTCCTCCAGCCCCCGCTCCAGTCGGCTGCCACGTGGAGGCCCGTATGTCCCGGTTCGTAAGCGAACCGGGACTAAAGGTCATGGGCTTTAGTAACGACCCTTTAGTCCCGGTTCCAGAACCGGAACAGAAGGCCCTCTGGAACCGAGACAAATGAGCCTTTTTCTACTAGTGTGAACCCACATGTCATGGGCAACGATCGAGAGCATGCACTTTTTTTCCACTGAATTGAAACGGATGTAGTTATTGTGAAATAAGAATGTGAATGATTTTTCTGAATTTTAACATTTGTTATTGAAATATGCTACGTAGTATTGCAACTCTAATTTATGATATTGAAACTACCACTTGTGATCCTGAAATCATTTATTTCTGACAATATAAATATTGAAGTGGAACTGGAAATATTAAATAAGTTTCAAATATATCCAATACTAGTCATGTTTGAAAGCCTTGTCCTCATCGTTTCAAATATATAAAAGATGGAATTCTAGCTTCAAGTTAATAAGACAGAACTATTGAAAATTTGAATACTACCTCCATTAGGGTCTTTCAGTTCAAATTTGATCTAAAATTATATCATATTCCAAACGGAGAGGGAGTAAGAAAAATAATGATACTAATTTCTAAGGGATGGAGGATAGAGAATGACAAAGTCATGTGTATCCGTGTGCCCTTTTCCCTTTGAAAAAGGTAGTGGGACATTTGATGCCACTCATTTTTACTACATGGGTGATATATAGGCAACGCATGTATGACAGTTTGAGATGCACGAATCTTGAAGTAAATAACGGTGAGATGTTTTTCCGGTTCATACATATTCCTTTAAAAATCCGACGGTGAGGGACCGGGTATGATGGTAGTGTAGAGCCACGAGACCATGGTGCGATCGTCTATCAACCAACGAGCCTCGCCTAGATGGAGTTGGAAATCACGTGTGACAAAGAGCAATGATGAACAGGGTGTTCCACAGGTGTAGGTATGGCCCTTGAGCTAGAGAACAACCAGAACATGTTCTTCGATGGCGATGTGTTGGATTTTGATCGACAAAACGAGCGAGTGGAAAGCGTCTGACGAAGGAGTGTGGCGACGCGAGGCTGTGTGAGCCGCGGTCATCTCAGGGAGAGCAGTTGCAATGGAGAAAGCGGGGATGGGGGCAGCCATGGACATGCCTATCTACACCGGAGGACTGCCCACGGTGGGGATCGTGGTGGAGAAACTAACTAGCTAACGTGGGCATGCACGGTAGGACTTCCTCAATCTGCATTGAAGAATTTTTCGATGCCACCCATTCATATCATTATTTGTCACGCTAATATATATATATATTGGCGAGTCTTCATCACCGCATAACAATAAATACGTTGTATCAAAATGAGGTTTAGATCGCTAACTAGCCAGCGACTTGTGAGCAATTCGACGTCGGTGTGTGACTGGTGCAATTAGCCAGGGAAGTGTGATATGGATGTGAGTGGCTTTTATAGGTCGCAAGCAGTGCATGTGCACTTGATCTTGTTTTTTTTTTTTCTGTCATTGATTCGTGGCTACCTGCAAATTAATACGCGACATCTCATTTAATTTACTTTGGAGAAAGTACGTACTTTTGTTTGGTGACACATTACCTCTACTCATTTATTCAGTATGCTTTTTTACTTTTTATGCACAACTCTTGTAATTTGGTCACAGAGGGGCCGGGACACAGATTATTGCCTGGTGGCCTTTTGTTAAAGAAGGTGGCACAGATCACAGACTTTTGATCTGCAATTGCATCACACCATCATGAAGATCTGTAATTGTACCTCTATTCATCACCTAGAAAAAATAACAGTTGTTCTTCATCCTTTTATTTTTACATCATTAACCATATTTTTACATTCATAATTTTTGTTATGTCGGAAGTCAAACGAAAAGGTAAGAAAATAAATATTGGTCGTAAATTTATTTTACATTATGTACAATTACTAATGTAAAAACACAGCATACGAAATAAACCAAAAAATATTGAATTTTTATAACTTATATTTTCATTTTCTTATACCAAATTGTGCACAGTGAACAATACGAACATAACTAGTTGTACATCAGAGGTAAACTGTTATAACTTAGAGTATCCGACATGTCTCATAACGAGTCGGATACATGATGTTACATTTCAAATTACAGGTGGCCTCCTCTATTATATTAGACAAAGAAATTAGATTTCACCTAGAGTATATTGTTGCATGCAGTTTTATGCATAGCATAAGAGTGAGTGAGGGAAGAAGGTACATAATCTCTTTTAAAGATAATCTCTAAGCATAGAGCAACACGAAAGACCAAATGACAGTTTGGCTGGTCCAGTCATTCGCTAGCAACGACCTATGGTGATACCACCACTCAAATACTTTCATGCTACCAATTAAAAAAACTCAAATTTAAACGTTTCAAAACATTGAAAAATGTGTGTCCCTACAACATATGTGCCTACTACTACGAAGAAAATTAAGAAAAAAATAAATCGAAATGCACATTTGAGAAACAAAAAAATATTCAGTCAACTTTACTCTTAGACCGAGAAAACCTTTAGTAATTTTTCTAGTATCACTACCTTTTTTTAAGAGAGTGTAACAAGCTTTTGTACTACCTACTTATTTTAGGTGAGCAAAGTTTAAAACCTAGTAACCCTTTCAAAAATAACTCATTAGGTGATTACACGTACTGGGGGCTTGGGCCTCCCCTACTCCTGGCTCAAAAAAAAAACTTGGAAAAGGAAAACAGCCCATGACCTCACGAGCCTCGAGAGCAAGTAAGGGCGGCGTGGCCGTCCCGTGATTAGCGTCTGGCTAGGAGGATTAGGGCTCCTGCTTCCTGCTCGCCTTCTTAGATTGGTTTCATATTGTTCCCGCGCCTGTGCCGCTCCCCATGGATATGAAGCATGTCTCCAGCCTCGACGAGGTGGAGACGCTATGCGCCAATCGTCAACCAAATCAGATGGCGTTCCGCCTCCGCACCTCCTCGCCGCTCAAATCCATCGCGAATCTGAGAATGCAAGTCGAAGCGGGTAATTCCGGGTACCGCCTCCTTAATAGAGAGCTAATGTACTGCAAACTCCATGCCAATATTGCAGTCGAGAAAGATTTTGAGCAACTCATCCAAGACTCATACCGGAACCCCATGGCTCAGATCCACGATGCCGAGATCTATATTGCCGAACTCAACGGACTCATCCATTCCGACGACACAGACATGCCTCCGCGAAAGCGAGCTATTCACCCCGGCCCACCGCAGCAGCCGGTGAGCATTGAAATCACATTTTGATTTTTGATCCTGTTTCTTTCATTCCATCGATTCGATATGAACTGTTATTCGCCTTTTTATAAATTCATCTTGTTTAATGTGATCTCCAGTACTGTACAGATAAAGACAAGGCCACCACTCATGACATTGCATCTCGGAGGGCACTGTGGAATCTTTATATGAAAGCACAAGAATTGAGGAAGGGTCTGCTGAATGAGCATCTTTATACAATGTTTAGGAGGTTAAGCGATCTCACGAAGGAGGCGATGGAAAGTCCTACTGACGTTGGCTCTGGATATATCGATCTCAAATTTCTGCACCGCTCAAACCAACCCAATTATCTTGACTAAGGCACACAATATCTGCCATATAGATATATACTCCCTCCATCCTACAAAAAGTGTCTCTATTTTATACTAGCTTTAATATAAAGTTGTATAAAAGTTCCTCCGATGCTCTTTTTGAAGTTAGCTGTGAGCACTTAATATTCTACGTACGGTTCCTCGGATGCTCCTCAAATCACTCTTAGCCTTAGAATATTGTGCCTCAGAGAAGAAGCATTGAGGAAGATGTTTGCCAACATGCTATGATGTTCTATTGGATAGGATTGGAAAGAAGTGCTTCAGTTGCATTCACCTAGAATCTTGCAATTTATATGAAAGGATCATTGCATCATATACAAATCCTTGCCCATAATGACCACCACTAGCAAATCGTTTGCTTCATCTACAAAACAGTACTCACGTTCGGAGACTAGAAGGCATATCAGGGATAGACAAGAAGCTTTAATTATAGATATGTTGCAGAAATATCTAGCATTTAAAACTTGAGCTGCAAAAAAGAAGAAGGTTCTTCATAGACGCCAAGTAGACATAGTAATTATATCTCTGTACATTAAAAAAATTCCCTTATACCTAAGACCCCTGTCTTTATGCACTCATGTCAACAAAAAAAATTGAACTATAGAAGAAGTTTAGCTAAAAATCATTTTTATGAAAAGCATGTAATACATATAATATACATGAATGGAGGAAAACCTAGATTATCTCATGGGTTAACCAACATGAGGTAATCTATTAGCCTTGTAAGAACATCTTTAGCAGATCCCCTATTTTTAAAAGTGCAAAATCTTCTCCCTATCTCATTTTCCTGAATTGTATAGGGAAATCACTCTTTCTCATCTAGAAAATCCCCTAGATCTTAATCCGTTGAAAATTTCGATACAATTTTTCACACAAATTCATTTGAAATACATATTTAAACTAGTAATGAGAGGGTGACTAAGATGTAAAGTGTTGGAATTCATACCAGGAGCATTAATAATGTAGCGCTAGGTATCAGTATAATACTTTTTGGGGGGAATCAGTTGGCTCTTGAGCTATCCGATCTATCATGATCTTGACGCATCGTAGCCATCAGATTGATCAACACACAGACGGGATGTTGCAACTAAATTCCCTCCACGTCGTCGCAAAGCACCAAAGCGCGAGTGCATCGGTCACACTATTTGGAACACGGAAACCGCCCCCTCGCAGCACCTACGCCACAACATCGCAGCCCGCAACAACAACAACCAATGCCTCATGAAAATGCTCAAGTAAGAGGCGGTCATGTCGCAACATTGGCTTCACATGCGTGTGACCCCCCACCACACCATTTTCACCTCATGAGTGGTCTCTCTTCCATCGATGTTGGTTCCCTTACGGCATCGTACTGACCAGCAGCGCCAACCCCGATTGCAGCAAGGAATGATGGTATTGATCTCGTCTTGTAGCATGTCTCTAAACAGCCCCCGTCACCTCCGTAGCCGTGCATGGTGGTATCTATCGTCCAGCTGGTTGGAGTTGGAGAGGGCAGAGGGTGCAAGGTGTGAACAAAGGTTTCCCCACTTTTCATCAAGTTTTTATTTACGGCCTTGCTAGGTCTCAGTCGACTGAGACTTCGTTAAGTCTCAGTCGATGCTATATCCGTGAGATTTTACATTGATATCGGTGCAAAACTTTTTTTCTTTTTTTCTTTTTTCTCTTGCATGTTATGTGACATGATTGAGACTTGGTTAAATCTCAATAGACTGAGACCTAGACACAACCATTTATTTAATATTCATTATCGGCATGTTTTCTAGAGAAAATGGCAGACTTGCCCCCATTTATTTAATATTCATTATCGACATTCAAAGTTGGTCTCCTCTGAAAGAAAACAAGAAGGATTACCGAAGACGTAGATTGATAGATCTCCTCCTCCCTTTACAATAAGTTCTCTCCTTCTCCTCCGATGACACTACTAGAGAAAATGCTATACATGAAATCCTTAGTAGTGGCGCATTTTTTATGTAATGTGCCACTATTTGTAAGGGGTGGCGCACTGGTTCAAAATGTGCCACCTATAAGCTCTTATTCGTGGCACATTTTTTAGCGGTGCGCCACCCCTCAGAATGGGCCAGCCTGGATCTGGTTCAAATCTTAGGGGTTGCGCATTTTGCAAAATGCGCCACTAATAAGAGCTTATGGGTGGAACATTTTGCAATATGCGCCACTAATAAGAGTATATAATACCCGGCCGGCCTCCTTCTCCTCCTTACCTCTTCATTCGTATCCTCCTCTCCTCCACCATCTCCTCCTCCTCTCCACCTTCTCCATGGCGCCCTCCTCCTCCTCCCATCCTCCATGGCTCCTCCTCCTCCCCTCCTCCATGGCTCTGAGGCTGCTCCTCCTTATCCTCTCCCCTCCTCCTCCAAGGTTCCCCCTCCTCCACGGGTCTTCTTCCTCCTCCTCTTCTCCATGGCTCCTCCTCCTCCAAGGTTCCCCCTCCTCCACGGGTCTTCTTCCTCCTCCTCTTCTCCATGGCTCCTCCTCCTCCAAGGTTCACCCTCCTCCACGGGTCTTCTTCCTCCTCCCCTCCTCCATGGCTCCTCCTCATCCAAGGTTCCTCCTCCTCCTCCCCTTTCTTGGCTCCTCCTCCTCCTCCTCGTCCCTTCCTCCATGGCACCCTCCACCCTCTCCTCTCCTCTCCTCCATCCTCCAATTTAGATTCAAAATTGGATAGATGAACGGGACAAATAATTCAGAGAATAAAAATGAGCAAACAAAGTGGCTAGATGAACGGGACAAATTATTCAAGAAAAACGAGCAAACAAATCGTGATCTAGATCCAGATTCAAAATTCAAAAAATAATAATAATGACGCATCTTCAAAATGCACCACCCTAAGGCCTTATTAATGGCGCATTTCAGAATTCGTCACGCCTAATATTCTTAGGGGTGGCACATTAAAAATGTGCCACTATTAAGCCCTTATTAGTGACTTGTCCTTAGTGGCACATCTATAATGCGCCACTAAAGCCAAGTAGTGTGGCCGCCACGCCTCACCCGGTCCCTGTGAGAAACGTCTACAACGTTGATGTTCATCGACAGAACGAGCGAGGGCACCCCATCGGACAGAGGAGTGTGGACACGCAAGGCTGTGTGAGCCGCATTCATATCATAGAGAGCAGCTGCAGTGGAGAAAGCGGGGGCACCGGCGAACAAGGACTTGCCTATCGATAGGGGAGGAGTGGTCACGATGGGGATCGTGGTGGAGGAATGAACTAGCTAACGTGGGCATGTAAGGTGGGAATTTGACGATATGCATGAAACAATTTTCTGATGCCACTCATTCATATAATTATTTGTCACGCTAATATATATTGGCGAGTCTTCATCACCGCACAAGAAAAAATAACGTGTATCAAAATGAGATTTAGATTGCGACTCTACTCGCTGGCTAGCTAGCGACTTGTGAGCAATTCAACGTGAGGGTGTATGACTATGGTGGAAGTCGCTAGGGAAGTGGGATGTGAATGTGGATGACTTTTATAGGTCACGAGCAGTTCAGTGCGCTTGACCTTCTTCTTTCATTTGATTCGTGGCTACCTGCAATGCGACATCTCTTTTAATTTACTTTGGAAAAAGTACTTGTGTTTGGTGACACGTTACCTCTACTTATTTATTCAACATGATTTTTATGCACAACCTCTTGTAACATGATCATAGAGGGGGGCACAGATCATTGGTTGGTGGTCTTTGGTTAAAGAGGGTGACTGACACAGATCCCTATATTTTCCCCCTCAAAAAAAAAAGATCACAGACTTTTGATCTGCAATTGTATCACACCATCAAGAAGATCTGAGTGGTTGTTGGCAGGGACGAATGCTCAAGATGGCTGGTAGGACTGCTCTGGTTCAATCCTTCCTTACTAATATGCATATTTACATGATGTCCTTTTATCCTCTCCCAGTTGGGGTTAGGAAGAAGATGGAATTTTTTAGATCCAGACTTATGTGGCAAGCTCATGAGGGTAAAAAAAGTATCATTTGGTGAACTAGAAACCCTGTTGTTTGCCTAAGAATCAGTGTGGTTTGGGGGTTCTTAAGCTAGACTTTATGAACCAAGCTTTGCTAGCTAAAGGGTTTCGGAATCTTGAAACTAAGAATGGTTTGTAGCAAGAAGTAATTCTCAATAAGTATGTGGGTAAGAAATGTATTTTTAGTTCAATAAGTATCTCGGACAAGGCAATTATCAAAGTGAAAAAGGGAATAGGAATCAACATTTACATTGTTCAAGCGATAAAGTTAAATTGTAGAATGCACATGGGTCATTATGAATAATTCAGGTCCCGCTAATGATCATTGATCGGAGAGGTGTCTCGATCATGTTTGGAGTGTTTACGAACGCAGGGTAACACACTTAAAGGTATACCTTCTTAGGGATAGATCCGGAAGTCATCGGGATCACCGGGGAAAAGGGAATAAGGAATCAGAATAATTCCTTATGCCTTTAAAAAAAAGAATAATTTCTTATGGATCCGAAAGGTGTTTGAAGTGAACCGAAAGGTGTTCCGAAGGAAAAGAGACTAAATAATATGTATTTATTATTAATTAAATATATTTTATTTTAATTAAATAAAGTGGATTACCCCTAATGGGCAACATTGAACCCATTAGGGGAGGAGCTCCCTTCCTTTGTTTCTTAAAAGAAAAGAAAAAAGAGGGGGTGGCGCCATGGGCCATGGGCCCAACAAGTGGCCGGCCACCACCCCATGCACCACGCCGTGCATCTCATGGGAATAGTCCCACATTGCTTATGCAGGCTAGGTGCTACCCGCTTTTGCCGTATATAAGTATAGGGTGCTACTCCTTTTTGTACACAGAAAAATAAATAAATAAATTCATAAAATTCTGAAGGGTTATTTTCCTCGTGTTTTCTCCTACGAGTGTGGCATAGGCCGTGTACGTGGGATATAACACCTTTGCATCACGCCGTTGAGCTGCAGGGATTCCAGTTCGAATGTTTCTTGTTCTGATGCTTTGCTGGACTGGAGCCCGGGGGACATGGCATACATCGTATGTGTGCGAGTACTACGAGGTGCTGCACATGTGGCACTCAACATCGTTGGAGCTTCTACACGGTTATGCGGTCGTCATGGGCATACGTCTTCACCGACAACGTTTCGGCAGGGACGTAATCCCGTCATCGGTCTTCAAGGACCGGGTGGCTTCTGGAGTCGTGCGAGGATCCCGCGGCATCAAGGATGAACGAGTATGTCACCGTTAACTTCGACTTAAACTCGGATCTCTTTTTTCCCAACGAAGAGTGAGAGGGTGCCTAAGATGTAAAGTGTTGGAAACTTAGAATTCATACCAAAAGCATGAAAAAATAAATGCTAGGCATCATTAGAATATTTTTTGGCGGAAATCAGTTGGCTCTGAAGCTATCCGATCTGTCATGCATGATCTTGACGCATCGTACTCATCAGATTGATCAACACACAGACGGGATGATGCTACTTCATTCCCTCCACATCGTCACAAAGCACCAATCCGTGAGTGCGCCAGTCACACTGCTCGCAACATGGAAATCACCCCCTCGCAGCACCGACGTCACAACATTGCAGAACGCAACAACAACAGTGAATGCCTCATGAAAATGTCGAAGAAAGAGGTGGTCATGTCGCAACATTGGCTTCGTAGGTGTGCGATCCCCACCACACCACTATTACCGCATGAGTGGTTTCTCTTCCATCGATGTTGGTTCCCTTGCAACATTGTACTGACCAGCAGCACCAACCCCGGTTGCAAGAAGAAATGGCGGTGTCAACAGAGTCTTGCAGCATGTCTCTAAGCAACGCCCATCACCTCCGAAGCCCTGCATGGTGAGATCTATCGGACGGATGGTTGGAGAGAGCAGAGGAGTGCCAGGTGTGAACAAAGGGTTTTCCCACTTTTAATCAAGTTTTTATTTTATACTCCCTCTGTTTCTTTTTACTTCGCATATAAGGCTTGATCAAAATCAATCTTCATAAAGTTTGACCAAGTTTATATTAAAAAGTATCAAAATTTACAATATCAAAATTATACAATATAAAAATTAATTTTATGATAAATCTAATGATAATTGTTTTATATTGTGGATGTTGATAGATTTTTCTATATAGTAGGTCAAATTTTATAAAGATTGACTTTGATCAAACCTTATACACTTCTTCTTCAGTACACCCCCCTTATACCGCGCTACCTGTCCCGGCCGACACCTGCGTCGTGGGCTACCTCATGCTCGTTTTCGCCCTGCCGCTCCCCTAGCCCAGTTGCGCACGCGCGTTCCCGCCGCCGCCGCCGCCATCCATGTCAAGTCGCGCCGGCGACGACGACGTCGGGCCCTACCTGCGAGGAGCTCCCGCACCAAGGCGACGGGGACCTCGTGATGGAGGTCGTGGCCGCGAAGCCCCGGGGTTACCTCCACGTGCAGTGCCAGGGCGGCCGCCTCAAGCTCCGCTTCGGGGATGGGGCAGCGTACGAGGGTGGGACGATGTACAGTTTGGGTAAAAGACTAAAATGCCCTTTATAGATTTTAAGAGGCGGGTGTACGGAAGAACGACTCTACCTTATATGCAAAGTAAAAAGAAACGGAGGGAGTACGAAGTATTCATTATCGGTGTGTTTTCTACAGAAAATAGCAGACTTGCCCCCAATTAGGCGCCCACGTCAAAGTTGGTTTTCTCCGAAAGAAAACAAGATCTCTTCCTCCCTTTTCAAGAACTCCCTCCCCTCCGATGGCCGCCACGCCTCACCCGGTGGCATACGTCTACGACGTGGAGGGTCTGCTGCTGCTGCGGTCCACCAAGACGTCCAGGGGGAAGTTGGAGATCATCCCTCACTGCCGTCTCGAGGCGGACGCGGCCATCAACGCCGCCGTCAAGCTCAAGCCCATGGTCGACGCCGGAGATGTCCGCCTGGTCAACCCGGAGATGCTGGCCTCCAAGCTATGGGCCAAGGACGGCGTTGAAGAAGCGCTCAAGGAGATGGTCGAGCAGCAGTTGCAGTGGTCGTCCCGCGAGATGCAGGAGGTGGAATGGTGGATGCGTGCATCGCCATCCTCAAGAACCGGCTCCAGGCCCCCGACGCTGAGATCCCCGTCCCAGGCCCGTCGCTCGCGCCCAAGGGCAAGTGGAAGGTGCTTGATCACTGCATTTACCCTGAATCCATGGTCAGTTGCTTGCTTCCCCCTTTCTCTTCCCTTTCTTTAGCTAGGTTAAAGGTGCTGATTGTATTGACTGATATGATATTTATTGTCGTCTATTGTTGCAATTACAGTCGTTTGAAATATTAATCCTACCACATTGGCATATATCTTGTACCGAAATTAAGCTTGATTAATTGAAAATTACTTCTGTCCAACGATTTCTAAATTTATTACTGAATTGTCGCGCTTTTCCTGAGTTGATTAGTTGAACATCGTTGAACTAATCACCATCTCATGGTAATTGTTTAATGTGCCAGTTCTTTGCCTTCACGTCAACTGTTAATTGTGTATTTGTGTTATATGATTCAGTCTGTTGGATGAAACTAATTTTGAGCACATCCCAGCTTGATTCAATATTGACTTCTTCTCTTCTACCGATCTGCTTACATTGTGAGAGGTGCAAGCCTGAATATAAAGACTGCTTTAATGGTCACTGCACATATTTACAGTTTAAATATCTGTTGATTTGCTAAATCGGGGAAACCTATTGATAATTATTATGGACAATTAAGCGCCATATTTCTAACAAACGCTGACTGATGCCACCTGCTGAAACAATGGTATACGTTGTAGTGAAAATGTAGCATGTCATCTATACCTGACTGCACGTGAATGTATAGCTTATTGTGTTGAAACTCTACAACTCGGGACTAGTACAATTTGAGAGAAGCTCTTTGTTCAAGTTGCATTTCCTAGAACCAAAATGGTCCTGCATCTGAAAAAAATATAAGAATGACTAACTGACAACACAACTACAGTAGTACAAATTCTTGAACACCATGATGTCCATGGAAAATGGCATTTGCTTTATTTGGTTATTTTATTTACCCTGAATCCAAGGTCAGTTTCCCGTTTCCTACTGTTTTTAATATCCCGCTCCTTCTTTCTTTGTACTGGTGTGGTGCTAATTTATTGATGATCTTGTTTGTTTGTTGCAAAAAAAAAAACTTGCAGTTTGGTCCCTTTCCTCCATACGATCTTACTGCTGGGGTTAGTGAAGTTGAGTTTACAGCTGCACAGGAGGAAGAAGCGAGAGCCTCTGCGGTGCAGTCACAACTATATGCAGACTACGGGTTCATCAGCCATGCCAAGCAGCAGCTCTGAACAAATAATTATAATGCTCCTCCTGAGATGACTTGGACTAAAACTACTGAGTTACTACTTACTAGCTAGTATATGTTTTGGTTGAATGTAGAATGGCTGTACTAAACCAAATGGTTCAAATTTTAGTACTCCCTCCGACCCATATTAGTGGGCACACACTTAGTACAACTCATACAGAGTTGTACTAAGTGTGTGCCCACTAATATGGATCGGAGGTAGTAACAATATAGTGGTATAGATATAAAACATGTAGCGAAATCTCAGAGGTCCAATGGTTCAAATTTCAGTAACAAGTGGAATTTAAACCACCATGGAGATGATACGAATTAAGATGACTAAATGCTAAAGCAGTATTGCATCTAGAATATACATTGAACAGGAAGGAGGGGCGAGAAGGCCCAGCTACAAACCGGTTGGCACCGGGATCCACATCTCGCACTAGCCCTCGGCTACTATCTGTTACAACCCTCGGTTACTATCTCGCACTAGCCCTACCCTGGACCACCATATCCGCATGAAGCGGAGGCTTGATCAGGCTAGCCAATTCTCATGTACGACATTCCTGGTCAATCCGTGCCAGGACAGACCGTGCAGATGGGGTCACTCCATCAAAGACGATAGCATTCCAGTGCTTCCAAGTCTCCCACATCACTAGAATCACTAAAGTGTGTAGGCCCTTGCCACGGTGAGTGGGGTCCACGCGAGAGCTGCACCAATCGGGCAGCGCGTGTTATGAGTCTGCGGCATCCATTCCCCTTTACTTGCCCACGTGAGAATGACCCACCATATTTGCCGGCTGAAGACACATGAGAGTAGGATGTGATCAATCGTCACTGGTTCCTGGTCGCAGAAGGGGCAGTTTGTCTGGTGCGGCAACCCCCGTCTTGCCAACCGATCTGACGTCCAGCATCTATCACATAGTGCCATCCAGACAAAAGTCCGGCATGTCAAGGCGCCCTGGAGTACCACGTGAACTCAGCACTCTGAGCCGCAATTCTGCCCGTGAATCGTGCGTTGTAGGCAGAACATGCAGAATACTGCACATCCGACTCCCAGCTCCATCTGATGGTGTCCGCCTGGTTCTCTCTCAATATAAATGTGTTGACTCTATCCCAGAGAGCCCGGAACTCTGTGAGCTCGCGAACACCAATATTCGGTCCAATGTCGATCACCCATCCATTAGCGTCTAAAGCTTGTCGAACCGTCCGGCTCCGGCTAACTCTAGGAGGGATGCACGTGTATAATGTTGGCGCCAAATCCTCCACTCTATGGCCCTCGAGCCATCTGTCCTCCCAGAAGAGAGCAAGACTTGCGTGGAGGCCGAGTTCAACAGCCCACAAATCCAACTGACCCGTCTATGGCCAAAACCCAGCCTCCTCATGACCTGTAAAATTTATATCATTTTAGAATATGCCATATAAAATTTATAACGCTTTTTTAAAATATATGTCTTGTATTATGTTGGTTAAATTGATGATATATAGGCACGCGTGGGCCCTATAAACTGAGAGGGAGCAAGTATGTTAAAACAAACTTAAATGATTCTAGCTCTCACTTGACATCAATATTTTATAATACCTTTATTAATTATAAAAGGATGAAAAATCGTTTGATTAAATACTGAGCGAAAACCAACCATATATAGGACAACAAGGCCCCGTTGGTTTTTTTCCGACGAACCTAACATGGATACATGCATGCAAGCATAGGCACCATCCATAAGCAAGAACAAACCAGCTGCTGATATCTTTTTTTTTTGAACAAAAGAAGGCTACCCTTCCGATTTCATATAAAGAAATCACATGTCTTGTTATTATAGGCACAAATATAAAAGGAACCAAACTCATCTGCTACTACTCATTTTCGAGTATGGGAGCATAGAGGATTTCCACCTCCAGGAATGCATCCCCCATCTCAAAACATGAGCTTGTCACCCATGAAATCAGAACTACCAGCTAAAAGCCATCTAAAGGCAGAAGTGCAATCTAGATATAGGAGTACAATCAAACATTACAGGGGGAATAAATCAACGAGAGCAAATTGAAGATCAGGCAGCCCAAAAACGCGACCAATTTCTGAAGATAATCCGGCAGCGATGAGCTTCTGATAGCTCCACCTTCACTGCCTTTCTTCTCTTCATCTTCAGTCTTGTATTCTGCCTGTATGCATTCTCCACCGCATCTTCTCGAAGATCTCCCCTGCAATTCGATTATATATCCTTGCTCCCTCCCGAAGCACCTCTTGGTCGTCTGGTTTGTCTGTAGAATAGACCAATCAGAGATCCGATTAGCTACCAAATGAACAGGCACACTGGGATCAGTGACTTTGTCATTTTCAAAAATAGCCCTATTTCTTAGTTTCCAAATGGTCCAAAGTATAGCAGAGATCCCAACTAACATAGCATTTTTTGTTTCCCCCCTGAATCTATTGATCCAAGGCCCTAACAGATCCTCTACATTCTAAGGAGCTCTGGGGATATTAAAAGCAAACATTAGAATGGTCCACATCATCTTTTCTAGAGAACACCCAAAAAACAGGTGATCAATAGTTTCATCTCTTCCACAGAAGACACAGCAAGCATCCCCCTGCCAGTTCCTTTTAATCAAATTATCTTTTGTCAAAATCGCATTTCTGTTGACTAGCCACAGAAAGAATTTTATTCTATATGGAATTTCCACCTTCCACATAAACTTCTACGGATAAGTAACCCCATCCTCTATCAAATATCTGTATAAAGACTTAACAGTATATCTTATGTTTTTAGTTAGAGTCCAGTTTAGCTTATCTTTATTGTTAGATAGCACCACTCCTCTGCAAGCCTCAACTATATGTTCCCAAAATTCCAGTGACTCTCCAAATAGTGTTCTTCTAAATGAAAAGCAATTGATCCCTTTTTCAAAAGCTTGCTTTACAGAAAGGTTTTTGTCAAAGAAAATGTTATAAATTCTAGGATAGAGTTCACAGAGGGGTTTATCTTCTATCCATCTATCTTCCCGAAATCTAGTATTATTTCCATTTCCTACCTCAAATTTACACAAGGACAGAAAGAGGTTTTTATATTTCATCAACCCTTTCCAGAATTGTGATTCTTCCAATTTGTTCTTAGCATTGCTAAGGCATCCATCTTTAGTATATTTGGATAATAATATATCTTGCCACATTCCATCTGTGTTGAATAATTTCCACCACCATTTGCACAACAAAGAATTATTCATGAGTTCCAGGTTTTGAATTCCTGCTCCTCCTATATCTCTAGGTCTACAGACCTGGGTCCATCTGACTAGATGGTATTGTTTTTCTTTCCCTCATCTTCTTGCCATAGAAATCTAGCTCTAAAAAAATCCAGCCTCTTTCTTACCCCCACAGGAAGGGTATAGAAAGACATCATATAATAGGGAACTCCAGTTAGGGCAGATTGTATCAAAGTGATCCTGCTTCCACTATCCAGCATTTTACCCTGCCAGGTTTTACACCTATTTTCACACTTCTGCTCTGTAGGATTCCATTCCTTGTTTTTAATTCTCTTCTCATCAATAGGAAGCCCTAAGTATTTCATAGGTAAATTTCCAAAGATGCAAGAGAATATACTAGAATATTCCTCTCTTTTGTCATTTGCTCTCCCTAACAAGAACAACTCGCTTTTGTGAAAGTTTATTTTTAAACCGGACATTTGTTCAAACAGAGATAAAATGAATTTCAGATTGTTAGCACTCTCTAAGTCATCATTAATCAGGAAAATAGTGTCATCTGCATATTGTAACATGTTTACACAATGAATAGCTGCAATCTTTTGTGCTGCTCAATCTTGAACAACATTTATGTTTTATCTTGTATTCAAATAATACACAGTCGATCTGATATAGCGAGGGAATATCTAATGCTACCACCTCCTTAGGTGCTACCAATGCTACCACTAAAAGTTAACACTAGATATTCCCTCATGATATAGCAACGATGTGAACGTACAGACTCAGCGTAGTGGGTGTACAAGTCGATCAACCCTTATTATTCCTTACAACATGCATGCAAACATATGTTAAAGTTCAATTATAACAATTGCTGCATGCCTTATTATACGGCGTGGCCAGTAGGTGTAGCTGGTTCTTCCTTCTGGCGTTTAACGCAACCATCATTTCCATGTCCAGCTCACCCGGCTTCACTCCCTCAGGGAGGGTCCAGTCAAAGTAGTAGAGAAGTCGTGCCACAATGAGCTCCAATACGGCCAGCCCAAATGTATCGCCCGGGCACATCCTCCTCCCGCTTCCAAATGGCAAGTAGTGGAACCCTGAGCCTTTGTAGGTTGCCGTGCCATCCTCGAACCTCTCCGGCCTGAACTCCTCAGGCTCATGCCAGTACTCGGGGTGCCTTCCCAACGCCCAGGTATTTACCATAACCCTGGTGCCCTCTGTGACCTCAAACCCGCCGATGTCGCTCGTCTCTCGGCACACATGCGGAAGCAGCAGTGGCACCACTGGATTTAGCCTCATGCTCTCCTTGATTACCATCTTTGTGTAGTGCAGTTCCGCTACGTGTCCCTCATGGTCCTGTGGGCTCTTATCGTCGAATGTTCGTCGAACCTCAGCCTGCGCCTTGGTCATCACCCCTGGGTTCCTCATCAGCTCCGACATGACCCACTCCGCGGCTGACGATGTCGTCTCCGTACCGGCGGTGAACATATCCTAATTAAGCAAGGTAGAGTAGACAAACATGAGCAAAGACCAAGGAATAGCAGGCTACAAAATGCATGTCAAATAATTCATCACTTAACTACTACTTCCTCCGTTCTAACTTTGTATTAAAATTAGTATAAAATTGAGACACTTAATTCAGAACGGAAGGGAGTAGTTACCATTATGATTGCCTTGACGTTATCCAGTTCCATGGGGAAGTCAAGCTCCCCTTCGTCCTTGATCCTAAGAAGAACGCTCAGAAGGTGATCACCTCGCCGCATCTCCGACTGAGAGATGATCTTGTCCAGGACCATGTCCTGCTGCCGGCGGGCACGCACTAGCCGACCTCTCAGCCCGGTGACCACGTCGACGAACTTCAGCGACGGGAAGAGGTCCCCCACGCAGAGCCCCGAGGCGAGCTTCAGCGCCTCGTCCATGGATGACAGAAACTGCTCCTGGAGCTCAGAGCTGCACATCTTCCCGAACACCGTCTTCCCGGTTATGGAATTCGAGCACGACACGAGCAGCCTGCCGAGGTTGAACGGCTTGCCACCGCGGCTGGCCTCGCCAACGTTCCTAACGAGGTTCATGGTTCCGTTGTCCCTCACCGGCGAGAACTGCCTGACCTTCCGCTCGCTCAGGAGCTCCGTCGTGCAGATCTTGCGCAGGGTCCGCCAGTACGCGCCGTATGGCGCGAAGGCGACGTCGAGGTTCCCGTAGAGGGTGATCTGCGAGAGCAGAGTGCTTGGCCTCGTCGCGAATGTAAGATCTTTGTTCCGGAGCACTTCCTGCGCAGCCGCCGGCGAGGACACCACCACCGCGTCGATCTGGCCCAGCTGAAGATACATCACCGGCCCGTGCTTCTTGGCCAGGTGCCGGAGGACCACCGGCAGCTTCGACGTGAGGATTTGGTGGAGGTTTCCGACCAAGGGCAGACACCATGGCCCAGGAGGCCGCAGTTTCTTGGAACTTGGAGTTAATTTGCGGCTAAGAAAGGAAACTAGAATCACCACTGAGATGAGAGAAACAAAGAAGAGGGTGGCTCCGCTTATTAGCTCCATCTCCATGACGATGCTTTGCTGTTTTCGTTTTGTTGGTAAGAACAGCAAGAAGGAGTGGCCTTTTATAAGCTTGGGAGTTGGGTCTACAACACCTCCCATGTGCCACGTCAAACGCACTAGTAACACTGCTCATAGTGGAAGTAACATAGATGCCACATAGGCAAAAAAGATGATATGACAAGCAATTAAAAAGGAGAGAGATGAATAGAGTAACATAATATGTTACCATCACATAACGATTCTCAATGCAAAATGAGTTTACAAGGTAATTAATGAACCTCTCTATGTTACTACTGACATGACACTACCCACTATGAGAGTAGTAACATAGACTAGTAACATGTGCATGTTACTAGTCTAAGTTACTCCCCACTATGACTAGTCTAATACTGTACTTTCCCGCACCAAAGTAAATACTGTATGAAACTAATCCCCTTGGGGGGTGTGTCTAGGTCTCAGTCGACTAAGAATTAACTAAGTCTCAGTCAAGTGATAGTATATGTAAAAAGAAAGAAATAAGAAATTTAAACTTATTTTTTGTACGGATCTCCACGCACAATCTCACAGATATAGCATTGACTAAGACTTAGTTAAATCTCAGTCGACTGAGATTTAGCCATCCCCTTGGGTTAAAATAGAGAAGTTGCTTCAAAAAGTTCTCTCGATTGGACGTACTCCCTCCAGCTACCAATACAAGATCACCTCATACTTTTATGTTTAATTTTAATCACTATTTTTATCAACAAAATGTGAATCATATATCATAAAAACTATGTCAATGGATAAACATCTCAAAGAACTTTCGATAATATATTTTTGATGATGTATAACCTATATTTATTGACAAAATTATAAGTTAAAGTTTGAAACAAAAACAAAGTAGCCTTGTGAAACAAAAACAAAGTAGCCTCATGTTTTGTTTAACCGGCCAGTTAAGTGTCTACCAAATCGACTAATGACTAAATTTGTGTTCTATGCAAAAGATTACCCCAATATTTGATGTTTTGTGCAAAAAAGATATTGGGACTGTGGTTTGATGCAATAAAAACCCCAACAAGTGATGCTATGTGCAATTTCCTCGAAGAAAGAAGGCAATGCAAAGGCTTATACAGATCCACGCTTTTGACAGAGCAAGCTCAGATGCATCGCCACACTTTAGTTTCCTGTTGTTGTAGTCCGCATACTCATATCTAGTTGTGGCTTTGTACTTTTCATGTCTTACCTTTGGAGTTGTGTGCTTTGATTTATGTTCAAAGACCTTCTGGCTTGGTACCTATTTCAAGCTTTATACCTCCCTTCGATCGGAATTACTTATCTTTTAAATGGATGTATCTAGCAATTTTTTATGTTAGATACATTCATTTGAGCGACAAGTAATTACGCTCGGAGGGAGTAATTCAAAATTGAATGTTGCCTTTTCATCTCCATTTACGAAAATGAAGTCTTATTCATTTGTTCGGGCTATGCGCAGACAACGTAAAGAATATGAAGCAACATTTCCATAGAAAAAAGCGTAACTAATTGAGTAGTACTTCTCGGACTGCAACCATTCCTCTCTCTTTCATTTGACTTGAGTTTTTTGTTGCCTGCGTGGATCTAACTGATGGATTGGATGGTTCCCATATTGACAATTCTCACACTCGATTTAATTAGCTGTCATGAGTTAGCGCCCACATTGCTACTGTAGTAGTTTGATTCATACATATATAGAGGCGGACAGCATCTATAATTAGCAGCCCATGGCCCATGATGCTTTTGGTGACGAATATACTTGTCACTAACCGTTGCATGTGCATGTACCTGCACACAATTTCTCCATGCATCCATAAATGGGCATCTAATTTTGTGCGTAAGTTAGCTATTTATTTGATTCCTGACGGCTATGTCCATAAATTAGCCTTCTATTTGATAGCAGCCAGCAATATTTATAAATTAACCAATTAGTAGTCCATTTAACATTAGCCGACGATGTGCATAAATTAGCCATTTAGAAATACTTGACACTATCAGGCCAATGTATTTGACACTAGCAGCCCTATCCATAAATTAGCTACTTACTTGACATTGGCCGAGATTGTTCTTAAATTGTTCATTTAGTACTTGACACTAGCCGGCATTATTTTTATAAATTACCCATTTAATTGACACTAGCCGGCGTTCTTCATAAATTATTCATTTAGTTGGCATTAGCAGAATGTATACAACAATTGAAAACTTTTCTGCCAATTACCAAAAATAGAATTCATAGCATGTTGTTTACCATTGAACACCCTCATGTATGGTAACTCTATCTTGAACTTGTCTTTGATGTTCTTCTGCAATTCCTTTGCACCCACTTGATGATTTTCTTTCACCCACATCTTTACTTCTTCTGCCACCCATCTTGACTTGGCTCTACTGATTGTTTCCTTCATAATGGTTGATTCCTGGCATGTGTGCATAAAAGGGTTCAATTTAACCTGAACATTCGTGCTATTTCGCATTTTAGATGCAAACATTCTCCATGGACAACCCTCAGTCAGACAGTGCACTCTGTGACGTATTGGATCGCTCTTGTCAACTTTGAAAGTACGTTCTTTTTTTATGCAGTAAGTCACAAGTGCATTTCTACACTCACTCATGGATGAAAAAATGGAACCTTCTTCCATGTGAGGGTTCTCAGGGTCCCATTAAACAGCTGCAAGGTCCTCGTCCCCATTAAACTCATCATCATCCACATGGACGTCAATGTCAGCCTCATTTTGGTTTTCAGGCCGAGATGCCCGCCGTAAATTCTGAACAACATCAGAATACAACCTCTCTTCATCATTCCCAGAATTGTAGTCGGGCTCCACTTCAACGGGGACCCGTGTGCCGGTGCCCGCGCTTGTCGAGCCACCACCTTGCCGTGCACTAGCTGAACTGTTCTAGCTAGAGCGACGAGATGGTCCTGTCCGAGAAGGTGTACCCGCCCTCGTAACTGCCTGCACAATCACATCATCTTGCAACCTAACATGAAAATTCTCTTTCTCCTTATGCTTAGCAAACATGGTAGTGGGCTCTTCATCATTACTAACTCTCACCCATTTATTCCCCCCCATCGTAGTAGTTGTATTCCACTTCATCAAGCAAACCCCAATGATATAAGCTGCAAATTACCTCCCCAAATTGTCTGAAACTCCAATTACAATCCATTGGCAACGGGTAATCGAAACCTCCTTTGAATTTCCTCTTATTCTTTGCATCCAGTATGTATCTGTCCCTTCTAATGTGCACTAAGAAAGCAACCCGCAACTCCATCCTAACCCACGAAAAACAGAGGGGCCCAAAAACAGAGGCGCAATCAGCACAATAATAGAAAAATCAAACGCAAACCAACTCGAATCGACTGTTGAAAGGCAAAATCTAGCTCAATCGAAACAGGTGTCGTGAGTTACCCCTCGGGAACCCAGTTGTGGACACGGCGGGTCTCCGGCCCAATGCATGCCTCGTCAAATTCTTCGGGGTCGCCGCCGCTCGCCATTTCCCCTGGGTTCACCCTCCTTGTGCACCAACCCCCCCCCCACCCCCACCTATCAGCGCTCCGGCTGGGCGCAGGGAAGGAGGCCCCACCGCGGGTCGAGCAGGTGGAGGGCGCAGTGGCGGAATGAGCGCCCCACCTGTGGCGTCGCACGAAGGTGGCAGCGGAGGAGGTAGCGGTGGAGCAGGTGGCGGTGGAGCAGGACGACCACCGCGGCGCAGATAATGGAGGCACAGGTGGTGGCGGCGCCGCAGGATGGCCACGTGGGTGAAGGAGGTGGCGGCGCCGCGCACGGACAGGTTTCGTCGGGTGTGCCCGGTTTGATTGGACCCACGTGACAGACCTCTTTGTTGTCGTTGCGGTCCCACATGTAAGCTCCGAACCCACCTGCAGTAACGCCAACAGACGGAATGGACGTCAAACTTGGCATTTGTCCTCGTTATAGTAGTTGCGCCCGAAGAAAGGGCAAAACTGAGCACCATTCACAACAAGGGGCAAAACTAAGTACATGAACGCGTCTAAGGGCAATCTAATAATTAACCCTTGATTTAATTAGCCGTGGCTGCATGAATTAGCTAATCATCCCTCGGCTGCTAATAATTGGATTATTTGTCTGATACTAGACGGCTATGTCCATAAATTAGCCATTTATTTGATAATAGCCATAGCCGGCTATGTTAATAAATTAACCAATTGGTAGTACCAATTACTACAGTACTTAACATTAGGCGACGATGTGCATAAATTAGACATTTAGAAATACTAGCAGACCATTTAGGATGGCCCAATGGGGAGTAACTTGAGCAGTAACATAGAGTCTAATTCAGCAATTTTGCTTATGTGGCAATGAGTTAATGAAGAAAAAGAGGAAGGTGATAACTTAGCTAGTTACTTGCTTTTTGAGTAACATCACACATATCAAGACAATATGAGTCTATAATCTAATTAATGAGGTCTTATATGACACCATATATATGTTACTACTCATTGTGAAGGTAGTAACATAGACTCGTAATACATGTATGTTACTAGTCTAAGTTACTCCCTCCGTTTCTTTTTACTCCGCATATAAGATTTGGTCAAAGTCAAACTTGATGAAGTTTGATCGCTTTTATAGAAAAATCTATTAACATCCACACCATGAAACCAATATCATTAGAAGCATTATGACATTAGTTTTCATATGATATAACTTTAATGTTGTACATATTGATATTTTTTAATATAAATTTTGTTAAACTTTGTTATATTTGACTTTGACCAAATCTTATATGCGAAGTAAAAAGAAACGGAGGGCTTAGTATTTGACACTAGCAGCCCTATCCATAAATTAGCCATTTACTTGACATTTTCCGTGATTGTTCTTAAATTGCCCATTTAGTACGTGACACTAAGCGAGTGTTGTCCATAAATTACTCATTTAATTGACACTAGCCGGCGTTCTTCATAAATTACCAATTTGGTTGGCATTGGCTAACATGTCCATAGGTTTTTCATTAAGTATATTTGATACTAGCCGGAGTTGTTAGCCTTTTACTTGACACTACCGGGAGCTATCCATAAATAGGCCCCTCATTTTGTGCAAACACATCAAAGGACAAAATACATCTGGACGAAGGCATTTCGTAAGTTAGTACTCCTGTGGTACTTGCTGGTGAATAAACAGTAGGTGGAATAAATGGTGTACCAATCGGTGTGCTATAAGGGTTTGCCACCGACCGTGTTGCGCCGGGAGCCGACGAACAATCATCCTAAAACCTGGGACTACGACTCTGTTTGCTCCATGCAGCAGCAAACGTGCCAAGATGACAAGGTATGTAAATGTTAAGTGTATTTTCCTTGTTGTAGATAAGTTTATGGAAGTTTTTTTTTAATTTGCTGGAAGCCGAGCTTTTCTTCCAATTATTCTTCTTCTTCTCCAACATGTTCCTTGTCGGCGGTGTGGTAAGATGTTCATAACAGAAAATGAAGAGTTTTTCGTGTATTGTTCCACCATATATATAGATGCATGAAGATGCACTGACATGCATATACATGTGTACATATAATCAAGGAGATAGATAGATGACTAACATATGTGATGGTGTTGCAGCATAAGAAGCAAATCTCACTGCAAACGAGCTTGAAGCAGAGAGTAATGCGGCTTTTGCTCGATGAGGAAGACCTGGCTACTAGGCTCGGGATTATGGATCAACTGCAAAGTCTCGGTATAGCATACCATTTTGAGGAGGAGATCACAAGAATTCTCTTGTCCATGCATGCACATCAGGCACACCTTCAACTCAAGCACGACCTCTCTTCAACAGCGTTGCTGTTCAGAATGCTTAGAGGACATGGAATTCCAGCATCATCTGGTAAAGAGAAGAACTTCATGAATTGTCCCTTTTCTTTGTATGCACTGCACATATATAATTTCTGAATTAATATATTATCTAACTTTTTTGATAACCTTAATTTAGAGACCCATTTTATATTGGTTCTTCAAATTACTATAGGTAAACAGCATTGAATTACACAATATAGTTTTTGCTCTGGAATTGACAAAAATCAAGTTGCACTATGGAAACTAGAGTTACAAATGTGAATTTGATACTAGTTTCACAATTTAAAAATTTATGTAGCTATATGTTTCCACTGGACAAAGAGTAAATGGTCAGAATCATAGTCTTAGATAAAAGAATTACTCAACCAACATTGGAATTTAGATGCTCTCTATCTGTGATGTATAGAGCTATCATGGATAAAAAAAGCCATCATTTACAATAAGAATGCAATAGAACCTAAATACAATTAAATATAGTTTAGGCCAAAAAGGTAAAATTAAATCTTTTATAAAGGACATAAGCAAGAATATATAACTATTGTTCTATAAAAACTAAGCCTAAACTTATAGTCAAAAAAACTTTACATTTTAGGAAAATATTGCTTCAATTTTTTTATCTATTAACCTTTTTTCTCTTTCCGGATTACAATGAAAAGTTAGTGATTAGCTCCTAACTTCAATCGGACATGGACCAATTCTGGAATCTGGATTAACTGTGTCTAGAACCAGATGTAACTTCTGATTGTTGGGTTATGATTCAAACAGCAAATAATACAGATGGGACTAAAAGAGCAAACAACTAGAACTAGAACATATTAGAAATTTATCACATCTTACTTTCTTCAAAAGTACACTAGTCAGAAAGATGTTTCTATTCAACATTGCTAAGCCACGCTAGTACACTGATTGATACTAATTGAGTATAATTAAGATTTAAAGTAGTGGTCTTAATAATGATATAATATACTCATTTTGTTCAGTAGGTATGTTGAGTGGATTCACAGATGACAATGGTACCTATCTCGAAGTTGTCAAGCCCAATGATAACCATGGATTCGTGGCACTCAACGAAGCTTCATACCTCGCCTTCCCAGGAGAGTCCATGCTCGACAAGGCAAGATCATTTGCCATCAAGAAACTAGAAGAATTGATTATTCCTATATCTATGGAACCTACTATCCAAAAAAAAATACCAAGAGAATCGTTGTTGGACCTCCCATTGCACTGGAGAGCTCCAAGGTTGCAGGCGATATCATCATTAAAACGATGGTGCTACAAGACTTCTATAGATCCTTCCATTCTACAACTAGCTGCGGTCGACTTCAACCTTGTGCAAGCCATCCATGTAGCAGAGCTCGTCGAGGTGACAAAATGGTGAATGGAGACAGGGTTGGGTGACAATATGCCATTTGCAAGGGACCGGTTGGTAGAGTGCTTCTTTTGTGCGGCGTGCATCGCCCCAGATCCCCATCTTGCTGACTGCCGCAAGGTTTTAGCCAAGGTGGGCTCCCTCATAATCATCCTGGATGACATCTATGACCTCTACGGCACGATTGAGGATCTTGTTGCCTTCACTGATGCCATGGGAAGCTTGTGGGGTGAGGATGCTTTTTCAGTACTAGATCTGCCAGATTATATGAAGGTTATGTACTCCGCCATCTGGTCATTGTCGACAATGACAGCTGATCATGTAATGAAGGAGCAAGGGCACGATGTGCTTCCTCTCTACAAGAAAGCGGTAAGACAAGAGGAGATTGGTTGATTTTTTTCTAGTTTGCTTACTGGGATCCATTTGCTAAGGTTCTAACATGTGGATGCATATGCAGTGGCATGACTTATGTATGGCGTTCCTAGTGGAGGCCAAATGGCAGCACGAGGGATCAGTGCCATGCTTGGAGGAGTACCTAGAGAATGGATGGGTCACATCGACGGGGCCTCTCCTCCTGCTCCATGCTTTCACCATGCTCCAAAACAAACAACAGCAAAATATGGGTTCATGGTTAGGAAACCAGGATGACAATGATGGTGATGGTACAAACATGGTGTACCCGAAGCTGGTTGAGCTATGTTCCAGGATCTTTCGCATATCCAATGATTGTGCGACCCACGAAGTCGAGTCAAAGCAAAGTGCGTAAGCATCATCCATCACATGCTACATGGTTGAGACTGGTGGCGAAACGAGCAAGGAAGAGGCCAGCATCGCGATGGAATGTGCCATCGCAGAGATTTGGAAGGAGGTGAACATGGAGGTCTCCTACAGTACCACGGGTGTGGTCGGGACTGGGAGCACAGCTGACCGCATCTGCATCAACCTCGCGAGGATCATCCAATGCATCTACCAAGATGGTGACGGCATAACCTCACCAAATGACAGCAGGAAACAGCTAGTCAAAGACCTACTCTTCAATCCTATTGATCTTGAAAATTTTGGCACACCACCAACAATGATGTGACATTAGGTACACCATATGGAGAGGTATCATGAAATCCACACAAATCGTATGTCATGTTGGAAATCATCGTTATAAGGTCGTCGAGTAAGAGTGGAATTTGTAACATGTTACTTAATTCGATTTCAACAGTGTTGCTTTTCATTTTGCTATGTCTTTCAAACCTTTTTTGTTTTTCTGTTGGCCTTTTGTATGAAACAAACTGTGCAATAAAATATGAATGCAGCCATTGATAGATACAGAGGTCAAGGATATTCCTTTTGAAAAGGTAAAAAATGAATTGATGTTCATGATAAGTTGGCTTCGAATTATTGGTGTACTAGTACATCAGGCCTGCATGTCCAAATGTGATATCCCCATATTTGTGTCCAAGTTATGGATGTGTGGCATGACTGGAGCTTCCTGGATATTGAATAATGGGTCAATTCCATTTTTCGCCCTAATTTTATCCCAGTCTCATCTTTACCCCTAAAAAACGTGTGCTCAACTATATCCCTCTTATGTTAGTGGCACTTATGAAAATACCCCTCCGCGCCGATTTCGTCAGGTCAAAGGGGTTTGGCCGTGTTCGAAACATTTTTTTGGAAAAAAAATTACCCCTCCTTCTTATATGTGGATAATTAAGGTTTTAATTAGAGATCTAGAATAGAAAAATGGGGGGAGCTGTCTGTGGTGGTTGGCGTGGGGGGTGCTGGTTGGCGTGGGGGTGTTGGTCGGAGCTTGCTTGGGCGAGTGGGTGTGGGGGTGTTGGCCGACGAGGGAGCTTGCCAGTGTGGGAGCTCACCGGTAATGGCGCATGACCAGGGGAAGGAGCTCCCCGGTACCAACGCGTGACCAAGAAGGGGAGGGATGGGCTGGCGAGGGAAGGGATGGGAGGCGAGCTGGCAAGGTGGCTTGGCGCAGCAGCTCACCGGTGTGGGAGCTCGTCGGAGCCGATGCGTTACTAGTGTCAGGACAGGAACTTATGTTGATCCCGATCTCGAGATCACGATGGCGGTGGAACAATGGCGTAAACGTGGAGAGAAATAAATAGGCACGAAGTAAGGCACCAGGGGTGGACCCACCTGGCCAGGCGACCAGAGGGCGCATCCATCCCTTGGTCGCGCCAGGTGGCCACTTGGCCAGGGGGTGGCTCCCCCGGGTCCTCCTTCGGGCATCTGGAAGCTTCCTTCAAATAAGAATTTCAGGATTTTTTCTGAATTTTTCCGTCAATATTGATTTTTCACCTTTTTTCGCAATGCACAAACAAAACTGACAGAAACTGACACTGGATACTAGGTTACTAGGTTAGTCCTAAATATGTTGTAAAAGGATATGAAAATGCATAAAAAATATATAGCAAAGTCACCAAACACAAGCAAGAAACAAGAAAAAATTATAAATATGTTTGGGACGTATATATCATGCAGCTGCGCGGATGGTTGCCTACTTCCTCATCTTCCGCGGTTGTGGTGGCAACGAGTTCGACGTGATCGGGGCCACTGCTGTTGTGCCTCGAGGCAGAGCAGATGGTGCTTGATCCTACAGGTGTTGTTGCTCCGAAGGTGCTCCAAAGGTGCAATCTGTGGTTGGCAGCTTGAGGCATAGGGCTTTGTTGTGTAGCGACGTTGGTGATCATTTGGTTGGGCCGGCGTGCTGAGACGTCGATGGCCACAATCTCATCTACATGTGATGGGCACAATGATATTGTGCATCTTGAATCTTTAGATCTGGCGACAATGACGAATATGTTTTGTCGGTTGATTATACAGCCAAGGACAAGAACGGTGGAGCAATGCGATGGCGTGGGATTTTCGGAGTGTCTAAATTTAGTGATATGAACATGTCCCCTATGGATATAACCACTCCTACATCTGTTAAATCACATGGACACATGATTAAGAACACGTGTGCGACAAATAAATGGCCAGATACCATCTTTACTTTGTACGCATAATTTAATTGACAAAAATATGATGTCGCATTCATCTTTGAATTTACTTGTAATTAGGAACAAAGGGACTAAAGATTCAAAGAAAGATGCTGAGTTGGAGTTGGAGTTGGATGAAGAAGATGCATGTACTAGATTCACAGGCACTTCCATGCATTTGCTTCCTTGCCGTGCGTACCATGCATGCATGCAACGCCACAAAGGCCAAGGGCACAAGAACCAAAACCAGCCACGTGCACACGTCAAAATCTCTTCCGCCAAGGAAGCAACACTGAGCCCATAGTACCAAACTGGCCAGAGTCCGTACCGACCAAGTTTTGATGAGTTTGCGTCACATACGAAGACCTCATGGCGTCAATACTGCGGTCGCCGTCCTTTAATAAACTAGATGACCCGTTGCGCCCATGGTGCAAAGGGCGACAGCAGGCCATGTTTTTGAAGCATAGGGTTATAACATGATCATCACATAACTTGAACGGGCTGTCACAATGGTGGTTCCATCTCCATTACTTATTGGCAGGTCCTCATGATTTGCATTCATGTGTGGGAATAGGCTGGTCTTAGAGAAGTGTACGCTGAAGTACTGCAAAGTAGGGAAGGCTGATTAGAACATGAGCTTTCAAAGTGGGTAAGCAAGAGGTTGGTAATGCTAAAATATTGTTCATACATTTAGGCAACTACAATTTAATTGGGCCTGGCTATATTTGCCTTATTCAAATTGAGTATGTATGTTGTATTCTGCACAAAAAAATCTTGTGTTTACTATTTTAGAACAAATCATCACAAAAGACAGGAGCTATCTGTAACAAAGGGAAAGCTGTTGGGAATAGTATAAGTAAGTAAAAGGAATGAATTTTATAACTTTTCAGAGAAGGTACCAATTCTTTAACTGAAAGAACAGTTATAGCCTTCACGTGGTGTGTAGATCTACCCACACTGACTAAAAGGTTTGATTCATACACATGTTGCAATCAAATAAACTTAGTAAGCTCAAAGAACAGAAAGTTGACCCGCGGCCAATTAGCCTGGTGGATGGAAGTTGACGCGGGGGGAGGGGGGACCGGAATGGATCTGGTGACTTAATCTTGGTGCGGCCTTGCGCGCACTGAGTCGCGAGCGAGTACCACGACCCGCTGCGCCCAGCCCCTGCAGACCGTGGTTCCCTCGCCATGGCGCCGGCGGTAACTTATATGAATGCATGAAGACTATAACGGGAAAAAGGAGACAACAGACATCTGAGGAGATAAAGTTGCCCAGGCTGTGTTAAATAAGTACATTACACGAACAACAAAGCAGCAGAAGGAAAATGTGGACACCTGATGTATGGAAAGGTATGCAAGTACTCTATACTGATGACTGAAAGTAGGTGTCAACTTTAAAGGATCAGTTTCAGCTATTCGATTGACTATTATGAAAACCAAAGGATAGGAACAGTGCATCATTCTTTTCGGCGGGGAATGCACAAGGCAGACCAGAGCTCGTAGACTATACCAGTGCATGAAAGGCACTCTTAAATCAGTAGGCTGAGTAACACAGAAATAATTGTGAAAACCAAAGAGGAACATCACATCACTCTTTTGGGCAGGAAATGCACAGGTTAGACCAGAGCTCTCAGAAACATATCACTGCACAAGAAGAACTTTTAAATCAGTAGACTAAGCACAAAAGAAATGATATACGAGAACACAGATCCTGTACGGATAATAAGGCGACGTAGATTAAGCAGCTTGGTCCAACGGTATTTACAATGTCTAGAAATTGTCATACGGATATCCAAGGTAGAGAGAGATAGATCCAAGGTGGAGGAGGATAGCGACGATATTTACAACGCATGCCAGTTGATTGGTGAAGAACCTAAATAGAGTGATTACGACGACAAGTGCTTTACATGGTTCTAGCTATGTGAAAGCCTTGCCTTACAGAACTGCACAAAATACATTAGGTGCATTCTCAAAAGCGCCATGCTGAGACGCCCACTGTGGGCCCTGATGGATAGACCGGCGGTATGATGACGCGAAGTAGTGCTGGAAAGTGTTCTTCAGCAACACAGAAACGTAGCGATGAGCCGAGCTTGATTAACAAGCAGAAGACAGGAGATACCCTGAGGCAGAAGGCTTTGCACAATGAGTATGCATCGACGGGCTATTGAGGCTGGTAGTACAAAGAAAGCAATGAACAGAGTTGGAGGCGTACCGTATGTACATAAGAACCGTAGTGCATGGAAGGATTACTGCTTCCCTTTCTTTGCCACGTTGCCCCCCTTGGCGGCAATTGGAAGGATTACTGCTTCCCTTTCTTTGCCACGTTGCCCCCCTTGGCGGCAACAATTGTCCTGAGTTGCATAAGTTATCACGACAAAGATGGATAGTAAATACTGTATTTTCAATACAGGAAAGCACGGGCGTAAAATTGTATTTGAAAGATGCAAATAAATGCAGCAAACAGAGTAGTACATTATCAAGTAGGAAATCTAAGAGATCTAAAAATGTTGTTTCTTCAACCATATGCGCAATTTGTTTATGTACAAGGAACAAGGTTTCTGTTTTAAATAGGCAATGATATGTGTATATGCAACAATAAAGGAACAAGGGAATCACCCAGCAACCTACATAACGCATACCGAATCTCATGGACAAAAAACTTGTTTCATCGGTTGCCTAATTAATGTAATGTAATGGAATACATACGCAAGGGCAAGCTGAAACACCGTTAACATGTATTAAGGGCCAGACCTTGTATTAGAAAACTAAACTAACGAAGGTAGAACAAGTAACGGCGTGGTATAATTTTGGTGAACATACGAAGGTATTCCCATTTACCTCTTAGGTTTAGTCTGTTCAATAGGAAGGTTCTTTGGACCTTCAGTAGGCACAACCACAAGTTCCTGATCGACCTGGGTTAGGTTGGTGTTAGCAAGCATGGTTATACAACAAGTATGCTTTGTGCGAAATGGCAAAGTCATTCGCATATGAAAAGCAGGCACAAACCTTCGGCATTGCCTCAGCGTCAACGGCATCTTCAGCAGAAGTGTTATCTTTTAGCTGTTCACCAATATCGATAGTAGAGTCAGGCAGTTTAACGTCCTTAAACTTAGAGGGCGAAGCAAAGAGCTTGCGGCGAGCAGTTGTTGGGCACGGTGTTTTGCTGGTAAAAAAACAGACAACATCAAGCATAATAAAGAGGGGACAATCTTCAGAGTATATTGCGCATAAAGGCGTAGTTAGCACCTAGGTGTCTTAGGCATGGCAGGCTGTCCTTTACCCTTGAATGTAGATAGAGGAGTGTGCATCTGTTAAACAAGCAGGTGAATTAGTAAACAGACACCTGAAAGTTTTTTTATGTTGACACATGAAAGTTTGGAAGGTGGGATAAGAAGTAGACATACCTCATCCAGAGGCAGCACAGAAAGCGTAGATGCGCCTGTAGGGAAAGAAGGGGGACAGAGTATTGCTCCACCTAGGGCGCCAGCAGAAGACGATGTTTCTGCAACATGTTGTTTATCACCAAATCCCAATGGTGCAAGTTCTGGCTTAAAGACTTGGTCAACCCTGTTAACTTGGAAGGACAGTTGGGTGCTTGTAGGCTGGAAGCTCTTGTTTGAGATGGAGACAACAAGACTGTATTTTTGATTTACCATGCGAGAGATCTCAACAGGCATAGGCACATCGCCACCTCCGATCTGAACAAGATCAAGTATCTCTGTAAAACCTGGGTACTTGGTATGGATAAGAGTCATAAGCGTTTTTCCAATAACGTTCTTTGCAGCTCGATCAAAGAACATAAATTCAGCTTCCGTTGTATGATCACTTCCGAAAGTGCATAAGCAATACCTGGAGACGACGGAGCAAATGGACTTAGAAACAAAGCAACATGTAGAGGAGTGCGGAAAGGCAGACAGAGAAAGAACTCACGAGGCATCTGCATTAATGGAAGCGCAAGTACGGTCTGAGCAACGGTACTGCCTTCCAGAGATGTATGATGTTTTGTGACATTTACGGCATGAGAGGAACCACCACCTATTGTCGGAGCCCAACCTTCTAATTACCACATTGACCAAGAATTGTTTTTTCTGTGGTACATAGGCAACAACAAATGCAATGAGAAGTAAGATATAAGTACGAATAGGCGAAGAATAACTGAATTAAGAGATTCAGTACCAGATTCTCGAACGGGTCCAGAGCAAGCAGTTGTTGGACAGTCATCTCAATAGGTGGTGCACGGGCAGGTGCAGGCATCAATGGAAGTTCTCCTGGGAGGTGTGAAGCGACGGGAGGCAGGTCTTCTGGAAGGCTATAGAGGTAATGGAAAACGGAATATAAAGTGAAGACGAACACAGATCTGCATGGATAGTAAGTATGGATAGGAAAAGTACCTAGCACGAAAGGCATTGATCTCTGGCAAATCCTCGTCAATATACCAACGGCATGCAGAGCTGCCGCTCAGACCTTTAACACCTATGAACAGACAAAAGGAAATGAGAATGGGTTATAAGGCGGTGCAACAAACAAAGAGGCAGTCACACTGTGACTAACAAAATCACCTTGGTACATCTTTGGTAGGGTGCCTACAAATATGGAAACTACAGCTGCTCCCGTCTCGCTTGCAACACGGACCTCTTCCGCTTCGAACTCACGAGCTCGAGCACCCCAAAGAACAACACTTAGCTCAGCTCCCCTACAGGACAACATGGGCAAGTTAAAAGACGAAAAACAGGAGCAAGTGAATTGAGGAGAGAAGGAGAAATCAACCAACCCTTAGTCACGGAGAACTATAGTCCTTGTATCTGAAGGTTCAGCCTGATACTGTGAGTGGACAACGACTATGTCTGTGACAACAGTAATCCTACCAAGGACATCTACAAATGGAAGCAAAGGGTAAGATGGTGTGGCAGGCAAGATGAAGTAAGAATAGTTGGCAAGGATAAGTTGAAGCAGCTAACCAAGGAATCGAGGGGTTTGCCCAGTTTGCACTGGGATATCTGAAAATGCGATGATATTGTAAGTGCAATATGGGTAGGAGTCTTCTTCACCAGGTTTAAGGACCGCAGTACTAAAGCGTGTGAACTGAAGCATATAAGGGCTCTCAACAGCCCTAAAGTTTTGCCTTGATGGGTTGCACATGACCCTCTTCATTAAATAAACTTTGCCTTCCTCCAGAACATCTTTCAGACGATCAGCTGGCTCAGGGGACAACTGGCCATACATGTGGGTGCCCTACAGAGTTTCAGTGCAAATGAGTACACAGGTTCAAGAAGCAATATATGAGAAGTCACAAGTTGATGGGAAAAACCTCCTTGTCAAGCACTACTATATCTATGTGCTTAAGTGGGCCATCATCAGTACGACCACCTCGGAAATGCCAGATGCGAGACACCAGGACTTCCACATTCCAGCTCATCTCTTTATGATTCACCTCTGAGAGAAGGCTAGTCTTCATGGTCGCCATCTGCAATATTAACCCAGTAGCTAAAACCTTGGCTAATATATGGGATGTGTATGAAAGTAACAAAATAAAATTAGAAGCACAAGCTGCTATATATGTGAACTAACCTGCTAAGACGTGCGGTGTAAAGCAAGCATAGCAAAAGAAACTTGTCACAAAATAAGTGTGGTCGACGGATGCAGTGGGATACTAATACAGTAAGCACAAAAGACCGGTAGGGATGGAACATGGACACACTATGCCTGTATAATACAAAGATCTTGACAAGAAGAAAAACCTGTATACATATTTACAAGACTATTACGTGCGTAATTTAGAGTAGCATAATAGCACTTAGGAACTGGACTCAAAAATCTCAGGGAACACAATGTTCCTTGTCTGAGAATCATTCTCATCACCCTCGCCTTTTATCAAGATCTTCAGCGATTTCTTTGAAGTAACACGCGAGACTGCTACATAGAGCTGGCCATGCGTGAACACAGGTGTATCCAAGTACAAGCCAACACTTGAAAGAGTCTGCCCTTGGCTCTTGTTAATGGTCATTGCATAAGATACTCTAATAGGGAATTGACGACGATGCAAAGTGAACGGCCATTTAGGGTGTTTGGAAGTTAAGCATATTCTAGGAATGAAAACAATATCACCTATGTTTGAACCAGTTATCACAACCGCTTCAATGACCTTATCAGCAAGTTTTGTGATTATAAGTCGTGTGCCATTACATAACCCGGTTGATTGGTTAAGATTCCTCAAAAGCATGATGGGAACCCCTACTTTCAGGACTAACTTATGGTACGGAAAATTGTTAACCTTGATACCATTCAAATACTCGACAGGATAGAATGCATCCTCGTTACGCACCCCATCAGCTGAATTTCCTATTGTATCACAGCTTAGGTACTCCCTCTCACCAGTAGGCACGAAAGAGAGAACATGCTCATTTATTTTTTCGGCCACTTCGTTGGTTGGTGTTAGAATTGCCCTTTCTCTTAGGTAATCAACATCGGAATATCTTGTAGGAATATCTGCGTATATAGCCTGAACAATGGCATCGATCTTATTACCATCAGTGTGTATCAAGAATTCATTAGGGATTGTTATCTAGGATGGGGATGCTTCACCCTCACGTGCCACAACAGGTGCAGTACCATCGCCTATACTTAGAACCCATTGAGCAAATGCAGAAACTTCAGCCTGCAGAGCTGGATCATTTGAGTGTGCAGTTAGTCGCATGTTGATGTTTAGGTGCAAGACATTGATGTTGTTCCAGAGTGGTGAGTTAGTGATAGCAGCAGCAACTACCTGTGCCCTAGACCCACCCTCAATGACAGGTAGTATTTGCCTAAGATCTCCACCTAGTACAATAACCTTGCCACCAAAAGGAATCTTGGCTAAATCAGGGTTCTTAGCAGACATAACATCACGGAGTGACCGATCTAGAGCCTCAAAACATTTCCTATGGGACATCAATGCTTCATCCCATATAATAAGATCAGCCGATTCGATTAGCGTGGACAACATAGAAGACCTTTTAATGTCACAACTACCATGGTCAGATAATTCAACGGGTATTTTGAACCTAGAGTGTGTTGTCCTGCCAGCAGGCAACAACAGAGCAGCAACCCCAGAAGATGCAACTGACATCACCACCCTTTTATTACCTCTAAGATAAGCGTCAAGTGCATTCCAAAGGAATGTTTTACCAGTACCACCATACCCCGAGACAAAGAAAAAACCAGGTTGCCCAGAACTAATGCGATCAAGTATAACAGTGTAAGCATGCAGTTGATCTTCATTTAGCCTATGATACATTGCCTCTGCTTTTTTAAGAAGACTAACCACATCCACATCTAGAGCCTCAGCAAGCATATCAATGTGACCCGGAGTGTCCAAGCTTTCAGATTGCAATGGCAATCTGTGATCTAGTATGGATGCACTATTTTTAGCAAATATGGCAGTCAGTTCATCAAGCAGCATATTTCTTAACACAAGCGGGGGAACAAGGAAGGTAAAATCATTTCTACACTGCTGAACCTTACGCTGAATATCATCGGATAAGTAAACCTCATACTTTTCAAAGAAAGCATATTCATCATTAACAGCACAGTGAAGAATCATAGTAACAAACAGTTGGCGCAATTGGTTACCCATACCCCATTTGACAGCTTCATCAAAAGCGTTATACCACTCAATGTCATCGCCAAGCAATCCCCTGGCTGCACAAGCTTCCCTAAAGGTTGAGTACACTATCCCATTGTAAGTTCTAACATCCTCATAGCATTTGGCACCTTTCATAATCATAAGTAACATCCTAAAATAAAAAAGTTCACCACTTGTAGGATGCACATAATAAATCCTACCAATCCTATCGCTTCTTGTTCTAGGGAGCCATATTTTTTTATCAGCGGCCCACGACCACCTAGTAGGGAAGTCACAGTAAGTTAGGGATCTAGCTGTAGGATAATGCCTGTTCGCTACGAACCATTCTGTCAACATAGTCTTTTGCATCCAAATATTATTAACCACGGAATCTAGAGTAGCTTTAGTATGGAAGTGGACAATATGCATGTTTAGAAGATGGACAGGCAATCTTTCAACAGAGGGGGTTTTACCATGTATGTCAAAGCCATAAACTCTCCAGAATGCATCATAATCAACAATATAACGACACTCCCTATATTCCTGGATCTCATCTACTTCCTGGTCACCATCACGCCTTACATGTTCGAACATGGTTTTTGATTTATCTGGGCCTTTTGTAACATATTTGTACAGGTACTTGATAACATATGTTTTGTTACACCATTCCACGTTAATATGCGCCTGGAATTTTTTCAGTATAGCCATATTATATGGAACCACATGCCTGTTATCAAGCCTGATGTTATTTTTCATCACGAAACGCCCGTTGTCAGGCCGTTTATACAAGGGAAACCCACTTGCATCTATTGTAGTTTCATTCGCAAATGCTTTTGGGAACTTTTTTGAGCAAACGCCGTTTTTCATGCATTGACACTTGGCATTCTCGACACCACAAGGTCCATGCATCATGAACTCAGCGACGAGGGCATAACCTAAAGGATCCTCTACGGGATCAGGTATTTCAGCCGAGATATACGAATCTATAAGAGCTGGCGTCACGACTCTATCGTCCTCCTTCTGCCAGACAAGTATGTGTGCATGTGGCAATCCCATTTTTTGAAACTCAACCGTGTAGAGCACTGAAAACATGAGAAAAGGCGGTGGTAAAGTGTAAGAAACACGCAGAAAGAGAGAAGTCAAATGGAGGTGGTGTGGAGAGGCAGTACCAGCAACAACAGGGCCGAATGCATTTCCTTTTTTAATCCGATGTAGGTATTGCATTAATTTCATGTGATACACCCTCACACAAATATCAGCCCTATCTGACGCTGATTGGCCAGGCTCAATACCATCAAGTATTTCCTGCCACTTTGGGTTACATGTGAAGGTAGTGAAGACATCAGGGGACCCATGCACACGCGACACAGCAACAGCATCCTGGAAATTTTCCACCATGTACCGTCGACCACCAGTGTAAGTCGATGGCATAATGTTTTTCTTGCCAACCTCTGAGCCATCAACCTTTCCCTCGCCCACTGCATCAACAACTCCTTGAAGATTTTCAGCCCGCATCTCCTCGTTGCACTTAAGGATAAAATGCAGCCGGCATTCATCAATGCAAGCTCGTGAATCTACAACAGCTTGCGATGACAACAGTCCACAGCACAGGTATGGGTTTTGTTGGTTTGTCCTGTAGTGTGAGCAAAAGCAGTAATAATCTTGCATGGTCATCTTTACTCTCTTGCCGGGGTCATCAGGATCAGAACCTATGTAGGGCACACCGAGCTGGAACCCCCGTTCACCGTACGGGAACAAGAGGGGATATTGTAAAGACATGTAAGAAGTGTCCAAAGAAGAAATACGCTGCAGCCTATTTGATTTGCTATGTATTATTAGGTCTCTACATGGCGCCTCTAGCGTGAACTCACCGTAAACTAAGGCCGCTAACTCATCTGTTGTAGGTAAGCTAAACTGTGGGCCATAATTATCACCAGGAGCTATAAGCCTTATTGAAATGACCGCATGTTTATTAGCCTTTAATACCTCGCTAGCTGTCCGAAAATTTTTAACCAGAGAATTGGTTGCATCAAGCCTCTGCATGAGGCCCTTCACAATCTCCTTATCTAAACCAGGGTCAGATTCTTTATGGTAGGAAAGGGTCTGTATTCTGTTAGCAACCTCATTCTCTCGATCATGTATGTATAGCTCTGCGTATTTTGGGGCATCACCGTCATCTGGAAGAAGAGAACCTATGCAGTGACAAACTTGGCCGTTAATTTTAAAAATCTTTGGTCCCCCACCATCGTTAACAGTACGGTCAATTTTCGCACCCATGGATGTGAAAGCAAACAAGCAATTATATTGACGAATCTGCTTGATGAACTTTAGGCTGCGTGCAGGGCCTTTATAATCAAGCAGGTTTTGTAAAAACTGGGGAGGTTTTTTAAAGGGCTGGATGAAAACTTTTCCTGCCTTACAACAGTTGTTGTAAACGACACGTCTCTTTGTGATAGCAGACTGTGACTTGACCCGCTCACGCCACCAAAAGCTAGCATGGCAACGGTTGCATCGATAGTCCGGGCCTCCGTAATAGGACTTCTTCGGGTAGAAAGCTATAGGACAATTTAATGTAGTAAGAACACGGGCCACCAAGAAGATAAAAACAGCATGGGAACCAACCATCCTAAGGAATACCTTTCAGTATATCAACTTCGTCAGAAGAAAATCCAACCCAACCAGGATTCAAAGGTGAGGCAAAAACATGCTCTGCGTGACCAAGTAGAACATCATTTGGCATAAAGGAAAGACAACAGTATCGTTGAAACGACCAAGTGGACAAGGAACCGACCACCCTTGTTGTGAGCGCGCAACCTATTTAGTAAGAGCCGGCGCTTTTTACGATTTATGTTAGTGGCAGCAGAATCAAGGAACGGGAAGAAATCATCTCCTACAAATACGTTAGGAAAAATGATATAAGAGGAAGGGAAGTGAGCCTACATGGCTAAAAAAAGGGGCATGAAGGGAAAATAGAAATAACGTACGTTCCCTCTTTCGAACAACGAGGTTGCCAACCACTAGCGGTACAACATGTGGAAGAGGAGCAGAGCGGGTAGCACGGCGGGGAGGCACGGTACGGCGCGGAATAGGATGTCTCCGTGGAGGTAAGACCGGGCGAGAATGAGCACCACGACGCGGAGGCATAGCTAAAGTGCCGATACTAAAAGTACTGAAATATAGAGAGCATGGTGCTGCAAGAAACAAAACAAAGCTATATAAACAAATCTAGGGCACGCCAAGGGAAGCTAATCCATGGAAGAAATGCACAGGAGACCGTAAAATGCATAAACATGCAGAGATATTTAATGGGAAACTAAAAACAAATAGGTGTAAAGGAAAGGGAAGAAATTCTCTATTTATTCCAACTGACATGATTCAATAAAAAGCAGCATAGAACAACAATAGCAAAATGAGGTAGCTAAATAAAGCGCAATGAGGCTAAAAGGCTTGAGTACAGGAATGACAGATTTGGAGGCGGGTGCGGCCGATCACCGGCAGTGGCAACACGTTGGACTGTAGAAGGTGAGCACATATATGCAAGGGTTCTCTCTAAACAAGCTGCATAACAAACAACCGAGGCAGCGACAGAAACAACAGTATTCCCTGAATTCCTATAACTGACAGCACATTCATAATTGTAATCTCGAACTATTAAACCATACATAGGCTATAAAAATCTAATTGCCTGCAGAGCCGCCTGCTCGAAAGAATCCGTAGAACCTTGGGATCTGAGACTCCAAAAAAGGAAACTTTGTGGTATAGGCGAAGAACCATCCCCAGGAATGTTAATTTCCACCCCAGCAAGGCCATTGCCATCCCCGTCAAGCTCACACAGGTAACACGGTGGAGGGAGGGAACAATGTGCAGCCACAATTTCTAGTATTGGGAGGATAAAAGAGACCATGGTACACATTATGTGCGGATAAGGCGAGAACACAACGACAAGCAAGGAAGCATGTATGAAAGCAATAGGAAGCTATAATTAAGGACAATAACGAACAAAGAAAAGAAGGTGAAAATAAACATAGAGGTGCACAAAGCACATAGCACACACAGTTAGAAAGGGGTAAACAGAAAAATTACAAATAACAGTAAGTAAGTATGTACAGGAGCGAGGTGGAACCTTGGATGGCCGAAAGTCAGCAACCGAGGCACTGGATGAGCTCAGTCACAACAAGATGGACAGTGAGAAAATCGAGTAATCCTGTAGGTAATCCGGTGGGGATAAAAGCCTGCAACACATTGTAAACGCAAAGAAGTATAAGTTTTTTCTGACAGAGCAGGTAATACACTTAAACTGAAAGCATAAACACCAGACAAATCACAAAATAGTGTTGGGCAAAAGCAGAGGCAGGCATAAAAAATGCCAGAGGAAACAAAGCAATTGTTAAGTCCAAGAGTCCATGTGCTATGCTCTATAGAAGCATAAGTAAATGGTAGATGTGTAAACATCTAACTTAAATACTGTCAGACCTGGAGAAAAAGGAGACAGCACATGCAAGGATGTAAAAGCAATAGGACAACACCACCATGTGCATGGGCAGTAAGGAGCAGGAAAAACATGAAAGTAGGATCAGCTCACTCAGAAGCATTTAAGAACCAACAGAAAATATGCTAGCAGAAGCATTGAAGAGTGCGACAGTACCGACTGGAAAAGAACCAAACGGGGACAAACAACGGCATGAAGGGAATGTAGAGGACAACAAATATAGCATTCCCTAAACTAACCAAGAATGTGCCTAGCAAAAAAGGATCAGTAACAAAGGGAATAAAACGAAACAAGCATTTGCAAAATCCTCTTGAGCAAGAAAACGAACGGGACAAAACCAAGCCAACCAGTGCATGCACAAGTCAAAGTTAAAACTAACAGCATACGAACTTGTAAGACAGACGAGACATAGAACCTACTACGGCGACCATACGAGGAGCCTTTTATTCTAAACAACAGGATGCAAGCAATAAAAATCTAATAAAATAAAATCCTAGGTAACCGTGCATGAAAGCAACGAGAGTTAGCAAACCTAATCTAGGAGAGATATTAGACAGAGCCTTTCTTAGAAGGCAGGAAGCTAACACGAGTTATCTAAAGGCAAGCAACTACCATGAAACTCATAGTAAAAGCATAGTGGAACGCAAATAATAGACACGACCACAGTAATCCCAGTCAGGCATTTTCCCGAGCAGGTAGCGAGCAGGAGGAAAGAATGGCGCTCACCTCCGAGAAGAAGGTCGGAGAGCAAAGCGCGTACAGCAAACCTACAAAGGGAGGAGCGAACGGGAGAAATAAATGAGATCCACCTGCTAAACAACAGGGAAAAGTGACGAGATCCACTAAATAAACCAATCAACTCACCCTAACCGAACGCAGACGGAAAAACCCGAGCAGCCATGACGAACGAAGAAAGAACCACTCGTACGTAGATCTCCTCAAGCACAGCGATGGGGACAAATCCGGGCTTGTTCAAGCACGGTACAGCAGGGTGGTGGCGAGGACCGATGGTGAGCAAAGGAGAAAGACGGAGCAAGAACTGAAGGCGAGGCAAACGAGGAGGATAGGAGGAGGAGAAAAGGAAGGCGTCTCCACGCGTTGCAACTCCTAAATAAACCGACTGAAAAATGGCAAGCTTGCTTACAGATGGGACCAAACGCAAACAAGGGCCACATGCATTGAGACAGGCCAAAACAACACCGCGTAACATTGAGCAGGCAAAAGAGGGCAGCACGCCACGGACCAGCACCAAGCAGCGGTAGAACACCCAACAGACCGACACGCGGGGCCGCAACGCTTGAAGCAGAGGAGACGCGGCTGGGCGAAACGGATCCGGTAAAAAAGGCCAAACAAAGCACGAGCGTCTCAATCATCCCACGATCGCCTCTGACCAACCCCACCGCGGGCGAAGAGAAACCGAAGCAGGAACCAAACCAGGGAGACCTGCTGTCGCTGCAAGCCGACCCCACGCGCATGGCTGGCCCAATAGTCATGGCAAAAATAGTAAGCACAGCGTCCAGGAAAACGAGCGCTCGGATGGTTAACAGCGAGGCTACGAGTACAATTACCGTACAGTCAACGCAACAATGAACGAGCCGGATGAAACGCAACTCGCAAATCCTCTCTACATGCGGGTAGCGTAGCCTCTTTTATAAGAGAATAGCTAGCTAAAATTAGGCTTAGATTTGGATTTTTATTGTATTGTTTAGCCATTGCTATAAATCACGTCTATGAGACATGTAAAACTATCGCCCTGTCAGATCCACAGTGGAAGCCTAACTTATTCATATGCTTTGTGTGCTTAATTATTATCTGCAGTTTAAGATTGCAATTCATCTTCGTTTTTGTCGGTTCTTCGATTGCTTGCAGGAACTCAAACCTCGTTGTTCAGGTTGATCGTGCCTACAGCAAGATCAATAACCATCGAAGATTTATCGCAAAAAAAAAACCATCGGAGATTGGTTTAGCGATTGCCAAGTGTATCTTCGGGTACGGTATAGCCGGATCGTCAAGGTATCATCAATCCACCAAATCGATAGCTACCTACACTCTCATCGAAAAATCGGACCCCCGTTTTATCATTTAGGATTTTGGCGGTGCCGATGATCTTCCTCCCTTAGTCGTCATCATAAAGTGTGATGATCACGTTCACTATTTTGGGCCTTTGGTGGTGGCCGACTCTTGTGGCGACTGAACCTCTTGCGTGTACAAGCATAGTCTTCACTTATGTGTCATCTCATGCCACTACCGTATTATGCACGTAGTTGCTGGGATCGTGGAAAGTGGTAGCGACAACACATGAAGACTTTGATTTGGTGGTGCTGCTCACGTCCTAGTTTTGAGATTCAGGGTGAAAACCTGAGGTACTTGTGTTGTCGAGAGATGGTGTGCGGATATGGTCGCTTTTGTAGCTTGTTGATCATTGTTTTGATCGCTTCGGAGGTTTTTCTTTTCAATCCACCATTGCATAGTTTCGGTATTGTTTGCCTTTCCTAGTGGTCGGTGTGAAAAAATCATGTCTATGTTGGTGTTGGTTGTGTGCATCCTAACTATGTAGAGGTCGGGTATGTGCTCATTGTGTTTATATCCCCTTGATGCTTCATTTTGACTGAATAAAATCCATCACTTATCGAAAATAAACATGTACAACATGATTACAACTACAAATGCGGCTAATTTGAGCGTTTTTAAATATGAAAAATAATCTAAAAACAATATAGAGCGTATTTTGAACGTAAAACAGATATTTTTTGAATACATGGTTAGTATTTTATATAAAAAATAAATATTTTATAAATATGCAATGAATGTTTTAATAATGTTAAATATTTTTAATGCATTAAAATATACAATGTTTTTTTATAATTTTGACCCTTTTGTGCCATTAACACTCTTTAAATAATAAATACTGATGAACACTTTTAAGGTAATGATGAAGTTTTGTTTTCATACGCGATGAACACTAAATATGCGAGTTTTTTATTTACTTTTATAAACATATTTAAAACTTGTGAACATTCTTTTGCAATCTTTGGCTAGCCCAGATATGGCTCCTGTGATTCTTTGTCTTGGTGTTCTTTTGACATTCATCCAGGTGAATCGCGGGAGTTATGTCTCTTTTATAGGAGAGTAACTAAGTAAGAAGTAGAGTATTCTTTACCGGAAAGATCATTTTTGGTGTGCTAAAAGGTTTTCTCAGGATTTCATTTTTTTATTTTTCTATATGCATTTTCGGTGTTTACATGGGATTTTTTGTTTTTTTTTGTTTTCACACGGTTTTTAAACATGTTGGTGAAATAAAATTAGGCGGAAAATGCATTTTTTATGAGAGGCATGTGACCGAACCTCTGGAAAAGGGAAACGTGTTTTTTTACTGAAGTACATGCACAGGTTTTTTTACCGAGGTACATGAATTTCTTGGCTAGACAAGCTAACAAATATAATGAACATTGAAATTAATAGTGGGGCGCATTTAGTCTCTCATGGTCTCTCTTTTCTTTTGCTCCAATGTTCCATTTCCATGTTTTCTTTCTAAATTGTCCCTCTAGCTCCTAATTATTTAATTTCACCCTAGCCCCAACTTCAAGCTATTAAGTACAACCCGATCAATTGCAACGTATCTAGTTAGCCATGAGGTTCAAACATAACAGGGCTTTGTTTGGATGACAGCGTAGTCTGAGTCTACAATCCCCCATTTGTCCTCGATGCAATGGTACCCATCCGGACATCTGGAATTCGTTTCACTTCATCGGGAGTCCTCCGTAGCACGAAAATTTTCTCGGATACCTCTTATTCCTAAGGCCTTGTTCGGTTGCATTGGATTTGAGGGGGATTGGAGGGGTTTGTGAGGGATTAAATCCCTTGTAGTTCAAAATCATCTTCAATCCCTGTCAAACCCGTCCAATCCCCTTGGAGTAGGGATTAACCGAACAAGCCCTAAAGTGTTTCGTGGCTTGACTGTTCTGGCTAACGGACCACCCAAACACATTCCATGTAAACAAGTATGACCGAGGTGGAGGATTTTGCTTGTTCTTGTTGTGGGAGTGACGTGAACTAGCTAGGAGAGATCGGGATCGGGGAGACTTTCTAAGGTGGGTTGGGGTGATGAGCGGTTTTTATGAGGCAACAACTACTCTGGGCTGTGGTTGCTGCAGGCTGCCTCGCCATTGATCACCCAGTGACCTTGAGGATTTTTATCTACCGATTTGATGAGCGTTGTGAGTTGTGACTATTCCTAACCCATGTGAGCTGGTGGGGTTAGGATTTCTGCTCAGACCCACATGTCATCGACAGCAAAGGTGCTCTACATTTTCATTCATATAGGTGTGTTGAGTTCACTAATGTAGGATAACCGCGTGTAAAGTTTGTTTCTGTACTAGTGTCATATGGATGTGCTAGGCTCAGTAATAATGTAGTGATGTACGGGCAACAGTGCACTGACCAATATGGAGAACTGAATTCGGAAGTTTGAATTTTTAGCATTCTTTGAATGAGTACAACTACGTGTTTGTGGTTTTTAGTTGCTTGTTGGTTGAATGCATATTTCATAGCAACATGAGCAGCTTGCAAACTGCTTAATTAGAATCAAATTTCACTAATAAGTGATCTTTCTGTTATTTATATGGACTTTAAAATGTGTGTCCTCTAGTTTATAGTGTAGTTAGTACATAAATAATAGCCCAAATATTAATATTCCAGAATTTTCTCTAGACAAATCCATACATACGATTGTAGGTTCCGCTGTAGATATTTCAACTGATATGTAGTCAAAGTTTACAAAGTTTGACTGAAGGTGTGTCCAGAACACATTTTTGTGAAATGGAGGGAGTACATAGTGGCACGCCGTGAAATTGGTGTGTAAAACCTCCTTGAACCATTATTTGAGATGATCGTGATTTTGAGACAATTAAGTAGACTATGTATCGAACATGAGTATGAAATTTACATGTGGTTCTTATACTAGTATTTTCGTATTGCCCCAAACTCTGATAATCCGACATTGTGTGACATTCTACATTGGGCATGTTTCTCTACGACTACGTGTCGCAAATACCAACAACCGATCAACTGTCATGGTGCTATCCAGGTGATTTCTACTAATTATACTGTTTGATTGTGCCTGGATGGAAGGACGATTGAAGTATGTAATTATATGATGCAATGATCAATTGATCGTATAGTATCAAATTGTAGAATCTGCATTTCTATCATCCTTATATGTGTAACATTGCTACTACCACCTAATTTGTTGGCAGAACCCAGTTAAGACCTCATGTGTCATTTTTCACTTACAGAGTACCCTTGTACTATTTTCCAACCAGGATTAGATGGAAAACAAAAGCACGGCCAACTCCAATCAATACATGTGGTTTATATGAGCAGGGGCCTGCGGAAGCTTAGCATTAAGCATGTGGTTTATATGATCTTCTCTAGGTGCACTGTTGTGGAGGAGAGTGGATTTCACTGTTTACAACACACACTCAATAAAATAGCAACTGGATCCCATTTGAAATAGAACGCCTAAGAATATCCCGATGCCTCCAACTCCAATTTTGTGTATATGCAGTTGATATCCTTACTGCCCCCTGTCTGTTATTATAAGCAATACTTGTTTTTGTGAGTGCCAAACTGCTAGTGCTTGCTCGTGTCATACGAATGGAGGCATTGGGACTTTTTAAGGGGAAGATTTGTGCTACGATTCAAGTATGTACAAACATAAGTACAATGATCAATGTGGTATCAAGTTAGAATCTTCATATCTATCATCATTATGTGAGTAACAGTGCTACAACAACCAATTTAATGGAACTGTGGCAGTACAGTCAAAACCTCATGTCCTTTTTATTGCGGCAATACACAACCAAAACCAGTAACATTTTTGTTAAAAGGACTTGTGGACAAAAGCTGGCCTAAAGCATTTTCATCAATAATAGGCAATAAAAGAAAGTGTATATGATGCATGTAATCTCTCCAGAATAGCATGGATCAGGCCATCAGGGGCCTATAGAGTTCAGCTTTGGTTGAATTAAAACTATCAACAACCCACTGACTACAGAGAGATTACATGCATTTTGTGTATTTACATCATGTTGTTTTCAAAACACATCACCAGATCACGAATTTGGACTGATACAATGAAAGTGTTCCAAGTTTAGTCACCCTTCGTAAGACTTACAACTCCAACACACACGGCGCAACAAAAGTTAGCCAATGCCCGTATGGCTGGTATTTACAACATGAGTCGACCTTGATGAAAATTCTCATTTCTCTCCAATCTTCTTCCAGCATGATGTGTGCCGGTGCTGACTTCTAAGGAACAAATTCTTCCTGGTTCATCGTATGAAGGGGCTCGAATCCATCCTACGAGTCCTCCACGTTATGCACCAGTTGTGGTATTGTGGATCTGATCGTGCTAGGTAACCTGAGCTGCTCACAGATGACCCCAAAAAAAAATATTATAAGTTGAACACTATGTCTAGAATCAGGATCGGTTAGCTACCAGCAAACTATCAGCCATCTTCTCGGAGTGACACAGAAGCAAGATGAAAATTATGCAGAACATGACCACATTTGGAATAACAGGAAAAATGAGCATAAGCAAAGTGCAATAGATAAAAGCCACAGCAACTAGTTACCGACCTTGGACCTTCGTGCGGTTAGTGACAGAGGTTCCTTCTTCAATGGTTTATAAGCAAAACTCTCCAGATCGATCACTGGTGGGGGTGACATGGGGTTACTAGCACCTGTCCCGATAGGATTACTAGCAATTGTCTGATCACTTGCAACCTTGATATGGAAAAATAAAACAACATTTCTTTTGTTAGCTTATTATGTCAGTGATGTGAGTGAAGGGATACAGGTCTGGAAAGGAAAAGCATGTACCTGTTCATTTGATGTTTCATGCTTGACATACAAACTATCAGCAAACAGGAGCACCTTCGTTCAAAGAGAGGGCAATTAGAATCATGTGCAAATAGTACTAAATCAAAAGATGCATCAAAATGCACTAAGTACCTTGTTCAATGATTCTAGATTTGAAGCATCAGCTGCAAGAACTTGCGCTCCGAGCACCATGGCAAAAGAATTTTCACGAGGGCAGAAAGGACAAGTTACTGGCTTGTATACACATCCATCCTTCTCAGACCAGACACCAGAATGATGAGCAGAACCTTCGCTGCAGAATTTGCTAAGGATCTCTTGGTTGAGTGAAGAAGCATCACATGAAATAACTTTTAGCACAGCTGGTGGTGATGCCATAAGATCTTGTGCGAAGCCAACAGTCGATAGCCCATGTCTCAAAAGATATGTCAAGTAAAATTTTGAGGGCCATGACAATGAGGATGAAACAAGAAAGCCATCCTCCTGTAATCCAAGTGGTGTTTTGCATCTGGGGCAACAAATATGAAGTTTTTTTCCTGTGGGTTTATTCGATGCAAACTCTACCGGCTTCTGAAATCTTTCAGACTTAAAATTTTCACACCTGGACATTTTCATACTTTTACAACACACCCCGTCAGTTCTCTTCAGATCTCCAGGCATCATGCTAACAGCACAATCAGTATTGTAAAAAGATGTGCTTGAAGGATTAGAAAGATTCAGAGAAGGATTAGAATGCTCTGTGCTAGTACAACAGCTCACTGGTATATTAAACCTTCTCCTTTTCTGGTACTGAGAATTTACGCTTCTGTCCATTGAAGATTCATGATCCAAATGATACCCTCTATTAGCTGTTCTTTCAGGAGTACCCGCTGATGTTGACACACAAGATTGGTTTCTGTTAGCTGCTGAGAGCGAAGCAGACGCACCTACGATCTGATCTTCATCATTGTCCATTGCTGCAGAGGTATTTACCTCAGAACGATTGCTGGGGCTAGCAACTGGATCCTCTGCACAAGTTCCTTCCACAAGAGTAGGCTCTTGCGACCTGCCTTCTGGTGGCGTAAAGATAGTTAACTTTGTATGCCTGCAAACAATAGCAAGGTTAATTAAATGAAAACTGAATTACAACAGAATTCTCAAGAACAAACATGCCTGAATGATGATAGATTACCCAGACAAAAAATCACAATTCTCTAAGTCGATAACATTTATATCGACTTCATGATTCCCCCCAATTTGTGCTTCGTCTTCCAAATTATACTGAGTTTTAGGCGATGGAGGGAGTTGGCATGCTGTTGAAAGACTTCCTGATACGGGGGAGCTTTTTTTCTTTGTTAAGTCAGAAGATTCCGAAGAGACCTGGCATCCTTCGAATGATGTATAAGGCATGCCATACTTTTTATGGTCTACTCCCGCAATATCAATGTTTGAAACCTTCAGACTGCCACGTTTGTTCTTTACCTTCTGATTACTTTGCAGTAATGAGTGCTTTGAGAAATCTGATTCTGACCAAGGCAGCTTTCTTTTATCACCATGTGATGTTAGTAGATCATCATCCAACTTATCCTTCTGATTACTTTGCAGTACTGAGTGCTTTGAGAAATTTGGCTCTGGGCAAGGCAACTTTCTTTTATCACCATGTGATGTAAGTAGATCGCCATCCAACTTATCCTTAGGGGACATGTCTTGACGTTTGATCTTAATATATTCCTGAAGAGATCATCATTTATTTCAGATAGTGCATCCACATTTAGAAAGTCAAATGCATAATAATATCAGTACCTCAGCCTTCTGAAAAAACTTCTCCAACTTATCCATCGTCTCCTGGAAGCTACCATAATGCTTAATTGAGTTTTTAAGCCATTTTGAAATGTGTAGAAGGTTTCTCTCTTCTTGATAACGCTCATCTGTAAAAACAACAGTGATCATAAGTAATTCTGTATCAAGAACAGATCATCGCATCAACTGGAATACAAGTCAATCAAATAGGACGAAGCAACTTTCTGTCAAGCCATGAAACATTTGGGAGAACATACCAATCAAAATTATGCCTCCGTAATCAAATTTATGCCGAATACATCGACCTAGAAAAACAATTACAGTAATTACCCATTTTAAATATCTGAATTACAACAAATGATCTTCAACAAATAAAGTAAAGTAGCATACCAGCAGCTTGATTCAGAGCACGAAATGCTTGGTGACAGTACCATTCACTGCCACTTAACAGATTCTTTGATGATTTGTAGGAATCATTATATCTCTTTTTCAGCTTCACTTGGACATCATTTCTGATCCATGAATTAACATCAGAAATAAACACAGCAAAAGAAACTGTGCATATGTCTAGAAAAAATAAAGGTACTTACATATTTGGGAATGGAATGCCAACAATGACCTAATGTCTTAGTCAAGAAAAATTGCTGGGTATCAAAAGCATACAGGTGCAGCAGTTAAAATATTAAACAGTTCGCTACTACCATTCATGCTACTGGATAGTAGCACAGAATTTGACACTGAAATCTTTAGAGCATGATATAACGACGAAAATAAAGGATACGACAACCCTAGCATTGTCATCAGAGAAGTCAATTCCTTCAGATACCTGAAATAAAAATCAGCAACAACAAAACATAAGCTAACAGCAGCTGGTACACACGCAGCACCAAGATTTTCGAATTGGGGCTTACGCATGTGTAGAATTTCACTTATAGTTGTGCACATGTAAATGTTTAGAATTAGCACCTTCCCACGGCAAACTGCAAGAAAAGCAGCTCCTCCTTTAGTAGATTCCTGGGATGAATTCTTTCTCACTCGATTCTTCACGATTTGTTTTGCACCACCTCTGCCTTTCTTAAGAGGGACCTTACCAAGGATTGCATTATAGTATCCATTTAGGACAGGCTCAAGTTCCTCAGTACTCCCTCTAGGCTCTGAAACAAACAAATTATAGATAAGCAACAAACAGGAAACATAAATGTAAACAGTGTCATTCAGAGTTTCTGAAGCAGCATAATCTTACCAACAAACACCGGCTTTTGAGCATTCAATCGTGCCCACTGACCTGTCTGAGACCAGCGCACTTTCAGTTTGTCCAACAACTTATAGCTAGGAAAAAACACCAGAGCGCCACCAGGCACAATTCTGCATATTTCTTCTATTGAAGCTCCAAGTTCATCCTATATAAACATGAGAGCATTAAAATTTTGAAGAAAAGGATTTATGTTAGCACACACAAAAAAGCAATGGCTGGTTACCTGGAAAGAATACGCATCTGCAGTTTTATAGCTGGCATTCAACCGGTGTGTTGTTGGACCAGATGACAGTACACTAGCAAAAACCTGCATCATGGTACAATATAGGCTGAGAAGCAACAAAAAGTGATTGTCTGGCATAAGCGATCTTTGGTGACATCTCAATGATTCATGCAAGCCAGGTCACTAGTGAATTAAGCGTAAGAGGCTGAGTTCATCAGGCCAAAGCTTTTCTATGCTGTTTGGTCCAAGACAGCACTGTATTTCAAGTGGTAAGAAATGATAATCAGTTCACAAACTTTTTATACACTGTAGGAGTAACAAAACTATCTTGAAACCTGAAAGACCTAGCTTAACCAATATTCAAGTTGGTCAGATAAGAGGGTTGGGTGTGCACAGTCAAATCAAGCTACATCGGTTAGCTCAAAATGTTTAGCATCCAAATAGTTTAAACCGGACATCCCTTTTTATTGCATTGACTTGCCATTTATCAGACTGCACACTTTTTCAGGACTACCAGAGTATTGATCAAAGTAGAAGATCCATGGCCAGTCAAAATATCAGATAAAGCTTGTGAATCTATGAAAACGTTTTGAACTGAATATTCATTTACATTATAATGGGGCAAAATGAACCAAGAAATCTATTTGCGGAAAAAAGAACCATGTTTCCCATTTTACCAGCTTACTTTGTGTGGAACGAGAAAAAAAATAGTGGGGATAGGGGAAACTAGTATGGTTCCACTTAACTTCATACCCAATAGTTAGTAAAAACCATCACCATTTGGCTATGCAGGTATTTTGTAGGACAACCTACTTACAGGAGACACACCTGAGAATCAGCATCGATTACGTGAGGAGCTTCCATGCAAGCATCAAACTGTACACCAAGTTCAGACGCAAAGGATCCCATTGGAGAGAGTGTGCTGCAGAGATATAATGTTAAGAGCCAGCTGTATATTATCTGTTAATCTGATATTGTACAGAAACTGTGGGCTGTTTTTAAAAAACTCCAGAAGTGGATAACCAATTATTTAGTTTGGAACAATTATATGTCAGTGTGTCATCTGCCTACAAAGGTGGTGAAAAGCATGTTCAATCAAGAACATTATAAGGCTGAAAGCCCTCTCCTCGGCCAAATTTCAGTTAGCAAGTATTCGCAATACATATATTTACCATATTTACTAGTATTATACGTACATGACATGTTGCCACTCTTCTACATACACTCACTTTCTCTTCAGTTTTTTTTTAAATTTAATACCCAACTGATCAGATATGTCAAAGTCATATGCTGCTACCGTAAACTAAACCACTTACCTAACATTTTGAGAAGAGAAGTGTCAATGTCGAAACTTACCCAGATGTCAATATTACTGAATGGGTTAAAGTTGCAATGTCTTGAAAAACAACAGCTGGATTGAGACACCACAAACTCATCACATTTCTCACTCCAAAGGCAGAAGAAGTGCCTGCAAATGGTATGATTCAAATATGTTATGAAATAACATATGTTAGATGCTGTAAAAGAACTGGATCAGACTGTCAAGTGTCAACCAGATTCATAATTCAAAGAGCATCTGAATCTGATGTACAGTGTCAAGAGCGAATTTTTCCTTGATAAAATGTTCTCCCATGCTACCTCCACATCATCAGGAAAACATATCAGGGAGTAAGCATGGCTACCTTCTCTGTGAGGAAACCGTTGGATAGCAAGTTGGTAATCATTCCAATGGCTCCCATTCCTAGAAAAGAAGTGACTCAATGAGGAGAACAGACCTGCAACAATTTCATGGTATCATTAGATTATTAAGTTCACTGAAAATTAATGGGGAACAAGGTGGTGCTTACTCTCCAGTGTCATAGCACCACGGCCAGTTAAGTGTTCTCCATCTGACTCAGTATCCGAAGCAGCCTTAACTGCCTAAAACAGGAAGGCAATATCAAGAATCAAGGCTTATGTTGACAATCTTGACAGTCACATGCCACACAAAGAAATGTTACAGAGAAAATGTTCCAGAGCTATATTAAACTGATATCTACAACCCAAGAGTAACTGGATTTTGAAACTTGAACAGGGAAGCACCTTTGTTGCACATTCCTGCAATATTGGGAAGTATGCAGGAGTAATACCAGCCTTCTGGAGTTCCTTCACAGCATTTTCACCAGTCCAACTGAGGATTACAAAAGGTTAAATCAACTGGGTGCAAGGAAAATGTTTATTTTCATCCTTTGTGCAAGCATCTAGTTATATTCTGGTGAATTGTACAACTGGAAATTAATTGCAAAAATGGAATCCGATGTTTTTCAAAACATAAATGAACGTTTTTTGGATTAGTATATCTGAAATTCGCCACATAAAGTAACATGTCGGTGTACTGAAAATAAGTAGACACGTATATAATGACAGGAAAGAAATGTCTGATATGCTTTACTACCTAATGTCATTCCATGTGCAGTACCAAATTATTTGTACTAGTTACACAGTGCCATAGAAGCAACTGGCCATGTTTCAGTGTTCCATAAAATCCTAACATCTCAGCACGAAGCAATCATGAATAACTTCTGAAAGTCTGAGGAGCTCTTCCAACTTTACATATCACAGCAAATCCATGTCAAACATGACACAATCTTTGGTTTAATATTCCATCAGCTGTGCGGAACGGATACAGATATGTGTCGGTATCAGGGCAATACAGATAGGGACAGATAATTTTTCAAAAACTCCAATACAGGGGTATAGTTTTGATTGTTTTTAAATGAATAATGAAGTATTTTTCTTAGCGGGAACAGCAAATTACATGGCAAAGACATATTTCTGGCTTTGATTTTTCTAGTGCGCCTTTAGCCCTTGCAACCTCAACTCTAAACTGAGTAAGACTATCAATTTTTACCTTCTTACATGAATGGATTCCAGCCCCAACTGTTTTTCTTTTCAACAAATGACTGCACTCTAGAATTGATATTAATCATCGTACTCCAAAACCTAAATTAAGCAGTTTAACTGGTGTTGGCTTTGGTCGGTAGCCACAGATACATGATCCACCATTCTGTTTCCCTCTGGTTTGCAACACTGAAACACAGTATAAATTCCTGAGTTTGGATGACGATAAACTACTTGGGATCATTTACTAGTACATATTATTCCCAGATCTTAGGTTTTGTTTGGTCATGTAGATGGAGAAGCGAAAAAGGGTGATGACAGTGACAATTTGCTATTTTTCCATACAGGGATGACTAAGCTGGGCGAATTCAAGATTTTCGTTTACAGTGCCAATCTTGCCCCTAGTAAATAAATAACAGAAAAGGTCGGTACCTCTCTAAAGATCCTGATACTAGTGCCTCATGACAAACATTACATAGATAAATCAGATAAGAAAAACACAAGATTCCATAATACATACAATGAAGGAGGATGTTCAAAGCCGTTGTCAAGTTGACTGCCCTCCTGATCAGTAATCCAAGTGATAAGCCCCTACATGAGTACTAGAGCTTAATCCCTGACACCAGTATTGCTACTAAGGGTATTCTTCCTTTACTAAGGAGGAACAATAGGATTATGAATTTTTCTCTTCTCCTAAATGTACCTCAATGATGTCATGCAAGGGTTGGTATATCTTTCCAACAGCCTGGTCAGTGGCTAAATTTGCTAGTTCTTCCCTGAGATCTTGATCACAGAAAATAAATAAGTTTAGCTTAGCATGAGTTGTAACAGGAAGATATGTTTTCCGAAACATGAGCTTCAACAGAAAGTGGTGATCATCTTACTGCCAAGTGATTCTTCATCAACATCAACACTTCCAGAATCACGTGCTATGTCTTCTATGTTGCTGCAAGACAAGGACTTGAAATAAGTATAACAACTGGAATTCACTGTTTTGTTATTACAACTGATCTGAAGAGAAAACTTCAAGGTTGATAATTAATTAGGCACCACAAGAAATATATTACTAGCTTAACTAAGGAAACCATTGATTGACACTGAAAAAGAATGATGAGTCTGGACTTACTGCGCTTCATCAAGAATAACGATTGAGCCACTGATGTTAATGTCCATCGCTCTTCTGACAATGGGACTAATTAGGTAGTTATATGGGCAGAAAACCAGTTGAGCTGTTTCTGCCATGGTTTGTGCAGCAAAATATGGACATCCTGCAGATAACAAAAAAAAGTGGCAGTAGAATCGATTCAGCATTCAGTGGTATCATGTGATCCTAAGGATTAGGGGAGAAATCCATGTAACCAAAGAGATGGACAGACCCTTGACTTGTCTTCCGACCTTAAGAAGATCCTCAATATCGTGAACTTCATAGGAGCCACCAGTCTGAAGGGATGGATGCCGACTCAGTTTCTGTGCGTTCCTGTCAAGTGTCAATACATGTTTCTCGTTGCATTAGTAGGGAAAGAGGGGGGGGGGGGGGGGGGGTGATCTAGAGGTTAATTATGTTTTGACACCAAAGAAGCTAGGAAATCTCACTTGAATTCTGGACATCCTTGAAGTTTGTCATCTAGAAGCCTCTTGCTGATGAGGGAGAAAAGGATTCACAAAATGGTTAGCAATGAAGAACGCAAATGATTGGAAAAGCAAATGTGTCTCGTATGTTACCATTCCTCGTCAACTGACCCAGACACGCATGCGGTCTTATTGACGCAATAGTGCTTCCTTGAGGCCTGCATTGCATGATAACTGACTGGTCAAACTACATGCAGTTTAACTTCAGAGCATGATGGGGATTACGGCTACATCAACACGCACTGCCACATGATGACTGAATACTTGTGTTGCCGCCATTTCTGCCACTGCTACTCAGTAACATTGGTTGGATAATGCATTTCATTTTCTAAATGGCAGAAGGAAGTGTTAGAAATGCATTGAGATGGGAACATTGGGTACCAAGATGGCCATGCGCACTCGGTACGACGTCTTGCGCAGCTCCCGGACCACCTGGGTGATCTGCGAGTGCGTCCTCCTGCAGAAGACACAACCAACCAACAAAGAAACTAATCAAGATTTCAGTAAGAAAAAAGGTAGAAGTGAACTCAATCAGGATTCATATCATCGATTCAGGACAAGCAGCCAAGAAAGCTGGCTGGCAAGATCGTTCCATCGGTTCAGTTCAGGGGAGAGCAGATCTTACGTGGCATAGTAGATGGTCGGCGCGCCCTTCTTCTTGGCAGCCGCCGCAACCTTCTCCGCGACGCCTGAGCATCAAGAACCGCCACACGGAGATGAGCAAACGGCGCGCCGCCGCCAGCCAAGAAAGAGCAGCCCGTTCTCGATCCAAGAACCGGGCGCAACCAAGAAAGAGCGGCCCGTTCTCGATCCAAGAACCGGCGCAACGGAGAGGGCGGAATGGGGAAAGGGGGCGTACCGGGGGTGGGCTGCTGCTGCTGCTGCTGGGTGTCGTCGGGGAGGAAGCCGCCGCCGTGGAGGAGGGGGTCGGGGGCGGGGGCCGGCGGGGGCGCGCGGAACGGGTAGTGGCGCTGCCAGGCGAGCGCGGCGCAGAGGAGGGAGAGCGACTTGCCGGTGCCGGTGGGCGACTCGAGGAGCGCGTGGGAGCGGCCCTGGCGGCGGCCGCGGTCGAGCGTGGCGATGACGCGGCCCATGAAGGCCAGCTGCGTGCCGTACGGCTTGTAGGGGAACTCCACCGGCACGCCCCCCACCTGGTACACCCCGCCCCCGCTCTTCGGCGCCGGGGCGGCGAAGTCGCCGTCGTCGTTGCCGGCGGCGCCCATCGCCCCGTCCGTCCGTCTGCGAGATTGGGGCGGGAGGATTTGGGGGGGAATGGAAATATTGGAATGGCGCTCTCTGAATTGGCGCCGCGCGCCTGCCAATAATAATATCACGAGACACAGAGAGAGAGAGAGAGAGATGGGCCGTCTTCGTTGGCCCAGTTTTGAGAGTCGGCCCGTGATGTGGATGACGAGCTTAGAAGGCTGTGTGTGGGCCTTTCTTCGCTCCTTTTGTTGTAACCCAAAAAATACATTTTTTTACATTTAATACCTCCGTTCATAAATATAAGATGTATATAGGCGCATTTTAACTGCTTGTTTACCCATTAAAATATCTAAAACATCCGTGAACAGCGGGACTATTTGTTTATGTTGGTATTTTAAAATTTAAAGCTATTATTTCGCTACATTTCGATTAGTCAACCAACAAAATCGACCTGTTTGCTAGTATTACTTCTTCTGTCTCGTATTAACTATCACTCGAAAAAATGTATCTAGACGCATTTCTATGCTAGATACATCCGTTTTAGCTATAGTAAATATGAGATAGAAGGAGTAAATCAAAATAAATAATCACACCGTCCGGCCCTTGGAAAATAAAAGATACTCCTCTTATCCATAATAAGTGTCGTTCATCTAGGACAAAGTTTCTACTGACTTGGTACAAAATAAACGACACTTATTATGGATCGAAGTGAGTACAACATACTCCCTCCGTAAAGAAATATAAAGTGTTCTAACAATTACTAACCAGCTCAATGTCCAACTGGATTTCGCAATCAATCATAATGCTGAACAAATAACTGCCTGTTTGCCTTTTTTTATTTTATTTTGACATGTCAAAGCTACTACTATCTGGCAACATTTTTGTTTAGTTAACCAACAAAGTCGCCATGTTTGCTAAAAAATCAAAAAACAAACGCACTGTTCTGCCCTTGAAAAATACTTCCTCCAATCACAATTATAAGATGTTCTATTTCTTTTTCTGAATCGGATGTGCAAGTGTTTTAGTGTGTTTATTCACTCATTTTAATCTGTATGTAGTCCATACTGAAATATCCAAAACATTCTATATTTGTGAACAAAGAAAGTATAAGATACGACATACATCCATCCTATGCCAATTTTGCTATGCCTGGGCAACATTGTATTTACATGAAGGAAAAAAATGACAAACACAGTGGTTGCTCCTTGATTACTTGTGTATTATCTCTACGCCAGAAACGAATGCGTGGCCTACTGTACATCCTATACAAATCACACCATCTCTGGAGGAGGGATATTTACCTCGTCTCCCCACCGCTACATCCTACACTAGGCCGCCTCGCCGCAGCCGCCTCATCTGTCTGAGCCGGGTCTGAGCACGCTCGAGACTAGCTCCGTGCTGCGACAGGCCGTGCCAGGGCTCCTCTTCCTCCTCCCCCTCGCTCCTCCCGTCGCTCAGCACCCCCAGCCTCGCCAGCTGCCGACGGAGGGACGCCATGTCCACGATGGGCACGGTGGTAGGACGCCCGTGAGCGCACTGCAATGCAAGACAAGAAAAAACATCTGTGTTGTTTCATCTACGGGATAGCAAGAGGAAGATCCTGTCTTACGACCCGCTAAACTACCGAGGTAGTAGCGACAGAAGAAAGAACCAGAGATTCCTGTGTCTTGTCTTGTTACCTGGAAGCACAGTGATGTCGCTTTCAGCTCTTCAATGATCAGAGAGCACTCAGACGGCAGCAAGGGGTCGCCGAACATGATCGCCCCTGCGGTGGTAAACCCAGGGGTGAGTTCGGGCGCGATACATTTGAACAGAAGCGGAGCATGAACTAAAGAAGAAGAGAAGAAATGGTTACCTCTGCAAGCTTTGTAATTGAGAATACGAAGAACTGCTGCGGGGATAGACGATGACCCGTCGCTCTCATCAAGCTACAGAGAATATCCACAGGTAAGAAACTAAAAGGATAGTGAAGTAGCTGTGATGGAATCATGTATGCAGCTGGGCGAAATCTGCGCATTTCCTTTCACTGCAAAAAGGGGAAAGCCGATGAAAATTTTCGCCTAATCACTCATGAGCCCGTGCTCATATGCCACTCCTCCGCTGTCAACGAATAAGCTCACTGCAGGTTATTACGTACTTTCTGATTGGCATTTTTCAAAAGTAATAAGAGCAGCAACCATTTTCTGGTGTGCAAATACAGTGACAAGAAAAGGCTGAAAAGCAATTGTACTTACGAAGAATTTGATTTGCATAGACCTAAATGGATCAAACGAATGAGAAGAACTTAAAAAGGAGATGTTTGAATCACCTGCTGAATAAAGTCCATAAGATCTTTTCCTGTCAAATCGACTCCCAAAATACATGGAACCTGTGTAGTGTAGATGATTATTAGCACACAAAAATACTAGTATAATGCAGTTTTCGCTGTGAAAATTTCACCAGACATCTGCAACACGGTTTTGGAAATAATCACATGGAAAACTGATGACAAACAAACTATTGCAGTTATAATAGGTGACAATTCAAAAGTGTAGACAACAATAACCTAAGGCATCATGGGCTACCAATACCACACAACACACAAAAGATATTGCAAATTACCCAACTCAAGAAAATAATTATCCCTTACATGATTGATTCTTTCCAAGAGACATAACAATATGGATCTAGGAAAGATGATATGGCCTGAAGGCCCTGAAGACTACAAGGAAACATTATGTAAAACACTGTCTGAAGCTTGTCTGTCATTCTTTTAAAACTTTTGAGAAACCTGAGGTTAGCTTTTCTTTCCATTCTTACAGTAATTAATCTATGCATTATTTTACGGTAAAGATCAAACGAACTTTTAGGGTTTCATGAGACAACCATTTAACTGCGAAATAAATGGATCATCATTCATCAGCAATACTACAAACCAATATGACTCCTCATCCAGTAGAAGATTGAAGGGAAATATGTAGGAACAGCAATATTACCAACATGTTGAATGGAATAGATGCTAGAAAAGGTTGCTTACAGCAGCAAGAGTAACTACACGGCCTTCTCTCCTCAGAATGTTCATGTTCCTGAGTATTAAGTAAATGGTATAAGTTGGTATCAACTGAAGGATGCTGTAAATGCTAACAAAATTGTAAAATCTAAAGAAAACTACAGTCAAGTCTCAGGTTATCAAAAAGAAAAGGAGATGTGTTATGTAAAAAAAGGGGACTGGAAAACTAAAATGAACAAGCAGAAACGTGTGAAACAGCTTAATGAAAAATAGCATATAAGACTTAAGTCGGTCAAAAGAAAGCCCAGATGGTAATCAAACACGTACTTTTTGAATGACTGAGAGGAAGTGCTGGAATTGTTGATGATCCAGCCCCATTTCTGAATCTGCTCAGCATACTTGTGGAACAATTGAAATCCAGTCTCAGGGAGAGCCTGGCACCACATGCAAGTCTTAGTGTTAGCTCTCGGAAACTCATTTAACACTAAAACATTCGAGCATGTCCACGTGTGTTATATTAACACAACGCAGCAAATGAGAAATATAAGAACATGAAGTACCATTTCCTTCTCTGAGTCCAAGTAAGTGATACCTCGGTCTTCATCTGATAAAACCTGAAAATCCAACGGATATTAACAAGTAAGATGAAAAACCCTCTTAGAAAGTTGTTCCCTGGTAAGTTGAACATTAACAACCTTGCTACGGAGCTCCTCCAAACGTATCCTTTCATCAGCTGCATGCTGCACAAGAGTAAGATAGGGCGTGACTTTCTAATATCTCAGAAAAGATTTTCTGTCAGCATATATGCATTATCTACTTTCGAAAGTACACGAACATAAGAAATGCATGCTTCAGGATTCAGTGTCGCAATATAATCGTAATACTTTCCGATATTGGACATATATCCAAACCCCTCCCCCCACCCCCAACAAAAAAAAACTGTGATCAAGGATGATGAGGTCAAGTCAAAGATCCACTTCGTGAACATTTGCTAAATATTATTACTGCAAAGAAACAATAATTAGATAATCTGCTAAGAAATATTTCATTTGCCAGGAATGCTGTTTATCATGTAATCAGTTACAGACCTGATCAACGAGGAGTAGCATTTCCCCAGATATGACGGGAATAAACTTCTTATCCAGCTGCAACAAAACTCTTGCCTCCTCAAAGCAATTTTTATCAATACATTCAGGAACTAACGAGCTAGAAGAGAGATGTAAAGGCCCGGAAGAAATGTTAAGTATATCATCGTAGCATTCGGAAGGAACATGTGGCAACTCCAAAGGCTGCACAAGGAGATAAAACAGTAAGCATAGAATATGTGCACAGTAACTGGGCCATATTGAAGTCCATATACATGAGCATCTCAAAACTTTAATGCATACTCGAACTGTATTCTGGTCAGAATCATCCCGCCATTTAGTTATTTGAGCAGTAAAATTTTCAAGCCCATCAGAACATGTATCTTCGCACATTTTCACATTTCCCTTCAAGCTGATCCAAATGACAGAAGAGTTCAGTAACAGGCTCAAAGACTTACAGTATTACACAGATGTGGGCAATAGCAGAATACCTGAAATTCAAGCCAGAAAAATCACTGCTACAGTTCTCAGGAATAGGCTGGGTTGCACTGGTACGTGGGATGTCCTCTGGTGCAGGTGCATTATCTGTATTCAGTTAGAACGGTATAGAATTAGCACTGACAACACAATACACAAGGATGGCAAAGGTTGCAAGCAGAAGAACCTTTTGAGTCATTGCTACAGTTCTCGGGAATAGGCTGGGTTGCACTGGTACGTGGGATGTCCTCTGGTGCAGGTGCAGTGTCTGCATTCAGTTAGAACGGTATAGAATTAGCACTGACAACACAATACACAAGGATGGCAAAGGTTGCAAGCAGAAGAACCTTTTGAGTCTTTGATGGGGATATCTTTATCACTGTCTGCTGTCAACTTGATCCAAGGCTGATTTAATCCAGAGATTTTTTGTTTGCCTTTGTAAAACGGTGGAGCAGAACGGCTCCTAAATCTACCCTTGGAAAACCTGGATCTCCTATCGCATCCAAAATAGTGTTGATTCGGTAGATCTTTAATAAGCACATTGTTGTTTGCCCGGTGCGAAGAAGAGCCATTCAACTGGTAGGCATTAGTACTTTTCTTGGGAGAAATAACATGTGACAATGGTGAATCATTTTTTGATTCCCAGGGCATCTCATCATCTTTGGAAACAAACTGGTCAACACGATTGAAGTAATTCGGTGACTGAGTTTCATCATCCAAGTTATTGAAATGTTTAGGTCCTTCACATATTCTTGACGAGTTACTATTGGATCTGTCCCAAGTAGATCTAAAATCACTGTCAACATTTTTACAGTTCCAATAAGCAAAGGTTTTATTCGACTGCCTCTGCAATTCTGAGTCAGTCCTTTCATGACTATGACTAACAGGTGTATCAGCTAGCATGTATGAATGAGAGAAATGAAGGTGATTATCTTTCATGGAGGACATATCCATGTCATCACTTTCCCACACTGCATGGATATCAGGAAAGTTCATCTGTGCAATTGCATTAGTTTCAAGGCCTTCAACATATCCTGTAGCAGTCCCGAACTTCTTTCTTCTGTTGCACCTTTTCAAGATACTGGAGGTGCTAAGATCTTCAGGGTAGAATTCATCACTGAAGTGTGACATCTCAGGGCAGGAAATATCACCTATTGTCTCTGAGACTTCATTGAGTAGGCGATCCTCATTTAATCTATCAAATTCAGTATAGAATCCATCACAGCCAGACATGTTTGCCTTCGTATTGGTTTCATTTTGATTAAAATCACAGGTAATCCTGTTAGGTCTATTGATAAACCCAAAGCAAGGTTCTTGGAGATCAATTTCAGGACCCATTATCTCAGACTCTTGGTCATCAGCTGAAAGGCCTTCAGATTGCACGTCTTCAAACTTTCCAACTTTACAGGAATAGGCTTGCCCATTGAATATACCGTCCATCCGTCGCTTTTTCCAAACAGTTGGGTTAACACATGAAAGATCGCGGTCTTCTAGCTCGAATGAACCATCCCCCAACCACTGATAACTGACCCTTTCAGGGAAATGTGTAAGATCGTTCCTAGCAAAATTGTCAGAGTGTTCAGATGCATCACTGATCCGATCAGGATAGCAGGCATGCCATGGGGATGCCTTCATATCGAAAGAAAAGCAGTCCAGGTCTTTAGGTGCTGTTGATGCACTTGTACCAACATTGCTTTCTCTGACTGCACTCCTACGCAGAGTGTGCTGATGTAAATCAGCAACATCTTCCTTGTTCTGCACATGATGCTTTAGGACGCCCTTATTTGACTTCGCTGCAGCCACAACACGTGAATAAAGATCACAACAAAGAAAAACTCAAATGAGAACCAAATAAGTGAAATATGTTCACCAAGTCACTAACCATCACTTTTCAGAGGGACGGTATCATCAATAGCTTTGCCTGCCAGTACGAAAGGATCAGAGTTAAAAATCCATTCATACCAAGAACAACTTCTCCAATCATTTTAGTCACTATAATGCAAATGAAGATTTTAGTCTCTTAACCTTTTGATGATTGTGGTACATGTTTCTTCCAGTAGTTTGTGATAGTCTGTTCAAAGAAACACAATATACTTTGCCAATCCTGAACAGTGAGAAAAGAAAAAAATATTAAAATTAAGCTGTAGGAGACTAAATTGCTGAAAACGGAACAACATAAAAGGCATCCACATCTCATTTCTTAAAGGGCGAAGCCACTAAGTATGCTTTGCCCATTTTTTTAACAAAAAACTGAGTGTGTCATACTCCCTCTCCAAATTACTTGACATGGCTTTAGTTCAAGTTTAGCTCAAACTTGAACTAAAGCCATGTCAAGTAATTCGGAAAGGAGGGAGTACAATACAAGGCACAAGCATGCTAGTAAAAATGAAGCTTTACTAAAAAAGGAAAAACATAACTCAAAATCATACATATACGTTGAATCACCTTGAATTCCACAGTAGTCTTTGAAGGCTCGAAATGCAGATCATAGCTAGATCTAGGGCAGCAGAAGTTTAGGAAAAATGCAGGGTAGACATCAGTCTTCTGCCTCTTTCGGCTCTGAACATCAATTTCTTCATTTGTCCTTGTAATGGAAGACTGAAAACTAGTTGCCAGATTATTCAAAATATTATGGATTGGGCTTCCGCTGACAAATCTTGAGTTGATATCTTTGAGAAGTAAAGGATGACTCAAACTCAACTATTTGAAAATTGGTAAAGAAAGTAGATAACAAAATGCCGAGTAGGCCTGAAGGATACACAAGTACTGGAAATCCTGAAAAGGAAAAGTGCACTTTGCTGAAGACAATTTGTCAAACTTCAGTTTCAACAGCTCGGAATACACAGAATTAGTGTTACCTTATTAGAGAACATATTTGTTGGTCCAGACAAGTGCCCTGAAAGAGCCCAGCTCTGATGTGAGGTTGATATTTCATGAAGACATTTGGAAACATCATTTCCAAAACTGTCTGATATAAGTGGCAAAGGAGATGATGAAGGAACTGTGTACAGCAACTGATTTTCGCTGCATTCGTAGAGATTAGAGAAGTACGTAAATTGCAACTGTGTAGGTAAAACTAAAATGCCTAGCATAGTACAGTAGACTACATCTACCTGTCAATGTCAAGAAGTCTGACTGAAAGCTGTGGATGAATAAGTGCAATTCGCAGGACACACTTCTTCACATTGTGTAGTTCTCTTTTGTGACTACAAAATATTATATTGAGAAAACATTAACCAAATTATCTGTTGTACAAAATTGAGAAATGGAAGAATCATTTACCATCTGAGCAATAAATAAAGGTCACATGTACCTAGATTGCATTTGTTTTCTCCGCACAGGCTGGTTATAGAAAAGATCCCGAGCGACAACTAAAAAGATAAAACTTCTCTGATAAGTTAGCCTCCAGAACATGACAAAAATATAGCATACATGACTAGAGTAAAATGCCAGCATCTTATTATGCACATGCATTATGTATATATAGTGTTAGTGTGCCTTCCTTGGTGAATATGTGTAGCATGCATAACAGCCGCTCTACTTCAATTTAAGAAGAAATATCAAACAACCTGTTGTGCCAACAGCTTCCCTCTGGTCATCTATTCCTAAATGTGAGCATTTGGATCCCTGTACAGTTGCCACAGGACAAGACATTCAGATACAAGATGCATGGATAGATCAAGAGTGCGCACAGAGGTAAATAGGAATAGTGTGTAAGTGGTACCTTTATTATTTTGCAATACGAATTTGGTCTCCCACGAACCTTCGTCCTGACTTCAACCACAGAGATATCAGAAAGTGATGCAAGCGCTTCACCATTTAATCCAAAACTTCTAGAACTAGATTCCGCATCACCCATGACATCATGAAACTTGGATGTTGCTGTGATGGCAGAAGGAGGTTAGACATCATTAGCACATTGAAAACTAATGAATAGAATTCAGTGTTTCTTTATTTGGAAACTTGCACATATGCCAGGCAGTGAGCCTCTACTTAACAAATGACAAGCAAGATAATTAATTGAATCTGAAAGAAGTGGTTCTTAGTTCCGTCAATAGAAGAAAGGGTTCCTACTTATAACAACCACAAGAATCCAATATTTATTCCATCCCAACGACAATGACAGGATATTGACTAAATTGTGTCAAACGATGAGAGGAGGTGCACAATAAGCAAAATAGCAAATTCGCCAGCTGGGAGGTACTAATGCAACTAACATGTCATGACTCATTTTTTAGTCATCAATTATGTGTTTATGCAAGTAACAATCATCGAGGTCAAATATCACAGAATGGATGTCAGTTCCATTATTACTTTTCAAAGCAAATCAGGCAGTCATTTCTTCATGTGAACAATCTCATTCTGATATCCGTGAATTCAGATGAGCACCCAAAAGATCTGGTTCATTTTATAAGGATCACTTGCAATAATGCAATTTGAGATGAAGCAAACAGTACTGCTGAGTGAAGGAAAGAAGAAAGCCTACCATATTTTTCTCCTAAGAGAACCAACTCATCTCGAGCAATACCAAAGCCTGCAATAGTACAACAATGAACAGGTTTTTTATAAGCAAATCCCAGTGGTAAGAAAGTTAAAAACATAAGGTAAGCACATACCATCATCTTCCACTTTAACATAAGATGCTCTGACATTTACTGAGACTTCAATCTGAAATAGGCGTATTAAAATGTCAATACATGATGCTGAGGATACCACATGTAGATCATTCTATCTTTTATGAATGTGGAAGTAAATAAGTAATGCCCACTATAGAAAAATACGACCAAACTGTGGATTGATTTGCTTTTATTTTCATGTCAAAGCAATACATATTCAGGATAGCTTGCATAGACACTATTTCCCTTTTCTCCTCCTACATGTGAAAGGAATACCTTTTTCGCATTTGCATCGATGCTGTTATATATCAACTCCTCGACGACCCTCGTGAGGTTAGACAAGATAATGCTCGAGCGCAGGGAGCCTTGGACGCTTCTCGGAAGGCGTCTTATGCTCTGCATCAACGCGTTCTGATAAAAAAAAGTTGAGCTTAGATCAGCCTACGCTAAAGAACGAAATGCATCGAATCAGGTGGCATCGGAAAATTATTCCAGAAGTGGGTATGGTGATTGATCAAATGATGACCGATCACAATGTGAGATTGCAGATGCGGCTCGATCCTTAGGGCAAGGGCCACAGGAAATGCACATGTATCCAACCAACCAAACAACCAACGCGGTAAGGAACAGATTGTTTTTTCTCTCCTTTTTTGGATCATAAGGTGCGGATTATTCAGGCTATAACTTGGAACACCAGCCCCTAATCGCAAGCACATCGCGCGAGCGAACCATTGCTTCCTGCTCTTATCAGGGGGGATCTAGATGGCGCGCGCTGCGCCCAAAATTAGCAGGAACAGATTTTGGTAGGGTTTAACCTGTCGTGGAATGGTGAAATGGCCGTACCTGAGAGACCAATGGCCGATATTGTGGACGTGTGAGCGCCGCGGCTGGACCGGGAACGGCTATGGGGGCGGGCCGGGGTGGTGCCACGCGGCGCGGAGGAGAGGTGGGGCGCGGCGGGCGGCGGGCGGCGGCCGCGGAGGAGATGTAGGGCGCGAAGGAGAGCGCGGGGATGATGGGGGAAGTTTCTCGCGGAGGAGAAGGGTAGGGTCAGCGCAGGGATGGGAGGGGGGCTCGCCGCCGGTGGGGCTGGAGAGGGAGGGGAATGGCGCGGGCAGTCGGCGGCGAGAGAGAGATGAGGTGGGGAATTGTTATTGTTTCTGTTTGGGAGGGGGTGGGATGAAAATTGTAATCCGTGTTGGGCCTCGCACGGCTTGTATTGTCGGGTCCACGGGCCCTGCACGGCCCAGTGAGTGACAGTTTGTTCCAGAAAAAAAAAATGATGTTTGCCTAAAAAAAATGATGCAACCATTTCCTACCCATATATTCCACAACGATGACAATAAGCCTCTCTTATGAACATTTCACATAAGCTTAGTTGTTGTAAAGTTACCTATAGACCGTTGCCGCACCTATGTTATTATTTTTTATATCACGCTAGTCTTGCTTCCTTTTCTTGAGTGATTGGCTTATTCAAAAGTGGTGAGACCTATAGGGGTAGATTTAGATCTATTCAACTTGTTTTTTTTTACATGATTCACCCTGTTTCTTCACTATATCGGAGAGATATGGAATATGGTGTCCATGGAGGCAAAAATGGGCGGGACAAGGAAGGCTAGCGGGCAATGCTTCAACACCAGCGATGGATGAATGCCAGGGTCAACAAGTCGACAGTGAAGAGAGCACATAGGAAACGGTGGCAACAAAACCGACCTCACATGGTGTTGAGAGAGTAAGTAAGGTGGAATAATGGTGAAAGCAAGAAAGGAGGTGCCGCGTACAAATAATACAAGGAATGGAGACGATACGAGGTAACGCTAACATTGAAAAATGAAATATTGCACAACAACATGTACTTGTCTAATCCATCTATGATTCAAAGACATAATGGTGTGTTGCACTTTAGTTCCATCCTAGGGGGCTTGATTAGGTGCGTCGAACAAAAGTCATATGTATAGTATCGTTTGTAACTCTGTATAACACGACTCCCATAAAAATGTGAGGTAAGTGAATGTGACCAACATCAACACATTGTACCAATATAGAATGTGCAATAGAAGATATTATTTTATATGTTATTTAAATGTAACAATTCATCTTATCGAGGACATTTTCCATGTGAAAATAAACCATTCAACATGAACAAGACCCTAAGAGCATATCCAATCGAACTTCTCGCTTTCCTCCTATACGTCCGAGTGGACAACTAGACATTGTTCAATCAAAAACAGACACCCAATCGGACCCATCGAAATCAGACCATATGTTTGGGTTTTCCGCACCTTTTAAACCCAGCGCATATGTGGGGACGATTTGGGACCGCTCAGACGTGCCCGTCATGTCGGATCTGATAGGGCAGACCCACCCCAAACTCTCTAAATTGAACAAATGAGCCGCCCTTTTCCGTGTATGTCCTCCCTTTGTTGTGTCAACGTTGTTGCCCTCATTCGCTCTTGCTTCGCATCCATGTCGTGACCTCATCCTCCATCCTAGCCGTCCTCCTGCACCATGGATGATAGCTCCGTAGAGTTTATTGGGGTCCCTACCACCATGAACAAGGAGGAGATCGTCGCTCGGAGGGAGCGGCGCGTTAGGCAATGCCCCCGCAAGAAGGCAGTGAAGGAAGTTGTTGAGAAGGTAGAGAATAACACCGTCCTTACGGAGTTCAACGCGTTCGTCGCTCCAGCGCCCTCCAGCATGCACGCGCTCGATGTCGTTTCGCCTTCGCAATGTGGAGCATCCCGAATGAGTATGAGTCGTCACTCCAACGACCACAAACAACATCAGGCATCTCCTATGGAGCCCACAAACGGTTTGAGTAAAATTCAGACCAAAATTCGCATGTTTTTTCTTGTCCCGTGCGCATGAATTGTGATAGTTATATCAATTTTAGGGCGGTAGTTTACTTGTGACACGTCTTTTAGGACTCACTAATGATGGATAAGATCAATGTTGGTCGAAAGCCTCCAACTTATGCAATGAGTGATAGTAATTCCCTTTCTTTAATGTTGGTAATTCATCGAGCACTAAGAAAGGGACCATAATGCAAGAGGATCGGGATTCTCGGCTCATGAAGATGTCTTGTTGTGTCAAGCTTGATTCACAAGCATGCATGGATTTAATTTGTGGAACCGAGCAAAAGTGCTTGAAGTATTGGCAAACATGCTTGATAAAATGAACATAATCATTGTATGGAGTCAAATCCTATCCATACCACCCGCAATGAGGGATCTCTCCAACATAGATGGGCCACCATCAAAGAGTTGCTTTCTTCGTTTGTAGAGTTCTGTTGACGCGTGATTTTTTGCTTGCTAGATAAGGTTTGCCACCACTTCGTTGCACCAAGTTGAGAAAAATCCACCCATTAAATGGGAAACCAATGTGGTGCACCTCAGTGGCGGAGCTTGAAAGATCATAGAGCCTAGGCAAATAACTAAGGCGGATCATCTAGCTAGAGTTTACCCCATTAATTTGCCGAGATATATTGCATATTGTCCCAAATTTACACGGAGCTTCCCTGGCTAAGCCCGACAACTGCCCCAGGTCGCCGGGAGCTAGCTATGAAGATCTCAAGAACACCACCAAGAAAATGAAGAACTAAAAATGCTCAAGCTCTCATCAATCTATTGGATTGGGTGGCGATGATGAGCCAAGTGGAAGGGCGGACGGACAAGGGACAATTCCAAAGAGGAATAGAAACAAGATGAGGAAAAAGTGGAAGAAGGATAAGCTTGCACCTAATGGAGTTTGTCCCATAGATGGTGCTAGGGAGGTTGAGCATTAAGAGGCAGATGATAGACATGGGGAAGTAGGATAAATGGGCAAAATGAAAGCTTCAAAAGATGAAAAAATTGTAGACAATTGAGTTTGAGAAAGAGGATGTGATGCTTACAAGGGTCACAAAGGAATCGATGATCATGTTGCGGGGCACTAGCCGCTTAAATAACTTAAATAACGAAAGTAACAAGTGGTTCCTCAACAAGCGCAACAATGAAGTCGATTGAATCATTCGTGTAGTACCTATGTATAAATTGTTATTTTTTTTATTTTTGCTTGTGTTGAATTGTTGAATCGTGGTTTATTTTGAAAAAGGTATATCAACATCTAGATTATCAAATTAGTTTAATTAGATTCCTTCTTAAGTATAGCTGTGTAGTATATTTTTCTATTAACTCGATCAAACTTAAAACAAGTTAAACTTGGACAAATCTGAAACTTCAAACTTAAAACAAGTTAAAACTTAGAAAAAACTGAAACTTTAATTTATTTGGAAAGGAGGAAGTAATTATGTAAACAGTGCAGGTCACAGCTCAACAGAATCACTGGTGAGCAGCAGCGTGAAGCAAGCAAGCAAGCTACCATCACCACACCGGTTCTGAACCCAACAACATGGTAAACACAGCTTTCCAGCACAGGATCCATCAATCCACCACGCAAAGAAAGAATTGAACCACACTGCACCGCATGTCAGCGCATCGCACTTACCAACCAGCAAAAGGTAACCAAAAATTAAAGCCAACGGATAGCCAGATCACACTACCAAAACATCCTCTTACACCACCTCACATGCAGAACAAATAAACAACACACCTAAGTATCAGCTTCTGCACCACCCAGCAACACACCCCACTCCTACATCAAAGAACACATGATGCTGATGCTACCAAGAAAAACAAACCGACGATTCTGCCCCGCGGCGGCTTCGATGGAGAATCGTAGATTCGCCGCGCTTCTCTGCAGCGGCGGGTCCAAATCAGAAGCTGAGAGAGCTAGCATCTAACACTCTGGTCTGTGTAAAGCTATTGCCGGTTAGGCTTCTCGGAGGTTACTTGGTGGTCGGATCAGTTGAGTTGAGCCACGCGTGCTTCAGGCACTCGGCGGCAGTAGGCCTGTTCTTCGGATCGAAGTCCAGGATCGGGCGGAGGAAGTCGGCGAGCCCGGTGGCGTCCGGCTCGGTGAAACCGTACCTCTGGACCAGCACGCGCTCCAGGGGCCAGAATCTGAACCTTTTGACATTCTTCAGGTCTCCATATCGGTTGAAGTACTCCTTGGAATGGGTGCCTGAGCAAGCAATCTGAAAGGTAAAGGCAGGATCAGACAAGGCATTGGAGATTAGACAACATGACAAATCGAGTATTCAGTGATTGTAGTGACCTTCCTAGGCATCTTTCCGAGAGTTTCCATCATCAGAGCCAGGTGATCCTGCAAAGAGTTATGCAATATAGAGAGTTGAGTTGATTGGTTGGTGAGATAACACTTGCATGCCACTACTGTAGACTTTGCAGCTAAGAGTCAACATCTGAGGATGATTGCTCAATGAGTACTATATCTGTCGATTGGACACTTAATGAGTACTAGATCTGTCAATTTGACAATCTTACATAGGTAAGGGATGTGATTTTCACTTTAAAGGACAATCCAGCAGGTAAGAGTATAAAAAAATTAGCTGCCATTATTCAATATTCACTGGCTACGGAACAATCTGTCATTTGTCGGTACTCGGTACTGTATTTTGTGCCAGTGTAGCACATCTGGCAAGAAGAACAGAACAGTGGACAACCAGAGCAGCACACTTAGACCTGTACCAGTATATCACATTAAGATGCACTTCTATTGTACACCGGTCCTATGATGGTTGGTAATTGTACATCTAATTGTTTCTATGGCTTCAGTTTGGACAGTGGAGGTTGCTTTCAGGGTCATAAAAACAAATTAACCAAATAAAGCATATTTGCAGAAAAGTGATCAGATTGACACATCCCTCTCAATATCAGTTCATATTTCATTTAAATATTTAAGTAGCTAGGTTGGTACATGTCAGGTTTTTAAAGTGGCACATGATCAAAAGTATCTACTTTTTATAGTATAATTTAATAATTGACATGACTGATCGATCAACAAACAACAGCAAGAATACACAAAAATAGGGTCATGTCTGCAACCTCGGCATTACGAAAAATGGACTAGTTTGACTAATGTTAGAAAACCCACATACTAGTAAGCAAGGTTGTTTCGAAATATATGATAGAACCCTCATTGTTACTGCTACTGGTGTAAGCAAAAAAGTGCTGAAAATGAAACAACATGAAAAATTGAAAATTATGTTATCTTTTACCTCATCTTCACTGCAACCTTGGCAAGTGTTGGGAGCAAACAGCATTTCACCGGTGGCAAGCTCGAACGCCATACATGCGAACGACCACATATCAGCAGAATAAGAATACCCGGAACCAAGGATAACCTCAGGTGCCCTATACTGCCTTGTCTGTATCAAACCATTACACTGCTGATCACCCCAGCAGGCATTCCCAAAATCAACAATCTTGCATTTCATGCTAATGCCATCCAGGGTTCTCTCCTTAGCCATGTCCGCCACATACCCACCAAGCGACACCCGCCTCTGCAAAATCTTTGACACGGCGCGCCTCGCACGCGACTTAAGCATCTTCTGACTGAAACTGATCGTTGTCGCGCTGTAATGGTTCCCCTCGGGCCTCTTGAGGATCGGGACGAGCCTAGAGCGCACCGGGTCCTTGGATGGGTTTATCGTCGACACAAGGAGGACATTCTCCGGCTTCAAATCAGTGTGGATAATGCCGAGCTCTCTGTGCATGTAATCAAGACCGGTCAGCACCGACCGGCAAATCTCCCTTACCCTGCTCAGCCCGATGCCCTTGTTCCGGTTGTACCGTATGAGCCGGAGCAGGCTGTCGCCGAGGAACTCGGTGACAAGGCAAACGTGATGGCCGTTCGGGCCGGCGTGCTTGAAATGGTCCAGCAGCTGGACGACGCACTTGGAGTTCGTCGGGTCACCCTTGGCCGCCGCGGACAGTAACTCGATCTCGTGGAGCGCAGCGTACGCGTAGTCCCTCGCGCTCTTCTGGATCTTGAGCGCCACAAATCTCTGCAGATTTTGCAATGGCAATGTCCAGTTAATAACATGTCTTGCACAAATCACACAATACAGAGTTCCATTACCGATGGAGGACAGTAAATAGTAATCCTAGTTTTGGTCCCAGTTTGCACATACCAGAGATGAAACCTGTAATCTTTGCAACAGAGATAACGAATTTGAAAAAGAAGACAAAGATCGGTGCAGAGTTCTGTCGGGCCAAATTTGAACAGGACGAGGCAATGAAACAGGGGGTTAAAAGGGGCAAAGCGCAGCGTTTTGGATTGCCGCGGGCAGCCTCTACCGGAATTCACCAAATCTAAAGGCGGCCGGAGGGAACGCCGACGGCCGCGCCATGAGTGAGCACAACGGATAAAGAAAACAGAGCAAGAAGAAAAGATAGAACCGCCGCCATGAACAGGGAGCGAGACGGAGGGGGGAGGGCGGGCGTACGCTGAGGAGGGTGTCGTAGGCGAGCCAGACGGTGGAGAAGCTGCCCCAGCCGAGCTTCCGCTGCGCGACGAACCTGCCGCCGGCGAACCGGTCCCCGGGGCGCGCGGCGTGGTACCCGCCCTTCCGGTACCCCTCGGCGCCCTCCTCCTCGTCGTCCTCGTCGTCCGACTCCGACGAGTAGCAGTGCCCGTTGCCCCCGAACGCCGCCATCGACGAATCGGCCGGCGAGTCGATCCGCCGGCCGGCGATTCGAAAGGGGGGAAGTTGCAGGCGGGGGGGAGGAGGCCGGGTTCGGTTTGATTTGGTTCGGCTGGGGATTTTTCTCTGGTGGTGGGACTGTGGGTAGGGGAGTAGTTTTGTTCGGTGGTGGACGGAGAAAAGTGACGGCTCCGCCACCACCACCAGCTGCCAGCCTCCGGTGCGGTGGTGGACAAGGGGGATGGACGGAGGGGCTCCCCGTGGCAGTGCTTATATAGCGTCCATAGGATGGATGGATGGATCAATTGATTCTTGATTTGCTGAATCAACGGCCCAAATGGTAAAGCTTTTAATTTGGACCAATCCAATGGTGAAAGAATTTCCGCATTATCGGTTTCGTTTTCGTTCGAATATTTCGTATTGATTTACTTCTTCCTCAAAAAATATTCGAGGTTATCGGTTCGCATTTACGTTTTCGTTTCTAATGTTTCGTACCCAATTACGTTTCTTCCAAAAAGATATATTCGGTGTTATTGGTTTCCGTTTCGAATAATTCGTAGTCAATTACGTTTCTTCCAAAATAAATATCTGATGTGATTGATTTCCGCTTTCGCTTCTAATATTTCGTATTCCTTTATGTTTCCTCTAAAAGTATTCGATGTCATCGATTTCCGTTTCGATTCTACTATTTCATGCTCATTTATAAAAAATATTCGGTGTTATCGATTTCCATTTTCGTTTCGGTATTTGGTGCCCATTTATTCGGTTTCCGTTTTAATTTCTAATATTTTGTATTTAATTATACGATCGGGAGTGTGCCGGAAGGTTGCGAAATATCCTGGAAGGTTCCGAAAACTTCTGAAACATTTCACGGTCCCAGTGGGCTGCTCATATGGATGAGCCACAAGGAAAACACCCACATGGGCCCAAGTGGCAAGAAAAAAGGGGCACATCATACACGTGTGTGTGTGTGTTGGGGGGGGGGGGAGGGGAAGGGAGGGGAAAGACGGGGTCGCTAAATCCTAATAGGACGTCCTCCTTGGTCTAGTCGAACCCTATTGGGAATGCCTTCTCCAAATCAGTTGTCCCCTGGCCACCTATTGGGAAGGGACAGCCCCAAGGGGCACACCGAAAACCCTAGACCGACCCTCCCCTACGCCAAACACTTCTCCCTTTCCCGTCTAGACAAGTTCTTCATGGGGATGCATCTATGATGCCTATCCTCCCCTAGTTCTCCTGATATTTCACCGTGCTTTCCATGGAGTGTTGTTGAACCTCCAGATCGGAGCGCGTGGATACCTTGGAGGTGTCATCTACTTTGGCACACGATTGACGGATCAGCCTGGAGGAAATTCTCCCGCCCGGAAGGTGTGTCAGAGCTGGTTCGGGAAGATCCCTGATACGCCTCAAATGTATTTATAATTTTTGCCTGTTCCATGACATTGCTACATGCTTTTTACCACCGAAACGTCTAAGGCCGATGATGTGTTGTTGCTACTAAGGGTAAAACATTAGTGCTTATGTCTATTTATTGATCATAGATGTTGCTTACATTATGCTTTTGTAGCTTAATACCAGAGAGATACACCAGATAGCGGTCTCAAGGTGGACTCTTAGTTATAGATGCAGCTGGATAGCGGTCTACATATGTTTGGCGTAATGCCTACATGATTAGTACCTTGAGCTTTCTTATTTCATAATTATTATTGCGGTGCGTTTATAATTCTATCAATTGTCCAACTGTAATTTGTTTCCCCAACATAATTATCGTCTTATGGAGGCTCCACTAGTGAAACTATGACACTCGGTCCATCTTATTCCATTGATTGCAACCTCATTTATTTTCTTTTTTTAATCATTTGCTTGTTGCACTTTTTTACTTTTATTATTATTTTCCACACCATAAGCTTGATTCTCTCATAAACAGCAAGACAGGAAGATTGATAACCATCATGAATAGTTAGGGATGAAAGAGTTTGTATTTTTGTGTGCAGGTCCACGCTCATTCAGGTGCGTGACGACGAACATCTACTTCAAGACTTCGAAGTCCTAGTGGACTGATCACCTTGGTATCTTAACGAAGGAAAAATTACCGATTGCTACTTCATACCTTCCTCTTGGGGTTCTTTGACGGGTTTGTGTGATACACACTACAAGTAAGGTGTCGGTGTTTGACCATGACGAATCCATCGTCAACCTCACATCAAACGACGATGTGTTGTCCTTGGGATCCGACGAGGAAGCGCAGGGCATGGGAGATGACGATGCCTCGATTCCCGTGATTCAATATGTGCCCTATGTCCTACTCTACCTCCCTGGCGATGGGACTTTCACTCCTAGGAGCTCAACAGACCATAGGACATGGACAAAACGATGGGACGGATAACCGTTCCCAAGATTTAGCTTATGTTTTATGTCGCATGCAATTTTATGGGTTGGAGGTTTCGTCACTGAGGTATCTTGTTGTGAAAATGGAAATTTGATGTGTGTCCGACCACTGTCCATGGACGAGTATAGTCGCGTCGTTTGGTCGCGTATGCGAATGTATTAGGACCCATATTAGCTTAGTTCGGTTGTATATGCCCTTAGGGTGTTCCATTGTGCGTACAACACGATAAAATTTGGTGTCAGGTTCTTCAGTTTGGTTTAAGGGTTCAACGGCGATGATCGTGCCTCTGATGCATTGCTCCTTAGAAGCACACACTTGAAGACTTCTGGATGTCATCGGAAAAGTCAGACTGTCTTCGATATGGGAGCGGGCAACAGCTGTGGTTATTTAATGTTCTAAGTTGGACTTTTTGAGAATGACCAGTCTTTCGGTGAATTTTTATGATAGATCCGAGTAACTAAGAAAAGCAATAATTTATTAGTTTAATGAATTTATTTTCATTCACGACTAAGGTTGCCCTCCTTCATGACATAAACGTCTCTGATATATTATCTGAGACGGAAAGATAACCGAGCACCTGGAATGTGTTGTGTGTATGCATGATCCGAACAAAACATAGTTCTGTCCAAACTTCACACAATGAAGGAAAATAGCCAATATGCTCTGCAACCTCTAAACTTGACCGGCATGCGATCGTTTATATTAGTCAAAAACTTATAAAGTGCAACCCTCAAATAAAGAAAACCTTGAATGTTATGGTGCCGTCTAGCCGATTGAAATTTGTCGGATGAGTTAGCGACACGCTTAGGCCTTGGCAACGTAGTATTCTTAAAATCATGGTAATATAAAACCTTAGTATTCAATTTCCTGGACAAAGAATACTTTAATTTCTAAAAACCATAGTTTTTATTCTTCAGTTTAGAAAAAAAACTAATCTAGACATTTTTCTTAAGTACTTAAAAAAACATGGTATTAAGAACACCATGGTTTATAAAACTATGCTATTTTTTGAAGCTAAACACCTTAAAGTTTCAAAAACAATAGTTTGTGCGAATATCATAGTATCCTTTAAACACTTCATCAAAACTTAAGCTACTGAACGCAATCTTATCATCCGTGCATTTTTGCTAATACCTCCCTGATTTCTTCATGATTGAAACCGCAGCCCGTAAACTGTTGTGAAACAACACAAGTGTGCCTCCAAAACCCCACAGTCTATCTACTCTAGTCAAGGGGACGGTCAAAAAAATTACTCCTACTAAAACTCCACAGTCTATCTACTATAGTCAAGGGGACTGTCAAAAAGTACTCTAGTCAACGGGCCGGTTTAATCTGGTAGGCACGAACCCGCGGGCCAAAAGCCACTATCAAACACCTCACAATCACAAAAAAGTCACTATCAGATACTTCACCATTACCAGAGAACACTTCTACCCCTAAAAAAAACAAAACCAGAGAACACTTCTTGGAACCAAAACTTCTTATTTGTTCCATGACGTACCCCTTCTTCCCTCTCCAGCGTTCTTGTGCTGCCGTAGAAGGTAGGTAGGTGCCCTTGCGTGCAGCATATATGTATATGCTTGAGTTTTATCTGTTCCCTCCTTCGCCCTGCAAGTGTAGCCTTTTTTTTTTTGGCTCACGAGAATGTGTCGCGTGTCGATTTTTCTCACATTTTATTAGAGTGAAATTTGTCTCTTTTTCCCTACCAGGTGAGTGGAATGTGTTCCTTTTTTCTCTTTGAATGGATTGTGTTTTTTTTAAAGGAGTGTGGAATGTGTTGGTAGTGATCTTTTTTTTTGAACTTGTGTTGGTACTGGGTTGCAGACTTGCAGTGTACCAGCGCACCAACGCAGGTGCGCCTGAATAGGCCGGGACAGCCTCGGGCTGCCAGGTGGGGGCATGTGCGTGTCAAGGTAGGTGATCGCCACTTGGCCCAGCCCAGTAGTTTCTTTCTTTTTTTATTCGTTATACACTACTCCTTCCGTTCCAAATTAGTTGACTCACATTTGTATACCTTCGTGTATACAAATGTGAGTCAACTAATTTGAAACGGAGGAAGTATTATTTAGTTTCATGTTGCTCAAAAATATATATTATTTAGTTTCATTAATTCATTCTTTCTTCTGCGGGGTTATTTCGTTTCATTCTTTTGATCTTTAGACGTATCCATTTTACTTTTTAGTTTGAATTCGTAATCTTGGTATTAACCGATTGGTGCGCATCGTGAGAGTATTTCCATGACGATACTTGAAATACATGTTACTATAGTGATCATTGCTTCCGTGTATCGATAGAGACAACACATTAGTTTGCTTTTACTTGGAGCGTAAGTTGGTCGAGGCGATACGTGTGAGAAAAATGCATGACTCGTTGCATATCTTTCCGAACGAACTTGCATTGGTGAACCTCTCTCTCTCTCTCTCTCTCCTGGTCCGTAGGAAGGTTGTGTTCCTCTATGACCCTACCACCGTGACATTGGTTGATTCGACTCCTTCTATGGTGTACAAGCTCTACAAGCTAAGCCTCTCCCCTACCCTTATGTTTCTATCCCAATGTATGTATGTATGTATGGAGGAGGTATCACGATAAGTGGCAAGTTATTTCCTTAACATGTATAAAAACAAGGAGGATGCGACACTATTTGTCGATGAAGAGATAAAATGAAAACGACTTACAAAGGTCAAGGTAAAAGTGTTATGTTGTAGACTGGTTGAAGGAATTGCATTTGATATGCCATCATGTAGGATATTTTTCCTTCCTTGAGGAACTTTCTAGGTTGCCCGTAGGGTCTTCATCCGTTTTCGACAACCAAAGATGTGGATCGATGAGTCTTGACATCGACTTGTTGCTCTCATATGAGGCACTATATAGAGTGTGGGGTATACGACACAATTATGTTGGCATTTTCGTAGATGATATCTTCAAGGGTCTCGAGTACATCCCCTAGGCGATTGTAAACTGTTGTGTTTGGGGGTGAATTAAAGAGTTAAATACACTGGAGGTGCTAAAACTTGTTTCGTGCGATAAGTTTGGTGCTAAAACTTACAAACTACATAAAAATGGTGTTTTAACTTGTCATCAGGTGCAAATACGGTGGTAAAAGATGTATGCGACCGTATACTTTGCTCGTGTGGCATGCCAACGTGGCGATGCCCCACATGTTAAAAAGTGTAAAAAATATCATGCATGAATTACCCAGCAATTTATCTATTTTTAGTCACTAACAAGTGGGCCATCGCCATGTTAGCATGCCGCGAGGGTGCAGTATACGGTCGCATATGTCTTTCACCACCGTATTTTGCAAGTTTTAGTATCAAACTAATCACACGGGGACAAGTTTTAGCACCTCCAATGTATGTGTTTAACTCTGAATTAAAGATTGCTCTCTCTTTCATCATTCCGAAAGAAAAGACATCTTCCCTGAAAACCCAGCAAAAAAGAGCATCGTCACCATCATCATGCGACACATCCATCCATTTCAGCGCCGAAAGGCATCCAAATTCCAAAGTGAGAAAACCAGGGCACTTGCAGAGCCCGAAACTGCCCTCCGACATCTTCCCCCTGCCCCCACGTTCCCCAGGGGCAAACCCGTCCATCCTCCACCCACCACCACCACCGCTCTCAGAGTAAATTACTAGCCGTTGTTACCCCATCCCCACCCCCCCACGACCAACCAGTTCAAATTCGAACCCCCCCCCCCCCCCCAAAACCGCTCGCCAAATCCCCAACCAACGCCTGCTCGACCCACCTCCCTCGCTCCCTGCACGCAATCAGCCAACCAACCAGACCGAGACCATCATCCAATGGCGTCGGAGGCCCGGTCGCGGCGGCCGCTGCAGCCGAGGGACGGCAACGTGGCGGCGGCCACCCCGTCGGGCAACGTGGCGGCGGCCACCCCGTCCTCGGTCGCCGCCAGACCGAAGCCGAAGACGCGGGCGGCGGCTGCGGCATCGCCTCCGTCGGTGAGGTCGTACGCCGGCAAGGCCGAGGCGGAGAGGAGGGCCGCCGCGGCGGTGGTGGTGAGGGAGAAGGAGGTATCGCTGGCAGAGGAGCTGGAGCGGGCGCGGGAGCGGCGGGGCCGGATGCGGGCCGCCAGGGAGGTCACGGAGCGGTCCCTGCGGGAGGGCGACGAGGCGCTGGCGCGGGAGACACGGGAGTGGGAGCGCCGGGCGGACGAGCAGCGGCGGGTCGTGGCGGAGCTCATGCGCCTCATCGGGGTGCCCGAGGTACGTACGTGCGGTTGTCCTTCCTCTGTTTTGATTCCGTTTGGTCTCTGTTCTGGTGCTCGGTTCTGAAGGTTTAGTCCGATGGACGATGGTGATCATGGCGGCAGGTGTATGTGCCGGTGGAGTCGCTGAGGTCCAGGGAGGAGAAGAAGAGGAAACAGGGGACGGCGTGCTCGGATCCTCCGGTAAATGCTCTGCTCATCATTTTCTAGTGTTTTCTTAGTTAGCAAAAATGCGTCTGAATCTCGCATGATTAATTTCGTTCAGAGACAAAATGCACCTGAACTGAATCAAACATGCTTAAGTTCACTCAGAAAATCAGGACCCTGTAGTTCATCATTTGCCCGGACGAAATGCTTCTTGTTCTGATATGTAAATCCATCCACATGTTTCAGGGTCCCGTCTCACTGGCTTCAACATTACTACATGAAGAATCTGGAGCGTGTCTCTCCGACAAGGAACTTCTGGCGACGCCGACAAGGGAATCGACCGCCGCGAGAACAACCGAAAGCAGCAGCTCTTGAATCTTGATCCCTTTTTCTCTGATGCCACATTGGCCTGTTCGTTTCAAGCTGTTTCTGCACAAGGCTTCCGGATGAAATCAAATGCCTCGTTTGGTAGGTATCAGCTTGCGTTGCGTCCATACATGATATGGGATGGGTATGAATGAAAACAACTTGTGAGATGTTTGAGAGAGATTGTCAAGAATCTCACTTCTGTTGGGAACATGATTTTCTTTTCTGTTGGGAAGAACACTTGCGTATCCGGCGACCGACCGGGAGTATTTGTGACATCATCCAATTGTCAGCTAATCATATGCCGCGATTTGACCGGCCCAATATATAATGTTTGGGCCTTTTTTTAGGAAAGTAATGTTTGGGCCTTGGTTGTTGCTTCAAGGCTTAACTAGTAGTTGACTTGCACGGTTATGTTCCTGGGCTGGTCATGGCTGCACTTCCCTGGGCCTCTGTTCCCTAAATAACCGATGCTTGTTGCCGAAATCACTAGTTTTAGAGTGCTCGTAGCAACGAACAACACATTTCCTCCGCTCGCGTCAAATGGCGCTCCCTTGAGCTTTCCGCTTTTTTTGTTTTTAGAGCCACGAGTGCCTCTCGCGGAGGCACGATTGTGCCTTTTCACGGAGGCACAATACTGCTTTTTCACGGAGGCACGACTCGTGCATCCTTTTTTGAGGCACGACTCGTGCCTCCCACGAAGGCACGGTCGTGCCTCTTTTTTTATATATATTTTTATCAAAACGTATAGAAAAAACGTGCGAAAACCGGGAAAGTCGAAAAAACCATAAAAAAACAATTTTAAACACTGAAAATACATACACAAAAATTAAAAAAAACCCCGAGGGAACACTAAGAACGCGACACGTGGCGATGTTCGCTGGGCTGGGCTACGAACAAGTACTCTAAAACTAGTTGCTCTCGTTTGTTAATCTTCCGCAAAATCTATGTTCATAGTATATTTAAAATTGTTCATCTTGCTTTCAGAAATGTTCTCTGCTTATCAAATAAATCTGTAAGAAATAACTATCATATTATTTTTTAAAATTGTCGTATATTTAGAAGATTTGCACTGTGAATTTATATTTCATTCGTCCTGTATTTAAAACTATCCATTGTGCATTTTAAAAACTATTCATCATGCATAAAAAATTATCTTGTTTTTGAAAAAGTTTATCGTGATTTTATACATGTTCACCACTCATTTACTTTTCAAAAATACAACGAGTGTATTTAAAAATCATCATCGTATTTTTGGAAATATTCATCGCACATCTAGTAAATGGGCATCATACTTTTCTTACAAAAGTGGCTGTCGTATATTTAGAAAATAATCATTATCTTTTACAAAAATCTTGATCATTAGTTTAAAAAATATTTACCATGTATAAAGAATGTATTTAAGAAAAAACGGTCATCATGTAGAAAAAAATATTCATCGTGTTTCTGAAAAAGTTCATTTGCATTTTAAAAAGTTGATTCTATTTTATTAGGTTTAGGGGTGTATTTATGTTAATCTTGTTTTTCACAATGTTTTTCGTGTATTGTAAAAAAACACCTTATAAATTATTCATCATCATTCTTAAAACCTCTTCATTACATTTCTTCCAAATGTTTGTTGTTTACTAGAAAAATCGTTATCATGTTTTACAAAAAGTATGCAAACCCTTTTCATTTACACGCACATTTTTCTAATACATATTTTTTATTATACATTGTGGACCATTATTTTATGCATGATTATTATTTTGTAAGTACACAATGAGCAATTTTTGAAAACATGATTGCCTTTTATAGCACATTTCTAATGCATGATGTTTGTTTTCGATACAATGCACACTTTTAGTAAATGATAATTATTTTTTAAATATACATATAAGAATATTTTTTGAAATACAAAGCAAGATACTTTTTATATCAGTAGACATTTATTTGGCGTAGTATAAGCACCACAAGCATGAAAAATGGTGCGCGTGATGTACTTGGGGAGTCTGATTAGGGAGGGTTGTTGGAGCAGCTTATCGAGATAGATGGAACACTAGATACAATGTTGAAGCAGTTGAGCCCGTCGCATTCCTCGTCGCCTCTAGAATTGATTGTGTGTTGGGCTCTCACGGAGGCTAGGTCGCTAAATCATGTTCATGCGACCAGATAAGAGATTGCATCATCGGTTACTGCCACATCAAGCGATGTTGACAGGGTCACCCCAGATTCACAAAGGACGTGGCTCTGATTTTTACCTATGCCAAAGGCCAATCTTCTCGTCTATTTTTTGTCGCTAGTTACAGATATGGCCATGTGATTGTCTGTCTATACTCTATAGTGCTTCATGGAATTTATGATTTCTTTACTAGTTATGTTTTGCTTTATTTGGTAGGGTGTGTCGTGGAAGTAACTACACGAGGTTAGCATGGTTACCCTGTTTACTGTTGGGAAGAATTATTGTGCACATGATTTGTTTTATTGTTGACGAGAATTATCATGCGATCCGACGCGGCTACCGGGGATCATAGGTCAGCTAACATACATTCTTCACGTGACATCATCCAATTATCAGCTTTCTCTGAGGTAAATCCAGTTGTCCGTAAATCATGCCCTGATTTGTACAAGTAAATAAATAATTTTTGGGCCTTTGTTGTTCCTTCCAGGTCCAGCTAGTTAACTTGCACGCTTGAGTTTCAATATTTCCTATTCGGCGCTCAAGGTGACTGTTTGTACTTTATCCGTATGGCACTCACACGGTCCCATATCGGCCTCGCCTATATATTATTAGAGCATCTACAATGCAAGACGCCTATGTAGACGCTTAGGAATAGAGAATAAATAAAAGAAAATAAAAGGCACCTAAGCGCTTTCTCTTCCAATGTGAGGCGCTAATTCGGATCAGCATCACTGACCAAGAGTTCCATCTGTTCTGCGTGTGCTTGGAAAAAAAATACAAGCGATCGATGCATAGCTTTGCATTTCTTATAGCGTCAGGCACTAAGAATCGCTCATGTAACTGCTAGTAAACTAGGATTTAATCCCTGGCACTTTTCCCTAAGCTCTCGCGTTAGAAATGTGCTAATGCCAGCTTCGGTTTTGAGAATCTAATTGAATTGTCTGGTTTGTTTTTTCATCTTTATTTTCCTGGTTGGTTTTCTATATATTTTTTATTTATCAAATACACAAACTTTTTTCTAATTAATGTTTCCAAATACATGATTTTTTTTTAAATGTGAATTTTCAAAATTTCATAAACTTTTCCAAATCTATGAAGTTTTTTAAGTTCTATGTTTTTTATTCAAATTTATGACCATTTTTAACATTCACAAACCAATTTAAAATTTGAATAATTTTATAGAAAAATCTATCAACATCCACAATATAAAACCAATATCATTAGAAGCATCATGATATTAACTTTCATATGGTATAACTTTGATGTTGTAGATGTTGTTACTTTTTAATATAATTTTGATCAAAGTTTATCAAGTTTGACTTTGACCAAATTTTATATGCGAAGTAAAAAGAAACGGAGGGAGTAGTTATCATATTATTTTTAAAAAATTGTATATATTTAGAAAATTTTCATTCTGAATTCATATATCATTCATCATGTATTTAAAACTATTCATTGTGCATTTTAAAAACTACTTATCATGCATTTTCAAAAATATTATCGTGTTTTTATACATGTTCACCACTCATTTATTTTTCGAAATAATACAAGGAGTGTATTTAAAAATGCTCATCTTATTTCCCGAAATATTCATGGCACATCTAAAAAATGGGCATCATACTTTTCTACAAAAGTGGATGTCGTGTATTTAGAAAATAATCATTGTGTTTTACAAAAATGTTGATCATTTATTTAAAAAATGCTCGTCATGTATAAAAAATGTTGATCATTTAGAAAATTTGCACTGTGAATTTATATTTCATTAGTCCTGTATTTAAAACTATCCATTGTGCATTTTTAAAACTATTCATCATGCATAAAAAATTATCTTGTTTTTGAAAAAGTTTATCTTGATTTTATACATGTTCAACACTCATTTACTTTTCAAAAAATACAAGGAGTGTATTTAAAAATCATCATCGTATTTTTGGAAATATTCATCGCACATCTAGTAAATGGCATCATACTTTTCTTACCAAAGTGGCTGTCGTGTATTTAGAAAATAATCATTATCTTTTACAAAAATCTTGATCATTAATTTAAAAAATATTTACCATGTATAAAGAATGTATTTAAGAAAAAACGGTCATCATGTAGAAAAATATATTCATCGTGTTTCTGAAAAAGTTCATTTGCTTTTTAAAAAGTTGATTCCATTTTATTAGGTTTAGGGGTGTATTTATGTTAATCTTTTTTTTCACAATGTTTTTCGTGTATTGTAAAAAAATACCTTATAAATTATTCATCATCATTCTTAAAACCTCTTCATTACATTTCTTCCAAATGTTTGTTGTATACTAGAAAAATCGTTATCATGTTTTACAAAAAGTATGCAAACCCTTTTCATTTACACGCACATTTTTCTAATACATCTTTTTTATTATACATTGTGGACCATTATTTTATGCATGATTATTATTTTGTAAGTACACAATGAGAAATTTTTGAAAACATGATTGCCTTTTATAGCACATTTCTAATGCATGATGTTTGTTTTCGAAACAATGCACACTTTTAGTAAATGATAATTATTTTTTAAATATACATATAAGAATATTTTTTGAAATACAAAGCAAGATACTTTTTATATCAGTAGACATTTATTTGGCATAGTATAAGCACCACAAGCATGAAAAATGGTGCGCGTGATGTACTTGGGGAGTCTGATTAGGGAGGGTTGTTGGAGCAGCTTATCGAGATAGATGGAACACTAGATACAATGTTGAAGCAGTTGTTGCTGACAATCGTGACGAAGGCGTACAAGCCCGTCGCATTCCTCGTCGCATCTAGAATTGATTGTGTGTTGGGCTCTCACGGAGGCTAGGTCGCTAAATCATGTTCATGCGACCAGATAAGAGATTGCATCATCGGTTACTGCCACATCTAGTGACGTTGACAGTGTCACCGTCCCTAGACTCACAAAGGGTGTGGCTCTTATTTTTACCTCCCCTAAGGCCAATCTTCTCGTCTATTTTTTGTCGCTAGTTACAAATATGGCCATGTGATTGTCTGTCTATACTCTATAGTGCTTCATGGCATTTATGTTTTCTTTACTAGTTATGTTTTGTTTTATTTGGTAGGGTGTGTCGTGGAAGTAACTACCCGAGGTTAGCATGGTTACCCTGTTTACTGTTGGGAAGAATTATTGTGCACATGATTTGTTTTATTGTTGACAAGAATTATCATGCGATCCGACGCGGCTACCGGGGATCATAGGTGAGCTAACATACATTCTTCACGTGACACCATCCAATTATCAGCTTTCTCTGAGGTAAATCCAGTTGTCCGTAAATCATGCCCTGATTTGTACAAGTAAATAAATAATTTTTGGGCCTTTGTTGTTCCTTCCAGGTATAGCTAGTTAACTTGCACGGTTGAGTTTCGATATTTCCTATTCGGCGCTCAAGGCGACTGTTTCTACCTTATCTGTATGACACTCACACGCTCCCATATCGGCCTCGCCTATATATTATTAGAGCATCTACAATGCAAGGCGCCTATGTAGACGCTTAGGAATAGAAAATAAATAAAAGAAAATAAAAAGGCACCTAAGCGCTTTCTCTTCCAATGTGAGGCGCTAATTCGGATCAGCATCACTGACCAAGAGCTCCATCTGTTAGGCGTGTGCTTAAAAATACAAGCGATCGATGCATAGTTTTGCATTTCTTATGGCGTCAGGCACTAAGAATCGCTCATGTAACTTCTAGTAAACTAGGATTTAATCCCTGGTGCTTTTCCCTAAGCTCTCGCGTTAGAAATGTGCTAATGCCAGCTTCGGTTTTGAGAATCTAATTGAATTGTCTGGTTTGTTTTTCATATTTATTTTCCCAGTTGTTTTTCTATATATTTTTTATTTATCAAATGCACAAACTTTTTTCTAATAAATGTTTCCAAATACATGATTTTAAAAAATTGTGAATTTTGAAAATTTCATAAACTTTTATAAATCTATGAATTTTTTTAAGTTCTATGTTTTTTATTCAAATTTATGACCATTTTTAACATTCGCAAACCAATTTAAAATTGATAGCAATTGTTTTTAAAAAGTCAACTGCTACCCTATCGACTGTCCACCGTTTAACTAGGCCCATAGCGCGTGAGGGCTGAGCGTTAGTTGTCTAGCCGGCGCCAAAGGCGCACTGGGAGCTCTTTTGAGTCCCTGGCCTGCTCATCTCTGCACTCCTGCACAGCGCAGCCTGCTCACGCCGGGCCTCTAGTTCCCAAATTGTCAACGAAACAATGCATGTGCATTCTCGTAGAGACATAGATTTGATTCCGTAAGAGACACAGGCGTACCTTTCATAGAAAAAAAGTTCATCAAACCCTATTAACATGAGATCTTTTCGAAGATGTCAACGCGAGTAATTCAATGATGAAAACGGTTTTGAGTTTAGCTGCACAGTTTAAAAGATAAAATATTTACATAAATCTAAAAAAGGAAAACTTTAGATTGTGATTAGTGGTGCACATGCAATGCATCTCTTATCAGTCACGGAAGGGGATGAGAGTGATCATTACAATGGGTACTCCTTATCACGCGTTGAATGCATCCGTTAAATTTTAATGTCACAAATCTGTGCTTTAGTGAGAAATAGATTTGTGCTTCTACGATAATCAAAATTATGATTTTCTTAAAATAAAATAAATTAAAGCATAGTTCATGGAAAATTTGTGATTCCACAAGAAACAATATGTACCTACACAATAAACAAATATGTGACTCCATGAAAAATAAATCCACGCTTTTGGAATAGGGAAACCATAATTTTTAAAAATCTATGCTTTCAAGAGAGACAAATATCTACCTCCGCAAGAAGTAAATATGTGCTTTAGAAAAAATGAAAAATACAGTTAATGAAAAATAAGCGACTTCACAGGAAGAAAAATATCTTAATACTATCATCATGGTCTAGATAAATATCTAGACTAATCACATCGTCAAGATCATCATGGAAGATAAATATCCATGAAATGATGCCTAAAGGTCACAAAATCACTCATATTTGAAGTTGCAACTGGAACATTGATATCTATAAGCCCATTATTGTTTACTTTCAATCCAAGCATACAATAATAAACCATTATTATCTCCTCTCTTTCATAACCAATGTCCTCTATCAAATCATCCACTAGTGATGGTGTCCAATACTCCTTGTGAGTGTGATCAAACTATATACTACTACCACCATGATACTTATTTTGGTTTCCATGACCCATCAAGAAACCACCATGACATTTCTGAACCAAAAATATGCCCCATCTAGATCTTAAACACACAAACATGGATCAAGACTAGATCAATGTTTGATCACTAATGAAGTAGTTCCCAATTTTGACTAACCCGGTTCATATACTTCATACATTGAACATCAACATTAACCCAATTTTGTCTGACCAAGTTCATGTACGTACTTCATACATTGAACATCAATAGATCAATGTAACACAAATGAATGATTGCACAAAATTAGTAATTGCTTTCATATCCAAATTGAGCATTGGACAACTAATAAAATTTCTCTTTTTACACAGTCAACAACAAGTTTTCAATACATGCATCAAAATATTAAATTTGTACTTTTACATTCAATAACTAGTCAAATTGAACATGAACAGTAATACATTCGGTTCTCAATGGTAAAGATTCCTATTTTAACATTCAATTAACATGCCCTCATTTTACACTTTAGAATCGAGATTTAATCAATGTTCACTGTGAATACTAAAAATTAATGAAACCCTATAGAAATGATGAATGAGCACAACGGATTAGGGAGGGATGGTAGAGTACCTAGCACAAAACTCCCAGAAGTAAACCCTACCAAAACCCACTACAAACCCTAGCATGGATCCCTCTAATCCAACATAATGCTTACTCAAAACATTAAAATTACAGCCAAGAATCATAGAGGAGAGAAGATTAGGGAGGAATCGGGAGATAAGATACCATACATGGGTGGTGGTTCATTCTCTGGGTGATGAATAGGGGCCATCCTGACGAGTAGCTTCACCGCCTTAAACTGACGACGATCCCACGAAGATGTTCTCTAGACGATAAAACTCGACAATGATTATTACTGCTCTCCTCGGCTCCTGATGCCTCGCCTCAATCTCTCTGAAGCGGGGGGTGAACTGTTGAAGCCGAGCGAGAGGGTGAATGGTTTCTTACAAGTCCCTGTTTTGCCACATGTGGCGAAGACTTCTCAAATCGTAGGCCAGGTCAGAAAAATACAGAGAGGAACCATACGCGATGCACGCACTGCTCCGTGATGTGAAATTAATGATTGTAATTAGGGTATTCACAGGTAAAATAATCGAAGTGAATTTAGGTCTCAAGTCCAGTAAGTGCGGGGGAATTTATCTCGAATTGGAAGCCTCGACATATTGAAGATGGGGTCGTTCCATGATTGGGAAATTTTAAATCGAGAATGCTCTGGGAGTGCCCTGCAAAAGAAGAGCCTTGTACCAAGCTTCTCGGGGCCCTCGGCTTCTCCTGATACGTCTCAAATGTATCTATAATTTTGAGTGTTCCATGCTTGTTTTATCACATTGCTACATGCTTTTACCATACCTTTATATAGTTTATTAGCATTTTATTGGACTAAGCTATTAATGGTTGAAAAAGTTCTCGAGTTCTTGTTTTATACTTCGATGTGTAGGAATACTAGGAAATTGACAAAAAACGCAAAAAGAGCCTTGTTGGAGTTGGACTATAACTTCCTTGAATTATTTCCCCACGAGACAGTTTTAGAGATCGCCTCGAAAACGTTAGAAGACGACTTCAAAGGGAAAAAGTTAAAACTACAAAAGTGTGGGGAATTTTCTGCAATGATTCTGTACATAAAATTCAACCCAATCCGAGTTTCTATGCGCCTGGAAGCCCCGTTTTAATGAACCCCTAATTTGGATGACGGGAATTTGAGGGTTTATATAAAGAGACAAAACCTAAGTCACCAAGGAGAACGAAATTTCCTCCTCCCAAGAAGTTGTGGAAGGGGAGAGGCCCCTCCATACGAGCACCATCTCCAAGGAAGAAGGGGGGCAAGTGCCGCCGGTTCCTCTTCGTGCAACATCTCTTCATCAAGCTCTTTCTCACCATGGCTATGTGTGAGTAGTTCCTCTTTGCCGCTAAGGCTTGTACCAGTAGCTATGTGTTCATCTCTCCCCCCCATAATGTGATCTTGATTGTGCTCATGAGCTATGTTAATCTAGTTGAATCCCATGATGCATGTTTTCCCCTCTATCTCCTTTATGCATTGGATATGATGCGCTCCTTGGATGATATTTCCGGATTCCACGGTGACACGGGGACTCCATGATTAGGGGAATATTGATCATGGGTTTTTACTTCTTGTTCGATTGAATAATGGAATCAGGAGAGTCTCTTGATGCTTGTGTTTAGTATAATTTTCATAGTTCATCGGTGACATGATAGGTACTTTGTTATATTAGAAAGAGACTATTCATGATATATGTTGTGATGTTTGTTAGTACTATCTTTGGATGCTCTTAGTGACAATATGGTGTGTCCATAGATGTGGAATACGAAATTTAAGGTGTGAGTTTGTAGCTCTACGCAATTCGCATCCTCTTTTGAGTCACAAAAGAATTATCTCCGAGTAACGTTTTCCTTGCATGCGTTTGAGGGTTTATCAAGAGTTTCAATTATGTTAATATTGTCGATAGTTCACACTAGTGAAAGTATGAAGCCTAGGCCTTGTTTCCAAGCATTGATACACCAATTTAAGTCACTTTTGTTGCTTGTTACCTTGCTGTAATTTTTATTACAGATTTATAATACTTTGTTCTGCCACCCCTATTATCTGTCTTTTATCGTCTCTTTGCCAAATTAGTGCATCTATACAATTTACCATTGTATTAGGTGTGTTGAAGACATAAGAGATTTGTTGTATTTGATTGCAGGATTTTTTTTGAGAGGGATAATTTTCAACCTACATCTCCGTGAGTTCGATAAACCTTTGGTCACCCACCTAACGGAATTTTTTTGTCGTCCTACAAACCTCTGCGTTTGGAGACCCGACATAATCTACAAGAATAAAAACGTGTAGTAGACATCAAAATACTTCTAGTGGAGGTGGATGCTTAAATGTATATATTTAGATCTTGCAATTGAATATTTTTGTTCTTTTTTTTTATTGTCAGTAGTTAGGATTATGGAAGAAAATAGCTAAAACTGAGAGAGTTTTATAAACTCTATCTTGAATTAGGACATGAGGTTTTTGAAGAACAGAGTTAAATCCTATGTAACTTTATTTGCGTAATATTCTTGATAGCAGAAATGTTATTGGTTTGCATTATTTCAATGTTACTTATGCTAATGATATGCAAAGCCATAAGCTTGGAGATACTATGTTTGAGGAAGATGATATATTGAGCCCCCCAAGTTTTGATGAACAAATTTATTATGATGATACTTTGCCTTCTATTTATGATGATTACATTGATAAAACTGGATTTGGATAAGTCATGAATTTTAGTTACGATTCCACTATTTTGGAAGAGGTTACAATAGATTTTGATAAAATTGCTATCTATGATGATTATTGTCATGACAGTTATGCTATAAAGAATATATATTTTCAAATCTCTTGGACTAATGTATAGATATGGGTCATCCTTTTACGGGTAATACCACTGAACAATCATCGAAAATAAAATATGTGAATTTTTTTTGTATATCATATATACTCAAAATTTTGGCGGTGTTTCAGAGAACTAGAGAAGGGAAATGTAAGAGCAACTAGCAGATCCACCATCTCTCCTCGTATTGCAAAATAACCACCAATATGGCATACCGGATTAAAAAAGGATCAAAATAGATGCCCTATATCGTCTCGGGCCGTCAATTTTTTTGGGGAAGCGCTAAAAATCGCCCCCTAGACGCCAAATCTACCGTTTTCCCTCCCAGTTTGCCGCTCCCCGTACCCCACGAAAAAGGTTACCAGCATTAAAGCTTCCTTCGCGCCACCGAGTGGAGCAACCTGGGCGGGAGAGGAGCTGGCTGGAGCGGGGCTGGGGCGTGGCCGTGGCGGAGCGGGGTGAGCGGCCGAGCCGAGGCGGCCACAACGAGAATGGGCGGCCACGGCTGGGTGCGGCCTGGCGGGACGCAACCCGACAACGACATGGCCGGGCGGGCTAGGTTGGGCATGACCTGGCGGGCCACGACCAAGGGCGTGGCGGGGCACGGCCTGGCGATTTCGTGGTTGGGCGGGCCGCGATGGGCACGTCAAGACTGGGCGGGCGGGTTGGCTGGGCGTGGCCTGACGGGCACGACAAGACTGGGCGATGAGCGCAGCTGGGCGACGGCATGGCTGGGTGCGGCCTGGCGGGCACGACGAGCAGGTGGGTACAGCGAGGGGGGGGGGGGATGCTCGCTGAGTATCAGTGTCAGCGTCGTTTGAGGATTTGAATAGTATGGTTTGTAGTATCTGTTGTGCTAAACACGTTTTGGTACTGCAAATATTTTTATGAATCACCCGTAAACGTTTTTTTGCAGTACCAAAATATGGCGTATCTGCTAGAGTTGCTTTGACCACTCTCTCTGAAAACTAGCATGTGAAACGCTACTCCCTCCCACCGACACAGATATGTATGATACAGATTGAACATCAAGTATATAACAAGATCATCCTGTTGCTTGGTTCAAAAATAAGTATAGAGCAATAACAATGGAATAGAAAATTGGTACACATAACATAATAAAAATGCAACCACGACTAAGTCCAAACTGAATCTTAATTTGCATAAACCAAACAACAATGATATTCTTGCTCTATGACCCATTTTCAATTGACATCAGGATTGGGAGGTGCTACTTTGATGAGTCTTCTCCGCTCAATTGTCAAAATTCTGAAAATAAACATCAAATTTCATATGAAATTAAATCATCTTGACGGTTTCTATTGCATGCAAAATTATATAGCTACATATATATGTGACAGTAGCATTGGACATGAACCATGGTGAAACTTTGGATCAGGGGGAGCCGTGGTCGAAAGGGTAAGTTACGAGCGTTCCCGAATACCACACAAAGTCTGAATTGAGGCAAAGTGAGGCGGGTGGGGAAAGTGGGCTGCTCAATAGCTCATTTTAATTCCAAGTCTGAATACCACGGCCTGCCGAACAACAACATTCTAGTTACGGAATGCTAATGTCGAATTCTGGGCTTCAATATCAACATCCAAACGAGGTGTTAGGATAATTACCACTATGGTTGCAAATTGAACAAACACCACTTCTTAAAAATACTGAATAAACACCAAATATAACATATGTAACTTTGTGGTATGTTTTGTGATCATGGAACAAACATGCCAACATTTATAATGCCAATAAACACTAGTTGTAAAAATATATGGATTCAATATGTATAATAGACGAAAGGCATCTGATGCCTGACTTTAACATTAATAAAGCCGAATGTATCCAAAAAGGTACATCAAGGTTTGTGCTTAAAACATGATCAGCTTACAATAATAAACACCAACAATATAGGGGACTGGCTAAAAGAGCAAAAAACTAAGCAGATGCTAGCTTCGTGGTGGTTTCTTTGCATCACAGTGGTCTCTAAGAAGATCCATCCGACTGATCATTTTGTTTGGCGCGCACCTACCACGGTTGCAACAAGATCGTCATTTTGACGATAGAATTAACTAGGTTATGAGGGAACTTACGTTCTATAGTATTATTTTCTATAAATCTCGACAGGAGGTAACGAACCCAAAACGATAATGCGCCTAGGCTTCCCAGACAACCCTTGATAAATAGCGCACAAAAACAGTAGGTCGCAGCGACATGGAATAACCTGCAGACATGTATCTTATTCCAATCACTTGTATACAGAAACACAATTTTTCTTTAAAGAAAAAAGCAAGCGTAGCGAATGCTGAATTATTACTTCCCTTTTTCCACATTTTTTTTGGTTTTCTCAACTCTTTTGGGTAAAATACGTGTGTTTAAGAAACAATGGTTGTAAGGCCCCTGATGCGGTACTAACTCTAACTAGTCGCTTTCGCGTCCGGTCGGAGTTAGAAGCGCATCAAACGCCACCGACGCACGACACTCGCACTCGTGTTGCTGCCGGATTCTCGACAACAGGTATATAAGCAAAACTCTAACAGAATAGAAATATATATAGAGGATAAATAGAGCAGGGCATACAACGCCACTGTCTAATAATATAACATCGTCAAGAGTACATCTCATCAGTACATCAATACATCAAGCGGAAGCATAATAGGGACCGAGTACGGTCAAGATCCAAATTGCCCTAGAGAGGGCTACACATGAATATCCACCCACGGGAACGTCTGAACCCAACTATAGGATCCTACTGGTCGAGGTACTCGTACTCGTCGTCATCCTCCGGGGGCACCTCCACGAAGTAACGTCCGGTGCTGGGGTCGAGGTAGTAGTCCACTGCAGCGGCCGATCAGGCAAAGCGGTAAAGACAGAAATGTAAACGGGGGTGAGAACATGTCATTACGGAATAACTAACGCTACAGGTAAGATAAAGATATAGACAGTTTGCAGCCGTACTAGCATATGTGGTGGCTACTCGTTCTATCAGAATAAGGTTGAGATCCAAGAAGTTACAATGACAGCGAGTCGTAAGTCGACTAACCACCTACTTACGCAAACATAACACAACCCCGTTTCCCTCTCGGTCCCCCTGGACGAAGAAAGACAACCAAGGCACGCATACGGTTTGTCAAATTTTATAGCATAATTAACATTGATGTTATTCTATGAACAAGGAGTAGGTCTCAAGTAGTCCGTAACCGCGGACACGGCTTTTCGAAAAGATTTACCCTGCAGGGGTGTACCAACTGTCCATTATAGACGTCGCATGTACGCCCGGTTTCCACTTGGCTAGGTAAGCGCCTGAAACTCCGGAACGTCAGAGTCCCTCTAACTAACAACACACAAATCCGGGTGGCCCCCGGTGAGTCGACACCCAACTCAAAAGTTGGCCACGCTCTCGAATCAGTCTCTACCGTATAACTCGGGTTTGGATTACCGGTTAGTTCTCTTATGAGACCGGGTCCTCAGCCGGTCTATTTGGGCCAGCCAAGAAACTATGTCCTCCTGTCCCTGGTTTGGTTTGGAAACAACTGGGGATCCAACCAGCACTCACACATTGCAAATGTAAATCAGCTTGGGCCACCACTAAACTGTATGAAGCTAGGTAGGTAAGACAAGGGGGCCCCATAAAACCCCACACACGATTAGGCACGCTCGTCAAGAAACACAATACCCGGAACTCGGGTCCTAGGTGACTCAAATGGAACAAAGCACCAGACGGGAATAGTCCAGCCTTCCACCTTTTGTCGAATATAAATTAACATCATTTAACAATAATAAATATCAACCAACTTCTTTGATAACATGATATCCCAACCATAAATATAGGGTAAGCAGCAAGTTTTCTATCCATACTAAGCAATGGCTGAGCAGCGGTAACTTAGCAGAACAATGGTTTGCTGGGATGTGGGGATCATGGCTGTATGGGTTTAAACATGGCATATAAGGTAGATAGGATCAAACATCAACGTTCTAGATCTACAGCTAGGCATGAGCAGAAAGTTATAAAGTAATGACACAGATCTCCCCCTTGCCTGGTAAGGTAGTCGACGTAGCACCCACAGTACCCTCGGCCTCGGTGTCGGTCAGCTCCTCGTAAGTCTCCTCGGCGGTCTCAGGTGCTAACGTAAGATACCGGCAGGAAAAGGCACACAAGTAAGCAACTGAAGCAACTCAGACAAGGATGGCATGTTCAAGTTTTATTTACATGGTATGACCCTGTCTAGTCAAGTTTAAATGAAGGTGATGACGACAGGTCATCACTTCCATATGCATTTATTTACATTGTGATGGCTTTGGTCTGAGCCTTAATGCCGGTGGAAATAGCATGATATGATCAACAAGCATTACAAGAATTTAAATAACATGAAAGTAAAACAATGATTCCGGAGACGGAGTAGTGTCGGTGAAATTGACACACAGGGAGGAGCAACAAAGGTTTGAGGCCAGCCACTATGCATATGACAATATGATGGGGCTGACTTGAAGAAGAAGATGACTTGGAACAAACTTGAAAAGATCAGATGAACAACATTTCAAATGCACTGGAGTTGAAATGCTGCAGACAGACAGATCTGAAAACTTCTGAACTAGGTGATCACACCCTGTCTCAAAAATTGCACAACACATCATGAAAACACCTCTGCTGAAATCCTTGCAGAAAAGCAACCCAAAAACATATATGATATGCCTCCATTTGAATTTGCAAAGGCAGTTGCAAATTCAACTGAAGTTCAGGGGGCTGAGTGCAAAATTGCACCACATGAATTTGGAGAAAGGTTCAGATGATGAAATCAGCATCACCATGCAACTCCTTGTGCAAAACTACCCAAAAATCATATATGACATGGGCAATTTTACCACTTGAACCAATTTACAAAACTAAGGAAAAAGCAAAAGGGGTTTATTTGAAAATTGACCACACTCCAATTTTTAGAAGGGGTCAGATGCAAAAATGGACCTCACCATGGGGTTCAGTAGCTCAAGCTACCCCAAAACCATATAAGGCATGCCCCTGTTTGCAAAGGATGTTCAAAAACAGATTTGAATTTGGAGTCAAATTCAAATTTGAATTTAAACAGAAAAGAAATAAAAGAAAAAGAAAAGAAACAAAAGAAAAAAAAACAGAGAGCAGCCTCCATGGGCTGGTTTCGGGCGAAACCGGCCCATGCCAGCTCTCTGGCCCGCAATGGGCTCAGCCCACTCGGCCTGGCTCACTGACCAGGGGGTCCCGGATGTCATCCACTCGACTTAAATCAAAAAAAAGGGGGGGGGCAACTGGGACTCGAACCCAGGACGCACCACTCGTCTCCACTGCTCGCTACCACCACGCCACGAATCGTTTTCTAAAACTACACACGATGCAGACTAGCTAAGCTTCAGACTTCTTCTATTCTGAACCGCGAACACCTGCAGACTTCTGAACCTGGCGCGACACGTAACTGCGGCGTGCCCCGCATCGCGCCCAGGCGAGCTCCGGCCTCCACACCATGAGACGAACCCAAGAGGGCACCTTGCTCTCCACGGTGGTGTGTGCCATGTCTTCTAGCTCCAGCTCAACTACTCGCAAACCTCACCGGAACAGCACCGCGACGGAGCTCCGAATAGCAGTTTCAGACACCACCGTGCATCCTACTTCAGGCGAACCGTGCGACGAGCACACGACGCCTCTGGCCTCGGAATCGCTTGCAACGAGAGATGGAAGTACCACGACCACGTGGACGTCCCGGCCCCGTCCTGTATCTCACCGGAGCGGATGCCCTGCTCGCCTGAATTTCACGGCGGATCTGACTGACAGAGACGCGCAGAGTTCAGACGCGGCGAAAACCAGAGCAATTACGCGGAAAGGGGGCTCCTTTGGCGCCAACGACGCGCACTGGACACTCCCAGAGCACGCGTGAGGTCGTTCGAGACGCACCACGGGCACGGTGATCACGAATTCCTCGCCGGCGACGAGCTACGCGGCAGGCGGCCTACTGTTACCGTGGATGAACCGCTACACAAGGCTACGGGTGAAGGCGTGGGCGTTAGCTCACCTCGTGGTTCGCCTCGGGCGTCCCAGCCTCGCCGTAGAGGAAGAAGACGTTGACGTCGGCGTCGAGGAAGAAGACGGCCCGCTGCGAGGTTCCACGGCGCGGGGGCGTCCTGCTCCTCCTGGCACGCTTCTGAAGAAAGGAACGCACACACAAGGTCATCACGACGGCGTGAAGCCACGGAATTGAATAAGGACCACGAGGCGGCGGCGAATTGGTCTGAACCTCACCGGAACAGAGCGGAAACAGGACGGAGGGGGAAGCCTCTCCCGGCGGCGGCGAGGGGGAAATGCTGGGGGGAACGGAACCCTAGGGGGTTCGTGCGGCTCCAGGAGGCTGCTTATAAGGAGGGGCGGCCTCCAGCCACGTCGGCAGGGCGTCGACGTCGATGCCGCCCGCCGGTGTGAGAGAAGAGGGGGAGGGGACCTCTCCACGGTGGAAAGGCGACGTGTCCCCTCCCTCGGATCTGGATCGGGCGGCCAGGGTGCCTCCCGCGTAACGCTTCGCTGGAAAGGCCCCCAGCTGGGCTGCGGCTGAGGGAAGATGGGCTGGGCCTCCAGCATGACCTGGAGCAGTGGAGAGAAAAATGGTTTGCTGGACTTTTCCCTTTACCAAAAACAGAAAAGGAAAAGGGATTAATTCTGGATTAAATACAAGTGCAAAATTCACATAAAAATATGTGGAACTATTCTTGCATTATTCCTGAATTTCTAAAAATGGCTTGGGCATTTTTGGCAACCACAAAAATGTGAGCTCATTTGAATTTCAAATTCACTTTGAACTATAGCTTCTGTTTTTGAAGAAGTCAAAAATACCTTGAGGATTTTAAAACCCTTGCAAAGGCAAAAGAAAAGACTAGGCCAAAATTGGAATCAAGAAGAGTGAGCATGCAACAGGGAAAATTACTCCCATCCTCTTCTTGAATCATCTTGGATGCAAAAGAAAACAACCCAACAAGGCTCCAATCCCAATGCCAATTTAAATCATCACATGAAATGATAAAGACATCCACCATGCCAAGTTACAAGTCCAACAGAGGAAGAAAATTACATGGTGTTTGTTAGCTTGTTGCATGTGGGCTGTTACAATGGTCATGTATGCTCAAAAATTAAAATCATCTTCACAGATATAAAACATAAGTTCATGTGTATTTCAAAATGTTTTCTTACACACATATTTAAAATATATTCATCATATATTGAAGCACAATTTAAATTTTTTAAATAAATGGCGAACATTTCTTTAATATCCGGACAACATTTTTGGAAAAAGGGTAAATATTTTTTAACAAGATAAATATTCAGAATACACCCCAAATTATTTTAAAAATACGTGATATACACTTTTTGAATGCATACTTAACTATTTTTAAACATTATGAACATTTTATTGAAATAAACAATGAATATTTTAAAATGCATTATGAATCTTTGTTGAACACACCATAAGAATAATATAAAACAATGATAACCAATTTGGCCATTTGTCTATATACGCCATGAATGAAAACATGATGGACATTTATTACTAACACACTATGTACTTTTTACAAAAATATGTGTTGAATAATTATAAAATGCACAATTAACCCTTTTTCAAAAACACAAATAATTTTTCTTTTACACATGATGAACATTCTTCATATATGACAAAAAATTTAAAGAAAATTGTGTGTAGATTGTGGATACATGATGCGAATTCTAGAATTATTATTTGTAAGTCCTTTTGCGGATGAGCAACAGGAATGCTTTTTCAAGCCACCGTTCTAATCCCTTCAAGACTATTTCTCTGAAGTTTCTAGAAGCTTTCCAATGGTTTTTCTATATCTTTTTATTGTTTTCACTAGATAATTGTTTGCATTTTTTCTTGTAAACATTTCTTTAATATATGAAAAAATTGAACTATAGTTTTTATGAAGGTTTTAAAATTTGAACATTTTAATCAATGAACATCTCATGCTTAGGGACCCTGAAGAAACACAGTATATAAGCCTACCGGCTACCTCTCTCATAGAAAGTAAGCTGCCTTGCCAACTAGCAATTTTCTTCTCAATAATTTCCACTGCTCCTTTTTGGTCACTACGACCCAATCCCTGAAAGTGAAGTGGGGGTCCCTGGCTATCAAGATGGAAAAATCTCCTATCTTACACGTCAAAATTTGATCCGAGTGCAAACATCTTTGACTAATGTCGAGATATGTGTCAAACCTTTTACGGGTAATACCACTGAACATTCGTCGAAAATAAAATATGTGCAAGAATGTTGCCACTCCAAATTTTGGCGGTGTTTCAGAGAAGGCAAATGTAAACCACCCTCTCTGAAAACTAGCACGCCAAACGCTAGCCCTACCAGCGCCACACATATATATGCTACAGATTGAACATCAAGTATATATGTAACAAGATCATCCTGCCGCTTGGTTCAAATATGAATATAGATCAATAACTATATGAAATAGAAAATTGGTAGGGTACACATAACATGATAAAATGTAAACACAATTGAGTCCAAACTGAATCTTAATTTGCATAAAGAAAAGAACAACGATATTCTCTATCTATGACCCATTTTCAATTGACATCAGGATTGGGAGGGGCTACTTTGATGAGTCTTCTCCGTTGAATTGTCAGTGATTTGCATGCCCTTCTGACAATAAACATCAAATTTCATATGAAATTAAATCATCTTGGACGCTTGCTATTGCATGCAAAATTATATAGCTAAAAATACATATGTGAGAGTAGCATTGGACATGAACAATGCTGAAACTTTGGATCAGGGGCAGATATTGGCAACAACGACCGGTGGCACCAAAAGTGGCGCCATCTCCCAAAGCACAAAACTCATAGTGACTAATATATGCAAACCTTACATGTAAACAATATACATGGTACCTAGAATAAAGGCTAGGAAAAACTTACTAAATAATCATAAATTTAAACCAAAGATACATAATTGTGGTAGAAAGGAGAGTGTAACAAAATAGCTCACAAGCTTGTCATTTATATATAGTTGCTCATAGTCATAGGCATTGCTATTTTATGAGCTACTTCTTAACAATTATAATTAGTAATCGTATAATAAAGCTGGCTCTGCTCAGAAAAAAAGTGAGGGTACCCATGCATGAGGTTCAACTTTTATAAAATCTAAGCTTAAAAACTCAAGTGCGTGTTGCATTTATATATTTTGTAAGTGGACCACAATGATAACTATATGATTTGATCTAACTACTGAAGACCGGATAAACGTTCTTTCTATCAATTATAGCATAACTAATCTTTTATCATCTGTTATAGCCTAACTTTTTTTGATCCTATGACAGCACGTGGCTTGAGTATATAACCGATTTTTTTGATAAAAAATCAGCTTAGGGCACTTAATTACCAGTTGACACTATGGCCACAAACTGAATAAATAATGAATATGACATATATATGTACCTTTGCCGATTGTCACACGTGAGCATGCATGATTCAAGCACATGCAGAATTATTAAGCCAGTAATCCGCAGATGTCAATAAAACAAAATGGACCGATCGAGTACTAGCTAGTAGCTAGGAGCAAAACATCGACCTTAAATATGGGTACTCAACGAGTAGCAAAAGGAACCTATAAAACTCCAGACAATATAGTACGTGCTTCGTTCGGAATTAGTTATCGTTGAAATTGATATATCTAGACGTCAAATTCCGAGTGGAGGGAGTACTAAGGAAGAAGACATGAAATGTTATAAGCTGAATGAAGACACGTACATATTTATTGAACGTTAGATTGTATCACATAGATGTGTCTTTTAACCAAACATCCTCCCAAAATCTGGTTTTACTACCATCACCTATCATGCTCTAGTAACAACTGAGAAAATTATTTTTTGCTTCCATCAAGCCATTCCAGAAATGACAATTTTGAGGAGATTCACATCGGGTCTGAGTCCCTTTCTTCAAATACTTAGCCCTTTTATCGCATGCCATTCATAGTCTTCATTTATAGTTCCCATAGCAAATTACAGAGAAGACTAATATTCGTAATGTCCAAGTTAGTTACTCCCGAATCCTCTGATCTCTTAGCTTACACATCATTTTTTTAAATGATACTTGCTCATATACCTTGTTTCTCTTGCCAAACAACATGTGCTTGAAAGAAATTTAGTCTCTTGCCTACGCCCTTAGGCACATTGAAGAAGTAAAGTATATAAGCCTACTAACTACCTTTCTCATAGAAAGTAAGCTGCCTTGCCAACTACTCCCTCCGATCCATAATAAGTGTCGGTCACTTAGTATAAAATTTGTACTAGCTTAGTAGAAAATGAGCGACACTTATTATGGATCGGAGGGAGTAGCAGTTTTCTTCTAATTTTTTTTCTTCTGATGCTTTCTGGTCACTATTATCCAATCCCTTAGAGTGAAGTGGGTCCCTAGCTATCCAAATGAAAAAATCTCCTACCTTACACGTCAAAATTATAGCCGAGTGCAAATCTCTTGGACTAATGTAGAGATACGTGTCATCCTTTTACGGGTAATACCACTGAACAATCATCAAAAATAAAAAATGTGCAAAAATGTTGTATATCATATGTACTCCAAATTTTGGCGGTGTTTTAGAGAAGGAAAATGTAAACCACACTCTCTGAAAACTAGCACGCCAAACGCTACCCAGAGACACACGTGTATATGCTACAGACTGAACATCAAGTATATAACAAGATCATCCTGCTGCATGGTTCAAATATCAATATAGAGCAATAACAATGAAATAGAAAATTGGTACACATAACATAATAGAAATGTAACCACAACTGAGTCCAAACTGAATCTTAATTTGCATAAACAAAACAATGATGATATTCTCTGTCTATGACCCATTTTCAATTGACATCAGGATTGGGAGGTGCTACTTTGATGAGTCTTCTCCGTTCAATTGTCAGTGATTTGCACGCTCTTCTGAAAATAAGCATCAAATTTCATATGAAATTAAATCATCTTGGACGCTTTCTATTGCATGCAAAATTATACAGCTACAAATATATATGTGAGTTGAATTGGACATGAACAACGGTGAAACTTTGGATCAGGGCACATATTGGCAGCAGCCGGTGGCACCAAAAGTGGCGCCATCTTCCAAAGCACAAAACTCATAGTGACTAGTATACGCAAACCTTATATATAAACAATGTACCCTATGCAAACCTTACATGTAATTTTTTTACCTTATGTCAAACAATGTAAACAAGGAAGAAGAAGATGAAATGTTATAAGATGAGTGAAGACCTTAGACATGTACCTTATGTCCAATGGTTTGGTTGAATCCAGAAAGGGGTCCCTGATCCCTGAATCTTCTGCTGAAGAACAAGTCTGGGGCTTCGCCGACGAGCCGGCGGCGCCGCCATGGTCGTCGTGATCGAGAGGAAACGAGAAGCCATGGATTGTATTGGATGGGGATGGTAAGGAGGAGAGGCCGAGCAAGAGATCCAAGATCCAAGATCCAAGATCAAGCTGGGGAGATGTGGTGAGGGGGATCGATTTGGCGTTAGGTGTTGATGAGCTAGAGGAGCAATACAAACATGGAAAGCATTGAATGCACCAGTCCTATGTACTAGCTAGCTAATGGCCAAAACCATCACGTGTTCCATTCTGTTTTGTAACACGCTGATGATTGTTGCCTGTTCCTATTTCTAGTCGGGCTAAGCCCAGGCGCGCCACAGTGATTCCCGTATGGCACACGCAAATGTTGTAATTGTGATATTAAAATATTATCTATATTACTATATTATTACATTGATATATATTACTTTTTGCTAGAAGATGTATCTAAATGTATTTTAATGTTAAACACATTAATTTCAGAGCGTGGCATAAAAATGTTTTTTTCTCATCCATATTACTTATCGTTAAAACGAATGTATCCAGATGTATTTTAGTCCTATGTACATCCATTTTAAAGTGTGTGACCGGTGATGACGGTGTTATGTTTTTTTTGTTGCAACAGGCAACGGAAAAAGCTACCACTAACTATTGATTTTTGGTACAACAAAAAATGATGAAGTGTGATCGGTGATATTGGGCCCCGAATTATGTTGCAACCGTTATTAAAAAAGGTATCACGGAGGATCAAATTTGCTGCATGAATTGATGGTAAATATGGTACACAAAAAATTTGTCAGATTTTTTGCTGTCATGATGAAAAACTTGAGAAAAACTTCACATAATATATTTGTGTTGCATCCGTGTACCAACACAGCTGCAACCGGCATCTAAAAAAACTACATCGATACGAGTAAAAAAAATAGTCAAGGGGTACGCATCAATCTGGGTCATTAGATGTCAGCGATCGTCGTCCACGAGGGCTAGCCACCCACGCGACGAGCCTCGCAGCGCCTTGCCGCGCAGCGACGGGAGGTTCCTCTCCCCGCCGCCTGCCTCTGAGAAGAAGGTGACTTGGTCGTCCGGCGAGTCAGGGCCGAAGGGAAGCATCAGCAACGGCGCCATGTACCTGGCGAACGGCAGCCCGACGCGCCAGTCGGGGCAGATGGACCGGAACTTGAGGGCTTCACGACGCGACGGGAGCATTTGGACGATCTGCTCCAGAAGCTCCTCCGAGAGAGTGCTCTAGTCCCGATCCTCATCCTCCTCCTGAAGAACGAGTCTGGGGCTTCTCCGACGAGCCGGCGACGCCATGGTCGTGGTGGTCGAGAGGAAACGAGAAGCCATGGATTGGATGGAGATGGAAAGGAGGAGAGGCCGAGCAAGAGATCCAAGATCCAAGATCCAAAATCAAGCTGGGGAGATGGGGAGAGGGGGATCGATTAGGCGTTAGGTGTTATTGAGCTAGAGGAGCAATACAATTACAAACAAGGAATGCATTGAATGCACCAGTCGTACTAGCTACTGGCCAAAACCATCACGTGTTCTATTCTGTTTTATACAGGCTAATGATTGTGGCCGGCCGTCGGGCCAAGCCCAGGCACACGCAGATGCTGTAATTGTGATATTAAAATATTATTTGTACTGGTACTATAATATTAAAATATTACTATATTGATTTATATTACTTTTTGCTAAAAATAGGCATCTAGATGTATTTTAGTGTTAAGCACATTTATTTTAAAACGTGACATAAAAAATTTATTATGTATCTAGATGTATTTTAGTGTTATATACATTTATTTTAAAATGTGTGATCAGTGATAACAATGTTATATTTTTTGTTGCAACAGGCAACAGGAAAAGTTATCACTGACCATTGATCTTTTCTACAACCAAAAATGATGAAATGTGATATTGGGCCCCAAATTTTGTTGCAGCCGTTATTAAAAAAGATATCACCGATGATCAAATTTGCTGGACGAATTGATGGTAAAATATGATATGCAACCATTTTTGTCAGTTTTTTTGCGTCATAATGAAAAAACTTGAGAAAAAAATACACATAATAAATTTTTGTTGCATCCATTTACCGGTAAAGCTGCAAACGTCATCTAAAAAATCTACATCGATACGAGTTAAAAAAATAGTCAAGGAGTACGCAGCAATCTGGGTCATTAGATGCCTAGCGTGGTCAAAGGATCGGCTTGTTTTTTGTTGACTTTTCTTGCTTCTCTTCCCCACTCACACTTTCTTTGAGAGCCATGAAATGTACAATTTTGTATCTCAGAAGGTACATTTTTGTATGGTTTCTTCTATATTTTTTTGACAACCATGAAAAGTCGGGAATCTTGAAGAAAAAATTAGGAAGGAATAATTTCATGATAATATGAATTTTTCTCTTTCAGAAAATACTTTTTTGAAACTAATTCTATTTACCCATAAGCTCCATACTTTTCTTCAAATAGGATTTTCTATATTTTCTCTTCTTTTATAATGATTGTTTTATTCATATGTCCCAACTTCCCTTATTTTTCATACGATTTATTTCTAATAGAGAAAGATCATTTTAATGTGTAAACCATGATATTGCTCAAGTATGATTTGCACCCTAACTATCAAATCTTCCAAGTTAAATCCTGATTTTCAAAAACCATCCAATTATTAATTTCACTACCATAGAGAACCCATCGATTACGAGTCATCACTAACAAGTTTCACATAGTAGCATTGCTTGAGATACTTATTTTACCTTCTTATTGTTCTTTTTTGACAATTGGATGCCACCAATAATAATCCCCTGGTGTTAGGGTTTTGCTCCTCCTACCGACTCCGCCGGTGTTGAGACTCCCCTAACCCCTTCGGCCTTGTTGGCCGACATCGGGACCTGCTTTTTTTGGATCCCATCATTTTCACCTGGAATTCTCTAGGGTTAGATTTTTTCCATGACAACTAATGCTTCGATTTCCAATTCAAGGATGGGGGCTATTATATTATTGAGGCTATGATGAATGACCTGGATCTGCGGAAGAGGACCTCAAAGATATGGTCTTCGAATAAGAGGAGCCGCCTCATGTAGATGAGATCCATTGGATGACAATTGTTCTATAGGTGGAAACTTTCGATGGACGATCCAACATGAGCATGTTTCGAATCGCCAAGTAGTACCTTACAAGCGACGTCTTCTTCCTTCCAACTGCTATACTGCAGTGCCACACCCCCACCAAACTTGAAGCTTTTCGCTCCGCCATTACCATCCGTGTCGTTGGCAGATAGAGCGAGACTTTTCCCGAAACGGACGCTTGTGGGACCCCAGCAGGGATCCCTCACCGGGACCGCAACCCAAATATCCATCCCAAATAAAGGGCAAGTGGAGGTCTTCAAGCATTGCGCAGGCGCACCTGGATCGCATGTCTAAGGCTAGCTACTTGCCGCCATTAGTGGTCACCTTTGCACGCACATCACTCGTCGAAGAGGATAGTGTCCCTCAAACGGAGATGATCCTTAGACTTGTGAGGAATTTGGCGAACGGGTATGCTTAGTCCCTTTATTAATTCGAGCTTTAGGGTTTCCAATCCATCCTTTCTTCCGGGGCCTTCTCCACCTCTATTGCCTTCAACTTAATCACCTCACCCAAATTCCATTCTCCACATCTCATGTTTTATCATTCTATGCAAAGATTTTTATTTGTTGTGAGATGCACCTCATCCTATATGGTAGAAGTATTTTCGCCTTTTCCTTCAAAACAACGCCCATGGGAAGTGTGAGGTTGGGGGAGCCACCATTCCCAGGGTCTCCGGTTCTGAGTATCCGGAGGGGGATTTTATTGGGCCCACAAAAATTGGTAGGAAGAGTGGTTCTATATCTCCGATGTGCGGTTAGGGGACCGACCGAGGATTGTGACTTCCATTAGTCTCACCCCTCCCAGCCGACGCAATTCTTGGAAACTGAGGTGCAGCTCGGAGGCGAAATCCAAGGTGGTGACCAAACTCAACAATAAGGTCTCCCAAATGACAAGAGATGATAGGAGACTCATCAACGACATGCACGTGGTCCTCAGCGGAGACATTCAACCACTTCGAGCCCGAGCACACTTAATGTGCGATTAGCGGCGACAATGACGCCACCCTCTCCATCTGAGGTGTCTTTTATGAGAGGAAAAAAATAATTCCTACAAAACATGTGTCTTTATCTCTTCTCTTTTCTCTCCCCTAAAGAAACAATTACTGCAAAATTCATGACAATTGATGCTTTTAAATTCATGTAGGAATGTACAAGACACGACTTGCAATTCTTGTACTTTCCATATTTGTGTGTTTTTCTTATCATGCATTCTAAATGGACCCTTACATCGGTAGTAAACTCAAAGTAAAAAAAACATAAAAAATGTGTTATTTAGAGCCCCGGTTAATTTCCATTTTTTTCAAGAGCACAAATGAGTTGTTTCTTCATAAAATTTTGTACACATATACAAAAATGGATATTTATGATTTAAAAAAGTTCAGATTTTTTTTCAAAAAATGTATATATTTTCAGGATTTTTTATTGTGAGTTATGCTATGCCTTGGTCGCGTACTAACTGAGATATTAAAATATGATAAGATGTAGTGGATGTGGATCTTTGGGTCTAGGATGCCAATGCACCCGAATTGAAATAAATAATTTAGAAATTGTAAAACGAGTAAAAAATATTTTTAACCTTTTGGAATATAACATGGTCAGGTGTTAAACTCGTGTAAAAAGTTCTGCGAATGAATAACTTTCATGTATTCTTGATGGAAAAAGTAAAACCGACGCTACGTGAAAGTTACTATTCATATTTTTTTGTACTTGCGTTTTTGTTTTGTTGGACTAGCTTGGAGTCATTCGAAGCTAATCCTTCGCGAAAACTTTTCACATGAGTGTAACACATCTAATCATGTTTGATTCAAAAATGATTCAGGAATTTTGGATACTTTTTGCATAAAAAAATGGGCGCAATGAGAACCGTGACCCATTGGCCATTTCCAAAGCTACAGTAGACTATAATCTATATCTCTCGAGGGAAGAAGATAGCCTGATCAGTTATAGAGACTACCAGCTAAAACATGGCCCAACAAATTGTCCTCTTAAGTTCAAAAAAAATTTGTCCTCTTTACGAAGCCCAACAATATGAGCTAGAAGGAGACATCATTATTCTCATTGTGCTAGTCCTAAAAAAAGGTCCAAATAAATTTGTAAAAATGCAAGGCCAGTTGAGTGAAAAGTGGACCTCTTGCACAAGTGAAAAATGGAAACTGTATTTTGCAGAGTTCAGACTCAGAAAAAAAAACTGACAAAAAACGGTACCAAAAAAGGTCAGAAACACAGTCAGAGAGCAGCAAGAAAACGTGAGCACGTTCACTGGGATACCAGAGAACAGCAGGGCACATTTTAATACATTCCTGTTTTTCTATTGCCTATGAAAGCCTTCCAATTTTGCTGCCAACTTCTTTCCAATATATATAACCTCCATGGTCGATATGATCATCTCATCTACACACAATACGATTCCATCTTGCCCCAGATCCATCTCGTACAATACAATCCATCCCCGTCCATATGGCGAGCCGACTCCTCTCCACCACGACCATGGCGCAGGTGGCTCGTCCGCCAAGCCCCAGACTTGCTCTTGTGGAGGCGGATCGGGATTGGAGCACGCTGCCGGAGGAGCTCCTGGAGCACATCGGCAAGATGCTCCAGTCGCGGCGCGACGCCATCAAGTTCCGGTCCGTGTGCCCCGCCTGGCGCGCCGCGCTGCCCTTCACCAAGTACTTCGCGCCGATGCTGATGATGCTGCCCTACCGCCTCAACTCCCCAGACATCGCCGCCACCTTCTTCACGGCGGCAGACGGCCGGGAGACGACCTTCACGAGGAACCTCCCGTCCCTGTGCGGCAAGACGCTCTGCGGCTCGTCGCGCGGATGGCTGGCGCTCGTCGACAAGGCCGGGTATGTGACGCTTCTCAACCCGCTCACCGGCACCACCGTCGAGCTCCCGCCAGCGGACGAGCACGTCCTGGCGGCCGCCTATAGGCACCACAACTTCCCGGACGGCAAATGGGTCATGGTTTCTGACGGCCGCGGCAACCACGACTGGGTCAAGCTAGACGACATGAGGAAGAATGAAATCTTCCGGGAGATGGTGCTCTCCTCGTCCTCGCCCGGCTCCGGGGACTGCGTGGCGATGGCGGCGCTGTCGGAGTCGAGCACCGTCGCCTTCTGCCGCGTGGGCGTCGACGTAGCATGGACGCTGCTCGACACCAACCTGCCGAACTGCCCTGTCACGTCGGTGGTTCACTTCGGCGGCGGCAGGTTCCTGGCCATCTTCGACGGACACTGCGGCAGGATTGTCCCCCGACAAGTGGCGGTAGTGGGAGCGATCTCCATCTGCGACGTTGCCGGTGGAGCACCCACGGCGAGGTGGCTTCCATCTTTGCATGCAGCTCCTAAAAATAAATCACATTGGGCCTGCAAGTACATGCAAGTAAATGGCGAGCTGTACCTCGTCGCCAATAAAATCCCAGGCTGCACCAACCTCTGCCGGGTCTACAAGACCAATATCTTGGCTTCAAGGCCGAAATGGATGAGGGTGAAGAGCGCCCCCGGCCTCACACTGTTCGTACCAAGAGGCCGAAGTTTCAGAGAGGGCGACAGTGTAATTGTAGGAGCAGCAAGCGGCTCCGTGTTCAAGGACAATTCCGTATACTCTATGGACTTTAACGTATATGATCATCAGGTGGAGCTAAAGATCATTGGCATCGCCAGTGAGACGTGGGAGTTTCAGCCTTTCCACCAAAAGATTCAGAGTCCAGGGAAACTTTGCTGGATTCAACCCAATCACTGGGAATAAGGTGCGTATATACGTGATCTATCTGCAGGTTATTCCATGTTGCTCATTATGCGATCTATATATTCAGGATTTTTATTTTTTACTAGTAGTATTTATCAAGAGCTATAATTTATGCAGCCTGGCCATCATCTGGTTTTCGCTTGTGTCCTCTTGTTGGGCTTTATATGTGGAATGTTATCGACTTTATTTATGGAACGTTATCGATACAAACAATACACTATAGATCATCGGTCTAAATTACCTCAACACTCTACTGATTCTATCTTCACAATTATGATAATCATGCAGCCATGGAAGGCGTCGCTCATATCGCTGATGGGGCCATAAGAATCAGGGGGCGCTCATATTGCTGATGGGGCTGACCTTCATGCTGCAAAGAAACCACCGTGAAGCTTTCATGTGTTTTTATTCTGCTCTTTTAGCTAGCTAGCTCTCTGTTTCGAGGATGTTTATTATTGTAAGCTGGTGTCCTCAGTACAAATCTTGATATACCCCTGTTGGATACCTTCGGGCTATATTAATGTTATAAAGGACGGCCCCTGGTGCCTTTCGTCTAATTTCTTTACTCGATCCAGGATATCTTATTGGCAAATAAGATGTATTTGTTTTAAAAATCTCAGCGTGTTTGCTTCATGGTCTCATATTAGAGCCCACAAAGTTATGTATCTCATATTTAATTTGGTGTGTATTCAGTTTGCGACAGTAACCTGAACTGAATTTATGGATCCAAATATTTGGTTAGATAGTCTATCCATGTGCTTTTGCATGATTTATACCTATGGTTGTATGCTAAATTCCACATCATTCTAGCGAACCGAGCGAGCATGTGATGTAAGCTATGATATATCTCATTGCATCAAGTTTAAGTTTCATAAGAAGTCGGTTCATTTCCTTTATTCCAAGTAGTATGTACATGCTTTACATGAAAGTTTGCAAATAGTACTCCCTATGAGTGATTGAGCCTTGCAAGTAGTAATCACTATACATGTTAGGGCATCTCTACCTGATCCCGTAAAACCGGTTAGGTGACTGAAATTTCGGTTTTACTCCTCTAACCGGTCCCTAGCTGATTGGCTAAACCGTATAAGGGAGTAAAAAATTTACGCCTCAGCCCTGTCGACATGTAAATTTACCCACCGTTGGTGAATTGTCCGGAACTTATTTATCACATTTGATTTTTATATGTGTGCTATATATGTATTTGCAATGTATTTTTTTGGAAGGTTATTTGCAATGTATTTGAGTATCAACTTCTATCTTTTTCTCCAATGCATAGGTCATGTGCACGCAATGGAGGGGTAGGCCCCGGCACCAGAGAGTGAAGAGACAAGGCTAAGACTATGCCGAAATGTTGTCGTTTTAGTCGACAAGAAATTGTATGATATCGGGAATCCTAAAAAATGCTTATGTAGGAACAAAAATCAAAGATCTGGAGGGCAGAACATCCAAAATTTCATTCTTAGAGCATCTACTTCTATCTTTTTCTCCAGTAGCACAAAATGCATTGGTGTATCATGAAATTTCAAAGAAAAATAAAAAATTAAATATGCATGTGGTATAAATATCATTTTTTAATAAATAAGAATTTGTTATAAGTATTATTGCGAGTTAAGCTATACGTTGGAGCATGTGCTAACTGATATTAAAATATGATAGACTACAATAGACTATAGATCTGGAGGGAATCTGCGTTCTAGGGTCTAGAAACATGTACTATGAGCTGAACCCTTCTTTTTGCGAAAAAATGAGCTGAACCCGAACAATATGTGCTAGGAGGAGACATTATTCTCCTGAAAACGTCCATGTTTACAATTATTTTTGTTCTATCATTACAAGATGTGTCAAGGAAAATTAGTAAAATAGGAACACCCATTCAGTGAAAAGTGAACTTTGCACAAAATGATGGAAAACACTAGTGGACAGACCCCCATATTGTCCCGGTTCATAAGGGTCTTTGGTCCCGGTTTCACATCCGGGACCAATAACTCGGGACTAATGATGGTCCCGGTTGGCCCACGAACCGGGACCGAAGAGGCTCCACGTGGCCAGGCGCGCAGCGAGAGGGGAGGGGTCATTGGTCCCAGTTGATAGGAAGAACCGGGACCGAAGAGGGGTCATTGGTCCCGGTTGATAGGAAGAACCAGGACCGAAGAGGCTCCATTTTCTGATTTTTTCCATTTATTTATTTTGTTTTCCATTTTATTACTTATAATTTATTATTTATTATTTATTATTTATTAATCTAAGATCATTATGGTTAATCTCAAATCAAATTGACCTTCATGGTCAAACTTCCCCAAGGGTCACCCATCCTCACACTAATCCAGTCCCAGCACGCTTAACTTCTCAGTTCCATTCAACACCTACCCCAACTCGCTTAACAGACACTTGTTGATATATGTATCATATCAATCCTATTAAACCTTGTTATGTCTATGTTGTGATGAAATTTTTAAAAAAAATTGAAACTTCCTGATCGGTTACCTATTATATTTTAAATGTTTTTAAATTATTATTTTGAAAAAATATATTTTTCTTTTATAATTTTGAACACACATTTTTCATTTTTGGAGTGACAAAAATGTGGTTTTTTGTGAAGATTCTACCAAATATTTGATGTAAACTTGAACCACTTTATTTTTGTAAAATACTGGACCATATTTTATTTACAATTGACCAAAGTTTCCATGTAATATGGTTTTTCTATACCTCTTCTGAAAAAGACAAATTTCCGCAGATTCAGCTGGAACGGGGTCAAATTTGAACTACATGTGCTTGATAGTTTGCTCTTTATTTTTTGAAAAAATCATTTCTAGATACACAAGTAGTCATTTCATCAGGGATCCACCAATACTTTTGTAAGATTCCACCCCTATCTATTACCGGTCATGCCCTCCGTTTTGACCACTTTTTGAAATCGACAAAAATAATTCAAAAAAAATAAAAAAAATGTAAAACCTTCGCGTTGCATCCTAATTTATGTCTTATTAACCATACAAAACAACAAACTTGGAATAAGGCAAATATCTTATAAAAGTCTTTTTAAAATGAGCAATCGAGTATGAAGATTCATGACTTTCAAGCCAAATGACCGATGTTACAGCTAGTTTGAAAGGATAGTTTTCCCAAATGATCTCAAATTTTGCACATGTGTGTATATTATACTAGCCAACAAGTTTGCCAAAGGAAGTTTTTATTTTCTTTGCACGAAAAATCCATTTTCCATTTTCCGAGTGACAAAAATGGGGTTTTTTGTGAAGGATCTACCAAATATTTGATGTAAACTTGAACCACTTTATTTTTGTAAAATACTGGACCATGTGTTATTTACAATTGACCAAAGTTTCCATGTAATATGGTTTTTATATACCTCTTCTGAAAAAGACAAATTTCCGAAGATTCAGCTGGAACGGGGTCAAATTTGAACTACATGTGCTTGATAGTTTGCTCTTTATTTTTTGAAAAAAATCATTTCTAGATACACAAGTAGTCATTTCATCAGGGATCCACCAAGACTTTTGTAAGATTCCACCCCTATCTATTACCGGTCATGCCCTCCGTTTTGACCACTTTTTGAAATCGACAAAAATAATTCAAAAAAAATAAATGTAAAACCTTCGCGTTGCATCCTAATTTATGTCTTATTAACCATACAAAACAACAAACTTGGAATAAGGCAAATATCTTATAAAAGTCTTTTTAAAATGAGCTATCGAGTATGAAGATTCATGACTTTCAAGCCAAATGACCGATGTTACAGCTAGTTTGAAAGGATAGTTTTCCCAAATGATCTCAAATTTTGCACATGTGTGTATATTATACTAGCCAACAAGTTTGCCAAAGGAAGTTTTTATTTTCTTTGCACGAAAAATCCATTTTCCATTTTCCGAGTGACAAAAATGGGGTTTTTTGTGAAGGATCTACCAAATATTTGATGTCAACTTGAACCACTTTATTTTTGTAAAATATTAGACCATGTGTTATTTACAATTGACCAAAGTTTCCATGTAATATGGTTTTTATATACCTCTTCTGAAAAAGACAAATTTCCGCAGATTCAGCTGGAACGGGGTCAAATTTGAACTAATGTGCTTGATAGTTTGCTCTTTATTTTTTGAAAAAATCATTTCTAGATACACAAGTAGTCATTTCATCAGGGATCCACCAAGACTTTTGTAAGATTCCACCCCTATCTATTACCGGTCATGCCCTCCGTTTTGACCACTTTTTGAAATCGACAAAAATAATTCAAAAAAAATAAAAAAATTGTAAAACCTTCGCGTTGCATCCTAATTTATGTCTTAGTAACCATACAAAACAACAAACTTGGAATAAAGCATATATCTTATAAAAGTCTTTTCAAAATGAGCTATCGAGTATGAAGATTCATGACTTTCAAGCCAAATGACCGATGTTACTGCTAGTTTGAAAGGATAGTTTTCCTAAATGATCTCATATTTTGCACATGTGTGTATATTATACTAGCCAACAAGTTTGCCAAAGGAAGTTTTTATTTCTTTGCTCGAAAAATCCATTTTCCATTTTCCGAGTGACAAAAGTAGGGGTCTTTTGTGAAGGATCTACCAAATATTTGATGTAAACTTGAACCACTTTATTTTTGTAAAATATTAGACCATGTGTTATTTCAATGGAGTATATTGCAAATGAATTGCAAATTCAAACTCCAATTTGAATTCAAGTTAGCCAAGTTGTAAATGCTATTGTGTGATCAAAGTAATTCATATTGAAATGTGTATGATATGCCTCTGATGTGCAATTGAAATGTGGTATGTTGCTATGGTTCAAGTTGCACAAGCATTTGAAATGAATTTGATTTAATTCCAATTAATCCAAATAGCAAATGCTACTGGTCCCATTTTAAATTCAACTCAAACATAGTTCAAAGTTGGATATTTGGATAGATTATTTTCTCCTGATCATTTTTCATATATTATATGTTAAATTTGGAGTTAATATGAATTTTCAAAGTTTCACTTAATTTCTGCCATTTTTTGATTTATTCTTTAATCAGAAAAAATAAAAAAATTGTAAAACCAACGGTCCCGGTTTTTGCGACAAACCGGGACCAATGCCTCGCCAGAGCATTGGTCCCGGTTGTTGACAAAAACCGGGACCGTTGTAAAACCAACGGTCCCGGTTTTTGCCACAAACCGGGACCAATGCCTCGCCACAGAGCATTGGTCCCGGTTGGTGGCAAAAACCGGGACCGTTGCCCCAGTTGAACCGGGACCAATGCCATATCCAGACGAACCGGGACCGTTGCCCGGCATCGGTCCCGGTTCTGTAATGAACCGGGAGCGATGCCTCTTTTGGGCTGGACGAAAGGGGGGTCTGTCTACTAGTGAAAAGTGCAAGTTATATTTTGTGCAGTCGATTTAATTTAGAGATAAGAAAATATCAGTCAACTGATAAATAAACAAACAAAAAATCAGACTTCTTCTTGATTTTCATAAGAAATCCCTACAGCTCCAAACAACACACATATGCCACAATTTTTATAACGAGAATACAATAGCAATAACTTCTTCTTGATTTATTTTTATTAGTTCTTCAAGCCAACATAGTGAGATATAACAATATGTAACCAGGAATGAGTCCAAACTGAAGCTTAATTTGCATACCGAAGAAACTATGATAAGATATATATTTCTATTACCCATCTCTGCATGCATCAGAGGTGTTCCAAATGACCCATCTGCTAATTTAATTTTCATGTCGTCTATTTTTCCATTTCTATATTTTTAAATTACCAGCTCTGAAATTTTACCTTTTCTTTGCAATTTTTGGTTTGAAAGCCTTGTACTTTCAGGCCTAATCCGACATCTTTTCGAGTTGCATGCAAGATCGAATCCATGTCACCGTGGGAGCTGCACTAGCATTTTCACAAATGGAGATCCCTACAACTATGCAACTTATAGGGTGATAGACACTGCGCTGATTCCGTTAGAGATCACCAGGAACTTCCTGCCACAAGTGCTTCTATGCGCGTACAACAACGTGCATGCGACTTTCATACGATAATGTCGATCAAGCCATCCATTCATAAAATCAAACTTCAGCAAACCACTGGATTAGTCATGTATAGCGATCGGATACATATATATTGTATGCGGGTTAGTTCCGTTCTGCTGGTGAAGTGAATGATAGATGTGATGCAACAATATGATAGGTTGGTGTCGAGCATCGTCCACACTCTATCGATGCCCATGTAGCAGAATGTGAAGGTGCATATGTGTTCTCATAGTGAGAAATAACAATGAAAATAAATTTCGTTCAGAGACATGTACCATGAATTGAGTCCAAGCTGGAGCTTAATTTGCGTAACAAACAAACTTGTAACAGATCTCAGACTTTGACCTATCTTCCATCTCACTCGAGGCTCGAGAAGGTGCTTATTTTTCTGATGTTTGACATTTCAAGCTTTACTCCGCATGTCCTCCTGAAAATAGTCATACAACTTTAGTTAAAACTCGAATGCTTTGAACACCTATATATATGTGAGATTTGAGTTGAACATCCACAATGGTGAAAGTTTAGGGCACACATTTTGTAGCCACTAGTGCCATCATAGGCGGAAAATCCCTCAATCACAATCAATCATAGAGAGTAGTACTTTTGCACTTTCATGTAAACCATGAAAATCTACTTAGAATAAAGGTAAGGAACTGAAGCTTAAAGTTTAAGCAAAGAGATATACCTCACAAGCTTTGCTCAGTTTGCTAAAATGGTGCGGAATTTCTATGAGAGCATACAACAATCCTACATATAAATCATGCAAAAGCAAATGGATCGAGTATTGAAGAAAATGTTTTGATCCTCAAATTAAGTTGAGGATACTTAACCCTATCGTCGCAAACTGAATAAACACCATTCCAAACAAAAATTAAATAAACACCAAATATGACATATGTAACTTTCTGGACTGTCTTTGTGATCATGGAACAACACATGCTGACATTTAAAATGCCAATAAACCCTAGTTGTCATGAAAAAAACATCGATTCAATACGTATTATAGACGAAAAGCATATGGCGCCCAAGTTTAACATTAATAAAGCTTGAATGTATCCAACAAGGTACATCAAGAGTTTGTGCTGAGAGCCTAAGAACATGATGAGCTTACAGTAGTAAACACCCACAATATAGAGCACTAGCTGAAAGAGCAGAAAACAAAGCAAATGCTAGCTTTGGTGTGGTTTCTTAGCAACACAGTGGTCTCTAATTAAGAAGCCTCATCAGGGACATGATTGTCGGTTGATCGTTCCGTCTGGCATGCACCTACCACAGTTGCAACAAGATCATAGTTTTGAAAATAGAATTATCAAGGTGATGAGGGTACTTAGGTTCTATAGTGTTTTATTTTCCCATAAAGCCCGATAAGAGATAGCAAACCGAAAAATATAATGCGCCTAGGCTGGCCAGACAACCCTTGATAAATAGCGAGCATAAACCGCAAACATGTATCTAGAAATTAGAATATTTTGTGGAAATATTGGAACTAAGACGTCCCACTGGTGCTTTAAATGATCTTTAACTCTAACTTTTTATGGCAAATGTTAAAGTCCACACGGTAGATGGAATTTCTCTTGAACCCAGATATGCTTGCTGCTCCTTCACTGTAGGTCGTCCATGAAATTAGGCTGCATGAACAATGTCAAGTTGGGGGCGTTCTGTAAATTGTGAAGCATATATTCTCCGTAGGGCTGCATGATGTATTTATAGATTATATTCCACTTGAACCCAAAGGCTGGATGCTCTAGCGTAACCCGTAGTGAAATTACTCTACATGAAAAATGTAAGAACATTCTGGCTGTTCTTGACCCTGTCCCTATTCCACCTTGACTTCACAGCCGAGACATTGATCTTATAGACCCAGCTGAGGTGAGTGACTATGGAGCCCTGCACGATAGTGCCCACGAGGCATTTTATTTGTTCCCCATTTTTGGGAGATGCATAAGATTGAATCCATGTCGCCGTGGAAGCTGCAACGAAAACGTTGCAGATGAAGATCCCTCCCACTATCACCATTTCTCGGGTGACAAACCCTCTGCCATTTCCACTTATACAGTATTTCTTTGATAAGTTTCGCTCAATAGATTCATGCAGCAAGTGATGGGGGAGAGATTTTCTGAAGATATCACCAATATCTAAACTAAGGGTGGACACGGTCCGGGCCGGTCCGGTCCCGGACCGAGCCGCCGTTTTGACCGGCCGCCGGCGAGCTGGCCCGGACCGGACCGAGAAGGCCGACGGTCCTGTTTTCGGCGACCGGACCGGCAAGGTAAAAGCCCGGGCTGGACCGGCGGACCGGCCAACCAACCACCGGCGGCGAGGTGGTGACCATGGCGTCGACGATTGAAGGCTTCAGGCCCTCCAGAGAAGAGTGAGTAGACGGGAAAGAAGCAGTGACTCACGTAGAGATTGATGATGTGGCCGGGGAGTCTGGGGATGCATCATCGACGACGTAATCGACGACAAAAGGCGGCGGCCGGAGTTTGGAAAGGACGAAGATGGCGACGTCACTGTCGCGAATCCGGTCGATTACTTGCTCAGGATTGTAGATCCTAGTGTTGCGAAGCTCCTAGACATGGTGGTTAGTCGTGTGGAGGCCGGTGGCCGCGTCGGCGTGAGGCCATGCACTGGACGGCGGCGGCCGCAGCGCAAGTGCGTGCCCTGTGTGTTCTGTCGTGCGTGCCCCGCGTGCCCTGCGTTCTCATGTGCAATGTCCTGTGTGTTCTGCACTTCTGCTAGAGTAGCGGTGACAACAAGCATGAGAAGGCAACAAGGTGTGGTCGTGGCCGTGCAGCTCGCCTGTGCGCTTGCCTTGCGTGTGTGCTGTGCGTGCCCCACGTTCCCAGTGTGTGCGTTCTCTACGTTGCATGATCAGCAACCACATCTAGGGAGACAAGGCAGCTAGGGAGGGCGTGGATGTGGCCGTGCAGGTCGCCTGCGCTGCTTGCCTGACGAAGATCGTCCAGGGAGGGCACGAAACGGAGGAGAGGATCTTGCTGCACACGGCAGCGACGTCGAGCGGCGGCGCCCATGGCGGCAAGAGACTACGTACGCAGCGTGGACGAGGGGATTGCCAATGCTGTGGCCAGACGACAGCGACATGGAGGAGGAGCTCCAGGACACGAACAGGGGAGGAGTCGCCGCGGTCCGCTCGGTCCACCCGGTCCAAAACCGGACCGGACCGAAGGTTGAACGTGCCTCTTTTTCTCAGCTCGGCCCGGCTGCAATATCTATCGGGTCTGGACCGGTTGGTCCGGTTAACTTCGGTCCATGAGCGGGCCGAAAAGCCCGTTCGCCTCGTCCAGCCCTAATCTAAACCACCATCTATTTTTCAGTATATACCCTTTTATTATTTATCTTAGCATAGAACTTGTAGCAATATTACAAACACATGCGTTCTTTTTAAAATATTTTATTTCCACTCAAATTAAAATAAACCAGTACCAACATTAAACACAAATTTTATATCAATAGTATTATCATGTTTACAAATATAAGATGTTTTGGATTTTCAATATGAAGTACACATGGATTGAAATGGGTGAACAAACACAGTAAAACCCGTCAACGTACATTTGAAACAGAAAAAAACAAAAAAATCTTATAATTATAAACAAAGGAAGTATTCTCATAATCAATCTCCGTCTTTCTCTCTCTCTATCTCTCTCTCTCTTTCTCACACACACAGTAACACGCACGCACGCACATTTATTGTGAAATGCATGAGAAACCTTAGTTCTAAACGTGATTGAGAGAAACTCCTTGCTCCTTGACGTACATCACAAGTAGAGGTCAACGACAGAACTTTGCATTTAGAGATGTGCCATCACCTTACAGGTATAGACCTAACTCTTGAATGATGGAAATTCATACATGTGCATCAACATTCATGTCATATATATGTAGCAACATTGGCAGCATGCTGTTTCAGAATAATAAAAATGCACCTCACTACAAAAACTAGCTAGCAAACGTCTACAGCTCCCAGTGAAAGGCATATGCCACAGTATTTTTCAACGAAGACATAACAATAACATCAGTATTATTTCAAAATTGAAATTATTTATCCTAGTCCTCGAAGTGAGAAACAACAATGATTTTTTTGGTTCAGATGAATATATAACAAGAATAAGTCCAAACCAATGAAAAAAAAGCGCGCTATAGCGTTTTCGGTAATGCCTCGCTAAATGAATCCATATACAATGTCTCTCTAATAGCACGTCATAGTGCAAAATAACACGCAAATAGTGTAGTTTTAGGGCCATGCTATTTTGTCATAGCACGCTATTTTTTCCATTCGTCCAAACTGAAGCTTAATTAGCATAACAAACAAACTTATGATCAGATCTTGGCCTATGATCCATCCTCCATAACAGGTTTGGTTTGGGAGGTTCTTAACTTTCTGATGTATGGATCTGGACCACAAATTGGTAGCAGCCAGCACTACCATAGGCGGAAAATCTCTCAAGGTACTCACGGTGATTAGTACTTCCTAATTTTCATGTAAACAATGTACAAACTACTTAGAAGAAAGGGAAGGAACCAACTTACTTATGTAGCCAGAATTTACTCCAAACTAAAGCTTAATTTGCATAACAAACTTATGATCAGGTCTCGGCTTATGACCAATTAATCTTCCATCTGTGAACCACTCGTCACTTAACTTGCTAATATTCCATTTGTATTGTCTCCTGAGGAGATGTTTCCCTCCCTGTAATTGTATGTGCATGTAACTTTCTTAATGAAAATGACAGGCAACATTCTGTTGCTTGTTCTTGAAAAAAAAATCTTCCATCACAGATCGGGGTAGCTAGGGAGGTGCATATATAGCCCTTGAAAAATAGCAAAGAATACAAATCCTGAATAGATCGCAGAATGAGCAAACATGGTACCTTATTATTCCCAATGATTGGGTTGAATCCAGCAAAGAGTCCCTGGACCCCGAATCTTTTCGTTGAAATGCTTAAACTCGCACGTCTCATTGGCGATGTCAATGATCTTTAACTCTAGATGATTATCATGCACGTTAAAGTCCAGGCAGTAGACTGAATTCCCCTTGAACCCTGAGACGCTCTCTGCTCCTTGACTGTCGCCCTCTGCGAAATCAGTGGATACAAAGAGTGCGAGGTCGGGGGCGTTCTTCACCCTCATCCACTTGGGCTTGGCAGCCAAGATGTTGGTCCTGTAGACCCGGCAGAGGTTGGTGGAGCCTGGGATTTTGGTGGCGACGAGGTACAGCTCGCCGTTCACTTGCATGTACTTGCAGGCCCAATGCCGTGGCGTCTTCTTTCTAGGAGCTGCACGCAGAGATGGAATCCACCTCGCCGTCGGTGCTTCTTCTTCACCGGCGGCGACGTCGCAGATGGAGATCGCTCCCACCACCGCCACTTGTGGGGCGACGAACCTGCCTCTGCGTCCGTCGAAGATGGCCAGGAACCTGCTGCCGCTGAAGTGAACCACCGACGTGACGGGGCATTTCGGCAGGTTGGTGTCCAGCAGCTTCCATGCAACATCGACGCCCACGCGGCAGAACGCAACGATGTTCGACTCCGGCAGCACCGCCATCGCCACGCAGTCCCCGGAGCCCGGCGAGGAGGAGGAGAGCACGATCTCCAGGAAGATCTCACTCTTCCTGATATCGTCTAGCTTGATCCAGTCGTGGCTGCGGCGGCCGTCGGGAACCATGACCCACTTGCCGTCCGGAAAATCGTGGTGCCTGTGCCTGTAGGAGGCTGCCAAGACGTGGTCGTCGGCTGCCGGGAGCTCGACGGTGGCGCCGGTGAGCGGGTTGAGAAGCGTCACGTACCCGGCCTTGTCGATGAGCACCAGCCACCCCCGCGATGAGCCGCACAGCGCCTTGCCACGCAGCGACGGGAGGTTCCGAGCGAAGTCGGTGGTCTCCCTGCCGTCCGCCGCCGTGAAGAAGGTGACGGAGGTGTTCGGGGAGTCGGGGCCGCAGTAGGGACGCATCATCAGCATCGGCGCCAAGTATTTGGTGAAGGGCAGCGCGGCGCGCCAGGCGGGGCAAATGGACCGGAACATGAAGGCGTCGCGCCGCGACGGGAGCATCTTGCCGATGTGCTCCAGGAGCTCCTCCGGCAGAGTGCTCCAATCCCGATCCGCCGCCTCCACAAGAGCAAGTCTTGGGCTTCGCGACGGCGCCATGCTCATCTTCGAGGGTGTCGTCCACAGGAATCGTCGAGAGGCCATATGGATGGATATGGATTGGAGGAGATGGATCTGGGATTCTGGAGCAAGAGTGGATTTCAGTATGGTGTGGTGTGTACTGTGTAGACGAGATGAGTAGAATTGAGATCAATCATGGAGGTAGTTATATTGGCAAGAAGTTGGCACCAAAATTGGAAAGCTTTCATGGGCAAAAGAATATAAGAGGAATGCATTGAAATATGCCAATGCTATTCTCCCGGGATATGGGATGGATGGGATGAATCCATTGAATGCCCTCCCCGTTTTCTGTTGTATACATATCTAGGTCGATCGAGTGTTTCTGACCTTGTTTCGTATGTTTTTTTTGCTCTTAGTCTGACCTAGATTTTTCTTATATCTACATGCATTAAATCGATTGTGAAAATACTATTTTCATCATTTTGTGCAAAGTCCACTTTTCACTGAATTGGCATTGCATTCTTACAATTTTATTTGGAAATGATTCTATTAGAATCTATTTCAAAAATTATAATCTTTTAGGACAAGCAGAACTAATTGTTTTATTAAGCATGGACGTTTTTTTTTTAAAAATAATGTCTCCGTCTAGCACATACTCTTGACCCCTAAGATGGTGATTATGTTTCCTCGAGATATATAAGTTGTTGTACATGTCTCTAGAACCATGGTTATAATTTTAAATCTCATTTAGCACACAAAACAATGCTCTCACAATAAAAAGGGATACAAGAAAAATATTAAGCTATTTTTACGTTATACATATTCCTTTTTGAAAACATTGTAAAACTAGTATCAGTTTTTTAAGGTTACCTAGCGAACGTCGTTCTTGCCATCCGATCCAATAGAGTTGCACAGATCATGGTGACGCTGGTTGCCACGTACATCAATTTGTGTGCATTCATCATATCAGGCAAGAAAAAGGAAACTCTAGGAATTTTTGCGCCTATAAACTTGATTTGTCTAAAGGATATGATAGGGTCGACTGAAACTTCTTGGAGCAAATGATGCAGAGGATGGGTTGCGCTCATCGGTGGGTTAACTGGATTATGACATGTATAACCACGGTGAGATATTCTGTCAAATTTAACGGAACCATTCTTGATTCTTTTGCACCGACGTGTGTGCTTCGGCAAGGTGATCCACTGTCGCCATTTCTGTTTTTGTTTGTGGCGGATGGTCTGTCGGCACTTTTGAAGAAAAAGGTGGACTCTAATAATCTCCAACCCCTGCGTATATGTCGTCTTGCACCTGGGATTTCACGCCTCCTTTTTGTTGATGATATGATGCTCTTCTTCGAGGCATCTAGACATCAAGCTGCCTTGGTAAAGGAATGCTTGTTGAATTTTGAAGCTGCTACGGGACAGTCTCTGAATTATAATAAATGCTCGATCTTGTTTAGCGACCAGTGTCCTCTTGATATACAGGATGATGTTAAGGATGCGCTGTCCATCACTAGGGTGGGATTTGAGGACAAGTACCTTGGACTGCCAACTCCTGACAGCAGGATGTCCAAAGGTAAATTTCAGAACCTGCAAGCTAAGCTTCTCAAAAGATTGATGCTATGGGGGGAGGGCTTCTTGGTGGCCCAAGCGCTCCCGACTTACATTATGGGCATATTTAAGCTGCCCTTTTCGGTTTGTGAAGACCTAACTGCCTTGGTTCGGGCCTTCTATCGGGGTGCTAGCAAAGGACAAAGGAAGGTTCACTGGAAGGCGTGGCCAAGTCTACAACATTCAAAAGATAAATGCAGCTTAGGATTTCGGGACTTCAGAATTTTCAATCAAGCGTTGTTAGGCAGACAAGCTCGACCGAACTGTTTATGTGCCCGTATACTGAAAGCGAAATACTATCCTAATGGAAGTCTTGAGGATACTTTTTTTACAGGAAATGCCTCCCCTACTTGGACTGCCATTAGCCATGGTCTAAAACATAACGCCTTCACCACCGGTCACACATTTTAAAATAGATGTACATAGCACTAAAACACATCTAGATACATCTGTTTTAACGGTAAGTAATATGGATGAGCAAAAAAGCGTTTTTATGTCACGCTCTGAAACGAATGTGTTTAAGATTAAAAATACATTTAGATACATCTTTTAGCGAAAAGTAATATATATCAAGGTAATAATATTTTAATACTATAATAGTACAGATAATATTTTACACAATTACAATATGTGCGATGTGCCATACCGGAATCACTGTGGCGCCTGGGCTTGGCCCGACGGCCGGCCACAATCATCAGCGTCTTAGGGCACCAGCAATGTGTAGAGGCAACCCAGCCTCTAAGCTCTGGGTCCCACATAGGAGCCTCTAAGCTAAACTGGAAATGACGCAATGTATAGCATCTTCTTGTGCCTCTAATCTGAGACCCAAGCAGCAAATAAACAAACATTTCTCCAACCTATTAGTTCGTTCACATGCGTTGGAAGAAGTCAGCCATGCAAGTAGAGGATTCTTTTGCAATTTTTTAAGTGCTTGGAGGCATCCTCTTACCTTAGAGGCGACGCTAGCAATTTTTCTGTTAAATGCGGGAGCTGCAATGTATAGCGTCAGTTTTTAAAGCTTTAGAGGCAGCTATAGAGGCAGCAAAAGTACACACTGTGGATGCTCTTACAAAACAGAATAGGAACACGCGATGATTTTGGCCAGTAGTACAGTACGACTGGGGTTGTCCTAAAAAAAAAGCTAGTACAGTAGGACTGGTGCATTCAATGCCTTCCCTGTTTGTATTGCTTCTCTAGCTCATCAACACCTAACGCCTAATCGATCCCCCTCACCCCATCTCCCCAGCTTGATCTTGGATCTTGGATCTTGGATCTCTTGCTCGGCCTCTCCTCCTTTCCATCCCCATCCAATCCATGGCTTCTCGTTTCCTGTCGACCACCACGACCATGGTGCCGCCGGCTCGTCGGCGAAGCCCCAGACTTGTTCTTCAGGCGGGGGAGGAGGATCGGGACTGGAGCAGTCTCCCGGAGGAGCTTCTGGAGCAGATTGGCCAGATGCTCCCGTCGCGTCGTGAAGCCCTCAAGTTCCGGTCCATCTGCCCTGCCTGGCGCGTCGCGCTGCCGTTCGCCAGGTACATGGCGCCGTTGCTGATGCTTCCCTTCGGCCCTGACTCGCCGGACGACCAAGTCACCTTCTTCTCAGCGGCAGGCGGCGGGGAGAGGACCTTCACGAGGAACCTCCTGTCGCTGCGCGGCAAGGCGCTGCGAGGGTCGTCGCGTGGGTGGCTAGCCCTCGTGGACGACGAGGCCGCGTCAATTGCGCTTCTCAACCCGGTCACCGGCGCCACCGTCGAGCTCCCGCCGGGCGACGGGTACGTCGTGGTAGCCTCCTATTTGGATGAGACTATACTTGATGCGACCGAGTGGGTCGTCGACGGCGACATCGTCAAGCGACAGGTAGACCTAGATGAGCTGAGGACTAGTGCCGTCTTCCGTCAAAAAAAGACGAGTGCGGTCTTCCGCCAGATCGTGCTCTCCTCATCCACGCCCAGCTCCGGCGACTGTCTGGCCATGGCGGCCCTCGACTGCTAGGGCACCGTCGCATTCTGCCGCGTGGGCGTAGACGCATCGTGGACGTTGCTCCACACCAACCGACTTTACGAGGTAACCTCCGCCGTTCACTTTGGCGGCAGCAGGTTCCTGGCGATGGACAGCCAAGACTTCGGAGGAAATATCCTGCATCTGCAATGTTGCCGCCGGTGGAGCTCCCACGGCCACGCTGGTTCCACTTTTTGATGCATGTCCCAAACCGATATGGTACTGGCCACGCTACCACTATATGGAAGTGAATGGCAAGTTGTACCTCGTGAGCACCATTGTAAAGGGATCCAAACACCTCATCCGAGTCTACAAGACCAATGTGTTGGATGCCAATCCGACATGGACTAGTGTCAAGAACGCCGGTGATCTCACATTTTTCACAAACGGATACGGTGGAGCATCAAGCGTGTCCGGGTTCAACAAGAATTCCGTCTACTCCGTCAACGACGCGGACGGTGATCACTTTGAGTTGGAGGTCATCGACATCGCTAATGAGACGTCGGAGTTCCAACCCCTTCAGAAAAAGATTCAATTCAGGGATCAGGGACCCCTTTCTGGATTCAACCAAACCATTGGACATAAGGTACATGTCTAAGGTCTTCACTCAGCTTATAACATTTCATCTTCTTCTTCCTTGTTTACATTGTTTGACATAAGGTAAATTGTTTACATGTAAGGTTTGCATAGGGTACATTGTTTATATATAAGGTTTGCATATACTAGTCACTATGAATTTTGTGCTTTGGGAGATGGCGCCACTTTTGGTGCCACCGGTCGTTGTTGCCAATATCTGCCCCTGATCCAAAGTTTCAGCATTGTTCATGTCCAATGCTACTCTCACATATGTATTTTTAGCTATATAATTTTGCATGCAATAGCAAGCGTCCAAGATGCTTTAATTTCATATGAAATTTGATGCTTATTTTCAGAAGAGCGTGCAAATCACTGACAATTGAACGGAGAAGACTCATCAAAGTAGCACCTCCCAATCCTGATGTCAATTGAGAATGGGTCCTAGACCGAGAATATCATCATTGTTTGGTTTATGCAAATTAAGATTCAGTTTGGACTCAGTTGTGGTTACATTTCTATTATGTTATGTGTACCAATTTTCTATTTCATTGTTATTGCGCTATATTCATATTCGAACCATGCAGCAGGGTGACCTTGTTATATACTTGATGTTCAGTCTGTAGCATATATATATGTGTGTCTCTGGGTATCGTTTGGCCTGGTAGTTTTCAGAGAGTGTGGTTTACATTTGCCTTCTCTGAAACACCGCCAAAATGTGGACTACATATGATATACAACATTTTTGCACACATTTTATTTTCAGCGATTGTTCAATGGTATTACCCTTAGAAGGATGACACATAACATTAGTCCAAGAGATTTGCACTCGGATGATATTTTGACGTGTAAGGCAGGAGATTTTTTTTCATTTTGGATAGCTAGGACCCCACTTCACTCTTAAGGGTTTGGATCATAGTGACCAGAAAACAGCAGAGGGAAAATTTCGAGAAGAAAACTGCTACTAGGCAAGGAAGCTTACTTTCTATGAGAGAGGTAGCCGGTAAGCTTATATACTTTTTTTTCAGGGTGCCTAAGGGCGTAGGCAATAGACTAAATTTCTTTCAAGCACGTGTTGTTTGGCAAGAGAAACATGGTATGATCAAGTATCATTTAAAAAAAAAGTATGTGTCAGCCAAGAGATTAGAGGGTTCGGGAGTAACCAACTTGGTCATTACAAATATTAGCCTTCTCTGTAATTTGCTATGGGAACTATAAATGAAGACTATGAATGGCATGTGATAAAAGGGCTAAGTATTTGAAGAAAAAGTCTCTGACCCGATGTGAATCTCCTCAAAACTGTCATTTCTGGCATGGCTTGACGGAAGCAAAAAATATTTTTCTCGGTTGCTGCTAGAGCATGATAGGGGATGGTAGGAAATCCAGATTTTGGGAGGATGTTTGGTTAAAGGAGACACATCTATGTGATACAATCTAACGTTCAATAAATATGTAAATGTTGCCAAAGTTGTCAGTCAAAATTTTGAGTGCATTACATTTAAAAGATATTTGCATTAAGATATCTGGGCACTTCATATTGAAAGTGTCGTTGTGGGACGACAAATTTGGCGTGCGAGTGGGAGATCAGGAAGAGCAAAGCATGGGCTATAGGATCTTCTTCTTATATCATTCAGTTTATAACATTTCATCTTCTTCCTCCTTGTTTACATTGTTTGACATAAGGTAAATTGTTTACATGTAAGGTTTGCATAGGGTACATTGTTTATATATAAGGTTTGCATATACTAGTCACTATGAATTTTGTGCTTTGGAAGATGGCGCCACTTTTGGTGCCACCGGCTGCTGCCAATATGTGCCCTGATCCAAAGTTTCACCGTTGTTTATGTCCAATTCAACTCACACATATATATTTGTAGCTGTATAATTTTGCATGCAATAGAAAGCGTCCAAGATGATTTAATTTCATATGAAATTTGATGTTTATTTTCAGAAAGCGTGCAAATCACTGACAATTCAACGGAGAAGACTCATCAAAGGAGCACCTCCCAATCCTGATGTCAATTGAGAATGGGTCCTAGACCGAGAATATCATCATTGTTTGGTGTATGCAAATTAAGATTCAGTTTGGACTCAGTTGTGGTTACATTTATATTATGTTATGTGTACCAATTTTCTATTTCATTGTTATTGCGCTATATTCATATTCGAACCATGCAGCAGGGTGATCTTGTGTCATATACTTGATGTTCAGTCTGTAGCATATATATGTGTGTCTCTGAGTAGCGTTTCGCGTGCTAGTTTTCAGAGAGTGTGGTTTACATTTGCCTTCTCTGAAACACCGCCAAAATTTGGAGTACATATGATATACAACATTTTTGCACATATTTTATTTTCAGCGATTGTTCAGTGGTATTACCCTTAGAAGGATGACACATAACATTAGTCCAAGAGATTTGCACTCAGCTGATATTTTGACGTGTAAGGCAGGAGATTATTTTTTTCATTTTGGATAGCTAGGACCCCAGTTCACTCTTAAGGGTTTGGATCATAGTGACCAGAAAACAGCAGGGGAAATTTTTGAGAAGAAAACTGCTACTAGGCAAGGAAACTTATATTCTATGAGAGAGGTAGCCGGTAAGCTTATATACTTTGTTTTTCAGGGTGCCTAAGGGCGTAGGCAATAGACTAAATTTCTTTCAAGCACGTGTTGTTTGGCAAGAGAAACATGGTCTGATCAAGTATCATTTACAAAAATTTATGTGTAAGCGAAGAGATCAGAGGGTTCGGGAGTAACCAACTTGGTCATTACGAATATTAGCCTTCTCTGTAATTTGCTATGGGAACTATAAATGAAGACTATGAATGGAAAAGGGATAAGTATTTGAAGAAAAAGTCTCTGACCAGATGTGAATCTCCTCAAAACTGTCATTTCTGGAATGGCTTGATTTTTTGCGGGGTAAAAGGGGTATCTCATTGCTCAAGGAGGCTTCTCAGCCAAGTACACGTTTACAACACATTCAGGGCCGGATCTAAACCACACTGCTGTCCTCGGAGTGCTACGTCCATAGGCAGCTAGGTTGTGGCTAACACAATTTTGAGTGCGGCTACAAGAATGAAAAACTACCTCCCTAGCAGATTGGGATACCAAGTTCCTGATCTCATCCACTAAGCCGAAGTGGATGGATCTATCTCTCTGGCCACTGGTGATCATGTTGACAGCTTCGACGCAATCGATCTCCACTTCTATTGGCAGGTCGGTCCGGAAAAGGCTAATGTCCAGCCCCTCATGGCACGCCATGAGCTCAGCCTGGAGGCTGCTCTCACATGCCCTGATCATTAAGCTCTGGAATGGTTTGATGGAAGCAAAAAATATTTTTCTCAGTTGCTGCTAGAGCATGATAGGGGATGGTAGTAAAACCAGATTTTGGGAGGATGTTTGGTTAAAGGAGACACATCTATGTGATACAATCTAACGTTCAATAAGTATGTAAATGTTGCCAAAGTTGTTAGTCAAAAATTTGAGTGCATTACATTTAAAAGATATTTGCATTAAGATATATGGGTACTTCATATTGAAAGTGTCGTTGTGGGACGACAAATTTGGCGCGAGAGTGGGAGATCAGGAAGAGCAAAGCATGGGCTAGGATCTTCTTCTTATAACATTCTGCTTATAACATTTCATCTTCTCCTTCCTTGTTTAAATTGTTTGCATAGGGTACATTGTTTATATGTAAGGTTTGCATATAGTAGTCACTATGAATTTTGTGCTTTGGCAGATGGCGCCACTTTTGGTGCCACCGCCCCTGATCCAAAGTTTCACCATTGTTCATGTCCAATGCTACTGTCACATATATATGTGGCTATATAATTTTGCATGCAATAGCAACCATCAAGATGATTTAATTTCATATGAAATTTGATGTTTATTTTCAGAATTCTGAAAATTGAGCGGAGAAGACTCATCAAAGTAGCACCTCCCAATCTAGATGTCAACTGAAAATGGGTCATAGTCCAAGAATATCATTGTTGTTTGGTTTATGCAAATTAAGGTTCAGTTTGGACTCGGTCGTGGTTGCATTTTTATTATGTTATCTGTACCAATTTTCAATTTCATTGTTATTGATCTATATTGATATTTGAACCAAGCAGCAGGATGATCTTGTTATATACTTGATGTCAATCTGTATCATATACCATTTGGGACACCTAGGTGCCCAGGCTCCTCGCCTCTAAATTTAATCTCGAAGGATTTATTATGTTAATTAATTGTGCGTATATATTAGTTGTGGGTATATATACCTACGTACATTAAAATTTATTTATATGTATGTGCGTATTAATCATATTTGTTTAAAACTAAATACCCAACATGAAATGTACGCGTACATACCCAAAATAAAGTACATATTATACAACATCATAAAATGAAAAAACAATCGTGGGTATATATACCTAACAAAGATTAAAAATATTATAGGTATATGCGTAATCATCATATTTATCCACAACGAAATACCCCATAAAATATAGACGTACATGTTTATTTCATGGGGTATTTCGTTATGAATAAATATGATGAGTACGCATATAACTGTAAATAATTTTTAATCTTTGTTAGGTATATATATACCCACGATTATTTTTTCATTTTATGATGTTGTATAATACGTACTTCGTTTTGGGTATGTACGCGTACATTTTATGTTGTGTATTTAGTTTTTTAAAAATACGATTAATACGCACATACCTAGAAATAAATTTTAATCGTAGATAGGTATATATAATCACAACTAATATATATGCACAATTAATTAACATAATAAATCCTTCGAGATTAAATTTACAGGCGAGGAGCCTGGGCACCTAAGTGTCCCAAATGGCCGTCCTGTGTGTGCGGTGGGAGGGAGTAGCGTTTAGCATGCTAGTAGCGTTTACCATATTTCGGTACTGCAAAAAGTGTTTACGGGTGATTCGTAAAAATATTTGCAGTACCAAAAGGTGTTAAGCAGAACAAATACTGTAAACCATACTAGAAAAATCCTGAAATACACTGACACTGATACTCACCGAGCCCCCCCCCTCGCCCAACCGAACCGCTCGCCATGCCCGCCAGGCCACACCCAACCGCGCTCGTCGCCTAGTCTTGTCGTGCTCGCCAAGTCGCACCCAGCCATGCCACCCGCCAAGTCTCGACGTGCCCGCCAGGCTGCACCCCGCCCGACAACGCAGTCGCCAAGCCGTGCCCTGCCTCGCCCGTGGCTGTGGCCCGCCAGGCCGTGCCACACCTAGCCCGCAGGACCATGTCGTTGCCGGGTTGCTCCCCCGCCAGGCCGCACCCAGCTGTGGCCGCCCAGTCTCGTTGTGTCCGCCTCGCTGCGGCCATGCCCCGGCCCGACCGCTCGCTCCGCTCCGCCACGGCCACGCCCCGACCCCGCTCCGGCCAGCTCTGCCCCCGCACCGGTTGCTCCGCTCGGTAGCACGAAGGAAGCTTTAATGTTATTAACCATTTTTCGTGGGATATGGGGAGCGGCAAACCGGGAGGGAAAACGGTAGATTTGGTGTGTGGGGGAAAAAATTTAGCGCTCCCACAAATTTTTTTACAGGCCGAGATGATATAGGGCATCTGTTCTGATCCTTTTTTAATCCAGTATACCATATTGGTGGTTATTTTGCAATAGGAGGAGACATGGTGGATTTGCTAGTTGCTCTTACATTTCCCTTCTCTAGTTGTCTGAAACACCGCCAAAATTTGGAGTACATATGATATATAATAGTTTTTCACATATTTTATTTTTGATGATTGTTCAGTGGTATTACTCCTAAAAGGATGACACTACTAGAATTCACCAATTTGCCATGTGCCAAGTGTTTTGCCGTCTGTTTATTATCGGTGCGGGCGGCAAAGAGCTTGGTTGCCGTCTGCTGAGTAAAAAACATACCGAAAAAAGGACACACGACACAGAGAGTGTTTGCCGTCTGCTAGGGAGAAGACAGACGACAAAGAGCTCGGTTGCCGTCTGTTGACCTAAAGACGGACGGCAAAGACCACTTGTGGGTCCCACCCGGGGCTTCGCTCGGTCTGGCTAATGATAACCATGCGATGCCATCTGCCAGCAGACGACAAAGAGTCTGTTGTCGTCTTCTAGCACGGGTGGCCGTTAATTGCCACTCTGTCCAATATAATCTCTCTCCCATTCCGCACTCTCTCTCTCTCTCTCTCTCTCTCTTCAGGCCACAACCCGCCGCTGCCCGAGCCATCCCACCGCGCCCGCCGCCGATGAGCCCCACCGCTCGCCCATCTTTGTCGGAGAAACGACTGACGAGTGCTTTGCCGTCCTCGGGCAAACGACAAAGAGCTTTGTTGTCCGCCGATCTTATGTTTACCGACCGCCATGGCAGACGGCAAACGTCTGAATTCCAGTAGTGTGACCCATATCTATACATTAGTACAATAGATTTTAAAATAAGTATCTTTATAGCATTAGTGTCATGACAATAATCATCATGGATAACAACTTTATCAAAATCAATTGTAACCTCTTTCAAAATAATTGAATCATAATTAAAAGTCATGACCTATCTGAATCCAGTTTTATCAATGTAATCATCATAAATAAAAGGCAAAGTGTCATCATAATAAATTTATTCATCAAAACTTGGGGAGATTTATATCATTTTCTTTAAACATAACATCTTCAAGCTTATGGCTTTGCACACCATTAGCTTAAGTAAATTGAAATAGTGCAAACCAATAACATTTCTACTATCAAGAATATTATGCAAATAAAGCTACATAGGACTGTAATTCTTTTCTTCAAAAACCTCATGTCCTAATTCAAGATAGAGTTTATAAAGCTCTTTCATATATTTTTCATAACCCTAACTAGTGAAAAAAAATCAATTGCAAAATCTAAAGATATACCTTTAAGCTATGTTTACCGACCGCCATGGTGCTATAGAAGTATACTTGATGTATACTACATGTTTTTATTTTTGTAGACTACGTTGGGCCTTCAAATACAAAGGTTTGTATGACGACAGCAAATTTCCCTTAGGTAGGTGACAACAGGTTTATCGGCTAAATTCACGGTTTTGACACTTTTCACATAAATTAGTACAATCTGGCCTCTTCTAGATTTTATAGCAGGATCTGACCCCGGAAAATGCTAATGTAGCCCGAGCTACATGTAGCTTGTTTTTTTGAAAAACTAAAAAAGAATACTTAAACAGTTCAAAAAGTTCTGAATTTTTTTATGGATATACATACACATGTATATGACATTTGTGCAAAGTTTCATACCAATATACTTTAATGTGCCGCGGGAAACAAATTGACAAATATTTGATTTTAAATGGACCTTTTTCTTCTTCTTTTTGGGCCAAAATTTTGTTATTTTTGTGCAGAATGCATATTAAAATATTTTTGAACCAAAATTTACATGTTTGTGTGGAATTCATGTAAGTTACCACAGAAAAAAATTCGATTTTTTCAAGACTTTTAAATATATGTTTTGAATTTTTTAAAATAAAGAGCTACATGTAGCTTGAGCTACAAAAATTCGCACTCGATCTGACCCCTCTAATACACGCCAACCATCATGGCGTTTTCAATCTACATGGACACGCCACTGTCTCTGGTGTTTCTTGCCAAGCTCACGATCAACCAAATTCAAACGTAGTGTTTCCTAATCCCGCGCGCTCCAATAATTAATGATGGCTTTTGCTCTATACTTTCAATTTGGCATAGAATTGAGTTTAAAATTTGGCATAAAGCATCTCCAACGATCACCTAAAAAACGCACCTCACCTAAAAAGTTGTTGTTTTACCGCGCAGGAGGACAAAGGTAGCGCTCCAGCAGCCACTGCAATGCTGCATAGTCGCGCGCGGTAAAATCGGTCCAGCATGCTGACAATTCCGGCACGGTGTACGGTGTATTTTATGCCGTGTCTCTAGCGCGTTAGGTAAATAAAAACTTGCACGTGAAAAACCAACCACCCACTCGCGCCCGTCCTGAAACCTCCGGCCGCGCTCGCCCTCGTCCTCGCCCCATTGCAGTCCAAAATCGTGCGATGAACGACCACACTAGCATTCCCCCAACCCTCCATATGTCCGTGACCCTGCCGCCGCCACCGCCGCCCCGCAAACCCAAGCACGGGGTTCACCACCGCCGGTGCCGCCACGCTCGCCTGCGACCTCTTCATGCCGCCAAAGACGAACTCGGTGGGAGTTGTCGCGCCGCCAACCGTCGCGAATGCAGGGAGTGGCGTCTCCAAGCGGTCGCAGTCCTCTGCAGCGATCGGAAGCCAAAAAAGCCCAAGACAGGTGCTTATCGGCGTGTGATGCCTTAGGCCGCGCCTTCGTCCGCCTCTCCGTCCGCATTCCAACCTCCACCGCCGCCCGAAGCACCGACGACCTCGCAATTTGGTGCGCTAGTTGATGCGCCCAAGCGTCGGCACGCTAAAATTTGCGCGTTTACATAACTGCTTCACAGTCCCCGCGTGCCAAACTGCTATTTCGGCGTTGTAAAATTTATTTTGAGCGCCGCACTATCGCGCTTGTTGGAGATGCTCGAAAAGCATCTACAAACATGGTCATCTAATCAGTCTATCAAACGTTGGCGAACGTGTTCGTGTACATTGATCAAGCACCCCTCATTTTACTGTTGCAACGACCTTGTATCTTATATCCTTGCAAACCATCCAATGTTTGAAAGCAACTACGTAGATAAAAAAATGAACAAATTCATCATCGAACGATGGAAAATTGCATTCAACTAACACAAAAGGAGCAAGTTCATCGCCGAAGGAGGAGTCACAACTCTCCCCCTTGCCCGCCTACCTCCAGAGAAGGTGCTAGTGCTATTTTCCCATTCGCTGTGAGCTCACGTGCGAGGCGCACTTTCCTGTTTGCCGTGAGCTCCCTCGCCCGCTATTGCTCGCAGTGAGCTGCCGCGCCTCGGACTCGAGTGACCTCGTCCATAGCGGCGCCACCACAAGAACGAGGACCCAAACGATGGTCGGGAACACATTTCAGACCTAGATCCGATGAAGGAGGATTGCGGGGGCGGACCATGCGGAGCTGTGCGATGGCCAGGAGTTTGAAATTCTATTTTTGTATATTTTTTAAAAATATAACAAAAATATAACGTTTGTTATACAAATACTTGATCAATAATTATGCATGTGTGCATCCTTACCTATACATTAAGTTCACTATACCACGCGGTGTTTCCCGTCGTGGTCACCTAGCAGTTGCGGGCCCAGGCCTTCGGGAGGACCGAGGCGACCGGCTCGTTAAACTTGATGAACGAGGTCCAGCTTTTTGGTTTGCACCCGAATCGTAAGGAAACGAACATGCGGACCGGTTCGCAAACAAATATAAATTTACATTGGATGGCAAAACATATTTGAACCGCCCGGTACAAAAATTTATGAAAGGTTTGAGGGTCATTGCTTTTTCAAATAAGTTTTGGCATTTATCCATTAAATATCATACAAGTATTTAATTTGGTGCATTAAACTCACCTGCAATAAACAGAATAGGAGCGTACTGTAGATGCCATACTAGTACTTGCTGTTGGAGCAATGTTTGTTAGCCGGTTGTGAGCTTGGCAAGAAACGCCAGAGACAGTGGCGTGTCCATGTAGACTGAAAACGCCATGATGGTTGGCGTGTCTTAAAGGGGTCATATCCTGCTATAAAATCTATAAGAGATCATATTGTGCTAATCTATGTGAAAAGGGTTAAAACAGTGAACTTGTCCATGTTCATCGAACTCACGAAGATGTAGGTTGAAAAGTATTCCTCTCAAAAAAATCCTGCAATCAAATACAACAAAATCTCTTGTCTCTCCAACACACCTAATACCGTTGGGTATATCGCTTATCAGGAACTTACTGGTCGACCCATGATAAGGGATAAATCAGACAATTTATTGGTATATCGGGCCATTGATAGGCATATCGGGCCATTTATCTAGCAATTTATCTTATCAGTGAGACACCGAGAAGGGATGATTTATCGAAATATCGAAAGATATTTGGAACAATGCCTGATATAATGATAAATTGTATAGGTGCACTAGTTTAGCGAAAAAACGATAAAAGATGAATAATAGGGATGGTAGAACAAAGTATTATAAATATTTAATAAAATTTATAGCAAGATAACAAGCAACAAAAGTGACTAAAACCGGTGTATCAATGCTTGGAAGCAAGGCCTAGGCTTCATACTTTCAGTAGTGTCAACTCTCAACAATATCAACATATTTGAAACTCATGATAAATCCTCAAACGCATGCAAGGAAAACGTTACCCGGAGATAATTCTTTTCTTGCTCAAAAGACGATGAGAATTGCGTAGAGCTACAAAATTACAAATTAAATTTTGTATTCCACATCTATGAACACACCATGCTGTCATTGAGAGCATCCAAAGACAGTACTAACAAACATCACAACATATCTCATGAATAGTCTCTTTCTAATATAACAAAGTGCCTATCCTATCACCGAAGCACTATGAAAATTATACTAAACACAAGCATCAAGAGACTCTCATGATTCCATTATTCAATCCAACAAGAAGAATAAACCCATGATCAATATTCCCCTAATTATGGAGTCCCCTCATCACTGTGGACTCCGAAAATATCATCCAAGGAGCACATCATATCCAATGGATAAAGGGGATAGATGGGAAAACATAGTGGGATTCAACTAGATTAACATAGCTCATGATCACAATCAAGATCATATCATGGGAGAGAAAGATAACTACATAGCTACTGGTACAAGCCTTAGCCCCAAAGAGCAACTGCTCACACATGGCCATGGTGAGCAAGAGCTTGATGGAGAGGTGCTGCACGAAGAGGAACCGGCGGCCCTTGCCCCCCTTCTTCCTTGGAGATGGTGCTGGTATGGAGGGGCTTCTCTCCTTCTACAACTGCTTGGGGGGAGGAAAATTCGTGGTCCTTGGTGACTTAGGTTTCCTCTTTTTATATAGACCCTCGAATTCTCGTCATCCAAATTAGGGGTTCAGTAAAACAGGGCTTCCAGGCGGATAGAAACTCGGATGGGCCGAATTTTATGTACAGAATCATTGCAGAAAATTCCCCACACTTTTGTAGTGTTAACTTTTTCCGTGTGAAGTCGTCTTCAGGCGTTTTTTAGGCGATCTCTAAAACTGTCTGGTGGGGACATAATTCAGGGAAGTCTTAGTCTAACTCCAACAAGGCTCTTTTTGAGTTTTTGTCAATTTCCTAGTTATTCCTACAAATCAAAGCGTAAATCAAGAACTTATGAACTTTTGCAACATAGCTTAGTCGAATCAAATAATGCTAAGAAACTATATAAAGGTATGGTAAAAGCATGTAGCAATGTCATAAAACAAGCATGGAACAAACAAACAAAAATTGAGACGTATCAGGGGCATCCGAGGGCCCCGAGAGGCTTGGTACATGGCTCTTCTTTTGCATGGGCACTCCCAAAGCATTATCGATTCAAAATTTACCAATCATGGAAAGACCCCAGCTTCAATATGTTGAGGCCTCCAATTCGAGATAAATTCACCTGCAGTTACTCGACTTGAGACCTAAATTCACTTCGATTATTGTACTCGTGAATACCCTAATTACAATCATTAATTTCACATCACAGAGCAGTGCGCACATCGCGTATGGTTGCTCTCCGTATTTTGCCGACCTGGCCTACGGTTTGAGAAGTCTTCGTCACATGTATCAAAACGGGGACTTGTAAGAAACCACTCACTCTCTTGCTTAGCTTCAACAGTTCAATCCCCCCCCCCCGCCCCGCTTCAGAGAGACTGAGGCGAGGCATTCGAAGCTGAGGAGAGCAGATCATTGTCGATTTTTATCATCTAGAGAATGTCTTCGAGGGCTCGGCGTCAGTTTAAGGCTGTGAAGCTACTCGTCGGGATTGGCCCTATTCATCACCCGGAGAACGAACCACCACCCATGTATGGTATCTTATCTCCGGATTCCTCCGTAATCTTCTCCCCTCTGTGATTCTTGGCTGTAATTTTGATGTTTTGAGTAAGAAATATGTTGGATTAAAGGGATCCATGCTAGGGTTTGTAGTGTGTTTTGGTAGGGTTTACTTCTGGGAGTTTTGTGCTAGGTAGTCTACAATCCCTCCCTAATCTGTTGTGCTCATTCATCATTTTTTAGGGTTTTAATTTGTAGTATTCATAGTGAACATTGATTAAATCTTGATGTTAAAGTGTAAAATGAGGGCATGTTATTTGGATGTTAAAATAGGAATCTTTACCATTGTGAACCGAATGTATTACTGTTCATGTTCAATTTGACTAGCTATTGAATGTAAAAGTACAATTGAATATTTTGATGCATGTATTGATGTTGACTATGTAAAAAGAGAAATTTTAGTACTTGTGGAATGCTAAATTTGGATGTGAAAGTAATTACTAATTTTTTGCAATCATCCATTTGTGTTACATTGATCTATGTATGAAGTACATGAACTTGGTCAGTCAAAATTGGGTTAATGTTAATGTTCAATGTATGAAGTATATATATGAACTTGTTTAGTCAAAACTGGGAACTACTTCATTAGTGATCAAACACTGATCTAGTCTTGATGATCCATGTTTGTGTGTTTAAGATCTAGATGGGGCATATTTTTGGTTCAGAAATGTCATGGTGGTTTCTTTATGGGTCATGGAAACGAAAATAAGTATCATGTTGGTAGTAGTATATAGTTTGATCATATTCACAAGGAGTATTGGACACCATCATTAGTGGATGAGTTGATAGAGGACATTTGTTATGAAAACGTGGGGATAATGATGGCTTATTTTTGTATGCCTAGATTGAAAGTAAACAATAATGGGCTTATAGATATAAATGGTCCAGTTGCAACTTCAAATATGACTGATTTTGTGACCTTTAGGCATCATTTCATGGATATTTATCTTCCATGATGATCTTGACGATCTGATTAGTCTAGATATTTATCTAGACCATGATGGAAGTATTAAGGATATTAGCACAAATCTATTTCTCACTAAAGGACAAATCTGTGACATCAAATTTTAACGGATGCATTCCACGCATGATAAGGAGTACCCATTGTAATGACCGATCTCATCCTCTTCCGCGACTGATAAGTGATGCGTTGCATGTGCGTCACTTATCAGAATCTGAAGTTTTCTATTTTTTTAGATTTTTTTAAACATTTTATCTTTAAACTGTGTCGTCAAACCCTAAACCGTTTTCTTCATTGAATTCCTCGCGTCAAGATCTTCGAGAAGATCTCACGTTAATAGGGTTTGATGAACTTTTTCTCCACGTATGGCCTGCCAGTGGGGCCCGGCCCGTCAGATTGGTGGTCAAATGAGGGAGGGATTTGGCCCACTCAACCTCACGCAAGAGGTTCCTTTCATCGCTAAAAAAGAGAAGAAAAAGGTTGATGTTAACAACACCGCACGCCGCCTTCTTTCTCCGCTACAGCGCCGGCGATCTGCCGTCGCTGATCCACGAGCCCAAAGCCGGCGACCTCCCTTCGCCGCCCCATCCTCCACCACGAACCTCGAGCAGCAGCGCCCGGCCTCTACCGTCCCTTCCGATGGCATCAACGACAAGAACCGCGACGGTGCGCCGCCTCCCCTCTTCCCTCCTTCCTCCATCAGATTCCTCGTTCTCTGGTGGCTGGATCGATCCTTTTCCGCTGCTGTTCACCAATCTGAATTAGTTTATAGTGGCTTGTTGAAACCAATCTGGGTTTCGGTCGAGCCGTCGTGGTTAGGCTGTAGATCTGGTCGACCCTGTGGTGGTGATGGTTGGGGTCCTCTGGTTTGTGAGGAAATTTATAGTGCCTTGTTGAATGTGCCTTAAGCTTCGGCTCTATGGCTGTTTTGGGTGGTGGATTAGGGAGAGCCAGGTTATTTTCCTTTCTCCACGGTTTCTTAGTTTGATTTTACAAGAACAGGCCAATCATTAAGAGTGAATTTAGCGATCATCATGGATCCAATTAAGTACTCCCTCCGATCCATAATAAGTGTGTCTCATCTAGTACAAAAGTTTGTACTAGCTTAGCACAAAAATGAGGGACACTTATTATTGATCGGAGGGACTAACTAGGGAAAGTAGTATACTGCCACCATTGTAGCCTTGTAGGTACTAACTAGCAAGGGTACATATCATTTATTATATTTAATAATATCTTATAAATATTTTTTGACTTGTAATCCATCATTCAAAATATTGCTAAAATATATATGTTGTAGAAACAAGATTTCGGTTCAGTAGGCATATTTGCACTATAGTGTATTGGAAATTGCTCCTAAGAATAAAGAACAAATGTCAGTGGCATTGGGGTATGCAGTAATCTTCCTCTGTACTTGGTATGTTCAACAACAACAAAAACAACAAAGCCTTTTGTCCCAAGCAAGTTGGAGTAGACTAGAGAGGAAACCCAACAAAATCCTGTGAGAACCTATAAAAGAAGAATGAAGTACAACTAAACAAAGTGAAGGAAAATAAATCAAGGTTCTGGTTCATGGATTGCTGATCTCCATGCAGGCCTATCAACAGCCAAAACCCTGGGTACCAATTCATAGACTAATCGTGGTCATTTTACCACATATTTTGTAAGTGTCTTGAAGAGTTCCTAAGATACTATGAACACTGCTAGTATTTGCCTGACCTTTTATGGCCTTACTGTGGTATATCATGAGTGAGAGAGTTGAATGTTGGATAGCGTCTTTAATTTGTAGTGAATACTGATACTGATTGTGTATTCTTTTCTTGTTGCTTCTTGATCACTATATTGAAGTTATAAACCTACCTAAGTTATTTATTTTGATTTATCAGCAGTTAGACATGTTGTGTGTCTTTCGAACTGTTTTTCTTCATGGTAATTTTTCAACGAATTATTTATGCATATGTGATTTTTGACATGTACATGCAGTGTCAAAACCGTGCTTAGTTGGGTGCACTACAATGGAGATTGACAGTCTAAGAGAGGCATTTGACCGAGTTGTTGAAAAGCGTGTGTTATCTTCTTCTAAAGTTCAGGAAGCTATTGATCAGATAGTGAATGAAATTAAGCAGGCAATATCGAAGATGCAGATGGTGAATACAGATTCCATGGACAGTTGTGACCACTCATCCATCCTTGCAGAACTAAATGCCAAGATCAGTGAAATTGTGCCATTGATCCAACTCGAAGGCTGTCAAAAGGAATTGAATGTTGCCCTGAGCAAATACCTCAAGCTCCTCGAGAAGTCTTTTAATCCAGATATAGCAAAGGCATATAGAAATGTGGATTTTGAGGCTTGTATAATAAACAACATAATAGCAAATCATTTCTACTGCCAGGGCCTCTTTGATCTTGGAGACTCCTTTGTCCATGAGTGGGGTAAATCAGATGAAACTCACCTGAAATTACCATTTCAGGAGATGTATGGAGTACTTGAAGCGATGGAAGCAAGAAACCTTGAGCCTGCGCTCAGTTGGGCTACTAAGAACCATGATCAGCTTTTGCAGAATGGCTCAATGCTTGAGTTGAAGCTCCGTTCTCTCCAGTTTGTTGAGATACTTACTAAAGGTAGTAGAGATGATGCTTTACAGTATGCAAGGACTCACTTGGTGCCCTTTGCCTCCTTGCACAAGGCAGAGATCCAGAAACTAATGGCTTGCCTTATCTGGGCTGACCGGCTTGATCAGTCCCCATATGCTGAGTTTGTGTCGTCTACGCATTGGGAGAAGCTAGCTGAGGAGATAGTCCATCAGTTCTGTAGCCTCTTAGGACAGTCTAGCGATAGCCCACTTAATGTAGCTATATCAGCTGGTTTTCAAGGACTACCAACCTTGTTGAAGCTAACCACGGTAATGGCTGCCAAAAAGCAGGAGTGGCCAGCCATGAAACAGCTTCCGGTCCCCATAGACATCGGACCAGAGTTCCAGTACCACTCTGTTTTTGTTTGCCCAGTGCTGAGAGAGCAGTCGAGTGATGATAACCCTCCAATGCTGATGCCATGTGGACATGCTGTATCAAAGCAATCCATGATGAAGCTATCCAAGAGCAACTCTAGAACTTTCAAGTGCCCATACTGCCCCTCGGAGGCTGTAGCTTCGCAGTGCAGGCAGCTTCAATTCTAAATGTTTCATTTTCCCCAGATCAAATCTGTTTATACAAGCACTTTCTTGATGCTTTTGTGTCACCAATCCAGTATTGCCTTTATCAGAATATTGTGTCTTTAATGAAACCTGGATGTTAATCTGTACAGTAGCAAATTCCAGTTTGTTAAAATATATCTTGGGGCTATCACACCATGACAAGTGTTTCACTACTGGCTTTGTCTGTTGTTAAAATCATGTACGTTCATGGTGTATGGTATTACAGTTGTGTAGGTTGGTAATTTAGCAACTGCTGCCATGGGGAATTTTGGGGTTTACTGTTCTACCAAATGAAAAAGTGCATAATTTAATGCCAATGGTACGAAGTACCACTGTGGCTTAGCCTTTTACTGCTGTGGTAAGCTTGTGGAATTATATATGGTATGCATATGTGCTTGGTTTTTGGCTACGGTCCAAAAACATGGAAACCTTGTGAAGGGAATGATGCACAAAACTGTAAGGAAGGCTAAATCAACTATTTTCTACACTTAGTTCAGTACTCTTATGTTTTATGGGCACGAACTTTGTGAATAGGGAGGTCATATCCTTTTCGCATAAAAACAATAATTAACTGATGATGTATAATGGGTTGAATTCTCTTACAAAATCATGGACGTAATTCAGATAAATTTTGGTAAATCTACACAACTCTAACTTCAAATGCTTGAGAAATAATAAACATATGCTAGCTACAAAATCATGAAGCACAACTCTAGTACTGAATGATGTGTCATTCATTTCTTCTGATCCAAAGGTCCTGATTAAATGTGATGACCTATTACCTTGTAGGAGGTGGTCACCCTTGGCTCACATATTGTCAGAAAGTAGCAATATGAAAATTATATGTGTCTAACAAATTTGAGTGCAATTTAAAAGTGAAAAATATAATCTTGTACGCCACATATATGGTACTTCCTAGGTCCGTAATTACTTGTCGCAAAAATTGATAAAAATGAATGTATCTGAAACTAAATACGCATGGATACAAATGACCACCAAATACAACACCCAGAAAATTTAAAAGGTCTCCAAAAGCAATGCCCCTAAGAGAACAATGCACAACTTCACAAGCATCGTCGTTGTCCGATCGAAGATATTTGGTTTTCACCTTAGAGACGTTTAAATTCTCAAAACAATTCCTCCACCAAGGAAATTGCCAAGCACAACCAATGAAGGTCAGGCCTAGGTTTTCACCCTAAGAGTCACGACTCGCCATCCGAGGAGCACTACCCAAAATGAAATCCTCCCATGTTGCCACCCCCACACTTGTCAGTATTGTTTCTAACAGTAATCAAGCACCTAGTTGACTCCATTGCCTTCAAGACCCCTTCCATCTAATTGATCCTCCAATCTCAACCACCATGACCTTCTCCGCCGTTCATTACACCATGCAAATCAAGAGTTCGACATGTCCCATGGTGTCAACAAACAGTAGAGCTTGGCGCTACACCCTCATGAAACCTCGAAGGCTGACATGGACGTGCATGACCGGATTCTATCCGATCCAGGTATTCTGGGCAAGATTTCCGGTAGCAGTTCCAAAACACGTCGATGACCATATCAAGTAGGGCCGATCATGCAAGACATTGTCGTGATGCAAGCAGAGTACGAGGACCACCACCACAATCCAGCCCATCGCCGCCTGGCAGGCCACCATCGGCATCGTTAGTCCCCAACCGTTCCACTGTAGCCGATGCCAGATCTGGACGATAGCCTAGACCCACGTCTGCCGCCTGCGCACACATCTGACTGAGAGCAGTGGGCACTCTGGATGCCCGCACGTTAAGCCGGAGCCGAGCCCGACCGCCGCATTTTCGCAACGCATTGCTTGCACGGGGATCCAGCACGCCGACCAGATCCACCGTCGGGTGGAGAACCACATGTGCACAGCGATCTGGTTATCGGTGCCCACTAGCAGCACAAGCAAGCCAATGATCTGGCCGTCGGGCCGAAGCGCTCGAGGAGTGATGCGACAGTGTCATTTAGGAGTTTGGTGCGAGGGTGGGGTGGGGGGGGGGCAAAACTACCCCGTCGCCACAATCCCGGAGTGTGGCACGACTTCGTCGACCGACCCTCCGATGGTGGCGTAACAGGAGGAAGAGATGGAGGCAAGGGCGCGCAACGGCGGCGAGGGTTTCCTTTGTGTCACCAGATGCGGGACGAAGAGCTAGACTTTGATTACATGTTCTATCACTTGATAAGACTTGATTAAATCTCAATCGATTAAAACCTAGACACACCCAATTATTTAAGCACTAAACATAATATGATGGTTACATATGCATCCCTCAAAGCACAGTTCTAAAAAACAGTTTAACACTCTTATTTGGAAGAAAAAAAGTTACACGTACAGCTTAGAAATATACTCAGAGACCGGCCAAGTGGTACAAGTCACCGCTGCATACAGCTAGCGTGCACGGCGACCTTCTAGTTCAGAAAGAGTATTCGACAGAAAGTAAACGCACACGTGCACCGATCGAGACTCGTTCACCGTTGAGTAACTCGGTGGCGCGGCGCGGCGTCCTCAGAGCAGCTTCACCAGCTCCGGTGCCACGTTCAGCGACGCCTGCGTCACCTGTGCATTCAGGCCGCCGAGCACCGAGCCCTCCCCGGTCAGGTGCTCCACCGCCGGCCTGCCATGCACGCACGGACATCGGAAAACATCGTCAGTATAAGCTTAGTTTGCATTTCGCATATGTCACGGTCACGGTCACGTACCTGGCGCTCTTGATCAGCGACACCCACTCGGCTCCATCGGCGCCGGCGGCGACGAGCGCGACGGCGAACCGCGGCACGACGAACAAGCTCCCCGCGGCGACCTCCTCGTCCAGCAGAAGCGTCTCGCCGCCCGCGGCGGACGACACCTGCACGCGCGCGCTCCCACGGGCCACGTACACCGCCTGCGCCGCGCTCTCGCGGAGCACCCAGGGCGCGCGGGCGGCGCCGGGCTCGAGCCGCCCGAGCACCGCGCTGAACCCGAAGCCGTCCAGCGCCGCCAGGTCCGACGCGGTGAGCGTCTTCAGGGTCCCCGCGGCGGCGTGGCCGGCGTGTGCGACGAGCCCTTTCCCGTCATGCTCGCGCGGGGAGACGCCGGGCAGCTTCGCGCTCAGCCTGGTGAGGAGGACGCCCGGCTGGCTCCGGAACGCGGCGGCCGCCTGCTCCGCCGTCACGCTGGGCCACGCCCTGGCGAGGAGGCCCGCGTCGAGGCCGCTGAGGACGCTGTTGCCGCCGGCGAGGAAGAAGTAGGAGATGTTCCCGGGGCTGACGGCGCGGGCCGTGTCGCCTATGAACAAGATGGACAGGTCACCAGCGTCGTCGTCGTTGTACCACCACGAGACGTCCCCCGTGCGCACGGCGATGACGTCGCCGGCCTTGAGGCGGACGACCCGCTCCTTGTCCTTGGCGCCGACCGGGAGGACCCCGGCCACCCCGGAGCCGGCGAGGACGTAGCCAAACTTGTTGGAGTCGGCGTAGTGCGGCAGCGCGAAGCCGAGGGGCGTGAGGACGAGAAGGCCGCAGCCGAGCCCCTCCGTCGCGAGCTCCGGCTGGTCGGCGCCGGACCACGCGATGTACGCCCCCGCGTCCGACTCCACCAGGGGCTTCCCGGGCTTGGCAGACATGCCTTTCTTGGCCACGTACGTATCTACTATCCTGCATGCAAAAAAGTTAGATCGATATGAAACTCTGGATATGCATGGCTGAGCTAGAGGTGGAGGAGGTGGAAGAGGTGTGGAGCCTTGAGAACTGCCTGGGGAAGATCAGATCCTCTTAATTTGGCTGGAAGCAGGGGAAGAAGAACCAGACGTCGTGGAGCCTTGAGAACTGCCGCCTATCTCATTCTCACGAGGAGGAAGAGTACATCGTCCATTTATAGCAAGAGAACCTACTGGAACAGTCTCGTCGAGATGGCACCCCAAAGATATGCATGATCAAGTGCAAGTTGGCTTTGCCTCTCCAGGGTGGCCAGGACCTCACTAGTTTGGACTCACGTACGTAGTCACGTTACGTGCACGAAATTTCGAGTCCCGATGGCGATAACAACAGTGCCTTGTAAGATCAACATACTCTATCCAACAAGGTGCACCAACTGTATTGAGCAAGGCCACTCCCAAGACGAGGCAAAAAGAGACTCGTCTCTCCCACCGCTCCCCTTACTGACTGCCCCGGCGGGCGGTGTTTGACTGCGCCCCCTTCCTCCATTGGTGTTGCCGGTCGGAGTAGAGTAGAGGGGAGGTGGTTCTCGCCTGTAGTTTTTCGCGTCTAACAAGCGGGGAGATTTTGGGGGTCTTCTTCTTTTCTGTCTTTTCTCTTGTGATCATGGTCGACAGGAAGGGCGATTTGACGCTCAATCTTATTTCATAACCTCGCTCTATCCATGGAAGGTGTGGATCTGGCTTCTTCTGCTCCTTTTGCTACATGGCGGAGGAAAAGAGCTCTTGCAAGTGGCGGGTTTCCTCTAGATCTGCTTCTTGGAGACCTGCTACAATCCCGTTCGAAGCTCATCCTCGGCGACCATCTTGCCGTCGACTTTTCTCGCTGAAGGCCCGCGTTTACTGATGAGGACGCACTTGACAGGTGGCTGGCGTCACTAGATGTTCAACCTCCAGTCTAGAATGTCATATTGGAAGCTCTTGTGCTCCCGTAGCTCGGTGTTCTTCGGCTGCTTCACCCCAAGTGGCTTTATCCCCCACGACGGAGCAGCTGGCCGAGACGGAAGGCAGCGACGCGCAATCTGCGAAGAAGGAGGACTCGATCACATTTTTATTTATGTTTTAGGGTTTTCTTTGTAATTTTGAGGCCCCTATGTGTTATTTTCAGTTTTCTGAAAGGGTGGCATATAATCATTGCTTGAGATTAATGCAGTGGATCCTCAAGACCCTTCTTTGCTTAAAAAAAACAACAACAAGGTGGTTGCTACTGCAGCTACGAGTAATGGCTATGTGTTGGAAACAGATGGGACCTGGAAATGCTATCCAGCAAATGCTATTCCATATAGAAAACGACATCAGGAAATCTAATTGTTTACTATATCAATCGGGGTATTTTACCAAGAAAATTATTTTCGTCTCCATCTAGATGATGTAAGAGATAATATATATAATCCCCAGCTCCACAGTGATACACGCTCGATCCGGGTCGATCGACCACATGTCAGCGTCTGTCTGCAATGTCAACTTATAGGCTATAGCAAGATTTATCTATTTCCTTCTAGGCAGCTCACCATACACAGGGCCTGAAGCCATGTGGATGTGATTACAAACAATGTTTCTGTTTTTGTCTAATTGGTGCGTACTTAATTAGCGGGATAATCGATCACGAAAGGAATCACTTGGCCTACTTGTCTACCCACGCGTTTCACAAGTTTGGAGCGTCCCATTCGGCGTTGACCATGCATATGCAGTATTAAGTCATCTCCAACGCGGATCCCCAACATGAATCTTGTATCCATTTGTGCGGTTCGGTTTTCCTATCCGTTTTTTCGCTAATGTAAATTAAATTGAACTGAAAGGAGCTTTGCGGAAGTCTGGACCACATACATGTAGCACTTCGACACCCCCAGTCCACTCAAATCCTTCACCTGGCTCAGTGTATTCCCACTCCACCCCTGCTTCCCTTCGTTGCTCTTCATGTGCACCCTTCTCATCCCATTGCTGATGTATTCTTCGGCCGCCGCCTAGCATTGACGAACATTTGTGTCATTTAGGAGTGTGCCTAGCGCCTAGTATTGCGTCGCCGCCCACCTCGGATCCTTTCGCAAGCAGGTACACCGCGCTTCCTTGCCATCGCCGTCCATGATAGATACCATGCCCAACAGGTGTTTGATCAAGTGCTATTGAGCTTCTTTTGGCTGTTCCATTGTTCGGTTTAGATCATGATGGCAACATACTTGGTGATGGACGAATTGTTGTTTGATGCTTCGTTGTTCGTGTCTACGAACTTCCTAGGTAGGAAGCAAGCGCACCAGAGCTTTTGAAAAAGCACCCTTCTTAGTTTCATGAGAAAAACCACAATGTATACTACTCTTTGCACTTGTACATGATCCATGATCGCAATGCCAACTCGTTAGCGCATCAGTGGCATACTATCTACAACTCCATCAACAAGTACCATTGTGCGGTTAGTCAAAGTGAATTGTACGAAGCAACCGGGCACCCTAGCTTCCTGGACTCGCCTTGCGCTGTATCGAAAAAAGTGGGCATATTGTTTAAATTGATGCACTGTTGGCTTAAGCTAAGGGGGTGATTTCTGTCGGACGACTTCTACCATTCCGAGGAGAGCTTCATTTTAATTGAATTCGATGAATTCTTAAAATATATGAACGAATTTGCTACTTTATGCCACTAATGAACAAATTATGCTATTTATGGATGAATTATGCTATTTTCTATGATTAGTTCGAGTGTTATCGATTTAAAATAAAACCCGAGGGCGGACATTTGCGATCAAAGTTGGATGGTCAATTCCCACATATATCAATATCTGTGAACTGGTCCGGACAGGTCCGCAGACCGGTGTCCGTTTTAGGGGATGGCGTTGGAGATGTCCATATGGATGCTAGTTGGGACACCCAGTAATTACTACTATCAGGAATCAAATATTTCATTGTAAGTATTTAATGGTTGAGGCCCTTTCACTTGCATTGACATTGCTCTATGTTAATTCACGTCTCATCATGACTGTTGAATCGTTAAACCATGCATGTCTAAGAATAACCAACCGTTAGAAGGCTCCGGGTAACAGGTGTCAAACTTTGTTGCCTCATTAATTTGGATTATATAAACTTTTAAGGCAAGTCAATGTTCTCATCGATAGCAAGGTGCATGTTACTCAATGGTCATCGTGTGTGCTCATTTTTTTTAGTTTATACAACAAAATCAATAAAAATATATTATAGACGTGTATGCACAATTAATACTGTTATAACTGACCATTTTTTTTCACATCTCCACGCAAAGATGACTAGGGTATCCGTCCTCTTCTTTAGCACCATAGTTCCTTCTACCCATATTGTCTTATCTCTTGCTTACCGACAACGATTGTGTTCTCCCTGTCGTGGGCTACTCTGGTTGTTTATTCGCACTGCTATCATTTGTGTTCATATATTCCTTTTGTTTTTCCTATTATCTTTGTGGTTAATGGAGTTTTATGGGGAAATTACAGGTGGGGACTTCCAACACTATCAAATGTCAGCTTTCACTACAAAATCTAGGATTATTTATGATGTGCCATTTCTGTCATGTAAAACTATTTTTTGTCTGCAAAAATACTCTGATGATGTTTTTTGACAATACTATGCAATGTCACTGAAGCGTCGTAAAAAATAATCAAACTCTAGGGAAGAAAAGCCTATCTAGGGTATGGAAAAAAGTGCCTTGATGGTCTGGATACCTAACACCACTGATAAAAAAGAGTTGTGGCATTGGCAGCTAGCCCACGCCAGCAGTACAGTGGGTTGTTATAAAGTGTTTACACCATGCCACGCCACCAATTTTCTTTTGCACGTATACAAAAATAATTTTCAACATTAATAATATACGTTTGTACTTGAACATTTCCAATTATATATACTAGAACCAACAAATAACTCGATCAACCACTTAACATAGTAGTTTACAACGCGGGAAAGAAGTTCTCACAACTACTAATTAAGATAAAAAGTAAAGTAGATAGTTAATGGTAGATCATCTCTCAGTGTCTGCCTCGATCATGCGAAGCTTGTCATTCTTCCTTTGTAGGTCTACGTCATTACCTACCCTAATACCTGAAGCTCACTAAGGCCATATTTGAGGAATTTCTCATCTTTGTTCAGTTTATTCATCTAATCCTCCAACTCTTTTTTATCGAGGATGAGAATGGCCTTCTCGTGAATGAGATCATCTCACTCTTGCTTCATCTCCATGGTATCTTTATCTAGAGTCTCAATTGTCTCACACTGAAACTTTATGATGAACTTTAGCAATTCAACTTCATCATACTTGTCTTGCTCTAGGTATGCGGTATGCCTACAATTAAAACTTCAATTTGGCAGTCATCATGCATGGAAATATAAGCCATTATTATGTATGACAATGGTTTTCTTACGGAGTTGCTGCCTCCTTAGTCTTGAAATGTGCCATGTGGCCATCCATGACGCTAAACTATAAAAATAATCATGTAAAAAATATTATATATGCCAATGTGTTTAACAATGTATGGAAATGTAAGGCTAAACTATAAAGATTAACAATCTATGGAAATGTAAGCATTATTATGTATGGCAATGTAATCCTTATGCATCTAACAATCTATCTATATATCAATCTATGAGAATAAAAATCTATGGCAACTAATTAACCTAAATAAATCTATCTATATATCCATTTATGTATGTATGTATCTATCCATTTAACAAAAATAATTATCTATCCATTTATGTATCTACCCGTTTAACAACAAATATATCTATCGATTTAACAATCTAATCCAGGCAGTTAAGTCGAATAGCTAGGGAAATCTGAATAAAAAAATAAAAAAATAACAAAGGCAGGAGGGGGCACCGGCGGCTAAAGGAGGAGGGGCGGTGGGGTGGAATCGGGGTAGGTGCAGTGGCTGAACAAAGAGGGGTGTGGGGGCGGCGTCGGTGTCGGGGTGTTGATGTTGGGGTCGTGGTGTCGGTGTGGAGGCAGGATTGGGGTGGTGGAGGGATCGGGGCAGCGTCGATCACGTCAGCTAGGTCCATATTACTGGTGTATGGTGTCCACGTCAGCAAGGCGTTTTTTGGCAGGTCATAGAAGAGCTATACTCTACTAGTGTCTTCTTGTCGTTTTTAGCCTTACGGAATAAGGACATGCACATCAATGTTGCATATCATCTATGAATCACAAGTCTCTTTTGATTATGTTATTTAAATTCTTACCATATAGCTGTATTTATGTTGTTGAGCACTTTTTTCTGTAAAATACTAGTGCAAAATCAAAAAAATCATCCGTCACATCAATACCAAGCTATCCCAGAAAAAACCATATACCATGAAGGTTAGAACACATTTAATGAAAGTGTAATGGCAGAATTTCAGAATAGAGATTTATTTTAAATCAGCAAAGAAAGTTTACCGTGTAAATAGCTGGGATAACTCTATTCCTTAGTACAACTAAATATGAAAGTACATCTTCATCCATCATAAACTTTAGCTGGCTCCTATGAATTATTATGTGTCCCATCATCTATCTCAGCATCACTATGCATATAAGAATGTGCTATACATGTGAAATCTGGTGGGCCAATGGTACTAACACAATGTTTCTACTTATGTGAATATATTCGAGCATTCATGTCCTTCATTGTTTCTGCTAGTACATGATCAAATGTTTGTGCTAATTTGCTGGCAATAGCTGAGAATAAAACACTAATAATATAACGAGATGTACTTGGATATTTGTCTAAATAACAACATGCAATCATTCAATATGTCTATGTTGTATCAAATTTTATTTTAGTGGGCTTTGTCTTCAAATTTTAGACTAACACAAGGCTTGTAGAAATACACAAGGAGTTGTGCTGAATGGGGGAACGATAACGAGCTGAGTTGGGGATTGGGGCATTTAGGGTATACATAGAAGCACTATAAGTAGATGGGTAATAGAGTGGGGGCAGCTTCCCCCATATCCCTCACTATGGGCTTGCTCCTGTTTTGCTGACTTATGAATCCCTCACTTGTGATTCGAAAGATAATATCCTCTGTAATCAAACTCTATCATAGGATGGATCTTTGGATATGGAGGGCTTGGGTGTTTGAATGATATGCGCGAAATTCAAGCAAAGATGAGAAAAGAGAGTCATATGTATGTTAAAGTAGAATTGCTTTCGAAATCAAAAGAAAAATTGAAGTTCTAACTCAAAAGTGGATGTTTGAAATGACGAACTTGCATAAACTTTTGGGATATATGAGTCTATTGAGGATTGCCTCAATACTCTGATCATTATACACTTCATCGTATAACTTTGAGACTCCGACTACAATACAAGAGGAAACTTTTGTAAAGCCAAAGGCACAAACCCGAAGCCATTCAGAAGCTCTGACTAGCACTGGCTCACAGGTGAACACTACTGGAGGTCGTTTGTAATTTTCGACCGGGGTGGTTTGGAGGTTCCACAGGTGCATAGAGGCTTGCACAAGGAGTATGGACTTTTGGAGGTCGAGCTCCACGAAGAACTTTATTTCAAAAAAAATTGAAAATCATATTTGAATATTTCAAAAAATACGAAAAAAATCCATAGAAACTTATATGGTTTTTGCACTAGTTTATAAATTTTCACTTAAAAATATTATGATTTGTAGGCTATGGAAAAAAAGAAAATTTCAGCCCAACAATAAAGAAAAATGGCCCGTTCTAAAAATCATATTTGTCTTTTTTATACGCCACGTGTGAAAAGATAATGGTTCAGAATTTGTATGGATATGTATTATATGTGTGTATGTTTGTTCACAAAAAGTTTCAGAATATTTGGCCAAGTTGGAAATCAAATTTTGAAAAGGGCTCCCTAGTGCCCGAGGTCCGCTTGCACAAGTTCTTATGTGGGTCTGAATGGGATTGTCTTGGAATATCCAAAAGGGTTAGGGGTCGCAAATGAATTTTCACTTGGTGGCTTCTAGAAGTGTAGATGGAGTGAAATATAGTAGATAAATTGATTAAAGGTTTTAAGTGATTTTGGAGTTTGATAAAGCTCATATCATTAAGCGAACCCGTTTGATACTATCGACATATTTCGTGATTCAATGCGATCTTGGATAACTAACGGCATGTCCTTAGCCTTGCCAACACTTGTCCTTAAAGAACTAGAGGGGTCAACGTCCATTTCCCTAGTAGCAACATTTACAAACTATATATGAAATGTAATTGAATAGCCACTAGTCCCTTTAGTCATGTGGACAGTTATCACCAAAGCCCACCAAGGTAGTAATATATAGACACAGACACTTATATATTTATTTATGCGTATGATCTTGTTATTATTAGTTCATAGGTGGCTTCATTTACTTTTAAACCTTCTTCAACAACCATTCATTATAAAGTATACATTATGGCCACCCTTGTTTTTCCTTGGCAATGAAGCACCCTCAGATCCAACATGATCATCCTTACTCAAAGCAAGTTATGTGATTTGCTCAACTAAGTTAGGTAATGCGACCTCTTTCGATCCAAATCAACATTCACCTTAAGCACACGAGTCACCATTCCAAGAAAATATATTAGTAGATTGGTACTGAGTGGTTTTGTAGTGGTGAGAAGATCAATTATTCCATGAATCTAAGAAATGGTCAAGTATCTCAATATCACATATAATAGCTCATATTACCCTTGGAAATAGGGTACCAGTTAGACATTGGAAATTATGAATTTTTTGAAGGCGATGTCTCCAAGCAAATAAATGATGAACTTGTTTGAAGGCGATATATGTCACAAAGCAAAATACACAAAAAAAACTAAAAGAAAAATACACAAAAAAGAAAATTCACATTTCGTATAAAATTAGTAGAGTGGCCCACTAAATTGCGTAGGCTAGTAATTATATATTTCAACCAGTCAAAAAATAGCACGGTATAGCGTTTTGGGCAATGCCCGCTAAATGAATGTATGCATAATATGTTGCTAATAGCACGCTATAACGTGAAATAGCACGTTGATAGCATATTTTTAGGGCCACACTAATTTGTCAGAGCACGTTTTTTTTTCATTTATCTTACTTATGTTCCATATGATTGATTAAATTATCCGCTTAATAATATCCCGCAAACAATATATATCTTACTCATATAAACAATATATTATATTTTTCCAGAGATATCATGGAAACTAATAAAAACATATGCACAAAAGAAAATTCATATGGAAAGATAAACTTTGTGGCCCCATGTGGTTATTTTGTGTATTCATTTTGATGATATGTATCGCTATTGAAATTTTGGGGGATATTTATAAGAGGCTCCAAATCATAGATAATCCAGTGAATGGAACATAAATTCTAATTTGAATATTATTTTCAGATTTTTCTGTCGTACCTTGTAACCACCTTTCTTGTATATTCACTTTCAGTTTAATTTCATACAAAAGTAAGATTTTCATTAATTTCAATACATACTAAAATAATTTACTTCTGGTCAAAATATTTCATCAATTGAGAAACTAGAAATATTTTCAACATATTTTTTCAATTTCATTTTCTATTATATCTTAATAAAATTCAAAGAGAATTTTGGGTCATCTAAATAAACTATAACTCTAATCTTTGAAATTTCAGTGATTTTAGCTATGGCTGAAATATATTGGTAACGTAAATTTGGATCCAATTTACGTCATATCGCTCTCTTAAATACTAATATATTGTGACTCTCTGTCCACCCTTTTTATCACCAATGTGCATAAATTGGACAATATCATGCCACCACAAAATCAGTGTTAGTAGTGCCACAACATCGAGAAAGTGTAAACAACAGTTCAAAGAACTTTCGTAATGATTATTCACTAAGGCAAACATATATTTGTGTGCTAAAATTAGGCTAACCATCAAGTTCCTCCTCTCTTCTTGCAAGATTTTTGTGCGTTTACAGTTGCAATCCATTTAGCTATTGACTCAAGTCCTAGGCTATTATTTTTGCTACGGAAACATGATGTAAACATGAAATGAATGGTCCGACCATAAGTAAACTATTGTATGACTTAACTAATACATCTTGGTTGGGCATTTTGTTCCTAAGATGACGAGGCAAACACTTATGTTTAAGAGAAAAAAAGATAGGCAAATACTTTGCTCTAGGGGCTAGGTATTGCAAAAGTGATGAATCACAAAAGAGAATAATTTATTTTGCACTATGTATGATAGAAATACATGAACCATGACACCTATTGTCCGTTTAAGCGTGAAAATGGGAGAAAAAGAATGCTAAGATGTCATAATAAGAACATCCAAGTGATAAATACTTGAAATCCATTGGAGAGAAAATTAGCAAGTAGGTGGGTGCTGCACTGTGTACGAATGAAATAACCCTCTGGTCCTTTTTACTCCGCATATAAGATTTGCATGAAGTCAAACATCATACAGTATGACCATATTTATATTAAAAAATATCAACATGTACAATATTAAAGTTATACAATATTAAAATTAAATTCATGATTCATCCAATGATTGATTACGTATTGTGAATGTTGATATTTCTTTCTACAGTGATGATTAAATTGTATGAAGTTATACAATATTAAAATTAAATTCATGATTCATCCAATGATTGATTACGTATTGTGAATGTTGATATTTCTTTCTACAGTGATGATTAAATTGTATGAAGTTTAACTTCATACAAATTGTATATTCGAAGTAAAAAGGAACGGATGAAGTACATGAAACATCACTTGTCATTTGGGTATGATAATTAAATAACAGGAGACAAAGATAAGGTGCTCTAATAAGAGCAGGTGATAGATTTTTTGTGAGGAATCACTGGCTACTGTGTGAGATTTCATCAGCTCCTTCCCATATTATTCATACATCATATAGGCGTTCAAAATTTACCCCAATAGATGTACCAAAAAAAGTTGTGCAGATGAGCACTGGTCTTACAGAATGTATTTTGTTATTGTGGTTTCATCAGCGCTTCAATACAGAAGAAGAGTAAACAACTGAACATATTGAAATCAAGCTCCATAGTGGAACACAATAATTAAGAGGAAGCATGATACCCATGGTAATGAATTTACTCGTATTTGAGAGCCCATGTAAACCTACGTTGCTGGTGACGACATGCGAATCCTTCACATATCTGGTAGCTAGTCTGAGGAAATTGATGGTATCATGGTAGCGTGAATAGGAGGATGTCCATAAGGTAGCTTGATTGATTTCCGAGCTGATCGGTTTTTCTTCTGAAGACCTTTATACCATTACAATGCTAAGTCGTTATTAGCAGGTCATGTTGCTATTCGTCTGATACTTGGAAGAGAAAATTGTAGCTGAGCTAGCTACACCCTATGTGAACAATAAATTCGAAAAACTAGCAACAAAAATCCGAAACTTTGTGACTTTGATTCTAATTAACAACATGTTCAAGGTGCAAAAGTTTGTGATATACAGCCTATATGAACAGTAAATTCAAAAAACTGGCAAAAAAATATCAATATTTTTTTGAAACTTTGTGTATTTTATTAGAACAACACGTTCAAGGTGTTTGCAAAACTTGGTGGCCAAATGACATTGGATGAGGCTGATAAAAAAATTCTAATGAACTATGCATATAACTTCTGAGTACTAACTTTGTTTTTTTGTGTGGACCTCCTCAGATGTCATATGACCACCAAATTTTGCATAAAACCTTGATAATGTTATCATATCCGAAAACACATACTTTCAGATTTATTTTTGTTATTTTTTTTCGAATATACTGTTCACATAGGGTGTAGCTACACTCTAGCTCAGAACATCCACACTCTACTTGCAATCTAGCGGAGAACATGAAGAACGGTGCACTACAGGACGTACAGTAGCTTTTATTCTATAATAGATAGAAGATGATAAGATCACACATAATACCTACTTCGTTGTACTACAAAGGATGAGAAATAACCGATGATGTCGTCCCAACAGTGAGTTTGTGCAACTCATATCTTCGAAGGATACACAGTAAGTTCAGTTTAAAACAGAAGGAACAATACAATACTCTCTATCTAGAAGAAATCCCATCGAGATGACGACCTTGTTGAATATTTGAATACACTCTAAAAAATAAATCACTGGGTACATGCAATTGCACCGGTACATGGACCAATTGCAATTTGCTTAACTAAAACGAAGAAATAGAGAACTCGAACAATCAAACTTAACAGAACAACGAAACATTTATGTGACGACTGATTAACCCGAGCTCTAATATTCCTAGAGCTTCAGGGTCAGATCAATCTCGTCCGCGGTCTCTTCCTCGTTCACTTCACTCACGGGTTGCTTGCGTCTACGGTGACCTCCATCTTCAGTCTGCCCGTAGCCGCCAGCCACCGGCGGCGACACCGCAGATGACGGTTGAGCCGGAGCAAGGCCGATGCCGGTCTGCCAGGCCCAGGGAAAGTGGGAGAAAAACAGGTTCTCATGGCGCCAAACGCTGCCCAAGGCGACGGCATCCGACGGCGAAGTCCAGATGGGAGCCGGAGGAGGGTCCATGCGTGGCTTCTTGTTGATGGGTGGCGGCGCCCAGAGGTGCCTGTGCGCCGTCTGGTGCCCGGACCGCCCCCGCAAGGTCGTGAAGGTGCGCGGGCAATGCTCACACTTGAACTTGGCCTCTTCGGCAGGGGTGGCCTGCAGCAGGGTCGTAGAGATCTCGTCGGCGGCCAAGGTGGGCACGGTAGAGTCCATTTTTGCAGAGGAGATTCAAGACGTAGTACAGATCTTGTTGTGCGCTTTGGCTGCTTGCTTGTACTTAGTACTGATGTGGTGGTGTATTTATAGTTACGGGGATTGGCTAAGAATGGAAGGAAACACGCTGGCGGTGTCGTTTTTAGCAGTGCATTCATTTTCATAACTCTACCATTATTCGTATTTATCGCCTCCTAATCTAATACATATGAATTGGAGTACTACTAGTATATTTTCTTTTAATGACCTTATGAATAGATTTGGATTCTGATTAGATAGGGTCATGCAGGCCGTCAAGCTTTTGGGTACCCCTCAAAAGGGAAATATATTAATATCGCGAGGATATCAATAACACTCAGGCTTTGTATCAACAAAAAATCCGAAAATATCTATGATGCACACAACCAAAAATAAAATAAAAAAGAAAGAAAAAAACTCGTCGCGATGTACAACCACTCACAACAAAAGCACTCTTACCATCACCAAATACAACACCTTAACTACATATTAGGCTCTCCAAAAGCAACGCCTATAAGAAGAAATCAATGCACAAGCATTGTCGTCGCCTGATCGAAGATCTTGGTTTTCACCGTAGAGAAAGACCAAGTTTCCAAAACAATGTCTTCAGGAAAACTATTGCCAAGTACAACCAATGAGGGCAAACCTTATATTTTCATCTTGGAAATCTTGTCTTGGTATTCGAGAAGCACCACCAAAATGTAGTCCACTTGTGTTGCCACTCCCGCTTGCCAAGGCCGCTGATGCAAGTCATCGAACACCCGACACATAGGAAGAACCTGCGCCGCATTGTCTTCAACACATCCAACACTCGATCTACCAGAATACGATCTTCGATTGCAGCCCCATGTCTTTCTTCATCTCTTTCAGTTTCATAGAAATCTATACGAAGAAATGTCTCATGGTGCCAATAAAAAGACGAAGCTTCGCGCCTCATCCAAAATAGGTGCGCACGACCGAAGCTTTTGGGTACCGAGCGAAAAACACTAAAATAGTCGCTTACCTCGCGAGATGTGAATTTTCCGTTCTCGCCAGCGCTCACAAAGAGATGCATATTTCCGCAGCTATACGTGTGGTAGTTTCATTTTTCAAATCAGTTTTGCTAAATCTCAATCGACTGAGACTTCGCGAAGTCTTAGTCGACGAGTTTTTTTTTCATTATTTTTTTTATTTGTAGATTTGGGTTTTTAATTAAAAAATTGGTTTTTTTAGTAAATATTGATTTTTTTACTATTATTCTCAATTATTACTGATTTTATTTTTATTAGAAAAAAACAATTGCATGTTCAACAATAGTCTTGCAACTGAAAATATCGTCCTCGACTGTAATTGTGTATCTACACATTCGAGTGCAATTGTGTGACCTATATCCTAACCGCAACTTATATTTGTTTTGTAAGTGGGCAGCGAAAGAGTGAGGAGTTGCATGTTTGATAATTGACATGCAATTGCAAGTGTCACCCTCGACTGCAATTGTATGTTCGATAGTAGGCTTACAACTGTAAGTGTCATCCTCGACTACAACTGCACGTGTGATAGTAGGCTTACAACTGCAAGTGTCACCCTCTACTGCAACTGGATGGCCGACAATAGACTTGCAACTGCAAGTGTTGACCTCGTCTGCAGCTACATGCATACACACTCGATTGCAACTGACTTCTGTTTTTGTAAGTCAGCGGCGTGGAAGTCGGGCAGTTGCATATCCGATATTAGATATGCAACTGCAAGTGTTGTTTATAAATGCAATTGCATGTCTACACATCCTATTGCAACTGCATAGCTTTTTTAGATGTATAAAAAATCCAATTTATTTATGATGATGTCACTCGATTGAGACTTCGCGAAGTCTTAGTCAACTAAGATCTATACATATCCTTTCCAAATTGGCGTTGTCCACCCCGACCGATTTCATTCTTTCCCAACGATCTCGTGTGGCTACTCGTATTCTTCTACGCTTACATCTCGTGTAAAAACACAGCGGTAAAAACTGCTCTCCCACCTAGTTTTGGCTCATGTGCCAGGCTGCCTGTTCCTGCGCCCATGGTCATTGGGGGTGCGCAGCTACTTCTATCGTACCGCCATGGCTCCTACTGCTGACTAGGTCCTATTTGATATTGGAGTTTAGAGGAATTTTATCTAGCTAGAAAATTTAAATAAGAAAATCATCCGGTAACAGCTCGATATCGATGCATGTAGGTAGCTCTCGCGATTCAGGAGATGACGCCCCATCGCCCCTCCTCTGCCGACTCTTCCACCCCTACTCCTCTGCCAACCCTTCCGCCCCTACTCCTCTGCCACCGACACTGTTGCGCCCTCACATCAGCTCTCCGCACCTTTGACACATCCCCCAATATCCTCAAGTGGGTTTCACCTTCCAGTTCCTTGCTCCTTAGATCTAGGTGTCGGTCCGCGATGCCGCGAACCTGTGCTCGTCGGCTCACCATGGTGCGTACTTCTAGGGCTTCGTTTGGGAAAACTTTCTATCTCATGTTGCTCCCACCTGATTTTATGTCGGATGCTCACCTCGTTCAAACTTCCGCATCTCTTTGTGCGTGAATCTCCTTTCCAAATTTTTGACGCCAACCCCATCATGGCATATTTCATCCTATCCCTCAACTAAATGTGCCATGATTGTATCCCCCCCCCCACACACACACACACACTTCCACCCCTCCCTAGATGTAGTGCGGCAACAATTCAAACCTCTCATGTCCCACCTAGTTCTGGTTTCTATGTTACTATTTGTTCATGGGTCGGTGGCTCTTGGGCGATGCTCGGCAACTGCTATCATGCAACCCTCACACCCTCTATCAGTTAGGTGTAAAGTGATGTGGCGACCCGGAGATACATATTATGTAACCGCCCATGGTATATCCTCATAAATGATGCATCACCCATCCACCTACCACCCTTGGCCACGGTCCATGTGAATCGATCACAACCTCTCATGCTAGCTTGCTCCGCTCCAAAGAGAAATCCTCTCCTACCACGCTCCTATGCGCGGCCGGCCTCTTAACCTTCCTAGTCATCCCTTCTAAAAAAAATCGCTCCTCTCCCCAAAACTCTCACCTCTTTATAGCGTGTTTGCCTCTGCGCTCCCTTCCTCTCCTCTCTCCACCAGGTCAAGGATTATCCTGATACTATCTGCTTAATCCACTTTTGTTGCTCTGGTCACAAGCGAGTGTCATGCATGGCTCGACCTTTGAGTTCTTCCCTATCATGCCTGGTTTTTCCATCGTCATATCACCATACAGTAGCCTTTCTCCCACCTCCTCTGCATTGGAGTTTTCATCCTCCCCTACACCACTGCCCAGTGTCGCGCCAATTGGGATCTGGTGGGAGGTCAAGGAACTAAATTTGTTTATGTCCTCTAAAAATAACACACCCTTTTAATCCTCCATGGTCATGTGCTCAAAACATATTGTAGGATCATTTGGAATATATAGAGGGGGAGGGGTGAAAATATTTACAAAATAGTTAACACCACAACCGAATGGTCTTCCTAGATTTAGTTCTTGGAACCTCTACACATAACTAGCAGTTTACCTAAACACCCTACACATGCAAGTCCACAAAATTAAAGAGAACAAGAGATAACCTACAAGTAAGGTAAAGATATCAACTTTAGATATTGCAAACATGGGGGGTGCTTGATGTTTTTCCCCTTGTTGGTTTGGATAGTTGGCGCTATCTTACTCCAAATTGATGGAATCTTTTAACCAAAAAAATCTCAGTTGTGTCACCCATAAAGGGTACAGGAAGAGCAAACCAACCAATTCATCCATGTATTATATAGACCAAAAAGGTCAAGTCTCACTCACCCGAGATCTTGGCAAAGTAGGAAATCTCCAAGACCTCAAAAACGTATTGTTTCTTTCATACATTGAATCCTCCCTAATCAAACGATCTAGATGGCACACACCCTTGAAAAGTTTGACCATATCCATGAACCAAAAAGGCAAACATCCATATAAACTAACATTTGGGCATAATTATTTCATGCTTTGATATCATCAAGGGGCAAAGCCCCACCCCTCCCCTCGTTCCATTATCAGTTGAAATAGAGGTTCACACCCTAATTCAGGTACAAAGAAGAATTACAGGAAAGTAAAAGGGAAAAATTTGGCAATTCACATAATAACTCTCTGGCAAGATATTAGAAGAGAAATTCAAAAAACAGCTAGTGCAATAGAAACTCCCTCTTTATATATCAGATAGCATACATCCACTCTAAGGTCGCCAAAGCCTCGGTTGGTAGAAGATCTAGGTGTTCCATCTTGATTTCTTCAAGGGTGAATGGCAAGGAGAGTTTTGTCGCTTCCTACCTCACGATGATTCTTTTTATTTTCCATGTCATATGACCTCTCTGTGGCAAGATAATTTTCATTACATCATGCCAATGACTGAGATATTTTAACTAGATTTACGTATGGTATTTGACACATTTTGAATATTTAAATTAAAATTCATTAAAAATATCGAGTAGTACAGTAACAAAACGATTTAGAGGGGGCATGATTTTTTGTAACCGGTCAGTTGGTGGGAATTCTAGTCGAGCAAAAGCTGATCTGGACTAATCATTATGTGCATTTATAAAGATCATACTATGATTTCTACCTTAAAAGAATTATTTGTACTGACCTAATCACATAGATTGGTTTATTATACACATTAGTTGATGAGGCTAACATGGTTTCTAACATAGGAATTGCAAGCAAACACAAAATGAAAATGAAGAGAACCCAAGATGAATTATATGTCTTATCTTGATGTTAATTAAAATTATATGTTAATTAAAATTAGGAAGTTACATAACTACGTTTTGATGATCAAGTTGTGCTACCAATGTGGAATTTCATGCAAGGCAATGAAGGCACGATGGGTAGGCAAGAGCACGTCGACTATTACCGGCAGGTTGCAGCGAGCCAGCGATGAGTTGAAGAAGTCTGACATCCTTGATTTTGTCCCATGCATGGCGGCGGGTGTGTGTATATGAAATCTGGCCACTAAGACCGATTTAGGAAGGCAATCATGCATCATGTGTAGGCTGCAAAAATTCTTTTTTTAGTGTGCTCCTTCTTGAAAGTTTATACTAAGTTACTCACACTAGGCTTCTAAAAATACACTATGAGTTGGGCTGAGTCGGGACACGGTAATGAGTTGAGTGGGGCATTTGGGGGTATACATAGCCCCAATTATAAGTGAATAGAGAAATACAAAGGGGCTAAGTTTTCTTAGCACAAATGATCAATTATACATAGGACGAATGAGTTGAGTGATGGTTCAAACCAAGGCTGAGCTTTGGTCATAGTGTTGTGGCAACCTGTTGTGTTGTCCCTTGTTTTCTCTAGCTATCATTTCAGTTTCTTTCCTTGTTTATTAAGTTCGTTTCAGCTGTGTGCTAGAACAGTCCAACGGAACTCCTCTATGCAATGAAATCAGTTACTAACTATGTTTTTCAAATAGATGGTTTTATGTTAGACAACCAAGGGAGGAGAAGGAAGAGGGTGGCACTAATTAAGTTAAGGTGTGATGTGAAGTAGATGTTGATTCATGTAATTGTCTAATAATGCAGCATAGGCCCATGTTGTAATGGTCGTGCACTTAGTATTTTTTTGATTTTTCTTGTGGGTGTTCTTATTGTAAACCTAGCAGAGCATCAACTATTTTGGAATGAAGGCTAGAAGACTGGCATCATCATTTACATTTTTTTTAAACAAAATGATGGAATAAGTTATCTAGAGTGTACGTGAATTGTAGTCAAGAGCGGACTCAGGGAAAAGCTGGAGATACCATATTCATGAGCCAACAAGGCAAGCATCCATATAAACTAATGTATGCACATAATTACTTCATTATTTTACATCATTAGGTGGAAGACCCACTCCCCCCTTGAAGGTTCCATTATCAACAGAACCCAAGATTCACAACCCAATGTAGTTACAAATTAGACCTACAAAAAACTAAAATGCTAAACCTTTGGCAATACACAAGTGAACTCGCCGCAACATATTGTAAGATAAATTCAAAAGGAGAAAGTACACCGGGTACCACAATCTCAACTCCCTCTCTCAAGATTTGATAGCACCCATCCACTTCAAGACTGCCAGATCCTCAATTCATAGAAGAAGTATGCATTATATCTTTGATATCTAAAGGATTGACTAGCAAGGAGGCTTTGATGGCTTCCTATCTCATGAAGATCCTTTTTATTTTCTATCTCATGTGACCTCTTCGTGGCGGTATAAGGTCCTTTACACCATTCCAAGGGCTAAGCTATGTTAACATAGATGTACACATGCTATTTGACACTTTTTGAATGTGTAAATTCAAATTAATTCAAAAAAATTGAATGATACCATAATCATTTTGGGGCCGCCAGGACTTCTCAGTGACTAATCGGTTACCGGATATTGCAACTCGGATAAAAAATACTTGATATAGATTAGCCATTACTCATATTTAGAAAGTTGCATAAAAATGATATTGTCAAAATAAAATAGTTTTAACTGAAATAATCAACCAGATTGATAAATTATGCACATAAGTTGACGAGGCTAACATCATTTTCAAAACAAAATTACAGAAAAAACAGAAAAATGAAAAATAAAAAACCCAGGATGACTTATCCAGATTAACTATATGTTAATTAACATCAGGGAATTGAACAATTGAGGTATGATGATGGAAGTGTGCTACCGATGCCTAATTATAACAATTGAATGCTATTTCAAAATTCTGTTCACGCCTATGGTCTGCATCTAGGCATGAACTGAAAATTATAAATAAATATATTTTAAATAAAATTAAATAATTAGGAATTCAAAATATACATGTGGGAAAGGTGCGTGCAAATTTTTATGGTGTTTGTACACCCGAGGAGGTCATGGAAAAAATAAATAATTTTTTGATGTTTGAGAAACTTAGAAAAAGAACACTGTTCGAAACCAATTTTTCATTTTTTGCGACAATCTCTCAAATGTCTAAACACAATAAAAATCTTCATGCACCTTGCACACATAAGAATCTTGGATGCCTAATTTTATTAGATTTTATTTACTATCTATTTTAAATTTACTATTCACTGGGAGCATATGAGCCCGAGCTCATCTTTGAATTAAGTAGATAGAGAAATTGAGTGTCTGGGGGCGGGCGGGGGGGGGGGGGGGGGGGGGGGGAGGAGGAGGGAATGTCCACATATACTTCTACATAGCTTTGAGTCTATAGAGGACGGTCCCAAAAATCTGACTCTTATACATTTCTTCGTAGATCTCTGAGACTCTGATTCAACTGCAATGAGGAAACTTTCATAAAGCTTAGGATCAAACTAGAAGACATTCAGAGGGCTTTAATTTTATTAGCGTTGGCTCACACGTGAACGCTATTGAATGTCGTTCGGAATTTCCGACCAGGGTGATTTGGAGGTTCCGCCGGTGCAGAGACTTGCACAAGTTCTTATGTGGCTCCCAATGGAATTGTTTTAGATGCTCTGAATGTGTTAGGGTTGGCAAAGGCTATCTCTCTGAATGATATGAGAGGACCCCAAATGAATTTCCGCTTGGTGGCTTCTACCGGCGTAGATAGCATGATATATAGTAGATAAACTGATTTAGGTGTTTAAGTATTGATCTCTACGCTTATAGCAATAAGAGATCCCCTTTTCATACTATCGGCTTACTTGTTGACTCAATGTGATCTTGGATAACTAAAGGCTATATAATTGTCCTTAGCCTTGCCAACACTTGTCCATGAAGAAGTAGAGGGGTCACCATCTATCTTCCTGAATAATCATTAGCCCCTTTAATCATGTTGAAATTTATAACCAAAATCAACCAAGGGAGGAATAGATAATCTTACACATATGTTTTTATTTATGTGGATAGTCTTGTTATTATTATCTCTTATGTGGTTACTACACTTTTGCACCTTCAGCAAGCATTCATTATCAAGTATATATATCACAGCCGCCTTTGTTTTTCCTTAACAAGGAAGCTCCTGGGAAGGGATGCCGCAGGATCATCTTTCGATAGCACAAGTATCATGATTTAATCCAATAAATCAGATAGTGTCATATCTTGTGACTCAAATCAGCATTCACCTTAAGCACATGAATCATCATTCCAAGAATAAAAATCAGCATAATGCATTTGCTGAGTGGCTCTGTGGTGGTGAGAAGACCAAATATTCCATGAATTTAAGAGATGAAATTGGCCGAATAATATCTCTACGTCTCATATAATAGCGCACATTACCCTGAGAAATAGGGTGCTGGTTAGATCTGTGCATTGGAAATCATGAATTTTTCAAGGCGCTATATCACAAAGCAGTCAATACAGTGAGTTTGTGCAACTCATATCACGTTTCAGTTTAAAACAGATGGAACAATACAATACGCTCTATCCTAGAAGAAATCCCATCCAGATAACGACCTTGCCGAATAATACTTGAAATACACTCTGAAAAAGAAATTACAGGGTACATGCAATCAAACTTAACTAAAACGAAGATATAGAGAATTCGAACAATTAACACTTAACGGAACAGCTAAACATTTAGGTGACCAGAGAACAACCCAGGCCTAATCCTAGAGCCTCAGGGTCAGATCAATACCATCTGTAGTCTCTTCCTGATCCACTCCACGGTGACCTCCATCTCCAGTCTGGCCGGCAAACCAGGCCGATACCGCAGATGACTGTTGAGCCAGAGCAAGGCCGACGCCGGTTTTCGATGGCAATGAAGGCGCCGAGAAGCAGGCCCATGGGCAGTAGTAGGCGCCAATGGTGTTGAAGACGGGAGCTCGGCCGCCAACATGGCGCCAAACTTTGCCCGACGACGAGGCCGGAGGAGGGTCTATGCGTGCCTTCTTGTTGACGGGGGGCGCCCAGCGGTGCCCGTGCGTCGTCTGGTGCTTGGACCGCCCCCGCACGGTCGTGAACGTGCGCGGGCAATACTCGCACTTGAACATGTCATCCTCGGCAGGGGTGGCCAGCCGCAGGGTAGTAGAGATCTCGTCGGCGGCGAAGGTGGGCACGGTGGAGTCCATTTTCGCAGAGAAGATTCAGAGACGTGCAGAACAGATCTTGTTGGCTTTGAGACGTACAGATCTGATGGAGTTCTTATAGATACGGGGAGGGATGGAGTTCTTAAGAATGGAAGAGAATAGATTACTCTCGTACATTTATCGCCTCTTAATTAAATAGATATTCTCTTAATGAGCTCATGAATTCAAGGAAATCAATTTGGATTCTGATTAAAGCAACTAAAATAGAGCTGAATCAATTTGGATTCTGACTAGAAAGGGCCATGCAGGTATGCTTTTGGGTACCGAGACAAAAAATATTGGACACCGGATGGTAACAGCAATTCCGACTAGATAAGGGGCAGGATGGAGGATTGGCTAAGAATGGAAGAAAACATGGTGCCGATCTTGTTTTTAGCAGTGCAATCATTCTCATTACTCTCTACAATTACTCATACTGTGCATTTATCGGATCTTAATTAAATATATTTTCACTTAATGAGCTCGTGCTGAATTAAATTTGACTCAGGAAATCCATTTGGATTCTGATGAGAATAATTTGTTCGCTACAGATTATGACACATTCTGACAATAATATCTCATCATACAAAACTGAAATGTAAATCACGTAAGGAATAATATCTCATCACACAAAACTGAAATGTAAATCACATAAGGAATAATATCTCATCACATAAAACTGAAATGTAAATCACATAAGCGAATAATTAGGAGGACAGGGAGATTAGTAGTACAGCTGTACTAACTACTAAGGGTATGTACAATGGGGGCAGCATTATACAGCTGCCCCAGCCTCCACATAGATATTTGAATCTGAAACCATCGTTTGAAATGTGAATAGTCCAACGCTGTAGACTCCCTAGTGGTTATGAAATGATAGCTGTCTTAATGTCTCTCGGCTATCTTCTCTTAAGCTACGTGGTTATGTAATCTCTGCTATACACTGTTTTTAATTTAAATAAAGCTTATTTACGTTCAAAAAAAAGTGGTACCGAGACAAAAAATATCTGTCATGAATAAGAAGCTAGAAAAATATTGTGTCCCTCATCATTGTTACAAAGTGTGTTGCAAAGTGCGTGTACCATGGTAGCAAGAAAGATTGCATGTTGCAACAAAATTTCCTTTTTTGCATTTATATGTGCATTTTCAATTTTTCTACCATTGCAGCAAAAATTGTGGCAGCAACTCTCGTCGTTGCTTGGTGGCAGCAAATTTGGTCGCGGTGGTAGCTTTCTCGTTCACGATTGCAGAAAATTTGCAGCACGTCATTGCCCGTCAAAGTTCATCGTTTTTGGTAGTAGAAAAAGTCGAGGGTCAGTGGTAGCTTTTCTCGTTATCTGTTTTTTGGTTGTAGCAAAAGTCGAGGGTCGGTGGCAGCTTTTCTCGTTATCCGTTGCAGCAAAAAAACTAGCACATTCATCGAGGGCCGCACTCTCTCAAATGGATTTGCCTAGCACTAAATTACATTTAGATATAACCGTTTGAGCGATAAATAATATACGTGGGCATATTATCATTTTTGTGCCATCCTTTCAAATGAATGTATTTAGCAGTAAAATACATCTAGATACATTCGTTTAGCAACAAGTAATATAGATTCGTGTAGTAACATTTTAGTATCAAGTTGTACATATATAGTAGCATTTAAATATCACAATTGCAGCATTGCTGGCCCGATTGGCCAAGGATCATTTACCTAAAATATAGTGGATTTGTAGAGGATGGGATTATATTTTAGGCAATGTGCTAGAGATATATATCTAATTAAGGCAGGCGTTCAATGCATTCTATGTAATCACACACATGAAACTTATCCCCAGCTGGATCGAGATTAGGCAGATTTTGCAGTAAGACTGCTCTGCTGCCAGTATCTCTGACCTAAAATATAGTGGATGGTTCTCCTAAGATGTGCACAAACCCTCCCCCTTTCCCCTGTTTCGGCGGCGTGATCCATCATCCATCCCTGGATTGTCTCCGCCTTGGCCGAGCACCAGCCACCTAATTCCTAGCCAGAAATCCATTTCTCACTCTCTTCCTCTCGAGACCATGGCGGCGCCCTCAGCTCTTCGGAGAAGTCCAAGACTGCTGGCGAGGTCGCAGGGCCGCATCACCGATCTGCCGGGCGACCTCCTGCGACGCATCGCCCAGCGGCTCCCGTCCGGCCAAGACGTCGCCAGCTTCCGGCTGACGGGGAGGGCCTGGCGCGACGCGGTGCCGCTCGGGGGCTTCGCTCCCCTTCTGATGCGGACGGACTCTCGGGACGGCAGCGCCACCTTCTACAGGCCCTCCGACGGCAAGGCCCTCACGACCAACCTCCCGGAGCTGCAAGGCAAGGTGGTGTGCGGCTCGTCGCGCGGGTGGCTGGCGCTGGTGGACGAGGCAGCCTCCGTGACCCTGCTCAACCCCTGCACCGGCGCCACCGTCGCGCTCCCGCCGGCCGACAACAATGTCGGGGCGGCCTGCTTTAGACCACTGTCCGTGGACGTCGACGGACGGTGGGTCGTCCATTCCTCTCCCAACTACAGCGAGGTGCGTGCCATGACTCTGAGCGAGATGAGAGCATTGCTATTCCGCAACATCGTCTTGTCCTCGCAGCCCGACTCCGGGAACTGCGTGGCCATGGCGCAGCTGTATTTATCTCGGCGCGTCGGCGTGGACACGGCGTGGACGGTATTTCATGCCGACCTGACGTGCAGCATCAGGTCGGTCCTCCACTGCCACGGCAGCACGTTCCTGGCCATAGGAGAATTCGTCGGAATCTCCATCTGCGACGTCGCCGGTGGCACTCCGAGCGTGATGCCGCTGCAGAAATGCCTCCGTCCGCCGGGAAGGATCAGCGCCTGCGGTTACCTACAGGTGAACGGGTGTTGCTTATCATATGTTGTACGTATTTGTTTTTTATCTGTTCGATGCTATATTTTTAGTTAATAAAAGCATTGTTTCTCAAAAATAAACTATAGGTGGAGGGCAAACTTCATCTCGTTGGCACCATGCTTCATAATTACACTCGCCACATCCGGGTCTACAAGTGTGATGTTTTCGCCGGAAAACGGATGTGGTCAAGAGTGAAGGACGTTGGCGACCAGACATTGTTCGTGTCAAATATCTTCATATCGGGCCATGGAGGAGCAAGCATTGCCGGGCTTACAATGAATTCCGTCTACTTCTCCGAGAATCTGGATGGGTGTCAAGAGGATCCAGGCCATGAGTCAGAGATATTCAGCATAGGCAATGGCAAGTCAAAATTTTACAGTAACAAGGTAAAGGTCCAGGGTTTTTCGGAGGCTCTTTGCTGGATTCAGCCGAAACCGAATCTATGGACACAAGGTAGTATATCTCGGTCCAATTGAGAACCTAACATAGACATTATTGCCAACATCTTGTACTGCTACAGTTGTGCTCATTGACCAAATTTCTAGACTTGTTTGTTGTCTAAAATTAGTTGTATATTTTATTGTAACCATATTATTTGGCATGGTACGACAATTGTTCGAATCGATTTTGACTATAGTTTTTTATGATTATTTCAGGAGAACAGGCTAATGCCTCGGTTCAACATCACTCACAAGAAATCAAGCACTTTCTGAGCCTTGTGTGCCATGCAGCAAGAAGGGTTGAGTAGCAACATCATAGGTCCTTCGTTTATGAACATTAAGATTCAGTTTGGACTCAGTTATGCTACTACCACTATCGTTTTTCTGAACCAACATCTGTTTTATTTCTGGTTTCTCTCTAAGAGAACACATCTATATATATTCTATGGTTTGAGTGTTGAAGCATTTGGAAGTTGATCTTGTTATGTTCTTGTTATATGGATTTTGAATGGAGTGGTAGCATTTTGTAATCCAGGATTATTCTTAGGGTGAACTGCAATCCTCTTTTTCACTAATTAACGCAAACTGCCAAACATTGCTATGGCCTGAAACCTAACTTGAATGTTTGATACACGATATTTTATCTTTATATCAAATAGGAAATCCTTGATATGATGGCCAATGTTTACATTTGTACAAAACATGCAGGTATCGGTTTTTCTCTAGAATTTTCCCAGAAATTATCTACCCAGGAGTTCTCAAGTATGTTGGTGTGAATCATATACAAAAACACATAGTTTGAAATCAATATACGTGAATGAAAAAACATAAAATAAACAAAACATGGTTTCCTGCTGATTTTACAGTCTACTAAAAATAGTTTAAAATTTCTTCTTGGCGAACATAAAATTAAGAAATTGTATCAAAGTGTTGTATTCTTACCTTCCCTTGGTACAGTGTCTCTAGCCAGAATTTTAACTTCCTTGTATTTTCTTTTCGCAACATCTTATAAAGTGTTTCAATATTAGGGACAAGAATTTGATGTGACATAAATTTGATATTATTATATTCATATTCAGCAGTACTTATTTGTAGTTCTGAACTTGTGAATTTGTATCGAAACTTAACCAAATACAAAACTTATTTTGGAACAAAGGATTTATTAGTCAATTTATGGGTGAAATAATTTTATTCAGTTTGATTTGATAGAAATAGCTTCAGATGACAAGGAACCAAGAGACTTAACAATTTATCAGTCTATGTTCTATCTATCTATTACATACTAAAATCAGAAAGCAGATCTAAAATAGGTAAATATGCTAAGAAAATCCCACATTAATCAGAAACATCTGGTCATAGCTTTAACATAACATGAAACCACAACCGATTGATCTTGATCATATATTTACAACATTAAGGTTAAATAAAATTACCCACCTATGTCATCAAATAAAAAACTTAGTATTTTGCTTTTCCTCTAAACATATGACAAATTATATCAAAAACTTATTTTCTCCTGAATCTTTTCATCACCGTGTTGCCTCTTCGTGGATCTACCAATATTTCTCCTCATGCCGCCACCAATTTTGGCAAGGGCGCCTCAATGCTCCTCTAATATCTCAACATGCTCTTATTATGCGCTCGCTCTCATCTCAGGTGCACATCGCATATCCCTTGTATGCCAAACACTCTGCTCTTCGGTCTACTCCCCAATACAATCCGCTAGGTTTTAGCCACACCATGGTCCATCAGGAAGAAGAACCGGTTGATCTCCCATGCTATCAGGGGACTCCATGTGCTACCTGTCCTCATGTGCGTCACACTGACCTTACCACCTCAATGAATGTCCACACAGGTGCCAGATAATCCTTGTGGTAGCAGCCATGATGCTCCCTTAGATAGATGTACCTGGCCCTCTTTACTGTCGTACTCGTATAGAGGCTGCCCCACTTACCCCATCAACGACAAGTTGACATACGTGCTTAGATCCATGATAACATACCAACAAGTAATGCATGTTACTGATTCTTAGTTATTCTATGAACTTTTAATTTAGTGCACACTATTTTGATGAAGAAATATGCAACCTCGATTGAACTCAGTTTCATGAATAATTTCTACTTTTTGTACTTTGTTGTGGTATGCATATAAAGATAGGTTGGTCAGATTCTTTTGGTTTATGAATTATGCGCCCCTGACTTCTCTTCACGTTTTTATGGTTTCCTTATTGTTAGTCTATATTAATTGAACATTCTATTGACTGGAGTGATGTAATATTGATAGAACATTTTCCAATATTATGTTTATGTTATATTGATAGAACATTTTCCAATATTATGTTTCATCTCAAATATTATTGTTATTACTGGAGTGATGTAATTCATCAGTGTTTATTAGTCTTTAACTCCGAAAAGTGTCTCTTTATGGCTAATGAAGGTATTGTTCTAGGGCACCGGATCTCCAAGAGACGTATTGAGGTCGAACAGGCCAAAGTGGCAGATATTGAAAAGATGCCATGCCCCTTCGATATTAGTGGTATTCTCGGTCATGCTGGTTTCTATAGAAGGTTTATTAAAGATTAATCAAAAAGTGAGTCCCCTTACTAATATTTGCAGAAAGATGTTCCTTTTATTATTTTTATGATATGATTGTAAGGAAGCCTTTGAAAATTTCTAGAAGGCTTTTATATATTCTCCTATAGCACAACCACCTAACAAGAATTTACATTTCAAGATTATGTGTGATGCTAATGACATTAATGTAGGTGATGTACTAGATCAAAGAGCTCAGAATGGTGCATGGAAATCTCCTTCAGACCACAAAATGGTGAGCAATAGCCCATGAAATTATGAATCGGCCAAGACTGCGAGTTTAGTGACCTTCCCATAAGCAGACACTGGGTTTCCTCAAATGTAGAAATTGCCACGAGACCCCAAAACCGGAAGCAATAGCCCATAAAGCTGGCTCGGATCGGCCAAAATTTACAACACTACTGCAGGTTGTTCCTAATTTTCGGCCAGGTGGTTTGGAGGTATCACCAGTGCATAAAGGCTTGCACAAGTGCTTATGTGGCTCTGGTTGGAATTGTCTTGGAGTCTCCGGATGGCTTAGGGTTTGCAAATGAATTTTGACTTGGTGGCTTCTAGCGGTGTAGATAGAATGAGATATAGTAGAGAAATCGATTGAGGTTTGTAAGTGATTTTTTAGTTTGATCTCTAAGCTCATATCAAGAAGTGGCCTGGTTTGATACTATCGGCAAACTTCTTGATTCAATGTGATGTTGGGTAACTAAAGGCTATAAAGTGTGTTCTTAGCCTTGCCAACACTTGTCCTTGAAGAAGTAGAGGGGTCACCATCCTTGTCTCTAGTTGCAACCTTTACATACTATATATGAAATACACTTGAATAATCATTAGTCACTTTAATCATGTAGACATTTATTACCAAAACCCACCAAGGGGGTAATATATACACTCACACTAATGTTATTATTTATGCGGATGATCTTGTTATTATTAGCTCCTTCTTCAGCTAACATTCATTATAAAGTACTCCCTCTGTAAATTAATATAAGAAGTTTTAGATAACTAAACTAGTTATCTAGAACATCTTATATTATTTTACGGAGAAAGTATATATCATGGCCGCCTTTGTTTTTGCTTGGCAATAAATTATCCTGGGATCCAAGATGATCATCCTTCCACGACACAAGTTATGTTTTTGTTTCAATAGGTCAGATATTGTGATCTCTTGCGAGTTGCGACTCAAATCAGCATTCACCTTCAGAACACCAATCACCTTAAGCTCATATTAACCTTATAAATAGGGTACCCGTTAGACCTGTGCATTGAAAATCATGAACTTTCTTGAAGGCGATGTCACAAAGCAAAATACAGTACACACAAAAAACTGGATTCACATAATGTATACAACTAGTTGAATCACTCATGAAATTATGCAGGGTAGTCATTATGCATCTTACTTATGTTCCATACAATTGATTAAATCTTTGATGTGTGGCCGCTTATAAATATCCCCCAAACAATATATATCTTACTCATATATATAATATATTGGCTTTTTCCGAACTATCATGGAAACTATTAAAAACTATGCACAAAAAGAGAATTCAGATGGAACATAAACTTTAACTGCATGTGGTTATTTTTTGTATTCACTTTGATGGTATGCTTCACTATTAAAATTTTGGGGGATATTTATAGGTGGCTGCACATCAAAGATAATCAACAGAATGGAACATAAGTTGTAGTTTGTATATTTGAATACACTCTGAAAAAATAAATCACTGGGTACATGCAATTGCAGCGATACATGGACCAATAGCAATTTGCTTAACTAAAACGAGAAACAAAGAATTGGAACAATCAAACTTAACAGAACAACGAAACATTTAAGTGACAGCAAAACTACCCAAGCCCTAATCCTAGAGCTTCAGCGTCAGATCAATCTCCTCGGCGGTCTCTTCCTGATTCATTTCAGGCAGGCCATGCCAGTATCCATGGTGACCTCCATCTCCAGTCTGGCCGTAGCCGCCGGCAACCCACGCCGACACCGCAGATGACGGTTGAGCCGGAGCAAGGCCGATGCCGGTTTGCCACGGCGATGAAGGCGGCACGAAGGAGGCATAGGGGTAGTAGTGGGGAAAAAACAGGTTCTCGTGCAGCCAAGCACTGCCCAAGGCGATGGCGTCGGACGACGAAGCCGAGATGGGCGGCGACGGCCAAGCGGGAGCGGGAGAAGGGTCTATGCGTGGCTTCTTGTTGACGGGGGACGCCCAGAGGTGCCTGTGCGCCGTCTGGTGCCCGGAACGCCCCCGCAAGGTCGTGAAGGTGCGCGGGCAATGCTCACACTTAAACTTGGCCTCCTTGGCAGCGGTGGCCAGCCGCAGGGTCGTAGAGATCTCGCCGGCGGCCATGGTGGGCACGGTGGAGTCCATTTTTGCGGAGGAGATTCAGAGACGTAGTACAGATCTTGTTGTGTGCTTTGGCTAGCTGCTTGCTTGTAATAGAACTGATCTGGTGGAGTATTTATATTGACGGGGCGGGATTGGATAAGAATGGAAGAGAGCAAGATGGCGGTGTTGTTTTTAGCAGTGCAGTCATTATCGTAACTCCTACCATTACTCGTATTTATGTCCTCCTAATCTAATATATATTTTCTTTTAATAGTAACCTTGTTATGAGATCAATTTGGATTATGATTAGATAGGGCCATGCAGGCAAGATTTTGGATACCGAGCGAAAAATAGTGGCCTGCTTCCCCGCCGGTAACCAAAAATCTCAGTACCTCACGAGATGTATATTTTCCTTGTGCATATTTCCGCGGCTATTCGTGGATCAGTTTCTTTTTCAAAACTCCCGCTATCTACCCAGACACGGCAGATTTCATCTTTTCCCTTAGCGACATGCATCATGGCCGTATTCTTCTGCTCTTACACCCATCCCTAGTCGTTGCAAACGCAACTGTAAAAACCGCTCTCCCTGTGCCAGGCTGCCTGTTCCTGGGCCCATGGTCGTTGGGGTTGCGCAGCTACTACTATCGTGCTGCCCTGCTCCTACTGCCGCCTAGGTCCTATCTACTCTGGAGTTTAGGCGAATTTTATCTAGGTAGAAAATTTAAATAAAAAAACATTCGGTAACCTCTCGATATGTAGGATGCATGTAGGTAGCTCTCGCGATTCGGGAGACGACGCCACATCGCCCCTCCTCTGCCGACCCTCCCCCCTACTCCTGTACCACCGCCACTGTTGCGCCCTCACATCTGCTCTCCGCACCTTCAACACATCCCTCAACCTCCCCAAGCGGGTTTCACCTCCCAATCCCTTGCTCCTTAGCTCTCAGTGTCTAGCCGTGATGCCGGGAACCTGTGTTCACCGGCTCACCACGGTGCGGCATTCTAGGGCTTCTTTCGGGAAAACTTTCTGTCTCATGTTGCTCCCGCTTGCTTTGATGTCGGTTGCCTGCCTGGTTCATACTTTCGCATCTCTTTGTGCGTCAACCTCCTTTCCAAATTTCTATCACCAACACCATAAGGGTCGACTTCATCCTCTCCTTCAACGACATGTGCCATGATTGTATCCCCCCACACTTCCACCTCTCCCTAGAGATAGCGCAACAACTTCTCAAACCTCTCATGTCCCACCTAGTCCAGGTTTCTATGTTAGAATATTTGTTCATGGGTCGGTGGCTTTTGGGTGATGCGCGGCAACTGCTATCGTATCTCCCTCGCTCCCTCTGTCGCTTAAACTTAAAGTGATGTGGTGACACGGAGATACATCGGATGTAATCGCCCATGTTATATCCTCATAAATGATGCATCACCCGTCCACCTACCACACCTAGCCACGGTCCATGTGAATCGATCGCAACCTCCCATGCTTGCTCCCCTCCCGAAAGAAATCCTCTCCTACCACGCTCCTATGCGCAGCTGGCCTCATAACCTTCCTAGTCATACCTTCTCAAACAAAATAGTGATGGCATGAAGAAGTCAGATCTCCTTGATTTTGTCCCATGCGTGGTGGCAGGTGCGTGTATATGCAATCTGGCCACTAAAATTGATTTAGGAAGGCAATCATGCATCATGTGTAGGCTGCAAAAATTCGTATTGTTTAGTGTGCTCCTTCGTGAAAGTTTAGACTAACATTAGGCTTCTAAAAATACAATATGCGTTGGGCTGAGTCGGGGCACATAATGAGTTGAGTGGGGCATTTGGGAGTAGGTCATGGCAAAAATAAATAAAATTGTGATGTCTGATAAACTTAGAAAAAGAACATTGTTAGAAGACATTTTTTTATTTTTTGCGACGATCTCTCAAATGTCTAAACTCAATAAAAATCTTCATGCACCTTGTGCACATAAGAATCTTGGATGCCTAATTTTATTTAGTATCTATTTAAATTTTACTATTCACTGGGAGCATATGAGCCCGAGCTTATCTTTGAAATTTTGCACTGTAAGTATATGGAGAAATTGAGTGGGGGGGGGGGGGGGGGGGAGTGGATGTCCCCATATACTTCAACATGGCTTTGTTCTTGGGTTGCTTAGTTTTGAATCCCTGCTTGTGTGCTTCACAAGATAATATCCACCATACTCAAACTCCCATAGGATGGATCTTTGGATACGGAGAGCTTGGGTGTTTGAATGATGGGATGGAGAAAGCAAAGAGGAGAAGAGAGATTCAAAGGTTTGGCATGGATGTTCAAGTAAAATGCCATTTGAAATAAGCAGCAAAATTGAAGTTCTAACTCGCAAGTGGATGTTTGAAATGAAGCAGTTGAGTAAACTGGTGGGATAGATGAGTCTATAGAGGATGGTCCCAAAAATCTAGTTGATATACATTTCTTTGTACATCTTTGAGACTCTGACTGGACTGCAATGCGGAAAATTTCATAAAGCTTAGAGGATCAAACCAGAAGACATTCAGAGGGATTTGATTAGCATTGGCTCACATGTGAACACTATTGAATGTCGTTCGGAAAGGGTGGTTTGGAGGTTCCACCGGTGCATAGAGCCTTGCACAAGTTCTTATGTGGCTCCCAATGGAATTGTTTTAGACGCTCCGAATGTGTTAGGGTTGGCAAAGGCTATTACTCTGAATGATATCAGAGGATCCAAATGAATTTTCACTTGGTGGCTTCTAGCATTGTAGATAGAGTGACATATATTAGATAAACTGATTTAGGTGTTTAAGTATTGATCTCTAAGCTTATAGCAATAAACGATCCCATTTTCATACTATCGGCTTACTTGTTGACTCAATGTGATCTTGGATAACTAATGGCTATTTAAGTGTCCTTAGCCTTGCCAACACTTGTCCATGAAGAAGTAGAGGGGTCACCATCTTCTTTCCTAGTTGCAAACTTTACAAACTATATATGAAATATACCTAAATAATCATTAGCCCGTTTAATCATGTTGAAATTTATCACCAAAATCAACCAAGGAGTAATAGATAAACTTACACATATGTTTTTATTTATGTGGGTAATCTTGTTATTATTATCTCTTAGGTGGTTACTACACTTTTGCACCTTCTTCAGCAAGATTTCATTATCAAGTATATATCACCGCCGCCTTTGTTTTTCCTTAGCAATGAAGCCCCTGGGAAGGGATGCAACAGTATCATCTTTCCATAGCACAAGTATTGTGATTTGATCCAATAATTCAGATAGTGACATATCTTGTGACTCAAATCAGCATTCACCTTAAGCACATGAATCACCCTTCCAAGAATAACAATCAGTAGAATGGATTTGCTGAGTGGTTCAGTGGTGGTGAGAAGACCAAATGTTCCATGAATCTAAGAGATGAAATTGGCCAAATAATATCTCTATGTCTCATATAATACCGCATGTTACCCTTAGAAATTGGGTACCGGTTAGATCTGTGCATTGGAAAACATGATTTTTTGTAAGGCGGTGTCACAAAGCAGTCATCAATCAATGCTAAATACAGTGAGTTTGTGCAACTCAAGTTTCAGTTTAAAACAGATGGAACAATACAATGCGCTCTATCCTAGAAGAAATCCCATCCATATAACTACCTTGCTGAATAGTACTTGTAAAGTTGAAATACACTCTGGAAAATAAATTAAAGGGTACACGCAATTGCCCGGGTACATGGACCAAATGCAATTTACTTAACTAAAACAAAGATATAGGGAATTCGAACTACCAAACTTAACGGAACAGCTAAACATTTAGGTGACCACGGAACGGATCAACCCAAGCCCTAATCCTAGAGCTTCAGCGTCAGATCAATCCCGTCGGCAGTCTCTTCCTGATCCACTTCACGCAGGCCATGCTGGTGTCCACGGTGACCTCCATCTCCAGTCCGGCGGCTACCGCCGGCAACCCCCGCCGACACCGCAGATGACTGTTTAGCCAGAGCAAGGCGGACGCCGGTTTTCCCTGGCAATGAAGGCGCCACGAAGCAGGCCCAGGGGTAGTGGTGGGCGCCAAAGGTGTTCTCATGGCACCAGACGCTCCTCAAGGCGGTGGCGTCCGGCGACGAAGCCCAGATGGGCGCCGGCGACCAAACCCGAGGAGGGTCTATGCGTGCCTTCTTGTTGACGGGGGGCGCCCAGAGTTGCCTGTGCGCCTTCTGGTGCCCGCACCGCCCCTGCACGGTCGTGAACGTGCGCGGGCAATACTCACACTTGAACTTGGCCTCCTCGGCAGGGGTGGCCAGCCGCAGCGACGTACAGACCTTGTCGGCGGGGAAGGTGAGCACGGTGGAGTCCATTTTTGCAGAGGAGCTAGATTCAGAGACGTGCAGCTCAGATCTTGTTGCCTATGAGACGTACAGATCTAATGGAGTTCTTATAGATACGGGGCGGGATGGAGGATTGGCTAAGAATGGAAGAAAACATGCTGGCGGTGTTGTTTTTAGCAGTGCAATTATTCTCATAACTCTCTACAATTACTCGTACATTTATCCACTCTTAATTAAATAGTAGTATATTTTCTCTTAATGAGCTCATGCATGAATTAGGAAATAAATTAGAATTCTGATTAGAAAAGGGCCATGCAGGTAAGCTATTCGGTACTGAGACGAGACCCCAAAAAATAGGATACCCGAGCGTAACAGCAATTCCCACTACCTCACAAGACCAAAAATAGAATTAATTTTGAATAAAGTTTTGATGAATTTCATTTGGAGTGGAAATTTATTCAAAAATATGCGGTTACCGTCGATATCTTGGATGCAGGTAGGTAGGTCTCGTGACTCAGGAGGCGACGCCCCGTCGCCCCTACTCCTCTGCCACCGCCACCATTGCGCCTTCTCGCTAGCTCTCTGTGCCTTCAACACATCCCTCAATCTCCTCGCACAGGTTTCACCTCTGAGTGTCATCCTCCTTAGCTTTTAATGTCTGGCAGTGATGCAGGGAACCAGCGCTCACCGGCTCGTCCTAGTGCGGCTTTCTAGAGCTTCGCTCAGGAGCACTTTCTATCTCATGTTGCTCACACCTGCTTCGATGTCATCCACGCTCTGGCTCCAACCTCCCCCCCCCCCCCCTTCTTCAAATGAATCCAACAAAATTTGATACATCCCTCTAAAAATTAAACTAGTTCAACACGTACAATACAAGGAAATGAACCCACTACTTACCTTAATTGAACCTAACAACCGATATTTGTAGCTAAGCCCATGGGGAGCGGCGACGCGGCATGGTCAAAGCATGATGAGTGTTGGATATGTTTTACTTGGTTCGGGACCAAGGGTGTACTCCCTCACAAGACCAAAAATAGAATTAATTTTGAATAAAGTTTTGATGAATTTCATTTGGAGTGGAAATTTATTCAAAAATATGCGGTTACCGTCGATATCTTGGATGCAGGTAGGTAGGTCTCGTGACTCAGGAGGCGACGCCCCGTCGCCCCTACTCCTCTGCCACCGCCACCATTGCGCCTTCTCGCTAGCTCTCTGTGCCTTCAACACATCCCTCAATCTCCTCGCACAGGTTTCACCTCTGAGTGTCATCCTCCTTAGCTTTTAATGTCTGGCAGTGATGCTGGTTCCGGGAACCAGCGCTCACCGGCTCGTCCTAGTGCGGCTTTCTAGAGCTTCGCTCAGGAGCACTTTCTATCTCATGTTGCTCACACCTGCTTCGATGTCATCCACGCTCTGGCTCCAACCTCCCCCCCCCCCCCTTCTTCAAATGAATCCAACAAAATTTGATACATCCCTCTAAAAATTAAACTAGTTCAACACGTACAATACAAGGAAATGAACCCACTACTTACCTTAATTGAACCTAACAACCGATATTTGTAGCTAAGCCCATGGGGAGCGGCGACGCGGCATGGTCAAAGCATGATGAGTGTTGGATATGTTTTACTTGGTTCGGGACCAAGGGTGTACTCCCCCCCCCCCCTCTCTAATCCAAGGTGCCAAATGGTTTTCTTATCTGGTGTTGGTCACTCCTAACCCTAAGTCCACCTCGTGACACAAACACAAAACCCATTACACTTGTTTACATTTTTGTTGCTAGACCACATCATTGTCACCTCCGCCGAAATGATCACACATGGCCGGAGGTTAATGTGGATTTTATGTTGGGAAAAGAGGTAGGCTACGTTGTTGTAGCAAACGCAAATTATGTCAATATTAGTTTCTGTTCAAGGTGCTTCAACTAAATTGTTGCGCCTATTTTTCGAAATTGTTGAAAAATGGAAAATAAAAAGAGATTGAAGTTATGTCTAGAAACATTGTACCAATGCAAGGTAAGAATACAACACTTTGATACACTTTGATGTACCAATGCAGCATGATAAGCGAGTCTATGGTTGCGATGACAAGCAAATCTGTGGTCAAAGGAAAGAAAAAAAGTTAAAGGATACAAGACTGTGGTCGATTTTAGTCACATTTTAGTACAGTTTTCAACCACGATATTGTACAGTTTTAAAATAAGGATTTCTCCCCGAAATAAGTGAAAAGGGAGAAAACCTGTGATAGATTTCAGCCACGGTATAGTACAGTTTTCATACACATGTTTCATTCGGAAAAAAAGTGAAAAAAAACATGACAAATTTATGCCAGAATTTAGTATAGTTTTCACTTTTTGGCCATAATTTAGTACCGTTTTCAGGCACAGATTTCGCCCGAAAAAATGTTTGTAAAAATATATCAACATTGGATCTAGTTTCAAGGATCTTCACATAAGAAACACAATGATGAAAATAGTTCATGATTTGAACGCATGATATGAGAGGTACATCATTTTGAAAAAATGAATCTACAAAAAAAGCACAAGCAGCCCACCTCCCATCCTCACGCGCGAGATTGAAAAAGCAATCAAAACTTTAGTTTCGAGAATTAGCAACCATGTGTTATACCAGTTATCATCATCAAAGTGAAATGTAACCTTTACAAAGCTATCCTCCAATTAGTGATCTCGGGCTACCTCTTTTTTTTTGCACTGGGCTACCTCTCCTAATGATTGAAGCGACAATGTCAACGCCTCATTTTGCCTGAGTTTTTTTCATGTTTCAATCAATCCTTTGTTTTTATGCTATTTCATGTTTCCTCCTTTTTTATTTTTGTTAAGCTTACCGTTCATTTTTTTCTCATTTTCTTTTGCAAAACCATTTATACATGAAATTGTCGGGAAATGTTTATTAAGTTTTAAAAACTGTTTATTGTCTGTAAAAAATGCTCATCAGCTATTTAAAAGTGTTCTTTATGATTTTTAAAGTGTGTATTTTTGAAAAATATTCCTCACTAATACTTTCTTTTGTGCATCTTGAAAATGTTTCACAATGAATGTCGAAATTTTTTGTCATATTTTCAAATATCTTTATTTTTTACTTTTTATTGTTTAGTATATTTTATTTGAAAATGTTCAACATGTATGTTAAAACAAAATTGATGTAGATCTACAAAATGTTCACTGTGTAAATCATCGTGTGTGTTAAAAACATGTTTGCTCTTCATCTAGAAATTATTCATCGTGCATTTTAAAATTTTCAATCATGTTTAAAAATAATCATTACATTTTTATACAAATAATTTTTAAATATTCATCGTATCTGTTAAAACAATTTGTTGCATACATATAGAAAATGTTTACCGTGTATTTCACTAATGTTTCTTATGTTATAAAATAAAATATTACATTTGAAAAAAAACAGCATACCAGCATACATTTTTAAACTAATTGTCGTGTATCTTGGAAATGTTAATCAGATATTTCAAAACTATCTACGGAGTAATTTTTCACATTGTTTATTTTAGAAATATGATGAATCTTTTTGAAGAAATACGTGTACTCTTTTAAAAAATGATTAACATATATTAACCCAAGAACACTTCTAAATTTTCAAGAACATTTTTTACAATCTGATCATCATTTTCTTTTAAAGTGTGAAATTACTTACAACTTTTTGAACATTTTCAATGTTTCTATCATATTAAACTAAATATATTAGTCTTGAGAACAAAAGTTTATGTTAAACGATATGGAAATTTATTTTAGTTACACTACATATTAAAATATTTGTTTTCTTTAGAAAATATTAAACCATTTTAGAGAAATATTTACATGCTTCGAATGATTGATTATTGTTTTAGTCTTTTCAGTATTCTCGGATCATTTGGGTATTTTTGGAGCATTTTGGATTGCTTGGTGGTACTAAAGCTCATAAACAAATATGTTATAGGCGGCAGGAGAAACTGAGTCACTAGGGACGTGTTTGGTTGCCCACATCCAGTCCAACCAGCCCCTGGCGGAGAGAAAACGGGATGTTTGTTACCTGTGTTCACTGTTGGACCTGCATCTCATTGAACTTAAAGCAGTCCTTAGCTAGACCCGCTAGGAACGGTTGAATCGGCCGTTTCCAGCCAGCTAGGCTGAGTCGAGCGCAACTTGCGGGCCCCTTTGGCACGAGGACGTGCGATTTTATGTATGTGTGTTTCTCCTACCTGCATTAAGCTCTTCACTAATCTCCTTTCTTCGCCCTCCCTTCTAATCAACATAACGGTGCTTTGATTCAAGATAAACTATACATGAAAAAGATGCACATTAATGTTATAGTTCCATTTAGACTATCGGTTTGTAGTTTCGTCTATCGTAGATGCTCAATTTTGTCTTCACAGTCGAGCTATTTCCTTTGACCGGCAGCTTCATCTCGCGGTATTACAGAACTTTCGTGTTGGAGGTTTTCTGTTTTGACGTGGGTGTACATACACATGTGTATGTGTCATTTGTTTTAATGTCACTACTTAATATATGTGGCGTGTCAGCGGCGTTCCTCTCGGCCTCCTCACTCGCATCCCACTGCACTTGTGTCATCATCGGCGTCGTTCCTCTGGGTCTTCTTATCGGGGGGATTATTCGTGGCTAAGACCCAGCCAGAAGGCAGCACCCGAAAAGGAAGACTCGGCTAGAAGACATGTTCTGAAGAGAAGACCCGGCCTTCTACAGTACCGGCAGGGGTTCTCCTACAACAAGCTTTTAAATGGCCTGCATTGCAACGCATGCAACCAAACAATATGCAGGTGTTGGTTTTTACCTACATTTGCTCAACCAGGCTCTGTGAAGAACATTTGCAATGCAGAAAAAAAGCAAATGACAACCAAACACATCCTAGAAACTTCGGGCATGACTCTGTTTCACATAATTTAATTTAATTTTGAGTGGAAACCCCAAGCCTTATTGATTAATATTCTTCACAAGGGTATACAAACTGGGTCGTGAGGTTGTCGAAATCAAACATGGCGACCTGGACCCAACAAATGACTAAGCTTAGCTAGTTTATGAGCATCACAATTGGTCGAAAGACCAACAAAATAAATGACACAATTATGAAAATAATATTTCCTAACTTCTATTTATTTGATAATTGCACCGTAAACTCCGCCTTCTCCCTTGTTTATGGTGCTTGGTAAATGGGCTGGTCCATATACTTTTTAGTGTATTTCAGAAATGAAAAACATTGGATTTAACGTATTTGAAAAATGTTTGGGACGTATTAAAAAAATCCAATTGAGTGTTAATTAAAAAAATTAAATTAATATTTGAAAAATTAAATGTATACAAAATGTAAAATGTGTATGAAAAAAATAGATATTAAAAGATCTCTTTGTAAAAAGTGTTAGTCATACAGTAGTATTTTAAAAATATAAAAATTGTATTAAATTTCCTTTATACATAAATAAATAGTTTATATGAAAAATATAGACATAAAAACATATATTATGAAAATATAATCATGTTTCAAAAAATAATTAAACGTGCATACAAGTAATGTCTTATATGTAGGCAAAAATGTATGAAAAAATATGATTTTACAAAACAAATTATTAACGTAATTATAAAATATTAAGACGGATGAATAAAAAATGTCGACATACAAATCATATGATTTAAAATTATGCCAACTTGCTAAAACAACCCATTATTTAGTAGCTCATTCTAGCCGAGCTCTCATTTCTAGGTGGTCTAGTAATCCACAACCGATGTATATACATTAGAGCTACAATGTAGAATATTTATCCTGCATCCCTAGTAAAAAAATCTTACAATTTTGTATAAAATTCATAATTTTTGAATAAATATTTTTCTAGGCAAGTCATTGTTTTACTATAATGTTCTAAAATATGGTATTGTCTACAAAATGTTTTGCTATATTTCAAAAAGGTTACTAAGGATTCTAAATTCAGCTATGCTATCTACATTCACTTTAGAATAATGTTGCAATATACATGTAGCTACTTTACACTAGTTGTGGAAGAGTTTTCATACACAAGCATATAGGCGAATCAGAGTAATTAGTCACACACACAAAACAACAGCCAAGGAGCACATCGAATTCCCCATCCCACATAAATAAAATTATAGTTGAATTAGCCTACCGGAGGACAAAAATGTTCGTCGAAGTTCGGCCTGGCAAAGGCGGCGATAAAAATCCAATAAAAAACCTCTGGTGGATTTTAGGCCAAATGGATATATGGCTTAAGGGGAGTCGGGGGCACCACGGAGGTGGTGTGCCCCCTGGTTGCCACCCCTAAGGGGCGCACAGCGGCAGTGCATGGGGCCTTGGTGAGGCCATTGGGCCCATCCTACGGCTTGTGGCATGTAGAATCCTCCGATGATCAATTCCCTAGTGGCACGCCGAAACAGCCTCCAGATTGGTTCGTCAACGTTCAGGAGTGTGCGGTGGAGAAAACAGATAAAGGGTTGCGCTCTCCGAAGTTTCCGATTTACGAAGATTTATAGCGAAAGAAACAAGGAAAATGAAGATGAGGGGGCAAAAGTTTGGAAAGAACTACTCGTGCATCACCATGGAGGCAACAAGGTAGATGTAGAAGCCTCCTGTGGTCGATTCCCCCACCAGCGGCACACCAAAAACAACTCCAGATTGGTTCGTCGAGATCCAGGAACGTGCGGTGGTGGAAACATGAGAAGGGTTGCGCTCTCGAGCATTTCCGATTTAATTAAAATTTATAGCGAAAGAATCTGAGGAAACGGAGTCGAGGGCGCCACACGGGTAGGTGGCGTGGCCACCACCACCCCCCCCCCACCCCCACCCCCATGTCGCGCCACGTGATCGTGTGGGGGCCTGCAAGATTCCAGGAGCCACCCTTCCGGTAGGTGTCGCGGCCACCACCACTCATGCCGCGCCATGTGACCGTGTAGGGGGCTGGAAGATTCCAGGAGCCCCCCTTACAATAGGTGGCCTCTACTACTCCAGAAATAATCAGGAAAAATCCACTAGTTATTTTTCCTTTGGACAAATTTATTTTTATGTTAAATATAAAAATAAGCAGAAAACAGAAGCTAGTCTGAGCACTAGGTTAGTAGGTTAGTCCAAATAAATCATATAAAATGATATAAAATGCTATTCAAAGTGTATAAAATTGATTTCATAATAGCATGAAACAATCAAAAATTAAAGATATGTTGGAGATGTGTCAGATACCTTAGGCATTAGCCATGAATCGTCTCTTTCAATTCCTTCATTTGGTGTGTCAAATAGATCATAGGACTTGGAGGATACAAGAGCAATTCCAGCAACACCTTCACCTTGAATACAGTCGGAGTTGGAGTGATAACTTCTCTCAGAGTGGTTGTTGGATTCGAGCTCGGATACCCATTCACCAACATGATCTTGGGGTCTTTTTATTGAGTATCTCTTGATATGCTAGTCCCTTCTCTCTCATTCCGTACTTCTCCAGGATGGTCTTCGTTCATATCTATCTTCTCTACTTCTTCAATCATCTTTTCTCTTGGGAGGTAACGTACAGTCACTAGAGAAGTGCATGGGTTTTCCACAATTGTAGCAATTGTGATCACGACTTGAAGCTCTTTGCTCATCATATCTTGAAGATCCTAGCTCAACATATCTTAACTTTGATTGGCTTCTCTTTTTTCCTTTGTTCTTATATAACTTGTTGAAGTTTGTAACCATAAGGCTTATCTCATCATTTTTTCATTTATTTAATCTTGTCACTTGAAGTGTTTGGAGCATCACTTGAAGCTTTGTAAGCACCGCCACTAGATTGTCTATGGAGTTGTTATTTATCTTTGGGTGACATCTCATGAGCTACAATCCTTTCAATAACTTCCGTTGGTTGAGATCTTTGTAGTTTGGCATCATTTGGATCAATGTGCATACAGATTCATATTTGTTATCCAAAGCTCAAAGAATCTTCTTGATGATAAATTTGTTGGTCAACTCTTCATGTCCTAAGACGGCAATCTCATTGGTGATGAGAGCTATCATAGAGTACATCTTGGCGATGCCTTCACCATCTTTCATCTTGGTGATACTCTATGCTAGCTCTCATCACCATAGTATGAGGCGGCGGAAAGTAAAGACACTGCAAGTCAGTAAAGTTGAGTTGAGTTTGGAGATATGCAAACAAAGGTTGACACGGAAGATTTTTGACCCGTGGTTCTGATAGTTGGCTCTATCATACATCCACGTTAATGGAGGCTTCAATCAGAAGGATACAATGATCTCAAGGATAACAGTTGCGAAAGTCCACGGGCTCCACCCACGAAGGGTCAACAAAGAAGCAACATTGTCTATGCCACCATGGCTTATGCCCACGAAGGACTAGCCTCACTCGGGTAGATCTTCACAAAGTAGGTGGTCTCCTTGACTACACAAACTTCTTGGTTTCTCCACAAGATTTGGAGACTCGCAAACATACCAAACCAAACCAAGAGGCACCACCCACCAAAAGGTAATAGATGGGGTCCTCGACACTCAAACACTCTCTCATAGATTTGACTTTGGAGTGGTAAAGTTTTGTGTGGAAAGCAATGATGAGACTAGAAATCAAAGGTTCAATAATACAAGTGGAATCCCTTTGAAATCAGCACAAGGAGTGGGAGCTCTCTCTCCTAAATATGTATATGTAATGTGTTTGTTTTATAGAGACAAAGCCGGAGTGGGTGAGGGTATATCTAGGTGCTTGCTGGTGATACACCCCTCATTGTTTACCCCAAGTGCAAGGTGATGATGATGTAGATAGAAGAAAAATTTCCCTCACACGGGCGCGTGAGGTTATCGAATCCAGGAGGATTCCGAAGATTGCAAGTAGGTGGTAAGCAACTTCCCTGGCACTTATAAATTACTTGACCCAGACCTGCACACAGGACACAACTAACTTTGCACCCAACGAGTCAGAGGGGTTGTCAATCCCTCCTTCCTGTTGTTTACAAAGGATTAAACGTGAGAGGAAATAAAAGTGCAACGGAAAAAGAAATTAAAATTAGTAAATTGCAGCGGTGTAAATATATGATGAGGACGTTGACCGGGGCGTCATGGCGCTCACTAGTGATGTCTTTGTCCCAAAAAACGATAAAATTTATGTTGAGTGAACAAATTACAGCTGGACAATTGACAAAATTATAAATGCACCAAATTATGCTAGCAGAGAGTGCAAGGTTCAATCATATGGGCATTACACCAAGACAAGTAGACAGTTTATTCATCGGCATCTACTTCTAATCATCCATCTTAAGATATCTATCCAGAACTTCTCGCTGGTATTAAGTTGTGGGCCACAACTATGTGTTGTAAACCCAAAGCAACGAACAATTGTTTTAACACCTTATGTGTAATGTAAGCAACACTTGTGATAGCACATTCCCTTAATGGCAATAGCACATTCCCTAGTCTCATGTTTCTGTCACTCAAAATGGACATCGGGAGGCATGAACCCACCGTCTAGCATAACGCTCCCTCTTAGAGTCACAATCTACTACTTGGTCAAAGTAATAAATTACAACGGAGAACATGCAAGAACACTCATGAACACAATATAAAAGAGATCTAAATATATTAATTCCACAATCTGAACATAATCTCATAATCCATCGGATCCCAGCAAACACAACATAACAACACAGTAACTATAGCATATATGCCTTGATCATTATAGGCCGCTCACGAGGACTAGACAATGATGAACAAGATTGGAGAGAATACATCAACTAGCTTGTTGCCGTGAACCCTAGGTCCAAGGAGAACTACTCACGGCGCATAACAGAGGCAATCATGGTGAAGTAGTGGCCTCCGGAGATCAACCCTCCCTCCGACAGGATGCCGGGACAGAACTTCTGTTGATCCTGATCTTGGGATCACGATGGCGACGGAACAGAGACATAACTGGAAAATGGAGTCATCCTCAAGGGTTTTAGGAAGACGGCGGATAAATAGATGCAAAAGGGGGCATCGGTGGAGGCTCCACCTGGCCAGGCAGCCATAGGGCGCGGCCCACCCCGCCTGGACAGGGGGTGGGTTCCCTCCGGCTGTCCTTCGGGTTTCAGGAGTCTTCCAGGAAATTGGAATTTCCAGATTTTTTCTGAAATTTTCTGGCAATATTGATTTTTTACCTTTTTCTGCGATGCATAGACAATAACAAACAGAAACTGGCACTGCTAGGTTAATAGGTTAGTGCCAAATATGTTGTAAAAAGATATGAAAGTGCATCAAAACATATAGCAAAGTCACACAAACGAGCATGGAACAAGCAAAAATTATAGATATATTTGGGGCGTATCATCACCCCCAAGCTTAATTCATGCTCGTCCTTGAGTAGATAAATGATAATCAAGGTATTTTTTGTGGTATGCTACCAACACAACAAGAACATCAAGTAAAATAATCAAGATGTATAAACACAGACAAAGAAATATAAAGCAAGAGTATATATCTACTATTGAAACTAGTAAAGTAAGAACATAAATGTAAAAGAGCTCTCTCTGTCCCTGAATCGAATGTCTCTAATCGGTGTTCCCGTGCAGAATGGGCAAGGTTTAGAGCATAAAAATACTGAATAATTATTGAGAACTCAATCTACTAATTAACTTTCACACATGGTCTTTTGGAGATCTTATTATGACTCATCCCCAGACCGTTGGTCAGGTACAAGAAAATTTGATCATGTCTCTTTTGACTTTGAAAAACTCATGCAATGAATTAGCGTAAGCAAGATTAGTTGGCACTTAGTATGGCGAAGAGAATAATGATGGGGATCAAAAGTCAAAAAGTGAGAGAGGCTTACATCAATGAGGACAATCATAGGCGAGAGGAAGTCTAATAATAGAAATGATGTGACGAGTAGGGATTCTCATGCAACGGATGCACATAGATCTATGAGTGTGTGAAAACTCTCCAATGGAACTAGTGGGGGTGCATCCAACTTGCTTGCTCACGAAGACTTAGAGCTCTTTTGAGGAGGATCATCATTGAAATATACAAGCCAAGTTCTATAGTGTAACGGTTCCTACATAGTTATGCATGAATGATTTGTAAACTGTAACTGAAGTACAGGTTAATGAAGGTACAATGTCAATATGAAAGAAAAGACATTTATCCAACTTTATAAATAAAGGTACAATGTCAATATGATCCACAAACAACCAATATAATGATAGCACGGGTTCAAACGAAAGTGTTATTATTAGCTCGAGCTCACATGAGCTTGGGTGAACAGTAAAATCAGAAGAAAAAATACTGAATTTTTTTTTGTGGTAAACATTGATAAAAGTTTTATATGTGTGCAAAATTTCATTATGAACTCACACTTGTGAATGTGTGGGTAAAAAAACAAAATCAATGCTTAAAAATAATTTCAAAAACAGTCTTTTTGAGCATTCAATTTGTTTTTTCCGCTCAGACCTCTATAAATGTTATCTCATAACGAAATTTTGCACACATATAAAACTTTTCTTAATATTATTTTTAATTTTTTTTATTTTACTATTTACCCGAGCTCATGTGAGGCCGGGCTCACATACAAGGATACACCATGTTCGGGTTCAAACTTCAAAGGCACAACATGCCAAGTAGAGGTCTAGACTGAACAACTGGCCAAGGGAACGGTCACATTAGGCCACCCATACAAACAACAGCAAAATAACAAGAAGACTGCAGCAGTGGTGAAGTATGAGGTTGGGCCAGAGCGATAGTGGAGCGCAAATGCTGGAGATCATCAAAGAGATGGGAATCCACATCCATGGACCTAGCAAGCGGCTTCCATTGCTGCAGAAGGGCAACCATTTTGAACATGCAATCATCAGGTTGGTTAAGGAAGAGAGGTTCAACAATAAATTTGTTACAATCATCCACGAGGACCAACAAAGCGTAGCAAAGGCAGGCCAAAAAACATGAATGAATCGACCCAAAAAATTAGCAAGATGAGTAAATAGATAAGCAAGTTATTAGGGTTCTAGATAATGTTTAACCACGATTCAACACAACTCCATACAAATCTAGCTAATACACATTTTCTCTATGCCACACTCGCTCAGATGATATATGCCCTTTGCAACGTTCATCTGTATATAGCCGTTTTTACTTTTTGCTTGCGCTGGTAGTTTGTATCGACAAAGACATATGATTTCTATAAATGAAGTCGGAGGGAGTGCCCTCTTGTATCAAAAAAAAAACTAATACACATTTGAAGATAATGTGCTACATGTTTTCGATCTCTTCACAGAAAGAACAAATTAAGCCACGACTGTGTTGGCATTGCATTTAAGAATATAATTACTGGCCAAGAGACGCAGCCTGATTGCCTATCAACGCCAAACACCCAAGAAACAATTAGAACGGTACCCCTGCGCGAGTATTAACCTTGCTCTGTCTTAAATGAGTCAAATTTCTCTCATCAGTTGCGTTTGTAGCAAGGTCGATTGAAAGGCGAGGACAACTTATGGCTAAAAAGAAAAGCTGATACGTAGCACGCACCAAAGCGAGACTGTGACAGCAAAGCTCTTGATCTGTATGCCCTTCTTATTCAAGGTACCTAAAGGTTAAAAAAAATCTAAAGATATTTTTATATGCACCGTTCTCTCATCTTCTTCTTTCTTCCATTGCTTTTTGTCTTCAGTACATTGGCGTGTACACTCATGAGCCATGAATACGGGATGAATAATACAGTACTAATGTGAACATGGTTCCATACCATTCCGCCTTTAAAACTTAGCAAAAAAAAACACGTATTTCAAGCTTTTCTACAAAAATAGAGAAACAAAAAAAAATTGCAGGGTGAATATAGAAAAAAATTATTCATGTAGAGAACGGGTACAAAGCATGGCCATATGTTTTTTTTGTGCTAAATATGTATGATCATTTGTGAGCTGTGCAAAAATAAAAATGATATTGCTTTGCTAATCTCCATCCATTGCATTAGTTGCGTTTGCGTCTCCAAGAAGGGCACTCAAAAGGTCACTTGAGGGCACCTCCTACTTTATCAGCCCTACATTGTTACAGCCACCTCTAACAATACCCCTCATTTCTCAGGTCTGTTTCTTTTTCTTGTTGCACACTTATTCTATGTGGCACCTAGTTTGGCATCACAATAGTTCAAACTATAATATGTGTTTATGCTTAGAACTCAACAATATTCAAATTCATAATTTTAAGCACCAAATTCTTGAAAACAAAAAATCAAATAACAGTAAGAAATGTTCATCAAACCACATATATAGTTCATCTAGCAGTAATGTGATGTGGATCCTCTCCAATGCCACCTAGACTCATGTATTATTGCACTTGAAGTCTTCATTTGGCACACACTCACTCTTAATGATCATGTTGTGTATGATGACACAAACAACAATGCAGACAGGGAGGCGATGGCGTGGCGACTTGAACCTTACAAGGTTGTGGCACGATGCAGGGAAATATGGAAAGGCAAAATGGCGGCTCGAAGAGGTGCGGGGGAGGGTGGGGGAGACGATCGGCATCCCCTGTACTCATGAATGGGGTGGCGCGATCGGTCAGAGGAGAGAGAAGGTGGTATGGAAAATCCTTGAGGGAGGAGGTTAGGAGGATGGAGTAGGGTGGCCTTGAATTGAAGTCTTGGAGGCTTATTCTATTAGGGTCCTCTAGTTTTATTTGTTTATTTATTCAGAAAGATAGTACAGACGTAGACGTTCAAAAATACTTACATATACTCATTCCTATGAACGCATACACGTGCACCTTATCCCGATGAGCACCTTCAAGAGAGACTGACCCAGAGGGTCTTGAGATTTTAATAAGGCAACTCATTGTCGATGGGAACTTCTCCTCCCACAAAAAATATTCAACTTCTATGAGACACCAAAACATCAAACTTGAGGATTGATCCTTTGATGGGTTGGGGTACCATTCCCTCCTAACCATCCAACCGCAGGTTCGTTCTCAGGGTCCTCTAGTTTTATGGATGTGGTAGGGGTATAGGAATTAATTTCTTGAGGGGTGGAGTAGGGGGCTCTTGGAGATGCTCTTATCTTCTGCTTAACATGGCAAAACTGAGATAAATCCATTGACCGCCCATGAATCAAGGACATGATTAGTAACAAAGTAGGAAATACTAAGCTAAACATTGTTCACGTGATCATGTTGTCGAAACTTAGCAAGAAAAAATCACATATTTAAGTTTCAATAAGTCATGAAACAATTCATACATGTAGAGAAATTCGGGTACAAAATATGAGCAGTGCAAAAGTCATAAGTTGAAATTTTGTTGCACCAAGTTACGTATCATAACCTATTGTACGGTGGCTCATTTACGAAACTTTTGCTGATTACAAATGGTTATTTGTTTAATTTCCAAATTTACATGGACAAGTTTGTTGCCTTTTATCTACATGCATGATCGTCCTCCGGCATTATTCAGAACTCGCGCTCTTACTATGTTTCAATAAGTGGGTTCATGTGTACAGGGTTCCAATAATAGACTCAACAATACATTATCCCATTTTTTATACGAAAAAGAATTGACAACCCCATAAATGACAATTAACCAAATGTACATGGCAAGGGATATATTCTCTAACCTTTTTGTAGGACAGCCGATGCTCCATGTGTATTGCCTGGCTAATTGATAGACCGCTCTACACTGTGTGTGCATATAGATATATAGTGATGCGGCGCAAATGTAACATGGAGTGCTTTATCCATGAGGTGCAATTGATCACTTATGAATGAAGACAGCTTATCCTAGAAATAAAAGGAAATGGCATATTCAAATTAAAATGCTAATATGAATGTCTCGGTTATCGAAATGACCTCCGTATATTGTCATTTTTTAAGCTACAGCAAACAGACGCACAGCTACTCTGCACAATTATCTCATTAGAGGCTGGCTCACAGGCGGCCGTCGGTAGTCCCGATGGTGTGTCCCCCCCCCCCCCCCCCCCAGTTCACATGGACTGGCTGGGGATACGGGTGTGGGTGCCTCCGATGATGGAGCCACCTGCCCAGCCTCGGGTTTGATGCCGGGCGAAGAGCAGATGGTGTGTCATCGCTCTTCCTGCCGGGGCTGAGTGCACTGTGATGTGGGTGGCGTTCACTATCTGGCGGCATGGATGCCGGGGCGGCGGCCCCGGATGATGGGTCACATGATTGCTCTCCGGCGGGCGTCATCGTGGCGGTGGTGGTTCCCTCCCGGGTTGCGTGGGCAACGGGTGGTGGAGCGGTGGGTTGTCCGGATGCGCCCCGACCAGGGGTGTTGTCTTGATCCAGATCTGGATACTATACCTCTTCGCTTTCCTCCTCACGGCATCGGTGGTACGAGCGAGGTGCCGAGCGAAAGCTTTGTGCGTCGGCGCCGGCGGCGGCGAAACCCGTGGGTGTCGCGATCTTCTTGAAGACGTTGTCGTGGCTCCTCTCTTCGTACCAAGGCTCCAGGTGAAGACCTTTGTCCGGTGGACTCGGCAGCGGCGTCGCTCTGCGTCGCCCTCCCTCTTGAGGGCGTTGTCGTGGAGTCTAGATGTGCTAGGGTGTTGAGTGGGTCGTGTCTAGCTCCTCCGGTGTTCCATGTTGGTTGCGCTGTGCGCATCATATATCTTAGGATCAACTTTGTAAGAGGACTATCTCACCACCTTGTATCGTTCTGCCGTGTACCTTGGTCGTTTTCATTATATATAAAGGGGGGCGAAAGCCTTTTGTCGTACTAGGGGGTGCTGTTCATATGTGTAGAGATAGATCATCATTGATCGCTGAACAAAAACGTGATATTCTTCCTACACAAGATCGCACATAGATATATAGCCAGAGTCCATATGATACAGTTGCTTTGGTGTTGCTTTGTACATTCTGTCTTCCTTTTTGTATGTACAAGCTATCGTTGTACTCACATTCTTGATCCAACTCAGCTCACTAAAACCAGCGTCGCTTCATTTCGTCCAAGAAAAAATAATATTCCTCAATAGTGATGGATGTCGTTATTTGAACGCTATGGCTATGTTATATTAAGTTATAAATATGTACTAAGAGCATCCGCATCCCTAGGTGCTAAGCAGAGGCTAAAGGTGAGAGAAATTGTTTAGCACTAGTGCTAAAGGGTTAGCACTAGTGCTAAAGGATGCATGTGAGGATGGATGCTAAGATCAAAAAGCTTAACACTAATGCTAAGCTTAGCATCGCATCCAATGCTAAGCTTAGCAAAGTAAGTTAAACTAATAGCTTGTGTGTTATTTTTTTTAATTTGGATGATAAATATAATATCTTTAGCACCTTCAAGTGGGGCTAAAGGATATGGTAAAGAAACAGTTATCGAGGTGAATGAGAGAGAAAGTTAACGCATTTACCGAGGTTGAAAACTATAGTTGTTTATAGGGATGTGGATGATATAAAAAATCGACCAATGGCTTCACAATGTACATACATATTCAAAAATGTAAATTTTATGTATGCGGCGTCTAAAAATAACGGGAACATGCTCAGCTTTTAGCTCTCGGATCGAGAGAAAGATGGTGTGTTTATCGAGGCTCAAAACTATAGGTGTTTTTGCGGATACGGATGCTCTAGCAATAAAGCAATGGCTCCACATTGTACATATAAACATGTTCCACTCGGCTTTTCAACTCTTGGAGAAGTTTATGTATAAATATATATATACTATTAATTTTTATTTTTTTAAACTTGGTTTTGTTGAAAACTTCAATAAAGAAATGGTATATAGTGGAGACTATCTCAGTGGTGTCAATTTAGCAATGGAGTAATCTAGTAACTCAGCATAAATTTTGATCCATTCACTTGCCGGGATTGTGGAGAGAGAGAGAGAGAGAGAGAGAGAGAGAGGGAGAGAGTTACACATCTAGAGAGAGAAAGGGGAGGGGGGCGGTCGGCCGTGTAAGAAAAAGGATGAAGCTTGTGGGGTGCAAAAGAGGGGGTAGATAGCTAAAGGTGGCCCCCATCTGATCGATGGAAATCTGGAGGGGAGGACGACTACTGTGCCTCCTACCCCAGCCCAGCCAACGACGATCCACCCGGTTTGAAGCAAAAACCTACTTATAAGGGCAGCTGGCCGCCCGGTAAAGGCAGCGTCCTCCAGCCAGCAGGAGCAAAGAAGAAGAAGCGTCTTGCTCTTCCGCCGAAGCTAGCAGCTACCTCTACCAACCTAGCTGCTACGTACTACCGCCGTCGATCGCCGGGGTATGGCTCCGGTGGGTCTGCCGCCGGGGTTCCGGTTCCACCCGACGGACGAGGAGCTGGTGAACTACTACCTGAAGCGCAAGATCCACGGCCTCCACATCGAGCTGGACATCATCCCGGAGGTGGACCTGTACAAGTGCGAGCCATGGGACCTCGCAGGTACGTCCTACGCACCATCGATCTCTTCTCAATTCGCATGTGATCTCACTGTGAATTGCACGATGATTGATCCTCATGCATGGATGCATGAACTGATGATGATACGCAGAGAAGTCGTTCTTGCCGAGCCGTGACCCGGAGTGGTACTTCTTCGGGCCGAGGGACCGCAAGTACCCCAACGGCTTCCGGACCAACCGGGCGACGAGGGCAGGGTACTGGAAGTCCACCGGCAAGGACCGCCGCGTCATGACGCAGCAGCACCACGGCGGCCATGGCGCGGGGGGCGGCGCGCGGGCCATCGGGATGAAGAAGACGCTGGTCTACTACCGCGGGCGTGCGCCGCAGGGGGTGCGCACCGACTGGGTCATGCACGAGTACCGCCTCGACGACAAGGACTCCGAGGACACCATCGCCATCCAGGTTCCATTTCCATGCCTTCATGCACTAGCTGTCATCTCTCTCGTCAGGCTCAGGCATGCCTGGTGATCGATCACCTGATGCAACATGCACGCATGTCTCACCATCTCCCTCTATGCATGGAAAATTAGGGCTTTTTCTTTCCTTTCTTGAGAAATGAAAGCTTAGGGCTTTGAGAAATTATCCTTTCCTTTGATACCGGGCAAAGAAAATTTTCTGCTTGCGTCTCAAATGAAAGAAAGACGTAAAATTTTCTGAGGGGATTAAAACATGGCTTTTCTCCCGTTGTAAATGTGGTAGTATGGGTCACTTTTCTTTCATCCAGCTACTCTGATGAGACAAACATGTAGCCATGGCCTTGCTGTCCAAAACTAACAAAGGGAAAGCCAGGGTTTCAGACTTTGTATTTCTTCCTATAGTGTGTGCAGTACTAGATACTACCAAGGGAAGGGAGTACGTACGTATTAACCATGCATGCTAGTTCTCTTTATATATTTTGGTGAGATTAGAGCAGGCTGCCTTGATCATGAGACACTAAAGGGCCTTAACCAAAGCCAGAGAGCAAAGCAAAGCAAGCTCTCATGCATCTTGGCGGGCGATAGCTCTAGCTCGTGTCATGGCCATGCATGTCCCGCGCTTTCCGCTTTATTCCGTGCTGAATCCCATCATCATCCTCACACCCTTCTGATCCTTCCATGGGTGGCCAGTCTCATTCTTCTTTCTCCCCCTTGCTGGCTTTGAATGATCGTCCGCCTCTTTCCTAATTAACAATCAACAAGAATGTTAAGACGCCATCATGACACCCTGATGGATCGAATTGCCCAAACCCTATGCCAGTTAGTTAATTATAATTGGAAGAAGAAACTGCACATGAGATAATCATGCATACCAGTGTGTGTGGATCTTGTTTTGCTTTTATTTCTGTGCTTGGATTCTGATCATGAATTAACATGTCATCCATGGTGGATCGATCGACCAGGACACGTACGCGCTGTGCCGGGTGTTCAAGAAGAACGCCATCTGCGCCGAGGTGGAGGAGCTGCAGGAGGGGCAGTGCAGCATGGCGATGCTGGAGGGCGCCTGCCAGCAGCTGCTCGCCGGCAGCCGCGCCGGCCAGGAGTACTACCAGACCCCGTCGCCGGACGTGCCCGCAGGGTCCACCTCCGGCGGTGCTGATGCTGACGCAGACGACGACGCGGACAAGGACGACTCCTGGATGCAGTTCATCTCCGAGGACGCCTGGTGCTCCAGCACCGCCGCCGAGGAGAGCACATCCTGCGTGGCCTGATCCACCTTGCATGATCAGAATCCTCCTGATATATATATACCTATATACTATTTTTCTTTTTGTGATCGGTGCTGCTGGCTATTAATCAATAATCACCTGGTGTTGAGAGGTGTAAGACTGAGCAGTAATAAGGTATATATAATCCTTTTGGGTTCCATCTTCCAGCGTATTGCTGGGAGCTTGGAGGACCGATCGATGCAGGCCTGAAGGTGAAGGCTGTTCCAATCAATCCTTCCTGGAGTTGAGCTCATAAGGAGGATCTATATTTATGATAATGATAGGAACAATCAGCCTAAATTTGTGTTTTCTTCTTCCTCTGGTCATGTTTTCCTTGGTGTTCATATGTATTATTGTTATGATGATGATGATTCTCAATTGGAGGTTTTTTTTTCTCCTCTTCCTGTGAAATAGAAAGAGTGAGGCTAGCTATGCCATTCCATAGCATATATAATTATTGTATGCCTCCTATATGTCAATGGAAAATTGAACAAAAATGTACTACCTCCGATCCATATTAATGGGCACACACTTAGTGTACAAAGTTGTACTAAGTGTGTGCCCATTAATATGGGTCGGAGGGAGTAACTATTTGTACCTGCATGCTCAATTTGCATCAATCTTCTCTCCAAACCTGGCGCCTCTGGTTCTTATTGTCTGACTGAACCCATGATGCATCTGACGATCAATAAATGAGAAAATTAAAGTGCAACTAAAGTATGATTTGTTGTGACCAAATTTGTATCACACATTGTGTACTATATTCATAAGAAAAATAGACTAAAAAATACAAATATGAACAAACATGCTTTTATACTTCATGACTCATAAAATAGATGTCGCACAGGACATTTTAAAAAAATTCAAACGTATCTTCAAATGCTGATAACCTACTTTCTTTAGTATATCACATGCAAAGAACTATATCCTGTAAGCATGGAAAATCCTAAACGACAGGTTCCATTGCATGCTTGAATTGCAAGGCATGAATCAGTACTGACGAAGAAGCTTAATTGAACACTTATGTGCACAAAAGCGTTGAAGGAATACTATTCTAGATCAGGGGTTACCACATGCTGTTACCAGTATCCCTAGAATGTCAATCAGAATCCTTCACAAGTCAATAAATACAAGGCCAGAGCAGCTTTGTACTCTCAGCAAACATACAAGTCCAGGATTGCATGTTTCACAAAACCGTGTACTGCAACAAAGTATTACCCGAGTGGTGCTCCAACAACCTCTCCTTTTACCACATGGTCAGGAAAGCTTCTATGTAGATCTCAGGCAAAAACAGTAATGATGTATCATCTTTCTGAGAATCAGACAGGCCTCGCTGGTACCAGAGAGAAGAGAGAAGGCAGAATTAAAGTTCAGAGGTCTACCTTATACGCGTCTTCAATGTGAATCTTCGCTGCAAGCGTGTTGCGGTGTTGCCTTTGCATTTTTTTCAGAACGCCACAGCAGGTCAATAGTACCCGTGAACCGTTTCGCCGTTTGGATAGCCACACCAACTGAAAAGTAATTTGCAAATCTACATTTAGAAACAGAATTTGCTTTAGACCACATGCATCTGAAGGAGGTGCCATTCTTTTCCTGTAGAGAATTGGGTAAGGCTACTCGCTGGCCTCTTTACATGCTACCCTACCTGCTTCATTGTCATTGTAGTGTTGCAGAAGTTAAGAAGAAAATAACAGCCAGATTTTTAACAAATTATTTATCCCCTGGTAATTAAGGTTGCAATACACATAAAATATATCCTGAGTTGAGACGGATCATTTGATCTTACTGATCTAACGGATTTCATTCAAGAGAGACAATTGCTGTCAATTTCTATCAATTGTTGAACAGAAGGAGCTTTCTAATCAACTTATGCTTCTGGAGGCATTTGTATGCTCGACTATAAATGTGATGACCAATTGCACTCAATTACTCCTTTGTCAGAATCTAAAGCTAAAAGTTTTGTCTGATCTAGATGGTTAAATGGCTAGCAATGCAAGCTCATTGACACTATAGGGCCTCATGGCTACATGAACCTTTCCTTTTCCTTTTCCCTTCTGAAACTTTCTGATTTACAATGCCGATCCCAAGACAGATGCATGTGTCCATAGCTCCCTACCCTTGTCTTTAGTCCCCTTCTTCTCTACGACACTTCAAAGAAGCTAAGCTTGTGAGGCACAAAAACAAGTTCAGTGGGCAAAAGAACATGATCCAATGCAAGGTCCAGGCAGGCGGCGTCGTGACAACTTTCTCATTCTGATACAGCCCACCACGACCTACCAGCATTGGAGATCATAAAAGTGTGCTATCCAGATAAAAAAACGGAACAAAAGTCGGCTCCGTTAAAAGAAACGAAAAGGAGATCCTTCGGTGCTGTAAGACGTCCAGGCCGGCCTGCTTGTGTGAGAATTCTGGAAAGAGAGACACGGCTACTTGTAGGACAGGCTTTGAATCATTTCAAGGAGGGGCTAAAGAGCGCAGCGGCTGGACGCGGTAGGGAAAGACAAAGGGGAAAGACAAAGAGAAAGATCGGCAAGAAAGGAGGCGGTGAACCAGGCGATCATGGCGCCGGTTGGTCTCCCCCCAGGCTTTAGGTTCCATCCAACTGATGAGGAGCTTGTGAACTATTACCTCAAGAGGAAGGTCCATGGCCAGAGCATCGAGCTCGACATCATCCCAGAGGTAGACCTCTACAAGTGTGAGCCTTGGGAGCTAGCAGGTAACCTGAAATTTTAAACTCCATCGCGTTGTTCATCCTGATGTCTAGCTACTCCTGAATTCTGATTGAACTTGGGATATCTTATTTCTTTTGGAAGAGAAATCATTCCTGCCCAGTAGAGACCCTGAGTGGTACTTCTTTGGACCAAGGGATAGGAAATATCCAAACGGATGCCGGACGAACCGAGCAACCCGGGCAGGCTACTGGAAATCGACCGGCAAAGATCGCTCCATCAACTACCAGAAGAGGTCAATCGGTATGAAGAAGACGTTGGTCTTCTACCAAGGCCGAGCTCCTCAGGGGATCAGGAGCAACTGGGTCATGCATGAGTACCGCATCGAGGAAAGCGAATGCAACAACACCATGGGTGTTCAGGTCACTCCTTCATCCTCCTCGCTTCATTATCAGTTAAATCTTTGTGTTTCTGCTGCATTTAGTGAGCTCAGGATGTGGTTCATAGTACTAAAATATAGCCAATCTTGTACTAGTAATCATACCTTGGAAATATGCAAGATTTTAGAGATGTTCTTTTGCTAAAACAAATTTGTTTTGGTTATAAACTGCTAAAATAAAATTGACAATAAAAGAGGAAAAAATTAGCTAGGGCATAGTTAGCTCAGGTAACCTACGTTGTTTATGCATGGAGTGCATGAAAAGCTAGGGTTCTTATCTCTTTTTCCCCGGCCCATATCCATCAGCATAAAGTATTCCTTGCTTCCATGGACCATGGCTGCTTTACAAAGTACAGCAGAAGTTCTTCTAATGGGGTCACACATGGGAAGCTTTTTTCGTTGCTCTTGATAAGACAAATCTAACATCCAATTCTTGGTTTCTGAAATGAAACCATGCTGTGTGACTGCACAAGGGGTGCCACCACCGCCTCATGATGCAGAGTACACATAATCTAGGTCTTTTGCATGTTGATGCTACCTTAAAGCTTAGACATCCTTCGGTGTGGCCCAGTGCTGTGTCGGTGGCTTTGCGCTTTATTCTCCATGTCCCACTCCTACTTTACTTACTAGTAAAACTGAACATAACTGCTGACCCCATGTTAACTGAAGATGGAAGGGTACACCATAGTTGCTAGCTAAAATTTGTAAATACTGTGCTATCCATTTAACGTTTCTGCAAACTGTTTATACAGTAATAGAGTAGTAGTATTCAGACTCTGTGCATCGTTGTATGTGACAACTGAATATGGTGACAATTTAGTCCAAACATAACACAGAAAATACCCCACACACAAAAAACTGTTTAAAAATGTGAATGATTGATCATATTCTAAGAGATCTACTGTATTAGGCTGCAGCATTCAGTCAGCACTGAACTTGCATATCATTTCCTGCTACACATAATGCTGAATTCTCTGAAGATTCATTTCCAAAGATTGGTACTAATAAACAAGGTTTATTTAGCTGGAAACCCAGAATTCTATTATGAAATACCAAGTAGCTAATGGTAAGTCTTACAAAAGAGAACCAAAAAAAAGCAGGATGCAAACCCCGATCCGGCACATGTATAAACATAGAATGTTATCTGAAGGTATAGATATAGCACATGTACCAGAGCAGCGGAAGTCCAACACAATGAAGAAGAATCATCTAGATAGTTTATAAGGTTTGCAGCTGTAACACAAACATATTCCATTATTAGAAATCAAATAACTAATTGTAAGTATTATTAAAAAAAAACTAAGACAAACAGGATGCATATCCCAATCCACCACATGTATGAGAATGCCATTCGAACGTATAGGCACATGCAACAAAACTAGCAAAAGTCCCCAACATAATAAAGCAGCATCATCAACACAGTTTAAATATGCAGCTGTATATTGTTCAGTAAAGCAGAAAGCTTAGCATGGCATTGATTTTCCATCCATGTGTCGAATTGGACCTTCCCATGATTCGTCCAACATAGACACAGTTTGTTCCATGTGAAAGCAAAAAAAGGAAATGAGGATTGGTTGTTCATCTTTCTTGTTCTTTTCCAGGACTCCTATGCACTATGTCGGGTTTTCAAGAAAAATGTGCCGGCTGGTGAGTTTGAAAAACAAGGGGAGTGCAGCTCATCACAGGCTAAAGGAAATCAAGAACAGGTTACAGACTTCGATGAGGCTGGAGAGTCCTCAACTGCAAACGAGAATGACAAAGACAATTCTTGGATGCAGTTCATAGTGGAAGACCTGTGGTGCAGCAACAAAACAAAGTAATGGACTAGAGAATGCAGCTTGCTCAACATGATCTAACCAGAAACACCATCACTAGTTACATTGTGTGTCTTTGTATATGTTTGATAAAAAAAACTTCTCACTTTGGACAGTATAAACACTAAAGTTTGGACTCTGATTCTTGATGTAGGCTTATACTTTTATTCTTTTGGTAATGTAATATACAAATGGGCTACTTCGTACTTGAAGCATTCTTTTACCTGTATCTATCATCAATGCAATGATTTATAGCGATAGCACTAAATACTAATACAAAAAAGCAGAAACTTAGTTAATGTATCTCAACTATTAAAGGGGAGTTGGTAGGTTATCCTCACCTCATCCCTCGTTTTTTCCTCCCCGTCCCCCCTCCTCTGGCTTTCTGTTAATTTTTTGGTAGTTTCAGCAGTTGTTGCATACATTAAAACCATCTTAAATAGAGTAACATGAAATAATCTAACTAAATGAACTGTTAATTTTTCTGTTAACTAATCAAATCTTACAAAAAATCACAACTAAATGAAAAATATCCTCGTCTTCCCCTATTCATACCCAATTCAAATTAAATCTTACCAAAACCTGAACTAAATCAAAACTTTCCTCACCTTCTCCTACCCATACTCAAATCAAATTAAATTTTATCAAATCAAGAACTTTATAGATGTAAGGTATATGTCAGGCAAGATTGATGTTGAACCACTAGAATATCTATGCCCCCTTTGCAACGCATAGGCAATTAGATAGTCTTGTTTGGTGCACAATTTTCATGTTCCTAGAATCAAACTAATATCAGGTTACAATGATTTTAAGGGTACCCTTCTACAATGTAAGAGATCAAAGCTACTAATACCATTAGCAACCACCATCATTACGAACTAATCAAATTCAACTCTGAAATGTAAGGTGCTGATATGATGTGAATCGTCCTTACTAATGTTTAAATGTTTCTGAGTTGCAAAATGTACACACGTGGTGCTACTATGCCATGTTCATCAATAGCCTGAGCTCAATACAGTTTTGAGACTGTTTTCGAGTTGTAGGTTCTAACTGGCTGCTTCTTGCTTGATCATTTCGAGGCTGAAAGCCTGAAATCTCAGCATTCAGACAATCAAAAATCCTTGGATACATGGCTGCATATGGGTGGCAGAAAACGAAACACAGACTATGTCAACCTTTATTTATGCGCCTTTAGCACCATGAAATGTCCTGTATTTTCCCATCATCTGCCTCTGAACATTTCAGTTCATATATATGTTCAGCCAAAGAACCAGCTGGTTAAAAGTGGTTATTGCAATTCAAGAAGGTGGCTCAGGTAGTCAAAATCTATTTCAAGCTGCCCCTTACCACAATTCCAAAAGATGTGTCCAGTAGTCAATATCTATTTTCAGAATCGGGCAATGGAATCAGCAGATTCCCATCACAATTCAAGGCTAGCTGGCTGTTTATGTATATGTAAGTTCTACCTAGCTGTTTGTATAGCGTAGTGCTCTCTTGATCTCTTGATCATGGGCAGCAGTAAACCTAACCCAGACCCCATCAACCTAATGTTTGCATTTTGCGCCTTTACATACACACGCTGACCACACTGGTTCGTGCTTCTCCATGATACATTCAGTTCCAATAACAACTTATCAGCCAAGGAAATCAACTGCTGCTTACCACCTTTCAAAAAGTTGGGTAATGTATTCAGAATCTAATGTCAGGCAAACAAATCAGCTGCCTCTTGTCACAATTCAGAATGTTGTCAGCTAGCCAATGCCTATTCTGAAAAAAAAACTAAGAAGTCAATATCTGTTTTCAGAAACAAGCAGACAAGTCAGCTGCTACTTTCAAAAAAAAAAGTCAGCTGCTCCTTGTTGTCAGATGGTTCATCAAATGGTCAGGCCAGCTAATTAGTAGTAGCGCATCCGAGTTGCAAACGATTCCACAAAGCTGGTATGAACTCCCCCCCAAATCGAAGTAGCAGTTGATCATTACAACTTCTGCGAAGACACGGAGAAGGTAAAGCAGATCTGTACCTAGAAACCGCGGGAGCAGCTCGGGGCGGAGGCGAGCACGCGATCCCAGCTGCAGGGCCCGCCATGGCCGCGTTCTCGTTCAAAATCCGGCGCCGCAGCACGACCGCGTCACTTCCTACCCCGCGGTCAGCGGCGAGCTCGGCTCCAATCTGTTTCAGAAGCAGGAGTAGAACATAATGCACCTAGGGTGTTTGACGAAATGGCTGGGTCGAAACGTGGTTTGGGGCTCGTACCTGCGCCGCCGGCGTGCCGGTGCAGAGGAGCCGTGCCATTCTCCGGCTGGGTCGGTCGGCGTCTGCGGTTGCTATTCCACGGATTTGGAGTTGGAATTTGTATCGGCTGGAAGTGGGCGTCTCACAGTTCAGAGACGGAAATACAGAGATTTTTTATGTGTTTGGTGGCAGAGAAAATACAGAGAGAACGGGGAATCAGACAACGCACAAATAAATACTAGTTCGCACAAATCATCATCAACCGAGCAAGATTATTGAAGAAGAATCCAGGCTTAAAACAGCTCGAAGGCTTTTCACAGTTGAGGAAATTCAGAAAAATATGCAGAAATGGCGACAGAAGCCGACAGGGCTGATTTGGGGACAGGTAAATACAGAGCACGAAAATGGGGAATCGGCCAGAGCAACACTGAAAGATTACCACTCGTTCATCGTACACAAATCAGGAACAACAGAGCAAGAGATTTGAGTTGTGATTCCAGGATAAACTACTGCAAATTTCCATTCCATTCTTCTTCATCTAGGATTACATCACAAGCAACAACACCACGAGCAACAACACGGGAGCAAACAACAGCGAGGTACTGCGATTACACCGAGAACAACGGAACCCTAAGACATCAAACCAGATACTAGTACTACCGCTACTCCTGCCGTGGCGGCGACGCGAGGCGGCCTAGCCTCCGAAGCCGTAGAGGGTGCGTCCCTGGCGCTTGAGTGCGTAGACGACGTCCATGGCGGTGACCGTCTTGCGGCGGGCGTGCTCGGTGTAGGTGACGGCGTCGCGGATGACGTTCTCGAGGAATATCTTGAGCACGCCCCGGGTCTCCTCGTAGATGAGCCCCGAGATGCGCTTCACGCCGCCCCTCCTGGCGAGCCTGCGGATCGCCGGCTTGGTGATGCCCTGGATGTTGTCCCGGAGCACCTTCCGGTGGCGCTTGGCGCCGCCCTTGCCCAGCCCCTTGCCTCCCTTGCCGCGGCCAGACATCTTCGCTGCTTCCTCCTCTCTTCTCTCTCCGGTGGGGATTGATTGGGTTGTGTTGAGGGTGGTGGGTGATGGGATTGATGGTGGTGAATGGATCGAGGGGAGGAGGTGGGATTTATAGCCGCGGTGGGTCGGGGGCGCGATCCGCGTGATGCGGGGTGTGGGCCGTCGGATGGGAATTGGATGGTGAGGAGCGGGCGAGGAGGGGTGGCGCGGATCGGTGACGTGGCGGGAAAGTGTGCTTTTTCTGTGAGGAGGAGCGGGGGTGTGGTTTTCGGGTGGATTTTTGCGCGGGGGGTGTGTGTGTTCGCTGCCGCGAATTTTCGGGGTGGGTTTCTGCCGGTGGGCCCGTGGGTTGTGTGCACGCGACGAACTGGGTCTGAAGGCGTAAAGCTGGTGATTGCTATCGTGGATGGAAAACGTATTATTCGGTTTCTACAACCGAGGTCTACATACGTAGGCAACCCATTTTAAAGTTTATAAACTGTCTATCAAACTGATTGAGAAAAAATACATTGACCGTCGTTAAACCTAAGTCAAAGCACAATATGGATGCTGGACTTAGGAATACGCTTGCTACGGCCGGCCGCTCGATACAATGTGATATGAGTGTACGGTCATTGTAGCTCATGCACGTCTCGCATTGATCAATCGTCGCTAGCATGATAGGCGACAGGCCGAGTTGTGTGAGTTTTTCAAAAAGGCTATGGGTGTGTTTGATTGCTTACATACAGCCCAACCAAGATTCGTGCAAGAAGAAATCGATGTATTTGGTTGTATGTGCTCATTGTTTGGCCTTTATTGCACGAAACTCAAAACACCTCTCAGTCAGGTCCGTTGAGAATGGCTGAATCGGTAATATTTAGCCAACCAGGCTGAGTTGAACCATCAAACGGATGCAGTGCTCACGCGAATGTGCAACGCGAAATCTCGTGGGGATAGCGGGAGTTGGAAATTGGTGGAGGGGCGAAGGCAAGAAATCTAGCCTTATAGCATCTCCAACAGGCGCGTTATACGTGCTCCCACGCGTTAAAAACAGTCATATAGCGCGCGCGAGGCAAAACCGAACGTTCCAGCAGAGGCGCTAAACGAGCATGTGTTGTGAAAACAGCCTAGCGCGCTGGCGTTCGCACAATATATTTGATGCGCGGAGTACAGCACGATGGACCATTTGAAGCCTTCGCACAAAGAACAACTGTCATGGAAGCCCGCCGCAACCGGAACCTCGTGTGCCTCGAGGCAGACCACCCCTTCCCCTGGCTCTTTCCTCCACCGTCAGCCGAGTCTGCCCACCGTCGTTCCTCGCTCCGCCGCCGGGTGAGGCCGTTCCTCGCGCCGCCGCCGGAACCAACCCGCCGCCGAAGCCCACCATGGCTGGCCTTCGTCGTTCCTCGCGGTGGCCACGGGCGTCTGGACCGGCGCGGCCACAGGCGGCTGGACAGGCATGGGGCGCCTGGCGCCTACTCGCCGTGCGCCTGGCGCCGTGCTCGCCTGTTGGACCGGCAAGGCCATGGACGACTGGGCCGTCACGGCCAAGGCGGCCCCTAGGAGGCCATTAGCAAATCAACAAGTGCAACAATGCCATTTGATTCATTTGTGTATCGATCATCTATGCATAAATTGTTAATTTTTATTTTAACGTGTAATGATTTATTGAATCATCGTTTATTTTATGTTATCAAATATTGATTTGATCAACGTTTATGCTATATAATGAGCATGCGTGAACTTACGTGATTTAAAGATTTATATATAAGAATTGTGATCATCCAAAAAATTAAATGAAAAATGAAACCATATTACCCGTGGACACATTCGAGCGCGTCCACTGATGTATAGAGAGCTGTATTAGATAAGTTCAACTATGAAAAAAAAGGTTCATTTTAAACTTTGAACTTGTAGGGGTTCAACCAATCCCTGTTTGTTCACACCCTAAACTATGAATCCTGATTTAAATTGAACCTAGACATGTTTGGCGGACCGGGAAACGAAACATCCCGGTCGGGATGCTGGGCTGGCGAACCGAGCCGGCCCATTAGCACCATAGCTCGCGCTTTGTTTTTATCTTTTTTTTTTGTATTTACCTTTTTATTATAAAAATTAAAAATATATTAAAATCTGTTAACATATTTAATTAAAAAAATTCACTTTCAAAATGCATTTTAAGTGCATTTTTTTGTATACACGAACATTTTAAAATATTGAAATTTCTTAAGTGCGAACATATTTAAATGTAATGCCAAAAAAGAATAAAAGAGAAAAATAAAAAATGTGCCGAGCAAAGCGAACAATTTTTAAAAAAATAAAATCTTGGGTACATTTTTTGCTTACTTATTGCTAAAAAAGGAAAATAAAATATACAAAAATGAAAATAAAAAACAAACCAGAGTAGAGCGAGTGGGCACGAGCGACTGTACTAAAGTTCCGCCGGCCGAAGCTAGCCAGCCCGATTGGGCTCCTGTATTTTAATTACTTTTAAATGCGAACAAATTTTAAATGCGTGCTTTTTTTAATTTTCCAAAGACTTTTCAAATTTATGAAAACAATGAATGCAGATTGAGCGTGCGAGCGACATTGCTAACATTCACGAACACTTTAGCAGAGTTTTTAAGTGCAGACAATTTAAAAATCACATTCATGCATTTTAATTTAATTTATTGTGTTTTTTAATACGTGAACATTTTAAAATTTAAAATTTCTTGTGTGCTAACATTTTTAAATGTAATACAAAAATAATAAAAGATAGATAAAATAAAATGTTTCAATTAGAGCGAACATTTCTTAAAATTTAAAAAGTTTCGAGTTCAAGTTTTTTAAAACTTACAAAAATTTGAAGTGAAGACATTTTCAAAAAAAAAACTCATGGATGTTTTTGCAGAAAATAGAAAAAAATAGAGCTAACCTAGCACAGGTGAGCGACCGCGCTAATTTGACGGCCAAGACAGCTAGACCGATCGAGATCATTTTTTTCTGTGTGTCAAACTGGTTTAGGGTTTAATTTAAACCGGAATTGCATAATTCAAGGTATGAACGGCACGGATTTGAAGGTTAAGGTTTGATTCGCTGAACCTCTATAAGTTCAAGGTTTGAAATAGTTATTTTTCTTCTATTATAGGTGCTGTTAGAGATGCCCTAATCTCACTATGGACAAGCCATATCATCTCTGAATTTTGGAATCAAAACGACAACGCCATTTGACAGCACACGGGGAAGCGTCACCATCATCAACAACACGTATGGGGCACGGGGCACCACTCACCTTTCGATCCATTGTTTTCCCCAAATATACCACGGGAATCCAATCTCTCCAAAGCAGATGATGATGCCTCCATAGATGATGATGCCCTAGTACGTCGTCCACCCAACCATGCCAGCCAACAGAAGCACGACTTTCCCTGGACGTGTAGCGCCGTGTCCGGTGCGCAACGAAATGCACCGTCGCTTTCTTCCACCTCCGAAACAAGCCACCCGTGCCTTTCCGTTTCTTTCTTCCATTCTCGCGACGAACACGCTGCTCGTGCTACTTCCGTTCAGCTGCACCAACGGACTAACGTGCACCGCGATACACGCACGAATGGTGTCTGAAAATACGATCGTAGCCAGAAGACACGCCGTACGTGGTGCACATGATCGAGCAGGATGAGCTGCTGCTGGGCTGCTGCCTCTCCCAGCTCGCCGTTCCCGCCGGCGAGGAGTAGTGGCAGGCTAGGCGTCTCCGGAGCCGGAGGGGCGCTGCGACTGCGATGCCGGCGGCCGAGGGGAGGGGAGAGGAGGAGAGCGCTTCGGTGCGGCGTCCTTCTCCGGCCGACGGCAGATGATGCAGGTGAGTGTGCAACTTGCATGCATATGCTGCGCTTGCCTGTCTGACTGAACGAGTTCTCACTGTCGAATCGGACCTTGTGGTGATGTGACGGTGTGCTCTGCCGACTAGAGAATAGAACATTCCCCTTTTTGCCGTGAGCTCGTTTGGTTTGATGTGACACTTGTCTGGTGTCCGTCTCGCTGATCCTTTGATTTATAGGCAAAAGTGATGTTTTTTGGCACCAAAACGGCCCGCTTCAGCGACTACCCTAAATTTCCATGATCTTTCTGAGGGTGACGTAGGCGATGGGGGCCGAAGCCGGGGCGGTCCAAGACGACGCCGTCGCGGCTTCTTCTCAGCCGACTGCTACCGTCGCGCCGAAGTCCATGGGTGGCTGCTATCGCCGCGTCGTCGCCGACTGGGGCTCACGGTTGTGACGGTGGTCGAATCGTCGCCTTCCAGTGGATTTCAGCGGCATGACGACGCGACGGGGAAGGGAGAAACTGGGGTCGGTTGAAGTTTGGGAAAAAAAGAGGGGGGTGGTCGAAGTGTCGGTAGCGGGGTGAATCACGACAGCGAGCGGTTGGTCAGCGATGTCGTAAGAGGTTGGAGAGGTGGTTTTGTGTTTTTGGGCACAATCGTTCGTGCCGCATATTTACATGAGTGGGACACCTTTTTTCGGGAAGCCCAAAAAAACTTTCGACAAATCAAAGGTTTTAGGGCAATGGCCAAAGCCCGATTTTCCCTCTAAAACCCAAAAAAGCAGTTGCCACCGAAAAAAGGACTGTTGTTGGAGATGCTCTAACAAGACACTCTCATTTTTACACTCGATATAAGGAGACCCTCTATGTTTAATTCAATAAACGTTTTCCTAACTAGTCGGTAAGAAAGATTAGGGTATCTTCAATGTCGATCCTTAAATCCTCTGCAACCGTTTAGATTAAATTGTCCGAAACTATTTTATATCCAACGCAGTTCTGTATTCATTCGCGGACCGGCACGCATTTCCATTTTTCCGTAAATTCGATTCAAACGAGGGGGGGGGACTTGGCGGGGTCCCGGACCGTCGCCACGTCCTCACTCAATAACCAGGCCCCACCCAGAATCCCTCCACATAAAAAAACCTCTATGCACATGAAGCGGTGGCCGAACATTCATGCTCATCAACCGCTCTAGAGCGAGCGCGACAACTCACTTGAGAGGCCTGATCAGTATGCCAAAGAGATGCGACGAAACGATTATTTGCCGAATTTAAACCGGTTGCCCTGTTCGTCCGCCTGCCGGCATTGAACATGTGTGACAACCGAAAAAACACTTCGGCACGCCGCATTGGAACCATCATTCAACCGACGCCCTCGTTGCCTCTCCGCTATTTAAACACGGTCACACACTGCATTATTCACACTTATGAGATTCTTCCTCCTCCGTTCTACACTTCCTTCATGAGAGCGAGCTCTAGAACCTTGTGGGAAAGCCTTTCGATGGAGCTGAATCACGAGTTGTTCTGTCAGGCCGGCAACTAATAGACCCGACGTGTGCGACGCAAAGAGGTCGACTTGCTGCCGAGCTCGCCGGAGTTGAGCGAGAATGAGACAACAATGGAGAAGGCGTCAGATGCTAAGACCGAGCCTTGTCCGCCTTGGTCCACCCCGGCACCATCATGGACCACGACCAAACCTACTTCAAAGCCGTGATGGCGAAGGAGCAGCCGACGTCGTTGCCTATTTCGGCTTTCCGACAGGCGATGGAGGACCAAATGTACAACATGGATCTCCTCGAGCAAAAGCGACAGGGGGAGAGCCAAATCTACTGTGACATGGCGAGCGCAATGGCGTGGCAACAGAAACCCCGAATTTCATCCAGCAACAACGGGCGCTCTACTAGTCTGTGCGTTACGATCACATCAACTACAACGCGGTCGTAGCGAAGATGAACACAAAGGCATTACAGGTGATCGCAGACACATAGCAAGCGCAACTCGACTCGTGAACGTTGCCCGTGTCGAGCATCTCCAACGTTGGCATATCAAAGTCGATCATGGACTCACTTTCACTGACAATGTCCAGACGACAAACGATAGAGACAAGTGTGCTCCCGTATGGGCCTACTTCGTGGCCAGTCGTCGCGTTCCAGTATCAATTTTCGGGGGCTTTTATGCCGACGCCCCGGAGAAGCACTGAAGCAACTCACGACCGTCGTGTATGAGCGTCGGTAAAGTTTTAGTCTAGGTTAAAGTTTACTTTTTATGAAAATCATCCAATTCGCATGAAATGTATCCGATTTATTGAATTTCGTTCGAGTTTATGCGAATTTGGTGAATTTTGATTGAACTACTGACGAGCTTTTACAGCTGTGTTGGATGACCGGTTACCGCATTAATGTCCGCGGATTGTTCATCCGATCCACGAATGGATGCAATATTAGTTTTAAAGATCAATGTTTGAAGATGCCCTCGATTATGCTAAACCTAACACGTTTTCCGCAGAAACGTATATAAACCATTCCAGGTGTTTAAGCAACTAGATAATAACCCGCGCGTTGCTGCGGGGGCTGTTAAGAAATAATTTAATATTTCAATATACGAGAAAAACTGTGGAACTCAGTATAATTTAATTATTGAATATTTTTTAAGAATTTTTTTTAGAGTTAAAATCTAAGAAAAATTGATAAAATTAAAAACTTGGTGTGATTTTTTTAACTAATTTATTATCTGGAGAATATACCGGTGAGACGAGATGAGATGAAAATAACATTGAATGAAGAGAGTGGAGACATACTACATATGTGCATTTATCAAAAAATTGTCGCATAGAAAAATGAAATACAAGCTAACTAATAATTTGATTTTTTTATTAAAAAAGTCACTTCGAAGTTATGAGGCTTAGTGCATAAACAAAGTGAATATTTCACAATTGAGTGTTCTTCGTCTTCTGCAATCAAGCTGCTGGAGGAAACGGAAGCCAGTAGATCCATCTACTCTTGCTTGGTGACGGATATTAAATTGCTCCTTGCGTCTTTAGATAGTTTCTCGTTTACTTTTATAAGTTCATGTCGTCCTAGTAATCTGTTAGCTAAACTTGCTCTTTCTGAGTCTAGAACTTCTGTTTGGCTTGGGAGTGATCCAATGCCGGTTGTCGATGCTTGCAAGTTGGATTTGCCCAGTGTTGGGGGCTGAGTAATGAGAGTCTATTTCCCGCAAAAAAAAACAAAGTGAATATTTATTTATGATTGATTGCAAATTTAATAAATCATGTGCATGAAGAGTTAGTGTAAAATATGTGGACCTACTTGATAATGTGGATAGCTGGTATATCAAGATAAATAAGTTAATGGGATAAACTATTTAGGTATTATAGATTTGCAAAAAGTCTTTTTTGATTACTCATGCAAATGCACCGACAAATCGACGACCATAATAAAGAATCAAGCGGGGCACTAGGTTTGGTGAAGCATGCATGTGCTCTGCGCAACCACCGCGCGCGATCTTGATTTGATTAAGCGCAAGTTGGACCTAACTAAGACTACACTATTGGAATATGTCGCATGTTTCTTGCAAAAGAAGTTTTAACTTTTGTTTGAGATATTAATGTTGGTAATTAACACTATGTATGAATGTCTAATATAGAAAAAATGATACTAGTTACTTTATCTTTGTCTACACGTTCGTTCACTTCACACGTAAGTGCATGAAACAAAAAATCCCACTCCGGATTACATTTAAAATTTCTAACTTTTTTTTATAGCTGCCGCGTTGAAAAACTTTAGACCATTAGATCGTATGATTAGATGGTTGAGATGGTTTTGTGTCTTCCCCGTGGTGTTTTTATAGGTTAGTAGATAGATTCAAGATTTTTTTGAAATAAGTAAAATACATTACAATTGCCAAATTCTTCTCCAATCCCTTATTTATGCTAATGTTTTTTCTTTTGGGATTCTGGTCGTTTCATTTGAAATGAAATGATGGGCAAACACTAAAGCCTCAGCAGGTGGAGAAGTCATTTGCATTTGTATGAAAGGAACAATTTAAGAATAAATGTGATTAACTGAGTTACCTCATGGCTTTAACATGACAATAGACGTGGAAATGTGGCTTGTTCATGATTACACATATGCAAGTTAAAGAACGACACAACACTATACTAAATAGTTATCAAAGGAAACCTTGTCTTTTTGGGAAAGGTAAGAAACTTTGTCCTACTTAGGGCTCGTTTGATTCATAGGAATTCCATAGGATTCTTGTAGGTATCCCATAGGAATTTTTCCTACGCTACTCATTTGATTCATAGGAATTGTTCCTATAGAATTTTTCCCATAAGAATTTTTGTACTACTTTCTATAGGAATCCTAACATTCACTCCAACCTCTTTCTACAATTCCTTTGATGGAATCAAACAAACTTTGGTGCGAGCAAAATCCTATAGGATTGGAGTGGGCATGCCATATCAATCCTAGACTTGTTTGATTCATAGGGTAGGAAAATCATAGGAACAGAAAAAACAGATTGCAATGACATGCCCACTCCAGTCCTATAGGATTTTGCTTGCACCAAAGTTTGTTTGGTTCCATCAAAGGAATTGTAGAAAGAGGTTGGAGTGAATGTTAGGATTCCTATAGGAAGTAGTACAAAAATTCCTATGAGTAAAATTTCTATAGGAACAATTCTATGAATCAAATGAGTAACGTAGAAAAAAAATCCTATGGGATAAAATCCTACAAGAATCCTATGGAATTCTATGAATCAAACGAGCCCCTATGCTTTTCCTATTCCTATGATTTTCCTGCCCTATGAATCAAACAAGCCCTTAGTGAATATTCAATTGTCGTATCCCTGATGTTATTCATTATTGTCCTCCGCTCTCTGCAACAACTACCTGAGAATGCCACAACTTCTAACGCTTTATCCCCTAGCTCCTGAGCTGCACGCTTGAGATATACCTTCTACGCCGATGATGCTACACTTTTCATCAACCCTAAAGTTGAGTTCCGAGCTGTCCAGAGCATTTTGACGAAGTTTGGGACCATCTTGAGTCTCGAGATCAATGAATCAAAATGCATTGCTTACCCAATCAGACGTGACAAATTTGATCTTAATGATGGCGTGCAAGAATTTCGAGGTTCTTCCAGTGATTTTCCATGTTATACCTGTGTGTATCTTTATCCTTTCAAAAATCGAAGATAGTTGAAATCCAGCACACGATTGATAAAGTCGTTGACCAGTTGCGACCATGGAAAGGAATCGCTCGTCCTCGTAACCACAATCCTCACCTCCACCCTCACATAATTTCGACAAAGTGCTGGCTTGGACAAACGGGCAATTAAGAGAATCTACAGGCTCAAGAGGATTTTCCTTTGGAATATCGAGGATGAGGCGTGTGGTGAAAAGTGTTCGGTCAGTTGGGAAAGCGCCTGCGCACCAAAATCTTTGTGTGGGCCTGGAATCAAGGACCTCATTGCTTATAGCCAACCTTTGCGATTTTGATGGCCTTGGTTCAAGTGGGATGCCACAAACAAACCTTCGAAAGAAATCAAGGCACATACTCATGTTATGAGGGTAGGCAATTTTCGTTTTGCAACGCCCCGCATATGAAATATAGCACTTTATTTTATGACGAATATGCTAGAATTGCTCTAAGAAGGCAAAGATCTACTTTAGCTTTCTCACCATTCCCCATTGCACCTTCAGTTTTTTCCATCATTCAAAATGGGCATCATAAACTGAAAAGAAAAAGAAAAAAAAAGATTCAAATGGCATAACCACACCGATCAGCTGCGGAAAGCGAGCAGTAATGAGCACGCCATCCGCAAGAAATGCCACGCTGTCGCCCGTAACCAACCTCGCGCGCGCCGTCCCTCTCCCGATCCCGACGGCGCACGCTCCTCTCTCACGGCCGACCCCCTCCGCGCCCGCCACGTGCCCGACGCCGTCAGCGCACTGGCACATTCCGTCGCGCATTCCGTCGATGCCGTGACGGAGACCGCGGCGCGACCCCCCCCCCCCCCCCCCTATAAGTGAACGGAGACGGCATCGCATCACACACACACACACCACACCGCCACCTCGCCTCCCCTTCCAGTCATCTCACATCTGCTCCCGTCCTCTCCTCCTTCTCCAAGCCCGGATCGCGATGGCCGTCGCCGCCGACTCGAAGATCGACAACCTCCGCGGCGCCGTCGCCAAGCTCGACGAGATCAGGTACCCCCACCCGACCCATCTCCTCTCGCGCCTCCGGATCTGCTCCTTCGCTTCCTCTCTGCTTAACTTTTTCTATGTGGCGCAGCGAGAACGAGAAGGCCGGGTTCATCAGCCTCGTGTCGCGCTACCTCAGGTAATGCACAAGGAATCTCGCTGTTCGCTTCTCTCCGACGATCTCGTGCGTGCTTGCTTGCTTGCCCGTGCGGGGCGGTTTTCTGACGGTTGTGTCCTGCAGCGGCGAGGCAGAGCAGATCGAGTGGAGCAAGATCCAGACCCCCACCGATGAGGTCGTCGTGCCCTACGACACCCTCGCGCCCCCTCCCGAAGGTACCATCTCATCTCAGATGCTCGATTCCGATTCGATTCGATTCGAGTGCTCGGCGACTGTGTGCTTGTCCGTGTGTGTGTGTGTGCACTGAACGCTGGATCGTGTGTGTGCTGCAGATCTCGACGCCATGAAGGCTCTGCTCGACAAGCTCGTCGTGCTCAAGCTCAACGGAGGCCTCGGCACCACCATGGGCTGCACCGGCCCCAAGTAAGCACACCCCCAACCCCATCCTCTCCACCACCTCCCGATCGCCTGATTTCGCTTGCATATGTGTGGATCGTGCTACTTTCAGTTAGATTCGTCCCAACACTGTGGTCTTACAGTAAACTATTACATGCCATGCTTGTTTTCTCCGTGTGTGCGATCCTGATGCTTGTGCTGGTCACGAGTTACTGTTGTTCGTTAGTTTTCTTTTTCTAGTTGGGCCGTGGTTCTCGCATTCAAATGTTTGGTGAAATGCAATGCTGTAACTTTATCATCACTTACTATGGGCTTGTGGCGTACTATGGTACCCATGCTTCTGTCAATTTTGTTTCCACTTGCCACTTCTAGATCCACCTGCTATTATACTTGCTTATTCTAGTTCTGTTTGTGGAGTTCTTCTCCAAAATTCATGATCTGGAAGGGCATGAAAAGTATAATACTCTGCTTGTCACTTTCAAGGCTCCTTACGTTTATGTTCTTTGTATTGATTCGCTCTGTGTGTGTGTGGGCTTACCTTTATCATCAGTTACTATGGGCTTGTGGCGTATTATGTACCCATGCCTCTGTCAATTTTCTTTCGACTTGTCACGTGTAGATCCATATGCTATTATACTTGTTTATTCTAGTTCTGTTTCTGGATTTCTTCTCCAAAGTCCATGATCTGAAAGGACATTAAAAATATATTACCCTGCTTGTCACTTTCAAGGCTCCTTACGTTTATGTTCCTTCTATTGATTTGCTGTGGCTCTAGTACATATAGGTCGACATGTCTGCTTCCTAGCGCATTACTGAATTAGATATAAAATTCGCTGTGCCATGCTGGTTTCTTGTGTGTGTGTGTGTGTGTGTGTGTGGTGTTTGTTTCTGTGTGTGTGTGTGTGTGTGTGTGTGTGTGATCCTGCCTGTTGTGGTCACGAATTAATATTGTTGTTCACTTGTTTGTTAGTTTTCTGGTTGGGCCGTGGTTTTAGCACACCTGTTATCGCATTCGAATGTTTGGTCAAGTTCAATTCTATTACTTTATCATCAGTTACTATGAGCTTGTGGCGTAGTTTGGTAGCCATATTTTTGCCAAATTTATTTCCACCTGCTATTATAGTTATCGTAGCTCTATCTGTGGAATCCTCCAAAGTTCATGATCTCGAAGGATATGAGCAATATGAATATAGTTCATGTCACTTTCTATACTCCGTACTGTTCTGTTCTTTCTCTTGATTAGCTGTGGCTCCAGTACGTATAGGTCAACCCGTTTGCTTCCACACATTAATGAATTAGTCATAAGATTGCTATTGTCTACTCATTGTTCATTCTTTTTGTGATATCCTTATTACTCTGACATCGTAGTCCAGTTAAACTATCAGTTCGTGGAGAAATGAAATTGTGGGCGAGTGCTCCTTTGTTAGAAAAAAATAGTTTGATTAATCTGGTTCTCTGATCAATGATATCAAACATTAATGCTATGAATGCTCTTCATCTTTCAGTTTACATATTTTTGCCCCATTTTGACATAAGTGACTGCTGCCAGCTTGCACTGCTGAACAGAACCATCCACTTATTTTCTAGACTCTGTTTTCTAATGAAACATTGATCATTTAAACATGGCGTTGTGGTTGACTGTGTACGAAGCATGATTTACTTAAGTATACATCTGATACAACATGTTAATATTGGGCAGATAGGAACTTATATTTTTCCGCTTCATTTTTGAGATTTACCACCTTCAGTGGAAATAACATAGCTCACTGCATGCAGGTCTGTCATTGAAGTTCGCAATGGGTTTACATTTCTTGACCTTATTGTGATCCAGATTGAGGTATTCTTAGTTTCTACTGATAATTTTTGTGCACCGACTTGATGTTGTGTGTAATGGTTTGTGCCTTACAAGTTTCACCTGTATGCAGTCCCTGAACAAGAAGTATGGATGCAGTGTTCCTTTGCTTCTAATGAACTCCTTCAACACTCATGACGACACACAGAAGGTTGATATCCCACCTCCCCTACTTATTTTCTATTGAAAAGTCTAGTTTATAAATTTGGACTGACATACTTGCATAATGACCTCTGTTTTGTAGATTGTCGAGAAGTACTCCAACTCCAACATTGAAATTCACACTTTCAACCAGGTATGAAATTGATACACCATATGTTTATTCAATTGTATGACATTTCGCCCCCCTATTCGTGGTGTCAACTAATACACATGTATCTCAGAGCCAATACCCTCGCATTGTTACTGAAGACTTCTCGCCGCTTCCAAGCAAAGGGCAGACAGGGAAGGATGGCTGGTTAGTTTTCTCTTGACTATTCTTGCAGTACCAATGAATGATTATTTCACTTGTGACATTTCAAATACTAGCTTTGCATTTATGCTTTACTGATTCAACTTTGTCAAGACTTTACTATTCAAATAATTTTATTAAGCCTAATATAGTGGTTTTTGAATGTGAAGGTACCCCCCAGGCCACGGTGATGTGTTCCCCTCTTTGAACAACAGTGGAAAACTTGATACCTTACTGTCACAGGTGAGCACAAATGACTTAACCTTCTATGTGTGCGAACGAATTGGTTTGACAGCTTGATTGTTTGTATACAACCTTAGTATCCAGATTTTGTTTCTTGACATGACTGTTAGATTTCACTTCGTGTTATATGCTTTTCATATGCCCCCGCAATCGACATCTTATTATAACATCATTGTGCTTACTACTTTGCCAATCTTCTCTCAGGGAAAGGAGTATGTCTTTGTGGCGAACTCAGACAACTTGGGTGCTATAGTTGACATCAGTATCCAAATTTGATCAGATTTATTAATTTCCAATCTAGTTCTTTTTAGTGTTATACTTTTGTGTCATACTTTGTATCATACATTGAATCCTTAACCATCACAGAGATATTAAACCACCTGATCAACAACCAGAATGAGTACTGCATGGAGGTTACTCCGAAAACATTGGCTGATGTTAAAGGTGGTACCCTCATCTCGTACGAAGGAAGGGTCCAGGTACACTATTAATTTCCTGCCATCTTGGTTATTATGTACGTAACTTTTAATTACTTTTGCTGATTGCACATAGAAAGCAATGTCTATTGTGTTCTTTGCAAGTTGCAATGTTAAATTTAAACCTACATGACATGAATCACTCAAAAATTTATCACTATTACATGCAGCTCTTGGAGATTGCCCAGGTCCCTGATGAGCATGTAAGTACCCTCTTCTTGAATTGTGTTGTTGCAAGCCCTTAAGAGTATTATGAGGCTAAGAGCTGATGAATACTTTTCCTTTGTGTATTTGTTCAGGTGAATGAATTCAAGTCGATTGAGAAGTTCAAGATATTTAACACCAACAACCTGTAAGAATCTAAGCTGTGTCTTCCTTTGGTTAAGATTTCTGTTCCTTCCTAACAGCTTCTGGCATCAGGTGGGTGAACTTGAAGGCGATCAAGAGGCTTGTAGATGCTGAAGCACTTAAGATGGAAATCATTCCCAACCCTAAGGTACATCCTTCATCCTTGGCGTGAATTTCAGTTCCATTCTGTTCATTTGCTTTTATCTGAGCAGCTGGTTCTTGCAGGAAGTTGATGGTGTGAAAGTCCTACAGCTAGAAACCGCAGCTGGAGCAGCGATCAGGGTATAAGCGACTTGTCTAAAAATGCTATGTTTGTGCTGCTCCGTCTTCTGTTCATTTCTTTAATGCTCTACTCTAATGTTTTTATCTCCTTCATCTAGTTCTTTGAGAAGGCAATTGGCATCAACGTTCCTCGCTCAAGGTTTCTGCCCGTGAAAGCTACATCTGATTTGTTGCTTGTGCAGGTATATCTAAAATCGTCTCCATATGTTTTCTGGTTTGGTACCATGATGAGACACCTTCTGACCTCATATTTTTTGTCCTCCAGTCTGATCTTTATACCTTGGTCGATGGCTATGTCATCCGCAACCCGGCCAGAGTGAAGCCATCGAACCCTTCAATTGAGCTTGGTCCTGAGTTCAAAAAGGTAAAACAGTCTCTATCAAGAGCCATCTTAAACCATAAAAATATCGTCAACCAGTGGATGAAGAAATCACATAGAAGCAACACTGAATGGTGAAATCTGGAATGTGGTTGTGACTTGCTTTTTCTCGATGAATTGTAGGTTGCCAACTTCCTTGCCCGCTTCAAGTCGATCCCCAGCATCGTCGAGCTCGACAACTTGAAGGTCTCTGGTGATGTCTCGTTTGGCACTGGAGTCGTGCTCAAGGTAAAACTTCCAGTTATCATCCTCTTGCTGTGCTTAGTTACAGTGCTGGCGAATTGATTTTATTCCAGTTATTTTTGTCCATTCCGTCTCTTGTTGACCCCCGGACCCATTGCTGGTGCCATCTGCAGGGCAATGTGACTATCGCTGCCGAGGCTGGAGTCAAGTTGGAGATCCCAGACGGCGCTGTGCTCGAGGACAGGGTAAGCTGCCTTCACTTCACATCCCAACATCTATCCATTATGAAACTGCGTGAGTATGTCATAGCATAGAATATGTCTTGAACTTATATTGAGTTCAATTAATCTATATCTTGTAATATTTTCTGATCTACGTATTTGATAGTCACCAATTAAAGGTGATATTTTCGCAATTTTGTTATAGCCGCCCGCGCATATAATTGAAGCCGCTATGGGACTATACATTCTTTCAAAGTCTGATCCATCACCTTATCTACCAGGACATCAACGGCCCTGACGATCTTTGAGCGATGTCCGCCACCGTCGCCAGTCGCATCCACAGAAACCTTCCGGTCCTCCTTCGCCGAGTTAACCGTCCTGTGATTTTCGTGTGCATTCCGCTGGGGTGTTGTCCTGCGAGAGCCCCGTTACACAATAACCGTAACCCCCTCTGTGCTGTCCATCTGCCACTTCTGTTCTTCCTGGCTGTGCCAGGGACGTGAAATTTCTTTTGGTTATATGATGATGCCATAGTTTTCACATGTCTAAAATTTCTCTTTCACCCTGCTGTGCTGCAAGGGTTGCCTTCAGCAGAATATGATGCCATAGTTTTCATATATCTAAAGTTCTTTTGAGTATCGGTGTCGTCTTCCGCCAGTTGTGACATAGTCACTCCATACTTGGTTGTGGCCATTCGAGATCACAACACTCCTCTATATTGGCGATATTTCTTGCAGAATCTGAATTGCTTGTGTCCATGCTCCCATTATGTAAATTCACATTTGCCAAAGAACATGCATTTCTCAAACCAAATATAGTGAACTGGGAAGGGTTTGTGTTGGCCTGGTGGTTGACTGTTACTGCTTATTCCTTTTCATTTGATGGCTCATAGAGGAGAAGATCATGGAGTTACAAGACCACGGGCATGAATCAGGCTGCACAGCAATCCAACACTCACATTGTGGACATGAAGACCATGTTTCAGAAATAAAATTTACAAATTTAATTTTTTATATGAATATGTACAAGGCATGTGCCTATGATCCTTTTAGGCTGGCCATAGTGAGGGTATGATAGCTATTACTCCCTCCGATCCACAATAAGTGTCGCTCATCTAGTCAACTCGGCAGCAGTTCAACTAAACACCGGCCGGACAGGACATCTGAGTACACGTTTACTCTGTGTATATCAACCGAGTGTAAAACATATTCCTCTCTTGGTTTGTTCAGCTTCATGCATATATACGAGCCACAGGCCATAATCAAGGTAACGTTAATTTTCTGTTTCAATTTCAGACGCACCCGTGCATTATGTGCCACGGGACAGCCGTCTGTCAGTCACTCTGCGTAACGTCCGTCCCATGCATACACTGTTCATGTTAGTCTTTTCTCGTTTCAAAAATTGCAGCACTGTTCTCTCGTGTCTAGTATTCTCCATCCCACCACCGCTCAAAACGGTGCGAATCAACCTGTGGTTGAGTTGGTTAGGTGGATGGTTGTATCCTCAGCCCACCAGAGTTCAAATCCCAGATTTGACAATGGTGCTCGCATTTTTCTGGATTTATTCCAGGACTTCCGGTGATGCGTTTTCAGTGGGAGGAGACGTTTCCGTCGAAGACGAGGTGGAGGCTTTGTTAATCTCAAGATGATGTACCAGCTCAGTATTGCGAAGATGCTCATAGGAGTAGGGCGTGCGTGTGTGCGTCATATGGGTGATTGTATACTCGTGTTTGTGAGCGTCAGAGTTGTACCATGTTCCTCAAAAAAAAGAAAAAGAAAAAAAGGTCCACGTTTCCATGTGCAGCTGAGCCCGACTGCAGATTAGCCGCGTCCCAAACATACAAATTTATGTTTTGTGTCATGGTATCATGGTATCATGGCATTACAGGATCTTTTCCCCTCACCCTGTAACTGAAAGAGTTCACAGCAACAGTTGGAGAAACAATTGCAGAATTCAGTTTCAAACTGACACGACACTCGCAACACAAATCATTTCGGTAAGCTGATAAAAATCAAAATGCACCATCTACTAAACTGCTCAATACATCCTTTGAAAAGGAAAAGAAACAAAAAGCCAAAAAAGGGGACTTCGAGAAACAGAAGCATTTACAATCCCATCAGCAGCTTAAACAATCTATACCACAATCTGTTGCCGGATGCCAGGCCCCCCACCCATGACCAGTTGTTATCGATGACCAATGTGATTTGCTGTGCCGATGTCTTGTGGAAGGTGTGTAACAAGAGCAATCTCATTATGTACCACGACGGGTCTCGAACCTTCCCAAGCTCACACAGCTAAATGGTTGTCAATATCGAAGCTACGGAGGTCTGAAGGGCCAGCCCCAATCCTACAAATGGAAGTAGGACAAGTTAGCACTTATGCCACAACATGATTTTCAAACAAACAAATAAAATGATGCCGTGCCATAAGAAATCGAGTAAGGCAGTAACTGAAACAATCTATTAAACAGTTGACTGCGGAACAGCTACAACTAAAAGTTCAGCATGCATAATCATGGAAAGCTTGAAGGTGATTATGCTTAAGAGCAAACAGAAACTACCGAAGGTTCTCGAATTTAGTGATCATGACAATAGATGACTGAAGGGTTGAGGGCTATTGATCATAACAATGACCGCATGCACCAATGAAGTGAGTTGTACCTCTTGTTTATAGTGCAATAATGGAATTTGATGTTCCCAGCCTTGACATCTTCAATATACTGCAACAGTGTGTACAGATGTAAGAAGCTTATGATGTCAAAAGACAGAAAACTATAACTTGCTAGAAAATACAATGCTTGGACAGGAGGAGGGGGCGTACCATCCTCAAAGTGACGATGATTGAAGAAAATGCTAGAGAATCGAATGGTATATCATCCAGAGCAAAAAGTGCGCACTCTAGCGACTCGGATCCAGGTGAGAAACTGGGGGTCTTCATTCTTGCTCGGAAAATAATGTAACTCTACTGCATGCCATCACAATTCACAAGAAGAATCAACTTAGTAGTGTGTGGAGTTAAGCATGAATTGTCTGATTAAGCTACTTTTCACTCACTTGGCCAATCAGCGGAATATCCAACTGAGCAAAAGGCGAGACTATCTCCACATCTGCACAAGCTTCTTCTAATGTTTCCCTGGAGGCTCCTTCTGCTGCAGACTCTCCAACTTCCAAATAACCAGCAGGAAGCGTCCTATTGATGCACCTTTGATTAGAATGATAGACCGGCACCACAATCACTATGTTCTTACAGGAACAGGAAATAGGTTCATGCTTTGCAAATGATAAGCAAAGAATGTGGCGGAAAGTGAGTATCACATTAGCAAAAATGAGCATTCTTGAACCGAAGAACAAAGTAACAACAACAAAAATAAACACCAGCATCATAACAAGGAATTCTACAGTACTCGATATGAACAGGAGCAGCAAACATTCCTGTAGATGCATAGACAAGCACAAATATCTGACGGTTATAACACTAGAGCATAGTACAACTATGCAGCCCCCAAGTATGGCACAGACACCACCAGACACCCTGATTACAGACAGCGAATGGATTTATCAGAAGCAGCTTACCAAAGGCCATAAGCCGGTTCGATCTTTCTTCTGCAAAGGAGGACCTTGTTATCATGCTCCACAAGGCAGCCAACAACCTACAAAGATGACACAGATCAGTGAAAAAAAGCTAATACACGTACAACCATTGTTTGCCATATGCTTATTGTCCGAACTCTGAAGATGGCACATAGTATCATTCATACTCTGTTCTTCAGTCCATACCATTTTGGGGTTCTCGTAGTGAACTCTCCCACAAGAAGAGCAGACAGCCCTCATCTTCTCGTCCCCGTCCGGCACGGCGAGTTTCGTGGGACTCCCACAAGCCGGGCAGAAAGGGATCCTCGACTTGGGCATCTGCATAGCAAATGGTTAGGTGTGTGTTGGGTCATGGCTTTGGACCAAGTAGAAGGCTAGAGCAACGAGTATGATATCAGGAAACCAGAACCACTATCATATGACTATTCATTGAGACCTTGAATCAGTTAACGATGGGTGATTGAGCGAGCAAGAAGCCTGGCCAACATAGCTGGTAACAACAATATTAGAGCTAGAGCGCCATTATCTCACTGAGCAGATGATGCCCATATCATACATACTAGCTGGGCGTCTCCAAGGAAAGACGCCCTGCCTACTCGTCGTCTGGGTTCAGGTCAACGCCTGGCAATTTCGTTTCATGTCCAGCGCGACATCCATCACCCCGAGCATCTCATCTCGTGGCTACCGATGCGGAGGGACAGGGGAGGAGGAGGAAGGGCGGACTCACCGAGGGGGCCGGCGGCGGCGGCGAGGGGGCGGAGGGGGAGCTGGCGGCGGAGTTGGAGTTGGAGGCCGACATCCGGAGCGGGCGGGGGCGGGCGATGGCGGCGGCGGTGCGGGGGAGCGGCGGCGCGCGGCGGGCGAGGAGGCGGGCGGCGTGGGGGAGGAGCAGGTGGTGGGATCTGAGGAGGAGCATGGCGGGTTTAGTAGGGGGGGGAGGTTGGTTGGTGGCGTGCGTATGGGAGGGGGAGGAGGAGGTGGAGGACGGCGACTCGGGGGGAGGTTGCGCGGTGAGGTCGGCCGCGGAACACGTCGGCTCGGGTCGGCGGTGGTGGTGATTTGGTTGGGTGGGCGGTGGCTATTGGGCGACGCGGCGGGGCGGGGGTGGGGTGGGTCGCCACCGGTGACGGGGCCGGCGCCGTGGATAAACAAACAATTGGGAGGATGGCGGGCGTGCCGGGTTTATCCTCGCTGTCTTTCTTTGCTTTCATTTCCGTGTGAAAGACTCCTTTTCTTTTTGACTTGCCAGGGAATAATGTGCACACATCTTACATCTCACATTCTTAAGAAGTTGCTCCCCACTACTATCAATTCTCTCAACATGCACACACTCCACCTCATCATGCACGCCACATCACCCTTTACTAACATATTTTTCTCAACATGCAAGTATGCCACCTTATCATTCAACATGCATGAGAAAGACCCACCTCAATATGCCACTATGCATAATAGAAACCGACATGCAACATGCATGCATGATAATTTTTTATTTTATTATAATATTGATATTAAATTCATATATTAGTTCAAAAGTTATTGTTTCAAATATACATGCTTCATTTAACCAAACATTTTCACTGAAATATTTTGCAAAAATTCCGCAACAACGTGCGGGGCATCATCTAGTAAGCTTAATGTTTGGACGCCGATATTCACCTGACCGTTTGGTGTGGGGAGGGTGATCCGAATGATTTTGTTCGGTCGCTCGCTGCTTTTAACTGAACGGTTTCGTTCGGTTATATGGGAGCAACTAATTAGCGGGTACCCTTCCGTATGCTTTCACAGAGGTCATTTTTCGTGCGCTTCGGTGTCGTTATGTGACACGTTTTGGACGCACAACGCAGGTTAAATTCAGCCATAGTTTTCGCGTAGCCACAGTCTTGCCACAACTTAGTTTTTCAATAATATCCTCACAGTCACAGTTTTTTCACACACAACCTCTGCCAAAAGCCATAGTTTTACAGCCACAGCTCCCTGCCACAACCCAATTTTCAGCCACAGCCTATTTTTCGACCAAAGCCACAGTTTTTCAGTCACAGCAAGAGTTTTTCACCCACAACTGCATTTTTTCCAGCCACAGTCCAAGCCACAGGTCCGCGCGCTGCCACAGGAGAGTTCGCGCGCAGCCACAGTTGTTGTTCGCGCGGGACACAGTAAAAACATGACACGTGTCGGATCTAGAGAGCGCCAAAAGTAACTTCTGCGGGGGCGCGCGGGAGGGTGCCCGCTAATTAGTGATTGACCGGTTTCAGGTTTTGTACGACTCGAACACCTCTCTTTGTATTTACTGGCCATACAAGCCCATTAGTGAAAACAAAGAAAAAACACTATTTTTGTGTGTGCTGCGATAAAAATATTTATTTTCTCTGCTACAATGCAATTAACTTTTAAATTAAAAATTTCCATCATAAAAACAAAACTATAAAATTATCAAAGAAGTAAATATAAAAAGTATTATGGCAAATTTATATTTAAAAATTCATCATAACTTATATAAAAAAGAATCTATAAAATAAAAACAAGGCAAAATTGCCATGGGGTGAAAACCCTATTGTACTATTGTAGTCATAGCAAAATTGCGATGTTCTCCTAAAAAATAACCATGTTCAACAATTTTAAATACCAATGAAAGAAAATCCTATAGCACTAATATAACCATGAAAATTTTGCATCTTCTATAAAAAATAGCCATGTTCAACAATTTGAACAAAAAAATTGCCATGTGTCGCAAAGTATCATGACCCACATTTAACAATTGTCATGTCCTACCAGTAAGAATTGTCATGTCCTACTAATAAGAATTGTCATGCATTACCAACAAGAATTGCCATGTCCTATCAGTAAAAATTGTCATGTCCTACCAAAAAGAATTGCCATGTTCTACCAGTAAGAATTGTCATGCCCGACGAATAAGAATTGTCATGTCCTACGAATAAGAATTGCCATGTCCAATGAATAAGAATTGCCATGTCCTATCAACAAAATTGTCAGGTCCTACGAATAAGAATTGCCATGTCCTACGAATAAGAATTGTCATGTCTGATGAATAAGAATTGCCATGTCATATCAACAAAAAATGCCATGTCCTACGAATAAAAATTGACATATCCGATGAATAAGAATTGCCATGTCATATCAACGAAAATTGCCATGTCCTACGAATAAGAATTTACATGTCCGATGAATAAGAATTTCCGTATTAGGATGAAAAACTATTGCACCATTGGAACCATGTCAATGTTGCCATGTTCTACTAAAAAATGTCCAACATATTTAAAACAGAAAATTACCGTGTTTCACGTAATATTATAAAATAATTGACATGTACAACAAATAACAATTTCCATATCACAAAAATAAATAAAATCATGTTTTAATAAATGCGTACCCCAAGACAAGACAAAAGAATTACCATATCGCACAAAATAAGAATTACCATCTCTCATGAAAATAATAATTGCCATGTCCTAAATAACAATAATTACCAATACCCGTAAGCTACATACAAATGATAATTGTCATATCTCACAAAATAGAAAATTAACATTAGTTATGATTAATTAGATATCACTCAATTCATTTACGACAAATGATATGATTTGTAATTAACAAGAAAATATCATGTAAAAAATTGCAAACATGGAAAAAACGCTAATTTTATGAAACTAGATAAAATTCTGAACAAGTTACATGTAGAACGCGTTTTAATCCGAGCTACCGTTTAGAAATAATAAGCATCGCAAAACAATCGTATCTAATCAGGCACTGGGCCGAACTGTAGTAACCGGGCCCAAATAGTTAGGTACACAACACACAAACAGTATGGGCGAGATATATCAAAACGTCGCTCCATGCGAAAAAATGATGTAAAAAAGTCCGGTCCAGCACGGTTTAGCCCGAACACTGATAAAAAATGACGTGACAATTTTCTCATATGTTACGATTCGTGCAACCAAACGGCGATGATAACAACGTTCGGGCGGGGAGAGGACGCCCGAACGTGTGGTGAGTATATTTTCCGTAATGTTTTCATAACGTAATAAAATGATCATATGATACAAATCTTGATGCAAAATAAATGACACGACAGGAGGCGATACCTCACCTACCCCACCATCCACACTGTCTGTCTCTCCCATCCCAATTGCCATACCCCTATCCCGGCCCATCCCTTGACTCCTCCCGGCCTCCACCTTAAGCGACCATGCCGGTATCAAGCAGGCGAGGAAGGCGATCGGTTGGACCACGATGGCGCCACCGGGAACGGAGTTGCGAGATCCCGTGCATTCGATGGCTAGATGGGATGGCTCGGGAAGTGTGAGTGCTATTCCCAAACGAAACTCAATGGGGGGGGTGGTGGCGGTGGGTGGGTGGGAGGTCTGTGTAGAGATCATTCGAACATCGTCATTCGCGGAGCGGTGTCATTTTTGGGCAAGGAAGGCGGGGCAACACTCAATCTCATGGACGAATCGTCTGGACACCCCGTGTTCACCCCGGGCAACACTCGAACATCATCATCCAGTACAAGCAGCACGTTAGCAGCAGTTCAAGGCAACTATACAATATCGTCTGGACGTATTTCCATCGGAGCGGGGGGTGCTGGCACTGGTGGAAAAAAGGCCTTTGGTCGCGGTTCGCAACTGCCATTAGTCGCGGTTGCGCAACCGCGACCAAATAAGCGCGACTAAAGCCCCCACCTTTAGTCGCGGTTGCTTAAGAACCGCGACTAACGGCCCGTCCACGTGGGCGCCAGGCGGCCGTCGGGGCGGAGGACCTTTAGTCGCGGTTCTTCTGGACAACCGCGACTAAAGGCCGCCACAGGTTTAGGGTTTTAGCCCCCCCCTAAACCTGTTTTCTGTTTAATTTGTATTGTTTTATTTCTTTTGTGCTTTATTTTAATTTTGAAGGAGTTTCACATATTCTACGGTACTACATACATGCATATGAATGTACAATTTCAAACAAATTTGAAATTAGAACCAAAAAGAATTCAAGAGGAATATACAATATATATTCAATATCATCGGATGACCATATACAATTTTGAACAAGTTTCCATACATAATTTAATGCATATAAAGTTCTACGTCCTCGTAATGGTGTTCTCCTTTAGGATGGAGGACTTCCCTGCTGAACCATCCAGCTAGTTCCTCTTGAAGTGGTCGGAAGCGAGCTTCTGGACTAAGCATCATCCGGAGGTTATTCCTCTGAGCATTGGTATCACTCGGAACCCGCTCAGAGGTGTATCTCCGGATCATCTCACAGACATAGTATCCACATAGATTGGTCCCCGCTGGCTGAATATCCCCAGCATTCTTAGCCTTTGACCTTTTGAATTCTAGCTCTTTTTTGAATTCACCGACCTTTGTATCTACGAACCGTCTCCAAACCCTACGAGGCAAAGAAAATTAAATGAACAAGAGAGTTATTAGTTACTTGATATTAGGAAATGAACGAAATAGGCCGATCGATATAGAGCGCAAATGAATGAAAATAATTACTTCTGCAGCATTCTTCTCATGCCGCCCCAAAGCTTTGGATCCATATTCAGAGAGTCGTGGATGAGACATTCTGAGGTGTTAACTTTAATTACTAGCAGAATCCAGTGGAACCTGCGGACACGATACATGCACAGTACGTCATGCATAACTCATCGATTAGCCGGCCACATACCATGCATGGAGTAAACAAAAGAGAATGTGCTCAAGACAGAAACACTCACCCAAAATGGTAAGGAAATAGAATATCACTTTTGAGTTCCTGCTTTGTAAGAAACTGCCACAGGTCTGCCTCCATGTCGGCGGGGTGATGCTCCAACACATGTCCATTAACGATGTGTGGGTCAATGAACCCAACATCATGGATGTTCCTTACTCTGCATTCCTTAATCTTCATTCTGCATGTATAATAGCGGACACAACAATATAGTTAGGACATATATATAATGCAGGCAATATGAACGAGATGGGGTAGAAATAAATCACTTACAGAACGTAGCAACTGATGATAGATTTGTCGAGCTCGCGCAGATTGAAAAGCTGGAACAATTCACTCAGTTCAATTTGTACATAGTAATGTTTGAAGTGATGCTCATGTCTAACTTCCGCATAAATATATTCTTTGGCGTTTTTATTTTTTATGTAACCCTTGTACCATTTCAGCAGACCTTTCATTTGTGGAGGTAGATCCTTTTCCTGCGCAGGCTCGACGAGAGGCCCATTCTTGACATATGTAATTACTACCTCCTTCACTGGCGCCTCATCAAGGCCTAACAGTTCACGAAGAGTAATACCTAAGTTGGCCGCTTGTTCTCTGGCACTCGTTACAGTCAATCCCTGTGCTGCCGCAGCTTGTATGATCTCGGGGGCATCCGGACCGGCGGCTTCCACTATAAGCGGGGCAATCGATTGTTTACTTTGTTCCCCGAGCTGGGCAACTTGTTTCCCGCTTTTTTTACTTTCGGCCTTCTCCCGCTCTTTGTTCTCCTTGAACATGAGTGCCTGCCTGCGAAGTTCACGTGCATAGTCGTCAGGCAGATTCTTTGCGGCTTGGGACGGTGTGCTCAAAAATGAGTTAGCCCACTTCTTTTGCTCATCAGAAAATACTGGCTTGGGCTCGGGCTCTCTTTTCTTCTTGCAGTCCGCCTTCCATTTCTCCAAATCAGCAGCCGCGGCCGCGTCGACTTCCTCGGCACTACGTTCCCAAGGCCTTGTGGGGAGAGGCTTCAGTGATGGCTCCGGTACCTTTGTGGTCTTAGGTACATAAGGGTCCGGGTTAATAATCCAGGACTGCTTCTGCTTCTTTGCCGGAGGTGGATTGGGGGACGGCGTCTGATCACCCGCCGGACGAGGACTGGGGGGCGGCGGCTGATCACCCGCCGGACGTTGTGGACTGGGGGGCGGCGTCGGCTGACGTGACGGAGGTGTAGGTGAACCGCCACCACCACCGTAGGGGGGTGGTCTTGTTGTCCTTGGCGCCTCGCCTGGAAACTTGATAAACTTCTTTTGCCATAGAATGAACTGGCGCTTGACATCTCCAAGTCTTTTCTCCCCTTCAGGTGTAGCAATGTCAATGTCCAGGTCCTCAAACCCTTTGACTATGTCCTCCACCGTGACACGAGCATAGCCAACTTGAATGGGGTTGTTGTGGTGGAGTGCTCCAGGTAAACATGGTAAAGCACTGCCGATGGCTACCTTCATGGACATGTTCCCGATAGGATAATACAGATGACATTCTTTCATCTCCTTTATATCGTCCACGGGGTAGCGAGGAGGCTCCGGTGCAGTAATTTCGACCGCCAGAGGCTCCGGTGCAGTAATTTCGATCGTCGGTGCATCTGCACCAGCCGGTGGGGCCTCCGTGGAAGCCACGCTGCTTCTCCGCTCCTGGCTTCCGAGATCCACTGGATGATCTTCATGCTGCGCCCGAGCTGCATCTCTTTCGGCTACTAGTACATTCACGGTTTTCTTCAATACATCCATTTCCGATGCCAACCGCACCACAACATCTGCTTCCCGATCCATCTTTCTCTTACGGCTTCTGTAACCGTACGGGTCATCGTTCTGGGGGAACCCTATTTTCCACGGAACGTGCCCCATGCCTCGTACACGTCCTCCGTGTTCAGGATTCCCGAGGGCTTTTGTCAGCGCGTCGTTCTCTCTGTTGAACTTGATCTTCCCCTCTTGAGCATCCCTCATTGCGTTAATAAGGGCTTGGGTGGGTTTAATTAGTTTTCCCCGGTAAACACACTCCCCTGTCTCTGGGTTCAGCGTTCCCCCATGCCCGTACCACCAGCTTTTGGCCCTTGGGTCCCATCCCTCCGTACCTGGACGGATTCCTCGCGCCCTCAGCTCGTTCTCCATCTTCTCACGCCTAGGCTCCCAAAGGCGATACCCTCCTGGCCCCATAATATGATAGTACTCCTTCTTAGCCGCATTTTTCTTATTTTTTTTCGATATTTCAATGAACTGCTCCGATTTCTTTTGCTTCACAAATTCTGGCCAATCATGTTTCAGTTTCTCATATTGTCCTTTGAAATCCGGAGTCTTGTTCTGATTGACAAAGTCATGGGCTAGATTTTGCTTGAATTTCCGGAATGCGTCGGCCATCTTATGAAGAGCGAACCGTTTGACTAGCCTCCTCCTCTCCTTGTTTGCCTCAATCTTATTACCCTCCTTATCGAATTTGTTGTATTCCGGAGGTAGAACGAAATGTTCCATAAGCTTGTTGAAGCAATCTTTTTTTGTTCTCTTATCGACAAAACTGAAACCAACACGTGCCTTCTTTGGCGCATTCCACTCCTGGACGATGATCGAGACGTTGTCTCTAACAATGGCTCCGCATTGGCTGATAAACTTGGTGGCGTTCTTGCGGGGCTCCAGCGGCTTGCCGGTTGCTTCCTCGACAACCTCGATTGTGTATGTTTCTCCTGGTTTCAACGTCTTGGTTGCGCCACGCTTTGACGACGTACTCGATTGTTTCGACGATCCGGCCGAGGGCTAAAATAAGAAAGAGAGTCGCGCGCGTTAGTACACACATATTTATTCAAATCAGTTAGTTTGTATCACCAGAGGCGCAATGTATATATATACCTCGGCGCCGGAGGTGGTTGCTACTTCCATTTGAAGATCGTCGTTTATCGACGTTTCTTCGGCATCATCTTGCTGACGGCGCCCTTCATCTTCACCGTCAAGGTTCAGATACGAAGAGATATCATCTTCTTCTTGTCCGGTCGGCACATATAGAATATCGCCGTTTATGATGCCGAACATATGGGCTTCACCGTCCGGATCATAGTTGTCCATAATCGGGTCAGCTCTATCGTCCGCCATATGTCAGTCCTGAAAACATGTAGTAAAAACAAATTAATTGTGTATATGCATTATCACATCTCTTCGATTTGGAAGCTAGTGTAAAACCTCGTAAGATTTGACCTGTGTGAGCTTTATTAATTTATAACCGAACGCCTTTGACATCTTCGTTCTAAAAAAAAGTTCGGTCTTGCTAGGTCTCAGTCGACTGAGATTTTGTTAAGTCTCAGTCGATGCTATATCCGTGAGATTTACATTAAGATCGATGCAAAACTGTTTTTTTTTTCATTTTTTTTTGCATATTACGTATATGACATGATTGAGACTTGATTAAATCTTAGTCGACTGAAACCTAGCCACGTCCAAAAAAAGTTATGTCTGTTACACAAGACCGAGGAACACAGAGGAAAGGAACATGCATGCATGTATATCTCGAATATAAAGTTCTTGGCGCCGGAATGAGAAGACACTCACTCACACACGCCTCAGTCATCTCCAAAGTTCTAGCTAGCTATCTACATGCGCAATACATCGGGCGCCTTGAATTATTATTAAATTATGATGCTCGGCCTGAAACTAAAACGGAGCACCGTCGGCAGTGGAAGCAGCTGGCCGGAGGTGCCCACGGATGAAGCTCAGGCGGCCGGCGTTGTGATCGACGACTATCTTGCACTGTTTAGGCCGGAGGTTCTGGTCCGACAGGAGCGACGCGACGAGCCGCTGCAGCCGCGCAGCTCCAGGGCCAGGACGCAAGGGCGCCGCGTCCCTCACCATCCACAATGAGCCGTCGCCGCCCATGTCCCCAATTGTGTATATGCATACGCCAGGAACTACCTCGCCGACCTGCTCCCCAAGTGCGTGCCCCAGGCCATATACCTCGACTCGGACGGTGCGGCGACGGCGAGGTGCGGCGACGGCGAGGGCGAGGCGCGGCGAGCGAGATCGATCGGGGCGGAGAGCGGCGCGCGAAGAAGACGAAGTGTGGAGCGACCGGTTCGGGAAACTATTTATAGCCCCCCCCCCTTTAGTCGCGGTTGGGGAGGAGAGCCGCGACTAACGGCTCCCTTTAGTCGCGGTTGGGGAGGAGAGCCGCGACTAAAGGCTTTTCGTTCCCGCGCGCGCACAGACCTTTAGTCGCGGTTGGGGAGGAGAGCCGCGACTAAAGGCTTTTCGTTCCCGCGCGCGCACAGACCTTTAGTCGCGGTTTGCGAGGACAACCGCGACTAAAGGTGTTTTTGAATTACTTTTTGTTAAAAATACAGAAAAAATCAGAAAAATAAAACTAATTCAATTCAAAATTTTAAAAATACAAATAATATATCAAAAAATTCATAAAAATAAAACTAATTCAATTCAAAATTTTAAAAATACAAATAATATATCAAAAAATTCATAAAAATAAAACTAATTCAATTCAAAATTTCTTCCCGGCCGCCTCTGTCTTCTCGTTGGCCCCCTCTTCCCGCCTCTGTCTTTCCGCCGACCCCCTCTTCCCCCCTCGTCTTCCCGCCATTTCTTCCCTGTCTTCCCTCCTCTTTCTTCCCGCCAATTTCTTCCCGCCAATTTCTTCCCGCCTCTTTCTTCCCGCCACTTTCTTCCCGCCTCCTGTCTTCCCGCTCCCATTTTTCCCGCCATTTGTCACTACATATATGTAGCCCGGCTTGGCCAGCATTATCACATCTCTACAATCTCTCATCACTCTCTCATGGCTTCTCGAGTCAATTGAATCATTCGAAAATGGACACCAAACACATCACGGGTAATATAATTCACATGATCCATTCAACAAAGTTTGATACAATAAATTATTACACATCATTTCTTTCCTTGTGTCCCTGCTTGCTTACGGTTGTGCCGTATCCATGGAGCATCCTCATCATTTAACTTAATGCTTGGGTCGGTGTTCACTTTGAAGGGCGGAATTTCAGCAAACATATTATAATCTTCTGACATGTCTGTCTTGTCCTCCACTCCCACGATGTTTCTTTTCCCTGAAAGAACAATGTGGCGCTTTGGATCATCGCATGATGTACTGATCGTTTTCTTATCTTTCCGTTTCCTCGGTTTGCTACTCATGTCCTTGACATAGAAAACCTGAGCGACATCTTTCGCTAGGACGAATGGTTCGTCAAGGTAACCAAGATTGTTGAAATCCACCATTGTCATTCCGTATTGCTGGTCCACCTTTACCCCACCTCCTGTTAGCTTGAACCATTTGCACCGGAACAAAGGGACCTTAAAGGAGGGTCCATAGTCAAGTTCCCATATCTCCTCTATGTAACCATAATATGTGGCCTTTTGCCGATTCTCGGTTGCTGCATCAAAGCGGACACCACTGTTTTGGTTGGTGCTCTTTTTATCTTGGGCGATCGTGTAAAATGTATTCCCATTTATCTCGTACCCTTGGAAAGTCGTTATAGTCGAAGATGGTGTCTTGGCCAACATGTACAGCTGATCTACAACATGATCGTCATTCATTAAATGTTTTCTCAACCAACTGCCGAAAGTCTCCATGTGGGCCTTCCTAATCCAGGATTCAGGCTTCCCCGGGTTGTCCGAGCGTAAAATATTCTTGTGTTTCTCAAAGTACGGAGCCACCAAGCTGGAATTGGTCAGAACTGTGTGGTGTGCTTCAGTCAGAGAATGCCCGTCCATACATATCGTTGATTTCCTTCCGATCGTGCCTTTTCCACTTAGTCTCCCCTCATGCCGCGATCGAGGAAGACCAATCGGCTTAAGGTCAGGAACAAAGTCAACACAAAACTCAATTACCTCCTCATTTCCATAGCCCTTGGCGATGCTTCCTTCTGGCCTAGCACGGTTACGAACATATTTCTTTAATACTCCCATGAACCTCTCGAAGGGGAACATATTGTGTAGAAATACAGGACCGAGAATGGAAATCTCTTCGACTAGGTGAACCAGGAGGTGCGTCATAATATTGAAGAAGGATGGCGGGAACACCAACTCGAAACTGACAAGACATTGGACCACATCGTTCTGTAACCGTGGTAGAACTTCTGGATTGATTACCTTATGAGAGATTGCATTGAGGAATGCACATAGCTTCACAATGGCTACTCGAACATTTTCCGGCAGGAGCCCCCTCAAAGCAATCGGAAGCAATTGCGTCATAATCACGTGGCAGTCGTGAGACTTCAGGTTTTGGAACTTTTTCTCCGCCATGTTTATTATTCCCTTTATATTGGACGAGAATCCAGACGGGACCTTCATACTGCTCAGGCATTCAAAAAAGATGACCTTCTCTTCTTTGGTCAGAGCGTAGCTGGCACGACCTTGAAACCATTCCAGATGCCGGTCATCAGGGTCTTTCAAACGTTGCTGGTCCTGCCGTGCTTCCTTTGTATCATTTGTCTTCCCATACACGCCCAAGAAGCTCAGGAGGTTCACGCAAATATTCTTCGTAACGTGCATCACGTCGATTGCAGAGCGGACATCTAGGACTTTCCAATATGCTAGCTCCCAGAATATAGATTTCTTCTTCCACATGGCTGCGTGCCCGTCAGCTCCCTTCGGAACTGATTGTCCGCCAGGACCCTTTCCAAAGATGACTTTCAAATCCTTGACCATATCAAATACCTCAGCACCAGTGCGTTCCGCAGGCTTCGGCCGGTGATCTGCCTTGCCGTTGTAATGCTTGCCTTTCTTTCTTACTGGATGAATTTTCGGAAGAAATCGACGATGCCCAAGGTACACGTTCTTCTTACAATTTGGCAAATGTACACTTTCAGTCTCATGTAAGCAGTGCGTGCATGCATTGTATCCCTTATTTGACAGTCCCGAAAGGTTACTAAGAGCAGGCCAATCGTTGATGGTTACGAAAAGCAACGCTCGTAGGTCAAATTCCTCTTGTTTGTGCTCATCCCACACACGGACACCACCCCACAGCTGTAAAAGTTCATCAACTAATGGCCTTAGGTACACATCGATGTCGTTGCCGGGTTGCTTCGGACCTTGGATGAGCACTGGCATCATAATGAACTTCCGCTTCATGCACAACCAAGGAGGAAGGTTGTAGATGCATAGAGTCACGGGCCAGGTGCTATGGCTGGAGCTCTGCTCGCCAAAAGGATTCATGCCATCCGTACTTAGAGCAAATCTTATGTTCCTTGCGTCAGCTGCAAAATCTTTGAACCATCTGTCGATCTTTCTCCATTGCGTTCCATCTGCGGTGTGTCTCAACTCCCCGTCCGACTTACGGTCCTCTTTGTGCCATCGCAACAACTTGGCATGCTCTTTGTTCCTGAACAGACGTTTCAACCGTGGTATTATAGGAGCATACCACATCACCTTGGCGGGAACCCTCTTCCTGGGTTTCTGGCCCTCAACATCGTCACCAGGGTCATCGCCTCTGATCTTATAACGCAATGCAATGCATACCGGGCATTCATTCAAATTCTCGTATTCACCGCGGTAGAGGATGCAGTCGTTGATGCATGCATGTATCTTCAGAACCTCTAAACCTAGAGGGCAGACAACCTTCTTTGCTTCGTACGTACTGGCGGGCAACTCGTTATCCTTTGGAAACATATTCTTCAACATTTTCAGCAAGTTTTCAAATGCCGAGTCAGCTACACCTGCCTCTGCCTTCCATTTCAGCAAATCCAGTGTGCAGCCCAGCTTTTTCAGACCATCATCGCATCCGGGGTACATCGCCTTTCTGTGATCCTCTAACATGCGATCCAAATTCTCCCTCTCCTTTTCAGTTTCGCAGCGTCTCCGTGCATCAGCAATGGTCCGACCAAGATCATCAACGGGATCATCACGTGCCTCTTCTTCACCTTCCCCTTCACCTTCAGCATCCTCCATGAAAGTATCACCGAAATGAGCAAGATAGCTTTCATCGATGAAATCATCCCCTTCTTCATCTTCTTCCATTATAACCCCTCTTTCTCCATGCTTGGTCCAACAATTATAGCTTGGCATGAAACCGTGCCGAAGCAGATGCATGTGAACATCTCTTGAGGAAGAGTAACCGTTCTGATTCTTACAGTTAACACATGGACAGATAACAAAACCCCCCCGCTTGTTCGCATTAGCCACTACGAGGAAATCTTTCAAACCCGTAGTGAACTCGCCGGAGAGTCGGTTACCGTACATCCATTGCCGATTCATCTGCATTATTATAATATAAAATATATAATTAACCATCATGCATTTGTTAAACTAACTAGCTACAAACAATATAAATTAAACAATGAACTAGACACATGCATATTTTATCAATGACACATCAAAGGTTCAAGTTGCTAACCGCGATCGAGGAGTGTGGCTCCAACACTTCATGTCATGTTTGTTTCATGCTCTTGGGGCATTTCATCAAACACCTTATGTGCATAAGAGGAACCAAAAGCAAACCTACACCCACTTGTGAAGAGAATGGCTCCAAATGGCTAAGTGTTGGCTGCTGGATGGGTATATATAGGGGAGGGGCTTTAGTTGCGGTTGGCCTGGCAAACCATGACTAAAGGTGCCCGAAGGCCTTTAGTCGCGGTTGTCCTGGCGAACCGCGACTAAAGCCCCTCACGTGCACCAGCTGGCCACCGAGCGCCCTGGGCCCAGGCCTTTGGTCGCGGTTCACCTCCAGAACCGCGACTAAGGGTCCCATTAGTCGCGGTTCCTACAGCTTCGCGACTTATGGGGCTGGACGGAAGCCTGTTTTTCCACCAGTGTGGCTCGTGTTCACCCCGGGCGTCCACAAGAGCCAACGAGAAAAATAGAAAGTTTGTATTGGGTTGGATCTACACCGGTTGTGAAAAATGCGTTGCTGAGCTTAATTTACGTGAGATCGAGGGGCCTGAGCTGTACAAAGCTTCTTAATAACAACTTAATATCTGATTAGATAAAGCAGTTGTGGCACCAAGATACGAAGCCGATTGCAATATATCAATACACTAGTAGAAAACAACCCATTTGTCCCGGTTCCGGAACCGGGACTAAAAGAGTCGTAACTAAAGCCCAATACCTTTAGTCCCGCATTTGCCCACGAACCGGGACTAAAGATCCTCCACGTGGGTTGTTGTGATGCGCTGGGCGGAGGACCTTTAGTCCCGGTTGGTAACACGAACCGGTACTAAAGGTCTCCACGAGAAAAAAAACATTCAATTTTTTCCTCTTTTTTTTCTATTTTTTCAAAATTGTATTTATTTCCATTATTTGACCAGTTTTTTCACTCATTTTTTTTCACAATTTCTATTATTTGAGTTATTTGACTAGTTTAGTCTCTAACTACCCTTAATGTCTATTCAAATTATTTAGTCGCAGTCAAACTTTCCGACCGGTTACCCATCCTTAGACTACTCCAGCAATAACACACTTAACTTCTGAGTTCTTTTCGTCTCCACTTCTAACTACACCGCGCACACGTTGTTGATATTACTATCACATCAATCTTATTAACCTCTTATTCACAATGTCACACTTCTATATTGTTTTAATTCCAAATAATATCACATCAATCTTATTAACCTCTTATTCACAATGTCACACTTCTATATTGTTTTAATTCCAAATAATTATATTAATAAACAAAAGTAATGAAATAATAATAATCTTGAATTTTTTTTGCAAAACCTAAAATATGAAAAATTTCATATTTTCCTCAATAGTAGTCGGAAAATCCTTATTTCATATTTACAACTTTAAGTTTTTATTCCAACTTTTTTTGCATTATTTTATTGAGGAGAAGAATGAATGGGTAAGTGGATGGGCGACCTTCTAAATTTCTATCCTAACTTTTTTTGAATTATTTTTCCTTCAAATCTTAAAAGCATCATAACATTTTTTCTGTTTGTTTTTTCTGTTTCATATAAAAACAATTTTTCATCGGAGGTCGTATGCAAAAGTTGTGACCATTTTACAAGTTCTAGAGAGATTTTGCAAAAAAAAAACAAAATTTGTGCTTGTTAAATTTGCAAATATATATATTAAATGCATGAAAAATAACAAATGAAGTTAGAAATGGTTGAAATTTTAGGATGTGGATTTGAATGGTGCATATTGAATGCACAAAAATTCTAGAGTTGAAATAAGTTAAAAAAAAGAAATGTCTTTGTAACATATGAGTTTTCTTACAAAACCCTCATACTTCGAAGGAGATGGTCCAGTTTGTACACGAAGTGCATACATTTTTTGCCGTATTCCTCTGAAATTTTTAGCACATGCTATGTGGGTGAAATGATGACACAATGCCAAGTTTCAACCTTTTCAGAGTTCATTTATACTGCTTTTCAATTTCATGGTCATTTAGCGCAAAAAATCATTAAATGCATGAAAAATAGCCAATGAAGTTAGACAGGGTTGAAATTTGAGGATGTGGCTTTGAATGGTGCATATTGAATGCACAAAAAGTCTGGAGTTGAATATGTAAAAAACAGAAATGCCTATCTAACATATGAGTTTTCGTCTGAAACCTTCATACTTCGAAGGAGATGGTCCAATTTGTACACGAAGTGCATCCATTTTTTGTCGTAACCCTCTCAACTTTTTAGCACATGCTATGTGGATGAAATGATGATACGATGCCAAGTTTCCACCTTTTTACAGTTCATTTGTACTGCCTTTTCAATTTCAGGGTCATTTAGCGCAAAAACAATCATTAAATGCATGAAAAATATCAAAGTGAAGTTGGAAAGGTTTGAAACTTGAGGATCTGGCTTTGAATGACGCATAGTTAATTCACAAAAATTCTGGAGTTGAAATAAGTTAAAAAAAAGAAATGCCTTGTAACAGATGAGTTTTCATTCGAAACCCTCATAAAGAGTTAAAAAGAATCTGGTTTTGATTAAAACACCTATTTAAAATATCCTAAAAATTCCCATATTGAACATACTGATAAAACATACTAATATTAAACAACAGGAAAAATAATCACTCTAAATCTATTTTAAACTAAAGTTATTCACAAACTAGTGATTCAGACAAATTTCAAAAGAATTCAACTTTAAACTATTTAAATTTGAAAACTACTGGAACTGACAGAAACTTTATAATGTTTCTGAACTAAAGAAAAAAGATTCATTGAAAAACTCTAAATATTCTAACAGTTATTCAAAATCTAAAAACAGAAACTCTTCTGTTTAGAAAAAGAAAAAAGAAAAAATACACCTTTAGTACCGGTTGGTGTCTTCAACCGGGACTAAAAGTCCTACCTAGTTAAAAAAAATGTCTTTGTAACAGATGAGTTTTCGTCCGAAACCCTCATAATTCGAAGGAGATGATCCAATTTATACACGAAGTGCATTCAGTTTCTGCCCTAATTTTCTCAACTTTTTAGCACATGCTATGTGGGTGAAATGATGATACCATGCCAAGTTTCCACCATTTTACAGTTCATTTGTACTGCCTTTTCAATTTCAGGGTCATTTAGCGCAAAAACAATCATTAAATGTATGAAAAATAACAAATTATGTTAGAAAAGTTTAAAACTTGAGGATGTGGCTTTGAATGACGCATAGTTAATTCACAAAAAGTATGGAGTTGAAATAAGTTAAATAAAAAGAAATGTCTTGTAACAGTTGAGTTTTCGTTCAACCCTCATAAAGAGTTAAACGGAACATTGTTTTGATTAAAACACCTATTTAAAATATCCTAAAAATTACCATATTGAACATACTGATAAAACATACTAATATTAAACAACAGGAAAAATAATCACTCAAAAATCTATTTTTAAACTAAAGTTATTCACAAACCAGTGATTCACACAAATTTCAAAAGAATTCAAGTTTATACTATTTAAATTTGAAAACTACTGGCACTGATAGAAACTTTATAATTTTTTTGACCTAAAGAAAAAAGATTCATTCAAAAACTCTAAATATTCTAACAGTTATTCAAAATAAAAAAATAGAAACTCTTCTGTTTAGAAAAGGAAAAAAGAAAAAATAGACCTTTAGTACCGGTTCGTGTCTCCAACCGGGACTAAAGGTCCACCAACCGGGACTAAAGGTTGCGACACCCTTTACTCCCGGTTCGTGTCTGGAACCGGGAGAAAACGGTCCAGATGAACCAGGACCAATGCCCCACGAGGCCCGGCCACCCCCCTGGGCGCACGAACCGGGACATATGCCCCCATGGGTCCCGGTTCGTGACTGAACCGGGACTAATGAGCTGGCCATGCCTGAACAAAGCCCTGTTTTCTACTAGTGATAGAAGGCAATTCCAAAACTGGAACTATCTGCATTAAATTGTGGACCGCGTGCGATAGTGCCATGACCTATTTATATAACGTAAAACCCCGCTATTTTTCCGCCATCATTGATTTTCTCTAGTACTACTCGAAATCAAGAGGCGACTGATGTGCAGTGGGAGAGGGCATGGCAAAAGTACCATGCCATAGCACCACCACCGCGTCAACATCTGGGCAGGGTAACAGGGATGGTCGTAAGTGTGCTGGCACCACTACTATCTCCCCCGCCAAGCTTTGCCGATGACCACGTCGAGGGAGTCCTTTGCTTCACCACAGCTCCGTCGCAACTGCTGATTCAACATATGAACATCTCTCTCTCTCTCTCTTGAATATTGATGTTCTCAATGGGTCATGTGATCTTTCAAGGAATGAATTGGCTTCAAATTTACACTTGATAAAAATATGTTGATATTTTCAGCATAGTCCGACCAGTGATCGTTTTTCACGTGAAACGAATTGACTTTATGCTTAAACAAGGTAGTACAAAACATACTGAACAAATTGAAATACTTGAGCTATATATAGTTGATAAAAATATACAGTGTGCCAAATTCTCCAAAGTTTATTTTGAAATAAAAGGTCATGCATCTATCAATACACAAAGTTACATCAATTACTCTGAAGTCATCGTGTCTAGCTCCCCTCTTTGCATCTTCACGTTCCTTACCAACCTCTCGTGAAGTAGACGTCGAGGAGAAGGTCACTCAAGCTTCTGTTCTTCAACTTCATGTCAAACATTGTTATTTGGTCCGCCGAAAATCTGTTGTAAAAGAGAGAGTGGGTTCAGCCGGTGCAGCCACGGGCGAAATCTTGGGTGAGACAAAACACTCGGCACAACCACGGGCACGGTCTTAGGTGATACAAAATATTCCAAGTGCAAGTCACAAAGACCAGAACCCAAAAGGTTGCTCGCTAGTTTCAGACGCTGCGTGCACTTTTGTGTGAGTGGATCATAGACTTGCAGTGTCGAAGTTGCCAAAAATTTATCGTACGCATAGAAGAGCAACTTTTGATCATCACACATCACCGTCAAAGGCATCATCTGATCAACCGACGAAGCCATTGGTATTGTGTAGGCCTTGACCCAGGTGCCTTTGGAGGGATCAATCAGAAGCCATACGAGCCATATGTTGGTAGAGCTCTGTTGAACAATGCATAGGGTGTCATTCAACTTGACCATACACCTTGTCTTTGCCTTCCTTCGTAGTTTTTCATAAGGTTCCATTGGGCCCTTAATCGACGCCATCCATTCCTCACTTTCGAGATCAAAGCGGTGCACATGAATCTCTTTCAGCTGCGGCGACCCGGGGACGGAAAAAAAGTGCATGACACCATTGACGGTGACGACCTTGCTGTCGTTATAGATGTTGGCAGTGAGCAGTTGTGGAGGAGACTGCAGCTGCCTCCACTTGGCGCCATCTTCCAAGGTGAGAACCTTGCAGTATTTGCTGGTGAGGCAGACGACCTTGTACGTGCGAGGCGGAGCGCTAGCGGCGCAGCCGACGTTGAGATCCCAGAACGATTCCCTGCTCAGCTGCGCGGAGGCCTTCATCACAGCCCCGGTGGCCAGATCGATCGCGTTGACGGAGGACTTGACGCCGACGTAATCGAGGGCGATGCAGACGGGCCCGTCGAGGCGGTAGCTGAAGGTGCAAACACCTGGTCTCTGGATAACTCCGACGACGTTGCCGTCCATGTCCATCAGCCGGAGCTCCGTCGGAGCTTCGTCGGCGGTGGATCGGGCGGCGAACAGGAGTAGCGGATGCATGCGGGCTCTGTGCGCGGCCATGAACGCGCGGCCGGAGATGAGGGCGTCCCACCCTCTGGAGACGCACCGGAATCTGCAGGCGGACTTCAGCGGCACCCGCGAGATCACGTCGAAGAGCACGTCGTCTGGTAAAGTCGTCATCGTACGCCGTCAGCAAAGAAACCCTAAAAACACCCCGTAAGTTGTTGAGGAGGGAGAGATGGAGATTGGAGAGAAGGATTGCTTTGAGTTTGAGGTTGCGCAACCTCTCGTGTCTTATCTTATGTCAGGTCATATGCCTCCCCGTAGGGCCGTAGGTATGTATTCTAGAGATTTGATGATGACTTCCTCATAGATTGGGTTTGTCCCGAGTCTCCCGACTACACAAATTCAGAGTTGGAGAACAGTCCTGCTGTGGTTACACCTAGGACTCCTCTTCGAGGTCTAGCTCTATGAGAACATTGTGGCTGAATTCATATGCATTACACCGTAACCCAGCAGAGCAGAACGCGGCACTTGAGACAATAAATTCATACTCCTATAAGTTCTAACGTTGCATTGGAAGTTCAAAAAACATGTAGACACATAGTTAGATCTAGAGCATTTCCGATCGGATGATGAAAAACTTGGTGCTAAAAAACTTTTTTGGGTAGGAGAGAGAAGGTAGCTAGGTGTCCAGCCGTAGCATGCAAGAGCTCGCCGTCAGCGGTTGATTCTGCACACATCGATCCAACGAGAGGAAGGTAGGAGTCGCCGACGAGGTCGTTGGAGGAGGGGGTGGCCGAGGGTGATTGCCGGGGGCGGCAAACGTGTGGTTGCTGCGCAGTGAGGATGTCGCAAGAGTTACTACCTCTGTTCCATAATGTAGTATCATTTTTTGAGCTAAACTAGCTTGAAAAATGTTACTATATTATGGGACGGAGGGAGTAATTGTTTAATGGATCAATTATGTGTGGTTTAAAGAAATAAAATGAAATTTTACTCCTCTATAGCTTTGCAAGCGATCGGCTAGAGATACCCCTAGAAATAAGGGTGTAGTTCACCGGTGTAGAAATCTGAAGATCACCGACGTTAAAGGGATGGCCGAAAGTGAAGGCTAGTAGAACGGTAAGAGGAGGATGGGACAGTGAGACAATCACGGTAGCGCCATCGAGCGTCATGAACTGTGGAGGCAAGTGGATCAACTGGCATTTGTGGGTGGATCGGGCGGTTATGGGGCATATCGTGGATAGGTAAGTCGAAGGTTGAAGATGGTCTTTTGGTCATTTGATCCACATCCCATGATCCATATAAAATCGATTAACTCTATTTTCTTTAGATGACTGATATATAGCTCGTCCCCTGATTTTTTATTTTTAGGTCGGCCATGGACCGTGCGGCGTCTGCTTTCGTATCCAAGAAGCAGAGACGGAGGCGCGCGAGGAAGATCCTCCGACGACCAAGGATGACGTCGGCATCGACGATGCAGGCCTCGATCTCATCAGCCGCCTTCCCGACGAGACATCCATCCTCTCCTCCCGATAGCGCCACTTCTGACGTTCACAGCCTTTCGCTCTTGATGACGCAAGTCCCATCCCTGCTTTGGGTCATTTGATTCCGCCGAGAGGGAGTTCATCGAAGAAGATTACCCCAATGTCTATCTTAAGGGTGAGGGTGTAGTTTGCCGAAGAAGATTGCTTCTGTGCCTATCTTAGAGATGGGGTGGCAGTTCGTGAGCGTTTAAATATGAAGGTCGTCTGGGTTAAAGGGATGTGTATGTCTAAAACTCAATCGACTGAGACAACGTAGTCTTGGTGCTACCATCGACACGACTGGATGCTAAAAACGATGACGAAAAATATTTTTAAGCTGAGATGAAAAATCTTGTGGTTGAACTGTAGACAATGACATCATATGCTACAACCACAGACTAAAATGCTACAACCAACAGAGGATGTTACGAACTTACGATCAATAAAATAACGTGCTACGATCGACGAGGGACGACATGCTACAACCAGCAAGATAAATGATGCAACTAGTAGGAAGAAATGTATCAAAACGATGAGACAACATGCTACAAGGTTGATTGAGATCTGGTGAGTTTTAGCAAACCCGTGAAGGGATGCCCGAAAGCGGTGGCTAGCAAGATGGTGAGGGAAGGTCAAGGGGAGGCGATCACGATAGTGCCGCCGACCGTCATGGGCGGCGAAGGCAAGTGGATTGGCTGGCCGTTGTGTGCAGGTCGGACGATCGTGGGGCAGATAACATTAAGGTTCAAGATGACCTTTTGGCCATTTGATCCACATCAGATGGTCCATATAAAATCCACCAACTCTAATTTTTTATGTGACTTGAAATATAGCCAGTCTCCTGATTTTTGTTTGTTTAGGTCGGCCATGGACTCTGCGGCGGCGGCTTCCGTATCCAAGAAGCGGAGGCGTAGGCGGGGCGAAGAAGATCCTCCGGCGACCAGGGATGATGACGCCGGCGGCGACGATGCAGGCCTCGAACTCATCAGCCGCCTTCCCGACGAGATCCTCGGCAGCATCATCACTCTCCTGCCCACCAAGGACGGCGCGCGGACAGCCATCCTCTCCTCCCGATGGCGCCACCTCTGGCGCTCCGCCCCGCTCAACCTCAACGCCTACTTGAGCTTCAACGAGCTTGACCTCGTCTCCGACGTACCCAAGATCCTCGCCGCGCACCCTGGCCCCGCTCGCCGCCTCGGCGTCGTCGGCGACTATACCGGGCTGTATTATCCTTATGCCAAGGTCTACGAGGACTGGTTCAGGTCCCCCGCCCTCGATCGCCTCGAGGAGCTCGAGCTCTACTGGTGCTCCATGCGGAGGCCGCCGCTGCCGCCTTCCGCGCTCCGCTTCGCGCCCACCCTGCGCGTCGCCTGCATCGGCCACTGCCGTTTATCCGCGGCTATTGATGCCGTCCCCGCGCTCGGCTTCCCTCGGCTGAAGAAGCTCGAGCTCTTCGATGTCGCCATCTCGGACGCGGCCCTCCACCGCCTGATCACTGCCTGCTCTGCTCTCGAAATCCTTGATCTTAAGCATATTCACGGGATCAGCACCATCCGGATCGTCTCGCCAACTCTCATATGTATTGCAGTTTCTGTTCGTATCCAAGTAGATGCGGTGGAGCTTGTCATTGAAGATGCACCATGCCTTGAAAGATTGATTCAACTTCATCAAGACGCTCCAAGAACAATCAGGGTCATTGCCGCCCCGAAATTGGCTGTGTTGGGCTTCTTATGTGGGAAAATCTCAAACCTTCAGTTTGGAACCACAATTTTTAAGGTAGAGCAACTACTCGATCTTCTTGAAACTTGCATTTGCGCATTCCATTCGGAGATTAGCATTGCAGCCTGACATTCTTTGTTGGTCTTCTTCAGGAAATGATCCCCATCAGCTTGACCGCCATGGTGCGCACAGTGAAAGTCCTTGCTCTAGAATCTATTGGCCCCAATCTAGATGCAATTGTTGGATTCCTTAGATGTTTCCCCTGCCTGGAGAAGCTATATATCCAGGTGAAATCCTTTGTCAGATCTCATTACATGGAAATTTAGCATCAATTAGACATATCTCACTGTATGCCTAGCTTGGACATATGGAGAATTTAATTAGTACACGCTTGTCAAAATTAAATTCCTTAATAAGGTGGTAACCGGTACCATCCCATAATTATACGGTGACAAATCTAGAGGATATACACATTTAAGATAAAAGGACACCTTTTTATAAGTTAAGAGGACTATTGTTAACTAATCCTCAACCACACATCATGCAACTAATCCAGATGTGAATAGATGCCGGTCATGAGGTCACTTTCGTTGTCTGCAAAAAAAATCCCATTGCATTGTTACCTATCTAATATATATCGTTTTTTTATCTGTTATTTTGTAGTCACGTTTTAGGAAGGAAATGAAAAATGTGCGGCAATATGACACACTGAATCCTATTGAATGTCTTGAGCATCATCTCAGATCAATAGTATTGAATACATATGAAGGCAAGAGATCAGATGTTAACTTTGCCAAGTTCTTTGTTCTGAATGCGAAGGTACTGAATGTAATGAAATTTGGTGTCTATGGTAGTACCTGCAATGAGAAATGGATGGCTAATCAACGCAGGCGGCTACAACAAGATAAAGCAGCTTCTAGAGATGCGCAATTGCATTTCAGAAGAGAAGGTGTTTTAACCTATAAGAAGTACACGCATGATATGTGGACAGCTGATCTCTTTGATAGGTCATTATGCAATTGTTGTCCACCTGTTTGATGCCCTTTCAAGAGAAGTTCGAAAGATAAATGCTGTGTTTAGGTCGTCATATATTTCGTTCCAAACAATATAATCTATCCTTGCTGCTACTGTATAGCATATGACTGAAAGAGCATGCACCTATTTATGGTTCACCAGTCACCACCTGAATTGTTGAAATGTAGTCGATTGTGTTATTTCAATTTCGATATACCTGCCCTGATGACTGGTGTGCATATGTACGTTTATGTATGTACTACTCCTTCCGTTTCAAATTAGATGACTTTCATTTGTCCATTTGTCCATTTGTGTATTTAGACATGTACACAAATGAAAGTCATCTAATTTGGAACGGAGAGAGTACCATGTAGCAATTGGTAGATGTGCGGCAACTTACTTTGGTCCCTGAAAGTGCAAGTTAGGCCAGAACATTTCAGGGTGTACGTCTTGCAAGTTTTAGTATGTTCTGGTGAAGTCTGGAATTGTTTGGTAAATGAAAGTGCTTCTAAAACAGTCGTACGTCTTGTTCTGCGAAGTCTGGAATTGTTTCTGTCTCTTAAGTATACTGGAATTCAGAAATCTCCTGCCTCAACTGGAAGGGCAGGGCCAGACTAGCCTCTTACTTTGCCCTTTGAAAGTATATGTAAAACTAAAAGAGTTTATATTGTTTGCAAAACTGTCTTCCAAAATCTGGGGATATCAGCCTGTCATGTGATCTTCCACGTTTCAAAATCGGACATCATTCGATTATATAATGAATCAGTGCTTTGATCATTCCATCACACAGATCCATCCACTAGTGTAGTCTCTTGCATAAGAATCTGGACAAGCTAAAAATGAACCAGTATGTTTTCCCATAAAGAATGGACTAGTATATACTAGTATACAGAAAGAATGGCGTGTCTACTTGCACACTGCATAATCAACTCTACAACGTCGAAAACTATCTGTTCATGTGGTTGCCTGCTGCTTCAGGACAGGATGGACATGAAAACAGTGGACCATGTGGTGAGAGCGACGGCGGCGACGAGGTACGTCCACAGGAAGATCACCGAGCACTCCTCCTGCCCGACGTCGAACAGCTGCGCCATTGTCCCGATGTTCATGGCTGGTGGCAGCGCGAACTGCATCATCAGCACGTACCTGTACAGCGGGTCATGGGGCAGGAACCCGACACCGTGCGCCGCGCGCACCACGGCGATCCCGATCACCGGCATGGCCACGTAGCGGATGCACACGATCGCCACGATCACCGCGCGCTTCAGCACCGACTTGCGCAGCCCTGCAGAAGAATTTTCAGAGTGAGTTCAGAGAACTGTTATGGGGGAGGACGCTTGCGGACGAACTGCTACCGAATGATCTTGATGATCGGGACAGTGGTGTCCCAGAACCCTACCTTGTGTCAGGTTTCCTCCGAGGATGAGGGTGATGCAGGGTATAGTGCCATTGCTGGAAAGGGAAATAGTATTTGGTCATTGGAGTGAGACTGAATGAACACTGAATTAAGTTCAGAGATTTCAAAATAAGTACATGAAAATTTATCATCTGCAGGTAGACAGACAGGGATGTAGGTAGGTTCATACCCCATCAACTGGAGAGAATCCTGGATGACCCTGAGAGGGGCGCCGTCACCGATGATCAGCGACTTCAGCCATGGCACTAGCCCAACAACGAATCCAATTATCTGACAGGATTCAGTTTCCACCAAATTCAGTCAAAACTCCCTTTCCCCCTTGAAATGATAAATGTTGCAGTTTGTTAGATAAGAGACGTACCGCGGATATGGTTGGAGGCGCCATGAGCTCCTCGACGAGCTGGTGCACGGCCTCCTTCAGGTTCGTCCAGAACCCTTTGCTGTCGGCGACGTCGCTCTCGCACGACAGGAGTGGAGCTCCCTGCATTTCTGGCCACAGTCAGGTACTCTGAATCTAAACTCTGAATATGTCACCAAGGACCAGCCAAACATGGACGATCATGCACACTCACTATCTGGTTCCCATCATTGTGATCGTCGTGAGGTCTAGCCGATGTCGGTAGAGGCGCTTCCTCATCTGCACTGGCACCTGCTTTGTATCCATCTAGATGCTCCTCGTCGCTGTCAGCCGGGCACTGGACGCTCTTGGACTGCATCTTGTGGTACAGCTTACCGGACTTCTGCATCAGGCTGTAGGTGTACGTCCATATGAACAGGCCACCAAGCTGCACGCACACAGGCGAGACACACAGTGAGATTCAGAGCCTGAACTCTTGGCGTCAGAGAACCAAAATGCATCAGGCTGTAGGTGTCCTATGAGCAAAGTTCTGCTTACAGCCATGGACAGGGAAGAGTATGAGAGTCCTCGCGAGCGGCACTGGCTCCGATCGGTCCCAAACGGGTTGCCTTCTTCGTCGCAGACGGCCGGGACGACGATCAAGAGCAGGTTGCCAAGATTTCCTGCAGTTTTTACGGCCGATGCCTCACACTGTTAATTTATCAAAATCATCAAATGTAGTGTTTGGCGACTCAAAATTCGGAAAAACTGTGCGAACCTGATGAGCAGAAGGCGATGATGAGGCCTCGGAAATGCTGCGGCGGTTTCAGGATCTTGCAGGCTATCCATCCTAGAGCGCTGCCGATGAGGAAAGTGATTGCTATGTTCACTGGCATGAACCACCTACATGTTGACGAATAATGCTGTGGAAATTTAGTAAGTTTCTTCAGAGAGAAACGTGTGCAAAATTCAGAAAGTATTTCCTGCAAAAACATTACTTACTAGCATTAATTTACACAGAATTGTACGTACTGCCATCCTATCTATCCAGTTTAACTTTGTTTGAAGCATAATCGTATTTCATCGCTTGGAACTTGTGAAACGTATTTCATCGCTTTGGAACTTGTGAAGCCTGATGATGGTAAGTGGTAACTCACCAAGAGACGACGTCGGAGAGCGTGACGGTGTTGGCGAGGCTGGAGAACATGAGAGAAGGGGTGAAGACTGTGAAAACAACCTGTCATCATGAAGAATGAAAAAATGGTGAGCTGCTAATAATTGAGGTCGAATCAGGAAAAGTATGACTAGCTAGTTTGTGGTGGTAATTGTGGGAGGTGGAGGTGGATGGATGACCTTGTTCATGTCCCTGCGGGCGCTGGCGGTGAGGACGTTGCTGTAACCGGAGGCGAGGAAGGCCCCGATGACGCCGATGAGCAGGACCTGGATGATGGGCATGGAAGCCACTACCAGCAGCGACATGAAGCCCATCTTCTTCTTCCCCTCCCAGTCCCTCCGGCCCTCCTGTTGATCTGCTTAGCTAGCCTTGCGTAAGACGATGCCAAGGGTGTATGGTTTTCAGTTTTCAGACACGCCTCCTGTCCTGGCAAAGTGGCAAGACACGATCAGAGAAGAAAGGCAATGGTAAGTAAAATTGGAAGAAGACTGGTCACACAAGAAACCGGCAGGACTGGACTGCCGGATGATCGTTCCACGGAACTAGCGGCGATTAGACAGGCGAGGCGAGAGCGAGAGCGAGAGCGGCGATCGATCGGACGGAAGCAAATTAATTCTCCAAAACTATGGGAGGGAGCAGGTAGAAGATGGAGTTGACAGGAGTACTAGCAGTAGGATAAGGAAGGAAGGAACGCTTATTTACCTGAAGAATGCGCGGGCGGCGGCGGAGGAGCGAGGAGAGAAGGGAGAGGTCCACCGGAGCGGAGATGGGAGAGAAGGCGGCGTACGGGATGAATGCGGTCGGCTTAAATAGGATAACGACCAAGGAAGACACGTAGGGACGCGGACACTGGGGCGGAGATGAGATGGCGCCTGCACCGCATCCACCTATTTCAAACCTTCCCGTCCGCCGCCAACGCGGAGGTCGATTAGCTAGCTAGCTAATCGCCTCGAGTTAACGTAAAACGCACATGTTTTTTGTTTTTGTTTTGACGGGTTTATGCGGGGGGCGAGAGCAAAGTTGGACTCGCCTACTAGCTTGGATTCTTCAATGATTAAAACTAACAGATTTGCTAGATCCCTAAGATAAAGCACATCTAAGTTTAATCAAACTAGAAAGAAAAACAAAAATATATACACAAATTTTCACGTAAAATTAATAGTGTAGAACTTAGATGTGCTCTATCTTAAGACCACATCTAGATATGCCCTAGACAAATCCAACTCTGCGTCCAAAACGGACACACGCAGACGCGCACCTGATACGTCCAAAACGTATCTATAATTTTTGCTTGCTTCATGCATGTTTTGTGTGATATTGCTATGATCTAGATACACTTTCATACACTTTTGATCATATTTGGATTAACTTATTAACTCAGTGCACCCCAGTGCCAGTTCCTGTTTTCTGCTGTTTTTCTATTTTAGTTTTCCCCTATATAAAAAGTGCCAGAAAAATTCCGAGAAAAATACACGAAAAATCAGCGTAAATGAAGCTTCGCGAAGAGCCCGAGTGGGGCCAGAGAGGAGCCAGGTGAGCGCAGGCGGCCACCCGGCGCGGCCCCACCCCTGGCCGCGCCAGGGGGGCGCCTGGGGCCCCTGGTCCACCTCTGGCTGCCCCCCTTCGCCTATTTATTCTCCGTCACGGGGAAACTCCGAAGACATAACCCTTTTTCGCGACCTCTCCTCTGTTCCGCCACCGTCGCGCTTCCGAGATCGGGAACACCAGAAGACCTCTTCGCGGCACCCTGCCGGAGGGAGGGCCGACCTCCGGGAGTCTCCTCTCCGATATTGCTATGATGAGTTTGATGGGATCTGATGGATTATGAGATTATGTTCAGATTGTGATAGAGTAATATATTTGGTTTTTATCTCTTATATTTTTGTTCCTAAGTAATTCTTGCATGTTCTCCGTTGCTGTTTATCGCTTTGGCCAAGTAGTAGGTAGTGACTCCAAGAGGGAACGTTATGCTCGATTGTGGGTTCATGTCCTCCGATGACACGCTTGAGTGACAGAAACATGAGTCTAGGGGATGTGCTGTTGCCACAAGGGGGAAAACACGGTGCTTGTAACCGCGGTTGCAAAGATTGTTACTTTACGCAAAGTGCTTTTTAATGCAGTTGTCTGTTGCTTTGGGTTTACACTTTGGGTGGGGCTCGCAACTTAATACTAGCGAGATGTTCTGGATAGATATCTCAAGGTGGATGATTAGTAGTAGATGCAGTTGGATTTCGGTCTACTTATTTTGGCGTACTGCCCGTGCTTTTGAGCCTCTTCCTTTCTTTTGTAGCATAGTTAGCATTGCGGTGCGTTCATAATCCTGTCAATTGCCTTTCTGTAATTTGTTTACCTCGCATAGCAGTTTTATCGTCTTTTGGGAGAGAGACATCACTAGCGAACATCACGTATCCCGATCCATATCCTTATTACTGTTTCCACGCTATCTTTACTTTTCTGCTTTTACTTTCAATTGCTATCATTATCCTTTGTGTTTTACCCTTTGTGAACAACAAGACCGGAGAGCTTGACAACCTCTCTGAACTTCGTTGGGAACAAAGTTATCTGTGTCTGTGTGCAGGTCCACGTCAGTTGCGCCGCTGACACCTACTTATCATATCCGGAGTCCTACGGGAGACAAACCTTGGTATCTTCACCGAGGGAAACTTGCTGCTGCGCTACATCTCAAACCATCCACTTGGGGTAACCAACGAGGGGCGAGAAGCCATCAGCACCGCGTCCGGCTCGTCCGCCCTCTGTCCAACACATGCAATCCATGGCCCATATACAGTTAGACAAAAATTAAAAAACCACCCCACTCTCTCTCTCTTCCCCCACGCGCACACCAACTCCCCCACGCCCGCCCATCCCCTCCCCGCCGGCCCGCTCTCCGAGCACGCCGGCCTTCCCGCCGGCCCGCTGTCAGGGAAAGCCGTGGCGCTCGCCCAGGGCGCGCGGCCCTCGCGTGCTCGCCCCGTATGAGCAGCCCGTGCGGGCGGACTCGCCGACGAGCCTCCCGGCGCGCTGCAGCACCCCCGCGTCCCGCCCCTCGCCGCCCGACCTGCTCGCCCCCGCCTTGCCCAGCGGGCGACCTACCTTAACGACGGCGACGTAGAGGAGGTCGAGCGCGGGGAGGGGCAGCAGGTGCATGCGCTCCTCGGCCAGCCCCCGAGCGCTCGCCGGCCTCCTGGTGACGCCGGCCTGGCCACCCCGCGCGCTCGTCAGCCCACTGGTGACGTCGGGCTCGACGGCTTGGCCACCCCGTGCGCTCACCAGCCCCCCTGGTGGCGCCAGGCTTGCCGACCTGGCCACCGCGGCGCGCGGCCTGGCAACCGGGTGTGGCGCGCCGCCTCCAGAGCGCGGCGGCGGCGTCCTCTTGTCGTTTGGCTGGCCACCGCTGCGCTAACCCAGGGCGCGTCGCCCTCGCGTGCTCGCCCCCACGTGCTCGCCCAGGTCGAGCGGCGTCCTCCTCTCGCCGCCTGGCCACCGCAGCGACGCCTTGCTCGCTGCCTGGCTGTCGGGCGCGGCGTAGCGCCTCCCGAGCGGCATCCTCCTCTGGCCACCACGGCGCCTTACTCGTCGGCCTGGCCATCGCGGCGCGGAGCGGCGCCTCCCGAATGGCATCGTCGGGGCTATCCTCCCCCAGTGCAATTTTTTTCGTTGGATATAGATGCGTTTGTGGATTGTCCGGCGCTGTCCGCTGTCCGTTTTCTTGACGCAAACAGACCAAAAAGCGGATAAAACGGACAGCGAACACGCGGATTTGCACCTCTGCGTTGGAGCTGCCTTAAGGCGAGGGAAGGTGTTACTAATTGGTAGCACGAGCTAGGATGGATTCAGAGAAATTTGGCTGTGTGATTAATACGTAGATACTAGCACGGTTGTTTCTGATTAGAATGGGCGTTCGTCCGGTTTCTATGTGGCATAAATTTTTTTCTCACCAAATTTTCATGCATATGCAACCTCGTAAAAAATATGACGGAAGCGTATGCTTTCAGCAGAGACGCGCTCCCCTTGCCACTAGGCTACAACCCAGTTCATAAAACTCTAAATTATTTGTTAACAATTCCTACAGCAACGCGTGTGAAATCGTCTAGTCAATTAAGCAAACAAACCCGTTCGTCTCCATCTTACCGTCCACATAGATGCGCTTTAGTAGGAGGAAGCTGCTTTCTCCATTGAAGCCGTCAGACTTTGGATAGATGCGCTTGCCTGCGTCTGCGTGCGTGCGTGCTGCTGACAAGGAAGGATTTGGCCATCTCTTATCTCTCTTTCAGCAGCTTGGCCGGGGTACAATCAACAAGTACTGTACGTGTGAGTCAGCCATGACGTACTTAGGCCTTTCTCTCTCAGCCTTGCGTTGCGTTGTTGCTGGCTCCTTCTTGCTCCTGCGTTCTGGATGTGCTGCACCATCGCTTGACTTGCCTTTTTTTCGGCGGGGAGGCTTGACTTGCCTTGCCCGTCAGGAAAATGAAAGAAAATGGAAGGTGCGAGCCACCTCATCTCATCATCATAATCCTCGCAGAGCCACAAAATAGATCGCTCCACTGTCAAATCAGGCTCACACGCATGCTCAACCATTAAACCGTAGTGAGCCACAAAATAATAATCCGACTTGTCGCCATTATCAACACATACGGAACAGTGACCATGTTTGGCTTTTCCTCCTGCAGCAAACTTGGTTAGAGCAACTCTAACAGAGTTAGACTCCTTATCTGGCAGACCCTTATAATCGAGATAAGGGTCGAGAATAGCACGGTCTAAATACAAAAAATGGATGCGGCATAACAGAACCCTTTAAATGAACCTGTAAATTTTGAAAAAAATGATTCACGGAAGAAACGAAGAACAAAATACGCGATTGCATAGTTCGATTACATAACATACTTCATCTCATCAAATTATACACAACATAGCTTAATTCATCTCGCGCCAAACCCAAAAACTAGACAAAAATGAGCTCTTCGGGTCCAGCGGCGAGCCAACGGTGGCGGTGGAGCTCATTCGTCGTCATCGGAGCCAATGTCGACAAAGATCTTAGCTTGCTCCTCTATTTCACGGCGCCACGCGACCTTATTGAACTCGAATTCTTGGGCGGCGGCGAGCCCCTGCTCTTAAAGCACCGCGTTGATGTCGTCGTCCTGCCGGCAGCGCGCCTGCGCCTCCGCCTCCTCCCGCGCACCGAGCATCGCAATCGCCGCCTCGATTGCGCCTGGCTCGGCTAGGAGGAGGGAGGAAATCCTCTGGCCCGGTGACGCGCCCGAGTCGCGGGTGCTCGTCTTCCTCTTTCGTCTCAAGCTTGACGGGGCCGAAGAAGCGCCCGCGTCTTCCTCTTTCGGCGGCTCAAGCTTGACGACACCGAAGAAGCGCCCCCCGCCGAAAGAGCCGCCCGCGTCGAAGGAGGGGCGGCGGTCGTACTCCTCTACCTCACGTTGGAGGAGGGACGACGGCGGCAAGAGGCCGCGGTTCGTGTACCGGCAAGCGCTTCGCTTCCGCGCCGTGTCTGAGGCCACGCGATGCTTTCGCTCCTCGTCGCCGATGTCGGACGTGATGCTTTTAGGGTATCTTCAACGTCAACCTCAAACCACTTTTCTTATTCGTTTGAATTGAATTATTTAGATTGTTTTTCTCATTCAACGAGGTTCTGGATAAATCTGTAAGCTGGTCCCTCTATCTCTTTCCCCATAATACTCCTGGCGCTCGAAGCAGTCGGTGGCTTTGTGCTATTGTTCAATGTCGAAGAGAGGTTTTCGGTCAGAGTTTTGCTCTCCACGCGTGTGGAAGGAAACGAAGAAGAGGTGGGAGGCGTAGTGGTGCAACGGAGAGGATGGCCTGGACGTTTTAAATAGGATCGCATCCGCAGCTCAGGGAGATGGCGCCTACACCGCATCGTCGCACGCGGCAAGTTCATTAATTAAGCAAACAAACACGTGGTGATCTACGTCTACGGTACCTATCTATCCGCTCGTCCCATCTGACCACCGACGCAAAGCGGGCGAAGTACTCCTATATGAACTCAGGTGCATACTCCTACCACAAAAGTGTTCCATAACCTTTGTCGGCGAGTCCAGTACAAAGACGTGAAGCAAAGAGCGTAGTTGAAGTAGTCGTACACATGGCACAATCATAGATGCGAAAAGTAAAAAAACACGAAGAAATAGTCTGAACTTGATGTTTATTATCAATTGATGCTTCTCTCCATACAATACATGAGTATATATAGGGGGAGAGGGATATGTGGAAAGGACCAAACCCTAGAGGGAAACCCCGCACCCAAGAAAGGGTGGGGATCGTCCGAAGACGTACGTCGGTTTCCCAACAAAAAGAAGTACTCCCTCCATCCCATAACATAGTACTCCCTCCGATCCATATTAATGGACTTAAATTTGTCTAGATACAAATGCATTTAGTGTAAATACTTAATTAGATACGTACAAATTTAAATAAGATCGAGTTCGTTAATATGGATCAGAGCTAATATATTATTTTGCAAGTTAGCATAACTTGCAAAATGATACTAGCATCATGAGACGAAGGGAGTAGTAATAATCTAAATTATGAACCGGCGATCGAGCTTCGAGTGAGGCATCTCCGGCCAGCCAAGTTGGAAGCTGCTAGCTCAATAGAGCCGTCGCACAACTGTCCGATGGATACATGCATGCTGCTGACAAGGATCGGTCCGGTTGCTGTCCGTTCTGTCCGGGAGCCGTCTCTGTTTCAGCTGGCTGGCCGGAGTACGTGTGAGTCAGCACTGACGTACGTACGCACACACACACGCCTTTCTCTCTCGGCCGCCTTGCGTTGCTGGCTCCCTGCACTCCTGCTCCTGGAATCAGCTTGGCTTCACTTGACTTGCCCACCAGGGAAATCAAAGGGAAGGGTCATCATCATAATTAACACATGATTGGTTGGCTCTCCTCAGAGCCTCAACACGCCCGCTCCACTGTCAAATCAGGCTCAAACCCACGCATGCTCAACCCACGACTGCAATAAAAAAACAATAACCCCCTTACCCGCATCATCAACACAGAGGGCATGCTTGGCTTTTCGCCGTGGGAGCAAACTTTGTTACCTTTCACTTACTAGATACAGTTTTTTTTGTTTAGGGAATCCACAAAGCTTATATTAAGGTACCAGCAATGTTTACAGGGTGATCTTTGTTCCTATTTTTTTTTCTTTTCACAGAATGATCTTTGTTCCTTGTGATGAAAAATCTAATGGCTAATGAGTATAAACTGGGCCGTACCACCCGAAGAAATAGCAGCCCTAGTATAATCTTCGGAGTCCATGTTGACATTGGAACTCTTTAGACATAGATTAGAAGATTATGATTATGAATGATTTTGTTCTTCTTTGATGGTTTCAATAATGGAATTAAGGTCTCTTGATGCTCGTGTTTTTTTAAATTTTCACCGTGTCATGGTGACAGTGTGGGCACTTTGTTATATTACAGAGAGATTATTCAACGATAATTCAATCCCGAACCCGAGCTCATCTACACTCTTTGAACATTAAAATCGAAACAAATAACAGAAGATTTTAAAATGATATGATATTTTTTTATGGTACAAGATTCTCAAATGTGTGATCTTCATGCCAAATTTTACAGCCCGTACGCAATTTCTATCCTCTTTTGATCCGTAAAGAAATGATATTCAAGTAAAGCCTATCTTGCCTGCTTTTGAGGATTTATTACCATCTCTTAAGATCTTTAAATATATACTAAATAATATACGACACAAAATAGTGTAATCATTGGGGTACCCATTGATGCACTACATCCCACCCTTGCATCCACCATTCATGACTTATTCCCCACAAAACGATTACGCCTTAATCACGATTACTCGTGTACGATGCACCAACCAGCTAGTGCAGAAGCCAGAAGCTACCAGCGCCTTCTCCCAGTGACCAGTAAATCATAACAACGAGATCTGTCATGGAGATCCCAGGGAAGAAGAATAATTGAGTCTCAATGTGCAGAATGAAACGCTCAGTGATTTTTTTTTGGAAATGCCTACAGAGGGGACATTCAAAATATGGTACCGTGATCGGGTATATAATAATCATTAAACGGTGGATCTCTAAGGTGCTCTCTGCCTCGAGCAAGGAAGTTCTCACTAAATCTGTAGCCCAATCTATTACAGTTTACTCGATGTCTTGCTTGAAATTGCCCAGAGGCTTGTGCGAGGATACAACCTATACTACCAGGCAGTTTTTGGGGGAAGCAAAGATGGCAAAAGGAGGCCAACATGGGTGGCGTAGGACACTACGACACGACCGAAACATCTTGGAGGCCTTGGCTTCAGAGATCTTGAAATTGCTAACTTGGCTTTGCTTTATCAGCAGGCAAGGTGACATACTTTCCAAATGATGATATACTCAGTGCTAGCTTAGGATATCATCCATCCTAGATTTGGAGATCCATATTAGAGGGGGGATATATTAGGTCCAAGGCATCATCAAACACATTGGCATAGGTGAGGATACAAATATATGGACAAAGAACTGACTTTCCATAAAATATTTTATGCGACCCATCACATCTTTGGTTAAGGTTCCACCCACCAGAGTAGCAGAGTTGATCGATGCCAACTCATCCACATGGAGGGAACAACTTGTTCGTTTTGTGTTGATCTGTATAGATGCTTGAGAAATCCTTAAGATAACGTCGTGTATGAGGAAAGTGGATGATTTTCGGGCATGGGGGAAAGGATACTCGAGGAAGATTCTTATGGTTCGATCAGTTTACGTATAATCATGCACACAAAACTGAGTAGGGAGCATTTTCTGGAAAACCAACAGTGATCTTCAACTGCTTTCTCAGAGAACATCGATGTGGCAGACCCGAATACCAGAAAAGTTGAAGATGTTTGTTTGGCGTCTAGCTCAAAAATCCATACCTACAAGGGAGGTTCTCCACCCCCGGCATATTGCTATCTTAGGCGTGCATCTTCTACGAGTCACAAGACACACCGAGTCATGCTCTCATCCACTGTTCGATGGCGCGAACAGTATGGTCACTCGCTCCTTCTGGTCTACTTGATGTCATCACCCAGCATTGTTCAAAAAATCGTCTGAGTAACCGATTAGTAGACCGATTAATCGCTACTTGGTCACCAACCGTGCATATTAACATTATTCGCTAGTATCAATCAATCAGGGGATTTAATAAGTTGCTAGACCGACATGAACAAGGGGTAGAGTGCATCAAGACCCACTCGTCTCAACTGATTCCTCAGATTGATATGAATCAAAAGAAAAATATTTTTACAATGCCAAATACATATTGTAGAAAAAATATATTTCGTAATGAGTAGTGGTATTGATGTTGAATTCTAGATGTTGATAAAATTGTCTTTAACTTGATCAAATTTCACAAAAATTGATTGAAAAAATCTAATAATATTCAGAGGCAAATGACACAAAGAAATAAAAATCTTCGAACATACACAAAAATCAATCAATGGCTCTACCAGTAAAGCAACCAAACAGTTAGAAGTGCCACCATTTCTATGCAGCAATTGGAGCTTGAGCATGATTTTAGAAAGGGCGTACAAAGTCTAGATCATATACGAGGAGGCCAATTCAAAGTATTTTTCTCATATTTATAATAGTGGCATATACACATTAATATGGGTTGGAATTTTTGGCTAAACTTGTCGTGCATGGGATTGGAGAGGGGGAAGGTCTCACTTTGGCACAAACTAGGATCTGCCACAATTGGTAGCACTCTCCTCGATGTGTTACGGAGGTCCTCATCTATTTATAATAGTGGCATATACACATTAATATGTGTTGGAATTTTTGGCTAAACTTGTCGTGCATGGGATTGGAGAGGGGGAAGGTCTCACTTTGGCACAAACTAGGATCTGCCACAATTGCTAGCACTCTCCTCGATGTGTTACGGAGGTCCTCATCTATTTATAATAGTGGCATATACACATTAATATGTGTTGGAATTTTTGGCTAAACTTTTCGTGCATGGGATTGGAGAGGGGGAAGGTCTCACTTTGGCACAAGAACCTTGCTACACGTACGACATATTTAGTACGATCATTGTCCGACGCTGCTAATCGAACCGTACGTGGGTAGGATTGAAGAACAGTGCACCGCTAGATTACTCGTCGTACATGGATCGGATAGAAAAGTGTCGTACATGAGGTAGTTCCGTTGGCACAAACTAGGATCTGCCACAATTGCTAGCACTCTCCTCGATGTGTTACGGAGGTCCTCATCTCCCCCCCCCCCCCCCCCACGTTTAGTGATGTGTTGCTTCCTCATGGCGTGGACAACTTGATCGCCATTTATGGACATAATGAACCAAGGAGTGATCGAAAACATGTGATTGGTTCATGCAATGTTACCATCTTGGAGTATGACTTACTGGATGAACACCTTACTACACATGGATCATGGAGTATCCAAGGACCTGGATTATATAATTGAAAAACCAACTATTATCGAGACTGAGCCGATGCCTTATTTTGATCTGTTGTCTTGCAAGGACCCTATTCTCATCCTCGAGGTTTGAGATGTTTGCGTGTGTAAACTGTGGGTGTTTCAAACTCGTGTTTTTTTTCCTCTTTGAACATAGAAGCGTATCCAAGGACCTATATTATATAATTGAAAATAAAATCATGGCAAAAATTATGAAACAAAGGGAGTATTAAATAAATCAGAACCGGGAGAACCAATACAAAGAACCAAACAAAAGTAAAATTTGCAAATAAGTTTGGAGGATTTTCAGATATATATAGGGACCCCACCCAGATCACAACGCACGATCAGAGTCCAAACTCGTTATATGGCTTGTTCATGAACAACGATTCCAACCGAAATTGCTGGATTCTCTTGGCGGCGGCGGCGATGAACGATGCGGAAGCGGCTTCTAAGAGGAGGCGGGACGACCAGGAATCTCCGGCGATCAAGCACGGCGGTGAAGATACGAGCCTCCACTTGATCAGCCGCCTCCCCGACGAGATCCTCGGCAGCATCATCTCCCTCCTCCCCACCAAGGACGCCGTCCGGACAACCGTTCTGTCCTCTCGGTGGCGCCACCTCTGGCGCTCCGCCCCGCTCAACCTCGACGTCGACCGCCGCCTCTCCAGACTGGGACGGGAGCACGAACGCATAGATATCGTCTCCAAGATTCTCGCCGCACATAATGGCCCCGCACGCCGCCTCTCCATCGAAGTTAGCGCCTTCCGCTGGTGCGACGACGACGACCGCATTGCCAAGTTGGACAGTTGGTTCCGGTCCCCCGCTCTCCATGGGCTCGAGGAGCTTGATTTCTTCGGATTATGGAATCTTCCACGCTCATTGCTGCGACCACGCTGCGCGTCCTCAGGATCCACGCTGGTTATTTCCCGGTCGACATTGATGACGTCTGTTTCCCTCGGCTTGAGCACCTCACGCTCTCCAGCATCACCGTCTCGGAGACAGTCCTCCACCGCCTTCTTGCCGGCTGCACTGCGCTTCAGAGCCTTGAGCTTCGATCTCCATGGTTGACCACCATCACGATCGTCTCGCCAACTCTCCGCAGTATTGCTGTCTCGCTTTCAGGCGAACTTTATATCGAGGATGCGCCTTGTCTTCAAAGATTGATCCCACTTGTTCCATTAGAAAGCCGAATGACAATCAGGGTCACCATGGCACCGAATCTGAGAGTGCTGGGCTTCCTGCCTAGCCAAATCTCCGAGCTTGCGATTGGAACCATAATTGTTAAGGTATAATTAAGAAATCTCATTGTTCTTGAATCTTGTGTGATGCGCTTAAGCGTTTCCTATTTGTATCGGAATCTGCTGTTTATTCCTGTGTATTGTGTGTTTGTTTTTTCCCCAGGAGATGATCCCCGTCAGTTTCACTTTCACCACACCAGTTCGAACGGTGAAGGTCTTGATTTTAGAATCTATAGGCCCCAGTTTGGATACAACTGTCGGATTCCTTCGATGTTTTCCATGCCTGGAGAAGCTATACATCCACGTAAATTCTTTGCTGCTAAATGTTCGCCACTCCAGCAACAACAACTGTAAAATCACATGTAGTTGTATAAGCCTATTCAAAACTGGTTTAGTCATACATCTCTCTAGATGGCTAGTTTGGACACACATAGAAAATATTCAGTGCACTTTCGGTAAAAGTTTTATTTTGGTAATTTCCCCCAAATTTGATGATGACAAATATAGATGTCAAAACTGCGTCTAGATGAACATTGAAGTTAAAGGGATCCTGTATTTTTAAGTTCAAACTTGTTTAATAATCCTTAGTTAGCACATGATGCAGTTAATATATATGTGGTTAGATGCTAGCTACCATGAAATTACTCTTTTCAATTCCTGCAAAAAATTACATTGTTTATTGTGGCCTAATAAGTGGTCATTGTACTTGAAATTCTTCTTTTGCAGTCGCATCTTAACATGGATATAAAAAATGTGTGGCAATATGACCCACTCGTTGATCCAATCGAAGGCCTTGACCTCCATCTCAGAGAAATAGTATTAAGCAACTACCAAGGCAAGAAACCAGATGTTGACTTCGCCAAGTTCTTCGTTTTGAATGCAAGGGTGCTCAAGGTAATGAAATTTGGTGTCTATCGTGATAGTTACGATGAGAAATGGATGGCCAACCAGCATAAGCGGCTAGAACTGGATAATAGAGCTTCTTGTGGTGCGCGATTTGATTTCAAAAGAAATTTGGGTTCTTCCAGTTTTTCCTATGACGAGTACATGCATGATATGTAGATGCCTGATCCCCCTTTGATAGATCACTGTGTAATTGTTGTAAATGGGCTTGATGCATTTTCAAGAGATACTTTGTTTATCTTGTCACATCTTTTATTCCAAATCTTCAATGTCTTCTTATACAAAAATGATTATAAATTCTTGCTTAAACAGCCTGTATATTTGTGATATCGTTGCTCCTAGCCTGCTACCATCTAGCATATGCTAGCTGAAAACTGAAAGAGCATGCTATTCCTCGTTGCCAGCTGCAATAGAGGTGGAGGTGTAGATTAGCAGATGTTTCACTGATTTCTCCATAGCTCATGGGAATATTTTGAAACCTTTAGGGAGCACAATTTATACTAGTTCACTTGTTCTTTTGGTAGCTCAGCAAAAGTCATACATTATTTTTTCTACTTGAAAATGTTTGTTAAATTAAAAAAATGCTTATGGATTTTTAAAAAGACGTTATTAATGAAAGGTCCACAAATTTGGAAGAGAAAAATTCATGAATTTAGTAAATACTTGTGTGGATATTAAAAAAAATGTTCACAAATTTGTAAAAATGTCTGCAATTTTTTTTTATAGATTTCAAATGTTCTTGAATTTTGAAATAGTTATGAATTTAAAGATGTTTTGGAATTTGAAAAACTTCATGGATTTTAGGACATGTTAACATTTTTCATAAAAAATTATGGATTAAATTATAAAAAGGAAATAAAAAGTTAAAAGTAGAAAAAACATGAACAAAACTTTAAAAAAAAAGTAAAAATATCAAATTTGATTAAAAACACGGAAAAATTCAAACGATATTCTACCAAAGATGGCGGCAATACGCTATTCGCCACATAGGCATGATTGGGCACTGCTGCTGCTGCTGAATCACATTAACCAACCCTACGACTCACTGTTGACCGAAATGGTAAAATCGTATACCGTATCACCGACCGTTTCGATGGTAGCAAAAATTACCAGAATCGGCTTCAAATCTTAATTGCAGTAATGTCAATAGTCTTAATTGTTTGACACGAAAAATAATAAAAATAACGAAGGCCGGTATTATGTTATTATCTTTCTACGCCCCAGGGGAAATAAGTATTGCGGGCGTGCCAGTGTACAAGGTACATAAATACATGAGGAAAAGAAAATGTGGAAAGCCTGCTGGCGCGGCTAAGTGATCAAGCGATCATGGTCTCCTGGTTCCCGGGCGCCTCGCAAAGCACCCGGTTAATTACTCCCGCGGATAGCACCGCGAGACACCTCCGATTAAGCTGCGCAGTCGTCGTCTTCGGTCTTCGCTTCGCGTCTCCATGCATGGTGGTGGTGATGTATGTGGCGGCGGCAGAGTCCGTGTACAAGGTGGTGCACGCGTCGTCGAAAGTGTGGCCTTTGATGCGGCCACACCCGCCTACGCCGTCTTGCCTCGTCGATGTCGAGCGGCGTCGATGTTGTTGAAGTCGTGGTAGCATGCATGGTTGAGCTTCGCTTGGACGTCGTCGATGACCCTGTAGCTTTGCCGAAAGAGCGAGGGGTACACCCCGCGGGAGTGGAAAAATTGGAAGGAGAATGAGCGGACGTGCAACACATTGAGTGTTTCACATCCGGACATAGCCGCAAACACCGCCGCCAATAGCGGCGAATTCGCCACCTCATATGCCGAAGAGGTTTAGAGTGCCGCCTCCAAGGGGATGCGTCCGTATTAGGTCGGGAGCCGCTACGCCGAAGCGGACCCCGGTGAGTGTAGTGTACACCCGCGCCGTGGAAGAAGAAGAGGCCGTGAGAGACAACTCGACGTGTCTCGGCCCCAGGGAAGATGACATCCCCGCCGCCAATGGAAGAAACGACAAGGTGCCGCCGCGTCAAAGGATACGCCGCCTGCGCATCGGATGACACGTATCACTGCGTCTCGCCAGCCCATGACGCCTTCATGAGCCGGCAAGATGCCGATGGACGAAGCGCCTTTACGAGATGGTAGAGTCTCGCCTAGACTCCATCCGGGGAGCCTCGGCAACGTTGTGGTCGCCGAAGAAGAGTGCGTCGGGAAGCCGTGGAGAAGTACGTCGAACGCCGCCTATAAGAAGCAAAGTGCGTCGAGGGCCACATGTAGGTGTGACTCCGTTGTCGCATCGCCGAGGGAGAGAACGTCGAGCGCCGCACATTAGTGCGACCCCGACGCATCGTCGCGGAAGGGCAAGTCGAGCGCCGCACGTAAGTGCGACCCCGGCGCGCCGCTGAAGAAGAGTACATCGAGCGCGGCGCACGCAAGTGCGTTCCCGACACGCCGCTGCGCTAGCACACGGGCGGCAGCCCTAGCACGGCGCCGACGCCGAAGTCCAACGGGGGTACACATGAGCGACACCCCGGCATCGTCGCGGTAGCCGCGTGCCGCAAAGCTGCCGAGGGACTGCACGCGAATGATAGGTCGAGGCCCCGGCATCATCGTCTTCATAAAAGACCAAGCCGGCGGCTCTCCTCATATCCAGCCGCTGCTCCGATTACCTTGATACCTGATGCATAGAAGGAGATGGGAGATTAGTATGGGTACGTACCGTGCCAGAAGATGACCGGCATGGCGTCGATCTTCTCCTCCTTGCGCCGGTTAGGCCTCCCCGGCTGTCGTTCGAGGGGCGCCTGGGCTTCTCCCTTTCCTGTGTCTTCTCTCCGGCTGGGACGGATGGATGGGTATGAGTTGGATGGATGTGTCGGAGGTGGATGGATGGATCTGAGGTTCGTATGGGGTTTTTGCCTTGTCCCCCGATGGATTTTGGCTGGGGCGTGGTGGATAGATCGTGCTAGCTAGGTGGTGGATGGATTGTGCTTGTACATGAGGTTCTAGGTTTTGATGGATGGATCTTGGCGGCGGCCGGCGTTGTGTTGGCGAGGTGCGTGGCTGGGGCGTGAGATGTGAGTTGTTTTGGCTGGGGGCGGGCGTGCGTGAGCTTTCCGGCCAATGGACCCCTCTTCTTGTGTATCTCCTTGTGGTCCTTTATATAGGCAGCAGGCGCAGCCTAAGATGGTGGGCGTGGCGTTATCTTTGAGAGGAGTTGCAACAGCTCACGTACGGCGTTGCTTCTAGATACCCGGAAGTCGTTTTAAAACAACCTTCACAGTTTATCTTTTGGAGTTTGTTTGCTCACGGGTGCACATGTATTCGGATATTCGGGTGTATAGAATTCCCCGCCGGCCGGTGCGCAGGTATACCAGTACGCACGTATCGTGCACCAGCGGAGTACTTAGATCAAATACGACTAGGGCGTGACATGTATACGCACCGTTAGCTAGCCGCACGCCGTTCTTCCGATGCTAAGCTAGACACGCTTGCTCATGTAGAACCTTCGTACGTGCATATCTGCACCCCTTCACGTACATAAGAAAACATGGCTAGCTAGCCAACGTACACACAGTTAATTGACTAACTATGCGGTCATTAGCTCATCCCAATATTCATTGTCTAAAGATTTTCAATGTATGTATATGCGTAACACACATGACACATCCATGGGCACTGCTTGCTCCATATAAATGTGCTTGTACAAATAATTATCAAACATTAATATTTGGATGTAAGAATAAAGGGAAAAGCTAAGCAACACCGTCGCATCAAGCCCATCTCATGCGGCGGGTGCATGCGAGAAATGCATGCAAGATTGTTACCACCTCATGCTGACATCATCCGCATTAAATGCGTTTTCTGAATTTTTCAAATGATTTATCTTACAAACCATTAATCCGATTCGAGTTCCGTTTTCATCGTTGAGTTTGTTTTTATGAGGGCTTCGAAACAAGATCCCATATTGATATGTTTTGATGAATTTTTTTTGTCATCGTCAGTTGCCAGATTAGGTTATCCTAGTTACCAATTTTATCGTGAACTGTTGCCACAAATGTTTGTACATAGTTGCGGGGAGAATAGTTTCGTATACTTAAGCTTATGATACAACTAGATAAAATAAAATGGCAACTCAAACTGATAAAAGTGACAAAACAATAAATCATATGTCAATTAGATGTAAAGAATATGTCATATCGATCAGGAAACCACATGCAGCGATCAGCGAGGCGTACAACAGCCTGATCGGCGTTGGTTCGCCTCAATTTAGGTTTAGCAAGGGGTACTTACTTTCTTTCACACGTGATAGCGCGCTATGCAGAGACGCGGCCAACCACCCACCGGCGAGGCGCCGGCTGACACCACGGTGCCGGCGCTGTCAGCAGGCGACATTGAAAACTCTTCCGGCTCTTGGTAGGTGTTTCCACCAATGCTGAAAAGAGAGAAGGAGATGAAACGCAAAACAACCACGAGGTACCTTGTTGGGCCACATTACTGCCGTGGCGCCTGACAACAAGGGCGGGCTCGAGTCTTCCTCGTTTCGCAGCAAAACTCCGTGCCACGCACCGAGGATTCCATCAGATAAATCGGGACCGTTTAGCTGCACGGTGCCAGCCGACAGGACTGACGGGAGAAAAAAAATGATGAGGTACCTTGTTGGGCCACATTGCTGCAGTGGCGCCTGACAACAAGGCAGGCTCGAGTCTTCCTCGGTTTGCGGCGAAACTCCATGCCATGCGCCGAAGGTTTTATCAGACAAGTCGGGACCATTTAGCTGCACGGTGCCAGCCGACAAGAATGAAGGGTTTCACAGCTTCGCGCTGGCCGCACTGGCGCGCTACACTGCTCCCATTGCCAGGCTTGGCATGACCATGTAGACGGGACCTCGAAATGCCATCGATGTCCCGCCCTTTTGCCGAGCGTGATAGGCCGGTGGCCGAGGCCAACTTGGCCTGGCGGTGACAACGTTGTGCAAGCTCGTTGTTACCCCCGTAGTATTTGAGGGCATGGCATTGCCCCCGGTGATGTTGCTGAAGAGTTGTCGTGGTACCGACTACTGAGGGGCAACGCCGCCTTCAGCTTCAGCAACACCACTTGAAGGTTGTGTTGTCGTGGTTGATGGTGCCATGACATGTGGTGTTGAAGATGACGTCGAGAGGCGGAATCGACGCCGTCGCCAACGCTCGAGGGATTAGCACTGCCCCCGGTGTTGTTCTGATGGTGACGAAACACCAACACCGAGGGGCAACAACGCCCTCAGCGTTGGCAACATATGTCGAAGTAGAAGGGCCGCCAACCGATTGGCGATGAAGTTCGGCGTCATGTAGGGAACGCCGTGGGCGATGCGCCCCTTGCGGAGCCACCGAGGGTGACATCGTCTACGGGCCCTAGGTGCCGGCATGATTATCGGTGGTACACACGCGTGCGAGTGGCTTCCTGCTTGCGCCTAACTTAGTTGCCTCTGCATATGGTTAGGGAAACAGGCCAAAATGGAAAATACCAAAAATACGAGCTAGCTCGAAAAGACAAACAAAACCAAAAAAAAAGGATTTTGTTGTTGTTGTTGTTGTTGTTGAAAATGTTGGCTTTTCCGTTGAACACTAGCTATGAGTGTGACATCGGAAAAGGCTGCCGAAGGACTTAGTCATCGGGAATCGTCGCAAACCATAACGATTGCAATCTCAATAACTTATTTCCTGCTGTGTTTGGTGTGTTTGTGTATGTGTATGTGTATCACGATGTCGTGATTGGCATGCTCCCGAGAGGCAGCAAAGAGTCGTACCCTAGCCCATCACGGTAATGAGTAAACCCCACGGCTCCACCATGCTCCCTTCAATGCCTCAAGAACCCAGAGGCTTGGGTGAGGTGTGTTTAGGGTAGGTGGTTTTGGGATAACGGCTGAAAAAAGATCTTCATGCCTTTGGTGAGGGGTGGTGGATGACTACCTCCCGCCTTCTTTCCAGTGGTTCCCTTACTTCTTGGACTTCGGGACTTGCTTCTAGAATTACTTTTTTGTTCTTTCTCTTTTTTTTTCTTTTTTTTCTTTTTTTTGGACGAATTTGATGGTCGCGAACTTCATGGAGTTGCTTCCTCTTGGGAGGATTTCTTGAAACTTCTTGGGGATTTGCTTCTTACTTGACAAGGGAACCACCTTGAGAACTTGGAAGGCAGTCATCCACCTATGTGGACTACGAACCCTCAGGCATTTTATCTGGAGCTTGTTGGCATGCCCCAGGGTTGTCAAGAGGCTACGCACCAAACCCAACTTTCGTTGGGCTGGGCAGCCCTTTCTTGATCTTTTCCCTACCGTCTTCCCTGGGGCGTGGAGTCTCTGGGAACTTGAGACGCATCCAGGAGCATGGGGATGCGGGGCTTCATTACTGAGAAGCAACCCGAGTAGTCTTCTTCGCTGCTTCCGGGAGCATACATATGTGTGTGTCGTGTATCATGGGTATAAGAGTCGCTCCACTTGCGACACAATGCATTAAGCTTCCACTAGACAAGTCATAAGGCAGCCAAATCGTCCGTCACCGACTGAGTGTGGTTCGGTAAAAGCCATTTTTTTTGTAGGATTTTTCAATCGAAAAGAAGGGGAAGACGAAAGAAACACGGATAAGTCCGCGTTTGCAATTGTGAGTGAAATGCGGACCTATATGAGCCACAGAAAAGTCCCCTTCACGACAAGCGAAGTAAAAGACGGAAGAAAGCACGAGGCAGGTAAAAGGGAGAAATAAGAAGGCAAAGACCAAAAACGGCACTTACGCGAAGTACTTTTTTAAGAACCTTCCGTTGATCGGCGGCATCGGCCGGGCTCCTTGCGGATCAACCAGCTGATAGGCACCTCCATCATATGCCTGCTCGATGGCGTATGGTCCTTCCCACTTTGGCTCGAACTTGCCCTTCGTCTTGTGTGTGACGACGATGGGGCGTCGAAGCACGAGGACCAACTCGCCCTTCCTGAAGACCCGCCGCTTGACGAGCTTGTCATAGGCTCGCACCATGTTATGGCGATACAACTCCAAGTTTTGCAGCGCATGGAGGCGTTCCCCCTCGAGGGAGTCGAGCTCCTGATGCCGCAAGTGTACCTGTTCATCGTGCGTGAGCTCTTCGTGTAGAGCTACTCGGAGGGAGGGCAGCTGGACCTCCAATGGAACACCGCCTCACTCCCATAAACGAGAGAATACGGTGTCGACTGTGTCGGGGTGCGGACTGTGACGCGGTACGCCCACAAGGCCTCGGAGAGACGGTCGTGCCAGCCTCTCCGATGCCCCGCCACCGTCTTCTTCAATATCTTCCCGAGGGTCTTGTTGAAGGCCTCGATCGCGCCGTTAGCTTGAGGGTAGTAGCCGGTGGAGTAGTTCCACTTGATCTTGTACTTCTCCATGAACCTGTACATCTTACCGGACTTGAACGCCTTGCCGTTGTCAGAGGTGACACGGTGCGGCACCCCAAAGCGGTATATGATATGCCGCTCTAGAAAGTTGATGACGTTGTCGCTCTTCACCTCCCGGAGCGGAACGGCTTCCTCCCACTTGGAGAAGTAATCTGTTGCGGCGAGAATGAAGCGATGCCCTCGTGATGAGGGCGGGTCGATCGGGCCGATGACGTCGATCCCCCAGGCGTCGAACGGCCAAGAGGGGATCGTCGGGTGTAGAGGCGCCGGTGGTTGATGTTTGAAGTCTCCATGGACCTGGCAGTTATGACATGACTTCGCCACTCGTAGGCAGTCGGTCATGATGCCAGGCCAATAATACCCAGCCAGCCGAATGCTGTGGTACATCTTAGCACCACCTTGATGGCCGCCGCAAACTCCGTGGTGCACCTCCTGCAAAATTTGTTCAGCCTCCGCTCGGTTGACGCACCGAAGGAGGACTTCTTGTCCATAAGACCGTTTGCACAAGACACCGGCCTTATAGGAATAAAAAGGGAGACGCCGCTGAAGCCGCCGGCTCTCCACAGGGTCATCAGGGAGACTTCCATGCTTGAAGTAGTCGAGGAATGGCTGTAGCCACTCCCCTTCCTCCACCGCGTTCGTCGTGATAGTGTTGACCTCATACTCCACCGGTATGAGATCCAAGACGGCAGGAAGAAGCCACCTTTCCTCGATGGTCACCTGCGCGGGTTTACCCTCGGGTAAAGCCAGCGCAGGTGCAAGTTTCGCCAAAGCGTCCGCCGGTGCATTTCTGCTCCGCGGAACATGAGCGAGCACCTCCCTCTCGAACTTGTCCATGAGCCTCCTAGCCGCCTCACAGTAAGGCACTAGCTCCGGCTTACGAACTTCATAGATGTTGTTGACTTGACGAATTATGAGTTGTGAGTTGCCATAGGCCCGCAGCGAGCGCACGTCCATGGAGAGCGCTAGTAATAGGCCGAAGATAAGCGCCTCGTACTCCGCCTCGTTGTTGGAGCATTCTTCCTTCATGAGGGAGAAGGAGTGGTACATCACCCCTCCTTGTGGAGTCTTGAACACCAGGCCGGCACCCGCTCGCCGCCTAGGGGTGCCGTCGGGGTCGGCCTCCATGCGGGAGGCACCGTCGAAATAGAGCTCCCATGGTGCTTCGAGCTCGGTGGAGAAAACCTCCTCGTCGGGCAAGTCGGAGACGAGGGGGGAGTCATCTGGCACCGGGTGTGCCGCGAGGAACTCCGCCAAGGCTTGACCCTTGATTGCTTTCTGCGGCACAAAGGTGACGTCGAACTCCATCATGAGAAGTGCCCATTTACCAAGTCGCCCATTGAGTGCAGGCTGACTTAGCACGTACCTTATGGGATCCGCTCTTGCGACAAGATGGATTTCATGATCTAGAGTGTAGTGCCTCAACTTCTTCAGCGTGAATATCAAGGCTAAGCACAACTTCTCTATGGGTGAGTAGTTACGCTCGGCCCCGACCATGGTGCGGCTCAAGTAGTAGCAGGCCACCTCTTTGCCATCTTCATTGTGTTGGGCGAGCAAGGCGCCGAGGGAAGTCGGTTGTGCTTTTGATGTCGTCGAAGCCCTTTTGGCAGCCCTCGTCCCAGAGAAAAGGGGCTCCCTTCCTCATGAGACTCGAGAAGGGCTGAATACGCCCGGCGAGGTTGGAGATGAAACGCCGAATGTATGCCAGCTTTCCCTGCAAAGACCTCAATTCCTTAAGGTCCTGAGGTGGCGGCATGTTGATGATGGCCTTAATCTTCTTTGGTTCGATCTCGATCCCTCGATGATGAACCACAAAGCCTAAGAAAAGGCCCGAGTGTACTGCAAAGGCACACTTGAGGGGGTTCATCCTCAGTTGGTGTTGTCGTAGCCGTTCGAAGACCACTCGAAGGTCCTATTGATGACGACGGTGGTCTTTGGTTTTGACCACCATGTCATCAACGTAGCATTCCACCGAATGGTGGATCAAGTCGCCAAGAACGCGCGTCATGGCGCGCTGGTACGTGGCGCCAGCATTCTTCAATCCGAAAGGCATTACTGTGTAGTAGTAATTGCCTTTCGGAGTCCTGAATGCGGTGTCGATGGCGTCCTCTGGGTCCATATTGATCTGGTTGTAGCCTGACGAACCATCCATAAAGGACAGTGCGCCATGGCCAATCGTGGAGTCGACGACCATCTCCGTGATTGGCAAGGGAAAGTCATCTTTGGGGCAAGCTCGATTCAGGTCGCGGAAGTCCTGGCAGACCCGTACCTGCCCGTTCTTCTTCTCCACAGGCACAATGTTTGCGAGCCATCGTGGGTACTTGATCTCCTTGATGAAACCTGCAGCGATTAATTTGTTTACCTCGGCAATAACTTGGTCTTCAAATTTCGGCCTCAAACGTCGCGGTTGTTGTTTGATTGGCCGAAATTGCGGGTCAATCCCCAGCTTGTGGGTGGCGACACGAGGGTCGAGTCCTGGCATTTCCTCGTAATGCCAGGCAAAACAGTCTCGAAACTCCATCAAGAAGCATCGATAGCTTTCCCGCTCCTCTTCTGTTAGCATTGCGCTAACAAAAGTGGGGCGAGGATCTTCGTCCGTCCCTAGGTTGACTTGGACGAGCTCATCGATGGTGGGTTGCCCCCCATCTTCTAGCTCGCGCGGGGCCGGTGTGGTGTCGATTTCCTCGCCTAGCTCGTCCAGCTCGGAAGGTTGTTGGTGGAGATGTGACGTGCGAGGTCGTCTCCCGAGCTGACGGAAGTGGTGTGGCACGCGGCTCGTGCCTTGCCACGGCGCCTGTCGTCTTCTTCGTCGGAGTCGTCGGGGTTGACATAACCAAGTCCATATTTGGGCTTAGCTTTGCCCCTCTGCTTGGCGCCGTCTTGTGATTGCCTCCGCCACTCCTCGCATATGGAGGGTGGTGGGGGCATCCTGTTATTGCGCAAGAGGCGGATCCCGGCATGTGCCAAGAGGCGAGCCATCCTAGCTCCCACCCTCACTGTTGATAGTGCCTCATCTGTGTCAATGAGGTTGCCGTTTCCACGCTCACCACGTTCACCGCGTGGTAGTCCGGATTAATGGCTTCGGGCTCCAAATTGATCCTCTTCTCATTGATGGCCCGTTGGAGCCATTCCTTGAAGGCGATGCAATCCTCTATTGCATGGCCTACATACCTGTGGTAAGGGCAATACAAAGAATTGTCTTTCATATTTACCTGATCACGTCGTCGTGGCTCGGGTAGGTTTAGAGCACGATGCTCCATTAATTGGTCGAAGATGCCCTTCACCAACTCTCGGCGAAAGATGTATTGCTTCTGGAGGAGCTCTTGTATGGACATGCGTTGCCTTCCCGCGGCCTGGTCGCTCCGTGCCCCCAAGATGGGCACGGTACTTCGGGGTTCAGTGTTAAACATCCTTGTGGTGTTTGATTCCGCCAACGCCTTCGTCTTGCCACCATTGTTAGGTAACTTAGACGTTGAGGCGAAACGCCTAGCAGGGTCATAGGCGCTAGCGTTCCTGTAAAGCTCCATAATCTGTGGTGACTTCTCGAACTCCAGCTTGGTGGCCGCTACAGCTGAGCTTAGGGCGCTGAAATCTCTAGGCTCACGCCGAGATACTTCCAGCCACCAGTGCTGCTTCATGCCATGGACGCACATCTCAATGGCGTCCTCAAGATGCATCTCTCTAGCGAGACGCACAAAGCTATTTCTGAACCGGATGATGTACTCATCGATTGACTCCTCCCTCCGTTGTCGAACTTGTGCAAGTTCAACGACAGAGAAGTCTTTCTTCATGGCAACAAAGTGCCTTTTGAAGACTTCTTTCATTCCCGCCCAGCTGCTGATGGATCCCACTGGTAAGCGACTATACCAGTGGAATGCGGGGCCAGTTAATGACCCGAGAATTGTCGAAGCAGAAGAGACGAACTATTGGCAGTGTCGCCGCAAGCCGCCTCAAAATACGCCAGATGCTCCCTAGCATCACCTGTTCCGTCGAACTGACGAAACTTTGGTGGATGCCAACCAGCGGGAAACGATACAAGGTCGTGCCACGCCTCGTAGGGCTTCTCTAGCTCGCTTTCTGAAGTGCGAGGTGCTTGCTCCATGGAGATTTGCTTGAGCTTCTTGGCCACCATGTCTTCCACGATGTTGTGGTAGTCCCTAAGCGTGCTTGGGTCTCGAGCCACATTGGTCGCGCCGACGGGCACGACTAGGGGCCGGACCTGCACACCCGGTTCTTGATGTTGATGACCGTCGTTCACAGGTGTTTTCGCCATTGTAAGGGCGCGCAACTCTTCCTCTTGCGGGTCAACCACCCGCCTTGGTGCCCCTGGCGCCATGGGGTGACTGCTCATCATGAGCTCGATAAATTGATCAACTTTCGCCGTTAGTTGATCGATAGTGCGGCCTTGCTCGCGCACTTGATCAACCAGACTTGCTTCATGTGGTGCTACTTCACCTGCAAGACCAGACGAGTTAGCGGCAAATGCCTTGAGCACCTCCATCTCCTTCGCTTTTCCAGCTTCTTCTTCAGCGGCAGCGTCCGTGGCTACATGCGCTGGGGCCGTGTGGAGGTCTTCACAACCATCTTCATAGCCTGATAGCACAGACGAAGCGAGCTCGTGGTAAGGAGGGGAGCTCGGGAGCTCCTCCAATGAAGACGAGCCGGAAGAGCTTCCCTCGTCATCGCCGTCTTCCGATGGCTCACCATTACCAACTTGTCCCCTTGCCACCCTTTGGTGTGCTAGGGACTTTAGACGCGTGTTGGCCCCGGGCCGACTTGCGACTTGTTGTAGTTCATCGGGGTCTTCTGGGAGTCTTGCCGTGACATCGGTGTAGCGGCGCGGAGATATGCCCGGATGATGCGTTGCATCACCCTCCGACAATGAACCTCCCCCCGTCGTAATAGGAAGACATGGGGCGGTTGAGATTCCTCCTTCCTGCAATGTAGACGTACCTGACTTAGGCTTCGTCTCGGTGCCCTTGAACCATGATCGGACATGGTTTAGGCGGGGTAGAAGTGTCGTGCGGAAATTGGCCTTAGGATCAGGCAAAATTTCCTCGTCAGATGGGTATGAGAAATCATGGGTGACGCATGGAGGTTTCCACGCATCATCTTCTTCAAACCTAGAGCGCACTACTAGAGTGCCGCATGAGGCCATATTCTTTCCATCTTCTTTCTTGGTTCTCGCCTCCTGCGGAAATGTCGGTCTACCTTCATGTTCTTCCCTTGCGGGTGAAACGAGGGTAGAATCCTTCATGGTTGTTGCGCCGGTCTTGATAGGAGTATTAGGGTGCTCCTCGAGAGCCCCTCCTTGGCTCACTTGGAGAGTCGGATTTTCCTCAAGTGCAGCACACGACTGCACCCCAGGGTCTTGCTCGATACCCTCCGTGGGAGATGCGGATTCGACCGCCTCCCCTTCCTGAGGCGTAGGAGTTGGAGAAGCGTTGGCCCCATTCTCCCGCTTGAGAATGGTTAGGGGGTGCGATGGTGCAACCGCCCCGCCTCCTTGCTCCATGGTGTCAGATTGCGCCTTCTTTGGCTTCGGGGTTAAGCGGCCGAGAAGGTAGTTGTACCTTTCGTGCCGCTCCAAGTCGGGGGAGATGCGGAACGAGATTCTATCGTTCTCCTGAACGACCTCACCATTAGGCCGCACACGGACTTGAGTGTGTCGGAGTACCGGCTCCTCGAGCTCGCGGTACAACACATGTCGGTTCCTCCGACGTCTCTCGCGCTTGCGGTGGTTCTCCGTGAGAGCACCGTGTGCCCTCGGCAGAATTGGCGGTGTAGGTAGTAGTGGTGGCACGTTTCGCCGAGTCAGCGGCGCCATATTCGACCCCATGGCCAGCGGAGCCACGGGGTTTCTTCTGGGTTGTTCTTGCACTTGGGTCTCCCGCTTAGGAGATGAGGGGACCCGGGTAGTAACCGGCGCCCGTGGAGGGCTCCGTGCTCGCCATTCCCGCCTAGGGTGGCGGTTTGACGAGTCGCCTTGACGTCGAGGCCACCTATTGCCTCGCAGAGGCAAGGCATTAGCCCCCCGCAAGATAGCATGTGTCGGGGAAGGCTGTCGTCTGGGCGCCAGAGTTTGGCGCTCATGTTGGGGTCGATATCCTTGGGAAAGTCGCCTCATCCTACTTGCCCTGCGCCGAGGACTCGCCATGGCCTTCATGACCTTCGAGCCGCCTTTGAAGGTGGCCCATCTGGTCTTGGAGTTGACGGAGATCTTGCCGCAAATCCTCCTCACGAGGCGCAGGGGCCTCGTTTCGAAGAAGGGAAAACCTGTTGTTGGAGAAGGATTTCCCGTCGCCTGCCGACATGTGAAGGCATGAGGCCAACATGTTCGGCTGGCAGAGAGGGACGTCGTAGGAGGTGGTGTGGCCTGGTAAAACAGGCTGCTTGCGAGATCGCCGCTTCCAAAACTCCCTCATGATCGCTCGCCTTACCAGCTCCTTGACCTTTGATGGCTCATTCGCCCATTGATCGGGGAACAAGTCATATGGTGGGGTCAAAGTGCTTCGATAGGCGAACACCTTGTGTGCAAGCTCCATGGCGCCCATAGACCAGTCCTCCTCGGGGACCGAGTTCTGAGCGATGCGGGAGCTGATTTGTCGATGAAGCCGTTGCACCTTCTGGTACTTCCTCCTGTGGTTGCGAAGTCGATGGGGGCTATGTGACAAACGAGCGTTTGTCATAAGCCTCCGAAGGTCGACGGAGACGGCCTCAAGAGCCTCAAGTATCTCGACCTCCGTACGTCGAGTCTTTGATGAAAGTAGCTCCGGTTCAGGGCCCGGAGCTGGAGCGTGAACGGAAGCAGCATTAGTCCGTCTGTTGGCAGCCTGGACACGCAGCTTTTGGGAAGCCTCCATGTTGCCCTTCATCTCCGCCATCACGGAGTCCTACAAAAGAGTGCGCGCCTCGAGCATAAGTTCGCGGCGCTCCTTCTTGGCCTTGGCGACCGCCCTCTTCTGCGCCTTCTTAGACTGCACGACTTGGAATTGAGACAGGTCTTGCGCCTCGTGGAAGTAGACCTTAGCGCCGTGCTTGAAAACGACCATAGGTGGGAGTGACCCGAATTGGATCACATCCGGAACCGAGTCGTCGTTGGCACCAGAAAAACCACCTACAGAAAGGTGATTCTTGATCAGCGTAGTTCAACGCCGATGATCTTCATGCAGCATGTTGTGCGGTTGGAGGAACAAGCGAAGACAAAGACCGCGACAACTGCGCAGCAGAGATGGGAGGAGAACCAGGTCCCACCGGGCGTGCCATTTTGTTTGACACGAAAAATAATAAAAATAACGAAGGCCGTTATTATGTTATTATCTTTCTACGCCCCAGGAGAAATAAGTATTGCGGGCGTGCCAGTGTACAAGGTACACAAATACATGAGGAAAAGAAAATGTGGAAAGCCTGCTGGCGCGGCTAAGTGATCAAGCGATCATGGTCTCCTGGTTCCCGGGCGCCTCGCAAAGCACCCGGTTAATTACTCCCGCGGATAGCACCGCGAGACACCTCCGATTAAGCTGCGCAGTCGTCGTCTTCGGTCTTCGCTTCGCGTCTCCATGCATGGTGGTGGTGATGTATGTGGCGGCGGCAGAGTCCGTGTACAAGGTGGTACACGCGCCGTCGAAAGTGTGGCCTTTGATGCGGCCACACCCGCCTACGCCGTCTTGCCTCGACGATGTCGAGCGGCGTCGATGTTGTTGAAGTCGTGGTAGCATGCATGGTTGAGCTTCGCTTGGACGTCATCGATGACCCTGTAGCTTTGCCGAAAGAGCGAGGGGTACACCCCGCGGGAGTGGAAAAATTGGAAGGAGAATGAGCGGACGTGCAACACATTGAGTGTTTCACATCCGGACATAGCCGCAAACACCGCCGCCAATAGCGGCGAATTCGCCACCTCATATGCCGAAGCGGTTTAGAGTGCCGCCTCCAAGGGGATGCGTCCGTATTAGGTCGGGAGCCGCTACGCCGAAGCGGACCCCGGTGAGTGTAGTGTACACCCGCGCCGTGGAAGAAGAAGAGGCCGTGAGAGACAACTCGACGTGTCTCGGCCCCAGGGAAGATGACATCCCCGCCGCCAATGGAAGAAACGACAAGGTGCCGCCGCGTCAAAGGATACGCCGCCTGCGCATCGGATGACACGTATCACTGCGTCTCGCCAGCCCATGACGCCTTCATGAGCCGGCAAGATGCCGATGGACGAAGCGCCTTTACGAGATGGTAGAGTCTCGCCTAGACTCCATCCGGGGAGCCTCGGCAACGTTGTGGTCGCCGAAGAAGAGTGCGTCGGGAAGCCGTGGAGAAGTACGTCGAACGCCGCCTATAAGAAGCAAAGTGCGTCGAGGGCCACATGTAGGTGTGACTCCGTTGTCGCATCGCCGAGGGAGAGAACGTCGAGCGCCGCACATTAGTGCGACCCCGACGCATCGTCGCGGAAGGGCAAGTCGAGCGCCGCACGTAAGTGCGACCCCGGCGCGCCGCTGAAGAAGAGTACGTCGAGCGCGGCGCACGCAAGTGCGTTCCCGACACGCCGCTGCGCTAGCACACGGGCGGCAGCCCTAGCACGGCGCCGACGCCGAAGTCCAACGGGGGTACACATGAACGACACCCCGGCATCGTCGCGGTAGCCGCGTGCCGCAAAGCTGCCGAGGGACTGCACGCGAATGATAGGTCGAGGCCCCGGCATCATCGTCTTCATAAAAGACCAAGCCGGCGGCTCTCCTCATATCCAGCCGCTGCTCCGATTACCTTGATACCTGATGCATAGAAGGAGATGGGAGATTAGTATGGGTACGTACCGTGCCAGAAGATGACCGGCATGGCGTCGATCTTCTCCTCCTTGCGCCGGTTAGGCCTCCCCGGCTGTCGTTCGAGGGGCGCCTGGGCTTCTCCCTTTCCTGTGTCTTCTCTCCGGCTGGGACGGATGGATGGGTATGAGTTGGATGGATGTGTCGGAGGTGGATGGATGGATCTGAGGTTCGTATGGGGTTTTTGCCTTGTCCCCCGATGGATTTTGGCTAGGGCGTGGTGGATAGATCGTGCTAGCTAGGTGGTGGATGGATTGTGCTTGTACATGAGGTTCTAGGTTTTGATGGATGGATCTTGGCGGCGGCCGGCGTTGTGTTGGCGAGGTGCGTGGCTGGGGCGTGAGATGTGAGTTGTTTTGGCTGGGGGCGGGCGTGCGTGAGCTTTCCGGCCAATGGACCCCTCTTCTTGTGTATCTCCTTGTGGTCCTTTATATAGGCAGCAGGCGCAGCCTAAGGTGGTGGGCGTGGCGTTATCTTTGAGAGGAGTTGCAACAGCTCACGTACGGCGTTGCTTCTAGATACCCGGAAGTCGTTTTAAAACAACCTTCACAGTTTATCTTTTGGAGTTTGTTTGCTCACGGGTGCACATGTATTCGGATATTCGGGTGTATAGAATTCCCCGCCGGCCGGTGCGCAGGTATACCAGTACGCACGTATCGTGCACCAGCGGAGTACTTAGATCAAATACGACTAGGGCGTGACATGTATACGCACCGTTAGCTAGCCGCACGCCGTTCTTCCGATGCTAAGCTAGACACGCTTGCTCATGTAGAACCTTCGTACGTGCATATCTGCACCCCTTCACGTACATAAGAAAACATGGCTAGCTAGCCAACGTACACACAGTTAATTGACTAACTATGCGGTCATTAGCTCATCCCAATATTCATTGTCTAAAGATTTTCAATGTATGTATATGCGTAACACACATGACACATCCATGGGCACTGCTTGCTCCATATAAATGTGCTTGTACAAATAATTATCAAACATTAATATTTGGATGTAAGAATAAAGGGAAAAGCTAAGCAACACCGTCGCATCAAGCCCATCTCATGCGGCGGGTGCATGCGAGAAATGCATGCAAGATTGTTACCACCTCATGCTGACATCATCCGCATTAAATGCGTTTTCTGAATTTTTCAAATGATTTATCTTACAAACCATTAATCCGATTCGAGTTCCGTTTTCATCGTTGAGTTTGTTTTTATGAGGGCTTCGAAACAAGATCCCATATTGATATGTTTTGATGAATTTTTTTTGTCATCGTCAGTTGCCAGATTAGGTTATCCTAGTTACCAATTTTATCGTGAACTGTTGCCACAAATGTTTGTACATAGTTGCGGGGAGAATAGTTTCGTATACTTAAGCTTATGATACAACTAGATAAAATAAAATGGCAACTCAAACTGATAAAAGTGACAAAACAATAAATCATATGTCAATTAGATGTAAAGAATATGTCACATCGATCAGGAAACCACATGCAGCGATCAGCGAGGCGTACAACAGCCTGATCGGCGTTGGTTCGCCTCAATTTAGGTTTAGCAAGGGGTACTTACTTTCTTTCACACGTGATAGCGCGCTATGCAGAGACGCGGCCAACCACCCACCGGCGAGGCGCCGGCTGACACCACGGTGCCGGCGCTGTCAGCAGGCGACATTGAAAACTCTTCCGGCTCTTGGTAGGTGTTTCCACCAATGCTGAAAAGAGAGAAGGAGATGAAACGCAAAACAACCACGAGGTACCTTGTTGGGCCACATTACTGCCGTGGCGCCTGACAACAAGGGCGGGCTCGAGTCTTCCTCGTTTCGCAGCAAAACTCCGTGCCACGCGCCGAGGATTCCATCAGATAAATCGGGACCGTTTAGCTGCATGGTGCCAGCCGACAGGACTGACGGGAGAAAAAAAATGATGAGGTACCTTGTTGGGCCACATTGCTACAGTGGCGCCTGACAACAAGGCAGGCTCGAGTCTTCCTCGGTTTGCGGCGAAACTCCATGCCATGCGCCGAAGGTTTTATCAGACAAGTCGGGACCATTTAGCTGCACGGTGCCAGCCGACAAGACTGAAGGGTTTCACAGCTTCGCGCTGGCCGCACTGGCGCGCTACACTGCTCCCATTGCCAGGCTTGGCATGACCATGTAGACGGGACCTCGAAATGCCATCGATGTCCCGCCCTTTTGCCGAGCGTGATAGGCCGGTGGCCGAGGCCAACTTGGCCTGGCGGTGACAACGTTGTGCAAGCTCGTTGTTACCCCCGTAGTATTTGAGGGCATGGCATTGCCCCCGGTGATGTTGCTGAAGAGTTGTCGTGGTACCGACTACTGAGGGGCAACGCCGCCTTCAGCTTCAGCAACACCACTTGAAGGTTGTGTTGTCGTGGTTGATGGTGCCATGACATGTGGTGTTGAAGATGACGTCGAGAGGCGGAATCGACGCCGTCGCCAACGCTCGAGGGATTAGCACTGCCCCCGGTGTTGTTCTGATGGTGACGAAACACCAACACCGAGGGGCAACAACGCCCTCAGCGTTGGCAACATATGTCGAAGTAGAAGGGCCGCCAACCGATTGGCGATGAAGTTCGGCGTCATGTAGGGAACGCCGTGGGCGATGCGCCCCTTGCGGAGCCACCGAGGGTGACATCGTCTACTAGGCCCCATGGTGATGTAGGGCCCTAGGTGCCGGCATGATTAGCGACGCCCAGCAACAAACAACTCCGCCACTCCGTCGTCCAACCAGCCCGGCTCTCTCCTTAAAAAAAACCCGGGTCTCTCCTCTTCACGAGAGAGAGAGAGACTGAGAGAGAGAGAAAGAGGGCGGCGTCTAGGGTTTGTGGAATGAGATGTGGGCATGTGGCAGGTGCGGCGGAAAAGGGAGAGGCACCATTGTGATTTTTTTAGAGGTGCACCATTGTGAACTGGGACAGCAAAAAACGGTGCGTGGTGAGGTTGGACGAAAAAAATAAAAAAAAGGCTAACGAATGGGGTATAGATGGTTGACGAAACTATTGGCAAAACGTTTAAAAAGAACCGTGAGAAACTGTTAGAGTATTTTTAGATAAGTCAAGATTTGATGATTACAGTAATGATGTGAAGTTAAATGCAAGTACAAAACATGCAAACGTTGTCAAATTATTAATGTCCACACAACTAGCAATTCACATGTTTCTATTATTATGCTGAAGTTTTTCATAATATGCTTACGTGACGCATACTGGAAACCATCGTTAAGATACTTTGTCGCTTATATGATTAAAAATCTCTATCATGGTATTAATAATACTAAAGATATATAAACATTTAAACACACACATAAAAATGCAAATATATATGTAGATACTATGTAATTTAACTAATTTTTCAAAAATCAATCCAAGTAATTATTTTGAACAAATAAAAGATAGTTATTACACCATACTACTATTCTAATTTAGGGGAATTTTTTGCCAATGATATAATTTGCAACTGTGTAAAAAAATATTAAAGATATTATGCAGCAAAAAAATGTGCCTAACTTCATAATAAATTACTAAGAATGAATATAAATTTAAAAATATAATAGGATGAATTGATATTTTAAAATAGAAAAGTTTACTATAAAATAATTAATATTTAAATAAATATATACACTTCTGCTAGCTCTCTCGCTTCAGTTTAGCTACTCCGAACTCGAAAATGATGTTCTAAACGCGAGGACAGTTGAGCTTATTATCTACTTCATTCGTTTATCTCGCGATCTTTAGCCAGCAGTAAAGAGATCCACATATTTTTATTTCTGCAATATCGCTATTCTGCGCCCATGGCCCACAACCGGACACTCGACGCCGTTTACCCTGGTTAGCTCGGCCCAGATGTACGCTCACGATGTGGGCCGTTCGGTTCCAGATTCTGTTCCAACGGCGTCTACATCCATGCCGCTAACCAGGATAGTCCGCTAGTCCGCTGATGATGGTTGGGATTTGGAAATCGCTAATGACTGAATAATACCTGCATGCGCCTACAAAAAACATCAAAAATTGGACGAAAATCTAAGACTCCGTCCGCCTACACATTGATTCACTAATGTCCGTCCGCCTACACATTGATTCACTAATGATTCAAACCTCCGCGCTTCCTGAACCCTCAAGAAAATTTAGGTGAAAACAAGTCTGCATTTGCAAAAAGTTTGTCATGCTAATGATTATGTCCTTACCATAGATAAAGCATCAGGCTCGCTGCTTTTGGCCATCCAATTTTTGCAAAGGAAGCACCGAACAAATAAGATGGAGCCATCAGGAGATTTATCTTCTTGAGCCGTGTCTCTACAACTTTTGTGGATGTCTGAACCGTCTCTGCCTTCCATTTTCTCCTTGGCAACTGAATGTGTATTTTTTTGGATTAAATATCTCGATTCCTAACATATCTGCATGCTTAACCAAGAGCTCTTGGATCCATCTTTCCTATGGGTAGTGCCAAGATTTGTGGGCAACTCCCTATTATCTCTAGGTGCTGACTCCACCACACGAATCTGACCATCGTAGCTTTCAGTGGGTGGGGGGGCTTGATTTTGCTCGATACCAGCAGGCGGAGCTACAACAGGATGATGGAGGGGCTCCATAGGAATGCCACTGTCTTTAACCTCCTCCCGTACTATAAATCTAACAAAAAACCATGTTCAAACTTCAATCGCCACCATGGATTCTACAAGGAACAAGAAACGCTAGAGGGAATCTTGGTATCTTTTGATCGGCCGCATAAGGAACTCCATTGTTGAATCGCTAGTCCAAACCCTCGTCGATCTCTCTGCTAGCAGAATCCTGAAGCGCGAGGTACAAGGCGGCTGTACCACCCCCTCCCTCAACCTGACAGCTAATCTAGTACTCCCTCCGATCCATAATAAGTGTCGCGCATCTAGTACAAAGTTTGTACTAGCTTAGTACAAAATGAGCGACACTTATTATGGATCGGAGGGAGTAATTTATTACGTCGATGCTAGAGATAACGGAAAGCATCCCTCTTGATCCACGGGTCAGGAATAGGAACGACGTCCTGAGCCACGGCTCGGCCAGCTGCCGTCGACAATCGTGTCTCCTCCATCTTTCCTTGGCCCAAAGCTCAATTGAATTTTATTCATTCGTTCATTTTCCATTGCATAAATGCATCGCATCCTATAGCCAACTGAACCGCCCAGATACCGAGCTCATATGGGCTCGTGAGCAGAAAAACCACGTCCCTCCGAACTAAATTATTATCAAAACAGACAATCTTAGCCTTAAATATTGTGACTATCTCCAATTTCTTCATAACTCCACTCTCCTCCTTCATATCCATCAAATATTGTGATCATCTTGGCGATTAAGCCGGGAAGCTTATTTTGTCACATATTCTTCAGTGTTGACATTTTCAGATTGATAATATGCCATATAATTGATAGTGAAATGAAATGTGCTTAAGATAAATTTATTTAAAACAAAAGTTGGCAATTAAAACCAGGTAAAATATCACACACAAAAGATTTTTTAGATAAAGCAAAAACAAACTCAGCATTTTTTAATTTAATTAGTTAATAAAAGGTAACAAAAAAATGATGGGACGAAGGCAAAGGCTAAAACAAAATGCTTGTACTCTTTTGATATGAAGATTGCATTTTTGTTAATCTTAAGAATGCAAGATGAAGAGGATAACTCCATTGGGTGAGACCATAGTTTAAAAATCCGGACTTACAACTGAACCGGCGAGGGCTCCGGTTCGGATTCGCTGGTTGGACCGCCGGTTCGCTCGGTTCAATTGTTGGTTTTTTTTAAATAGAATAAGAAAGAAATCACAATAATCTGTTAAAAACGATAATGTATTTAATATATACGTGTACAAGGATAATATGAACCAGCGTCTGGCCAAGTGGCTAGCCCAGTACTGAGCGCTACGTGCGATCCGCTGCAGTTAACAGACCGTCGGGGGCTCTGGTTTCGGTTTTTTCCATTTCAATCGGTGGCCCGGTCCGGTTTTTTCAATTATGGGTGAGACTATCAATAATGTCTAACATGGATAACTCTATGGGGTGATACTATCAATGATGTCTAACTCCATGTGATAGATCTTATTTTTCTTTAAATTTTGATATATTATTTGTATTTTTCTCAATTAGAATGATTTAGTTATGATTTTTCTAAGATTAATGTGGTAAAATTGTTATGGCTCGGAATGATATATAGGAAAGACTTAGTAGATGACTTGAACTAGTTTTGAAATTTCAAAACTAGTAATGGCGCACCACACCCATGATGCGCAACTACTAGCTATTTTTTTGGGTCCACCCCCATCTTTGGCTTACTAGTGACGCATTTTTGTATATGTGCTCCCTTGCTATCTCAAAATAGCAGTGACACACATATACAAAAGTGCGCCACCAGTAAGCCTGGGAATGGGTGAAACCTTGGTTAAATATGTTAGTGGCGCACTTTTTACCAGGTGCGCCACTGCTATTTGAGGTACCAATGATGCATCATATGTGCGCCACTGCTATATAGATATTAGGAATAGGTCTTTTTCTAGTAGTGGTTCGCGCACATGCTTTTATTGATTTTTCTCTAGGGATTCATTATAAAAATAATCTTGGATCAAGGCAATAATCAACTATTATGAAGAAAATATCACTCATAACTAGAGTAAGTGATAAAGGCCGGCCATAAGTAATGGAGGAAGAAAGGAAGAGGAGGAATCAACAGAAGCTTTGAAAGTGCCAAACGACGCTCGGTACAATCATGATTGTACCGGTGATCATACCAGGCGTCGTCGCCTCTGCCCTCCGCGACTATTTTAACCCCTTCAAAATAGATCTCAAAATATAGACGTTCACAACCTTCAAATGTTGTCCAAAATACCATTATCAGCATCCGAAGGTGACCTGGAGAGAGAATCGACGGAACATCGCCATCTTCATCAACATGTGCAAATGGACTTGGGCATCGTCATCTACATCAAGACCGCCATCATCAATCTTCATCAACCTCACCATCGTATTCATACCAAATACCCAATACCATCAGGACAGCACCAAAGCTCCCGTCCACGTACGTCGACCCCATGTGTGGGAATGATGCCCATTTGATTTGAGATGATTTGACCATGCAACGCCGGACGAGGCGCCAACTTTGGCATCGATTCGGTTCAATCGAGTGTTCCTTGACCTCTCGCGCTCCGTACGTACTCCGGCCCCGGCAGCACCAATGAGTCGACGTCGATCGGCCTGAGTGGGTGAAAGAGCAACCTCCTGTGGTTGGTTAACCAGTCAGCAGAGGTGAATCGAGGTGGACGACGATCGAGCAGATTATTAACCGAGCCAATCATGTGGGTGTTTGACCACGGAGTTTATTATATATACAATCTTATCCTGCGTACGCCCTGGGTGGATGATCGATCCATGGGGTCGCGATGAGTTTATCTGGTCGGTCTCGTTCGCTTTGTTGCTTTAGTTGCCCTCTCATTAGTTAGTTGTAACCACACATGATTGACAATTGACATCTAGGAGTAGATAAGATAACAAGTGGCAGGAAAAGGTAGGAGCGCGAGAGGCCGGACAAAGGTACAGGCAGGTAGCGCCGTAGCGGTGATGTCCCACCCAACTCGCTTGGAGTGGCCGCCGTCCAGACCCCGGCTCCGGCGTCGGGATGGGGCCGCCAGCCAATAATCAACTATTTGTATTTGGCATTGCATGAGATCGATCGGAGAGAAGCATGCAGACGGTTTTTGCATGTGAACACGTTGGACTCACTCACTCGCTGTAGGACGCCCTTGGTCCTTGGGATCAATCCCAGGCCTATGTTAGTTATCCGGATCTCAGCATAGGTTTGTTTTTGACACTTGTACCTGACGTGGCGGACCACCCTGCACTACACATGGGGCTGGTCGGTCTCACCCACATCGATCACGTTCCTCGATCCTCCTTCTCAATCCATATATGCTACGTGGGCACCATCACCATGCCACACTACTTTTCCTCCGGCTTTTGGCCATGGAATCTCCTGCCCCTCTTTCGCACGACAATCCCGCCTGAAAGATAGATAGATCGGTTCACTACACACACGGGTCACCAAAGATGCCTATAGCCATGGATTTTGAGTCTGTGAGTGACTATCAGAGATAGTAAAACCGTGCTGTCTGCATCTCCAGTGTACATTTTGGTAGTACATGGCTGTACAAGAAAAGAAAGACTGGAAGTGGCGTAGGTTTATTAGTCCAGCTGACCGGTCGCACCTAATTTGGGAGGTGACATGCGCCCAGTTGTTGCAAAAAGGAAAGTTGCTAGCAATGAAAACATGCTAAGCCACTTGGAGCATTTTACCGAAAAAGTCTTCCGCCCCGCTTTATATATAAAGCACCGACCAAAGGGTAACCCGATACAACACACACACCACATACACCCAAGGCAAGATACATAGATGTCGAGCACCGCCACACCACCTCCAAGACTACCAAGCTAACTACCACAAGATAACAGCTTAGAGCGAAGGGCACTACAAGAGTGACCACCAAGGAGAGGAGAGGCGGACAACGACAGAGCAAGGGCTCCACGACGGTGCCTCCAAGAAGGAAACGACCTTGACAAGCCGCCACCGCCAGATCCGAAGATCAAGTTTTCACCCGAAGCATCTAGAGAGAAGGAGGCACCGCAACGGAGCCTACGGGTAGGAAAGCGACGTCCGCGGACGCCGCCGCCGTTGGCCAGTACAAAGACTGGTCAAGTGATGTACTCCGGTACCCGCTTCCTCCCACGCAACCTCACTCCACCAATCCACCCGCAACCAAGTCGCCCAAGCGGCCATGGTTGCTCGCCCGCATCCGAGCCACGCAGTCAGCCCACAACCAACGCGTCTCCCACCACCAGGGTCGCCACCCTGCATCCATCCTACCCTCGGGCCAACCAAAGGAGGCGACTTTGGCACGAACAACCGACCACGGCCCGTCGAAACCAGTGGCTACCCAGCTCCGATCATCACCGGATCTGCGGCCAAGGGCACCAGGCCAAGGAAAGGGGGAGGGTAGGAGCGGCTGGCGACCCATAATGGCACCCCCTGTGCCAGCGACAGGCGGCGCGCCCTCCTCCACCCCGCCTCCCCACCATCCACCTTGCCATAGCCACTGGCCCAGACCATTGCGGAGCCACCAACAGCCACCCGTCCGTCGGAGATGGTCGTCGATCCTCCGTCGCTGCCACCAAGGGCGGACCCGAGGAGGTCACCCGCGCCACTCACCGTCCGCAGCCGCCACCGGCTGGCAGCAGGCCAACACGCCCTCCGTCCTCCGCCCATGCACCGCCGCCCCCACCAGCTCAACGCCGAGGTAGGGCCGGCCGCCCGCAGGCCATGTCGCCGCGACCCGCGCCGCCAGCAGATCTGAGCGCCACCGCCGGGGAAGGCGCCGTCCCAGACCACTCCACGCGCACCACCCCGCCGCCTGACACGCCACCAAGACTTCGCCGCCGCACGAGCATCGGCGCCCGCCGTCCATCACCGCTCCCCGACTCAACCGCCTCGGCCCGCTCCAAGGCCGCCGCGCGGGAGGACAAGAAAAGCCTCGCCGCCGCCGGCGACAGCCGGGCTTCGCCCGGCCGCGCCCTTGGGCGGCGGTGAGGGGGAATGGGGAGGGGGAGGGGGGCTAGAGAGGCGGCGGCTAGGTTTCCCCCTCGGTCGCCGCGGGGCGACGCGAGAGGGACGAGAGCGACACTTGGAGCATTTTGAAGGTAGGAGAATGAATGGTTCATTCGAATGTGACACTCCCACTCAGCATCAGCTTCATTATGAATGATATCCCTCCACCAGTCCACCTAACAATAAAGCCACTTGCAGCATGAGCCAATCCAAGGCCCTATAAAAACGCAGCACCCAGCAGCAAACTCTTCCCTCCTTCTCCAGCAATTCCCACTCCACACACACACAGAGACATAAACCGGCCCCTCCCCTGCTCTCGTCTCATCCTGCCCGATCCGCCCCACCGTGAACGATCCCAAGAAAATGCCGCGCCACCTGCTGCAGCAGTCCGTCGACCGCCTGGCCGCCATGGCCTCGCCGCCGGCACCCACGACGAGCGTGCACACCAACACGCTCATCATCCTCGCGGCGGTGCTCTGCTTCCTGCTCTGCGTGGTCGGGCTGGCCATGGTGGCCCGGTGCTCCCGGCTATGCAACCCCTCCGCCTTCTCCGTCAACACGCCGGAGACGGTGGCGACGCCGTGCAAAGGGATAAAGAAGAAGGCGCTGCAGTCGCTGCCCACCGTGTCGTGGCGGCCGGAGCAGGAGGACAAGCAGGAGGAGCGGCCGGAGTGTGCCATCTGCCTCGCCGAGTTCGCGCGCGGCGACGAGGTGCGCGTGCTCCCGACTTGCGGCCACGGCTTCCACGCCGCCTGCGTCGACGTGTGGCTGCTCTCCAGCTCCACCTGCCCCTCCTGCCGCCGCGCCCTCGTCGTCGTGTCGCCGGCGCCGTCGGCCACCGAGTCTCCCCCTCCTCAAACGGGCTGTGAGCGGACCGGCGTCGTCGCGGCGCCGGCCTCGTCCGCCGTCTCCGGCTCCGGCCGATGCCGGTCTTCGGCACTCTAGTAGCTTGTCCATCCACCCCTGACCGACCATTCTCTGTTAATTAGCAAGCTCTGGATGTACATAGGACATACACAGAGCGCGTAGATATTTGTTGTTGTTGTTAGTACTTGCCCAGCTCGTAGTACTTACGGTATAAAATGTAACTTATACAGTGTGCGATGACGAAGCATCCCTTAACACTATTTTCGATGATCTGTGAATATTTCTATATACTCCTAATTACAGTCAAACTAGAGTTAATTGTTACTTCCTTCCCGGCCGTAATTTTTTTCAGAAAGTGGATGCAGACAAGTGTGGTGTGCAGTACATGGGCATACATAAAGCACGCGTACGGCAGGCATGCACCTACGCTTTACGTAAAGATGATGGTCGTCGTCACCAACATGTGTGTGTCAAGATCGATTGCAAGAGGGGCGGCGAGGCGAAGCGTGGTCAAGTGCGCCGATCATGGCGACGCGTCGTGGTCGTGGCCGGCATTCGATGGGCAAGGTGGGATGTTTTAGGCGGTGATGTGACTCGATGCGCGCGTACAGTAGGTACGCCGGGGCTGCACGGACGCGTGTGCGTACGGACGGAGGATGGTGTCCCATCGCCATGAATGATCGAGTGAGGGCTCTCGTGCTGTTGTTCACCACGTACGAATATGGTGCCCAATCCCAGCCCATGCAAACAACGATTGGACGCGCCACCAACTCTACACCTAATTTTGTCTGTTTTTATACTCTTTTTCGTTTTTATTTACTCTGCCTGAAGTCAAACTTTACGATTTTTTAAAGATATATAAACATTTAATATAACAAATCTATATATAATGTGAAAGTACATTTGATAATAAATCTATTGTTATTGATTTGTTATTGTATATGTTAATATTTTAGTCTATAAATTTTGTTAAAGTTTACAAAGCTTAACATTGACTAAAGCTAATACACAGACTAAATAAAATATTATCTCTATCCTATAATGTAAGATATTTTTATACTATTAGCTTAATTTAAACCGCAAAAACTATCTAATATTATGGGACTGAGGCAGTACAATGTTATGGTGGGCCGAGTAGAGGCACTGCATGCGCTTTACAAATCGGATTATCATCTCTACGCTTTGCTTTGCTTTTGTTTGCCCTCTTTCGATCCCATTATTCATAGACACCATGATTGCCATCTGGATAACACAAGTGGGCAAAGAGTTGGTAAAAGAAACGTGACCCAACTAAACCCAAAGTGCAAAGGCAGAGGGGAGGTGGAGACTTGGGGAGGGGGCATGCGATCCATGTGAGTGTCCGAACTCGCATGGAACCGGTTCCTCTGCAGTACTGCCCTCTGACTTTGAGTCAACGGTGGATGGGCCCAGGCCCCATGTTAGCCATTGTGCAATACTGCAGAGAATCTCGTTGCGCTAGCCTCAGGGGAACTATCCGCCGGCGGCCAGCCATGGCTGGGGTCGAGCTAGTTTTGTTGTTTAGTCTAGTGGCGAGGTCCACCTTGCCTTGGCCATGGTCGATCGTCAGTGACGGTTTTAGGCCGCACGCCAATCTGAGCATTATTTGTTTTAATAACTTGGCAGCTTATGTAATAAATTAAACTTTGCAGCTATTTTTCTGTCAAAACCCGTCCGAGTGTTTTCTTCAACTACCCGCGATGTTGTAATGGGTCAAAAAAGGCAAAGCGCTTTAGAGCATCTTCAGCCGTTGGAGACCCTAGGACATGCCCGAACTAAGAAAGTTTGTGTCTTAGGGAAAAAATGACACTTGGGAATACGTGATTCACCTAAATTTTTGCCGGCGCTCCCAAAAACCCTCCAGCACCTCGGGTTTCGCCGGTGCTATTTTGACGTCCTAGGGGATGCCTGGGGGCGTGGCTGAGCTATTTTTCAGTTTTTTTTGTCATCTGAACCTAAAACCGAAGCAAAAAAGAAAAAGCGTTTTGGGGAGGGGGCAGCTGGAAATGCTCTTACAAATAGGATTACCATATTCCTTTTAAGTTTGCTTTGCATTCGCTTTGTTTGTTTGCCCTCTTTCGATCCCATTAGGGTTAGATTGGATTGTCGTTAGTTCTGTAACGACCACAGATCGTAATCGGTTTGCATTATCTCCTACTACTTCCGGTCTGAATTAGTTGTCGTGAGTTCTATACCATTTTACACTAGTACTAGTTATCCATCCACGGCAACTAAATATGATCGGATGTAGTAATAAAAATCACTTTCGTACCTGATGATCTACATTTGTACAATAAATATAGGGGTACAAAATTACACCCATACCAAGCAGAACCTTAGTCCTAGGTACCATGATTGTCGTCTAGATAGCAAGTGGGGACATGAGTGAAAGAAACGTGATACAATCAAACCCAAAGTGTAAAGGCAGAGTGGAGGTGGAGACTCGGGGAGGGGGCATGTGATGTGAGTGTTCCAGCTCGCCAGAGGGGGCTGTCGGCCGGCCGGCCGTCGTCCATCCATGCCATGGCTAGCTGGGGTCGTCTCGCCACTAGACCAAACTAGCTCCGCTTGAGCATCGCCGATGGTGAGTGGCGGTTTTAGGTCGCACGCCAATCTCGACCAAGACATTTCTTCTTCCGGGTTTGCTTGTTTATTTGTTAACAGTACTGCACCTTTTTGGTCATGGATTTGTTAATAGTACTCAACGTATATACCCATTCATTCCCATTTCCCAGGTTTATGATCTGCACAAATCCTATTCCTACAGGCAAAGAAGAAAGAACTCTACTTACTAGGTGTGTAGATTATACTGTGGATTGCAACTACCCATCACATTAGAGTAACTCTAGAAGATCCATTATATCTTCATCTCGCAAAAACGGTTTAAAGGCTACTCGTAAAAGGATTTTTGTGATACCACGAGCATCGTACCATAAACATTGCGGTATGAGTTTACAGGATTTGTTTCTTCGAAGGCTTCACAATACCGGAAATATAAACTTTTAAGGTTTTGCAAATTCATGATTTTCAGAATTCTAAACATAATACAACCAGAAAATAATCTAAATTTGTAAACATTTTAGCATCATACAATACAATAATCATCTCAATTACAACAAATGTTGAAATTCAAATATTTAATACGTCAATAAATGGTTCATGGATTATATAATTGTTTAAATCACACATGAATACATATAAGATTTATCGAATAAAATAGGAGTCTATCTCCCATACAGTTGCCACTAGTACTCAACAAGATTATCACGGAGCTGGTAGTGCGTTTCACTATCCTTAATCTACTGGTAGGTCTCAAGAAATGCATTGATCTCATTAGGGTTTCTGTCAGGTTTCACACGGCTATCAATATTATCATAGTAAAACTTCAAGGTTAAATGTCTCTCATCTTCAATAATCATGTTGTGTAGAATTACATATGCAGTCATGTTATTAGTGATGAAATTCTTATCTCAGTAGCAAGAAGAACCTCGAACGATGGTAAACCGAGCTTACAACACACCAAATGCCCTCTCAATATCCTTTCAACATGATTCTTGTGCTTGGGCAAAAACTTTGTGCTTCTTGCATCTCGGGTCACTTATGGTGTTGACAAATGTTGACAATGCAAGATAATATCATTGGCAAGATAATACCCTATGTTATAGTCATGTCCATTAACGGTATAGTTCAAGCCGAAGCTTTTTCACTAGCTAGTTGAGCAAAAATATATGATCTCTGTAACATCTTAATATCACTGAAAGACCCCGACAATTCAAAGAAGCAATACCAAATCCACAAGTCCTGTGAAGCTATGGCTTCAAGCACAATAGTGTGTTAGCATTTGTGGCCGGTGTACTACCCTACCCAACACAAGGCACATTCCTTCCCACTTTGAAGAATCGCCGCCGACCATCTATATTGCTCGCCGAACTAGAGGGAGAGGGACAGCGGAGGAGATGAAACGTGGCGGTCGGAGGGAGGAATGCTTTGCGGGAGGCCGATTTTGCTGGACGCCCACAAAAAATTTACGGGGCAGGAACGGGATAGCGCCTTTGTTATGACCCAAAATTTCTCCCGTCCGCAAAAAAAACTTGTATTTATGACGACGAGATAGTGGATCTGCTAGTGTTGCTCTTAGTATTCTTATAACGATCGTCATATTGTACAATCCTTTACATAAATAAATAGATTATATATTGAAGTTTACCCAGAAGTAGCAAATCATAGATTAAGTAGCCCAGACCTGTCGCACCTAATTTGGAGAGTGACATGTGCCCAGTTGTAGCAAAAACGGTGAAGAAAAAGGCAAAGATATTGGAACGTTAGCGTTGCAGATATTCCATAAGGGTGGTTCGAAAGTGACACTCCCACTTAGCATGAGCTTAATTAACAACCATATCCCTATACCCTCAAGCTTAGCTAAAATCTTTTACTGTACGACCGAGCTAATCCTGAGTTTCTGACACTATAAAAATGGCAGCTCAAACACCAAACTCTTCATTCCTTCGCAATTTCCCACTACACGCAAACAAACACACTGACGACCTAAATTAAGTTGGGCCCTCCATTCCTCCCTGCTCCACCGAGAAAGAAGGTAAAGGAGAATGCCGCGCCACCTTCTGGAGCAGTCCGTCGACCACCTGGCCGCCATGGCCGCCGCGCCGCCCATGGCGGGTGCGAGGACGAGCGTGCACACGGGCACGGTCCTCGTCCTGGCGGCGGTGCTCTGCTTCCTGCTGTGCGTGGTCGGGCTGGCCCTGGCCGCCCGCTGCTCCGGGCTCTGCAACCCCTCCGCCTTCTCCCTCGACGGCGGGACTGATGCCAAGGCGCCGTGCAAGGGGTTGAAGAAGAAGGCGCTGCAGTCGCTGCCCACCGTGTCGTGGCAGCCGGAGCCGAGGAAGGAGGTGGACGAGGTGGAGGGAGAGCGGCCGGAGTGCGCCATCTGCCTGGCGGAGTTCGCGCGCGGCGACGAGGTGCGCGCGCTCCCGTTGTGCGGCCACGGCTTCCACGCCGCCTGCGTCGACGTGTGGCTGCTCTCCAGCTCCACCTGCCCCTCCTGCCGCCGCGCCCTCGTCTTCGCGGCCGCCGAATCGCCGGCTACCATCGTGTCTCCCCCTCCTCAGACGAGCTGTGGGCACGCCGGCGTCGTCGCCTCTGGGCAGGCCTCGGCCATCCCGGGCCACTGTCGGCCGCCGGAACAGTAGCCGACCACACCGGCCGGGAGCCCGGAACGCGCCCACCTGTGACCTTTCTTTTGCTGGGTAGTTCTTTGTCGTTAGTGCTTGTACCGCTGTACCGACGTAAAATGCAACTGTACGGTGTGCGGTGGTTCATCACTGAGTTAATCTGTGTCAACTGTAAAACATTCCTACTGTAAATATTCGTAAACCGATCACCTTCAGTTGATTAATTACTAAGAAATTCCGGCTTGCTACGTGGTAAAAAAAAACATGAGGCGATGTACGGCCCGGCAGCTACGCTTTCGATAAAGATCATCCTCGTCACCGAGATGTGTTGATGTCGTCGACCCATGGCTTGGGTGTGGTCAAGCGTCAATCATGGCGGCGGTCGTGCTCTGTCCCGTCGGCGTCGCGTCGACGAGGTGGTGGCGCCGGCCGGGCAGGCTGGATATTTTAGGCCGGGATCGTGATGTGATAAGTACACCGGCCCATCGCCATGAATGATCGAGGCAGAGCGCTCTCTCTCTCGTGCGGGTTAAGGGCATGGTTCCAATAAGTCACCTGACTTATAAGTCAGGTGACTTAAAACCAGTGACTTATAAATCAGGCCTGTTTGGTTGTTACCTGACTTATAAGTCATCTATTCACATCTTTCTATAAAAAAATGATGGAACCCATGCAAAAGTAGAAGACTTATAAGTTTTAAATTGAGGTGGAGCAACTTATGACTTATAAGTTGGGATGACTTATATAAGTTAGGGTGACTTATAAATTGGGGTCTGTTTGACAAAATAAGTCATTTTTTTTACTTTTTGACTTATAAGTTGGTGACTTATTTGGAACCAAACAGGCCCTAATGGCGATCGGTCAGACCCACGTGTAGACAGACATGATGCCCACTTCCAGCACCCAACCCACTGAGGCATGCAAGTGCAACGACGAGTCGACGTGCCACCAACTTTCTTCCAATTGTTCGCATCAATTTGGTTCGAGTGTTCCTTGACCTCTGGCGTTCCGTACCCTCAAGTACTGTTTCTTCTCTGGCCCCGGAAGTCACGCTAGAACAGCCTCGCTCGGTCCATGTGGATTGGTAAACACCTTGTCAAGCGATGATCTTTTCGCCGATATAGTTGAAAGTAAGTTGCATGAAAATGCATCTCAACAAAAAAAGTTGCATTTCATGTATGAGGGTAGAGCTTCAAATGTGAATGCCCACAATCTCTTTTTATTTTCGGCCGGCTTATGTCAGGGTCGTCACCTCTGGCTGGTTAGTCCCCATGACCCACTCTGTATTACTTTTATTGTGAATCTATGAAGTGGGGCATGGTTTATTCTAAAAAATACGCATTGAAATGAAATTCAGGTGAGTCAATTTATGTTGTCAAGGAAGAATGCAAGGCGAGTGTTAGCGAGGCCCAGGAACGTCGACAAAGACTCAACTAGAAATGAGTTGTACTCAGTGGCAAGTGACGAAAGCGAGTCCAAAAATTGTTAGTTCAGCTGGGAAGGGGGACGGGGTGAGGGTTGGGGGGACAGACTTTCCGGGGGGGAAAATGCAGGTTCGTTGGTTTTGGGGTGTCATTGGAATGGTGGCGTGCGGAGGTGAGGAAACGGTGGTGCGGCGGCCGGCGGGGATGACATGGAAACATAACGGCTTACAACAAATTGAGGTGAGGGATGGTGGCTGGCGGTTCACTCGGTGATAAGAGGGGCGGTTTGAGAAAGAAAATGATCAAGAAGAATGGAGGTTGAAGAAGACCATCAGAACATAACGGCTTACAACAAATTGACTAGCCATATGTTTTTCTTTCAGTCACATGATCTCTAACCGGCTCCATTTTTTTGGTTAAGGTGGCAACCACCACCAACCAGGTCAGTGTTGAGTGTTGACAATGGGATTGCAATGTATACAATCTTATCTTGCGCCCTGGGTGTGGTGTGGGTGATCCATGGAACGACTATCCAGTAGGCACTCCGCTTTATCATCTCTACTGTGGCATCGATCCTTTTTTATCCCGTCGGTCGGCCTCCTCCTTTACGCTTTGCTTTGATTGCCCTTTGGATCCTATTCTAACCACCATGATTGACATCTAGATTAGATCACAAGTGGCATGAAAAAGGGGAGATAAAAGGAAAGAAAACGTGATCGATTCTATCGATCCAATTGAACCCAAAGGGCGTGCAAAAGGTGGCCGAGTGTCCCAACTTGCTGCATGGGCAGAGCGGAGCGGGCCGCCCCAGTTCGTGCCGCCGGCGTCCGTCCATGCCTGCCTCCATGGCGTACGTCGGGCTGGGGTCGCCCGCCACTCGGCACCAGACTACTCGTAGCTCCACCTGATCCATCGCTTGCTCATCTCGCCGCGACTCGCGAGTGAGTGACGTGTTGCCGCGCCATTTGAGCGACGACGACGTCACGACCGGATTCTTTGCCTCGCGCGGTTCATACATTGAATCTAGACGGATTTCGCGTTGCCGTTATCGGCACGTTGCCGCGGCTGTTCGAGCTACCGCGGTTGCCGGGAGGCTCACCGCCGGTCAACCGTAGCCGACACAATCAAGAGGTGGGAAGCTCCAGCCGCCCCGCACCTTAGAGCTCCTTAGAGCTCCGCGTTGCCCGGCGCCTGCGGCGTCGGATGGGCGCGTTTCCTTGCTCTTAATAATCTCCTCTGGCCTGCCACACATCGTCATCGAATGAATGAAGAGGAACTCATGGCCGTCAAAATGGTTGTGAAGGCCGGTGAGGAGGGCGCCACCGAGCGCCCGGCGGCGGCTGAGAACGAGCTCAAGCTTGCGGAGGTCTTCGTATCTTGAATATCTTCGCCTGGGAGCACTACCTACACCACCCAACGAAGAAGTGAGGGAGCAACCTCCAGTGATTACACTATGTAGTTTTTTCTTGTCTTTTGTTATTCTCCGGTGAAGTTTTGACAGGATTTGTATCGCGGAAAACATCCAGATTCAAAAATGTACATATACCGTATGAAATTAGCGTATTTGTTCTGCCCGTCCAATTTTGTGTCTCATTTCACGTTTGCGGCGACTCGCAAACTGAATTTGTTGTTTCACAAGATAGTGTACCTGCTAGAGTTGCTTTGACTCGTGCAAGTATGCACTTTTCTCCTCTTTAGTGAACGAAAAGGTTGGTGCGTAGTGTAGGTATGCCGCTCGGCAGCAGATCTTGGCTTTGATTTGGCACAGATACTACGTCTGTCCCAATAATATAAAACGTTTTTGTGGTTTAATTTAAAATATGAAAACGTCTTATATTATATATAGGACGGAGGGAGTACCTGACATGGCGGATGATCACGCTGTCGGACCCTCCGCACACAATCATCTTCTCCCTTCTCCCGCCGGCGTTACCACGCGGTGGATCTCGGTCTTTGTTGACAGAAGGGCATTATTTTTACATGTTTTCTTAAGTCTTGTCAGGGTTTGTGTCCTGCTAAGGAAGATGGGATGGTGGCCTCCCTGAAAATGAAATAAGGTTCTCCCCGCCTAGTCCCCATCCTAAAGGTGTGTCTAGCATCATCGATGGACGTGTAGAGGTGTGTTTTCGGCCGATCTATCCTTGGTGGATTTGCTCGAAGCTGATGGTCGTTCGTCCATATTTGTGTGTCTTCAAGTTTGATCCTTCCTATCTACGCTACTCTTCAACGGTGGTGGTTACTGTTCAATGGAGTCTTAGCACGACGACTTTTCAATTGTCTACTACAACAAATTTTGCTCGACTCTGGCAAGGGAGGGCGGTGACGGTGGCGCGCTTTCTCCTCGCTTCAGTGCTTCTAGTCGTCCCTAGATGGTCTACGAATCTGAATGTAATTTTTATATTTTTTATTATTCGTTGTACTACCATGATTGAAGATAAATAGATCGAAAGTTTCTCGAAAAAAAAGACACGGCGGACGATTTACGCATGGGCGCGGTGTCACCCTCTATTGTACAAGTCATATCTAATTAAAAATAAGGGATAAGTATATTTTTGGTCCTTAAACTTTTTCAAAAGTATAGAATTGGTCCCTCAACTTTAAAAAGTATAGAATTGGTCCTTTAACTTTTAAAATCGATTACTTTTAGTCCCTCGTATCGTTTTAGATGATTTTGTATCGGCGTGGATTGTTAAAAATAAAAAATAGGAGCGAGGGATGGTTGTGCGCTACCTACGGCACTCGCCGCTTACCATCGACATGCATATGACGCAGTCAGCACAAACAAACATGCAGTGTTGCTGCTTTGCTTGTCTATCAATGAGACGGCGTCATAAGTGGCGAAGGGGGGTGTGGTGAGGGTCATAGACAGCGCGCAACCTTTCCCTGCTTATCTTTTTTTATTTACAGCATTTCACGTCAGTAGAAAATCAATCGAAGCGGCACGAGGGACTAAAAGTAACTGATTTTCAAAATTGAGGGACCAATTCTATACTTTTTAAAGTTAAAGGACCAATTCTATACTTTCGAAAGAGTTTAGGGACTAAAAATATACTTATCCCTAAAAATAAAGATTAGAAGTAACAATATATTAATTACTCCACTTACTTAGTCGAGATCGGGGTCGTACCTAATCTAGAGAGTGACACATGCCCAGTTGCAGCAAAAAGTGTGTAGAAAAATACTGACATAGTGAATGTACTATCAACGAAGACATTCCACGAGAATTCGAACAAGGATTGTTCGAAAGTGACACTCCCACTTACTTAGATGAGCTCAATTATCAATCATATCCCTACCCACTCACTGTATGACCGGACTAATCCTGCCAACTATAAAACGCAGCGACCACCACCAAACTCTCCCCTCCTCTTCAACCAATTCGCACAGCAAACTCACTGACGACCTAATTAAACTGGCCCCGCGCAGCTCTTTAGCACGGTGCTCCCGTCAATCCTCATCCTGCCGGCCGGCCTGTGCCTGTCCCGCCGAGAGCGAGCGAGGAAAATGCCGCGCCACCTGCTGCTGCAGCGCTCCGTCGACCGCCTGGCCGCCATGGCCGCGGCTCCGGCGGGCGCCATGGACGGCGGCGGGACGAGCGCGCACACGGACACGGTCCTGATCGTGATTGCCGTGCTCTGCTTCCTGCTCTGCGTGGTCGGGCTGGCCATGGTCGCGCGCTGCTCCCTGCTCTGCAACCCCTCTGCCTTCTCCATCGACGCGCCGGGGGAAACGGCGGCCAATGCGCCGTGCGGTGGGCTGGAGAGGAAGGCGCTGCAGTCGCTGCCGACCGTGTCGTGGCTGCCGGAGGAGAGGATTGAGGAGGAGGGGGAGCGGCCGGAGTGCGCCATCTGCCTGGCCGAGTTCGCGCGCGGCGACGAGGTGCGCGTGCTCCCGCACTGCGGCCACGGCTTCCACGCGGCCTGCGTCGACGTGTGGCTCCTCTCCAGCTCCACCTGCCCCTCCTGCCGCCGCGCGCTCGTCGTCTCGTCGGCGGCGCCGCCCACCGGGCCTTCCACGGCGGCGACGACGACTACGTGCTGTGCCGCCGCCGTCGTTGTGGAGGCCATCGGCGCCGGTAGTGCAGGCCGCTGCCGGCCGTCAGCATCGTAGACGGCCGACCGGCTGCCCGGCCGGTGCGCTCGCGCGTCAATACATTAGTTCGCCTGTTCCCGCTGCAGAGTACAAATTAAGTTTAGACGTACATACATGACATTTAATTATCTTACATACATTTCACATGTGTCATACAAACATACAGTACCGGCATTCGGCAACTGGCCGGTATTCGGCAAGGTGCTGACGCCGGGCACGCACGCGGGATATTTCCAGGCAGTGTAGCATGGTATGCATGCACCATTGTAATTAGTAACTATGTTTATTATAGAACCGAGCCAAGAAACCATACCAAAATAAACTAAATCAAATTTAGGACAGTATAACCGGAATAAAACGGAGCCCTCGCAGCGATTCACGTTCTCGGCCGTTCGTTTTTGCGATCTGAGCGTTGCTGGCCGTTGGATCTCAGCGTGCAGAAACATCTGTTCCACATTGTGCAAATTGTGGCCCAGCTGTCCTATGGGTTGCTGCTCTGAAGGCCGAAACGCACGCAGGCCTAAGTTTCTCGCCGTCGGATTTCTGTGTAAAAACAATTTATAGAGAACATACGCTCTTGAGTCTAGAGGGCACCTGGAGCGAACCTTTCGGCTTTCAGGACGTTCGCTCCTATCGTATCCAGTGCGACGCCTCATTCCGACCCCCCCCCCTTGTCAACTATCCCCTTCCCCCCCTCGTCTGAAAAGAAAAGGGCCAAAAAGAGGCCCAGGTTTGAGCTCTACAAATTTCTAGGCACTTTTCCAATAGGAGGTACCTTGCATTTTAATTTTTATAAATCAATATTAAATAATTATGCACTCGCCCTGATAATTTATATGTGATTTTTTTAGAAAATCAAATTATGAGGTACCTTGCATTTTAATTTTTATGGTATAATTTTTTTATGAATACACATTTATAGTTGCTATCATTATTTTAGGTTTAATTAAGGGTGTGATGTCTCCAATGTCTCTACTCAACGTTATTTTCGACTCTTCTCATCTCATCGATATATTGTCAAGTTAATAAGTCAACAAAAATACTTACACATTTGTCATTAATATAGAAGGCAGTGGGGGGATCCTCTACTGTCATAAACCCTAAAAAAAACTTACACCCATTTTTAGTTTTTTCAATATTTTTTCTTAGATTTTTACTCTAAGAAATATTCTTATCAAAAAAGAATTTCTAACCAAATTAGAACCTTAAATTATTTGTTAAGAATTCTCGTAGAACGTGTGGGGTATCATCTAGTATAAATGAATACTTCAAATCCATAAAGTAAAATTGCAATAAATATAAAAATGGTTTTTTTACCATGTTGCCAAAAAGTTTATTTTTATTTTTCCATAGTTCATATAGACAAAAAAAAGTACCAAGATCCATAAACTATAAATGCCAGAGCACAACACCTAAAATTACAATGGTCCCATAAAAATAATTGCCATGTTGCGAAACATAATTCCCATGTTCAGATTTCCATTTATTCAAAATCAAATTGCCATGTTGCTTACAATACAAACAACTAAAATTGTCATGCTATATATAATACAAATGTCATGTCCAAAAAAATAGTTTTGCCATGGCAAATTTAATTTAATTTCTTTATAAAACTTGCTTTGCAATTGACAAGCAAATTTAATTGGCATGTTGCAAAAAATGAAACAAAATTTCATGCTTCATGCTTACAATTGCCATGCTTAAACAATTTCAATAGCCATGGTACCTTAAAAAAGATGTTTTTACCACATTGCATAAAGAAAATAAAATGCTATGCTCCGTGATCTACAATTGCCATGGCAAAAAAAACTTGATCTCTCTATAAACTTTATTTGGAATTTCCATGGAAATTTTAGTTTGATTTCTCTATTAAACTAGCTTTGCAATTGCCATACTTAACAATTTGACTTGTCGTGGTACTATAAAACAAAAAAATCCCACGTTGCAAAAAGAAAAGTAAATGTCATGCTTCATGCTTGCAAATGCCATGCTTAACTATCAATTTGCATGGCAAATAAAACTTGATTTATCTTCAAACTGGATTTGGAATTGCCATGAAAATTTTAATTTTAATTATCAGTAAACCTAGATTTGCAATAGCCATGAAAAATTAATTGCCATTGTGCAAAAAATGAAAAAAATGCAATTCTTCATGCTTGCCGTTGCCATGCTTATATATAGGAAGGTCCCAAACAACTCCTCCTTTTTGGTTGTCGCTGAAATATTTCTGGGGAAGGCACATGGCGTTTTACCTCGATCGCTCTAGGTTGTCTTGTAGGTTGGTAAAATGGTCCCTGGAAAACCTCCCTCATCGCGATCGACCCACCCAGGTCACACATTTTCTCTTCTCATGTTTTTATGGATATCAATCGTATCTTGGCGGCGAAGGAGGTACGCGTGATTCGGGCCATTGGAGCTGGTCAGGAAGGTTAAGAGTTGAGTGAAGTAGCGCCGACCTGATGTCAACCATCCCTTGGAGACACATCTAGCAACTGGCAAGGATGGAGTTGGGTGGAGCCCATCGGTGGCACACCGGTATTTAACATTTGCTGACAAAGCCACTCAATTATGTGAAGGGAGCCTCAATTGCAATGGAGGTAGAACGCGATCCACACATCCACAAGAATCGTAATTTTGGCGTTCTTGTGATTGCGTATGCCCAAGTAGTGCTAGCCATAGGTCGAGTCAAAAGGGTGACCACTATACAATAATACACTATATCTAAAAAATATTGAATATGTAAAATAGAACCATAATTTTGAGGACCGCAAGTTCACACCACATACTAATCTATAATACTCCCTCCATTCCTAATTATAAGGTGTATAGTTTCTTTAAAAATTTCAAACTTAGTTAACTTTGACCGGATTTGTAGAGAAATATATCGATATAAATTATACCAAAACAGAATCATCAGATTCATCATGAAACATATTTTCATATTATATTTATTAGATATCATAGATGTTGATAGTTTTTGATATAAATTTGGTCAAAGTTTAAGAAATTTGACTTTTTAAAGAAAACTATACACCTTATATCAAGGAACGGAGGGAGTATATAATATTATAATAGTTCATCCCCACTAACCTATTATTCTTGACATGCAAGTTATCCACATCATCAAGTAGGTCCACTATGCCAAAACTCTTCCACTGACTCTTCATACGCATGTTCCCATTAACTTTGCATTTGCATGCAATCTCTCACAACTAAATAATAACTTTGTATGCACTCAACCTCACAATTTATAAGTAAGTTTTTTTATAAAAAAACAACTTGGTATTTTATTATTTAATTAGGTGATAAAAAGTAACAAATAAATTTATGGGGACAAAGCCAAAGGCTAAAACAACATGCTTCTATATTTTCTACGTCAAATTTTTATTTTTGTTGTCCTTAAAAAATCGAAGATGGAGAGGATATCTCTCTAGGGTGAGAGTATCAGTGATGTCTAACATGTGTGGGCCATGAAACAGGCCTACCATGACCCAATGCGCAAAATTTCACTATACTCATTGGTGTTAAGTGCGCTAAATAAATACGTTTTAATTTAAGAGAAGCCCAATGACGCGGCTTATATAAGTTACATTATCATTTCGTGACCTACAATTAGTTAGTTTGTCTCTTTTTTTGCGAATAGTTAATTTATCTGGTAATAATAATAATCATGAAATAAAAAACTTCATATCCCATTTTTGTATGTATATGAACCTAGTGTTGAATTGGATGGTTCTTAGTGGCGAGTTAGGATTTTTTTTTCCTTAATAAATTGCATTAGCAATACTTATTTCTCAATCCACTGAAATATTCATATGGCTTCTAAGCACGTAGGAGAGAGAGAGAAGAAAACCTTATGATTCCTTAGAGAGAGAAAAACTTTTTCTTAGAGCAGAAAAATGAAACGTGTGTGTGCCCCTACCTTATCTTTTTTAGCTTGTTGGATGGGCCAGCCCAACCACAGAGCCATGATATATACGGCCCAGGCGATTTTAAACCCAACCCAGCCGTCACCTCAGGGCCGTGCTGAAAGGTCTCAAGGCCCTCGGCGTGCCAAGTCAGCCGCTTAAACAGTCTTAAAAAAAAAGTCTTACAGCGAGACGAAGCCACGGCCCGCGGCCTGGCCACGTGGCCCGCTCCGGGTCCATTCTCCACGAACACCGGAACGGAGCGAGCGAATCCTCCACTTCCTCTTTTCCTCTTCCCCTCGCGCGCCGGGATTCTCCTCCCCCCTCCCCTCCCTCCCCTCCCTCCCACGGCGCCGCAAAATGGCCGCGCGCGGAGGACCCGGAGATGCGGCGGGGCCGGAGGCGGCGAGGAGGAGCGTCCCAAGAGGAGGAGGACGGATGAGGCTGTTCTCGCCGGAGTACTACGCGCTCTGCTTCGGCGGCGGGATGCTGGCGGCCGGCGCCACCCACCTCGCCATCACCCCGCTCGACGTCCTCAAGGTCAACATGCAGGTACGCGCGCCCCCCGCCGTATGATGTCGTAGGGAACCCGGCGCGCAGGGGGGGAATGCCGCTGGGGTTTGGTGATTAGGATTCTAGCCGGCGAGGGGGTATAAATGGTGCTCCGCTCGTGCTTGACCTACCTCTGGGTATGATCTCGTTCGAGCTCCGACCTAGCGTAGCATAGCAGACCATATATAGGTTGTGTAAATTTGGGAACTTTTGAGCTCCTGGCTGAAACTCCTCTTGTGGAGAGGCATGGCCATGACCAAGTTTGCCTACTCCTATAGCGATTAGTAAGTTACTCAACAACGGTAGCAGATACAGAAAACAGGGTCAGAAGACGGAGGATCATGTCAGGAACAAGTATATTTTTAGCTTCAACTGAAGACAGGGTCCTTATATACTTATGTGTAGTGTGTATACCTGTAGTACTGCTATGTCCACTTTAATGTCTAGCAATTTTCTACTGCCTAAGAAATCATCATTTGAATGTATTTGATTTTATAATTTTGTTCCTTCTCTCCCTTTTTGGCCAGGTGAATGAATCCCATTAAGTATTACGTATATAACACTATATGTCTCTCTTTTTGGTCAGGTGAATCCCATTAAGTATAACACCATATATTCGGGACTGAGTGTTCTTGTGAAAGAAGAGGGCGCGTCGTCGCTTTGGAGAGGCTGGGGAGGGAAGCTTTTCGGCTACGGCGCTCAGGGTGGCTGCAAGTTTGGCCTCTACGAGTTTTTCAAGAAGCAGTATTCCGATGTGCTGGTGGGCAGCAACAGGAGCACGATTTACTTTCTTAGCAGCGCCTCTGCTCAGGTCATAGCTGACGTTGCCCTCTGCCCCTTCGAATCGGTCAAAGTCCGTGTGCAGACACAGCCCATGTTTGCAAAGGGTTTGGTCGATGGCTTTCCAAGGGTGTATGCCGCTGAAGGTTTGTCTGGGTAAGCTTCCTTCTATATTTAGTTCTATTAGATGAACTATCGGTATGCCTGGCCATATATCATCTCTAGTATCCCTGAGTTTTGAATTAAGGAAAGTGCATTTCTTGTTTATTGCAGATTTTACAGGGGGCTTTTGCCGCTATGGGGACGAAATCTTCCATGTAATAACTTCCCCCATTTCACATATTAATTGTTCGCAAAATCCTGCTGTGTCACTTCAAGCAACTTATCATGTACAGTAGTTATGAGTGTGTTAAGTTTTGCGCTTACAAGATAAATCTGGTTATATATATGGTATAGGCATGTTTTTCTAAAAATAGTTTTAGTTATGTAGTATAGGAATGAGTTAAATCTTGTCTGGACCCCTGATTTTATCAGACTGAATTAAAAGGTAAAAAGAGGACTCAGGAATGAAGTGTGAGAGGCAACCACATGATGCATTTACATCTCAATCATCCACCTTTTGTTCTGTGGTGAACTAGGAACTATTATAGGCAGTTTGCTTCCGATATGTGGAAAGTTTTTTATGTTATAATTGAACCTGTTCCTCCTGCTCTTTTCTTCTGACCTGTGCTGGTTTATCTTGACCTAACTTTGTTTTTCCTACAGTTTCTATGCTGATGTTTTCGACATTTGAGCATACCGTGGACTTCCTATATCAGAAAGTCATTCAAAGGAAAAAGGAGGATTGTTCAACAGCACAGCAGCTTGGTGCTACATGCCTGGCTGGATATATCTCTGGTGCTGTTGGTACCGTTGTTTCAAATCCTGCAGATAACATTGTCTCTTCGCTGTACAACAAAAAGGCTAAAAATGTTTTACATGTAAGGATCGAACTGTACCTGTCCAGCCAACAAATGGTTCAAGTCTTGGTATCTGTTCCTTTAATAATCACATTTTATCCCTTTCAGGCTATAAAAAGCATTGGATTGCGTGGGCTGTTCACAAGAAGTCTACCCATCCGAATCACCCTTGTTGGGCCTGTTGTGACCATGCAATGGTTCTTCTACGATACCATTAAGATATTTACTGGATTGTAAGTATGCACTTCAATGGCTGAAATAATTTCCTTATCTTCTTATTCAGTTAACATGGTTTGCAACTGTTGTTGGTAGCTCTTATCTACAGACTACTTTCTGATGTACATCCCTGAAAGCTTTCTTATGGATACCATTGTGATGACTGTCGATCTGTTTATTTCAGGCCACCCAGCGGAGGGCTTCCTCGTGAACTGGAAGAAGCTGACACGTAATATAACCTGCTCTACAAAAGTTTATCAACACATTTTTTTGGTTACTTGGAGTCACTCAGAAGTATTTTACCCGCAGTTCTGAGTTCTGGCTGATTACGGTGAGTGTGAGTGTGATTCGTAGTTGTAGGGAGTATCGGCTAACTGAACCATAAGAAGGATTTGTATGTTCTAGATGCATTTTAGACAACCATAAGTCCATGAACTTCAGCACCCCTTTGGCACATACAGTATGTTATAGCCTGATGGTATATTCAGGATGCTTTGTAGTATCTCCTTCTGAAGCTTGTTGTGTGAGGAAAATGTCATTTCTCGTGTATGCAAACGATCGGCCTGTAGGTGCGTTGTAAATAAAATTGAGAAGGATGAAATGAATGAAATCATAATATTGTGTGTGATGTTACTGTATATTCAGGTGTAACACTTTGGACTACTATTGCAACTCTGCAAATTTTGACTCCCCTTTCCTGTATCCTGTACAAAAATACTTATATTATTTCTTTCAAAAGTTAGTTACAGTATTCTCATAACCAATAGTAGGAAGAAAGCATTGACGATTACATTTTTCCTGTTACAAATTACAGTGCAGGAATTGAGTAAATAATTCGAGGTGTGGAACATGATGAAGTGTTTCAGCTGCAGAGCACAGGAGCTCGCCGGCATCTAGTTGGCTGTGACCTTCACGTCCGGGTTGCGCATCGGCTTGAGCCACATGTCAGCGACCACCCTCGACGACATGCTCCAGAGCACGTCGTGCCCGGCCTTCGCCGCCGCGACCCCCGATAGCCGCCCCTTCTTACCGGCCTTGCCGAGCCCGTAGGCGACGAGCCAGTGCGTCGCCGTCAGCCGCTGCTTCTCGCCGTCCCACACGCTGCGCCGGTCGGCCGACTTCAGCCGCATCCCGCCGACGTGCATGTTGGCCACCTTGAACCTCGGCTCGCCGTCGGCGCCCGTGGCGGCGCGGCTGGCCTGGATGACCACAATGCACGGCGCGCCAACGGCCTCGTACCGGCGCATGGGGTCCCTCAGCTGCGCCACCACCAGCATGGTCACCGCGTCTGCACCGGCGCACACGCTCGCCCACTCCTCCGGCGGCACGGCAGCGTCCAGCGGGTGCCCGGCGTCCAGCGTGTCGGTGACCGGGGACACGTCGAAGGGGGCCTGCTCTTCGGCGATGCCGGCCTGCACCTTGAGCACCTCGATGGCCATCGTCTCGATCTTCTGCAGCGAGAACGGCAGGATCTCGTCCACGGTCACCGGCGCCTCATGGGCATTCCAGATGCCGGTGGCGATCCTCTCCTTGCGCCCGTCGCTCATCGCCGCCGACATTGTTCGGAGCAGGGAGACGGACTCGGCCGCGCTGTACATCGCGCCGAGCTCCTTGCTCCGTGCGCTGATGATCGCCGACGCCATGCCCTCGAAGGCGATCTGCTCTGCAGTCTTGCCCACCACCTCGTCGGTCGCGGTGAGCTCGCCCAGCTTCGCGCAAAGGGCCTCGCACCCGCCGGCGCACAGCCTCTGGAACACCTCGGCGCCGCCGCCCGGGAGCTTCTGGCCGCGGAGGATGAACGGCTTGGACAGCTGCATGGCGAGCTTGGGGAGCTCCTTCCTCGCCACCGGGATGTCGAACGGGTTCGTCGCCGCCAGGTAGCCGCCGTCGCGGGTCTGCACGATGGGGCCAAGCCCCTTGCCGAGGTCGGAGATGTAGCAGGCCTCGTCGTCGCCGGAGCCCGGCTTCGCACTCGACTTGAGCGATGACACCTGAGGAACGGCCGCTGACTTGCCATTGTCCTCTCCCTGCTCCAGAAGCTGCAGGAACTCTCTGGTGACCTCCTCCTCGTCGGCCTCCAGCCCCTCCACCGCCGCATCGTCTTCCTGCGGCTCTGCCGGCTTGTCGGCCTCCTCTTCCGGCGTGTCACCGAGCATCAGTGACTCGAGCGCCTTGATCTGATTGGTGATGGCCTCCAGCTCGTTGAGGCGCCACATGCTCGCGCTGTCGTGCACGACCTCCTTGACCACCTCGTCGCCGGCCGCCGGCGTTGCGCTCTCCTCCTCCTCCTCCTTATCATTGTCTTCTTTCTTGCTGTCGGCGTCGGCATTGGCTTCATCCTTGTCTTCTGGCCCCTCCACGCCTTTGTCGACGACGTCGAAGTCGAACTCCGGGAATTCCGAGTCATCGGCTTTCTCCTCCGGCTCTGGCTCCGGTGCTTTCTTCTCCTCCTGTTTGGGCTCGGGCACCGGAGGGCTAGGCTCGTCGAGCTTGAAGTCGTCGATGCCACTCAAGTCCGACGACTGCGAGCCCTTCGCCGCCGGCGTAAACGACGGCTCCGATCGCGTGACCTTGGGGCTGGCGATGCTAAACGACGTCTTGCTCTGCTTCCGCGCGAACAATGACGACGATGTTGAGGAGGAGGCAGCGGTCTTGCTGGCCGGCTGGCTGTAGAGCCCGACGCCGCCGTCCTCCATGATCTGGAACGCGAGCGTGACAACGAGCTCGCCGCCCTTGGCCTTGCCGGCGAGCGGGAACGACATCTCCCACTGCCGGACGCGCTCACCTTGCTGGCTCTTCTCCGTGGACTCCTTGACGAGGGCGCTCAAGTCCACGGCGCTCTGGCCAAGGTCCAGCTCCGGCGCGTCCACGGCGACAACGGACAGGAGGAACGGCCGGGGCTCGAACTTGGCCGGCGGCTTGCCGGCGCCCCCGCCGCTGCAGTAGACGTGGCAGCGGACGAAGAGCGTCTCCTCGAAGTCCGCGGCGCCCTGGTGCACGCGGGACGGCATGGTCTGCACGGCGCCATCGCGCGACTCCTTCTTGCGCACGGCCACGGCGAGGCGGAGCCCGTCCATGGACGACGGGAGGCCCTGCGCCGCCGCCACCTCGACGGAGAAGAGGCAGCCGAGGCGGGTCATGCCGATGTGCGACAGCGCGCGCATCGGCTTCCAGCCCCACAGCCCCTTCTTCTTCTCCCCGCCGCCCAGTGCCGGGGGCGCCGCGGTAGCAGCGGCGAAGCTCCGGCTCTTGGACGGCGCGGCGGGGCCCAGTACGTCGTCGTCGTCATCGTCATCCTCTTTCTTGCTCGCCTTGGGCCTCGACCGGAACGGCGAGGTCATGGACAGGCGGCGGGTCCGCGGGCGCGGCCCCTCGGCCCGGAGCGCCTCCGCCGCCACGACATCCTCGCCCGCGACGCCGCGCGGGAGGACGAGCGACGCGTGGCGGCGGTTGCTGTGCGCCTGGTAGAGCGTGTGGCTGAGCGCGTCGAGCTCCTGGAGGGTCTGGTCGCGGGGCTTGCCGTCGTCGGCCATGTCGGGAAAACGGCGCTCGCTCGCTCGCTCGTCGGCCGATCACCTCATCGTTCACGTGGTGTGGTGTGGTGTGGTGGAGCTAGAGCCTAGAGAGAGTGGATAAGACACGGGAAGAGACGGTGAAGTGTGTGGAGGTGGGGCGGGAGGGCGTTGCCATGGCTGCCTAGCGACAGCTTTGGAGGGACTCGGGAATGAATGGGGGAGCGGGTGGCGGAGGAAGGCCGGCGTACGGCCTGGCCATCGCCGGTTTGAGCTCGTGGTGTTCTCGCGGTCGTTGGTTTGAGTGGCAGCCAACGGATCATGTGACTGGATAAATAGCATGGATTTTGGAGGATAATGCTCTAAGCTTGGGACGCAGAGCATGTGAAACCGAGCTCATATAAGCTTAGTGAACAGTAAATTTAAGAAAAATGAAGAAAAATTCAAAAATAATAATAATTGTGTAACACATTAACAAATGTTTGACATGGTTGCGACACTTTTCTAGGATCAGATGTAGTATTTTTTAAAGCTTTTTGGAGTTTTTTTTTTCTGTGTATTCTACGAATGTCATTTTGTGATGAAATTTTACAAGCATATCAAAAAATTGTCAAAGTTTGACATACAAAGATTTTTTTTAAGTATTTTCTTTTTTTTTCGATTTTTCTATTCATGCCGAGCTCATATGAGCTCGGGCTCGCTTGGGTACTTCCCCTAAGCTTGTCTCTTTATTCAGAAGAGATATATGAAAGAACAGATTACCCCTTTCCACACCGCCTTTTCAACTGAGTAGGATTAAAAAATTGATTCAAAAAACTGGATTAACTGAAGTACTCCCTAATTGTTACTGAAATGGATGATCTAAAACTAAAATATGTCTAGATACATCAATTTCTAGACTGTTAATATGGATAGAAGGGAGTACATTTTTTAGATGATACTCCTTCCGTTTTTATATACTTTGCATATTAGCTTTGATCTAAATCAAAACTTAAATTTTTTGTCCAAGTTTATAAACAAGCTTTCACGATAATAAATATATTCGATGTTGATTCTAAAGGTATTGATTCACTATTGTGAAAGTTAATATTTTTTTGTATAAACTTGATCCAAGTCTATAGAAATTGACTTAAGTCAAAGCTAATATGCAGAGTAAATAAAAATAAAGGGAGTAATGTGGAGTTGATGTGTGTCAACCACCACTGTTCTGAAGCACATTCTTAACTCCTTCTCATCCATAATAAATGTCGCTCATTTTAGATAGGGAGTAGCAAATATACCACTAAAAAACGTCAAAACCTGGGTGCAAAATTGTGAATGCAAAATGTCGCAAACCATACAAAGCCTATGCTCTCTACATGATGTAACCACAGTAGATTTCCAGAACAAACTTTGCAGTGCGGGTGTAGCTTTGTTGAAACTGAAGGGGGTTGAGAAGAAAACTAGAAGCAGAAAACAATGCTTAGCACGCTTTATTACCTCAACCATCTCATAAATTAGGATAGTAAGTACATGAACACCATGTGTTTTTATTTTCTGCTACTGCCCAAAAGAACATTTGATACATAGCTATAGACATATGCTCATGTAAGAAACATGCAGCTGAAGAATAGCACAAAGGAGGGCAAGGGTTTCAGTCCAAGCTATTGCTTGGATTTCTCTTGCTCTTCATGGTCGCCGCTTGTCCCAACGAACCCTCGCCTTTCATCGGCGGATGCAGTGATGACGGGCATCCAGACATCAGCGGTGCTGCTCAGAAGCGATTTCACCTCTGGATCGGATGTCATGGCGGATGATATCATCTTGTCGACATTATCAAGCCTCACCGACAGCCTGTCCAGCTCCGCGGCAATCTCTAACTGAAGAAAGCGTTGGACGAAAGCCAATGAGACAACACGATGTAGGTTTGGGAAAGGGGGATCAACATGACGTGATAGTAAGAGCGTTGCAGTTACCTCATCAAGTTGCTTGGGTGTTTTCTCTGGGACCTTAGTGACTTCTAGTCCTAGAGCTTCAATCTTTGCCCTCAATTCTACCTCTTCCTGGTTGCTCATTGACTCCACCTACAGTTTATTTAAAATAATTCAAGACATGTCAGTTTATCACAAATTCCATCGCTCGAAGACAAATGTTTAATAACAGTAATAAGTAGAAGTATTAAGGATATCACGCTGAATTGTCAAAAAAATATACTCAGGAAACTGGGTTCTAGGAGTAAACTAACAGTATTCATACAATGAGGATTCAAATTGCCGGAGACAATACCAGTGAAATATTTAAATCATGACATGGCAATAGTAACAGAGCATCACATATTTATTACATGTCATGCCAGTGTGTAGATACAACTCGAGACAGTGCAGTAAGAGGACAGAAGCACCAAAGTAAAAGTGACTCCAGATAATAATTGTACAGAGGCATGATATTTGCAATGTTTTATCTGGTCTCTGAACTCTGATGAAACATGAGGAGTGACAATAAGGGTAGATGGACGGGAGCACAAAGGTAAAACTCACATCAGGTCATCATTCATGGTACTGCGGTACATAACACTCATTACTAATCCTCCGTCCCACAATTCAAGAAGAAATTGCAAAAACGTCTTAGATTGTGGGATAGAGGTACTCCCTCCGATCCATATTATTGGACTTAAGTTTGTATACACATGCATCTAGTCTAAATACTTAACTAGATACATACGAATATAGACAAAGTTAAGTCCATTAATATGGATCGGAGGTAATACTATGTTCTATCTGGTCTCTGATGAAACAAGGAGAAACAGTTAAGAAGAAATTCCAGCCAACCCCTGCTTTGTCTAGCCGGATGAAACAAACCGCTCTTATTATGTGAGCAATAAAAATCTGCTGGAAGACTAGCTTGATTTAAGTGGCCCTTGCCCTGACAGCTAACCCGTCATCGATGAGGCTCGGCAAATCTGGTCACAGGGACAGCACATCCAGACTTGTTTTAATTAAAAACTTTGTGAGGTGCACCAAATGGGCAATCCACCAGCGACTTACAGCCGGAGAAGGGCCAGGCAGGTTTGCATTCTGATCAGTGCCAACATTGCCATTGTCAGAAGATGCTCTCCCAGCCGGCATCGCTAAGGTCCCACCCATCTCTCTTCCCCCGCAGCCTCACAGCTATGGTCTCAGCTCGGGTCTCGCCGGCAGGCAGGAGACGGCAGCGCACGCCAACCCTAACGGGATCGGCAACGGCCGATGCGCTCCTCTAATCGAGATCTGGAAAATGGGGGATACGGAGCAGCGCCAAGCCTCCCCGGATCGGGTTAGATACAGGGTCCCCCGATCGACCCAGCCCTGACCGCCGTGCGTGCGGCCGGCCGGCGAGGAATCGGGGACGAACACGGACGTGCCGAGACGGCGGGAAGGAGGCGCGTGGGACGTACCTCCTGGAGAAGATCGGAGAGGAGCTGGAAGAGCTGCGCGTCCGGCCTCGCCTCTCCCGCCATCGAAGCCTCCGGTGAATTTGATTTCTCGCCGGGGTTCTCTTCTCCGTCGAGCTGTTCCTCCTGCGTGAAGAGTTTGGATTCAGCTCCCTCCCCGTGATAGGGGTGCTGTGTGACGTGTCACTGGACTCAGAGTTCTGGGCTGCGTCTTGTGGGCCTTAGGCCCGGAGTATGTGCAAAGCCCGCTAACTATGACCCGAACTTTTACTACTGGCAGTTTTGTCTTTTTTTTTAAAAAAAAACATCTTCTTATCCGATTTTTAGAAAGTGAAATAATCTTTCGACTTCTTTGGATAAGAAGATGTTTTTTTAAAAATCGTATAGTTTCTCAAATATCAAGCTCTCTAAACATGAATAAGATTTGCTCCCACAAAGGTGAACTCAATTGGTCCAATAAAATAAGCGACTTGTTCGGACCCAAGAATTGAAAAGCTCCTTCCCCTAATAATTCCACACGCCCCTCAATGTCATACGCAGAGCATGACCCTTAGGACAAGTCACTAGGGCATGAAAAGTGATTTCATCTTCCACATCACAAATAGAGAATACATTAGGGTTAACTTGATGATGCTTAATTATATTAAGTCGAATAGCCAAGATATTTAATCACGGCATTATATTAAGGTATTTTTTTAAATCCTGTTAAGAAATGATATCTTTGATGATAAAATTATTTGTATAATTGATTTAGAAGAATACAATATTATGTAAATTATAGTCCATAAATATTGTTTTAATCACACAAACATTTTAATAGTGCATGCACATTTTTATGATTCATACGTATGTTGTTTAACAATTTTGAAATATATAAATATTGAAAAAATTAAATGTTTCCCTCCCGACTATATTTTAATTATATAAATTATGAATATATGATACAAGTCAAGTGAGTATAATTTAAACATAAGCTAGGAGTGTATAATTTTATGTGTTTACTAAAAATATATTTTTATATTTGTTTTGAATTTACTAAACAATTTAAAAATTATATTTACCATATACTTTAAATATTGACATGTAAATAACTCAAAATATTTTTAAATTACATGATTTTGAATTATTTATTTTATTTGTACATATAATATTTATAAAGAACGAATATTTAAAATATATTTATTATTGTGATTATAATGTACACATATTTAAAAATTTCTAAAACAAATTAACATGCGCAAAATGGGTTGCACTGGTTGCAGCCATTAAGGCCAACGAATGTGTTTCCTAACCTAATAATAATGTTCGTTACCCTCACAATGCAGGTGAAAAGCAATGGCTCGTTGGCTGGCACTGCCTGCTCCCTGGTTCGAGATCGCACGTTTTAGACCGTACGACACAGTATTAGTATTGTTATTACAAAAAAAATTCATTGTGTTGATAGGTGGGACCTATGGATTGTGAGATATAAATATATGACAATTTTTTCATTGTCATGTCAATGTTTTATTACATATATTAATGAGATTAGCACTGTATTTACACGCTTGTGTCAAGTTTTAGAACCAGTTCGATGTATTTTTCAACTTCATGCACTAAAGTGAACATTCATGATAACATTGATGATTGTTATCATGAAGAATGGAGGACATTCGGCAGGAGTGACGGCGGTAATTTTTGATGATTGTTATCATATTGCCTGTGATTTCTATTTAACTAAGTTTGAACATTGTAAGGGAATCTAATAAAGTAGCTCATGAAATTGCAAGATTAGCTAAATTTTCTTTGCCTGATGAGAAATGCCCTCATGCTGACCGATCAACAGACGGGGCATTGCGAATCAACCCGTGGTTGAATTGGTTAGGTGAATGGTTGTGTCCCCAGCCCACCAGAGTTCAAAAATCCCAGATTTGACATTGGTGCTCGCATTTTCCTGAATATATTTCAGGCTTTTCGGCGATGTGCTTTCAGTGGGAGGAGATGTTCCCGTCGAAGACGAGGTGACAACTTCGTTAATCTCAAGATGATGCGCCGGCTCGGTATTGCGAAGATGCACATAAGAATAGGGTGTGCGTGTGTGCGTTCATAGAATAAGTGTATACTCGTGTATGTGAGTGTCTGCGTTGTACTGTGTTCTCTCGACACGACGACGGCACGACGCCAAACGAGAACAACCCGTCGTGCCCGTGCACAGGGCTGCACGAGCTGGCACGAGCTGGCGGAACCTGCCGTTGCCTTGAACTCTCAATTCTTTTTTGTTGGACTCTCAACGGTGGTCGATCCATCCAGTCCCCCTGTCTTAGTCCAAATATTCCATGGTCGTAGGTAGCTTAACGTTTTATTTCAGTGAAAAAGAAGAAGAAGCAAGAATGCGAAGGTACCTACAGCTACGCCAAAGGACTCGGTATTTTTCTTTTCACTAGTAAGCTTGCACGTGCAACACACGTATAATATTAAAGATTTTTTATCCATTCTTATTGATAGGACAATGTTAAATAAAATAAGAATAAAAACTTTAGACTTTATGCCACGTTAGTTTTTTTGTTCATGCCTACCAAAAAACCCTCGTATTCTTCCTTTTGAAATTCAATTGCAGTACCACTGCCTAGTTATTCAAAAAAGCTACTAATATACGAATATAATATCAGTATTAGTTAAGAGTCTATTTAGTTGCAAAGTATTGGTTATGTGGGCCGAATCGAATGTGGCGGCGTCCGCACAGCCCCGCGCATCGTCGGACCTGATCCAAGAGAGGGTTGACTGCCACCACCGCTCTGCGCCGCCTGCGCCTCCACCAACCAAAGTTGTCGCAACTCTCGTCGGAGCCGTCCTCAGCCCGCACTGCCACATAGGGCAAACTGGCAGGGCCGCCGCCGGCAAACTGACGGCCACGCCAAGATCCTTCGCTGCCCGTAAGACACGCACCACCGACACCCAGAAGAACGTCACGAAACCGCCAGATTGTGCGATTGCAGTCCGCGGCTCCTGCCTGAGCCAGACACCAACCGAACCCATATATGGCCATAGGCCGGCAGGCCGCCACAACCCGAAAGGGCCGTCGCCGAGGAGGGCTGTCGAGGCCAGCCCCCACCAGCGGTGAGTTAGAGCCCAACCGTCGTCGTGCCCATGGCCGCCTGGAACCCCCGCTGCGCCGGATCTAGAAAACCATCGCCAATGCAAGTCACGAACGCCCGGCCGCCGCCACTCGTTGTGCCTCCCGTGCCTCGCCGCCGCGCCCCCAGATAGCGCCACATCACCCAACCCGAGGGCCCGCACTCGTCGACACCTCGCGCGGAAGAAGGGCCCCACCGCCCCTCGCGCTTGCCGGACATTGCTCGCCAGCACGACGGGGCGCCGGCGAGGGGGTAGGAGCACGAGACGGGGGCTTGTTAGCTGGCGCTAGGCTTTTCCCACGGCGGCTCCCGCAGGAGCGTCGCAGGAGGGGGAGGGGGGTGGGTGGGGAGAAAAATCCGGTCCGAACGTGTATCGGTACAGGGACTCGAAGCTGAAGCTGAATCAACATGCACATCAATACTGATATTTCACATCTTAGGGGATATCATATAATCCACATTATTTCACATATTTGGGAAAAATAATCCACTCATTTCACATATTCGATACTACTATTATCACCACGAGCAATAGGTATTTTATTGCAGTACAACATTCCCTTAAACAACGTAGATGTGTTTGAAGATGCAAAAACCAAATGACGAGAACAAAATACACATGTTATGTAAGAAATTTCGAGATAGGATTCGTGTTCAAAGCTACCTAGCTTGGTACGTGAACACAATATCTTCGATCACTGTTCCCCATTATCTTCATTCAATTAAGCATAATGTCACACAATCCATGCAACTTCTGTCTGCAACAAAAATTCCAACAAAAAGTACAGAATAAGAATTTTTAAATAGAGAATTACCATTCAAATCCTAAAACACGTACATAACATTCTGCATGACAAAGTTTACATTTTTTAGTGTTGACACCGCAAATAAGCATATCATGATTTCCTTACATACTTTCTTGGCACATATATATATACGGAAGTCTTAACCTCAACTTACGAAAGAAACTGTAGGTTTTTATTTAATAAAATTCCATCATCCCAAAACAGAACAAATGAGAAATTTTTACTTACAGAACTTCGCATGAACCTTCTCGCATCTTCCAATTTTGTGAAAAAATACGGAGATCATAAACAAGCTATCATACATTTGCTCATTAGGCTATAAACTCTGAATTTGAGTGTTTTTTGCTCTAATTTTCAACTTATAGAGATAGACCAGGATCATAGACGGGGAAACGACGATGGCGTTTTGGGCTTTTGGCTAGACCGACGAACGATAGTGATGATTGTGTACCTGGTACGTGAAGTGTGTGAAGGTATGACATTGAAATTTGCGTCTTCGGCGTATCCTTCAAAGCGATGGCCTCGGCGTGTGGCAGAACGTGGTGGCAGCTTGTTCGTCCTTGGAAGCGATGGTTACGTATAGCCCCGGCAGCTTTCCCACATCCAACAACGCATCGAATCGGAGGCTGCAGTAGTTACCACGTATCTAGCGGCGTCTCTCACGCCCTTGACGCCGTCATCGGATGTGGCGTCGATCGAGCGCGTGCTTAGCAGAGGTAGTGGCGGCTAGCGCGAGGGTTTCCAGAAGATTTTGTTAAACGGAGGGAAAACAGGGAGGAGCGATGGGCTGCATAGGCAGTGATGAGATGACACAGGAAGGGATTACCTTTGAATGCCAATGTCAATGAAGAGGTTTTCTTTTTTTAACAGACAATCATATTAATTACTACGTGATAGTTATTCTCTCAGCGGATTATAAGCAATAGGGATTACCTTTGAACGCCAATGTCAATGAAGATGTTTACTTTTTTAACACACAATCGTATTAATTACTTGATAGTTATTCTCTCAGCAGATTATAAGCAATGGCAGTGGTGGGTAATTAATACTGTAGTAAATTTCAGGGTATAAGGTGTGTTGTGCTCCGTTAAACATAGAAGTAATCTGCATCGTTAGATCGAAATTGTTTAACGGTGAAGATAATTTGGATCAGCACCTCGGGTGCTTTTTATATTAGTAGTAGATTCTTAGCTTCCATGCCACGTGGATTTCGTCATCGACGGCTCTGGTTGTCGTTGTCTGTCTTGCCACGATCGGGGCGAACCGAGTTTAGCGAGCTAATTAAGCTGGTCAGAGAGGATCCTGTCAAAACAAATTCACTCGAATAATAGCTGATGCAAACTTAACAATAATAATAGGTAAGATTGTTTCATTTTCAAGCCGATTCTTAAATTGCCTGCAAATGTTCAAATCATGTTGTGCAAACGCGTTCTGCGATTCAACATGATTCTACATTCGTTTGTGGATTGGTTCACATATCCGTTTTCCCGTAAACCAGAAGCAAACTTGTGAAGAATTTACGGGCACCCGGACCCCTCACGCAAAGAACTCCGACACCCGACCCACACAAAACACCTCCCGAAGCCCACACTTCTACTGCTTTCTCTTTGTTTTGTATTCGCTTTCTTCTTGATCGACATCAGACCTGTGTCCGCATAGGCCTTGTCGAACCTCATCTGCCAACCACTCATCATGTTGCTTTATCAACGTCGGCAGTTCCACCTCTCATCCGTCCATCACGAAGGTATCATTGCCCCCGCGGATACCATCCATCGGTGTGATCACGTCCGGCAAGTGTTTGGAAAATGCTCGTGGCAATTTTTCTGACATTTTTTCTCTATTCTTTCAACCAATAAATTCAGACATGGAGTACATGTACAGACACTTCATCGAGTCGTCCGCCGATGAGGACTATGCGGATGAAACAACGATGATGCGCATGGTCCTTGCAGACGGGGAGCATGTGAAAGAGCATGTTCTCAATTTTAAGGGATCGATCAAGGGTCGTAGAGTGCAGAATCGAAAAAGGGCACTTGACACTGATGCATGATCACTTTGCTTCAAATGCCATGTTTGGGGACAATTTTCGTCGATGTTTTTGTATGCGGAAGAATATGTTAGATCGCCTCTACAATGGTGTTTGATCCATTTAAAGGATAGGGTGGTGGCTGACTCCTGTATCAATGTCTATGGAATAGTTCAGAAACGGATAATGTGTTTGTTTTAGAGTCAGTGTTGAAGATGTCCTTAGGTTATTGTCTGCTCGTTGTAATGGAAACCTAAAATTTTATATCGAATCACAATGATTTATGACAAACTAAAAATTAGGTTCATGCTCTTACAACAAACTGAAAATTACAGTACATGGTTCACATTGAAATTGCAAAGTTCATCATCCAAATTGTCAAATACATGGTAAAAATACAATAAGAATGATAAACAATGAATATAAAAAACACTGAATAATTGACCAAACAAATAGTGAAGTTTTGACTCTCTCTCAACACATCAAACAAATCTCTTATGCGATTATCTCATCTAAAATAAGATTATTCAACAAGTGTCCTAATAGTATCATATACAAGATGCACGCATCACTAGATCTTTTCCTCTCTACTGCTTTTCTTCTCTCCAAGCAGGTGCACGGGCTAGAAAATTAATATTTAACAAGGATAAAGAATGTTAATGAATACCATATGTCATATATATTGTAAGTCAAATGGATTACAAGTCATATGCATAATATGTATGAAAAATAAATAAATTTGTGTACAATTTATTTTCGTTCATTTTTTTGTGAAATATATTTTCCTTCAAATGGATTGCAAGGTCCTGTATGTTATTCAAAGGTTGTTGAGTTCTGAAAATCACTCTACCTAGAAAAATCCGATAAAACAAGCTTAGAGAGATTCGATTACCCAAGATAGATATGTGGTTATCAAACTTAACACTATGTCTACCGATCAATGTAGCAATCTTTCAAGCACAACATAATCCATGCTTCCATAAAGGGAAATTTACATTTTACCCCTAATTTGCATCCACTCTCATACTTATCCTTAAAAAAAATTGTATGCTCAAATTTACCCCTAAAAGCATTTTATGTTGCCAAGTCTGGTCAAATTCGTTTGCGCATTACTTGGAAAATTCGTAACAAATTCATATGAACTAAAAAATGCAAATAAGATATCAAAATGTTCAGAAAAACATCACCTATGCGTATGTCATTTAAATCCATTACCTATATGTGCATTCATTTGCATTCACCATAAACCAGTTTAAACAGTGCTTTTGTCATGGACGTAAATAACATGCACATGTAAGTCATGTTTCTCTGAACATTATGATATTAAACTTGCATTTTTCTAAATTTATATGAATTTTTAAAGTAAAGGTTAGACGACTTTGACCAAGCACAAGGGCATTCTGACGACCTAAAATGACATTTAGGAGCATTTTTTTGTATTAGCAAGAAACACAAATCAAGGGCAAAAATGCCATTTTTCTTTCCATCACTGAACTAAGGCTAACCAAAATTCAGAATTGCATTGTAGTTTTTTTTTCAAATTATACACGATGGGACACTAACTAATTAAGATGCAGAGTTGTTTGGAGGTGTCCAATTGCCACATGAGTTTTATTCATGAAGATCTTTTCTTTCAAATAATTCATGTCAGTAAATAACAAGAGCCTGCAAATCTAAATAAAGTACTCATTAAAATAAGACCATGTGGTGATGTTAGTGGTGTAGTATAGTGCCATTATCTCGGTAAACAATTACCTAATCGATATTGCTAGTTCAAATTTTAAACATCACTTGTAAAATATGTAATTTAAACTAAAATGATGGTTGCCATTGAATAGTTCAAAAGTAAGCAGAGAAATTACATTAGCACCTAAGGAACCAATGCGGCGTTGACATGGTCAAGAAGCTTTAAATTGTATTGTGAATGATGGTGTGCTAATAAAATTGGTGTGGAATATGATGTTCAGTGTTCTTTGTCTCTTCAGAACAAGCAATTTTGGGAAATATTGATCTGAATTTATTGGGTTATCAAAGTGTTTCGGTCACCAAAGATTGTTATTTGTTGTGTTACCAAGATTAATCCAATTTTATTGCCGTGTTACTTAAGATTTTTTGGATCGAACAAATTACATAAGAAAAGATTACCAAAAATTTATGAGAATTTATTCAAATTGATTGGATTACCAAATTTATTAGTCCAAAGATGTTGCAAGACGAATCATTATTACATATCTTACGACGAGAAATCAATATTAAATCTAGGGTGACCCTGATTTTTTTTGTATTGTTCTTTCCTCTTTGCAAATCAGATCCTTTTTTACTTTCTTCAGAAGACCTTTCGAAGGGCATGTATTTCAGGAACAATAACTACTATATTGGATTATGCGAGGAAGGTTGAGACTTGTCAAAGCATCACAAGCATCACGCATGCATTTTACGTGCTTCCACTAATCCAGGCTAAGACAAAACCTAAGGTTATCCTCTTCAACATGTAGTTGAAAAGGTGTGACACCATGTCAATGCCATAATAACCCTATCACACATTTGCAACTTGAATTATTTATGCCTAGTTTGACATTCCTCGTTGCATTCTTTTGCCAGTTATCAGAATTACTAATATTAGCGTCATTTATTCCAAAACACGTCCTCTATAGATATTTTTTATATATATAGAGACCTTTGCAAGATGGGCATCTTGTCACACATCCATATTTCTCGTTGTTCCTCCCTCTCTCCCTCTCTCGCCACATGTTTCATAAAAGCCTTTATAGAGCTCCACATATCCCAAAGACCAAAGCCAAAGTTTTCTCTTTTTACATGTCATAATATAGATGACAAGACATGCACCGCGTCAATTAATACAATGGTAGCTCTGGTGGGTAGCAAACTAACACGCCTTTATTCACACATGTGTAGTTGACATTTTTCGTTGGACCCTTAAGCCAACCAACATTGTTACTACTTACTAATAGTAGCTTCAGTTACTCCAAGGACCTACCAACAAGAGATATTATTTATTATTCCAAAAACGTTGCACGATGAATCATCTTGCTACGTATCTTGCGGCTTATGACAAACAACCGATATTGACTCTTGCTCGTGGCCCTCATTTTTTGGTCTCCCTCTTCCCTTACTGACAAACTAGATCCCCCTTTTTGTTACTTTCTTCAAGACTTTGTATTTCCATGGCGTGAGTGTTATGGAAAGGGCATCGCTCCGAAAGAATAACATACTAGGTTAGATAAGACGTGGAAGGTTGGAGCTTGTCAGAGCATCACAAGTTTCACACATGCCTTTTACGTGATTCCACAAATCAAAGATAGGCCAAAGCCCAATGATATCCCCTTTCGGCACACATTTTACAAGGTGTGACACTGTGTCATTGTCGTGATAACCCTATTGTTTAGCACACGTTTGCAAGTTGATTTACACGTGTCAAATGAAATCAATCAAACTAGTTGTGGTATCAATCACTCGTCAATAAGCGATGATATCCATTTCTCGGGCTTGGCAGTTAACCATCGTCGATTAAGACGGGTAAAGTGTCACAAACACCATAGTCAAACAATCTCACAAGCTAGAAGACTCGAATAAACATCTAAAAAGGAGAGATTAGAATAAACATAAACATAAAGAATGATGAGTTAAAAGGAGAGCACATCCATCCTGGGCTAAAAGCAAAGCAAAACCAAAAACCAAAGCCAAGGGGGTGGATGTGGATGGCGTCTCCCGGCGGCACAACCCCTGCTGTCCATCCAAGACACGCAACCCCTCTCGCGCGATCTCAACCGTCCGCGCCTCCTCGCCACGGATCCGACCGTCCGCCCCCTCCCCACCTCCCCTTTATATACGCCAGGACCCCCTCCCCCCTGACCCCCACGCCGTCTTGTCCCTCTCTCCTCCTCCTCTTTCTCCTCCCTCCCCTCCCCAAATTTGGATCAAACGAATTCGCTAATCATCATAATCTCATCCTGAAAACTCGCCGCGAACCGAAATCCGATTGAGACGGGGCGCTTCCGTCCCCATTTTCGGGCCGGGGATAATCGTGGTGGTGGTCGGTGAGTGATTTTTGGTCGGGGATAGGGTTTCGGATCTGGTGGTCGGGGGAATCCGGCGATGAACGGCGAGATGATAATGATGCGGCCTCCCATGCCCGCGCCGTACCAGGTATGGGCGGCGGCCGCGCTGGCCCAGCAGCAGCAGCAGCCGCCGCCGCTTCCGCCGGCGGCGATGGAGGCGGCGGGGTTCAAGCCGGCGAGGCCGGCGTGGAAGCGGGCGGCGCGGCAGCAGCCGGGTCGGAAGCAGAGGAAGGCTCAGGCGCAGGCGCAGGGGGGTAGGTGGTGCGGGGCCGCGGCGCCGCGCAACACGACGTCGTACCTGATCCGGGCGAAGCGTGCGGGGGGCGTGGCGGCGCTGGTGTCGCCGTGCCCCGTGACGCCCGCCGTGCTGCCGACGCCGAAGCTGTCGCCGGCGCGGGAGGTGCTGGTGGAGATGGCCAAGGAGGCGTGGGGCGTGGACGGGTACGGCTCCATGAAGGGCCTCATCCGGCTCCGCCCCCAGGCCAACAACATCGACGACGGCGGAGGGGACTCGGGCTCCGGCGAGAGCGACGTGGAGGAGCACGTGGAGGTGGAGCGGCGCCTCGACCACGACCTGAGCCGCTTCGAGATGGTGCAGCTCCCCGCCGCCGCCGCCGACGGCTCGGAGGACGAGGACGCCCGCGCGGCCAGGCTGGAGGAGGAGAACCTGACGCTCCGCGCGCGGCTGTACCTGGTGGAGCGCGACATGGCCGACCTCCGCCGCCGCCTCGTCGCCGTGGAGTCCCTCTGCCGCGACCGCCACCTCGACGGCTGCGTCGTGGACGCCCCCGCCCTGCCCGCCTCCGACAGCGAGGAGGACGCCATGGTGCTCTGACGGAGCCACCGCCGCCACCGCCGGCCGCCCTCACCGTGCCCTGTACATAGTTCGACGTTGTCTCTTCTTCCTCCTCTCCCCTGTGCAGGTGTCAAACAGACAGGCAGATGTGAATTGAAGAGTAGGCAGCATCAGGTCATCAGGAGCAGTTCCATTAGCAGCCATTAGAAGCAGTTATGAATCAATCTTGCAATCCGCAGGAGCAGTTCCAGTAGCACCAATTACTCTTCGTTTTTAATCCTAGTAAGCAGTATCATTAGCTAGATTTCCATTTCATGTTCATGTACCATTAGCTGTAGAAACCAACCAAACCCCAAGCAAAGCCGGCAATGTGAGAAGACGATGGAGATGCGGCCGGGGTGGTGTCGATGTAGATGCAGTACCAAACTCAAGAGCAGTTGATCCAGTCATTAGTGTGTGTTGTGATTCTGAAGATGTTGTTTAAACATTCTAGTCTTAGTACATTTCTGCTCCATTTTGTTTGCTCACCAAATTTTCCTGGCCATTGGCAGGGGACAGAGGGCGGCGGCGGCGAGACCCATGGGCGATGGATCGAGCAGCCGTGGCAATTTTATTATTATTATTATTATTATTATATATAAATACTACTGTAGATGCTTTTTTTTGTGCTGTGTTGGCGACCTGGCGTGCGTGCGTACGTGCGTTTGGTTTTGGCGAGACGTGGCGTGAGCAGTCCAGTCCAACTCACTCGCGTATATATGCGGAGGGAGGGCGTGTTGAATGCAGCTCGGCTGGCTTGGTCGGGTCCGGCCGAACTGGGTGGTGGTGGTGGTGGGGTGACGCCGAAGAAGAGGATGACCGACCGGGAGGCGAGTTGTTTGGTTTGGATTCGGTGCATGGCATTGGCAAATGACCGGACGAATTTGGCATTGCCGAGAGTAGTAGGAATAATGTCAAAGGAGCTAACCCAATGAATTAGAGCATGTGCAAATAATAAAACCTGAATACTAATACTGTACCATTTGATGGTCTGTCCAATATCCTCCATGACTACTCGCCCTGAGCAAAACGCAGCAATCATATTTTCAGAAAAAGTGGATAGAAATCTCTTGTTTTCCGTCTCTCTCTAGTAGACGTCACGCGGATACAGATTGCAAACCAAACACTCCTAGTGGTGCTAGTATGTTTGTCACGCTCTTTTCTGTGCACACGCAATACCCCAAACTACACGTTTGAAAAATAAAAGTGCACCTACAAATCCGACGCTGTCGATCCAAATAGTGTAGTACCATTCGTTACTCCCCACTACTTGATGCAACGCAGGCAGGCAGGTCGATGTGATGTGATGAGAGAATTTTTAGCATCTCCTTGGGATACACTGGACTGGTTGTGTGGTTCGTTCGGGAAACGGAGAATATGCTGCCGGGCAGGGCGGGCGAGAGAGCTCTGGGCTATCCACGAGCCTTCTTTTGTTCTCCCGCCCCCTCTCCCTTTTTCTCTTTTTCTTTTCAACACTTGTTTGGTTATTTTCCTTATTCTATGTGGTATTACAACTTTTATTTCTTATTTGTCTGGGTATCCAGCCAATCCGTCTCGGTGGCTCGTCTGAGTTGATTTGATTAAAAGCTCGCAGTGAGTGAGTGGGCACAGCAACAGTAGTAGGCTGCATCGTCCCTGCCTTTTCTTGACGGACCGCAGGAGAGCTGCGTTTGCATTATAAGAAAAAGATGATACAAGGACCCGAACTGCTCGGTTTATTAAAGGAAAATCGGGCAAAAACCTGAACAACGGCAAGCCACACCTAACAACTTAGGTTACAACACCACAACACATACAAGACGCCAGAAAGCAAAACTAACTGAAGCTAGACTGCCACATGAATATCCGCCAGCCTCAATACACTGGAGAAGAACGATAAGCCTGAAGGGAAGCGAACTTATGCCGCTCCGATCGCCAGGCTGAAAGACATAGCATGCCCAAAGCTTCTCGCATGTGCAGGATGCTTCGGCAGCCCGCCACCGATGGAGAAGCGTAGCATCGTCAATCGATCCCACGAGCCACAAGCCCCTCAAGAGGGAATTCGACGTCAAGCGTAGCTGGAACGCCACCATCATCCGACCTAGTGAATCAGATCTAGGGTTTCCGCTAGAGCATATTGGGGAGGGAGATGAGGCTGCTACATCGACGCCTCCAACAAGAAAACGACGCTCGTAGCCACCGCCATCGACGACTCCGGTCATCACCGGAGTTCGGTTTTCACCGGCAGCCTCTCCTCCCATCGCCCAGATCCGGCCAGCCACCTACAACCTCATCCACGACGTGCGCCCGCAGTCCCTCCACCGGTAGTATAGGCTCACGTTCATACGAACGAACGAACGAACAGTACTCTGGTAGTATAGGCTCACGTTCATTTTGCATACACCGAGAGAAGAATACCCGAATTGTGCCTGCCTACAAGGGACTCGGGTGAGAGCCAACTCTAGAAAAACAAGTACTCCGTACGTACTATGTAAGTATAGTTTTGAAACAATGGGCCTGCCTGCCTACTCGCTTCCTCGCTCGGTCCAGCCATAGTCGTCGATAGCACGTACTAGTACGGAACTCAGCTCAACTTTGTTGATTCATCATCCCGCATTGATTGAATTTTCGCCGCAAACCCACACTTGTTTCCAAGAGCAGCAAGCCGCATCTTGTTTTGTGAGCCGCGGCATCTCAGGCAAGCAGGCAGATGATTTGAACAGACCAGGTACATACATATAGGCTATAGCCCAGCGGAGACGGTGGTGACGACCAGAACAAACGTTTTCTGGGCGCGGCTGCCGATCGATCGATGGCACACGACGCGGCTCTACGGCGACGGCGACCGTGAGCGACGTGGCGAGCTGACAAAAACAGTGCCTTCGCCCACCAGCTCCTCCTTTACATCTTTACACACACACACACACAAAATAATCATTGTACATGCCCTTAGAGCTTGGAAAATAATAAATCTTGAGCGCGTCGTAGCCAAGATTTAACTTATTTTCTCAATTCACAGCGAATTAGCAAACCTAAGAAAAGAGAGCATCGCCACAAGCTTCTGTATCTTCTTACCTAACCATATTTTGTTTTCGAGTTTTTTAAAATTAAACAAACTGCTTTATAACTTAACGATGCGGAGAAAATCGCCCTCAACACAAACTGCCATATGAGTAGGAACATCATACTCCCATTCCATACAATGGTTTTGGGCATACAACCGACCCAGCTTAGCTAGTTCATGGGCTACACAATTTGCGCTTCGGCGGGCCCTCAACACGAACTGCCATATGAGCAGGAACATCAGACTCCCACTCCATACAATGGTTTAGGGCATACAACCGACTCAGCTTAGCTAGTTCATGGGCTAGGCGGCACACGGAGATGTCTTTCTTGGAGAACCATAGCTTGAGCTGGTATTTGATGTCCTCGATGACTACGGTGTATGGTGACGAATCCACCTTAGATAGGCCCATCGCCTCCTAGAGTAGCGTTGAGTCGTGCACGTGTTCTTGGCATCCTGCACGAGCTGCCAGAATTGTCCCCTCCGAAGATCTTGCCACCACCCCCCAGCCAACGTGATTCTCCCCTAGGATGATCGACCCATCCAAGTTGATTTTGACTGTATCCTCCTTCGATGGCCGCCATGATCCTTCGATAGTCCTCTGTGTACAACTCGACTTGCAGTGCATATATTCAAAAACTTGAGCCCTTGTCCTTCTGGCCACTTCACTAGCCGGAACTGGAAGCTCTCCCTCCCTGAGTTTATTTCTATCGCTTCACCATAACCACCAGAAGGTAAGAATGTGCATCCTTTTGCTCTCAGTCAGTTCCCAGATGTAGTCTACCATTTTATGCACAGACTGAATATCTTCACAGCGATGCGTTCCTTCTCCAAGGACTTGGTGTCCTCAACTGGGATCCCAAGCTTCTTCAGATTCGTGTGTAGCACTAGCGATTCTTGTTTTGATTCTCCAACCGAACATCTGAATATTCCTAGGCCCCGAAAGCTTCCACAATCTTTTCCACGAGTCATCGGTTCATCTGTTAAGAACGCTGACATCATTCGAGCTTGTACCCAAGTCGCTCTGCTTTTTCTGCATACACAACTTCACATGCAACTTGTAAGCGCTTTTGACAGAATACAACCCTTTATGCAGGACAGAATACCACCAGAAGATAAAAATCATGCACTCCATGTATGAGATGAATATGCAGGATGTAACGGACATCCGCCGACCAGAAAGTCTCGCGTACCAGTCGTTCGTCCCATCCCCAGAGATTGGGTCGACGAGGTCAATAACAAACTCCAGGAGGTTGCCTCGCCGTTGTGTGATTACCCTCCTCGACCAGGGTCTCGGGATCCACAGGTCAGTCCATATACGGACACTTTGCCCATCTCCTATGCGCCAAATATATCTCACTTCCACAAGTTGCACACCATAGAGGAGGCTACGCCATGCATATGAAATTTTCCTCTCTGGGTGTAGCTTTCAACACATGTACATTGGGAAAGTAACGAGCTATCAAAGTTCTAGCAAATAATGTATCCAGGTATTGAATCAACCTCTAAGCTTATCGTGACATCATAGCGATGTTGAAGCTCTCCATGTCTCGAAACCCAAGCCCTCCATGAGATTTCGGCCGATTCAACTTTTTCAACTGATCTAGTGGGTTATTTTTTTTTCATGCTAACTCCACCAATATTTCCCAATCATTCAACTTAGCTTCTCGCAGAAAATTTTGGTCAAGTAAAAGCAGGACAAAGCAAATGTTGGAATTGCTTGCACGACTACCTTCACTAGAATTTATTTTCCTGCCTTGACAATAAGCTTATCATTCCACTCATACACGCGCCCGGCAATGACAACCTTGATATAGGCAAAGGCTTTCTTTCTTGATTGACCCACATGCACCAGAAGGCCTAGGTACTTCTCATTCCAGTTTTCACTCTGAATCATGAAGGAGTTTTTCACTACAGACCAGACTTTTTCTCTCGTGTTCGGACTAAACATCACTGCAGACTTTTCCGTGTTAATGCATTGGCCTAAGCAATTTTCATACAAGTCTAGAATCTCCGGTGTGCCTTAAGCAATAACACCCGTGCGTTTCCCTTGTATGATAGACGATGTGATCATAAAGTTTATTCTCTTTAATGCGCATTATATATAGAGAGTTTGATACGTATGTAATGTACAATATACATTTTTCTTTGAATTTGAGCATATTTATACTAAATTTTTATACATATAACTCATTTGTATGAAATCACAATTTTAGCTAATATATTTCATGTATTTAAAATGTACAAATAAAAGTTGCATTACTTTGGTATTTTCAATATATTGCTTCTTAAAAGGTAGTGATAGAAAATATCTAAAATTTAAGAAAATAAGATAGGATAAAATGGCATGCTTTCTTGGATTAACATTAACTTGTGATGGTTGCATGAGTTAGTGTTGTGTTTGTGTGTATCCTTAAGTATCTTTGCAGAGAACCATACAGTTAATGGTACACAAAATATCTTCGTAGTGGTTTATAGTTCATGATTAGGTACTTCAAAAGTATATGTATGTAACAGGGAAGACTAGATGTCATGGTATGCTACGCCGCGCCCGGTAATACGTAGATTTTTTTAGTTGAGTCTAAGATACACAACGTTGCAGATTGGTTGAGTTACACATATCTTTTTTTTCGAGCAAGTAGTTGCACTTGTGTTGTATTTTTTTTCACCAATTAATTTTAAGTTGCGTAAAAAATAAATCCACTGTTGCAACATTGCAGGCGAAGGCGTGCCCAAGGGTTGACAGGTGCGGGCGGAGGCTTTTAATTTTTAACTCAAGGTCAGATTATATGGTGCTCAAGCCGAAGCCGTGGACACTGCAGCGTGCGTCCGGTAATATGCGTGTGTGCTTTGTAGATTGTTTAGAACCTTGCTGATTGGTTGAGTTGCACATATCCATTTTTCGAGCAAGTAGTTGCATTTGTGTTGTATTTTTTTTTGTGAAAAGGCTCGAGGAAGAGATGGAGCGCCGCATCAAGCGGAAACAACACACGAGGACGGCGGCAAAACCAAGCTGGAAGCGAGCTAGACTCAGAGACATGTTGTAGGCTGCAACATCGCAGGCGAAGGCGTGCCCAAGGGTTGATAGGTGCGGGTGAGGGGCCTTTTAAATTTTGGCCCAAGGTTGGATTATACGGCGCTTGAGCCGAAGTCGTGGACATTGCAGAGTACCGGTGGCGTCGCCGGCAAGGGCTCCGATAGAACGCTATTGAAGGCAACTATCAAAGGACAAGCGGTTGGAGGTGTCACTCTAATGTAAGGAAGAATATGATATTTTAATTGCATGCGTTCAATCCAACAGCTCTCCTGGAATCGATCAACACGAATTATTTCTTCAACTAACTTGTTAATAACCAATGCCATTTTTTCCTTCCCACAAGAACAATCAAGATGATATTTTAATTGCATGCGTTCAGTCCAACAACTCTCCTGGAATCGATCAACACGAATTATTTCTTCAACTAACTTGTTAATAACCGATGCCAGTTTTTCCTCTCCGCAAGAACAATCAAGATGAAATGAATATCGATGTAGGGCAAACCATGAGAAGAGTGATTTATTGGCTCCTGAGAAAAAAAGAATGACATATCAAAGTTTCAAATAAAACATTCTTCCATGTTCACTACTAAATTTTCACCAAATAATAGGGTGATTTGTAAACTATAAAGAATCCTAGCTCGTGAATAAAAGAATGGTAATGTATGTATTGTTGCATGCACATTTTTTTCCATGTTAGCCATGTAAAACACAATGGTCTGCTGATAGTTAAACACATTCGCTAATGATCGAAAGTAAAACGCAGCATTCATGCAGCCAACATCGAGGGCTGCCAAGCATTAAAATGTTGTATGCATGCAAACTGTTTCCTCCTTTCTTAAATATAAATATTTTTAGAGATTTCAATAGATGCTATATACATATGTATATAGACATAGTTTATGATGTAGATACACTCATTTTACTCCATACGTAGTTCATATTAAAATCTGTAAAACAAACTTATATTTAAGAACAAAGGGAGTAGCACTCAATCGATCACCAGCTGTATGGGCCCATGTGTCAGACTCAAAACTATATGGGCCCACGTGTCAGACTCAAACACTCAGTAAATGACCTGACCACCAGTTGCATGGGCCCACGCATCAGACTCACACACTCAGCAGATGGACTGAGCACTCTGTATTCTAGCCGGGCATAAACTTAGACGCCATCTATTTAGAGCCTCTCCAGCCGCGGCCCCAAGGCGGCGCTATTTGCGCCGGACGGACGAAATCCGCCCAGTCGCGCCCCCAAAGGCCCAAATAGCGCGGATCGAGCCAAAATTGAGTCCGGCGATCCCAAGCCAACCCGGCGCGCTGGGGTCGCTTGGGGGCGCCGGACGAAACGAAAAGAGCCGGTTGGCCCACTTGCAGAGCAAACCGTCCCAAAAACGACCCCCTCTCCCACACCACCCTTGTCGCCGCCGGTGCCGCGCCGCCGCAAGGTAGCCGTTGCGCCGCCACCAAACACGCCGCTGTTCCACCCTAAACTGCAGTTTTAGGGTTGTAGTCATGCAGTTTTACATGCTCATGACAAACTGCATAATATTATTCTCCCTTATCTTTGATACATGGAAATCACTTAAGCATTTCCCATCTGCGGTAATTCGGTTATACACCGATATCACCACCCTGGGATAACTGTATTTCCATCAATACCTCAAGCCCCTCTCATGGGGAGTTATTCTAGGCCAGTATGCTGCTACACCGAGGAATATTTCCAGGCATTAGGGGGAGAATTCAAGTACCATGCATAATGCCAGGAAATTATTGGAATGTTCAACACATTTCTATCTCAAATCCACGTACTCAAAGATCTGAACCATGCGTTCAGAAGATTTGCAACACATTGCAAATAACCTGCCAAATTCATTTACTGGATATAAAGGTGTCACACAATCCTACAATCCTGCAAAAATATGTCTGAAAGAGTGAAGGTACCAACAAAAATCACTCCACTCCCCGTTCAAAGCAACAGGGAACGAAGCATGGCAACAATACATCAGGATTCAGCTTCTCGCAAGCAAGGATATTAAGGCCATTGAATCAGTAAATGCAAGTCAATTTCACATTGACAGACACCTAATGGGTAGTATACACCCAGTGGACGGGAAACCTCCACCAACCCAGGTCATAGTGCGCACAATGACCGGGACATCGGAATACCCGACTCAACCGCATTGGGAAATCGCGAGTAGTCATCATGGGTAACGATATTTCCATCAACTATATATAAACATATAGATTCTGGAGAAACATTAACCGGAAGTCTACAATTGTCGACATACATTTCTCAACTAGATTGCAAAAACCTTTCAAATGATTCATGTCCAAAGACCATGGCCATGGCAAAGTGTGAACAACACTCGGACTGAACTCAAGCAAAGGATGCAATTCTAAGAAGAAATAATCTTGCTCAATAAGGGAAGGTATTCACATAAGCAATACCTACACCTGTTTTCTTTTGGAAACAAAATGAGAACACCGAGGTGGTGAAATATAGAGCAAGTATTGTAGCACAAGGGTTTACGCAGATACCCAATTATTCCCCGGAGGTGAAATCTCTTTCCGATAACTTATATCATTGGCAGTATAAAATCATCTGTCTATGCAGTTGATAGATGTAGTGATCACATATCCATGTGGTTCACTAGATTCAGACATATATGATTGATTTCCGATGGAATCTCAATTCTGAATCAAAATACAAAATGCAACATACATTGTGTAAAAATCAATAAGTCACCATACGACTTATTGTTGTTGGTACATATGGTACAACTGACGTAGTGAGTTCCTTATACACAAGGATTACTCCTACAATGATGATTATCCATGTTTATGTGCCATACACAGGGACTACTCCTGCAATGACTGCACATGTAATCATCTAAATGATGGAGTTTAATATGAAGGATTTGGGTAAAACCAAAATACCGCTCATTAATACAACTTGAGCACCTTCATTCATACATTATGGTATACTATGTTGTCTATATCCAAAATATATTGGAGAAATTCATTATGGACAAATCTTATCCATCCATAACTCTCATGGTATTTAATTCTCTAGACGTAAAGAAAGATTTATTTAGACCAAGAGATGATGGAGATATTGCGACTCAACGTTCCATAATGCCATTGGATCTACCATACACAATTGGTTGGGAACAAAGAATATCTTTCGATATCTCCAAGGCATCAAACATCTTGTCCTGATTTTCCTGTTTCAAGGAAATAGGAATACCAATATCATTGGATACATTGATCAGATCCCCACTATGCAGATCAAAGACAAGCTTAGTGTTCCTACAAAGTGTGGAAGCCATTTCATGAAAGTCTTCGAAACAGACCTTCGTGGCTACGTCCACCAACCATTATCTCAAAGATAATGTTGTTGTGTTGCCATGATGCAAACTTGTTATATACCAAGCAATATCACTACTGCTCATCTTGCAAGTCAAATCATGCAACAAACTTATACGTTTGTTCACAAAGACTCTACCAATTTCGACATCTAGAAAATGTTCTTGGAATTGGTATTCGATGGCTTTGAGATATGCAAGAATCGAGGGGAGTATCTTCCTGAGTTACTCCTGTTCAATGCATCATATTATACTTTTTCCCTTATGAGTTTACTTCACATGTTCTCATCAAGGTATTTAATGAGGTAATATCAACGCAAGATCATATGTCATACTTTCGTAAAATTCCCGGCGGGAAAAAACAGAAAGTATATACGACATATTTATTATTATTTTTAATTCTATGATTTTTCTAATATTGAGTTAAACAGACAATAACCATTATATGTTGCGACATTTTCTCCTTATTTTTTTCCACTGGGTTTGAAGGAGTTTTGGCAACATATCAAACATTGTACTCATATTTTTCTCACATGTTTACTAAGTCTATACCAAATTCTACATTCCAGGAATATGTTCATGGAATTGGTATGCGATGACTTCGGGACTTGCAAATATCAGGGGGAGTCTCTTCTTGAGACACCTTTGCTCATAACATCACATTATGTTGTTTCTTTGTGATTTATGTTTCAGGTTCTCTTACAGACTTTAATGAAGAATTGTTAAGGGAGAATCCTTTGAGATGATGGCTCCACCTAGATGATCGTGAGATGATTCTACATGGTCAAGCGTAGATTAGGGGGAGTGTTGTGATTAATTAGTGCATGTGCTATTTGTGGGGAAAATCTCCCCTTGCCCAACCGATGGTAGTTGCAACCGGTGGAGGCGCCCCTTCTTCCAACGGACGCCCGTCCCTGCTAGTGTCGGTTGGCAATGTATATATTGTAGCTTTTGATCTCGGATCAATACAAGATTCATTCTATCTTCAACAATTCCCTCAGTCACAAACCATGCACCGCCTTACACAGATGGGAAAGAAAAACTTGACTTGTGTTACTCCCTCACATCTGTATAAATGAAAGTCATCTAATTTAGAACGAAGGAGTATTTTATTACCAGTAATATATAGTTTTTCATATATAGTCTTCCCAGATGGCGACCAAAGTCAACAGCCAAACAAGTATGATGTGGTGCCACATTTTTGAACTTCCACTCAATTTAGTTTCAGTTACAGCTTCCACCTGCCTAGGCAACGGTTCTGTTAAATGTTTGCCAACGACGCCGTGCTTCTTTTGGATCATCCAGCTACTACAAGCCGGGCATTCATCCTATTATTCTCTTTTGTATATTGTACTAAATATGGTGTTGGTCCAAGTTGGACAATCCGGAGGGGTGGGAGGAATGCATACTTCATCATAGCTGCCAAAAATCACAGCGCGAGGAGCATGTTGTCGAACGATAAAATCGACAGCAAAGCAAAGCCAAGCGGAGAAATATCCTGGTGACTGCAGAGTTGGGTTAGAGAAGTATATTGTGGAACAGAGGCAGAGTTAGACAAGAGGAACTGAACTGACCTTACTTGTCGTGTCAGGCGCGATTTGTGCGCCTTCCAACTTGAAGAGCCAGCTCGGTGTCTATCTTGAGAGATATGTCGAGCGCCTTGACGGAATGCGTCAATGCTCCACTGCAACGAATCGAGAAACCGTTCAAATGGTTGCGCAAGAACTGGTGAACTGGGGGTTGAAACTTGAAAATCAAGGTACAACAGTGGAGATGTTCGTCTGAAAATCAGAGACCAGAACAGCAAAACTGCACAGGAGCTGTCCATTCATACCTTGAAATGTATGTAACTCCCGTTTCTCCGATTTTCTTCACTGTGTCCATCGTCACATTTCCAGATGCCTGCAGTTGAACAAACAAAACTAATGCTCAACATCCAGCACATCCCACACAGAAACCAGTTAGTCTCAGCAAAGCAGTAATCCAACAAGCAGACATCATTGTACATTGTATCTGTAACTCTCATCAGTTATCGCTAGGAAGTTAACAGCAGAATGAACATTATTGAGCACTTCTACATCGTCACATTATCCAGATTTGGAAAATGAGAGCATACTAGCAGGCGAGAGTAAAGCAATACCAAGATATAGTCACTTTGAAAACACAACCAGTACTAATTGTGCATGCGCACACTAATAAAAAATCCAAAAAGGAAGAGGGGAACATGATGGAATTATGCTTTCAAAGGTTGAACTCCATACCTCGGTCTCAAATCTTCCATTTATCAGCTGAACTGCATCTTTGAGCATTGATACATCTAGATCCCCATTTGGAAGGGGGATGACCATATTATCCAACATTATACGAGTTAATGAAGTCTTGTTCTCATCAGTATACTTCAATAAATCTTTAATTTCCTCAAGTGTCCTTGTCTCGACCTGATTCGTAGACATAAAAATATCAAGAAACGCCTTTAGTTCTCTCTATTTTTATTTTTAAGAGAACATATGGCATTTTTATAAAATAAATAGGTAGATAGGTATGGCAAACAAATCATACTGAAACAGACAGGTGAACTTCTGGAATATGAATATGTGCACAAAACGCCACAAGGGTAAATCTATTTTAGATTGTATGTGCATCCACAACCACTGAATAGTACCTCAACGGGTACTGCAAGTTTTTCTTTCTCCAAGTACTGATCAACAGATGACATTGCATTTCTAATGCCTCCAGCAACAGAGATATGATTATCCTTTATCATAACCATATCAAATAAACCAAGCCTGTGATTCTTCCCGCCACCAATTAGTACCTACATGTATATCAAGAATGAACAAAATTGCCAGAGAAGGAAGCCAAAAGTGATGAAATGGCCACACACAGAAAAGTATGCTTACTGCCCACTTGTCAACCAGACGTAAACCTGGAGCAGTTTTCCTTGTTTCCAATATGCATGCTGGACGAGCAGCATCAGCCATGGCCTGAATCGAAAGTAGAAGCGAAGTAGTTTCCTATGAGCAACTTGAAGCAAAATATGTGACAATCTGAAAGAAGGAGAAAAAACATGGGCTATGTAATAGTAATAGTAACAGTTATAACCTTCGTCATTGTAGCGATTCCACTCATTCTTTGCATGAAATTGAGCACAACCCTCTCAGCAACAATAATATTCTGGGCACACCCTTAACACAAAGAATGAAAATGGGGGAGAGAACATTAATACTTTTTTTTTGGAAAAGGAAGTGTACCCCCGGCCTCTGCATCAACCGATGCACACAGCCATAAGAACATTAATACTTGGAAAAGGAGTTAACACAACTTGAATTTGTTAACTGTGTATGAATATTTCAAGGGATTTTACCATATACTTTGCCAAACTGCAATCCCTTATGTACATAATTTCCATCAACTTCAAACCATTCAACCTGTAAAATCGTCCAAGCAGGAACAGCAGGTACAGACCCATAGTCAATATGACATATGATACATAAGGGATTGCAGTACCTTATGTATAGAACCATATTTGCCAAAACAACAAGTGGGGTATCTTTTATGCGATAAGAAGTACCTGTAGTGACGGATCAACTTGGTTAAATATCATCTCAGCTAGGCTTATGCCAGCGATGACACCATCCTCCTTAGCAATAAAAGTGGCTTCAGCTTTCACATCAGCTGGTATGGTAGCCAAACACGACACATCCCCTGAATGAGTTGACAGACAGTTAGAACATTATCATAGTGAGAGATGACACGCCTATGACCATTCAAAAGCAGAAAAATGTTCCAGTATCAAAAGAGAACAAAACCCAACTTGCATAGCAACTTGTGAAGAAAGGACCCAACTGGAGCTTATCTAGTTATCTCCACTGAAGGAAACAAGAGGTGCTTAATTTATTTAGCTAATAGGGCATGGTCAGAGCTAGAATGGTCACTGGTAGTTTGATTACTAAGAAAGCACATGACACGGCTGGCTAACACCGTGTATGGGAATCATCGACTGAAGGTTAGAAGGCCTACGATACGCTAATTAAACTTACTGCAGGCTAATACCGTAGAGGAATAGTATAATAACCGAGTTGCTTCATACAACCCTAATGTTGTCTGTCTCCCATGCACCAGCAGTGTTCACATTAGTTTATTGCCTTGTTTTGTAGGCAGAAATAAATAGAGAAACTTGGTATATGACATTGAGCATTTGAGCTTGCAACAGGTGCAACCACAAGTTTGTGAATCAGTTTTCTAAAAGACAGAACTATGTCCCTTTCTTGCTAGTTTCTGCCCGAGGGGAGTAGGTTGATTACTATGAAAGAACCTGACAGGACCGGCTGAAAATACAGACTCGCGATGAGATAGTGTCTGGTACTGCTTGATGGAGAGTGAACATCACATATAAGTGGATGTAGATTGATCTCAGCCATTCCATCTCTTCATTTTTTCCATCATAAATGACGTTTTTCCATGTACAGCAGCAACAAGCCAACAGTAACAACTTAGCTAGACCCATGACCTCTGAATCCTGGTTGCAGCAGCAAACGGGATAGTAAACTAAAATGTGGTCTCATGTCTCAATCAACCAAACTTAGGGTGGGAGAGTCAACCGCTGCACCATCCTGACTTTAGACAGACTCTTAAGGGCCGATCCTAGCACTATCACCGCACTATTCCACCTGCTAGTCAATAAGAGTCTGCACCTGGAGCTATGGAGCGAGCTTAAGCCGGACTGATGCCCGCGGGTCCAAGTGCGATCGATCGCGTCCGGGATACTGACGATCAATTCGAACTTCGAAGCCAAAGAAAAGTACAGTACAGTTGAAGCAGCCACGAAAGAGGTGAAAAATCGATGAACTCGGACAGACTAGAGGGAGATGACAGTTGACAGCTTATGTAGTTGTAGACGGAGGAGGAGTTGGTTACCTCGGTCGCCGGCGTCCTCGGAGAGTGCGAGGGCGATGACAGCGCTGAGGTCGTAGGTGGGGTGCGCCGGCGGGGGCACGGGCGACGGGGCCGGGCGCGCCTCGGCGGACATGGAGGGGGCGGCCAGGGGGCGGACGGGCAGGCGCAGGCGGGCGGGGAGGCGCGGGTTTCCGGAGCAGACCGATGAGGGGACGGCGGGCAAGTGGAGGCGGTCGGCGGCGGGAGTCGCGGGCGTCATCCGCGGCGGCGGCGGCTGGATGGGGGATGGGACGCGTGCCGGCGGCGGAAAGAGGCCGCCTTTTTCTGTGTGTTCCTGCGCGCAGCGGCTTTGCGTTGAACCGGTCCACGGTCCGTTCACTCGTCGTCTCAGCTCGCGCCTCGGCCTCAGCCTCACTCACTCTGCTTTGCTCCTTCGCTCGGCCAAAGGGCCACTCATGGTGGGGACATTTTTTTAGGAGCCATTTTCTTTCGGGTGAAAAAAAAAAGATTTAGCTCCTAAAAATGTCTAAATATTTGATTTTGATTTTTTTTTCATTTAATGATGTTTTTATTCATCAGTGCATTGGTTTGCGCATTCGTTTTCGCATAAATCGAAAGCAAACCGAGAAGTATTTGCATGACTTTGAACCGTCGTCACGTAGGATTCTAACATGTCACAGAAAACCAAGGTGAATCTCGCGCATTTGGAATGACCCTCACCGTTTTCACACAGAAAATCCTAATTTCTTCCTTTCCCCATCCTCTTCGGTCCAATTGCAGGTTTTTTTAAAACGAGGCAAAAGATTTGCCATTTTCATTGATTAAGAAGAACAGAGTTGTTCGGTTAATTAACGGAAACCCGAGCAAAAACCAGTACACCACGCCCAAAGAACGGGCACACCGATCGATCTGACACCCACAAAACCACAAACATCGCCGAGGTTGCCTGTAATGTCATCGTCTTGACCTCTCCTCGAGCAGGCGGCTCCGACTTCGCCACCGACAACCCGTCAAGACCTCACCAAGCGAACGACACCCACAGACCTTGTCAGCCATAGCCAAACATTCGACCGCTCCAATTGCAGTTGATGATGCTGAGCTATGAGGATCAGGTTCCTGCTCAAACTTATTAGGGTATAGAGATTGGTCGCCTGTTTATGGATTTTTCGGTCCACCGGGATGAGAAATGAACATTCATGATTCTTGTGTTAAGGAAACGTGAAAGCCCCAAGTCTAGTTTATGCAGAGAAAAGGTTTACTTATCATGTTGGTGTACACTTGATTCGTGAACTATCTACGTGCTGTTGTATGTGTGCATTGTGAAGTATCCCACCGCCTCGTTGAACTATCTGTCATCTACGAAAATGATCATGTATTGCTCACCTGTCCTGAAACTATATCTGAACTTTTTTTTTTGTTCCTAAAAAAACTATATCTGAACTTGTTGTGTCCGGAGCCTGAAAGTGGATTCAGTGAAACAGGTTGAAGGTGAGCTGGCAATGTATGCCTTTCTCCAACAAGGAGAAGCACAGAGAATGATGAAGCTACACCAGAAATGGTACTACCCAAAGTTTTTCTGAACCAATAAAAATATCTGTTTGTTGGACCAAGATGGAATCGACTCCAGCTGCAATGCGTTCTTATTTCAGCCACAGCCAATGTTTCTCACCCTGTACCCAAATCCCTGGCCACATCCAATGTTTGTGTTTAATCTGTTCGCATTGCAGCAATGGTGCGATACCTTGCATCGCCCATGATGCAAGGTAGTGGATGCTGGTCACCGATCGACACATCACAGTGCCACTGATCAGGATCATCCAGTAGCAGTTCATCCGCATGGTATCGCCCCCGAAAACATTTCTCTGAACTCATTCTGACCTTTTGATGTGCAGTGCTATGGAAGTCAGCGCTGAAGCGCACGCTGATTGTGGCGATCATGTGCATACAATATGTGGTGCTGGCAGTGATTCGGATCACAGTTTGCAATGCCTCCCACCATGAACATTCAGGCCATGGCGCGGCTGTTCGTTGTGGGGCAGGAGGAGGGCTCAGTGATCTCCATCCTCCCCTAACTTGCTGAAATAAATACCTCAAGGCTCAACACCTACCGAATGAAACAGTTGGATTTTGTATGGGATGATCAGGAACAATTCCCGCTCATTCCAAACTTGTGTTTCATTAGTAGAGACTTCAGTACTGTTTTTGCAAGAGAATGCTAAATGGATATGTTATGGAATGACCAAGCACTAATTCAATATCTCGGCTACCAGATTTTGCACAACAAACAACTTGGCAAACTAAAACATCGGGGGACATTCTGAAATTTCTAGTACATGATGATAAGCCAATATTCCCAGGTTCTGCATAACAGTCTGAAAAGGACCAAAGATAGCTTAAACCCTAGAATGTTTGGAATGAAGACACAACAACACAAAACAGAGCATCTCTTCAAAACGGCATATCAAGCCGGTCGACGCTGACCCCATTTCCTCGCCGGCCCATAAGGTACCATATTAGAACAGCATTTACATAATGACCTATCAAAGGGGTCAGACATCCATATATCATTTATGTGCTTGTCATTGATAAAACAGTCACTATTACAATAGTGTATGAAATCAACCCATGCGTCTCTAGAAGCTCTCTTGTCCAGTTGTAGCTGCCTGCGCTGATCAGCCATCCATTTCCATTTTGAGGAATCAGATATCTCTTTTGGACTGTAGCAACTACTATCATAGACACCCAATTTAATTACCTTGACCACCCTTGCATTCAGAACAAAGAATTTAGCATAATTAATATCTGCTATGTTGCCTCGATAGCCCATCAGTAATATTTCTCTGAGATGGAGATCAAGGCATTCGATAGGATCGAGTGCGCCATGTTGTAGGAGTAGGTCATTTCTCATATTCTTCCTATACACTGACTGAAAAGAACAAATTATGTATTAGCGGCCACCACACAGGTCACAATGAAAAGAGTAATTTCTTTATAGCTGGCATCTAATCACATATGGATTAGTTGCATGACACGTGTATTGAGAATTATTGAACAATGTTCATATGTCCAAAATTACTAAAAGTAAAACTTTATTATGGAAATCAAGTTCACCGAAAGAGTATTATTCATATGTCCAAACTAGGCATCGAGCCAGAGATGAATGACTGAAGAAGGTTAGAGCAGCTTTGAATGGTCTTAATTCCATGTAATCTACTTTCTGGAGCAGTTAACATTTAACATTCACCTGGACGTATAGCTTCTCCACGCATGGAAACCATCGAAGGAATCCAACAATTGCATCCAGATTGGGGCCGATAGATTCTAGAGCTAAGACCTTCACTGTGCGCATGGATGCTGTGAAGCTGACGGGGATCATGTCCTGGAAGGGAAACACACACACACACACACACACATCAGTCAAGAAATAAGAAGTTTCAACAAGATGAAAGAAGAAATCTGTTCTACCTTAACAATAATGGCTCCAAACACAAAGTCGGAGTTTTGTCTAGACAGGCAGCCCAACACCGTCAATTTCGGCGCTGAGATGACTCTGATTGTCCTCGGACTATATTCACCAAATGGTATCAATCTCTCAAGGCAAGGTGCATCCTCAATGACAAGCTCACTGAACTTAAGCGCCTCTTTATGGAAGGTAGGGATGTGGGAACCAGAGACGCCAAAGACGCGTAGAGTCGGCGAGACGATCCGGATGGTGCTGATCCCGCAAATGTGGTGGATCTGCAGTCCCTCGAGGACGGTGCAGCCGGCGAGCAGGCGGTGGAGGGTCGCCTCCGACATGGAGACACTGTGGAGCTTGAGCTGCTTCAGCCGAGGGAAGCTAAGCGCGGGGGCAGCGGCATCAATCTCGGGGAAGGCGCAGCAGAAGATGTTGGCGACGCGCAGCGTGGGCGCGAAGCGGAGCACGGACGGTGGCACCGGGGAGTCGCCGTTCCCGTACAAGTCGAGCTCCTCCAGGCCATCGAGGGCAGGGGACCGGAACCAGCCGTCGAACGTGGCGTAGAGGCAAGGGCGGAGGCGTATGCTGCCGGACTCGCGAAAGGCGAGGCGGCGGGCGGGACCAGGGTGCGCGGCGAGGATCTTGGAGATGTTGGCGATGTGGTCGCTCTCTCGCACGGAGTAGTCGCAGTCGACGGAGAAGTTGAGCGGGGCGGAGCGCCAGAGATGGCGCCAGCGGGAGGAGAGGATGGCCGTCCGGGCGGCCCCCTTGGTGCTGGGGAGGAGAGAAATGATGGTGCCGAGGATGTCGTCTGGAAGGCGGCTAATGAGGTCGAGATTCGCGACATGGCCGCCAGCCTCCGTGCTCGCCGGGGGCTTTTGCGGTGCTGGCTCCTCCCGCCTCCTCTTCCTGGATGCGGAAGCCGCCGCCGCCGCCGCATCGTCCATGGCCGCCGCCGCCGCAAAAATAATACTCGGGCTATCCTAATTCGCCAGATCTGGAGGGAAAGTGGGGAAAGGAGGAGGAGTAGAGGGGAGAGGCGGCTCAAAAAAAAATGGGTGAGGAATTCGGGACTGTTGGCGCGTTCGGAAGTCCCCTAAATTTCAAACTCCCGCTCAATCCAGCTTCTCCTGAGAATCTCGCGATCCCTTGCAAATATTACTTTTGTCTAAATAGTAATATAAGATGTTTTAGATCACTAATAATCTAAAATATTTTATATTAGTTTACAGAGTGAGTATCTGGTATGAAGGGTATCGATCCGAACGCGCGCGTAGTCGTTACCCGAATCTTAACGATTACACGTGTCACATCATCACCTAATAAGCGTTCGAGGCGTTACTGAGAGCATCTGAACGAGTCCATCGCTCGTGGCCCGCAAATCCATTCCCCTCGCCCCCCTCCCCAACACACACCACTCCCCACTGTCTTCTCCCCGCCGCCATCGGATATGAGGACGAGTTGCCGGTGAAGGTCACTCGATCCATGGGCGGAGGTCGTGGGCGGGGAGCTCGCATCAATGCATCATGGTGACCTCAACCCTTGATGCGGATCTGGATGCTCGTGTCGCCGCCTCGCTTCTTGAGGTCAAGGACGTCGAGGTCGCTGGGGAAGCGACGACTCAAGGAGACGGAGGGGGCGGTGGCTAGCCGAAAGTGGCAAGGGGAGGGGAGGGGCACCGAGGGGACCGTCGGGGTCGAGAATCGCCTTTTGTGCGACTCGATTTTCTCCCCTTAGGCTCCTTTCCTCCCCTACTGGCCGGCGGGTTTGGCGACGTGTCATCGCCCTTCTTTGTGGCTGTTATTCCCTCGTACTTCTCACTGTGTGTGTTGCTGCTGGCCGAGGTGCAGTCATAGCCATAGCGAGCGGGTTGGCGCCATGCTGGTCGGGGCTTGTGGGCCCACCTTGGTCGGTCTCCTCGTCCTTGGCGGTGCCTCCTTTCGTGCTGCGACAACGGATCCGACGCGGCGGCCTGTTGAGGCCATAATGGAATTTTCCCAAGAGGTGGAGGCAACATCAATATGGTGATGTGGCGGGAGTGTAAGGCCTTGCAGTAGACCATTTTTCCGGTGCTACTTTGCCTTGACGACCTTGGACTTGCGTTCTCCAGTGTTCTACTATTCGTCGGCTTCCTCTACCGATGAAGTGCTGGCATCGACGACCCGGTTGACACATCCTCTCCAGCTTCCTCGGATCACGAGCACCCTGACATTTTTGATTCTAGCAGCTCGGGTCTCCGTCCCCATCCGGTTCCTAGCTCGTCAGCATCGCTGATCACCGTCACTTCCTCTGCGTTGGCTCTCCGACTCGCTGCCCCTCGATCATTCCCACCTTCACGCCTCGCACTACGCCAGATCCAAAGATCGTGTCCAACGGAGCCTAGTGCCACCCTCCAACAGCAGGGGTAGCCCCACTCTCCCCCCTAAGGTTGCGGTTTCAACCAACAACCTGACTTCGATTTCTCACCTAACGGCTATGAGATTGCTCAGACTCGGGTCAGGGTGAAATCCCTGCTCAGCTTGTTGTTGTTGACTGCAGCAACTCTCGTAGTTGTCGTTTCCTTTCTTAGAGGCGTTGTTATGAACTTTATTTGCGCCCCTCTTCGAGCACAATGGAAACCCTAGGTACGGCTCATCGGATCGGTCGATGATGGTGCCATGATAGCGTTCTACTTCATGAAGATGCCATCTTGCTCGCTTACGGTGTCCCCGTTGATGGCTATAATGGTTTTGCACGTTGTGTTGGTTTCGGTCTGCCTCTCTAGTTCGGGTAGGTGGACGTAGCTGCGTTGCATCCTGCTGGGCATCCCCATTCTTATGCTTCACGCGCCATGTCTATGCCTGATTGTGTTCGTGCTATGTGGTATACCTTTCCTTGTACTCTATATTAATGAAAAAAGATACACAAATTTTGCGTATCCATAAAAAAAAGATGAGATGATAAAAACACATTTCCTGCGTTTCAAAATAGGTATCGTAAATTTATCTAGATATAAATGTATCTAGACGTAAAACGAACAGAAAAAGTATTATTTCTGTATGAAAGCAAATTTCTTGAATTAATGTACCGTAACAGGAAGTTAGTGTTAACTGTTAAGCAGCACAGCACACGCCATTCTTTCTGTAGGTATACTTGTCCATTTTTCAGACTACTGTTTTTGCAAGACTGCACTTGTGGTGGATCTGTGATTACGGTAAAGCACTATATATCACTCGTTTAAGCCCATAACAGAATTTGCATGGCAAGTTAACATTTCCTGTTTTTTCGTAACAGTCTGCCAAACAATTGTAGCAACTCTTTTACCTGCACTTTCAGAGACCAAAGATGCCCGCCAATCTGCCGCTTGCTACTTAGATTTCCCCTTCAAGGACAAGAGTGGGTATGCATATCAAAACTGAACAGACAGAAGTTTACAGCTCTGAACCACAGATAGGGGCGCAAACTCTTTTTGCATACCACACACTAGTCCATTTTCAGCATGTCCTGTTCTTTTGCAAGCGACTGGTACATGGATCTGCGCTGAAATGGGCAAAAACTAAAAGAGATTCACTATTTGAGCTAAAAATATCCCAAAGATTTCTGCAAACCAAAGACCTTGGCAAACTAAAACATTCGGGGCGATGCTGAAATTTTCAGTACATGATGATAACATAATATTTCTAGGATTTGCATAATAGTTTGACAAACCAAAAGGTAGCTCTGATACATGAACCTTCAACACCCTAGAATGTTTAGAACAAAAGACGCGACAAGATAAACAGCGTGTCTCTTGAAAGGCCATCAAGCTGGTCAACAGCATTTACAGAACGAGCTATCAAAGGGATCAGGCATCCACATATCATGTACGTGCTTGTGATGGTGGAAACTGGAATCAACGCCATCTCTTTTGAAAAAAAACTCCGCGTCTATAGAAGCGCTGTTATCCAGGTCTAGCTGCTCACGCTGATTAGCCACCCATTTCTCATCACAGTTACCAGACACACCAAATTTCATTACCTCTAGCACACTTGCATTCAAAACAAAGAACTTGGCAAACTTAACCTCACGTCTCTTGCCTTCATAGCCATTAAGCACTATTTCTTTGAGATGCTGATCAAGGCACTCGATATGAACGGGGGGTATCTCTTTTTGCCGAACATTTATATTATATGACTGCAAAAGAGAACAATGTAAGTATAGCGCCCACTTACGACAAAATAATTTCTTCATAGCTGGCATATCTAATCACATCATGATCAGTAGCAGGATATGTGAATTCAGTTTAAAAAAAATGTAGCCTCTCCTAGGACTTCTCTTTAACTTGAAAAAGCATGCCTTTTGACTTCAATGTCCTCCCAAACCAAGTTTTAACCACTAGATTATTGTTATCGTAGAATTTTGGTCAATTTAGCAAAAATAAAAAAGAGATTTTTTACGGTACATCATACTACCAAAATAAATGAGTAGTATATAATTGATCCAAGGGTTATTATTGATCCCTTATTTCTTAGTTGTAAGGATATTTTAGTAATTACTCCTAAATATTAAGGTAAGATAGATTCGTCCTGCATGCTGTTCTCGGTCTTGGCCATGCGACTAAGCAGCAATCAGCATCACCAAGGACGTGCTGCTCGCCGGTCTAAGCGATTAGTAGGCAGTTTTGGCGGACGGGCCTCCTTGTGCACCCCGACAAGAACCCCTTTGTCGCCGCCAATGGCGCGTTCAAGCTGCTCTGCAGATCTGCGACGCGCTCTCCGCCAACGCCAGCCTAGATGCTTAGAGCTGGACAGAAACGAAGCGGCAACCATGCAGCCGCTGCACGACATCACCGACGCGGCAATGACACAGTCGCCCGCACCATACGTACTCATCTGCCGCTCGCAAGTACAAGTGTACAAGTACAACACCACCGCCCGAAACCCATCCGCTGGACTCGACCACGACCATCATGAAACCTACACCCGGAGCGTCCGATACAGCGAGGCCACCGCTGAAACGCACCCTCGCCAGTGCCCAACCCATAAAGACTACGACGACGAGTCTGCAGCCGCCCCGCGCCACCGGGCGACCATCTCTTCGTCGCACGAAGCCAAGAACTCCGGCAGGCACCCCAAGGTTGATTCCTTCCCCGCTACTTCGAAACGCCGGTATGAGCAAAGCACATGCGCCTCCAGGACTTCCCATCGTGTCCGCACTAAACATCGCAGCTGCCCATCCCATACCCAGAGTACGTAGAGAGCAGCTGTACCGAAAATGCCCCTGACCATGAAATATATTACCAGAAATCTGGTGTAGTATAGTTAAATCTGGGACATTCAAACAAGAAAAATAAACGGTTATAATTTATTGGGATAAGTATATTTTTGGTCCTTAAACTTTTTCGATAGTATAGAATTGGTCCCTCAACTTTGAAAAGTATAGAATTGATCCCTTAACTTTTAAAATCGGTTACTTTTAGTCCCTCGTATCGCTTCAGATGATTTTCTACCGGCGTGGATTGTTAAAAATAAAAAAAGGAGCAAGGGAAGGTTGTGCGCTACCTACGGCACTCGCCGCCTACCATCGACAAAGTACGACATGCATATGACACATCCATCACGAACAAACATGCAGTGTTGCTGCTTTGCTTGTCCATCAATGAGACAGCGTCATAAGTGGCGAAGGGGAGTGTGGTGAGGGTCATAGACAGCGCATAACCTTCCCCCTCTTATCTCTTTTTATTTATAACATTCCATGTTAGTAGAAAGTCAGGCGAAGCGACACGAGGGACTAAAAGTAACCGATTTTCAAAGTTGAGGGACCAATTCTATACTTTTTAAAGTTAAGGGACCAATTCTATACTTTTGAAAGAGTTTAAGGACTAATAATATACTTATCCCTAATTTATTTGATGTACTGTAAAAGGTCTCATAAAAAAACCTTTACTGACAGTACCAAATAAGTAAAGAGTAACTCCATATGTCCAAACGACACATCGAGAGAGATGTATGATTGAGCAAAATTGAAACAGATTTGAATAGGTCTATATAACTTCATATCTACAAATTTCTTTTGCTGGAGTTCTAACGGCAAAGATTTTCACCTGGATGTACAGCTTCTCCAACGCAGGAAAACATCTAAGAAATTGTAGAACTGGATTCAGATTGGGACCGAAGGATTCCAAAGCCAAAATCTTCACTGCATGCATCGACCCGGTGAATGGGATGGTGATCATACCCTGGACCGATACACATGACACCACATCAGGACATATCAGAGTGCAATGCAAATAGGAATCAAGACAAGAAGAGACGACTTATTATACCTTAACAGAAATGCTGGATATGAAACTTTTGTTCATGTCGCCAAAAAGGTAGCCCAACACTGTCAGTTTGGGCGCTGCAATAATCTTGATTTCTCTTGGACCCAATGGACCAACTTGCATCAATCTCTCAAGGCAAGGCGCATCCTGGATGATAAGCTCGTTCAATTCTGGTTGTGTTTCCAAGCAGTACCGGTAGCAAAATGGGTCAGATAGAGAGACACAGATACTCCGGAGAGTGGGCGAGACCATCTGGACGCTGCTGAGCCCGTGGATCCTTAAAAGCTCAAGGCCCTCAAGCGAAATGCAGCCGGCAAGCAGCCGGCGGAGGGCCGCCTCCGAGATGCAGGCATCATAGATCTTGAGACGCTTCAGCAAAGGGAAGTGGAAGCCGGCATTAATCTCGGGAAAATCGCACCCGCCGATGCTGGCGGCGCGCAGCGTGGGACCGAAGCGGAGCGCGGATGGCGGCAGGGGCACCGGGCTCAGCGGCCGGTAGCGCGGCGGAGTGCCGGCTCCGTAGAACTGGAGTTCCTCGAGGCCATCGAGGGCGGGGGAGCGGAACCAGCCGTCGAACTTGGCGCCGCGGTCGCGGCCGAGACGGATGGTTTTGAGGGAGAGGCGGTGGACGCGGGCGTGGTGCGCGGCGAGGATCTGGGAGACGGCGGTGATGCGGTTGCGCTCTTGACCGGCGACGTCGGCGTCCACGGTGAGGTCGAGCGTGGTGGAGCGCCAGATGTAACGCCAGCTGGAGGAGAGAATGGCTGTCCGCGCGGCGGCCTTGGTGCTGCTGAAGCGGGAGAGGATGACGCCGAGGATCTCATCGGGGAGCTCGCTGATGCGGTCGAGGCCCGCGCCCTCGCCACCCCTTCCCGCCTGAGGCTTGCCGCGCCTCCGCTTCTGGGACGAGCGAGCCGCCGCTGCACCGTCCATGGCCGCCTCCCCCGTCGCCGGAGGCTCTGCACGCCTCCGCTTCTCCGACGAGACAACGGCCGCCGCCGTCGCCAAAATAAAAACCGAGCAAAAGATGGATCGATTTGTGGTGAGCAGTACCCTCGAGCTACTCACACACCATTAATTCTCACTCAGGCTTTAGTGACAGTGAACAGCAGCAGCAGCACGGTTTCCGAGCTGTGCACCGTTCACACGTAAACGCAAGTAGTAGCAGCTCAAAGCTGGCAACATGGGCCGGTCCTAAAGGCCAGCCCGTTAGCACGCAAGTACTGTCAATCACTAATTAGCGACGGTCACGCTTTCGCGCGTCTTCGGAGAGGTTATTTTTGTCGTTTTTTGAATCTGATATGTGTCGCATTTTTATTATGTCTCACGCGATCAACAACTATGGTTGCACGCGGATTCTCCTATGGTTGCGTGCGAACCTGTGCCTTGGACCGTGACAAGGCTCTGGCTGAAAATACTATAGATGTGGCTCAAAACACTGTGGCTTTCGCTGAAAAATTGGGTTGTGGCAGGAGTTGTGACTGAAAAACTGTGGCTTCGGTTGAAAAAACTGTGGCTTTCGCTGAAAAACTGGACTATGTCAGGAGTTGTGACTGAAAAAACTGTGGTTGTGACTTAAAAAATTGTGGCGTTGGCCGAAAAAATTGTTGTTTTCGCTGAAAAACTGTGACTGTGGCGTTGTGGTAGGGTTGTGGCTGAAAAACTAGGTTGTGATTGCGCGGAAAACTGTGGTTGAATCTAGCCTGCGATGTGGCTGCGCGCTGTGCGTCCAAAACATTCAGATGGCAAATCCGAAGCGCACGAAAAGTGACATATGCGGGGGCGTGCGAGAGGGTACCCGCTAATTAGTTGCTCCCACACGTGTTGGCCTGGCACGTTTCTTAACGGGTCGTGCCTGGCCCGTGGCCCGGTAAGGGTCGTGCCTGGGCCTGGAGGCTGGGCACGCGTGCAGCGTGCCAGCCCGACAAGGCCTGTTTAGTTTTTTTATAAATTTTATATAACGCATTAGGCGTAATATATCTATAATACACTTAAATAGCAAAAATCTGACAGGCTACCGTGTTAGACGGGTCAAATGTGTCGGCTCAAGTACAAAGGGGTCGTGCCTGGGCGAGAAAGCGCGGGCCACGTGTCGACACGGCACGGCCCGTGAAGGTAGTGTGCCTTAGTGGGCCATGTCGTGCCTGGCCCGTGTCGGTTCAGCCATGTCGGGCCATGTAGGCCCGACCCATGTGGCCACCTTTTTTGAACCATCCGAAAAGGCAATTTCTTTGGGCCTTTTTTTCTTTTCTTTGGACAGACGCGCTACTTCCATCGCTTTATGAACCATCCGATGAACACGGTTAAAGCCGTCTGATCATTTTGAGCACATCGACTTTGTAATATCCCCTTCCATTTCAAAATTATTTGACGTAATTTTAATTCAAGTTTGGTTTAAATTCAAACTAACATCATATCAAGTAATTTTGAATGGAGGAAGTAGTCTTTATTGCGTTCGTGACGCTGCAATAAAACTTCCGTTGCAAAGCTTAGTGCCATTTAGATAAATCGTCGCATGCAATGCACTTATCTTTTTGCAACAGAAGTTCAATTGTGTTTCGAACCATTGCAACAAGAACTCTATTGCAAAGCCTTCAATTTTTTTCTTTTTTCTTACACAAAACTATGCCTTCTTTTCTTGGGTCAGCTCCAAGATGAAGCTGAGATGCTTTGTAACAAGACGCATGTTGTAAAAAAACCCTCCTTTGCATGAGGGAATCCGTTGCAAAGGTTTATTCAATTGGCTCGGGTTTTGACGTGGTTGTGCGCCTTTGGGTCAAGAATCCATCCAATGGCCACGAAACGATGGACGCGTGCGTGAAAATCATCCGGATGAGCGAGATCTTTTCCCTTATATATATGCAAGAGCAAATATTTTGTCATTATCGCACACATAAATAAAAGTACATAAGAGATACAATCCTATAAGTCTAAGCCTCTAAGGGCGTGTTTGGTTACCATGGATGGTATTTTTGCCCATGGCTATGGGTATCCTACGCGAAAACAACCGGCATGGTAAAACATCTAAGATTTTATATCGTGACGAGAAGAATATGGGGATTGCCAACCCTCCTGCTTACTTTTTGGGAGCGTGATAAGTTTGTTCTTTGTGTGCAGGTGATGCTCGGACGAGTTTAGGAGATCCTACTGGTTTCAATAGCCTCAGTTTCATCATCGAGGGGAAGACTCGCCGCTTTCTAGTTCACCCTACCAATCGGGGGTTCCCAACACGAAATCATCAAGCAGCTGATACGCGTTCGGCCAGGGCGGCACATGCATGTGGCTTCCCAGTCCCTGCACGTGGCTTCCCACCCCATCGATGCAACTTGACTTGAATTTTGTTCAACTAGCCGAGCTTTCATGACGCAAAGTTGATCTTGCAGGTGGACACCTTTGTTGCATACTCCACCTCCGACTACTCTCATAGTTCTTCATGAGTGTCCATGTAACGGCAAAAGCGAAGAGCACGAGAATTAGGGTGGAGGAGGGCAACGGAGATTGAAGCGGAGAGGGTGGGCAAAGGGGGGGGTGTAGGATTTTTGCGCGGAAACGGTGATGAAGGGTGTGTGGGCTACGTGTCGGTTTTGTGTGGGCTAGGGGAATCGAAGTCCTAAGTAGCGACGATCCGGATTCACGCAAAACCCCCTCGTTTGTGTGTGATTTGCGGGAAAACGAACATGCATGTAGACCGGTCTGTGGAGACATACTAGTCCGTGTTGGATGACAAAACAACGTTCGAACCGCTCGATCCAGACGTTTGTGGGAAGTTTAAGGATTCGCATTGGAGATGCCATTAGAACCTCTTTGATTGACTCCATGCCTTCAAAGAGGTCCATTGGATGAAAGAAAAATGGTTGATAGTGTTGCTTCAGTAAATGGACAAATGAAGATTCTGACTCGCTAGGAACTTCCAAATCAGTTGTTTTCAGCTATCTAAGACAAATCAAGCAAAACGGGGAAAACGACATGCGCGTCGATGCACTGGTGTAGATAGCGTGAATTTGAGTCTCACCACTTTTCCTTGATCAACTCTAGCGATAGGAAAAATCCAGCGTCAGCTTTTGGCACCAACAACGATGACCACGACGGCTCAGATCATAGAAAATTGTGGCGACGATGACTTAAATCTCCGACACAAGGGACCTGTTCCTCCCCTCCCTGAATTGCTTGTCCCCTTCGTCTCCGTCTTCATCTTTGTCTCATCCGCCATGTTTCCAAGATGGGCGGGTCGTCAGCTCAATTGGTAGTAAGCAAACATAGAACCTATTCGCTATTAGCCTATTAGTAGGCCATTAGGTAATGTGTAAGGTAGATTGCACCGTTACTTACCGCAACATCGATTTCACTAGGATAAACAAATGAAGATGGTTGTTAAAAGAACAACACTCATAGTTGTGATTCAAAAATTGGTCATGTTGATTCAGGAGCGGACCGTCGCAATGAAAAGATTGTGATCCGTTACAATCCATTATTAGCCCATGATAAGGAGATGTTATGGTCAATCTAAACTTTATGTACATCACCAATGATGTAGAGGTTTTGAAAATGCTTCGAATGCGAAGAAAACTTCCACAAACACTGAAGCGGAGAGCGAATGGCGGCGGGTGATCAGGCAACCTGCGCGACAAAGTGTTGTTTTCGTAGAACTGGAGCCGCTTGAGGTCGTCGAGTGCGGGGCAGCGAAACCAGCCGTCCAAGTTGGCACAAAGGCCGTGGCTCAAATGGATGGTTTCGAGGGAGAGGCGGTGGACAGGGGTGGTGCGCGTCGAGGATCTTGGAAATGACGGTGATGCTATGTTCGATTTATCTATGCATTGTTTTCATCACGTTTCATATTAGTTGCATGGATTTGGAGGTTCAAATAAGAGTGGAAATGTGGAACGGCTAATAAACACTTGCTTGCACAAAGGTATTAGTAGCAACTGTGATATGGTAGTGGTGGTAATGATAATAGTGGTGATAGTGATAGTGGAACAGCAAAGGTAAACAACTAGTAACCAACAGAAGGAAAACACTGTAGGCTTGGGAGATGGATGGTTGGGAGATGAAGGAAAACACCTATTGTCCAAAGAGAAATAAACTGCAAAATTGTCGTTGACCTGCTTGATCTCATTGAGGAACTTCGCCCACTCACCACCTTAGAGCGTTCCCTCCGCAAAGTCATCTCCAACACGCTCCTCAAACTCACTAAACAAAAAACTGCCCTTTGGAAAATCCGAGCCAAGATTAGGGTGGCCATCCATGGTGATGAAAATACAAAATTTCTCCATGCTGCGGCAACCCATAGGAAAAGATGTAATAAGATTCCCTCCCTTCTTGCCGATGGAATCGAAATTACCAACCACGATAAAAAAGCAACCATTCTCACCACCTTCTTCTCCTCACTCATGTAACACCCCGGGTGTCACGCTACAGTAATCACCTTGTGCTAATGCAAACTCACCTTAATTAACTTGTGATGATCACCTTGATCAAAGTTTGTTCAAATTCAAACCAAATAAAAATTCCTGATACAAGTGGAAATAAAAAGTAATCCAAAAATATTGCAACCACTTTTAATAAATGCCTAAAATTCAGTAGGTCACAATAAAATAGCAATGGTATTCTATTACATTGTTTAAATAATGCAAACAAAATAAACAGTGTCTAAACCAGCCACTTTTAATACTTTTTAAATAAAACAAAAACCCAAATGATTTTATTATTCCACCAAACTTTTTGTGGCTTTGTAATATCATGTAATACTAATTTTTGAACTAGTTTCAATTGTTACAAAAATCAAAGGCTAGCTAATTAAAATAAAAACCTAATAGATCAGAGGAAATAAGAATAAAATAAGGGAAGGGGTTATTTTTCGCACTAGGCAAAATCCAGCCTAGGCCCAACCCACCCCCACCTTCTCCTTCTCCCTCCTCCTCCCCTGTTCCTTCTACGCACGCACGCACGCAGCACGCACGCCATGGCCTTCCTTCCACTCACGCGTCGACAGCAACGCTGCTACAGTGCTCGAATGCGTGGATAAGAACCCCCCATGGCCCAAGTAACCCTAGCACCCCCCTCCCCTTTCCCCTCACCCGCCGCCACGACACCCTCTTCCTCACGGTCGTCGCCGCCGTCGAGCGCAGACGCGGCCGCCGACCACCATTGGAAGTTCTGAGGTGTCCGGGAGGACCGCAGGACACGTCTTCGTCGATCCCCACATCGAAGGGAAGCCGGAGTCCACCAGGTTGCGCGGATCGAGCCTGCATCTCCGCCACGGCCGCCGCACCATCGCGGCTCGCCGGCGACGAATACGTCGCCCTTCCAGCGCCCCCGGGATCCCCGAGCCCTCCATTGCTTCCACTGTGAGCAGCCACCTCGATTGCCTCCCTTTTCCCCTCGATTCGGCCTCCTCTCTCGTGATTGCTACGGGGTCGTATCTCCGGCCGCCGCCGTGCGTGCCCAGCCGCACGCGGCCGCGTCCTCGCCGCGCCTAGCGCTCCACAGCTCACGCGTACGCGCCTCCCTGGCCGCACTTGTGCCGCCCGTGCACATCCCCATCGCGACACCTCCCCTCGCCGTGCTTCCTATAGCGCCGTCTGCCATGGCCGGAGCGCACCATGGTCGCGCCCTCGGCCGCCCCTCCCTCCGTACCCAGTCGTGCGCGGCCTCGCGCCTGCTGTGGGCCGGACCCCGCCGCAGCGTCCTCGCCGGCATGGCCTTGCCGCCGTGCTGGACTCGCTCCGGCGAGCGTTGTGGGCGCACATGGTTAGCCCGGGGGCTACCCCCCCCCCTCCCCCCCGTTAACTAACAGATAACCCCCCTAACCCGCTGACAGATGGGCCCCAGGCCCTTAACTAATTAAAATTGAATTATATTAACATTGTGCCACTTACACATGGGTCCCACTGTCAGTTTATTAATTAAAATGATTTTGCTTTAATGAGAGTATGACATGTGGGCCCAGTGATTATTTGGATTTAAGTAAATGTTTTATTGACACTATGTGGCTGACCAGTGGGTCCCACTGGTCAGGTTTGACCAGTCAAAGATCTGTTGTGGATAAGGTTAGGATTAAATAATAAAACAATTCATAAAATTCATTTAAATTGATTTAAACTTTGAATTTGAATATCTTTTAAACCGTAAGTCAGATTCAAAAACTTTATACATGAAAATTGATTAGAAAAATATAACGAATACGGATACGCTATCCGTATACCAACTACCCCCCTCTAGCATACCGAACATCGAACCGCCCCCCTCCGGACCGTCTGTCCGCTGATTTGTCCGGTACTGTCAAAGTACCCGGATGAATTTATTCCGAACACGGAAGTTGTCCGGAATGGTTCAACTAATAAGGATACACCCCCTTATCTTTGTCGGATGTCCACGACACCTTTGGCATGAACCCTTCCCCCCTCCGGACACCCTGTCCGGTAATCACCCGGAGCTGGCAGTTCATCCTCAGATGAATTTCTGCTCCGAGCAACGTGCATTGCACTACGTTAGAACACCGTTAACTTTGCGTTTGCCATGTATTGTATTTGTATTGCTATTATTGCTGTGTATTTATTGTTTCTCCCCCCCCCCTTTATTCTCCGATAGACCCCGCTGCTGCCGTCGACTACACCGCTACTGAGTACGACTACTTCGTCGACGAGCCTACCCCTACCGTCGAGCTATCAGGCAAGCAGAGCCATTCTCTTCCCCATATATTGCCTATATTTCCGTATATTTCTTGCACTAGGCATGGTCATTGCTGCTGCTACGTTACAATCCTATTCAATTGCATAACCTGATTTTGTCGCCCCTTGATGTACCTTCCTTATCCTATGCTGCCTGCTATATCTATATATTATATTCAGCAGTGAGACCTGCGCATTTTTAGCTAGGATTGGATAGCAGGCCGTGGTCACTCAGGGGAGTGACGCGGATACAAAATATATACAACTGCAACAGGTACGGATCAATGCAGACGCCCCAGGGAACCTACAACGGCGAGACTCTGCCGAGTCTCTTCGAGTTTGACTTACAAGTGGAATGGACTCGTATTTCACTCTCGTCGGCTCAGTAACGTAGCATCACCGGAATGGTACGAGGTTTACCTCTTTAGTTCATTTCGCTGATGTCTCTGTCAAACCTCTTTAAGTGTGCCATCGAGGGTGATACCTCCTAGTTTCACTTAATGGTAGGCACTCGAACCAACTGGTGTCCTTAAAGGTAAGAGTCGGGCGACCCAACGGTGCCCGCGAGAGGTATATTGTCGGGAACGACAGGGAGGGTACGACCGACGTTACTGGCGTGCTTGGCCCCTGCTCGTATCTCGCAAGAGTTACCAAACTACGAAAAGTCAAGCTCTACCAAGAGCACACGCGAGACAAGGTAAGGAGACGGTTCACCTTGTTGGTAACCGCAGTGACTTGGTGGGACGACAGGGTAGGCACCGATGTACTGGTGGTCCTGACTGCTGTCGTTGACCGCGGGTCGGTTAAGTCGAGGCAACGATAACGGTTTTCACGCAGGTTAATTAAAATGCTAAATGGTTCAACGGATGACTTGAGAGGCCCGTTGGTCTGTACGCACTACCTTCACGTGGGATAAGGAGTTATGGGCTCCCCTGCGTCGTAGTTTGTCCGAAAGCTCTTCAGACGTCAGCAGTACCGCGGCCTGCGCCGGGAAGTGGTGTCTTCTTCGTCCGGACGGTGTGTTTTTGGATTTGCTTTCGCTTCACCGGCCAGCCACGCACCGTGCAGGAGCGTGCAAGGGTGAGGGTCCTAGACCCCTTGGCGCATAGGATATAGTCCGACGGATGGCCTCTCTGCTGAGCCTAGGATGGGCTGCGATGTGTCGGATAGCCTCGGTGGGGCATTCCCTAACAAGGTTCACGCCACCCTGGAGATCCGAGCGTGCAGGCTGAAAAGTAGTGCACCCCTGCAGGGAGTTTAATCTATTCAAATAGCCGTGTCCACGGTAACAGGACGCTTTATGCTGAAGCTGGATCTTACCACTAGAAACTATTACTATTAAACTGTATGGTTCCGGGTCTTCTTCCTCGCAGGGAGTCGAGGAAGGGAACTCGGAGGCATTATTATTATTAATCATTACAACTTATATTATACAATGTTGCAGCAACTTCTGCTTCATTGTTACTTTATTGCTTTATATAAACTGTTGGCTGATTCTTACCTCATGCTGCAAGACTCGTTGGAAGATGCTAGTCTTCGATAGGCCTAGCTTCTTAACCTTATTCTGATTTCTATCTTGCAGTACACTATATACAGCCTCCCCTTTCCTTTGATACAAATGCATAATGCTTAGTAGCGGACGTAAGACTCGCGGGTATACTAGATACTCACCTGCTTTATTTCCTTTACTGTTTTGCCTGATCGGCCACTGCAGTCGACGTTGGAGCCTTGGAGTCCAGGAGCAGGAGATCCCCGATGCCGACCACCGCAACATGAAGATCCCCGATGCCTTCTACGACGTCGAGTTCCCCTTTGACCAGGAGTAGTTGGAGGTTCCGAGGCAGGAGGCCTTGCCTTTTCGATCGAGTGTTGATTTTGTGCTAGCCTTCTTAAGGCAACCTTGTACCCTTGTGTCTGTACTCAGATACTTTTGCTTCCGCTAACTTTGTGCTCTCGAGCTATTGTATTCGAGCCCTCGTGGCCCCTGGCTTGTAATATATAGCTTGTGTTATTTTATTTATAGAGTTGTGCTGTGATTACCTCACCGTGAGTCCTTGATTTCGGTCGTGTACCCTGCGTGTATGATTACTGTACACGGCTTGATTTTGAGGGCGTCACAACTCATCAGCAGACCTCCGCACACCACTGGGCCTTCTCGCTAGAGAATATTTACCCACCAAAATCCTCCCTAACCCCCTCACAACAAGTTGCTCTAGAATTGCCCTTCTCTGAACATGAGATTAAAAACGCCTTCCTCCAAATGAACCCCCTAGCTAGCCCTGGCCCCGACGGCTTTGGTCCTTTCTTCTTCCGACACTTTTGGCACCTCGCAAAAAAACCCATCCTAGACGTGTTCCACGCAGTTTTTAATCTCTCTCCAGAATACCGCCCCTAAAGCCGTAGCCAAACTCCTCACTAACAGACTAAAACCCCTAATCCCCCTTCTCATACATGATGACCAGACTGGCTTCTTACACGGGAGAAACATCGCCGAAAACTTCATTTACGCAGCCGACCTGATCTCCACCTGCCACACTCGAAAAGCCCCGGCAATGGTTTTCAAGCTTGACTTCAAAAAAGCGTTCGACTCCATCTCCTGGGACTCCCTCGTCAAAGTCCTCGAATTCAGAGGCTTCCCCCTCCTTCCGTGCCTGGATACTAGCCACCCTGGATACCGGGAAAACCGCAGTCCTCCTTAATGGGGTCCCCGGTCCTTGGATCCCGTGTCGGAATGGTCTCAGGCAGGGGGACCCCCTCTCCCCATACCTGTTTATTCTTCTCGCAGATATCCTGCAGCGCCTAACCGTTGTCGCTTTCCACGAGGACCACTTCCGACACCCTCTCCTCCCTGAAAAGCCGCCTGTCACACTTCAGTACGCGGACGACACCCTAATCATTGCACACGCCTCGCCTCAGGCCGCCGTCACCCTAAAGTCTACACTGGACGCTTTCGCACATGCCACTGGCCTCACCATTAACTTTGACAAGACTGTGTTTGTCCCCATTCACTCCGACCCTGACATTGCCCAATCAATTGCTAACAACATGACATGCAAAATTTCGACCTTCCCTCAGCTATACCTAGGCCTTCCTCTCACCCCTCACAAACTCCCCTCTAGTGCTTTCGACCCCCTAATCTCCTCCTATCAAAAATTCATGCAAGGTTGGATTGCCTCACTCCTCACTAAAGGAGCTCGATACACTTACATTAATTCGGTCCTTGACTCGCTTGTAGTCTACTACATGTCTTTCTTCCTTATCCCCCTCAAGGTTATCAAAAAATTAGACGCCCTTAGACGCTCCTTCTTCTGGAACAACGAGAAAACTTGCACAGGAGACCAATGCCTAATCGCGTGGACTGATGTGTGTAAACCTAAACGATTTGGAGGGCTAGGCTTTAAGAATTTACACGTCCAAAACAACTGCCTCCTCATGAAAATTGCCAACAAACTCCTCCAAAACCAAAAACTGCCCTGGGTCACCTGGTTTCACTCACGCTACTCACACAATATTTCCCTCCCCTCCTCTAGACCCTCCTTCTTATGGAAAACCGTAAACAAACAGCTGCCAAAACTCCTCGAAATATCTTCCGTTCTCACCAACAACGGCCTTTCCACCTTCTTCTGGCATGACAGGTGGCTCACTAATATCCCACTAAAACGAATGTTCCCGAACCTCTTCTCACACTCCCTGCATGATCTGGTTCTAGTGGCTGACATTAGGGAAAGTGGTATTCTAGCTAATCTCAGGTACCGTCTTACCTTATCCGCTTCTACGGAGCTGGAAGTTCTACTGTCGTTTTTGCAGGGTGACCGTCCCTCCTCGCCGGAAGATGAAAGGTTTCTCACAAATGGCTTGCAGTTTTCTACCCGCTCCGCCTATGCTCTAACCATGCAGGAACAAACATTGGACTCGAACGTGCGGTTCATCTGGCGCTCAAAGGCTCCCATCAAAGTCAAAATCTTCGCTTGGCTCCTCTTCAGAGATCGCCTCAACACAAAGGGAAACCTCCTTCGCAAGACAATTGTCGACGACGCGGCGTGCCCTGCATGCGATGCCCCCTTTGAAGATGCAGATCACCTCGCCCTCCGCTACCCCTGTGCCTCACAGGTTTGGAGGGAGCTCAGGCTGGACGTCCCCCCCTCGCTCCCCCATATCTGGAACGCCAAGGCCCCCCTGGTCTATGCCCCAAAGTCTGGAACACGGTAGCGCTAGCCATCCTTTGGAAGCTTTGGGATGCAAGAAACTCCATTACATTCTCACACCTCACCCTCCCCTCTAGAGATATCATTTCGAACATTACTCAAGAGCTCTCCCTGTGGATCTTTCGTTTCCCCAATGTAACTTTAAGAGATGCAACCAGGTCCTGGATTGCATTCCTATCTACCTCCCCTGGAGTCTGATGTAATACCGTTTGAATGGAAATATATTCAGGTGGGGACCCTCTCCCCCCCCCCCCGGTGACCGTTCAAAAAAAAAGTTGTGGTTGTTGTTCTGAACATTCTTCTTCTTCATTAGTTTCAGACATTTAAGTTGTTGTTCGAACAAACACATGATCTCCATTTCACCCTCAAAAGCAAAACACACATTGGAGTTGTTGTTCGGGCAAACAAGAACTCTTAACAAATAGAGACAAGCTACATAGACATGTACAGAGAATCCAGTAGGAAGAAGGGGGGAATGTGGCCGCATGCATCGATTGATGGAGAGGCCGGGGACTCTCCTCCTTTTCCCCCAAGAAGGGGGGAAGGACAATTTGTATAACCGTCATTTTGGAAAGAGGAAATTCAATTGTAAGGGGTGCCCAAGCTAAATCAGAGCATAAAAAAAGTGGTGCTGGCTAATTGGATGTAATTTTTTTTCTCTATTTTTATCACTTAATTTGAGAAACAGTTTGAAAATACTCCAAAGGATTTTAACCAGCAAATATTTTGAGTGTTGAGTTGACAGTTTCTACACAAAAGGGTGTTGACATTTGTGGTTGCCCAGAACGACCACACGGTTACTATTGGAAATATTTCAAATGAGTATGAAACTCAAAAAAATTCAGGCTGTAAACTCCTGCAGTATTGGAAGGATCTAACTGTGTTGTCCACGAGCAGGCGAATCGAACCAGCAACCTCCAAAAAATAGGGCAGAGAGCTGTCTTCTAGTACATCTCTTCACCAGCATAGCCTGGTAGTAAGAATGCATCACAAACCAGGCCACATTTGAATAATTCATCATTCAACATAGCACAATAATGTACTACTTGTTCTGTGTTTATATCAGTTTGGCGACGTTTCTCTCCGCATTTTATACCACATTTAGATGGTCTGCTCTTTCAGCTACCCTATGGTAGACTGCAGCACCAGGGATTCAATAAGCAAGCAAGTTGTGCACACAAAATTCTTAGAATGTTTGGAACAGAAAATATGACATGATAAACAGAGTATCTCAGCATCATGCCAAACAACATCTTTTTTGTAGACAACAGACGTTACATCTTAATAAACAGCTTACCGCGCAACGCACACAACAGCCACACAAAACAAAAGAGGAAAGAAAAGGCAGCAAATGACAACGAAACAAATGAAGCCGCATAGGATCAGCATACAGCCTTGAGGAAGATCACAACCCTGTGCAGCATATGTCAGCATGATCACAGCAATTAGCGATCAAAGGGATCAGGCATCCTCATATCATGCATATTCTGGGTACGATAATCATAAAATGTTTTAAAATCAAATCGAGCTTTTCTAGAGGCTCTCTTATCCAGCTGCAACCGCCTGTGCTGATTAGCAATCCATTTCTCAGCGCCGTTACCAGAGAGGCCGAATGTCATTACCTTGAGCACCCTGGAATTCAGAACAAAGAACTTGGCGAAGTTAACATCAGGTCTCATGCCTACATAGCCGTCCAATACAATCTTTCTGAGATGGAGATCAAGGCATTCAATTGGATCAAGCGGATCATGTTGCCACACATTTTTCATATCCTTCCTGAGGGATGACTGCAAAAGAAGAGGAAAAATGTGTTAGAAATAATTAACTTCATCAGAGATGGCATCTATTAACATTAGGATGACTTGCATGATGTGTAAATTCAGGATTATTGAACAGAATAGTCCACTACAAGGTTCCTTTATTACCTTCAAAGTTTCCAAGATGCAACTTTGACCACTAAATTTGTCAACGTAAAATTGGGAAACCAAAAAACGTTTATTGTGGATGTTAATTTAGCAGCAAGGATTTCACCTGTATGTATAGCGTCTCTGTGCAGGGAAAGCATCTAAGGAATCCAACAACTGCATCCAGATCAGGACCGACAGATTCTAGAGCCAAGATCTTCACTGTGCGCACCGGCACGGTGAAGTTGACGGGTAACGTTTCCTGGGAAAAAGGGTAAATAGATCAATAAATAACCCAACTGTATATGTTCCAAGAAGAAGACTGGTTATACCTTAACGATTGTGGTTCCAATCACAAAGTTGATGATTTCGGTAGACACGTAGCCCAGCACCGTCAGTTTTGGCGCTGCTATGACCCTGATTGTCCTTGGTCTATTTCCACAAAATGTAATCAATCTCTCAAGGCATGGTGCATCCTCAATGACAAGCTCCTGAAACTCATCTGCTTTGGAGGAACATGCAGAGACACGAATACTCCGGAGAGTCGGTGAGACGACCCGGACGGTGCTGAGTCCATGGAGGCCCTGAAGCACAAGGTCCTCGAGCATGCAGCCTGCGAGCAGGAGGTGGATGGCCGTCTCCGAGATGGTGACGTTGTACAAATTGAGCTGCTTCAGGCGAGGGAAAATAAGTGCGGGTGCAGCATTAATCTCGGGGAAATCTGCGCCACCAGATTTCGGCTCCAAGACGACCCTGATTGTCCTTGAGCCACCCCCACCACGTGAGATGAATCTCTCAAGGCAAGGTGCATCCTGAATGACAAGCTCCTGAAAGACCACATCTGCTTGGGGGTAGGAACATACAGAGACATTAATACTCCGGAGAGTCGGTGAAGCAATTCGGACGGTGCGGAGTACGCGGATGCTCTGGAGCTGAAGGCCCTCGAGCACAATGCAGTCCGCGAGCAGGCGGTGGATGGCCGCCTCCGAGACGGCGAGGTCGTACAAACTGAGATGCTTCAGCCGAGGGAGAAGAAGCGCGGGGCACCAGCATGAATCTCGGGGAAATCGCAGCAGCCGATGCTGGCGGCGCGCAGCGTGGCCGCGAATCGGAGCACGGAAGGCGGCAGCGGGCGCGGTGGCCTGGTGCCCCCGTGGCCGTGGTGGCGGGAGAAGGTGAGGTTGAGCTCCTCGAGGCCATCGAGGGCGGAGGACCGGAGCCAGCCGTCGAACTTGGCGTAGCGGTCGCGGCCGAGGCGGATGCTGTCGAGGAAGACGCGGCGGGCGGGGCCAGGGTGCGCGGCGAGGATCTTGGAGACGATGGCGATGCGGTTGTGCTCTTGCCCGGAGAGGCGGTTGTCGACGACGAGGTTCAGTGGGGTGGAGCGCCAGATGTAGCGCCACCGGGAGGAGAGGATGGCCGTTCGGGCGGCTTCCTTGGCTCTCGGGAGCAGGGAGATGATAGATCCGAGGATCTCGTCAGGGAGGCGGCTGATGAGGTCGAGGTTTCCCTCGCCGCCACCACTGACGTCCCTGCTCGCCGGAGGATCTTGCGGATCCGGGTCGTCCTGCCTCCGCTTCTTGGACGCGGAAGCCGGCGCAGCATTGTCCATGGCCGCCGCCGCCGCCGCCGCCGCAAAGGATGAGCAAAATGTCAATTTGTTGGAGAAGAGCACGAAGAAACAGACAGTGATGCTAGTCACGCCGTAACATGCGGCTGCTATCAGCCCTTCATATCATATCCAATGGTTACTGTCACTTCAAAGTAAAACAGCTTGCACACTTAGACATCCATCTAACATTCTGTAATTTTCGGTTAATTATTTAGATGGCGCATATGTTTCCAGCCGGCCAATGAAATTTGTTCCTCCCTGCAAAAAAATTTGTTTTTTGTTCATAAAACAAATGTATTTTAGTGTTAAATAAATTCATTGGAAGTATAACAAAAAATGATACTGAGTCCATCCATATTACTTGTTGCTTAAAGGAATCCAACGATCAGAAACTCTTCAAAGTAAAATAATATTCACACTTAGGTATTCATCCAACACTAGCTGATAGTTCCTGCAGGACAAAAAAATTATACTGAATAATTTCACTCATTACAGATAAGGAAAAATGTTACTAGTAAAAAAAGAAAAATGTTTCAAATAAATATTTGGATGCTTTCAACCATTAAAAAATAGAAGCAGCAGTTTAAAAAAAAATTGATCTACAAACAACTGACTGTCAGTTAGTTAGTAACAAAAACAACTGCAATATATGTTGCATATACATTAGAAATATATAATTGTATTTTTTTCTAGATGCGCTAGGTTCCCCTGAGTCGCTCGCGTGAGCGAGTCAATTTAGGCGTGGTTGTTACTCCCTGGAGAATTAAAATGATCATCGTATAGAAATATATATGTATTAAACAAAACAATATTGCAGAGAAACTATCATGTACACTTCCATTCCATAAATATGTAAACAAGGGATAGTCGACGGCGAAGACAACACTTGCAATTATAGTCAACGACGACATTTACAAGCTAAAAAAGATAGAAAAAATAAAAACAAATGGAAAAACGAATGTACAAATAGACAAAAAAACTCGTTGACTAAGACTTCGCGAAGTTTCTGTCAACCGAGTTTTAGCGACACCGTTTATCTAAAGGGCAATGCTGGGAGTCGATCGACCGGCCCAAATGTATTTTTTTTGTACCGTTGCAGCAAAAATCGTCGTACAATTGTCACGGGTCATAATCACCATTATGTGATAGCAACAAATTTAATCGTTGGTGGTAAAATTTTCATTGCATGTTACAGTAAATTTTTAGCGAGTCGACACCGACCACATTTCATTATTTTTGTTGTAGCAAAAAGCGAGTGTCAGTGGTAGTGTTTTTTGCTGCCCGTTGCAGCAAAAAAAAACTTAGTATCATCGTCGGCAGCCACACAATCTTAAATGGATGTATTTTAGCACTAAAATCATTCCTTTAAGCAACAAGTAATATGGATGGACTCAGTATCATTTTTTGTTATACTTTCAATGGATTTATTTAACATTAAAATACATCTAAATACATTTGTTTTAGGAACAAAAAACAAAAAAAATGCGGGGAGAAACAAATTACATTGGCCAGCTGAAAACATTTGCACTATCTAAATAATTAACCGAAAAATATAGAATGTTAGATGAATATCTAAGTTTGCAAGCTGTTTTACTTTTTTTTTGAGGGAACACAGTACAACGCAGACACTCACATACACGAGTATACACTCACCCCTATGAACGCACACACGCACACCCTACCCCTATGAGCATCTTCGCAAGCTGTTTTACTTTGAAGTGCTAGTGATCATTGGATATAATATGAAGGGCTGATATCAGCCGCATGTTACGGCGTGACAAGTCACCCGATCTCTGTCCGTACTAGCCCGAGTAAACTGAGCAGTTTGTTTGGAGAAGGAACGGCATGCCCATCAACTTGTTCGGCTCATGAGGCCTCCTCCAAATTGGTGCTTAGACGAAGTGCTAACCGTATTAAAAGGTTTAGTGTATTAAAACATGTAATGGCAAAATTTGCATACATTTAATAAATTAATTTTAGTTCTAACAATAATAAAATAAATAAGTGTATTCTAGTTAAATTTTAGCAAATAAAATATAAGAAGACTGAATTAGTGGCATTTATATTAGCATTTAACAAGACAAGAAAACGAAAACATAAAAAAAATACCAACAAAATCTGCACACAATTTGGAAAAAAATTAGGTGCATACCGTCTCCAAACCTCTTCCTGTGCGTACCCTCGCTAATCTACCGACACCTGTCCATCTGAGCCATCCCACGGCACGCGCTTCGCTCGCCCGCTGCAGGCGCTTTCCGCTCGACTCGTGCAGCCAAAAACAACAAGAATTTGCTCGGCTCCTCCATGGCGGAAGCCAGAAATCGCATGCGAGCAGAAATTGGAGGAAGAACTGGTCGCGACCACGACGACGGACTTGTTGCTGGGCTTCGGGTAGTCCTTTAACTCTACGCCATGGACGGTGGCGAGGTCTATGAGCAGCACCGCGGCGGGACGCCGGCGAGATTAATGACGCGCCGTGCACGCATTGGCCAGTCGACGTTGAGTCGCTCGGCGAGTACGCAAACCACGGCTGGCTCCGATACTAAACGACGAGGTTGAGGACGCAGAGACCATCAGAGCGGAGTCCATGGCGAGATTAGGAGCGATCGATTTGCCGGTAGCTGAGCCGAAAAGGAATTGAGCCGATGGAAGCACATATTCTGGCTGGGCGAACCGAGTGGAGGGCGGCTGGATTGGTTGCCGTGGGATGATAAGGTCGTACACGTGGCGGTAGATGAGATCAGGTATGCACGGATCACCGTTTGGAGACGGTCTGCATCTAATTTTTTTTCCACAATTTACACTTAATTTGCCTTTTAATCATATTCAAGAATAAAATATAATAATATATTTTTGATTTTTTAATAAGAATAAAATAAATTAGTGGCAATGGTATTGCCGTTACCACTTAAGAAGATTAAATAGAAACTAATTTTTTAATTACTTTTTCAAAAAAGAACAATTTATTGTAATTTTTATTGGACTTTATGAAGAAAGAAAATGAAAATAAAATAAATAGATGAAAACAATTGTGCACAATTTCCAAGTAAATTGTACTTGGTGATTAAGAAGTTTCCTTAGAAAGTATTTTTTTAGTGGCATTGGTATCACCCTTAATTAAGAAATAAAATTAAATAACAACTGAAATAAAATTATAAAATGAAGTTTTCTAAGAAATAATAAATTCATGGCATGGGTAATACCCTTTACACAGAAAAAGGAAATGAAATAAATAAATAATGAAAAAAATCTAAGTATGAAGGAGTTAGTGACATTGGTTTTATTCTGTTAGAAGAAAGAAATATTTTAAAGAAATTGCACATAAATTTGCACTTCTTATAACATGCAAAGAATAAACATATAATACTGAAATTTTTGCACTCTAGTATAATTTACAATCACGTATACTATGCATGTATACTCTCACACACACAATAATCAATGAATTAGTAGCATCGATGTTACCCTTTAAGAAAAAATAAAAATATACTTGCCAAGGAATTGTGGAAGTCCTTCTCAGCTCCTCTCACCGGTTACCGCGCAGGTACCATCCTCCCCTGCGGATCGATGTCGTATGTGGTGATGAACCAGGGCTAGTATTCATCCAAATGCCCGTACCATTTTTACTTTTTTTCTCCCCTCTTTAAATAAATGGACATATACTCTATAAGGATAATATAAGGGCCATACGAATAAACCCAACATCATTCTTGAAGCGGTTGCTTCACATGACCTTTGAATTTGGCATGCTTTCTTTGGCAATGCCTGGGTCTCACAATGATATTAATGTGTTGCAGCGGTTTTCATTGTGTGCTCGGTTGGCTGAAGGACAAGCTTCTCTGTGCAACTATACTATCAACGGGCATGACTACAACATGGGCAACTATCTGGTTCACGACATCTATCCTGCATGGACGACGTTCATCAAGACCATCTCTCAGCCAATGGGTCAGAAAAAAACTTACTTTTTTTAAAGAAAAAATGGCTAGAAAGGATGTGGAGATGGCATTTGGAGTGCTCCAAGCTCGATTTGCAGTTGTCCGATGACCTGCAAAATAGTGGGGTCCGCAGATATTGCTGAAGTAGATGACGTGTTGTGTGATCATGCATAACATAATCGTGATGGATGAGGGTGAAGGTGTTGCCAAAAATCTAGACTTTGAGAATTGGGGTGATCCTATTGAACTTCCACCTCAGAATCCAACCACATTTGATGAGTTTGTGGAATTGCATCAACAAATTCGACACCATGCAATTCATGAGCAGCTCAAGAAAGTTCTTATTGAGCATTTCTGGATTTTTAAGGGAGATAATTAAATATAATTTTAAGTTGAATTGTAATGAATTTGGATAAATTCTATCTAAATTTGGCGTATTTTGTTGAACTTTTGATGAACGGATGCGCTAAAGGTTGGATAGCCTGCTTCCGCATTAGTGTCCACGGACCGGTCCCCGGATGGATGCGACGTCCGTTTTAGGGATCAACATTGGAGATGCCCTTAGCCAACAAGCTACCATATGATTACTTTAATGGATCGTATGTAAATCATCCGATAAAAGGTAAATTAAATAAATATAATAGCTCTCTATTTTAATTTGGAGCTTGTTCAAGGATTATCAATTATTCTACATATAACTTTGCTTTTTCACCTTATTTATTACATACCACATCTTTACTATGTTGTAAAGTCAAGTTTACCAACATCTATTTTACAAAATTTTGAAGATGCCCTTGCGTGTACTCCTTCCGTTTCAAAATATAGTGTATCCTCGGTTTTCGTGCTTGAACTTTGACCATAAATTTAACCAACGAGACAAACTGTGTCGGAAGAAAAAATTATAGCAGTGAATTCGTATTCGAATGAAGTTTTCAATTATATAGTTTTTACTCCCGCCGCAATCGATCTCGTTAGTTAAATTTTTAGTCAAAATTGAATCTCAAAAAATGTGAACGCACTACATTTTAAAACAGATCGGGTACTATACTATGTACTAGTACACAGAGTACTGACAAGAACAAGACACCCGAGTGTCACTGCAAATCTGCAATGAAGTATATTTTTAGGTACTGTATCTGCAACGAACTACTTGTATTGTTCTATGTATCACATGACGCACATGACCGTCCCTTTTTAACTACCGACTGTTGCAGAGGATCAGTCAGCAACTTGTTTTTTATTAAGCTAATTAACCTGATGAGAATCGATCTGTCTGCAGTCACCGATCAAACCGCGATACACATCAGTGCAGTGCAGAAAGGTATAGCACCACGATCGATTTTGTCTATGGCTTCTCATGGCGATGAGGGATCACCGGAAGGCACGCGGGAGGCGCCGACGCACGCCGGCATGGTGGAGCTGGTGCCGGCGCTACCATTGGAGACGCGGTGCCCTCCGTTCGCGCTTCGGAGGTACGCCGGGTTCTGGCTTCCAGAGGGGGTGCTCAGGCGGGGACTCCCGACGGTGCACGCCCGGTTCTCGCCGAGGCCCGCGGACGTGCTCCTCGCCAGCTTCCCCAAGTCCGGCACCACCTGGCTCAAGGCGCTCGCCTTTGCCACCGTCCACCGCGCTGCTCACCCGCCGTCGTCCGACGCTGACCACCCGCTCCGCGGCCGCAACCCGCACGACTGCGTCCGGTTCCTCGAGGTCGACTCCGCGCTAGCGCACACGGACGTGGACGCCGTGGCGGCTGAGATCGAGGCGCTCCCTTCCCCGCGCGTCCTCGCCACGCATCTGCCCTACTCCCTTCTCCCCGAGCGCGTCGTCTCCGCCGGCGGCCCCCGGATCGTGTACATCTGCCGGGACCCCAAGGACGCGCTGGTCTCCTCGTGGTTGTTCACCAGGAAAGCGTCGGCGACTGCCGGAGTGGACTGCGGCTCCTACTCGCTGCAGGAGGCGGCGGAGCTGTTCCGCGAGGGCCGGTGCTGCTGCGGCCCGCAGTGGCGGCATGTGCTCGAGTACTGGCAGGCGAGCCGCTGTCCCTCCGACGGCGGCGGCGGCGGCGGTGAGGTGCTGTTCCTCAGGTACGAGGAGATGTTGCGCGACCCGGCGGGGAACCTGAAGACGATGGCGGAGTTCATGGGCTGCGGCTTCTCCGAGGAGGAGGTGGCCCGAGGAGTGGTGGAGGAGATCGTGGATCTTTGTAGCATGGAGAGGCTCAGAAACATGGAGGCCAACAGGGATGGGCGGCGGAACGAGTCCGGCATCAGAAGCGACGCTTTCTTCCGGAGGGGGGTCGCCGGGGACTGGAGCAGCCACATGTCGCCGGAGTTGGGGAAGATGCTGGACGAAACCGTGGAGGATGCGCTCCAGGGGTCTGGGTTCAGCTTCTCCGGCTCAGATCCGGCGAGCCACTGACCAAGGGCAGTAGTGCGGCAAACACCAACAATGCCATTGCCAAGCACGCCTTGGAACATCATGTTTTGGGGGCGATCCATGGTTTGAGGCGCGAGTTATAATTCCGGTTTCTTGCTTGAGTTAAAACAGTATAGTTCGATAACTCATTTCAAATGTTTCCTTCTCAAGTTTCCGAATCATTTCAGTTCTACAATTTGGGTCTTCATGTAGTACTATTTACGCTGATGCCCCTGGCATTCTACCTATTTACATTTATGTACTGCTCGACTCGATCTTGTTCGTATGGGTTTGTTAAATTTTGTTTGCATGTAATTTTTTGAATTTGTTTGTATGGATTTAGTGTGGTGCTTAATCTATAAAGCGGGTATCAACATTTTTTGGTTATTTAGTGGTACTAAGTAAATACAATTCTGAGAACTGTCAAGTGCATTTCAACGTTGAATGAATTTGATATGGATTTTAGTCATGATTAGTAAACCTATAAATTCATTTCAAGTATTTTTAAAAATAATTCAATTTTAATTTAATTAAGACCATGATTTATTTGATTGTTTTTTTTCAAATGCATTTCAACATTTCAATACATTTTTATCATGATTCAATACAGTTTCAAATGCATTTCAGTCAAATGTTTTATAATATTACTAAATCAAGGCTAAATAGCTTTTCAAAAAAATTGAACTGAAATTTGAAAAGAGTTGCACTGCATTTGAAAAATATATTATATGTATTGGAATAGACCCAATGATGACCGAAATGTGCTTCAAAAGATTTGAAATTTTCAAAATTCATTTCAAACATGTTTGTGATGTGTATTGAAATATTACTTAATCATGACTAAAATTGCACTTAATTTTGTTTTGAAATGTATTGAAATATTACTTAATAATTATTGAAACCAAGTTAATTGCATTTCTGAAATAACTAAATATTGTAATTTCTGAAAATTGAAGTCAAACTAATTAAAATTATTTTTATAATGTATTATTTTATAAAATCAAAATTTAAAATTATTATTTTATCTATGCACACTTGTTTATTGTGTATGTCTTTGTTACCCCTTAAATTACTATGTAATATTGTAGTGTATTCAAATAAATGGGATTATATCGTACTAATCTCAATGCAAAAACGAAACTACTACTCTGTTTTGTTCACAATTCTTGAGTACTCTCTTACCTTTAACATGCGATAGGAAGCGAAGCGTGAGCAAGCGCTCCAAAGTAAAGGCCAAACACTTCAGCCTAAGGGAAATGAACAAAGAAATTACAAGGTGAGGTGCCCTAGGCACCCCATATAGAAAGAAGGGTCAAAGAATTTGGACCTGTTCGGTGCTTGTTTGGTGTTGTGCCACCAAAAATCGGGGCTTGAAGCTCTTGCCTTACCAACAAGCCGACTACTGATGGTTGTTGGTCACGACTATTTAACAAAAATGAAGATGCAAATTTTATTTCACATAAAGGGGTGTGCATCGAATTCAACATCTTGACCATAAAATATGAAATATATTTTTATTCCTTAAAAAAAGAATAAACAACAACCAACCAATGAATGTAACCATTTTACTAGCAAAAAAGACAATACACCGACTGTGCGATGTAAAATTGAGGCCACATTATTTATAAAACAATAATAACCAGTGTGAAAAAATAAAATAAACATAAATAAAATTATGTTGCTCAAGATTTTACGGTTATTTCTTCTACAAGTTTTTTAGGCGTATTACTTCTACAAGTAGAGTGAGAAACCAGACCGAAGAAACTTATTACTAGACGACTCCCAGGCTACGGGCAGCTCGGCCCAGCCCAACCGCCTCCTTAGTTCCTTTCTCCGCAGTCGACTCCCAGAGCTCTAGCGCGACCAACTTTCTTCTGTCTGAGGAGGACGGCCGCGACCACCTCGACCCCGCCGCGCCTTCGTCGCCGACCCCCGCGCCTCCACCTCGGGAAGCAAGGTACCATCTACGCACTCGCTCCTCCTTTGCTCTGAACTTGAGGGCATACAGATACAGGCCGAAATTTCTGCCCTTGAACCCCAAATTCGACTAGGGTTTGTGACATTGCGGGCGACCTGCAGCTCCTCCAGCCCCCGTTCCGCTTGATTCGTCCGGCCGGCGGCCGCCGCTCAGTTTCGATCTCGGCCCCCCAACCACCACGCGCCATCTCCAGGCCATCCCCTCTTCCCGTGCCGGAAGCCTTCCCCTCTTCTCGTGCACCGGAGTCCGGAGGACTTGCTCTCTCTCTCTCTCAGCCGCTGAAAGGTCACCTCCAGCGCCGCTCGCCCCGTCCCTCTACTGCTATATATGCTGCATTGCTGCTGTTGCTTCTCCTCCTCCCGACCTCTGCTTTGTTGCAGCACCTCTAGTTTTCCTGTTACTGCTTGCTATGCTGGTGTTGCTGCCAACTTGTCTGCTCCTCCTGTCCTCTGCTTGCACCTTGCAATGTTATTGTTCACTGTCTATGTGTTAAATGCAGATGTCTACCGCTGCAAGTGCGCACAACCTCAAGAGGAATTCACATTGCATTGGGGATTTGGGGGTGGGAATTTGCAGTTTTGAAGTCTTGGTTGATCCATTAGACGTACAGACAGCACTAAAATACAAGTTCTTTTGCAGGGTAGCTAGTAAAATGCAAGTTGAATTGCTGGGAGCCTAAATGTAGCTACATGTACGTGGGTGTTGTCCCTAGTTAACCTACCAATTCGTTCTCGAGAGAACATTTCAATCAATTGACCCACCAAAACCCCGAAATTTTTGTAGGTTCTATTTCAGTGAGATAGTTCTGATCAGCAACACATTGTCGAGACCTGTTCTGAGGTGATACAAATTGAGACAAACTTGTTATTTCTCAGAATTTTGAGATATTAGTATTACTCTGTCCGATTGACTTGTTCTATTCTTGTCTTGATCTAGGTACAGGTACTTTGAGGCAGGGAAGTCGATCGAGATGGTGGCCAAGAATGAGATGTGGGTAGCTAAAGAGGGAGCAACGAGGGCACGGGCAGTCGATGACTCGAAGGAGATCAAGAGCTCGCTTGTGCACATTGGTGTGGTAGCTAAAGAGGGAGCAACGAGGGCACGGGCAGTCGATGACTCGAAGGAGATCAAGAGCTTGCTTGTGCACATTGGTGTGGTAGCTAAAGAGGGAGCAACGAGGGCACGGGCAGTCGATGACTCGAAGGAGATCAAGAGCTCGCTTGTGCACATTGGTGTGATGTTGTCGATCAGCGCTATCTTCATCCTCCTGAGCTTTCTCGTGCCGAAGATTACATGGGAGCACAACATATGTGCTGGCAGAACGGGATGTTCGCCTTCGCCTTCGCCGCAAAGTTCACCTGGATGCACCTAAGTACCTTTTACTGGTCCGTCCACAAGACCGAGTTTTCTCCAGTTTGAAGGGGGCATGGAGAGGAGGGGGCATGGGTTTAGGAGAATGTGTAGCTTGCTGTCCTCAAGTATCTAATTATGTAGAGAGGTATGCGATGATCATGGACTCAGGAATCTTAATCTCCTGTTGCTCTGAGCCTTTGGCTTGCGTGATTTGTTAGATGAAGATTACTCAGGTTTAAGATGGTCTATGGTAATGTGGTTGCCCAGCTATGGTGAGTGCGTTGCTGTTTAAGGTCTCACTCGATAGCAACACTTGGTAGTTAGATTGTGTTTTGTTATGGCCTTGAATATCTAATGATGGCATGTTCTGTTATGACATGCATATTTTGATTAGCTTGGTATAATGCGTCAGTAGTCAGTTCATGGTTGTGAAATTACTTCCATGTGAACTCATCCTCCTTCACCAGGAACTCATGTGGACTATCCTACAATATGAAAACTTGTGGGTCACTTCTGAAAGGCAATTAACCAATGGGATTTTTGCTATGTTGGGATTTTATGGTCCAAGAAAAGAATATTCTCAAAGGATTATACTAGAGGGTAATGCAGGCTTTGTCGCGCCATCTTCGGTCGTGGATTTTTACATTCTGCACAGAGGCCCAGGCCCTTATATTCTCCGTACAAAAACCCAGATCCTTATAAACAGGATCCACTTTGAAGAAAAAACATCCGGGCTCTCCTAGACCTCTATTTCTATAGAGCTTAGTAATTGCAAGGATACATTGAGGACCTTATAATTATAGATGAAAGGGCAACAAATCAAACAAGAAAAGTGTGTCGCTAGCTGCAATACACAACAGAACATTGAGAATTTACAATGTGCAATATGGAGAAAACAGATAGTTTGTGCCAACTTAAAAAAACATTTCTTCTACTTTGAGCAGAACATGATATGAAAAAAAAGCAGACTATTACAAGTACCGATTTATTATTAACTCTTTTTATGTTTATTATGTATATATCTCTTCCCTTTAATTTGTCTAGCAGAGTCCCAATGCCAGGTTAAGCTTGTGTGCTTGCAGGAAGGACAACTTGCACTCTGCACTCCTAAACTTGTTTTCTGCGTCAGCATCAACACCTGCGAATACGAGCAGCTTCCTTCAGTCTGATGCTTGATGCATCTATGTCCCATATTATTATTTTTTCTACTGACTTCAGTTCATCAACACTGTGTTCTGTTACCCCTGTGGCTAGTATGGCTGATGCATCTGCCAGATCTTACTGGTGCATATACCGTTGACCTCTCCTTGCTCTGAAGCAGCATACAAGTACAGTTTCAGTTATTTACTATGTCCGTCCATGTAGAATAAGGAGACTGTGATCTCAAAGGAACTCTTCCTTTTAATGTTAGATTAGAGCAGTCTGCAACATATTTGCAATTGTGAACAAGAGCCGACTTCTTGAAATTTCATAAGTGGCCAAGCAGTAGAACCACAAGACTTCGACTCAAGCAGATCAGACGAAATAACTGCTCTGCATAAGGGAAGCACTCTTCTAACCACACAAAACAAAGATCCGAGTCGCTTAGAAGTACATGCTCTAGTTAGAACTGCTATAAGGTACTAGAGGAAATACTTCACACTACTGCTCTTCCTTGATAGTTGATGCCACCCAGGCCACTTAGGTACAATCCATGAGTCTCCTTGTATCTTTCTTCTTCAAGCTGCATTTCTGTTTCAAGGGAAACATATCAAAGGTCAGCATGGAGATAATTAAGTATCTAAATATCAAATGAACAACAAAGATAAGTGTCTAGTACACCAATAGTAAGTACCATGCACCCTTGAAAGTCAAAACAGCATTTGTTCCAACGAAGATTTTTAAAAGTTCCAGGAGTATATGTTAAATGCCTTTATAACCCAGACATGCAACTTTCCATTATAAGTGTGCACTCCAGTCAAACAAAGCTCTGATAATAGAAGGACAAATGCCATGCAAGCACAAATTACCCGCAGTTAACTTGTATTATGCACTAGAACGAATTTTTTCACTGTGGTATATCTGAATCAGGAATCAAGCATAAGAAATATATAATCCGCTAAGCAAGCATGCTTAGAAAGAAACATTCTGAAATAATAAATAATATCAGTGTGCAGTCCAGTCAAATTACCCAAAATTAACTTATATTATCCACTTACCCCCAATTACCATGCAATGCCATAGAAGGACAAATGCCATACAAACACAGATTACCCACAATTAACTTGTATTATCCATTGGAAGGAAAATTTTCACTATGGTATATTTGAATCAGGAATCATGCAAAAGAAATATACAATCCACTAAACAAGTATGCTTAGAAAACAACATTATGAAAAGAAAAAACATGGGTACATTTGTGTAGGTCCAAGTTTTAGTTTTGCACTTAAAGGCATCTGATTGTTTAGAAAACAGTGATGCAGCAGAATGATGTTCCAAGCTAAAAAACAAACAAGCCATGTTTCAGCACCACTAAAAATCTACTCCCTCCAATCCATATTAGTTTTTGCTGGCACGGATGTATCTAGATATATCCGTTTCAGCGACAATTAATATATCAGAGAAGTAATAATTATGAGGTTGTAATTAGGAAAAGAATAAATTCAGAAGAATGACATATGCTTGTTGAAATATAAATATATTGCCTAGCCTCTCTCCATCAATTCGAACTTTTGGAGTAACTGGCTGGTGCATCAATTCAATATGGTATCAGAGCCAAGAGGTCTTGAGTTCAAGACCCTGCCAACGCAGTATTAAAAAATTGATTCTGCGGCCTGCACCAAACCCACGCTAAGGACTAAAATAGCCTAGACGTGAGGGGGAGCGTTGAAATATAAATATATTGCCTAGCCTCTCTCCATCAGTTCGGACTTTTGGAGTAACTGGCTGGTGCATCAATTCAATAATGCTACCAGAACAAGCGTTAACAAAGTTAACCATTCCCTGGATCATTCTCAATGTCATAGTCTGATACTCCAGAACATGTATAGCAAATGGCAACACAACCATCAACACTGTCAAATGTAATTCTATAACTAGTCCTGAGTTCATAAAACAAAATATTCTTCTATTGATATCCAAGCAGATTCTTTGACTTAGGGGGCCATCATATTTAAAGGGATTCTTCTATAATCTTTTAGCGACCACGAAACAACTCCAACCACTACCACTCTATTTTCTCTTATGTATCCACGGTGTCCTTATCAACTAGCCAATCAAGACCCTCATCATCCGTGAAATACCCCTAGTACAAAAATGTGTCCCAATAATGATAAGAAATGAGCACCTTCATTATCACAATATACAAGTGATTTCAGATAATTTTACAGCAAAAGCACTCTCCAGTGTCTCTTAACTAGTATTGTTAAAATATCCTAAGGAACCAATGATATAGCTAACACAATTTTAAAATAGTATGATAGACAGTATACATTGCAAAACTATGTAATCTCAACAAGAGCGGTATACAGATCATCTGAAGACCAGAAGACAAACCTTGCAGGATCATACTTGAGCGCAGGGAATGTAGGAGGCCAGATCATCATAAAAGGATGGATATCACCGAACCGAGCACTTCTCTTTTCATACACTTTCCGCAGTGTCCTGCACTTGATATCCAAGTGCAGTACGCATACACCCATCTGCAGGAACACAAAGTCGCCATAGTCCACCACCTGGTTCATGAGATATACACCAGAAGAATCCTTGACTGTGGGATCTGACTTCCTCAAATTAACACACATTTCATGCAGACAAATGCTATCGACCAACAACCAGTTGTTGTCCCCCTTGCGGACCCAGATGCAAAGCTGAAACTCCTCAACATGGATGAGATATACTCCGGATGAATCACTGGCCCCTGACAACATGGTGGTGCCTCTGCTGTTGCCATGCTCCACTCCTCGTGGAAGCTGAACCGTGGAGAAACTCGAGGTCGTCAAATCCAAGACAAGAATGTCGGCTCGGCCGGCGGCTATGTAAATTTTACTGCCGACGAGCACAGCTTTTGGCGTTGAACGAGGACGAGGGAGTTGGTCCATGTCCAAGAGATGAATCCCGCGCCAAGAACCATCCTGCATCATATATACGTGCATCCTAGATTCTTGGTTGCCGACGGTAGACTCCACATACAAGTAGTAGAAGGACAGGCCATGGCCATCCCCTTCCTTGGAGAGGACTTGTCTGAAGATGCAGGAACTGCTGAAGGGGAGTTGAGGGAGCGATGGAATGATGGTCAGACCTCTATCACGGCACATAGGGCGGATCACCCCAAGCGATCTGTTTTCTTTGTGCAGGGTGACGAGTAAGCTGCCGTTCCGGCAGTCAAGAACGTCGGCCAGTAACCTCCGGTATGCGCTGAACCTTGCGCGGCGGACGACGGCGGCGAGCTCCGCGGGCTGGGGCGACATCGGGATGAAGGATGGCGGAACGGAGAAACAGTACCTGTCGTAGGTGTAGAAGCCGAGGAGGCGGGGCGGGTGGAGCTCGCGGAAACGGCGGAGGAAGGCCGGTTCGGAGGCGTGGCCTAGCCAGCGCTTGCAGACGAGGGCGGCGCGGACGAGGGTGGTGGGGAAACCGACGCGGAGGAGGATCTCTACAAGGAGATCGTCGTCGTCAAGCACCTTGGATACGGCGGCCGTAGCCGGCGGCGGCGGCGGCTTCCTCTCGCATTCCTCCATTTCTGTGGGTTTGGTTGGTGGGCTAAGAGAGGGGATGGAACAAGGTTGACTGACGACGACGAAGGAAGAAGAGAGAGGCACCGTACCGCACAGGATTTCGAGGTCATTTTTTGCGCGCTTGAGAGTCGCTACGTGTCGTTTTGTGTGAAATAAAAACTATAGATGTGCGGGCGACTGTGGTTGTATGACTACGTATGGCTCTGTGGTTACGCGTGTGTGGCTGTGGCTGTGACACGGATTATGGTTCGGGCTGTGGCAGGAGCTGTAATTAAAAATTACGGCTGTGGTGACTGAAAATAATGGTTGTGACAGGGATTGTGCCTGAAAACCGTGGTTGTGTCTCGAACTGTAGCTGAAAACTGTGGTTGTGCCTCGAACCGTGGCCATGGTTGTGGTTATGCGTCCGAAAGGCGTCACGTCCAAAAGGCGTCACGACGATTAAGGCACATCCAAATCTGGCCCATCAGGCCTTTATGGGCAGTTGTTGATGAACGAAAGAACCCGGAATCACTAATTGAGTATTCGTTGCATGAATATAAACCATTTTTCCTTAAATCACATGAATGCTTTTTTCACATCGTGTATACATTGTTTATAATATCACAAACATTTCTTGAAACATGTGAAGATTTTATTTTTAATTGTCACATACTACATCTTTTGAATTGTGTGAAACCTTTCTTAAATTTAGCCAATTTTATTTATATTTGTATAAATATTATTTAAATGTCATGGAAATAATTCAAAGCCCATAAATGGTTTTCTAAATGTCACAAATTTTATATTTGAATTCTATCAACGTTTTTTAAGTTGCTCATCAGTATCTTTTATTACACTGCATTACATTTTTGTAAAATAAATAAAAAGCAAACAAAAAGTAATTAAGGAACATGTCCTTATTAGGCCGGCCCACTAAAGTTTAATGTCGGCGTTGCGCTCCGTGGGTTGGAGGATGAGCGTGCTACAGTTCCAAGGCCTGCTACAACAACATTTGTTCCTACAGAATACACACGATCAGCGTGACCCCATGCACGAGAAGGTCCTCGGTCGATGGTCAGACGCCAAGCAATACAAGACTCTTTGGAAGACAAACTGACGTTGCAAGCAAAGTTTCATGTAGCAGGGGCTTAGGGGAGTTAGGGGCAGGCCGCTAAGTGTATGGATTCAGATTTATTTATTTTGAAACGGAGGCAAAAGCTTTGCCTCATCGATTAATTAAGAAGAGAAGAATTGTCCAATTAATTTACGGAAAGTCGGGCGAAAACCAATACAAACGAACCACTCACATGGCATGAGACCCTACACCGCACATGCGGCCCTTGCCAAACTCTCTGAATGCACTACATCCACAAACCTCAACATTGTTACTACGCCATGTGAGGCTCGATGAGAACACCTCTACACAAGACACCAGGCACCTCCAACCCACAACGGCAACCCAATCCAAAAGGACGAATCTAGATACTTAGATCATCCATCAAGCACCCAAAGACGTCTTGAGTATGGCGCCATTGTTGCCTTTGTCCACCTTCTTTTGTTTACCCCTTATTGGCGTTCGCGTAAGGAGGCAAGCAATTGACCTGCCTAAACTAGGTCTACCAACCTCCATGCTGGTGAGCAAGTCACAAAGTTTCTTATCTGGATTTGGAGTAGGTACCAACACGCTTGGCCCAATGGTCATGCCCTCACTGGTATCACATGCTCGATGGTTGAAGACGAGGAAACATCTACAACCTCACGCTCCACGACGACGGGAGGTAGGTTGGCTGACACCTCACGCCCAATGAACTTAGTTGAGCAAGGGATTGCTATGTCCAAATACCAATCTCCTCGGCATCAAGTATTTGGCTAGTCTCCAAGGGTGATGCCGGTGATGAAGCCATAACCGAGATCTCGAGGGGATCAACCTTCGGTTGCTCGGCGGACAGAGGTAGAACCGAGCACTCACATAACTTCCGAAGCTCGGGCACGACCTGCAGCACTGAAGTCACAACCACATCAAGGTACAATCCCTTAGAGGCTGACGACGGCGAACTGGCTCTAGCACGAGGGGAGAAACGACCATAAAGCCTGGCTTCCCTCTCAATCTCAAAGTTGTCATGAGACACAACCAAAGGGTTCAACACAGGTGGCGCCGGAGAGAGCCCACTCAATGCAGCCTCAGCTTGCTCCGTGAAACTCTCCATCCCCAACGTCCAACCTTGCATGGAATCAATGACATCACGCAAAGGTTGGACCGTCTCCTCTAACCGAAAGGAAGTCATACCAAGGATCTCAGAATGCAACAACTCGGCCTGCCTCTCCAAGGCGGAACGCATCGAGGTATCCATGAAGGCCACAAAGCCAGTAGGAGCAAAAACAATAGATGCCCAAGAATCACGACAAAACGTCTTCGGGAGGGGCGAGGCTTCTTTTTGGACCATGCGTGATATGGATATATCAAGACTTAGTTTTAAGTGTAGATACATCCATATCTAGATGAATTTGCGACACTTATTTTTGAAACGGAAGAAGTACTTGTTAATAAAGATTGTTTCGTGAATCACCATAATGCAGAAGCTAGGGACAGGGTGAAACTGTAACCCTTTAAAAATTTCAGGATGTAGTTCAGGTGCATTCACATATGTGAAAAATTACTGCAAAGCACGGCTTATTATGTGTCCATTCAGTTTGCTAACCGGTTCAGTTTCAGGCCTACCGGTTCAGCTTATAACGATTGGTTGGCTGGGCAACCAAGTGAAGCGACGGCAGAGACCAAAGTTAGGTGAGTGGCAGCACGTCGGCGGCGCTCAGGAGCCGCTGCCATGGCCGCGATGCCTCACCAATAGCCCAAAAGGGTCCGAAACAGTTTGTTCGTTCATCAGATTGACATGGACCACAGGACAGGAGGAGATCACCCTGTCTGCCAAGGAACCAAACCGTTGTTATCAGTCATCCTTCCTTGTACTTTTTACCTGCGTCATGAGTTGGACTGCACCATGATGTTCAGGGCAGGGAGAGAGGGAGTGAGCTGCCAATATGATTATGAACTCATCAAAGACAGACAGAGAGAGGTGCATACATAGTAGAATTCTGTTTGCCTGGTCGAGAGCAAGTGCAAGATGGGAAGATCCATATGATCACATTCATGAGCCAACCCCCTATTATGATCTTCACATGTTGTGTTGTGCAACAAACCATGATGCTTGCTATGCCAGTGGTGAAGGGGAGTTGCCCATTTGCCAGGCCATTCATGTGTGTGTGGTTGAGCTCTGGCAGTTAAGCGCCGACCCAAAAAAGAGGTTGCCACCGGCACCGGCGCCACCGCAAGCACACCATTATTAGCCCATTGACTACGACTACTAGATCTTGGTTAAACTTTTTGCATGGTGATCCACTCTTTTCTCCTTTCTCCTTAAAAAGCTGATCATTGCTGCAATGCAAGGTGATGATATGATGATGATGCTTTGGTTTTGGTTTTCTGTTACTCCGTGCGATCAGGATTACTTATCACTAAAATAAATGTATCTGGCTCTTTAATACTCACTCCGTTTCTTTTTACTTCGCATATAAGATTTGGTCAAAGTCAAATTTAATAAAATTTGACCACATTTATATTAAAAAGGATCAACACCTAATACATCAAAGTTATACCATATGAAAACTAATATCATGATGCTTCTAATGATATTGGTTTCATATTGTGGATGTTGATAGATTTTTTCTATTAAAGTGATCAAAGCTTATCAAACTTGACTTTGACCAAATCTTATATGCGAAGTAAAAAGAAACGGAAGGAGTATTAGAATTTAACCGATAAATAATTCCGATCAAAGGGAGTACTAAGGAAAACTGATGGCACCACCGCAAGCACATCATTATTGGCAGATTGACTAATACTACTAGATCGATCTTGGTTAGTATTGCTAACTCCATCACTGCCTGCTATTACCAAAGCATGCTGTAAAAGGTTTCCATGACATGTTTTTGCATGGTGATGCACTCTTTTCTCTTTTCTCTTTGAGAAAGGTGATCACTGCTGCAATGCAATGTGATGATATGATGATGATGCTTTGGTTTTGGCTTTCTTTTACCAGGGGGGAAATGATGCTCTGGTTCATGATAAGGTAGCAGATGCTCTTGGTCCCAAAGCTGGACATAATAGTGATTACAATCTCTTCTAAAAACAACAATAATGATAATTAGTGGTCAGTCTCAGTCAGTTCTTGAGAACAATATGAGTGGAAACTTTTTGGTCTTGCTTCTCTCAACTATTTTTCCCTTTTTGTTTACATAATGAATCCTCAATTCAACTGGTACTGCAAGATGTGTTCGTAAAAAAAAAAAGAGGTGACCGATCACCAACCCGAATGATCAAGATTCTCTTTTTATCCTTTGTCAAGGCTCAAGAGTAAACTAGTGCAATGGTTCAGAATCAAGATAGAAAAACAGGGAGGGAATTGAGTAGACTACTACTGCTGTCCAGATCTGTACTAGAGTACAATTTTGCACGTTTGACAGATCTGTCCTTATCTCTCTCACTTTCTCTTACAAAATGTTATATATATGACAATTTTTGGATCATGGCACTTGCACGTCAGAACAGTTTAAAAGAGACCCACGGCCTGGCTGTACCAACCGAATGGAGTCATGAACTACTGATACCAATGATGATCATCCAGGCAGGATTGCTGGGATAGTCCTACTGCCACCGAGAGTGATTTGGCAACCAACTTATATCACATTAAGAACAAAGTGCAAAGTATTATGCATGTACAATCACAAGCTCTTCTTTTCTTTTCTTTTTTTCTGTATGAATGAACAATCACAATGTTGACTGACCAAGTTGTTCAATTTACAAACATGCTATAAAGTGTGAAGAATCTGATTGTGATTGGTATCATATCATAATAAAATGGTATAATCATCTTGTATAAACCATGTTGAACAATCATAGCAGTAGCAGGCAATGCAATGGAATGGCTGTACCGAGCTGCACATCAATCAAGCAGCTCATGGAAGCAACAAACAAATCATCAGTGTGAGTAAAAAACAGAAACAGAGCAGGCATCGGCGATCTTCAGAGGTGCAGCACGGCCATGGATTTGAGCCGGCAGGACATGGCGTCGGCCTCCGCAGCCGCGTTCTCCCGGGCGACGCGGCTCCAGCTCTGCCCGCCGCCGGAGACCTGGCACGCCGTCGCGAAGTCGAGCACCTTGCCGAAGATCCTGAACATCTCCACCGCGTAGATCCTGTCCTGCCCGGCGGCGAACACCGCGTTGGAGTCCATGGGCGCGTCCGGGTGCGCCGACGCCTCCGTCCACTGGAGCAGCGGCGTCGTGCCGAGGTCCAGCTCGAACACCTTCCGCACCACCTTGTCCCTCCGGCTCGCCGGGTCGCACCACGACACGCAGAGCATGAACAGCCGGGACGCGCAGCAGACCAGCGCCGGCGTGTAGTCTCGGAGCCGCGGCGGCGGGCGGGACGTCTGGACGACAGACCATGTGCCGGCGTCGAGATGGTAGGCCACGAGCGTGTCGGACTCGCAGTAGACGTAGAACGTGTCGCCGCAGACCGCGCCGGAGCACGCCAGGCCGACGTCGGTCGGGAACCCGGCGATCTCCACCCATTTGTCGGTCACCGGGTCGTATATCTCGCCGGACACGAGCGGCTCGTCCCATGGCCCGCGGCCGCCCACGGCGATCAGGCCTTGCCTTGCCTGAGCTGGCTGTTTCTCTTGCTTGGCAGGCTTGCTGTGACCGTGAGCTGGGACAGTGGACTCGGTGTCCTCGTTCAGCACATCCATGAGACGGAGCCGCCGGAGCGAGAGCCGGTGCGGGTCCTCGTACACAGCGGAGGTGCCTCCCAGCCGGAACTTGGTGCCGGCGTTGGCGCGCCGGACATGCTTCTCGGCGCGGGCGTGGACAATGCTGCGGGTGCTGGACATTTCGAACACCCCCAGCACGGGCCGGGACCGCGACGCCCGCATCGGGGCGGCCTTCCGCCACGCGCCGGAGAGAGGGCTGAACACCATGACACCCTTGTGGGTCTTGGTCTTGACGGAGCCGGCGCTGGACCGCCCGGACCGGCCGCCGACGACGTAGAGCTCGTCCCCTACACCGGCGACGGAGAACAAGAACCTACCTTTGAGCGGGGCCGCCCCGACCCGGCGCCAGCGGTGCGCGGCCACGTCGAGCGCGTGCACGGCCGTGGCGGCGGACGACGCGCCCCAGCCGCCGTCCGCCTCGACCCCGAACAGGAACAGCCACGGCGTTGTCGCCGCGCGCGGGCCCTCGCGGCGCAGCCGCAGCAGCTGGGGCGCGACCGTGAGGTCCCTCCACCGCCTGCAGGCGCAGCGCGCGGCCAGGAGCGAGGCCAGCGGCAGCCGGCTCAGCACCATCTCCAGCACGTCGTCCGGGAGCTCCGTCAGGGACGGCGCCTCCGCCACCGCATCGTCCTCGGCCCCAGGCGCCCGGCCGAGGCGCGATATTACGGCGGCCGCGGGGCCCTTCTTCCAAGAAAAGCACTGGAGCGCGGCGGGGACACGCTGCCCCTCCTCCCCCGGAACCCGGACCACCTCCGCCTCCGCGTTCCCGTCCACCGGAGCGCGTCGGCGCGGGGCGGGGTCGGCCTCGTCGCAGGCGCAGACGCGGCACCCGCCGGCGCCGCCGAGGGGCAGGCGGAGGCAGCTCCGCCTCCTCGTCCTGCCCCGTCCGCCACGACCGCCACGCTTGGGGGTGTCGCCGTCGGGGTCGTCACCAGCGCCGTCCTCGGCGCGCAGCAGGGCGGAGAGGCTGTTGCTGCCGGATCTCCGGAGCGCCGCCGGTCCGGACATGATGAGAAACGCAACCGGCAGGCGGGTGGATCGCTAGGTGGAGAAGAAGAAGAAGAGGCGGTGGTGGTGGGCGGAGGCGGGGGCGCGGAGGTGGAGGAGGACGGCGCGGAGGAGCGCGACGAGGGCCCTGGCGAGGGAGGGGACGGAGAGCATCGCGTCGGCCCCCGGCCGGTGTGGTGAGGGATGGGGGTTGGATTGGAGGACTATGTCGTCGGAGAGAGGGTGGGGGCGGTGGTTGGTTGGAGTGGGGGTTGGGGAAAGTGAGGTGGGGTTACGTGGGGGAGCCGAGAGAGTGGAACGGCTCGGTTACCGGTGGCGGTGGGAATGGAAGGAAACGCGCGTCGGCGGGATTCACGGGGCCTTTTTGGCCGCCGCCGGCGTGTAGCTCGTGTCCGGGAGCGAGTCGTGTCCGTCCAGTGCGTGCGTTGCAGGTGACGACGATGGGTTTGTGGATGAGCTGAAACGTGCGTGCATGGGGTTCCACCGTGCAGGTGCTGGCATGATCTACCCCTGTAGCAGGCTAGCAGCATGGGAGAGTATCTACAATTGAACCCCTTAAACATTTCCAAACGTTCCAACGGTTAATCGGTATCCTCATATCCAACTTATATATGGGATAAGTTTCTTTTCTAAAAAAGCTTATATGTGAGATTGATATAGAAGGTTCGGATGCGTTCGCCACGTCGATCTGGCAGTAGGGGCCGGCCTACAACCTATCGATTCAAAGCACATCTCTACGGTAGATGCGGATGCATTCTTGACGATGGGTCGGCGTGCCACCCGATGAAAGTCAGCGGGCTTTAAAACACGAGTGGTGAGAGGGAACCCTATCTCGTTCGCTCCCATTCTAATCTTCCTCCGCCTTGTCTTCTCCTCCTCTCCCTTTCGTAGTGGGAGCTATAACCATCATGGTTAGGAGCTAACGCCCCAGCGATGGGCGGGGCTATACGTAGAGATGTGGGAGGCGGAGGAGGCACGCGAAACGTGTCGTGTCACACGCATTACAGTTACTTTACCCTCGGATAACCAAGATCCGGAGGAGGAGGACACGAAGGCGGAGGAGGCCATGAGGGAGATGGAGGAGAAGGTGGATGATGAGGAGCTCGCCCAAGCCGAGGCGGGCGACAAGTTTGCGCGGCAGGATGCACTCGCGCTCAAGGCGATCAAACCATGCGCTATCTTTGACTGCATCTTCTCTAAGGTTGAGGTGGAAGCGAACCGCCGCATCATCCGCCATGAATGGGTGAATCTGGCCGCGATCATCGATGAACTAGTGGAGGAGGAGGAAGATGAAGCTCCATCCTCAACTTCGGCGATTGACGACCACGAGGCGAACGTGGAGGTCAACGAAATATCCGATGACAAGATTTAATGTTTTACATATATATAGTATTTGTATTTTTACGTTGCATATTTTGTGTAAAAAAGGAACTATCTATATGAGAATTATGGTTGTGGAATGCAACAAAATGAAACTGCCTGGGCACCATCCGCGAATGTAATGGACGCGTCCACATATGTTTAGAGGATCGGATCAACTAAATCCAGTTAATTGGGGCAGGATGCTCTGATGAGGTGAATCTCTAAGAGCAACTCTGTTGTTGAACGATCCATATCATCGGCCTTCTAAACACCATCATCATATTCATATTTCTATACCACTAAGGGCATATTAAATACCAATCTTTTAAATCGAACATTGTATTCGTTCATGGGCTGACTTAGATTGATCTACGGATGCGGATATGAGAGTCCAACTTTTACCACAATTGCCCGCCCACAATATAATAAAACTGATTAAATTGAAACAAAATTGAACATATTTTGTGTAAATTTAATATTATTTAGATAAATAAACAAATGGGGAGCAACTAGTCGCAAGGAATGGAGGCCGATGCAACCATAGATTTTTAGGGGTCCCAACGCAAACATATAAATAAACAAGGGGAATCATAGGGAGAGAACGTTCGCTCCAAGGCATGACAAAAATGAACGATTTGCATGGCAACTGCAGTATAAATGCATGGCAATTCAGAGTACACGATTTCCATAAAAATTCAAAAATGCAGCAAGTTGCCATGCGTTTATAATATAGTTGCCATGCATTTGTACTGTGAGTTGTCATAAAAACGTTCGCGTTTGCCATGTCCTGGAGCGAACGTTCGCTATAAATTGCCATCCATAAACAAATGGGGAGCAAACCTCAGGTGACCCAAAGGCCCAACCAATTCATTTGTATTTCTTTATACAAAATACAATTACGAGAAATGCAATTAAATAAAAATACATGTTAATAGAAATGTCATGTTCTAATTTTTTAAATAACATCGCCATGAGACTATATGAACTATTATTAAAACATTGCAAAAATGTCCATCTGACCAAGAATATACAATTACCAAAATATTTCCACGGAAAATAAATTGTAAAAATGACATATTTTAAATATGAAAATATGAAATTGCCATGAAAATATATTAAACACTATTAAAACATTAAAAATTCACATAAACCAAAAAATATACAATTAAAAATATGCCATCAATTAAAGGAGGAAAAAGCCTAACGATGGAAAATTTGTCCAATCGTTAAAATTACTATGTGACCAAGAAAAGTATAATGAAAAATTTCCAAGATATTGCGTGTTAAGAAAAACTAATATCCATGAAAATGGCCATCATTAAACAATAAATTTTTTCAAGCTAAAAAATAAAGGTCCAAAAGCTAAATTTGACTTTGTCAAAAAATTAATATGCCATGCTAAAGAAATTTAAATTGCCATGCTTAACAAATAAAATTGCCATGCGTACGAGAGTTAGACTTATCTATAAAAAAATATGTGCATGTCTATGACACATCTAGATATGCTTTAAGTAGTGCACATTTAAGTTCTACACCATCTAATAATAAAAGGAGGTGGCTTTATTAGTCCGTTTTTGTGACTTTGCAGAAAACCCCCTGGTATTTCAGAAAATACCTGCTGTCCACCATCAACCCAGAAAAAAGAGAAAAAAAAAACAACCCCCAGTCCACCATTAGCCCAGAAAAAAAGAGAAAAAACGACATATATATGTGGACCGAACTAAGCTATCAACTCTCCGTGTACATGGCCCGTGCGGAGTAAAAAATTGAAAGAGCGCCAGAATTCGAGCCGGTTTTATAATTTTGTATTATTTTAAATGCATTTGTGCCTTTTTAAAATATGTAAAGTTAATTTTACGTACATCATAGATATTTTATCATTAGATTAAAAATCCTGTTGTTTTGAACTATTTTTATTTATATTTATAAATACCGCTTTAAATATCACAAAAAAATGTTCACGATTTTAATTTTTGGTGTCATTCCTTCGAAAATCCTATATGTATCTAACTCACGAAAAAGTGTACCCGCAAAAAAAACTCAAAAAATGTGTTCACACGTTTTAATATTTTGTAATCTTTTAATTGCGTTTGGGCATTTTTAAAACATATAAAGTTAATTTTACTTACATCATAGGTATTTTATTATAAAGTTAAAATTTGCTCCTGTTGTTTTAAGCAATCTTTATTTTTATTAAAAGCTATTGCTCCAAATATCAGATATTTAATGTTCACGTGATTTCATAATCTTACATGTACATAACTCATGAAAAAGCGTAACCACAAAAAAACTCGCAAAAAGTGTTCACACACATTTAAATTTTGTATTATTTTAAATGTGTTTACGCCTTTTTAAAATAAACTCCCTCCGTTCTATTATTTTAAATTTACTCAAATTTGAACTAAACTCATGACAAGAATTTGGAACGAAGGGAGTATAAAGTTAATTTTACGTACATCATAGGCGTTTTATCATAAGTTTAAATTTTTCCTCCGTTGCAACGCACGGTGTCGGGGGAATGACCCCCGAGTAGGGTCACCCAGGAAAAACAATTCATCAAGACGAAGATCACCGACCTAATGACCACCGATCTAATCAAGGCCGAGCTGATCAAGACTAAGCAAGAAGTGGGCCAAGCTGTCCAGGTCGGAGGCCGATTGCCCCAAAGAAAGTGCAATCGGCCTCACCAGGAATCATTCGGCCGAAGTAAACAGAGCAACATCCGAGCAGAATCCTAGGTCGGACACCTGGTACAAAAGCATTCAATGCGCAATCCCTGAAGATCGAGACTGTCAGAGGCGTGCGGTCTCCTCCAGCGCCGATCACGCGGACAGATCGACATGCCTAAGTCTCTAGTTTCACTGTTCACCAGCAATGTCTACAGGATAGCGGCATGGCGAGCCGCAAGTCTACACCGGGTCATCCGGGAGAACACGATATGAGGACCCTAGTTTGTCTGAGGCTGACAGCTGGGCCCTCCCCTTTGTATATTTAACTTTGTACCCCGGGCTTGGCTTATAAGAGTCCCGGGTACCCCTCCTGCGTGAGGGACGACGGAACACTTATTGCAACTTCACCCACCATAGAGAAAACAAGGAGAGAGCAGAGCTTATAGCCCTCTTCTCCTCATCTCAAACAGCTCAAGGAGCATTCATAGTAGCCAGAGTTATTGCATATAGCTCAGCAGGACTAGGGGTGTTATCTCTACGGAGAGCCCCGAACCTGGGTACACCGTGGTGTCTCACCGTGTGTTCCCACTCTCGATTCCGGTAACAGCGACACTAATCTCGGTTTGTCCCCCTCTTTAGCCATCCCCATGACATCAGCTGTTATACATCGACGACACACGGAGATTGTTAGTTGATTTTATATAAAGATTCGTGTAAACATTTTTTTCCTTTCTAGTTAGATTGAATCACTTAGATATGCTCTAAGTAGTGTATATCTAGATGTGCCCTAGCAAATATGATAAACTAATGACTTGCATCGCATCTTTTGGTACAGACATCACCAAATAAAGCAGTAACTTTGTTTTCTCATCAAGTGCGCGCGGATCCACCACTTGGACACGTGGTTGGCAGAGGACGCGGTTATCAGCCGGCGGAAACTAAACATTTTCCTTTAATACTCCTTTCGTAAGTTTTTATAAGATATTTTAGATTATTGTTTTAGTGATTTAAAATGTTTTATAAAAATTTACATAGGTAATAGTACATATCAAATACAAGTATACAACAAGGAAAATCTGCACCAAAGAAAGGAAACCGGCCGAATCCCTAGACTTCTTCTACCAAGTAGGCAACGTCCGCCCAACGCACAGCAAACCTCCTCCTCCTCCTCCTTCCTTCTTCGCAGTAGGAGGAAGTAGTACCCCATCTCGGACCGGCCTGGCCCGGATTATATATAGACGAGGCAAGAGGGTCGTTCCTGCCCGAAAACACAAACCAAGGTACTAGCAAATCCCTCACGCATCGATCGATGGATCCCGCTCCCCAGCGCCGCCGGGACCGGGATCCAATATTTGGGATGGTCGGCTGGAAGATCCACAATCCCTCCAATCTGGAGCTCGACAATCTCTTCCGCCGCCCCGCCGACGACATTGCCCAACGACGACGTCTCTTTCCGCCGTCCGCCGGCCTAACCGACGAACAGCTCAAGGTAACGTACTACTGACCCCCTTCCTTAATTTGTAAACCAACAGAGAGTACATGGAATCTAACATGATTTTGATTTTTGTCCGTGTTGACGCTGAATTGCGCCCTACACGAACACGTCACGTGTACTCGCGGCGCCGAGGGAGATACTCCGCAGCTCGCACCGTGGGAGGCCAACCGGAAGCGCGATACGCAAGACAATCCGGTTGGATCTTTTTGAACCAGAAGCCCCAAGCCCTCGGGAGGGACCCCGTCAGAGAACTCGGCGACGATTGGCTGCCCTAGGTCTTCCTGGACGCCTCTGGAGCTTCGTGATTCGTCTTCCTGCAAGAACAAGAGTAGATGAAGAACGAGAAGAAAGAACACGGTAGATTAGATGTAAAGGTAGGGTTTGTTGTATTTTGCGATTGTGTGTTGTTTAAATCGGCCGTCACCTCATCTATATATGAGGAGGCTGGACTTTTCGTGCAAGAAAAGTACTTCAAATCCCGTCCAAATCTTTCCAAACATAACCGAATTCGGATTACAAGTGGGCCTGGGACAGCAGTTCGGTTTTCGGTACTTTTGGAGCTGTAAACGACCTCGGATGAAAAAACTCAAAACTTCAAAGTTGTAGCCCTCGGAATTTCCAAGAACTTTCATGTTGAACGTTTTTTGATTCGGAACCATCTTGAAAGGGTTTTGAGCCGATTTCTAACTCAGGTCGGAGAAAAACGCGAATCTGGAAAGTCTTCCCGAAAATCGGAGCCCTACTGACCTTTCCCGTCAAAAAATGTCGGACTTCCGATATGCGTCGGACGTCCGAACTTTCCTCGGAGGCTCTCTGACTTGCTTTACAGCAGCACACGGTTTCGGCCGTAACTTATTCATACGAACTCGGATTTGGACGTTTCAAATATCAAAATCGACCGGTTCGACGAGCCGAAGCCGCTCCATGTAGAACATTTTTCCATTTGATGATTTCGTGAAGGACTAATTGGCAAAATAGTACTTTGAATGCCAGGATCTTATCGCCTTCAACATAGTTTCGGCCTCCAAGATGGAATCAGATGACGATGGCTCGAACTACAAAAATGTTCATATCGATGATACCAAACTTTTTCATGTAGAGGACTTCTTCATTTGAGGTCATCTTATATAGGTTTATTGTGGTGCCAAAAACCGGTGTCAACACATGCCCCCCTGTTTTTCGGCAAAACTTGCGTGCCGAAAAATAACTTGCCCATGTTTGTTCTAAGGACGACGTCAACACTCCATCGGCCATATGTTTTCTAAGGGCGATAATTACTTATCGGCCATGTGCATGCTTAGGATGAAGAGTATGTACTCTGAAGACGATTACCACCAATCGGTTTTAGAGAGATAGATATCAATCCGTTCCTTGTAGCACTAAGGAAATCAAACTCCAATAGATCACGTCCCGATAAGCAAGTAACATCCGGATGATTCCACTCTATAGACGCATCGGCCAAAGCAACACAACCCGAGTTGTCCGCATGAATAACTTCCACTTCGTCTTCAACCCATTGTATCAAGAATTGGTGCATGGTGGACGGCACACATTGATTAGCATGAACCCAATCACGGCCTAATATGACATTATAGTTACCTTGCACTTCGACGACGAAGAATGTGGTGGCCAAAGTCTTGCTTCCCACAGTGAGTTCCATACACATTACGCCTTTGGCCTCTGTCTTTTCTTTACCCTCAAATCCATTAAGCACCATGTTGGTCTTCATCAATGCATCATCATGTAATGCCAGCCTTTTGAAGACCGTGTAGGGCATAAGATTTATCACAGCACCACCATCAACTAGCATCTTTGCAACCGATGACCCATTAATGTGACCTTTAAGGTATAACGGCTTTAAATGTTTCACCGGATCCTTTGGCTTCTCAAATATAGCATTTTTGGGACCAAAATCTAGCTGAGCCACATCTCCTTGTTCATCTATAACACGAAATCCGGCAGGTAAGTAATACACCATATTAATATCCATACCTTCCCGAGCCGGCGCAGATTCATAATCCTCCATATCATCTTCATCTCCTAAGGTGTATACTGGACTTAAAGTCTCTTCGGTTGAAGAAGACGTAACAAGTGGCATGGACGATATAATAGGGACAACATCATCCTTATTTGGTGGTGTAGGTGTTATTGCATTTAACGTAGAAGCACTTGTGTTTTCCTTTTGTTTAGGCCTCCATATTTGTTTTGCAGGTATCATGGGCCGAATTCCATTAATTAATTTGTCCTTTTGCTTCTCCTTTTCGTTCTCCACCTTCTCATGGTTCCTCATACGTTGCAATCTCCTCTTCATGGTCTTAGTTAAACCGGGAGGACACCACTTAGGTTGAGCATATTTGGGATCCCTGTACTTGGCCGCGCTTGTGCTAGCCTCATGATCATTAGCCATGAAATCCTGCTGAGCAACAACAATGTCATCATTAGAATTAGCCAGATTATCAACAATCGGCCCTTGGATCTCCTTCCGCTTGTCTGATTCTGAAATTTCCGCACCATGTGACTTAACACGCCACACTTTTCTATTGACTTTTCTCGGAAAACCTTGCGATGGCCGACTATTACCTTGATTAAAATGGCCTTTTGAAGAATAAGAAAACCTCCTACGAGTGAGCCTATTAGGTGCTGCCCACCCCATATAAAAAGCATAAGGGCCCATTGGCGGCTGACCCCAACCACCGTTGAAGCCTCCCATGTAATATGGCGCATAGAGGGGTGGTGATGACCCATATGGCCTTGCATAGCGTCGACTTTCTTGCGGAGGTGATCTTGAACGCTTTGAAGTTGATGGCCGATTAGAGCTAGAACCGTCCACTTGATTGGCATACTTGGATAGCAACATATCAAAAGTTGGCTTGATTCGCTTGCGCCTAGCTTCATTCCTTTTCCCCTTGCCAACTTCTGAATTCTTGGGTTTGACAAATTTATCATGAGCATCCTCTTGCACTTGTGGTTGCCCCCCGAGCGTAGGATTTTTTATGGTGATTTTTATTACTTCCTTGCCATCGGGTTGCTTGTCAAGCACAACCTGTCTCCCCGAGTTCCTGTTGTCCTCATTTTCCTTTCTGGACTCACCAATAACCACGTTATTCTTGTTGGCTAACTCGGCTATATCAGGCCGAATCAACACCTTTTTTCCTTCCAAGTCTATGGTGTTTATCGGGAAGGGTTGCTTGTCAACCTGCATCTCAGAAAAACTCAATCGTCCTTCATTAATGGCCGATTGTATATGTCTCCGGAAAACATTGCAATCATTAGTAGCATGTGAGAAAGAATTGTGATATTTGCAATAAGCACACCGTTTTAGCTCTTCAAACGGCAGTAAAGTGTGAGATATTCTAATCATTTTATCTTGTAACAAAGCATCAAATATCCTATCACACTTGGCTATGTCAAAAGTAAACTTCATCTCCTCATCACGATTCTTGCGAATCGGCTTAAGAGCATTGCACGAGTAAGGTTTGGCCTTTGATGACCAAACAAACTCACTGGTATAGACATCAACCTCATCATCTGAATTATCATCATTGTAATCAACCATATGCACTCTAGGACGATCGGTTGTTGATCTGTGAATCTCTTTACTTCGTCTCTCTTGGGCCAAAGCTTTCTGCAAGACTTGGTTAATATTTAAAAACTCATAACTTTCTAGCCTCTCTTTGATGTGGGGTTTCAAACCATTAAGAACCAAATCTGCCAAATCTCTTTCAGTTATCACTAGGCTATAGCATCGGTTTTTTATATCTCTAAATCTTTTGACATAATCTGTGACCGATTCATCATGTTTTTGCCTAAGCGATGTAAGATGTGACAACTTAAGCTCATTGTCGCCACTATAAAAATGATCATGAAATTTCTGTTCTAATTGTGACCACAAAAGAATAGAGCCATGTGGCAAAGCAGCAAACCAAGAAAAAGGGGTGCCGATTAAAGATAGGGGGAAATAGACGCACTTTCAATTCTTCTATGGAACCGGCCTCACCCAACTGTGCTAAGTACTGACTAACATGCTCCCGAGTTGTTTTTGTGCCCTCTCCACTAAATTTAACAAAATCAGTAACCTTATAACCTTGAGGGTATAACACTGCATCGAAGTGTGCGGGATAAGGCTTTTGATACACACTACTTTTTACTTTCGGCTCGCTTCCGAAAGTATCTTGAAACATCTTATGCAAATCCTCCCTTAGCTTGAATAAAATAGGATCTGTGGTAGGTGTCGATGCTTGTGGTATAGGAGCAACTTGAGTACTAGCTATTGGTGCAACTTGTGCTATGGGCGCCGAACTATAGTTCGGCGGGAGATAAAACGTGCCTGCCCCTATAGGTGATGTTGCAAAGTAATTCGGCGTTGGCACCGAATCGGTTGCACTCGAAATAGGGTTAGGGTAGGTAGGTGCAGTCACAAGTTGATTGGTTTGGCTAGGATAAGAATTCATCGGCATATTATAATATTGTTGCATAGGAGGTGCCGATGAAATAGGCAAAGTTGGATTAATTTTTTCTTGGCTAACAACAGCACCACTAGATGATGGGGGTATATTTTTTTGTGCGCTGCTATTTGCTAAGAACGCATTATACAACATATCATTGCCCTTGCTAACCAAACTCTCAATCACAGCAAGTTGATCTTTAGAAAAAACTTTACTCACAGTGATTTCATCTATGTTGCCATCGAGAGGAGGGAGCTTGATATCTCCAACCGGAGTGATGTTGCCTTGGCGAGTCTTGTCGAAATTCGCAAGAAAGACATGCAAATCCTCCTCCTCGCGCTGCTTCATGAGCGCCTCATATGACTCCATGCGCTGCTCCTGGCGCTGCTTCTTGATGGCTTCATATGCTTGACGATGTTCCTCCGATAGTTCATCAAGACTGGGCCTGATGATGTTATCGGCGTTGATCTCTGCTGACTTGGACATGGTTGATGATGATTTCTTGAAACTTGTCCCCAGCGGAGTCGCCAAAAAGTGTGTTGACGCTGAATTGCGCCCTACACGAACACATCACGTGTACCCGCGGCGCCGAGGGAGATACTCCGCAGCTCGCACCGTGGGAGGCCAACCGGAAGCGCGATACGCAAGACAATCCGGTTGGATCTTTTTGAACCAGACGCCCCAAGCCCTCGGGAGGGACCCCGTCAGAGAACTAATACGTCCAAAACGTATCGATAATTTCTGCTTGCTCCATGCATGTTTTGTGTGATATTGCTATGATCTAGATACACTTTCATACATTTTTGATCATATTTGGACTAACCTATTAACTCAGTGCACCCCAGTGCCAGTTCCTGTTTTCTGCTGTTTTTCTATTTCAGTTTTCCCCCATATAAAAAGTGCCAAAAAAATTCGGGAAAATTCAGATAAAAAATCAGCGTGACGGAAGCTTCGAGAAAAGCCCGGGAGGGGCCAGAGGGGGGCCAGGGGGGCCGCGCCAGGGGGGCGCCTGGGGGGCCCAGGAGGCCACCCGGCGCGGCCCCACCCCTGGCCGCGCCAGGGGGGCGCCTGGGGGGCCCAGGAGGCCACCCGGCGCGGCCCCACCCCTGGCCGCGCCAGGGGGGCGCCTGGGGCCCCTGGTCCACCTCTGGCTGCCCCCCCTTCGCCTATTTATCCCCCGTCACGGGAAAACTCCAGAGAGGAACCCTATTCCGCGAACTCGCCTCTGTTCCGCCGCCGCCGCGCTTCCAAGATCGGGAGCACCAGAAGACCTCTTCCCGGCACCCTGCCGGAGGGAGGATTGACCTCCGGGAGTCTCCTCTCCACCATGGATGCTCCCCGGATGTCTCGTGAGTAGTTTTCCTTGGACCATGGGTCCGTGATCAGTAGCTATGTGATGTTCTCCTCCCCTCTTTGATCTTCATTGTTTAGACCTCGTGAGCTTCCCTACATGATCGAGGCACCTTTGTAATATTTCTGCTATTGCTATGTTGAGTTTGATTGGATCTGATGGATTATGAGATTATGTTCAGATTGTGATAGAGTAATATATTTTGTTTTTATCTCTTATATTTTTTTTCCTAAGTAATTCTTGCATGCTCTCCGTTGCTGTTTATTGCTTTGGCCAAGTAGTAGGTAGTGACTCCAAGAGGGAGCGTTGTGCTAGATTGTGGGTTCATGCCTCCTCGATGACATGCTTGAGTGACAGAAACATGAGTCTAGGGGATGTGCTGTTGCCACAAGGGGGAATACAACGGTGCTTGTAACCGCGGTTACAAGGATTGTTTATTTTACGCAAAGTTCTTTTTAATGCAGTTGTCTGTTGCTTTGGGTTTACACTTTGGGTGGGGCTCGCAACTTAATACCAGCGAGATGTTCTGGATAGATATCTCAAGGTGGATGATTAGTAGCAGATGTAGATGGATTTCGGTCTACTTACCTTGGCGTACTGCCAGTGCTTTTGAACCTCTTCCTTTCTTTTGTAGCATAGTTAGCATTGCGGTGCGTTCTTAATCCTGTCAATTGTCTTTCTGTAATTTGTTTACCTCGCATAGAATTTTTATCGTCTTTTGGGAGAGAGACATCACTAGCGAACATCACGTATCCCGGTCCATATCCTCATTATTATTTCCAAGATATATTTACTTTTCTGCATTTACTTTCAAGTTGCTATCATTATCCCCTTGCGTTTTATCATTTGTGAACAACAAGACCGGAGAGATTGACAACCTCTCTGAACTTCGTTGGGAGCAAAGTTATCTGTGTCTGTGTGTAGGTCCGCGTCAGTTGCGCCGCTGACACCTACTTATCATCTCTGGAGTCCTACTGGAGACAAACCTTGGTATCTTTACTGAGGGAAACTGCTGCTGTACCGCATCACACTTCCACTTGGGGCCTACCAACGAAGGGCGAGAAGCCGTCATCAAGAGAAATTTCTGGCGCCGTTGCCGGGGACTCCAAGCGCTAAGATACGGGAGTTGCACACTACCCTTTACCTTTGTGTTTCAGTCTTGTTAGTTTACCTTTCAGTTTTTATCTTTGTGTCTTTTATCAAAAACTACAAAAAAATCTGCCACACTTGCTGCTACTATGGGTTCCACTGAAAACACCAAGTTGTGTGACTTCACTAGTCACAACAACCAAGACTTTATCTGCACTCCCATTGCCACACCTGCCACTTCAGCTACCTCTTATGAAATTAAACCTGCTTTGCTAAACCTTGTTATGAGAGATCAATTCTCTGGTGCTGGAGATGATGCTGCTTTACACTTGAATAATTTTGTTGAATTATGTGATATGCAAAAGTATTAAGAAGTATAAGGTGATGTTGTTAAGCTCAAGCTCTTTCCTTTCTCTTTAAGGGGAGATGCTAAAATATGGTTTCAATCTTTGCCTAGAAATAGCATAGATTCTTGGGATAAGTGCAAATATGCTTTTATAGGGAAGTACTACCCTCCTGCTAAGATTATCCAATTGAGGAGCAATATTATGAATTTCAAGCAATTGGATAATGAACACGTTGCCCAAGCTTGGGAACGAAGGAAATCTCTTGTTAAGAAATGGCCTACACATGGTTTGACTACTTGGATGGTTATCCAGACTTTTTATGCAGGCTTGAACTTTACCTCGCGGAACCTGTTAGATTCGGCCGCGGGAGGAACCTTTATGTCAACTACACTTGGTGCTGCCACAAAGCTTCTCGATGAGATGATGACCAATTATTCTCAATGGCACACCGAACGCGCTCCAACAGGTAGGAAGGTAAACTCTGTCGAGGAAATTACCTCCCTCAATGAAAAAGTTGATTTAATTATGTCTCTACTTACCAAGCAACCCTCTATTGATCCTCATGATGTTCCTTTAAATTCTTTGGTTGCTCAAGAACAAGTAGATGCGAACTTTATTGCTAGAAACAACTTCAACAACAGTGCTTATAGGGGAAATTTTGCTAGCAATCCTAGACCGTTCCCATCTAACTATGGGAACAACAACACTTACCCTAGCAACAAGAACCCCTCTTCTGAATTAGAAAGCATGCTTAGAGACTTTATCACTACCCAAAAAGCCTTCAAAAAAATGTAGAAGAGAAATTATCTAAAATAGATAATCTCTCTTTGAAGGTAGAAAGCTTAGCCCTTGATATTGAGATGCTCAAAATTAGAACCTCTCCCCTTGAGGAGAATAAAGCCACTCCTATTAATGTTATCCAGTTGCAAATCAATGAAAATATTAGGATGATGGCTAAACTTAAAGAAAGATGGGCTAGATAAAAAGAGGAAGAGGATAGAATTAAGAGCCTTCCTACACACCACACAGTTGCCACTATCCAAATTGTTGAGGACACTCAAACTATTAGCACCCAATGCACTCCTAGTCCCGTTGGACCTATTAATGGTGATGCTAATACCTCAACCGTAGAAAAAGAAACTCCTATGAACATAGAGGGTTTCAAACAAGTGAGCCTAGATGACACTACTACCACCTTTGATAGTAGTGATATTGATTTTGATAGTTGTACCCTCTCAGAAGTTATCAGTTTATTACACAAAATGTCTAGAGACCCCCACACTAGCACACTTAATCTTGCCTTCACGGAGCATATCACAAATGCTCTTATCAAAGCTAGGGAGGAGAAGCTTAGAGTAGAAGCCTCCATACCTAGGAAGCTAGAGGATGGTTGGGACCCTATGATCAAAATTAAATTGAATAACTTCTCTTGCTATGCTTTATGTGATGTTGGAGCTAGTACCTCTGTTATGCCCAAAAGAATATTTGATATGTTTGAATTGAATCCTTTTGAGCCTTGTTCTTTTGGTGTTTGTCTTGTTGATTCTTCCATAAAGAAACCTTTGGGGAAGGTCAACGATGTTCTTATCATTGTCAATGACAACTATGTTCCCATTGATTTTATTGTTATGGATATAGAGTGTGAGCCTTTGTGTCCAATCATTTTGGGACGTCCTTTTCTTCGCATCGTTGGTGCGGTTATTGACATGAAAAAGGGGAATATAAAATTCCAATTCCCATTCAAAAAGGGGATGGAACACTTCCCTAGAAAGAAAATCAAGTTACCTTTTGAGTCCGTTACTCGGGCTAGTTATTCTCTTTCTCTTGATAAAACTTGATTCTTCTTTTTGCATTATGCCTAGCTAATGGCTTTAAAGAAGCGCTTTCGGGAGGCAGCCCGCAACGAATTTAGGTTTTTCTTTTTTGCTTTTGTTGTGTCTTGATGATTTTTACTACTGTAGCAACATCATTGTATCTTTACTTTTCAGCTTTGTGCCAAGTTATAGCCTCTTACGGCAAGTGAAGTAAAAGTTGTGACATGCTGTCCAGAAAACAGATTCTGTCCTCGTGACCAGAAAAATTCCAGAAAAATCCCAGTTCATCTTTTTGAGCTGAATTTTTTACACAGTATGCTCTATACAATTACGAAACTTCCGTATGTTCTGAGTTTTTTTGATTTGAGTTGCAGAAGTGCCCCTAAAAAATTCTTTACTATCTGCTGTTCTGTTTTTCACAGATTCTGCCATGTTTTGTCTCTCCTTACTTTTGCAAACCTTAAGTTTGCTTTTTCTTTGCAAAAACTTTTTGGCACTCTTGAGAAACAGTAGCTCTTCAAGATTATCTTTATGTCCAGTGGAGAAAAATTATTTATTAATGGTACTAACCTCTCTAATCAGCTTATGATGAGTTATGTACGAAGGGAGTTTTCAAGTGTGCGATGGAAGATGATGAAAGAAGATCTAGGAGTGTCAAGCGCTCAAGATTGGGGATGCCCCCATGCATCCCCAATAAATATTCAAGGAGACTCAAGCGTCTAAGCTTGGGGATGCCCCCGTGTCCCCTTCTCCATCAACCATCATCAGTTCGTCCTTCGTCTCACTATATTTTTATCACTTCATGTGTTATGTGCTATGCTTGGAGCGTCTCGCTCTTATGTTTTGTTTTTAGCTGTCTTTAGCTTTGCTTGCTGTTCATAACAAGTTAGATCCCGTCTTACTTTGTGTGGGAGATAAACACGCTCCACTTTCAAAATCTAGAACACATCATAGGATTTTTCCTGCCTATCTTTTTGCTGTTGTGTGTTCTTTATCTTTTCATAGCTACTGCCATGTTTAATTTTAGTTTTAGTTTGTATTTAGCAAGAGCTTTGGATTTTGTTTAGTTTGTTGCTGCAACTCTTTTTAGTTTTCATGTTTATCTTGTTAAGAGAGTTGGTTGTTGCACTGAGTTGTGTTTTGTCTTGAAAGTAGGTAATTGAGGTTGCTATTTAATTTTAGTAGTAGCTTGCAATAGTTTAGAGGCATTGTTGTGAGTAATGTTTAGACTTTTGGTGTCAAGAGCTCGTGCCTATTAGTGATAGGTGTCGTATTTTGGGCAATCCGTGTTTATTTTCAAAACCTACATAACTAGTTGAGAACTCTAGCTACTAGATGGATCACTACTCTTCTGAGGAGTCGAATATTAGAGTACACTCACGTACCATGAGTCGAGGATGCGCAAGGATAACCAAACCCCCATACACTCCTCCTCGGGGTACTTGTCTCTTTGTGAACCTCCTCATTAGATTGAGAGTTACCGATAATAAGTGCATGAGTTCTTCAGACTAATGTAAGTATTGAGAGTTGACACTTCCACCTTCCCATATTTTGCTAGCCTTTCCCGTGCCGTGCATTGCCTTCTTCTCACTCCGAGAGTTGGTGTCCACCTTCGCCAGTACATCCAAACCCTTGGCATGATACGCTCTGTCATCATAAGCCTCCCTTTATCTTTCCCCAAAACAGCCAACATACCTACCTATCAAGGCATTTCCATAGCCTTTCCGAGTTATATTGCCATGCAACACCCACCTCTTCATGACTTGATCTTCATGTCATACATGTTCCTGCTACACTGACAGCGACATACATTGCATACATCATGATAGTTACATCTTCTTTATGATTTTGAGTACCTTGTAAAGTGTGAAAGATTTCCTTTACCTTCTTGTAAAATAGAGTGTTGCCCTTAAGTGAGGAAAAGATCCCAAAGTGGACACATTAAAAGATCCCAAAGAGGACAAATGAGAGTTAAATATAAAGAGCCATTGAGGCCACCAAAAAAATACAAAAAAATAGAAAAAAGAGAAAAAGAAATAAAAAGAGAGAAAGGGGCAACACTACTATCCTTTTGAGAGATCCACACTAGTACTCCCTCTATATCTTTGTACTCCATAGAGATGATCTTTATGCATATAGTTTGGAGAGCTTCTTAGCTCGTATGTGCATCCATTGCATGGCAATCCCTACTCCTCACATCATATCTATAAATTGGCATCTCTTGCCTATGATTGTCCTCATTGATGTGAGCCTTTCTCATTCTTTTTGTCTTCCTCCTCCACCATATTTCTCTCTTTGCAATCCTAAGTGTCAACTCTCGTGCTTACGCTCATCCATTGCATGAGTGCTCAAAATATCGAAAAGGAGTGGATCAAATTGACTTGTACCTGGCTAGTGGTCTGGGGACGAGTCAAGATAAGATTCCAAAGAGGACCAAGTGTGAAACTTTAGTAGATTGAGTTCTCAACAAAAATACTTTTTTCTCGTATTCCCTATCCTCCTTTCTTGCACGCAAACACCATTTGGAGACATTCGAGTCACGGACAGCAAGAGCTCTTGCACCTTTTGTTCTTTTGTTACTTATTTCAATGCTAATATAGACTCTTGCCTGTTATGACTTGAATTGAATCTCTGACCTTGATTGCTTTACTTTTCAAAGTTCTTTTATGGTTGCTAGCATGTCACCACAGAAATTATGCTTGTTATCATTTACCTACTCGAGGACGAGCAGGAATTAAGCTTGGGGATGTTGATACATTCAAAATGTATCGATAATTTCTGCTTGCTTCATGCATGTTTTGTGTGATATTGCTATGATCTAGATACACTTTCATACATTTTTGATCATATTTGGACTAACCTATTAACTCAGTGCACCCCAGTGCCAGTTCCTGTTTTCTGCTGTTTTTCTATTTCAGTTTTCCCCCATATAAAAAGTGCCAAAAAAATTCGGGAAAATTCAGATAAAAAATCAGCGTGACGGAAGCTTCGGGAAAAGCCTGGGAGGGGCCAGAGGGGGGCCAGGGGGCCCAGGCGGCCACCCGGCGCGGCCCCACCCCTGGCCGCGCCAGGGGGGCGCCTGGGGCCCCTGGTCCACCTCTGGCTGCCCCCCTTCGCCTATTTATCCCCCGTCATGGGAAAACTCCAGAGAGGAACCCTATTCCGCGAACTCGCCTCTGTTCCGCCGCCGCCGCGCTTCCAAGATCGGGAGCACCAGAAGACCTCTTCTCGGCACCATGCCGGAGGGAGGATTGACCTCCGGGAGTCTCCTCTCCACCATGGATGCTCCCCGGATGTCTCGTGAGTAGTTTTCCTTGGACCATGGGTCCGTGATCAGTAGCTATGTGATGTTCTCCTCCCCTCTTTGATCTTCATTGTTTAGACCTCGTGAGCTGCCCTACATGATCGAGGCACCTTTGTAATATTTCTGCTAATGCTATGTTGATTTTGATCGGATCTGATGGATTATGAGATTATGTTCAGATTGTGATAGAGTAATATATTTGGTTTTTATCTCTTATATTTTTTTCCTAAGTAATTCTTGCATGCTCTCCGTTGCTGTTTATTGCTTTGGCCAAGTAGTAGGTAGTGACTCCAAGAGGGAGTGTTGTGCTAGATTGTGGGTTCATGACTCCTCGATGACATGCTTGAGTGACAGAAACATGAGTCTAGGGGATGTGCTGTTGCCACAAGGGGGAAAACAACGGTGCTTGTAACCGCGGTTACAAGGATTGTTTACTTTACGCAAAGTTCTTTTTAATGCAGTTGTCTGTTGCTTTGGGTTTACACTTTGGGTGGGGCTCGCAACTTAATACCAGCGAGATGTTCTGGATAGATATCTCAAGGTGGATTATTAGTAGCAGATGAAGATGGATTTTGGTCTACTTACCTTGGCGTACTGCTTGTGCTTTTGAACCTCTTCCTTTCTTTTGTAGCATAGTTAGCATTGTGGTGCGTTCTTAATCCTGTCAATTGTCTTTCTGTAATTTTTTTACCTCGCATAGCATTTTTATCGTCTTTTGGGAGAGAGACATCACTAGCGAACATCACGTGTCCCGGTCCATATCCTCATTATTATTTTCAAGCTATATTTAGTTTTCTGCATTTACTTTCAAGTTGCTATCATTATCCCCTTGCGTTTTTCATTTGTGAACAACAAGACCGGAGAGATTGACAACCTCTCTGAACTTCGTTGGGAGCAAAGTTATCTGTGTCTGTGTGCAGGTCCGTGTCAGTTGCGCCGCTGACACCTACTTATCATCTCTGGAGTCCTAATGGAGACAAACCTTGGTATCTTTACTGAGGGAAACTGCTGCTGTACCGCATCACGCCTTCCACTTGGGGCCTACCAACGAAGGGCGAGAAGCCGTCATCAAGAACTCGCCGACGATTGGCTGCCCTAGGTCGTCCTGGACGCCCCTGGAGCTTCGTGATTCGCCTTCCTGCAAGAACAAGAGTAGACGAAGAACGAGAAGAAAGAACACGGTAGATTAGATGTAAAGGTAGGGTTTGTTGTGTTTTGCGATTGTGTGTTGTTTCAATCGGCCGTCACCTCATCTATATATGAGGAGGCTGGACTTTCCGTGCAAGAAAAGGACTTCAAATCCCGTCCAAATCTTTCCAAACATAACCGAACTCGGATTACAAGTGGGCCTGGGACAACAGTTCGGTTTTCGGTAGTTTTGGAGCTGTAAACGACATCGGATGAAAAAACTCAAAACATCAAAGTTGTAGCCCTCGAAATTTCCAAGAACTTTTATGTTGAACGTTTTTTGATTCGGAGCCATCTTGAAAGGGTTTTGAGCTGATTTCTAACTCAGGTCAAAACACGAATGTGGAAAGTCTTCCCGAATTCCGTCGCCAAAATCGGACGTCCGTCGTCATTCGGACGTCCGTCCTATCGGACGTCCGATTCCCGTCGGATTTCCGGTCCAAAAATCGGAGCCCTACTGACCTTTCCCGTCAAAATATGTCGGACTTCCGATATCCGTCGGACGTCCGAACTTTCCTTGGAGGCTCTCTGACTTGCTTTACAGCAGCACACGGTTTCGGCCGTAACTTATTCATACAAACTCAGATTTGGACGTTTCAAATATCAAAATCGACCGGTTCGACGAGCCGAAGCCGCTCCATGTAGAACATTTTTCCATTTGATGATTTCGTGAAGGCCTAATTGGCAAAATAGTACTTTGAATGCCATGATCTTATCGCCTTCAACATAGTTTCGGCCTCCAAGATGGAATCGGATGACGATGGCTCGAACTACAAAAATGTTCATATCGATGATACCAAACTTTTTCATGTAGAGGACTTCTTCATTTGAGGTCATCTTATATAGGTTTATTATGGTGCCAAAAACCGGTGTCAACAGTCCGCAGCCAGAATACGATGTCATGCGATATCAAGGAGAAGATAGGTCCACGTTATACGAGGGTTTCACGCCGCTGCGATGCCCGGCGAAAAGGAAGAGGAGAAACGAAAATTACGACGGACCCGCGACCAAAGTGGTGTTCCTGGCCCGGATGGTCGCCTCTCCAGACCGCCTCCAGGACGACGACTTCTACCAGGAGTTCTCCAAGAACGTCGTGACCTGGGCGGGAAAACACTGCGAACTAGTGAGGGTCGTCGTCCCACGGCCGCCCAGCCCTGGCGGCGCTGATCCGGTGGCGGCGGCCGCCGGGGTCGGAAGGGTGTTCCTCGAGTACTCGACCCTCGCAGACTCGATCTATTGCAGGAGGAAGATGCACCGCAGTTGGTGGTTTGACCGGGTTCTACCCCGAGGACAAGTTTGCTGCCGACACTAGTGGAGAGACCCCCTTTCGTCCAGCCCAAAAAAGGCATCGCTCCCGGTTCATTTCAGAACCGGGACCGATGCCACGCAACGGTCCCGGCTCGTCTGTACAGGGCAACGGTCCCGGTTCATGTGGGGCAACGGTCCCGGTTGTTGCCAAAAACCGGGACCAATGCTCTGGCGACCAACACGTGGCGCACTGCGAGGCATTGGTCCCGGTTGTTGGCAAAAACCGGGACCGTTGCCCTGGCTATATAAGCCCCCAGCCAGCACTTTTCCATTTTGCCTCAAAAAATTTCAGGATTGTGTTGGGGTGGGGTGGGTGCTAGAATTTTTTTCCTTTGATTGGACACCAGGTGTTCGACGAAATGTCCGAGCCACACTTAGGTCCTCAGAACACCGTATCCTCGGCCGAGGTTAGCAACATTATCTTCTTCATTTGTAACTGATACAAAAATACTGCACGTGTGCATATATAGTGGTCTTTTCACTATTCACGAAGTTATTGTAATGGTTAATTATATGACGCAGATCGAAGCACGGATGCGATGGATGTACAGCGATCGACGCGGGTCCGAGTTTATTACAAACCTGCTTACATTTCTGGATGTGGCTATTGCAAACAAAGTGGATAATTTTATGCCTTGTCCCTGTATTGACTGTCGGAACGTGGCGGAGTACTCTTCCTCGAGAACAGTTCAAGGCCACTTGCTTCGGAGAGGTTTCATTCCCGGATATTATTGTTGGTCCAAGCACGGAGAAAGAGGGGTTAGGCAGGAAGACAATGAAGATGAGGAGGAGGATGATAGCTATCCTATGTCCCCTGAAGAATTCGGTGACACTGCAATGGAAGACAATGAAGAAGATGGAGCTCCTCGAGGTGACAATGAAGAAGAACAACGGGAATCGGATGAGACCGCTGATGGTCTTGGTCGGGTCATCTCTGATGCAAAGCGAGACTATGAAACAGGAAAAGAGAAGGAGAAGTTGGAGACCATGCTAGAGGATCACAAAAAGCCCTTGTACCCAAATTGCGAAGATGGCAGCACAAAGCTCGGTACCACACTGGAACTGTTGAAATGGAAGGCAGATTTTGGTTGTTCTGACACCGGATTTGAGAAGTTACTGCAAATAATGAAGTCGAAGCTTCCACCGGATAACGAATTGCCCGCGACAACACACGAAGCAAAGAAGGTTATCTGCCCTCTAGGATTAGATGTGCAGAAGATACATGCATGCATTAATGACTGCATCCTGTACTGCGGTGAAAAGTACGAGAGTATGGATAAATGCCCGGTATGCACTGCGAGTCGGTACAAGATCAGACAAGATGACCCTAGTGATGCTGAGGGAGATGACGAGCCCCCGAGGAAGAGGGTTCCTGCTAAGGTTATGTGGTATGCTCCTATAATACCACGGTTGAAACGTCTATTCAGAAACAAGGAGCATGCCAGGTTGCTGCGATGGCACAAAGAAGACCGTAAGAAAGACGGGAAGTTGAGACACCCCGCTGATGGGTCGCAGTGGAGAAAAATCGAGAGAGGCCACTCAGACTTTACAGATGAAGCAAGAAACTTATGGTTTGGTCTAAGTACAGATGGCATGAACCCTTTTGGAGAGCAGAGCTGCAGTCACAGCACCTGGCCTGTGACTCTATGTATCTACAACCTTCCTCCTTGGGTGTGCATGAAGCGGAAGTTCATCATGATGCCAGTGCTCATCCAAGGACCGAGGCAACCCGGCAACGACATTGATGTGTAACTAAGGCCATTAGTCGATGAACTTTTGGAGCTGTGGGCCAAACCAGGTGTACGCGTGTGGGATGAGGACAAACAGGAGGAATTTGACCTGCGAGCGTTGCTTTTCGTAACCATCAATGATTGGCCCGCTCTTAGTAACATTTCAGGACATTCAAACAAGGGATACAATGCATGCACACACTGTTTAGATAAGACTAAAGGTATATATTTGGATAAATCTAAGAAGGTTGTGTACCTGGGGTGTCGTCAATTCTTGCCGCACAATCATATCGTGAGAAAGAAAGGCAAGCATTTCAACGGTGAGGCAGATCACCGGAAAAAGCCTAAGATCCCTAAAGGTGCTGATGTATTTGGTATGGTGAATGACCTAGAAGTAATCTTTGGAAATGGTCCTGGCAGTCAATCTGTTCCGAAAGACGTCGTTACCGGACACGCGACCATGTGGAAGAAGAAATCTATATTTTGGGAGCTACCCTATTGGGTAGACCTAGAGGTCCGTTCTTCAATCGACGTGATGCACGTGACGAAGAATCTTTGCGTGAACCTGCTAGGGTTCCTGGGCGTGTATGGGAAGTCAAAAGATACACCAGAAGCATGGGAGGACCAGCAACGTATGAAAGACCCATACCACAGGCATACTGATAAAGGGCGTCTAAGCAGCTACGCTCTTACCAAAGTAGAGAAGGAAATCTTTTTTGAATGCCTTAGAAGTATCAAGGTCCCGGCAGGCTTCTCGTCAAATATAAAGGGAATAATAAATATGGCAGAGAAAAAATTCCAGAACCTCAAGTCTCATGATTGCCACGTGATTATGACGCAGTTGCTTTCGGTTGCATTGCGGGGGCTTCTACCAAAAAATGTTCGAGTACCCATTGTGAAGCTATGTGCATTTCTCAATGCAATATCTCAGAAGGTAATCGATCATGCAAGTCTGGAAAGGCTACAGAAGGATGTGGTCCAATGTCTCGTCAGTTTTGAGTTGGTGTTCCCCCCGTCCTTCTTCAATATTATGACGCATCTGCTGGTTCACCTGGTCGACGAGATTGCCATTCTAGGTCCTGTATTTCTACACAATATGTTCCCCTTTGAGAGGTTCATGGGAGTTTTAAAGAAATATGTTCGTAACCGTGCAAGGCCAGAAGGAAGCATCTCCAAGGGCTATGGAACAGAGGAGGTCATTGATTTCTGTGTTGACTTTATTCCTGAACTTAAGCCGATTGGTGTTCCTGAATCGCGGTATGAGGGGAGACTGAGTGGAAAAGGAACGCTAGGAAAGAAAGCAAAGATATTTAAGGACGGGCATTCTTTGACTCAAGCACACTACACAGTTCTACAAAGTTCTATCTTCGTCCAACCGTATATCGAGGAACACAAGAATGTTCTACGCTCCAAGTTCCCGGGGGAGGATGACCAATGGATTCAAGTCAAACACATGGAGACTTTCGGCACTTGGTTGCAATTACGTCGCATGCATGACACCACTATTGGAAATCAACTCTACTTGCTGGCCGCGACACCGTCTGAGACTGTATTGACTTTCCAAGGGTACGAGATAAATGGGAATACATTTTACACGGTCACCCAAGATAAGAAGAGCACCAACCAAAACAGTGGTGTCCGCTTTGATGCAACAAACGAGGATGGTACAAAGGACACATACTATGGTTACATAGATGAGATATGAGAACTTGACTATGGACCTACTTTTAAGGTCCCTTTGTTTCGGTGCAGTTGGGTCAACATGAATGTAGATGGGGTAAAGGTCGACCAGCTGTACGGAATGACAACAGTGGATCTCAAGAATCTTGGTCACACAGACGACCCATTCGTCCTAGCCAAAGATGTGGTCAAAACGGGGGAGGGGGGGCATGGCCGGTGATAGCTAGGTGCGGAATCTTGCAAAACTCTTTGTAGATCTCTGATGAAATGAGTACTTGTGAACTTGGAAATGTTTTTTTGAAAAAATAAAGAGCAAACTATCAAGCACTTGTAGTTCAAATTTCACCCCGTTCCAGCTGAATTGTCGACAATTTGTCTTTTTCAGCAGAGGTGCATAAGAAACATTTTACATGGAAACTTTTGTAAATTGTTAATAAAATATGGTCTAGTATAATACAAAAATGTATTGGTTCAAATTGACATCAAATATTTGGTAGATCCTTCACAAAAAGACCCTACTTTCGGCACTCGGAAAATGAAAAATGGATTTTTCGTGCAACGAAAATGAAAACTTCCTTTGGCAAACTTGTTGGCCATTTAAATATACACACATATGAAAAATATGAGATCATTTGGGGAAACTATCATTTGAAATTAGCTATAACTTCGGCCATTTGGCTTGAAAGCCATGAACTTTCATACACGATAGCCCATTTTGAGAAGACTTTTTAATAGATTTGCATTATTCCAAGTTTGTTGGTTTGTATGGTTACTAGGACATAAATCAGGATGCAACGCGAAGGTTTTATATATTTTTGATTTTTTTTGAATTGTTTAAGCACCGATTTCAAAATGCGGTCAAAACGGGGGAGGGGGGCATGGCCGGTGATAGCTAGGTGTGGAATCTTGCAAAACTCTTTGTAGATCTCTGATGAAATGAGTACTTGTGCACTTGGAAATGTTATTTTGAAAAAATAAAGAGCAAACTATCAAGCACTTGTAGTTCAAATTTCACCCCGTTCCAACTGAATTGGCGACAATTTGTCTTTTTCAGCAGAGGTGCATAAGAAACATTTTACATAGAAACTTTTGTAAATTGTTAATAAAATATGGTCTAGTATAATACAAAAATGGGTTGGTTCAAATTGACATCAAATATTTGGTAGATCCTTCATAAAAAGACCCTACTTTCGGCACTCGGAAAATGAAAAATGGATTTTTCGTGCAACGAAAATGAAAACTTCCTTTGGAAAACTTCCAGCTGAATTGGAGTATGTGGCTTTGAATGTTGCATGTTGAATGCAAACAAAAGTCTTGAGTTGAAATAAGTTTAGAAAAATGAAATGCAATAAATATTTGAAAAAGCATTTTTAATTGAAAATAGTAAAATTGTATAGTTAAAAAAATATTTTTCAAAAAAAAAAAGGTTTTGGATTAGTTAATTAAATTGAAGCACTTTTGCTGTTAAAAGTTTTTTCAAATTACAAACAAAAAATCATTTTAAATTGAAACACCTAACTAATTAAAAAAGAAAATAAATTTGAAAAGGGCGGGAAGTCGAAAAGATTGCATAAAAAGGGTCAACGATCCCGGTTGGTAGCACCAACCGGGACCAAAGACTCAACGGTCCCGGTTGGTGCTACCAACCGGGATCGATGACCCTGGTGTGACGTGGTAGCACCACGCCCCTCCCCGCCCAGGCCAACGATCCCGGTTCGTAACACCAACCGGGACCGTTCAGTGGGTCATCGATCCCGGTTGGTAGCACCAACCGGGACCGTTCAGTCTTTGGTCCCGGTTGATGCTACCAACCGGGACCGATGGCCCTTACTATATACGCGCCAACTCTTCTTCTTCCTCCCCCAACTCCACCAAATCCATCTTTTCGTCGACGCCGAAACAACTTCCGCGTGGAATTCCCCGTCGACGCCGGCAGGCTGCCCGTCGATTCGCCGCCCTACGGTCAGGGGAGCCCCCTTCCACTGCGTCGAAGCCCCCTTCCGATTCGGTCAGGGGAGCCTCCAAGACGACGCCGCCTTCGTCTTCTCCGGCCACGGCCACCCCAACTTCGTCGTCGATTCGCGAGCTACGAGCCGCCCCGGAGCCACAGACCGCTTCCCAGCACTCGCGGTGAGCTCCTCTGCGAGTTACTCCTCGCCACGCTCGCTCTCGCCGCCAGAATGGATCGCCCCGCCTAGCTATTGCCCCGGCCGCCGACGACCCCGTGCGATTCCGGCTACTACCACCTTCCACCGAGCCCGCTTAAACGGCTACGCCCCCCTGTGAGATTGCGCTCGTTTCCCCCCTTCCCCCGCCTGGTTTCCTCGCCGAAACTCGCCCCCCCGCGTACACATGCTCCGGCCGCCGCTTTTCTTCGTCGTGGATGTCGCTCCGGCGCAACTCCGGCCGCCCCATGACCACCGTCAGATGCTGCGCGACGCGCTGTAGCCATAGCAAGAAACGACGCAGGATTCGGCCCCCTGTAGCGAGCTCTAGGCCACCGGCCATGGCACGGCTCACCGCCGGCGTGCCCTCTGCCGTGCTGGGCTCGCTGCCATGTGGGCCCGCAGCGTCAGGGTGCTAACCCCCTCCTAACCCACCACCTAATCACCCACTGACTGGTGGGCCTGCCCCCTTAATGTCTTGTTAAAAAAATGAAATAGATTAACCCCTCACTCACTTACACCTGGGACCCACCCCATTTAGATTAAATTAAAAGTTAATTATCATGTGTGAGTATGACATGTGGGCCCTGCCCAATTTAACTTAATTAAAATGTTTAATTAAATTACTAAGTCACTTACATGTGGGCCACACCCCCCTGATTATTAGTTAATTAAAATCATTTAATTAAACAGTCACTGACCAGTGGGACCCACTGGTCAGTATTAAAATTAATATAAATAATATTGATTAATAAATAAAGAAATAGAAAATGATTATAATTGATTTAAAATTGAATAAAACTTGTTTAATTAATATCTTTTAATCCGTAACTCGGATTAAAATAATTTATATATCAAATTTGCTCAAAAAAATATGCCGATTAAGAATACGCTATCCGTTGGTCTACCACCCCCCTCTAACATACCGAACATCGAACCGCCCCCCTCCGGACCGTCAGTCCGATGATTTGTCCGGTACTGTAAAAGTACCCGAATGAATTTATTCCGAACACGAAAGTTGTTCGGAATAGATCAACTACCCCGGATACCCATCCCACACGTGTGTCGGATTTCCACGACACCTTCGGCATGATCCCCCCCTCCGGACACCCTGTCCGGTAATCACCCGGAGCCGGTACTTCATCTCCGGATGAACTCCCGCTCCGTGCACCGTGTACCGTTCAACGTTAGAGCATGGATTACAATTCATTGTCATGCCTTTCATTTGTTTGTTATGCTTGCTGTGTATTTACTGTTTTTCCCCCCCTTAATCTCCGGTAGACCCCGCTGCTACTGTTGACTACACCGCTGCCGCCCACGACTACGTCGTCGACGACAGTACCACTACCGTCGAGCTTCCAGGCAAGCAGAGCCACTTCCCCTCTCCCACATATCGCCTACTTGTCTATATTTATCTGTTTCACTAGGCATATGCTGCTGCTACGTTACTTTCCTATTCAACTTCATAGCCTGTCATTGTCACCCTTTGCTATACATTCATGTATCCTATGCAACCTGTTATATATATAAATATTATACAGCAGTGAACCCTGCGCTTTGCTAGTCAACTAGGATTAGATAGCGGGCCGTGACTACTCTGGGAGTGATCGCGGGAACATCATATTACAACTGTGACAGGTACGGTTCAGAGCAGACACCGCCATCGGTCCCCCCTAACACGGATATGCCGAGTCACCTCAAGTGTGAGATATCGAGGAGTAATCCTCGGGGCTCCACTTGATGTCGACTTCGTAGCTCCGCCTTAGGGTCCCGAGCAACGGTTGTCCTGAAAGGGAAGAGTCGGGTGACCCAACGGTACCCGAGAGAGGTACCGAACATCGAACCGCCCCCCTCCGGACCGTCAGTCCGATGATTCGTCCGGTACTGTTAAAGTGCCCGGATGAATTTATTCCGAACACGAATGTTTCTCAGAACAGATCAACTAGCGCGGATACACCCCACTTATGTTTGTCCGGTACCCACGACACCTCCGGCTTGATCCCCCCCTCCGGACACCCTGTCCGGTAATCACCGGCGAGGTCGCCATTAGCGCCCTAACCTTAACCCTAAACCCGACGAGGAAATGGTTAACTCGGTTGGGGTTTCACTTTCTAGTGTGACTTCTGGTAGGCTTCCACTACATCTGGATCTCTCGCGACTATTAATGGATGTAGTGTGGTTGGGTTGTTGAGTGTGTCATGATTAAAACTTTGATTATTTGCATTATAATAGCCTGCAATTCTTAATTTGCAGATACTATGGATCCAATATTTCGTAGAGATGAAAATGAGGAAAACTTGCTTCACGATATGATCAACGAAAATGAAGGTCAAGATGTCACCCGCCGGTTTCTGAACGATTCCGGTGAGGGAGACGAGTCTCTCCACCGAGAAGAAGCAACGGACGGGAGACAAGCCGGCTCCGGCTCCGCCTCCGGCGGAACCTTTAATCTCGAAAACACCGGCGAGGTTGATTAAAATGTTGTTAATTAAAATGCAGTTGTATATGTACATGCATATATTAACACTCTTTCTTCTTTTAGCCCTCCGGATCTGGATTCGGCCATTCCTCCGCAAGACCGAAACGAGGCCCAACCAAAAAGTTGGCTGACAATGTGAGGTATAGGATCGAAGAGGTCGGTCCAGACGGCGAACCGTTAGCTCCGGACGATGTCAAGAAAAAATTTGTGAAGGCATGCGGAACTCTCGTGAGGGACAACATCCCGATCACCATTCGAGAATGGATGCAGCCAAAGGACCCTACAATCTCGTTTGTGTGCGACACCATGAAAGACAGGCTTTGGAACATGCTCATGCATAATTTCCTCCTGCGGATGCCAGAGGTGGATAATCCAGCTCAGGAGGCGGCAGCTAGACTGTAGCTAGAGGCTAGAGTCAAGAAGTTTGCTCTCAGCAAGATGGCCGAGCAATTCAAGAATTGGAAGAAAAACTTGTACCTAAAATTTGTCAAGTTAGACAAGACTCCGGATTTCGAACACGGCTATGGTAAGATAAGAGAGCAGTGGGATGATTTTGTGGCGTACAAGAAATCGGAGTACGCGCAGCAAAGGTCTGAAATAAATCAGACGAATGCCGCTAAGAAGATTTACCACCATAAAATGGGGCCTGCTGGCTACGCCGATTGCATGCCTAAGTGGGAGGCAATTGAGGCCAAGTATTTTGATGTCGGGATCACTCCAGAGCCTACAACATGGAACGAACGGACAAGAAACTGGTTTTACGGCCATGGGGGCACGTTGGACAAAGATGGGATGTCAATATATAACCAGTCACACATAGATGATCCCCTGCTGCCCATCGAAGATATTAGAGATGCAGTACGTGATATTGAAGAGGGACGGTTCATTCCCGATAGAGAGGACGACGAGCTCACATGCGCCCTAAAAAATAAAGAACACCCAGGACGAGCACGAGGCATGCCAGGCTCCAAGTGTTGGAAAGTTGCCTTCCCTTCGGAAAGCAAGAAATATCCAGATAAAAGCCATCAGAGGAGGAAGGAAAGGGAGGCAACTGAGAAAGCGGCGGCTGAGACAGAGAAAGCGGCGAATGAGGCTGAGAAAACGGCTACCAAAGAGCGGCTGCGTAATGTAGAAGAAGGCTTAAAGCGGGCGGAGGAGCTGATCGACAGACTTAGCCAGCAAAGTGGCGGCCAACCTCAACAGCTCATGTTAGAAACTGCATTCGATGCTACCGGCGCCCCATCGAATCGGAAAAGCTCCCAAGCTTCCACGCAGCTGCAGCAGGATGATGATGGTGCACTTACAACGGCTGCTCCTAAACGCTACCCAGTGGATTATATCACGGAGAGCACACGTTGTGAGCTTAAGGTGCAAGTGCTGAACTTAAAGGTGACGGTGGCGGTCGGCATGGCCCTATCAATCCCGGAGAAACCAACTTATCATTGCAACCCGACTCCAGAAGGGTACGCTGTCGTCATGGTGGATGATGTGATGGATGATTATGAGGAGCTGAAGCTGGACCACCCTGCAGGTGAAGATAGGGAGCTAACTGAACTAGGAGAAGCCAAAAAGGGGAGTGTTCTATGGCGAAAGGAGCACATCGTGCTTCCAAATTATGTGCCGCCAAGGTCACCCACTCTTCAGAAGAGCAATCCACCTTCGCCGCCACATGACCATTCTTCACCGCAACCATCGCCTTCAACGACTCACCACTCTCCGGCTCAGCCGTCTCCATCGTCGCCTCAGGCATCTCCACCGTCGCCTCAGCCATCTCCTGAGCCTCAGAGCCAGAAGCGGAAGCGTACTTATACTACGAGGGGCAGCAGCAGCATCAGCAGCAAGAAATCACCGAAACGTAAGCGATCACCCCTCCCAAAAGTTCCTCATCAGAATAAGAAGAAGCTACCCGGAGATATGACACCTGAGGAACTGGAAGTGTCCGCAAAAATGTCTTATTAAAAGTGGAAGATTGCTGTGGCCAACAAGAAGAAGTCGATAGAGCCATTGTTCCCGCGCACCCCAGAAGATCACGCCGCGTGCGTGGAACTAAAGAATAAGCTTCACAACCCCATACCGCTCACATCAGACTATGAACGCTCTATTACAAAGTCGGCTGAGGCAAAAGAGCGCTGAGTCAGAAAAGAGATTTCCCAGCTCGGACTACAAAAAGAACAATCGATCGAACCGCTCAAAGTGCACACTTGGCCGCGCCCCCAGCAGCATCAGGTCGATGCGTATGATCCTAACAAAGATCCGGAGTTTATAAGACAGTACGGAGCAAAAGCCCAGGCAATAGGATTGTCTATTATTGATTACCTGAGCCGTCTGGATGAGTTCGGGAACGACGAGGAATTCGTACCGGCATACCAATACCAACACGGGTATCCTCTCGTCAAACCCGAGTTAGTCAACGATCTACCAACAAAGATGCGAAAATTGCATGACTGGTACATGGAAAAATCTGCTAAATCCGAAAACTGGATCTACGCTAAATTTCAGAACGAGCATTACGGGCATGGACAAGGCTTCAATCTGATTGAATTCTCAGAATTATTTCAGTTTTACAATGGAGACGCCATCGACAAATCTATCGTCAGTGCATATTGTCTGTAAGTACCATTAATTTCAGTGATCAAGCCTTTCTAGCTCAGTTCATTCGTTTCATGTACAATCTTACACTCATCACTAAACTAATTATATATGCAGAATGAAGATTCTCGAATGCAAGAAAGGACAAATCTATGACATTGGGTTCGTTGACTGCCAGTTCGTTCATGAAAGAACTCTCAAAGAGAAGCCCAACCAGACAGAGAACAACTTGTTGCAATCGTTGACGTATTTCGGCACAAGAAGGGAAGTACTATTTCCTTACAACTTCGAGTGAGTGTTACTGTCTCGCACACATTCTATTTTGCTTGCTCGGTGTTAAGCGTATAGTTGACTCTTTATGCGTGTGCAGCTTCCACTTTATTCTGTTGATCATTGTTCCGGACGAAGGAGTAGTAAAAGTCATGGACCGGGGATGCAGATCTATGAAATCATGAGAGGACATGCAAGCATGCCTCCAGAGGGCTTGGAAACGGTTCACCGCCAAAACACCGGGTCTTCCGGCAGAGCTTACATTTGAATCACTGAATGTAAGTACTACTTGCTAGATCCGTGCATCTTTTTGATTCTAGTTTGAGTATAATTATCATGCTGATTATAATATTCATTGATCTCCGTTCTCGTAAAGTGTTTGAGACAGGGACTCGGGAATAACTTATGTGGATATTATGTCTGCGAGTTCATTCGCCAGACGACCAAAGAGACGGCCGCAACCCGAAACATAAGGAAAATTGAAGTACGATAAACAACATTCAATACTTTAATTTATTGCGTTAAATTGTGTTTAGTTTCATTCATATATATTGATCCCTTTCTTTTAATTAGATCGAACGAATGCGGGACGGTCTTCTACCACGAGAACGCGTGCGAGCAATTCAAGAGGAAATCGTCGGATTCTTATTAGACCATGTCATAGCTCCAACCGGAGAGTTCTTTCACCCTCATTTTTTGGAAGACAAGCGGCCAAGGACCGATGTAAATTAGATCGAACTCGTGTGAGTACCGTTTGTGTAATACATGTTCGACCAAGCACGAGGAATGAGATGGTGTATATGATATATTCGTGACGATAATGTGTAATATATATTGTGGTTCATTGTTGCTTTATATATATATGGTACCATTTAATTGAATACAAAACACAAAATAAATAAATAGAAAAAAATCAGAAAATCCTGCCGCGGCAGAAAAAGAGGGCAGTGGAGCCTCTTCGGTCCCGGTTCTTCCTATCAACCGGGACCGATGACCCCTCCCCCCCTCGCTGCGCGCCTGGCCACGTGGAGCCTCTTCGGTCCCGGTTCGTGGGCCAACCGGGACCATCATTGGTCCCGAGTTATTGGTCCCGGGTGTGAAACCGGGACCGAAGGCCCATATAAACCGGGATAGTATGGGGGTCTGTCCACTAGTGCGGAGACTATGGCTACGAGAGGGTAGAGACTATTCTCAGATGAAGGAGGATGCATTGTTCGACTACTAGTACTCTTTGGTCTCCAAAGTCCAAAGTGTTGTTGTATGAAACAGTTCGTTTCAAGTTTCATATATTAACATGTACTAATCGGGTCACACGGTAAGCAGTGTTGGCGTTGTAGAACCCTCTCAGCTCACGAACACAGAGACACAGGAGTTTTGCGCTACGTAAAACGTTGTAGCTTTTCTGTTTTCCCATCTGCTATTTATTCGTTACAAGGAAAGGATGCAGGTTGCGATCCGAACTAATCGCCACGATCTGCTAATCTCGCGCCATCCCACGAGGGCTGATCGTGCCTCCTATTCAACCTGCGAGTCTACCGGCCCACACGACGCGCTCACGCCGATCTACAGGCCCATGCAAAGTCTACGTGCATGGCACGCACAGACGCGGCACATGCAGTCTAGCTACCTTATTTTGAACAAGGAAAAACTAGCTAACTCTAAGCACAACGTCTAGATTAGTCTGGCTAACAAGCAGTTGTGCCGGAGACTATGGCTATGAGGGCAGAGACTATTCTCAAATAAGGGAGGATGTACTCATTCGGTACTAGTCCTAGTTGATTGAGGTAATTACATTCGTGGTGGTTAAATTTATCATCGATGTTCATTTTAATGCCTGAACTTGAAAAATACGTAAAACTGATTTCAAAACTTGATATGAGCGTGCAAATACAGTGCTAATCTCATTAATAGATGCATAAAACACTGATATGACACCGTATTTTGATTAGCATTGATGGCTCACATTTTTATATCTCAAAAATCCATGGGTCCGACCTATCAACACAATAAAAAATTGTGCTAAAATTATTGTGGCGCAGAGACTTGATCGTGTGATCTCGAACCAGTAAGCAGACATTGCCGACCAACGAACCATTGCTTTCCACCTCCATTTTAAGGATAACGAACATCATTATTAGGTTTGGAAACACATTTATGGGCTATAACAGCTGCAGCTAGTGCAACCCATTTTGCGCATGTTAGTTTTTTTAGAAATTTAGGAATTTACTGTACATTATAATCACAGTAATACAATACATTCTATATATTTGTGCTTTCTAAATATTATGCATACAAATAAAATAATTTATTAAAAAATATGTAATTGTAAAAATATTTACATGTGAAATTAAAATTGTTTAGTAAATGCAAAACAATTATTGAAATATATGTTTTAGTTAATGCGAAAAAATTATACACTCCTAGTTTATGTTTAAATTATAGTACAAAACTATAAATGGCAATAGTTTAATTAATATTTACTTGACTTGTATTATATATTCATAAATTTACATAATTAAAATATAGTCGGGAGTGAATACTTGTATAAAAAAAATTCTACTATAACAATAGTGTTATTACATCAAAGGATCTCAACCCGTTAGACCATCTCCAACAGCTATTCCAAAACGATCATGCCTAAAAAATAAGTTCAAAAAGTAGTAAAAACGCAGCTTCAGCAGCTGCCAAAAACGATGATGTCTAAGAGCATGTTTGGGACTACTCCGCTCCACAAAAATTAGCTCCACTCTACTAAATTTATTTTAGAGCAGCTTTATGTAGAAGTTGTAGATTTATCAAAAAAACGTTTTATCATGTTTGGCTTGCAACTAGCTCCAGCTTTAAGAATAAAAAGTTTGGTGAAAAATATCTATCTGATTGGTTGATGAAGGGGTATCCACTTACTGGTGTCAGTGGTGGGTAATTTTCCTTCAACTTCAGCTTCTAGATTTTATCTGAAGCACCCCCGAGGAGCTTCATGAAAAACAGAAAGTTGTATCCCAGATTCTAGTTTATTCGCGGAGCAGCATATCATGGAGTTACCCTGGCTTGCGTTTCTTGGAACGGAGCTAAATTTTAGGGAGCGGAGCAGTCCCAAACTTTAGCTCTAAATATATTTTTGGGAAACTGCCTCAAACATAGCCCGTCGCGCCGCATATTTGCAGCACGGTCGCGCTTATCCAAATTTTTGTTCATCACGCACAACTTCCTTACAACCGCTTCCTCCAGGCCGATCGCCTCCGCCTCCCAGCCCCCTTTCCGACCGCCCCTGCCGCCTCCCCGACCCCATTTCGACAGTCCTACCCCGCCCCCGCCGACCCTCCCCCCGCTTGAGCAGACCCGCAGGTAGCCGCCGCCCTAAGCATAGCCCCCGTGCTCGTGCCTGCTCGCCCGCACCGCCGATATGGAGGATGGGGCGGGAGGTCAAGGGAAGGGATAGGGGAGCTGGCGATGGCCGGATTTGAGGGTGGTGGCCGCATTTGCACGCTCGAGGGAGGGGCGCATTTGCGTCGAGGGAGGGGCTAAAAATAGGGCACACTCAATATGCATTCGTTTTTTTGGGCAACCGTTGAAGATGCACTTAATATGTAAAACAAGCAATTATGCCAGAGATGGACTTCTCTTCGTGCCACAACGTCTATTGCTGATAAATATACAAGGGAGCCTCCAATCATTCGTGTTGGTTTTCTTGTCTTACAAAGTTATAAAGGGTTAATTTGGTTGAACCTAAGAAAAGAACAAATTTACATATGATTCTAGTTGAGTTTTTTTAAGGTGTTCATCGTCTTGGTGCTCAAAGTATTACTGGTCCCATAGCATGTGTGGCTCAACTGGAGATCTACACTTTGAAGGAATGTCTACGCATTATTGAATCGATGAAATGTTTGGGATAAACACGCAGGAATTTCACGCCGGAATTCAAACTCAAAACCATCAGCAGAAGTGGAGTACTACCGGCGCGACTAGCTAGCTAGCTAGCAGTAGCAGTGCAGCACCCTTCTTCTCGTCAGTGGCTTGCCTCGCCGGCGAAGCTGAACCCAGACCCCTGGAGCGCGGCCTCCACGGTGTCGTCCAGCATCTTCTCCATCTCCGGCGACATGTGGCTGCTCCAGTCCCCGGTCACCCCCTTCCGGAAGAATGCGTCGCTCCTGATGCCCGACACGTTCCGCCGCCCGTCCCTATTGGCCTCCATATTCCTCAGCTTCTCCAGGCTGCACAGGTCCACGATCTCTTCAACCACCCCCCGCTCCACCTCCTCCTCGGAGAAGCCGCAGCCCATGAACTCCGCCATCGTCTTCAGGTTCCCCGCCGGGTCGCGCAGCATCTCCTCATACCTCAGGAACAACACCTCGCCGCCACCGCCGCCGCTGGAGGGACGGCGGCTCGCCTGCCAGTACTCAAGCACATGCCGCAACTGCGGGCCGAAGTAGCACCGGCCCTCGAGGAACAGCTCGAACGCCTCCTGCATCGACAAAGCCTCCCCGTCGGCGCCGAGGCTCGCCGACGCTTTCCTGGTGAAGAGCCACGAGGAGACCAGCGCGTCCTTGGGGTCCCGGCAGACGTACACGATCCGTGGTCCCCCGGCAGAGACAGCGCGCGTGGGGAGGAGGGAGTAGGGGAGGTGCGTGGCGAGCACGCGCGGGGAAGGGAGCGCCTCGAGCTCGGCCGCGACGGCGTCCGCGTCCCGGTGCGCGAGCGCGGAGTCGACCTCGAGGAACCGGACGCAGTCGTGCGTGTTGCGGCCGCGGAGCGGGTGGTCGGCGTCGGATGACGGCGGGTTAGCGGCGCGGTGGGCGGTGGCGAAGGCGAGGGCCTTGAGCCAGGTGGTGCCGGACTTGGGGTAGCTCGCGAGGAGCACGTCCGCGGGCCTCGGCGCGAACCGGACGTGCATCGTCGGGAGGCCCCGCCTGAGCACACCCTCCGGCAGCCAGAACCCGGCGTACTGCCGCAGCGCGAACGGAGGGCACCGCGTCTCCAGTGGGAGGCCCGGCACCAGCTCCGCCATGCCGGCGTGCGTCGGCGCCGCCCGCTTGCCTTGCTGTGATCCCTCATCGCCATGAGAAGCCATCAATAATCTACTGTGCTGCACAGCACTGATGTTTGCGTTGCGCCTACAGATCACAGCTCCAGGCGGATGCTTTGATCGGTGCAGAGACAAGTTAGTTGGTGACTGTCGCTCATAAATAATCAGTGAGGAGATCTGATTAGAGTTAAATCTGTTGACGGTCCTAATTCTTTTCCGGTAGTGTCATTTGGGTCTTAATTTTTTTTAAATGCATTTCTAAGTCTTAATTCTTTTGTAAGTAATTCAACCGAGGTTCCTAATCGCGTCTGACCAGCGCTGACCCTGGACACGTCGACAGTGGCGTGTGGCGGGAGTTTTCTCGCGCCGGGTGGTTGGTAAAAATTACACATGAACCCTTATAAGGGCTAACCTTCTCGTTCCCCAGTCCTCAACCTCTTTCCCCGAATCTCTCTCGTGCCGCTATCGCCATGTCTTTCTCTGCAAGCTCCTCAGCCAGGAAAATTGGGCAGAAATTTGTTTGTTTTTTCTCAATTTTGGTAGCAATTGCAAACATGTGTAGTATGAACAACAAAATAAGTAAGCAACATAGGCAATTGAAATATCAGGAATGGACCAAACATTCATCAGGTTTAATTCAAGTTTTCGGCAACATTCATCGACCTTACAACAGATGCAAGACGTATGTTGCATTTCAAAAGAGTGCACTGAACAACAGTTGCACTTTCATGGTTTGTGTGAATCCATAGCTTCAGGTTTCATTACAAATCATGCTAACAAAAAGAGATTTCTCCACTTCTATCCTTCAAACCAACGGGATCTTGTTCTCTTTAGTCTTGGAAGAAGATATGGAAGAAGAATAACAGCAGGGGGAATTTTCATACTTCCACGTCCGCCCGTTAGGTCTCCCTGGGTCCACTGTCGACGTGTCAATAGTCAAAGTGCCACGCAGGCGGGTCAGCTCTGGTCAGACGCGATTAGGACCTCAGTTGAATCACTTACTAAAGATTTATGACCTAGAAGTGCATTCTGAAAGAATTAGGACCCAAGTGACACTACGGGGAAAGAATTAGGACCGCCAGTGGATTTAACTCATCTGATTATGTAGTTCCCCCTCCGTAAATAAATATAAGATGTTATGGATTACTATTTTAATTATCTAAAACAAATCTATATCTATATCAATATCTATATCTATATCTATATCTATATCTATATCTATGTTATATCTATATCTATATCTATATCTATACCTAATAATAAAGGAAGGTGGGTTTCCCCTTTCATCACAACTATGTTGCAAAAAACACCCCCCACATTTTAATGAATCAACCCGCAGTCCAATATACACAACAAAATAAATAACGATTCGGGAGTCTGTTGGGCCTTTCTGCGTGACTCCGCGTGGCCCAGCTCCACAACTGAGTGTCTCTTTAAAATTGTCAATCACTAATTAGTGGGCACCCTCTCGCGCGCCCCAGCAGAGGTCACTTTTGGCGCTCTCTGGATTCGACATGTCGCATTTTTACTGTGTCCCATGCGAACAACAATTGTGGCTGTGCGCAGACTCTCCTGTGGCTGCGTGCGGATCTGTGGCATGATTGTGGCTGAAAAAACTGTGGTTGTGGCTGAAAAAACTGTGGTTGTGACTGCAAAAACTCTTTAATAGCGATTCTGAGAATCAGTTCGGAATGCCCAAAGGGACTAGAACAGTCTAGTCTCTAGCTGCCTAAGAGCAACCCCTGTCTTTCGCTGAAAAATCGGGTTGTGACTGAAAAAACTGTGGCTTTCACTGAAAAACTATGGCTTTGGCAGGAGTTGTGGCTGAAAAAACTGTGGCTTTCGCTGAAAAACTGTTGTTGTGGCGTCGTGCAAGGGATGTGGCTGCGTGAAAAACCGTGGCTGGATCTGACCTGCAATGTGACTGCGCGTTGTGCGTCCAAAACGTGACACGTAGCAACTCCGGAGCGCATAAAAAATGACCTATGCGGGGGCGTGCGGGAGGGTACACGCTAATTAGTTGCTCCCTTTAAAATTGAAAGTCACTTTAAAAATAACTAAGCATCACTTTAAAATTCTCGCCATGGGCTCATGGGCCTGCACCAGCGACCACCATATCTTTGATCTCTCTCTCTCATTTTTTCTAATGAAACATGTTCAATATATTTTCTTTCTTACTTTATGTGAGGTGTATATATTTTGACACGAGGGCCATGGTTCAAAATTATAGATAATTTAGAACAAAATTATCCTACACTAAATTGTTTATTAATGACAAATAAATTAATTAAGACGAAAAAGGAAGAGCCACATGCAATCGAAAAAAAGATACTTTCTTTTTCTAGAAGAAGAGATTCATGCAATAAAAAAAAGAGACATTTTTTATTTCTTCTAGAGGGATAAAACAGAAATGCATATGTACATATACAAGCGGGTACATGTGATATCATATCCACACAATGCTAAAAGATTGCTTTGAGATCCGTAAAAACTGTGCTAGGAACATTGCATATTTTATTAAAAAACCAATGCGATATACATAATCCTTAAGGAAAATTCTTCCTTTTTCTAGTGAATTGAACCACGCATTTTCGAATCATATAGGAACCAATACGTAATAGCATCTTAGTCATATGTTTTTTCTACTCCTATGTTTTTAGAATCCTACAAAGAATGAAGCAATTTTAAGTTCCATTTTATATATGTTGGTTGAAAGTTATGGTATGTATTCAAATAACTACATCTTATGTAAGCTATAATAAAAATAAACGCATAGTGTAAAAAATATAGAATTTTTTGGCAGAAATCTCAAACGACAACGCACGGATAAGATATCACATGTACCCTCTTACACATGTACAAAATCCGCACTCAGGATAAAAACGAATTAATTTTTTTATTTATTTTAACACGATGAACAAGGCATGAAATTATAAGAAAATTAGGAAGAAATTACCCCTAGGTAATTTTTTATTGACGATGAATAAATAAATTCAGTAGAACAAGATTGAAAAGTCATGCATGCATTAAACAGAAAGTTAACTACTTTGAATTTATCTAAAATTATAGTTATCTTCAAACAGTAATTTCGCAGCTCATACCCCATGTAATATGTAGGTTGTTGTTTATCTTTTTTAGACAGTTCTATTTATCTTTATTGCCAACCACCCCATAAAAGTGTGTTATTTTATGTAAATCCAATGTTGAAATAGACAGGTCTAATACATCCATGACATTACTTTGGGGGCTTCGGATAATGCAATGTATTTTTTGTTCAATGTATATTAGTTGCGAGCTCGTATGGGGAAAAGGATACGAGGATAAAATTCCCTCCATGAAACAAGTGCACGCTAAAAAGCGAGCGAAAGTACAATAGACAATTTATGAATGGTAAGGACTCGCGGAGGGCAATTCTCCCAACCAATTCGAGAGATTATTTTAAATATTTCATTGCATTGGCATGTGTGTGTTAAGATGTATGAACTCATCACACTGGGACCAACCACCTTCGAAGCTCTATGATTGAGTGGACACATTGAAAGTACATTTTTTAGACTTGCAAGTAGACAAAGGGTTAGGCTAGGTTTTTGATATTGTTACTACCTGTTACAACGTACGGGCAATTTTCCTAGTTATATTAATTTACCAAGGGAGTATAAGAGAGTGTGAGATCTATTCTCATGAGGTTAGTTAGCTTAACTGAGCACAAGTTTTATGGTGACTGATCTTCTGCAACAATCCGTAGTTAAAAAGGGACGGTCATGTGCTGATAGATCATAGATATAGTACAATACAAGTATACAAATATAGTTCGTTGCAAATACCAAAAGAAAGAAAAAGGAAATTAGTTCATTGCAGTTCGTGGTGTCTTCTGGGCCACACACTGCTCCGAGTTAATGTCACATGGCATGTCAATGGTCAAGCTCTTTCTAGATTTGGACATTTAAAGACTCTTCAACGCTCCAGTCAGGCGCACCAATGCGTTGTTACTGTGTGTTATAGTCTATAAGGGCATGTCCAATGGTTATAAGATAGATGTTGATAGGATATATTGATGATGTGGCATGTAATAAATGAGGTGAGAAAGCATAGTTGTATGTAGATTAGGCTGGCCCCAATGGAGAGTAACTTCAACAGTAACATAGAGTCCAACTCAGCAATTTTGCTTATGTGACAATGAGTTAATGAAGAAAGAGAGGAAGGTGGTAACTTAGCTAGTTACTTGTTCTTTGAGTAACATCACACATACCAAGACAATATGAATCTATAATCTAATAAATGAGGTCTTATATAACACCATATATATGTTACTCCCTCCGTTCCGGTGTGTAGGGATCCTCTTCAAAATCTATTTGTTCCACTTTATCTTTGGATTAAGACCTATAAGCATTAAATGATGTTTAATTAGCACACAACACGACATGGCCTTCCCTCTTCTCTCCACTAGTCTTTGCATGCAGCTAGTAGTATTTGTGAAAATTGGTCCATATTTAATGTGAATCAAACCTTATTGATAGAAAGAAACAAATTGCATAGCCGATGAGTATTCACCTTGGTCTCATTGCAATTTATAAGGAGCCTAACACACCGGAACGTATTACGAGTCTATGTTACTACCTCCACTTGCAATACGTTATAATTCTATGTTACTACCTCCACAATGGGTAGTACTCATTTCATGTTGGTGTGCGTTATGTTATAGTAATACTCCCTCCGTTCCAAAATAATTGTCTTAGCCTTAGTACAACTTTGTACTAGAGCTAGTGCAAAGTTGAGACAGTTATTTTGGGACGGAGGGAGTATATATTATCTTCTTATTAATTGCTTGCTACATAACCAAATTTCATTTAAATGCGTTAGGTATTACATGGAGTAGCCGGCATACAACCCTATATGGAGTAAGTACCAGGCGAGGGACTTATCCAGGTTCGGGGTCTCATGACCAGACTCAACCATACTCTTGCTAGTTTTGATTATTCATGATCGAGATCGCCTCGAAAGAGGGGGTAACAATGTGTCTAATTCTACCGAGATTGATGACAAAATGTTAAGATGATCTCGAGTCTCCCTGGCCTCGTTTTATATAGGGGTAGCGAGACCTAGAATTACATGGAATAGCCGACATACAACTATGAAAATAGCTATGAGTCCTATTCTTGTGCGCCAAGCCTTGTTGTCTTCAGCAAAGCTCAACACAATATAGGCGATTTATAATCTCAAGAACTACCTCCCAAGATGGAAACATAAATATGTATAATAAGGCATATTAACAAGTTGGCTTGGCCGTAGTTCGTAGAGAAGATGACATAGGTCATTTTTCTTTTCTCCAATGCCAAGTACTCTTCAGCAAGAAGTTCATTCAAATCAGCAAAAGATGTCTGTCAATCTATGTTTATGTACTTAATCATCCAACACAATGACCTTATCCTCCAGAGATCAGTGGAGGATCTAGTGGGGATGACACCCCCCTCTAAGAGTGCAAATTTACTTTGAAATATGTGATTTTACTATCCAACACAATGACCTTAATATGACAACCATGATGTTTCCGAGAGCTGGCATTGGCTAGCATGTAACTTGCTACTTATTGTGTACATATTATTTTATTAATATAGGTACTGTAGACCAATTGTTCTATTGTTTTCATTAAAAATAACTACCTATTATTTCTTACTCCCTCTGATTCATAATAAGTGTCGCTCATTTAGTACAAAGTTTGTACTAGCTTAGTACAAAATGAGCGACCATTGTACTCGGAGGGAGTAGTTGATATCATTTCTAGTTTTTCGAAGCACATTGTAAGAAAATGTACGGCCATTTCCATAAATTACAATACACATTCTTTTGAAAATTTGCTACTATGCAACAGGCTTCCAAGACCATAAAAATCTTTTATCTTCTGATTCCGATTTCACACGATAAGTAGTAATAACATTCTGAAAAGCTCAACACAATATAGGTGGTTTATAATCTCAAGAACTACCTCCCCACATGGAGGCATAAATATGTATAATAAGGCATAGTAACAAGTTGGCTTGGCCGTAGAGTGTAGAGAAGATAATATAGATCATTTTTTTCTATTCTCTAATGCCACGTACCCTTCAGCAAGAAGTTCATTGAAATCAGCAAAAGATGTCTATCAATCTATGTCTGTGCACTTAATCATCCAACTGATTATTGTGTTGAGAATAAAAATAAGAGTAATTAACCTGTGTCGAGGGATCTTTGAACGACTACAACTGAATCTGTAGGCCATTAATTCATGTCGTGAGCACCGGCCAGACGTTTCTCTAATACTACAACTCCAACACGTGTAGCCAAGTACTAAAGATATGTATGTATCGATCCTATTGGGAGCACGTCAACAACATCCGGATATGTTTCAGCTATATGCTTCCAGTCCTTGGTGGCCAAAAGGTTCTGTAACCTCCTGCCGCGTAGGGTTTGGACAAACCGCAAGCACATCTCCTTGAGACGACAAGAGTGGTGCTGCAAGGCTAGATAGAGGATCCAAAGAGTTGCGCCCTGAAGACCGAGGACCGAGTCGCAAGCACGCACCGGTGCGCGGCGAATGTCTCGCCGCCGACATCGAACGTCACGTCTGCACCCAACTTGGTCCGAAGAAGATCTCCGAGTATGTTCGGCTCATCAGGCATCGGATGATGAAACTGTCATCCTTGAGATGCCTCGACGCCTCAAAGTCCCACCCGGCGAGAAACATGCTGGTCGAGAGCGAGAGCCACAGAAGCGTAGCCCACATCTTGGGAGCGCTCGCCGTTGGGTGAGTAGAGGATGACCCACCAGTAGCCTCCCACCATGAAGGCCCTAGACTTGATGCTCTTCCCGTTGGGTGTGTCCTTGATGCGTGAGTAGCCATCCACCACCAACAGGTGGTAGCCGCTGGCCGTGGCGCCGGAGACGGACGCCGACGACAGCTTGCCATCAGAGACGGCAGATACGCCGGCGAACGGCATGGCGAGCTCAAGTCCTGCAGGTAGTGGTGGAGCTAGGATTAAAATAGGGCAACTAGACATACTTTTTCTTTAATACAGTACCACTGTTTTATTTTAACGTGCCAATGCCATATGGGCATTTTTTTGCGGGGAATTTAGAGCTTTATTAAACCACAAAAGTGCTTACAGGATTCCCATGTACTACTCCCTCTATTCACAAATACATAATGCTATGATTTTAGTTTAAATTAAAATTAAAATCATGTCATCGTTAACGGAAGGAGTACCTTCGTTTCAAAATATAAGGTATATATTAGTTTCTTATATATATGACCAGGTATATGGAGAAAAATATCAGCGTGTGCAATTTAAAATCATCACCATTAGATTTGTGAGAAACATTTTTTCATAGTTTTTTACCTAATATTGCAGATAATGGGTATATTTTGCTGCAAATCTAATCAAACATAGAAACATTCAAATTTTGAAAAATTAATAAACTTTCTTAATTATATTTTGGAACCGAAGAAGTAGTAAACAACATATTTGACAGACAATCCAATATTAATAGGAGAAAATGCAAACAAAGCTAGAACCTGAACCTGAAGAGGGGGAAGCAGCGAGAGGAAAGGTGTGGGTTCCGATCCCTCTTGACGGCGTACTTACACAGCCTTGCCCGCCTGGGGCAGTGCCGCCTTGCTCCTGCTCCTGTCCTGCCGATGTCGCCCTGCCCTAGTGGCTAGTGCTTCCAGCCGGCCGGCCTGCCGCCGTCGGCCGCCGCTCTGGCTAGTCCGATAGTCCCCGGCTCCGTGCCCTAGCCGTGTGAGCAATCGAGTAGGCGATTTGCGATGCACCGGTTGGGTTTTATAATTTGGAACGGCGCCGGCTAAGGAAACCGGAAACATGATCGCGTACGTTAACATCTGTGGTTTTTGTTCATACTCCAAGAGCAATCCGTATGCCCTGTGTATATATGTTCCGATCATCTTCCCTTTTTAGAAGATGAGACAGGGAACTAGCTAGGGTATTTTCCAAAAATACTGCAATAGCTAGGGAACGTGTATATATTGTGGAGAACCATAATATTAGTGTCGTGGCGTTCTACAAAGACACCGGAATATGAGTTTAAGTCATTTCCAATCCTCAAACCTTTGGCAACGTTTCGGATTGTCCGGTTCAATTCTGTCATTCCACATACGTACAATTGTATTCAGATGCGGACTGGTTGGCATCTCCGCTATCACGCAATCTGACTCAAACACCGGGGGTGAGGGGGGCAGAGATTGTGCGGGAGTTTGGATGACCACCACGTAGGACTCCGACACCCCTGATCCACTCCTAAATCCCACAACACCAAAAAACATCTTTTCGTGCGTTAAGCGTTTGACGTACCATTTAATGCTGGAGAGACGCTATTGGAGGGCGTCTGATACCCCTGGCCCACTCCAAAATCCCTCACCACCAAAAAAAACATTTTCGTGCATGAAGCGTTTTGCGTGCCATTTAATGCCGGAGAGACACTACGTAAGGGCGTGTTTGGTCCGTTCTTCGTGCGCGTATTCAATGTCGGAGAGACGCGGTAGAATGGTGATGTCGTTAATGCTTCGTTATCCGTATGTGTTCAGTGTTGAAGCCGCGATGGAACGACTTCAATGCAGATGTGATGGTCGAGAAGCTTATCTCGGCGACGTTGAAGTCGGATGGCCTCCCGTCCGCATGATTTCGGCTATATAAGTGAAGCAACAAGCATCCGTAGAAAATCCATCCGCGCCCAAAATCATCAGCTCTCAAACTCATCCATAGTTTTAAATAGCGGGAGTACAACGCGACGACACACCAACACAACAAGAGACGCAACAGAAGCTAGAGTACAACGCGACGACACACCAAGTGGAGTAAGAGAAGAAGGTGGAGCAGCAGGAGGAGGAACTGTGCGATGTCGTCAGCTTGCCGGGGAGATGCACGAAAAGCGCGCCCTTGAGGAGGCCGTCTTGGAGAATTTCATCATGGCGGAACAAAAAGTGATCCCTGACTCCATTCATTCGGAGCACAAGGTTTAAGCATACCGCCGAGAGCAAGATGCGATGATCAACGAGATCTTCGACGGTTTGAAGAACGGCGAGGAGCTAGTTGAGTGTACCAAAGGAGATGGAGGTGGACCACGACGGTATAGATACTGACATTTCACCCGTGTGTGACTTGTGTTTCCTCTCGACCACCGATCGTGAGCTTCCTTCCGACCATGAATGCCCCCTGCTCGGCCTACCGACCTTCCCCGTGTCCGCTTGACCTCACCGCTCCTTCCAGCCGCTCCGGACGACCGTGGATCCCCCGGCGGCCCGCAGATTCGAGATCCGAGTCCGACGGTATGTCAATTCCAAGGAATCCCGCAACTCGGCACGATTGCAAGCCGAGCCTTTCCAGCGGTAGAGAGTAGAGATCCTTACTACCCACATCAAATCAGTCGTACGTTCTCTGTGACACCACACCACCACCATGGTCGCGTGGTGACCGCGCAGGTGAGGGCCTTGAGCCACATATATTGTGTCGGATTACCTGGCCCTAACTGGCCGGACCTGGAGGCCGGGGACTTAATTGTCATCGTATCAAATCATCAAAAGGAAAAATGAGAAAACCCCTACGATCGATCCGGCCTTCCTACCCACGGAAAACAAAAACTAGATGGAAGGTGCGAAGAGACCGGCGCCGCCGCCGGCCGCCGTGCGGAAGGTGCTGGACGATGACGACCTCCTCGTCGAGATCCCTCCTCCGCCTCGACTTCCCCACCACCCTCGTCTACGCAGCCCTCGTCTGCAAGCGCTGGCTAGGGCACGCCTCCGACCACGCCTTCCTCCGCCGTTTCCGCGAGCTCCACCCGCCACGCCTCCTCGGCTTCTACATCAAGGACAAGGGTTTCGCGATGAATCAAATACGGTTCATCCCATTGCTGCCTCAGCCTCCAGAGCTCGCCGCCGTCGTCCGTCGTGGGTGCTTCAAACTTGACAACTACGAATTGATGGTGGTACTTTCAAAAATCGAGGACTGCCGGAACGGGAACGTCTTTGCCCACTGGTACAATCACGGGATGGGGACCATACATATGCTGCACAGTCCGCTATGCCCTGAGAAAGGTCCGGCCACCCTCCCACCACTCCCATGCCCTAAGCCTAGATTCGTCACTTATTTCTGCAATTTTAGACAAGTCCTCTTCGAACAAGTAGTGGATGGCAGCATGTCCTATTACTACTTGCTTGTGGAGTCTGCTCAAGGCTTCATAAAACCAGAATCTAGGTTGCACTTATATAAGTTGCAAGATGGTTCCTGGCACCATCTCTTGGACATAGGCCAGTTCCCGCTTCCGCGATCAGAACCAAAAGCTATCCTCATGGACAATAAAATTTGTATGGCAGGTGAGCTAATTTGAGAAATTCAGGTTGCGTAATCGAGGATGAGCAGACTGTACTTCTCATGAACCAGGTGGTGGACTATGGCTACTTTGTGTTCTTGAAGATGGGTGGATGTGCCCTTCACTTGGATACCAAGTGCAGGATACTTCGTAAAGTGTATGCAACAGGACAAAATTGGTTGGGCGATATCCATCCTTTTATGATGATTTGGCCTCCCACATTCTCTGCACCCAAACCCAATCATGTAAAAGGTTTGCCTTTGGCATCTATTTGATTTTCTTAGATGATCTGTTGAGGTTATGTAGTTTTGCTATAGTCTTTCACACATGTAGTCAGGATGGGTGACGTGGATAGATAAGCAAAATTCAAGAGAAAGATTAGGGCTATTTCTTGGTTTTCAAATGATTCAAGAAGATGTCTTTAAATAGACTCTAAAGAGACTAATATGGCATATCCCAAGGTAGAAACTTAATTACCTTTTGCTTTCCTACCACTATTTGAATAATTACGTATCCAAATCCAAAATCGGTATTACCTATTGTCATCTTTAAAGCGAAGCTAGTAACATTTATATGGACTAGAGAGTAGAGACTAGTTGCAGAAATCTATATACCTACTAATAAAAGACGAACGATTTCACTGGGATTTTCGTTCGTCATGCGTATTTTTTAGAAAAAACCCTGGAAATTGTGAGAATTAACCCGCAGTACATCTTTTAGAAAGAAAAAACTATTCTTTTCTTTGATTTGGTTGCACTCCTGCAGCCCATCCCGGCCTATCAGCGCAGCCTGCAAGAAAAGAACAACGAATTTTTTTTTTTTTGCTCTGTTTTCACTTTAACGGCCCGTCTAGGCGCATGAGTGAGTAACTTTTTTTTCTTTTTTTTTTCTTTTTAACTCGAATAACTTTTGAATTGTTTCAATAATTAAATTTATTTAAAAAGTCTTATAAATTTCTATAAGGCATGGATTATTAAAGATCCAAAAAATTATTTACATAGCATGTTATCTTATCTTTGAAAATACGAACTTAATTTAAATATTAGTGAAGGTTCGAACTATGTTATTTAATTTTCGAAATTTATGAATTTTTACAGTACATTCTATTATCATTTTAAGAGTATTCAACAATTTAAAAAATTCCATAAAATGCGAATCCCCCATCTCAATAGATTTTTTATTTGAACTTTAATTGCATTTATGGTTAAATAATTTATTTAAAGTATTGACATCCCAAAATCTTTAAAAATTATAGGACTTATTTCTAGAGTTATGAAGGTCATTTAATTGATCACACAACTTTTCAAATATAATTAAAGGCATTTTTAAAGGTTTTATATTATTTTTATTTTACATGTGTGTAGATTTGATTTTGAATTGCTATGTCAATTTTGTTTTTACATCATCACTTTGAGACTGATCGTAGCTCTTGCCATGTTTTGCTATGTGATCATCTATATCTATATCTATATCAAAGTATGCATGTTAATTGTGGAGTGATATTCATTCCTTTTGGTCACAATCATTTTTGAGATTTATGCCATATGCTTGATAAGTTTTAAGAGAGATAATATCACTACTAAAGAAATAGCTATACATGAAAACCTTATTAGTGGCGCATTTAATATGTAATGCGCCACTATATTGTAAGGGGTGGCGCACTGGTAAAAAATGTGCCACCCCTAAGAACCTTATAGGTGGCGCATTTTGGAAATGCGACACCCCTAAGATCTTATGGGTGGTGCATTCTAGAAATACGCCACCCCTAAGAAATTATTAGTGACGCATCCAGAATGTGTCACTCATAATCTCTTAGGGGTGGCGCATCTTGCATATGCGTCACTACTAAGAAAAAACTATGCGGGAAAATTCCCAAATACACCCCCCCTCATGGACCGCCTTTTCAATTTGAAAATGAAATAAAAGAAAATGATAGAAATGTCAAAAAAATAAAAGAAAATAACTTGCCCATATGATATGTGGTCTAGTTGTTACGAAAATTTACAAATATGAATTTCGACTTTTTTTGCAAATCTCTCGAGAATTTTGTAAAAATGGGCTTAACTTTTGCATACGACCTTCGATGAAAAAGTTTTTTATATGAAAAACCATCTACTCGAAAAGTTATATCCAAATTCAACGGGGTGTAACCCGTTAAATATTTTTAGAATCCTCAAAAATCTAACAGAAAAAAGTTACGGGCGTTTGAAGATCTGGAGGCCAAAAAATGAAAAAAATGAAAAAAATTTGAACTTAGTAGTGGTTTAGCTAGTAACATTAAAAAAATTATTTTCAATTTTTTTAAAGTTCAAAATATGTTAATGGTCCCATCGAGAAAGTTTCAAAAAAATATTGAAATTTTTTGCACACCCATGAACATCAACAAGGTCCTAGATATCAACATGGTTCAATAGGATTTATATGATAGATATATCAACAAGTGCCTGCTAGGTGTGGAGGTTAGTTTGACCTGAGATTAAGCATAATGACCGAGCATTAAGCATACTAACCTGAGACTAAGACAAAAATAAAAAAAAATAAAAAATAAAAAATTGTTTTTCAGATTTAAAATTCAAAATTTTAAAAATATTAATAGTGGCGCATTTTTAGAATGCGCCACCCATAAGGGCTTATGGGTGGCGCATTTCGAAATGCGCCACGCATAAGAGTTTTAGGGGTGGCGCATTTCAAATGCGCCACCACTATTAAGGCCTTATTAGTGGCTTGTCCTTAGTGGCGCATTTGAAATGCGCCACTAAAGTCAAAAAAAGGACGCCACTATAAGGCCCTTTCCTAGAAGTGTATATTTCTAGATTATAAAATTAAATGCTCCTTAACACTGAATTAAGGAGTTTTTCATGATTTATGCGCAACTGATAATACAAGTACTATTCTCCTACACGAGATGCACCTATTTGTCTTCGCATGATGGTACAGACGTTATGACACTGTCGCGAATTTTTGGATGGACACACGCATCAAAATTTTCTCCCGTTGCAACCCACGGGCATTTATGCTAATATATAGTATCGCTGGTTGTGGTTATTGTTTCCTAGACATGTAGTGACGTATCTACTATAGCAGACCACTCCATGGAATAGTTGTTTTTTTATTTAATGCCTTTGTTTGCAGCAGATGACATTCTTCCTGAACTTGTTCTTCCTCTTGTATAGATAAAAGGGGTGTTTAAAAATGACATATTTTGTGTTTAGCACAGATCTTCAGTTCTGCCATATGATTGTTTTCTAAACAGTGAGGCACATACAAGACTAAAAATTGGGCCTCCAAAAGTATAACCGTGTTTCCTTTTCAGATATTTTATATGTAGTAATAATGGAACGGAACGAATGTTTTCGTATATGTATGACTATGTCAAAGCTGCTATTGCTTAGTGGTTCCTATGTTTGTTATACTTAATTCCTGGTCCATATATATTACAATGATATTTTTTCCGTGTAGAGAGTAATGGATAATACAAGTTAACTGTGTGTAACTTTTGCTTGCATGGCATCTGTGCTTCTATGATCATAGGTTTTTTTACCGGACTGCACACTGTAAGGCATTTGACCTATAACGTGGAGCTTAAAAAAAGCTTTATAAGGACATTTGACATCCAAACTGTACAAAATATCTTACTATCATTGTTGTGCTAGCCATTTGTCCTTGTTATTAATCTGATATTCAGATACTTAATTATCTCCATCCTGATTCCTGAAGTTTAGTTTGTTTCCCTTGAAACAGAAACGTGACGTGAAGAAGAAAGATAATAGGAAGTTCATGAGTGGCATGAAAGATATAGTATGTTGAGTTGTTATCTCTTCTGATATGCCCGCGCCGAAGTTTTTCTAACTATGTCCATCGCCCGTTACACATTTAGTCGGGATGGGTGATGTGGATAGATAAGCAAAATTCGGGAGATAGATTAGGGATATTTCTTGGTTGTTAATTTTTTTTCAGCAAACTCACTTTCAATGGACTCTAAATAGACTAACATGACATGTCACAAGGTAGAAATTAGTTTTTCTTTCCAAATCTGTATTACCTAATATATTGTCATCCTTAAGGCTAGCTTGTCACTGTTTTATGTGAAGCTAATTGCAGAAATATATAGTGTTGATGGTTGTCTTTATTGTTTCCTAGACATGTCATGACGTATCTGCTATAGCAGGCCACTCCAAGGGATTATTGGTTTTGTAAAGATGACATGTTTTGTGTTTTAGCACGGATATAATGCAACTTAACTATGTGAAGTTTTTGCCTGTACGTCACATCCATGCGTCTATGATACTCCCTCCATACCAGTGCATAGGGCATTTTAGGATGAGCACCGCGACCTAGATGAAAGGAGATTGGGCGAGGAAGAGCAAGTATTTCTTCAATTCACAGCCCACCTTAAGCGCCACATTTAATGGCTATTAAATATGACGTCCTTTGAGATTACTTCTGCCTAATCAACGCTGAGCATGTTGCATGCATTAGTACTTTGTTGTGCTGGTGAGAGGTTTTCTCGGAAAGTGATTGAGGCATACGAGGAGATGTGGGTAGTACACGAGGCTGTGAGGAGAACGAGAAGGAGATTTAATGTTTTACGCCTAAGAGTTTTGGGAATATCTGATTTTCGTAAAGTGCCTTATGCACTAGTATGGAGGGAGTAAGAAGTTTGTTTTACCGGACTGCACACTGTATTTAAGGCATTTAAACTGTACCCTGGAGCTTTAAATAACTTTATAAGGTCAAATGCTACTTTGACATCCAATCGTACGTATTAGTATTGATGTACTAGGCGTTTGTTGTATTTTCTTGCTGGTGTTTGCCGAATTCATGGTGCTAGAACTCGGCAAAGAACATGCGACTTTGCTGAATTAAGGCTCTCGGAAACTAAGCAACCACAAATAAGTTGAGGGACTTGGCAAAGAGCAGGTGGTATTGCCGAGCCGCAACTCTCGACAAACCTTGTCGGTCTCACGTCGGTCGTTGGGGGACATGTGGTTGCCTCCTATGCACCTGAGTTTACCGAGTTTATATGTAAGGAACTCGGCATAGATGGCAATCGTCGTCTCCATCCATCGAACATGAAGTTACTTTATTCTGTCCAGTATTAATGTTTGGGTATCAACAAATGTTTGTTGAGTACCCAAAGGTGAGAACTCGGAAAACTCCGCTTTACCTGAAGGGTGTATGCCGAGTTCGCTTTCCAAGTTTATAACTCAGAAAGTACTGTGCCGAGTATTTTGGGCACTCGGAAATTAAGCAGATTCTAGTAGTGTTTTCCTTCAGTCCGATGAGTTGTGGTTGCTGAAATTTGGGTCCGGACCAAAACTGACCCATATGTAAGCCACTCATATCATCTGACTTAAGTAGAGGATCTACGACCCTCTTGGTTTCCAGGAAACTATATTCAAGACACCTTATATGAGTGTATCCACTAATATATATTGGTAAATTGCATAAGGCACATATGTCTTGAATCTCCAAACCATATGTGTCTAAAAAAATTCAGTGAATTCTACAAGTAAATAACATAGCTAATTTAATATTCACTACACTACTTAAAAGTTCATAAACAATACGATCATCTTCAACATGATCGTACTGCATAATATATTCTGCCATGCACAATAAGAATGTAGAAAATAGTACAATCCACAATGGTTCCATAGATGCAATACATAATGCTTGCAATGCACTTCTCTTATTCTATTTCATAAAGGTACAAACATTCACAACAACAATAACATGCGCTAAGAGTGAAGGTACCTAAACATGCATTGCCATGTGAATATACAAGCTCTCTGCATCACTTCTATGGCATAGCATTGGACCACACATGTCTAATAGGTTTAAGTTGCAAGTCATATCTTCTGCTCACTGTAAGACCAAATTTCTCAGACATGTCAAATGAAGAAAGGTTATTCCCGTCGGGGAGCATCCACTCGAAGTGATATAGAAAATTTGCTAATACCATCTCGGTGACTGACGAGCTGAAATGAATCCCGGGGCATTGTCGTCGCCCAGTCCCAAAGGGAATGAACTCAAAGTATGCTCCCTTATAGTTCACGTTGTTGTTTTCAAATCTCTCTGGTCTAAACTCTTTGGGATTGTTCCAATGTTTAGGATCTTGAGACATTGCGAAAACATTAATGAACACATTGGTGCCTTTAGGGATGTCATAGCCCATAAGCGTACAATCCTCTCTGGCCATGCGGTGGACTAGAGGACCAGGCGGATGCAACCTAAGGACCTCATTGATGACCATACGCATATAATGGAGTCCAGAAAGGTCGTTGTTAGTAATTATATCTCGGTCTTCACCAAGTACATCACGTACTTCTTGTTGTGCTTTAGTCATAGTGTCAGGATTGTGCATAAGCTCTGACATGGCCCATGATAAAACGGTTCCTACGGTCTCTGTAGCACCTGCAAATACATCCTGTAAACGGAAGTAGTGGAAATTAAGTAAAATTAGACGTTTATATGTGCATATAGTATATAATAATACGAACCCAACTCATGTGCAAAATCAAATGCTACATAAAAACATCGGAACGATTGCAGTTAGTAATTGTTTCTGTATGATGTAGGAATCACACAGTGATTGGCCGTCTTCGCTATATTCTCAAACCAAACATACCCTAAATGTATTGTACATCGACCATTATTGGATATTTCTCAATTATACTAGGCCACCATTGTTGTCACTATGTTAGGACACAAAGAATTACGTGACAAGATTCTCACGTGGCAGTGAGTCAGCGAAGGTGGACGAGAAAGATATGTGATGGTTGGCTTGGATGAGAACAAAGACCTTTTCATTTTGCGTTACCTACTGACAAGAATTATGCCTGGTCACCTAGTATTTCAAGTGTTAACTTTGACCATCCATTTAATCATAAAATAAAATTATTATCAGTCAAAGCTACACACAAAGTGTGATATGGTTTTGTATACAGAAAAATAATACTATTCCCACTAATCAATAGAATAGTTTTTTTTTGCGGGAATAATCAAATAGAATAGTTAACGATTTAGTTCCAGGTAAGTCGACTAAATTTTAAAATACGGCCAATCAAATCTGTTTTGGAAGAAAGGAGACATGTGGAGAACGGAAGCTACTGGTTCGTTGGGAAAGCAGCAGACCCAGTGTTTATATTAGGGGTGATAGGGGAGCGTGGTGGCGACGATTTTGACGGTGGCGGGGCTGGTGGCGCGGTGGCAGATGGGTCATCGACTCGTGGCGTGGCGGTTGCGTGTGATACTCCTCGTGGCGGCGGCCTTCACCGGCGAAGGGGTGACATGTGCGCGACATCCGGCGTGGGGTGGGGGCGCGACTGCGATGACTCCCCGTGCGGCAGGGATCTCATCTAGTATGCGGTGAAGTGTTTGTTCCCTTGATGAGGATGGATATCCTCGCCCAGATCCGTCGGTGGCGGTTGCGACGCTGGTTGACACCGAGTGCCGGAGGTGGGCGGCCTAACGGCGGTGGATTGGATCGGGGCGGCGTGGGGGCCTGCTATCGTGAATAAAGGTGTTGATCCTCGTTCTCTATTTTCATCATGGTAATGTCCAACATGATCAACCCTCCTTGATCTGGCCATCGATGGGTTCCGGAACTGCTGATGGAGATCTCACCTAGGAGATCAGGCTCGGATAGTATCCGGCCGTACGAGTCCAGATCAGACTATGAGATTCTGAGGGAATTGTCGATACCCTGGTGAGATCAGGCTCTAGAGGTTGTTGATACCATGGGACATGTCGGCATATCGATTTCTATGGAGTAAACAACAATGGAGAATGTCATGGTGGCTGAGATCGGAGGATCAGTTAGTCGAATGGGTCCTTGAGTGTGATGGAGTCAGTCAGGGGGTTGACAACTCTCAGATGCAACACTGATAAGTGGGGGCGGCATCACTGTAGGTTTTCATTTTTTATGGTGCTCATCGGGTGTCAAGTCGTGACTTTCATGATGAAAGGCTAAGGTCTGATATTTATTGGTTGTGCCTGGCAATTGTCTTGTTGAAGAAATTGTTTTGAGAGCTCGGACTTTCTCCAGAATGAAAACCTAATATCTTGGATCGGACAATAACGACATTTGTGCAATGTTTCCTTCATGAAGGTGTTGCTTTTGGACACCTCTTATGTTTCCTTGGTGTTGTATTTTGGTGGTGATTGGTGTGCTACTGTTGAGAGGAGTTGATAGTCGTGGTGGGATCTTTGTTTTCCTTTCCTTTTGGTTTTCTCCTTTGACTGTGTGCATCCTAAATGTCTTGTGATATCTTATAGGAGCAAAGTGTGGGTGTAATTGATATCTTCACGATATTAATATAATCTCTTTCTCGAAAAAACGTTGCCGACGCTAAATTTGAAGCTAGGTAGGTCTTAGATAGATGGCCTGAGGCGGCGAGGCGGTACGTAGCGGGACCGCCTCAGACGGCAAAGGAAGATGGTTAGAGATGGGCTGGATCGACAACGCTGAGAAACAGAAAAAGAAAATGGGTGGAGGTTAAACATGAACAGTGGTTTTTTAATCTTAATTCAACGATTGAGGAAATGGAGAGAAGTCGACTTACCCTTCGCCAATTTTCAGACCGACACCTAGTTGCCCTCAATATATAGTTAAATACTTATTACCTTCGACCCATATTAATGGACTCAATTTTGTTTAGATTCGTATGTGTCTATTTTAAGTATTTAAACTAGATGCATGTGTGTTTACTATTTAGACAAACTTAAGTTCATTAATATGGATCGAAAGGAATATTATAAATTGATTAAATAGTACTTAAAATTAAGAGGAAATGGAGGAATACTCACAAACAAGACGGCGCCTATTGTCTCGGTGGTTAGGGGAAATTCCAACGAGTCCTCCTGCTGCAGCCTGAGCAGGACATCCAGCAGGTCCTCGTCGCCGGCGGCGGAGGCGCCGACGCCGGCATCTCGTGTGGCCTTACGCCCCTGGATGACCTTGGCGATGATGCGTTGGGTGCGGCCGTAGCTTCTTTCCATGCGGCGCTCCTCGTTGCTGAGCCACCTGACCAACCTCGACGACGGGAAGATGTCGACCAGGCAGAAGGCGCCCAGCAGCCCAAACACCTTGTGCATCTCCATGAGGAACTCGCCCTGCTGCTCGAACCTGCCGCCGAAAACCGCCCTCGTCACGACGTCGTTGCTCAGCGCCATCACCTTCTGGGTGACGTTGATGGATCCGCCGGCGGCGTCGGTGATGGAGCGGAGGAGGCCGGCCACCTCCTCGGCCCTGATGCCCTCCATGCGGTTCACCTGCTTGGCGCCGAGGAGCTCCATGATGCACACCTTGCGCATCTGCCGCCAGTGGTCGCCGTAGGGGGCGAAGATGACGCCCCTGCCGCCGCAGCTGGCGATGGCCACCATGGCGCTGCTAGGCCGGTCCGCGAACACGGGGTCGTTGGCCTTCATCACCAGCGCCGCCGCCTCGGCGCTGGACACCACCACGGCGGGGACCTCCCCGAGCTTGAGGAGCATCAGCGGCCCGTACCGGCGACACAGCTCCGTGATCTTCCGGTGCGCGACGCCGCCCGCGAGGTGGTGGAGGCTGCCGATGACCGGGAGGTTCCATGGCCCCGGGGGTAACCGGTGCCTCTGTGGCTTTGTCGACTTGCTCCTGCCGCCGGCGAGCTTGAGAAACCAAAGGGCGAGCGGTGTGGATATCAGTATGAAACACAAGGTCAACCACCCGTCCATGGATGGGAGGTAGTAGCTTGTAATCAATCAGTAGATGGCTTGCTGATTGCATTACAGAGACCGGATAGATATGCAAAGCAGGCCGCCTCGCCTTGCCGGCCACACATTCTAATTGGCTTCCCCTTTTCCGGCCACACAAGTTTTTCTTAAGGAACCGGAGTACCACGTTCGTTAGTGCATACACTCATCGCTATAAACATTGGATACACTGTAATTTTAGAGAGCAAGTCTACGAGCAAGTCTAATAAAAGTATGGTTAATACTTAATAATATAAAAGTTGTTGGTTATAAGACGTTGCCAAGTCATTTATAGCCAAGCTTATAGTTAGCAAGTACTCCCTCCGTCCCAAAAAGAATGTCGGATTGGTAATTTTGCAAAAACCCCCTCCTAGTTTAGCCGACACAACCCGCAGTCCCCGTCGCCGCTCAGTCTCTTCCTCCGTTCCTCGTCTCCGTCGCCGGCACCACACCGCCTTGCTCCTCCCCTCCCTCCTCCCCCCTCCCCCACCCCTGCTCCCCTAGCCGCCCTCGCCGCCCCACCCTCCTCGCCGTCCCACGTCGCCTCGTTTCCCCACGCCGCTCTGCCGCAGCCTATCCCCTTCGCCAAGGTTTGATTTTTGCGGTGATGCACGCCGGTGCCATCGAGTACGTCGTCCCTCCTCACCATTGAGCCGGCGGATCTGAAGGCCTTGCTTCGGGAGGTTGGCGTCGTCCCGTACGTCGTCCCTCCTCACCATCGAGCTCGCTGCGGACGGCATCATACCCTCACCACCGAGCTCGCCGCGGAAGGCAAAGAAGCAAGTGGAGGAGCTCACCGCCGAGCTCGCCGGAGTAAAAAGGTGTCCTTTTCCCCGCCGAACTCCCATCTATTCCAGTTTCTTCTCTTTATCCTGAGTATGTTCAAATCTGAATACATGTTGAACCGTGAACTCTGAACTCTGAATAACTTGTCTTGTAGAACGCTCTTGCTTTCTTGTACTCTGAAGATCTTGCTTGCTTGTACGCTGAAGAACTTGTCTCTGAACTAGTTCAACTCACCAATTTATCTCTTGCTTGTACGCTGAAGAACTTGTCTCTGAACTTGCTTGCTTGCTTGTAGATGGCGCTTACCTGAAGATGAACAACTAGAGAAGAATAGTTAAATCTGTAGCGATTTCACTTGCTTGTACACAATGCTCAGCAGCCACTTGTACATGATATAGAACTGTTGCATCAACATTGTTATATTGAAATGAAAACCAGTCCTCAAATTCTAATTGTTCCATTACAGAAATTTAAAGCAGAGATCAGTTCAGAGACTGAAATCATTACGTAAATTTAAATCAGAGACTAGTTCAGAGACCTTCCATATGTGTCTATCATCTAATCTTATAAGTAGAAACTGTCATTTTAGTCTCTGGATTTAAATCAGTGTAGTTCAGAGACCTTGCATGTTATACAGATATCAATTGCTTGTACACTGAACTCTGAACTCTGAAGATGTGCAGTAGGAGAAACTCAGGTTCAGACATGCTTCAAATCCAGTGTGTCTCTGAATTCAGTGTGTCTATCATTTAAATCAGTGTAGTTCAATATAACAATGTTGATGACTGATTTCAGTGTGTGATTTCAGTTTCTGAATTTAAATTATTGTCATTACAGAAATTTCAGTGTAGTTCTGCACATTAAATCAGCAGAAATTTAAACCACTGAATCTCTGAATTTAAACCAGAAATTCAGTGTACTTTTGAATTCAGTCACTTCATTTTCACACTGATTAAATAACTGTAGCTATAGTGTTACACAATTATACTCCAATATTACACAAGATTACACAAGACATATACACTAGATTACACAAGACCAATGATAGCTTTAGTGTCGGCAACTAACTGGGCGTCCATAGATAGACCAATGATAGGCCTTCCCTCATTGCGACGCCGGTCCTTGTGCAAGTGGGGGATCTTGTATTTATTCCCTCCTTTGTCAAACTCCTCTTCCACACCCTGGACCAATTCTTGAATATTTGTCGGTGATCTACAGTCCGTATAGGACTGGAGAGAGCAATGGAAGCAGAGGTCTAGAACATTAAATTCAGGGCTGTTTGGAGGTTGTTGTAACAGTCTAATGTCAAGGTCGGTTTGGTCCACTACTTCTCGAAAAACTGGATCATCGGGAAGGACGTGCGGTTTGGCGTTATCCTGTTGTATGTATATTGTTGTTCCCATATCATCATCGGGCCACTTATCCTGTATCGCTGGGATTACTTTATTAATTAGGTAATCTCTGCAGACATCTCTGGTTACTTTCACGGATTTCAGCTCTAACGTTCCCCTTTCTCTATTATGACTTCTCCGAAGGGCCTCAGTCTCTTCAACAAACGCCCAAGTACCAATTTTCCCATCGAATGTCACCTCTCCATCATCATTGTACCTAGGCTTCGCCACAGCAGTTAAGAACATGACTTTTCCTATGCTGTTGGTATTTTGCACGGTGCGCTCAGGTTCAGCTTCTCCTGGTAGTTGCTAGTATGTATTCTTCACTCTTGTCATATCATACCACTTTTCATCTATATGCACCATATTTGTCATTGATTTGAAAAGAGGCCGATCAGATGTAATCCAGTTCTTGTCAAGCATATCTATGCAAAACTGCAGCCTCTTAATCTTGTTTTGTGGCTTCAGGAAAGGCTTGACGGTGTTACTAGTGCGCTTGAGCTCTTTCAACTGAAACCTTTTGTGTAGAGTTGAACGGGGAACACCTAAAGACCTTGCCAAAGCTCGGATTGTCCTTCTTTTATTCAAAGGGATTGTTGCCGTCCGCGATAGGTCCATGTCTTTTCTTTTCCTGCCATATCTCAGCTTCTTTTTGCTTGAAACATCTACTTCTTGGCCTAAGGCAATTTGTTTCTTGGCTTCTCCCCAGATTCTTTCAACAGATCTTATGCCTATGCTCAGCAGGCTTGAGACTATGAACTTGTCATTTGGTTGAACACTTCCACTTTTGATCTCGATTACTCGCAAAGCGAAGTAAACAGCAAACCTCTCCTTATCTGACAATTCCTTCCTTGTAGGATGTTCATCTTGAGGCTGTTCATCTTGAGCTTGTTCATCTTCAGGTTGAGGCATCCAATTCAAATCAAGCACTCCCTCCTCATAAGGCATCCAATTTAAATCAAGCACTCCCTTCTCATAAGGCATCAAATTCAAATCCATAGTTATGTGCTCCTTCTATCCTGCAAAAGATGAATGTAAATAGGGTTAGCAAATAATTATATCAAAAGTATAGAAAAATATACTCCATTTCAAGTTCAGATTAGGAGGAGTTGAATTTTTTTGGCAGGAAATTATACTGTAGATTACAATTTTGAGTTCATGTCAATTGTTGTCTATGAGTAACTACAGTTGCAACACAGGTTAATCTAGGTATTGCAAGAAACAGCAAATCACCCTTTAATCTTTTGCGGTTTTTATTAGTTCAACACAGGTACTGCAATTCAGAGAAATTTTGTTGCCAGTTCAGGTACTGCAATTCAGAGCAACACAGGTACTACTACAGAACTCCAGAAGTTTGCATCATTGGCTTTTCAGAAGCAAAAAAATGCACTATTCAACTTGTAAAATGCAAGAACTCTGCATAAGTATCATTCATTGCTTACATGTCCTTGCTGTCTATGAGTAACTACAGTTTTGAGTTCATGTCCTTACTGCCTCAGTTTACTTCTGGAGTTGTGGTACCATTCCTTTGTCAGTTAGATTACAATTACATGGTATGCTTCTGCAGATAGCATGCAAGGATTTCCCTCACTCGCGCCATTTATGTTCTGAATTGCCTTTCAGTACCACTTCTCACCTCAAGCATTGCAGCATGGTAAATGACAAGCAGTTTTTAGTTACTGCTGTTTTCCAAATGCAGTGCTACTGTTTTGTACTGCTGTTAATTACACTACTGTTTTCAGTATGTGATGATCCAGCTCCATGCAAGTATTGGGGAAAAGGGCTCTTGAATGATGACCATTGCCATGGCACTGACAATGAAAAAGTGAAAACACATGTACTACTGCATGTAACACTGAGGCAAGCATTCAAGTGAAAAAGTGCAAAAGTGTGCCAATTCCGGTACTGCAATTCAAAGCAACACATGTACTACTGCAGGTACATTGGATTGGCAAATCACATAGTCACATAGTCACCCGTTTCGCAGGCACATTGGATTGGCAAGAACTACTACAAGGCGCACCTGGTCAGAGCTCTGGTGATCTGGTTCAGAGGTTCAGAGCAGGCGCACCAACACCCAGGGACAAGGGAGAAGCGGCGACACGGCCAAAGCTCCAGGTCCAGGTCCAAGCGCACCTGTCCAAGCGATCGAGACCCAGCCGCGCGAGGGACCTCGAGGAGGACGAGCTCCGCCGGATCGTGTCGCCTGCCGCCGGCGCCTGATGCGCGTGGGGAGTCGCAGCGGGAGGGGCTCGCACTGGCGCAGGTCTTGGGCGGCTGCAGCGGAGCAATTGATGGTCGGCGGAGCAATTCCTGGACTGCTGCGGCTGGGCGGCGGCTCGAATCGTGCCGCTGGGCGGCGGCTGCCCCCGGCAACGCGCGAGCGACGGGCCGAAGAAGAAGAGGGATATGTTTCTAACAGTTTTGAAACTACGAGGTTTTTTTTACAAAATTACTATTCTACTGTGCTTCCGTCTTTCTTTTTGGGACGGAGGGAGTACAATAGTTGATATATGGCCCATTTTACACTCTTACAATATGTGTAGGAGCACGTGTTATAGCATGGCATGGACAGTATTGTGGCAAGAGTGGTGATGCAACCATTGTGCTTGAGGCAGTGGCATCCGAGGATTTACGGATTTTGCATTTTTTGTTTGTTTGCCGGGCATCCTCATTGACATCAATGTATTGCGTGATCACATTTGTTTGCTAGGCTTGCTAGTGGTAATGCTCCTACTTGCAACTACACGGCGAATGAGCATGCATACACAAAAGGATACTATCTTGCTGATGGTATTTATCCTTCTTGGTCTATATTTGTGAAAACTATTGCAAATCTCATCAATAGGCGTAGAGGGGTGCCGAAAGGATATAGAAAGAGTATTCGGTGCTTTGCAAGCTAGATTTGTCGTTGTTCGTGGTCATGTTCGGTTTTGGGATAAGAAATAACTCTCCAGAGCATAATGACATGTTGTGTGATTCTTCACAACATGATCATTGAAGGTGAGAGGGACTTGAATTTGAGATTCTGCTACGACAGTGTGGGTCCTCTTGTGAAGCCGGCTAGAAACCATGACCGTATTCAAGCATTTCTTAAGACATATCGAGAGATTGAAGATAGAAACATTCACACACACAACTTCAGCAGGATCTTGTTGAGCATATTTGGTCGAGGCATGGGCAACAGATTCTGCAATTTTATTTCATTTCATTATACTTATGTGTGATTTGTATTATTATTTTATTCAAAACAATTCTTGTATTTCTTATTTAAAACATTGTTGTAATAATTTGGAGGATGCTTGTAATATTTATTTTAATAATATTTGTGTTATGTTTAAGGTTTCGGTTTAAGGAACGGAATCGGGTGTGCGCGAAGCAGAACCCGCAAACCGAACCCTTAAAAAAAAGAACATCTTTCCAGGCTCTGTTTTTCCGCAGCTCATTCCGGTATTTATTCGCGTGGTTTTGTCGATCCTTATCCGGTCCGCCTGAAAAAAAAAAGCTGTACTCGTGCATGCCCTGCCCTCGCGTGCTTCATCTGTCTTGTTGGTGGTACACCACCGCCGCCGCCGACAGACACAGATGGATTGGATCCCACGGCCCAAATTGAACCACGCACGCTACCTCTCACTCACTTGACCGAACCAGGCCGGTTGCCGTGTCCTCCTCCTTCCTCCCCCCTGTGAGTGAGCGCGAGAGAATGAGGCTGCTGGGCAGGCACGTGCACCCGAGGCAGATCGCGCTGCTCGCCGCCGGGTAGGTGCCAGGCGGCGCCGCCGCCGCGTTCCGTTGGCCTCTCTCGTCGCCTCTCCTCCCTCCCTCCGTGGTCTGATTAATTTAGGTGTCTGCAGGCTGGTGTTCTTGGGGGCGACGACGTACGACGTCCACCGGTCCATCAAGAACAACGATCAGCCCCCGACCAGGGAGCAGGTGGCGGCGCTGCAGGAGTTCATCGACTCCAGGAAGCGCTGATTTTGATTTTGATCCATCGATCCCCCGTGCGCTTGGTGGATCTCTGTGGTCTGAAGCAACAAGACAGGACCATGTATGTATGTGTATCGTGTGTTCGACGTTATTCCCCTAAGCTTCAGCTGGATGATCTCCTGAAGAAGCAATGGCCTTAGTTGTGGAGTTGGGATCATCTCAACTCTGTTGCTGAAAATATTAGCTGTAGATGATTGTAATAAATAAAAAACAGATGTGTGCATCTGCCTCGTCATTTCTGCAATATGCCAGTGAACAGGAACAGAGGCAGGATTTGAACATAAGGCCTCGTTTGGTAAAGGATATCAGGTCTGATGTGAAATCACAATGTACATTTTTAAATAGTTGCTCAAGTAATAATTTATGTATTACTCCCTCCAATCCATAATAAGGCCTTATTTGATTCATAGGATAGGATTATCATAGGAATAAGAAATTTGTAGGAAATGAGATGGCATGTGTCTCCAGCCTTATGAGTATGGATAGAAAAAGATATGTCATTTGGTTTACGCCAAAGGAATTTTTCACATTTCAAAGGAAAATAAAAATGAGCCTAGACTCAATGAAAATTTTCCTTTGATGTGAACCAAATGACATCTCTTTTCCTATCCCTACTTATAGGATTGGAGATACACGTCATCTCAATCCTATAAATTTTTTATTCCTATGATAATCTTATCCTACGAACCAAAGGAGACCTAAGTGTTTGCAACTATTGGTGTAAACTTAGCTCTACGAGTACCTGTATGATAATAAGATTAGCAAGTTTAATAGTACAGAATTTCAGTACAACAGGTTCGAACTTGAAGCAAATGGCTTGAAAATAGCAATATGTTACTCCATTATTTTCAAAATAACTGTCACAACTTTATACTAAGGCTAAGACAGTTATTTTGGAATGAAGGGAGTACATTATTCCTATTTATTTTTGTGTTGAGAAGTACATCTAAACTGAGATAAAAAAATATATACATTAAATCTCTATGGCTTGTGAAACTCTAGTGGCATGGAACTAATATTGTGCACTGGATTGTGCTGTCCGGTCCATGCAACAGTTACCATGAACCAGTTACCTTCACCAACCAGTAGGCTCGTAGCGCCATCACACCAACAAACGGCAGGAAATCAATCGACAAAACACCCACAACGTATAGCGTCAATTTGAAGCTCACCCTTAAGCAGTGTAAGTTCAGTAACTGTTTGAGATAGCAAACTCAGATGTAGTCAAGCTTCAGGAGGCCGCAGCCTGCCTAAATTGCTAGCTAAAGACTTCTCTCGTCAGACAGTACGTCCATTAGAGTCAGGAGAGTAACTCGATAGTACATTCCACACCACAGACGAAAAAAATCAGCACATAAAGTATCTACCATCGATTACAAGTACAAGCAGGGTTTGTTCTCGAGTTGCACTCGCAGGCCTAGAAACAAACTAGTTCGGTCATGACAAACAATAAATATCCCCAGATAATAAATGTGGCGTTGGTCGCCTGCGTCTGTCTTTCGCCTTTCAGCAACACACAAAGCTTGGATAGCAGAGAGTGTATCATTCTCCTGTATGTTTCATGGGCATTTCCTTTGGATGTAGGAAACGCCGTGCTCTTCGTACCTGTTCGCGAGCAGATTTTGTCAGGTGTCTGCAATACAGACGAGCAAGGCAACCAAACAGAACCTAAAATATATCAATAGAGACTTACTCTGCTTTGGAGAACCACATTTGCTGGAACGACCCAAGGGATGCAAGGATGCTCCCTCCAATCCAAACACTGCACCCAAATTGTGAATAATATATTAGCCATGTCAATCAACATCTGAAAGACAATCTCCCACACAGATTAACTACTCTGTGGCAAACACAAGCAATCTTTCAAACTGCTCTGCTGCTAACGGGATCCATTGAGCCCAGTCAATGCATACAAAGACATGCAAATATTATAGTCTGACCTGAACCGCCTCTCTGTTGAATTTCCACTTGCCAAAACCTTTACACGGGCATTTTGATGGGACTCCTGTAATCATTGAGTTAAAGATAAGAGTACGCACAGAGATTCAGGAAACATTGTCAACTAACCAGCAAGATCAAGACTAAGGAACCATTCTCAATAGTCTTAACCATAGATTCTCCTTTTTATGAACTATAAACAATCATGTACAGTAATAACTAGTCAGTAACCAAAAGAATAGATGAGATGCATTTTATTATTCTATTTCTAGGAAGGTCACAGAAATAAGGAGTAAAGCCTGTCTAAAGCATGATTTGAATTCATGCAAAGCAAACTTGCATTGAACTAATAGCCAAGCTTCAAAGAGAAAAAATACATACCTAAATCTAGTGACATTACCTATATATTTCTAAATAGATAACATCATATAAAAAAATGTAGAAAAACTTTTAATGACAAACATGCTATCATTTCTTTGTGAGAAGTCTAAATGTGTTTGTGTATGTTAGTGGTTAAAGGTTGAATGCTCATATTCCAAAATGAAATATGCTTGGAAACAGTGAAGATATAAAATACAGCAACATTTATCCTAACTTGTTCGGTTGCCTTTTCTCTTACCTCCAGTATTTCTTTCTCTAGGCGCTCTTTTAACTGCACAATTGATGATGAACCACCAGAAAGCTATCCAGAATACAAGTTTGCAGATGTTAGTTGTATTCACAAAATAAAATAGGAGAATAAAAAATTATGGTATATGAGTTCTTTCACTAAGCCTGTACATGAAAATGTGTAGAGAGAAGTAGCAATGCAGGAGTAAGTTAATGTCTTTACCAAGATGCTGCCGAGTAGCTCCTTGCGAATGTCAACATCACACCTATTTACACTGTCAAGGACCTGATGAAAAACAATGTGGAAGCAACTTCATTAACATGAAGAACTGTCCAAGCTGCACAGCAGTATAGCATCCACAACTAACTCACCATTCGTGGAAGTCCACGAATTGAAGTGGAATCTCCAAAACCATTGATGCCAGGAATAGTCTGTCAATCACAACGTTAGCGGGCGTGAGAGGGGATGAACACCAGTCAGCTAGGTCCAAGAGAATTTTTTGAATATTAATAGCATCTACTGAAGAAAAAATCAATGAACTTGCAGTGTTCCTGGATAGTGTAATCTATCACTCAAAAATCCTGAGTAACTAACATACATGCACACGGCAAATTATACTTTCCTCACTCACCTGAGAAAGATAGGGGTTGAACAAAATGTCAGGAATCTTGAATCTATCTGCACCGACTTCAATAGTTCTGCTCGGATACAATCAAGATAAGTTATAAGCCCTTAAACAGTATAACTACAAACAACATATTTGCTTTACAGTAACAGAAACAGAGAAAGTGGAGAGATCAGAATCCCAACACCTTATAGAGCAGTGTGCATCCGAAATCGGAATTATCATTTATACTTGTCAATGGGCACAAAAAGTCTCTACAATCATTGTACTAGCTGCATCATGATATGACCTACCAGGCTGCAACATTACAACTTGGGGCTCTACTAAAATGTGGCACATGAGCAGATCCCAGTGAACTGTGACTTATAGATTTCGATTCTATTTTCGGACTTCCTTTTCATTGGATTTTGAGTTGAAACTTTGTGCTTACCAAACTGTAATTTTTAATTGGTATGATGTATTGTCAATTTATATAAAGAAGTTTGTCATCACAATTTGTTGGGTGTACTGAAAAGGCGTGCACAATGAAGAGGGCAAGATGCATCAGATACACTCCCGGAAAGTAGCTAATATCCCATATTATTTATTGAATTGGTACTCCCTCCGATCCATATTAATTGTCGCTAAAACGGTTGTATCTAGCACTAAAATACGTCTAGATACATTCATTTCAGCAACAATTAATATGGATCAGGGGAGTAATAAAATAAAATTAATCTGACTGCAGAGAAGTATTTGTCTACTTAATATTGATAACTTACTGCCCATCTGGAAGCTCGTATGAAGTTGTAGGAACATTTGCATAAGCCACCTCTGCATCAAAATAAATCAGGGAAAGTAAACAGCAGGATCTAAAAGAGGAACACATAGCAAGATAATGCTTAAAGCACACAAAGAGATGTGTCAAATCAGTCAAACACATAAATATAGTAGTGACGGAGAGACAATATGGATATAAAGTAGCCAACTATATTATTGTTGTATGAATATATAAGATTCATAATGGATCAACTGAACTGGCATATTCCTCGTATTGTGCAGTATGGTTGAAACAGTATTATTCAAGCTTGCATGTTAATATAGCAGAGTTAAACAAACAGAAATAATCTATTTTTAAATATTATACCATCAAATGGAGTATCAGGAACTCTGCAAACTGACTCCTTGATGTCGCTAGCAATAGCTCTCTGTGATACAGAGTAAGATCACCATTAAAGGCATTCAGACAAAATATAACAAAGCAAAACAAGAATTACAGATTTGCTAATGAACATACCATGTAGTACAATCTGTAACTGTCCGTCGTGTTTGGAAAATCAAGGTCTACAACCTGAAAAGACAAACATGGGTTCACAGAATAAACACCGCATGGTTTCCCTTAACCCCGTCTAGTGTAAGCATGTGAGTAATCGGTGGCATAATTCTAATTAAATTAGAATGTACTAACTATAATTAATTATTAACAAGGCAAATTCAGAACCTTAGGTAGACCACATAAATACTAAGAAAAATACTGAAGAAATACTGAAGGGGCAGCCATATATAGTCAGAGAACCACATAGTGCTCATGTATCTGTGAATATTGATAGGTACATGAAGGCGTTACTTCATGTGATACTGGAAATGCCAAAACAGTACTCAGTGTCTATCACAGCCGCTATTCCATGTGGTAAAACTTAATTGGGTACCAGAAACGAATTCAGCAAGGGGGAGGTACAGAGAGCACCTTGCAGGCCCTCTTGCTTTTGTTATTAGGCATGGATGATAGATTTATTGTATATTTTTTCCCTCTTTACTGGTGCGTTAATTTCAACTATACCAACAGCTCAGCTCACATTCAATTGGTACAAGGAGTTTCAACAAAGGGGCACATCGAATGGTGTACAGAATTATCTCTTGCTCTGAGGAATCACAAGCAGACAAGAAAAGGATGTCAATATCAAATGTAATGTTATAGAAACTACACCTTATAATCTCCAGGGCTCACTTCCTTCTTCTTAAATGAATACCGGGGCCTAATCTGAGAAGTGAACAAACAGGATATGAAAATACAGCAAGGACTAGTATGTTATCTTGACCAAGAGAGATGCTTACAACAATGCCCTTGCTCTCCAAGCTTTTCATCATACAGTCGGTTAAAAATTCACCACCAATCGGAGAAGTTGCCACAGACTGCCACATGAAAATAAGTTAGCAAAATGAGAGAAGAAAAGGCTTCAGAAGAGGCAATGGAAAGGTGATGACAGTGTTAGATATGCCAGGATCCATATAATATAACTTGACATTTCATTTTATCAAATGTTAAAGCAGCTTGGATTAATCGCATTTTCAAATGAAATGTACAAAGTAAAAACAGCCAAATCACTATTGCATACAGGCAACTAGTGTAATGCACACCTCCCCTTGAAAATCAGGATATTGGTGTTAGGAATATCTACTCTAACAATTGGTAGCATAGCATACCTTTTGCAAAACATAACCATCATGCACAGCAGAAACCACAGTAGACCCACCACCACTGCACCAAACGTGATCACAATGTCATATTTCAGCAATTCCTCTCATAACAATTTCTCCCAAGATAAAGACCCAAAGTAGTGAAATTAAGATAAAATAAATCGTTAATAGATGTCTGACACCAGCTTAATAAAGTTTAATAACACATCATGTAAAATGCTTAAGGAATCAAGATGGTCAACTAAGCACAAAACTAGATTAAGGTGCTCACATGAAGCAAATTGAAAATGGTAATTTAAGCATGAACAGTTAGAACCAACTCCTTCATGAGTATTTCCTTCATGAGGATAGATTGTTACACAATACCTGTGTGCTATGTGCAACTTATTGGTGAAAAACAATTAGGTTTGGAAATAAAGTACGAGTAGAACATTAAGAATCAAGAAGACCCACAGCACAATGCACTTGGTTTTAAACTAATCGGGCTAACATGGCAAAAGGGGGGCTTCGTCTGTCTAAGAAAAAAGGAGGTTGCAGAAATAAAACTTCGTCAAGAAAATGCTGACCTGTCAACCACCAGAGATGTAGCTCGTCCAGATGCAAAAGATGTGAGAACCTGACAACCCAATCAACAATTAAAAATAATAAACTGGTTGCATCAAGGATTACTTCTGAGAGAGAGACATACTGCATTTTTTGCTAGGAACAACGCTGGCACTTTGTACTTCTCAAACATAAGTTCTGCTGTTCTATGAAACATTTTAAATAAAGGCTTAAAGGCATTGGTATGGGTTAGCGACATAAATATTATAAACAGAAACCATATACACATACTTCTCTCTTTGCTGTCCGCTGTTTGTGGATGGTTCTGCTATCAGCATAGGATGCTCTTCAGGATTGATCAAGAGCCGACGTCTGAAATACGGAACATGTCAGTGTGACCAGACACTGGAACAAAGCAATAGTAACTCCAATCAATTGCATAGCATCGTAACAAGGAAATCCTTGTACTTAAGCAACCGTAGCTCTTACAGAGATCGAGCATCCCAACAAAAAAAAAGAGGGAAACAACAAATCGTGTCCCATGCGCTTACAAACTAAACAATTTCACAATCAGTATACTCAGTGAAATGAACACAGAATGCTAAATTGTTAAGCTTGAACTAGCAACTTGTGGTTCAAATGGTGTCATTGCTAATTATCAATGAATGAACCATGTTAAAGAGAAGGAATTGCTCAGAGCTGCATCAAGTAGAAAAACAAATTTACCTAAAAGCATGATTCCATATGTTGTCGACAACATCCCAATCAGTAATTGTCCCATCTTTCATCGGCGAGATCAACTGCTTGGTGGAGATGGGGAGAGAACCAATAAGTGATAGTTAACAGAGAACATGAGCAACAAATCACCCTAGGAATGTGCAGTTTACTAACCTCCATATGATCCCTCCTGAAGTCTAATTCTTGACCTACATAAAATTTCCTCTTTGTCTTGGGTTTGTCCACATCCATAGGCTTAGATCCATTCTTAGGGTCTGATGCAGAGTCAGCCTCCTTCTCTGGGTTAGCTTCATCAGTATCATCGGCTTGTTCAATTGAACCAACAACCTTAACACATCAAAACCGGTTACTGAGTGTTATAAGTTGTACTGGCCCAAACGTCCCAACTGGGTAGCTCACGTACCATTGAGCCAACAAAGCAACATTATTTTCTGAGCACTGTTCGCGCAAAGGAGAAGAAAACGTGCTAAACCCAAATAACGGCGTTACCTGGCCGAATTGAAACCATTTTCTAAGAGCTAATCACACGGTATTTCTCGTTTTCTCTGAATGCTATCACATGAGTAGCTCGATTATTTTCATCGGAAACGGAGTGAAACTAGCAATTTACTGGAGGACTGCAAAAATTAGCCCTGTCTAACGGCCCAGATTTGCCACTAGCTGTTAGTGTTAGCTACTGTGACCCTTTCTTACATCCTGCACTGTGAATCACACGCAGAGGACAGCGTCATTCGAACAGTTGGGGGAGCGGAAGCGGAAGCTCACCGAGGGGAAGACGGATTTGGGGGTGTCGTCGCCCGCGTAGCCGGCCTTGCAGCTGTAGGAGCCAACGTCGATGACGATGGCCGAGACCTCGTCTGCGGGGGGAGGAGAGCGGGCAAGCGTGAGCGGTCGGAGGGGGGGATCTACAGGGTTTAGTTAGGGTTTAGCAGGGGCGAGAGATCTTACCGCCGCCGTACATGGCTGGGGATCCGGAGTGTAGGCTCGGCGAGCAAGGGCGGGGGAAGGCGCGGCGCGCTCAGTCGGATCCAGGCGGTGCGCGCGCCCGTGCGGCGGGGCGGGGCTGAGCCGTCGGCGGTGAGGGTAAGGTGCGGCTGGACGAGGACTCGCGCTGGAAGAAGGTCGGAGTGGTGAGGAGGAGGAGGAGGAGGGAGAGAACTGGGCCATGGTCCACACAGACCTGGCCTTCTGGGCCGCAACTGTGTGTTGAACTGTTGATCCATCATCTTTCTCTCCAAACGTTTTTTATAGTTTGGGGATTGGAGGATGGTTTTAGTCCATTAGCAACACTTAATCAGTCCATGATCCACTTTGTATTGAACGGATACGTTCATGTGCAACCCCATAGTGCATGGTCAAAATAAGTTGCATCATGCTATGCATCCACTTAAAGTATCTATAATCGGCCCCTTAAAATTTAGGTTTTCATATGCCTTCTTAAACATTAACTCGTTATATTTGAGGAGTTCAAAAATAGGGTTCCTTACTGAACTTCAAAATTTAACTTCTAAAAAGGGGTAATCATGTTAATCTATAACATTTCATTGTCATGCAAATCTCTTTCATCAGCATGCCTCTTCTTTCTTTGGTAGGGTTAAAAACTCAAGCGTACTCACTATAGCTGGAAAAATTTGTGTCTCAATTCCATGGAACACTGGAAATTTCACTTAATTGAATTATTTGGATCTAACATGAATATCTCTAATCGGGGGATGCCAATCGCATTTAAAAACCTCACAAAGTTGATTGGACTAAGACTTTGAAGTAACAACCTTACATGGCCAATCCCTTATGGATTATTTAACATACCACCTCTCTCTAGATATTCTAATCTATCATAATATTTTATGGGATCAAATACCTCAAGAAATATGAAATCGGTAAAATCTTGCAGAATTTTGTGTAGTCGAACAAATTATCAGGTGAAATACCAACCACCATTGGATGCCAGATTCTCTAGTTCCTCTCTCCAAAATGATGTTTAGATGATAGCATCCCCGATCATGCTCCTTGCAGGGGCGGAGGCGGAGGCAACAGAGGTGATTTGTGGATGAAACATGGTAGCTACGCATCATTTGTGTCACCTGCATCGGGCGACCGCGAGGCCGACACGTACAGGTCCGCCATGGACCTCACCTTGACCAGAGATGTGCACACGGCAGACTCCAGCAGGGAAAAGTAGGACGTGCGAGAAAAACGTGGAAGGCCAACGTGGGCACTCCCTCCATGCTTCAATGCCGACGATCGACGGTCAATCACCTTCAATTTTGGGAGCTCACGTCCCATTGGAAGGAAACAACGAAGACTGGGAGCACGGGCGTCAGCGTAGTTTTAGACTATAGGTTAACTTCTGTTAATGAAATATGTGAAAAACTCTCATGTATTTCGTCGGATTTAAATGAAAATTATTCCGTTTGCATGAAAATTTCTTGGTTTGTTCAAATTCCATTTGAGATGTGTCTATACGTTTGAGGTACACAGTTAGATGGATGGCTCACGTATCCCTCTAATTGGACGACTCCAGACAAATCCATATACGGGTATTGTGTCCATTTTGAGGGTCGGCATTAAAGATGCCCTCAAGCAACATTTTTTTCAGCCAGATACCAAAGTCCTTAGGGAACTTTACCATGCTTCATATCTAAACCTTTCATTCAATAACTTTGTTGGAGAAGTTCCAACTAATGGTTTTTTTCCTAGTTTGTGTTGGTCTGTGATGTACTTCGCTCCCTACCCATCTACGAAAGTTTGTCTTATTGTCGCTAATGGGTACTTACGGAAATTAAGAGTCACTGTCGTTACTTCTTCTAGGCGGGATAGGAAAATATTAATGGGGGTCAATGCAAGGTTGCTTGGGATATAATTTGCGCACGGTTCTCTCGTGATGGTTTTGGTTTTCTTTCACTACACCAATTCAATCAATTTCTAATTCTAAAACACTTACTAAAAATCCACTCACTTGCCCCCATTGATACTTTTAATCGATTCCATTTCACCTATGGTTGGAACTCCTCTCGCGGTCTGGGGGACGTCAAACGCCTAGATAGTTTCATGGGGAAAGTCATTGCCAAGGGTATCCCCTATTGTGATCAATCACTAAGGTATCCGTAGGGAGAGGAACCTCCACTGCTTTTTGGCTCCATCTCTCTTTCCCTCAGCACACCTCTATTCTAGCTACGCGATTTTCTTCCCTTTTTTCCACTCCACAAACAAAATGCTTTGGTTGCTATTGTGTTATCCCTCCCCTAACTTCATATAGTGTTGACGCCTCGTCTGCTTTACACTATTGAATGTGAGTTAAACAACATACCGGATATTGTGGCCACATTTACTTTGAATACGCGGGTCACTGACAGAAGGATCCACAGGCTCGACGAAAATACCCTTAAAGAGAAGTGCTCAATGGGTTAACTCTGGCGAAAGCCTTTTTCGGTCAACTCTGGCGGTTAATTAAGAGTTGTTGGGTATCCCTTGCTCTCTCATTGTCTCTTTGTTTTTCACCCATGATTTTTAGCTCCGCTGGACTCGACTGGTGATCAAACACAACTTGTTCCAATGTTTCTGAGTATGCCAATTTTTTTGTTTTGCTTTGCTTAGTGCAGAAATAACTCGTTAGGAGATCTTTTTTGTTTTCTCATGGTCTTTTCGTTGCCCTTCGATCTCATTTGTTCCCATCGTTCGATCCAACTTCGTTGTGTTTAGCCCTAGTTTCATTTTTCCAATCAACATTATCACTAGAAGTGATACATAAAAAATCAATGCAACCCTTGGATCTACTCATGGGGTAGCAACCATAAACAAATACTCCCAATTTGGATCTCATCAATGGAAATGATTACAACTTTAATGCAAAGCACGAGGCATGCATGGTTAACCTTAAATCTTAAGTTAACCTGCGTCTCATATCTGCAAAGCATCTTTCGTGCCCCGCTATGTTTATTCATGAACTCGAGATGGTCAACAGCTTTGGCTGATTCAAACAATGTTACTCGCTCTTATAGTGTAAACAAGCATCTCATGTCGTGGATCTCTACACCGACGAGAGTTAGCAATTTTAATTAATGCTCACGGTGCATGCTTCTTGATAAATAAATCTATCTTCTGATGCCCATGGAGCATCTTCAGTTCATAGCTAATTTTGCTATGCTTATTCATGCATGAACTCGAGATCTCATCACCGACGAGAGCTAACCATTTAAATGTAATGCACGGAGCATGCTTCATGATAAGTTAATCTGCCTTCTGATGTTTGTGAACCATCTTTCACTTATTTATGAACTTGAGATCTACAAGCAGCTTGCTGATCGAAACAATGCAATTAGCATATAATCAAACCTTCATGTTGTAACAATGCATGTACATTTTTTTTCCATATCTATCACTCAATGAAGAAAATCTCCTTGACTCATCATTTTTATTATTTATTTTTATGTAAATATGTATTTTATTTGATTTTTTGAAGTACCAAAAAAATTAACACTAAGTAAAAAACGCTAAAACTGAAGAAAAACCAGCCTCGTGGGAGAAGACTACAATAGAGGGAGCTCTTCTGGCTCAAATAAGAAAAGTGAACGTTGGCCATCGGATCTAGGATGAATGTCCCAGGTTCAGCATGTGGGAGCTGGTGGAGCTCAATGTCCATTCCGCAATAAATCCGACACTAACAGCTATATAAAACTCCCGTGCACCAAATCTGAGGCATTTATCATAGATCCGATGGCACATGTTTAATTGTCCATTTTCCCCAAAGAGTTGTTTCTAATGCACTTCGTCCGTTCCTAAATATAAGATCTTATTGAGATTTTAATATAGACTACATACAAAGCAAAATAAGTGAGTCTATACTTTAAAATATAGGTTTATATACATCTAATGCAATCACTCTATCTAACAATCTTTTTGAATCACTAGATAAATTCACAACATGAAATTTTCCTCCACCATGATTTGGGATATGTTGCTTAGAACTGATCCAACTAAACAATGGCTTATGCAGATATGTGAATGTTAACAGTTTTCTACACATGAACAATACATCATGTTAGTTGATCGAAGTTGTTTTAAAACGCCTCAAATGGCAATAGAGAAAAAAACACATAAAATGTTCTTGCAGGGACACCAAAGCACGCTGGAAATAGTAGGATGCGGAAGAAAGTCTGTGTACCACCCAAAAATTATCGAAGGATGTCCTCTGAAAGTCGTTAAGTCTGATAATGAATGGTTGTATTCTATAATAGATAAAGTGTTTGAATTTATGAGTTCGCCTAGTGTGTACAACATGCCACCTTGTCGAATCTGTAAGTCGTTCTAGTTACTGTGTTATCTTGAGTTTTTAGTAGAGATAATAGAATAGAGTACATATTTAAATACTAGAAAATGTACATATATACATAGATGGAACGTGGAACTTCAATAGTACTGTGTTTGAATTTATTCATTTTTGAAGGTTTTTCTCTTAACTCCTCGGTACAACTTAGCTTTTTAAGTCGTTTTCTATAAAATAACATCTTGAATGGGATTTTGAGGCCTTTTTAGAAAATGACACTGATGAAGTGTCTCTAATCTGCATTTATCTTGCATTGGAAGAATTATTTCTCCATCTTTGCATAGGTTGTTGATCTCAGACACACAAATCCGTCTGTTGATTGAAAAATCTGAGATACCCCCCCCCCCCCCCCCATGGAACTCGATACACATGAAGTGCTTAACTCAAATCTAAATAGCGAACAGATCAAACCATGAATCTGGTATAACGTCTCTGAACATTTTTTCAATTGCTACATTTTTTTTGGCTGCATTGAACATTCCGAGACGGACTCTTTTGTCTATTTCACTTGATGTACTACTATACCATAAATCATTTGATTAACCGGGTCACCAATATTGTGGGAGCTTAGTAGCACCTACCAACCATGTTGCACCCACGAGGATCAGCTAAACGAGCTCTTCATAAACTATATGCCACTTATGACAGTGACGGTCATTTCCACCTCTATCCTTATGGTGTGATAGCTCATGCCACATGATTTGGGCAGGTATGCAGACAGGTGCTGAATCTGCTGATTAGCTTAATTACGTGGGGAAGATAAAACTAGCATGCATGATCTGTATGGTTACTAGTTTATGATCCCGTGATGCACAAGGACGTGCAGAGCTGCTAGTACTCCAAGGACAATACACAGGATGAAGTACCATGGATCTACTACTGCATCGACGGTCCTGGTCTTCCACCATCCTATAAATACCCCCTCACCGGAAGCTATTTTCCACAGCACAAAGCCAGATCATACACTACCTAGCCAATAGTTCTTCCTTTCACCGCTTGCCATGGCCAAACCCTCCAGTCTCGAGACTACTCGTTACTATGGGCCACAAATAGAGAACACCAAGCTTAACTTCCGCAACCTTTACATGCACCAGAGATTTGATCAACCAAACCCAAATCAAGCGGTTGTGTTCCAGGGACATCCTCCAGCCGAGTTTGGTAAGACGGCTGTTAACAACTGGGAAATTTATGAAGGTACAGGCCCGGGTGAAAAACTAGTCGCCCGCGCTCAAGGCATGCACATGAGGGCCGGCAATTGGTGCAACTCATTCATCATGGTGTTTGAGGATGATAGGTATGCGAAGCCCACCTGTATTTGTTAGTATATCTAGTACTTATATGATATATTTGCTTATGTTTTATATATTCGATTGGTTGGTGTGTGTTTCATGTGCGAGGAATAATGTAGTGTTGATAGTAGTGTAATGTGAAGAGCCTCGCTTGCTTATGAGTGTTAGGTTGTTTCACGACGTGTTATTGGTGCGCGTATGTCTACACAGGTACAAGGGATCCACCCTTCAAGTAATGGGATCAAGTGTTGAAAAGACAAGTGAGTGGGCCATTGTTGGTGGTACCGGCGAGTTTGCCATGGCGCGTGGTGTCATAGAGAGAAAGACTCCTGTAGGAATAGCCGGCGGAGAAATGCAAGAACTTGCTATCAATGGATACTGCTTCATGAAGGTAGCAAATATTCACCTTCATTTTGTTTCTCTACATTTCCTATCTAGTCATGCGTGGAGACCAATTTCTTTTAATTGTATGTTTTCAGAGCAACCAGCTCATCATCTCAAAGCTTGGACCATGGGGTGGAAATGGCAAATTCAAACATGACATCCAAGATATGCCCGAGCGTCTAGTAAGTGTGACAGTTCGGCATGGCTGGATAGTTGATGGAATCTCATTTTCCTACATCAACCAAGCCGGTCAGACAAAAACATCGGGTCAATTTGGTTTTGCCACTGGGGCTGAAACTCCGGTCAGTTATATTGGATTTCTATGATTATTCAATAAAATAATGTTGATATTTGCTTATAAAGTCACTTCATAGTATTTTTTTTATTTCTTTGTGTGATGTCTACAGATCACGCTTGATCCCTCTGAGTATATCATACAAGTATCCGGGACCATTAATGGTGCTAATGAGTTATCTTCACTGAAGTTGGTCACCAACATGAAAACACATGGACCTTTTGGATCAAAACCTGCAGGCAGTTCTTTCAGCGCACCCATTCCAAAAGACAGCCATGTTGTGGGCTTCTTTGGCACGTCAGGGTTATCATATAATTGCATGAATTCAATTGGTGTTTATGTGGCCTCTAAAGCAACCTAGATCAGCAATGATGATTGTGCCTTTCGGATGACAACGTGTCTAATTTCCTCTCATTTCAGAAATAAATTGATTAGGGTCGTACCTATTCAAGCGAGTGACTTTCTTTTCAATCCATTGCCATTGTACTTTTCTTATATCCTCATCATTGTACTACTAGTGCTTTTTGTCATCCATTCAATTTCTTCAAAATAAAGTTCCACATAACTATTATCATGGGACTCATATTGTATCAGTTCAATAAATTGTCTTTCGGATGAATGAGTAACATTGTTCTCTTTGTGCCATTGGATTTATCTACCGGATCTAGCACATGCACTAGTGATTTCGTGTATCGCAAGTTCGCAACATCCTTGTCCTTCCCCATGTCCTCCACCTTGTATGCACCGCGCTCATAGAGGATAGGGCTGAATTGCTCAAACATTGCTCGTGTGTATATTTTGCTTGCATGTCGGTCAATGGCCAAGTTAGCTCTCATGACCAGTCTCCCCTGGAATTTTCAATACACCACTATCAGCACATTTTTTGGATAAAGGGTTTTATTGCGCAAAAGGTTTAGGTAAGTACACCCGACCTCTGCATAGCTAAGATGCATACAACCACAAACCATCAAAAAAGAAAGTGAAAAAAGCGTACGACTTGAAATAAATTTATTGAGATGCCAACAAGAGTGGCATTCCATTACATCTTGATTAAGGAGACTTACAATTCTAGTCCTCTTCTTCTTATAGTTCTCCTTTGCGTGCAGTGTACAAACCATCATAGGAGCACGTAATGCATTCAGCACATGGTTATGTTTGCTACACGATAGCCACTACTGCCCAAGCACACCTAGATATTAAGGTCATATAAATAAATTCACAGGATCACAATGCGTTCAGTTTTGTGTATCAGACCTTCACCTCAGGGAAAACACTTTTGCTTGATGGAGTCAGATTACGAAATCATTGAATCTCCAACATGGAAACACTTATCCACATTTAAAGAAATCACGGGCATCCAGATATCCGAACAACAATTAAAAACTATCTTCAAGCAAGTTGTCACTCATTCAATATCTTTACACCAAGAATACCATATGCACATTCATCAGTTCAGATTCCAATCACTGATTTTCGAGTTTGTACCACTGAAAATCGACATACCTTCGCGCCTTCGCGTTCACCCAGGTGTCTAGGGTGATTAGCGGTTAAGAAGCTGCTCCCTTCTCCTAGCACTTCATGGAACATGTACAATACGGTAGCTTATGGTGAGGCACTGCTGCATTGGCCAGCTTGGCTGCCACCACGAAGCAACAATTTCTTCGGAACTCTGTACATTGCTAAATCGTAATCACTAGGTTCTAACAACAACAATAGCATAGACCACAATCAGACAAATAATATATCCACGATCGGCACCCACACTTTAAATCTATATTGTACTCTAAATCACTGATATATGATGTTGTAGCTGTAGTACATATGGGACATGTGCACATGCTTTACTCTAACTAGATGACCCGTTGCGCCCATGGCGCAAAGGGCGAGTGCAGACCAAGTTTTGAAAGCATAGGGCTATAGTGTTTAAGATGCTTTGCAAAATATAGTGTAACATGTGTGTTTTATAATGCAAGGATATTTAAATGAAATTGCTAATATATTCTTTAGGAGCATAGCAGAAAATTAAACAGAGTTATAAGAAGATGGAATGAGCATGAGTAGTAAGAAGACAGCCTTAGCATTAGAAGGACATTTAGTTTCATATATAACACATCCTTCACAGGAATAGAAAAAGGGGAAACACAGAGGTATGGTACAAAAGGTGTTCTCTGTAGATACTAAACACTGAATTTTAAACACGGCTCTGCTGCTATCTATTTAGATAGAGCGGAAAGAAAACAAACTGAACACTGAATTTTGAACTTGATGTTATTAGAAATTGGCTTTTGTAGTCCATAGTCGTTGCTCTAACTTCATTCCGACGTAGCATAATTTGCACGCTAATTTCTCAATGCTTGCAAGTGCTTCTATCATAATTGACTTGGTGCTATCATGATCTCGCAGCCGATGAACGGCTGCGGTGTTTTCATCTGATGGAAACAAGAGTTCATATATCTGACTGCATAGTACCATCCTTTCCGTAGTTTGTCTGGAAAAAAAAGTGTAAAGGAGAGCAAGTATTTAAGATTGGGAAACTGACATGCCATTGTCTTCTCTGTTCATGTAATCTTGTGTATGTGTACTAAATGGATTTGTACTTTTGTTATGTTGGGACCATGAATGAACTAAACAACCGAAGTAGATATACTGACAAAGCATATTTTCATGACTCATGATCAGTTTGGATTAGCAATGGAATTATAATCTTTTGATAGCTTAGAAGAAAAAGAGGGAAAATGTCAAGACTCCACTCTACTTTAAACTGGCAGTGCCGCACACGGTAGCAAAATTATATTAAATAGTTAGGGAATTTATAATCCACTGTAAACTGAGGCACTATGAAAGTTTTTGCTTCAGCCCCAGATTTTCATTACAAAGATGTTTGGGATATATGTACTATAGTCCATAGATGGTGAAATCAAGTAATACCTGATTCAGAGACACGTAGAATGGGTTCTCGAACAATGTGGGGCCACCAAATCAACCATCAAATATTTTGACTGGATTCAAACAGAACCTGGGGCCAACCTACACATAGTAGTTTTAATTAAAATATTGATTAGCAACCACAAGTCATACAAATTATCAAGACATAAGCTCAACCCTTACAGATATTTCTGTTTTCTGCACTGCAATATACATGTAGAAGATGCTCTAACATAAGAATTAGCAGCTCTACTGCATATTCAAACTGTCTAATTTTGGAGCGATGCCGCACTGACAGGAAAATGACCATGAGGATTTAATACTTTTTAAAGATTGTGAAACAAGTTAAAAAAAAGATTGTGAAACAGCCAGTGTGGATTACAAATTTTAGAAAATCTTCATAGTTCACACCAGAACAATGATACAGATTAGAGCTAAATTTGAAGTTGATTCCGCACCAGGAACAGCTAACCTATTCCATGTTAAATGCAGTATGATTTAACAACCTTTAATGTTCCTGTTATGTAGTTCTCCTATCAAAGTAGGCAACCTTGAGCTGATCGAAGGTAAACTATTTCCATCAAGCAAGCAGCAAATGTAGTACATGTGTAATACCTCAAAAAAGAGGCAGCTGGAGGCCTGGAGCAGCTCCTCAGTTCGACAAGCTCGTTCAGGGCGCTGCCCTTGCTCTGCGTGGACTCAACCTTGCTGTTCTTCTTGGCGTGCAGCAGCAGCGACACCACGTTCTCCATCAGATGCCCGTACCTACACACACAGCAAACCAATCCGCTAAGCATTTAAAGCATCGGTCCAACAATCTACACAACAGAACTCCGAGCAGAAAGGGCAGCACACTCACCTGTAAATGATGAGGCGGAAGCATGTAATGAGCACCTTCTCCTTGTTCCGGAAGAATGGACCGACATCTTTAGAAACAGCCTCGACGGCCGAGTCAGGTTGGTCCCTGAACCCGAAGAGAGTGCGCTCTGGCTGCTGCGGCGCAGAGTCATCGGGCTTCTCAACGGTAGCAGCGGCGGGAACATCGGAGCTGCGCTTCCACTTCTTCGCCATGGGATGGGACGATTCAGCATTTGAGGGCTAAAAAACCCACAAAAATAGTGTCTAATTATTATAACAGAATAACAAGAGGCACAAATGTTGGCATCACAGATCATCATCTATCAAGAATTCAGATTGATATAGGCCCCAATGAAGTAACCATACATCTGGATTTAACACAAAACAGAGAACATTTGCATGCAAGAGATGAATTCTTGTGGTATCCTAATTAATTGTCATGAGACCAACATGTTATGAGTTGATTTGCGTCATGATTAACTCCCAGATCCATCCCCTTAGAATTTTTCAAATACAAAATGAAATGTGGGTTGAACACTTGACTGGGTGGATTCTAAATAGGAAACTGAACTACCTCAAGTTTATGCTTATTTTTAGAATGGGATATTCCCGAGTGGATCTCGTTGTTACTGATACAGAGAGACTATTATTCTTATTTCCCAACGTCTATGGTAGGTGTTGTATAAGGTAGTAACATGTGAACATGATTACTGACCAAGAACTCTTATCAATGATACCAAATAAGAGGAAGATTATTAACTTGCAGTTGCCTTGATCACAGTAACCTACACACTACAATAATTATATAATTATATTTCTTCACAATTACATAACCTCACAGTAACCCAATCAACTGAGATTTGTTGAATCTCCTCCCAATGCAAGACATAATTATATTTCTTCATGATTCATATTGTTAAATATATGCAACTCCACCTTCATCTACACGCCCAAATCAACCGAGACTCACTTAATCTGTGCCTAAACTAAAAGCGTCCAAACTAAAAGTCTCAATTAGCAACCTTCAAATTTCTAATTCTGGGAGTTGCAGTTCAAGTTCTTGTCTGGTTTCTTCAACATGGTGCTATAGTCATATATTAATAAACTGTTTACTTGAATCTCTCTGTAATATTTATGTGGATAATAACTGTTGGTGGCGAATCAGCAGTCAACATGATGCATCTTATCAAAGGAAAATTTAGGACACTAACTCAAGATATATTTAAGAACTGGTTCTGCCCCCAAATAATCAAATTACAGTTCAGATAAAGATGATATAGAAACAAAACTCAGTAAGCATCAAAGTGCAAGCTTGCAATACATAATTTGGTGTTTTGGTATCACTGAATGCAATTCATACTTACCAAGACTGGACTTTTGAATCAAGTCACTTTTATACATATATCTGGTGACAGGATAATTATCTTATTTTCATAAAGTCGGCGCTAGACTCCCATAGTTTGAAAACTCCCATTTCCCTTAACCGATTGATTTACACACCAACGAGAGGACCAAGCGCATACATGATTTAGATGTTTTGGAAGCAAATAATTATATTGGTATGTATGATGTCTGTCGTCACTTACCATGCCTAATCACAGGAATCCCGTCGCCTCAATTGTACTGGTACCCGCCCAATTTGGCTCATATTGCTTCAAAGCGTACACCTGCCCAAATACATCAATTACATAACGAGGCAAACATTCAGCTCAATTTAACATTTTCTAGGAGCAGCGCAAACAGTCCGTGCCTGCGGAGTTGTAGACAGTTATGGTGCCGAGGAAAGACACGACACTCGACCTTGTTGAAAACGACACCACGGAACCTGGCGCAGCAGAACTCCCCCAATCCAGGCACTGGGTGTCCTGTACTCGCGGCTAACCAGTTTTTGTAAGATCAAAGAGATGGCAAAAGGAGGTTTTGTGCACGCATACCATATGGAGAAGGCTCGGTCGCCGGTGTGAACACCCTTATATGGTAAACAAGGCCATTTCCACAAATCAAAGGAACTACACAGCCGAGTAGTTTTATCAGTACAGAAAGAACAGAAATGACATAAACAAGAAGAAGGCCTCCAGGAAGGTTCAAATGTAGGGCGTAGCATATATTGCAGCTCTGTCATGAATATTCATGAATCACCATTGGACACGGTTTTTCTCTAATGCAATGGCTCGAGTCTTATATAAAACATCAGTTTCAGTCATTAATTCGCAGAATCAAAACTGGCATGTTTGCTGAAAGTGCTTATTATCACAGCCATGTAAATTCAGAAGAAGATACACTATCGTATGGCATATTTTAATGAGAAGCGCAAGAAAGAGTTAAATCACAGCCATCAATCAAGAAAGCATCAATTGGCATGTTTGCTAAAAGTGCTTATTATCACAACCATGTAACTTCAGAAGAAGATACACTACCGTATGGCATATTTTAATCAGTGCTCGCAAGCAAAGCTTATTTGGAGCTACATGTTATGTTCAGCAAGAACAGTGCTAGGATCACAGGTTATAATATGTCTTCTCTTAATAGTGTAATAGTTACTCAACGATGGATACGCAGACAAGAATAAGTAAATAGTTAAATCATGGCATGACATGAAGAACATATGGATTATTGTTAATCTCATAATCATCTTGTTGTGATTGACTGGAACTAAATTTCAGAAGAAGAAAGGATGGTGCTAGCGTTGGCTCACCTCCACGGAGCAGGTCCACCGGCACCTCAGGGATGCGTCAGGCCTCCTACTTCTTCCCTGCAGAGCTCCACTGCAGCACGACAACCCGCTGCTATCTATCCTCGTCGTCCGCCTCCTCTACTCCTTCATCGTACCACATAGAACCAAAGTCTGCATTAATTTGTGATGTGAAATGATATTGAATAGACAGTAGAAAGTAAGATTGTAAGAAAATATCAAAAATCATAAGACTTTAGCTGAAAGTGCTTATTATCACAGCCATGTAAATTCAGAAGAAGATCACAACTTTGATAGTGGTCATAATTAGATGATAACTTTTAAGTCATAAAACTATACAATACATCTTCACTGTAGGGTATGTAGAAAGATGCCATAAGTGATAGATAAATGCCATTGTCCAGCGTATTTAGTTCTAAATGGCTGTGTATAGAAGTTGTTTTCAACGTAATCTATTTTCCAAAAGACAAATGTACGCTTTGTACCAACATCAGTAGCTGCACAATCCACCTAGCATGTCATTATCTATTAGCCAAAAGAATGATAATTTCAAAGGATACTCGACAAACAAATGTACCAGCATGAAAAATCCAACCTAATACTTTGCTCTACTAATTATTTTCTAACAAGATCTGTTTTTTGTAATCTGAATTGTTTTTCCTTTCTAATACGTATCAAAATGCGCATTACAACTTAACAAGCATGGGAGTGACCAACACTGAGTAAACCAAAATTGCCTAAACTAACCAAAGCAAAATCAAGATCTTATACATCCAAATTATTTTTTCAGTGATGGCTACCAGCTGCAAAATCCTCAATGGGAACACATGCACAAGCAACTGAAGCTTAACTACTTGCCCGTGGAGGTACAGGGAAACGCTTCCAGCTTCCACGTACCCGTCAGCTACTCCCCTCTCGTGGCCGTCGCCTGCCTAGCTCGGGTACGCCGTCTTCACCGCCCTGGGCAGGAGATATTTGAGGAGGGGGGAACAGACCGAGGGAGAGAGAAAAAAAGAGGAGGACTCACCTGAACCCTAGCTGGACGGACGGTACCGCAAACGGATCGAAGGCCAGGACGACGGGCCGCCATCCTGGCTCTCCTGACCGGCACCACCACCGCACAGGCCCTCGGAGCAGCGCCTAGGATGGCCCCTCTCCCCGCGCCGCCGGCAAAGTCCCCGTCGACCGCGCCTGCACCGGTCGCCACGCCACCCATCGCGCGGATCCTCGTCACGCGGGCTCACGGCGGCTCCTGCACGGGAGAGGCGCTCGAGGGAGGTTAGGCGGGTGTGGGGAGGGAGGAAGGATGGGGTGCCGGCGGCGAGGAAGGGAGAGGACGAGGGAGAGGAAAGGGGAAAGTGAAAGGAGTGGAGCCGGCCATCGCGCGCGGGCCTTATCCCTTCGTCTCGCCCTTCTCCCAGAAATCATCTTCACGCTGAGGAAATAAAAACCCAGTTGATTCCTAGACACCACAGTTAACAAGGGCCCACCAGTCATTTACCTATTGCATCAGCTACAAATTTAACAAAACACTTAACGGCTGACCACGCGCCAGCAGCCAAAAAAAACTGTAGCATCGAATCGGGTGGACGAGGATGGCGCGCGCAAGGGGTGCCTCTCGTTATGCGGGTTGCCCAACGACCTTTATAGTAAGGAATTATAGTAAGGAATTAAAATCAGGCCTACCTAGTGATTGCATGCTCTTTGTGCATCTAATTAACTAATAGTGCATCTGCGAAGAAGGAGGAGGAGGCATGGACGATCTGAAGTAAACCTTCGGCAGGGACACCTACTTCTTGGCCTAGGGAACATAGGTTCTCTTGGTGATGTTATCATAGACATTAGCATCGATCTCAAATATTCCGGTATAGAAGCAGAGATGACAATGCATGCACAAGATCTTACATGTTGTTAATCTATATTCGTTCCATTTGATTCAAAAAGGGATCATATTCTACTATCAAGAGATAACGGAACAAACATAAAAGAACATACCATCCGGTGTACAACTACGTAGCAACCAAAACCTAGATATCCATAAAAAATAGACAACATGTCGGAAACACATCCACCACCCCCTGCTGCTACCGCGGGCGTGCACTTCTAGCAGTAGGAAAAGAAACACAAACACAACTGTCTAAGTTTTATTACACTGAGTCTTAGCTCACGAAGCAGTCGGGGCTAAACTTAGCCTGCTGGTGGGGCATCTTCAGGCATCATCTTATTTTCTTTCAACATCTTCATCTTCCTTCTTGTTTGACTCCATCTCGACTTCGCTACCTGGAGCTTGCACGATCCTTCTTATCACCCTTCTCTCAAAATCATCATTGTCATGTTCTCTCAAAGCCATTTCCTGGAGTGCCCTAGCTGCCCCCTTCCAGCATGCCCCCCCTACATGTTGTTAATTTGAAACTTGATTAGACAGAACTAAGACTTTTGGAAAGTAATTTTAGAGTTTTGATGGACTTTTTGTCAGATCATTGAAGAAGAAAGTGTCATGCGCCTGTCTGTCGCATCGACCGCCAGCTCTGAAATTGGAGGATGGCGTGTTTGATATGTCGAGGTACTACAAGAAGGTGGTTGCAACCACCATCGTCGCCGTGTAGCTTGGCTTAGTCTTTGTACCCCACAAGGTCTTTGGGAAGTGAGCATCAATGCATATATGACGCAACCATGTTACGCACAACTACATGGATACATAATTCACACAACAAACATGTAAAGCTATTTTTATGAAGTGTGTACATTGACATAGCAGAGATGACGTGAGCTACCATATTTGTTAGAATAAAGTTGGGATGTTTTTTACTTTAGCACTGGTGAATCTTATCAGAAAATACAATATTCCTGACACCTTTTGCAACATACAACTGTTGTACCCTAGCAAAAAACATACAATTGTACTATGACATGCAAAGCAATTTATGTAAGTAAAGTGTGTACATTCACACACCAAAATGAGATCATTTATCATATCCTCTAGAAGTAAAGTTGGCAAAAATTGGCACTTCTAATGTTAAAACATAAAAACCATCAAAGGACCTTGGTGACGGAGGAGTGCTCTATGCAAAGCCTTTTTTTAGAAGATGCATAGTTTTTTTTAAACATGCATAACTGGAGCTGGAAATGACACGTCAATCATTAATTAGAGGGTATCCGTTGCAGAGGTCACTCGCGTGCATTTCGAGCGCGCCAAGTGTCGCGATTTGATGCGTTTCGGAGTTTCCCTTTATATCTTTTGCGCTTGACACGTGGCGCTGTCTGAACGCACAACCGCAGTCACTGCCACACGTGCAGCCACAGTCTAAGCCACAGTCCAGCCACAACCCGAGCAACAACCACAACCCGAGCCACAGTCCAGCCACGGCCCGAGCCACAATTTTTCAGCCATAGTTTTCCAGGCATAGTCCAACCACTGTCTGAGCCGTCGAGCCACAATTTTTCAGCCACAATCCAGCCATTGTCTAAGCCACAGCCACAGTCACACGTTCGCGCGCAGCCACATGAACAGCCACAGTCCGCGCGTAGCCACAATTTTTGCTTCGCGCGGGGACGCAGTCAAAACATGACACGTGGCGACTCCGAAGCGCGTGAAAAATGACCTCCGCGGGGGCGCGCGAGAGGATACCGCTAATTATTTGCTCCCGTATGACACGTTGAGAACCTAGTCCAGGCCCACATCTACCGGTAAAAGAGCCCATGGACGACGCCCATTCGACCTGAACATGGCCCATACTCCATCATAGAAATGGAACGGATTGACAAATCGATCAAAAGATATTTCTGTTTGTGTTTTTTTTTCTTAATCCCTCCCTTTTCAGCACTTTTACATCAATTTTAGATTTTTGAACAACAATGTATTCTCAAGATAACCACATCACACACAAATATGTTGATAGAAATTGTGTTGTATTAAAGTGTGCATTGATACAACAAACATGTAAAGCTGTGTGTTTGTATTGACACAACCAAAATAAGGTCAATTAACACATCCCTCAGAACCAAAGTAGGAAAAACATGTTAATACCAATTACCACTTGTAAAGCCTATTTTAGATAACTAGATGAGACCCCGCACGTTGCTGCGGAAACTATTAAGAAATAATTTAATGTTTTAAAACACGTTAAAATTATGAAACATAGTATAACTTAATTATATTTTTTTTGAAAATATATATTATTTAATGTAAAAAAATCTAAGAAAAATTAATGAAAAACCCAAAAATGAGTTTGATTATTGTTTTGTTAATTTAGTTACTTGACAATATATCAGCAAGATGATATGAGACGAAAACAACTTCCGAATAGAGACGGTGAAGACGCGTCCACCCTTGGCTAAATCTAAAACAATGATAACAACTTTCGATGTGTATTTATAAAAAAGTGTCACATAGAAAAATAAAATGTGATGTAACTTATAATTTGATTTTCTATAAAAAATGTTGCTTATAAATTGTGAGGTTGAGTGCATAAAAAGTTTTATTTATTTGTGATAACATGCATGCACATGCAAAGTTAATGGGAGATATGCATGAATAACTAGATGATACCCAACGCGTTGCTGCGGGATCAGTTGCAATATATTTTGAATAATTGATTGCATGAAACATGAATAGTTGAATTAATAGTATATAAACTAAAGTATAAAAATATATTTTACGTTTGTATTTTATTATTGTGCAGTTAAAAATATTTATTAAATATAAGTAATGTAATATAATGAAAAAATCCATGCATGTTGAGTGATGTCGCATGTGTCATTATATTGCTGTATGCATGAGATCAACTAATAACGAAAAACTTGATCTCATGTATATTGTGATGATGTGACATGTATGCATGTTAAAAGTAATGTAATATAATGGAAAAAATCCATGCATGTTGAGGGATGTTGCATGTATTATTAAATGGATGTGTGCATTAAATCAACTAATAATGAATAATTTGTTCTAATGCATATTATGGTGGACCTTTCATGAGGTGGCATGCTTGCATGTTGAGATAGAAAAGATAGTAGGGATGATCCATTATATATTATAGATACAGTGACACCTGTTGCATCATACATATGATTGTCAAAGCTACCCGTGAAAGTAAAATGTATACATTGTCACAACAAAAAAGAAGATCAATTATCATATCTGCGAGAGTTAAAGCTAGCAAGTTGTTTTGTCTCTTTCATTATTGAAAACAATTAGTAGACCTGGTGGTGATGAACAAGTGTTTTATGCACAGTTGTTCGAGGGCCGTGGCTGTGTCTCGCCTGCATTGAGACACAACCACGACTCGCTTAAGGACGTGCTAAACGGGCTGGCCAAAAATTACACTAGTTTTGTTAGTTTTTTGGTTTTTGTTTATACTTTATCAAATATAACAAATATATACTCTCCAAAAATCTATTGTAGTTAAAACTTTTAAGTAAATTTCATTAAGTATTTAAAAAATATTAACATAGAATAATTTATTTATTAGTGTATTTTTATAGAGGTGTTGAATGAATTCACACAAATAAATATTTTCCGTTTATCAATTATTCACACAGTTCAAAATAATATTTGTAGCATTTTCAAAAATGATACATTGTAATAAATCTTGATCTAAATAAAAAAAATTAAAATTTTATTATGTTATAATTTAAAAACATTAGAGTATTAAAGTAATTGGTTATGTTTATAAATTATTCTACACAGTTTAAAATAATATTTGTAGTATTTTTGGAAATTATACAGTGTAAATAAATTTTCTTCTAATTCGAAAAATCTTTTGTATCATTAAAAAAAATGTATGTTACAATTTAAAAATAATAACCTATTAAAAAATGAATCATTCAAATAAGTGTTTCAACATGAAACTAAAAATGGTTTAACATTTATTTGAAGCAAAAATTTCAAGATGCATAACTTTTTTACATATACCAAAAATGTACAATGTGTATGAAATAATAGACATCAAAGCATATATTTAAAAATATATATTAACAATTTTATTTGAAAATATATTAAATAACAATAATTCTATTTTACTGTGACTAGTAAGATGCCCGTGCTACACTACGGGGTCAAAAAAATATTAGGTGGACTTAAGTTATAGCGAGGAGCTCATATATTACCACGGGGAAATATCATATGAAAACCAATATTCGGTGGAAATCGGTGAAAACCACTCGAAAATGATATTTTAAATATTCAAAAAAATCTGAAAAAATATAGGTTAGTAAGAATATGATGTTCTAGTACCATGCAAAATTTCAAGTTAAAACACATTACGGATTCCGAGCTATGAAAAAAACAAAATCAGCATTGAATAGTAACATTACTATTCATTGTTGAATTTTTTTTTCATAGCTCGCAATCCGTAATGTGTTTCAACTTGAAATTTTGCATGGTACTAAAACATCACCGTCTTACTAACCTACATTTTTTCATATTTTTTTCGAAACGTTTAAACGTGGTTTCCACAAAGTTTTCATTGAATATTGGTTTCCGTAGGATATTCTCCGTATTACCACGCGCAACGAAAATGTATCGGAACATTGATTAAAGTGACAATATATTGTTGATAGGTACACATCAAACACAATGAAACATATGGTTTTCAATCGATGAGCTCCATTTTCTTCCCCATGTTCCTCTTGTACGAAGACTCATCCTCTAGTTGAGTTTCTTCATGTTAAGGTTAGATTCATGTGAGTTTTTTGTGTGCCGAGGGAAAGTTAATTTGAGTTGCTTAATGTGTTACCACTCCTAGCGGAAAATGGTGCATGGGCTGGAGGCATAGTCGGCCGATACTAAGTATTGTTCAAATAGGTTCGTAAGTGTATTATAATCTCACAAATATATCGCAATCAACATCTGGACATGAGGTCTCACATAAAAAAACAAATAAAAACACTCGACACATAAGTTCATACATAAAAGAGTATATACAGGTACACCAAAGTGATTGGGAATAAGTAAGATTGACTACTATCACAAAATGACGTGTCGTGCATCAGTGTCCTTCCAACATTCGCTTCATCAATTGCAAGCCGTGTGAGTGTCACAGCCGATAACTTCGAATTGTGAAAAATGTGAAGATTGCACGCACACCAGATTTCCAAAATCATCACAGCCAACGATCTCCAATACATACCGTTATGTCCAGCCTTAGAAATATTGCAACAGAATTGTTTCTCCTTGAAAGGCTGTAGAAAGCAAAACAAGCTATTACTTACCATTCCAGGAATTCAACATCGCTCATTTGATCCCACCAGACTTTATCAAAGATAAATCACTGAAACTAATATACCAAATAAAATACATACTTTAACTTGACCACTCTAATAAATGTTCCAGGACAAACAAAAATGAAGGGGAGTTTGACTGAATGCTTTGTTAAATAAATATGCACAAGAAACATGAATCAGTATACTTAATCAATTACATACCTTAGGCATCTATCAGGCCATAAAAACATTTGTCAGTAACATATAATTTTCTTTTAGTTATTTTCTCAAAATATTTATTATGCCAACAATATGAGCTCTACGGCTCTCACTTGGTCCATCTGCTCACCTAAAAGTACATCAAACAATCAGTATGTCATACATAAATATCTGGTATATTTAGACAAAGGAAAAATAAATACTGAACCTACAGAGGGTCTATAGTAAGTTTAGGCAAGGAAAGAATAATGAGAAGGGGTGCATGCACATGTACATATACATACAAAAAAAATAGCAACAGACTTCTTGTAATTTTTTTGCATCAACCATGTCTTTTGCAAAGCGTACATAATTTGTCTGTTATTACCGAAGCCGAGATAATGTTTGTGAAAAATATCATTGAGATAAGGTCTCAGCCCTGTAGAGACATGTGAACACACTCTGAAATCGAATACTGAAGACCCAATAGTTTCTGCAATTTCAAATCAGTATTTAGTTTTTTTGGTAGAGACAATTTTAAGCACAAATAGGATAGACCATAGCTTGTGTCATGTTCTTTCTTCAGCAGAACTTCAGGACCAATATGTGTCGGAGTTCCAACAATTGATTGTGGTTGAGAATGATGAAATCAATGACATTAGTAGAATAGAAAACAACATGAGTTCAAATCATTTAAGTTTTTAGTATCCATCACAACGTCTGTTTGTGTTACAAGAAACTACAGTAGGATGGTTCATTGTTATAAGAATATTCATCACATAAGGTGGCGGTACCGCCACCGAGGATGAGTAGCGTGTATCCAGCGGCGTACATGTTGAGGTTGGCATCGGAGTATAGGAGTATATAAGTAGATTATAGGAGTAGAGATACGCAAAATTAGTAATGGACTTCTTGCATCAACCACGTTTCCACACACACACACACAAAGAAAGATGCCGATGACAGACAACAAGTAAATATTTGGGGATACGACTTGAAAAATCGAATACGTGTATGATTTTTTTTACAAAAATAACTTAACGCTAAAGCAAGCATCTAAATTATTTTTCTGCAAGTCCTCTACACATAATTCAGAACTGTAGATAGGAAGCAATTTTAGATGACTGGCCCTAGTTATAGATAGAATGAATTTCCATGGCCAAAAAACTACACCTGAGTGATTCATACCTGGGACTACATACTGAGAACTTCTTTATACACTATGTTCTTTGTAAAATTTGCAATGGAGTTAGACTGGCCTTCCTTTTGCTTATCCAGGACTGCAAGAATCTTCATATTACTTCTAGATGTAGCTCTAGAAAGAGCAACATAGAGTTGCCCATGTGAAAATACCTGTTCAGGGAGGTATACACCAACATTTGGTATAGTTTGTCCTTGCGCCTTGTTAATGGTCATAGCAAAGCTAAGTCTAACTGGAAACTGCTTCCTCTTGAACCTTAATGGAAACATCTCATCGTCTGATGGGCAAAGAGGAATTCGAGGAAGGAACACCCTCTTACCAGCATTTTGTCCCAGCACAATCTCAGCTTCAATTGCATTTCTCATGAACCCTCGAACAACCAACCTCGTCCCGTTGCACAACCCACTCGCTGGGTCAATGTTTCGCAACAATATAATAGGACAATTAATCTTCAACTTGAGGATGTGGGGAGGTAGCCCATTAGGTGTCAATGAATTCAAGAATTCTGCAGGGTAGTAATTGTGTGGATCATCCTCCGCGCGATCAAAACTATAGTATATCATCTCCTCCCCAGGAAATCTCTCAATCATCCTCATGTTCATTTTGTCAACGTACTCATTCCGAGTTGACAAAATTGCTTGAGACGTTATGTAGTTTGGATCCAAGAGGTTTTCATCTAGCGGCATATGGAAAACACTTTCAATAAGCTTGTCAATATCAGAAGTGTCACCAGTGTACGGTACACAAATCTCATTCGGAAGCCGTATGTAACCATCATCCATAGTATCTTCGGTGCCATTCCCAACACGTAGAAGATAATCAGCAAACCATGGATCGCTCTGAGCCCTCATATTACGGAAAAGTCTTAGGTGTCTCATACTCTCCCAAAGGTAAGACTTACATAAAGTCGCATCTGTTATTTGTGACCTTGTTCCCTTACGAACAACAGGAAGCACTTGTTTAAAATCTCCCCCAAACACAATTGTTTTTCCACCAAATGGTAGGTCAGGTTGAGCCATGATGTCCCTCATACTATTGTCAAGGGCCTCGACTGCCTGTCGCCTTGTCATGGAGGCCTCATCCCAAATTATGAGGGAGGCCCTCATAAGAAGCTTAGCTGTCCCACTTTGCTTGGTGAAACTGCAAACCCCACCATCTTCAGTGTTCACTGGTATTTTAAACCTTGAGTGTGCAGTCCTCCCTCCGGGCAAGATGGACGCGGCAACCCCTGACATCGCTGTTGCAATAGCTATTTTACCCTCAGCACGTACTTTTGCAAGTAGTGCTTTGTACAGATAAGTCTTTCCAGTGCCTCCCGGTCCATCGACAAAGAACACACCTCCTTGGCCACTATTGATTGTTCGAAGAGACACAACAGTAACTTCATATTTCTAGCCTTAGCTAAGTCATGTTCCATGAAAATGATAGTGTCATCCGCATACTGCAGAATGGATACTCCTCCATCCACAAGATGAGGAATTAGCCCACCCACTTGACCATCCTCTTTGGCTCTACCAATTAGAATAGCAAGCATATCAACGACAATATTAAACAGGATCGGGGACATTGGATCTCCTTGTCTCAGTCCCTTATGCGTCTGGAAATAATGACCTATGTCATCGTTAACTTTTATTCCAACGCTCCCCTTTTGCGTGAAAGATTGAACCTGACGCCTCCAGGCTTCATCGAATCCTTTCATACGCAAAGCCTGTTGTAAGAAAGTCCATTTGACTTTGTCGTAAGCCTTCTCAAAATCCACTTTGAAGATGACACCATCCAACTTCTTTGTATGGATCTCATGAAGCGTCTCATGTAGAACGACCACACCCTCTAGGATGTGTCTTCCTGGCATGAACGCCGTTTGAGACGGCTGTACAATCGTGTGCGCAATTTGGGTAAGCCGATTTGTGCCAACTTTAGAAAAAATCTTGAAACTAACATTGAGCAGGCATATTGGTCTGAACTGCTCAATGCGTATAGCCTCCTCTTTTTTTGGTAGCAACGTGATAGTACCAAAATTGAGTTGGAAAAGATTAAGCTGGCCACAAAAGAAATCATGGAACATGGGTAAAAGATACCCTTTAATTATACCCCAGCATCTCTTATAGAATTCTGCAGGAAAGCCATCGGGTCCAGGCACTTTGTTATTTTTCATTTGCGATATGGCCTGAAACACCTCTTTCTCGGTAAAGGGAGCCGATAGAACCTCATTCTCATCCGTCCTTAATTGAGGAATATCCTCAACCGAGTGCTCATCTAACGAGAAAAAGTTCTCATCAGGTGGCCCAAAAAGCTTTTTGTAGAATTCAGAAATATATAATTTAAGATTCTCATGTCCAGTAATAGTTCCTTCATCTTGTTCTAGTTGAATAATTTTTTTCCTCCTATGTTTTCCATTTGCTACCAAATGAAAAAATTGAGTATTATTATCCCCTTGGATAACCTGGCGCACCTTTGCTCGAAGGGCCCATTTCATTTCCTCTTCTCTAAGAAGCACTTGAAGCTCCTTCTCGGCCTCCCGCTTAGCAAGCCTATCAACCGGATTTAGCAAATGAGTCTCTGCTCTTAAGTCTAAATCGTTAATGAGACAGAGAAGTCTATCTTTTTCCTTTTTGTATATGCCGCTTTCATTTTTTGCCCATCCCCTTAAGAACTGTCGCAAGTGGCGAATTTTGAATTGCCATCTCTCAATGGGAAACAACAACTTCTTAGTCACTCAACACCAGATATACGTACAAGTACAAAAGAATTGAGCAAATCTTAACAAGGCGGCCTTTAGTATGGACATCATAGAAGTAATTATTTCCATGTCAACTCGGCTATAAACACTACGACAATACTATGTTGAAGTTCCCTCTTGAAGACAATACTTTAGTCAAAAATTAATAATCATGTAAAGTTTGCTTGTTATGTAATGCAAAATTGACATAGTTGTGCTTGAAAATATACTTTGATGGAATATTAATAATCTTGTAGCATTTCAGTTATGTGATAATTTTTTTTGGCATGGCCCAATTCATATCCATATTCAAAATTGGTTTCTCATGGCTGTGATTTCATAGTAACCCTGCACGTGGATAACACATTCACCAACATAACATTTTTCAGAAAACAAATCAAATAAGTTTTAAATGTACTCCTCTTAACATTTATGAGTATACTTCTGAATGGTTTGTACATGTTTGTTGCCCAAACAAAAAGAAGTACCATGATATTCAGATTGTTGGTGCAATGCTCAAATGTAAGGTTTAAGTGGAAGAGGATTTAATGAGTTTCAATATTTAGCAAGAAACTCCTTTCTCAGTAGCTCCAAGATCCTGTTTTGATAGTATCGCCCTCGAAGTGATCTTTGACTACTAAAACTTGAAAGATCCTTAATATTGCCGATCCATTTTCCCAAAATAAAATAAAATGAGGCATCGAGAGCCATCTTCCAACTAGCATCCTGTGTTCCACGAAACATCAATTGTCTCATATATGATATACCAATATGTATATTTCAGCATAAATGTTACAATCGTGTACCTTGGACTTGAATGCTAAGATATTTAGGCTTAATTTTGGTGAGATTTCTGGCCTACATAACTCATTGGCAGGTAGTTGAACCACCTGGAAACATAAATTTTGGAGCAGCAGGTGGTGCACGATGCTGTATAGTCTAAGCTAAGGAGTAACTACAATGTATTTGATGCTATTACGAGGCTACGCATGATGACGAGTCTAAAATTTCTCTAGAACCACTGAATGACAAATAAAACAATGTGCCTATGGACACATGATTTCAACGAACTTTATGAAAACTACTCATTATATATCGTGCAATTTATGTTGGTATTAGTTTACATGGCATTTCATAACTTACTACCAAAGCTTCAATTTCAATCGTTAACACACATTTTATATTATTACCTCCGATCCATATTAATGGACTCAACTTTGTTTAGATTCGTATGTATCTAGTTAACTATTTAGACTAGATGCATATGTATTCAGATAAACTTAAGTCCATTAATATGAATCGGAGGGAGTATTATTATTCCCAGCACGTCACAGACATAGCTAGCTGTTGGCCAAGTTCTGAAACCTGCTATTTTTGCTCCTTCTGCAAAGCTCCATCAGGCTAAAAAAAGAAGCAAAATTACATCAACCAGTTGTGGGTTGCTAGCTAGCTAGTCAGCCAGACACCAAGACTTTGCTGTTTTTATATGGCACATGGACCATCGACACCAGAGTCTACACGTATCAACGAGAATATTAAATATCAATATAATATAGCAGTGCATAATTTAAAAAGTGTGCTTGTTTGATTACACGGATTATTTGTCATGTAGCAAAATGTCATGCACACAAGCCTAGTAGATTCTCTGCCAAAGCTTTTTTCCTATAGCGTTGACGATATACGTATGTAGGCGAAATTCGTTCGTCATATTCCTGTCATCGTCATAGTGAAGGCATAAGGGGATTATGATAGCTAGGAGCCTAGGATTTATTAGTGTCAGCACAATGCAAGGTGTTTATGTGTGAGTGTTTGAAGAAAAAGAATGGTGTCACATCATTGAGCATCTTTACAAATTTCGTGTCTCCCACTGCAAGCCTTTCTTTGTAGGTGCTTAGATGATTTATTATATTTCTCGCAAAAAATATATGATTTATTATATATTATTGGTACTAGTTATAGAATTGATGTAGTAGCTAGTTACTTCAAAAGTTCTTGGTTGCAAGTTTATGCACCTAACTAGTTCACCCATCAGTCCAAACTGACGAAGAAAGGCTAGGCAATATATTTATATTTCAACACTAGTTACATGCATTGTTACTTCTAAGCATTAGCTCTTAATATGTTAATCATGCTTCATACTAAGCACATGCTATCCTTTGGATTTAAAAGACATAGTTTGTTACGCTAAGCACCTCTAAGCACTTGCACTATACATGCTCCAATGGATCAATATGATTTTGTGGAATTTATTTTCACATGTTTTATTCAAAATCAAACACATTCCCCCACAAAGTAATAAGCACCCAACTTCTTATAGAAATTAATTTTCTCTCAAAAAGGATAATATCCATTGCACCGACTTATTCATACAACCATATATTCTTAATTATTCAACGATGCTAAGAAACACAAGCTTCGATGGAAATTAACCAGCTACCAAAAGTATTTGTGGCAGACCAAATTAGCCTCACCTTGCAACAGTAACTCCACAATCCTACCACGAACACTATGCACATTGACAATAATCCACCGGTCAAGCGATATGTGACCAAACAACGAGAAGTATGCTACTCCTAGATGAATCCTTCAAGAAGGGATCACCGCAAGTGCAACGATCTTGATAGATCCAACAAAACATCAAAGTAACCTACACTATATAGCAAATCCTCAAACCCTTAACAACCATCCCTCTGAGCCACATTGCTTAACTTCGTGCCTTCACTTGCCCTTGCCATCGCACCATGATAACATCTTTATACAATCATGTGATATGATTCAAATTAAAAGCAATTTGGATATATTATTATGGAACTATGAGGCAGTCAGCCAGCGTGGTGTCTATTAAGATCATAAGGAGCTACCAATCTTTGTGTGATCGAGGCTAACAACCTTCCAAGTTTCTAGCAGCATGCACCACCGGCGGTGCCCTAGCATTAATCATGATGCTAGAGCATGCAAATATGAATAGAACTAAGCTTACAATAAAAAATGTGGGGTCTGCGAACTCCGCAGCTTACACGTAGAATCGCCACATGCATGCACGATACTTGTCAAAACCCAACACCATTGGCACAGTGGGGGTGCATCGAACACATTTTCGAGTGGGATGCAAGGTTCGGAACAGAGCCAACTCATATTCAGTTAATCTGAGCCAGAATTATTCCACATCGATTATCATATCATTTAAATTTCAACTTGATTTTTTAACCAAATTTATTCGCTTGGTTGTATTTTCATGTGTTGGGTCAAATCCCATTGCTCAGATTCCGTACCTTGGTCCCATCTTTGTGATGATACATATGAATTTTTCGAACATGTTGCTATCCACGCTGCGCCCGACTGCCCAGCAAAGACATGGGTTAGATGTATATGGATGTCCAAGAAAAGAAACAGGTTAGAAACTATGATCATATCCATTTCTTTGGGTGATGCATCAAACTTTGATTAAGATGAGTCATGGGAGAACGAGTCATGATTTTTATATGCGAGTATATATGTTGCCACCTAACGTCAAAGAGGACTATCAGGATAATAATACAATTTTGTTTTCATACTTAAATTATATTGGCATCTAGTGGACATCACCAACAACTAAAGCAGGCCAGACAGCTTGAGGATAATTATTTATCTGGTATGTGGTTGCATCACGACGCACGCATTCTCCAGATATTGGATTAGTTACACAGTATCTTATTCTAACAAAATCAAAAAGGGAATGTCACTACCACCTAGCTAGGTAAGCAAAATATCAATTGATTATTTGTCTCGATCTCATGCTTTCAGCTTTATGTGTCCTGGTCAGATTTGATAGAGAAATTAGAGATCAAAATCCAGTTCAAGAGTAGTAGCATTAAACCTCCTTTTTCTGTAAAAAGAATACTTTCTCCATTTTAAATTATATGACTTTTATTTGTGTATATGTCTAGATGCACAAATGAATAAATGGAAGTAATACCATCCATGCCAATGGTCACACACAGACTTATTACTAGCAACATATTGCAAAACACCGGTGAAATAAAAACGAGTTGCCAGAGAGGAGAATATAATGTTGGAGGCATGCAGCAGTGAGATCACTGTACACTACAGCCTAGCTAGCTCGGCCGTGACAGGGATTTGTATAAATTACACGGTGCTCATTTGATTGCAGTACATATTTTGTCCTTAGCTATGAGCTTTTGCCTATGGATCGAGATGTACTAATATGCTAGTATTTGTTAAGGTTCAGTGACACCCATGGACAAACAACCTATAAGACAAAGAATGTCTTGTACTTATAATTAAATACAATATGCTTGGCTGCCGTGGAGAAAATAAAATATAAGATGTTTATGTTTGTTTTTTGTATTTATCCCAGTAACTGATGAATGGGAACCTGGTTGACGAGACAAAGAATGTCTTTGTGTACAATACCACATACAGTAGGATGATATACAAACAATAATAGTACTATTAGTATATGTAGTAACTGGTTGGACACTTGTCAAAAGTAGATAGTTTGATACTTTCGCCGTTTCAAAATAAATGTCTTAGTATAAAGTTGAAACATTTATTTTGAGACGGAGAAAGTATATGTTATCTAACTTTTAATGACAAACACTAGATTTCAAAAATTAATAGTTAGAGAGTACAAGAACCACTTTACAATTGCATCACTAGTGAAGAGCGGTGCTATGCACAGTTTTTAACCCCTTTCATTGACACAATTTTGAACTATCACCTTACGAAAGTGTGCGATGGAGGGTGTCTTACTATTAGTTACTTACCTGATAGATTATTCATATAGTTGTTAGATTATACCAATTTAGCAAAGCTACTTAGCGCCGCCGCACGTGCGTTAGCTTTTTTGCTAAAATAGATTTATCTAGATGTATTTTAGTGCTAAGCAGATCCATTTAAGAGCATGACATAAAAATGAGACTGGATTATAAACTCTTGGGTGTCCCGGTACCCCCATGAACAGTAAAATCAAAAAAAAAATATAAATCAAAATCAAAAAAATCTGAAACTTGGGGACATAAAAAATGAACAAATATTTAATGATCTTGCAAAGTTTCTTCCACAAAAACCATTTGAGGTGCCCTCACAAAAAAAAATCAGTGCTCAAGAATGCATGCACTGTTCATGAACTTTGAACAGAGATTTTTCTTGTGAGGGCTTCTCGAATGGTTTTTTTATGAAACTTTGCAAAAACTTCAAATATTTGTTCATGTTTTAGGTCCCAAAGTTTCAGTTTTTTTTAATATATATTTCTATTTTTTTTAATTTACTGTCCATATGGGTACCGGGACACCCGAGAGCTTTCACACCTTTTCGCATAAAAATACTACCATGCTCATCTATATTACGTGTCGCTCGAAACGGACGAATCTAGATGTATTTTAGTCCTACATAAAAAAAATTAGCGCTAAGCACATGCGTTGACAACGGAGCTATGTTTTTTTATTGCAACGGGAAAAGCTACTATCGACTCTTGTTTTTTTGCTACAACCAGAAATGATGAAGTATGATTGGTCATGACGGGCTCTAAATTTTGTTGCAATCGGTAGCAAAAATGCTACTACCCGATGATCAAATTTGCTACCATCAATTGATGACAAATATGGTATGCGATAATTTTTGTCACATTTTTTTGCTACAAACGATGCTAAACATTAAGAAAATTTGAGTTTTTAGTTATCAGTTTTTGTAATACTTGGTTGTTACATTCAGTGTTTTCAATTGTTAAAATTGTAATACCTGGTTGCCACATTTTTTAGGCTTTAGTTGTCAGTTTTTGTAATACTTGATTGTCACATTCATTGTTTTCAGTTGTTAGAACTGTAATATATGGTTGCTAAATTTTAGAGTTTTTGGTTGCGAGTTTATGTAATACTTGGTTGTCACATTTAATGTTTTCAGACGTTAGAGTTGTATATTAATGTTTAGTAACTTGACAACCAAGTTGGTATAATCTAGCTACTATATGGATAATGATCAGGTAAGTAAATAACAGTAATGTGGCAAGTATTGATTAAAAAAAAGTTTCTCAAAACATATTTACATGAGATCTAGTTTCAAAGATCTTATCGCGAGAAAGCTAATGATACGAACGGATCATCAATTGAATTAATGGTTTAGAAAATAACTTTTTTTAATGTATAGATACAAAAACTAGCAATTTTTCCTACTTACTACTAGCATACTTAGAGAAGGGAGTCAGTCACCGCACCGGAAGGCATAGGTGCGGCGGCGCCCGAGACGTGTCCATTTGTCAATTATTCCAGAAACACACATGGTACGCCCCTTAGCGGATATGGTATATACTGAGCGTCTTTTGCCAAGTTTTTTCATTTTGACTATCACCGTCTATCCTGCATATTTTTTCGAGTACTCAACAAAGCCTTCGTATCATGTAGTGGGGTTGCTTCTCCCGCACACCAACAATCACATTTACACGTGTTTGCATGTAAGTACCGTGCATGCACACACAACGCCTAGTAGCATCCACCGGTCTGTTCCACTCGCTTGCTCACATCACACGCACGACCGGCCGGCATGATCCTTTTTTTGCCACCATGTTTCCCCATGGCTTCCCACTTGTTTGTGCTGAGGGTTGCCGGGACAATTTTTCTGATTTGTATTGGACAAAGCCTTTTTTTACATTTGGCAAACCAAACAATATATACCATCATTTTTATTGGCCCTTTAGTTATTGGTCTCAACTTGTTGCCGAATGCCTAGTAGAATAAACTACAATTTTTATCATCAATTGTTCGAAACAAAAAATACACCCAGCATATGACCCTTCGCCGAGATGGTATATATCGAGTGTATTTCACCGAGTTTTCTTTTAATTTTAGCCATCATCAAGTATCCAATATTTTTTTATTACTCGATAAACCCTTTGTTTCCTGTAGTGGGTCTACTTTTCCGTGCACCATCAATCATATTTACACGTGTTTGCACGTCATACTCTACGTCGTAGTGTAGCGGCAGCAAGCTAGCTGCTCGCCCGTCAGTGCATCACCAATCATCCATTCCACTCACATGCGCGCGCCATATGCACGGTCGAATGACGTGACCCTTTTGTTGCCACCATGTTTATCCGGGGCTGTCCACTGGATTGTGCTCAGGACTGTTGGGGCAATTTTTTATTCGTGTATAACCGGTTTAGTGAGTATTTGCATTTCACAAATCCTTTTTTATACTTGTAAAATCAACCAATATATATAGTTATTCTTGGTTGATCCTTGAATTATCGAGCTCAAATTGTTGCCGAATACCTAGTAAAATCCATGGCAAACTCTTTATCAATTGTTAGAAAGAAAACACTCGACATACACCCTTTGGAGTTTGGAGGACGTAGTATATATCAAGCAATTTTTGGCGAGCCTTTTATGTTTTCCATCATCAACTATCTTGCAAATTTTTTTGAGCGCTCACAAAACCTTCATCTCCTGTTGTGGGCCTCCTTCTCTCCTCTCTACCGTCGATCATACTTAAACATGTATATATACCTAGTGCGCGTGCACACCAAGCGCCAGGAACATAGGGTTGGGCCTTTAATTACCGAGCTCAAATTGGTGCCGAGTAAGTAAAACACACGACAAACTTTTTATCAATTGTTAGAAAGAAAACACCCGACATACGCTCCTTGGTGGACTTGGTATTTGAACTGCCTTTTATGTTTACCATCATCAAATATCTAGTAATTTGTTTGAGCACTCGCAAAGCCTTCATCTCCTGTAATGTGCCTCCTCTCCCCCACCACTCGCGCCCCCATCATCGATCACACTTACACGTGTATACATACCTAGCTTGTGTGCACACCCAACGCCAGGAGCATAGCTGCATCCAACTAGCCGTTTGCCCGCTAGTGCACCATCCACTGTATGTTTGCACTCGCATACACACGCCGCACACACAGGCGGGCGGCGTGACCCGACCACCACCAGACCCCACACGTCAGCTCATTTTTGGTTGGCCCTTTAATTACCGAGCTCAAATCATTGCCGATTGCCTAGAAAAATACACAACAGAATTTTTATCATTGTTAGAAAAAAACACCTGACATACGCCCCGTGGAGGACATGCTACTTTTGGTGACCTTTTTATGTTTACCATCATAAAATATCTTGCAATTTTTTTAGCACTCACAAAGCCTTCGTTTCTTGTAGTGGGCCTCCTTCTCTCCTCCCCTAGGGCCCCCACCATCGATCACACTTACATGCGTATACATACCTAGCATAACTGCACACCCAGCGCAAGGACCATAGTTGTAGCCAGCTAGCCGCTTGCTCAACAATGCACCACCCATCGTCTGTTTCCACTCGCATGCCCGTGCCGCACTCACGTGCGGTCGGCATGACCCGGTCACCACCAGACCCCTCACGCCAGCTCACACCATCCGTACAAATACCCCTCCACTGTCGGTCGTCGGATCAGCTTAACCAACGGCCCAGATGAGCCCGCGCGCACCCATCGACGCGTACATGCCATAGAAACAAACCGCGATCGTGCACACAGCCCGTGGAAGCCACCCGCGCGTGGACCTTGCGAACCCTATAGTGGGTCTGCATCTCCCGCACACCATCGATCACACTTACATGTGTGGGCATAACAAGCGTGTGTGCACATACAACACCACCAGTGTAACAGTAGACAACTAGCCGCTCCTCGCTAGTGCACCACCCATCGCCCGTTTCCACTCCCATGCACACCCCGCACGCACGGCTAGCCGGCGTGACCCAGACACCACCAGACCCCACACGTCAGCTCAAGCCATCCATCCAAATACCACCTCCATTGTCGGTCGCCGGATCATCTCAACTGACGGCCCGGATGAGCCCGCACGCACCCATCAACGTGTACAGGCCACAAAATCAAACCACGACCGTGCACGCGACCCCTAGGGCCCACCCTTGCGTGGACTTCGCGACCCCTATAGTGGTCTTGCTTCTCCTGCACACCATCAATCACACTTACACATGTGGACATACCTACCGTGCGTGCACACTTAGCACCAGCAGTGTGACGGCAGCCAACAAGCCGCTCGCCCATCAGTGTACCACCCACCGTCCGTTTCCACTCGCATGCACGCTTCGCACGCACGGCCGGTTGGCTGCTGGATTGTGCTCAGGATTACCGATGTAATATTTATGTTCATGTGCAGCAGGTTTAGCAAGTATTTTCATTCGACAAAGCCTTTTAGCAAGTATTTTCATTCGATAAATAGACCAATATTGCCTTTTTGGTTGGCCCTTTCACCACCGAGCTCGTGTTGTTACCGAGTGACGCGACAGACTCTTTGTCAATTGTTCAACAACAACCAAAAAACCTGGCATACCCCCTTGACCGATATGGTATATGCAGAGCATCTGTTGTCTAGTTTTTATTTATTTTAGCCATCATCGAGTTCTTGCATTTTCTTAATACTCGGCTTGTTTCCTATAATGTGCCCTCTTCTCCCGTACACCATCGATCACACTTAGATATGTACATACATAGCGTGTGTGTACATCCAACATCAGCTGCTAGCTGCTCGCCCGCCAGTGCGTCATCCACCATCTATTTAACTCGCACCATCCAGACACTCCTCCGCCACCGATCGTCGGATCACCTCAGCCGGTAGATCCAATGGACCCGCACGCATCCATCGACGTGTACAGACCACAACCAATCCCCCCCTCGCCCCAGGTGACCCGCGCGTGAACCTCGCGCCCCTACAGTGGGTCTGCTTCTCCCGCACACCATCAACCACACGTGCGGATATATCCAGCGTGCGTGCAACCGTGCACATTCAACACCAGCAGTGTAACGGCAGCCAGCTAGTAGCTGCTCCCCCGCCAGTGCACCACCCACCGTGCGTTTCCACTCGCACGCACGCGCCGCACGCACGGCCAGCCGGCGTGACCCGGTCACCACCAGACCCGACCCCACACGTCAGCTCATGCCGTCCATCCAAACACCTCCTTCGCCATCGGCCGTGGGATCACCTCAACCGACGGCCCGGATGAGCCCGCACGCACCCATCGACGTGTACAGGCCAGAGAATCAAACCGCGACCGTGCACGCGACCCCTGGGGCCTACCCGCGCGTGGACCTCGCGACCCCTGCCTGGCTGTCCCTCTCCCTCCTCGCTGTGTGCGGCGATATATTGGGTTGGGTCGGCTCCGTTCCAAGCCATTGCATTGCAACCACTCCCGGAAGAGCAGGCAGATATCCTAGACTCCAAGCCCGAGAGCGAGAGCGAGGCAGCAGGACGGGAGAGAAGAGGACCGGCCGAGGGGAAAGCAACAAGCAGGTAGGGTTCGTCGTCGCTCCCAAAATTCCCCATCGGAATCACGCACTGTTTTTATATGTCCGCCGTTTTGGTGCCTTGCTCCTGTTGTTTTGAGGGGGTTGGGTTGGTTCCTTTTCCTCCATCCATCCAACCTCTCGCCCCCCTTGCCTTTACCCAACCTAGCTACTATCTCTCCATTCCCATACTCCATACACCTCTCTCTCTCTCTCCCTCTTGTGTGTGGGTGTGGGTGTTTTTTGAGCAATCTTCTCGCCGGACTCTTCTCCTAGCTTGGCGCGGTGCGTGCCCGTTCCTCGTCCTCCCTCTGTCGATTTCTTCCTTGCGTGTGTGGGTGTGTTGTGCCTTATAGCTACCTGTGGATTTGTCATCTCCCTCGCTTTGTTCTCTTGCTCGCAAGGGGTATGGTATGCCATGGTTTGGGCTTGTCCTACTCCTGCCTGTACATACATGGTGGCTATTGCTGCCTTGTTGCTCGCCGGATCTTGGTCATATCATATTTATGTCTTTCTCTCACGTACACACACAAGCTGCTCTTCTGTTCTGATCCTCTCTCCCGTTAATTTGTTTGTCCTTTAGATCCGTCCACAAGACGCCGGAAGCAAGCAAGGCAAGGGAGGCCGTCGCCTTGCGCTCTCTACACTGTCTTGGACTGGTCGGTGGCGGCGCTCAGCTCACCTGAAGGAAGCCAACAGCAAATTTACAAGCAAGCAATTGTAGGGGAAGATTGTTGCCATCGATCCATCCATGGCCGCCGCGTCCTCCGCTCCCTTCTTCGGCCTCTCCGACGCGCAGATGCAGATGCAGATGCAGCCGCTGATGCCCGCGCAGCCTCCCGCCCCCGCCCCCGCCGCCGCGCCGGCGCCCAAGAAGAAGCGCAACCAGCCGGGCAACCCAAGTAATTAAGCAATCAAACCATCCATCTCCATCGAGCTTCGTTTAACCATTCATGTAAGTGATTGCTTACTGATGAATTGATGCAGATCCTGACGCGGAGGTGATCGCGCTGTCGCCGAGGTCGCTGATGGCGACCAACAGGTTCGTGTGCGAGGTGTGCGGGAAGGGGTTCCAGAGGGAGCAGAACCTGCAGCTGCACCGGCGGGGACACAACCTCCCCTGGAAGCTGAAGCAGAAGAACCCCAAGGAGACGCGGCGGCGGGTGTACCTGTGCCCGGAGCCGACGTGCGTGCACCACGACCCGGCGCGCGCTCTCGGCGACCTCACGGGCATCAAGAAGCACTACTGCCGCAAGCACGGCGAGAAGAAGTGGAAGTGCGACAAGTGCGCCAAGCGCTACGCCGTGCAGTCGGACTGGAAGGCGCACTCCAAGACCTGCGGCACCCGCGAGTACCGCTGCGACTGCGGCACCCTCTTCTCAAGGTATAACAACCTCGCCGCCATTGAATCATTGATCCCTCTCGTCTCGGCCATGAACTTTCAGTTCATTTTAGTAATATCGTTTGTTGCTTGATTTTGGATGTGCATGAGTGAATGATTGGGTCATGATGAAGCTTTTTGACGAGGAGCTAGCTGGGCGATTTGACGGATGGATTGATGGGATGCTTGCTAGGGTTAGGTTAGCTAGCTAGGGTCGTCGTACATGGTCTCGTGCGTGTGTGTGAGAGTGTGTGCAACTTTTGGTTTGGTTAGATTGGAATTGGATTCCCTGCCTGCACAGAGCTGAGGGAGAGAGAATAGAAGGGGATGTAGAGTGAGAGAGGAGAGAGAGAGGGCCATGGCGGTAGAGAGAGAGAGAGAATGGATGGAGGAAGCGGCTAGAGGTAGCAGGAGGCTGGGAGAGGCTCCTCTCTGCCGGACTGCTACCACGTGAATCGGCCTTGTCGGGAGGGGACTGGAGATATGCAGCCGAGAAGGGCATCCATCCATCCTGACACGGTCATCTGGCGGCAGTCACGCCTTTTCTACACCTCGGAATCCACACCCTCCTCTCTCATCTGCATCGACCAGACAGACATGGATCCCCACCTGTTCACGTGATGACATGCTCGCCTCCTCCTCCTCCTTGCATCCAACCAAGGGGGTCCAGCCATGGCACCAAGCAGCCAGCCTTCCTTGCCTTGCCTTCTCATGTGATGCATGGCAACTGGGCAGAGGGGCAAGTACTCCTACTAGCTGCTGCTGGCCATGCCATAGCCTGCTTTTAGCTTAGCCTTTTGCAATCAGCGCCATCCGCCGATGGATGGATGGAATGGATGGATTAGCCACAAAGCCTGCTGCGCCGGCTTTACTTGGTGCATGTCATCTACATGCCGGCCTTGTCTTACATGTAACCGATTTTTTACCACTCCTACTGTACTATAAGTTAGGGCCATGCGCCTTTAGGCTAGTATTATTTACATCATCTTGATGATATTGCCATGCTTTTCAGCTTACTCTTTTTTACCTTACAAAATAAAGCATTGTGCCATCTATATATAGCTTAATTTCCTTTTTCGAATCGGATCAAAATATTTCCCAAATATCATCGGTTGAAATTAATTGCTAGCTAGCATCCGTTTCTTGACATAACAAGCGTAACGCCAAAATAGCATAGCTGCACGCGGTCAACAATTGCAAGGAACCCAACTGGCGTAATAAATCAGCACATTTACAGTAACTTCGACGTTATAGGCACACAAGTGGGAGGACCAATATTTGATGGCTTTGGTGATATTTTCATGCTTTCAGCTTAGTCTTATTCCTTACAAAATAAAGCATTGTGCTATTTATAGCTTAATTTTCTTTTTCGAATTGGACTGGAATATTTTGCAAAAAAAATCATCGATTGGAATTAATTGCCACGTACACCCATTTCCTTACATAACAAACATAACTCCAAAATAGCATAGTTGTGCACGCGGTAAACAATTGCAAGGTACTACCCAACTAACATAATAAATCAGCACATTTCCAGCAACTTCGACATTATAGGCACACAAGTAGGAGGGCCGATATTTGATGATTTTTTATGATATTATCATGATTTTAGCTTAGTCATTTTTTCTTACAAAATAAAGCATTGTGCCATCTATAGCTTAATTTTATTTTTCAAATCGGATTGGAATATTTCGCTAAGAAAAAAATCACCGGTCGGAATTAATTGCTAGCTAGCATCCGTTTCCTGACATAACAAACGTAACGCCAAAATAGCATAGCTGCACACAGTCAACTATTGCAAGGTACTACCCAACTGGCATAATAAATCCGCACATTTACAGCAACTTCGACGTTATAGGCACACAAGTAGGAGGGTCGAAATTTGATGATTTTTTATGATATTGCCATGCATTCAACTTAGTCATTTTTTCTTACAAAATAAAGCACTGTGCCATCTATAGCTTAATTTTCTTTTTCTAGATCATAATAATTCGCAAGAAAAACACCGGTCGAAATTATTTGCCAAGTAGCATTCGTTTCCTGACATAACAAACGTAACGCCAAAATAGCATAGCTATACGCGGTCAACGATCGCAAGGTATCCAACTGGCGTAATTAATTAGCACATTTATAGCAGGTTCAACGTTATATGTACCAATATTTGAGGATATTGTCATGCTTTCAGCTTAGTCTTATTCCTTACAAAATAAAGCATTGTGCCATCTATAGCTTAGTTTGATTCTTCAAATTGGATCGGAGTATTTCTCAAAAATAATTGATTACCAATAATTGCCAGCTAGCATTACCTAAGATAACAAAAGAAACGCCAATCTATCATAATGAACACAACAAAAGATTGCAAGGTATCCAGCTGTCGCAATAAAAGTTTCATACAACACAAGAAGACTCCAACTAGAAAACAAATATCGAAGACTCAAAATGAAAAAATATAAATATAGAAGCGCCATCCAAAAAAAAGTCCAATCGGCACATTTAGAGCAACTTTGACGTTATACTCAAACAAGTAGGAGAATCAAAATTTGTTGACCCCACCCCCACCCCCAACCCCGCCCGTGCTGCCCGCACATAGCACCCGCCCCCTCTCACAAGCAAATTCGATGACAAGTTAAATAGAAGACAAATTTATAGAGTATTTGCAAAATATCTTGTTCGGGGGGCCGGGGGGGGGGGGGGGGAGGGGATTTGGTATAAGAGGTTAATCTTGTTGAATAATTTCTATCAGTATTCACAAATTTAGCCATATTTAGATATATTTTATTTTATTTTGAATCTAATCCAAACTTGTAAGGTACAACATATTTCACTACCCACTTAAATTACCCTAAATATTATAGATTGTTATTATAGAAAGTATAATTAAAGTTAACAAATTTCAAATATTAGGGTAGAGAGAGGGAGATTTGGTAGTTCTTTCAGTTACTACAAAAATATGGGTGAGTCGAATTTGATGTGATGGTTGGAGTGCACAAATAAATAATGGGAAAATATTTTGATGTTAGTAGCTTAATGATATAAAAGTTGTTTAGCATTACATTTATGTAACTAGGTTCACTCAACATCAACCAATTAGCAGATGATAAATGAGTTCGTAGTTTTGGAACTAATTATTTTTCTGAATAAGTAGGTAGAGTGCAACATGTACGTAATTTACTGAGGGAACGGTCATGTCCATGTGGCATATCGCTGGGCCATGCACTTTTTTTTTTTGGCTTTTACAACTATGAAAGGTTTGTGAGGATATTTCATAGTTCTTAAGAAACCATCAGGTAGGAGTTAATTGCTAGCTAGCATCTCTTAATATAACAAAAGAAAAATATCCTTAGGGCCTCAATATCATATATAACATGACAAATGATTGTTGATTATCCTGTTGGAGTAATAAATTGATATAATTGGTTAGTATACTATGTGTAGCGTATGGGGTTCAATGAACATCTACCAACCGGTACTTGTGAAATTGTTCGACTCGACATTTTTGGAATTGGTTTTACCATCAAATATATAAATAGACGTATAACAGACACATAATTCATCTTTGGATCAGTTGAGACTATCTGATACATTGACAAAAGACACATTTGAGTTTTTTACTCAAAGGTTCTAGAAATTATTTGGCTTTTCCTACTTTTAATGGTAAGTTAACTATTCGATAAATTGGGAAACGATAATACCGATAGGATGTGCAAGTAAACTTCTGATGAAATGTTTTTTTTCATGCAAACGCCATTAAAATTTCCATTACTCATCTAAATATGTCAATAATTTCATTTAGTTGGATTAAATCACAACCAAAAAATATAAACTTTGGTAGTTTCACTGATAATGTATTGTAGCTTGATTGCTCTAATGTGGAGAGCCATAATACCCATTTTGGAAAAAGCAAAATATCAAAGAAAATAATATCTCGTCGGGCACCTTTGGCTAATTTTACCTTTTATCTTGATGTTACCGTACTTCTAGCTTATCACATCATGATATCTATTTCTTAATTTGCTATTTCTTGGATTTCTCAAAAAAAAAAATCACTGGGTACGAATTAATTATCTTTTCGCGATGTGAACCTTTTTTTTTACTCGGTTTAATTTGGTGATGTGAACTTGATTGTTCATTATCACATGTTTGCTAGTTCTATTTGTTGTTGCTGAAATTTAGCCACCCAGTTCATGCATGCTTTCATTGAGCAATCAGCAGGATGCATGTTTGATTCTAAAGTGTTTGATCAAACAGTTATCATGTGACTTGCCCTGAAGCCCATTAGGCATGGAATATTGTTGACAAATTATTTTCCACGTACGCATGCAGGAGGGACAGCTTCATCACTCACCGCGCCTTCTGCGACGCGCTTGCCCAGGAGAGCGCGCGGCTGCCGCCGATCGGCGCCGGAATGTACGGCGGTCCCGGCAACATGGGCCTTGGTAATCTCTCTGGCATGGCGCCCCAGATGTCTGGCGGGTTCGCAGACCAATCCGGCCACCACTCGTCGGCCATCGACGTCCTCAACCTTGGTGGCGGCGGGGGCAACGCCGGTCAGTTCGACCACCTCATGCCGTCCTCCTCGGGGTCCTCCATGTTCCGAACCCAGGCTGCCCCCTCTTCCCCGTTCTATCTCGGCGGCGGCGGCGCCCAGGACTTCGCCGAGGATACTCATGGCAACCAGGGCTCTCTCCTCCAGGGAAAGTCCCCGGCGGCCTTCCATGGCCTCATGCAACTCCCAGACCAGCACCAGGGAAGCGGCAGCGGCGGCAACGGTAACAACAACCTCCTGAACCTTAGCTTCTTCTCAGGCAACAACGGCGGGGGCCAGGACTCGCGCCTTGTCTTCCAGAACCAGTACAATGGCAACGCCGGAAACGGTAACGGCAGCAACAATGGAAATGGAGACACTGGCGGAATGGCTCCTTCCGGCAGCGTCCTGGGCGGCGGCGGTGGGGGCTTCGCTTCGATGTACAGCTCGTCCGAGTCAGGAAGTGCGTTCGCGCAGATGTCCGCGACGGCGCTGCTGCAGAAGGCGGCGCAGATGGGCGCGACGACGAGCAACAACAACCCTGGACCCGGCGGGGCCGGGCTGCTCCGTGCCGCGGGGATGAGAGGCGGCGCTGGGGAAGGCGGGTCGTCGGCGAGCGAGAGGCAGTCGTTCCATGACCTCATCATGAACTCTCTGGCTAGCGGGAACGGCGCCAGTGCTACAACCGGAGGTCGCGCCGGGGCGTTCGGCAGCGGCGGTGGCTTCCCCGTGGACGACGGCAAGCTGAGCACGAGGGACTTCCTCGGCGTCGGCCCTGGCGGCGTGGTCCAGGCCGGCATGGGCCCGCCCCGGCGGCACGCCGGCTCCGCCGGGCTCCACATGGGCTCCCTGGACTCGGCCGAGCTGAAGTAGCAACATTAAGCAGGATGTATCGACCGACCTGCAAGAAAAACTACAAGACAGTGCATGCAATGGAAGCTCTCAAGGTAAGAATGTAGTAAGATGCATGGCCAGGAGGGAGGAGAGAGCATGCATGCATGCATATTACTGCATGCATTGGAAGAACAAGGGTTAATAAGTAGTAGTTTCCTGGGTAATCTTTCATCTGTTAATTAATTAGTGGACGTGTTTTCTCGTTGTTGGCAAACTAGAGCTAGACATGTACTTGGGTTTAATTTTGCTGTCTTAATTTCATGCATGCATGTACTATGTGCATTTGGTCGTTCGGTCTCCTTTGATCGTTGTGGGATGTGAAGACCGGACCAGACCAGAATTTAATGAAGTTGTGAATCATTTGGAGTGTCACTACCTGCCTGATATAGGTGCATGCATACATACATAGTGTCTGGATGATGATGATGAGAATATAGTTATATCTATGTCAGCGCCGGCTTTATATTTCATGTTGGTTTCTTCTCTGGGTGGCGCCGCTTTCAAAGCCGAAAGGCCTGGGGCTAATCAGCAAGCAAGCAAGGAAGCAGGAACAGTGTGCATTAATTTAGCTGGTAGTACTACGTCCTGAGGTAGTGAGCAGTCAGTCAGGCTGTGTGCAGCATGTACGTCTCAGGCGAGACCGGAGAGGAAGCACACGACACGGGAGGAAGATACAAGCAGATGATCCAAAGCACGCATCCCTAGTGGCTGCTCATCGATGAGCAGCAGCTGCTGCTTATGCTAGGTCTAGCTATGGTTGTTGTAGAATGCACCGCTAATTGTTCCATGAATCTTGGGTGCATGCACTGCTCTATCACTGGGTGGAGGTGTGGTCTGGTTGAGGCACCACACACACATATGGGGGTGGATTGACGTATACAAATGTAGGCACAGTAAAAGGTACGTGCCGCCCGCGTCGCTATGCAACGTTTGGAAGTAGCTAAACGCTGCAGAACAAAGCTGGCCCTCTCAAAGTCCACGTGAAGAGAGAGAGAGAGAGAGAGAGGACAGGTGCATGCAAGTCTGTGCAGCAGGCAGGTCGATCCAGAACTACACACAGGGAGGCCTGTCCAGTAGACGAAAATGTCGCCGTAACCACTGTTTATGTTGTGTGATCACTACTCAGTACTCACTCATTTTGGGGTAATTAATTAAAATTGTGTTTCAAACACATGAGCTGAGAAAGGTAGGAAGAGGAAAACCGCAGGAATTTAGTGAGCCTGGACATAAACTGCTCAGTACACACACGAGAAAAATGTAGTGCTTATTATTACTTTTTTTCCGTGTGAACAGTACAATTTACTTATGTTTGACCGAAATTATAGAGTAAAATATCAACATCTATAATACAAAATAAATATAATATGAAAATATTTTTCGTGGTGAATCTAACGATACTAATTTGATATGGTAGATATTTGTACTTTCTTCTAAAAACTTGGTCAAACAGGTATTTGACTTTCAAAAACGAATACACCTTATATTTTGGGACGGAGTATTATTGAGTATTATTAATTTTGTGGGGTAGTGCTTAATAAGAAGATAAATGCATGAAATTTTTCGTTTATTACTTGATCGGCACAGTGCACGCCAAAATGTGAAACAACTTTGGAGGCTATTTTTTTTGGGCAGCCAGATAAAAGGGGAAGTGTCAGGTGAACACTAACATGCTCACATGCTCTCACTTTAAAATTTTCCAATTTAAGTGTGTTGAATTTTTTTGATATTTCTGTGGATCGTCACAAGACATATGTTTACAACACATACAAAATTCAGGTCGAAATTCAAAATACATAAAGAGATTACAAAAGATACAGCCAACATGAATATCGTCATAAAAGATAAAAACAAAATTTTGACACTATTCATGCAGATTTTCTTTTTAATCTCTTTATGGATTTCAAATTTGACTTGATTTTTTTTAGTAGTTGTATGTACATGTCCTGTGGACACCCACAATTTGTTTTTAGAAATTTCAACTCATTTATATTTGATAATTCTGAAGCGTTCTAGTGTTGGTATCACTAGTCTCCCCCGGAAAGAAACCTTGACAGTTGACACGTACTCGACAAGTGACAACTACGGAGTGAGATGGCGCTTCCCTCTCTCTCTCTCTCCCCTGAGTGGCTTTACTGTGTTCTTCTTTGCTGCAAGTTGCCAGTTTGACATTGTTCTTCTCGATTGAAGCGCAATGTGCTTTACTGATATCTCTTGTCGTTTGTCTATGGTCGATATCTACCAATGGTACAAGTCTATTTAGCAAAACAGAACCCATGTGAACAGCTCCAAGAAAGTGTACAATGGTGCACAGAGCATATGCATGGTTCAGACAGACTGGCTAGTTAACTGTCTTGGCAATCACACAGGAATAGTTTACACACCTAAATATCTGCTCAGATTTCATTCATGTTATTAGGAAGAAAAACTGTTTATTTATTTATTTTCCCATTTGCATTTTTTAAATTCAACTGGAAAAAATATTGTTCCGGCAGACGTGGCCTTACTCTGCTGAGTTCTGCCTTAAGCTTGCACGACCCTGGTTCATTGCTCTTGTAGAGGGCTAGAGGCCACCCAAATTTACTGTTCGCCATTCATTTTTTTCCTGAATTATGAAATGGTGTGTTCCACTTAAAACATGTAAGCTTCTTGGAAAGAACAAATCCTACTGACGTATAAGTTGATGTCTCAGGTCGCTACACTACTAAACGACCGCTGCCTCATCTTATTTCATCGACGTCGACCAACCCATCCTCTTTGAGCTCATCCTAAACTGCCTAGGCACCAAGGGCACTGGCGGAGCTACCTTAGGGCAAATGCAGGCTATGGCCCGCCCAACCTTGAAGCATTTCCTCCTACTATTCACACAGATCAAGCACATGGAACACCAGCTACAGAGAATTTGCTTCAGCTTAGCCCGTCCAGCCCGCCCTTCTTTTTGTTTCAAGCTCCGCCGCTGACCAAGGGGCTGCTTGACCTAACTTGCTAGAAGGTTGTGAAGACTCTGGAGCAGATCGATAAGACCTTCAACATGAAGAATGACTTCATCAAAGTCGACGAGGAGAAGGTTTAAAGAGATAAGTAGTGGGCCTAGCTATGAGTGAAGGCAGGGGCGAGCCCGTATTGAGAGCTAAGTGGGAGCCTAGGCCCCCACTCATTTTTTTGTATTTTCCTATTGTAAAACCCAATATCTTACCCCCAGTTAGTCAAATATTTGGGCCCCCATTCATTCCCCCCCCCCCACACACACTAAATTCTGGAGTTGGGTCCGACTCTGATTGAAAGTCAGACGTCGACAACTAAAAAAATCGTCTATCTTCCAGTGTGAATGACCAACAAGAAAGGAAATGTGGTTTCGTAATTCCTGGGTGCAACGATCACCGATACATAACGGGCATATGCACACGGTTACAAACTCACTCCGTTGACACAGTTTCAAAATTGTCGTCTTGCGGTGGTAGGCGAAAGGGTGTTGCATCCCACATGCTACAGAAAACCGTATGTGATAGAAATTAAGGATGCCCACGATTGGCCGACATCAATCGTATGTGATGATTAAACCTATCGCACACACCTTAGTTCCAACAAACATATGTGATTGGCATTCATCGCACACGTCATTTCTAAAGAAAATGCGTGTAATTGTCAACTAAACCCGGACGGAGCATCAAGGCTAAACGTTTGGATATTTGATCTATGACACATGGTTCCTTAGGCTCCAAATGTGTGTGATGGCTTTGATGCTCACATGTGAAATGAGGTGCTATCGCACACGATTTAAAATGATTGAAACGATCTATGGGGTCCCATCATACATGTATCATTGTTTCATAGCGTGTGCGATGATTAATGTATCACTTGTGACATTTTTCCTATGAACCTGTGACATTACTCCTCCGATCCCATATTACTCGTTTTCAAATGGACGTGAGGGAGAAGTAGAGTTGAATTAAGCCTGCAAAAAGCAAATTGTCCAGAAAATGCGGTTAAATAATTATCCACATCAAGCGCACAATATTAGCCAATAAAACATAAAGCGTTGATATAATCAGTCTACGGAAGATAAAGACCTAAAAATTAATACATTCATGCATAAATGTTTAGCAGATTTTTTTTTGAGACAATGGGTGGACTTTTTTTGAGACAAATAAATGTTTTGCAGGTAACATGTTAAAGTTAAACACTAGTTGAAAGCCTACCTATTTTGAAAAGGCTTACTAAAATTCGAAATATTTTTTAAGGTACTGATATAGTAGTTGGAAGATTATGCGGACAAAGCCCCTAATTTACAACAAGCCACCTGCGATCATCGAGCCAGAGTTCAAATTTTTGAAGAGATGTATGTTTTTAAGATCAGAATGTGCCATAGAGTGAAAGAAAGTACTAATAAAGATATAGACTCATAGTAATAAAGAATGTGGCATACGTGTAACTTAACTTCATGCCTTTGCACGAACCCTTACTACAAACATAACAATCTCTTTCATCGCAATTTATTCTCATAAAAAGGGGGAAAACTGTGCCGAATGGAAAAAGAACAGAATCTGCTAGCGGAATCAAACGAATATCTTTCATCATCTCTCGTCGGCAACAGAAGCTCTCCACGGCAAACCAGACGACAAGGCAACGGGAACGGGTGATTATTAGCTATCCACGCGCGTTGGCGGGCGTCGTGTACGGTACGGCGAGAGGCGTCGCCGTCGTCCCTGTGGCCGAGCTTTGAACCCACCCTGTCGTCGGCTTCCCGCCCGTGTTTTCCTCTTCTTGCTGAACCCCTGGACAGTACTGTTTCTGTCCGCACCCGGCCATGGAATCTTGCAAAAAGAGAGCTAATAAACTACGTACAGTAGCTAGCTAGGTAACAGTAATAAGCTGCGTGCGCTGCATATCATGCGTATTTGCACCGGGTAATTGTTGAAATGATGGACGAACTAACGCCAGTGTCAAATCCGGTGTGGTAGAACGTCATGCACTCATGCATGCATGATTTTCTTCTCTCGTGCGTGCGTGCAGCCTTGTGTTGTAGTATTGCACTGCATGCATGCAAAGATAAAAGAGATCTGCGAGGCCTGTCTAGGTCTAGCTCTCAGCTGCATGCATAATTTTCTTCTCTCGCATGCAAAAGGCGAAGAGATCAAAAGCGCGCCATAGATCGATGCAGCTGTATCGTCACCGGCCGATTGATTCTTGGTTAAAAGCCCGGGGACAAAAGGAACAAACCTTTTGCCGGGGAATCATTGATCTGCGAAATCGAATCCCCAGATCTCGTCTGTTACAACTGTGCAAGTGAGCCTACAGGCCGGCCGGTCCTGCATTTTCCGCTGCACTACGGCGCAGACAGTCCCCGCCGGCCGCGCTCACAGTGGCCGCCGTACCGGCGGGACGGTGGTGGAGCAGGCAGGGAGGGGCTCGGCGCGGCGCCGGGGAAGTGTGCAGCGTCGTCGACGCCGGCGTCCTCGTCGGGCATGGCCGGCCACATGGGGCTTGTCGTTGGCGGTGGCCGGGAGCGGATGGAGCCTAGCTACGTAGAGTACCTCTTGTTTGCAACGGCCGGGGAAAGGCCTGCGTGCATGCATGCATTCATTCATGTGGCAGCTCCATTATTAATTGGCTACTCCGGTGAGTACGTGAAGCTGTTGGCTTTGCTCACAGGACGAATATATGTGTCCTTGGAGCTTGGAGTCGATCGGATTTGATATTCCCGGCCAGTGATTATATGCTAATCAATCGATGACAAATGTACTTCCAGGTCCAGGACGACGATCGATGTTGGTAGTTTGATTGATAGGCCGCGCGTGCATGCATGCACGCTTCAACATGATATGCTAGTTTGACTCATCAGATGGCCGGCCAAGGCATCATGCGATGGATCATGGATGATTTGCCTTTTTTGCAAAGGAAAAGATCGGCCGATTTCCCTTTCATGCGTGGGTTTGGTGCTCATATTCCTTTTTTTCTTCTTCAAGGTTTTTTTTGCGAGGATATTTCTTCAAGGTTTTATGGTTTCTCTATTTTTTATTTGTTTTCTGCTTTATCAATTTATGTGTCAAAACTACAATCTCACGTGCGTTCGGTATATGAATTTATTTAAAGATCTTGAAGATGAGGCATATATAGGTTCGATGTCGATTTTTTTTTTCAAAATGTATGAACATAGAATCTAGTTTCAAGTATAAACATGGAGAATTCAGAGTAAACATAGTTTGGAGTTTGGATACTTAGTTTAAAAGATAGTTTTGTACTTTTGTTCGATTTTTTTTCAAACACGTGTAACAAACCACACATCTCAATCAAGGGAGCAAATCCCACCAAAACAACCCCATGTTGGAACCACATGTTACGTGATGTAACCTCGCGGTCTAAGAAAGTCAAAACAACCATTATTTTTCTTGGGTTCTCGCCTCAGTGCCTCACAACTCAGAGCATCTTGACATGCAATGGTTCGAAGTATCCAACGAGGTACTTCGGTCGGAAAGCAAACCATTTCGAAATCCCATACCTGAATTATCCATGCCAAACCGAAAACGAAAATGATATGAAAGCCTTCCAGCTCACTATATGCCTTGAGCGCTTGGTTTCCTCCATAATCTTCCCTTCTTGCATGACTTCACCGCCAACCTTGCGCCCGCACGACGTCTCCTCCTTCCCTGTTGCCTCATCACGCTCTTCTCACCTCCTCACTCTTCGCCACCAACGATGTCGTCGCCGTTAGCTAGCCGTGATTTAGACTTTTCACCAACACACATCCTTAGTGCCAACAACTAACTTTCATCACAATTGCTTACTCTCGGTGCAACAATTTTTGTGAGGGCAGCCCCAATGAACTAACCCTAAGTGTTTATTCGGTGATCACACCACCATTTTAGGGAGATTTTTTAAGATGTGTGACTGGCCCATCTAATGTAAGATAGCTAGCCCATTCTGTTTCACCACATCTGGGCTCATGCCGTATCACACACTAGGCCCGCTTACAAGATCACACAACAACAACATGTCGGCCCAGTATCACACACAGAGTCACAGAGCACTAACGGCCAAGGATTTCCATTTTTGCTTGCCCCACCGCTCACCGGCGGCTCACACCAGCCGCCGCACGCCGTCGGCCCGCAAACCCACTGCCCCCTCCATCACTTCGTCCCGGCGTTCATGGAGGCCTCAGCCCGAGCCGGTCTGTTCGTCCCGCTCCTGCCTAAGCTCGCTACCCCGCGCCGCCTCGCCCCGTCCCCGCGGAGGCGCCGCCGTCGCCTCCCCAGGGTCCGCGCGTCGGCGGGTGCGGCGGCGGGTGGTCCCGCTAGTCCTCCGGAGCCCGTAGAAGTGGTGGGCGTCGGGAGCCGGAAGGACGCCGTCATCGACTTCTGCCTCGGCTCCCGCACCCTCTCCTCCACCCCGATCCGCTTCTGGTACCGCACTGGAACCCTCGCGCTGTAGGGCAGTGTTAATTTTCTGAAAAATGTGGAACACTCAGACCATTCTGCATTCTCCCCCAAACAATGCCGATGCTAATTTAGTGCGTGGCTTCGGTTTTACACTAGTGCAGCAGCCGAATGCCCGAATCTGAACCTAGTATAGTGTTTTGGTTACAATAACTATGGAGTGGCATACTATCCATGCATGTCTGCTGCAATGTTAGACAAGTAATTTGGAGGCCATTTCCTTCCTGCTGCAAGTTAGACAATTACAAAGATTTATGTGGTGACGTGTTCAAAACTCCTTTTAAAATTCAGTAGTGAAAATTAATCATGTGATGTGAGTTTCTTGTAAGCAAATGGTGTACCTCCCTCACTACAAAAAAAAACAGAAAAATAATTGCAAGCAGCCCAATGCAGTATCAAAATTTGAAATGAATCGTTTTCAGTTCTTTCGTAACTTGCCCTCATATGCTTTTCTTCATACAATATTATGTCTTACACGTGGTTTTGTTTCAGGACAGTACATGTGGATAACTCTGAAGTGCAGTTCATACCTAGAAGCCAGGATCCAGGTCTCAAACTTTTTTATGCATGTACTTTTGGAACCAACTGTTTATTCTGCATTAACAACATGTACACATTTTTTATGTCTTTATTCTCTCTCATCGAGTTTTTAGCATGAACCTGACAGTTCTAATTTTCAGATACAGCAGTCGGAGACTTGGAACACCCCTTATCTCTTCATCCTTGCCCGCCGGCGGTTATTATTGTTTGTACACTTCTCATCTCTCTGTTTGATGTGATTATTGTTTTCTTGTTCTTGTTTACATCAGAAGATGAAATATGCATCAGTTGCTCTTTTGATATTAGAAAATCTTGACTGATTGCTGCGTTTGATAATGTATTGTCGTGTTACTAGTTCTGGCTGTGATCATTTTTAGAAACAAACAATTGACCATGACAACTTCAACCTGTGCTGCCTGCTTTCAGTATAGTACTAATTTCATTATAAATATGTACCCCCCCCCCCCCCCTGCTATTCATGTTGTGTTTGATTTCTTTATTGCCTACATAAGATAAGTACAAGGTCAAGGCATGAAAAGATACCTAGCTTGGCAACTGTTAACAATCCAAGTATCAGTCCAGTGCATGTTTCATGTTTGCATTTGCCTGAGAGAGAAGTCATGGTTCATGGATCAATACTTCGTGTAAATTCAAGATTGTGATTTGCCCGAAAGATGAGAACACTCCTAGGCTAGATCGAGAAATTTTATTTAGAGGGCACCAAGTGAACTTACCATTTTACCATGTTGTATGCAGTGATACTTTCCACACATTTCTTACTAGTTCTTGAGAATCACTTGTAACAAATAATGGGATGAAATGTCTTTTGTGTGGAAAATGTCTAGGGCTATGATCAAACCTTTTATAACAAGAAGGTAAAATTGGTCTTTTTAGTGCTTATATAGGTGCCTATGGATCACAACAAACAATATGCTAACAGGAACTTCCTGCCTCTATATCTTACTACTGGTTCTCAGATTTTGTCAGCTAAGATGCATTAGATTTTTTATCTTACAGTGATTGCATTCTGTAGGTTGCAAGTGCCGGACAGGAGGCTGATCAAATTGCTGCATTGGAGCTTCTAAGTGCTACCAAATCTGCTGATAATCTGGCTGCATCAATATTTTTGAAGCCCTTTTGTTTTGAGGGACAAAGACGGCAATTAGAGGTGGAATACTTGTGCAGTAATATTTTCATTTATTGAACTGTGTGTTGCTGCCTACTGCCAGCTTTAAAAGATCAAGTATTATGTTGGTCTTTGTGAGTTATCATTAACTGTTGTACTTTTTGGTTCTGCAGGCATCAGATTTGATTGTTAAACTTCAAGCATGCTCTAATTTTCACATTGGTAACCCATCTTCTGGCCTACATGTTACAGCTTTACTGCTTTTTTACTGGAGGCGAAGTAAATTGACAATATATCTGATAAAAAAAAACTCAAAGATGGCTTCCCCACCTATTTGGACTTTATCTTTGCTTTGTGATGGATCTTGATATAGTGCTTATCACACCTTTTGGTTGTTGGTAGAACGAGAGTAAAAGTAGGTTGACATATTTGAGTTTGTTAGCTGTTTTTATTGAAGTTTTTCAATAAGTTCGTGATTCAGAAAAGGTGAGTCATACAGAGGTCCCATCAAAAACTAAAAAGAAGGCAAGGGAGGTTGAGCTTCTGGTTCACTTTGTAGGGATTGCAGAAGGGATGATATAATAGCACTATGTAATATCGTTACTTTCTCTTGTCATGTATTTTTACTGAACTACTTTGAGATTCTATTATGTAGTAATATTAGTTTGTACTGCAACTAGTATAATATCAATTTCAGTTCAACAGCTGTCATTAATCACAGCCCAAAACAAATAATATGTAGTGAAAATAGATTGGATCTATCCAGCAGCACTTTATAATACATTTTTCAAATTTTTTGGATAATAAGAAAAGGGTGCACGGTCTCGATGAATTACTATGTATTTCTTCCTCCCCAGTTATTGAAGCTGATTCACTCCTTGAGACGGAAGTGGAAACTCTTGCTGAAGCTTTGGAAAGTGCCAATAATGCTGTCCTCTCGACTATTAGTATGATATCTATCATGATGTCGGTGAGTCTTAAGTTCTTTTGTGTTCTGTTCGTATCGAAAACATTATATTTACTATTCTAATCGACTAATCCGGTACCCCTTGACATATCAGGGATTTAATCAGATGTTCTGGAGCTCCCTGGATGCACAAATTAAGGAAGTTGATCCTGAGGAAGTAGGCAAAGTAATCTACTGAATTCTCTTTCTACTCAGTTGTATGGCCAGCATGTGAGTTTGTTTCTTGATTCTTACAGTGCACAACTCTGACAGCTGCTCAAAAGCTATGGGGAAGCTAGAGTTGGATTTGGTGCTGGTTATAATGTCCAATCTGCTATTAAACAGGCTGTTCTTCACTGTCCATTTCTTCGTGGTGGCATAAAGGTGCACACAATAGTATATTTACACTGTGAACTGTTTACCGCACCCACTTGTACCAAGAGTAAATGTTGCTATCACTTGTGCAAACAGTAACTGTCTATTGTGCGTGTGTACACCTGAGCTCAATTCTAATACCAAGCATTCAACACCTGACATGGTACATGTAGTATACAATTCACGCAAGCCTGCACAAATGCTCCCAAATTAAAGATTTGGCAGTAGATAACTAATCAGTTAATAAAGAAAAAAGAAAAGAAGTCTTTGATACTATTTTCTCTCTTATAATACAAGTTATGTTGGCGTGTATGATGATGGATATATGCTGAACAAACAACACATATAGTCAGGTCCTTTTTCACATCTGCAATCTTACTTTGCACTAGCTAGTTCATCTCAAGCATGTGGGAACCTGTTCTTTGAGGCTTTAAGCTCTCCCACATTAGAATTATTAGGACCACACATTATTTTATGTTCGTACGCTTCTTATTACTATGATGGGTTTCTATTGTAGGGAAACCCCATTCCTACTCATGACTAATCTCTTTCTGTGACAATGTTCTGTTTTCACGGCACTGATCTGGGTATACATTATTTGATGCAGGACTTGAATAACGTGGTTTTTCTGTCACTTACAACTTCTCGAGTATTGGCTGAGAGTGATATGATCTCCATTCTACACATCTTTCGTCGAGTTACTGGTTTCACTAAGGATATTATATTTTCTAGAAATTCTGAACCTGATCTAGAGCCAAAACTCATAGTAGTTTCTCTTCTAACAATTCGGTAAGCTCTTGCATGACACAGTTTTACCTGATTGATAAATTTCAGACTTACGCCGACTCTAAATGCCTCATTCAGTTAACATGTCCAATCATATAGTCCTGCTACTTGTGCATGTAGCGAATCATGCTTTGTTTATCTAATACTCCCTCCGATCCAAAATAAATGTCTCAACTCTAGTACAATTTTGTACTAAAGTTACTACAAAGTTGAAACACTTATTTCAGAACGGAGGGAGTAGTATTTAGTTAATCTTCCTAGTTATATATATTTCATTACAATCAAGTTATACTTTATATCATTTCTCAACTCTCCGATGAAAACAGAATAGCAGTCTGAACCTGTGAACTTGAAGTGAAAAATAATTTAATATTTGTTAATCATCTATTAGTTTCTAGCAGACATGATTGCTTTCTATATCAAACTTTTTCTTGTTGGCATTGAATATCAGACTTAGTATCCCTTTCAACTTGAATATCATACTTCTAGTATGAAGTGGCCTGGTCCATGTCACTATGTGTTAGATAAATAGGTAATATATAGTAGATACTTCTAACTGATTCGTGGGTTTTGTTCTAGAACTTCTGTATGGTTTGCATCACTATTTTTGTACAACTTCTAATTAATAAGTAATGAAGTCTATTTGTATTTAGAAGCTTACCTTGCAATCATTATATAGTCTCTGGTGCTCTTTCCAGCTTTGGTGATTAAAATGATTTATTGCTATATTATCTTGGAGAAGGATACACAAAAACATGGATTTCAGTTTTCATTGTTTTCTTTTAACAGGGATAGCATTCAGAAAACCATTTCAATTTGCGAATTTTTTTTATAGGGACATATTGCTATATTATCTTGTTGTTTCGAAACTTGGACGTGCAAATTTTGCATATTATGGTTGCCATTTCGTTTTTTGTCCATAACGAAATGATGGTCCGGATTGCAGTTCTGTATATGATGTTTATGCAAATAAGTAGCAGCATCTAAGTGAATGATAAATGTGCTCATTGTTCATTTCCAGAAACACTCGCGATGAAAATGTTGCCTCAGTAAAGGAGGGGTTTCTTTCGGGCATGGCTTTGCATTTTCCTTTTATATCGTCTCTTATGGGAGGAGATACTCAGGAGCTTAAACAAGCTGGGTCAAATCACTCATTCAGGCAATTGCCTGACAATGGATTGAGTTTGGCAGATCAAGGATTGTCAGAACTTCTCAGTTATTCTAATGATGCTACTGTTTCTAATTTATGTTCTGACGAAATTGAAAATATCAAGCCTGAGAGGTAATGTACATACCCATCTTTTTATTTCCCAGTAAATATTTTCCCTTCTTTAGTTTAACTTTCAGTTACTATGAGCCAAGTGATGTTCATTGCAATCTGTCTTAGGGAATCTGATAACAACAATGGGAGAATACATCCAGAGTTTCAAGAAGCTAATTTTGAGTCTGATGGAGAAACTAGTGTAGATGTTGGCAGGGGTAAAATTGCTTGCACTAGGTTCTCTACTTTGCCCTTTTTTGGTAGAGCATCCTAACTGTATTCTTCATTGACAGAGGATCTAAGTTCACAACAGGAGCGTAATTTCTGGAGTAATGCCCCTGCCTTTGGTATTGCACAATTATGGGCTAAAGAGCGTACCGTAACAGGTAGAAGCAATCAAAGGAATGAGCTCGATTCTATCACTCTGCCTGTTGGTGTGAAGTCTGTTGAGGTTCAGTATGATCATTCTCCAAATACACAGCCTGAAACTCGTAATGCTACCGATAGCACATCTCTATCTACTGGGCATGCTGCCTCTGTAGCCTCACTTTCTGGTGTTGGTTTGGAGAAAGTGATGGAGTTATGTAGTTCTGCAGCGGCTTTTCTGAAGGGCAGAATGGATAAGTCTCGAAAACGTGGCTCTGCTGCCAGCCGGGCTGCATCGATGCTCGTTAGTCTCTCCCTCCCTGTCTTCTGTATGTTTATCAGTTATATGGAGATTTATCTTGGATTTCCTCCTGGTATAGTTTGTTATTAAGATCTAAGATTACATTCTTCATCTGATACCTAGTCTGTCCTAATCAAACTAAGTTGGAAAAAAAAAGGTGCAGACTGAGAGTTTCATTTATCACATTTAAGGATGAGAAGTGCCATCATGTTTTAGTACGATCTTTTAATTGCATCAGGTTCATCAAATCGGATGCCTGGTTTCGCCAACCCAAAGTGGGTGCACCCAGAACAATCCTCCTAGTTCCTTCTCCAGCTACTCATCATCATCAGCGTTTGTTGTAGTTGTCTCCTCACATTTCTGCCAAATCAGAAGCCTGTTTTGCCAACAAAAAATGGATGATTGTGCAACGATCCTCTCGAGCTACTACTCATGTGCAAGAAAAAGTTGGTTATTATTTGGTTCATGAGATATCGAACGAACTAATGTTCTTGTTTCTCATCAATGTTTCTGTGCTAAACTATTAATTTGAAACCCAAGCAAATACACTAAGCTCTGTTTTAACTTGCCTCCGGAACTGTTGTCCATCTCTAAGGAAAAAAAAATCTCAGTCATATCCGCGGCACAGCTGCTTGTCATTTCTAGGTTTGTGCATGGTCTGGTACTTTGGTACATAACTTCAAAAGCCTTAGACTCTGGTTCCCGTTATAAATTTATTGGCATGCCTTGTTTACTGAATGATAATGTTATCTCTTATATCTCTTGTAGGATGCAGAAAGAGAACCCGAAAAAACATGGAGCCCAATAGTTAAAATACAGTTTGGAGAAGGGATTTACAGAGGGAGATGCCAAGAAGGTGTCCCTGAAGGAAAGGTGAAGCCCATTAAAGCACTTGATCTCTTCTATAGTTGTCTAGCCAGAAGTATTACCTGTTCACCAATCTTGTTCTTAACTTCTACAGGGACGCTTAACCTACAGCGATGGTAGCATCTATGATGGACTCTGGAGGTTTGGCAAGAGATCCGGTTTGGGAACGCTTTATTACAGTAATGGTGATGTATTTCATGGAACATGGAGGGATGATCTTATTCATGGAAAGGTAGGGTGCACTCAGTTGCCATCTTGTACATGTTAGTTCTGAAATGGTCTCGCCAAATTAACAAAAACATGGTCATGTCAGAAATGTTCTACTCCCTCCGGTCCATATTACTTGTCTTAAAATGGATGTATCTAGATCGGAGGGAGTATTTGATTATTAAATCAGGCACCAGTGTTAGATTGGGCTCCATGCTCTATTTGATTATTCTCATGCTTACCTTATGAGAAATAAGACTTCATATCAGAATATAGTCCATCAACATTCTTTGATAGTTTGATTAATTATCGCCCTGTGACCTGCTTCAGTCGGAACGTTTTAGATATAGAACAATTTATACTTGCTTTTCTGTTTTATTTGCATAGCTTATATGAGCATTTCCCCCCTTACATTCTTATACACCAAAAATCATGTCTCAAGGCTTCATGAAAAGCCTCCCAGTCTTGATTTTGATTGCTTACTGTAACTAAACATGTGCTCAGTTGTATACTTTGTAAAATCTAACAGTACCATCTTGTATTCATGTTGGATAAAAAAATGCAATCCTCTTTCAAGTTTTTTTTGTCATGGTTCTGAGATTTATGTCTTCTCTTTAGGGTTGGTACTATTTTCACAGTGGTGACCGTTGGTTTGCGAATTTTTGGAAGGGAAAGGCTAATGGCGAGGGAAGATTTTATTCAAAGGATGGGAGTATACTCTTTGGGCATTTTCAAAATGGATGGCGTCATGGGGAGTGCCTGTTGATAGATGGGAACGGATCAAGGTGGTTCTCATATATTTCTCATTTAAATCTGCTCTGTGAAGAAGAATCATACTCTCTTCTAATCTGAGAAAGGTCTGACTTTAATATGGATTGTGGTTACAGGTGGCTTGAAGTGTGGGACGATGGTATACTTACGGGACGAACTAAATTGGAAGAATAGGATTATGATTTCTGTGGATGTCATTGGCAAAGTCTTGCTGCTTAAAACAGGGAGGACCATATGCTTCCAAGGGGCAAATGTTGGAAGACACTACGGTATGACCCTCTCTCACACCTCATCCCTTCCGTGTTGATTGATTGGTGGGTTATTTTGTCCCCTTCTAATTTAATTATTATACCACACAATGCAATAATGCCTAACTTGTTGTTACTTTAGTCTTGCCCATCAGCCTGCTGGAAGCTTTGTTGAATGAAGACACTGCGCTAGTTTTTCAAAGACGCGAGCTGCATTGATTGCTGGATGTATATACCCCTAGAAGTATGGGACGAGATGGTTTTCTTCATAGTTATGTTGTTCAAATTATTAGGAAAGAGCATCCAAGCACAAAATTATGCCAACAAGTAGGCCTTCAGATTCATTCCGCCGGTAGCCGCCGTATGTTTCTTGTTCGATTAGCTAGGCTCTATACATGGTTGAATTAGCCATTGTGTGGCTCTTCAGTCTTCTTCACCCCCCACTGGTTTCCTACTGAGTAGTACTGGAGTTCCAAGGAAAGCGGTCCATGCCATGTCGCTTATATGTATAGTGTGTAGATACTGATGTGCATCTTATTCGAGTTAATTCCTTTCCTCGTGGTCCAGTCAGTCTGTGCCCAATAATTTGATGATGAGTGATCACATCTAACTAGTAAAAGCACGTAGTCTACCCGGCCATAGGAGGGCATTGCGCTCGCGCTTTGCTTCTCAGGCGTCTGATTCACCATGAACAGTGCGTTTTACTGTGCTGGCAGCCCGATTTACCGATCATTTTTCAGTACATGATTGGCCTGCATTAACATAATGATCAGTGGACCTCGACTCTACCTTTGGCTTCGTTTGGGCGCTATATCTGGTGAGAGCATCTCCGACAAGCGCACGCTAGCGACGCGTGCTAAAAAAATTTTACAGCGCCAAAATAGCGTTTTAGCGCGCGCGCTAGTATGAGTGATATTTCTGACGCGTTAAAATTTAGCACCCCGCTGCACCGCTTCAGCAAGCGTTGTATCCCAGCACGCGCGCACAATCAATACATAGAACATTGAGATGCAAACAAATTTTGGAGTAGAGAAACATAGGAAAGTTGATGCAAACAAATTTTGAAGTTGATTCATAGTTCGAAATTACTTGATCACAAGCAAAATATTGCATAGTTCAAATATTACATAGCAAAATGAGATGCAAATTTTGAGTTCACACACAAACGATCATGCATCATCCTCATGCTTCTCCTCCTCGTCCACCTCCTCATCATCGGTCACCTCATCCTCATCAGACTCCACCTTCTCATCGTCACGCGCATCGTCTACGTTGGAAAGACAGACGGTGTTCATACTCTCGCCAAAGGCATCAACCGAAGGCATTTGAGGAGGTGCTCCCATGTCTTCCATGCCTCCCGGAGGTGCTCCCATGCCTCCCGAAGGTGCTCCCATCCCTCCCATGAGAGACCCAAAACTCATGCCTCCCGAAGGTGCTCCCATCCCTCCCATGAGAGAACCAAAACTCATGCCTCCCATGGTTCCCATGCCGCCGAAGCCTCCCATGCCACCCATGGTGCCCATAGTAACCCTCACGCCTCCCGGAGGTGCTCCCATGGTTCCCATGCCGCCGAAGCCTCCCATGCCACCCATGGTGCCCATAGTAACCCTCATGCCTCCCGGAGGTGCTCCCATGGTGCCCATGGTAGCTCCCATGCCTCCCATGCCCATCAATCTTTTTTGGATCAAGAGTTGATCACGGTAAAGGGTTGATGTACTCATTTTGCCTCGCATCGAAGTGAGATGTGTCCATGAAGAAGATGAACTTCTCATATTCCAAGAATTTTGCATGCTCCTCCATAGACAATTTCTTCTCCTTCAATGCCACCTTCCTCTTCTCGGCCACCACCCTCCTCTCCTCTGCCGCCGTCACTTGGCTCCTTGCCATTCTCCTCTCCTCATTTGCTTCCTTCCTTTCCTTCACAATTTCGTCCATAGCATTTTTGAGCTCAACATCTCCTTCCTTCCTTCTTCTTTTCTTTCGCTTGTTTGCCTCCATTTGGTCTTTTGGGCTTAGAGTAGGCAACCGAGTTTGGCGTTGGGCTCCTCTTGTTGTCGTCACTTGATCCCTCTTCCTCATCATCATCATCTAAGACCACCGCATCAATATTTATCTTGCTTTTCTTTGGCACCTCAAGGACATCACGAGTCGTCCATTTCTCTTCATCTTTAAAGATCTCATAGCAATGGGGCAACATAAATGATCTTCCTTTCTTCACCTTGTCGTTCCGTCTTCTCCTTGGAACATGTTTTGCGCAATATTTAGCTACAAAGAAAAGAAAAAGTTAATACCACTTGAGACAAAAAAAGATGAAGCATGAAAAAGGAACATAAAGCATCAAACATACGAGATACGAGTCATATAGAAAATACAAAATCTGTTGAGCACCAGTCAAACATACGAGATACGACTAATAGTTATTGCCAGAGGCATAGTTATATTTATATCTAGCTACATTATAAAAATATAATTTGTGAAATATAACATAAACAAGTGTATAGGGGGCATTAGCCCCCCCCCCCTCTCTCTGCCCCAAGCGCGTCCCCGGCGCCACAAGAAGGTCCACCATCAGCACCACGGGCGGTGGCCCGTTCCCGCCCCTGTTCCACCGCAGCCACATCCGGAGCCTGCACTGCCACCACAGCCGGACCCTGTCCCTGCACCTGCACTCCGGCATGGGGCGCCGCCACCCTCAAAGAGATGCTCCATGTGTACTCGAGATACAAAGGGAGAAGCAGAGTACTGTTCGATAGTGCTCCACGCCTACCAGATCCTCAACTCCAGCTTTCAACTCCTGGAACAAAGAACCATTATGGATCGGCTTCTTGGAGCCAACAAAACTGAACATATGTACAGAACATAGCAATGACGGCTCACCTTGTTCGGAAACAGGTAGGAGGAGGCCGAGCAGGCCGGCGACAGAGGACGACTCGCGGAGCAGAGGTCTCCCGTTCATGACCACCCAAGGCACAAACTGGTGAGGAGTATGCAGTAGCAAGAGCTCAGTCAAACATACGAGATACGAGTCATATAGAAAATACAAAATCTGTTGAGCACCAGTCAAACATACGAGATACGAGTAATAGTTTTTGCTAGAGGCATAGTTATATTTATATATAGCTATATTATAAAAATATAATTTATGAAATATAACATAAGCAAGTGTATAGGGGGGCTAATGCCCCCCCCCCCTCCCTTCTAAAATTTTATTATTTATATTTATTAAATTGTTGTTTAACGATGGAATACATGTATCTTAAAAGTATTATTTGTATCATATAATCATATATACATAATTTATTACAATTTTATTGGTTAATTCCGATTACATTTTTTGTGTTTATGCCTTTATACTAATTTTTTATGATGTGATATATAGCTATAAATATTTTAATACTATATTATAATAGTACTGTTAAAAGTCGAGACGAAGTCAAAAAGTGGGAACCCCATGAGGCAGGTTAGTGTCTCTGTTTCAGATTGAGATGTTGTTTCAGTGGTTGGACGGCTTGAAGCAGATGTCAAATCCTGGCTGAATTATTAGTGGACTAGAAATAGTATGACCCTTCCTTCATTTTTGCTAGTGGTCCAGATGAATGGATGTGATCCATCAGGAGAAGCTTCAGTGGGCAGAAATGATAGCGAATGATCAAATAACTTAGCTCCCTACCACCATACCAATGCCTGCCCTACCGTCCAGGCAAGGCAAATCAATAGAGAAAACGACACTTTGTATCTCAGCTCAGGTATACATCCTTCATTCCATATTAACTATCGCTAAAATAGATGTATCGATACATTCATTAAAGCGCCAGTTAATATGGACCGGATTGAGTATAAAACAACCCAATGTGCGAAGGGTAAACCAGATCATGTGGGAATGGACGGTGGGGAAGATGCTGCATCACCATCAGCATTCAACAACAACATCATCTGTCATGTCAGGCTGGACTGGATATATATGATGTTTTCCATTTTAATCTGTCTTGTGCCGCGTGGAACGTCAGGTTTGGACACCGATTTGCTAATTCGATGTTTGAGTAAGAGAATGAAGCTTGGATCTTGCTGAATTTGCTGAGATACTAGAGAGTACGCTTATTCTACGCCTCTCTTGCGTGCTGCCCGCGCTGCCCTTTGAAGTCGACTGGTTGGTTGATTTGATTGCCACGGTTCATTTCATTATTCGGATGCAATCGATGAAGATATATAGTGCACTGGAACTATCCTCAGATCACATAACCTAACATGTAAGGTGTAGTTTAAGCCATGCATGTGTGCATGTGAGCCGCGTGGCAGGACGGGCATGGCCAACTGCGCTGCCTAACTTTTTGGTTGACCAGTGTAGAAATGAAAAACCAAGGAAATACTTGGGCCAAGCCGCATAAGAACAAGTACAATAGAATGATGTAGATAGATATGACACATTATATTTTAGTTTAGTTGGAGAAAAGGGACATGGAGAAAGAAGAGAAATGGATTACAAACTTACAGCCGATTGTAGCACGTTTTAACACTCTTTGTGAGAGAAATAGGTGGACAATGTATTAATTCTACAGCATACTAGTACTCCCTTTGTTTCTTTTTACTTCACGTATAAGATTTGTTCAAAGTCAAACCTCCTAAAATTTGATAAACTTTATATTAAAAAATATTAACATCTACAATTTCAACATTATACAATATGAAAATTTATTTCATGATGTATCTGATGATATTGGTTCTGTATTGTGAATGCTAATAGATTTTTCTATAAAATTGGTCAAATTTTATAAAGTTTGATTTCAACCAAATCTTATATGCAGAGTAAAAAAATGGAGGGAGAATGAGTGAGGCATTTTGGCTCCCGGGCTCCATGGAGCCCGGTTTTTTGAAAAAATCGAAATTCAAATTTTCTGATGTCAAAAAAATCTGAAATTTTTTTATACAAGTATGTAAGGATGTAATGCACATGTGCGTAAAATTTCATGATGAAATAGCCTGTGCAAAAAAGACCAATTCATGGCATAACCCTTATTTCAATGTATTTCGTCCTAAAAATTTACACACTTGTGAGTTATACCTTCATGTATATCTGTATTTTCTTTCAAAAAAATTTGAAATGTAGAAATATGAATTTTCGAGTTCAAATTTAAATGGTGCCAGTGAGCCCGAGCTCCAAAAGTGATTTCCGAGGGAGTATATCATACTCCCTTCGATCCATAATAAGTGTCGCTCATTTTGTACTAAGTTAGTACAAACTTTGTACTAGATGAGCGACACTTATTATGGATCAGAGGGAGTACTATTGTATGGGTAGACTTAAGTTGGTTATAAGTGACATGACAACATCATATAGTTGGTTGTTCGTCTTTAGATCAACGAACATCTAGTTAATATTCTCCTTCCGGTGGTTGGCTTCCACCTCAACCTCGGACTCGAAGGAGGTGAGGATGGCCGCCTGCTCCATCGTGTTCGCCTCCTCGGCCTGGAGGAAGGTGAGGACGATAAGTGGTGGCGCTAGAAATGTCTTACTTGTGTTGCCATCATCCTCCCCTTCTGGTTACACGTTCTTCATGGAAGTGTCATGCTCCTCCTTCGCCTTTGCCTCCTCCTCCTCCTCCCGCTTCGACGAGTACAGAGGCATGCCGGTAGCGATCCGGGCTTCCCGATCCCGATCTCCTCCTCAAGTTGTCGACGCCACTACGACGTGAGCATGGCGTACGTGATGATGAGCCGATGATGCATTGGATTAAAAGGTAAAAAGATGGATGGAAGAGGAGTGAAATGGGGACGAGCTAGGGTTTGGATGATGGTGTATGGCTTAAATAGTCGGACGATGGCCCTCGAACGGCGCACCGGAGCGGCAGCACCCAGAGGAATCAAAGGAGATTCAAAGGATCGATGGGTTTCGAAGCGCTACCGGATGGGTCCATGTGGTCAGCGACAATGAGGCTGACGCGCCCGAGCGCATCCGAGCCTTCTCATACCCGTTCTAGCTAGGTTTGAACTGAATATAAGGAGTAACGATCAATCCAAGCGTTTGAAAGTGGTACAAAAAGTTAATTTGGATCAATTTTTGTAACCGGGTCAGTGATCGGGTTGTTCGCCCAAATTTATAAAAACCGGTATGAGAAGCCCGGTTGTAATAATGCTTTAACAGGGGCCACAATTGAGTGAGGTGCAGATCCTGCCTGCCCACCCGGGATGCTGGATTTGGTCAAGTTGCAGTCCCCCTCGCCGGTGCTAGTTGGTTGTGGCGCACCTTGATGCCGACGAGTGCTTGCTGACCGAGGAGGCAGGGAAGGGAAGAGAAGTGCGTCGTTCCGGCCGTCCGAGTGCAAATCATCATCCCGCCGGCCGAACAGCTCGTTGCTTCTGCTCCCCTGCGTGATGCCGTGGCCCGGCTCCAGGCGCGTCGACACACACACGTATGCCCAGGTTTACTAGCTAGTAGCCCCGATCGACTCAGCTCAGCACGCGCGTAGGTCAGACCAGGCCAGCCTAATTTTGATACAGAGAAAGTGCACCAACGACGGACATGAGAGCAACTCTAGCAGATGCGATATTTCATCGCCGGTTCGTATATATGTGGGCTTTTCGATGGTTGGGCACGTTTTTGGGTCGGAACAGAGCCATCATTGCCTGCGCGACCCATAAAAATTATACGAACGGCCCATAAAATCCTCTTCGAGCCGCTATATCTACGATGCGGGAAGGGAGATAGGGTTTCCGTCTCCCATTTCATCCCCTCCCCGCCGCCGCATCCGTCACCCCTATCCGCAGCTCTGTATCCGCACTACAGCGAGCAATCCCGATGGACAACGAAGGATCTATCATCTGTGGAGGCCGGAGCTCCTCCCCTCTAGCTAACCGCAGTGTCATCGGTGACAAGGAGGGCTCGTCGCGGGGCCCCACGCCTCCTCCCGTGGATCCGGCGAGGTTAGCGGTTGGCGAAGCCCTCTTCGGCAACCGGAACAGGTGCTCTGCCACGTTCTCGGCGAGGTCAGCGGTTGGCGAAGCCCTCTTCGGCAACCGGAACAGGCGCTCTGCCACGTTCTTTCAGCTGGCAGACCTCTTCTGGCCGTCTACGCAACGATTCCACGTCGTTGAGCAGGAGCTGCACGAAGCATGAGAAGGACACGGATGCAGGCGCGAAGAGGGCGTCGGCAAGCATCTGACCGCCGCGAAAGGGGACTTCAAGTACTCCTTCGCAGTGATAAGCACTACCTAGGAGTTCCATCTGTGTGATGGGCAGTATGGACAACTCGGACGCTAAGGTTTCATATTTTATAGTTTTAGTACGGTGTAGTTTTTTTTTTGCGGGTTAGTACGGCGTAGTTTCAACGATCCATGTACCATGTTTTAACTATACCGTTTAGGATGAAAGATCTATTCTATCGCGTTTATTTTTATACTACATATCGTTTATACGGCGAATCGCATCCAGTTTTTATAGTACCACAATTTATAACGCATATGCTAGAGTTGTTTTGTGAGCAAGCAGACAGGATATGCTCAATTAAGCACCGCAAGAGACCCCACCAGGTGCTCCTTGTCGCACCCTCCCTCCCTGTATCTCTCTTTGTTCCCACATCCACGTGTCACCCTTCATGTGGCCGCGCTGGACGTGGGACGGCGACGGCGACGGCGGGAGATGCATGCATGCATGCACATCAGCACATGCCTCCTCTAGGTAGGAGCTCACTCTGGTCGGTGGTGGTCACCATCCATCCAAGATCCTTCCGTTTGGTGCTGGCCGGTGTGATACTGTCATGGTGGTTATTCCACTAACTGTTGCTAATCTGACAATAACACTCTCTTTGTCAAAAAAAAAGTACCGATAATCTTTTTCAATTTGGTACACACTCCTTTTTCAATTTGGTACACTGTCCAGATCCGACGCCTCCCTGACCAGCCGTGTCCGTCCCGGTCCTTATTCGGCGAGCCCGTACCTCCCCGTGCCCCCATGTCGCCGGCCATGGCCGCCATGGCCATGGTTTTCAGTGTTCACATTTGAAAAGTTGCAACCATTAACAAAAAATGTTGTAACCGTTGTTCAGAAAAGCTACAACCGACGGTTAAAAAATCTACAACCAACGACGATATCTGGAGTTTTTTATTGTTACCACAAAAAATGTTGCAACCGTTTAAATTTTTGCTTCCATCATTGTGTGTTTTTACTACTACCGTTGAGAGTTTTTGCTACAACAAAAATTGTTAAAGTTTTTAGCGTGACGGGTTATGATTTTTTGTTGCAACCGTTATAAAAAAAGCTACAAGCGGTGATTAAATTTGCTGCCACGAATTGATGGTAAATATGGGTACGTAATTTTTTATCAGATTTTTTGTTGCAACAATAAAAAAAATTGAAAAAAAATACACACAATAAATTTTTGTTGCATCAACGTACCAAAAAAAGTTGCAACCGATAGTAAAAAATGCTATCACCGGCGATTAAAATTTGCTACCACAATATCTTTATTGCAAAAAACACTAAAAATAAAAAATATTGCATCCATGTACCAAAAAGATTGCAAATGTACCGTAAAAGTTGCAGAAGTACCGCAAATTTTACAATAATGTGAACAGGTACAGATCTAATCCGTTCGATCGCCGCGCACACGTTTTTGCCGGTCGAAATTGCTTTGAGCAGACATTCCTGCGTCTGCGTGCTCCTAGTGGCGTCGCGTCCAATCCAACAGCACCACGTGTGCTCCCTCTTTTCTTTCAATTCGCGCCCGTATTCATCATACCGATCCGACACGTGGCCACTCCGGCCACACAGCAGACTCGACGTTACAAAAAGCCTTGTTGCCAAAGAGTGGCAAGCCCGCACAAACATTGATCCACCATTCTTCGTCCTAGCTATCTTTCCAGCCATGCTATCCACTGCCTGCGCCATCAGCTCGAACGCCCCTGCCCCGCAGCAAGTCCGCCGCCGGTCACAGGCCGCTCCGGCGACGCTGGTCTCCCTGTGCCTGGCCGGAGACGACGACAGAAGGCGAGCTGCTGCTACCGCTGGCCGCGTGTGCGCGCCACGGCAGCGCTCCGTGGCAGCCCACGGCGCTGGCCCGTCCCACGCCGCCGCTGTCTGCCTCGAGACGGCAGCGCCGTGGAGCATGGAGGACGACGTCCCGGCGCCGGCCACCGCGTCGCACGAGGAGAGCGTGCGCCAGCTCGTGCTCAAGCAGGCGGCGCTCGCGGCCACGAAAGCTGGCACGCCGACAGCATCATCCAGGCTCGCCGGGCGCGACGACGCCGGCGTGCTGGACGCGGCCTTCCACCGCTGCGGCGCGGTGTGCAAGGAGTACGCCAAGACGTTCTACCTCGCCACCCAGCTCATGACGCCGGAGCGGAGGCGGGCCATCTGGGCGATATACGGTAACCCAATCAATTAACCCACACAGTGACCCTTCCATGTCGATCGATGCACTCTGGTTAGTAACTAACTTGAACGGACGTATATATGCAGTGTGGTGCCGGAGGACGGACGAGCTGGTGGACGGCCCCAACGCGGCGCACACGTCGGCGCTGGCGCTGGACCGCTGGGAGTCGCGCCTCGACGGCGTCTTCGCCGGCCGCCCCTACGACGCGCTCGACGCGGCGCTGGCCGACGCCGTGGCCGCCTTCCCCGCCGTCGACGCGCGGCCGTTCCGGGACATGGTGCAAGGGATGCGCATGGACCTTACCAAGTCCCGCTACGCCACCTTCGACGAGCTCTACCTCTACTGCTACCGCGTCGCCGGCACCGTCGGGCTCATGACCGTCCCCGTCATGGGCGTCTCCCCGGGCTCCCGGGCGGAGGTCCAGGCCGTGTACGCCGGCGCGCTCGCCCTCGGCGTCGCCAACCAGCTCACCAACATCCTCAGGGACGTCGGCGAGGAGTAAGCGTCAGTTGTATACCTTGCTTCTGAATCCGCATGCTCACTCCGACGCCATTGTTGACAGCCATGCTTGCTTTGTGTTGACAGTGCGAGGAGGGGCAGGATCTACCTGCCGCAGGACGAGCTGGCCATGGCCGGCATCTCCGAGGCGGACATCTTCGCCGGCCGTGTCACCGAAGAGTGGAGGAGCTTCATGAAGGGACAGATCGCGAGGGCCAGGGCCTACTTCCGGCAGGCCGAGCAAGGCGCCGCCGAGCTCAACCAGGAGAGCCGATGGCCGGTACGTGCCACAGACGGACACACTCACACACCACACTTTCTTCAATCAACTGACAAAATTCGATCGAAATTTTGAATTTCTGATCTCAGATTTACATGTACACATCTTGCATGTACAGGTGTGGGCATCTCTGCTTCTGTACCGGCAGATCCTGGACGAGATCGAGGCCAACGACTACGACAACTTCACCAAAAGAGCCTATGTTCCCAAGGCCAAGAAGCTGGCGGCGCTGCCCAAAGCTTACCTCAGATCACTCATGCCTCCTCCTTCCTCGCAGCAGAGGCACCGTTAATCTGTTATAACAGTAACAGAAAGTGGGCAGTCACTCTAGGTAGGTGGTAGATAAGCCTGGTTTAGTTAGTGCAAGGTGCAAGGGTACATATGTACTACTACTATTACTACCGTATACGTATATAGCAGTGATGTAACCTGTGTATGTTGTTGCTGTTAGTGTTAGAACCTTGTGAGTTTTTGCAATGTACAGAGTGCTGAAGATGAATTATGCACATGTTGGAAGATGATGCAGAGTATTAGAAGGGAAACAAAACAGAGAAGCATTGTAGTATTGGTTAGCTGGGTTGGGCATCTATGCTTACATCATGATGTCAATTATCTTTAAGTCTACTCTGCTGAAAATAGCAAGTGGTTGATTGTATATGAAATGTTGCTCTCATAAGCCTATAGCTGTCAGGTATGGTTCCCCAGAGAGGTTTCCAACCAAGAAGTCAAGATGACAGTTTAGAAAATAAAAGATGGCATCCTTTGGTGCAGCAAGGATCGTATTCATAGCGGCATGAGGTCACAAGATCTTTAGTTGTAGTCCTCCCCGAACCATCAAGTGCTAGATATGAAACTGTATTTTGGTCATGTGTGGTTGAAATTTGTGCAGCTGGGGTCAACATGAGTTGATTGCTACGAGTGGAGTAACTGTTTCGCGCATAATCGAGTATAATTGTAATTTTAACATAAACATTAGGCAATGGCCGGAAACTATCCCTCGGTAACCAATCAAGGTAATGACTAGCATTTTTTCATTTCAGGAAAGAAATAGATACTGTGTTTGTTGGTTGACATAACTACCACTATCAACACACCCAGACTCTGAATGTTTTTTTGCCTATCCAGACAAACGAAACAGGAAATTTCATAGAGACAGAGAGATCCATGAAAGGAGTGCATAGAAGCACCCACACAAAGTGGAGTCTAGGGAGGAATTATACGAACCTAGTCTTATCTTTGCTATGGTGCAATGCGGAAAGGCTAATTCGAACCAAGGACCTCTTAGTCACAAGTGGGGAGGACGACTTCACCACAGGCCCAGAGAGATAAATGAAAAAGAGTGCAAATATCAAAACTAAGATATGTACTTACTTGTTATTGTGACACATCCATCTGTTTTCATATTCAGTATCGACGACAGTGAGAACCAACTTTCCACTGAGCCACTCTCTCTTACAATGGATGGAATTGATCGATCATAAAGCGTGTGGTGAAAGTGCCGGTGCCGCCATCCTAGCGACCTGCGCCTGCTGCTGCACACCGTTGAGCTTGGTTGAGAGGGCACGCTGGAAGAACTGCTCCCGTGCCAGTGCACGCACGCTCCTGAGGTAGCCGTCGAACGGCATGGATCCTTCCTGGACAGCCTTGTCGAGCAGATGGTGTCCTCGAGCGCCAAATCAGTGCCTGTGCACTCAAGCATCTGCCTGGACAGCACGTCGGCCGGCTGGATGGCCCCCTCCGCCTCGGCGGCAGCCGCCTTGCGGTTTTCGGCGACCCAGGTCTCAATGACGTCAGTGGCCACCACCACGTCCTGGAGCCGGCGCTCGAGCGTCTCCTTCTCACCGGCGATCCTGCGCACACCGTCGTTCACCGCCTCCCCCCGGCCACGCAGCTCGGCCTGCACGGCGAAGAGGGCGTCGACCTCGGCCTCGCGGGCAGTGTGCAGAGTGGCAGCGTCGACGAGCTTGCGCTTCAAGACCTCGGCTGGGTCATCTGTGGGCGGCTGGAACGCGGCGAGCTGGGGCGATGCCGGGAAACTGTATGGCGAGACGGCCGAGGAGGCGGCGGCGGCGGCGGCAGGAGGAGCTCCTGGTCTGGCGAAGAGTGGCGGGTCGAGGCCGAAGAGGTGGGAGAGGGATCTGACGAGGTCGAGGAGGTTGGAGGAGGGGAATACCCAGGAGCGGAGGTAGGGCGCGTCGGCGACGAGGCCGGAGCGGTCGACGAGCGGGTGGTGGGGCTTGACGATCATGTCGCGGGTGGGGGAGAGGAGGACGAGCGGCGGGGAGCGCGGGTAGGTCTCCGGCAGCCAGATGACGGCGGGCAGGTGGTATGTGGTCCCGGCGTGGTGGATGGGGACGGTGCCGTCGGCCTGGAGGAGGTGCGCGTTCCGGCCGTCGTTGTGGGTGAAGACGGCCGCCTTCGGGTGGAGCGAGGGGAAGGCGTCGGCGAGGGCTACGAGGTGGTTGCGGATGAGCCACTTCACGTCCTCCGCGTAGGGGAGCGACGAGGGCCCGCGCTGGGAGAGGGCGGTGTTGAGGAACTGGTGCGCGTACTGCGCTCCGCTCGCCGGCGGCGACGCCATGGATCGGGGCGGTGGCTAGGGTTTGGTCCTCCTGACTTGTCTGTACTCTGTACTGAAGTACTCCCTACATCTTTCAGAATTATTTTTTGCGGGGCAGATTTAAAAAAAATCATAAGTACTGAATGTCCGGCACTGGATTAATCGCCCAAACGCCCTATTTACCGCTGATTTTAAGCACGCATCACAAAGCAGAGCCTGACACTCATTTTTCATTGGCATGTCACACTATAGTCCTCGCCCGAACGTTTTTTTCTCTCACCCTTATCCCATCCCACTCCCTCTGTCTCTCTCTCTCTCACTTAGTCAAACTCACCCAAACTAGATCCCCTGTAACCATCACCATGGCGGGCGTAGAGGAGGACGAGGATGGAGTCGGCGACGAGAGGCGGGGAACGTCGGCGTCGTCGTCCAGGGAGACAATGGTGCCACTGCAGCAACGAGGAAGGACTGCGTCGATGCCCACTCGCCCCATCGTCTTTGGTAGCACTCCAGAGTGGCGCCGGACTTCGTCGTGGGCGGCACGACGGTGATGGTGGCGAAGGCGGGGGAGGCGCCGGTCGAGCGCATCTAGCTGCTGTTGCAGAATCAAGGAGAGATGTTGCGTCGGGGGCGCTCTCAAAAACCCTTCTTTTTCCTTTTTTGCTAAACCAAAAGAATTGCCAAGACAATTCGTATATGTGCGATATGGCCATTATTATCTATGTAACACGGTAATTTTTATGCGTGTGACATGGCAATTTTTATGTGTTATCATGTGTATACATTTCGTAGAACATGGCAGTTTTGTCGAAAATTTTGGACATGGTTATTTTCTTTTTATAGGATGCATGATACTGTGTGGATTGTGGTAATTTTTGTTGAGAATAGTTTGGACATGGCTATTTGAGTAGAACATAGCAAATTTACCATGGTTACAATAGGTTTTCACACCATGGCAATTTTTTCATGTTTTTTTATTTAGTTTGTTTATAGGTTGCCATGGATCTTTGCACATGACATTTTTTTATTTTTGCACATGGCAAACTCATAGCATTTTTATTTTTTTCAAATCATCCATGCCAAATTTTATTCGTGGGATATAGCAATTCTTATGCTGATTTTTATTTTATATATAGCTTACGGGACACAACAATTCTTATTTATGATACATGACAATTCTTATTTGTAGGATATGTTAATTAATATTTATGCGACATGGCAATTCTTCTATGTGCGACATGGCAATTCTTCTATGTGTGACATTGTAATTATTATATGTGTGACATGGCAATTCTCTATTTGCGTGACGTGATGATTTTTTAAATGTTTCACATATGAAAATATTGCTTTAATTCACAGTAGTTTTTATGCGTGTGACATGGCAATTTTTATATGTTAACATGTGTATATATTTAGTAGACCATGGCAGTTTTGTCAAAATATTTGGACATGTTTATTTCTTTTTATTAGATGCATGATACTGTGTGGATTGTGGTAATTTTTGTTGGAATTTTTTTGGACATGGCTATTTGAGTAGAACATGAAAAATTTACCATGGTCACAATAGATTTTCACACCATGGCAATTTGAAAAAAAAATAGTTTGGTTATAGGTTGCCATGGATCTTTGCACATGACAATTTTTTATTTTTGTAGATGGCAAACTCATAACATTTTTATTTTTTCAAATCATCCATGCCAAATTTTATTTGTGGGATATGGCAATTCTTATGGTGGTTTTTATTTTATATATAGCTTACGGGACATGGCAATTCTTATTTATGATATATAGAAATTCTTATTTGTAGGATATGGTAATTAATATTTATGCGAGATGGCAATTCTTTTGTGTGTGACATGGCAATTCTTCTATGTGAGACATGGCAATTCTTATATGTGTGACATGGTAATCTACTATTCTTAAGAAGTTGCTCTCCACTACCTTTATTCTCTTAACATGCACACATGCCACATCATCAAAGGCGCACCACAATATGCATGAGAACAAGCTATTTATTATTAATTATTCTCATGCACACATCCATTTCATGACACATGTCACCTCACTCAACATGCATGAATTTTTTTTCCATTATATTAAATGGCCCACCACAATATGCATGAGAACAAACTATTTATTATTAGTTCTTCTCATGCACACATCCATTTCATGACACATGCCACCCCACTCAACATGCATGATTTTTTTCCATTATATTAAATAAATATTTCCAACTTCACAATGATAAAATAAAACACATGTAGTATATATAACATGTATTTTTTTACTTTTAGTTTACATATTATTAATTCAATTATTCATATTTCATACAATCAAATCATCCAAAATATATTTCAATCGATTCCCGCAGCAACGCGCGAGGTATCCTCTAGTTCTTATATGTGTGACATCGCAATTCTCTGTTTGCATGACATGGCAATTCTTTAAATGTTTCTCATATGAAAATTTTGCTTTAGTTCAAGGTAATTCTTAGTTATTTGGATCACAACAATTTTATGAATTGACCATAGCAAATCTAGATTATGAATCATGGCATTTTTTTGGTTATTGATTAATCTACCATGGAAAATTATTGAATCACAATAAAAGTTTATGACATGGTAATTATACTTATATATTTTTACGCAAAAGATGGCAAATTATATAAACAGCATGGTAAATTAGAATATGCATTTGCCATGGCAATTTTTGAATCATTTTTTATTGTGTTATTATTCAAATGTATGGTAATTTTATTACGCAAAACATGGCAAATTGTATATAAATAGCATGGAAAATTTAGAATATGCACTTGCCATGGCAATTCATGAATCATTTTCTGTTTTCTGTTATTATTGACGTACATGGTAATTTTATTACGCAAAAGATGGCAAATTATATATAAATAACATGGGAAATTTCTAACTTTTTGTTAAAAATTATGATGGAAAAATTGAACATGCATTTTTTATCATGGCAATGTTTGATTAATGTTTTTAGAACTTCACACTCTTTTGCAATTGTGCCATGGAAAAAGATGGCATTTTTAATCAGACAAATTTGAACCAATTTTTGTATTATTACACACCCACGAAAACTTTGGTAAAAAGATTGGTTTTTTACTTTTTATATGTTTGTATCAATCTGACAAATTTTCCACGTCAAAATTGATTTTTATTCTTTCATCACGGCAATTGTTTTTCAACTCTGTCAAAATTTTCATGTCAAAATTGATTTGTATTTTTATCAACTCTGTCAATTTTGTCATCAAGGCAAAAAGTTTCATTTTCATTAACATATGCACATTTTGAATTTTATTTAGTCCCGGACAAAAATTACCATGTGTTGTAGAATATATTTTTTGCCATACGCGGCCCTATAGGGACAGTAATGCCTGAGATAGGCCCATCTCAATGCTCAGAACGAAAAACGTTCGATGGGGTGGGGGTTCCACCCGAACGTTGCTTTCATTCGGTCCCGGTGGCGTCAAACCTGACGTTCGGACTGCCCTGCTTCTACCTTGACGTCAGGCACATATCGACATACTGCATGCTTCCATTGCACGAATTATTGACATATGCACAAATACATACAATAGAAAATGAACATAACAGTTCAAATCTATAGCCTTGGCATCGGCGCAGGAATCCATCTATTTACACACATATGGCATGACATAGCAGTTAAACTTGATAATTATTTAAATTCAAACTACCATTTTCAGTTTGGATATCGTATCGCGCTGCATTGCATTGGATGAAATGGATCGAGGCAATAGTTTAATTTAGAGCGGTTTGGATTTTTCTTATTTTTTTGGGTTGGATTGATTTGGTCTAAAAACCGATCGAGGAAATTGAAATGTTTTTTACCCTAGTCTAAAACAAATCGAGCGATCAAGAACCAATCTCTAGTTCTTGACCGCCACTTAGGGGTCGTTGGGCTGCCACCGGATGGAGCTCCGTCTGTCGCCTTCGGTGCATTCTCTCTCTGCAGGTGAGACGTCGTTGCCCTTCAAGACGTCGCCATCGATGACCAATCTCGCCAAGAACCCGCTGCTTAGCGGTTTCCCGCCCTTCGTTGGTGAGCCCCAAGTGGAAGGCGTCATGCAGTTAGCAGTGAGTTTCCCTCGGTGAAGATACCAAGGTTTGTCTCCCGTAGGACTCCGGATATGATAAGTAGGTGTCAGCGGCGCGACTGACGTGGACCTGCACACAGACACGGATAGCTTTGTTCCCAACGAAGTTCAGAGAGGTTGTCAATCTCTCCGGTCTTGTTGTTCACAAAGGGTAAAACACAAGTGATAATGATAGCAAGTAAAAGAAGAAAAGTAAAGATAGCTTGGAAACAGTAATGAGTATATGGACCGGGATACGTGATGTTCGCTAGTGATGTCTCTCTCCCAAAAGACGATAAAACTGCTATGCGAGGTAAACAAATTACAGAAAGGCAATTGACAGGATTATGAACGCACCGCAATGCTAACTATGCTACAAAAGAAAGGAAGAGGTTCAAAAGCACGGGCAGTACGCCAAAATAAGTAGACCGAAATCCATCTGCATCTACTACTAATCATCCACCTTGAGATATCTATCCAGAACATCTCGCTGGTATTAAGTTGCGAGCCCCACCCAAAGTGTAAACCCAAAGCAACAGACAACTGCAATAAAAGAACTTTGCGTAAAGTAAACAATCCTTGTGACCGCGGTCACAAGCACCGTTGTTTTCCCCCTTGTGGCAACAGCACATCCCCTAGACTCATGTTTCTGTCACTCAAGCGTGTCATCAGGGAGGCATGAACCCACAATCTAGCACAATGCTCCCTCTTGGAGTCACTACCTACTACTTGGCCAAAGCAATAAACATCAACGGAGAACATGCAAAAATTACTTAGGAACAAAAATATAAAAGATCAAAACCAAATATATTACTCTATCACAATCTGAACATAATCTCATAATCCATCAGATCCGATCAAACTCAACATAGCAATTGCAGAAATATTACAAATGTGCCTCGATCATGTAGGGCAGCTCACGAGGTCTAAACAATGAAGATCAAAGAGGGGAGGAGAACATCACATAGCTACTGATCACGGACCCATGGTCCAAGGAAAACTACTCACAAGACATCCGGGGAGCATCCATGATGGAGAGGAGACTCCCGGAGGTCAATCCTCCCTCCGGCAGGGTGCCGGGAAGAGGTCTTCTGGTGCTCCCGATCTTGGAAGCGCGGCGGCGGCGGAACAGAGGTGAGTTCGCGGAATAGGGTTCTTCCTCTGGAGTTTTGCCATGACGGGGGATATATAGGCGAAAGGGGGCAGCCAGAGGTCGGCCAGGGGCCCCAGGGGTGGGGCCGCGCCAGGTGGCCGCCTGCCCCCCCCTGGCCCCCTCTGGCCCCTCCCGGGCTTTTCTCGAAGCTTCCGTCACGCTGATTTTTATCTGAATTTTCCCGAATTTTTCTGGCACTTTTTATATGGGGGAAAACTGAAATAGAAAAACAGCAGAAAACAGGAACTGGCACTGGGGTGCACTGAGTTAATAGGTTAGTCCAATTATGATCAAAAATGTATGAAAGTGTATCTAGATCATAGCAATATCACACAAAATATGCATGGAACGAACAGAAATTATAGATACATTTTGGACGTATCAACATCCCCAAGCTTAATTCCTGCTCGTCCTCGAGTAGGTAAATGATAACAAGCATAATTTCTGTGGTGACATGCTAGTAACCATAAAAGAACTTTGAAAAATAAAGCAATCAAGGTTAGAGATTCAATTCAGGTCATAAAATGCAAGAGTCTATATTAGCATTGAAACAAGTAACAAAAGAACATTAGGTACAAGAACTCTCGCTGTCCGTGACTCGAATGTCTTCAAATGGTGTTTGCGTGCAAGAAAGGGGATAGGGAATACGAGAAAAAGTATTTTTGTTGAGAACTCAATCTACTAAAGTGTCACACTTGGTCTTCTTTGGAATCTTATCTTGACTCGTCCCCAGACCACTAGCCAGGTACAAGTCAATTTTATCCACTCCTTTTCGATATTTTGAGCACTCATGCAATGGATGAGCGTAAGCACGAAAGTTAACACTTAGGATGGCAAAGAGAGAAATATGGTGGAGGAGGAAGACAAAAAGGATGAGAAAGGCTCACATCAATGAGGACAATCATAGGCAAGAGATGCCACATGATAGATATGATGTGAGGAGTAGGGATTGCCATGCAACGGGTGTACATACGAGCTAGGAAGCTCTCTAAACTATGTGTAAAAATATCATCTCTATGGAGTACAAGGATATAGACGAAGTACTAGTGTGGATCTCTCAAAAGGATAGTAGTGTTGCCCCTTTCTCTCTTTTTATTTCTTTTTCTCTTTTTTCTATTTTTTGTATTTTTTTGTGGCCTCAATAGCTCTTTCTATTTAACTCTCATTTGTCCTCTTTGGGATCTTTTAATGTGTCCTCTTCGGGGTCTTTTCCTCACTTAAGGGCAACACTCTATTTTACAAGAAGGTAAAGGAGATCTTTCACACTTTACAAGGTACTCAAAATCATAAACAAGATGTAACTATCATGATGTATGCAATGTATGCTTCTGCCAGTGTAGCAGGAACATGTAAGACATGAAGATCAAGTCATGAAGAGGTGGAAGTTACATGGCAATGTAACTCGGAAAGGCTATGGAAATGCCTTGATAGGTAGGTATGGTGGCTGTTTTGAGGAAAGATATAAGGAGGCTTATGATGACAGAGCGTATCATGCCAAGGGTTTGGATGTACCGGCGAAGGTGGACACCAACTCTCGGAGTGAGAAGAAGGTAATGCACGACACGTGAAAGGCTAGCAAAAATATGGGAAGGTGGAAGTGTCAACTCTCAATACTTACATTAGTCCGAAGAACTCATGCACTTATTATCGGTAACTCTTAATCTAGTGAGGAGGTTCACAAAGAGACAAGTACCCCGAGGAGGAGTGAATGGGGGTTTGGTTATCCTTGCGGATCCTCGACTCATGGTACGTGAGTGTTCTGTGATATTCGACTCCTCAGAAGAGTAGTGATCCATCTAGTAGCTAGAGTTCTCAACTAATTTTGTAGGTTTTGAAAATAAACACGGATTACCCAAAATACGACACCTATCACTAATAGGCAAGAGCTCTTGACACCAAAAGTTCAAACATTACTCACAGCAATACATCAAAACTATTGCAAGCTACTACTAAAATTAAATAGCAACCTTAAATACCTACTTCTTAAAACATGACACAACTCAGTGCAACAACCAACTCTCTTTAACAAGATAAACATGAAAACTAAAAAGAGTTCCAGCAACAAACTAAACAAAATCCAAGGCTCTTGCTAAAGACAAACTAAGACTAAAACTAAACATGACAGTAGCTATGAAAAGATAAAGAACACACAACAGCAAAAAGATAGGCATGAAGAATCCTATGATGTGTTCTAAATTTTGAAAGTGGAGCGTGTTTCTCTCCCACACAAAGCAAGAAGGGATCTAACTTGTTATGAACAACAAGCAAAGCTAAAGAAAACTAAAAACAAAACCAAAGAGCGAGACGCTCCAAGCATAGCACATAACACATGAAGTGATAAAAATATAGTGAGACGAAGGACGAACTGATGAATGTTGATGGAGAAGGGGATGCACGGGGGCATCCCCAAGCTTAGACGCTTGAGTCTCCTTGAATATTTGTTGGGGATGCATGGGGGCATCCCCAAGCTTGAGCGCTTGACACTCCTGGATCTTCTTTCATCATCTTCCATCGCGCACTTGAAAACTCCCATCATACATAACTCATCATAAGCTGATTAGAGATGTTAGTACCCTTAATAAATAATTTTTCTCCACTGGATATAAAGATAATCTTGAAGAGTTACTGTTTCTCAAGAGTGCCAAAAAGTTTTTTCAAAGAAAAAGCAAGTTTAAGGTTTGCAAAAGTTAGGAGAGACAAAACGTGGCAGAATCTGTGAAAAACAGAACAGCAGATAGTAAAGATTTTTTTAGGGGCACTTCTGCAACTCAAATGAAAAAACTCAGAACATACGGAAGTTTCGTAATTGTATAGAGCATACTGTGTAAAAAATTCAGCTCAAAAAGATGAACTGGGATTTTTCTGGAATTTTTCTGGTCACGGGGACAGAATCTGTTTTCTGGACGGCATGTCACAACTTTTACTTCCCTTGCCGTCAGAGGCTATAACTTGGCACAAAGTTGAAAAATAAAGATACAATGATGTTGCTACAGTAGTAAAAATCATCAAGACACAACAAAAGCAAAAATAAAAACCTAAATTCGTTGCGGGCTGCCTCCCGAAAGCGCTTCTTTAAAGCCATTAGCTAGGCATAATGCAAAAAGAAGAATCAAGTTTTATCAAGAGAAAGAGAATAACTAGCCCGAGTAACGGACTCAAAAGGTAACTTGATTTTATTTCTAGGGAAGTGTTCCATCCCCTTTTTGAATGGGAATTGGAATTTAATATTCCCCTCTTTCATATCAATAACCACACCAACGGTGCGAAGAAAAGGACGTCCCAAAATAATTGGACATAAAGTTTCACACTCTATATCCATAACAATAAAATCAACGGGAACATAGTTGTCATTGACAATGATAAGAACATCATCGATCTTCCCCAAAGGTTTCTTTATGGAAGAATCAACAAGACGAACACCAAAAGAACAAGGCTCAAAAGGTTTCAATTCAAACATATCAAATATTCTTTTGGGCATAACAGAGGTACTAGCTCCAACATCACATAAAGCATAGCAAGAGAAGTTATTTAATTTGATTTTGATCATAGGATCCCAACCATCATCTAGCTTCCTAGGTATGGAGGCTTCTACTCTAAGCTTCTCCTCCCTAGCTTTGATAAGAGCATTTGTGATATGCTCCGTGAAGGCAAGATTAAGCGTGCTAGTGTGGGGGTCTCTAGACATTTTGTGTAGCAAACTGATAACTTCTGAAAGGGTGCAACTATCAAAATCAATATCACTACTATCAAAGGTGGTAGTAGTGTCATCTAGGCTCACTTGTTTGAAACCCTCTATGTTCATAGGAGTTTCTTTATCTACGGTTGAGGTATTAGCATCACCATTAATAGATCCAACGGGACTAGGAGTGCATTGGGTGCTAATAGTTTGAGTGTCCTCAACGATTTGGATAGTTGCAACTGTGTGGTGTGTAGGAAGCCTCTTAATTCTATCCTCTTCCTCTTTTTCTCTAGCCCATCTTTCTTTGAGTTTATCCATCATCCTAATGTTTTCATTGATTTGTAACTGGATAGCATAAATAGGAGTGGTCTTATTCTCCTCAAGGGGGGAGGTTCTAATTTTAAGCATCTCAATATCAAGGGCTAAGCTTTCTACCTTCAAAGACAGATTATCTATTTTAGCTAATTTCTCCTCAACATTTTTGTTGAAGGCTTTTTGGGTAGTGATAAAGTCTCTAAGCATGCTTTCTAATTCAGAAGAGGGGTTCTTGTTGCTAGGATAAGTGTTGTTATTCCCATAATTGGATGGAAACGGTCTAGGATTGCTAGCAAAATTTCCCCTATAAGCATTGTTGTTGAAGTTGTTTCTAGCAATAAAGTTCACATCTACTTATTCTTGAGCAACCAAAGAATTTAAAGGAACATCATGAGGATCAATAGAGGGTTGCTTGGTAAGTAGGGACATAATTAAGTCAACTTTTTCATTGAGGGAGGTAATTTCCTCGACAGAATTTACCTTCCTACCTGTTGGAGCGCGTTCGGTGTGCCATTGGGAATAATTGGTCATCATCTCATCGAGAAGCTTTGTGGCAGCACCAAGTGTAGTTGACATAAAGGTTCCTCCCGCGGCCGAATCTAACAGGTTCCGCGAGGTAAAGTTCAAGCCTGCATAAAAAGTCTGGATAACCATCCAAGTAGTCAAACCATGTGTAGGACATTTCTTAACAAGAGATTTCATTCGTTCCCAAGCTTGGGAAACGTGTTCATTATCCAATTGCATAAAATTCATAATATTACTCCTCAATTGGATAATCTTAGCAGGAGGGTAGTACTTTCCTATAAAAGCATCTTTGCACTTATCCCAAGAATCTATGCTATTTCTAGGCAAAGATTGAAACCAGATTTTAGCATCTCCCCTTAAAGAGAAAGGAAAGAGCTTGAGCTTAACAACATCACCTTCTACTTCTTTATACTTTTGCATATCACATAATTCAACAAAATTATTCAAGTGTAAAGCAGCATCATCTCCAGCACCAGAGAATTGATCTCTCATAACAAGGTTTAGCAAAGCAGGTTTAATTTCATAAGAGGTAGCTGAAGTGGAAGGTGTGGCAATGGGAGTGCAGATAAAGTCTTGGTTGTTGTGACTAGTGAAGTCACACAACTTGGTGTTTTCAGTGGAACCCACAGTAGCAGCAAGTGTGGCAGATTTTTTTTTGTAGTTTTTGATAAAAGACACAAAGATAAAAACTGAAAGATAAACTAACAAGACTAAAAAACAAAGGTAAAGGGTAGTGTGCAACTCCCCTATCTTAGCACTCGGAGTCCCCGGCAACGGCGCCAGAAATTCTCTTGCTTAGCGGCTTCCCGCCCTTCGTTGGTGAGCCCCAAGTGGAAGGCGTGATGCAGTTTAGCAGTGAGTTTCCCTCGGTGAAGATACCAAGGTTTGTCTCCCGTAGGACTCCGGATATGATAAGTAGGTGTCAGCGGCACGACTGACGTGGACCTGCACACAAACACAGATAACTTTGTTCCCAACGAAGTTCAGAGAGGTTGTCAATCTCTCCGGTCTTGTTGTTCACAAAGGGTAAAACACAAGTGATAATGATAGCAAGTAAAAGAAGAAAAATAAAGATAGCTTGGAAACAGTAATGAGTATATGGACCGGGATACGTGATGTTCGCTAGTGATGTCTCTCTCCCAAAAGACGATAAAACTGCTATGCGAGGTAAACAAATTACAGAAAGGCAATTGACAGGATTATGAACGCACCGCAATGCTAACTATGCTACAAAAGAAAGGAAGAGGTTCAAAAGCACGGGCAGTACGCCAAAATAAGTAGACCGAAATCCATCTGCATCTACTACTAATCATCCACCTTGAGATATCTATCCAGAACATCTCGCTGGTATTAAGTTGCGAGCCCCACCCAAAGTGTAAACCCAAAGCAACAGACAACTGCAATAAAAGAACTTTGTGTAAAGTAAACAATCCTTGTAACCGCGGTCACAAGCACCGTTGTTTTCCCCCTTGTGGCAACAGCACATCCCCTATACTCATGTTTCTATCACTCAAGCGTGTCATCAGGGAGGCATGAACCCACAATCTAGCACAACGCTCCCTCTTAGAGTCACTACCTACTACTTGGCCAAAGCAATAAACAGAAACGAAGAACATGCAAGAATTAGTTAGGAACAAAATATAAAATATCAAAACCAAATATATTACTCTATCACAATCCGAACATAATCTCATAATCCATCAGATCCGATCAAACTCAACATAGCAATTGCAGAAATATTACAAAGGTTCCTCGATCATGTAGGGCAGCTCACGGGGTCTAAACAATGAAGATCAAAGAGGGGAGGAGAACATCACATAGCTACTGATCACGGACCCATGGTCCAAGGAAAACTACTCACAAGACATCCGGGGAGCATCCATGGTGGAGAGGAGACTCCTAGAGGTCAATCCTCCCTCCGGCAGGGTGTCGGGAAGAGGTCTTCTGGTGCTCCCGATCTTGGAAGCGCGGCGGCGGCGGAACAGAGGCGAGTTCGCGGAATAGGGTTCTTCCTCTAGAGTTTTCCCGTGACGGGGGATATATAGGAGAAAGGGGGCAGCCAGAGGTGGGCCAGGGGCCCCAGGCGCCCCCCTGGCGCGGCCAGGGGTGGGGCCGCGCCAGGTGGCCGCCTGGCCCCCCCTTGGTCCCCCTCTGGCCCCTCCCGGGCTTTTCTCGAAGCTTCCGTCACGCTGATTTTTTATCTGAATTTTCCCGAATTTTTCTGGCACTTTTTATATGGGGGAAAACTGAAATAGAAAAACAGCAGAAAACAGGAACTGGCACTGGGGTGCACTGAGTTAATAGGTTAGTCAAATTATGATAAAAAAATGTATGAAAGTGTATCTAGATCATAGCAATATCACACAAAACATGCATGGAACGAGCAGAAATTATAGATACGTTTTGGACGTATCACCCGCCAAGGTTGGTGTGTCCTCTCTCTCTTACCCCTCTCGCCTCCATAGCCCGTAGGTAGAGTGATTGTCAACCAAGATAATGTCAACAACCAGGATGACGCTAGTAGGCAACAAGAAAGAAGATGTTCATTCAACAACAACAACAACAACAACAACAACAACAACAACAGTTAGCAACAAGGCAACACCATATGTAGTGGTATCTGGGTTTTTTCCTAGTTCTAAATTCACGACAACATGTAACATGTTTTTGCCAAAAAATTTAGAAATTTCATGCAATATACTATGAAAAACAAGCGGTAGAAAAACTATGATACAAGGGATTATGTGAGACCCTGTTTGAAATATTTTGTTCTAATATATCATTTAAATTTGCGCTCTTAGGACTGTAAGTTTGGATATCATTTAACAAACTAGCTACGTAAGTATGGTCAAGCTCATCTCAACTTGATCATATAGATGCATGGATATGCCAGTGTGTTAAGCATCACATTATTTTTCTATCACTGATGATTCTTCAATTCCATTCCAACTTTTCTTTCCAGTCACCAACTTTGACTCTCCATTTATTGTGTCTAGTTGTTTTTCAAACCAACACCAACATTATTTCAGTAATCATAATAAATATTTAGGCATTATTACAATGGCATGTCTCTGATCTCTCAAGTTCAAAACTGAACTATGAACTAGGGAGGGAAGATAAAGAAATATTTTCTCTTTCTTCGTACAAAACGAATGCTGCTTTTATTTTAGGTTATTGGCATGTTTAATGGGTGTTATTGCAGTTTGCTCATGCCATCTGAAATGTGTTTCGAACCATTTCTTCGTCCGCTCAATCGGTGTGGCGTCCGGCTTTGTTTTGAACTAGGGGATTATTTTTGTACTATCATGTTAAAAAATCTAATAGTTGTTACATAAAGGTTGTTTCATACCTTACATGCATGTTGCTTATACTAACCTTGTGATTTGGGACATAAGCAGCCAGGGCAGTGGGTGTTCGAATTGTGTGCCAAACAGTCTTGAATCATGTTTAGGAATGTTTCCGAGAGCTCGGCTACAGGTAATCAGCTAATGAGCGTTAGAAACAATGATTTTTGAAAGCCAGAGGATCCGAGGAATATGCTGTAGAGTAATTTGAAAGAAAAGAAAACAAAAGTGCAAGAAATGTCTTCTCGCTCATCACTAACAATTTGCATGAGATAAGCTTAAAGTATGTGCCAAAATAAATAAAATCTAATAAAAATAAAATAAAAATAAGAGGTATATCAACCTAATGCTGTGTTACGACAATAGACATTTATATGTGATTACCACATCAAACTCAATGAAGAAATATTTCAATAATATACACAAAATTTGAAAACTCAATATAAATTGCCACATAGTTATATATACAATACGAAACTACTACACATACGACTCCTTGAATCTGATACTCATACGACAACTGATCCAACGATCCTGCTCCACTCAATAGATGAGATGAAAGGCTCGATTGAGTTGTCGTACACAAATCGTACAGTTAGTGTCATACGTATAGCAACGTTCTATACAATATAAGGGGAAATATATGTAATCATGTTTAAACTAAACCTTTTATTTGCTGGTTTAAATATCACATGATAGAAATAATAAAGTTATTAGATTACTACTTCAATCTAAGTGTAGGAGACATTGATCAGGATATTATGCAAAATTAGTCTGTCACACAATTTCGATTACTTTACTTGTTTCCCGATTTTCAACGGAATGATCAATGTTGAATGCAGGAACTGTTAGATAATTGTTAAGTTTCACACTCATATATACTAATTTTTTTTATTTCATCATAACTCGTTTTGGAAGTAAAACTTTGTTTAACATATTTGTTATCAAATTTTATTTCTAGGTATAAATAATAATATTGGTAATATACCCCCTTCGTTTCTAAATATAAGATCTTTTAGACATTTCAATATGGATTACATACGAAGCAAAATGAGTTAATCTATACTTTAAAATATAAATGTATACATCCGTATGTAGTTCGTATTGAAAACTCTAATAGGTCTTATATTTAGAAATTAAATCTTATGTTTTAATATAAGCGTTCTTGAATAAAAAATGATACAATGAATTTTATCCTACTATAGTGAACCAAAGTACCATATAGGTTCATATTATAGTTCATTTATATTTTTCTTTCTTAGAACATTGTTAATATCGCCACAACTTTATAGAATGGCCTAGAGCATACAAATCTTGCAAATCACCATCCTTATTTTTATTTTTTGAGATAGCTATATTTTTTATTTGGTTGGGGGAGGGGAAGGGTGGCCCATCTTCAAACAACACCTTGTGCCGGTATGGCGTCAAACCTACTGGGTGTATTTTAGCCCACGGAATCCGTGTAAAAAACTTGCACACAAATCTATAATACCTAAGTATTTCATTCCTACTAACTTATTTATCTTGACATACAATCTATCCACATCATCAAGTAGGTCCATCATGTAAAAACTCTTGCACTAACTCTTCATGCACATGCTACCATTAACTTTGCATGTGCATGCATCCTATCACATAAAAATAAAATAAAAAATTATGCACTCAACCTCACAATTTATAAGCAATTTTTGTATAGAAAAACAAATTATGAGTTAATTGCAATTTATTTTTTATGTGTCACTTTTTTTATAAATACACATCCAAAGTTGTTATCATTGTTTTAGATGTAGCCAGGGGTGGACACGTCTTCACCATCTCTACTCGACGTTGTTTTCGTCTCATATCATCTCGCCAATACATTGTCAAGAAATTAAATTAACAAAAGAAAAATCAAACTCAATTTTGACTTCTCATTTTTTTACTTTATACAATATTTCTTTCGAAAAATAATTTATAATCAAATTATACTATGTATCATACATTTTTCACATGTTTTAAAACATAAAATTCTTACTCAATAGTTTTCGCAGCAACGTGCGGGGTATCATCTAATAATCATAAAGAAGTGTATCCACAAAAAAACTTGCACACACAAAAGGTACAGAAGATAAGAACATGATATCCATGGATGAATTTATTACAATCTATTTAATAGTGCAACACATATATAGGAGGTTAATTATATGCATTTATAAAATTATGCAGGATGCATGCATATCGCAATCCGTTCATTAGCCTCTTTTTTCTCTTTCCTTCCTTATTTCTCTATCTCTTTCATTTTCCGTTTAATTGTCATAATCCCTCATGCGACTTCCTGATCCCAAGAAACTCAAATGCGTATATAAATTGGATAGATTATAGTAAGGAGGCGATGTGGGACTATTTAATATCCGTATCAACCTTCGATTCAGCACAAAACACTTCTTATTTCAAATAGTTATGGTTGTACGTATATGATGGAATGAGAGGTTTTGAGTTAAATTTCTCAGACCAACATGTATTTTTGTATTTTTGTTACTACGAACTTCAGCGGGGCCATCAGAAACACGATAGTGGGCCAGTTTTTTTTTTTTTTTGTTGATAAAGAGACTGTAAGAAAACCCCTACAGTTAATAGGTGCAACAAACCCACATTGCAAGTACCGTGCCTTGAACATGGGTGAGTGGGAGGCATCAGCCCCTTCCCACCACTAGGCTATGCCTAGTCTGCTAGTGAGCAAGATTTGTTGGGTCACAATATCTCGGGGTGCAGTAGTAGTAATAGTGATCGACTAGAAGCAGTCACTTCACTGCGTCGGCTCCTCCTTGACGCCTCCATATGGTGCAATGATTGACATCATAACATCCAAATGAAGGTTTTCATGGCATCATACAAATGAATATGGCTTGACATGTGGGCTGCAACATGATAACAAGAGAAATTTGAAATATGAAGGTTCTCATGGCATCATACAAATGAAGTTGGCTTGACATGTGAGCTGCAATCTGAGAACAAGAGAAATTTGAAATGAACAGTACCAACCTAAAAGATTTAGTTTCTCACAATGGCATCACCACAATTTCACCTCACATCAATCATTGTTGCATATCATAGGACAAATTAGGCGGATTGTCACCGTTGTAACCGCATAAAAACACATAGGCACAACACAATCGGGTCAAGATGGAAGAAGCAACATCAATAGAGCAAGGCATCAAAATTACGATGATTCGGAGATAAATATATCTGCAGCTCTCCATGATTTATGCTAAAAGCAGAAGTTTCCTGATAGATAAAATTTCATAGGTAAAAATGAATGATAGATGATAGGCTCGTGCTTCAAAAATTGTAGCTATATCTCAGCGAGCCCGAGAAAAAAAGCATAAATTTAAGCCATAAGACCAATATGCCTAACACGAGTTTTTTCATCATGGTGCATTTTTATCGAGTGTGACTAACCTGCTATCGAACAAAGTGGGCAAATGTTAAGTCCGTCCATTTCATTCATGGAATCCTTTTCAATCAGCTTCGGATAACAATTGTATTCATTATTTCGTTATGGGTGCTCTTCAATTAAAATTAGCTAAGTTTGTTTCGTCTGCATTTCTCCCTTGATCTTTGTTTTCTTCTATTCTCTTGTTCATGTATATTACCAATTACCTGCTATTGTTTCAGTTTATTAGGCTCCACTTTTGTGCATCTTGGTCTGCTAAGGTGGGCTGAAAAAATAAGAAGAAATTGCTTTTCTTTTTTTAGGGGGAAGAAATTAGTTTTCTTTGTTGAACATAGAAAGATTGTATAGAGATGTTGGTGTTTTAATAATTAACTTTTCCTGATAGTACCATAGTAGTCATATCCACATCTTGAAGATGGATTAATGGCTCCTCCACGCGTTGCCTTCCTACTGTAGGGCCTAGGACGAAACGAACAAGAAGAATGCACGATTTGATGCCGCCGGCAATAAACAGGAAAAGGGAATGACGCGTACAACAGGGAAACAATGTCATGTCAAGATTTAGTGGGTAAAAAAGTAAAATGCCTCTTAAGAAAAGACCCAACAAATTCCATCGAATCCCTAAAATTAACGATTGCACAACGCACCAAACGCCCTATGCGGCTGCACACAGAGGAAGGAGAAGATGGAAGGCTTGCCGGACCACCTGACGCTAGGAACGAAGTGAGAAGCAGAGCACGGACAGGGTGACGACAAGCGAAGCGACCTCGAAACTTGTGCTTCTTCTTCAACGACCACGGACATCCTCAACACCTCCCCTAAATCGACCCATCTCAGATGAGTAGTGATGATTTGATTGTCTCCACCAAATCAATCCTCCTTCCTCTCACTCTCAGCAGCTTCGACGAACATGATAACAAGAGTCGGAAGTCTCGAGAATTCTCACATCTGTCCGCTCCTGAAACACAGGGAGGGTGACACGAAGCCCCCCAATCCGCAACGAGAGGACATGAGGCACAACATGTTTGCCCAAACAAAGAAAGTCGTGGTCTGTGGGTCATCAAAATTGAAACACCAAATCCTAAATCTACATCCTCAATTGATTGTGAGGGCTTGAAAATCAGGGAACATTGTAAGTATCCTCCAAGACAAGTTCTGCTCGAGGGTCTCGAAGCTCAGGTTATCCACGTCATGCGCTCCTTTCAGCCATCCGATTAAACTTTTGTCTTGTTGGTCGGACGGTAGCCGCACAGGCCTCATGGAAACTGGGTTGGTGTCTCGTAGTCGTACAGCCCGGTCTCTCTTGACTGCCTTTCGTCATTCCCGTCCTTCACTGCGGCCGCCGTCACGCCAGTGATCCACTGTGCGTGGAGTGGCGAGGGAGGGACGCCATGGGCCCTGCCATCCCGTCACTTCCCTTCCTCTACGTGCTCTCAATCTCTTATGTTCCCCCCTTCTCTACCATTTCTTTCCGCAGTTCATTCCACCTCTTGCCACTCGCACTTTTGAGTTTGCCCCCGTCCTGACCATCCTCCTCATTCCTCACTGCTGCACAAGGTGGGTGTCGCATCAATCTGCGTTTTTGGGGTGCTGATCTGCCTTTTCGGCATCCATTACTCCCCCTCTTCCAGATCCCAAACATATACTCATGTGCTTTGCAAATTTGTTTTTGTTCCTATAAGTTGTTCACCCTAGATCATTCTCATGTTAATCTGAAGCTAGGGCAAGCCATGTTGGAACGCTTTTTGTCTTGTATAAGTTGCTGAAATTGATGGAAACTTAGGATTGTCCGATTAGGCCCTCCATTTGCATATTGGATTTTAGTTTGTTTTTTTTGGGTGTGGAGATAAGGTTGGTTTAATCACCATCTTTTTCTTTTCTCTTTTATATCTATCCTGTAGTTTAGCTGCAGTGGTTTTTTTTCCCTGGGCGGAGAAGGAGTGTAGTTGTTGGTGAAGCATTGTAGTACTTGGTTCAAAGAGGTAACTTGAGGCAATAATATGCAATGCCACCGTGTTGAGAAAGAGCACAATTTGTTTTGTAGATTCTGCACTATTAATCTGAGTGCCTGACTACTAACTCCATGAAAAATGCAGTCCTAGAGGTTCACCGTTGTTTCAAAGCCTGAATGTCATTTTCACAGTGACAAAAAACAATCCTAGAGGTTCACCATTGTTTCGTATGATTCTAAAGTGAAAGCAGGCCTTCCCCACTGATAGGTAGCCTTAAAACAGTTCAGTATGCGGTGAATGTGCATTTTTGAAGAAGGATGATACCATCTGTAGTGTTCAAATAAATTCTAGATTTTTGAAAGCTTTCTTCTTTCAGGTAATGCTAGATACTCGCTGTTAGTATGCGTAGGATGGTCATTACAAACTTTGGATATCTAGGTGTTAACCATGTACGTGATCTTCTTTGTATGTATACGAAAATCAGTTTACACAATTACAAGGGTCAGGCTTTTTATTTGATGTTCTTGTTTGTAAAACTCTGAAATTTTAAATAATTGGAGTTATTATATACTGTATGCTGTCATTACAAAGGACATGCTTTCTTTATTTGGCATTTTGATTTCTAGAACTTTGAAATTTTATATTACTAGAGTTAGAATGTATGGTGCACTACATGCCACTACATGCCAGTGATGTTATGTTCACGTTCTTCGTAGAAATATTTTGCATGGTCCTATTTATATGTATATCAGAATATCTAATAGGCAGAGAGGGTCTACATGGGTGTTAATGAGCTTAATGTTGTCATGAATTATAAACCCTTGCGGCCTTGCCTAACCTTCTCTACCTTTGGCACCTACATATGCAAGCTACACCTACTCCATTTGTACCGAGGCTATGTTTAGGATGGTAGAATTAGATAGTCCGCTTAGGCTTTTACAAGGATTCTATATGAGATGTATGGTCATGTAGTAGTTGTAGCAAACTGTGTATGCCCTGCCAATTGAGTTTCTTCCCTCGATTTTTTTTATACATAGGAGGGCTCTAAAACCCAGGCCCGACACCTTTTGGGGATGGTTGGGCTCCGACCAAACCAATTCATATGCGCTGACCAAAGTGAGCAGAAGGTTCAGTGACGCCGCTAAGCGGTGATTTCCAATGGCGACAACATCGACCCGTCTGATCGGAAGGATATTCTTTACGACGAGCCACAACCCAACCGTGTCCAAGATTAGGGGGAATGAAGGCGACGCTGACTATGATGAGTACGAGCACCTATTAGCAAGCCGCTCTCCCTCCCTTCAAGCACTTGCTATCTTTCGTTAATAGTACGGCTATACGAGCGCAATTTGTACCCTTGTGAACAACCTATCTTTTTCATAATGTATTTTGTTTCGGATGAGTTCATCATCATTTTTACCTTCTATTCTCTCTAAAGTATTGCGATGGGGCGCGCCACTAGTACGGATAAATTATGACGTACGAAAAACGGGTAACGGACGATACTAACGTACAAAAATTGGGAGGAAGAAATATTCTTTCCAAATTTTTTTATTTCATCATAACTCATTTTGAAAATAATTTTTGTTTAACATATTTTTCAGATGTTATTTTCATGTATAAATAATAATATTAGTAATATATTAGAATTATATATATATGTGTGTGTGTATTGAAATGTGTTTTTTTTCAAAGAATGTTATGTTTCGATGTAAAATCTATTAAAATAAAAAATGTTACAGTGAATATATTGAAATGTGTTTTTTTCAAAGCAAATTATGTTTTTTATAAACGTTGTTAAATAAAAAATGTAACTACATAATGAATTTTATCCAAAATCTACTATAATCAACCAAAACACCATATAGGTTCATATTATAGTGTATTTTTATTATTATTGTTATATAAGAATGTTGTTAAATATTGCCACAACTTTATAGAATGTCCTAGAGCACAGAAATCGCCATCCTTGTTTACTCCCTCTGTACCAAAATATAAATCGTTGGGAGAAATTTCCGACCAGGTGAAAATCAAATAAATGACCAGGTTGCTCCCCGCTTGCTCTTCCACCTCTGTTGGGCGTGTCTTCCTCCCGATCCAGCCTTCTTCCACCTCCAGCCCCCATCTCCCCCGCCTCCTCGCCTCCCTCCCCCTCGCGCCTCACCCCCCAAATCTTCCACCTCCGCCCCCGCCTCCCCGCGCCTCCCCACCGGATCTTCCACCTCCGCCTCGCGCCTCCTCCTCCCCCTCCCCCCGCCCCCGGGCGCCCCCGATTTGTGCCTCCCGTAGCCATTGATGAGTGGGCGCGAGGAAGGGGTCCTCGTCCAGGTGGTGTGGGATGGGGAGCACGAACACAGCCGTCTTGTCGCTGCCCGTCTTGGCGATGTCGAGCATGTTCTTTCAGGCGAGCGCGCGGGATGCACCGCCGCTGCAGGGCCGTGGGGCGCCGCATGCCCAGGAGCCGCACGCATCGACCAACCAGTACTCCGACAGGCCGTGGTTCACGAAGGAGCCGAGCGCATCGGCTGTGGCCCCGTCCGCGCCGCAAGTGTCACCGGAGTTGCCGCGGTCGGTTTGGGGACTGAGGCGAGTGTGTGAGGGTAAAACGGGAAAGAGGAAGAAATTTGGTACGTTGCAGATTTTGTACGTGAAAAGCCCAACGACTTATAATACGGAACAGAGGGAGTATTTTTTTTGTTTTTTGAGATAGCCATGTTTTTTTGAGTTGTTGTTTTTTAGCCTTTTTTTTTAGTTGTTGAGATAGCCATGTTGTTAAAGGTGGCCTATCACCTTTGGGCCGTACGGCCTCAAACCTACGGGAGTCTTTTTAGCCCACGAAAGCCGAGCGAAACAGAGAGCAAAACCCTGTCCTCGCATTCCCCCGAAACCAAACTCCCCAAACCAATGGCGGCCACGGCGATGGAGCACGACGGCGGCGCCGAGGTGATAGTCAGCCCGGGGGAGCTCCTGGGGCCCTCCTCGTCCCTCGCAGCCGGGCGCGGCGCCTACGCCGAAGGCCGCTCCGTGCGCGCGTCGGTCACCGGCCGCCGCCGCTTCGTGGCCCCCGCCCCCGACTCCTCCGACCAGGTGGGCTTTGCCTAGGGTTTCTGGAGCTGAGCTGTCCTGCCCTTCGCTCCTCGCGCTTCCGCTGCTTCTGATTGATTGATTGATTGGTGAGCTCGTTTTGGTTTGGCTGCAGAGGTCCACGGTGGAGGTGGTCGGGCACAAGGCGCACGGGGCCGTGCCTCAGCCGGGGAGCGTCGTCATTGCCCGTGTAAGATCTCTCTCTGTTCCCTGGACAACATGGATTGTAGAAGCTTGATGTGCCGAGGCCGCGTTTTGTTTCATCCATTGAATGTTGTTAGCTTTGCGGATGTGGTGTGTACAAAACCATATAATGCCATGGTTGAATCAGGAGCTGGCTGATGTTGCCGTCTGTAATCTTGCTTGCTTCATGTGGGAATGGCTGGTTCCCTGTCGACATATGCTTGTGGTTAGCTTAACTAGTGCAAATCACCAGCATCGCCTGTGCGAATGGACCGACGTCCATATAGGAACGCACACACTTTTCGTTGTTATGGTTGGGTCTTGGGAGTTGTTGTATTGATGGATCACTTCAGACTTAAGAGTCTCCTCTTATTGTTTATGAACCTTGTTAACATGTAAAGCCTTACTGACTTGAAATTCCGGTAATGTTTGTGAACACTGAACAACCAGCCTATTGTTCGTGTGTTAGCCAGCCTAGCAGTAAATAATTCCATATGGCTGCTTGCTGATGAACAATATCTGGTACGTTTATGAAGATTTTCTTTGTATCATCTCGACCAGTGGAGATGACTTCACATAATGAAAGAGGGGAGTTTTGGTGTTCCATGAAATGAAATCTCGGCTTCCTTTGATTCTAAGAAAATATTGCGGGAGAGGGGTTTCTTACATCTATATCTGTTATTCAGGAGCTAGTATCTCTTGTTCATAACTACCCTACCATCATTTTATTGGCATATATGGATACTCTGCTCTCAGTAGTGGCACTGCTCAACCGTCTCTTACTGTAGGGGGTTTAGCTGAGACAGATTTGCATGCCAACTTGTTTTTAATGGTGGCAGTGCTAATTGCTGAAGATTGTTACTGTTGCAGGTGACAAAGGTTATGGCTAGGATGGCTTCTGCAGATATAATGTGTGTTGACTCAAAGGCTGTCAAGGAAAAGTTCACTGGCATGATAAGGTTTGGCCCTTGTTCAGTAATATCTGTTTCTCTTATGCTGCCATTTCATACTGATCTTCGTAGATTTATTGGGACATGGCTAATCTGCACGCGGGCTCATCTGGACCTGGAATCTGGGACCGTCCTGAGCGTGTGGGGATGGGAAGTACAGGTCACGTCGGAACAGTGGTGTGCATTTTTAAAAAGCAAAATGACAAATAGGAACAGTATGTAGGTCTGACGGACGTTACGTAGTGTCACAGGGAAGACGGCTGGTCCGTGGCACATGATGAACATGCGCGTCTGAAACTGGGACATGAAATTAGGAAACATAACGTTAGCGTAACGATCCGTGCATGTGGACAGTGCGTGTTTTTTGTTTTGGAATAAGATGGACAGATCATATCACAAATGGAGAGCCAGCTTCCTGATGGTACAAAGAAAGTGACACGTGCTCACTGTGCTGAAGAGTATAGAAGTTACTGATTTGAGCAAACTTGATTACATAGCCACGGGAGCTCTCCCAAATTTTAGCTTCTAGCCTAGCAGTACAATGAGCAAGCGCATAGCTCCAATTACATAAACTAAAACGGTGGATTAGCTACTAAGGCTTACAACAAGAACTGGTACAAGGAGATAAGGGATTAATACTGTCGTTGCAGCTAACGACAACCATGACCGCCCATGACTTACAGTAGGTGGAATAAACTGGTAACCTCTAGGCGTTGTTCGTCGAACTGTACATGAGCAGGAGTACTGTCAGCCTAACATTGTGGCCACGAGATTAGCACACTCTATCATCAGGCTGGCGCCGAACAAAAAGTTTGGCGCGGAGCCCCGACTGCCATCGTGGTCGGGAGGCGGCGGTCCATTTACTGATTCTTCTGCTGGTGCGACGGCCGTTACCGCCGGTGACTGAATCTGCTTTTGGATCTTGGACAAGCGGTTGGAGTATCTATCCTGAAACTCGAAGAATGGACAAATTCCATCCTAAGCAACAAGGGCAGGGCCATGTCTAGACCTTACAGAAATGAAGAGACGCACCAGATCGAAGATATAGCTCAGACTTACATCGTACTATGCTGCCCCTTTCGGGCTATGCTGGTGATGAGATTCTTCCCGTAGAAAGGGCATTCGATGAGGCACATCAACACCTGCTGCTGAACAGACGAGGCCGATGAACTCGAAGCGGACATCGTCGGTGTTGGGCGGCGGCGGTGTCGGTGTTGAGCGGACGAGGTGGAGACGATGGGTGTGGAAGTAGGATGAGATCTATCCCTGGTAGTGGGATTGGGGTGACGAAGGTAGGTGACCGTGAGCGACGCCGTTAATATGGGGTTGTACAGGTGGGCACATAATAGTACCTGTTCCGCGAGAAATGCTTGTACCGTAACGATGCCGTTAGATGCGGAGACGGCCAGCTCATCAATTCGTTATGTTTGGGAAATTTATTTACCAGCCGTAATGTGAACGGACGACCGATCTCGAGGAGAGTAGGTGGTCCAGATACCGGTAGCATCTGATCTCGAGCTCAGATCCGAATTTTTGCTTATTGTATGTTTTTGCTTTGAGTTGATGCTGAAGTGTGTAGAGGTCGATTGCTTTTGTTCATCGTTTTTCTTGTAGATAATAGACAGTGTATTGCAGGAAAGTTCCTCATGGCATGCTCTTCTGTTTGTAGGCAACAAGATGTTCGTGCAACTGAGATCGACAAGGTGGATATGTACCAGTCATATCGACCTGGCGACATTGTTAGAGCTCTGGTTGTATCCTTTAGGGGAGAATGTTGTGTTCTATTTGTTTTCTCTTAGAATCTTGGTCGTTAGCATATGCATGCTTCAAGTAACTTTATTTCCAGAAATTATTCATTTGCTTATTTAGGAACTAGCTTCTAGTCTTGCCCAGAGTATTTGATGCTTTTGACCAGATTGCAAACCTTATATCATGCTAAAGCTCTCTCTTGGTGATGCAAGGGCATACTACCTTTCGACTGCCAAGAATGAACTTGGTGTTGTTTCTGCCCAAAGTATAGCTGGTGAGCTTTCCGTTACTGCCATACCAAATTACTCACCCATTAATTTCAGGATGCAAGTATGCATCGTGCAGAGAGCGTGGGAAATAATTATAGTTGTTCCTCATATTGTATGACCAGGCAGAATTGTGCTAATGCTGCTACCCTTGTTTTGCTCTAGGTGGTACACTGGTTCCAACCAGTTGGACTGAGATGCAGTGTGAATTGACTGGCCAAATTGAGCAAAGAAAAGTTGCCAAAGTGGAGTAGATATTGTTTACTTTGCCTGATAGGAAGGTAATTTGGTTGGTTACAGAGTTGTTTCTCCTTCCAGCCCCATGCTTCAGACTGTTTCAGTTATGGGGTACTCGTACTTAGTTATGTGCCTCAGTTTATTATTGGAAGCAGCTATTAACCAAATTTCTAGTGTATTTGCCTGTAATATATCGACACCCTATACAGTGGCTAGGTGGCTACGGTTAGCCTAGTCGCTCGTATACAAGTTATGCTCCAATGTGGACTCTGCTCTGCACACCAATGAACTGTGTATTTAGCTCACTTTTAATCAGCTTTCAAAAGTTTAGTAGTGCGGCTAAATGTTTGACTGGTCTACCATTCTATCCACTCTATCGTTGCTTTCAAATGTTCATCGCCTCTGAACCGTGACCGGAAGTTTGTGAGAGTATACTCACAGTAAATTCGGTATTCTCACTCTACAGGTCTTGATGGTGTACGGTATGTTTGCTCAACGAAGCTGGGTCCTCCGGACATGATCATTGCCACTGCATTTAGCGCATTAACACTAGCCATGTGGCATTATTTTGACTAGGCTTAAGAGTAATGCAACCATGTATGTTGCATGCTATTTTGACCTTTTTGTAAGATTGTCGCGTTCCAGTCAGCTGATGCTTGGAAACAGTTGAAGTCTTAGTTTGAGGCTATAGATTTGTAATGGAAAAGATGTCATCGGAGTTTCTTTCTGATACGCAAAAAAAGTGTTTCAAAAAAGAGTCAAGTTCTTGTATTGGATAATTTATGGATCGTGATAGTTGCCGCACGTCAAGGCCGAGGGGATGGCAAGCCCGAACATTTTGAGTGGCAAGTTTAGTTAAAGGCCCGAACATTTTGAGTGGCAAGTTTAGTTAAAGCGAGGTGGCAACTTCCGTTGTTAGCACATGGCAATTTCGTAATGACATTTTTTTCTTTCTGTTTTCTTTTTGGATTGTAATTTTAATGTCGGGGAATTGGTACCCGGGTAGGCTAACCCAAGCGGAAGCAACCTTTCAAGACAAGGATGGACCGATTGGGCCGCAGCTGGGCCGAGCTGGGCAGACAAGGAAGATCTGGTGGAGATACGGTGTCGACCTCTCCGCCTATTCCGCGGACAGGGCGACAAGACCGCACCTCCTAGCTCCACTTTTCATCCCCATGCCCTATGGGTCTACAGCATGGGCCTCCGCTCGTAGGATCCGGATCACCCGAAGAGGAGCAGTCGGTGGCCCCAAGCCGGTTAGAGGATGACAGCTGGGCCCAATCGGCAGTGAAGTTACCGATGTACCCCGGGCTCATACTATAAGAGCCCGGATACCCCTCCTGCGTGGGGCACGATCCACTCGGTAGCACCATTACTCACTCTCTCCTCAGTTCATTCACTGCTAGTAGTTACTCCTCAGGGAAGCAGGAGAGAGCCTTGCCCACGGCGGCGCTCACCTTCCCCTGAGAAGATAGAGAAGCAGTTATTGTAGCCAGTTCATTGATATACAAGAGACAAGCGGGAGTAGGGGTGTTATCTCTCCGGAGAGCCCCGAACCTGGGTACATCGTGGTGTCCTCCACCGTGATTGTGCCCAACCCGATTTCGGCACCATCGACATTTCTCTCCCTCGCGTCTTCCCCTCACTTTAGCCATCCCATGGCATCTGACGTTACATATCGACGACAGTTGGCGCCCACCGTGGGGCAGACCGAGGCGTCGACTGGAGTAAAGATCCGGACGGGATTTTCCTCTGCATCAGGCGGTAGCCACGCCTCTGGCCTGATTCTAAGGCGTGGGGCAATCGATTACATGGTAGACTACTCGGCACGGTACAGGGCTGGAGCACCCCTGCCGCCCGGTGTGTCGCTGCAGGTCGGCAGCCACCGCCTCTTCATCGGCAGCTTCCCCGAGGCATATCCTAGGGAGATTCGTGTCTTCTCGTGCACCACAGATCCGCTCTCGACCAGGGCTGCAGTGCAACGCCTGGCAGAGAGGATGGCCGAGTGCACGCTGCTGTCATGATGGCGGGAGCGTCTTCATCAAGTAACTGTGACCCAGCGAGCGCGGCAAGAAGAGCCAAGGAGGCAGCGGAGGCTGCGGAGAGAATCGGCACCAATGCGTTGCGGGATGTGTTATACACACCCGTGAACAGGAATGGTGATCCCGAGCAAGTGCACACAGAGCTGGAGACAGCACGACTCGCTTTGGCTCGCAGGGCCGAGCAGGTGCTGGCAGAAGAGCGCAGGCTGGGAGCCATCACAAGGGAATACAATGCAGCACATGCAGGACCGCGCCGGCCGATTGAGCCCGCAGTCCTGGAAGATCTGAGAAGCCGAGGCAGGGCAGTAAACCAGCAGCCGTCGGGGGCCGAGCAGCCGGAGCGACCAAGGAGGCCGGTGCAACCGGAGCAACCGACGCAGTCGGCATTCATCCAGAGGCCGACATACAGCACGCCGGATAAGAACCTGAGAGCAGCCGAGCAGATAGCACTCGAGCTAGAAGACCTGGAGGGAGATGAGCGGCGCGAGCAGTCGCGCCGAATGCGTGAGCTGTTGGCGGCCGCAAAGGAGCAGAGGCTCGTTGCAATGGATAATCAAAATGCAGGATCCGGGGCGTCGAGAGGAACTGTGAGGCCGAATGCGGGAGCTAGCCAGCGACCGAATGCATCGCGCCAGAACATGCATCAACCCGCTCCATCTCGGCATGAGAGTAAGGTCAGAAGCAATCGGCCACCCCAGCAGCAAGCAGAAGAATTGAAGAGCCAGCAGTTAACAACAGGCGCAACGACATGCCGCAGCAGTCGGCACCAAGACCAGCAATCAGTGCCCGACTTGGCCCTCGCCAAATCGGCCAGAATGATGCAAGGCACCGCATTGAGCTCCTGGAGAAGGAGGCTCAAGAGGATGAAGAAGGAGAAGCTGGCCCATCGTGTTTTGGTCATCGTATTCGGACTGAAAAGTTTCCCAAAGGCTTCACGCTGCCAAGGGACACACCAAAGTACAATGGTTCTGTGAAGCCAGAAGACTGGTTGTCCGATTACCTGACAGCGGTTCGCATCGCAGGAGGCAATCGGCGCGTAGCAGTCCGCTATGCACCTTTGATGCTGCAGGGTTCAGCTCGGACGTGGTTGAACAGTTTGACCAAGGACAGTGTAAACTGCTGGGAAGATTTCACGAGTGCATTTATCCACAACTTCACCAGCACATATAAGCGGCCCAACCTCCCGCGGCAGCTAGCTCTTTGTGTGCAAGGCAAAGATGAGCCCCTCCGAGATTACTTATCTCGGTGGATCAAGCTGAAGAATTCATGCGAAGGAGTCCATGAGATCCAGGCCATTCAGTACTTCACAGATGGATGCCTGGCCGACTCAATGATGAAGCACAATCTGCTCCGCAAAGACTTCACGTCGCTCGCCGAGCTCGTGAAGGTGGCAAATGCGTTCGCTATGTCCGATTCTGCGATGCGCCCTATCCAGCTCGGAGTTGGAGGTGTAATCCAGTCACCAGGGGCTCCGCAGTCGGACACAGGGAACCAAGGCCTTAGTCGGAAGGAAAGGAGAGAGAACAACCGCAACAACAACAACAACCAGCAGAACAACGGCAAGCGCAAGGATGAGCAGCCCGATACACAGTATGGCAGTCGGCAGGTGGCCGCTGTCCAGAACGAAGAAGATCCAGCGGCTGCAGGAGGCAGTCGGAAGATGAGACCAAATGTGACACCCCCGGGACAGATGAAGCCCAATTACACGTTCGAGGATATGCTGGACGCGTCGTGCAAGTTGCACAGCACGCCTGGCAGGCCGTCTGCGCATACCACTCGGCAGTGCGACTTTGTGAGAAGGATTGCGAAGGGAGAAGCTTTACCACCTCCACCCCCACCACCACCCCAGAACAGAGGACCGCCTCAGCAGCAGAACCAGTTCCCCCAGCAAGACGCTGCCTACATGATTTTCACCAGTGAGTCCACAGACAAGGGCAGTCGGAGAGCTCGAGCTCAAGAAGTCAATGCCACCATGCCGCCGATTCCTCAGTTTATGCATTGGTCCGAGTGTCCTATATCCTGGGACAGAGCAGATCATCCCACCATCTTGCCGAATCTGAGCAACTACCCGCTTGTGGTTGACGCTCTGTTCGCAGGACCAAGGTTCTCATGCAAGTTCTCCCGAGTGCTCGTTGATGGAGGAAGCACAATCAACATTCTGTACAGAGACACATTGATCAAGCTGGGGCTCACAGAGAAGGATCTGGAGCGCAGTCGGACGACCTTCCATGGGATTGTCCCTGGATTGTCTTGCACCCCCATGGGTCGCATTCGGCTGGATGTTATATTTGGCATAGAGGAAAACTTCAGAAGGGAGCCGATTTGGTTTGAAGTCGCCAACCTCAGCAGTCCTTATCATGCTCTGTTGGGATTGCCCGCATTTGCCAAGTTCATGATCAACGCACAGCAGACGTACCTCAAGATGAAGATCCCAGGGCCAAACAGCGTCATCACTGTCACCGGGGACTTCAGGAAGTCCCTCGAGTGCACATCCGCTCGCAGCAGTTTGGCTGATTCTCGGGTGATTGAGACGGAGAAGCGTCAGCTCAGCAAGGTGATGGCAATGGCGCAAGCACAGAGCAAGAATCCACTTCCAGTCGGCCCAGCAAAGAGAGTAGATGAGGAATCGGCTTTTCAGTCGACCAAGGACAGCAAGAAGATCGCTCTAGATCCCTCCGACTCAACCAAGTTTGTTGTAGTCGGAGCTGGACTTAGCGATAAATAGGAAAGCGAGCTCGTCGAGTTTCTCCGTGAGAATCGGGACATCTTTGCATGGTCTCCACAAGACATGCCTGGTGTGCCGAGAGAACTCGCCGAGCACAAGCTGCACATTCGGCTAGGCTCGAAGCCGGTCAAGCAACCCCTGAGACGTTTTTCTGAAGATAAGAGAAGGACAATCGGTGAGGAGATTGCGAAGCTGCAAGCTGCAGGTTTCATCATGGAAGTGTTTTACCCCGAGTGGTTGGCGAATCCAGTCCTCGTCATGAAGAAGAACAAGACCTGGCGCATGTGTATCGATTACACTTGCCTGAACAAGGCGTTCCCAAAAGATCCGTTTGCTCTGCCCTGTATTGATCAAGTGATTGATTCTACGGCCGGCTGCGAGCTTTTGTCTTTTCTGGATGCCACTGCTGGCTATCACCAGATCAAACTCGTTGTGGAGGATCAAATAAAAACTGCATTTATAACCCCTTTCGGGGCTTATTGCTATATCACTATGCCGTTTGGTTTGAAGAATTGAGGTGCCACTTATCAGCGCACAATTCAGAGATGTACACACTCTCAACTCGGCAGAAATCTCCACGTTTACGTGGACGATTTAGTGGTGAAGTCGGCAAAGGGAATCACACTGTTGGACGACCTCAGAGAAACATTTGCAAACTTGAGAACTTATCAGATCAAGCTCAATCCGGAGAAGTGCGTCTTTGGAGTCCAGGCGGGCAAGCTCTTGGGTTTTCTCGTTTCCGAGAGAGGAACCGAATGCAATCCCGAGAAGATAGCCGCAATAGAGCGCATGGAACAACCCAAGAACCTGAAGAAAGTACAGAAGTTCACCGGTTGCCTTGCATCACTTAGCCGATTCCTCAGTCGGCTGGGTGAAAAAGCAATCCCGTTGTACCAACTGATGAAGAAGACAGAGAAGTTCACCTGGACCCCCCAAGCAAGCGAAGCATTCCGAGAGCTCAAGCGCATGCTCTCCACCGCGCCGATTCTGGCTTCCCCGATTGAGAAGGAGCCAATGATGTTGTACATTGCGGCAACCAATCGGGTGATCAGTGCAGTTATGGTGGTGGAGCGGCCCGAGAAGGACAAGGCACAACAAATTCAGCGACCGGTGTATTACATCAGCGAAGTGCTCTCGGCATCCAAGCAGAACTACCCTCACTACCAGAAGATGTGCTATGGAGAGTACATGGCAGCCAAGAGATTGAAGCCATACTTTCAAGCCCACCTGATCACCGTCGTCAGCTCGGCTCCATTAGCCGACGTCATGGGAAGCAGAGATGCAACCGGAAGAGTGGCAAAGTGGGCAATTGAGGTCGCCAGCCATGGCATCCAATATGAGCCGAGAACTGCAATCAAGTCACAAGCATTGGCCGATTTCCTGGTGGACTGGGCTGAAACTCAATATATGCCGCAGCTCCCAGGATCGGATTTCTGGCGAATGCACTTTGATGGCTCCAAGATGAAGAGCGGCCTAGGGGCTGGCGTGGTACTTACTTCACCAAGAGGAGATCAATTGCAATATGTGCTCCAGATTCACTTTGCAGCATCAAACAACGTCGCCGAGTACGAAGCCCTTGTGCATGGTATCAAGCTTGCCAAGGAAATCGGTATTCGGAATATCAAGTGCTTTGGTGACTCCGACCTGGTAATACAACAGTGCACAGGCACCTGGGATGCAAAGGACGCAAACATGGCAAGCTATCGTTTCCTGGTGCAGCAGATCAGTGGGTACTTTGAAGGATGCGAGTTCCATCATGTGCCGAGAGCAAACAACGAGGCAGCAGATGCGTTGTCCAAGCTCGTCTCAACAAGGCAAGCTATCCCACCAGGCGTGTCGCTGGAGCACATCAAGAAGCCATCCATCACACCATCCCCAGAATCCGAGTCCATTTTTATCTCGGAGACCGATCTTGAAGCATTGAAGAAGGCAAAAGAAGCTCAACCGGCAAAAATTGCAACCTTGAAGAAGCAGTCCAGCGCCCAAGGTGTCTCGGCAACAGCACCAGGGGCCGCCAATTGCGAGCCAGGGGCTGCCGAATGCCGTGAGAAGAGCAAAGCCAAAGGGAAGCAAGCAGAGGCAATGCCAGGTGGCACAACCTCAGAAGAACCAATGATATCAGAAATTGCCGATTGCAACGAAGAAGCTCCAGCTCGAGACGAGAAGTCAACACCAGGGGCTGCCGAGTGCGTGCCAGGCGCCGCAATCGGTAGTTCAGAGGCAGAGGTAGAAATGACAGAAGTCCAAGAGGCCGAGATCCAGGAGGTCAGTGGCCAAGGAACTGAGATCCAAGAAGAAGTCCCACCCCAGCATGCAGTGGTAATGGTAGTTGTCAGCGCGCCATCATGGGCACAGCCGATTAGAGATTTCCTAGCAGACGGAGTCCTCCCAGAAGACGAAGCAGAATCACGGCAAATCAGTCGTCGATCTTGGGCATACACAATAATCAACAATGAACTAGTGCGCAAGAGTGCAACTGGTGTCTTTCAGAGATGTGTAGAAGAGGACAGAGGCTTGGAGTTTCTCAGAGACATTCATCAAGGTGAATGCGGGCATCATGCATCTGCAAAGGCCATCGCCAGTAAAGCTTTCCGACATGGTTTCTACTGGCCGACTGCGCTTGCAGCGGCTGAGAATTTGGTGAAATACTGCAAGGGTTGCCAGCGGTTCAAGGCAAGAAGTCATCAGCCAGCATCGGCATTGAATACAATCCCAATAGCGTGGCCGTTTGCAGTATGGGGTTTGGACATGGTTGGTCCGTTCAAGAGGGCTCGAAGCGGCATGACACATCTTCTAGTCGCAGTGGACAAGTTTACGAAGTGGATTGAGGCCCGCCCGATCAAAAAGCTGGATGGTCCGACTGCGGTCCGATTTGTGGCCGACATTGTGTGCAGATACGGTGTGCCTAACAGCATCATCACCGACAACGGCACAAATTTTGCAAAGGGTGCACTGGCTCGATATGCATCTCAGCAGTGCATTCGGCTTGATTTGGCATCTGTGGCGCACCCGCAATCAAATGGTCAAGTAGAAAGAGCAAATGGTCTCATCCTCCCGGGTATCAGACCCCGATTGGTGGAGCCACTTGAGAGGGCACCCGGAGCATGGATTGAAGAACTCCCTGCAGTCTTGTTCAGTTTGAGGACTACACCAAACAGGTCGACTGGATTCACTCCTTTCTTCTTGGTGTACGGTTCAGAAGCAGTCATCCCATCCGACATCGAGTTTGATTCACCTCGGCATGCCCTATATACCGAGGAAGAAGCCAAGTTAGCACGAGAAGACGGCGTAGATCTCAAGGAAGAAGCCTGCCTGCTAGCCTTGTCCAGATCAGCGATTTACCAGCAGAAGTTGCGGCACTATCACAGCAAGAAGATTCGTCCTCTCGCATTCCGAGAGGGTGACATGGTGCTCCGTCGAATTCAGAAGTTAGATGGGCAGCACAAGTTGTCTTCACCTTGGGAGGGTCCGTTCGTCATCAGCCGCGCACTCAAGAACAACTCGTACTATTTGGTTGACTGCACCAAAGGCACTCGGCACAAGGACTCGTCGGGAGTAGAAACCGAGCGACCATGGAACGCCGAGCTTTTATGCCCGTTCTATAGTTGAATGGTAGAAATGAATGTATGCCATTCGGCAATCGATAAGTAAAGCTATCATGCCTCTGAAAAAGAGCATTCGATTATCGTTGCGTAATTGTATTCGAAAAGCTAGCCCAAGTCGGCAACGCTTCGTCATACCCGAGACGTGAACAACGCACTCGGGGACTGACTGACCACGAGGTCAAAGACATAGGCCAATGAGGCACGGGGGCTGCAGGCTGACATCTAACTTGGCATCCGGCTCAAGCACAAGTCACGAGAGTGATTGTGGCATTGAGAGGAAGAGCAAGTGGAGCAGCCGGCAGCACGAATGCCCGAGATGCTAGTCGAGGCGCCCTAAAAAGGGCATAGCCGATTAAATAGGTTACCGATTGCGCCACTGACCGGCGCACTGAGCAACCGGCAGCGAGCAATCGGATCCTAACAATGCAGAATCCTTTGCGTTAAAACTTGTCGTGTAAAAAATAAAAACTTATCGAACCTTGGCTGGAAGTCAACCTGTGATCCGGTTGCAGACCGCATGTCGGCAGCAACACGGACAAGGCATGACACCCCAAGCGCAGACCGATAAAGGAAACCGACAAAGACGCAAGGTTGATCGCACAAACAAAACTTGCAACGAGCGGCCAAGTCGCATAGAGATAAGAGGCCTACGGCCGAATAGGTTCGTTACATCGAAACTACACCCAGTGGGTGGCAGCAGAATTAAAACAATGTCTTACAAGCAGCCACGCTGCAAATAGAAATAAGGTATGATGTTGGCAGCGGCGGATGTCATCCTTGGCGTCACGGCTCAAGAAGTCTGGGCGGTCGACGGTGCAGAGCTTGCAGTCGGAATAGTTGCGTCAGCTGGCGCAGTAGTGGCATCTGGCTCCGACTGCGCATCAGAGGATGTGGCCCCAGTCCGCTTGGATCTCGGAGAAGTATGTGATGAACCACTGTCAGAAAGCTCCTCGGCCAGGCCAGAGATTGAAGGTGCAGCGAGCGGATTCCCTCCCTCGTCGAGATACGGAGTGTAGTCGTACGGAGAGAACCAGTTCACCATGGTGCTGGCTAGCCGATTTACCTCGGTGTAGGTCTTCTCAAGCAGGTCGGCCGCGTTTTCTCTGAGGCTATAGAGTTGGGAAAGCTTCACCTGAGGGTACCAGCTCAGCACAGTCTGGAGAGCAGTTTCCGCGCCAGTCCGACCCGCGGAGTTTAGCAAGACGTCGATCCGATGTGGGATGACCCTCAGGAGAGTCCGGGTCTGCTCAGTGGTAGCATTCGGAGCCTCCCCTTTGTAAGAATCCTCTTCGTCTTGTGCTTCAGACTCGCGGGTCTCGGCGGAGGAACCAGCGACGTTTTTCATCTTTTGAAGTCCGACCTTAAGCTCAGTCGACGACCACAGTGATTCAGCAATTTTCAGAATGCCGAGCTTGAATGGCAATGCAACCCTTGATGACAGGAATGCGAGCTTTTGTGCCAATCAAATATTCGTGCCGAGTCCAGACATTGTCTTCAAGTTGGCAGGTCCCTCCGGCGGCAACAGTTTCTTCTCGGGATTTGGCTACGGCCGCGTAGGCGGCTGCTTCAGATTCAGGCCAAGCCTCTGCGTCACGAAAGAAAGTATGAGCAACAAGATAAAAGGGGAAAGCAGTCGGAAAGTGCACTCGGAGGCAGGAAACACTTACCGCTAAGGAGGACGTCCATCTCGGTCATCGTATCGCAGAAGCCTTTGGCTCGGCGGCGCAATCGGGTGGTCTCTTCATAGTTGCGTTTCTCCAGTTCTTCAAATTTGGCGATGTGCTCGTCACGGTCCTTCCGGATGGAGTCTCGGGCGGCAATAGCATCATCCCTCTCAGCTCGCATTGCTTCCCGGGTGGCAACTGCAGCGTCTCGTTCAGCGCGAAGTTCCTCGCCAGCAGTCGCAACAGCAGCCAATTCATCCGAGTGCCCCTTCTTCAGAGAAATCATCTCGGAGCGAAGAGATTGGACAGTCCGGGACATGTCAACTTCCACCCCTTGCAATCGGATCATTTCATGTTTGGCTGTGGCAAGTTCAGCAGTAAGTTCAGCAACCCGACCTTGAAGGCCATCCACTAAGGGAACAGAGACTAGAGGAAGACATAAAGAGGTCAGCACAAGAGAAGTCATCAATCGAAGAGAAGATAAAAGCGATGAGGAAGTCACCTTTCAGCCTGTCGATCTCGGCCAACTGGTGATTGACCTGCAGCTGGGCCTGAGCAAGGGTTCGGAGACTGGCAGCATAGGCTTCAAGGAGCTTCTCGAAGACTTCACGTTTTTCGTCCATAATAACCTAAGAAGAAAATCAAGTCAAACTTTAGAGGCATAGCAGAAAAAAGAAGATCCGAATCGATTGCAAGCAATCGACCCGAATCTCGGGGACTACACCCACCGGAAGAAAAGTCTCCCGATTGGAGGAAGGCAGGAGAAAGGACAAGAATCATAGAAGATCCGAATCGATTGCAAGCAATCGTCCCGAATCTCGGGGACTACACCCAGTGGGTGCGCTTGCGCGCACCCACCGGAAGAAAAGTCTCCCGATTGGAGGAAGGCAGGAGAAAGGACAAGAATCATAGAAGATCCGAACTGATTGCTAACTATCGGCCCGAATCTCGGGGACTACACCTAGTGGGTGCGCTTGCGCGCACCCACCGGAAGGAAAGTCTCCCGATTGGAGGAAAGCAGGTAAGGAAAGTGGAAGAGCTTACCGCATGAGTGTGATCGAGCTGTTGGAGGTCCCGAGCTATTGCAGTGGCAAAGTCGTTCACCCGACTGAGGGCCGTTGTCAGAGAGTCCGGGGAATGGCGTGAAGTGTCGCGCTCGGGGCCAACGTGTCAGGTGCGAGAGTACTCGGCCCGGAACTGGTCCACCGAGCGCATCAGAACTTCCGACGCAGAGGAGGTCGGCGCCGGCACTGAAGTTTGAGTGGCGGCAGCAGAAGCAGCAATGGTGAAGGCTAGTGGCGTCAACGTCACCTGAGGGCCGGAGGTACCCGGTTGTGGTTGCGGCGCAATCGGACGAGCTGAGGCGGAGGTAATCACGGTGATTGGCGGCAGGATCGTCATTGTCGATGGCGCGGACAGTACAACCGGCGGCACAGTCATTGCAATCGGCGGCGTGGACACCATGATTGGCGACGGAGTCGTCACCGTCGGTGGCTCGGACGTGGCAATCGGAGAAGCAGTAGTCACGGCAGTGGAGACCGGGTCAGAGCGGCGTGGCGGAGATGGGGCAATCGGGTCGACCGATTGTGTTCCTCTGCCACCAGTAGCTCCCTGATCAGCTGTACTCTTGGAAGTCTTGGAAGAAAGGGAAGAGGAGGAAGTCTTCTTAACCATCTCAAGGCAGCCTTTCTTGGCAGCACGCTCGGCATCCTTGGAGGAGCGATGAGAAGCATGCGGCCGTTTGTGGATGGCGGCGGCAGATGCAGCAGGCGAGATGACGACGCTAGCACGGACAGGGACGTCGGTGTCGACGTCGTCAAGCCCAATCGGCTCCCTGAAAGAAGAAAGAGGAGGTGAATCAGTATAAGGAAATGCAGTAAAATGCAAGGCGTGAAGATAAAAGCATACCCGACTGTTCTTGGTGCGCCAGAAGGCATCCGGCATCTCAGCGGGACGACATCCAGCGGCGCCTGGGAAATCGGCCTTCGGGTGGCCGTCACCTGAGGTTGTTTGCCCTTGCTGGCTGTCGGCGCTGCCTTAGCGACCTTGCTGGGAGCAACACCAGCGGAGGAGCTGGTTGCCGAGGTGCGCTTAACCGGCGCCTTCGGAGGTTTGGTACGAGGAGCTGCATCAGAACCATCAGCCTTTGAGACACTATCGTCATCGCTCCATTCGGCCAAAAATTGCTCAAGGGAAGGGTCGGGCGTACCCCCTTGAGCTGTCGGTCGGGTGTCGATCCTCTGGGGGTCGGCGGCCTCAGCATCAGCGTCGTCTGCATCTGCAGAATCGGAGGATTCTCCGGAAGACTCGTCGTCGTCATCATCATCGTCACCGGACTCGGCGGAAGGGACCTCACCGTTGTACTCAAAGTCAGCGGGGTCGTCTTCTGCGCGGTCGGGGGCATACGAGCCGGCCACCTGGCCGTCTTCCATCAAATCGGACCGGATGAAATGCTGGGAAAGAAGATGAAAGTAATCAGAGAAGCTAAGAAGAAAAAGCAATCGAAAGAAGAAAGCAATCGGAGCATACCACAGGCGGTTTCTGTTGGTGAGTGAGGCAGTCAAGCCCGAAGCGGAAGGGGTCAGGCAAAGGACTAGATGTCATAGCCTTTACCCTGGCGCAGAGGTCTTCTTTCTTCACCCGCCACGTACAGAGCCGAGTGGGGTCTCGAGGGCCAGATATATCGCAGATGCGGTGCACTCGGCGCTGCAGAGGGAGCACTCGGACTTGAAGCCAAGCGGCTACAAGGTCAGTCGGGAGAAGTCCTTCTTGTTCTAGCTGGGCGATCCTGGCAACCTGGGCATTGACATCGCAATCTCCGACGCCATACTTCAGCGACCACTGGTATTTTTCAGTCGGCCGGGCGAGGGAGAACTCGGGCAGATTCAGGAGATCGGGACCTTGATTAGGTGACTTGACGTAGAAAAATGAGGTCTGCCAATTCTTGCATGATTGGACGATCTCGGGACTCTTGTACCTCGGCTTGCCGGCTGCGACAAGGCAACTGCCGCAGTCGGTCATATCAGTCGGATACTTCGGTTCGCCGCCCTCAGTGGAAGACGGCACCACAGCTCCCGTCCGAGCATTGTGAGCTCGGAGGTTGAAGAATCGCTTCCAGAGAGCAACGCTTGGGTGGCAGCCGAGATACCCCTCGCAGAGTGTGACGAAGCCGGAGAGGATCATGATGAAGTTGGCTGCAAGGTGATGTGGCTGCAGTCGGTGGAAGTCGAGGAACTCGCGGAAGAATGTGCTGGCGGGAAGGCCGAATCCACGCTCAAAGTGAGAAAGGAAGACAACACTCTCGCCAGCACGCGCGTTGGGCACGACCTCAGCGCCGGGGACGCGCCATTGGATCTCAGCTGGCATCTTCCGGGCGCGAATTAGAGACTGGACGGCGCCGGCGGTGGCTGTCGAGCCTTTCCAGCATCCGCGGCTCGCCTGAGAGACATCTCGCCGTGGCGCCATGGCGTTCGCGGGCGGTGAAAAGAAGAAGGACGAGGAGTGCGAGAGCAGCGGTGAGAAGTTACCGCGGAGGCGGAGGAGCGCGCGGGTCCGTGGCCGGAGCAGGTCCTGTGCGCAGAGGTCAAGTCGTAGGAGCGGCAGGGAGCTTCGAGCGGAGCGGCAATGGCGCAGGAGAGAAAGAGCTGGAGGAGGAAGATGGCGTCTGGGAGAAGGAAGAGGCAAAGGCCCTCCCCCGTGGCTTATATGGGCGGCGGGGGAGGGGAGTGGGATGTGTTTGCGGCCGTGTGGCTCGGTGTAGCCTAGCACATAGGAAGACCAACCGACAGATCGGCGCAAGGAATCCTGGCGCGGGAGGCGAGGCGTGCGACGTGGGGGTCGAGACCTGCAGTTACGTCAAGTCGCGCGTGGGTCGTGGGTCCCGGCTCATTGACCGTATCCCGGGAGAATCGGAGGTAACCGTTGGAATGTAATCGGCGAAGGATTTTGTTCTCAAAAAGTGAAGACACGAATTGGAGGCGACCCAAATCCAATCGGACGAAATGTCGGCTAGCCGAGTGTGATCTCCGAGTCGGTCGACGAACTCGGAATGACGCACCCGATGAGGCCATAGCAGTCGGAAGATATCGAAGAAAGATTGAAAACTGCAAAGGCCCCGCGGTCAAATGACCGTGGGACCTTTACAGCTTTAGGGGCTACTGTCGGGGGATTGGTACCCGGGTAGGCTAACCCAAGCGGAAGCAACCTTTCAAGACAAGGATGGACCGATTGGGCCGCAGCTGGGCCGAGCTGGGCAGATGTACGGCCGATTGCTCCAAGGCAATCAGCCGTACCAAATGCCAGCAGTCGGCCCAGGCGCAATCGGTCCACCCTTCTTTCACCAAGACGATCATCCGATTGGTCCGCAGCTGGGCCGAGGTAGGCACCTGGAAGGCCGATTTCCCAGAGCAATCGACCTTGCCAAGAACCACCAGTCGGCCCAGGCGCAATCAGAACAACCTACTACCCTTGGAGAAAGTTGACCCCGACGCCAGTCGAGGGTACGATTACGAGGTCATAAATGCACAATCCCGAGATATCGGGGTGGCAGGAAGGCCAAGTCACGTCGAAGATTTGGTGGAGATACGGTGTCGACCTCTCCGCCGATTCCGCGGACAGGGCGACAAGACCGCACCTCCTAGCTCCACTGTTCATCCCCATGCCCTATGGGTCTACAGCATGGGCCGCCGCTCGTAGGATCCGGATCACCCGGAGAGGAGCAGTCGGTGGGCCCAAGCCGGTTAGAGGATGACAGCTGGGCCCAATCGGCAGTGAAGTTACCGATGTACCCCGGGCTCATACTATAAGAGTCTGGGTACCCCTCCTGCGTGGGGCACGATCCACTCGGTAGCACCATTACTCACTCTCTCCTCAGTTCATTCACTGCTAGTAGTTACTCCTCAGAGAAGCAGGAGAGAGCCTTGCCCACGGCGGCGCTCACCTTCCCCTGAGAAGATAGAGAAGCAGTTATTGTAGCCAGTTCATTGATATACAAGAGACAAGCAGGATTAGGGGTGTTATCTCTCCGGAGAGTCCCGAACCTGGGTACATCGTGGTGTCCTCCACCGTGATTGTGCCCAACCCGATTCCGGCACCATCGACATTTCTCTCCCTCGCGTCTTCCCCTCACTTTAGCCATCCCATGGCATCTGACGTTACATTTAACTTTTGAAAAACCTTAGGCGGGGGAGCTTCCCTAGATATTGTTTGATCTTCAAAAAGAAATGTATCAAGTACAACAAGGATGAATAATTCGTTTTGAGGCTCCCGACCCTCCCCCCACCCCACCCCCCGCCTCACACACACACACACACACACACACACACACACACACACACACACCGGCCACTCTGGGGAGACTAGCCGTCGGTTTCCCTTGTCGGCGGCCCCATTCTTCAAAGGTGGCGTGGGGGATTCATGATGGACGGCTCTCACTCGTGAGTGCGTGAGACACTGCCTTGGGGAGGGAAGTGGCTTCGATGGCTGGTGGCAGAGGTGCACGGGAGGTCGTGGTGACATGGATTGCAAGGTGGCGATGCTCCGTCCTGTTTGAAACATGTTCAAGAGACGATAATAAAATTTATTATTTATTTTCACATTTATAACTAATGTTTATATTTTAGGATTATAATTGCAATGACTATGAATAGAAGATTAAAAAAACACATTTGCATGTGTGGAAACATAAACACAAAGAAGTTTCTACTCTAGCCTCTATTATTGGATCACGTGTAGGTTTTGGTTGATCGTATGGCATTGACATTGTGACAAGGACGTCGATCACAATGAAAACATAATCATAAGAAGAATAATGATGTTGAATGGGCCCAATTTTGAGACCACATAGTAACGACGTCATAAATCATATCATATAACTAGAAGATTACCCCGCGCGTTGCAGCGGATATTTCCATAAGAACTCTACAATGGATGAAGTGGATAATTTTTGAATAGCTAAAAATAGATTATGTGTATATCTTGTATGTAGATTGTAGACATCGACTATTATATTAATAAATGTTGGTAGAGATGATATGAACAATTGCTTGGTTGATAGATAAAGTGATGTTCATACACCCGCGTGTTGCGGCATAATTTTTTTTAAGGATTTTATTGTTAAACAAAATGAGTTACAGATGTATGAAATATGAAGTTTTTGTTATAGACGCATGCAAGATTCAGTTGATCACAATAGTCTATATCTCTATAAGAACTTTGCAATGTAAATTGAAAAGCTATAAGATGCATGTAAATAAAATTGGATGACATGAACAAATGATTGGCTAAAATAGTGGGTGATGTGGATAAATTGCATGTTCATATAGATAACATAAATTCATCTTAGTATCACATGGACAAATGATTGGCTATAGTAGTGGATGATGTGGATAGCTTGCATGTTGAGATAGACACTTTAAATGCATCTTAGTGGGGTTTTATCTTATAAGAGATATAGATTGTTATCATATACAATTTTTCTCAGACTATGAGAATATCAAGTTATCATATGGTGTTCATTAACTTGGAGAAGGCCTACGATAAGATACCGCGAAATGTCATGTGGTGGGCGTTGGAAAAACACAAAGTCCCGACAAAGTACATTACCCTCATCAAGGATATGTACGACAATGTTGTGACAAGTGTGCGAACAAGCGATGGCGACACTGATGACTTTCCAATCAAAATAGGACTGTACCAGGGGTCAGCTTTGAGCCCTTATATTTTCACATTGGTGATGGATGAGGTCACACGGGATATACAAGGGGACATCCCATGGTGTATGCTCTTCGCAGACGATGTGGTGCTAGTCGACGATAGTCGGGCGGGGGTTAATAGGAAGCTGGAGCTGTGGAGACAGACTTTGGAATCGAAAGGTTTTAGGCTTAGTAGAACTAAAACTGAGTACATGAGGTGCAGTTTTAGTACTACTAACCATGGGGAAGAGGAGGAAGTTAGCCTTGAGGGGCAAGTGGTACCTCAGAAGGACACCTTTCGATATTTGGGGTCAATGCTGCAGAAGGATGGTGATATTGATGAAGACGTTAGCCATCGAATCAAAGTTGGATGGCTAAAGTGGCGCCAAGCTTCTAGTGTTCTCTGTGATAAGAGAGTGCCACAAAACCTAAAAGGCAAGTTCTATAGAACGGCGATTCGACCTGCGATGTTGTATGGTGCTGAATGTTGGCCAACTAAAAGGCGACATGTCCAACAACTAGGTGTGGCACAGATGCGCATGTTAAGATGGGCATGTGGCCACACAAGGAAGGATCGGATCCGGAATGATGTTATACGGGAGAGAGTTGGGGTGGCACCAATTGAGGAGAAGCTTGTCCAACATCGTCTGAGATGGTTTGGGCATATCCAGCGTAGGCCTTCTGAAGCGCCTGTGCATATCGGGCGGTTAAGGCGTGCTGATAATGTTAAGAGAGGTCGGGGGAGGCCAAACTTGACTTGGGAGGAGTCTGTGAAGAGAGACCTGAAGGACTGGGCTATCAACAAAGATCTAGCTCTGGACAGGGGTGCGTGGAAGTTAGCTATCCACGTGCCAGAACCGTGATTTGGTTACGATATCTTTTGGGTTTCAGCTCTAGCCTACCCCAACTTGTTTGGGACTGACAGGCTTTGTTGTTGTTGTTGTTGTTATGAGAATATCAAGTTACTTCATGAGTGGCAACAATTATGAGTTTTCATGTACATCAGAAAGTGTGTCTCGTGGCTGTGATAGCTGAGACCGGGATATACTCCTTCACGATGAAGAGATCTTTCTTAGGGATTATTCGATATTGCGGTATCCATTATATTCTGGTTAGACACAATGTGATTTAGTCATGCGGCGACCTGGGGAGCGTTTATCTTCAACGAGTTATGTTGGTTCGATCTCGGCAAAGCCATGTGCCATATGGCATGCGTCGTCTCCATCCCACCTCTCAAGTGATTTTTTTTTCTACCGAGTCCCCTGTTTAGGTCCTAGCAATATGTTCATTGAGTTTTCAGCCATTTATTCTCGACAACATTGCCTTTGGCTGAAGGGCGTGGATCGAATACCCTAAGCCGAGAGTTGAACTCGACAAACTGTGTGCCGAGTTCAAACTGGCTTTATCGATTTCTTTTAAAACTTAGAAAATCTATAAACTCAAGTAGTGATGCCCCTTTGTCGTGCCTCACACAATAACTATGTTCCTCTATTTTGATTTCTCTCTACTATCTATGATACGATGCATTTCCACGCAGAGTTTACAGGATGTACCCGCTCCAAAATAAATACAGTACAAAATTAGGATGTCCGTTAAAAAAAATACTTAGGATGTAGATTCTGTTCCTCCATCTTCCTTTGGCCTCGCATGCCTTCCCGTTCCCCCAATCCCACCGGCCACTGCCGACCGAGCAGTCAGTCGAGTTGGTACAGCCACGGATGGAGGCGGGAGCGTGGTTCGACAGTAGCAGTAGCTGGGGCGCGGCACGAACGCCGACGCCGCTGCTCCGCCTCCCCTTCACACGGCTAGCGGTCCGCCGCCCGCCGGCGCGGCGACGAGCCCGTGGATGGATCCATCTCGTTTTCTCCTCTCCGAGGCGGCGCGGTCGCCAGGGGCCGTACGGAGGGAGATCTAGGTACGGTTCTCATCTTTCCCCTGATAATTGTTTTTCCTCGACCTAGGATTTAGGATAATAAATCCAGACCTCGACACTCCGTAACAACACTCCTTCCCTCGCGGTAGTCGCAGTCCTCATCGGCATAAAGTCTTCCTTAGCTCGACAATGTCGATGTGCCATCACGTGTTCTTTGATGCCATTCTCAGGTTTTGGTCACCAGCGTCCCGAATCTCCACCGCCTAATTAGTGTCAAGTGTGATTAGTTAATTGAGCTACTGTGTCATATTCAAGGGGCAATTGGCCGGAATTGTAAATCTGATATGTAGCTGTCAGTCGCACCCAAAGGGCATCGTGCCTAGCCAGATCCGTGTAATTAGCTGAATGAAGCGTGCAATGATGCACATAAATATGTTAAACAAAGAGACGCTGCTTAGTCGCTGTGCTCGGTCTTCAAACTAGGCACAGCAGGCACCCACCCCAACGCGTACATGTGGGAATGCGCTTACGAATCAGGATAAATATGAACCTGCAGTGCTTATCCTTTGCGTATGGCCAGGATATGCTGCTAGCATAATCACCCATTCACACGTGTAGACTCCAGAGTAGACTATATTAGCCGTATGTACTATTTTGTGGTGCAGCTGTCATTACACATTCATTACATGTGTACAGTCGATTATCATTACCTGTATGTACTACTAGTACACATGTATACAAATGGAAGTCATCTATTTTAGAACTAAGGGAGTATATGGGAATGCAATGACAGTTACATTCCCATATAGTTTTTTGTATGGCAAAAAAACTACTCCCTCCGGTCCTTTTTACTCCGCGTATTAGGTTTGTCTTAAGTCAAACTTTATAAAGTTTGACTAAATTTATATTAAAAACTATTAACATGTACAATACTTAATATATGTACTATTAAACTACATTTCACGATGAATCTAACCATATAGAGTTGGCATTGTAAATGTTGATACTTTTTCTATAAGTTTGATCAAAGTAGAGATACTTTGACTTTGGACAAAACTTATATGCAGACTAAAAAGGACCGAAGGGAGTATATGGGAATGCAACTGTCATTGCACATTCATCATGCATGTCTAGAGTCTACTCAAATTTCTTTCCTCTGAAAATGAGGGCAGCTTCCTGCCCGGTCCATGCACGCATCCTTTAGTCAACTCAATTATTTGCTAATTAATAAAGATGCATCCGGCAAGATTAGCTAAACTACTCCTAGTCAGAGTGTGTAAGTTAATCATATTTGGATGCAGATCTGGATCTCACCGCATTACCTCTCTGCTATGATGGATATACCACACCCCCTCCCTCATAAGAGCTTCAGAAGACTAGGCAACATCTGAAACACGTTAACACACTAGGGAGCTGAAGTGCTTCACTCCAGGTAATTGCTGCCAGCTTTTTCCCTTTAACCTCTGTTTATTGCTTAACTGTGTTTAGGATGTTGTCCTGGTTCATCATATCGCAGCTTGATGCAGTGCTGCCAACTTGTTACAGTAAATTTCCTACCTTCTTTGTCCTGCAAATGTTTGGTTTATGCATGGAAGAGATATGCTTTCTCTGTTTCTTAATATCTTACAGAGAATTGTTAGTATTTCAAAATATAGATCTGCTGATTCGAGAAAATAAAAAAGAGCTAGGCTAGTTATGGATTAAGCTTATGGCAGGCATCATAGTTTTTCAAGATATTTACATAATAGAAGATGATCTAGTTTGGTCTAGTTAGGGCATCTCTAGCCGATCTCTTAAAAGGTTATAGTGCCTTATAATTTCATTTTACTTCACTAAACCTTACCTAGGCGACCCCTCAAAACCTATACCGTCTTATAATGGTTTCTTCAGCCCTATCTCGATCCTTATATTTACTCCTCCAACTCTATGGTGGAGTAAAATTTGTGACCTTTTTACGATTGCGCCATCCGCACTCCAACGTAGCTGCACCCCTAAATCAGCCAGTGCATGCAGTGCCTCGTCCATGTCGTCCAGCTTGTCCTTGGGTCGACAGCCTGCACGGGTTACTCTCCTCATCTGCACTGCATGTCGTACTGCACACGGAGTATGCAAGCGTGTGGTGTGGTGCCGTACTTCTGCCGGCCGCACCCGGCGACACGCGTCAGGTAGCTGCACTGCATGCACTGCGCCGCCGTGATGCTTGCGCTGCACTGCGTGCATTGCACCATCGTGGCTGGACCTCTGGGGCCGCAGTTCATGTTTATGCTGCTCGACGTAGAGGTGGGGTGGTTCGGTGAGACGCATCTCAAAAAAGCCTATGGCAACGTGTTGTATTGGGTGTCGCCAATGATCATCGCTGATGTGGTGTTTGACGCATAGAAAGTGTTCGACGAAATGTCTAAGTTAATTATAGGTCTTACTGTACCATATTTAAGGGATCAGCTAGATCCGACCTAACTTTAGTGAAGTATAAGAGAAAAGGTGTTTTACTTCACTATGTTATACGGGATCGGCTAGAGATGCCCTTAATGACCTCATAATATTAATCTAATGCGCATGCTCTTGTTTAAAGCTCGGACACCTGTGGTGCCTTTATATAACGAGTACCGATGGATCACCAATCTAGTATTACACGTAAAGACCTGGAGAGCATGCTACTTGCTGAAGACTTGGAGCCCAAGGCCCTGCCATTATCACTTTTAGCCGAAATTACAAATGATTTCTCTAAACAGCAGGAAATTGGGAAAGGTGGTTTCGCTGTGGTCTATAAGGTATGTATGGATAAAAATCTGTCTGTCTGGTTCTCACTGATTAAAGTTCATCCGAAATGCAAACTCAAGTTGATGCATGTATGCTCTCACTAATAAAAATGCATCTCGCGGCTGCAGGGGAATCTTAAGAATGGGGCGGTCGCTGTAAAGAGGTTGTCCAATACGTACTTGTACGAGGTCGCATTCCTCCGAGAGGTCGAGTGTCTCATGAAGGTGAAGCACAAACATATAGTACGATTCTTGGGATATTGCATTGACACTCAAGGGAATGTGCAATCCTACAAAGGCAAACTTGTCATTGCTGATCTACAAAAAAGATTCCTTTGTTTTGAATATCTACCAGGAAGTCTTGATGGTTATATCAAAGGTAGGATCATGTGGTGTGTAACATTTCTCTCCATCTTTATTTTTCATTGAAGACTACTTGGCTGAAGCAGGCTACACATAAAACTGAAACTATTTACCATGCCGTACAATATGGCACATTCAATAATTAAAGAACATGATGCATCTCAAATATGTATTAAAGCCCCTTACTATCTCCCATATGTAGATGCATCTGGTGGGCTAGATTGGAGAAAGCGCTATCGAGTAATAAAAGGGGTATGTGAGGGCTTAAATTATCTCCATGAGATAAATAATATTGTGCACCTAGATCTAAAACCTTCGAACATATTGCTGGATGAATTTATGATACCAAAAATAACTGATTTTGGTCTTTCGAGGTCTTTTGGGAAAGAGCAAACCCAAATCATTACTACAAATGTGGGTGGAACAATGTAAGTTTGCTAAATCTATTGTAAGCTAAATCTTTAGTTATATGATTATATTACAATATGGGTTGATCTCATCATATATATTTTCATGCAGAGGGTATTTAGCACCGGAATTGTATTTAACACCGGAATTCACCACCAATGTAATCACATATAAACTTGACTTGTATAGTCTTGGTGTCGTAATCTTGGAGATATTGACCGGAAAGAGGGGATGTCAAGCTGTCGATGACGTAAGCACAATTAATTTATGTCATGTTTTGAAGTTAATTAAGTCTTGAATTTTAAATTATTGACTTTAGACCTTAATTTTGCACAATGTCATCTTCTTTTTCCTCGATTTTGCACATTGTTCCAAAATTCGGCCAGTTAATCGCTACTCGGTGGGTCACTGAATAGCCAATTAACCGATTTATCGGCCGATTACTGGAAAATCCGGCTGATTAACTGGAAAAATCATCTATTTATTGCTATTCGACACCCGACCGAGCATACACCAGTTAACGAATTCTTGAACAATGATTTGCATTGTTTATCATTTGTGAAATTGTATATCTAGTATACTGCAAAGGAACAACCATGAAACTAAAATTTACGGGGGTAAAAGTAGGAAAATTTTAGCTAAGGGTCTAAAGCCTTTGAAGCTAAATTATCACAAAACATGCTTTCGCTTCGCTTTATATATAAAGCACGAATCACAAGTACACTGCCGAATGAATCGTGATGATGAGGAAGCCCTCAAAAAAGCAGAGCCTAGAAAAAAGGGACAACATACATCGGAACGGCGACGTCGTAGAGCAAGAGGAAAGTATAATACCTACACCCATGATAACCACCATCTAAGTTCCACAACCATGCCCTCAAGAGGGAAAACTTCGCAAAATGTCACCATCGTCGGGTTCGACGAAGCGGATAGAGATTTTTACCAGGAACCTGGACCAGGGAAGCAAACCGCGACAACATCCTCAAGAGGAAAGCGGCACCCGCGGGTGTCATCCCCGTTGATGGTAGCGTATAGGGCTTTCACCCGGTTGCTTCCCTCTGTCACGAATGAGCAATCATCACCGTAATAGAGCCAAAATCTCCAAAACCAGCTCTGGACCCCTCACCTGCCAAAGACAAAGTAAGCGCCAGGGCCTCCCAGCGCAACACCTCTCGACACCCACACGCTCAAGAAGCGTCACCACCATTGCTACGTGAGGGCCTATCGGGTTGCCCACCACCCGAGGTCACTTCCCCGACATCCCACTCCGAACCACTCGTTGATGCCAAACACGCAAAGGCCACCGCCCGGACGAGAGGCATACACCAACCCTCGGGTCCCATCATATGATAGGCTGGAGGGGGGGGGGGCATAGCTGGGCAGCGATGCTGCCACAACTGCCCAACGAGAAGGCAATGGATTGTGTGTGAGAAAAGACCCGTCTGGAGCAAGGGTGGGCTGTCCAACTCCCGCACCCGGGTTAGGGCCACCGGCCAACTGCATGTAGCAATGCCAGATGGCGCGACGGCCATCACCCCGTCAGATCCAATTAAAGCACTCGGGGGCTCGAGCGCAGACTCCCTCCGAGAGACGCTATTTCGCTTACGCGACGACACCTAAAACACTCGAGGGCTCGAGCACAGACTCCCCCCAAGAGACGCTATTTCGTTTACACGACGACACCTACAACACTCGGGGGCTCGAGCAAAAACTTCCCCCGAGAGACATTACTTCGCCCGCATAACCTCACTCAAAATTTTTCGCATCAGCACAATCTATTTCCCAAAGATAAGGATAAAGCAGACATCATACAGAGCAACTTCTTAGTCTTCACCCGATCACAAGTGATCACCTAAAGACTCGGGGGCTACTCCCGTCGGGAGCGCTGCCGCGCACCCGATGAAAATTTGGACCAACAGTGCAACAGTAAGAAGGGCCAGCATGAATGAATAAAGCTCAAAGTCTATGTCAGACTCTACAAGTCGAACGTCGCCTCGGGGGCTACTCCTATCGGGAGCGCTGTCGCGCACCCGATAGCATTACAAAGGACTCGAAGGCATTTTCCATTACAAAGAACTCGAAGGCAGTCTCCATTACAAAGGACTCGAAGACAATTTCCGTTACAAAGGACTCGAAGGTAGTTTGTTTTCCAGATTCAGATTCAAAATTAAAAAAATTAATAGTGACGCATTTTCAGAATGCGCCACCCCTAAGACCTTATAGGTGGCGCATTAATGCGCCACCCCTATAATGTGCCACTAAACAGAAAAAAAGGACGTCAGTAAAAGGGTATTCCCTAGTAGTGCGGTCTGCCATAACACCCCATCAAAGCCGATGACCGCGAGTTCTTTTAGGTTGCATTCACGATTCTTGGTTTCAAGAATCTCTCAAAACCAAAAGAAGTACATTTCTTGACAAATACATAAGATGAACATACATGAACATGGAGCGACTCCAAGGTAGGTGTGCCAACAAGTAGGCGGAGAATCCAGAATGTGTCCCACTTCATTGGAGTGTTTGCAATGAATAGTTTTTTCAGATGATCGACCCAGTTGACAATGACATCTGTTTTTTAATCCATATCTGCAAAAAAAAAATATGATAATTACATGTGAAGGCACCCAGATAAGAATATTAGAAGAGGAGAAACAAGAATCTCAACACCAAATAATAAGAATCTGGACTGACCACATATGAACTGAAGGTCTTGATAAACTCTCACGTAAAGTTTATGCAGTATGCAATATGCACAGTCTGTAAAGAAAATCTAGTGTTATTCTCATATATGCACATTTGTAAAAGAAATTCCAGTATTTGTTCAAACAAATTTATGTTTCTCAGCTCCATCAGTGTCATCTACAAATTGCCACTATAGATATAATAGCATAGTGTCATCTACAAATTTCATAGTGCAAAACATCCAAAGTTCCGCACCCTTATGTCAGGGTTAGAACACCTCTCAACTACAAACTCAATCACCTTATTCTTGCTTGCTCCCAGATAACAAGGTTAAATATCCCGTCCATAGGAGTAGGGACCATAGGAGTAGGGACTATGCTGGCAGATATTTCAAATGTACTGTGTTTTACACTTCACAAACGGGTAATTATCAACAGTTAGATTTTACAGGCAAGTCCATAGGGATTTCACAAGCTTAAGAACAACACGGCTACACCAGGTTGTGAAATTTGATTAGGTCTTCTTTCGCTCATACAGGAGGTTGTTGAGTTTAGTCCTCCAGAACAACATAGCTACGATATATATGAACCAATGAAATTTCTAAACCATGCATATCATTCACAATGGAGTAATAAGGAAATATTGGGAAACTGATGGGTCTATTTAGGGATTGATCGGTCCACTTTGCTACTGGATCTGTGTGGCACATATGGTTGCACTAAAATGGTAAAAGATTTCTGTAGATGATATGAATAAAATATTTGCAAGAAATTCAGTAAAAATCATCTTGCTCTTTGTCATTATTCCATTTTATGTCTAAAAGCATGCCCAGATTCAACCTAACAACCTAACGTAGATTCACCTTGCTAGACCTATGACTCCACAACAGAATGAAGAGAATTTGAGAGCATCTCCAGCCGTGCCCCCAAGAGGACCCCAAGACGGCGCTATTTGCGCCGGATGGAGCAAAATCACCAAGCCGCACCCCCAAGAGCCCAAATAGCGCCGGATTGGGCCGAAATTGAGTTCGGCGATCCCAAGCCAAACCCGACGCGCTGGGGTCGCTTGGGGTCGCCGGATGAAAGCGCGCGAACGGAAGGAAAGCGCGCGCGATTTCGCGCGCACCTCGCGCCGCGACCCACCTGTCGGCGTGTGAACACGCGTCGTCGTCATCCTCTCGCCTCGGCTTCCCCGCACCTGCCGCCGCCGCAGGGAATCAATGCGTCGCCTGTGACGAGTCCAATCGGCGCAGAGAGCATCAATGCGGCGCGTCGAGATACCCAACGGTCCGTCGACCGCGCCGCCGCCTGTCGTCGTCTTTCCCACGCGGCGTGCTCATCCTCTCTCCTCGTCTTCCTCGCTCCTGACGCCGCCGCAGGGGAATCAATGCGGCGTCGGAGTCTAGTCCAATCGCCACTGCAGTGGGAATCAAACGCCGCGGAGTAGTCCAATCGCCGCCGCGCGTTCGCCGCGTGTCCCCGCCGCATGCACCCCCGCTGCTATATAAAGTGGGCTCGCCGTCGAGGGACACCACGCACTCTGCTCCTCCTTTCCTCCCCTCTCGCCGCAATCCGCTCGCCATGGACAATCACCGCAACATGAACGGCATCCGCCGCGCCCTCACCCACGTTGAGGCGATCCTCCTGTCCCAGGGGAACTATCCCTGCCCGGCGAACATGCGGATACCGCGTGGCTGGTTGCTCAATGCCGCCGGCGTGCCGGTGCCGCCGCTGCCTCAAGGCGCGCAGTTCGACCGGGAAGTCCTCGCCATCCGCGCCACAATGACGGAGGCCGAGCTCGCTGACCCAGCGAACGCGGCGGGCAACTTCGCCCGCTGGATGGCGCACTTCGAGGAGCGCCGCAACCAGGCGCTCGCCTCCACCGAAGGGCTGGAACCGGTGTCGGGCCCGATGAACCGCCTCGGCCGGATGCTGTGGTGGAGCCCCGAGGAGCGCACGCTCCTCAATGTCCTCTACCACGTCCAGGACGGCAACGAGCCGCACCTCGAGTACCCGTGAAGGGACGGCGGCGAGCGGCGTCGGCGGCGGCGAGCAGCGTCGACGGTGCCGCAGGAGGCGGCGACCTAGTAGTTTTTTATTTCCTACCTATGTAATAAATTTAGACCGAACATTTATAAATTTCGCTGAAGTTCGACTATATTTGATGAAATTTGGCCGAACTTGGGGGTATCTTGGGGCCGCGGCTGAGTAGCTGGGCCCCCCAAGCTGTTTTCGCTGCCCAAGCGGCGCTAAAATAGCGCCAAAAATCTCCTTGGGGGGGCGAACGGCTGGAGATGCTCTGAGGGGAGAAGAAGAGGATGGGTAGGGCACTTACTTCCGGTGGGTGTCGAGGCTGTCAGACGATTACTCTTGGGCCGCGGAGAGAGCCACCGCCGACGCATCGAGGGAAGCCGCTGGGTAGCGAAGAGAGGCGTCGTGGCAAGCAGATGCCCATGATGCGTCAAGGAGGGGTCTCAAGGTGTCGTCCAGATCAGGGGTGTACACGGCGAGAGGGCATTATCTCATCTCTTCGTCGCTGTGGGATGGCGGGGTTAGGGCGCGCGTCCTGGCAGGGTAGTGGCGGGCCGGCGGGGATGGGGAGTGACGACGGAGACGGGGCGGGGGTCGGCGGCGCCAGGGGAGTGGCGGCAGGGATGAGACAGGGGTCGGTGGCGGCATGGGAGTGACGACGGGGATCGGGCGGCATCAGGGAACGGGAGAGATTTTTTTTTGCGCGAGATTAGATTAGACGGCGAAGCGTTTCTTTTTGCGGGACGGGAAGGATTCGGAGTGTTGTGTCCTACAACACGGGATGAATTTCGTTCGTTAAATGAATAAACATTTGACGTATGAGATTAATTGTTTTAGCCTTTTTTATGTTTTTTATATTAGTAGTAGATGTTGGTTCCCCATACACCATCGCCCTCTTGTTGTCTTTCAGTGCACCGGCAAGGATCTCACTTGCGCTTGTGGTTCCTTTGTTTACCTGGTAACAAGTTCAACTGTTCAAAGGTTGCTTCTTGTGATGCATATATTGATATCATTGAATCTCTCATTGAATTCTTGTAAGCAAAGGTAGCTTGTACCAGGAGTCCAGGACAACTAAAGGTTTTGATGCAGCAATCGTGCTAGCTCCATCTGCCTCAGCAATCGTGCTAGCTCCATCTGCCTCATAAATGTCACGCACACCACGGCTATCACATATATATACAATGACACCCTTGTCCATACTGATAAAGCATGAGTAGTGTAAAACTCTACTCAATTTAGCAAGCGATTTGATTCAATATGGAAAAAATAGAATGAATTGAGATATCAGTTTTCAGTTCAAAATTACGACACATTATGGTAATAACTTTGGCATAAAGATGCTCACTTTGTCGATGTTGGTGCGCCAGCGCGCGTCGGGTTTCCTAGCGTGCCTCACGGCTAACCCTGAACCGCCAGATAGCATGAACGCCGACGGCACACATCCATGAATTTGCAGAAGAAAAAATGGAACAATTATCGGTGGGGAAAGGCTCCCCACCTGAATATATTACTCAAAGAGTCTTCAAGCACAGACCGTGTTATATTAGAGCAAGGATCGCGAGGAGAGGTAATTCTGCCAAGACATGGCAGCCTCTTTACACGCAGGAGTCTTAAGACGGTGAGAGCAGAGAGAGAAGTCTTAATACCAAGACATGACAAGACCAGGAGTCCTAAGTCTCAACTGTCCAAAACAATGTAACATCTCTTTGCTGCATAAAAATATGAAAAATACTTGAACAAAAAATGGTCTTAATTACATTCAAGATTCAAGAAGCTTAGAAGCTCGACCAATGAAAATATGAACCACCTAGATTCTATCACATCAAAATTGCAAATTCATGTGTTCCGGTGCTGTCAGCAACCTGATCCCTGATATACGCAAAACCGGATCACTGCACTATAGATTGACTGCAGAAAATATGTCACTGGATTCTTCTTCATGCAAAATAATAGTCCAACTTGTACATTGGGAAGTTTACAGTGACAAGTATAGACAGTTTTTTCGACATGGTGAAATTGGAACTCTGTACAGATGTGAACATATTTTTACCGTTCGAGATAACCAGGTGTCAACAAAATGAATTAGATCAGTGACGCACCCCAACCTATAGAAACTCCGAATGTCGACGATAGCCCACCCAGCTGGTCAAACAAAGAGGTGCCCATTGAGATACTCAGGACCAGATCATGATCTCACAAACAGCCGGGACGCATTAAGATTGCAAGGAGAAGCGGGATCCCTGAGGCAGTTGCAGAAGCCATCTTCGTCGGTCGGGAACGATGCCGGCAATGGACGGTCCGGAATCACACCAACCTTTTACCAAAGAAACAAACGCTTGAAGGTCAGGCCACCTGTCATCAGCATCTGCGGTGTGTGTGTGCGTGTCTGATGTGCAATGCTCACCTTATCAATGTCGGTATGTGCAGGGGTTTCATAGCGTGCCACTGTCACGGCTAACCCTGAGCCGTCGGATAGGGCAAACACCGACTGGATCTTGCTGAAAGATGACAGTCAAGTGGTTTGAGAAGCTAAGGATGCCAAATCAGAACAAACCACACGACAGGAGGGATAGCAGGGCAGTACCCTTTTCCATATGTCGGTTCCCCATACACCACTGCCCTCTTGTTGTCTTTCAGTGCTCCTGCAAGGATCTCGCTTGCGCTTGCAGTACCTTTGTTTACCTGGTATAATGAGTTCAACTGTTCAAAGGTTGCTTCTTATGATGCATATATACATCTTTGTATTATCGATAGGAAAATCTCTCATCGAATTATTGTAAGAAAAGGTAGCTCATACCAGGACAACTAAAGGTTCTGATGCAGCAATCGTGCTAGCTCCATCTGCCTCATAAATGTCACGCACACCACGGCTATCACATATATATACAATGACACCCTTGTCCATCCTGATAAAGCATGAGTAGTGTAAAACTCCACTCAATTGAGCAAGCTATTTGATTCAATATGGAAAAAAATAGAATGAATCAATATATCACTTTTCAGTTCAAAATTATGACATTATTATGGTAACAGCTTTGGCATAAAGATCAAACAAAGTCCTAGTTTCATGAATCCAACAGGTACTCAGTAACTCACAAGTAAAAATATCAAGGTGTACGTCTAGAATTCATATTTCATTCAGTCGTTGTTTACTTTACATGTTCCAGTTCAAAATAGAACTAACAAATTAATTAAGTAGATCACCAAGACATACAGGCACAGAGCAAAAAACTCATGTGCTAAAATATGATGATGTAACAGCTTACCAAATCTTTGCAATCTCAATCCCTTCAGGAAAAAGGCCACCGCTACATCAAACACAAGCATGTCAAGATTTCAAATTTTTGATAGAATGAGGTGAAAAGGCACCCCGAATTGTGCACGTAAAAACCTGTTATTCCGCAGATCCAACACAAAAGCCTTTACATTGTTCTCCCTTAATTTCTTAATAGCTTCCTTAACGGATCCTGGAACAGGATAATCAAGTGGTATGATCAGCAGAACTTGACATCTGAAAAATGATAAATGCTTCAACCAAGAAAGTGTAAGTTAGATCCAGAGATAGCTCAAACCTGCAGCATTTTGGTTAAATGTTGTTAGTTTGATGTAACCGATCTTTGAGCTGTCCTCTGAACCTGGAATCTCACACATCCTTGACCTCACCGGATTTAAAGTATATCTTTCTCTCCTGGCATATATTTAATTAACATGAATGTGCAACAACCCCTCTTTAGTCTTGAGTAAAAGAACTGAATCATTTCTTCTGGAGAGACTACAAAAGAATGGTGTGCAGGAGCTTACTTCAAAACAATATGTCTGGTATCAGCACCACTGAGAATAGTCAAATCTATTGAGCTTCCTTCAGGACCCCTAGCAAGAATCAGCCCACAATTTTCAGCCGCTAAAATATTAGGTATTCAACATTCAAGAAGAGACTGGAAGTATCAAGGCACCATATAACCTTGAACCATGATAAAGTAACACCCATTCACTAACACTGCATTTTGATGGTATAAATTATTGGTAATAGCCAGCTCTTACTGTAAGCGATCTGCAGCATCATATATGTCCATGTCTTGAGCGCTTATGCTGTCGATTGCCAAAATAACATCTCCGGACACGATGCCCGCCTTTTCGGCAGGACCCCCTGGGGCAGCTGACATTACGGAGAGCCCTGCAGGCGATCCATTGAGCGCCAACGGGTAGCCGATGGATAAACCTACACCCGTGAGGGCACCTTGCGTGCCAGACTTACTTCAGAAAAGGCAATGGCATGCATCAGAAAGCAGTTCATATACTATGTTAAGTGATCAGTAACCGAAGCTTAGTGTGCGAATCATACCCGCAAACTCTTGAATTTCTCAGGTTCCAAGAGTCGAGTGAACGGATCGTCCAATGTTGCAAGCATCTTCTTTATCGCAGCATCTGAAATACGACGGGCGTGTGCAAATTCAGTCACACAAGTGCAAGAACTGTAATACGACATCTCTCATTTTCATATATAAAATTATAAACCAATGGTCTTTTAGATGGTCCAATGTTATGATTCTAAATTTCAGGTTCAACCTAAGTAGCTACCGCAGAATAACTGGATTCGACCCGATCATCGACTCAAATAACAAGTATTTGTATTTTGTTCACAGCTCATTCCTGATCCTAGCCAAGACACTTCATTTGAGTGTGCATGGTTGTACTCTCTGGGATATATATGAAGTGGCAAGTGTCTTACGGATAGAAACTACATACATGTCTCCTCCCGCGTGTTCATGGGGTCCTCGCGGAGGGCGCGCTCGCGGTACCTGAACCAGCTCTGGCCGTTGAAGGACTTGTCGTAGTAGGCGCGGTCCACCGCGCGCCACGCCTCCAGGAACAGCAGGTTCTCCTCCGTCAGCGCCGACGCTGCTGCTCAAGGAAACACGCGAGTCAGCGAGAATCGAAGCGCGGGCAGGCCAGTCTGAAGCTCTGAAGTCTGAACCGAATCGGATGAATTAATTACATGGGGGCGGCGCCCTGCAGTAGGCGGGCGCGGACAGGGACACGGCGAGCGCCATCCCCAAGGCCGCGCGGCGGCCGAGGGCGGCGGCAGCGGGGTCCGTCGCCGCCGGGCTGGCCCGCGCCACCGTCGAGCCCCGGAGGACCCGGTCGATTTGCCTGGATCGGAGACCGAGGGAGGAGGAGGCGTGCGGGCTGGAGGCCGGACGTGACGGGGCCGCGTGCGGGCGGCGCACCGGGAGGAGCATGGGGGCCGGCCGGCAGCTCGGCTGTGATGGGTGGGGGGGAGCGCGCAGGGGAGATTGAGGGACAGTGTGTGTGTGTGGAGGAGAAGCACGCGGCAGCAGCTTGAAGAGGAAGAGGAATGCAGCACAGCACAGGTAAGCGCACGAGGGAGCTCCGGCCCAGAACTATTTCAGAAAAGGTTAGGCCCTGATTTTGGATTATTGTTTTCGAGCCTGATACACCTGTAAAATTTACAGGCCTCAACCGATATGTATTCTTTCCAAGTGTAAATCGTACTGATCCCAGTAATATACAGGTGTAAAACAAATACAGATGTAAAATTTACATCCACACAAAGAGGGGCCTTGGATATTATTCTGATTGTCTTTCTTTGTTAGAACACACTACAACGCAGACGCTTCACGAACATGAACTCAACTCATCTCTATGAACGCACACACGCACACCTTATTACTATGAACATTTTCGCAATACTGAGCCGTCACATCATATGTACGTCACTATAGGCGCCTCGTAGTCGACGAGAACGTCTTCTCCAACCTAAAGCACGTCGCCGAAAGCCCTGGAATAAATTCAAGAAAATATGTTAAATCTGGAATTAGAACTCTGATGAGCCACTGTCCCTTTAAGCAACTCAACCACAGGTTGATTCGCTATTCTGGTTGTCTTAACAAAGAAAATTGAATATTATCTGGAAATGTTTGGCTTAATCCCGTGGATCCGCGGGGTGCGTCGACCACGTATTTTGCCATCGGATCCGCCAAGATCGAGCGTCCCACCACATTCACGTATAAAAAGCAAAGGCGAACCTTCTTCAATAAGGTGATTGTTGCAAATCTTTTGAGCGCAACACGGTAGATGTTGCAAAGGCCCTCGGTTGGTTCGAAACTTTTTGCAACAAGGTTCGTGTTGTAAAGCCTATGAGTGCAACAAAGTTCCTCTTGCAAAGGATGCAACTAGTCAAGATTTTGTATAACAAGGTTTGTGTTGTGAAGTTCCTGAACGAAACAAGGATTCTGTTGCAAAGGTTGTTCTTTCTCGTCGAACCTTTGCAACAAGGTCCTTATTGCAAAGCCCCCTAACACAACAAGGTAGTTGTTGCAAAGGTCCTCGGTTAGCTAAGATGGCAGATTAGACAACTGTTTGGTCGGCATCCGACATCTACCGACGGTGCTGATCTAATCAACTTTTCAACCGACAGAACGCGTAGCACTGTCCACACTATTTTTCCTAAGGGGTTTGAATTAGCACCGCTCAATGTATTTCTCTAAAGTAGAAAGAAAGCAGCTAGAAAATCTATATTTTCAAAGTTATCATCTTGATGCAATTGTGTTGTGACGGGTGTTGTTCTCGATAAGAATTATACTGAAATTGCCCTTTCGATTTTTCCCATGATCCTGCTGCGAAGAAAGATGCTCATTTCTCAAAGTATCACATATATATAGGTGGAAATCGATGAAGACGACAAATCTATCATGATGATACCAAGAGTAACAATACAATCTATATTGATGCATCAACAGGTAGAATAAGAAATATACCATGTAAAAGAAGATAGGTATGAAATATCGATAGTTTTAATTGCGAGGATGAACTATTCATAGTTGATGCATCAGATAGACGCCAAGTGATTCATATTATACCTCTCGGGCCTGAACTTCTCATTTCAAAGGGTAAATTCAACAATTTTGATCAACCATTAACAAGCAATCATAATGTGAGTGAGGATTTGGTGAATGGGGCACATAAAACATTCTCAAAATTATATAAGAGAAAATCAAAAGAAGAAGAAAACTAAATTTAAAAAACAGGGAAACACACCGACCCATCCCAAAATGCACCTCAATGGGGGCGCGCATGCCCCCTAGTCTGCGCCCTAGGCACGGAATAGGGTTTCCCTAGCCCTAGGCCCTGCACGTTTGGGGGTATGGGTCTCGTAGGTTCGTATTTGTTAGGACCGGTTCTAAAAAAATGAGATTGTGTAGGAATCTGAAACTCTTCCTTTAGGGATGAAAATTTTAGTATTTTGTTAAAATATCCTCATACTTCAAATCATGTGGATCAAAGAGGCTCCCCTAATTTTACATTAGAGTATATCCAACCACTACCATAAAATATGAAATTGAATAATAGTTTTTGGTAAAAATATGAGTTTTGGGATACCAATATTTTTTCTTCTCCAACAACTACCCTAAAATAGGGCATCATTACTCCAATAGCTTCTTCAAATAGGGCATATACAACATCCAAACTAACTAGACCATTACAAATGTAATTCAATCATTCAAAGTTTTAAACATGCAAACTTAACATAGTTCGACCACGAACATGCAAACTTAAACTTAAACTACGAACACTGCAGACAACTACTCATCATCAGTAGAGCGTGCAAGGTCGTCCCAATCAATATTGGCATCCTTCGACTCGACCTTGATCGCCCTTGACGAGGTGTCAACCTCGTCCTTCTTCTTCACTGGCTTGTTATGCCGCGTTGCACAGAAGACTTCGCATGCACGAGGTGTAATTTTTCCGCAACAAACATCGCCATAGCCGCCTCGTCGCTGTCACGGATGTTGCGTTCCTCTAAGACGACATGGGTCCCCCTTTTCTCCGTGTGGCTCACAATATCCACATCGGGGCCGATGAATTCCGTCACCACTCGGAATTCGGTATCCAAAAATTTATCTTGTTGTTTCTATAATCTCTCGACATTCAACAACCTTGCACCACTACGACATAGACCCACAAACGACAACGAGTTTTTATTACGAAGACAGTACAGACGCAGACGCTCACAAGTATGTACGTACATACCCTCATTCTTATAAACGCACACACGCACACCTGAGTCTTGATATTTAACGAAGTCATCACAAGTGTCTCGCTATCGACGAAAACGTCTCCTCCCATTGAAAAAAAATACTCGCTTTTAAATGAGACACCAAAGTGTTAAACATGAGGTTTGAACCTTGGTGGGTTGGGATACCACAATCCTGCTAACCATCTTATCGCAGGTGGGTTATCGACGACAACGAGTTTTGCTCAATGCTCTATCTATGAATGTAGAAGGGAGATGATTTTGATACCCGATCTTTTAGAGAAGGGGTTGGGATGGGAGGGTGTTTTTCAATGTATGGTCCTTATCTTTTCTGATGGATAAAGAAAGTCGATGCATTGATGGGTGTACATATAACGTGCATGCACGATCAATCGAGACAAATATCATGTACGTATAACGATCAATCGAGACAAATATCATGTACGTATAACCTGTGGATCACTCTCCTGAAGATGGATGGACGGACTGGCAAAGATAATGCGGATCTCTCTTTTGAAGATGGGTCAGTAATTCGATAATGATGGCGGTGTCTAAACGTGTACATGTGATGCATATTTTAGGTTTGTTGCATCGGCTATGGGTTCCGATACGTTATATGGATGAATCGACAATGGCACCAGTTTTAGATATGAGGAGTAAGAGCACTCCACATTATCAAGTTTTGTAGGTTTAAGTGATGGCTTTGGTGACTCGATGAATGTTCTTATTAAACCTATGTCAAATAATAATTAAAAATAACCTTATACATCGATTGATGCAGAGATCGAGGGTTTTAACCTCTTTTTAAAAAAAAGGTAAAAACCTGCAGATCACACACTCTGACTTACGGGAAGATCACTGAGCCACCCCGGAAGAAAAAAAGGATCACTGAGCCATGAATGCAATGCAGTCCTCATCTTGTTGGCAACCGTATGTACGTAGACGGCAGACAGGCAGGCGCATTACTACACGACATTCATGCATGGCGAAACCTGGGCCGGGACGCCTTTTATTTTCGAAACAGTGCCCGATCGGGTCGTACTCGCCGATCCAAATAAAGTCGCCAGCTCCAAGGCAAATGTACAGGACTACAGCTACAGGGACACATACATGTGCGATTACTAACGTGTTTGTCAGTATGTGGATGGTACGTATTGTTCTTATTGTAGGGATTATGCATACAACTAATACTCCTTCCCAAAGGCAGCCAATTTTGTTCTTAAGAATTGAGAGAACGGACTCTGTTGTGTTATTTTTATTGATTTTGGAAAAATAATACAAAGTTCAAAAAATAGAAAAAAATTTATACAAAAAGAATTATACATAAAACCATATGAGGAACCAAAACTGGATTGGACAAGAAGTACAAGAATACACATAAAACTAGCATCATCTAAAAGCCTGGATCCAATGTGGCATAGCATGATACTCCTTCCAAGTAGCTCTGTACAACAGCCAATTCATTATTGTTCTGAATTTTCTTTGGCATCGATAAAAAATTGGTTGTATGTTCTTGAAAATGTAGTCATTCCTTGTTGTTCAAATGGACTGAGGCTGGCCCCAATGGGGAGTAACTTAGCAGTAACATAGAGTCCAACTCAGCATTTTTGCTTATGTGGCAATGAGTTAATGAGGAAAGAGATGGTTGTAGTAACTTAGCTAGTTACTAACTCTTTGAGTAACATCACACATACCAAGACAATATGAGTCTATAATCTAATAAATGAAGTCTTATATGACACTACATATATGTTACTATCCATTGTAGAGGTAGTAACATAGACTCGAAATCCGTGTATGTTCATAGTCTAAGTTACTCCCCATTGTGACCACATACGAGCACTTCGGTTTACTTATTCACGGGAGGCCGAGCGCTCTTACTCCAGGCCACGTCACCGGTTCAAAAAAAGCAGCCAAGAAGTCATACCCTGGACACATACAGGCAATTACGGGCTGAGTTTTTTTACAGGCTGACATGGCAAAAGGTAATTGGAAAGAAGGAGAGTGAGGCGGGCCACCCCGGCGGAAATTCAGGGTGTGGAGGGCTGAGAGAAATTAGGGAAGGTCCGTAATTGTCCTGTAAAAGGCCTGTAGGTCTAGGATTATCGCCTGGACAAGGGGTTCAACGAAACAGAAAGGGCCAGGTCGGGTATTTTCTAGAAGTCACTTACATGCCTATTCGAGGATTTTCTCGCCACCTTGTATTTGTTCGTCCGTTTGTGCCTTTATTTATAATAATAAAGAGGGCGAAAGCATGTTTTGTAATTTTAGAGCTATAGTGAAATCACCGCACCTACAAAAAATTTAATTACACAGTGCAATTTCAGGCATTTTTTGCTTAATTACCCACTCAAAATAACCAATATATTTCGCTCAAAATAAATTATTCACGGTAGGCCGAGAGCTGTGCCATCAAGAAGTCAAAGTCTGGATGATAAGGGGTTCAACGAGGAGGGCCGGGCCGGGTCGGGCTTCTTCTTGTCGGAATCCCTGGGCCTGAGCCCGCGCGCCCTCTCGCGCAGCGCGAGCTTCTGCACCTTGCCGGTGGCGTTCTTGGGCAGCTCGTCGACGAACACCACCTTCCTGGGCACCATGAAGTGCGCCATCTTGCTCCGGCAGAAAGCCACCAGCTCCTCCTCGCTCACCTCGCCGGCGCCGGAGTCGAACTCCTTCTTCAGCGCCACGAAGGCGCACGGCGTCTCGCCCCAGTGCCGGTGCGGCATGGCGACCACCGCCGCCTCCTGCACCGCCGGGTGGCCGTACAGCGCCGCCTCCACCTCCACGCTGCTGATGTTCTCGCCGCCGGAGATGATCACGTCCTTGGACCGGTCCTTTATCTCCACGTACCCGTCCGGGTGCACCACCCCCACGTCGCCGGTCAGGAACCACCCGCCGCGGAACGCCGCGTCCGTCGCCTCCGGGTTCTTGTAGTACCCCTTCATCACGCTGCTCCCGCGCAGCACGATCTCTCCGAGGGTGGCGCCGTCTCGGGGCACGCTCGCCATGGTCTTGGGGTCCTTCACGTCGGCGCCGGCGAGGGAGATGGCGCTCACGCCCTGCCGCGCCTTGAGAGCGGCGCGCTCCGGCGCCGGCAGCGCGTCCCACCGCTCCCGCCACTCGCAGACCATGGCCGGACCGGTCGCCTCCGTCATGCCGTAGGCGTGCGTGACGTGGAACCCGAGCCGCTCGACGCGCTCGAGCAGGGCAGCGGGGGGCGGAGCGCCGCCCGTGAGCACCTCGACGGCGCGGGGCAGCGGGTCGCGGCGGGCATCGAGGAGGACGTTGAAGAGCACGGGCGCGGCGCACATGTGGGTGACGCCGTGGTCGGCGATGGCGGAGTACATGGCGTCGGCGGTGGGGGCGCGGACGCAGACGTTGGCGCCGCCGCGCGCCGCCACGCCCCACGTGAAGGTCCAGCCGTTGCAGTGGAACATGGGGAGCGACCAGAGGTAGACCGGCTCGTGGCCGACGCCCCACTGAAGCAGCAGACCCACCGTGCTGAGGTAGGCGCCCCGGTGGCTGTACACGACGCCCTTGGGGGCCGACGTTGTACCGGAGGTGTAGTTGAGCGCGACGGCGTCCCACTCGTCCACCACCTCGCGCGGCGGGTACCTCGCCGGGTCCCCGCGCGCCACCAGGCTCTCGTACTCCAGCTCGCCCATGCGGGCCCCCGTCGGCGCGTCGATGTCGTCGATGACGACCAGCAGCGGCAGGGCCGAGGCCGCGACGGTCGTGAGCGCGTCGGTGGCGACGCGGATGTACTGGTAGTCGACGAAGAGGAGCTTGGGGGCGGCGTGGCAGAGGATGGCGGCGACGCCGGCGGCGTCGAGGCGGGTGTTGACGGCGTTGATGACACCCCCGGCCATGGGCACCGCGAAGTGCATCTCGTAAAGAGCCGGCGTGTTGGGCGCGAGAACGGAGACGACGTCGTTCCGGGCGACGCCGAGGGCCTGCAACGCGGCGGCGAGGCGGACGCAGCGGTCGTGCGTCTGGCGCCAGGTGAATGCCGTGCCGCCGCAGACGAGCGAGGTGCGGTCGGCGTACACGGCGGCGGCGCGCGGGAGGAAGGTGACCGGGCTCAGCGGGACGTGGTTGGCGTCGCGCTTGGGCAAGCTGTCCATGGCGGCCGGGCGATCGACGGATCACCTCTACTGATTGACTGACTGATCCTCGTGTGTGAAGGATCGATGGGTGATCCGATCTGGTCTGTACTTGAGCAGACAGGGAGAGATGGAGCTCGGATCGGAGCAAGATTGGTGCTTGCTGGGGTGGTGGGTGGAGCGGAGAGGCAGGGCTAGCTGCTTATTTATAAGTGTGTGGGCGGGAGAATTGGGTGTCTCAGTCTCCGAATTTTCGTGCTTAACGATAACTCCAAAGGCACGATTCAAACGGATTAAATTTTGATTCGCTTTTATCCGTTTGGGTCGGTTGCCGACGGACCAACTGTTTATCATGTGTTCGTTTGGATCGTCGAGTTCTTAGCAGTGGAGGAAGAAAAACACAAATGAGAGAACGATTTTTTATGTTAATAGTCTTAATTATGCAATTAAAAAGGTTAAAAAACATCCTAAACCCTAGGTCGCCGCCGTTCGCTGTTGGGCCTCTCCAGGCCCCTAGTTGTCCACCACGTTATCGTCGTCGCCGCTGATTCACCTCAACGGCGACCACGACACGTCAGGTGGCTAGTAGCCCTGTGGTGGCGGCGGAGGGGTGGGTGTGGCGGCAGTAACTCTGAGGGTTTGGACTTGAACGTCCAATGCATCCCGATGAGGTCGCGGATGACCTCGCCCAGCTGGGCGTCGTGGTCATCGACGGGTGGCGGAGGCATTGCCTCGTACCAAGGCGTCGGTGGTGGGGAGGCGGAGGGGGGGGATGTAGACGAACGGCGTGGTCATCTACTGATGAAGCTTTTTGGCTCCTGGGTGCATGCGCTCCCATTGGTAACAGTAAAATCATTTAAAATAGAAAAAAGTAAAAATAGTAATTTTTGTAAGATGCAAGATGCTCATGTACGCGAAGTCCTTGCCAAATCTCGTGGAGTTTGAATATTCGAGTAGCCCTCGTCAAATATGACAATGTTTGGGATTGTGAGAGACTTTTGAAAATTGCATTATCCATAAGAGCGTAGTTAGGGATTGATCTGGCGAGAAGAGAACTCGGCGGTGAGCTAGCAGGTTTCGGCAGCGACGCATTCGAGCTCATGTGTTGGTCGTCCATGGCGACGGGGGTCAACTTGTAGGAGAGAGAGAATAGGTGTGGGACCAGGAGAGGAGAGGAAAGGGGCGGCATCACTTGAAGACAACGCCGAGAGGCGCCCACGATCTTCAAATGACCATCATCGACGAGCGATGGCCACAAACCAAGCAGTGGACGGGCGAGGTTGGCCACGGCTTTGGGAGGAGGAGCCCCTACTCGGGCGGATCAGAGGAGCTCTCGAGCGGGGACGACACCAGAGGGCTCTAAGGCTGCCCCACTGACCCCCAACTTACCGGCGACGATCGCCAACGTGGCGGTTGGCTTGCCACGTCCAGATGGAGACTCCAGGCGATGGCGACATGGCCGGGAGAGGAAGGCGTTGGGGATGGTCGTCGGGATTAAGGGACCTGGTTGCTTTTTTAAATGTCTCCAGGGACCTTGTTGCTTTTTTAAATGTCTCTAGGGACCTTGATTGTTTTTTAAAATGATTGTAGGGGTTATTTTGTAAAAAAATAAGGGCATTTTAAATTAGTTTAAAAATTGAGGGATCGAAGATAAAAATTACATTAGATTTTTTTATCAAAGAGTAAGAAACACTGATATATGGGTCTCACATGTCATTTAACAGTCAAATAAATGATCAAGCTAACGGTTTGTTTAAAAACACCTGTCATAAACCTGATTATATGTTAATCGCTCGATAATTTAGGTTTTTTATAAGAGCGAACCACATAAGTGATAAGGATTAAAAGAAATAGACAATGGTAGTAGCATTTGGGAGTACATCATTAACGTCTCAGCTGACAACAGAAATACTAATGTGAATACAACGTAGATTGGGAGGTTGATGTAGCCAAAGAAGCACAGCATCAAGCTGACCACGAGATCATGACGGCTGACACACCGTGCGTCGGGCGGTGGCACGTTCCTTAGTACTGATCAATCTGTTCTAAATTAGATGACTTTTATTTATTTATATATATACTAGACATATAAATGAATAGAAGTCATTTAATTTAAAACAGAGGAAGTATGCAGCTACCTATATAGTTGTAGCCTTTAATCCCCTATACATCAACATTAATCGTCTAGCAGACATGCCAACGAAGAACAGGAGTACGGCATACAATACATGCCAATGAAGAACAGGAGTACGGCATACAATGATGCAATAAAGTAGAAAGGCAGGGGTAGCTGCATGCTTATAGTGTGTGGCAACGGAAATAGTAGTAGGTGTCTCGATCACTCTCTGATTTTTGGTGCATAAAAACAATGACTTGTGTGGAACTGATTGTGTGTGGTAATTTATGGACGCAATTCCCTGTCGGTTCAACAATATTGGGTACGGTAATGCATCCAGTTAAACCAAGAGCTCCTCCATGAAACCAGACATGGGTAGACGTTGCCCCAGGCGGTGGGGATGCTCAATCTAAATCATTGTACTACGTGTTATCGATTCCCCGTTATTGGTCTGAAATGTTAGGAATTCTAAATAAATATCATGGAAAAGACTAGCATTTGGCTCTAAGTTGTAACACGTCGGGGTCGTACCGCAAAATAGAATTTAAATCTGATCTTTATACAACGAGGAACTCAGCAGGAAAAGATGGTGAATTCCCGACAAATTTTGGATGTGGAAAAAGACATAGCCGAATAAATTTAAATATGGAAACGGTAGGAGTCCTGAAAAATCCCAGTAGAAAAGATACTACAGTAGCATTGGTGGTACTCGTGGTCGCAGTGCGTAGTAGTACACTGTACAGACAAAATCTGATCTTTATACAACCAGGAATGATCGATGAACTCGGCGGGAAAAGAGGGCCAATTCCCAGCAAATTTGTGATGAGGAAAAAAAACAAAGCCGGTGCTCATGGCTTTTTGTTTGTTTTATGAGTGAATAGAAAAGAAAAAGGTGCATAGAATATCATATCACGTTTATGTTTTTTCTGAAGTTCCCGTGGCAGGCATTTCCCGGACGGAAGTTCCTCTGGCATGGTAGGTTTAATTCTTCAGTTACGTGTCAGTGTTGGCGGAAAAAACAAAACACAAGCACCCACACCATCGATCCTCTCGAGCATGCATGAAAAATACAAGCAGAATATGCCAATGGAAAAAACACACCAGAGTCCAGAAAAATGTGTACTTGCAAAAATAAACAAACCACGCATGCATGCTCATTTCTGCAAATCAGACACATTTCCGTTCATTGTTAACAAAGGTAGGCCGACGATCGATCATCGATGCATGTAGCGGCTAGCGACAAGGCAATAAGTCACCCATTCAGTTCAACGTAATTAATCTTTCTAGTACGTATGTGTTTCCAGATTGATCTTCAAGACTTCAACTCATGTTTTTTTAGGGGCATCTTCAACTCATGTTGTGTTCTCGATGTGGATCCGGAGCCACGACGATCCACACGATGCATCATGCATGCACTGACTGATCTCTAGGCACAACTGGAACGTACGGCGATTCGCGTCTTTCTAACGAACGACTTCAACTGTCCACGTCGATGGTGAAAGCGTTCAACTCTACGTGTGCGAGACTAAACCTTAAAAAACAAAAACAAAAACGTGTGCGAGACCGACCCAATGTATCACCTTTTCCACTGGCCTGAACGATTGAATTCCTCGGACGACCGTCAACTACGAAAACGCAGAACACAATAGGTAGGCAGCCACCAATCTAGCCAAATTAACGGTTTAGGCATATATATACAATGGTTGATACAATACATTGTACATTATTTTTTTATCATATCTAAATTACGTAGCGGAGTTAAGATAAAATAGTCTTATCAACCATTATATATGCCCTTACGTAATAAACCGTTAATTTGACTAGTGGTTGCCTACCTTCTGTGTTCAAACTGCATGGGTGCTTAACGCCGAGCGCACGATGAAGAGTCAATCGCGCCATGGCATGTTTCTTTAGTAATTAGTTCGGTATCAGTATTGTGGAAGTTAAAACACATGTATATATAGTATATCCTATCTTATCTTCGATTCTATGACCGTGTGCATTTGTTTCGCGCGCACATGGATCATCTAGCCTCACTTTCCTCTCGAGCGCGCAAATTGAAAAGTACACACAAGACACATTAGAGAAAAATATAATGGGCATATCATGATCAAACAAATATGCGCACAAGTAAATGATCGACACACGACTCATTTCTTTAAATCTGGCACATTTAATTTATGTATTCATATTTAAACAAGCTACGGGGCCTAACAAATCCCGTGTAGAGAGGTGGGCATACATAAAGTACACATGTGAAGATCATCAAGATCTGTTCTCCAAAAAATAAAAGATCAGCAAGATCGGCGCCTAAGTATAAGCCAACGATGTAGCTAGCGACAAGGCAATTCGTCTATTCTGTTCAACGTAATCTCTCCATGTGTTTTTAATTCATGCCGCGGTTTCAAGCGCTCAACTCAACGTGTACGAGACAAGCACGACGATGTCGATCTATCCAGATTCCCAAGCACGGAAACACATCTATATTCTTTCCAATCCTGAGTAAAATATGCACGGAATAAACAAACCATATACTCATTTATGTAACATGTACGGAGTATCACATTATTCGTTTATGAACGAGAGAACATTCAACTCCAACAGCTCCTCAGATAAACACAACCAATAAGAGGTTATTGAGACCTTGCCTAATAAACACATCCCAATATACTCCCAACTTTGAGGCTGTAGCCTAGTAGTTGCAGCAAACCTAGTAGCACGACAGGTCCTAGTTTCGACTTCTTATACATGTTAGCGAGGTATTTTGCCCCCTCCCCCCCCCCCCTCTCTCATCATCCAAATCTCTCTTGTCGCAGGGCGGCGTGGGCGTTTGAGCTCCAACCAGCACACCGAAGTGGTGGATCGGGCAATCGGGCCAGGGGAAGGTGTGTGCCGATGATGGGGAGGTGATAGCGCGATAAGGGCGACGATAGCAACGACGTCGGAGGGAAGGTGCACTTGCGCAGTGATGAGATTTGGCGGCTCGATGATGTGGCATCTATTAGGGGATTAAGGGAGAGATAACTACTCTCTCGATCCCAAAATAAATGTCTGAACTTTAGTATTCCAATTTTCTAGTAAAGTTATCCCCCTCTACAAGGAGAAGTTGAGGTGATTTTTGGGTGATCACTAAATTTGGGTGTGAAAAAAAGGACATACTGGAGCAAATTTTAGGTTTAAATCCTTCAATATTAAACTTTTAAAAAATAAAATTATCATGGATCCACTGAAGATGCTCTAACTAAGATACAGTAGATGAATGTTTAAGGGTGGAACCTCTATGCCTTGAAAATCTGTTCTTGGGCCTGTGTTATCTTGAATGTTTAACGCATGGTTTCAAGTTTCAAGCTAATTAATGTCCAACAAGTCGTGAAAGCGTTGGACTCAACGTGTACGAGACCGACCGACGGACCAGCATACCAGCTTTTTCCACTCGATCGCCCTGAACCTGCTGAATACACATGGTTGAATTCCTCGGACGACCGTGAACGAATATGCAAGAAAAAGAACGTACGTTTTCCTTGAACGAGGAGGAAGTATATAGCTTGAAACTTTGAGCGACGACGACCCACTCCACCTACGAATCATTTGAGCGACGACGACCCGCCGGAGCAGACGATGATGTCCACGTCGACCAGTCGTGCTAAACGGCACATGTCGAGCCGGTCAGTCTCGATCGAGCGTTCGTACAGACAGTGTTTCTGTGTACTCCTAGAATCCTAGGTGAAATGTGTATGTAAACATCTGGCGGCGACTAGGACTTTGTCGTGGTGACCGGCCGTTCCACTTTCTGCTGCTTAGTGGGTGATTGCTCTGCTTAATAGTCTGTTTAAGTGCGAATCAATCGGTTGAATTGGTTAAAGGGACAATGATATCTTCAGTCCACTAAAGTTTAAATCTCATATTTGACATTGGTGCTCGTATTTTTTCGGATTTATTTTAGGTTTTTCGGTGATGTGCTTTTATTGGGAGAAGATGTTTTCGTCGACTACGAGGCGTCTGTGGTCAATCTCAGGATGACGTGTTAGCTCAGTATTGCGAAGATGCTCATAGTCGAGGCAACAACGACATCCTCGTGATGGATTAGTGTCCTTGGGGCTTCGACATTGCGTCGGTACGGAGTTCGAAAGAAAGTGCGAGAGAGGATGCAAAAAGTGGTTTGTCGGCGACGTCAACTTAAAGACAACGGATCATGTGTTGGGTTCGTGATTGGCAGTTGACAGGTATTGCTTTCTCCTCCAACATCATCATCGAGCGAGGATGTTAGATGAGGAATTTATTGGTGTATCCTTCCAGGGTGCTGCCTCTGATCGAATTCTTTAAACAAAAAATGGTTTTGCCTTTGGTAGGCTACTTTAATGATATGAAAAACTAGATATCGGTTATGGAGCCGAGCTCAATTGAAGAGGTGATATATCACATTTTCTTTTGCTGGTTGTGGCGATGGTGCCGAAGCTAGACGACGGACGTTGGCCTCAAGCTCAAGGAAGCTTTCGACCTTGATTGTAATATTTTTTGGTTGGTGGTTCTTTTGCGAAGGCTAATACTCTAGCCAAATGATAAGTGTCACACGTGTATCACGAAGCAATCCGGTTCTGACATTTTTTCAAGTAAAATTGCCATCTAAGAAAGAAAACAAAGCTAAAACAAAAGTTGCCATCTTGCGTCACTAAATTTACCATAAAAAATGTTTAAAATTACACACGCGTGGCACTAATCAAGATCCATATTCTATTATCTTTTCAATTTGGTCAAATACATGGCTTATAATTTGTTTTTTATTGTATGAATGAAATTCATATTGCCATGAACACAAAAATGTGTATGTACGCATCCTCTGTCAGTTTAAACACAAGCGCTAGTCAGTCCTGGTCGAGTCTAAAGTGATACACATGATGATGATGGGTCCAAAGTCCAAACACACGGTTGTCGGTTTTCTTGGGTCTATAAGTCTCTCTTTTTTTAATCACAGCCGGCGAATGTTAAAACCATGCGTACGTAAAGCTTTGTCAGTCCCCAGCAAAAGAAGTTAATGACAAGAAAAGTTAAGCTTTGACTATTATCAAAAATTATAATTGTTCGCAAAAACCATAATCTACTAGTACCTCTGTTTTCAAATATAAATCTTTATAAAGATTTTAATAGAACCTACATACGAATGTATATAGATATAGTTTAGACTATAGATACACTCATTATGTAGTCTATATTAGAATCTCTAAAAGACTTAGTGCATCTTCAGCCGTTGGAGCCCCCAAAGAGCATGCTGGATCGAAAAAGTGATGTTTTGGAGGGACAAAACACCGCACCGGCGCTATTTTAATGTCTTGATAAGGGCATATTTCCAACCATACACCCACTCCAAGCAAAAGTTATCTCACAAATTTTCAGCGTGGACCAGAAAGAAAGATATATGGAGGAGCATGATTGCTTGTAGCTTTCGCCGACGCCCTCATGAGCCCAAGCGCACTGGGTTTTGGCTGGGTTTGCCGGGCGCTTTGGAAGGGGGGAGGAGGGGAGTGGAAGATTTTCCCTAATAATATGGAGCGAACGTTCGCTCCAGGGCATGGCAAGAGTGAACGTTTTGCATGGCAACCAGAGTACAAATCCATGGCAATTCAGAGCACACGATTGTCATAAAAACTCAAAAACCCAGCGAGTTGCCATGTCTTTGTACTGCAGTTGCCATGCGTTTGTACTACGAGTTGCCACAAAATCGTTCGCGCTTGCCATGTTCCAGAGCGAACGTTTGCTCTAAATTGCCATCCAAGATTTTTGGTATCTTTTCAGCCAACCGGATGTAAAAAGTGGTCTTTGGGGGCTCCTGAGGGGACGACCGGAGATGCTCTTATATTCAAGAACAGAGGGAGATGCTCTTATATTCAAGAACAGAGGGAGTACATGCTAACAAACGCAAATATGATTATGAGTGCACCACCAAACTTGAGTACCAATATGATTTTGCAGCAGGTTTGGGTGCACCTTCAAGAGGATCCCAACAAGCTCCAGGCTCGCTCACTTTCAACATGCAGTTCATAATAATCCGACTTCATTTCGCACAGATCTTGATGGAATACAAAGCTCATGAGTAAGTTTACATGCCCCATCCTGTCATGCCGCGCTAAGATTAGAACAAAAGAAAAGGAAACGGCTCAACGCCAGCTACGTCGTCACTGCCACTAAACCCTTCCCGCGTTTGCACAGCACAGCAGAGCAGTCCATATATAGATAGGGCTAGCAGCTGTTGTGCAGGGGCCGCGGCGGTCTATCTGTACTGCTCAGGAAGCTGGTACCCCGTCATGACGATCTTGTCCGCGAACATCTTGCCTGTCTTGGGCATGATGTGCCAGTGCATCGTCAGGTTGAAGTCCTTGCCCTTCAGGTTGCTCCCCTGCAAGTGACACGAGAGAACATAAACAACCGTTCAGGTGGAGATTCCATAGAAAGAACCCAACGACAACCAAAGTCATAATCACATTAGATGATACACATTAAAATAACATGTGATCAAGGCTGATGCGCTTGCCTGGTCAATAAATCTGTACTTGTTTGTGGTGTGGATCAAGAACTTGGCGTGCTCCTTCTCCGGTATGATTCCATCCCAGAGTGAGACCTATCATATAATTAAACCCAAAGCAACATGACAAATTGCAATTAGATTAGAAGGATGATAACTGCAATTGCACAAGATAACTGATGTATACAAGGGAAATAAATCGATAAACAATAACTAATATTATAATCAAGCGACCAAAAAACGGGTCTTCTCATACCATGTGTCATGAAAACTACATAATAAATAGCTTAGACTGGAAGGTCAGAAAACAAACAGCAGTAGGGTATATAAGATATGGCTAAGCTAACATTCAGTAGATCATGCCAAATCTACACACTTATTTTTATCATCTGATTTTAACTATCACACCTGGCTTTTATAACACACATTTCAACAAATTTGGCCAACTTCAGCATCTTTGTAGTTCACACAAATATGGTTGCTTCAATTTAGTTCATTGAAATTCTGAATCCCAGAAGGCAAGAGTCAAATCAGTGGTGCAATTAAAAGCCAATCCAGGCTGAGTTTAGAAAGTTCAGCGCATCATGATAGTATATAATGGAATTCTTAAGGATGTAGCATCAGAACTGATGCTAGGAGTGGACCCCAAATGATCTTAGAATACAATCGATTTTGATTAGCATCGTCGTTCAGTTCTTATGGACAGATAACAACCAGAACTATTGCCAGCTGACTAGCAGTAACTAGGTTCGGATTAAAAATTCCTACTGGACTTGTACAAAAACAAAATCATTTAATGTAAACGTACAGCAAGTTAATTTTGGTTTCCAAAACCATCAAAATATATATGCAATGAGCATGTGCCAATTGAATGGAATTGAGGAACTGTGGACCGACAGAAGCTTTGTCCCATGACTACCATCATTGCAGGTTTGCATTAATCATATGAGCACAAATACTGGCCTACGGGACCATGTGCGGAACTATATTTTTGGTTCGCCAATATCTGAAAATAATAATTTATCAAGATTTTGAACCAAGCTTCTTTCACCTAGCTTTGGTAGCACACATTTTCAATTATTTTGGGCAACTTCAGCATCTATGCAGTTTACAGTTCATACAAAAATGACTGCTTCAACTTTAGTTTCATCTAAGTTCCGGATTCAAGAAGGAAATGGCAGATCAGTGGTAAAATAAAAGGCAATCCAGCAGTATATGTAAAGCTGATTATGTTAGTTTATTCCACTTGAATTTAGGAGAGTCCAAGTGGTTTCAGGTAATAGCTTATTATGCACTACCCAATGGAGCTGTTCAAAACAAAGCATCACAGTTGATGATAGACATGACCTGGTTACTTTTGAAAAAGTTTTAAAAATTACTTTGCGAGCTGTGGAATGGTCGCAATTACTGCTACCATTACTGGCTACAGGCTGCTTAGCGGTAACTAGACTCAAAATCGAACCCCCTGTTCCCCCTCATCACACAGAGCTATAGTTTGGGCCTTTTCTAGTGTAACAAAAAACTATCGTAACCATGCAGCAAGTTAAGTTTAGTTTTAAAAACCATCAAATATAGATTCATCTACTTATGCTCCCACTGGCGTTCAAGACAGGACAAGGAATGGAGTTATTTCCATCACTGCAAGGCATGAGTATGTGTCAATTGAATGTAATTGTGACCAACGTAAGCTTTCTGCCATAACTACCCAGCTGTTGCAGCTTTGCATTAATCATGTGAGCACACATACTGGCCCGCAGAATAATGTGAGAAAACAGTGCAAACAATACATCATAGTAGTGGTGGGTACTGACGTAAAATGTCTTGGTTTTATTGTGGATTGGTAGGTTTTCTTCAGCACTACTTATCACATTCCTAAAGGAACTACTCCTATACAAAATCCTAAAGGAGTAGTACAATTCAGGTAAAGAATCTTAAAATAGAATTGCCAGACGTTAAAGGTGCAGTACAACACATTGTATGCAATCTTCTCTCCTATGAAGAAGTAATGTCTAATATAGCTATTGAAATTTCACCTTTTGTAGAGAATGGATAAAAAGCAGGGGTAATATTTGCAATGATACACCACCAATACATCGATGAAACTTACTTGATTCAAGGCATTTTGTGGAGTCTCATACTCAGCTGCCACGAAAACAAACACCTGGAAGACACATCAAAAAGAAGTAACATTCATTAAGTGAATCAGCATATCAGAAGCAGCAGAAAAAGGCATGTTTAGTCCATAGTCCAAAACTGAAAGGCCAGAAATAAAAAAATCAAACTTCAGTTGAATGGTTGGTAGCATCATAACACTAAACCAGACACTACACACACAAGAAGTATCATTCTACTTGCGACTGACACGAGATATCTGCAAACCCAATATAGCCATAATACATATGGAGAAACTGCTACCGACGCAATCGCAGACTTGCCTCACTTTCGACTTGTCGGTAAAGCCAATTCTACGGTGATCAGTGCTGAACATCCTATCACTAGCTTGCCTCGTGCTCTTGCCGGGAAAAAGAAATGCCATCTACCTTACCAAATATCATACGTACTTTCTACAATAGCAATGTGAAACGGTGAACATTCAGGGAAAAGGGGGGGTAGGGTGCCAGCAGAACCCATTACCTGCTTCGTGTTCCAGGTGAAGAGCGACGACAGGTCCGCGGAGATGTTGAGCGTCATGCTAACCTGGACGGGGACAGACAGATCGTGGAACAAAGCACCGTCAGAAAATTCATCGCGTCCCTGTGAATGAACGGAATCTTTGGCGTTGGGAGACATGAAATTGTGCAAGGGGTGGGGAAGATCACCTCGTCGTTGGCGTTGGCCTCCTTCTGGAACCAGTTGATGTTGAGGATCTGCGCGGGTTCAGAAAAACACAGATCGCGTGAGCGGGGCAAGACGAATCGGGTAGGAGATCGGACGAACTAAGATCGAGCGGACGGCGGGCGGGGCGGAGGGGAGAAGGGGAGAAGGGGGGGGGGGGGGGTACCTTGACGGAGGCGGTGGGGGTGGGGGAGTTGAAGCTGTCGGAGAAGGAGGCGGCGAAGCACATGGCGGCCAGGATCGTCAGCGCGAACGTCGCCACCGCGTTCGCGCGGTGCCCGAAGGAGTGCATCGTCTCCGATTTCACCGGTGAGCCTCGCTGGTGGTGGTGCTGCTGCTCCGCGGCGGCGCCGGCGAGTCCCGTGCAAAGCTCTCTACTTTTTTTTTTCCTCCCTGGCTGCTGCTTTTCGCTGGTTGTTTCTCTCTCTGATCTTTGGAGAGGACGGAGGGATGGTGGGTTCCATGTGACCGGACCCACACGTCGGTGACGGTGGTGTCCGTGACGTGGCGCGCGGCGATTGGATGCGGCACGTCACGCGGAGTTTACTGACAGGTGGGCCGGTCCGTTATCCAGCACAATAAAAAGCTATCGTTGGTACGGGGCCCATTATCGCCATTGAGGCCCAAAGAAATACTACCTGTAAGATGTTTACATATTTATTATCGCTTAAAAAAACCTGCAAGATGTTTATGAAGTTCAATTTAAGATTGAAAAACATTTTACATAATGGCACGAAGGGAGTAGAAATCAAGCCCAAAATCAAAATAAGAATGGATAAATGAGAAATCTAACTCTTTTTCTCACTTTGTGGGTGGCATCCCCATGTAATTTTGGCCATCTCCATCTCCTTAGTTGTCCAAAATTCGGGAAATGTCAGCTTCTTCATCCCCCTCGATTTTGATCCATGACGCACACTACCTTGTCAATTTTAATTTTGTGGATTTAGGGTGTTCGCATCGGCTCTGCTCGTGCGCACGTAGTCGACGAAGCCATGAACTATTAGATCACTATCCTCTATGGGAAATATAAAAAACAGTACTAACAAGCACACTCTTTTTTAAGGGGGGAGTGCTAGATGAAAGTTGTCTAAATATAGAATTTGAGTCAATCGATGAATTTTGAGCCGTCAGATCAATGGGCCAGATCATCTTATCCAATCTCATGCCTTCTTTCTTATATGTTATTGCAACTGTCGCCCCGCGTGTCGCCGATAGTGACGCATGCCTTCGCCGCCAACCACAGGCAACGCCACCGTAACCGCCACGCCCTCCCCTCGACCTCCCTCACACCGTCGGTCCTCTCGCCGCCTTCGATCGTCCCCATAACTTCGACGATCTACTTTTTTTGACGAGCCTACATCACTCCCGCACCATTAAGAAAGGTAGTCGGTGAGTCTAACACCCTAAGATAGACTTCCGGTGAGCCTACCACCTTAAGAAAGACCTAGAGGCCTCTTCTTCTCCGACGAGCTGGCGGTTGCCTTTCTTCATCCGAATTCGACTGGTCCAATTTTGATTTCCACGCGCATCTGTTGTGCTTTTTAAAAGTCATCATTTATCCTTGACCATTTTTCATACAACTCGTAGAATCTTTTTTTTTAGCGAATAGCACTCATAGGAGCTTAGAGGAGCATAGTGACGTGTGACAATTTTTGGACGGCCAGACGAGACAATTTTCGGCAACGTTTTTTATGATGATGATGATGATGGAGAGGAGCATAGGCCGAGTGTGAGTGACAAGGACGCGGCGCATACGGCCGGCCCAGCGCGGCGCTGTCCGCCGGGGGACCCTGCTGAGCGACCACGGTCCCAGGCCTCCCCCCCTCGGCCCACCACCGCCCCCGCCGGCCAGCGACAGCGACGACGCCAGCCAGACGGACGGCAGCGCAAACCCTAACCTAATCCTCCCCTCCTGACCCCGCTGACGTACCTCGGGGACGGCGGCGGCGCACGCATTACCGCTAATGGCAATTCGTTATGGCAAAGCAATTACCTCCTCCGCCAACCCACCCCACTTCCTCCTTTCCTCCTTTCTCGCTGGCGGCCTGCCCTCTGCCGCCACCCACCACACGCTCTCCCCGTGACCCAGCGCACGCAACCCCGAGCTCAAAAATCTCGTCTTTTTCAGCTCCGAGAAGAAGAAGAAGAAGAATATCGCCCTTTGCTTTGCTCCACTCCCAAACCTCCGTCCAGGTCGCCTACACAAAGACGAAAGCGCGGCGGCGGTGCCCGGCCAGCTAGTCGTTGTTGTTCGTTGATTTGTCTCCACGCATCCCCTTCCCCCAGAAATATTCCAACCCCCGACCGCGTGCCTTCCTTCCTTTCCCCCTGCTGCTTTGACTTCTACTTCAAGACTACCTCCTCTCCCTCTCCCTGGGCTTTGCTTCCGAAGCCGGGGATTTCCAGATCACTTCTTTTCTCCCGCCTCCTCCGCTTCCTCCGTCCACCGCCGGATCAGGGGAATTCCGCCGTCCGTCCGTTTCAGAGGAAGATTTTCGGCGGCCGGGTTCCGAATTCCGTATTCCGGATGGGGAAGCCGTCGCTGAAGAAGAAGAGGGGCGGCGGGGACCACGGGGCCGCCGCCGCAAAGCTGGAGCGGTCGGGCTCCAAGGTGCTGGACGGCGACGAGACGGTCTTCGCGGAGATGGCCAAGGAGCTCCGCGAGGAGGGGAACCGCCTCTTCCAGCGCCGGGACTACGAGCGGGCGCTGCTCAACTACGACAAGGCCGTCCGCCTCCTCCCCGCCCCCCCGGGCGGCCCCGGCGCCCCCAACGTCGACGCCGCCTACCTCCACAGCAACCTCGCCGCCTGCCACATGCAGATGACCCCGCCCGACCACTACCGCGCCATCAACGAGTGCAACCTCGCGCTCGACGCCGCGCCCCGCTACTCCAAGGCCCTGCTCAAGCGCGCCCGCTGCTTCGAGGCGCTCGGCCGCCTCGACCTCGCCGCCCGCGACGTGGACGCCGTGCTCGCCGCCGAGCCCGGGAATCTGACTGCGATTGATGTGTCGGAGAGGGTTAGGCGGACCATGGTGGAGAAGGGGTTCGTGGTGGATGGGGAGGCCGTCATGCCTACGCCCGAGGAGGTGGTCGCCGAGGCGCCCAAGCAGAAGCCCAGGAAGAAGAAGGGCCGCAAGGCGGCCGCCAAGGAGGCCGCCAAGGCCGTGGAGGAGCAAGGGGAGGCCAAGGCGGCCGAGCCTGTCAAGGAGGCGGAGGAGCCGCCCAGGCAGGTCAAGCTCGTGTTTGGCCAGGACATCCGGTGGGCTCAGGTGCCGGCCAGCTGCGGCATGGCGCAGCTGCGGGAGGCTGTCCGCGCCAAGTTCCCTGGACTCAAGGCCGTTCTTGTCAAGTACAAGGACAGGGAGGGCGACCTTGTCACCATCACCAATCAGGATGAGCTCAAATGGGCCGAGGACTTGACTGAATCGGGGAGCTCGCTTCGGCTCTATGTCACCGAAGCCGACCCGGAGCATGAGCCTTACCTTGAGGATGCCAGCAGTGGCCCGCAGGAGAGGAATGCGAACAACGTGTCGGATAATGGAAGTATCAGAAGCAACAGGCAGGATGAGGACAGGAGCACGGTGACTTACATTGATGATTGGATTGTGCAATTCGCTCGCCTTTTCAAGAACCATGCCGGGGTCAGCTCCGATGAGTATCTGGACCTCCATGAGGTCAGCATGAAGCTGTATACTGACGCCATTGAGGACACGATTACCACCGACGAAGCCCAGGAGGTGTTTCAGCTCGCCGAGAGCAACTTTCAGGAGATGGCAGCGCTTGCGTTTTTCCACTGGGGTAATGTTCATATGTCTCGGGCTAGGAAGAGGCTCCTCTTACCGGAAGACTCCCCAAAGGAATTGGTGCTTGAGAAAGTGAAGGAAGCGTACAAGTGGGCAAAGGAAGAGTACACGAAGGCCGGAAAGACATACGAGGAGGCTGTAAGGGCCAAGCCGGACTTTTTTGAAGGTTTCCTTGCTCTTGCACACCAGCAGTTTGAGCAAGCAAAGCTGTCATGGTATTATGCGGTTGGTAGCAACGCAGATCTGGACACATGGCCATCTTCCGAGGTGTTGGAGCTCTTCAATAGTGCTGAGGATAACATGGAGAAGGGTACAGAAATGTGGGAGGAAGTGGAAGAACAGCGCCTGAAAAATCGATCCAAACCCAGTCAAGAAAATGCTGTGCTAGAGAAGATGGGCATGGAGGAGTATATCAAAGATGTATCCACTGATGACGCTGCTGAACGGGCTTCCAATATGAGGTCTCAGATAAATACTCTGTGGGGTATGCTGCTCTATGAGCGTTCAGTTGTGGAGTTTAAATTAGGACTTCCGGCGTGGGAGGACTGTCTGATGGCAGCAATTGAGAAGTTTAAACTTGGAGGAGCTTCAGCTACAAACATTGCTGTGTTGGTGAAAAACCACTGCGCTAATGAGACTGCCCAAGATGGTAAGAAAAAATACATTTGTTTGTTGATTTTGTTTGAGTAAAATTGCACACATAGACATCATTAAAAATCGAGATGCTGATTGACATGTCAACCCATGCTGGGTTTTTTTTTATAGATGATCCTCTTGAAGGAACTTATTATTAGGGAAGTTCAACTAGTATCATTGGAACTGTTATCATGTTTTGAAGATTTTTCTTGTAGTGAAGATATTTTGTTTGAGTAAAATTGCACACATAGACATCATTAAAAATCGAGATGCTGATTGACATGTCAACCCATGCTGGGTTTTTTTTTATAGATGATCCTCTTGAAGGAACTTATTATTAGGGAAGTTCAACTAGTATCATTGGAACTGTTATCATGTTTTGAAGATTTTTCTTGTAGTGAAGATATTTTCTGAGAAAATTTGTGTGCAGAAAACCGGTATCTTACATGCGTTGTTCACTAGTACTAGTAGTTTTAGTTTGAAACATTAAGTTCGTCATAATGTGCCTTTGGTGTTGGTAATATTGTGAAAACACGAGCTGTAATTGTGTAATTTACATTGTGCACCATGCTGAATCTTCCAAGCTGTATGTTTCAGTAATCTGTAATTGTGTAATTTACCTTGCAGCACTCGTTTCTAAGAATGTGTTCCTGTTTGCTTCTTAGGTTTGGGCTTCAACGTTGATGAAATCGTGCATGCCTGGAATGAGATGTACGACATTAAACGGTGGTTGCGTGGTGCTCCATCCTTCCGTCTTGAGCCATTATTTAGGCGAAGAACTCCGCAACTGCATATGGCCCTAGAGCATATGTAGTATGAATGAAGGTGCTCCACACATATTAAATTCTGGGGCACTGTTACCGACATCAATTTTCTTTCTTAGGTGAGCGCAGTTATATTCGTTTGCATAAGAGCTTCATTTCAAATACACATCAGAAATTTGAATCGGCTTTATCGTGTTAGATGTCTCTTGCTTTCTGTCATGATTATTGCAGGCTGCATGGGTATAATTGTAAACAAGATGAATATGTAGTTCTTCCAACGGACATCTTCAATTGCATGAATTTCATTTGTTTAGTTGTCCTTGTTATGGATCCTTAGATGCCTTTTGAAAACCTTTGTCTCTCTCAAAGAGAGCGGTAATAAATAACTCTCAAGAGCCATACACTACATTATGTAGTTGGACTCTGTTGACTAGTTACATTAGTCAAATTGCTTGCTTTATTGGTCCAGATGATTCTGTCAACAAAATGCTGAAAGTACTCCCTCCAATCCTAAAAAAGTGTCTTGGAAAAACAACTAAGATAGTTATAGTTTATAGTGTAACTTGCGACACTTTTTTAGGATCAGAGGTAGTACTAAATAATTAAAAGTTCAGAAATCATGGTAGGTGAGATACTGTATGGTGAGAATATAAGATTAAACTATGGTACAACTATGTAGTACCATTTAATGGAGATACTGTATCATATCATGAAGATTATAGGTCTTTGTATGGAAAAGATTGCTTTCTGCAATGCAGGGTTAGCATGGCCTGCAAATAACAGTTAATACATCTGTTAGTTCATGATGGTCTCTGGGGTTTAATTGCTGTATGCTAAAGGGCTTTGAAATAAACTCTTCCTGATATCATTTAAGAAAAGAAGAAGTTTATGCATCATCTGCATTGAACTGTTATTGTAGGTTAATGCAAGTTTAGACATAAACATAGTTCCTCGAGCAGTCTAGCTTTCTAGGCGAATCTCCGAATGTGATCATCCTCTGTTTTAAGCAGTTCCCATATATGTGTGTTCTGAGCTGCTGATTTGTTCGTCCATCTTAGTCAAGAGCCTTGTGATTAATCCTTTGCTTACCCAGTTATCATCTTAAGCTTGATCCTAAGCTTTCTAGGCGAATCTCCGAATGTGATCATCCTCTGTTTTAAGCAGTTCCCATATATGTGTGTTCTGAGCTGCTGATTTGTTCGTCCATCTTAGTCAAGAGCCTTGTGATTAATCCTTTGCTTACCCAGTTATCATCTTAAGCTTGATCCGAACTTTACTCTGCTTGTGATCTTTGTGGTGTTGAATTTGGTGTGTTGATTTATCTCTGCAGGACAATTGCTGATTGGGATACAACACATGGATTTGTTTGGTCGCATTTTTTCATACATCGAAAAAGTCTGCTTCCCGGTTGTGAAGCTATTCATTGCGGAGGGGTGGAGCCCCCCTGTGATTTGCATACTTTTTTTTTCTTTTTTTGGGTCTGTCTTGTTCTTCATGCACAGGAAGCTGTGAGTTGTTACTGGATTAGAGCTGCATTTACATGTAAGCTAGTGATATGGTAGTACTATTTTGAGGATGGACTGGTGGCATCCTCCATTTGTTTTGCGCTGTTGCATACCTTGTCAAGATCCTGTTTTGTAACGACAATTGAGCTTATATTGTGGTTACACATGTAGATTTTTTCTCACTGAAATCTGTAAGAAGGGAAAAAAAATCGCAACCAAGTTGGTGTCTTTCCTACTTCTAAAGTTTTCAGTTGGTGGTCGTCCGTTCACTTACAATCATACCTGAGCATATCTCGGGCTGGGCCTTGTGCTGGGCTTGAAAAAACCTGAAGCAGAAAACCTAGCCCCAGGCCCAGCCTGGCCCAATCGTCGGGCCTAAATATTAGGCCCAAGCCTGGCCTATCAATGCATATAACGTCATCGGGCCTCGGGCTGGGCCTTCTCAAAAATATGTTTTCTTCAAGCCGGATCCCGACCCATGGCCATGGTCGGGCCGGGCTCCCAGTGCCCAAGTCTGCTTACAATTTTCCCCACTCCCTTTCTCCTGACAAATGGGCCATCCAATTTACACGTGAGCCACAAGCTAGCGAGGCACATAAACATTAAATTTTTTAATAAAATAAGTAGTCTTCTCCCATTCCTTCTCAGATGGACGGATTGATGTGCGCATCATTGTACAAGAGGTGTGAGAAACAACATTGCCACCCGCTATAAAACAAAGTCCAGTCAGCCAAATTCACATGTGTTAGCTAAACCTGAGTGTGTGGTCCGTATGTATTTGTGGTGTCATTTGGCAAAAACTTTTGAAGTGACTAAAGCACAGCATTCCCTGTAAGAAATCAAAGTATTATTTTTGCTCCTTATTTTCTTTTGAGAGACTTTTTGCTCTTTATTTTACATTGTTTCGTAACGTAGCACGGGTACTTTACTAGTAAGGGAAGAAACCTGAAATTAGGTCAGGGGGTTGTGGTGGGTGAAGATTCCAGGGGAAGTGAATATTTTTCTGTGAATTGTGATTGTACCATCTATTGGCTGGCTCAAAAGTTGTTATTGTTACTAGCTACAATACACGTACACAGATCAAAAAGATGGTTAAGAAACAAACTTCAAATCAACAATCATGTTTTACCGACTTCATCGATCTAACTGGAATACAAAATCAGAATTATCTTTTCTTTTTAGTTGAGGATTACTTAGATTGATGTTATGATGTAGACTACATTTGTATTGAATTTAGATAAAGCAAACATATTTTTTCATTTACCATATAGTTATTTGCTTCACATGAAATATTTGAAGCAAGCTTGCAAAAAATATATAAGTTGAACAAAATTAAATTAAATGAACAAAATTGTAATAATGTATTGATGCAAAGTCAACAGATATGTTTCACAATGTTCCAATAGAAATAATACATACGATTCTCTAACTAATGTTTGTATCTCGATTTCATTGACCAAATCCTACACAACTTGTGAAATGTAGGCTACATATTTATTGTCTTGTACGTCAGCAAATGTATTAACACCTTATACTCGTTATCGTTTTGCACATGTATTATGTTTTATTATGATGAAGATTTCATATTTGAAAGTACACATGAAAGGTGAACGGAGAGTATTCATCGGAACAACTTGTAGTCTATATTCGTTATCGTGCCATGTGTGCTATAATTTTCAAACAAAAAACCCGGAGATATTGTTGTATAGAGATACAAACTTTTATTAGCATAAATGTGACTTAAAATAATAAATTAATTCTAAAATAGTTTCAATATTTAAAAAATGTATCATAATGTTTGTCATTATAAAAAATATCATTAATACCACATAAAATTTATCATTATGTTTTAGTTAATTTTGAAAATGTAAACATGATTTCAAAATGATTCAGGTGGAATGTTGTTTTCGAAAGCCTTCAACAATAGTGAAACGCGCTTGCCATTAACATACCTTGACATTATCGATTTCATAATGAAAACAATTATTAGCAAACTGTAATAATAGACCTCGTATTTTATATGTTATCAAAAAAATGTAAACATGTTTTTCATATTAATCTCAGGCAATGTCACATTTGTACCAAATTAGTTCTAACATTGTGGCATTTTATAAGGCATTCACCAGTTATAGAAATAATTTGTGATAATTAAGATGATGCATACTAATTTCCATAAAATTAACATTAAAATAGGTAATGAATTCCCTGTTTTTTATATTTTATTCAGATAGTGTAAAAATGTCTCCATATTTGTCAGGAATTTCACATTTTTATAAAGACTAAAACAACAAAAAACGCATTGGAGACAAAATTGGCCCAATTTCATTGGAGAAAACACTCCACCTATTATAAAAAAACACCTAGATAGTGCAGAGGGATCGTGCATAGTGTTGGTGAGCTTGATCTACCTATGCATCTTCATAGTGATCCTGGCCAACGGCGACGTCAGCCCTAGGCAGTCCGGGCCACTGCTTGGGGTGTGAGACCCAGCTCATTCATAAACTGCAACACGTACTGTAGCACAGTACCTCGAAGGCAGTTTGGGTCTTGACTCTTGAGTGAATCATGCTGCCACTACTGAATCGTGGTCGTGTTTGTTTGTGTATTTTTTTTGTACTGCGCTTTGCAAGGAAGATCAACTTGATACCTAGATGGCTATGAAATTGGAAGGAGGAAATAACGGATGAACTTGACACCTAGACTTGCCTCTCTTTTGTACTCTCTTTCACCACGTAGATATGTATTGTGAGGTGAGGGAGCCCTATCGAGTGAATATTTACCTGTGACTTAGGAGTACCTTTTAGTTTGAAGAAGATAAATGTTGTACAGTGGTTGGCTCTTTATAATAATCTTAAATAAAAATTTACTATACTAGCTCACACCTTTGTGTATATATAACCATAGTTCCAACCTGATTCAAACAAACAACAAGATTTCAATTCACCTTCCCAGGATCCCCATCCCCCCGCGTCACCCCCTCCCAGGCGACTCGGGGGCAACCTAAGGCGCCGTCGACGGCTCTCTGATGTCTACGCACGCTTCTATTCTTATAGACTATGTTGGGCCTCCAAGCGCAGAGGTTTGTAGGACAGCAGCAATTTTCCTCAAGTGGATGACCTAAGGTTTATCGAACTCAGGAAAGTAGAGGTAGAAGATGGTCTCTCTCAAGCAACCCTGCAATTAAGATACAAGAAGTCTCTTGTGTCCCCAACACACCTAATACAACTAAGAGTTGTATAGGTGCACTAGTTCGGCGAAGAGATGGTAAAATACGAGTGATAGGTGTGGAAAAGCAAGGTAATATAAATCTATAATAAAAAGTGCAGCAAGCAAACATGTGACAAAAGTGAGCACAAACGGTGTAACAATGGTGGAAACAAGGCCTAGGCTTCATACTTTCACTAGTGACAACTCTCAACAACATTAACATAGTCTAATCACATGATATTTCCCATAAAACATGCAATGGAGACGCACTCGGAGGTCATTCCTTTGTGGTCAAGAGAGGACGAGAATTATGTAGGGCTACAAGAGCACACCTCAGAGTTCGTAGTTCTCAATCTATGGATTTCCCAATGTCATCACGGCCATCCAAAAAGAGTACCACAATCACCAGAACATATCTCAAGGATAGTCAAAGACAAGCACCAAGAGACTCTCAATCTTCAATCAACACACAAAAGAGGAAATCACTGATGAAAATATTCTTCTAACCCAAGTCCAATAGACCGTTGTCACCTTGGTCTCAGGGATTATACTAGATAAGATCAATTGAGTACATCAATCCAATACATAGAGGAAGGGGAAATATCATGGGATCACCCTAGATTAACATAGCCTATGATCACAACGAAGATCACATCATGGGAGAGAGAGAAGAACACATAGCTACTGGTACAAACCTCAGCCCCGAGGGAGAACTACTCCTGCTTCATGGAGGGAGGAAGCAACGTCGATGGAGATGAATCCGGGGGCACTTCCCCGTCCCGGCAGAGTGCCGGCACAGGAATTCCGTCCCTCCGAAACTTGATGGCGATGGCGGCGGAGATCGGAATTGCTTCTGGAGAAAAGGGGTCCGGAATCAGGGTTTCCTCCGCGGGGGTAAAAATAGGGCCAAAGGGGGGCACCAGGGGGGCCACAAGGCAGCCAGGAGGGTGCCCGGCGCGGCCTAGGGTGGGCCGCGCCAGGGACCCTTCTGGAGTCCCTGTGGTGGCCCTCCCCTCCTTCCTTGGTGATTCCGGAAGTTTCCGGGACGCTGATTTTTTATATAATTTTTCCGGAATTTTTGGAGCACTTTTAATGGCCGGAAAACCTGAAATACAAAAACATCAGAAAACAGGAATTGGCAACTGGGTGCACTGAGTTAATAGGTTAGTCCAAATATGCTCAAAAGTGTTTGAAAGTTCAAGAAAAACATGGCAAAGTCACACAAAACATGCATGGAGCAAGCAGAAATTATAGATACGTTTGGGACGTATCACTCTCCCCTTGCCCTTCCTTGCCTCGCCGCCACCGGTGGGGACGTCGACGAAGCCGCGCGTGCCTCGGGATGGTGGCGGCCGGGCTCGCGCGTTCCCTACCTGTTACAAGTCATCGACGAGATCCAGATCGGGGCCGCGCGTTCCTCCTCCCTTCGTTGCGCTCACGGGCGGCACGCTGGCGGCTCGGGGTGGGCTCATCGCAGCTCTTCTCCGGCGGATCCAGTGCGTGCTGGTGGTGGGCTCGCCTCTCCCCGGTTGTGCTCTCGGTCAGCCGCCCGTGCCCGGCGGATCCGTGACTGCCAGGCCGGCGACGAAGCCGGCGGCTCTGGCATACCGGTGGCACGGCTGCCAGGCCGGCGGCGGAGCCCACATCTGCCCCTTGGGCGTGATGGAGGCGCGGTGGTGGTCGGATGCTCGGGTGGCGCGGCGGCGGCTCCCCTGCGGCGGCGGCGGCGCGGCGGCGGCATGGGAGATGTGCGGGCCAGCGGGATGCGGCGCGTGAGGGTGATGTCGGGATGCAAGATCTGTCAGGCTGTGGCCGGCTGGTGGTGGCGGCGGCTGCGACCGTCGTTCCCCTTTTTGAAGGCGCTGCCGTGGAGATCTCCAACATGTGCTACCCTCGGGTCAATCTCTTCGGGTGAAAACCTAAGATCCGACGTCGGGTCGGGCGACGGCGGCGTCCTCATCGCATCCTCCTTTGGGGAGTCGTCTTGAAGAGCTTTGGTCCCGTTTGCGCATTCCATAGGCTGGACGCTCACAACATTGCGGTCGGCCGGTGTCCGTCCGGCAATGTAGGTGGTGTGCGTTGCGACTTGTGTGGCGACGACAACGGTGGAGCGTGGAGCTAGGTCGCGGTTGGTCCTTTTGATGTCGACTGTTCGGTGTGCCGACAGATGCTTCTATGTTTGTTTCTCGCTGTGACAGAGAAGTCAGCACTGCGCGTGGCGGAGCTCCTGCGGCAACGTTTTTTTAGCAAAAGAAGGAGGGTTCCCCCCCCATCCGATTTCATATATATAAATCAAGTCTTTGTCTACAAGCAGAAAATAAATGCAAGTCTACAAGCAGAAAATAAATGCAAGTCTATTACAATCACCTACTACACTAAAGGCAGCATGCAACATCTCGGTCACGCAGGACCCCATCAAGCCAGCATATTCATAGGATCCAATTCTAGCTTACAACGCAGTTTATTAGCTAATATGATAACTGGAGAGTCTCGAACCTCACCGAACAGACAGAAAGCTAGGAAAAAGAAAAACAAGACCGAAGCATAGGAGGAAGAAATGACAGTCGCAGCAGTTGCGCCATCAACTTCCAGTGATCCTCAAAACTCGAGGCCTGCAACCTTGAGAAGTCTTGTAGATCTCATTTGCTACTTGGCTTATTAGTCTTGCTCCCAGGATCAGCAAGCTTGCCCCTTCCTTTCTTGTCTGCAAAGGAGCCCAATCATTAATCCAAGTAGTCAGCATTTTAACACATGTCAAAGGAGTAATGTTCTGTTTCCTATTGAAAACTATATCATTTCTGGTTTTCCATAGAGCCAAGAACATAGAATTTACCCCTACCAGAACCAATTTTCTCTCTTTCTTATTAAAAGTCCCCAGCCAACTTCCAGAGCAAGCATGTATTGAGGTAGAAGTGTCTTTTAAGTTGAAAGCACATCTCATCAGGCACCAGATAACTTTTGCCATGGAACAATTGAAAAATAAATGGTCAATAGTCTCAGCTGACCCACATAATGCACAGTGATTATCCCCTTTCCATCCTCCCTTCATTAGGTTATCTTTGGTTAAGATACTATTTCTAGATACCAACCAGCTAATTTTTTTGATCTTAGCATGTATTTTAATCTTCCACAGAAATTTCTGTGGGAGGTTAATTGAATTTCACACTAGCTTCTTATATAGGGAATTCACAGTGAATCATCCATTTTTTGCCAAGAGCCATTTAATTTCATCTTTGTTATCAGAAAGAACCACATCATCACATCTGGCTTTGCAATTATTCCATAATTCTATAGATTCCCCCCCCCCGTAAGGTTCTTCTAAAGGAAAATTTGTTAAGACCCAATCTAAACGCATCAACAACAGTTATATTTTTATTGAAACATAGCATGTATATTCTAAGATAGGCTGTCATTAGTGGCTTGTCATCAAGCCACAAATCTTCCCAAAACCTAGTATTGCATCCATTCCCCACCTTTTTCTGCAATTCTTATAAAAGAGATCCTTAACCGCTAGAATATTTTTCCAAAAGTATGAATCACCTAGTTTAGGTTTTACTCCAGCCAGACATTTATTCCTCACATATTTCCTAAGAAGAATTTCCTGCCATAAACCTTGTTCAGTTTCTAATTTCCAAACCATTTAGTCAACAAAGCTTGATTCATCAAGTCCAGATTTAAGATACCCAACCCACCTTGGTTTTTTGGCAAACAACATGTTTTCCAATTTACCAAATGATATTTCCTCTTCCCCTCATCAGCCTGCCACACCAATCTTGATCTAACCCTGCGGCAACGATGACTCTCTTGGGAGTAACTTGTGACTGTGAATCTGGAAGGCGTCACATATCAAACATGAAAAGGCAAACAAAAAAGGATGACACTAGGCAGCGGCGCCGCATCCAAGTCGTCCCGTGCGACGGCTAGCTCCACTCTTCATTATCTTCATGCATGCACATGACATCATCAAGATTCTCTTTGTTGTGTATGATTTAAAAAGCATTATCTCTAAAACCGTTAATTCAATCGATGATCTGTTTTCACCGTTGACTTTGTCGCGACGTGATCTTCGAAACTAGATCTCATGTTGATATGTTTGGACAATATATTTTTTCGTCTGTACTTGCCACATTTTTTGTACTTACTTGCCAGTAAAAAATAACGTACTTATCTGATAAAAATGGACTTAATTGCCATATTTTTTATAAGTATGTATAAACATGACAAGTCGACATTAAGCACTAACAAATTATTATTTTATAATTGTGTGTGAATAAATTATGTAAAAAAATGTCAACTCATCATATTTAAAACTGGCAAGCATGGAAATAATTCTCTTTTAGCAATCACATATAAAAATGACAACTCGTCATGATTAAACTAGCAAAACACATCAAATCGCTTACCCCTAATTGCAACAATTATGTGTCTTATGCATGTCTTGTGGTATTGTTAGGTTTCCTGTAGCTACCATGTGGTAGGGTGATAGCGACTGACCTACTGGCAAGAGCGTAAATACATATATAAATGAAAACCTTGTTTTGTGGTATTTGTATATGTTTCTCTTTAGAATCATCTAAAAAACACCAAAAACCAGTCATGTTATTTATACCCAAATGTCGTGCTTAAACGATTTGTTACCGAGTTGTTTATGTTCGGTTGTCTTATTCATTACATCTAATTGACATGATGATTTATTATACTTGCCAATTTTATCAGTTTGAATTATCATTTTATTTTATCACATTGTATTCTAAGCTTACGTATACAGAACTATTTCCCCGGCAACTATGTATAACATTTGTGACAACAGTTCTGAAAGTATATGTAGTCCCCATGTGTGGTTTTGGTAATTAATGACAATCCGTATGGACTAATGTTTGCATTGAGATATATATATATTTGAAGAAAAGTTACATAGGAAATGCATGAAGAACATTGTTCATTAACACAAATGTATCCATTGTGGCTTGGTAATGGATGATGATTCCAATAAAGCAACAATGTCATCATGAATCTATGGATGATTGTCCCATGGATAACGATAAGAAGAATGTATGAATTTGCAATGAATACAAACTATTGAAGATCGGTTTTTGGGTCTCACGTGTTGTATACAACCTCAGATTAATATGATTCAAAATCAAAGTCATTTTCCTCAACAAGACTGAGAATATTCATGTTGAACACTTGTCCGTTTGAGGTCATCTTAAGGACTCAATAATTCGCGCAATATATCTGTCATGTGTGTTTTGGACTGGACACCACTTGATCATGGAGTAAAGATGAATGTCGACTAAGAGAAAGATGAAAGATTGAATTCTTGATGGTCAACACTCAGGCACTACTTATGTACCACATGAGATCTTGTGGCATGGTAAGAAATTGTCAATTGTGCTTTGAGTTCTAACCCATACGATGTATTTCTATATCTTTCAGGGATAGGTGATTCTCATGGGAATGCATCAAGAGAAATATCATAAGTGCCCATGAGATGATGACATCAAGTGTAATGGTCATCAACTTATACAAGGTCAAGGTCAAGATATGCATCTCAGAGGATTACATGCTTGAATCTTGCGGATGATCACGTGGTAGTACATGTGAAGATGGCATATAATGCAAAGCTTTCCTCGTGACTTACGAGGATACTAATTGAAGTCTTCACCGAGTTATGTGACCAATATTGCATGTACATCTTGAGCTAAGCATGAACCCATCATCAAGCTCAAGTGGAATGCTCAAGTCAAAGGTATTGTGTCGTGGATCATTGACCATCGAAAAGGATACATGCTCAAGAATGGATTTCCGGAAGCTATAGTATAGTTCTTTTATTATTTTTGAGTTATAGGGATCCCGCAATATTAATAGGGTATCAAAGGGGTTTAGTAATGGACTTGCTCAAGTCAACAATTCCTAACTCAATTCCACTCCTATCATTTATACAAAAAAGGGTAATCCAAAGCCAACTCATTTTCAAATACTATTGCATATCCTTTACATACTTTGCACATTCCATTTTGGTTTATCTTGTGTGGTTCTCTATGTGAGGATCTTGAGCTTTTCAATAACTTTAAAACAAGCCCAAGATCATCAAAATCGGAGTTCGTATGTAAAAGTTATGCACATTTCAGTATTGGGTTCCTGCTGTTCATTTTTTGTACGGACGTCCGATGAATTTCGGACATCCGATCCCCATCAAAATTATTGTGTCCAAATAGTCAGTAGGGCTCGCTCTTTTGACAGAAGTACGGCGGTGTTCGAACGTACGATCCCACAGACGTCCGAAACTCAACGGATGTCTGAAACTTACTCTGTCTACTGACCTGGCTTACCTCGCATGTGTTCCACAAGAACATTTCAGACGTGTGACATATTTCGGACGTCCGACAATTGGATTTCGGACATCCGACTTCTAACGGACGTCCGACATTTACACAGCAGAACAGCTCCAACGGCCACTTCGACCCTTGTACTATAAATACCCCCTCACTTCCTCTTGTGAGGGTTGGGCACTTCATTTCAAACACACAAGAACCCTAAAAGGCTCCCTCTCCTTTCTCCTACACCAAATCCTAGATCCCGAAGAGATTTGTGAGAGTTCTTGAGAGAGATTTCACCCATTGATAGATCCACTCCCTCTCCCTCTTTTGACCAAAGGAATTCGCGATTTGAGCAAGTCTTGAGCATTCCCCCCCTTGATCTTGTTACTCTTGGAGGTTGGAGACTCCTAAGCGGTAGGAGTGCTCCGGTGAGGAATCAACTTGTGATTCCCCCCCCCGGAAAGTTTGTGAAGGTTTGGAGGTCGCCTCAAGGTCTACCACTAGTGGTTGGGAATCGCCTTCGTGGTGATATCTCAAGGGGAATAGGGTGAGTCTTCGTGGCGTTGGTGTGCCGTCGTGGTAACACCCACTCTCTCCAAACGGTGAGTAGCTTCCTTCCAAGGAAGTGAACATCGGGATACATCCTCGTCTCCGAGTCTACGGTTATCTCTAACCTAGCTCACTACTAGTGGTTTACTTTGGTCACTTGACCTTGCATTCACTATATCTTGTTGTCCTCATTATATTGTGTTGACTATCATATCGTAGTGATTGTTTTAGGCCAACACATTATACTCTGCAATTCATACGTGCTACTATTGTTCCATATTGTTCCTTGTGTGAATTGGTATATTGTATCTTACATATCCACATCTTGTGATATATATCTTGCGTAAGTTTGTGTAACTTACTTGTACCTAATAGTATCATTACCGTGTTCATATTATTTAGAATAAAGTTGTTGTTGCACTTAGTTGAGCCTAGTATATTAAGGTTTTGTGCTTTTTAAGTATCCGCTTAGTTTATTTCCGCATCCGGATATTAACAAATCCATAAAAGGTTTAAAACGCCTATTCACCCCTCCCCCTCTAGGCGACATCGTGATCCTTTCAAGTTCACGGTAAAAGTGGCAACTAGAGTGACCTAATCTGACAACTGATGGTGACGAAAAAATTTCATCGAAATATATCAATATGGGATCTTGTTTTGAAGATCTCGTCGCGATAAATATAGTTGTAAAAACGGATCATCAATCGGGTTAATGGTTTAAAAGATAAATCTTTTAAAAAAATTGAATTTGAAAAAGCTAATACATATATTGAAAGGACTTGGATGGACCAGATGTGCGTAGGAGGTAGATAGCTTTCCCAACAAAAAATCCCTCAAAATCCATCAAAATCAGGACACTTAGCGCGCTCGAAATGTGCACCTCTAGTGATTGGCCTGACAAGGTAGAACAAGTCTATGGCAGTCGTCGTCGTCCCTAGCAGATGGCCCCCACGCGGCAGCCAGCGCAGGTCCAAGCCGATGGGAGAAAGTCTCGAACGGCGACGGATCTACAGCCCGGCCCTATCCGTCAGCCCCCCCCTCCCTCGTCGAACCAAAACCCTAGGACGGACGGGACGGGACGCTCCACCCCTAGCCCGCACCACACCGCCGAGCCCAAAACCCTACCCCCCTCCCTCCCACCCCACCTCATCCGCCGCCCAAGTATTAAAGCCTCCGCCCCAAGAAATCCGGCACCTCCCTCCCTCCTCCATCCCGTCATCCCCTCCTCCCCTCGCCCCGGCAGCAGAGGTACGCGTACGGCCCGCTTCCCCCCACCTAGGGTTCCGCCCGCCCCCAGATTTGGCCCCGGATTCTCTTGTTTCTTTTCCAGCCGTCTCACCCTCTCTGTTTTTACCAATTTCCCTGGCAGCAGATGGCGACGGCGGTGCGCGGGACCGACACGCTGGCCGCGCCTGCGCCCGCGGCGGCCGCGCAGAGGCTGCTCCTCCTCCTCGCTCTCGCGGTGAGCGTCCGGCATCCCTCCCTCCTCCCTCCTCTGGCGTTCTACTTACTTACTTACTTACTGCCTTGTCACATCTGCCGCCCCCGCCCGCCGTATTGTTGCTAGATTGGGTCGTTGACCGTGATTGCAGCCCTGCTGCTGCTGCTGCTGCCGCCAGTGCTGAATTGGTTACTCGCCCATAGCGTTCCTCTAGGGTTTGACCCGAGAAATCCCACCCACCAGTTCAGTCCCTAGATAGATCTGGAGATGTATGCTCACGGCCAATCACGTTTAGGCAATTCGATGTTTTGTTTCGTAGGAAATAGTTGCTTGCTCTGTTTCCTGGCGAATAGATCTAACTGTCTAGTAAGCAGATCTGGGTAGCTGCATCAGGGGAGGTCCGGTTGGGAGGGGGTGCACACCTAGGTGGGTACATTGTGCCCAGCAGAGATAAACTTACCAGGCCAGGTTTGATGATTTCCAGCAGAGAAAAAAAACAAGGGCAAGTACACCTGAAGGGTTTTGCGTTGGTCAAGCAGAGGAAAATATTGTTCTAGTGTTTTGTCAGTTGTAGAGCTTGAGTTTTAGCTAAAACTACTTTCGTCTCTTGGACTCCACCTGCGTCCAATCGTTGGTTTCTGAGTGGCACTCGGATTTAAGGCGTGAGTTTGTTATCGTGCCCTGTTTGGTTACCCCAATAAATGCTGCTGTCGATAAAATTTAGGGTGGTGGATGGATAACGGTTACCGTTGCAGTGCTAGTTTCCTAGCAATTGTCGTGTTTCTATTATATGGAAATATGTTAGTTTTCTCTAGTGTTTCCATGAAATTGTTGTACAGTAATTGTGTTTGCTGTCGGAAAGTAACTTTTATGGAAGCCCTTGAACTAATTTAATGAAAATGAATCTGTACGTTGGCTGTTGAATGTGTAAGGCAGGAATTTTGTATGATGTTTATGGAAGCCCCTAAACTAATTTATTGAAAATCGTTATTGCATCTGTAAAATTATATGTCATCTCTTATCTCAGTTATATAAATTAATTATGGTGTGGTGTATGGATTGCTTACTGGCCTTGCATTTATTCCTATCGAATTTCTTGGCATTTTACTGTTTATGTGGAAGCAATGATATCCAAATTTCTTTGTATTTACCTACGTTGCTTTGCTGATGTGACTTGAATCATTTTCAGATGGAAGCTATAACCAGTGGATCAGATATCTTTAATGATGGCCAGCAAGAAATTATCAAGTAACTTAATTACCTTGTTACTTCACTATTGTGCATATCATTTCCACTGATGTACTGTTTCTGTTGCTGACTGGTTTGTGCGATGCAATGTTTGAAGGCAATTTGGCAGAATCAAATTCGAGACTGTTCCTGAGAACAAGGATGCTGGATCTGATGACGACGACGACGATGATGAAGATGAGGATGATGAAACCGGTGATGCTGATGACGATGATGCTGATGCCGTGGAGGAACTCTCAGGTGAAGAAGGTGAGGACGACGACGACGATGACCCTGAGGCAAACGGTGAAGACGCCGGTGCGGGGAGTGATGATGATGATGGCGAGGACGACGACGGTGATGACGATGATGGTGAGGACGACGATGATGATGACGAGGATGATGAGGATGAGGAGGAAGAGGAAGACGAGGACCAGCCGCCTTCCAAGAAGAAGAAATGATCTGCCTTCGGGCCTACTGTGTTTCAGTCCCTTAGTTTATCTGCTGTCTGTCTAGATCGATTGGAGCGGGTCTGGTGCACGCCAACCTATGTAGCTTTTGTGTGTCGTGCTGGTCTGGTGTCTCGTAGGGTAGAACATTGAACTCTGATGTTGTTTCAGTACTTTGTGCAAGTAGTCTTAACATTTGCTGTGTTGCTGTTTATTTGGAGCTGTGGTACCACTTCATGCATTCAATCTAATTCTTGTTACTCCATTTTTGAATTGCTTTTCGGTTTGAATTGCATGAAATTATATGGTTTATGCTTCTAATCAATCTACAAGGTAGTTATATGGCAGTTTCTGGAGCTGCTGTTGGATTGACAGTCTATAGAAGAACTGAAGGCATTTTGTTAACATTTGTCTTCCATTCCAAAATTGTGCACAGCATCTATGGAAGAACTGAAGGCATTTTGTTAACATTTGTCTTTCATTCCAAAATTGTGCACAGCATCCACTACAGGAAATGCCTATACATACAGAGATATCTAATGTACTATATGGTGGATAATACCCTTGCGGGATGTACATACATACACTGTCTACTTGGATCCTATCAGTTCTTCCGGGAACTGAAAACTGCACTAATGCTGTAGGAGCTCCATAAAACACTGCTGGGCAGGGCGTACTATGCTAGGAATGATTTTCCTTCTGAAAGATCTTTTGTGGGGCTACCGATTACTCTCTGTTAGTGACTCCGACGCCAACTTGTTGAAATCCTGGGGCTCGCTGCTGGCAAATGTTAACCAGACGGCGGTGCCGGTCAAGTAGAAGAAGATAGAAGGAGCAAAGAGCGACATCTGCACATGTAGAGAAGGTAAGAAATATGGACTGGATAATGAGTTGTTAGAATGATACATGCAAGAAAATATAGGTAAGAAATATGGATTGGATTTGTGGCGCTGGCAAGCATACACTCCAAGAATGAGTCGTGTCCACAAGATAGCCGACTAGCGCAACACCGACGATTCCGGGCACCGCCCCTACGGTGTTTGTGATTCCCTGAAATGCATAGGCAGTGAGTCAACCATTAGCTATAAATTTTTGCCTTCGTTTGCCAACTCTGGGTTAGCGCCTTCAGTAACAACCATTGTTTGATGAATTGTACAGACTTGTTAGCGATAGGCACTGAAATTACCAAACCTAGGTGGAAGTTTTTAGCATTTGGTATCAAGTAAATACCAAGGGTTTTAACTACAGATCCCTGTCCGGGATCTGATATAGTAACAAACAGAATTACAACTAATATCTGCCCAAGCAAAGAGGGAAAGAGAGGAAGGATTTTGTTTTCTATTTATCATTCCATTTTTTACAAGACAAACACAGAAAAATCCCGAAGACAGATATTTGCATGTCTTACCAGGAGAATGCTTGCGTATTCACGAGATATATCTTGATGGGTGCAATAAAGACCTGCTTGCAGACAAAAACATTGAGATTTGCACCATGGAAACATGGGAGAAAAAAGACTTAACGCAAGCTTAGCATCGTTACCTGATAATGCGAAGTTGGAGAGTGATATACCACTTGTAAGGAAAGCAACAACTACCCAGGGAGGCAGTCCAAGATCGACAGAGGAAAGCATCATAAAAGCTGCAGGTGACAGAAACGCAATTGCTTGACATATTTTCCGTACCTACAAAAGAAATTAATCAACTTAGACTCTTTAACTTTTTCATTGTCCTGTAAAAAGGCCTTTTATACAAGAAAATTGCACATCTCATGGCGATTTGCAGTAATGATCTTTGAATATTCCAACCTTTGCAAATGAACTCTAGCCATATAGGAACCTAATAAAGGGAGTCAACCAAAATCGGAACATGCAGGGTTTTTTTACATATATTTTTTTCTCATCTTCAAGGCAATGCTTTACCTTTGTGGTGTCAACTCCACTTGATATCAAATTGTCAGCAAAAGGTGCTGCAATAGACGTAATAACCATTGAGCCCAAAGGAGGAAGAATTGACACCTACAACAAATACCAAATATGGGACTTTGTAAGATATGAGACTGGAGAGCTGTAAATGAAAAACAAGGACAAACCATGACAACATAGTAAGCACGAGGAGGGACATGAGGGTTTCAGTACAAGGGTGTTCCTGTAATTATAAGAAATGAAAGCATGTACATACCCATGCGGCGTCCGTCAAGTTCAAGTTTAGCTCCTCACTGCATAAGAATTGAACAGGAATATATCACAGAAAAGCAAGGAGATTGTTATAAATATTTGACATAATGTGCTGAACAGCAGCAAAAAGATTGGATTCCTCTGAACATTTTGCTGGACTTCCAAAGCATTATTAGATTTGACATATCACGAGTGCAACAATGATAGGAAAGCAACTATACAATACAGCACACCGTAAATCTAGAGGGTTTGTTTGGTTTGTGCCCCAACTTGCCCAACCAAAAAAAAAATCATGACCAAAAATTTGGTAAGTTATTACTGTTTTGTTATAGCCCTTGGCCCTTGCATGTGCCAAAATTTTGTTAAAACTAGGCTTCCATTAGGTTTGTGAACAACCGAGTTGCTAAACATTTCAAACGGAGATTACCTAGTGATCCAGTCTCAACTTGAACACAAGTTTCGGAATTTTTTAATTTAAAAGACTTTAAACCTCATGTTTTATTTGGTTCTATCTTTATTGAAGTTAATCCACTTTTTAAAAACTGAACTGAACGAGTAAGAAAAGTGTGCTAGTGCAAAAAAGTTATTCATATAGAATTTTAACACACTGAAAAGATTGTGAATGAAACCCTAACACTTCAATCTCAATAGTAGCACAAAATGTTGAATAGTAAAAGAAATAGGTGGTGTCCAACTCATTAGTAAAAGATTGTTGAACATAAAACAGTTAGTTAATCGAAAGGGTATACGGCTATACATTGAGCAAAAAATGACACGACAAATATGCGAAGTGCCAAACCTAAAGAATGTTGGAAGCCAAGACAAGCAAGTGTAGTGCCCCCAGCTTCCACAAAAGTGAGTGTATATCATTGCCCACACTGCCTTGCTTTTAAAAAATTCCGCCCAAGGCACATCCTACAGAACAAAGGATAAGACTTGCTATATCAGTAATGTTTGCAAATCAAGCACCTACAATATTTTATACATAATAATGCATCACTCCCACCAACAGGGTTACATGGTTTTACTTGGAGTTATAAACTACATCTACAACTAAGTGAAATAGGTCAGCAATCGCGTTGAAGTGTCGCTTGATGAGGCAAAGCCCAATATGTACTTTATACAACTTGAAATAAGGAGAGGCTCAGTGGTATGCGTTCAATGTCATGCAAGTCAACAAAAGCATAGTTATGTGCCATATTAGACCAACTCTCCGAAATAAGAAAAACTTATCAGATTTAATAATCAACTATTTTATTTGGATAATCACGAATGGCCATGTGACACAGGTAAAAAATCCTTATCTGAGAGTCACAGTGTCGTTCTGATAATCGGTTTATTGGCTTATCATTATTACAAAATGATGTCTTCCAAATATAGTGGGCAGCTATCTGCAACCCCACTGAAGTCTATGTCAGCGATTACGTTTTACAGTCTCACTAAACAGCAGCAGAAGAACACACCATTGGCTATTCTGGGCATATAGTGAACAAAACTAAGAATGGCATGTAGACAAAGAGATTAAAATAATATCTCATTCAAACAAATCAAATTCCAGAAGCTCACACAAAATCTACACCAACAATAGTTCAGATTATATGGCACATACTAACTACTTGAGAGGACTCTTGATTCTTCACGCCTTTACAGCACCAAGCAGTTCACACAAATTCACAATTTGAAACACTCTAGCAACCAACATATTTCTTGAAAAGTTTCTCAGACTATTTGATGTAGTTTGGTGTATCCTACGAACAAGAAAAGGCTATCACGTTAATTGATGTATATTGATTTCGAAACTTCTTTGTCGATGTCACAACTTTGTAACACTTTGAACTTAATCCCTGAACATATCTTCTAGTATGTTCTAATAAAGAGGTTAAGCGACATGCCAATAGCTACTTTTCAACTGGTGGAAAAGAACTCTTTAGTGAATCTTTCAGCTCTCATACCTTTATTGAGTCTGTCATCCCTTCAAGTGACGAGTCTGATGACTTTGAAGGCACAGATGATGAGACATGACCATTAGATCCAGCAGAAGTATTTCCAAGATCTGTAAAGTAGATGATATTTTCAGGTATTTCGATTGATTGTTGAAATTTTGTATTGATTACGCAGAAACGGTAAGATCATAATGGACAAATATATTTAGCGAACTGGTACGGTAAGCTCAAAGAATACTCAATACTAAGTATATTGAATGCTAATCTGTAATAGTGTAAGAAATGGACAAATCTAATGGAAACCACACCCATAATTTAATCATGCAAAAAAAGGGTTAGTATATCAAATCAATTTGGAACTACCAAATTTGAGGTAGTCCTTGATGTATCGGCTGGACAACTGAAATTTCATATTTAAAATGATTTGTGTTAGATAAAAAGGATGGTTTTCCGACATAAATCTGTGTCAGCATCACATTGATCTCCCTTTTCTTTCTTCCAAGTTTAACAGCTCCGCATTAATAGACTACATGGGTGACTCTTTGCTTCTCTCTCTTTTTTTTTGATTTTTTTTAAGTTTACATTGATGCTCAAACAGTCAGAAGCGTACCACGATACCCAAACTTGCGTCGGGAATGGCACTTACATTAGATCAGATTTGACATAGAAGTTACAAAGACCAGATTGTACAAACATGATCACAAGTTCAAACCAAACCGACAACCCGGCTATGCACGGTTGCCGGATATTCAACAGTGCATATACGTTTACACAAACCAGGATGGTTTGCATAATTGCATCAAGCTATGACTTTTCACTAGATAAGTTATATCTGCTTATGAAAAAAAAAATCCACACAATTATTTCATTAAGGCCACAATATGAATATATGATTCTTTCAGCTAAACTACCATGCCACAGTTCATTTCGTCTATAAACACATACAAACTAAATTGAAAAAATATATGATCAGAAGTACTCCCTCCGATCCATAATAAGTGTCACTTATTTTGTAGCTTAGTACAAAATAAGCGACACTTATTATGGATCGGAGGGAGTAACATTTATTGCGAGTTTCTATCATGGTTGTTAAGACTTGTAAAAATAGATGTCTACTTACTTAATATGTCTTCATTGTCACCTGGCTGTTGTTCTTGTACAGATTCAAACACCAGACACCTGTGGAAATAACAGAAAATGAAGTAAACCAGAATAATATTCAATTACGTGTTGCTAGGAATTTTTTGCTTACCATATAATTCCAAGAAGACCAAATATGTAAAAGACAGATTCCCAGCCAAGGTTCTCAATGATGGGAGGGGCGAACAGAAGTCTGTAATATTATCATACACCAGGAGTTAACTATCTCGTAGTATTATCGCAATTAAGTTGTGTAGTCGCAATGTCATATAGTGCAATGCAATGTTGTTTTAGAACCAAGCAAAAAGTTACATCAGGTTATAAAGGCATGATATCTACCAGGAGTTCTGGAAAGATAAAAGTTTATGCTTAGATCCAAAAATAGTTACATTCATCTGAATATAATCATCAGACTTTCGGTCTAAATTATGTGAAAATTGCACAAAATGCACACATTTATCCAGAAAATGCTGGACAACACTTACCCTAAGACACTTCCAAAGGCTAAACCACCAAAAACAACAGAAACTGCTCTTGATCTTTCTTGAAGAGGAATAGTCCTGCATGTGGAACCATAGCAGTTAAAATATGCAATAATAATGTATAAGAATGATGCTACTGAAGTTTAACATGTTTGATCTATGTTCTGCCAGAGAGCAGCAACAATTCTACTACCCTGTATCATGTTCGGTAGAATTAAGATCTAAGCAGGGAGATAGTGTAGTTTTCCACTGTAAAAGAAAAGGTAGTTTTCTACTGGATTTCCTTTAGGATAACAAGTAATACATAGTTCTTTTTCTTTCATAAAGACGTGTCAACAGAGAAGTTACACCATATCCACATCAATGGCAACTGAACCATTGAGAAAGTTATGCAGTACAAAACGTCATAAAAAATCCAGAAGACGTACATCAATCTCTTGTCTATCTTCAATAAAAGAACGAGAAATTTATAGCTACCACCTGCGATTTCGCACAGGTAGGTACAGAAGAATTCATCTGAAAATTAAAATATCCACACACAAAATGCCAATACACTAGTTGGCTACACTGAAGAGTGCATAACCACAAGATTCATCATCATCTAGAAAAGAACTTTTGATACAGGGTATTTCTAATAAATATTTCTACAACTACATGAGAACTAAATTCTTTTCTAGATGATGGTGAATCTTCTTAGCCTGCTTCTGAGGAAAAGGTATTTTAGGCTTACCGTGCAATTAAATCTGTAGCTGCTGAAGGTGAGACTCCTTCTCCAATGCCTACCTAGCATAGGAATACAGTTAAAAGGAATAAATACAAGGATAATATTAAAATACTAAATTAATACTCCCTCCGTTCCAAAATAACTGTCGTGACCTTAGTACAATTTTGTACTAGAGCTAGTACAAAATTGAGACAGTTATTTTGGAACGGAGGGAGTACTAAGGAACACTCCCGCTGTACTGACATAAAGATGTGATAAAAAAAACTAGGTACTGCCATCACATGTGAATGCTCCCAAAAACAAAGTTGACATGTAGGTATTGTTATGATGCATGGGGTGCTTTATATGGTAAGGTGAAGGAACATTTATTCGCCCCCACAACACATTTTTATACATAAATATGATACACCTGCCACCTGGAAATGTGCATATATGAAATAACATAGCAATCATCGTGTTAACAAAATGTTTTTACAGGAAACCCAATTTATGCTAATTGCAGCGCCGGTGTGACATCTTGGCTTAATAGGAATGATAGACTACTCATATCAACAAGGTGCATCTTCTTTTCCGGGAGCCCAGATCCAAAGAACTCCAAAGTTAAGCGTGCTTGGCTTGGAGCGATTTGAGGATGGGTGACCGACCGGGAAGTTGTTCCCGGGTGCGCACGAGTGAGGACAAAGTGCGCAGGAAAGACTAGTGTTGGTCTGTGGGGACAGTCTAGATCCCGCCAGGCGTACGCCGGGAACCGGTGGCTGTGGCTGGGGCGTAACAAATGGTATCAGAGCCGACCCTCGCGGTTACACGGGCGTGTGTGGGTCAGTTGCGCGAACATGTGGGACATGTGTCGGCACTGGACACACAGACGTGTGCCAAGGGGGAACGTTCCTGTGGGCCGATGAGGACATCGGTTCCTTTGAGTGGGGGTGTATGTGACATCCTGGCTTAATAGGAATGATAGACTACTCATATCAACAAGGTGCACCTTCTTTTCCGGGAGCCCAGATCCAAAGAACTCCAAAGTTAAGCGTGCTTGGCTTGGAGCGATTTGAGGATGGGTGACCGACCGGGAAGTTGTTCCCAGGTGCGCACGAGTGAGGACAAAGTGCGCAGGAAAGACTAGTGTTGGTCTGTGGGGACAGTCTAGATCCCGCCAGGCGTACGCCGGGAACCGGTGGCTGTGGCCGGGGCGTAACAGCCAGACGCTGCTCAGAATACACAGAAAGAAACGTTAACCCAAAAAACGACAGCCATCGCTCTCGGATCAAAGCATGCTTTATAAGGGTATGTGTTTTTAATACAACCATGAAATTACTGTAGAAAACAAGGTACTTCGTATTTTTTTAAGCAAACACAAAAGAAAGGAAAAGTGTGCCGGATCATATGTGAACAAGTTTCTAGAGGCGAACTAATGAGTAGAGGTATACCAGAACCCTTGATAGCACAAGTCCGGGCATAAATCCTGCTACAAGAGGAATAACAGCCGTCGACAAAGACCACACAAGAACACCGGCCTTAAGCACTGTCCTGCAATTAGAATATGAGAAAAAATTAATTGCAATATGAATGAAAATAAATAAATGAATGATATGCATAGTACGAGAAATATAAGATGAGAAAGAGCATACGACCGAATTATAAGAGATGGCCTTTTGAGTTATGCAAGAAGCGGCTGCTAAACTAGTTACATGCTTGTTTCTTAATCTATCTACTGTTGGTTGTCGCATTTGAATTTTTGTGGCTAAGAACTGAACTCAAAAGCCAAGCTAGACTGATAACATAAAAAAACTGCAACCGGGAAAGAGGTGAAAAAATAATGTAAAGCCATGTAGAACTCACGAACCATATCATAGCATTTAAGCACACCATACTGTGCATTTTTCCTTACCTACAATACTTCAGTCTAAAGATTCTTCCGATGATACAGGCAGATAGTTTTAGTTAGGTGAAGACGAAACAACTGTCGATCATCACATTGAATTTTTATTTGGGAGAATGCCACCGCAGAGTCAGCAGCAGTCAATAATAACCATACCTATGATGTGAGCAACCTTTGTGCATGCATGCAAAATCAAAGATAACCTCGCATTTGTGTTTACATAATGCATAGGAGGCTTTTTGTTACCCCAAACAAACCTTCCGCCGATCAATTTCGCCAGCCAGCCCCCGGGCAGTTGGCTCAGAGCGTAGCCCCAGAAGAAGGATGATTGAACCAGGCCGGCAGTGGATGAGCTCCAGCCGTACTGGTGCGACATTGGAATAATCGCAACACTCAAGTTAACCTGAAAATGCAGATTGGTGCAGGCATTCAGCGGGAGTTCGTGGGGGAAACAAAAAATTTAACTGAACAAATAAGTCGAAGTAAATGGCCACACTGTGTAAGCATGGGCCGAGCTACACGAGGACATTGGCGGAGGCGCGGAGCTACCTTGTCCATGTTGCAGATGACGAAGGCGAGGGAGGTGGCGCCGATGAGCCGGTAGCGCTCGGGCAGCCCCTCCCAGGGCGGCCACCGCAGCTCCAGCGGCCCGTCCGTCGCCACCGTCGGGGACTCCTCCTCCTCCTCCCTCGCCGCCGCCTCCCCCTTCTCCCCCGGAACCACGGAGCGCTTCTCCACGGCGCCCGCGGACCCGGCCCCGCCCCTGCCACTGCCGTCCCTGGAGGAGAAGCTGACGACCCCGCGGCGCCGAAGGTGCGGAAGGACGAGCGGGCGCGGCGAGAGGAGTCGGTGGCGGCGGGGCTCGGCGCGGAGGCGGCAGCAGCGCTGCGCGGGGCAGGCCGCCATCTCCATCCTCTGCTGCTCTGCTCGCCTCGCTCGGCCGTCTGGCTCGGGGAGCTGTGGTGGGGTTTCAAATTTCCGTGCGCGTTGCTTTGGAGGGGAGGGGAGGAGGGAGGGGAGCAGGAGAGGACACGCCGCGACGGGGCGGAACGAGCGGCCGTGCGGAGCGGACCTGCCGTGCGCCACTGCTCCGCGGAGGTCAGGCGTCGGCGACGAGCGTGTGGCTGCCGTCGCCCCTCACCCGCCGACGTGATGGCCCGATACGGCCCACGTGGAACCCGTTGCCTCCTTTAGCGGCCCAGGAAAAAATAACAAAGATGCTTTCGCTATGCACCATGCAAAAAAAAGTGCAGTATCATACTTTCTGATCTGGTTTTTTTTTTTGCGAAAATGATATACTTTGTGGCTCAGTTTTTCTGGACAAAAGTGTCACAGACGAAGGAAAAAAAATCAAAAATTTTGATTTCCTAAATCACAGATCCTGAATAATACAATGCCGATCAAGTGCTGCTGGCGACGGCCGCTTGCTGGGACGAAGGCACGGAGGGCCGCCAGGCGGTGCCGTCGGGGCCATCCATGAGGGCGATGCCGAGGGCCGCCAGCTCGTCCCGGATCTCGTCCGACCGACCGTACTGCTTCGCCTTCCTCGCCGCGGTCCGCTCCTCAATCTTTTGCTGCACCTGCTCCTCCGTGATCAAGGCCCGTCGCAGCGCCTTCTCCCGCAGCTGCTGCAGCGCCTGAGAAACAGCAGCAACATGAGAGGGCCGTCAGTGGAGCATCAACACTAGAATGCGCAGCATGGAACATTTGTTCTTCTCCAGTGGAAAAAAAAAAGCATCACAGCAGCCACCAATTTGTTTTCAGTTTTCAGAACATGGCGCCAACCTTGTGGTAACTCGAAGGCATCAGCCCTAGGACGGAAAGCACCGTTCTCACTTTCTCTTCCAAGGCAGACAGCGATTCCCGCCGTTTCTCCTGCTTCTTTCCCTGACCAAACATAATACCAGAGGAAAAGTCAAGACGAGTAGTCTTGACTACCTTAGTGAATCTAAAAATATACCTCAACAAGTTTATCAGTGACCAACCATACCTTACGAGTGTGCAGTAAATCGTTCATGACTTTCAACGGCTCGGAAATAGCAGCCAGCGCCACCGACGTGTGAAGATCGTCAGACATCGAGGTCTCGAAATCCTCATGAAGCTTCTCGATGCAGTGCGTGGTAGTAAAAGGTAGTGAATCTCCGCTGCTGCTTTGGTCCTGCTGGGTGCTTTCTTCACAGTCCCGCAATGTCTGCACACAGGAAATAATCCGGCATAAGGCCATTAATTAGATTTACATGTGGTAGCATTTAAAATATCTCCTGATGAGATAACAATAATGGTGAAATGTAACTTTCCGTGCCATGCCAACACATATCAAAAGTTCTGGCTAGTTGGCCAGAAGGAACAATTTCCTAGTCTCGGGCATGAATACAGAAGCTACCTGTTGCTGGCTCTAAACCAACTGACTTCAGACAGTGACACACAGCGAGATTACTGCTGCACTCCCATGGATTTTAAAACAACTCTGTTGAGTACCATGCGGAAGAAACAAGACCATGGCTAAAATAATAACTCTAAATTTTGGGCTCATATGTCAGCACCTCTAAACAGCCGGGATAAAATTGTACATCAAAATATATTAAAAAATGTCAGTTTACGAAAAAAATCTTCAGATTAAGGCAGACTAGTTCGCAAAAAAATTCCATAAAAAATTCTGACTGGGGTAATCAGATCCAGGAACAATCTCATAGGCTAGTCCTGGTTGAGCATTGATTATTCAGTTAATGAAAGTTGTATAACAGGATTAGCACTGAAATCATGCTACCAGTCCATTTCAAGAATGTGAGACAAAAATAATGGTGTATCTAAATAATAGTATGTGAAATAACTAAATTTGCTTCTAGATAGGAGTAGGCAAGTATGCTGGCATAATAATAACAGTGCCCTTTTCGCGCATGCCATTTTAAGGTTCACTGGCATTACTTTTCTAGGATGGTCACTTCTGGAATATGTACATATGCTTGTCATAAGAAAAGCCAAAATATGAAAGCCTGAAAGATTTGTGCGTTCCTGCATCCAAGAAAGTGATCCTCATGTCCAACAGACGCCTATGATTTACAAGAAAATTCATACAAATAGGCTTAATGTTGTTTAAACTGGTTGGCGTTATTCGAACGTTCTTGCAGCCACTACCCCAACATACAGAAAGATCCACAACTTCGATTTTGAAATAATATGCCGTAGCAATAGCACAAACAAACTGTTATTAAGCATGTAAGCAGTTCATGTGAACATAATAACAAAAGATAGGAATAACATGAAGCCATGAACATTTAAAAATAGAATATACCTGATAAGTGTAGTACAATCTATCTGATGCAACATTAAGCTGCTCTACTGTGTAGTTGATCGGGGACCTGTAGTGAGTACCAAGTAAAAACATCCTCAACGCAAGCGGGTGGTACAGCTCTATAACCTGAAAAAGTTGGCAATCTTTAAGAAAGCAGGGTATAGTTATTCAGAAGAAGAAAAAAAAGCAATAAAGTAGTCATGTCATTACCTTGCGTATAGTGATAAAGTTACCAAGCGATTTAGACATTTTCAGACCATTTACATTGACAAAACCATTGTGCACCCAGTAATTTATGCTGCTGTCACAACATGCTGCACGGCTTTGAGCGATTTCATTCTCATGATGTGGAAATATCAGATCCTCCCCACCACCATGAATGTCAAAAGAATTGCCCAAGTACTGTGCACTCATGGCACTGCATTCGATGTGCCATCCTGGCCTACCCGGGCCCCAAGGGCTATCCCACCATGGCTCCCCATCTTTTGCAGCCTACAGTCCACACGGAATCATCTGATTTGGTGCCAAACTTAATATCTAAATAATCTCTTGGGAGAGCGGACAGAATAATCTGCATACTGAAAATGGCTAAATGGGACGTTGGGACGTCTATTACCTTCCATAGAGCAAAATCAGCTGGGTTTTTCTTTCTCTCGTCAACTGCAACCCTTTCACCAGCTCTATTATCATCTAGTTTTCGACCCGATAACTTCCCATATTCAGGAAAATTGTCAACAGAGAAATAAACATCCCCACTTACTACATATGCGCAACCATTATCGATGATCTGTTCCAAGAGAAATAACATAAGAAAGGAAGTCAAACCAAAGACAAAAACTCTATTATGACAAAACTTACATTCTGAAAATATGAGAACTATATGGTCTGTAATTCATTTTGGATAATATATATTATATAAGTACCAGAACTCAAATCAACAGTAAGAGATACGGAGTACTAAACATCAACAACACGAAGCATTGCTGTTCATATACACAGCTGCATATATAGGATATATCAAATCCAATATTGAAATACACATGTGTGAATAACTTAGTGCAATCTCAGGTTGCATTTTCAAATAAATAAAGAGGATGTGAGTATAAAAAATAGAATGGCAAATCCTATGTTACCATTGATAACAACCTACTTTGCAAATGGATATCCTTTGTACATGAACTCTATTTTTATTACATAGCCTGCTTAAAAATGAACCCCAAATGAATTGACTAACCCCATGAAAGCAGCACGTTGTAATGCTAACAACCGAACGGTCTGGATAAGAGTATGTCAAAACAAGAATATTTCACCCAAATATGGGAGCAAATCCACCTAACAAGGCTATTGCATAAAGCATTATAAAAAAACAAAAGAAAATAATAACAACCAACTGCGTAGATATAAATAAGGTACTGCAAACAAGACAGTAAGGCACCAATGAGCCACAAGACATGTACAACTTACCTGTTTTATCATGGTTACAATCTGATCAATGTGATCTGAAACACGGGGCTCCACAGATGGTGGTAGACATTGAAGATGAGCCATGTCCGACAGGAAATCATCAGAGTATCTTTTGCTTAAGCTAAAAGGGTCTTCCCCCAATTGGTTAGCTCTTGCAATTATCTACAGAATTCCAGAAGTGCAACTCAGGTTTCCTGTGCAGATGCAATTGGTGTTCAAATTTTCTGTCTAATTTTCCAAGTAAACTAGCAGCGAACTGAATGCAGTGGATATGATCTGAGCAACCTAAATTCAGGGATTAGTCTGAAGTGAACAGTTCATATTACATGAGCATCAAAAGAAGATATCTGCTTTCTCTATTTCAGTTCAGGCAATAAACATTTTTTGGACAGTAATGGTATAATCACACAACTTTTAAATGGAGACTGATGCAAGAGAAGCTATAAATACAACAGTAACATTTGATGTTCAAATTAGTTTAAAAAAAATAAGAATCCAGCAGCACTTGTTATATGCAAACAAATTTAACCTGGAAATCACCTTGTCATCGATGTCAGTAAAGTTCCGAACATAGCGTACTTCATAGTCCAAGTAATTCAAGTACCTAACATGCCCATAAGTAGATGTCATGAGACCAAAGATAATCAAATGTGGTGCTTCCTACTCCCTACCTGGTAAAACATAGCTGACAAAAATAGGAGAGACCAAATGTTCACTGGTGACATTACATACATAGTAGTGTTTTAGAATGCCAGGCTATCAACGGGTGAGTAAGCTCATGGCCAAATTTTTACTAGCACATCCAAAGATTAGTCAAATAATCTAACCGTTACTCACAATCTATTATGGTGCTAATGTAAGCAGTTCCTAACTGACCTGGTTACATCACAGGAGTGGGATGGTAAAGCATTAATTATCAAATGGAAGAATGGCTTCTGGCCTCTGAATCTAGAGATGCACACAGATAGCATTGTGTTCGCGGTTGAAAAATCGTTTCCAGCTTCCATCATTTGAATAACCAAGTCGATTGATCAAAAATGCTATCGAATCAGCAGCGCCGGACGGGGGATTGCTATTGGACGGACGGACGGACCTGAAGAGGACATCGAAGGCGACGTATGCGCGGGCGTGGCCGATGTGGCTGTCGTCGTAGGGCGTGACGCCGCAGACGTACATGCCGACCTCCCCGCCGGGCGCGCGGGGACGGAACTGCTCCCTCCTCCTCGACCTCGTGTTGTAGAGGTGCAGGTCCGGGGCCCTCTGCGGGGCCGCGCCATTCGAGGCGGCGGCGGAGCAGAAGAAGAGCTTGGCGGGGTGGGAAGGTAGGCGGCGGGGGCAAAGGAGAGGGGGCAGGGCTAGGGACTCTCTGTGGCGCGGGAGGGCTCGGAGCGGCGAGGATAGGAGCACCGGGAAGAGACCGGTGGCGGCGCGCCTCGCCGCTGCCGCCATCATTGGGTGGGTCGTCAAGGGCGCACGCGCGAGGGGCAGGATAGCGTTTTTCTGGGTTTTCGACTCCACCCCCTGAGATTTCTGGATTATTGCAATATCTTCTTCCGGCGCGACGGTAACGATGATCTTCAACCGTCGATAGGGGAGATTTCTCCGTCACCTTCTGCTTGACGCGACCTCCGATTTAAACATCGCGAATGCGAGGCAGCGAGGAAGCCTCGTGCTTATTACATCGACAAGGCGGGGACACTAGCTCGTGGGCAAGCGGCATTGGACCGTGCTCAAGGAAAGACCGTTCGAGGAGGACCGCCTGGTGCTCTTGGTACCCGTCCTTCATTGCGGTAGCCTCTGCGAGGAGTGGCAACTGCTGCTACCCCTCCCCCCATATCACAAAAGGTGAGAACGATTGTCTCCTTTGTCGATAGTGCGGTGGAGGATGAAGGGCCTAGAGAACGTGGGCGATGATGCCAGGATGATCTCGACCGAGAGCTAGATTCGCCCGTTGGTCGGGACCAGACGCTCTGGCTGGACATGCCCATGAAGGTGACCCCTGCTCGGTCCTTACCCACCTCTCTCGTCTTTCACCGCGATCTGCCTTAGTGTCGGCGAGTCGCGCGCGCCAATGCCCGCTATTGGGGAGAGGAGAGGAGCGATGAGGCAGGGTGTGGGTGTGTGTTAAACGCAGTTTGCTCAACGGAGCCCTCCTTTAGTAGACGGAGCATGCAGATCGACGCCGCTTCAATGTAGTGTAGTGGTTGCAGTAGGCCTCTCGATCACCTCATCTACATTGAAGCGGCGCCAACCTCCCGTTCGATCAAGTCTCTTTGGTCGGCAACGTTCAATCTCATCTTGGGTGGGAATGTGGGATTGAGCGAATGGACACGAATGCGACGAAGGTCTCTTTTTTTACGACGAAGGTCTCGACACCGATAAATCTAATGCTTCCTGAGATTTGCATCCAGTTCGCGAGAATTCAAACAGGTGGATGCATCTAGAAACATTTGCGGATCAATATAGATGATTAAAAAAATCATTCCAAAAGATCAATCCAAACGTTTAACGAACGGTTTGGGAGATGACGTTGGAGATAATATTTTTGTTTTTTTTAGACAATTGCCTAGCCATCATCTGAGCTACCGTATTCGTAGTCTGAAGTGAACCAACTGGATACTGTTTATGTGCTGCACGGTCACGATACTCCCCTCTTCCTCCTGCCAATCCAACAACCCAATCCAGCCCCAGCCCGTCGCGGCTCTGACTGATTCCCCCTTTACCACCGGAGAGCTACCGCCGACGCCTCGATCCCGCCCTTCCCCGCCCCCTTAACGCCGCCTCACGCCCGTTCCCCTTACGCACCGCGGCATCGATCGAGCTCCCGCCGCCCGCCCCGTCCGGGACCTCCGGCCGGCCGTGCCCTCTCGAGGTACGAGCTCGTTGGTTTGATTCCATCGAGTTTATTGCTAGCTAAACACCCACCGACCCCCACGATTTCTTACCGCGCGCACGGCGCCCCACCTAGATCAGGTAGCAAGGCGTCCAAGATAAGAATATTCCTACGGGCAATTTCTAATTCGTCCTCTGTTTTCGTGGTCGCATCTGGCAGGTAGAGTTGATCGGATCAGGCCGCGTGACGTCCGCCGTCCAGCAAAGGGGGGAGAGATGCAGGTCAGCCATCCTTCAGTAGCTCATCTCTTGACTAGACATGGTGGAGTATGATTCAGGCCTAGGGTGTTCATAGATGGCCGGCCGGTTGGCAACCTTGTTAGTTCAACTTAGTGCAAGATCCACGAGTAGTGCTAGACCCAAGAGTTAGAGCTCTGTTTTCGACTTTGAATGAGGCTCAACGATTTAACTTAACATGGTTTCAGCAGAGCCATATCCAAACAGCCCTATATTTGGTAGGGTTTTTTTGTCGCAAAGGGTTAGTTAGTACTCACCGGTTCATGTCCGACAGCAAGCGTTCTGCTCGCCGTTTGGCCGGTTATTCTGGCTGCCATATATTGCTACAGGTTATATTTGTGAATGTTTCCGATGGATGAATCGTACAACTTGATTATACTGTTGTCAATATCAGTGGTGATTGCCTTCATCTCGAATGTTATGTTCACTGAGGGGCCAGTCCGGTAGGAGACCAGCACCCTGTGCCTAATCACCTATTAAGATGAGATGAGTTGGCTAGCTTGATGGTACTGCCTAGTGTCTACATACAGCTTAGGCATGCTTATTCAGCTGCTGTTTGGGATACACTTAGTATTGATCTCAACAGCCACAATCAGAACTACCGCGTTTCAGTTTAGTGGATGCTATTTGTTACCCATTGTTATCAAGAATGACCCCCTCGGTTCTTAACACATTCTGAAAATGTCTTCTGCCAAAAGGCATCTAGAGCTAGGCTCTTCAAGGAGTACAAGGAGGTGCAGCGAGAAAAGTCAGCCGACCCAGATATCCAGTTAATCTGCGATGACTCAAATATATTCAAATGGACTGCTGTAATCAAGGTATTTGCTTCTATGTCAAGGTGATGCAGGAACAAACAGAATCAGCTTTGTTACTAATGCCTTTCTTACTGTTATGTTGTTAGGGGCCATCGGAGACACCTTTTGAAGGTGGTGTATTTCAACTTGCATTCTCAATTCCCGAGCAGTATCCTCTACTCCCTCCGCAAGTCCGCTTCATGACCAAAATTTTCCACCCAAATGTTCACTTCAAGGTTACTTCTATATTGCCTTCTTTGAAATACACGATTATTGTAGGGCATATGAATTTGAGTTTTGACCTTGTTGACATGATTATTCCGTTGAATCCTGCTGTTAAATTTTCCTGCGACAAACTGTATTCACGTTCAGCAAATATAAGTATATAACCCCATTTGATACTATTATTTGAATTTTTTTGTACTGTTGAAATTTCCCGCAACACATAAATACACCAATCCTCACTTATGCGAACATACCAAGCAGGACCTATTGTTAAATCCAGAACCAAGGGGAAAATTTCTGTGTCCTCAGTTTCTCTTTTATTATTTATGTTTCTAGACAGGTGAAATATGCCTGGATATATTGAAGAATGCGTGGAGCCCTGCATGGACCCTACAATCTGTTTGCAGAGCCATTATTGCGTTGATGGCCCATCCGGAAGCAGACAGCCCACTTAACTGTGACTCAGGTAGCTCTCATGACTTCTTTGTAACCACATTACTCATTATTTCCTGCTGGTGAGCTGATTGTTGTGTATGTTCTCACTGTCTATCAAGCTATGACGCATGAAAACATTGTCACCTTCAAGGATTCAGCTCCTTCGTGACGTGGCTCTTTGAATTGCCTCTAGAGTGAGGTGGTAGAAACTAGGTTTGAAAATATTGCCAGCTTTTAACACCTGGTATGTTAGGCAAGATTTGGGATTCAGGAACCAGTAGGCTGTTACCCTAATGAAACCCCTTAATATTTCATATGGTAAGGGTATCAACTATCAAGTATCCATGGATAAATTGTGAGAACTTATCAAATTGAGCTCAGCTGCATTTAACATGGCACCCATGACATGAGGAATCGCTGACCTCCATTGTAGATCTAAAGTTATACAAAATTTCAGTGACAATTCTCTCTGCTTGCACAACTTTTGACATGATGAAGCGTGTACATAAAGCTGTTTTCTGACTTCCCTTTTCTGTAAACGTAATCACAGGCAATCTCTTGCGCTCGGGCGACATCAGAGGCTATCAGTCCATGGCGCGGATGTACACCAGGCTAGCTGCCATGCCAAAGAAAGAGTGATTTGCTGGGTTGCAATTTGCAAAGGTACCCATAGCAGTGGCGCTGTCGGGGCTGATTGATTCATGCGTGTATCATTGCTCGTAAGTTGTTGGGTGTAACTCATTGCTGCCCCTGTATGAACTTACTTGTGTGGCCTGTTTTTCTTACTTGACTTGTCGTTGTGCGCGTAATGTTGATTTTGTTGGGCTAAAAAGGATGAAAGCATAAACGCTTGACTGATGATAATGATGATGTAATAATTCTACGGGGATTTAGTACTATGGATATGAATCTGCTGCGGTATCCGCTGTTGAATTACCTGCCCTGCTTGCTGTACATTTTGAGTTGCTGAAGCCCCGATGCCTTGATTTTTACCTAGGTTCAGTCCTTTTTGCAGTTAAATAAGCTCTTACCCCTCAAACAAATAAGTTAAATAAACTCTTGTGCTCCCTCTCCCTTTGACAGTCTGATCGATCGCTTATGTGGTTTTGGATTATAATATGTCAAGCAAATCAAATTTTGATCAATGTTATTATCATTTTGATGGGCAGACAAATTTTTCACTTACATGCGGCTTTACCTAGGTTCAGGTTCTCCAAGCTCATAAAATCCTACTTTCTTCTGGTTTTTTATTATGTTGGAGCGTATGCAAAATACAATATATTGAAAGATTGTGGATTGAGTTCTACGAGTCCGCCCCCTCGACTTATATCAACGTTGGAGGGTCATAGACAAGAAACCCGATAATCTTCGTATGAGGAGGTAGAATCTTTCACGATTCTGTCATCTTGTTTTTGACAAGTCTTAAGGAATCTTCCTTTTCGCTTGCCTCGGGCCCCTTTAGGCGGTCTAAGACGTAATACATTAAGAGGTTCGTGGCTTGACCCACCAGGCTAGAATCGATACGGTCAAAAGCCCCTTATACGGGACACAATCACCCAAGTAGTTGGCAGAGAGAAATTTTCCAAGAAGCAAGTCGGCTACATTCAACATTTTCAAGATCGAGGTGGTCTATTTCACCTCGGATGGCAACTCAGTCAACTAAGGATGACAACATGAACATATTGTTCAGGGGAAGCTTTTGTTGAACCAGTTTCAAAACCGGGGACCAAAGACGACGAGCAACTCGGATAAGTCGATGAGTTACCGGCTTGAGAACCGTTCCAGGGGCTATTGAAGGTGTCTCGACTAAGCGATCTTTCATCATGTCGATTTCAACCTGGTGGGCCGGGCCATGGACCCTTTTGTTGGTTTTCGTCTTGGATCGCTTTAGGCGACCCATGAAGGCCATAAGAGAGATTTGTGGAGCCTTACCATTCAATTCAAGGAATCCACATTCGTGGAGGACTCCCCTCCACCAATGTAGTTGACTAGGACTATTGTAATCCTAGGCCTTCGGTCTATTATATAAGTTGGGGTTAGGCTAGTCGGTAGAACACATCTTACATCAGTTCATGGATAACTTACAATCTCTCGGTACTTTGTACTTTGTACACAATCCAACACCATAAAGCACAAAGCAGAAAGTAAGGTCTTGTCTCCACGAAGAGCCATAACCTGGGTAAACTTTGTTCCCCTGTTACCATCGACTCTTGACCACCTAGCTTGGGATAATGAGGGATCTGTCGGAATCAACTTCGATATACGAATTTCCATCCCAATGAATTGAATGTATGTTGTCGTTACCTGCTTATGAGTCAACGTGTCTAGCTTGTTGATGTAGCATTTGCATCGCACGGTTGACTTGCATGTGTACACCTACACTTTGTTGTACGTATAGGCAATGGTGGATCGCCGAAATGGATCATCTCCAGCAACCCATTCACGTGGGTATGTGCCAGGGTCAAATAACATTTTGAGGACGTCGGGGCATCCACTCCCGCATCCAGAATGACAAGCTCCAATGGATGGACCCACATGCCACTTATCTTTTTGAATATAAACATCAAGGTTAGTGGCATTTTCGTCAAGGAAAGATACACCGAGGAGCGTGATGTTTTGACAAATGGAAAAACACCAAGGTCCGCGATGTTTACCCCTGTGCCACAGAGGACAGTCAACGAGCGGCGACTAGATGGTGGGATAAGGGAAAACACCGCGGTCCATGGCATTTCCCGTGCAATGGAAATTTCACGGTGTGTGGCATCACCAAAAAGGATCATATTCTAAAAACTTTGCTCTACTTTTTTAGGAAAGACCATCATGAATACTTTATTTACTGGGAATAAAGATACATCGTTTGCAAGCACACTAACCAAACAGTCTAACGACTCATCGATCCAAACATTATTATTATTAAAAAAAGAGAAATTAGCTAGCAAATGCGCCACTTGATTAACCGAGCATTATTAGCAATGTACAAGATCAACCTTTCCCAATTGATGCGCTAGTATCAACACATTCAACGAAGATAGCTGCATCTGGATCCCACCATTGATTAACATCCTTACAATAGTTGATGATGACATTAAGCGAGTTAGATTATGCGTGAACATGATGAAATGAAATCCCCAGATTGTTGGCTAAAAAAAAGACCGTCCGTCTCACATAGCGTCCCTTTCCCCTACAATAAAAAGAGGGACACAGCTTCAGATCTGAGTATTCGAACAGAGTGACAGCTTGGAAAGTCGCTGGCAACACGGACGGGATAAGGATGGCTCCCGCGACGCAGCGTCCGCGGCCGGCGGCGACGCCTTAATCTCCTTCCTCCGGCCACCGTCCCAACTGCTGAGGCCAGATCCGAGCTGCTTCCAGTGTCCTTTGTCGGCTGCACCCCATCTCCCTCCCGATCTCCCGCTGTGCAGCAGCCGCCATGGCTCAAGCATCCGCGCCACAAGTTCCGGCTTCGTCGTCCACCTCGGCCTCCGCCGCCACCGCGCTCGCCGAAGCCGCCCTTGCCTCCCGCAAGGCCGCCCCCGCCATCTACGGACGGGTGAGCACGACGGCCGACCCAGCTCCGCCGCCTGCCGCCACCTCGGTGTCGCGGCCTTGCGACCAGGCCCCTCCGCGGCCTTCCGCTGCCTCGGCTCCGCGGCCAGGAGACCACCCCCCTTCGACGGTGACCATCCGAGCTTCGTCGCCGCCTGCCACTGCATCGGCTCTGCGGCCTAGCGACCAACCCCCTTCGACGGCGGTCGTCCGGGATTCGCCGCCTTCTGTCGTTGCCTCGGCTCCTCGACCTGGCGGCCAGCCCCCGCCAACGGCGCCCGTCAGAGCTCCGCCACGCGCCGCTGCCTCGTCAGAACTCCAGTCCACTCCGGCGGCGGACCATTGGGCGGAGGCGTGTGACGGCTGGCAGCTCGTCAAGTCACGTCGAGCTCCGCTCAAGCCAGCTTTGGCGTCGTGGGCTTTGAAGACGGCCATCCCATCCTGGCTTGATGGCCGCTGTTGTCGTTGCCTCGCCCCCGGGCACATGGCAGCCACATGGCGCGACCCCCTTCGCTGCTCTCGGTGTCTACAAAATGGGCATCGCGCTCGTGGATGCAACAATCACTGGAAGCCGCTGAGCTCTTTGTCGTGCCTCGTCCTCGTCCCTCCACCGCCACTCACTCGACCTGCTCCAACTCCGCTTCAGCCTCGGCAAGCGACACCTCGTTTCGGCGCTGGAAGAGGCTGGCCCCTGCTCCGTCCACAACTGCAGACGCCCGGAGCTCCTGCCATGGCTTGGTCGGGTGTTGTAGCCCCGGCCACCCCAGAGATGCAAGTCGAGCCGGCGCAGCTCTTCGCGGAGCAGACCGAGCTCCTTCTAGTTGAGCTTCGCGAGTGCATTGCGCGTGTGAAGAGTGTGGAGGACGCTCTCGCCAAGCTCCAGGTTGAGCATGTTGTGCCCCTGTTGTCTGAGATCCAGGTTGGTTCGGTTGACGGGGATGCAAGCATGTATGGAGACCTTTCCCCTCGTGCTACACCTTGTCTGTCGTCGCTGCCTGCTGTGTCGATTACTGCTGAGAGTGAAATCGCTATCGACATCGTTGCTCCGGTGCTACAGATTATGCCTGAGTTGCAGAAGCTTTGTGGGGAGTCCGCTCCGCCTATTTCGATGGTGCTTCCTAAGGAGTTGGGAACGCTTGGAGGGGCCTTGGTGATGTCGTCAGCTCCCTCGCCGCTATTGTTGGAGCCCAGTCAACCGCTCTCCTTTGTGGACCGTGGAGGTTTGGATGTTGATATTGCTCTCTCGCCTCTGGCTGTTGATCCTGGTGTTGAGGCTAATGAGGCGATGAAGACATGTGAGCAGCTGAAGATGAGTGAATCCTTCGTGTCGGTGGTACCTTTGGTTGGTGATATTGAGGAGGCTGGTGTGTTGACGCCTGATCCTTCGGAGTCCTGTCAGTCGCTCGCCCATGTGGATCATGAAGGATCCAACGTCGCGACTTCTCAATCGCACGTGACCTTTGGGTTGGCAGCCGCGTGTGACAAGTTTAACGAGTTTCTCTTCGAGCTAGAGATTCACAGCTTGCTCAAGCGTTTGGAGAGGGTTAGCCCTGGATCTGACAAGACGATTGTGGAGGAGGCTCTCAAGGGAAAAAGTAAAAAGAGTGACGCCACAGGGAAGGCGTCTGCAGCTGCTTGATGATTGGTCATCTGTCTCTTGGGGTGTCCTTTTGGCTTAGGATGTGCTCATGGTTTTGGGGGTGCCCGTGGTATTTGGCCGAGGTCTTTCTGTTGTGGATTTCTTTGTCTTGTAGCAGTGTAAGGGTTGGGGGTCATCGCGTGTTGAGTATGGTTGTCGGGGTCTTAATGTGTATACGCATGCTCTGTGAGTAGTTCACATGTGGCTAATTTGTATCGGTTTTCGCTCGGTTTTTCGTTAATTAACTGAGCAACTCTCTTCTTCTTATTTAATAGATGTGGCAAAGCTTTTGCACCGTTTCGAAAAAAAAAGAGGGACACGTGTCGTACGGGTATTGGTCCCAAGCCGTGGTCAGAACAGAGGGATGACGTAGGAGAAATGTGAGGAATAGCAGGCGACCCCACCACGTCCGCCTGAGTCTGACTGGCTCCGACTTGCGACTAGACCCGTCGTCACCCGATATCGACCCAGACCGGACCACACCCGACCGGAAAGCCGATCCCCCGTCCCCACCCTCCTCCACGCCGCATCGCACAGAGACACACACACGATCCCACGATTCCCCCCTCTCTCTCTCTCTCTGCTGCGCCCTCTGCGTGCTCTGCTCCCCGCACCACCACCACTGCACGCACAGTCCATCCACACTGCCATTGCCATTGCCACTGCACGCCCACCACCCACCCCGACCCCGGAACCAGCGGACCCGCGACGGCGCCCCTGCGCCGTGCTCACCGCCCCCCTACCCTCTCCCAGGCCGGTTCCGACGCTTCCCCCGCCGCGGCGCGCACCCCCGGGGCCATGGACGCCGACGCGTGGCCCGCGCGGTGGCCGCCGCCGCCGCCACCCGCGCCTCCGCCTCCGCAGCAGCAGCCGTCGGGCCCGTCACGGTTTCCCACCCAGGTACGCACGCGCGCGCGGCGCATTCGGGCGTGTAGGCGGGGATTTCTCGGGGCGGCAGGCCGCGACGGAGAGGAGAGCGGTTCACACGGGCGAAACATCCTCACACTGCGTTTCCTTTGTGCGTTCCGCAGGTGGACGGCACGGGCCCGCGCCACCGCCTCCGCCCCTTCGCCGCCGCCGCCGCGACGCAGCCGCCGGAAGCCCCCACCGACGGCCGGCCCGCGGGGATGCCGGAACGGTTCGCGCTCAACGCCGCCGCAGTGCCGCCCAGCAGATTGGGGCCGAGCCCCGCGCCGATGCCGGGCGGATTGGGCCCGAGCCCTTCGACGGCGGCGCCGGGCCGATTCGCGATGAACAGGGCCGCGGCAGTGCCCGACCGGCTGCTGCCGAACCCGAACGCGAACCCGACCCCGTGGAGCCAGCCAGGGAGATCCGGCCCGAGCAGCAGCAACCCCCTGCTCGCTCAAGCTCCAGGGAGTTACTACACTTACCCCCATTCTAGCCGTGTGGCGGAACTCAAGTCCCTGCTCCACAGCCAAGGCTCTGATGCGGGCGCGGTCCATCTTGCTCCTTCTTATTCCCCGCTTGGCGGTGGGGCAACGGCTCTGCAAATGCACCCGAGGCACGGGCCATCGGCCGGCAGCGGCGCCGAGCAGTCCCCCTTGGGTGCATTGTTCCTGAACAAGAGCTCCTCCAACGCACAGGAGGGGGTTTCACCGGGACAAGCCTCGACTTCGACCGTCAATGGTATGGTTCTAGAATGTAGTAGACCCCCAATGAGACTGATAGCAGTGATCTCTCATGGGCACAAATGTTGGTTTGGGTCTATGTGGCGAGTCTCACTGTCTCACCATTTGTTGGCATTGCGACATGCAGGAATGCCGCACAGCGGCTCCCTGCAGTTTCAGGATGCGATACAGAGGCTGGCGTCCAGATCGAGCCCCCACCATCAGCCCACGCTTCTCATGGATCATATCCGCGTCTCCTGCCTGAACGTCGGTGGGTTCACCTTGCAACATGATCTGCAACCTAGTTTGACTACCGGTTTGTTGTGGGGGAGGTAGTCATTGAATGGCTAGATCATTGTTACAGTAAGCATTTTTTACCCCTTGTATCTGGTATGGCCTCGAATGGAAACCCGGCCGATGATGAGCAGTGCTCGACCAAAGTATTTCTGCTTGTTGCTTCTACATCAAATGGTCATAGCATTAGTACATTGTGTCACCGTAAACATAAAGAAAGAAGTTAAAAAGGTGTCTCTTGATGAGCAGTGTTTGATCAAAGTATTTACATCAATTGGCCATAGCATTACTGCATTGTGTCACCGAACAAATAAAAAATAAAAACCTTTAGAAAGAGTCTCTTGATGACCGAATAAAGCTTTCCAAATTTCTGGAGCACTCATCCACGGCCTTTAGGATTAAATATGACTCCCAGTTAGCAAATCTCTAAAAACTGTGTCCTCACATAGGCATTTGGTTAGGATTAAATTTATGCAAATGAGAAAGCTGGGACCGATTATTAGCTGGATATTTAACTTTTTTCAATCTCTTTATCCTTCTGCCTAAAACTATTATGATCCCTAAATGTATATTCTTCTTCCAGTAAAGATCTTCTATTGGCATTTAAACAGGTGGAGATTTCTTTGTGGGTGATGCTGGGGTTTTTGGAGTTCTTTGCTCATGTCATCAGTTGAGGATGTCTGTAGCTAAGTTCTGTGAGGTACTATAGGAGTATAGGATTATTGTCCTAACTGTTATATTTAATTATCGACATAATCACTTTTCCATTTTTTCCCCTATTGATAAACATTTGTACTTGCATACATTTGTTGATGTAGCATGCAGGAGGTCCTGCTGAAAAAGCTGGTGAAATTGTCCTCATGGAGAATGGCATGAGTATTGCACATTGGTTCAAGTACTGCGTAGGGGTAAGTATTAGATGATTATATGATTTACATCTGATTAGGATACAATCTATCAGAGTATATTTTACTTGGTAACCAATTCCTTTTTGGACACCATGAATTAGTTGTGTAACTTATGACTTGCGATGTATCAGGAATTGAATCGAACAATCAGTTGGCATGATTATAGTGACATATACTTCGATGTGAATTGCAAAATGATTAGTCAAATATGATGCATTTTAGCAGCAAAAAATAAGTGTTATTTTTATATTTTCTTCACATGTGCAGTCCAACATGTCCTGATAGTTATGTGAAGTCTTTTTAAATGCGCGTCAACTGTCTTCCCTTTTGTTTTCATCTAGGTTGGATCATATGTTACTGACACCAAGTCTATAGACTCTTCTCCAGAGGGATACAGGCTGAAAAATCTCATTGCGAGAAACACTAGTATGGAAAAAGTAGGGTCATTCAATGAATATGGAAAACGCACAGGACCTATAAACGGAACAGTTTATTCCAATGATCTTCGAAAAAGCACAGGGCCTATGAGTGGAACAGTTTATTCCAATGATGTGCACAATGAGGGTAGAGGGCACACTACCGTTGAGAAGCTAGGGAATAAAAGAGATGAAGTATATTACAGGAGTGCTGATGTACACACATCCTTTGCAAGGAACTTTGCTTTACTGCAGAATTCTGAAACAAATATAGGACTTGCTAAAACTCATACTGTTAATGCAGCGAACCTAAACCAAATTAGCAGGCCAAGTGGAAGCCCTTATTTTACAGAAAGCACGGGTGCACATCACAATGGGAATCATTCGTCACATAAGTATGCAGATCTTTTGGAGAATAACTTTGATGCCTCGTTTCGTCATCCAGCTCCAAGATCTGCAGGAGTTTTTAGCAATTATACTATGTCAGGCAGATATAATTTTCCTAACAAAATACTCCAAGATAGTTTGAGCACTGCTTCAAACACCGAATTGAAGCTTGGGCAATCCTCTTATCATCAATCTCTGACTGCCGTATTTCCATCGGCGCAGTCAACATTAGTTGATTTTCAGAGACCTCGGTCACATCTGCCATCAGTAACTCAAAGTGAGTTTGTTATTATGCTCTTCTTTCATTCTTGTTCTGTCAATTGTCATTCAAGGTAGAATGTACCTGCAATAACTACTAATCAGGCATCTGCAATTTTGTGTGTACGTAGCCATGCCCACTGAAGTGCGTAATTGATAGAAACAATAATAGAATCAGTTGATGAACAACAAATGTAATTTGCTATGATTTAGAACACCACAGCAGAAACATCCAGTCGGATCCTTGTATGTGCACTGCCTGTGAGAGCATCCCCCACCTCGATATATAAATAACATCACAACTCTTTGGTGCAGATCATTGTACAAGGCAAACGGTCAAGGTCAGTAAAAATATAGGGGAACATAATGAACCACCATTTGGTACAGCAATTAGCGAACAATCTAATGGAGTTGCTAATGCTACCAATCGTTCTGAAGGTGGAAAGAATTCATTTATCTCACTATTTCTTTCACATCTTGAGAGGAATAGTGAAGCCATCGATGATATTCTCAAGAGTAGTGAGCATAACCTTCCTAAGGCTCTGGATAGTTCCCATCATTCAAAAATTGCAAGCAGACAAGTTGAGCCAAGAGATAATGATAATCATTCAAATTTGGCTTCTACTAGCATTCATACTAAAAGGATATCAGATGACAAGGCTCTTTCAGTGGCACCCAGTGGATCTTCAAAAGTTGTACCACTAGCAAATATCCAGGACGCTTTAATCCATAGTGACTGCCAGTCACATTTGCGGACTAGGCAACCTAATGCTGGAAGCTCCAAAATTTGTGATGGTGCATATAGTTCCTATCATTCAAAAATCACAAGTAGACAAGCTGAGCCAAGGGCGGATGATAATCATTCTAAATTTGCCTCTACCAGTAGTCCCAAGAAAATGATATCAGATGTCAGGGCTCTTTCAGTGGCACCCAGTGGATATGCTTCAAAAGTTGTACCTCCTGCAAATAGTCACGAGCCCTTGATCCGTAGTGACTGCCGGTCACATTTGCTGCCTAGCCAACCTAATGCTGGAAGCTCCAAAATTTGTGCAGGAGTATCATGTCCTGCAAATTGCAGGAGCTGCAATCATGTGGGCGATATATCCCATCAGGTTGCACATTCTGAAACTGGGGCTCCCTGTCTATATGATAAAATGGTAAGTTGATCTTGCACTTGCGCACGTGACACATCGTAAGTGGTAACTACAAGCACCACGATCAAGCACTAATATGGTTGTTTTATTATGTCTAAAAAAGATTGATGCTCCAACCATTTTATGCAGGCCAGGGGACACAGTACTTTCGATTGTGTAGACGATTTATGCACACCCAGAAGTTTGAGAGTTGCCAAAATCATCTGCCAGTGTGGAAATTCTTGCTCTTCATCTAGGGAGTTTCTACCTAGTTTTGGCCGAAATGATGAATCAACGTTAGGAAAATCTATACATCAATGCTGTCACAAAGTTCAGGAAGATGTTTCTAGACTTGGTTTTAGATCTGGTCACTTGTGCCGAAATCAGTTTCCGAATGATGGCGCCCCAATCCATAAACTAGGTGGGTTCTGTGTTGGGAAACTATTATTTTTGATATTTTTCTCTTAAATGTTAACTTGTCTTACTTCAGCGGCATACTTTTTATTTTTTTCCAGGGGTGCATGAGCTTTGCACCTGCTCCACTTTCATGCCAAGGCCATCGCTATGTTCTGGAGAACACATCCTGCAGTCTTCTTGCCATCAGTGCTCTCTTGATGGGTTTCATTACAGAAGGTAAGCTAATATATCTATTCCTTTTCTCGAGGTCTGGTTGTCAGCATTGTATTATGAGCAACTTCTTTCGTCGCTGCATGTTATTGGAAAACATTTCAGCTCCATCGTTGTTGTAAGACTTGTAACACTCCCTTCATTCATTGGCATGCCCTTTCTCTGTCATGTGCCATATATTTCATAACAATAAAAAAATGTCCTCTTGCAGCTACTCCCATGCTTGCTTTGACATTCTTGTATTTATTGCAGTTCTATGGGACATGCAACCAACAGCTTGATTAAATGCCCTCTGCTTGATGCACCTAATAAGAAAGAATCAGGTCCATGTTGGGATGGCAGATGCTGCTACTCTGCAGTCCCAAAATGTCTGGCAGGTTGTAGCTTTACACAGCAGTGCGATGTCCTAATGGACCAAAGTGATAGTACTGTACAAAAGTGCAAGCATGATATGCAACTGCCTACCAGATGCTGCACCTTAGGAGAGAGCGAAAAGTTAAGATGCCAGTGCTCAAGCAGTCCTCAGACACCTTTCATGAAAGCTCTCTCTAATAAAATAACAGACCAGCTTTTCGCCCCTATATCAGAGAGGCTGAAGAATATATCAGAAGAATCAGTGGCCAACGCCAGCTCCCCTTGTATAGATGTAGCGGAGAAAAAGGGCTCATGTAGAGGTTCTGGAGTATGTAAAGAGAAGCTTAAGTCTGGTTTTTCTTCTGGATCCTCCAGTGCTGTGGTGACAAAGTTTTCAGCATCACCTGGATTTAACAATATATCCTCGTGTGTGGATAAATATGGCGTTGAACGCAAAAATCTCATGTTTGATGAAGGATCAAAAAATGATAAATGTTCGTCATCAAGCTATTTGCCTACCAGTACAGGATGTGAAAAGTCCCTCAATAGTCCCTCTACTTTTCACTTGGACACATCTAAAGTGAAGAGAAAATATTATCAGATTTCAGACGGAAGTACATTCAAAGATAACGACAAGCAACAACATTCTGAAACACGAAGGAAATCAAGAAGATTGAAGTGCTTTGAGGAACATTCTGAAGCACGAAGTCCATTCAAAGATAATGATAAGCAACAACATTCTGAAACACGAATGAAATCAAGAAGATTGAAGTGCTCTGAGGAACATTCTGAAGTACGAAGTACATTCAAAGATAATGATAAGCAACAACGTTCTGAAACACGAAGGAAATCAAGAAGATTGAAGTGCTCTGAGGAACATTCAGAATCAGATGATTGTACTAGGAAAATTACTTTGCAGTCATCCAAAAATGCAGACCCTCAACCACAGAATGAGGCTAGTTCGTATTCTTGCAGTGTGTCGAAAAATAAACGGAAACATACTACCATGCAGCGAAATAAGCCAGTGAAACGGCCTCACATCCATCAAGAGATTTTGAAAGGTGGTGAGCAGTCAGATGGTGAGGTTGGAGAATTAAATTCCTCTGATGAAAAAAAGCAAGTAGAGGATATGATCACTCCGGTTAGAACAAAACATCAACAGGAAGGGAGCCGAATGTTTGTTCGAAAACCGCCTAAATATGTTTCACTCAACTGCATTTTGAATGAACCTAAGAGTGAAAATGTTTGTAGTGAGGTTCCCCTTCTTGATTCTAGCTTAATTGCTACAGGGATAACAGATGATAATCGAAAGTTTCCTAAAATTGTCCCACTTGGCCTGGTTCTTAAAAAGGCTAAGAAATGCAATGCTGTCAAAACTCCCTGCAAGGCAGAAAACATCCACTCTTGTGAGGAAAAGAGCGCAGTTTGTCCTGTAGGTAAATATTCTTTTGGTAATCGAAATGACAGTCCACAAGCTGAAGACGGAATTCAGAGTTCCAAAAAGAATATGTATTTACCTAATGCATTGAGGTTGAGATCGCACATTGACCGTGACTGCAAAAGGCCTTGCATCGGTATATTTCTCAAAACATCTCAATTAGTAGTAAGGCAGTGATTTCTTCTAAAATCGGAAATATGGAAACACCTTTCATTTCAGATCCTGGGGAAGGCGAGCCTATTGGCCCAACAGATATGGAGATAAGCCAACTTTCAGTGCCAACATCAAGAACAGGTAGAACTTGGTTATAATATCGGTGGTATTTGTCCATATACCCTATGTTTAGCTTTCTTTTAGTATATATTGGAAAACATGACGACACAATGCTCAGTTTCTTAAGTTCCACATGGGATGCTAAATGAATCTTGTTTTACTAACATATTGGACCAACCTTATACAGGACTTAAGAATCGAAGATCAAGTGTATCTCTCAATAGGATTAAGAGGTGTGAGGAATCTGCAAATATATCAGCACGCAGTCCTTGTGGCGATAAACAAAATGTGGTTCAAGCCTGTGAAGTGAATGTTGGAAGGTTGTAGTTCCACTAGATGTGATTTTTAGATTTTCATAAAGAATGCCAGATACTATATTTTATTAATGTGTTATGGTACATTTATTTTACTGTCTGATCTAACAAAGTTCTGCTTAATATCTTGTAGAATGCACAGGTTCAAAGAAAGGCTTAGCTCAGCTGATTCATGTTGTGTTTGTCGAATTCCATACCTGGAGCCTTGCAATCAATTGATGGAGTGCAGCAAATGCTTTGTCAAAGTCAGTCATTCTATTTCTTATCTGTACCTAGCAGTACTGCATATTTACATAGGTGCTTTGCATCTCATGTAGGTGCACCAAGCTTGCTATGGTGTTCTAAAAGTTCCAAGAGGCCAATGGTTGTGTAGACCCTGCAAGACCAAGGCCAATACCCAGGACACTGTAAGCAAATTCGTTCTCAAAAATAATTTATCTGTGTATTTAGTATATCCATGCCTTAATTTAGTTCAAATTTCAACTAAAACCACATCAAGTATTTCCAAACGGAGGGAGTACTATCTAATGATGTTAAATCATTGCTCCTTACAAGTGCCTTATCTAATCTGATCGTCCTTATGCATTGTAACCATGAAAGGCTGATTTACCTTGTTAAGGATGATGCACATATTTTGGGAGGGTAGGCTGCTTAACTAGAGTGGTTGACAATTCTTGCACTAAAAGGGATCATACAGTATGGAGCATCTAGACAGTAGAAATTTGAGATCTATTAGTAAGCCCCATTTTGTTTGCACATGCCTTCTGAGTTCGATTACATCAGAAAGAGGAACTGTATTATGCATGGATGCCCCATACCTAAGGATATTTGCCATTTCTCTGCTAAAGGCATTTACATTACATCAGTCGTGCACTTGTGGTTCAGCTAAAGAGTAAGCAAGCCTTACTGGTCTAATATCTGGACCCCTGACGACATTAACATAAACCATCAGATGATAATCCTTGCAATTATCTGTTAGTAGTATGCAACTGGAAATGATATCTACCGTTGTAGTACCTCCTATAGGACCATCTGTTCATGGTGGTGTTTAATGACCTTAATTTCCTTCATGTTAAATTTGTTGAGTATTGTTGTGATTATTTCTGTGGCATAAGAGGCGCTGCTTACTGGCCTCCATTGTATATTTCTCTTTCAGGTTTGCGTTTTATGTGGCTATGGAGGTGGAGCCATGACAAGGGCATTGAACGCCCAAAAAATCCTGACAAGTTTGCGAAAAGGTCTGAGGGTTACATCAGAAGCAGATAAACATGTCAAACATGATCCATCCTATGCGTCAAGATCAATGAGTTTGGAAAACGTATCTGGAGTAGACAAACAGAGATCAATAGACAATGCACACGAGGAGAACAGCGTCAGCAGCTCATGGACTGTGAGCCACAGTTCAAGTCTACCAGGTTCACAAACGTCACGGTGGGTCCATATGGTCTGTGGGCTGTGGACACCTTGTACGAAATGCCCAAATCCCACCACAATGAGCGCCTTCGATCTATCAGGTGCTTTGCCTGCCAAGAGTGATTATGTGAGTTCTCTGTCATCTTTATTTATCAGACACACATAGTACCTCTCATGACAGATTTTGTAGCCTCCGATGAACTTTTTTCTTCCCCTGATTGTTTGCATTTTCCTTTGTCATCAGGCGTGCTCGATGTGTGACAGAGCAGGGGGCTCGTTCATGATGTGCCGAGATGTGAATTGTTCGGTGACCTTTCATGCTTGGTGTGCACACCAGAGGGTAAGCTTTTTTGGTTAAGGGCAGCCTACACCACATGTTCTCAACACATCGACTTGCTGCATGCATGCTCATCTAATCTTCATGCATATTTTTATGATTTTTTTCTTTATCGGTTAAAAAATAAAAAACTTTTGGAGAGGAAAAAACTTTTTTTAACAAGAAAAATTAAACTGATTTCTTAGGCATCAGAATCCAGAGAAACACATAACCGTATAATATACACTGAGTAGTACTGTATCTGCTTCATTTTCGCATGGTCACATATGTTGATGTTGCTACTCGAAATAGGTATCCAGAGCATGGCCATCATACTTAATTATAACTTGAAGGTATAATGTTTGGCAGGTCATCTAGAAAAGAATTTGAGATATTCTTTCAGCTGTATTTTCATTGAGCTTGTACAAAATTGTCAAAAAACAAATGTTTACGTCTGGCTTCAAAGTTTTCTGTAGCACTAAACCGAGGAAATGTTAATGTTAAATGATGCTTTAGTGGATGCTGTTCTTTTCTTTGTTATTCCTAGCAGTGGCCTGATGGATTGGTTATGCCAGGGTATAGGCTTCTCTGAGTTCTTCTTTGCTCAGTAAATTGGAATCCACAATGACCACTTCTCATCATGCTATTGCTATGCATATGCTGTATTGTATGCCTATAATATGTCAAAATGTCAAGCTTATTTGCAAACTTACTGTCCTAGTGACATATATGCACTTTGGGATACAACCATTCTAAGAAGGGATGTTTTGTACTAGATAATCGTTGTGGCGTTTCTTAAATACAATGATATGAGTCAGGCTTTTTTTTTCTCGTATTAAGAAAATGCCATTTTCTTTTCTTTCTCATGTAGTTCTGTTTCATTTTAATGGTTGCAAAAATATGCAGTTGGCTTCTTTTTTTGTGCGGACACATGTGATGTTGATTGCACAAAAATAAACTTAATGCATGGAGATGTGCTGATTGATAGTCAAGTCAATAGACAGATAAATATGATGATCACATTTACCATTGCTTTGGTGGAGTGTGCTTCTGTAAGTTCATTGTTGCTTGTCATATCTCAACAGGGTCTGTTGCAAAGTGATCCAGAAGGTGAGCATAATGAATATATTGGGTTTTATGGGAGATGTCTGAATCATGCTACTAACCACGTTAATGCTGAGAACGAATACTTGAGAAGCAATAAATGGACATGTGCACGTACAGAGGTAATTTGTTTGAACTTTTCTATTGCCTGAAAATCAGAGGTAATTTGTTATAACTAATTTTCACTCTCATGGAACAGGGTTTTAAAGGACGAAAGGGCGAAGGCTGTTCTGGTTCTAACTACAAGAAACCTCAAGTGAAGAGTACTGAGTGCAGCGTTTCCCAAGAACAGATAAATGCTTGGCTTCGGATAAATGGATCAAAGCCTTGCATAAGAAGACAGGTAGCTCCTTCAACTAATCTTGTACTACACACTGCAACTATTTATCTTCAATACCGTATATTGTTGTGTATGCTAGGAGAGGCATCAAAGTTTGTTGCATATTACTGTCAGCTGGTATGACTAACTCATTTATTAGTGATTTACGTATATCTTTGTTTCCATTTCTAATAAGCAGGCCAAAGGATGGAAGCATTTGGTAGTGTATAAATCTGGCATACATGGACTCGGCCTCTACACATCAGAGTTTATACCGCGTGGCTCCATGGTAACTCTGTCACTATTATCTTTCGCTTTCCCTTTGGATGTAAAATATTCTGAATTTAGCAAACGAAGCCGTCCTTAGATAAATCTGCATCGAAACATCTCAGGTTATAGAATATGTTGGTGAAATCGTCGGGCAGCGCGTTGCCGACAAACGAGAGATCGAGTACCACTCCGGGAAACGGCAACAGTACAAGAGCGTCTGCTATTTCTTCAAGATTGACACGGAGCATATCATCGACGCCACCCGCAAGGGCGGCATTGCAAGATTCATCAACCACTCATGCATGGTAGTAAGCTGTGCCTGTTCATGTGCATGCATATCCTGATCCAGTCCCCGCTAGTATTTCTGACACGTGCCTCTTTCGATCTTTTTGTTGGACCAGCCAAACTGCGTCGCGAAAATAATCTCAGTCAAGAACGAGAAGAAGGTACACACTTTTGTCATATGCATTTATTTTTCTTGCAAAAAAGGATATTCTTTTGGGATGCACTACTAACTTAGACCAAAGCTCCTGCTCATTATAGGATATACACTTTCTTGCTAGTAAAATTGCCGTTGTCTGTGCAGGTAGTGTTCTTCTCGGAGCGCCACATTGACCCAGGGGAGGAAATCACGTACGATTATCACTTCAACCAAGAGGATGAAGGCCAAAGGATCCCTTGCTTTTGTAGATCGTTTAGCTGCAGGCGGTATCTCAATTAGCTCACGTGCGTTTGTGCCGTCTATTTAGTGTATGTAGAAGACTCTGGACTTGGTCTTTTGAACATGTGATTCATGGTTTAGGGAACTTTTATCCCACGAGAATTCTACTAGAAAAATTATTAGTTAGACTGCTTCCATAGTTTTGGCATAATTCATTCATTTTGACTATTATAAACGCTAAATGATTAACAATTGTGCCCAACAACAATATTTTTAACCAAAATACAACTTGTTACATCTTAAAAGCAATGAAAAAAATAGGATGATATTTGTTCGCTAATAGCGCGCTATAGCATTTATAGGGAAAGCCAATGCTAAATTTTGGTGATTTTGCTTGTTATGATGCTATTTGCGAAATAGCACGCTATACCATGCTAAAAAAAGGATAGCGGACGCGGAGTTTGTGAGGACGAGCACACATGGGCTCTTTTTCCTGTCCATCTGTTACTCTCTCGTTTTGTTGTGTTGCATTTAATTGTTGCGCGTAGTTATCGTTGGAAGGTGTATGTGTACATCGTGGGTACATATAGTGGCATAACTGTTTCTATCCTACGATACAAATACAAGCCACAACATCAATTCAATAATTGTCTCTTTTACACCCCTGTCAGGCCCTTTGTTGCAAAAGTCTTATCATCGCTAATGTTAGAGACAGACACCCCAAAGTCACTTTATATGGTACAAGTCATATGTCAAGCGTGGAACCAGTCTCGCGTAAGAATACGCATAAGGTCGGCCGGGGCCGTTTTAACAATGCGCATCCAATAAATTGACATGAATCGGAGGTTGACTTCGGGTCCACCTTGTCTCTGGCCCAATCCGCATTCGTGTACCCCAAGAGATCAAATTTAGCTTCATTGGGATACCAAAGGCCCAACAACGGAGTGTGAACAAGATATCTGAGAATGCCCTTAACTGCCAAATGATGACTCTCCATAGGAGAGGCTTGATATCTTGCACAAAGGTAAAGAAATGACCCTATCATAGAACGGTGAAGAGTAGCATCAAATGGAATACCGGAAAGGTCTTGATTAAGATATCCCTTGGTTGGCATGTGTGTCTTACATGGCTTGACATCTTTCATATCGAATTTCACGAGCATGTCTTGAATGTACTTTGTTTGGGAGATGAATGTTCCTTCGACAAATTGCTCGATTTGAAATCCAAGGAAACACTTCAAGCTCCCCATCATAAACATCTCAAACTCCTTGGTCATAGTATCAGAGAATTGCTTGCACAAGAAGGGGTTAGGTGAACCAAATATTATGTCATCTACATAGATTTGGCATATGAGCAACTCACCATTGACTCTCTTAGTAAAAAGAGTGGCATCAATGACCCCCGGCCCCTCGCAAATCCGTCCTCGAGTAGAAACTTCCTAAGATGATCAAACCAAGCCCGAGGGGCTTGCTTAAGACCATATAAGGCCCTATGAAGTTTATACATGTGGTCCTTGTGATGAGGATCATGGAAGCCGGGTGGTTGTGCAACATATACATCCTCTTGTAGCGGACCGTTAAGGAAAGCACTTTCCACATCCATTTTAAATAATGGAAATCTATTGAATGCGGCATAAGCAAGAAGCATGCGTATAAATTCAAGACGGGCAGCGGGGGCAAAGGTCTCATCAAAATCTAAGCCTTCAACTTGGGAGTACCCTTGAGCCACTAATTAACCTTGCCTTGTTGCGAATGATAGTACCATGTCCATCTTGTTTGTTCTTGGAGATCCACTTGGTTCCAGTGATGTTATGATCATGACCGAGACCACACCTTGTTCCGGGTGAAACTAGTGAGCTCATCTTTCATCGCAATGAGCCAATCCGCATCCTCAAGAGCTTGATCAATCCTAAGTGGCTCAATGCTATACACAAATGGGAAGTGAGCGCAAAAGTTCATTAATTGACTACGAGTAACTATACCTTGCCCCAATACCGTAAGAATCTTATCTACTTCAACACGTCTTGCCACCGAAGGCATGGTAGATGTTGGAGTTTCAAGAGGTTCAATCCATTCCGGTTCAGGATACACATTTGGTTCATCATCAAGGGAGGAAACATCAATAGTATTATCATTATCTCCAAAGTGGATGCAGTCACGATTATCTTCATGTGGTTCAACCGCATCATCAACTTGTGGTTGTGCAACCACATCGGATTGTGGATGGTCTTGTTCTTGTTCTTGGATAATGGGCTCATCATGAACAATTGGATCTTGAGGAGTAGGAAGAGGTGCGTGGGGTGGTGGCACACCTGTCCCACCACCCACACCAAATGAAATCCAATTGCAAAAATCATGTTTGGATGTCACAAGGATTTCTAATTTGAATTGATTTTCATATCATGTTTGGCTGCCATTTTATCAAGAATTGATAAGCCCACACATAGTTTGGCTTAAAAAATAAGCTTCATAATACGCTAAAATCATCTTTAATTTTTTTAACATTCATATCAACATAAAAACTAGTTGCCACACACAATCTTTCATATACGAAGCAAGGCCATACGACTCAAATCCATATATTGATATTAAAGTACAACTGCTATGTCCGTATCCACAAAACACAAAATACGGTCTTGCACAAGCAAAATAAAAGATCTGAATCTTCAAAGTTCATAATAAGAAAGGTTTGGAAGACAAAGTACTCATACATCTTGTCATCACAAGTGCATTACGACATTTTTTTGTATCCAAGTAAGATCCTATAACTTGACTTGCATCAAGGCTCTTTTATAATTATTTCACCTGGCAAGGCTTAAAGAGACCTGGTGTTGCGACTTCTTTGTTGTCCTGCAAACATAATAAGAGCATGTAAGCAAATTGAATAAAGCCATGGCCAGTGTATCATAAAGAATTTACAAACCAGGAAACCTAGTGCAAGTTGAAACGAAGAACATGCGGCAAGAGTAAGTAGGATACAACACCAAAACAAGATGCAAAAATTGCTGGTTCAATTCTTCTGTTAAAAATCTCATATATGCTCTGGATAAACAACAGAGAACACAACTAAAATATGCAGCCAAAAGTTAGTCCCTTTGCTCCTACTTACAACTAACTCTCCACAACAAAGGACTGGATTAATTGAGGACTAGCTTAATTTTGCACTGAACCAGATATAGAGCAGACAGAGGTTGCTTCTAGCAGCAGATACTTTGCCAGACACAAAACTAACTTGCGATAGATGAATGCAAGTCAACACAACTATTTAGTTATTCTCCAAACGCAGTACAAAAAAAGCAGACAAAAAAAACGCTCCAGTTTCGTCTCGCCCGGTACAATCTCATCTTAGAAAATTCAGCGTGCAATGCAATGACAATCACAATGAAAGACATCAGACACACCAGACAAACTCCTTGAAACAGTTTCTTTATGGGGGCAACTTTTTTGAAGGCAAAGGGACAAAGTGACTGGTTCATTCTTCAGACACTGAATTTACAAACACCGAGGGCCTCCAGCTAGGAACCTACATGGAGGGCCTCCAGCTAGGAAAAAGATTATCACAACAGCAGCAAAGTAGGCTTTGGTTCCACTACATATTTCAAAATAGTGCAACTCTAAATCTAAAACTCAATCTCACAACCAAGTTTAATGACTCACTCAAAATTTGTAACATGCAGTGCACAAATAGAAAATAAAATGACATAGTGCCTTTGCTTTGGGAAAAAATTGAGTAATCTGTACATGCAGAATAACCAACAAGCCCAAGTCATATACTCGAGTCATACCAACAAGTCCCAAATTAATTGACGCAAAATTATCTAGATAATATGTATCTAAGAACTTAAGAAAAAACTCATACACTCAATTCCTCTACAAACAAGAGCACCCATAGATATAGTGCTGTCTACCCGAAGGGATCATCCAATGGCAAAATCATGCCATATATATATATATAGTAATATCTTAATTGTATATAGTATGGAATAATCTATTTCAAATAGAATATGTGAAAATAAAATAATATACTGGGTGTCCTTGCCAAAGTAACATACTGGGTGACCTGTCTGTTTCTTTGAACATGATATATTCTGTAGTTTGAAGTGTCATCTCACTTGAGTTATGGTGAGATAGTTACAATGAAACTTTAGTGTTATTGTAACTAACAAAAGGGCAATCATCGACCTAAGAGCTAATGCATTTGTTGTCTGCAGCCTGTTGATCAGCAACAACAAGCTGTCGTTCAGAATTTGCTGCAAGTTTGAAGGAGGGGCTTCTGCATTGCTGTAAATACCCAACTTGTTTGCGTCATAGGAAACACCATTCGTTGGAAAAAAATAGAGAACACAGATAGAGGGGGGGAGGGGAATTGACCGACCTTGGGTTGGCGGAGGAGTCGTCAAGAAGCTGCTGTTCGGATCTGGTGGCTGGAGGGAGGCATGTTGCTGAAAAATGGGGCGGGGTTAGGGTTCAAGCAGTAAAATGCATCAGCTTAGATATAGATGATGGCGTTGTGGGGGGATGCGTCACCAGCAGGACTCATGGCGGTGGCGGTCGTGGATGTGAGGACCGACCGTGAGGGGAGGGAGGACAAGCGTCGTGACCGTCCAAAACAAGGGGAGGGAGAAGAGGGCCGCGACCGTCCAAAACAAGGGGAGGGAGAAGAGGGTCGCGACATAAGAGAGGACGCACGCCAACCAGTGAAGGGAGAGGGGGTCCGCTGGCTTGGTGCGCGGTGCGCCGTCGCCGCCTGGGAGGACATCGGGATGGAGAGGGGGCGTAGGGGTGGAGGAGTAGAGACAATTCCAGGCAAATGATAGGGTACGAGGTGGGATTTGGGCTTCTCGTGTTTTAAGTGGGATAACGTTTCGGCGAATTTGGAGAATGAAATCCATGGGCCAAATCGGAGCAGCCAAACGTGTGGGTCTTAGAATTCGCAATCGAATTCCATCAATTCCGACCCAAATGATGGGAGCCAAACGAGTTGTAAGAGGTTTCAAGATTCACAAGATGTAGAGTTTTCGGTGTGTTAACATCGGCCTGGATCTTTAGATTTCATTTCTCTCCCTTTCATGAAACCTTCACACTCTCGTTTGGATGCATGAATTATGTGCACAATTGATGAATTTATATCACTATGCCCTCGGCTTTGACCAACACCGCTGCCCATTGACCAAAATCGGCTTTATACTGAACTTTTCTACCTATTTGTAACTTATTCCACATTGGATGTACGTTATTTGTTTATTGGTGTAACCATCAATATAATATATTATTATTATTTATGAGTTTTGCTATTTTTGAAATGACACATAAATAACTATTTCTTGGTCAATGTTACGAACAATGTGACGTGAGCATTAAGATTTGTACAACTACACCTGATTAGATGACTATTAATATTGCTTGAGAAACAAATATTTTCTAAGTTGACCGGGCTATATTTGGTTGTAACTAATTAAGCAATTTTCAGAAAGGTACATGTTTTCCATGATATTGAGATACACATTGTTTCTTATACCACTATAAAATTATCATTACCAGTGTTGTTGTGTGCTAAACTAAAAATAAATAGTGGTACCTTATAGTTTAGTATATCTTTGCTCCAATCTTAGCGTACTTAAGAAGGGACATTCATCGAAATTAATCTATGCCACTTAATGTATAACAATTATAGTGTGGTATACATAGTTGCATCAAAATATCTAGATATCATGATAGAATATTCTAGTGAACATGCATAATTAACAATATTGATATTCGGAGAGAGGAGGTGACAATAGAGTGCAAGATTGTCTTACTAAGGCTAGGAGAAGGCCTTGGGGTTGAAGACATCCTCATTGAAAGCAGTTGTTCATCCCTCGCCATCGTTGACGATCTTCTTTCTCTACTTCTTCTCCTCAAACTCCTTCTATGCGTACTTGAACATCATGTTCATGCCCTACAGAATATGCTCGACGTATAAGAATCAAGAAAAATATGATGATCAATCAAAAATGAAAAGGTCTTCTTTGGTTATTTTTTGTACTCTGGGAAAAATGTCCTGAGGTTTGACATGTCCGCTGTAAGCTTTTCTGAGATGGTCTCGATGCGTTACTTATGAGAAGTAAAACGAGAGGTAAAACCATCTTCTAAGAATTTTTTTGCCGAGATTTATGAGAAGTCGAGGTTTTGATTCGTCAAAGCTGACCTTGGATCCCTAAGAGCTTCTTCTTTGCCTTCTCTATCAAAACCTTCACACAATATGTTTCATTTAGATGAATGAATTTGTTGCATTTGAGGAATTTTTATTGTCTTGGTGGAATACCATGCGCTCGGATGCCCAACCAACATTTACGAAGGTTTACTCTCACGACCTTGATTTTGACCAAAATCACTACCCGATGACTCACTAGTAATTTATACTCCCTCCGTTCGGAATTACTTGGTGTGGTTTTAATCCATGTTTGGATGACTCATGCACAAGAAAAATAAATCATGCTGCATTTTTTTAGCAGAAAAAATAATACTGCATGAGCTAGTCTTTTTTTTTAGGGGTACTGCATGAGCTAGCCAAAAAATGTTGGATAGGGCTAGCATGGGCTCAAGCCCAAACATACCCTAGAGCCCTTGGGCCTTGATTCTCTCCCCCCTCACTTAACTACTTTTTCTCCAAGTCAGGAGGTCCGTGCACGAGCGGGAGCGGAACGGCGGCGGAGAAACCTCGGCGAGGTGGCGACGGCGCAGGTAACCCCTACTCCCCGGTCGCCTCTCCTCCCTCCCGCATCCCTTCATTCTCTCCTCCCTCCCGTGGCGCCGCACCCCTTCCCTTCCTCTCCGCCGTGACGCCTCTCCCTCTTTCCTCTCCTCCGACCCACCTAGAACAGCAAGGCCGGAAATCCTAACCGATTCCCTCTTGTTATCGCAGGTTAACTCCAGTTCGGCGTAGAGAATCTGCAGCGGAAGTCAAATCGAAGAAAGGTAACATCAAGCCATCAACACCATCCATGCGCTGCGCTCTTCCTGTGACTAGATCCGGTCCCCCAAATCCGCACGCACGCAACCTGTTCGACCGATTGCTAGGAGAAGTAGTTCCACGAAACGGCGAATGGGCACACCCTCTTGTTTTAGTTTGACGATGATGCGTTCGTTTTGTAGACGATGACAGCGAATTCAGCACCACTATATATATGTATGGCACTGCTACCCAGGCTGCTGTTTCTTTGAAGAAAAGGAACATTTTGCAGTTGAGGATCATTGAAGGAACTCGGTTGCTCCTGGATTTAGCTAGTGCCACGCCGTTTCTTCGAAAGGAACATTTTGCAGTTGATGATCGTTGAAGGAACTCTGTTGCTCCTAGATTAGCTAGAGCCACGCTGTTCTTTGGTAAGGAGCATTTCACAATTCGCGATTGTTCAAGGAACTAGGTTTGCTCCTGCTTCAGCTAGTAAAACAACGCCTTATGCTCTGCTCTTTTCCCCAGATGTTCGGTTCAGATAATTCATTTCTCTCGCATATGCTTGTCTGCCCATGCATTATTGCTCGTGTGGGCATTTTTGTTGCGGGAACCTGTTATAGCACTGACAGTGAGTAGTTAGTAAACCTTTGCTGTAACATAGTAATCACACTTGTAAGTGATACGGCAGGATGGGTCGGAAAGCTGGCCTGTACATAAACCCGAAGAAGTTTGGTGGCGTCGTTAAGCCTTGCATGCTGGAGATGACGGCCTTCCTCAACTGCCTCGCCTTGAACAAGCAGATCGATGAGAAGTGCACGAGGCAGAAGGAGCTCCTGGTCACCTGTACCCAGGCTCAGGTCACGATTCACTCTTCTTAGTTGTATGAATGTTTCTGCATTTACTTCAAAGCATTAATCCATCCATTCTCTTGTTTTCTGATGCTACTCATGGCTCGATTGCAGAAGGGCAGGCCGAAGAACGCGGCCAAGACCATCAATTACCATCTTCAGAGGCTTGGGCGGGACAAGTTCCACTAGTTTGAGTGAAAACTCTTTCCCCATTTTTATTCCTCTGATGTCTGGATCGCAATAATTTCTTCCAAGTAGCTTTGCTAAATGAGCAGTATCCTTAGATACTGGTGAAGTTTGAATCAATTTGATGTCAGACTTGTAAGGCATCAGCGTAATATCAGTATCGTTTTGTTCTCATGATGTAATACACACTGCGCACGATATCGATCAATTACTATCAGCACAATCAGTATGAATATATCACTGCTTTTTTGTTTTTGAGACGAGGAACAGATCGATTGCTTACATAGCTTGACCGGTATCAGGATGTGTAGCTCAAGTATCATAGCTGAATATCATGATCCTCTCTGTACCATCAAGTGTCATAGCACTGAGAAGTTGAATCCAATACTGCATACCGTTCACAAATCTCCGTGATTTAGAAGAGCTGACGATTCATCCCGAAACGGTATATTTACTGTGACCATTATTAATCCGTGCTCATTAGTTTTTGCCATAATCCATGATTCTAGTAATGATCTGAGGCTGATAGACATAGGCACTGAATAATTAATTTTAAATTTTCCCATCAATACAAAATTTAACGAAATAGAGTACAATTTGTCACATCTTAAAACACAAACACACACCCAGGTCCAATATAACAATTGAACCATCATAAGTACAACACAGATAAGCAAGAAGATACAAGACATCAGTTGAAGCTCTGGCTCCAGAATGGGTTGCTGTTCTTCTTGTCATCATAGAAGGGATTGGTGAAATGCTCACTGTCAAGGCTCTCCTGGACTTTCTTCTTTCCCTTGGCATCTGACTGTGGCTGGGGGGAGGCCCTGGGGTTGAAGTTGTCCTCCTCGAAAGCGGCCGCCCAGTCCTGCTCGTCGCCAACGATGTCCTCCTCCCTCTGCTTCTCCATCTCCTCGACATGCCCCTTGAACTCCTTCTGTGCGGCGTCGATCACCCTGTCCCCGTGCTGGTCACACCATGCCCTGCAAAATCCAGTATCGCCGTGTTAGAATTGCAAAATAAATAGAATGCTAGGTCTGAAAGGGGAATGCTTGTTTGAGTGTTTTTTGTACTTTGGGAAGAATGTGTTAAGATCAGACTTGTCCAATGGGAGCTTTGTTGAGATGGCTTCAATCTGCTGGTCCCTGCAAAGCCAAGAACACTCCTCTTAACCCCGCAACAAGAGCTACAATTGCCCTCCAAGAACAAGAGAAAAGTTTTCGAGGTTTACGAGAAGTTCAGGTTCCGATTCGTCGATGATAGTTCAGCCTGGATCCTTGAGAGCTCCTTCTTTGTCTCCTCCACCAAAACCTTCAGTGATAACAAGTTTAAAGACAGAGGCTCAAACTTTAATTCAAATTCGTAGTGACAATCAAGAATCTATCGAGTTCTAAGCCGGTGCTGCTGACTTTTGTTCAATTGCAATGCTTTTTTCTGCTTCTAGCTACACAGAGATTCAGAATGGCCAGCGATTTGAACTACCTTGTCATTCGCCAGATCGGAAGCAGAGACTTCGCCGGCGACGGCAGCGCCATGAAGCTTCTTCTTGGCCCTCTTGGCATCCGGGGCGGGGCTCGCCTCAAGCCGGCAATCGCTGTACGAAGATCGCGGCGGGGCGGAGTCGCTGCCGGCAGGGGCATCCTCGTTGCCGCCGGCGCCTGACTTCTTCCACTTCTTGAGCCCATTGAACCCCCAAGAACTCTTCTTCCTTCCTTTCTCGTCGGCGACTTCCTCTGCCGCCGCCGCAGGCTCCTTGTTCTCGCCGCCGTGGAACATTGCCGTCAGGTGCCTCCTCTTCCCCTTCTCGGCCTTCCCGGCAGGCGTCGCCTCCGCCGGTAAGCTCTCGGCCATGAGGAGGGACGCGTGGTTGTTCTGGCTCACCTGGGCCAGCGGCGGCCGCGACTGGGCGTCTTGCTCCTTCTTGCCTCGGCTCTTCCACGGCGAGACGAAGGCCTTGTGCTTGGGCTTGTCGACGGAGGAGGGAGGCTGCGGCGGGTCCTGGAGGTTGATCTCCGACCACTCTTCCGCGGACGACCTGGTCGCCGGCACGCAGCCGCCGGCGTCGTCCGCGTCGGGGCAGTCGACGGCGACCCCGAGCGCGGCGAGGCGCTGCACGAGGGCCCGCTTGGTGGCGTTGTACTCCGCCGGCGAGACGCACTTGGCGCGGAGCAGCTCCTGCGCTCCCAAGAACGAACAGATTAGTACAATTTCTAGCCACGACTAGAGATGCCGGACGGGGGGTGGGAGATCTGGTGGGCACCTGGAGGAAGAGGAGCTTGTCGCGGAGGATGGGCGGGTGGTCGGCGGGGCCCTGCGGCGGGGAGGAGAGGGCGGCGAGGACGGAGGCGCGGAAGGCGTGGACGTCGGCGGCGGGGACGATGCCCTCGCGGTGGAGCGCGGAGAGGTGGAGGATGCGGTGGAAGGAGTCCTGCTGCCACTTGAGCGCGTCGGCGTGGCGGCGCGCGGCGGCCTGGTCGGCGGTGAGGCGCTTGCCGGGGCGGCTGAAGATGGACTTGCACACGGACGCGATGGTCTCCTGCAGGCCCGAGTAGTAGGTGGGCGTGTACGTGTACCCCATCAGAGCGAAGCTTTTGCTTGGTTGGTTGCTGCGCCGGCGAGCTGTCGGAGGTGCTCGGATTCAGGTGAGGAGGGAGCAGGGGGGAGCGTGAGAGAGGCAGAGGGGAGGACGACGAGGAGTGAGGGAGAAGGAGGGGAGGACGACGAGGAGTGAGGGGAGAGGGGATACGATTTTGTTTGGGTTCCAACGGTTGGGGTGGAGTGGAACTAGCCGTTGAGGGGGATCGACCGAATTTGGCTGCAAGTGTGGTGCCCATTGTCCAATAACAAAAGGAAAAAAACTTTGAGATGTGGATTGACATTTTGTATATCATGGACATGCCAAGTTTATTTTGAAGCTCTTCGCCCTCTCACATTTATTCAATAGGCGAAATCATATCCGATTGTAAAATACCGGTCAGCTAGACAAGGATTACATCGAATTTTAAAACATGAAAATTCATAACAACTGCTTCCTTAGCATCCCGGTGAGTCGCCGAATTAGAATGGTGACTTGAGTACCAGAGCCGGAATCCCTGAAAAGGACTACTTCACTCCTTCATCTCACATAAGATATGAAAAACTATAGATTTCTCGGATGATTCATTGAATATCATGGCAATCTGTCTTTAGAAGCACCCTTTGAATCTTCAGGGGCACCCTTCAAAATTTGTGCTCTTGCGCTAGGATCAACGCATCCGGATATGTTAGTAGTTTGATCGACTAAGGACCAGTGACACCATTATACAAAGTACTTGACAAACCTAGCACACAGAAAGGATCACAAATGGTCGTGGCTAATGATCCTAACACCACCAACAACCCGACTTGCATCCAACGCCCCATATGTGTCCACCTTAATCCAGTTCGTCTGTGGAGCTTATCATTTGACAATGATTGTGCTTGAAGCCTTTTCATGTAATGGTAGTTCTAGGGAACACACAATCTCCTCAATGATCACCATTGATTGAAGTGGCTGGTACTATTTTTCTTCATGAGTGTAAGTATTCCGAGAGTGCCAAACAAAACACATCAATGTGATCATGATATAGTAGCTTCATTGTTTGGGTACAAGGCGATAGTCAAGCATATCCCTTGCGCATGTGGCAGGGTTGAATCCGGGTATCTTAAGGTTGAAAAAAAGGAGATGCTGCCTCCCAGAACTCCTTCACATAGTCGCACACCATAATGTTGTGTGTTGGAGATGATTCCGACGAATCCCTCGGTAGGGTGTCCTAATATAAGGGGTCGATGTCAATGGTAACAAGAGACGAGGATTTACCTAGATTCATGCTCTCCTAAGAGATAAAACCATACCCTTGATTATTCTTGATTATGATGGGGGTGTAACACACAGTACGATGATCGAGAGATTGATACTATGCATCTAGGGGCCTCGTACCCTCGACTTATATACTACATCAGGGTTACTGAGGTTTAGACAAGTCCTACCTCGACACGATCAAGAAGACTGTACCGACTATAATTCTACCTTCTTATCCTTCTTGAGAAATAGGAGGCCTTCCTTTACTGGATCATGGGCTTCATATTTTGGCCCACCAATTTGGTTGTCCACAGGGCTCATGGTCAAGCCCACAAGGTTAGATAGATCTTCATAAGGAGTCAATAATCCAAGACACCGACACTAGCCCATGGGCTGACCTTCAAATTCGATCTTCATATGTTTAATTCTTCGACTTCACTTCATCGGGCTTGAAGTCACTCTACACCATTCATCTTCGTATTCGTATCTTCACAATCTTCGTTCGTATAATCTTCAGATGTTTGGAGGATGATATGGTGGGAGAATTCCTGTGCCTCTGTCTTCGAAAGATTGATGCCGCAATATATTTGCTGCTCGAGTTTGACCAACTGCCCACCTATCCACGTGGGGGGGGGGGATGATAAAATGGCGTGCATGGATGAACCATGGTCCCACCAGCATCACGTCCCATCAATAGAGGGGCACACTCCTCGATCCTCAGGGAACAATAAACACCCAATGACCGGAGGAAGTCAAGGATTCAGAGCTAGTGCATCAGAGGGAAAGGGAAAGTGGAAGGGTTCCACGTTCACCCACAACAAGATCTCCAAGCTCATCGAGGAGGGATATCGGACCCCTCAAGACGGAGCACACTCATGCGCCCCTATTGCAGGCTTAGGTACCATTCGTAAGCATAATCTCAAGGAGGGCAAAAGGTTTGCTTTGTTCCATTTCTTCTTCGGGTCCTGGGATTTCATATCCACCTTCTCGAAGGGCCTGCTCAATTTTGCATGATACTATCTATGATACGCCCCCTGCGGGATGTCTAAGCTATTAGGTCGAGCTTGGCCCCGCCATTACTTCTTTGTAGTTTCCAGGTTCATCATCTTCCTTGACGTAGACTTCATTATGGAACCATCTTGGTTCAATATGAGTTCTCAAAGACCTACGAAGTTCAGTGCCAGAATTGACCGAAGTTCCTTTATCTAATATAGTAGCTCCCGGTTTAGTTACTGGAATTACACCCGAAACATATTTCGGAGTTCCAACCTGTGGAACCGAAGATTCGATAATCTCGTCAAGTTGCAAAGTCCTCCCACTCACCTCTTTCGCGAGACCTACTTTCTCAAAAAATACTCAGTGTGAAAAACACTTTGCCTATGGTACAGTGATGGAAGGATTACCCAACAACATCTTTGGGATGTCCTACAAAGTAACACTTGTCTAATTTGGGATCGAGTATCACCAGAGTTCCTCCGCATGAAGCTTCGACCTCCGTCAACTTCTCCGCCACCCGAGAGTTCCCGAAGCTACCTTCCCTTCTATTATTTTTGTCTTGATTTCCTCTCTCTTCCTCATACTTTATATCACGCAGGGAGTCACAAAACGGAGATCTACAACCATCATTCAAGAATTCTGACGCCACCTCGCCATTATTCACACATTACCGAAACTAGTAGACTTCATGGAGACCCCCAGGACATCCTCGAGACCAAAGATCTCTGCCACGTCTCCCAGTGACCCCTTCATGTATAGGATACCATCTAAGCGAGCCCACCATCGTAGTACGAACCACCATGCATCATCTTCCCCAAGTTCGTCCACTGCCCGCCGCTATTTTCCGGTGAACTGTCCTTTACTGTCTGATCTACCCGGTATGGTTTAGATTAGACCGAGTTATTCCAGCGGAGGGGTATGAATCCCGAGACATCAGATTTTGATTGAGCAGCACACATATGTCCATCTGACCAAAGGGGTATGGGAAAATCCGATGATGCAACGTGTCACCTCATCAGCAATCGCGCCAACAACCCAAATGGCTGTCATGGCTGTTCTTTAGCAGATTCTAGTCAAAATGTCTGTTTGCTATAAATTTTGATCCACACATACAAACGAATGATTATTTTTCCTACATGTTTATATTTACCTTGTCTATCTATTAGTATCGATATTTCATATTGTATAACTTTTCAAATTTGAGCTATTCAAATTTGAATTCAAACCTTAATTCAATCTTATCTTGCAAATGGTAGCACTATTCGAGTGATTTTGTTTGCATATTAAATCCCTTGACAAACCTTATCCGTTTTACCAACCCGTGTGCAACTTTACAATACCTTTACCAATTTTTCAAATTTAATTTCGATTTGAATATTCTATAAGCCATATCTTTTGAATTGTTTTGTTGATCCTTTTAGCGTGAAAACTTCACCCATGATCCTATGATGTAGTAATATATTATCAAGTTTTTTTTATGTTATCTGTTGTTATTTCCTATTTTGTTCAATTGATCTTATTTTCTTGTTCATTTTTATTGTTTCAACATTGTTGTTTATTTCCACATGCTTGCTGGGTCTAGCAGGCCTCAGAGGTGGCCTACGGATGGTTGGCGTATTCCCGCACAGACCGGTTTGTTTGTACTCCCTCCGTTTTTTTTTACTTCGCATATAAGATTGGTCAAAGTCAAACTTGATAAAGTTGATCACTTTTATAGAAAAATGTATTAACATCCACACTATAAAATCAATATCATTAGAAGCATCATGACATTAGTTTTCATATGATATAACTTTGAGGTTGTATATGTTGATATTTTTTAAAATAAATTTGGTTAAACTTTATCAAGTTTGACTTTGGCCAAATCTTATATGCAAAGTAAAAAGAAACGGAAGGAGTATTAGTGGACTGTAGTCAAAGTTGCTCCATGGACACTTCACTCAACTCAATTCTATCGCTCAAAATAATAATAAATCTAACTCAATTCTGAACTTCAAAAAATACTCACTCACAGAAATCCTCTCTTCTCTTTAAAAAGAAATTGTTTTTTGGCATATCCAAATTCCCAAATATTTAACAAACTTCATTACTTGTCGCCACTGGTACAATAATCATTTAATTAAACCAGGCAACCTGTCCAGCAAGTAGCTTTAAGCATTGCATTGCAAACCTTTTTTTCTTCGATTTCCATCTTTACCCATGATAAGATTCTATTCATTCCCCATACATACATACCAGCTATAGTATAAGTTACCATTTCTGCAGCCATATATATGGTACACCAAAGCAAAACAAACTTCACCGAGTTGGCAGACGCCCGCCCATCAGTGTATGATGATGATGATCCAGGAATCTAAAGGTAAACAAAACTACCACTTCCGCTGTTCCTAAGTTGATCGCCAATGGAGCTTGGAGGCGATCAACTTGGGTTGCTCGAGCCGCTTGGAGGCGAGGCTGCGGTTAGGGTCACAGCGCGGAGGTGAGATGGTGGGGGGCAGTAAATAAGAAGTTCTGCCTCCGGGTGCTGCGCGTTGCGAGGGACCTCAAGCAGCAGCAGGTCTTTGTCAGAGTCCTTGTCCGGAGGGGGCAGCTTGGATGATAACTCATCTGGGGCTAACATAAACAGGTTAAGTGCTGCTCCTCCGGTTGCATTGCCAGACTTCGGCAGAAATGCACTTCCTCTCAGCTGACAAGAAGAAGCCATAGCCCCGGATCTCGTAGAAGATGTTGTTCCTCTCGCTGCTTCTGCATCTTCACAAACACAACAAGATCATGAGACGTCTCCATGTCACTTACTTGCAAGTAAGCCACAGAAAAAATTACAAAATAGCCACACTTTTATTTAAAAAATGGATATAAATACACTCAGTAGGAGAAATCCTACTGTTTTCCGCCAAAAAAATAAACAAATTGCAAAAATGTGAAAGTGGAGTACACGATACGTTTCCAGATCTCAAATATATGCAGTGCAGAACCAGGGGAAACAGATTGCTAACCTGTGAAGCTTTGCAGCTGGCTTTCATGAGGTCTTTTGAGACACCTTACGGTGGACTTGGTAAGGCCTCTGAAAGCGCTGCCGGCATTTCCCCTTCCTCCTTCCTTGCTGTAATTGTCCTAAACAAAGAGATATATACATAACCACTCGGTCTAGTACAATAACAACAGTTTGGAAGAGAAAATCACCCAATGGCAGATGTACACATGTAGCGGGGTTAACTCGAAAGGAAAATGGAGCATTCGTAGGTCAGATAGGGTACCTCTGAAGCCAGTGTGACTAGAGCTGAATCTACATTCTCCAGGATATGCCGCTTCGAATAATGAAGTTCGTCCCTGCAAAAATAGACATTACCAACAAAACAATCTTTAATTAGATTGATTCACATCACAATAGCTTCTCTGAATGTGGGACTGTGGACAGACGACAGAGGGCAGCAACCAATGCTCAGTACATAGTACAATACCTCCTAGCACCGTCAAGTGCCTGCGTCTTCAGCTTCTCAGATGCAACAGTTGAGTTGCTTGCTACATTGATTTCATTATGCGCAATGAATGAGGCAGGCCCTGAATATGAATAGGATTCACTTGTAAGGTATGACTTGCTATCTGCAGGAGCAGAGTTTGCTTCTGATCCTTCCTCCGCTGATTTTGTGTTTGGATGTCGAAGGAGCACGCTTCCATAACCGATCTCAAAGGAGCCAATGGGAGATTCGCTGTGGTAAAGCAGGTCTTCCTCCGTGGATCCTGCTGAAAGGTGATATAACTGTTCCTCGTGCATTATGGAGTTGAGATCCTCTACAAGCGCTTCCACCGGTGACAGCTTAGGACGACTGACACAACTCCTTTTTCTTGATGGTACCACTGACTCCCAAGCATGTGACTGCGCTGAACCTGAATTTTAATGATACAAAAAACCACCATTAACATACCTAACAATAGCTGTGAAATAACTCATCCAAAATGATTATGCCATGCATAGGGAGTCCCAAGAATATAAATAAATTGATGTTTATGATTGCTAAAGTATTTTTTTAGGTTAATATCACTTTAGCGAAGGAATGGGTAGATTTCAGGTGGCCCTCAACATTGTACGAAGGAATGGGTATACTTGAAAGTGGGAAAGAGCCTTTGTGACAGTGAGGGTAGTACTACAAAACTATCTAAACATGTTTACAGAAAACAAAATCTTTAATAGGGGGCAGATTAAGCATGACATTACAGACAGACCTTCAAGATTAATTGTAGTTCTGATGAGATCAGCTCAAGCTTCAACTTCAACGTTTATACTACTATTTGTTTGAACCGAACCAAACCATATACAGTCTGATACCCATCAAGGATACGAAGAACATAAAGTTTCAACTTAACAGCAGCACTTATAAGAAATCAGAGAGAACTGACCAGCCATTTCACTTGCATCAACAGAACCATATGGGGCGCAACTCTCTGAATATGATACCGCTGATCCAGAACCAGATCGATTGCTTGTGCCAGTATCCCCCATCTTCCAGAAGTTCTGATCAGAACATGGTTCATTATTCACTATGCTGCGGTTGGGCCTTTTCTTCGGTCGTTTCCTCTCCGCATCAGCATCTTCCCAACGATGTGCCGGTGTGTAATTCACCAACGTGCCCTTTGTCCTCCATCTCGACCCACACGCATTGCAGAGCACTGGCTTCTCCGGTGGCCCGTTTCGCCAGAGAGGAGTACCTGTATCAGCAGCATTTGCCAAGAGCCATAAGAAACACAATACAAAAATGGTACCCAAGAATATGTGTAATATACAGGCATATAGTTCACTGGTAGTAGGTCCATCAGGACAAGAGTTTGCACCAAAGATTTATAAAAATCAAGCCTGCCAGTGATACCATAAGAGATGGTGGCATTATTTGAGGAAAGGAACATTAACACAACTGCCAGGAACTGTACATTTTCAAGAATGTATGTTTTGGGGCAATAAATAAATAGCCTCACATAGATGCAAGCATATTTTCAGGTATTGTTTTCAATGGTTGGTACACAGTACAAGGCTGTAATTTTCCATGTGCTGTCCTACAGAATGAGGCCTAGCAAATGCAGATGGTCAGTTGGATTGAGCAGCTTTGCTTCATAGCTCACTGAATAAGGCAGCCACTATGTGCAGTGCAGATGACACAGAGCAGCAGAGAATCAACCTCAGTGCTACCACTGACATGAATCATTTTTCTGTAACTGCAGCAAGTGTATATGTATATATGGGATTATGAAAATCTGATTGGCAAGATGAGATAGTTCTCCTCTTCTTGTATAACAAGAGTATCAGCTGCATCGAATTGCTCATTGTCAGCACAAACCTGTTATCTAACAAGCAAAACATAGTCAAAACACACAAGTCTGAATGAGACAATTTGTTCAGAGTTTCACATCCAAAGAAAGTCCTCTCCTAGACCTCAACCATATCCAGATTCGGCCGGCGAATTCCAGCATCAGAAGAAAAAGCGAGGTTAGGAACCCGGGCTGCAGGGGCTCTACGGATTCCATCTCTCAGATGCAGAATCCGAAGAAACCACCAAAGCTCGGCGGTCGCGGAGAACCAAAGGGGAGGGGAAATTTTAGCTATGCTGGAGAACGGGACGGGAGCTCACTTGTGACTCCGCAATGGTGGCAAGGCCCTTCTTTCTTGACCATGGCTCGCTCTTCCCCCTTCTCCCCACGCCCCCACGCCGGCGAACGAACAGAGGAGGAAGAAAGAGGGGAAATTTTTCTTGAGACAAACAGAAAAAAAGAGGGGAGATTCAACAAGCAAGAATTTCTTCCTTTCTCGGTATGAACAAGGGATTAATTGCTGGGGACAATTGCAGTTCCCATCAAGTCAAAAGCCAAGACTTGCTTCTTCTTCTTTCTCTTCCTTTTTTTCTTGTGCTCTGCTTCCAGCCTTTTGGAGAAGGAGAGGAAGAGGGTAGGGGAGAGAGAGAGGAGAGGGGAAAGGGAGAGAAATACAAAGGAAGAGTCTTTAGAAGTTGGAATTTTTTTACTAACAAGCCAGAGAAGCAATTAGAGAGAGATTGGGAAAAATTAATTTTTTTGAGACCAATTGGGAAAAATTAATTAAAGTATGAAAAGGAGATGGAGAGGCCCAAAGCTTCTTTTCTACTGTACTACTAGTAGTAGGAGTATGGAGTATCTTTCAGCCTTTGGGGGTTTCTGTTAAAAAGTGATATTTAATTTCATCATTCCACATAGGTGGGTGCGACTAAATACAAGTAGGGAATGTTAATGTTGAACAAGCTATTTTTGCACCCAAAAGTATATGCATTTAGTTTTTAAAATATATTTGAATTGTGAAAAAAAATCAAATCAAAAAATTTGGATACACATCTTAACATTTTATGTGTTCACGAAGTCGTTTCATGAAAAATCGATACATTTTATGTTGTGTGTAAAACAATTGTTGCTAAAAAGGTATTTCATGAGTTTTTTTTATCTTTTTACAGAGGCCATAAAACACGTCGGATTTAGTCAAAAAAATTGACGTGCGCACACAGAATGTTGAGATGTACATGCTAAATTTCTGTTTTGATTTTTTGACATTTCAAAATACAAATCCTTCTTTAGGCAAAAAAAACAGTAGTATAATTTTTCTATTGTGTTTTTAATACTACTACATATTAATTTCACATAAATTTTAGAGGAACTAGCTAATTGATCTCAGGGTTTGCATCTATTCACAACTATTTAGTTAAACGGTAAAGATAGCTGCCGAACGTTCGGTCCAAGTGATGTTGGACCGAGCAATTTTATATGGCTATTTTAGTTACATGTAAATGATAATTATGACCTAAAGTTGTCATGTTAAAGCAAAAGTTGTCATGTATTATCAAAAGTTGTCATCTACCATCTGAAGTTGCCATCTACCACTGATAGCCATTCATTGAATGAAAAGTGCAAGACGCGCGCCATATGTGAAGAAATGTGTGCCCTCTAAAAAATGCGAGAAAGTTTAAACAATTACTGTATAAATTTGTATGTAATTTCAGTATGTACCAAGTGTCTTCAAACACCATTGAGAACAAACATACTAGGCATCTAACATATACAAGGACATTTAAAACATGGGAGATTTAAATATGCATATTGTTTTAAATAGGCATATTGTAAATACAACATTAATAAGGCATCTTTCAATGCATTGGTGCTTTGGTGAGGTGCTACATGTATTAAAAGACGGAAAACACTTTGTATCTATAGTCTGAGAATGCTTCGTCGTCAGACCGGTGTTGAACCGTCGATCTAAAACGAATCAGACAGCCAAAAATTTGGGTGCTTCAACAGAAAAAAGAGAAGAAAACGGCCACCCCGCACCCCCACGCCCCCTAATCTCTCCCTAATACCCTCGCATGCTCCTCCCGTTCTGTTTTTTCGCTGGAGCTGGGAGAACCTGCTCCAGCAGGCGCGCCGGCCAGATCCCCATCACCCTTGCTCTCACGCGTCTCCCCGATGAAAGTTCGATCAGATCCCCCTCTCTTCTTCTTGGAACTCTTGGATCCCCTTCTGCCCCATCTCCTTCGCGGTGAACTTCTCGGGATCCCCTGGTGCGCTGCCTGCTCGGAACCCCTTCGGTTACTATCCTCGTTAACCAGCACGGCTACCCCATAGAGATCTCCACCGATGTGAAACAAGTGAATACTTCTTTACGGTGGAATTTGGTCGAGCCCCCCCATATTTGTTTTTGTTTTTTATGCAGCTTATACAGATTTTATTTTTCATTTTCCCCACTAATAGATATTCCAAACTGTAATATATGTGCTTCTTTGATCAATATAGTTTGCTTCTGTAGTCCCCTTTTTTGGTCAATTGGCATGCAAATGTCACAGCCAGGCATCATCATGTTGCTTGTCTTCTTAGTTAATTTCCATTATTGATTTTGTATGCTTCCAATTGAGATGAATTCGTTGGTATAGTACTATTTTCATGCTTCCTATCTTTGATGCTTCCAAATTGTACTATATATACTTTTGTTGTTTAGATGTTTTGCTTCCATAGTTGAACCAAATTCTATGGATTTTAAATGTAGGTGACATAAACTTGCATTGCCAAGCTGAATCTTGGTTATTTTTTCCTTGCCAGGTTGCTAGGAGGTTTGAACCAGGTGCCGGAGTACCACTGGCTAGCAGAAGTACCAGTAGTTTCATATGACCGTTTTCCCTCTTTGAAGTCCCGCTTCCGAATCAAAGGCATTGTTTGAATCCCTCGTTGTTTCGCCATCATCTATCTTCACACACCGATTATTCTCAATCTAATGTTTCCATTATCCGTTCTTCATTAACACCATATATGTGTTAGATCTCTAGGATCATCTAGGCTAGATCAAACCGGGTACATTCTTTATATTGCATATCCAGATCGAGATTGGAGAGGGAGAGATTACCTTGTCCCTTGCTGCTGGAGGAGCTCGAGGTGTCGGCCATGGTGAGGACAACGACGGGACGGAGTGGGCAGTGGTGGCGGCGGTGGAGCTTCCCGTCGGCACAGCGCGAAAACCCTAGATCGGAAGGGAGTGTCGATGGGGAGTCTGGCGCACGGTGAACCTCGTACTGTGTGCCACCGGCCCCCACCTCTTTATATAGCGCTGGCGACAGGGGCCCACCAACCAGATAGAGGTTGGGCGCCCCCGATCAGGGCGCAAGTCAAGGGGAACGTTGAGTCGTTGGACTCGTACGTGAGAGATCAATCTAACAATATGTGCTTCCACATTACAGTTTGTTTGCATCGGTGGATAAAATTGGTTAGTAGATCACAAAATTATTGATGCACTCACATATTGGCAACACTCGTTGCTAGTTAGTTACAATATTCTATGCTTCCGCAAGGTAACAAGTAATTGATGCTTCTTGATGTTTCCTTTAGTCGAGATAGCTTACGGCAATCGACACATACTTCTAAGTTTTTTATTTATACATTTTCTTACATTATTAAGAGCGCAGTTTGCATTTAAACACTATCATCATGCTTCATATATTTTGTCATATATGCTACAAGTAGTTGTTTGATAGCTTTGGAGCTGATCAGCACCGCCGGAGACATATATGGAGGTGACCGATGCAATCACCTACAAGTGTGATGAACACCCGGGTCTTCCTTACGACCACACGCGAAGGGAACCAGCTCTACATTTTATAGAAAATATATGATACTACTTCCATCACAGTTTATAAGGCCTATGCGTACCCCTAGGTCGTCAATTTAACAAACAAAACATATGATTTATAACATAAAAATTATACCATATGAAAATATAACATTTGAAGTTTCTAATGATATGATTTTTGTAATATTTATCTTATGCTATGTTGGTTAAATTGGCAATTTAGGGATACGCGTAGGCCTTCTAAACTGTGACGGAGGTACTATTAACTTAGGTGCAATGTATGTACTATTGGTGACTTGGAAGGAAAAAACTTTATTCTGTTGGAGACAAATTGTTATTACCATGAAAACACTGGTATTTGATGGAAGCACTTTTTTTGTGGTGGGAAGCAAAGTTTTTATTTTGTTGGAAGTAGATTCTTAGATGCAATTTTTTTTACATAGAAGCAAAGTGCTTGGACACAAAATTTTGTTACATCAAGACAAATCTCGATTGCGGTAGAAGCAAATTATCTCATTGATGGAAGCAAAATTTGTTGCATTCAATACATTTTTAGTTAACCCAGACCCAATTTGTAATACACTAGCATCAATTTTTACTAGCATCTAGAAAAAAAAAGTAAATACAATTTCCAAAAATAAGCATGTGTACGAAACATTATCAAATTATATATGAAGCAACTAAAATTGTAGTAAACCAAAAAAAAAAGTGTCCGCAAAACATGGTTTTGCTACGTTGAAAACAAACAATTGTATTGGATTGAATTTAATTTCTATCACAAAAAATGGAAGAAAATTATTATATCTATGGAAACATATTTAGTTGTATTTGAAGCAAACCATTCCATATCAAATAAATTTTCCTACTAAGTTAACCTTGTTGCAAAGATTACCGAGATGCATGCATCATGCATGTAAGGTAACAATCCACGCCGATGAATGTGGAAAGCAAATTAATTAGCAAAACTCACGCATGGCCTAACTGCTACTCCATCGGAGGTCAATCATGCTTCCGATCGAACGGCTTGGCACTGGTCTGATAAAATCCAAAATGCAGTAGTCTGATGCCTAGCGGTGTCCTTAAAAGACTTAGTAACTATTTTTTATCAATGCATAGGTGTTTAGATTTTGTAGCTAAGCTTCCCTCGTTTAGTTTTTTTTTCCACATCTCTTTCTCTTCTCTTTAATTGTTTTGCCACATCATTTTGTTTGCCTAGGTGGCATCCTTAACACTTGTACATCGTGAAGCATTGGGAATGGCCTAAATGCAAAGTGGCTTCAAACACCATTGAGTGCAATATGCATCCGACAGATATGAGGTCTTTAAAAAGCGCAGAAAAATTAAACATCTATACGTAAATACAATATCAATTCAATCAAAGCGACTTAAAATGCCATAGAGAACAATCGCAGTAGGCATCCGATGGAGACAAGGCCTATTAAAAGTGTGGAAAAAAACTAATCGGTACAAATTAAACGCAACCTCAATAAATGTAATGTGGCTTCATACACCACATAAAAAAGTAGTAGGCATATGAATGGTACAATGCCTCTTAAAAGCCCGTGAAATTTTAACATATATATTGTAAATACAACATCGATAAATACAAAGTGGCTTCAAATGTCACACATAGTAATAGCAGTAGGCCTTCAATTGCCCCGCCCTCTGTCACTGCCTACCTCTTTGCTGCATGGCTCGCCATTTCCTCACTGTCGTTCTTCTCTCTCGCCCCCACCCCCTCAAACATCATTGCATCCCTCATCATTTCTCTCCTCAACTCACTTCTTCTTGGCCGCCGCCGCATGGAGGAGCTACCCGGGAGGATCGTCCTCCCTTCCCTGCTAGATACTAACGTCATCGAACCTTCTCGACGCCGCCCCAAATCTCCCTAATGTCAATAAAACCAAAGTGATGTACTTTTTTTCTTCAAAAAAGGACATACCATGAATTTTGTTCCATGATTTATGGGTCTATTGAAGCCAGCCACTTCAATCAATTAGCCAAACACTTCTTCATGCTTAAAGAGAAGGCACAACCTCTTTCTCATCCCATTCGTCTGCTCTTGAATATGGATATTATAAACTAGGTCCTACACTTGAGTCTACAACACATCGTTCCTATGGTCTTAACGCATCTATTCCAATCCACCACATTTCGGCTTCATGGCATCGGTAAGCAAGCAATGACGATGAGCCTTGCTCAAGGACGCTTAGAAGATACTCCTCAAACCCTGCTTCCCCTTAGTTCCTCCCTCATAAGATGGAGTCCGAGGCCGGTGTTTTCATGACTGACACACACACCTCATATGATGTGAAATGGAAGAAGATAAAATAGAGGGGGAAATAGCAGGGAGCTTGTTTTTTTTAATAGTTTGTTGAAGCAGGTGCAAAACGTACTTATTCTTTGCATTAGGAGCCCAGAAGAGCTCTTAGGGGATATATTTTTGTAGAAAACTAATTCTAAATTGACAAGATTTTCATCATGATGTCTATCGCCCTGAGCGTGTGACACATGTCTCCGTAGAATCTCAGCCGCGATTTGCAACATGCCCATGTTACCTTCATAACATGACATGTTGCAAAGGGGGCGTGTGATGTGTGTTCGTGTGGGAGCCCAATCTAGGAGTACAACATGGCCCATGTTACAGTCGCAACATGGGTGATCTTGTATTCACACCAAATTTGACTTAAAAAAAAATCTAATACACATAGTAAAAAGAAACGAAGGGAGTATCTAACTTATCCACATTTCATCATAAATTGACACAAACTATAAAATCTTAATTTTATTGTCCCCTAATAGTTTCATTGAGTCCAACTTGCCCATCTCAGGTTGGGATTCAGGAATTAATAGAGAATTTATTTCTCAACACTGAAGGATGCCAGATCATATGGGTTGCATCCACACCATTTTTCTGCAATTTCCACATTAAACTCCTCTCTGTATCAAAAAAAGAAAAGAATAACCACATCATTGTTAAAATCCTGTACTAACAAAGTTCCAAGAAGACAAATGAAATTTTGATGATGTACTCACACGATCGAGACATTTTTTTTTCTGAAGAGGAGGATAACATCCGATCTCGATACACACAATCATACACGGTCGAGACAAATGTTGCACAAAAAAGATTAGACAGTTATACTCAAAGAATAAAAAGAATAAGAAAACTTGGAAATCTGTACAATTTCACGTCTCAAAGAAAACAAGGGAATGTCGTTTACCAAGCAAAATTACATGTGAACCAAATGCTGCATTTCAAGCAGAATCATATACTGGATCGTTTCAAACACGATGATGAGAGAATCTTTGATATATGTGTTGACCTTTTTTGTTTTTCCCTGGAGATATAGATGGAGATGGAGATAGAATGCTTTGCATACCTTTGTGTGTTTGTCGCTGGTGCGGAGGGATAAGAAAGGAACGGAGAGAGGGGTAGTGGTGCCAACGCATCCACCGTCATCCCACCGAATTCTCAACTTCGCTTTGGTCGCCTGCCCAGCGCCTCCAATAAACTCCATCCAACCATATTCCTTGTCATTCTCTCTCTATTGTATTTTACTTCATTGACGCCACTACAGGAATTACTCGAGTATAAGAGCATGGTTAATACTGCTGGCTATAAGAAGATGGCATGTCATCTATAGCTAATTTTATAGTCAGCAAGTACAATTTTAAAGTTATAAAGAGTACTATTTTAGCAATATATGACCCACATATCTATCGCATAAAGTGCCTAGGAGCACGTGTTGCAGCTGGCTACTAATTAGTAGCCCGTTTCTCTTCTTTTTCCTCCAACTAAACACAAATATACTATTTAATTCCTTATAGCCAGTTGATTAGGCACTATTGTACTTGCTCTAATTGTCAAATGAAAATAAGTAAATAACATAGGTAGTAAGAGCAACTCTATCGGATCCGTAAAAAATGCGGCTCACGTAATCGTTTTGCGGGTGGCCCGCAAATAGATTTGTAGTACCGCGGAGCGTTCAGCAGAACACTACATATAATACTACCCCTGTAATGCATAGTATCATTGAAATTGCTTCATGTACGATATTTTGCGTCGGACAACTGTACGACATTTCCATCGTTAAGTAGTATACTAGTATATCGTGCTAATTCTTTCTACTCGTGACTTGTTGAAGTTGATGCAAATTCATTCATAAAGTTAAGAGGAAACTTCTGACGGGCCTCCGCGTAGGTCTCTTCTACCGCCTATAAATATACCTTGTAAGCCGCTGCACGGGATAGTTCCTTAAGTTGTAAATCCCTCGGCGTTTGTAACACCTTCACCATAAGGAATAGTTCGCTGGCCCGTGGGTTTTTTCCTTCTTCGCGAAAGGGTTTTCTACGTTAAACCTGCGTGTCTCCTGTGTTGTTTTTCGTTCTTCTTCGTTGTTATTTGCGTGTCGATTTCCTAACATGACCTATGATCCAGCCCAACCCAAAAGCTAAAACCCATATTTCTCTCCCTAAACTCATCAGAACTAATCCACAGTTCCTCTTCTTCCCTCGTTTACATGTGATCTGCACCATTACAAAGAAATTTAATTAGAGGGACAACATGATCTAAAAGTATATATTACACTAGATAAAACAAAATTTAAACTAAATAAATAATTAAAAAGACGCATCGGACCATTCAGAGCATCTTCAATAGATGTTGTAAATGCAAAAATAACTAACTTTTGCATCTCCGAGCCTCAAAAACGTTGGTTCGACAGATGATGTAGAAGTAATTTTTTTACATCACCACCTCCCGGAGATATATCCTATACCATCGACTTCCGCCCCTCCCGCCTCCCGCCCACCGGCCAGCACCGTCATGGTCGACGACTATGATCCCGCCGCCTTCTCCGACTGTGCCGCCAACCCTGAACCGCCTCGCCGTGGTCACCGCCTCCGCCTCCGCCTCCAACGCCATGCCGTCGTCGTGGCAGCAAGCTGCACACCAATTCACCGCACCACGACCAGTCGTTGTCGCTCCGGAGGCCGGGAAGAAGAAAGGGGCCACCAAGGCACACGGTGCGGCAGCAAGCGGACGGCTGGGTGCAGTGGCGCCACGCGGGAAGGCGCCCCGGTAGCGCGCCAGCGCGTCCTCCTACTAGGCCTCCCGCGTCACCCTCCTCGCAGCTGCGTCTAGAGGTGGCCTGTCAACCACCATTGGCACCTCCGCCGCTCTCTACGCCGTCGCATACTCCGCGTTCATCTCACAATCCGCGGTCACGCGCTCTTCTGTCAGGTGGCGCTCATAGGCCTCCTCATCTACACCTTCACTGACATCGGCGAGACGAACTACCATTGCTAGCCGACAAGGCTATTGGGCTCCAATGTTGGTGAATAATCGAGCCCCGACGCACCCGACGACGATGGTGGTGGACGAGATCATATTTAAAAATGACGGATGCGAAACGGATGATCAACGTGTCCGCTCGGTGTCCGAACTGACGTAAAGTCGGCGCATATTTATGGCGAGTTTGCGCCCGTATGAACACCGAGCAGATGTACGGGCACCAAAATTTGAGTATGCGTTCGCACGTTGAGCGAGTTTAGATTTTTAAAACGCAAATTGACGCACACGAACGAAATATATGGGCGCGTTGGAGTTGCCCTCTTTCGAAAAGAAAATATACATTACTGTACAAGTTTTTTTGGAGGGATCGTTACTATACAAGTGATAATAGGGGGCGTTCTGAGAGAGTGGCTTTTTTGACCGTAGGTGCATTTGCACCTATTAGTAATACGAACCTCATTTTAAAAAGTAAATAAAACCAAAAAATTTGAATTTTTGGTATGATGCAAGATGGTCATGTGTGCGAAGTCCATGCCAATTTTCGTGAAGTTTGAACATTCGAGTAATCCTCGGCAAAAATGACAAAGTTTGGGGCTATGAGGGTTTTTGAAAAACCGCACTATTCATCAAGAATTTGGGACTGTGAGGGTTTTTGAAAATCAAATGTCGAAATACCCTGAAATTTTGCACGGATGTCATATACATGAGCACGTTGCATTCCACAAAAGTTTGGATTTTTTTTGAACTGCTTTGCATTTTGTTTTGCTTTTTTTTAGTTAGTGGGTGCATATGCCCGCGTGTTCCATTTGCAGTTTCCCGCGTTCTGATCCAAAACTCAGCCACGGCCCAAACCCAAAAGCCAGCCACGGCCCCGTGTACGAAAAGAGCAGCTGCCACATAGGATCGGACGCATTTTATCGTACGTATAGCAGCGCCGTAGTATCATATACTAGTATCATAGATGATCTTATTTATTATCATGCAAGAAACATATTACTACAACATTTAATATGATACGGTATCATAATATGATACTACATTTTCTCTTGCCTCATTAAATTGCATGCCACATCATTAAAATTGCCTACTTGGCATGCATGATACTACTATCTATGATACTCCCATTAAAGCATGGTTAACAGTGTAGCCGGTTGTTGGCTATAAGAAGATGTCATGTCATCTATAGCCAAGTTTATAATCAACAAGTACAATAACTATATAAATATGTAGTACTTTATTGATATATGACCCACATGTCATCCTCATAAAGTTTCCAGGAGCACGTGCTGCAGCTGGCTGCTAATCTATAACCCGCTTTTCTTCTTTCTCCTCTTCTTTCTCCTCCAATTAAACAAAAATATAATATTTTAGTGCTTACAACCCGCCTATATCACCTTATTGTACTTGTTCTTACGAGCATCCTTACGAGCAGCCTTACGGACAGCCTAAGCATTAGACTAGCTATAAATGAAAATAACATAGGTAGTAACATGGGTATTTATGCAATGCCAACTAGGCATATTAGTGGCATGGCATGATATCAAATGAGAAAAAGATGGAGAGTGTTTCCCAAAAGAAAATGAGTCTATGAGCTAATAAATGAAAACACTACAATACTATTAATATATTATTTTACACTATGAAGATAGTAGCATAGGCTAATATTGTATGCACGATACTAGTATAAATTGCTCTTCACCATGACCAGCCTTAAAGCAAGAATAATAGTAGAGGTAATAGCGAGTGCGAATTTCTGGAGGCCGAGCTACACGTAGCCCTTTATTTTGAAAAAATCGTAAAACATATTTAAAAGTTCTGAAAAAATCCGAAAAAAAATCTATGAAAACTTATATGTATTCCGTATGAACATGTCAAATTTGGCTTGAAAATATTGTAATATGAAGTCTGCACAAAAAAAACAAAATTTCAGCCCAAAACCAACAACAAAAAGGCCCATTTAAAATCAAATATTTGTCTTTTTTTCATACGCCACTTGTGAAATTATAATGGTATGAAAATTTGCACATATGTCATATACATGTGTATATATATTCATAAAAATATTCAATGTTTTTTGAATAATATAAAATACTTTTTATGACTTGTTTAAACTAAAGGACTACATGTAGCTCGGTCTACGTTAGCATTATCCGAGGTAATAGCTGGCTATATAAAATTGTCACGTCTTCAAGATTCAAGAATCAAGTTTATTAAATGCTCATGGACTATAAGGTTGGCTATTAGTTTTTATTTTTATTTTTCTCTCCTCTTTCCTCTCATTTGATGTTTTTATCTAGGAGTACGTATAGAAGTCGATTCTTGTATGGGACCCCCACCTTTTTTCTCTCTTTATTTCTCTTTTTCACATAAGCAAAAAATGACATGTAAGCGGTCTTATAGCCTACTATGGTACTTGCTTTTACTAGTCTTTTTCTGTATAAAACTAGCACGATGGCCCGTGGTGTAGCGTGTTTCATCTTGAGAAACTGGAGAGAGAGAAAGAAGAAGAAAATGTGTGTATGCACCCATTCATGTCCCCACTTTTCTCTTTATATGTTCGATAATATGCATATAATTGGCGGGGATGAAGAAAGAAAAATAAAATAAACAAAAAGACAAAGTGGTTTTGGATGGGTCAAATCCGATGTGGCAGAATGCTCGAACACGTCCTAACGCCCTCATATCTGCCTCATATGTGGGCTGGATATGAGGGTTCATGCACAACTCAGGTATATGGGGATGAAGTAAAGGGTCTGCTTGGGTGATTTCTCTCTCTCTCTCTCTCTCTCTCTCTCTCAGTGTCTCTCTCTGTCCTGCCCAAACAGTGATTGGGCTATCCGCTCGGACGTTTGAGGAGGGTTTGAATGGACGATTTTAGGTTGATACGATTCCAACCTATCTATAATTTTTAATTATTTCATGCTATTATGCCACACTTTGAATATCATTTTATATCATTTATTTGGACTAACCTATTAACCCATTGCCCATGCCGTTTGCAGTTTTCTGCTTGTTTTTATCTTTTACAGGAAAATCTATTTATTTACATTCCAAACCACTCGGGGATTTTTCCTGATTTTTTTGGAGTGGAAGAAACACCTAACCGAAAGGGAGGATCCTGGAAGGTTGCAAGGACCGCACACGGCCACCTAGCGCAACCTGGGGCACCACACGGCTGTGTGGGATCCCTGACTCCGTTTTCCCTAATTCTTTCGCTATAAATTCGTAAATATTCAAAAAAAAACCGAGAGGACAACCCTTCTTCCATTTTCGCCGCCACACACTCTTGGACCTTGAGAAACCAATCTGGAGGCTATTTTTGGTGTGCTGCCGGCGAGGGAATCGGTGACGGGAGGCTTGTACATCAACCTTGCTGCCTCCATGGTGATGTGCGAGTAGTTCTTTCCAGAACTTCGGGACAAGACGAATTGTGAGATTATGGATCAGATTATGCATGCTATCTTGATGGATCTTTTGTGGTTCTTACATGTATAATTTTATAGCCATGCATGCTTTTCGGTCTCTCTTGTTTACACTGGTCATGTTTATGGGTTTGATCTTTGAAGGAAGTGGTGCATAGTAGTGGATTCAATCTTTGGATACTCTATATCCTAGTGACCTTGCTGAGGACAAGACACACATATGTATTGTTGCTACTAAGGATAAAACAACGGGGATTAGTAGTATTGCACTCTTCTCCTTGTTTACATTATTTTATCTGCTTATAGGGTTACTCTATTTCTTACAAACTTAATACTTCGAGATACATGCTTATCGGGAAATTTCCGGTCTATGTAGAATTATACCATGAGTATTCATAGCTCTCAACTATCACAATCTGTCAATTGCCTGATAGTAATTTGTTGACCATATCATGCTGCATTGCTGCTATCATGAGAGAGATGTCACTAGTGAATGTCATGCCCCCCGGGCTCTACTTTTATTATCATCTTGATGTTTTTATATTTACTCGGTTGTTACCCGTTACTACAAATAATATCTATCATTGCTTTTAACCTCGTGACTAGCAAGATAGGGAGATAGGCAACCCTTCTGTCAATTTTGTTCGGAGCCAAGCTGTTTGTCTTTTGTGTGCAAGTACTACCTGATGTGTTGAGTATAGAAGCTGCTACATTACCCTACCTTCCCGGGAGCCCAACACTAGTAAAGGGAGCCGATCATCTAGCGCTTTCGTCGGAGAGACTTCTGCCTAAAAAAATCGTTACATGCTATCTTTTTTTTTTTGAGGGAACACAATACAACGCAGACACTCACATACACGAGTATACACTCACCCCTATGAACGCACACACGCACACCCTATCCCTATGAGCATCTTCGCAATACTGAGCCGACACATCATCTTGAGATTAACGAAGTCACCACCTCGTCTTCGACGGGAACGTCTCCTCCCACTGAAAGCACATCACCGAAAAGCCTGAAATATATTCAGGAAAATGCGAGCACCAATGTCAAATCTGGGATTTGAACTCTGTTGGGATGGGGATACAACCATCCACCTAGCCAACTCAACCACAGGTTGATTCGCGTTACATGCTATCTTGCTTAGTCATTTATATAAACTCGCATCTTCGCTTTGATAGAAAATACAGAAATAGTTGTCATTTATCTCTGCTACTTGAAAACATGACTACTGCTGAAAACACCAAGTTGTGTGACTTCTCGAGGACAAACAATGATGATTTTATCAGTACTCCTATTGCTCCTCCCGTCACTAGTGCAGAGTCAGATGAAATAAAAGTTGCTTTACTGAACTTATGTATTGTAATATTGTTCTAATTGACCATAGTCTGCAAGGTTGTGTGAACTCACGTCCTTTAACTAGCATGCGACACGGTTGATGGTTCTGTCTCGGATTCCATGTAGCATTGGATGCTAGTTGGATAGTGTGGACTCGAATCCATTGAGATAGGTAAACGAGTCAGATAAACCCACTCTGAGACGCAACTATATGTGGTAATATGTAAGTCTCGGTGTAGCGTATGTTATGTATCCTAGACCCGAGGTTGGCATGCAGACTCGAGATGGCAACCGACTGACTTAGGGTCTATCAAATGATACTCCATTACTGGGTAGCTATAAAGGTATAATTTAGGTTAGTTCAAATCCATGTCGCGAGACGTGGTTGACCAAGAAGAGATTTGCCACTCCGATTGGAGAGATATACTCTGGACCCTCTCATATGATCCGACTGGAATAAGCATGTACATGCTACTTGGGCTAAGTGTTAATCCAATTTTGGCGATCAATGTCATAGGTCGAGAAAAGAGGTCAAGTTGGCACAAAGATGACTAGCTTGCCTTGAACCCGACAACATATTCTATGAGGTATAAAGAATACGAATATGAAAGGGCCCATCATATATTAGGGCCATGATAAAAAAAAGCCCACCATCATTGTTAAAGACGTTGCATCACATGATTTTTAAATTTGGCAAAAAAATTGACATGCTCGTCTCACAATGATATCAATGTGTTGCAACAACCTTCATCGTTTGCAAGGTTGTGTGCACGTGAAGTTCCTGCGTGCAACTATACCATCAATGGGCATGAGTACAACATGGGATACAATCTTTGTGATGCTATCTATCCTCCATGGGCGATCTTTATCAATACCATCTTCGATTCAATAGGTAACAATTTTTTTCACTTTGTTGTAAGACAAGAAGGTGCTAAACAAGATGTGGAGAGAACACTTGGATGCTCCAAACCCGTTTTGCAATTGTTCGTGAACCTGCTAAATATTGGGATGGTGAGACATTGTGAGAGGTCATGACAGCTTGCATGATCATCTGCAACATTATTGTGGTGGATAAGGATGATGCACTTCACCAAGTTATGGATTTTGAACGGATGAGTGTTCCTATCTAGGTCGAGTAGAATGCGGTAGCATTCGAGCAATTTCTTCAAATGCATCAACAGATTCACGATCGAGCAACTCATACACAACTTCAGAGTGATCTGGTGAAGCCTTTGTGGGCAATGCATATGGATAATTATAACATGTGTCCAAATGAATTCAATTTAAATTTAAACTATTTTGTTTCAATACTTTATTATATTGGAATTGTAATTTATTTGAAATATTGTTGCATTGAAATAATTATTTTTGAATTCGTAATGCATTTTTCTATTTATCTTTCATTATTTTCAATATTGAGTGTAAAAATATAAAAAGGAATCATGTTTGGACGTGTCCATAGGCATATGTGAGCGCCCCTTTGGTGATTGTTATGTGAAGATGCCCTCAACACCCTCAGTGGACGCAGTGTGTGAACAAAGGTAGAAAATGACATAGGAGAGCACTATGCAGATGCATGGTAGCTTGCTCAGAATTGCATGCGTCTGCCTTTGCTTGCGTCTGCAAAAAGCTCAGATCTTGTAGCCCATCAAGCAGGAAATGTCTAAGCAATGCAGCAGAAGAAATCACCATGTGCAGCAAATGAACCACTCAAAACAACATCTAAACAATAGTGCCAAAAGGTGCAAGGACCGTAGTGTTATATGCATGGCACGCAGCAGCCAGCACTGCAAAAGGAAAAAAGGAAATCACAGTAGGGATCTAGTCACCCTCTTCTCATCTCTGGTTGGATCTAGTCACCCTCTTTTACAGGTTACTTGGGGTCACAAAGGGAAAATATACAGCTAAACAGATACGTCTACTTAGACCTCAAGAGAGTGTAATTCAAGGACTTGTTAGGAATATGGACTGACTATCGACGATGTTCGCTCTACATGACTGTTGTAGTTGATATGCTTCGAGTCGTTGACACTCCAGTTGCTAAGGCCTCTCTTCATCTCCGGTGGGAAACGCCAACTAGTTACCAGTGGTAAGAACTTCCATCGACAGTGGGTGAAGAACAAAGATCTATAGCTATGCAACATTTTGGTTCATCTCGTTTGTGATTTCCTGGAAGACCAGCGGGCGGTCCGGTGGCCTCCACGGTCCTGCGCTCGCCGCCTTCTCAGGCCAACGGTTAGTGTGACCGGAACCCTGAGACTGCCCACCAGAAGGTACGTGGTCATGGAAGAGCGAACGCTGAGCTGCACTGCTTCTCCATGGTGTTTGCTCGGCGCCTCGAGCTTTCTCGCTGAGATTGGTCGTGTTGAGCCTTTGGCAGACTCGATCGCCACGATCATGGATCTTCTGCTGCTTCCATGCTGGAGCTGTCCTGACAAAATTCTGGTTCACGTTCTCGTCTGTCAAGATTCTGGCTGAGTCATTGCGTCTCCATGACCCTGCTGATGAACTCTGTGGCCGAACACCCGCGACCGGGGTTTTGAGGCTGCTGCTTCCTTGGGATGATGATGATGGTGTTTTGTCCCTCTGCTCACTCGCATGCTTGCTGCTTTCACCTTGCGGGGCGGTAGCATTCTTGCCATCGTGCAGTTGCTGCTGTTCATCCTCCTCCACCATATCAGCCCATGTTTTTCTACCACCACCAACCAAACCCTTCCCCTCTTGCATAGGATTCTCACTAGCATCTACGGCACCATTAGAGCTTGACAAGCATTCAGCTGAGCTAGGAGTCTGAGCTTGATTCGGTGCACTGATGTTGGGTCTGTCCTTTTTGACCAGCCTCTTTCGTAGTTTTTCAAGTAGAGACTGTGGTGTGGCAGCATCATTGAACAGTCTAGAAAGATCATGGTACTCCTCCAGACCTTGTCCATTCCTCTCTCCATCAGTAGAAACCATAATTTGTGGTTCTTTACGCTTCAACTGAGTTATTGGAGATGGAAGTGCTTGTGAGTTGCAACCCACATGCTTCTCTGTATCCACCGAGACTGAAGCTTGCAGTTCTTCATAATTGAATTGGGTTGAAGGAGTAGAGAGTGTTTGCGGATGTAGATATTCAAGGTTCTCCACATCAGTAGCAAGCAAAATCCATGGATCTTTACACTTCATCTGAGTTATGGGAGAAGGGAGTTTTTCTGACTCAAGTTCCTTAAGCACTTCAGTAGCCCGAGCAAAAGATCTCACGTGGTTTTCATCACGGGAGTTGTAAGGTATAGCTTGGAGAAGGTATTTAGCTTCAGCTACCTTTCCCATCTTCATCATGCAGATGGCTAGATTACACTCTTTGTTATAATCAGCTTCTATAGCAAGAGCTTGCCTGGGTCAAGTGACAAACGCTTAGTCAGTAGCAGCTGGATTTAGTTGAATGAGCTTTACTGGAAATGATGCATGCAGTTATTACAGAAAAAACAGAGTCCACTTCTGCTACTATCAAGCATTAACAGTGCTGAGAACAGTCATTTCTTCATCCTTGATGTGGAGTGAGAAACTACTCCCTCCGTCCAAATATGTAAGGCCTGCTCAAATTTTGAGCCTAACTTTGATAATAAGTTTGACTAACAAAATATGAGTTATATGACATAAAAGTTATACCGTTGGAAAGCTCTTTTGAATACGGATCCAATGGTATACATTCTGCGGCATCAAACTCATATTTTCTTAGTCAAATTCATGGTCAAAGTTAGGCTAAAATTCAAGGAGGGCTTATATATTTGGATGTAGGGAGTACAATGGCGCCATAATATTTACTTATTTTTACAAATAACACCAAACAAAGGATTGGGAAGTTTAGACAAATGTCTAACGAAATACATATCAGCTTAATTTTTTTTGAATTTTTATCAGCTTAATAAGTCAATCCCCAACATAGATATATACCTGTAAAGCATTTCAGCTTCCTCGTAATTCTCAGACTGCATATAGGCCCAGGCGAGGTTACCCAGCAACCTTCATGGCAAAGCAGAGCCTTAGATTGGCATTTGCAGGACAAATGAAGATGTATGAAAGAATTTTTTATACCTTGCCTTTTCATCCCTGAGAGAGAGATAGAATACTCTTCCATGAGATTTAGAAAGCTTTGTTTTCCATCGGCCAGAAGCTAGATCATCATCAATCATTCTCAGCTTCACTGTCAGCATTTCAATCTGCTCTTTTGTCCTACCGCATTTCTGGTTCAACATAAAAAACGATTTGTATCAATATTTGGCTAGATATTTATTCAAAAATGTGGTGTAGGTTTATTATTAGCTGATGACTTTTTCACATGGGTCTGAGCAATATATTAAACTTGTTCAGGATCTACTAGTACAATCAAACCTCAAAAGTGGGCTTCAGAAGAAATTTTTGGCTTATATACATAAATTTACAGAACTGAGATACCTTGTACAAGTCAAGAAGAATATTATCAAGAGAGTCCTGAGATTCGTAGGGACAGCGGTCACGGAAGGATCTTATAGCTTCGATGGCTTCCTCAGCCCGATTTGCCTGTTTGAGTACAGTAGCCATATCCTTTAGTGCACTCTCAATTCGTTCACCACTGTTAATAGCTGCCCAGAAAAGTGGAACTGCCTTGTTTGGATCCTTTTCAGTTAACTGGAACAACAGAAGCAATGTGAGGAAGCAAAACTTCAGGCAGAATGAGCATCAGTTGCAGCTACTAGCGAGGCACAGACATATGGCAGCAGTACACCATCAATATTGCCAAACCATTTAGATATAATTTTTTCGATACAACAAATTTCTGGTAATAGGACACTTAACTAGCCATATCCGCTAACAAAATTAAAATCCACTACAAAAAAGGCAGGCAGCCACCACTTTACGCTAATGTCCTTTTTCAAAATTATTATTTATGCCAGGGATTCTACATTCATCTTTCTTAATAAATATCCTGATGCAATGGAAGATGCTGTGAAGTGAAACAGACAATGCAGTGATTTTTCTTTAGAAAGAAATACTAAAATTCGAGGCTGCTACATCCTTGTCCCTCTATACTACTCCTGGACAGGTGAATTTAGCAAGCATCTTACGAGATTCAGCAAGCGGCAGCCATTGCATCATTACCATTACAATGCAACTAACAGAACAATGCTCTGTTCACTGAAGACAAAATTTAATGAATCGACTCACAGAGATCAGGTCCACGATGCATATTTAATTAATTATCGATATGCTCCTGGGAAAATGGATGCCAATGGATTTCACAAGAGAACGTTGTTTAACAGTTGAGGCAGCCTAGTGGCATCTGAGCTTCACATGGAGCTGCACAAGTTAAGGAATCTAACGCTAATTTTTCACCCGAGGCACACCACACGGAGGGAACACGTCAGGAGCAAATCAAGTTCTCTCAGACATTTCAATGGCCTAAAACTTCAGTTCCACAATCACCCTGAGAAGAAGAGGCACGAATCCCTACGGCCAATCTAGACCTAGAAGGCTGGAGCGCAAAGCGTAGCACACAGAAAAGTCGATCCGTCGTAGCAGTTGCATCTAATTAGCCATCCCTGAATCCCCAATGGAGGAGGAACGGCCCGAGCCAGATAGATAGCGCGGCGCTGGATTTCGGACCGGAAACGGGAAGGGATTGCGCCTGATGGTGGAGGTGGGGGTCGATCGCGTTACCTGAGCCTGCTTCGCCCTCATGTACGGGGAATCCAGGGCCGGCGGGGCCCTCGGCGGGCGGGAGCAGCCGCCGCCGCCCACCGGCGGGGTGGCGCGGTAGGAGGAGGAGGAGCAGCCGGCGCTGAGGGGCGGGGTGACGTGGTACCCGCAGCCGGTGGGGGTGCCGGGGCTCCACCTCGACGGGGCGGCGCTCGGCGACGTCCACGGCGGCAGCCGCCTCCCCGCGCTCGGCATTGCTGGCTCCTCGATTCGGACGCGATGGCTGGCGACACAGGTTGCTGGGCTGTGGGCTCGCGGGAGTTGTACTGGTGGTGTCCGGTGGTGGTGTGACTGACAAGTGGGATTCTCATTATTTTTTGGACGCCACTAACCAGCGAATGTACCCCTCAAAAAAAAAACTAACCAGCGAATGTGAGATTTTTTTTCAGTCTCAGCGAACGTTGTAGGACCGATAGATCCTGATCAAACGCATGGTAATTATTCTGTGTAGCGTGGCAATTTTCTACGTATGTCTTTTCTGTATTACATGGTCATTTTCGTTTTAAAGCATGAAAATTCCTATACAATAACACGATAAATGTTATCAGTTTTTGCACGAGCGTCTGCTGACATATCTTAAAAGTCTTACTACGTTGTTTCTATACAAGATTTCTTATTTTTCTGGTCGGCTGCGTCGATGAAATCATTTGGTTAAATGGGGTTGAAAACTAATTGGTTAAATGATTTCCCTAAAGAAAAGTTAAACCAGTGTTGCAAGAGCATCGACTCGATGTAGTCACTTTCAACATTGTTGCAGTGACTCCCGATATTTTGAAAATATCAAAATTGATATTCATAAATTTTAAAATGAATGTTATTTTGCATTGGTATACAAATAGTAATTCAATAGTAACTTTCATATAGGTTCATAAAAAAAAGTTGGCATAAAAAAACTAAATTACAATTTAGACCATAAAAACTACATTTTTAAATATATTGTATTATATTTTTACATTCATAATTTTACATAACGTAAAATATTACGATCATTACATGTTTTCTTACGTTCTTGTTTCACTATCAATGTACGGGCAACTCAAAACACGCGATCCATTTCGTCTGTTTGTGTTTGCGGCGTTAAAAATGACAACCCAACGTGCGAAGGCACATGCATTTTATGTAGATCCACTTGTCCCCTCAATCTTCGTGTGATTAGACTAGGTCAAAATTCTGATGCGTGTCTGTTTGGCGGCTGCCCGGACTCACGCGCCAGCGACTCATCCATGTTGACCGACCTTTGTACATGGTTGCGATTCGTGTGTGTGTGTGGGGGGGGGGGGGGGGGGCAGTCCTTCTCCTTTCACTGCTTCCTCATGCGCCCCTATGGTGCAATGACGTCATGACGGTTCCCCGGGAAAGCCACCAAGCACGGCCACGAAATCGGCTCGTCCTCGAGGCCGCTCCATACGGCGACCTTCACCGTGACGGTACCAGCGGTGTAGCGGCAACGGGTCTATGTGTGCGTCCACCAGTGCGAGCCCTACTGGTAGGCGACCATCCTGATGTCCTGATCGAACAGCCACCTGCACAATGATTGGCATTTGAACCCGAAGAGGCGGCTCGACCCGCGCACACGAGGCCAAGATACAGTGCATTCGGGCTCAGCTCCCCGAGGACCTCCGGAATGATCCGACCTTCGATCCACATGCCCCACTAGACACATGGTTCCCTAGGCAAGCACGACACACGTCACTAGTTGTACTTCAGCACGCGCGCTCCCAATCCCGACCGTGTGCTCCCGACTTCGCAGCCAGGCGCTCGCGCGTTTGGGTGCGCGTACACATGCTCCCACGCCCCCACCGTCAGCCGCCAAGCCCGAGGATGAGACTGACGAGGCCTACCTCAGGGCCTTTGAGGACTCTACACGGCTCGTCCTCGAGGCCCTATGGTGCAATGACGTCATGACGGTTCCCCGGGAAAGCCACCAAGCACGGCCACGAAATCGGCTCGTCCTCGAGGCCGCTCCGTACGGCGACCTTCACCGTGACGGTACCAGCGGTGTAGCGGCAACGGGTCTATGTGTGCGTCCACCAGTGCGAGCCCTACTGGTAGGCGGCCATCCTGATGTCCTGATCGAACAGCCACCTGCACAATGATTGGCATTTGAACCCGAAGAGGCGGCTCGACCCGCGCACACGAGGCCAAGATACAGTGCATTCGGGCTCAGCTCCCCGAGGACCTCCGGAATGATCCGACCTTCGATCCACATGCCCCACTATACACATGGTTCCCTAGGCAAGCACGACACACGTCACTAGTTGTACTTCAGCACGCGCGCTCCCAATCCCGACCGTGTGCTCCCGACTTCGCAGCCAGGCGCTCGCGCGTTTGGGTGCGCGTACACATGCTCCCACGCCCCCACCGCCAGCCGCCAAGCCCGAGGATGAGACTGACGAGGCCTACCTCAGGGCCTTTGAGGACTTTACACGGCTCGTCCTCGAGGCCCTATGGTGCAATGACGTCATGACGGTTCCCCGGGAAAGACACCAAGCACGGCCACGAAATCGGCTCGTCCTCGAGGCCGCTCCGTACGGCGACCTTCACCGTGACGGTACCAGCGGTGTAGCGGCAACGGGTCTATGTGTGCGTCCACCAGTGCGAGCCCTACTGGTAGGCGGCCATCCTGATGTCCTGATCGAACAGCCACCTGCACAATGATTGGCATTTGAACCCGAAGAGGCGGCTCGACCCGCGCACACGAGGCCAAGATACAGTGCATTCGGGCTCAGCTCCCCGAGGACCTCCGGAATGATCCGACCTTCGATCCACATGCCCCACTAGACACATGGTTCCCTAGGCAAGCACGACACACGTCACTAGTTGTACTTCAGCACGCGCGCTCCCAATCCCGACCGTGTGCTCCCGACTTCGCAGCCAGGCGCTCGCGCGTTTGGGTGCGCGTACACATGCTCCCACGCCCCCACCGCCAGCCCGCCAAGCCCGAGGATGAGACTGACGAGGCCTACCTCAGGGCCTTTGAGGACTCTACACTCGACGAGCTCGCCAAATGGGAGGCACCGGCGAAGGGGTTGGCCTTGTCGACCGCAGGCGAGGTTGTCGTGCCAGGCCAGAAGGAGCCGGAGGAGGACGACCACACCCCCGGTCCGTGGTCACCGTCATTGGTGGGCACATCATGCTCTACGTTGGTGTCTTCCCTTGTCATTCGGTGGGGTACAAACACATGTTCGACGTCGGTGGCGCATCCACATCTACCGACAACACTGCAACCCGAGTTAGTCAGTTACTTCTGCAACACCAACCGGAGTAGCAGAACATCCCATGATCGGACCTGCCACGGGATCCTCCGGCCTTCTTCAACCTCACCAGAGAGGACGACAACGTCGAGGACTTGATGCGGTGCAGCGACGGCCCGTGGCTATTTATATTATTTTTTTATGTTTAATTAATATAATCAAGACTTTTCATGGCTATTTATCGATATTTTAAATTTTATTAGCCATTTTATTTTTCAAATAAGTTTTTCCCCATGATTAGTAAAATGTTTCTACGCACTAGAAGTCCCGCAAACCATCGAACCAAACCAGACGCCGCTCGTCCGGTTAGCTACCCAAACGGATAAAATATGAATATTTTTGTGTCCGTATAGAAAACACTGTTGGAGTTGTCCTAAGATATTTTCATGGTACGAATAATATGGTGAAGTGATGTAAATTTTGAGGGGTTAAGTAATATGGATCGGAGGAGTAGAAAAATATAATGATTTGCGACCTACATAAAAATGATAAATACTCCCTTCGTCTCACATTATAGTAACGTTTTTTAAGCTAGTCTAGTTCAAAAACCGATACTATATTATGTAACAGAGGTACTCCCTCCGTCCCGGTTTATTAGGCCCGTAAGCAACATAAGAGCAAATACAATAAGGATGAGTCAGCAGGCTATAAGAGATAAAATAATATATTTTTGCTTAGGTGGATGAGAGAAAAGAGGAGAGAGAAGGTAAGCGGGCTCTTAGCTAATAACCAGCTCTAGCACGTGCTCCTAGGCAGTTCGTGAGAATGAAATGTGGGCCATATGTAATAAAAGTAGTACATCTTTACAACTAACTATTGTACATGCTGGCTATAAGATAGGCTATAAGATGGCTTATAGCCAACACTTGGCTCTACTATTAACCATGCTCTAAGCATGTATCTTTCTGTAAGAGCATGGTTAATAGTATAGCCAGCTGCTGGCTATAAGGAGATGCCATGTCATCTATAGCTAACCTTATAGTCAACAAGTACAATAAGAAGGCTATAAGGAATACTACTTTAGCAATATATGACCCACATGTCTATCTCACAAAGTGTCTAGGAGCACGTGTTGCAGCTGGCTACTAATTAGTAGCCCACTTCTCTTCTCTCTCCTCTTCTTTCTCTTCCAACTAAGCAATAATATACTATTTTATTCCTTATAGCCCGCCATTGCTCTAAGGCCTTATCTTAGAAAGTTGCGTGCATGCATCATTTTCATTGGTTGCATGAAGAATTATTGTTGTTAGTCCCATTGCTAGGAAATAAATACACTGCATGCAAGTTTTTTCATAGGCTGCATGTGAAAACTAGCATGTGAGAGAGTGCATTGGAAATGGCATGAAGTGATTAATGTGAACAAATTACTATGTGTCTTGGTATAAGAGAAATTGTCTTTGCGCCTAATAAACCGGGACGGAGGGAGTAGTACATGCATAAATATTATAAAAAAGAGGTCCATTTTTATGTGTGTATTTGTTTGGTGTGTACATTACATATGAATATATATTGTTGAAATGTATATATACATACTCAGAAGTGTTGTTCTAGTTCTGGGCGTATATGCACCTGGGAGGAACAATTTTTTTTTTGTAAAATCCTACTCCTTGTTTGTGATAAAAATTACTAAAGGTTTTACTAGCATGCAAAGTTTAATGATGAAGAAACATCCATTGGGTCTGAATATTTCAATGTGCATTAGAAATTACACTTTTAGGACTATGTCGACAATGAATAAAAAGGGCACCAAGTTCATTAAAAAAGGAGCTCATATTTTCATTTCTAGGTTTAACAGCCCGAAATTTCACAATAATATTTTTTTCTGTTATTTTTTTATTGTCTGTATTGTTTATAGTATTTATTTTTGCCAAATTAATAATTGGCGGTTATATTTCGCCTTTTTTCTCGTATCGGCATGTGTGTCCGAACCTTTCCACCATGGCACACGACCTATTGTGGCACCTGGTATTCACCTGATCACCGTCGCAACCCCGACACAAGACCAGCATTCATCAATGGAACGAAGACCCCATTCAGTAAATAAATGAATTATTTTATCGGGCGTCATTCGACGTTCTCGAAATGGGAGCGAAATGTGGTAGTCGTCACTGGCTCGCTGCACGGAGCACGTTGTTCCAGATTTCACTTGAATTGGAGTTCATACGAAGCCGGTACGGTGAGAAACATGCGGCGTAGGAGCGATTAATAAATCGAGGTCATGTTTGTAAAACTGTCAGGCCACCTAGCCTATAAATACCCTCACCCATCTCCCTCAATCAGATTAGGCTTTTCCCCTTTGCATTTTGCAGCCATCCCCCTTGAGCTACTCAAATTTGCCCCAAATCAGCCACCCCCATCGAAACCCTAGCCCCATCCGTTTTCAGCTGTCGGATCGCCAGATCGAAGGACTTCCGTGCCTTCACGTCACCCCCAAACCTCTTCAGCTCTCTCCTTCAGATCCGGGCCCTGTAGAGCCTTTTCGCCGCGCGTATAATCATCGAAAAGGCTCTACAGGGCCCTGTAGAGCCTTTTCGCCGCGCATAGTTTTCAGATGAAAACTAAGAGGTTGGTCCCATCGAGGCTTAAACAATTTAATAATCTTTAAAACAGGGATCAACCTATAAGTTTTCAGATGGAATATGCCAGCCTTGGAAATATTAATGGTTATACTAAACTTTTTTACTTAATCATGAGCTATGTTGTCATTAAATATTTGTTTTTATTGATATATTGTCTTAACTTATTTTTAGGTATAATTTCACTATAAAGTAGACAAAAATCATATTATTCTAAAAACTAATTTATATGTGCTAGCATAGAGGAGTGGCAGGAATGGAAGACCATAGGAGCCCTCTCCCCTCCCGGTGATTTGTTCCTAATTTATTTTATCTATATATGAACGTGCAAAAATATATTTTGTTTTTCTCTTTAGTTGGCCCTCCTTAACCTGAAACTTTATGGACCCTTCCTCCACCACTCGTGTATAGTGTGTTTAGATGTAGCTTTTGTTATATAATTTTAACTATATTACAGAAATTTGGTTGAGTGTTTTAGAGTGTATAAATCTCACAAATAACTTGGGGGAAGTATGTAATATACACCTCCATCAAGATTATCTATAACTATATAGATAATTCTAGATTGTATGAAGTGTTCGCTAAGTTTGTTTTCGTATCCCCTTTTCTGCTCTTGCTTGTTTTTTTTCTGCTTTTAATTGTTGGCAATGCTTGCTTCTCGGTTAATTGCATGGATATTTATAATTAAAATTTTCATAAATTGCAACATTGTTCATTTAATTTGAAATTGGTTATCTCCACACACATAAAAAACACTTTGTAACCTACATAAAATAGTTTATCCGTTTTCTTCATAATCAACCCATAAAGTCTCTAAATTCATAGGCTATTTTAATTATATATTTTTTGCAGGTTAATTCAATTATATAATTAAATTAAAAATATAATTTAATCATATGTCAATTACATGAAAATCTTTAGTTTTTCTAGCAAAATATTTTACATGGCATATAACAAACTAACATAAATTAAAGACGAATATCACTGATAAAACTAAGGTTATATGAAGATTAATGAAAGTCGATGGCGTGAGTGTCACCTTATGCATCGTGTCGGTGTACTATAGTAAATTACTCCCTCCGTCCCATAATTCTTATCATGATTTTAGTTCAAATTTGAACTAAAACCATGTCAAGAATTATGGGATGGAGGGAGTAGAAAAGATCAAACATGATCAAGCTGGACTAACCACAAATGTTTTAAGAAGTCGCATAAGCCACTTTCCATATAGGTTAGAACCTAGTAGCGTTGAACTCACTCTAGTCGACGACGGAGCAAATGACACCACACTTAACTGCCAAGCAAGACGAACTGCCGCACAATGAACTGCAAGGTTGATAGTCGTTGATCCGTAGGACAAAAACATCACACACACAAACACACATGTCGGAAAGAACTGGCCGAGCAGAAGTAAAGCTGCATTTCAACATTGATCCAAAGAACCAGCATGATAGAAAGTAAAGTTGTATTTCATCATTTATACATGGTTGTGCCATCTCCATATGCCGCACAACGTCACAAGACATCCCAAGACAGACAAAACCATTTCCTGAAACTTGATGGCATGATTTATCAATTCTGCACTGGCTGGACACTTTTTGCGGACTGCTTTGTTCAAGAATAAATATCACCACCTACCACAACTCAAAACAATTTTTTTGTTATTGCGAAAAAAACCAAATACGTAGTTTAAAAGAACCAACCAATCAGATTAGTTTGTGTTCCGAATTTACACCATATTCAAATCGGTAGCTCCACAACTTCACAAATCAACCATTCAGAGAGTAGAGAACCCCGTGGTTAAACTAAACCCATATTCTTCGGAATCAACCTAATCAAGGAGACGTTGGCAAGGGGAAAAGAAGATTGGTGATAGCATGTCGATCTAGAGTCTGGACACTGCTTGCTGGGACCGCTTCATTGCCATCTGAGTTTAGGACATAGCACGATCACATTGAACTACTTTATAATATTACCTACCAATAAGCCGGAAGTACATATTGGAAAACACTTGAATGTACGACTGCACAAACACATGATGTGCTTCTATGACAAAAGATAAACAAAAGATATACTTTTTAGTGCTAAATTTTAAAGTATGCTTTTTTATTCAACATATTTTTTATCTCTTGCTATAATATATTTCACTATAGAACTAGGCAAACAAATATGATCAGTGTTCTAGAATTAAATTATGTCCATAGAGTACCGGATTTTTTTGTTGTTGTTTGTTTTTGAGAAACTTGATATATATATATATATATATATATATATATATTTTTAACTATCTAAGCTTTTTGATAGTGTTTTAGAGTTTATGAATCTCACAGATAACTTGAGAGAAGTTCGTAATATACACTGCCATCAAGTTTATCGGGAAACAAATGGATAATTCTAGATTGTATGAAGTGTTCATCAATAGTTTCTCTTCGGAATCGTTTTCTGTTCTCAGTTGTTAGCACTGCTTACTTATCAATCAATTGCATGAATATTTATTTAATTTTAAATTGATTATCTCCACACACACACACACACACACAGACCACACCAACCCCACACACACGCGCGCACGCACACGCACACGCTCAAGATGGACCAAACAACTACACGGTTCATGGTCACTGATCTGCAGGACCAAACATCACACAGTCATGTCGGGCACAACGGCTGCAGCATCACAAAAACGAAGCTATGCAACTTTTATGACACAACTAACATGGTATTCCCTCCGTTCCAAAATAACTGTCGTAGCCTTAGTACAATTTTGTACTAGAGCTAGTACAAAGTTGAGTCAGTTATTTTGGAACGAAGGGAGTAGAAAGTAAAGCTATATTTCAACATTGATCCGTGGTTTCTCCATCTCCCGATGCTGCAAATACCTCTGTTCAGTAATATAAGACGGTTTGGCTAGCTAAATTAGCTTACCAAAACATCATATATTCGCGAACGGAGGGAGTACATCCCAAGACAAGGAAAACCCGTGAAAAACATGTAGAAAATCAAAATTCATCTCTGTCAGCTAAGTTTGATCAACCATAACTATTTGCATGCTTCCAAGTTGCTTTCTTGAAAACTTGTGAAACAATATATCAATCGTGCCTTGACCGGGCGCCTCAAGCTTGCGTCCGGCTCTGTTAAAAAACAAATATCACCAGCTACAGCAACTCAAAATAAACATGTTTTTATTGCAAAAAGAAGAGCAAATACGTAGTTTCAGAGGATCAACCAATCAAATTAGTTTGTGTTCCTTCAAAGAATTACACCATACTCAAATAGGTAGCTCAGGGACTTCTCAAATCAACCAGTGCTTGCAGCGGAGTAGAGAGCCCAGTGGCTAAACTGAACCAAGATTCTTCAGAAACAACCTAATCAAGGAGTCGGTCGTAAAGGGGGAAAGAAGATCGATGATTCACAACGCGTTCAGGAGAGCATGTCTTGACACCACCGCTTGCTATTGCCATCTGAGTTTTGGGCGTAACACGTTCTAAAACCAACCATGCTTAACGATGGGGTGGCTGTGAAAATGCAAAGGAAGATTCATAAATTTAGGTGCATCAATAAAGAGATGAACAAGACTGAATACCAGTACATAATAACTGTAAGATTGGGAAGAAGTTAACCATGCACCTAAGCAAACCTGATCATGGCTTGCCAAAGCCGGAACTCAAAATCCCAAGCTTAAGCCTGGCCCAGCCCCAAACACATGAACAGTGTCATTTACCAATTAAAGTAGTCATATTCAGGGTATATAAAAAATATATTGTACCCTTTTTTGAATAAAATATTTATTTTTGGACATTTCAGTTTTTTTTCAAAGGCTTTCAGGCTCGAAAGGTGGAGATCAAACCTGACGCAGATGCCGGGCTTTTGGACTCGTGCCGGCTGCCCATGCACCTTAGGTTACCCAATTTCTCATTCCTATGATGAAATGTTCACGAAAGTACTAACACTGGAATATGCGCACAATGTGGTTATAACCTGCCCTGTTGCCTTTGGAGGGAATTAACAATGGCCACATGCCCACATTGGAACTATAATGTTACCTACCAATAGGCCGTAACTAAGGAGTGGACAACACTGGAATGTACAACTCCACCAACACCTGAGATGCTTCTAAACCAAAAAAAGGTAAACCTGAATGTAGTGTCATCAACTGACTGGAACTGTGGTTGTATTTTTACAGTTATATCAGTGTTTTTTCCATTTAATTCTCTTTTAGGGCCATCAATAGAATGGGAAAACAAGGAAAAATGTTAAGGGCGTCCAATATTAGCATTTCAGAAAGATGGATAAAACTCATGCACAGGGAAGGAACCACTGCTTTTACACTTCAGGAAGTGGAGACTGGAAAACATAAACTTGAATGATCTCTATATTTAGACGATTTGTGAACCTTATCACAGGCATCCACAGAACAAAATCATTTTTGACAATAACCAGGTAGAACATGGATTGTTCCTTTTTTTTATCTCACCAAATGTTTATGGCTCATTTCTGAAGCTCGGTTTGAATTCACAATGTTGTCTCACATCGTTTATCTGTCTCATAACTCTGAACATATATGTGAGCATGAACATCTCACCTGCTGACAAGCCTAAAAATCCTTGCCTTACTTCTCGACGAACGATTCGACTGTCTTCAGCCACAGAAGGAGCTCCATCTTCTCCTTGTTGGCCACGTAGTCGTGCAAGAACTCCGCGAGCTCGGCGTCCACCTCCCTCTCCTCCAGGAACTTCTTCACCGCCTCCCTCTCCGCAGGCTCCAGCCTCCTGCACGGTCAGTCACAGCTAACAAAATTCAGAAACCAGAGTGTACTGCTAAAATGGACTGACCAAAATTAGAGCGTACCTGAAGTCACGGGCACCACGGTCGTTTGTGGCAGCGCCGGCGTCCCTGAGGGTGAGCACGTGGCGGACGGTGAGTTGGTCGGGCCAGGCGGAGCAGATGAATCCCAGGACGCGGTCGGCGCGGGCGACCTCGACGATGAGGCTGAGGTGGAGGCGCGGGCCTTGCTCGAGCGCCTCGACCCGGTGGAAGAGGGACGCGTCGGGGGCCGGCTCCGCGACGCCGTCGAACAAGGTGGCGTCGATCTTGATAGCCTCGGCCCCGGAGCCGGCGCGGAGGCGCACCCACTGCTCCCCCGGGCGGTCCTCCACGGCGAACGACTTGAAGCCCGTCGGCGGCTACGAGGGTACGGAGGGAGAGTGAGACGGGGGAACATGAAGGAGACCAGAGCTAAGCAGGGAGTGAGGGGCGGGGGGGGGGGGGGGGGGGGGGTCGTACGCTGTGGGGAGGGCGGCGGTCGGCGACGTAGGAGATCTCGGAGCGCAGGAGGCGGAGCAGGCGCTCGTCGAACGGGGAGCGCAGAGGCGCGAGGGCGGTGGCGGTGGCGGAGGAGGAGTAGGAGGCCGGGAGCCTGGGCGGCGCGGCGGCCGCGGCGAGGGAGATTGCGCGGCGGAGGTGGGCGCGCGCCATATGCTCGACGCTTTGTGTGGGAGCCGGAGGGAGATCGGGACAAGGTGGGGAATTGCGGTAGTAGGGGAGGAAGGAAATGGGCTGGCTAAAGCCTCATGCATTCGGCGCCTCCGCGGGCCTGGGCCCAGATGGTTGCCGCAGCCTCGAGCAGGCTGACAAAGGATTTTCCTTTAATGTAAGCCCGGAGCAGACCTGGGCACTGGGAACCCGGCCCGACCATGCCCATGGGCCGGGCTCGGGCCTAACATTTGAGTCTGAAAGCTGCATCCGTCTGGGTTCGGGCTTCAAATATTAGCGATTTAGGGAAGGCCTGACTCAAGGCCCGAAGGCATTTTTTGTAGCAATGGGCCGTGCTCGGGCTTGAAAATCAGGCCTGATGGCCAGGCCTGGCCTTGATTTTCTTCCACGGACTTGGTTAGGCCCAGCCCGAAGCCCGACCCATCCAGAATAATGCCTAGGTCTAGCCGGGAGCAACCAGATATTCAAAGATAGCCGAGACTCATATGCTCCTGCACAAAAGATCCTTGAAAAGTCATGAAAAAAGTTAAAAAAATTCTAAATTTTATTATGGCGAAAGATGCTTAGGGGATATATGTTCATGTAAAATTTGAGTTTTTTTGACATATAGGAGGTTGTGGCAAAAAAAGATAGATTCAACATGAAATAGTGTATGAACAGTGTCGTTCAAAGAAACTACAAATTTGTCTTTTTTGCCGCACACCCTCCAGATGTCCGAACTTCTCCAAAATTTTCATGAACATCTCGCACGTAAGCAACTTCCACCACAGACTTGTTTGGCAATTTTTTAGATTTTTTCATATTTGTTTAATTTTTTTAGGTTATCTGGGTGCAGATGCACCCGGGCATCGAATCACCGCTTCCAGGAGCAACTAGTTTTTTTAGAAACATGGTACAACATAGATGTTTACATACACGAGTATACACTTACCATTATGACGCACACATACACCCTATCTCTATGAGCATCTTCGCAATATGAGCCGGTACATCATCTTAAGATTAATGAAATCATCACCTCGTTTTTGACGGAAACCTTCTCCCATTGAAAGCACATCACCGAAAAGCCTGAAATATATTCATGAAAATGTGAACACCAATGTCAAATCTAAAATTTAATCTCTGATGGACTGAAGATACAACTATCCACCTAACCAACTCTAAGACGGGAGCAACTAGTTAAAATGGTGAATTCAATAATTTTAAAATGCATTAATGCATATTTAAGTGCTATTTTTTCTAAATTTTTAAGAATTTTAATTTTTAATTTTTTGAGTGTGGAAAAATTATAATGTAATGCAAGAAAATGAATAAATTATAAAAATAAAATAAAATGCTCCAAAATGAGCGAACATTTTTTTATAAAAAATGAGTGCAATTTTTTTACATTATAAATTGTGATGTACGGACATTTATAAGTTAACGCATAAAGTGTTCATCTTCTATTGCTAAAAGATAAAATACATAAAAGGAAAATAAAACAGAAAATAAAGAGAAGAAAAACATAGCAGAGCAAGCGAGTGAGCAACTATGCTAATGGGCCGGCCCAATACACTGTTGAAAGGTACATGGTTCAATATAGACCGGAATTTTAATAGTTCAGTTTGTGAACGACCAAGATTTAAAATTTAGAGTTTGATTTAACTTTGATTTACAAGTTTAGGGTTTCTTTTGAAATTTTTTCCTTTAATAAATTTACTCCCCAGGAGTATAAGCGACCAGCACAAGGAAATGCGTCAGGCCCTAATGCATTCGCCACCTGACCGCCAAATTGTTACTCCCTCCGTCCCATAATATAGTAACGTTTTCAAAACTAGCATAGTTTTCAAAACGTTACAATATTATGGGACGGAGGGAGTATTTCAGTCCGTGGTTTCACCCATACAACTCAAAAAACGAATTCTCAAAACAAAAAAACTTATATTTTTTGTAAGAAACTAAAGAAAAAGCTCTAAATTGTTTTATAACTTGCTTGGAAGGAGAGAAGAGGAGAAATACACTGTCACCGCAATATTTATAAAATAAAAAGGAAAAGATGGATAGGCATTGCAATGGGTAAGCCTTTGTTGTTTGCAGATCACAATGTCACAACACATATGCATTTTACAAGGTCGTAAAAAACAATCGAAAAAAAGGATATGGCTCTCGTCCCACACACACATAATCTGAAAGCCACACATTTCAAATGAACATTTAAAACGAGAAAAACACAAGGCCCTGCAATCTCCTAGCTAATTAAGTAGGAGTCTCTCCCGTGTAGTCCCGTGTTGTGACGGCGAGACAACCCATGCCCATGGCCAGAGCGACAATTGCTCCGGCAACGACGAGGTACATCCACACCAGAGCAGTGTGAAAACGGGTCACTTGGTTAAGCACAGCAACTCGGATTTGCACGACGCTCGTGGCAACCGAGAAGGAGACGGTGAGCACGGCGATGACCTCCATCTCCATGGCGGCGAAGACAACGGCGGCAATGTCATCGGCCGGCGAATGCTCGGCGGCCAGGGGCTTGACGACGGCTTCGATCCACAGGGAACGGCCGAACAGGAGGTTGGCGAGTGTGATCGCGAATCGAACGTGAATGTCCATGGGGCAACTAGACGGTAGGGTACTGTACTAGGAGTACTAGCAGATAGTATGATCGTATTAATACTCATGCTCGGGGTGAGAGGGGTGGCGCGCTGTTGAGTTGACCAACAGAGAATCAGGGATAAAGAAGTCGGGTGACCAACAGAGAATCAGCCGACTGCGCCACCCCGTGTGACGTTTCCGACCTGACGTGTCACACTGACGATGATGAATGATGTCGAGCCGTGTTGGAATTTAGCCCAATTAGTGGTAGCCCATGTACACATGTGGCCCATCTTAAATTCTGAAATTTTCAAAATGTTGCACAAAGTTTTAAAATTACGAGTTAAGAGTATCCCTTACAAATGTCACTTTCACTTTCTTTGATGATGACAATTGAACGGGACTTGTCCTAACCTGAGAATTTCAGCGAGATTTCTTTCCGCATACAAGAGATATAGGTGTATTCGTATGTTTTTTTGTTTTTTCTGGATTCATTTTTCAAAAAAAAAAAATCTCTTAAACCCGCATCGAAAATGTTGAGAAGTTTTCACAGTTGTGTTTCTTGGATCGAGATCTTCGAAAGTAGATCTCATGTGATAAGTTTTATGAGCTGTTTTTGGGGTGAAATATGTGTTCAAAATTGTACTAAATCGTGCTTTAAGAACCATACTAATTGCGATTTTTTTAAGAAACACGGTCGTGCTTTCACACAAGAAGCACAATTATGCTTCATGCGAAAGCACATGTATGTTTTTTTTATATTTTTTTGAAAAAATAAAAAATGTATTGTGATTTTATAAATATTATTTATGTCTGTCGGCTTCGTCGAGACTGAAAAGGGGCTTATCGGTCTGCTGGGATAGATATTGGACTTTTCGGTCTTAACTAGGCTGAAAATGGGTCTTTTCGGTCCAAAAGAAAGATTTAGGTCTGGTATGGCGCAAAATGGGGCCCTTCGGTCCGGTATGGACCGAAATATGTTTTTCTTTCTTAAAAAAGGCGATATGATTTTGTGGACTCACTTGGCACATACTATCTTGGATTCAAATGATTTAAACATCACAATAGTTCTTATCAATGAGACAAAGAAACTTTATGTTGAACTTTTTTTCCATAAAAAGTCATCTTCTTGGATGAATTACTTTTAGTCAAAATTGCTTACTAGATGCAGTGGATACGTTATTTGCATATTAATCCAGTTCGGACCTATAGTCGTGTCCGTTTGTGTTGCGGTTGGAGTGAGTTATATTAGTACTAGGAGTCTACATATGCTAATCGTATGTACTGGAGTCTAGTATGGTTAGGGCATCTCTAACCGATCACTTATAATATAGTGGAGTATAACCCAAAGAAAACTTAGTAGAGTATAATTTTAATGCGCTATACAAGGCCGGATCTATCCGATCCCCCAAAATACAGTGGAGTATAAGTGTATAACAACACTCACGGCGAGTTCGTCAGTGGGGTCCAAGGTCATCGACGTCGATAAGGGAACTTAACGAGAGTAGTCGGTCGACCAAATAAGGCCTTGATGAGAAAATATATTTTACTCCACGTCTGAACGGCCGAGTATATTAAAGGGTTGAAGTGGTAGATGAGTATAATAGTGAAGCATACTTTAATGCGCTATAGATTATAAGGGAGATGTGGAGCGAGCGAGAGGCCATGGTCAACGACAGGTTGCAGTAGTTCGGGCATTGAGCTTGTTGGATGGAGAGAGTCCGAGAGTCCTAGGCGTCCATGGTGGATGGTGGGGCGTCGGTCGATCGAGTGCACTGGACTAGGTGGTAGCCGGCCGATGGGCGGCTTGCTTGTAGGCCAGCACCAGCGCGTCGGTGATGTTTTGTTTGCAGCTGGAAGTAGAAGAGAGAAGAATCTGCTGGGGAGAGCAGCATGTACACAGAGCGAGCGGTGTCAGATGGAGGGAGGCGGCTAGCTATAGGCACCAAAGACGAAACTCACAAGCCCATGCATAAACCTGACCAATCCATCAGTGCCTACCTCCTTTTTATGTAGCCCCTACCTCCTCCTATTCTAGGCTAGACTTGACAACACAATACCGTTCTCAATACAATACAGTACAACGTGTGTATTTCTTATTTTGTTTTTGTTTTTCGAGAGTAGCATGCATATGCAATGCAGAGACTACGGTGAGGTCTCAGAACTCCGACAGCAGAGCTACAACATCACACGCGCGCTTTGGAGGAAATATAACCGGCGCGCTGCAAAGGATCGCAAAATATCCGAGAAGATTGTCGCCGTCAGGAAGGACATGGCGTAAGCGAGTCCTCTGTTTTTGTTTTAGTCTCAGTGGATTTTCATGACTTGCACTTATAGTTTGAACCTACAGGATAGCTTATATTGATTCCAAGACAGATCTGGTGAATACAACGTACACTACCATCAATTGCACCGGTTCGGTGATTCTCGGCGTCGGCCTCATAATAGCGCCCTACAACAAAGACCGTCTTGTGATGAATACCGCCATCGAAGTGGTTGGTAACAGGCCCGTCGATGAGGGTGAGCGAGCTGAACGACGGCACAGGACCCCCAAAATCATGGGCCCCGATCGAAGAAAAAACCCATGAAACCGTCTGGTTTTTACGTACGATTTGCTAGTTGCCCCACGCCCCACACTCCGAGAAATCTGGAATTGTACGCGCACCTACCGGTCGAGTCAAGGAAAAAGCCAAAGCGTCGTTGTGCCCTAATCTCGCAATTTACCACGCGTGAGTTAAGTCCTCAAAACCTAATCAGCCACGGTCAAAAAACGCATCTGATGCGCAGCGGCGGCCGGAGCGATGAAAGCTGTCTGCTGGCATTCTTCTTTCAAAGATGATGTCCAGCTTGGCCGGCCGTGACGTCGCTGCCCTGCAGTAGTAGATAGATTGCTGCCATGGAGCGGGCTTGGATGCCCTTCCACTTGCGCAAGCGGGATGTGCTCAGGATAGTGTTGTGCAAACTGGAAACTTCTTCGATCTGCGCCTCATTCGCCGCCCAAGTCTAGCACTAGGTAATTTCGTACTATGTTCCTATAAATATTTGAATCAATACTACAATAAACCTAATCTGGATCTGATCTTGAATTTTTAGTTTTAGAATTGCTTCCCCATTAAGCGTCTCATAGAGCATTTGGGAACATTAGGCCCGTCCTGAATCCTGACCTGAAGTCATAACTTTATCAAATCATTGATCAATTTATATCAGTCAATTGATCATGTAAAATATAACTCCTCTTGACGTTCTACTTTCTAGGTAAATAATATGAAGTTAGGATATTAATTCAGTACTACCTTACTATTTTACATTTAGAGTTGATTTATTTTCAAATATGCATTAAATAACTCTAGTAAGTTACACAATTAAATAATATGTTCATGAAATTGGAGAAAAATGTAACTTTATTTTGCAATTCGCTCCGGGGCCCCAAATTTCTGGAGACGGCCCTGGTTGGTAATACTACTAAATAGTATAATTACTATTTGCATCGTATTCTCGTTTAGTTTTAGCACTTTTTAGGTGGTTTATTTACATGTGTCTGTCTATGTGTTTGCACAAAAATAATTAAGAAGAATGCTGCGCCCAAGCCCAAGAGGAAGAGGCTGCCCTACGCCTGCACCCAAGCCCAACAAGCACAAGGAAGAGACTCCCTCCTCCAGATCTAGGGTCCGCAGGGACTCTCCGCCGTTGTCGGGCCCATCAAAGCCCAAACAATTTAAGAAGGACCAACATCTTAGTTTTCAGATGGAATATGTCAGCCTTAGAAATATTAATGGTTATACTAAACTTTTTTACTTAAGCATGAGCTATGTTGTTATTAAATATTTGTTTTTTATTGATATATATAGATATATTATCTTAACATATTTTTAGGTATAATTTCACTATAAAGTAGACAAAAATCATATTATTCTAAAAAATAATTTATATGTGCTAACGTATCGGAGTGGCAGGAATGGAAAACCATCAGGAGACCTCTCCCCTCGCCCATTAGTGATTTTTCCTAATTTATTTTATCTATATATGAACGTGCAAAAATATATTTTATTTTTCTCTTTAGTTGGCCCTTCTTAACATGAAACTTTCATGGATCCTGTCTCCACTACTGGTGTATAGTCTATTTAGATGTAGCTTTCGTTATATAATTGTAACTATATTACATAAATTTTGTTGAGTGTTTTAGAGTGTATATATCTTACAAATAACTTGGGGGAAGTATGTAAACCTCCATCAAGTTTATCTATAACTATATAGATAATTCTAGATTGTATGAAGTGTTCGCTAAGTTTGTTTTCTTATCCCCTATTCTGCTCTTGCATGTTTTTTTTCTGCTTTTCATTGTTGGCAATGCTTGCTTGTCGGTTAATTGCATGGATATTTATAATTAAAATTTCCATAAATTGCAACATTGTTTTAATTTTAATTTTTATCTCCACACACATAAAAAACACTTTGTAACCTACATAAAATTGTTTATCGGTTTTCTTTATAATTCAACCCATAAATTCTATAAATTCATAGGCTAATTTAATTATATCTTTTTCGGGTTAATTCAATTATATAATTAAATAAAAAAATATTTTAATCATATACCAATTACATGAAAACCTTTAGTTTTTCTAGCAAAATATTTTCTATGACATATAACAAACTAACATAAACTAAAGACAAATATGATAAATCTAAGGTTACATGAAGATTATTGAAAGTCGATGGCGTGAGTGTCACCTTATGCATCTCGTTGGTGTGCTATAGTAAATTACTTCCTTCGTCCCATAATTGTTATCATGATTTTAGTTCAAATTTGAACTAAAACCATGTCAAGAATTATGGGACGGAAGGAGTAGAAAAGATCAAACATGCTCAAGCTGGACTAACCACAAATGTTTTAAAAAGCCGCATAAGCCACTTTCCATATAGGTTAGAACCTAGTAGCGTTGAACTCACTCTAGCCGACGACAGAGCAAATGAGACCACACTTAACTGCCAAGACAAGCCAAACTGTCGCACAACGAACTGCAAGGTTGATAGTCGTTGATCCGCATGACAAAAACACCACACACACCCATGTCGGACAGAACTGACCGAACAGAAAGTAAATGTGCATTTCAACATTGATCCAAAGAACTGGCATGGTAGAAAGTAAAGTTGTATTTCATGATTGATACATGCTTCTCCCATCTCCCAAGACAAGGCAAACTGTCAAAAATACGAGGAAACCAAAACTCTTCCCTGCCATCTAAGTTCGATCAGACAGAACCATTTGCTGAAACTTGTTGACATGATTTATCAATTCTGCACTGGCTGGACAGTTTTTGCGGACCGCTTTGTTCAAGAATAAATATCACCACTTACCACAACTCAAAACAAATGTTTTCTTATTGCAGAAAGAAGCGCAAATATGTAGTTTCAGAGAACCAACAAATCAGATTAGTTTGTGTTCAGAATTTACAACATATTCAAATAGGTAGCTCCACAACTTCACAAATCAATCAGTGTTTTCAGAGAGTAGAGAACACCGTGGCAAAACTGAACCCAGATTCTTCGGAATCAACCTAATCAAGGAGACGTTCGTAAGGGGGAAAAGAAGATCGGTGATTCACAACGCGTTCAGGAGAGCATGTTTGGACACTGCTTGCTGGGATCGGTTCATTGCCATCTGAGTTCAGGACATAACACGTTGTAAAGCCAACCATGCTTATACCGGTGGGGTGGACCTGCAAATGCAAAGTTCATAAATTTAGGAGCATCAATCGAGATGAATAAGACTGACTGCTAGTACACAATAAATGCTAAGAACGGGAAGAAGTAAACCATGCACCCAAATCTACTATTATTAAGAAGTTGATCCCCACTATCTTTATTATCTTAACATGCACACATGCCACATCATCAAATACCCACCATAATATGCATGAGTTTATTCAATATTAGTTGATCTCATGCACACATTAATCTCATCACACATGCCACCTCATCAAACATTCACTCAAAATGCATGATAAAAGTTTTTCATTATATTATAGCACATATATTCAATAAATATTTTGAACTACACAATAATCAAATACAAACATGTTTTAACTATTTATGTCTCATATTATACTATACTTTAGTTTAAATTCAATTTTTATGTATCGTACAATTAAATCACTTGAAATATATTGCAACCGATTCTCGCAGCAACGCGCGGTGTATCCTCTAGTGTACTCAATTTCTCATCCTTGCTGCGGGAATTAATCGCCCTATATTTCAACGGAATTTAATTATGTAAAATTTAAATATTTAGATTGATAACAAATGAACGAAAAATATTAAAACGCATACAACTTATTATATTTGATTATGTTTAGTTATTTTTTTGGAATATAACTATAGTAAGAGAATTTAAAATATTTTTCCATGCATGATTGTATGTGGGTCTTGTTTCTTCATGGTTGCATGTTAAGTTGGACCTTATCTCACCCATAATTGTGTGGCGATGTGAAATGCTTGTATGTCGAGATAAATAAGTTAGTGAGGATCAAGGAAACTGATCGTTATGTGAATTTGAAATATTTAGATTAATAACAAATGAACCAAAAATTTAAAAACACATACTACTTATTATATTTGATTATTTATACTTATAATTTATTTTTTGAATATAAGTATAGTAAGATAATGAAAAATATTTTCCATGCATGGTTGTATGTGGTGGTGGCTCTTGTCTCATGCATTGTTGCATGTTGAGGTGGGCCTTGTCTCATCCATAAATGTGTGGTGATGTGGCATGCTTGCATGTTAAGATAAATAAGATAATGATGATGATCTATTATAGTATTAATAGATGATACCCCGCGCGTTGCTGCGGACTATTTTATAATTATTAAGAATCAATTATTGTGTACACATGTGCAAACTAACAAAAATAACACGTATATTTTCTTACAATTTCTAGAAATTCTAATATATTAAGTACTAACAATTAAATAGACTTCTTGATATTTGCCCTAGAGACAAATTAATAAAGATATTTGTCACATATCCGTTTTGTTCATAATACGTTTTAGACTGTGCTATAACTGTATTACTTGGAAATACTAATACAGGTGTAGTATAAAACATGGTCCGTAGTTTAACTCGGGTAAACTATCTCATTGGGCAATTGATTGATCAAGCTTTCCTGATCATGGCGACACTTAAGTCCATTGACAATGAGGTCATATCATTAGGGGAATGATGTGATGGACAGACACCCACCTAAAGTATTGCAATGCGATCGAGTCACATAGTTCAGCGTTGCTATGACTTTGTAACGTATGGCTTAGTCCTTAGACTGTAATGATCATACGTAATCACGATCTATGAGGAGACTTTGATTTGTATCCCACCGCCTGACTGAAATATGCTGGCTATAACAGAGCACTTTGGGTATTCCGAAATAGATGGTTGATGAGTATGTTAATAGATCAAAGCGGGATTTGTCAGTCCTTGTGACAGGACAGGTACTCTGGGCCCACTCGGTGATATTGCATCAACCCCTTGCAAGGACGTGACTAGGTCACAAGAGATGCAATGATCATGGACGAGAGAAGTTGTTTGTTGTGAACGAGATGTGAACACGGTATGTGGGATACCGACGATCAAACCTCGGACAAACAAAGTACCGCAGCACAAAGGGATTACGTCGTATCGTTAACGGTTTCCAAAAGCGATCGAAACTCATTCGATGGAAGCGCAGGGGCTGTCAAGGATTGTAACCAGGTCCAACTGACTAGTCATTGGTCAATGAGAAGAGTCTCGACTATGTCTGCTGTTTCCCGGACCGTTAGGGTGTTACACTTAAGGGCAATCGATGCATAGGACAGTTACGGGATCAATCGGTGAAATAGGAGAAATCACCGGAATAGTTCCGGAGGAGGACGGAATAGTTTCCGGACATTTTGAATAGTTCAAAATAAAGTTTAATTGTTTTAATAATGTTTTTATTATTTAATTATCTGAATTAAATATTTAAAACTTATTAAATAATTAAAAATAATGGAAAAAGGCTATATGGGCCCTTGGGGCCCATTAGGGGAGGAGGGGGTTCCCCCCTTGGGCTTGGCGCCAAGGGTGGGGCCCATCCCCCCCTATGGCCGGCGCCCTCCCCCCTTGGGGGTTTAGTCCCACATGGGGGAGGGAAGGAGGATCACACCCCCCTTGGCCTATATAAGGAGGGGTAGACCCCCCTTTTTCCATACAACAATCAATCTCCTTTTCTTCCTTCTCCATTTCCGGAAGTGGACTCCCCTTGTTAGGAGTCTGCACCAGGATTGGAGTTCTCCACCATAAGGCAGGCCGTCGCTCTGCCGGAGTCGGGATCCGTAGCCGTCTTTCTTCCGCTGCTCGCCTGGTTCGGAGCCCGGGAGGAACATCGATTGTACCGTACGTGTATAATCTCTTCGAGGCACTACACCTGTGGTGCTGCTTCGTCGCTGGAGGTTTACCGGGAGTCATCCTCGCCGGTGGTGGTCTTCTACACGACAGGGAGGTCGTAGTTCTGAGTCTACGCCAACCACGTTCGCAAGAACGTTTCCCTCTTTCGGTCTTCAAAGGTATGAACACCGATTCCCTCCGTTACTTTCCATCGCCATAGCATAGATCTTGGGTTCGGGTACCGTAGGTGTGAAAAATTTGTGTTTTCTGCACCGTATCCCAACAGTGGTATCATGAGCTAGCTATGCGTAGATGTATTGTACGGGTAGAACACATCTAGGATGTGGGCATCGAATCTTCATTCGTTACCCTCCCACGTGTACTCATTCAGCATTGCGGCAATGTTTGATGAAGTGGCCCTCGACCGACCTTACGCGTTTACGCGAGACTGGTTCCACGCTTGACATATGACTTGTACCATATAAAGTGGCTGGGGGGTGTCTGTCTCTCTGCATTAGTGATGCGAAGATGTTTGCAACGGAGGGCCCCGACAGGGGTGTAATAGAGACGGATGGGAGACGGTGTTGTGGCATGTTTTTCGCAGGATAGAAATCGGTTCTCTTTCTCGAAACCCCTAGCAGCCACGTAAAACTTGCACAAGCTAAAGTAGAAAGATGTTTTAACTTTGCTTTGCATGAAGGGGGATCATAGGTTGTATGATTTAAAGTTTTACTTCCTGTTTTATGCTAGTATGCTAGATATATCGACGGTAGCACGAAACAGGACCATCTCTCACAATACCGACATTGTGTTCTCCCTTTTGATGGGCACCACCTGGAAGGTTCTCCCATATGGCTTGATGCTCCGTACATACCGGAGTTTTCCTACATATTAAACGGAGTTCGCATGAGGTTGGGTTCGGCGAGCCTGGCATATGTAAATATGGCCTTGCCTGAACAGCTAACATCAAGGTTCGATTGGCAGGCTTGACGTATGTAGATGCGGGCCTGGAACACAGAAGACCGAAAGGTCGAGCACGAGTCACATGCCTGATGTGATTGGCTTAGAGGCCTACCTAGTTCGCATACTGGGCCGTACATATCGGGGGAGGTATGGGGGCTGGGATCGTGTGATCGCTTAGTTAAATTGAGAGGTGTTTATCTAAGTGGGAGCTTTCTAGAATTTTGAGATTAAATTGAAACTCCACATTATGAACAAAAGTCTAAATATGTATCATTGTGAATCCAACCTTGTAGATGGCAGCACCACGCCCCTCGTTCAACTTAGGATCATTCCTAGAGAAAGATAAGCTAAAAACAGATGGGACGAACTTCTCCAACTGGTTCCGCACCCTGAGGATTCTCCTCGTTCCCCTCAAAATGGCATACGTACTAGAGGACGCGCTAGGTGACGCACCAGCAGATGATGCCAGTCAGGACGAGAAGAATGTCTATCTCTCAAGGACTGATGATTACAACCTTGTCCAGAGTGGCATGCTCTACTCCATGGAGGCTGAGCTGCAGAAACGCTTTGAGAGGATGGGTGCATATGAGATTATCACCGACCTCAAGGCGGTCTTCGCACCTCAAGCCAGGGCTGAACGGTACGAGGCTTCTGAAGCCTTCTTCTCAGCAAAGATGGACGAGCACGGCAGCGTGAGTGAGCACGTGGTCAAAATGTCTGGCTACGTTCAGCGCTTGAATGCTCTGGAATGCCAGATTCCAGATGAACTTGCTGTTGATAGGGTGTTGCAGTCGCTTCCCCCTAGCTACAAAGGCTTTGTGCTGAACTACAACATGCAGGGGATGACCAAAACCCCTTCTGAGTTGTTCGCCATGCTAAAGAGCGCTGAGGTTGAGATCAAGAAGGAGCACGCCGTCTTCATGGTCAACAAGACCGTTGACTTCAAGAAGTCAAGCAGGCGGGAGAAGGCCAAGAGAGGTGGCCCTAAGAGGGATGGCAAGTCAGTTGCTGCTCCTCCCAAGGCACCCAAGCCTAAACTCGGAGTGGAGTGCTTCTACTGCAAGGGTGAAGGTCACTGGAAACGCAACTGTCCCAAGTACCTAAAGGACAAGAAGGCTGGCAAGGTCGCCAAGAGAGATGAAGGTATATTTGATATACATATTGTTGATCTTCTCTTGACAAGCGCCGGGAACACATCCTGGATATTTGATACAGGGTCTGTCGCTCATATTTCTAATTCCATTCAGGGACTAAGGAATAGGAGACGCTTGGTCAAAGATGAAGTGACGATGCGCGTGGGGAATGGCTGCCAGATTGAAGTCTTGGCGGTCGGCACGATGCATCTTAGTCTCCCTTCGGGATTGGTTTTAGTTCTGAATAAATGCTACTATGTACCCGCGTTGAGTGTGAACATCGTGAGTGGCTCTTGCTTAAAGCGAGACCACTATTCTTTTAAGTCTGATACAATTGGTTGTTCGATTTATAAGGATGATATGTTTTATGTTCACGCACCGGAGTTGCATGGTTTATTCGTACTTAATCTCGATGGTGACGTGTGTCACATTAACAATATTGAGGCCAAAAGATTGAAGAATAATGAAGATCACATGATGATGTGGCATTGCCGACTTGGTCATATTGGTATAAAACGCATGGAGAAGCTCCATAAGGATGGACTTCTTGAGTCATTGGATTTTGGATCCCTTGATACATGTGAACAATGCCTCATGGGCAAAATGACAAGGACTCCATTCAATGGTGTAATGGAGCGTGCTGATGTCTTATTGGGGATCATACACACGGATGTATGTGGACCCATGAACGTCCCCACTCGCAATGGTCTTCGTTACTTCGTGACCTTTACTGATGACTTGAGTAGATATGGGTATATTTACTTGATGAAACACAAGTCTGAAACCTTTGAAAAGTTCAAGGAATTTCAGAATGAGGTCGAAAATCAACTCGGAAGAAAAATCAAGCACCTTCGATCGGATCGAGGTGGCGAGTATTTGAGTCACGAGTTTGGCAATCATCTAAAGTCTTGTGGCATAGTACCACAGCTTACGCCGGCAGGCACACCTCAAAGAAACGGTGTGGCTGAGCGACGTAATCGAACCCTATTGGATAGTGTACGATCGATGATGTCTCATACTGATTTGCCTGTGTCATTCTGGGGGTATGCATTAGAAACTGCCATTCATATTCTTAATAGGGCACCATCCAAATCCGTAAAGACAACACCATTTGAAGAATGGCATGGCACAAAACCTGAGTTGTCTCACCTGAAGATTTGGGGTTGTGAGGCTTATGTTAGGAAACTACAGCCTGACAAACTTGAATCCAAGGCGGATAAGTGCATCTTTGTGGGCTATCCCAAGGAAACTTGTGGGTACACCTTCTACAACAAGTCTGACAGCAAAACGTTTGTTGCCAAGACGGGACACTTTCTTGAGAAGGAGTTTCTCGCGAAAGAGTTGAGTGGGAGGAAAATAGACCTCGATGAAGTGACTGACCAATCACTCCAATTGGAAGAAATGGCTACGGAATTTGTTCTGGAACCATCTTCCACAGTGGGAGTTGAAGAGAATGGCCAGAACGACATTCATAACGATCATGACATTAATGATGATCATGATGAGAATGAAGAGGAACCTTTTATGCCCCGTAGGTCATCAAGAGTCCGTCAACCTACTGAGTTTTACGGACAGCTTGTGAATGCAATCTCGGCTAATGAGTCAGATGAACCTACGAGTTACAAAGAAGCAATGGAGGGACACGAGTCCGAGAAATGGCTTGAAGCCATGAAATCCGAAATAGACTCCATGTACACCAACAAAGTATGGACTTTGGTGGATATTCCCGAGGACCGCAAGGCCGTCGAGAATAACTGGATTTTCAAGAAAAAGACTGACGCAGACGGAAACGTATCTGTCTACAAAGCTCGACTTGTCGCGAAGGGTTTCCGACAAATTCAAGGAGTTGACTATGAGGAGACATTCTCTCCTGTAGCGATGATAAAGTCTATTCGGATCCTACTAGCAATAGCTGCATATCATGATTACGAGATATGGCAGATGGATGTGAAAACTGCATTCCTAAATGGCAACATTGAGGAAGAGTTGTATATGATGCAACCAGAGGGGTTTGTCGATCCAAGGAACGTTGGTAAGGTTTGCAAGCTTCAACGGTCCATCTATGGGTTGAAGCAAGCATCTCGGAGCTGGAATCTTCGATTTGATGAGGTCATTAAAGCTTTTGGATTTGTCCAAAACGTCGAAGAGTTCTGCGTCTATAAGAAACTGAGTGGGAGCTCTGTAGCATTCCTTGTGTTATATGTAGATGACATATTACTAATAGGGAACGATAAGAAATTCTTAGAGGAAGTAAAGGAATATCTGAATGGACAATTTTCCATGAAGGACCTAGGTGAAGATGCGTACATATTGGCGATTAAGATCTATAGAGATAGACCTAATCGACGGTTGGCCTTGAGTCAGAACACTTATATTGACAAGATATTGAAAAGGTTCAGTATGGATAACTCCAAGAGAGGCCTTTTGCCAGTTATAAAAGTGTCAAATTAAGCGTGACTCAATGCCCAACCACAACTAAAGAGAAAGAGGAGATGTCCTCAAAGCCCTATGCCTCAACCATAGGTTCTCTCATGTATGCTATGTTATGTACCAGACCGGATTTAGCGTTGGCCATTAGTATGACTAATCGCTACCAGAGTAATCCGGGAATGGCTCACTGGACAGCAGTAAAGAACATCCTTAAGTACTTGAGAAGAACCAAGGATCTCTTTCTCGTTTATGGAGGAGTTGATGAGGAGCTCACCGTAAAGGGTTACGTTGACGCAAGCCTCGGCTCAGACCTAGATGACTCGAAATCCCAGACGGGATATGTTTTCATGTTGAACGGAGGCGCGATTAGCTGGAGGAGCGGCAAACAGTCAGTCGTCGCTCAATCTTCAATGGAGTCGGAGTATATTGCCGCTTGCGAAGCGTCGAACGAGGCGCTGTGGCTGAAGAAGTTCGTGATCGAGCTTGGCGTCTTTCCCAGTTGCACTGACCCCGTGGGAATCTTCTGCGACAACACGGGTGCCATTGCTAACGCGAAGAAGCCAAGAACTCACTCTACATCCAAGCACATCCTCCGAAAGTTCCATGTGACGCGAGACTACGTCAGGGATGGACACACTAGGATTCACAAGATACATACGGATCTGAACGCAGCAGACCCGATGATTAAACCTCTCCCACAGGGCAAGTTTGAAGAACACCGAGAGACCATTGGTGTTAGATACATACCTGATGTAAACTAGTGTAATTTGTACTCTAGTGCAAGTGGGAGACTGTTGGATATGTGCCCTAGAGACAAATTAATAAAGATATTTGTCACATATCCGTTTTGTTCATAATACGTTTTAGACTGTGCTATAACTGTATTACTTGGAAATACTAATACAGGTGTAGTATAAAACATGGTCCGTAGTTTAACTCGGGTAAACTATCTCATTGGGCAATTGATTGATCAAGCTTTCCTGATCATGGTGACACTTAAGTCCATTGACAATGAGGTCATATCATTAGGGGAATGATGTGATGGACAGACACCCACCTAAAGTATTGCAATGCGATCGAGTCACATAGTTCAGCGTTGCTATGACTTTGTAACGTATGGCTTAGTCCTTAGACCGTAATGATCATACGTAATCACGATCTATGAGGAGACTTTGATTTGTATCCCACCGCCTGACTGAAATATGCTGGCTATAACAGAGCACTTTGGGTATTCCGAAATAGATGGTTGATGAGTATGTTAATAGATCAAAGCGGGATTTGTCAGTCCTTGTGACAGGACAGGTACTCTGGGCCCACTCGGTGATATTGCATCAACCCCTTGCAAGGACGTGACTAGGTCACAAGAGATGCAATGATCATGGACGAGAGAAGTTGTTTGTTGTGAAAGAGATGTGAACACGGTATGTGGGATACCGACGATCAAACCTCGGACAAACAAAGTACCGCAGCACAAAGGGATTACGTCGTATCGTTAACGGTTTCCAAAAGCGATCGAAGCTCATTCGATGGAAGCGCAGGGGCTGTCAAGGATTGTAACCAGGTCCAACTGACTAGTCATTGGTCAATGAGAAGAGTCTCGACTATGTCTGCTGTTTCCCGGACCGTTAGGGTGTTACACTTAAGGGCAATCGATGCATAGGACAGTTACGGGATCAATCGGTGAAATAGGAGAAATCACCGGAATAGTTCCGGAGGAGGACGGAATAGTTTCCGGACATTTTGAATAGTTCAAAATAAAGTTTAATTGTTTTAATAATGTTTTTATTATTTAATTATCTGAATTAAATATTTAAAACTTATTAAATAATTAAAAATAATGGAAAAAGGCTATATGGGCCCTTGGGGCCCATTAGGGGAGGAGGGGGTTCCCCCCTTGGGCTTGGCGCCAAGGGTGGGCCCCATCCCCCCCTATGGCCGGCGCCCTCCCCCCCCTTGGGGGTTTAGTCCCACATGGGGGAGGGAAGGAGGATCACACCCCCTTGGCCTATATAAGGAGGGGTAGACCCCCCTTTTTCCATACAACAATCAATCTCCTTTTCTTCCTTCTCCATTTCCGGAAGTGGACTCCCCTTGTTAGGAGTCTGCACCAGGATTGGAGTTCTCCACCATAAGGCAGGCCGTCGCTCTGCTGGAGTCGGGATCCGTAGCCGTCTTTCTTCCGCTGCTCGCCTGGTTCGGAGCCCGGGAGGAACATCGATTGTACCGTACGTGTGTATAATCTCTTCGAGGCACTACACCTGTGGTGCTGCTTCGTCGCTGGAGGTTTACCGGGAGTCATCCTCGCCGGTGGTGGTCTTCTACACGACAGGAAGGTCGTAGTTCCGAGTCTACGCCAACCACGTTCGCAAGAACGTTTCCCTCTTTCGGTCTTCAAAGGTATGAACACCGATTCCCTCCGTTACTTTACATTGCCATAGCATAGATCTTGGGTTCGGGTACCGTAGGTGTGAAAAATTTGTGTTTTCTGCCCCGTATCCCAACAAAAAGCGGTAAGAAGTGATTGGGAAAGTAACTTACCGGGGTTAAGCCGGTGTAGTAGATGTTCAGGCCGAACTCTTCCTTCGATACAAATTCTGGCTTAAGCCCGGGTCGAGGAGGTCGCGGCGGTACATTGGCCGTAATTCCCGTGGCCTGAGCCCTCTCTTGAGCCTGCAAGATAGTTTACATGTCAGGCATTGCAGAAATAAAGGTTGAAATTGAGACTTGTCATCTTTTGCAAAAAGAAAGATTGAAACTTACATCTTCTTTTGCCTCCTTCCACGCCTCGTGTGCTACTGCTTTCTTCCTCCACTCCGCAAGGTCCACCAAATAGGCGTCGTTGTGGGCCTTGTATGCCGCCTCGAAAGCAGCCTACAATTCAAAAATTGAACCATCTCGTCAACTAAGCCACTGAGGAAGTAGTATTGTCAGAGAAAGGATTGAAATGAGAGAAACTTACATCATAGCCAGGCTGGGAAGGTCGTCGTCGAGGAGGCGGTGCAGGGTCTTCGGGACCGAGGGTAGCCTTGATCCGTGTGAGGCTCAAAGTGGGAGTGCGCGGGGTCATCTTATCAAGGACCTTTAGACGACCGTGCTGAAGGCCTCCCCCCGACACCATCAACGCTCTCTCGTCCACCTCCGCAGTTCTAGGGTCGTCCACCTCCGGATTAAAAGCGGTCAACGCCTCGAGGTACTTAGCACCGTCCTCCTGGGCAGTGCCAAAGTACTCGGGAAGATGAGGCTGAGGCTGGGAGAGATCTGGCGCCTTCATCCTCATTGAGTCCCATGACTCATAATCGGCAACAGGCCTCCCTAGTTTCTCCTCCTGCACCGGCAAAGAGATGTTATGAGTACCAAGTAGGAACACGCATGAGGGGAAAGAAATGAAGGTTGTTCCATGTATGTGTATACCAGCCTGGCCTTGTAGCGCTCACTGCCGAGGTTTCCCGCCCGATGTGTCCCCCCGCTGCCGCGGTTCGCCTTGTTCCGCTCTCTCAAGGTGTTCCACTCCTTGTCTTCCCCGCGCCACCTCGCAGTCAACGCCCTCCATGCCTCCTCCTTGCCATAGGCCCAATCGGGTCTAACCTGGAAAATCGATATTCGTGTGAAGAACGGATGATGCAATTGCAAATTAGCATCAACATAGTCATACTTCGGCGACGGCTTGCCCGATACTCGTGTGAAGAATATCATCGACAATTTACTTACCTCGTCGTACTCTTCCATGCTCATCGTCGAGCGTGACTTGACATTCTCATACTTTGGCGACGGCTTGCCCGATATCGCTGTGCTGTATTGACTCCTGGCGGTATGACCCTGGTTATAGAACTGTTGATTAGTCAACCTCTTACAATGATTCTTCAAAGTCTTGTTCGCCATCTCCAGCTGCTCCGGAGCCACCCTATAGAATCTCTTCAAGCATGAACAAAAAAAGTGTGAGATTCATGAGTTAGCATGGAGGGGTCATCAACTATGAACAAAAAAAGTGTCATAGTCATGAGTGAGTCATGAGTTTGCCTTACCCAAAACTTCTGGATCACTGCGTCAGAAGCTTTCCCGTAGGGGGGACAATCTATGAGCTCATAGTGTCTCCAAGTCGTGGCTAGCTTCCTGTCACCATTTGCATCGTAGAAGCCCGGCCAAAACTTCTTGATGATAGCTCCAAGCATGCAGCCAGGGACTCGGGTCCCCTGAGGGTGAAGCCAATTGCTGCACAAGAATGAAACATTAGTATATGCCAAGTTGTTATCAAAAAAATGAAACTACATGTTCAAAGTTACTATAGACACTTACTCATTTTTGCTAGGTTCAATGAGGATCCGAGCCTCCGGGGCAGGTTCCTCCTTAGGGACTTCTGTTTCCCCATGAACCTTTACCTGCTTCGTCGACGCACTCGATGGCCCCGACTCCTTCTCCCGAGTCATCATCTCCTCGTCTCGAGAGTCCACTTCCAAGTCTCGAGAGTTCATCTCCTCGTCCCGAGACTCTGAGATCACGGTCTGTGAAGCCACGTCGCCAGAAGCGGAGGGTAAGTCACTCATAAGGACGGTACCTCGCCCTCGACCTCCTGCAATGGGAAAAGGTAAACAATTAAGAAGCATGTTGAAAAATATATACCAAGCATGATTAAGAAATAATGCAGATGCAATGTACCTCCTCGTCCTGACCTCGGGGGACGTCCCCCGACTCCTCCTCCTCGTCCTGCATCTCCTCCTCCTCCTACGTCCTCGGCGGCGTACCTTGAGGTTGTTGCTCTTCCACTCTTCGTCTTCTTTATCCCCTGAAGCAAGGACTGCGGTGATGCCTTGCCACTGCTCATATTGGCCAATCACCTGCATTGAGAAAAATAAAACAATTAAGCATAAAGACGCAATGCAATTAAGAAGCATAAAGACGCAATGCAATTAAGATGAAAATAAATACTAATACTCGTCATCACTCTCAGCCTCGGGATCCTCGCACGGTGGAGACTCATCATTGTCATGGAACATAGAGCATTTTAAATAGCACGTGCACATCGACAAGATACAAAATAACATCATCATCAATTCATCGTAGCACATCCGCACACAATCATCATCATCATCCAAAATAACATACATATAGTATCGAGATACATAAATACTAATAATCATCATCATCACTCTGAGGCTCATTCTCATCTCCATCATCACTATCACTATCACGTGCGTATAAAGCGTCGGGATCCTCGGACGATGGAGGCTCATCATCATCATCACTCTGAGGCTCATCATTGGCATGTGCCTTGTTGAGCATCTCTATGTCACTTATATCCGTGACTATCTCACCACGGGTGTGTGCATCGTTCTCGAGGTCCTCAAGACCTTCTAAGCCAAAGTCCCCAAAGTTCTCTTGCTCTTCATAGAAAATTCACTCACATGTTTGAGGGTTAATGTTGTTGTAATCGTCCTCGGAGGGCATGGGTAGTTTACCATGTGGCGATACCTGGTACACGACTTCCCAGCCCTGGAGGTATTCTTTCTGGCATGGGTAGGGCAAGTAATAAACTTGCTTCGCTTGGTGAGCCACAACAAAGACATCGGATCCGCTATAGGTGGTTGAAGGCCTAACTTCAACTAACCCAATGGAAGGGGTATTTTTGTGTCCATGGTGTGGATCGAACCAGTGGCATCTGAACACAACGAGCTTGAGTTCTACGGGCCCATTGTTGAACGTCAGCTCGTATACGTTCTGCAACCTTCCGTAGTAATCAAAGTCATCTTGTACCTTGGTGAAGACCCTGGTATTTATAGTTTTTGCACTCGGGCGACTATTTTGGTGGCCCTCTGTATGAAAGCGATACCCATTCACATCATACTTCTCGTACATGTTGACTTTACTGTTAAAACCCTGAGAGACACATCTCAACTCATCTGACATCATCACTGTGGGATCAGCTCCCTACAAGTTTAGTACGAATCGTGCATTAGTTACGTGTAATAAGAGGGCCAAGTTGCCAGGTAATTAAGAGGGATAGGTTACGGATTACCTTTTCCCTGAACCATGACGTGAAACTTCTTCCCGGGGCACCCCCTTTCAGAAGAGCATCCAACTGCGCAGCATCGGGATCTGTTGGTCCCGGCCACACCTCATCCACGAATTGGCTAGAAGGAGAAAATACGTATTAGAACGAAACCGAGTTACTAGTTGCAAAGTAATTAAGTCGCCATTTTACCTAAGGAAACTGGGCACCTCCTCCTCCTCCTCCCCGCTCTCTTTCTTCTGGTCCTCCACCACTTCCCCCATGTTCATAAGCACATAGAGCATTATGCACTCCTTATATTGGTTGGACAAGGTATGAGGTTTTGCGCCACCGGCCTTGCCACCGGGAAACTTGAAGAGGAGGAGCTTGGGGTCATGCTTGGGCTCGTCGACATTGTACCGAGGTACATGTTTATGCATAGTGGGAACTTCATCCGCATAGTACGCTGTCGTGGCGTTTTCTATCTCCTGGAGGATAGTTGCCTCAGCTATGCATGCTTCAATCTTATTTTTGTTTCCACATTTAAGCCGAATATACTTGAACTCTCTCTCAATACAAAACTGCCAACGAAACTGCACCGGTCCACCCAAGAGTGCCTCGTTCGCGAGATGCACAATGAGATGTAGCATTGGAGTAAAGAAGCCTGGCGGAAATATCTTCTCTAACTTGCATAGCAACTCCGGCACTAGATCATGCAGCTTCTCAATCATCATGGGACATATCTGCTTAGCACAGACCGTGCGGAAGAAATGGCTCAACTCCGCCAGCACTCGCCAGATACGCTCAGGGAGATAACCTCGAAGCATCACCGGCATCAATCGCTCAATCCATATATGATAGTCGTGACTTTTCATCCCAGTGACTTTTCCCTTCTCAATATTGACTCCCTTGCTTATATTCGAACAATAACCATCAGGAAACATCACGACGTATTTCAACCACGTGAATGACTCCTTCTTTTGGTCCTTATCAAGCACAAACTGCGAATGCGGCTTCAACCACCCTTTTCGTTTGCCTTCAGGAGGCTGCATGTGTTGTCTCGTCCTATCACACAGCTCCTTAACATCGACTCTAGCCTTGACATTATCCTTTGTCTTCTCAGAAATGTTCAGGATTGTGTTAAAGAGGGACTCTGCGACATTCTTTTCGGTGTGCATCACATCGATGTTATGGGGAAGTGCTAATTGGTGATAATAGTCGAGCTTCGTTATGCCTGCCTCGTGAGTCCAGTTGTGCTCCTTACCATATCCGTTATATACTGGGACACCGGATTCAGTACGCACGAGAGCGGCTAGCTCGGCCTTAACAGCTGCACCATTGAACGTTGGTATCTGCCTTTCTTCAAGCACAATTTTGCCCTTCTTGAAGTTCCTGCTGTCCTGTCTGAACGGATGATCTCTTTTGAGAAACGGCTGATGCGTGTCAAAGGCGGAATATTTTTTACCCGCTTTTAGCCAAAGAAACTCAAGTAGTTGCCTGCACACTGGGCATGGCCACTTACCAGCTGTACAGTGGCCGCAGAATAAGGCATACACAGGCATGTTGTGCATGGAATATTGGTATCGAACTTTCATGAAGAAGTTTGTCTTCGATGCACGGTTGTATGTCAATGTTGGGTGGTGCCAAGAGTGGTTCAGATCATGCACAAGCGGCTGCATGTAGACACTCAAATTCTTCCCCGGGTAGTCAGGCCCTGGAATGATCAGCGTCAAGAATATGGTATTCCTTAGCATTAGGGATGGGGGAGGGAGATTGAGCGGAATAAAAAACACCGGCCAACAGCTGTACGAGGAACTCGACATGCCATATGGATTGAATCCATCCATAGATATGGCAATTCTGCAGTGCCGGGCCTCTGCCGCCAGATCGGGGTGGTCTTCATCGAACTTCTTCCATGCCTTGCCATATGATGGATGTCCCATTGTTTCCCGTCCGTGCTCGTCAGGGTATCTCTTCCTGTCCTTGTGCCACGTCATCTGTTTGGCAGACTCCAAGGTCATGTAAAGCCGCTGGATTCTTTTTATGAATGGGAGATAACGAAGAATCGAAGCGGGGACCTTTGTCTGCACCATGGGCTCACCATCGGCTCCCTTGGACTCAAGATACCTAGAGGCCCCACACAAGCTACAGTACTTGTCATCCGCAAACTGTTTCCAAAACAGAAGGCAACCTTTTGGACAACAATCTATCTTTATGTAGTCCATGCTGAGCGCTCGCGTGATTTTCTTGCATTCGTACAAGTTTTTAGGCAGACAATGACCATCGGGCAACGTGTTAGCATGTCTTACCAGAGTGGCTTCAAAGCATGAACGGGTCATGTTGAACTGGAGCTTTGAGGCTAGTGCTTGCGAGATGGTATCGAGCTGAGAAACATTTGCACCCGGGTACAGAGGCCTCTTAGCCGATTCCATCATATCATAGAACGCCTTAGTGGATGGCTCGGGATCCTATGGTTCAGGCGGTTTCTCCGGTTCCGGCGGTCCCTCTGGTTCAGCAGAAGGTGGAGACTCCGGCATGGCATCACGGAAATCCTCCAGCAAGTTTGGCATGCCATCGTACTCTATGCCATCGATACGTTGCCGCATCAGGTCACCTCTATCACGTTCGTTCTGAGTAAAGTCAACCGTCGTGACGAAGCCCGACATATACCTATAAGCCCAAAGGTGTTGTTTCATAACCTCCTTTGTAGCGCGATGACAGTTTCTGCAACGGACGCAAGGGCAACGGGGATCAAGTGTCTTTGGACCATGGGCTATCTCCTGCACTACCATAGCGGTCTTCCATGCCCACTCATCTATTCTGTCTACAGCACTAGTACATACACTATACATCCACCCATCATCAGCCATCCTCTTCTGCTTTATTGAGAGCCAAACGACAAACATAACATTTCATATCAAACGGGAGATTAAAATGCTTCATTTTTTACGCATGCATCAACCTACATGTCTAATAGGAAAGTGGGTCCTAACCAGCCGCCGGATCCGTAGATTGGGTCAGTTCTCCCTGGCTATACCCCAATCCGAGCAGAATTTCGGCAGCACCTCCCCGCAACTCTCCCGATACACGTCTCGACTAAAAGCCGAGAGAATGTGCATCCGGAGAACAACGAGGAGGCGCCGCCGAAATCCTGTCTCGGATCGAGGAAGAGCCAGCGAGAACCATACCCAACTATGAATCCGCCGACTGCCCGATAAAAGTCGTAAGCGTTACGGTTCAAAATATGCGAGACCACTAATGCATATTTATCCGCGTAACGCTTACAGTCGGGATGACGCCTAGGTGATGCGACTTTACTTGGTGATCTAGACACGAAAATAAACCTAGGTACACGAGAGGGGTGAACGAATTCTCACCCTTGAAGCGTGATCGACGATGGGGGGTGCGAGGCGACGGAGGGGGCTCCGAGACGACGGCGGCTCCGAGATAGTCTGAATGAAAAAACTGGAATTAGAAGTCACATATTATTATGCTTGACATTTTTCTTGTTCTCTAAATCCTATTTTGCTTAACATTGTCCTTGTTGTCTAAATCCTATTTTTTTCACAATAAACATAACTTCTCCAATTTTCAACGAGATACCACAGGATACCCCACTTCTCCAATTTTTTGTTTTTCTTGTTTTTGCAGATCTAAATACTCTATTAAAAACACTATCTAATCTTAACTTTGCTTTTGCAAACTCAAAATATTACAAACATTGGATTAATTCTTTGACATAAAAGGAAAAACAAAAATATGTGGAAACAAATATTTTGCCACCGTTTCTACCTATGAACACATGTCAATACAAGTGATACTCTAAATCATGCAATACATTTAGCAGTAGCTCACATCATCATGGGATTTTTTTGCAAAAAAAAGATCAAGTGCTCACAGAGGAGGGGAGGACTCCGTAGTGTGGCGTCGGGGGCGAGGGAGCTCCGGGAGGCGGGTCGGAGGCGGGGCCCGACGAAGGAGGAGCGATGGCGGAGGGGGATCGGCGGAGGAGGAGCGACGGTCGAGGGGGCTCGACGAGGAGGTGCTCGGTGGAGGAGGGGCTCGGCGGCGGGGCGGTTCGGTGGAGGGGCGGCTGGGTGGAGGAGGGGCTCGGCGGCTCGGCGGCTCGGTGGAGAGGCGGGCGCCACCGGCGGGAGGGGTCGGGGTCGGGCTGGCGGCGGGAGTCCGGGGTCGGGGTCGGGCCGGGGTCGGATCCGGATCTCGATTTGGGAGAGTGGGGCACGGGGGAGACAACGGTTGACCCAGGGGGTCCTTGGTCGGGACATGGGGGCGGGTACCTACGCCGACGGCCAAGCCGTCGGCTTAGGTATTTAAAAAAATATATTTATAGATACAAACATTAAATCACACTTATAAACGCAACCTAGATCCACATGCAGGTTTTCCAATGATTCCGGCCCTCCGACGGTCATTCACCTCCGAAACCCTAGATCGGGGGCCCCCGCAGATCTACCCTTATAGCTTTCTCCGTACGAGGATGGACCAATGGAATTTTTTTATCTATCTATGTTTGTTTAGAACATATGTACATGGAAAACCAAGGTTGAACACATTTCATCACATTATTCACACCAGTAGACCCGTACCGGGAGTTTCCACATACGGATCGACTATTTTACTAAGTGTTAGTCCATGTCCGTGAACAACGTCAGACACATGACCTACATATGCCATCTACAAACATTAAATCACACATATGAACATAACCTAGATCCACATGCAGGTTTTCCAATGATTCCGGCCCTCCGACGGTCATTCACCTCCGAAACCCTAGATCGGGGGCCCCACAGATCTACCCTTATAGCTTTCTCCGTACGAGGATGGACCAATGGACTTTTTTATCTATCTATGTTTTTTTAGCACATATGTACATGGAAAACCAAGGTTGAACACATTTCATCACATTATTCACACCGGTAGACCTGTACCGGGAGTTTCCACATACGAATCGACTATTTTACTAAGTGTTAGCCCATGTCCGTGAACAACGTCAGACACATGACCTACATATGCCATCTACAAATATTAAATCACACTTATAAACATAACCTAGCTCCACATGCAGGTTTTCCAATGATTCCGGCACTCCGACGGTCATTCACCTCCGAAACCCTAGATCGGGGGCCCCGCAGATCTACCCTTATAGATTTCTCCATACGAGGATGGACCAATGGACTTTTTTATATATCTATGTTTATTTAGCACATATGTACATGGAAAACCAAAGTTGAACACATTTTATCACATTATTCACACCGGTAGACCCGTACCGGGAGTTTCCACATACGGATCGATGATTTTACTAAGTGTTAGCCCATGTCCGTGAACAACGTCAGACACATGACCTACATATGCCATCTAAAAATATTAAATCACACTTATAAACATAATCTAGATCCACATGCATACTTTCCAATGATTCCGGCCCTCCGACGGTCATTCACCTACGAAACCGTAGATCGGGGGGGGGCCGCAGATCTACCCTTATAGCTTTCTCCGTACGAGGATGGACCAATGGAATTTTTTATCTATCTATGTTTGTTTAGCACATATGTACATGGAAAACCAAGGTTGAACACATTTCATCACATTATTCACACCGGTAGACCCGTACCGGGAGTTTCCACATACGGATCGACTATTTTACTGAGTGTTAGCCCATGTCCGTGAACAACGTCAGACCCATGACCTACATATGCCATCTACAAACATTAAATCACACTTATAAACATAACCTAGATCCACATGCAGGTTTTCCAATGATTCCGGCCCTCCGACGGTCATTCACCTACGAAACCCTAGATCGGGGGGGCCCGCAGATCTACCCTTATAGATTTCTCCGTACGAGGATGGACTAATGGAATTTTTAGCTATCTATGTTTCTTTAGCACATATGTACATGGAAAACCAAGGTTGAACACATTTCATCACATTATTCACACCGGTAGACACGTACCGGGAGTTTCCACATACGGATCGACTATTTTACTAAGTGTTACCCATGTCCGTGAACAACGTGAGACACATGACCTACATATGCCATCTACAAACATTAAATCACACTTATAAGCATAACCTAGATCCACATGCAGGTTTTCCAATGATTTCGGCCCTCCAACGGTCATTCACCTCCGAAACCGTAGATCGGGGGCCCCCGCTAATCTACCCTTATAGCTTTCTCCGTACGAGGATGGACCAATGGACTTTTTTATCTATCTATGTTTGTTTAGAACATATGTACATGGAAAACCAAGGTTGAACACATTTCATCACATTATTCACACCGGTAGACCCGTACCGGGAGTTTCCACATACGGATCGACGATTTTACTAAGTGTTAGCCCATGTCCGTGAACAACGTCAGACACATGACCTACATATGCCATCTACAAATATTAAATCACACTTATAAACATAACCTAGCTCCACAGGCAGGTTTTCCAATGATTCCGGACCTCCGACGGTCATTCACCTCCGAAACCCTAGATCAGGGGGGCCCGCAGATCTACCCTCATAGCTTTCTCCGTACGAGGATGGACCAATGGACTTTTTTTATCTATCTATGTTTGTTTAGCACATATGTACATGGAAAACCAAGGTTGAACACATTTCATGACATTATTCACACCGGTAGACCCGTACCGGAAGTTTCCACATACGGATCGACGATTTTACTAAGTGTTAGCCCATGTCCGTGAACAACGTCAGACACATGACCTACATATGCCATCTACAAATATTAAATCACACTTATAAACATAACCTAGCTCCACAGGCAGGTTTTCCAATGATTTCGTCCCTCCGACGGTCATTCACCTCCGAAACCCTAGATCGGGGGGGGGGGCGTAGATCTACCCTTATAGCTTTCTCCGTACGAGGATGGACCAATGGAATTTTTTATCTATCTATGTTTGTTTAGCACATATGTACATGGAAAACGAAGGTTGAACACATTTCATCACATTATTCACACTGGTAGACCCGTACCGGGAGTTTCCACATACGGATCGACTATTTTACTAAGTGTTAGCCCATGTCCGTGAACAACGTCAGACACATGACCTACATATGCCATCTACAAACATTAAATCACACTTATAAACATAACCTAGATCCACATGCAGGTTTTCCAATGATTCCGGCCCTCCGACGGTCATTCAGCTCCGAAACCCTAGATCGAGGGGGCCCCGTAGATCTACCCTTATAGCTTTCTCCGTACGAGGATAGAACAATGGACTTTCTTATCTATCTATGTTTGTTTAGCACATATGTACATGGAAAACCAAGGTTGAACACATTTCATCACATTATTCACACCGGTAGACCCGTACCGGGAGTTTCCACATACGGATCGACTATTTTACTAAGTGTTAGCCCATGTCCGTGAACAACGTCAGACACATGATCTACATATGACATCTACAAACATTGAATCACACTTATAAACATAACATAGATCCACATGCAGGTTTTCCAATGATTCCGGCCCTCTGATGGTCCTTCACCTCTGAAACCCTAGATCGGGGGGCCCCGCAGATCTACCCTTATAGATTTCTCCATACGAGGATGTACCAATGGACTTTTTTATCTATCTATGTTTGTTTAGCACATATGTACATGGAAAACCAAGGTTGAACACATTTCATCCCATTATTCACACCGGTAGACCCGTACCGGGAGTTTCCACACACGGATGGACTATTTTACTAAGTGTTAGCCCATGTCCGTGAACAACGTCAGACACATGACCTACATATGCCATCTACAAACATTAAATCACACTTATAAACATAACCTAGATCCACATGCAGGTTTTCCAATGATTCCGGCCCTCCGACGGTCATTCACCTACGAAACCCTAGATCGGGGGGGGGCCCGCAGATCTATCCTTATAGCTTTCTCCGTACGAGGATGGACCAATGCAATTTTTTATCTATCTATGTTTGTTTAGCACATATGTACATGGAAAAACAAGGTTGAACACATTTCGTCACATTATTCACACCGGTAGACCCGTACCGGGAGTTTCCACATACGGATCGACTATTTTACTAAGTGTTAGCCCATGTCCGTGAACAACGTCAGACACATGACCTACATATGCCATCTACAAATATTAAATCACACTTATAAACATAACCTAGATCCACATGCAGGTTTTCCAATGATTCCGGCCCTCCGACGGTCATTTACCTACGAAACCCTAGATCGGGGGGGGGGGGGGCGCAGATCTACCCTTATAGCTTTCTCCGTACGAGGATGGACCAATGGAATTTTTTATCTATATATGTTTGTTTAGCACATATGTACATCGAAAACCAAGGTTGAACACATTTCATCACATTATTCACACCGGTAGACCCGTACCGGGAGTTTCCACATACGGATCGACTATTTTACTAAGTGTTACCCATGTCCGTGAACAACGTCAGACACATGACCAACATATGCCAGTTACAAACATTAAATCACACTTATAAACATAACCTAGATCCACATGCAGGTTTTCCAATGATTCCGGCCCTCCGACGGTCATTCACCTCCGAAACCGTAGATCGGGGGGCCCCGCAGATCTACCCTTATAGCTTTCTCCGTACGAGGATGTACCAATGGATTTTTTATCTATCTATGTTTGTTTAGAACATATGTACATGGAAAACCAATGTTGAACACATTTCATCACATTATTCACACCGGTAGACCCGTACCGGGAGTTTCCACATACAGATCGACTATTTTACTAAGTGTTAGATCATGTCCGTGAACAACGTCAGACACATGACCTACATATGCCATCTAAAAACATTAAATCACACTTATAAACATAACCTAGCTCCACATGCAGGTTTCCAATGATTCCGGCCCACCGACGGTCATTCACCTCCGAAACCCTAGATCGAGGGGGCCCGCAGATCTACCCTTATAGCTTTCTCCGTACGAGGATGGACCATGAACTTTTTTATCTATCTATGTTTATTTAGCACATATGTACATGGAAAAACCAAGGTTAAACACATTTCATCACATTATTCACACCGGTAGACCCGTACCGGGAGTTTCCACATACGGATCGACGATTTTACTAAGTGTTAGCCCATGCCCGTGAACAACGTCAGACACATGACCTACATCTGTCATCTACAAACATTAAATCACACTTATAAACATAACCTAGATCCACATGCAGGTTTTCCAATGATTCCGGCCCTTCGACGGTCATTCACCTCCGAAACCCTAGATAGGGGGGGGCGCAGATCTAGCCTTATAGCTTTCTCCGTACGAGGATGGACCAATGGACTTTTTTATCTATATATGTTTGTTTAACACATATGTACATGGAAAACCAAGGTTGAACACATTTCATCACATTATTCACACCGGTAGACCCGTACCGGGAGTTTACACATACGGATCGACGATTTTACTAAGTGTTAGCCCATGTCCGTGAACAACGTCAGACACATGACCTACATATGCTATGTACAAACATTAAACCACACTTATAAACATAACCTAGATTCACGTGCAGGTTTTCCAATGATTCCAGCCTTCCGACAGTCATTCACCTCCGAAACCCTAGATCGGGGGGGGGGGGGGGCGCAGATCTATCCTTATAGCTTTCTGCGTACGAGGATGGACCAATGGACTTTTTTATCTATCTATGTTTGTTTAGCACATATGTACATGGAAAACCAAGGTTGAACACATTTCACCACATTATTCACACCGGTAAACACGTACCGGGAGTTTCCACATACGGATCGACTATTTTACTAAGTGTTAGCCCATGTCCGTGAACAACGTCAGACACATGACCTACATATATCATCTATAAACATTAAATCTCACTTATAAACATAACCTAGCTCCACATGCAGGTTTTCCAATGATTCTGACCCTCCGACGGTCATTCACCTCCGAAACCCTAGATCGGGGGGGGGGGCGCAGATCTACCCTTATAGCTTTCTCCGTACGAGGATGGACCAATGGATTTTTTATTTATCTATGTTTGTTTAACACATATGTACACGTGCACGAATATCTCTAAGTGTTATCGCATTTATGTGTGAAGAAGGTCAAATCCGGGATCTATGTTTTGCATGTATGGGCCTTCCACCACACTTTTACACATACCCTAGGTCCACATGCAAGTTTTTGTAGGATTCCGACGCTTCAGCGGTATATCACGTGTTACATCCTGTTCCAGAGGGGTGTGTGGAGGTCTACCCCTATAGCTTTCTTCGCACGATGTTCCAACAATGTATTTTTTGTTTGTTTGTTGAGGTTTTTTATGATATAACTACATGGAAAACAAGGTTAGGACCTTGTAACACATTGTAGCCCCCGGTATACCGGAAACGGGTGTATTTCACACCTACATGCATGTCCATGACTTTGCATATATAGTGTTATCGCATGAATGTGGAGATGGTCACACCAAAGTTAGACATTGCATTTATGCATGATCTTACACCACACTTGGACACATATACTCTACAATCACATGCAAGTTCATGCGGTACTACGACGCTCTTTCTTCACCGAAACCCGGCCTAGTCCGGGCGCGAGGGCCGGGGCCGGGGAGGGGGCGGCGGTTTATCCTTATAGCTTTCTCCTCACGAGGTAGAACTGTGGAGCATACACATATTAATATAGTAATAGTAGCATAATATATTTTTAATTTAGTATTATAATTTATTAATATATTATCTTATGTATTAACTAGAAGAGGCAAAAAGAATAAAGAGGCGTATATCGAGGGTTGAAATGAGATGATATATATTATAATCCCATTTTCAATATTATTTTATGTATTAGTAATATAAGATTAAACTATTAAACAAAAGAAAAGAAAATTAAAAAGAAAAATGAAAACAGGGCCTACGCCGACAGCCAAAGTCGGGGCCGTCGGCATAGCCTACGATGGGCTAACGGTGTTACCGACCGCCGCCACCAGGGCCCACCTGACAGGCCTACGCCGACGGCCTTTCTACGCCGACGGCGGCCCTCGGCCTAAAGAGGCATACGCCGACGGCTTTGGGACGCCGACGGCCCGTTACGAGGGCTGACGAGTCGTCCCTCTACGCCGACGGCCCCGACATTTGGCCGTCGGCGTAAAGGGAGGCCGTCGGCGTCAACCGTCTCTCCGGTAGTGATGTAACACACACGGGTCTATTCTCGTATCTCTCGTTGACAGACTTGACAATATGATCCATGCTTCATCCCAAATATATATAGCAGACTACTACTTGAATTTGTACACATAAGCAAACACATGCACTCACGTACTAAAAATAGAGATGTAGGAATCAAATAAAGAAGATGAGGAAGAAATAGAATGGAATGAAGTTGTCCCTCCTGATCCCCAATGGTGCACCTCCAAGGGCATGGTCAGCAGCAGCGGACAACATCCTTCCCCCACGGCGTTTATGATCGGCGGACGACATATAGCGTTGGTAATGGTGGAGACCTCTTCTCTCTGCCAAAGGGCTGCAACTACGCAACCGGCAGCCGAGTTGAATGAAATGAAGAGCACATCGGCAACAATACCAGTACGTCTCCTCGTCCGGTCATGCCGCTGGGCACTGATTCCCCCCCGAGGAGAGGCGTGTGCTCGTAGATAGGCGGCGGGCGATTTGAAGTGGGCTGGTGGTTGCGCGAGGCGGTGTCTTACAGTGGCAGATTTGGCTATCAGCTGGCTATGCGAACAAAGAAGATGGAGTAGCAGAGGTAGAATTGGTTGCGGATCTGGGGAAGGTGAGAAGATCAAGTCTGGATTTCTTTAGAAATCGGTGGAGATTTATTCCTGAGATGAAGGAACCGTCGGAGTATTAAAATCAAATCAGTTTCGTTTTTCACGTCCCGTGTTAATAGCTGGCAATATAATTTGCGATTCTACATTGATGTCTACCCATACGACTGCATGCACCAATTGATGCATCCGTATTGTCTTTTGGGCATTGCGTAGTTGCAGAGGTCGGGTGTAATTGATATCTTTTCGATATTAATATATTCTTCTTTTCCAAAAAAAATGCACATATTGATTGCTTTTTGTTCTTTTGAGTGCACATATTGATTGTTGGTTAAGCATGGCTAGCGATGGACGCTTTGCATGCAGTCTAGTATGTAATAGACTTTTTTCGTTTGTTAATTATTATCTTCCACGTGGGAGTCCACCGAAGATTATGGTCGTGTTAGTTAAGATGGATAGGCTGCATGTCTCGGCTGGATGGGTGGAGAAGAAGGAGAAGTTGAAGGGGAACAGGCGGATGTTCGTGTTGGTGCTGCGTTCCTGGGAGAGGATGAGATACGATTGCTTGATAATAATGTGGTGTGCATGACGTGGACATTCTGTATGATGTGGCATATAATGACGTGGACAATCTGCATGTCGAGAAAATTGGGAGCAACTTTTTAAGAATGTTAGATTATAGATTGGTGAAATGTTCACAAAAGAAGTACTAAGGGGCTGTTTGGTTTGAGCCCCAACTAGCCACACCATTATTTTGGCATGACCAAAATGTTGGTAAATTGTTGTTTGTTTGGGTTGTGACCATTATATCCACCAAAATATTGGCAAATGGTATATTTTTTTTGTTTGGTTTGCAACCATTTGAACCACATGATGATTATACTAGTTATAAAAAAAATTAAATGACATATACTGTTTAAAATTAAGAAATAGATACACCAAAACTTAGATGCAGTCAATGTGAAAATAAAATTATTACAATAATAGTGTAAGTCATTGTTGTAGTTGTAAGCCGCTAGTTAATTGTTGCATTTTTAAAATTATATAAGCTTTCCCCATCTATTTCTATTTTAGTGTCCTCTGCGGAATGGGAAACAAGAAAAAATGTTCAGGTGTCCAATATTAGCATTTTGCAAAGATCAATAAAGCTCATACATTAAGAGCACTCCTTTCACAATTCAGGAAGTGCAACTGGCAAACATGGATTAAATTCATTGATCTCTATATTTAGATGATTTTTAGACTAAACCAATTTTTAAAACAACCAGGTAGAAGAGGGATTATTTCTTTTTTACCTCACTAAGTGTTTATTCTGAAGCTCAGTTTGTTCTCAAATTCTCAAGGTGGCGGTGGCGGAGGAGGAGTAGGAGTCTGGGGCCTGGACGACGCCGCGGCCGCGGCGAGGGAGAGTGCGCGGCGGAGGTGGGCGCGCGCCATATGCTCGACGCTTTGTGTGGAATCCGGAGGGAGATCGGGACAAGATGGGGGAATTGTGGCAGTAGGGGAGGAAGGAAATGGGCTAGCCAGGGCCTCATGCATTCGGCCCGGGCCCGGATTGTAGCCGCTGCCTCGAGCAGGCCGACAAATGATTTTCCTAATTCTCAAAAAAAAAAGACAAAGGATTTTCCTTTAATGTAAGCCGAGAGCAACTAGTAGTTAAAAGGGTTGCTCTAAAAAAGTAGTTAAAAGGGTGAATCAGTAATTAAAGAGTTTTGCAATAAAAAGTAATTATGGAGTAGTGCATTTTTAAAATGCACTAATGCATATTTAAGTGTTAACAATTTTAGAAACTAGAGGATACCCCAAGCGTTGCTGCAGAAATCGATTGCAATATATTTAAGTGATTTTATTTTATGAAACATGAATAGTTGATTTAAAACTAAAAGTTTAGTATAGTATGAAAGATGATTGCATTTGATTATTGTGTAGTTGAAAAAATATATTGAATATAAGTGACATAATATAATGGAAAACTATAATCACGTATGTTGAGTGAATATTTGATGAGGTGTCATGTGTGATGAGATTACTGTGTGCATGAGATCAACTAATAATAAAATTACTCATGCATATTGCGATGGGACTTTGATGATGTGTTATGTGTGCATGTTAAGATAATATAGATAGGGAAGATAAACTATTTAGCATATAGGATACACAAACATTTTAAGTTTTAATTTTTTTAGAGCGAACAATTTTTTAATGTAATGCAAGAAAATTAGTAAATTATAAAAACAAAATAAAATGCTCCGAGATTAGCGAATATTTTATAAAAAAAACTAAAAAATAAGTGTGACTTTTTACATTATAAATTTTGGAGTGCAGACTTTTTTTAAAATCAACGCATATAATTTTCGTTTTTTCTTGCTAAAAAAAAGGAAACAGAAAAAACAGAAAAAATATATAGAAAAAACGGAGCAGGGCAAGCGAGTGAGCGACTACGCTAATGGGCAGGCACAGTTCACTGTTGAAACAGGTATAAAGTTCAATTTGAACCGGGATTCGATAGTTTAAGATGCGAACGATCAGAATTCAAAATTCAGGATTTGTTTTATATTTCGTATACAAGGTCAGGTTTTGTTTTAGACTTTTTCCTTTATAAGCAGTTTACTCCCCGGGAGTAGAAGCGATCAGCAGAAGGAAATGGGCCAGGCCTTGATGCATTCGCCTCCTGGGCAGACAACCAAATTGTTATTTCAGTCCGTGGTTTCAGTCATACAACTCGAAAAACAAATTCTCTAAACAAATGCTTTTTTTAAGAAACTAAAGAAAAATCTCTAAACTGTTTTATAACTTGCTTGAAATGAGAGAAGGCATTGTCAGCGCAATTTAAAATTAAAAGGAAAAGTTGGACAGACATTGCAATGGGTAAGCCTTTGTTGTTTGCCAGATCACAATGTCACAACACACACGCATTTTACAAGGTCGTAAAAAATAATCGAAAAAAAAAGATATGGCTCTCGCTCCACAGTCCACACACACAGAATCTGAAAGCCACACATTTCAAATGAACATTTGAAAGGAGAAAGACAAAAGTACAACACAAGGTCCTCACTAATTTTAAGTAGGAGTGTCTCCCGTGTAGTAGTCCCGTGTTGTGACGGCTAGACACCCCATGGCGGCCACAGCGACAATTGCTCCGGCAACGACGAGGAACATCCACACCAGAGCAGTGTGAAAACGGGTCACTTGGTTAAGCACGGCGACTCGGATTTGCACGATGCTCGTGCCAACGGAGAAGGAGACGGTGAGCTCGGCGATGACCTCCATGGCGGTGAAGACGGCGACGGCGATGTCATGGTCGGGCGAATGCTCGGCGGCTAGGGGCTTGACGACGGCTTCGATCCACAGGGAACGGCCGAACAGCAAATTGGCGAGTGTAATCGCGAAGCGAACGTGAATGTCCATGGGGCAATTAGACGGGGGCTTGGTAGGTAATGTAGCTAACTCCAGAATACTAGCAGATACTAATACTGATGCTTGAGTTGACCAACAGACGATCAGAGACTTTCTCTAGCGGCTGGCGATTTGCTTGCGATGACCGGCTGAGTGCCCACAGCAAACCGCACACTACGTCATCTCCATGATGCCAGCCACCAGCATCCCGATGGACGATGACGAGCCCGTAGCAGCTGATGTGTATTTAGCCCAATTAGAGATAGCCCCCATGTATACATGTGGCCCATCTTAAATTCTGATTTTTTTTAAATGTTGCACAAAGTTGGAAAATCAGAAGTTAAGAATATCCCTTAGAAATGTCACTCTCACTTTCTTTGATGATGACAAATGAACGGCACTTCTCGTCAGAGAGTTTTGGTTAGATTTTATTCCGCATACGAGAGATATAAGTGGATTTGTTTGTGCGTTTTTTTGTAGATTTATTTTTCAAAATGTTTTTATCTCTTGAACCTATGTCGAAAATCGCGAGGCGTTTTCACAGTTGTGTTTCTTGGATCGAGATCTTCGAAACTAGACCACACGTGATAAGTTTCGTGAGCTGTTTTTCGGGTGAAACATGTGTTCAAAATTGTACTAAATCGTGCTTTAAGAACCATACTAATTGCGATTTTTTAAGAAACACGGTCGTGCTTTCACACGACAAGCACAGTTATGCTTCACGCAAAAACACATGTAAGTTTTTTAAATATATATTTTTTGAAAAATGAAAAAAATGTATTGTGATTTTAAGAATATTATATGTGTCTGTCGGCTTCGTCGAGACTGAAAAGGGGCTTATCGGTCTGCCGGGAAGATTTTGGACTTTTCGTCTTATCTAGGCCGAAATGGGTCTTTTCGGCCCAAAAGAATGATTTAGGTCTTGAATGGCCCAAAATGGGGCCCTTCGGTCCGGTATGGACTGAAATATGTTTTTCTTTTCTTAAAAAGGCGATTTGATTTTGTGGACTCACTTGGCACATACTATCTTGGATTCAAATGATTTAAACATCACAATAGTTCTTATCAATGAGACAAAGAAACTTTATGTTGAACATTTTTTCCATAAAAAGTCATCTTCTTGGATGAATTACTTTCAGTCAAAATTGCTTACTAGATGCAGTGGATACGTTATTTGCATATTAATCTATTTCGGACATAGTTTCAAAAAAAAAATCTAGTTCGGACATATAGTCGTGTCCGTTTGTGTTGCGGTAGGCGTGCGTTGTATTAGTACTAGGAGTCTACATATGCTAATCGTATGTATTGGAGTCTAGTATGGTTAGGACATCTCTAACCGACCACTTATAATATGGTGGAGTATAACCCACAGAAAACTTAGCAGAGTATAACTACACATGACCGGATCTATCCGATCCCCAAAATACAGTGGAGTATAAGTGTATAACAACACTCACGGCGAGGTCGTCAGTGAGGTCCAAGGTCATCGACATCGATAAAGGAGCTTCACGTGAATTGTCGGTCGACCAAATAAGGCATTGACATGTAAAGATATTTTACTCCACGTCTGAACGGCCGAGTATATTTAAGGGTTGAAGGGGTAGATCTGTATAATAGTGAAGCATACTTTAATGCGCTATAGATTATAAGGGAGATGCGGAGCAAGTGAGAGGCCATGGTCAGCGACAGGTTGCAGTATGTCGGGCATTGAGCTCTTGGATGGAGCGAGTCCGAGAGTCCTAGGCGTCCATGGTGGATGATGGGGCGTCAGTCGATCGGGTGAACTAGACTAGGCGGCGATCGAAAAGCAGTGGTCGGGCGGTGGGCGGCTTGCTTGTCGGCCAGCACTAGCGCGACGGTGATGTTTTGTTTGCAGCTGAAAGTACAAGAGAGATGAATCTGCTGGTGAGAGCAGCAGGTGTACAGAGCGAGCGATGTCAGAGTGAGGGAGGCGGCTAGCTGTAGACACCAAAGACGAAACTCACAAGCCCATGCATTAACCTAATCAATCCATCAGTGCATACGACATTTTTATGCAGCCCCTACCTCCTCCTTTCATAGACTAGACTTGACAACACAATATTGTTCTCAGTACAGTATATTACAACGTGCGTATTTCTTATTATGTTTTTTAGGGTAGAATGCATATGCAATGCGGAGACTGCAGTGAGGTATCAGAACTCCGACAACATAGCTACAACATCACACGCGCACTTTGGAGGAAATATAACCGGCGTGTCGCAGAAGATCGCAAAATATCCAAGAAGATTGCCGCCGTCAGGAAGGACATGGCGTAAGCGAGTCCTCAATTTTTTTTCTTTTTTTTTGTCTCAGTCGATTTCATGACTTGCACTTATACTTTGAACTTACAAGATCGTTTATATTGATTCCAAGACAGATATGGTGAAGAAAATGTTCACTACCATTATTTGCACTGGTTCGGTGATTCTCGACTTCGGCCTCATAATGACGTCCTACAACAAGGACCGTATTGTGATGGTAGGCTCCCTCCTACAGATCCGGTACCCGCAGGGCCTCTTCGCCGCTGCTGGGCCCATCGAGGCCCAAACAATTTAACAAGGACCAACTCTTAGTTTTCAGATGGAATATGTCAGCCTTGGAAATATAAATGATTATACTAAACTTTTTTACTTAATCATGAGCTGTGTTTTCATTAAATATTTGTCTTTATTGATATATATATATATATATCTTTTGATATATTATCTTAACTTGTTTTTAGGTATAATTTCATTATAAAGTAGACAAAAATCATATTATTCTAAAAATTATTTTATATGTGCTAACATATAGGAGTGGCAGGAATGGAGGACCATCAAGAGCCCTCTCCCCTCCCCCATCGGTGATTTGTTCCTAATTTATTTTATCTATATATGAACGTGCAAAAATATATTTTGTTTTTCTCTTTAATTGGCCCTCCTTAACACGAAACTTTCATGGATCCTGCCTCCACCACTGGTGTATAGTCTGTTTAGATGTAGCTTTCGTTATATAATTTTAACTATATTACAGAAATTAGGTTGAGTGTTTTAGAGTGTATAAATCTCACAAATAACTTGGGGGGAGTATGTAATATACACCTCCATCAAGTTTATCTATAACTATATAGATAATTCTAGATTGTATGAAGTGTTCGCCAAGTTTGTTTTCGTATCCCCTATTCTGCTCTTGCTTGTTTCTTTTTTCTGCTTTTGATTGTTGGCAATGCTTGCTTGTCGGTTAATTCCATGGATATTTATAATTAAAATTTCCATAAATTCCAACATTGTTAATTTAATTTCAAAAAACACTTTCTAACCTACATAAAATAGTTTATCTGTTTTCTTCTGAAATCAACCCATAAAGTCTCTAAATTCATAGGCTAATTTAATTATATATATATATATATTTGTGGGTTAATTCAATTATATAATTAAATTAAAAATATAATTTAACATATATCAATTACATGGAAATCTTTAGTTTTTCTAGCAAAACATTTTCTATGAGATATAACAAACTAACATAAACTAAAGACGCATATCACTGATACGCATCTCGTTGGTGCACTATAATAAATCACTTCCTCCGTCCCATAATTGTTATCATGATTTTAATTTTAATTTGAACTAAAACCATGTCAAAAATTATGGGACGGACGAGTAGAAAAGATCAAACATGCTCAAACTGGACTAACCACAAATGTTTTAAAAAGTCGCATAAGCCACTTTCCATATAGGTTAGAACCTAGTAGCGTTGAACGCACTCTAGTCGACGAAGAGCAAATAATAGCACACTTAACTGCCAAGACAAGTCGAACTGCCGCACAAGTACAACCAACTGCAAGGTTGATAGTAATTGATCAGTAGGAAAAAACACCACACACACCCATGTTGGAAATAACTGGCCTGTTGGATAATTAGGCAATAATTTTTTGATTAATTCTAGAATATTAGACATGACTACAACAGTTACTAACATGTGAAATACCAACACACTAAATGTATTAAACAACATGTACAGCAGCAGCAACATATACACCACCATATCCATAGTAAACATATAGTTCGGAATACGCCGCACATACCTAACGTTTGCAGAGGAGGCAGATAGGTTCACCGTGGAGAGATCAACGATGAGGTTGTTGACAATGATGTTGGTGATGACGGGTCGAAGTAGGCGACGCCTACGGAAACGATCCGCAACTTCGGCTGGAAGACGATCCATGGAGGAAGCAGCGAGCAGTCGCGCAAAGCGCTTCCCAAAAACATAATCCGCCCTCTCCCATACAGGATCACGATGGCGACTTGTTCCAGAGACTTGCTCTCCCAAACGCCGGTGCACGCCGGCGATCGGGATGGAGTAGACTACGATGGCGGCGCAAGGTACGAGGTGTGTCAAAACGTAGATTAATTCAATGTGTCAACGCAATGCAGCGCACAACAATATATAGAGCAGCTCGGGAAACCTAACGTGTACGAACGTGAGACGGCCACGTCGCACACGTTTGAGTCAGTTCAGCAGCCCACGATCTGGTAGCCTAGCCCCGAACATCAAAAATATAGGCGTCGGTTCGGCTCATTCCCGCAACCCGTGGCGCGGCGCGGCGCGGCGCGTCATGACAGACGGACGGCGGCGGAGGAGGAGGAGTGCGCATGAGAGAGCCTTCTCTTAACTCAAGCACACCAAGTGTCTTAACACTCCATCTTATAAAGAGGTGTTTCTTTCCTTCAACTAGCAGTATGGTACTAAACTTAGCATCACATTGCACCTCCAGAATTCTGCCATGCATATGGGCCAATTTAAGATTTCAGGATTTGCTCATATGGTCTGCCCACAGAGGGGCCCAATATTCTAACATGGCTGAGCAGAAGTAAAGCTGCATTTCAACATTTAGATAGATTATAGGATTATCTATGTCTGTCGGCTCAGGCAAGACCGGGAAGGGGATTTTCGGTCTGCCGGGATGGATATTGGATTTTTTGGTCTTATCGACACTGAAATGGGTCTTTTCGGCCCAAAAGGAGCTTTTCGTATTGGTATGGACCAAAATAGGGTGTTTTTGTTGTCAAGAAAGGCTATTAGATTTTTTCGACTCACATGCCACATACGATCTTGGATTAAAATGATTCAAACATCACAAAGTCGTTCGTAACAACGAAATGAAGAAACTTTATGTTGGACTTTTTCTTTTCTTAAAAAGCGACGTTCATGGATGAATTGTTTTAGTCAAAATGGCTTACTAGATGCAAGATGCAGTGGATACATTATTTTCGTGCATATTAATCTGGTTCGGACATGTAGTCACGTCCGTCGTGTTGTGGTTGGCATGAGTTGTTTAGGGGCCGCGCTCTGCGACGGCCGACCGGCACCCTCAGTTGGCCGGTTAAAGCATGACTATTGGATCACCGCGATTCAACGGATCAGATCCGCGCATACCCTTTCGTATTAGATGACTGCAACATTTGCGGTACCTTTGCAATATTTACGGTACATTCGCAACTTTTTTAGTATATGGATGCAATATTTTTTATTTTTGGTATTTTTTGCAGTTAAAAAATGGTGTAGCAAATTTTTAATCTCTGGTGATAGCATTTTTTTACTATCGGTTGCAACTTTTTTGGTACATGGATGCAACAAAAAATTATTGTGTGCATTTTTTTTCATTTTTTTCACTGATGCAAAAAAAAACTCTGATAAAAAAATTACGTACCATATTTACCATCAATTCGTGGCAGCAAATTTAATCACCGCTTGTAGCTTTTTTTATAATGGTTGCAACAAAATTCGGGACCCATCATCACCGATCACACTTCATCTTTTTTGTTGTAGCAAAAATCATTAGTAACATTTTTGTATCATGCTACCAAATGAATGCGCTTAGCACTAAAATACTACTCCCTCCGTTCCAAAATAATTGTCGACAGTTATTTTGGAACGGAGGGAGTACTAGATATATTTATTTAGCAAAAAGTAATATAAATCAACACAATACTATTAGTATAATAGTAGTATAGATAATAGCATTTTATACTACAGTTGCAACATTTATCATACGTCATATGCAACAAAAGCGCAAAAAGTAGACACAAGTGGGCCTGGCCCGACCGGCCTAAGCTTTGGCCGGTCGGCCGGCCACGAACATTAGCCGTTGTTTAGGGCATCTCTAACCGAACCTTTATAATATAGTGGAGTACAACCCGAAGAAAACTTAGTAGAGTATAATTTTAACGCGCTATAATTGGCCGGACCTAGCCGAACTCCTAAATATAGTGGATCATAGCAAAATTTACAACGACGTCACCAACGAGGTCATCCCCATCGAAAGGGGTTTCCACACGAGTCGTCGGCCGGCTAAATTAGGCCTTCAAGTGAAAAGAAATCTTACTTCACGTTTCAGTGGCCGAGTATATTTAAGGGTGGAGGGGGTGGAAAAGTACAATAGTGAAGTATACTTTCATGCGCTATAGATTATAAGGATCGACTAAGTACCAGTTAGAGGAGTATAACCGAAAATATAAATCACTATAGGATTAGGATTACAAGGTATGGGTTAGAGATGCCTTAGGGGTAGTGAATTTGTTAGTGTAGGACTAGTTTGAGTCGGTTCTGAAGTTGTCTTCGTCGCGTATATATACACGAGTAAGGGTGTGTTAATTGTAACATCGGATGAGAAAAAGCAGATAAACAACATAAAAATAAAGGATAGGATACATATTCTTGGTTAATATTTTCATATGTTTTTTTTAGATTGCTTTTGCCACACTTACCACACGATCGCATGTTTATTGTTTTGATGTGATTAATTTTAAAGGTCGAAATCCAACAAGATTGGCCATAGTAATGGCGAGGTATACAGAAAAACGAGCTAACATTAGATGGTTCCTCCCCTCCACACGCTGAGTATATATCAACACCACCGGCGCATTTAAACTCTACATTTTAAGGAGTAGCGTGCATATAATTCTCTGGATCCTGAGACGAGTGACTATGATGTATTTTATTACATTACAATGTTAACTTTATTTTACAAAAAAAAATTCAAAATATAATTCACGAATAAAATATTATTTTAAACACGAATATTCTAGCAAAAATGTTGAAAAATTTCAAATATATGTTGATTAATTTTGCTAATACATGTGAAATATTTTTCAAATATACGTGGATAGTTTTTTGACATACATGTTATACGTGTTTGAAATATGTGTTGAACTATAATTATTAGACAAGTAGAAAATTTACAATTATTCATGTAAATTTTAATTTTTATTATCTATAAATCATGGTTATGATTTTAATTTCAATAAAAATCACATACATTAATACATTTAATTTTTTTAATACCTATTGGAAATTATTTTTTAAAATCATTATAGAATTGATGAACATTACTTTATTCATGAATATTTTCTAAACATTATGGTTTTGAAAGAGTAAAGTTTTATGTTTCGCTAAAAATGTGAAGATTAGATTTTTTTTTTTGAAAGAAACACTCATGCCGACAAAGATCTTCCTGAGCAACACAATATTGGAATAAATAAATGGCCATTGTTCATAATATCATTGGCAATGGCTCCCGGTCTGAATCCCACGTAATGAGGAGGAAGGTCTTCGCCGCCATCGTCCGCCGCACTGGCTTCGCCTAGCGGCTTCCTCCAGCGGTGGTGAGATGGCTGAAGGCGTGGAGCATCTGCGACAACGGCGGTTGAGGATCCTCCCATGTCGCTCGAGAGCCACTATCATGGATGATCTTGGGCCGGGAATCTTTACCCTTAGAAGTCCATGTTGTCGAATCGCAAGTGACCAAAAAGTTTAGAGCTTCGACTCCAAAAAAGATCAAACCAACAAGAAAAATCCGACACAAAATACCACAAACTCGTTAGATCCGAATAATCGGTTTTGCGAAGACACAAACCTTTACATAACAGGGGCACATACAGAAAGAACGATCAAAATACTTGTATTTCTTAAAACACCACGTCCACCACTAGAGATGCTGAGATGAAGACCACAAAGCTCCGAGGATCTGAGTTCCCTCCACCTCTCACTTCCAAAAACTAGCAGCTGAAAGGCGAGGGGACGGAATGAATGTCGAGGGGGCTGCTGCTGCTCTTCTTGAACGTGGTGTCGACGTCCTGTACATCCATCACATGAACGATGATCTTATTGGTGCCTCTCTATTTGAGAGGAGATTATTTCTTCAACACTTCATTCTCAGTTATCACATGGAGCTCGCGCAGCTTCGGTGGTAAACCAAGGACGAAGACAGTGCGATGAGAATTACCACGGCCGCGGCCGTTCCGACGACGGCGGCGACGGCCCACGCCAAAGCACCGCAGCGCCAGCCGTCCGGTGGATGCTCGATGGGATGCGATGCAAGTCGGATTTGCACGACGCTGTCACCCAACGTGAAGCTCACGTTGAAAAACGCAGCGGCGCCCTGGACGATGCTGTCTTCAGGCGGGAAATACTCTTCTCCCAACTGCTGGGGTTTCATCAGTGCTTCGATCCACAGACGCCTGCCGAGCGCTAGGTTGGCGACACTAATGGCGAAGTACATTTGCACTTCCATGGATTGCTACGTACAGTAGCTAGCTAAATGGTGATAGTAATGTGTTTCCGGAGGCAAAATGATGTGGGGGCATTTATAGTAGTAACAGGCAGAAAAATAATTACAACCTGTAGGAACTTGCGCTTGGAAGGTCCGAGCAAGCATCGAGGGCCACGAGCCAAGGAACAATGAAAATGACATGTACACTTGGAGCCTCTGTCACTTTGTGACAACATGTAATTAATTACCAGGCACCAACGAAATCTATTTCTTTTTATGACGGGTTCGGTCCCTCCCAAGCCTGAGATGAGTTGCTTTTGTCACCACGAACCATCCTGCAATCATATTACCCATTTTTAATCATACAGAGGAAAATCATAATGGAAAATGAAAATACAAGGTCTAGGAAAACAAATACAACACATGACCCAAAATAAATAATCCACAATCAAAATACAACAGTACACGAAGCTAGCGACCTAAAAACACTACGGGAAACAAAGCTAGCGACCAGGAACAACACATCAAGCAACGTTATTCAAACAGAGAAATTTCGCGCCAGCCTTGGGCCAGAAAAAGGCATCACACTTTCTCAGCTGCCAAAATGGGCTGAATGGAGTTGTGCTTGTCCTGGAACACCCTGCCATTCCTTTCCTTCCTGATCGTCCAAGTTCAAAACGCATAGCTTCTTTTTGACTGACAGAGGAGTTCCTCCCGCCGAGTGGCGGTTCATCACCTTGCCCTGATTAACGTTGGCGACTGAACAACCGACAAGAAGGTGATTGCCATCCTCTCAATAGTGTGCTTAATTCTTCTAAGGGTGTATCGTCCGCTTGATGCTTAGGCAATTAATCAACAAACAAATTCCCAAAATTTTGATGCCCAAAGTATGATGATTAGATCTACCAGTGCCAATCTCCGAGAGGCTACCAGAATTTACCAGTGCGAGCTGAACCACATTAATTCTCCATAAATCATCTAATATGATTAGGCTGGTCACAATGGAGAGTATCATATACTACTACCATGCATATTATACTACCCTGAGTTGTTCTCCCATACACCCCCCTCTCTAAAACATATAAATGGCATTGTTTAATCTCAACCGTTCATTCTTGTTAGGGGGTGTACCAAAGAAGAATACTACCTTTCATAATGCATAGTATCAAGTATCATAGAAGAGTTATTTATTGGCATGAAAGACACATACTATAGTACACCATTTAATATGATACAATATCATATTATGATACTCAATCTTTTTTTCTTCTCATTTAATTGTGTGTCACCTCAGCAAAAATGCCTAGTTGACATGCATGATACACTATCTATGATACTCTCATTGTAACCAGCCTTAGTACCGAGGGACAAGGTATCAAACGTGTTGCTAGTTCACGTACCATTTCATCGTTCTCGGGAAAATAAAGTATGCGCACATACCAATGTAGTAGTGGTCTTGCTCAGTGTAGAGGAGATCATAGATGACGTTGATCGATGTTCACAGACGCAGATCGTCAACGGCAGCGCGCCCGGTGGTACGTTCATCATCCAGGAGCGAGCAGGTGTGATGAAAACACATACCCATTTTGCCTCTTGCAAGGCGATCGCGAGGGACTCCAAGGTACTCCCTCCGTAAAGTAATATAAGAGCGTTTAGACTACTAAACGCTCTTATATTACTTTACGGAGGGAGTACCATGCATGACCTCATAAGCAATGTTTGCCTCTACGCGCCTTGCAAAAATTAGTGCTTCCTTGTGCGCTCTTATCACTCCCGGACTATTTGCACCTCTGTCGAAGTCCCCACTATGGCCAACACAGCCTTCTAGAAGTCCTCCGGTGCTCTGGTGCATCCTTCTGTAGCACACCTCTTCACACATTTCACACTTTTCGTGCAACCTTGAGTTGAACAAAGTTTAACTGCTCCATGGCCTTTTCTATGCTCGGACCTTCCAACCGTCCTCTAATTCTTCACCGTCCCCGCTCGGGGCTCATGTAGCGGGGGACACGACCTCCAACCATGCCGAAATCAGAGATCTTGACCTGCCCCGCCCTTTGGATGATGATGCATGGACAACTTCCAGGCCTGTAAGAAAGAAAAGCTCAGTTAGTGGCAACCGTTTCACTGTGAAGAATTAGAGGACGCATTAGGGAGATGCCTCTCTACGTTCTTCCGTTTCCTTGAAGAGAGAGAGGGGAGAGAAAGAAGAAAGGACTGGATTGAAGAACGTTGACATCACCTCCGTTTCCTTGAAGACATCTTCTTTGCCTTTATCAGTAAGACGAGACTGTTTGAGCCTTTTTACAGCAACATCAACTGCAAGGTCTGAAGTATCTCTACGATCCATAATAAATGTCGCTCACTATTAAGCTAGTTCAAAACTTTATACTAAATAAACGACATTTATTATGAATCGGAGGAATAATTAATCTGTGACAAATGTACAAGAATAGTTAAATCCCCCTCTGCCAATGAATTTTCAGGCAGAGAAATTGTCTGTTGCCTCTTTTATAGTAAGAAGACTAAGTTCAGGTACGGACCTCATGGGCAAAGATGGAGGACTATCAGGAGTTTTGGGTACTGGAAAATAATAGGCTTGTGAGATCGTATCCCTCCTTCAGAATAGTAAACGAAGGGAATACATATGAATTTATATAGTCGAGCGTTTACATGGTCCTTCCCGTCGTCTCCATATGAAAAACCAGAAAGCAAGGAGAGACAGAATGATGATCAAGGCTATTGATACACCAAGAATAATCCAAGTAGAAAAGCTAGGACACAGATGGCCCACCTGTTATGTGTTATGAAAAGTCAACCTTGTAAACTTAAACTTTCCTTCAAGTTAAAGTTCTGTTTTTGAATTTGGGCAAAAGTGTCATTTCTTTTTGTTGGAAAGTGGCCTGCGCAAATGCACGGGCAACATCTTTACTGCCTCCTATTGTATCCTAAACTAGAAGAATACTCCGCGCGTTGCAGCGGAAATCTCTATAAAACTCTACCATGTAAATTGAAAAAGTATAAGATGCATGTAAATAAAAATTAATGACATGGGCAAATGATTGGCTACAATAATGGATGATGTGGATAGCTTGCATGTTGATATAGATACCATAAATGCATCTTAGCTAGTACTCCCTCCGTTCCATAATATAGTAACGTTTTTTGATCTAGACTAGATCAAAAAACGTTACTATATTATGGAACGGAGGGAGTAGGATATTATTAGTGAATGACATGGACAAATGATTGGCTACAATATTGGATGATGTGGATAGTTTATGCCGCAGGCGATCCTCCTTCCTCCTTCCCGTCCCTCAACCCACTCGTCCCCGGAACTTGTCAACTATGGCTTCATTGACAAGCGCCGAACTGTCAGCTTGATCGATGCAGAAATCCTTCATCACCCCTGATGAACCCGAGTATAGATAGATCGATGCAGAAATCCTTCATCACCCCTGCTGAACCCGAGTATAGATAAATCTGGTTATCTATTTGTTTAAGGGGAAAGGGGTGTACCGAAAAAGAAGTGGTTGAACCAAGGTGTTCGCAGGAGATGTGGATCCTTAGTCAACTGTTGGAACCATGTCCATAATGTTGGGAATAAGCCGTGGCATGGAATGATGGTGACCGGGGTCGGGTCTGCTGGGCTGGGTTACGGTAGTGTGTGCGTGTACGGGACATGTATGGCCTATATCTGGTGCATCTCTTGGTAGTATCTGGTGTGTGTGTTCTGTTAGCTAGATAACCGGAAGGAGACCACATCCTGCACGTTGGAGCCAGGGCGCCCAGTTTGTGTTGGAGCAAGTCGTGCGGGAGCACGGAGACCAGCGGGAGCGTGACGAGCGGGCGCATCAGGAGCGCGGTGTGGCATGTGTGTGTGTCCGCGTATATGTACCCCTTCCCTATGTAAGCTGCTGCTGCTGCAGTGCATCGAGTTCGAGCTCGACAGTACTGAAAATGGCGGCTGTGTGTCAAGGTGTTTGTGCTCCTGAAAATTCTGTGTTTTCCTCCTCTGCTCATCCCACCTTGTCTCCGGTGATCGTCGGTGTGCTTCAGTCCTATTTCCAACATTTGGTATCAGGGCAAGGTGATGAGGAGCTCGCCGGCGATGTCGCTGGTCCCATACGAAGGTGGCGCAAGCGGCGGAGGGAGCCGCTCCCTAAGGCTGTCGTGCCTATGCTCACCGGTGAGAACTACACCATGTGAGCAATCAAGGTGGAGGAGAACCTCTATGCAGGACCTCTGGACGTCGTCTCACTTGCAATAGAAAAAACAAGGCGCGCGGCGAAGGTGTACCTGTTCGGGGCGCTTGCCGAGGACCTCCTAATGCAGGTCTCCATCAAGAAGACGACGACTGAGAGGAGCTGAACATCTACGCCGGAAAAATTGGCACCATGGTGACGCGATAAGCAGGTCTGGGAGCGACGCTCGGTGACGCCATGATGGTGAAGAAGCTCCTTCACGATGTCGAGACGTCGTTCAAGGAGGCGCTTAGACAACTGAAGGCGTTCGACAAAGCGCTCGCGGAGGCCGAGTAAGCCGGCTTGGAGCTAGGACGCCCCATTCGCGTTTGGAGTGCATCCTGCGTGCGCGCGCGTGTATGTACCAACTCCCGTGTGTAAGCTGCTGCAGTGCATTGTGTTCGAGCTCGACAGAAAATACTGAAGACGCCGTCTCTGCGGCAAGGTGTTTGTGCACCTGAAAATTATTTATCTTCCTCCTCCGCTCGTCGTACCTTGTCTCCAGCGATCACCGGTGTCCTGCGGTTCCATTTCCAACACATGATGGGTATTTTATCCAATACCTGTAGACAAATTTGCGTCAGTTATAATCAGATTGACGTATTATAGTCCAAGACACAACGATAACTCAAGATCACAAGACCACTAAACCGCGGAGCTCCATCGAGACGTCGCCACATCGGGAAGTCCCGGCGCAGCTCGCCGAAGCAGTTGGTGCACATGACCGTAGCTCAGCTGGGGTTGCCTTCTGCCCGGCGTGGAACTGCGGCGGGTACCACCCGGACGCGCCGAAGCCCCGCACGTCGCCGACGCCGTCAACGACGCCTCCGTGTCGAAGAGCCCCGGGGCTCTTGTACGTGATCGTGCTTGACGGCGACCTCGGCGGTGCCAAAACCAGCGACCTCGAACTTCTTCCGCGCCATGAACTCATGATGATGACCACATACCTGATGATCGGGGAAATTTCGGACGAAAACCACGTACCTGGTGATGACGAGGAACTCCAGCGCTGCCTCCGGGAAACCTCTCTGGACGATCGAGTCGAGCCAACTGCCGTCCATCGGGAATGATCTTGACCTCGAGTTGAGATGCATGTTGCAAGGCAACAAAGAAGGAAGGAGGGCATAGCGCAAGGCTATTAAGCACGAGACGAGCACCTATGGTGTGGGCAGATCGGGTGGCGCGCGCTTGGCTAGTGCCAGCCCTTTTCATGGCTTCAATGAAGCTGAAGTAAAGTTATACCTACTACCTTGTTTTTGATAGCCTACTACCTAGTTTATTCCATAAACCCAACCAAATTTATTTTTTCAAAAATCTAGTACTAGTTAAAGTTTGATTAGTAAAGCTTTGAAAAGTAAAATTCTGGTTGAACTTCTAGAATGTACTGCGTATGGGTGGTTTATTCTGAAAACTAAAAAAAGGAAAACTGGCCCTTAGTTTACTCCGTCCAACAAGTCCGATTCCTCCGTCCAATAACAAGGAGGGCTAGGGCATCGAAAGGTCCATCCAGCTTTGTCTAGTATCCGTCCTCGATCTTTCCTAGAGAGGTTTTGAGACTTGACAGATCGATGGGATCCAAGATGTTCCAAATGGAAACGGTTAATTAATCCAAGTGCGGCTAACCTTGTGAGCTTCTTTCGTCCGCTTAACTAGCTAGTCCAAGCGCATGCAGCGGCACGGGCAGCTCGATCGAGGTGTACCGCAATAGGCAAGCAACATGGCTTGTGTCATGTAGCGTACGTGTCTGCCTGACAAGTACGTACCAAGCCATGCATGCATCTTCATTCGCAAATATATTTGGCAAAAAAATTTACATCCATCTGTGACACACGTACTACTGTTGCACTCGTCGTTCACAACTCGTCCCAAGACAAACCCACAAGTACTTTGCCGGCCGGCGCGACTAGTAGTACTCCTTCCATTTCAGAATGTGAATTAGACACAAGCTTTGATCAATAATTCCTTCTCAAATATACATCATAAGCCAAATACTACTAATGTGTTAACTATTGTTGATCCATGGCTTTTCCTAATGAGTAAAAATTATGGTTTTGCTAAAGCACATTTACATGTGCCATAAGTATTGCACATCTAAGTCCTATGGCACTGATTTTACGTTATTTATCTTTTTGGGAAAAGGAGGATCACCTTCGGCCTCTGCATCAGGGCGATTTTATGTAAAGATTTGTGTGGATGTTTTTTCTTTACTTTTTATGCTTGATTGAATCACTTATAGATGTATCCTAAACAGATCCTTGAAATGATCTTGCGTTTCCGAATGGTGGGAGCATATATCTTTTCTTTCTTTGCGTCCTATAATTAACTCTCCAGCAATCCGTGAGTTCTGCTTGAGCACTCCAAACATTCTTTATAAGTATATTTGTTGTTCTCTCTCGAGAATATGCACATATGACCCATATATAATTCGATTATTACAATGTTTGATGAATACAATCAGAAGACCAACAATCAACTACCAAATAGAACATGAAAAAATTGCGAGCTTATTAGTAGAGCCAACGTCAATGTCGGCACACCAACATATAATAGCAAATAGAACTAAAAAATAATAGAAAATAGTTGCACCACACCAGGTCTCAAAGTGTTTCCTCCCCCTGATCATATATACTCCTTGTATTCCAGCTTCTGAGAGGGTGCCAGTAATTGGTATCTCTTCGATATTAATATATTCTTCTTTTCCAAAGAAAAGCTTCTGAGAGGGTGCCAGTGCTGCAATTTTTCTTGAGAAAAAAAGTACTACAACAAGAACATCATCGCGTGCAGTTGAAGACCAGGGATAATATCGCATGATAAAATGACACATCTCGACAAAATTCATGTATGCTTCTAAAATTAGCAAATTCAAATTATGAGCATTCACAAGACTTGTTTGTAAAATTCCTAGAATTTTGAAAACCAAATTCAAATACAAATAGAGAAACAAAAAAGGTCAAATTGAGCATGAATAGTGTCACAAAAGACAAGCACAAATGACATTATTCTTGTATAGATTTGTCATTTTTGTTCCATCATTTCTATTTCAAATTTGGTTCTGAAAATTTGAGGGATTGCAAACACATATCGTGTGAACTTTAACCGACCCGGCCGCTGCCTCCTCCTCCTTGCTGCTCCTGGAGCGCCGCCATGTGCGAAACACCGGCTTCTTCGGCCCTCCGTCCTCTGCACCCAAACTGAAGAAAATTGCAGGCAGACGACCTGACGAAACTGAATGAAGCAACTACACAGGAGGAAAACTACAACACACTACGACCAGCTACCATGGCCATCACCCACGCCGCGCACAGCACGGCCACAACACACACCATGGACATCACACACACCACGGCCACCACGCACACCATGGCCATCACATACCACGGCCAGCCACCGACGGCCAACACACACACACAGGCAACAGAGCACCCAGACGCCTGGTGCGCAGCTGCACAGCAGCAGCCGCTTGCTGCTAGCACAACACGGCGAGAACCGGACATGCAACCGCCGCTCCTCTGCTTCTTCTTCATCCTACCATCCTTCTCTTCTCAATTAAAGCACCATGGCTGCTCAGAAAGTTCTCCTCGCTTCTACCGTTGATGAAATTACGACTCGATTGTCTGAATGAAACCATGATATCATTGTGTTGAATCGGAGTATCATTGTGTAGATCAGAAGGAATGAGGAAATGGGATGAGAGGACGTTAGTGGAGAGGTAGGAGACAATGCACGCACGGGAGCTTGCATCCCTTTGTTCGTGCAACGGGCGGGACCCATCGGATTGGCTAGTTTCAACCTGGTTCGCTAAAAACAGAGGATTCTTCCTGCGGGCCTAGGTGCTTTAAGTTTATGCCATGCAAGCCAAACAGTAAACATGGGCTATCAAACACATCAATTTTTTTCTTTCCCGGCGGACCTGATTAGGTTGTACTCGGACAACCAAACACATCCATTCTTCAGCCCCCGAAAAATAGTCCTTCGGACATGCCCCGTTGAAATCACGGCGTCTAACGCGGCTGGAAAGGTTCCATACATGCGGGACGTTCTAGTAAGAGATCTTTCCGAGTTGCAAACGGAACGGAGATGGAGATTGTGGATTCCGAAAGGAAACCGTACGTACCGAAAAGAATACTGACCGATTGCCACAAGGACATACTATACGATCTGGTATCAATATATACGGATCCCCGGTTCAGAACGACCTCGGCGAGCCCACGCTGTATCCGGAGTTCAACCTCACCCTCGGCGTAGCCTCGAGGGCCCTGACGGGCAGGCAGTGCGTCGAGGACGGCACGGTGGTGGTGAGCTACCGCGGCGTGCTCCTGGCCAGCAGCGGGCCTGCCAAGCAGCTGTGCGCCGACGCCCGGAGGTGCGTGGAGCAGCCGGTCTTCGCCTTCGCCGGCGACGGGGTTCGGCTGCCGGGGTTCGTGCACGACGGCCTCGCCGCGGACGTGCGGCGTGGCGTGCAAGTCTACGACGTCGCCCTGCTTTTTCCAAGCAGTACGGAGGAGCATAGCTTGGTCTTGTGTGGGGGGAGGATGGTGTGAATGGCGCGGTGAGCCTGTGCCTTCAGTCATAGGTGGCCATCGATCGATCGATCGTGCATCGGAGCAGGCTATTTACCGGATTGATCTATCGAGCTTGCGCTGTACCTGTTGAGTGTATTTTTTTTTCTTCCAATGCTTTCTTCGGTTGTCACATCCTGTATCCGTCTTTCTGTACGATTTATTTCATTTATTTTATCAAAGAAGAAAAATGTTCTGGTGAAATAGAAAATTCTTATATTTACTAATCAAAGGCATCATATGAGTTCATGTTAAATGCCGGTACATTGCTTCGGAAAATCATTAAGATTAATGGATAAGACCAATGAAATCTTCAAGTGGCACATATGATCTCGGATGCTTACAATGATCAAACTGATGGCGTTTTTTATGTTTCTCTCCGCACATCTGATTACTGACAACAATAACACGCCCCATGAGTATGACCATCTCTCTTGCTAGTTGCTAGCATGCATGCAACTCTCTTTATTGCTTCATGACGAATTATTCGAATGTCATTTACCATCGGCGCAGGTCCTTCAATTGTTCACATCCTCTCCTACTTCAACTTCTTCACCCCTCTCTCTCCTGAAGCTCCAACTTCCCGTGCTTCTATATCCACATCGGAAGAAAATTACAAAGATAAAACTCCACTATACCATACTAAATTTTTTATATGCTTTACTTTTCAACCCCATGATTTGGACCAGTTTAACACACTCAACAAGGAAAACCAGTCATTTTAAAATTCTCCTTATTTGACTAATTTTGACCCGTTTGACTTTGGTTTTATCCCAGCACATATTTTATCACTCGTCTCGTCCATATCATCTCTTTTCATTCCTCTTGGAACTTAAGAAATTGCAAGTTTCTCATCATTTTCCTTTTTAGGTAAGAAGATTCAGAGTGTTCACTGAATTTTGCATGTTTACTTGATTTTTAATTTGCAGTAAAAAATTGACCATGAAATCAAAACAAGGAAAATTACAAATAGTACGGACAACTTCAAAAAATATTTTAGTAACTAAATAAAAAATCATGGACCAACAAGGTTATATTTTATATAGAATTTCAGTGTGGTTTGAGCGAAACTTGTTGTTTTTAATTTCAAGTTAAAAAATTTGTGTTCAAAATTTAATTTGCAAAAACTTCATACACAACTGCGTTAACAAGGAACAGTTTAATGCACATTATTTTGGTATACAATTGAAGAGAAACTGGTGTTTTAGTTCCATTTTTGTTAGCTAACAAACACCCTCGTAGATGCATATCAGACCCTAAATAGGTAATCCTTCACTCAGTTGAAAAACAAAACACAAGAGTTTTATATCACTAAGTTATCTAGCTTTAAATCCCTGTTGCGCACTTGAGGATAGGTTACTCAATTTGGATTCGGTCAAATCACTATATCCTTAGAGCCGATATGCTCCTAGGATTGAAGGAGTAAGATGCAAATTTCAATGTGGGTCATTTTTTTCATTCACTATCTTTCCTATTTTAATGATCTCTCATTAAATTGAGGTGATTAATTTTGAATATGGTTCGTGATTCTGATTGGATCAACGATTGCTCACATAATTTTCTCACTCAATTCTTGTAATTTATTATGCTCCTTGATTTTAGAGCTTTTGCATTTTATTAACGTGTTTGATTTTGGATTTGATTCACGATTTTGATCGGGTGAACAATTTTCTCATGGATCCACTAGTAGAAAAAAAGTTTATTCCCAGCTTTAATTGTTGGCGCGCCAAATTTAATATACGTCGGCGCTATTTTTTTTAAAATAGTGCCGGCGTCTCACTTTTTCATAAGCCAGCTCTATGTCTGTATCGTTGGCATGGATTTTTTTGGCACGACACAAGTAAGTGGGGCCCATCCTGCCAAACGGACCGAATTTTTTTGTAGGCTTACTGAACCTAGACAAGTAATATAATGAACTTGGGTTGCTAAAGTACATCATAAAGTCTCAACATGACACAATTGCGTTTCTACAGAAAGATGCCATGCAGGAGAGGCAAGAGCATGACTAACTATATCAAGAAAAGGCAATGCTCATCCTCGAAAAAGAATGGTTGGAGACGATGAGATGGATAATCTGAATAAAAATTTAAACTTCCTCAAATGTGGCATTGCTGATCTACAAAGGAAGAATGACAAGCTTCGAGCGATTTAGTACTCCCTCCGATCCATAATAAGTGTTGCTCATTTTGTAATAAGCTAGTATAAACTTTATACTAGATGAGCGGCACTTATTATGGATTGAAGGGAGTACTTAATTATGAGAATTATATTGTGTTAAGGCCCGGTTTATATATACCTCTTGCTTCTAGTATTTATAGTTGATTTTAGTATTGTGGCTTTTGCTGTGTTCAATAGTATATGATGCGGTCAATAATATAGGTTGTGATTTCGTCTGGAAATGGATTTCCCTTTTTTTAATTCACAAAAAGTATTTTGTTAGTGTTTTAAAGCATAGCACGCCCCAGATAAACATAATATTGCTAACGTGGGCACCCAACACCAGCTCTATATTTTATCATTGACGTCATATTACCGGCGTATTGTGTCCACGTCAGCAATGCATTTTTTGGTACGCCGTAGAAGAGTTTTTCTCTAATGATGATCTTTCTTATTCAATTAAGATGTTCAATTTTATATTTGATTCATGATTTTGACTAAATCAATGATTTTCAAATCAATCGGGAACACCTAGGCTATAAAAACAAATCAGTACCACACACCCTAACGCTAACATCTGACATTGTAGCACCAATATAGTATCATTGGCCACTAGAGAGAGAAAAATCACATGTATATGTATGAATTGATTAGAAGGTAACACTGAATCACATCGTCAAAAATTCACATCAAAATACCAAATTATACAACAAGAAAACACATTTCATCATTTTTCTCACGCCAAATCAAATAACAAAATATTAAAAATTTACAATAATTCTGCGGGCGATGCGAAGCGCCCTCATCCCTTCTAGTACAAAGGCATGCTAGGACCGCAATACCACAAGTCCACGATTCAAGCACATGGGTGCCTAAGACCAAAATTATAATTCATGACCTTATTGCCTAAGCTCGACAGAAAAGAAAAGAATAGGAATGCATCAAAACAAGATGGATCCTTCCATTCATATGCCGAATACTCCGTCCGTAAATTAATATAAGATGTTTTAGATCATTAGCTAGTTTAGTTATCTAAAACATCTTATATTAGTTTACGGAGGGAGTATATCTTCAGACCTTATGAGTGAACATTTTGAGCTATGGTCATCCCCTGATGCATAGACCAAAGACTAGGAGAGCTCCCTCATTTTCAAAAAGGGAAAGAAAATATCATAGCTTTGCTAGGTAGGTGGTGTGTGCTCTTCCCATGAATTCCCACGTCTTGCGGCAATGAGGCAGCCCACAGCCACAGATGCAACTGCTCCGGCAAAGATCAATGCCCAAACCCAAGCAGTGTGAAGGCGCGTCCTTTGTGTAAACACGGCAGCTCTTATCTGTACAACAGTTGTACCGATAGAAAAGGCGATTGTGAAAAGTGCAACAACTTCCACCATAGCGGAGATGACGATGATGTTGTCATCCAACGATTGTTGGGCCAACGGCTTGATGATGCCTTCGATCCAGAGAGACCACCCGAACATGAGGTTGCCCAGAGTGATCACAAAATAAATGCGCAAATCAGCCATGAGGCAGGTAGGCTAGGTACTCTGGCAACAACAGCGAAGTATGGGAAGGGGCGCTGGGGTGAGTGCAATGTTAGCTTGATGAGTGAAAAAGTAAAATCCTGTGTAGAGAGGATGCATATTTATAGTGGACTGTGCATATGTAGGGATTTTTTTTATCTTACAAACAGTTTTATTGCGATATTATTTATTCTTGGAGGTCTTGGGAACTCCGGACATTGAGAAAGACGACCGAGGACTCACCGTGATTGTGGCTTGGCAACAAGATGTCTCTTCATTGTTAAGCTGCGGTGTCTCCCAAGCATATCAATTGCATTGTTTTATTCATCGCCACATATGTGTACGTCCATGAAATAACAAGAAGAACAAGAAAACATCAACATCCACAAAAACTAACCATTATATTTATCTCAGACTCTCAGTTACCTATGCTCTTTTTTCAGCAACCTGGGCTGTTGGCGACCCTTTCGTTCACCAAAGGTTTTTTTTTTTTGGGTTCACCACCGGTTTTATCGCCTACTAATAGATCAATCAAGTTTTGGGTTTACAGTATGCAACTCTGTGTGTGTGTGTGTGTGTGTGGTAATTAGCAAGGAGAAGAAAGATCTACAAAACGAGACAGAGAAAGAAACAATGAGAAAACATAAAACAGGTTCGAAAGGGAACAAAATCTACTTGTTTCCATGCATGTCCTATTCTGGATGTACATAATAATTAACCGTGACAATGAAGTTGGCGGAGTTGATCCATCGTAGATCTTGTATCAGAGCCGAAATAGTTGAAGGAACGAACCTGCAGGCTGATGGACACAAATATAATCGACGGTACATGCTATATTATACATGCGTGCATGCATGCTGATCGATGAGGCACGGCATCAGTGGGCATGATTTCTCTGGATCAATCCAGCTGCAGCACGCGGGACGCCATGAACAAAGACCATACGCTTAGCGAGTCGCTTACATACCACAGACGGAGATCGACTGAAACCTGCGGACGTACCTATGGCGGCACGCCAGCTCCGGCGGCCTCGGTAATACAGTAGATCCTAGCCACCGCTACGCCTATGCTCTGCCTATGGGAGTTCGGTCTGAGGAGGTGACCGCTGCTCCATTGGGTGTTAAGCACAACATTAAGGGGAGCTCGAGGGGAGAAGAAGAAATGGATGGGTGGTAGACATTGAGTGCTTAGTTTACTCCGTCCATCGATCCCTTCTTGCTCTATGTAGATGTGGACGACAAGACCAAGATGCATCGAAATATCTCTGCGTGCAAGTATGTACGTAGTCCTCGATCTGAGACGGTGACCGGGCGACAGCACCGAAGAGCCACCTACGTTTCTCAAGCGCTAGCTCATCCTCTAACTCCTAAATCTCGTCTTTTTAATCATACAGTTGCATGTACTCATTAGATAGAAAGAAAGTACAACACGAAATGGCATCATGATTCGAATACACGCCATAGAATGCACGATCCAAAAGTTTAATCAGAAAGAATGCAGCACACAAGTGTGTGTACCGTGTCGTCTACATACGTATGTACTATGTGTTAGACATGTGGTACTGTACTGCGTAGGATCAATCCATGCATATGCATATTGTTAGTGGATCCACTCGGATCATTGTTACTCCCTCCGTAAAGAAATATAAGAGTGTTTAGATTACTAAAGTAGGTATTTCTTTACGAAGGGAGTACAATTTACGACAAGGAGCATGCAGGAAAATACTACCAACTGAATGATTTGTGTTGTGAAAAGACAGGAATAATTCATTTTGTCCCTGTTTTTCTAGCTAACTGCTTGCAGACAGATTGTAATGCCCCTGGTGAATATAAATGAATGAAACCTCATGTGCTTTGCAAAAAGGGAATGATTGATACAACATGTGGTTACAACTTCTGATGAAGGATGTCATCACAAGTACAGACAACAGCTAGCTGGTAGCTAGAAAAGAAATTCCATCACAACATTCCAGAAAGAAAAAAGTTGACCATATATAGTTTAGTGATGCCCATGATTGCAACACGCAGCAAGCGCTATCCCGAAGAAGACCAGCCACCCTCCACCTGATTTAGATGACATAGCAAATTTCTATCAACCACCTGAATGCACTTTAAAGCTATCACACACAAAAAACGACACAATATCAAAAGGTCTATACATAAACATCAACCCCATATATAATACTTTTGTGGGTGATCGTAATAAAAAATGATTAAATAGAAGAATTACCTAAACGGGAGACGGCTGGCCAGTCCTTGCTCGCCGCCGGGATGCGCCCTGTCCTCCACACACTGCCCGGCCTCCGCCGTCCGTTTGCTATGGTTCCTGCTCTCTCTGGCTAGCTTCTTGACTTCACGTTCATGCATCGCTGGGATCTGAGACTGGCTCGATACATGCTCACGGCCAAATAAACCAATGCCTGGCCATTTTTCCCTTTCGAGCTACGTATTTTTCTCGTGCTCAACTGGCACTTTCCTTCTCAAAAAGAAAAAGCACTTTTCAGCCAGCCAGCCCTACTTTCACTCAAAAATAAAAATAAAAACAACCAGCTCTAGCTACGGGGATCTCCGGCCGCCCCTCAGTACCACACCCTACATGAAGAACCGGCCGGATGCGATGATGTCGAAACGACGGCGAGCGTCGTCCCGGTGGCGCCACGAAGAACTTCGGTAGCATGGGCATGAGCACCCTGCCCGGCCGCAAGGCGTTGCGGCCGATCGTACGGCGAGGTAGCTGATGAGATATATAGGATGCGTAGTCTTAGAAATTAAAGGTCGGCGAGAGCAAGAGCAGTGTATATGTAGCGACAGCTGCACGAGCCGGCCACGCGCGCCGGCCGGAAAATGCCGTTTGACTCCGGCCGGCAGCGGCTAAACATCAAGAAGTAGTCTTCTTAGGGAAGATCTGGATCCAGTAGTTAGATACTGCGCCTTCTTGCATACAATTGGATGGGACACCTTGATTCCATCTCCCAGGCACGTCACATCTATATCGTATGTGACGCGCCCACGAGATGTAATTAACTTCGTCTATGGGTTGTACTATACTATATATATATGATCGCGTCAAGAAGTTTTTGGTGGAAATGTAGGAAACAAAATTTAGGTGTCTTGGGAGAAAATGACAAGGGCAAATATATTTTTAGCTTGACACTTGGCCACATCATGCACCAAGTGCGGGCGTTTTGGACAAAGCGACCGCTGCTCAGGCAATCTGGCCAGTAGCTATTGTCACAATGTATGTCATAATCTACTTTAGTCTCCCAGGTAAACCGGAATTACAGCTTATAGAAGGACTAAGACCTCCCGCAATGGGTAGTTTCATAACTTAGTATCGTAAGTAGTAGTACTAACTTATCATTTATTATGATACGGTATCACAATATGATACTCAATTTTTTCTTTTTTATTTATTTTTATGCCACATCATCAAATTTACTTGTCATGCATGATCACTAGTAGAGAACCCCCCCCTTAGTACCGGTTCCAAAGGGCCTTTAGTACCGATTTTGGAACCGGTACTAAAGATCCGGTACTAAAACCCTTCCCCTTTCGTACCGGTTCCTTATGAACCGGTACTAAAGGTGCCTCCACGTGGTCCTAAAGGCTATTTCGTTAAAAAAAATATTCATTTTTTTTCTAATTATTTTTCACTCTCTCTTTTTTTAGAATATCTAGTATTTCCATTAGTGTCTAACTACACTTAATCTCTAGTCAAATTACTTACCTCTGGTCAAACTTCCCAGTCGGTCACCCATCCTTACACTACTCCAACACTAGCATGCATGATCACTAGTAGAGAACCCCCCCTTAGTACCGGTTCCAAAGGGCCTTTAGTACCGATTTTGGAACCGGTACTAAAGATCCGGTACTAAAACCCTTCCCCTTTCGTACCGGTTCCTTATGAACCGGTACTAAAGGTGCCTCCACGTGGTCCTAAAGGCTATTTCGTTAAAAAAAAAATATTCATTTTTTTTCTAATTATTTTTCACTCTCTCTTTTTTTAGAATATCTAGTATTTCCATTAGTGTCTAACTACACTTAATCTCTAGTCAAATTACTTACCTCTGGTCAAACTTCCCAGTCGGTCACCCATCCTTACACTACTCCAACACTAGCACGCTTAACTTCCGAGTTCCTTTCCCTCCCACTTCCAAGTGCTTCGCACGCATGTTGTTGATACTAGTATCATATCAATCCTATTAACATGTTGGTCGATGTCACATTTTTTTATTGTTTAAATTCCAGATAATTCTTTTAATAAAAAAATTAATGATGTAATAATAATGTTGAATAAATAGATAAAATTAACTTTTTAAATTTGTATTATTTTTAATTATTTTTTTAATTTTTAATATTTTTTTGCCAAACCTAAAACCTGAAAATTTGAAAATCTTATAATTTGCTAAAGGTAATAGTAATCTTTATGCAGATGCAATTATTAATTTTAATTTTGAAAAAAATAAAAATATATTAAATTCTAAATTTCCTATTAACTCAAAATAAATCATTAAATGCATGAAAAATATCAAATGAAGTGAGAAAGGGTTGAAATTTTAGTATGTGGATTTGAATGCTGCATGTTGGATAAAAAAAAGTCTTGAGTTTAAATAAGTTTGGAAAAAATGAAATGATTTTGAAACACATGTGTTTTCGTTTGAAACCCTCGTACTTTGAAAGAAATGGTCCAGTTTGTACACGAAGTGCATCCAGTTTTTGCCGTAATCCTCTCAACGTTTGCACACATGCTATGTGGGTCAAATGATGATACCATGCCAAGTTTCAACCGTTTCTGAGTTCAGTTGTAGTGCTTTCCAATTACAGGGTCATTTAGCTCAAAATAAATCATTAAATGCATGAAAAATATCAAATGAAGTGAGAAAGGGTTAAAATTTTAGTATGTGGATTTGAATGTTGCATGTTGGATGCAAAAAAAGTCTTGAGTTGAAATAAGTTTGGAAAAATGAAATGCCTTTGAAACACATGTGTTTTCGTCTGAAACCCTCGTACTTTGAAAGAGATGGTCCAGTTTGTACACGAAGTGCATCCAGTTTTTGCCGTAATCCTCTCAACTTTTGCACACATGCTATGTGGGTCAAATGATGATACCATGCCAAGTTTCAACAGTTTCTGAGTTCAGTTGTAGTGCTTTCCAATACAGGGTCATTTAACTCAAAATAAATCATTAAATGCATGAAAAATAGCAAATGAAGTCAGAAAGGGTTGAAATTTTAGTATGTGGCTTTGAATGCTGCATGTTGGATGCAAAAAAAGTCTTGAGTTGAAATAAGTTTAGAAAAATGAATTTTTTTTGAAACACATGTGTTTTCGTTTGAAACCCTCGTACTTTGAAAGAGATGGTCCAGCTGACAAAAGGAGATCAGTAAAAAAAGTGAAAAACGTTCCCCGGCTCGGCGAATAGGCGAAACAATCGTTAGCCCCGTTGAAGTTGTTTAGCGGCGATATCGTCCACGTCAAGGGGATGGCGCCCAGTACTAAAATTTGTGATTACCTGCCCGCTGATCACACACGTACAGTGACTTAATTAAATTGCCAGACCCTTTAGTACCGGTTCGTAACACGAACCGGTACGAAAGGAAAACCTTTAGTACCGGTTCGTGTCACGAACCGGTACTAAAGGTTTTCTGGACCTTTTAGTACCGGTTCGTAACACGAACCGGTACGAAAGCCCCTCACGAACCGGTACGAAAGCTCTTCGCCCGCCTGGACACCTAAACCGGTACGAAAGACCCCTTTAGTACCGGTTCGTAAGGAAACCGGTACTAAAGTCTTAGACGGATGCCCCATTTTCTACTACTGGATACTAACTATAATACTTCCATTGCGGAAGGTCTAAGTGATATGGTTTGACGCGGGGTTTACCTGTGGCATGGCCTGCATGCGGGATCGTTTAGCTGATGGTAGTTTAATTATTTCATCCCTTTGAGGTGGGCTTTTACAGTTCTTTTCACATTAATAAACAAAGCCATTGTGGGCCAACTCAATTTGCCCACATCACGACTAAATAAATTAGTCCATGTGCAACTCTCATAACATGTAATATCACCAAAGCGTGGAGCTCTAGTGAAGAAGCCTCTCTTAGGAGATATTAGAAAAATCGTCTAGAAGAATATGATCAGCTGAAACCTCTGCCCTTAGTGACAATGAGGTTAATACATTAATATTCATACACTCTAAGCTCTAGAAAATCTGGCTCCATGAGGAGATTAAAGCTAAACAGAGAGCTAGGAATAGAGATATTAAAGAAGGAGATAGAAACAACACTTATTTGCATGCAGTGGGTAACCAAAGGAGGAGGAAGACAACCATTCACTACTTGGATGGCCCGTCTGGACCTGTCACCGACAAAAAAGACATGTTAGATATAGCATGTGGTTTTTATAAAGACCTCTTTAAATTTTAACCTAGACATGGCTTTAGTCTTAATGCTAATTTATGTTCTACTGAAGAGAAAGTTAAAACTCCAACAATGTAATGATAGAGGCACCTTTCTCTGAAATTGAAATCAAGTTGGTAGACACACCCCTGGTTGAGAGAAGTGGGTATGTTGAGTGTCATTTGTCGGGCACTCGGCATGACCCTTGCCAAGTGCAATATGAGTGTGATCGGCCACATAAAGCAACCTGATTGTCGATCGACAAAAATGTTGTTGCCATGTGGAATCTATGATATGCCCAATACCAATCTGATGATGCTCGACATACAAGTTTGCCGAGTACCAGGTTCTTAGCTCACCGTTGCGTTGAGGGCGTGCCATCTCGACATGTAGTATGTCGAGTACCTCCTCGTTTGTGCTCAACATAAGGATTTTTAGTGTACTAGTGTACTCGACATAGAGTTGTGTTTGAGGGTGTGTGCCACATCGAATCGTACATGTTCTTTGCAAAAAATGTGATCTTATGGGAGAAGGGTGCCAATAACAGTCAGAAATGCATCGAAAGTACATATAAACATCCAAGTGATAAACCTTTGTATGTCATCATTCAAGGGGTTTCTGTGCCTCAAACAAAGCGTCATAGAACTAGTTTGTGCTTTGCCCCTCCTCCCCTCCTTGTATCCCTTCCTCTCTATGGCTGGATTTTCATGCACATCTGCATTATGGAAGGCATCTAACAAGAAGTGAATCCCACTATCATATTCATCGGTACATTTCCACACAACTTCCTCTCTTGGACGTATGGACGACTCACCGGGGCAGACTCATTGGTGATAGTCTAACTTATCCCCATTCTTGGCAAGGTGTTGATCCATAATTTGCTTTGTTTTCCAAAGCTTTGTTCAGAGACACCAAGTTCCACTAGGAACAACGAGCCACAAACCCAACAGTTCTCTATTGAAACACTAGAACCTTCTTGGGAGATGGGCCCTTTTTGTGGAGTCTCCATATGAAGCCTTTTCTGAACACTTTTCATTTTTACCACACCTTAAAGAAGCCATATGATGACACCATGCTAGATCCTGTGAATATTCTGACTTCGTATGAATGTTCTTGAATTTAAACGGTAGTGAAATGTATGTTAGTTTCCTAGACTTACCCCCCGCCAAGGCCTCCCTTTCCTTTGGTTGCAAACAACCATGGCATGAACTAAGGACCTAAAATAGGAATTTTCAACCGCAATTTTTTCATGCAGCCGCTATTGAGATCTTGATTTTTCAGCATTAAAATCCTACAAAAGTAAAACAAATGTTATGAAACATAAAAATATAGAAAAAGAGAGAAAATAAGAAAAGGAGGACAACGGAAATAAGAAAGAAATGTAAATAGAAATAGAAGAAAGAAAATAAAATGAAAGGAAGAAAGAAAGAAAAAATAATAGAGTAAAAGGCTATGAAAATAATAAATATATAAAGTTAGAAGAACTGAAATAAAATATAATCAAAATAAGAAAAAGGAACTATAACACATAAAAGAAAAGGGAAATGGAAGCAAGAAAATACAATGGAAGAAAGCAAAAAAAGGCTATGAAAAGGAGAAATGTTGAAAAATAAAAATCCATAAATAGTAGAAAAGGAAATAAGATGAAAATAGCTCTTTGCTGAGCGATTTTCATCGGATTCTTGCATTGCCAATGATTTAGCTGTAATATTTTTCCAAGCAGCTAGCAGAAGGTAGTCGACAAACTGCCCCGCTGTAGCGACTCTGGCATATTTCTTTGCCAAACGCTTCTTGTTTACCAAGTGCTTTTTCATTGTACCTATTAGATATTGTTTATATACTGAGCGTTTTTTTACCAGTAGTCGGCAAACTGAGCTATATGCGAGTAATTTTCGTATATTTTGAGCGCTTTGTATGCGGTACTTTGCAAACGATGCTGTTTGCCGAGCACCTGCGGAAAAAAACTTGGCAAAACCTAACACAAGGTAAAGAAGGTTGTTTCTGTAGTGTGATATGTTGATTTCCTTTTTGGTGCGGAAACATATGTTTGAATAATTGGTTGATGTTTCTTTTTTGCGATCGGGGGAATAGTTAGTTTATGTTGAACTATCTCGATTCTAAATTTCAGAAGTGGTAGATCTTGAGAAGGTTGTAACTGAAAGACTTCACACTTCTCAACCCATTTTTATAAGAAAATAGAAATCCAACTCATACAAAATCTAGACTTTCCCCAGAGCATAATAGAGAAGCCCTCAGTCATTTCAAGCAAGCTGGTGGTGTCCCCCTCGGTCGTACGTGTACAGCAATATATCAATCCTTTTTTAGTTTAGGGTAAACAATATCACAACAATGGTAGCTCCTCGGCGAGGCGTCTTGCTTCTTGTTGATGGCCCAAAAAATTCCCTCGATCTCTTTCTCTCGGTAATCCTGCTTGTCCTCTCTCAGATAACATAGACTTCTGCTGAGATAGCAATGTAGCAACAATCTGACCTTGCACCAATCATAACGGCTTTACAAGTTGGAGGAAGTTTCAATGATCTTTCCAAAATAAATAATGACAGGAAGTTCCAATGATGAATACAATGATGTGATCCATCCTTAGCTTCTTGTTAGTTGTACGTGATCACATCAATATTCTAACACGGAGTACTTTATTCCCTTACAAAAAATCAGAAGTACACTACGCAGTTGTAAAGCTGCTACCTTCTGACCATAAGGTCACGGGTTCAAGTCCTGCAAACAGCCTCTTGCAGAAATGTAGGGTAAAACTGCGTAGAATAGACCCAATGCGGTCGGACCCTTCCTCGGACCCTACGCAAGAGGGAGCTACATGCACCGGGCAGTCTTTTTTTACACTTGTGTGTATCGTAGTTAGATGTTTTTTTTAGACGTGGAAGCACGGCGCGTTAACGGTATTCCTGGCCCACTAAAGTTGATGTACTTACCCACAGCCACGGCCGAAGCCCGATAAGCACTCGTCTTCTTCCTCGACAAAGAGACGTGAAGCTCTCCGTATGGCATCTCCTCTGGCTGGGCAAAAGTAAACCTAACATACAAATGGTAGAGTATCTAGGAGAAATGAAGATTAGGATAGAGCATCACGAGGCCTGCCTACCTGTTGTAGTGATCTGCCCCGACCCTCGGGGTGATCAGTGTGGAACACCGATGCACATTGTTTGTAAAACTAAGGTATCGTCATTTTACAAGATCAATAGCTAAAACTGTTTGTAAAACTATAAGGTAGACAACAGCACATTGCAAATACGGCGTGCGATCTCCACCATGCCCGCCAGATGATGACCAACACGCCGACGGTTAGAGCACGGCCACGACGGCGTAGGAGGAAGTTGACGATACATGATGCATCACCGTTTGACTGATAGTCATGAGTTGCATGTATAAATGCGTCGATCGCCAAAGTTTATTTGGTTCTCCACAAGTTTGAACTGGGACGAGCTTAAGGTTGGCGTGCGTTTGCAATGGAAGTTGAGAGGTAATGTCCATGAAAACTCAAGTGGTTATAAATAGGAAACGCCACTTGAGACGCGGCGATCTGTGGCGGTTTACACTTCGACAGTGGACGGTGGAGGCATGGCGGGCGGCGAAAGCGACGCACAGATTATTATGTATCCCAAGTGCCTCTTTGATCGTTCCAGGGGTTGTTTAGCATGAGATAAAGTACTAATGAGTTGCCCATCGTTGAATTAGATTTACTATAACTCGGGGAGCATTGCTCTCTGCGCCGGACAGCTCGTGAAAGAGACGATTCCGATGAGTTTCTTCTCGCTTGCACACTGAAATGCATTTGCATGCGTGGGTTTGTTCGTCATGACATCGTCTCCCAGGTCAGCCCAGCAGCCAGTAGGGTTTTAATTAAGCCTCTTAGAAAGTCTCTCCATTGCATGTTATCGCTAAGAGATAATGTACTGCGTTCACGCTGACTTGTGTCATTTGCACTTTGGCCGCGTCATGTAAGAGGCCAGCAGTTTGTCACACAAATTCTGAATATTGACCTGGCCGAGGGACGTGTGAAGGATGATCGATTTCAGCCTATTCAGGAAATATTCTACAAACATCTCACTGGCTGGGGACAGGAGAATTTATCTCTTTTGGTGGCAAACAAGTCCTAGTCAGATCTGTTCATGCAGGCTCTCCTAGTCCCTTAGGTATGCCATGTGAGTGCTTAAATTTTCTGTGGGACTATGTGACCATATATAGAAAATCGGGAATATTCTGTGGGGCAATCAACACTCAACAGAACCAAACGAAATTTGAGTGGAGGTGTTGATATAAATTGTGTAGGCTGAAACCTTTTGATGGAATTGGCTTTGAGATCTCCACATTTTTAATCAACCTTTTCTTGCACTCAGACGTGGAAGCCAGTGACTGGCCTGACCGGTGCATGCACTAACAAAATCAGTAAATATAAAGTGCCAACCAACATCCGGGAATATCCATAATACTCTCCCTAAAGGTTTTTCCGAGTACCACACATAATTTTTCTATTAGTCGGAGAATTAGCCATTTATGAGATATTTGATGAAAACACGGTCAGAAAAACATAATTTCTCTCTGTGTTACCCGTACACCACAAAATATGGAGTCTTTTAAAATATATTATTGTTAATGATACAAAGACAATGACGAACTCTATTCCCGACTATTTGACTTAATGATCCAAATTGCATTCGCAAATATCTGGCACTAAGTCCAAGTGACACACATTATAATAATTTTCACGTAGATTACATACTTTTTCCTCATGATATCATATGGACTAAACTCAGAAAAACAAAAATAAAATATGTCAGTAGCAACTACAACATACAACTACATCGTCCGGTTCAAATTCATAAATAAAAATTCTTACAGAGAATTAGCACATTACAAATAAATAAATTAAGCTTATAAACAACATCACACGAATCATTTATCATATTGATGTTCAACTGAAATGGATACGAAAATAAAACATGTATATGCTCTCTATATTCACAACTTTAAACACCGTTGAAACTTTATAACTATACTTCGATGTAACTACTATCTCTATCAGTACCGCTAAGAAAATAGGTAGAAGTCTATATATTATGTAGAGGACTATGTCGTTATAAACAATTTTAACAAATTACTATATTTATACTAATTTTTTTTACTTATTCATAACTAACTTTATCACTGAATTACTTAAGGTATATATGTTATTTTGCATTTTTTTTATAAATTGATATTATATGTCATATACTATATAATTAATTAGATTTAAGTTAATATTGTAAACATTATTTTGTACATTAAGTGTGTATTTGCTAAGTCATTCAATATTATACTTTGTATTTAAGGGCACTATATATTATTTTATTTTATTTTAGTATTTGGTGAAAAACTACTCTTATTATAGATTTGACAATAAATCTAACGAAGGCAACAATTGTTATCATATTACTCAAGAAATTAACTCATAGCCCATGATGTATATCGTGTCTATATGTTCTTTTTCTATAGTATCTTTCAATATCTCCACAACTTTCTAGAATGTTTTAGAGTTTATGAATCTAGCAAATAACTTGAAAGTTGTTTTATATCGTATATGACTATCAAACTTTAGTTTTCACTAGTTGTTTAAGTGAAATTAAGATGTTGAAAACAGTAATATTGAGTCAAACTTCCGTAAATATAAAATGATTCGTGTGATAAAATTAAAGTATTCACTTAAACATTTAGTAATCACTAGGGAAGTTAAGTGTTACACAAAGGGTTTTTGATACTTTTTTTTACACAATATTGAACCATCGTCTTTTGAAGGTGTGTGACAGGAGAGACATATTTCACACGATACACGATAACGATGTGCGGGAGTGAGAAATCACGCAGATGCTTTCTTACAATGAAACATGTAAAATGAACAACTCTATCCTACACGTGAGGACTAAACTTAATCATGTGGGACGGTGGAGCAATCACCTGCAAATTAATCAGACAAAACATTTGCGATAATGTCGACAACGAAGAAGGTCACTAGATCGACCACAAGCGTGTATGAATTCATGTCAATAATTAACAATTAATTTGTTTACTGCACTATTTGTGATGCATCCCATATCACACATGCTTACGCACTAGAAACATGTGTGATGTATGGAAAACCGCATATATTTTGTGATGCTAAAATGTGTGTGTTATTCTGAATAATCACACATGGCATTCCTAAGCAAAACGGATACGTTATATGTTTCCATCCCACAGAGTTTTTGGCGAGGAAACATGTGTGTTGTGGAGCTTCATTACTCATGATTTTGGTCTAGAAACCGTGTGCACCGCAATTACCAACACAACAGGGTTTTAACCATAATTTAATCTCTACCTTTAAAATTATTCTGAATTTGAAATTACAGTTCTCAAGAATTTGAATTTCAAAGTAGGGAAACACATATTTCATATTCATCATACATACCCTATTTAAAAAAATTCAACAACGAGTACATAATACAAATCACAGTAACATATGTTCAAGAGTTATAAAAGAAACAATTTAACAACGATGAACCACAATAGTATTAAAGGCAGTTGTGTTCATCTTCGCCATGGAGGATGGCACAATATGAGCATTCTGCCTCTTCGCCTTCTCCGACAACCAGAATGACTTTTGATTCTCTCTTTATTTCTTTTGTGACAATCGCATATCAATCATTCACATCCTTCAAGAAGACTTATAGAACATCATCACGATAGTATGGGTGAAATACTTTAATTTTGGTTGCCCCGACATCAAGCATGTAGTTTGGGAGGTAATACTAAGTTCTTTGGAAGTCAATGCCCACTATGTTCGATTCACTCGGAAGATGTGGCGCATATGCTATTCAGGTGCGGGAGAGCTCATGAAATATGGAGGTTTCTGGGGTTACATGAAATAATAAAAACAGCAGCTACTCCTAATACCTCGGGGGCTCAAATTCTGGAGAAGTTTCTATGTGAACCGCACCTAGATACTCAATATTTTGACGTTGTGAAGATTCCGGAGATTATTTCCATTGGTTGCTGGTTCCTGTGGTGGCAGAGAAGATCAATCACTAGGGGAGAAGAGGTGCAGAATTTTTCTGAGTCTGCAGCAGCCATAAGAGCCTTGTCTCTGAATTTTGTGTGAGCGGCGGGTTCGGGGAAGATCCCTGAGAGGAAGAAATGCTGGAAGAGGCCTCTGTCAGGTTTCCTCTCTCTCAACGTTGATGCATCCTATAACGATGAAAACAACACATGCTCCTTTGGTGCTATAATCAGAGATAGCAGGGGATTGTTCATAAAGGCCAGCATGGGGAGAATTGAACATGTCCCAGATGTAGTTTCTGCTGAAGCTGCAGCCCTTTGTGAAGGTTTGAAACTAGGCCAAATGACTGGGTGCCAAAAACTACTTGTCCAGATGGACAACCTGGTGATTGTGGACGCACTGGAAAATGATTCTGGATATTCAATGGTTGCAGCTCCAGTTCTTGAAGAATGTCGGGTACTTTTGCAAAGTTTCGGGAAAGTCCACGTTGAGCATTGTTTCAGGGAATCAAATATGGTTGATCATGAGTTAGCTAAAATGGGGCGTGATGATCCTCCGAACTTGTGGACGGACACACCGCCAGCTTTTATTTCGCTTCTGTTAGCAAATGATGTAAGTGCGATGGTTAATGATTAAAGCTAGCCGGGTGGTTTTTTTTTCAAAAAAAAAAGTTCTTTGGAAATCAATAAAACGAGAACATTTAGATATTGATGATTAAAAACTCAGTTAAATGGAAAAAAGGTTATATAGTTCTTACCATCCTAAAATTCACGATTATCTTGGATAAAGCATAAACAAAATGTTTAATTCTCAACACCCATATTTTGTTCCTAATTTTTTTCTTAGTTTCTTACTTGATGTCGGTTCATGAAAATTGTATTGCCCCATAAGCAAAAAGGTTCAAAGTGTGGATTTGCAACCCTAATATATGTTCCTAGAAGCAACAAGTAAATATTATAACCAATATGTGATTGAGTAATGATGTAATAAAAATCATGCGAGAGGGCAGGGGAAAGCGCTTCTTCTCACAGTACACTTCTAAAGTATCAAAGAGGTCATCGGCAGCAGAATATGCAGGAGCACATACCAGTTTTGTGTCCAGTAAAAGTATGCGACATGGTGAAAATCTCGAGCATCAAATTCTAGATATTTACAGACGACATTAAGTCCAGTCAGAAAATGAGAGAGCAGAGAAAAATGCTAGGAAATAACTAGATCAGCTGCAGGTCCAGGTTTTTAAAGTTTCAGAATAACGGGGCCGGGAGGCACATCAAGTCAGCAGTCAGCTGCTAATGCACACATCACTATGGTTTCGGTGTTATCTTCACTTGAAATCGCAGATGGAGCATGTCATCGATGAAGAGAGCATTCTTTCCAGTAAAGAACTGCGACCAAAGACACCTGCATCCAACAGCTTGCGTACTATCGGTAGTGGTGGTGAGACTCTGCAGGGTGACAAACTCCAGCGACGGTCTTGCCTTTGCCTCAAGCTTATAATGTACTGTCCTTAATGGTCCCTTGTCTTCCAGCATCTCTACTAAGAGCGCAAATATTTCGTCCTTCTCCGTTATACATTGTGCCTTGAGTAAGAAGCCATGCCCCGCACAATGGAACGGTGGCGAACGCATCACTCCAACAGGGAAAAGCCTGGCACATTGCTCAGGCTTTACAGTGAAGTTGATTACACAGGATGGACGGTCAATTTGAATGGCATTGATAGAGAGAACTCGTGGCACTAGTGGAAGCAAACGTGAGCTTAAAATCTTGTCCCTCTCTTCTGAATCTGGGTACTGTGAACGGGCCCATCTGAGCATGAAGTTATATATGGATTCTTCAGATGCAATCCCGACGCAATTCCTTGACAAGATGGCATGAATCCCATCCAGAGGGATCCTCATCAATTCATCTTGGAACCTGAAATGAGATGAAACCATGCAAACGCAATCACTTGTAAATATAATTGTACCCACTTGATTCCTCAACAAGAAAAAGGAAATAAGATATATGAATCGAATCGGGATCACTTACTTTGTTGACAGGAAATCCTTGTATGTTTCGGCAAGAAATTTCGTGGCTGCCTTTGTGATGGCAGGTGCCATTGAAATGGAACATGGGAGATCTAGGCATCTCACTGCTGATTCTGGTGTCATAGGCAAGTCTTTGAGCTGCTGACCGCAAAGCTTCATGCAAGAAACAATCTCAAATTTGTCAGCACCCATCAAGATATCAAGCAGAAGAGTGGGATCAGATGTTGCTGTCAACTTTCCACTATACATAAAGCGCAAAAGCTCCATGAAGGCCTTTTCCTCTGTTCCAAGTAATAATGAAAGTGAGGAGACATAAACACTAATAAGACGGTTCAATAAACAGAAAACCATAATAGTTAAACCAAGAAGTACAAAATAATATATGGTTATTTTAGTATGACCATTGAGTTTCAATAATCAACCGGGAAACATGTAATTCACGAGAAAATATCATTTTTTTCCAGAAAAGTACATCCATTTTGTAGGCAAAGTCTGTAGGTGGTATAAAAATAGCTAATTCATCATGGAAGCAGAATAGTGTGGCAGGAAACTGAAAACAGGCTCTCTATAAAAATTACATACATTTTTTGAATTTGAAAAACACATAAATCAACAATACAATAATAATAGCGAACTACAATGGTCAGTTATAACAAGATGAAGAAGAGTACACCGTACAGTTGAGTTACCTGTATCAGCAATTCTAATAGTTGCCTGTCTCTGACCAGATTCTTTCATGCCATTTGAGAAAAGCTAAGAACAAATTTATCAGAAAGTTGATTCAACTGGTTATAGAACAAATGCATATCAGAAGATCACAGAATTACCTTGAAAAAGAAAGAACTTTTTGCAGCAAGAATCGCCGAGCTGACATGCATGGTCTTGACTTGTAAAATAGGTGTACCCGCCAAAGTACAACCTTTCCCATCCTCACCTACAAATTGCCAATTTCAGATAAATATAAAGAAACATGCAAAACTAGGGGAGAAGAGAAGGCACATACCTGAACTACTACACAACATTTTTGTTTTAAAAATATTTGAAACACCATGTTCCCTATGTGTGCCCATTCGTTCAATCAACTTTCAGAAACACGGCAAAATATTAATTGTAGCACAAATATTGGATGCCGACTGAGCTGCATCAAGCATAATATCATGCACGTATACTGGTGGGTAAGGTAATACAAAATTCTACCCGAAGGATCCTATTATAATTTCATACAACGGGCTTCAAGTGACAAAAACCAGCTAGACTCAGTCTTGTACTGATATTTTCTTTCATCTAAGTGTAATGAGTATTTCAAACCTCTCAACCAACTAGAAAGCAGCATCAGAGACGGTATCGTGCCTGGATTGGGTGTAAATAGCGTGTTGCTCGTACGAAGAAACAGCCAACCAAGTACTACCTAGTTGATGAGTGATTGATGACTGACATTATCAGTTTTAGAAATTGATGATAAGCTGAATATTATGTCGTTCGTTGTGTTGATCTAATCATCTAACGCTCACTAGGGTATATATAAAGTATGCGTGGGGATAGAAACTTGAAGTACAAGGTAAAATATTATATGTTTAAATATGTTCTTCTACTTTCTCTGGGTCTTTGGATTCCGCCTGTAGACGTATAAAATTTGCAGAATCAATGTACCAATAATCAAGCCAGTTTCTTTTTTCTTGGGAAAGATGTGAAATACTCCCTTCGTTCCAAATTAGATGACTCTTTTGTTGACACATGTGGACAAAAGGAGGTCATTTAATTCAGAATGGAGGGAGTAATTGATCAACTTCTTTAATCTAGGCTGTTCATTGTGCTGCCTGCATGCATGACACCTACCTACAGGCGCGCACAGATTATTCAAACCAACCAAACTAAAGCTATATATATCTCACCAACATTTGCATGGTGCGGTTCGAAAAACCATTGCTACATGACCCAAAAAAAGGCTCTCACCACACTTTATAGATAAAGCATCACCATATAGATTGGAATACAACACAATACCACGGTACAAATATACCCAAGGCAAGATACAATAGGTAAAAGGACAGTTAAGAAGCTGCGATTATGAACAATGACCACCAAGGCGGCGCCTTGAAGAAGGACAACGGCACTGACGTGTCGCCACCTCCCGCTCCGAAGGATCAAGGTTTTCACCCAGAAAAATACGAAGGGGGGAGAATAGCCGCGATAACGCCTTCAGGAAAGGGACGGTGTCCACATACGCCGCCGCCGTCGGCTAGACATATGCCAAGCAAGGACTCCCCCCGGGACACTCACCAACTCTAGAATGCCCGACATCAATCGACAAAGCACCGGTCACCACGCCACACGGCCATGGTGATTGACCTGTACCCGGCTCAGGTGCCTCGCACACAAGCACCAAAACTCTCACCACCGAAGCCGTCGCCTCGCCGACCAAGACCACCGTGCGTCTTAACACGGCCAAAGGATGCAACCATGCAGTAAAATGACGCTAATGGTAGGCCGAAGGACACCCGATCGGAACCGGGCAAAGGAGGATCACCGGAGACTAGGTTGCCACCATGACCTTCCGGTCCCTCCAGACACGTCGGGCGGCACGGCCAAAAGGCCTCCTGCCTCCCTCCCTGGTCTGTCCTTGCTATCGCCGGCCAGACACCGCCAACAGCACCACCACGACCGTCATCTGTCAGTCGCGCCTCGTCGACCGCCCAATGGGGGGGGGGAGGGGTCCGACCACCACGACCGCCACCTATTAAGCCAGGGCAGGCAACCATCCGCGGCCCACCTCGCTCGGATCCAGATCTGGTCGCACCCGAAAGTAGGGGAGGCCAACGTCGGGCCAGCAGGCACCACCATGCCGCCGAAGCTACACAGCGCCGCCCACGCAAGGGCCGCAGCCGCGACCACTCTCGTGTGCGACCGGCTCATGCGAGCGCGCGGGGGGTGGGGGGGGGGGGTCCCCACCGCCGCCGGCCTGGCTTTGCCGCAGAAATTTAGGGTCCCCCCCGGTCACCGCGCGGTTGCGGCACGGAAGGGGGGGGGGGTAGATGTTTATAAGATGCTCAAGTATACAAACTGACCATTGCTACATGAAAATATGAGGCTCGGACTAAAGGGGATTGTATGGACAACTAATGTGTTAACCGTGTCTTCTAAATATAGTTAGCATATTGATTCATCCTGAAAACAACTATGATAGAGAACCTACAGCTAGAAATCTAAAACTGAAAAGGTAATCCTTGTATATAGATAGATGAGATGCAGTATGCCTCGAAATCTAACAAAAAAAACCTAGGATGTACTAATAATATACTAACGGCTAACGCATGGTAGTGTACGTGCCTGAACGCACCTTCGCCCTCCTCACGGAGGCGCTTGCGGCTGGGGCCGTCGGCGGCGGAGCTGGGCGCGACTTCGCCGCCGCCAACGATCTCTATACGCAGAACCCTGTCGGAGAAGGCCTCGTTGTCGAACGCGAAATCGAAGCCCGCGTGCACCTCTGCCCCCGTCGACGCGTCGCTTACGGCCATGTGCATGCGTCGCCGCCCACACCACCTCGGCCCTCTCCAAGAGATGGTGGTCGCAACCCTAGCTTGCTGGCGGCTGACGAAAAGGAGAAAATGGAGTGTCAGACTGGGGGGTAGGGGGAGAAAAAACAGGGGTTAGGGCAACTTCAAAGGCCTGACTATTGGTCCGTCTTTTGTTGAGTGAATTGTAAAAAACCACCACATTGAAGCGATCATTTGCAGAAAACACTTTTTTACGGGTTTTTTGCAGCTACCACTAATTTTGCGCTTAATTTTTGCAGAAAACACTGATCACCCAATTGAAGCAATTTAAGCATGTTTATGACAGATGGGCTCCGCCTGTAAGGTCTTTACTTTTTGCAGAAACACCCTTAAAAAATAAATATAAATCAATCAGATCTCAAATCTCTCCCCACCTGCCGCCGGCATCCCCTCCTGCCCACGCCTGTGCCCCGATTGCGGCGGAGCTCATGACTGCCCGTGCGCTGCGTCCCTCTGCCTAGTCGCCCGCGCCGCGCCTGGCTCTACCCGTGGCCACGCGGCAGTCCGTGGTCGCGCCCGCACGAGCAGTGGAGGAGGTGGGGCAGCGGAGGCGGTGCTGGCCTCGGCGGACGCGGAGGAGGCGCGCCTGACGAAGGTCCCCAGGGAGGAAGCGGCGCGACTGTGGGAGGCGGAGGGCGTGCCCGGGGAGCTGCTCGCCATGCTGCGCGAGGCCAGGCGTGCCGCGGTGTGCGACGGGCTCATCCAGAGGGGGTAGCGGGTCGTATCCCCTTCCGGCGAAGGTAGCAGCGCCGGTGGCGATGCGGGGATGGAAGAGATCGTGGGGGAGTGCCGGCTCGCTGGAGAAGAGAGAGGCGGCGCCGGCGGCTCGGGGGTGGGGGCGCCGGCGCGCTGAAGATGGGAGCGGCGGCGACTCGGGGGTGGGGGCGCCGGCTCGCTGGAGCGGCGCCGGCTCGGGGGTAGGGGCCGCCGGCTTGCTGGAGAGGGGAGCGGTGGCGGCGGCTTGAGAGGGGGGCGGGGAGCTCGCTGGAGAGGGGAGCCGCGGCTGGCAACGGCGGCGGCAGCTGCTTGTAAGTTGTGATTGATCCCGATTTGGATCGGGATAAGAAGAAAGATCTACTCCCTCTGATCCATATTAATGGGCTTAAGTTTGTCTAGATACATATGCATCTAGTCTAAATACTTAACTAGATACATACGAATCTAGACAAAGTTGAGTCCATTAATATGGATCAGAGGTAATATATTTTTTTTGTTGGGAAAGGATGCTTTTGAAAAAGATCATTCTAGCATGCCACGTCAACAAAATTGGGGTCTACCTGTCATAAACATGCTTAAATTGTTTCAATTGGGTGATCAGTGTTTTCTGTAAAAAATTAAGAGCAAAGTTAGTGGTAGCTGTAAAAAAACGTAAAAGAGTGTTTTCTGCAAATGGTCGCTTCAATGTGGTGGTTTTTTGCAATTCACTCTCTTTTGTTTATTTGGCTCGCCAAATGGTTCGATGTTTGTCATGCTCAGAGCCCATCGACCAACGATGCGAACGCGACGCATTTGACCAGGCCACTTCCTTGCCTTCCTGGTCCGCCTGGCTGCATCTCTTGCGTTCCCCCGCGCCCCACTTTTTAGTCCTACCTCGGTTATGGAAGGACGTGGTGAGGTGTTTATGAAGGAGCAACATAGAAGAATTGTCTAATAGCAAAGTTAGAAAAGATCTTGATCGTGTGAGCTATCTTCTGGTGGTATACGTGTAATAACATGAAAATCACTTTCATGTTAAGACATATATATATATATATCACCAAAAAACGGCATACACTTTAGCGGTTCTACTAATTTTACTATTATTTTATATTTTGTTATTTTAATTTTCGTTACTGCCTGTCTGTGCCCTTACAAAGCCCCGCACCCTTTTAGTCCCACCTCGTCGGCGAAAGGACGCGCTAAAGTGTTTATAACAAGGGACAACATGAGATGATTGTGTTATAGTAGAATTAGAAATGCCTTTTCATATGAGATCGGTCATACTTAGGCACTACTATACCTCTCAGGGTAAGATATATATCGCCAAAGTCTGACCTTTCATATGGAGAAATCTATTCTAACTTTTCTATAATTTTAGTTTTTAACATAAAATCACTTTTCTATGAGATTTGCACTTGGAACGCAGATAGGTGGGCCAAGAAGGACATCGCTCGCATCCGCTGTGTGTCCGCGTAGATCCAAATCAACCCAAAATTTGAGGCGAAAATGGGTCGCGGCGGATCAAAAAATGGAACTTTTTCTGTTTGTGACACTCCGTTGTACCGCGATTTTGGTCTGCGCCGACCCAAATGCACGCAGACGGATAAAAAAAGAGCAAATGGGTCGTGCCTTTAGAGATGCCTTAGGAGTTTGGAGGCTACGCCGTCGTTGATGAGGACGTATCCTCGTCGTGCGCTGGTGGTGAAATTAACCACGGTGTGCCTACCCTCTTCCCGAACTTGAATACCGAGGCGGCAAAGACACCTTTATCTATCTATCGAGTATATGGTAAAACTAAAATACGGGTAAAATCTCTACTCCTAAAGGGGAGTTGTTACATTGTTTTCTGGGAAAAAAAATCCTATGAGACCAGGTCTCATAGGATTCGTGTGAGACCTTCTCCGATGATTGCCATGTGGCATCTTAATTTCTGAGAAAGTAATTATATTTTTTTTAGCTTTTAATCCCACGTAGACCATTCCCCTGAAGCTAGTTTGGGCTGCTCAAACAGGTACGTATATTAGTATAATGTTCGTTATTTTCTTCGACATGTACGTCCATGGCAAACACTTGGCTGTGAATCTGTGATGTTTCACTCGGGCACGTCGACGCCGGCGAACTTCATGGTTTCTGTCCGTTGCATCATACACTTGGACGGCGGCCGGTTCGTGCGTGCATACATTGTCGGAGTCGGCCCAAGACATGAGCGATTGCGGCAGCACGGAGCAGTTTGACGCATCTTGGCGTATAGCCGCCGTCAAGGAAGAGCTTGTCCAGCAGCCATTATGTGCGATCTATTCTTCTTCCCTTCCGAGTTGTGTACTCTTCATATTTAATAGTAGATTAATTACTACTCCGTATAAAGCTTCAGTCTAAGCTATCAATGTCGACCAATCAGTAGACAATAGGCAAAGCTCACCGGGAGTGGAGTCTTAGACAGACGTTGTGTTGAAGATGACACATGAACCGCTCGCCCGGAGTTCGCCGCCATGCACGATGGCTATGTCACGAAGCAGCTGGATGCATCTTGCTGCTCCGGCACTTGCGGCTCTGGTACCATTGCGCGTCTACCGGCAATGACATAGTTTGGGACAGCCATGGACGAGAAGTCGTACCAGCGTGCTACATGCCCGCCTGTAATGAGATTGTTTGGTGCAGTCATGGACGAGGAGCCGTCGTAGCGAGCCACACGGCCCCATCGTCGGGGTAGTTCGGCGTTGTCATAGGAGATACTTGCCGGCGAGGTCCCGCGACGAGCTCTCCGGTGACAGTCAGCGGCTTGGTCATCCGGCGCGGCCATGGTCGAACACACGAGAACGCGAAAAGTTAACCCTAGTTCATGGGGTTACATACATATCTCAGTACACCGAAAAAAATTGATTGCAGGTTAGTTTATCTTGCTTTGAGATTAACATGCCACATGGCAATCATCAAAGAGGGTCTCACATGAATCCTATGAGACCTGGTCTCATAGGATTTAACTCCCCCATCTATTGATCCCCCCCTCCCCCTATGGCAGCATTTTTTCCCAATAACTTTCGAATAAACCCATAAAAAAAACCTAAATTTCATCACTGCACGCTCCATCCCTAACAGGAGCGGCGGTGGCGGCTCAGAGCACAGTCAGGCGACGGTGGCCCCACTGCTCGGTCCACCCCTCTTTCTCCCTCCCAGGATCAGCGGCGACGGCTCAAAGCACAGTCAAGCGACGGCGGACGAGCGCTACAATGACGCCTCGAGCCACATGCTCCACCCCTCTCCTCCGCCCTAGGAGTGGCTGCGCAGGGCACAGTCAAGAAACAGGCGGCGCCTTGAGAGGACGAGCGTGATGACAATGCCTCGAGCCACACGCGCCATCTCCCTCTCCCTCCGTCCTAAGAGCGGTGGCGGCCGGTGCGTACATCACCGGACTTTTGTGGCCAATAGCCACCCTACTGCCCCTGGCCAGGCATCCTTGCTCCACCAGCAGGGCGATCAGGCCGAGACCCCGAAACTGTCACTCCGGCTCCACCAGCAAGAGCTTGGCCTCTGACCCTTCGATGTGGCGGTGTGTAAGGTGGACAGGCTCTCTTACCCGCCTTCTCTTTATGAACAGATGATACGAATATTCTTGCGTATTCTAAAAAATAAAATCATCTGTCCACGTCGACGCGTCTCAATGGCCATGCGCGCCTTTGAGCTCGTGTCCAACACGAGACTCAGCGTTGCACAAGAGACACGGTACGGATACAACTGCATGCGTGCGTCCTGAGGATTTCCTAGCAGTATACACTATTTTTACCTGCCAGCGAGATGACACCTATTTTTACTTGCGTGCCAAATGACACCTGTTATTACCTGCCTTCCTCTCACTAGTTCGTTATCGATCGCGACACCCAGTAGTAGTACGAGATGTGGACGACGACGCATGCGATCACTGGCGACGGCCGCACCACCGAATCTTCATCAGATTCAGCGCCGTGGTCCGACCTCCCGGACGACATCCTCTGCGAGATCCACTTGAGGATCACCTCCTTGCACGACCACGTGCGCCTCGCCACCGTCTGCAGATCGTGGCGCGCCGCCGTGGCACGGCTCCCGGTTTCGCAGGCCGTCCCGCTGCTGCTCCTATCGCCATCCTGCAACCGGTCCAGAGGAAGGAAGCTCATGTGCGGCCCCGACGACGCCTGGATCACACGCGTCCCGGCCAAGGCGGAGAACAAGCTCTTCGTCGGCTCGCACGACGGCGGCTGGGTCGCCGCCTTCAACAACAGCGAGCTCATGCTCGTGAACCTCTTCTCCGGCGCCGAGATGGCGGTGCGCCCACTGAGGCTGGGCCGTATAAGACAAAATCCCGTCGCTAAAATCATCTTCTCCGATGCCCCAGCCTTCTCTGACGGCTGCATCCTCGCCGCCATCACCGATGACAGGCTCAAAATTGCGCTGTGCAGAGTCGGCAACGGCGGCGGCGGCGGGTGGACCGTAACAAGCTGGCAGAACAAGATGTTCGCCGACATCGCATTCTGCGACGGCGATCTCTACGGCGTCACGTACCCTGACGAGAAACTGATCAGGTTTCAATTCCACAGCAAGGGAGATGGGAGTAAGCCCGTGATCACGTCTGCTCACCAGTTCTCCGTTCGAAAACGCCATGGGCCAAGCGTGAAGCATGACCCCGACTCTTATGAATGTTGCATCGTTGAGCTACATGGGCAGCCATCCATGGCGATAAGGACCCGATGGTTGCCCCACCGCAAGCCATTCTTCAAGGTCTTCATGCTTGTCAATGCGAACCCCGGTGACGTATACCGGCGCAGATGGGCCGAGGTGAAGAGCTTTGGTGAGCATGCCTTGTTCTTGGGGTCCATAAGGTCTAAGGTGGTGCACGTGCCCGCCGGCGCCAAGTGTCGCGGTCTCATGAGAAACCATATCTACTACACCAAATCTACCCGCTCTAGAGAACATACGTTATGTGGCGATGAAGTGTATTCAGTGGCATTGGAACATGGTGAACACATGTGTTGCAGGGAAGACCAAAGTATAGGCGATGGTCTAGAAAGGACAGGATTCTACATGATGGGTTGGGACTATGTTTCAATGTGGTTACACCCTCCAGAGTTGTAACTTATACATCTTAACACCCAAACTATGGCTTGGATAATATCATGGCACAACTGTCCTTAACATTATTGTGTTGTTTAATCTTTACTACTCCCTCCATTCTGAAGTAAATGCCTCAACTCTAGTACTGAGGGTACCTGTTAAATCAAATCAATGAAGGTAATTAATCCATGGCTTTGTGAATGAGTTAGGAGCTCCCTCATATCTTGCTTCCTTTCTTCTTGGCCTTTGGCTCGACGATGTCTGCACAGATCTTTCTGCTATGTAGTAGATCGCCAAGCTGCTTGCTCTGAGTGATTAGACTAGCAAAGGTGCAGTTAGTGGAGGAGTGATCAGACTCCGTCGTTTATACTAGAGTCCAGCAGGGTGTTCTTGGCTCTCTTAGCTTATTGAGTATTCTTGAGTGGTCAGGAAGCCTTACATGTGTGTGTGCGCTTAGTACCGTATACACCGAAGTCAATACTTATGTTGTGTGTTTTAGGGTTTGGTATTCGGCTTACACGTTTATAAGATGAGTACCCGTGAAATTAAGCTCATCTTACATTCAGACACACTAGACAACTTATGATATTTTCTGTAGTGTGAGCTAGTTGTGTGTGCTATTTTTTGTTGTTGTTGCATCACAGGCGGTGTTTTCTAGTCAAGTATAATGTATATATATGCAAACGTACAAAAGACTGTTACAAACTGAAGTCACGGAGTGTGTGAAGATTTATGAAATCACCAAAAGTCGGGGAAAAAATTCCTATACGAGCGGGTCGCTAGGTTTCAGTCATACGACCCTCTTCATGGGGTGACACGTGGAATTACAATTTACAAATCTCCAAGGTACCCATCCCTTCAAAATCGCTATGCTGCATTTTGAGAGCCTACTGGTATATATTGTGATCGATTAGTAGCAGGGAACGTGCGCATGGATCAAACAGTTTATGCACTCCGAACTAACTACAAAAGAGGAACTCAGTTCCACGACCCCATGAGCGGCTTCAGGATCCTATCGCTGGTGATCACCGGTGTGGGGTTTCGGGTCCTACATGATCGCACACACCCCAAGAAGACGTCCCAAGCTAGGCGCCAAATTAGGAGTATATATAGTTCTGAAGAAAAGTATAGTTCTGAATTGTGACTTGTGAACGATGAGTGTTTAACCGAAGAGTAATTTGATCAGATCAATCTCCTTTTTATTTTGCGAGTGATCAGGTCAATCTCAAACTGAAGTCCTGCTTGATTGTACATTTTGGTTCATGTAGTAATTTAATGGGTACTCCTGCTTGTCTGAAACAGAATACACCGCTGTTTATTCATTGCTAGCGTTCTGGTTCAAAATGTTTATGTAAACCAAGCAGTCAATAAGGTTGTTTAACATAACTTCTAGAAAATTTACAATCAATTGGTCGTGCCGGAGTGGTTATCGAGCATGACTAGAAATCATGTGGGCTTTGCCCGCGCAGGTTCGAATCCTGCCGACCACGCCTACTCTTTTTTTTCCCGACTGGTATGTTTTATGAGTATATCGGTGGCATTCGGTGCCCACGCCAGCAATGCAGTTTTTGCCACATCATAGATAGATTTTTCGACATTAGTGAAAATAATTTGAATAAATCCATAAATTGATAGAAAATTGTGGGAATAATTTTCTATCACATGAATTTAATCAATGAACAACTTAGAAAATTAAAGTTTCACGCAAAAATGAAAAATTAGAGCTGCAATTAATTGGAAATTTCAGAGATATAGTTGCTAGTGGGTTGTTACACAACTAGATGTTCAAATCCACGTATATTGAGAATTTAAACTTATGTAACATATTGGTACCATTCAGTTGATTTTATATTAATTCTTATGTCTAGGGAATGGGGCGGAGATAGTGATATGGGGTTCTAGAGGGATGGGCAGCAATTGTGATCTAGGGATTGAAGAGAGTACAAATGGTTAATCATCTAAAAATGAATATCAAGGTCTAGAAACAAACTTGTTATTACAGTACATGTGCCTTTGATATGCATGTGCCATTTAGATGGCCCCCTTGGGTTTATGCCTTTACTAATTACTACCCTATCTTAGGGTTCATAAAATAACAACTATCACCACCTACTATGTTGCATATACAAACGACTCACAAACAATTCAGACCAAACGTATAATTTATAGCAAAATGAGACAAAATGTGCATTGTTTCACTAGAACAATGAATCGGCAGTTTGTATCCCACAAACAAAATACACTATAGACAGATAGGGTAGCTCACAGCTTCTGAAATTAAGGCAATCTAGATAAGCACATAACCCTTTTCGACGAGCACATAACCACCTGGCTAAATTGAACACAACTTAACCAGAAGCAATCTGATAATCATAAAAGGCGTTTGGGGGAGCATCTCTTGATACCTTTGGGCATAACATATTCTAAAACCAACCATTCTTATACCCGTAGGGTGAGCCTGCAAATGCAAAGAGAGTTCATAAATTTATGGGGGTCAACAATAGATGAATATGATTAATTCCTAGTGCAAAATAATTGTTCATGAATGGGTGAAGAAAACAAAACACGTAGGTACCCAGGATTTTCGGCAAACAAAATCAAGTATATCATTTAAGATTCATTGACCAATATGGTAAGATTTCAGATAAAATTGAAATGGTGTTTGAGATGACCTTCTTGTTCTAGTTTCAAGTTTAAAATTTTGGTTTAAAATCAAAAATTCACAGAAAACTTTGCAAACAGCTACACAAATAAGGACTAATTCAGCGACCAATTTGGTTAAATTTTATCTAATACTGACACGCGGTTTCAAAAGAAAAACGATTGGTTAGTTTCAAAAAAAAATCTTAGCTGGCAAACACCTTCTAAGATGCATATGCAATAGAGCACATAGAAAACCATTAGAAAAGGTAGCATACATTCAATAGCAAAAATCAAAACAAAAGTTGGTTGGAGGAAGAATCACGAGGTAATTAATCTTGTTGGGATGGAAATATCATAAGTCCATGATACATTCACATGCCTAAACCAAAAATGAACTAATTACCTTAACTCTATGGAAGAGAAAAGAAAAATAATCACATCATTCTAACATAGATGTAACTAAAACAAGGTTGCTCCTCCCATCTATAAGATGAGTTGATCTCAAGACCGTGTCGGCACTCCAACTATAAGCTATGAGGAGCTCAGTCCATCTCTCTCGACGGTGAGACCAGAAACGAGGTGAGCTCCTTCAATTTGCAAAATAATAGAAAAAAGGCATTGCTCACCTAGGTAGGTGTGTAGTTTTCATGTGATTCCCCTTGTCCTGCGACGGTGAGGAAACCCAAGGCCGCAACGGCAGCTACTCCAACAACGACCGACACCCACACCAAAGCAGTGCAAGGACGTGCCGCTTGGGCGAGCACCACCGCTCTGATCTGCACGACCCTTGTGCCGGCGGAAAATATGATGGTGAACAGCGCGGAAACCTCCAAGAAGGCCGGGATGATGATGATGTGGTCCTCCAGTAATTGTTCGGCTAGGGGTTTGATGATTACTTGGATCAAGATGGACCGGCCAAACATGAGGTTGGCCAGAATGATCGAAAAATAAACGCGCACAACGGTCATGAGCAATGATGGCTTGATGGACGCAAAGTAAAATGTTGCGCAAAGAGAAGTTGGAAAATATATCGTGGGAACCATATATAGGGAAGGAAATTAACAAACTGCTTGATTATGATACTATGTTTTCTTAGAGGTATTGGGAACCCCGGGCAATGAGGAACAAGGTTGAGGGCAGATACCAAGGCCCTGTACCTTGATTGTGTACAACTATAACGATGCACCTCGACGATGACAGTCCTCTTGTTTAATTTGTTGTCCTCTTTCTCTCTCCGTCTTGTCTTCTCTGCAATGATAGTTTAGACCATATTTTTTCCGCCGAAGCACCAATCCTTCCATATCCCATGATGTTAACTGGGACATTGTTTCTTGTATTTTTTTTAATGAAAAAGGCGATGATGTTGTGTTCTCTTTGACAGCACAATGGATTCAAAACTATTTACTGTTTTATAAGAATAGATGCCAGAATTGGAATAAATGTCGACTGTAGGCCTTTTACAAGCAGCTAACTACATACAGCCGATGGAGTGGGTAATTCTTCATAAGCAGTACTACCTCTGCATTAAAATATAAGGCGTTTTATAGATTAAAATAGACTATAAAACATTTTATATTTTAATACGAAGGAAGTACGTGACAACGTTTGGTTACGCGCCCTAGACAATTAGCCAGAGGTGGTACATCCGGCATACGTGCAAGCACCAGGAATCCGATGCTCAACGTGTATCTCTTGCTATTCATGGTCGTTGTCCACATGCTCGTGAAGTTGGCGCCGGTGATGCTCTTGGCGTACGTACGTAGGGTGCTGCGTACGTAGGATGCTGGGTGTTGCATGAGTATCCAATCCATGATGAAAACGACCCCGGAGGAGAGCGACCAGGCATGCATGCGCTTCACAGGCTGTAAAGTTCAACCACAGATTTTTTTTTCCCATCTAGTTATAAGGTTACACAACACATATTAACTCGAGCTGCAGCACAATATACCTAAATGCTCAGGCTATGAAGTGGTACGTTTTTTTTTAAAAGGAGGATAACCCCCGGCCTCTACATTAGAATGATGCATACGGCCATATATTATGAAGTGGTACACTATACTGCCTTCTTCCTAGCTAAATCAAAGTACTTTTACAAAATCAAAATTTATAAACAACGACAAGTATAAGCACTTACGAACCAAGCATCATATATACCCTACGATACTATATTTCATGATGATCTAATGGTAAAGGTTGATAAAATTTTCTATAAGCTTGATTGAAGTTTACAAAGTCTAATTAACCTTTAGAAAATATTATATGCTCTATAATTTAGGAATGAGGAAGTACAGTATAACCTACTAGTACTAGCTAGTATAGAAAAATGTGTGTGCAGTGCACCCACCAGGCGGGCCGTACACGTACGTACGTGCGGATCCACCGCATATACATGCTTGGCGACGAATGTTTGTATGCTCGATCGAGATCAGGCATGCAGTTTGCAATGTGATTGTATGTCGGCGCCCTCCCTCACACCATGGAGAAGAGATCGACTCAGGCATGCACTTTCTAATGTTCACCACCATCCTGCTTATATGGAAGGTTGTAACCTTAATCTGGTAAGAGGATAAGAGGATGACAGAGACAAGCAGCAGGTAAGAATACTATCGATATGCCGATATATATGGATCCGTAATTAAACAACAAATTAAGTCTTCGACCCATCGTTTGTCACGAGGCTCGCTAGCTAGGTTTGTTTTATTCCTTGTTTGATTATGCTCCTTTGTGTGCGCATACCTTCGTGTTTTCACGATGGAAACCGAGCAGCTGGTCATCCACGCCGGCCCGCCGGAATATATGTAGGTATCTGGTCGATGAGAACTACACGAGGAGCTGGAACAAAGACTTGTTTCTATATATACACGTCGCTGTACGTTTTCCCCAAGGCACTGTCTTTGTACAGCCCAGATGGTTCACTCCAGCACAGGCTCATTTACGTGGCATTTTATTTGATAAAATATATATATTGCAGGTAATTTAACAAAATAAGTTGATATAAACAGATCAATAACCAGCACTCTTTACCATAAAAAAAAACCAGCACTCTCAGGCCTTCGGTTCTACTAACGAACATTCATCTATGTACTCCTCAGCTCATGCTCATGTTGGAGCTTTTGGCGCCTAATTACCCTCAACCATTTTCATAGCGCAAGGATATTTTTTTGAGATGGTGACAGTACTATTTGTTCACACTGTATAAGACGGCAATAAGAAGTTTTTGTTTCTGTGCCATTTCTCCTTTTTCCCTAAAAGTTTTGAGGATCTCTCTACAAGTCATGGAGGGATATTTCAAAAGATGTGAGCTTTTTTCCGTAAGTTGTGACGAATTTCCTGACAGTTTTTATAGCATTTCTGGTGGTGTGTGAAAATTTATGAAACTGACGCACAGATTTCTTATGGTTATGTCGAATTTCTGAAAACTGTGATCTAAATTTGGCTTTTAGTTCTGCATCCTGAAGTTTAAAGTTCACAAAAATAATTATTGAAAGTTCATAAAAGAAACTACAAATCACCTTCACATAGGACACATACGTTTCAACAACCGATATGGTTATTAGAATTTAACCACAAAGAGAGCTTCAGTGGTCGGGCATGCGGTTGTGCAGCCTAACAACCCGGGTTTAATTCCTAGAATTAACAGGTGATGCACAAGGATTTTTTTTCCCATTTATTGAGGACCAAGTTTAGTGTATGGTAGAACCATTCATCAAAATTATCTTGATACTCATTTGTGTATAAATTATGAGAACCATGTTTATCTTGGTACTCATACCGGGAAGTAATGTTTAGATCATTTATCATTTAAGTAACAAAGAGCCTTTTATCGTCAGATTTCTCATGTGCTGGGAAATAACAAAATAGTCATGCCCGATAGAACGACATGTCTAGGAATAACGATAAAAAAATTTCACATAAAAAATTAAATGTTGATGACATACAAAAAAATGTTTGATGACATTTATAAAATGTTCACATGTTTTAAATAACTGTTTGTGATATTTTTAAGATAATTATACAATTTAAAAATCACATAATTTGCATAAAAATACATATTTTTTATAAAAATTACTTTATTTATTTTAATTATTTACACAGTATGAAACCTATATTCACGTAATTTAGAAAACAAATGCGTGCTATTTAAAAAATGTACATGTGTTCCAAAAATATTGTTTGTGATTTTTTCAAAGGAAAATCAATTCAATGTTTAAAAAACATCCACATGATTTTAAAACAATGTTTCATTATGTTGAAGTTTAACATGTATTTGAAGAAAAACGTATAGTCAAAAAAATCTTCAAAATATATATTTCACAAAAATAATCGTGATGTATTTCCATAAATATTCAATTTGTATCGAAATAATTTTTCAGATGTATACCAAAAAATTAGATTGTATATCTAAAATATTAGAAATGTATTGAAAAACATACAAACAAGAAAAAATCTATAAAACAATTACAAAAAATCACATGGAAAGTTCTAAAACCGATTCAAACTGGTATGTAGTACCTCTTGGAGCAAACACTCCCACCAGCTTCGCAGGTGACAAGTGGCAAACGGCATGTGTGCCACTTGTTGTAATCTGAAGTTTTTCTTTTTGTTCATTGATTCCGGTTTTTTTTATGATACATCTTTCAAAACGTGCATCTAAATCATGGACCACTTTCATTGTTAGATTACTCGCGTCGAGATCTTCGAAACTAGACTACATGTTAATAGGTTTCGATTAAAAAAAATCCGCGAGAGAGAGGTGTGTGCCTTTCACTGAAGTAAACCTGTGCCTCCACGAGAGGCAAGATCGTGTATCGTAAAAAATTGCAGTGTTTCCCTTTTCGAGAGTCACGGGTTTTCCTCTCGTGGAAGCAAACATGTGCTTCCATGATAGGCACATCATGCCTCTTGGGAAAAAATAAAATGTGATTTTTCCTTTTTGAGAGGCAGGGCGTGCCTCCACGAGAGCACGGTCTTTTTTTAAGAGGCACAACTGTGCCTCTCGTGGAACCAAATTTGTGCCTTAAAAATCCTCCGAAATATAGTAAAACTGCGTGAAAAACATGAAGCCAAAAAAATCATCTGAACCCTAAAAGCGTGTACACGAAAAAAATCCGACGAAACGCTCAGCACACGGCACGTGACGTACTCTCAACACACCAAAAGTAACTATTGCAGAACTCACGAAGGAGTACTTTTTAGTTAGTTGCTCTCGAAACCTTACCAAAACCATTTTAATGGGCCAGCCCACTACGAAAGGGTGCAATAGGCGAGGAGGAGCTAGGTCTCGTTGATTGCGAGACATAGGCGGGGCTACGTCTTGCTAATTACGAGACATAGCTCCCGCCTAAATCACAAGTTATGGAGTACTCATTCCAGCGAACACTCTCACTCCTCCTACGATTGATGAATGATACATTGCATGCGCGTCACTTGCCGCAATCTAGTGTTTTCCTTTTCTTTTGTAGATCCAATTTTAAGATGTTTTATCTCTTAAATCGTGCCTCCAAATCATGAACCCTTTTTTACGGTTGGATTACTAGCGTTGAGTTCTTTGAAAGTAGATTCCATATTAATAGGTTTCGGCAAACTTTTTTCGCGAGGAGTCACGGGTGTGCCTCTCGCGGTAACAAACACGTGCTCTACCTCTCAAAACGATCGTGCCTCTTAGAAAAAATAAAAAATATATATATATATATATATATTCGCATAAAAAGAAATCAAAATTTTCTCCAAAATGTAAAAAAAGCCGCGTGAAAACCGAAAAAAAATCTAGACTCCTAAAACGCGTAAACAAAAAAGAAACAATTACCGAGGAAGCACTAAGCACGTGATACGATCTCAGCACACCAAAAATGACCTTTACGGGGCTTCCGAAGTGGTATTTCTCAAATAGTTGCTCTCTGCTCCCGCTGTACACAATTGGTTAGTTTGTGGCTTGCCGAAGTGGGCCGCTGTCTCAGAAAAATAAAAATAAACCATATACAACAAAAAATAGTATTACAAAACATTGTTAGATTGGTTTGATGATGGTGAGGATGATGAGGTGCATATGTCCACATTTGTACCAACTAGAATTGTTGTTTGCACGATATCTAGAAGTTCAGTACTGATGCATCTACCCAAAAAGAGCGTGCAGAAAATAGCCTCAAGAACTCAAAAGTTACAGGCCAATGACATGAATGACCAAAAAGTGATCAGGAGAATGCAATGAAATATGTACCTATAACAAAAGAAAACTTCACAAGATATCACAAAGAATGATCAGGAACAGGTAATGAAACTCTGGATGAAATGAAAAGGAACTTCAGCCATGATGTGTCTTACTGCAAGTGAGAGGATTGATCACATTACTGCCCGAAATGACTACAGCGTCACACCGCATGTTTCAGAGGTAGTAATCAAGCTCGGCAGAGACTATTAACCATCTAATAACAGCACACAGTAATTACACGTTTGGCACAAGAATAAAACAGCTGCTTAGCTATTTCAGCCTAGTAATGTGAACTGCTACTTTTTTTACCTAGGAAACATTGAACAAGTTAGAGCATAATCTTATTTATGGAGAAGCCGAAAGTGGGATTGGTCTCACTGCACGTTGTATGCGGCGAAATGCAGTGTTGATCCTTTCTTTCAGCGCAGCATTTTCACACTCAACATCACCACTCCTCCCGTCCAAATGCGCGACATCTCCATCAACAGATATAACAAGCTTCCCTTCCTCTGCGACTTTAACATCACCGAAAAGCGACACCATGAGAGCATATACTACCTTCCCCGCCACCTTTTCCGTTTCTTCTTCTGTCATTGCTCCTTCAATCGGAACAGCCTTTGGTCCTTCACGGCCTATGTTCAAGATCATGGCCACCACCGAATCGGACACCATGTCACTTATGGAATCAGAGGACCACTGCAGTGTAACATAGCTCTCTGATTCCAGGCGAATTGTCACCCTCTCGTGAACAATCAACGTCGGAACATCATGTTCTTCGGCTCCTGATTCCACACTCTCATATATTTGCTTCAGTCTGTACTTGATGACTTCAAATGAACCAGAATACGGGACAGCGATCTGCTGATTAATGTTAGCAGTAGATAACTGTGTGTACACACGGAGATCTTCAGGGGCCATAATCTGATATGTGAAGCCCTTCTTCACGAGTAAGCCACTAACTGATTCTTCCACTTCTGGTACGTTTTCTGCCAATCTGCCAACTGTCTTGGCCATTTTCTCAGAACTGAAATACATCTCCACTGATTGGCAGTTCTTGGGAGACACAATTTTTGTGTTTGTTCCATCAAACTGAGTAATAAGTTTCTGCTTAAGCCTCCCCATCTCATTTGCTTCTCCGTGTACAAGAATAATGTTGGGTGGGCGAAGCTCATCCAAGAAGCCGCTCGTCTGTGGGAAATCAGCATGAGCTGAAAAGGAGATGTAGAAGATCTGCATATGAAGAGAAGCGGTGAGCCCATTTGCTAACGTCACTTCTCTTGGCTCGTTGATAATGGTCTTCACAAGGGAGCCTTCTACAGCAAAACCTGAAATGACGCATGCGTTCTTATTGTCTGTGCACCACTTGTCAAAGAGTTGCCTGGAGAGGCCACTTTGGAGACTACCTGGACTTGCCATCACCACTGACGGACCCACATCATGGAAGTTGTCTATGTTATTCAAAGGCTCAATATGCTTGAAATGGAAGGGATTGGATTGTGCAAACTGGTTCCTAATCCTTTCATTCATGGAGTTTATGTACGTCTGGTAGACAGCCATGCACTTCTTTGCAAGAGGGGAGGCATAATAGATTGGAATCTTATGGAGCTCTGGGTGGTTAGACCAATACTCATCCAGGATAAGCAGCAGTTCCTGTGCTCTACCAAGAGCATATGCCGGGATAAGAACACGCCCCCCTTGAGAAACAGTGTTGTGGATGGCATCAGTGAAGCGCTTCTCTCTGACATGCCGGGGTTGGTGTTGCTGCACACCATAAGTTGACTCGATAATGCAAATATCAGGGGAGAACTGGGGGATCTCAGCAGCTTTCAGGTGCCGGTCTTCTTCACGGGAGTAGTCACCAGTGTAAAGGATGCGAACACCGGCAATATCCACCATGAACATGGCAGCACCAAGCACATGGCCAGCAGTATAGCACCAGAAGCGTATGCCATTAACTTCCAGTGTCTGGTGGAAGTCTATGACCTGCCATGACAATTACTGTATATGTTAATACAGTGTCCATTCTCCTAGTGGTAAATTAAGACTTTCAATCCTCACAAGCAGATAATATATGGTTCTTAATTTTACCAACAACCCATTGACCTTCAAAGGTTTTGATTATTCAGAATTTGCACCGACACATAAGCATTCCAAACTGAATCTGAGTTCACTTTCAAATATCAACCAGACATATATATAATTATATATGCAGGCAACAACTCGAGCTACCTAAAGAACAGAGTCTGACTAAATCTGTAGGAAGAACTGTCAAGAACAGAGTAGTATCTTTCTTTGTTCTTCTTCTTCTTTTCTTTCTAATAAAATGGTGTTTCAATTTTTTTATTGATCAGTCATTATGAATAATCATCTTATTAGGAACAGACATTTCGTATGTACCAAAGGAAATGAATCAACTCAATCACATTTACACCTGCCGGAAAGCAAAGAGATTATCAGAAAGAAGGTACCTCGATCTTGTCCATGGAACGGATGATGTCCTGCTCGTCAAACAGCATGTCCTCCACCGAAACCTTGCTCACCTTGACGTAATCCGAGAGCAGCAGCCTGTAGATGGCCTTGGTGGCGTGGGTCATGAACACGCGGCCCTTGAACGTCGTCTGCAAAGCAAAGCAAAGCAGAGCAAATTCAGTTCAGACACCAAACAGAAGCTAGTAAATGGCCTACCTTCTCGAGGAAGTAGGGCAGCGAGGCGGCGTGGTCCAGGTGGAAGCTGCAATTTTGATCCAAGGCCGGAAATTAAGCGGCAAGAACACAAATAAATATGCAGATGTGGGGATGGAGGGGCACGGTTGGTTGGTTACTGGGTGACGAGGAGGACGTCGATGGCGGAGGGGTCGATCTCGTCGAAGTAGGGCAGCGCCGCCATGCCGGAGTAGGCCGGGTGGATGCCGCAGTCGAACTAGGCAGCAGCAAAGAGGCAATCAGTCGGATTCCCCGAACAAGAAGAGGGGATAGGGAGCGGGAGCGAGGTCTGGAGGCGAGATGCGAACGAGGACGGTGCGGCCCTTGAAGGACATGTGGACGCAGGAGCGGCCGACCTCGCCGCCGGCTCCCAGCGGCGTGACCACCATATGGTCGCCCTCCCGCCCGCCCGACGCCGGCCGCTTCCCCGCCGGCTGCGCCATCCCGACGGATGCCATTTTTTTCCACTCCCCTTTTCGTCCTCAGAGCTACAGCCTACAGAGAGAATAGAGTGGATTTTTTTATTCTGTTTTAAAGGAGATAAATACTCGGGCGATCACTGAAGTTAATTGCTTCCATGCATGTCATCTGTCACATTGCTCTGCCTTCTAGACCTTCATGTTCTACCTCTATTGTCTTTCTTTACCACATGTGCATCGCTTTTGGCCTCTTGTTCAATTTCAGGTGTAGCTTCTTGTTCAGATTCACGTTGAGTTTCTTCTCCAGCTTCATGTTCCACATCTTCTCTTCTACTAAAGATATATTGGTTTTGATCCTCATCTACATCTGAATCTGGATACACAGCATGTATAGGAACAGGTGTCACCCTTGCTTCTTACTCTTCATTAGCTTGATATGCATTAGCTTGCTCTTCATTTTCTTCTGCTACATGTCTCCTCCTGTTATGACCGGCCAGGTCTATCAGAGGAGGCCCAGACGGGCCGAGTTAGGGGTTTAGCCCAGTTAGTCTAGTACCATTATATATATGAGTTGTAATCAACGAGAGACAATCAAGCAATAAAGAATAAACTTTGTTGCCGACTCCTGAAGGAGTCGGACCCAACCCTAGCCGCCGCCTCGGCCTCCGCGCCGCCTCTCCCTCCCGCTCGCGACGGCGCCCCAGCGCCGCCGGCCACACCTCCCTCTCCTCCAGCCACACTCCATCCCCTACAATCTCCGCCCTAGACCCGGTAGGCTAGTTGATCCTACCGATTTGGTATCAGCTCTCTCGGTTCCGATCATGTCTTCCGGTCTCCCCACCACCACCGTCGCCGCCTCCACCGCGGCAGCGCCGAACACCTTCGGGCCGCCCGCCTCCGTCGATCGGCCACCGGTACCCGAGCCGGCCGCCGTCCTCTCCCCCGCGCAGCTCACGACGGCCGTCCACGACCTCACCCTGGCGATCGCCAACCTCCGGACGTTCCTGCAGGTGACGCACGGGCTGTCGGTTCCCGTGACCGCGCCACCACCGCCGCCGCCCCCGTCGACGCCCCAAGCGCCTCCACCGCCGCCCTCGGCCTCCACCCAGGGCGTCCCCATCACCAACATCAAGTGGCCAGCGTCGCCGTCTCCACGACCCTCCTGGGTCGATGCGCCGGTCTTCACCCCGGCCCCGGCCCAACCGACCCTGCCTCCGCAGACCGCGCATGTCGCGGCCCCCGCCTTCGGTGGAGTCAGCGGCTACGGTGCCCCGTACGCCGGGGGCAGCAGCACCTACGCGCCCTCGACGGCACCGGCCGCCCAGCAGCCCCCGCGCTACGCTAAGATCGAGTTCTTCACATACGATGGCGCCGAGGACCCCCTCAACTGGCTCAACCAGTGCAAGCAGTTCTTCCGCGGCCAGCGCACCCTCGCCTCGGACCGCACCTGGCTCGCCTCCTACCACCTCCGTGGCGCCGCCCAAACGTGGTACTATTCCCTCCAGCAAGACGAGGGCGGCATGCCCCCATGGGAGCGCTTCCGAGAGCTGTGCCTCCTCCGCTTCGGACCGCCGATACGCGGTTGCCGCTTGGCGGAACTCGGCCGCTTACCGTTCACCACAACGGTACAGGACTACGCCGACCGATTCCAGGCCCTGGCGTGTCACACCCCAGGGGTGACGGGACAGCAGCGCGCCGAGCTCTTCATCGGCGGCCTTCCGGACCACATCCGCGTGGACGTGGAGCTCCAGGCACCTCAGGACCTCCAAACGGCGATGCACTACGCCCGCGCCTACGAGCGCCGCACCCAGGCGGTGCAACAGTTGGCCCCGCCCCGGGGAGGCCGGCCGACCACTCGCCCGCCCCCGACGGCTGCGCGCCCTTCACAGGCGACACCTGCGGCGCCGACGCCGCCCCCTACGCGCACGTTCCGACGCCTCACGCCGGCAGAACAAGTCGAGCGACGTCGCCTGGGGCTCTGCTTCAATTGTGACGAGCCTTACACTCCGGACCACTCGTGCCCACGGCTCTTCTACTTGGAGACGGTCGACGCGAGCCAGCTGGACGCACCACCGGAGGCACCGGCCGAACCAGCCCCGGCGCCCGCCCCTGCCGCGGCGTTTGTGGTCTCCCTCCATGCGCTGGCCGGCATCCGCACCGAGCGCACCATGCTCCTGCCGGTGACGATCCGGGGGGAACGCTTGGTGGCATTGTTGGACACGGGCTCCACGCATAACTTCCTACCCGCTGCTACCATGCGCCGCCTCGCCCTCCAGCCGACGGGCGGCGAGACTCTTCGAGTGACCGTGGCGAACGGTGACTGCCTCCGCTGCCACGGGCTGGCCGAGCACGTGCCTCTCACCATCGGCGACGAGACATTCACCATCACATGCGCCGGCATCGACTTGGGCTGCTTCGACTGTATCCTCGGCGTCGACTTCCTGCGGACACTCGACCCCATATTGTGGGACTTCGACACGCTCACGATGTCCTTCTCGCGCCAGGGCCGACGCGTTCAGTGGGAGGGCCTTGGGAGCACCGCCCCGGTGCCCCGCCTGCAGCTCGCCGCGGCGACCACGGAGGCTGCGCACCCGCTCCTGACTGAGCTCCTGGGGAAGCACGCCGACATCTTCGCCGAGCCAACGGGCCTGCCTCCCGTCCGGGCGTACGACCACCGCATCCACCTTGCGACGGGAACGGCTCCGGTAGCCGTCCGGCCGTATCGCTACCCGCAGCTGCAGAAGGATGAGTTTGAGCGCCAATGCGAGATCATGCTCGCCTCGGGGATCATCCGGATCTCGACGTCCCCGTTCTCAGCACCCGTGCTCCTTGTCCGCAAGTCGGACAGCACCTGGCGCTTCTGCATCGACTACCGCGCCCTCAACGCGCTCACGCTCAAGGACAAGTTCCCGATCCCGGTGGTTGACGAGCTCTTCGACGAGCTCCATGGGGCGCGCTTCTTCACCAAACTCGACCTCCGGTCAGGCTACCATCAGGTGCGCATGCACCCGGACGACATCGCCAAGACGGCGTTTCGGACCCATCACGGACACTTCGAGTTCGTGGTTATGCCGTTCGGCCTCACCAACGCCCCGGCAACCTTCCAGGTGCTCATGAACGACGTCCTCCGCCCATACTTACGTCGGTTTGTGCTTGTTTTCTTTGATGACATACTGATTTACAGTACCTCATGGGCGGAGCACCTCCAGCACATCGCCATCGTCTTCAACGAGCTTCGAGCGCATCGACTTCACCTTAAGCGCTTGAAGTGCTCGTTTGGGACGCCGTCGGTCTCCTACCTCGGCCACGTCATCTCCGCCGACGGGGTGGCCATGGACGCCGACAAGGTGGCGGCCGTTTCAGCCTGGCCGACGCCGCACTCGCCGCGAGCCCTCCGTGGGTTTCTCGGCCTCGCGGGGTACTACAGGAAGTTCATCTGCGACTTTGGCCTCATCGCCTCTCCACTCACGCGCCTGCTCGGGCATGATGCCTTTGCATGGGACGCCGAGGCTACCGCGGCGTTCGAGGCCCTCAAGGGGGCCCTCACGACGGGTCCCGTCCTGCAGATGCCCGACTTCGACAGGCCGTTCATCGTCGACTGCGACGCCTCAGGGGCTGGCTTCGGCGCCGTCCTTCACCAGGGCAACGGGCCGCTTGCCTACTTCAGCCGCCCCTTCGCCGCTCGTCACCTGAAGCTCGCGGCGTTTGAGCAGGAGCTCATTGGCTTGGTGCAGGCCGTCCGTCACTGGCGCCCTTACCTATGGGGGCGGTCGTTCTGGATCCGCACGGACCATTACAGCCTCAAGTTCTTGCTGGACCAGCGGCTGTCGACGGTACCCCAGCACCAGTGGATCAGCAAACTCTTCGGCTTCGACTTCACGGTGGAGTATCGGCCGGGGCGTCTCAACACCGTGGCCGATGCCTTGTCTCGCCGCGACACCCCAGCCGACACCTCGGAGGACGTCGCCGAGGGCATGGTGCTATGCGTCCGCTCGGGTCCGACTTTCGCGCTCTTCGACCACATCCGCCGCGCGACGACCACGGCCCCAGACGCCCAGCTACTACGTCAGCAGTTCGAGGCGGGCGAGCTGGACGGGCCGTGGCGCCTGGCCGACGGCCTTCTCCTGCATGGCGCCGGATCTTCGTGCCCGACCATGACGACCTTCGCCATCAGGTGTTGTTGATGGCCCACTCTGTCGGTCATGAGGGCGTCCAGAAGACACTCCATCGCCTCCGCGCGGACTTCTATATCCCGGGGGATCGCGCACTCGTCCGCGATTGGGTGCGTTCGTGCGAGACTTGCCAGTGCAACAAGACGGAGACCCTGCGGCCGGCAGGGATGTTGCAACCGTTGGAGGTGCCCTCGCAGGTGTGGGCGGACATCTCTATGGACTTCATCGAGGGACTCCCTACGGTGGGCGGCAAGTCCGTCATTCTTACGCTGGTGGACCGCTTCTCCAAGTACGCCCACTTTATCGCGCTGGGCCACCCCTACACCGCCGCGACGGTGGCTCGGGCGTTCTTTGACGGCATTGTACGCCTCCACGGGTTCCCTGCGTCCATTGTCAGCGATCGGGACCCGGTGTTCACGGGGCACGTGTGGCGCGATATCTTCCGGATGGCGGGCGTCAAGCTTCGGTTCAGCACGGCTTTTCACCCTCAGACAGATGGCCAGTCAGAGGTGGTGAACAAGGTGATCGCCATGTACCTTCGTTGTGTGACCGGGGATCGTCCCCGTGCTTGGATCGATTGGCTGGCTTGGGAGAAATACTGCTACAACACGTCCTACCACACCGCCCTGCACGCCACGCTATTTGAGGTGGTCTACGGCCGTCCTCCGCCACCTATCTTGCCGGTGGATCCGGTGACGGCTCGGACGGAGGCTGCCGGTGCGCTCCTCCGTAGCCGCGATGAGATGCTTGCCGAGGTGCGACAGCGTCTTGTTCAGGCCCAGCAGGTGGCCAAGCACTACTACGACGACCACCATCGCGATGTTGCGTACGCGGTGGGTGACTGGGTGTGGTTGCGTCTCCTGCATCGCTCTACTCAGTCCTTGGACCCGCGGGCGAAGCGCAAGCTCGGGCCGCGGTATGCTGGCCCCTTCATCATCCGGGAGCGTATTGGGCAGCTGGCATATCGACTTCAGCTGCCAACCGGTGCCAGGATCCACAACGTGTTCCATGTGGGGCTGCTCAAGCCCTACCGTGGGACCCTGCCATCCGCCACGCCGGCTCTTCCCCCTACTGCAGATGGTCGTCTACTTCCTAGTCCAGCCAAGGTGTTGCGCGCCCAGCTCCGTCGTGATGTCTGGCACTTGTTGGTGCAGTGGGAGGGTCTTCCCGAGGAGGAGGCCACTTGGGAGCAGTGTGATGAGTTCCAGCAGCATTATCCCGATTACCGGCTCGAGGACGAGCTGTTTGCGCAGGAGGGGAGAGATGTTATGACCGGCCAGGTCTATCAGAGGAGGCCCAGACGGGCCTAGTTAGGGGTTTAGCCCAGTTAGCCTAGTACCATTATATATATGAGTTGTAATCAACGAGAAACAATCAAGCAATAAAGAATAAACTTTGTTGCCGACTCTTGAAGGAGTCGGACCCAACCCTAGCCGCCGCCTCAGCCTCCGCGCCGCCTCTCCCTCCCGCTCGCGACGGCGCCCCAGCGCCGCCGGCCACACCTCCCTCTCCTCCAGCCACACTCCATCCCCTACAATCTCCGCCCTAGACCCGGTAGGCTAGTTGATCCTACCACCTCCTCAATGGACGAGATGGGCTCGTCACCCTAGGAAGATTTTCTCTAGGATTCAGAACAACATCATCCTCATTATCATCCATAGTTAGGTGGGCATGAAAGCTTTTTTTTTCGTGCTAATCGCATTGTTATCGCTTAACCAAGCATGCCGCTTGGTAGGTGGGCATGAAAGCTATCATCATGATCCAAGTATATGCTAAATGCATGATTCCCAAGTGATAGAAATTGCGTCATAGCTTCTATATCATAGTCATTGGAAAGTTCCCTCAGACATTTTTTGCTAAGTGTGAGGAGAGGAATACAATAGTAAACCCTAATCCGTCCAACCATTTCCCATCCAATCTCCTCAACTATGTTCTGTATAATAATCTAAGACCATATAATCTTATCTAAATTGTCATATCAAACTCTTATGCCATCAACATATGAACGATTTGTGCCTAGAACATAAAGGTGACCCCAATGGTTGATTTCAACAGATAACTGATTGCGGTGAGGTCATGTATATGAATAGAAGCATCAAAATTGACGCCAGGATCCATTCATCAACTAATCATAAACCCTAACCCCAAATTTGGCAAACCCCCAATTCCATACCATAACAATGATCAAAATCATTGACAAATAAATCAATAGGCTCCTCTATAACACTAATGTCACACGAAAAGCCCCTCCCCCCTTTCATAATTTTACCCCTAAGGCTTAGTTTGGCAGCCGTGTTTGTAAGTGGAAGCCCGTGTATTTTACCAGCCCACTCCGTTACTCAAAGATACACTCCGAAGCCCGTTTGGTAGCCCAGTATTCACGAGTGGAAGCCCGTGTAAAACCCTAGAAACCCGTCGGGTTGACGAGTATTCCAGCCGCGAGGGGGTACTCGCGTTTTTTCCTCTCGCGACGCAGAGGCGAGGCCAGGCGCGGCGGCGGGCGGACGCGAGGAGGAGGAGAGTTCTCGCTCGGCGGTGGGGCGGACGCGACGAGGAGGAGGACCTCTCGTGCGGTAGCAGCGGCCCGAGATCGAGGAGGAGGAGGAGCTTTCGTGCGGCGGCGGCGGCCCGGGATCGAGGAGGAGGAGGAGCTCTCGCGCGGCAGCGGCGGCCCGGGATCGAGGAGGAGGAGCTCTCGCGCTGCGTTCTCTCGTCGTTCTCTCCGGTACGGACCTTCCGATCTCCAACTCCACTAGTGTCGTTGAGGTCTTCTCCCGCATCATCTACAAGTTCGACCTGATGTATGGAGGAGGGAGAGGCCGGTGAGGATCTTGCTGCCCTGGATAAGGCTGAAGGTGAGGACGGTGCCATGAAGAAATGGGTGCTGAATTCGACGAGGGTGATGAGTACTAGAGCTTGCCTTGGTGTTGTGTTGTATTAATCCAGGGAAGAATAAATGTGTTCCCTTGATGATGACGACCTGATGCTTGATGAAAATGAACCAGCAGGCTGAAGCTGGAAACGAACCAGCAAGTGCTCTGCTTTTTTACATCAGCTATGGCAACCTACAAAGCTCTGTCTACTTGTCCTGTGGTTCAATTGCACATAGTAGTAGTAATTATGTTCCGTGCAGCTATCATAGGATTTGTGCATGTGTTGTATTGTCTTGGCCTCATGGGTCATGGCTGATTGACACACAGTGTGTGTTCTGATTTAGTATACTAGCGGTTTCTTCAACCATCTTAAGCACAACATGTGATTTCCTACACTAGGCAGTGTTGTTTAATTATGATTATCTACTGAACCATACTTGCTGTGAAGTCACAGAGCTGATGTACTTTCAGTTGTAGTTTTAGAATACTTGATGTCTGTCCAAGAATCAATAAACCTTAGAATTAATACTTGTTGTCCAGATAATTAATACTTCCTGTTAATAAACATTAAAATTAATGCTTGTTGTCCAGAGAACTAACACAGGTTAGTCACTTTTTATCCCTTGTTTTTTCAGGTATCGAAGCCTTATTGGATTTCAGGAACCGAAGAGGAGACTCCATCAGGCTGGGATCTTGTGCCTAATCCGTGGGACTGTGTACCTCATAGTAGCAAAGGTATTGCAATTCTTTCTTAAATACTAAACCTGATATATATCTTCTACATATTTAAATAGTTTTACGCTTTCATTGTTGTGTACATAGCATACCTAGATTCTACATATCTTTTTGTTGATAGTCTACTTTTTGCTTCATTGGTAGAATGGATCCACAACGCATAGAACGTATTATAAAGAGGAAAAAGGATGACGAGGATGAGTTGATGTTCTTCATTTTTCCAGCACTTCACTTGCATCTTGCTAAAGTGGAAAAAACTATCCGACATCCCTCCTTCCTACATAGCAAACGGAGAATTAGGGAAATCCTTGATGGACATATTAAGAACTGTTTGGTCGATTTTAGAATGGAACCTCACATATTTAGGTGGATGGCAACCTATCTCAGAGATGAAGGATTGATAAAAGATACTAGGCTCAAGGTCGAAGAGAAGCTAGCCTTCTTTCTTTACATGATCTCACATAATGCTTCGTATGAAGATTTACAATTGAAGTTTCAGCATAGTGGGTGGTCATTCAGCAAGTATATCCGAGAATTCTTTGATATAATTCCCATTTTGACAAGACAATTTGTGAGGCCTAGCCACATTAACGAACCTCATCCAAAGATTGCTATGGACGATCGCTTCTTTCCATATTTCCAGGTTATAATCTTTTCTTACACCCATCTAAGTTCCAACTCTTTTCTTTGACACATCCATAGTTTCCAAATCTCTTCTTTGAATCTTGTTCATACTTCAATGCAGAACTGTTTAGGAGCCATAGATGGTTCTCATGTGCCCATCACAATAGCTTCTAGTCGTCAAGCTCCATGGAGGAATAGGAAAGGAAGCCTTAGCCAGAATGTGATGGTAGCATGCGATTTTGACTTGAACGCGACAGTTATTTCATGTGGCTGGGAAGGTTCTGCAACGGACGCTAGAGTGCTCAGTTCTGCCATACTCAAGGGTTTCCATGTTCCAGAAGGAAAATTCTATTTAGTTGATGGTGGCTATGCAAACACTCCAAATTTTCTTGCACCATATCGACGTGTGCGGTACCACCTAAAAGAGTTTGGCCATGGTCACCATCGGCCACAGAACCATAAAGAGCTTTTTAATCATCGCCATGCTGTCCTGAGAAATCATGTAGAAAGGTTCTGGGGCATTTTGAAGAAGCGTTTCCCTATTCTGAAGGTTGGAACTCTCCATCCAATAAGGAATCAAATAAAGATACCGGCAGCTACTGCAGTCTTTCATAATATAATCAAAATGCATGGTGGTGATGAGGCATGGCTTGACGACCAGCCTGATAACATAGATCCAGCGGACTATGTGATCCTACCCAATGATGATGACATCCATGAAGACAACAATGAACAAGAAGATTACATCCAAGGGAATAACTTGAGGGATCAAATAGCATGGCAAATGTGGAATAATTACCAACTTCAGTAGCTAATGTCATAGCTGTAGTCATGTACTTGTTTTTTGGGATATTTCATCATGTAATAATTATTTTGTTTGGGATATTTCATCATGTAATAATTATTTTGTTTGGGATATTTCATCATGCAATAATTATTTTGTTTGGGATATTTCATCGTGCAATAATTATTTTTTCTGGTTATAGATATGCATTCAAAAGGAACTCCAGTGTATCCGAAAGGATCTCCGAGGTATAACTTGCAGCAAGTCGCCTCAAAAAAAATTATGAAAAAGGCTTCACCTAAGTTTGAGAAAAGGACTTCTCCACTAGGTACTTGTTGTTACTGGTTGTTTTTATTATTTGTTGTTTTTAGTGTACTGTTGGTACTTGTTGTTTTGATTATTTATACATTAAAGAAATTTGATGTCTTGTGCAGCTGACAAATTAAGAGCATCTTGGACTCTTGCGTTGGAGAAGTCTCTGGTGGAGCTACTGCACGAGCACAACACTAGCTACCATAGAAGCCAAAATGGATGGAGTACTGAAACATGGAACTTGATGGTTTCAGTTTTCCACCAAAGACATCCCCATGTGAAATTCACAAAGTCTCAGATTCAAGACAAAGAGAAAGATCTCAAGAGGGACTATAGGATTCTAAAGGAGGCTCGACAACAGAGTGGTGTTGGATGGGATGAAGCAAAATCCATGCTACAGGCTGACCCTCATCTTTGGGTCAACTTGAAGATGCCGTTGGGAGATAGGATAAAAAAGTTCAAGCGAAAAGCTTTTCCTCTTTATGATTGTCTCGGGGAACTCTATGATGGTAAGTGTGCAAGTTTTCTAGTACATCTCTATGATTTGCTTACATCCACTACTAGGCTATCCACTTAATAATTGTTCATTGCAGGACAATTAGCCGAGGGAAAACTTTGTTTCACATCCACTGCTAGGCCATCTACAGAGTTTGAAGCTATAGAAAGTGATGGTGAGTATGTAGGTGAAAAACAGATGGATGGAGAGGAGGCTGGGGACAAAGGCTTTGATGAGGACCTGCAGATAATCGATGAGATGGAGGGTGAGGTTGCTAGGGAAAAAGGCCGGGGACTAACTGATGCTGCTCAAAGGAACAAGTATCAAGTGGAGCATGAACAAGTATGTGATGTTGAAAGGAATAGGCCACAAGCAAGTGGTGTTGGAAGAAATAAGTCAAAGGTTGGTGCTTCAAGAGCGAATCGCAAGAGCAGCCCAAAGAAGAAGAGTGCAGATGGAATAGTAGGAGTGATGGAAAGGTTTGTGCAGATCAAAGAAAAGGAAGTGAACAAAGAAGTCGCTCAAGAATTCACAATCACTAGATGCATGGAGGCCTTGAAAACATTGGAAGGTGTCACACCAGATGAGAAGATGAGTGCATTGGAGGTATTCAATAATGCGCACAACCGCGAGTTCTTTGTCAATCTGATTGCTGATAAAGATGGCACAGCAATTCTATGGCTACGTAGGCAACTAGCTAGGTTACCTTGAGGTAAAAAAATTGCTCCCATCTCTTATATTATGCAAACTTCCTGACTTGCTACCTTGCTGCTACCTTGCTCTGTCACTCTATTAATTTGTCCACTCTATTCATGAGGTAGCTTGACCAGCTTACTGTGTTAATTTGTCCACTCTTTCTTTGTACATGTACAAGTGTAGATATTGCTGCTGCTAGTTAATTTTTAAACTCATATTCGCCCAGTTGCTTCTCTATTCTAGCTTTGTACTCAGCAGTATGCTGGCCAAAACTCTTAGCATCAAACAGTCTTTGCTCAAGCGTAGTAAAATCAAGTTTTAAACTCTCAATTTCACATTGCAAATCTAAAGTTATGCTTTCGAACTTGTCTATTTGTAAGGCTGCCTTTTGCAGCTCCTCTTCCTTGATGGACATTGGTCGTCTATTTTCTTTCTAATGAATTATATATATTTCACATTGCAAATCTAATGTTTAAAACTTGATTTGCAATGTGAAATATATATAATTCATTAGAAAGAAAATAGACGACAAGTTCGAAAGCATAACTTTAGATTTGCAATGTGAAATATATATAATTCATTAGAAAGAAAATAGACGACCAATGTCCATCAAGGAAGAGGAGCTGCAAAAGGCAGCCTTACAAATAGACAAGTTCGAAAGCATAACTTTAGATTTGCAATGTGAAATTGAGAGTTTAAAACTTGATTTTACTACGCTTGAGCAAAGACTATTTGATGCTAAGAGTTTTGGCCAGCATACTGCTGAGTACAAAGCTAGAATAGAGAAGCAACTGGGCGAATATGAGTTTAAAAATTAACTAGCAGCAGCAATATCTATACTTGTACATGTACAAAGAAAGAGTGGACAAATTAACACAGTAAGCTGGTCAAGCTACCTCATGAATAGAGTGGACAAATTAATAGAGTGACAGAGCAAGGTAGCAGCAAGGTAGCAAGTCAGGAAGTTTGCATAATATAAGAGATGGGAGCAATTTTTTTACCTCAAGGTAACCTAGCTAGTTGCCTACGTAGCCATAGAATTGTTGTGCCATCTTTATCAGCAATCAGATTGACAAAGAACTCGCGGTTGTGCGCATTATTGAATACCTCCAATGCACTCATCTTCTCATCTGGTGTGACACCTTCCAATGTTTTCAAGGCCTCCATGCATCTGGTGATTGTGAATTCTTGAGCGACTTCTTTGTTCACTTCCTTTTCTTTGATCTGCACAAACCTTTCCATCACTCCTACTATTCCATCTGCACTCTTCTTCTTTGGGCTGCTCTTGCGATTCGCTCTTGAAGCACCAACCTTTGACTTATTTCTTCCAACACCACTTGCTTGTGGCCTATTCCTTTCAACATCACATACTTGTTCATGCTCCACTTGATACTTGTTCCTTTGAGCAGCATCAGTTAGTCCCCGGCCTTTTTCCCTAGCAACCTCACCCTCCATCTCATCGATTATCTGCAGGTCCTCATCAAAGCCTTTGTCCCCAGCCTCCTCTCCATCCATCTGTTTTTCACCTACATACTCACCATCACTTTCTATAGTTTCAAACTCTGTAGATGGCCTAGCAGTGGATGTGAAACAAAGTTTTCCCTCGGCTAATTGTCGTGCAATGAACAATTATTAAGTGGATAGCCTAGTAGTGGATGTAAGCAAATCATAGAGATGTACTAGAAAACTTGCACACTTACCATCATAGAGTTCCCCGAGACAATCATAAAGAGGAAAAGCTTTTCGCTTGAACTTTTTTATCCTATCTCCCAACGGCATCTTCAAGTTGACCCAAAGATGAGGGTCAGCCTGTAGCATGGATTTTGCTTCATCCCATCCAACACCACTCTGTTGTCGAGCCTCCTTTAGAATCCTATAGTCCCTCTTGAGATCTTTCTCTTTGTCTTGAATCTGAGACTTTGTGAATTTCACATGAGGATGTCTTTGGTGGAAAACTGAAACCATCAAGTTCCATGTTTCAGTACTCCATCCATTTTGGCTTCTATGGTAGCTAGTGTTGTGCTCGTGCAGTAGCTCCACCAGAGACTTCTCCAACGCAAGAGTCCAAGATGCTCTTAATTTGTCAGTTGCACAAGACATCAAATTTCTTTAATGTATAAATAATCAAAACAACAAGTACCAACAGTACACTAAAAACAACAAATAATAAAAACAACCAGTAACAACAAGTACCTAGTGGAGAAGTCCTTTTCTCAAACTTAGGTGAAGCCTTTTTCATAAAAAAATTTGAGGCGACTTGCTGCAAGTTATACCTCGGAGATCCTTTCGGATACACTGGAGTTCCTTTTGAATGCATATCTATAACCAGAAAAAATAATTATTGCACGATGAAATATCCCAAACAAAATAATTATTGCATGATGAAATATCCCAAACAAAATAATTATTACATGATGAAATATCCCAAACAAAATAATTATTACATGATGAAATATCCCAAAAAACAAGTACATGACTACAGCTATGACATTAGCTACTGAAGTTGGTAATTATTCCACATTTGCCATGCTATTTGATCCCTCAAGTTATTCCCTTGGATGTAATCTTCTTGTTCATTGTTGTCTTCATGGATGTCATCATCATTGGGTAGGATCACATAGTCCGCTGGATCTATGTTATCAGGCTGGTCGTCAAGCCATGCCTCATCACCACCATGCATTTTGATTATATTATGAAAGACTGCAGTAGCTGCCGGTATCTTTATTTGATTCCTTATTGGATGGAGAGTTCCAACCTTCAGAATAGGGAAACGCTTCTTCAAAATGCCCCAGAACCTTTCTACATGATTTCTCAGGACAGCATGGCGATGATTAAAAAGCTCTTTATGGTTCTGTGGCCGATGGTGACCATGGCCAAACTCTTTTAGGTGGTACCGCACACGTCGATATGGTGCAAGAAAATTTGGAGTGTTTGCATAGCCACCATCAACTAAATAGAATTTTCCTTCTGAAACATGGAAACCCTTGAGTATGGCAGAACTGAGCACTCTAGCGTCCGTTGCAGAACCTTCCCAGCCACATGAAATAACTGTCGCGTTCAAGTCAAAATCGCATGCTACCATCACATTCTGGCTAAGGCTTCCTTTCCTATTCCTCCATGGAGCTTGACGACTAGAAGCTATTGTGATGGGCACATGAGAACCATCTATGGCTCCTAAACAGTTCTGCATTGAAGTATGAACAAGATTCAAAGAGGAGATTTGGAAACTATGGATGTGTCAAAGAAAAGAGTTGGAACTTAGATGGGTGTAAGAAAAGATTATAACCTGGAAATATGGAAAGAAGCGATCGTCCATAGCAATCTTTGGATGAGGTTCGTTAATGTGGCTAGGCCTCACAAATTGTCTTGTCAAAATGGGAATTATATCAAAGAATTCTCGGATATACTTGCTGAATGACCACCCACTATGCTGAAACTTCAATTGTAAATCTTCATACGAAGCATTATGTGAGATCATGTAAAGAAAGAAGGCTAGCTTCTCTTCGACCTTGAGCCTAGTATCTTTTATCAATCCTTCATCTCTGAGATAGGTTGCCATCCACCTAAATATGTGAGGTTCCATTCTAAAAGCGACCAAACAGTTCTTAATATGTCCATCAAGGATTTCCCTAATTCTCCGTTTGCTATGTAGGAAGGAGGGATGTCGGATAGTTTTTTCCACTTTAGCAAGATGCAAGTGAAGTGCTGGAAAAATGAAGAACATCAACTCATCCTCGTCATCCTTTTTCCTCTTTATAATACGTTCTATGCGTTGTGGATCCATTCTACCAATGAAGCAAAAAGTAGACTATCAACAAAAAGATATGTAGAATCTAGGTATGCTATGTACACAACAATGAAAGCGTAAAACTATTTAAATATGTAGAAGATATATATCAGGTTTAGTATTTAAGAAAGAATTGCAATACCTTTGCTACTATGAGGTACACAGTCCCACGGATTAGGCACAAGATCCCAGCCTGATGGAGTCTCCTCTTCGGTTCCTGAAATCCAATAAGGCTTCGATACCTGAAAAAACAAGGGATAAAAAGTGACTAACCTGTGTTAGTTCTCTGGACAACAAGCATTAATTTTAATGTTTATTAACAGGAAGTATTAATTATCTGGACAACAAGTATTAATTCTAAGGTTTATTGATTCTTGGACAGACATCAAGTATTCTAAAACTACAACTGAAAGTACATCAGCTCTGTGACTTCACAGCAAGTATGGTTCAGTAGATAATCATAATTAAACAACACTGCCTAGTGTAGGAAATCACATGTTGTGCTTAAGATGGTTGAAGAAACCGCTAGTATACTAAATCAGAACACACACTGTGTGTCAATCAGCCATGACCCATGAGGCCAAGACAATACAACACATGCACAAATCCTATGATAGCTGCACGGAACATAATTACTACTACTATGTGCAATTGAACCACAGGACAAGTAGACAGAGCTCTGTAGGTTGCCATAGCTGATGTAAAAAAGCAGAGCACTTGCTGGTTCGTTTCCAGCTTCAGCCTGCTGGTTCATTTTCATCAAGCATCAGGTCGTCATCATCAAGGGAACACATTTATTCTTCCCTGGATTAATACAACACAACACCAAGGCAAGCTCTAGTACTCATCACCCTCGTCGAATTCAGCACCCATTTCTTCATGGCACCGTCCTCACCTTCAGCCTTATCCAGGGCAGCAAGATCCTCACCGGCCTCTCCCTCCTCCATACATCAGGTCGAACTTGTAGATGATGCGGGAGAAGACCTCAACGACACTAGTGGAGTTGGAGATCGGAAGGTCCGTACCGGAGAGAACGACGGGAGAACGCAGCGCGAGAGCTCCTCCTCCTCGATCCCGGGCCGCCGCTGCCGCGCGAGAGCTCCTCCTCCTCCTCGATCCCGGGCCGCCGCCGCCGCACGAAAGCTCCTCCTCCTCCTCGATCCCGGGCCGCCGCCGCCGCACGAGAGGTCCTCCTCCTCGTCGCGTCCGCCCCACCGCCGAGCGAGAACTCTCCTCCTCCTCGCGTCCGCCCGCCGCCGCGCCTGGCCTCGCCTCTGCGTCGAAAGAGGAAAAAACGCGAGTACCCCCTCGCGGCTGGAATACTCGTCAACCCGACGGGTTTCTAGGGTTTTACACGGGCTTCCACTCGTGAATACTGGGCTACCAAACGGGCTTCGGAGTGTATCTTTGAGTAACGGAGTGGGCTGGTAAAATACACGGGCTTCCACTTACAAACACGGCTGCCAAACAAAGCCTAAATTGGATCGATTTCAAGGGGGGCGAGTATTTACTGTACAAGGGTATGTGGCTCCTTTCAGGCGACGAACAATGGCCATCTCCGCTGACTTCGACTGGATGAAGATGACCTCCGGGGGTGCCTCTCCACACTGTTAAGAAATCTCACCGTCTTGGTTCCCCAGTCGCCGGCAATCACCGGGGCAGTGGTCCTGCGCCACGGTGTGGAGGCGGAGACTAAGAGGCAACGTGGGTGGAGACGGGATGAATGGATGAAAGAGGCAACGTAGGTCAACACAGGGTCAAACCAAGCAGGTACAGGACATGTACAGTGAGCAGTGATCGTATAATCACATTAAATCATAATTAGTGACTGTAATGAGTGTATTCATAATTCCAGTTACCGTATTGTTCTTCGAGATCCACTTTAGTGATCGTGGGTGTATTTATCTCTCAGAAAAAATGATTTGTTGTGGGCCCCATGCGGAGGGCTCTCCTAGTCCCTTTCCTTCCTTTTTATTCTCCTCTTTTTTGCACAGTCATCTTCCTCTAACCCTATCTACCGCATCCCTCTCGGCCATATAATATTTTTTCCGCTCCATGATGTCGATAACTCTCTCCAATCTCATTCACACAGCTTGCTTCCTCCTCCACCAAGCTGCTTGAGCACCTCCGTCTGCTAATCCACCAGCATAGCCATTGGTGTTGCGAGCCACGACAACCCTCACTATTACAATTGCATCTGTGAAGCTGCGAACGAGAAAGCCCACTATTATGGGTGGCAATGAGTGATGAAAATGGTTATGTGACCGACGACGATGGTATTGCAAATGGCGATAACGCTACGGGAACCCGGGGTGGTCGTGTTGCGAATGGAGACAATGTTGCGACAACACAGGTGGTGGTGTTGCAAAGAGCAACATCGACGATCAGCTTCCCTGTTGCACAGAGGGGTGCCCCATGAGGGGGCGAGAAACATAGGGGAGGCGGGAAATGCGGGGGATCCCTAACACACGCACGCTATGATCCTAAAAACTGAATCATGGTGCAACGTCTCCTCCTATCGTAACATCTTCTCCAACAACGTTGTGGGACAATACCTCTTGCAAGGCGGTGTCGCCAATGGATGCATTCATGCATTACGCAAAATGTTTAGTTTGTACTGTAATTTCTGCTCATACTTTAAGGAATTTGAACTCACGGTCACCCAAAGCGCCAAGCCCCTTCTGCATGGTTGATAAAGCATCAACCACCCCAGCCAGACTTCCCATGAGCAGCCCCTGAATGCCAACAATTTTTACTAGTGTCTTATATTTTTCATGGGACTGACACACGATTCTCATACATCGTTTTCCGTTTTATTAGCACGAAGCAATTATCCGAGTTGTTGGCTAATGACTTTGAAAGTTTGAAGTACAGCAGAGCCGCTTGTATTGAAAGAAAAAATTAAGTTCAGTATGAAAACTGAAATACTAAGATCTGTTAGCTAAAATCCATTGAAGTGATTAAAAGAAAATAAAAAAGTATGGCGTGGTCGGCAGGATTCGAACCTGTGCGGGCAAAGCTCACACAGCTTGCTTCCTCCTCCACCAAGCTGCTTGAGCACCTCCGTCTGCTAATCCACCAGCATAGCCATTGGTGTTGCGAGCCACGACAACCCTCACTATTACAATTGCATCTTTGAAGCTGCGAACGACAAAGCCCACTATTATGGGTGGAAATGAGTGATGAAAATGGTTATGTGACCGACGACGATGGTATTGCAAATGGCGATAACACTACGGGAACCCGGGGTGGTCGTGTTGCGAATGGAGACAACGTTGCGACAACACAGGTGGTGGTGTTGCAAAGAGCAACATCGACAATCAGCTTCCCTGTCGCACAGAGGGGTGCCCCATGAGGGGGCGAGAAACATAGGGGAGGCGGGAAATGCGGGGGATCCCTAACACACGCACGCTATGATCCAAAAAACTGAATCATGGTGCAACGTCTCCTCCTATCGTAACATCTTCTCCAACAATGATGTGGGACAATACCTCTTGCAAGGCGGTGTCGCCAATGGATGCATTCATGCATTACGCAAAATGTTTAGTTTGTACTGTAATTTCTGCTCATACTTTAAGGAATTTGAACTCACGTTCACCCAAAGCGCCAAGCCCCTTCTGCATGGTTGATAAAGCATCAACCACCCCAGCCGGACTTCCCATGAGCAGCCCGTGAATGCCAACAATTTTTACTAGTGTCTTATATTTTTCATGGGACTGACACACGATTCTCATACATCGTTTTCCGTTTTATTAGCACGAAGCAATTATCCGAGTTGTTGGCTAATGACTTTGAAAGTTTGAAGTACAGCAGAGCCGCTTGTATTGAAAGACAAAATTAAGTTCAGTATGCAAACTGAAATACTAAGATCTGTTAGCTAAAATCCATTGAAGTGATTAAAAGAAAATAAAAAAGTATGGCGTGGTCGGCAGGATTCGAACCTGCGCGGGCAAAGCTCACACAGCTTGCTTCCTCCTCCACCAAGCTGCTTGAGCACCTCCGTCTGCTAATCCACCAGCATAGCCATTGGTGTTGCGAGCCACGACAACCCTCACTGTTACAATTGCATCTTTGAAGCTGCGAACGAGAAAGCCCACTATTATGGGTGGCAATGAGTGATGAAAATGGTTATGTGACCGACGACGATGGTATTGCAAATGGCGATAACGCTACGGGAACCCGGGGTGGTCGTGTTGCGAATGGAGACAATGTTGCGACAACACAGGTGGTGGTGTTGCAAAGAGCAACATCGACGACCAGCTTCCCTGTCGCACAGAGGGGTGCCCCATGAGGGGGCGAGAAACAAAGGGGAGGCGGGAAATGCGGGGGATCCCTAACACACGCACGCTATGATCCAAAAAACTGAATCGTGGTGCAACGTCTCCTCCTATCGTAACATCTTCTCCAACAACGCCGTGGGACAATACCTCTTGCAAGGCGGTGTCGCCAATGGATGCATTCATGCATTACGCAAAAATGTTTAGTTTGTACTGTAATTTCTGCTCATACTTTAAGGAATTTGAACTCACGTTCACCCAAAGCGCCAAGCCCCTTCTGCATGGTTGATAAAGCATCAACCACCCCAACCGGACTTCCCGTGAGCAACCCCTGAATGCCAACAAGTGCAAAGAAGGCATGTAGCCTAGTGGTTGCAGCAAACCTAGTAGTACGCCAGGTCCTGGGTTCGACTCATTATGGGAGCGAATTTAAACAGGTCTGAAATTTCTGGAAATAAAATACTGTGGAGCTTATGCTTCACAGTCCTTAAATTCAAAAAACAATTTTTACTAGTGTCTTATATTTTTCATGGGACTGGCACACGATTCTCATACATCGTTTTCCGTTTTATTAGCACGAAGCAATTATCCGAGCTGTTGGCTAATGACTTTGAAAGTTTGAAGTACAGCAGAGCCGCTTGTAAGTTCAGTATGCAAACTGAAATACTAAGATCTGTTAGCTAAAATCCATTGAAGCGATTAAAAGAAGATAAAAAAGTATGGCGTGGTCGGCAGGATTCGAACCTGCGCGGGCAAAGCCCACATGATTTCTAGTCATGCCCGATAACCACTCCGGCACGACCACAATTTGATGCTTAATTTACTCGCACATCTTTGACTATGGTTCGTGCCTGTGCGCTATGTACTAGTGGGCTCTCAAAGTGTACACTTCAGGAACCATGCTGATAGTTTTGTTTTATCTAATTTGCAATTGAGTCATTTTTACTTTTTGATTGACCTTCTCCAGACCAGAGAGGAGGTTAAATTGGAGTTACAATTCAATTTTGTTAAGTTATTTTACTCTGCTTCGATATAAGATAGATGGAATCACGGTCTGTAGGATTTGAACCTACGACATCGGGTTTTGGATATCACTGAGATCTGTTGATAGTTTGTTTATCTATTGCCAGGTTTCGGCCTGCTGTGAAGACCCATACTGTCATGAACTTTGTTTGTGCATGTGCGCTATGGAGCATATAGAAACACAAAAAATCCCATATATTTGAATATTTGATCATGCTAAATAGTTCTGGTGATGATTAAAAAAATGGATGGTTATTTTCAAGGAAGGGCATCGAAGGAAAATGGAGAATTTCTCTCAGATGATCTCTTCTATTCTCAGGACGCCTTTCCAGCTGATAGTGGGATAACAAATACTGCTGGAAACACTGCAACTATTTTCAGTGAGGCTCTTCTCACAAAACTGTGGAGGTGCCTATGTGATGGCACATTTAGGCCAGATCTGGATCGCTGGCGCCGCGGGCTACGGGATGGCACGTCCTATATTGTATTTATCAACGTATTAGTATCATGTAAAGCGAACCAAATAAATCGAATAATCTGTGAATCAACATGTGGTTAAGTTGATTAGATGGATGGTTGTATCCCCAGCCCGTCAGAGTTTAAATTTCAGATTTAACATTGGTGCTCGCATTTTTTCGAATATATTTCAGGTTTTTCGGTGATGTGCTTTCAGTGGGAGGAGACGTTCCCATCGATAACGAGGTGGTGACTTCGTTAATCTCAAGATGATGTGCCGGCTCAGTATTGCGAAGATGCTCATAGAGGTAGGCTATGCGTGTGAGCGTTCATAGGGGTGAGTGTACTCATGTACCCATCGCGTCGCTCTGCCGCTCCCGCGAGCCGCGGCGGCGCCAACCCTAGCCCCCAGCCTCCACCCCCCCTCCCCCTCCTCCTCCTCTCGCCGCCGCCGGGCAAAGCCCGGTCGGCGGCGGGGCTCTCTCTCTTCGCGCGCGGCCAGGGACGGTGCGGGGCGTCTCCTCTCGAGCGGTGGCGCCGGGCGGACGGGGGGCTCGGCGGCCGGCGGCGGCGGTCCTGGTGGCAGGCGCGGAGGGCTTCGGGGGGCTGGCCGTCGTCCGGTGGCTCGGCTCGTGCTGGGCTCCGAGCGGCCGCGCCGGCGGCCCAGATCTGCGAGCTCGGGGCGGCTGGGGTCGACCTGGCCGTCCTGTGCTGGGCGACGCGCCCTCCTTGCCCTGCTCCGCCCGTTCCTCGGCCTGTGCTCGCCGACGGCCTGGATTTGGCGCGGCTGGACACCGGCAGTGAGGGAGTTGGATGGCTGCAGCGGCATGGTGGGCTGGTGGCGGTGGTGGGCACCTGGGGCAGCGGAGGTGCTTCCGGTGGGTGGCCCGGGCTGTGGTGCTGGCGGCGAGATCTGGCGGTCGGGGCTCCTCTGATGGCAGCGGGGCTGACGATGGCGTCGTCGGGGCCCGTGCTGCGGCTGGTGGCTGGCGGCCATGGCGTGGTCGGCTCGCTCCAGATCTGCACGGGTGTGGTGGTGGTGGTGCGTGCTCGGCGGTGCGGCAACGGATATGGGTGGCGGTTGTCTTTTGGCGGCGGCTGCCTTGCCGGTCCAACCCGTGGGGCGGCGCGGGCTGAGGTGGCTCCGGCGTGGGCTGCGGCGGCCTAGGATGGTGGCGGCGCAGGCGGCGCGGGGCGGTGGTGGCGGCCGGCCTTCTCCTGGATCTGATCCGACGGTGCGCGGGGCTGGGCGGACTTCGCCGCACGCGCCTCGGGGATGGACCAGATCTAGGGTTCGTGCTCGGGCGGGTCAGTTTGGAGCCCGGGGCGGATCGGAGCGTGTGCTTCGGGTAGGCGTGGCTGGGCTTGGCCCGGGAGGTGCTCGTGGGCGGTGATGTCCGCCTCACGGGCACGGTGCTCGTAGGTGGTGGTCATGTTAGTGGTTCGTCTGGTTGCGGATCAACACCGGTGACCTTGGACATGGCGTCGTGTGAGCTGTTCGGTCCTGTGGATTGGGTTGGCTCTCCGATGGCCGTCAGCAGTTTCGGAGTCGCATACCCCCAGTGCACCGGTACTGGCTGGCGATGCAGGTGTGGGTGCTTCCGACGATGGAAGCGCCTACCCAGATTCGAGGGCTGATGCCGGGTGGAGTGGTGATGGTGTGTCGTCGCTCTCCCCACCAAGGTCGAGGATGTTGTGACGTGACCGACGAACGCTATCTGGCGGCATGGATGCCAGGGCGGCGGCCCCGGATGGTGGTTTACATGGTTGCTTTCCGGCAGGCACCATTGTGATGGTGGTGGCTCTCCCCAGGGTTGTGGGGCAACGGGTGGTGGAGCGCTGGGTAGCCTGGACATGCCTCCTTAGGGGCGATGTCCTGATCCGGATTTGGGGACTGACCTCCGCGTAACCCTCTGGCGGCATCGATGACACGGGCGAGTTGCCGAGCGAAAGCTCAGCGCTTTGGCGCCGGCGATGGCGACACCCGTGGATGACGTGATCTTCTTGAAGATGTCGTCGTGGTTCTGCTCTTCGTGTCAAGGTTCCGGGTGAAGACCTTGTCCGACTGGACTCGGCAGCGGCGACACATTGTGTCGTACTCCCTCTTGAGGGCGTTGTCGTGGAACTTAGGTGTGTTAGGGGGTTGCGTGTGTGGTTAGATCCTTCTATGCTTCTTGATGTTCGCGTGCGCCTGCCTGCGCCGACTATCCTAGGATCGGCTTTGTAAGGGGGCTACCCCACCACCTTGTATCGATCGGTCGTGTATCTTGTTCCGGTCATTTATCTATAAAGGAGGGTGAAATCCTGTTTTCGGAGTGTAATCATGTATGTGAGTGTCTGCGTTGTACTGTGTTCTCTAAAAAAACGAATAATCTGAATTCACAAAGTTAGTTCACTAGCCCATGAAGGAAGCAGAAAAAAACAAAAGGTAAAAGAAAATAGGAAAGTGAAAGAAAGAAAAAGAAAAAGGAAGATCGTGGTCGGCAGGATTCGAACCTGCGCGGGCAAAGCCCACATGATTTCTAGTCATGCCCGATAACCACTCCGGCACGACCACATTTTGATGTTTAACTTACTCACACCTTCTTCATAGTCCTTTAATCAGCTTGGAGCACATAAACAGTTTGAACCAGGCAACATATCACACAGCTGAGTGCCTTTTCTTTGGTTAGTTTGGAGAGCATAAGACGTTTGAGGTCAAATTGGAGGCAACATATTACACTGCCATCAATCAATCACACTATTAGCAGTACACTCTCAAACGTACACTTCAATTTGGAAGTGATCCGAATCACTCCTGCCAGTACCCATCAACTTTCAACATTCACAAGTAAGATCAGCTCCGCCCATGTCGAGAACGATCTCTGGTCGTCTTCTTGCCGGCGGAGTGGCCAACCATGTACGACCCGAACCCCCACACGGTGATCACCAGCGACAGTATCTTGAAGCCGCTCATGGGGTCGTGGAACCACAGCACCGCCGCCACGCTCGTCAGCGGCACCCTCACCGCGTTCAGCACGCCGGCAAGCACCGTCGAACCCAGGTACACCACGCCCGTCGCTCCCAGCACCCCCAACTGGAACGTTGCCGCCGACCACCCAATCACCATGGCGTACCCTGCCTCCCCTCCCCCTGCCGCCGTGAACGCCGCAGCCTCCCGTCGCATCGCAGCGAACCCTTCTGTCGCGGCCAGCCCCGCCGACGTGAACGCGAACGCGCTCAGCGACACGGCTGCCTGCTGCTCTAGCACCACGTGGAACCGGGATGATGAGGCGTCGTTGCCGCCGTTGCTGAGGTGTCTGGCGAACACGAGCTCCGAGAGCGCGAAGATGAGGCCGTGGAGCGCCGACCCGGCCACGTCAAGCGCCAATCCCAGGGCGTACTGCCGGCCTGAGATCCCCGGGTACCGGTCCGACCCCGAGTCCAGCGCGATGATCACCACGCCGGCGGTGATCACCACGATGGCGTTCAGCGTGGACAGGCTTATCCTGTTCTTCTTCCCCACAATAAGCCGGCCAAACACAGCAGAGAAGGCCAGTGAGGACGCGGCCACGAGGGACGCCGTGGACGCCGGCAGGTACGCGTAGGCCCATGCGTACATGAGGTTGTCGGCGGCGCTGAGGAGACCGAGCAGCGCATACCAGAGGCACAGCCGTGGCGGCGGTGGCCACGTCGGTGATGCCGTGCTCCCAGGGAGGAGGTAGCAGACGAGCAGGAGCAGCACCGGGATAGGCCAGCCGGCGACAGCCGACCATGACAGGATCCACTTGCTCTGGCCGCCACCGTTGTAGTAGAGCCGCGAGAGCAGGCTCGATGCCGGGAACGCCGTCAGCATCGCGCCGCCACTGAGCGCCAGGAGAGCCCAAAAGGAGGCAGGCTTGCTGCGGTACGCCGCCGCGGAAGAGGCCATGATCTTGGATGCCTTCTGGCGCACAGAGACGTTGTGCTCCGAGGTGATCTCCTCCGAGTCCGAGCCCTCCATTGCAACTTGATCTGGTGAAAACAAACAGTAAATGAAACTCCACAAGTTCAAATTCGGATATTCTGCAACTACTAACATACATCATTGCAAGTCAACCTCTGAATCTGTGTGGGTCAGCACAGCAGAATCACAGTACTGAGGCAGCAACATAACAAAAACACGCATAATTTGTATTTGTAAAGAAAAATAAAAAATAAAGTTCAGCAGGCAAACTGAAGCAACAGCTGTTAGGCTAGAATTCATGAAAGACAATTAATCTAATCAAACTACTAGATTCCCCAAACCATTATTCAGTAAGAGCAGAGTAGAGCATTATCAAAAAAAAAAAAAGAGCAGAGTAGAGCAGAGACACTAGCCCACTATACATACAGTACTGTTTCGAGGCAGCAAGTTCATTTCAGTAAGCAAATTAACTGAGCTAAGAGCTAGCCATCAGCTAAAATCCATTTGGCTAAGCCAGAATGCATGAAAGTTAATTACTACAGTGCCTCTATAAATTTTTACATAAGACGTTTTAGGATACTTAAGTAGTAACCCAAAACATCTTATAAAAGTTTACGGAGCGAGTACTAGGTAAATTAAGCTGTCTGAAAGGTTCTCCAAAATCCACCATAGCACGGCTTTAAATTTTTAATAATAAAAAAGATAAATTGTATTTGGTTCTTGGCAACCCCACACTCTACTCCACTGTAAAAGCACCACAACTAATGGGCAATCAACCCTGAATAACACGAAGCCCCAGTAGAACTCACAAATCTGGAACAAAAAGAACCTAATTAATCATTCAGCAAACATCCCTGCCGACGGCAACTCTCGATAGATTTCACCCTAGTCCCAAGATGAGGGGAATTGGACATGGACAGTTCAGTCTGGAGCCCTATGGATGGGATGGAGCAGAGAACCGAATCGGACCTGTGAGCGGGAGCCGGATGGCGTGGTGGCGGAGGCCATCGCCGCCGCCGCCGCCGCCGCCGTCCTTCTCCATCCCCTGCCGGCCGCCGGCCGGGGAGTGTGGGGTGGAGCTTGGGGCTGGAACTAGCCTGGCCCTTGGAGACAACAATGGCTCCCGGCTCATCTAGTTTCTGTGGGCGAGTCTTTCTTCATGGAGATGGATTGATTGGTAGGTAGTAGAGTCGGGCATTTGGTTTCTTCTTTCCTAATCTATTTCTGGAGGATAATGTGCGAGCGTTTTTCACATGTCTGAACCTAAAGAACGACTCTACGTGTTCCTCATGGAGAACGCACCTCTTCAAAATAAGAAAATATATATGTGGGGATGCGGGAACACATATTCTATCATAGCCGCATCTGTTTGTGATCAGTTTATCATATACTGTATTTGCTTAAGATGTGCACAAACTAAAGCTTAAAAAATTATCAAATTTCACATCCGCTTCCACGTCGTTGTCTTTCACCTCCATCTCCTCGGCGGAGTTGGCTGGCACTCCATCGTCGGCAGCAGGAGGAGGGCCGATGTTGAAGTAGTCGATCCCCTCTTGTTGCTCGCGGACAAAGTGACGGTTGTCTTTCACCTCGCGCTTCGACTGAATGGAGTCGAGGATCGCTTTATGTTCCGCCGTTGCGGGATTCGCCAAAATGGTTTCCTTGACGATGTTCCTGACTTGTAACTCCCTATAGAGTTGTCTGCGGCATGTCGTAGTAAGCTTATCCTCCTCTCCCTCCTGTTATTGCTCCTCCTCCTGCTCCGCCTCCTCCCCCCTGCTCCGCGGCCTCCTCCGCCTCCAGGCGTCGAGCCTCCTTCTGCTCCACCAGGATCTTCGCTCACCTTTCCGAAGTGAACATCTTGTAAGCGATGATAAAGGCCACGATCCAAGTCCGCCACCACCCCACACCACCCAAATCCCCCTCCAATTTCTCGTTGTCGACCACCAAATCATCCGCCTCCGACAACAGATCCGCCATCGCATTCCCCGTATGTGCCGCAACATTTGGTCAATAGGGTGCTCCCCACTATCCCACGACGGTGACGACGAGGAGAGCAAGCGGTGTGTCACCGCCGACACCAACCGTGGCCTACCAACCGTGGCCTAGGGCCGCCGTCGTCCCTCCTCCACCGCAAGATCGAAGAGTACGACCTTCGCTACGCGCGGCACTTCGAGGCGGCGAGCTCTTCCGACGCGGGCTCGCACACGCCACTGCCGTTGGCGAAGAGGGAGGAGGAGGAGCTCCCGTGCGCGGCATTCCCAGGGTGCACTAGGCCAGAGGATTTCATCCCAGCATAAGCGGAAGCAGTCACTGTGAAGATTGTTAGAACAGGGGGTTGCCGCCTCACGACGTGGCAGGAGAAGGCGTCAGAGTGGTACTGCGGAACCAAGCAGGAGAAGTTCTTCTTCAACCTCGGTTCCAACGATGAGTGAGCCCTGTCGCGACCCCCGTTGAGCTCCAGTGAGCCTCACTTTGGGTTGGTTAGGGTTAGGACGGTGACCTCGCCTCTAATATATGTTAAAATCACTGTAAAATCGATGATGAACCTCACCACCGAGTATTGTTTGTTCTTCAATTCTCCCGTGAATACTTACAAAAAATCAATTCAATTTATGGATTCTATTATGCCTGATGCAATAGTACCCTCTAAAAGGGGGGAAACTTGAACTACCTAAAAAGGCTACGGGGTCATTTAGGATGAGTTCGTGCATGCTGGAAAAATCTCATGCAGTTTACCAGAAACTCAAAAGTGAGTTGAATAGGGACGTGGTGTTTTTGCACCTAGGGCATATGCTCCCGATTTTTAAATTACATTTTTGAACACATTCGAAATGTTAAAAAAAGGATATTTTTTTTGGGGTGTACATCTTGATGTTTTATGAGTTCAGGAAATCGTTCGACAGAAAATCGATATATTTTGTGTCGTTTATAAGAAAGATAAAAAATCATTGCTAAAAAGATTTTTCATGAGATATTTTTTTATTTTTTTCACATAGTTCATAAGAAATATCGGATTTTCATGAAACTTGACTTGCGAGCATAGAATGTTGAAATGTGCATGCCAATTTTTTGTTCCAATTTTTTTAACATTTCAAAATATTATTTCAGAGAGGCAAGAGCATACACCGAGTAAGGATTTTTTGAGCTTGAGCTCCATGGTTCGTGTTTTTTGAAAAGTAAAAAAACATATTTTTAAGTTTTAAGAAAATGTACAAGTAAACATGGATGTGAGGTGTATAAGTGTGAAATTTTAGGATGAAATGCTTTGAAGTAGGATCTACACAAAAAGACAAATTCATGGTAAGAAAGCATGAATAGTAGCATATATTAGAAAAATCTTAGATTTGTTTTTCTTTGCACATCCCTCATTTCTTAGTTTTTCGTTCTGAAAGTTTACACATTTGTGCATTTTGGTTTCATCTATTTCTGTATTTATTTAGAATTTTTGAAAATGAAATCATATAAAATTTATGAATTTTGATTTTTGCTCCACGAAATATTTCATGAAGCTCGGTCTCCATTCACAATTTCAGATATACACCCATATACCAAAATTGAATTTCTCTTGAATAGAATTTTTTTCCCCCTCATGCAGCCCTTATGCATGCTACCAAACACTCACTCCCCAGGTATTTAGCAGCCCGAAGGACAACCCGTAGGGCCGGTTGGTGTTGCCCTTATCTCACTCTCACAGCACTACAGCAGTCCCTCATACTCTAGCTCATAGGTTTCTCAAAAAAGGAAAAAAAACAGCCCCCCGCTAGCTTTTCCCCCTTCTTGCTCCGCCTCCAGGCAGCTACTAGCTGGGATTACGGCCACCGGCACCGGCGCTTCCAGAGGTGAGCGGCATGGCCGGGGCCGGGGACGGGGCGGGGGCGGAGGAGGCGGTGGTGACTGAGAGCTTCGAGTTCGCCTTTGACAAGGCGGCCTTCTCCGACAAGAAGCTGCGGATCGAGGTCGTGGGCAGCGACGACACCCCCAGCCGCAAGCGCCGCCGCGAGGAGGACTTCCCGCCCCTTCTTTGCGCCGCCGCAAGTGAGCACGGTACCTCCGATAAATCGACCCCCCCCCCCCCCCCCCTACTTTGCGACGAAATCTAACCTTTACGCGATTAGGATCCGGATCTGTGCGATTTTCAGCTCTGTTTGTTACTTTGTTCGTTGGGGTTTGTGGTTAGGGAAAGGGAGAGCGAAATAGAGGGGATATTTTTCTTCTGTCAAAGAAAGTTTGTATTTCGAGTTTTACGCAAATGTAATCCAGGCGACTAATTTGTATGCAACACATTTTTAGCCACATATTTGGATGTAGCAGTGGCCTTCAAATTGCATCATATACCATTACTAAAAAGATTTTGGAACTTACGGATATGCGATGGGGCTGTAGGCTGGTGAGCTACATACTGGTTAAGTAGTTATGTGTGATTCATGTACCGTGTCTTTAGGGCTGCAGGCAGCCGAATGCTTCAGACTCAGATCAATTTCACATCTTTCACTAGAAAAGAAAAATGTGATTTGCTTGATTGCTGCATTAAATCTGCAGTAGGTGTATCTCTAAATGTAGCATCCCAAAGGTCCAATAGAAGGATAGTAGATTTATCTATAGAGTGGATGTGACCTTTCACTCCCCTGATTTTACACACTTCATCTATATTTATCTGATGGTTGTATTTTGCAGGTGATGATGGTGAGGGCATTGACTCTTCTTCTTCAGTGATGGGTGCACCAATTTTACGAGTCACTACCATGAATATCAATTCGGCGATTCTTGCTGCAAGAAGTCCTTTCTTTTTCAAGGTAATTTTGATGGCATTGTAAGATGCATTTTTTATATAGCCACTTCACACTTAGCTTTCTGATAAATAAGCTTAATGTTTCGTAGCTTTTCTCAAACGGCATGAAAGAGTCTGATAAGGGACAGGCAACACTTAGAATTGCTGATTCAGGTAACAATGTACAATGTACTCTTAAGATTCTTCATCTTATAATTGATGATTCTAGTTTAGTTCTGATTATATTGATATTTCTGTATTTTTAAATTTTAAAAATATGATTAGTGTAGAGAGGACTGTTTTGGAGTTAACTGCCGTACTTACTTTTACGTTGATAATGAATTGGTAATTCTCATTTACCTACAGACCATACCTACGAAATGGATATTTTCTTGATTGTTTGTGTGTTGTAGTTTTTCCAATTGATTATTAAAAGTCGATGGTCATACTTAAATAATTATGGTGGCATAAAAATAACTAACCCTTCTCCTTTGTACTCCTTTTTTTTTAGATTTATTGAACTGTTTCATTGATCCTAATGCCTCCTTGCTCTCATTTCTTACTTGGGACAGAGGAAAATGCCTTCATGGAGCTTTTGTACTTCATGTACAGTGGAAAATTGATACCAACAACGGAGCCCACTCATCTGGTTGATATCTTGATGGCTGCTGACAAATTTGAAGTCGTTTCTTGCATGAAACTTTGCGGTCAGCGGCTCGCAACCTTGCCTATGACCCCAGAATCTGCAGTGATGTGCCTAGATCTCCCATGTTCCATTTCAATGGCACCTGACTTGGCAGAGGCAGCCAAGAAATTCTTTGCTGAAAGATACAGGGATTTCCTGTCAACAAAGTAAGTAATCCCATTGGAGTGAGATACCCTTTCGTTTCCTTTATTAGTAAACATTCTTGTCACAAAATCATTATGTCAACTAAGTGATCCCCATTTGTTTTTGTTGCATTTCAGGTTCCAAGATGAACTGATGAGGATCCCTCTTGCAGGGATTGTAGCCATCTTAGGAAGGAACAACATTGGGCTTTTATCTGAAGAAGCCGTCTATGACTTTGTGCTCAGGTGGGCTGATTCGCAGTACCCAAATTCAGAAGAAAGACGCAAGATCTTGAGTTCACATTTACTTCCACTGGTACCACTAGTGCGAAGTAGGATCAGAACCATTCTAATTGATTAGCCGTCTTGTATAATGAACTTCAGTCTGGAGTTGGTTATCTTGGATGTGATAGTTCTGTAGTGCTGTAGGCTGGTGAGATAAATAGTACTGGTTAATGGTAGTTATGTGAGATCCATGTATCGGGTCGTACTTGTTAAGGGCTGTTAAGGTGCGTGTGTCCTGCTGTGAAGCGAAGTCGCTGACCTGTTAGTGTATACTTTGTTGTAAGTTGGCTGGTATATGCTGCTAAGGACCTCTTTAATTCGAATCTATGTTAGGTGATCATCTGTTCATGGTTATCTTTGGACATTTGAGTACGTACATCCTGGCAGTTGATAAATTTCTTTTAACAATGTGTGCTCCCTGGAAACAGGAACTTTAGAAACGTGTGACCCCAGGACTGACTCCTGCTGTATAGTTCAATGTTGACAAATACGTTGCTCTGCATACTAGGGATTTTAGGGTAAATGAATTTTCGAAAGTTTATGGTATTCACTAGTTTCTTTGGTAAGCAGAATAGATCCAGCCCCTTTAACTGAAGGTCGCCTTTGTTTTGAAGAATTTGAAGGCCACCTTCAAGTGCCATGTTATTTTGGTATATTTTTTGGTTGCTGTTGCTGTTCACCTATTAGTATTTCTGTACTACATGGTTAAAACTGGGGTCTTTTTTCTTTTTTTCTAAGTGGAATTGGGGTGATTTTTATGTTCCTTTGAATGCAGATTACTATAGCATTTGTGATATTAATACCACAGTAAAAAAATAAGCAGCAGCCTGAGCTTTCAGTTTCAGGGTTTCTGTTGGCATAAAGTAACGACAAGATGATAAGATCCCAGCTTCATCCCATTTTCGGCATGCTGGGATGAACCTAAATGGTTCGGTGAACCACCCCGCTTGGCTGGCGTTTTGATCTAAATACAACTGTCGTAAAAATACACACCTTCGTTGGATTGTTTTCTTTCCAATCGAATTATGTATTATGGTCAGTATGATACACTTGTAAAATAAACGCACTTGTAAATTTTACGTTCAATTCAAGCACGGCCATAGGCATGCTCGTGCACTGCGCCAAGGGGACCCGCTCTTTCCCCTCCTATTCATCTTGGTCATGGACGCACTCACAGCTATCCCGAGGAAATTCGATGAATGCAGGCTGCTCAAGGACTTGGGCCGATGGGGTATCAAGCACCGACTATTAATATATGCAGATGATGTCGTCCTCTTAATCTCCCCTTGTGTGGAGGACGATGTGGCTACCCGTGCCCTGTTCAACAACTTTGGTGCTGCTTCTGGTCTTCGCCGCAATATGGCGAAGAGCAGTGCAACTCTCATCCGTTGCAAGGTGGAGGAGATCGCTCCGACCTTACTGATTCTGGATTGTCCGGTGCTCCCCTTTCCAATCAAATACCTTAGTCTGCCTCTTTCGGTTTCGCGGATCACCAAAAGCGATTAAGGTGTCTTGATCAACGAAGATGAAGAATAAAGACTAATTAATGAAGCAAAACATTGAAGATTGTCATTTAGATACTTCATGGACACTAGGTCCAAGGTGGATTGGCAACAGCTGTAGGTCTAGGCTCCCGCCTAGATCCGTCTTTGGTGCGGCCGCCATGTCGCCCGGAGGCGTGTGGGGAGGCGGCACGATGCTCGCGATCGTCTTGCTGCGGCGTCGTGGACGGTTACCAGCAGGACGGCGTGTGTGCGTGGTTCTTCGTTGCCGTGCCTCCTTTTCTGCCGGAGGGGGTCGGCAGGCGAGCGGCGGCGTGGGGGCCTACCGACCTGCCCAATAATGGTGGTGGTCCTAGGGTTCCAAACTTCGCCAGGAAGAAGATCTGCCATGCTTGTCCTCTTTGATCTGGCCGGAGTGACAGGTTCCGGAAGGCTCCGTCGGTGATTTCCCTTGGGCATACGCCTGGAGATTGCTGGTTCAGGCGGGGTTCGGTCGCAATACAAAAAGTGGCGCGAAGCTCTGCTCTGTTGCCATCATGCGCAAATCCATGGTGAAGTCAGAGGTGAGAATGTCATGAAGGCTGAGATTAGAGGACTTGCAATGGTGATTGAAGTCTTTGCGTCGATGAGGAACTGGCTCGGAGTTTCAGGAATCGTGGCAGCAGTATGTTAGCGGTGACGACAACACAGATGAAGTTCAAAGTTCTACCTTTCTGGATGAAAATTCAAGGTCTGACCTTAATTGGTTATGCCTGGCAATGGTCTTGCTGAAGACATTGTTTTGAGAGCGGGGACTATCTTCAGGATGAAAATCCAAGGGCTGGCCTTAATTGGTTGTGCCTGGCACTGATTCCTTCTTGAAGGCGGTGCTTTTGAAGAATTGGACATCATGTATTGGCTTGATGGTGGTTGTACTGCTGCTGCAAGGATTATAACTCTGTAGCGGGACTTTTATTTTTTATTTTTTCTCTTTTTGTTTTGGTTGGCTGAGTGCATCCGTACTGCCTTTTGGGTAATGCGTAGTTGCAGAGGCCGGGTGTAATTGGTATCATTTCGATATTAATATATTCTCTTTTCCAAAAAAAAGGTCCAAGGTGGAACTACTCACACATCATCCGGGAGGCAGGCTTGGTTGATGAAGAAGCCTTCAGGGATGATTGCCCGCTTCGATAGGATGTCGGGACAGAACAGTGGGGCCTCCCGATCTGAGAATTATGGCGGCGGCGGAACGACGGAAGTTACTGGAACAAAAAATCCACCACGAGGGTTTTATGGAATAAGAACATATATAGGCGAAAGATGAAGACTATTGGCTTATTTTACACAGTTTGCAACTTTCCGATGCCGAAGCAGCAGACGCAGGATTCAGCGGTAAAAAGTGGATGCTGAGTTGCTGAAGAAGAGCACCTCCAAATTACCTGAAAATCGACGGAGGCTGTTTTTCAGAAGGATAATGAAGGCACGCAAAAGAGCAACCAGAGGGGGGCCACAGGGTGTCCAGGCGGCCACCTGGCGCGGCCCCACCTCTGGCCGCGCCGGGAGGGCGCCTGGGCTCCCTGGAGCTCTCCCGGCTCCCCCCTCTGGCCTATATACCCCTCGTCGTCCCAAAACCCTAAAAAAGAGTTTCCGGAGTTCCGCCGCCGCTCCGTGGCGGAAACCTACAGAGAAGAAAAGCCATCTTTGGCGGGCAGATTCCGCCGGGGAGATCACCTCACGGAAGGGGAGATCGTCGCCATCGTCATCACCATCGTCACGGGCATCATCGAGATCATCATCAACATCATCCCCATCATCAGCACCATCTCCATATCCATCCAATCTTGTCTCACAATTGCAACTCATGTTGTAATACGTACTATCTATCCCCTCTACTCTATCGGTGTTGATTACTACTTTGTGGTGAATGCTATTGAGTTTTGTTGGAGAAATATTATTGTGTTCAGATTGTTTATCATCTATTTATCCCCACTGATCATGATCTCTTTTATGTCTTGTGAGTAGTTACTTTAGTTCTTGAGGACATGGGAGAAGTCTAGTTGTTAGTAGTCACATGATGTTGAAGTAATATGTGTTGGTTGATATTTAAGTTGTGTTGTTATTTTCCTAGTGGTGTTGTGTGAGTCGAACACTCAACACTTCACCTTATCAAGGACCTAGGGGAATGCATTGTGTATAAATAATTCTTACGGTGGGTTGCCGGAGTGACAGAAACCTAAACCCCAGTTTGCACGCTTTTGCACAAGGGAACAATGGATCACCGATCGTATTGCTATGGTTAGGCTTTTGCCTTAATTACTATCTTGTATTTGCGGATGCTTGCAAGGTGTTTAATCATAAGAGTGCACTCATCTTAGTCTAGAGGGTGCACTAGCATAGATCCACCCACCAAACACTTATCAACACAGCACATAGTACCGATACGGATTATGGCGAAAGCACATGACTACCTCTCCCGTGTGTCCTCAAGAAAACTTTAGCTTTTATAAGTTCGGTTGCTAGGCCTCTCCTTTGCTTACAAAGGATTGGACCACTCTTTATTATCCAGTATTTTTTACTTTGCTCGTTTTTACTTTCCTGTCGCTTATACCAAGAAAACCCCTAAAAAGTTATCTTTCAGTGCTTGCAGTTATCTCCTTACCAAAGTCACTTGCTACTACCTTCTGCTCCTCGTTGGGTTCGACACTCTTACTTATCGAAAACACTGCAATAGATCCCATTACCTCGTGGGTCATCAAGCTACGTTTACTGGCGCCGTTGCCGAGGAGTGTAGCGCTACTAGTAAGTGAAGCTGGTAAGGAAGTTTTTATATTTTTGTTTTAGTTTTGCTGTTTCTGTTTTGTCCTTATGAACACCCCTACTATTGGATCATTGTTCTCGGGGAACCGCGGTAGCCACTCCTACCCCTACTGAAATTGTGCCTTATAAGATACCTTCTGGTATTATCGATTATGTCTTAACCAATCGCTATGCAGGAGACAGACATCCAGGTGAACACTTGCTATATTTATCACAACTATGTTCATTATTCAAGCTTGCAGGTGTGTCACTGGAGTTCGTTATTAAGAAATTATTCCCGTATCGCTCACAGACAAAGCTTCAGATTGGTATAAGCTCCTCGATAACCCACACTCTCTTAATTGGGAAGAGCTTAAGTCTCTCTTTTATACAAAGTTTTACCCTCTTCATGAAGTTTATCGAGACATGAATTACATCTATAACTTTAGGTCTCGCGAAGGAGAGAGCATCGCTCAAGCTTGGGGGAGGCTTAAGTCCCTAATGTTCAAATGTCCTATTCATAAGCTCCCCAAAGATGTTATACTTACAAATTTTTATGCCATGCTTTCTAATCAGGACAAGGAAAGGCTGGATGCCTCCTCTAGCAGGGTATTTCAGACAAAGAGCGTTGAAGAAAGATGGGATCTCATCGAAAGGATCCAGAAGAATACTGAAGATTGGGAAATCGATAAAGGTATTGAACCTGCTATAAATTATGAGCATGATTATATAGAGAGCTATGTGAAAACTGATTATTTCAATACCTTTTTCTCTAAGATTGGTCTGGATTCCCATCTAATGATTGATTTTTGTAAGAACTTTGCCTCTCATGTTGATTCTTCTAAGATGAAGAAGGATCAGTACCATAAGCCTTTCAAAGAAGTGCCTATTGATATTCACGTTGCTGATCATATTTTGCCTGCAGTTATATATGAACAGCCCCCTTTTCCTTCAAGAATAAGGGAGAACTCTTTTGTGACAGGCATCATAAATAAAAGTGAGAGAAGAACAGGAGAACCTGAGGACCAGATCAGAGTCGATCCTCAAGTTGCTATGGTTAAAGATTTAGTTACTGATGATGTTTCAGATTCTATTATAAATTTTTGTGCTGTTTCAACTAACATTGTCACAGCCAAGAATAAAAGCCCAATTTCAGGTACACCAGTTGTATCTGTTAAAATAGGAGATCACAATTATTACGGGCTATGCGATCTGGGATCAAGTGCTAGCGCGATTCCTTATTCGCTTTATCGAGAGATCATGACTGAGATTTCACCTTGTGAACTCGAAGAGATTGATGTTACTATTCATCTTGCAAACAAAGCTACTATCTCTCCTATTGGGATTGTGAGAGATGTTGAAGTCCTATGTGGAAAGGTAAAGTACCCTATCGACTTTCTTGTACTTGGTTCAGTGCAAGATAGTTTTTGTCCTATTATTTTTGGTAGACCTTTTCTCAGAACTTGTGGAGCTATTATAGATTGCAAGAAAGGTAAAGTTTTTGTTGAAGTCAATGGTGAGCCATATGAATTTAATTTTTCTAAGATTTCCAAGCAGCCTCGTGGTACTGATTTACCTAGTGATGATAAAATTATTGAAATTATTGCTTCTATTGCTATTCCCCCTAATGATCCTTTGCAGCAATACATGGAGGACCACGAGAATGATACTCATATGCAGGAAAGGAATGAAATTGACGAAATCTTCTTGAGACAACCTGCTATCCTGAAGCATAACCTTCCGGTTGAACCTTTAGGAATTCTATCCAAACCAAAAGAAGACCCGGTGTTTGATCTCAAACCTCTCCCCGATACGCTCAAGTATGCCTATTTAGATGAAAAGAAAGTATATCCTGTTATTATCAACTCTAATCTTTCAGGATATGAAGAAGAGCGATTAATGGAGGTACTTCGTAAACACCGCGGTGCAATTGGCTATACCCTTGATGACCTCAAGGGGATTAGTCCATCTATCTGTCAACATACTATCAACCTCGAGCCCGATGCTAAACCTGTTGTTGACCATCAACGACGGTTGAACCCAAAGATGATGGATGTTGTGAGGACCGAAATCCTCAAGCTTCAAGCTGCAGGTATTATCTACCCTATAGCCGATAGTAAGTGGGTAAGTCCAGTTCATTGTGTTCCTAAGAAAGGAGGGACAATTGTAGTCCCTAATGATAAGAATGAACTAATACCTTAGAGAATTATTATTGGATATAGAACGTGTATTGATTACAGGAAGTTGAACAAGGCAACCAGGAAGGACCACTACCCGCTGCCCTTTATCGATCAGATGCTTGAGAGGCTGTCCAAAAACACCCACTTCTGCTATCTTGACGGGCACTCTGGCTTCTCTCAAATTCGTGTTAACACCACCGATCAAGAGAAGACCACCTTCACTTGTCCTTATGGTACTTATGCTTATAGGCGTATGCCTTTTGGTTTATGCAATGCACCTGCTACTTTTCAGAGATGTATGACTGCAATATTTCATGGTTTCTGTGAAGAGATTGTGGAAGTCTTCATGGACGATTTCTCCGTCTATGGAACTTCCTTTGACCACTGTCTCCACAATCTTAATAAAGTTTTGCAGAGATGCGAGGATACAAACTTAGTTCTAAACTGGGAAAAGTGCCACTTCATGGTTAACGAAGGGATCGTGCTTGGACACAAGATTTCCGAGAGGGGAATTGAAGTGGACAAGGCGAAGATTGAAGCTATCGAAAGGATGCCCTATCCAAGGGACATTAAAGGTATTCGTAGTTTTCTCGGTCATGCCGGTTTCTATAGAAGATTTATTAAAGACTTTTCTAAGACCTCGAGACCCCTCACTAATCTTCTCCAGAAGGATGTTCCTTTTGTATTTGATGAAGATTGTAAGGGGGCTTTTGAAGTTCTTAAGAAAGCTTTAATAACCGCTCCTATAGTACAACCGTCTGACTAGAATTTGCCCTTTGAAATTATGTGTGATGCTAGTGATTTTGCTGTTGGAGCTGTTTTAGGACAAAGGGTTGATAAGAAATTGAATGTTATTTATTATGATAGTAAGACTCTTGATAGTGCTCAGAAGAACTATGCTACTACTGAGAAGGAATTCTTAGCAGTAGTGTTTGCTTGTGATAAGTTTAGGCAGTATATTGTTGATTCTAAAGTTATTATTCATACTGACCATGCTGCCATTAAGTATCTTATGACGAAGAAGGATGCCAAACCAAGGCTCATCAGATGGGTACCACTTCTTCAAGAATTTGATTTGCAGATTGTTGATAGGAAAGGAGCAGACAACCCTGTGGCGGACAATCTTTCAAGGATGGAAGACATACCGCATGATCCTATCCCAGTCAACGATAGTTTTCCAGACGAACAACTTGCCGTTGTTAAAGTACAATCTCTTTCCGATCCTTGGTTTGAAGATTATGACAATTTTATCGTTGCAAAGTATTTGCCTCCAGGTTTAACATTTCAGCAAAGGAAGAAGTTCTTCCATGATTTGAGGCATTACTTTTGGGATGACCCACATCTTTTCAAAGAAGGTCCAGACTGGATCGTGAGAAGATGCGTACCGGAACACAAGCAGAAGGACATTCTCAAGGAATGTCACGATAGTCCCTACGGAGGACATCACGCCGGTGAGAGGACCGCACATAAGGTTCTCCAATCAGGTTTTTATTGGCCTACTCTCTTTAAAGATGCTAGAAATTATGTTTTAGCCTGTGATAAATGTCAGAGAGTTGGTGATATTAGTAGGAGGAATGAGATGCCTATGAATTACTCACTAGTGATTGAGCCTTTTTATTGCTGGGGTTTTGATTTTATGGGTCCCTTTCCTTCTTCACACAAGTACACTCACATATTAGTTGTTGTTGATTATGTAACCAAGTGGGTTGAAGCAATCCCCACTGAAAGTGCTGATCACAAAACATCTTTGAAAATGCTCAAAGATGTAATTCTCCCTAGGTTTGGTGTACCTAGGTATCTCATGACTGATGGAGGATCACACTTCACGCATGGAGATTTTAGGAAAGCTTTAGCCAAGTACGATGGCAATCATAGGATTGCGTCACTGTACCATCCTCAAACTAGTGGGCAAGTTGAGCTCACCAATAGAGAGATCAAGTTGATCTTGCAAAAGACAGTTAACAGAAATAGGAAGGACCGGTCAAATAAGTTAGGAGATGCTTTGTGGGCGTATAGAACTGCTTACAAAAACCCCATGGGCATGTCTCCCTATAAATGGTCTATGGCAAGGCTTGCCATTTGCCATTAGAATTAGAGCACAAAGCTTTCTGGGCTGTTAGAGAGCTTAATGCTGACCCAAAGTTAGCTGGTGAAAAGCGTCTCATGAACTTGACTTCTCTAGATGAGTGGAGAAGTGAAGCTTACGAGAGCGCTAAAATGTTCAAGGAAAAGGTAAAGAAGTGGCATGACAGGAGGATTCTGAAACATGAATTTAATGTTGGTGATAAAGTTTTATTGTTTAGATCCCGTTTCAGGTTTTCTCCAGGTAAACTACTTTCCAGGTGGGAAGGGCCATTTCATATCGAAGAAGTCTACCGGTCTGGTGCAATTAAGATTAACAATTTTGAAGGCACCAAACCTCAAGTTGTGAATGGGCAAAGACTCAAGAATTACATAGCGGGCGACCCCGTCAATGTTGATGTAAATATAATACGCACAACAACTCATGAAGAACATGTTGAAGCCCTGTTTCAGACACTGACAAAAGCAGAATAAGAAAATGTATGTATTACGGTAAGGAAACATCGCGAACCGCCATAAAAGTTCCATATTTTGAGTTTTTACAAAATTAGGAAAATTCGAGGCCTAAGCGGAGCCGGAGACGAGCTCCAGGGGGCCCAGGCGCCCCCCTGGCGCGGCCTACCTCCTGGCCGCGCCGGGAGGCCGCCTGGGCACCCAGGACTCCGTCTCCGACCCCACTTTGGCTCGTTACCTCCCTTTTGTTGCAGAAATTTTTGCTATATATTTGCCCGGATCGTTCCGGCAACGTATCTCGCGATTTCGTGTGTTTTCTCTTCAATCTGTTTCTGCCAGGGTAAAAAGCTATTGTTAGAGATGTCTTCTTGTGGCTCAAGTGGAGAGGACTTCATGGGACGGCGTCTTCATGAAGTCCAGAAAGATCTCAACCAAGGAAAATACATAGATTGGGCCACGGAAGAAGAAATCGCTGCAAGGCAAGCGGAGATGGAGAGTTCCATGAGAAAAGAAATCAAGATTATTACCGCCTAGCAACCAGGGGGTCCATCAACACAAGGAGGAAGATCAATCAACCCCATCATGGTGGGGAGTGTCCAACCTTATTATGATCTTTCTCTTAACCTTTCAGGAATGATCCCTACACTTGAAGATCAACGTACGATTTCTACCATCTCCGAAGCTTACCGCATCACCAATCAACTGTGTGAAGATTTCCGTGTACTAAAGGTGCAAGTGGAGATCTTGGAGAAGGAAAACCAAACCCTTCGCCGAGTCATCAAAGATTTGAAGAATCAACAACAACAAGAATGAGGAGTAAATCTCCTCGGGTAATGGCATCCCCTCAGCTTGTTCCAAGCTTGGGGGAGTGCTCGGTATCTTTATCTTTATCTTAGTATTTTAGAGTCAAGTAGAGTCATATTATGTCTAGGGAGTTTATTATATGAAATAGGTGTTTGCATTGAGGTCTATCACTCCGTCTGTGGAGAGATTGTATCCGTGAGTGTGGAGTCGTCTATTATGGAATATTAATGAGAAGTCTATTGGTTCCCTCACTGCACTCGGTATTCTCTTCACGCAATCGGCATCATATGATGATTCTTATGGGGAGTATTGACCTTATATCAGGTATGGCTTTGAAAACTTTACTTAAATTCTGGCAAACATAGCTTTGGTCTTGACAACATGCATGTTTTCTCAAGTAGCGACATAGCCAAAACCTTTATGTTATTATGCTTGAAGTGTTATGTTGACAAGGAAGACAACTTGATGTGTTATGCTTACCTTAATGTTTATGCCTTATATGTTTTGCATCTAAATTAGCATCAATTGTCTTTTCTCTCAAATTCTTTGCTAGCCAAACTCTTTGTCAAGTAGATTTCTGCTTGTGCATCCATACCCTGAAACCATTACCTTCCATATGAGTCCACCATACCTTCATATTCGTGGTATTCCCCTACCACTCCTTTAAGTATAGAATTTATGTGTTATCCTTAAATGTTCAAAATCTTCTGTTTTGTGCCTCTTGTTTAGCTCATGAGGAAGTAGTAGGTAATTCATGGTCTTCTTAAGTTGGACAAGTTTTACCCCGGGATTGCATGTCTAATCTGCAAACCCATAATACGAGGAGGAACTGGCATGGGTGCGCCCAGCTCGAAAGATAATACAACGAATAAACCCTCCTTCACGCTTGGTCTATGAGAAATCAGAAACTTTGGCAGTGATAAACAAAGGAGATTAAGGGGATGTGATCGTCCCCACTTGGGAGCCGTTCCTCGAAACTTGTCCATCTTGAGAAGTAATTGAGCTATCTATTAGCATTCGTTGAGAAACTATGCACCACCCCAAAATCTATTTTTATTCAGTTTGATTTAAGGATAGCACATGAGTTTTCCCTGCTTGCCCTTAAACAAGGCTTTCTTCCACCTTTATGTTGAGTCAGTTGTCCTACTTCCTTCTTTTCCCTAAGAGAACAAACATTTGATGTTGATGAGGATTCATCCATATAAAGTTGCATTAAGTTTTGCCATGCCATATCCTTGTTGACATTATCTTTCGATAAGTAAGTTGTTTGCGAAAGCTTTTGCCTAGCGAGCATCTTCCTTTGTGTTAGCATTTGCACTTCATGACTATTAACATGTTCTTTCAAAAGCTTCAAATTGTTTTTAGTTGTCCCTTGACCAAGGTTATGTTTGCCATAATTTGATGAGTTTCCTCAGCCCTACTTTTGATTATAATTGTTATTACTTTTTCATAAGGGCCTTATGAGTTGAGGTTTCTGTTGAGGATGCTTGAGTTTGATGAAGGTGTTGGAAATATGCCCTAGAGGCAATAATAAAATGTTATTATATATATTTCCACGTTCGTAATTAATGTTTATATTTCTGTGCTATAATTGCAATGACCCTGACTATGAGATTCAGAAGAAAACTCACTTGCATGTGTGGAAATGTAAACACCAAGAGTTCCTGGTTTAGCCTCTAAGACCAGCTCATGTGCTAACTGATGATTACGTTTTCTTAATCATGGACATTGTTCTTGTAACAAGGATGTCAGTAGCAATGGGAACATATTGTTAGCAGAACAATGATGTTGAACCGACCCCAGTATTGAATGATATACTTAGAGATCACATCGTAACTACGTTATAAGTCATATCATGAAATGTTATCATATACGTAATTCCTTAGACCATGAGAGTATCGAGTTGCTTCACACAGGAAGACATGCTTTGGTTCTTAGATGAATCCTCCCGTAAATGGGAAGTAGTAAAATAAGTTCTGGGTATGTCAGATGGTGTGGCTAGTGACTGTGATAGTTCAAGAATGGGATTTGCTCCTTCACGATGAAGAGATATTGACTTTGGGCCCACTCGGTATGACGGTATCCGTTCAAGTCTGGCCAGACGCATTGTGATTTAATCACGGGGATACCGGAATACAATAACGAGAAATAGAGACAAACGATCAAAGAGGATAACGAGTGGCTTGTGTTCAAGAAGTTGTTACACATGGGTGCTAAACATCTCTCCTCTAACTTTGTCATATATCATGAAGCAAAGGGAATGGTACATGAATAAACATAAAGGTTCACTCGAAGTTTATTCGTGTATGTGCGGGAGTCAACATGGGTGTCCATGGCTCCGCTGTTGATTATTGGCTATTGACAAAAGGCTGTTGACCTATGTCCGGAAGATGTTCTGAGTCATGTCCGCATTATACCGAACCTATTGGGTCACACACTTAACGAGTAGTAATCTGTTAGAGAACTAGGAGATGAAAAGAGAAAGGGTACCGGAATTGTTTCGGGTGGAACCGGAAGTGTTTCTGGGTAGCACTAGAAGTGTTCTAGGTGGTGCCGAATGGTTTTAGAATATTCAAGAACGGTCTCGAATGATTCCGGAACATTCAAGAAGAGTCTTGAAGTGGTAACAAGACATCCATGATAATCTCGAAAGGTTTTGCAACATTCGGTAATAGTTGTGGAAAGGTTACGGAACATCGGGAAAATTGTTCCGGGACTTCCGGAAATGTTCCGGGAGGTTTCGGAAGGTTCCCGGGAGCTTATGGAAGTATCCGGAGGGTTAAGGAACTCTCCAAACCGCGGAAACCGACGTTAGACCAAGTAGGAAGGTCCACAAGGTCGTAACTCGGAAGGAAAAGGACTTTCCTTGAGTCCTAGGCCCAGACGCCAGGGTCCCTGGCATTTTGGACCAGGACGCCGGGGTCCACGGCGTTTCGGCGGGGAATCCGTGTTGGACTCCTCCTGGTGGCCAAAACCGACTTTGGGGAGGACCCTCGCCCAAGTTGCGACCCCAGGCTTCCACCTATATATACAGGAGCAGGGGCAACCCCAAAACTACACCAGAAAAGCCCCAAGGCTGCCCCAGCTAAATCCCACGCGCCTCTAATTCTCTTCGGGCTAGATCGTTCTAGTCCGGACGCCGCTAGGCTCTTCTCCCTCTAGTTTCTCTCGGTGGCGTTCTTCTCTGGATGGCGGAGCGCTGCTGGATTGCTACATCGGGATGTGTGGATACCGGTAGAGGGATCATACCTTTGATCCTTCTTCGAGGTCCTTCTTCTTCCTCGGAGATCTAGTTCGAGGGACTTGTTCATGGGACTCGATCGGGACGGATCGCGGGACGGTTTGCGGGACAGATCGCGCAACGGATCGTGGGACGGTATGCGGGATCGATATCCTCGCGGTTGGGAGGTCATTGAAATTCCTAGCTGTGGGGATCTGCACCAACGGTCTTCACCAACTCTACTTCCGCTACATCGGTTGGTGAGCCATGACCTAAAACCTTGTATGCAATCTTCTTGGATGATCTTGGGTTCTTGATTCGTAGGCCGAAATTTTTGTTTTCTACTACGTTTCCCAACAGAAGGAACCTTGATGCTTCTTGTCCGTATTTTATTTATCGACACTTCACTCTCTAAACTTGTGGACGGGTTTACCGAGCTCAGTATTCGCTTGGGGACAAGCGAGGTCTAAGCTTGGGGGAGTTGATACGTCCAAAATGCATCACTATTTTATATAGTAATTCTTTCGTATTCATTGATATATTTCATGATATGATGCTATTCTTATGTTGTTTTGGCTTATTTTACACAGTTTGCAACTTTCCTATGCCGAAGCAGCAGACGCAGGATTCAACGGTAAAAAGTGGACGCTGAGTTGCTGAAGAAGAACACCTCAGAATTACCTGAAAATCGAGGGAGACTGTTTTTCAGAAGGATAATGAAGGCACGCAAAAGAGCAACCAGAGGGGGGCCACAGGGTGTCCAGGCGGCCACCTGGCGCGGCCCCACCTCTGGCCGCACCGGGAGGGCGCCTGGGCCCCCTGGAGCTCTCCCGGCTCCCCCTCTAGCCTATATACCCCTTGTCGTCCAAAAACCCTAAAACAATAAGAGTTTCCGGAGTTCCGCCGCCGCTCCGTGGCGGAAACCTACAGAGAAGAAAAGCCATCTCAGGCGGGCAGATTCCGCCGGGGAGATCACCTCCCGGAAGGGGAGATCGTCGTCATCGTCATCACCATCGTCACGGGAATCATCGAGATCATCATCAACATCATCCCCATCATCAGCACCATCTCCATCTCCATCCAATCTTGTCTCACAATTGCAACTCATGTTGTAATCCGTACTATCTATCCCCTCTACTCTATCGGTGTTGATTACTACTTTGTGGTGAATGCTATTGAGTTTTGTTGGAGAAATATTATTGTGTTCAGATTGTTTATCATCTATTTATCCCCACTGATCATGATCTTTTTTATGTCTTGTGAGTAGTTACTTTAGTTCTTGAGGACATGGGAGAAGTCTAGTTGTTAGTAGTCACATGATGTTGAAGTAATATGTGTTGGTTGATATTTAAGTTGTGTTGTTATTTTCCTAGTGGTGATGTGTGAGTCGAACACTCAACACTTCGCCTTATCAAGGACCTAGGGGAATGCATTGTGTATAAAGATGTTGGGGTTCGGGGCAGAAAACACAATTTTTTCATAACCTACGAGACCCATACCCAAGACCTATGCTATGCTGATGCAAGTAACGGACAGAAATAGATCACATACCAGTATGTAGTCCGTTAAGCGGGAAACGTTCCCGCATGAACGTGGTTGGTGTAGTCGTACCGGCAATCCCCGATGCCGCGCAGATCCACGATGACTCCTGTAGCCACCCGATCCTTGCAGACCGATGACAGGATTACGTCCCCGTCGGAACGTTGCTGATGAAGACCTTGCGATACGACCACGACGATGAAGTAGCACCACAAGTGTAGTGCCTCGCGGGATTATACACATACAGTATACCCGACGTCCCTCCGGGCTCCGAACCAGTAGAGCAGCGGAAAGAAGATGGATTCAGATCCCGATTCCAGCAGCACGACGGCGTGCGTATAGTGGAGAAATCCCCAACCAAGTGTAGACTCCAAACAAGGGGAGTCCACTCGAGGAAGGAGAAATGAGGGAGGGAGAGATGCGAAATTATCTCAAAAATATGATGAATAAAAGGGCACCTCTACCCCTCCTTATATAGGCCAAGGAGGGGTGTCACCCCCCCTCCACTTCCGGGGTGGGACTAATCCCAAGGGAGGGGGGTGGCGCACCTATAAGGGGGGTGGGCCCCCTCATGGCGCCATGGCCCATGGGGGAGGACTCCCTCTCCCCCTAATGGGCCCTATGAGGCCCATGTGCCTTTTAATTCATTTTTAATTATATTTAATTATATTTTAATATTTAATTCAGATAATTAAATAATAAAATATAATTAAACATTATTAAATATATTTTGAACCTTTCAAAATACCCGGAACAACTTCCGGCCTTCATCGGAACAATTTCGGTCATCACCGGAACAATTCCGGTGTTCTCTCCAATTTCTCCGGTGATCCCGAATCAATCCTTACTGCGTCGAGTACCCTTAAGTGTAACACCCTACGGTCCGGGAAACAACAGACATGATCGAGACAATTCTCATTGATCAATGACTAATCAATTGGACCTGGTTACAATCCTTGATAGCCCCTCCGCTTCCATCGAATGAACTTCAATCGCTGTTGGATCCGTTAACCGTGTGCCTGTTCCCTTTGTCCTGTGGTACTTTGCTTGTCCGAGGTTTGATCATCGGTATCCAATATACCTAGTTCGTCCTCGTTCTCAACAAACAAGTTTACTCGTTCCCGTGATATTACAACTCCGTGACCTAGTCACACGTTTGCAAACTTTATGATGCAATATCACCGAGTGGGCCCAGAGTACCTATCCGTCACACGGATGGACAAATCCCGCTTTGATCTATTTGCATACTCATTAACATATCTATTCGGAATACCTGAAGTACTCCTTTATGGCCAGCATATTTCAGTCAGGCGGTGGGTAGCAAATCAAGGCATCCTAATAGACAGTAATTACATATGATCATTACGGTCTAAGGATCTGGTCACTACGTTATAGTTATCGCAATGTCGAACTATGTGACTTGATCACATCGCAACACTTCTGGTGGGTGTATGTCCATCATATCATTATCCAATGATACGACTCCATTGTCAACAGACGCCATTGTCTCATGATCAGGAAACCTTGATCATCAATCGCCCAATGGACTAGTATACTAGGGTTAACTAGGGACCTGGTTGTTTGTATACCACACCTGTATTAATGTTTCCGCTTAATACAGTTATAGCATAATATCAAACGTATTGTGAACTAATGGAATATGCTCGATAAAACATATTTTATTTGCCTCTAGGGCACATTCCCAACAAAAGAATGCTTATAGTGGGTTGCCGGAGTGACAGAAACCTAAACCCCAGTTTGCACGCTTTTGCACAAGGGAACAATGGATCACCGATCGTATTGCTATGGTTAGGCTTTTTCCTTAATTACTATCTTGTATTTGAGGATGCTTGCAAGGTGTTTAATCATAAGAGTGCACTCATATTAGTCTAGAGGGTGCACTATCATAGATCCACCCACCAAACACTTATCAACACAGCACATAGTACCGATACAGATTATGGCAAAAGCCCATGACTACCTCTCCCGTGTGTCCTCAAGAACACTTTAGCTTTTATAAGTTCAGTTGCTAGGCCTCTCCTTTGCTTAGAAAGGATTGGGCCACTCTTTACTATCCAGTATCTTTTACTTTGCTCGTTTTTACTTTCCTGTCGCTTATACCAAGAAAACCCCTAAAAAGTTATCTTTTAGTGCTTGCAGTTATCTCCTTACCAAAGTCACTTGCTACTACCTTCTGCTCCTCGTTGGGTTCGACACTCTTACTTATCGAAAACACTGCAATAGATCCCATTACGTCGTGGGTCATCACCTTGTTCCGGTCCGTTATCTATAAAGGGGGGCGAAAGCCTGTTTTCGGAAAGATGAATACCAGGGGGTGGACCCACCCCCAGGAGGCCAGTGGGCACGGCCCAGCCCTGGCTGCACCCCCAGTGCGCCTGGCCAGGGGGTGTCCCCTCTGGTCCCTGTTCGGTGTTTCTCGTGTCTTCTGGAAGATTGTAATTTTTGGAATTTTACTGAAATTTTCTGTGCATATTGGTTTTCACATTCTTCTACGATGCACAGACAATAACAGACAGAAATTGCACTGTGCACTGGGTTAATAGGCTAGTTCCCAAAAATGTTGTAAAAGGGTATGAAAGTGAAGCAAAAATATATAACAACGTCAACCAAATAAGCATGGAACAAACAAAAATTATAGATACATTTGAACGTATCACTGGCATCCATGATACTCCCATATGAATAATATCCGGCCTTCAGCACCCTAGCACACAGAGAGACTGGATGCATCAATAATATTCAAGCTTGCTTCGCTAGCAAGCCTTGGTTGAAGTCTTTCGGGTATTATCCCATGTAATCCAGTGCACCTTCTTTTCGCTAGTAGTTGCTCCCCACCAAAATTTTGAAGAGATAGAAGAGAAGTTCCCGCACATTTTCTTTGTGAGTTGGAAACAACTCTTGGTGTAAGTTGGTGTAGCTTGAAGGACATATTTGATGAGAACTTCCCTTATAGCCTTAGATAGCCCTTGACCCTTCCATCCAGAGACTTTTGCACCGGCATATTCATGCACATGTTTGAAAGTCCGCTCCTTGGACCTACCCACCACTGTTGGGAGTCCAAGGTACCTCTGATACGTCCCAAACGTATCTATAATTTCTGCTTGCTCCATGCATGTTTTGTGTGACTTTGCCATGTTTTGGTTGAACTTTATTACACTTTTAAACCAATTTGGACTAACCTACTAACTCAGTGCACCCAGTTGCCAGCTTCTGGTTTTCTGCTGTTTTTGTTTTTCAGGTTTTCCGGCTGATTAAAGTGCCCAAAAAATTCCGCAAAAATTATATTAAAAATCAGCGGGCAAGAAGCTTCCGGAATAACCAAGGGAGAGAGCCGGGACCACCACCAGGGAGCCAGAAGGGTCCCTGGCGCGGCCTCAACCCTAGGGCGTGCCAGGCACCCTCCTGGCTGCCCTGGGTGGCCCCTCGGCGCCCCCCTTCACCTATATAACCCCCTCGGGGTAGAAACCCCTAAACGAGAACTCTTTTTGGCGGAAACCTCTCTGTTCCGCCGCCGCCGCCGTTTTCAGATCGGGGCTGCCTGGAGAAGCTGCCCCGGCACCCTGCCGGGACGGGGAAGTGCCCCCGGATTCATCTCCATCGACGTTGCTTCCCTTCTCCATGAAGCGGGAGTAGTTCCCCCTCGGGGCTAAGGCTTGTATCTTGATCTATGTGGTTTCTCTCTCTCCCATGATGTGATCTTTGTTGTGATCATTGGCTATATTAATCTAGGATGATCCCATGATGTTTGCCCTTCTTCTATGTATTGGATTGATGTACTCAATTGATCTTATCTAGTATAATCTCCAAGACCATGGTGACAGCTGGTCTATTGCACATGGAATTAGAAGAATATTTTCATGAGTGATTTCCTCTTTTGTGTGTGGATTGAAGATTGAGAGTCTTTTGGTGCTTGTCTTTGACTATCCTTTAGATATGTTGTGGTGATTGTGGTACTCTCTTTGGATGGCCGCGGTGACATTGGGAAATCCATAGATTGAGAACTACGAACTTCGAGGTGTGCTTTTGTAGCCCTACAGAATTCTCATCCTCTCTTGACCACAAAGGAATGACCTCCGAGTACGTCTCCATTGCATGTTTTATGGGAAATATCATGTGATTAGACTATGTTAATGTTGTTGGGAGTTGCCACTAGTGAAAGTATGAAGCCTAGGCCTTGTTTCCACCTTTGCAATACCGTTTGTGCTCACGTTTACCACTTGTTACCTTGCTGCACTTTTTATTCAGATTTATATTACTTCGTTTTATCACACCTATCACCCATATTTTACCATCTCTTCGCCGAACTAGTGCACCTATACAACTCCTAGTTGTACTAGGTGTGTTGGGGACACAAGAGACTTCTTGTATCTTAATTGCAGGGTTGCTTGAGAGATACCATCTTCAACCTCTACTTCCCTGAGTTCGATAAACCTTAGGTCATCCACTTGAGGGAAATTTCTGCTGTCCTACAAACCTCTGCGCTTGGAGGCCCAACATAGTCTACAAGAATAGAGGCGTGCGTAGACATCAACCTCTCACTCGAAGCCTCGGCCTCAATGCCAATAGTCAGCTTCAGAGCATCTTTATCCTCATCCCTGCACCCCTTCCCAAAGAAGATGGATGATTTTTATAGAGTACATAACTCGCTGCCCTAAGGCCTCCTCATAGTCCATTAGAGTATCTCTCAATTTGCCTAGGTTGTTCTAGGGTCCCTCCAGAAACACCACACTATCATCCGCAAAAATAAGGTGAGTAACTGCGGGGCCAGTGTTCCAAAGCTCACCTCGCCAATGCATCCACAACCTGAGCTGACTTGAGGAGTGCAGAGAAACTCTTCACACAAAACAAGAACATGTATGATGATAGTGGGTCACCCTGTCGGAGTCCCGGGATGGGAGGAATGTCTGAGAGCTCCCATTAAGCTTGACTGCAAACCGAGCAGAAGTGACACACCTCATAATCATGTTAATCCACCCTCTCGAGAATCCAAAGCCTGGCCATCATTTGTTCAAGAAGATCCACTCAACCCTGTCATATGTCTTCATCGTATCCAATTTGACTACACACAAGGGTTTCTTCCTCTTTCGACTCTTGATCGTATGCACACACTCGTAGGCCACAAGGACATTATCAGAAATAAGCTTCCTCTGGACAAAGGCGTTCTGATCCTCAAGTATCATTACATGAAGGAAAACAACATGTAGTTATGGAATCAAAACACACATGAGTTATTGGCAAGTTTTCAAACAATAATATCTTCAAAGAACTCAAATGATTAGTTGACGATATAGTTGCATGAAGAGGAACCAACTAGAAATTATGAACTGAACAAGAAGGAAATGTTGATTTCATCATCAATGGTAGCAGTGTTGAGAACATAATTCATACTTCCTCCATTTTAAAATGAATGTTGTAAATTTATTTAGATTAGAATTTATATAGATGTAAAATTAAATTAAGGTACATTCATATTTAGATGAATATGCAACACTAATCTTAAAACGGAGAAAGTACATCTATGTTATTCGTATAATTTTATATATGTGTATATGGATTGTTTTTCTTATTATATGATGTGTATATTAAGGGTCTTAAATTTTAGCTTCATCCAAGGCTCTTAAAATCTAAGGATCGGCCCTTCACCGAGTTAATAAACGGGATGTCAAAGCAAATGGCGGCGGATCTTTTAGAAAGATCTGCCTCCTCGCTAGCCGTACAATGGCTATACCTGTTGGATATTTATCTGTGTGCATCGATATAGGAATCCTTTGCAACTGAGGTTCTGTTGCCCTCGTACCATTGCAACGGAACCCCGATTGCAAAGCATCCAAATATTTGCAACAAAGACATTGTTGCATAAATCCCATTTGCAACATGGATGTTGCTGCAAAGTGAATCTTTGCAACAAAGACGTTGTTGCAAAATCCCCTTTACAACATGGATGTTATTGCAAAGCTTACAGATGAATTGTCAAGTTCTTTGCAACAAGATCATTGTTGCAAAAAAAAACCTTTGTAACAAGATCCTTGTTCCAATGAGAAAGAAGGAAATGGCTGAAACGAGTTGTCGGAGATAGATTGAACTGCCTATGTCGAGCTATTCCTCCTCTGGCGATGGAGTCGTTCCTCCCCGACTCGCCGGCAAGGTCAGGGGCATCACGCTTTGCCGGTCCGTCATCCGTGCATCCTAATGTGAATGAATAAAGATAAATGAGAAGTGGAAAGGAAAGAACGAGGATCGGCGCTCTTGCGGGAAGATACTACTACAGAAATAAAAAGATAAGATTGTGACATGCTGCACAGCAAAGGTGGTCGGTCGGTCAGTCACAGTGGCGGCTCCAGGATATGGTGGCTGGGTATTCATTTCAAAAAAAATTGCTCTAAATACAATAGTACGACAATAATAATTTTTCAACGCATCAAACCATAATATAACATCCTCATCCTTTACAATATAACTGACACTATTTCCATTCTTCTTCTTCATCTAAGTGGCTAGAAATTAGCATTTGCAAATTAGATCAGCTACTTCTAATTTTTAGATAAGCAAAAGCGAACCAAATCAAAAAATGTGTGTGCTCTATACCTGGCCGCGACCGCGGGGGTGGAGAAGAAAGTGCTGGACTGCTGGGTTGCAGGGTTGGGCGGCTGTCGGCTAGCGAGGGAGTGCCGGCGAAGAGGGTTGGCGGGCGACGAGCGCTGACTGCTGGGGCGGGCGGCAGTGTCAGCGCGGGGGATCTGTCGCTGATCAAGTCGAAGCCATCAGACAAGGGAGTGCGCGGGAAGTAGCGGGCCCTGGGCCAATTGTATTCGAATAGTGGGTCGTGGGCCGTTTGGAGTGGGTGGGTGCGGTTTATAAGCACCGGGAGTCCAGTGGAGGGGGTATCGCTTGTAACGGATAATTTCCTGAAGCTTTCTTCTTGAATCGTCTTTCTCCTCTCACCTGCTCGTGCTGTCTCTCTCCTCTCCCCACCTACCCCTTCCTGATTCGAAATTGGTGGCGCGTCTCTGGAACCCTAGCCGGCGATCCTGGTCGGCGGTGAGGTTGTGACAAGCTGGTATCAGAGCTTTCGATTCGTGGGTTGATTTCGCACCGGCGCGTACCCAGCAAATCCGAGGCGAAGGTCGCGGACCGCTACGGCTTGATCTGCATAATTCCTGACCTGAGGTGGGTATGTGCCGGACCGCTGCAACCACGGCTCCCTTCAAGCCCAGCGCGCAGACGCGACACCTGGCTGACAGTATGGAGGCATTCCAGGCGCTCATGCTCAAGGAGTTCGCCGAGCTGCGAGCGGAGCAGGGCAAGTTCGCCGCGGTGGAAGGAATTGCGGATCGATTGGAGGCTCTAGATGGGAAATTGGCTGATCAGGAGCGTCGACTCGACCAGGTGCAAGTTAAGGTGAATCTCTCCTGTGAAACTCTGGGAAAGGTGCAGTAGGAACAGGCGCAGCAACAGGGAAGGCCAGATCGGTTGAATAATGGGGAGTTAGGCACGAATTCGGCGTCATCAGGAACATCGGCAGGGGTGTTAGGACCAGCCCCTTCTCAGGGAATTCTTCAGCTTCCTAGGGGAGGATCCGGTCTGTAGTCCTAGACTGTACCAGGTGCGCACACCGAGGAGATAGCTGGGAAAAGGAGTTGGGCACCAAAAATGGATTTCCCAAAATTCGATGGCACAAGTGTTCGTATCTGGATGGATCAATGCGAATCATTCTTCCAGTTATACAACATTTCTGAAGGTTTCAAAGTCACTGCTGCTTCTCTGAACCTGGTGGGGAATGCAGCTCACTGGTTTCAGGCGTTCAAACACAGTGGCACTTGGCCAACTTGGGAACAGTTTGCGACAGAAATTACAGGGGAGTTTGATGTGAATGTTCATCGTGATCTGATAAAATCGCTGCTGTTACTACGTCAGAGGGGATCAGTGGAGGACTATAAACTTCAGTTTTATCAGCTGGTTTATAACATCAAGCTGTATGAACCGCACATCAGTGACACCTTCTTAGTTACTCGCTTTGCGATGGGCCTCAAGGAGGAATTGCGAGCAGCTGTTGAGATGCAATTACCAGACACAGTTTCATGTGCCGTGTCGTATGCTTTAGTTCAGGAGGGCTTGCAATCATCAGGCATATCTCTGAAATCTGGTTACATCAGAGGACCGTACAACAAGCCCGACCGTCGTACTGAATTGGCTCCAGGCGAATTGTGGAAAGTCAAGCAACTGAAAGAATATAGGAGGGCTAATGGGTTGTGTTACAGTTGTGGGGAGAAATTTCTTCTAGGTCATGTGTGTGCTCTACCAGGAGCTCCTCCAGCCCAACTCAAGCTGACTGAACTATTGGATCCTCATGAGATCATCTCAGATGTTGTTCTGGATGCATTGTTGACCGATTCGCCAGATGAGTGTGCACAAATCTCATTTCAGGCCGTGTCTGGGGAACCTCACCCTAAAACAATTCAGCTTCGCGCATTGATTGGTAATCAAGTGGTTTTGATTTTACTGGACTCGAGAAGCACACACACGTTTGTGAATGCATCCTTGTTGGAGAGAATTCAGGTACAATCAGCACCAATGGCCGTTCCATTAGCAGTGAAAGTGGCAAATGGGGATCAGATACAGTGCACAGATTTTGTCCCTAGTCTCACGTGGTGGGTGCAGGGGCACAATTTTTCCTCGTCCATGAGGGTGCTTCCTCTAGGTAGTTATGATATAATTTTAGGTATGGATTGGTTGGAGCAACGAGGAGTTATGCAGTGTCATTGGCTGGAAAAATGGATTCAGTTCCAGTATCAGGGCACTACGGTGAAATTACAAGGTGTCGTACCTGAGAAAATTGCTCCTATGTCTGAAACATCTGTTGCTCAATTACTGCAGTGGGACAAAGGTAATGAGATCTGGGCCACAGCCTTATTGCACTATGTCGTGGTACAGGACAAAACTGACGTTCCTCCTACAGTGGACAAAGTACTCCAAGATTTCAGTGATGTGTTCAGTACACCCAAGACTCTTCCTCCTTCCCGGGACTTTGATCATGCCATACATTTAGTACCAGGTGCGGTGCCTGTGAACTGTAGACCGTACAGATATTCTCCTCTCCAAAAGGATGAAATTGAGAAACAGGTGTCTGACATGATTGCTGCGGGATTAGTAACTCCCAGCCTCAGTCCATTTGCATCTCCTGTACTCTTAGTCAAAAAGAAGGATGGATCTTGGAGATTTTGTGTGGATTACAGAAAGTTGAATTCTCTGACTATCAAGAGCAAATTTCCCATGCCCGTGGTGGATGAATTGTTAGATGAGCTCGCTGGCACTAAATGGTTTTCTAAATTGGACTTGACTGCTGGGTATCATCAAATCAGAATGGTTCCTGAGGATGAACACAAGACTGCTTTTAAAACTCATCATGGCCTGTTCCAGTTCAAGGTTATTCCTTTTGGCCTAGCCACTGCTCCAGCTACTTTTCAGTGTGGAATGAATTTCACTTTGGCTGAGTTCCTGAGGAAGTTTGTGTTAGTTTTTATGGATGACATTCTCATTTACAGCAAAACGTTAGAAGAACACATCACACATCTACAACTGGTGTTGTCTGCTCTGCGGAAAGCTCACCTGTTTGTGAAGAATAGTAAATGTGCATTTGCTCAGCAGTCTATGGAGTATCTGGGTCATGTTATTTCTGACAAGGGAGTGAGTACAGATCCAGCGAAAACCAGTGCTATGTTAGCCTGGCCGATCCCTACCAATATAACAGAGCTAAGAGGATTTTTAGGTCTGACTGGGTATTACAGAAAATTTGTCAAAAACTATGGTCTTATTGCTAAACCCCTCACATTGCTGCTACGAAAGCAGGCCTTTCTGTGGTCTTCTGAAGCTATGATACGTCCCAAACGTATCTATAATTTTTGCTTGCTCCATGCATGTTTTGTGTGACTTTGCCATGTTTTGGTTGAACTTTATTACACTTTTAAACCAATTTGGACTAACCTACTAACTCAGTGCACCCAGTTGCCAGCTTCTGGTTTTCTGCTGTTTTTGTTTTTCAGGTTTTCCGGCTGATTAAAGTGCCCAAAAAATTCCGCAAAAATTATATTAAAAATCAACGGGCAGGAAGCTTCCGGAATAACCAAGGGAGAGAGCCGGGACCACCACCAGGGAGCCAGAAGGGTCCCTGGCGCGGCCCCAACCCTAGGGCGCGCCAGGCACCCTCCTGGCTGCCCTGGGTGGCCCCTCGACGCCCCCCCTTCGCCTATATAACCCCATCGGGGTAGAAACCCCTAAACAAGAACTCTTTTTCGCGGAAACCTCTCTGTTCCGCCGCCGCCGCCGTTTTCAGATCGGGGCTGCCTGGAGAAGCTGCCCCGGCACCCTGCCGGAAGGAGATCACCCCTCCGGGAGACCATCCATAGCCATGGACGCCTCCCGTATGTATCGTGAGTACTCCCCCTTGGACCATGGGTCCGTGATCAGTAGCTATGTGATGTCCTCTCCCTCTTTTGTGCTTCCACTTTCGAGACCTCGTGAGCTGCCTCACATGATCGAGGCACTTATGTAATTTTCTGCTGTTGCTATGATGAGTTTGTTGGGATCTGATGGATTATGAGACTATGTTCAGATTGTGATGAGTAATATATTTGGTTTGCCCTTTTATATTTTGTTCTTGAGTAAATTCTTGCATGTTCTCCGTTGCAGTATTTGCTTTGGCCAAGTTATTTGCTTGCAAATCCAAGAGAGAGCGTTATGCTCGATTGTGGGTTCAGCCCCCTGATGTCTAGCTTGAGTGACAGAAACATGAGACTAGGGGATGTGTTGTTGCCACCAGGGATAAAACAACGGTGATTGTGCCTATTGGTGCAAGAATTGTTTACTTTACGCAAAGTTCTTTTAATGCAGTTCTCTGTTGCTTTGAGTTTACACTTTGGGTGGGATTCGCAACTTAATACCAGCGAGATGTTCTGGATAGATATCTCAAGGTGGATGATTCGTAGTAGATGCAGATGGATTTCGGTCTACTTACCTTGGCGTACTGCCCATTTCTTTTGAGCCCTTCCTTTCTTTGCAGCATAGTTAGCATTGCGGTGCCTTCATAATCCTGTCAATTGCCCAACTGTGATTTGTTTACCTCGCTAGCATTTTTATCGTCTTTTGGGAGAGAGACATCACTAGTGAAAATCACGGGACTTCGGTCCATCTTCATACCATTGTTCACACCCACTATTTACCTTTCTGTTTTTACTTTTACTAGTACCTTTTTATCTCTTGCGTTTGATCCTTTGTAAACGACAAGGCCGGAGGAATTGACAACTCCTCTGAACTCGTTGGGAGCAAAGTTATTTGTTTTGTGCAGGTCCACGACAACTCCACGCATCAGAATAATTTCTGGCACCGTTGCCACCTATCGTACTTATCGTTGAGTCCTACTGGAGACAAACCTTGGTATCTTTACTGAGGGAAATTACCGCTACGCTGCATCTCAACCTTCCACTTGGGGTAACCAACGAGGGGCGAGAAGCCATCAAGCTAATTTCTGGCGCCGTTGCCGGGGACTCAAAGGAAGTACAAATACGCGAGTCCTGATAACCGCCAATTTCTGGCGCCGTTGTCGGACTCCTGTATCAAAAATAGGGGAGTTACACGCTATCTTTTACCTTTGCTTTTTAGTCTTGTTAGTTTACCTTTCAGTTTTTACTTTTGTGTCCCTTATCAAAAATACTAAAAATACCTGTTACCTTGCTTGCTGATGCTATCTTTACCATGGGTGTTGAACCCCCCCAAATATGGAAGGATGGACATGTTTCACTTGGCTCGTCTTCGATCAATTTGTGCTCGCGCTAAAAACCCAACCGACTTGGTTGAGGGAAAATCATTGGATGAGCATGCTCATTACACGCGGCACCGCCTATCTCAGAAAGGGAAACACTTATGGGACCAAATACAAACTTCTAATTGCTATGGTGAGTGTTTATGCCACATTTATGATTTTACTTGCTGCTCTAATATAGAGCGTAAACACCTTCCTTTCCAGTGTGAGTTTAATGAAAATGAGATCCTATCTTCTTATGCCAAAGGTGTTTATGATTACTTTGATGTTGAAAATATTGAAGAGTTCTTTGCTTTTCAAGGTGCTTATGAGATTGCTTCTTTGATTGAAAAGTATTACGATACTATTCACAAGTCTGAAAACTTTGTTGTTCTTGCTTATTGCTTTGAGAATTATACTTCCAATGCTTATATTGAGGATTTTAAAAATAAAATGCTTGCTGCCCAAGAAGAGGCTAATGATTGCTATGAAGAGGAATCTTATGATTCCGAGGACTCACTTGATACTCCCCTTTCTGATGATTTTGATACTTGCTTTGTTGATGGCCATGATGCCACTATAGATGATGCTAACAAAAATGAACTCTCTATAGTTCCTTATGTTAAGCATGAAATTGTTGCTATTGCACCCACACTTGATTGTCCTATTATCCTTTTGAAATCTCCAACTCCGGAGAATTTTCCTCTTATCAAAGCTCAATGTGATGGGTTGCATTAATCTTATGATCCTAAAAACCGTTTGAAAACAATACACGTGTGCTTGTAGGTCAAGAACAATATGATTTATGTGATAGTTACACTCTTGATGTTGTTCATGATACTACTGAAAATTACTTTGAGAGAGGAAAGTATGATTGTAGAAACCTCCGTGTTACAAAAACACCTCTCTTTTTGTTGAAAGTTTTTAAGTTGTTCTTGTTCCACCTTCCTATGCATGCCACTTTGTGCTTCTTCGATTTATTTTCTTATGAGATGCCTATGCATAGGAAGTGGGTTAGGCTTAAATGTGTTTCATATTTTCTTCTTGATGCTCTCTTTTGCTTCAAAATTCTTATTCTTGTGAGAGCATCTTCTATAAACTTTCAGCCTAGCTAATGGCTCTAAAGAAGCGCTTTCGGAAGGCAGCCCGCAACGAATTTAGGTTTTTCTTTTTGCTTTTGTTCTGTTCTTAGTGGTCTTGATGATTGTTACTACTGTAGCAACATCATTGTATCTTTATTTTTCAAGCTTTGTGCCAAGTTTAGCCTCAGAGTGCTTGAAAGTTCAAAAGTTGGAGCTTGTTGTCCAGAAACAGATTCTGTCTTCTTGAGGGGAAAATTCGCGATAAATCACCAGATCATCTGTTTGATCTGAAATTTTATGAAAGCATGCTCCATACAATTGGCTTGCTAGCCCCTTTTCAAAAAAAAATTATTTGAGTTGCAGAAGTACCTCGAAAAAATTCCCCTTTCTCTGTTGTTCTGTTTTTCTCAGCTTCTGCCCCAGTTTTTCTTTTCGCAGTTTTGCAATCCTTAAGCTTGCTTTTTCTTTGCAAACTTTTTTTGGGCAGGCAAGAGAAACAGTAGCTCTTCCTGGAAATCTTTATTTGCAGTAGAGGAAAATTATTTTATTAGGGTACTAACCTCTCTAATCAGCCTACAATGAGTTATGTATGAAGGGAGTTTTCAAGTGTGCGATGGAAGGTGATGAAAGAAGATCCAGGAGTGTCAAACGCTCAAGCTTGGGGATGCCCAAGTGCACCCCCAATAAATATTCAAGGAGACTCAAGCGTCTAAGCTTGGGGATGCCCCCGGTGCATCCCCTTCTTCATCAACAATCATCGGTCTGTCTTTCGTTGCACTATATTTTTATCACTTCATGCGTTATGTGCTTTGCTTGGAGCGTCTCGCTCTTTAATTTTCTAGGTTTGTTTTGCTTTCTTTGCTGTAGTAACAAGTTAGACCCCAACTTACTCTTTTGTGTGGGAGAGAAACACGCTCCACTTGAACTAGAACTCCTCATAGGATTTGCATGCTTATTTCTTTTAGCTGTGAGTTGTTCTTTTTCTTTTCTTAGCTGCTGGTCTGTTTAGCTGTAGTGCTTTAGTTTTTCTAGAGCTTTTCTTTTCAGGTTGAACTTTCTATAGGTTGCATGTTTTATCTTGTTAGAGAGTTTGCATGTTGCACTGAGTTCTGTGTCTTGACTAGAAAGTAGGTAGTTAAAGTTGCTTTTCTTTTTGAAGTAGTAACTTGCAATAGTTTTGAGGTATTGACTAGAGTAATGTTTGAACTTTTGGTGTCAAGAGCTCTTGCCTATTAGTGATAGATGTCGTATTTTGGGCAATCCGTGTGTTTTTCGAAAACCAAAAACCCCTGTTGAGAACTCTAGCTACTAGATGGATCACTAACCTCTGGAGGGTTCGAATATTAGAGTACACTCACGTACCATGAGTCGAGGATGCGCAAGGATAACCAAACCCCCATACACTCCTCCTCGGGGTACCTGTCTCTTTGTGAACCTCCTATTAGATTAAGAGTTACCGATAATAAGTGCATGAGTTCTTTGGACTAATGTGAGTATTCGAAAGTTGACACTTCCACCTACCCATACTTTTTCTAGCCTCTTCGGTACCGTGCATTGCCCTTTTCTCACCTCGAGAGTTGGCGCATACTTCGCCGGTGCATCCAAACCCTTGGAATGATACGCTCTGTCATCATAAGCCTCATTCTATCTTTCCTCAAAACAGCCACCATACCTACCTACAAGGCATTTCCATAGCCTTTCCGAGATACATTGCCATGCAACATCCACCCTCTCATGACTTGATCTTCATGTCATACATGCTACTTGCTTGATCGATGAGCCGCATGCTAGTTGGGCCTTGCCCTAATCATTGCTACATGACACGCTAGTATCATTGCATATCCTGCTATCCTGGCAGAGGCATACATTTGCATCATGATTAGTTACATTTTCTTTTTGTGAGTACCTTTGTAAAGTGTGAAAGATCTCCTATATTCTTGTAAAATATAGAGTATTGCCCCTAAAGTGAGGAAAAGATCCCAAAGAGGACAAAATCAAAAGATCCCAAAGAGGACAAATCAGAGTTAAATAGAAAGAGCCATTGAGGCCACCAAAAAATAAAAAAAAAAGAGAAAAAGAGAAAAAGAAAAATAAAAAGAGAGAAGGGGGCATACTACTATTCCTTTTGAGAGATCCACACTAGTACTTCATCTTCTATCCCTTGTACTCCATAGAGATTATCATCATGCATATAACTATGTGGGGAACTTTTACACTATAGAACTTGGCTTGTATATTCCAATGATGAGCCTCCTCAAACGAGCTCTAGGTCTTCTTGAGCAAGCAAGTTAGATGCACCCCCACTAGTTCCATTGGAGAGCTTTTAGCTCACATGTGCATCTGTTGTATGGCAATCCCTACTCCTCACATCATATCTATCATATGGCCTTCTCTCGCCTATGATTGTCCTCATTGATGTGAGCCTTTCACACACCTTTTTGTCTTCCTCCTCCACCCTTTTTCTGTTTCGCCTTTTAGGTGTCAACTTTCTTGCTCACGCTCATCCATTGCATGAGTGCTCAAAATATCGAAAGGGAGTGGATCAGTTTGACTTGTACCTGGCTAGTGGTCTGGGGACGAGTCCAAATAAGAATCCAAAGGAGACTAAGTGTGAAACTTTAGTAGATAGTTGTTCTCAACAACCTTTTTTCTCTTTCTTCCCAGTCCCTTGCTTGCACGCAAACACCATCTGGAGACATTCGAGTCACGGACAGCAAGAGCTCTTGCACCTTTTGTTCTTTTGTTGCTTGTGTTAATGCCAATATAGACTCTTGCCTGTTAAGACTTGAATTGAATTGCATGCTTTGATTGCTTTACTTAACAGTCCTTATTTGGTTGTGTGGCATGTCACCACAGAAATTATGCTTGTTATCATTTACCTACTCGAGGACGAGCAGGAATTAAGCTTGGGGATGTTGATACGTCCCAAACGTATCTATAATTTCTGCTTGCTGCATGCATGTTTTGTGTGACTTTGCCATGTTTTGGTTGAACTTTATTACACTTTTAAACCAATTTGGACTAACTTACTAACTCAGTGCACCCAGTTGCCAGCTTCTGGTTTTCTGCTGTTTTTGTTTTTCAGGTTTTCCGGCTGATTAAACTGCCCAAAAAATTCCGCAAAAAATATATTAAAAATCAGCGGGCAGGAAGCTTCCGGAATAACCAAGGGAGAGAGCCGGGACCACCACCAGGGAGCCAGAAGGGTCCCTGGCGCGGCCCCAACCCTAGGGCGCGCCAGACACCCTCCTGGCTGCCCTGGGTGGCCCCTCGACGCCCCCTTCGCCTATATAACCCCCTCAGGGTAGAAACCCCCAAACAAGAACTCTTTTTCGCGGAAACCTCTATGTTCCGCCGCCGCCGCCATTTTCAGATCGGGGATGCCTGGAGAAGCAGCCCCGGCACCCTGCCGTAAGGAGATCACCCCTCTGGGAGACCATCCGTAGCCATGGACGCCTCCCGTATGTACCGTGAGTAGTCCCCCTTGGACCATGGGTCCGTGATCAGTAGCTATGTGATGTCCTCTCCCTCTTTTGTGCTTCCACTTTCGAGACCTCGTGAGCTTCCTCACATGATCGAGGCACTTATGTAATTTTCTGTTGTTGCTATGCTGAGTTTGTTGGGATCTGATGGATTATGAGACTATGTTCAGATTGTGATGAGTAATATATTTGGTTTGCCCTTTTATATTTTGTTCTTGAGTAAATTCTTGCATGTTCTCCATTGCAGTATTTGCTTTGGCCAAGTTATTTGCTTGCAACTCCAAGAGAGAGCGTTATGCTCGATTGTGGGTTCAGCCCCCTGATGTCTAGCTTGAGTGACAGAAACATGAGACTAGGGGATGTGTTGTTGCCACCAGGGATAAAACAACGGTGATTGTGCCTATTGGTGCAAGAATTGTTTACTTTACGCAAAGTTCTTTTAATGCAGTTGTCTGTTGCTTTGAGTTTACACTTTGGGTGGGATTCGCAACTTAATACCAGTGAGATGTTCTGGATAGATATCTCAAGGTGGATGATTCGTAGTAGATGCAGATGGATTTCGGTCTACTTACCTTGGCATACTGCCCATTGCTTTTGAGCCCTTCCTTTCTTTGCAGCATAGTTAGCATTGCGGTGCCTTCATAATCCTGTCAATTGCCCAACTGTGATTTGTTTACCTCGCTAGCATTTTTATCGTCTTTTGGGAGAGAGACATCACTAGTGAAAATAACGGGACTCCGGTCCATCTTCATACCATTGTTCACACCCACTATTTACCTTTCTGTTTTTACTTTTACTAGTACCTTTTTATCTCTTGCGTTTGATCCTTTGTAAACGACAAGGCCGAAGGAATTGACAACTCCTCTGAACTCGTTGGGAGCAAAGTTATTTGTTTTGTGCAGGTCCACGACAACTCCACGCATCAGAATAATTTCTGACGCCGTTGCCACCTATCGTACTTATCGTTGAGTCCTACTGGAGACAAACCTTGGTATCTTTACTGAGGGAAATTACCGCTACGCTGCATCTCAACCTTCCACTTGGGGTAACCAATGAGGGGCGAGAAGCCATCAAGCTACGGCTGCATTTGATCAACTGAAACAAGCTATGGCATCTACACCAGTTTTAGCTCTGCCTGATTTCTCTAAACCCTTCTGCATTGAAATGGATGCGTGCGATACTGGAGTAGGGGCGGTTTTAACTCAAGGGGGCCATCCTATTGCTTTCTACAGTAAGGCCTTGGGTGTCAAGAACAAGCAACTTTATATTTATGAGAAATAATTTTTGGCTATTATGATGGCCATTGATCTATGGCGGCAGTACTTAAGCAGAGGCCATTTCATTATTCGAACGGATCATCAGAGCTTGTGTCACTTGGGTGCTCATAATTTAACCTCTGAATTACAGCGAAAAGCAATGACTAAATTGGTAGGTCTCCAATTTACTATTCAGTACAAGAAAGGAATTGAGAACACTATTGCAGATGCACTATCCAGAGTGGCACATTTGATGTCAACTCAAGCCGTGTCTTCTCCACAGCCAGTTTGGACTCAGGAAGTACTAAATTCTTACACTGTCGATGTGCATGCTCAGGACCTTTTGCGGCAATTGGCACTCCAGTCAGAAGCTGTACCTGGTTACTCTCTGAAAGATGGGTTGATTTACCACAAGGATCAGATTTGGATTGGTGCTAATGCTGGTTTACAAACTAGACTCATTCAGGCCTTTCATTCTTCTCCGGTTGGGGGCCACTCAGGTGTGTTGGCTACTTATCACAGGGTCAAGCAACTGTTTAGCTGGCCACACTTGAAAACAGATGTGGAAAACTTTGTGAGGCAGTGTGCTGTCTGTCAGCAGGCTAAGCATGAACAATGCAAGAAACCTGGCCTCCTGCAACCACTTCCTATACCAGACGGGCCTTGGCAATCTATCAGCATGGATTTCGTGGAAGGTTTGCCCAAGTCTGACGGCTACAATGTGATATTAGTGGTGGTTGATCGTTTCACCAAAGTAGCTCATTTCTTGCCTTTGAAACATCCCTTCACAGCAGCATCCGTGGCTAAAGTGTTCCTGAACCATATTGTTCGCCTACATGGGTTACCATTCTCCATTGTATCTGATCAGGACAAAATTTTCACAAGCGCATTCTGGAAGGAGCTGTTCCGCATTTGGGGCACTGACTTACAAATGAGCATAGCATACCATCCTCAAACGGATGGGCAAACGGAGCGGGTCAATCAGTGCTTGGAGATGTACTTGCGTTCCGCTGTACATGACACACCTGCCAAGTGGGCGACGTGGATTCCACAGGCTGAATTCTGGTATAATTCTTCATTTCACTCTTCCTTGGGTTGTTCCCCTTACAAGGCACTGTACGGGCATGATCCTCGACCGGGAAATATTCCGAAGCTGGGCACTTCCCTGAACTCAGACGTTCAACAATGGATAACGTCACAAACTGATCATACAGCACTGCTGAAAGAACATTTGGCGCGTGCTCAGCTGAAATATAAACAGTATGCAGACAGGAAACGTTCTCCTAGAGAATTTGCAGTCGATGAATTGGTGTACTTGCGTCTTCAACCTTATGTGCAGTCATCAGTGGTCAATCTCCCATGCCCTAAACTGGCCTTCAAGTTCTTCGGGCCCTTCAAAATTCTAGCCAGAGTGGGTTCGGCGGCATATCGGTTGGAGCTTCCCCATGGCAGTCTCGTGCATCCGGTTTTCCATGTCTCACAGTTGAAATCTCACATTTCGGATTACACTCCAGTGTTTCAAACCCTGCCAGTTCCCGTGGACCTCACTCTTCCTGGCGTCATTCCTGAGGAAATTTTGGACCGCCGACTTGTCAAGAAGGGTAATGCTGCACATTTACAGGTCTTGGTGAAATGGACCTCCATTGCGGCGGAGTCGCCTACCTGGGAAGACTACAACAGCCTGCAACTGCGTTACCCGCGGGCACAAGCCTGGGGTCCAGCTGGTTCTCAAGGGGGGGAGCCTGTCAGCGCGGGGGACCTGTCGCTGATCAAGTCGAAGCCATCAGACAAGGGAGTGCGCGGGAAGTAGCGGGCCCTGTGCCAATTGTATTCGAATAGTGGGTCGTGGGCCGTGTGGAGTGGGTGGGTGCGGTTTATAAGCACCGGGAATCCAGTGGAGGGGGTATCGCTTGTAACGGATAATTTCCTGAAGCTTTCTTCTTGAATCGTCTTTCTCCTCTCACCTGCTCGTGTTGTCTCTCTCCTCTCCTCGCCTACCCCTTCCTGATTCGAAATTGGTGGCGCGTCTCTGGAACCCTAGCCGGCGATCCTGGTCGGCGGTGAGGTTGTGACAAGCAGCCGCGGGCGAACGAGCGTCGGGCGCCGGCGCAGATGGGTGGCTAGGGTTGGCTGCAGAATTAGTACGGCGAAGGCGCTGGCACTGTTCGGCTATTCCTGTTCGATGCGTGCGTCTCGCGTGGGCGAGAAAGTTCTGGTCCCGGGACGTGGGGTTGGGCACTTTGGCTGGAACAGTTGGTTGGGGTGCTGGGCGTACAGCAGTGTCACAGGCGGTACATGTATTAATATCATTTTTGCTCTCAACTTTGGGTATTCATGCGAATCAACCTGTGGTTGAGTTGGTTAGGTGGATGGTTGTATCCCCAGCCCACCAGAGTTCAAATCTCAGATTTGACAATGGTGCTCGCATTTTCCTGGATTTATTCCAGGGCTTTCGGTGATGCGCTTTCAGTGGGAGGAGACATTCCAGTCGAAGACGAGGTGGAGGCGGGGTAGGGTGTGCGTGTGTGCGTCATAGGGATGATTGTATACTCGTGTATGTGAGCGTCAGACTGTGTTCCTAAAAGAGTAAACCGCATCAGCGGTCCTAGTTCTTTTTCCGCATCTTCAGTTTGGTCCCTATTTTTTAAAACGAAATATCGAGGTCCTAAATCTTTTGTAAGTGGTTCAAGTGAGATCCTAATTCTTTTAAAATGCATATATAGGTCCTAATTCTTTTGTAAGTGGTTCAAGTGAGGTCCTATTTTCGTATTTACTGATTTTTAAATCATATTAATATATTCCAGAAATTCTAGAAAATATTTAAAACCTTAAAAAACATAGGAATTAAACCGTAAGTCAGATAAAAATAATTTATATATGAAAAAATATCAGAAAAAACCAACTAATCCGAATATGCCACCCACATACTTGCCACCCCTCTCTAACATATCAGACATGAAACTTTCCCCTTCGGATCGTCTAACCGATAATCACCTGGAGCTGGGAAAATATTCCCAGATATTTTTCCGCTCCGTCTAAAATGCCTAGCACTGCACTAGTTCACCCATACCCTAGCTTAACGTATTTCCATGTCTTGCATCTGTATTGGTATTGTTTGTCGTGTATTTATTGTTTCTGTCTAGCAGCGGTCGCAGGGTCTATCGGGAGAGAAGGACTGTGAAGAGACAATAAATACACGGCAAACAATAGCAACACAGATGCAAGATATGACAATACGTTAAGCTAGGGTAGGGGTGAAGTAATGCAGTGCTAGGCATTTTAGACGGATTAAGAAAATATCCGGTAATATTTTCCCAGCTCTAGGGGATTATCGGTCAGACGATCCAAAGGGGAAAGTTCCATGTCCGATATGTTAGAGAGGGGTGGCAGGTATGTGGGTGGCATATTCGGATTAGTTGGTTTTTTCTGATATTTTTTCATATATAAATTATTTTTATCTGACTTACGGTTTAAATTCCTATGTTTTTAAGGTTTTAAATATTTTCTAGAATTTCTGGAATATATTAATATGATTTAAAAATCACTAAATACGAAAATAGGACCTCATTTGAACCACTTACAAAAGAATTAGGACCTAGATATGCATTTTGAAAGAATTAGGACCTCACTTAAACCATTTACAAAAGATTTAGGACCCGATAGGATGTCGGGACAGAATAGTGGGGCCTCCCGATCTGAGAATTATGGTGGCGGAGGAACGACGAAAGGTACCGGAACAAAAACTCCACCTCGAGGGTTTTTGGGAATAAGAACATATATAGGCGAAAGATGAAGACCAGGGGGTGGACCCACCCCGATGCGGCCAGGGGGCACGGCCCAGCCCTGGTTGCACCCCCAGGGTGCCTGGCTAGGGGGCGGCCCATCTGGTCCCTGTTCGGTGTTTCTCGTGTCTTCTGGAAGATTGGAATTTTTGTAATTTTACTAAAATTTTCTGTTCATATTGGTTTTCACATTTTCTACGATGCACAGACAATAACAGGCAGAAACTGACACTGTGCATTGGGTTAATAGGTTAGTTCCCAAAAATGTTGTAAAAGGTATGAAAGTGAAGCAAAAACATATAGCAATGTCAACCAAATAAGCATGGAACAAACAAAAATTGTAGATACGTTTGAACGTATCACTGGCATCCATGATACTCCCATATGAATAATATTCGACCTTCAGCACCCTAGCGCACGGAGAGACTGGATACATCAATAATATTCAGGCTTGCTTCGCTAGCAAGCCTTGGTTGAAGTCTTCCGGGTCTCTGAACCTCATCCCGCCCTTGTTTTTTCGCAAACACATATTAGCCCATGTAATCCAGTGCACCTTGTTTTCGCTAGTAGCTTCTCCTCACCAAAATTTTGAAGGGATGAAAAACAAGTTCCCGCACATTTTCTTTGTGAGATGGAAACAACTCTTGGTGTAAGTTGGTGTAGCTTGAAGGACATATTTGATGAGAAGTTCCCTTGTAGCCTTAGATAGCCCTTAACCCTTCCATCCAGAGACTTTTGCACCGGTAGATTCATGCACATGTTTGAAAGTCCGCTCCTTGAACCTACCCACCACTGTTGGGATTCCAAGGTACCTCTCACTCAAAGCCTCGGCCTCAATGCCAATAGTCAGCTTCAGAGCATCTTTATCCTCATACCTGCACCCCTTCGCAAAGAATATGGATGATTTTTATGTTAGGGATCGGCGCAGAAAACAAAAAATTTCCTACCTACGAGTCCCGAACCCAAGATCTATGTTATGCTGATGTATGTAACGGAAGGAATCGGTGTTCATACCTTTGAAGACCGAAAGAGGGAAACGTTCCTCGAACGTGGTTGGCGTAGACTCTGATCCTACGACCTCCCTGTCGTGTTGAAGAACCTCTGACTATGAAGTAGCACCACACGTGTAGTGCCTCGCGGGATTACACACGTACGGTGCAACCGACGTCCCTCCGGGCTCCGAACCAGAAGAGCAGCGGAAAGAAGATTGATCCGGATCCCGATTCCGACAGTGCGACGGCGTCCGGATGATGGTGAAACCCCCAACCAGGTGCAAACAAGGGGAGTCCGCTCTAGGTCGGAGAAAAGAGAGAGAGAAAGAACTCAATGTTGTGTGAAGAAAAGGGCACCCCCACCCCTCCTTTTATAGGCCAAGGAGGGGGGATCCTTCTCCCCTCCCCCATGTGGGACTAAACCCCACAAGGGGGGGGGTTGCGCCGGCCATGGGGGGGATGGGCCCCTCCCTTGGCGCCTAGCCCAAGGGGGGAGGCTCCCCCTTCCCCTCATGGGCCTTTTAAGGCCCATATGCCTTTTTCTCCTTTTTAATTAATATGTAAATCATTTTTAATATTTAATTCTGTAAATTAAATAATAAAACATATTTAAACATTAATATATATTATTTTGAACCTTTCAAAATATCCGGAACAACTTCCGGCACCTCCCGGTACAATTCCGGTGTTTTCTCTCTTTTCACCGATGATCCTGAATTAATCCTTAATGCATAGATTGCCCTTAAGTGTGACACCCTACGGTCCGGGAAACAGTAGACATGATCGAGACACTCTCTGATCAATGACCATCGTGTGGGATCTGGTTACAATCCTTGATGTGCCCCTACCCTTCCATCGAATAAACTTCATCGTTGTTGAACCGTTAACAATATGACATGATCCCTTTGTGCTTCGGTACTATGTTTGTTCGAGGTATGATCGTCGATATCCAATACATAGTTCTTCCTCGTCTTCGAAATAACATGTTTACTCATCTGTGAATATTACATCTCTTGTGACCTTGTCACTTGCTTGCAAACTATTGATGCAACACCACCGAGTGGGCCCAGAGTACCTATCCGTTACTCGGATTGACAAATCCCGCTCTGATTTATTTCATACTCCTCAACATATCTACTTCGGAATACCAAGATACACCTTTTCAGTTACCATGTTTCAATGTAACGGTTAATGCACTCAAAGCATCCTAATAGATAGCAATTATGTATGATCATCACGGTCTAAGGATTCAGTCACTATGTTATTAAGTCATCGCAATGCTGAACTTATGTGACTTGATCACACTGCAATGCTTAAGGTGGGTGTGTGTCCAACACATCATTCTCCTAATGATATGACCTCATTGTCAATAGACTATTATGTTCTCATAATCAGGAAACCTTGATCATCAATTGCCCAATGAGCTAGTATGCCTGAGTTTAACTAGGGACCAGGTTGTTATATATCACACGTGTATTAATGTTTCCGCTTAATACAGTTCTAGCACAATATATAACGTATTATGAACAAACAAATATGTGACAAATATTTTTATTAATTTGCCTCTAGGGCACATATCCAACATTTTACAAGGTAACTCGCTGGCCTAAGGCCTCCTCATAGTCCATTAGAACATCTCTAAATTTGCCTATTTTATTCTAGGGTTCCTCCAGAAACACCACACTATCATCCGCAAAAAAAGGTGAGTTACGGTGGCGCCAGTGTTCCAAAGCTCACCCCGCGAACGCATCCGCAGCCTGACATGACTTGAGAGTGCAGAATAATCCTTCACACAAAACAAGAACATGTATGATGATAGTGGGTTACCCTGTCGGAGTCCCGGGATGGGAGGAATGGGTGAGAGCCCCCCCCCCCCATTAAGCTTGACTGCAAACCTAGCAGAAGTGACACACCTCATAATCATGTTAATCCACCCTCTCGAGAATCCAAAGTCTGGCCATCATTTGTTCAGAAGATCCATTCAACCTTGTCATATGTCTTCATCATATCCAATTTGACTGCACACAAGGGTTTCTTCCTCTTACGACTCTTGATCGTATGCACACACTCGTAGGCCACAAGGACATTATCACGAATAAGCTTCCTCTGGACAAAGGCGCTCTGATCCTCAAGTATCATTACATGAAGGAAAAAACATGTAGTTACGGAATCAAAACACACATGAGTTATTGGCAAGTTTTCAAACAATAATATCTTCAAAGAACTCAAATGATTAGTTGACGATATAGTTGCATGAAGAGGAACCAACTAGAAATTCTGAACTAAACAAGAAGGAAATGTTGATTTCATCATCAATGGTAGCAGTGTTGAGAACATAATTCATACTTCCTCCACTTTAAAATAAATGTTGTAAATTTATTTAGATTAGGATTTATATAGATGTAAAATTAAATTAAGATACATTCATATTTAGACTAGAAGGAACGGCGCGCTCTGTTGCGCCCGGCTATAGCTGTGTTCTTCACTTGAAAGCAGTTTGTTTTTCGAAGTAGAAAGCAGATTTTGATAATTGGAGTCAATGGGGTGTTTGTGCTTGGCCGGAATATTGTGTCTGCTCTAATTACTATGCTTAATTATTGTAATGAGTTAGGTGAGCCCCGTGTCTCCCCAAACAAATTGGGAGCAAAACTACTTACTCTCATAGCGAACATATGTGATAAACCAGTCAGCGGACGATCAGAGCAATGCAAAATACATTAGGTGAGCCCCTAATGTGACCACCAAAATGCACACACATATCATCAATCATCACCGCGCCCTAAATTTAAAAACTGGGTCAAATTTCATAGTCATCGATCTTGAAAATTTGATAAACCTAAAAGAAAGCAAAGTTAAAATAAATAAATGTAATTATAATATCTATTTTGGAGAATATACCGGGAATGTTTTACCAATCTTTAGAAGCAAGCTAGCTGTACTGAAACCTACTTATCAGAAAGAAAATCAGTGTTAGTAAGACAAAGATAAGTTACCTTTTCTAACATAATCAACCAGTTTCTCATATTTCATTTAATTTAAATGCACTGAATCAACTGTTTTGTTCATCTTGACATCTTTGTACGGCAACCAACCAGTACATTGTACAGTACCTTCCATTTATAATTTTGTATTGTTCGCATTGCCTGGATCATTACTTTCACTGACATGACACCGGCTGATCAACGGGCCCATACTAAACCAGGGCCACCCCACACATCAGAGTATCCTCTACATACACCGAGAGTATCCTCTACATAAACCAGGACGAACACATGACGGGGGTGCACCGTGCACACCAACATTGATAGCAAATTCTCCTCGCACAACCGGGCCCGGTCCAAACCGACTTGAGACCAATGTCAGGGGCAAGTGTGAAGTGTCGGCAAAGGTCAGGGGCCGTTCCTCCCCGACTCGCCGGCAATGTCAGGGGCATCACGCTTTGCCGGTCCGTCATCCGTGCATCCTAACGTGAATCAAGAAAGAAAGATACGTAAATGAGAAGAGGAAAGGAAGGCGCACAGCAAAGGTAGTCGGTTGGTCAGTCACATCATCATCAATGCACAATGGTGCTAGCACTATTTAGTATCCGCCCAGACGCCTCCATCGATCCATCATCCATCCCTTTTCCTCCTCCGCCGTCGCCACCGCCTCGGAACTATCGAACGAGATGTCGACGGCGGAAGGAGCGGAGCCGGAGCCGGAGACGGACGACGGCTACGGCTTTGAGAAGGTCTTCAACGTGGAGGCCTTCTCCGACAGGGAGCTACGGGTGGAGGTCGTCGGCCCGGACGACCGCGCTCCCCGCAAGCGCCGCCGCGAGGACGACACAGGTGCGTGCAGTAGCCCACACATCTGAACTAATAGCCTTCTCTTTCCTCTTCCTCTTCTCCGCGCGCGGTGTTAGTTCATTGCTTTAGGTTTAAGATTCTTCATCAGTTAGTAAACCTCCCACGAATCCGTCCGTATCCACATCCACATGGGATGAATTGAAAATTGAAATCAAATCTATCCAACACTGCACGAACCAGAAACAAAACTAACAAACCAGTATCTTGTACTGTGAGTCCGTGACAGGTACATCAGTTTTACGAGTCGAGACCAAACATGTCAGTTCGGCGATTCTTGCTGCACAAAGTAATTTCTTTTTCAAGGTAATTCTGACCGTCTTATGAAATTCATTATTTTATAATCAGTTAGCTCATCTTTCTGACAAGCTTCATGCTCCTAAGCTTTTCTCAAATGGCATGAAGGAATCTGGCCAGAGACAGGCAACAGTTCGAATTGATGATTCAGGTAACTCTAGAGTTTGTTGTACTCTTCGACTTCCTATAACTGATGATTCTAGCTGGTTATTCTGATTGTATTATTGTTATTATTATAGAGTGGCCTGTTTTGGAGTTACCTGCCACACTTTTCTACTTTGGTATCATGATATGAATTGGTTCTCATTACCCTTACAAAACTTTTGCCCCAAATAGATTATTGAAAGCCAATGGTCATACTTAATCATCTACGCGTAAAATAATAGCCATCCCTTTTATTCCGTATTTCTTTATTTAACTGTTACTGTTTGAGGTTTTTGAGCTTTTCTATCAATCCTTATGCTTCCTTGCCCTTGTTTCTTACTTGAAACAGAGTACAATGCCTTCATGGAGCTTTTAAAATTTATGTACAGTGGAAAGCTCACACCAACTGAGCCCACTCTTCTGGTTGATATCCTGATGGCTGCTGACAAATTTGAGGCTGTTTCTTGCATGAAACTTTGCGGTCAGCGGCTCATAGACCTGCCCATGACGGCAGAATCGGCAGTGAGGTGCCTAGATCTCCCATGCTCCATTTCAATGGCCGCTGACCTGTCAGAGGCAGCCAAGAAATTCCTTGCTAAAAGATACGAGAAATTCCTGTTGACAAAGTAAGGGATTGACATGCCTTTTATCTTCTTTTCTAGGAAACATGCTGACATTGCTGTCATAAAATCATTATTTGCATCATTTCAGGTTTCAGGATGAACTGATGAGGATACCTCTCACTGGGATCATAGCCATTTTATCAAGGAATCACCCTGGGGTTGCATATGAAGAATCCGTCTATGACTTTATTCTCAGGTGGGCCCACTTTCAGTACCCAAATTCAGAAGAAAGACACAAGATCTTGAGTTCAAGTTTACTCCCACTGATGCCACTAGCGCGTCGCATGGCCAATGCAATCCTAATTGGGCAGACACCATTTCTAATTGAGCAGCCATCCTGTATAATGAACTTTAGTCTAAAGCGTGAGCACTGCTCCGGGCTCGTCCCATCAGCACCGATATGCTCGCCGCCGTTCTATTGTGCGGGGCATGTTTTCTTCCTCTCAGCACACCGTAGAATGGAGCCTTCCGACGGTTTTGTCCTCTTAGTACGGAAGCTGGAAGACAAGAGGCTAGTGCTAGTGAGGGGGACAATGTATCATGAGATTGACGTGAAGACAACACCGTCGATGAAGTTTGCCGCCTTGTGCAGGCGCACCACCACCACCGATTGTAGACAACCTCTTGGATGCAGGATTCCTTGGCCGGAGGTCTTTGCTGATGACTGCCGTTTCTTCATCGACGGCAAACTCCATGTGCAAGTTCATGTGAAGATAACGCCGCGGCCGTAGTTATGCATGCATCAGCCGGCTAGCGTGATGTGCCTTGCTCAAGCCCCTTTTTGTTTTTGTGAGCCAGGAGAAGCCCCTGTTCTTGTTAACATATGAAGAAACCTGAACCGGGGCCGCTCTAGTTATTTGCTAGCATTCGCTCTTCTCCCTTTTGGTGACTAGAATGTAGCATTTTGAACATCTATGTTTGGATGCTGGAGGTTTCATTGTGATGTGCACTCTTACCAGACGCAAAACTGTCGAAGTGTGTTTTCGTATGCAGCAAAGTCGCTGAAGCGTTAATGTGCACTTTGTCGCAAGTTGGCTGATATATGTTGCTGGTGACATGTTTGATTTGATGGACTTGTGACCGTTATAATAAAGCATTATGAGATCATCTGTTCATATGGCTATCTTTGGACATTTTTCAGTTCATACTCATGGCAGTTGATAGATTTCATAACAATGTGTGTCCCCAGGACAGAATTCTACTGTGTATATAGTTCAATGTTGACAGTGATGTAGCTTTGCAATGTGTCAGCCTTTCAGATTGAGAGTTCACCTAGAAAGAAACTCAAGCCATGGGCGCTGGTTGTGTCATTCGCTAGTAAGAAGAAGAAAAATAAACAGGTTCTTAAAAAATGTAGGGCCGCTGCAGATACTGCTTGTTCATCACTGAAGTGCAATGTTCTACTCCCTCTGATCCATAATAAGTGTCGCTCATCTAGTACAAAGTTTGTACTAGCTTAGTACAAAATGAGCGACACTTATTATGGATCGGAGGGAGTAGCTAATAATCAGGATATAGCAGGTGGCAGGATATGGAACTAATGTAATTTTAAGTGACCGCTACTTCACATTGAGATCTTATAAGATGATAGAACATTCCATACAAGCATATGATTTTCCCAACTTGCAAATAGGGCAACGATGAATCATCCAACTTAAAAAACCTATCTCACCATTGTTGTATGTATGTCAAGGTTACATGGAATGATCAGTAAATACTTTGAACATTTTCTCTTTAAATATGGAGATGTTTAAAGAGCCATCACACGGAGCACATACAACAGACATCACAACACCCTTTGCCTTTTATCTCAAAACTCTCGGAACTAATATATCGAATAATACCCCACTATGATACACAATTTCTCTCCTTTGAATCCTCTTGAGTGCTTAAATCATGCCGCGGATGCAAAACAAATTAGTATTTCTGTACATGATGCATATCCAGACACCCACAAAATGCAGATTACTCTAGCATATTGATCTTAGTACAACCAAGCAACAAAATACAGTACTAAGTAGCACCTTGAGCTTTCATGTTCATGGTTTCCATGAAAGATACTACTAGAATGCATGAAGCTGGAATTTTAGCAGCAAGTGGTTCATTCACAAAACAAATACCAGTTCTTGAAATCAGACGCCAGAAAGAAAAAGGAAAATCTGCAACTTAGCATACCACACCATGTAAAATGGTCACTGTTCAGGACTAGCAAGTAAGAGTACTGTCTAAGGAAGGAAGATTTCAAAATGCTGATCACTATCACACCCAAGCTGAAGAGATACAATCAACCAAGCACATTTTTCAACTTGCAAACAGCGCCAAGACAAACTATCAACGCACAAAACCCTGGGATAAAAACCAATCTTACCACTCTCCGATGATATACTATCTATGAGAAAGTTTAATGGAATGACCAGTGAATGAATTGAAGATGTTCCTGTAGTTGCGGAGATGTTCAAAATTATAAGCACACAACAACATACAGTACAACATATGTTGCCTTTTTATCTCAAAATGAATATTGAATAGCATTAGCACTATGATACACAATTTCTCTCCCTCGAATGCTCTGCCCGGTTTAATGGTGCCACGGATATACACAGTGTATATCTTATATCTCTCTCAAAATCTGATGGAAAAAAGAATCACTTGGGGGCAATGTAACAAATTGTGCCTGTCTATTGTAAAAAAAATGTACACTATACAACCTGAACAGTGTGACGCAGGGAATCAAGGCATAATTTTGGAGACCCTATGTAAACCTGGTAAAGAAACAAGCAGGAGAAATCCAGTTTCTTTTTTAGCGCAAAGTCGCTGTGCTTGTGGACACCATCTGTTGTATGACTGAAAACAGGAATTGGTGTTTCTGTATCTGACACTGGGAAATACAGATTGATCTATGCTATCTACTACTCATCTAGTGAGAGGCTCAAGCTGCACCTCCATCACACCAGAAGGCCTAGATTCTGAACTCCTGGCAGAGCTGTCAGGATGCAAGAGATCAACCGTGTCATCTTCCTCGGTGTTGCCTAATACCCAATGTCCTCTGAAGCTTCGGTCATTACCTCTTCGCTTGACCTCTTTATATTCTAAGGACAGAGCTACAACTATGGCGGAGAGAACCCACAGCATCAAGGCCCAAGTGAGCTCCTCTACATTCTCACTGTCATACCTATGGCCTAGATGTTTCATTCCCGTGAAGAGTGCCGCAACTCCGACGACAATTGCTGACCTCCCTGTGATAACATGTAGGTACTCCCAGAGGACACGGTTTCGGGGTGGAACCTCCCCGTTAGCTGGCCTCTTGGGCCGGAAATAGGCATTGAGCGGCTGAAAACCTGCCAACAGTAGGGCCGATAAACCAAACTTGACGTGCACTGAATCAACATAGAAACCTCGGAGCTCGGCTGCAGCAAAAAGGACGCCAAGGAACATTATAGAGATCCCAGAATACTGCAGATAGACATGTATCTGGTACCACCCATCTCCTTTCAAGCTCTTCAAATAGCGGGCAGCCAGAATTCCACCAGGAAGCAAGATGCCCCAGGCCACAAACATCATAAATCCATGTACAGCCAGAACGGGACGCAGGTCTTGTTCTGCCTCAGCTGAACCTCTCAACAAAAGAACACGTATGGGGCGACTGCTTGTCACCGAATGCATATTAATGTCCGTCAGATCATCTCCTGACCAGCTTGCACCCATGGCCCAAACAACCCTGAGAGGTGTGGTTGGATCAATAATATTCTTGCACTCTACCTCCTTTCCAGTACAGGAAGGTTTGAGAGGGCGTGTAAACTCAAATGTAATAACGCCATCTTCTGATTTACACCTGACATAGGTTAAATTTTCAGATGTTGAATGGATACCTGTTGCACTCTTTCCATCAATCCAGTAAGTCTTGACCCTCCCGACTCCATCATTGCCTACCCAGCCAACGTAGGCATAACTGTTCAGCATGCCACTCCCGAACGCGACAGCAAGGTACCCGCTTTTCTTCTCACCCCGAGCTGCTATAGATATAGAGTCAGGGGACAGGGTCCAAAACAGAGAAACCTGCTGATCATCCAGTAGGACACTATTATTGTACATGTCACTGAGGCCTCCATCAACCACTTGAACCTTCCACCCCATCTTCGCTTCATACACCGACTGGTAGTAGACCAGATCGGGCGTATTTCTATCAGGCAGCCAAACCAGATCCGTGGGGGTTGCGGGCACACCATGAACATCAGGTCCACCAGCATATATGACCTCAGTCTTATTCCGCAGAGTGGCATTTCCACCAATGGGGTCTGAAGTGATATACAGCGCCACATCATGCCCAGCCTGCACCGAGAACGTCACCGGCACACCCCTCTCGACCTTGAGCAGTGGTGCCTCCTTCTTGTTGATGTAGATGACCTTGTCAGGGTTCGGTGGGTTTGGGTAGCGCAATGCTGGAGCGGATGTCACGACCAGCGGTGTCTTCCCGTCGGCGATAATCCTGTCCTGGTCTTGCTTATTGTCAGCATCCAACGGTCCAAGGCAACTGTCCATCGCCTCGGACAGATTGACCCTCATCAACCCAAAGGTTTCGTCCCTCGGAGCACCATGGTTCTGCGGGAGGTAGTGCGGGCGCAGGGTGTCGGGCGGACGCAGCTTTCCGAGCGCCCAGACCACAGCCATCTCGTCGGCAGCACCAACAGGCACATCATACTTGTCGTCCTCGCTGTTGAGCTTCCTCGTGTACCTGACGAAGGACACGCCGTCGCGCCGGTGCCCGTAAACCAGCCTGGAATCGTTCGTCCCACCGTCATAGGCGCTGTCCGGGCACACCCCGGAGACTGGCAGGTCGTCCTTCCCCATGGTGCACTCGCTGTAGTCGGTAATGTAGTAGTCCTCGGCGAAGGGCATGCCTTCCTCGGTGAAGCCGGCGACGACAACGTCGGAGCGGACCATGGCGGGGGAGTTGGCCTTGGGGTCGGCCCACCCGAACGCCATGTAGTACTCGGAGCCAACCGCGGCCTCGAGTCCGATGTCGACCTTGCCGGCCGTCTTGTTCAGCGTCCACCGGAGCCGGTACGCGCCGGAGAGCTGGACGCAGTTCTCGAACATGGTAGGCGCGGCGATCCGGCGGGCGGCGGTGGAGTTGGAGGTGGAGTTGGAGGAGGAGTTGGTGGATGAATTGGGGGAGAGGAAGACGTGGCCGAGGTCGGAGGAGGCGTCGGGGTCGAAGACGGCGAGGAGGGGCGGCAGGGGCGCGGAGAAGGGGAGGCGGAGCGTGGCGTTGCGGAAGGTGGAGTTGAGCGGGAGCGGGGAGAAGGGGCGGCCGGCGGCGAGGGCGGCGAGGGAGGGCCCCTCGGCGGCCCAGAAGCGCGCGGAGGGGGAGGCGGCGAGGAGGTCGAAGCGGGTGAGGTGGAGCGCGCATGCGCCGGTGGGGTCGAGGCGCACCGTGCCCCGCAGCTGGTGCTGCAGCATGGTGAGGTCCGCCGCGAAGCCCGCCGTCAGGTTCGTGTGGCGGCACGCGGCCGCGGCGGCCGGCAGGAGCGCGAGGCAGGCGAGGAGGGAGAGGAGGGGGGCGGTGGCGGAGGCGGAGGCGCGGGCCATGGGATCGCCCGGCGGCCCGCCAAGCGGCGGTGGATCGAGATCTGGGCCGGCGGGGCGGCGGGGGTTGGGATCTGGGGGGAGTGGAGGTTGGAGTGGGGTTCGATGGGAGGAGGAGGCCGGGCGGACGGCGAGACGGTGGCGTGCGTCGGAGGGAAGGGGAGCGGGGGCGGCGGGATATTGGGGGGATGCGACCGCCGCAGTTTGGTGGTGTGGCGGTGGCGAGGCGACTGGGCCGGTGCGGTGCTGGTGGTGGTGGTGGTGTGGTAGGGAGGGAAGCACCAGCGGCTGCCTACAACTGTGTCGGTCACTGGCAGGTGGTCCTTCCCGCAGACCCCACGTGCTAGAGACGCAAGAACGTGCCCCTTTTGTCAAAGAAACCAGAAGAGAGAGTAGGCCGCGTGTCATCTTGTCCAAGCCGGAAAAGAAAAGCCAGCATTTACGGCATCTCCACCCGTTCGCCCAAGGCGATTTTCGGCGCTATTTTAGCACCGCTTGGGGGTCATTCGACGGCGATATTGGATTGGGGGGACCGGCTACCCAGCCGCGGTCCCAAGATATCCCCCAAGTTCGCCAAATTTCGACCAATTTTAAGTAAATTTGGGCCAAACCAAGTAAACTTAGACCAACTTTGACCGGTTTCATTAAAGTTCGGGCATATTTTACATAAACGACGAAAAATAAAATAAAAACTAGCCTAGGGCGTTAGTCGTTCCTTGCCCACGCCAGCTGGGCGTCGAGCTCCTCCTCCTCGTCGTCGTCGTCGGCCGTCAGTGGAGGCGGAGGCGGGGCGACTTCCTTGCCCTTCTTCCCGAGAATGGAGCCGAGAAGGCCACGGCGCTTTGGCTGCGGCGACGGGGTGCCGATGGTGACGCCACAGCTGAGGCGACCGGAAGGCGCCGGGGTGGGCTCCTTCTTCACCTCCAGCTTCACCGGGGTGAAGAACTGTGACGGCGAGAATGCCGACCCCGATGAATGGGAGCCGGTGGAGCGCGAAGGCCGGCCGCCGGAGGAGGAAGAAGAGCCGTCGTCGTCGCGCGGCAGGGTCGCCCACATCGGCGTGGCGCAGCTGTAGGAGCGGCGGGCGGCCCCGTAGCCCAGCAGTGGGTAATCGAGACGCGGCGTGTTGCCGTTCTCGATGTATCGCATCACGTACTCCAGCGTGCGGCCCTGCGCGCTTCACCACCGGAGTCGCCCGTCGCGTTTGTTGCGACCGACAACCAGCGTCAGGCCGTTGGTGGAGGCGACGGCCTGGGCTCGCCAGGAGGTGAAGTATGCCTCCCAGGCCGGCGTGTTGTTGGGCGCGTTGTCGGGGTCGGCGCGCTCTGCCGCCGTCATCGTAGCACGAACGGCGTCCACCTCCCGGCGAAATGCGCCGGTGCCCACCAGAGGCACTGGAGGCACCGGCACCCCGCCGGCGGATAGCACCCACCCGTGGGGTGGCCTGGTGTCCGGCGGGCATGGGGTAGCCGGCCTGCGCGAGGAGGAGCGCCTCCATCTGCGACAGGTTGCGGCTCCTGAAGCCGTTGCGGGCGAGGTTGTCGTCGGCCATGGCGATCGAGGAGAGCTCGAGAAGAGAAGGCGAGAGGAGAGCTCGAGATGAGGATGTGCGGCTAGAGCGCCCCAGCGAGCCCCTTTTTATAGCGGGGAAGACCGCTAACAGACGGCGGGACACGCGGCGGCGCGGTCGACGGACCGTTGGGTATCTCAACGCGCCGCATTGATGCTCTCTGCGGCGATTGGACTCGTCACCGGCGCCGCATTGATTCACTGCGGCGGCTGCAGGTGCGGGGAAGCCGAGGCGAGAGGATGACGACGACGCGTGTTCACACGCCGACAGGTGGGGCGCGCGAAATCGCGCGCGCTTTCCTTTCATCCGGCGACCCAAAGCGACCCCCGGCGCGACAGGTTTGGCTTGGGATCGCCGGACTCAATTTCGGCCCAATCCGACGCTATTTGGGCTCTTGGGGGCGCGGCTGGGCGATTTTCCTCCACCCGGCGTTATTTTCGCCGTCTTGGGGGCCTCTTGGGGGCGCGGCTGGAGATGCTCTTATTACCAATGAGAGACCTCAAACCACTGTTTAAAACACCGGACAGAACCGGTGGTCAGATCGCACAAAAAATCAGAACCGCATACCTTGATCGTCTTTAAAGTGTATTGAATCGTTCGAGCAATCGAACCAAAAAAAATTAGTTGATTTAAAAAAGAATCAGCGAACCAAATGGTTCATAGAAAACCGCTGGCTTGATGTCGTTTTCTGAAAAAGCCTCTCATTCGACTCGTTTTCATGCAGCATGGGGTAGCATCAGAAAAGGAAGAAAATCCCTCTTTTACTAGGGTTTAGGTATAATTGGGAGAGCTCCTCACGATTTCATCCAAAGACAAACCTTATCGAGCGCAAATGCCCCCTCCGGCGCCACCCTTGCTGAGCAACATGTTGCAGTGATGCCACCTTTCCCTCGTTGCTTCGCTCGGCGGTGAGCAACATCGTCCTACTCCACCTTTGTTGACAACTGGGGAGAGGGGTCAACACCGCCTGGTAAGACTGGTCCAACCCAACTACAATCTCCCTCCACTTCAGTCAAATCGACTAGTCCTCTCTCTGGTTCCTCCCTCTGTTCTAGATTTCAGAACAGGAGCAACCGAGCAAGAGGACCAGGACAACCTACGATCATATTTTTATCATTACATATTCGTTTTATTGCTTTAAAACAACAATCGAACCGATAAAAATCTGAACCGACAGCCTTGCCAGTCCGGTTATCGGTTCCTTTTTTTAAACTATGCCTCAAACCCTTCCAATATGATTCGAACTTATTGCCGAGTCACCGTTTGGATAAAATAATAACATTCAATCGTATCTCGTAAAGTCAATCCAAATGTTTAGGTTGATTGGGTTGAAATGGGGACGCTTGGACTGTCACGTCAGGTTCGAGCCCATCAAATCAATCGCCCTTCTTCCGCGTTCATCCTTCATTTTTCACGTTTGTGTTATCGCCTTCCTCCATCCTTGCTTCCATCCATGTTGTTGCCCCTGCCCGCCTTCATAGATGTCAACATCGATTCCCCTGTCTACCACCGTCGACATGGATGATGCCTTGATGGGGGTCTGTATCGCTCCTGACTACCGTCTCTTGCAAAGCGGAGAACGTCGCTCGAAGGTAGCAACAGGGGCTTCCATGATGAAGAGGGCATGTGCATAGATGGTTGTTGATGAGTACATGGTTGGTGATGAGGACACCACCATCGATTCATCTACTGTGCTCGCGGTAAGGAATAACCCATCGACACTGTCAGACTCCTAGTGGTCGGCCATCCTAGAAGACAACACAAACTCCGTGTACATGTCATCGCAACTTCGCAGGCAACGAGCATTGTCAGGAAATGTTGGTGCCGAGCATTTCGACCTACTGTTCGACGAAATAACAACCCTGACCCGGTACATTCTTTGCCCCTATATGCATTTGTTGTTGCACATATTATTTGATCAATCGAGGAATGGTAGTTCAGTTACGATGCATATGTTAGGATGAATGCATGCTAAAGATGATTAATGATGGTAAAGAATCTATGAATTTTGACTAGAGATGTCGATTCCTCGGTGCTTAAATTTGGACAAACATCACATATTAAAAAAAGTAGTGAAGCAAAGTGGTATAACATTCACAACTTCTAAAGATGTGTTGTTGATTGATGCTTGGTTGGCCACAAACATGGATTCAATATGTGAAAACGAGCAAAAATACATCAAATGTTGGCAAAAATAATAATCCACAAACAGTATCATGAGAAAAAGCACCATGTGGATCCAAACCATATCCATACCATTTGCAACGAGGGCTCTCTCCAACACGGCTATCCACCATCCAAGAGAGCGCCAACAAGTTTGTTGGTTACTATACACAAGTGGTTCGTCGAAACCAAAGTGGCATGGGAGTCTAAAGTCATGCAACTTTGACGGCGACTTTGTACAAACAAACTGAGAAAAAAGCATTCATTTTTTTCTTATTGTTGGTTAAAAATAAATGGGAAACCAAAGTAACAAATTGTCATTGAGTAGCTCAAAAACGACCTCAAGAAGATGAAGAAAAATGATGGCTCTAGCTCTAGTCATTCCATTGGGTTGGACAAAGAAGAACAAAATGGAGGAAAGGACTTACAAGACATCGTGCCAAAGAGGAATCGATAGGTGATGGGCAATAAGTGGGAGAAGGAGAGGGTCGCATGTGATGTTGAGGCAAGCAAAATGTTCGCCACATAAACAGACATTTTTCTGTGAAGAGGAGGGTAAAAGCTCTACATAGATGTGCAAAGGATGAGGACGGAGGTTGACAAGGAGAGGGTGAAAGAGAATGAACATTGAGAGGAAGAAAGTAGACTTGAAGAAGCAAAAATAATATACAAAATGGGAACTTCAAAAGGCGACGAAATTGCAAAGTATTGAGCTTGAGAAAAAAGTTGAGGCTTGCAAGAGAAACGGAGGAGTCAAGGATCATATTGCGGATGCTAGTTTCACGGATGATGAATGCAATAATTAGCTGATCGACATGGTAAAGAGGATCAACGAGCGCAACAATGGATCTGTTGGGTTCATTTGTGTATCGCCTATATGTATGAATTGCTTAATTTTATTTTGACATGTTTGAATTGTGGTTTAATTTGTTCTATTGAGATGTTGAACTGCTCATGATTTTGTGCTATACGATGGACATGCATGAATTTGTTTGAACACGAGGGTTGGCATATGCAAAGTGTGGTTGTCCAGGAGAACAAATGAGGAGATGGCCAGAGATAGATATTCACGAGCACAATCAGATGTGACCGCAAACTTTTAGGGATTCAATTTTTCTATGTTCGATTGTAGATGCTCTAACATGTGTCTGTCGCTTGATCTGAACACCGGATCAATCACGCCCAAAGCGGTAAGAATGTGTTGCTCACATCATTTGATCACCGTCTCTCGCCTCTCATCTCTTTCTCTGTTTGTCGCCACACAACCTTGTCTTCGTCTGCATCTCCCACCTCTCTTTTGACTGCCAACTCATTGCCTAGTGCTCATCGTGCTACAACTTTCCTCGTCGTGTCTCACAACAATCATAGCATGCATCGAACGTCGGTGGCCCTTACTCGCAACGCCATCCTTCGTATGTCGTGACAGTTTACTGTCTTTGTATGCATGTGAACTAAGACTGGTGTCAAATATATTTTGCAAATCATTTACTAACTAAGTTATGGAATTGATGCCCATATACATATATATAGGTTGATCTTATTGCAATGAAGGTCAATAAGACATCATAGAAGTTTTTGTTTAGCTTGCGAGGGCTTGCAATAGTAGCATCTCCTCCATACAAGGAATGGGATGAGAAGTAGGGGGGTGATGAAAAATAAAGAGCGATAGAACAAGGGTGTGTCGATGCAAAAGGAAGAGCGACAGAAGCAAGGCAGCAAAGGCCACGAAGAAAGAGGTGACACGTGTCGTGCTGTGCCGTGTCGAGAAGGAATTTTTTTCTATTATCTTTTTTAACTGTCTAAGAATGCTCGTGGTCATTGGATCAGCAGTATGTTTCTTTTTATTTTTTGCGGGTAGTTGTGATGAGGACATCCCTAATAATGTTACACCCATATCCTCACCAACTACACATATTGGACCAGTTACTAGATGTAACACCCTCAGATGCCTGTAAAAGTAATCATCATCACTGTTGATCATCACTGTTGGATTATCACTGTTTGATCTCCCTTGTACCTGATAAAACATTGTGAGGCTCATGATCAAACACCCCATGCACCATTTACTTGAGCCCTTGGGATCATATCCCCAAGCCAAATGCACCTTACTCATCTAACAAACCAAACCCAAATTGAAACTACCTCAAATTGAAAATTAAAACAAAAGTGCTCAAATAAGGTTGTTCCAAAAATCATGGAACTATTTTTGTAAATTGCCTAAAATCATTACAATCATGTTGGATCAACTTTGGTAATTTTTGGAGTTGCAGGAAATTGTAAACAATTCAAACAGTAGGTTAAAACCCCTACTTTGGGCATTTAATATTTAAAAGAAATACCTAATGAATTTATTTTGCTTCATAACTTTTTGTGGCACCTTAGTAATATATAAAACTAATTTACAAACACCAATTATATTTTTCAAAAATGCTAGGGTTAACAAATCAATTACAGAGAAGAATTTGAATTAGCAGAAAACCAGAAAATGGGAAAAACGCAATAACCCGCCTGGGGCGAGGCCCACCCGGGCCCAGCCCCCCTCCTCTCCTCTCTCTTCCTCCCACCTGCTCCCGTACCCCCCCCCCCCGGCGTGGACACGCCATGGCCACTGTGGCCATGCGCCACACCCCACCTGCTCCCCCTCCCCCCCTCTGGATAAGGAGACCTCCCCCTGGACCCTAGCCTTCCCTCCCCCCTCCATTCTCCCTCCCCACGCACCCACCCTCCTCTCCCGTGCGGCGTCGAGCGTGGCCGTGGGCACGGCGGCGACGCCCGCGCGGCCACCCTCCTTCCCCGACCGTGCGAACACGTCTGGGAGGCCCGCCTAGCTCCTCCACTTCGCCCCCAACCTCAAGCTCGAGCCGTTGTCCAGCGGGCCTCGCGAATCGAACCGCAGCTCCACCACGACCTCGCCGGAATCTCCGTCAAATTCGTCGCCAATTGCCCTCCCCTTGAGCCCAGACCCCTCCCCTTCGCTCCCCGGTGAGAACGCCGTTGTTTTCCCCCATCTTGCGCTCGAAACGGTCGCCTCAGTCGCTCTCCCCGCGCGTGCGTGCTCCGGCCGCCGCTGTGTGCCATCGCCGGCGTCACTAGGGTCCTCCCGGCTCACACAGCGCGCGCACTTGGGTTCCTGGTTGAGCCCAGGTTCGATTTGGCCGGGTTAAGCGATCCTTTACGCCTCGTGTGGTCATTCGCCATTAGGGCCGAGCGGCGTCCCCGCCATTAGAGTTGTGGAGCTCCCCTCCGGCCGTGGTTGCTGCTCCTGACGCCACCGGTTGACGCGCGGGACGACGCCCTCTCGAACGAGCCAGAGCGGGCGTGCTCTGGTGCACCACCGCGGCCGCAGGCGCTCGCCGGAGTCGCGCCGGTGATGGCCACCGGCTCCCTGTGGTTAGTGGTTCGTTAACCACTAACCCCCCCCCCCTCCCCTCACTCCATGATAGGCGGGCCCTGCCCCCCCCCCCTAATGAAAAACTATTAGAGGAATAAAACCCCCCCTGTGGCCATTGACATGTGGGCCCTTGGCCCTTTTAACTAAATTAAAATGATTGGTTAGCCACTGTGCCAATGACACAGGGGCCCCACCTGTAAGCATTTATAATAAATAGAAATTGATTTATTAATTTTGTTAGTATGACATGTGGGTCCAGAGGCATTTTCTAATTTAATTAAAAGTTTTATAAATAACAGAGGCTGACATGTGGGTCCCACATGTCAGCACTGTTCTGGATAATGTTGTGGATAATGTTTTGGATAATGTTTAAATGAATAATAAAAGAAATCCAGAAAATCATTTAAATTGGTTTAAACTTTGAAATTCAATAACTTTTAAACCGTAACTCGGATTCAAAAACTTTATACATGAAAGTTGATCAGAAAGATACAATGAATACGAATACGCTATCCGTATGTCTACCACCCCCCTCTAACACAACGAACATCAAACATTTCCCCTCCGGACCGTCTGCCCGATAAATTGTCCGGTACTGTTAGAGTGCCCGGATGAATTTATTCCGAACATGAAAGTTGTCCGGAATGGTTCAACTAACACGGATACACCCCCCTTATGTTGTTCCGGTAACCACGACACCTCCGGCTTGATCTTTCCCCCTCCGGACACCCTGTCCGGTAATCACCCGGAGCCGGTAGTTCATCCTCAGATGAATTTCCGCTCCGAGCATATTGCATTGCACTACGTTAGAACACCGATAACATTTCATCTATCATGTCATGCATATTTTGTATATCATTGCTGTGTATTTACTGCTTTCCCCCCCCCCTTAATCTTCGGTAGACCCCGCTGCTGTCGTCGACTACACCGCTGCTGAGTACGACTACGTCGTCGACGACCCTACTACTACCGTCGAGCTTGCAGGCAAGCAGAGCCATTTTCTTCCCCAGATATCGCCTATCTTTCCGTACATTTCTTGCACTAGGCATTGATACTGCTGCTGCTACGATTACAATCCTATTCAACTGCATAGCCTGGTTTTTGTCGCCCCTTGATGTACCTTCCTTTAATCCTATGCTGCCTATTATTACTTATGCATTATTCAGCAGTGAACCCTGCGCATTGTTAGCTAGGATTAGATAGGGGGCCGCGATCACTCAGGGGAGTGAACGCGGATATTAATATTATAACTGCACAGGTACGGTACAATGCAGACACCGTCTAAGGCCCCTATCTGGGTTATGCCTAGTCACCTCAAGTGTGAGCTATCAAGGAGTAATCCTTGTACTCCACTCGAGGCTGACTTTGTCTTACCGCCATAGGGTCCTGTAAACGGTTGTCCTTTAGGTAAGAAGTCGGGCGACCCAACGGTGCCTGCGAGAGGTATTGCGACGGGACGACAGGGAGGGCACGACCAGTGTACCGGTGTGCTTGGCCCCTGGTCGTTGGCCGCGAGAGTTACCAAACCACGAAAGTCGAGCTCCTCCAGGAGCACACGCGAGACAAGGTAAGGAGACGGTTCACCTTGTTGGTAACCGCAGTGACTTGGTGGGACGACAGGGCAGGCACCGATGTACTGGTGGTCCTGGCTGCTGTCGTTGTCCGCGGGTCGGTTAAGTCGAGGCAACGATAACGGTTGTCACGCAGGTTAATTAAAATGCTAAATGGTTCAGTGAATGTCTTGAGTTGGCTATATGCCATGTACGCACTACCTACCCGTGGGAACTACGAGTTATGGGCTCCTCTGCTTCTTAGTGTCGTCCGAGGACTCTTCAGACGTCAGCAGTACCGCGGGCTGATTGCCGGGAAGTGGTGTTGTCTTATTTGCCGCGGCGTGTGATTTGTATTTGCTTTGATTTAACTTCACCGGCCAGCCACGCACCGTGCAGGAGTACACTTGGGTTGGGGTCCAAGGCCCGGCGTACTTAGGATTTAGACCGGCGGATGACCTCTCTGTTGAGTTTGAAAGATGGGCTATGAAGTGTCGGATAGCCTCGGTGGAGCGTTCCCTAACAAGGTTCCCGCCACCCTGGAGATCCGTGCGTGTAGCGTAACACAAGTGCACCCCTGCAGGGAAGATTGATCTATCGATAGCCGTGTCCACGGTAACAGGACGCTTTATGCTGAAGCTGGATCTTACCACTAGAAACTATTATTATTAAACCGTATGGTTCCGGGTTTTCTTCCTCGCGGGGATGTCGAGGAGGTGAACTCGGAGGCATAGTTAATTATGATTACAACTTATTATTATACAATGCTGCAGCAACTTCTGCTGCATTGTTACTTCCATTTCTGTTATATAAACTGTTGGCTGATTCTTACCTCTTGCTGCAAGACATCGTCGGAAGATGCTAGTCTTCGTTAGGCCTAGCTTCTTACCCTTGCTCTGAACTTCTGTCTTCAGTCCACTATATACAGCCTCTTCATTCCGTTGATATCATGCATAATGCTTAGTAGCGGACGTAAGACTCGCGGGTATACTAGATGCTCACCTGCTTTATTTCCTTTACTGTTTTGCCTGATCGGCCGCTGCAGCCGACGTTGGAGCCCAGGAGCAGGAGTACCCCGGAGGTGCCTACTACGACGTCGAGTTCCCCGTTGACCAGGAGTAGTACTGTGGATCCCAGGAAGGAGGCCTCGCCTTTTCGTTCTGTATCTCTGATGTGATTTGTGCTAGCCTTCTTAAGGAAAAACTTGACTAACTATGTCTGTACTCAGATATTATGGTTTGTATGACTTATATATTCGGGTCCGCGTGACTCCCTCTATTGTAATATATTTGTTTATCCTTTTGAGTTTAGTGTTGTGCTGTGATATTATCATCGTGGCACCCTAATCTCAGTCGTGTACCCTGTGTGTATGGTTACTGTACACGGTCTGATTTTGGGGGCGTCACAAGTTGGTATCAGAGCCGACTGCCTGTAGGAAGCCACCCCACCACTACCTGGTCGAAGTTGAGTCTAGACTTCGAAAAACTATTTTGCTAACTTCATATTTGGCTTACGGGCCCACATCGATGTCACTACGTGTGATATCTATGGTATTAGGATCCTTTTCTTCTTACCTATGCTCTGGGAATCTGCTCTCTTATCCTTGCTGGTAAGTTTTAAAAAAATCTGATATTAGGATCACGTTCTCTTGATTCCACCCGGCGTTTTTGGTGCTTCCCCCCCATTGATTGAGTCGTGTCGCAGGCGTCGTACGCCAGATCCCAGACCGCGGATCCCATTCTCATTCTGGGCAGGCCGCGCGTTCTCTGGCATCAACTCCTGTGGCCAACAGTTTTCTTGCGGCGTGATTGACATAGTGGAATCTATGTCGCGTCGTGTAATCCTTACCGCGGTCTGCGCGCCGCCTAGAGAGTCCTTTTTTCCTTAATTTCTACGACGTTACGCTGCCCGATTTTCGGTTGATTCTATGTGTGGATGTGTATGTCTTATATGACTACTCCTATATATCCGCGCCTCCTCTTTGTTGTCGCTTTACCTCTTACTCGTTTCCGGTATTTTCGTTAAGTTGTTCATCGCTGAAATACCCCTGTTAATTCTAGCAGGATGGTTGGTCGTGGTCGTGGTCGTGGACGTGCTGCCAACGACCCACCTCCGCCGCCGGATTATATGGCCGCGATGATGCAGCAGTTCGAGATGAACCGTCAGTTCATGCAGAATATCATGGCTCAGTTTCCCCAGCCGAATCAGAATGGGCACCACCATCAGCATGCCACCGTGACTCTGCACGACTTCACCCGCCTCAACCCCACTATGTTCCGCAACACTGTTCAACCACTGGATGCTGATGACTGGCTTCGCGACATCACTCACGAGCTGGAGTCTGCTAATGTCGATCCAGCCGACTATGTGAACTTTGCGTCTTATCATCTGAAAGGCGCCGCTGCTCAGTGGTGGAGCACCCACAAGCGTTCCCTGCCAGTTGAAGAAGTCATCACTTGGGATGAATTTCAGTCTGCTTTCCGCGCCCGCTACATTCCTCAGGGGATCATGGATCGCAAGGCGGAAGAATTCCGTAACCTCACTCAGGGCGATATGACTGTTGAAGCCTATCAGCGCGAGTTCCTCAACCTCTCTCGCTATGCGGAGGGAGAGATCACCACTGATGCTCGCAGGCAGCAGAAGTTCCGTCGTGGCCTCAACCCTGAACTCAGGCTCGCTCTTGCCGTTCATGATTTCGCCAACTTCGCCACCATGGTGAACAAGGCTATCACCGTCGAGACTGCCCAGATGGAGCACAAGAACTCTCTGAAGCGTTATCGTGACGTTGGCTCATCTTCGGGCGCAACGCAGAAGCGTCGTATCTGGCTCCCTACCAGTGTGACCCACGCAGCTGTCCCTGCTCCAAGGCCGTCTTATGCTGCACCCCGTTTGCCTCCTCCACCGCAGATGCCAAGAGCTCTGCCTGCACCACCCAATGCTACACCCCTTCGTCCTCAGGATGGATTATGCTTCACGTGCCGCCAACCAGGGCATTTTTCCAGGGAGTGCCCCCTGAAACAGAAGCAACTGGTAGTTCACCCCGCTGGTCGTGGAAATGGTCGTGGCAACAACCGGACCCCCAACTATAATACTGGGTCTGCTGCTTATGCCCGTGGACATGCTAACAACGTCAATGTGGAAGAAGCTCAGCAACAACCCGCCACCGTGATGGGTACCCTTCTCGTTAATTCCGTACCTGCTACTGTTTTATTTGATACAGGAGCATCGCATTCATTCATGTCGGAAGCATTCGCATTGTCGCATAACTTCACGCTAGAAAAGATGAACCCACCGATGGTTGTCCGCACCCCAATAGGCCAATGTCAAACCACCAAGATAGTGCCCAGAACCATCATTGAAATTGAAGGGATTGAATTCCTTGTTTCCCCCATCGTTCTAAAGACTTCCACCATAGACCTAATTCTGGGCATGGATTGGTTGAAATTTCACGATGCCGCACTGTATTGTGGCACCAGCTCTGTCCGACTTTTACACCCCTCCGGCGAGATTGTTACCCACACCACCAGAGTAACCCGTAATGCTGAAACACAGATATTTATGATGAATGCTTTGAATGCCGCCCCCCTTGAAGGCATTGAGACCGTTCCAGTCGTTCGCGATTTTCCCGACGTCTTCCCAGAAGAACTGCCGGGAATACCCCCGATCAGAGAAGTTGAATTCGTCATCGACTTGAAGCCGGGCACTGTTCCTATTGCCAAGCGTCCTTACAAGATGCCGCCACATGAACTCCTTGAACTTAAGGCGGAAATCGACAAGGCACTTCAGAAAGGATTCATTCGCCCCAGTTCCTCAGCTTGGGGAGCACCTTCACTCTTTGTCAAGAAGAGCGATGGGACAAACCGATTGGTCCAAGATTATCGGCCCATTAACCAAACCACCATCCAGAATAAATACCCACTTCCCCGGATCAACGACCTGTATGATCAACTTGCCGGATCCAAGGTGTTTTCTAAACTCGACTTGAGGTTGGGTTATCACCAAATCCGGGTCCGTGATGAGGACATTCCGAAGACTGCCTTCATTACTCGTTATGGTTCATACGAGTACACCGTCATGTCCTTTGGCTTAACCAATGCTCCAGCCACCTTCTCCAGATTGATGAATTATATTTTCATGGAGTACCTCGACCAGTTCGTCGTGGTTTATCTGGATGATATATTGATATATTCCAAGAATGAAGAAGAACATGCTGAACATCTTCGTCTTATACTGGAGAAGCTTCGAGAACACAAACTCTACGCTAAGTATTCTAAGTGTGAGTTCTGGCTTCCCGAAGTAACCTACCTTGGACATGTGATTTCCAAGGATGGCATTGCCGTCACCCCAGAACGTATCCAGGCTATTCTTGACTGGACTCCTCCCAAGACCGTCAAGCAAGTCCGCAGTTTCCTCGGACTCGCTAGCTATTGCCGCCGTTTCGTCGAGAATTTCTCCAAGATTGCCAGGCCTCTGACTAATCTGCTTCACAAAGGCGTCAAGTTTGAGTGGACAGATAAATGTCAAGAAAGTTTTCAAGCCCTCAAGGACAAGCTGACTTCTCCCCCGGTGCTCGCTCCCCCTGATACTCAGAAGGATTTCGTGATATATTGCGACGCGTCTCGTCACGGATTAGGTTGTGTCCTATTGCAAGAGCGCAAGGTGATTGCTTATGGCTCTCGTCAGTTGCGTACTCACGAAGACAAATACCCAACACATGATCTCGAATTGGCAGCAGTAATTTATGCATTGAAGCTGTGGCGACATTACCTCGTCGGTAATCGTTGCGAGGTCTACACCGATCACCAAAGTCTGAAGTACTTGTTTACTCAGCCCGACCTGAATCTCCGCCAACAAAGATGGCTCGAGACAATAGCCGATTTTAACATGGATATTCATTACACCCCTGGCAAGGCTAATGTGATGGCCGATGCCTTGAGCCGCAAAGCTTATTGTTCTGAACTGGAGGTTCAGGTGCAGCAACCCCTTCTGTATGAAGACTTTCAAAAGTTGAACCTCGAGATTGTTCCTCAAGGTTGTGCAAATAACCTGGTCATTGAACCGGATCTCGTCAAATCCGTCAAGTGTATACAGTTCTATGATGATTTCGTACACAAAATTAAGCGCGATATCGCCAAGGGGAGACCCTCACCCTTCACCCTTGATAGTAATGGTGCGGCGTTCTACCAGAACCGTTTAGTGGTTACTCACAGCAAGGGCAGGCATGAGAACCTGGATATGACTCCGAAGGTCATGAAAGCGGCTCACGATACCCCGTTGTCCATTCATCCTGGAAGCACCAAGATGTACCAAGACATTCGTCAGCAATTCTGGTGGCCTAACATGAAGCAAGACATTGCCCGATATGTTTTTGAATGTGACGTTTGTCGTCGCGTCAAGGGGGAACATCAAAAACCCTCTGGAAAACTACAACCACCTGAAATCCCTGTATGGAAGTGGGACAAGGTTCAGATGGACTTCGTCACCGGTTTTCCCCGATCACAGAAAGGTAACGATGCTATCTTTGTCGTCATCGACCGTTTCTCCAAGGTTGCTCACTTTATACCAGTCAAGGAGAAGATCACGGCGGCTCAGTTAGCGGAATTATATATCGCCCAGATTGTGTCGCTCCACGGTATTCCGTTGGAGATTAGTTCAGATCGTGGCAGCCTTTTCACCTCAAGATATTGGCGGAGTTTCCAAGAAGCTCTGGGGACTACTCTGCATCTCAGCACCGCTTATCACCCCCAGTCACAGGGCCAAGTCGAACGCGTCAATCAAGTACTTGAAGATATGCTTCGAGCTTGTGTCATCTCCTTCGGCAAGAAATGGGAGGAATCTCTTCCATTTGCTGAATTCTCGTACAACAATAGCTATCACGCTAGTCTGAAGATGGCACCCTATGAAGTTCTCTATGGACGTAAGTGTCGGACCCCTCTGAGTTGGTCAGAAACTGGGGAACGTGCACTCATTGGCCCGGATATTATTCAGCAAGCTGAAGACCAAGTTCACGTCATCCGTGAACATTTGAAGGCCGCTCAGTCCCGCCAGAAGAGCAACTATGACCGCAAACACCGTGAAATGGAGTATCAACCTGGTGAATACGCTTACCTTCGTGTCACTCCCATGAGGGGCACTCATCGCTTCGGTATCAAGGGCAAATTGGCTCCTCGCTACATTGGCCCGTTCTGTATCCTTTCCAGGAGTGGACCCGTGGCATACCGGTTGGAATTGCCGCCGAACCTCTCCCAAGTCCACGATGTCTTCCATGTGTCGCAACTCCGTCGCTGCTTCAAGGATCCTATCCGCGAAGTGGAACATGATATGATCGAGCTGCAACAAGACTTGACTTATCGAGAACATCCGAGCCGCATTCTCGATCAGTCTGAACGCCGAACCCGCAACAAGACCGTCAAGTTCCTCAAGGTTCAGTGGTCGAATCATTCTGAAGATGAAGCCACTTGGGAACGCGAAGATCGCCTTCGCGATGAATACCCCGATCTTTTCCTCGCCACCACTTAAATTCTCGGGACGAGAATTCTTGTAGTGGGGGAGGTTTGTAACACCCTCAGATGCCTGTAACAGTAATCATCATCACTGTTGATCATCACTGTTGGATTATCACTGTTTGATCTCCCTTGTACCTGATAAAACTTTGTGAGGCTCATGATCAAACACCCCATGCACCATTTACTTGAGCCCTTGGGATCATATCCCCAAGCCAAATGCACCTTACTCATCTAACAAACCAAACCCAAATTGAAACTACCTCAAATTGAAAATTAAAACAAAAGTGCTCAAATAAAGTTGTTCCAAAAATCATGGAACTATTTTTGTAAATTGCCTAAAATCATTACAATCATGTTGGACCAACTTTGGTAATTTTTGGAGTTGCAGGAAATTGTAAACAATTCAAACAGTAGGTTAAAACCCCTACTTTGGGCATTTAATATTTAAAAGAAATACCTAATGAATTTATTTTGCTTCATAACTTTTTGTGGCACCTTAGTAATATATAAAACTAATTTACAAACACCAATTATATTTTTCAAAAATGCTAGGGTTAACAAATCAATTACAGAGAAGAATTTGAATTAGCAGAAAACCAGAAAATGGGAAAAACGCAATAACCCGCCTGGGGCGAGGCCCACCCGGGCCCAGCCCCCCTCCTCTCCTCTCTCTTCCTCCCACCTGCTCCCGTACCCCCCCCCCCCCCGGCGTGGACACGCCATGGCCACTGTGGCCATGCGCCACACCCCACCTGCTCCCCCTCCCCCCCTCTGGATAAGGAGACCTCCCCCTGGACCCTAGCCTTCCCTCCCCCCTCCATTCTCCCTCCCCACGCACCCGCCCTCCTCTCCCGTGCGGCGTCGAGCGTGGCCGTGGGCACGGCGGCGACGCCCGCGCGGCCACCCTCCTTCCCCGACCGTGCGAACACGTCTGGGAGGCCCGCCTAGCTCCTCCACTTCGCCCCCAACCTCAAGCTCGAGCCGTTGTCCAGCGGGCCTCGCGAATCGAACCGCAGCTCCACCACGACCTCGCCGGAATCTCCGTCAAATTCGTCGCCAACTGCCCTCCCCTTGAGCCCAGACCCCTCCCCTTCGCTCCCCGGTGAGAACGCCGTTGTTTTCCCCCATCTTGCGCTCGAAACGGTCGCCTCAGTCGCTCTCCCCGCGCGTGCGTGCTCCGGCCGCCGCTGTGTGCCATCGCCGGCGTCACTAGGGTCCTCCCGGCTCACACAGCGCGCGCACTTGGGTTCCTGGTTGAGCCCAGGTTCGATTTGGCCGGGTTAAGCGATCCTTTACGCCTCGTGTGGTCATTCGCCATTAGGGCCGAGCGGCGTCCCCGCCATTAGCGTTGTGGAGCTCCCCTCCGGCCGTGGTTGCTGCTCCTGACGCCACCGGTTGACGCGCGGGACGGCGCCCTCTCGAACGAGCCAGAGCGGGCGTGCTCTGGTGCACCACCGCGGCCGCAGGCGCTCGCCGGAGTCGCGCCGGTGATGGCCACCGGCTCCCTGTGGTTAGTGGTTCGTTAACCACTAACCCCCCCCCCCCTCCCCTCACTCCATGATAGGCGGGCCCTGCCCCCCCCCTAATGAAAAACTATTAGAGGAATAAAACCCCCCCTGTGGCCATTGACATGTGGGCCCTTGGCCCTTTTAACTAAATTAAAATGATTGGTTAGCCACTGTGCCAATGACACAGGGGCCCCACCTGTAAGCATTTATAATAAATAGAAATTGATTTATTAATTTTGTTAGTATGACATGTGGGTCCAGAGGCATTTTCCAATTTAATTAAAAGTTTTATAAATAACAGAGGCTGACATGTGGGTCCCACATGTCAGCACTGTTCTGGATAATGTTGTGGATAATGTTTTGGATAATGTTTAAATGAATAATAAAAGAAATCCAGAAAATCATTTAAATTGGTTTAAACTTTGAAATTCAATAACTTTTAAACCGTAACTCGGATTCAAAAACTTTATACATGAAAGTTGATCAGAAAGATACAATGAATACGAATACGCTATCCGTATGTCTACCACCCCCCTCTAACACAACGAACATCGAACATTTCCCTTCCGGACCGTTTGCCCGATAAATTGTCCGGTACTGTTAGAGTGCCCGGATGAATTTATTCCGAACACGAAAGTTGTCCGGAATGGTTCAACTAACACGGATACACCCCCCTTATGTTGTTCCGGTAACCACGACACCTCCGGCTTGATCTTTCCCCCTCCGGACACCCTGTCCGGTAATCACCCGGAGCCGGTAGTTCATCCTCAGATGAATTTCCGCTCCGAGCATATTGCATTGCACTACGTTAGAACACCGATAACATTTCATCTATCATGTCATGCATATTTTGTATATCATTGCTGTGTATTTACTGCTTTCCCCCCCCCCCTTAATCTTCGGTAGACCCCGCTGCTGCCGTCGACTACACCGCTGCTGAGTACGACTACGTCGTCGACGACCCTACTACTACCGTCGAGCTTGCAGGCAAGCAGAGCCATTTTCTTCCCCAGATATCGCCTATCTTTCCGTACATTTCTTGCACTAGGCATTGATACTGCTGCTGCTACGATTACAATCCTATTCAACTGCATAGCCTGGTTTTTGTCGCCCCTTGATGTACCTTCCTTTAATCCTATGCTGCCTATTATTACTTATGCATTATTCAGCAGTGAACCCTGCGCATTGTTAGCTAGGATTAGATAGGGGGCCGCGATCACTCAGGGGAGTGAACGCGGATATTAATATTATAACTGCACAGGTACGGTACAATGCAGACACCGTCTAAGGCCCCTATCTGGGTTATGCCTAGTCACCTCAAGTGTGAGCTATCAAGGAGTAATCCTTGTACTCCACTCGAGGCTGACTTTGTCTTACCGCCATAGGGTCCTGTAAACGGTTGTCCTTTAGGTAAGAAGTCGGGCGACCCAACGGTGCCTGCGAGAGGTATTGCGACGGGACGACAGGGAGGGCACGACCAGTGTACCGGTGTGCTTGGCCCCTGGTCGTTGGCCGCGAGAGTTACCAAACCACGAAAGTCGAGCTCCTCCAGGAGCACACGCGAGACAAGGTAAGGAGACGGTTCACCTTGTTGGTAACCGCAGTGACTTGGTGGGACGACAGGGCAGGCACCGATGTACTGGTGGTCCTGGCTGCTGTCGTTGTCCGCGGGTCGGTTAAGTCGAGGCAACGATAACGGTTGTCACGCAGGTTAATTAAAATGCTAAATGGTTCAGTGAATGTCTTGAGTTGGCTATATGCCATGTACGCACTACCTACCCGTGGGAACTACGAGTTATGGGCTCCTCTGCTTCTTAGTGTCGTCCGAGGACTCTTCAGACGTCAGCAGTACCGCGGGCTGATTGCCGGGAAGTGGTGTTGTCTTATTTACCGCGGCGTGTGATTTGTATTTGCTTTGATTTAACTTCACCGGCCAGCCACGCACCGTGCAGGAGTACGCTTGGGTTGGGGTCCAAGGCCCGACGTACTTAGGATTTAGACCGGCGGATGACCTCTCTGTTGAGTTTGAAAGATGGGCTATGAAGTGTCGGATAGCCTCGGTGGAGCGTTCCCTAACAAGGTTCCCGCCACCCTGGAGATCCGTGCGTGTAGCGTAACACAAGTGCACCCCTGCAGGGAAGATTGATCTATCGATAGCCGTGTCCACGGTAACAGGACGCTTTATGCTGAAGCTGGATCTTACCACTAGAAACTATTATTATTAAACCGTATGGTTCCGGGTTTTCTTCCTCGCGGGGATGTCGAGGAGGTGAACTCAGAGGCATAGTTAATTATGATTACAACTTATTATTATACAATGCTGCAGCAACTTCTGCTGCATTGTTACTTCCATTTCTGTTATATAAACTGTTGGCTGATTCTTACCTCTTGCTGCAAGACATCGTCGGAAGATGCTAGTCTTCGTTAGGCCTAGCTTCTTACCCTTGCTCTGAACTTCTGTCTTCAGTCCACTATATACAGCCTCTTCATTCCGTTGATATCATGCATAATGCTTAGTAGCGGACGTAAGACTCGCGGGTATACTAGATGCTCACCTGCTTTATTTCCTTTACTGTTTTGCCTGATCGGCCGCTGCAGCCGACGTTGGAGCCCAGGAGCAGGAGTACCCCGGAGGTGCCTACTACGACGTCGAGTTCCCCGTTGACCAGGAGTAGTACTGTGGATCCCAGGCAGGAGGCCTCGCCTTTTCGTTCTGTATCTCTGATGTGATTTGTGCTAGCCTTCTTAAGGAAAAACTTGACTAACTATGTCTGTACTCAGATATTATGGTTTGTATGACTTATATATTCGGGTCCGCGTGACTCCCTCTATTGTAATATATTTGTTTATCCTTTTGAGTTTAGTGTTGTGCTGTGATATTATCATCGTGGCACCCTAATCTCAGTCGTGTACCCTGTGTGTATGGTTACTGTACATGGTCTGATTTTGGGGGCGTCACACTAGAGCACGTGCACGTCAACTAAATTATCAGGTACTTTCGTTTCTTACGAATTCTTCTATTGTTCATGAACATATGATGCTGCCTAAATTAGATACTTTTGTTTTTCTTATGAATGAAGGAACTACCATGGACAAGAAGGATGGTCATTGGAGCGGGATCAAGCATGGAGAATAAGGTGCGCGCGCGGGAAAGGACAATGGAGCTTCCAATGGTGATTATCGCACTTTGAAGCCACCATAAGGCGCGCATGAAGTCTTGGACGAAATACGCGAGATGCCAATTCATTATTTTCGTCCAAGGGCGATTATAGGTGCTGCGTCACCTTAAAATTGGGCCGGACCCATGTAATTTTGAAATACCACATTATATGCTGTTTTTAGAGTCCGTATGTGTGGGGAAACCGAGTTAGGGTTGTTTTCGGACCCCACCTCCAAGGGGTCACGAAAATCCCCTCTGTTCCCCCATATATAGAGACCTTAGGGCGTCGTTTAGACTTGGGTTTTAATTAGATTTAAGTTAGCCATAGCCGCAACTTCGAGCTCTTCGTTTGTGTCATCCGACCAGGCCAAGACCGCATTGGAACCCAACCTTCTGTTAATCATTCATCTTATATTCGCAATATCCAGATTGCAATTCTTAGTTCTTGCTTGTTCTTGTCGATTGCTTGCAGGAATTAGACCTTCGTGGTCAGGTTGATCGTGCATCCGCGGGATCAATAACCTCTCGGAGTTGGTTTAGCGATTGCTAAGGCGCAACGTCTTCGCACGTTCGTAGTCGGGTCGTGAAAGTCTACTCCACCAAAATCGATCTCCGTCATCTCATCGAAACATCGGGACACCTTCGCCTCTATCAAGTGGTATCAGATTTCCAGGTTGATCGGTGAGATTTACCAGTTTTTCATAGTCTAGACTGGTTCTGTTCTTCATACCTACAGTCCACGAAAAAGCCAAAAAAAATTAGGGTTAAATCATCATGTCCCAAAACAGTCCGAGCCTTTGTCCAGTTTTTGTTACAGTAGTTTGCTTTGTTGAATTTGCGGTTGCATCGTTGTGTCGAGTTGCTGATCTTAGCGTCTAGTTCCCTTAGAGTTTCGAGTTCTGATCACAGTTTGTCACGCTGCCGCCGCACAGTAGTACACCACCACGTTCCTCCAATCCGAGTCCAGATACACCACCACGTTCCGCCAAGCCGAGTCCATATACACCACTACAACCTACCAATCCGAGTTAAGTTCCATCACCCGTTTGGTTTGTGATATCTCCGTAGCCAGAATAGTTTTGAGTTGATTAGAGTCGGATTTCACCAATCTTTTGTCGTACGTAGAAGGGGTGATTTCCAAAAAAAAAAAAATCTGGCACGCTTTCCAGAGCAGTTTTTAGGCCAAAAATTTCAGGGGTAAATTTTTTTTCGTGCCCATACCTTCCTTAGGTCCAGAAACTCATTTTGAGACGTTCGCTACCATAGTGATTTTTTCGCACTTTTTCAGCCACCGCAGTCCCGCATCGCAAAAAAAAAGAGAGAGAGAAAAATATTCAGAGTGTGCTTCTCAGTTGTTTACGTGCCGCGCCGTGCTTTCGTTGGTGTTTTAGGCTCGCGTCTCTAGTACGGTCTAGCCTAGGATCAGCACAGTACCGACGTTGAGTGTTTATTCAGCTTTTCATCTCTGTTTTGATTACTGTTGAGCTTTTGCTACCATACTTGTCAGCCTTCCTACAGCTCCACATATATTCTACATCGTGCGTTTTGACACCTCCTGGCCATCGCTCTACCATATCTCTGAGATTTTTGACCCGTTGGTTGTACATCACCACCTGCTGCTAGGTAAGAATCGGTAAGAACGAAAGAAAAGCTTGACGGATTTGTGCTTTCCACCACCCCACATCCCATTAGTAGAAGTAGGATCATATTCCTGTGTGTTTTCTATTTCTGCTAACCATGCCAGGATCACATGATGAAGTGGCGCGGGATGCACCCGATTGGGAGAACATGACAAACAAGGAGCTACATGATAATTTTGCACAAATGATGTCTGAACAGGTGAATGACATCGAGAACAGATTTACAGAGGCGATTGATGGCGTGGAGAAGATGATCGACACCAAGCTCGACGCCAAGTTTACTGAGTTGATCGCACGCCTACCTACACAGCCTGCTGCCGCTCCAGCACAGCCACCGCCACCACGACGTGCACGACGTATTCTGTTTCCGGGCGGACAAGCTGTTGATGCTCCTCCTGCTGCTGCAGTTGCTGCTACTGCTGCTGCTTCTGACGTCGGCCAGGATGACAACTACGAGGGTGATTACGAGGAGGAGGTGGAACAGGAAGCGGCCTATGAGCAGCCAGCTGGACGTCCACGTCCCAACATTCGCCACGGTCGACACCAACCACCCCCTCAGGTACGCGATGATGAACATGTGCCTAAACTTAAATTGAATCTTAAGCCGTTTGAGGGTAGATATATTCCTGATGCTTATCTTACTTGGGAGTTAGAAACTGAACAACGCGTTACATGTTTACAATATCCTGAGAATAGACGTTTTACTGCTGTTGTTTGTGAATTCACGGGGTTTGCATCTATTTGGTGGTCTGAACATTGTAGATTGCATGCTAATAATATTCCAAATACTTGGGCTGCTTTAAAAGATGCTATGCGTACTCGCTGGGTTCCTCCTTATTATCAACGTGAATTGCTATAAAAATTACAGCGTTTGAGACAAGGAAAAAATTCTGTAGAGGAATATTATCAAGAATTACAAACTGGATTGATTAGATGTGGCCTAGTAGAGGATAATGAAGCTATGCTTGCACGTTTTATGGGTGGCTTAAACAGGGAGATACAAACTATTCTAGAATATAAGGACTATGCTACTATCACTCGTTTGTTTCATCTTGCTTGTAAAGCTGAACGTGAAGTGCAGGATCGACAGGTCGCTACGAGACCTAACTTTTCTGCAGGACGCACTACATCATGGACATCGCGTGGACCTTCTGCATCCACACATCCTGTTGCACCACCATCTACGTCAGCCGCTCATTCTTACAGGGAGCCACCAAAACAGCCAGCGCCACCATTCAAGGGTGCACAGAGTGGTCCAGCGGCGAGTTCTTCTTCATCCATGGCTTCCACAGGGCAAACACGAGATCGTGATATTAAATGTCGCAGGTGCCAAGGTGGAGGTCACTTCGCCAAAGACTGTCCCTCCAAGCGTGTGATGACTATTACGGCGGATGGTGGGTATGAGTCAGCGAGTGACTATGATGAGGAGACTTTAGTTCTCATTGCTCATGAGGAACAGGGTGCCCATGATGATGCTCATGATATAGAGTATATGGCTCCTGATGATGAAGATAAATATGCTAGTTTGGTTGCTCAACGTGTGTTAAGTGTGCAGGTAACGAAGGCCGAGCAAAACCAGAGGCATAATTTGTTCCACACAAAGGGAGTGGTGAAAGAACGTTCGGTTCGCATCATTATTGACGGAGGGAGTTGCAACAACTTGGCTAGCATGGAGTTGGTGGAGAAGCTATCTCTCACCACAAGACCACACCGCCATCCGTACTATATTCAGTGGTTTAACAATAGTGGTAAGATTAAGGTAACGCGTTCTGTTCGTGTGCACTTTAGCATTGCTGCATATGCTGATTATGTTGATTGTGATGTGGTACCCATGCAAGCATGCTCTCTTTTACTTGGTAGACCATGGCAATTTGATAGGAATGTTGTACACCATGGTAGAACAAATCAGTTTTCTTTGGTTCATCAGGATAAAAATATTGCTTTACTTCCTATGTCTCCGGAACAAATTGTGAAAGATGATCTTGCTAGAGCTAGTAAAGCTAAACAGGAGAAAAATAAGAGTGAGAATGAGATAACAGCTAAAGAATTTGAGCACCAACATAAGACTAATAGCAAATCTTCGTCTGCTGTTTCTAATGAAATTAAATTGACTAGTCCAACTTTGCTTGCTACTAAGGGTGATATTTCGGATTTGGATGTTAGTCAATATGTGTGCTATGCTTTTGTGTGCAAAGAAGCTTTGTTTTCATTTGAGGAATTGCCTCCTTCTTTGCCTCCTGTTGTCACTGACCTTTTGCAGGAGTTTATAGACGTCTTTCCCCAAGACGTACCACCGGGATTACCACCTATTCGAGGGATTGAGCATCAGATTGACTTAATTTCCGGTGCTTCGCTGCCCAACCGTGCGCCATACCGTACCAATCCTGAGGAGACGAAGGAGATTCAGCGTCAAGTACAAGAGCTACTCGACAGAGGTTATATACGCGAATCCCTTAGTCCTTGTGATGTTCCTGTTATATTAGTGTCGAAAAAGGATGGAACATGGCGTATGTGTGTTGATTGTAGAGCCATTAATAATATTACTATTCGTTATCGTCATCCTATTCCTAGGTTAGATGATATGCTTGATGAATTAAGTGGCTCTACCATGTTTTCCAAAGTTGATTTGCGTAGTGGATACCATCAAATTCGCATGAAATTAGGAGATGAATGGAAAACAACATTTAAAACTAAGTTTGGACTATATGAGTGGTTCGTGATGCCTTTTGGGTTAACTAATGCACCTAGCACCTTCATGAGATTAATGAACGAGGTTTTACGTGCTTTCATTGGACGATTTGTGGTAGTCTATTTTGATGATATACTAATTTATAGCAAATCTTTGGAGGAACATTTGGATCATTTACGTGCTGTTTTTATTGCTCTACGTAATGCACGTTTGTTTGGTAACCTTGGGAAGTGCACCTTTTGCACCGACCGAGTATCGTTTCTTGGCTATGTTGTTACTCCACAGGGTATTGAAGTTGATAAAGCCAAGATCGAGGCGATTGAGAGTTGGCCGCAACCCAAAACGGTCACACAAGTGAGGAGTTTTCTTGGCCTCGCTGGATTCTATAGGCGTTTTGTGAGAGATTTCAGCACCATTGATGCACCTCTCAATGAGCTTACACGCAAGGATATGCCTTTTACTTGGGGTACCGCATAGGAAGAAGCCTTCACGGTATTGAAAGATAAGTTAACACATGGTCCTTTGCTCCAACTTCCTGATTTTAATAAGACTTTTGAGCTTGAATGCGATGCTAGTGGGATTGGTTTGAGAGGTGTGTTATTAAAAGATGTTAAACCTGTTGCATACTTTTCTGAAAAATTGAGTGGGCCTAGTCTGAACTATTCTACTTATGATAAGGAATTATATGCTCTTGTTCGGACTTTAGAAACTTGGCAACATTATTTATGGCCCAAAGAATTTGTTATACATTCTGATCATGAATCTTTGAAACACATAAGAAGTCAAGCAAAACTTAATCGTAGACATGCTAAGTGGGTTGAATTTATTGAGACTTTCCCTTATGTCATTAAACACAAGAAGGGTAAAGATAATATTATTGCTGATGCTTTGTCTCGTCGTTATACTATGCTTTCACAACTTGACTTTAAGATATTCGGTTTAGAGACAATCAAAGATCAATATGTGCATGATCCGGAATTTAAAGATGTATTGCAGAATTGTAGAGAAGGTACAACATGGAACAAGTGTGTGCTTAATGATGGATTCATGTTCCGTTCTAACAAGCTATGCATTCCAGCTAGCTCTATTCGTCTTTTGTTGTTGCAGGAGGCGCATGGAGGAGGATTAATGGGACACTGTGGTGTGAAGAAGATGGAGGATGTACTTGCTACACATTTCTTTTGGCCAAAGATGAGACGGGATGTTGAGCGTTTTGTTGCTCGCTGCACTACATGTCAAAAAGCTAAGTCATGACTCAATCCTCATGGTTTATACATGCCTTTACCTGTACCTAGTGTTCCGTGGGAGGACATATCCATGGACTTTGTTTTAGACTTGCCTCGAACAAAGAAGGGGAGGGATAGCATCTTTGTTGTCGTGGATAGATTTTCTAAGATGGCACACTTTATACCATGTCATAAAAGCGATGATGCTGCTAATGTTGCTGATTTATTCTTTCGTGAGATTATTCGTTTACATGGTGTGCCCCATACTATTGTCTCGGATCGTGATGCTAAGTTTCTTAGCCATTTTTGGAGATGCTTATGGGCTAAGTTGGGGACTAAACTACTTTTTAGTACTACATGTCATCCCCAAACTCATGGACAAACTGAAGTAGTCAATAGGACTTTGTCTACTATGCTTAGGGCTGTTTTAAAGAGTAACTTGAAAATGTGGGAAGAATGTTTACCTCATATTGAATTTGCTTATAATCGTTCATTGCATTCTACCACTAAAATGTGCCCTTTTGAGATTGTTTATGGTTTTCTACCTCGTGCACCTATTGATTTGCTGCATCTTCCATCTTCGGAGAAGATTAATTTTGATGCTAAGCAACGTGCTGAATTGATATTAAAAATGCATGAGTTAACTAAAGAAAACATTGAGAGAATGAATGCTAGATACAAGCTTGCTGGTGATAAGGGTAGAAAGCATGTTGTGTTTGAACCAGGAGATCTTGTTTGGTTACATCTACGTAAAGATAGGTTTCCTGATTTGCGCAAGTCTAAGTTAATGCCACGAGCTGATGGTCCCTTTAAGGTTTTGCAGAAAATTAATGATAATGCATGTAAACTTGAGCTACCTGCAGCCTTTGGGGTTAGTCCCACGTTTAATATTGCAGATTTGAAGCCTTATTTGGAAGAAGATGATGAGCTTCCGTCGAGGACGACTTCAATTCAAGAAGGGGAGGATGATGAGGACATCCCTACTAATGTTACACCCATATCCTCACCAACTACACATATTGGATCAGTTACTAAAGCACGTGCACGTCAACTAAATTATCAGGTACTTTCGTTTCTTGCGAATCCTTCTATTGTTCATGAACATATGATGCTGCCTAAATTAGATACTTTTGTTTTGCTTATGAATGAAGGACCTACCATGGACAAGAAGGATGGTCATTGGAGCGGGATCAAGCATGGAGAAGAAGGTGCGCGCGCGGGAAAGGACAATGGAGCTTCCAGTGGTGATTATCGCACTTTGAAGCCACCATAAGGCACGCATGAAGTCTTGGACGAAATACGCGAGATGCCACTTCATTATTTTCGTCCAAGGGCGATTATAGGTGCTGCGTCACCTTAAAATTGGGTTGGGCCCATGTAATTTCGAAATACCACATTATATGCTGTTTTTAGAGTCCGTATGTGTGGGGAAACCGAGTTAGGGTTGTTTTCGGACCCCACCTCCAAGGGGTCACGAAAATCCCCTCTGTTCCCCCATATATACAGCCCTTAGGGCGTCGTTTAGACTTGGGTTTTAATTAGATTTAAGTTAGCCATAGCCGCAACTTCGAGCTCTTCGTTTGTGTCATCCGACCAGGCCAAGACCGCATTGGAACCCCAACTTCTGTTAATCATTCATCTTATATTCGCAATATCCAGATTGCAATTCTTAGTTCTTGCTTGTTCTTGTCGATTGCTTGCAGGAATTAGACCTTCGTGGTCAAGTTGATCGTGCATCCGCGGGATCAATAACCTCTCGGAGTTGGTTTAGCGATTGCTAAGGCGCAACGTCTTTGCACGTTCGTAGTCGGGTCGTGAAAGTCTACTCCACCAAAATCGATCTCCATCATCTCATCGAAACATCGGGACACCTTCGCCTCTATCAAGTTGGATCAGCAGTCGACTGCTTGTTTTAGCTGCTAATATAAAAGCAGCTGTACCATGCTTCACTCGTGGGTAAAGCTATTGGCAAGTGTAGACAAAACTCCATTTCTATTTTCTCTCGAGAAGTGATGAGAATAATGTGGTGTTTTCTTTTTGCGGGGAAGAGACTATTTCCAATATTATTACTTAAATATAATTTTCCATTTTTAGATATAAAGTGTATTTGTCTTTTTAGAAAAATAATTTAAATATAGGATGTATTGCATTGCAGCACTCATCTAAACAATTTGTTTACAGATTTGATAATGTTTCTTTATCTTTTGCAAACCCCTCTATTTTGCCGACCGGTGCGGGCTTCGCCGGCCGCTCCTCCGGCGGCGGCGAGGTGAGGGACGGGGAGGTGGTGGGTGGCGGCGGCGAGATCTAGTGTTCCCCCATGCCGCCAAGGTGGGCGAAGCGAGAGACGGGCGAGTTCTCTTCCCTAAAGCAACTGCACGATCACCCTACTAGTTATGTGCTACCTCTGTATAAAATATAAAACATTTTTGTAGGCTAATTTAGCTTTAAAAACATCTTATATTCTGATACAAAGGAAGTATTTTAGACATAGTACCAGAGAATGAACTCTACTCTACTAGACATACCAGTACTTTTACCTAAAGCAACTGCAGGATCACCCTACTAGTTAGGTGACACGGCCTGCCGTGCGCCAGCTGGCATGTTCTATGCTACATGTTAAAATAAGTCTGAAGATTTGTTAACGAGGTTCACCGAACATCGGCTACATCTCCGGGGCTTGATTATGGGCGTTCATCTTCATGACACCGCTACAATACCGCACACCGGCCACCCGGGCGCTGTCACACGCCGCCGGCTCCTCTGCGTGACTGTGCTATTATGTTGGCATAGATTACAACCGTGGGATGCCCCTCATTATATGAGAGTCAAAGGATACAACGTGTGTGACTCCAACACTACAACTCCAATGTAACCCAACTCGTACACTGTATTCGACACAAACTCAACACTACAGTTATACAAAAGGGCCAGAAGCAAAGGATGATTTGTCGGAGCAATATCTACCGTCACTACCACAAATGATTGGATCTTTTAACCAGATTTGGGGATACTACCTGAAATCATATACTAACACCTAGCACAATTGGACGGGTTCAGAATCAGTTGCAGAAAAGAACCAACGGAAAGTACGCTTAAATCAAAAATGGAAGGTGCAACTTTGAACCAAGATGGCTTCCAGAACAATTGGAAACAGCACATATATGATCTATCTGACGCTTGCAGCACAGCACTAGCCCACCAGAACTTCGTAGTACCGTTCTTTGAGCGTCAACCTTGTCAAGCAACACAGTGCTTCCTCGAGCTGCACTCAGATGAGATAAGAGGTACCAGCCCAAATATATTAAAGTAGGAAAAGACGTTCACAACTAATATGTTTTCTTCTGTTCTCCTCCCAATTTCTCTAATCTTGATTGAGCTTGTCTTACTCCATCTTACTTGTAGTCCATTTCATGGCTCTGTGGATTGCGCTCTATAAACTGGTTAACTCTATATATCTACCAATAAAATGGTACGTAAGCTTTGCGTATTCCTAGAAAAAATAGCACAACCTAAAAATACAGACAGGGCGTTAAGGGAAGACAGACGAAACAATGAAAGTGGTAGTTATTTGGCTTACAGCAAGGGGTGCGTTTCAATTAGTGCTACCTAATCTTGCATGATTCGATCATAGTTCCATTCAAGGCTAGCTAGCGTCATTACACTCGTCGGTTGATGCAAGAATAATACTACGCCTATAAATATAGTTAAGCATGGAACAGGTCCAGTAAATACATTAGAACAGGTCAGCAATGCTGATTAATTTCCTATACGCTAGCTATATAAAATTATAAACGGTGTCGAGTTGTCACTTAAGCCGTCGTCTCCAAATGGAGACTTGCCGTCGGTTTTGTTATTTATATAGTAAGTATGAATCAGTGGTTAAAGTTTGAATTTGAACGTTCAAGATGCCAAGTCTTGTTCAACAGCACGTGGATAACTTAATTAAACTGCTGCGAGCTGGGCAACGGAGCCTTTTGTTAGTAAGTACCACTTACGATATATGTTGTATATATCCTCCTGGTGCTCAAGGAGCAAATTAAGCCGCGTCTAATTAGCGCGCCTTCCTTCCGTTCGCCCCCCTTTAGCATCAGTAGCAGGCCGGCTTCCTTCTCCAGGTTAGTGATGCAAAACTCCTTGCATCTTCTTCATCTTCTACTCATGTGTTTTCAGCTTCCTTCATCCTTTCCTTTTCTTCGATTAAAGGGGCCAGTGGCGAAGCCACACATTTTTGCAAAAACATCATACGAGCAAGAAGAAATCATGCAAAAAAAACCTTACACATTCATACATCTGATCGACTACACATCACTATTGACTACACATAGTATGATTCCTGGCACCGCCACTGAAAGGGGGGCGTATAGCTTCCCACCGGTTTCTGGAATCGCAGCTACGTACTACGATCTATCAGTATATATATCGTGATCAAGGTTGGTTTGCCAGATTAGTTTTGGTTTTCCATACTCCCTTGTCCAGATTTTTTGTAAGTCCAGAGTCCAGACTGATTGAAACCTTTTCATTTGTTCTAACCATTCTATTAGATTCGATCGAGCTGTAGCAATAACACGCATATGCAAGTCTATTCTCCCTATAATTTATACATGTGCATGCATATGCTCTTCGATTGTGTGAAATGGTTTATTTATGTATTACTAGATCATCCACCTCGCACAAGTTTGTCCTGCTAGGATCTTCAGAGTACGCACGTACGATGGACGACAGGTCACAGCGTGCAAGTTCGAGCCAGGACTATGAGCTTGACTGGGCGTTGTTGAAACGCGCTACAAATAATTTTTCCGAGGAACGCAAAATTGGTGCTGGCTACTGGGGAGTGGTTTACAAGGTATCATATTCACTTACCTCTTTGCTTTTTCAAATGATACAAACAGATAGCTGCGAGCAACGGAAGCATCGATTCGGTGCCCGGGTGCATTTGCATCCGAGACAAAAAATAAAAAAAATGAAAGTGAAAAAAAGTTTAAAAAAAAATAGTGGAAAATGCTTATGTCCGAGATGTTTGTGTAAATTTTAAAAAAGTTCAGACATCTGGAGAGCTCGCGGCAAAAAAGACAAATTTGTAGTTTATTTAAACAACATTATTCATGCATTATTCATGACTGAATTTTGATTGTTTGTCGTGAACTTCCTAGATGTTAAAAAAAACTCAAATTTTACACAAACATCTAACCCTTAAGCATATTTCACCATAATAAATTTTGAAATTTTTGAATTTTTTTTATGACTTTTCAAAAGTTTTTTGTGCAGGAACATATGAGCCTGAGCTCAGATTTGAATATCCCGCAAGTAACAATGATATATGGATACATATATAGAGCTAGATACAACGTGTTAACTACATGGATCCACGTAGTATATTAACATGTTATTTTGAACAGGGAATATTGGAAGATGGGCGAGAGATAGCTGTGAAGAAAATTGACTGGAAATTCTCAGGACGCATGATGATTGATTCTCCAAAATATATGTATATGATTTTTAAAACCGAGCGAGATTACATCCAACACCAAAATATCGTACGATCAGTTGGATCCTGTTATGACTATAAGATTGGATTTCCAGTACGAATTGCTATCTGCTCGGAGTACGTGCAGGGTGGAAGCCTTGACAAGCATGTTTCTGGTACGATGGTGCTCTACCAGACTATTGTTGTTGTTCTTAAGTTCCCATTTTTTCTAGTTTCTTCTTAAATTATCTTTAGACCATTACTCTGCATGTAAGGGAAATGATGCCCTCTTGGTAATATATTGCCTAATATTTCTTCAGATGCATCATGTGGACTCCACTGGCACGCGCGTTACAAAATTATTAAAGGAATTTGTGAGGGCGTGAATTACCTTCATAATGGAGAGGAGAGACGAGTTTACTATGGGAACCTCAAACTAACAAATATATTGTTGGATAGTAACATGGTACCAAAGATCGGAAATTTTAAGCTGACAAGAAGGTAAGTTCATTATATTGCTTTACAAAGGACTTTCCAACTTATTTTGTAAAAAGCTAACAAAGTAACTGTATTTTTTTTACATGCAGTCATAGAGACAAAGCGACAGTACATGTTTCCTTGCAGGGTGACGTATTTTGTTTGGGCGTTATAATCATGCAAATAATGGCAGGAGCTGACGCTCACTCCAAATGTGCAGAGATGCCTCCCCAAGAATTTGTTGAGCTCGTAAGAAATCATATCACTAATAGTTCCTTTTTCGCTAATGCTAGCTATATTTTGTGTCTTAATAGGGTGCAAGAATGTGACATGCATTTGTGTTTTTAACATTGAAGGTACACGAGAATTGGAGAAAAAGGTTTCACACAACAATTTTATTCCCTAGTAGATCACGTGAAGTCAGGACATGTATCAATATAGCATTGAGATGTGTTGAGACCAATGGGGATAAAAGACCTACCATGAACGAGATTGTGGATGAATTGAACAACATAGATGCTTCATTGATGGATCGGGAGTATACATTCGAGGATTTAAAACGTATTACAGATCAGTTTTCCAGTGTGCATACACTTGGTGAGGGTGGGTATGGAGTTGTTACAAGGTATGGACAATTCATACTTGCCTCTTGTGTTTTGGAAATGACACTGTATGATACTAAAGAAATATTTATACATGCATACCGATAGTTAAGAGATAAGTTTGTACAATAGTAACATAGCTTTTTAATAGGGCATACTCGATGGCGGGCAAGAGATTGCTGTGAAGAAGCTACGACGGAACATGTTGTGGTGCGATGACGACCATCAATTCAACAGTGAATTAAACATTCTTATGGGAATTGAACATCCAAATATTGTATGCTTAGTTGGCTACTGCAATCAAACTACACTAGCAAATGAGGAGTATAATGGAAGAATTGAATGTGTTGATGTGAAGGAAAGAGCTCTATGCTACGAATACATGGAGAAAGGAAGCCTTGAAAAGCATCTTTCTGGTATTGATATGCTATATGCAGGCTGTTTTTTGCATGAGAAGATAAAATATCCCTGAATTTTAATTTCCGGTAATACACTATGTGTTTACTTGAACAGATAAATCGCGTGGATTTGATTGGCACACAAGTTACAAAATAATTAGGGGGGTCTGTGATGGTCTATATCACCTTCAAATGAGATCTGATCATCCTATTTATCATCTGGATTTGAAGCCCGCAAATATATTATTGGATAAGGACATGCTCCCCAAGATAGGAGATTTTGGTTTATCAAGGCTCTTTGGTTCAATGAAAACATATCTCACAGAGTCCCAAAACACTACCGGAACACGGTGAAATGGTTTACTATGAGTTTTCAACTTTATTTATATGTTTCTATTCTAAAAGAAATGCATTTGAAATGATGCAGACCATATATGCCACCAGAGTACATTGACCACCGCCAAATATCATCAAAATTTGACATATTTAGTCTGGGTGTTCTAATAAGAGAAATAATGACTGCAAAGGAGGAGGACCTTTATTATGACCCTGATGTGCCTTCGAGCGAATATACTGAACTTGTAAGAAGAAGACCTTTTCGTGAAAAATATTCATTTCCAAAAATATTGTAATGTATACCCATTGTGTGCATGCCGCTCATCAACATTAGTTATTTTCAATTTGAAGGTACAGAAAAAATGGAGAAAAAACATGTTGGAAACAATGTCGCCACATACAGCAAAAGAAGTGAAGACATGTATCGAAATAGCGTTGAGATGTGTGGAAAAATACCGTGAGAACAGGCCAAGTATAGCCGAAATCATCGCTGAACTGGATATGTTGGAATCGTCAAAAGTCCACCTATAGGCCAAGTATGTCACGGTAGTACTGCTCACAACGACTTGCATATGTACTGCCGTACAAGCTGTGGCTCTCCCTGTCATACGTAGACTTGTATGGAATGCTTAATCTATTTTGTTGAGGCAGTAATTGTAGAACAATTTGTTCGATATGTTTTCCATTTATAATCGACAACAAATACAATGGTATATTTACAAGCGGTGACTCCCCCTATCATATGTAGACTAGATGCTTAATCTATTGTCTTACCCAAATCTAGTAATTATACAATATCTCATAAAACGATAAGCAATACTATGCTTAATTTTAACTATCTTTTGCTTATACTGTTTTTAACTTTTCCTGTCGTTTATTTTTCAACTGCTGCCCTTTCACACGGTTATCGAATAATAGTACATAATGTCATGCTTCGTTGTTCAAAGACAGCTCATCAGAGCCACTGTAAATACTAGATGATATCCCGCGCGTTGCTACGAAAACTGTTAACAAATAATTTAATATTCTAAAACATAAGAAAATATGAAACTTAGTATAATTTAATTATTAAATATATTTTTAAAGAAATAGTATTGTTTAAGTAAAAGTCTAAGGAAATTTGATGAAAAAACTAAAAATAAGTATAATTTTTAATTAATTTATTACCTTGAGAATATACCGGCAAGACTTATGAGAGGAAAAACAATGTTGAGTGAAGAGAATGAAGACATCAACCTTATCTAAACCTAAAACAATGATAGCAACTACATATGTGTATTCATTAAAAAATTGACGCATAGAAAAAATAAAATGCAAGCTAACTCATAATTTGACTTTCTATTAAAAAAAGGCGCTTCTAATACGTGAGGCTTAGTGCATAAAAACCATTAATCTTTATTTGTGATTGATTGCTTAGTGGAAAATAGGTGGACCTACTTGGTGATGTGAATAGCTTATATGTCAAGATAAATAGGTTAGTGAAAATAAATTATTTAGGTATTATAGATAACTTGGATAATTATATTAATCCCTTCGATCCAGCATTTAATTTGGATCGAAGGAAGTAACTAATTTTATTTTGTATTTACTTATTCGTAGCCAGTACTCCTTTCGTTTCATAGTATAGTATCGTTTTAAAACTGGTTTGAAAAAGATACTATATTGTGGGACGGAGGGTGTACATAGATGTTCGTCCTAAATGGCTCAAAATTGACGTCCCAAATGAGTGCGGATTTCTGTAGCTCGAGCTACACGTAGCCCTTTATTTTATAAAATTCGAAAATAATATTTAAATTTTTTGAAAAAAATCGAGAAAAATTCCGTGGAAACTTATATGTATTCCAAACAAATATGCCAAATTTCATTTGAAAATATTGTAATATGCAGTCTGCATAAAAATAACAAAATTTCGACCCAAAACACAAGGAAAAAATGCCCATTTAAAATCAAATATTTGTCAACTGTTTTTACGTGGCGCGTTAAAGTATAATGGTATGAAAATTTGCACAAATGTCCTATACATGTGCATGTATATCCATAAAAAAATTCAAAATTCTTTAAACTGTTTTACTATTCTTTTTTTATTTTTATTTTAAACGAGCTATGTGTAGCTCGTGCTACACAAGGCATTTTCGCGTCCCAAATGGGCTATCCAGCTGTTAAAAGGACTTGATGTGTAGTGGCCGTTGTGAAGCATTGTGTGTTTGTTCAATTGCCAACTACTGTTCCATCACAATAGGAACATTCGCTGGTTGAAGGTGCGGTGGAAGGCGGTGGCGCAGGAGATCATGGCCAGGAGGAGGGGCGGCGTGAAAGAGGAAGGCGAGGTTCAGCTTCGACTCCAAGAGCTATGCGCTCAACTTCGACATTGTTGGTGATTGAGATGCAGCTAGCGTGCGTACGTGGCACGGCGGCCAGCCGGCCGGCGGTGGCTTGGGCGGTGTGCGGAGTAAACAAATGGAAATTGGACTTCATGTTTATTCACATTAGATGATAATCCGCACGTTGTTGCGGGAAATTTTTATAAAAATATTTTGATGAAATATTTGATTAAATGAAACATGCATATTTAAAATAATATTTTTTGATATAATCTATGAATTTAATATAAATATCATAATAGAATAAAAATCCTCATGCATGCATGTTGCAAGTGGGTTTTAATTATGCATAGTGGCATATTGAGGTGGGCATTTTTCATACATGGTGAATGATGAGGTGGGATGCTTGCATGTTGTAAGAGACATGCTAGTGGGGGCTAGCTATTATAAAAGGTATGTGAACTGGCTTTCTCCATAGAATAGAGCTAAGGGAAAGAATTAAACATACTATTGTAAACAATGAAAAAGAAAAATGTTTATGTAATCATAATTCAGACATGGCCCTTGTTGCAACCTCATCTTAGCTTAGCCTACCTCTTGTTTCTTCTTTTTTTTCTCCTTGTAGAGAAGAAACAAAAAATGTATACACTAGGAAGTAGCTCCCACCGTGGTGCGTCAATGGAAAAAAGTTGCTCATAGAATGTACCCTCCACCGTTCCTTCAACATAGCTTAACATTGCGATAACTTGATAACGTAGTAACCCAATTCTTAGACCATGAGATCATATCTAATCACTATCTTCAGAGGTTGTCTTGATTGTATCAACTGTCACACTGTAACAGGGTGATCATAATGGTGCAACTCAGGTATTCCAAAGAGATGCATTGAGGCGTATGTATTGAGATCGAAAATTTTCCATCCACATGACGAATATATACTCTAGGCCCTCTTGCTGAGATTGCATCTATGAAGCTTGCAAGCGTGTGACTAGGTCACGGGGATGTAACATTACATAACGAATAAATATGGTTGTCGGTAACGAGATTGAACTAGGTATAAGGATACCGAAGATCAAACCTCGGGCAAACTAAGTATTGTTGCGCCTCAACGTTTAATGTTCAAATGATGAAGTTAATTCGTGGAAAGCAAAGGGGCCACCATGGATTACCAGTGCCCGATTTTGGTCATTGATCGGAGAAGTGTTCCTATCATATCTGGAGCATTCCTGAAACGAACGGTGGCACACTTAATGGTACACGGCTCTTAGGGATAAATTCGAGATCATCGGAGAAATAAGAGAGAACACCAGAAAAATTACGAAGAGGCATCGGATAATTTTCGGGCTGCCAAAATGTTCAGAAAAGTATTTAAATATGTTTTTGTATTTATGAAATAAATATTAAAATCCAATTTCAATAATAAATAAAAGGGCTACCCCTGGGGCCCATTAGGGGGAGGGCACCTCCTACAAGGGGCTTGGCCCCTTGGGGGGCTCCCCCTCAAACCCTAGAGGGGGCGTCGTCCAAGAGGGGAGGGATCCCCTCTCCCTAGCCTATAAATAGAGGAGGAGTGACCCCCTCTCCTCCACACAACCTCATTTACCCCTTTCATTTCTACATCTCCCTCCCTCCCTCTCTCTCACGTGTAGTTTCGCAAATGGAGCAAGCATATGGGGATTGAGAGTTCTCCACCATACGCACGCCGTCGTGCTGTCGGAGTCGTGATTTGAGTCCTTCCGCTGCTCTATTGGACCGGAGCTCGGGAGACGTCGTCTGCATCGGACGTGTGTAGAGCTACGAGGTGTTGCATCTGCGACACCTGTCATCATCGGGACATCTACACGGCCTCGAGGCCGTACGAGTTGTACGACTACATCAACCACGTTCACGTGAACGTTTCTCACTTTTGATCTTCACAGGTATGAACACCGATTCCCTCTGTTACTTTACATCTGCATAGTAATTAATGATCCTTGGGTATATGGTTATCATAGCTAGATTTTTTTGTTTTCTGAACCGGAACATATCAATATATGCATGAGCGTGTTGCTCCACAGTCACCTCGTCGGCCCCTGGCGGGCATTATCCTCTCATTATTGGCCACGCAAGCGAGACATCGAATGTTCTATTGTCCCTCTCTCCATTTGTGGCAATGCAGAGGGAGCAAGCACCAATTAGAGCACCAAATCACTAACACCACCCCAATTCTCTACAATTTCGATGAGAGACTCGTCATTGATTGGAAGAGCAGTGATCATGGCGAAGTTCACCAAGGTGACCGACACCTCGTCACAAAGGAAGTGTAAACTTTGTGCCTCAAGCCTCCAATGATCCTGTAGAGCTCTAAGGGCAACATGATTGATCTTCGACGGGGCATTCTTGAACTAAACATAGGGTAGCAGGCTCGCTCTCTGAAAGTATGGCTCCTATCACTCGCAATATGGCATCTCACACTCTTTTGTGTGTACCCCTCACGTGCATAAGTTTTAGAATCTGGCAAAATTACATAAAATTGTGATCGCTATCTTGAAATTGCAAACACCAAGGTAAACATGACCAAATTTCTCTATTGCATGCCAATTCTTGATATACCATGCAGGATGGTCCTTTTCGTAAGCACTGTCAAGCTCAGTATACCACGACCTATTGGTGGGATCAATGGTCATCCTAACACAATTGAAATTTCTCATCAATTAGTTGACAAAATACACACACACATTATTACATTTGTACTTGCAAAAAAATTTAATAAGTCAATCTAACATTAATAGATCATATTGCAAACAAAATCAACTCATACCCAAGCAAAACATTTGCAAACTTCAGTATTGCTACGAGTTTGGCTCAAACATGGCAACTACATGACATACATACATGACCTCAATCAAACATGGAAAAAACAAATGACTAACTTGAAACAAATTGAATCGAAATCTATATATCCATTCATCCATAAAACATCAGCATTACTTCACCACTAACAAAATTTGTTTCATCAAAAAATCACCTCCAACATTTATACATCTATAAGCAAACACTGAAACACTCAATCTCATACATGACAACAACATGCATTGATTCAACCATCTCAAATCACACAAGGGATTGGATTGGGGTTGCGTTGTCGGTGGGTGGCCCACCCGCTTCCCCTTGGCCACTTACCCCACCATCGTCGTTCTTGGCGCTAGGGATTATGGGCTAGTGCCGAGCTCAACAGCGATAGACCCCTTTGTCACGTAGGCACGATCGAGAGGTGACCATTGACTCTTGACATGGCTCTACCACCATTGACCACAACGACAACCCATCAACCCCTATCACCACCAATACTGGCGGTACTCAAAAGGGTCAGATCCCCCCCCCCCCCCCCCCGGCGAAGCTTTCCAGTTTTCCAATCTCTTTGTCTCCTTCGAACTCCTTTCACGGTCTGATCTTTCTCTCGAGGCTCGAATTAACTCGGACCTTTCGGTGTGTTTGTTGAGATTCCAATGCATGTACCTATTTTTGAATGGTAAGTTGGCGTTGCCCCTAATTTCACCCACTACGATGATGATTCAAGTCTTCAAAATCTTACCTTGTTGGACCGAAAGCGACAAGGGAGGGAAGTGAAGAGGGCTCGCTGGGTTTGCACGCAAGAAGAAGCATCGATGGTGGCCAGGTCAAACGAGGCGGACGGCACGTGGGGACGTGGGGTCAAGTCCGGAGGACGGGCCTCCTTGCAATTTCGCATTTCTTGGGGGGCCTGGGCGCGAGAACGTGTTATCCAATAAAACCCCCGGTGAGATCCCCGCACCCGAAGGCCGAAGCTTCTCTACTTCTCTTCGCAGCGAGCGCGCGGTTTGGTCGTCGCCCACCGATCCTCAGATCTCGCGCGCGCCCTCTCCGATGCGGGCGCCGCCGGCGATGCTCCTCGCCGCGCTCGCCCTCGCGGCGCTCCTCCTCGCCCTCACCGCCGCGCCGGCCGCCGCCTTCTACCTCCCCGGCGTCGCCCCCACCGACTTCGCCAAGGTGAGAACCCACTCGCTTCGATCCCCCCTCCCCCTCCGTCCTTCCTTCCCCGGCGTCCGAGCGAATGAGCTCGGGCTCGTCGGCCAGATCCGGTCAACGGGCCGGCGGTTCCCCCGCGCAGCCTCCCGGGATCGGCGGATCCCACGGCACACTCGTACGCACGCACAAGTGTCGGTGATTCCATTACCTTCCCCGCGATCACATCCAGGGTAGTAGCACTAGTGGTACGTGCCTGAGCTCGGGATCCGCATCCCCCCGCGCGCACTGTTGGGTCTCCTTTCCGATCCGGAACGCGCTCGCTAGATTCACCCACTCTCCTCTGCAAGTTCTCTTAAGATCCGGATGTCTGCTGGTGGTTTAACACACCAAGAATTGGAAGCCTTCTGTCAATTCAGATTGCATCTTGTTATCCTTGGTTTGATCCACCACTGGTAGGGCTCGATCAACTGATTGAGTGGGGTGCCCATGTCTATTCAGATCTCTTATTAAAATGCCCAGTTCATTGTAATTGCACGTGCTGCAAAGGACTTGGTTTTGTGCTCACTGCTTAAAAAACTGCAGCGTTTATATATATATATATATATATATATATAAAATGGTCCGAGATATCACCTTTTTGTTTGGGTCTTTGATGTCATAAGCTCATAATAATCTTTAGAAGAAGAAAAAATCGCCTGCTTGATATGCCAAAGGTTTAGTATATATTCCAGGGGAAACTAGATGCTCTGCAGAGATGATATAGAATGGTGGAAACACAGTTTCCAAAAGCAGACTGATGAGTGAACACAACGGATCTGCTTGAACTGACAGTGTACCGGTTTACCAGCATATCTTTTGCACCGAGTTATTTATATTTCTACTGTATCTGATATTTCTACTAAGAGTTAGCATTTTATTTTCTGCTAAAATATGTTCTTGATTTATCTCTCTGTTTGTCTGTTTGCAGGAAGATGAACTGTTGGTGAAGGTGAACAAGCTGACGTCAATCAAGACTCAGCTCCCCTACACGTACTACTCCCTTCCTTTCTGCAAGCCGAACACCATAGTTGACAGTGCTGAGAATCTCGGCGAGGTTCTCCGTGGTGATCGAATTGAGAACTCCCCTTATGTGGTAAGTATTGGATAAAGAACAATTGAGTCTTATGTACCAACATTGGAGGGAAATGTGCCTAGTTTTTAGTTTAACATCCTCATTCCCTGAACTGCAGTTCCAAATGAGGGAGCCCAAGATGTGCCAGATTGTCTGCAAGATAACTGTCACGGAGAAGGAAGCAAAAGAGCTCAAGGAGAAGATTGAGGATGAATATCGCGTGAACATGTAAGGACAATATAGTAGGTGTTGTCGTGCTTTAGTTGGCATGCTAATTTTCCAAGGTGATGACATGGTTTGCTTTGCAGGGTTCTTGACAACCTGCCACTGGTTGTTCCAGTTCAAAGGCCAGATAGGAACACCATCGCCTACCAAGGTGGATATCATGTTGGTGTCAAGGGCCAGTATGCTGGGGTAAGTTCATATAGCCTGTTCATGCTTACCCTTGCCTTGTCTTAACACATGTGACCAGGACTAACGAATTCACGTATACAACTATGTTTTCAGAGCAAGGATGAGAAGCACTTCATCCACAACCATTTGTCATTTTCAGTCAAGTTTCACAAGGATGAGGATTCAGAACTTTCTAGGATAGTGGGGTTTGAGGTCAAGCCATACAGGTTTTCTTTCAACTTTGCTTGTTGATATTTTTGCCACAAACCTAAAAATGGAATATACCTAATTTCTGTGTTCTTTCTTAATATGTTTGCACCAGCATCAAGCATCAGTATGATGGGAACTGGAATGATGCAAACACCCGTTTGAGCACATGTGATCCTCATAATAGCAAGTTTGTTATAAATTCTGAAACTCCTCAAGAGGTTGAAGTCGGCAAAGATATTATATTCACCTATGATGTTCGCTTCGAGGTACTGGTTTTGTTTATTTTTGTCTCATATAGTATGGTAGTTTCTTAACCTTGAGTGTTAGATCTGCTGTACAAAGATTTTCATGGAGATTTCTGTTACTTTTGCAGGAGAGTGATATTAAGTGGGCATCTCGATGGGACACCTATCTGTTGATGTCTGATGATCAGATTCACTGGTTCTCTATTGTTAACTCTCTCATGATCGTGCTTTTCCTATCTGGTATGGTGGCCATGATCATGATGCGCACCCTGTACAGAGATATATCTAGGTACAACCAGCTTGAAACTCAAGAAGAGGCACAGGAGGAAACTGGCTGGAAGCTTGTTCATGGTGATGTTTTCCGCCCTCCAGTCAACTCTGATTTGCTCTGCGTCTTTGTTGGCACTGGAGTCCAATTCTTCGGCATGCTGCTGGTTACGATGATCTTTGCTGTTCTGGGTTTCCTCTCTCCATCGAACCGTGGAGGATTGATGACTGCAATGCTTCTCGTCTGGGTCCTGATGGGGTTGATTGCTGGCTATTCTTCTTCACGAATCTACAAGATGTTCAAGGGTGCAGAGTGGAAGCAGATAACCCTGCGCACGGCTTTCCTGTTCCCAGGGATTGCTTTCGTCATCTTCTTCATCTTGAACGCCCTTATATGGGGAGAGAAGTCGTCCGGTGCTGTCCCATTCACCACCATGTTTGCCCTGGTCCTCCTCTGGTTCGGCATCTCGGTGCCCCTTGTGTTTGTTGGGAGCTACCTTGGGTTCAAGAAGCCCGCCATGGAGCCTCCGGTGAAGACCAACAAGATCCCGCGCCAGATCCCTGAGCAGGCCTGGTACATGAACCCGCTCTTCACCATCCTGATCGGTGGCATCCTGCCTTTCGGCGCGGTCTTCATCGAGCTCTTCTTCATCCTCACCTCCATCTGGCTGCACCAGTTCTACTACATCTTCGGGTTCCTCTTCCTGGTGTTTGTGATCCTCATCATCACGTGCGCGGAGATCACCGTTGTGCTCTGCTACTTCCAGCTGTGCAGTGAGGACTACAACTGGTGGTGGAGGTCGTATCTCACCTCGGGTTCCTCGGCGCTCTACCTGTTCCTTTACGCCGCGTTCTACTTCTGGACCAAGCTGCAGATCAGCAAGCTGGTGTCAGGCATCCTCTACTTCGGGTACATGCTGCTCGCCTCCTTCTCCTTCTTTGTGCTCACCGGCACCATCGGCTTCTGCGCCTGCTTCTGGTTCACCAGAATGATCTACTCGTCGGTGAAGATCGATTAGTCACAGGAAGCACAGGGAAGAAGAGACAGAGAGACAGAGCATAGCATATGTGTTCAGATTTCGTGGTCTGAGGTGATGATAATTGTATGATTTAAGGTGAAGAAAGTGGGGATCATCCCCCGTGCTCGATACTCTTTTTTTCAGGGAAAAGCTACATTTTGGGATTAGTTTATGAACTGCTGATTTATGTTTATTGTTGTGATGATACATGTTGTTAGTGATAAATCCTGAGGAGTTTTACGAGGTTAGTAGAGTATAATACACTGTGATTGGAGTCGTCTGTTTTTGCAGAATTTGATGAATCAGGTTATAAAATTCAATTGATATTCATGACGGGTATTTTTGTGATGTGGGTTAAGCTCCTGGTTTAACTGGGTGGCGACTCCTTCCATTTTGGCTTTCTTCGCTTTGCTGTGCTCTCTACCAGTCTACTGTCTTTTGTGTCGTATCATTGCTGGCCAGCGCGTAGAATACAAAACACTGTGATGTGACTTTGATTTTTTTTTTTTGCAAAAAGCTTACTGAGCCAGTATAAAATTCATTCAGCTGATATTCATGACTGGGGCTGCAAACGAGTAACGACGGAGTTGGACTAGGCTCATGCTCTGTCTTGTAACGAAATGGCTCATGCTCAACTTGTAACGATCTTGATCAAAATAAGTGAAAAATGGCTTAGTTCAACCGCCGTACATCAGTGTCGTTATGCTCGCAAGAGCTCATTTTGGACGAGCTAGCAAGAGAAAAGACAAAGAGCTCTCAAACTTTGGCCAAACATAACTGAATTTTTAGCTCACGTACCATATTAAGGTCTAAATTTTCTCCGCGCTTTCTGACCAAAGAAGCAATCATGTTTGCTAGTAGATAAAATAGAAAAATCATACACAACATACATGATAATAAATTATCCACTTTATTTTAACATATATCGGTATTGTTTAATATAATTATAGTACTGTATTGTATAGAGTTATCAAGCTAAATCGAGCGAGCTAGTGTTGGCTCAAGTCAAGATCAACTCATATTATAGACGAGTTACATAAGGTGCTCATTTCCTTTGGAGTCAATCTAAAATCGAGTCAAACAAAAGAATCGGTCTCAAGTAGCCCACGAGCCTTGAGCTTTTCTTGCAGCCCTAGTCATGACCAGTGTGCTCTTGCGTTGCTGGATCGGCACCTGGCAAGCTGTATGTTTACCATGAGTGAAAAGCACAGAACCACCACAATACACACGTCATTAGCACGAGGTGCTAGCTGGAGCTGTCCTCTCTCCTGAGATCATGCACGGACGCGAGCTTCGTGCCGGCGAGATGGATCTGGAGCAGTACGGGATAAGGCATAAAATTTACATACATCCCCTCGAACAAAAATAAAAACATAACTTAATCCTCACTATCACTTTTTGTGCCACATCAGCACTTTGCCGAGTCAAATTCGTGGCCAAGCGACGTTTAGTGTTTTTTTGTCAATGTTTAGCGTTATGTTCGATGCAAAATGCTCAAAAAACGTAAAGGGGTGGCATTTTGCTAATAACACTTGTATTGTGGTGGTTCTGTACTTTTCACTCGTTTACCATCGATCAGTATTTTAGAGTAACATCTACACCTTTTTTCTTCTTATTTTTCGCTTCAACTTTTTTTTTAGGTTCTTTTCCGGCAATGGTGTTTTGCCTGGTATGCTTTATACACAGGTTTAGCTAGTGTCTTTCTTCCCCTTAAAAAATAGAGAAAAAAGAAGCTAGTGTCTTTCTGTCATTTCATTACTATTGCTGTGATCTCTCACAGTACGCTTTAGAGCATCTCCAGCCGTTCGCCCTCCAGGACGTTTTGCGGCGCTATTTTTAGCGCCGCTTGGGGGCGCTGGACGCGGCGATAGGTCCTGGGGGGGCCGGCTACCCAGCCGCGCCCCCAAGGCGCCCCCCAAGACTGACGGGCCGACCCAGGAGCGGCCCAAATTCGACCCAAAAACGGCGCCGGTTTGATTTTTTTTCACAGTTTCAGCACAAAACACGTGAATTTCGTCTCAATTCGGCGCAATTTCGTGTCGGTTAGGCGCAATTTCGTCATACAACATGATATTACAAACACATAGTTCGGCACAAATACAAAAAACTGATCAAACTAGGCATTGCCTTTGCGCATCCATAGATGATCCACTAGATCTTCTTGCAGTTGACGATGCACATGCGGGTCTCGGATCTCCTGGCGCATGTTGAGATATGCTGTCCAATCTGATGGTATCTGGTGATCAACAACTGCAAGAGGCCCCTGGTTGATATATGGTTCACAATCATACACTGGATCCACTTTCTCGCTCTCGATGATCATGTTGTGCAGGATGACACAACAATTCATCACCTCCCACATTTGATCTTTCGACCAAGTCTGAGCGGGGTATCGGACAACAGCAAATCGAGACTGTAGCACCCCAAATGCCCGCTCGACATCCTTCCTGCAAGCCTCCTGGCACTTGGCAAAGTGGGCGTGCTTCCCTCCTTGCACAGGGTTTGAGATAGTCTTCACAAATACGGGCCACCTTGGATAGATGCCATCTGCTAGGTAGTATCCCTTATTGTACTGGTGCCCATTGACCTCAAAGTTCACCGGAGGAGCATGACCTTCGACAAGTCTGGCAAAGACATTTGAGCACTGCAGGACGTTGATGTCATTGTGTGTTCCTGGCATGCCAAAGAAAGAGTGCCAAATCCAGAGATCATGTGTAGCAACCGCCTCAAGTACCACACTGCAGTGACCTTTTGCACCCTTGTACATCCCCTGCCAAGCAAATGGACAGTTCTTCCATTCCCAATGCATGCAGTCGATGCTTCCAAGCAACCCAGGAAATCCTCTTGCTTCATTCTCTGCTAGGATTCGAGCAGTGTCTTCTGCATCGGGTGCTCGCAAGTACTGTTTTCCAAAGCAGCCAACTACTGCCCTGCAAAATCTGTAGAAACAATCAAGGGCGGTGGACTCGGCCATGCGTGCATAGTCGTCCTGTTCATCACCAGGAGTTCCGTATGCAAGCATCCTCATGGCCGTTGTGCACTTCTGAAGCGAGGAGAACCCAACTGTGCCGGTGCAATCTTTCTTGCAAACGAAGTAGTTGTCGTACTCTCGGAGTGAATTGACAATGCGAAGAAAGAGCTTTCGGTTCATGCGATACCGGCGCCGGAATACCTTGTCGCCGTGCAGGGGAACATCGGCAAAGTAGTCGGAGTAGAGCAAACAGTAGCCCTCCGAACGACCCCTCTCCTTTCCCTTCCGGCGACCCATCTTGGAACCTCCTCGCTGCGGCGCCTTGTTGGCGCCGAAGAGGTCGTCCTGGGCGCCGGCGATCGCCTCTTCCTCCAGCAATGCGGCGAAGAGTTCCTCATCGTCGGAGTCCATCTCGGGGGAGGCAATTCGCCGAACAGGTGCGGCGCGAGGTGGGCGCGGCTTTGCACCGGTGGGCTCGGCTTGGCGGACCACGGCGGCCAAGCGCCGGTGACTAGGCGGGGGTAGTCGGCGTTGGAAGAGTGGCCGACAGAAAGAAGCTTTTGGGCGGCGGAAACAGCTATCTAGCGGCGGCGCGGCGGCCGGCGGCGGCAAGGGTGGTGGGGGAGAGGTGTTCTTTTTGGGTCGGTTTGGCCTGACAGTGGGCCACGCACGCGTTTTCGTTTCGTCCGGCGCCCCCAAGCGCCCCCCAGCGCGCTGGGTTCGGGTTGGGTTCGCCGGACTCAAAATCGGACCGATCCGGCGTTAATTGGGATCTTGGGGGCGCGGCTGGGCGAAATACGTCCGTTCGGCGCTAATTTCGCCGTCTTGGGGGCGCGGCTGGAGATGCTCTTAGGCGGCATCGGCATGAAGTTGCTCCATCATTCCTGGCACATGATACGCCACCATGTTGCATAGTGAAAAAGGCGACCATGGAATGCAAGCTTGCCGCTCGGTTGTTCTTCTCGGGGCCCAAAAATTGGCTTGCAATGTTTGTTTCGGCAAGCCAAAGAAATGACTATCAATTGGTTGGTTATCGGTTTACTTTGCTGCTGATCTCTCAAAACTTGCCAAAATTTAGGGAGTCTTGGGGATGTCAAATGTTGGCAAACAAAAAGTTGGCCACGTGCCGACCAAGCAAATTTCGTTCAAAGTTTGAGACTAGAAATGTCTCAGGAATCTTCAGAGCGCACCATGCCCTGCCCCGTATGGCCAGGAGGAGTGGGCCAGGATGATCACGGGGAGCCAATCAATGACCCGTATGGCCACCATATATGTCACTCACTGTTGCTCGCGTGCTGCTCTGTGCTCTGCTTCATTTCATTTCCCCTTCACTGCTCAGTCACTCTCCTGCTCCGCTCACACACTCACCGGCCCTTCTCCCTCTCTTCACCGGAGCTGAGCAGAGCAATGGCGTCGACGGCGCTGCTGCTGGCCATGGCCGTGGCGGTGGTGGGCGGGTGCGCGGCGGGGCTGGCCGGCGCGACGGACCACATCGTGGGGGCAAACCGCGGGTGGAACCCCAACATCAACTACACCCTTTGGTCCGCCAACCAGACCTTCTTCGCCGGCGACCTCATATGTACGTGTAAAAGAACCCTCCCCTAGCTGCAGCTCCATCCAGATCTACTCATTCCTGGTAATACACACGCAGCGTTCAGGTACCAGAAGGGGACGCATAACGTGTTCCAGGTGAACAAGACGGGGTACGACAACTGCACCATGGACGGGGTCACCGGCAACTGGACCTCCGGCAAGGACTTCATCCCGCTCCCGCGCCCCGGCCACTACTTCTTCATCTGCGGCAACGGCTTCTGCCAGGCCGGCATGAAGGTCGCCATCTTCGTCTACATCCACGATCTCGGCCTCGGCCCCGAGATCACGCCCCCGACCTCCCCCGACTACTCGCCCTCCGTTGCCGTTGCCGTCGCCGTCGCCGCAGGGGCAAAGGGGATGATGGTCGCCACGGTCACCGCGCTGGGAGCTGCCATCCTCCTCCTCCTTGCCGCTTAGTTCCTAGTTGTAGGAGTATGATCTGCAATTGACTGAGACGTGGTGTCTGATCTATCTAATGGGGTTAAATTAGTTAACTATCGTAGCTAATGACTTTCATGCTGTATTGTAAGAACATCTGTATTGTAAGAATGCACTAGTGATGAATGAATGACCACGGGGGTTGCAGTCACTCTGCTGCGCTCACTATTCATCAACATGATTCAGACAAGATGAACCATGGCCACAAAGCTCAGAACCAAAAGTAAACAGACACCACTGCAAAAGCAAAAAAGAAAATAAAAACTCAAGCAATTTATCCACAACTCATATCCACGGACCAAGATGCTATGTGTATTGGACAAGGCTACCCCAAGAACAAACCCTATAGAGGAGACCGTCGAATAGAATCCCTCTGTTTATGTACACCACTTCACTTGCTACCTGTTTCATTTCGATCTTTATCACCTAGAACTTTCGGATCATGTGGCTTCGGCCCTGCTTCGACCGGGTCACGACTTTCCGACCGTGGATTTGCCTCGGAGCGCTAATTATGCGACGTCGGGCTCTTCTGGCCATCGGACGTCGGGGTCTTCTGGCCATCGGGCTCACTGTTCACAAAGGAGACAGTGCAGGGGGCTCAGATTCTGAAAGAGTAGCTGGGGTTTTACAACGAGGGATTTCATAATATGCAATGTGTTGTAGTTGGTTGCATCAGGGGTATAGGAAAGCCTGCTTACCTGGCCTGCACCTCTTCTGTGGTGAGTACAGATTGCACCTCTTCTGAGCTAGAAGTGGCAGTAGGCTTCTTGAGCACAACTAAGATCACAGTCATGTTGTCGCATCCCTCCCCGCCGCTCTCAGGCGCCAAGCACCGGTCGAGCAGCTTCTCACACACAGCTGATAGACTTTCCTCCTGCAGATTTTTTACCACCCATATATGAGTACCATAGCACTACATCATATAAAAAATTTAAAGTTGGACGAAAGAGAGGCACTTACGGTTTTCAACTTTTGATGCACAAAATCCACTACTTGTTGACTTGTCATGCAGTCCCTGTCATAAAACAAGGGAGTTAACGAAAACCAAGTCACGGTAGAAAGTGTAATTATGAATGAATGTGCATTGTTAGGTCATCAATCAGGTCACATGGGTAATAAGTCGATACGTCATCAGGTCACGTGAAAAAAGTAGCTTGCTAAGAGCATGGTTAATAGTATAGCCAGCTGCTGGCTATAAGGAGATGCCATGTCATCTATAGCTAATCTTATAGTCAACAAGTACAATAGTAAGGCTATAAGGAGTACTACTTTAGCAATATATGACCCACATATCTATCTCACAAAGTGCCTAGGAGCACGTGTTGCAGCTGACTACTAATTAGTAGCCCGCTTCTCTTCTCTCTCCTTTTCTCTCTCCTCCAACTAAGCACAAATATATTATTTAAATCCTTATAGCCAGCTGACTAGGCACTATTATACTTGCTCTAAGAGGTTATGGAAGTCAGCATCAGATTCTAGCATGGAACCTCTGTTGCCTTCAATGTGTGATTTATCAGTCTTAATTTTGAACAGTGTTTCAGCGATAGCATTTAAGATGGCATGGATAAGAAATGTTCCAGTCTAAGAGACAAGAAGTCGGAATGATCCAGATCTAAGGTGTTCACTCCTTGGCATGGAACTAACAAAGTCTCAGTAGTATCTGCAAAATTGGTTGCAACTGAGCTTCCAATAGTGTCGGTCTAACTAGGTCTGACACCACCTGCCTAAATGCACAAAATCTAACGCTTGATGATCAAACATGATGCATATGGGCAGTGTGATCAACATTATTTGTGCCATACTAGATCCAAGGCCATGGTGAAATAACCAAGTTCCCAAAGGACACATTGGCATTCTCCAATTCAAATTCAGTATATAATTTGTCTGGATGTACGTGGCATCTGAAAAAAAGGCACCACTTCTGTTGGGTGGCCACTGTGCTCTCTACCTTCAAGAGACTACATAACTTCTCAGCAGAATTGTGTCTCAATGTGCTCTAAGCGTCCAAAATGCTTCACTAGGGAACTATCATGTTACGCTTTTGGTCTATCCTTAACACAAACTATTACATGCTTACTATTTACGGTTCAGAACTGCAAACATACTACAGACCCTCGGCAAAATTTCAAAAATTTAGCAGCAACTTGTAAACCTAATACTATGTACCAAGTATTAGAGCAATTATGGTTGATGACAATACGATCCTGTGCTATGTCAACTTGCCACCATAACGGCTACGTCAACTTGCCAACATAACGATGTGTTCTCAGGTTTTACATGGATTCTCGATTTACATCCATCCTATGTAGTGCCCGGTTCAAATAATGACATGCTCGGTGGTGGCAAGCTTTTATTTCTCTCCTATATATTTTTGGACAGTACTACAGTAGTTATAGTGCATGGAAATCAAGGAAAATAATGGTGTTAACCTTTCCAAGTTTTCCGACTCTGATACAAACAGTAGTTGGGATGCTTTACTATGATATAAATCATGAATAACAAGAAAATACAGGGAAAATAGGTATCACGGTAAGTCTTGAGCCTTGAATTTCAAGAGAATGAAAAAATATTACGGCCAAAATTTCATACCATATACCATCACAGGCCAAAACAATGAACTCATCATCCTCAGAAAGTGTAACCTGACCAACAGTAATGAAATCCTGAGTTGAATAATTATGTTCAAACAAAACTGACAGAAAAGAAGCAGCGAAACTCACTGTCTTCACTTCTGGTTCAGCTGAGACAGTCTGTTTCTCGGCTGGCAAAAGCTTATTTTCTTTCATTTCCATATCCCCTGGATTAGGTTCACAAAAATCAGTAAAAATAACACATCAAATTTATAGACATTTTACTTGAGTGTGTGCTACCTATGGCTCTGGTAAGGTTCAAACTTCCATTGACCCGCCCAGCAACAATGTAACCACCAGCGTTCTGAATCCTCTGTCTTTCTGACTCAAGTTCTGGCTTGTGATCCGTTGACAAATCGTGAGCCTAACAGTAGACGAGTCAGGAAACAAACTCTATCATTTGTACTTCAATTACAACCATAGATAGTTACAACTAACATACCTGACCCTTCGTTGAGATAACACACCGGGAATCCCCGGCATTTGCAACAACCAGTTGATTATTTCTTATGATAGCCACACAGGCTGTAGATCCACACGTTGGCCCAGGGAAATCTGAATGAGGACCCTGGTACAATAGCATAGTTAATCAGACAAATTTAATATTCACTATAATATCACAATAGTAATTTTGTGTTGTTTGCTGTATAAGAAACAAAGGCACATATACATATAAGATCCCAACATTGTTATCTTGCAAGTAACACTACAGACCTATGATTTAGAAACGATAATGTTAGGTCATAACTGCAGAGATGTTCTCGTATTTATACAGGGGTATGGAGGAATCTGCAGTCTGTTTTATGATTCATCAGTATTAGGAATTCACTGATCCCATCTGGTGAAGAGTACAGGGATATGGAGGAATCTGCAGTCTGTTTTATGATTCATCAGTATTAGGAATTCACTGATCCCATCTGGTGAAGAGTACAGGGATATGGAGGAACCTGCAGTCTCGTATAGCAAAGCAGTGTTAGGAGATGTTCTCATATTTCAAAACAGGGGTATGCAGGAAACTAAACACGGTCCAGTTCCCCTCTGCAGAAACTCCATCAGCCTCTCTTTCTGCAGCAGGACCCAAGCCTCCTACCCAACCTGCTTTGCTAAGCAACATCACAATTTTAAAGCAAGTCCCTCTTTAAATATGGGTTTACAAATGTCCACATCCAAGCAGTTTTATCCATCAAATTCCGTAGCCAGCAATCAGCATAAAGGATTGAGCACAGAGGGAGGGAGGGAGCAGTTTTACCTCCTCCGTATCCCAGCCGACCCCAAGTTTATCTGCATCTCCACCTTTGGGAGACCAAATTATGCTCTCCAACATGCCAGCGAACTTTTGCCCCTTTTCTCCCAGCTCAGCCAGTTCTCTCCATCCTCTTTGCCCTTTCATCATCTCGTCCATTCTGAAAGAGCAAGACATTGTGCAGATTCATTGAGCCATCAAATATGTCAGTTCTCAACCAAAAGCAGACCAGTCCAAAGAAAGAACATGGTACGTACCTCAAAAAGGCTTTCCGAGCAGAAGCAGCTAAATCACCAGAAGAGTATGCTTCATTTCTTAAGAATTGCATGTGCAGATGCTTGGCGCAGAATTTAGAGACCGCTTTTCCTGTAATATTGTATTTTGTATGGGCTGATAAAATATTAGTTTTATGCCGCACATAACAAGACTACACATAATGCAGCTATTTTTTCACTAAAGAGAAAGCATGTTTAAGTTTGAACTGACATTTTACGAATATGCGCTTGTACCACTTACACCAAGTGGTTAAATGGAAACATGCAACTCCTGACTCATTTGATTAGTATTGCCATATAAGGATACTACCAAGCTGGAAAGCCAAACTCAACATAGCTAATCTCCACAGCGTAAGCACAACAACCAGTCAATGCTACGAATGTTGAATTCTCAGAGTTAATAAAGCCAGTGAACACATATGGTTGTCGAAGCAATCTTTTGGAGTTCAAAAAATTATATCCAGTGAGGGAATCAAAAGGCCATGAACCTTTAGGAGAGGACAACAGAGCAAGCAAAACTGATGATCAAATAACACGTCGTGCCAGTTAACATACACATTGCAGTCCTGTCACTGTCGGTAGCCACCTATATACACATCCAATACTGTATGAAAGCACCAGCATGATAAAATAGCGCTAACTATATTTATGTTCAACAGAGTAAGAGCAAACCACATAGTGCTGTGCAATACATGATTTGGTGTAAGGTAACAATACAGAATTTCGTGCTGTGCAAGGATGTTCTCTTATAGACAAGGAAGAATTCTCCATTTTGTAACTAGTGGATGGATTAATGTTCTAAAGGGTTGGATTATACTAATCCACTCAAAGTAAGATGTGACCAGATTAAACCAAAGTAGCAGGTACAAACTTTTGTGAAACAAACAGAACAGGTACAGCTAGAAGGTGGTATACAATATAAAGTTAGACAAGAACAGAGAAACAGTTAGTTAGTATATTTACCTCCATGCCCATCATAAACGGCAAAAAAGGATGTGGATTCATCAAGCTGCAGCACAGCAGTATGCTACAAGTATAAACAGGTTCCAAGTCAGCTTTTAGTGAGTAAAATAAACATGCCGATACAATCAAAATTGAGTATCCCAAACAAAATCTCTTATCACTCGATAACAAAGCTTCACATATGTTTCAGCACTCTAAATCTCCAACTTCAGTCATACATCATCGGAATCCATTTATATGACCTAGCAGTGAACTTCCAAATGCAAGTCAGCAAGCCGACAAACCGCTATATCAAGCTTTTAGCATACAGAGAAGCGCAGACGCCATTGAGCCAACCAATGGAAATCCCAGTGCAAATCGCAAGCCAACAAACCGCATCTCGAGCTTTCCACTTATAGAGGAAAGGCTATTGGGCGGCCAAAACAGCGGATATCGGGCAACCAATGCAAGCAACATACCAATTACACGGAAAACGCTGCCATTGGGTGAATCAAAACAAGAATTGTTCTAGGCGGTCGGTAGGTTCCCAAACAACAGGAGGGGACCGAATCACCGGTTAACTAACTAATCATGCAAATGTGAGCACACAGGTATAACTGAACCAGAAATGGGTGGCGAACTCCCAATGCGGGTAACACACAGCCAACACTGAAAAGAACCACAAAGGAATTCGCCAAGGTGGAACGGTTGCCAAATGGCAGAAGCGACCACGCCAATTTATGCACTGATGACTATTTAAGTTGGTCTGCTCTGTCTGTTCATCATGTGGATGAATGAACACGGTGGAGCAGAATCGCCAAAACAGGGAACTCCCGATGCGAACCAAACGGGCCGCCGCATCTGGCTGTTATGCGGGACACACCATCATTTCTGGGGGAAATCGAATCGAATCTCTAACGGGAATCAATCACATCACATCACATCGCCGGTGGTGGGTTGCAGGACGACAAGAAACAGGAATTCGTTCGCCGACCAACGAACTCGTGATGATGCGGGCAAGCGGAATCTACACGGGCCGGACAACCGAATCGCCACCCACGCAGCCGCGGGTTCCTCCCGCACCGGCGCATCGAGCGAACCACCCCACGCGCCGCGCGCAGAACCGAACGGAACGAAAAGCAGAGAGGGTGGTTGAAAGCGGGTGGGGGAGGAAGAGGAGGAGAGACTCACGGCGTCCTCCATGGTGGTCCGCCATCCCTGCATGGAGGCGAGGCCGTAGCGGACGCGGCCGCCCTCGCCGTCGGCGGTCTGCTTCTCCGTCTTGGGCGTGCTGAGGTACGTCCCCATGGCGGGCGGCGGCGGTGTTTAGCCCTGCTCCTCTCCGAGCCCGTGAGACCGGCGGCGGCACCTGCGTGAACCAGAGAAACAAGCCTCGCCGTCACGGATACAGCCCGTCTCGGCCGCGGTCGCGGAATCCCCCGGCGGTTGCGCGAATTGCGGGCTCGCGGCGCGGGTGGTTGCGGGTGCGATTCTGGAGGGAGGGAGGGAGGGACTCACGGCGGGCGGTGGAGGAGGGCGCGGATGCGGATGCGGAGGAGGCGGTTGGAGCGTCTCTGCTCCGTATTTGTATGGAGGTGAGGTGGCTTTCCCTCGCCGGGAAGGAGGGAGGGAGGAGAGGGTGGGGGGTGGGGGATTCGGGGAAGATCTTCCGTATCTACTCTCTCTGCCTTTTCTATTCACCGCCAGACACCTCCCCCGATCGCCTCCATGCCGCCCCTCCCTCCCCCCCTCCGTGTGACATCTGGTAAAATAATAATACTCCTATATTCGATTTCTAAGCATTTGTATATGATGTTTATTGATTTAGAAAAAACCTACAATAAAATATATTTTTAGATAAACAGGGAGCAATCCCCGGTTCCATTTCATAGAAAAAGAACCACACAGACCCGAACTTATTTGTCGCAGACATCTGACCCATCAGGTCACACAAGTTCTGGGAAGAAAAACAGAGGTAAACTAGGTAGTTCATAGTATAACATTCTAGCGAGAAAAGCAGCGATTACAGTGTCTCAGACACATAAACAGCAGGCGCAGCTGCAATCATCTTCAAGAGGATTTCCTGGCCTTCATGGGAGGTCCCAGGGCAGCCATCCTGGGCGACCAGCCAGCATCCAGTGGCGACACCGGGCTCAAAGACATCGCTGGAACGGTCATCTTCACCGGCGACGTGTATGTCAGGGAGCCAGAGGCCAAGAGGCTGTCTCTCAGCCACATTGGATCAACTGTGGTCTTCTGATCATCTCTTCCAGCTTCAGGGCAAAAGACTCTACCATCACTCTGTTGGATTCCTGGGACAGAACCAACCAGTATCTCACTGTTCGTAGAACAAATCCCCAAACCTGATATAAAGATAGCCAGTTCTTATTATCGAAGATCATAGCATTCCTATCTTTCCACAGGCACCACAAAATTGCAGATGAAACTGTATTTAAAGCAGAGTTCTTGCAATTTGAGAGCCAGAAACTAGCTACGGATACAAGATCATGGCCTATTTCTACATGAAAGAAATCATTAAAAAACTTCCACAAGTTTTGAGCTACAACACATTTGAAAAACAGATGATCAATTGATTCCTTATCATTACAATAGACACATTCTAGAGGTTTGATGATCATCCTTTTCCTAAGATTATCTCTAGTCATCAACTTGTTGTGAGCTAGTAACCAGAGAAAAACATGGATTTTGGGGGGTACCTTAAGTTTCCACACAGCAGGTGGGAACACAGGTTGCACCACTCTAAAATTAATAACATGATACAAGGAGCTAGTGGAATATATTCCTTTGTTTTCAAGTTGCCATAACAAGGCATCTCTATCATCAGAAAAATTAACTGATTTAACTATCTCTAAAAGTTGATACCACTGTTCCATAAGGGCAGGGGTAAAGATTCTTCTAAAGGTAAGTTTTAGATTTACCTCATCCCAAGCTTTTGCTAGTGTAATGCTTTGTTCGTTACACAGCACATAGATGGGCCAGAATTGGACAGAAAGCGGCGAATTACCAAACCAAGTATCCTCCCAGAGCCTGATATTATCACCATTTCCTACCATCCATTTATACCCCATTTTCAAAGCCTGGAAAGTGGATCTAATCCCTTTCCAAAATCTAGAAATATTAGGATCAGAGTTGGCTACGAAAATGTTTGGTCTCCTAGCAAAGGAGTATTTTCTATCAATGACCTGCTTCCACAACTTGCCTTCTCCTGTAATGTATCTTTTAACCCAGGATCCTAGTAGGCAGAGGTTGATTTCCTGTAAATTGGGGATGCCTAGCCCCCCAAACTCCTTTTTCATACAGACCAATCTCCAGTTGGCCAAATGTATTTTCCTATGCCCCTCAAAATCATTCCAGAGGCAATTAGCCATCTGGGAATTAATCATCTCCACTGCCCATTTGGGAAACTTGAAGAAGGATAGGAGGTAAATATGGATACTTGCTAAACAGGCCTGTATGAGGATAAGCCTCCCTCTATATGATAAGAGCTTACCTCTCCATCCTGCAATTCTTTTCAGGATCTTATCAATAAGAGGTTGAATGTCTTCTCTGCTTAGTTTCTCAAAATGTAAGGGAATCCCTAAATATTTGATGGGGAAATCTCCTTTACTACATTCCAATAAGCTTGCAAAAGGTAAGTAATCATCTTCCTCCATATTAATGGGGATCAGCTCACTCTTGTTGTAGTTAATCCTCATCCCAGATACTTGCTCAAAACAACTCAGGACAAACTTGAGATTTTGAGTTTGGTCCAGGTTATTGTCTAAAAAGAGAATAGTATCATCTGCATATTGCAGGCAGATGACACCACCAGGGCAGATATCAGGGCATAAACCTGTAATTAGGTTTTGCTCAGCAGCCTTGGAGAGCATTTTGGTCAAGGCATCCACCACCAGATTGAATAACAGGGGGGACAAAGGATCCCCTGTCTCAGGCCCTTGCCAGTAGTAAAAAAACTACTTTCAGATTGGTTAATTTTAACTCCAATGGAGCCTCCATGGGTGATACTATGGATCCAGGTGATCCATTTCTCCCCAAAACCTCTAGCTCTAAGCAGTTCCTCTAGGAAATCTAAGTTGACTTTGTCAAAAGCCTTCTCATAGTCTAGTTTAAGAACCAAACCTGCTTGTCCTGAAGAGTGGACAGAGTGCAAAATTTCATGCGCAGTGACCACACTTTCTAGGATGAATCTACCTTTTAGAAAGGCAGATTGGTTACTAGCAATTAATCTATTAAGGACAGCATTCAGTCTGTTGGTGAGAACCTTGGTAAAAAAATTAAAACTGCAGTTCAGAAGGCTGATTGGCCTAAACTTTTTAATGGAAGTAGCATCAGGATCTTTAGGGATAAGGGCCAGCATAGCAAAGTTGAGCCTATGGATAGCTAGCTCTCCTCTATGAAATTCAGAAAACATTTTAAGGAGATCTTGCTTAATGAGATCCCAAAAATGTTGATAAAAGAAAAAAGGGACACAATCTGGGCCAGGAGCACCATCAGAGGAGGAGTCAAAAACAGCTTTCTTGACCTCCCCCTCAGTAAAAGGTGCCTCAAGGGATTCAATCTCCTCAGGTTTAACTACCTCATCAGCAGAGAAGAAATTATCCTTTAGTCTAAAACCCTGTCTAGGTTCAAGCTTAAAAAGATCTTTATAGAAGTTACAAGCAATCTCTAGCATCTCTTTAGTCTTAGTTACAGGACCAGAGGGGCCATCTAAGGACTGGATGCTAACTTTTCTTCTCCTCTGATTTGCAACAGCATGGAAGTAGGCTGTGTTCCTATCCCCCTCTTTAATATCTCTATCTCTAGACCTTTGCTTGGCTTTCACTTCCTCTTGGAGCCAAATTTTCTTAAGCTCAGAGTGAAGGAAATTCAACCTATTTTGTTCTATTTCTTCTAGAGGAGAAGTTTCAGCTTTTACATCTAGCTTATCAAACTCTTCTAACAAGAGTTTTTTATATCTCTTGATACTAGCTTCCTCATTGGAGCTCCATCCTTTTGTAATTCTCCTTAATTTCCTAATTTTGGCCTGCCAAGTGTCAAATAGCAGTCCCCTGAAGGGGAACTGATTTCCAGATATCAGTCACTAGGGCTTGGAAATCCTCTCTAAGTAACCACCATTTCTCCATCTTGTAGCTACTAGTTTTGGGAGAGGTCTGAATGCCTGAGTCCCGGACTATAGGGGTGTGGTCACTACCACACCTAGGTAGACCAATGCTAGAAGACAAAGGGAAAATGTTATCTAATTCAGTGGTGCAAAACATCCTATCTATAGTTGACATAATCCTATCAGCCTGATTATTGGCCCAAGTGTACTTTCTACTGGAGAGTCTAATCTCTAGTAAACTCCAAATTTCAACCCAAGCATTAAAGTGATCACTCCATTTCCTATTGATGCTGCCATTACTCTTATCCTCAGTGAACCTCACCAGGTTGAAATCCCCCCCAATGAGGGTAGGGGTGGGGTCATCTACAAAAAGGGAATGTAGCTCAGAAATAAAAGCTTCCTTTCCTTCTTCATAAGGAGATCCGTAGACAGTGATGACCCTAAATTCAGTATCTTTACCTACTAGTTTAACTTTACAGCTAACAGAAAATTCAGAGATGTGCCAGGATATGATGTCAAAAATGTTGGAATCTACTCCCATCAGGATGCCACCAGCAGAGCCTTTTGATGGCAAGTGATTCCAGACATAATTTCCTGTTCCACTAATTGATTTCAAGAAAGAGTCTGAAAATTGCTCTTTTTTAGTTTCCTGGAAACCCAAAATGGAAGGGTGAACCCTATGGATCATGTCTACCAGTTGAGTTTTCCTACCAGGGGCCGTGATGCCCCTCACATTCCAGAAGAGAGCATTCATGTACTTCTCTTCCTGGGGTGCTTGCCCCGAACTTTCCTAGCTACCTGGGTCCATGGACCCTCTTCTGCAAAGGGATCAAAAGCATCACTAAAAAAGAAATTCTTAGTGACCTTTACACGTGTTTTGCAGCCTGGGGGAGCACCAACATTGCTACCCAGACTACCACCATGATCATTACTAAGACCAGCTACTCTATCTACAGATACATGCATGCTACCAACACATTGAGTTGTGCTGTCATCGATTTCTACCCCTACTATTTTAGCTACTGATAGGAATTCACTATTATTGAAAAGGGAGAAGGCATGATGTTTTTTACCTTGATCCTTAGGGACTTCCAGGTTTTGGATCTTCTTTAGACCTTGAGCCCTCTCCAGAACCGGAATAGTGTTGTTGCTCACCCTGGAGCTTGCCCTTGTAGCTTGAACAGGGCCCCATTTTTGTTTTCCTCTCTGTACTACATCAAGCAAGGTGGGGAAAGAGTCCTCATTGCTCAGCAATGTTCCAGTTTCATCACCTTCATCTTCCTCATTGTCATCCTCATCCCCAACCAGTTCCATCTCTCTCAGCAGATTGTAGCAGTTGTTTTCAGTTAGCTCAGCATTGTCACTGTCCAGTTCAGGCAGCTTGTCCTTCAGCAGAGAGACAGGTGAGGTAGGTGGTGAGTGCTCAAAATTGGCCTCAGAGATGTGTTGCAGGTAGCTAATGGCATGCTGTCTGGTAGTACTGTTTGAGAGCCCTCCAGAACTGTTCCCGGACCCATGCCTAGTGCTCCTTTGAGACCTATTCTCCTCAGAGGTTTGAACATTACTCATATCAGCATCAGAAGTGACTGTATCATTGGCAGGAGGTGGGGGATCATCGTCTCCTCCAGCCCCATCAAGATTAGGTAGTGGCTCTACCTCAATCATCACTCTATAAAGCCTACCTTGGACTCCAAAGACTCTCTCAGAAGGGATTTTGGTGGGATCCTTGCAAGAGATCTTCAGCCTAACTGTTTCATAGAAGGATTGAAAACAGTGTTGCCAGTCTACATCTACCAACAGCCCAAAAGCAGAAGCAATTTGATCATACACAGTCCATTCACACCATTTGGGGTTCAGGTGCCTGACCTTGATCCACACCTCTTGGAGTGCTGATTCAGCATCAATTTTGCCTTTCCATACTTCCACCTTGACTGTAACATTTTCCTTCTTCAGACCAAAGCAAGGGTAGCCAGCAACTTGCTCCACAGGGATAGCAGGGGGAAACTTGACCAAAAAAGACCACTCATCAAGTGAATTGATGGGCCATGGCCAATTTGTCTTGTAAATATCAGAGAATTCCTTTGCCAGTTCATCCTTGGTAATGTCTCCTGATTCTACAAACACAATCCCAACATTCTTCATGCCTCCTGAGTGTGGTAGAGGGCTGTCAGGTACTTCTATGTTGTAGAAACCAAGACCAGGGGCAGCACTACCCAGAAATTTGGCATTGGTATGAGCTTTCCTTCTCATAGGACAGCCATCCACCTTGTGGTTCACTGCTTTACAGATGAAGCAGATTTTGGGTTTGTCACAGCCTTCCACATGGTGCCCAGGTTCTCCACAGCTGAAGCAGATCACTTTGGCATAAGCCATGAGTCCAATTCCAACTGGTTCATTGGATTTCACAGAACCTTCAACCTTTTTTTTGGAGAAGATCTTACCCTGCTGCCTACCAGAGTTTCCTCCACCTGGGGCATCGGATTGGGATCCTTGTCTTGGTTGTTGCTCTTGCAGGTTCTGTCCACCAGCGTATCCCTGATTTGGGGGTCCTCCAAACCAGGATTGCTGCATCCCGGCCCAAGGAGGGGGCTGCTGGAATTGGCCCCCAAACTGTCCTGGAAACATCCATGGAGGAGGAACTTGGTTGGGGGGGCCATATCCAAAGAATTGCTGCGGGGGAAGAGGGGCCCCCAGGCTGCTCTGATTCTGTAGCCCATCTTGCCAAGGTCCAGATCCATCATCACGCAACTGTCTACCTCTACCCTTGTTCCTCCCTCTCCCTCCGTCATCCATGGATTTGGTGCCTAAGCTCTTCTTCTCTGTGGATGCGGCGGCAGGGGTAGGGGTGAGATCTGAAGCTTCCGAAAACCTAGCTTCCCAGAGTTGTTTATAGAAGAGCTCAGCCAGATCGTCCCCACCTTCCAGGCCATTCTCCTTTCCAGCATGGCAGACAGGAGGGCGAGTGCGGCCAAAAGAACCCAAGCTAATTTGGCTCAGAGTGGTAGAAGCGAACCTGGACGCCAAATTTGTAAAGCAAACCACCCTAGGACTGATGCGCTCTACAGACCGATCCCCTGAAGCAGCAGCAGCGTCTCCGGTGGCTGCAGCTCCCAGAAGACCCTCCATCTGGTTCTTCTCTCCATGGATCGCGAGTCCTTCGCAGCCAGCGTCCAAGCAATCACTTCCTTGGGCTCCGTCGGTCGTTTTGGAGCTAGCAGAGTGAGCTCCTCCCTCGATGCCACAAAACAGATCCTTGTGACCAGCTTCTGGATTGAGTCTCTGTTCTGGCGAGGAAATCTGATTACCTGCAGCAGCTCGGCACGCATGTCCTCGCGGATATTTGCCTCCAGAGTTCGCTCTCGCAGTCTTCGCTCTCCCCATGATCTTGGTGATTCCATACGGATTGGCTACAGCAGTCTCAATGAAGGTCCACACTCCCCAATCCATGAAGTAGTCATCTCCTCCATCCCAGGTCACGGGCCACACAGTCGCACACCTCGGGCCCTCGCTGACAGCTCGACCATCAATCATGGCGGCACCATGTTCCCGAACACGCACCTCCAACGTCCCCTCTGAACCGGGTCTGCCGAGGCAGCTTCCGCCGTCGCCCACCTGAGGATAAGGTCTGGGCGCTCCCGCCATCTTCTCCACGGGTGCGGCATGCTCGCTTTCTCCTCCATGGTCGCCTCGAAGACGATCATCTCTGCCAGGGCCGACAGCGAATCGACTACATCTCGATTCAGAGCCGCAATCTCCCGCTGGCGCATCTCCGAGATCCTCCCCCTTCCACTCATCGTCGCCTGCGCCGTTCTCAAAGCACGAACGGATCCCGTCCAGAGAGAGGACGCCTCCCGGATCCGTCGGACTCTGGCTTCCTCGAACCCCCTCACGAACTCGTCCACCTCCGCCTGCGACAGCGGAGCCTCGCTCCAGTCCTGTGTTCCGTGGCCGCTCCCTTGCGAGCGAGATTGCGAGCCCGAATCTCCCTGACGGCGCGGCGGAGCCATGGTGAGGGACGAAGCGACTGCCTCTGGGTGGGGCGGTGGCTAGGTTATCCGCGGGCGGCGCGGATCTGGCCAGATCGCCGGGGAGCGGCGTCGTGTGGGGTGGGAGCGCGGTGGGTGGGAGCATCGGTCACACCAAGTCTACTTAGGTCTTATGTCAATATCATAGAATGTTATCGTAGCACCGACCGCCGCCGCATCTCACCGCCAGCCTCTGAATCACCGATGCACCTCGTCGTTGCCCCCCCATTGCGCCTGGCCGTCATCGCGCGACCATGCGCCGCCACCACTCGTCATCGTTGCCTCCATCGCGCAACCATGCTTCACCGCCACACACCATCACCGCCGCCCGCCGTCATGCGGCAATACCCATCGCCACTGGCTGCTGCTACGCCATGCCACGCGTCGCTGCCGTCGCCGCACCACCACCGCCACTACACCATGTTATCGCCGCCGCCGTACCTCGTGGTAGCCCAAGCACAAGTAGAAAAACAAATTTAAAAAATGACCCATTGACATGCATGACACTTTTTTTTTCTTGGGTATAGGTAGAGTTTTATTGGTAAATTGCGAAAGCAGCACACCTTCTATTACCTTTCAAAAATGGATTTTGATACAGAAAGGCAATGACAAGCGCGAACCATTTTATAGCAATCGATGTTAATAGGAGATGGCAATTGTAGTGCAAATCCATGACAACTCGCTGCAGTTTCTTTTTTTAGATGGCGATCGTGTTACTGGAATTGCCATCTTTCTTCATCACTCAAACATGACAATTGTAATCTATGTGTTCGCGTTTGCTATGTCCTGAAGCACGCCTTCGCTTCAAATGATTACTGAAAATTTATCAATAGAGCATATATAATGATTTTTAGGTAAAGTTTATAGGTAGTTTATTGGAGATGCTCTTAATGGAAGCGCTCAATATCATTGGTGTTTAAGATCGAGTGGTTTTAAACCTTTGGATATAGTAGATCACTAGAAGCAAAAGCGCGCTTTGCTGCATTGTAAAATTATTAAGACCATTTATTATTTCAATATTTTAGCAATCATCCTTTGGTATATAATATATAGTTGAAATAAATTATTGCAAGACGAAAATTTGATAAAATGCTCATAAAAAACATAAGTATTCAAATAGTTTAAATCTATGTTGTACCAACAGTTATATCCTAAGTTTATTAGCCAGAAAGCATAATTAAAAAGTAGTTTCACTTAAATAAAAAATGCATCATACAACCAAGGGGTTGGACCAAGTCAAAATTACTAATCCAATTGCAATGTAAGATCTCAATTGAATGAGAGGCCTTCAGTTTACTAATATAGAAGATACGGTGGAGAGAGGATATTCAAACCTGAGCCCAGGCTCATATGCTCCTGCACAAGAAACTTTCGAAAAGACATTCTCAGAAAATTCCAAATTTTATTATGATGAAATATGCTTAGGGGCTAGATGCTCATGTAAAATTTGAGTTTTTTTTTACATCTAGGAAGCTCACGAAAAAAAGACAAATTCAGTATGGAATAGTGCATGAATAGTGTCATTTAAAAAACTGCAAATTTGTCTTTTTTGCGGCGAGCTCTTCAGATGTCCGAACTTTTTCAAAATTTGCACGAACATCTCAAACGTAAGCATCATCCATCATTAAAAATAATATTTTTTAAAGCTTTTTATTTTCTTTTTCTTTTTTGTCTCTCCGGGTACAGATGGCAGATGCATCCAGGCACCGAATCGACGCTTCCCGGTGGAGAGGGATAATATAATATAGAACCGTCCTCTAGTGCTTCATTTAGAGGAAAACAAACAATTCTTTATGAAGAGTTTATATCCGTAACAATCAAGATAGGGAAAGATTCCTATAAAATTCTAAGCCTGTGGAATTCATTCGAAAATTCTCCAGGAACCAGAGATTGTTCATCGTCCGTGTCGCTGCTGCCGACCAGTACCGCTACATCTTGCATTTGAAAGCTCCTCCTGTTCGCCCCTAATGATGATGGCGACTGGCACACCTTGTGAGAGCAAATACAATAGTGCTAGTCAGCTGGTTATAAGGAACTAAATACTCTCTCGGATCCATATTAATTGACGCATATTTAATACAACTCTAGTACAAAATTGTATTAAATGTATGTCAATTAATTTGGATCAGAGGGAATAGTATATTTATGTTTAGTTGGAGGAAAGAAAAGAGGAGGGAGAAGAGAAGCAAACTACTAAGAGCAAGTACAATAGTGCCTAGTCAGCTGGCTATAAGGAATTAAATAGTATTGCTAAAGTAGTATTCCTTATAGCCTTTCTATTGTATTTGTTGACTATAAGGTTAGCTATAGATGACATGACATCTCCTTATAGCCAACAACTGACTATACTATTAACCATGCTCTAATTAGTAGCCAGCTGCAACACGTACTTCTATACACTGTGAGATAGATATATAGGTCATATATTGCTAAAATGGTACTCATTATAGTCTTACTATTATATTTATTGAGTATAAAATTAGCTATAGATGATATGACATCTTGCTGGCTATACTATTAACCATGATCAGATCGGGACAGCGCCCGTTGGGTCATTCCGTCTCGCCACCGTCCAATCCTTTGCCCTCCCTCCCACGTCGCCGCTGCCGCTGCCGACCACCACTTCTCACGGACTTATCTTCCTCGCCAAAAGGTTAAAAAACAGAAAAACTTAACTGATGAAACTGAAGGATAAATTCAGCAGGCCCTTGAGCTGAAAAGGACTTTGGGTTAGCTAGCTCAGCTGGGCCTCTTTCAGAGTCACACGTGTCTTCATAGTTATTTGATCTGTCGACGTTGGAGGTTGGTGAACAAACAGCACGATTATTAGTGAGTTCGATGATGGTTACCTGCGTAATCACCACTTGCTTACACCTGGTTATCTGGCATCCCATCAGGGCTAACTCAATGATTAGACTAAGGTCGCTTTTTTTTAAACGAGGACCAAAATTCCAACACCCTACGTACCCCCAGCTTGCCCCCCCCCCCCCCCACCAAGCTCGACTGCAAGTTTCTTTAATAAAGGGCTTTATTACTTATAAAGTTTATTCGACTACAAGTTAATACCATAGAAAAAGCAGTCTGCAGTATATCTTGTAGCATATCACCTCGTAATCTAAATTCAGGAACCTAGGATAAGCTCTGCTGGAGATGACCTTGCATGATTATTGAGATAAAGCTAGTAATAATGGGTGGGTAATGAACTGCCTTGCGGCTAGGCCGACTTGGATCTCTTTCAAGCCTGCACCACCATATCTTTGGGCGACGGACAAAAGGCTCTGTTCTGGCATGACAACTGGAGTGGAACAGGACCTGCCAAGCTTTTGGCACCCGCACTTTATAAAATCGCTTCAAGAAAGAATAGGTCAGTGCACAAAGAATTGGCAAACGAAAATTGGATCAGGGCAGTGGCCGGCCTACACACCCTAGAACAATTGTGCGAATTTGTGTCCCTATGGGAGTGGGTCTGCCAGATCACCTTACTGCTAGCTCAGGAGGACCGCATTTCTTGGAACCTTAATGCAGATGGTGCTTACTCCTCTGCCTCGGCCTACAAGGCGCAATTCTTCGATTCACATCCGAGGTTTGTCTTTGACAAGGTCTGGTTCGCCCATGCTGAGCCCAAGTGCAATTTTTTCGCGTGGCTCGTCCTCCATGGTAGAATCCTTACTGCGGACATGTTGGCCAAACGAGGTTGGCCGCACAACCCTAGGTGTTTGCTTTGCCTCCAAGAGCCTGAAACAGCAACTCACCTCTGCAAGGATTGTCCTTTCTCAGTCGCGGTTTGGAATCAGGTGAAATCTTGGTCGAATGAGGGTTTACCGGTCTCTACCCACCTTCCTGATCCAGGAACCGTGTCGGACTGGTGGGACATGATGCTTACTGATGAACCAAAGGAGGTGCGGCGACGTCGCAGCGGGAGGATCATTTACACTTTATGGTCTATTTGGAAAGAGCGAAATAGGTGTGTTTCACCTGTCGGCGACTCACGCACAACGAGGTCGATATGCTGGCCTTCGAGGAAATTAAACAACGAGATTTAGCTTTTGCTGTAGCCTTGCCACCCGTGGGCATTGGCTAAGAGTAGTTTTATAGTTTCTTAGGGTTTTGCCGCGTTTTCCCTTTAAAAACGTGTGTCTCTCTGCACATCGCGTTTTTCGCTCTCCTTCTATATGAAAAAGGCAGTGCTCCTGCCGGTTCCTCAAAAAACAAAAGTTAGTAATAATCTATCTCAAAGTGATCTCTCATGGTAGGTCCTCCTTGATCGAACTCGAAAGGATCTTTATAGATTTTTTAAAGCATTATAAATTTATAATCCGTGAGAATTCTTGTAAATTGGCCATATGATCTGTAGGATTGAAATCATTTGTACGTACCATATTCCTAGGAAACATAACATCCGCTCAAACCTCTTGAACGCACTCTTTTGTTTTTCCTGCGATGCAAACAAATGATCTCAAATCTTATACTTTCTTTCGATTCATATTATTTATCGCTTAACTGAATGTATCATGAAATAGTTTAACTTCAATGATGTGTTTTTCTTTCCTTTTTTTGCATGTGAGTCAAAGAGTTGCTCTTATAGTTTACCTCCTTTTAGTTTTCTTTCTTTTATTTAATAATCTTTTTGGGTTCCTTGGAGCTGTGCTTCTGCATGCATGCATGCGAGCTCTCGATCAGACGCGATCACATCCTGGGGGATTCTGTCGCCATGTGTGTGCCACCATCCCCTGTACTGCACAATAAACAATCATCATCGTAGCTGCCGATCTGAGCATGACCACTAACTTAATCATCCATGCAAACCTGTCGGATTACATCTGGCCTTAATCTGCAGGATCGCCTACGTAAGTATAAGTAGGGTAGCCTAGCCTGGCACCGACACCTGTTCCTCACTAATTAATGGCGATGGCGGCCTTTGGCAGCGGTGTGAGGATCGATTAGCATAGGCGAGAGAGTGTGGTGGGTGAAGGATGTCTGGACGTGGACGACGGATTTAGAAGGATCCTCCGGGATAATTAACAACGCAGTACGTACGTAGTGGAGCGCAAGCTATTTTAACATGCTGACGGCGGTGCTTACGTGCATGTGAACAATATCTAGCAATTGGGGTTATAAAACGGGAGGAAACAATCAAAGGTAGAGATCGCTCACCATGGGTCCGGGATACGCTGTATATATATATGCTCTTCTCACATGAACATGGAACAGGGGATATGTATATGTTCATGATCAGTGAGTTCAGTCCTCTCCTTTCTGAAACTATATATCTCTTTTCTTTTTCAGTGGCTCGAGTACGTGCACCTTCTATTTACCCTTTTGCTAAGCGCTCTCTTCCATTCTTTTAAAACAGTTGGATGCCAAGGATAGGTTTGTTTTCCATGTTTGTTCAAAAGAGCTTGAGTTCGGCCAAAGAGATTGGGGTACGCGGCGGTGCATCGACACCACTTGACGCCGCCTCCCGCGGGAGCGAGTTGTGTCCAAGAGCAACTCTAGCAGATCCTCATTTTCGCGGCTCGTAGATCGAGTTTACGGGCGGTCCATAAAAGATTTGCAGTAGTGTAAGGCATTTGATGGAACAAATATGCCATCTCGCATCGTCCGCAAGCGGGTTTGTCCTTGTTTCTTCCCCCTTTGGTGCTTCATCATTTTTTTCATCCTCCTCCAAGTTTACAAGGGAGACTTTTTTTGGAGGGGATTCATTGCCCCTCATGCTCTATTTCTCACTATCCTTAAACAAAAGCTAACAATACCCGAGGGTGAATGTTTTTTCCTTGAAACCCGAGCTTTGCTTGAACAATTCATTGGCAATCCAATCCTACATTGAGCACGAAAGGACGATCACAACTAGTGAATCAATGGGCAAACACAAAAAGGAGCGAAACTTACATAATCATCGATTGTGCATCCACTTGGAGGGGCATTTCTCACTTGGGAAGCATCAACCCCGGCGGTTGCATGTTTTCTTGATCACAATCCATCGATCTTGAAGTGATCTTAAAGAATAGTTGGAGGAATCGTCACAAGTTTGTGGTATTTATCTTCAATCATTTACCAATATTTCTTCCAATTCCGACCTTTCCCCGTGACCACATCTAGAGAAACACTCTCCCATGCACGAATCAAGCAATTGTCCTCCGTTTTCATATTGTTTTCGGTCCTCTTCACGAAATGGCATGAAGTACCAGCAACCTCTTCTTCATCCACTTCTTCCTCTTCATCATCGTCGCCGTCATCCCTGACCACAATATTTGGATTTGCGGTCTGTGTGACATCAATCTCATAATCGTCAAGAAGCGCACTCAAATCCACCATGTTTGCATCCAACATATCCAAATAAGATTATGTGCTACAAAAGCTTATTCAAAATCATAAAAGAGGTCAAAGAGGTGTAGGAATTCATAGTCGTCAGAAAAAGGTACAATTTTACCTTTCAGGCATTTGGGCGAGCACATCGCGGTCACCGGTCAATTCTTGCGTTTCGAACGAACGAAACAACAACGATGGTGGTGGCCTGATCGTAGTCTTCTTGGCCTTCCTCGTCGGACCGTCGACTGCTTGGATGACGCGACTCCCCAGCCGATTCTGTTTCGCGACGGCAGCAATGAAAGGAACATGGTCGATGGCCGTAGAAACCATGGGGCGGGAATTTCCTGATTGAGCTACCACATCAAGTCTAGGATCCACACCAACGGTTGCGCGCACCGGCGAGGCGAGAAACGAGAGAGCGTAGGTCGGAATTGCGCCGACGATGGGGGCGGGAGGGGCGGCAACGGTGAAATTTCACTCCCACCAAATCACGGAAAGATATATGGGGAACAAGAAACAGGGGAGGGAAAATGGGAGATATGGCGCCGGGGGGGGGGGGGAGGTTTTTACCGCTCATCGCAAATTTTTTGGCGTATCAACCGATATGCGGTACCTGTTCGGGTCTTTTTTTCCGCCCAATACCGCATATCAACGGTTATTTTGCGGGTCGACCGCTTTTGGCGGATCTGCTAGAGTTGCTCTAAGTAACACACAACAACGGTTCTAAGGGCAACTTTAACGGCGTAATCCAAATGTTCTGATTTGGTTCGTCGGACTCCGTTTGGGTTTTCATGGATACAAAACACGGCTCGACGGGGCGACCCAAATGGACCGTTGTTCATTTTTTGGTTCACAAACGCCCTAGTTGTCTCACTTTGTCCTCCCCTGGTACGTTGTCAGTGTCACAAGCAACCCCTTCTAGGTGCATGAAACTGATAATCCTTTTCTGACTATTCCAATTCTCATCAATCCAATGGATGGTGCTACAATTATAGCATTTGTTTTTGTTTTATGTCCACATGACCATTGTTGCACTAATGTGGTTGTTGACAGTTTTCAAGTGATCATATAATTTTCTCTTTTCTTCTACAAATATGGCCATAATTTTCTTTCTAACAGTAATGTGGCTCTTCATAAGAAAGGTGGGGCACTTTCAAGCATTTGATGAATTCAACGAGACACTCATGCTCAGAAATAATAAAAAGATACTGATGCATGATTATGACCATATAGAATAACCACAAAGATACTTCTTGATCATACTTATAAGGGGTTGGAGTTCTAACAGTCTCATCAACCTTCTTCTCAATCTCGAGTTGCTGCTGACCTACAACTATGTTGTGTGTCTTCAAATGGTTCTTAAATACCGACGTCCCATTTCTACTTTGGCGTGGTTTTGTAATTGCAACGGTTGCAACTCGCCCATTCTACTATGATCTTCTTGCATCGACCTCCTATTCTACTACGAAATATAAAGTTTAGTGATTATTGGTCCATACATCTGATGTTGACTTCTCAGACCGCTTCGTCGGCAGCAAATTATTCTTATCATCAACATTTATGGCATTATCGAATATTTCTGAATTATCTTGCTCGAATAATCTGATGTAATATACAGATAATATTATATGATGAGTATTGTATTTATTGTATCCTAGTCCGTATATAATCGGATAGCTTTTTTTCTTCCTGCTTGCTGACTTATCCAGACTCAATACCAAATTAGGATGAAAATTATCCGATCCGGTTTAACCCTTAAAAATTTGGTTAGATACATGCACTTTCATTTGCTACTCTTGTTTATTTTTCTAGCTAATATATGCGGGAGAGAGCAAAAACTAAATTCCATTTTTACTACATAAAATAATAACATGTCCATTTATACTAAACTCATATATTTTGTTAATAATTACATGCATTAGAAATTGAAATAATTTTTTATAGAAAATGTTATGTTAGTCTTTAACATTGTAATATTAAAAATATATTTTGTTACAATAATTTACCATACATGTGACAATAATAAAAAGGAGAAAATGCATGCCTCCACACACCTTGCATCAATTATGAATTATATTGTTGTAAATTATCTCTCTCTCTCTGTGTGTGTGTGTGTGTGTGTGATTGTTTGTGTGTGTGTGTGTTATTAAATATCATTGTTGAGAGCTCCAAAATATATGATCAGATAAGTATCTTTTTTAAGGATTCTAGTTTGTTGTTAGGTGAGTGGAATTTGTAATTTAACATGCAACTTGTTTTGTCTTATCAAATGTGTTTGTGATATAGGGTATTCGTGGAAGAGTGTAGAGAGAGAGGGTGCTAAGTGCGAATTTGTGGAGGCTGAGTTGTATGTAGCTCGTTATTTAAAAAAATCGGAATATTTAATGGTTTCGAAACAATCCAAAAATAATTATGTGGAAACCTATATGTATTCCGCATGAACGTGTCAAATTTGGTTAGAAAATATTGTAATATGCAATTCGGACAAAAAAAACAAAATTTCAGGCCCAAACAACAAAAAAATGACTCATTTAAAATCAAACTTTTTTATACGCCACATTGAAAGTGTAATGGTGTGAAAATTTGCACATATATCGTATGCATGTGTACGTATATTCATAAAAGAGTAAAACACTTTTTGAATAATGTAAGTATTTTTATGGTCTTCTAAAATACCGAGCTGCATGATGAGGCTGCAACGGCGACGGTGACACAATGAACAGTGGATAAAGCATGGCACAATGACTTTCTCCACACAAATCCGGTGTCTGATGCTTTTACAAGAAAGATATCAAAGGGTCATTTTGTATCTGTATGGCTTAAGAGTCTTCTTCCTTTCACTTAATATACTAATAGCTCGGAAACCTTTTGGGGTTCCTTCGTGGTGTGCTTCTGCAATCTGCATGCATGCATGCCATGCGAGCTCGATCAGAGCGACAGACTCGCGATCATATCATGGCGGATTGTGTCGCCATGTCCATGTGTGTGCCACCCGCCCCTGTACAATAAACAATCACCATAGCTGCCGACCTGACCATGGTCACTAAGTTAATCATCTTCAAACCTGTCGATTTCGATGCCCTTAATCTGCAAGATCACGTACCAACAGTAGCCTAGCATCAACACCTGTTCCTCACTAATTAATGGCGACGGTGGCTGTTGACAGCGGTATGGCGGATTTAGAAGGATCCTCCGGGCCAATTAACAATGGAGTACGTAATGGAGCGCGAGGTATTTTAATACGCTGACGGCGTTGCTTTTACATACATGCATATGCATGGGAACTGAAGACTGATGGAGTGCTTTCCTTAATTGATTCACAGTACAGGTGGGTTTACATATAGGAGGGCATAGCCCAACTGAATACAAGTACGTGAGCCTGAACGTGCGGTCGTGAAGGAGACCAAGTCTTCTGTCTAACACCCCCCTCCCCCCCCCCCCCCCCCCCCCCCCCGCGCAGTGTCAACGGCGGGCTCGACGACGTTGAGACTGGAGCGGATGTTGATGAATGCTGCTGTTGGCAGACCCTTGGTGAAGATGTCGACGAATTGCGCAGTGTTGGGAACATGCATAACACGGACATCACCTAGAGCTACCTTCTCTCTAACAAAGTGTATGTCTATCTCTATGTGCTTTGTGCGACGATGCTGGACAGGATTACATGACATATACACAACAGATATATTATCACAGTAGACAATTGTAGCTTGGTGAAGAGGCTGGTGCAGTTCGCTGAGGAGTTGACGTAGCCACACGGTTTCAGCCACAGCGTGCGCAACAGACTTGTATTCAGCTTCAGCGGATGACCTGGAAACGGTGAGCTGTCTCTTTGACGACCAAGAAATCAAGTTATCACCCAAGTACACACAATAACCAGAAGTAGATCGACGAGTATCCGAACATCCAGCCCAGTCTGCATCAGAGTACGCGGTGAGAGAGGTAGGAGCGGAGGGTGTGATGGAAAGGCCATGATCGAGAGTGCCTTTAAGATAACGGAGGATGCGTTTGACATGGTTGTAATGAGGGACACGAGGATCATGCATGTACAAGCAGGCTTGTTGGACGGCGTAAGTAATTTCTGGACGAGTGAGAGTCATGTATTGAAGGGCGCCAGTGAGGCGACGGTAGAGAGTAGGATCGGGGAGGGGCTCGCCATCGGAAGAGAGTTTGGATCCGGTTTCAGCGGGCGTGCGGCATGGGTGACAGTCGGTCATACCGGCCTTAGAGAGAAGATCGAGGATATATTGACGTTGAGAGAGAAAGAGTCCGGAAGAAGAACGAGAGACGGCAATGCCAAGAAAGTGGTGGAGATGCCCGAGGTCAGTCATGCAAAATTCAGTGCGGAGGGAGACAATGATTTTGTGGAGAAATGAGGCAGAAGATGCAGTGAGCACAATATCGTCAACGTATAGAAGAAGATAGGCTGTGTGGTGATCGGACTTGAGAATGAAAAGAGAGGAGTCAGAGCGAGAAGGTAGAAAACCGAGAGTGTGAATAAAAGTGGCAAAGCGGTGAAACCATGCACGGGGCGCCTGCTTGAGGCCATAAAGGGATTTTTGCAAATGGCAGACGTGATCAGGGAAGGAAGAATGAACAAACCCGAGAGGTTGGCGACAGAAAACAGTCTCATTGAGAGAACCATGCAGAAAAGCGTTTTTGACATCTAACTGGTGGATAGGCCAATCAGAGGAAACAGCGAGACTCAACACAACACGAATTGTGCTTGGTTTGACGACAGGGGAGAATGTTTCGTCGAAGTCGACGCCGTCTTGCTGAGAATCACCGCGACAAACCCACCGAGCCTTATAGCGAGACAAAGAGCCATCGGAGTGGAATTTGTGTCTAAAGACCCATTTACCAGAGACAACATTGGCACCGGGTGGACGAGGGACAAGAGTCCAGGTGTTGTTGAGGAGAAGAGCATCGTACTCCTCTTTCATGGCATGAAACCAGTTGGGGTCAAGAAGAGCGGCCTTGTAAGAAGAGGGAATGGGAGAGACAGGAGTGGAGCAGGCATTGAGGTTTAGGCGTTGAGTAGGGAGACCAAACCCTACTTTGCTACGCGTGCGCATGGAGTGATCGTTGGCGGGAATGGGAACAGGAATAGCTGTGGGTGGCATGGAGCGTGGTGGTGGAGAAGGTGGAGAGACAAAAGATGGTGATTGCGGAGAGGCAGCGGACGGTGCAGGTGGTGGAGAGGCAGCGGATGGTGCAGGTGGTGGAGTGGGAGAGGCATGCATGCGAGGAGGTGCATGGGAAACTGGGGAAGTGGCACATGCGGGCGGATAAGGTGCAGCGGGAGTGGTAGGCTGGAGGGAGGGAGAGGGTTGTGACAAGACCACGTGAACAGGGCCATGCAGGCCATGCACATCGGCTGGGTTGCGGCCTGGGGTTGGATGTTGGGTGGCAGAGAGCGGAGCAGAAAAATTCGGCGAGGAGTGGGAGGCGAAAGGGAAGATAGCTTCATCGAATGTGACGTGACGAGAGATGAGGACACGACCGGTTTGCAAGTCGAGACAACGATATCCTTTGTGTGATTCGGAATGGCCAAGGAAAACACAAGGTAAAGATCTAGGGGAGAGTTTGTGAGGTGTTGTGGCGCTGAGGTTGGGGAAGCAAAGGCAGCCAAAAATCCGGAGGCTATCATACACCGGTGGGGCAAGAAAGAGGGATTCGTATGGGGAAAATTGAGGGCATTTGGTGGTTGGACGTATGTTGAGAAGATAGGTAGCATGGCGGAGGGCTTCAACCCAAAAATTTGGTGGCATGGAGGCTTGGATGAGGAGAGTACGCAGAATGTCGTTAATGGTACGAATCGAGCGCTCCGCTTTCCCATTTTGGGAGGATGTGTATGGACAGGAGAAGCGGAGGAGAATGCCATGATGGAGAAAGAACTCACGATTTCGAGTGTTGTCAAATTCTCGTCCATTGTCACATTGTAAAAAGCGAATAGGAAGGGAGAAGTGAGTATAGACGTAGTGTTGAAAGTTAACAAAAAGACCATGAACGTCAGATTTGTTGCGAATTGGAAAGGTCCATATATAGTGAGAGTAATCATCCACGAGTACAAGGTAGTATTTAAAACCGGATACACTAGGTAGAGGAGACGTCCACAGGTCACAATGCAACAATTCAAAGGGAAAAGTACTACTACTGTAGAGGTGCCAAAGGGCAAGCGAACATGTTTTCCCATTTGGCATGCTTGACATAGAGTTCGGTCGTGAGAGTCACGAGTGTGGGGAAGCTGAAACTCTTGAAGGAGCTTGGTCGTGGTGCTGGTGTTGGGATGTCCAAAGCGACGATGCCAGAGAGTCACGGAAGCATGGAGGGCGTGAGGTGGCGTGGAAGGTGTAGCGGGGACGGTGTAGAGATCGCCAGAGCTATTGAACCGAGCTATCACCGCCTTGCTGTGCAGGTCCTTCAACGACAACCCAAAAGGATCAAACTCAACAAAAACTTGGTTATCGATTGTAAAGCGGCGAACAGAAATTAAATTGGTAATGAGATTAGGGGCTACTAAAACCTCACGCAGAAGAAGGGGTGACTGAGTAGAAGGAATGACAGAGGAACCAACGCATGAAACGGGTATGGTAGAGCCATCACCAATGGTGATGGAGGGAAAGAGAGTGGATGGATGGATGGAAGAAAGCGTACGACTAGATGCAGACATATGCGAAGATGCACCAGAATCGAAGATCCATTCCGGACCTGTGTCTTGAGTGGTAAGTGAATTCAAAGCAGCAATGAGAGCAGCTTGATCCCAGGTTGGTGGTGCTGAAGTCGAAGTAGAGGCAGCCGGTTGGTACGGAGATGGAGAAGTCTGCGTCGAGGGAGCGCCCACCTCCCAGCTCGGGACAGGAGGAGCGCCGTAGACAGGAGCCGGTGGAGTCGGAGCAGAGTGGTACAGAGGCGCGTATGCTGTGTACGCGTGCGGCGGCGGCCGGGATCCGAGGAGACCGGGAGCGGCGAAGGAGGGGCGCATGCCAGGGGCCCAGGCTCCAGTGTATGCGGGCGGTGCGCCGTATGGTGAAGGCGCAGACCAAGGCATGGGCCAGGCTTGGACGAGTCCAGTCCATGGATCAGGGAAGGGACGCCATGTGGAGGGAGCCGGTGATGGAGGCGTCGGAGTCGGTATGGCCGCGGGCGCCGAAGGTGGAGGCGTGGAGGATGATGAGGAAGACGACGAGCCCTGCCTGGGTGGACGGTAAATTGGGTTCTTACCCTTGTAATTGGGACTGGGACGCCATCCAGGAGGCGGCTGCGGCGCGGGCGGCGCCGGTGAGGAGACTGCTGGTGGTGGAGCCTGCGCACGAGCCGTAGTGTGGAATAGGCGGGGTGCTCCATTCTTGCGCGCTTGTGTCTGCTCCTCGAGCTGCAGCATGGAGCGGGCTTCGGACAGGGACGGCAGAGGACGGAGCAGCGGAATCAGCGACGCCTGCTGAGAAAAACGCTCATCAAGCCCGCTCATGAGCGCATGGAGGAGAGACCGATTGGCAACAGTTTCGCCGAGTTCACGGAGTTCATTGCCAATCGCCTTGATCTGCTGACAGAAGACGCCAACAGGACGATCGCCCTGAGTGATCGTGCGCAGCTCGGTGTTGAGGGCGGATATGCGGGCGTCGCGGTTGTCCTGGAAGAGACGCCTGAGCTCCGTCCAGATGTCGCGCGCGGTGGCGCCGTCCTTGACGACGAGGTTGAAGAGCTCGGTGGAGATGCGCGTGTAGAGCCACTGAATGATGGCTAGATCGTCTTTGAGCCATCTAGGATTTTGCGGCTCGGGAGGAGAGTCATCGGAGAGATGATGCAGCAGCGAACAACGGCCGAGGTGGATCTCGAATAAATGATGCCAGTGGTAGTAGTTTCGGCTATGGAGATCAAGGACAATGGGGATGAAGGGGGTAACATCAGTGATGGTGTCGCTGAAAGATAGAGAGGGGATGGTGAGGGTAGTGGTGACCGGAAGGGTTTGGCTGCCGGCGGAGGGCTGAGAGGAGGTGCCGCCGCCGGAGTTGGGCATGGCGCTGGAAGTTAGGATAGGATCGGGGGATAATCTGATACCATGAAGACTGATGGAGTGCTTTCCTTAATTGATTCAGAGTACAGGTGGGTTTACATATAGGAGGGCATAGCCCAACTGAATACAAGTACGTGAGCCTGAACGTGCGGTCGTGGAGGAGACCAAGTCTTCTGTCTAACAGGAACAATATGTAGCAACTGGCCGTACAAAACGGGAGGAAGCGATCAAAGGTGGAGATCGCGCACCATGGGTGCGGTACATGATCTCCTGACATGAACAGGGATCAGGGATATGTATGTGCATGATGGGTGAGTACCATCTCCTTTCTGAAATCATCTTCTCTTTGTTTTTTTTCCTTTCCATAATGCATTCTTTAGCCTTTTCCTTTGGCCTTTTTAGCACAGGTTACACTAAACGTTCATATATACGCACATACATTTATCCTTATAAATGCACGCATGTGTATCTTATCCTATAAACTTCTTTGAGAGATTCAGTCGATATATCATTTTTTTTAACAAACGATATATCATTTTGAGATTTATGAAATCGCCAAAGACGTCTTCGTAGTCAATGAAAACATCTTCTCCCACGGAATGCATATCATCTTGAGACTGAGCCGATATATTATTTTGAGATTGATGAAATTGTCATACGTACGTCTACGTAAACAATGGAAACATCTCTTCCCACGGAATGCACATTACCGAAAGTGCTGAAATAAATCCAGAAAAAATTACGAACACCAACTTAAACTTTGGTGGGTTGTGGAAACCACGATCCTCTTAACCATCCAACGACTTGTTGGTTCACCCTTTCCCTTGGTGTTGTTGTTCGGGGTGGGGTTGAAAGTGGACAGTTAGTTGTGTTGGACACATTGGGGCGTCAACGAGATGTTGACTCCGTAGAGGTGGTGCAGACCGCGTCTAAGGAGTTACAACGAAGAGATAGCTCTGGAGAAAGGGAGTTGGAAGCCGGAGAGGAATAGGAATGAGGCGATGACGACAACAAGGAGCATTGATGGTGGGCACTTACCCTTTATTGGTACTCCCTCAATTCATACATTTTTTATACTACCTCTGATCGAATTTAATTGTCGCGGCCAGATAACTAGGACATTACAAAATGATGTACAATTGGCGACCATTAATTCAGACCGGAGGTAGTAGTTTATTTTGAACCGTAAAAAGTTCTTATATTATGGAACAGAGGTTATAGTTAGGTAGGTATGCTACGGTCGAGCGATCCCGCTGTCACTAAAAACATATCTCCTATAACATGTGAATCCATGATTAGCACACATGTCTTTATCCCTTTTGAGTTCTTGCTTCGTGACTACTCGGTGACGAGTCCTTGGAGACTCTTCAAGTGACTCGGTCCAGGTACCCCTAGTGCATCATCTTCCGATTATTTACCTTTGCTCATCCACGGTATGAAGTCTAAAACTTCCAAATCGTGGAGTTTAAACGGATGGATACGGGAATACCTCTTAATGGGTTGAAGAATTGTGAGACATAACTCTGTTCATCGGGGATCAAATTTAAGTACCCACTTTTATTATGTTCATTTCCAAAAAAACTTGGTTCATTGTTGTTCTCATCAGATCAAAAACTAGTGCTTTGATGAGAACTATGTTTCGAAAGTTTTAGTGGATAAAAAAATGTATATAAACCAAAATACAAAGGATTTGTTAATGTAGAGTCGATCCAAGCTCCATAGTTCTCTCAAATATTAAACTCATAAAAATAGTAAAATGACTCAATATATACTAATAAAAAACTTTATGAGAAAAAAATTACATAGTAAAATAATTATTGAGAAAAAACAGAGGACCTTTTGTGTTTTCTAGTTTTACTGAGTGTGAGAAGTACCTCTCTGTTTGTAGGTGATTAATACAAAGCTTATCACATTCTCCGCAATTTTGATTGTTCGATCTATGACACCTCCTGGTCTTGTCCGGTCGTTGTCTTCCACTGGTTAGGCGCTAGCTTCATTAAATTTCATATATGATTTCTTTTGTTGCATGTGGCACTCAGGTGGGAATCGTATGCCTTAGTAGCGAGTTTGTTTATTCAATGCACTAAAGAATAAACTAATAGATGATAAATGTATACCCTTGCATTTTTTGCTAGCTCTTCTTTATTTTTCTATCTGGCATACTTGAAAAGGGTGAAAATAAACTTAATTTATAACAAAAATTTATACTTTTATTATAATCACACATATGATATAATTGAATATAATCTGAAAAAGTATTAAGTTGGTTTCTATAATATTTTTGACTAAGAGCATCTTCCATTTAACCAAATTAATCATAGAGAGCTCTATAATGTATGATTGCACAAATATCTTCACATTGGAATCTAGCATGTCACTGAGTCATTGGCATTTCTAATTTAACCTAGAGCCCTGGTTGAACGGGGAACCCTTAGATTGCATGCTAAGAGGATGATGCTTTTGGAAGGAGCACCCCTCCCCCCACAAACGGTGGAAAGAGTTTGTCTTGGGACCTAAACGTTGGTTCTTGAGGCCGATACAACATCCTACCTGCCCTATTATTGAGCCACCCCCGGTAGCGGTACAACACACCATCATCCCATAGGTTTGGTAATATGCGGTTGGTAATCAATAGCTAGATATGGGCATACATATTGACGCCTACACATACACAAATTATTTATTGAACCTTTCTTCGCTTATAGAACTCATTTTGATTTGAATACTTAACAAAACCAACTTTCCCTTAATCTATGTGAAGCAACAATTTGATCACATCACCTAAGTTATTCTCGGTACCGATTTTGTTCTCCTTTCTCATTCCCATATTTTGGTATCGTCATGATAACATCATGCTGTGTTTGTCCATACAATAATGGATACCGTTATAAGAAGTGGGCCCAGAAATTTTTCTCCATCACCGGAGGAGCAAATCTCAGTCTTGAACTATTGAATTCCTAGACATGCTTTTCCGATGCAATTGAAAGATACCATTGTAATCACCAAAGTTATGGGTAACATTTGACAACCATAAAGTATAAAGTCCGTTATGAAGTTACACAACATTCTCATGGCCTAAGGACTTGAGTATATGCAGACACTGTCATGATGAAACTTATGACGTTGTGACTCGAAGCATATAATTATTCGATTTTTTCCAGCATCATTGTTCCACCAATGATGTGCTCTCATTGTTGCCAAGATCCATGTTATTTTAAAAATGCCCTATAATTAGTAAAGCAGGGTTATCATGCAACACATGGGCCAATCTTCACACATGCACATGGGTTTTTCCTTTGAATCTCACATTCACTACCATTGTGATTATAACATACAAATATAAACATTAATAACAAGTGTGAAAATAAACAAAAACATTATTATTAGCACTAGATCATATTTCCAACAACGTATTTATTACACAAAATAGTCTCATCTAGGGAGAACTATTATGCTTTTCCACGAGAGTACCAATTTTACCCTTTTTCCAAAGGAGTTGAGCTCAATGAGGATGACACTAGCCACCTCCTTAACTTCTCACCGCCAAGCAATATCTACATCGTGGGTGCCATTTGTGATCCGTTTAGCAAAGATCAATATCACCAAACATGGGATGATAATGTTTTTCAAAGTTGTTTTCCGATCATTATCACCAAAAACAAAGGCGGAAGTGTCGTTACATTACAGTCTAACATCCTCCAAGAGAAGTCTTGCGTGAGTGGCTGGCCAGCCAGGTTGGCCACGTCGCTGGACTTTTTCCGTTCGTCCGATTCAACCGCAAAGCCAGTTGCAGGCAGTTGATCTAAAGGCCTACAACTATGATAAAAACAATAATGTTGTTATGAACTACTCCCCCCGATCTATAATAAGTGTCGCTCATCTAGTACAAAGTTTGTACTAGCTTAGTACAAAATTTGCGACAATTATTATGGATCGGGGGGAGTATATTATTTGTTGTTCAAATGTATTTATATGAATTTTAATGCTAAATGCATTTATTTAAATGATCAAAACGATACTAACTTTGATCAATATTTTTTATTTATCGCTCAAACGAATGTATCTAGATGCTAAATATATTTATTTAAGAGCGGATCGACGACGACGACTGTGGTATTTTTTGTAGCAAAGAGGAAAGATATTTATCTTATTTTTTTAACATAAGATATTATCGTTTTCAACGTAATTCATTCATATTTAACTGTTGGGGGGCGCGCGCATTTAAAACTAGTTGAGGACAGGGACGGGGGTTGGGCGTTGGTGGCGTTGGGGACGCGCGCTGAACCGCGTGTCCTCGCGTTTTTCCCCGTGGACAGTGAGGGGCGTGGTGTCGGCACCACACAACAAGTCTGTAATAAAGTCTTCAGCGCGAAGCAAACCCGCACCCCACACCATCGTCTCCTTCCTCCCTCACTCCCCAAACCCCCCCGGACCAGAGAGAGAGCAGCCCGATCCGAGATCCGAGATCTCCCGATGGCGTCCCGGAGCTGCACCTTCCTGGAGATCCTCATCGCCATCCTCCTCCCGCCGCTCGGCGTCTTCCTCCACTACGGCTGCTGCAGCGTAAGCAAACCCTCTCCTCAGTCCTCTCCTCTTCTCTTTCCACTGGCTTGGATGGATCCGCGCGGTATCTAGGCGGTAGTTAGGTAGGTTCCCGAGCGCGAGCTTTGCACTCAGGCGGTGCCAGCCCCCGGCCGAGTAGCAGAGCAGGCGACTCGGCCGACCGGACGGCCGGTGGTTCCAGAAGTATTCGCCTATTCGGCCGGGCCGGCGATTTCCCCTTGTATTAGGCATGGCAGCGTCGCGAGGTCCCGAGTCCCCTCTTGATATCGCGAGATTTACTGTAGCTGACGCGTACTAGTGTATGGCCTCTGTTTCGCTGAGTGTTTAGATGTGCAAAAAATATCCCCAGAAAACATGTGACGCAAGCAACCATTGTATAGTATGTTTTCATTTAGCAAATTGTTCAGCCCCTGCTGCCATTGCCAATGAGAGAGCGGATAGAAGCTTTCTCTACATGCTTCTTTTGAATGGTTACATTCAAGGTTCAGCAAGTCATTCGCAGTTTGAGTATCAGACTCTGTGTGTGTTTAGGCTTAGCGGGCATCTGTGTCTGTTGTGTTTTGCATCATCAGGAGGAGCCAGGATAATATGTACTGTAGGGTGCATACCCTGAGGATAATGTCTGCATTTCCTTTTTTACAGAAAAGGGCATCGTCTCCTCCTCTCAGCCACTCTTTACATAGAAAGCGAAACCACCCCCATTTGCTCTGCTGCTGGGAATACCATACCAGCTGCTCTCTGAATTCTAACCACCATAGCATTGCGTTTCAACTGGTTATCTCTTATCAAAATTAAGCCATATGCATGCCCAGCACCGTCGATCCATGTTAGCACCACACCAGTTTGTTCCTCAGTTGGAAGAGTGACTTCTTTCGATGGTTCGTTGGATAAGTATGACCTGGGATCATAGAATGATGGATAGACGATGCGCAAGCATATTATCATGTGCTGGTGACACACACAAGGAGCAATTCATGCGCTATGTTTTCCTCGACCCTGATGACGGGATGGCGGCGTACTGATAGTGCTCATCTTGCTTTCTGTCTTGAACAGATGGAGTTCTGCATCTGCTTGGTGCTCACCATCCTCGGCTACATCCCCGGCATCATCTACGCCGTCTACGTGCTCGTCGCCCTCAGCTCGCAGGAGCAGGACAGGGACTACGACAACCTTGCATAGTTCACTCTGCGACAAACTTGTGCTATGCGTGTGATGAATCGCTCGATCTATCTGGAATGCTATTCTGTAAGTCTGTAAATGCGTAAACATTTATCTGTCCTCCGTGTTTCCCCTCCCTGTATTCCTAAACGCAGACGAATAAATTTCAGCTTTGAAGAATTTATTTTGTGGCGATCAAACTTTACTTTTCTGTGCACTTTGTTGCTGATAGGAACAACACCCCATTGTCAAACATATTGTCTTTTTTTTTTCCTTTTCTTTCTATGATGCAAATGTGCTAAGTCTTGATTCTTGAAGAGCTGGCTCAAACATATTACTACTTCCTCCGTCCTAAAATAAGTGTAGTGGATTTTTGTACACTTATTTTGAACGGAAGGAGTACATAATATGGCATTGAGCTGTCGGTAAGGATCAAACTGAGTTTTCTTAGATTGGCCGTGTCTTAAATCAGAATTAGGTGAGCGTTGTGCTTTTTGTGTAACAAGAACACCAAACACGTTGTGTTTTCTTGTTTTGGCATGTGGTCAACCCTGCCAAAAAAATTTAAATAATATATTTTATTTTATAAATTACAAAAATAATATAAAGTTTTGATTTTTTTTAAAATATATTGTATAATTGGCTTGGGCGAAATTGACTGGGCTTGATCGGTTCGGCCAGAGCCGACAGAGCCCAGTCAGTCTAGACGTTGCTGAGAGGCCCATGCAGTCTACCTGGCTGTGGCCCAATCGGTCCAACTGTGACCGAAAATCCAACTGGATGCACCCTTACCCCTTTAAAAATAAATTGGGTTATTAACGGTGTGTTTGGTTCAAGGGATAGATTTTAGTGGATATGGGTATCCCAACCACCTGGCTAGGGATATCCATTTTTCTGTTTGGTTGTATGTGATGAAAAATAGTTGAAGATAGCTTTTTTTTGTTTGGTTATCTGGGATATGGTATCTCATCGGCCCACTGCCGCACCTTCTCCAACCCGTCGACGAGCCTACCTCCTTCGCCGGCCGGCCCGCACCTCCTCCGCCTCCCTCCTTCGCTACCGCACCGCTCCGCTTGGCCGGCCCCGTCGGTCGCGTCTGTTGGATTTTATCTATTTTCTTGAGTGGGCTTTTGGCCCAAAGAACTTTCTAAAATCTGAAATTCTTTTGGCCCATTCATGCATAGCAAGTGGTGGGAAGTTTAGTATCACCTCGCTAGTGGAGGGAGAGTTACACCTCTTTATAAGGTGAGCTCCACTAGCACTTGTAAGAGCTTGAGAAGAGAAGTGCTACACGCGCTCCTCCTCGCTCGCCTCGCCACGCTTCGCCTCGTCACGACGCGCGCGCGCGTCGAGTTTCGGGAATGAGCCGAGCCGAGGACAAAGTTATGCGTATGCTTATATTTTTGTAGCTCGGGAAAAATTAATGAGGCATTAATTATAGTTAACGGACGCGTTAATTATGCTTAATCTGTGCGCCGTTTTCGTGGGCTCTACTCCCACGACGGCCCACCCCGCTGCGTCTATATAAACAGCGAGAGGGCCGATCAGGTTTTTGGGGAGCACACTCGCGCGACTGCTGACAGCGACGACGACTACTTCTCCGACGACGACTTCTCCCCGTACGTCGGCAGCCTCTCCATCAACGACATGGGCGACACCAACACCAGCGGCTCCACACCCGCTGCACCGTACGTGATCTGTTCTTCTGCGTTTGAGATCATGTTGCATGTCGTGTTCCTAGTAATTGCTTTAGATGTGATCTCGTTGTCTATTGTTTTAGTAGATCGCATGGCTAGTTTGATTTGTTTCATTATTGTCATGGATTGTTTGTCTATTTCGTGGATTAAATCGTATGCTAAATTGTTAATATATTCAACAATCCAAAAACCTGATTATAGGCAATTGACTGCATCTGGCTTACTTGCGTCTATGAAGCCGCCGCCTTTCAAGGGGGTGCACTATAAGCGGTGGCGCACGAGAGCAGTGTACTGGCTTCAGTCCATGCAATGCTATGACGCCACCAAGGGCAAGCCCGAGGGCGATCTTGCTCGTGCACAGCAGAAGGCTTATGAGAAGATCGATACTCTCTTTAAGGGTGCTGATGACGGCTTCTCGCCCTTCGTTGGTAGGCCCCAAGTGGAAGGCGTGATGCGGTACAGTAGCGAGTTTTTCCTCAGTAAAGATACCAAGGTTTGGCTCCAGTAGGACTCCAGAGATGATAAGTAGGTGTCAGCGGCGCAACTGACGCGGGCCTGCACACAGACACAGATAACTTTGCTCCCAACGAAGTTCAGAGAGGTTGTCAATCTCTCCGGTCTTGTTGTTCACAAATGATAAAACGCAAGGGGATAATGATAGCAACTTGAAAGTAAATGCAGAAAAGTAAATATAGCTTGGAAACAATAATGAGGATATGGACCGGGATACATGATGTTCGCTACTGATGTCTCTCTCCCAAAAGACGATAAAAATGCTATACGAGGTAAACAAATTACAGAAAGGCAATTGACAGGATTAAGAACGCACCACAATGCTAACTATGCTACAAAAGAAAGGAAGAGGTTCAAAAGCACGGGCAGTATGCCAAAGTAAGTAGGCCGAAATCCATCTGCATCTACTACTAATCATCCACCTTGAGATATCTATCCAGAACATCTCGCTGGTATTAAGTTGCGAGCCACACCTAAAGTGTAAACCCAAAGCAATAGACAACTGCATTAAAAAGAACTTTGCGTAAAGTAAACAATCCTTGTAACCGCGGTTACAAGCACCGTTGTTTTCCCCCTTGTGGCAACAGCACATCCCCTAGACTCATGTTTCTGTCACTCAAGCATGTCATCGGGGAGGCATGAACCCACAATCTAGCACAACGCTCCTTTTGGAGTCACTACCTACTACTTGGCCAAAGCAATAAACAGCAACGAAGAGCATGCAAGAATTACTTAGGAACAAAAATATAAGAGATAAAAACCAAATATATTACTCTATCACAATCTGAACATAATCTCATAATCCATCAGATCTGATCAAACTCAACATAACAACAGCAAAAATATTACAAAGGTGCCTCGATCATGTAGGGCAGCTCACGAGGTCTAAACAATGAAGATCAAAGAGGGGAGGAGAACATCACATAGCTACTGATCACGGACCCATGGTCCAAGGAAAACTACTAACGAGACATCCGGGGAGCATCCATGGTGGAGAGGAGACTGCCGGAGGTCAATCCTCCCTCCGGCAGGGTGCCGGGAAGAGGTCTTCTGGTGCTCCCGATCTTGGAAGCGCGACGGCGGCGGAACAGAGGCGAGTTCGCGGAATAGGGTTCTTGTTCTGGAGTTTTCCCGTGACGGAGGATAAATAGGCGAAGGGTGGCAGCCAGAGGTGGACCAGGGGCCCCAGGCGCCCCCTGGCGCGACCAGGGGTGGGGCCGCGCCGGGTGGCCGCCTGGGGCCCCCCGGCCCCCCTCTGGCCCCTCCCGGGCTTTTCTCGAAGCTTCCGTCACGCTGATTTTTTATCTGAATTTTCCCGAATTTTTCTAGCACTTTTTATATGGGGGAAAACTGAAATACAAAAACAGCAGAAAAAAGGAACTGGCACTAGGGTGCACTGAGTTAATAGGTTAGTCCAAATATGATAAAAAATGTATGAAAATGTATCTAGATCATAGCAATATCACACAAAACATGCATGGAGCAAGAAGAAATTATTGATACGTTTTGGACGTATCAACATCCCCAAGCTTAATTCCTGCTCGTCCTCGAGTAGGTAAATGATAACAAGCATAATTTCTGTGGTGACATGCTAGCAATCAGAAAAGAACTTTGAAAAGTAAAACAATCAAGGTCAGAGATTCAATTCAAGTCATAACAGACAAGAGTCTATATTAGCATTGAAACAAGTAACAAAAGAACAAAAGGTGCAAGAGCTCTTGCTGTCCGTGACTCGAATGTCTCCAAATGGTATTTGCGTGCAAGAAAGAAGGATAGGGAATATGAGAAAAAAGTATTTTTGTTGAGAACTCAATCTACTAAAGTTTCACACTTGGTCCTCTTTGGAATCTTATCTTGACTCGTCCCCAGACCACTAGCCAGGTACAAGTCAATTTGATCCACTCATTTTCGATATTTTGAGCATTCATGCAATGGATGAGCGTAAGCACGAGAGTTGACACTTAGGATGGCAAAGAGAGAAATATGGTGGAGGAGGAAGACAAAAAGAATGAGAAGGGCTCACATCAATGAGGACAATCATAGACAAAAGATGCCAAATGATAGATATGATGTGAGGAGTAGGGATTGCCATGCAATGGATGCACATACGAGCTAAGAAGCTCTCCAAACTATATGCATGAAGATCATCTCTATGGAGTACAAGGATATAAAGGGAGTACTAGTGTGGATCTCTCAAAATGAATAGTAGTGTTGCCCCTTTCTCTCTCTTTTTTTCTATTTATGGCCTCAATGACTCTTTCTATTTAACTCTCATTTGTCCTCTTTGGGATCTTTTAATGTGTCTACTTTGGGATCTTTTACTCACGTAAGGGCAACACTCTATTTTACAAGAAGGTAAAGGAGATCTTTCACACTTTACAAGGTACTCAAAATCATAAATAAGATGTAACTATCATAATGTATGCAATGTATGTCGCTGCCAGTGTAGCAGGAACATGTATGACATGAAGATCAAGTCATGAAGAGGTGGAAGTTGCATGGCAATGTAACTCGGAAAAGCTATGGAAATGCCTTGATAGGTAGGTATTGTGGCTGTTTTGAGGAAGGATAAAGGGAGGCTTATGATGACAGAGCGTATCATGCCAAGGGTTTGGATGTACCGGCGAAGGTGGACACCAACTCTCGGAGTGAGAAGAAGGCAATGCACGGCACGGGAAAGGCTAGCAAAATATGGGAAGGTGGAAGTGTCAACTCTCAATACTTACATTAGTCCGAAGAACTAATGCACTTATTATCGGTAACTCTCAATCTAATGAGGAGGTTCACAAAGAGACAAGTACCCCGAGGAGGAGTGTATGGGGGTTTGGTTATCCTTGCGCATCCTCGACTCATGGTACGTGAGTGTTCTCTGATATTCGACTCCTCAGAAGAGTAGTGGTCCATCTATTAGCTAGAGTTCTCAACTAGTTTTGTAGGTTTTGAAAATAAACACGGATTGCCCAAAATACGACACCTATCACTAATAGGCAAGAGCTCTTGACACCAAAAGTCCAAACATTACTCACAACAATGCCTCAAAACTATTGCAAGTTACTACTAAAATTAAATAGCAACCTCAATTACCTACTTTTAAGACAAAACACAACTCAGTGCAACAACCAACTTTCTTAACAAGATAAACATGAAAACTAAAAAGAGTTGCAGCAAGCAACTAAATAAAAGCAAAAGCTCTTGCTAAAGACAAACTAAGACTAAAATTAAACATGACAGTAGCTATGAAAAGATAAAGAACACACAACAGCAAAAAGATAGGCAGGAAAAATCCTATGATGTGTTCTAGATTTTGAAAGTGGAGCGTGTTTCTCTCCCACACAAAGTAAGAAAGAATCTAACTTGTTAAGAACAGCAAGCAAAGCTAAAGAAAGCTAAAAACAAAACCTAAGAGCGAGACGCTCCAAGCATAGCACATAACACAGGAAGTGATAAAAATATAGTGAGACGAAGGACAAACCGATGATTGTTGATGGAGAAGGGGATGCACGGGGGCAACCCAAGCTTAGACGCTTGAGTCTCCTTGAATATTTATTGGTGATGCATGGGGGCATCCCCAAGCTTGAGCGCTTGACACTCCTGGATCTTCTTTCATCATCTTCCATCGCACACTTGAAAACTCCCTTCATACATAACTCATCATAAGCTGATTAGAGAGGTTAGTACCCTTAATAAATAATTTTTCTCCACTGGATATAAAGATAATCTTGAAGAGCTACTGTTTCTCAAGAGTTCCAAAAAGTTTTTGCAAAGAAAAAGCAAGCTTAAGGTTTGCAAAAGTAAGGAGAAACAAAACGTGGCAGAATCTGTGAAAAACAGAACAGCAGATAGTAAAGAATTTTTTAGGGGCACTTCTGCAACTCAAATCAAAAAACTCAGAACATACGGAAGTTTCGTAATTGTATAGAGCATACTGTGTAAAACATTCAGCTCAAAAAGATGAACTGGGATTTTTCTGGAATTTTTCTGGTCACGAGGACAGAATCTGTTTTCTGCACAGCATGTCACAACTTTTACTTCACTTGCCGTAAGAGGCTATAACTTGGCACAAAGCTGAAAAATAAAGATACAATGATGTTGCTACAGTAGTAACAATCATCAAGACACAACAAAAGCAAAAATAAAACCTAAATTTGTTGCGGGCTGCCTCCCGAAAGCGCTTCTTTAAAGCCATTAGCTAGACATGATGCAAAAAGAAGAATCAAGTTTTATCAAGAGAAAGAGAATAACTAGCCCGTGTAACGGACTCAAAAGGTAACTTGATTTTCTTTCTAGGAAAGTGTTCCATCCCCTTTTTGAATGGGAATTGGAATTTATATTCCCCTCTTTCATGTCAATAACCGCACCAACGGTGCGAAGAAAAGGACGTCCCAAAATGATTGGACACAAAGGTTCACACTCTATATCCATAACAATAAAATCAACGGGAACATAGTTGTCATTGACAATGATAAGAACATCGTTAATATTCCCCAAAGGTTTCTTTATGGAAGAATCAACAAGACGAACACCAAAAGAACAAGGCTCAAAAGGCTTCAATTCAAACATATCAAATATTCTTTTGGGAATAACAGAGGTACTAGCTCCAACATCACATAAAGCATAGCAAGAGAAGTTATTCAATTTAATTTTGATCATAGGGTCCCAACCATCATCTAGCTTCCTAGGTATGGAGGCTTCTACTCTAAGCTTCTCCTCCCTAGCTTTGATAAGAGCATTTGTGATATGCTCCGTGAAGGCAAGATTAAGTGTGCTAGTGTGGGGGTCTCTAGACATTTTGTGTAACAAGCTAATAACTTCTGAGAGGGTACAACTATCAAAATCAATATCAGTACTATCAAAGGTGGTAGTAGTGTCATCTAGGCTCACTTGTTTGAAACCCTCTATGTTCATAGGAGTTTCTTTTTCTACGGTTGAGGTATTAGCATCACCATTAATAGGTCCAACGGGACTAGGAGTGCATTGGGTGCTAATAGTTTGAGTGTCCTCAACAATTTGGATAGTGGCAACTGTGTGGTGTGTAGGAAGGCTCCTACTTCTATCCTCTTCCTCCTTTTCTCTAGCCAGTCTTTCTTTAAGTTTAGGCATCATCTTAATATTTTCATTGATTTGCAACTGGATAGCATTAATACGAGTGGCCTTGTTCTCCTCAAGGGGAGAGGTTCTAATTTTGAGCATCTCAATATCAAGGGCTAAGCTTTCTACCTTCAAAGAGAGATTATCTATTTTAGATCATTTCTCTTCTACATTTTTGTTGAAGGCTTTTTGGGTAGTGATAAAGTCTCTAAGCATGCTTTCTAATTCAGAAGAGGGGTTCTTGTTGCTAGGGTAAGTGTTGTTGTTCCCATAGTTAGATGGGAACGGTCTAGGATTGCTAGCAAAATTTCCCCTATAAGCACTGTTGTTGAAGTTGTTTCTAGGAATAAAGTTCACATCTACTTGTTCTTGAGCAACCAAAGAATTTAAAGGAACATCATGAGGATCAATAGAAGGTTGCTTGGTAAGTAGAGACATAATTAAATCAACTTTTTCATTGAGGGGGGTAATTTCCTCGACAGAGTTTACCTTCCTACCTGTTGGAGCGCGTTCGGTGTGCCATTGGGAATAATTGGTCATCATCTCATCGAGAAGCTTTGTGGCAGCACCAAGTGTAGTTGACATAAAGGTTCCTCCCGCGGCCGAATCTAACAGGTTCCGCGAGGTAAAGTTCAAGCCTGCATAAAAAGTCTGGATAACCATCCAAGTAGTCAAACCATGTGTAGGGCATTTCTTAACAAGAGATTTCATTCGTTCCCAAGCTTGGGCAACGTGTTCATTATCCAATTGCTTAAAATTCATAATATTGCTCCTCAATTGGATAATCTTAGCAGGAGGGTAGTACTTCCCTATAAAAGCATCTTTGCACTTATCCCAAGAATCTATGCTATTTCTAGGCAAAGATTGAAACCAGATTTTAGCATCTCCCCTTAAAGAGAAAGGAAAGAGCTTAAGCTTAACAACATCACCTTCCACTTCTTTATACTTTTGCATATCACATAATTCAACAAAATTATTCAAGTGTAAAGCAGCAGCATCTCCAGCACCAGAGAATTGATCTCTCATAACAAGGTTTAGCAAAGCAGGTTTAATTTCATAAGAGGTAGCTGAAGTGGCAGGTGTGGCAATGGAAGTGCAGATAAAGTCTTGGTTGTTGTGACTACTGAAGTCACACAACTTGGTGTTTTCAGTGGAACCCATAGTAGCAGGAAGTGTGGCAGATTTTTTTGTAGTTTTTGATAAAAGACACAAAGATAAAAACTGAAAGATAAACTAACAAGACTGAAAAACAAAGGTAAAGGGTAGTGTGCAACTCCCCTATCTTAGCACTCGGAGTCCCCGGCAACGGCGCCAGAAATTACTCTTGATGACGGCTTCTCGCCCTTCGTTGGTAGGCCCCAAGTGGAAGGCGTGATGCGGTACAGCAGCGAGTTTTCCCTCAGTAAAGATACCAAGGTTTGTCTCCAGTAAGACTCCAGAGATGATAAGTAGGTGTCAGCGGCGCAACTGACGCGGACCTGCACACAGACACAGATAACTTTGCTCCCAACGAATTTCAGAGAGGTTGTCAATCTCTCCGGTCGTGTTGTTCACAAATGATAAAACGCAAGGGGATAATGATAGCAACTTGAAAGTAAATGCAGAAAAGTAAATAAAGCTTGGAAACAATAATGAGGATGTGGACCGGGATACGTGATGTTCGCTAGTGATGCCTCTCTCCCAAAAGACGATAAAAATGCTATGCGAGGTAAACAAATTACAGAAAGGCAATTGACAGGATTAAGAACGCACCGTAATGCTAACTATGCTACAAAAGAAAGGAAGAGGTTCAAAAGCACGGGCAGTATGCCAAAGTAAGTAGACCGAAATCAATCTGCATCTACTACTAATCATCCACCTTGAGATATCTATCCAGAACATCTCGCTGGTATTAAGTTGCGAGCCCCACCCAAAGTGTAGACCCAAAGCAATAGACAACTGCATTAAAAAGAACTTTGCGTAAAGTAAACAATCCTTGTAACCGCGGTTACAAGCACCGTTGTTTTCCCCCTTGTGGCAACAGCACATCCCCTAGACTCATGTTTCTGTCACTCAAGCATGTCATCGAGGAGGCATGAACCCACAATCTAGCACAACGCTCCCTCTTGGAGTCACTACCTACTACTTGGCCAAAGCAATAAACAGCAACGGAGAGCATGCAAGAATTACTTAGGAACAAAAATATAAGAGATAAAAACCAAATATATTACTCTATCACAATCTGAACATAATCTCATAATCCATCAGATCCGATCAAACTCAACATAGCAACAACAAAAATGTTACAAAGGTGCCTCGATCATGTAGGGCAGCTCACGAGGTCTAAACAATGAAGATCAAAGAGGGGAGGAGAACATCACATAGCTACTGATCACGGACCCATGGTCCAAGGAAAACTACTCACGAGATATCCAGGGAGCATCCATGGTGGAGAGGAGACTCCCGGAGGTCAATCCTCCCTCCGGCAGGGTGCCGGGAAGAGGTCATCTGGTGCTCCCGATCTTGGAAGCGCGGCGGCGGCGGAACAGAGGCGAGTTCGCGGAATAGGGTTCTTGTTCTGGAGTTTTCCCGTGACGCGAGATAAATAGGCGAAGGGGGGCAGCCAGAGGTGGACCAGGGGCCCCAGGCGCCCCCCTGGCGTGGCCAGGGGTGGGGTCGCGCCAGGTGGCCGCCTGGGCCCCCCTGGCCCCCTCTGGCCCCTCCCGGGCTTTTCTCGAAGCTTCCGTCACGCTGATTTTTTATCTGAATTTTCCCGAATTTTTCTGGCACTTTTTATATGGGGGAAAACTGAAATAGAAAAACAGCAGAAAACAGGAACTGGCACTGGGGTGCACTGAGTTAATAGGTTAGTCCAAATATGATCAAAAATGTATGAAAGTGTATCTAGATCATAGCAATATCACACAAAACATGCATGGAGCAATCAGAAATTATCGATACGTTTTTGACGTATCAGGTGCCCTCCTTGGTATTCTTGATAATTCCATTGTGGATTCATATATGTCGTTTGACAACGACAAGGACATGTGGGATGCGCTCGAGGCAAAGTTTGGGGCCTCGTACGCTGGCCGCGAGTTGTATGTCATGGAACAATATTATGACTACAAGATGACTGATGAGCGCTCTGTTGTTCAACAAGCGCATGAGATACAATCGCTTGCCAAAGAACTTGAGCACTTCAAGTGTGTGTTGCCGGACAAGTTTGTGGCCGGAGGCATTATTGCCAAACTTCCACATTCGTGGAACAACTTTTCTACTTCTCTAAAACACAAGAGGCAAGAGTTTTGCGTTGCGAATCTCATTGGGACTCTTGATGTTGAAGAGAAGGCGAGAGCAAAGGATACACACGCTCGAGTTCCTGAGGGTGGTTCAAGTGCCCATATGGTACAGAAAAGTAACTACCAGCCCAACAAGTTCAACTTCAAGAATAAATCTGGTGGAAAAGGCAAGTTCGATAAAAAGGACAAGCCGTCACAACCTACCAACTGTCGGGGTTCGGGGCAGAAAACACAAATTTTTCCTTGACCTACAATACCCAATCCCAAGACCTATGCTATGCTGATGCAAGTAACGGACAGAGATAGATCACATACCAGGATGTACTCCGTTAAGCGGGAAACGTTCCCGCATGAACGTGGTTGGTGTAGTCGTACCGGCAATCCCCGATGCCGCGCAGATCCACGATGACTCCTGTAGCCACCCGATCCTTGTGGGCCGATGACGGGATTACGTCCCCGTCGAAACATTGCTGATGAAGACCTCGCGATCCGGCCACGACGATGAAGTAGCACCACAAGTGTAGTGCCTCGCGGGATTATACACATACAGTATACCCGACGTCCCTCCGGGCTCCGAACCAGTAGAGCAGCGGAAAGAAGATGGATTCGGATCCCGATTCCAGCAGCACGACGGCGTGCGTATAGTGGAGAAATCCCCAACCCAGAGCAGCCTCCAAACAAGGGGAGTCCGCTCAAAGGAAGGAGAAAGAAGGGAGAGAGATGAGAAACTTTTCTCAAAAAAATTCATGATTAAAAGGGCACCCCTACCCCTCCTTATATAGGCCAAGGAGGGGTGACACCCCCCCTTCCCCTTCCGGGGTGGGACTAATCCCAAGGGGGGGGGGGGTTGGCCGCACCTATAAGGGGGGTGGGGCCCCTCATGGCGCCATGGCCCATGGGGGAGGACTCCCTCTCCCCCTAATGGGCCCTATGAGGCCCATATGCCTTTTAATTCATTTTTAATTATATTTAAATACATTTTAATATTTAATTCAGATAATTAAATAATAAAACATATATTAAATATTATTAAATATATTTTGAACCTTTCAAAATACCCAGAACAACTTCCGGCCTTCATCGGAACAATTCCGGTCATCACCGGAACAATTCCGGTGTTCTCTCCAATTTCTCCGGTGATCCCGAATCAATCCTTACTGCGTCGAGTACCCTTAAGTGTAACACCCTACGGTCCGGGAAACAGCAGACATGATCGAGACAATTCTCATTGATCAATGACTAATCAATTGGACCTGGTTACAATCCTTGATAGCCCCTGCGCTTCCATCGAATGAACTTCAATCGCTGTTGGATCCGTTAACCGTGTGCCTGTTCCTTTTGTCCCATGGTACTTTGCTTGTCCGAGGTTTGATCATCGGTATCCAATATACCTAGTTCGTCCTCGTTCTCAACAAACAAGTTTACTCGTTCCCGTGATATTACAACTCCGTGACCTAGTCACACGTTTGCAAACTTTATGATGTAACATCACCGAGTGGGCCCAGAGTACCTATCCGTCACACGGATGGACAAATCCCGCTTTGATCTATTTGCATACTCATCAACCATCTATTTCGGAAATACCCAAAGTGCACCGTTATGGCCAGCATATTTCAGTCAGGCGGTGGGATACAAATCAAAGCATCCTAATAGATCGTAATTACGTATGATCATTACGGTCAAAGGATCTGGTCACTACGTTATAGTTATCGCAATGTCGAACTATGTGACTTGATCACATCGCAACACTTCTGGTGGGTGTATGTCCATCATATCATTATCCAATGATACGACTCCATTGTCAACAGACGCCATTGTCTCATGATCAGGAAACCTTGATCATCAATCGCCCAATGGACTAGTATACTAGGGTTAACTAGGGACCTGGTTGTTTGTATACCACACCTGTATTAATGTTTCCGCTTAATACAGTTCTAGCATAGTATCAAACGTATTATGAACTAATGGAATATGCTCGATAAAACATATTTTATTTGCCTCTAGGGCACATTCCCAACACCAACTTCAAGAAGAATCCTAATAAGAAGAAGGGAGTGTGCCATGTTTGCGGCAGTGAAAAGCATTGGGCCTCCAGCTGCCCTAATCGTTATGAGGAGCGCGGACCTGAGAATGGCGGCAAGACCGCCAATGTTGTCATTGACACGGAGATGAAAGACTCTAGGTACGCCCCTACAATTCTTTCATTATGCCAGTCTCCTGATTGGTTGATTGATACTGGTGCCAATTTTCATGTCTGTGCTGACGCCTCTATGTTTTCTTCTTATCAGGTCACAGGGACTTCCCCCGTGCTGATGGGGAACGGGTCATATGCTACTGTTCATGGGGTCGGTACGGTGGATCTGAAGTTTACTTCGGGGAAGATCGTGCGACTGAAGAACGTTCATCATGTGCCCTCCATCAATAAAAATCTCGTTAGCATTTCGCGTTTGTGTCGAGATGGTTTTAAGTTGGTTTTCGAGTCCAATAAAGTTGTAATTTCCAAGTATGGACAATTCATTGGGAAAGGCTATGAATGCGGAGGCTTGTTCCGCCTATCTTTGTCAGATATTTGCACCAAAGTTGTTAATCTTATTTGTTATGATAATGAGTCCAATGTTTGGCATTCTCGACTCTGTCACATTAACTTTGGTAGCATGACGCGGTTAGCTAATATGAGTTTAATTCCGAAGTTTCCTACTGTCAAGGGTTCCAAGTGCCAAGTATGCGTTCAAGCTAAGCAACCTCGCAAGTCCCATAAGACTACAGAGGCCAGAGACTTGGCACCACTGGAACTTATACATTCAGACCTCTGTGAGATGAATGGTGTGATGACAAAAGGTGGAAAGAAATATTTCATGACGTTGATTGATGACTCTACTAGATATTGTTATGTGTATCTTCTGAAATCTAAATATGAGGCTTTAACTTACTTCAAAAACTATAAAGCTGAAGCAGAGAACCAACTTGATCGAAAGATTAAACGGGTTAGGTCTGATCGTGGTGGAGAATACTTTTCCAATGAATTTGATTTGTTTTGTGCGGAACATGGTATAATACATGAGAGTACGCCTCCCTATTCACCTCAGTCAAATGGGGTGGCCGAAAGAAAGAACCGAACTCTAACTGATTTGGTTAACGCCATGTTAGATACTTCGGGTCTCTCCAAGGCATGGTGGGGGGAGGCGCTAATGACTGCATGTCATGTCTTAAACCGAGTTCCCACAAAGACAAAAACTGTTACCCCATTTGAGGAATGGGAAAGGAAAAGGCTGAAACTCTCTTACTTACGTACTTGGGGCTGTTTGGCAAAGGTCAATATACCGATCCCCAAGAAGAGCAAGCTTGGACCAAAAACCGTAGATTGTGTTCTGTTGGGTTATGCTTTTCATAGCATTGGCTATAGATTTTTGATAGTAAAATCTAAGTATCCTACATGCGCGTTGGTACAATTATGGAGTCGAATGATGCGACTTTCTTCGAGGATATATTTCCTATGAAGGATATGCCTACCTCATCAAACCAGGAGATTCCTACTTTATATGGTCAGGATTTAACTGAGATTCCTGAGACCACCATTTCGATAGAACACGTTGAAAATCCTGAGGAGGATGACAATGAAACTCCTGTAAGGAGCAAGAGACAGAGGACTGCAAAGTCCTTTGGTGATGATTTCATTGTGTACCTCGTGGATGACACACCCAGTACTATTTCAGAAGCCTATGCATCTCTTGATGCTGGCTACTCGAAGGAAGCTGTTCGTTGAGAGATGGATTCCATCTTGGCTAACGGAACCTGGGAAATTACTGAACGTCCTTATGGGTGCAAACCTGTAGGATGTAAGTGGGTGTTCAAGAAAAATCTTAGGCCTGATGGTACTATTGAGAAGTACAAAGCAAGGCTTGTGGCCAAGGGCTATACTCAAAAACAAGGTGAAGACTTCTTCGATACTTACTCATCAGTGGCCAGATTGACCACTATACGGGTGCTACTTTCATTGGCTGCCTCACACGGTCTTCTAATTCATCAAATGGACGTTAAGACAGCTTTCCTCAATGAAGAGTTGGACGAGGAAATTTATATGGAGCAGCCAGATGGTTTTGTAGTACCTGGTCAAGAGGGCAAGGTGTGTAAGTTATTGAAGTCGTTGTATGGCCTTAAGCAAGCTCCTAAGCAGTGGCACGAAAAGTTTGAAAGGACTTTAACTGCTGAAGGCTTTGTTGTAAACGAGGCCGACAAGTGTGTGTACTATCGCCATGGTGGGGGCGAGGGAGTCATGCTTTGTCTATATGTCGACGACATATTGATTTTTGGGACCAACCTCGATTTAATCAAGGAGGTCAAGGATTTCTTATCTCGTTGTTTTGAGATGAAAGATCTGGGTGTAGCTGATGTTATCTTGAACATCAATCTACTAAGAGATGATGATGGTGGGATTACTCTGCTTCAGTCTCACTATGTGGAAAAGGTCTTAAGTCGTTTTGGGTATAGCAACTGTAAGCCCTCTCCAACACAATATGATCCTAGCGTGCTACTTCGTAAGAATAAACAAATCGCTAGAGATCAACTGAGATACTCTCAGATTATTGGCTCGCTTATGTACTTGGCAAGTGCCACGAGGCCTGACATCTCGTTTGCTGTTAGCAAACTGAGCCGATTTGTGTCAAATCCGGGAGATGATCATTGGCAGGCGCTTGAGAGTGTTATGCGGTATTTGAAAGGCACTGCGAGCTATGGGATTCACTATACTGGGTATCCTAGGGTACTTGAGGGTTATAGTGATTCCAACTGGATATCTGATGCTGATGAGATTAAGGCCACAAGTGGGTATTTGTTTACACTTGGTGGTGGCGCTGTTTCCTGGAAGTCTTGCAAGCAGACCATCTTAACGAGGTCAACTATGGAAGCAGAACTCACAGCATTAGACACAACCACTGTTGAAGCAGAGTGGCTTCGTGAGCTCTTGATGGACTTACCTGTGGTTGAAAAACCAATACCCGCTATCCTGATGAACTGTGATAATCAAACTGTGATCGTCAAAATAAACAGTTCTAAGGATAATATGAAGTCATCAAGACATGTGAAGAGGAGACTAAAATCTGTCAGAAAATTGAAGAACTCCGGAGTTATTACATTGGATTATATCCAAACGTCTAAAAATCTGGCAGATCCCTTCACAAAGGGTCTATCACGTAATGTGATAGATAATGCATCGAGGGAGATGGGTTTAAGACCCACCGTTTGAGTTGTCCACAGTGGTAACCTACTCTATGTGATCGGAGATCCCGTGAAGTAGAAGTAGGAGACAACCTGTTGGTCAGCTGAGAGGAGAGTATCCTTATATTGGTTACCCCACTCCGTTATGATGCAATACTCTCCTGATCTGCATGGCAGGTTGATATTTATCTTAATGTGTTCCAAGTGGCTTATGTATATAAGCAAAGATGTCGTCCTGTAGAGCATCTTTTGAGGAATACATCTATATGAGCTTGGCTGTTAAACGTCGCAGTCCGTCAGAGTTGGGTGCTCTCTAATAAACTCATGAAAGGCTTTGGAGTATGACGTATAAGCTCCACCCGCGGGGAAGTCTTGCGGCAGCCCAGTATCGGTCAAGGGTTTGTGTGAAACTAGATTTACAGAAAACTTGTAGTTCAAGGCATAGTACACTATTCAAGTTGTGAACTAGTGCAGCATGGATTCTACGTGGAAGTTCAACTTAACAGTCTCCATTAAGACATCGGTATATAAACAATGATTTGGAACAAAATGATGAGATGAGCCAACGAGACTTTGTGGGGGATTGTTGGATTTTATCTATTTTCTTGAGTGGGCTTTTGGCCCAAAGAACTTTGTAAAATCTGAATTTCTCTTGGCCCATTCATGCATAGCAAGTGGTGGGAAGTTTAGTACCACCTCGCTAGTGGAGGGAGAGCTACACCTCTTTATAAGGTGAGCTCCACTAGCACTTGTAAGAGCTTGAGAAGAGAAGTGCTACACGCGCACTCCTCCTGCTCGCTCGCCTCGTCACGACGCGCGCGCGTCGGGTTTCGGGAATGAGCCGAGCCGAGGACAAAGTTATGCGTACGCTTATATTTTTGTAGCTCAGGAAAAATTAATGAGGCATTAATTATAGTTAACAGACGCGTTAATTATGCTTAATCTGTGCGCCGTTTTCATGGGCTCTACTCCCACGACGGCCCACCCCGCTGCGTCTATATAAACAACACAAACCCTAGCCTGGCCGCACCGCCATATGGTTCCTCCTCCTCGTTCCAAATCATTGCGCCGCCGCTCAAGTCTTCTCCATCCCTTCTTCGGGCGTGCACCGCAAGAAAGGACAGCAGGCCTTCGAAACTCCGCCTCTCGAGATCCTGTACGGGAGAGGGGCGATCAGGTTTTTGGGGAGCGCACTCGCGCGACTGCTGACAGCGATGACGACTACTTCTCCGACGACGACTTCTTCTCGGACGTCGACAGCCTCTCCATCAACGACATGGGCGACACCAACACCAGCGGCTCCACACCCGCTGCACCGTACGTGATCTGTTCTTCTGTGTTTGAGATCATGTTGCATGTCGTGTTCCTAGTAATTGCTTTAGATGTGATCTCGTTGTCTACTGTTTTAGTAGATCGCATGGCTAGTTTGATCGGTTTTATTATTGCCATGGATTGTTTGTCTATTTCGTGGATTAAATCATATGCTAAATTTCTAATATATTCAACAGCTTTACCACGCCTGGCCTCACAAGCCTCGTCGGCCGCGCCTTCGCCAGCCTGGCCTCGCCTCGCCGTCGTGCCTCGTCGGCCGCGCCTGGCCTCGCCGTCATACCTCCTCCGCCTCCCTCCTTCGCCGCCTTGGACGAACGCCACCACTAGCACTGGAATAGATCAAAGACTAGCAGTTAAGCAAGCACGCACAAGTTCACACCACCACTAGCACGGACGCCATCCAGCAGCATGCATGTGCTCACGAGGGATGCAAGCACGGAGTCGCAGCTTCATGCATCTGCCGCCTGCGCCCTCAGCTGCGTCTGCTACGGTGCTACCGGACGGCGCAGCACCAAGCTGCGGTTGTCGTCGGAACCACGCCCAGTCAGCCACCGCCGCACAACCATCTGCGGCTGCCGCCGTTACCGCGACGACCGCCGCACACCTATCTCACGGGGAGGAGAGATTCGAGGGCATGAGAGGGAAAAGATTTGAGGATTGGGGATTTTGCAAAGGTCAACGGGCCTTTCGGAGAGGTGGGCGGGGGCGAAATGAGAGGGACGCTGAAAACGTTTCGCGTGTGCGCAGGCGGGATGCCCATATCCGCGAGAATTTCGCGGATGAGCGGAGCCTAATTTTTTGGGGAATATTCCTAGCATCTGGTTATCCTTATCCATCCTTATCCACGAACCAAACGGCTTGTATCCAGAAAAAATATGGCTATCCCTGTCCCCGGTGGGATAGCACCTCAACCAAACGCATCCTAAGGTGATAGGAATGCTAATTCCTCTCTTTAGATGGCCGTTCAGTTGTTTTTGTTGCCATTGTTAACAAGAGGCGTTGCTTACTTCTGTATTTTTATTATGATAGTAGCAGCAATGATTTACCAGGGAAGACTCGTGCTTTTTTATTTTCCGAAAGGGACTGTTGTTTTGTTTGGGTAAGCGAAGAAAGCATGGGTGTGGGTCGGCGGACGGGTCAGCAAGAGTGTTGGGCCAGTGAAAGAAGACGGCATACTCTAAAAATACCGCATACACCTCCGAGGGGACAGAGAATATGCAGGTTGTTCTTGATCACATCCCAATCAAAGTCACTGATGAGATGAATGCGGGACTCACAGCACCATACTCTAAAAAGGAAGTTAAAGATGCTCTATTCCAGATGTTTCCCTCTAATGCGTTGGGTCCATATGGTTTCCCAACGCACTTCTTTCAGAAACACTGGGATATTCGTGGAGAAGATGTCACAAAAGTCGTGCTAAGGATCGTTGATGGTTCCAAGAGTGCTAAAACCATAAATAAAACTATCCTAGTTTTGATCCCAAAAGTGAAAGGGGCATCATCTCTGTCACAGTTTCGGCCCATCCGTTTATGCAATGTTCTTTATAAGATAGCTTCGAAGGTAATCGCAAATCGGCTCAAGGAAATCCTTCCTCTGATTATTTCTCATGAGCAATCGGCTTTTGTCCCGGGAAGGTTGATCACCGATAATATTACGGTGGCGTATGAATGTCTACATTTCATGAAGCGGAACAAAGCGTTGAAGCATCGCCATTGTGCCCTCAAGCTCGACATGATGAAAGCGTATGACTGTGTTGAATGGTCTTATCTTGAGGCGGTTATGAAGAAATTGGGCTTCAATGACCAATGGGTTTCAATTGTTATGGGGATGGTGAAATCAGTCACCTTCTCAGTTCTTTTCAATGGCAAAAAGTTGGAAGAGTTTACCCCGTCGAGGGGGATCAGACAGGGAGACCCGATCTCCCCCTACCTATTCTTGTTGGCAGCAGAGGGCCTTTCACGCCTCCTTCAATCGAGAGATGAATCATCCCAGCTTTATGGTTTGCAGTTGGCTCCTTCGACACCCCCTATAAACCACCTATTGTTTGCTGATGATAGCCTGCTGTTCTTCAAAGCAAATGGTCAGGGGGCGAATGAGGTGTCAAACCTGTTAAAATTTTATTGTATGGCCTTGGGACAGAGAGTCAATAATGCTAAATCCTCCGTATTTTTCATCAAGGGGTGTCCGGAGACTTCTCGAGAAGAAGTGAAAAATGTTCTCTAGGTGCATACGGAAACTTTAAATGAAAGATATCTTGGCATGCCTTCAGACATTGGAACCAACAAGGTGGGAGCTTTCAACTATCTTAAGGACAGAATGTGGGGAAAAGTAAAGGGATGGATTGAAAAAACCATCTCTTCTGCGGGAAAGGAAATTTCGATCAAGTCCATGGCCCAAGCTGTACCATTATACTCGATGTCCTGCTTTAATCTTCCCCGTGGTCTATGCGAGCATCTAAATAAATTGATTCGACAGTTCTTTTGGGGTAGCAAAGAGGGTCAGCAGAAGCCGCATTGGGTTTCTTGGAGAACTATGACGCAACCAAAGAAGAATGGGGGTCTAGGTTTTAAGGACATTGAGATGTTTAATATTTCTCTGTTGGCAAGGAAAGTGTGGAGAACTTTGACGAATCCTAACACGATGGCTGCAAGAATCCTTAAAGTTGTATACTTCCCAAATGTCGAGTTTCTAGAAGCCGAACTGGGTTCCCATCCATCACAAATTTGGCGGGCTATAATGGAAGGTAGAGAGATTCTATCTTAGGGTCTAATTCGCAGAATCGGGAATGGAAAGTCAACTCACATTTGGAACTGCAACTGGCTTCCGCGGGACTCATGCCTTCGTCCTATGGCGTGCTTATCCAATGACCCCCCACAGTTGGTGAGTGAGTTGATCGACCACATGAGCGCAACATGGAAGCATGAAATAATAGACGTTGTTTTCTTTCCAGCGGATGCATCGCTAATTAGGGGGATCCCGATCTGTACTTCTCCCGCAGAAGACTATTGGGAATGGAATTTCGAGAAGAAAGGAGTTTTTTCTGTCCGCTCAGCACATCGCATGATGATTGACACAAGAAACCGAAGAGAGGACTGGTTAGAGGGGAGGGAGGCCACATCCGATAACAGAGTGGAGGAGAAGGGCTGGACAAACCTGTGGAACACCCAAATCCCATCCAAGATCAAAACTTTTCTGTGGAGATTGGCCCAGCACTCGCTTCCATCAGAGAATGTAAGGAGGAGAAGGAACATGAGCACCACGGAAGCCTGCCACCTGTGTGGTAATTTGGACTCATGGCGACACTCCCTCCTCAATTGCTCGATGGCTC